>OZ012718.1:21200936-26871673 GCA_963942605.1 Poecilus cupreus
ATTTCGATCATTTTCATAACTGATTTCCGAATTTACAGGATTAGAAAAAGTATAGTATTATATTCGGGATTGTGGTCAACAAATTTCATCTTCGTGAATAATGACTATCATAATCCCTCATATAATAATATACCATTGTTTAACTGCCTACCCGAAGTTTTACTTTTTATATTAAAGATGTTAATGTTTTTTTAACATTGTTGTACACACGGTATGTACAGTTTAAATTTGTATCCAGCAGTAAATTAAGTTTTATTTCATTTCAAAAGCCATAACATATGTTACAAATATTTTCTATTCAAGCAAAAACATTGAAACGAAATAATTGTGAATTAATCACAAAATGAATCATGGTAAAAACAAATAAAAGATGAATAATGTTTGGCACAACTCATATGTTGTGTTATTTAAATAATAAAGTTGTTTACAAGAGTTTTATTGGTGTGTGAATTAAATTAACTGAAGCAACAAAAACGAATCCTTGAAAGTATATTTCATAATTGATTCAAAGGAACAAAATATTTGAAAGGTTTCTTTGTTTTGTTGGTAACATGGTAACTTTCACTGCCTATATTTAAATCTAGTCCACTCTTGTAATTATACAGTTTAGTAGGTAATTATAAAGTAGAGAAATGATTATATTCTGCATTAATTACTACTTGCTATTATATGTGAAATGTGAAGATCGAGGAAATGATGAAATATCATAAACATAAAAGTTTTCATTTTGTGCAAATAAAATAATTTTAGTAATAAAGTGAAAGGATATAGGAAATCCTGAAAGTAATTTGACCTAGTTTCGAAAATTGAATATTAATTTATTTTGTAGCTCTATAAATGATGAAATAATTAAAACAAAAGTTTCAGCTACTAATCATATCTTTAAGAAGACAATCATTATGTTTAAATAACTTGAAAAAAAAAATTCAGATGTTTTTAAATTCGGTGCGTTCGGTAAAAATAAATATGATACCATTTGTTGCTATTTTTTTTGCTAATTTATTACCATAATAACAAATTTATTAGCATTGTCGAAACCCGAAATTCAGCGATGTTTCATTAAAAATGAGTACTGTGATTCGAGCTGGCGAGCGTGAGTTGTGCCGGCTTAGGGTTTGTTTATGAAAAATGCAAATGTAGCTTACACCGCATACATTTTCATATTTTGATCTATTTTGTGCAACAAGCCCGTGTTACAGTCATTAGTTTTTTGGTACATTTTATATATTTTTGTGTAATCTTTTTTAAATAAATTTGTCACATTTAAGACTTTCATCTTGTTACAAAACCTTTTTGCGTGTGACGTATTATATTCCATTTGAGAATGAGAGAAAGATAAAGATAGAATAATCGATCGTCTGTACTTCGCTTATCAGGCTGTCACAATAAACTAATTTCAATTGAATTAGTGTAGGCTCAAGTAAAGGGTAAAGTTGGCGAACACCACTATTAATAAATTAATTAATATAAAATAATATATATTAATATAAATACATAAACAAATTACTCTGAAAAATCCTATCTACGTCTATGTTACGGTCCAAAAGGGATTATCAGAATGTTTATAGTGGTGTTTTATTGTTCGACAAGTAAGTTTCGTTCACGGTAATAAGCGAGCTGCACCCTATGAGTACCCTAGTAAAGTTATATCTTATTTTTCTGGTGGGTTTATTCGTTTATTTGCCGCATAGCTAACAAAAATCCAATACTACTCTTGCAAATTTTAATTTATCTCTCATTCTCAAATGGAGTACAGTCTACCCGTGTTTTATTTAATTACAAATAAAATAAATATAAATATATCATCTCGCCTTTACCCATTTCTGGGTGTGACACTACTCAAAGCAGATCTAGGTATTATGATTTATTTTTGCGCGTGATAGGCGGTTACCTGCCTTCGAATCACGGCTTCCAAAGGTGGTAGTGGTGGAGGAGACGTAAGCGTAATTTTTTGTGTTGAAAATTTTGAAATTTAATTTCTATTTTACATTATATAATTTATATTCTAATTTCTAAAACTATTTATGTATTAATAAAAAATACAGATCAATGTACTACCCGGTATTAATTTATAGAAGAAGACGCAATCATTCATATTAATTTGTATGATCAGTGTTGACTTTCAACAGCCAACGAGTGACTGTAGCTTGTCGGGGTCCCCAACCACGTGTCCATGCGTCACGACACGCGTAGCAAGATATGCACGTGTACATTGTATGTATGTACACGTAGGCGTGTTTCTTGCGTCTCTACACCCCGAAATGTTCTAGAAGTGTCACAATCAGCTGCTCCAACGACGGCAGTGGCTTCTGAGAATACAAGGAAACCGAACCCGCATTGCGAAATACGTTGCAGTGGAAGGTGATTCAGCGCATAGACGTAAGAGGGAAGGAGATTGAGTTTGTTGGAATAGAAAAGATTATACAAGAGAGCGATGTGATGGGGAGTTCTCGAAGGATGAGAAGATTTGTAATTTATTACAGATTGTCACAAGTTATTTGTAAATGTCTTGTTGGTATCCTCACAGCAGACATGCACAATATTTTAAGAAATTTACGTGTAATTTGAATTGAAAGTTGTAATATGTTTTTATCTTCCGCACACATTACAGAGTTTTTAAATTTCGATGCGCACTATTGGAATCTCGAGAACTATAAGAGCTACGACTTCGATTAAACAAGTTTTAGTTTTCCCGAAAAAATGCATGGGGCAATAGGTATAGACAAATAACCTATTTTCGTTAACTTCTTCATTTATAAATAATTTTTAAATTATCGCAAATGGTATAAATAAACAATAACTGGGTAAAAGTTCTATAAAATATTTATTAAAATAACGACGTTTCGACAGCAAAGTGCTTCTTCAGGTAAAATATATGGTTTCATATTTTTAAGTTTCAAACAATAATTTTTGTTTGGGGGACATCACTGCTAAGCGAGGCTGCGTCAAATAAGCAAATTTAAATGTTTTTGACAATTGACACGAATATTATTTTAGGTTACTATCACGTCAACGTTTGTGTATCGTAAAACCAACGCAGAATAAACTGATTATTTGTTCACAAAATAAAACAGAATTAATATTTTTGTCATTATTGATATACAGTACGTGTTTCCACTGATTTGCAAGTCACGGACGATTTATGTTATTTTGCATCAAGTAGAAAATAAAAAATACTTACATTTTCGATTTCACCCGGAAATGCATGAACTACTATGACTGAAGAATTTCTAGTTGATTCGCCAGCCACTATTGGTTCGTATTCAAAAAATAAATGTCGATATTAAAATGACAAAATTCACTGTTCGCATGTCAAATACAAACACTAAACTGACTTAAATTTCTTATTATTTATTGCAAAGAGTTGAATAAAATGGTTTGAACAAGTCAGTAACAGAATCATAGCGAATATTCTATTGAAATATTGAAGTAACGAATAAAGAAACAATCCATAAAATTTAAAATAAAAAAAATAAATATATCATCGCGCCTTTTACCCATTTTGGGTGTGGCACTCTGCTTACGCAGATCTCGGTATGTGATATATTTTTGCGTATGAAATGCGGTTACCAGCCGTCAAATCATAGCCCCCAAGGGGTAAATTTAAATTGGTAACAGTCGGCAGTGGGATTCGAACTGAGGATCTCAAGATCCACAGTCCGATACGTTACCACGGAGCTATTTATTATAGTTATTAATTAATATTTTATTTTTTACTATCATATACTCGTAATTTATTTATTAAATTGAATTATTTTGAAATTATACAAGTACAGAAGAGTTAACAGCATATTTCAATATTTTATAACAACTTGTACGTTAGTGATATTTCAGTTGTGTATAACTGCACTTTTTTATAAGTTTTATAGGTATAGATTTTCAATTTAAGGTAATGTTTAAATGTTTCAGCAGATACGGTGAAAGAGTAGCTAAAACTTTTAGTACCAATTCTGTCTGCTTTAATTCCCACCAAAAGGGAGGGATCATGAAAAAATATCGTTGTAAGGCAAAAAAATCTCTATTTAAAAATACCATGGCTTATACTATGAAAAATAAAAGCTGATATCAGCAAATGTTTAGGTATATAAAAAAATTTGGAGTACAAAATTCATCATTTAAAAGTGTCAGGTCAGACAAAACCAGAATCCCGTATTATGTAATCCACGATCGTTTGACCATTGTTACAACATAAATTTTAAATTATTATATCAGTAACACTAAGTTGGCATAATTCATTGATTTAATCTTGGATTAGATGCAGTTTCTTCCACATGAGATTTTTGCGGAAACAAGTTTTAAGACTCGCTGAATCCTAAATGACGTTTGTGTGTTTTTATGTTTAATACCTCATGAACAACAAAAGATAAAGTAACAAAACTTCATAATTATAAGTGTCGTGAATGACAATGTACATAGTTTATCAAAAGGTGTAAAACAGGACTTACAAAACATTAAATTCAATTTATTTCCAGTAACAACTTTGGGGCCTATAGCTTGACGGCTGGTAACCGCATTTCATACGCAAAAATATATCACTTACCGAAATCTGCGTAAGCAGAGTGCCACACCCATAATCGGTAAAAACGTGATGAAATATTTATTTATTTTATTTATGAAATCAGCTGCAAAATTTGGAATAAAAACATTAAAAACCATGTTCGCAATTTTGTTGTATCTGCTTTAATTAAATTAAAAGTTTTATAAAATATTTTAATAATTATAGTATTGAATTATCTTTTTCTACATCAAACATATGATTGTCAAGTGTAATTATCCAACTAGTTGTTTCATTTAATAATTATTAAATATTCAAATAACAATAAACTTATTTGTCGATATTTCCGAGTAATTGACTTAAGCGTACGTTTAATAATTTAATAATAAGAAAAGTATAGCAATTTACGTAAAATTGACGCACAAGTTTGCGTGGTATAATTAAATTTGATATTCTCTTCATACACGTTTCAGTTCTTTATAGTAATTATATAATCCGCCTACTCCAGTTATTAAATATGACGCAGGCTACGAGACAAGGTCTTAATGGTCATAATTAGCAGTTGGGTCGAAATAGACCTTAAACTTAGACCAGGAGACACAGTATCCTCCGCTACCATCATCCATCCAGTCATTGTAAACAATACAAGGAGAGTACAGCACAAGATATATGGACATGAAAGACGACAGGTTGTGTATAACGGAAAATTAAGCTACGTTCAGAGTTATTTAATTATCAAATACGATGAGCAATTAGAATCTCTCAAATTTAATAAGTACTGATTGAGAAGCATGCAAACTACAAACTTTCCACTTGTACTTAGTGGGATACAGATATAATGCTCTATTTTTACTTTCTTATACAAAGTATAAAGAAGTATTGGAATCATGAAAAAAATCACTGACGAGATTTTTGCTGAAATACATATTTTGACATCGACTGAATCCGTTAAGACAAAAAAAAAACCAAGTTCTGTTATTATCTGAACAGACTTTCTTATTTATTAATTATATAATAAAAAAATAATAATAATATATCATCACGCCTTTTACCCATTACGGGTGTGGCACTCTGCTTACGCAGATCTCAGTAAGTGATATATTTTTGCGTATGAAATGTGGTTACCATCCGTCAAGTCATAGCTCCCAAAGTTGTTGGTGGAGGGGGAACCACAGGGGTAAATTTAAATTGGCAACTGTCGGAAATGGGATTCGAACTGAGGTTCTCACGATTCACAGTCCGATGTGTTACCACGGAGCTATTTACCCCATTAATTATATTTTTAAACAAAAGACTATTACTCGGTTAGTAAACCCGTTTCAAAGTAAATGTCTTATATCCTGAATCATCTAAAACGCAATTTACTTATCGTCTGGTCTAGTGGGCCTTGCGTCGGCCACTTCTCAATAACATTGGAACATCGACGACGAGGAAAAAATAATGAAATGGCGTTTTTCTGCTTTGTTTTGTTTGCTACACGTGCCATATGAGAAAAACAAGACAACATCAACTTGACAAGTGAGTGATTAAGATTATGTTTACAAAGTAAAATATTGTACAGGATAAGCAAAAGTCAGTCAAATAGCAAACAGCTGACTGCATAGATCTGACTCATAAGTGCTGATATCAACAGAAACACTTTAATTATGTGCAGTGTTTATTGCAAAAATAATAATAGAGCACTTATATTAATTTCATTAATATGTCAGTATTGTATGTTATTAAAACACAGTAATATAGGATATAGAATTAAAATGTGGCGTGTACGGATTTCACGATTTCAGTGCTATTTTTTTTTATTGCAATATTATACCTATTCACTTTACAGTTAATATGGAAGTATAGAAGTTGTTTAGAATTTTTAGAATGTATGGATTAAAACCCATTAGATTATCTAAATATTTGTATTTCAGTTCACAATATATCAAACTAAAATTAATATTAATGTCCGACCGTTACGTTATTGTTATCATTAACTGTGCAACTACCTAGAATTATTTGGTATAAATTTGACGTTGTTGCTATTGGGCACGGAATGCACAAACTCTGATTTCCATTTGCAGATAGAAAAATTAAAATAAACAAGCAAATAGATTAGCCTCTCTAACAAAACACAATGATAGGAGAAAAATCGATAAAAATCTTTTATAAAATAAGATGTCGGTCAGACATTAAACGTTGAACACACCACGGGCGTTTAACGGAAAATAATAACTTCAGTCAACGTATACACTTCGGGCCGGAGGTCCTCGGCAGCACACTGTTGACTTCACACATTATTGTCCCTTAATACGTTAATTACAATTATTAAAAAAAATTGTAACACGACCATGAACAATTATACAAAAAAATATTTGTCATTTAAGAAAACGGATTTAGATTTTTTCTTATTACAGTGCTGTATTCTATTTTCTGTAGAAATTTTGTAAAATGTTATATTGATATAATGGCGAAATTGAGAATTCATTTCTTTTCATATCTTTCTGTTAAATAAGTAAATAAATTTAAAACATAATACTTAGGATAGCATGACAGTGACAAATAATAAGTACATTACCCAATTTTGTTTTGAATTTTTGGATAAAAAATAATCTACATAATTAAATATAATTTGAGAGTTGTTACCATTTTATTCTTACTCTCTTGTTTTATTATTTACTGATAATATAGGTATTACAATTCAAGGTACACTCTATTCAGTAACGAGTACGAAAACAAACAAACAAATGACATATTTGTTCTATAATTATATCAAACTTGGTCGAGAATAATAATTATTTTTAAATTCAATTTATATGATGTGCTTAAGAATGTCGTTTTTTAAAAGAGTAAACATATTTATACAGGGTGTTCATTTTTAAGTGGCTACCATTGCGATCTCGAGAACTAGAAGAGATACGAAGTTGGTTAAATTAGCAAAGAATCTCTATTTCACATAGGTATTTCAATGATAAACTGAAAATAGAAATTCAACCAGTGGTTCTCAAAATATGGATACCAACTTTTCTATTTTAAATAGAAACATATATTTTTTATTTGTGCATTCAATAGAGCTCTTATTCTGAATCCAACGATATAAAATTGTCATACCCTTACATAACAAAATTTTCGAAAAAAAATTAATAAAATTTTGAACTAATTTTTCCTAAATATGATATTAATTAAAGTGCCATGAATGAAAAAAGTGAATTAATCCATTTTTAGGTATTAAAAATGATATGAAGAACAATTTCTCATTCATGGCACTCTAATTAATATCATTTTTGGGAAAAATTAATTCAAAATATTAATTTTTTTTTTTCGAAAATTTTGTTATGTAAGGGTATGAAAATTTTATATCGTTGGATTCAGAATAACGAGCTCTATTGAATGAGCAAATAAAAAATATATGTTTCTATTTAAAATAGAAAAGTTGGTGTCCATATTTTGAGAACCACTGGTTGAATTTCTTTTTTCAGTTTATCATTGAAATACCTATGTGAAATAGAGATTCTTTGCTAATTTAACCAACTTCGTATCTCTTCTAGTTCTCGAGATCGCAATGGTACCCACTTAAAAATGAACACCCTGTATAATTAGCACTAAGTGTGCGAATTAAATAAATTAGCAGAGTATAGAATTCAAGGAATATCTCCAGATAAATCTGGAGAATGTAGACCAGTGGCAATCCACAAATTAGGAAAATTATGATGAAATGAAATTTCACGGAACCCTACACATAATTAGCAGCTTCCAGGAATACCGCCGCCCGAATTCTGCGAATACACTAACTTATAGTGTACATACATACATACCATCGTAATTCTTAGAACCAGTCCTTCAATCTTAACCTTTAACAATTTTTTTACATTATTGCAGAAACAATGAAAAGCTACTGTTAAATTTATAACAATGTGTCATTTCACATTTTCGGTTTTATTTTATTTTATGAAATAATGCATAAAACTGTATACCGGGTCTAACACGAAAAACGGGCCATAGTCGTTTACCATGGAAAAACTGTTTTTTCGCGCGCATTGCTTGCAAATAAATATTATAGGGCTTGAAATTCTGCATGTAAATCAGTAAACAAAATTCATTTACAATGATTTGTAATTGTAACTGCAGAAATTAAAATTGAAAATTTAATAAATTACTATGTAATAGTGATCACCATGGAATAAAACAAATTGACAAACAAATGTGTAATGTTTTTCTGTCTAACATATTGCTGGCTTTTCACAGGTCTGTACTAAGCAGGGCCCTGTCAGCTATATGCACGACTTGTGATAGAAATGTCCAATTAGTTCCATGGTCTTCACGCTACGTGGCAGCACACGCGTATTATTTTGAAGTTTGCAAGTGACATTTGCAATTTGAAACATTCACTTCTCTCTGATTTCGTTTCGTTTGGATCGATAATACTCTGATTTAGTTGATTTTGTGTGTGATTATTCTGACTAGTGCATCTTATTTGAAAGGTAAGCCGATTTCACATATTTTCATTAATTGAAACTGTATTTGAATCTTAAAGGAGTTTGCAACTCATTTTACATCTTTATTTCTTCTAATTTGATTTTATACATGATTATAAATGTCATTAAATTATTTTTATTTCAAGCGTGGCTTCAAATGTATTGTTTCTGGCTGCAGGAGTTTCATTGAGGAGGATCTAACATTTGACGTTTTGTCGTCTACCAAATATTCCGTCTGTATGAAGAATGGACGCAGAACATGTATCTTACATATGTATTATGTATATATTTTCTGTTATTTGATGTGTATTTCATTAATTTGAAATATAACATTTTTCTTAATACATAATTATTGTTTTCAATTAATTTTTATTCCTGTTCAAATTTGAAATTTCATACTTTCCCGCCTATATACGCTATTAGTTTGTGGTCCCGACGGTAGAGGCGCAGAACTTCTATCCTTTTCAATTTTGCTGTAGCTGACACGTCTCCTTTGTCTTGTCTCTGGTACTAAGGGCTACTAACTAGGATATTTTAAAATTTGGCACTGTTACTTTGAAAAAGTTGTTGATTACCTTGGAGATCAACAATTTTTTCATAGCAACATTGTTAAATCTTAAAATGTTCTAGTTAGTAGCCCTTAGAAGAGACCTGTTAATAGGTTTGTTCCAAGTGGTAATTTCTGACAAGTTTGTGACATGTTTGTGACAATTTCACTGCGCATATGAAAAATGTAAACAAATTAAGTTTGAAACAGATACTGGAACAGTGAATGGAGTAAAGCGTATGTGTATGCTCATTTTTCGTTTTGATAACTAACCTTAAATATAAATATAAATATAAATAAAGAAATTCATACATTTTTGGCTACAAAAAAAGAAATGAAGCTTATGTTTCATACTTAACTTGTTTACATTTATTGCAGGCGCAGTGAAATTGTCACAAACATGTCACAAACTTGTCAGAATTGACCACTTGGAACAGACCTATTAGCAGCCATTGTCATTATTAAATATTTCCATGGTTTTTTCAAATAATGTCAAAATATTTGACAGGAAACATTACACATTTGTTTGTTATATTGTTTTATTCTATGGCGAATACTATAGCAATTCTGAAAAATGTATATATTTAATTTCTTCAGTTATCACCCAGAGTAAATGAATTTTGTATACTGATTTACATGCAGAATTTAACGCACTACAACATTTATTTGAAATTTTTTTTATGTAAAATTATTTGGGAAGCAATGCGCACGAAAAAACTGCTTTCCCATGTTGCCCCCCATATACCCGCATTTCGTGTTCCACCCTGTATAATAGATCATATTTTACGCTTTACAATGTTTTGTTTTCGAGATATATTTTTCAAAAATAGCGGAAAATTTCAAATCTTTCTCAGTCATTTATTTTCGACCAATAACAGTAATTAGTTAAAAGGAACGATGATCGATGGTGACAAGTAATAAAATTTAAAAAAAAACAAAATTTTTATTAATCCGAAATTTCATAGTATAACCAAAACGTCAGATTTTTAGTACATTAATAAATATCTTAACTGTAGACAAAAGAATCTTTTATTTTAATAACAATAATGTCAAATTTCCAAATAACCCCATCTTTAGGTTTATTAAACATTTTTTTTTTAAAGGATAAAATAATAAGCAGGGTTGCAGTCAACATTTAATTAAAAATTACCGACGTTTCGCCACCATTTGTGGCATCATCAGGGCAGGGCATCTACAATAAACAAAATCACGTAAACAAAAGCATTGTGCAATACACACATTACTTACAGACATTGCGTCATTGCGTGGAAACTGATCTACATTCGATCTTGAAAATCCTGAAATCTTGGACCGTGAGGCCTTACTCCATAAACGACTTATCTTAGAAATGTTGCACATCCAGAGTAATAAAAATAATGTAAATTTCAGAACAGATGTGGAAGATCTCAATAATATTTACTGTCATATATGTTCGTTATTTAACTAGTTATACTTGTATTTTTTGTCTTTATGTTAATTTATTGATGGCGTGGTTTTGTAAATTTCATGTGCTCCAAATTGTTATATATGTTTTTATTTTTATTACTACATCTCTTTGATGAATAATTTTTATATTTGACTACTGTGTCTGTAAGTAATGTGTGTATTGCACAATGCTTTTGTTTACGTGATTTTGTTTATTGTAGATGCCCTGATGATGCCACAAATGGCGGCGAAACGTCAGTAATTTTGACTCAAATATAATTTTAAATGTTTACTGCAACCCTGCTTATTATTTTATCCTTTTACTAATACATACAGTCGCTTAATTATATTTTTCAATTTTTTTTTTACTTTGAATACGCAGGAGATTATGTGTTGAAACATAATATTATTTTATCCACAGAGTTATTTATTTTTAAAACTATAACAAATAAAACAAGCAGAATTAACTTTGCCAACATCGTAGCTTCTCGTAACACATCAAAAATCGTTACCTAAAAGTTAAAAAGTTTTTCAAAGCGCCGCTTACGCGCGAAGTACTTCAAGTTCAAATAAATTTTCCACTTCTTCGTAAGACTTCACCCCAATTCCCAACGCTTAACAAAATCCCCCGAGCAACCCTACACTCCACCCACCCACACACTCGGCTCACGTCACAGTGGCCTTCGCACACCGTCACCGTGGTGTCCTTTGCAACCCTTAACCCTCCCCGTCGCTACTGCCTGTGACCTACGCTCAGCGGGATAACAAAATAATACCTTTCAAAGAAAGGTCGTCAACATTTCTACTCATGAGTTTCTCACGTAAAAAACGTGACGGCAACGAGGCGTTGTCATTGGTTACCTACTATTTTGCTATGCACGGTTTCGGTACATATACAGGGTGGTAAATGATTCTGCGAACACAAAATGCCGCAGCCAAAATGAGTAAATGGCATGAAGATATATTTTATTTTGTTTCATAAAATTGTTGGGTAAAAATAAACTCTTGATTGGGAAATTGGGTCATTTGCAGTTTTTTTTTTAATATAACGAAAATGGGAGGCGGACTAACTACTATGGTCATATGCCGCCTCATGAGTCATAAATACTGTGGTTTGATATTTGACAGACACAACGGACATTGACACTGATATACTATATTCTCTTTGCTATGGTTATTATAATATCAGCCTATCAGAGAACACTCAGCGGTCATTTTCCCAGCTGCGCACCACTGAAATAATGGGATCATGAAATATTTTAATTGTCGCTACTGTGTGAATTCTTATACTGTGCTTCGACAATGCTCAATAATACGAGTAGTACAAAGAATTTAGAATATAATAGTGTGTGAGAAAGAAGCTTAAACCGAAAAACATGATACCAATTGTCTTAATAATTAATAATATTTTTTTAAACTTCTATTATATCCAGTACGATGTTTTTGGGTCTAGTTATAATATAAATGACTTATTTACCATTTTGTGACTTTAGTGCAGGAATTCGTTATATAATTGGATGGACGAAGTAAATGCGCAATTCAGGAGTATTGCTCAAGAAATTTATTTGGCAAGGATAAAACCAACCATTCACTGAGGTAGTTGAACCCGATACGTAATGTAATGTTAATAAATAATTTGAGTGTGATAGACACTAGTTAGAGTCCCTTACGCGCTTTGTGTAATTGACTTAATATGTCAGTAGGCTGTACAGTGAGTGTAAGAATAAGAAGAATGTTGTTGATAGTGGGAGTGAGTCAGTTGAGGTGGTTGAAACTAATATATGAAGGCGAGACTGAGAGTAAACGTTTGTGTGAATATTCGAGGAAAAAATGGTTAGTTATGATTGATGGTTTGTTGCGTGAACGCATGTTTCAGTGTGAAGAATAGACGTGCATGTATGAATGTAGACGAGGCGAAAGTGGTGGAATGTTTGGAGGAGATTGATTGTTGGTAGATTCGTAGATTAATGTTTCAGACTTTTTGCTATCGCACTGTGTGGGATGTAGTGTAATTATGTATGTAATTTTTTTTTTAATTTATTAAATTTGAAATCTGCCAATGTAGATTAGGCTTCAGACCTTTGACATATGTATTAAACTAGAACAAAATAAATATAAATTGTCATATGTGATGTTCTTTAATCAAAAATATTAAATTAATATCATATTTAACACTTCCCGAATCCATGTTACAACAATATTTTATGGTGATTACAAATAAATCAGTTTTTTGTTTCCCAGTCAAGTTTATTTTTAAATTGGAAATTTAGATTTAGAATATGAAAAATGGTGATATTTTAAAAGTAAATTATATCATTAAATTTCGAAACTTCATTGGTAAACAAAAATCAACAGTGACAATAATAGAATGTGTCAAGATTGTCAGTTAAACTGATTTATTTATGATCATCATAAAATATTGTAACATGGATGTGAAGTGGATAGTGTAAAATATGATATTAATTTAATATTCATGATTGAAGACCATCACATATAACAAATTAAGGTTATTTTTGTTGTTGTTTAATACATATGTTGAAAATCTGAAGCCTAATCTTGATTGGCAGATTGGAAAATTTATAAATTCAATATGAACCAAGAGGAAATCGCGCAAATTCAAATCTTTAGATCAAAGTTTGTAAATTAAATCCAATATAAACCATCCAATATGGTGATATTTTAAATGTAAATTATAAATCTTTATATTTGTAAATCCAGCATAAACCAATAAAGGTAGGTATATGTATTTTATATTTTTAAAATTAAATTTCTAAATCAGCCATCAGAATCCCTTAGCCTTAAAAACAATACAGCCAAGTTACACTTATCAAGTATCCTGCAAAACTACAAAGTTACCATCGCCCATTACTCAGTCTTCCACCCGAAGCAGCACGTAGCAAAGTCCCTCCCTGCTGCAGACAGTCCGTCCATTCGACGGGCGTATCGATCGCCCCGGCCCCGCGACTGCAGGGCGGGCGGTGCGGGGGTGCAGGGCGCCACGACGTACGACGACACCCTACACACCGTCACCGTCGCACACTCGGTCGGTGCTGGGACAATGTCGACGCTGCATTGAGGAGGTCTTCATTCTGTGTCTGTGAAGTGGACGATTGGGTTGGTGGTGCCTGGTGTGTGTTAACATTGCTGTATAATCGGTGGTTGAAGGTAATTTTGTTATTTGGTGGTAGATACAGTTAGAGCTTGGTGGTTAGGAAATTTTGTTGACAACGTGGTTTTTATCTTACTAGAAGTTACTAATATGTATTTGTAATGTTGGTTTTAATGTAACTTTGTACTTGCTATGATATTGTATGATGATTTGTATTGATAATAGTTAATTCAACATATTGAATAAGATTTTTTACTTTGGTAAATGTACAGGGTGGGGCGAAATATCGAGCAATGTTAAATATTAGCTGAGTTGGGCTAGCATGTGAAATATTTATAATATATTATTTTTTTCTGTGATAACTATACAGTATACAGAGTGTAACAGCCAAACGAGATACCTCATACGAGCCCAGAATCATATCATTTGGCCTAATTAAAACTTTTAGAATTTAACTTAAAAATATTGTTCTGATCAGGGACGTCGGAAGTAATTTTTGTCGGGGATTTCTTGGATAAAATAATGTAAATATTTTAACTTGACTAATTTTTTGGAGACTATTTGTACACAAAAATTATGTACTTGGGTAGTAAAACATTTTTTCCATTGCATAATTCCATCTCCATTTTCTAAATATTTCAGTTTTATATTAAAACAGTATTTTATTTTAATCGAATATTAGGTTACGGTTAGTAAAAGTCCATGATTATACGACACTTTATCCATTCCATTTTTTCCACCAGATTTTTTTTTGTAGTTTTTCCACTTTTTCGTATAGTGCCTTTTTAAGCTAATGGGCCCATAAACCAATTTTTTTTATGAAACTTTATTAGAATATATGACGATCAGTGAAAACCCGATGTGAAAATTTCATGTATTACCCGAGATATGATTTTTCAAAGTTTCTGTGACGTTGTGTAACGTCACAGGTATTACTCCAGTGGCACTAAAAACACGATTTTCCATGATAGTAGATATTATATATTTTTTAATATAAAAATAATATTTTTATATTATAAGTCTTAATTTACAACAATTAAATTTAATATTAACTAAGACAAAATTCCTTTGCCAACTTTAAGAGTATTTTACTTGATATTCGAGTAAATAACAACAAAAGTTTGAGGACAGTGGCGCTAGTAGTGATTTAACCTAACCTCAACAAACAATTTTAATCAATAGATTTTCAACACAGCACTATAAAACAGTGAAATTATAAAGCAAGTAATAGAAGCCCAACAAATATAATCTTAAATACCAACAAACAAAAATATGAAATGACATTTCGTAGTTCTATTTTAGGCCACAATAGGCGTTGGGCGCAGCGGCAGACGCGCGATTTGCAATTTTCATATTTCTGGCCAATGCAAGTACCTGTGACGTCAAAATATGTTCAATTCGTTATATAGCTTTACTGCAAAATATTTAAAAGAAAAAAAAAATACTTTACTACTAATTATTCCATAAGTGTTACACGATTTGGTATCAATTGCTCATATTTCGTTTATGGTTTATGCGCCCATTTCTTTTTTCATTTCAATAGATTTCATTTTTTGAAATTGGACATTCTTTTGAGCAAATTCGAAAATTTGAATATGCAGCTGTCAAAAGCAAATTATCTGAAGGTCAGCTCACTTCGTTCGCTCTTAGAAAAAACTACAGAAAATAATTTAGTGCACTTTTATTAATTAAAATTAATTAAAAACTGTTTGAAAACAAAACTGAAATGTCAAAAATTGTTTCATTTTCTATTCATATGTTCTGGATCTAGGGGGGGGGGGGGTTTGTCCCCCTGATTTTCTACAGAGGGTGGTCTGTCTCCCCATGATCCCGACTTCCGACACCCCTATTTCTGATCTTACAATGGGAAAATTGTTGTACTCAATTTATTTATATCTTAAATTCTGTTATTGTAAAGAATATGTTAAGGAAAAATAGCAACTGAAATAATTACAAATGAACAAAACTCACTAGCATAGCAATTTCATTTGGCCCAAAGGTATTGGCTAATACCACGAACACGGCTTTTCAAATAATATACCACTTACTGTTGATTAATTGTTTCAAAATCTTATCAATTCGTAACATAAACATAATACGATAATAAATCCTCATGTATGTATGTAGGAGGTAAAAATGATAAAATTTAAAATATAAATATGGAGAATTAAACAATTTTCGTTTTTATGATTTTAACTGGGCCAAATGATCGAGGACTCGTATAACTTCCATGTTATTAAAGACAATAAAATACTATGAGACAATCTTGAATTCAGAAAAAATTACTCCATGGAATATACATATACCATCTTATTTAAAATTAAGGCCGTTTCCTCTAAAACAACCAGCGCTTTTTTGGGCGAACTATTCACTTTAGAAAAAATGTTATATACAAAAAATTACCAGGAAAAAGGACCCTATTTAATAGAAATAACAAACAGAAAATTAAACCAGTGGTTCTCAGACGATAGAATAAAAATTACATTTTTAAACAGTAACCTATATAAATTTTTCGTCCATTAGATAGAGAATTTTTTTCTGATTTCAACGATATAAATATGATATGAAGTTGTATAACAATTATTTTGAGAAAAATGGTATTAAAAATAAAAAGCGATTAAAAATCTTTTATAAAATAATATATCGGTCGGACATTAAACGTTGAACGCACCACGGGCGTTAACTGGACAATAATGCCACGGTTGACCTCATGCATTATTGTCTTAATACGTTAATTACTATATTATACTAGATGTAGTATTGAAATGTGGTGTATAGGGATTTCAAAACTAATATTGCTGAAAGTTTTTAGTTATTCACTTTATAACAAAAGCGTTAATACAAAAGTTGTTCAGAATTTTAAAATACATGCAATAAATCCCCCATTTGGTTACCTAATTGTTAATATTTCACGATATATCAATCAAATTAAAATCAATATTTATTAGGAAAATTGTGACACGGTCATGGAAAAGTAAACAAAAAGGAAAAATATTTGACATTTCAGAAAACATATTATATTTGTTTCTGTTAATTAAATAAACAACTCTTAAATCTGTTTTATCAAACGTCAAATATTTTTCGTTTTTTGTTTAATTTTTCATGGCCGTGTTACAATTTTCCTAATAAAATTAATTTTAATTTTAAATTCTGAACTACTTTTTTATTTACACATATGCAGTAAAATGAATAGGTAAAAATTTACATCATTATAAGCAAATAATAGCATTGAAATTCGAAATTCCTATATGCCACATTTCAATATGCATAAAGTAAAATAAAATTTACATTCTATTTGAATAATACATTTTGAGTAAAAAATTCAATTACGAGTATATGGAATGAATACTTCTACCATAAGTTCCTTAAATAGTTAATCGCACTCTGTATACCTGTACACCTAGTAGGTATTTATTAGAAGCGTAATTTTAGTACCAATCTATTATAGAAAAAGCGCTTTTTAATGTCTATTATTGACAACATGACAAAATGATAGGCAGCCTAACGATCATGGAATTTGAACATATGTTCTTATTCTTTGAAATATTTATCATGCAATACCTTTCTATTCTAGATAGTAGTTCTAGTTAGTATTAATAATTTTAAAGCTATAATTCAGCATTTTTATATAGTTTACTTCAGTAGAAATTTTATTGTCTTGAAACTGAGAAATACTTTTTCCAAATGTTTTAAATAATTAAATTTTTATTATTACTATGTTCTTGTTTCACTACCATCTTTGGAGCAACTACTTGACAGCTGGTAACTGCAGTTCACGCACAAAAATGTAATATACAGTGTTTCAATTTAGAAGATCACCACTGGGATCTCGAGAACTATAAGAGCTACGGCTTCCGTTAAATTAGACAAAAGTTGCCACACTAGACAGGATAAATATAGGCCAATTTAATAATGTTCTTGTTTCCCCAAATAAATGCACAGGCCACTAGGTTTTTTTATTTATTAATTCAAATGTAACTTGCGTTATTTTTGTAACAATATTTTTTACTATTGGTTATACTTATTAAAAAAAAAAAAAGTTTGTGTCATACTTATTTCGAATATGAGCCACAGAATAGTTATTTACATACCAAATGCGGGAACCGAGTTCACGCAAGAGATTTGTACAATATTTTTTGTACGAAAAGTATAAAACTAATAACAGTCCATACAAAGAAATGAAGTTCTTCAAGTAGTTATTTTGATAATTGTCAAAGTTGCACTATAAATATAAAAACAAAATAATTTGTCTAATATATTATAAAACAATTAAAATATTTATAATATTGATCGTAATCACTTGTAAATTTATTATACTTATTTATATTGAGATAACTAACATTACATTTGTAGGTTATGTATTCTACAGCTGTCATATCGGGCAAATTTTATTGCCAACATTGGTAACCAAATGCACTAAATTTATTATTTTTAAATTCAATTTCATGCATATTCCATCATTGTTTATATAATATTATTATGTAAAGGGATGTTTGAAATACTGTATTTTTTATTATAAATTTAATTTAATAATAATCGCTTTAGAAATAGAAATGTTTTTGTCGAAATATCCCGGTTGTCTATCTGGTGGAGACCTGGGAAATGGACATTTCAGACGTTGCTTAGGCAACGCTAAACACATTTCAATGTTTGAGTACAAAAAAAAAAATTCAGTATGTACAAAATATGTTTTTTAAAAACATTGTGCAATACCTAAATTATTAAAATCTATGTAGTATTGTTACATATTATAGATTTTAATCTACTTCTACATTAATGTTTGTTAAATTATCTGATTATTTATTGTACCAAGATAAGGGGAAATAACAGATAAAAATAGTTCTTTGATTGTATGATCGTTTATCAGTTTCCTGGGTTTTGTACTTTATCCCGTAATTAACAAATATTTATTTACAGTTTAATGTATGCGTAACCGCAGCACGTTTTGTGGAAAATACAATTATGAAAAAATTACGGTATATTACAGTGATTACTAGCTATTATTTTATAGTATAGATTTTCAATTATATAATTTATTTCGTAATAACTCAACAATAATACATAATTATTTATGGTGGCAGTGATAAATTGCCTTGAGTTATTTCTTTCTTAACGTACTATAGAAAAAAATCGATTGCGAGATTTTCACTGAAACACATGTTTTGAGATACCCTGGAACTGTTTTGACATCTGTGTGGATGCATGAATGGATGTATGTCCGTATGTTATATAACTCACAAATGAGAAAAGATAGAATAAAGAAACTTCAAAATTATGAGTTACAAGATAATGCGAAGAACTGGGTCGATTTTAGTAAAAATTTTAAAACCAGATGTGGTAGTTTACTTGACTCACAAAACAAGAAATCCAATTTATTTCGAATCAGAAATAGGCCGCAAAAAAGGTTCAAATAAAAAGTATTTGTAATAATAGTTGGAATATATAGAATATCTTTTGGATTTTCTTGCATCTGTATCCAGTTTTGGGTTAAACTAATTTATATATTTAATAATATATTTTCAAAAATGACGTTATAAATATTGATTAAATCCTATCGAATTTGGTATTAAATTAAAGGTATCAAGGAGAAGGCTTGACCACAAATGTCAAATGTTACTTTTGTATGGGATATAAGCACTGAAATATAATAATACTGGAACGTTCACTTACGTTTTAAATGCGAGCCGAGAGATACAGCTAGTTGAAGGCTATCTGTCTTTGTCGTACAATGTTTTTAAATAGCAACCGTTCTACAAACAAGTAAGACAAAGAAGATTGACGCACGACATCTATCTGTCTCAGGCTTGTTTTTCGCTTTCGTAAAAGGTTACAAGTACGTGTTCCAGTATTACTTTATTTCAGTGGATACAAGTAAATAGATTCGTGGAAACGTTGGACTGCGGATCCAAATTTTTGTTTTTAAAATGAGTAACCATGGAAATGGAATTGAATTTAAGCAAATATTTAACGTTATTCATAATCAAGTAATCAAGAAAAAGTTTATTTATTTAATTGTAGTATCAAAATAAGAATTTGTAAATAACAATATTCATTTATAAGGAACACAAAAAATAAATCCATTGTTCGCCAAGCAAAACCCAAGTCTGTCGACTATACTTAATATTTCCATGGTTGGTTACTTGTTATATAAACTGAATT
This sequence comes from Poecilus cupreus, assembly GCA_963942605.1. NCBI lineage: Eukaryota > Metazoa > Arthropoda > Insecta > Coleoptera > Carabidae > Poecilus > Poecilus cupreus. The sequence goes on from OZ012718.1 coordinate 21,221,126, forward strand.
ATTGAACGTCTTTCTAGCCTTTATTAAATTAATAAAATGAAATTTGTTCGCTGATTCAGATGCAAATATTAATCTCTTTAATTTTTATTTGAAACATTTTTCTCCATAATGATTAGGGATGCAGGAAATTGTATATGTATTACTTAACATGTTAGTCACCACCCTATATATTTATATAAATTAATTTTATTGTTTTCGTTATTTGTTTTCCCATTCATGAGAAACGGACACACATTCATAATTGTATTGTAAATTAATTACTAGATAAAAATTATTTTGGCTAGGGAGGTGTTACCAGCATCGAATATCACAAAAAGTTAACAACTAGTGAATCATTCTTTAAACACCATAATTGCGACACATGGTATTAATACGTCATAACGCCAACAACGCATTTTAAATCTCGTTATCACCTCATAAATATATTGAAGGTAGTTTTAATTTCGCATACGAACATAAAGATATCATTTATAATTAACAGTTAAAAACGTATTTTAAAAGAAATTTGATAACATTTATAACTAGGTTTTTTTATCCTGAGTCACTGAGTGAAAATACTTGCATTCATTCTACAATCATACAGGGTTAGTTTAGTAAAGCAACCACTCAGTTTTGCTGGCTAACTAATAACTTTAGAGAAAAAATATATATACAGGCTTATACAGCAAGCAGGGGTCATAATGGGGTCTTTCACCATTTTTTTTTTATTTATTTTTATGAAACTATTTAATTTGAAGACTATCTACACTTTTAAAAAGTCTTAATTGTTATTCATTAAGCCACAATGATTTATAAAAAATGTTGTGATGTCATTGTAGAGGTGTTGCTGGATTTTAAACATTAGATTGTAAATAATTATATTTATATATTTTTTTACTTATTTTATTATTATTTTTACAATAAAATAGAACATTCATGTGACTTAAAATTATTTAAATCTCTACTGTTTGAGATTCACCAACACCTCTATAATAACGTCACAGCATTTAAAAAAAAATCATTGTGGCTTAATGAATAACATTTAAGACTTTTTAAAAGTGTAAATAGTCTTCAATTTAGGTAAAGTTTCATAAAAATAAATAAAAAAAAAATGGTGTAAGACCCCATTGTAAGGTTGGTAAAATAAAATTATTAGGTGGATGCGATTGGGGGAATAAAAGGTATATTTTCTCAAATGGAAAGGGGTATTTTTATTTATTGGAATGGATAGCCCGAAGTATTCCCTTTTCAACCATATAACATGATCCTACACCTAAAATTAAAATTATGGCCATAAAGTTCAAATAAACATTAATATTTTTAATATGGAAAATGTAACTTCAGGTAGGCCTTTGAACAAAACAAGTTATTGTTTTTATTGTTGATACTCCTGTCATCAATTTGTCAACAATTATTGTCGATGTAAACCCATTGTTGACAGGAGTATCAATAATAAAAACAATAACTTGTTTTGTTCAACGGCCTATCTGAAGTTACATTTTCCATATTAAAAATGTTAATGTTACTTTGTGACCTTTTATTTTACAAACCGTACAATTATGCCCCCCTCCTTGCTGTATAAGCCTGTGTATTTATTTTTTCTCTAAAGTTATTAGTCAGACAAACTGATTGGTTGCTTTAAAAAACTCATCCTATATAAATAAATAAGTGAAACTCAAACTCAGAAACTATTCAACTTTGAGAGACTTCTGCGCAAACAAAAGAACTTAGATTCAAACGAAACTTTGCAGGAAAATTGTCTGAGTTTACGACCCCCAGTCTTGAAGTTATAATGAAATATTCACTGCTGGACACACCTTTGACCTTTCCTGACATTTATTTATTACAAAACGCGAACAAAACATGAAGCGTATCTAGGTAAAACAATAAAATAATATTATGGTTCCAATCCAACACATAGTCTCTCGCATATACAACTTGTACACTACAAAATAGAAAAAAAAGTTTCAAATAAAAATTGTGGACTGAGCCACTATAAAACTTTTTTTCTATACTGTACCGTTTAGAAATTATTTAGGTGTAAGTTAAACTAGGAATTAGATCACTTTAACCTTTGAAATATGAATAAATTTGGTAATAAAATAAAAATTTACAAAATTTGTCAGATTCGATACAGTGATTTACTAGCCCTAACAACATAATTTTCAGACGTTTGATTTTTGCTTAATATATTTTTCTGATTTGTCATACAATATTCATATTTAAAATATGTAAAACTATAGGGTTCAATAATATTTACTGCAGACAGTGGCGTATTATAAGAGTTAATTTATTGGGTCCAAACTCAATTTCCCTAAAAAAAAATGTTTCCACACAAAATTACATAAAATTTGTTGTAGCAGCATATTTAAACCATAATTTAGTTTACTGTCATATATTTTCATTTTTGTCGCTCAAAAGTTAACTTCAAAATTTTTCGTTTTAAACAATTTTTAACAATCGAATAAAAAGTTGGGATTTTAAAGTTCAAAAGCTTTCCTCTATGCCACACCATTGTTTTCTTGGTATTCTTATCTTTACCCATTTTGAATATGAATATTAGGTGATAACATATAAAACATAAAAAAATTGGCGAAAAAGTTAAACTTTTTTTTTGAATGACAAAAGAATGAAAATTTATATCAGTAACTAAATTATACTTCAAAAACGTTTGGTGTTTGAGTTTCTTATGATAGGCCCCTATCTGTTTTGCTAAATATGATTAAACCCACACCTAGTTTTACATTTAGTATTGGCTCATCTTCCTTCAATTTACATATGAATATTATATGAGAAGTTAGAAAAATGAACTGAGCATATATCAAGTGTCCGAACATTATGTTGTTAGGGCCTGTACTAATTTTGAGTGAGACATTCTGCTTTCGCAGATCTCGCGCGAGAGTTGCAGTCATTAGCTGTCTTATGTGTCAAAATAAAAAGGTTTATCGAAAATGTATTTCATTTTAGAATGATGTATATGTTACAGAAGGATTTTAATAAAATTATTAGTGTCGTTCACAGCTTCAATTTAATTAAGATCCTTCTGCGTGTCTCTCCTCGTAGGTCAGCATTTGCAGTCAGAATCATCTAATGCCAACCATGACAGACAGTCATTTAAATAGTGTATCCGTAAAACATTTTGAGTGCCGTGATAAGTGGACACAGTGAAGTGTTTGCGAAGACGAGGCGTGCGGGAACGGGGGGCAGAGACTCTATAATTACCCAGACGGGCCGCGATCCGGCAGACTACAACAGTCAACAGTCGTTGCTGTCACGTGGACGTGGAGCAGCACACATAACCTCACACATCACATACGACGCACGCAGCGCCGTTGCGACACCACAAGACTTCTTTTGACAGTTAGAGCCAGTTTTGTGTTTGTGGAGGATTGGTGAAGACAGTACAGAGTTTAGACGACTTGAACTGCTTTTGGGGGTAGAGGAAAGAGTACTTGTTACTTCTGCGGTGCACCGTTGTATGGGTGAGTACCACTTTTTTTTTAGCCACTTTTTACCGGGCGTCCCAAGAATCGGGCTCAAACCTTAAAAAATATTTATTTTTAAAGCAATTACATTCATTTTATAGATTTAGAACCTACATCAAAAAGCGTATCAAATTACATAAAAAGTGAAAATATTTTATTTTCGGTTTAACCGGAAGTTACCCCAACTTTCTTATTTTAATGGAAATGGATATTTTTCAAAATTTGTCCCAACAAATAGGAAATAAGTAAGTAACAATATTAAATCAAATTTCTACAATGTATTAGTGTCCGATCGAAACATGATTTTCTGCCAAAACCGTAACCGAATATTCGGCACCTGTTTTAGTTTCAGAGAAACCGTAACCGAAATGAATCTTGCGTAGTAGAAAGAAAGAAACCCATGAAACTACAACTTATATCAATTTTTAAATCTTTACAAAGACCTTAGTTATGTATCACAATCCGCCAGTGCCAGATACGACACGAATGCTTCTTCCGGCCATTTTTTGGCTGAAATAGAAACTTCGATTAGTCAATGCAATTGCAAAATATCGACAGTTGATATTGATACGAGGCTACCAACGTCTATTAAATATTTATGCTAATGTGCTACAAATAAATAAATATATCATCACTCCTTTTGCCCATTAAGGGTGTGGTGCTCTGCTTACGCAGACCTCAGTAAGTGATATATTTCTGCGTATGAAGTGCGATTACCAGCTGGCAAGTCATAGCCCCCAAAAATGTTTGTGCTACAAATAAACAGAATAAATAAAATAAATATCTCATTCATGAGTGCGCCACTCTTCTTAAAACATATTAGTGAATGTTTACATTCAAATTTCGTGGAAGAATTTAATTTTTTAATTATAACAGGAAATATTGCTTACGTAGTAGCTGATCCAAGTTTTGGAAAGGAATTTTCAAAATATTTTTTTATTGATACTATATTCCGTAATTTAACCACGATCGTGGTTATATTGTTGTAGAATACTACAAGAGTGGCACTCGATTTGATATACTTTTCGTGTGTAGTTCCGACAAATAATAACCCCCAAAGATGTTAGTATCCAGAGCAAGCATGGGTTAGCGGTAGTCGGTTGTCGTATCAACAGTTTATTTCTTGTCCTTGATGAATTAAAGGATGACCTAAGTAGGTTTAAAATGTGGGTTAAAAAAATGTTAACATACAGCTGTGCCAGTTTTAATCTTTTGCTGTGTTTTCAATAAAAACATAGTAGGTATCCGGTTCATATAAAAAAACTTTTGTGTTTGAATAGTGTGTAAAACTACCTTTCTAAAATGCTTTATAAGGATTAAATAAATACACTTCCGGTCGATTTATACATTTAGGTTACGATGAAAGTTGAAGAGTAAAACAAAACTAATGACTGTAATCTAAGATGCAGCGATATCCTTTAATCTTTGTTTCAACTGTCACTGTCCCATTTTCATTACGTAATTACATGTCTTTTATTTTTGAATTAATACCACACAATAATTACTTGCTGATTTTAACACAATTAGCAATTATGTTCTGCTTTCTCTATTTGTTTCCCTACAGCAAAAATTATATGTAGATAACAGTATTGCGCATTTTTCCTTATTTGCATGATATTATGCAAACACAAACATACGCGGTGTGATTATTTTGGTTTATCGACCTGTTTTTATGGCACATCAATAATTATATATTTCTACTCCTGGTATTATCATTTATCTACAATAGTATGTAAAATTGATGTTAAGTTGTTAGTTTTTGGTTTGTAAAACGGTCATTAGTCATGGGTTTCCGAGCAATACGCCAAATTTGCAAAAAATTTGTTATCATGGCAAACTTCTCATATAATATAGTGATCCTAATTCATAAATAAAAGTATTTTTTTAAATATATTTATTGGATTTTTTCATTATATCGTAGATAAAATATTGTACGATACACATACGTAAAGCATCTTTAGTCACTCAGAAGTCATAAACAGTTGGTAAGCTTGCGTTTTAATCCTGCCTGACCCATTCGTGACTAAAGACTAGCTTTTCGTACTTATATCATAAATAACTAGTTACTGGTTTCCAGGGCGCTAAATAACATCTTAACTACATCTTGATAAGCTTTGGCTTCGGACGTTTTAGTCACGGCGTGAAGTGACTTATTAAGCATGGGCTAAAGTTAGCTTCTTTCAATAATTAACAAAAATTTTGAAACTTAATTGTAAAAAAGTTCCGATAATATATACATTTAATACATAACGTGACGCTATATCCCACTTAGTGGGGTTGCACAAACCCAGAAATGTAGTCAACCAACCAACAATCAATCTCCTCCAAACATTCCTATCTTGACAGACCACTTTCACCTTGTCCACATTCTTAGTGCAATTCATACATGCTCGCCTATATTCTTCTCACTCGGAATCATTCGTTCACGCAATAAAACATCAGTCATACCTAACCACTTATTCCTCGGACGCCCACGCAATCGTTCACCTTCAATCTCACCCGCATATATTAGTTTCCCCAACCTTTCATACCACATTCGCGCAAAATGGCCAAACCACCTCAACTAATTCACTACCACTTTCTAAACAACATTCTTCTCCATCTCACACTCACCATACACCAATGTATTCCGGATACGATCAAGTATCGTTTACTCGCACACTTTTCAAATATCAAATTTATATAGCAGTAATACGTCGTTCATGCTTCTTCATCCACACCCGATATTCCAAACCATACATCAATATAGGCACTAACACACCATTATAAACACTCAATCGAGCAACGCTAGATACATTCATGTTTCGAGCAAATGTGTATTGTGTTATAAGTATTAATCTAAAAAGTTTTTTTAATTACATTTTTCTGTCATATTGATTTGCAGTAGTAGAAAATGTTAGTATGTTAATTGTTTTTTTAAATACTTCTTAGATATTAGTTTTTATATACTCGTCTAGATATACAAGTTTATAAAACATGTTAGATAATATACTATTTTATGAGAATAGATTCATATGTATAATTATACTTTATTTGTTATGTTATAAAAATATAGATATTACATAATAGAGATGTCGTTCGCGAACGACCCGTTCAATTTGAACGAATTAGTTCAGTGAACGAAAAGATTCGGATCACTTTCTTGTTCGCGAACGAGTCACCGGGTTTCAGTATATATTAGACAGATACGATTCGCATCGCAAAATTTTGAAAGATATACTGTACTAGGATGCTCGTAGAACTAGAATGCCTCTCGGTTTATACCTCCTGCAAAACTTACCCCTCGAACGATAGAAACACCGCCATAAACGTTCCGATAATCCTTTTTGTAGTTTGGACCATAACATAAACGTAGATAAGATTTTCAGTCTGAAATTCTTAGAAATAATTCTTTGTTTTGTTCATTATTCCTTAGGCACAGTGATCTAAAATGTACCGTTAGGTACAAGCAAATATCTTAAATATCTTTTCATTAATGAATCTTTGTAACATTATTCATTTTTATGATAAATTTAAACAACTAAATGTTTAATATTCATTTTTTACATTCCATATATATTTCAAACAAATAAAACAGGATGTTCTTTCTCCAGATTACTTGTGTGGTTCATAAAAGCTGTATGTATAAAGCTGCGTAATTTGAATATTCAATATTTTTTAAAAAATAATTTTAATTCATTATTAATTTAAACAATTTTTTTCTATAAATCTAAGATTTGAATAATAAAATAATCGTTCAATGATTAAACAATCCATTATTTTGCAAAAATCATTTAATCAATGAAATTACAACTTTTTTTTTGCTTCTTAATTCATAATTATATTTTACAAATTTAAACAATTAAATAGTTTAGCTTCAATCCTAAACAGAACCTTAAACTCACCGAACGGTTAGGTCGTATGATGAACGAGTCGCATTGAACGAATCTTTTTGGTGAATCGATTCAAAAGAATCAGATCAGCTACGCGAACGGGTCTGCCCATCTCTATTACATAATAAGTATCATTCATTTTAACATGTTTATTAAAAAGTATACGTATATACCTAAAGACATTATATTTACTCCTAACTGGTTATAGTTATATGAGTAAATTTAATATTATGAAATCTTGATTCTTTGTCTACAAAAATATGTACAAAACGTAGTAGGTTTCATTCATTACATCAATGACATTTTGTTTTAAACATATGAGTTGTGTGAATTCGCAGAATGACGCGTATAGTGAATCATGATTCGTCAGATATCATCAGTGCAGTTTTCTAAAAACGTGCTACAATCGTGCGTAATCACACAAATAGACTTTGCTGTCACGTGTTCGCCTTGAACAAGCTGCAAATCTTTTTAAATTTCGTTAACAGCAAGTCTAGTTACGCATCAAATGACTAAGTAGAAAAGTTATTTTTGGGCAAGAAACAATTATATACAAAGAATATGTTGCGGATAATAACAGGAAGATGTAAAAGAGTAAAAGTACCTAGTATAACTAAAATAACCGAAAAAGTTCAATGCATTCAAGAACACTTAACTTGTTCTAAAAATAAATATGATCATGCATTTATTTTTAAATTTGAAAGGTCTCTGTGTGCATTTAGTATTTTGCAATAAATATTGTCAAGCGTTTACAAAGAAATATTTTAATCTAAACAGTACCATTAAGTATCAAATATGCAGTTGGATGTCTGTTCATATCTCAAATATTTTAATAGATTGATACACACTCGAACGATGTCTGATCAAATCTATGTACAGAATCCAATTTCGAAACGAATTTATTATTTAAAAAACTGTTTTGTCCAACACATTATTTCCTGATAAATCGTTTACTGTGCAATCTATAAAATTATTTGTATAATTACCGATTTATTTTAATTTTAAGTCGTGTAAATGGTACAAAATATAAAGAAAAATGTCAAACAAAAAATGTAACCAATTCTATTTTGCATCTATTATAATAAAACAAAATTTACCATAAAAATACAATAATATTAAAAATTAGCTTGAAATAAGGGAGGTATTGTTGATCAAAAGGTTTTTTGTCCAAATTTCAATAAATAATCGAGTTTGAGTAAATATTGTTATAATAAAAAAAGATGGAAAATAATATTAACTACAATTTTTGTTCAAAACTTTTTTCTATTTTGTACAGTTCATAGTTATTTAGACGGAAGGTTATGTGCTGGCCACATCAAATTTTATATTTATAATTATTGACATGTTGTTATTATAAGAGCAAAACATATGTCAGGAGCAAAAACAAATGATATTTCATATTTGACCTTGTAGATATTTAACTGTTTCCTTGAAGCATTATTAGAAAACAACTGCAATTTCTAATGCCATAATTTTCTTATTTATTCTCGTTGAGTTCATATTGTTAAATTAAAATTACAAAATAATTATTTGGCTATAAATGAATCGTAGCTTCTTTGTTCTGTGGCGAAAATAAAACATTTCTTTATCCTCATGCCAAACAAAAGAATTTCAACCTACTACTTCTTGGCAGGTATAAATCAATTTTTTGTTTCGCGAAGCACGAAACAAACGAATGCTTTCCAATCCTTGGATGCAGTTTGCGCTAGTTTCTAAGTACAGTTTTTTACTCAGCTGTTTTGCTTCTCAAAATCCAAAGCCAAGTACGCAATATGTAAATTTTTACCTGGATATGTATGTGATATTGTGAAAATTCTTTGCTCAAGGCTGCGATTTAGAAATCGCGTATTTTGACGTCAGATGGCCATAAACAAGATTAGTGAATGTTTACGCTCGAATTTCGCAGAACCATAAATTTGGTTTCTAAATTTATAATAACAGGAAGTTGATCTACTAAAATTTTATTTTGTTTTCGAGTGAAATATTGCTTATTTGTTCATTTAAATATTATCATTTTTTTTAGAAAAGAAACTACAAAATACTTGTATTTTTTTAAATGGAGCAAAAGTATACTACCCATATAATTAATTATGCAGTAACCCTAAAATACCGTCAAATAACAGCCCCTACACTTGACTTACAAAATCCAAATGGACTATGGCGGAATAAAAGCGTTTGTTTTCAAATATTTGTCACCCATAAAATATCCAGTGACTTCAACTTGTATTTCAAATTGTACACTCATCAAGGCAAACACCCAGGTCAAAGAAAAGGATGACAAACCAAGCAGATGGCAGATACTGCCCTCCATTGTTGATAAACATGTTTTCATCTCTGAGTTTATTATGTTGAGTTCGGTTGCGTAGCAATGACCGCAAAACTAACAAAGGAAAAAATGAAAAGCGGCGAAAAATAATCGCTTTGCACGTGCGTCAGGGTTTGATGGTTGTGAGTCACCGGATTTTTGCGTATTTCCGCTAAATACTAAGGAAAACATTGATGACGTTACGGAAATACCAATTGGACCCCGATTCCAGGAAAATATCAAAATTATTATATCTATATTAACACTATTCCTTATTTTTATTGTGTTTAAGTAATACGTCAGTTTTTATCACTGCTATTGTGTTTAAATATTTGCACAACACACTTGAATTATATGTGATAAAAAATAGCTGTAACAATTTTCGCCTACAGACTAGATAACCAGGTTAACGATAATGTAAACCGTGTTGCCCGTAAAATATTCCGTGGGCGTGTAACCTTTCCTTTGCTAGATAGCGCGATATGAATTTGGAGCAGTTTTTGTCCGTTTTTATGTCGTCGTTATCCAATAAACGTTTACGACTTTATTATCACTTTTTATGTGATTTTAAACATGTTCATATTGCAGATCTCGTTAGATACAGACAGATGATCACTGAAATTATGTTACTCATGATCTGTGTTGACAAACGATGTATATACATAACATACAACAGGGTTCATAATATAAAGTACACTTTATTCAAATACAAGAAACAAATTCAATTCTACTTTATACAATTCCTACAAAATGCAATGAATGGTAAAAATGTCTACTTTGAATTTTTCCTCCCACACGTATGTATGACGGATCATAATTTTCGATAATGAGTTTTCAACAGATAAGCACGTTTTTGGGTCCCTAGAATACGACTTCACTATTTTCACATTGTCAAATTTCGAATTTAGATTTAGATGTTCATGTTACGAACTGATTAATGGAAGTGGTAGTTTGTTTGAAAGTCTATTAGGTTCAATAAATATTTTGTACCTTTGAAACATTTGCGGGATGTTATGTGTGGCCCATAAAAGGTTTAATTTTTTTATTTCTATAAAAGTCCCTTATAGTTATAACGGACATTTTTCAATTACAAATAAGAAACAGTTAACTGTTTCTAGTTATCCATGCTTTAAGTCGCTCATTTCATAATAAAATATCTACTGGATGTTCGAAGTAGCTCAGAAATAAATATGTATTTGCAACGCCAATAACGCACACGAATATTATGTCTTGTATGTTTCTACAATAATAAAATCTTAACGTTATTATAATGTATGTATTTCAAGTTTTTCAAATGTTTTAATATTTTATTACAAATTTGTATCTTTAATTTAAATAAATATGTTTTTAATAATGATAAATTTTTCAATTTTGAGAAAACTATTGGAATAGTTTACTCCAAATAATGTATTTATAAAACTTTACCGCTTTAGGTATAAAAGTATATATGGTTGTATAACAAATTTCCGCATTTTACTTTTGCCTACCATTTCTAATGTACTTAATAAGTCGATCTATATTTCGTTTGACTAAATAGATGATTGTATTGTGTTTGTTTATTGGTTGCAGAGCGTGAAAAACTTCAATTATCATCAGTGTTGAATGAGAGCGGCGTGGTCGGTAGCTGTGGCAGCGCCGGCGACGATGGACGCGGCAATGGCAGTACCGGGACGGGGGGCATGTGTGGCATGGACGGCGGTTGCGGCTCGGGCTACGTGCCCACGGTGGGCCGCTGGGGCTGCGAGTGGCCGAGTTGACTCGCCGCCAAGGAACCTCGTGGGACCCAGACCGATCTGATAGGGGGCGCCGCCGGGGCCCGACACCCCGCCGCCTCATCATCAAACAACAACCACCACGGCGCTGCTACTTCGCTCACTACTGATCATGACATCGTACACAGGTCAGTACACTGCACTACACCCCTTACTTAGCCAAACTCATAACAAAATTCAAAGACCAAAGCAGTACTTCACCGCTTTGCTGGTTTTGATCAAAAATTATCCAGTCTGATCTTACACAAAACTTTGTAAAATTTTGATTAAAATTCATCGTACACTATACGTAATTTATAGTTAGGAAAACAAATTAAGAACATAAACAAGTAAATAGCAACAGTCACAGAGTCACAATAAATTATAATTAAGTAATAAAATAGAGGAAGCCATGACTTGTTCAACTTGTAGCCTTCGTTCTGATTGACTGATAGATTTCTAAAGCTTCTCTTATGGATCTGCCAATGGTACATCTCGATCTCGATCTCGATCTCGAATTTTTGTTTCATCAAAATTTATTCAATGCTAGCCTAGACACAGCAGATTTCTTTGATTGATTTAGACAATTGGTCCGTTTATGTTCTGTAATTCTTGTTGTTATCATTCTGTTGATCTGTTCAATGTAACATTTTTCACATTTACATGGAATTTTGTAAATTCCAGAAGAGTGAAAGGAGAAAATATCACATAGATTGTAAATTCAGACGTGGAGCAAAAGAAACTAAGATGTTATTTCTTAACAGTATTCTTCCAATTTTGTCTGTAACATTTTGAACGTAGAACAGAGAAGCAAACAAACTTTTATTATTGTTGAACAAGACAAGTCATAATTTGTTGTTACTTAATTGTTTCTATTTATTTTTTCCTGACGAAGAATTTCATGTAGTAATTCGAAACGTTGAATTTTAATAAAATTTTGTAGAACTTAAAAGCAATTTTTTTTTTTCAATTATTTTTATGAGTTCTGAAAGCTTTGTGTATGCATTTACTAATTTTGGCAACATAAAATTCATTTTAATTAAAAATATAAATATGATAGCATTAGAATTGGGTAAAAATGGAACATATGTTGTTTTTAAGATGTAGAGCAAAAGATACTAGGATGTTATTTCTTGACAGTATCTTGAAATTTTATGTGTAACATTTTGGACGTAAGGCATAGAAGTAAACAAACGTTTATTATTGTCTTCTGATTCACTATTGTTCTTTATTCTTTTTGCACGAAAAAATTTATAAGCCTTTTCTTTTCTTCTTCAAATTTTTCTTTGCAACAAATTTTGGTAGCTCTGTTCAACAAATTCATTTTCTGAAATGGCTAACAGCCAGTTGTATTTCAACAGCATCCTAAAATCACTGGTAATATTTAATTTTCGGGAGAGAATAAAATCACGGGACCTGAAAAAACTACTTTAAAAGTTGTGATGGTACAATGTACAAACGCATAATTTTTTATTGCTCTAGCTAAATTCGAAGTTCCTGTTATTTCTTCGAAAACAGGATAATTTGTTATGAGAAAAGAAGTGTGTCAAGTGTGTCCGCCAATATTAATTAGTACTCTTTGTGTAGAAACAACAACAACAGCACGTTGGTGAGCTTGGACCTTGATGAAGCCTCACTGCACTCCGTGATAGCTTTAACTCAGTCCGACGGGCCGTGGCCACTAGGCCACCCACTTCCACTTCCAACCTGGAGCCCGGCGTCACGACAACCGTTCTACGCACCCACCGTGTGGCAGTACGAAGAGCTGGCCACCAACATCGAGCTCAACGTACAGCATCTTCTAGAGCAGCACAATTACAACACCGTGGGTAACTTCCTGGAGCTCTATCACACGTTCCGAGCCAATGGTGGAGATAACCTGGAGGAGTTCTTCCATAGCTATGAGCCGCTGGTTACGGCGCAACATCACACGTGTGTGGGACTGGCGCTGGAACTGTGGTGCAGGCTGACCAAACTCGAAAACAGATTTCCAGGTAGATTTTTTTACTATACTATTCGTATATCAGCCTGTATTATTTATATTATGTGTTTATTTTAAATATTACCGAAAATTTTTTCAATAAAGTTCACCCTTATATATTTTAACAAATCTTTAAAATTCTTTTATTTCTCTTTAAAATAATTCATATTCATTGTAGTCCTAAAATGATTAGTACAGAAATTATTCATATTATATAAATAATCACACAAAGAAAATATGCCATGAATTGTGTGTGGATGATTAAAGAATTAGATTAATTCACTGATTTCCATAAAACAGGATTAATTGCAATTATTTGCTTTTTTTACTTAGTTTTAAATTTTTAATTTATTTATTGTTTTTAATTTGATATCATATTTTCAATGTATGATTCTTTATTAATAAAACGAATAGTTTCTGTACTGATCATTTTAGGATTATAAACTGTGAATCGAATTCAATTTTAACCACTGGCTTGGTTTAGAAGTTGTGTAATCTTGGTTGTATCCCCCTTTTTATTCTACTGATGATGACAACTTAGTTGTCGAAATACATATATAGATTTTTTTCTTTGTATGCTTAAGGTTTAAGGTGTATATTTAATTTTTAGACTATAGTAATACATGAATGAAATATTAGTAAATATTGCATCTTAGCTGAAACTCATGGTAAATTGAGAACAACAATTCTCAACGTTTTGTTTCCATGAGATATAAAATTTACATGTCACTTTACAAATGTATTTTTGTAAATTACGTTATCTAGTTAGAGTCTAATTCAGTGTTTCTTGTAGGTTTAACGGACTGCTTGTACTTGGTATCATGCGAGGAATGGATCGAATCATTGCCAGAGTACGTGGACCTAGGCGACCACCTAGACATGGTGGCGGACACGCTGGAGAAGGAGCACGTGATGCTAGCGCTGAAGATCAACGTGGCAGGACGCACCGGCGTGTTGCTCTGCGATCCTGGCTACCACGTAGCGCGTGTCATCACCGTCATGAAGGATAACGCCTATCCGCATACAGGTAACTAACTTTTATTTTTATATGAAGAAATGATTGTTGAATCGATCTATCAATATAAAATAGAATCTTTATCTTTTCGCTTGCACAAGTTATAAAAGAAATTTGCTGATGTATTTTATATTTATTATCTGTGACAACTTTTCTGTTTCTGCAGAATTTCAGCATTTAGTTGCGTTATTTGTGCTTATATAACTACTAGTCTTGAAGAAGACACAAGGGGTGTCGAAACGTCTGCATTGACTTGTGATTTTTGACTGTATCCCCAAATCATTATTTTTCAACAATTATTTTTATATCAGTTCCGGCACAGTTGTACAGTAACGAATCGATTCCTGATTATGTATTGGAATTTTACTCGATACTCATAATTTATTTCAAATATCTAGGTATCTCCTTTCAACTAAATTATGTTTACTCATAATTTATTTCAAATATCTAGGTATCCCCTTTCAACTAAATTATATGTTTAATAATATATTTGAAACTGAAATATCTATGTAACATGTATCAAGTGTAATTATTAAACTAAATCTCTATTTTTTTTTAATTTTACTAGATTATTATAATTACCGAATTTTTTTTCGAATAAATTTTATTTTAAATAAAAATGCCCACATACTTTCTCTGTGTGATTCTTTATTAATAGAAACATGAATAGTTTCTGTACTGATCTTTTTAGGGCTATTATAAATAAGATCTGTTTTAAAGAGAAACAAAAAACCTATAAATTTATGCAAAAATATAAAGACTATTCTATTAAAATATATAAACCTGTCAAAAATAGTATATTGTGTCATTAGGAGTAAATGTGATACTTTGGGTGCTGAGCATGTAAGTTTGAACGACGAGCGAAGCGAGTCGAACAAATACATGCGAAGCACCCAAAGACATATTTACTCCGAATAACACATGCAATTTTTTCTTCAAACATAGAAAATAAAATTATAAATATTATAAAATGCTCAAAACTTCAAAAAATATTCTGTCTTATCTAGCATTTCAAGTTGCCGTAGAATATGCTGTTTTGTTATTTATGTTTATTTGTTCCATTTTTAACTGTCCAATTATTGAATTACAACCTAACTATTTTTCATAATATTTTACTTTGTCCGCCGCCGGCGTAAATGTGTTGCCAAGGATACACTTTTACGCCTGCGGCGACAATATTGAACTTCTGCTTGTTGAATACAAATACATAACAACGTACTTTTATGACGTTTAAAGAAAAAAACTTTTATTGCAGATATGGGGGCATTTTAAATATAAAATTTGTTCGAAAAAAATTTCATTAATGTTTGAAATAATTGAGTAAAATAAAAAATACAAACAGATGGACCACATGACACGTCTTTTTATTAATCAAGTCTTGATATGGGGTTCGTCTACGATAACACTATTAATTATGGAGAATCTTCAAAGTTTGCGTGGTTTAGTTATATATTTTCTCCTCCTTATGAAACTCCCTAGAATGACAAGCAATACGTTCACTTCTTTTTAAATATTGACACAGTTTAAAACTCGAAATCCATATTTTATCTTTTTTTTTTTGTCATAGCTGGCGTGTAATAAGTTCGTTATTTTATCATACAGTGTATTGATTGAGCGTGCTTGATAACAACGTTGAAAAACAAAGAGCTTTAAAGTGTCAATTAACTTCCTTTATTGGAAACTTCGTGCTGTGTTTTGCAAAAAACAATTTTTAGAATACAGATTTATTTACTTCTTGATTTGTATTTTCCAGGTTGGTTCACACAGTCTGAAGAAAGCAACATCAGCAAAGAGTACAACTATAGCTTCAGCATACTCAACAGCAAGTACATCGAGTGGTCCGAGCGCGAGACCCGGCACGGCATTCAAAAGATGCAGACATCGCTGGTTTATGTGTCTCGTCCTTATCTCACAGCTGTGGACGTAACTGAGCGCCGGAACCTGGTGTACGACTTCAGGAGCCTGCTGTCCCGTGACACCAAGGGACACCTCATCGCAGGCTTCTACTTCAAGGTCAAGCCCGACCCGGAACACCAGGAGGTCACGTTGTTCTACCAGAACCAAGCGCACGGACGCCAGAGGGTTAAAATGAGTTTTGATGTGTTTTTGAAAACTGGCGAGGTTAGTATTTTACTATATTTATAAATAGTAGATAGAGTAAATTTATCGCGTAGGGAGTCTATACACATTTTCACCCAATAGAAAGGCTCGTTGCAATATTCATCTTATTCAATTACTAAAGTGGTTTTTCTCTCTTATTTACTACTGGATTTTAAAAGAACGCGTGCTTTATTTGCTACGTAAATTTCGTTTTTGCCCCAAGAATTTTATTGAAACTACTCTGCTAAACAAAAATAATGAATCACTTTTTCATTGTTTTATATAAATTTGGTTAGTTTTATTTTTCAACTTAGTTTATTATTTTAATTTTATTGTCCTAAAACTTTTTACAGGCTATCAACCGTTATAATAAAATTTAACGGTAATCGTAAAAAAGCACTATAAGTGATTCATACCCTATGGCGATTAATTTGTATTAAATAGAAATTGGAAATATTTCAATAATAGTTATGGCTATATATTTTATTTCTTTTATTGTTCAATTGCTATCCACTTGGTTGAGAGCCATTTAAAAACAAAAATAAATTAATTAAACGTCAAAGTATAATAAAATATAGTTAAGTGCAAAATTGTTAATACTTTCAGTAACGAGAAATATGTAGATATGGTTATGGTTTATGAAATAAGTTTCATTGATTTCTAGAATTCACTGCTTTTGCCATTATTTTTTGTTGGGTACGTAATTTAAAATTAAAATAACAGTAAATTGTCAGATTTGAAAGAATCATTTCTATTCTATTCTATTCATTCTATTCTATTCTTCGTTAGGTGTTAATTTAAAAGTTAGCTAATCTTATTCGTTATACTGGATAGGCAAAGTTTACAGTGTAATCTACATCGATTTGACGACCTAGAATTTTTGTTCTTGAATCATAACATTTTTGTACGTACTTATAGATTTTTCTTGAAATAATAAAAACTCGAGAAAAGTGGCACTGTATTTAGTAAAGTAGATTTCGGTAATTAATATTTTTGTGCGTGAAATGCCGTCAAGTCACAACCACCAAAGATATTAATGTTGGAAGAGAATTTAAACGACTAAGGATTGAACTATTTTTTTTTTTTACTTATCTATTTAGAAACAAATGTATATTTTGAAGGATAATGTCTGTTTCATGTTACAATGTATCATCCGCCTCAAAAATAAATTTATCTACATCTGTAACAACTAGATCCATATTCAAACCGCATTTTAATTTATAACATAAACGTAAGTTTAAGTTCCCCTTATAATTAAACCCTAAATAATTATGTATTTATTATTTCACATTTAACAACTCGAACATGATAATATTCAATGTAGTAATTTGAACATCTTGTGTGATGTGTCCAACACAATATATCTTTTCTACACTATTACAAAACGTCCAAGGAAAACATGCAAATGTGCCAAATAATAAAACACTTACCAAACACTGTTACTTCACCGCAGTCGATTTCCTAACCTGATTGTTTTCTTGCAGATCAACGAAGAACAACAAACGATGCTGCGTTTATGCAACCAACAGCTGAATCTGCCAGAGAACGGTCTGATCACAACACTGCGGGACTTGGCAATCCTCATGTCCGATAGCAGTTACGTACGTCAGCTTCTTACCATCAACAACAACATCAACACCATCGCGGAAGTTAACTAGCACATTCTACGCAGATGCAGAAGTTCCATTTCGAGTCACTTCGTTCTTTTTAATACTTATCACTTTTACTTTATATTGTTTATGGGTTTAGGTTTGATATTTCGTTTTATTGAATTATTTAAGATCATGGGTAAATAGTTACTTAAAGTATTTAATGGTGGAAATTCAGGTTATGTTTTAATGACAGCTTAGTGCTGTTGGGTAGTTCGGGAAGGGAGATGAATATAACGAATATTACTGACTTAAAATATTACGCATATAATATTTAATTATCATGCTGATTAATTTTATATTTTATAATTATTAACTTGCAATTTCATTATTATAATATATACTTTATTCGTTTGCTTTTAGTAATCATACTATAACCATTACTTTATTTCATTAGAAATGCTTTTTCATTCGATTTTATTTAGATATAATCACTGAATTGTATAAGTTATGGTTATTATGCTTCAATAAATATATTACAAGAGAATATTTACTTTTTATTTTCCTCAATATTTCCAAAATATGTTTATACAAAATACACTTTACTTCTCGCACATATACGTAAAGTAGGACATGTGTCCGTTCAAATTTTCTGATAGTGAGTTTTCAATATATGAACACGTTTTGGGGTCCCTAATATCTGTATAGTATTAGATTTTGATAGCAATCCACCAATCAAAAGTGGTAGTTTATTTGCCTATCAAGTCTTTTGAACATATCTAAGTAAATAAGTGACAGTATAATTTTGTTATATTCAAAAAGATGTAGATCAATGATGACTATATATTATTATTTTTTAAAAATATTTTGAATAATTAAAAAATAAAATTACCTGAATATGTCAAGACATGGGACCTAACGGGATATAAATTCATTTCTATATCATAAAAAGGAACAATAGTACATACAGATGTGGAAAGTTTTTCATTGCATGGCTAAAATTCTGTTTAGTAGATGATGGATTTTACATTTGTTTTGTAAACAATTTCGGAGTAAAATGTATATTTGCCAATAATTTTCTATTTTTTGGTTATTTGAAAGTCTAAATTAGGGAAGAATGAAATGACTGACACTAAAAGTGAATTGTATTCCAATTGAGCTATGGAAAATGTCAAAAAGCAACAGAAAATTTGCTTTCACAGAAAGCTTGTTTTATTTACAATTAGTAATCAAATGTGCACTGATTTCGCAGGTTGTTGAGTGGCAACTAGCCGCCTTTTTAAAGTTTGTGAATACAAATAATTGCAACAAAAAATATTATTTCTTGTATCAGTAATTATCTGTTAATTCAAAATGACTCTAACGCCATTTATTGTCTATGATTGTTAAAATTTTATTACAGTACCTGATACCGTAATAACATATTTAGAAGAGTGAAATACTTGGAGGAAAGAAGCTGAAATCACTCCAGTAAACATGCAAATGCGATATAGTATAAAATAGTAAAATATGGGCTGGCAAAGGGTTGATGAAGTATGTGATTAGTTAATCTGAATTATAGGTGGCATTTTGTAATGAATAGAGGCTTCCAGTAAATAAAACTATGTGATGTGTTTCTCATACAATTGGAATCAAATTTATTTTACATTTTTTTGTGATCGACAATAACAAAAGATGATAGCATCGACAAATTTTACGTATAACTTACTTTATACAGAAATTTATCCAAAATTTATATTATTCTGGTTCTAAATCTCTAGATAAAATCTACTACAAAAAGAAATACATATTTACATTGGATAGAAGACAAATACATCATTACTTACTATAATATTCTTCAATTTAATATTGGTTCAATTATTCATATTATCTAAAATATTTTATGATATAAACAAGTGAAAACTATATACTAGTTAGTGTAGATAAATACTTAACACATAAGAGAAAAAATCAAAAATAAATCTACGATAAATGTGGAAGAAAAACTAAAAATTGTATTAAAATGAATACCACTTGAGTGATAAGCAGAATTTAGAAACAAACATAAGTTGTATTAATTTGTTTTGTAATTTGAGGAACGTCAATTATCGTATCGTCTAAAAATATCTAGTCACAATTACAATCACCAAACTCGTTTTCTAGTGAGCAAACCATCTTTGTACGATGCTTGTAGCGCTTACCGGTTCTCGACGAAGAAATACGTTAAAGATATTTGTTCAGCATCAACCGAAAACATTTCATATTATTGTATTACTTTACAATATTTGATACACCGGTTCAAAAACAATAATCATTATTTTAATAATATTGTATACTTTAAAATTTAATTTTTATATGATAACTGACTCCGTTTAAGAAATAAAACTATCCTGATATATTTATTTTTAAATTACCGCAGAAATTTATAATTCTGTCTTGCGTTTTCCATGAAATGAATTTAATTGTGCTCATATTAATGGCGCGATATGAAAATAACAGGATAGCACATTGAAGTATTTTGAAGACTTTCATGGAACAAGTTTAATGCTCTTCTATGATGCTGTATTCATAAAACCCAAATTACAGCTTCAGTTATATTGCTCGTTTAGCTTTTTAGCCACATCTCAATTTCTTTATTACTTCTGGGTTTCTTTCTACTATGCAAGTATTTTTTGTTAATATCTGTCTTTTTTGCAGTTTATTTCCAATTGCCGTATTTGACAGATTCAATTCCTTCCATTTTATGCTAACATTTCAAATCTCTTAAGAGACTGGACTCATTTGTGATGAATAATTCATTATTTAAATAGATATATTTTGTAAATTAATGGGATATGTGACCAAAGCCGAATTAAAAAAAATTGATACAGCAAGAAAATTACTATTCTGTTCTATACTAGATACAAGGGAGTGTTGTTTTATTTACATATAATTTTATATTTAAAAAATTCATAATTAATAATTCTTTTATTATTCGTATAGTAGGAAATATTTCCTAGTATTTTTTTTACAAAATGAAAGACGTAACTTAATTTTATTTGCAAGTTTTGCCTAAATCATGATATATTTGTTGTTTTTGTATCTTTTTCTAGCAGAATGTTATTCTCTTTTACGGTAATCCGTGATGACGCCACACATATTAAATAATTAATCTCTTTGAAACTAATAGAAGAATTGAGAAAAATAAAAATTTATTTATTATTATTTTATAATCAAGATTCAAATAAAAAAAATGTAAATTTGGTCATATACCCCATTGTTCAGTTGGTTATATTATTAATATTTTGTATATATAGAAAGTTAATTCAAAATGAAGAAGAATTGAAGTCCATTCAATTTCAGAGCATGTTATTTGAACAATAACGCAAAAAATAAGACTGTTGTAGGGTCGATTTTCAATGGTTGAGCAATGAACAAATATCGAATGTAAACTGAGATACACTTAACCCCTAATTGTAAATCATATTCATGGACGCGAAATCAATCTTACACTAATCTACAGCTAGTTTAGATCACTAGAGGCAAACACAGACAAAACGAACGCGACCGTAAATCTTAGAACGCAAGAATTATTAGAAGATGTCACGTTTGATTGGTTGGTGGTGAGATACATTCATGTCAACAAACGAACAAACAAACTGACTGATCATGGGGAGTACAAGGGAGCGTGAGATACGGTAGTGAATGGAAAACTTACGGATGGTTTTACAAGTTTGGTGGACCGGAGACGGTTTTCACGTTGCGTTGTTTGCGAGCGTGGTGCTGGCCTGGTGGACTGTAGGGGCGTCTGCTCGGCACAGAACTGAAAAAACGCGGGAAAGATTAGAGACTTCAATACTAACACTTTATATAAGCAGGACCCACATTCTGTTAATTATTCACTTTGCAAATGTTGTGCATCAACATTTTAGATCGACAAACCAATTTGCGTACATAGTCAATGGACTTATACCAATTTAAAATGACGTTGCAAGTTTTTTTTTATTTTGCTTCTATAACAAAACTACACTGCTGGACAAAAAATGAGACTTTAAGATTGTAGTTAAATTTCATAAAACGGTTGATGATAGACTGTCAACTGTTTAAAAACAATAAAATAAAAGTGCAGTAATCAACAATAATATTTTAATACATATCATGCTATATTCAACTCAGTGAGGTAGCTGTCAACCCACAATCAATCTTCTCCAAACATTCCATCAATTTTGTCTCGTCCACATTCATAAATGCTTATGCCTCGGATGCCCACGAAATCGTTCACATTCAATCTAACTTGTATATATTAGTTTCGCCCCAACTTGTCATTCAACATTAGTTCAAAATGCCCAAACCATCTTCCACTTTCTTAACAACATTCTTCTCAGTCACATTCACGTACACCAATGTATTCCTGACTCGATCACTCCCCTGTCAAATACTCCATTTTCACGGCAGATATACATGGTTCATGCTTCTTCATCCACACCAAACATTCAGAACCATACATCAATGTAAGCACTAACTCATCATTATAAAAATTCAATCGAGCATCTCTAGATACATTCAAATTTTGAGCAAACGTACCCAGAGCATTTTAATAATAAAAAAAAAAAAAAACAGTAAAAAAATTAATTTCAAATTAAATTTTACAACATACTGAATCATAAACCTACTGTTAGTGCCTCTGTCTCTAGGGGTACAGATTCTTTTACAGGCTGTTATCTTAAACCATAGTAACATAAATATTTAAGTTTTTCAAGACTATTTCGGACGAGTATAATGTATTGTGTTGCACGCTCCATAACGATTTTTAAAAATTATTTACGATTCAGTATATCATAAAATATTGTACAATGCTCGACCGTAACCAGAACTTTACATGCTCGCTCGTTAGGTACCATGCTGATCAGTAAAGTTCTGAGTATTGGAATGTAAATTGATATAAACAAACAATGGAACAAAGAGTCTCCCCACTTTCTAGAGAAGTATATTGCAGTACCAAATGAAAAATAAAATGTTATTACAGATTTAGATGCAGAATTTAATTATCTACAACATTTATTAGAAACATTTTTGTCTAAAATTAGCTGGCTACTTTTGCGCAAGGAAAAATTGATTTCCCATTTAAAGGCCTATCACCAGGTTTTCCATGTTACACCCGGTATATGTGGTTGGATATAGTTAACTTGTCTTCCTCTCAAGGGACGCATATCGGTTTGTCGACCAATAGGACGGTTACAGAATTAGGGTTCTGCAATATTATGCTCGTTTGCATTAATAATTTAATAAATTAATTTATGTAAATTAATCTTGTATTTTGTTAATTAAATCAACAATTCGATTGGTATTTTAATAATGATTTGTCAAAGTTGAAAGTGAAATAATGCAAATGATCATAAATATTCAAAATTTATGTTGATACAATTCCGTATAAAGAAATACATTCATACAGAATTTGGTCGAAAAAAAAAAGTTGATTCCATTGAAGAACAAAACATTCTTATGAAAAAGTTTTTAAGATATATTAAGAAAGATTTCAACTTTGAATCAATTTAATCGAACTGAACGTTTCGCTCGCACCACAAGTTGTCTAGAGCAACTCTTTTTCTTCCTCTTGATGACGAGCAAAACGTCGAGTTGTCTCAAATTTTGACACTAAAAGAAGTTGAAAAATGTTTCATTCTGCTTTCTGCAATCTTTTTAACATTAAAAAACATTAGTTGTATTACTAACCATGCAGTTAGCAAATTCAGAAAAGAAAATCAATGAAGCATTTGTGCAAAACAGGTGTTTAGTTGTGAATCAAGTATGAAAACATCAAAGTTTGAGAAAATTCGTTTGAAAAAGTGAATATGATGAATGATATGATTTTGTGAAACATGTAGTTGATTTGAGCTAGTTATTGTTTATTGTCATGCTTGATTTTAATATTTTTAAGGATTTTTCAAACGAATTCAGATTTGCATTCACTAACCTTAAAAAGTAGACAGATGACCTATTAGTTTATAACACTAATAAAGATATTTAAAAACACATACAACAGACAACGAAAACGAATGAATTTATATAATTTAAAAATTAAAAGCGTATAAATTAAATACGCATTTTATTATCGTTTAAGTTTATAATGTTTCGTTAACAAGAGAACTAGAATCTACACAGTGAATAGGTATTTCATGTGGTAATATATACAGTACTTACAAAGTGAAACGGGTTCACAGCTGTACAATTCAATTAACTAATCGATATTCAATATTTGCGAGAATACCTGCAATAAAGATGAGATCCATCAAGCCAAATAAGCGTACATATATAAATCGAGAACGATAACAAATAGTCTAATAGTCTTTTCCGAATTTAGACAATATTTGTTCGACACAAAACATCAACAAAATGCAAAATTCAAAAATCTCATCACAAAAATAATCAAGCAACCGGCAAATCGACAGACAAGTGTCACAAGAATAAGAAGAGACTGTCATGTTAAGAATGGCGATAGTTTAAAAAGCCCGACAAAGAAAACTGATAAAAAAGTACATTTAAAAGAAATATATTTAAATTTACAATACCTTCAATTTAAAATGTCCCTTATTACAGTTTGCTTTGTCTAGCTATATTAATTGATGTATATGACATGACTGACTATTATGAGAATCATTTAATAACAAAGAAAAATCTTGTATTGTTATTAAGTTACTATAGCAACAAATATTTTGGTTTTTCATCTACTTGTTAATTATTGTTTTTATGTACTCCATGGTTCTTATAAAATGATTCCATTGTACAACATATTTTTTATCTATTGCAATTTTTATGTCAATCCTGATTTATGAACATAATTTTAAAAGAAAATTTTAAGGAAACGTCATCTAGTACCAGCGTTCTTAAACAAAAAAAATTGCGTTTTTGATGCTCACTTAGGTTTAGTCATTATGAACGCAAAATATAAATATATAATATTGTAAACTGTTACCGCCGTAATTTTTAGATTTATTAGTATTATCTGCGCAAGCAGAGTGCCACACCCATAATGGGTAATAGGAGTGATGATATACTACTACTATACTAGTATTTTCATGAATGTTTCTTTCAAATAAAAATATTTCAAAATAATTCATTTTGCGTAATAACATCAATCAAACTTCCTTTACAAATCTGTTTATATATCTCAAATCGTTAGCAACATAAATAAATAACAGCTCCTATTTTTTTACGCGAATTAATATTTTCAAGTGTTATAATATCAAAATTATTTTTTTATATATAAATCAATGACGTTTAATCTACATCATTGTGAACATTTTTTCAGCAACACTACTCGAAAAACAACGATTTACAAGTTAAGTTATGTTTATGTGAAATTCACTTGTAGGAAAGCTTCGCTCGCATTTTTCACAAAAAAAAAAACCCCTAAGCCTGCCCAACTCACGCTCAACAAACTCGAAACAGTACTCAGTTTTAATGGAACTTATTTGAAGATAAATTCTCTTTCACGTTCCACGTTAACCGAATAAAGTAACTCATTAACTGTGTTTTCAAGATTATCTGTGTTCGATCGCTACTACTATTTCCCCTTCATTTAGGAGTAAAATAGAAGACAAATTAAAGGAATCGTCCATATTGGAGATGAAGTAGTATATCGCAAGGTTGAACCAAAATTATTTTTAAGTAATAGTTAATTGTTTTTATAATAGTTATTAAAATTCTTTCGAGTTTGTATCAGCTTTTAGACATTACGGCATATATGTTTTGAGATATTTTTAGAGGACTGAATTTTCTCAGTGTGGTTTATATAAACATATAACTGAAGTATCTATTCTATTTATTTACATTTATAAGAACGTCGTGTGGAGACCACACCCACATTAGATTTTTTTTGTTTCCAACATTTTCTTGATTACTAAATGATTCTCGAATCGCATCGCAATGATGAGTGAATGATGATCGTGTCGATGAATTTAAGTGTACATGTACAGGTTTCTGTACTCGAGTACATTACCTGGAGGAGCCGGCGGTCAGGGCAAGGGCGGGCCGGATACTTCTACGGGGCGACACTAACGGGGTGCTCTGTCTGCTGCGCGAACGACGGCTAATACATCACATGCACATATATTACACATCTCAGCTCACATCCAGTATACCAGGTGGTGCAACAAATAGCAACTGTGTGTTGTGAATTTTATAAATGAGAAGTTGCTACCTAACCTAACATGCAACTAGGGTTCTGGTTATATTGAAAATTGGTTATATTGAAAATATTGTAGAAGCAATAAAAATATAAAATCTGTATCGGTAAATTAAAACTCAAGTTGGCCAACTTGGTCAAAATTAAATGAAATGAACATTTATGTAAAAATGAATCGCCAGGTAGGTATCTACTGTCAGTTGAGTAATTTGTTTTTCGAAATCGTCTGGTAAAAGAAACGTAAAAACAATATTTTCTCTACGACTGATAAAAAAGTTTGCCAACCAAACAAAGTAAATAAAATTTAGGGTAAATCGTAGAATTTTTTGAATAGTGTAAAGTGTTACTTTACACAACTTTTAAGTATTTAAAAAAAATATGAAACCAGGAAATCACGGCCATCTAACTAAAGCCGCTAAATTTGAATAAAAAAATAGAAGCAAATAGCATGGAATTTTCCTCTACCGACTAATGAATTGATTTATACAATATGCGAAATACAATGTTAATTTTTACTTTCTTATACCTATTATAAGGAAATATGGCAAAAAATCAAATAAAAGATGTTACTGATGTTAGTAATAATATTTTGGAATACGAAATTTGATGGCGAAAACGCTCGAAATCGGGCCTATTCTCTAAAAAAAATTGCTACATGGTAATTGTGACAAAAATGAATCATTTTGCAAACAGCAAATGAAATATTCTCCATTTAATATGAAGTTTCGATGAGATTTTGTCACCATTAGCAAGTTGCTGCGATAACAACTTCGGTAGAGAATTGGATCAATTATGTATTTAAAATAAGCACTAACTGGCAGATTCACGAAAAGAATTAACGCTAATTCCATTTTTTTTCAAACTCTGTAACTTTATTTCTAAATTAATTAATTTAACAAAATGTATCAAATTTTATGTTAACCTATCGTAACTACTACCTTAGTTAACATAAATATGTTTTAAGGATGGTAACTGAAGTTACGACTAATAATAAAAATAGGATTAGCGCTAATTCTTTTTGTGAATCTGCTTGTAAAATATTATTTAAAAATCAGCAAAAATATATCGTTGAACGGCTGTAAATCTGTTTGGTGATTTATATCCATTATAGAAAAGTTGAGTTGTGGCAACTGAAACACTTTGTTCTGATCACTCTGTAAGTCTTCATCACGGTGATAATTTGTTATTATTTAAAAATAAATTTCATAAAATAACATTTGTTTCCGGTAAAATTCGTAAAAAAAATACAATATAAATTAATACAACACACACGCATGTCATTAGACATTCTAGAATCGACATAATGAAGTCAAAACGTTTTATATTAAATTTTATAAAAAATTACAGAGCCCTCCAAGAATTATTCATCTTTCATTCACTTATCCAGTTGAGAAATATACATTTTATTTCATTCTATGACTATGACTACAAATGAGCACTTTCATTTTAAATTTTAAGAAGGGGTGAAATAGAATTTGGTTAATGATTTAAGAATGTAGAATTCAACATTGTATTTTCTAAATTGCAGAAATCTATTCAGAATTGCCCGTCGAATATTCACTTTCTTAATATAAAAAGGTGTGAATCTATATATTGTTAGGCAGCAAGAGTGGACTTGGAATCATTAAAATAAAGTGGAGTTGAACCACTTGCATTGAATTCATTAAAAAAATATATAACAAATAAAAACTAACTGATATTGTGCAGCTAAGAAATAAGATAGAACTATAGAGCCACATAGAAAGATGCTAAGTACATGAAGTGACCTACCTGGTGGGCCCTGCTGTGATTGCCGGCACACTGAGCGGACTATGGCGGATACGAGGACGGCCGAGTTCAGCGTTGCGAGGAACACGAGTTTTGTTCTCCCACTCGCGGTTAAAGTCATCGGCCTCATCTTCCTCGATGTTGATGAAGTCCTGGCGCTCCTCGTTGTCGCCTGTGTGCACGTTCTGCTCGCGCTCGATCACGTGGGCGCGCTCGCCGATGTGGTGACCTGCAGACCAACCACGTTAATCATCTCCATTCAAAACTACGAGTATATTATACGGTGTGTTTCAATTGGGATCTCGGGAACTATAAGAGCTACGACTTCGATTAAATTAGACAAATGTTGTCACATGAATAGGTCAATTTAATGATTTTTTTTCACTAGATATAGACAAAAACTGATGATTTTTACTTCCCGCACATATCGTGCGTCTTAATATACAGGCTCACCCCCAGAAAATATTTATTTTATAAATTAATTTTGCAGATTTAGAATCTACTACATAAAAAGTGCAATATTTCTATTTCCAAGTTACACTAACTTTCTACATTAACCGAATGTCACGTAGAACCCAAATTTTGAAAAATCTACAAGTTGTATGATTTGAAATAAGTTTCTAAAATTCTAAAATTAATGTAAATTGTTTTAAAATAAATATTATTGGAAAATTGTGCCTGCTTTTTGGGACGCCCGGTACATAAGAGTTGTGATGGGTCAAAATTTTCGGTAGTGAGCTTTAATTCACTTGAAGGCCTATAAGATATTATGAGTATTTTTTTACTCTTTTCTTCACTACTAGTTCCATTCAAAAACCGATAAATTTGTGTTATATCTGGAATATAAGCCATAGAAAAATAAATTGTACCTTTTTTTTCAATATATGACAATTTATGAAATTAAAAAAATCATCGAAGATAAGTTTTGCGCATATCTAGTTAACCATACTTTTTTTCAGGAAAACATAAACATCATTAAATTTGTCTAATACTGTGGCAACTTTTGTCTAATTTAACCGAAGTTCTCGACAAAGTATGAATTCTTAAAATGATCTTACTAACCAATGGCCATCTTCTTAGTGCCGGTTCTCGAATCGCATTCTGTCCTCTGCACCTCCCTCACGCCTCCAGGTGCTACCCTGGTGCTCTGGCTTGCTCTATAAACCTGAGGGCGTCCATCAGGTCCGGAGCTCATGCTGACGACGCTAGTGCTGCTGTAGCTATGACAGTCACCGCCGAGCGAGTCCAGCGAGCCACCCAATAGACGGTTCATACCAGGGAGAGCTGGTGGAGCAAAGCCGTACGGCATAAGGCTCGTGTGAGGAGACGACACGCGGGGTCCACGTCCGCTGAAGTCTTCCAGCATGTTGAATGGATCAGCGAAGAGAGAGTTCATCATGTTGTTCATTTGGCGCATGGAACGCATGTGCATACTGGAAAGATTAACAAATATATCATTGAGTGTGGCACTCTGCTTAGAGAAGATCTTGATATATTTTTGTGCGAATCGTGAAATAACAACTTTCAAATATGTATTGGAGGTGAAAATTCATTCGACAATCTATACTACGCAGTTATTTACATTCCATTATTTTCTAGTCATCTGATATCCTAATTTTAAATCCCTACACCCGTAGAATATTGTGCGGAAAGGATAACAAATAAACAATAACAAAAATATATCAAATGGAGCCATAAAAATAATAAACGAAACATCTGCAAATTTCAAGAGACCGCAAAATTAGTAGTATTAGAAATTTCGAGAAACTATTGAACACAGGTTTTATTGCATAAAAAAATATTCTAATACATTCTAAAATGAAATTACACAAAATAAAACAAGAAATATTATAAAATGTAACATATGTACACAGGTAAAAAAAAGTATTTTTTTTTTAATAATCGGTTATTAATTTTTGTTTTATTATTTTCTTCTTTTTTAATTTTAATCTTTTTGATTGTAATAGATATTTATGTAACAAGTACATAATTTTGGGGGCAATTTAGGGGTCGAGCGAAAGCTGTAAAGCGAGGCATACAAAAAAGAGTCAATAAAACTCTATTACGTACGTGTTACATACAATATTTTATGTCCGACTGCACTGCAGTTAATTTTCTTAGCTTAGAATGACAAGCATATTTAACACATGACGTTGGCAGGAAAAAATTTGATAATATAGAAATATGTTTTATTCTGTTGTTTGTAATAACCAAGTTGATTTTAATTTTAATTTTATCGGAATAGTCGATATAAACAGCGACTGTATGGACGCTAAACAATATCATAAACAAGTGATTATAGTACAGTCGAACATAAAATTTACTTTTGCCGATTGCCAATAAAGTGTGATTATTTAAACAGCTAACAGTCCGTTAAATGTCATTTTACTGCCTATTGTTGCTATGGTGAAACAACATAATCACAATTTACGTCTTCCAAATATATACGTGTATTATCTTTCGTATTAAAGAAATTTAAAACATATTCATCACTTTCAATTTTATGTATTAAATTGATTATGAATTTTCAGAAAGCAACACAATTATTTTTACATATCAAACTGTCAACATAAGCATACCAACATAATTTGCTAGCGGTAACTTTCAAATAGGTATTGAAAATAATCACTAAATTAATGTTTATTCCAAATCGACAAATAAATAATGTGTTCAACACGGCACCAAGCACAGATTTACAGCTTCAGCAGTATTCACTGCCTCGGCTTCGCCTCGTCATTGAAACAGCAGCCCCTACTGTAAAAACTGGTATTTTTGTGCCTAGTTAAACAATTATCTATTCTTTTATCAAGTGATCTAAACTTAATTCATATTTAGTAAAAAATAAATGGATATTTAAAATGCTTTTAACATTTTTAGTGAGAAGGTTTCTTCCTGGTAACTTCATCAAAATTACTCCCCTCAGATTGTTCTTGAAACTTGGCAACCGTACACAAACATAACGTTCAAATATTGTGAAGAGAGTTCATTTTGACCATAAAAATTTGTTTTAGAGAGAATGCTTTGTTATTGGGACGTGTTTTGATGGCTTCGAATTAAATACATTCTCGAGTTACGGAATTATGTACTGCATTAATACGTAATTCATTTGACTTGAATTTTAAATATATTTACATGAATTCCACTTTTTTGAAGTTTGAACTGTAGGAGAAATAAACAAAAGCATTTCTATTTTAACATACATACCATAACATAACATCACGCTATATCCCATACTGTTAGATAACACGAACCCTGTAATACATTCATTCTCCCCAAAAATTCCGCCACTTTCGCCTCGTCTATTCTTCACAGTAGGAATCATTCGTACACGAAACAAACTATCAATCATAGCTAATCACTTATACCTGAGACGCCTACGCAATCGTTCACCCTCATATATTAGTTTCACCAACCTTTCGAAATGGCTAAACCACCTCAACTGGTTCACTCCTACATTTTTAACTTTCTTCTCAATCTCACACTCACCGTAAATCAACGTATTCCGGAAACGATCATTCTCCTCTCAAATACCTCATTTCTACAGCAGCTATAAGTCGTTCATGTTTCTTCAAACACATATACCATTATACCATCATACATACTCAATCGAGCATCTCTAGATACATTAACATTTTGAGCAAATGTACCCAAGCATTAAAACCTGGTACCCTGCTGACACTCGCCTTTTAAAATTGCTAAAAATGTTTAAATAAAAGAATTGTAACATCTAGACATTCTATGCATTATAATTAATTTTAAAAAATATTGTGCAACAAATTTCCTGACTAACCGTTTACTTCAAACGTTGATTTCGGTTCAAAATAGTTGATAAATTCACAAAGAACGAAACTAATTTTCACATAAATGTACTCGTGTAATAGTGTGCTTCTTTATTCACTAAATTATACCTAATTGAACACAGAAAATTGTCAGTACTATTAATGGAAAAAGATTGTTACACAGAATCTCAATTTGAAATTACTATCAATGCATTCAAATTTTTACAACAGATATTTTTTGTATACACAATATCAGTAATTTTTATGAGAAAACAGTGTGACGTTAAATATTAAAATCATTTTCATTGTTGGGCAACAAAGAAAGTTATTCGTTTTTGTTACCATGAAATGAAAAACAAATGCATTGTTTCTTAATTGTTGCTGACAGTTCACATATTTTGTGTAAATTAAAATTTAAAATATAATTTCAGCATCAAAAGTTTAATCTGTTTAAATAGCTGTACCAAATACACCAAAATATTGTATTTTATGAATATATAAACCATTCCTAATCATAATCAGAATTTGCAACATGGAGTAACAACTAGCAAACCTATTGGTCGCTAAGGAGCACCTTCGAGAGTAAGTTGATACAAAATTATCGGTGTCATTTGACTCATCTTTGGTGCATAGACGAAGTTGCCAAACGAGTGGGTTGTTTTTCAAACGTGTACTTCAACAAGTAAAATGTAATAGTTGAAGTATTTATGTAGGCGAACGAATTGGTCTACTATAAAAAGAATTAATAAACTTCATAATCATACATATGAATGCATAAATAAATTCTGTAAACATGTACACCTAATTAAATAGACACAAATACTACTGAACTAGGTGTACGAAAAGTTACGAAATATTTACATCCTAACAAACGAAAAATCAGTGTGTGAGTATGTGTACGCGCCACTTAAAAATTAATGAATTGTTCGTCTTCCTGATGGTTATTTTGTAAATATTTATATGTACGCATAACCCAGGCTATTTAATCTAACTAATGGTAAAAAATATTTCTTCGAAAACAAACAAATCTTTGTAGGAATTAAAAAAGCATGGTCCATCATATCAATAAAAATTTGACAGTTATACGTAAACAAATATGATTAAATCTATTTCCCACTTACCCGAAAATTGGATCATTTTCAAAATCACCCATCAATGAACTAAACAAAGACATTTTTGCACAAATAATCGGTTTTCACTTCAGACTTCGAATTTCTGGAAGTGTCGTTCGTCGTTTTCTACAAGATGATGGATGCGTGTTTCATTAAATTGACGACAGTTGGCGTGACCTGTCTACCCGTAATGTGACATATGAAAAATCAAGCAGTAATCCGTATTTTACTTTATTAATTTTCATAAATTCGTATTGATAAATTGATATTATTTCGATTATTTAAAATTAAAAACATCAATGTTATATTACAATATAGTTTATAAGGATATAGTTGTTAAGAAAATAATCATTATTCCAAAGTTTCATTGGCATGGTTATGAGATAAAGTAGAGAACTGCGCAAGAGTAAAGAATCCCTGAAGTGATGCACGTCACTTGAAATTTTGGTTATGTCAATTTTGTAAATTATTATTAACAGAGCATAACTGTGAAGTGCATGTTGGAAGTAGAACTCGAATTTCAACGCTAATTTTTCCTGAACTGCGGTAATAAAATACAATTTTACATATTAGCTTCATTTAAAAAATCAATGAGGAAAAAACCATTAATTCTTATAAATTATTTGCTAGGCGAAATGATTTCCAATGGGGACACAAAATCAAAGCCACCTGCAGCAACTCAGCCATCAAATTCCAAGTCACCAGCACTGATGAAACTGTCATCGTACGTTTTGGCCATTCGACCATGGTCTCTGAGTGCAAGTTTGATGCCAACGCTCCTCGGCTCAACAATCGCTTACAAGGTAGCCCCAGGGTTTAACTGGCTAACGCTCTTGCTCACATTATTCACGGTTGTGTCAGTACACGGTGCTGGCAATGTTGTCAACACATATTTCGATTTCGTCAAAGGGATCGACAATCGCAAATCGGACGATCGGATATTAGTAGATCATCTCTTAACGAAGGATGAAGTGGTTTCCCTAGGGGCACTTCTGTATTTTCTTGGATGTATTGGGTTTATTTTACTGGTGATAATATCTCCAGCAAAGATGGAACACTTAGCGCTTGTGTATTTTGGAGGCTTGTCGTCGAGTTTTCTGTACACGGGGGGAATTGGTTTGAAGTATATCGCCCTCGGTGATGTGTTAATTTTAATCATATTCGGACCAATTTCAGTTTTGTTTGCTTTTATGGCGCAGACAGGACGTGTGGAATGGGCGACAATATACTACGCGATTCCTCTAGCCCTAAATACGGAAGCTATTTTGCATAGTAACAATACGCGTGATTCTGAGTCCGATAAAAAAGTGGGAATAGTAACGTTAGCTATAGTGATAGGGCACACCATGTCGCATGTTTTATACGCGTTTTTGTTGTTTACTCCTTATATTATGTTTATCTTAGCTACTTTGAAGCATTCGAAATGGTTTATGTTGCCTCTAGTTACGTTACCTGCTG
The DNA here is from genome assembly GCA_963942605.1 of Poecilus cupreus. Taxonomy (NCBI): domain Eukaryota; kingdom Metazoa; phylum Arthropoda; class Insecta; order Coleoptera; family Carabidae; genus Poecilus; species Poecilus cupreus. Next base: position 21,255,462 of record OZ012718.1, read on the forward strand.
CTTTTAGAATTGAAAAACAGTTTCGCTGTCCGGAAACCATCCAGAAAGTGCCGAAGCAGACGGCGAGACTGAACCTATTCTTTGGACTGCTGTATGTTCTAGCTTGTAGTTGTGTACCTGTGTTGCCGCTGATCCGAAACGTGGTTTAATAGTCATTGACGTGAGACTGTTTTAAACTGGAACATATCTCAGATGAGTAATTATGTTTGTTTTCGATTTTATAAGGCCTCACACACTCAGCAAAATAATTGTGACACCAAAATATCATATCTTCGGAAGCTATTTCAGAAATTCTTACAACGATTCATGTTTGTAACTACGTTTGGTACTATTTTAAATCAATTTGTATTTTTTTAAATACCCTATGAATTTTCGTGACAGCTAATTTGTATATTTTTGTACTTATTATGTTAGTTTTTTTAATTTACATTAACAATATTTATTTAAAACACTTTTATATTAAATTTATTTATAAATTACTTAATTTATGATTAGTTGAACGTTAATTACTAGAAATCATTATATTTTTTATGCAGTACAGCTAATCTCGCTATCATTGGTATTGAAAAATATGTAACACCATTTAAAATTTTGCGTTGGCATCTGTCAAATTTTATTTTTTTTTTTCGTTTATTTCTGTCAGGTATATATACAAAAAAAAACATACAATACGTATGAAAGCATCTTTTTTTCACTAATTAGAATTGTGAAAAAAGTATTACTTTCAGTACTAGTTGTGTAAATATCTATTTATCGGTGTTGGTTGGTTGCTGTATAAAAATATATCTAAATATAAAAACAATCAATACGGTGCATTTTTCGAAAAATGTAGTTATTTTAGGCGTTTCTTATACCAATCGAAATAAGAGTAGATAACATTTAACCACCTACCCCTTAATGCAGTTTCTAAGGGCATGAATTACCTGTATACTATAGTCATTAAAAGTGCGATTTTTTTGAGAGTTAACAGTCTGTAAAATGTCACTTTTACTGCCTAGGCAGTAAAAATATTTTTACTATTTATTTTGGCTGTGGTGAAACAAATTTGACATTTCTATATTCCACCAAATAGTTCCGTGGTAACACACCGGATTGTGAATCATAAGAACCTCAATTCGAATCCCACAACCGACAGTTGCCATTTTAACTTTATCGCTGTGGTTCCCCCTCCACTAGCACCTGTGGGGGCCATGGCTTGAAAGCTGGTAACCGCACTTCAAAATCTGTTATTTGCCGAGATTTGCGTAAGCAGAGGGCCACATTCATAATTGGTAAAAGGCGTGATGATATATTTATTTATTTTTTATTTTATCAACAAAACCGCAATTTGCATCTTCCAAATATACATGTGTATCGTGTATCTTACGAATTAATGAATTTAAAGCTAGTGAAACATATTCTTTATTTTCCATTTATGTAATAAATTGATTAGGAATTTTTACAAAGCAAGAGAATAAAATTAATTAAATGTATAAATAACAAATTTGTTTTTACATTGCTAGCATTCAACAAACGCATTGCAACAAAGTTTATGCAAATAACTCAAAATAATCAGTAATGATGATGATGATATATTTTTTTATTTAATCAGTAAATTAATATTAATTATAAATCGGTAAAAAATAATGTGTTCAATACGGTATTTTGGTGCCTAGTTACACCTAACTATTTTTTATTTTGGTTGTTTAATATGTACTTTATGATGTCATAAAGTACTTGAAAATAAATATTATTTCTAGCCAATGAAATGTCAAGCTTACGAATGTCAATCACTGTTACCAACTATCAAATAAAAAATTCTTAACAATAAAAAACGAATATTTAAAAATATTTTTTAAGAAAAGAAACAAAATAGTATAAAATACACGTTTCATAAGACTCGTGCGCTAAAATCTTGTCTTATTATGAAACTTGTTTTTTAATGTACTATTTTTGTACTCACAACCTCAGAAACAACATTTGACGCACGCTATTGACAACCAGAAACTGGCAATTCGCACATTGGCTTGCCCTGGTCATTCTACAATAGTAAAAAAAATGTATTAATTCTTTTTTCAACTGTCATATCAAATTCCTTAGCAACAGATTGCTATGAATTTATAAATTTGAGTATTTTAATTAAATTTTAATTCCCTAATAATAATATTGTTTGTTACAAAAAACATTATACAAACGTCTTGCGGGAAACTTCATCCACGTGTTCGTGCAAATGAAAATAGCAATCATGCGGAAAGGATGCCTTCGCGCACTTGGTACGTAAATAACTATTCCAGGCCCAAAGTGGTTGACTGTTACAACTCGTGATTTTGTTGGTAAAGAAATCGCCTTTTATCAGCGATTTTTATAATCCCATGACCACTGAATATATTTTAATACGTCGAGGAATCATGTCTGTTATTAGTTAAGTATTCGCAATTAATTTTATGTACGTTACGTGTATTTAGTTTTTTCAATGTTTATACAAGAACCTAGCATGTAAGAGTGTAGCTATCTTTTAAGTAAGTTTTCTAAATTTTTAAAGTAACTCATGTATTTACGTACAAATGTGATAAGCAGAAATTGTAAAGATTTGAATCCTGAGTACAGTAAAGATTATTAATTGAAATTTTGGGTGGTTATGTTACAGTCTTTTTATGCCCAGTTTCAATAAATATGAAGAGAGATTATTTACATTTCATAGGGAGTGGAAAAGTTCGATAATATTTATTTATCCTTAATAAATACGATATTTTGTAAATAATGGTGATAAGTTTTGTTTGTGTAATTAATGCAATTTGTAAGTTGCAATAATTTGTTAAGTGGTGGTAATCGAACTTTTTCTTCTTCAAATTAAATCTTATTATTTTTAATTATTAGAAATCTTTACTGAAGTGCAGAATTCTGATCCCACTGAAAAAGTCGATACTAGCTATTTATTGTTGAAACGCAGCAGTCAATCATAAATTTAACCTAAAATAATATTTATATTGTTGTAAACAGTGAATTATTTTAGAAGTTATTTATGACTAGTATTAAAAGTGCAATATTGACGAGTAAGAAATACTATTTTTATTCCATGAACGTGCTTCCCTTACCAACAAAATAAATACTGAAGATAATTTGTCAAATTTATTTGTGTCGTGTAAATTTCGTTACCTGCTAATAGCAACACCCAATAATTTGTTTTATCTACGATTGTACGATATATCTTACAATTTCCACTCATTTAAGATTGGCAGTGACTTATATCATCATACTAGTGCGTTTTTTTTTTTTTAATATTATTGCACTGTTCATTTGGTTGCCGTGATGTTAAACGCATTGTTATAATTTTTAAAACTATCTCGGCCTATTGCTAATTTGATTTTAAATTAATTAAATTTGTATTATAATAATAAAAATTATTTTTAAAAATTCCGAACCATCATAGATAAAATTTTATAAGCAATATTTTACTTGATTTTCACTTTTAAAATTAAGAAAAATATTTATAATCTTTCAGGCACATTCAAACAATTATTTTGACGATTATCATATTTATAGTAGGTCATATTAAAGTATTTCTTGCGCTTAAATTAATTTTAGTTCGAGACTGTATTATTAAACCGCATATAAAACTAATTTTAGGATATAAATATAAGCTGTTTATACAAAGAGTTAAATTTATGCATGACTGCTGAGTTGTTGAGCCCATTTTATGGTTCTTTTCAAATACCAAGTGTTGATTGAATCTTCAACAACAAAATCAGTTTGTGCTCAAACATGTGCAATGTAAATGTAGGTGTGATATAAACAAAGCTTTAACGTTTCATATTTGCAAGCGTAGATCTAGGAATTGCATCTGAAACAATCAATCTACCTTAGATAGACTACAACTGTCTCAACATCAGTCACAAATTTCGTATTCGTATTATGTAATAATAACCCTGTGTTGTCCAATCTTCTTCATTCACACACTAAGATACCGACAATAATTTTTTTCAGATAAAGTTAAATTTAAAAAAATTAGAATGTTTTAATAAATAATTACATACAGTTCTGTTTTAAGAATTCCTTTGAAACAAATTTTTCTCTAAAAGAAAGAAATCACTGTTAAAGTGTTACAATAATGAACTTTTGACTCGGAATGTACAACTTATACAAGAAGTAGACGATATGCATTTGGTTCTGCATTATACCGTCAGTTTCAGCTAAGGTGCAACATTTACTTTTCCGTCAAAACTGTATTATTATGAATACCAGTTTATATATCACCGTACTGTTCCAGATAAAATACAACAGGTTGCCAATGTTAAATGAATTTATCATTATAATTCAAAGATGTTTACTAATGAAGAAATAATTCGATTGATTACATGATACAATTAATTGTGATTACAGAAATGTTTATAAATCAATGAGTTATGATGATTATTTTTTGAAGTTTCTTAAAACCAATAAAATGCTTCATTATTTTTTGAAGTTTCTTAAAACCAATCAAATGCTTCATTGTATGTCACGTGTCTGCGTTTTAAGCAATCCTCTCATTATTATACTGAGAATAAAGCTCTAGATTCCCGGGAATAATCTCTGAAGCTTTTTTGTTTTTGTTGATAAATGTCAGATAGTTATCATCAACACAAGTAAAAATTGAGCAAAAATGATAGATTTAATGCCGTGCCCTGATGATAAAATAAAAAAAATAATTTAATTAAATATAACTCGAGAATTCGATAAATTAGAAAATAATTCTCCAGTATCTTTCTCAATTTATTTGTCACTCTCTTGTTATATAATTACTGAAATTTTTTGATTAAAAATATCCTATTGAATCCCTCTATTTCTGATCACGTGCGTGAAAGTAACCAATCCAATTATAATTACATTAATAATTTCCCCTGGAAATTATGACTCGTTGCTAAGTAACAGTTGTTGACAATCAATTCAGTAAGTTATTGAAATCAAGAAATCGTCTAATAATCTTAATTTGAATACAGACTTTGATGTTAATAAGTCATGGTTAACTGTTGTTCTTCCTTAATTATCTGTTTAAATTTGTTAACTTTGATCCATGTTACCCTTATTTTGTCAACTCGTAGACTTATCTACATATTTATTTATTGTGTCATATTTTACCTAAAGAAGGCAGCACTTTGCTGTCGAAACGTTATTTTAATAAATATTTGCAGAACTTTTACCAGTTAATGTTTATTTATTGTATTATGAGTTCTGAAAGCTTTCATTATTTAATGATATATTTATTTAATAGCAAATAACGCTACAGAACTTTAATTCAATCACAATCGAATGTCGTGTCATGATGGAAACTATAAATAATTTTTGCGTGATTTCTTGAGGAATTTTTATGACAGACACTACGAAATTATTTATAGAAGCAGTGCTCAGTATTTCGTTTGAGCTATTTTGAATTGATTGTTTATTTGGTTTCCAATTCTAACGGGCCTCAGTGTGCGATGGTTAAATGTAAGAAAATATGTACACAGCTTGAATCTTGAGAGGGCTTGCGATAGGCTACGTTGTTAGGCTCACCACACAAGTAGAACCGTTCGAAACTTAAGCTAAGAAAGAAAAGAAAGTTCTATAATTTACATGTGAATTGAATCTTCCAAGTCCTATTCATGAACACAAACTGTGTAATAGAATGTAAATTTGTGTTTATGAATTTGACGAATTGAACTACGACAATAAATTATTAATTGATATTATAATTATAATCATTAAAATAAGAACATGTGAAAACATATATTTTAAATACTCAGGTACTTAAGTGAAGAGTTAAGGTTGCATTGTCAAACTCCACTTAAATATTATAAAATTAATTTAGGTGATTGCAAAAAATGTTAGAACGTAGCTGAATGAAATTGAAGTTTTTGCGATGTACTCATATCAAATTCAGTGGAAAATAAAACCATAGCTTTAAATGGACACCATCTTTTACTACCACACCTTTCGTACTTTCACTAATTTTTTTTTTTTATTTAGGCCGTAGTTGTGATTTAGGCCTCAGAAATTCAGCGACTTTCAACGGCGCTAAATGTCAGACACTGATCACTGAGTTTCCCCAGAACTTCGGCCAGCCTCTGAGCGCTACATCAAGGAGTGTCAATATAAACCGGCTCTGTGGCGCTTACCAGCTCCTGATGAACCGCGTAGCTGTTCTGGACGTTGTCATAATGGATTTCATAAGTTAGGTACAAAGTGCGAGATTGTGTGAGCTGACAAATTGAGTCCAGAGTACCTATGAAGGCGATGGTGATCTCAAATCTGTAGGAAGAGATAAGTCTGACACTAAGTACCTTACTTTCTTAGAACATCATATAATGAACAGCTTTAATCAATTTTATTTCACTGTCAGTGGCTAAAGTAGTATTCTCTAGTCTTAATTCTTTTGTATTTTCAGCAAACTCTGTAAGGCGATACATTCTATCAGCTTGCCTACGAAGAACAATCCATGTTCTGCCGGACAAATTTGTTCTGTATATTTAGTACCAATATCTAGTGTAATCAATGCTATGTTTGTAAATGTGTAAATTTGTCAAAATAAGTACTTGGCGCATCAAAAATAATTTTTATACCTTCTCAACGATGCTACAATCTTTGTTCTTCGTAAAGACATTTTTGACTATTTGATTCAAAGCTTCCTCGTCGTATGCATCAGAAATAAAAACATATTACTGGTTATTCTAGACGAGATGGTTAAAATATAATGAGGGGATGTTGACAGAATGTTTTGAGGTTATAGAAATGATTTTTTACTGGAATAATTCTAAAATAGCAAATCAAGAGATGTTTGGTGCCATGCACTTCATTCCTTTATACTTTCAGCAGCTTTGTACAGTCTGTGTGCGTCCCAATAGCTCCTCCAGGTCCAAAATCAATCATGTTCTGTCATCTCCGGAAACGTTTTATGTACCTACCGGCAGCAAATGCTGTGGTGTAAGTCATTTTTAATTCCACTGTTTGATTCCTCGAATTTTATTAAAGTGAGTAATGTACTATACTTGCCTAATGTCTCAGAAATTTATCGGATAAAATAATTTACCAGCAAAATAAGTACGTAAGTTTCCTAATAACAAAATTGCTGTATGTTTGTTAACAATTAGAGCAACAATGATACTTAGAAAGTGTTGAAAATTACCTTGCAAAGGTAAAAATGAACGAGGCAAGGTTTCAACCCCTCTCTCAACACAAACTATATGTAATATAATTTATACACCCAACTAAATTATTATAAATTTGCTTTTCACATAAGCACACATACGAAAGATGTGAAATCAAGTTTTGAAACAAGTACATGGAATCTCATCAAATGGCTGAGAATTTTACCTGCAGAAATAATGATGATGACTTTGGATACTTCGCATGTAATTGTCCGACTCGCTTCGCTCATCGTCCAAACTGACATGCTCAACACAGAAAGTGTCACATTTACTCCTAATAACACAATATACTATTGAGGCATAGCTTATAAGGAAAGTATAGGGGAACGAAAAATATAAGTACTACAAATATTCCATTTATTATTATATCACTACCACACACCTCATATAATAGACTATACATGTATATACTCATTCGAGATATAAAAATTTCGTTTGATATTACTTTATGACTAAATTAAATAAGGATGATTAAACAAATATAAAATATCATCTACTAAACGAATTCTCGACAATGTATGTACAATTGCATGAAACATTACAAAGTTCAGAGTTGATACCCAATGCGCTATTTTCCCGTGAACAAAATGCAATTTTCAAATAGTTTGTTTCCTTTAGTAGAAAATAGCTGTCGCGAGGTATCAAATAAAATATTGTCTTATGATAGACTGGCAGTTCAAATCAGTTTCCAACAAACATTCTTCGTATCCTGGCGACCATTTAGAATTCAAATTTTTTTTGGAATTTTGTCTCATATTTTTTTATTAATTGTATATAAAGATTCCACTTAAATCTAATTTTGTTTCATTATTATAAACATAGAAACTTAAATTTTAAAATCAGCCACATAAATTTACCAATCATTTCTCTGTAACTTTTTAACTCATCAACCGAGAATAAAACTATTGCTCACAATTTTCTAACTGAGATCAAAGTAAAGAAATCCATAGGGACACAGGGGTTATGTTCACGATTTCGAATCTCTGTCAAAACTAATACACCACAGTTATGCATGTATGAAAAGTGGATAATGTTGGCTTGTCACTGTTAATTTACCACTGAACAGAGATGACCCTGACAACCTAATTGTGAAAGATCACCTACCTTAAGGAATCAACGAACGAACGAACGAATTAAATATGTACTAATTGTGTCTTGATTTTCTGTTTGTTTGTGTTACGTGTGAATCAATTGGACTTCCAGCTGCTTTTAGGACGAGGATTTCTTCTTTTCTTGTTTCCAAATTGTGATTCGTTCTTTCAGCTCTACAGCTAAAACACACAAATATTGAGTTTATACCGCATTCTAAATACAAGAGTACATAACTAGAAAAGGTGACGTAAATAGTAATACTCAGTGGTGACCTGTAGGGCTCGCACGAGCCCTTTGTTAAATTATTCTATAATTTGCAAGCCTCTTGTTATCTGTTTCAATGGGAAATTTTTTTTTTGAAGAATTTCATCCGCATTCTTCGTTAAATATTTATTTAAATATCATGGCTCGGCTATGGTTCATCTTAGAATATCAGAAAACGCGGTGTTGCATAATTATTTTCTTAGTTGTTTTAATGATTTTTTTTTTGTTTATAAATGGTATTTTTCTTTCTTCATTTTATTGTAATTCCACGTAAATCTAATTTAAATTGCTAACAGTTTGGAAAGTGTTACTTTTATGCCTAGGCTGTAAAAATATTTTACATAACAACCGCTCAACAAACGCACAGCAACCGTTCAACACACGCATGGCAACTTAATTTGGCAGCGATAACCTTCAAAATATTTATATAAAATAATCACTAAATTAATATTAATTTTAAATCGCCAAAAAAGTATGTTCCGGCATCAAACACAAATTTATAGTTTCGGCAGCATATATTGACTCGGCTTCGCCTCGTCAATGAAACGGCAGCCTCTGCTGTAATCTGGTATTTTGATACCTAGTTAAACAAATAACTATTTTTTTTTACTAATTCATCACTATGGATTCGAAATAAAAGAACAGCTACAACAATCGTGCAACACTCTATCACAGGAATGTCATACATGCGTTTATTTTAATGAAATTAGATCAATGTTTTCTTTTTATATAATTATTAGTTGGTAAAATATTGTGTATAATTCGAGCGACAAAACATGACTTTGTATTATAAATATACAAATAGCTATAGCAATGTTTAGAATGAAATATACTTGATATAAATATTAAGATTCGAGATATATGCGTTCAAAGAAAACTATTTTATGAAATGGGCATAATTGTAGTTTTGTGCAGTGGTAGTAGAAAAAAGACTTACCAGGTTTGAGCATCTCCTCCGTCAGCGGCTGCCGGTTAAACGGATCCGTGTTGGAGTTGAGCAGATGCCGCATGATGACGCTGCGGTCCATGATCTTGCCGGACGGCAGCTCCACGGGGTCGATCATGAGCGTATCCATAAGCGGGTCTCGGAACTCCTCGGGGGCATCACCCAGCCAGTCGTCGCTCTGTTGATTACTGACCGAGATGGCGTACGACTTGGCAGCCAGTGCTCGGAACTGTTCGATCTCGGTGGGTGTCTTGATCAGCAGCCGGTCTAGGCGGACGGCGGCGTCGTCGAAGAGCTCTTTACGGAATGAGCGCTACAAGGAAACAAGAATAAAAACATTAAGAATATTACACAACAAAGAATCTTACATTTTATTTTATTTGTCCTATGTAAAATGCTATTAAATTTTAGAAATTAACTGAATGAAGCCTTAGCTTTAATATAATGATTCTCTTCAAGAAGAATCAATTTTATCCGCCATTGTGAAACAAAATGGTAACAATAAAACATTCCCCTACAACTTCTAAAAACTAAATTTGAATTTTGACATTGATAGCTTCATTAAATGTTGAGTTATCGTGGACAAAAAGTTCGTCACACACATACTACTAATTTAAAAAGAATTATAACTTACTTCATCTGCAGCGAGAGCAGCGGCAAATTCATCACAGTCTAAATGTAAATAAATATCAACTAACTGACTCAACAGTCTCCTGGGCTCCCATCCGTACTTCTCCGGATTGTGCACCTTCAAGTTCTTGCACTTGGGTCCGCAGAGCTGCTGCAGATTAAAGTTTAACATCGACGATAACCGATCCACCAGCTCCGGCCTCAAAAACGGCTCTTTAATATCGACAGTTAAATAGTGAAACATATCTACAGTTTCTCTCGCAAGGGTGAGATAACTCCTACATTGTCTCTCATCCCCGTGAAGTTGCCGAGTGCGGCTTTGTTGCTGTTCGGAGCTCAGTTTCGCCCAGTTGGCTTCATCTCGCATGAGCTCCTGAACCTCGTGAATACGCTTCAAGTTCTCGAGACTCTCATCCAGCAAGAAAGTCGTGTCGTTCATCAGCATGTTCACGAACTTAACAAATTGATTTCCTGATTTAGATTCGTTGATGAGCGCAGTTCGATGTATTGGCGAGTTCCACATGCCTTTGAGGATCAAACTGATATGGTAACGGATTGTGAATTTATCGTAGAATTCTGAGCTGGATCCCGTGGTTTCGACGTCTGTGTAGAATTTCATCAGTGAGCTTGGCAGAAGAGTTTGGGAGATTTCGTGGGACATGACTTTTGAGTATAATAGTTCTGTTCGTGGTTGGATGTTTGGGTTTATCACAAAAACGACTTCGATTATTTTTGCAACGAGGTAAGGGTTCTTGATGCAGTGAGACGAGCATATTGCTATTAACAGCCAGGTTATGAGGGTGTCTTCTGTGTATTCGGCCACCACTGATGGGCAGAACCTGAAAATATAATACAGATTATTCATATAACAATTAAATACTTTTAATTTTAACTACTGAACAGTACAAAATACACTAAAAAGTTTCAAATAAAAATAGTAGCCCATATTATTCTATAATTTTTTAATGTAACAAAAAACTTAATTATTTACCAAGATATGCCAAAAATCCTTTTGGTCCTTCGATAAAACTATTATTATTTGAGTAATCAAAATCTAATCAACTTATAACTTGAATATCCAAATTCTAAATATGTAATTTCAAATTTCAGATTTCGGTTTACATACCGATGTTCGGTTTCATGATTATTGAAATATAACTAGCAAGAATTCTAATAATTATTACATAAACAATTGACAATCGCTTAGTATTTATTTGGTTAACTAGGCACTAAAAATATAAGGTTTCCGCGGCAATGAATGCTCCCGAAGCTGTAAATCTGAATTTATTTTTTATTCGCAACCGATTTCATACACGAAATATATTAAATTTTTTGTTTTGTATGGCAAGCAAAATTTCCACTTTCGGTTTTATAATTTTGATTCAGTTTATCGCTTTGTCATGAAACTTATAATTATGAAATTTCGTACAAGAAATTAAATACTTACTGCAGTGCAAAGAGCAAGAACTCGGCAATATCCTCCACGTACCACTCCGGCAGAGACGAGAATCCTGGCGGAATGTTCAACGTCAACGGCAGCGCCGGAAACGTATTCGTCCCGGCTGGCCTCCCTGTCAGCACAGCCATCAGCAGCTCCGCCACCGTAGTATAGAATCCTAGCGCACGTCTGATGAGATTCTTATCCAACAGCCCAGCATCAGCGCACGCCTTCGACTTGTTGAGCTTCTTCAGCTGCTGTTTCCAGCGCTTGATGAGGATTTTGTTGCGCGCGGCGAACGGCGTGTCTCGCCATTGCGATTCCGTCTGTAGGGTCTCGTCCAGGATCTTCTGGAGGTCGCGGATGGCACGAAGACGACGTTGGTATTTTTGGATAGCGGGAAGAAGAGATAAGTGGTGGCAATGGAGGGTGAGGAACCAACATACGGTGGTGAATTTGGGTTCACACCATTTTTGTTCTGAACCTGCAAATAAAATTCATATTTAACAATCGTCTTTATAATTTTTTTTATTTCGGAGTTCGTATATGACACTCAAATCTAGTAATACTGGAATGCTATCTTGTAGGTTTTTTTTAAATAAAAAAACGAGCCTGATACACATAGATTTCGTAGGGACACCCTCCTTTGTCTAACATTTCTTCGCCTGCGCATTGTCACCAAAACTGTATGTTGCATAGTCTTGTTTAAAAGTGATAAATAATATAATTAATAGTGTAATTGTTCACTTATTTAAAAATCCCTTTATATTTAACATACACAATAATAATAATAATAATAATCCTTTCGCTCCAGCTGGAGCATAGGGCATCTCTATTCGAGATGGTTCATTAGCTAATTTTTGAGTGCAAGGTTGCTAGCCTTGCACTGTCGTTTCCTCTATTCTCTGTTCACTTTTTTTATTACCTTCTTCCATTCCTTTTTATCTTTTGCTTTAATTTTTATGTCATTCCAGGTGAATCCTATTTCTTGGTGTTCTTGGTGTATCTGTCTTTTCCATGTGTTGACTGGTCTGCCTTTCCTTCTTTTTCCCTTTATTGTGTAGTCTAGTGCTTGCTTTGTTATATCTTGATTTCCTTTCCTTAATGTATGTCCTATCCATCTCCATTTCCTACTTTTGATTTGTTTTTCTATAGGCTCTTGTTCACATTTTGTCCATAAATCTTCGTTGGATATTTTTTGCGGCCAGTATATTCCCAGTATTTGTCTGAGGCATTTGTTGATGAATGTTTGCAATTTATTCAATTCCGTTTGTCTCATAGACCAGGATTCTGATCCATACAGTAGTATGCTTTTAATATTACTGTTGAATATCCTCAATTTTGTTTTCATTGTCATCTGCGACGCTCTCCAAATTTTTCTATAGCTGTTGAATGCACTTTGCGCTCTGCCTATTCTCATTTTTATATCCTTCTCTGCTCCTCCTTTTTTGTCAATTATGCTTCCTAGGTAGCAGAATTGTTCCGTTGTTGTTATTTCCTTGTCCCCTAGTTTTAGATTTCCATTTTCTTTGTTGTTTACCTCTAATATTTTACATTTACTCACATTGATCTTTAAACCTATTTTATTTGCTATTTGAATAAGACTTTCTGTTTTCGTTTTCATCCTCTCCATGTTTTCTTCTAGTAAACATATATCGTCTGCAAATTCGAGATCTTCGAGATTTTGACCAAATTTCCATGTTATGCCTGTTTTATTTAATGCGATGGTCTTCATAATATAGTCCACGGCAAATAGGAAGAGGAAGGGGGAGAGTATACAACCTTGTCTTACTCCACTTTCGATTCGGATGTCTCTGGTTAGTTCTCCGTTTATATCAATTTTTCCCGTATAATTCTCGTAGAATATTTTGATCATCTTTATTAACTTGTCTGGGATTTTATACATCTTTAAGATTTTCCATAGTGTGTTTCTGTTCACTTTATCGAACGCTTTTTCGAAATCTATAAAGTTAATCGTTAATGATCTCTGCCATTCTATGGTTTGTTCGACTAGGATACGTAGAGTGCATATGTGATCCAAGCAAGATCTTCTTGGGCGGAATCCTGCCTGATTCGTTCGTAGGTTACATTCAGCTCCTTTTATTCTTTCCAGAATAATTCTTGTAAGAATTTTACTTGCCGTGCATAATAATGTTATTCCGCGCCAGTTCTCACATTTAGTCTTGTCTCCTTTTTTTGGTATTCTCACTATGACTCCTTTATTCCAGTCTTTTGGTATTTCCTCTTCTTCCCATATTTTGTTTAATAATGTATGCATCAATTTTATTGTATGTCCTTCTCCTGCTTTTAGCATTTCATTTGTTATTCCGTCTATACCTGCAGCTTTGCCATTTTTTAGATAGCTTAGGGCTTTTTCGATTTCCTGTTCAGTTATTTCGCCTATGTTTATATTCGTTTCCTGCATTAGACTTCCTATTTCCTCTATGTTACTAGTTTGTGTATTGTCTTTATAAATTTCTTCAAAAAATTCGATCCATCGTTCTATTATTTCTGAATCTGATGTTAGTAGCTTACCTTGCTTATCGCGTACTGCTGTAATTCTTTTGTTCTTTTTTCCTGTTATATTTTTTGTTATATCATAAAGTGTTTTTATATCATTTTTACTTGCTGCTTCTTCTGCTCGAGTTAAAAACTCGTCCAGGTTATTTCTTTTATCTTGTCTTGCTAGTTTTTTAATTTCTTTATCCATATTTTTGTATTGCTGCTCCAGATTTATTTTTGTTTCTTCGTTCTGGCATGCATATATTTTGTGTCTAATTTTTCTTGTCTCTTCAATTTTCTCCCATGTATTATGAGTTAACCAGTTTTTATGATTATTTGTTCTCTTTCCTACTGTTTTATTTGTTGCTTCTTTTGGCTATTGTGTATGTTTTCAAGAAACATACACAATAGTCAATGGAATTTATTTCTATTAATGTATTATGTACTTGTATTTAATTGTTTATATTAAACATTTTATTTCAAAATGTTAATTCCTTTATATTTTCTTAGCAACGAGAAAAATATTTAATTTTATTAATTTCAAACAATTTATGTTTATAATAAAAGTCATTAAGTTATCAATATTTGTTTTTTCTCTCTTTTATTTACATGCAAATTTTATAGATATATAAATGTGTGTTTTACAACTACATATTTTGTTTGCCAAATATATTGAAAAAAATGTTAATTCTCTGATTAATTTTCATTTTCTTTGCATGCTCTGCATCTTACAATTTTCCTTCAAAATTAGGCTAGTACTTCTTGACTGGGTGTCTGGAATTAGACCCTTAGTTCCTATGAAAAGGATCCTCGAATAGAGTAATTTAAACGTCAACTTTCATACTATATTTTTAACTATGAAATTTGTATCGTTCGCCTAAGTGAAGGGACTAAAAAGAAAAGAAATTTATTGCTGTTTTAATAAACAATGAATTTGAATGAACTGATAAAAAAATGCCAAGTTACATTTTTGACAAGTCGCTTTAAAAAAATCTGATGTGGCCAGCACATAACCTCCCGCCCAATACTACTCTTTAACAGTACAAAATAGTATTTGATACAAAAACATACCTTCTTATTTGTTTATTTTCTATTTATATTTGAGAATTTAAATTTTCTTTCGTATATTTATTGAATTTTTTGACATATTTCACTAAGAAAACAGCTTCACAATTACAATGACATGTGTCACATTCAAATTTTTAAATGTTTCCAAATTTTTAAATGTTTCCATGGTGTACTAGGAATGCAAGATTTGTGAAATGTAATTTCTTTATATTTTATTATCTCTAAATCTAATGAAAATTTATAAAATTTGTGTAATCCAAACACATGTAAAATTAAATATTCTTCAACTTTGAAAATAACATAAATTGTTGAAAAAGCAAATTTAACCGTGTTTTTCACAAAAAACTGTTAAGGGCTTCAAGTAAACTTCTACTTCCGGTTGACCAATTTTATCCAAAATGTTATCAGCTCTTCATTTAAATATAAGAAGCAATAATTCACAAAATTGTATTTTTTGGTATTATACTATTTGAGTTATGCGAGACGAAAAAATTGCCACAGACTACACACACACACACATACACACATACATACATACATACATACATACATACATACATACATACAGACATCATCGCGAAAATAGTAAAATCGTATTGTAGGGACCTTAAAACGTGCTTATTCATTGAAAACTCACCACCCAATTTTTTGACCAAAAACAATACCTCCCTTACCTAGAGGTAGGCGGGAGGTAAAAAACTGTCAGAATTATAAAATTAGCTTAATAGAAAAAAATGTATAAAAACCACGTTTTAAATGTCTGTTATCTTACTAGTCCTTTACAAAACTTGGACTCATGTGTTAATAGATTGCCTTATGATACTCGTTTTTTAATATACTATTTTTAAATCCAAATAACTTACCAATCTCCTCGAGCCAGGCCGTTGCCTCCTGCGACGTAAACCTTAGCCTAGTATCATTTTTAATCTCTACTAGACTCGAAGGATGGAACGGATACATCACATCAACTTTATCTAGCTTGATGCGCACGGCCAGCATTTGCAGCACGGAGAGGACATTGAGCATAAATCCGTCGCCAGCGAGAGAACGCTCGTCAGCTTGGAGCTGAGCGCGTCGCTCGTTCCGCCGCAGCAGGCATGCGATGTATGCTAGCATGGAGTCGCGGCTGCTGGCATTAGCGAAGAGGTCGTGGAACGCCTTGTTGAGGCATAGGCGTGTGTGTTCAAGATCTTGTTGGAGGGTTTGGTTGAGGGATTTGTCCGATGATGTGTTTCCTGAAAGAAATAAAAAAATGCAAATTTAAACAAAGAAACAAGATTGATGTCGTAGATTATCTCAAGCTTACACACGGAACTAAAAGCTATGTTCAAGCCCTAGTTTTTGAAATGAAAATTGGCCTAAGACAAGGATTCAGCCATCATAAACGCAAAAAAATAAATAAACCATATCAAATATTGAACAACCACTGGTGGTCAAAAGATACATAACGACATAACCTCGTACTTGAGCAACTTTTAAATGGTAGAAAATAGGGAAAAAACCTCTACATCTTTTTTGAATATGAAAATTATTGACAATTATTGACATATGCTCAAAAACCTGATAGGTTTTCAAGTAAACCAGCAGTTCCTGTTGATAAATTGCTAACAAAATCTAATCAGTTCGTAATTTAAACATTCAAATTTTAAATATGAAGTTTCAAGATACCTTCATTAGATTTTGAATTACCGTGGACGAGTAAACATCACATAGACAGAGACGTCATCGTGAAAATAATGAAATCATATTCTGGGGACCCAAAAACGCACTTATAGAAAATTCTAACCCGTCACATGAGTGCGAAAGGTAAAAAGCCGTAGTAGAATAAGAAGTATTGCGATGAGATTTTTAAGAAAGATCGAAGAGAAAAGAATACTGGATCGTATAAAAAACAATATAAAGAAGAATTAGGTGAAAAAAGTACGGTCATGTTCATAGAATGAAAGAAAGTAGAGAAACAAGAGCAGTGTATGAAGCTAGAATAGGTAAAACAAAAGGAGTAGATAAAGAAGTAGAAAAGAATGGAATGAGGAAATCAAGAAAGCAGCAGAGCCCTGGAATGAAGTAAGAAGTAGAACACAACACAGAACCCAAACTTAATACAGCCCGATACCAAAAACGAATTAAGTAAGTTGATGATAATCGACAAAAAACATGTTAGCATGACTCAGTAAGCAAATCGTGTTTTGGAAAAAATCCAAATAAGTAATTTAGTAAATATATTAAAAGTTATTTTAGTTGTGATTCATTTTATGACTAATTGACATTTTCAGTTATTCATATTACTACTTTCCCATGTGCAAAGCTAAAAGGTCACTTTCATCTTGGATATTCATATTTTAAACTCGTCATTGCATTCAGAAAATATTATTTAAAGGTTATGATTTGTTTTAATTGAACTATATAGAAATAACATATTGAGAAGATCGTTTTATAAATCTTACTCTAACTCAATTATTTACTAAGTGCTCAAAAATCTTGTAGGCTTCAAGTAAACTATAAACTATCACTTCCGGTTTACAGATTGTTACCCAAATCAACACCAACTTATAACTTAAATATTGAAAGTTTAAATATGAAATTGTTATTCTAAAATTCATAGGAAACGAACTGTCGTCTATATTACATTTGAGAATGGAAAGAGTAATAAATCAGTTTGTCATAGATGCGATAATAACTGTTTGCTTTGGAATAGTCGAAAAGACTGAAGTCGATAAAGGTCTACCGCTAAATTACTTTACATGAATATATTCATCCTGTTTTGACGATATGGCAGCGAATCGCGGTATTACGGTACTTTGTTTACCGCCCTATCACAAGTGAAGGGCGAAATATCACTACTATTAAATCAGATAATGTAAAAAAAAAAAAACTTTATTAACATAATATTATAAAATAAATACATGAACAGATCACTCTTAAAAATCCTATATATGTTCATGTTGTGACCCAAAACGATTAACAGAACATTTATAGCGATGTTTCTATTGTTAGAGAAGCAAATTTCATTACAGGTATAAAGCGAGCGAGCGGCATCCCAGTAAAGATATATTATTTTTCTGGTGGGTTTATTTGACGCATATCTGACAAAAATCCCGGACTTTTCTTGTAAATTTTGATTTATTACTTATTCACGAACATTGTTTTTCGTACTTTCTATAAAAATTGATCCCCGGTATGTGCGGAAGTTAATAAATAAAATTAAAATTTCTTTCGTACCTGAGAAGAACTTCTCCGCGACCTTGGGCTCGTCCTCCGCAAACACCGAAACCGACAAAAACGGTCCCAAGTACGACGTCCTCGCAATCTCTCGCCCTTTCGCTTGCGTACATGCCTCAGGCAGGAACTGCGGCTGATGCGTGAGGAGCCTGGCAAGAGGACGCACGGTGCCGGTGGGCCCCGCACGGATCTCCACCAGCTCGCACAGAGCTTGCAGCGGCTGTCGATGCTCGTCATCCACCACGCTGGCGGCCGCCATGGCACCGAAGAGACCCTGCAGCACTGGGCTGAAGATCTTGCTGAAGCATTGAGTGTTGTTGTGGGTCCGGGCCACCAACTCGGAGAGGAAACCACGGGGAAGCGTTTGGTTCAGAAGCGGGCGCACGAGGATGGAACTGTGTTTACGTTGGGTGGACTCTGGTTCTGATATCACGCCCTGGAAGAAATACGAATTGTGTACATTTAATAATAAAATCCATTTGACTTTCTTTATTTCTTTCTGATACAGAAAAGATGCAGGGCGAAACATTCATCTCTGACTTAAATTTTAAAATAATAATTAATAATCTGATGTAACACAAAAAAACCTATCCGCCCAAAACAATTTTTCAACGGTACAAAATAGAAAAAAATCTTATATACCAGCACATAACCTCCTGCTTACTTACAACAATGTATTGATGACAACAATGTATTCTCAAGCCATCTAAAAATACATTTATCAAACTGGAATTTAACGAATTCTGGGGCAAATGAATTTCATTGAGAATTAAATATGAAAACATATTGACATATTTTTATTATTCCAAGTAATCTTGGTTTAAATTCACATTTTATAAATCAGGTTATAATTGCTTTTCTATCAATCCATATTTTCTATCAACTTTTCAGATTATTTACTGAGACATTGTAATAACCTGATAGGCCTTTAAGTACATAACCACTTCCGGTTCTATCAGTACCAAAATCTATTCAGCTCGTAATTTAAACTTCCAAGTTCTAAATGTGAAATTTGAAAACCACATTGTCATTAGAATATGAACGATACAAAATATAGAAAAAAGTTTCCAATAAAATTTTTCTACATTCTGAATATAATGAAATTTACTTTAACTCATTTATTTACTAAGATCTTCCTAAAAAATCTGATAGGCCTTTAAATAAACTACCACTTCCAGTTGATGGATTGCTCCCAAAATCTAATCAGCTCGTAACATGAACATCTAAAATCTAAATTTGAAATGACATAGTTTTATAAAATTTTGAGTTAACGTGGAAGAAAAAATCGTCACAGACATACACAAACGTCATCGTGAAAATAGTGAAATCGTATTTTAGGGAACCCAAAACGTGTTTAGCTGTTGAAAACTCCCTACCGAAAATTTTGACCTAGTTCATCATCAGCTTTTTATTGCTATTAATTTAATTTGATAGGGTGCGATACGATTTTTAAAGTAGCAATGGACAGTTCAATAAAGTTTGTCTCGTAAAAATAGATGATCTATTAGATCTACCAATCAAGCCAAATTTCAGTTTCTAAATTGAAACTTACAACGGGCGAGCAAAGTATAGAATCTTAAAATATGGACTTGTGTTTAAAGGTCAAAAATATAAAAATTTTACATTTGCCTGTAATAAACTAGCGCAGGCGAATAGTTTTCAGTTTTAATATACAACTACATATTTAATGATGGAAATATTGTAAAACATTTTATTTACAAAATACTAAGTCATTGTTTTTGTATGCTGCCGACGTATACAATTACAGAATTATAGCATTGTATCATTCATTAAATAATGAGGAAAACCTTTATTAATTTGTTTTTTATATTCATCCTTCTAAAATATAAACATGATTTTATGTTTCTTGTATATATTGATAGAATAAAAAGGCGAAAAAATTAATGTTTCTTCTCATTTACTTTAAAAGTTTCTGGCTGTACCTCAATCAGCATCAGGTTGAGAAGATGATCATTATTACCCCACTGCCAAGATTGTATCCATAGGGGTACAAGGCGCTGGTCAATAATGAGTTCAACCGTGGATTATGTACTATTTTTTAACTCCATATAGTAAGGGATGTATTGTGTCGATCAAAATTTTACTCAGAATACGACTTCATCATTTTCACCAAGATGTCTGTGTGACTGACGATATTTTGTTCGCGATAACAGAAAATCTAATCAAGATATCATCTTGGAATTTCTTATTTAGAATTTGAGTGTTCAAAGTTACTAGATAATTAGATTTTGGAAGCAATCTATCAACTAAAAGTGGTAATTACTTAAAGACCTATAAAATTTTTAGATATATTTTAGTAAATAATTGAGTTAAACCAAATTTTGTCATACTCAAAAAAATGTAGAATAATGTAGGCATAAATTTTTATTTGAAATACTTTTCTCTATTTTGTACCGCTTAAAAATTAAAATTTGCTGCTGAAGTTATGTGCAAATTTTGGAGCATATTTCAGTAAATCATTGAATTAGAGAACTTTTTTATTCAGAAAGATGTAGAAGTATATTTGAAACTTTTTTCTCTATATTGTATCGCTTAGAAAATGCCTATGCGGGAGATTATGTGCTTGGTCACATTATATTATTTTGACTAGTAGTTTTTAAATTCTATTTTGATATGAATACTCAAAATTTAAAGTACTCTGTTTCTATTATATGATATTTCATTGTGGTAACTGATAACAAATAAAATAAAATAAATATATCACGGCTTTTACCAAATTTGATAGTGGTAGATCTTTGTAAGTGATATTTTTGCTTGTGAAGTGCGGTTACCAGCCGTCAAATCACAGCATTAAATTAAATAATTCAGAAACTTGAATTTCCTGAAAATGACATTTTGCAAATCAATAATCCGTTATTAATCTCATCCTGGTATTATAGTGCAAGCGGTAGTGAAAAAAAAAATTCATGCCTCCTAAAGGAGTTAGCCACTACCATTCTTGGAGGCCGTGATTTGGCGGCTGGTAACCGCACTTCACGTACAAAAATATATCATAATACCGAGATCTACTTTGAGCAGAATGCCATTCCCAGAAAAGGGTAAATTGTGTGATGATATGTTTATTTATTTTATAATAATGAACAAAAAAAAAAAACTATTATTACAACTATATTTGAAAATTTGTTTCAAAATATAACATGTATGTAATGACAAAAAATGTTGATCTAAACCCCAAATTATAAATCACAAGAAAAAAATAAAGAACATGTTATTATTTTTTCTCTATACTATATAATTATAACTATATAGTGTTCTAGCTTTTGTGCCGGTTTCTTATCTTGTTCAACAAAGTTGAAGACAAACAAGTACAATAATTTATGTCCTCCGATTGTATACCTGTATGGTGTGATATCAGATTTACATAACGCATTTTGTTATTGTTTGACAAATGGCTATGAAATAAAACAGTATTACAAATAGGAAGTTAGTAATAACAACTAAAACATTTGTCAGAACAAACTTGTTTTCATAAACATTGTTTTATCGATGTTTATCGCTTTAACTATGTAATAATAATACAGTAGAAATTTATTCAGAGAAATTTTGTAGTCATATAAAACAAATCAGTCATTAAATTATAGAAATATTGGCTGGTACCACGAGCTCTGTATTTCAGTATATTAACAGAAGTATTTCACCGATGTCTAATGTTCTAAAATTATTTTATGAAAAAATGCTTTGGGTAAAGAATTATATATTATCTACTATTTTTATTTGAATTATTTCTTTTATAAAATAATTTTAAAACATTGTACAGCGCTAAAATACTTTTCTTAGAATATCCAAAAACAGAACTCGTGGTACCAGCCACTGCTGTCAACACTAAATTTTCGAAGGAAACTGAAAATGCAAACTCAGTAAAGTTAATATTAAATTCTGTAACTTCAAATAAACAAGCATATCTACAATACCCTATTTTCTAATCAATAATAACTGGCCCACTATTGATTTGTACAAAATTCACCGTCGCCAATTTAATCAATATTGTATACATAAACCGAGACGACAGAAAAAATTGTGCAACAAGTGTTTCATACACTGAATTATAGTAATATTGAAATGATAACTTGTAGCCTTTTCTGGATCCCAATAATGAGGCTAAGACAGATAGATGTCGTAGGGCCACCCTTCTTTGTCTTACACTTGTTTGTAGAACGGTCGCAATGTTAAGTTGCACAGTCTTGTCCAAAAAAGTGATATTGTTCAACTATTTGAAAGTTCCTTTAAATACTTAATAGTTTAATTTTTCTATTCATCAATTTATTTCAAAATCATTGAATCAACTTTCTAAGCAGACTTTACAACAAAGACAGGTGGTTCAACGATTAGCTGTCTCTCTTGGCTCGCAATTTCAACGTCAGTTACCGTTTTAATATTTTATTGGTTTCACATTAAACGCTGATAACATTTTAATCACCTATTGTATTTATAAAAAAATTCATAGCAGAACAAGGTTCTAGAAAATAAATTTATATTTACCTGCAACACCAAGGCCGAATAATGCACCAACTGCATCCTCAACTCCGACAGAACATCCGACAACGGTGGAATACTCGACTTCTTCGGATGGTTCCTTTCTTCAACAGCTACCCTGGAGTAACTATCCGTCAAATAGATCAGCGCAATCATCTCCATAGTATGCACCGCGTCGGGCTTCGTTGTCGGCAGCGGCAACAGCGGCACAGGACAGTTTACCGGACTAAGAATCGGGCTTAAATTCTGCGTTGGACTCACTGAAACAGAATTCAAACTTGACGTGTCCCCAGCATCCGTCGGCTGTGTGATATTCTTCATCGGGTTTTGCCCAGCGGCGATTTGACTCAACACCTCCATGATGGACTGCGAGATTAGGTCCTCCGGCAAGATTGTGTTGATTTCTCTCATCGCTTCGGAAGTATGAGGGAGGAAAATGAATTGTTCAGACTGTTCTTTCCAGCTCACGCATAATACTCTGCCGATGGCTGCGTGGACTTGTTCTTCGGTGATTTCAGTACTTGAGGAAGATGTTCGATGGCGCGTGACGTCACGACGCACGTCGGACTCCTCGACCTAGTGCGTAAATAGGTACACTTTACTACGGGGACAAGGTTACGCCGAATCAGTTCAACGCATTGTTTTCGGAAGAGATCTATTTATATAAAATACTGAACTCAATAACATAAACAAAGAAGATAATAATAAACAAAGGAACACCAAATAAATAACAAGGTTAATGAAGAATTTTTCGAATTTGAACCTAACAAAAAAACTGTTTTCGTTTAGATATATCAATATTTTTAAATATTCAAATATAAATAGAAGTCTCAAATAGGTTGCCGTTTTCTTCAGTTAAATTATAATTCCAAAACAATTTAATACTGTAAAAAATGATACAGACTAAAATTTCTTTCTTTATTGTTTAAACCAGTGACTTTTTCTAGTACACATTTTGCAGACAACATAATATTTACGTAACAAGTACATAATTTAGGGTTTTATGGACGAGCTAAATAACAGGGCGAGTCAATAAAACGCTATTATTTTATGTTCGACTGCACCGCAGATTATTTGCCTTAGCTTATCTTAGCTTTTATTTATCAAGTTGTTTATTGTTTTTACTTTATCCGACTAGTCCATAAAGATCCACTCTATGGACGCTAAACAGTATCATAAACAAGTGATTATAATTCAGCCGAACATAACATTGTTTTATTGGCTGGAGCCACGAGCTCTGTTTTTGGGTGTTTTAAGAAAAGTGTTTTAGCTCCGGTTTTAGCGTTGTGCACTGTTCTAAAGTTATTAAAAAAAAACTTTAAATAAAAGTGGTAGATTATAAATTTTGTCTGTAAGCGCTACAATACTTCTCATAAAACACCCAAAAACAGAGCTCGTGGTACCAGTCATTGAAATTGGGGAACACAGTGTATTATCAACTTGTAAAAATCTATAAATAGATAGCATGTCAGGTTAATTCCCTATGTCGACCTTTTGTTCGGATATGGTGCACATTTCTTTGTTCTTATGTGGTCGCGTTGTTTAATTTTAAATTAAATTATAGGGTACATTAATATTTTGTTAACCTTATATTATGCTTACGTTCATAGTTACTTATGGTGATATTCTTTTCTGTAGTATTTCCAGTACCTTTGTTTGTAAGCTAGGAATTATGTCTGTATATTCTATGTATTTGTTTATTCTAAATTTATTTGTAAATAATAATTCAAATAATTTTATTAAAATGAACCACGACAGCCGTCCTGGTAGGATTACAAGAAATGCAATTGATTTTTAAGTTCCCCATCATAAATCTGCCTTTTTAGAGAGTGAAACTTACTTTATGTGTATCTAGGTGTTCAACAAGGTACAAAACGAGATTAAATTAGCTAACTTAAATGAATATTTTAACAGGTCTAACTCGAATAAAATATGTAATTAATAATCTTTACCTCCATATTTTCAATTCCGGAGTCAATGTCTGTGTTGCCGCCCTTCTCCGTGCATGCACTGGTCTCGTCCACTTCCATGTGTATGGAGCTGGCCTCGGAGTCACTACGAGTCTGTCCCGCCCGAATAGCACTAACAGTACGTGAACTGGATGCACTAGGTTTGTCGGGAACCATAAACACACCGTCTTGCACCATGTTTATCTGCTCGCTAACTTCTGTCTTATTACCTGCAGATTTCATATCACCATCGTTAATAGCACCTTTTATAACAACTTTTTTAGCTATATTTGGACTTAGAATGTCTGTACATTTTTGTGTCATGGGATCATCCAAACTTGGGCTGATTGGAGTGGTTGGGGCCTCGAAGACAAGAGGGCTTTGTGTTCGAATCGAAGGAGATTCATTTTGTGGATTTGGTGTGGCAGGCGGAGATACAGGAACTGGTGATGTGTTGCCTCCCAAAGCCTCTAATCGTGCGAGTCTTCGTCTTCGAATCTGAAATCACATTGTTCAAAATTACAAATATCCATTGTTATCATCAAAGAAAAGTCGCTACATCAAAGGTTCTAAGCATTTGAAACCATTAATTTATTCTCAAAAAAACTTTAACATTGTTTTGCTAAAATACAACATGTTTGATACAAAGACAGAACGCAGAACAATGATATGCAACTTTTGAAGGGTTAAAACATTTATTGACTTACCTCTTCTTGACTTAATTCACTCATCTCTTCACGAAATCATTCACTGAATAAAGACTGAAGAAAACAAAAGTGATTATTGAACAAAACAGTAAGTGCAATAGCTTTCAGAGGTGAGCATACGTCAGTTAAGTCAATCACCCTCTAACAGCTGAGTGTTCGGTTGACATTAGACTGTGAATTTCTAAACGTGTCGCACAATGCAGTATTTAAACGACTTGAAGTTTGCCACGCACTTTATTTATTTGTCCACTAAATATGAAATAAGTTTAAAATTAAGACACCAGTTTAATATTCATTTCTTAAAAACTATAATAGTTAAATTCACTTTTATAATGTGGCGTATTCAATTTGTTTATAATCGTGACACTTAGATTTTACTACTGACTAATTTCAAGTCACACACTTCGTTTTAAGTTTTTACGCCAATGACGTTTCGTTTCACAGTCTAAACGCGTATCAATAAATTGACAGTCTACCACACTCATTCTATCCTTCTTTCTCTTATTCATAGGTCTATATGTTATCTTTCTTTAATCCTGACTTGTATAAAAGATGCGCACGCAGTTTATTTTCGTGATATTTTGATTTTGGAAAAATAACAAAGAGCAGGCTGATATTTCTTGCTTCAATGTCAAGTGCCCTTTCCAAGATTTCCATTTATAACTTGAATATTATTTTTAGCAAATAAAGACCTAAAATGCCAAAAATTTTCCACTTAAATTATTTCCGGTATTATTATTACAATTTCTAATATTGCGAAATAAAGATTTCATATGAGAAACAATTGAATAAACGTGAAAGGAATTATGTCATGATTGTTAAAACACAGGAATAGGACACACTCAACATTACACATATTTATTATTAAACCATTAAAAGTTATTAAATTAACGTAAGAAAATTAAATACTTAACATTTTATCGTAAATGACATATAAAACTTGGAACTATTACAAGTAAATCTACGCATAATAATTTGATGCAATGATTTACAAGTTTATCAGTTGACAATTTGTTTTCGTATGATGCTGCCAACGTTGTTGTTATTGTTGAAAAAGTTATTTTAATTTTGTTTTTATAATCATATTTTTAAGAAAATCACAAGAATTAATACAAAGTAATGTAAATTGAATATTAAAAATTGCCTTGACCAAGATATCATTCAAATGTCACCGCAATTTTCCAGTCTCTAAAGTTTATTCATAGAGCGCAGCATCATCCAGGTCATTTTTATAAATAAGTGACTCTCAACTGTTTGTTGTAATTATTTGAAATTTGCGTGTTTTATTAACTTTATAATTTATACAAAATGTTTGATATTTATTTAATTAAATAATAAATAAAAATAATTTAATAATTGATTGTGAATACTCAGTACGATTAGTTAATTTATATTAACTGCGTATGATTATCTTAAAACAAAACACAATCTTACGACAAAATATTTGATGAAACCTATTCTGTTAACTATAATTTATGAAAAATAACATATTATACCTTTTGTAACCTTCAAATTTCATCAGTGAAATGTCTGCCACTATTTACTGGTTGAGAAACACTGTCGTAGACCAGTTGTCCGTAGTTTTCGTAATATTGGCAATGGTGAAAAATAGACATCTGTATTCAAAAGGTAAAATATTTTTAATTACCAGTAAAAAGTAATTTATTGGTGATGTAAGATGGTGGATTAATTGTCATCTTTACTTTCTACCTGTGTAAATACGAGGTAAGCAACAAATAAGTATAATAAATCAATTTTTAAGATGAAGTAGTATAATTTAATGGACGGTAAAAATGGTGATGTGATTTGTGTTCGATTAACTTAATTTTTATTTAGTACCGCCCTCACTGTAAAGTAAATAATATTTATTATGTACGTGCGATTTCTAATTCTTTATTTTGCGTGTGTTATTATTAATTAACGGTTTGTGTTTTTTGTTTATCGGTGTGGAACGTTATAATTAGCACTTTCTATGAAGTTCCTGTTTTTAACAATCTGTCATAATAATTAGGTGTCTCAATAATGGCGTCTGGGACACCGTCTCTCGATGGTTCTGGCAGTAATGGTAAGTTTTCATTAAATATGTTCTGCATTATTAACAATATTTGTGTTATGGATATTGGAACGATT
Organism: Poecilus cupreus; assembly: GCA_963942605.1. Lineage (NCBI taxonomy): Eukaryota > Metazoa > Arthropoda > Insecta > Coleoptera > Carabidae > Poecilus > Poecilus cupreus. The sequence continues at coordinate 21,283,040 of OZ012718.1, forward strand.
CTAGAAACTTTAATTTTGTGCCACTCTGTGCTTGTTAAATTATATCATTTACAACAATAATTATTAATGAATTGTTTTTATTTTATTGTTGATTTGCTATTGTTTAGAACTACTTACAGGCAACTTGAGTTGTGCTTAAGGTGATTACATTTAACAAGCAATTTGGTACTGCATTGACATTAATTACTTATAAAATTAGTTTTTCTTTATGGTGCATAAATAATAATAATAAAAACTGGTCACTTCCAGGAATGCTATCTCGGAGTTACACACTGAATTCTAGTTCATCCAGAGATTATGACAGTCTAAAACAACAGTGCGACATGGCAATGAGTGAACTAACATTATTAAAACGACAACATAGCGAAACGGCTCGCCGCTGCGATCATGCTATGAAAGTGAGTGTTTTATCGTAATGTTCATTAACATTTCAGTTTCACATGGCTGTTATTCCACACAGGAGCTGGACTATTATCGAGGTCAGCATCGAGCTGCCATGAATCAACTAGAAGCATCAGTTAATGAAAAACAGAGGTTAGAAAGAGAAGTGCAAGCTCTTCGGACTGAAGTAAGCGACCTTCGATGCCAGCAAGAGGTAATTTTCATTTTTATATTCGCACCCCTTCATTCATATCCGGTTTCTCTGATGGCCAAGTCACGAATCATCTGTCAGAATACTGCTTAATAAACATAATTGTTGTATGTGTTTTAATTTTGAATTTAAATGCTAGTCAGGAAGAAATTCAAATAAAATGTGTCTTTGTTTATAAAATTTTCATACTGTAAACTTAGTTTTGTCAGCGACCTGTTGCATCATTCACTTTTGTTATATAGATTGACAAAGCGATATTCAGTCTTGCGACGTGTGACTGCTAGTATTGTTTGCGTTGAGTTCAAAATATTCTTACATTAATTCCACTTCACTCAAATTAAAACTATGTTATAAAATTCTCGTAAGCAAAGTTATTACTATATAATATAAAGTTTTAAAGTACCACAATTGTGTGTATGTAAGAATATGTTTTTTTCGGGCGCGTCCAAATTTGAAAAAGAGCCCGGGCGAGCTAGTCAAGTCGATTAAGGGAAATGTGTAGTATTGCATTGATATTTATTCAATTATTTGAATGTTCATGATGATGGGCACCTGTCAATCAATTTTTCAATTACTAATTTAACCATTTTAATCAACAATTTGTGATTATAGTCTATTAAAATTAATTTTAAAAATATGTAAAAATTAGGTAAAATTTGTCTTGAGCAGCAGGTGACGTCGTTCTGGAATATTCAATTCCAATATATCTACCTAAAATAAAAAATTGCTTATTGAAATAAAGGATCTGTCGATATGAAATTGGGTTTGTGATGACTTTATAATGAACGAAAATATAAAATACAAATATTTTGCAATATCAGTTATGCTCTCAAATATTATTTCTCGTATTTTCATTGATTACTAATACTGCACTGTTCATAGATTATTAAAATTTTTTGTGATAATTTTTAATATTACAGATTGATGTGTGTTACAGGTCTTAGTTTCTGAGAATGGTAACGCGGACTCCTTGTATGTTTCCCTGTCGCGACGGAACGAAGCCGTGAGGGACGATTACGAAGCTTTGCGTAAACGTTACGACGATTTATTGGCTTCACACTCAACGGCCATTGCGAAACTTGAGCTCGCTCAAGAGGAGACGTCCAGGCTCAACAAACAGTGCGAGGAATTGTCACAGGAAAGGAATAATGCGGTATGTATACATAAACACTAAAATTATTATAGTTCTTATACATTTTAACTCTATTTTGTAACTTGATCATTGCAAGATTTTTAAAATGGCAAAATAAACAATTTTGGTCACAAAACATTGAATTTATAATTTATAAAGAATAAATGATTGTCTATTAATTGTAACATATAAAAATAGCAGTAGATAATATAACAAATTTAACAATTTCAGTTGAGTATTCTGTATTTTGTTTTTAGAAATTGTTTTTTTCAATTGCCGAAACAAAAGCTTAGTGAATAATATTGTTATTTGTTTTATGTATCGAAAAGAATCTCATTTAATTTAATACTTTTATTTTTGATCTTAATTAACTCTGTCGCTGTTGTTGTCTGTTGTATTTTATCAATGTTTACTCAAATTATTTGTTCAGTTGGTGTTTACGAATGATTTATTTATGATTTAATGCAATATTCATCGGCAGAAATAGAATCATATAGTCGTACATATACTACTGGACAACATAAATGAGACACTTCATTTTCTAAATATGTTTAAATTTTGTGTAAGCTTCATTTTTGACTTAGTTTATGTTAAAATAAATAAATATGGCATCACCTCATTTACCTATTTGTAGGTGTGGCACTCTGCTCAATGCAGACCTCGGTATTATGATATATTTTTGTGCGTGAAATTTATTATGAGGTAAATAGCGCCGTGATAAAACATGGAACTGTGAATCGTAAAATCCTCAGTTCGAATCCCACAACCGACAGTTGCCATTTTAACTTTATTCCTGTGGTTCCGTCTCCACTAACACATTTGGGGATCATGGCTTGACGGATAGTAATTGCACTGTATGCGTAAAATTTATTTATTTTATTTAAATTTATTAAATTAAATGTTATTTCATTTTATCGTTTATAAACTTTTCACAGACTATCAAAATTTAATGGCAATCGTAATAAAAAGTGTCCTATTTTGTTTGTCCAGCAGTGTACAATGAAATGAATTTTTTTTGTATTTTTATTTTAATTATTTGAATGTAAACAAACTTATAAATTAATATTTGAATGAATGTAATTTTCAAGTCAGTACTTATTGAACCCGTAAAATATGTAACTCGTAATTGTAGAGCTACTACTGGGTCTATTGTTTTTCTTTTAAAATCCTTATTAATGTCATTGCTAGTTGAATGTGTATGAGTTTTAATGAATCGTGTATCCAATTCTGGAAAGTTCTAAACGTTCTATAAATTGAACCACAATCATTGGGTTTATACCGATGCTGTTCTGAATTTTATTTAGTTGTTCTTAAATGTTAGTCACAAGTTTTTGTTGTTTGGCAAGTGTTAATATGTTTGATGCGTAATGTTAGGTGCGAGAACGCAATGGCTTGAAACAGCAGTGCACGGCGGCGATTAGGCAGTGGGACATGGCGTTGCGCGAGCGCAATGAATACCGTGATGCGCTCGCCAAGGTGCAGCAGCAGCACGAGGAGGCGGTGAAGGAAGTGAACCAGGCTATGGCGGTGCGCATGAAGGCCAGCAAGGACATCAAGCGGTTAACAGATGAGCGTAATGCTGCCATGCAGGAGTACACGCTCATCATGAGCGAAAGGTATGGTAAACTCTTCAACCATCAATTAATGTCCTCCGTTAGTCAGGCATTGCTCTTTCGTTTACTTATACCTACTCCTAAATAGTTCATTGTAAACAACACTTAAAAAATGCCATTTTTGACGTGTCATAATTAAATACTAATTTTTTTTTAAAGGGATGATCGTTTTTTGATAGTTGTGGTCCGTGTTTTTGATAAGAAATCTATGGCAGGAGGTATTTAGGTGCTCGCAACAGTTTATTAATACATATTTTGAAAGTTATCGACATCAAATTATGTTGCTATGCGTTTGTTGAAAATTCAAAGCCCAGCAAGTATAATCAAAGTATTTTTTGTTTTTATAGAGATACAGTCCACAAGGAAATGGAAAAGCTCAATGATGATTTAACAATAGAATGCAAGAAAACCAAGATGCTGGAAACAGAAAACAAAGAGTTAATAGAAGAGAAAAAAGCGCTACACTATCAGATGGAAACATTAAGAAGGGAAATCGCCAGTGCACTGCACGACAGGGACAAGGCACTCAAAGAATGTAATGACTTACGAGAGAAGTTCGGAGAGTATAATGCAGCTAAAGAAGACAGCAGAGATCTCATCAAGAGCAGGTCTGTATTTATATCTTTTGTCGAATGCAGTTGTGGATTATTAGAAATTCTCTTACAGGTTAGAATGCGTAACATCATCAGGAGAGATATCCGCCCGCAAAGAAATCTCGGGCTCCAGCGATTCACGCTCACTAGCTCAACGCCAGCGGCTCGACAACCTCGACCAAGCCAATCAAGAGCTTGAGACTCTTCGCAAAAGCCTAGACAAAGTCCAATCCGAGCTCACAGAGGCGCTCCAGGAAGCCGAGGTGTCCAAGCGTCGCCGAGACTGGGCCTTCTCCGAGCGGGACAAGATCGTATTAGAACGAGAGAGCATTCGAACGTTGTGTGATAAGCTGAGGAAAGAAAGAGATAGGGCGGTGAGTGATTTGGCGGAAGCGTTGAGGGATTCAGATGACTTGAAGAAACAAAGGAATGAAGCGTGTAAGGAGTTGAAACAGCTGAAGGAGGCCTTGGAAGCCCAGTTGGAGAAAGAGGCGAATGTGCATCAGTTTCAACCGATCGGCCACAATCATTCGCATGATTCTGCCATTGATACTGATATGCAGGTTAGTTTTGTTATTTTTAAATAAACTTAAAATACTTTTTAAAATAAATACTTCTCAATTCGCTCAACAATCAAATTTTGAAGATTATTTTTTGACATTGAGCATCTTATTTATGTCTATCACAGCAATGATAAAAAACAAATGAAATTATCACCTTTTTATGTCCATTGCTAAGGATAATTCTTCTCGACAGCTAGTAATTTAAAGTATTTTGTATGAAGTTACAAATGTCCATTTTAATACATCAAAACCACTTTGTATGGCAACAAGTTTTCAAAAACCTGTCAAATTATTTTCAATAATAATGGAACAAAAAAGTGAGAATAAATTGCCCTTGCTTTATTTGTAGGCTAGAGTGAAATTTTTTTTATTAATTTTGTAGAATGTTATTTTTTCAAAATTATGCAGGTGTCTTAAGATAGAGATATGTGTTTGAATTTTAGGAGTGGGAGACAGAAGTGCTGGACATGGACTTGTCTGGACTGGCATCTGATGGTGACTTGGGGTTCGAGTTGGTGGGTGGTAGAGACGATCCTCAGTATCCGAACGATAGTGGCATCTACGTTGCTTCAATTACTAAAGGCTCCATTGCTGATGGCAAACTTAGGTTAGTTCTTTATTGCTTGAGCCCTGCAGAACCGCCGATTTCAGAAAGTTCTTGCTAGTTTATTACATTAAAAAAAATGCATCTATACCACTAAAGAAAACGTTTTGGCAATGATTTTCATTGCTATCCTGAAGACCAGATGTTTTTTACAACAGTTTATTCGAAGCTAGGAATTTACTATGGGTTTCTAAATAATTACTATAATTATTAGTTTATTATTAAGATAGTGATATAGCTTTGGTATATCAATACACAATTGATTTACAGTAAATTTTGTTATATTCAAAAAGATGTAGATTATATTAGACAAATTAGATTTAAAAATATATGTATGTGTGCTTATCTCCTCAGGGTGAACGACTGCATCTCCCGGGTGAATAACCTCGATTGTTCGGCCGTTTCTAAGCGCACAGTGATAGATTCGGTGCGAGCGAGTTTGCCTCGCGCACACCTGGTGATACGACGCCGTCGTCTCCACTCGCGCTGCCTCTACACCGCGCAGCTCCCTGCTGGGAACCACGGTCTCGCTCTGGAGACCGGCGTCTACGTCTGCAAGATCAGCCCTGGCTCGCCGGCCGCCAATGAGGGCAGTTTAGCCGTTGGGGATCGCGTGCTTAGTGTAAGTGTATTTAAAACCCATAAATAATAAAATAATGTTGACTGAAATTGGTATTATTATTAATTATTACGTTTAGATTAACAACAAAACGATGGACGGGCTGAAGAACTGCCACGAAGCAATGTCGATATTGAACGATGATCGAACAGACATAACCATCACGATTCTCAAATCAGTCGCGGCTAGCCAGCACTGCAACCAAGAACACAACGAAAACATCAGTTACATATCAAACCATCACCAGAAGAAGGTCAACAGCTGCTCACAAACTGAAGACATCAAGCACTACTCCGATGACTTCGTTGACCGCCAGTACCTGATCCCAAACTCCATGTCTCACGGTCCGGGCTACAAAGTCTCGTCTTCCAAGAGCGGCCAAGAGAAAAACAACGTCAAGACGTGGAACATGTTCCGGGAAAAAATCAGCATCGTTAGGAACAGACGCCATAGCAAAGAAAGAAATCGAAGTGAAGAGAAATCAAAGTACAGGAACAGCTCACCGAACGCTATTACGCTCAGTAATAGTTTCGACCAAGAGCAAGCCATCGCTGAGCTAGATTCAGTTATTGATAGTTATCATGGCAATGCGACTGTTAACACCTCTACAGTGTTGAAGCGGTCCAAAAGAAGAGGAAAGGAAAGCTCTGTGCAGGAGAAAAACGGCGGCACTTGGCCTAAAGCTCGCTCAAATGTCATTCAAAACCCTACAAGTACAATTAGTATTACACGAAATAGAGAACGAACGCCTTTATCGTTACTGTTGAATACGCACGATAGCCATTGTTGTAACAGCAATCGAAATTCTACGCCTCTTCCGATTTCCGTTGCGCCGAATTTAAACCGCCATACGGTCTACAAAAGCATGGACAACAGCGCACAAGTCCATTTCCCGTCCAAAACTTTTTCTTCCGTTAACGAATCGTTCGACAAACTTCGAGAACGAGAAGAAGTCAACCAGCGATTAAGTGTTAACTTGAATTCAAACAACAGTTTAGATTATTCCGTTAAAGCAAATCCGATTGACAAGGACCTGTTGGATTATTACAGCAAGAAAACTAATAAAGTTGGGAACAACAAATACAGCAGCGACTCAGAAAGCAACATCGGGAATGATACATCTTTAACGAACGTTCCTCCAACGCATAGTAGACTTCATTCACTCTATGGACCTCAGCCGAGATTATCAAACTACCCGTTTCATCCTCACCCACATCCGCATTTAACTCCTCTTCCTCTACAACTCCCGAGTTCCCAATCCGGAGAATCGTTCTGTTTTGAGCCTCCATACCCTGGGTTTCATTCTCATACACCCTCAGATGTTAGTTACAATAAACGCCCTCTTCTTGGCGTGCATTCGCACGTCGCATACCGCGACAGTGATCTTATGAGCATGTCCTACACTCCTGGCTACGAAGGTGGAACATTTCCGAGAAAGAAAGAAAACCAGAGGTTTCGGATTCCCTCCAATCATAGCGTCACATCCAAAAGCTCCACAGGGAAAATTAGTAACGGAAGTATAGAACGAACCTCTGATCGCGGAAGCCCTATGCCGACATTTCATGTGGAGGTTTTAAGTCATGGTAACAACCCAAACAAGAGGAATTCTCTTCCTGATTATTGCTGGCCTCAGAAACCATCCCCGGGGGAGTTGAGGCGAGTGCATATTGATAAGTCCGCGGAGCCGTTAGGGATACAGATTTCGTGCCCGGATAGTGGAGGTATCTTTGTGTCGACGGTGAATGAACACAGTTTGGCCAGCCAAGTTGGTCTACAAATTGGAGATCAATTATTGGAAGTCTGCGGAATTAATATGAGGAGTGCTACGTATCAGTTGGCGGCGAATGTGCTCAGGCAATGCGGGAATTCCATCACTATGCTCGTCCAATACAGTCCTGATAGTAAGTAATATTTTTGTTCTATAAAATTCTTTATATATTTGGTTTCTGTTGTATTTCTGTCGCTGTTTACAAAATCTGGTGTGGCACCACACGTCTATCTTATACATAATAAATATAGATATGTTTCAGTAATATGTTTCTTCTTATAGTAACTATAATTATTGAAATATAAATACATGGGGTGAATAGCTCTTTGATAACGCATCAAGCTGTGGATCATAAGATCATCGGTTCAATTACCACAACCGTCAAATTTTCGAAAATTAATTCCGAAAATTTTCTCCATTAAAATACCTTTCTGGCTCCTCCACCTCTACCATCCTTGGAGGCCGTGATTTGACATCTGGTAATCGCATTTCATGTCTAAAAATATATCAATATCGAGCTCTGCATTGAACAGAGTGCCACTAATTTTTTCTCTAAAATAAACTCTTTAAATTATTTGATGTAATATAATTAGGAAAGACAATAATTCAACGTTTTAAAAATAGCATTGAAAACGCAACGAAAAAAGTAATAAATAACTTTATGTGGACTAGTTATGCGTGGAACTGTAAATAATATTTTAACTCAAGCTTCTAAAACATTTGTGATTTTTAGATTAAATAGAACATTTCAGGATCAAATAAGCAAACTAAAAATATCTTAGACTATTATTATTTGTTGTGTAGAATACCATGAACTTGAAGGATCCGGCTCATGCTCCAGCTCAGCCGAAGAAGATGGCGACGGTGAACCCACCCCCTGCAACAGTCCCCGCGGGGCTCGCAAGACCCAACCACCTCTATCCCTACCTCTCCCCGAGCTCGACACAGGGCAGAATACCCTCACGCGCAGTCAGATCGCCGCGGTCACTTCAACACTCCACCGCCAGAACTCCGTTGCACGCGGGGAAGAACCCCAGAAGAACAGCGCCCTCCACGAGCCCCGTTACCTGCTAATAGAGACGCAGAAACGCAGCAACTTGGGGATAAGCCTCGTTGGTGGAAACGCGGTCGGGATATTTGTACATAGCGTCCAACCGGACTCGCTGGCGGATAATGCGGGGCTCAGGACTGGGGATCAAATCCTCGAGTACAATGGAGCGGATTTGAGGCACGCGACGGCGGAGGAGGCTGCGTATGAGCTGGCCAAACCCGCGGATAAAGTTACCGTACTTGCTCACTACAAGCTCGACAGTAAGTACTCATAATAGTATATTAAAGTTTTACAAAGGACGAGTGCGATAACAGGCCTCATGAAACTTGTTTTTTTTTTCTGATGAAGTTATTATATAATTATTAAATTTTTTTTTAATTCATTTTGTAACTTCAATCAGTTGTGTTGTTAGCGTTTTACAGATGAAAATTTATTGTTAATAATAATTAACTTGTAGACTTTTGAAAGCGAAAAACATTCCTGAGTAAGATAGATGTAAGGAAATTTTTCATTGTCTAACACTTTCTTGTAGAGCGCTTGGCCAAGTAAAAACATTTTACAACAAAGACAGATGGTTCAACAACTATCTCTTTCTCGGCTCGCATTTTCAACGTCAATAACGTTCCAGTATTATTATACTTCAGTGGTTTTAGCTCGTTTTAAATTTTTTAATCGTAAGATTCACGATACACGTGTATATTTGGAAGATGGAAATTGCGATTATGTTGATGGAATAAAAAATAAATATCAAATTTGTTGTTTCACCATAGAAACAATAGACAATAAGAATATTTTTACTGTGTAGGTAGTAAAAGTGACATTTTCCAGACTGTTAGCCGTAAAAAAAATCGCTCTAACAACTTACCATTTTGAGATCATATGTCATTTAGTTGTAAGTTTTAAAAATGTGAGCTTACATATCTTCTTAACGACGTGTTTTAAACGCGTTTATAATTTTATGAAGACACCGAACTATATTTTCAATTGAATTGCTAAAAAATGTATTTGTATTTATAGTCCTGTTAAATAATAGTTTTAAACCAAGTGATTTGTGTTTTTAGGATACAATGAAATAAAGGACAAGCCAGGCGACAGCCTCTACGTGCGTTGTGGTTTCGACCGCAGTGGTAGCGAGCTGACGGATAGTCTGCAGCTGTGCTTCAACAAGGATGACGTGCTGTACGTGGACAACACCATGTTCAACGGTGTGCCGGGCCACTGGCGCGCGTGGCGCCTGGACAGTGAAGGCCACCGACACCAGTGCGGCATCATACCTAGCAAGTTCAAGTAAGACAAATCTGCTTTGGTCGCCCACGACTTTCTTGTGCATAGAAATATAAATAGATGTTTCAGTTATATGTTTATTCTAATGGCATCTGTGAAATGTAAATAGATACACAAACGATATTGAGAAATATATATAAATGTGTGAAATGGAAAACTAGCGAAGCATTCTAACTATATTATAATTTGTTTGTGGTATATAGAGTTGAGGAAGAACTGATGCTCCGACGAAGCCTGGGCGACCTTGAAGGCCGAGGCTCGACGTCAGCGCGGCGCAGCTTCTTCCGTCGCAAGAAGCACCAACGCAGCGGGTCACGAGACTCTAAGGAGCTGGCGTCGTTCTCCAACGTTGCGCACACCGGCTGGTACAGCGACAGTGGCACGCTGCACGAGGACGTCGCCCTGTGCTCCTACCAGCGCGTCGAGCGTCTAGACTGTGAGTATAAAGCGGGATTTATAATGAAGTAAAGTAGTAACTACTTTATACTAGATTTAATTTACAAATTTAGATTTTAAATTTGCGATTTACCTCCTGGTTCATACTGAATTTATTAAATTTGAAAGCTCTTAATCAAGATTAGGCTTCAGATTTTTGACATATGTATTAAACAACAACAAAAATTACCTTAACTTGTCAACTTAGGTTTAACTGACAATTGGACCAATTCTCTAACTAAGTTGTTATCGTAGCAACTTGTTAATAGTGGCGAAATCGCATTGAAACTTCATGTTTAATAAAGATATTTCATTAGCTAAAAACGATTAATTTTTGTCACAATTTGCAAGTTGTTACGGTAGCATGCCCGAATCTTAACACATTTTACTATTATCAAATTTGTTTTTTATTTCCCAGTCAAGTTGATGATTGGTTGGATTTAGAATATAAAATATGGTGATATTTTAAACTTTATTACGAAGACAAATATCATTTGTTAAACTTAAACAATGTAACTGTTTGAATTTTGTTTTTTTATGCCATGGCACTCTGTAGGTAAATAACTAAAAATTATAAATTATATTTTACGTCTATCTCATAACAGAAATGTATTACTTCAAGATAATTTTCGTAGTTGTACTTTACTGTACTGTACTGTAGTTGTACTGTAAAACGTATAGGAAACGAACTACCGCCTAATGAAAATTTTAATATTGTATTTCCTGTCCTATAAGAAAAATAGATATATCTGGTACATTTATCTTTTGCACTACTTTACTTCAATCGCGTTACTTCATTATAAATCCTGCTTAAAGTATCATCCTCAAACTTTGAACAATTTATAATGTTTTTTTTTTTTTTAGATACAGAGTATCGTCCGGTGCTGGTGTTGGGTCCGCTGGCCGAGTGCGTAGTGGACAAGCTTGTGACGGACTTCCCTGACCAATTCCGGCGTTGCACGACAGAGACGCGCCACTGTCCACAAGCCGCCGTCGACCAAGAGCTCGCCGAGAACCTCATTATTGACTATAAGCGCAAGGGCAGCTACTTCGAGTGCACCACCGTCGCTTCCATTAAATCTGTTTGTGATAAGGTAAGCTAACAGTTTCTGAACTTGATTTAAGATCGTTTATATTTAAACCAACTCATTTTCGTTGTAGAATCTGCACTGTATCGTAGACATATCAGTAACGTCGGTAGAAAAGTTACATCGGCATCAGATTTATCCGATTGTCCTGTTGATCAAGTTTAAGAGCACGAAGCAAATCAAGGAGGTGAAGGATACGAGATATCCACTGGACAAAGTCACAGCTAAAGCTGCCAAAGAAATGTACGAACATGGACTTAAACTTGAGGCCGAGTATAAACATCGGATATCAAGTAAGTATTCTCCTTTAAATTCAACTTATTCAATAACCATGCCACAAACAAGATGGCATTCTTTCTAAGTAATTTCTTGAATAGTTTTTTTCAACTGATCATTTTAGGATTATAATGAATAAGAACTGTTATAAAAGAAAAACAGAAGATCCTTAAAAATTTAGAAAAAATGTAAAACGGGGTTCCATTAAAAAATATAATGTTGCATGTCATTGGCGCGAAAATGGAACATCCGATAGAAAAACTGAATATTTGTGTTAAGTTTGATTTTTTTCGGTAGTATTATAAAAAAAGTGAAAAAATACAGACCGATGCACCATCCGATATATTCCAATATCAATAAACATTTCAATTTCAGGTGTGCTCTATTGTCAAACTGATATTTTTCTTACTTGTTTTTTATTGTAAGATAACATTCAGAGATTGATGGCTACTTAGTGCAGCTTATTTATAGTGGTGCAAGTTTTCCTAAATTCATTCTTGTTTCAGCTGTAATCCCAGCGGGAGTGAATATCGCGTACATGTGTACGCAAGTCAAGGCCGCCGTGGACGCGGAGCAGAACAAAAGTTTGTGGGTTCCGTGCCAGAATTCATAACCTAACACCGGCCAAATCAGCCAGAAAACAAGCAATAATACCTATCTACTAATAGGTAACAAACAAATCAATTCTATTCAATCAATCCAGCCAAGTAACGATATAACGACTTGACGCACAGTAATAACTAAACAATACCATATCAGGAACAATTGACTGTTGCACTGCCACCATATTTGTGAACATTTGTGATAGGTATCATAAATTGGACCAAAAATTTAGTAACCAAGTGCCCAAAAATGTCAACATGTGCAATGTTAGTTATGCCAAATGTTTATTGATTCTATAGTATTACTACTACAATTTTTATCGAAGTTAGAAATTATGAAAATTCTTTTTCAATTAGTTTATTAACGGTAGGGAACTTTTAAAACTAAGCGAACGAAATATTTCGAAATTTATTTGTTGTAAATATTCATCTCAGTATTATAAAAAATATAGTTAGTTCGATGCTGTTATTTGTTAATAATATATTAATAAACAAGTTTCATAAGGCAATATGTTATCGCACAAGTCCAGGTTTTACAAAGGACGAGCTTATACATTTTTTTCTATTGAGGTAATTTAATAATTCTGATAGATTTTTTGAAAACGCGACTTCTCAAAAATATAACGTGGTGATTTTATCAATTGTGTAGGTAGCGCTTCGCATGTGAAAATTATTTGTTTACTGACTGATAAAGTTCCTTCATCTTAGGAAAAGATAAAAGATTCATAATTAAAAGTAATATTTCGGACTAGTAACTTACCATTTTGAGGTGTTATGTCAATTATCTAGTTTCTAAAGCATTCATACCACTACTATAAAATAAAATGCACCTCGCTAATGCCCTTATAGCACAGTATAAATATTATAGACAGTAGTTGCACTCCCCGGAATGTTTGTAACAAAAAAATTTGGGCCAATTAGTTCCAATATCGAACACTTGTCAATATTATCGCCATTAATTTTGTATTCTAAAAAAATTTAAAAAATGTGTTAAGTTATAATTAGCATATTTAATTGTTAAAGATACCTACAAACTTGTATCAAAAGTTATGTTTTAATAATTTTTATCAGATTAAATTTGACGTTTATTTAAATTCAACCGTTTCGCCTACCAGGGGGCGTAAGAAAATCTGACCCGTTACAGAATATTAAAGGTGCCGACAGAAAGTGCGAATACTGTTTATAGCATTTTACCACAGTATAAGAATTAAACAATGACACTTCAAATATTTCATGATCGTGTTTCACGGCGCTATTGAGAAGATGGCCGCTCAGCGATTGCTGATAGGCTGATATCTCAGTAACCATAAAAAAGTCATTGACGTTGTTCTATCTGTTAAATATCAATCTACAGTATTTCGTGCATTTTTGTTCATTTTTATTGAGCTAAGAACTATGAAATGATTGCAAAAAAGAGAGGAGAACTTATTTGTTCCATGTAAAATTGTAGGAACTTTTATAATAATAATAAATCTTTATTAATAGCTAGAAGCTAGAATAGTGCTTGTGGAATAGGTTATTTCGAATTTTATCACACTTGCAACTGATAGCTATTCATCGCCTACTGGCAAAATGGTCGCTCGACTCGAGAAAAAAATCAAAAGTGCCGACAGCGAGTGTTGCTACTGGTTTAATTCTTATACTGTGTTTATACAGTGCTTATAGAAATTCTTAACGACGTATTAACAGTGTGTTAAGCCTTATAAGAACACCAAAATAGAAAAAGTTATAAAATTTTTCAGATAACAGGTTAGACCAAATAAACGAATAAAATTAAATTGGTAAATCAAATCGGACGTTTCCATTTAAATTTGATTGCATTTTGTGAATTTATGACATTGATTAAGATTTCTGCTGAAAATAATGTAGTACAATCGAAGTAATAGAAATGACAATATTAAAATTTGTGGCATGTTTTATTTAGAATATAAGTTTTAGTTCGCAGTTTATGGTAAAATTATTTTTTTATTAATGAATTAAATGCAAATGAAATTAGCTTTGCTTAGAAATCAGCCAAATCATTGTATTAAAACTTCTAATGCAATAGTAATCGTATTACGGTAGAATCAGTGGACATTGAGTGTGTAGGATGTTTATTTATTTTGTACAACGAAATTATCCTTGTAGCACAAGTATTAACCATGTATTTTTATGTTATTTATATGTGTTTTACTATCAAAATTAATTTATGATAAGATTTGTATTTATTTATATTAAATTAAGCACCCTACTGAATCAAAGATTGCACAAATAGACAACTAACGTCAAAATTTTGTAAACTGCGCTCAATTTTCGAGTGAGTATTTATTGAAAACTTTTTATAGACAAATCGCGAACAAGTACTTTTTTATAAATTTTTGTATATTGAATGTGAAATGTATTTAGAATTTTTATATGCATAAAATTATCGAAATTCTTACAATGGAACATCGATTATTTGAGGTAGTATGAAATAGTTGATGGTAGAACTACGGTTTGTTGGTTTACGGAACATCTAGGAAATCCAACACGGCAGTTATGTTATTTATAGCTATATTTGAAGAGAATCATTTATTTACCTGAATTTCTTTGACGGATGTACAAAAAGTTAATTTTATACCTGTATATATTTTTCTTGATTACTGCCTGTTTAGAGTAATTATTATTTCGTTTGAGAAAGGATGATACATGATATATTTCATTAATAATTACGCAAAATCAACCATCAGCCGTTTTAAGGTGCAACATGAGCTATGAAGTTCGATGACAACAAAAAATTACCAAACTACCAGGACGGGAAACACTCATTAAATTTTCAAAACAAAAAAATGTAGAGGTGTATATTTTATAATCAAGGAGTTAAAGAAAAATAATTACATCAGGTGTAATAGAAAACCTGGAGGTGTTTAGCATGAGAAATACATTTTTCCATGCAAATGCTTCAAATAAATGGTGCAGATAATTAAATTCTGCATCCAAGTCAATAATCACATTTTATTTTGCACATTTTGTAACCAAAATAATCATAGGTTCATAGGTAATAAATGTACCGAGAGCCGAGAATTTAAGTATCTTTTCTACACGAGTTGTCGTTTCTATGCAGGAATTATGAAGAATGTTACCAATTAAATTCATGATCAAATTATATTTGGTTGATTATTCTCTGAATTTAAATGTGAGTAAAGCTACGATTTTATGTGACTATTGAAGAAGAAGAAAATATACATTGTCAAATGTCACTGTCAATAAGTGAAAATGAATTTTTTCTAAAACCGGAGGGAAAGTACTATTTTCGCGCCTAAAATGCGGAGCAAAAGTAAAATTTCTCTGCCGAGGCGCGAAAACGTTTAAACGTTCTGTTATCTTAGAAACGTAGTCACGAAAACGTGTTTAAATATTCTGTTACCTTAGAAACGAGAGAAACGCTCTACTAGATACATATAGAAAATCAGATTTAATTTTTAATATACTTAATTAAAGGTTTCAGAAAAAAAATTATACATAACTCGTCAGGAAAATGTTTGTACTTGACCTGGAGCCATAAAATAGCTCCTCGATAGTAATGCCCTACTTTCCTGACTCTTATGTAAATAAGTTTTTTTAACGTCATAAAAGTACGTTGTTATGTATTTGTATTCAACAAGCAGAAGTTCAATATTGTCGCCTTCGGCGTAAAAGTGTCTCCTTCGCAACACTTTTACTCCGGCGGTGGACAAAGTAAAATATTCTTAAAAATAGTCAGGTTGTAATTCAATAATTTGACAGTTAAAAATAGAATAAGTAAATTCTATGGCAACTAGAAATGCTGGATAAGACAGTATTGTTTGTAGTTTTGGGCATGTTTTTATGATTAATAATTCTATTTTCTATATTTGAAGAAAAAATAGGATGTGTTATTCGGAGTAAATGTGAGTGGGTGCTTCGCATGTAATTGTCCGACTCACTTCGTTCATTGTTCAAACTTACATACTCAGCACACAAAGTACCACATTTACTCCTAATAACACAATACACTATTTGTATCAGTTTTAGCGATTTCTAGTTAATTTTGTTATTGTCAATTGAAAAATAAACACATGCATGATATTAACAGTTACGCAAATATAATTTATTGTGGAAGAGAAGAAGAAATGTTACAAATAATGAAATGGAATTTTATTTCATAATTTTTTATATTTATTTATAATAAGTAGCATTAAATTACAAAAGATATTCAATAAGATCTTCGTTTTCTGCTGAACAATAATAACTTTCTTTATTAAAAAAATATAATAAGTTTTAACTTTCTTGACAGTTAAAACGTCATACATTTGTTTTGTTATTTTGTGTCAATTCATACTTTCATATGGAGAAATAATTCTTATGAAACTTAAAACCGATTATTTCTGTTACAAAACGTACCAAATAAAATGTTATTACTGACTTAGATGCAGAATAAACTTTTCTACTATATTTATTTGAAGCATTTTAGTCTAAAAATTGGTCAGTTTTGCACATAGAAAACTAATTTTCCATCTTAAACGCCTATGGTTTGATTTTCATATTACACCCGGTATAGCCAACAGTCCATTACTATGGAAATATAGTTAGATTCGAGTCAACAGTTCTTAAGATTTTCCCAAAATTCTAACTTTGTAAATGATTTTCTCAAAATTGAATTATTTGTTTGTATTTAAAGAAAGTATATTTAAAATACATCTATACGTGCTAAAAGACACTACTTTATATTCATATAATTTTAAATAGAAATAAATGATCCAATTTTGAGATAAAAGTTTGTATCTTTGAAAATTATTTACCTCCAAACCAAGTTTTATCAAAATTACTGTACCCCTTTGATTTTTTACGTTTACGTATATTATAAAAATTGTATAACAATTAACATGAAAATAATACTTAACTTACGTTAAATGTCATCATGGCTCAACGAACCCTGCAGCTACAGAAATTGAAAATGCTTCTCATCAAATATAGCTCCATGAGTATTTTGTGTTTTAGTGGAATTTGACGTCGTTATGTGTATTTTATTCTCATATGCAAAGGTGATATGGTGATTTTTTGAGCTAGTATTAAAACCAAAAGAAGCCTGATATTATTATTAATTATTAAGCACTGTATTTATGTTAATTACAAAGATGTGTATTTGAATACCATGTTTTTAAGTTTTACAAATTGTACATAGGTGTTATGTATTTTATTTTACTGTGAAATTTAACTTTCCGATAACATATTTTATTTAATGAATGTATTAATTGATCCATGATATTCACACGCTTCGACAGATGGCAGTCATGTTTCATTTCTTACGGTTGTGGGACACGGTACAGAAATTGCAGTACACGCTCCAGACACTCACCACGAGAAGTTTAGAACATTTTTAAGAGTTTACAAGATTAGTTTGAGTAGATTGCTATAAACACATCTTTTGTGCCCAAATTGTCTAACAAGTTTTATAAACCTGTCTAAAGAGTTTATAAAAGGAGTAACATACTATACTTTTTCTACGACCGCAAATTAAGATAACAGAAAAATCTATTTAAAAAACAATCATACTTTTTAAGTTAATACTTATAACACAATATCAGGTACAGTACACGCAAATTGACAACAGAATGTAATATTTTATTATTTATTTGAACATGTTAACAGTTAAATTTAAAAAAAAATGACAATTATTGAAATAAGCTAACTTCAGCCCGTGCTTAATAAGTCAGTTGCTAACTTCATGCCGTTACTAAAACATTCAAAGCCGCAGTTTGTCAAGATCGTAGGTCATTTTAATAACAAGAGTAAAAAATTTTTTTCTGACGACTGCTATAAGTTGACTTTTGCGCTTGCATTTTTCAATGCAAAGTTGATGTTTTTTTAGGAATTTTACTTTGTCGCTCGTCTCCAATAACAACAAGCGGTAAAATTGTTGTCGCTTGTCTCCAATAGCAATGAGCAGTAAAAGTATGATTTTATATTTTTTACCATTTCATTACTATGGATACGAAGTAAAAGAAC
Organism: Poecilus cupreus; assembly: GCA_963942605.1. Taxonomy (NCBI): domain Eukaryota; kingdom Metazoa; phylum Arthropoda; class Insecta; order Coleoptera; family Carabidae; genus Poecilus; species Poecilus cupreus. The sequence continues at coordinate 21,301,245 of OZ012718.1, forward strand.
AGCTACAACAATCTTTGACAGGAATGCTGAACATGCGTTTATTTTAATGAAATTAGATCAATGTTTTATCTTTTATAATCATTCGTCGGAAAAATATAGTGTATAATTCAAACACAAAGTATTTCTGTCGCTCTCTCACGATTGAAACGTTCGCCTTCGGCTGACGGTACAATATTCGTGTTCGAGTAACAAAACATAAATTTGCGTTCTAATATGCAAATAGCTATTATTGGTGAGTTCATATCAAGAAACGAATAATGCTGTGTTGTCGTATGGCGTGAACAAAATATAAATTTTAAGTTTAGTATAAATTGACAATATCGAAAGAAGTGAGTGACAGCAATGTGTCATTTTACTTCGATGTGTTTTTATTCATTTAAGCCAAACATAAGATGTTCATAGTTAAAAATCTCAACAAAAAAAATCTTGTAAGTTTTAAAAATGTAAAGTTGTATCTAAACTTCTTGCTGGTGTGTCATTATTCAGTTTATTTTTAATTAGATGTTATAGGTGCACACACATACACAGAACAGTTAGTGCTAGTGAACCATTTCAAGTGGAAGAAGGATTTTTCGGTAGTGTATATGAACTGTTTTATATTATTGAGTTTTATTGTTGATGAGCGGTATTCTGTTATATTTGAAATTACACAAACGAAAGTTATCTGTATTATGTTAATGGTGGCGTAATAATTTATAAGATTCTTTGTTTCTATTATTCTGTGATTATCCTAGAGATGTCTCTGACAGTGTTCTTGGACGAGTGTCTTTTGTCATGAGGTGGTGAAATATATTTACTTGTCTATACATTTAACTGTGTTTTTTTTTTTTTCACTTCCAGTTCCATTACTATTTTACACATTGAAATACATTACGTTAAATTTATTAGTATTGTCGCTTTAATAGACTACGTTATAAATTCGTCAAAATTTGGTATTATACAAGCAATTTTACAAATTTACAAGTATATCACGAGCCTTACTTAACAATTCTTAGTTTCTATTGCAACAACTAAATAAACTATTAGCACGTGCTTAAAATTATAATTTGCAACGCAGTGACAATATTATAGTTTTAAACCGGCCATAAAGTCAAATAAATACGTATTATGATAATAAATAGTAACACTTAGCATATTTATATATTACAACTTTTAAAACGTAACTATAAAATACTACATTCTTCATTCGTCGTAAAGATTTCTTGATATTTCAATTAAAAAAAATATTTGGGCGTGAATTTAATTTTTCATAAACTTTGTGACATCGATCTGCATATTTACGGGTATACATATAAAATGCAATAAACGTATGTTTAACAAATAAAAAAGTACATATTAGCTAAAAATAGTTGGGAAAAGTAAATATTTAGACATGTTATTCACAAAACAAAATATTCGAGTCATGTGTTTCAAAATTGGAATTTGTTTTCTACATCCATTCACATTTTTGAATTTGTTTTTTTTTTTTCAAATTCAAATATACTATATTCTCGGACAATTAAATTTTCGTGTCATATGGGAAAATTATTTGTATTAAAACTTGAGTCAGTTTGAAATTCTCTCGATAACGTGACTGGTATGTATCGAAAATAAATAACCTCTGATATAGATTGACAAAGCAATACCGAACTTTGATAGTTCACTATTCAAATTAAAACCGACATAAACTAAGCAAATTCATAAAGATTTTTTTCCTATTCACATTAAAGTGTGATTTTTTGGACAGTTAAACAGTATTTGAAATGTCAGTTTTACTAGGTAGTAATAATATTTTTACATAGCAACTGCTCACAAATATATAACAACCATTCAATAAATGCATTCTAACATAATTTGATGGCGATAAGAAGTATTAAAAATAATCACTTTTAAATGTAAAGCTGGTGTTTTAGTGCCTAGTTAAGCAATTAAAATTCTACATTTCTAGTTACTTTACATAACTCTTTATCAGTGAAACAAGTCAGTATTTGACAGGATTCAAATTATTCCTGTCCAATTTATAATAATAATAAAAGTACAAATTATGATATTATTTCTTTTTTACTGGGGCAATTAGTGTGAAAATTACCAGAAATCTTTAAAACGAAGAAGCTCTACGAACAGTTTAAACCTCTCGATCTTGCTTGACATTCAACTTCCTCCTATACCACTCCGGCACCGCCGCAGGTGTCTCCCTTTGCCTGGGGCTCCTCGAGGTCACTCGAAACTCCATGGGCATGTCGTAGCACTTGCAGACACAGCACGACGGGAACTTGAACCAGTCGGAGAAGATGCCGCGGCACTCGTTGTTGGGGTCGTAAGCGAGGAGGCGATGAAGACGGTATTGCTGTTCACAACGGCAGCCTTCTCGGCAGTACATCTGTCGATGTTCGAACGTGCATTTCTCCCAGTGGACGTACTGTTCGAATGGGTAGAAGTTCAGGAGGGCCAGGACTTCTCCACGGGTGTTGTTGGCCCAGAAGGGCGCGACTACTTCTTCTTTCACTGGGCAGGCGTTCCTGTACACAAACAATTATTAATTGTTTTTAATACCTACAAACGAACTAATACCTACAAACGAACTAAGTTTGGCATCTTGATATAGCTCTAAAATAAAATATATATATATATATATATATATATATATATATATATATATATATATATATATATATATATATATATCATCACGCCCATTTCTCTGCTCAATGCAGATCTCGGTATTATGATATATTCTTGTGCGTGAAGTGCGGTTACCAGCCGTCAGATCACGGCCTCCAAGGATGGTAGTGATGGAGGAGCCACAGGGATAATTTTGTAGTGAAAATTTTTGAAATTTATTTTCGAAAATTTGTCGACTGTGAAGATCGAACCGAAGGTCTTACGATCCACAGTCCGATACGTTACCACGGAGCTATTTACCCCATAGAAAAATACCTACAAAACATGAAATATCGTTTTATGTACGATTGTATTATTATTCACTTGTATTATGATATTATTTAGTAGTCATAAAGTGAATCTTTATGGATTAGTCCATAATGATAATTACAAAATAAATTTCATTATCTTATTAGTTTTTATGTTTTATGTAAGTAATTAAATAGGAATAAAATTTTTAGTAATGATAATATTAATAACACAATTACAAGTATTATTCTGATGATTGAATGATTTTCTTCTTAATAATAGGTCAGAATTCAGAATGATTGTTATAAAATGACAGCTTGCATAAAGTTAAACAAAATATTGTATGTAACACATACATAATAGGCTTTTTGTCGATTAACATTAAAATGGCGATATTTTTAACAGCTTCTTGTCTGTAAAATGTCATTTTTACTGCTTAGGCAGTTATGTTCCTCGCCATTAAAACCCTAAGTTCTGCGCGTGTTACATAAATTTTTATTACGAAATTCTGATCCGGATACCCAATGTATGTATTTTTGAATTCTGAACAACACGTATTTACATTTTTGCTATACAGTGAAGAGGTAAAAAAAATAGAATTGAAATCCCTATATCCCTCATTTCCCGGTAGGTATGTTGTATTTTTAAATTATTATTATTTTTTAAATGCAATTTTAATAATACATTTTCAAAGCAGATGAATTACTACAATAAGATACAGGTTCGTTCGAGGTAAATAATGGACAGGTTCGTACATATTCCCTTTATAATTACAAAAGTTGTTCTCAGTTTAGTGCGGGAATTTGTAGTGTATGTATCTGGTTTCGAGACAATTTCTACGACAAAGATCTGAACTATTAATAATATTACAGTAACAGTTATAATTTATAAACTGAAAGACTTTTGAGCTGTGTTCTGTGTAGTGAACGTTGGTATTTTTTGGTTGTCTTCACCTACTATAGAAGACTATATTTCCTGAATCCTGATTTTTGCTGACGGCTGTATACTGCGCAAAGTAAGTACATACATATCATAATTTTTAATTTATTTGATAAATGTATGTAACATTTGTGGTAATCTCTAAAGTCTACAGAATGCCTTGATTTCGTATAGTTATTGTTTGAGGCAATTGATAACCACCACATATTATAATAAGTGTGTATTGAATCACTATGTACAATGTTTTAAAACAAACATGAAAACAAATTTAGAAGATGTTTATAAAAATTGCTACTTACACTCCCCTCCTTTTGTAAGTAATCTTTTCATCTTGTTCGCTGTCCTGAAACAATTGCCCAGTGTTCATGGGCGTCGAACTCTGCGCTTTTTCACTCGTAGTGGTAAACTCATCTTCTACAGTCGTCCCCGGGTCCGTAGTAGTCACCTGCTCCTCCTCTGTCGTGGTCTCAGCTTCTGTAGTGTTTTCCATCTCTGTACTCTCTTCCACGGTGGTCTGATTCGTCTCCTCTCTTGCGAACGTGATCGTGAAGTTCATGTACACGCTGTTGCTCTCCGTGCTCTTGTTGACGGGCTCCAAGATGGTGTTGTTCTCGATGAATGGGTTCATCTCGGTGGTGGAAGTCTGTTGACGGAAATGTGGGAGGGTGTAGAGTTCGTTGGTTCGTAGGTTAGGTTCTTCTGAGTAGATGAACTTGGTGTTTAAGATGGCGTCGTCGTGGTTCAGCAGGCGTGGGTTTTCGTTGTCTTTTGCAAAGCGATGTTTGTGCTCGGGTTTGTATTTTAGTTTCTCTGGGTCTGCGTACCTGTAAAATTAATATTTAAATATTTTTTCTGGGTTATATGTAGTCTTACGAGTATAGAATCACGACTGCGGTATGTTTTCAAATAAAAGTTAATATTAGATTATAAGTTTATATAAATCAACAATCCGCTGTTCGCCCGTCCAAGTACAAAACGAATAACATCAATGTCTACTTGTATTATTAGTCTAAATTGTATATTCCGGGGCACAAGTTTATTATTATAACACAAAAGAAATTATATTGAGTACATTACAGACATTTGGCGATTTACTGTAATGCTATTAGCAGAAGTCGCACTCCCTTCAGCATTTGCTTCTCGTAAATAAAAAATAAACTATAGTAGTCGGCGAAACTACTCCTCTCGAAGCTCAATTTCGTTTTGTCAAACTGTATGTGCCCAATTAGATATCTTATCACATTATACACCAAGGAATTACTGGTTGCCTAATATTAGAGATTTCAATACCCAATGAAACAACAGTGTTTTAAAAACCAATGTAAAATGTAATTTCGAAATTATACATACTTTGTTGAATTAATAAAAATGATATTAATTTATTTTATATAACAGATTACATACTGGGTAGTCCATCGGTCTGTATTTATCCAAAATAATCTGAACAGAAAATACTCATGTTTTTATTAATAAATAATCACACGCAGAAAGGTATACCATGAATTGTGTGAGAATGTTAAAACAATTGTATTAGTTGCTGTCAATTCTTTATTTATTATTATTTGCTTCATTCACTACTGTCCGGTATTATAAATAAGTTTAAATTAAAGTTAAATTTAATTCCATACTATCAAGTTATCAAAATGACAATCAAATTTTTGTCATAAAATAATATCAAATGATGTGTACTTTAATTTAAGTGATAGTTAAATTTCTATATAATACAGGGCAAGTTTATCAAGTTTTCGTTGTTATATTTCATTTACTTATAAATTTATTCATTGTTCTTAATTTTATGGCATACTTCCTGTGTGTAATTATTTATTAATATGAACATTTATAGTTTCTATACTGTTAATTTTAAAATTACAATGAATACGAACTGTTTTTTTTTTTTAAGAGAAAATATACATGAGAAGAGCCAATAAAAATATAAAGTTGCGTATTATTGCGCGAAAATGCCACTCACATTAGAAAAACTTATACTGCAAATATGTGGGCATTTAATTTAAAATAGACTTTGTTTGAAAAATTCTTTGGTAATATTTAAAATAATCCTACAGTATAAAAAAAAAAACAGGCTGATGGACTACTCGGTATTTTTTACGCAATTCATAAAAAAAGGAAAAAAATACTGTAAAAATATTTTTCTTTCTTCATTGTTTTCGAATATTCATCTGTTCAAGAAAGAAAAATCACATACATTATCAAGGCTCTATATTTTTTTTGTGGTAAATGATCTTTTATGAGCGCACCAAGTGTCATTTAACCAAATTCGTATAAGTTGAAATTTAGAAGATGTAAATATTAGCCCATCAAAATATAGACATACAGCATACCTAGTAACAACTTGTGATAGCTGAGAAACACTGTTGTCTCACGAGCAGCTCGTTATGAAAAGTAATACTATACTCTTCCTCACCTGAAATGCACCTGATCCTGCAAATCATTCCCCATCAGCTCGGCCCTGAGCACCGCGATATGCCTCTCATCCCCGTACATGCGCCTCATGAGCCCCTGGTTCTCGCGGATAAACCTCCTCACTGCATGCCAGGGATAGGCGGATCCAGCGACGGCGCACCAGCCTTGCCGCCGCAGGTCACACGGTGGCTCGCGGGCCCGCGCACTTCGACTCCCGGGCTTGTTGCACGCGGTGGCGGAGCCCGAGTCGTATCCGTAGCTGTAGACCACACCGGGGGAACAAAACATCTGAAATAGAGCAGAACTGAAGATTATACTCCATTTGGGAATAAAAGTAATAAATCAAAAATTGCGAGAATAGGATTAGATTTTTGTCGGCTAAGCAGCAAATAAACTCATCAGAAAAATAAAATATAACTTTACCAGAATCTTAATACGAGCCGCTCGATTTATATCTAGAATTAAACTTACTTGGTGGACAATATAAACACCACTATAAACGTTCCGTTTGGGACAATAGACGCAGATAGAAATTTTCGGGGTGTACTGTTTAGATTTTTATAAAAATTCTTTATTAAAATTAATATTTATTTCAATGTATTATTATATGTACATACGTAGCATAGGGATTTCAATGGTAAATTCTTAGTGTGCAAATATTTGCTCATCTAATTATTTTAGAGCAAAATTTCATATAGAATTCATCTATAAAAAAAATTCCCCTTCTATTGATACCATTGTTCATAAATTTTCATTGTCCAGAAGAGAAGAAATTGAAGAAATTAAATTTATTTTAAAATAGAAATCAATTAATATTTAGTCTTCAAAACTTTCTAATTAATAATACAAATATTACTTTTATAATATTTCACAAGACACATAATTTTGACACTTCACAATTATTTGACACGTTTGACACATATATATTAAAAATGTTTTAGTTTTTGTTCCCATTGTAACTAAGATTATTGAAATATATTCTTAAATATATAATTAAGTTAGAAGCATGTACAAGAAAAGTGCAAATAACATTTTATATTCCAAATATTTTTGCTAACATTTATGATTGGAAACTTTTTCTCACAGCTGATTCTATTTTTGGAAAAAATGAAATTTATTGTTTTGTGTGTCCACTAAACTTCCTCTTCCGGTTGTTCAATTTCATTAAAAATCAACTCAGCTCTTCATTTTTTCATGAATCTTATAAATTCCAAGTTTCGTCTACATACCTTGTCTCGTTCATGAGATATTGCGTACACGGACACCCATCCATCCATTCATATTCAAACATAGACATCATTGAGAAATTGGTCTTAACGGATTCAGTGGACGTCAAAATATGTATTTCCGCAAAAATCTCGCCAGCGATTTTTTTCGTGATTCCAATACTTCCCTTTACTTTGTATAAGAAAGTAAAAAACAAGCGCGCTAACATTTGCCCTATTACCCCATTTGCCAAATTACATTGTTGCGATCAGTTATTGGTTTGTTTTAATTTTAGACATAAAACCATTTAAATCATTTCTACTTTTTCTTGTATTGAGTACATTATAACAGTGGTATTTAATAATAAGTTTAAACGATTTCCCCTCTTCCGGACAATGGAGAACAATGGTATCAATTTTTTTTTCTCTAGATAAAATCTAAATAAACTATTGCTCTAAAATAATTAGGGGAGCAAATACTTACTCATAAAGAATTTACCATTGAAATCCCTATGATGCGTCGCCCGAGGCACCACCCTGTATAGAACTGAAACGATAGATTTCTATCAAATTCAGTCTTTTTCGACTATCCCTGAAGAATTGTTTATTATAGCGCGCCACAGTAATTACTTTGACAGACTGATTTATTACTCTTTCTGATTCTCAAATGCAATTTATTCAGAATATAATTTATTGTTTTACTGTCAAGAAGATTTTAAAGATCCAGTTGCGAAATGTATGTACTTCTGAAAGTTAACAGGGGTTCTTAAGGGCAAATTTCTTATCACATATGTTTGAGTTACCTTTGTCATTTGAGATTAACGCGGCAAACATTATGAAATTTCGTTTTAAGGCATTATTTGTGTTGACATATTTATGCACCCGGATTAGGCTTTGCTGATCATTGGTTTAAGTTAATAATTTTTATGCAATTTTTAAGTTGGTCCTTGATGAGTTTCCCCCAAATCTTTGACTACATGGCTATAAAAGTATTATATCTCGTATAATATAGTAGCTACTTTTGTTTTTTTTTTCCTGCACATATAAATATGTAAGGGAAGCAATGGATTGGTCAAAATTTTCGATTTTACAATAGATACGCACGTTTTGGGATAGAATACGATTTCACTATTTTCACTATGACGTCTGTCTGTGCGAATGTATGTAGCCCGGTAAATAATTGAATTAGAGTAAATTTGTTATATTCAAAAAGATGTAGAATAATAACAGCTTCAATATGTATTAGAACTTTCTTGGTTACATGTTGGCATTTTTGGTAAGTTTTTTTATTTTTGCTTTCGAACTTCAAACTCATAATTATTCGTGCAGCCAGCTCAATAATTACAAATTTTATTTTTTAATCATTAAAATGAAAGAAATAAAAATATTAACGAACTTGAAAAAATGTTTTATTGTAGGTATAAGATTATACATTTATAATGTGCAATTTAAAAGCCGAAAACTTAACCCCAATAACCTCCAATACTGTTACATTAATTACAGATCCACGAAATTTATGACTTGCTCATACTCACACACATACACACAGCATGTGCTTGTTTCTTGCACAGTGACTGCGCACATCACATCAGCGAACAATTAACGGCACAGCCACAAACTGATTATCTTTTACGATTGCTAATCGCCGGTTTGACGAAAACAAAACTGGATTTAGCGATTTAGGCTGCGCAGTGTACGGTGCGAGCAGGTGAGCAGAGAATGGTGCTGGACTTTCTAGTGAGTGCATGCGCCCGTGCATATAACTGCGACTGTCAAAACGAGCCATCCAACCCGGCAGAAAGCAATAGTGAGTCACACGTCAGTGACGACTCGTTCACTGGAAACACTCATGCAAACATGGGACACGCATATAGGCAACATTTTATTGAATGTATCAAGAAGAAAGTAAAGAGTAAATGGATAGATTTGATAAACAGTTCGTTTCGTAAAATGGTCTGCCCATTTAACTGACATCACAGCTCTTCTGATTTAAGAAATCTTTTCTAATGGGGGAAATACTTCCGTGGTAACGCAACCTAAATTTAAATCCCACAGTCGACAGTTGTCTTCTTAACTTTACCACTATCAATTATCGAGAATTGTAAGAGTAGCGTGTTACTCCCAAAATGAGGGAACGGCGTGACAATATATCCGTTGCGATTATTTCAAATATTACCGAAAATTTTTCTAAACAAATTTATAAAAGATGTTTGAATGTCTGCCCTTCAACATCAATACAACAAATTAAATAACAACAAAAAAGTTGATGAGCTAAATAAAAAAAAAAACAAATAATAATTATTACAAATCTGACAACAACTAATCTAATTGTTTACACCTTGGTGGAAAGAAGATAAAGGACAGAGCATAAGCTTTTATTAGCGGCAAGGGGAATGTAACCTGGTGAGGAAAGACGCATGCAAGCCATTTATCTGGTTGGAGTGGGGATTTGCGCGGTACATAAGTTGAGAAAAAACAATGATGGTTACTATAGCAACGCGATATCAGCGGTTCTGTTTGCAGTTGGAGAAACGGCTTCACTGTCGCTTGCTAACGCTCTCTCCTTTATATTCTTTCCTCCAAGGTTTACATATTAACACATAATTCTTGGGTATATTTTCTGTGGGTTATTATTTATTATCAAAAACGTGATTAGTTTCTGCACTTTTTCATCGATTTTAATTAGTTCATTCTTCTTGCAAATATTATCTTATTTTACGTACAAATTTACTATCGTACATCGTACATCTGCCGAAATTATTCTACTTGTACAATAATTGTCGTACGGTTGCCAACACTGCGTTGCTCAAAATCGTAGTATTATGGATTACTTTAATAAATAATTTTAATCTTTCAAACTATGGTATTTTTCTTAAATTTTTGCATAATATCAACTATAAGAATATATACCTGTAAAATATAGGTTATATCACCCGATATCTGACAAACATCAATTTAAAAGCTCTTTTATCTAGCTCAAATTATGCTCTACCGCTTTGACGTCACATCGATGACATGATTCGCAATAAATTTGATTTCAAATTGAAATTACCGTAAAATTGTAAGATTTATTTAGTTTATTATAACATATGGGGTAAATAGATCAGTGGTAACGGTTCGAGCGTCACGAGAACCGAGAATTACCCCTATGGCTCCTCCACTACTACCATTCTTGGAGATCGTGGTTTCACGCTTGGTAACCGGCACTTCACGTGCAAAAATATATCTTAAATACCGAGAAATAGATAAATTGCTTAATGATATTTTTTTTACGTAGATGATACTATGGTTATATGCCGCCTCATGAGTGGATGATTATGATTATGAATTTATGTGAACAACACAAACGACCATTTTCTTTAGTGGGATTCGAACCCAAGACCTCTGGTGTGCTAGGCTTGCGCCACAGCCATTACGCCACCGAAATCGGCAATGATACATATATTTATTTATTTATGAAATAACATTATGACTAATTTAGATATTTTATAATTTGATCATAGACCCCATAAAGTATTTATATTTAAGAGAAAGAACGAATGAAAAATAAAATCTGGGTTGGTATTTGGAAACATAATTTACCGAATGTAATGATTTGTCGTGGTTCAGCTAATGACGATAAATAAAAGTGTATCCATTTACAAACAGTTCTCTTTCTTGTTGTATATCCGATGTCACATAGACAGAGAAGAATTTTTTATACATGAAGTAAATTATCTATAATAATAGAACTAGAATATCTTCTTTCACTGATTCATAACTATTTACATTTCTCAACAATCTTCAGCAGAAGAAAGTCAAAAAAGACAACAAGAAATGGTCATAAAGTCGACTCGATGCCGTGATGTCGAATGCCAACGCCAAGCGAGAGAGAGATTTTATTTCTGTTAATTTTACTTTTTGCAAATTCGCTGGACGAGCGGCGCGGGACACGGAGGTTCTGCGATGGACAGAGCAGAGTGTGAAATGTAGGTCTGTGTGTCAGTGATGATTTGATGGCTACTAGGCAGTACACTGCACGCAAACACGACACATGCTCATGCTACAGATATGTGAAGTGAAGCAGCACTAATAACTACATAGTGAGGCTCATCATACTAAGCTGTGGGCTGGACCTCGCGACAAGTGAACGAATACACATGCACCAGCACTAGCAGTGGCGTAACCAAGAGGCACCAGGAGTTGACACTTATATGGTGAATTTTGGTTCTCGTTGCTAATAAAATATTAACGTAGCTCTCAAAATCTGTCACATGTATCACAATTTTTCCCCAAACATTTCGTTTGTGTTGAAATGTCGCTCTTAAAATTAGTATTTCATCGTTTTGTGAAGTAATATTGGGAAAATTGCAATATAGTGCATCAGAATTTTTTGAGGTTGGCAAAACTGAAAATATTGACAATTTAATAAACAATAATTGCGGTAATTAGTGACTTCAAAAATGTTATCGTATGATAATATTCGCGATAAAAAAACTAAATTAATATTTAATGCATATTGCTTAACGATTGCATACTACACAGTAAAAAAATTGATTTTCGATTTGTGAATTTTGCGGTTGACTGACAAATATAACAATTTGAACAAATTTGTTAAATTAAAATTTTGGCAATTCTGAATTTTTAACAAGAAAAATTGTTGTTTTTATTTATTTGCTGGATTTATAAAATATAACAAAGAGACTCGTCAATAATAACAAATAAAGTTAGCTAACTTATCAATTTAAAATTGTTAAAGAAACTTTGTATCCTTTGTAACAACTTAATTTGTTATAATAACTATGATTTTTTATTATTATTATTTAATTTTTGACTGGAACTGGAGATATCAGTTGGTACACTATACTGCAATTTAACCATAATATTTCATTTCATCAATATACTATGGTATTTACAGTACTAATAATCAATAAATTTTAAGGCTAAACTCGACTTTACGGTCAAACCTGAAATTGACTAGGATAAACTGAAATGGGGTCTCACCATTTTTTTTAAATCTAAATTGAAAACTATCTACACTTTTAAAAAGTCTACAGGTGTTGCTGGATCTTAAACAGTAGATATTGTAAATAATAGTAGTCATATATTTTTTTACTTATTTTATTATTATTACAAAAAAATATAACATTTACGTGACAAAAATTATTTAAATCTCTACTGTTTGAGATCCACCAAGACATCTATAATGACGTCACAACATTTAAAAAAATTATTGTGGCTTAATGAATAATAATTAAGACTTTTTAAAAGTGTAGATAGTCTTCAATTTAGTTTCATAATTTTTTTTTTAATTGTGAAAGACCCCATTGACGGACACCTCTGAAGCTGAAGTTGGCTGCTAAACTGTGGTATTTTTTATGGTTTCTTTATATTTTAGGACGTTAGATGTGTAATGATAATACAGTGTTTGCATGTGATACGAATCCTCGTATAGCTTGTACGAATTTGCCTGGCGATAGATTCCATTAGTGTTTCTCAGCAGGTATTCCCTAAGAGGATTAAAGAAATTTGTGAGGGACTACTTTACAGGGTTGTACTGGATAATATTTTCAAATGAGTTTTACACAAACAGACACAAGTAATATCGAAATATGAAAAATTTCGTAATAATCACTTTTTAAAAAATTAAACACATTCAGAACTATTTCTTTTGCTTCGTTTGATAAATATTTTTGTGTTGGCTGATCTAATGAATTTTAAATGTCGTTTTCTGAAGGTATATATGTATAAAATTATCTTACTTAACAGTTTTCGGGGAAACAATTGCAAAGATAATCGTATTAAAAATTTCGGAGATTTGAAGCATCTAAGCCAAAAATTATAATAATCCACTCCTGAACATCAGACAAACTTGCACCCCGCTGGCTAGGGCCATTAGCAAGTCATGTCAATCGCCAGGCAAATTCGAACAAGCAATATCTAGCACAGCTATACACTGGAACCCGAAAAGATAGGGTTGTTAGAATAAAGGGTGAGCGCCAAGGGGCGTTGTTCGGTGACGCAGACGCCCGTCCCTAAAAACGAGTAAATATGTATGGAAAGGTTCCATTAAAGGTAAGGCGACTATACAGGCAATAAAATTACCGTAAAGTAGAGTTTACCAATATTAATTTTTAGTGGATTTCTATGAATCAAGTACATATATACGGAATTCGATATTCTATTAATTACGAATAGCAGACCTTATTTTTCCACCAATCATTTTTCATTTAATACCAAATTGAATGTTTTGTAGAGCCTTTTAAGTGTAGTTGGACTTAAACACATTTTGACCACAGGTACATAACCCGCTAGTTATATTAAATATAACCGATTTTTTTTTTAGCAAAGTTTATTTTATATGAAAATGCTCACATATCTGCAGTATAAGTTTTTCTACACGTAGTTCCATTTTCGCGCACTAATATGCAACTTTATATTTTTGCAAAATTTTAAGGATATTTTGTTTTTCCACATCTAAGTAGAATTTTTTTTTATTTAAACTACATTTCTATTTTGTACCTTTTAAAAGTTTTTAGACGGTACATAATGTGTCGGGAACATCAGATTATTTAACAATATTATGAAACAAGAAACATATATGAATTTGTATATTTTCGTATTGTTATAATTTAAATAAAGTAAAAGTAAGAATATTCTGAACCCAGTATGTATAAACGACACTCCCGGTCACTGAAGGGACGCGTATCAGTGGGTTAATAATTATTGATTCACCTTAAGTATAATTTATTTGTAATTCGAATTTCTCTTTTACTTTCCTTGTTATATCCGCATAAATTTCTCAGAAGAAGAACCACCTGACGCTGTCACCATCCCACTGCCTAATTGAAACCTATAAAATCTGATAATTTATCTCATTACGCCTTACAAAACTTTCTTTAGCCTTGAATTAGGTCCTTGGAATTAGGTCAGTCGGAATTCTGAAACTTTCCAACGCAGTATCATCGCTCCATCAGCGATGGCCATGAACCATGGCAGAGGTGCACTCCAGTGGCTGTGCCCCATTTAATTTTTCTTTTTACACGCACATTCCAACAACAAACAACCTATGTACAACAACGGCAACAAGACAAGAGAGGTACGCCTCAACAACGTAGAGAAATAATTGTGAAAGTTGGTTCTGGCGCCATGTAGGGTAGAAGAGTGAATGCGCCAGACGTGCCATTGGCGGGGTATTCATAAACATACGTGCAGTTGTTTTATGATGAAATTAATTATGAAGTCTATTGATAGGTGTGGCCACTTCACGATTTTATTAGGCATATAAATATAAATTTGATTGTTTAATAATTACACTTGGTAAATGATTAATATACAGTTGTTTCAATTTCGAGGCTTACCATGTTACCATTGGGATTTAAGAACTATAAGATTTCAGACTTCGGTTAAATTAGACAAAAGTTATCACACTAGTAGCCCATTAAAAAAAATTATGAAGATGAGAAGCGGACTAACTGCTTCAGTCATATGTCGCCGATGATTCTGAAATATGTGAACAACACAAACTCATGCTCTTCAGTGGGATTCGAACCCACGACCTCTGGTGTGATGTGCTAGCCAGCGAGATCGACAGTAGCGCAATTTAATGATGTTTTTGTTCTCCTAAAAAAATGTATAGATCACTTGATATATGAAAAAAAAAATTATTTTCAGTGATTTTTTTCATTTATAAATAATTTTATTTGAAATCGGCACTAAAATGCTCAAAAATCGTCAATAAAAGCTCAGAAATCGTCACTAAAGTAACCCATTATACGACGATTTTGAGCAACGCAGTGATGGCAACCGTAAAATAATTATTGTACAAGTAGAATAATTTTGACAGATATATGACGTATTTTAGTAAATTTATATGTAAAATGAAACAATGTGCAAGAAGAATTAACTAGAAGAAATTGAGGACAAAACATATATATTTTAGTGTTATTTACGATAACTTCAATGTTCAGGGTGGCAACTGACACATGTATAAATAAACATATAATATTTTTTTACAGTTTATTCTAATTTTAGATTTCAAATAAAATTTAATATGTACCGCTGCACTGAAGTTTCTTTTTTTTCACTAACATGGCTTATTTTCCTCGGCCCTGTGAAAATAAATTCCATATTCGTGGTAAAAAGTTAAACTTCAGTACCTTGATTCATAAATAACTATTAACTTTCGCATATTTAGAAACAAAAATAACTAACTATTGTACATATTTTTACTGTCTAACCAGTGGCGAGGAAACATATTTTTTTTATTGCTCATATTTCAGATATGACATAAACTTATAATTGTTTATGAAATTAATAGTAAGAAATATCATAGTGAAAAAGACTTATTTTTTTCTGATAACTTTGGTTTGTAATATAATATTAAGAAATGTCATATATTTTCGTTTTTATTTGATTTCCATGGTCTTATTACAATTTTTTTTTTAATATAAATTTTAATTTGGTTAACAATCGTGAAATACTAATATTTAGGTAACCAAATAGACCTTATTATATATATATATATATATATATATATATATATATATATATATATATATATATATATATATATATATATATATATATATTAATTGTGAACAACCTTTGTATTCACACTTTTGCTGTAAAATTAAAATTAATAACTGAAAATTTACAATATACAAAAAAAATATATCATTGACATCCCTAACAAATTTTACTTCTACACCCCCGGTATATACGACTATGAGACTGTCGTCTATCAGTATTTAAAAGAATGAAATTTACATATTTTGTATCCAGTGTCATTTTCTTGACATATATGACAGGAGGTAAAAAATAAAGTAGGCTATAATTTGGTTTAGTTCTTATATTAAATTTTTCCCGATAAAAATAATTAAAATACGACTGTCCTAAATACAAACACGGCCACAATTACATTAAGGAAGTAAAAATGGCAGAGCAATCATGTAATTATCGTTTTGGAGAATCAACTACATCTCTCCAGCTTCAATAGCTCCATTAAAGCCTTGGGATCTCAACGAGCGATCAGACAACTAACCCGACCTGAACCAGGCCAGGCAGGGCACTCCGGCTGCACCGAGCCACTCAGAGCGCACTACTCAATGGCGTTATGAATGAAGTGACGTCACAACTCGTCATAGTGTTTAGTTAGTCCCACTAATCCTAGAGCCGGAGAGCCAAAGTATATGTTATGAAGATGAAGATGAGAATTGCTGCAGTTCACCATTCGCCCATGATTTGTTTGAAACAATATATCATTGACATAATAAGTTAAACTGTGTGATGATATTCTACAACAAGTAATGGAATAGCACAAATATGCCATTCCGTTACATGTTGTAGACTATACTATTCTATAACAAGATTTTGGAAATTTATACAAAAAATACAAATATAAAACTGTTGAAAACGTCAAACTCAAATAAATCAAATTAAAACAAACAGACGTATCCATAGTAACTGAATCAAGATACTTCATATATCGCGGTTCTGATTCGTCGAAATTATTCCGTATGGAATGCTAGTTGTTCCAATACAGTTTTTAGTTTAGTAGAATGTGTATATAGTTTCCAAAACAGTGTTATAGAAACATATTTCTAAAGCCAAAGAATCAAGGTCTCCTCCATCATTTTAGTAAAGTAATCTAACATATTACTCCATTTTTGTCTCTTACGTCTATTACCTCATTCATTCTCTCTACTACATAGAATAGTATATTGTACAACAAGCATGGAATAGTACTCATTTCCTACGAGTATGAAATGGACATTCCATGCGAGTTGTACACTATACTTTTACTACGACCACAATATTATTTCCTAATTAATTTAATTTTAATAATAAATTATCCCGCTTTCACCATTCCAATATTTAACAATTCTAAATAAGTATCCTAGCAATGGCACCTGTAGTAAAATGAACTGACCTGTATTGAAATATGCACAAAACAAATTCATTTCTCACGAAGCTTGCAATGTATCTCATATCCCTAGCAACAACAAACATACAATGTGCAGATTTCTAAGTGGTCGTAGAAAAATAATATTACACGGCTGTTATAAAAATTGTTATAGTAACTAACATATTTGATCTATTCTGCTCATTTGATGTTGAGTATATAAATTATTTCAAATATATATTTTTTATTATTTATAGTGTAGATAAAGTCTTGTATATTACACGTGAGTTAGAGGCATAACCCGCTCGTTGTGTATTCTGCACACTCATGGGTTAATAAGGTCTCTAGCTCACTAGTAATATAAATAACAATTAAGCAGAACAAAATAGAAAAAAAATTTAAAACATGCCTTCCACACATTATGGACGCACTCTGTTTACGCAGATCTCGATGGTGATATATTTTTGCGCATAAAGTGCGGTTACCAGCTGTCAAGTTATGCCTCCCAAAGGTGTAGGGAGAACCACAGGGGTAAATTTAAAGTGGCAACTGTCGACTGTGAGATTCGTTACCACGGTGATTTACAGCATAAATAAAAATTGTAACTAATTATCTTTTTGAACTTACTGTAACTCAAACCTTTAAGTAGGTAAACTACCACTTCCGGTTGAAGGATGATGGATTGCTACCATAATCAAATCAGCTCGTTATTTAAACATGTAAGGAAATTTGAAAATGATGTTTCTATAACACTCTTTTGGAAACTAGGTATTCCACAACTAAAAATTGTTATGGAATCACTAACATTCCATACGCTGCGTATGGAATATTTTCGACGAATCAGAGCCGCATATTAGCGCGACATATGAAGTATCTTGATTCAGTTACTATGGTTACGTCTGTTTGTTTTAATTTGATTTATTTGAGTTTGACATTTACAACAATTTTATATTTGTATTTTTTGAATATTTCCAAAATCTTGTTATAGAAAGTATAGTCTACAACGTGTAACGGAATGGCATATCCCACACTCGCAAACCGTAGCCCTCGCCTTCGGTTCGGACTACAAAACTTTTTGATCGCGTGGAATATGTGCCATTCCATTACTTGTTGTAGAATATACTATTTTAGAATCTGTATTATACATAATATGACATTGAATGATAACACATTTTAAGCAAAAAGTTGACTTAAAATTTTTGAGTTAAGTCGATGATATGCAAACATTATGAAATAGTATTCTGTCTATTAATGGATGATTTATTGTTCATTTGTTTTGTGTTCTGTAAATGGTGGATTTGTCGGTGTAATAAAATTGTATTGTTTTTATATCTTTATTGTTGGAATGTAGGTAACTTGGAAGTAAATTTTGTTTATTGGTTGCTATAAATGTTTTCTGAAGACTTATATAATTAGTAGTAGAAGTAAATAGGTTCGCGAGGTCCCGAGTTAACGCAAATTACCGCCCATCCCCTTCCCCTTTCGCTTTCTTTACATAGCATAGATCAACAATAGCACTGCAGAAAATCATTCGGATTACCCAAATTTTGTTCAACAGTGCTTTAGAATAAAATAAAAACCAGATCGACATATATATTGCATTGTTTATTTAAATACCTATATGAGAATAATATTTGAAATAGGCTTTTGTATGCATCTACAATGTTTTTTATTTAGACATAGGCCTACCAGCATTTAGCAAAGCAACTGAAAATCTGTTATGTTAAATGTTAAAAAAAAAACTCTTACCAATCTAAGTTTAATATCGTATATTGAGAAAATACTAATAATAATATATAAATATTCTGATCCATCCATCCATCCATCCTAATGGATTCAGTGGACGTCAAAATATGTATTTCCGTAAATATCTCGTCATCGATTTTTTTCATGATTCCAGTACTTCCTTATACTTTGTATAAGAACGTAAAAATTACTATACAATGCGTAGATATAGAGGTATAGATTGACAATACTTTCAGTGTATTATTTTTGGGAGTTTAGCAAGTTTAGCTACGAATTATCCCTACCTACCCTTATACCAATTCAAAAATATAATCTCCCAAATTATATAGTTGTTACATAAATATCTATTGTTTTAATTATAAACAAACATAAACAAGCGAAAACAAAAAAATCCTTGTGAAGGGACTCAAATATAAAAATAGAGGTAAAAGTGGGACGTTCAAGAAAACGTTGGGTTTCAGAAGAGGCATTTATGAGAAGAAGGACAAACATATATTTATTTTACACGTTCATCCGAGAACTTAGATATCAGATTAGTACTAAGTTGTAACCCCTGCTGAGAAGGGTTGCATTATATCAATTTAAAAGTCAAGTAGATACTCTACAAAGAAGACAGGCTATACAGAAAAACATCATATTTTTTATTATTTTTATTGTTTTAAATTGAAATCTAGAATAGTTCAGCATAAAGTTAAAGAAGTTATGATTTAATACAGTTTTGAAAACAATACCATTAAAATAAAAAAATCGGCGGTAAACAAATTAATACGTAAAAATAGTTTTTTGCTGATTCACAATAAAAATACGATTTTTTTTTTTTGACAATTGCAAGTAGAAATGTTTTTATATAGCAACCGCTAATCAAACGCATAGCAACATAATTTGATGGTGATTATAATTGGCATAAAATCATGTGCTCAACACGGCACTAAATAAAAATTTACAACCTCGACAGCAATTGACAACCTCTGCTGTAAATCTGGTATTTAGTGACTAGTTAAACAAATAATAATTTTATTCATTCTACATTCTAATCAGTGCAGAGTGCCACACCCATAATGGGTAAAAGGCGTGATGATATATTTATTTATTTTATTTGATTTAAGACTCATTTTGTTACCTAAATATTAATATTTCACGATATATCAGTCAAATTAAAATTAATTATAGGAATTTGAAAAACGGTCATAGAAAATTAAACAAGTTATAGCAATAGAAAAACGGGGTAAATAGTTCCGTGGTAACGCATCGGGTCTTTTTAATTTTAGCCCTGTGATCCCCCCTATTACCTAACCTAACATCTTTGGGAGCCATGATTTGACGGCTGGTAACCGCACTTCATGCACAAATATATCACTTACCGAGCTCTGCGTAAAGAGAGTTCCACACCCGTTAATGGGCAAAAGGCGTGACGATAAATTTATTTTATTTATATTTAGTAATAGCAAATAGCATTGAAATCTCTGTACGCCACATTTCAATTCTACACCCGGTATATCTCAAAGATAATCATCTGTGAGAATGAGAAGAGTCTGAACAATTAGCATGCGAGTACAGCTATAAATAAATTAAAAACTACTTACAACAATGAACAAGAACAAAATCATTTTGCAGTTCGTCCCACAACTCACAACAATCACAATTCTGTCAACTAAAACGGTAAAACCATGAAATCACCACTGATCACAACAATGTGGAAGTGTCAACAATCGCGCGAATCTGAGCCTGAGCCAATCGCAATGTAGCTGGCATCATTGACTGATGATGATGCGCAGCCGGCTCTCTCGACGCTGTAATGACGGTGAGTGTCAGTCTGTAGGTCTGCCGCTGCTGCTGCGAGGTGAGAATACCCTCCTCAGACTGTTGACTTCTGAAATGAGGTTTCCACTGTCAGTTGTTACCGTAAGAAAAAGTGTGTGGTTTATGTAGGCTAGTCGGCAAAGGAGGGAGCACGGTTCTGTGGCTCTACCATGTCGAGAAAGCAGTGATAGGGAAGACGGTTTTGTTTTTGTTGTCTCTGGAGCAAAAATGGAGCAATTTATAATAATCTGATATGTTCAATATATAACCTCCCACATAAACAACTTATAAACTGTTCATTGTAATCAAAAATGTTCAGATAAATACTGTAGCTAATATTATTTAACATATTTTTTATTATAACAACATTTACTCTAACTCAATTTACTACACTGATAATAGTTATTTACTTTACAAGTGGGCAAAGTAAGGAATTACCCACGAGAGAAATTTTAGCTCACGAAGCCGAAGGCTGAGTGAGATAATTTTATCGAGTGGGTAATTCCACTTTGCCCACGTGTGAAGTATAACGTTTTATCCAACACTTCTTAATAAATGAAAAATTTAATAAAGAAATATTATTTGACAGTGACATATGCTTTAAATTTTTAAATTAAAATGTCAATCGAAGTAGTTACCAAGGTGTTGTGTGTTATTATTATTGTTATAAATAAAAAAATACTCACTAGTGGCTTTCCTCAAAATTATACCCACTAGTGGATAATCTGTTACTTTGCTTGTTTAAAATCGCCATAGTTATAGAGCATTTATTGAGAGGTGTTGGATAAAAATGTTTTCTGGAACAAACAGATTTCTACTAATTGAAGAGAAAAATTGATTCGAATAGTGCCAATCCGATTTCGTAGGTTTTGAAGAAACATATCGAGACTGAGAAGAAACAACTGAGACTCATTATGGGGCGAAACAGTTTGAATAGAAGCAGTTTTAATTCAAAATTATATAGTTTTAAATAAAAACAATTTGTTTAAAATTTAAATCTCTCCATTTTCATTATTGTTAAAGATAATCCTTAAAATGTATTCATAATCTTTCAGTGCAGAAAAAGAAAATAAATAAAATTTATATTCAAAATTAATATTTTATTTGAATTGAAACGAATCATTTTGTAAGAAATATGAAATTTTGTGTTATCGTAGACGAAAAAAATCGTCACACAGACTAACATACGTACACACTTATACACACATAGACAAATGCCATCGTGAAAATAGTGAAATCATAACGCAAGTTAAGCAAGGCTGCCCGCGATTAGTAGTTGGATGGGTGACCGCTTTGCGAAAACCCATACCAGCGAAACTGCGTGTCGTTGTCACACCACCGAAAACGAGGAACCGGGGCGGCATATAACCTCAGTAGTAGTCCGCTTTACTAAAAAAAAGTCAATCATTGTGATCGAAGGTTCGTGATCTAAATCCTGAAAATAAAATGACAATCAATTCATTCTATTATTTTATTTATTCCTTCAGTAACAACAGAGCGTTCGCATTCAATAATAACTGAAAAGATTTTCATGAATTCGGAATATACAATAAAGTGGCACCATTCAATTACAGAGCATGAAATGAATAAATAATTAAAGTGGAAACGTTTACGTAGGTGAACGCAAAACGCATGTATTTCCGTTCTGTATATTATGTATATGAGACGCCGCCGATGTCTGACAAGACCACATCACACACGTTCAACAACACGCAAGATGGAATGTTCTTCTACGGTCCAAAAATCAACAAGGCCTTGATTGCTTCTTTGTTCGGAAATAATTAAACAAATGACGTAGCAAAAACATAAATAACACTGTATACCGTGTTCTTGATATTTAGTTTCATTTATTATCATTTATATAAATAATAATTACAGCGCCTAGGACTCCTTCGACCGTAACTGAAACCTTATTTTCAGTGTGGCATTTACTGTCAAAACGGCAAGTAATAAAATGTGATTTTCCTCAAAATCTTCCAAGTGGATTGACAGGAGTTTCTTAGGGTTCATTTTATTACCACACTTGGTTGTGTTAATTTCATTAGATTTTTTAGTCATTTGAGACCACTAAAATACTGGAACGCTAACGTGTAGGATTTTATGAAAATGAAAAATGAGCCTGAAACAGATAGATGCTGTAAGGCTACCCTTCTTTGTCTAACACTGGTTTGTAGAGCAGTTGCTATACGTTTGTTGCTCGGTAGCTGTGTAAAAACATTGTACAACAAAGACAGATGGCCCAACAACTAGCTATTTCTCTCGGCTCACATTTTCAACGTCAGTTTAGAATATCCAAAAACAGAGCATGTTGCACCAGCTAGTATATCGCAAAGTGATGTATTTTACGCATGAAATTCGGTTACCAGCCGTCAAACAAGTGATTTACTTTCTCCGCATAAATTATAATAATAAAATATTACATACACCTATGATTGTGAATGCAATGTGAAGATGTAGGTCAGTTTTGAATTGCGCCCACCTTTCAGTTGATTTGGAGAACGACTGTTGGAAATGTGCAAATTTCATTTCAGTTTACTGTTACCTCAAACAGCAAATTTTATTTATGCAACAAACGTATTCATCTCATTAACATTTTAAACTAGATTTGCTTTATCCTACATAAATAAAAAGATTAAAATCTTAGGCAAATAATGCTGATAATACACAAAACTTCAACAGAACGTAAATTAAATATTACTTTTTGGTACTTTCCCGTTTCTTTAAAATGTTTTCGTTTGTCAAAATATGTGTTTAACAGAAATATAGCATTCTTAAGATCAAAAGATGAAAATGGAATTTAGTCTTATAAGTCTTTTACAGATCTCGGTAATATACAAGGTGTTCAAAACCAACATTGCAATTTTGAGTACTCTACGAGCTACGAGATTGGTTAAATTAGCAAAAAAATTGTGTATTATTATATGAGGGATTATGATAGTAGCCGAATAAAGCAAATCATCCGAGTGAAAAATGACCATAATCCCGAATATAATACTATACTTTTTCAACTCCTGTAAATTTGGAAATCACTTTTGAAAATAATCGAAATTCGTTGAAAAACATCAACATAAAAATACACAATGACAATTGACTAAATATCAACCATCAGACGGCCGTTGTTGGTGATACACATCACGTCTTTAAAATAACCGTGAATTATGGATTTCTGGAGCTGTGATTGATCGAGAATAGTGAATTATGGGTACTACAGTTCAGAGAAAAATTGGAAATAATGGGGATATATTTATACATGAGTAGAAATAAACATTTTACACAGTATTACAATGAGCTAAAAAATATATAACCTTTTTTCAGCCAGATATAAATATAAAATCGGCAAGTTTTTTTCTGTTAAACTAACAAACAATAGTAAAACTAACAGTTAATAAAGTTTTGTATTTTTACATGTTGTAAGGACTTCTTCAAATAAAAGTGGTAGATAATACATTTCTCTGTAACTTATATTGGAAGCATTATTTATAAAATAATTTAGAACATTGTAGTAAATAAATACATATATCATCACGCTTTTTATCCTTTATGGGTGTGGCACTCTGTTTGCGCCAGATCTCAACAAGTGATATTTTTCGTATACCAACAGTCAAATCATAGCCCCCAAAGATGTTAGTGGAGGGGGAACCACAGGTGTAAATTTAAATTTGCAACTGTCGGCAGTGGGATTCGTACTGAGGATCTCACGATTCGCAAGTCTGATGCTATTTACCCCATTAGAACATTGTACAATGCTGAAATCGGGGCTAAAACACTCACAAAAGGAGCTCGTGGTACCAACCAAAGATTGGAGATAACCGAAAAAGAGATTCACAAAATGTAAAATTTAACGAAAGAAATTTAATAATAATATTTATCTACTCTATTTCTATTTCTTCGATGAATTATAGTACCCATAATTCTCTCTTCTCGACTAATCACAGAGCCAGAAATCTATAATTCACGGTTATTTTAAAGTCGTGTAGTGTGTATCACCAAGGAACAACCGTCTGACAGTTGATATATAGTCAGTTGTCATTGTATATTTTTTAGTATTATAGACGTTTTTCAATGTGTGTTTTCAACGAATTTCGTTCATTTTCAAAAGTTATTTCCGGAGTAGAAAAAGTGTAGTATTATATTCAGGATTATAGTCATTAATGACTATCGTAATCCCTCATATAATAATATACTATTAATAAAAATAAAAATATGGGAAAAACAAAATTTGAATTGATGAAAACATGAATACAATTACCATGACAAAGACTACAAAGAGAGTTTTGTTTAACTTCTATGTTGGCTAAACGCACCCAACTATCCTATACGTGGATAGGTTCAAGGGGTGGATATATCTTCAAGGACCAACTCAAAGACATTTACCTAAAACAGGGTTCGGTACATCCTAGCCGAAGCACATAAATATATCAACATGGATGATGCCTCAAGATGAAATTTCAGGATATTAGCTGTGTTAGTCTCAAACACCGAAATATAATAATACTGGAACTGAAACGCTGTACAATGTTCTAAAATTATTTTATAAAAAAATGTTTCAAATAGAAGTTACGGATAAATATATTATCTACCACTTTTATTTGAAGTATTGTTTTATAACATAATTTTAGAAGATTGTTCACTTACAATTTACCCAGTTTTTGTTGTGACATTCTACTCTAGATTGAGTTTATATATTTTTTCGCGCCGCCGTCCGTCATTGATACAATTACATAACTCTAAATCGGTCGAAAATCATGTTTTTGTCGTACTAGTTCGACAAAAATTGCTAACTTTTTATGGTTATATGTTGGCATCACTAATTTTAGCTAATTTCTGACGCTAGAAATGTCAAAGTATTACATTGATATAAAAATATTATGGCAATATATCTACAATTGAGTATTTACAATACAAGAAAACAGAATATTTATGGATTTTAAACATATTTGTAAGTAATTATAATTGAATTTGCAGTGTAAAATTCAAATAAAAATATGTAGATATTTTTGGTTATGATACTGGAAAATTAACATAATTGACATTCCAATATTGTGAAGTTAGCAACATAAAAAAATTCCCTGTCATTAAGAAAATGAGTAATAAATTTAATTTATTTATTAAATTTACATAAATGTTGGCGCGAAAAATCTTGTGTATTCCTCGGTTGGAAACTATTTTGCGAGTGCTCGTATTTGTATCAAAATAAACTCGCACTCTCAAAATAGCAGTTTCCAACCTTGTGATACAAATAACTATTGGGCGTGCAATTCCGTCAATGGGCAACCCCCAAAGATGTTACTAATAGGGGAGCCACAGGGGTTTCCTTTTTACTATTTTATACGTAGTATCGAGTCTGATATCAAATTAAAAGTATCAAGAGAAAATTTGAAGTGAAATGTCAAAAATTAATTTTGAACGATCGTCAATTATTTTTTATAATAATTAATGGAATCATGTCGAGTTTGATGGAAAACTGTAGGTTACACAAATGAGAACTGCACTAAAATATCAAAATTACTTTTGCTCATTGAGCGATCATCAATCGTTTCTATAATAGTCATTAGAATTCCTTTGAGTTCGTAAGTACAAAAAGGTGAAGTATTGGAACAATGAAAAAAATTTTTGCGGAAATTTATATATTTACGTCCACTGAATCCGTTAAGACCAATTTCTCACTGATGTCTGTTTGTGAGGATGGATGGATGTCCGTATGCGAAATATCTCATGAACGAGACAAGATATGTAAACGAAACTTAAAATTTATAAGTGATATGAAAATAAGAAGAGCTGAGTTGATTTTAAATGAAATTGAAAAACCGAAAGAGGAAGTTTACTGGACATACAAATCTCAACTTCTTTCAAAAATGTTTGTTAGCATTAGCAAGAATATTTGTAATATAAAATGCACTTTTCTTCTATGTGCTTCTAATTTTGAGAAAAACTAAATTACATATTTATTTCAATAGTCTTTTTAAATAGTAGAGCAACGTTAGTATTTATTTCTACCGGGTACGCATATCGGTTTGTCAAACTATATCACGACGGAGCTATTTACATACAGAAAACTAATTGTCTTCATCAATACCAGTTTTCAGTCTGAATCAAAGTTTAACATATTCTTAAGACAGTCCAAATCTGAATTAATAACTGATTTCATTCATGCTGTGAGTAAAGAGTCTGGGCAGCAGCTGATTGCAGCGGTACGACCACAATCAGGCTGTCCCGTTATCTAGTTAACCGTCTTTATTTAATATGCAAGGTTCGATGTGAATTTGTCTTTTTCTATTTCATCGATACACGCACATACACACGCACAGACGGACGGCCACGAGACATGTGGCTTGCTTGGGAAGCCACGAAGTCTGACCATTCTGTACACCAACACAACACCACACCAATGGTGAGTCGAATTTGAAGATGAGATGACCAGCGAGCGATGATTTGTGAGAATGAGTAAATGAGACGTTGTTTGCGGTTTCTTTGATTTCTCGTCAATATTTTTGTGTTACCTCATAACTCTGATACCGAGTGGAATTGAAATGTGGAATATAGGGATATTAATAATATTTTTTTATATTGCTATAAATTTTTACTAATTCACTTTACAGCAAAAGTGTAAATTCAAAAGTAGTTCAGAATTGAAAAATTAATGCAATAAGGTTCATTTGGTTACTAAAATGTTACTATTTCACGATATATCAATCAAATTAAAATCAAAATTTATAAGAAAAATTGTTACACCGCCATGGAAAATTAGACAAAAACGAAAATTATTTGACATTTCAAAAGTAGGTTAAAATTTATTTATTTATTTAACAGAAAGAAATGCAAAGATATGAACTCTAAAATTCTCTATTATATCATTACAATCTTCTATGAAATTTCCACAGAAAATAATACAACACTGTAATAAATAAATCTAAATCTGTTTTCGGAAATGTCAAATATTTTTTGTTTTTGTTTAATTTTCCATGTCCGTATTACAATTGTTCTAAGGGCCGATATTTCCATCAACGAATAAAGTACCGAATAAATGAAAAATATCGCATCGAAATCATAGCTCCAATGATATTTTTCTACGACCACTGAGAAATCTGCTCATTGTATGTTTGTTGTTGCTAGGGATATGAGGTACATTGCAAGCATCGTGCGAAATGAATTTGTTTTGTGAGTATTTCAATACAGATCAGTTCATTTAAGTACAGGTGCCATTGTTAGGATACTTATTTAGAATTGTCAAATATTGGAATGGTGAAAACGGGAAAAATTTTTTTATTAAAATTTAATTAATTTTGAAATAATCGTGGTCGTAGAAAAAGTATAGTGTACAACTCGCATGGAATGTCCATTTCATACTCGTATGATTTGCAGCATTTGCCTTCGGCTCATGCTACAAACTTTCATACTCGTAGGAAATGAGTACCATTCCATGCTCGTTGTACAATATACTGTTATTATTCTAGCTGTCATTTTTTGATGCGTATTTTTTTTTTTTATTCGTTGAATAAGTTATTCGGAAGTTTATTCGCAGATGGAAATATCGGCACTAATAAATATTAATTTTAATTTGATTAATAATATCGTGAAATACTAACAATTAGGTAACCAAATGGGCCTTATTGTATGTCTTTCTAAATTCTGAACAACTTTTGTATTTCCACTTTTGCTCTAAAGTAAATCGGTAAAAATTGACAGCAATATCAAAATAATAATATTGACATCCCTATATTCCATATTTTAATTCTACACCCAATATACGATAAACTTTAACTTAGCAAATTTTAGATATTAACGTATGTGTTGTTAATGCATATGCTCTACTGAATTTCTACTGAGTGCGAAATTTCTTAGATCTTGATCCAATCGAAATTGTCATTTTTATTTTAATGTCAAGTTGAACGCTATAGATTTGAAAAATAATATGACCGTTAAATATGTTTGTAGAAAAGGTATTAAGCGTGCATTACAAGATGAACTTTTGCTATTCAAGTAACTTTAAAAGTTTTCTCTATCGCACAATGATGTAAGTGTAAGAGAGAAAGATTTTGAATCGACTTTCCACAAAAAACTGCAAGAAACGTTAATTTTTTCTTAAATATTTCTAAAAGATTTGGCCGTGCACTTATGCATTACTACTTTTACCGTATTACCAAATTAGCGCGTGTGTTGGAGTAGCTATCAAATGTCAGTTGTGTTTATGTTTTTGGTGTGTACAAGTATTTGCAAAGTATTTGATTCACATTGAACAGAAAATTGACACAATGGAATAGAGAAGAAATTTTAATCTTCGTGTATATACATTTAATATGAATTATTCGTCTTTGTTAGCAGTTTCTAGAAAATATGTGTATGTAAATCAATGAATACAATTTATGTTGGTATAACTGAACTTTTGAAGAGACGTATAAATTTTTTGCACTAGGATTATTGACAGTTAAAGGCAGCCAAATAAGAATGAAAAAATTGAATTATACCATACCAGTAGTCACCATTGATTAGTCTACTTTAATCTCTTTATGGCGTCTTTTACCCTCTATTTCACAAAATCCAAAACCCTTGTATTTTTACAAAACACATCTTTACATAATTATACTATTCATAAACTTAATCTAATGACTTATTTTATCTATACATATTTCAAAATTGAAATTTAAAAATTTATCAATGCTGTAGAAAGAATTGCTTTCTAAAATATTCTTTACATTATTTTTAAACATTTTTAAGGGTTGTTTCCTATAGTGTTCGAGTAATTTATTATATAATTTATGTGGTAAAAAATCTATTAAATTTTTAGATTGAAGTAGTTTTTTCTGTGGTAGAACCAAATTATTTGTATGTTTTGTATTATATTCATGGTAATCTGAATTAGTGTGATATTTAAAATTGTTTGTTTCGTTTAGCGAATAATAAACTTTCCTGAACCTTGATATGATAGAATAAAGTAATTATTTAATTGTACGCATATAAATAAATAAATAAAACAAACGAGATAATTATGGTGAATAATTAATCAAATAGTTACTTATTATGAATTACTTGATAGTTTAGTCGTCGGGAACTTTTAATTTAGGAGATTTAGGAATTAAATAAGTTTGTTTTTGAATTAGAAATATGAATAGTTAATCTATTTATAAAACTTACCTAATCCATATTTAATGTTTTAATGTTTAATTACATAATGTAAATAATATAAATTTTTCACAAGCAGTATAAATGATATTATTTATTGGTACTTGTACATCATAATTAAAATAATTATTCACGTGATGCATACAATATTTTTTTCCAATATCTTCCTTTAATATGCTTCTGGAATAAAACTAAAATGACATTTAATTAAAAATTTTACATAAATATTTGTTTCATCTTATATTGTTACAACTTGCTTTGTAATTTTGCTTAAAATATAGAAAATACACACATCTACATTTTCTCATTACAATAGCAACGTTACTTTATCCATCCTTACTATTAAAGTATTATTTTAGCATCGAGAATTAAGTGGATAAAATACCACTTTACAAGTAGGTGTTAGAATAGTATATTCTACAACAAGTAATGGAATGGCACATATTCCACGCGAGCAAAAAGTTTGTAGTCCGAGCCAAAGGCTATAGTTTCTATAACAAGATTTTGGAAATATACAAAAAATACAAATATAAAACTGTTATAAACGTCAAACTTAAATAAATCAAATTAAAACAAACAATTTTTAGTTGTGGAATGCCTAGTTTCCAAAACAGTGTTATAGAAAAATATTTATTTAGAATGATATTAAATTCCATTATTAAGTTTCGATTTTTTTTTACATTTTTGTTAAACTTTGGTTTTGTTCTATGCAAGATCTTCAAAAGCAGAGTGCCGTTCCCAAAATTGATAAATGGCGTGATAATAATAGTTATTTACTTTACAAGTGGGCAAAGTAAGGAATTACCCACGAGAGAAATTTTAGAACACGAAGCCGAAGGCTGAGTGTGATAATTTTATCGAGTGAGTAATTCCACTTTGCCCACGTGTGAAGTATAACGTTTTATCCAACACCTCTTAATAAATGAAAAAATTATTAAAGAAATATTCTTTGACAGTGACATATGCTTTAAATTTTTTAATTAAAATGTCAATAGAAGTGGTTACCAAGGTGTTGTGTGTTATTATTATTGTTATAAATAAAAAAATACTCACTAGAGACTCTCCTCAAAATTATACCCACTAGTGGGTCATCTGTTACTTTCCTTGTTTAAAATCGCCATAGTTATAGAGCATTTATTGAGAAGTGTTGGATAAAATTATTTATTTATTAAAACTGTAGAACGTAAATTATTCTTTGTGTGGGTTTCAGTTCCTCTTTAAACCTTTAAAGGACCTATTACATATAAATGTAAATAATAAAAAATCTGATGTATCCAACACCATATTCTTCCGCCTAAATAATTTGAAAAAAGTACAAAATATAGAAAAATATTACAAATAAAAATTATAGCAAATAATATTCTACACGTGTCTAATCCAATGATTCATTTATTTAGTGTGATATGCCCAGAGATCTTGATAGGCCTTCAAGTAAACACCTCTTTCGTTTGTTGGATAACTTCCAAAATCTAATCAGATTGCAATATGAACATCTAAAATTGAAATTTGAAATATGACATTGATAGATTCATTCAATTTTGAGTTATCGTGGATGAAAAAATGTGATACACGCTCAAAGACGTCATCATTACAATAGTGAAATCATATTTTATGGACACTAGAGCAATAGAGCGTGCTTATCCGTTGAAAACTCACTACCGGAAATTTTGACCCGTCACGTCACCTAATGTGCGAGAAGTAAAAATTTGCTTTTCCAACACATAACCTTCTGTCTACAGAAATTTTAAACAGTAATAAAGAAAAACGTTTCAAATTAAAATTGTAACCAATAATTTTACATATTTTTGAATATTAAAATTTATTCTAACTCATTTATTAACTGAGATATGTCCAAAAAACCTCGTAGGCCTTCAAGAAAACTACCACTTCCGGTTAATGAATTACTTCTAAAATCTAATCAACTTATATGTTCCTATTTTAAATATCATATACTTGTACTAATATATAAATTTTAAAATGATATTGTTATATTTTGAGTTTTAGTTGATGAAATATTATGTCAATGACAAATTTGAGGATTTAGAAATATTTTACTAAAAATATGATTTAAATTCTCTAAAAATTGGAAATAGGTTCATGCACTCATAAAAATTACTTATTGTTTCAAGAAAATTTTTAGTTTTCTTTATATTAATTTTGAGTATAAATTTTATTTATCTTCTTTGTTCTGCATTGAAAGAAACTGAATATATTTTAAATTATGTTCTAAAAATAATGAAAAAGAAGTCCTTTTAATTTTGAATAAAACATTTTTATTTAAAATATTATTTTGAATTAAAGCTACAGCCATTCAGACTTCTTCGTCCCCATAATGAGTCCCAGTTGAATACTTTGATATATTCCTTCAAAACTAAATTAATTTACATTTTTGTGCATTATTATGAAATTTATAATTATAAAGTTACTTTACTCTTTTGTCGTTCGTGAATTATTGAACATTGTTTTCGGCTAAAATCTTGGTATTGATATCGTAATATCAAATAGCAAATGTATGCATGATACGCATAAATAATAAAATGAAGTGCTGAATTTTTCGTCAGGCAATATGTTAAAAAAGAAAAAAATAGCCAGCAATTGAAAGTGACTTCAAAACTCTGCATCTGTTAAATATTCCTCAATAAAGTAATAAATGACAAATTAGTTTTTTACAGCTGATTCTATTTTTGAAAAAATGGATTTTTTGTTTTGTGTTCAGTAAACTTCCTCTTCCGGTTTTTCAATTTTAATTCCCGCAAAAATCTTGTCAACAATTTTTTCATGATTCCAATACTTCCTTATACTTTGTATAAGAAAGTAATAGATGATACCAACATTTCAATGCAATTTCAATTTGCGATTATTTCGTAGTTCAGTTAGCCTTACTATTGACATTGTCCATGAGCATACGATGTGTAAATGACAGTTGTTGACTGTGACAACACATTCGCGATTCTTGATTAGTGATTGGAGTATTGGCGATTCACGTATCCATTCAAATGTAGAGAAAGTTGAAGCGGGCACCGAGCCGTGTTTGCCGAAGCGTGGGAGAGTGCCACATATAGTGCCAGTGGCGTGCGCTGAACTAGAACACGAGGGTGCAAATGAAAACCCACATATAACGCGAGACACTAAAGATAATTAGAACTGTCAAATATGTGTGAAATGATATTATTAAGCATTCAGTATATTATTAGTTCACAAAAAAAAAAAACTCGGGTGTGGGCACCATACTATTAACAAGTATCACTATGTGACACTCTATCTGGCGGCGAAAAATGTAACTATCGGAGACGATATAATAAACATAAGTAATATTATAAAGGGTGTATCTGGGAAAACGGACCCCCTTTTAACTTTTTTATTATAAGGGATAGAAAAATTTCAACGAAAAATTAATGTGAACAAATTCAAGATAAATAAGATAGTTGAGAAATATCAGAAATTATTTTTATTCAAATGTTTTAGGTGGCTATGCGAAATTAAAAAAAAAATACCAATAACTGGGTTTAAGTTCTGTAATATTTTTTATTAAAATCACAACGTTTCGGCAGCAAAGTGCTGCCTTCTTCAGGTGAAATATAAATTATAAACAAATTTGTTTATAATTTATATTTCACCTGAAGAAGGCAGCACTTTGCTGCCGAAACGTTGTGTTTTTAATAAAAAAATATTACAGAACTTAAACCCAGTTATTGTTATTTATATACCATGAGTTCTGAAAGCTTTTTTCAGTATATAAAAAAAAGGTAATAACAGGTAACAAATAAACATCTGCTTTATTGTCATTATGTCATTATTTTAAGTTATTTTACATTGTTACTTTGGGTTTCAGTGATACAGAGTGTTTCATAACTTCAGGTACATACGTTAATGGTATATGTTATTTGATATGCTGATTAGGTACGAATCAAAAATATTTTTTTTTTTAATCGCCTAATTATTTTCCATGTTTCCCAGTCCAAAATTTTTCGTTGCCACTGCCACTGGCTGGATGATTATGTTAATAATTATCATTTTATTAAAAAAAATTAAATTTCGTTCGTTTATTTTACTAGTATTATGTAATTTAAATTGTTGATTACGTGCTTCATTGTTTGTATTTAATAGGAAAACGAATCCAGTGCAGTTTAATTTTTCGAATTTAAAAAAATTCTTTTAGATTCGTATTCAGCATATCAAACAACATATACCATTAACGTATGTACTCGAAGTTATGAAACATGCTGTATAGGTATAATAAAACGGGCTGCATCTGCAGTGTCATCTATTATATTCTAAAGTATATTTTACTCATTTCTGAGAAGAACATGAAAAAAAAATCGAATAGGTAGTTGAAATAATAAATTTATTAATTAAATGGATACAAACTCAAAAAGAATTACATAAATGTACATGGTGTTTCAATACTTCAGAGAAAAAATTAATTTTCAAAAATTCGGAAAATTAATTGCAGTTTACTCAAAGTACACATTTTTAGTTCCACTGTTTATACAGTTTTTTATTATGTGATTAACAAATTAATTAAATATTTGCAATATTAAATATAAACTAGTAGGAATAAACACTATACTTTAAATAAAGTGCAATTAATTTTGTTCGATTATCAGTATTTAATTTTTTGTATTTAAACAACCTTGTATAAAGGAATACATATTTATACTTGCTATTAAAAATTAACAATTTCAATATGTTAGAAGTTCACCCGATAATAACAATATAAAATATTATAAGCAAAAATATTTATAAAATCATAAAATATATAATTGTATACCCAATAAAAATATAAATATGACTAAAATTATTAAAATGAACAGTGGCCGAATTATGTTTTGAATCTGATGAATCATTAACAGCAACATTAATATTTACAGTAGATGAATTCTCTGTAGTATGATTGAAATGGGTATTAGATTCTGTAGTACTATTTAAGTATTCAACATCTGTTGAATTCAAATAACCTGTAGTATACATAACAGTGTTAACATAAAAAGTATTGTTACTATTTGTTTTTTTACTGTTATTGTTTTCTACAAAATTAATTTCTGGTGTACTAGTATTGTTAGGTGTAGTACTATTGTTGTGTATATTGTTGGAACTACTCAAAATAGTATTATTAACAATAAAGGATGAGTTGACCGAATTTTCAGTACTTATATTGATACGCGTATAATTACTTGCAGTACCATCATCACTATCCTTGTTATTTGGGATATTCACGATATCATCAGTTGTTATATTGTTTATTGATAGAGTATCATTTGCATCAGAAGTATCAATAATACTTGTATTGGTAACTGAATGTATTTCAGTAGTACTATTATCAGTATCCCTAATGTTTTCAGGAATATCTCCACTTGAATTTGTTTTGTCGTTGAATGATGCTGTACTTTTGGTAACGGATATATCTGCAGTACTTTCTGTACTATTATCACTAAAATTGTTGTTCCCAATAATATTTAGGCTTGAATAAGTTAATTTGTTCAATGGTGTTGTTGTATTATTATTGGATATATTAACAATACTTTCTGTACGTGTTTCAAGAAATGTATATATTTGGGTAGTACTATTATTTTTATCCATGGTGTTATCAGTGATATCTTCGCTTAATTTTGATATATTGCTTTTATTACCCGATATATCTACAGTATTTTCTGTTTGTATTTCACTTAGTGAATATATCTCAGTAATCCTATTATCACTACCCTTGTTGTTACTAGTGTTATCTATGCTTGAAGGTGTTGTTTTTCCGAATACTGTAGCATTTTCGATTACGGATAAATTGGTAGTACTTTTCCTTTCAGTAATTGTATATATTTCTGTAGTACTATAATCATTCTCTTGGTTGTTACCAGTGATATCCGCGTTTGAAGTTGTAAATGGTGTATTTTTCTCAATTTCATCGTTGGTTTTAACCGGTGGACAGATATGTTGCACAAATGTAGTACAATTAGAATCCGTCGATGCAGAACAATTTATTTTCTCGAAATATTCATTTGTGTTGTTACAATTTACAAATTCAGGAAATTGTGCGGTTTGATTACTGTTTGCGTGAGTTGTTAAAACTAAAAACCAAATACATTTTTTTAATAGAAAATTACAGTATGAGCAATAAAATATATTTACCATTTATTACTGTAATTAGCGCAACTACAAAAGGAACAATATTCTTGTTCGACATGTTTAATATTTTCACACAATATAATTTAATGGATGTTGAAATCTACTACAAGTAACTTTATAGTATAATTAAATCTTTATTATGCGTCTGGTATTTATACAGTTTACGATTCTAAAGGTTTATCTGTTAAGATAATAATTGTTGAGGTACATATCACAATTTACAGAGATTTAATTATTCCTTGTAAAAACATCATAATCATAAAATTCTTTTCATATAAATTCAAAGAATTATAATCTCCAGGGGAACTACAGCGTTTGTATCACAGAACTGGTGTGTATGGTGCGTGCTTTACAGACGGGTCACAAAAGTTGCCTATTAGTAGATCAATAAAACTTAAAAATAAATTTCCAATTTGCTTCTTTAGTAATAAAAAATTTATCAAAATATTATAATTGTAGTAGTATCAAGTCATGAAAATACCAAATTATAAAAACATATCAGTAATATTCTTGCAAGTAATATGAAAATTATGCTGGGCTATAAAGGTGCCATGAATAAAAAAGAAACAAAAAACATTTTGTGACTTCCATCAAGTCATTTCATTAAAATTAATTTCACATTTGGCACTTTTCATTTTTCAATAATTCATATTGAGCTTGGTGACAGATGCGCGATTCCGACAGAAAGTACATGCGCAGAGCGCAATTGTCACAGAAATGTAAATTTTAAGAATGTAACAGTAATATTTCATAGACGTGTACAATTTAAATGAATTTGGAACTAGAAAAACTTAAGAAGTACAGGAAGAAACTTCCAGTATTTAATGAAATCTTAATTCAGGTAAATGAAACATTTTATAATATTCGATTTGTAGATTTTAAGGTTATATTTATGTAGGCATGCACTGGTGATGAAGAAATAAATTTCCAAAGCGTGGAATAAACCGATAAAATGAGTCACGATAAAGTTGTCTTGAGCTTTCACGAATGTTTACTGCGACAGTCAGACGTAGACATTCTAAAGGGTCCACGCTGGTTTAACGATTCTCTGATTTCATTCTATTTTGAATATTTGGGAACAGTCAAGTTCAAAGACAATAGTTCGCTGTTATTTGTGTCGCCCGAAGTAACTCAATGCATTAAGGTTATTTCTGCTCCAGAGATATCAGTATTTTTAGATCCTTTATATGCGTTAAAGAAAGATTTCATATTTTTCGCCTTAAACGACAATGAACGAACGGACTGTTCTGGCGGGTCTCACTGGAGCCTCCTCGTGTTCTCGAGACCCGAGAAGGCTTTCTACCATTTCGATTCTCACATCGGTTCTAATTACAGTCAGGCGAGAGAGCTAGGCAATAGACTGATGAAGTATTTCGCCATAACATCGCATCGCAGCATAATCGAACCCGAGACCCTGCAGCAGTCGAACGGATACGACTGTGGCGTGCATGTGCTGTGTAACACGGAACTCGTTGCCGTCCACGCGAACCACTACCACAGAATCGCGGGCTGTGGCATGGTGGACAGACTCAAAGTACTTAACAAGCGAGCCGAGCTTCTGGAGCTGATCCACACTCTGAAGACCTCTTAAGCTTCTGTATACGTTACGATCTAGATGTATTTATCTTCACTGCCTTT
This sequence comes from Poecilus cupreus, assembly GCA_963942605.1. NCBI lineage: Eukaryota > Metazoa > Arthropoda > Insecta > Coleoptera > Carabidae > Poecilus > Poecilus cupreus. The sequence goes on from OZ012718.1 coordinate 21,339,006, forward strand.
CCAGCTGAAATTAATTGTTGAAAGTGTTTAGACTAACTGAATTTCATCGTAAAATTTTATTTTGTAAACGTCATACAAAATATACAAATATATTTTATTGTTAATCCTTTAACAGCTAATGAGAATTTTATGAGCACAATTAAACTCGATAAATTTGGTACACTTGTTATACATGTTCTGGTACATATTTTAACTGTTAACTAAACATTGACATAAATATATTTCACTTTTATAGAGGAATACTGTTGGTCCGTAAGTGTAACTCTTTAACATGTTTATAATACAAATGAACACATTAAACAATTAAATCAACGATGTGCAGCTCTCTTAATAAATATATTAATAGAAATACGCAGTTTTATTCCAACATTTATTATAAGCTATAATATAATCAAATATAGATTCAATTGTAAATATAAATTTTAATAAATACGCAGTAAACTGCGCTCAAATATATTTTCTCGATTCAAGAATCGAATTGATAAAAGATTATCAAGTATCTCAATAGCTTTTCGAAAATACCTTCGCATGTGCTTGTTTTGATCTAGAATGTCAAGTAATTTATTTTAATTAGAAAATCGCACTTACAAATCAGAATTTGAGAAAAAAAAGTTCTTTTTTACATAATTAATTATTGTCCCTTCAATTGCAGTGCTATTGATAAATTTTATTAAACAACTCCCATAAATCATTGCACGATTGACAAATTTCGTAAATGCGATTTCTATTTTTTACCAACATTTTAATTAATTCCCATTTGTATCAACAACCAATAAAACTTACGTGTATGACTTCAATGAATAAAACCAAATCGTAGTAAAAAGTCATTACATTGCTGTCAAACAATCTATCCAATTTTGTCAGTTTGTGTCAAACTTAAAATTTATGATTGAAACCACGAACTTTGTTTTTGGATGTTTTAAGCGCTGTATTATAATGTATATTATTTGCACAGCACCAAAACTGGGACTAAAACAGAGCTCGCACCAATCTATGTGGCGTTGATGCAAAAAGGGCATTATTGAGTCTTGATCATACGTTGTGCTTTCATGCACTATAATTAAATTAATAACATTTAAAAAAAATGTTTAATACAAATTATAAATTTTGAAAAATTTATAAAAGTTTTTCTCAGCCTTTTCTATGAAAATAAAATATATATTTGGCTACTTAAATTATGCCGTAGTAGACACATAATGCAATATATTCATTGACCCCTTAGCTTTAATATGACCCTGGTAACTTGCATATAGTCACCGGCACCGGTGATTCTATCACACGTAACAAATATCGTTACCAAGTTAAAAATACAACTAGAATTTGTATGTACTACGCTTCGATGGCCGGGGGCACCCAACCTCCGAACGCTTTTTCCAGTTCTCGGGCAACTGCCAGACATAACCTATCCTGGTTGACGTTTCCGATTACTTGAATTCCGATGGGGAGACCTTCCCGGCTCATCCCCAATGGAATATGACACGCCGGGAAGCCTGTCAAGTTAATGACAGCCGTGTACGAGAAATTGAAAGGTTTGAACAGCGGCTCGGAGTGGAACGGCGCAGGGGTTGGATGGGTAGGATATAAAAGAACACCGTTGGTTCCCAATAAGTCTGACAATTCTAAAATTAGTTGGTCCTTTTCTTCGATTAGTTTCTGATGTTCTTCGCTGCCGTGTTGAATGCCTCCTTTTTCTACCAGACAAGTCAATAGTCCGATGAGGGTGTGAGATGACATTCTGAACATCCATTTTAACAATTCGAAGTAAACGTTAAATGAACCTTCGCAGTTCACGAGTTGTTGTCCGAATGATGGGCCATCCTTCACCTTCATACTTGCGAGCCACAAATTGACAGACTTCTTAAACTTTTGGTTTTCTAATTTAACTGGTTTAATTTTGTGGGCTTGTTCTAAATGCGTAACAACTTTTCTCATACTCTCTCTAATGTCTGGATGAACTGAACTAACTAACATCGCTCCCATATCGTTCTCCTGGTAGTAGAACTTGATATCTTTGACATCAATGGGTTCGTCGAGTTTGAGTTTCTCGGCGTTGTCCCCAGCGAGGATTTTCAGAATAGGTGCGAGGTCTTCCGCACGGCGACACATGGGCCCCACGCCGTTGAAGAGGTTTTGCTCGGGGTTCTGGGGCGAGGGATGCTGGCCCTTATTAGACACGACGTGCTTGGACGGTTTGTGGCCGAAGATGCCGTTGAAGAAGGCTGGGATACGGATGGAGCCGCCGATGTCGCTGCCGACTCCAAAGGCTGAGGCGGCGGCGGCCTGAGCGCAGCCTTCGCCTCCTGATGATCCCCCTACGATGTGGTTTGTGTTGTATGGGTTGTGAGTGCGGCCGTGCACCGTGTTGTTGCTTTCCCACCTACGGAAAGTTACACATCGTTTACAATCAGTTAGGTTAGGTCATGGTTATATTGTTTTGGCCTCGGTAAACAGGAAATGTAGCAATTGAAATTATCTTGGTATTCTATTTATGTTAGTTACTTTTAATTATCTTACATAAACTCATTTTGAAATTTAGTAATATTTAACCAAACGGAAATATAACGTGAAGGCTAGCTAACATGCAATTTTTACTAAGCTGTCTTCTTATTTTTATTTTCAGATTCGGTTTCCTACTTCTCCTACCAAAATTGACCACTCTGAAGAAATAAACCGAAGTTGGTAAGTTTGAATTTATTCACGACTTCAATACTTTTAAGATAAACTCTTAAATATTTTTAATACTTTTAAACTGTTCTATTTGTTGTTGATGGATGATTGATATTTGGCATTAAAAAATCTGTGTAATTAGGCTCAAATTGTAAATTTTTGCTTCTATATCGTGAAGGAGACCGATTTGATTAACATAATTTAGGCTTAATGGACGCAATTTTTCGTTCTAAACATTTTTTGGATTTATACACGGTACAATACGAAAATAGCACTATATTTCCTATGTAACAAAAAAGTCACCGACCGGTATATTCACACTTGAAGTAGGTGATGGAATATTAAATCGTGATTTGAATTGAAACATATTGATATGAGTGAAAGCTTCTAGAACAATCGGATAATGAAATCATAACAGCGCAATAAAATATTATATTACTAACAAATTATTTCGGTCTAACCTGTCACACTTTATTGACCACAAATTTGTTGTTTTCAATTATATTTTTTCTAATTTGAATCAGCAATATCGCGATTGCGTTCAAGGACACACGTAAAAATAGTTCATATAAATATTGATTGAAATGAGTGGAATCTTTGCGATGATACTGACCACATGCAGAGTTCTGACACATTGGTGAGGCCGATGGGTATAGCACCAGCTTTTCGCATGTTTCCAATGGAATCTGCATCTTCGTTGGCTCGAATGTTTCGTCTTCTGTATAATCCAGCCGTATGAATCATATCTGGAACAAAGGAGTTTATCAAACAAACATTAAAGGCAAATAATTTAGGTTTGTATTTATAATTTTCATGATTTGCTACTAATTAATTTTTATTTCTGTTATAACTAAAATGAGTCATAGTAGTACTTTGCTTTTACAATTATTGTTGATATTTGTTTTTAACTTTTGTTTCTGTATACAAAATATAATTTAGTCATAGATATATGTTTCGTCAAGTTTAAATTAAACATAACAAATAAGTACATTGACCTAACAAAATGTCCAGTAGCGAAAAAGTGCATTAACTTGACATTTTAAATTAAACTAGTATTTCAGAATTAATTTCGTTACAAAATGAGTGGACAAAGCAACCAAGTGGTACTAAAAATATGTAAATAATATGGAATTCGTTTCCCGAATATATGGAAATTAGTTTTCAGTTTCTTACACATAGTATAAGCAAGCAATCCTTGAATCCGATTTGACCATTTTCTCAATAACGTCTCTGTGGATAGAAAAATGTGCCGTATGTTCAATAACTGACGAACGAAAAAAGATAAAATAATGAAACATTATAATTTATAAGTTTCACGGTATTATGGAGAATTGAGTTAATTTTGATCATAATTGCATAACCGGAAGTTTACTTGACACACAAAACTTAATTCAATTTATTTCAAATATAAAATCAGTATTGAAAAAGGTTTAAATAAAAGGTATTAGTAATAATTTTTAAAATAGGTATTTAAATAAGTCAGGAAAGTAGCATTACTGTTGAGGAGCCTAATTGAAATACGAGGTACAGTGGAAGTACAACAATTTCCCGAAATCTGCTCGAAATGTAATATCCTTGATTTATTTTGTGTACCCACATAATTAGCTCAATTTTATTTCATTTGGTATATTTATATTTTTGTTCTGGTGAAATTATCATTTATTAATAATTAATTTTTAACTTAACACTTGCAAGGCATTGCTTTAAAAGTTAATTCAGTTAAAAAATAACATTAACAAGAACTATAATTAACGTTGTTTATTATATCAATTTTTTTTTCTTTATATTTAAGTAAAAAACCGTTTTCTTGTGGACTATATTTTATGTATGCACTGAAATGTAGAAAGGAATAATACGTAGTAGAAACGTAATGAATTAATAATTAAAATAATCAAGTGCACGTTTTTTTTTTTGTTCCAATTACGTATTACATTGCTTGTGCAGAGGCGTATTAAAAGCAATTTTAAAGAAGTGAATCGTATAATATTTGTTTAACCATATACAAATTTATGTTATAGAGAAGTTCCTGATCCATTAATTTGATTTTGTTCCGGTTTTCCGATTAGATACGTAAAATAATGGCTGTATTAATAAAATTGTAGCTATTATATACTGAAATACAGTTCTGTGTTTACGTAATTTATTATAAATTTTATATGCTTTCAGTTACTACGGAGAAATAGTTAATTTTCCTTTCAATGACAGAGGAAATCAAATGAATTACCGGAAATTTCTTTTTTTGATAAAATAAACATAAAACACGTTTATGAAATGAAATGTACAATGGGTTATTTTTTATCGGTATAATAAAGAAGTTATACATTATAGAAGAAATGACTTTGGGTCAATATTGTTTTAGTTGTAGGTATAGGCCGTTTATTATTCTAGGGAATTCATTTTGATAGATGCATCGTAGTGTTACTTTTATTTTATTCAAATTAATACACAAGAAATAAAATATTTATATTTCACTACAAATGAAGTACAGACTGATTCATAACGGACTGAAAAAATTAACTTATTTCTTTCAAATCTGCTCCTAATAAAAAATAATAGCAACAGCTGATGAATTTTAGAAATCTTTTTAATTACTGGAAGTTCCCTAAACCATAATCATGTCTACATAACATATCCCTAGTTACTTAAAGTATGAACATAAACCATTTTGCACCATACTTTGACGTTTAATGAATTGACATTTAAATGAATTTCATCGGCAACTTGTTTATAATTGTGTTTTTTTATTTTAAGTGGCTCTCGTCTCAACCATGCGGACATTAATTTTTGAGCAATAATAAAACATTAAACATTGTTCAACTAACTTTAATGTATTCCTAATTTCTATTTAAAACATAAACTGCTGCAGTTTGTAATGACTACTTATTAATTGATTCAACTTTAATTTGCTGTAACTTTCTTGTTATTGAGTTTTTGTCAAAAATTTATTAAGGAAAAAACATTATTTTGGGCCCTCCTAGCTACACTTTCAATCTTTTCCATACGTTATGAATCACCCTGTATAGTCGTAACTTTAGAAAACATATCTTCTCACACTTCTTTCCAAACAAAGAACAACACATCCATGTTTATGTACCTTCCAACTTTCTCATTTCCTAGAACTTACATCACATCATCATTACAACAATTCAAAACAATCTTCCAACGCCATAACAACCTCTAGCAGATACCAACCTTTAACCGCGAGGCAGTCCTTGGTGGTGAAAGGCACACCAAGGAAGGGTTTGTCCTTGGCGAGCTGCTCCTCGGTGAAGGCTCCCGAGGCCACCAAGCGGTCGGCCTCCTCGGCTTCCTTCCTGGCGGCATCGTAGCGCTCATCCACCACGCAGTTGAGAACTGGGTTCACCTCGGCGATGCGCTCGATGAACGAGTTCACCACCTCCACGCTCGTGAGCTGAAATGCAAAATACGAAGGTTAATTTTCTTCATTACCATATAATCATTCAAGAAAGATAATTATTATTTGCTGTTAAATGTTGTGGATTGTATATTTGCCATTTAATTATTATAGTATTAAAACACCTGTTATATTAACGCAACAAGCTAGGGATATTTATCGATAGGTATAGCGTGTAAAATTACACTTATTTTTGGGGTGACAAATCATTATTAAGGATCATTCGTAGTGGTTATCATAGTCATATTTTTATATCTTGACATCTTACTTAGTTGTTATTTATAGTTTGCATAGAACAGAGGAATAATTTAACACTTCGTTTGAGGGTTTTATAAATTGCACAGAACGACATACGAAGTGACAGAAGCAAACATATACCTGTCTTGAAGGTCTAAAGTCAGATGTTTTCGCTGCGGTTATTGAAAACACACCCGAATTAACACGAAATGTAACAAAAGTACACGGAAAATATAGAATGTCCAGTATAGACACAGACCCAGAAAATTGAACATTGCTCAATTCGTGTGCTGTGCTAAATTATTCCTGTGTACTGTGTAAAGTATAAATGGAAGTATGCATTTCCATATGACCAAAATTTTAGCTTATTCTGTATTAAATTATTCCTGTGTTCTATGCAAACTAAAATTTCAGCTTAAGTTAAGTAATAAACAATAAACTGGTGTATCTAACACAATCTTCCGCTTTAGAAACTTTTAAACGGTATAAAATAAACAAAATGTTTCAAATAAAAATTGTTGTCAGTACTTATTTTACATCTTTTCAAATATGACTAACTTGACTCTAACTCAAATATTTACTGAGATAAGTCAAAAAAGAATGATAGGTTTTCTAATACACTATTAGGTCTGGATGATAGATTGCTACTAACATCTAATCTGCTCGTTACTTGGACATTCAAATTCTAAATATGAAATTTCAAGACGGTATACATATGTGCGGGAGGTAACAATATAATTTGCATTTGAAATAACAAATACGTAAATGCATCAATGACACGACGTTATCATTGTGCCAGACAGCGATGTATCTATTGAGGCAGGTCACGAATTGAAATTGTGACACGTAACCTTTGACTTTGACTTTCTGCTGATGATAGATGTCATCCTGCTACAACTACAGTGTGATTTAAATAAGCTTGCCAACTGAACGAAATTAAATACCTATAATATCGCTGACATGTCCTTTTATACCTTAATAATTTACATTTAAAATATCACCATACTTTATATTATAAATCTAAATTTGGTTGAAATAGTCAGCTCTGTAGCGCGCAGTCAGTTTATGTATAGGTTAGATTAGGTTAGGAAACCTATGTTATATAAACTAGACAAACTAGAGCGGACCGTATATTATAGTTTAATCCTAAATTTCCAAATCAACCAATCAACTTGTCTGAGAAAGAAAAACAAATGTTACAGCTGTAAAATGTGTCAAAATTGTCAGTCAAACTGATTCATTTGTGATCATCATAAAATATTGTTGTAACATGGATTCGGAGAGTGTTAAATATAATATTAATTTAATATCTTTGTTTGAAGAACATCACATATGACAAGTTCAGGTTACTTTGTTGTTAATATACATGTCAAAAATCTAATCTTAATTGGCAGATTTCAAGTTTTATAAATTCAGTATAAACAAGGAGGTAAATCGCAAATTTAAATTCTAAATTTCTAAATCTACATTAATAAATTAAATCCAGTGTAAATTAGCCATAAGATTCAGTTTAAGATTCAACATTAATTATTTCTATGGATACCAGCTTTACAGGTTGGTGATTGGCTCAGCCGATCATAGGCGTTTTACATGTTAAATAATACTTTACTTATGCAATTTTCTGCTTCCCTAATCATTTTAGGGAAAAATGTTTCAAATAAAAGTTGAAAAGATTTAATAACAGCATCTGAATTAGTGAGCAAATTTAATTTTACCTTTTTAATAAAAGAATAATAATAATATTAATAACTCTAAAATTTTAACATTACCGCTTATTACACATTAAACAGAACTTTATTAATTGCACAAAAAATGTAGATTATCATAATTACGATACCCGAAATAAAGATAACTTCAGGTGTATAACAATTAAGTTATTCAATCAATTACCGACAATTATTCGCTCACTTCCTGAGGAAAAGTTTAAAAATTTTATAAAAGATTATTGGAAAATACCTTTTGCAGTGTAACTGAATTCTTAATGTGTGAAATCAAATTAATATTGTACCTATTGCTTAATTTTGACTTAGTTTATATACTCATGTATTTTTGAATACTAGAAATAAATTCTATTCTATACGATTATCTAAATATTAATGTTCGGCACTGTAAATGAAGCTTAAATTCTAATAAATGTACATTATCTCACATGAGATTTTTATGAATGGTTCAATTAGTGAATGAACGGAAGCGTAAATTTCTTATTGTTGTGTGCGTTTAACCTTTACGAACTCACCGCAGGCACCAGAAGTAGCTGACCTTTCACCTTGAATGTCGAAACGCCCGAGGTCACCAACAATGCCATGTGGAATTTGAAATTTCCGCGTATTATGAAAGTGTTTGGCGATATAAATATTTACCATTTTATATAACGTGCGAAGCATAAACAAGGAAATGCGTCATTGGAATCGATACTTGTGTTTATATGACAAAAAGTGTTGACTGTTCATAGATATATATTGTTGACTTCGGGGGAAGGCTCATTTAAGTACTGATTATTTTTGCTATAAGCATCGAACTAAGGGTACAGTACCGCGGAGCTATTATTGTTGTAAGATAAGGTAGAAACTGTAAATAAAATAAATACTATTGTAATTACTTGTTTTAACTTTTACTGCCGTGTTTCGCAATAAGAGAAACGACTAGCCGGTAGTTTATAAATAAATAAATATATACTAATTTAAATCTAGACATTAGCTCGGATAATTGCTGATAATTAACATAATTTTTTATTAAATTAGTTTCCTGTAATGATTAATTTAATTGTAATATTATGTATATGCTTATTCAGCTGCATATATGGAATAAATCAGATTTATATACGTAAAAATTATCATACTTAATATTTATTATTTCTTATATTTTGCAGTTTTAGTTTTTCATATTTTATCGCATTAAGAAGATAACGATACAAATTTATTGAGCAAGAAAAAATTAAATTTATACCGGATGTCTACTTTTTTATAGAACAAAGGATAACGTTAAAATTTTCATTAGGCGATTAGTCGGCCACAATGAATTTTAAAACAAACGTGTAAAAACAAAAAATGTTTAAAAACAAAAACTATATTAAAAGTCTAAATTTGTGGAAGACTTTTCACACCCTAAACCCTAAGGGTTCTTGACTATATATATACAATAAATAGTGCAAAATAAGTACAGAACTTAATATTTATTTAAATATTGGTTACAACCTTACTTACATATTGACCAATCAAAGAACAAGACTCGTAATACATAAATAATTTTATGTTCGATTGCATTATAATCGCTTGTTTATGACATTATTTAGCGTGCATAAAATGGCACTTTATGGACTAATCCGATAAAGTAAAACAACAAATAATTAATAACTTGGTAATAAAACAACAGAAAAAAGTAAACTGAAATTAACAAAATCTTACACGTTATGTGTCAAATATAAATGTCATTCTAAGCTAAGAAAAATAATCTGCAATGCAGTTGAACTTAAAATATTGTATGTAACAAGTACATAATATAGTTTTCGCCCTTACCTCACCCTAAATTATGTACCTGTTACATAAATATCTATTAAAATTAGTTAAAATAAATAAACGTGTGACAATGTGGTTACCAGCCGTCAAGTCATGTCTCCCTCCATAGATGATAGTAAAGAAGAAACCACAAGGGAAAAGTTAAAATGGTAACTATCAGCTGTTGGATTTAAACTGATAATTTTTTATAATATAATATACCATAAAATAAGTATTTTTATTTATTGTTTATGACTTTATTTTTCGCTCTGAGTCATTGTAATTTCAAAACCTCATGAAGCCAATGAATAAATGTATATTTAGGCGCACTCTGTCATTATGTCCCGCTATAATATTGTTGCTATGGTGGGTTGGATTAATAATGATTATATTGTGGTCGGGCTTGAAAATAGACGTTAATTGCAAATAATACGGTGTTGTTTGGCTAGCATTGTATGCGGTGCTCACTAACGAGAACACAATGCGCTCTGGCTCTGTCATTAATTGGAATGTCTATGGGATGATTTTAATGTTAATACGGTTTAAAATAATATTGCTGCAGGCAAGTAATGCTGTGATAATATATTTATTAATTTATTTTGTGAGGAATACGCATCAACAAGTACTTAACGATTTTTTTTTTATATACGAATGATTCTAAACAAGAAAATAATTATTCATAATAAGGAGAAGGGGTGCGGGACGTAGTTTTGGTACAGGAAAAATGGACATATTTAAAATTTTAAGAGAAAATCATTCGAGAATCACCATTGAGATCTCGAGATTATATGAGCTACTATTTTGGTTATATTAGACAAAAATTGCCACATAAATAGGTCAATTTAATAATGTTTTTGTTTCTCATAAAAATACATAGGTCACTAGATATGGACAAAAAAAAAACAATTTTCGTAGATTTTTTTCAATTGTAAATAATTTTCTGGCCTCCTGAACTGTAAACATAACAACCATCATTTACGTTTGCGGTAACTACGATTTTACAGTGTTCATGATTTTTGAAACACCGAGGTGCGGGAACGCGCATCGATATTTTGTAGCTTTTTGAGGCCATTAAAATAAAAAGTAACTTAGTAATAATAAAAAATGATTTAAAAAACTCTAGTTACCGCAAAAATCGTTAAATAAAGTAACATAGAAATAAAAAAAACTAAAAATTGTATATAAAAATGACATTTGCCAGCAGCGCCATCTCTTAACACTTATCCTAACTAAGTACAGATATTTCACAATTGGTAAATATGACATAACTAATAAAATGTCAAAAGATAAAACTGATTGATTGGATTGATGAGAATTGGTGATTTATTTTATTTTAATTATATTAAATGAATTGTAATACAGAATATCAAGAAAGGTAGGTAACATTTGAATCGCTCATGTAGTCTATGCGGCAATTATTAAATTATCATATTTTTAGGTTATAAATGGAAATCTTTCTTTTCAAGTAGTAGGTATATCGGCCAGAAAATGTAATACATTATGTGTGCGTTAAGTTTATTATACATCGCTCAGTTTTATTAAAGCACTCCGCTGCGCGTCGTGCTTCAATACAAAACTTCGCGCTGTAAAACTAAACTTACCGCACGTATAATGTAAATAACTATCTAAACTATCGCATATTAAGAAAAATGTTTATAGTAAAAAAGGTACATATTTTTATTGTCTAACCAGTGGCGTTTAATATTTTAAATGGAACTAATAGTAACAAATAGCAAGAAACCTATTTTGTCTGCTTATAATGAACTACTTTCTACTCTGTATAGTTTTAATAATATTTTACGTGAAAATTATGTTAATTTTTTGTTCGTCTGGCGATGAGTGTTTTTCCAGAAATAAGCCAAGTTATATTCGAATTAACAAATAAAATTTTATAAACAAAAAATATTTGATATTTCAGAAAACAAGTTTAGATTATTCATTACAGTACAAGATTGGAATGATAAAAGCGAAATTGAGCACTTATTTCTTTCAATTTCTTTCTGTTTAATAAATAAATCTAAAACTGTTTTATGAAATGTCAATATTTTTCAATTTTGTTTTATTTTCCATGTCCGTGTTACAATTTTTCTAATAAATATTAATTTTAATTTGATTATTATATCGTGAACTACTAACATTTAGGTAATTAAAGGCAATTTTAAATTTTGAGCAATTTTTGTACTTACAGTTTTGCTGTGCAGCAATATAACAAAAAGCGCAGTGAAATCCCTATACGCCACATTTTTCAATACATCCGGTTTTTCACTCGAAACAGCAAAGGTTAAAAGTTAACATAATTTGTTGTACGAGTATATGTTTTATTTATAATTTCTCACTGCGCTTTGGTTTTGCTATCTTAGCCTTCGGCTGCAATAATAAAACACTTTCGACCATGGTGTATAATATACTTTTTCTACGCTCACTATCGAAAATCGCATTTTCGAAATATCACTGCTCACTCCGAAAATCGATTATTACATACAACAGAAAAGAGCATGAATGTAAAATGCACGAAAGTGCATGTATGGACGCTTGTAAAATGCACGAAAATGCATGTATATCTATTCATCTTTGTAGGCTTTGTTTTAGTTACCTAGGTTACCTTGATATCCTGTTTATTTAAATGTCAATTTAAAACTTTTCACTGAAATAAGATTAACAAGATAACAAGAAAATGAGTGATACAGAAGAAATTTTTAAATGTACACCTCCAGAAATTATTGCAGCAGCCAGCAATAGCTGCAATAATTTATTGCCCGAAAAATCCCGCAAAAGGTACGATGACATTTATCGGAAACTCATTGATTGGAAAATTTATAGAAGAACATAATCATTTTTGGAGAACGTATTTAATACATAATTTAATAAAATGATCGTAGAAAAAGTATAGTGTGCACCACGTGCGAAAATGCTCTTACATGCTCATGTTTTTCTGCAGCACTCCCGTTCGGGTCGTGCCACAAATAAAACACTCGCATGTAAGATGCTATTTTCGGCACTTGATACACAATATACTATTTTATATTTGGTACAAATCAAACTTATAATGGAGCAAACACACAAAAACGAGCTATGTCCAAATATTAGTAATAATAGTATTTGCTTTGTTCAGTAGATTTCTCCACCATAATCGTGTTTTGTTTTTGTTACGTATTTTGTTCGGATTGAAGATGTCTACATAAATACTCTGTACAAAATTTAATTTAGAATGAAGTAAGCAGTGAACTGGTTCTTCTTGCTATTACGAAAATGATTTACATACTCGTTCAAATAAGAATGAAACGAGGCGAATTGAAAAGGGTTTCAGAGAATTAGGGCACTGGGTACTAGGAGAGAAGAATCTGATCTTTAGTGCGAATGATTTCAATGTATACGAATGACATATTTATGTATATGTTTAGTGACGAAAGTTGCTTATAAAAAAAGTATTAAAAATGTTCTAAAGTATGGAAATCAAACAGGTAAATTATTTAATATTTCCTATTGGAAAGTAGTTTTTGCACAATCAAATTTATATTTTGCAAATTAAAAAAGTGAAAAGAAGTAAATTGAGTAAATAATAAATTATTCAAACAAGGAAGTAACTCAAATAGTAATTTTCATATAAATGAGTTTCTCAAACAAAATAGTGTACCTATCGAGTTTAATATCTAAAGTGGTTGAATATAAAACTTCAATAAAACTAGAAAAGTTTGTGAAAGTTTCTGGGCTTTTCCATCAGCGGAAACTTCGTGGCCGATTAATATTTCAGGCTGGTTGGGTTCCATGAAATAATAAAATGGTTAGAAATGAATGCTTCTGTAATTATTTAATCAATAGTACAACTTGCATTGCATAATATGTATTCACTTTTGTATCTATGACTATCAACGTATTTCTACGATAAATATAAAATTCGCATTGATAAAGTCTGGAAAATGCTGATATTTTAAAATCATATAATTTATATTCTATATAAACAATAAGAGTACGGTAATTTTATTGTCAAGGTCTTCTAGTTTGGAGGTTATATTATGCTTGGTTATTAACCTATTGCATCCATGTATTTATACAACACATTTAACGACAAACGGAACTACAAATAATGGTGCGTGTATTTCTACAGTATTGTTTGAATTTTTGTTACTCATTATTTAATGACACAAATGTATTTGAAACAAATACAGGATGTGATCTACATATTTGAAATAATATGTAATTTAATAGTTATTTACATGAAGAATTTCTCCCCGCACGAGGTTTGTATAATACTTTTTGTAACGAACAAAATAATTTGTATTAAATTAAAATTTAATCAGAATGTTTACAAATTTAGAGCAGCAAAGTTTAACAATCACCGATTGCAAAGGAATTTAATGATATGAAGTATGACAGTTATAAAACAATTTATGCACACATTTTTCTTTCAATTATTGGCATTTATCGATGTTTTTTGCGGGTTTTGATACACGAAAATCGATATAAGTAACATATCATGAATAATTTATTAGATGAATGCCCGTGGAATGTCAGTGTTTTTTTTGTACATATTTTACCGCACAAGTACGCGAAATGAAATTTCTTGATTCTGAACTATCGAATGAAGCTACTTTATATTTATAAAAGTAAAAACATATTTTTTTAAAACGAGATGTTGGAGAAGCAGTCAATTTAATAAAATCCAATAAATACACCAACGTTTCGACTGCTAATCAGTCTTCATCAGGGTGATAATTGGTTTCACCCTGATGAAGACTGATTAGCAGTCGAAACGTTGGTGTATTTATTGGATTTTATTAAATTGACTGCTTCTCCAACATCTCGTTTTTATTCATTCAACATCCAGTCGAGAAACAACCCATCTATATTTTTTTAACTCCACGATTTTTATCATATTTTCCACATACGCAGCATTCGCATAACTTCGAAGCTACCTTGTTGTAAATTCAGTTTTTGTAATCCTAAACAAATATTCAATATGTAAAATCCCTTTTCGCGCCGCCGTCCGACATTGATACAATTACATATCTCTAAAGCGGTCGGAAATCATGTTTTTGTCGTACTAGTTCGACAAAAATTGCTAACTTTTTATGGTTATATGTTAGCATCACTTCACTAATTTTAGCTAACTTCTGACGCTAGAAATGTCAAAGTATTACATTGACATAAAAATATTATGGCAATATATCTACAATTGAGTATTAGCAATACAAGAAAACAGAATATTTATGGATTTTAAACATATTTGTAAGTAATTATAATTGAATTTGCAGTGTAAAATCCAAATAAAAATATGTAGATATTTTTGGTTATGATATTGGAAAATAAATATAATTGACATTCAAATATTGTGAAGTTAGCAACATAAAAAAATTCCCTGTCATTAAGAAAATGAGTAATAAATTAAATTTACATAAATGTTGGCGCGAAAAATCTTGTGTATCCTTCGGTTGGAAACTATTTTGCGAGTGCTCGTATTTGCAGGACTCGCCTACGGCTCGTCCTATCAAAATAAACTCGCACTCTCAAAATAGCAGTTTCCAACCTTGTGATACAAATAACTATTGTGTTTGTTCTCATAGTCCAAAATAAAACGTTTAGTTTTGGTAAAATACTGTGTTTTGAATTAAATATATGGTTCAGAAGAAAGGCTATAAACTGTTTAATGTCTTTCTATAAACATAAACAAATATTCCATAGGTAAAATCCCTAGAAAATTACATCAGGTAATTGAAAAGTACTTTTGCTTTTATAAGGGTTTCCCAAACCCTACTGCGACGTTTGTGTAACTGAAAAAAGTGTGACTGTCCTGGGTTACATTGGATCACGTTGAGTATTTTCCAATAGTTCAGAATTGTAACAGTGTATTTTTTAACGAAACTATCCATTAGCCTAATTAAAATCGTGTGTGTAATTAAAATAGAATATGAGGTTTTTCATGAACAGTTCTTGCTCGATATTGATGCCCTCATTGATGTATCTATAAATATGTTAGTATCTAATTCTGCGTTGCTAATGATAATCACTGAACATTGTTGTGAGTGACGAAATATCCATGACAAATCCCAACTAAAATAGCAACATTGCGGCATATTTTTGCACATGATATCACTAACTCTGACACCCGCTATACGACAAGATTGCTTCAACATACTAAATTGCTGTTATAATTAAAAATGAAATAAATTTATTTTAGTGCAAAACAATCAGCTAGTTTTTTTTTTTCTGGAAAATGGCAAATTACTTAATTTGTGTTAATTGTCATACTGACGTATTGAAATTTATGATTTTATTTTGTATACCGATCTGATGTGGTCAACACCATAACAAATGTTATCTTCTTTAATCTCAACTTTTACCTCATTTTTCTCTTTTTTGCCTGTGACATCAAAATCATATCCCTTCATTAAAAATAAATATTTTAACATAACCTGTCTATCTGACTTGCGAATACAGGGTGTTTCAGGACTAGTGTAACAAACTTTAACAGTTTATTCTTGAGGTCATTTTGAGCCAAAAATGTCATATGAATATAGGTTCTTTTCCTTCTAGTTACTAAAATACAAGAGGTTGAAGTTCTATAAATAACACGAAATTTTCTAATTTTTGTAATCAAGGTACTTTCGGAAAACAAGAGTTTTATTGAAAAGTCATACCTTATTTGTCTCAAATGTTGTTGTTATGTTGTTCTGTGTTTAGCATTTATTTATTTGTCTATTTAATTGTGTCATTGTGTGTTTTGTTCTCTAAATTGTATTCGTTAACATTAATAAATAAAATTAATTAAGGGCCGGTATTTCCAAACTCAGTTACCTAGAGAATAAATTTATCAATAGAATAAAGAAAAAATATCGTATCAGAATCAGAGCTTAAATGATGAATATTATTGTAGCTGTCATCTTTTGATGCGATATTTTTTGTTTATTCCATTGATAATTTATTCTATAGTTTATCTGAGGTTGGAAATACCGGCCCTAAGACAAATAAGGTATGACTTTTCAATAAAACTCTTGTTTTCCGAAAATACCTTGATTACAAAAATTAAAAAATTTCGTGTTATTTGTAGAAGTTCAACCTCTTGTATTTCGGTAACTAGAAGGAATAGGACATGTGCTCATTTGACATTTTTAGCTCAAAATAACCTCAGGAATAAGCTGTTAAAGTTTGTTACACTAGTCCTGAAACACCCTGTATAAAAATCCATAATACAAAATTAGTTTAAAAAAACCTACAGAACGAATAACGTAAAAAAATAGTTATTTACTTTACAAGTGGGCAAAGAAAGGAATTACCCACGTGTGAAGTATAATGTTTTATCCAACAACGCTTAATAAATGAAAAATTTATTAAGAAATATTATTTGACAGTGACATAAGCTTTAAATTTTTAAATTAAAATGTCAATCGAAGTAGTTACCAAGGTGTTGTGTGTTATTATTATTGTTATAAATTTAAAAATACTCACTAGTGACTATCCCTAAAATTTTACCCACTAGTGGGTAAACTGTTACTTTGCTTGTTTAAAATTACCATAGTTATAGAGCATTTATTGAGAGGTGTTGGATAAACAACTTTTTTGTTTTTAGTTCTTTTATTACCAAAGTTGTTTACTTAAAAAATTACTTTCTTATAATGGCAATAACAAATAGAGCAAAAACCAACAGATATAATAGGTACGAACAATAAAGTCCCCTGTTGCTGCAGGTAACATTTACAGCCTAAGTTGACTCGTTGAAAGCCGGAAGATAAGATAAAAGCGCGCAGTTCCGGTACTGAACACTTTCAACACTTTCAACAGGTAAACAGCTGGGATTTTGAGCCTTATTGAAAAGCATCGCAATCGCAAAATAACCATTTCCTGGAAACTGCAACGAAAATAGAAATACTCTGTTTAATATTCTTGTTTCTCTTTTGAATTGGCACGTGGTGAGCTTCAGCTATAATCAGGTTTACAGATCGAAAACTGTTCTAAGCTCTGATCAGAGAAACTAAATCGTGTGTGTGCAAAATTTGACGGTAACTTTGAAGAGAAATCTGGTACATCTTCCTGCAAAATCAAACAATTGTATGGTAGATATCTGTACCTAGCATATCAACTTTTTTTCTAAAAACCAGTATTATCAACCTCAGATTAACTGGAGAATTAATTTATCAGTGGAATCAACAATACGCACTGAAAGTAGGCAGAATAATAAGAATCATTTAAGCTATGATTTTGACGCGATATTTTTTTGTTTATTCCACTGCTAAATGTATTCTCTAATTCCTATTATACCTTTTAATATTGCGCTGTGACTAGAAAAGTCGAAATAGCAAATAATAAAATTGTGTTTACTGCTTATTTGCGCCAAATATTGTCATGTAATATATGCTGTCTGTCACCCATGCATTGAAAATGATACATGAGTTGTTAAAAAAAAAAACGCACAAGAAATTAACGCATTATTTAATAGTAGTAGAAAAAGATTGTTGTTGCATTATCATTCATTTTATTATCTAATCTGGACACTACATGCTAATTAATTTACTTTTATTTAGTTTCTTTTTCAAAGTATTGAAGTTTAATCGACGTATGTAACAGAAATATATATCTAGTAATTTCTAGTATAGGTATCAAAGTTTGCACGTACGAGGTAACAATAAACTAATTTAAATGTTTCATATCAATATTTCATTATGACTTACATATTACAACCATTCCACTAAAATATGTTTTACAATAACTGTGTAGGATGTAGGTTTCATAAAGGAGCTAATATTAGTTTTTATAACTTGAAATAGTAATTTTTTCTATTAAACATTTAACGTCATTCTTTTAATTTTTAAATGTAGCAGCAATTCTAAAGAAATCTGATACAACACGACTATCTTCTTATATTTCAAAGCTGTGTTGATAAGTACTGTTATACTGTTATAAAACAAAGGAACGAACGACACAAACAATAATCAACACATTACCTTCCGTCTAAACAACTTTTAAACGCCAGATAAAAATTGAAAAAGTTTCAAATAATAATTGCAACTAATACTATTCTACATATTTTTGGATACTAATAACTCAATTATTTACTAAGATATGTCCAAAAAATCTAATCTACTTGTATCTTAAACATTCAAATTTTAAATAAGAAATTTCAACATATCTGTATTAGATTTTGAGCTCTTTATAGTTGGCGCCCCCACCTGCTCGAAATTGCAAATAAATTACTCTGAAAATTAGTTCTAATTACGTGCTAATTTCGTCTTAAGTTTAAAAATTACGTCCTGTAAAGGAAACTAATGAAAACGAACGACGAAAAGTGACGGCGCAAACTATACGTCTCTGACGGCTAATATCGGGAAAATCGAAACTAAGGACTAATAGTCCGTGAGCCAGCTTTAAAAACTGCAACCCATTTGACCAAAAGTTTCAGTATGTTCTATGGAATCTACCCGTTTAGATATATCGAAAAACGCACGTCTGCCATTTAGATCTGGGTGGTATTAAAAATGGCGTCCATTAAAAAAGGAAAGTAAAAGATGGAATTTTGAATAATGTGACCAAAATTTTCTTTTTAATCTCGAAATACTAGACGAAAATACAAATTAAAAGACACCAGTCTGCCACTCGTATGTGGCCGGGTTGCCTCAGCAGACGAATTTCAAAATTTAAAATTTATTGCTCGAAATTTGACTCAAATGACCAAAATGTTCTTTTTATCCCATGATACTAGACGAAAAAACAAATTAAAAGACACTAGTCCGCCACTCGTACGTGGTCGGGTTGCCTCGGCAGACTGGTGTCTTTTGTCTTGTATTTTCGTCTAGTATCGGATAAAAAGAAAATTTTGGTCATTTGAGTGAAATTTCGGGCCATAAATTTTAAATTTTGTATTTCGTCTGCCAGGACTACTCGACCATGTACGAGTGGCAGACTGGTGTCGTTTCTTCTAGTATCTTGAAATAAAAAAGAAAATTTTGGTCATTTAAGTCAAATTTCGAGCAACAAATTTTAAATTTTGAAATTCGTCTGCTGAGGCAACCCGGCCACATACGAGTGGCAGACTGGTGTCTTTTGATTTGTATTTTCGTCTAATATCATGTGATAAAAAAGAAAATTGTGGTCACATGATTCAATATTCCTTCCTTCACTTTCCTTTTTTAATGGACGCCATTTTGAACTCCACCCAGATCTGCATGGCAGACTTGCATTTTTCGATGTACCTAAATGGGTAGATTCCATAAAACTTACAGAATATTTTGGTCAAATGAGTCGCTATTTTTACAGCTGGCTCACGGATTATAAAGTAACCATGGTATAATTTCGTGCAGCAACGACTCGAGTTTACATATAGATAGTTTGTATTAAAAATGAGTACTGTGATTCGAGTTTGTCGAGTGCGAGTTGTGTAGGCTTAGGGATTATTTGTTAAAAGTGCGAGCGAAGCGAGCTTACCTACAGATAAATTCCATTAAAAATGAGTACTGTGAATTGAGTTTGTCGTGCGTGAGTTGTGTATGTTTCGGGTTTCTTTGTTAAAAGTGTAAGCGAAGGAAAAATTTGTTAGTGGAAAAAATATCTAGTGGTTTTCTTTATATTACGAAATTTTTAAACTTAGTACGAAATATTAACGTATGGATGAAAAAATCGTGACACACAGTAAACATCATCGTAAAATTAGTGAAATCGTATTCTGGTGATCCGTAAACCCATAATGGTTAAAAGGCGTGATGTTATATTTATTTTGTATTTATAAATAATTTTGTTAATTTTGCATAGAATATGCAAACAAACAGCTACGCGTTCTGATAGCAGCAAACAGCGGCCGAGATAGTACTTCCTGTTGTTTTGCTATAAACTCCTCATTTAGAACCGTTGAATGTCACTATTGCATGTTCCCTGACGTACAGGTGAAAGTGGGTATTATAAACTATAAAGATTTCATTATTTCTTGCGCGCAACAAGTTGCACTCGCCTCTTACAAAGTAATGAATTCATAAATAAAATTACATACGTACACGTTCTTTGCACATACACAGACTTTAGACTCTGATTTGCAATTTGCAAATTAATGTAATTAAGCAACATCCTACGTCAATATTTGATATCGAGCGAGTGTATGTACCTATAATTAACTGGCATTCAATTTGCACTGATTGTTAAGACAACATCATTGTTATTTTTGCTGATAATTACAGGTCCATATTTCAAAAAGCGTCTGTCTATCTAGGAAGCAAATATTTTTAATATTTCAACTGGCCACTAGTGTATTCAAAAACTGAGTTCATATATAATATTAGCTATGTCTATGTTTCTATATTGTTATGTCTGCTGCTAAATAAAAATAAAATATATATAAACATTTTTTGCTAATTCAACTATGAATTAATTCAGTTAAGATATCTTTCTATTCTAATTATAATGTTGTATATTTTGTTATCATTCAACATACTTAGCAAATTTAACTGATATTATTTTATCATAAACCAAAACCCACGTAAAATATTATCTACACTGTTTATTCATTATTCATAACAGAACACATTGTAATACAGAGGAATTATAAACAGATTTATCACTTTACATAGCTTGCATTTATAATATATTATGCAAGAACTAAATTATATTACTCGATTAGTACAATTATTTCGTAAATTTCAACATAAAATACTGTAAAATATTCTGATTAATATTAATCAGATTTGCATGTCAAAACGATGATTAAACTTATTAATTACACTAAGAATTCAATACATTAAAATCCCAGTAATAAAACAGATTTTCCGTGAAGTTAGTGAACTTTTGAACACACTTAAAATAATTAGCCTAATGTATTGGAATCTCCAATGATTAGAAAATGTCGAGTAATTTTCTTTAATGGATTTGCACACAAAAGAGAATAAAACTTGTGACACAGATGCATGTTCAACTTATCTTAGCACACAACACAGATAATACATAATAATTATAGAAATTTGTTAACTTGAAAACAATTTTATCAGATTACAGCTTTCGCTAATATCGTTTTAAAAAATGCAGTTGCAGGAAGATGTAATTGTTGTAATAAGAAAACCACAAACAGTGGCGAAATGACAACTTATATATAATATTTTTTATAAAAAAAAAAAAATCACAATTCTTAGAGCACTAAGTTTACATTATAAGTGGAACTAAAGCTCCATTCAGAATGATTTTATAATAATGACAGGATTGACACGTGACAGCTGTCAGAAAATGTCAAAAAATGTGCCCATAATATAATTTCCCGAAAATTTTAATTTCTAAACGATACAAAATACAGAGATCTGTGAGAGCATAATGTAATATTCTAAAAGTAAATGGCGTGATGATATATTTATTTTGTATTCGAGTATTTTAAAATGTATTTTTTCTTTTTGAAAAGCTTATATTAGATATATGTAACATCGTACCTACATCGTATATTTTCAACAATATATAGTAAAGTACTTCATTTGCAAATGTAAACAGATTTGCGTGATTATGATTACAATGTTTAACTGGCACATTTTGTGATCTGTTACAAGCACGGGTATGTGTGTTGTTATGCTATAAATATACGACCATATTTGTTTGATAAAACAAAAACATCCCACTACATTTAAAACTACATGAAACGTGAATCTACTGTCGCATGCGCGATGCAACAAAATGGATACAAGGCTAAAGATTAATTAATAATTAGGATTAATATCATGGGACACTAACGAGTATCCAGCATGAAACATGAAACTAACCACTGAGATTCTACAATTAATAGAGCGAAAAGTATAAAGAACTCAAAAATAAGTAGCTCAGTGGTAACTGGTAACGAATCGGACGGTGGATCATGTGCTCCTTAATTCGAATCCCACAACCGACAGCTGTTATTTAAGTTCACCCCTTTGTTTTTTTTTTAGTAACATTTTTGGGTGATGTGACTTGACAACTAGTAATCGCACCTCACGTACAAAATATGTCATTATAGCGAGATCTGCGCAAACTGTGGTAATTCGCGTGATGTCTGATTACAACGCTAATGCAATTTTTCCGAAATTCACAAAAATGAATGAATATCACTTGGAGGAAACATTTTTCATGGCTCTGGTCACAGGTTACAGTAATGAATAAAAATTAGCAAAAATTTAATAGTTATTTGTATACCAAGGCCGCGAAATCACGCTTAGCATACAGAGATAAATTGTCGCTGAGGCCGCTTGTTACCAAGGCAGAACAATTTCGAGGGCACTAAAGGATTTCGCGAACAAGGTGTACACACTATTTTTTGTGCAACCGTACAAAATTTGTAATTAAAAAATTTATAGATCTTAAACAAGTTTATTGTAAATAAAAAGTTGGCTTTCAAAGTGTCAAAATGATAGTTTTTTCAAAACTAATTTGTTTATCAAATGTAAATCCCATAGCCACTTTCTATTTACAATAAAACTGTTTAAAATTTATAATATTTTTTACGGTTGCACAAAAATTAGTGTGTACATCTTGTCCGCGAAATCCTTTATCGCCCTCGGATTGTCCCGCTTCGGCCGCAAGCGGCCTCGGCGACAATTTTTCTTTCGGTACGCTAAATAGTGATTTCGCGGCCTTGGTATACAAATAATTATTGTATACAATGGCCGCAAAATCATATTTTAACGTACCAAAAGCAAAATTATCGACGAGACCGCGTGAGACCAAAGCAGGACAATCTGGAATTTTAAACAGTTTTATTGTAAATAGAAAGTTGGCTTTCAAAGTGTCAAAATGATTATCTTGTTGTGGCCGCGAAATATGTTATGTGATTTTATAATCACTACGGCATATATTATTTAAATAACTTTGCTAAACACATCGTTAATATTTAACTAGTCAGCAAAAACAAATTATTTGCAATTTGTATACTCTGCGAGTTCGAAAATGTATTACCTGAGATTACATAACTTCATTTTTTATGATGGCTATGTATTTGATTTACAATTTATTGCTTCACAAAATTATGTAAGAATTTTAAAGAGAACTATGTGACAGTTGATTCATCATTTTTATATTAACAAAAAAGAAAAACAGTTAAACTGAAATGATAAATTCACACAGCTGTTATAATAAATATATTAATTTGATAATAAGTTCTAATTTGTAGCTGTAAAACATTACGCGAATTGAAAATTAAGTATGACAAGTTTACCAATATTATAAACACATTTAATAAAATTAACAAATATTGAAATATTTTACTAGACAAAATAAATAACAAAACAATTGAAGTGGACGAAAAGACAGAAGAAAATTGATTTATTTATTGATGGAATGAAATCAGATTTGTTAATAAAAAAATGGTTTGGGCAACGCATGACTTTCTTATACTTATGAATCTATATTTGAATGTTTAATAATAATTGCAATGGCACATTTGTTTTCTTATATTTTACTAAACATACAGGGTGTTGAATTGAAATATGCAACATAGGGAATACAGTGATATATTTTTAAAATGGTAATTTTATTATTACTATGTATTGACCTGGAGCATTTTTTCGGAAAAACAAATAACAATATTAAATTGGTAGAAGTCGTAGTAGCTCATCCAATGGTGAGCCTCGAAATTAAAACACAATTATTTATATTTCTATAAATATTGAATATACAATTGGCAGTGCCTATTCAACCAGAATAATTTAATTTAATCGTTTAAACAAATACTTATCTATTAAATTATTTGTTTGTTGAATAATTATGTATATCGCATCAAAGAAAAACAGTTAAATACTTATAATATAATTAACAATTAACGCCAATGACGGTGCATTCATTACAATACACTTTGCCGATAAAACATTTTTTCACGAATAAAAATAGTATATTGTGGTATTAGGAGTAAATGTGATACTTTATGTGCAGAGAATGTAAGCGAGTCGGGCGAGGAATTAATTAGATGCGTTTTTTCATTATTTCAATACTTCCTTATATTACGTATAACAAAGTAAAAAAGGAGTTACAATTGTTGTTTACATATTTATCAATATCAGCCAGTAATCAACTGACAGTCGCACTGCGTGACCTACCTCAATGTATTCTACGCCATATTCTATGATGACGTCAGTCGCAGGTCTGCGGCGCACTTGAATTTATTTCATTTAAAAAATATAGAAAAACATATTAGTATTTACAATATATAAATTTCGATTGAGGTTATATCGAGGGTTATATTTAATGATCTCTCTCTTATTTTGTGTTAAAGTTTCCGAAAATCAAGATAATAATAACAACACAACAATTGCAAATTTAAATATCTTAAATGTTTACGCACATACAATAAAAGCGTAATATTTATATTATTGTCTGTATTTTAATCTACATAATTGAATAGGCGTACACAGTTTATTTTTCGAGGGGGTTAACTGTTTTTCTAAGATATAAAAAATGTAGAATTACTAAAGAAAATGTAAAATTTCTATAGTTGAACTTATATTCTTGCTTAAATTTGTTGCAAAACATACATAACTTCATTATTGTTAAACAGATTGAACAATCAATTTTAGGGAAACGACTTTGACGTACGCTTTTGACAACCAGGTACTTTAAATTTGCACACTCGTGCGGTAAAATATACACTTGATTTCCCCGGGCATTCTACAGCAAACTGATCTTAAAAATAATAATTTAGTTCATCGAATGTTACATCATTTTTCTGTATTAAAACCTGCAAAAATCATCGAAAATTTCCAATAAGTAAAATTAATTATAGGTCGACAAATCTATATGCGACTGGCGAGACTGTACTTAAGTACCATAACGAATCTACCGGGAATTTTGTTTTAATTAGTATAATTTGGATGTACCATTACCATAGTTACAGTTAAAGTGATTGGCAACAATGCATTAAAGTATTAAAGTGTTTATTTTATAAGTAATCAATTTACAATAATTAAACCTAGAATGCAACACTGTTTATATAATCCTAAACAAATATTCAATATAATATCCCTACGTATTTGTTCTCAATAGTTAAGTTTTGGCAAAATGCTGTGTTTTGAATAAAATATATGGTTCAGAAAGGTTATTAACTGTTTAATGTCTTTCTATAAACCTAAACAAATATTCCATAGATAAAAACCCTAGAAAAATTACATCCGCTTATAGGAAAGCAATTTTTCCTTTTCTTGGGGTTTCTCAGACCCCAGTGTGACGTTTATGTAACTATGAAACAAGTGTGACTGTCCAGGGTTAATAATAATAATTTCTACGAATTTAATGTAATTTAATAAGTACTAAATTAGTTAAAATAAATTTCTCATTTATTTAAGCTTGCACTGTAAATACAGTATGAATGACTATTATTAATAATTCAAGTAAATTTTACTTTAACTATAACTACGCTATGTATAATGATTAAAAAACTCCCCGTATTCGTGCAAGTTAAAATTTTAGTCAAAAGTTCATTAACACACAATAAATAATACTTTTATGAATTTATATCAATAATAATTATGTGAAGAAAAACGAGAAAAAATAGTTTTACCCTTTTTGGGTTAACGCCCCTTTTACCCTGTGTTCGGCGCCTATGTACCGCAATTTTCTGCACACAATTCCAAATAAGAAGCAATATAATATCAACTCACCTTCTTGGTTCGGATCTTCCGGGCGAGGGAGCTGGCAGACTCCAGCAACAAAAGATTCCGGATGGGCGGCATTCGCTCCCCGGGTCCACCGTACACCAGCCGCAGCAGGAACCGCATGATCACCTCCACGAACGAGTGCAGGAGTCTGCAAATAGTCACCGTGATCGGCACCGCTTTCTTAGCGTTCACATTCGCACTGCCACCCATTTTCCCAGCTTTCTTTCCACTAAATCTAATTTTTATTCCCGAAAACTTCATACGAAATATTATCAAAACATCACAGGAGGTTGAGGCACAAACAGTCACTTGTCACGCTGTCAAACAAACGACGCACATGTGAAGTGTCAAACGGTTTTGTTTTGCGGACGCGATGTGGCTATTTTCAAGGCGAGCGACAGACTGAGTCAGCAAGCCAGTCAGCCTGAGCCTCAGCCGCTCCATGGAACGGATACGGACTGTGGTTAGTAAGTTTACGATGTGTTCGTATGTTTTCGCTTATTGGCCTTGGATGTGTGAGGCATGTTTCGCTGCCGAAGCTGCTGGTTCTCGCGCATCTAATGCCTTAATCCAATGGGCTCAGACACGGTGGGAGAGAGTTGTAGAATATGAACTTGATTGTTTTACATTAAACAAAAAAATAGTGTATAGCTAGTGTTGCACGGATACTTGGAACGTAGGTTTGAGTGTCCTGTTAGTTTGAACAGCTCCGCGGAAACAGTTCGATACTAAAGTGGTTTCTTCTGCACCAGCAGCTTTGGGGTCGTTTGCGAAAGAAAATTCACAAATCAAGACAAGTGTTGTAGAAAGCTTAACGCGTGTCTTTTTACGCAGTGATCTGCGAGCTCTTTCCTTGTCACATGCGTTATCTATATCTCAGACTGTCCCTCATAAGGTCCATTTTTAGGCAGCCATATACCGAATGGAATTATCTTTTACGGGAATAAAAAATTTTGCTGTTAACAACTTTTAGATAGGGCTGCCATGGGTTTCTGTTAGGACTGACTCAGGCAGCTAACGGTTTTAATCTGCTAACAAATGAGTGAAACATCTTTATCAAAAGTTGACTTAAACAAAATTTGTTATAACAAAATCCTCGAACTTTAGGTAGGCTGCCAAAAGGTTTTGGGATACTTTAATATATTTCTCGTCATTTCCAATCGATTTCATCTTGCTTGTAACAAACGAAGACCGTCGTTATCTTGCAGTTGAATGTTAGACTAAAAGATTTCTAACGTGTTAATCACGCTGCTAAGCATTAGGGACTTTCAAAGCCACACATACCGGAGCAGCAAAACGCTTTACTGACCTATATTAATGAATTGTAATGGTCACAACTTTTATGTGCCATTTCCTATCAATTTCTGCAAACGGCAGAAATTGCATGCAGGACGCCCAACAGAACTGTGACGCTGGTTGCGTTACAAGTGAATGTTTTTGACATTTTGATTGAGAAAACAGAACTTACATGAAAATGAACACGTGAGATACGTAGACCAAACATTGTGCCAAATAAGGAGCCATTGCGAATTTATTGTTGATTTACATGAACAATTTGGAGGATGAAAAATTATGAACACGATAATTTTGACATATCTGACAAGTTTGATGAGCTGCTGTAAAACAAATTAAGCAAATTTATATTCAGAACATACCAACTGTTTATTTATTTAATTTTGAATAGTTGAAGACTGTTTTTTGCTTCGATTTGTATTCAAATATTAAAGTAAGCGTTAAATGAAATATGAATAGGGATTTATAACTGATTTCTATACTCAATTAGCATACGCTGTTTCTGTACACATCAACCATTAGAAGTCAGAAATGTGCGCAAAAATTTGGAAGAAATATGAATGATACAAAATACTCATATCATTCATATTTTAGTATATATCACAGAAAATAAATGAGTTATGATAAATTTTATCATATTAAAAAAGATATAGATATTTGAAACATTTTTTTTTTTCTATTTTCCACTGTTTAGAAATTGATAGATTTGAAATTGTTGACTTTTATTAAAATTCATAAAGATTAATGTTCGGTATTATAAATAAAATTAACTGTCACTTAAATTTACTTTTAAATTACATTTATTTGTTAGTTATTTACGTGCTTGTATCGTAAAATTACTATTATGACTTACTTATCATTGCCGTCAAAAATTTGATTGCCATTTCGATAACCTGATGTAAATTTATTACGGAAGTAAATTTAACTGGAGTTTAAATTTCTTTTTGTAGCTAATATTAATTAACATCTTTTTAATGTATCTAAATTTACCATAAATAATTTATTTTTTGAGATATTTCGTGGAACAATCGATGCTTAATGACTGGTACCACGATCTCTGTTTTTTGGTTATTTGAAGATAATTATTTTATAAAAAAAATACTTCAAATAAAAGTGGTGGATAATATATTTCTCTGTAACTTTTATCTGAAGCATAATGTTATAAAGTAATTTTAGAATATTGTATAGCTTTAAAACACTTCTCTTAATGTTTGAAAATTTATACTAAAATGTACTCAAAACTATATTCCGCAGACGATTACCGTGAAACACAGTATACATTTAATCGTGCATGACGTCACGCTATTCATTTAAATCGAAAATAAAGTGGGGCGTCTTAGTTCAGTCAACCAAATGTGCAAGACAAGGACAGAGGTATAGTTCTCGCGGTAACAACATACAATATTCGCGGTGTTACGTCACTCGATCTATTTCCAGTAACTAACCTCGTTCCGATTTGAAGTTTCGTGCAATATAAAACTGAACCTACTAAAACAATCGTTTTACACTTAGTACACACAAAACAAATGCACACAAACGTGTCGAAAAGTGTCAAACGTTACCTGGACAGAAACAAGAGAATTTACTAGGTTATCTCACAGCGTTTTGTACGCATGAGACAGCGCGCGCGCATCTCGTGATTGTAATGATTTATTTTTGAATTTCAGTGGCGAATCTTCGAGTGCTTGTGGCGGGTGAATTAAAGACATACAGTGAGTGTTTTGGTGCGCGATGGACGACGGCAAGGTGCCGGTGCCCCCCAAAGGGCGCGCTGCCCCAAGTCTCATGGCGGCGCTAGGCCCGCCCGGAACCACCGTCCCGCCGGTGCTAAGGGATGTTGGTAAACTAGCCGCCGGAGTTGCTGCCGTTGCTACTGGCTCCGCTACCGGTGAGTCAGACAACTAAAATGTTTTCGTTTGTTTTTTACCGACACGAATATTGTTTTAAGGTTATGGGAATTTATTTTTCTATTTGAATTGCAAAATTTATTGTTTGTTGGAAAATGTTTATTTTGTGAAACGAGCATAAATACTCTGGGTAATTTATTTCATTTACTTAGTTAATTTATATCGTATCCTGTACTATTATTTAAAATACAAGACAAGTACGAATTGAGTAAAATAAGCACTTTTAAAATTAAATAAATTAGTTAATGATTTAGTTCCAATTTTAACACCTATTATCGAAGTGCCTCATTTAATTAAATGAAATATATCACATGTTTAATGATCGTAGATATTTTATTATGACATTTTATCTATAGAAACAATTGAAGTTTGAGATTTCGAACATATCGTCAGTTTCACATAAGATATACGGGTCATTCCACTTGAAATCGACTAAAGAAATCGCGGCACTTTTTGATTTGTCTGAATGTGCATAAAATTTTTACAACCATTGCAATTAGAATAAGTTTTCGATAATCTTAAAGAACAGACTTTAAACTATTGAGTTATGTGAACGGCAGCGATTTTAAGTGTAAATTCGACGAGTTATATGGTAAAAAGTAAAACGACATTGAATTATGATTTCATAATTCACTCTTCTCGACCAATCACAGGACCAGAACTCCATAATTCACTGTTATTTTATATGGATCACCTAGCAACGGCCCTCTGACAATTGACATGTAGTCAGTTGTCATTCTGTATTTTTATGTTGATGTTTTTTAACGTGTGTTTTCAACGAATTTCGATCATTTTTAAAAGTGATTTCCGAATTGCAGGAATAGAAAAAGGTGTAGTATTATATTCAGGATTATGGTCATTATTCACTCATATGATTTGTATCACTCGCCTACGGCTCGTGACGCAAACTACATCTTCGTGAATAATGACTATCATAATCCCTCATATAATAATGTACAATTATCTACGATAGTGAATAAAATTGATGTTTAACTGTTAGTTTCAAGTTTGTAAAACGGTTGTTTAGTAACACGATCCCATTAGTCACGGGCAGTCACGGGTTGCCAAGCAACGAGTGATTAAAATTTTTAAACACATCAAATTTGCAAAAAAAATTTTATCATGGCAAACTTATCATTTAATATTGTGATCCTACTTCATAAATAAAAATATTTTTTTTTATACTTTTTGGGGTTTTTCATTATATCGTAGATAAAATTTTGTACGATACACATACGTAAAGCGTCTTTAGTCACTCAGGGGTCTTAAAACACTCGCTACGCTCGTGTTTTAATTGACCCATTCGTGACATCGTGACTAAAGTCTAGCTTTACGTATTTGTATCGTAAATAACTATTAATACACTAAAAATTCAAGGTTTTTTAAATGGTAAAAATGGCCATATAAGATTATATAGAATATAAATGAAAATAGTATTTATTTAACGGCAGGAAAGTATATGTTCCATTTTAGTTTAAACTTATGGTATAACGATTAACGAACACTCAAGTATCACTTCTGCGCCTTGTAAAATAGTACCTACCTAATTTTCACACTTTTTTTTTTGAAACTCTTCATTAATTATTAAATTATTTGTAAGAATCCAATTCTATTCAATTAAATTATTAAAAGGATGCGATACCCGACCGATGAGAAAATGAGTACATGATGAACAATAACAATTCACTCAAATAGTTCATAAAATTTTATTATTAGTCGCTGGAGAAGGAAAAATTTATAAAATTTTAATGTACTCACCTTAAATAAATAAACTAAACGTTGGAAGTTTTGAAGTGCTCGAGGTTGTACTTGCTTTCAAACTGGCTAAATATAACAAAATTGAAACAGATAACTCGTGAACTTCAAAATAGAACGTTTAAAATTAGATAAGCGGTTTTATAATAACAGTGCAATTATTGATATGGCTTTGCTTATCTTTTCTATTTGTTAATACTTTGTTAAGTATGTACGCTGCTAAAATGCTGGACGATAATATAAATTCATACATATCGCTTTACTGAAATGTATTATACATAGAATAAGAAGTGTAGGAGTCGAAATTTTCACGTTTTGACTATTTTCTCAATGACGTCTTTGTACAATTAACTCATGAACAAGAAATGATAAAGTAGTTTCATGTAGTGCGCAGAGCTGGTTATTTTGAATATAAAATCAGTTGTGAAGAATTTCAAATTAAAAATATATGAAATAAAAATATTATTATCTGCTTCTAAGTTAGAGCAAAATAAATTATTCTGTGAGTTTAAGCTAAGATACAATATTTACTATTATATCATTAAAGTATTACTTTACATAGCAGTAATTCATACATATCACCCGAGATATCACTCTACTATTCCAGATAAAATGGAATCACATAAAAAAAAATATTTTATCCAACACCTCTCAATAAATGCTCTATAACTATGGCGATTTTAAACAAGCAAAGTAACAGATTATCCACTAGTGGGTATAATTTTGAGGAAAGCCACTAGTTAGTATTTTTTTATTTATAACAATAATAATAACACACAACACCTTGGTAACTACTTCGATAGACATTTTAATTTAAAAATTTAAAGCATATGTCACTGTCAAATAATATTTCTTTAATAAATTTTTCATTTATTAAGAAGTGTTGGATAAAACGTTATACTTCACACGTGGGCAAAGTGGAATTACCCACTCGTTAAAATTATCACACTCAGCCTTCGGCTTCGTGAGCTAAAATTTCTCTCGTGGGTAATTCCTTACTTTGCCCACTTGTAAAGTAAATAACTATTATCCAACACTTCTCAATAAATGCTCCATAACTATGGCGATTTTAAACAAGCAAAGTAACAGATTATCCACTAGTAGGTATAATTTTGAGGAAAGCCACTAGTGAGTATTTTTTTATTTATAACAATAATAATAACACACAACACCTTGGTAACTACTTCGATTGACATTTTAATTTAAAAATTTAAAGCATATGTCACTGTCAAATAATATTTCTTTAATAAATTTTTCAATTATTAAGAAGTGTTGGATAAAACGTTATACTTCACACATGGACAAAGTGGAATTACCCACTCGATAAAATTATCTCACTCAGCCTTCGGCTTCGTGAGCTAAAATTTCTCTCGTGGGTAATTCCTTACTTTGCCCACTTGTAAAGTAAATAACTATAAAACTACTCGTATAATCAGAATTGTACCATTCGAAATTTTTCTTCAAGTCAATATGTATGACAAGTATGACAAGCTTATTCGACATTGACATCGTTTGTTACATTTTATCTAGAACAATACTACATATAACTAGTTTAATACATTAATGACAAAAGAGTAAGTATCGCAACTGAAATTCACGATATATTTGAATAATCATAGTTTATTCGCGAACAAATTACTGAGACATCTATTTTATATTTCAATCATGCGTCAAGTTTAATTATTATACATTAAAATATTTGTATATGTATTTGTTTTCTAAACTTTTAATCATGGAATGAATAATATATTTGTAATTGCTATAAATGAATTGATAAAAATTAGTACTGAGTCTAATAAAATGTTCCATATTTGGAGGTAGTACAATCAATTGTAGAATAGATAATATCAACAAAATAAATACAATAGGTATAGAAACCATACTACCTTTTAGCAAGGCAAATTATGAATTAAATAAGTTACCATATTAGCATGAATGGGGTCTGAGACCATAATCGAATTTAATTAAACATATTATAAAATAAGTAAAGTAACCATTATGTTATCTCATAATAATAATTGAAACGTATTGTTTTATGATCTTTTCAATTTAAAATTTAAATAATGCAAGCCACGCCTTGATGTGACTTAGTTTTGGTAGAGCCAATGATGTCATTGGGCGGAGCATATTCCGGGTGTAGAATTTTAATTGTGGTGTATGTTATTTTTTTATATACCCATTCTCTTTACAGCAAAACTTTAAATAGAAATATTTAGTTTAAGAAATGCACATAATAAGGCCTATTAGTACTAGGTTTCCTAAATATTAGTATTTCACGATATATCAATCTAATTAATATTTATTAGAAAAATTAAACAAAAACGAAATATATTTGACAATTCATGAAGTATATTTGGATTTATTTATTACAGTATTGTATTATTTTCTGTAGAATGGGTTTTATTGCAGGAATTATTAAATTCTATTCACCTTTTTACATAGACTTTTACTGAAAAGTGAATAGGTAAAAAAGTAAAGCAACGAAAAAAACAAACATTGAAATCCCTATATGCCATATTTCAATGGGATATTCTGGTATAATTGAATTTATCCAAAGTAATAACTTTTGTGTATAGTTTATATCACAATACAATAAAACATGCATAATAACAAGTTTTCATTCATAATTTTGTGAAATGAAAAATAAATGCTATTTTTAGGCTATTGTAAACTCTCCTGAAAATTGTGACGTCAAAACGCCTACCGCTCACTTCATGTCTATATGCGTATATTTTTGTTAAGGTGAACCATACGGGCTGAAGATAGCGCAAGATGAACATGACTTTTTTGAAACAATATATCATTATTATAATAAATGAAACATATAATGTTTTATACCTACGTTTGTAGATAAAAGTCCAAAGTTTTGTAATAAATTTTAAAATGCCAATTTTGTTTACATATTATACATGAACATAATTTTCAAAGTAGTCAAATATATGTCACACATTCCCATGAACGACTACAGTAATACAAATAATGTGTATATTTATAAATATGATCGTCTATAACATACTAAAATTATTTTACATTTGAATTTACAGTTTTTGAGAAACAAATAAAAATATACCAAAAAGTGTGTTTTTTGGTATATTCTTTTTGTTTCTCAAAAACTGTAAATTCAAATGTAAAATAATTTTAGTATGTTATAGACGATTATATTTATAAATATACGAATTATTTTCATTACTGTCGTCGTTCATGGGAATTAGAAATTCAGTATCAAAATTCTGAATTTTTGACCAACTAGACTTTAACGAATATTTTTTTATAGTTGAATGTTTCAGTTATCCTTTTTATCCACATATATAAATACTAGAATGTTCAAAGACTTCACAGTAATAATTGTTTTGTTTTTCGATAAGAATAATTGTAAGAAATAGTTTATTGAAATTTGAAATTGCAAAACAAAATTCATGGGAGTGAACGAACTCAACGAAAATATGTTCTTCATCTGACATTGCAATGTACTAGTCACTGTAAAAAATCCATGATATTTTGACGAATGGAGGTTGTTGGACCATAAAGAACATGAAAATAAATAAAGAATACAGAATTTGCTGTTTTTTAAAAAAATAAAGGGTTCGTTCTTTCGACGCGTATGTTTGACCTTAATTCAAATTTTATTTTTGAACATTTTGATACAATACAGGTATGGACTCAGTATAGTTGGCGCCCCCACCTGCTCGAAATCGCAAATAAATTGCACTACAATTTCGTGCTAATACGTGCTAATTTCGTTCTAAGTTTATAAATTTCGTGCTATAAAGGAAACTAATGAAAATGAACGTCGAAAAGTGGGGGCGCTAACTAGCTGGCAGCTCACATCGGGAAATCGAAACTAAGGACGAAAATAACCATGGTATAATTTCGTGCTAATTTCATGCTCGCCAAAGGCAGCAACGAAAATCAGCAACTACTCGAGTTTCTGAAAATTATCGAAAATACAGATTTTTAACCTTGGCTTCGTATCAACCATGTGAATGAAGTTATTGTGAAAAGAAACAATGATTCAAATATTCAAAATGCATTCAGGGATGACCAAAAGATGTTTCCGTTGAAATCTGAAAACAGAAATTTTTCGCTATTACAAAACTTCCTTTACTTCGTACAAGGAAGTGAAAAATTGGCCCCAGACCCACTTCCTTCCAATCCACTTAACATAGGTATGCAAATACTAAAATACTTTGTTTACACTGCGCCACCCAGTTCAGTCTACCTCGCCAAGTCATCACGTTACATGTTTACATTGCACATTTCCATCGGCGGTTGCCTCCAGTGGTTCTCGCATCCTCTATTTGCTCAGCGAGACAAGTTTGAATATTTTAAACTCGTGTAATGATATGTAACGAATGTTTAATTGGGATTTATGTTTGAGGAGCAAGTTTTGGGTCCGCGCACAACCGAAAACTTATAATTAAGTTAAAAGAGGATTCTGGAAGTTTAGGATCTAACGATTTGATGTTTTAGGGAAATTGTTCGCTGTGGGATTAGGTTAATGTTTCATGGTAAGATTATGAATTTTTAACGGGAGTTTTTAACTTTATTGATCAATATATGCCCGAAGAGTAATTTAATAAGACTCAAAATACGATTTCTAAAATTATTAGAACAGCTTGGAATACTAAGATGTTCGACAATAGTTCGTTTTTGTTGCTACTGAATTGATTTGACATTTTAATAAGTAGGTTGGAATGGAGTCTTACACTATTTTTTGTCTTAATTGTTATTGATTAAGCTGCAATGATTTTTTAAAATGTAATGACGTGTATTGTGGATCTCAAATGTTGGGGATTGTACATAATTATTTAAATGGAATTCAAATATCAATTCGTGGTAAATAATTAATATTTCAAATTTTTGATTTCATCATTCTGAAGTGGTACTTTTATCTTAAAAGCCTTTTAGGTATTATGTGCATATCTCAGTAAATAAATGAGTTAGAGTAAATTTTATTGTATTCAAAAAGATGTAAAATAATATTGGATACAATTTTTATTTCAAACTGTATATTCTAATTAGATGATAATAACTCGTAATACGATGTTTTGTTTTACTATCAAGACGATTTCAAGATCAACTTTCGATATTTATTTTTACATAAATGTACTGAAAGTCGTCTTGACTTGTCGTCAATTCTAGTTTTCAGAAATAGCCATTTGAGATTATCGCGGCAAATATTCTCAGATATCGCTTTGATGCATTATCTGTGTAGCCATATTTATGCAACGGGATCAGACTTTACTTTTAACCCTGTGTTTTTATGCAATCTTTGGGTCTTTCACACCTACCCGCATATTGGGTGCATTTGACCAACTCAAAAAGTGTGGTGTTTTAGCTTTTGAAAAGACCAAATGTCTTCGCTCATCTTCAGTCCCCTACAATATAGCAACAATTAAGTATTTCTTTGTTGGTAACTGTAACTGTTTTATATTCATACGTTCTCGTCATTTGTAATATTTGTTTAATTTATTTTATCACTTTGCTTATTCATTTATTAAGCCATTTTAACATTTTATTGAAATATTAAATCTTTATCAACTTTTAAGTTGTTCAATCATTATGTCTCTCCTTCTCCTCCCGTTTAGCGTCAATCGCCTTGTTGTACTTAGTGTTGGTGTTTGTAGTTTCTGTTAGTTTAGTTTTAGTAAAAATTAGCAAGGTTCCCGTGCTACAATATTTAAATGTATAAAAAAGTCGTTTGGAGACCACACCAGTTTTTTTATATTCTTTATCTACGATAGTATGTAAAATTGATGTTTAGTTGTTAGTTTTGAGTTTGTAAAACGGTTGTTTAGTAGCACGACTTAAATAGTCACGGGTTGCCGAGCAACCAGTGATTAAAATTTTTATCATGGCAAACTTCTCAATTAATATTGTGATCATAATTCAGAAATAAAAGTATTTTTTAAATATTTATTGGGTTTTTTCATTATATCGTAGATAAAATATTGTACGATATACATACGTAAAGCGTCTTTAGTCACGCAGGGATCGCTACGCTCGTGTTTTAATTGACCCATTCGTGACTAAAGACTAGCTTTACGTACTTGTATCGTAAATAACTATTAAAAATATTTTTATAGATAAAATATTGAGAACATCTGGAATAATATCTAAAGTTATGCTTTATATTATAAATAATCACGTATTCTTTCAGTTTATAAACTTGTATAAACCAAATAATTAGCAAAGCCGCTGTAGAATACTTGAAAAATTCAGTTTGCAGTTAGTAGTGCGGGGACCTTCGTAGTGATTTGTACCGTGTACTGTGTGTTCCAATGCAGAATGCAGTATTTCTATAGTAAAATCAACAAAATGTAAGTATTCTTGATCATTTATTTAACACATTAAGTACATACGAAATGCAGTTGGTTGTTGATACATTCAATTTATATAAGAGAATAGCTGATACATGTATATTAAATTGTGGTATATGTTAGGGAACTAATCGGGCAAATTCTTTAAAAAGTTGCTACTGTAATAACTTGGTAATTATGACAAAAATGAATCGTTTTTTTGACAGTTAATGAAATATTCTCCATTAAACATGAAGTTTCGATGCAATTTTGTCACCATTACGAGCCCAGATTCATATCATTTGGCCCAATTATCACATTTAAAATATCTTACAATGAGAAAATTGTACTCGATTAATTTATATATTAAATTCTGTTATTTTAAAGAATATTTTAAGAAAAAAGAACAATTAAATAATAACAAATTAACAAAAATCACTAACATAAACATTTCACTTGGCTTAAAGGTAATAGCTTTTTGATTACAATGATTATATGCAAAGATATGCTCTAAAATCCTAATATGCCTTCAAATAATCTATTTACTGTTGATGTATTGTTCACAAAGTCTAATTAATTCGTAACATAAACATAAAACCTATATACATAGACGTATGTATAGGAGGTAAAAATTATAGAATCTAGATATAAATATGGTGAATTAAACAATTTTGTATAATTTGAACTCGTAGCAAGGTATTAATATTTTCTTTAGAAAATTGGGTCGATTGTGAGAGACGGCATAAATAATTCGATAGAGAGTTTTCAACTGCGCTGATAGGATTTTGGTAACTATTCAATATCCGGGATGGTAATTTACTTGAAGACCTTTCAAATTTTTCTTACGTATCTCAGAACAAATTGATTTACAGTAAAAAAAAAAAATGTTTATTTGCTACAATTTATACGTCATAATCTTAAAATAAATATAGCATCACATCTTTTACCTGTTATGGGTGTGACATTCTACTTTCGCAGATCTTGGTATGTGATATATTTTTGCGTAAGAAGTGCGATTACCGGCCGTCGAATCATATTATTGAAGGGGAAACCACAGGGGAAAATTTAAGATGATAATTGTCGGATGTGGGATTCGAACTGAGCATCACACTCAATCAATAAATCAGTTATAATTAATTATCTTTGTTTACGTTATCTGTTTATTTTTGATTTTGAGAAATGCAAAAAATGTCTTGTAACATTCTATAAGAAATAAATAAGATTGAACAGTTAACCATTTGATAGGAGGTTATGTGCTGGATTTATCTGATTTTTCAATTTTTCATGATCTAAAATGTTGTTTGCTACGAAATAAATTATTTTAAAAATTTACTGCTGACGTTTGTATGTGTTGTGTGTGCGTCTACGAGTGACGATTTTTACGTTCTTAATTACTCAAAATCTAATGACTATATCGTTTTCAAATTTAATATTTAGATGATTAATTTACAAGTTGATTAGAATTTATTTTAGAAGTAATCCATCAATCGGAATTGGTAGATACTTGAATGCCATTCGGGTTTTTTGGGCATATCTCAGTAAATAATTGATTTAGAGTAAACTTTCGTTATATTTTTGAAAATATAAATTAATATTACGAGGATTAATAATAATTTTTATTTATAACTTTTTTCTCTATATTATACCATTTAGTAGTTGTTGAGATGGGAGGTTATGCGATGGACATATCGGATTATATTGTTTATCTAGTGCAGAAATCATAGTACTGGATAAGCATGTGTCAAATAAGTTATGGGGCACGCTTTCCGCAGTTGGAAAGACCGGAATATGTAGTTTTTAATATTTCATTTTAAGATTGCATCAGTACAATTTATAGTTGGCGTTTTAAAAGAAGAATCAAAGTTTGTAATGTATGTGTTTGAAGCTAGATTATGTCCTTTGGGAGCAATAAAATTTATGTTTACATGAGTTGAAATTCCCTGGAGAAAATGAGAAAATGAGTTATTGCATTTGGAGCAGTTTATATCTATGTAGTAGAATGAAAATGCACAAGATTTTACTTTTGGGATTTAATATCATACAAATAAAATTTCAACAATAATTGTAAGTTTCAAATAAAAGAATATTATGTTATTAAGAGTAAATCGGATACTCTGTGTGCTGAGCATGTAAGTTTGTAGGACGAGCGAAGCAAGTTGGGGCAATTTGCAATTACATGCGAATTCTTTCTTTTTTACATAATATTTTACCTTGTTTGCCGCCGGAGTAAAAGTATTACTAAAGAGACACTTTTATGTCGACGGAGAAAAAATTGAACTTCTGCTTGTTGAATACGAATACATAACATGCTTTTGGGACGTATTAAGAAGAAATAAATTGTTATGCCATTTACCCTTCTCTGAGTGTACTACTCTACTTAGAACAGATCTCGGTATATGATACATTTCTGTAGGTATGTAAAGTATGTTTACTAGGTGTCAAATCATTTCTTTCGAAGATGTTAGTGGGGAACAAGGCACAGGTTTAAATTTTATAAAGTAAATGAATATATCATCACCATTTACTTTAATTATATTTACTTAGTTACTATAATAACAGTTGAGCAATTAGATAATATGAAAATACTTAATCCTAAGATTTATATCGGTCCGGTATTAAGCTAAGAAAGTATAATTTTCACTGCGGTAAAAATTTGTCCTAGAATTTTCTGGTTGTGGGCATCGAACTGATGTTTTTATGTTCCTTAATTTAGTACGGTAAGACGGTGCTTTTATTTACTTTTTTTCATGTTTCATTTACATTCATTGAATTTCTCTATTTGTCTACAAAATTTCATAGATATAAATCTGATATACTTAACAAATAACCTCCTGTATAATATACAACGATACAAAATATAGAAGTATGTTTCAAATGAAAATTGTAGCCAATATTATTATACAGTAAAATTAAATTTTTTTTTTATTTGTTAAAACAGTCTGCTGTTGAGGTTATATGACGCCTCGGTTCCTCGTTTTCGGTGGTGTGATAAAGGCACGCAGTGTTCGTAGTGTTCACTGGTATGGGTTTTCTCAAAGCGGTCAACCATCCAACTTTTTACCGCGGACAGAGTTGCATAATTTGCGTTATCGAGTGAACCGGCATCAACGCATCCTTCCTTCAATTATTTACTGAGATATGCCCATAAAAACCTTACAGGCCTTCAAGTAATATCTTTTTGAATACAATAACATTTACTCTACTTCAATTATTTTCTGAGATCTGACCACTGATTTCTATGTAGATTGGGCTTAAGCCGCAACGCACGGTGCGCTCCCAATTGAATGTCGCCATTGATGGTCCAAATTAAGTTTTTGTAACACTTCAATATCTAAGAATGTTAGATGATAGGTCTGACCTGAAGAGAGGTGGTGGCGAGCGCGGTTTGTTACAAAACCTCAATTTCACCTGTTCAATTGAAAACGCTCTCAGATGGCAGAATATGACCTATGCCCAATCTAGTGTTATATAGAAATCAGTGGATCTGACCTTTCCTAGATTTAGGGTCTCTAGATCGTCCTTGTTTGTTGAAAACTCACTACAGGAAATTTTGCGAGAGGTAAAAATACCTTGAAGCTTGCACGTTCATGCTCTAAGTTTAAGCTATTGATTCTTACATGTTTGAAACTTAAGTCTCGTGCACGAAAATCCACTCCCATCTGTTGACACACGCTTAATAATTCTCATTTATATCGATATGAAACTTTTCTCTCGAAAAACTTTTCAACGGAAAAACGAACAAAATCTTCGCGAGTTTCCCTTCGATGTGCGGTCCTGCTGGTGCTGTACCCTTCGAACTTTCTTGATCTGTTTGATTGTGCGCTGAGTTCGGAAGTTGAGTCAGCGTTTGTTCGATTATCCGTCGTTTCCTTCCTTACCCCCTGTCCGGCCAGACTCTGATGTTCGCCTACATTTTCTTGAAGGTACGGGTGGTGTAGGTAATAATGACGTTGTATCGTCGCCTGCTTCGATCCCGCTGGGGTTATTGGCAGGTTTAATTTACTTGAAATCTGAACTTTAATGTCGTATAAGTTATAATGATGTTTGAACTTGGCTGAGGACCTGACTTTTGAGAGGTTAATACTTTTTTAATTTCCAAGAATATTTCTTCAAATTTGCAATCCATTTTACTTTCATACGTAGCATAAGGAAGTATTGGGCTTCCAAATTATCAAGAGATGGCGTTGATCACAATTCCCAAAAGGTACATGTCAAATTCATTTTGTATGATATCTTATGATGGCGAATGCTTGCATTAGTATTGGTATTGGTATTGGAGAAAATTCAATCTTAACCTATAATCTACAAATACAATGAACCTTTCATTTTTACATCTTATTGAAATAATACGGCTTAAACAAATGTTATACTTACTTTGAAATACTCTTAAACTAACTACTCTTATTAATTTTTAAAAAATAACAATTAATTTCACTCACTTCCGGTTCATATCTGAAAAAATCGATGCAGCTAAACATATACACAGACGTCATCGGAAAAATAGCGAAATCTTATCGCAAAATCGTAATATACACTACACTGACATAAAAAATAGTAAAGTTCAATCAATTTTGCTGGGAGTTAATTTTAGCGCACCTAAAGAATTCAGTCAATAATACAATAATTCAATAATTTTTGAGGAATATGGAAGCAGTTAAATCGTCCTTTGTGTTATTATGATGTGAATTGATATCTAGGTTATGTTTTTGACGAAAAACGAAATATAATATTATATACATAAAAAAATATAAAGTTGCATATCATTGAGCGAAAATGGAACACCCAGCAGAAAAATGTGTACTAAATATAT
This sequence comes from Poecilus cupreus, assembly GCA_963942605.1. Classification (NCBI taxonomy): domain Eukaryota; kingdom Metazoa; phylum Arthropoda; class Insecta; order Coleoptera; family Carabidae; genus Poecilus; species Poecilus cupreus. Next base: position 21,381,451 of record OZ012718.1, read on the forward strand.
GTGGGCATTTTAATTAAAATTAATCTTTGTTTAATAAAATTTTTGGTAATATTTAAGACATTCGAATAAAAATACAGTCCGATGGATTACTTGGTATATCGAAAGTTATGATCCGGCCCAATACTCCCCACATATATGCGCAGGTGGTAATAAAATAACGTATGATAAATGATAAAACATTTTATAAAATAATGATATAAAAAAAAAACGTTCTAATTAAACTAAAATACGATGTTCGGATATTTACTAAAAATCTATGGTCATATACGATCAAACTGAAGGGTAACTAAAATTCAGAACAATAAAGTTTTAATCCGACTTTATTGCTTGGACTAAAATGAAATAAATTTGGAAGAAATGTCAGTTGGGTAAATTTATTGGACAAAATATCTGATAATGAAAACGTGACTTTATTGATTCGTGTAAAACGAATTTTAATTGTCGCCTCGACCGGCTGCTAGGACATCAAACATTTTGAATTAGCGAAAATCAATAACAGAAAACCCATAAAATGTTTACAACTGTTTAATGAGTTTATTTTCATAAATTACTGTCACTACCGTATTTCTCTTTTATGTCCAAGAGTCCAAGCTCATCAATGCTATTTGTGTTTTAACACTGGAATAAAATGAGGTCTGTGATTAATTTAAATTTTTTTATATATAAAACTTGACAAAAAATACCCTTATTTTGTAAAATCAATTAATTTTATCTTTATATATAAAATTCCGGTGTGCCTATGTTCGTAATTTTGAGTCGGCGCCAAACAAACAATCAACGAACGCCGACTCAAAATTAGTTACTTATATTAGTTTAGGAAGGAGCTTAGTTATTAAGACTAAAAAGATTTATTTTATTTCTCGCTTTTCTGTTTCCTTTTTTGTCGGTTTAATTTTTTGTTAAAAACTTGTATTCTGTCTGTTATACTTGTTTTGCTTACCTGAGTGAATTTCTTAATATGAAAATGTAATTAAATGTGAAATATGAGGCATGTAACGATTGTCGTATATCTAGAGATGAACTTAATATTCATCCAACAAAGTAAATATATGCCAAGACATAACATAACCTAGTTATATCAGCTAGGAGCGGAAAAACTGACATTTGATGTTTGTCAAGTGAATAATAAATGTATCCTGGCTCAAATTTATGTCTGTTTACTGACATTTAGAATTTATGGACGTATTTTCAGACTGCACTGCAAAATAATGAACGGGATTATGCGTTAGCAAAACTAAAATGTATTTAGATACAGCATCTTTACTTTGACAAAATGGCGGAAGGAAAACTGCCACCTTAAACGTAAATTGAAAGTAATTTATTTCATTTATATACTTTTGAAGTATAATTAAGAAAATGAGTCGTAAGTAGTAATTTGTCATACTTAGCAGTCTCCAAATTACTTCAGAGAGTTAGAGGCGATAACTTTGTGTTACTGAAACAAAAATATACCTTATTTTTAACTGTTCAAGTAAATATTATATTTTCTATAAAAATGTAAAAATGGCGTATGAATTGGAAATGAACGATGTTTATTCATGGAATCGATCGTTATCCTTCCGTTGGTCGAGCGATATCCTTTAGATTTTAGATCAACCAAGGGTTCGTGCTGTGGTTAGTCCGGTCAGGTTCTCGGAATATTCCAACAATGTTAGCTTTTAGGACCCGAGTACACTATTCTGGGGTTATGAATTAATTGGATAGCAAATTGTTAACAGCTATTCACTGATAAAGTAAAAATTATTGTCATAATAAAGTCATTTGAAATTCAATAACTTTAATAGTGTTTACATCGATAAATGTACAGTGTTTGTATTTGAGCAGAGTGATTTGGGACTGATTATAATGTTTCAGTGAATGGTGTGAGAATGGAACAAATGAATTTATATACTTGGGTAGCATGTTTCCGAGGAATGAACATACGTATTGACCGGAAGATTGAAAGGCGGATGTCTGCAGGGTGCAATGTATTGGGTCCTCTGAGTATATATACTCCCAATGTAAATGTATCGATTCAGTGTTTATAGTGTGTTAGTGACTCCATTCATATAATGGTTCTGATTGGGTGTGGATGAAGAAGCATGAACGACGTATAACTGCTCCGGAAATGAGGTATTTGAGAGGAATGTATGGGAATACGAGACGTGATCGTGTCCGGAATACTTTGGTGTATGGTGAGTGTGAGATTGAGAAGAATGTTGTTAAGAAAATGGGAGTGAGTCAATTGAGGTGGTATGGCCATCAGGTTGGTGAAACTATAATATATGCGGGTGAGATTGAAGGTGAACGATTGCGTTGGCGTATGAGAAATAAGTTGTTAGGTATGATTGATGGTTTGTTGCGAATGATTCTGTGAAGAAGAGACGAGCATGTATGAATGGCACTATGCATGTGGACGAGGCAAAAGTGGTGTGCCAGGATAGGAATATTGGATTGTTCGTTGATGTGTTTCTGGGTTCGTGATACCCTACTGAGTGGGATATAGCTTGACGTTATGTATATATGCATGTATGTGTATACGTTACGCTCAGAATATACAGGTAAAGGTTGAGATCACATCTCCCCGGACTATGCCACGCTTTGTCAGCCTGTAGGTTGAGAGATTCATGCCGCGCACGAACGTAACGTGGGTTGCTAATCCACAGTACGCAAGGAATATAAAATATATAAGGTGATTCATGGGATAAATAAATAGTTCCGTGATAACGCATCAGACAGTTATCATAAGATTTTACATTTATTCACCCTAAGGAAGAGTATAGTTGATTATGGTGACCATTTCCCGCATAAAATTTAAGCCAGTCAGAATTCTGACATTTCTGAATGTCGTCCAGTCAACGTAGTATTATACGATAATTTTTCACGTGCAAATTATCGATAATTCGCACTAGTGTAAATTACCAATGTGATTCTGACTTGCTGTCAAATGAAGTTTTTAAATTTTGCTTTATTTTTTTATGAGAGAAACATCGTTTGGCTAAATTTTAATCTGGAAATAGTCCTTCGAATATCTCTCGTGCATGTAATTGTCGATAATTTTCTCTTGTGCGCTAGCATTGATATTACTACTGAAAATTTACCAACAGTAAGTGGTACTTTATTTGAAGATCGGTAAGATTCTTAAACATTTTTTGTTAAAATAAATGAAAGAAATTGTGATCATCTACAAACGTTTCTTTTCACTTTTCCGTACCTGGTACCAGTTAAGAATTTTGTACATGTAGATAATTTATAATGTAGTGATTTGGTATCTTGTAGTCTATGATTGTTTGACCATTGTTTCTACATAAAATTTGGTGAGGAAATGGACATTTCGAATATTCCTTAGGAAACGTAAAACAACACGTCATTTCAATGTATGAGTTAAAAATAATAATTTACTCCAAAAAAGACATTCGTTATTATAGTTATTTACGTAATCAGATTTGAAAAGAGCGATATTGTTTAACGAACTGTAAGTTTGCCAAAATGAGCGTAGCGAGTTTTGCAAATTACGCAAGTTAAACAATATCGCTTTTCATAACGTGTTACGTACAATATTTTATCTAATTCCGTTATTTCATTCCTCTACCTTCCAAATTATTCATTGTCATTTGACAAGCAATAATTTATTTATTTATTATTAAAGTAGGCACCTACATGACATTTGATTTAATTAAATATCGGTTGTGTAATGTTCTTTACGTAACTCAGTTACGTAATAGTTATTTACGTAATCAGTTATGAAAAGAGCGATATTGTTTAACGAGCTGTAAGTTTGCCAAAACGAGCGTAGCGATTTTTTCAAATTACGCGAGTTAAACAATATCGTTTTTCATAACGTATTACGTACAATATTTTATATAATTCCGTTAGTTCATTCCTCTACCTTCCAAATTATTCATTGTCAATATTTGACAAGCAATAAATTATTTTATTTATTATTAAAGTAGGCATCTACACGGCATTTGATTTAATTGAATATCGGTTGTTTAAAATTCTTTTTCTACGACCACTACTGAAAGTATGTCATTACAGAACAAACTACAATCAATGTAAGTGCGTTGTTACGAATAGTGTTACGTAATGTTCATTCAAGTGTTACGTTATGTTCATTACGTAACACTTGAAAATGAAATTTAAGTTGGCATTACTGACTGTCACATTACCAATATAATTAAAATTTGATGCATCAAATCTTAGATTTAAATGTTATGGTTTCAAAGGCTAACTGATAAAATTTTATAACTAAATTAATATTTTGCTGGGTTTATTATAAATTATGACACCAATAAATATTTCAATAATATATGTAGAGGGGACTATGTTTCGTCATGTATCCCTACGCTCAATAATTGTCGTTTATTTTTATAAACACAAACAAAGCTTGTTTGACATTTAGGTTATGTGCGTGATTATTACATGTAAACTGGTAATATTTTATAGTCTCCCATCTGCATCTATAGTTTATAATCTGTGTTTTATTGTGAGGTAAATATATGCTACTAAATATTATTATCCTTTACTTATATTTATTAATATTATAAGTAATAAATGTCAAGCGACAGTGATTTCAATTGGAACACCACTGGAGATACAAGCTAAAGCTAAAAGTGCAACAAATAATCTTTTGGGGACAAAATCTCGACAACGATACGAATTTGTGTATCAAAAATCATGGATTAGAGAAAACAAAAAAGCATAATAAATTTCTAACTATTTAAATATTGTTTTGAATTTAGAAATAGTATTGAGTGGTCGTAGAAAAAGTATAGTACAAAACTCGAGATGTAAAGCAATTACGCTCTCGTGAAATTACAAACTCGCCGCTACGCGGCTCGTGTGTCAATTTTTTCACTCGTGCGTAAATTGCTACTTACATCTCTCGTTATGTAATATACTATTACGTAACTCAGTTACGTAAAGATTTTTACAAAACTCATTTCATAGAAATTATGTAAAAAGTGACATTTCATAACGTCAGAAGGTTAGGTAAAATTCAACTTTACAAAACGGAATTAGATAAAGATTTTAAAAAACTCATATGATAGCAATTATGTAAAAAGTGACATTTCATAACGTTATAAGGTAATGTAAAATTGAACTTTACAAAATGGAATTAGATAAACTATATTTTGTTTCCCAGAGATTCTGGCCCTACAGTTAACTGATGCTAACTTCATAGCGTATGAATCACCTTAAACGAATTACTTCGTCTAAACTGAGAAAATAGCTCCTTTTAGAAGTCCCAAAGTAGGTTATAACATGAGAGCTGGCATTGGAGTGCTTCCTCTGCTTTTAGTTCTTATGACAATAGCACTTTTTTCGCACTCCAAACAACCCCTCAATCATGTCAATCCATTTACTCAACGTCTACATCTATACAACGGCTATGCGTCGCGCAGACAAGGGACATTCACAACACCCTGACACGTGACACTGACACGCCGCCGCCGCGGATTGTTATTTCGACACTAGCCAAATATTTGCGCACTTAAGTGATCAATCTCTTCTTTCCCAAACCTCGCACAGACCCGAGGCACGCATTCAAATGTATCACTTACCGAGATCTGCGAAAGCAGAGTGTCCACACCAAGAACGGGTGAAACGCGTGACGATGTATTTATTTCTAAAAATTAATTGACGAACAATGTGCCATTTCCTTGATGCAGTTTTTTATTATAAAGAATTTTTGTATTAATATTGAGTTATCGTGGTTCAATTTAATGTATTTATTTATGTTACGGCAGGTATGTAAACGGCTATTCTGTAACACTTAAATTATACAGGGAGATTCATAAAGTACGGAAAAGATTTGAACTTGGAAGAAAAAACATAATGTAAAACTTTGAACTAGATTTATTTTTTGAAGATGGTAGTTGTGTGAAACACTTTTTCCATTCCATAATTTCCACCCAATTTTTTAAAAAGTTGTCAGTGGCAAAAAATATAGTAGTCAATGGATAAAGAAATTACAAAAATAATAAAAACTCAATAAAAGTTTCAGCAAATCAAAGTTCTTTTATATTAACTCCCACCTATTGAATATCGCTGAATATTTCCCTCGTAAAAATTTAACCAATCACGTTACAGTATTTTCTGAATTTCGGCCAATGACAATCGAATATCAGTGAATATTTTGCATATCGAGTATTTGCACAAGTGCGGTACCCGAATATTTATAATAATCGTAAACACAATGAGGAATAGTTTATTTTCTATGTATTAAAAGGACAAAAGGGATAATTTCTTCAATTTTTCAATCAATTTCTTCAAAAGAATTACTTTCAAAACGCTGATGACTCATTTTTAACGTAATTTTACAAATGACAGTTATCAAAGTCTGACGTTTATGTGACAGATTAAAATAAATATATGTTCAATAATTTAAAATAATGACTGAAATTTTTCTCGAGAAATATTCATCTAATATATCCCTTGTACATGGCACATACAAACAGAATATTTTTCATGCACTTGGGATATAACTACTGATTATTTAACGCTATAGTAGATAACCCAAAAAGAGGCTTACACGTCATCTATTTTAACCAATCAAAGCAGTATATCAGCGAATATTTATTTATTTATTATAGTGCTGTAGTCAAACTCTGCTCATCAAAAATTTCTCAAATACCGAATAAATAAATAACGAAATTTTTGAATCGCGCAATTTTGACGTAATAATTTGCAAAAAACTTTAACTAACTTTACAGAATTTCGAATTTCTATTTAAAACACAATTAATTTCTGTAGTTTATAACGAATGTTTATTAATTGGTTCAAATTTAATTTGCTATTGGGCTTCCAATTATCAAGAGATGGCGTTGATCACAATTTCCAAAAGGTACATGTCAAATTAATGTTGTATGATATCTTATGAAGGCGAATGCTTGCATTAGTATTGGTAGTTTGCTTTTATTGGCAGCAGAACTGTATCCATACACACTGCAAATTTTCCTGTTTTTATAAGACTTTTTGGAGAAAATTCAAACCTATAATCTTCAAATACAACGAACCTTTCATTTTTACATCTTATTTAAATAATACGGCTTAAACAAATGTTATACTTATATTGGAATACTCTTAAAATAGTTACTATTATTATTAATTTTTAAAAAATAACAATTAATTTCAAAATACAATGAAATTTATGAATCTTATGGTTAGTTTAACTTTCTACCACTAGTTAGCGTATTTGAATTTTGGAAGCCCAACGTGTTTTTTCTTAAGACTATCTACATTTTCAAACTGGTATTGCATAATAAAGTAGATAACACGTATTATAACCAGCCTGGACGACCTGTTCCCCTCCTTGTCCCCCTACTCTGGGAAGTACCTGCTTCAAAACAATCTCTACATATGCGGTGTCAAGTTTATATTACATCATTGGTTTTTTCCAAAACCTTTTTAAGGGCGTTCCGGACTCAGACAGAAAATCGGTTTTGCGCCAATATCTTATACTTCCCCCAATTCATAGAAAAATATCGTGTTGCAACATTTAAAACTAAATGTCAGGTTAGCAATGCATCATAAATCAAGTTGAGTCTGGGTCTGGGTCTGTTTTCTGTTTGAACAGTATAAATCCTACTTAAATCACGAGGTAGGTATTTCTAATCTAAGTTCTTGTTTAGCTTTTCATAATCATGAGGAATACATGTATAAACAATTCATTTTCACTCTGCGTTATGAAAATACATAATTTGTTTCATAAATATATTTTTATTATACCTGCATCATAATCCGTGTTTAAAACACGCTACAGCGTTCATAAACGCAAGATTAAGACACGCCGTGTTTTAAAGGTTGCTAAGCAACAACAGAAATAATTACTATTAATATCTGTCAAGACTGTAAACGTAAACAACAAATGCTAACCAGTCTCCATGTAAACGATATACGTCAAACGTCACACGCGCAAAATTATGAAATGAATCAAAATAAAAATGTTGCTTTCCAGTTTTTTCCAGAGTATGATGCAGGTATAATAAAAAATAGCGTATGACACACGTGTATAAATGCTTTTAAAGCACTAGCGACGTTAAAAGCACTCCGCTTCGCGTCGTGCTCTTAAACTCGTTGTACGTGCTTTAAAAGCTTACTTATACACTTGTATCATAATATACTATTATAATACGCAGAAAACAGAAAAGTATTTTGCACAAAATGCATTTTAGACATTCTTGAAATCGAAAGTAAGAATGGTTTTTAGGCGCATCTCCCGACGGTCTAATAAATAATGGCGAATTGTGCGAAGTAAAATGTCCATATAACGCAAGAAATATGACAGTACGAGAAGCAGTTGATGCAAAAATAATTAAATTTTTAGAAATAAAAGATGATGAAATTTGTTTAAAGGGAATGATAATTACATGTACCAAGTTCAAACTCAATTACATATATGTAAAAGAAATTTGTGTTATTTCGTTGTTTGGACCGAAAAAGATATGTTTGTTCAAAATATACTTATATAGAGACAATCAATTTTGGAATGACAAGATTATAAATAATGTGAAATTTTTTTATTTCAAATCTTTCTTACCAGAATTAGTGGAATCTAGGTACAGTAGGGGATTACCAATCAGGGAAATATTTTAGGATTTATAAATGTTTGTTTTTTATTTGTTCATTTTCATTTGTTCTTATAAATAATGTTCATGTACTAGTGCTGTTATTTTGTTTTTAATTATTAATTAATTTATTTTTAGTAAATTATAATACCAAGGTACATGTTTTCATCTAAATAAATATGTCTATATGCAATATTGTCAAAAATGTTTTATTTATTAAATATAATTTTAAACTAATTTCTCGTTCTTCAAAATTAAATAGCTCAGCTTATTCAAAGTTACCAAACATGGTCTTCGGTTTTCGCAATGGGGAACATAGCTAAGGCCCGCAATAAATCACTACCTGCGATCCCTTAGCTGCAGCCAGTTCAGAGCAGGTCAAAAAGTGCAAGTTTGGTTGCATCGGTTTGTCGTTAGGAGCTACAACTTTGAAATGTTGACGCATAATATGCGAAATAAATTTGCATTTATCTAATGAATGGAACACTTTATTAAGAAATCCACGGATAAATAGTTTTATTATACTATAATCTTCCATTACATATGTATATTGCATATCTAAATACTTTGTAATCCGCAAGAAATGTAAAAATGTCTATACGTAAAAATGTCATTATTTCGCTTATTATTAAACATATTTAAAAAACCACGGATAAATTTAAAGATTTTGATACAAACAATTAATGTATAAAATTTGAAAAAATTTTGTCCGATTGAATCATCAAAAAACTTATGTGAAAACTGCTGTATTCTACGTCACTTGTCTCGTGGTCCGGAGCGGCCTTAAGAAAAAGACATTATTTTAGGCCTTCCAAGCTACACTTTCAATCTGTTCCGTACGTTTTAAATCATCCGTTATATAGGTATTTAAAGTAGAGGTGTTCTATAATGCCTACGTAAATATTTAGCTAATTTGCACATAGTTTTCCATCAATTTCTAGCAACAATAGAATGCTAACTTTATCAAGTTCGCGTGTGTCCCAGTTCTTCAACTGAGCAAGAGCGTTTCCTTTTCCTTCTTCCAGTAACGCGCTCCAGATATAGATTCGGCTTCGGCTTCCAGTTCCAGCTTCTGAATCCGGTTCAGTGCATCGGATGCTTTGACGGGTGCCCCTCGCTCTGCAGATGGCTTGGCTTTGATATCGATTTCGCACCGCGTACCTGAATTTCAATAACGGACATTGCAAAACTTTGTTTAGTTTAGGAATTTGAGACAAGAATTTAATATTTATGTGTTTATTTGCATTTTGTAATTTTCTTCTCAAAAGTATGCATTTGTGAAAATATGTTGCAGACTTCTTAAATGTAAATTTATTTTAATTTGCGGTAAATGACTGAAAGTATAAACGGTTTTTCAAAATTAATGCAAAAAATCTGATGTGCCAATATTTATTTTGATTATAACAAAATATACTCTAAATCAGTTGAAGTATGCTTAAGATAGGACATCCAATTTGAATTCCGGGAAATTATATTTCCATCGATAGAAGTAATAAATGTTACGTTTTGATATTATAAAATGTTATACTACATACCTCTAAATAAATATTTATTAATAACTCTTTCAGTGTTAATGGATTTATGTTTATTTACACTGGTTCTCAATTAGCGTTGTTGTATTTATTATTGGATAAACTGCGTAAATAAAACCTATTTTGATTTAATGTGTTCATTTGTGGTATTCGCGAGAATGTAAATTCATGCGACATAAACATAATGCATATTAATTATAATAACAACTGTCACATCAATATGTATTATTTATAGATTCCATATTTCATCAGTCGGAATTAATTATTCGTATAAACAAAACTAGTAGTTTAATTATAATTTAGCTTAGGGCAATGTCTGGATAGTTGATAGTTGAAATTGGTATTTGACAGATTTCGAGAAATGTTACTTATATTTTGCAAGCACATTTACGAATGATTATGAATAAAACTGTAGTTTGTATTTCAAGGCCGCGAAATAACTCCTGGGCGTATTGAGAGAAAAATTGTCGCCGAGTCCGTTTACGGCCGAGGCAGGGCTATTTCGAGGGCGTTAAAAGATTTCGCGTACAAAGGTGTACACACTATTTTTTGTTCAACTGTAAAAAATTTGTAAGTACAAATTTTATTTATTTTTAACAGTATTATTCTATATAGAAAGTTGGCTATGGCTATGACTCTTGATAAACAAAACAATTAGTTTTGAAAAAATCATATAAAAATATCTTAAATTATTCAAGGAAGATGTCACTGTCATTGTCATATCTTTTCTCATGTTGGGGTCGATATTTTCATCTACGAATAAACCTCTGAATAAGTTATTCGTCGGATAAATAAGAAAATACGCGTCAATAAATGACAGCTAGAACAATAAGTATCATTTGAGCTATGATTTCGATGCTACATTTTTCATTTATTCGGCGAATAATTTATTCGGTACTTTATTCGTAGATGGAAATATTGGCCCTTAATTCTCAAGTGTCAAAATTATTGTTTACCATATGTCGCGGACGCTACCATAAACATTCGCGAAATTTAATATCGTGCCTTGTATTGCGGCTGCGAAATACTTATTTTCGTCCGGTTGCACAAAAATGTATTTATTTCATAATAAAAATTAACGTATATCTAAATATATACAATATAGAAAATTATGACAGAGGTGACATTTGTATGCATATCTTTGTCTTTAAATATGTTTATCTTTCCCCTATCAAAACTACGTTACGTATCTCTTCCCCTAATTGTGTTGAAGTTTTTACAGCCCCCCCCCCCCCTGGAAATCATGCAAATTTTAGCTGTGATATTTTTTCACGCGATCCATATTTCTCGGGTTATTCCAATTGGTAAATTAAAATGTGGTATCCTGTATTTAATCCCTCTGTAAACGTCTATGTTACCCTTCAGAAGGTATTTTCTAAATATAATTGTGATATATCTATTGTTAGAGTAGTACCTAAGTATGAAGCAAGCGGCATTCTGTGACTATCATAGTAAAATTATACCTTATTATTCTGCTGGATTTATTTGCTTTATCCCTGCATAAATCGAATACTATTCTCGGAAATGTTTGTTTATTATTTCATCTTCTTTCTGAACGAACTATAGCTACGATAAATTCGAAAACAAGTGCACGACGTTTCACTCCGCGTGAAGTTGAAGCTAACAACTCTTCAACGTATCCGCCTCCTTATTTTCATCCCTCATTTGACGATGCCGCAGATGGCATAGCCGCGGGGCGCACACCACACACCTCACCAACTTCTGCGACAAACACTTCCAAGTAACGCCCCCTTCATGGCGCGTGACGTCAACAGAAATCTTAACACGCTGGTAATGCTAATATGAGGTACAGTGTATCTACTTTATGTTTAGTTTAGTTTATTTATCAAATAATATTTGGCAAATACGTTAATTTCAGTTTATAAATACAGTATAATAAAAAAATTACTGTATACTATTTATAATATTGGAATACAACAATATTAAAATAAATAATACAAAAAAGGTACAAATATTAAAATAAAATTATAATGATTGTTTTCGCCTCCCGCGTGAAGGATAAAAAATTTCAGTAGCAACTTTTTCAAAGATAAGCATATTTTTGGTCCTTATAATACGATTTCAGTATATTCACGATGATATAATATTGAATAAAATTTATATTAAATAGTTTTTTCTATAATTTATACTGTTTTAAATTAGTGCAGATTTTGGGTTGAACCATTTTCGTCTAAAACCATTTGCGCACGGAAAAACTGATTTCCCATGTTAATCGCCTATGGCCTGCTTTTTGATTCACACCCTGTATGTATATATATATATATATATATATATATATATATATATATATATATATATATATATATATATATATATATACGTTTGAAATGCGCTTATAAAAAAAAAAAAATAGAAAGCAAATAAAACAGTTTCCTTCTCGTGCAATTAAAGTTACCGATTAATTAACTTATTTTCAAACGCGAAAATCAAGCGGACGCCAATGAAAACTAACAGAAACTACAGTTTTATTTCCTCGACTCCGCTTGCATTTGCAATCTCCGCTAATTAAATCACAAAAAGCAAAAAATTAAACCTCACGCTGGCTTCTATGACGTCGGGACGGTGGTAGAGGCTTTCGACGAAGAAGGAGGGATATTAAGTAGAGAAGAAATGCACTGTGCTAAATACTGAAGGTTCAAAATTGTTTGCGAATCGCTGACTCAGGACAAACAACAAAGTTAATAGTGTTATGGTCCAATTAATTAAAAGAATTGTGAAACGACATTAGCGGGAATATTAGCGTCATTAAAAAGTACGACTTTCAAGTTTTAAAATTTGGAAGAGTTAAAACTTTCGTTCCATCTTCTTAAGGAGTTTCAGCAAGCGGAAACTACGAGAGTTGAGGTCATCTGTAAGCCTAGCTAGAATTAAAGCCTTTAATCTAAAGAAGGATATGTAATATATGTTTGAGGATGAGATTTTATCTGAATTCATAGTAATTTTTACTTCCAGTTAACCTGAAATGGAGGTATAGAAATCATTCGAAAAATTCAGTAGTGAGTTTTCTATGGATAACATTTTAATATGTTCCCAATTGTGTCTGTCGTTATGTGGATGGATGGAATTGGAAAAATATGTGTTTATGAATCTCTGGAGTTACGGTTTCTCAAAAACTGAAAATTAGTAGTTTACTTGAAGTCCTATCAGGTTATTTTGAAATATCTCAGTGAATTATGGCTTTATGGCAAGTTTACTTATTAGAATAATATTTAAAATGTTGTTACATTCAATTTTTGTATATTTTGTTGTCGTACTAGCACCAATTAAGAATTATAATTCATTAAAGAAATATTGAATTTTGACATATTCGTTGCTGGCCTGGGCATTTTAAAAAGTACCGTTAAAAAACAGTTCTGTTTCCAATAATGATGCACAAATTTTATTTATGTGTGTGTTTCACTAACAAATACTAAGCCTACACAATTCACCCTCGAGAAGCTCGAATCTAAAGAAACTTATCTGAAGATAAACTCGCTTCGACGTTCCACGTTGAACTTATAAAGTGACCTATTACACTCTGTTTTCAAGGTCATTGGTGTTCGACCGCCACTATTTTTCTCTTTAATTGGAAGTAAAATAGGATACAAACCAAAAGGTGTCATCCAAATTGGAGGTGAAGTAATTTAACAATCTGTTGCCTCCAGCATTTGAACTCGTACACTCATACACTGTAATATCTTCTTATTCCTCGTCAAAGCTTTCCGTTGTGGTTGTGTCCGTGGCTGGTGACGTTAGTGAGTGCTAGCCGCGCTAATTAATTTCGTTCGGATGCGATTAACCGGTTCGCACCGCGTCATAAAATGGTGGCGACAGCAGCAGCGACATAATTCTATTACGAGGCACTGGCAGAAGGAAATGACAACTACAGCAGATTCTGAACTATAGACAAGCTTTGCTGTTATAAACTATAAAGGGATTGTGTTTGCCGACTCTAGAGGTACAGTGGAACTGTTTTTAATGTTGATTGTATATTACACGATATTCTCACTTCAACTCTCATATAGTCCAGTCAACGAAGCTCAAAATTGGGGGAAAGAAAAACATTAAATTCAAAAGAATTTTTCTTCCGCCTGAAATATCTGTTAGGTCTTCTTGTTAAACATACTAAAAGTTCCCTAGGGTGGGAGTCCGGGAAGCAGCCGCCATCTTGGATTTTAGTTCCCATTTTTTGTTTTTTTCGAAATAACTCGAAAACTATCAACTTTTCTGGAACTATATTTATATAGAAAAATGAAGCTAGATAAATTCTCTACAAAACTAATGTGTTCACTTTTTGTTCTATCTCTTATTGTTTTCGAGAAAATAGCGTCCAAAATAGGGGTTTTTCGTAATTTATGAAACTCAGACAAACCACTCAAGTCAATCTAAATATTTCCTGTGAAGAATTATTTATTTACTATTATTATTTAATTTTTAATTATTATACTATTAATTATAATTTTTTTATTATATATATTTAATTAATTATTATATTATTATTATGAGCATTAGTAAATTTTATTATTACTCTGTAATTGAGATTTCTTAATCCTGTTGAATAAATAAATTTATATATATATATATATATATATATATATATATATATATATATATATATATAGGGTGTAAATCAAAAAGCGGGCCATAGGCGTTTAACATGGGAAATCAATTTTTCCGTGCGCAAAAGTTCCCAAATGGTTTTAGACGAAAATGGTTCAAATAAAAATTGTAGCGAATTTAATTCTGCATCTAAATCACTAATCAGATTTTATTTTACACATCTTGTAATCCGTAAAATCGACTTTAAAGTTTTATAAATATTGCCCATTTGTATAGTGATAGCCATGGAATTGAAACAAAATTACAATCACATATCACTAGCAATATTTATAAATATTTAAAGTCGATTGTACGGATTACAATACGTGCAAAATAAAATCTGATTAGTGATTTAGATGCAGAATTAAATTCTCTACAATTTTTATTTGAACCATGTTCGTCTAAAACCATTCGGGTACTTTTGCGCACGGAAAAACTGATTTCCCATGTTAAACGCCTATGGCCCGCTTTTTGATTTACACCCTGTATATATATATATATATATATATATATATATATATATATATATATATATATATATAATTTCAGCTTAATTTTCATTTTTTATTATATACCTATTATTTTATAAACTATAAATTTACTACTGCCTTGTGTTGATATCTTTTGTTTTTATTTAGTTATGCCAAATCGTTCTTTTCTTTCTGGAGGACCCTGGAACAGAATTAAATTCTATGTAAATATAAATACCATAAATTGAAAAATTCTGAACTCAGAGGGGAAGCCCTGTTTGCAAATCTTAATCGTAATTACATAGTTATCGTTTTTTATGTGTTTATGTTATTCATTTGTTTATAACCTGACGAAAATTTACGTATAATAAATTTAATTTTATATAAATTTTGTACCGAACTTAATCCAAAAGTTTAATTAATTAACTGTAAATATTATATTATATTACGTAGAGCAAGAACTTAAGTTGATATCGATAACTTTCAAAATAGGTATTAAAATAATCACTACATTGATATTAATTCTAAATCGGCAAAAAATTATTTGTTCAACACGGCACCAAACACATATTTACTGCTTCCACAGCCTAGTCAATGAAACGGTAGCCTCTGCTGTAAATTTGAAAATTGGTTATTTTGTTTCCTAGTTAAACTATTGTTTTGTTCATACTCTCGCTGCAAAATACTTAAGTTGAAACGATTAACTAAGCCTTCCTTGTTAGCCATGTTAAAATGGAGTAAAAAACAACGCATCTAATGGATGTCAAAATTTTACCTTTTAAATATTGAAGCCTGTAGAAGTTAAATGAAATGCATTAAATTTATTATTGAATATATCAAATAATATCGCACTATAATTGTTAATTTAAAAGCGGTGTAAGTAAAAGTGAATTAAACGGTTTGGTGCATCTATATTTATTCTACAAGCAACTGTCGTGACGTAAGTGTTGCACTTTGCACCTCGTTTCAGGCGTAAGTGATTGTTGGTGTGAGCATCACGCGCTAGTTGGCTGACGTGTGGGTTGCGTGATCAAGACGCGTGAAGCTGATTGAGCTCATTTCATGCCGTTTTATTATTGATAGGGGTAGTGGTGATGTGAAAACTGAGCACTGAGGGTTGAATGATGGATGGTTCATGGCTTCGTGGTTTGATGACGTTGTACGACTTGATATTTTAATCTGTGGAATATTTACCCCATCAAGTGTTAGTGCAATTGATAAATGAAGTTATTTCTCGTCTCGAATAACTGAAATATTCAGGAAATACAATTGATGTTTTCAGTTATGCATAGTATATAAACTAAATATTTAGTTAAATTGATTGAATAATACAGTAAGAGTAACTGAACTATTGTTTTTACTGAATTATTCTCGTCATTTTTTTAACTCGATTTCTCGACCTTTCTAGTTGTTCTGTCTTTGCAAGCGTTGTAAGTTTTCCACCATTTCTTAATAGCATTTTACCTCATTCCCACAGCGTTTCCCGGCTGCTCACACCTTGAATCGCGCGATGTGATTGGCCGAATTAGCAGTAATCTGTTGGAGAACTTTCCAGAGCAGAACAACCGAGCATCGGGCAGGTTGCCCGACTCCGGCTCACTCACCTCGCCTGCTTGATTGATGCATTGTAGTTCGGACGTTTAATTGGAAATACGAATGTGGATGGATCCAGGTTTTGTTTTTATCCCTGTCCGTGGAAATTCTACCTCATTTTTTACTGTTTTGTTATTTTGTGCTGAGTAAAAAAAATACGGGGAATAGGAATTGGAAGGAGTTGGGGAATGAATAAAAAATAGCATTCAATTAGTCATTACTTAATGGAATTTTAATTACCTATAATAAAAAGACCCTGATAGCTTTGTAATCTGGGTGGATAGAGGATTATGGATTCTAAAATTTTACATCCGTGCTATTGAATTGAAGTAATAAATCCTTATAGTAAATAAATATGGGGATAAATAAAAGATACTAATATTTTTTGTTTTATAATTATTACACTGAATACAATCTTTTGCTATTATGTAAGCAAAATACACTACAGTACTCTCAAACACATTCTATTCATGTATTAATTAAAAGAAAATCTAAATAGCATACTTTATTTGAAATCAACATTAAAGAAAGCCAAAATCGCCATTGTAAGCTCTAAAATTGGAATTATAGTATTCGATTATAATTATAGTACGATTTTGAACAACGCAGTGTTGGTAATCATACGATAATTATTGTACAAGTAGGATACGTAAAATAATACAATATGTGCAATGAATGTTTTCCTTCTTCCTCCAATCTATAATTCTGTTACAAGGTGCCACAATTTGATTTTTTTTTTCGCGAATATTCTTTCATTTCGTCTTTTCTTTTTCTTGCATCCCTAGCGGATTCTCGATTGTGTTGTGGTTGGATGTAGGGCGGGAGGAGCATCAGCCCCTAATGATCGCGTTAGCCATTCGAACAAAAGCTATCGACGTTTCTAAAAATAGTTCTCGTCACTATTCACCACACTCTCCATGTCCTATAGGCGTCTGTGACGTGCGCCACTGGCTATGTGAGTGAAAAGTGACACTAAATTGTTCATCTGACTGTGAGAGTAAAAAGGGAAAGAGAGCTCTATTTATATTTTGACATGATATAAATAATTACCGGGAGACCTATTCTGCTTCACGTACCATATTTATAAATCTTTCGTGCGTTTTTAATTTTTATTTTTCGTTCGTACAGGGCATAGAAGTAAATCACCCAAATATAATTTTATGTCATAATATAATAAAGCAAAGGACGATTTAACAACCATATTCACTAAAAATTACTGAAGTGTTGAGTTGTTTGACTGAACGGTACTATTTTTAAACGTTGAACCTGATTTGAAAATACATTTATCTAAAACTTTCACAAAATATTTTTGATTTAGTCAATAGAAAGCAGCATCGTCCATCTCACATATCTAATATTTTATGTAATTTTTTCTGTAATATGTAAATATATAGTCAAAAATTTGATTCAGCAATTTTATATGGGGTCCGCGAAATAGAATAGAATAGAATATCCGCGAAATAGTTATTTGTATATCAAGGCACTAAAGTATATTTTTTATTATAAATATGGAATTTATTATCCGAGGCGAAAGGCGAGGAGAATAAACCGTATGAGTAATAAAAAATACTTTAGTGCCCAGGTATACATTATATTTTTTTCGAAATCGTTAAATTGTTAAATCACGTCAGCTGGATGTTGCGATGTAGATGGCTGTGATAACAAAAATACTATAAAAGTATCAAATTTAGAAATAATTTTCATTATTTTTTATATTCACGTGTTCTGCATGTGATCTGTATTAAATCCGGTAATTTATTATCAAAAAGGTAAATAATAAATAAATTCACCAATAGTTTCATATAATAATTAGTTTGTTATTTTAGTTTTGTAATTCAATTTTGTCATAAGAGTCTGTAAAGTTTTGCTTTAGTAACACTTTTGGCTAACTTCGCCTAGTAAAATTGTGTACTTTAGTATCGATTTCGGAAAAAGAGTTATTAATTGTGATATTGTGTAAGGTGTCCGTGAATTTAAAAGTTTGGGTAACACTGTCTTAGACCAAATCCATTCGCAATTTTATCTGGGATAATATTTTAATTGAAATATCGTGAAATATTAATATGTAGATGTAGGTAAAGAAACGGCCATGCATGCTTTTTTAAATTCTGAACAACTTTTGTATTTACACCTTTGCTGTAAAGTGAATAGGTACAAATTTGCAGCAATATCAAAAAAATGCATTGCAATCTCTATATGTCACATTTCAATTGTACACCCGGTATAAACTTTTATTCATAGTAATACATCAACAGATTGTATTTCATTTTTATTTCACGGTATATTCCTATAACAACAGTTGCTATAAGAACAAAAAAAATCTATTCTATATGACGAACAATCAAAATTAGAGTTTAGGTTCAGGTTTTTTAATCAGGTTTAATTTTCAGAGCACCGTTTAAAAATTTGCGACTGTTTTAGAACTGCTGATATAACCGTAATTAAAAAATAAAACGCAATTCGTATACAGCTCCGCCGCCTCATTAATTCAATTAAGAATTCAAGAAGACATTATTTTTGTAGGTAATTACAGCATTTAATCAGATCTCATAAAAAAGAATAATCAAAAAAATCTTAACGACTGAAATATACGAATACAAGCTTTAATGAAATGCAAACGTTTAATACTCGCAATTTTGACGTAAACATTCAAATAATGCTAACCACTTAACATGTTATAGTTTAGGCAAATGCATGGTAATTCGGCGGCCTGCCATCACGTCACGTAAATCATTGGTAATTTATTGCGCGGGGCTTAATTTCGTGATCAGGTTGCAGATTATCAGATCAGGATCATTTGATTAATGTACTAGAAATATATCTGCGTTTGTAATGAACAGCCCGTGGACTAATTGACAGAATTGCTGATGAAATTTAAATTCAATTAATAATTCCAGGGGAGGTGATTTATTATGTACTACGTTCATACGAAATTAATTTTAACAATTACAATAAAAAAATACGTGATGAGATCAAAAAGTAACCGGGCTGGTGTCATTATTTCTATTTTTTAATGAAGCAAGATGTTATATTTTTAATTGTATTCTTATAAATATTGATTTATATTACCTATCACTTCGATACTTCAAGCAAGTATTAGTGAATATATTTTAGTGCTCATAAATTTTGTTTTGTATGTAACTATTTTTTTGTGTGTATCTGTTGAAACATTGTATGTAATCAATTTGTATTTTGTGTGAATTCACCCCTTAATTGGGATTTAGATTCTGTAGGATGGAGGGGTTATTAAATAAATAAATAAATAAATAAACATCAATATAAAAATAGCATTAAAACCCCTATATGACTCATTTCAATTTTACAACCGGTATGTAAGGGTGATACTTTTTGATAGTGAGTTGTCAATAGATTTCGTGTCCCTAGAATACGATTTCACTATTTTCATGATGTCGTTTGTGTAAATTGATAAATTACTGATTGTTCACGAGAAATGGGGTCTTTCACCATTTTTTTAAATATTTTTTTATGAGACTTTATCTATATTGAAGACTATCTACACTTTTAAAAAGTCTTAATTGTTATTCATTAATCCACAATGATTTTTTAAAAATGTTGTGACGTCATAGTAGAGATCTAAAACAGTAGAGATTTAAATAATTTTTGTTACATAAATGTTCTATTTTATTGTAATAATAATAATAAAATAAGTAAAAAAATATATGACAACAATTACTTACAATCTGTACTGTTTTAGATCCAACATCTCTACTATGACGTCACAACATTTTTAAAAAATCTGATGTGGCCAGCACATAACCTCCCGCCCAATACTACTCTTAAACAGTAAAAAATAGTATTTGATACAAAAACATACCTTCTTATTTGTTTATTTTCTATTTATATTTGAGAATTTAAATTTTCTTTCGTATATTTATTGAATTTTTTGACATATATTTCACTAAGAAAACAGCTTCACAATCACAATGACATGTGTCACATTTCGAAGAAAAAATTGAAAATTTTTAAATGTTTTCATGGTGTACTAGGAATGCAAGATTTGTGAAATCTAATTTCTTTATATTTTATTATCTCTAAATCTAATGTAAATTAATAAAATTAGTATAATCAAAACACATGTAAAATTAAATATTCTTCAACTTTGAAAATAACATAAATTGTTGAAAAAGGAAATTTAACCGTGTTTTTCACAAAAAACTGTTAAGGGCTTCAAGTAAACTTCTACTTCCGGTTGACCAATTTTATCCAAAATCTAATCAGCTCTTCATTTAAATATAAGAAGCAATAATTTACAAAATTGTATTTTTTGGTATTATAGTATTTGAGTTATGCGAGACGAAAAAATTGTCACAGACTACACACACACATACATACATACATACATACATACAGACATCAACGCGAAAATAGTAAAATCGTATTGTAGAGACCCTAAAACGTGCTTATTCATTGAAAACTCACTACCCAATTTTTTGACCAAAAACAATACCTCCCTTACCTAGAGGTAGGCGGGAGGTAAAAAATCATTGTGGCTTAATGAATAACAATTAAGACTTTTTAAAAGTGTAGATAGTCTTCAGTATAGATAAAGTTTCATAAAAAACAATAAAAAAAAATGGTGAAAGACCCCATTATGTTAGAATAAGGTACATATGTGACGTAATTTTGGTAGGAGAAAGATGAACATATTTGAAGAGAAAGAAAAAAAATACAAATTGTCATGTGTTGTAATTTTATTTACATATTACTTATTTAGAAATATAAGTTTCCTTACCTTTATACTCTGATATAAATAGTTTTAAACTTGGATAATTTAGTATTATTCGAAATTTTTGCGTAAATAAATTGTAGAAAAATGTATTTGTGAAATACAAATGTTATATTATCATTCGACATAATATATGACAACCTTCAGTAGCTCTATGACTTGTCTCAATTTATGCTGTACCAATATGACCAATTTAAAACTAAAGATATTATAAAATTATATAATTAAACTTTTATTACAAGATAAAATAGTTTATTATGATACAAGTGTAAAAGTAAGCTTTTAAAGCACGTACGACGAGTTTAAGAGCACGACGAGAAGCGGAGTGCATTTAACGTCGCAAGTGCTTTAAAAGCACTTATACACGTGTGTCATACGCTATTTTTTATAATACCTGCATCATACTCTGGAAAAAATTGGAAAGCAACATTTTGATTTTGATTCAATTCATAATTTTGCGCGTGTGACGTTTGACGTATATCGTTTACATGGAAACTGGTTAGCATTTGTTGTTTACGTTTAACAGTTTTGACAGATATTAATAGTAAATATTTTTGTTGTTGCTTAGTAATCTTTAAAGCACGGCGTGTTTTAATCTTGCGTTTATGAACGCTGTAGCGTGTTTTAAACACGGATTATGATGCAGGTATAATAAAAAAAGTTTATTTACATATTTTATAATGTGTGTTCGTCCTGTATACTAACAATTGCGGTTTTGTAGTTTTGACTAAAATGAATTCAGATCTGGGAATTGTCATAAAATTTAAAATTATTAACTTTCGTTAATGCATTTGTATTATTAAGCATACGGACACATCCATTCACACATACGTCATTGAGTAAATGGTCAAAATGGAAACATTCGTTTCCATGAAATTTCTTCATCGATTTGTTCTTGATTTCTATACTCATACTATGTATAAGAAAGAAAAAATAACCAATTTGGGTTGGCATTTTTGGGGTACAAATCCGGTTGGTTTGGCTATATATTTGTGGAAAACAAGAGATAGTCTCTAGCTACATACGGCCGTATTGATTTTCGCGGCTGTTAAATATTTTATTTAAGTGACAATCGACCGTACTGAACCGAGTCGAATCGACAAATTCGAAATCCGATGTGAGATTTAAGAGAATGAGGCAAAATGATTTTACCACTTAAACTTTAATGCACTTCAGTGAATTATTGTGTCAAAAGCGTGTTGAGGCCGTATTTATTACAGCGATCGAACAAAGATAAAGGTTAAAGGTTATTGACATGGATAATACAGTGAAGTATCTTGTGTATGAATTTTTTGAGAATTTTTGGTATAGATGACAAAGGTAATGTTTGTCTAATTTACTTACGTAATATGCTGGTATTAGGGCAAGTAAGTGAACTATTACTCAATTGTTTATAAATTTTTATTTGTTAAGGGCCGATATTTCTCATATCTGATAAACTAGAAAATAAATTTATCAGTGGAATAAACAAAAAATATTGCATCAATAGATGACAGCTAGAATAATAACATTATTTAAGCTTTTAGTTCAATTAAGTTCTGTAGAATATTTATTTAAATAAAACCTTTGAATTACTAAAAAATAATGTAGCAGCACATAACCTCTCACTTAAACAACTTTCAAACGGTACAAAATAGTTCTAAATATAATATATATTTTTATAAATAAATTATTTACTGAGATATGCTCAAAAAAATTGTGTCAACACAAATGTAGTAAATGGTGGAATGACAATTATGTGCTAGTATAATTTTGCATATTCGTATTTATTAGTGACATCCATTTATATCAGCGGTCTTTGTTCTCCAGGATACTTCCGATGCTTTTATTGTTTTATAAAAAAAATTTATTTGCATTTCTTTGAAAACTAAAATAATAACCACCACGAAATTCTGAATATACGAGTAGTTACGGACTCGTACCTTAATTTGCATATTTTTATGAAATTCTATAAATTTTATATGAATCATTTAGAATTTAAGACCACTAGGAATTTTATTGCTGTCATTTTATACTTTATCTTTATGGATAATAAAAATTCCCCCTTATATAGGTCACATTTTATAACTCATACATTATATCAACTTAAAACTTAATATCCCCATATACTAATATGGTCAACTGTAGGCTTGACTATACAAAGAAATATAGTTGAGTCATAAGTGTATATATATCATTAGGTCAATTTAAAATGTTCACGCGTCTCGAATAACTTCGGGAATCGTACTCGTAATGGGTATGATTTTGTTGTATATGATTAGGAGAAAGAATAGGTAACGTAGTTTTGATGAAAGAGAGATACACATATTTCGACAAAAACAGATACGAATAAATGTCACTTTCAATCTACCAAAACTGCGTCACTTCAAGGCGCGACTTGTATTATTTGACTTTCAAATTGAAAATACCATAACACTATGGGAAATTATAGAACGAAAAATATTTGACATTTCATAAAAGTTTCAGATTTGTTTATTTAACCAAATAAAAGAAATCTTAAATTCACCATTTTATTTTTTTACTATGGGATTCGAACTGAAGATCTCATGAACCGTAGATCGAAGCGAAATCAAAAGAAATATTGCTATTGTTATACTGTACATAGTAATAATAAAAGATAATAAAGTGATACTTTGGATTGGGCCATTGAAAAAGTAAAATTAATTTTAAATAATCATTATCCTAGAAATTTCAGCAAAGAATGATTGTTTGAACATCAAACACTTTCCAGTTTTTTTTGTAAGCATTAAAAAGATTTCCAACTTCAAAGACTCAAAGACAAATAAAATCTCTAATTAAAAGCAGATCCACCTACAGCTTCAGTCAAAACGAAAAACGAAATTTAATATCGGTAAAAAGAAGAAACTGAACAAATGCTCAGACCGTTACAATATTAATTATTCGCCAACTTAACGTGATTCCAGCAAGTGGAATTGGAAACCGACGTGAAAATAATTGCACGGGAATTAAATTCAGGTTTCCGTTCTGTACGGTGCACAACCTATGGCCAGTGGCGCAGACAGAGTGGATTTTTGAGAGGAACAGTATTTTTGACCCAAAATGTTGACAATGTGTTATTTTGTTAAGTTTGAATTTAGACTGCCAAACACATACATACCGTATGTCTATCTTAAAGGTGTACATAGGAGATTAACATGGGAAAACAGTTTTATTGCATGCTGTTGCTCGGTGTTCTACCGGACAATAAAGATTGTGGTATCAATCGAAAGATATCATTTTTCTGAATGAAACAATGTAAAATGCATTACAATTTAGTTGTAATTTGGTTCCGTAAATTAATTTTTAAACGTCAAATAAATACCTTGATAGTAATCAAAACAAAACAGTCATAGGTGACTATATTTATTTTCTATAAAAATTGAATAAATCGGAGAATTTTCCAAACTTTAAAATTAATTTATTGAGCCAAATTACTACTAAATTATAATGTATGTTACATCATTTGAATCAGAAAAATGATATCTTTCGATTTGTACTACAATCATTGTTGTCCGGTAGAACACCGAGTAACAGCACGAAAAAAACTGATCTCCTATGTTATTCTCCTATGTACACCTTTAAGACAGACACACGGTATAACAAATGGTCTCAAGAGTCTGGATTTAAAATATTTTTAAATACAGAGTGTTTTGAAAAGTGATAGAACGAGTCGATAATCCTCATGCCAAAAATTTGTACGGTCTTTAGTAAACCCACACCAGCCACTTAATAGAAATATAAATTTGCCAAAACGAATCAAACAATTTATTGTTATAGCAGTAACAGGTAACTAGGCAAATCAGTACGAATGTTAAAATGTTAAATGTCAAAATTTAACAAAATATTTTTCAAACAAAAAACTTTTTTGTTAAAGGTTGCTATATGTAATGTTATTTAAAAAAAATCTGATGTGTCCAGCACATAACCTCCCGTCCAATACTACTCTACTCTCTACCACGATATAAAATAGTATTTGATGATACAGAAACATACCTTCTTATTTGTTTATTTTCTATTTATATTTGAGAATTTTAATTTTCTTTCGAATATTTATTTAAATTTTTGACATATATTTCACTAAGAAAACAGCTTCACAATCACAATGACATGTGTCACATTTCGTAAAAAATTGAAAATTTTTATGTTTCCATGGTGTACTAGGAATGTAAGATTTGTGAAATCTAATTTCTTTATATTTTATTATCTCTAAATCTAATGAAAATTAATAAAATTAGTGTAATCAAAACACATGTAAAATTAAATATTCTTCAACTTTCAAAATAACATAAATTGTTGGAAAAGGATATTTAGCCGTGTTTTTCACAAAAAACTGTTAAGGGCTTCCAGTAAACTGCTACTTCCCGTTGACCAATTTTATCCAAAATCTAATCAGCTCTTCATTTAAATATAAGAAGCAAAAATTCACAAAATTGTATTTTTTGGTAGTATAGTATTTGAGTTATGCGAGACGAAAAAATTGCCACAGACTACACACACACACACACACACACATATATACATACATACAGACATCATCGCGAAAATAGTAAAATCGTATTGTAGGGATCCTAAAACGTGCTTATTCATTGAAAACTCACTACCCAATTTTTTGACCAAAAACAATATCTCCCTTACCTAAAGGTAGGCGGGAGGTAAAAAGAAGAGTTAAAAACTTTAAGTATTGCTATTAAACGATTAGTTACATCAACGCAATTTTATACAATCTTTCTTGAAAGTTAACAAGTTAAAAAATTTCGTTTCATTTTAATCGCACATTTACAAGTTTGATGGCTTCATGTTGCTTTATGAAGGGTCTACAAATTTTTTAATTAGGATTCTCGACTCACCACATGGTACCAAACACAGATTTATAGCCTATGCTGTAAATATGATATTCTGGAGCTTGGTTAAACAAATAACTATTTATTGTCACTTAGGTCAATCACAAATTCATAGTAAACCAAATATTTTTTACAGTTATAACGTCATTCATGGTAATTTTATATCAATTCCATGGATATCTCTATCAAGATGCTATTCTTCATACAATTTGAAATCCGGTTATTTCGGTTACAACACATGCAAAATAAAATATGATTACTGACTTAGATGGAGAATTTAATTATCTACATTATTAATTTGATGAATTTTTGCTTAAAATTAACTGGCCATTTTGCACAGGTTTTTATATTACATCCGGTAAGTGAGGGAGGTATAAAAATATTCGGTATTCAAATTATTCCTTTCCATGTAAAAACGTAGAAACTTCTAATGTTTGATTGACCCATCAATGAGCGACAGATAACTTTCATTTGGTTGTTGGTCGTTTGAATTTCAGTTAATCATAAAAACGCGATATTCGTTGAACTCGTGTATGTCGTTTACTACATCAATATTTCGTATTTGACTAATCCAACGTGACGAGAACATTGCCGGCGTTACAAAGCCTCCGTCACGTTCACGTTCACGTTGCTACACAACACAGCATTTCTCTATCACGTTCACGTTGGCAGTATTGTCATGTTGTAGGAAATTCGATTGTCAGCTGTCTGTGTGTGCTGTAATTTTTCCTTTTCGTGCTGAGCGGGATAATATCAAATACCAAAGAGACATGTATTAAAGATGGATCACATTGACATTGTATTATTCTTTTTATTGCATTCATATCATATCTAACGCTTGACATTTCATATTCGATTCAACAGTTCATATTTATATCGGTAGTAAAGTGGTGACATGATGAGAGGAATGTTTAAATTTAATAACGGAAATTGAATGTCAATCACTTTTCAAAGTCAATACATTTTTGAACTTACGATCCCGGATCATAGAAGTTCACTCAGCCAATTTAATTCTATTAATTATCAATATTTGCTGCGTTCAATTCAATTAACAATAAATGAACTCATATTCAACTAAAATATAAAATAAATAGCTCCGTTGTATCGCATCGGACTTTGGTTCATAATTCTCGGTTAGAGCCTAACAGCCGACAAATTTTCGAAATTAAATTTTGAGAATTTTCACCATATATAATTACTCCTGTGGTTCCATCCTTGGATTCCGTGATTTAAATGCTGGTAACCGCACTTCACGCGCAAAAATATATCATAATACCGAGATCTGCTTTGAGCAGAGTGCCACACCCAGAAATGGGTAAATAGCGTGATGATATATCTAGTTATTTTATTTTAAATATTTAATCTCATTTTGCTTATTTAAAAAATTTAAGAATTACCTAATTAGTTACAAGAAGGGAGGCGATTTGCGCTTATTACATAAATAATATAATTACCATTCTGTAACGCTTGTAACATCACTTTTTTCTTTCTACATTGGTTTTTATATTCGACTGTATTATAATCACTTGTTTATGATATTGTTTAGCGGCCATAAAGTATCTCTTTGTGGACTAGGCCGTAATGGTAAAGTTAAAAGGCCTATTATCATAGGTAAGAATTATATTGATATTAACAACAATAAGTTCAAACATCATTTTTAGTAAAGGTAATATTAATTATAAAATTAGAAGCATTATTTAATTGATATTTGAATGATTTCTTCTATAATAACATGTGATATTGAGACGTGTAATGGCAGCTTACATTTTTTTTTAGAAACATATAATAATAAATAACTTAGTAACCAAATAACAGAAAAAAAACACACTTCGTAACTATCAAATTGGTCAAATATAAGTGTTGTTCTAGCTAAAGAAAAAGAAATATAATAAAACTGGAACTCTAACTGACGTTGAAAATGCGAGCAAAGAGAGACAGCTAGTTTTTGGGCCACCTGTCTTTGCGGTCTTAGAAAGTTCATAAGAAAATATATAGAAGTTAACATTCAATGATTGTGTAATATAGAAATTAAATAAAACTATTATGTATGTGAATTTAAAGGAATTTTGTAATACACTATTAAATATTATATTTCACTTTTAAACAAGAGTGTACAATATGTTTTTACATAACAACCGCACAACAAACGAATAGCAACTGTTCTGTTCGACATATAAGAGTTAGACAAAGAAGGGTGGTCCCACAAAATCTATCTGTTTCAGGCTCGTTTTTCGGTTTCATAAAGGCTTACAAGTTAGCGTTCCAGTATTATTATATTTCAAAGGCAAGTCTTAAAAAATAAAAATGTTTTGCGTTTTTAACTAACCTCGTATCTCTTAGAGTTCTCGAAATAGCAATAGTACTTAAATAAAAAATCCTGTATACAAGTACTTCGTACTGTTACAGTACAATAGCACTTTTACAATCGTATTTCTCTTTTTGAACTTCTTTACCTAAATCTTGACGCCTCATCTTTTCATCCCTTCAAGGTATACAAAAATACAAAAAGAAAATCCATTAGAGATAACCATATTGAATAAATTCTTACGAATCCAGATAAAAGAATATTGTTCCTTTCGACATCTTCCCCGAATTAAATCTATTTCTGTACAAGCAAACAAAACACAAATTCTTTGAACATCACGACATCAGAACTAATCCAGCGACACGCGAGATAAAAGACGCGATGACGACGCGGAGGCGTCGAGACGTCCTTAGCGCTCAACCAAAAGAAAACGAAAAATAAATATCAAAGGAAGCGCTGAGCGCAAACACCGACCAAATACGTGCGTGTGCGTGTGAAGCGAACACGCAACGAGACACACATGAGATATGCGAAGAGGAAGCATGATGCGCGGGTGCGTGTTGGCGAATGGAGTGGTTTCATCTATATTTCACAGCGGTTAGAATTCGGAACCGCGTCGATAAAATGTAATTGGAAATTTCTCTCAGAGTTACACCGCAAGAAACGTGGGGTCATGTGTACGAATGAATCTGCGAAGAGATATAGGAACATGACCAGATATTCTAAAACGTTGATATAGGTTGACAAACCTGTATGTATCCTTGGGAGGTATTACTTCGGAGGACGCTAGTAATTTCTATATTTCTAGTATAAACAAGGAAATTAAATATATCACCACCCCTAAACCGGCAAAAAATGGGGACTTTTGTAAGATTAGGGTTGGCATCAAATGGCTGTCAATTTTATGCGTTGGTGCTGTTTGAGTGCTTTCGGCTCGGCCATGAGTTATTGCATACGGTCGTTATTGTGGATTCAGAGGTCTTTCAAACATGTTCTTCTCCGTACTTCTTATAACGGGTGTTTTTTTAGAGGTTTGTTTACGAAATGGCAACACTTTTTTCACCAACAGCCCATTTTACAGTTGACAGCTGTTTTGTGCTCAGTTTGGTTTGCCATTTCACCATGAATATGCTTAAGCCAGAACTATATTTGCAAATTGTGCAAATAATTCCTACGACTAGTTTTTAACCTAATCATGATGCAAAACACTTGAAAATTCAACCAATGGGAATAGTATTATACTGATAAAATCGCGTTATTCCGATAAAACCCCGTTGCCCCGATAAAATCCCATTACCCCGATAAAATCCCGCTACCAAGTAAAGAAACATCACTTAATATTTCAAGTTTCATTTTACGTTGTGTTTGGATTGGAATTTATCTCATCAAATACCACACGACCATTCTGATTTACTCAGACAATTTTTTTTTTCTCTTATGCAAAATCACTTACAAAAAGTCTTGCAAAATAAAAATTTATCAATAAATTCAAAAGATCTTGTGATATTACCCTCGATAACTTTATTCAGCGATGAGGTTAATTTTTGGTTAAATAGCTACGTCAACAAGCAAAATTGTCACCTTTGGGTGAAAAAAATCCACAAGCTATTATAGAGTCGGCGTTACATAAACAAAAAGTCACTGTTTGGCGTGCTTTACGCTGTTGATGGCCTTCATTGGTCCATATTTCTTCAAAAATGTTACTGGCCAGAACATTACAGACAATGAAGACCGCTATAAAGTAATGATTACTGACTTTTTTCGTTCCCCAATTGAATGGCATTAATGTGGAAGAATGATTGTTTCAACAAGACGACGCAACATGTCACATTGAAGAATACATTTGATGAGTGCATAATATAGTGCAATGAACTTATGGATTGGACTCCAAAATCTTCTGATTTAACACCTTTGGATTATTTTATATGGCGATATTTGAATCGCTAGTCTACGTCTATAAACCAGAGACGATGGACGATATGGAAGCCAACTTTTGCGGCATTATTGCCGATATACAGCCCCAGATGCTTCAAAAAGAGATCGAAAATTGGACTTCCAGATTGCGCTTTATACGAACTAGCCGTAGCGTCCATCTTTCCGCATTTTATTCAAACACTAATGGCATAAAATTATCTTTCAAAAAAAGCCAATAGCATAGCCTTAACCACGATTTTTATGTGTCTTATTTCATTTTAAAGTTCTTTACTTTAAAAAAACACCAGTTACAAAAGAAAGTAAAATGAATATTGTATTTTATATATTACTTATTTGAATAATTATTTATCCGGTAGAATGTATAGCTTATGTCATTGTCTTATATCTTGGCATCGGATACCTTCGCTAATAGACAGAAACGTAAGAGAGGACAAGAAGAGAAAGGGACAGCAACATCCCGAGATAAAGTCGGTCAAAGTGTAATAGAGTAGCCGGTGAACGTGAACGTGAACGTGAAGTAGTTAGTGTTCATAGTTCGATATCGAGACTTGAGACATGCCATCTTGTAACTTGCCTGTGATCGTCAACTATTGATAAGTCTACTACAAGCTAGAGAGAGCGAGTAGAACTTGGAGTTTGAGTTTGCTGCACATGAGAATTTCCTCATTTATTGAGAATGTGCACAGCCTTCTGATAAATTAATTACGGTGAGGCCAAGGGACTTTATCCGCTCAATATTACTCACTTTATTGCTATTACGATACTTATGGGCCATGGGATTAATGGTTAAGTATGAAAGCGCGATTGCTTGAGGGCAAGTAATTCCGGAGTAGATTGTAACCACTACTTTAAGTATCTTTATTAGTTTTTACTTTCTTAGCGTAGCATGAAGAAGTAAAGGAATCATGAAAAATATCGAGGACGTGATTTTTTCGGAAATACGTGTTTTTGACGTATCATGATTACGTGTTAATAACGTTTTGTGCAATGTATTAGGTACTTCGCACTTGCACTGAGAAAAATATAGTACCGTTCAGTCAATTTAACTAATAAGTTAATTTGCGCCCAAAAAAGAATTCAGTCAAAAAAACTTAATTCTTCAGTACTTTTCATTTAATATGGTAGTTAATCATCCTATACTAATGACATAAATTGATATCTTGTTAATGATTTTGAAAATAAACTGTTCTTGATAATATATTATAAAATATGATTTAGTAGTAATAATTTGTATTTTGTTCCAGGTAAGTGTTGTCAACATCCTAGTTTATCATCGAAGTGGTTGAATGTAAGTGTTTTATTTCTCGAATACTATATTTCCTACTTTGCGCGTATAATATCGTATATATTCAATTTCGTCGAGACTCAAATCGAATGTTTGATTGTAATATGAATTATTAAATCTATACTTTTTTTGGTTTACAATAAGTAGTAATATAAAAACGATTCATTATTGCATTCTAAACTCATTATCTAAGCAATCTTTACATATTCTAATTATAAACAAGGTTTAGGCTCGAAGCGGTACATTTAAAAAAGATCTCATCATTTATCATTCTCATTATTAATCAAAATTTCTTAACAAGTAGTCCTGTAGTAAAAACTTCACAAAATCATATTTTACCGTTTCTAACTCGGTTAATCCAAGCTGGCTTCCCTTTCCTTGTCAGTCAAAGTAATAACATCCACTGTGAACAGCGAAACACACAGCAATACACGCGAAATATGCACGAACATAACCAAGTATCCAGTGGCGCACAACGTCTTAGGGAAAGCAGAAAAGTGTAGAGAAGTGTTTGATCGCAGTTAGCTTCTTGCCCACATTAACTTAATACCAAAAGTCAACTGCCTTCTAGCATTCTACAGGGTGGAGACTGAATCAGATGATCATAGGCGTTTCACATGTTAAATATTTTTATGCAGTTTTCTGCTTCCTTTATCATTTAAGAGAAAAATGTTTCAAATGAAAATTGAAGAGATTGAATATCTGAATCGTAATCAGTGAACAAATTTTATTTTACTTATTTAATAAAGGCCAAAAAGACGTTAAAAATATTAATAAAATTAAATGCCTCACAGAGGAGAGCTGCAATAAAATATCGAAAATTACTTGCGAGCGAACGTCCATTGTTTTTATAGTAATTTTTAGAATTCTTTCTAGTTTTGTATCAAATTGAATTTATATTATCTGGTCATTTACCCATTTTGTACTTCAAGGCACTGAAATATAGTAATTCTGGAACGCGCACTTGTAGGCTTTTATGAAAGAGAAAAACGAGCTTGAGACGGATGTACATCGTGGGTTATCCGTCTTCGTCTAACACTTATTTATAGAGCGGTTGTTATGGGTTTGTTGAACGGTTGCTATGCGTTTGTTGAGCGGTTACTATGTGAAAACATGTTGCACAGTCTTATACAAAAGGAATAAATAATATTTAACAATGTATTGTTTAATTACACATTTGAAAATTCCTTTAATCCATATACATAACAGTTTGTTTAACTCATTTTTATTTTCTTATACAAAGTATAAGGAAGTATTGGAATCACGAATAAAATGAAATTTTTTTTAGAACGCATAGTAGAATTATTTCATTATAAATACAATTTTGTGTATTACCTTTTGAAAACAAAGAATTTATGGTCATCGTGGTAATGAAAAATTAACCAAAATTTTAGGAACCACATTCCCAAATGCAACCACGATCCTGAAAATATTTTCTGGTTACATTACGGAATGTTTAACCAGAACTTTGGTCTCCGTGATTAAATTATGAAATATACTATAAAATCTGCGTCTGGTTTGTGTTGGTGACGTAAGATTTTCATTATTATATCTCAAGAAATTTTCATTCATCCTTATAATATTATAAATCTGTCGATATTTTTCCTTATTGCAATCAAAATCTAAAGCGATAATTATTTTCATTAGTGCAACACAACCATCTCCTGCCAATCTGCGTCGACCATTTGTTGTAGGGTTGAAGAAGAATCTCTCTCTGATTGTATATAAGGTGGCGCGCCGCTGCCACTGGCCCGATTTAATTTCGCCAGAGAAATATTCGAATGGAACAAATCTGCTCTGTGATATGTAGACTGAAACGCATAAAGTCGCAATGTGGAAGAACATTGAGACTTCCACAACGTGGAACAGGCACTTGAAGTAGGTACAGCAGCGGGAGAAATGCACACACAACAGAAACTTGGACTTGTGTAGCTGTGATGGATGAAGAATAAAAATGAACGAAATGAAATATGAGCCTTTTGACAGAATATACGTTGGTA
This sequence comes from Poecilus cupreus, assembly GCA_963942605.1. NCBI lineage: Eukaryota > Metazoa > Arthropoda > Insecta > Coleoptera > Carabidae > Poecilus > Poecilus cupreus. The sequence continues at coordinate 21,415,307 of OZ012718.1, forward strand.
CGGGAAAAAGATTCAAATAATATTTCTGTGCCTTGACACAGCTGTGCGTACACGGTATGGTGCAATCATTCGCTGCTCGGTTTCGCATCGCTTGAAATTAAATTCTTTAAACTTAAAGCACGCCAAAATTTTCACATGCACGATGAACTAAGGGGAATAATCCCTGTACACTTTAATCAAAAGCAAAACGGCGTTTATCGAAAGCAAATTTTATATTTTGAATAGCAAATGCATCTTTTATCAAAAGCAAGTTGAAATTTTGTAATAGCAAATGGTCTTTTATCAAATGCAAGTTTGAATTTTAAAATAGCAGGTTACAAAATAGCACCATAGGAATAAAGACTAAAACGACTTATCATACTTTTATTTTGAATTAATACTGGAACGTTAATATAGGCTTTTATATGAAAGCAAAAACGCGTCTGAGACAGATAGATATTATAAGGATACCCTTCTTCGCTTAACACATGTTTGACTGTCTTGTCCAAAAGTATTAAATAATATTTATATACAACCAACTTTATTCTTATCAAAATGATTAATTAAGGTCTATTCACACATATCAGTACCGTGTCAGTGCCGTATCAGTTCGGTCTCAGTAACATCAGTGATATATCAGTGGCTACTATTCACACATATCCGTACAGTTTCATCAGTTGTCAGTAATTATTTTAGCTTACAGACACAAAATTAATAATTTTATTCACAAAAAATTAACAAGAAAGCTGCACGACTGCGTACAATACGTCAGTGAAATAATAAAAATATCGTTGGCAACGATATATAATTTCACGAAGCGGATACTGCACTGATACTGAACGCAAAAATACGGCACTGTGTCGGGCTTGTGTGAACAGTTTAAGCTAAACTATATGCAACGATATTTTATTTTTCACTGACACTGTCACTGAACTGACGCGGCACTGACCTGACCTGACCTTTAAGGTCTATTCACACATATCAGTACCGTGTCAGTGCCCTATCAGTTCAGTCTCAGTAACATCAGTGATATATCACTGGCTACTATTCACACATATCCGTACAGTTTCATCAGTTGTCAGTAATTATTTTAGCTTACAGACACAAAATTAATAATTTTATTCACAAAAAATTAACAAGTAAGCTGCACGACTGCGTACAATACGTCAGTGAAATAATAAAAATATCGTTGGCAACGATATATAATTTCACGAAGCGGATACTGCACTGATACTGAACGCAAAAATACGGCACTGTGTCGGGCTTGTGTGAACAGTTTAAGCTAAACTATATGCAACGATATTTTATTTTTCACTGACACTGTCACTGAACTGACGCGGCACTGACCTGACCTGACCTTTAAGGTCTATTCACACATATCAGTACCGTGTCAGTGCCCTATCAGTTCAGTCTCAGTAACATCAGTGATATATCAGTGGCTACTATTCACACATATCCGTACAGTTTCATCAGTTGTCAGTAATTATTTTAGCTTACAGACACAAAATTAATAATTTTATTCACAAAAAATTAACAAGTAAGCTGCACGACTGCGTACAATACGTCAGTGAAATAGAAAAAATATCGTTGGCAACGATATATAATTTCACGAAGCGGATACTGCACTGATACTGAACGAAAAATACGGCACTGTGTCGGGCTTGTGTGAACAGTTTAAACTAAACTATATGCAACGATATTTTATTTTTCACTGACACTGTCACTGAACTGACACGGCACTGACACGTCACTGATATGTGTGAATAGACCTATAATGTGCTTAATTTTTTACTGAAAGAAATAAAATTGACAAGACTAGGGAAATAAACCAGGAACTAGAAAAAAACATTTTACTCGTTTTTCCATTTATTTATTTACACTAAAAACAATATTTATATTCACCCGTATTATTTATTTCTACTGATTCTTCACATGTCCATTATTTATTTGCGCACTTGATATAGTAGGAACAGTAACTAATATCACAGCCTCACGGTCTATAGAAGACTCACAATTTATCACAGCCTCAACGGCCTATCACAGACTGTCTCTCTAGACTAGACAGAATGTCGTTCGCTCGGCGACCCGTTATATACCTCTGTCTATTGCAAATAACACATGATGAGTAAAGTGTCATTATTTGCCTCAAGCGATTGCATCTGCACTCTTGTCAATTAATGGCGAACTCCCTTGATATACAATGTGTTTAAAAAGTTGCTGGACGGTGAAATATCTCGAGAAATATACCTCAAATCAAAGAACAAATAAATACGTGTTTAATATTTTTCAAAAACCTATCTTATGTCATCAAGCACGATTCCCCACCGCCACCCCTTGGGGGTAGAGCGGGGGGCCACTTTGAAATCTTAAATGGGAACTATGACAATAATTATTTTTCTGATTACAACGCCATCTATTGCGAATCGTAAAAAAGTTTCATACTAAGCCTACTTAGTTTTAGCCGTACTCTCCGAATGTACAATAAAAATGGGGGTTCCCATTTGAGATTTCAAGGGGCTTGGTGACAAGATTGGTTTTTGTAAACTATTAAACACGTGTTTATATGTTTTTTTATTCGATGTGTATTTCTCGAGATATTTCACCGTCCTGGAACTTTTTAAACATTCTATATAAACTACTATAAACAGTGAAATGTTCAATTATTTTAAAATAAAATTTCCTTCGTTCATTTATAAGGATAGGTGTTTGCTCTTATTTATTTTATGTAGTTCACTTAGTTATCCTAGTACCATATAACATAAATCAACAAAAATAAAATAAATTATGTAGGCGTAAAATTTGTTAGACGGTACTAGAACTACTAAGAGAAGCATTAATCACTTGTTTATTGAATTTTATTTTATTCAAATGTAACATGGCTTATTTCCAGAAAAATAAGCTTTAAACTCATCGTCAGTCTAACAAAAATTAACATTTAATTATTTTTACGTAAAATATTATTAGAAATGTACAAACTTATACATTATTAAAAACTGAAAAAATAAGCTTTTTTACTGATATTTTTACTATTGTTTCCATTTAAAAAATTATGAGTTTGTGTCATTTGCTCTTTTGACGGTTGCTTAGCAATTTAAAAGTGTCATTCTCTGACACGTGTTTAAAGTAACATAGTAACGTGTTAAAAGTGATTTTATTGTTACTTTTAACGCGTTGCTATCGATTTATAACAGTAAATCAACAAATATAACCCTACCTGTCAAAATATCATTCTACATTTTTTAGTATTTACTAATACACTAGAAAGATCGTAGATAAAATTTGGTAAGATGTACGTGTTAAAAGTGGTTTATTTCGTTAGTGGGGTTAATTTAATCGGCTTCGCCTCGTTTCACAAACTTCCTCACTTACTCATAAAATGTCACTTTTAACACTTATGTTGTAAATAACAATTTTGTCCAGTTTCTCAGGAAAACAAAAACATAATTAAATTGGCCTACTGCAAGTGTGGCAACATTATAGTTCTCGGGATTCCCAATGGGGACCTCCAAATTGAAACACAGTGTATAATTACCTGAGATCTGGTGAAAACAGAAATTAGTATGTTGAAAATATACAGAATATTCCGATGACAATCAAATAGTACAGTAATTACAATGGAAGTAGTATTTATTCTACTAATTGAACTTTAATTTACTGTACCTTCATTTGAAATGAACATTAATTAACTTAACATTTAATTAAAGTAAATTGAATGGTACCATATTTCCATTTGTTTGTCGAATTGAAAGAAAATATTAATTAGAATATTAAACGAAATCGTTATACATTTGTTAACATGCCACTCACGACTCTAAATGTATCAATTCAGATCTCTGCATAGAGCTTAGATCTCTAGTGAAAAATCATATGTATGCCTTCGCATGCATATTAAATCAGCAATCTTTTTCCGGCCTTCCCACGCAACGGTCCAATGTTTATTATACCCACGCGTATACTTTTCATCCGCTCAATTTCTTCTTTCCTTGTAAATCTTTAATGAAGGAACAATTTCCGTCATTCTGAAAAGTTCCCAATGTTTACAATGACGAATTGTTTGCACAGTTGTCGTCCATCTCGCAGACGAACGAGAAAAGAAGTAGAACACTTTTATAATATGCGAATAAACAGTCGGAAAACTAAACATACCCGTTGCTATGGCGACTGTGTTTGCGCTGAAGAAAGATGCAACGGCGAGCCGTTGTCTGGTCAAACAAAAATAAAAAATTCATATTTGTAGCAACTGCCAGTTCACACACCGAGTAGCGATGTGTTTTTGTTGAAGCTATGAACAATTGAAGATCTTTTTTTATGTTCGGAACAATGCAATTGTTACTGATCTTTATACCGGGTGTCTACTTTTTTTATAGGACTTAGGAAATATAATGTAAAATTTTCATTAGGCGATAGTTCTTTCCCTATAAATTTTAGAACCAAAGTGTAAATACAAAAAATGTTCAGAAACAAAAACTGCACGGAGCTTTAACATATACTATCGAGCATCGAAAATCATCTGAAACTGTGTATTCGATTATTTTCGAACCTCTTGTTGTATAACGTCGTTTCATTTGCAACGTAAGGGAATAAACTTTCTATAACACTGTTTTGGAAACTACGCATTCTTCAACTAAAAATTGTTATGGAATCACTAACATTCCATACGCCGCGTATGGAATATTTTCGACGAATCAGAGCCGCTATATATGAAGTATCTTGATTCAGTTGCTATGGTTACGTCTTACGTCTGTTTGTTTTAATTTTATTTATTTGAGTTTGACGTTTTCCACAGTTTTATATTTGTATTTTTTGTATAATTTCCAAAATCTTGTTATAGAAAGTATAGTCTACAACTTGTAACGGAATGGCATATCCCACACTCACAAAACCGTAGCCCTCGCCTTCGGCTCGGACTACAAACTTTTTGCTCGCGTGGAATATGTGCCATTCCATTACTTGTTGTAGAATATACTATTCTTTGGTTTATTTGTTGGAAATCAACATCAGTTTCATACAAATTAGAGTCAGCAAGAAAACTTCCATCACTGCTTATAACTTTAGATCCTCTTGAGATTAAATATTGAACTACTGTTATTTGCTCGCAATATTCGAGTAGAACTGCGTTAATAATTTCTTTTCTTTGTATTTACGTTCTTCTGGGAGCGCTGAGAAATAATGTAGGTCATTTCTAAATCATTCTCTCGCTTAAGTTACTGTCTTATTTTGTTCGGCGAATCGAAAAATTGTGTATTTATTTTTAATTTAAATCTACTTTCGCACAATATGAAGTTTATATTGTAAGCGAAATTTATTCACCGCTATAATGTAACGATGTTATCACGTTGCTGAGGATTTCGCAGAGGCGCTGAAAATATTGATTGCGTTTGAAATATCGTGTAATTGGCTCTGACACCACCGACGACGCGACGGCGACGTGCGAACTCGTGGTGCTGGAGGAAACTAATATTTCGAGTTTGCTTGTTATAGTTTCTACGCTGTGTTGAGTTAAGATGTTTGTCATGTTTGGAATAGCAAATTTTGCAAATGTAATTTTCAATTTTGCAACGGGCTTACGGTAATATTGACATAGAATTTTGGAAGCGTCGTTTACACTAATTGGCGAACTAAAGTTAGGGTATGTTATTTAACAAGGTGCAGTGGAGATTTATTTTTAACTAAATATTGGGAAGTAACTTTCAGATCTCATAACGTACAAGAAAACAGTTTAGGTTTTATTTCTACCTTTTATTATTAAAAAATTCAATAATTCAATGTACCAGGCATACGCTTTTGTCAGGAATTAATAAACAATAAACATAATTATTCAGCACCTATACAAGGTGTTAAAAAGGGTAATAAATATTTCAAGGTATATAATTTTTTTTCAATTCGCAAAATTATGGACCTGCAACATCAGTTACGTGTCTACTAGTGGCACTAGAAATGTACACTTTTAGAAGCATGTCCGTAATATTGCGAAATTTAAAAAGAAATTCTTTTTGATTGTGAATCAGCACATCAAAATGTAAATACCTTGAATTTTTTTTATCCTTTTTTTAACAGCCGGGTGTTCATTTTGTATTTAGAACAAAAGTGGCCAATCGTGTGAGCGATGGTGCCGCCTTTTCTTTTTATAGGAAAAATGAAGTTAATAATTTTCAAAATATCTACAATTTATTTAATAAGCCATTACTTTTTTTAAGTACATAAATGGTTTGGTTGACTACTAAACATATCTACTCAAATACATAGTTTATTTTATTAAGGGCCGGTATTTCCAACCTCAGATAAACTAGCTAATAAATTTATTAGTGGAATAAACAAAAAAATATTGCATCGAAATCATAGTTTTAATCATTATTATTTTAGCTGTCATGTTTTGATGCGATATTTTTTTGTGTATTCCACTGATAAATTTATTCTCTAGTTTATCAAATATCGGCCGTAAAAACTGAAATTATGATTATAATAAACCTGAACAGATTACTTGGGCCGGGAAGTGATTATTTACTTAATCCGTATGCCTTTCTACCTTGCGGTGTAAGGCGTTATTCCGTTTGTGTTCTCTTCCATGCTTCGCTCCATGCTTTCCTGTCTTCCATCATTGTTTTGATTCCATGTTGATCAATACACCTTCGTCTGTCTCTTCTCTATTTCTCTGTAGACATCGCTTCATAGATTCTTTTTGCTATTCGTAGTTCTTCCAATCTGTGGATATGTCCTCTCCATCTTAGCTGTCCTTTTTCTATTACTTCTTTTACTGGTTTTGTGTTCAAATTGTTCCTGTACACTTCGTTACTGATTTTGTCAATTTTTGTTTTTCCTTCTATCTTCCTAAGAAATATCATTTGAATGTTTCGTATTTGGCTCTGGTGTCTTCCAGCAGTTGTCCATGATTCGCTTCCATACGTTACCACTGGGACCGCTACTTTTTTGAACACTTCTACTTTAGTTTCTTTGGGTACTTCTTTCTTATTCAGTAACCTTTTTTTAGAGCATTGAACAGCCCGCCTCTTTTTTGCCCTTTCCCTTATTTGTTGCTCCAACCTCCCCTCTTCTTCTATAGTGTCGGTGTCGGATATACTTATCTTATGTTCTCTTCCATCTCCACTCATGGCCATTGTTTTTGTTTTATCATTGTTTGATGTCATGTTCCATTTATTGAGTTCTTCGTTTATTATATCTATGTTATATTGTAGGTGGTTCCCGTTTTTGGCATTTAGTATCATATCGTCTGAATAGCATAAGCATAGCTGGGAAGTAATCAGTACAAATTTGATAGGACCTAAATCACAGTAAGGCTATTTCTATATCTTGATTGTAGTAGATGTTCTCCTCTTGGGAGAGCTAATGCGAAAAGCACACATCCATATATCTATCTATCCAACCACACAGTGAAATTGAATTCAGGGAACGCGATATTATGTATTTATGCGATAATCTCGCAATCAATTTTTTTTTATATTTCATATAATTATACTCCCTATAAGAAGTGACAGTATAAACAAGTAGAAATTATAAGTTGGAGATAATTTATTAAAATAAGAAATACCAAATTACATTAAAATTATCGGATTATCTAGTATTAAGTTAGTGTTTAGTGCATGTTCTCGTTGATCCAATCAACATACGCCGACACCCTCGTATAGACATCCGGAAACCCTCCTGCGCAGGGTCTAGCCCACGAGACCAACCCCGCCAGCTTGCCCTGGTGCACCAGCGGACCTCCAGAATCCCCATGGCACGGTCCTTCTCCAATTTTCGTTAGCGTGCAGATCTGCGTGGCATCCACGTCCGCTGGGGAGGTCTCATGCATCTCGTTACACTCCTCCGAGGTGATGGTCTTCAGCGGGAGGAACTGCAGGTCGTTGGGCGTGGTGCCAGGGAACGAGGTACGGCCCCAGCCACTGAGGACCACGTCGGCACCGCCGCCCACTTCGGCGGTCTCCAGGGGGATGGGTTGTACCTTGGAGTTGAAGGTGATCTTGCCGTCGATTTTGATGAGGGCAATGTCGTGGTGGAGCTCGTCTAGGTTGAAGCCGGGGTGCACGATGGTGCGTGAAGCCTAAACATAAGTATGAGTACTTATATATTTGATTTGATTTGATCCGAGATATGGGTTAGCAAAATGTAGTGTGTTTATCTATGGCTTCTGTATTCAAAATATACTTGTATACCGGGCGGGGGTGTAACATGAAAACCTGGCCATTGTCGTTTAATATGGGAAATTAGTTTTTTATTGTTCATAAGTGGCCAGTTGATTATAGACCAAAATACTTCAAATAAATGTTGTAGATGTAGATAATTAATTTGTGTATTTAATTCAGTAAACAAAAAAATATGTTTTTGTTTTCGTTTTACTTTCATTCAGGTGGCATGCAAAGTAAAATATTATGAAAAATAATTGGGTTGTAATTCAATAATTTCAGTTTTTACAGAGTAGTACGATTGTGATTATTCTTTTTTTTGGATAGGGTATACCTCGAAATTAGTACCATTTAAATTAAAAAAAAAAATCCCCAACTGAATTTTTAACTGTTAACGGATTCTACCACGCATAACTTTGAGGTGGGTTATCCGAATGTAATGATTCTTTTTTTCCACTTCTAAGGGTAGAAAAATAGGTATCCGACGTTCGCTGAATGTTTGTTTGGTGCCGACTCTAAGTTAGTTACTTACATTAGTTTATGAGCTTAGTTATTAAGATTAAAAACGGTTTATTTTATATTTCGCTTTTCAGTTTCTTCCTTCGTAAGTATAATTTTGTTAAATATTTGTATACCTGTTCATGTTACAAGCTTAGATTTTGATAGTTATCCATTAACCAAGAGGGGTAGTATATTTTCACGCTTTTTGAGCATATATCAGTAAATAAGTAAGTTAGAGTAAATTTTGTTATATTCAAGACGATGTAAATTAATATTGGCTACAATTTTTGTATGACGTTTTTTCTATTTTGTACCGCTTAAAAACTGTTTAGTATCTTTACCTTATAAGTAACACCTCCAGCATCAAGTTTGTTGGTACCAGCGACCACAGTGATGAACGTAAGTGGGGTGTCCAGCACACAGTGCGCCGCCGTCAGTACCCACTCCTCGTTGAGGATGCTGGCACCGCACGAATGCTTGCCGCTCAGCCGATATGAGACCTGATACGGGAACTGGCCATCCGCGGCGTTTGACCCTCCTACGATGCGCCAGTCCAATTTACCGCCACCTGGAAACACACAATCCTTTACAAAATTTTATTAAATTTTACTACTGTAACACACTGAAGACGTGCGAACACGTCTGGTCTTTACCAATGCTAAATTACCATTCCTCTTTTAGTTGACTAGATGCTCCCAACTATCTGGTATAGGATAAGTGCGGGTGTGGGGTGGGGAAACTTTTCAAGGTGTCAACCCAAAGATAGTATAAAAACGCTTAGCTAAACTAGGGATCAGTAAAGCCTAACTCGGATACACAAATATGTCAACACGGATGATGCCTGAAGACGATCTTTCAGAATATTTGCTGCTTTAGTTACATAAATGATTTTCCATGAAAGAACAATAAATCTAACAAAAGTAACCCAAATATGCATTGGCTGACATAAATCCACTAAGAATCCCTTTCTAAAGTAAAATTAAATACAGATACATTTTGAAACATGATCTTTTGCAATAAATCGTATTCTAACTAATCACCTTGTTAAAGCTTATTCGTAGATGTAAGCACATGGTATTATAATTATACCTGAGAATTAGCGGCCCAACCCTTCACAGCTCGATATTATGCAGGCGTTTGTCCAGGTTGGGATTTGGGAGTTTTGAAAGATGATTATTTGCAAAGAAATATATTATTTTCCAAATATGATTTTAATAGTGCGTAATTAATATTAAATGTTAATGTTATTTTCGAGCGGGCCAACCGTTTACATCCGGATATTTTCGCGGAAATTTGACTAGATTGGATTAGGAAAATTTATATACAAATGTAAACAAAAAAAATAACACCTTTTTGTAATACTTACTGGCCACAGAGAGCAGAGCTGCAACTACACAAATGAGACGGTTCATTTTGCTGCTGATTACACTTTGCAGGAAATGATTGGTTTATATACTAATATTCTCCAAAGAAATGTTCAAAGATTAGCGATAATATTGAATTGATAAATTATATCAACGAATATGTATTGTTCTCGTAGATTTTCGACAGATAATAAAGCATTTCGTAATGTTTTATTCGTTTATTTGTTTGTATTTAGATAAGTAAAAATTAGCATAGTAATATATGGTGTGTAACTCACTCATGACCAACAAACTCAAATCGTCATGCAAGAGGTGTCAATACTTTTTGACAGGTTTAATTAAATTGCAAATCGATCTTAATTACCATCGTCTATTTTGCAGTTAAAAAACTTTAAAACAAAACTATTTCCAAAATTTAATAATTTAATGATAATTTGCATTTATTTATACATTTTTGTCTTCATTTTCATATAATTGAGCAGTACATCGTTAAATATTATTTCTCACTTTTGGACAAAACTGTGCAACATGTTCTTTTACAAAAGAGTGACACAGAAGGTGACCCTATGATATCTATCTGTTTCAGGCTCGTTTTTCATTTTCATAGAAGCATACAAGTTAACTTTCCAGTATTATATTTACCATGGGGTAAATAGCTCCGTGGTAACGTGTCGGACTGTGGATCGTGCGATCCTCAGTTCGAATCCCACTGCCGACAGTTACAAATTTAAATTTACCCCTGTGGTTCCCCCTCCACTAACATCCTTGGGGGCTATGATTTGACGGCTGGTAACCGCACTTCATACGAATAAAATATATCACCTACCGAGATCTGCGTAAGCAGAGTGCCACACCCGTAATGGGTAAAAGGCGTGATGATATATTTATTTTTATTTTATGTATCAGGTGTTTTATTTGGTTCGTTTTTCAAATTGGCACCACTTTTTACGGCGCAGCCAATTTGACAGCTGACAGGTGTTTTGTGCTCAGTATTGTTTGCCATTTTACCATAAATAGACTTAAACCAGAACCAATACCAAGAGGCACCTTGACCAGAACTACGCTTGCAAATTTTGCAGATTTATTCCGAAAATTTTATTCAGCGATGAGGCTTAATTTTTATTAAATGGCTACGTCAAAAAGTAAAATTGCCGTATTTAAGGTGAAGAAAATCCACAAGCCCTTATTGAGACGGCTTTTCATAAGCAAAAAGTCATTTGGTGTGCTTTACAGGCTGTTGGAATCGTTGGAGATCGCTATAGAACCATGATTACTGACTTTTTCGTTCCCTAATTGAATCGCATTAATGTGGAAGAGCGGTGGTTGCAACAAGACGGAGCAACATGTCACACAGCGTGCGCCTCAATCGATTAATTGGGGTTACACATGAATCTGTCGATTGGCCTCCAAAAAATTGTCCAAATTGTGTGACCCCTTTTACACTTGCCCCAAGTCCATTAGTTTCACATATCACTAAAATTTTATCAGCAGCTCGTGATGTGAGTAGACGCAAAAACATAAAAATTCACTATCGCAGGAAATTTTGATAGATAAAAAGATTTAATCACATTCTAACGTGACTTCTTTGCATCTTTATAATGTAAGTGTGGAGTATCGACATTGTTACATTTTTCCAAAAATAATACTTGACAATTCATTTTTACGAAACGTAGTTTCGTATCTCTGAAAATGAGCAGTGTATCATTAGTAAGAATATAATTTGTTGTGTTATTATCAAAACGACTTCGCAAGACGCAACTATTAAAATGTGGAGTTTGACTGAGGTTTCTTAAGGTTCAATTTTTTGTTACTCCTGTTTGTAATAATATTGTTAGATTTTTAGTTTTCACAGAAACGAACTCATTTGAAACTAACGCTGCTAATATTCTGCAATTCCATATTGAGAAACATTAGTTGTCCGCTTCTCAACTGATAAATTCAGTTGTTTCTTGATTAACTGAACTATTCAGTAAATACAACTGAGATCATCAGTTGTATGTAATATACAACTGAAATTTTCAGTTAAATTGATTGAATAATACAGTAAAAGTAACTGAACTATCTTTTAAATGAATTTTTCTGTTTGATGTACTTGTTAACATTTCCATAAAATCTATTCTTTTCATCACAGTAAGAATTGTTCTTTCAATATCTTTCCTCTTTTTCCTATTTATCTTGCAATATTATTCTTTTTATTTCTTCCATTGTTGTATAATTCGGGGTTTACTAAAAATTTTCCTTTAAGAAATTTTTTATAAAGAAATGATGTAAATAAAATTCGAAAAAATATCATAAAGCACTCGTTACAAAAGGCTTTTCAAACACTCGTTTGTTCGAATTTCAAACACGTGCTAGAATACGTTGCCTTCTGTAACTTATATTTTACCGTAGTTTTATACGTTTTCCGTTCGTCCTAGTAAAGAAAATCCTCCGCAGATGCATCTGTAGCTTCGTCGCTGCGTGGGAAGAGTCCGGTGACTTCACCTTTTTTCGCGCAAGCTGAAGCTTTTAGTTCCGCAAATAGCATTTCGTTTGCTTTTCACTTTTTTTCGAGTGCTCTGAATGTTTGAATGAAGCAATTTTTCTACATTTGAAATGTAGAGTGCTTTTTAAAACATTCCGTACTTTGTTACATGTACTCCTCATTTGTTTTTGGTGCATTTAAATTATTCAATCAACAAAACAAATGTTTTTGTGACTTATGACAATGGGGTCATTTTTCGTTTTTAGTTTTATTTTATTCTTTGTTATGAAAGAATGCATAAAATTGAATATTATATTAGAACATATTTTACACTTTACAAATATGTATTTTTCAAGGTATAATAAGTGTCAAATTTAAAATCTCCTCAATGTACGTCAGAGCTACGTCATTTATTTATGGCCAGTAACAGTATTAATGTCACTCAAATGAACAATTTGAAACTATATTTATTTTGATTACGTGCGTTGTCTTCTCATTTCTTGATAGCAACAACTGATTAAATAGAGAACACCACAATAGTCAACAACCATATTACCTATATTATATGTGGATGTTACATATCAATATTTTTAGGTTTGGACACTGACTTTTAACATTTTTTTTTGAACGTTTGACGTGAAAAGTATTTTTGTATGTGTATTAATATATATTTGCGCCCGCAAAAGTTTATTACCAAAATGATGAATGGATAGTATCAAATTTTTAAAATTTTACTTTCGCATACAAAGTATAAGGAATTATTGGAATCATGAAAAAAATCGTTGACGAGATTTTTGCGGAAATACATATTTTGACGTCTACGTATGTAAGGATAGATGGATGGATGCCCGTATGCGCAATATCTCATGAACGAGACAAGATAATGTAAACTAAACTTATAAGTTTCATGAAAATATGAAGAACTGAGTTGATTTTGAATGAAATTGAAAAACCGGAAGAGGAAGTTTACTGAACACACAAAACATAAATTCCATTTATTTCAAAAATATAACCAGCTGTGAAAAAAGTTTCAATATTCGCAAAAATATTTGGAATATAAAATGTTATTTGCACTTTTCTTGTATATGCTTCTAATTTTGAGGAAATCGAAATTATGTATATAATAATATATCTCAACAATCTTAATTACAATGGGAACCAAACTAATGGTGCAATTCTAAGCATAATCGTAAGGCTCGTAAGGTGTTCTCGTAAGACTCGTAACAGTTAACGAATCAAAGAGCAATTCTGTGCAAAACTATTGCTTACGATCACTCGTAAATATCTTACGATTTCTCGAAAATTTTACGTTGAGAGGGTAACTGGACGTAACATTACGGTTTTGATTTTTCTCTCTAATCATTGCTCAATTTTGTCAATAAAATGAATGAAAATATAAATATTTGGACTATTGCTCTCCTTCTTGTTGAATATAACAGGTAATGCATAACAAAAATATGTTAATTATACGTCAAGAAAAATTACCTTATTACATATTTTAGATATTACTTGCGTCTCTTGCGCAGATACAGATATAAAAGATTTGGTAAACCCATTTAATATTGGATCAGTAATGGACAATCAATTTTATTTGTAATATAGAACCATTTTATAATCCATCAAATTCAAGAATTCCATTGCATATTATAGTATTCCATTTATATTTAAATATATCGGGTGATTAAATAAAAATGGCATCAAATACTGCCAAAACAATTTTTTCGTATGTCATAATTGACAATGACACATGTCACCGATTGTTCATGGATGATTGTAGACGATGGGGATGTAAATGAAGATCTTGTTTCATAATTCGCAGACAAGACTATTTTTCTCAAAATTTGTAATGAAAACTCATCACATGGTTGTATTTGATAAGTAAATAAATAAAAAAAAACAACTGTCATATTCAATATTCAGACACTGTATTAGCAATGAAGTTAGACACTGACTGTAAAATATGACGTCAATCGTAAAGCTAAATCTGTAACGTTCGTCGATACAGTTTTCTGCATAGAATTGCATTTATCGTAAATCTGTAACTTGACTTGTTACGATTGTCTCGTACACTACGGTTTTACGGTTTTACGATTAAATATAAAAATTGCTTAGAATTGCACCATAAAACATTTTTAATATCTATGTGTCAAACGTGTCAAATAATTGTGAAGTGTCAAAAATATGTGTCATGTGAAATATTATAAAAACAATATTTGTATTAACAGTTAGAAAGTTTTACAGACTAGATATTAATTAATACCTATTTGCAAATAAAATTTTAGTTACAAGAAGAAAAAATTAAGCAGGTTTATCATCTATAATAATTATCAAAATAAAGTCATACTCAAGGAACAAGTTATACGTGTTCAGTTGGTATTATATGTATAAGAAAGTTGTGTGGTGCCCGCACCAGATTTTTTTCATTGCAATATTCATAAATTGAACCATATATTGTATACAAGTAAAAAAATATATACAATATTCTTTAAATGACTCCATTCATTTATAAATGAGTAAATTCAAGGTCGCATTCTTAAGATTTAAATCTTGTTAAATAATTCAGATAAGATAAATATTTAACAATCTAATTCAGTTTTTCAATTTCGTTTTTAAAGATTGGATGATATAACCCATCGGACCATGGCGTTTAAAATCCTCAGTTTTATTCCCACAACCGGCAAAATTTATAACGTAAAAATTATTATTGTGGTAATCACAGTGTCATAGTCTCAAAGATGTTAGTGAAAGGGGTAACCAAAGAGGAAAGGTTAAAATGGCAACTGTCAGCTGTGGGATTCGAACTTTTAATTATAAGATTATAACCATATTTCAATATTTTCAAAAAAAGAGTTAGAACTCATACTTGTAAAATATACTTATTTAAATTCAACGTTTCGATTTATTGAACATTATTCTTCATCAGGAAACAAATGAATAACATGAACAAGTGAATAGAAACAGTAAGCATGTAAACATCAAAATATGATTTATAAAACAGAGGAGGCCATGTCTTGTTCAATTCGTAGCCGTAGTTCTGATTCACTGTTTTCTATTTATATTACATCTTCAAATATTAAATTTGAAAACAGCAAGACATAATTAATATAATCTTAAGACCATCGTTTTTCTTAATTAAAAAGTTATTTAAGCCTTAATATAAATTTCAAGAGATGTAGAGAAGATATAAGTTAAATTAGGTCTTTCTTCTGATGCGTTATCGATAATAATATCGCATTCACGCAACAAGAGTAAATTTGTGCAGCCGATTAAAAGCAAATATTTACTGTCATTGGATAGTACTCCTCTGTACACAATATTCGCATAAAATTTTATATCTCATGCGGATACACTCAGGTTAAAAAATAAAGGCAAACACATAATTCATTTCGTGGAAGAATACACAGTGACAGTATTTTAAAAATCAAACCTGAAAACATGTATTTCTGTGAGAATATCGGCATTTTTTTCACGATTCCTATACTTCGATATATGCGTGTACAGCATGCGACAAAACAACTTTCGTAATATACTTGGTATCCTATTTAACAGAGGAATATCTCGAAAAAATAGACATCAAATGACAAAATGTTTCGAAAAAAAGGTTAAAGATTTGGAGAGGAATATTTGATTTTGTAAAAAAAAATTGCCTCTCACCCCCCGGGAAACCTCAATTTTTATAGCAGTTTTTTTATCGCCGCCGTTGGATTTCCTATTTTGGGTAACAAAACTTTTTTTCATCTCATTCATATTCAATCAAATTTTTTGGCATTTTTAATAAATTAACTCTCTCGATTTCAGCGCCAGCTGTCAGGAATAATAATAAACTTCGTAGGTAAATCCTATGTATTCTTTACGCTCTATCCGAATCTGCAATGAAAAATTGGGGTTTCCGTTCCCCCTCTAAATCTTCAACCTTTTGTCCGGAACAATTTGTCATTCGATATCTATTTCTCGAGATATTCTTGTTATGTTTAAAATGAAACTCCCAGTATGTTATGGGTAAGGTTCGAAATATAGATAATGTCAGCATAATCCGGATAACCGATATTATTGAAAATACGATGATAATAATGAAATATGTAATTATATGAAAAACCTTCATTACCGATTCTTTACGAATAATCTTAACATTATTCATTTTAGACTGGTTGAATCATGAATGCTAATGCTAATTTATAAAAAAGAATTATGAGTGAGTTAGCTAAATTATATTTATAATATGTCGTGATAGTTCGCAACAAAACTACCTTGAAAAAATGAAGGTAAATTAAACTTCCACCAAAATATGGAAGGAAACTAATGTTTATAAACAAGGGCGTATGTGACCCCAAGGATATTGATAATGCAAGTAGAAACGATGATAAAATCTTCAATCAACAGAAGTTATTTCACATCTAAAAATATAAATATTTCCATGTACGAGCCCAAAATCATATTAGTTGGCCTAGTTAAGACTTTTAGAATAGCTTTAAAAAAATAGTTCTGATCGAACAGAGGGAAAATTTATTGTACTAAATTTATTTATAACATAAATTCTGTTATATTAAAGAATATTTTAAGCAATAATAACAACTGAAATAATATCAAATTTACAATTTGTCCCAAAGGTATTGGCTGGTATCACAAACATTGTTTTTAAATCTGATGACAACAAAATACAGAAAATTGTTTCAAATAAAAATTGTAAGTAATATTATCCTATATTTTTTTGATTCCAATGAAATTTTCTCTATCTCATTTATTTATTAAGATAAGCCCAAATACCCTGATAGGCCTTGAAATAATCAACAAGTTACTGTTGATGAATTGTTAAAAAAAATCTAATTAATTCGTAGCATAAACAATACCTCTGTTACACATATGTATGTGCGGAATATAAAAATTATAGAATTTAAGATATAAATAAGGCGAATTAACAAATTTCCTTTTTATGACTTTAACTGGGCCAAATAATATGATTCTGGGCTCGTATAACATCTTGAAAGGAGCTCCAGTATATGTTGTACATACAACTATTACAGAATTACAGCACTTAAGTCAAATGCCATCCCCGATTGAAATCAAATTTTTTAACTAGTTATAAGTTTTTCTTTCGGATGTTACTCAATGATATGCGACTTTATATTTGTTTTCTACGTTAGTGTGTAAAATCAATGTTTAGTTGTTAGTTTTAAGTTTGTAAAACGATTGTTTAGTAACACGACTTCATTAGTCACGGGTTGCTGAGCAACGAGTGATTAAAATTTTAAATACGCCAAATTTGCAAAAAATTTGTTATCATGGCAAACTTCTCACTTAATATTGTAATCCTAATTTATAAACAAAAATATTTTTTTATATTTATTGGGTTTTTCATTTTTTCATTATATGACTCGCTACACTCGTGGCATTCTTGACTAAAGACTAACTTTACGTACTTGTATCGTAAATAACTATTAAAGAAACATTACATATTTAAAAAAATTTTAAACACCGTTTGTTTCTCTTTTTTTGTGAAAATGGGAAGCGGGCTAACTACTTCGACCATATGCCGCCTTAAGAGTGGATGATTATGAATTATGTAAACAACACAAACGACCATGATCTTCATTGGGATTCGAACCCACGACCTCTGGCGTGCTGAAATAGTGACATAGCTACTACGCCACCGAGATCGGTTTTGTTTGTCTTTAAAACAGTTCTTATTCTTTAAAGTACTAAAATTATCAGTACATAAACTATGTTTTTAATAATAAATAATCACACACAGAAAGTATGTCATGAATTGTGAGTAAATAATATCTAAACAGTTTGATTAGTTGCTGGCACCTGGTAGATCTTTAATATTTATTATTTGCGTTTTTTCTTTAGTTTATCAAGTTTTCTTTATTATATTTTAATTAGTTTGTTGTATTGATATTGAAGGGCAGACATTCGAACATCTATAATTTGATTTGTTCTTAATTTTAAGGAATGCTTATTAATAAAAACATCATGAATAATTTCAGTACTGATCATTTTGGAACTATAATGAATGAAAGACGTTTTAATAAGATAGGTATAATTTTTTACCTCCCGCCTACCTCTAGGTAAGGGAGGTATTGTTTTTGGTCAAAAAATTGGGTAATCAGTTTCCAATGAATAAGCACGTTTTAGGGTCCCTACAATACGATTTTACTATTTTCGCGATGATGTATGTATGTATGTATGTGTGTGTGTGTGTGTAGTCTGTGGCAATTTTGTAAATTATTACTTCTTATATTTAAATGAAGAGCTGATTAGATTTTGGATAAAATTGGTCAACCGGAAGTAGCAGTTTACTTGAAGCCCTTAGCAGTTTTTCGTGAAAAACACGGTTAAATTTCCTTTTTCAACAATTTATGTTATTTTAAAAGTTGAAGAATATTTAATTTTACATTTGTTTTGATTACACTATTTGTATTAATTATCATTAGATTTAGAGATAATAAAATATAAAGAAATTAGATTTCAAAAATCTTGCATTCCTAGTACACCATGGAAACATTTAAAAATTTTCAATTTTTTCTGCGAAATGTGACACATGTCATTGTGATTGTGTAGCTGTTTTTTAGTGAAATGTATGTCAAAAAATTAAATAAATATACGAAAGAAAATTTAAATTCTCAAATATAAATAGAAAATAAAGAAATAAGAAGGTTTGTTTCTGTATCATCAAATACTATTTTTTATCGTTTAAGAGTAGTATTGGGCGGGAGGTTATGTGCTGCCCACATCAGATTTTTTTTAAATAGAACACGTAGCAGAAAACCTAAAACTGCAAATATGTGGACTTTCTTATTTAAGATAAATTTTCTTTGAAGACATTTTCGGTAATATTTAACATAATAAAATAAAAAACAACCGATGGACCTCCCGGCATAACATTAATATTATCCCGGTACATAAAAGCGCAAAGTTTGCAAAAATCGACGCCAATGTGAGATGCAAATGAGGCGAGCGCCTAACAGGCGTCCCGACGCTGAATGACGACGAAGACGCTGCGACGAGACAGTTTTGTTTGCGGAATAATACGTCTGCGTTGTTCTGTTCGCTCGTAGGCTTTCTTCTTTCCGATGAGTTGTTGTTCATTGTTACGTTCCTCAATTCATGTTTATTCCCTCCGTCCTCTCGCCTTCTCTGAGAATTTTTATTAATTGCTCAGGATAATGAGGGTGTTGATTTAAAGGATATTGTTTTCATCGCTTTGAGGATCGCGTCAAATGGAGTCGGAGGAAGTGCATTTACTTGAAAAGACGGGAAATCGATTCAGTTAAATGAAGAGGAAATTTATACTCGTCTTTAAAATGTAGGATAATTAGGTAAATCTACGGATGAATAATTATATTAAAACAGGCGATTTGATTGTCTCAATTCTAAATCAAAACGAATGGCGTTAATGACTATTTGTACAAAGTTAAAATTGTACATTTTGGGTCGAAAGGTCGTTGCTATAACGAACAGGAAATAATACTCTTTTAAGACATTATTGACATACGTATTTTAAAGCTTTTAAAACAATTTTAGGTAAAAGTGATTTTTTATTTCGTACATACATATAGGTACATCACGCTCTATTCCACACAGTTGGGTAGAACGAACTTTGAAACATCAATCAATCTCCTCTAAACATTACCACTTTCGCCTCGTCCGCTAAACGGTACAAAATATAAAAAGTTTTAATAAAAATTGTAGCTTGTAGCTAATATATTTTAATCTTTTTTATGATAATAATCAATTATTTAGTGAGATATGTCAAAAATATCTTATAGGTCTTCAAGTAAACTACCATTACCAATCAGCTCGTAATTAGAACTTTATATTTTTAATGGAACAGCTTATTTATTTTTTCAAAATTTTAGATTTTTGTTTTGTTTTTTTTTTCAATATTTATAATTTATTATAATCTTTAAATGATCAGTACAGAAACTAATGTTTTTATTAATAAAGAATTACACAGAAAGTATATCATGTATTAATTGTGTGTATATGTTTAAACAATTATATTAGTTGCTGTCAGATCTTTAATAATTATTATTTGCTTATTGCACTTAGTTGATCAATTTTTCATTATTCATATTTTATTTAGTTTGTTGTATAAATATTGAAGTGTAGGGCGCCGTTAGTGTCAAAAGTAAACCGAATATTTATAAAATATTTTTTGTTTCATATTTTATCATTCCTCTATTATGAAATTTTTTTTTCTCATTATTGTATTTTATTTGTACAATTACGTACTATATTTTACTTTGATTATATCATTTGGTCAAATTTTATTTCACAATAAATATTTTTCATTTTTCGTTTACTTTTATGTTGTCACATAAAAAAAACATACAAAACCTAATTTACACAGTACAGTAAATAATTCAAATGTATGGGCAACGGCATAGCAGAGAGCGTTGATTCCGGTTCACTCGATAACGCAAGTTAAGCAAGGCTGCCCGCGGTTAGTAGTTGGATGGGTGACCGCTTTGCGAAAATCCATACCAGCGAACCCTGCGTTTCGTTGTCACACCACCGAAAACGAGGAACCGAGGCGGCACATAAACGTGCAGTTGAGACTGCTTTACTAAAAAAAAAATTAAATGTAATACGTACGTGATTGGATAAAAGTGACGAAATTAACTATGTAGGAAATAGTTTGTAATTAATAGATTAATTCATAACAAATTAAAACGTTTGAATAGTTTCTGTAATTATCATTTCATAAGAACAATTACTCGTATTATAAAGAGAAACAATAGCTCTTTAACATTTCGATTAAAATATAGGCTGTCCCACTAAAATATCTAAAGTTGCATATCATTACGTGAAAATGGAACACCCCCAACACCAGGTAGAACAACTCATACTGCAAATAAGTGGACATTTTGATCTAAAACATTTGGTAATATTTAAAGTTATGGCATATAATAAAATATACCTATGGATCAGCCTCTATAAAGAAAAATAGTATTCACTTTAATCAAAGCTAAAACCGTGTGTAACAACGTTATAAAGAACAAACAGTGTAATTACGCCCGGCTTGCTCTTGCTTTGTTGATGCAACAAAACAAATTTTCCTTTTAAGTTGTTATGAAGATGAGCTTGTAACCTGTTTCTGGAGCTAGTACAGGCGATGCGCTTGTAATTTCAACACAGTGCTCTTTCTTCATTATAGATGCAGATCAAGTTTCGCGTTTTAATGATGAGAGATCGAACGATGAAGAACACGAACACAACATACTCCTCGTCTTAGTTTGAACATCATCTACCTTATCTTCATAAATGGCTAAATGTTATTAAATCTGCTGTTCACAGTTCAAACCGGAAGTGTACAAATACGTGAAAAGCGACAACTTATTAAAAATGCAAAATGGGTTGTTTATTATTTACATGCTGCTCTCAACGTTAAATTTAATAATGGATGTTTATTTTCACAAGCTTAATAATAATTCATATCCAGATAATTTTAGCATTTTCTCGACACGTGCTTGTACGTTACTAATTTATTTTTCATTTGTTTTAGGTGAGTACACTACACATATCAAGGCTGTTTTCTACTTGACTCGGTGCAATAATTCGTAAGTTAACTAAAACGTATATTAATAATTAATTTCTATGTCACTAGCCTAGCACGCCAGGGGTCGTGGGTTCGAATCCCACTGAAGAGCATAGTCGTTCGTGTTGTCCACATACTTTCATAATCATCCAGTCATGAGGTGGCATATGACCATAGTAGTTAGTCCGCCTCTCATCTTCATAAAAAAAAAATTAATTTAGGATTAATTTATTGAAGCAGGAGTGCTTTATTCCATGAGTCCCGCGTTTGAATCCCGGCTAGGATTAACACCATTTATTACAATTTTTCATATAATTGAAATATGTTGTTATGAAAATAATGAGGTATTCCGGTGTAATTGAATTTATCCAAAGGAATACATTCTTTTAATAATTTATATCATAATATAGTAAAATATGCTAATTAACAAGATTTCATTCTAATGTCAGAAAATTGCAATTTTCCCGACAGCAAACTTTCTTGAAAATTGTTATGTGATAACGCCTACTGCTACGTCATGCTTATTTGTTTGCTTTAAAAGAACGAATAGCTTTTTGTGCGTATTATTATTATTTTTGAACATTTCCACAGTATTTACTGACTACGTTTACAGGTAGGACAAATATGTACTTTGACTTTGAAAAGGCGACTTTTACCACTGTATAAACACTTTCGATTAAGGCCTCATTCATATAAGCAATTAGTTTTATGGTTTACAATTTATTTTATGTTTAAGAAATATTATTTCCATGTTACCATACGAAAGCGTTCAAACTACCTAATTGTGGTGTACAGTTAAAACTAAAGTTTGTAAACTTCAAACTTTTGGTTTAGGTTTACGTCATTTTCGTCGGTAATAGCCGAGCTATAAGCTGTTGTGGAAGTCACAATTCTCATCTAAAATGAATACGATTTTGTAATTTCATTAACAACATATTTATTAAGAATATGAATTAAATTTCAATCGGAAAAGTTGAAAATTGCATGTTTTAGGGGTGTTTTAACAAAATGGTAATATTTTTCATCATTTTTTCGCATTAAAAAAATTTTTTTGACAAGAGCATCATCATCAGTTTAGTTCATGTCCAGCGAAATTGAATAAAAAATGTTTAAGTTAGTGTTCCCGCAAGTTGAAAAAAAAATCGTTTTGAGAAAAAGCGTTTGAAATGAATGTTACCGAAAACGAAAAATTCGAAGCAGTAATAAACAATATAAAGATAAACTGCTAAACGGTTAATCAGCTATTCCAGCACCATAAAGCAACACTTATTTGTGATGTCTTGAAAAAATGACTAGATGTACTTCACAACATGAATAAAACATTCTGCAAGTTTGAAATAGTTATTTGTCAAACTAGAGTGGAAAAAGCGCTCCTTTTTCCCCCTCAAGTTCGAAGTTTGCCTCATGAGCGCAGCGAGTGAGGCATTTCGAATGAGAGTGGAAGAAGAGCTTTCCTCTCGTCTTAGACACAACATATTTTTCACGACATGTTTCTAAAAACGATTTACTCAGACCTAAAATACACTTTGAGAACATAACTGTCAGACTGACTCGTTAAAAGTTAGGTTATCAGACACAAGGCGGTGTAGCAGTGTTGCCAATGAACCAATCTTAAATATCTTTAAAAATTGTCAAATTGTGATTTAATAAGAAAAAGAAAAATATAAGACACAATTGTAAGATAATTTAAAGTATGTATATCACTAAAATAAGGATTTTCAATAAAATTAGGAATTTATTTATAATTTTTATAATATATTTTTTGTAAATAACATTCATATTGGTAACACTTCTATATTTTCCTCTCTAGAGAGGAACAACACATTTTCCTCACTATTTCGGGAGAAGAACGATGGGATTTCCTACAATGTCGTGAAAAAAAAAAAAACCTTCACTGTAGTGCTCATAACATTGGAACGAATCGGAATTTTATTATAAAATTTGAAGGACATATGCTTGAATAGTTTTACAAACGATATTTGGAATAAAAAAAAACCATTTTTGGAATCGTCTAAGTAGGTTCCCTCTTTAATGTGTGAACCTACTAGTAATTTTACTTTTAGAAAGTCGCCTTTTCAAAGGCAATTCAAAGAAAATGTTGCCATTCGCCTCGTCAATGAAATAGCAATCTCTGCAGCAAATCTGGTATTTTAATGCCTAGTTAAACAAATTACTATTATTATATACTATAACTTTATTCTTCATTCCGGTATGATTCGCGATCCTGCCCCAACTTTCCACTGTTTCAAGTTACCCATTCAGTTGTTAATTACAGCGAAACTTACCAAGCAGTAAAGTACCATAACTTGCGACTCGCAGCACAGAGCAGCGTCTAGCATCCCGAGGCTTAACACACGTAGACGTAACACGTAACGTAAGAGCCATCGATAATTAGAGCTTCGGTATCACAGTGAAATTGTCTTTGTGCGTTAATTGTATTCTGTCATCTTGTTCTCTGTCTTCTACTGTTCTGTCTTCGCGTCTCCGGCTGCTGCAACACTAAACATTATTACAACAGACTTCAAAGTTCCTTCATCAACATTGCGGTGCACATACACGCGCACGCATTAAGGACCTGTTTACACGGTCGATACCTTTGCCCATTTAGTGTTGTTTGTAGAGTCAGCGAAGTGAATATGTTTGTTTCATCATCTTGATTGAGTAACGGAGATTCTCATGGGAATCATGTTTATTATACAAAGGATTTTTAAATTTTATTTTGGATACGAGTATATTTCCTTTGAACTAAATTGTACTTAATATAATATTATATTAAAGCCAATACAAGAATATGATGAAAGGTTTATTTACATTTTAAATAAATATCATGATGTATTCTATAAGTTAATACGAGTTTAACGGCTTGATTTATGAGAACCTTAGGTCCAGAAATTTAGAAATATCTTGTGAACAGTGATAATTATCTCTCGTATATCCCGAACGTATATTTTTACCTCCCGCCTACCTCTAGGTAAGGGAGGTATTGTTTTTGGTCAAAAAATTGGGTAGTGAGTTTTCAATGAATAAGCACGTTTTAAGGTCCCTACAATAGGTTTTTACTATTTTCGCGATGATGTCTGTATGTATGTATGTATGTATGTATGTATGTATGTGTGTGTGTGTGTAGTCTGTGGCAATTTTTTCGTCTCGCATAACTCAAATACTATAATACCAAAAAATACAATTTTGTGAATTATTGCTTCTTATATTTAAATGAAGAGCTGATTAGATTTTGGATAAAATTGGTCAACCGGAAGTAGAAGTTTACTTGAAGCCCTTAACAGTTCTTTGTGAAAAATACGGTTAAATTTCCTTTTTCAACAATTTATGTTATTTTCAAAATTGAAGAATATTTAATTTTACATGTGTTTTGATTATACTAATTTGATTAATTTTCATTACATTTAGAGATAATAAAATATAAAGAAATTAGATTTCACAAATCTTGCATTCCTAGTACACCATGGAAACATTTAAAAATTTTCAATTTTTTTTCGAAATGTGACACATGTCATTGTGATTGTGAAGCTGTTATATATATGTCAAAAAATGCAATAAATATACGAAAGAAAATTTAAATCTCAAATATAAATAGAAAATAATCAAATAAGAAGGTATGTTTTTGTATCAAATACTATTTTGTACTGTTTAAGAGTAGTATTGGGCGGGAGGTTATGTGCTGGGCACATCAGATTTTTTATAGGATATAAGAAATACAAGGTGAAACTTTTCATTAGGCAATAGGTCGTTCGTTCCCAATGAATAAAAGTGTAATTACAAAAAATGTTCAGAAATAATAACAGCTTTAAACATGCCTAAATATATTGGTATAATACATTTTTGTCATGAGATAGAAGTATTTAATATTTATAATTTTTTAGCTATTTACAGTTTCCCTTGGGAAACTAAAAATTCAATTCAAATAGTCGTATTGTTTGAGCAAGACAGTTGACATAAAATTTTAATGATTATTGACTTGTATAAATTATTTATCAGTAATCACCCGGCGTAAAAAAATCGGTACACTGTTAGTTTTTTTTTTTTTTCTTATTTCTGTTAATAACATTTTTGTTGTACTTACAATGAAACTTTTGGTGTTTTATAATTCAATGGACTATTAAGATGTGGAAAAAATTGGCTTGCTGTTTTTATTAGTTCATTTAATGAACAATACTAATCGGAAATTAAATTTAAAGATTTGAAATGATTAGAGCT
This sequence comes from Poecilus cupreus, assembly GCA_963942605.1. Taxonomy (NCBI): domain Eukaryota; kingdom Metazoa; phylum Arthropoda; class Insecta; order Coleoptera; family Carabidae; genus Poecilus; species Poecilus cupreus. The sequence continues at coordinate 21,441,512 of OZ012718.1, forward strand.
ATTTTAATTCTCTTTAATCTTTGTTAATTTCGAAATGAAAAGATTTTTAGATGTAGTACTGTAGATATAATAGTTATTTGTATACCAAGGCCGCGAAATCTCTCTTTAGCGTACCGAGAAAAAAATTCTCGTCGAGGCTGCTTGCGACTGAGACAATCTCGAGTGCGATAAAGGATTTCGCGGACAAGGTGTACACACTATTTTTTGTGCAACCATAAAAAATATTAATTACAAATTTTAAACAGTTTTATTCTAAATAGAAAGTGGCTATGGGATTGACATTTGATAAACAAAACAATTAGTTTTGAAAAATTAATGTCAATTCTCAAGTGTCAAAATGATTGTTTGTTACCATATTCCGCGAAATAGGGTACAAAACAATCATTTTGGATTTCGCGGCCGTTACCATAACAACAACCGTGAAATTCAATTCCTCGGTCTATTTTGCGGCTGCGAAATGCTTATTTCGCGTCCGGTTGCACAAAAAATTTATTTAAATTTAACGTTTCTAATTATTCAACAATTCTTCATCAATAAACAAAAGAATGCCATTAACCAAATATATCTACATAACTACACCCAAAAGACTTTTATTTCATTACTATAAGTTCTGAAAGTTTTTTCTACTTGTTGTTAAGTTGATTTAGGCCGAATTTATTTTCTTATTTTATCTAGTATTCAACTAAATTTAAATTTTTATTAATATTGTTCATTAAATAGACCGATAAGTTACATAATGCTGTTTTTCTGCACTCTAATAGTAACCTGTTTCGTAAAATATCAAATGATTTTTTTTTTGCTCGCCAATGTATAAGAAGATACCCGGTATGTGCGGCAGGTGAAAATGTACGTTTTCATTTTATTTAAATACTGTGGAATTAATTGTACAAATATTTATAAATTTCTGATTTTTGATCGGTATGTGACTTCACTAAAAGTGTGTATGATAATATCCAATTGATTCAAAGATAATTACAATAGTACTGTGTAAAACTAATCTTCGAGAAGTTCAGTCATGAATATTTCACTGAAGGTGCTGCTTCTCTTCTTTAAACAATTGGTACAATAACATTCATCATAATATTTAGATAAACAGAAATATCTCAAGAAGAGGTATCATATACGAGCACAGAATCATATAATTTGGCTCAGTTGAAATCATACAAAGGAAAATTGTTAAATTCATCATATTTGCAGCTTAAATTCTATCATTTTTACCTCCCGTACATACATATATGTAAGGGAGGTATTTTGTTTATATAACGAATTGATTCAATTTTGGGAACAATTCATCAACAGTAAGTTGTAGATTATTTGATGTCCTATTAGGATTTTTGATGAGAAATGGAAATGAGATAGAGTAAATTTCATTGGAATTTAAAAAATTTAGAATAATATTATGTACAATCTTTATTTGAAACATGTTTCTATATTTTGTTGTCATCAGATTCAAAAACATTGTTCGTGGTACCAGCCAATACCTTTGGGCCAAATCAAATCTTTATGTTAGTGATATATGTTAATTTGCTATTATTTTTATTTCACTTGTTATTTTTCCTTAAAATATTCTTCAAAATAACAGAATGTAAGATACAAATTAATTGAGTACAACAATTTTCCTTTGTAAGATCAGAACAATTTTTTTAAAGTTATTCTAGAAGTCCTAATTGAGTCAAATGATATGATTCTGCGCTCGTAAATACTTTTGCAGCCGACGTAGTACTTGTATGTCCTTTTTGTAAGTAAATTAATAATAATTTTGAAAATAATAGTACGAAAAGAAAATAGAAATCCATCAATATAGATATGTAACAAATTAATAATGAATAATAGCATTAAATTATCATCTCCTCTTCACTTTCATTATGATCGACATATGGCTTCGTCATGTATCTATTCACGCCATTCTTATTGGTTGAACAATATAATACCAATACAAACTTTTGCATCGGAATTTTCAAACGTATATAGAGGTTTGTATGTAGCATCTGTTTTCAATGCTCAATAACACAATAAATGCATACTCTTGCATCCATCAGGTATAGCTAATGATACGAGAATATATTTTATTTGAAATCCGCACTAAAGTGCTCAAAAATCCTCATTTAAAAGCTCAGAAAACGTCACTAAAGTAACCCATTATACGAAGATTTTGAGCAACCCTAATTAAAGTTAAATAATTATTGTACAATTAGTATAATTTTGGCAAATATATTCACGTACTATAGCAAATTTTAACGTAACATAAAACAAAATTTGCAAGAAGAATTAACTAATTAATTCCGATGACGAAATTGAGGACAAACACATAATTTTGAGTGTTATTTACGATAACTTCACTTCTCGAGGATGGCAACATTGACTGTCAGTTTCAATTGACAACTGACAGATGTATAAACTTAACCTATATTGTAGATTATTTACAGTTTTTTCGAATTTTAGATTTCAAATAAAACTTAATATGTACCTCGGCACTGAAATTCATTTTTATCACTCACATGGTATATTTTCCTCGACCCTATGGGCCTCGGCAACTAAATTCCATATTCTTGATAAAAAAATTGAACTCAGTGCCTTGATACATAAATAACTATTTTAATAATAGTTATTTTAAATTGTGTCTTCAGTTTTCAATTGAATTTATCAGTTACTCTTTTAATAAAAGTCCAGGATTCTTCTTCGGTTCTTTGTTCCTTCATTGCCATTACCTTTATTTTGCTCTATTTAACTAACCAATGGAGATTGGGTTCGGGTTCGGGTTGGCCGAATGTTAAAGTTACGAAGGCGAGAATCCATCCTGAATTGATTATCCGGGGTAAAAAGCAACTCAAGTGAAAACTTACAGCTTTTTTCAATCTTCTCTATGACTCGTCATTGAAAAGCAACTTGGCAATATTGGACCTGCGCCTGCACTTGGAAATGTTCGCATTCGCATTTAATTGGAACGCCTTTGCGATGTCGGTCGGCAAGTGATTTGATTTATTTTATTTCGCCTGTCCTATGCGCGCAAATCGGGTGAAATACCACTTTTGCTGATTTGAAAATAAATATTATAGAAATACATCTGTTGAGTGATTTTATTACATAAACTTTATTTACTCTTTTTTCGTAAATACGCTAGGAAATTAATTTTCCAAAGTTATTTTAATGTGTAAAAATAGAGAAATGAATGTAATGCATTTTAAATTAGAATACAGATTAAATTTTTCTGTGTGCACACGCTGTTTAATGTACTGGAAATTGTAATTTAGTTATAATGCAATTTTAAATAAAATTAAAATCTAATGTGCGCAAATTTTAATTTCGAAACCGTATAATATTTTTTCATCATCGTGAAAATCAGTAACATCGTATCATAGAGATTCTATGTTGAAAACTCACTGTCAAAAATTTGGACATGTACGTGCGGTAGGTAAGAACCTGATAGGTCTAATTAGGTCATAAATTTTAAATATTCTAAATATGTTATTTCAAAATAATATCATTATTATTTTTTTAGACATCTTTAAAATACACATTGACATTGTAAACATAATGAAGTCGTATTCTGGGGATCTTAAAACGTGCTTATTTGTTAAAAACACACTATCAAAAATTTTGACTAGTTACAATTTAATTTAATTACCGGGTCTAGAATTGAAATATGGCATATGAGTATTCCAAGTCTTTTTTTACATTACTGTACCTTTTTACTTATTCTCTTTCTCTTTACAGTAAAAGTTTAATTACAAAAGTTGTTTAGTATTTAACAATGCATACAAAAAGCTCATTTAATTAAAATTAATAATTAATTAAAATTAACCTAAAACTAAATTTACATTTGTTTATTACAGTGTTGAATTATTTTCTATATTATGTATTTCGTAGAAAATTGAAATGATAAAATGGAGGATTAGAGTTTATTTCTTTCCATGTCTTTGTGTTAAATAAATAAATAATTCTTAAAACTGTTTTATGAAATATCAAATATTTTTCGGTTTTCTTTAAGTTTTCATTACCGTGTTATAATTTTTCTAATAAATATTAATTTTAATTCGATTGATATATCGTAAAATACTAATATTTAGGTAATCAATTGGGCCTTATTGCATGCATTTCTAAATTCAGAACAACTTTTGTATTTACACTTTAACTGTAAAGTGAATAGGTAAAAGAAACAACAATAAAAATAATAATTATTTACCTTACAAGTGGGTAAAGTAAGGAATTACTCACGAGAGTAATTTAAGCCGAAGGCTGAGTGTGCAAAATTTATTAAAGTAATATTATTTGACAGTAACATGTACTGTAAATTTTCTAAATTAAAATGTCAATCGAAGTAGTTACCAAGGTGTTGTGTGTTATTATAATTGTTATAAATAGAAAATTACTCACTAGTGACTTTTTTCAAAATTATACCCACTAGTGGGTAATCTATTACTTTCTTTGTTTAAAATCGCTATAGTTATAGAGCATTTATTGAGAGGTTATGGATAAAATAGTTTTCTATTTTATTTTGGTTAGTAGTTAGTTCTATGGTGGATCTATATTTTTAGTCAAAAGTTCGTGTATTTGCTTACACACGTTTATTTAAAACTTTTGTTTGTATCTCCTACAATTTTTGAACTATAAATTATTGTTAGAAAGTAATCGTCTATACATACATTTATTTGAAATACTATAGACAACTCCTAAATCATTCTTTCAATATGGTATTGCTTTAGTATTTTAACTGACTTTGTACCTCATACGATTCTCGAGATCTCAATTGTAAACCAATAAATAAATCATCCCTTATTGACACGTCTTTTTTACTTTGTTTGCTATCTAAGTGTACATTTATTTACTGAAACAAACGTTAATCCATCCATGTAACAAGACCGTCCACACGCACACACGTCCAGTGGTTCTCAAACTACACACTTGCACATCAATTTCTCACCTTACACTACTAGACAAAGACACACAACAACCCCACTTGTACCCTCGCTCCGTGCCAGAGCGAGACAGGAACACTGCAGTGAAGTTTGCGCCGCCGCGCAGGCAACTTGCACATAGATTCTCGCGGCGTGCGCCTGGCCGCCCGGCCACCAGTATCGCACCGGTGGCGAGCGGGTTAACACAACAACAATTTCCTCTGACATTTAGAACGTTTTCTACTTTTCTCGCGGGTTGTTTTTGATGTTGTGACGGGCTACGCGTATCATAGAATGTGCTGGTAGTGTTGGTAATGATTCAATGTGTGAGATGAGTGGTTTAGAAACGATGGGAAAGGAATTTTGATATATTTGTTAGGTTATGATTCATGGTTTGTAAATAGTCTTTGTTTTCGTGAAATTTAAGGTTTTAAAAAGGTTGCTGATTTTGATAAATGAGCTTTAATCCTTTGTGCGTGACTAATTCATCATTTGATGAAGGTTATTTTGATTCCCAGTAATTAATTTATAAAATGTTATATTTTTAAGCAAAGTGTTTGAGGTTATGGTAATATATTATAATATTTATATTAACCTATACATATTTAACTCATGTTTCTAAAATAAAAAGATGAATGTCACGTGTGTATACTAAAAGGGAAACCTGTTAAACATCAAAGGGTTGAACGTGAAAGAGAAATGTTAAAATATGACTGGGAAATACAGAATTGAAAGCATTTATTAGAAGTGGACTTACTTTTAATTTACGTATTTGTGTTGTACATTTTGTTATTTGCTTAATATTGTTGCACAAGAATATAAAATATTTATATAAGGGCCGGTATTTCCAAACTCCGTTACCTAGAGAATAAATTTATCAATAGAATAAACAAAAAATATCGCATCAAAATCATAGCTTAAATTATGATTATTATTCTAGCTGTCATCTTTTGATGCGATATTTTTTGTTTATTTCATTGATAATTTTTTCTATAGTTTATCTGAGGTTGGAAATACCGGCCCTAAACTACATAAATTTTACAGTCTTCTGCAAATATAAAACTGTAATAAATTATGTAATTTCTCTTAATCCTAAAGTAGAATACTTTTTGCTTCTTTCTCGCAATAAGTTTTTACTTCGATATCGGTCTACAGTACAACCACGGAGAAAATTACCTGGTAACAAAATAATGTGAATTAACATGTAATTTATTGTAATTCTGAATAATACGATATGATTAAATTTAAAAAAAAAAGCATCAATCTACTGTGACTGAAATAACATTAACTTTATCCATTTTATATATATTTTATTCTCTGGCGAAAAAAAAAAGGTATAATTGTAATTTTATTGGGAAAGGTACCAAGTGAAGTGCGGGAAGTCATTTTTACCGCATGAGCGAGCGACGGCTTCATTTACGCGAATGCGTGGATGGCGTCTTCCGATAAGAGTTGTACGACACTTTTAATAGAAAGTATTTTTAACTTAATCAAAATACTTGTAAATTTACAAAATTAAAGCATCAATCATCGATTGCTAAGGAACTTGATGATACGACAAATGGAAAAACTCGCATTTTTCTTTGAATCATTGGCAATTATGGTTTTTTAAGAATTGATAATTGATCGAATAATTTAACGTAAATAAAATATAAGCAATAGCACGATAAAATCCTAGAGTAAGAAATGAGCAGAACAAACGTTCACCTTTTTTCTTATTTTTGAAGTAATTTTACAATTATTTGCAACTCCATATCCTTTGGAAAATAATATAACTTAACGATATTTCTACACTACATAATTGTTACATTGAGGCACCGCATAAATTCTATTTGATTTACTTATCATTTTGTTTACTTATAATCAAAATTCTACTATTATGGGCAGAGTAATGTCTTTACAATTGCTAATAATTAAAATTTAGCCACCAGATATCAGCTACTTGGTTGTTACATCCCAATAGGAGACAATATAAAGGAATGAATTTATGTTCCGCCTCTTGGTAACCGATGCGGAGGGATTTAAACATCCTTTAAAGGCTATAGCCGGGTAAGAAGGTAAATAATGCACCCTTTTGTAATTACGATAAATTAATAAACATTGCTAAATATATATTTTTTTAAATAGTACACATATGCTCCTCACAAAATGTAAATTTTTGTTTATTTCTTTTTACGAATTATACTAACATAATATTACCGCAAATTACTTTGACATCAAAACATTTTGGATTTTCCAAAAAAATTTTTTTCGATTATTAATTTTTGGGAGCAAAATCAATTTAAAAATCACTTTTAAATTCAGGGTTTCTCGAGGTTCCTAATAGCGGTGACATTTTGAAAAAATTCTCAACTATAGCCCTTATAGAGCACTATAATATATTTTATCAGCCTGATTAAATTGGTGTAACATGTTAAAAAAATCTTTCATGCTTTTATATGTGTAAAATAAAGTTTTTGTTTTTATTGCCTTTAAATTGATAAAGAAGGAAAATAAATAATTAAAACTTAACTTTTGATACAAGTTACGTGTTCTTAAAAATTAGTATATTTTTTAGAAACACAAATTAGAGGCGATAGTATTCATTTTTATTGCTACTTGAAAAACACCACTCGTCTTCCACTTGTGTTCATTATCGTAGCAATAAAAACTCAATAGTCCAGGCGGTAAATTTCCGGAAATCAAACTAGTCCTTAATAGATTATGAATGAAAACACCAACTTTTCGTTGTTGACAAATGCGCGTCAAAGGCAACTTTCTATAGCAGTCGTCGGAAATAGTATATTGTACAACGAGCATGGAATGGTACTCATTTCCTACGAGTATGAAATGGACATTCCATGCGAGTTGTACACTATACTTTTTCTACGACCACGATATTATTTCCTAATTAATTAAATTTTGATAATAAATTTGTCCTGCTTTTACCATTAGAATATTTAACAATTCGAAATATGTATCCTAGCAATGGCACCTGTACTTAAAAGAGCTGAGCTGTATCGATATACGCACAAAACAAATTCATTTCGCACGATGCTGGCAATGTACCTCATATCCCTAGCAACAACAAACATACAATGAACAGATTTCTAAGTGGTCGTAGAAAATAGTATATTGTGTCATTAGGAGTAAATGTGATACTTTGGGTGCTGAGCATGTAAGTTTGAACGACGAGCGAAGCAGGGCCGGTTTTGCCATAAGGCGAATTGGGCGACTGCCCTAGGCCTCCGAATTTAAGCGGCCTCTAAAAATTCGATGGATACTATACAAAACGAAATATCATTTTCATTTGTATTCTGCATTAAATAATTTCATTTTGAATGTATAATTTAAATTCACGCCACTTTATTAGAACTTTAACAACAGTAACGTCACTAAATTAGAGGAATATAGGCAACATCATTTACGTTTACCAGTAAATTGATAATGTTAACTTTATACCGCTTGTGAAATATAGTTATGGTAGGAGGGTGTGAGCTATCTAATTTCCAATCCTTCGAAACGATCTAAAATGGCTGACTTAGCAGAAATTCTTTTTTAAGTTAGCTCGCTTCGCTCGTGCTTTTCTAAACAAGCCCTAAGTCCGCAGAACGCACGTCCGACAAACTCGATTCACATTACGCATTTTTAATGGAACCTTTTCATAAATATTAACTCATTTTGGTTCATCTCTTTTCTAAGTCGGTCATTTTAGATTGTTGCACATTTTACAAATGAACATTAGACAAGTTTCGAGGGATTGGAAATTTGATAGCACTCATTGAATTTTAGGAAGACGCATGCGCTCCCGTTTAGGTAACAATATGAACTATTTCGTTATCGTCCGAAATGTATTTCTAAGCGAAGCACAGAATGAGAAACGGGATGTAAATAGTGTCTTTTGTCTCTATACATACATTTTAATAGGTACGTTAAAAATAAAATTTGAAGGAGGAGCCGCGAAAGTAGGAAGGAAAAAAATGAAGAAAAAATTAGATATTTTATTTCGGCCTAGGCCTCTAAATATATAAAACCGGCTCTAGAGCGAAGCGAGTCGAACAATTACATGCGAAGCATACAAAGTCACATTTACTCCGAATAACACATGCTATTTTTTCTTCAAACATTGAAAATAAAATAAAATGCTCAAAACTTCAAAAAATATTCTGTCTTATCTAGCATTTGACGTTGCCGTAGAATATGCTGTTTTGTTATTTTTGTTTATTTGTTTCATTTTTAACTGTCAAATTATTGAATTACAACCTAATTATTTTTCATAATATTTTACTTTGTCCGCCGCCGGCGTAAATGTATTGCCAAGGATACACTTTTACGCCGGCGGCGACAATATTGAACTTCTGCTTGTTGAATACAAATACATAACAACGTACTTTTATGACGTTTGAAGAAAAAATAAGTTACATGTGTTGTCATTCTATTGTTTGTAATTTCATTAGTTATAATTCAATTTTTTATCTATCTGGTCCGCTAAAATTAATCAATACTAACTTTGGCCCAAGGATATAAAAACGTTGGGCATAACTGAGCGGATTAAGAAACTTTTTTGAAAATAGCACTTATGCTGGATGTGTAATTAATTGGAAGATTTAGATGTGAAGGTATAGAAACACGAATATTTTAAATCTATAACAACTTATAAACATTGATCGTGTGTCAAAATAAATATTTAATTTACTCTTTTATTGCTATAATAGAAAACCTCAATCCATGCCTCTGGAACCCATTTACTCCAGTCATTGTTTGAGAAATTTATTTCAAAAAATGTCTCTCGCAGCCATTTGCCAAATTGTAGTAAAATTTACAGCGACATGTGACCAGTCCACTGGCCTTTAATCTAGTTGTAGCTCACGCGGCGCTGCCTCTGCTCACAAACCACGTGTAATTACATTTTCGCAACTAAAGCGCAGTATACACCGGGGAATTTGAGCGCAAACGGAACCTCGCATCAGCGCACATCGAATTAATGAATCGGTGGCCGTGATCGGTGGTAAGCGCTGCCCGTAAAGCTGCGTCTCCACTGGTGCGTTGGCAAAACAAACTCAACCAACCGCACAGAGATGGAATTAGGGAAGAGTAGAACTGGGTTTGCACTTACTTACCGTTAAAGCTGCTAATTTATGTGCTAGTAATGCATGAGTACAGCTAGTTTGTTCTTGGTTATAAAAGAACCGGAAGATGTTTCATTTAGCCAAGACGAATAAATTTCCATTATATTTTGTTGAGATAATTATTGACTATGCTCTATTCCACGAGACCTTTCATTAAATGGGCAGACGTCCATGTGGTTTCCTGTGTTGTGATTGGTCCTCGAACACGTGATAACACTATGGGAAATCCCGTGTACAGTACAGCTTTCTTGTTATGCGGTGCACGTCACTATCTTCCGAACTAAGAATTAACGAACATCATATCTCCTGTCTTCGTCCTACACCTGTCTGCGTCACTTATCTTAAAATTAAACGTTTGGCCAATCAGTGCATCTCTTTCTCACTTAAGACATAAAATGCAATAGAGTAACATCGCGTCATCAATATGGCCGAACAGAAACGTGTGTTTTCAAATAACTAATTCGCAAACGTCAAATGAAAATATTTAAGGTTATAAATGCCGCAGCGCAACAAGTGTCAGTGATTCTCAAACAACTATGTTTGTGAAAAAAAATTACTTTATAATTATATAAAGTATTAATTTCGAAATTGTTAGTAATGGGGTCTTTCACCATTTTTTTAATTTTTTTTTTATGAAACTTTATCTATACTGAAGACTATCTACACTTTTAAAAAGTCTTAATTGTTATTCATTAAGCCACAATGATTTTTTAAAAAATGTTGTGACGTCATAGTAGAGGTGTTGCTGGATCTAAAACAGTACAGATTGTAAGTAATTGTAGTCATATATTTTTTTTACTTATTTTATTATTATTATTACAATAAAATAGAACATTTATGTAACAAAAATTATTTAAATATCTACTGTTTTAGATCTCTACTATGACGTCACAACATTTAAAAAAAATCATTGTGGCTTAATGAATAACAATTAACACTTTTTAAAAGCGTAGATAGTCTTCAATATAGATAAAGTTTCATAAAAAAATATAAAAAAAATGGTGAAAGACCCCATTATACGTTATAATTCACTATATTGTTTCTTTATACATATTTTTCATAATCTTATATTACGTACATATATTTTTTTACTATCAACACTGTTTTAGAACCATTCAACTTATTGATGACGTATTATGACGCCCAAACTTTCTCCCACTATTGCTGATTTGATTCATACGAATGTGAATGGTGACGTGAACCGCACCACAAGAAAGCTGTACTTATAGGTACAAACATGTGTACACTGTTATAATGTCACACTACACTTTATTGTTTTGAGTAGTTATACCGGGAGTTTTTTTTTTATCAGTATACATAGGGATGTATCATTACCATAGTTACAGTTAAAATGATTATCGCGTTTTTTTGTAAGTAATCATAAGGATAATTTACATTGATTATTAATAATAGTTAATCATAATGAAACAAGCAATGCAAGTTTAAACAAATAAGAAATTTATTGTAATTGCTTTGAAAATAAATCTTTGCAAGTTACTAATTGACAGTTGCATTGTAAACAAATTACAACTTATTAAACAAGGTAAACAATGCGGATTGCTACAATACACGCAAGGTAACTATAACTGTTTTTACTGCTTTAAGGAGGTGACAGGACACGCTCGCCGCTTATTTTCTCCATTCAGTAGTAAAACCTATTTTACCTTGCTTGTAATGTAACTATAAATTGATAGAAATTATTATTTTTAACCCTTAAATTTCAGTGCCTGGCAATGTACTTTGTATATATTATATATTGTCGAAGGAATAGAAACTTCAATAATAAATAACTTATTAAAATATTTTAATAATAATAGAAAATAAATTTTACAAAACCTAAAATATTTTTTTGATCAAAATAAAAGTCCAGTATCATCCATCATCATCACTCAGATCACTTGCTTCACCGAAATTATCATATAATTTTTATAGCTCTGCATCAGTATGAATCCTATTTTAATTTTTACCGCTCATTTTTTAGATTTCTTTAAAAAAAATGTTGTTTTATTCTAATTCCAAAAGGAGGGACACTATGATTTATTTATTTTTGTCTTGAATAATAATTATACCAATTGAATTCAATTAATACAGCCAAAGTTACATATTACATAAATGCAACAAAGAAAACATCGGCGGGGTCCACAATACACCCCCATCCAGAATTTATGGGTTAATTTCTGTAAGTTATCCCTATGTTAACTCATAAAAAAAAACACTTTAATACATTGCTGTCAATCATTTTGACTGTAACTATGGCAATGACACATCCCTATCCCTACATATACTGATAAAAAAACTCCCGGTTCCATTTTTATTTTATCTTGTTGCTTCTACATTGTGTATATTAGAAATATTTATGCTTAAATTTATATTTTTTTAAAAACTGTATATTTTTCTACAATCGTTGCACAATATCGACATTGTTATTCCATTTTTAGTTAGGAAATGTTCAAAATTGTCGCTCTAGGGCGACAAAATGACATATTGTCGCACTAGTGCGACAAAAATAAAACAAAAATAAATTAGATAAAAGTAAATGATGCATTGGATGTTTCTGGTAATAACCTTGCTATTGCAAATACAGTTGGCATATACGTACATACATTTCAACTTAATCACCATAAACGTATTCACTCTGTAGACTTTATGTCAAATGTACTCCATATGTCAAATGTACTCCATGTGTCAAATTATGATTTCTTTGAAAATTTTTATTTTGTTCATAAACGTTGTCATGATTATGGTGACATGGGTAACTACAATTTTACTGAATTGTTATAGGCGGGACCAAAGATAATTTTGAAAATTAATTTTTTTCTACAGCTTGACATTGGTCAACGATTGTAGAAAATAGTTATTTGTGTATTAAGGGTGCAAAATGCTGCATTGTAGCACGAGCATAAAGCTCGAAGCGCAGCTGAGAGCTTCAATGGGGTATGTGACCAATTTTTTTTTCTGACATTACATGATACTAGATACAAAAATAAAATACCCGTATTTTTTTAAATCAATTAATTGTTTATAGTTAACGAGAAATTAATTTTTAAATATTTGGAGAGGGGATTGAGACGTCACTGTGTCTTCTGAATAGATTGCGGCGGTAGGTATGGTGCTAGAAAAAGACCGAGATACTGTAAAGGAAAGAAATAGATATATATCAGCGGGCCATGCGTACGGCCACAGTGACGTCACATATCCCTTCTCCTAAACACAAAATTGCTAATAACTTTACTATTACAAAATAATTTACAGTTTTTATTGTTGTAATAAGAAACTACAATGAAGAACATTCATATTCTATGGCGTATACATTGAAATTCGATTATGGTCACATACCCCATTATGCGAGAGCAGCAATGCCATTTTGCACCCGTAATACACACAATATTTTTCCTACAACTTTCTTAATATTCAAATAAAAGAAATGAATTACATAAATATGTAAAATTATTATATTTTTCATACTAATTTATTGATACATTTTGATGTTACTAAGCAACAAAAACACTCAACACGTACCTGTCAACATCAACATAGAAAACCAAATTCTGGGCTTCAACCAATAAATTATCGGGCATTAATAAATATTAACCATTACTCGTATAAAAACTGCAGCATTACCTTAAATATTAATAAATAATTATACTTAACGTTACCTTAAATAAGTTTTTTTATTACCAATTGTATAATTTTTCTTAGGTTAGATTAGGTTAGGTTAGGTTAATGTCATAAATTATTAATATAAATCAATCTTTTATTTATCGAATTTGTCAATCATACTTTAAATTCTATTATGTCGTTTCTGTTCTTAATTAGTTGCAAGTTTGTGTTCAATAAATAAAAAAAAATTCAAAAATTTACAAGTAACTGATTCATGTAGCACGTAGTGCGCGTTCAGTCAGTTGCAAAGATGCAAGAGCTGTGCGTTTGCGCATGTTTAAATTACAAAAAAATTATAGGATACATTTCAAATATACGTATTTTTATTCAATCTTCTTACAATGCGGAAAAGAGTTTGTAGCCCATGTGCGCAAAATACTTTTTTTCACGTTGCCTGGGAAACACAAGTGTTGTTTATATATAACCAAGAAATAGCATATTTTGCGTATTGAAAACAATGAAAAAATGTCAAGTTTTTTTGACAGTTGTAGGAAAAATATTGTGTGTATCTCGTCGGATAGAGCTTGTTCGGTGCACTTGTCGAGTTGCGTGCAACAAACAATGCTCTATCCGCACTTGATACACATATAACTATTGTATAAGGATGTGCAATAAAAAATCGAGCAAGTCCTTCCTGAAAACAGTTCTCGAGCCGATAGTGGAATTACAGTTGTGCATATAAATTAGTTCAAAATTCCGAGCGTATACAGCCGAAAGCGGGAGGTAAAACACTATAATAATGCTGTGTATAGCTATGACAAAAAGCTCGCGGTAGATATTATTATTTATTAGCTTAGAGGTTTTTTACAATTTATTGTAGTAATTTACTACTTTGCGATTAAACGTGATTGAAAAATACAGTTAGTCAAAATGTCTCAGAACATCAACACCATAGCATAAACTAACTCATTAAAAATCCTCGGGCATCCCGTGCAGACAGTGCCGTGCGCCGTGGCAATGACTAGACGAACACAGTGGAGTGGCCTGGCGCGGTTGCGTGTATAGATGCAGAGTGTCCCGACGTCGCGATGCCGCGCGACGCGTGCTGCTGGCGGCGACGCGCGCGCACCGAGCCCGAGTCGCCCGTGTACACCAAGGAGACTGTGCTGGTGGAGGACATGGGGCCCACGGAGCAGCAGAAGCAGCAGTCTGCCCCAGAGACGCCTGCGACGGCGACGACTGCGACCAGTGCGGAGAATGAGCAGGATGAGCAAGGTGCTGCTATTCTAATTCTTTTTGATTCTTTATTTTGTTTTGTTGAAGTCATTCGGTATTATATTGATGATTGTTTATGTACGGAAATAAAAACACGATAATTTTTTGTATGCAGGGTGAGTTGGCAACAGGGTACCGGTACGGTACAATGTTTTACGATATACTGAGTCGTAAATAATTTTAAAAAAATCTTACATTTATTGGAGCATATAGCACAATATACCGGTGTACTGATATAGGAAATACAATGTTAAAATTTTCATTATGCGGTAGTTCAAAAACTGCACCAAATGAGCCTAAATTTATTGATGTAATACAATTCTGTCATGAGATAGACGTAAAATAAAAATTATAATTTAACTTTTTCCAGAGTGCCATGGTAAACAAACAGTCGTATTGTTTGAGTTTGACAGATGACAAGTTTGAATGATTATAATAGACTTGTTTAAATTATTTCTCAGTAATCATGGACACATTTGCCATTTAGAAATATTTTAAACAAATCAATAATGATTAAAAATCTGCCAAATGTCATCTGTCAAACTCAAACAATACTACTGTTTGTATGTTTTGTTTACCATGGCACTCTGGAATCAGCTAAAAACTGCACATTTTATTTTACGTCTAACTTATGACAGAAATGTTTCACATCAATAAATTTAGGCTCATCGAAGGATCGGTATGAAAACGAATACAATGATACAAAACTGGATTAGTACTTGTTATTTAACCAGCCACTGGGCTGCATTCTTTTAGTTTCCGTCATGGTAACTAAGATGTAAATAATAGTTATTTGTCAAACTAGAGAGGAAAGCGCGTCTTTTTCCCCCTCGAGTTCGAAGTTTGCCTCATGAGCGCAGCGAGTGAGGCATTTCGAACGAGAGTGGAAGAAGAGCTTTCCTCTCGTGTTAGACACAACATTTTTTTTCACGACATGTTTCTAAAAACGATTTGCTCGGACCTAAAACACACTTTAAGAACACAACTGACAGATTGGCACGTTAAAAGTTAGGTTATCAGACACAAGGCGGTGTAGCAGTGTTGCCAATGAACCAATCTTAAATATATTTAATAAGTTGTCAAATTGTGATTTAATAACGAAAAGAAATATATAAGACATAATTGTAAGATTATATAAAGTATGTATATCACTAAAATAAGGATTTTCAATAAAATTAGGAATTTATTTATAGTTTTTATAATATATTTTTTATAAATAATTTTCATATTGGCAGCACTTCCATATTTTCCTCTCTAGAGAGGAACAACACATTTTCCTCACTATTTCGGGAGAAGAACGGTGGAGTTTCCTACCATGCCGTGAAAAAACAATTTTATCCAACACCTCTCAATAAATGCTCTATAACTATGGCGATTTTAAACAAGCAAAGTAATAGATTATCCACTAGTGGGTATAATTTTGAGGAAAGCCACTAGTGAGTATTTTTTTATTTATCACAATAATAATGACACACATCACCTTGGTAACTACTTCGATTGACATTTTAATTTAAAAATTTAAAGCATATGTCACTGTCAAATAATATTTTTTTAATAAATTTTTCATTTATTAAGAAGTGTTGGATAAAACGTTATACTTCACATGTGTGCAAATTGGAATTACTCACTCGATAAAATTATCACACTCAGCCTTCGGCTTCGTGAGCTAAAATTTCTCTCGTGGGTAATTCCTTACTTTGCCCACTTGTAAAGTAAATAACTATTAATGTAGTGGTGCGTAAGAATTTTTTAAGAGCTCAGCCCGTAAAATTTCTTCACCAATAATAGTAGGTTTACGATTCAGTATATCATAAAAGGCTTTAACAACAACCATGATACTTTTATTACCTGGTTATTCAATAGATATATGTAAAGAATTGTGTGCAGAATAACAATGGTTATACGAGTACATCTTTCATTTTAAATTCCAAGTAAGTTGGCTTATGGATTCTCCATTTCCACATAAATTTATTCGCGTTTTTATATAATTCATCGGTTTTCATCTTCCATTATTATTTATAATTTTCTTTTCCTACAAAAATATATTTTTTCGCGTAATGTTCTCTTTGCATATACAGAATAGTAACCACATCTCTTGGCCATAAAACCGTAATATTTAATTATAGTATTTAACTATTGATTTCCAAAGTAAATTCTTAAATTCTATATGCCACATTTTAATTCTGCGATACAAATTAGTGATGGTTAATTGTTTTTAAAATAGTTCGGTATTAAATTGAGAATGTTTTTATATTGTCATGTCATTTACTCATTTTGATCTTCACGATATATGATATATTTCTTGTACGGACCTTTTTTGAAGATCACTGATTTTTCTCAGTGCTGTTTGTGTATCTATATACATTTAAATAATCATAGTATATTTGTATGTATAAGAAAATCGTGTGGTGACAACACCATATTTTTTTAAATTATTTAGTAGATAAAATGTTGAGAACTTCTGGAATATCTAAAAGGAATGTTTTATTTGATAAGCCACGTATTCTTGCAGTCTACAGACTTGTTTAATCCTATTATTTAGCAATGCACTGTAGAAATTCTGTTTGCATTTGCATTCAGTAGTGCGGTGATCTTCGTAGTGATTTGTGCCGTGTGCTGTGTATTCCAATGGAGAATGTAGTATTTCTATAGCAAAATCATCAAAATGTAAGTGTTCTTAAATGTTTAACACTTTAAGTACATACTCAATGTATGATATGTTCAACTGTAACCGGTTTTGTGGTTACTAGTTCCGTACATCCTGAAATACTGTGGCTTTCTCTATTTAAAGAAATCGTATGACAGTATTATTTGAGAGACTATGTAGGATGTACTTGTATAGCGTGGATGGTAATTTGGTGGCAGCGATTCAAGTGTTGTATGAAGGAAGTGAGACTGCGGTGAGAGTTGAGTATAAACGTTGGTGTGAAACAAGGTTGTGAAATGTCTCCTTGGTTGTTTAATTTGTATATGGATGTGTTGTTACGAAAGGCATTGAATGAAATGGATGGTGTACGTATTAGTGGGCGTATAGCGTCTGTGTCAGCTTATGCGGATAATATTGTTGTGTTTGGTGAAACTGAAGTGCAATTGAGAAGATTTAAATCTGTTATTGAATGTCGATAAATGTAAAGTGTTGGTATTGGATAAGAAAGATTTGGTAACTGCCTATAATGTTTCAGTGAGTGCTGTGAGATTGGAACAAGTGAATGAATTTGTATATTTGGGTAGCATGTTTTCGAGAGATGGGCGTATTAACCGGAAGATTGAAAGGCGGGTGTCTGCAGGTTGTAAGGTATGGTGCTCTGGGTATATTTACTCGAAACGTAATGTATCTAGAGATGCTAAATTGAGTGTTGTTAATGGTGTGTTAGTGTCTACATTGATATATAGTTGTGAATATTGGATGTGGATGAAGAAGCATGAACGACATATAACTGCTGTAGAAATGAGATATTTGAGAGGAGTGTGTCGGTATCTCGGTATACGAGACGTGATCATATCCGAAATACTTTGTTGTATGGTGAGTGTGAGATAGAGAAGAATGTTGTTAAGAAAGTGGGAGGGAATCAGTTGAAGTGGTTTGGACATCTTGAACGAAAGTCAAATGAAAAGTTGGTAAAACTAATATATGCGGGTGAGATTGAAGGTGAATGGTTGCGTGGGCTTAGTACCATCTAGTGAGCAATGATTACAATACAATATTTGGTATTGTTCGCTTTCCGCAAATGCATTTACGAGATTTATAACATAGGATATTTGTAATATTTTCGAGAAATATATTTTCGAGGTTTGATATATCCAAGCGATACAAGAAATGTATTTTCGAGATTTGTAACATTCGTCATTTGTATAATATTACCAACATTCGACAATTGTATTTTAGATAAATGTACAAACTGTAAATTTAATTTTAGACATTTGTATATTCGAAATATGTATTTCTATAATGTTTGGAAATTACGCATTCCAGAACTAAAAATTGTATTGGAACAACTATCATTCCATACTCCGCGTTTGGAATAAATTCGACGAATTGGAACCGCATATTAGCACGATATATGATGTATCTTAGTTCGGTTACTTTCGTTACGTCTCTTTATTTTAATTTTATTTATTTAAGTTTGACATTTTCAACATTTATTTGTTAAATAAGCAACATTTTTTGTATAATTTCCAAAATCTTGTTATAGAAAGTATAGTCTACAATAGGTAACGGTAACTATAAACTGTTTGCTCGTGTGGAATATGTACCCATTCCATTACTTGTTGTAGAATGTACTATTTCTTGATTTGTATTTTCGTGAAACATTTTTTCGAGAAGTGTATGCGTTCCCAATGCAATAAGGTAAACTACATAGTATTTGATAAATATTTTGAGATAAGAGGTTCTTTTTTAGTATTTACTGTGTCTCTATTTACATTTCAATAATTATAGTTGCTTGTTATAAGAATAGACATAAAACTAAAACAACTTTTCTATATTTATTATATTTATTTGCATAAAAAAGTATATCAATTATTTCTGAGTGAAGTGAAAATTGTATAATCATTGAATAACAAGGAAAAGCGAAACAATGAATAAATAAATTGCGATTCTTATCTGTAATTATCTCAAACTTAACTTAATAACCGCGATAATATCTTAATTATAATTACTTGCGTCGGCGTAGAAACCTATTTTATTTTTATTCGAAATATGCATAATTAATCTTGTTAGCAAATTAAAATTCATTTCATGACATTATTCATTTATTTGAATAATTAAATTTGTTTCGTTTAACTTTTAATACTTTGAATTTACATTCATTTGGAATTTGACTGTAAAAATCAGGTTACATCCATATTTATCATCCGATGGAATTTAAAATAAATTGAAACAACATTTTCGTTTGATGTGTTTAACGCATTTACAGTATTTAATTTTGTTTCATGTTGGAAAGTTTATTTGTACATTGAAATGGAAACAGCTTTGAGCAAGGCGGTGGCCTTTAAGTTCAATCATAAACCAACTTCACTTGTAAAAATATAGTAAACCAAGCGATTATACACAATGTCAAAAATAATGTTATATAATGTTAAAGAATTACATTTCTGCCTACTCACTTTTTATAGATATTATATATTCATGTATTTTATTATTAATATAAAATTCGTTAGAAACCATTTAAGAACTAGTAGTAAAAAAAAAAAACAGTATATTAGCTACGGGCTAATGGAGGGTTATTGGGCTTCCAATATTAAAATACGCTAACTAGCGGCAGAATTCTGAACTACGTCTCGCGGTACATTGTGTTTTTGACGTTTATTCTGAGTTTTATTTATTTAAAGAATTTGAACTTATTTGTTATTTTTTCTAAATTTATATCAACAGTAGTGACTATAGAAGAATTTCAATGGAAGTATTACATTTATCTATGACGTATTATTTAAATAAGTACTACATTTAATTTGTAGATTAGAGGTTAAGATGGAGTTTTCTCTAAAGAAACATGTTAAAAACAGAAAAATTTGCATTGTTTATGGCTGCAGTTCTTCTGCTAATAAAAGTCAAACAGTTCGATTTCATTCATTCTCAAAAAGAGGTGAAATACTAGTTTGTGTGAAGAATAAATGGGGTGTCACAATGATGTGTGACAGTGTGCCGAATTAAAGGCATGGAAAAGAGCATTGAAAATTTCGATGATATTGTTGATGTACTTCCACATAATATTATGTGGCCATTATTTATTATTTGCTGGCCTTCTACCATGCTTCTAGAAGATAAAGAGCAACGTGCGAACTTATATATACTATCTAAATCTAAGCAAATAAATGAATCCATACTACTATTTAAACTAAAAGTAAAATAAAACTACTGAAAACAACAACAAATAACTACAAAAATATTAATATTAAATTCTACTAGAAAATATATACAACTACAAACTAATATCAACAAAGAAAAATGATAACCTATCTTAAACAAAATAATGCTACAGTTAATAACTACTTACCTACAGTAAAAAACTACAAAACAACTAATGGCTAATGTAAATATAACTATAGTCAATAATTAATAATAATAAAATCTAAACAAATCTACCAAATACACTAATAAAACACAAATTACTACAACTAGACCACGCATTCACCAAAGAAGACCAAGCAAAATGAATCTGACATGTACCGCTAGAGATTTGTGATCAGCGCCATCTCTTGATAGTTTGGAAGCCCAATACAGAAGCAAATTTTCGTGCTGCCATCTATTGATGTTAGCATTGAACTACGATAAAATTCACGTGTGTGTCAATTGGCGAAATGCAAACAAAACGCTATCACGCGAGCTGTCAAGACAATAGTTCTTAAAATGGTGCTAAATACGAAAAATAAAATGTGTTTATGGTTTGTGCAGTAGTGA
Source organism: Poecilus cupreus (assembly GCA_963942605.1). Taxonomy (NCBI): domain Eukaryota; kingdom Metazoa; phylum Arthropoda; class Insecta; order Coleoptera; family Carabidae; genus Poecilus; species Poecilus cupreus. Next base: position 21,462,790 of record OZ012718.1, read on the forward strand.
CTTCCATTATTACTATAAAGAATATATGACCAACGTTAAATTTGTTAAGATTCCTAAATCACAAACTTCAAAAATAAAAACATAATCTTGTTTAAACACCAACTCAACTTTTACCTCATCTTTCTCTTTCTTGCCTGTGACGTCAAAATCATAATCCTCCATTAGATTTTGGTAACAAATCAGAAGCGTAAGTTTACTTGACGACCTATCAAGGTTTTTAAGCATATCTCAGTAAATAATTGAGCTACAGTAAATTTTCTGGAAGTTATTTGGTTAATACATCATGTTCTAATTGCAGTATTATTTTCGAATGTCATATTTAGATCTCGGAAGTTTAAATTACGAATTGATTAGAGTTTGGTGGCTGGCCATTAACCGAAAGTTGTAGTTTATATGAAGGACCATAAGGTATTTTGGCCATATCTTCTGGAATATTTGAGTAAATTTGTCACAATCAAAAGGATATAAAGAAATAGTAATGAGTACAATTTTTATTTGAAACTTTTTTCTAATTCGTACCGTTTTGGCAGGAGATTATGTATTGCCCCCTTCAGATTATTTTTGTTTCTTTTTGATCATACTTCTTAAATATTTAGTGTAATTTTTTTACATTTTGTATATTTTTAATTTACTTTGTGCAATGCGTTTTGTTAGTTGTAAATATCAAAATGATTTGTAACAATTATTTAAAAATTCGTCTCATGTTTTGTAAAGTTTCAAACCAGAGTAATAACAAAGGAAAAGACATTTTTTTGTCTGAAACTTCTGAGCGGTGAAATAAAACCTCTTGGTAGCAGGAAAGATATTTCTGCGGGATTATGTTGCAGGAAAATCAGTGCAGCATTCCTAGCGAGTGGCTATGAAATGGCAGGGCGAACAAAGAAAACAAAACACAGTGCATAACAAGAGACTTAAGACAATATTTTTCTTGGAGGAGTAAGAAATGTCTCCAAACGAAATAATACAGTTTATGATTTCGTTTTAAATTTTAATGGGGATTTCAGCTATCAAAGTTACATGGGTTTTTGTTTTCTTTAAATAAATTAGTTCTTCGTCCATAACTAAATCAAATTATCCGTATACGGTTCGCTATTAGTAAAGGTCTTTACAAAAAGATTCAATCCAATTTCGAACCAGTATTGCAGACACCATTAATTTGTAAAATTGATATCTCATATACTATGTATACATACTAGTCATATTTTCCTGTCAAATATTTTAACATGGTTTGGAAATTCAAAGGAAACATTTCATAATGTCAAAAGGCTACACTTTGTGATTTTGTTTTATTCCATAGCGAACACTATTAAATAGTGGGAAGAATCAAAAAGCGGACTAGCAGTCAATTATTTTTCTGCCCTCCTGAACTGTAAACATAACAATCACACATCATTTACGTTTGCGGTAACTACGATTTTACAGTTTCCATGATTTTTGAAACACCGCGGTGCGGGAACGCGCACCGATATTTTTGAGCTTTTTGGGGCCATTGAAATAAAAAGTAACTTTGTAATAATAAAGAATGATTAAAAAAACTCTAGTTAAAGCCAAAATCGTTAAAAAAAGTAACATAGAAATAAATAAAACTAAAAATTTTATATAAAAATGACATTTTCCAGCAGCGCTATCTCTTAACACTTATCATAACTAAGTACAGATATTTCACAGTTGGTAATTGTCACATAACTAATAAAATATCAAAAGATAAAACGGATTGATTGGATTGATGAGAATTGGTGATTTATTTTATTTTAATTATATTAAATTAATTGTAATACAGAATATCGAGGTAGGTAGGTAACATTTGAATCGCTCATGTAGTCTATGCGGCAATTATTAAATTATCATATTTTTAGGTTATATTTGGAAGTCTTTCTTTTCAAGTAGTTTTAGATATTACGAAATATCTGTGTTTTTGCAAATCATAATTAAATAAATGGCCTACAATGATTTTTATTTTGCGATACCAACTCTGTGAAATATGCCAAGAGGATGTTTTCAGTGAAAATATTGCCTTTCTTCTCGTCACACCACACCACAAAAACTTGAAATATCTCGTAATATAATTTATATTTTCAGGGAGTGGTTCTACTTTTGATTAAGACACGTTATACAAACTGTTGATTATTTTCACGTTCCACAGTTTTTCAAAGCTGCGCGTCGTGCTTCAATACAAAACTTCGCGCTGTAAAACTAAACTTACCGCACGTATAATGTAAATAACTATTATCTACGATAGTGCGTAAAATTGATGTTTTGTTGTTAGTTTTAAGTTTGTAAAACGGTTGTTTAGTAACACCATTTCATTAGTCACGGGTTACCGAGCAACGAGGGATTAAAATTTTTAAATACACCAAATTTGCAAAACTTTTATCTTGGCAAACTTCGCATTTAATATTGTTACCCCAATTCATAAATAAAAATATAATCGTGGAAAAAATATTGTACGATACACATACGTAAAGCTCGGGTTTTAATTGACCCATTCGTGACTAAAGACTAGCTTTACATACTTGTATCGTAAATAACTATTTTAATAACTATGCCGACGTTTCGATAGGTACAGCTGTCATTATCAGGGTTAAGTTAGGGTTGAAAAAAATATTTTACATGGAGTTCAGCTCCAGATGTGTATTAGAGTAGAGCTATTTATATCGTTGGTGAAACCGGTCATTAGTCTCTTTTATCCCAGCATTACCTGCTCCAAGCTCGACCCCGCGAAACTTCCTTAATTTGCATATAAATTCTGTAGTTAAACATCGAAGATCCCCGATCCCCAAGTCGAGCGGTCGCCGTCGATGTAAAATATGAATACAGATTGAAGCCTCCTTACACGCTGAATTGCAATAGCTTGCTGAAGGCATCGCGACGTCACGTGGATCAAGCAGGCGTCGACACGTGAGTGGAATACACGCGGATGAAGCTCTGCATCTTGCCAAGCAGATGGATGATTGGAGCGTCACGTGATCTGATGGCAAAGTGGCGGGCTGTTGATAGGGAATTGTGCCAGTTGTTCTGCATGAGATTTTTTAGGAAGAAACTCTTCATGATATCCTCAGGTTGAATGCTACAGTCGACAGTTGCCATTTTGTCTTTAACCCTGAGGTGTGTGATTAAAATATACAGGGCGTTGAATTGAAATGTGGCGTATAGAAATTTCAATGTTATTTTACTATATTGCTGTATCTTTTTACCTACTGACTGTCAGCAAATCTCTTGTATACGACTAGTTGTTTATAATTTAAATTTTATCTGTTTTGCCATGTGGTACCAAAAATTTAGTTTCCAAATAATAATGTAATATATTTTCGACACTACTATATTATGTGAATTTCATTTGGTCCTAAAGAAGGCTCAATCTTTGCCGTAACGTGGATCTTTATGAATTAATACACACAATAATAACATAAATGATTGGCGTACCCATTATTTTTCTTTTAAATTCCTTTTTTTAAATACCTTCCATTTGATACACAACACTTACGAAGAAAGGTCGTCACATGCACACACCCACACACACACACACATACACACAGACAGATATCTCATCCTAAAAATAGTAAAATCGAAATCTAGCGACCCCAAAACATGTTTAGCCATTGAAAATTCACTATCGATAATTTTGATTGATTCGATTATAAATCTTGTGGATATGATAATGGCATTTGCATTGACACGGAGCCACTCTATTGAATAGACAAGCTTCGTCAGGGAACTGTTTAGAAAAGAAATGTAACAAGTCTGAAGTCAGCACATTATAGTTCACGCAATGATTAAGTAAGTAGGTTAGATAGGTTCAATAATATTGTTTACTTGTGACACTTATTTTGCTGACTTAGGACTTGTACAAATATTTATAAGTGTTACTATGTATGTTAGAAATAAGTAAGTAAGTAAGTAAATAAAGACAGTAGAGTACAGTAAGTTCTAGAGTACGTTCATCATTGATTATTGTTTAAAAAAGACCATGGAAGTTTGTTCACGAAAAGAAGTTTTATTGTTGCTGACTCCCAGTCTCGACAGGACCCCTTATTATTTTGTACCCCTTTTAGGAGGGTTACAGAAATATTAATTTTAGTTGGACAGTAGGTATATGCTATGAAGATTATAATGTTAAATAAAAAATACTAGTATAGTTTTTGTGTGAATGCAATACACCGTCATTTACATCTGTACAGACGATATAAGCAGCTTCTCTCAAAGAACGGTTTGTCGAGAGGTATGTTTCGTATCACCACTGTGATACCAAACATACAATCACTCCTATTGTATGCCAATATTTACACTCGTGAATGCACATCAAAGAAAATTCACATAAAGCATGCTACGTGATAATTGCTAACAAACGTATCACTTCAAAATAAATACATTCAATTGATTGAAAGCGATAGAATTTTACTGTTTTATACTTGTACGGCTCCAGTGTATTGGTTTCCCATAATTTGTCTCTAGCAATTAGGTCAGCGAAAAAGATAGATTTTTACAGACAAATATACTCGTACAGCAATATCAATTCGCAGTTGGCACTACTGTAATGGCTTTGGCAGTGATTTCAGTGGCATGGTAAACTAGGATATGTCTAACAACCGTATAATCTCCAGCAGTATTACCACTATCAGCAAATATTAAAAGGATTAACCCCAGATCGCTGTCATCGCAGATTGTTTCTGCTCTGATCATACATTCGCTGATAAATAATAGGGATAAGGCTTTTCGTAAAAGATAAATAGCGTCAAATATAATTTAGAAACAATACAAAACACAATTTGTATAAACTAAATCTCTTATAATGATATAGACAAGTAAGTAAATGGTTAATTTTTCATACATACTGTGGAAAATATCGACTACTTTTAAAATAATTTTATTAAGAATCTACATATTTTGAGATCCTCTGAATCTATTTTGACCATTTTCTCAATGACACAGACGGATGGCAAAAACTAGAAAATTGGAGCTCAAATATCAAAAATTTATTTCGCATGATTGTTTATAATAAAAATAATAATTGGAATTCTACGAAATTTGGTAACAAATTCAAGGTATTAAAGAGGAAAATTAAACTAAAATTTAGTAAAATTGTGGATGAGTATCTTTAAATCCAATTTACATAAAAATATATAGAGCTGTTGTAGTTTGGCACTAAAAGTACATAATAAAAGCGCATTTGACTTTAAAAAAAAATTGTTATTAATCTTTAGAATGAAGCTATTATATAAATGAGAGATTTCAATCAGATGGAATTGTGGTGCGTTATTGGGAACAGAAATGTTATTTTCTACGGTATTTAAACAATTATGTAAAAATTATGTTCAATGTGGATATTATCTGTAGGTAAGCTTGCTTTACTCATATTTTTCACAAACAAACCCTAAGCCTACACAGCTCACGCTCCACAATCTCAAATTACTGTACTCATTTTTAATAGAAAATGTTTTGGGAAAAAAAAAACTAAATAATATGTTTACTATTATATTTCAATATTCATAGTTGCTAAAGGAAACAAATAAATAACTGAAACAGCTTTTTAAGAAAACAAAAGTGACAGTATTTACATTTATGTATCATACTGAATAGCTTGTATGGTAGAGTTGTAATTTATTCCACAATTATATATGAATGTTGGTAATTTCACCAAATCGGATACTTGTAATGTTCTACATATCTAAACTGTAAACTCACTGTTGTGAAAGTCGGCGATGAATAGTTATCGAACTATTCCTTTGTACATATTATAGATAGCAAATTAGAGATTGTAACTTGAGCCCTGTTCCATGCTAACGATCAATTCTATGTTCTCATTCATACAAACGATGTAATAATTTCATAAACAAACAATAAACAAGAGAACTGATGACGTCTCTTTGTCACGCGAGATGCAAATGATTGCTATTCTTTTAGAAGTTTTAATATACTTTTTGTAGTGTCTATTTATTTTCATAATTAATAAAGCGTTTTTATGTTTTGAGTTATCTTTCTTTCATTGTGATGTTAAATGAAATTCACGTGAAAAATAACAGAAATAATTTACAACTTACATTTTTAATCAAGCAAAATGTACATGTAATCATAGTTGTAATTTAGTTTATTGTATTAAATACATACCGTGTGTCCCACGTGAAGGTTGGCATAGGCAAATAACATGTAAAATCAGTTTTTTATAAATAAAAAGTGTCCGGCAAAAAATTATGCATCCAAATTTTATATACTTTAATACTGTCAATATTCCTACATCTTATTTAATACAGATTACTTTATTTTCATGCCACAATTTAATGAAATTAATAATAATAATTAATAATTTTCCGCCTACTCTTTTCATTGCTACTGACGTATAGTGCCTGCAATTTGTTTTAAATATTTGAATCTGTCACTGTCATCAAGAATACATTAAATGTCGAGAACCATGTAAATATTATTAGAATCTACTATGGGGGCGCAGTGCAAGACAAATATCTGAATACACCACAGGAATGAACGCTGAATAATTTCCATTGCCAGAAATTGACAGTGACAGATTAAAATATTTAAAACAAATTGCAGGCACTATACGTCAGTAGCAATAAAAAGAGTAGGCGGAAAATTAGGAATTATTATTATTAATTTCATTAAATTGCTGTATCAAAATAAAGTAATCTGTATTAAATAAGATGTAGGGATATTGACAGTATTGTGATATAAAATTTGGATGCATAATTTTTTGCCGGACACTTTTTATTTACAAAAAACTGATTTTACATGTTATTTGCCTATGCACCTTTACGTGGGACACACGGTATATAACATTCTGTTTAATTTTATGTGGTGTGAAAATAAGGGTAAACAGATTCCAATACTCGACAATGTGGCTACTTTTAACTTTACTAATGTTTAGAATCGGATCAACACATAACTTCCGAAATTTTTTTTTTTCTAATCTGCACAAAATATAGAAAAAAGTTTCTATAACACTGTTTTGGAAACTACGCATTCCACAACTAAAAATTGTATTGGAATAACTATAATTCCATACGCCACGTAATGGAATAAATTCGATGAATCAGAGCCGCATATTAGCGCGATATATGAAGTATCTTGATTCAGTTACTACTTACTATGGTTACGTCTGCTTGTTTTTATTTTATTTATTTGAATTTGACGTTTTCAACAGTTTTATATTTGTATTCTTGTATAATTTTCAAAATCTTGTTACAGATAGTATAGTCTACAACAGGTAACGGAATGGCATATCCCACACCCGCAAACCGTAGTCCGAGCTGAAGGCGAGGACTACAAACTTTTTTCTCGTGTGGAATATGTGCCATTCCATTACTTGTTGTAGGACATACTATTCTAATAAAAGATGTAACTAATATTACTCTTCATTTGTTTGAATGCAATTTGAATGCAATACTCGTATTTTTACTAATATATGTTCAGAAAACAGGATAGACCTTCAAAAAATATACAAGTTTCGTTTCATGATTGCTACCAAAATCTAATCAGAGCGTAACTTGAACATCTAAAATACATATATATGTCGTAGGCATTTAGAATATTCAGGCATTTAGCTAAATGTCTAGGCATTTAGCGAAATGCCGGCAATTAGATGAATTTTACTTTATTCTTCTATTTGACTGGCGAAATCGCGCATTTCTTCATTTGCCGGGCGCGGTTTAGACACTTGGAAGAATCATTCATAATATTGTGAAAAATTTTATAAACAAATTTCACTAATTTGTTAGAACAAGGTGCCGATAAATGGCATCGTGAATTTCATAAAATACCTGCTTTGAAGCAGGCACATAGTTTTGTTTGGCATTGTTTTTTTGCAGCTTTACAATGCCAAACAAAACGATGTGCCTGCTTCAAAGCAGGTATTTTATGAAATTCACGATGCCATTTATCGGCACCTTGTTGTATCAAATAAATAAAATTTGTTAATAAAATTGTTTATAATATTATGAATGATTCTTCTAAGTGCCTAATCCGCGCCCGGCAAATAGAGAAATGCGCGATTTTTTGTCTAATGGCCTGATTTTGCCAGTCAAATAGAAGAATGAAGTAAAATTCATCTAATTGCCGGCATTTCGCTAAATGCCTAGACATTTAGCTAAATGCCGGATTATTCTAAATGCCTACGACATATACATTCTGCTCATTTTTTCTTATTTCTTGCCCATAATCTTGCTTCTTGCGGATATTTTCCTTTTTTCATCAGCGTATTCTCCACTTGCTGGCCCTCGCCCTCTTCTACTTCTTATTCTGGCTTCCCAGATTCCTTTTACTGGTATCTTGTTGTCCATTCTTACTAAGTGTCCCCACCAGCTCAATTCGCTAAAATCTAAATTTAAAATATGACAGCTCCATTAAATTGTAATTTATCGAGGACAAAAAATCGTCATACACAAACAATATTGCTGGCAATATTGTAAAACTTCTCCTCATAATATTCGCTCATTTTATAATATTGAAATTAAATATGATTATAAAGTTCAGTAATGTAATTGCAATTAGGAAGATTAATATCGGTTCTCAAGCTCGTTTTTCGTAATCATCAATGCATTACTTAATCATTGAAAATGATTACTTGGCATGTTTCATCCATTCACAAATAATTGCGGAAATGCACGAACATCCTACATTACAAGATGATTCGGAAAACTTTCTTGTTTTAGAATTTGGAGTAATTAGTTTAACTGCAGAAAGAATTTCAGAACTTTTGATCTCGTTTGTTCTTTCATTACTAATGAGTTTAAATATTTTTATAAAGTTTTATTTTCATAAAACTTGCTAACGAATTTGTCATTATCCAATTGCATAATTTATTTATTTGAAATCTACAAGTTTGATATTTGCGTATAGTAACTACACCTTGTTTATTTCTTCTCATAGGAAGTAAGATTATTAAAAAAGTTTATTGAACATAATTTAGTTTGACTTTTTCTGGATAAAAGTTACGTAATATTGTTCCAGATAAAATATGACATAGGTTATAGAATTATTTGCTATAAGGTTCTAGATCTAGGTCGTTCAGGAAATAAATGAGAATACATATCACAAACATTTCTCAAACTAAAATTGGACCAAGAAACTATTCGAATTTTATCTTCATTAGTACGCATCATTAAAGTCTTTTGATAATGTCATCCTATGTTGTATTTTATCTTTCAGTATGGTGATATAACTGTTATCCATATTATTACTGTAACGTTCGTGGGTTTTAAATGTTTTTATTTAAACCAAAAAGAATTATTATTAATAACAAATAATTAATAACTAGTATAATAAAGAGTAAAAGTTAATTAACACTATATTTAAAGACTAAAATAACGAATACAAAAACTTATACACTAACACTTATCACTACTGTAAACAAACACTATTATTTATACAAACTACCCGAGCGATATTTATTTAAGACGATATATTTATGTTCACAAGTTCTTCATAGTAGCTTCAGAGTCAACTGAGTCAATTAACTGACTGACTGACGGTTCCCGGTGATTCGCTCTTTTATATTTCACGTTCTTTGTCTCTAGAAGTGCCTAGAATCTTCTCTATTGTGACGCGAGTGGACTAGTTCGAACAAGCCGGCGTTGCGTCATTTACTCGGCGGCGTAAACCGACAAGCTTCAGCTTGTCAGTGCTGCGTCCGTTACAATACATTAATAAAAGAAAAGTAAATATTGCACCGTAGTTGAAACTCATGGTATACTCGTATAAGGGCGGTATTGTAATGAGTAAAAATTTTCTGTAATGAGTTTTGAACATATAATTAGAATCCCTACTGTACGATTTCACAATTTCCTAATTCGACAATTCGGCTGAAATTATGAGTTTATTTGATTTTGGTAATCCATCTATCGGAAATGGAGTTTATGTGAAGGCGTATCAGGTTTTTTGGGCACATCTCGGGAAATATTTGAGCTAGAGTAAATTTTATTATGTTTTAAAAGACGTGTTGGCTACAATCTGAATCTTTTCACATTCAAGCACAATCATTAAAAAAATCAACGTCATCTGAACATCTATGTTTTGGCACACCGTTTTCGCCTCGTCCACTTTCATAGATGCTGGTCTTTTCATAACTCTCATTCCAGGAATAATCCACTTATTCCTTGAACGCCCACGATATCGTTTACTCTAATTCTCACTCGCCTATATTAGTTTCGCCAACCTTCCATTCGATATTCGCTCGAGATGGCTAAAGCTTAAAGCACCTCAACTGACTCAATTTTATACCGTTTAGAAATTAAGATTCGCGATAGGTTAAGTAACAACGAAAAAAAAAAGTCTATTTCAGAAAACAAATTTTGATTTATTTATTAGTGTCGTATTAAAACCTGTAGAAATTTTCAAGAAGATTGTATTTTAATCAAATAGGGAATAGGGGAGTTCTTTTTTTTTTGTTAAATAAATCTAAAATTATTTTATGAAATTTCAAATATTTTAATTTTTGTTTAATTTTCCATAGGCGTGTTACAATTTTTCTAATAAATATTAATTTCAATTTTATTGATGTATCACGAAATATTTTTTTCGCGCCGCCGTCCGACATTGACACAATTACTTATTTCTAAAGCGGTCGGAAATCATGTTTTTGTCGAACTAGTTCGACAAAAATTACTAACTTTTTATAGTTATATGTTGCCATCACTTCACTAATTTTAGTTAATTTCTGACGCTAGAAATGTCAAAGTATTACATTGACATATTTATAAGTAATTATAATTGAATTTGCAGTGTAAAATCCAAATAAAAATATGTAGATATTTATGGTTATGATATTGGAAAATAAACATAATTGACATTCAAATATTGTGAAGTTAGTAACATCAAAAAATTCCCTGTCATTAAGAAAATGAGTAATATATTAAATTTATTTATTAAATTTACATAAATGTTGGCGCGAAAAATCTTGTGTATCCCTCGGTTGGAAACTATTTTGCGAGTGCTCGTATTTGTAAGACTCGCCTACGGCTCGTCCTATCAAAATAGCAGTTTCCAACCTTGTGATACAAATAACTATAAATTCTTAAAAGTGAGATGCCAACTCGTATACGCCGCATTTAAATTCTACATTCGGTATGTTAAAATGTTATTTACCTTTTTTAACAATTAATTTAAGATACAATTATAAACTAAGTGACTATGCTGCAATGGTTCTCTATATTTTAATAACTTAACTCTAATCGATAATTAATTTACATGATTGCACGTGGACGGGTAACATATCGCATAACAATTGACGGATAATTATTGGTTCATGTTTCACAACAGCTGTCAATGCCGACATCCATTACATTAAGCATCAATTTGCAACGGGTTGTCTGTATTTTGAAAAAACAATAATTTATGAAACTACACAACTCGCATAAATGGAATATGAATATTTATGAAGGATTGTTTCCAAAAATTAAATTATGAATACATAAATTATTTATGAAAGGAAAAATATGCTTTAGCATTTACTTTGTTAATATTTTATGCGATGAATAGACCGGAGGGCGTTATGAAAATTTTATTAGAGAATTTTTTCGAGATACCCAGATGCTAATATTGAATTTTTAACATGGGTCATATTTATCTGTTGGCGGAAACATTATTAAAGGCTTGACACCACAACTTTAACATAATTGTTTTCATAAACATCTAAAATTTAATTTGAAAGTTGAATTTATTAGCTACATAATATTTTGAGCTGTCGTGCGGACTCCCTCGCCTAAAACATTGTGGTATGGTAACAACTGCTGTACTTTTTGAAAATGGTACGGATAACGTCCATCTGATTGAAGAGTTCTTCGGCTTGAATTTAATATTGACATATTGCACGTCGAACACTTGTCATAGGATTACCATCAAAATGTTGTATGTATTCTGTATTCAGCGAAAGAACCTGTATGTTTAGTCGTTGAAATATTTAGAAAATGTGAAATTCTGAACAACTTTTGTATTTACAGTCTTGTGTGTAAAGTATATGGGTAAAAAGATATGGTAATATATATATATATATATATATATATATATATATATATATATATATATATATATAAATAGCATAATAATCTCTATATGCCACATTTCAATTCTACACCCTATATGTGCGGGAGGTAAAAATAATTCTTTAAACATTTTATATTGGAATTATAATAGATATTTACGGTATAAGTGGGATAAGAGTATTATTAATGCGCATATGAAATTTGCATGTAATCACATAAGTATATTCACCTTTCTTCATTTTTCTTCAGTATGAATGTACTGGTGTATCGGATATTATTCCCTTACAACCTAAGCTTACTTTCTGATTATTACATTAATTTGATGTGCTTTACTCTATTTTCTTACTTAATCTGTGAGAAAAAATTATATTAAAAAAACTCACTAACACTTTAGTTTTTGACAACTAAGTTCTAGTTTTATACATTAGTTTATAGAACATAAGTATAATAATAATCACATGTGTTTTGTACAATATATATATAATAAGAATTAAAAAAAAATTAAGCATTTATTTATAATTTTTACAATATATTTTTTATAAATAACATTCATATTGGTAACACTTCTATATTTTTCCCTCTAGAGAGGAAAAGCACATTTTCCTCTCTACTTCGGGAGAAGACCGGTGGGGTTTCCTGGCATGTCGTGAAAAAAATTATTTGACTTTATTCTTTTAGCAAGTAAAAAATTAATCCAAGTAGTTGCTGTAAAAATATTTAAATGGGGTCTTTCACCATTTTTTTTTTATTTTTTTTCATGAAACTTTATCTATACTGAAGACTATCTACACTTTTAAAAAGTCTTAATTGTTATTCATTAAGCCACAATGATTTTTTAAAAAATGTTGTGACGTCATAGTAGAGGTGTTGTTGGATCTAAAACAGTACAGATTGTAATTGTTGTCATATATTTTTTTACTTATTTTATTATTATTATTACAATAAAATAGAACATTTTTGTAACAAAAATTATTTAAATCTACTGTTTTAGATCTCTACTATGACGTCACAACATTTTAAAAAAATCATTGTGGATTAATGAATAACAATTAAAACTTTTTAAAAGTGTAGATAGTCTTCAATATAGATAAAGTTTCATAAAAAAATATAAAAAAAATGGTGAAAAACCCCATTGCGAAAATGCATGATTTAGAAAGTATTTCGTCGGATATAGAAAAACAAGCTTCAAAAATGATTAATTAAAATAAAGAATTGTAAAAATTTATAATAAATGAATTAATGAAAACGAGTGCGGTAATGAAGCTCTTAACTCACGCAAAATGAGTGGAATAAGTGACATTTAATTCACGGACGCAGATAAAGAAACTTAAATTCCAGTTAAATTTACTTCCATACTAAATTTACATCAAGTTATTCAAATAACAATTTTATTTTGGACTGCAATATTAAGTAAGTCATAAAATAATTTCGTATGATGTGCATTTGTTAGAAACAAATAAATATTGTTTAAAAGTAAATTTAAGTGACATTTAAATTTCTTTATAATGTAGGACATTAGTTTTTATAATATTTAGTTCACCTGTCAACTGTGCTTTTCATAATTTGCATAAACGTTCGATTTCAACCCTATGCTCCCCACAAAAATCATTCCGACTTTTAATCAAACATCAAGCAGAAACCTGATCAACAAATAATTATTTCACCCCCATCGTGGTGACCGAGTTTCCAATCAGAAACGAAATTGTTACCTACCAAATGAGTTTCAAATTGGCACGCACAGTATCCCAACTAGGGAGACTTCATTCCCCACGCATAGCACGACGTGAAATCACGGCGAGTTTCACCCGAACATGATGAGGGATCACATTACGGGCCAACAAGATTTCATATTGTAAATTGAAATATCATTTGGTAGACATATGCCAAGAAAGAAATTTATTATACGAGCCAAACCCTAAATAAAAAATATGCTTTAATCAAATATAATAATTTTTTACGCTGTTATTGTCGCTATACAAGTCTAAATTATTACGTCATTAATGTATTTTACTGTACATTTATGTAATTGATAATTTTACTATAGACATTTATAAGATTTATTGTATTAATGGGATCACAATACTTTTTCGTAAATTCGCACCTAACTTCCACGGACCATAATGAAAATATTTTCTATAACATAGTTTTGGAAACTAAGGATTCCACAACTAAAAATTGTATTGGAACAACTGTCATTCCATACGAGAATAAATTCGACAAATCAGAGCCGCATATTAGCGCGATGTGTGAAGTATCTTGGTTCGGTTACTATGGTTATTTCTCTTTGTTTTAATTTTATTTATCTACGATAGTGTGTAAAATTGATGTTTAACTGTTAGTTTCAAGTTTGTAAAACGGTTGTTCAGTAACACGATCCTATTAGTCACGGGTTGCCAAGCAACGAGTGATTACTATTTTTAAACACTCCAAATTTGCAAAAATTTTGTTATCATGGCAAACTGCTCATTTAATATTGTGATCCTACTTCAAAATAAAAATTTTTTTTATATTTTTTGAGGTTTTTCTTTATATCGTAGATAAAATTTTGTACGATACACTTACGTAAATAACTATTATTTGAGTTTGATGTTTTGAATAGTTTGGTATTTTACATTTTTTATATAGGTAATTTCCAAAACCTTGTTATAGAAAATATGGTCTACAACAGGTAACGGAATAATAAAACCCACACTCGCAAACCGTAGTACTCGCCTTCGTCTCGGCCTACAATCTTTTTGCTCGTAAGGAATATGTGCCATTCCAATACTTGTTGTAGAATATACTATTTCAACCATATTCATTATATTAAATGTGTAATATTTAAAAACAATTTTCAATTACTTGGAACTATTTTTTACGTGGTTTATTAAATTAGATGTTTTATCCTACATCTCCTAATTATAACATCATAACTATGGTGATTTCAAATAAATAATGTGGTTTATTAGTCACTAGTGAAATAAAAGTTTTATCTCACTAGTAATTTAAAATTAAAACAATATTTTATGAAAATATGCCTACAAAAAATTTTCATTTGAACCCTTAATACCTTTTTTTTGTTCTTTATTCATTAAACTGACTATTCCTTCTTGTAAAGATCTTTGGATTTCATACGTAATAAGTTATTAGACACTATTTCTGCATCCTCTTGGATATCTTCTCGGCTAAACACATTTTCTTTCATCTGTTATTTTGTTTCAATAAAAAAAAAATAACATAATATAGCAACCATAGCCTTCTCAGCGGTATATTTTATATTTGTACTTCAAATGTTATACTTATATGTCCTACTTGTATATTATAAAGATGTGTTGGATAAAATTTTGTATGGTACAGTTGTGTATAAATAAGTCACTTGAGAAAAGTACCCCATTCGCCTACGGCTCATGGGCTAATACATTTATTGCGTGACATTTTTGTATTTGTAACACATTTGTACGGTACAATAAATAACTATTAATGTAAATATGGATATATAATATTTTCTGAGTGTCCTAAATCTGAATATATATTTTATTAAGATATTTATCATTGTAACAATATTTTATGTGCGATTCAGAAATAATTAAGCCGCTTTTTATTTATTTACAATAAAACAGATCTAACAAATGTGAATTACTGTATTTATATGTATGTATATATTTCGGAACTTTCAACCCCAGAGGTTATATATTGACATCTATTAAATTTCCTTGCATTGCCACGATTTTGTTACGTAGATGCCATGTGTGTGTCCAACTAGTGTATAAACCACCAGCCGGTGCCCGATAACTTTATGGTTGCCAAGTTAATCGAACACACAACCTCTTTATCCAGAGGCAAGCACTCTTACCACTGCGCTATCCCGCTGTTACAAATTTGTACTATTATGAAAAGACTAATGCAACATTTCAAGTAGCCTTTAGAAAGATAAAATTTTGTTAACCACTGTAGTCAGTAAAAGGAAGAGAAATATAAAAAGGACAATTACATAGGTTTTCAGTTGAATGGACAACGGAAATTTCTATTGAAATCATATTTCCGGTATCTGTAGATGAAACGAGGAAACCAGTAACAGATTCAAAAGATGTGAGTGGTGGGGTAATCACAGGGGTAAAATTGAAATCGCATCTGTCGACTGTGGGATTCGAACTGAGAATCTCATGATCGACAGTCCGCACTTATATGTAAGGGATTTATTGTAACGGGTCAACGTTATTAGTAGTGGATTATCAACATATTGGTACGTTTTTGGATTCCCCAGAATACGTAACCATAACTTGAAATTTAATGAAGCTAAAAAATGTCAATTTTCAAATTTATATTTTAAATATTTCTGTAACAAGCTGATTAAATTTTGGGAGCAATCTATCAACAAAAAGTGCTGATTTATTCGAGGGCCTATAATGTTTTTTTTTTTTTCATATCTGAGTAAATAAATGAATTAAAGTAAATTTTATTTTATTCTAAATGATTTATTAATTGTAATTTTTTTATATTTTCTACCGTTTAGCAATTAAAACTTTCGGGAGATTATGTGGTGGCAACATTAGATTCTAATGACTATACAACTCATAGGGAAATAGACCAATCTGATAGCTCAATTTTTCTTAGTTACGCTGTATAATATCGGTTATTTTCGTTGTTAAGTTGTGTTTCGTGAAACACAACTAGTTGTGTTTCGATCGCAAACAAATGAATCATATGTAATCATATTATCCATGAATATAAACAAACAATTAATATTTTTGGCATAACTAATAATTTGTTTAATATATTTGGTTGATTCGTTGTGTAGTCGTAACATATACAACTAGAGCTTCGAAAATCATCTAAATATACAGTTCCGTGGACTGTGGATGTATTGAACAGGAAACACATCTCGTCCTCTCAACTGTATATTCGAATATTTTCAAACCTATTGTTGTACAACTACTGACAATATCATTATCAAATTTTATATTTAGAATTTTGATATTCTAATGACGAGCTGATTAGATTTTGGTGGCATTCCATCAACCGGAGGTGGTAGTTTACTTGATGGCCTATAATAAGATATTATGTGCATATCTCAGTAAATAATATAATTAGAGTAATAGTAAAATGATATAAGCTACAATTTTTATTTGAAACTTTTGTTTATATTTGGTAGCATTTAGAAGATATGTGTTGCCTCCAAACATGTAAGTGACAGGGGAACCACAGGGGTAAAGTAAAAATGGCAACTTCCGTCTAACATCTCATAATGTTGTATCATTTAGTAGTTTCCAAAAATACCTTGCAAATTTCCAATTTCCTTCTGTCCATTCTGCCCTCCAGGTCCAGGTTCGTATAACCATTACCCCAGCATCAGCGGCAAGAGCCATCCGCCAATTCGTAAGGGTTGAAGTCGTAGCAGGTGAAAATAAAATAGGGAAAAAGCAATTCCGCTTCGACCGTGATCAGTTTTCCATCGTACATCGCCCGTCGAAATCTCATTTCACCTGACGCCTCGACAAACGAGGATCGCATCACTGCCGCCATATTCACGATGTTCGCTCAGGGGTGACGTCACGTTGTATGACGTTACAGATTGTATGCTGTTTGACGGAAGTTATTCAGAATCCATTTGTCAGAATTTTGTAGTGTTGCAACCACTGAATTGTCACATACATATTTATGTATCAAGGTTCGAGGCCTATGGGCCTCGGCAAATAAACCATTTGAGTGGTACATATTAAATTTTATTTGAAATATACAATTAGAAGGAACTTTAAAAAATGAAGGTTAATTTTACGTATCTGTCATTGGAACTTGCACTTAGTGTTGCGAACCTGGGACATTGAACTTATTGTCAAGAACACTCAAAGTTATATGTTTTGCTTCCACCTTTTTCATCGGAATTAATTAGTTAGTTCTTCTTGCATATGTATACTGCTGCATTTTACATACAAATTTTTTTTCGTACATCGTAAACCCGTCGAAATTATCCTTCTTGCACAATAATTATCGTACGTTTGCCAATACTGCGTTGTTCAAAATCGTACTATAATGGATTTCAGAGATTTTAATGAAGATGTTCGGTTTATTTGGAATCTCTTAAACCACTTATGACAGTGTGATCGACTTGGACATTCATCCCCAAAAACCTCTTGCAACATTGACATTTTTCACGATCCCTATAGACAGGAGGTAAAAGTTATTGGACATTGTCTCCTTCAGAGTACTCTCCTTGGGGAAGCAATAAATTTTTTCCCACCGGTGCCTTTTCTACTGCTGGAAAGACCCTGAGAACTCATCTTTTGATGTTGCTGTTCAGTTCCTCCAGAAATTTTTCGTTAATTTCACCATTTTTATGGATGGATGGTCGACGATTTTATCGCACGAAAACATTTACTCTGGCAACATGAACGTTGCAAGTCGAAATTGTTGGGCGTCCTGAATGAGGTTTGTCTACTAACGATGTCCGGTCTTCTTTGAACCTCTTGAACCACTCAGGTTGACTCAGACATTCATCCCCAAAAGACTTTTGCAACAACTGAAAAGTTTCTGTAAAAGTTGCTCTTCTTTTTTATTCATTTGACCAAAGATCACAAACACCAAACGCGAAAAACTTGTTTCACAAAAACGACTGTTACTACAAAGAAGGTTATAGAGAATCTACAAACCTAGTTTAGCTTAGGAAGAGTCACAACAACTAATGCTGTCAACCGTACCGCTCCCCGACGCTCCGTTGTAGCGCAATTCGAAAAGTCCTGGAAATTTTTTATCAGCTCTCGTACTTCCTAATTCTACGAATAAATAAGTAATAGTAATAACATATTACATATATCATGTACCCATGTCTGACGTCTGATTGTGGTATTCCGCTATCGTAGATCTCTGTTTAAAATATTTTTCGTGCTTCCGCCCAAGAGACTAGTTTTACACATCTCAAAATCGTACAGTAACTGCTTGTTTCAGGCCTAAGCCGGCAAAACAAGGGACTTTTATAAAAGTAGGGTTAATATTAACTGGCTGTCAATTTTGGGCGTTGATTTTGTTTAGTATTTGAATGCTTAGAGGTTAGAGATTTCTATGAATTTTAGAGCTAATTTGTTAATTGTAAGATCAAATGTAAGCTATTATAATTAAATATTCAGCTGCAGTGCACAACAAATAATTAAATGCCACCGAGTATTTCAAAAACAACAAATGAATTGCTTATATTAATAAATCCCTTGTATCCTTGTTTACGAATGAGCTGATTACCGACATAAACAATTCGTAGTATGTCATCTTTGACAAATAAATCAAAATTTTATTATGTATGACAAAGTCAACACGAAAAATAATATGTATCACACGTCCAGAAGCTGTTTTACGAGTGCTTGTAATTTACAAATCTCGCCTGCGGCTCGACTTGTCAAAATTTACTTGCACACGCAATAGTGCAGGTTCTGGGCTAGTGATACAATAGTATATTGTATAACTAGTGCTGAAAGTGTGAAATACCCTTGCAGTATGTGTTGTATACGATACTTTTCCGACGACTACAATTAAGTAAAAAAAAAAACAGTACAAAATTTACATAAAAATATTAAAACGGATTATAACATCATTGATATCAAAATTCACCAAAAATTATGCTAAAATCTGATAAATCAGGGTCCAACCTTCTTAATCCGTATAAATACAGCAAATTATATGCAACTGTTACACTTAAATTTTTTTTTTAGGTTAGTTTGCTCAGTTATCGCAGCGTGTGATAAAATCATATTACACAATTGAGAACGCATCTGATTGGCACACAGCATTGCCAGTAATATGCAATGACTAACTTTCAGTAATAGTTTCTCATGTGAATTTATGTACATTTCGTAGTGGTCGTCGGGAAATAACTATACATACACATACAGTGCCAAACAGAGGCGACTGACTGAGTGTCTCACAGTTCGATGCAATATCGCGGATCTATTCACATTCGAAACGTATATTGGCACTAAACATGCATTAGTGGTTAATAGTCATCATTAAGCAAATCCTAGTGTGTATGCAAATCCTTCTCCCTCCCTGTTTAGCGATTTAAATCCACCCACGCATCGAATAACAAGCCCATCGTCGTTCGCATCGGCCCATCATCGCGCCGGCTCCAACTTCGTCGCCGGATATGCGTTTAATTAAATCCTAAACGCAATTACACTCGTAATGAAACTATTCCTATGCCGGGGACGTCGTCATCGCCGACGCAGAACCATGGAACCTCGATTCGTATTGTCTGCGTAGCGCGGTGTTCTCGATGGTCAAGAAATATTGGGAGAACGTGTTTGGTTCTTTCATGCTTTTATACGATGGATTATTAAGTTGGTAGCGCGAAATTGTCAGGGTAACGGTATTTTATCAGTGTAATAACTGTTTCCATTTGTTGAATTTTGCATCACGATTAGTTGAAAACTAGTCTCAAGAATTTGTGATCTGATTGGTTACATTCGCGCACATTCTTTTTAAGTTTATTGATAACTAGAAAATAATTTTTCGCGCCGCCGTCCGACTTTGACACAAGTACTTATCTCTAACGCGGTCGGAAATCATGTCTTTGCCAAACTAATTCGACAAAAATTACTAACTTTTTAGGCTTATATGTTGGCATCACTTCACTAGTTTTAGCTAATTTCTGATGCTAGAAATGTCAAAGTATTACATTGACTTAAAAATATTATGGCAGTATATCTACAATTGAGTATTTGCAATACAAGAAAACAGAATATTTATAGATTTTAAACATATTTGTAAGTAATTCTAATTGAATTTGCTGTGCTAAATCCAAATAAAAATATGTTTATTTTTTTTGGTTACGATATTGGAAAATATAGATAGAACTGAGATTTAAATATTTTTGTTACTAACTTTTAAAAATCCCTGTCATTAAGAATGTGAGTATTAAATTAAATTTATATCTACATAAATGTTGGCGCGATATATCTTATGTATCCCTCGGTTGGAACCTATTTTCGTACTCGCAAAATTGCAGTTTCCAACCTAGTGATACAAATATAACATTTTGTCATACTTACTTTGGTTTATGTAACATGTAACCTTATGAATTTACATTAACTTGTAAACAGATACGTCAATTTCAAAATAAACACAAATTGATTGAAATAATGCAGAAATAGAAAATGGATAGTGACACAAATGAATTTGTAATTTTATCAACTATTTTAATAAGTTTTGTTGCTTTAACAATAAACTTAAAGAAAAAAAGAATGGAGAGACATTGAGATGTGAGGTTTATACTTCAACGACAGGAACAACTTGAACATTTTCATAAACTTTTTCAGTACATGAAAAATGCAGACAAGGCACATTTTTTTAAATACACATGAATGTCTTTTAGTACTAACTTTAATTATTTGATAAGACTATTTAGTGAAAAATTAGAAAAAATTGTTCCTGTCACTTATGTCAAATTCAAAATCGCGAAAATTGCCGACATTAACGACCACGTACGAAAATAAACAGTTCTGATTGGTAAATCCTAATGTTATGGCATAATGTTTATGATAAAGTAAATTCATAATGTTACAGCAAATATAAACAAGCCTTTACGAGTTACCGAAAGAAAGTTGCTTGCTAACCTCCCGAAGCCGAAGGTGGAGGGCCGTTACCATTAAGCAACGTTCTTTTTAACCAAAAAAATTTCCAAGTAAATTATATATTATTAATTTTATCCATATTAACAAATTTTCATATAATATTTGTTAACTTTGGCCATGTATTTTGGAAAATCTCTACCTTTTCCGTATGATATCGACATTATCCGATTTCGGATTTTACCCTGAACATATACACCTTCAAAATTAGCTCGTTCTTTGTATACGTGCCGATCCCTTTTGTTTTACTGCGGTGCTTACTGCTTAGCAACACATTTCGTCCTTGTTCCCAGCTTCACATTATTTAACAGCACTAACTTATACGTTAGCTACCCTTACCGTACCGTCGTAAAGCGTGGTTTTTATGGCTGTGCAGCAGTTCAGGGACACGGAACACACAGGAACACGAGACACACAGGAACACAGGGGATGAAAGTGCAGAAATTTGTTAAGACGTAATACGCTAGGTTGATATACTATTACGTCGGTTCGGCTTCGCTTGGTCTGTAACCCATTTGTGAGGGATTAATTACCTGTGGAATTAAAACTTAGTCCGCGTGGAGTGTATTTAGCGAAACGAAGTGTGAAATTACATGGCATCGGCCGGGACGGGACTGCGGCGAATTAGAGTTTCGTTACTTTAACTTTAATCTACCCACATTTTAATCACACCGCACATTTTATTGTACAATTTATACATAGCATAAGGAAGTTAGAAAAAAAATAGCAGTGACGAAATTTTAGGGAAAATATATGTTTGAAGCACTGAACTCTAACTTGTTGGCTTTTATAAAAGCAAAAAACGAGTCCGCGTCTGATAGATGTTATGAGGCCATCCTACTTGTCTAATACTTAGAGTAGAGCGGTTGATATGCGTTTGTTGAGCGGTTGCTATGTAAAACCATCAAACACAGACAAATGTCCACCTGTCTTCCTCGGTTCGTATTTTCAACGTCAGTTATCGTTTCAGTATTACTATATTTCAATATTAATAATATAAAATTATTTAGCGTCATACGAGTTACAACTATATATTATATATAATCAAAATAACAGTATATGTACAATTAAGGGTAACTTTACCAAAAACTGATAGAAATATATAAGAAAATGTAAAAAGAGATTACAAATACAATAAATAAAAATGCAATACAAGCTGCAACAAACTATAGGTTATTTAACATAGAATTTTTCTTTTAATTTTTGAACACTTTTAATGCGATTAAATAACAATAAAATATACTTTTTTGCCGATAGACATTGAAAGTGCAGGTTTTTTTTTCAATGAACAGTATGTAAAATGTCGATTTTACTGCTTATTGTTGTTAGAGTGAAACAATAAATTTAACATTTCTATAAATCTGTGTTTGGTGCCATTTTTAATTTAATTTTTTGGCCGATGTGGGATCAATATTTATTTAATGATTATTTTTAATATCTATTTTGAATGTTATTGCCATCATATTATTTTGCTATACGTTTGTTGACCAATTGCTTTTAAATTTTTATAAAATATTGATAATACTGTTGCTTTATTCTATTTTTTGCGTAAAATAGAGATTTTTAAAATAATTTAATTCGTAAGATACACGATGTACGTGTATATTTGGAGAACTGCGGTAATATTGATGAAATACAGTAATATGAAATTTGTAAATCGGCAAAAATAATATTATTTGTGTTTTTTTATCTTCTTCCAATTTTGTAATTCTGTATCATATAATTATTTCAAATAATTATAAATGTAAATTAATAGTTGATATGAAAATTAGCAAAATCAGTGAAACATTTATTCTATGCATATGTGGAATATGTGTCAAGTTTTAAACATTCATATTCATATTTGTATGCCATATATAAGAATGTTTGCGATAACAAAACCAGAGATTTGTGCATGTCTAATGAATTTTTGTTTCTCTCTCTGTATATTCAAGCATCCTGTGTAATTTCCAGGGGTTTCATCCCTTTGTTTCAACAACACTGATAAGACGTAATTTAATTTATTATCTTTCATTGAATAATCCTCGCTTATTTGAATGCAATGACGGCATCACACGCCTCATTTCTCCTTATCATCCTGCCACACTGTCGGCTAATGCAGGTGAGAAAGGTACCCCCCCTCCTCCTCCTCTGTTCCAGGGTAATGTCAAGTCGGGTGGATGATTAATCACTCCACTCACGGTGGATAATTTATGAGACTGTCCTCCACTTGGTGGATGATGTTGCTTGAAATGACATATTTAGATCGGATGTGTTCAGGTGTAGTCCGTTTTTGCCTTTTGAAATTGAATTGATTTATAGAAGAAATGGAAGCTTTAGCAGCATACAAGTTGCTTTGTTACAAACTGACCACTTTTATACTTTACAGCCGAATTCATCATTCTCCAATTAAGTTTTGATTTACTGATCAATTCAATTCTCCATTAAAAATCAAGCTAACCCTGTAATCAATTTCAGTGATCAACTGATTCGTTAGATTCCATGAATCAAGCGCTATCGCTCGTTTTGATCATTGTTTTGACATTTGTGAGGAAAATATTGAACAACATAGGTCAGGGTGCTTGGGAAACGCATAGGGCCGAAGAACCAAACCTAATAAAGTCTCCTCTAGAGTGGAATCCAGGAGGAAGAAAGTGGAAGATAATCTAAGAGCACCAGGAATGAAGAAATGGAAACAGAAAGGAATGGAATATATTGGTAAAGTGAATATAAATTAGAACTGGAGACTGATCCCCTTTATCCTAAAAGATCTAGAAAGTTCCACACGGAACTCCGCAAGATGTATCAAGTCACCGTAGATATGTATACCTAATTTAGATAAAAGAAATCGAGTATATGTATATATGTAACTCTCCAAAATAGGCAAGATGATATAATAATAATAATGGTGAAAGAAATAGCTCTTAAATAATTCAATTTATCTTAAATAATAATAATTATAGTTACGTTAAATGCACAAATTAGTTTTAAATATTTTTTAAATGCACAAATTAGTATTAAATATTTTTTTGCCGATTGACATTAGAAGAATGATTTTTTTAAAAGATAACACTACCTAAAATGTCATTTTTACTGCCTATTGTTACTATGGCGACATACGTATAGCTTATTCTCCAATTTATGTTATAAATTGATTAGATATTTTCACAAAGCAACAGATTTAATATAAATAACAAAGTTGTTTTTACATAGTAATCGTTTAACAAATGCAAAGCAGCATAATTTGATGGCGATTTTTTGCAAAATAATAATGTATTCAACACGGCACTAAACACAGATTTACATCTTCGGCAACTTTCATTGTTTCGGTTTCGCCTCGTCAAAGAAAGAACAGCCTTTGCTAAAAATTTGGTGTTTTGGTGCCCAGTTAAACAAATGAAATATCTATCCCTTTCAAATTTCCTTTGATTTTTCCACTGATGTCCACATGTAGAATATACCATATAAAATAGAAATATTCAGTATATTATTATAAATGTAAATAAAACGTGCTTCCAGGATCATCTACACAAGGGAAATTATGTTACTTGATTCATGGATCTCGTTGCAAATTAGAACAAATGTTGATCCACGAATCAGCTTGATTCTCGGATTATAGATTACTGATCAATACTAAACTGTTAAATGTAGTATTTCTCATGCTCATCCAAATTTGTTTCCTCAGTTTTATTGGTACTCTTAGTTCTTCTAGAATTTTCATTACCTCATTCCTTCTAATTAATTGGTAATACTTTAGTGCGAATTTAGCAAATTTCTAGCTTTGTATAAGTATATATAAAATGGAATATTTTTGGTCGTATTTTATTTTAACAAACATATGAGACCACTTATAAAATTACTATCGTGCAACAGATACCTTTCATTATCACATCACATGTCCATATACAATAACAAATAAAGTGTTTTGAAATCCGAGTATTCGTTAAGTGTGACAGGTGGCTATCTATGGTGAGTCTGTCGCACGCACGTGCGATTAATTACGTTACATGTTGGCCAGTAAACCGCGAAATGAAACGCGTGTATGTGTGATGGCGATGGGCCGATGAAGCTGTTGTGTAGACCGGAGACAAAGCTGCTGGCCAACGCGTTAGGCTGTCCTATCTAATGAAGCTTCAATTGTGTCCATATTGCACGGATATTAGATTCGTGCGTGGATGGCGAAGATATATTTAGCCGCTTTGAATTAAACTCGGTGGAAACTAATTTTCGCGATGGATATTTGGGTAAAATTTAAATCCTTTTTATTAAAAACTTAGTCAAAATAACTCAATAAGAGGTATATTCAGAAAATAACCGAAAATTCTGAATTACGCTCCAACGGAGATATGCGTTTGGAAGTATTGCGTTGAAAGCATAACTTCCTTTGTAACCACATGTTCTAGGATTGTTAATATCTCGTTTAATTTTCTTGGTATTGTTATTTGCTTGCAACGTGTTTAAGTGTTAGTAGCGATTTTAGAAATGTGTGATTTTCTGGAGCAACGATGCAACAAATATTTTTGCCTGTGGCGAGACAAATCATGGTTCTTGCACCACGACAATATGTCCGTACACTCATCTTTTTTAGTTCCTCAGTTTTGTCTAAAAATCAGATGATTGTCTTCCCTTAGCCTCAAATGAAATATGTTAACAGTAATAATTGGAATACAAAATATTATTTGTAATTATATTTCCTTCAATTTTGTGAAAATGCAGTGTTTTTCAATAGTGGCCAAACAATCAATTATTTGTTTATAAATAATATTTGTTAATTCAATTTAACTAGGTATATTTCTGTAAAAATTCATTGATATAATTATTGTCAGAAGCTATGATATTATTTATTATTACTTCCATTTAGAAATTATAAGCTTGTGTCATATCTTGAATATGAACTACCTAGTTCCCAATTTTTTTTTTTATGAACTTTTATCTAATTTATACCAAAATCGTACTTTGTATAGTTTGCATATTTAATAATATATTTGAAATATTAAGTCATCTATTGTGTATGTCTATCCTGGCGATTTCGACTGGCACCGGAATGGTTAGTAAATAGAGTAACCAATGGATTCCGACTGACGCTTTTACAGGGGCGGATCCAGACTTCGATTCAGGGGGGGGGGATCAGAATATTAAAAACATGTTTATTTCGGCTATATAATTAAACATATTTTTTATTAAAATCAGAAATAGGTATTGAGAATAATAAATTAAACTATAGTTTTTTGTTAACAATCATCTTAAAATCGTAGATTTTTAGAAAATATTTTCCATTTAATTTCCTAAAAAAATTAGTTCTTTATGTTGTGTATCTTAACTATTGGGGCCGTAATAAAAATAAGCTTCATGCTTAGGGGGGGTCATGACCCCCATGACCCCCCCCCCTGGATCCGCGCCTACGCTTTTATGACGTCATAATATGTAAACGGTGACAATTTTGGTATGTCAAATCAGTAACATTCTCGAGAGCTAGGTTCGTCCAACGGTTAGTATTCTGATTGGTTGAATTTCACTTGTTATGATTTCAAACTAGTACGCTGTCATATTTTTCATGTTTTCTGTCAAATTTGGTTAATGTCAAAATCTACCGCACGTATTAGTTTCTGAAACAGCTGGTAGCCATTTTGATTCAAATTAATTGGTTAAAATTTAGACCACGTTAATATAGTAATACTCTTACCTTTTAATTTTATTGAAAATTTATTTCTGAGATAGCTGCCTGCCGTTTGAATTTTAAGTTAGCGGCTAAGATTTATAAAGACTATAATCTTTAATCTAATTAGAAAGATACTTATAAGGCTTATGCGAAATCATTTAAAATATTTTTTAACATATCAATTGTGTGTGTAATTGGCAGGATATGGTTATAATTTTAATTTGATTTACAAATGCGTAACAAGTAAAATGTACAATACACGCAAAGGTAACTGTTTTACTGCTTCAAGGAGGTGATAGGCTCGCCTAATCGTCTCACCAGTCATTTCCTCCATTCGACAGTAAAAACTGTTTTACCTTGCTTCACTTGCTTGTAATATAAACTATAAAAATTTACCGCAAGTTTCAAACAACAAATGAAAAACATGTAAAACTTAAAACCTGTGTTTTGTGTTGTGGTTTGTTAAAAGCATAAATAATCCTTCCCCTTATAAGACTCGCTTAAAGTTCTTTACATTAAAGTTATAGTTTGAAGCTTCCCTATTCAAAAACCATCTAATCTGAGTGAAAAATTTAGCTCGTTTATCATATATCCCGCTATTGAAAGCATTCGAGGTGAAAGAGATACGACATCAGCGTAGTTCTAGAACGTTCTGCATCTTTAGATTATCGTTCATGCAAAATAGTTCGGTGATCGCTGGTGTGCGAGGTCTTGTAAAACATCAAAGCAACACTTCCGCTTCCGCTCGCCGACGCACATCCGCGGATCGCGTTCAAAGCGAAGAAATAAAATTGCGTGAATGATCCACTCCAACTGAAATCCCTGGAAAATGTATCTGAAACGGATAAGATTTCCATGAGGAGGTTGTAGAATATTTTTATTATTTTATTTACAGTTTTTGCTGCTTTTTTATTATGTAAAAATGATATTGAATTAAGTATTACTAAGGTTCAAAACCGATATGCGATCCTGACAGGAATTTGTGGTCAATGTTTTAATTGCACATTTCCAGTCAAATTGAATTATTATCTCAAATAATTTGATTGTTCAAGATATAACCTCTCTACTAAATAACATTAAACGGTAGATTTAAGATGTAATCTAATGAAGAATAATTCTAATGGTTACTTGTTACAAATATGTTTTTCTCATATACACATTAAAGTTTAATGAGTATATGGTTTTTCTACTCCTGCATAAATATATTCCCATTATTTCAATTTTTTCGATGAATTATAGTACCCATAATTCACAACAGCGGAGAGACAGTGAATTATGATTTGTAAATCACTCATCTCGATCAATCACAGAGCCAGAAATCCATAATTCACGGTTATTTTAAAGACGTGATGTGGATCACCTAGCAACAGCTGACTGACAATTGACATGTAGTCACTTGGTCATTGCGTATTTTTATGTTGACGTTTTTTAACGTATTTTTCAACGAATTTCGTTCATTTTCAAAAGTGATTTCCGAATTTAAAGGAGTATAAAATTATAGTATTATATTCGGGATTATGGTCATTATTCACACGGATGATTTACATTACTCGTCTACTGCTCGTGA
Organism: Poecilus cupreus; assembly: GCA_963942605.1. NCBI lineage: Eukaryota > Metazoa > Arthropoda > Insecta > Coleoptera > Carabidae > Poecilus > Poecilus cupreus. The sequence goes on from OZ012718.1 coordinate 21,491,569, forward strand.
CGCCGGTACCTGAAGATGAACTTTAAAATTATGTATTAATAAACGTGAAGAAAGACTACATGCTTCTCTTTCCTTATTGTTCTAACAACTTCACTCATGGTTATTTCCAAAATTAAGATACAGGTTGTCATTCCAGCGTTGCTATATTTACCTTATATAGGGGCTTATTCTGTAACTTACCTGTTAATTTTTATCGGCCTGTTAAAAATTTTAACCAATAAAAATATAAGTATCAAATGATATTTTTAATTTTACTCAGTGACGTATGTTATCATTGGTTAAAATTTTTAACAGGCTGTTAAAAATTAACAGGTATGAATAGGCTCCATATACCGAGTGGTTCATCTGTCCGTTCTTTTAATTTTTTTAATTCTTTCATTTTAAGTTACTATAAAAATAAAATCTATTTGATATAATCTATCTACTTAAAATAAACATTTTTATACAGGTTGTTCCATTTGAGTGCAACTTTATATTTTTTAATGGAACACCATTAAATATTGACTGACTTTGATATTAAATTTGATTTCCTTTAAAATCTTATAATGTGATCGAGTCCAAAATAATAAATTGACAAGTTATTCACGATAATAAATAATTGTAGTTTATAATGAAAAAAATAATAATTTAAACCAGTAGTTTAATATTATTGTGCTCAACGCCTGTATACAAATGGTGTATGCCAAGTAGATATAAAATAATATATACTTGAAGAATTAAATTAAAAAGTTAAAAAGAGGACAGACTGATGAATGAACCTGTATGTATCGGAGGTATTTTTCGATAGTGAATTTTCAACAGGTTTTTATATACCGGGTGGAACATCATACCTGTGTACATAGGCGATTAACATGAAAAATCTATTTTTCCGTGCGCATTGCTCCCCAAATTATTTTAGGCAAAAATGCTTCAAATATATCTTGTACAGCATAAAATTCTGCATCTAAATCAATAAACAGAGTTTCTTTTACTTGCTTTGTAACGACAAAAATTAAATATGAAAATATGGAAAATTACGTTGAAAATATCAAATAACCATGGAATTGAAACAAAAATAAATAAGTGCTTGACATTTGACAGATGAATGATTAAATTGACGGGTATTTATTTATTTTTGTTTCAATTCTATGGTTATTTGATATTTTAATCGTAATTTTCCATGTTTTCATATTTAATTTCTGTCGTTACAAAGCAAGTAAAAGTAAATCTGTTTATTGATTTAGATGCAGAATTTTATGCTCTACAACATGTATTTGAAGCATTTTTGCCTTAAATAATTTGGGGAGCAATGCGCACGGAAAAACTGTTTTTTCATGTTAATCGCCTATGTACACAGGTATGATGTTCCACCCGGTATAATGAAGGTATTGTTTTAAAATTTCATATTTAGAATTTGATAGCAATCTGCAGGAACTGATAATTTACTTGAAGGCCTATAAGGTTTTTAAGTATATCTCAGTTAATTATTGAGTTGAAGTAATACATGGATGTAGAATAATATTAGATACAATATTTTTATTTTTTTTTTTCTCATAAATTTACAATCTATCTACAATAGATAATGGGTAAATGGTATTACATTCGATCCGTTAACATTAAGTGAAAGAGGAACCCATTGGCACTCTTTCTTATTTGAAACTTTTTCTCTCTTTTGTACCGTTTAAAAATTGTTTAAGCTAGATTTATGTACTGGTTCATCAAAATTCTTGTTCAAATTACGAATAAAAGTCTTATTTTGATTGATGCAATCCTGATGTACGAGCGAATCGTAATAATGAATTCATATATCAATAAATATATAAAAAAAACAATCGATTCACCAGCTCAAAAAACATCAGTAATGCAATACTTATCCAATAATTCCTGAAAAACTGAAACTCCAGATCTCGCCGAACATAACCCTTATCTGACGCTGGCTGCAAGAAGCCATAAACCGCTATGTGGTGGCATTAACATGCCCAGCACGGAGCACGGTAACACCCCTAGCAGAGAATTCAATACAACGGCAATCGAACCGCCCCGGCGTGCGATACATCGCATCCGCCAGCCGCGCTCACATGCACGTTCGGGATGAAAGAATATAAATCTTTGATGGAGTTCGAGCATAAGCAGAGAGCAGAGATGCGGTGATACGACACGGTGACGCGCGGGAATGCGATAGCGGGTTGATGCTGCGAAGGTGCGGAGCAAGCAAAGAAGAAAGCAGTTTGTTGCGATTTAAGATCATCTTTCTAGCGATATACGACCCTGGCAGGAATGTGCGTTGGCTTTTTCCATCACCAAGTACTTTATCCAACACCTATTACTTATAGACCCATTATTATTGTCATTTTAAAATGAAATATTTATCGACTGGCTGGATATATGAAGGGTTGAAAATGCTCTAGACTGCAGTTAGATTGTATTTATTTATTAATCAAAAGTCGATGTTTCGCCAACACTTATAAGAAATAACTGTAGTCTATTATACGAGACCTTTCATTAAAGGGACAAAAATAGTTCTGTGATGGGTTTAAAAAATACAGTGTACCATTACAAGCATTTGTTGATATACGCTCGGAATTTTGAACTATTTATATGCACAACTGTAATGGGGTCTTTCACAATTTTTTTTTTTATGAAACTATCTAATTTGAAGACTATCTACACTTTTAAAAAGTCTTAATTGTTATTCATTAAGCCACAATGATTTTTTTTAAATGATTTTTTAAAAAATGATGTGACGTCATTGTAGAGGTGGTGCTGGATCTAAAACAGTACAAATTGTAAATAATTGTAGTCATATATTTCTTTACTTATTTTATTATTATTATTACAATAAAATAGAACATTTATGTAACAAAAGTTATTTAATTCTCTACTGTTTTAGATCCAGCAACACCTCTACAATGACGTCACAACATTTTTTAAAAAATCATTGTGGCTTAATGAATAAGAATTAAGACTTTTTAAAAATGTAGATAATTTTCAAATTAAAGTTTCATAAAAAAATTTTAAAAAAATGGTGAAAGACCCCATTCTACCAGTATTTCGTGCACAGTTATTAAGAAAGTAAAGAATACATTTCTCGGCTGTTTTGGTTTATTGCACATCCTTATAAAAATAAACACATTTTTAAAAATTATAAATTTAAGCATAAATATTTCTAATATCCACAATGTAGAAGCAACAAAACAAAATAAAAATGCAGTGAGCAATGCTATACCTACATACAACGCAAAACAGTAAAGTGTTGTTTGACATTTTAAGTGTATAAATCACAGCACAAGAAACCACATGGATTTGTGTCCCTTTAAAGAAAGGTCTCGTGGAATAGATTATAATTTAGTCATATGCCCTGAAGAAGCCATAAGTGTTGGGAAAATGTCGGTCTTTGATTAATTAATTAATACATCCTGACTGCAGTCACCAGTATTTTCTACCCTAAATTTCAAATGTTATTAGAAGTGCACAAAGTTATACATCATTAAAACTCTTGTACTATGATATCTTATATAGTTATAGAACATAAACGGACGTACATCCATTCAATACATCCATCTATCCATCTTTTTTATTCATTTATCCATTCTCACGTGAGATACAAATAATATTAAGAAAATTGTCAAAACGGAATCAGGGGACCTCAAAACATATATTTCCGTGAAAATCTCGCATTTTTCATGATTACTATGCTTCCTTATATTATGTATAAAAAAATAAAAAAAAAATCCTTGTGGTGATCTCACAAGATTTCTTTTCCTTGGAACCCTGATTAAAGAATACTCTTTTCTCGTAATGGGTAATGCTGGTTCCTGTTGAATATCCCCATAGAAAGAATTAATACTACAACAATACTATTTGAAACAAAAAAGTTATTCGTAACTCATAGGTTGTGAATGCAAGGAGTAGGTGAATAGAAAGAGGTTGATAATTGTATGTAATATCGTGTAGGTACTTATACTCCTGACTATTTTATTATAATCTAATAGTAGTTTTTGTATTTCACCGAGTTGGGATTTGGGTTTGTTTTCTCCCTGTAATAATTATTTATCCGTTGCGAATGAGACTCTTAGTGTCAGTTAGAAGTCAGTCATCCTCTGTAAACATCCTCAATCAACACTTGACATTGTCCAGTCCATCAGCAGCACAAAACAACCCCAACGTCAAGGACTGAATTGTTTACCTTCAGGTTTCATGTACATAGATCTACTAACGACACGCACTCACTAAATCACGTCAAAAAGAAATATATTATCAGAGGTAATACGAGTATAACAAGTGATGTGATTATCATCGATGGTATTTTCGAGTGTGCTGCTTCGGTTTTATGAGAAATATCTTCAAATTAATCATGTCACGAGCTTGGTTTTTAATCAGAGAATATAATGAATAATTATTTGTTGTGAAGCGCATTGAGAAAGAGGACGCACCATAAATTTACTGAACGCTACACATCGGGTATACTATATAACCTAAGTTTTGATTTAATCAAAATCTCATGAATAGTAATCATTTATTGTTATATTACCCCTGAAAATGCACCTGGAGTAGATTTTTACCTCTCGCTACATCTTTTAAGGGAGGTATAGATATACTAAAATTTCTGTAGTGAGTTTTTAATGGATAAGCACGTTTTAGGGTCCCTCCTAGAATACGATTTTAATATTTTTGCGTTGATTTATGTTTCTCAGAAACTGTTAAAGTGATTATTTTTTTGACGTTTCTTTAAACCAATGAAATGCTTTATTGTATGTTACGTGTCTGTATTTTAACCAATCCTACCATTATTATACTGAGAATAATGCTCTTGTGATTATTCCCGGTAATATTCTCTGTAGCTTTTTTGTTTTTGTTGACAGATGTGAAATGTCAAATAGATATCAACACAAGTTAAAATGAGCAAAAAAGATAGATTTAGTGGAGTGCCTGATGATGAAATCAAAAAATAATCTAATTAAATATAACTCGAGAGTTCGATAAATTAGAAAATAATTCTCCAGTATCTTTCTCAAACTTGTCGCCATTTGCCTGGCAACAAGTTTTCGAAAGATCTGTCAAATTATTTTCAATTTATTCTCACTCTCTTGTTATATTATTACTGAAAATTTTTATGTTTTGCTTTTTTGCATTTGTATGCCCTTAGGGAAGTGATTATTTGTTTTTTATGATAATCCAATGACCGTAAGTGGTAGTTTACTTAAAGCCTTATCAGATTATTAAAAAAAATTATTATTTATTTAAGTGGTCTCAACTGTTAAGATTATATGCCGCCTCGGTACCTCCTTTTCGGTGGTGTGAAAACGACACGCACTGTTCGCAGGTATGGGTTTTCGCAAAGCGGTCACCTATCTAACTACTGATCGCGGGCAGTGGTGCTTAACTTGCGTTATCGAGTGAATCGGCTTTAATGCTACCTGCTTTCGCTTTGTCATTAGAATAACATTTAAAATGTTATTATCTACAATTTATATTTGACACATTTTTCTCTTACTAGCACCATTTATGAATTTGAATCCTTTAAAGAAACATTTAATTGCATATTCGTTTTAAATCTGCTAAATTGCGATATTTAAAAGGAAACAAAAGAGCGTATGAAAAATGTATTTTTTTGACATGGGTCATAATAGAAAAGTATAATTCAAACAGGAATAAGTGCTTCTTGGTTTACTGTTTGATAAGAAATGTATGATGATGGCCCATAACAATTTTTATTCAAAATAGACATTTATGTCATTTCTAGAAATTAGAAAGTGTAAAATACGACATTCTCCTTTTGAGTAGTTTTATTGGTGTATAATTAAATAATTTCTATGACGAAGAGGTAATGTATGTACTAGTCACAAACAACCATCACTTTTGTAAATATTTTGAAAACTGCGGAAGGACTTGGGCCTCGGACGTTCAGGAAATAAATTAGCAAATATATAATCATTTTTCAAACTATAACAATGTAACCATTTAATTTTTTTTCTTTATCGTTAATCATCTTTAAAATATAATGATAAGCGCTAAAATATAATAATACTGAAACGGTAACTTGAGAGTGAAAATCCAGTCTGCGTAGATAGATGTCGTAGGACCTCCTTTCATTTTCTAATACTTGTTTGTAGAACGATTGTTATGCGTGTATTAAGTGGTTGGAATATAAAAATATGTTGCACAGCCTTGCCCAAAAGAGATAAATTATATTTAACAATTTAACCTAGCCAATGTCAGTAGGTGTGTCAGTATTATTATATTACAGTGATGACAAGTTTATTTGAAATTGATATATGTTCTATTTTATCTGGAACAGTACTATATAAAACTGGTACCCATAGATTATAATACATTAATGACAGAAAACTATATTAAATTTACTATGAGTTCTGAAAAATTTTTAAACTTATTAAATGTTGAATTTTGAATATTCACGATATGTAATTGGATCTGTATCAAAACGGAAATATGGATAGGAATCATTTAAGAAGGGATTTTATTAAAGGAAAAGGAAAATGCCAGTCATGGCTAAATTAGGAGCGGTTCAGATCATGACATTGAACAAACTTGTAAAAAAAGGGCTTTTATTAAAATTAAACTTATTAAAACTAACTTAATGTTACACTAACTTATATAATAAACTACTTATTTAACTTAACTATACGCAAAATACATGTTTTACGTAGCACGGCTGCATTTTGAACTTTAGCTAACACTGCCCGTCTCAGATGCTCAGAATTCAGGATCTATATTGTTAGCGCGGTTTCCTTTATAGCACGAAATTTTTAAACTTAGTACGAAATTAGCACGAAATTTTAGAGCAATTTATTTGCGGTTTCGAGTAATTTAATGTCTATCGTACTGATCGTAACTTTCAAGCTTGTAATTTGAATCGTGGTGGCGGAGTTGTCTTACTCATAAATAAAAGTCTCACATCCTTCAAAATTGATCTTAGTGATTACTCTAATATACTTCCTGTTAATATTGATATTGTTTGTTCTAAAATTGTACTTAATAAAAGTACACTGTATATTTTTGTGATTTAAATTCCCCCAGCTATGAATACCTCTAGCTTTAACACAATTTTTGATTTTTTTGAGCATTTGCCATTTTTGCAATTTAACAACTTTGTTATTGTTGGTGACTTCAATATTCATGAACTTATTTTTGATCATGTTTCTCCTAGAGTTGAAACATTTAACAACTTTCTTTCCCTTTTCAATGCTCAACAATTTAATGATGTACGTAATCAGTTTGGTAACTTACTTGATTTGGTTGTCGCTAATATTAATTGTAATGTTACACGTTCCAATGATTTGTTATTTGAATCCGAGTATGCTCATCACCCGGCAATTAATTAATTTCGAAATTTTATTTGATACTTGTAACCGTAGTAATTCCCCTTTAAAAGTGAACTGTGGCACTTATGATTTTAAACGTGCTGATTTCTGTAAACTTTATAATCTCATCGACCAGTTTGATTGGGATACGTTACAACAATTTGACAATGTTAATGATGCCTGTGAATTTTTATATAGCACGCTATATAAATTTTTTGATGAATGCGTACCTATCAAACAGGTCAGTAAGAAACGTTATCCGCCATGGTTCACTGCTGATATTAGATCATGTATCAGGAAAAAAGAACATTACAGAAAGTTATCTAAGAAATATATTAATAATCAATACTACTTAAGTACTTTTAAATTCCTTCGTTCTAAACTAAAATGTGATATTAGGATAGCATATATCGATTATGTATCGAAATGTGAATCGTCTCTTAAGAATAACCCCAACAAATTTTGGGAATTTATAAATCATAAAAGAAAAAAATCAACAGTACCGAGTAGTATGATTTATAACAGTTCTTTTATGTCTTCGCCCACTGATATATCAAATGCATTCGCTTCTTATTTTAATTCTGTGTACACCCTTCCTTCTAACCTCCCGCCCCCTCCTGTTAACACTACTTATTCTAATTCTATTTCTCTTGTTCACATTACCAGAGAGGATATAATTTCATCAATTAAGCATTTAAAATCTAATCTCACATGTGGTCCTGATCTCATCCCAAGTCTACTCATAAAGGATTGTGCCTATCCCCTGTCAAATGCCTTGCTTCACATTTTCAACCTTGCTCTTAGTACCAACTCGTTTCCTAACTTATGGAAAAATACACGCATCACTCCAATACATAAGTCTGGCGACTCGTCCAATATTCTTAACTACAGGCCCATTGCTGTACTATCCAACTTTAGTAAGGTTTTTGAAAAGATCGTGTATACATCAATATTTCCAAAAATAAAAAATATGATTTCTTTTACTCAGCATGGGTTCATGGAAAAAAGATCAACGGTTACTAATTTGTCATATTTCTCTCATGTTGTTTCCTCCATTCTTGATGCTAGAGGTCAAGTTGACTGCATATACACCGATTTTTCTAAAGCATTTGACAGGATTGATCATAATATCTTGATTCATAAACTCAAGTCTTTCTCAATTTCTCCTTCGCTTATCTCTCTTCTCTCTTCATACCTCTCAAACCGTACTCTTTTTGTTCAATATTTAGGACATAAATCTAATTCATTCATTGCTACATCTGGTGTTCCTCAGGGATCTAATTTAGGCCCGCTTCTATTTTTACTATTTATTAATGACGTGACTGAAAATTTCGAATGTGATAACCTATTATTTGCCGATGATCTCAAAATATTTCACCCTATATATACCTCTGATGACAGTCTTCTTCTTCAAAATGATTTAAACCGACTTAATCTTTGGTGCCTTAATAATAATCTCTGCCTTAATATAAATAAATGTCATATAATGTCTTTTACACGGAATTCTTCTCCAGTTCTCTTCCAATATTCACTAAATCAGACTCCTCTATCCCGTTGTAACTCTACTACTGATCTCGGTGTTACCTTCGATCCAAAACTAACATTTACTTCTCATATTAATAATATTTACAGTGCTTCTATACGTACTCTTGGTTTCATCATTCGTAATACTCGTCACTTTTCAGATGTTTCATCAATTTTCTCTCTCTATTTTTCCTTTGTCCGCTCTAAGCTGGAATATTGTTCTCTCATATGGAATCCTCTCTATGAAATACATCAGAACCACATCGAGTCCATTCAAAAAAAATTTCTCAAATATATTTATTTTAAAATTTATCATTCTTATCCAGAAATCACCATTTCTTATACTTCATTACTTGAAATGTTTAATATTCCAAGTTTGTACTTACGTCGTGAACTAAATTCAGCCCTCCACCTTTGCAAACTAATCCATGGAGAAATAGATGATCCAAACTGCCTCTCGCTCCTCTCTTTCCACGCTCCTTGTATACAAACTCGCAATTCCTCAACTTTTTATTTACCTACCGCTAGAACGAATGTATTTTCTGCGTCCCCTATTTATCGTATGTGTTTAATTTATAATCTCCGTTTTTCTACTGTTGATGTTTTTCAGTTGAAACCCAGAAGTTTTCATTTTTGTATTCTTGATATGTAATTTTATGCATGTTCATTTTAAATATTGTTATTTATTATTGTTTTAATATGTATATGTAATTTTTATATTATTATTTGAATTCTTTCATGTATTGTTCCTGTCCATTTTGTTAGGCTTTTGCCTGTTGGGCAGCGTAATAAATAAATAAATAAATAAATAAACGGGGGATGGGGGCGCCAACTATATAGAGGTCAGAATTCAAGTCATCTCAATTAAATGATGCAAAGAGATGTTTATCGCATCTGAACTATCGCTTCTAAAAATAATTCAAGATAGCGATAATTCAGTGCCTAGCAGATGCAAGTCATCGTGCTACAGATCATTGCGTCGGTATTTCTAAACAAAAAGGTAATCGGTGACTCAAGTTTCTCCTATTAAATTTGCATAGGCCGCCGAGTCTCCGGCCGATACCGTGATACCGCAGCAATCTAATCTTCATTCTCCCTTATTACCAATTCCAAATTTAAAGTTCTCCTCTACCACATGCCTAGCATTCTTCTCAAACCTCTTCCATCCTTTGTCCTCCATGGCTTTGCGAAGCAAGTTGCGGCGGCATTAGTGGCTTGGCTTCACCTTCCTTTGCGGTCGCTTCACCGTGACGTCACCCCGTCACTCGCCAGATCGATGCGCACGTTTTTCATCTGATTAGCCGATCACGCGCGGTTCTGTTTTGTTGTGGGTGTCTCTGATCGTGTCTGATGATCTGATAGAGGGGTAAATATAGACGGTGATTTCGGTTTTTGTTGGTGAAAGGTATTGGGGTATTTGACTGTGAACTGGAAGGGATTTGAGGTTATTTTTATTTGAACTCACGAAATCTGAATAATGGTTTGCGATGATTTATTCGTATTCGTTGAGATCAGGCAGAAAATTGGGACAACGTTGATTTGAAAATTTTTGAAATGGCTGTTGCTAGTTCGCTATCAATAATGAAAAGTATACAAAGTGGTGCATCAAAGGTCGTGCCATGGCCTTTTTAATGCTATTTTTTAAAGGTTCATGTACTGGCTTCACTAAATATTTTACATCAAAAAAGTTTCTGTATTTTTTGACATCACTACTTATAATTTTATTCTACGTGGTACCCGAAAAATAACGGAAATGTTTAATGGTAATTTTCTAAAAATCATCAGTCCTATGAAATAACAAAACAAATGTAACAATTAGATAATTAGAAGTTATTATACATTTTTAACCAAAACACTTGATCTCGAACACCGATGATGGCAGATGACAGATAAAAACAATGGCTTTAAATGGGGTCGTTCACCATTAAAAAAAATTTTTTTTATGAAACTTTATCTAAATTGAAGACTATCTACACTTTTAAAAAGTCTTAATTGTTATTCATTAAACCACAATGATTTTTTAAAAATGTTATGACGTCATTATAGAGGTGTTGGTGGATCTCAAACAGTAGAGATTTAAATAATTTTTGTCACATAAATCTTCTATTATCTATTCTATTGTAATAATAACAATGAAATAAGTAAAAAAATATATGACTACAATTATTTACAATCTGTACTGTTTTAGATCCAGCAACATCTCTGACATTTAAAAAAAATCATTGTAGCTTAATGAATAACAATTAAGAATTTTTAAAAGTGTAGATAGTCTTCAATTTAAATAAGGTTTCATAAAAAAAAATTTTTTAAATTGTGACCCCATTGGTAGGTGCATTTGTTCACGGCACTGATTATTTTAAGAAAATTATCGGTAAACATTTCCGTCATTTTTGCCGGTTCCCGATTACAGATAAATATTAGTGTTAAAACAAGAAAAAAAAATTTGATGTATAATAATTAGAGAAACCAATAAATGAACATTTCACAAATAGTATTAAAACCGCTGTGGTACGTTCTTCGATTCACCAGCCTGTATACCAGGTGGACATAAGAAATAAATATTAAAATTTTCATTTGGAGAAAATTTGTTCCCTGTAACTTTAGAACAAAAGTGTAATTTCAAAAACTGTAAACTATAGCGTTTATTGGACACTAATGTCCGGTACGAAACGAAATTTAACTGTCACTTAAATTTACTTTTAAAGTAAATTTACTGGTTTTTAATAAGTGCACATCGTTTGAAGTTATTTTGATTTACATAACATTGCTGTCAAAAATTTGATTGTCATTTGCATAACTTGAGGTAAATTTAGTATGGAAGTAAATTTAACTGGAGTTTAAATTTGTTTATAATACCGGGCATCAGTAAATTAAATTCATTTACCGTCAAAAATAGCAATTTTGTTAATAACGAAAATGAAAGATATTTGTATTTACAAGAGTTTTAAAATTAAAAGTATGTATGAGAACTGTCACATTTTCAACCGGAAATTAATTTTAAAGCTGAAATATGGAAACGGAAACTTGCAAACTGGAAATGTATGCTGTTAATATTAAAATTAAGTTTAGCATTTTTGAAATATATAACTGTTTATGAACTTATGGGGTAAACAGCTTCATTGTACTTCTAACTTTACCCCTACGATTCCTCCTTCAATATAATCTTTGAGGGTTGTTAGTTGATCGCACTACACACGACATCTGCGAAGTTTGTAAATTAAAATTTTTTAATTCGCGTTTGATTTGCATGTAAATGAACTTGTCTGCATAAATATTCCTGCACACAATATTCATTTTAAAAATCCATATTCCACGTCCTCCTACAAAACAATACAAAGTCAAACTACCCTTATTACAAACACAAACATTTCGATGTTATCCTTTTTACGAGAACGTCCCAGCGAGCGCACATTATCACCAGTATAATAACAATTTAAAAAGATTATCTTTCACATTTCCACGAGTGTTTTTCGTTCTGCGTGGTTAACCCGACCCGCGACTCCGCCTCTTTGAATCTGAATATGAAATTTGTGTGGTCGTCGTCCGGAGACAAATGGCGGTCGTTATCTCCCCTGAAAACAGACGCGCATTGCCATACAGTAGAGAATAATACGACGAATGAATAAAACAAAAAGTTACGTCGACAATTTCGCGAGAGAGAGGGAGAATTGGTGCCTGACTATTCGTCTCTGGACATGATAGGCTCTAGGAAATACATCATCAGGGATGTATTGGCTCATAAAGGTAGCCTATGTCTGATATGTACGCCTATCATCATGCATATTTCGGTAATATATTTTTAAGCGTGAAGTGCTACTTACTAGCCATCCAAATAAAGGATGTTTAGTGGTTACAGAAACATAGAAATAAAGTTTTAAGCGATAACATTGTTGATTGTGAGATTCGAACCGAGGAGTGCATTATTACAGTGAGGCACATTACCAGACTCTTACAGGCTGTTCGGAAAAGTGGTAATATGTTTTAGATAGGACGATTCTATGATTAATTTCTGAGTCCACAATCCTAATGCAAAAAAAAAATGTACAGGCCTTCGTAAAGTCACACGACGCGAATAAACTATTAATGTGCGATTAAATAAAATAAAGAAATATTGTTACTGATATAGCAACCTTTCAAAAAATTATTGTTTATGATATAACTGTTAAAAGTGACATTTTATGAGTAAGTGGTGAAGTTTGTGAAACGAGGCGAAGGCGATTGAAACAACCCCACGAACGAAATAAATCATTTTTAACACGTAACAAATTTTTATCTACGATCTTCCTAGTCCTAGTGTATTAGTAAATACTAAAAAATTTAGATTGATATTTTGACAGGTAGGCTTATATTTGTTTATTTATTGATACGAGGCATTAACAATGTGTTAAAAGTAACAATAAAATCTAAAATCATTTTTAACACGTTGCTATACACTAGTGTCAGAAAGTGACACTTTTAACTTGCTAAGCATCCATTAAAAGGGCCACTTTTAACAAAGATTATTGATTATTTTTTTAAACAAATGAAAAATAATTTATTAAATTTTCATATTTAACATTTGACACTTTAACATTCATACTGATTTGCCGAGTTACCTTACGACTTTATTTAAAAAGTAAATATTACGTCTATAATTAATTATTAAAAGTATATTATTTTTCAAGTGACGTCAGACCGACTATTGACAGATAGAGATTGCGCGCGCATAATCTTGGCCATCTTGGCTTTGAGTGTTGTGTTCTGTCAGTTGTTTTATTGTTTTTATTTGTTGAAATAAAATTATAAAGTATTGCTTTGTGCCAAGTTGTGAAAACAACAGCAACAAAAATTCAAAATTATTATTTATTTCGGCGCTGTTCTGTCATCAGTCACTATGACGTCACACGGTTTTATATATACTCTTTAATTATTAATTACATGCTCAATTATATTATAATATAGATGAAAACACGAACAATATTCATATATTAAAGTCTATTTTCGAAAAATAAAATGAAAAAAATTGGTTGATGAGCCTATTGCCAAATTTACATTTCGTTTAACTAGATCGCGTGACTTTGCTAAAGGACCGTATAAATTTTTTGCTTTAGGATTATCGACTCAAGAGTTAATCAAAGAATCGTTCTACATGAAACTTATCATCACTTTTCCGGAAATGTTTTATGTGCCTGTGAAATCCGAGATAGATTTTTAATAGATAAACCTTCAGAAATAGTGTTTCAACTATTGGATATGAAGTCAATCTTGCGATGTGATATTTCACCTCCGATTTGGATGAAACTTTGAGAATTTATGAGATTTTGCGTGCTAATTTATTTGTCTGTTGGTGGCCACAAACAAAACTTCAGTAAAGTCCCATTGCCATTGTATTCACCAAACCGAATTCCTAGCTATTTCATTGAATTTAAGTTAGTTTTCACTTTTCTATAAAGTTTGCAAACAAAGCGTCACTAACGTCACTCTGTCTTCACAAACTAGGAAGACAAGAGAACTTGATTAATGAAAACATATTCTGTAGTCGACGGACGTACCGTCACATAATAAATTCACATTAAAACACTAACACGGGCACACATACACACATACACATTCTCTATCCAATTTACTCACATGTCTGCTTCTAAACAAAGGAGAAACAAATGCAGGGTAAACACATGTGTACAGTAACTTAAATGAAAATGTGTTTTCGAACTTCATTTAACTTCGGAAATTCAAGAGAAATAGAAAAACAAATGAATATGTTAGCAGCCTTTTATTCAAATATACTACGCACACGGAGATATCTGCTCAAGACATGCTTGTTGTAAAGCGTGCATTACACGATGAAGTTTTTTTTTTTCAAGTGACTTTGAAAGTTTTATCTCTCGCACATTGACGTAAGTGTAAGGGAGTATGAATCGAATTATAACGAAAAACTTACAACGAGAAACTTCAATATGTTATTTTTTTCTTAAAAGTTCCTAAAAGACGCATGTTTTGAAAGAGGCGAAGTAGCTGTCAAATGTCATTTGTGTTAATGCTTTTTGTGTGTAAAAGTGAACTTAAAATGATAAAATAAAATAAAAAAGAAATTGAAATCTTGGTAGATATATACAATTATTCATCTTTGTACGCAGTGAAATCAACTGATTACAATAATCGTTATCTAAAGAAATATGAATGAATTCCATTTTAGTTGATATAACGGAGTTTGGGCACTTAGATATTTTAATTCACTTAAAACTTACTCGTGTAAATAGGCTGATATGGTCACTTATAAAGACACTGTTAAAGTCACATGAATAGAAAAACGTCTTAAAAGATTCGCATCAGTGCTTTTACCACTTTACCAACTTAGTACGTTTTTTGAAGTGAAATATTTAGTAATTGAAACTAAGGTTCTCAGTTATACATAATATATAGCAGAATTTTTTACTTATACTAAAACTGTTTAGAGAGAAGACGCACGTCATCAAAAGTATTACTAGATAACGATGTCACTGTGCAACAACGTTTATATGAGATACTAATTTTTGTTGAAATGAAAATGCAATGCGAGTTGCATCACACGTGCTGCCATTTTTAGATGCGATTTGTTGCAATGAACACAATTTGTTATCAGTATATATTATAAAACACTGGATTACGAGGAGCACATATTACAACTGAACACAGTAAGTAGTGTTGCAATAAAGTGATAGATCGATACGGATTTTTTTATGTAAACGTGATAAATTACCAATAGCAACAATATAGCGAACAAAAAATGAACTACAATTATTTTTAATAATTTAAAATTCCATTAAAGGAATAAAATTAACTATAAAATCATTATAAATTGCATACCTTTCTTAATGCTAGTATTTTCTTCGTCTTTTTAAAAACATTAGTATACTTAAATCAACTCACAAGTTATTTTTCATTTTATAATTTTTTTCAGGTTGACGTACATCTTCTCCCTAAATATATTTAGTAGACATTACATAAACGTTACTTAACTAAGTTCTTACTGATTTTTTTACTTACTCGGTTTATTCTTGATTTCTATACATAGATAGTTCTTCGTACATGGAATATACATGGAAAAATAATATTAATAGTTGCGCCTGGACGACTGTAGTTCGTCATTTTTCGGCGCTGTCGTGTGGCGCTGGCTGCTGTCATCTCAAAGCGCCGTTCGCTTGTTTCTCGTATTCTCAGCCAACCCTGAATGTTTGCCATGCTAATTATTGCAAATGGAAATGCAAAGAGAACGAAATATGCTTACTTCGCACTGCGCTAGCCAAATATGAATATGAATGAACCATTTTGGCAATCTTTTTTTTTTTGGCATCTAAAGACTGACATTTAAAATTTAAATTTTAAAATAAATGGTTTTTCCGAGGGCTTGGAAAAATAATGGAAATGCAGGATTAATGCGATTTTTAATTGTCTTTTTGTTTCATTTGTTTTTGGAGACAAAAAAATGATTTAAAAATACAATAGAACATTTACATAAAAGTGTACAATTTACGAGTATATTCACTGTGATGAATTTAACTATGATCCATGCCCTATGACTTTAATTTGTTTAAAACGAAATAACATTATTATAGAGGACGAAACTAATAATATATATATATATATATATATATATATATATATATATATATATATATATATATATATTGTACATGTAATTGTAGACAAAGATTAAAAGTTTCAGAATAATAAATTTAGTTTGATTATTTGTTTACTCCATTGTGTGGGATATAGTATGACGTGTATGTAAAAAACCTTCGCCTCGTCAATGAAACGGTAGCCTTTGCTGTAAATCTGGTATTTTGATGCCTAGTTAAACAATTAACTATTTATTTTCCTTATGTTTTTTGTTTGAAAAATATATTGTGTTTGCCAGTCTGGTATTTAGGTGCGTTTATAGCCGTCGAATTTCGTAATCATAGCTTACGTTCCCATATACTTTACCAAAGGTTTCCGCCTCTTACAATCTACGAACACAATGCATTATTTATAGAAACAGCAGAGACTAACAGAATTAAATGTCGGTAATAAAAGCAGCTCTTAACTCCATTACAAAAGTAGAATTTGATAATAACAGTTCACAATAAGTTCATGTACATTTACAAAGCTAATTTTCAACGACGTAATCCATGTTATGGTAATGATTACCAAATTTTATCTCTCTCTGGAAACAGTGCTAAATAATTCAACCATTCCCCTTCATTCACAATATTTGCGCTTGCGATGGTAACAGCGCCGCAACCCACAGTGCAGCGGTGCGTGAAGCAAACAAAACACTGTCTGCAGGGATTGTGGCGTGGAACCCAAGTCGCACGGGTGTCGTGCGGGTTGTTGTAGTTCCGCCCGCCGCCGCAACTGGACACTGGAGCTGGCGTCAGCAATAATAACGACGATGTGCGTTTGTTTTATTGTTGGTGGAAATTTCAAAGGATTTATGTTTACTTGGACGGTTGAGTAAATGCATTTTTCTGGTTGATATTTCTTTGAAAATGATTTAAATTGTTTTGATTAATTACAAGAAAAAACTTAATTCAAAGTATTAATTAATTTTGTAACGAATTTTTACCAAAGAATTTTAATTACATTTTTAGCATTTCAGAAATTCTTGAAAAACGTTACATTTTAATTAAACTTGGTATCCAGTAAATGGATCATGCCAATATTGCTAATGGGAAAATAATTTTGTTAAATTAATTATTCCACAAGTTAACCACTATGAATAATTATATTTTTAATGTAGTCCTAGGTTTTCCACGTACTGGGTAGGTACAGCTAATATATGTGTCAGTTTGAACGTCTTTATCTTTGAAACTATAATAATCATTTTTGCCTACCGTATATCGGCTATACCGCTATTGGGCTTTCAATATTAAAATACGCTAACTAGCGGCAGAATTCTGAACTACGTCTCGCGGTACATTGTGTTTTTGACGTTTATTCTGAGTTTTTATTTATTTAAAGAATTTGAACTTATTTGTTATTTTTTCTAAATTTATATCAACAGTAGTGACTATAGAAGAATTTCAATGGACGTATTACATTTATCTATGACGTATTATTTAAATAAGTACTACATTCAATTTGTAGATTAGAGGTTAAGATGGAGTTTTATCTAAAAAAACCTGGTAAAAACAGAAAAATTTGCATTGTTTATGGCTGCAGTTCTTCTGCTAATAAAAGTCGAACAGTTAGATTTCATTCATTCTCAAAAAAAGGTGAAAGACTAGTTTGTGTGAAGAATAAATGGGGTGTCACAATGATGTGTGACAGTGTGCCAAATTAAAGGCATGGAAAAGAGCATTGAAAATTGCGATGATATTGTTGATGTACTTCCACATAATAAATATTATGTGGCCACTATTTATTATTTGCTGGCCTTCTACCATGCTTCTAGAAGATAAAGAGCAACGTGCGAACTTACATATACTATCTAAATCTAAGCAAATAAATGAATCCATGCTACTATTTAAACTAAAAGTAAAATAAAACTACTGAAAACAACAACAAATAACTACAAAAATATTAATATTAAATTCTACTAGAAAATATATACAACTACAAACTAATATCAACAAAGAAAAATGATAACCTATCTTAAACAAAATAATGCTACAGTTAATAACTACTTACCTACAATAAAAAACTACAAAACAACTAATGGCTAATGTAAATATAACTATAGTCAATAATTAATAATAATAAAATCTAAACAAATCTACCAAATACACTAATAAAACACAAATTACTACAACTAGAGCACGCATTCGCCATAGAAGACCATACAAAATGAATCTGACATGTACCGCTAGAGATTTGTGATCAGCGCCATCTCTTGATAGTTTGGAAGCCCAATAGTATTGAAATTGTGGCGTATGGGGATATGTTCTATCTTTTTATCTATTCACTTTATAGGAACAGTGTTAATATAAAAGTTGTTCAGAATTTTAAAATGCATGTAATAAGGCCCACTTGGTTACCTACCTAAATATAAGTATTTCACGATATATCAATTAAACTAAAATTGATATTTATTAGAACAATTGTAACACGGCCACGGAAAATTAAACAAAAATGAAAGATATTTGACATTTCAGATAATAGATTTAGATTTATATATTATAGTGTTGTATTATTTTCTGTGGAAGTTTTTTATAAGCGTGTAATAATATAATGGCGAATTTGAGGGTTCTTTTCATTCTATTATAAATAACGAAAACTAAAAATTGAGTTTTGTTTTCATGGTCTAATATTTAGGTAACCAAATGGACCTTATTGCATACGTTTTTAAATTTTAAACGATTGTTGTACTTACAGTTTTCACGTAAAGTGAATAGGTAAAAAGATATCCCAGCCCAGAATCATATCATTTGATTTGGCCCAGTTAAAGTCATACAAAGGAAAATTGTTTAAATAACCATAATTATATCTTAAATTCTAACATTTATACCTAACATTTATACCTCCCACACATATGTAAGGGAGGTATTATGTTTATGTTACGAATTGATTAGATTTTGAGAACAAGTGGTAGATAACTTGAAAGCCTAACAGTAATAAATTTAAATGGAATCAAAAATATATAGAAAAATATTACCTACAATTTCATTTGAAACATTTTTTTATATTTTGTCATCAGATTCCAGAATTGATGTATATATCATGGGAAACAGCAAATATGACAATATTCATGGTCTCATTGTTATTTTATGCGCCCAAAATCATAAAAAATGCTGTTTTAAAGTATTCAAACTTACAAATTCATGTTTATATCATGGAAACGGCAAATGTGACAGTTATGGGGGTTCAAATTGACATTCTATACATGCAAAGGCATAGAAAATACTGTTTAAAAGAATTCATATTGACAAATTAATGTTTATATTATGCGAAAAAGCAAATATTGCAGTAATATATCCAATACTTTTGTGCCAAAAGACAACTTTATATTAGTGATTTTATTTTGCACGTTTTGTAATCTGTAAAATTGACTTTAAAGATTTATAAATATTGCTAGTGATATGTAATTGTTTGTAATTTTGTTTCAATTCCATGGCTATCACTACAAATGAGCAATATTTATAAAACTTTAAAATCGATTTTACAGATTACAAGACGTGTAAAATAAAATCTGATTAGTGATTTAGATGCAGAATTAAATTCTCCACAATTTTTATTTGAACCATTTTCGTCTAAAACAATTTGGGAACTTTTGCGCATTAAAAAACTGATTTCCCATGTTAAACGCCTATGGCCCGCTTTTTGATTTACACCCTGTATATTTAGATGCTATGTAGAATGTAAGTTGGTATTTTTTCCTAACTGTTCTTTTTATTTTTCAGGGAACCCCCGCAACAAATGTGCGTTGGGCCCCGGGCATTCGTTAATGGACTGGATCCGTCTGGGGCAGAGCGGGCGCGACTTGACTGGGCTCGGACGCAGGGCTGGCACCCTGAGTGTGTCTCCGCGCCAGCTGGCTGAGCACACGGAGTCCCAAGATGCGTGGCTCGCTATCCGCGGCAAGGTGTACAACGTGTCCGCGTACCTACCCTTCCACCCCGGTGGACCCGATGAGCTCATGAAAGGCGTCGGCAAGGATGCCACCGACATGTTCAATGAGGTGAGACTTTCTTGTGTCTATAATACGATAGTTCGTTCCCAATGCATTTTAGAAGAACATGTACATAAATACAAAAAAATGTTCTGAAACAAAAACTGCTTCAAACGAGCCTAAATTTATTTATATGCAAGCCAACTTCGATAATTCGGTAATTTTTAATTGTTAATTTTAAATTTTCTTTGCCCTATTCCTTAAATTTGTGTGAGACCTATGTTAGCTTTCTTCGTTATAAGCTTTGTTTGTTAATTCTCTCTTCTATTTCTGTGGAATATGTACCGACCACAAGACAAAGGAAATATATCTGTGGTTTCGAGGAAAACCAGTTAAGTCACTATTTCATGGTTTCGAGTTATTTGCGTTTAAAGTTTCACAAGTCACCTTCTTAAATACCTTAAAATGGTTCCGAATATCTGTCTGATAGCATTTGTATTTTAAAGAAAAGTATAATAAACATGCCGAACACGACAAATTGATGTGTACATTTTAAGATGCATCTAAATGAACTTAACTGGTTTAAAAAAAAAATCTGATGTAGCCAGTACATAACCTCCCGCCCAATACTACTCTTAAACGGCACAAAATAGTATTTGATACAAAAACATACCTTCTTATTTGTTTATTTTTTATTTACATTAGAGAATTTAAATTTTCTTTCGAATATTTATTGAATTTTTTGACATTTAATTCACTAAGAAAACAGCTTCACAATCACAATGACATGTGTCACATTTCGAAGAAAAAATTGAAAATTTTTAAATGTTTCCATGGTGTACTAGGAATGCAAGATTTGTGAAATCTAATTTCTTTATATTTTATTATGTCTAAATCTAATGAAAATTAATAAAATTAGTATAATCAAAACACATGTAAAATTAAATATTCTTCAACTTTGAAAATAACATAAATTGTTGAAAAAGAAAATTTAACCGTGTTTTTCACAAAAAACTGTTAAGGGCTTCAAGTAAACTTCTACTTCCGGTTGACCAATTTTATCCAAAATCTAATCAGCTCTTCATTTAAATATAAGAAGCAATAATTCACAAAATAGTATTTTTTGATATTATCGTATTTGAGTTGTGCGAGACGAAAAAATTGCCACAGACTACACACACACACACACACATACATACATACATACAGACATCATCGCGAAAATAGTAAAATCGTATTGTAGGGACCTTAAAACGTGCTTATTCATTGAAAACTAACTACCCAATTTTTTGACCAAAAACAATACCTCCCTTACCTAGAGGTAGGCGGGAGGTAAAAATGTCACAAACTGGTTTTTCCTCAAAAATTACACTTAACTGGTTATGTTTTGTCCAAATTACGCAAACTATATATCAGACTACAATGTTTTGAGGTCACCAGATGACGATATACACAAATACATATATAAATCTGCACTTAACTCTTTTTGCCCCAAAAAGTGATTTAACTGGATTTTCCTCAAAGCCACAGATATAACAGACTTATACTCAAAATTTTTACGCGATTTGGTTAAATATATAATTTCAAAAACCATTTGTACCTAATGCAAATTATAAATATATATATAGAACAATTTTGATTCCATGGGTTCCATTTGAAGTCATCACAAAACTGGTAGTAGAAACATATTAGAATTCTGGGAAGAATAAAAAGCGGACTAGTAGTCAATTATTTATTTAAAAGCTATGCCGACGTTTCGACAGCTTCAGCTGTCATCATCAGGGCTAAGTTAGGGTTGAAACAAAAAATTAACCTGGACTCAATTTACCTCGCATTCACCTCATACTGTTCTTCTTATTGTGATTCCCTAAATCAGATTGAGATAGCGGCGCGTGAACCGTGAATATTGTTTGAACGAGAATTGGGACAAATAACAGCTGACAGATGATCAATAGGCAACATTGATTCTTATTTACGGTTTCCTGAACACAAGGTTAACTCGAGGTAAACAACAGAAAAACAATTGCAAATGTATCAGACACAAGTATTATCGAAAGAAACGTTACAAGTACAAATTGAAGTGAATTCCACATGATTGCAAACAAATATTTTTGAAATGTAACCCAGAAAAATATTTACAATGCACAATTGGTAACTTGTGTCCAAAAATATGATGTTGCCAGCACAAGCACATGATCTCCCGCATCCGCTCAACTCATTTTACTAGTACCGTGTTAATGCTCACAAATAAATTTAATAGTTTTATGTAAACAATATCTAAACTAAGATAAAAACAACAAATGAGGTCAACTTATTGTCACTGTCATAATAATTTAAATTTTGTGTAGAAACAATAGTCAAATGATCATGGACTACAGATACCAGAGTTTCAATAACCAAATTTTAAATTATACTACACGGAAAAATGATTTAAGAAATGGTTCTAGATAATCATTTATATCAATAAAAATTGTCATAAATAGTCGATTTATCAATATATTTAAGAAAAACCTTATCGGTCTTCTGGTTGGTAAATTTTCACCATAATCAACTGGACTTTTCCTTAGGATTTGTGTACAAATATATAATAAAAAGAATGTGATACTCGAATGATGAGGAGAATAAAAAATCTGATGTGGCCAGCACATAACCTCCCGCCCAATACTACTCTTAAACGGTACAAAATAGTATTTGATGATACAGAAACATACCTTCTTATTTGTTTATTTTCTATTTATATTTGAGAATTTTAATTTTCTTTCGTATATTTATTTAATTTTTTGACATATATTTCACTAAGAAAACAGCTTCACAATCACAATGACATATGTCACATTTCGTAAAAAATTGAAAATTTTCCATGGTGTACTAGGAATGCAAGATTTGTGAAATCTAATTTCTTTATATTTTATTATCTCTAAATCTAATGAAAATTATTAAAATTAGTGTAATCAAAACAAATGTAGAATTAAATATTCTTCAACTTTCAAAATAACATAAATTGTTGAAAAAGGAAATTTAACCGTGTTTTTCACGAAAAACTGTTAAGGGCTTCAAGTAAACTGCTACTTCCGGTCGACCAATTTTATCCAAAATCTAATCAGCTCTTCATTTAAATATAAGAAGCAATAATTCAAAAAATTGTATTTTTTGGTATTATAGTATTTGAGTTATGCGAGACGAAAAAATTGCCACAGACTACACACACACACACATACATACATACATACATACATACATACATACATACATACATACAGACATCATCGCGAAAATAGTAAAATCGTATTGTAGGGACCCTAAAACGTGCTTATTCATTGAAAACTCACTACCCAATTTTCTGACCAAAAACAATACCTCCCTTACCTAGAGGTAGGCGGGAGGTAAAAACGAACTTACAGTCAAAATATTTAATAAAATTATGTCTTGGGTTACAAGTACCAAATTGCGCAGTTTTTAAAATGTTCAGCCCTTACTTTCATGCAGTTCTTTTAGTTCACCACTAAAATACTTTTAGAGAGAATCCAATTTTTTGTCTAAATTAATTTTTTTAATTTTTGAATATTATTGTGTATAATTTTAACAACCTGACTCTGATTTGATCTATGTGTTTTTTTTTTTAAATTGTGTGTGTCCATGTAAAATAGTTTGTTCGACCTAACTTGTAAATTATTTATTATATTTGTAAATTTGTATAATTATGTTCACCATGTTACAGTTGCAAAGTCCTGAAGATGGCAGTTGTAACTGCCGAAACGTCGGCGGAGTTTTATTAAATATTTTGGTCCGTTTTTTATTCTCCTCGTAAAATACAAAATTTTATAATTTTCTGTTTAGTACCTAGTACTTGAGAGAATGCGTCTGGACGAAATTCTGCTCATACATTCATCATTCCACAAATACACACATAGACACCCTCGTGAAAATATTAAAATGCGTTCTAAGGTTACTAAAAGGTGCAACTAAAATCTTGACAATGATTTTTTCACGATCTCTATACCTCCCTTTTGGCGAGTGGTAAAAGAAATTAAACAAAATTTGTGTTGTTAGGTGCACGCATGGGTGAACTACGAGTCAATCCTGCAGAAGTGCCTGGTGGGTCGTCTGACGGCCGTGGAGCCAGATGTGGACACCGAGGCGCTGTTCTACGGCACCGCGACGTCTCCATCCAGCACGTCCACCACCGCCGCCGCTACCTCCCCCGGAGTGACGAACGGGGCCGCGTCGGCCCCTGCGGCTACCCCCACGCCTGCCAGTCCGCCACCACCGCGGTTCGACTGGATACAGAAGATGGATTACATCACGACGATTTTTTATACCAAGGCGTACTGTAATCCACAAGTACAGGTATGGTACTAGTCCAGAAATTGCACTTTTACGAGTGGGAGTATATTCTGATAGGGCCAGCCAAAGGTTTCTGGATGTGTGATACATATTATTTTTGTATCGATTATGTTATAAAGTTTTTAAATGAAATTACTGATTTATTTGTTGGTAAGACCTGGACATTCGTAAACAAGGATATGGCTGATTTATAAATATAAACAATTTATTTGTTTTCTTTGAAAATATCGGAGACTATTATTTACCTAGTTGATATTTTATCGTATAACGGATATACTATCACATGTAAAAGAAGTTGCCGAGTAGTGTTTCATCAAGACAAGAAATCTTGTCTTGATGACCATTTCTTGTCTTGGGTTTGATTTTCAAGACAAGAAATTTCTTTACTCTTTACATTTATCGAAATTTAAAACCAGATTAAAACCTTTCCGTACTTCATTTATGCTCATAACCATTCTTCTCAATTTCTCCTGTTTCACACAACACGACAACATCACCTGCATAAGCTAACGCAGGCACTATACGTCCACCAATACGTATACAATCCATTCCATTCGAAGCCTTTCGTAACGACACATCCATATACAATTTAAACAACTACGGAGACATTCCACAATCCTGTTACACACCAACATCTATACGAAATCAATCACTAAATCTGCCACCAACTCTCTCCGCAGCCTCACTTCCTTCATACAACGCTTACAAATTACTTTCAACAAATTACCATCCACACCGTACTCTACAAGTACATTTCATAGACTCTCGAAGAACACTGGCATATGCTTTCTTTAAAGATAGAAAGCCACAGAACACCTTTTTGTTCATATCAAGTGACTTCTCTGCATTAATTGGAAGAGAAAACAATTGATCCACACAACCTCTCTTTTTTATATAGGTCAAATTTTAATAATATAAATGACTTATTTACAAATTTATAGTTGTGAACCACATTGGCTAAAATTGTTAACGAGTATAAAAGTTTAAATTTGGGTCTTAAAACTTTTATTATTAATCTAACTTCTATAACAAGATAACGGAATGCAAAATAAGATTATTTAGAAATGGATTTAAAAGTTGTTGAAACGTAATTAATTTCTACATCTTGAAATATTATTATTTCAAAAAGTTTCCATTGTACAAATAAGACGGATTATCTGCTTAAAACTTGTATTTCGTTTGAAATATGATTACAAAAAAAATTTTCAAATGCATATCGTTTGAAGAGGAAACTTTGGCATTCAACTTGAAAAAGTTATAAATGCCAGCAGCAAACATTACAGTCTATAGTAGGTTATTTTATTTCACAAAGTAAAACTTTATACATAAAATTTTTCAGAAGTTTATTTGTACGTATAATGTTTCAGACGAATACACATTTTTATTAGTTTTTAATATCGTTACAAAATTGTTATTTATTAAAAAATTTATTTGATCTTGCTTACCATTGCGGTGTGTTTAATATAATGTTTATGTAGTTGAGAAATAAAAAGACAATAACGTTTTATTCTTCTAGCATAAAATGGCGAATGAAAATATCTTATAAATATGATATCCAGAATATCTACCTACTTCTTTATATCCTCATACCTTTAAATATTTGAGTGTCAGGTTTCATTTTAAAAATTGTTTTCTATTCTTTACATTTTTTCCAATCCTTTAATCCATCTTTTTAATTTCTTCGTTCTTTTATTCTTGCTTACCAAATTTTCCTAGGTCCGTCTCCTTAAGTATTTTCATTCTTATTTTTTAACCCTATTCTTGCACACATTGTGATGTGAGAAGGTATTTAATTCTTACACGGTTAAGTTTTTTTTTTTTATTAATATTAAACAAATATACGCTATACCATGGAAATCCAAATCCATTGTAAAACCCAATTCGTTGCTACGTGTATTATCAATCTATATATTCATTTCAGTACAGATGCCAGGATACTTATTTAGAATTGTCAAATATTGGAATGGTGAAAGCGGGACAAATTTCATATTAAAATTAAATGAATTAGGAAATAATATCCTGGTCGTAGAAAAATTATAGTGTACAACTCGTACAATATACTAATTCTGTTGCTGTTCCTTTTCCTCGTGCATCTTCTATAAACAGTATTGTTAGAATACATATAATATATATCATGAATGTATTTCTTCCAGATAACGGCCCCAACAAAGCAGAACGAAGTCTCCATCATCCTAACCTACTCCTCGTCCGTCTATACCAACAACCTGCGCTTCGCCCACAACATCCACTGGCCGTGCAGGGTGAGCATCAACTGCGAGACGGGGAAAGTGGAGGTGAAGTTCCGCAAGATCCTGTCCAAGGTGTGGGAGTCATACGGCTCGCTAGCGCAGAGCAGTGCTCCGGTACCCGGTACGGAGGAGGATGGCAATGCCAGAGTGAAGTACATCGTGATGAACAAGCTGCAGGTCAACCACAACTCGTGGATGTTGGCGCTGCAGAGGGGCGATGGAGTCAAGCAGACCGTGCCTGTTGGGAAACATGTTAGGGTGCATGGGTCGTGGAATGGTGAGGATATTTTCGAACAAACTCTTTCAAACAATCTTTATATTTCAATGCATCTCATGGCACTGAAATATGGTAATACAAGAATGCAGACTTATTAAAATGTGTATTATGAATAAAATTAAATATTCTAGTAAAAATAAAATATTGCAACGCAAACATGATTTAAAAAAGAAATATAGAGCTCGCTTTTGAAATCAGATACATAGAACGTATTTTCATTTTAATTGCATTTAAACGAACAATATTGATTTAGCTATTGCATATGACATGTTACATTATTTTGCTTTTAGCTACTGAAGCCTCAAGCTAGTCGTTTTTAAAAAACTTTAATGGTAAAATAAAATATAAAACACATTTTATGCTGCAGTGCAACTGGAACATTAAACTACAATGTAGAAACTATTTCATCTTATGTTTCGCATTTTTAAATTAACTTTATGCTGTCTGTTGCAAAATCACAAATAAATTACTTTTAATCTCGTTGAAAATAAGTGTGCTTCTTGAATTGAATTTGATTTATATTTTTCTTATATGAACAATGTGGCATCGAATTGAACTATCAAATGATTATAGTTTAGAGCCCCGTAGAACTGTGAATTGGAGTGATGCGGATATTTGTATACTCTTAAAATTTACATTTGTAGATTCTATTCATGAAAACGTTTTGATAATGGTTGTACATTCCTGTCCCAAAGATCAGAAGTGTTCTACAACGAACAACGGACTTTTATGCTTAAGTACATACAATGTTTATTTATTGAAATTTATTGAAATATTATTTTGTTTGTTCATTTATGTCTCATTTTTCTTTGAAGACTGCTTAAGGTACTAGGCAATTGTAATATTTATTCCTTCTACTCCGCTGTATACTGTGCGCAAAACAAATAATGATGAACTTGATATATAAATTAATATTTTCTTACAAAGCAGTTATTGGTGTACATTATTCATGTTTTTAGTGTCAAAAACAACTATTATTCACAAGTGATTAAAATGCGTCATTATACAGGGAACTGTCAGTTAAATAGCACAACCGTAGCAACCGATCATAAAAAAAGTGAGATATTACAAAAAATTTTAAATAATCTACCGTGACGTCACAACGCTTTCAACCATCTTCAACATAAACTATAACGTGCTCATGGTTGTCAATTTCGACCTGTCAGTCTCACTGGTTTGTTTACAGTTGTTGCTTAATAATTAACAAATATTTGAAGAAAATTGGTCATAATAACACATACTTGGAATCAGAATATTAAAATGTTAAAAATTATATTTGAATTAATAAAAATACGCCCAAAAAGCAATATTCGTTCTTTTAAACTAAACATCCATGACTTGAGCAGTAGGCGTTGTGAGGTCACAATTTTTAAAGAAGTTTGCGGTTACCAATGTTCTAACATAAAAATATAAATCAAAATTTGTTGTTAAGAATGTTTTATTGTATTTTATTATGCTATAAATTATATAAAAATGTGATTACTTTGGATAAATTCAGTTATACTGGAATTACCCTATTCTTCATCAGGAAAACAAATGATTAACATAAACAAGTACCTAAATAGAAACATTAATTATGTGAACAAGTTAGATTTATGAAACAGAGGAAACCTTGTATTGTTCAATTCGTAGCCTTTTTTATATCATACAGTTAATGTAGATAATATAGTATTTTATTTTCTTGATATTTGTCAAAATTGTCTATCCATGACACCTATCGACCTATCTACAAACAACTTATGCGGAAATTGGCTACTTAAGGTACACTTCTTAATTCGATATTTTAAGTTGTTATTAAGGTATGTTTGTCGTAATGGTGACAGTTACAATCTCTCTTCCAGGCCAAGACATATCTCGCAGCTACACTCCAATCCCCTCCGTGTTCATGACCTCCCTGCAGCCGAGCTCCACCCAGGACGTGGACCACGAGGCTTACACCGGTGACGTGTGTCTTCTGGTGAAGGGCTACCCCACGGGGATGTTGTCGCCGTGGCTCTGCGCCCGTGCGAAAGGGGATGCGCTGGAGCTGTCACGCCCTCTCGGAGCCTTCGAGCTGCGCTTGCTTGAGAACCGGGAGGCGGTGCTGCTCCTGGCTGCTGGCACAGGAATCACGCCGATGCTAGGCGTGATGATGTTTTTGTTGGATCGGAGACAGAGGAGATGGTAAGGAAGATGGAATGCGTCTAGTTTTTTTTAACTCTGGAGTAGATCTCAATGCATGAATTGTTTTTACACATTCAGTGCCGTCAAATAATATATGTAGAGTGATCAGAAAGTGATTCAGTTAGAAATACAATTCTAGTTATCTTTTATCTTTTTATTTGCACCTAATACTCGTATTCTAACATCGATTTTATTTATGAATTTTGGAAAATAAACAAATTTCACTGTCCAAATGAGGTTGTGAACAAACGGAAATAGATTTGTGTATCAGTTTTGCCAAGGTTTCTAGTTAATTTTTATAGCTTACTCAACTGAATCATCTTATTCTAATCACTCGATTGTCTCTCCCAAATATGTTAGTAAAAGGGGTTGCTGTAAATATCATTATCGAACTGGTTCTTAGCCCGATCCATTACCACAGAGCTAATTAATAATATAGGTCATTAATTGATGCTTTTTTTTTGTTGCAGCCAAAAAGTGTCGCTACTTTTTTTTAATCGGCGGGAAGAGGATATTTTGTGTAGAGAACATTTAGAAAAATTGCAGAAGGAAGATAGTAGGTAAGTGAAATGCGAAAGTTCTCCAATTCAAATCTCGCTCATTTGATTTAAGGGGAACCTAGTTTAGACGATTCGAAAATTTTTTACTTTATTCCATGTATCATTTGTAAAACTATTTAAGAATATGTCCTCCAAGTTTTATAACAAAATTTCGATTCGTTCCGATGTTATGAGCACTAGACCTAGTTAAGGAATAATTAGAATTTTTTCAAACTTACAGAATATTTTATTCATGTTATGAAGTATATCTAGTAATTTTTTCAATTCATCACGAAGAAGTGTTTCTGTATGGTGCTGGAATAGCTGATTATTCATTTAGCAGTTTATATTGTTTATTATTGGTTCGAATTTTTCGTTTTCTGTAACTTTGATTTCAAACGCGTTTTTCTGTAAACTAGTATTTTGAGGGAACTCTAACTCAAAAAGGTATCGATCAATTATTCTACAAATTTGCACGTAGGTTCTTTATTCAATTACAACTATGGGATGATTTTTCTCTAGAATGATTAGGGAAGCAGGAAGATGCATAAGTATTATTTAACATGTAAAATCTCTGTGATCGCTTGAGTCCAGTCACCATTCTATACAAGCATCATGAACGTCAGGCAAAATTAGAGTCTTCGGTTCACTCAGTCTCTGTCTTTCATCGGCAAACTATCATTACCGTTCTTAATATTTAATATATACTGTTATTTTATGTTCTTGTATATATCTGCAGGTTAACAGTCCAGCACATCTTGAGCGAGCCCTCCCCCAGCTGGCGCAGCCAGTCCGGCCACGTCTCCGCTACCCTAGTCCGCGACGCAGTGAACGACCTCATCTCCGACACGCATCTTCTCCCAGTGGACGTGTTTGCATGTGCGTGTGGTCCCACCGTGTTCACCAACCTGGCGCGCACGCTTCTGTCAGATATGGGATACCGGCCCGATCACATGCACTGCTTCCAGGGATAGTAGTGGTAGTGGATGCTGGATGGACATAGTGGACAGATACGTTGTTGTAGAGAGCAAGGAATGGTGTGATAGCAGATAACAGACTACAATCATAATACTGGATGATCAGAACGAAGTAATTCTGTTGGCAATACAATTCTAGGGATCATTTTATTTCACAGTTGGCTAACGACAGGTGAAGGCGGAAGTACTATTTGACATTTAAAATAAATACAAGTAGATTATGTCACATGACTGACACCTAATAAGATTTTGAGAGTTAGAAATACTTTAGATTTAGATTAAGAAGAATTAAAAGGATATGCGTAAGAGTACAACGATTTTATTTATGGATATTGTCTAAATGTCACTGTCAACAACCGGAAATGAATTTGTGTATCAGTCTAACCAATTTCTACTTAATTTTTTTATTGCGAACTTTGTTCTGATCATTCTGTATATAAACAAAAGTTGCTATATTGGTAGGCCATTTTAGTGATGTTCTTGCTTCACATTTAAATAATTTGAATTCTTCAAAGTTTATAGATATGAAAATTGTTTTAAATAGAAATGGTAAACATCGAAACCTTGGACTGGAGATGAAACATATATATTTTTAAAAATAAATAAACATGGTTTTAAATTAAACTAAGAGGTTAAAATAATCTTACCAAATATCTTTGAAATGACTTATTAAAATGATTACTTTTGTCTAATTCCAACGGAACCTTATAGATCTCAAACACTTGCAGAAATCACCCTGTATTTATAACCGGAAATGAATTTGTATCAGTCTTATCAATTTAAATTTTTTTTTTTATTGCCAACTAAATTACTTTGTTCAAATCAGCATATACTATTTCGATATTGTTAATTTTACTTCCACATACTTATGTAAATTTTAAATACTTTTCTGTTTTGAGATTATATTTATTTCTCTCTAATATCACAAAATTAAGTTAGTTAATGATTGTAGACCGTTATTTTTGTAACCAAAATGTCAGTAACCTTCCTGTATACAGTTTGAACAACAACGTATCTTCTACACTAAATATTATCAAAATGGAAAATGTTTGTAACTTGGTTACGTGAAACGCGGAAAATTTTGTGTTGTGTTTATTTATTAATTTTGGTTTATAATAAATTACTACATTGTAGCAGTCAAAGTATACTTGCATCAACTCAAAATTGTGTACTTTACACCATAATTTATAGTGCGATAAATTTGTGTCATAATGCTAGTAATTTATATTTAAATGTTTCTAACTAAAAATATTTTTTAACCTCGCAAGTAATTTAAAAATTAAGTTGTCTCATAAAATCAAGTTATAGCATTCTCTATTTAAAGGTATGGGTAGCCAGATAAATTATCATTATTAAATTTCCGATAAGACAGTGTATCATAATTCACGCGCCATCAGGAATCATACACAAATGTCCTTCGTATAAGTATCTATTTTCGTACAACTAAATAAAATGTATAGATCGTAACTTTATTAATATCACAAAATATTGTCAAATCATTTATAGTATGTACTTTTTTCAAGCAGAGTATTTTGTAATTCGGATATTATTTAGGTTACGGAAATCGTATTATTATTATTGGAATACGTAGGCAGGTCCTCTTCTTCTTCGCACAAATATTTGTTTTATTTTAATTATTCTTATACAAGTTATTGTTACGTCTATAAAATAAATCTAACAGAATGAATGGTTGCTACTGCAAGCTCTATTTGTGGGTATGTTACAAAAATTGTTTTAACGCTATTCAACTTTTAAAGTTAATTTAACTAAAATTATAGGTATATATTAGATAATTTAACAGCTAATCAATTTTTTCAATATACCGTGATATTCACTAAGATACATTTACTTTTCTGTCATTAAAGTATTACTATGGATACCAATTTATAAATCACCGTACTGTTCCAGATAAAATGCAACGTAGGTTATCAATATTAAATAAACGTCATAATTTAAGATGCATTCTAAAGAAGAAATAATTGCTACAATAGTATATTGAACAGCTAGTGTTACAATGACCTTTATTGTAATACGAGTATTACAATTAGGTATTGTAACACGAGTTGTTCATACTACTTTTCCTATTTCACGTTCAAAAATTCAAAAAAAAAAAAAATAAAAATAAAATTGTACGGCATGTTTAATATATCACGGGTTATCAAGGGGCTTTGCCCGCGGGGCCTATCGGGTCCCAGGCCGCAACCCCGACGCAGGGGCTCCGATTCAATAATTTTACGTGAGCAATGACAGTCCCAAGTTTGACAGACTGTCAATTTTACAAATAATAAATTCCCCAAAAACAGTTACACAAAATTCAATTTTGTAACATTGTTTTTGAGAAAAACAGTGTCACAAAATTAACTTTGTGTACGTGAAATAGGAAAATATATTTTTCTAGTCCTGCATAAATATAAATTCACTCTTCTCGACCAATCACATAGCCAGAAATCTAGATTTCATTGTCATTTTAAAGACAAGCAACGGCCGTCTGACAATTGACATGTAGTCAGTTGTCAGTTGTCATTGTGTATTTTTATGTTGGCGTTTTTCAACGAATTTCGATCATTTTCAAAAGTGATTTCCGAATTTACAAGAGTACAAAAAGTATAATATTATACTGAGAAATATTTATAAATCAGTAAATTATGATAAGTTCATTTAACATTGACAACCTATGTTGCATTATATCTGGAATAGTATGGTAATTTATACACATAGCTGGTATCCATAGTAATACGAAAGTAAATGTTCTTCTTAGCTGAAACTCAAAATAGAGCTCGTTGTAGCGAATATTACAAATCATTCTCATCGGTTATTAAGTTTAATGAATTAGATATTAAAATATATAATATGTTGGTCCACAGTCTGAAAATGTGATTGGGCAATGAAGGTTTTGTACAGAATCATATTTCTTGTGCCTGTTAAGGGTAGATGACATCAACCTCAAAATTAAACTGACAGCACTTGGCGATGATGTTTGTTTCGATCGTCTATTTTTTTCTTTCTCTCTAACACGAGATGTAGACTGTACAAGACTTCATTCATATTTTTAAGCATTTCAAATTTGTTTGTTCTAAAATAGTCTCTGAAAAATATGAATTTGACTGCCCAAGTGTCGCATTTTCATGGACGTCTTGTATTTTTATGAATTCATCTGTGTTTTTTCTTCAATCTTGTTCGTTAATATTATGTAGTAGCATTTGAATTTTGACCTAAATGTGGCTTTAAACATGTGATTTAAATAGCAATATGTACATAATATATTTCTGCGATAGAACTTAGAAGCCAAATATGAAAATTTGCATTTTGTTGGTAAACTTGATATTTGTTCGTAGTAATTATAGCGAGACTCATTTGTTTTCTAGTCGTTCTTCCATCACAAAATTTAGTAAAAATTAGACAATCGTTATTTTTACTCTTATAAATGTGGTATTCACGAAATATATAACTTGCATTTTTATATTTCTAGTTACTCATTAAATTTATTTATATTGTAATGTTACAATTGTTTGGAGATGCTTTAGTGAATGAATCATTGGTTTAAAATGGAGATAAGCTATCACTCTTCATTTAACATTTACTTCTAGATAAAAACATATTTTTTTGATGAAAATATTTTAGTTTGAACATTATTTTGGGTAGTAATATTCTGAAAAGCTTTAAACATTGTGGGAGACACGTTATATTTACAAATAAAATGGAGAAATTATCTTATTGTTATCATGATAGAATGTTTTTCTTTTTTAAACTGATGATTTTAGTAAGTACGAATTATTCTGTCCATGTAAAATTGTAACCACGTTATAAATCATCGTATGTTAAAAAAATTTAAAAATTTTACATTTTCGGTAAAATGTCAAATGCAAACATCTACTTTCTTAAAATACCATCCATGTTAATGTATTTTAAAGGCTATGTAAATGAAGAACAAACTTAATAACGAACAGTTTTGTTACAAAATTATATAGAGCACCATTGGCCTATTTTGTCAGTACCTGTTTGATTTTGTAAACTATATCAACATTACTACTTCGGGACCATTCTATGTACTAATGTTTTTGTATATGTTTGAATGTTTCTGATTTATGTTTTGTAATTTATTTTAAGGAATAAAGAAATGTTTAATATTATAAGCAGCCTATTTATTTTTGAAAACATTTTCAAAATATTTAATGTATTATATATAAGGGTGTAGCGCCCTTATCTTAATTTATTTTAACCCTAAAATTACATCGTAAATTACCAACTTTTTTTTTTGGCAAAACCCCAAAAAAATCTAGTTAAGGGTGGATTCCTATAGATTCAGCCCTAAAAACTCCAATGGCGGTCTCGAAAATTGGCGCTCACCCTTAAATTTGGGATAATTCATATACAATTTTATGTTCTTTATGTGGTATGTATATAAGGTTCATTATTGCATGTCACATTTCCTCAGCGTACCGGCAATTTTATATATTATGAACCACAAGTCAGCAGTGGGTCATAACATATAATAGTTAAATGCGAATTACGTAAGAAATACTTACCCTAGGCCATTTTAAATCACAGATTCGGAATCTACAGACCCTAATGAAGGGTGTAGCGCCCTTATCTCAATTTTTTTACCCCAATATTTAATCGTAAAAATACCAAGACTATAGTCCAACTTTTTTTTGGCAAAACCCCAAAAAAATCGAGTTAAGGGTGGATTCCTATAGATTCAGCCCTAAAAACTCCAATGGCGGTCTTGAAAATTGGCGCTCACCCTTAAATTTGGGGTAATTCATACCCAATTTTATGTTCTTTATGTAGTGTGTATATAAGGTTCATTATTGCATGTCACATTTCCTCAGCGTACCGAGAATTTTATACGTTACGATGATCAGTGAACAGCGGATTACAACGTATATAAGTTTATTAACTTCTTAAGAGATGGCAGCACTAGTATGAAAATTGAAAAGAATAAAATAAAATTTGAATTTCGTTTTAATAAATGACACTATTAATTTTAAACTGTTGTATTGCATATTTTAAAGTAAATAAAACACATATGGTTTCTGTAATAAATTCTTTATTATTTCTATGGATAAATACACCTTAATATATTTCATTTATTATTACAACATTTATAAATACAGTTAATAATTTTGTTTCATAAAATAACATATATGTAAAACAAAAACACATTGTAGTAATGTTAATTTGTTATAATTTGTTTATAGTATGGTACATACATATTTGTTGTTAAATTATTTTAATAATGAAGTACATTTGGCAATAATAAATTTATGTTTATTTTTATTTGATTAACAAAGTCGGGATTAGCCTCCTGGATTGACTCTGAAACTGATAGCACCCCCGGAAATTCCCCCTGACATCTCCGGAAACCTGAAGCAGTGGTGTGATCTCATCTCCATAGCAACAGTGACCTGTAACAAACAAACAAATTAACAACAAATACAAACACAACATGAAATTATAATACGAATTAGAACAATACTTATTAAAAAAACAAATTGATTTTACTAATTATTTTTGGTCAAACGACAATCATAATATTCTTACAAATAATGTTGCTAGCAGCGGATGTTGGCTCTGATGACGTCCACGTTGATCAGTGTCCGGTGAGATTGGTCAGAATACCAGCAGCTCCACGATGATGTTGCAGAAGCAGAAGATGGTTCCACGTCCATGGAGGTCCTATATAAACATACAAATAAAGTATTAATAAAATTGAACTGCTGTAAAATTAATTTACTCACGATCGGCCCCGAAGACACTGTTGAAGGGTGATCAAGGCTCCGGTGACATTGTTCACGAGTCGCTATAAACATAAAAACAATGTATTAGATAAAAGAATAATTGTGAACCTGAAAAAGAAACATACATGTTGTAGGTAGGAAATATTTGTTGTCTGATGAAATCTGAAACATAAACTCAAAAAGCAGGAAAATTGTACAATATATAATAAAACAAGTTATGGTAAATTATTTATTTGTAAAGGTGCTGTTCAAAAATTACAAAATACATTGCGATAATAATTTATTTTTGCTGTTGAATTGTACAGGTTTAATTAATAATATTATTGTAATTTCCGCTTTATAAATCGCACTACCTCAGCAAAGCTGCTGGGTAACTTTTGACCTGCTTCACATATGTAAAGCTAGGCGCGGATGAAAGGCTCCGGTGACGTTGTCGACGAGTCCTTATAAACATAAAAACAACGTGTTAGATAAAAGAATAACTGTGAACCTGAAAAAAACATACATTGTTAGAAGAAAATATTTGTTGATGTTATCCTAGAGTCCCTATAAACATAAAAATAATGTATTAGACAAAAGATAATTGTGAACCTGAAAAAAACATACATGTTGTAGTTAGGAAATATTTGTTGATGTTTGATATCTGAAACATAAACTCAAAATATACAAGGCAGTAAAATTGTACAAGAGAACAAGTTATGGTTATCATTCACACAGCACACCATTCATCCCACAGCACACCCCGATCGTTGGCTTCAATGTTGGTTTCAATGATGGTTTCTTTTCTTGACTTCTTTCTTGCCTTTTGCCCTACCTAAGTGGTTGTCTAAGTGTAGCTAACTTACAAACTAAGGCGCAATGACTCTAATGACAAACAACCGGTGTTGTTGTTGTCTCGTTAGCAAAAACGTTCGACATATGCCGTGTCGACGACCCACTCCGGGAGCTCCTAGTTACGCGAGCGAGACCTGAAGGTTTCACGCCTACCCGTCAGGTTGACGAGGGGATCAGACCTCCCCTGGACTCCAGGGCCCACAATTGGTGGGGACTCCCCCCGATCCCCCAAAAGGTGAAGACCTACACGCTAACACAGACTCGCTTCCCCAAATGGGGCCCGACTGGAATCCGTCCAGTGCACCCGGTTCTCCATCGCGAATAAGCGCTTAAATTGGCTGCCTTGGGGCGCACTACGTTGGTCCAGGTGGACAGCGCTTCGCCCGAAACCCGATACGCACCCCCCACGAAACGATAGCACCGAATTTAACATATGATGGCCCACCTAGTGTGGACGTAGAGCAAAATACGCGGAGCGAATGTCGAGCACATCCGCACAGTTCGATCATGGCAGCCGACTGGCTGGCAAAATGGCGCTGGGATGTTCACGACTGCGCCGTGTCAACTACGCTGCGACGTACGTCCCACAAACCAAGCCTATACTTACAATACAAAACAACAGCAGTAAACGTAAAGCTGATATAGCCACGCACGCTTACATTCCAATCTCTCTAATTGACCATAATGAAACAGGCTTGATCTGCTTTACAGATGATTGAATTTCGTTTTTATTCAATACTTTATTTCTAAATATAAAACAAAAATAATTATATGTATTTGTATTTGTAGATCATAAGGAAATATGTATATTTTGTATGTCCGATATGTTTATTATTTAACTAAAACATCAAAAACTGGTGCGGGCACCATACTACTTTCTTATACAAATAAAATGGTAAGAGATATCGTGGATCTGAAAAAAAACGTCCCCAGACACAGCCCTGTGACTGAAAAAAAATATGAAACTGCAAAATAAAATTAAGCTTCTCCAACATCTTGTTTTTTCTTTGAATATCCAGTCGAGAAACAACTCATCTACCGGGTGTTGACCGTGACCCCGGAACATAGGACTTTAACATGTAAAATCATACTTTCGTAATTTCCTGCTTAACAAATTATATTAGACAAAAAAGGTTCAAATAAAGTTGAGAGATCATAAAATTCTACATCAGAATCAATAAACAGAATTAAATTTACATGCCCTATAACGCCAGAAATTAAATATGAAAATATTAAAAATTATCGGGTTAGCCTTGGAAATGAAACAAATTTGTATACAATTAGAAATAAAAATTGTATTTTTTATTAATTATTATTATAAATTGCATAATTGACTATTTTTTTTTTAGAAATTTGTTTCATTTCCAAGGCTAACCCGATTTTTGAGCTAATTTTTAATATTTTCATATTTAATTTCTGGCGTTATAGGGCATGTAAATTTAATTCTGTTTATTGATTCTGATGTAGAATTTTATGATCTCTCAACTTTATTTGAAACTTTTTTGTCTAATATAATTTGTTAAGCAGGAAATTACGAAAGTATTATTTTACATGTTAAAGTCCTATGTTCCGGGGTCGCGGTCAACACCCTGTACACTATTTTATTACTTAGAAAATTATGTACATACATACATACATACATACATAGACACATACCATCACTTAGTGGGGTAGCACGAACCCTTAAACACAGTCAACCAACAATCAATCTCCTCCAAACATTCCTATCCTGATACACCACTTTTGCCTCGTCCACATTCATAGTGCGATTCATACATGCTCGTTTATTCTTCACACTCGGAATCATTCGTTCACACTACAAACCATCAATCATACCCAACCAGTTATTCCTTGGACGCCCTTGCAATCGTTCACCTTCAATCTCACCTCAATTGACTCACTCCCACCTTCTTAACAACATTCTTCTCAATATCACACTCACCATACACCAATGTATTATGTATTACGTCTCGTATACCCACATACTCCTATCAAATATCTCATTTCTGCAGCAGTTATACGTCGTTCATGCATCTTCATCCACACCCAACATTCAGAATCATACATCAGTGTAGGCACTAACACACCATTATAAACACTCAATCGAGCATCTCTAGATACATTCACGTTTCGAGCAAATGTACCCAGAGCACTCAATACCTAGCACCTTGCAGACATTCGTCTTTCAATCTCCCGGTCAATACGTCCATCTCTCGAGAACATACTACTCAAATATACAAATTCATTCCCTTGTTCAGTCTCACACCATTTACTGAAACATTACAATCACTCACCAAATCATTCTTCTCAAACACCAACACTCTACATTTATCGACATTCAATAACACATTTAAACCTTTTCCTACTTCATTTCTGCTCACAATCATTCTTCTCAATTGCTCCTCAGTTTCACCCAACACAACATCATCCGCATAAGCTAACGCAGGCACTATAAGTCCACCAATACGTACACCACAGTTCCATTCAATGCCTTTCGTAACAACACATCCATATACAAAGTAAACAACAAAGGATACATTCCACAACCCTGCTTCACACCAACATCTATACGAAACCAATCACTCAATCTACCATCAACTCTCACCGCAGTCTCACTTCATTCATACAACGCTCGAATCGCTCCCAAAAAACACTTTTGTGAACTAAGATTTTAACTGATGCAAGTATGAATTACTAGCCAAATGACAATAATTATATTCTTACATTGATATAGCTAGCAGCGGATAATGTTTTTGTAAACGTGCAGAGCGCTCCAGGTCATATCTGGTGAAGTTGTCCACGCTGATAAAGGATCCGGCAAGACTGGTTAGAATATCAGCAGCTCCACGATAATATTGCAGCAGCAGAAGATTGTTCCAGTTTTGTGATATCGTCCACGATGATACAGGGTTCGGCGAGACTGGTCAGAATACCAGCTCCGTGATGATGTTGCAGCAGAAAAACATGGTTCCAGGTTTATGATGTTATCCAAGATGATACAGGGTTCGGCGAGACTGCTCAGAATACCAGCAGCTTCACGATGATCTTGCAGCAGCTGAAGATTGTTCCAGGTTTGTGATGTTGTCCACGATGATACAGGGTGCGGTGAGACTGGTCAGAATACTAGCTCCATGATGATGTTGCAGCAGAAAAATATGGTTCCAGATTTATGATGTTATCCAAGATGATACAGGGTGC
This sequence comes from Poecilus cupreus, assembly GCA_963942605.1. Lineage (NCBI taxonomy): Eukaryota > Metazoa > Arthropoda > Insecta > Coleoptera > Carabidae > Poecilus > Poecilus cupreus. The sequence continues at coordinate 21,532,264 of OZ012718.1, forward strand.
GTTGAGACTGGTCAGAATACCAGCAGCTCCACGATGATGTTGCAGCAGCAGAAGATTGTTCCAGGTTTGTGATGATGTCCACGATGATACAGGGTGCGGTGAGACTGGTCAGAATACCAGCTCCATGATGATGTTGCAGCAGAAAAACATGGTTCCAGGTTTATGATGTTATCCAAAATGATACAGGGTGCTTTGAGACTGGTCAGAATACCAGCAGCTCCACGATGATGTTGCAGCAGCAGAAGATTGTTCCAGGTTTGTGATGATGTCCACGATGATACAGGGTGCGGTGAGACTGGTCAGAATACCAGCTCCGTGATGATGTTGCAGCAGAAAAACATGGTTCCAGGCTTATGATGTTATCCAAGATGATACAGGGTTCCGCGAGACTGCTCAGAATACCAGCAGCTTCACGATGATGATACAGCAGCAGAAGATGGTTCCAAGTGCTTGGAGGCTCTATTAAACATACGAATAAATAATTAATAAAATAGTATTGCTGTAAAATTAATTTACTCACGATTGCGTTGTGCAGAATATATTTCAAAGCTGATATCGTCTCCGAAGACAATGTTGAAAGGTGATGAAGGCTCCGGTGACGTTGCTCTAGAGTCGCTATAAACATAAAAAAACGTTTTAGATAAAAGAATAACTGTGAACCTGAAAAAAAAATAGGTAATCTTTGTTGAACATATAGGAATATAAAAGAATATAAACATACAAATAAAGTATTAATAATATTGAATTACTGTAAAATTAATTTACCCAGGATCGGGTCCGAAGACTGTTGAAGGGTGACTAAAGCTTCGGTGACATTGTCCACGAGTTGCTATAAATATAAAAACAAACATTGTGAACAGTGAACATGAAAAAAAAAACATATATATGATACATATTATGGGTAGGAAACATTTGTTGATGTTTAATGATATCTGAAACATAATCTCAAAATACAAGACAGTAAAATAGTTCAATTTAACAAGTTATGGTAATCATTCACACAGCACATTATTCATTCCACAGCAAACCATTCATCCTTTAGCACACCACCCATCGTTGGCTTCAATGTTCGTTTCTTATCTTGACTTCTTTCTTGCCTTTTACCCTGCCTAAGTAGTTGTCTAAACTGCACCAAATGAGCCTAAATTTATTGATGTCTATCAGCATGAGATAGATGTAAATCAAAACATACAAACAATCGTTTTGTTTGAGTTTAAGAGAAGACATTTGCCACAGTTTTAATAATTATTGACTTGTTAAATTATTTATCATTAATCTTGAACACATACATTTACCACTTAATACAAATTCAGCTTAATATTAAACTACTAATGTTAATCGCATCTAGAAATTAAATAATTGATAAAAAACGAATGAGAAGTTAAGTTTTATTCTCCTTATCATCCAACATCCAATCTGCGACTATTCGTTTTATATTATATTATATTATATTTAACTACAGTAATATGTAATTTTATTTATGCTATCAGCAGTTAAATAAATTTATTTATGCAGCAATATGAGATATATTCTTTTATTTGGATTTTCTGTCACGCATAAAAGTACATTCAGTTTATTATCGTTCATTCCATTTTCTTTATTTGGTTCATTATTTTAGTTTATTATTCTGCACTTCCTGTTTCATTAAACAGCTTTATAATCGTCCCACGTGCAAAAATTGTGCCGTCCTGATATAATACGCTAAATAATCTTTCATTTGATTTAACGAATATTCATACATAATCTATTAAGTGCTAGATTGATTTCCGGAAATTTACCGGCTGGACTATTGAGTTTTTATTGGTACGAAAATGACCACGAGTCGAAGACGGGTGGTGATTTTCAAGTAGCAATAAAAACGAATTACTCCAGAAGGTAAATTTCCATAGAAAATCAAATCTAGGTCCAACCTTCTTAATCCGTGTAAATTCAGCAAATTATCTGCAACTGTAAAACTTTTAAATACAAATTTTTAGGTTAATTCAAGCAGTTATCGCAGCGTATGATAAAATCATATGACACAGTTGCGGATGCATCTGATTGGCTGAGCTTTCATATCACCCAGCATTGCTAGTGATATGAACTGACCAACTTTCAATAACAAGATAGCGTGTGAATTTATGTACTTTTCGTAGTGGTGATTGGAAAAAGTTGTTTCTTGGAAAAAGTAGAATGTCGCTATGGCATGTAGTTTGTTTTCTTCATTTCGTTACCAATGCCACCTACAGTCAGGTTCTTTTCCCTATTTACTTCCCGTCTAAAATATGCTATGACGCGCATTCTAGATTAAATTGATTTCTCAAATGCGAAGTAGTTTCAAAATTTGTCGATAGATGACACAACTGGTAATAGAATGGAAAGTTTTAGTTTAAATAAGTGCATTAAATTTTCAGTAATAATATAACAAGAGGGTGAGAATAAATTGAAAATAATTTGACAGATCTTTCGAAAACTTGTTGCAAGGCCAAATGGCGACAAGTTTGAGAAAGATACTGGAGAATTATTTTCTAATTTATCGAACTCTCGAGTTACATTTAATTAGATTATTTTTTGATTTCATCATCAGGCACGTCACTAAATCTATCTTCTTTGCTCATTTTTACTTGTGTTGATGATAACTATCTGACATCTGACATCTGTCAACAAAAACAAAAAAGCTACAGAGAAAATTGCCGGGAATAATCACAAGAGCATTATTCTCAGTATAATAATGACAGGATTGGTTAAAACGCAGACACGTGACATACAATAAAGCATTTGATTGGTTTAAATAAACGTCAAAAAATAATCACCTGACACTTCAATACATTATTGTATTGTTGCTACCTAAAAAATAAAATAAAAACAAAAAACACCCAATAAACAAATAATGTTTATCTGTTTTAAATATTTTTACACTTGTAACTCCCTAATAAATATGATAAAAAAGCTATAGTAATAAATTTTGAAGTATGTTAACTAACTTATTAGGTTGATAAAAGTATCAAAAACATTCCGACATTAATGTAGACTCATTATACTAATAATATATGTACCTACGCATTACAAAGCAGTTCCTGCTATGATTAATAGTCAAAAATATAAAAAACATGAACAATTTACAGGGAAAGATTTTGAAATATACATAGAATATTGAATTACAAATGCACCAAACTTCAATTTAATCATAAGTAAATTGTTTCTATTTCAGATTTTTTTTTTGACAGAACTCATCTTAACTCATTATTGCCCAGCGTATTTCAAACTATGCCTGGTTATTTATTTGATATTGCTCTGTATATTTATGTAAAAAATTTTATACATAATTATATTTACAAATTATTAACATATACAAATATGAAATCAATATTAAAAAAAAATGTTCTGGTCATTATGGCATTTTATTGTTTGTCAAATCATGGACCATCAGAAGTAAACTAAAATCTTAAGGTTACGTTTCATATAATAAATGCAGGCAATTATATTTTATATCTTTTTGAATAAGCCGAAACTTCTTTCAACTGAGTTATTTACTGACATAGGTATGTCTAAAAACCTGATAGGTTTTCAAATAAACTATATCATTTTCGGTAGATGGATTATTACAAAAATCTTATCAACTCGTAAAATAAACTTCAAAATTCTAAAAATTAATAATTAAAGTAAATATTAAAATTGAACAGATCCGATCGTTCTATAAACTGATGTCCAGTTATTTATTGGCAAATCTGTAAAACTCGTTCTCGCAATTGTTGTTAACTGAATTAATATAAACATAATGCTGTAAAATAAACTAATAAAATAACATGTTTATAAAGAAACTATTATTAATTCCGTGGTTTACTTGGTTTGACTAACTGAAAAAAAAGTGTATAAAAATTTTATTTTTAAAAGCAAGTAATTTATTTATTTGAAAAAATTAAATCATATCTCATTAAAAAGAAAAATAGCTATTTTTAATACTATAGAGCAAAGGAGTGCATTTAATCATGAGTTCAGAAATTGGATGAGTGATTAAATTCATGTGGCTCGCGAGTGTAAAATCTGATTTTTTCTACAATCAAAATACAAAACAACAAATATTTATTTATTTTCCATTACTATTAAACTCAACAGAACAATAATTTTGTAGGAAATTAGTGCAACAACAGCAAAACTACACACCAGTGGCGTAAGCTGAACCTTACATTGAAAAAAGAAATAAAAAATGTATGGTTCCATTAAAAAAATTATATTCGATTATATTTTATATTATATTTTATCAATTTTTTAAATTAAAATGGCGATGGCACAATTATCTTTATCTACGATAGTATGTAAAATTGATGTTTAATTGTTAGTTTTGAGTTTGTAAAACCGTTGTTTAGTAACACGATCCCATTAGTCACGGGTTGCCGAGCAACGAGTGATTAAAATGTTTAAATACACTAAATTTTCAAACATTTTGTTATCATGGCAAACTTCTCATTTAATATTGTGATCCTACTTCATAAATAATAGTTATTTACTTTACAAGTGGGCAAAGTAAGGAATTACCTACGAGATAAATTTTAGCTCACGAAGCCGAAGGCTGAGTGAGATAATTTTATCGAGTGGATAATTCCACTTTGCCCACGTGTGAAGTATAACGTTTTATCCAACACCTCTTAATAAATGAAAAATTTATTTAAGAAATATTATTTGACAGTGACATATGCTTTAAATTTTTTAATTAAAATGTCAATCGAAGTAGTTACCAAGGTGTTGTGTGTTATTAATATTGTTATAAATAAAAAAATATTCACTAGTGGCTTTACTCAAAATTATACCCACTAGTGGATAATCTATTACTTTGCTTGTTTAAAATCGCCATAGTTACGCAGCATTTATTGAGAGGTGTTGGATAAAAATATTTTTTTATATTTATTGGGGTTTTCATTATATCGTAGATAAAATATTGTACGATACACATACGTAAAGCGTCTTTAGTCACTCAGAGGTCTTAAAACACTCGCTACGCTCGTGTTTTAATTGACCCATTGACTAGCTTTACATATTTGTATCGCAAATAACTATTATTTACCCAACTTTGTTAGTTACCAATAGTTAGGTTATTGAAGCATCCTGCGTATCATTTCGCCATTTAACCATTTTGGGTGTAGCATTCTGTTTTCAGTAACATTTTTAGAAGTGGAGTGCAGTAATTAACGGTCAAGTTTTCCCTCCATCCCTTTCAAGATGTTAGAAGGAATCAGAGAAGTAATAATACATATTATGTAACAAGTTTTATAAACATATATTTCAGGAGATTTCCAGGAATGCACGAAGCGAGTGGACAATAAACGAGTATCTAAAAAGTTTATATGTATAACGAGTGACATGCTATACTTTTTTTACGAGCGCAAATTAAGATAATAGAAAAATGTCATATAAAATAAACATACTTTTAAGGTTAATATTTATTTTATAACAAAATGACATATGTAGCACGACCGCAAATTAAGATAAAATAAAAATGGATTTTAACATTTCATTAGGTAATTATTTGTACATGTTAACAGATAAATTGAAAAAATGTCAATTATTGAAAAAAGTTTACGTCAGCACGTGCTTAATAAGTCAGTTGTTAACTTCATGTCGTAATTAAAACGTATGAATTTGTAATCAAAGCTTTTCAAACTGGAATGCTTACTGACGTTGAAAATGCGAGTCGAGAGAGACAACTCGCTGAGGGCTAACTGTCAGTAGGTTTGCTCCAACCTGGCACTTCTGACAGTTTGCGACTGTCGAAAACATGTTCACTAACGAAATACCGTTCCAAATACACCATTGACAAGTTTGTGTCTACTAGTTACCTATTGTCAAACAGTCCAAAACAGTCGCAAATCAGTTACAGACAGTTTGAAGTATCCAATACTTGTCACAAACTTGTCAGCAGTAACCACTTGGAACAAACCTTCTGTTGTACAATGTTTTTTCACAGCAACTGTTCTACAAACAAGTGTTTGGCCCACGATATCATTCTGTATCAGACTCGTTTTTCGCTTTCATAAAAGACTATAAGTGCGTGTTTCAAGTATTACTATATTTCAGCAGCTTGTCAAGGTGTTATTAAGATATTATTTAGCGCAATGGAAACCAATACGTTAATAGTTATTTACGATCAGTGTTATGACAGATCATTTTAAAAATGATCTAGATCAAGATCAAGATCTTCACATTTAATATGATTTAGATCAGATCATAGATAAATTTTTATAATTGGATCTATTTTTTTAGATCAGATCAGGAATAAAAGATCTTTTATTAGATCACAAAAAAGATCAGTAATTTTTTTCACAAAATTTTTAATTCTTATTAAGAAAATAGAAAATAGACAATTTTAATAACAACAAAGAAAAAACAAATTATTTTTTACAAAATAAAATCCAAAAAGTTATTTTATGTTTTTTTCCAAAAGATATATTGAATTTCTTATATAATATAAATGATTAAATTAAATTATATTAATTTAATGTAATACTGAGTCAAATTTTAGATGAAAATATCTGATCTTTTGTAAGATCATAGATCTTATTCTTTTTGATCTAGATCAAGATCAGAAAATATAAAACGATCTAGATCAGTCACAACACTGTTTACGATACAAGTACGTATCTAGTCTTTAGTCACCCTTGCAGAAATACAGAAAAATTCCTTCTTATTTGTTTATTTTCTAAGTATATATGAGAGAAAATGAATTTTCTTTAACTTGTTTATTTAATTTTTTGATATTAATTTAACTAAAAAAATTTAAATTTTAGATGTTTCCATGGTGTACACCGAGTGTACAAGGAATGCAAGATTTATGAAATTTAATTTCTTTATATTTTATTATCTTCAAAACTAATGAAAATTAATAAAATTAGTGCAATGAAAACAGATGTAAAATTAAATATTCAATAAATTTCAAAATAACAAATTGTTGAAAAATTAAATTTAACCGTGTTTATACACTTCAAATGAACTACTACTTCCGGTTTACTAATTTTATCCAAAATCTAATCAGCTCTTCATATAAATATAAGAAGCAATAATACACAGAATTGTACTTTTTTGGTATTATAGTATTTAGTTATGCGAGACAAAAAAATCGGCACAAATTACACACACCCCTACATACACACACGCACACACACACAGAAAAATAATGATCATACCGCCACATCTGCTCCAAGCGGAGTGCCTCACTCAGAAATTAATAAATGAGGTGATGACATAATTTTATGTGAATTTAAACAATAGTTGTAACATTGAAATAAATTATTAAATATTAGTAGGATAGAATTTTTGTGATAAATCATCAGACTCAAATAATAATTTATTAAAAATTGTCTTTTTATAGATACATTAACTAATTTATCTTTTATGTTGAATGAAACGAAGGCCACAATAAATTATTAAAGAAATATTAAAATAATCAAACTAGGTATGAATATATTTATTGATAAATAAAATATATACTTTTGAACATATTTTATTATACAGGCCACACATTTATATTTTTTAAAAAGATTACTGTCGTGTTGTTGCTATATATATTAGCACTAACTGAAATGGGTACAAAGCGTCTGTAATAATACTTAAATAGTGAAGCTTGAGCATTGAAAGTATTAGTACAATAGAACACTTTAGATTCACAATGGTAGCAGTTTTATTTCTCTTATATTTATTCCAAAATATAATTCCTCAGCACGGTAAGAAAATATGTTAATTAGTTATAAAAAATCTGATGTCAACACATAATCTCTCATCTAAATAACTTTTAAACGGTACAAAATATAGACAATAGGTTTCAAATAAAAATTGTAGCTAATATTACTTTATATCTTTTCTATTATAACAAAATTTACTTTAACACAATTATTTACTAAACTCTTCTCAAAATATTTCATAGGCCTTCAAGGAAGCTACCATTATCGGTTGATGGATTACTAATTACATCTAATCAGTTTGAAATTTCAACAACCATATAGGGACTTGACAACCACATAACTATTAATTTTAATTTCTAAACGATAGAAAATAAATGTTTGCTAATACCGGATGTTTCATCGATCTGTTTTTTTTTTTTTATTAACTCCTTCATTTTAAGTTATAAAAGATAAAATCTTCAAATAAAATATATTTGAAATATTATTGTCTATCTACTTATCATAAACATTTATGTTTTTCAATAGAACAACAAATTAAAACTTTCTTGTTTTGCTCATTTCTTGGCAACGTATTTCTTGAACTATTGATATTTCTTGATTCTTAACATTTTAGATTAGCCAAAAATTGTTGGGGAAAAGAGAATAAATCTCTAAATTATTAGATATCTAGTCTTGAATTATGTATTTGAAAAAATAATTGTCAATACAAGGATGTTTCGGCCATGGTTACAGTCATCTTCAGGTTCTACAAGATTATATTAATTAATTTCTAATGATATAAATTATAATTGAAACTTACATAATTTTAAATTATAAAAATTATTTTTAAGTCATAGTGAATTAGTTTAATTTAGTGTAGTTTAAGAATACGATTAAATTAAAAATGGCGTAAGGACAAGAATTGATAACATGGCCCTCTAGTGTGAAAAGAAGAAAATAACAAAATATAAATTTACTACAAATGTCACTAAAATTATAACCTAACCAATAATAGTGAAGTAAATACATAATTCAAGCCTAGATATCAAATAATTTATTCTCTTTTCTTTAACATTTTACGGGAATCCCTTTCTTTCGAACGTTCAAGAGTTTATTTCAATCATATGTTTATAGAAATAATAAAATTATGTACATATATAAATAGTTTAAATTTATACATAAGAAATTAAACAGTTTATAAAGTATTAAGTATCAACTTCATATATTTGCGACATAAAATTTATATATAAAATCTTGATTTCACATATTTATGAAACCTTGTATTGCATATTTATAAAATTTTGAGCTTCATTTGAGCATTATTCTTGACAAGAAATCTTGATTTTTGGTGATACTTTCTTGTCTTGTCTTTGGAAATAAAAAAATACTTCTTGTCTTGTCTTGATTTCAAAACAATGTCAAGAGTCAATCGTATATCTTGAATCTTGTGAAACATTACCAGATATTATAGAAGCTGCAAAAATAGGTAACGTCTACAAATTTAATATCGGAAATTTGGAGAAATATATGAGATGGCATATAAATTATTTATGGATTGGCGAAAAGTTTATGAAACAAAATAACTGTTAAATATGAATTTATATCTCACTTTGTCTATAGTTCCGTAGCAATAAAAAAGATACAAGCATAAATCTTTATAGTCAAATAGTCATATACCGGGAGTTTTTTTTATCAGTATACATAGGGATGTGTCATTATAATAGTTACATTTAAAATGATTGACAGCAATGTATTAACGCGTTTTTTTTTTAAAGAGTAAACATAATAATAATTTACATGGATTATTAATAATAGTTAATCATAATGAAACAAACAATGCATGTTCAAACAAATAAGAAATTTGTTTTAATTGCTTTAGTACTTAATAAATTATATTGAATTGATAGGAAATATTATTTTTAATTACTGTTATTTATCCCTATGTTTACTCATTAAAAAAACGCTTTAATACATTGCTGCCAATCATTTTGACTGCAACTATGGTAATGACACATCCCTATGAATACTGATAAAAAAAACTTCCGGTATAATACCATACGTGCATTCAGGTATTAATGAATATATTGTGTTGTTGCCATGAAACGTATTATTTTGGAATAGCACAACTCCGTAGAAGGAGTGGTATTCTAAAATAATACGTTGAGTGTATCAACACAATATATTCTAATAATATTAAACACCCGGCAGCCTCTGCTGTAAATCTGGTATTTATACAAAAAATGATTAACCTTGTTTTTATCATATTTCGTCTAAAACTGAAGGGAAAAGTACTTAGTGGTGGTCGAACTCGGAAGCCGTTAAAAACAATGTTTAATGGATCACTTTATTTGTTCAACGTGGAACGTCAAGCTTATCTTCAGATAAGTTCTATTAAAAATGAGTACTGTGATTCGAGTTTGTCGAGTGTGAATTGTGCAGTTTTAAGGATTGTGAAAAGTACGAGTAAAGCGAGCTTACCTATAGATAAATTCCACATAAACATAATTTGTATAACAATGTGAATAAGGATTATTTGGCTGGACAATGGAAGATAATGAAAATTCGTGGATATCAGCCAGAAAAGGTTATTTTAAAAATACATACTCGACTAGTTTCGACGTATCTACGTTTTTATAAGGACGTGAACTTTGTTAATAACAAATAATAAACATTTTAAAAACAACAAATATATAGATAATTATACAAAACAATCATATATGAATCTCCTCGTCAATAGTTAAAATAATAAATAAAACTTAGTCAGATATGATAAAAATAATAAAATATTATTTTAGCTTCTAACGAGGAGATTTATATGTATTTGTTTTATATAATTATCTATATATTTGTTGAAAATGTTTGTTAATTTTTAATAAGAAAATTCATCTCCTGATGTAAAGGTAGAGACGTAGAAACTAGCCGAGGGTGTATCGTGTATCTCATTGTTAATGGTTTTTGGCGATAAGAAAACAATGATGTACTAGATATGTTTTATATGGAATTAACCTATAAGTAAGCTTGTTTCGCTCGCACTTTTCACAAACTCGAAGCTTGCACAACTCACACTAGATCAACTCGAATCACAGTACTCATTTCTAATGGAATTTATCTAAAGATAACTTTGCTCCCACGTTCCACGTCGAACGCTTAAAGGGACCCATTAAACTGTGTTCGACTCCCATTTAATACTAATTTTCTCTTTATTTGGGTGTAAAATAGAATACAAATCTAAACGAATCATCCAAATCGAAGGTAAATTAGTATATCGCAAGGTTGACTATGAACAAAAAAAGATAAAGGGAATTGAGTTCCTCGCTTATGGAATAAAATAAATCTATTCTTTATTTTCAGGTCAAGAAATAAACTTCAATGTATCGAAAGATGTCACCGATTATATAGATTTGTATTATTATAAAGGGTAATTAATATATTAATACTTCCATCTACATAAAACTACTTAAACAACTAATTTGTTAATAATTTCAGACCTAATTTCGACGATCAGGTTGTACTTAAATTAAAAGATGGTCTTAGTTTGACAGAGCAAGAAAACTTTCAAATTAACAGTTCAACCATTTTCTTCTTCCATGGCTGGGGCGAAAATGCCACTATTGGCAGCGCTGAAGATGTGGTCACAGGTAAGCTGCTTTCACTTACAACTTATTGCTGTTGCCTTGTAGTGGAATTGCTGTTGCGTTACTAGCGTATGATGTTTGACAAGCGCTACAGCGTACAGTCGTTCACAATGCATTGTTGCTGTTGTAGCGCTGTTGCGTTGCGTTGCAGAAGTTTGTAAACACCAAACTCAAGCAATGGAAAGTAACAGCCAATCTAAGAGCGCTATGAAAAGGGATAGATATATATGACGCGGTTACACTTTACCTGAAATATTTTCTAATATTGTGACATTTGAAATATTGACATATATTGAAACCCGGTAAAACATGCTATTGTTATGCCTTTATTACTTCATAATTTTAAGCAATGTGGGACAATGTCATTATATGTATGATATAAAAATGAAATTATTACGATTTCTAGATTGCTCTAAACCAAAAAATAATAGTTTAGAAATATTATCTAAATTGCAAATTAAAAAAAAAAATAATAATAAAAATAAATAGTAAGTAGAAAAATGTGAATTTTAGCTTACGACAATCAGGACAATGTAGTTTAAAATTTTGTACAAAAATTATTACTGAAAATTGTGTAGTTTGTCCAAAAATTATGAAGTTTCGTTTCTTCATAAACGCAATGCTATTTGAGTTCAAAGTTTTGTCACCGACAGCGCTAGTAGTTCAAGACGAGAGAAATTTTTTTTTCGGAAAGTACATTTTGTGCACTACATGGTTTTGCTAGAACCGATAAAAATAACTCATTTAAGTAGTGCGGTTGTTACGATAAGTTAGGCTTTCAAACGCGCCCATAAGTATTTTTTATTGAAAACTGAGCTACTGAGCAACATGACAGCTTAAGTATTTGGTTTAATATGCAGTTTAAGGATTGACTAAACTTATGCTTAAGTGGTAACTGTGCAACTGACCCTAAGTAAACTACCACTTTCTGTTAATGGTCAGCCACGAAAATGTAATCAGCTCATAATTGTATCATCCAATATCTTAATGTTTAAATTTAAATTCCTAAACAATACAAAATATAGAAAAAATCAAATAAAATTTTACTGTAACTCAACTAGTTATTGAGATATGCCTTCAAGAAAACAACCTTATCTGGTTGATAGATTGCTAACAAAATATAATCAGCTCGTAAATCAAACGTTCAAATTTTAACGACGAAAAAATCGTGAAAACAATGAAATTATATTCTAAGAACCCCAAAACGTGCTTATCTGTTCAAAACTCACTATCGAAATTTTGAGCCGCCACAATACCTCTATCGTACTTGAATTACATTATACTTTTTTCGTCTAGATTAATACTAGATTTTTGTTTCGATTTTTATTCGAGTTTCCATCAGTATACACACATTATTTTGAAATCATTCGTCCGAAATCGAGTAATATACGATTTCCGAAGTAGGTCAAGTTGACAAAACGGAAACTGAAATACTTCATTTCGACATATTGTTGTTAGAATTATTTAAACGATGGATAACATAGATTATTTCACTCATTACAAATTTGACCAATCAGAATGTCTCATTTTCCATTGTTGTGCATTTTAGATAAGTGAATAAACAGCACCATGCTGTTTATTCGCGATTAAATTGAAGCTAGCTTTTATACGCAAATTTTGAACATTTCGAAGACATATTTAGCCGGATAATTAGTTGCAGAAGCAAGATACTTACATGTTCTTTACCTATACTGGTATTCTATTCTTTAACATGCTTAATATTTTAATTCAAGCTATTTTTATTTACAAATTTTTGACATTTATTTGACAAATAAAAAGAAAAACAATCAAATTGCTATAGTTACATTATAACAACAAAATTTTATGATCCTTTTTGCTTATGAGCGTACCGATTTATTTATGTAAAAATGTGTCAAAATCAACGTTTTAGTATAATTTCTTCGGCAAGTATTAAAGTTTATGCTATGAATTCGTGAAATAATCTTGACATATACCCCTCGTGCTAAAAAATTTAATCGATTAAATTTGATGTCCAGCTTATTTATAAAATTTTGCTTTTAAAAAAGTGTTATCGTACATAATAATTTAAGATAAAACCCCTCGACCTGCGGTCTCGGGATTTTTTCAAATTATTATGTACTCAAACACTTTTTAAGCAAAATTTTATGCATAAGCTAGGCATGTCAAATTTAATCGATTAAATTCTTAGCACTCGTGATATAACTATTGATAAACGTCTTTCAAAAAATGGATAACTATCAATCACCAAATTAAAAACTAACGACTTTATGACAAAACGTCAACAGTTTATGCGCCTCAAAATAAAAAGGTTGATGTACATGATTTCTGGCAGAAGTGTGCAAGCGTAGCCGAATCTAGTATAAAACTCGAATAGAAAATACAGCAACATTCAAGAATCTAGTATGAAAATCGAACGGAAATTTATGATTTACATTATATTAGAAATGGCAAGGAATTTCTCGAATGAAACTCGAACGGAAATCTAGACGAAAAATGTATAATGTAATTCAAGCGGGAGGTAAATATCGTAGAATGCTCTGTCCATTTTAAAGTTATAACACAAGATGAAATATTCCAGCATTTCTTGATATGAAAATCCGTAACGTGGTAGCATTCGATTACTCCAAATTGGTGCGCAACAACGGCAAAATCGTAAACTACCTGATATCTGTGTTCAACGCGTCACACATCGGCCAAGCAATCGGAGAGTTCTTCAAGGGGTACATTCCAGACAAACAACCTCTGAACCTTGTTAAGCTTGTGTCGCACAGTCTGGGCTCGCAGATCATGGCCAAAACTGCTCGGACATTTGGCATTGGGAAGCTGGCGCGACTAACCGGTAAGAATGAATAGTTGACAATATAAATTTGTAGAACTAATTTCGTTGCACAGCTCTAGACCCAGCTGGACCCCTGTACAACATTCCAGGGATTAAACATCTGGACGCGAAGGACGGGAAGTTTGTGGATGTGATTCACACGGATGGTGGATTCTTTGGCGATGGCCGAACCATCGGTACTGTGGACTTTTTTCCAAATCGGGGAACTAGAGATCAACCCGGATGCTATGAAAGTTTACAAAACATTACTTGTAAGTTTTGCTGAATTCCTCCATCGCATCCAAAATTTAATAATTATACATACAGGTTGGTCCTCGGTCTGTATTTTTCACTTTATGCGATTATTAGGCCAATTCTGAGCAATTCTGTAACGTCTGTAAGAGAATCTGTAAGATCTGTAATTGCTTACAGGTCAAATGGCAATTCTGACAGCATCTGTTCCTTACAGAAAATCGTAAATATTTTACAGATATCTGTAAAAGTTACGGTGAAGTTTGAGGTGCCTGTAAGCTTTTACGGTCACTGTTGAATGCGAAAATGCATCATTATTTTGTGAATAATATAATATCACTACTATTATTTATTCCCTCTAGAGACTTCTAAGTATTAAATCAGTTAAAAATTTATAATCTAGGTGATATTATTTATTGGATTACTTAACAAAGTTTAACAATAATTATCCAACAACGCGTATTCTTTTTAGGTATTTTGATACAGACATTTTTCCTTTCCAATTTATATAAAATATCAATTTTACTTCAAAGGTTATCGTAACTTTATATTTTGTGGTGTTGTAGTTCTTTCAAAAATCCAGTTGGTTCAAACTGTTGGATATGTTTAAGTGAGTAAAGTATTAAAAAATAATTGTAGTACTTTAGCGCCTCCAGATCTGACAATGATCATCCGTTTTCGTTTTTAATATATATTCAGTGACAGTACCGAATTTGTAATTCCATAACTCAAACAATAAATAATTTAATTTCGACTTAAGTTAATATATTATTTAAGTATTTTCTGTACTTACTTCATTTTAAATGGAGGTATAAGTATAAATAATTAATTATTATATTTTATCTGTCACATGTCTCTTACAGATAACCAAAATATAATTGTGAAGTTAGACGTATGTCGTAAAATAATCGTCTCGTGACCGTAAAGTTGATCTGTAAATTGTCTTCTTACAGGTACCTGTCGAGAATTGCCAAAACTGTAAATCTGTAAAGTTGTTAGTTACGGGCGTATCGTAGGTAACAGATTTACGAATTTACGATCTTACAGATAAAATGTCCAGAATTGACCCATTATATTAAAATTACTGATTTTTTTTCAATGTTTATTTTAAATTAAAACGCCTCTATTTCTGCAGTATATTTTCTTCTACCGGTTGTTCCATTTTCGCACAATGTTATGCAACTTCAAATTTTGAAATGGAACATTTAAAATAGTATATTGAACAACTAGTGTTACAATTAGGCATTGTAACACGAGTTGTTCATACTACTTTTCCTATTTCACGTTCATAAATTCAATAAAAATAAAAATAAAATAAAATTGTACGGCATGCTTAATATACCACTAGTCACCAAGGGGCTTTGCCCGCGGGGCCTATCGGATCCCAGGCCGCAACCCCAACGCAGGGGCACCGATTCAATAATTTTACGTGAGCAATAACAGCCCCATGTTTGACAGACTGTTAATTTTACAGATAATAAATTCCCCAAAAACAGTTTTGTTTTTGAGAAAAACAGTGGCACAAAATTGACTTTGTGTTGAAATAGGAAAAGGTCTTTTGTATAACACACGAACGAGAAAAGATAGAGTAACAAAACTTCTTAATTATAAGATTCATGACAATGGGGAGAACTGAACTGATTTTGGTAACAATTGTAAAACCGAAAGTGAAAGTTTACCTGACACACGAAACAATAAATTTATTTCAATTATAAAATTAGCTGCAAAGAAAATTTTCAAATAAATGGTACTATTTCTAATTTTGTCGACATGAGGGTGCAAATTGAATAACTTTTTTTTTGCAAAATACACGTAAAAAAAAGAGAATGTTCGCTGGTCATGAAATTATGGTAAAATAGATTTTTTTATGTTTAAATAGCAAATCAGTAAGGCTGGTAAAAACCACTATGGTCTATGACATTCCCCTAAAAATAAACGTAAACAGATGTGAAAGTTAAATAACGAAAATTTGATGAAAAATTCTTTGAATCAAGTAAAAATTCTTTTCAGATAATTATTAACATGGCTAAGTTTTATGATGATATTTAATTATCAAAAGCATAATAACAAATGGGTAAAAACACCGATTCCGTATTTTTTCATCCGAGATGCAATCCCCTGAAAAAGCTATTTACCCCATACTTGTCTATTAAAGAACGAATTTCATAATTATCATTTTATTTTGTGAGAAGAAAGTTTGGGTCACGATGCGCAGTGGAGTAAAAAATCCATGTTTTAAAATTCAGGGAATTTTATGTTAGTTGGTGACACAGGCGTGATGTTCGAAAATTCAACACCTAACCTTACATTTGTATCTATTCTTCTTCTTACTATTCTTAATTTCTGCTTTTAAATTCAAAATTATACAAAAATAATATTCTTACAATTTGTATTTATTTATTTAGCCAAGTGAGACATTTGTTTCTTTTTTATTTGACATATGACATTTCAGTAGAGTTACCAACCTTGAAATTGTAAATTGTACTGCTATTATAACCCTCGATTGAGCTGTTACGAAACTCTTATTATAGAAGCAAAATATAAAAAGTTATTAACATAAAGCAAAAAAAAAGCACAGAGGCAACGACATTTCATGCGGCACCCATGTATTACTATTAGGAAAGCGCCATTTATAATTTATAAGTCCGGTATTTTAATTATCTGAATAAAATGTATATTTTTCACAGCATCTTGTAGCCATAGTAGGTCTCACGAGTACTATGCTGAGTCCATTAGGAACCCCAAAGCATTCCTAGCGAAAAAATGCAAACGAACCATTTTATTTCAACACTGTTGTTGTAATAATACTGACCTTGCTTATATGGGTTACTACGTGAATACAGGGTAAAATTATATGTTTTAATTCCTCTGTAGCTATACGGTAAATTATATTTGATTTTTCAGTATTCACGGAACTTATTTCCTAAAAACGAACGATGATGAACCGTTTGGAGAAGGGGTGAATGGTACTAACTTTAGCTGAATTGCAAATATAATTTGCAAGGATGAGAATGGGGGCTTCCAACATTTTCTGTTTATTTTTTTTACAGTAGCTTGGGTCATTAGTAATGTAAATATGAAATTTTAAATAAAAAAAAAATATATATCAACTGAGATACGATTTTTTTTTAAATTTCATCAAATGTTAAATAATCATACTGTGACGTTATCATGTTGTCAGTGTCAACCTGTCACTGTCTCAAGAGTGTATTTATAATTTTGGTCTAATAATTATCAAGTATTTGAATAAAATTGGTCATAACAACTTAACAACACATACCTTTAACCAGAGTATCAATATGTTTAAAAATAATATTTGAATTAACAAAAATGTGCGCAAAACCAAACATGAAAGCATGAAGTAAGCGGTAGGCGTTGTGACGTCACAATTTTCAGGGGAGTTTACAATAGTGTAAAAATTGCATTTTTCTAACATTAAATTAAAAATTAAAACTTGTCTTTAAGCAAGTTTTATTGTATTATTCCTTTATATTGTGATATAAATTATACAAGTCAGTGATTACTTTGTATAAATTCAATTTTATTTACCCTTATATATAGTGCATTCACATAGGTAATTTCAATTATAATTTTAACTGTAATAAATTAATAATAAATATTGTGGATAAGTGGTCTCATTTATTTATAATGCAATACATGTAATGTATAGGGTGCATCTAAACAGAAGTTAGGTGTTATCCTTTATTCCGCTTAATATTAATATTTAACTCTACCTAAGTGCACTTGACTTTTTCCGTTTAAATAATATTGGGTTTTGACACATTCTTAATTTTTTCCGAGGCAATAGGAGATTGGGCGGTTCGAAAAATGCAGTAGTAAAATATATAATATAAAGATTGAAAATATTTGGGAGAAACCCAATCATTATTCTTAAGATATTTGAAGACTATCAAACAAGACAAAAGTCCGAAAAGCTGTATCTTCAAATATCTTGAGAATAATTATTGGGACTCAAATTTTTACCAAATATTCTCGGATCATTATTATTATATTCCACCATTGAGTGTATTTATAGAACCTCCTATTGCTACGGAAAAAAATAAGTTCCAAAATGTGTCAAAACCGTATGTTGTTTAAACGAAAAAAATCAAATGTATTAAGCATGGTCAAATATTAATATTTAGCGGAATAAAATAAAAAATAAAATAATAAAATATATCATCACGCCTTTTACCCAATATGTGTGTGGCACTCTGCTTACGCGGATCTCGGTAAGTGATATATTTTTACGTATGAAATGCGGTTACCAGCCGTCAAATTATAGCCCCCAAAGATGTTAGTATTTAAATTGGCAACTGTCAGCTGTGGGATTCAAACTGATGATCTCACGATCCACAGTAGCGAAATAAAGGACTGCACAATTTCTTATTATATATTAGGAACCATTTTAGAAGAGGGCCCCTTTTTGGTCCACCCTTATATAGACCGACAAACCGATATGTGTCTCCACCAGGGTTGCACGCTACTTCGACAACCCTAGTGCACAAAGAATGTCGTTAACATCTACTGATAAGAGTTTAAATTGTAAATTCCTAGTAAATCCTAGTAAAATATTTAGTACTATAACACACATGAAATAACATTGAAGTTATATTTTTCAGTTACAATGGTTACTTCTGTTTGTTTTAATTTTATTTATTTGAGTTTGTCGTTTTATATTTGTATTTTTGGTTTAATTTTCAAAATCTTGTTATAGACAGTATAGTCTACAACATGTAACGGAATGGCATATCCCACACTCGCAAACTGCAGTCCTCGCCTTCGACTACAGTCCTTTTGCTCGTGTGGAATATGTGCCATTCCATTACTTGTAGAATATACTATTAGGAGTTTAAATTGACTCACTTGATTAGGAATGTCACTGATTTTCTACTTTAAAATAAATAGATCATCACGTAATTTACCTATTTCTAGGTGTGGCACTCGACTCGATGCAGATTTCGGTATTATAAAATATTTTTTTCTACAATCGTTGCACAATATCGACATTGTTATTCCATTTTTGGTTAGGAAATGTTCAAAATTGTCGCTCTAGGGCGACAAAGTGACATATTGTCGCACTAGTGCGACAAAAACAAAACAAAATAAATTAGGTAAAAGAAGTAAATGATGCATTGGATTTTTCTGGTAATAACCTTGCTATTGCAAATACAGGCATATACGTACATACACTTCAACTTAATCACCATAAACGTATTCACTCTGTAGACTTTATGTCAAATGTACTCCATATGTCAAATGTACTCCATGTGTCAAATTATGATTTCTTTGAAAATTTGTATTTTGTTCATAAACGTTGTCATGATTACGGTGACATGGGTAACTACAATTTTACTGAATTGTTATAGGCGTGACCAAAGATAATTTTGAAAATGAATTTTTTTCTACAGCTTGACATTGTTCAACGATTGTAGAAAAAATATTGTGTGTATCTCGTCGGATAGAGCTTGTTCGGTGCACTTGTCGAGTTGTTGATCTCGGCTTCGCCTCGATCAACAATTTCTCGCCGCGTGCAACAAACAATGCTCTATCCGCACTTGATACACAAATAACTATTGCGCGAGAATTGTGGTTACCATCCATAAAATTACGGTCTCCAAAAGTGGAGAAGCCATAGGGGTAATTTTTGGTGAAAATTTTCGAGATTTTATTTTCCCCATCCCTATAAAGTCGTTAGCATGAAAAAAAAAAACAAGCACACAGACAATGACAGTTCATGCGCTACCCTAACAATACTTAATATTATAACTATATTTTATATTTTCCACAGCATTTTGCAGCCATAAACGATCTCATCAGTACTACGCAGAGTCCATCAGGAACCCTAAAGCATTCCTAGCGAAGAAATGCCAACGAATCATTCTATTTCAACACTGTTGTTGTAATAATACTGACCTTGCTTATATGGGTTACTACGTGAATACAGGGTAAATTTATATTAGGTTCAATAAAGCTACATGGTATATTATATTTATTTTTTCAGTATTCACGGAACTTATTTCCTGAAAACGAACGATGAGGAACCATTTGGAGAAGGAGTAAATGGTACTAACTTAAAATGAAGTGCAAATATTATTTTTAAGGATGAGAATTATAAATAGTGCTGTGCATTCGCATAATCTTAATTGTAATTTTAATTAATTTATGTAATATGAATAAATATTATGGTTTAAATGATCTTTATTTATTTATAAAGTAACGTAAATCGACAAACCAATGTACGAGTATATCTCTAACAGGAATGCACTTAGACAACCCAAGTACTCTACGAATGACGTTAACATATACTTACATAAGTTTAAATTCTAAATTCCTAGCCAAACACTTAGTACTGTTATCACACAAGAAATGCATAGGAAACAACATTTGAATATAGAACCGATAATAGTTATTTATACTACAAACAAGGTAAAACAGTTTTTACTGTTGAATGGAGGAAATGATCGGCGAACCGATTTGGCGAGCCTGTCACCTCCTTGAAGCATTAAAAGCTGTTACCATGCGTGTTTTGTTCAACATTTTACTAGTTACTCATTTCTAAATCGAAATAAAAATTAAAAAATTATAACCAAATCCTGTCAGTTACATACAATTGTTCTATCAAAAATTATTTGAAATGATTTCGAATAAGTCTGTGGCAACGTGCATTGTTTACCTTACTAACTATATACAATGCAGCTGTCAATTAGTAACTTGTAAAGATTCATTGTCCAAGGCAACAGCGGGAGGTCAGTATAGCTGGCACCCCCACTTCATCCAAATCTAAAAAAGAATGGCAAAATTTTGTGCTAATTTTGTACCAATATTACGAATTTTGTGCTACAACGGAAACCGCGAAAACGGATATGAGTTTAGGGGGGGTGCTAGCTTGACGTATAGCTGGCAGCCGACCTACGTTATATTGTGACAATTTAAAATAACTACTAGGCTATAATTTTGTGCTAATTATGTGCTCTTAAAAATCAATAAAACGAACCGGAAGTGAACGTTATTTCTAAAAGATTTAAACCATATTCTCTATTCGACAAGTCTACCATACAGACGAAATCCAGTGATTTGTGAAAAATAATAACTGTTTTGAAATGATTTTACATAAGCCTTGTATGCTTTACCGTGGCAACGAGCATTGTTTACCTTGTTTACTAACTTGTAAAATTTTTACAATGCAGCTGTCAATTAGTAACATGTGAAGATTCATTTTCAAAGGCAATAGAGGGCTTGGGTAAATGGTGTTTACAAGTGAGTAACAAGTAAAAATAATTTCCATTTATTATTTTTCGTTACAGATATTTCATATCATGGAGTCAGTGATATTATGTAGGTACGATATATTTATCATTAATATAATTCATGTAATTTGTTTACATATTACGAAAGATACTATAAATTTTAAAATAAATATAAACTTAATTAGGTAGCACAATATTTATTGATAACAAATCAACTAACCTCTAAAAAGTTTTTGTTCTTTAGAAATTAATCATGTTTTTCAAATTGTTTAAAAATAATTGTCATCATAAAATTTTATGATATAATTTGCGAGGATAACAAACGCTGCTTTATATACGAACGTGAAAATGGCTAGCAACGTCAAATAATAATTTCTCAACACTCAAAATGCTAGCAGTTCTTTTCCTGATTTGCTTCACGATCACGCAAAACGCTTTTGCGGAAAATGGTAAGAAAAAAAATAATTCTTAAAATTATTACAAGTAAAATATATCAACATGCCATTTGCACATGTGGGAATTGAAGACAAATTTCCAGGAACACATTGGTTTGTGAACTTGTATTGTTTTCGCAAGACATAACGTACAATAACTACTTTCATCGAACATCGATCGAAAAGAAATAAAAATAAAACCCTCTAAACACTTGACACTTTCCAACTAATTCTAATCTAAACCCAAAATATAAAAGAGTAACCAAATATAATAGTTATTTGTATATTTAGAGCACAAAGTTATGTTTTGTCACTCGAACACGAATATTGCAACGTGAGTCGCAGACAAACGTTGCAATCGTGTGAGAGCGACATAAATACTTTGCGCTCTAATTACACACAATATTTTTCCGATGACTGATTATAAATCTGATGTGGCCACATAATCTCCCGCCTACTTCTACTCTTAAACGGTACAAAATAGTATTTGATGATACAGAAACGTAGGTACCTTCTTATTTGTTTATTTTCTATTTATATTTAAGAAATTTAATGTTATTTAGTATATTTATTTAATTTTTTGACATTTATTTTACTATGGTACTTTATTTCCAAACTTAGTTACCTAAAAAATAATTTTATCAATAGAATAAACAAACTTTTAAGTGTTTCCATGGTGTACAAAGAATGCAAAATTTATGAAATCTATTTTTTTATAATTTAATAGGTTTGTTCCAAGTGGTCATTTCTGACAAGTTTGTGACATGTTTGTGACAAATTTCAGTGCGCCTGCGAAAAATGTAAACAAGTTAAGTTTGAAACATAGACTGGAACGGCGAATGGAATGAAGCGCATGTGCATACTCATATTTTGTTTTGACAGCTAACCTTAAATATAAATATAAATAAAGAAATTCATACATTTTTCGCCACAAAAAAGAAATGTTTCAAAGTTAACTTGTTTACATTTTTCGCAGACGCACTGAAATTTGTCACAAACATGTCACAAACTTGTCAGAAATGTCCACTTGGAACAAACCTATTATCTCTAAATCTAATGAAAATAATAAAATTAATGTAATCATAACACATGTAAAATTAAATATTCTACAACTTTCAAAATAACATAAATTGTTGAAAAAGGAAATTCAACCGTATTTTTCACGAAAAACTGTTAAGGGCTTCAAATAAACTGCTACTTCCGGTTGACCAATTTTATCCAAAATCTAATCAGCTCTTCATTTAAATATAAGAAGAAAAAGTCACAAAATTGAATTTTTTGGTATTATAGTATTTGAGTTATGCGAGACGAAAAAATTGCCACAGACTACAGCACACACACACACACACACACACACATATACACACACACACACACACACACACACACACACACATACATACACACACACATACATACACACACACACATACACACACACACACATACATACATACATACATACATACATACATACATACATACATGCATACATACCGTGTGTCCCACGTAAAGGTTGGCATAGGCAAATAACATGTAAAATCAGTTCAAATATTTAAAACAAATTGCAGGCACTATACGTCAGTAGCAATGAAAAGAGTAGGCGAAAAATTATGAATTATTATTATTAATTTCATTAAATTGTGGCATGAAAATAAAGTAATCTGTATTAAATAAGATGTAGGGATATTGACAGTATTGTGATATAAAATTTGAATGCATAATTTTTTGCCGGACACTTTTTATTTACAAAAAACTAATTTTACATGTTATTTGCCTATGCCAACCTTCACGTGGGACACACGGTATATACCTACATACAGACATCATCGCGAAAATAGTAAAATCGTATTGTAGGGACTCTAAAACGTGCTTATTCATTGAAAACTCTCTACCCAATTTTTTGACCAAAAACAATACCTCCCTTACCTAGAGGTAGGCGGGAGGTAAAAAGAAATAAAACAAACTTTTTGTCGCTCGTCTTCTATAGCAATCAAATTTCGATTATACTGGAAATCCTTCTCTGGTATGCAGGAGAAGAATTTGCAGTATAATCAAAATTTGATTGGTTATGCACAGTGCATAATTTATATATTTTTCGTAGCAATAAAAATAATAAAAATACTTTGCTTCGGTTTCAGCAGAAAAAATCTTCTTCAGTGTTTCTAAAGAGTATACGGACCAAATATTTCTATATTATTATAACGGGTAAATATCTATTAGTATCAACGAATACAACATATGTTTTAAGTGTTTTATAAATTAATTATATACAATTCATTAATTTCAGTTCAACTATGAATGATCGAATTAAAATTAAATTGGAAGATGGACTCAATTTAATTCAACAAAATGGATTCAACGTTAACAGGACAACTGTTTTTCATTACCCAGGATGGGGTGAAAATGCTTCAGACGGGAGTTCTGAAGCAATTGTGTCAGGTAGAGATATTAAATACAGTTATTTTATTCGAACATTTGAGTTCTATTAGCTACCAGGAGATAACCTCCCACATATACAACTTTTGAACAGTGCAAAATAGAAAAAAACTTGTATAAGAAAGTAATAATTATTTACTTTACAAGTGGACAAAGTAAGGAATTACCCACGTGTGAAGTATAACGTTTTATCCAACACCTCTTAATAAATGAAAAATTTATTAAAGAAATATTATTTGACAGTGACATATGCTTTAATTTTTTTAATTAAATTGTCAATCGAAGTATAGTTAGCAAGGTGCTGTGTCTTATTATTATTGTTATAAATAAAAAAATACTCACTAGTGACTTTCTTCAAAATTATACCCACTAGTGGGTAATCTGTTACTTTCCTTGTTTAAAATCGCCATAGTTATAGTTATAGAGCATTTATTGAGAGGTGTTGGATAAAAATATTAACTTGTTTTGTTCAAAAGCCTACCTAATGTTTTATTTTCCATATAAAAGGTGTATATTGAATTGAACCACTTCAGTTTGATAGACTGATACCAAAATCTAGGCAGCTTGTAACTTAAATTTTAAAATTTGAAATATAATTTTTCAAGATAATATCTTTATAAGATTTAGAATGATCGTGAAAATAGTGATATAATCTTCTAAGGACTCTAAAAAGTGCTTATTTGATGCGAAAAGTAAAATCTGATAGGCCTTCATATTAACTGCCATTTCCGGTTGTAGGGTTATTCCCAAAATTCAATAAGTTCGTAACAGGAATATCTAAAATCTAAATTTGGAATTTGATATTAATCGCTTCTTCGCACCCCAAAAAGAGTTTATCTGTAGAAAATTCTGTACCGAAAATTTGGACCGGTTACAATACCTCCCTTATATACGAGTAAATGATCAGGATGTAATAAATAAATATTAACAATGTTATAGCCTTTCTCCAGAAGAATATCTGCAACGTGGTAGTGTTCGATTACTCTCCGACGATGCGTTCCAATTACAATGTTTTAAATTACGTAAAAGCTGTGAACAACGTGACATACGTCGGTGAAGCAATCGGCGAGTTCTTCAAAGCATACATTCCGAACTCGCAGCCTTCGAGTCTCGTTAAGATGGTGTCGTTTAGCTTGGGGTCACAGATTTTAGCCCAAGCTGCGAGAAAATTTGGCGTTGGGAAGCTGGAGCGAGTCACAGGTAATAGTATTGTATCACTTAGGACCGATTTATGAATCGAATGTTATGTTACTGTTATGGTAATCCTCCTGTTAAATATAGAGAAATATGTATTATTTATGTTGCTGTTAGTTAACATTTGATTAACAGTCGATTGATAAATCGGGTATTACCAAAAACAGCACTTTTGCAAGTGCGAGTATATTTTGACAGAAAACCGTTTCTGGATGTGCGATGCACATTATTTTTTGTGTTAATTTTGTCAAAAATTATTTATGTTCGATTGCATTATTATCACTTATGGGTTAGTCCGATAAAGTAAAAGCAATAAACAATAAACAACTTGGAAATCAAATAAAAGAAAAACACTCTTCGAGGATTATTGTTATAATATAATAATCAAAATTTAACAAACAATTTTATAAAGTTGATACATACCAATAACTAAATTCATAAATTATATGTTAATTTATACGGAGTAAATGATGAAACAATAGAGGAAAGGGTGGTATTATGGGCACCTGCAGGTAATATGGGCACCCCAAATATCTAATAAAGTAGAATGCGCATTCCATCGAAACCGCAAGAAACTAGTAGCAATAGTTCATAATTATACCTGTGGAGCACGGTGGCGTAGTAGCTGCTGTCATTATTGAAATACGGAGTGTGTTTGTATTGTGATCTAATAAAAACTTTTAAAGGGAAGGGTTTATAAAAATATTACTATTAGAACCACTAGGTATTTTCTAATTATGGTTACTGTTGTGTATTGTGCAAGTCCCATTGGTTTTATTACTGCAATAACATTAAAGTGTATTATTAAGGTTAACCGGTGATAAATGTTTATATTCAAGTATGGCGACGTTGGTAATATGGGCACCTGCCGTGCTGATATTATGAGCCCTCACACTGAAGGGGCCCATATTTCAAGCACTACAAAATTTGTTGAATTTTTTGTTGCAGATGCCACACTTACATATGCGATTTTTGTAAATAAAATTACTACAGTTTTATAAATGTAATCTTAGTAATAAAAAAAAAATTGTTTTGTACTAAGCGAGTGCACTTTTCCTGATTTTCATCATGGGGCTCATATTACCGACACAAATTCTATTTCTCAAAAAATGCAGTATTTGTTAAGAATATTTTTAAAGATGATTCAAATAGGAATATCATATATACATTATACTACAATGTAATTAGAACATATTGAAGTTTATTTTCTCCAATTTTCAGGTTAATTGAATCAAAATGTTAGCAGCTATAAGCAAAATATAAAATGGGTGCCCATATTACCACCCTTTCCTCTATACATTTGTCAGATAACAGTATTTAAAAAAATAATTAACAAAAACTAACATCACGAAATCTAGCTCTAAATAAAGTAAATAAACAAAACTATAAATAATGAAGAAATTTGCAATATTGGTAAGAGCTAGCAATTGTTGAATAAATTTACATAAACATTATTTAAACCGTCAATAATAGTTTTTAAATTTATATTGATATTTTCTAATTTAATATGGATCATTTCCAAAAAAAATTTTTATGTAAATTAGGTTCAAATATCATTCTAAATATGATTCTAAACTAAAGAATAGTAATATTTAATTCAGTCGAACATAAAATATTGTATGTAACACGTACGTAATAGGGATATATTGAATTGCCTATTTATACGCCTCGCTTCTCTGCGCTTTCCTAAATTGTCTCGTTCATAGAACCCTAAATTATGTACTTGTTACATAAATATCTATTTTGTAACACATGTACGGTTACTGATGCTTTATCAACCTATTTGTACATGGGAATGTTACACAAGATACATTGAAATACTAAAACAAATAAACAAATTATATTTATGCACTTTTAAAAAACAAACTATGAGCCTACATAACTCACCCTCGACAATCTAAATATAAGAACATGAACGTTACAGAAATATGACTTCCTGAAAAATGGAAAATAAATGAATAAATAAATAAATAAATAAGTTCCGTTCCAGAATCCACATTAAACGAATTAAGTGACACATTATTTTGATACTGCTATATAGTATGAACATGAATCATACCTTTGCGCATGCAACAAAACAATTTTTGTAACATTTCAGTATTTTCGAGTAACATTTCAGTATTTCCACGTGGAACTTGTGTGTAACAAATCAGTTTCCTGTGGCATATTTAATATTCCGCACAATAAGAATATTTGTCTCTAGGTTTAGACCCAGCTGGACCACTTTACCAACTGCCTTTCGTTAACCATCTGAATGCAAAGGATGGCAAGTTTGTGGATATCATACATACGGATGGTGGTTACTATGGTGACATAAGAGCTGTGGGTACCGCTGATTTCTTTCCTAACCGAGGAACACGGTATCAACCTGGCTGTGACAGTTCCTTGGACTTGTACGACGCTGTTTGTAAGTTTAGATGTTGAATTTCAACCCCTTGAATGAAACTTATAGTATATTCCAAAAATGAACCGTTGAGTTCTACTACGGTTACTGTTGTAAAACTTCTACGGTAAAGAAATGGAACACCGTGATTATTTCAATGTTTGATTTGGCATATTTAACATGGAGGCGCGGTGCGCTTTTAACGAATTTGTTTTAACCGATAGTAGTAATTCTAAGGAAAACGGTGATGAAGGGTTTAATTTCAATAATGGCGGTTGACGTTATTTTGTTTGACAGATGTTTATTGCGCTAACCGCCATCTGTGCGCGGTTCCCGTGGTAAGCAAAAACATATTACCCCAGTAACCATGGTTCGGTTTCGGAATACGAAAAAAATTGTAACTAATAGTTATTTATCCAACACCTCTCAATAAATGCTCTATAACTATGGCGATTTTAAACAAACAAAGTAACAGATTATCCACTAGTGGGTATAATTTTGAGGAAAGCCACTAGTGAGTATTTTTTTATTTATAACAATAATAATAACACACAGCACCTTGGTAACTACTTTGATTGACATTTTAATTTTAAAATTTAAAGCATATGTCACTGTCAAAAAATATTTCTTTAATAAATTTTTCATTTATCAAGAGGTGTTGGATAAAACGTTATACTTCACACGTGGGCAAAGTGGAATTACCCACTCGATAAAATTATCAAACTCAGCCTTCAGCTTCGTGTGCTAAAATTTCTCTCGTGAGTAATTCCTTACTTTGCCCACTTGTAAAGTAAATAACTATTACTTTACAAGTGGGTAATTCCACTTCGCCCACGTGTGAAGTATAACGTTTTATCCAACACCTCTTAATAAATGAAAAATTTATTAAAGAAATATTATTGACAGTGACATATACTTAAAATTTTTAATTAAAATGTCAATCGAAGTAGTTACTAAGGTGCTGTGTGTTATTATTATTATTATAAATAAAAAATACTCACTAGTGACTTTCCTCAAAATTATACCCACTAGTGGGTAGTCTGTTACTTTCCTAGTTTAAAATCGCCATAGTTATAGAGCATTTATTGAGAGGTGTTGGATAAACATATTTCTATAACACTGTTTTGGAAACTGGGCATTCCACTACTAAAAACTATTATGGAATCACTAACATTCCATACGCGGCGTATGGAATATTTTCGACGAATCAGAACCGCTTATTAGCGCGACATGTGAAGTATCTTGATTCAGTTACTATGGTTACGTCTATTTGTTTTAATTTGATTTATTTGAGTTTGACGTTTTCAACAGATTTATATTTGTATTTTTGTATAATTTCCAAAACCTTTTTATAGAAAGTATAGTCTACAACATGTAACGGAATGGCCTATCCCACGCTCGCAAACCGTAGCCCTCGCCTTCGGCTCGGACTACAAACTTTTTGCTCGCGTGGAATATGTGCCATTCCATTACTAGTTGTAGAATATACTATTACAACTCGATGTATGCCCTAAATCAACAACAAAAGCAATAATAATCTATTAGAGCCGTTTCGGTAGCGTAGTGGCTATGTTACTAGCCTAGCACGGCAGGAGTCGTGAGTTCGAATCCCATAGAAGAGCATGATCCTTTGTGTTGTTCACATAACTTCATAATCATCTACTCATTAAATGGCATGTGACCATCAGTAGTTAATCCGTTTCCATATACACAAAAAAAATTAATTGAATGGTTAATTAATAAATTTTGGAAAAACATACATCATTTTGCTACTGTCCGACTCGCCACCTACATTCTGGTTTTTCTCCTAATCATTTTCTTCATTTTTAACAGCTCGTTGCAGCCACCATCGGGCCTACCAGTACTACGCCGAGTCCATTCTAAACCCTCATGCCTTCCTAGCAAAGAAGTGTAAACGGTTTTTATACTACTTGAAGTTGAGCTGTAATGCCAATGATGTCGCTTATATGGGCTACTATGTCAGCACGACGTACGTATCAAAAATCTATTAATTTACAGTATTTTGTAAGTAATTAATGTTTGATTTATTCAGTGCCAAGGGAACTTATTACCTGAAAACAAATTCCGAAGAACCCTTCGGACAAGGACCAGAGGGCATCGATTTCTAAACCGACATTTTCTTCACTATATTTTATTAGTGATGATATTGACTATTCAGTAATATTTTAATCATTTATGGTTGTAGTGTATTTGTTGTATTGCTATAAGCGGGAAATCTTCATTTACTTTAACTTAACTTACACTGGAGTCCAAGAAACCCCACGATTTTCATCTAATTTACCACATGCGCAGCATTCGCATAACTTTGATGCTACCTCATACGTTCAGTTACTTTAATCCAAGACCAATATTCAATGTAAAATCCCTGTGTGTTTGTGCTCAATAGTCCAAAATAAAAAAGTTAAGTTTTGGCAAAATGTTGTGTTTTGAATAAAATATATGGTTCAAAAAGTTAACTGTTTAATGTCTATCTATTAACCTAAACAAATATTCCATAGATAAAATCCCTAGAAAAATTACACCCGGTTATGGGAAATGGTCCTTTAAGGTCGACCATACGGGCTGAATATAGCGCAAGATGAACATGACTTTTTTGAAACAATATATCATTATTATAATTAATGAAACATATAATGTTTTATACCTACATTTGTAGATAAAAGTCCAAAGATTTGTAACAAATTTTAAAAAGCTAATTTTCTTTACAAATTATGCTTGAACGTAATTTTCAAAGTAGTAAAATATATGCCACACATTCCCATGAACGACTACAGTAATGAAAATAATTCGTATATTTATAAATATGATCGTCTATACCACACTAAGATTATTTTTCATTTGTATTTACAGTTTTTGAGAAACAAATAAAAATATACCAAAAAGTGTGTTTTTTGGTATATTTTTATTTGTGTCTCAAAAACTGTAAATTCCAATTGAAAATAAACTTAGTATGTTATAGATGATCATAGTTATAAATATACGAATTATTTTCATTACAGCAGTCGTTCATGGGAATGAGAGACACAGTATCAAAATTCTGAATTTTTAACCTACTATAGACTTCAGCGAATATTTTTTTATAGTTTAATGTTTTAGCTAACCTTTTCATCCACATATATAAATACTAGAATATTCAAAGACCTTACTATAATAATTGTTTTGTTTTTCGATAAGAATAATTGTAAGAAATAATTTATTCAAATTTGAATTTGCAAAACAAAATTCTTGGGAGTGAACGAACCCAACGAAAATATGTATTTAATCTGACATTGCAATGTACAAGTTACTGTAAAAAATCCATGAAATTTTGACGGATGGAGGTTGTTGGACCATAAAGAACATGAAAATAAATGAAGAATACAGAATTTGCTGTTTAAAAAAAAAAGATTCGTTCTTTCGCAGCGTATGTTTGACCTTAAGGTCTGTGAGCCATTTGCTTTGCTGTCATCAATGGTCTTTTCAGCAGTGACTTTAATTTCGGAAATAAGAAAAATTGCAAGGAACCAGGTCTTGTGAGTAAGGGGGTAAACACCATGCACTCAAAATAACAATACCACGAAAAATAGATGACATATCAACATTCCAAGATCAAGTGGTTACATCCAAATAAATATCTCTGTTGGCGTGTAATTCAAAATGTTCGGTTATTTTATAAAGAGAGCTCGTATTCGTAGTTCACTTGTTCATTCTTTTTGTTGTTGTTGTTTTACGGATAGAAAATTTAATCACCAGGACATACATGAATTTAGTTAGTTAGAAGTAAATAAAAAACATGTTTGTTTTATTAATTGTTATTGATATGTTAACCGGAATTTGAATTCAGTATCGTTGGCAAACGAAGCTAGGTTACTACCAAGGGGCAGTTATTATCTATATCTATCTTAAGTGTAGTAGATAGTTATAGAAATAGATACCGTAGATAAATCTCGTTTCCCACCTCTGCATCTGGGTCGTCTCCCAGTAGAGAACACTAAACTATTACTAAGTACGTTCACAAACTTGAATCGCGACGCCAGCGCCAAGTTACAAACTGCCATCCCACAGTCGAGTTGTCGCAGAGGCAAATAAAATTCTTGCGAAGGTTTTTATGCGTTTTTCGTGAAGTTTACGAGTCGCGCCGGTGAATCTGTATCTGCGAGTGTAACACTGTGAACTTACGGCCGTGGCGGGCGGGTATCGCGCGCCGTCACAAGTGATTTCATGCTGATGAGAGGGTATAAAGTGCGAGGTGAACGAGCCAAGTTGTCACGAGGTTCGCGAGCAGAGAAGCTCCGAGCAAATTAAATTCTATATCGGAGACGAAGTGTTTGAACAAAGAAGCGACTGTGGCTATAAAATTGGGATTGTGATTGGGTTTCGCATATTGTAAACGTGGAGGTATTGGCTGTAAAAGTTTAAAACTAAAAATTGTGAACGATTTTTTATGTACCCATGTACAAGACGAAAGCCATTATTGGTATATGTGACAAAAAAATCTATATTTTTACTTCACGAGTCAAACACATATTTCTGTTTAGATGTGGGCCAATCTTCTTTTTCTGACACTTGTTTGTAGAAATCTGTCGTGGACACCAGGACACCACAATACCTCCTGCCACAGACACGGGCTACCACTATTAAGAAACGCTCATCCCTTCAAAAATTGAGTTTCCAATTATGACACGTCAAAAAAAGACATTTTTTTCAATTTTTCAACCGTTGTTTTGTTTTTTATCAAAAAGCATAGGTTTTCAGATTTAAACGAAAATGCCAAAATTTAATTTTTCTTTAACGTGTTGTAATTCGTAAATGGTGACAGTAAGATAAAAATGTTTCAAACAATAAGTGTAGGGAATAATATTTAAAACATTATTCTCATAACAAAAAATGGTAATTAAATCATAATTTGCTCAGATATTTCATAATAACTTGAGAGTGCTTCAAGTTAACTACCACTTCCGGTTATTGGATTATCAACAAAAACTAATCAGCTCTTTCCAAGGGGATACAATTGACAGACTGACAGACTCACAGACATCATCGCGAAACTATTAAAAGAGTATTCTAGAGTTCCTAAAACTTGCTCATCCACGGAAAACTCACTACCGAATTTTTAGCATGATTCCTATACCCATACAGGATGTGACGCGAGATAAAAACATTCAAAATGATCCCTGATTAATTAACCCTTTAAGTCCGGATTAATTTTTTTTTTGAAAAATATATTTTTATCAATTGTTTCGTTATTAGATAAACTATTAAAATAACAATTATTGTGAAAAAAAATTATATTTTACCTCAAACATACAAAAAATGATGGTTCCTTAGAGGTACCACTAGTACTTAAATATACTTATATTTTATGGAAGTCTTCAAAACAGTTCTTCGTATTGGTAAGACATAATCCCACCTGACATGTCTTACAATGCTAATTTTATGATTATGTTGAATAATAAGAAATGCAATAACAAAAGAGCACACTACCCTCGCTGAGCTACAGACACATAATGACAAAAATGCGCACAAAATTTAATTTATAAAGACAAATTTTTTTCTGGTCATACCCAGCCACTACAAGTCTTAACAGGATCGGTGGTTCCAACGCTCGCTAACTAGTACGCGAAAAAGAATTTAATTTCTATGTGGTTCCACGTTGGAACCACTAGGACCTAAAGGGTTAAGAAAATTTTTGCGAAATATTGGATTTAAATAAAATTGCCGCCTACCCGTGATAGTTTATTTTTTATTTATTATTGCTCCTATCTGAATAATATCGATATTATAAAAAATCGGACTTTACACGAAAAGTTATTTTGTATTATATTGTATTGTATTTTGAGTACAATAAAATATACTCAAACTTATTAACTGAGGTATACCAATTTCATTCACATACACTCACCAACGTTATCGTAAAACCAGTGAAATCGTATTCTATTCGTGTTATCGCTTAAAAACTCACGATCTGATATTTTTCCCCGTCACAATACTTTCCTTAAATATATGTGCGGGAGGTAAAATCCCATTTGGTTTGGTACATTCGTATAGTGGCACTATTTGTAGTATATTATCAAAGGTAATTAGGGTCAAACGAACGCGCATTAGCGGTTGATATCCGCCGGGATATCCGATGTCAAGTGCATTTTACGTAAACGACACCCTTGTTGCTAAAACTAACCAAACTCCTCGACAAATAGGCACCCCCGTTGTAAATGCGCTGATTTAGTGGTTTCGCTGGGCATGTAACTTGTACACTGTTAACAAAACCGCCAGTTACATTTGGTTCAGGTATTACTAGAACTTCAAACTAAATTCTCAATCTGACATTTCTAATTTCGAGTGAAATGGGTAGTGGGTATTGCGTTACATTATTAGGATTATATTTAATCCTATTTATATTGTGCTATGGACATGAATTTTGCTTATTTTGCTTATGCAAACGACCAATGTATTAGACAAAATTTTAGACTAGCTTCCAAGTTTAACAAATCATGGATAATTAATATATATATTTGTATTCTCAAGTATAGTTAGAGGTGAATGTCGTCAACTGTGGGATGATAACGACAACTATAAAGCTTGTTAAGTTTACAATGAAGAATTTGTTTACATTTTAAGTATTTTTCATTAGTTCAGTACCTTGTTTACAACCGGAACAAGATGCTGTCGTCTATTTTTTATGTGTATACGAGTCTTGAATAAGTTCGCTATCTTTAAATAGTAATACTTAGAAGCAAGCAACAATAAAAGATACGAGCAGTAGTAGATAATAAACAGAAAAATCTGATATAGTCAGCACATTACCACCCGCGGTAAACTTTTTATTAAATTATACACAAATAAGAATCTATAAAACAGCTCGAAGGGAAAGTGTTGTATTTTACATTTTTTAATGTTTTAGAAATGAAATAAATAATTATTTAGAATAAAAATATCGACAAAAATTCGGAGACTAAAATAGAAATAAATATGTTTATTTACAATTAACTAAGGGTTAATTTTTGTACATCACGAATCATCTATCTCTCTTTAAAGTGTGCTTTTCAATTATAATTCATGTCAAAAAAAAAAATACATTTTTCATACATTGTTCTGTTTCTTAAAAAAAAACTCAGGTGCTAGTAAGAGAAAAATGTTTCAAACAGAAATTGTAGGTAATCACATTTGAAATATTATTTTAATAACAAAAATTGTTATAAATATAATTTACTGAGATATTTAAAAATTACATGATAGGGCTTCCAATAAATTACTACTTTCTGTCATTGGGTATCACCAAAAATTAACTAGTAAGCATTTTTAATGGAACTTTTTCATAAATATTATTATTTTAATTCATATCTTTTCTAAGTTGGCCATTTTAGATCGTTGCACAATTGACAAATGAATATTAGACAAGTTTCGTGGGATTGGAAATTCAATAAAATTCATTGTATTTTAGGCAGATGTATGCGCTCCCCGTCTCTTACAGAATGTGGCGACAGTGTTGACAATTACACGATAATTATTGTATATAATTGTACGATAATTTTGGCAGATGTACGGCGTATGATAGTAATTTTATACGTGAAATGATACAATTTGTGCATGAAGAGCGAACTAATTAATTCCGATGAAGAAATATGGAACAAAACATACAATTTTGAGTGTTATTTGCGATAACTTCTATGTCCGAAGCTTGCAACTGGCAAGGTGGGCAGACTCTGCCGTTGAATACCTGGGAGATAAAATATTTCGATCATAATTTAAAAGAAAATATCATTGTTATACAAATTACAAATGAGAGTTACTTTGTGTTGTACATATTTTCAAAGCTAGGGAATTAAGGTTTTATAATAATACATCCATTTGATCAAAAAGCGTCCTTTTTCGTATATTTTTATATTTGATTGAAAATTAAAATTTGTGTAAACTTCATAATACAGGGTGTCCCAGATTTAAACGGCCTAACTTAAAATTAAGATTAAACACCTAAAAATAGGGTGACAAGTTCATTTGAGCAAATGTCCGCAAATGCTTTATTCCCGAGATATTCATGTTTTTCTTATTGAGTAGCGCTACTTTAAAAAATCAACTTCATAACGAAATATCCAGTATTATCTTATTGAGGTGAGACATAATAATTAAATTAAATTAATAATAAATTGGTTATTACCTATTTTTAATACAAAATTTAGTTAGCTTGCACTAATGTCAAGGAAAAAATGAGAAACTATCAATGAATATAAGAAATTTTTTTAAGGTTCCTAAAAGAAAAAGTCTATGAAAAACCGATAAATAATTTAGACTCACTACGTAGAAAAGTTATTCAAGTTTGCGAAACCATATCTCCCGGGCAATGTCACACAGCAACCAATGCAGTGGCAGATCATTGTCGTGCCTGTTTACGTGCTACAAGTGAACATTTTGAACAAATATTATTTAAAAAAAATAGTTTATGAAGTTATGTTATCACTTTATAATTTCAAACAATACATTTCTTTAAATTCATTGATAGCTTCTTACTTTTTCGCAGACATCAGTGCAAGCAAACTAAATTTTGTATTGAAATTAGGTAAAAAACAATTTATTATTAATTTAATATGTAATTCCTCAATACGTTAATATCGGATATTACGTTATGAAGTTGATTTATTAAAGTAGCGCTACTCAATAAGAAAAACATGAATATCTCTGGAATAAAGCATTTACGGACATTTGCTCAAATGAACTTGTCACCTTATTTTTAGGTGTTTAATCTATGGATTAAGTTAGGCCGTTTAAATCTGGGACCCTCTGTATATACAGTATCTTTATTTTAAATATTTATGTATGTTTAATACCAAGAAAAGATCCAATTTGAGAAAATTATTCGCAATCGTATATACGGGAGGTAATACCAAACACTAGAGCAGTGAGAGATTAAAAGAGTTTTAGCTAGTTCAAATACCGCCAATTCCAATTTACAGCAAAAAAAAAAATATACAGCTTCATCCAAAATAAATTATGGATCCTATCCTTGCACATGACCATCCTCCCCAGTTACTGCATATCCACTGCAAAATTTGCTATCAACTTTTAAATTCCGCCAATATATCCTCCAGCAATAATCTGAAATGAAGAAGTGAGCAGACAAAATCAATATTCAGCATGAGGTTCACCACAGCTCATAAAAAGTCACAAGCGTCGCGGGAGGTAGTAAAAAGCGTTGATCCGACACCTCTTCGCGATTGAGTGAGCACAGCACATGAGGAGAGGGCGCGCACGCGGGTGTGTGGACGAACGACGAACTCGCTTGCGGCGGCATATGAACAGCGGCCATTAAACCCAACACGGACGATTTTGATGGTTATATTTTAACGTGTTTAATTGAAATGTTACTATTGATTTTGTTAAATAAATAAATATATTATTTTCATAGTTATAAAATTCGTACAAGATGTGTTAGCCAAACTTAATTTTTTTAAAACATTAATCCCCAACTCGTACGGTGTTGTTGGGTCCTGGCCACGAAGTATAATATAGATAGGAGATGGCACTTATGCGGAGCTAACGGCACGGAATTTTACTATTCGTGATAGATGGATGGGAGAGGGTAGGTGGCCGGTTGTTGTACAGTACGCTTATGGGTAGAACATAATTTTTCATTATTTTAATATAATATTATTGCTACAACATACTAAAAATAATACTTGTATGAATTATGTTATTTACTCTAAGAAATCTATAAGTTTTCGAATTTTTTATATGGAGTAGAAGACAAATAATTAACCAGTCTGATTTATATCTTCTGCCTTGTTTCTTTGTTTGTTAGCATATTTTAAGGGACTGCATTATTAATAATTTTTGAATTGATGGCGTGTTTAATTCATTTAATTTATCATTCAAAACATTTTCATTTATTTAACTGATTTTTCAATTTTGTTGCAAGTGCATACTTTTTTTACGCAGTTGAGTGATTTTCTTTCGATGATTTCGTAATTTGTTTTTACCGCTTGGAGTTTTCAACTGTTTCTTTTGCTTAAATTCTAATTTAAATATTTACAAAATCTGTATACATTAACTGTACCATTGGTTGTTATAGTGCATTTTTTTGTGACGTAAAGTATCCAAAACTATTTTCCAAACTTTAGAATTTAAATGCTTCATTTCAAGATGTAGACATTTTTTTCTTTGCAAATATCTAGTTTATCAATAGTATATATTAAATGTCTTGAAACAGGTAATATTATGAGCGTTATTTTTATATAATTAATTAGAAATAAAATTTTTATTAGTTATTTTTTTATTAAGAACATTTATTTTTCAATAAAAAAACGATTACTCGAATCGAATGATAATTTTACGAAAGATATGTAACAATTCCTATTTTCTTCGATTTTTTTTCCTTTTATTAGTAGGTAATTGAGTATTTATCCAATATAAATAAAAAATAACGTCTGATGAATATTTATATGGTACAGGTTCATTTCTATTTTGACCGGTGCCCAAAATAAAAATAATCAAATTAAAACCCTTGAATATCTTATTTAGTTATTTACATACCACTGTCCAAATTTAAACAATTATTTGTTTAATCATAAGTTTTTCTCTTATGTGCAATGTCACATATAATATTTTTTCTTATTTTTTATTTGTTTGTATATCTAAATAACTGGAGCAATTTGGAAAAACAGTCGGAAGTGCACCTGCAATGGTACCTACAAATGTATGTAAACTTAATTTTAAAATAAAATATATTAATATATTACACTTGTGGCAGCGCAGGTCCATTCCTTAATAACATCGTCCTGTTTAAAATGTTTTTCACATATAAAATATTTAAAACGGAGCACATTGTCTTTTCTGGGAATTGTTCTTCGCTACAAATTTAAGTCTATTTCGTCTTTAAGTGCACTAAATATTGTAATTTTTCTTTATTTGACGCATAACCGCTTGTACAATTTAGCACAAAGCACATTTTGCCCATTTTAAATGTAATTAAATGTAAATAAACAAAAAAAGTTTAAAAAACAAACACTTCTCTGTACAAATCAAACGTAAACAGAGCACAGCGATGGCCACCTATCCCCTCCACAAGCTCAACAACCGAAGTAAATTTTGGTACCGCTAGCGACATGGGTCTGGTGTACGAAGTGTCATCTCCTTTCTATATTATACTTCGTGGTCCTGGCTGACCCAGAGCATTTTTAATTAGGTGGGTGGAAGGGATAACTCCTTACAATTCCAGGTATTCTTTAAGCTTGTTGTGTAGTTACTACTGCCATATAACATCATTAACTAACATTTACAGTTTTAACTGTAGGTACGCGTTGGATCAAACGCAACACTACTATAACAGTTGCGTTCCCATATTAAAAAATCTGATGTGGCCAGCACATAACCTCCCGCCCAATACTACTCTTAAACGGTACAAAATAGTATTTGATGATACAGAAACATACCTTCTTATTTGTTTATTTTCTATTTATATTTGAGAATTTTAATTTTCTTTCGTATATTTATTTAATTTTTTGACATATATTTCACTAAGAAAACAGCTTCACAATCACAATGACATGTGTCACATTTCGTAAAAAATTGAAAATTTTCCCTGGTGTACTAGGAATGCAAGATTTGTGAATTCTAATTTCTTTATATTTTATTATCTCTAAATCTAATGAAAATTATTAAAATTAGTGTAATCAAAACAAATGTAGAATTAAATATTCTTCAACTTTCAAAATAACATAAATTGTTGAAAAAGGAAATTTAACCGTGTTTTTCATGAAAAACTGTTAAGGGCTTCAAGTAAACTGCTACTTCCGCTCGACCAATTTTATCCAAAATCTAATCAGCTCTTCATTTAAATATAAGAAGCAATAATTCACAAAATTGTATTTTTTGGTATTATAGTATTTGAGTTATGCGAGACGAAAAAATTACCACAGACTACACACACACATACATACATACATACATACATACATACATACATCATCGCGAAAATGTAAAAATCGTATTGTAGGGACCCTAAAACGTGCTTATTCATTGAAAACTCACTACCCAATTTTCTGACCAAAAACAATACCTCCCTTACCTAGAGGTAGGCGGGAGGTAAAAATACTGTTATTATAAATTACTAAATATTTAATCGATTGTCCAAGTAAAATATGCTTATCTAACCATCCTAAGAGGGTAGAAAATAAAAGAGGGTCCTGTCGACACTGGGAGTCAGCAACAATAAAACTTCTATCCGTCGACTAGTTTACATGATCTTTATTAAACGATAATCAATGATGAACGTACTCTATAACTTACTGTATTCTACTGTACTTTTCTTATTTACTTTCTAACATTTATATATATATATATATATATATATATATATATATATATATATATATATATATATATTTGTACAAGTCCTAAGTCAGCAAAATAAGTGTCACAAGTAAATAATAATATTGAAACATCTGACCTACTTACTTAATCATTGCGTGAACTATAATATGCTGCCTTAAGACTTGTTACATTCCTCCATTCATTTTGCTCCGAAGGGCACAATTTCATAAATAAAAACATATAAAAATCTAATACCAAAACACAATTATAAATTAAATATTAATATCTACACTTACAAGTGTAACAAGTATAAATCAGCGCATTACAGTATACTCAGTTATTGAGTAATTAGTTCTGATTGCATAAATAATATTATCCAACACCTCTTAATAAATGCTCTATAACTATAGCGATTTTAAACAAGGAAAATAACTGATTATTCACTAGTGGGTATAATTTTGAGAAAAGTCACTAGTGAGTAATTTTTTATTTATAACAATAATAACAACACACAACACCTTGGTAACTACTTCGATTGACATATTAATTTAGAACATTTAAAGCATATGTTACTGTCAAATAATATTTCTTCAATAAGTTTTGCATTTATTGGATAAAAACGTTATACTTCACACATGGGCAAAGTGGAATTACTTACTTAGACCACTAGTCACTTGATCTTAAGTATATCTCAGAATTTTTTTAGACCAATCTATTACGTCACTGCAGAATGGTAGACGATCATAAAAAGTATTAGGTCAGATTGACCCAGAATGTTCTTCGTGATCGAAAAAATAGGTTTGTTCTCGAAGGGTTAAAAGGTTGTAATAAAATAGTTCGACAGTAAGTTAATTACTGAGAGTTCTAATAAAGATCATGTTAGTTAGTTCCGAATGCAGTCTTTTATTTCTGTTGACTCCCAGTCTCGACAGGACCCCTTTTATTTTATATCGTCTTAGGAGCGTTAGAAATGGTGGCAGCAGTGGGATGTGGGTTAGACAAAAGTCCCTATAATTTCTCTAAAAGTTATTGTTTGTTTATATATATTCAGTTTGTAAGGATTTCTTATATTCTTAGCTTCATTTGAATTGGCCTATGGGGTCTGTAACGAATTTGCTTTAATGTCATCAATAGTCTGAAAACGGTATCCTTCCAACACTGATTTTAATTTAGGAAACAAGAAAAATCACAAGGTGCATTGTCGCGTCACAACTCTGGCCTCTTTTTGCGTTTCTGTGTATGTTTTCTTCAGTTTCAGGCAAAATTTGATGTTGCATCTTTGCTCCAGAAAATCGCACATTTCAAAAATCGATACTAATACTTAAATACGTTGCATTTAAATCACAATATCACGAAATCCTAACGAGATATATCAATAACCAAGAACACGTGGTCACACAGGAGGTTATGCGCAACAGCGCAACACAATACTGCCAACCGCATGTTACTAATAGTATGTTCCGAAACATAACCAAAGAACCGGTAACCATGTGACCGGTTACTGAATGATAACTGAAATTCTGGGTAAGTAACGCTCTGGTTACAAAAGTGGCGGATAACAGTTCTTTATTTAAAACTGAATGTTGTTTTTTTCGGTTATCCTCAAAATAAGTGTGTATAGTAAATATTAGAGATAAATAAAATGATTTGCAATTGAAATATAAATTCGCATATAATTAAATATATAAATTTAAAATTGTTCAATATTTATAATAAATAACCTATGAGATTTGTTGCAGTTTACAGTTGTGTATGCCATCTGTTTTTGAATATAAATATTAATTTCATTTTAGAGAATTATATGATTTTATAATTGTAGATTTAAAACAGTAACCGAAGTTCTGATATTAACAGAATATTAATAGTTTTAATCAAATTTGCAATTTATTTGAAATAATAATATATTAAATGTTGAAATTGATAAATACACTGCTTATAATGTTCAAGATGAGGATTAAAATTATAGGTAAGCAATGTTCAATTAGCTAATGCAAAAAGGCAACAGGGAATTGAAAAACAAAATTTCATTTGTAATAATTTATCATTGTGATAAATTTATACTTGAATTATTTTAATTAATAATATATTTGATATTGTGGAAGACAATGTTTATAATATCCAAAATGAGGATCAAAATGATAACGAGGAAACCGGAAATTTCATTTTAAATAATTTACAACTATAAAAAATAATGTATTATACTAAAACTATATTCAAAACTTGTGGTGAATGGCGGGAAAGTTACCAACTAACCACAAGCACCGGCTTTCCTACGCGGTTCCTACGGTTTCTAGAAAGTTACCATAAACTTCAGGTACCGCGTTCCGAAACCTCACCGGTTCGCTGAAAAAAAGTACCATGGTCGCTGTGGTTAAGTTTCGGAACGCACTATATAAATATCTCCGTTAGCGCGTAATTCAAAATGACCGTATATTTTCTGAACAAACCTACTAATCATTACGCCATTTATTCAGTTTGGGTATGGTATTATGTT
The DNA here is from genome assembly GCA_963942605.1 of Poecilus cupreus. NCBI lineage: Eukaryota > Metazoa > Arthropoda > Insecta > Coleoptera > Carabidae > Poecilus > Poecilus cupreus. Next base: position 21,575,079 of record OZ012718.1, read on the forward strand.
TTCGCAGATATCAGTAGATGTTAGTAAATGGAGGACCACAGGAGTCAAGGTAAAACTGTTTTCTAATAACCCGTGACCTCTATGTTCTGGAAACACCTGCCTGTATTAAATCAAAATTATATCGGTTACACTTTACACATAATGCTATGAAATCACTTACTTAAGAAAATATCATTGTGCCATATCGTTACGTTATACTATTGAGAATTAATTAATATTGACATGATAATGTTATTGTTTCATTATCATGTACCATTAGGTATTAGTTCAGTATAATATTATCGTGAATTATGACCGGAGAAGGAACGAGAATCACTGAACAATATAAATGGGAATATGTTCATAGTATATTGCATATCAAGTAGGAAAAGTGATATATTCCCGGTCGATGTTGGAAATTGCAGGACGAGCCGTATAGGTGAGGTCTGCAACATCAGGAGACCGGGAAGTTTACTTTTCCTACTTGGTAAATATACAATTTTTTCGGTTTACTTTCAATAATTAGTTATTTTATATTTCATTCATTTACGACAGACAACCAACATGACAAAAAAATACTGCGTTGTTTGATAACAATTATCTGAGGATATTGTATCCATGGTTTGTTGATTTATTTTCACAAGCTTCAAATTTATTTGAAAAGCGAAATCTTACGGGAATACTTTGCCAGTGTCCGTAATAGTTATTTGTATCACTAGGTTGGAAACTGCTATTTTGAGAGTGCGAGTTTATTATGATAGGACGAGCCGTAGGCGAGTCCTACAAATACGAGCACTCGCAAAATAGTTTCCAACCGAGGGATACACAAAATTTTTCGCGCCAACATTTATGTAAATTTAATAAATAAATTTAATTTATTTCTCATTTTCTTAATGACAGGGAATTTTTTATGTTGCTAACTTCACAATATTTGAATGTCAATTATGTTTATTTTCCAATATCATAACCAAAAATATCTACATATTTTTATTTGGATTTTACACTGCAAATTCAATTATAATTACTTACAAATATGTTTAAAATCCATAAATATTCTGTTTTCTTGTATTGCAAATACTTAATTGTAGATATATTGCCATAATATTTTTAAGTCAATGTAATACTTTGACATTTCTAGCGTCAGAAGTTAGCTAAAATTTTGAAGTGATGCCAACATATAACAATAAAAAGTTAGCAATTTTTGTCGAACTAGTTCGACAAAAACATGATTTCCGACCGCTTTAATATGTAATTGTGTCAATGTCGGACGATGGCGCGAAAAAAATATTCCCGTATTATTATTTATCGTAATCTAGCAACTTTTATTAATACACTTCGTGGTTCGAAAACACATCGGAAAGGAGTCAGTTTTCGTCCGATCGAAAGAAAAACATATATGTTTTATAATTTTTATATTTCTCACCCTCTTTATTCACTGGATCTGGCCCCTTGCGATTTTTTATTATTTCAGAAATTAAAATTAGTGCTGAAAGGATGCCGTTTTTCGACTTTTGATGACATTAAAGCAAATGCGTCACATAACTTAAAGGTCATTTCAAAGGATGCTATCCAGAACAGCTTCGCGAAATAAAAGCACTGCTAGGAAATGTTTGTGAATAGGAGAGGGGAGTAATTTTTTTGAAGGGGACAAGGAGAAATAATTTGTAAAATGAATAGTATAGTTTAAAAAAATAAAGTTCGGTTATTTTCTAAACAGATCTCATTTATTTGTATATTTAGTTAATGTCCGACCGTTACGTTATTGTTATCATAACACCCCTGATGCTATCAGGGCTACTATATGCCATACGAGTATAACAGCCCTAGGGCGTGTTATAAATTTGACGTTTGCTATTGGGCACAGAGTACACAAACACTGACTGCTATTGACAGGTAGAAATATTGAAATAAGCAAATCGGTATTTTAAATAAATAAGGATATCGCATTACCTAGTTACAGTGTATACAAGCAAATAGATAAATTTCTCCCTAAAAAAAAATCACAACAATAGGACTGAAATTGATAAATATTTTCAATGAAATAATATATCGGCCGGACCTTAAGCGTTGAAAACACCACGCGTGTTAAACGGACAATAATACCTTCTGTCAATGTACACCCCTCGGGTCAGAAGCCCTCGGCAGCACACTGTTGACCTCAGGCATTTTTGTCCTTAAAAGGATAAAATAATAAGCAGGGTTGCAGTCAACATTTAAAATTATATTTGTGTCAAAATTACCGACGTTTCGCCACCATTTGTGGCATCATCAGGGCATAGACACAGTAGTCAAATATAAAAATTATTCATCATATTTGACTACTGTGTCTATGCCCTGATGATGCCACAAATGGTGGCGAAACGTCGGTAAGTTTGACACAAATATAATTTTAAATGTTGACTGCAACCCTGCTTATTATTTTATCCTTTTACTAACACATACAGTCGCTTAATTATATTTTTCAATTATTGTCCTTATTCTTAATACGTTAATTACAATAACGTATTAATAGCTAATTGGAATTCATGACTCTTAGAAGAAGAAAACAATTAGGCTGGTTTGTATTTCTATACGAGCTTTTACTCTCCACGGTATCATAACGAAAAGAAAAGAAAACACAGTAGCGAGATATCTATTCCTGATTTTTCTGCTAATACAGCTTTCCTTTCAAAACGTTCTCCATTTTCAATCTACGTGCTGTGCTGCAGAAACAGTCTGAAACTACGGTTTTTATACAACGATATCAAGCGTATCAAGCATATCAACTACTATTGACTTGACGTTTTCATTCCAAAGACCATAGGGGATACATACACGACACGCATGCCTGTATGTTATTTTACTACTCTTATCATGCCGCTTGCTTTCAGTTTGAAATTACGTCTATATGCATTATACTATGATCAATCTTCAATCTGTAATATTTTAGTATTTTGCACTACACTCAGGGATATTTTAAGCGGGAATTTTGATATAAAAAGAATTGTTTTGGAAGAGATAGATGACAATAAAATGTTTCTATTCATGAAGAAAGTAATTGAATTTTAAATTTTAAAATAGTTTGTCAAAAAATAGTGATAAAAAGTGAATGTGAATATTTTGAATCTCGAACACCAAAATTACACATAGCAACTTTTAATTACACAAATACCCAATAGCTATCCTAGCAACCGTTATCATAACAATTGCTGATTGAAACCGTTACCATAACAATTGTATTATACAGCAACTGTTAATTAGCTAAATAATTACCATGGCAACTGTTATGTTGGTATCTTTAGCAGCTGTTACCGTATCAACTATTAGCATATATATCGTTACCATAGAAATCAATACTATAGCAACAGTAACCACAGTAAATGCAATTATAGCAATTATCAAAGCATTCGATACCAAAGCAACTATTACTATAGCAAGTGTTATAGCAATCCTTACCGTAGAAACCATCACTACAACAACAGCATTAGTAACCAGACAAGAGCAATCGTTAACAAAGCAATAATTACCTTAGCGACCGTTACCATAGAAAACATCACTATAGCAACCGTAATCAGAGCAACCGTTATCATAGGAACGGTTACTACAGTGACCATTACAATAAAAATCAACACTATAGCAACCGGCACTATAACAACTATTACCGCAGCGACCATTGACATAGAAACTATTTTCATAGAAGCAGTTACCATTGAAACGATAACAATGGTAATAGTTATTATTACGATATCATGATAACCGTTACAATAATAACGATCAATATAATAATAATTAATATATCAATGGTTACCATGGCAACAATTACCACAACCAGGTAAACAATCTTTTCCATTATAACTACTTTCATTTTAATTCCAGGTTTGCTAATTAAAACATATCCATTTCTTCAAAAAGCAAAAATAAATAAATAAAAGAATTAATTAAATAAGCGAAATCAGATTATTCTGAAAAACTTATAATATATTTTACTTCCCAGTAGCCAAAGTAGAACGTGATGAGAATGAACACCAGTGAAAATAAAACGAAGATGGAAATTAAAATTTAATTTAAACGAATAAAAGTGGTGTCGTAGAGGAATCTTGGCTTCACAATGAATTATGAACTAAATTAAATTTCTTACTTTCGGAATTTTAATATGAAATGCAATGAAATGTTTCTCAATTTTTTATTTTCGCCAATCATATGATAAAAATTTGCTAATGTAAGAAAACAGGGAGAAAATATAAGAACGTACGATAAATAAAAATAAAAAGCTCTCAGCTTTTCTCAACTTTATAGCAACAGCTTGAAGCTTCGAGCAATTAGACAAATCTCTGTACTTGTGAGACTTATTTGATTCTCAGCATTACCACGAACCACGCCTAACAAATGAGAAACTGGGGCATTCATCTTAAATCTAGACTTGTTCGTTTCCTCTAACATAAACTTCTTCTTACTGCGACTGTCGCGCCATTGCGGTAATGGCGGAAATTTTATGAATTGCTGGATATTGTCGCTTGTCGCTTGTTTAATGTACATTGGTGGCTATTATCACGCCAAGGGTTCTGTAGTTAATTTAGGTTTATGACTTTAGATACTGGACTTTTTAAGTGTTCCTGTGTATTAAGGAGTGGAGAAATAATGGTAGAATTATAAGTTGAGTAATAAAAGTGTGATGTAAGGGATACATTCAACAATAATAAAGAAATAACATTTATAGTACTATATGTAGTTTTACTCATTCCCTTTATTTGAATCAATAATCTCAACAAACCAATATTCCACAACCGAAACGAACGTTCTAGAAAAAAATAATTTTACAATAACAAAAAAATTAATTTGAGTATGTAGGGTGATTAATTTAAGTGTATCACCATTTCTATTTCAAGAGATATAAGAGCTAGAAAGTTAATTAAAAAAGCAAACAATTCTTATTTAAAAAAAATTGTTGTACCCAACAGAAACCTATTATTTTCATTCGCTTATTATTTTTTTCTAAATATTATGTCCTAATATAAGAAAATATCTGGGTAAAATAAAAAATAAATTTATATGAAATATTTATAGTTGTTGTATCCAGATAGCAGTCCATTTTTCCCAAATTTTTAAATAAATAAACATTTTCAAAGAGATTCTACTCAAAAATGTACAAAAAAATGATTCCATTTGTATATTCAAAGTTGTTTATACCAATAGTTTTGTTATGTACCATTAACTTTACGATGTCTACATACATGGGATGGCATGTCTCATAGACTGTGTTACAGACAGGTCTATCCATGTTATGTATATATATAATGTACTCGCGACATAACTGTGTTTGCTGGGTTTTCTGGACATATTCGGCGGAAATAAGAGTACTTTGAATAGAAATCGCTTGTATCTATTATTCTGGATAACATTGTTTGATAGTTTGTTGTTAAGTATTATGTAAATATTTGTTAATTTGAATAGTTTTGTATTAAAATCAATGTTTGATTTGTTTATTTTCATATATGAGGGATATATTGCTAATAAATGCTTATAGTTTATGAAGTTTCTAGTTTTGGGGTGTTCACTAATATTATTATTTGATAAATGTTGTTAAGTATTCATTTCGGGTATAATTTAGTTTCCTTTTATTACCACGAGAGCAAAGTAAGTGAATAATCATAATCAATATGCGAATTGTACATTAACATAATGTGATTGAAACATGTAACAGATTTGTTATCTGGTTTCGCGATGCAAATTTATGTGACAGTTACATGAGTGGCATGCCATGATTATACTATTAATCTGTTCCGTCAATTTGTGAATTTAACAAAATTATGTACCCATACCGTATCATTCATTATTCATTTGTATATCGACATATTCATTTGTACTAATGCAAAATATACATAGATGTACTAAATAGTTTTTAGCATGATTGTGAAAAACTGCCCAATGTGAAAATGAAAATTCAATTAGATATATATTCCAAGTTCAATAGATATATGTGTCCGGATATTAAACTTTTTGAAAATTAAGAATTTGATATGCAGCAATATATCTAACAATCCTTTTCTGATAATAATACATATGTGGATAAATAAAAGTCGGGGGTACAGTCAACTGTCTTTATTTTCTACAAGGCCGACGTTTCGACACCACTTGTGTCTTCCTCAGGGCTAGTAGAAAAAATTATACAGGGGTGTTTCCTTTAAAACAACCACCGCTTTTTTGGTCGAACTAATGACTTTAGAGAAAAATGTTATATACAAAAAATGGCCCTATTTAATAGAAATAACAAACAGAAAATTAAACTACTGGTTCTCAAACGATAGAATAAAATTATATATTTTTAAATAGTAACCTAATAAATTTTTAATCCATTAGAGAATTTTTTTCTGATTTCAACGATATGATTATGCATGTAGTTGGCAAGCCAAAAACAAAATATTTTTCCGACGACTGCTAAGTTGCATTTGTCAACATAAAGTTAGAGTAATTATATTTTGTTTTACTAATTCATCACCATGGATACGAACTAAAAGAACAGCTACATCATTCTATGACAGGATGACAGGAATGTCATACTTGAATGAAATTAGATCAAATGCTGTATAAAATTCAAGGGCAAAGTATTTATGTCGCTCTAAAATGATTACAACATTCGCCTGCGGCTCACGTTTCCATATTCGTGTTCGAGAGACAAAACATAACTTTGCGCTCTAAATATACAAATAGCTATTGTTTATAGAAATAAAACCAGTTTAGGTGTATTATTAGTATACACGCATAATTTTGGTATATCATTTTTTCTGCTAGCCCTAAGGAAGACACAAGACATAATTCCTCCAGTTGAACAATCACCTTTTCATTATACATAGCATTACTCATGTACTTAATAGACCTCAAACAGGTAAAATTGCGTGATCTGAATTCAACCATAGTATTATTCCAATCAAATTACAACCAACAAGGTACAATTGAAAACAAAACGAACCCAAGTTTAATCCTTCTCTAAAACTATGTATGTTCCGTCTGGCTAGTTAAACAGGTACAAATAAATAGGCCACATACCTATTTGCGGATGCAACACTGTGTACCCAACAACAAGCACCACCAGCAAGTCGTCGGGCTGGCAGGGCAAGGGTAGGAAGGACGCCGGACACCAGTCGACGCTGAATACAAAGCGACGACGGTAGGGTATTCGCTGTATCAGAACCGCTGCCATGCTGCTCCGTGCTCCGAGCTCCTGATGCTGTTTACCGAGGTGTTTACGAACGTTTAGCTGCTGAACTTCGTTCACCGGATGTTTACCTAAGCTTCCGCTTTGTTATGCTCCTCCTGAGAAAACAAAAATAACAATTTGTTTTAAGAACAAAATACTTTTGGTGTATATCTTACTAGTTGCTTGAAAGATACAGCTCCTCTAACATAATATTATTATAGATATTCTTTAATGGATTTTTAATACGGTTTTATTAGAAAATAAATATAGGAAAAATGATTATGCAGAAGACGCATATCATCAACCTGAAATAAAATTTCATATCTACGGGAGATATGTACACTTTATCTCCCGTCGCGAGGTAAAGTGGTCAAATAATGTAAAAAAATCAACAAAATTAAACAAATCAAAGTGAACTATCATAATAGTATATTACATAACGAGAGATGTAAGAAGCAAATTACGCACGAGTGAAAAAATTGTCAAACGAGTCGCGTAGCGGCGAGTTTGTATTTTCACGAGGAAGTAATTGCTTTACATCTCGAATTTAGTACCTATACATTTTCGATGACCACTATTTCTAAATTAAAAACAATGTTCAAATAGTTTTAAATTTATTATGCATTTTTTAATCTCCTATCAATGAATTTTTGGTACACAAATTCGTATCTTCCTTGAAATTTTGTCGCCAAAAGATTATTAGGTGCATTTTTAGCTTTAGTTTGTATCTCCAGTGGTGTTCCAATTGAAATATCACGGTTGCTTGCCATTTCTTAGCTAAAACATTAATAAATAACTATAGTTGGGAGACTATAAAATATGATCAGTACATGTAACAATCACACATAAAACCAAAATGTAAACAAGCTTTGTTTATAAAAATAAACGATAATTGAGCGTAGGGATACATGATGAAATACAGTCCCCTCTACATATTTATTGGTATATTAATTTATAATAACCCAGCAAAATATGAATTTAGTAATTAGTTATTTACGTAATTAATTATGAAAAGAGCGATATTGTTTAACGAGCTGTAAGTTTTGTAAATTACGCGAGTTCATGATGTATTACGTACAATATTTTATCTAATTCCGTAATTTTATTCCTCTACCTTCCAAATTATGTATTATCAATATATGACAAGCAATAAATTATTTTATTTATTATTAAAGTAGGTATCTACATGGCATTTTATTTTATTGGATATCTTTTGTGTAATATTCTTTACGTAACTGAGTTACGTAATAGTATATTACATAACGAGAGAAGTAAGAAGCAATTTACGCACGAGTGAAAAAATTGACACACGAGCCGCGTAGCGGCGAGTTTGTAATTTCACGAGGGCGTAATTGCTTTACATCTCGAGTTTTGTACTATACTTTTTCTACGACCACTCAATACTATTTCTAAATTAAAAACAATATTCAAATAGTTAGAAATTTATTATGCTATTTTGTTTTCTCTAATCCATGAATTTTTAATACACAAATTCGTATCGTTGTCGAGATTTTGTCACCAAAAGATTATTTGTTGCACTTTTAGCTTTAGCTTGTATCTCCAGTGGTTTTCCAATTGAAATATCACTGTCGCTTGACATTTCTTACTTAAAATATTAATAAATAAGTAAAGAATAATAATATTTAGTAGTATATATTTACCTCACAATAAAACACAGATTATAAACTATAGATGCAGATGGGAGACTATAAAATATTACCAGTTTACATGTAATAATCACGCACATAACCTAAATGTCAAACAAGCTTTGTTTGTGTTTATAAAAATAAATGACAATTATTGAACGTAGGGATACATGACGAAACATAGTCCCCTCTACATATTTTATTGAAATATTTATTGGTGTCATAATTTATAATAAACCCAGCAAAATATGAATTTAGTTATAAAATTTTATCATAACATTTAAATCTAAGATTTGATGCATCAAATTTTAATTATATTGGTAATGTGACAGTCAGTAATGCCAACGTAAATTTCATTTTCAAGTGTTACGTAATGAACATTACGTAACACTTGAATGAACATTACGTAACACTATTCGTAACAACGCACTTACATTGATTGTAGTTTGTTCTGTAATGACATACTTTCAGTAGTGGTCGTAGAAAAAGATTTTTACTTTACAAGTGGGCAAAGTAAGGAATTACCCACGAGAGAAATTTTAGCTCACAAAGCCGAAGGCTGAGTGAGATAATTTTATCGAGTGGGTAATTCCACTTTGCCCACGTGTGAAGTATAACGTTTTATCCAACACTTCTTAATAAATGAAAAATTTATTCAAGAAATATTATTTGACAGTGACATATGCTTTAAATTTTTAAATTAAAATGTCAATCGAAGTAGTTACCAAGATGTTGTGTGTTATTATTATTGTTATAAATAAAAAAATACTCACTAGTGGCTTTCCTCAAAATTATACCCACTAATGAATAATTTGTTACTTTGCTTGTTTAAAATCGCCTTAGTTATAGAGCATTTATTGAGAGGTGTTGGATAAAAAAATTTACCAGTTAACCAAATTTGAATCCGTAATATTTGAAGCTCGTGTTTCAATTTACTCCGCGGGAAAAAATTATACACTTCTCTCCCTTAATGTATAATATACTATTATTCGTTGTATTGATAACATTATGTTTCACAGAATAAGGTTATGTTTTGTTCATTTATTCTATATTGATTGAAAGAGTTATGTTAGATAGTAGCTGAATATGGATATATTTTATTAATATGTGCATACAACACGACGAGTGCGTAATTAAAATTTGAATCGATCTCAGCAAAACAAACATACAAGCCAGAATTTAGGAATTCCTTAATAAGGTAGATTTATATTCGGGCGTACAGCGGCGCTGAAGCTGCGAACTATTTCACTTGGCGCATAAATCTAAACGCAAACAAGAAGTTTACCGCGCTGAATTGCTCTGAGAGACAACCAGCCCGGGCACAGAAAGATTCCACGCGTTCTAGAATGACAAACGTGCTGAACTTCACACAATATTTAATTACAGGCACGACAGCCGGAATATAAACACACGTGCGTAAATGCGGGTGAATAATTGTAACTTTGGGCAGGTAGTTTTCAAAATTGATGGCAGTATATTTCACATTGTTTAAGTTAAACAGCACATGTGCATGAATTTTATTATTATTTATTCTTTTTTAATAATTGACAGCGTAAATGAAAAGTATAACAGTTTCACACTATTCGTTTTGCACAAAAAGTGAAGATTATTTATCATAAACATAAACTCATCATAAACAATAAATAGATAAAATAAACTGGTTTATGATGGATTTACAAAGATTAAGAATTGAAATTTACATTTTAAAATATTAAATGGTTTATGCTGGATTTGATGGGGTAAATAGCTCAGTGGTAACGTATTGGACTGTGGATCGTAAGATCCTCAGTTCGAATCCCAGTACCGACAGTTGCCAATTTAAATTTACCCCTGTGGTTCCCCTCCACTAAGAACTTTGGGGGGGCTATGACTTGACGGCTGGTAACCGCATTTCATACGTAAAAATATATCACCTACCGAGATCTGCGTAAGCAGAGTGCCACACTCTTAATGGGTAAAAGGCGTGATGATATTATATTATTATTATTAGATTTAAAATCTACGATTTACTGAATTTATAAAATTAAAAATGAGGTTTCAGATTTTGAACACACCACATGCAAAATTTTAATTTATTGTGTAGGGATTTTAATTTTAGAAAAAAAAAACCATTTAAAAAATATAATTAACGGAAACATATTTTTTATTATTTTGGTGCCCCTGTCAGTGTGGTGCTCTAGGTGCGCGCCCATGGATAAATCCGCCACCTCTGCTTAACGCTGAGTATTAGACGTTTATTTCATTTGATTAAAATGCGTAATCCTAATGATCCGTAAGAAATCAGTAAAAAGCTTGCTTTTGAACGCGGTGGGAATCGTGCTCATGGCACGCTGTTCTTGTCGAGTTCTCTCTGACGTTGATTTATCGCGAGGGCGCTCTTTATAAAAATGTTCTCAGGACACAAAGGGCCACGCGACACGGATCATGGACCCAGGACAAGATGCCGCGGCCCGCCTAAATTTTGTGTCATATCAACCAACAGTGGCGGACGGGCGGTGAAGAATTGGGAGCTAATGTTGCGAATCTCAGAGATCTGTATCAATAATCTATAATATAATATTATAATTGAATGTGAATAATACGGAAAAGAATCATTTTACCAAATAATGATAATGAATGGGGGGGCAACTAAAATTTATTTTAAAAAAATAAAACGCAAAACAAGAATTTAATCGTACAGACAGTGAAACTAAAATTAGATTGGAATACATGCAGTACGTGCTAAAAATCATGGTTTAAAAGAATGTAAATCGAAGGAGGAAGAATATAAATGTTGCTATCAAAATGTTATAAGAAAGATAATTCAAACCATTAATTATTGTAAACTATTTTAACAATTTATAATTGCTCAAGGAATATTGTCGTTTGAGATGAAAGGCAGTTACATGTAAATTTTCAATCTTCACTTACTCTAACTCAAGTAAATTTTTATAAATCTAATATTATGTTATGTAAATACCATACTTGTGTTGTAATATGCACATACTATTTGTATATGGAATATGCTAAATAAAGATGCTACTATATTAATTTCATTATTGGTAAAACAGTATATTACGATGTAAAGTTGGTAAACAGAATAATGTAATAATATTAGTTGTACTTATTCTTGTAAATATTAAAGTGAAAATTTTTTGATTAAAAAACATCCAATCGAGTCCCTCTGATCACGTGTGCAAAAGTAACCAATCAGGTCACAATTATACTGATAATTTTAAGTAACAGTTGTTGACAGTTGGTTGACAGTTAAATCAATATTTGATTTGTTTATTTCAAAATGTAATTTTTACGGTATGTGAATGAAAATAATAATATTTATCGCAAAAAAAATTCTCACCGAATATCCCTCGACCATTGACAAAAACTTATAATTTGACCACAACTACCTCAAGAACGTTGCTTGAAGGTAACAGCCCTCCGCCTACGGCGTCGGGCGGTTACCAAGCAACGTTCTTTCGGTAACTGAAAACATTTTTTCGTAATTATCAATGGCCTAGAGATTGCTGATAATTTTCATTAAATCATAGTAAAATAATAGTATTGTGCCGTTGCTTAGAAACGTAACATTTAATAAATAAAAAAGTGAACAACTGATTCGATAAAAAACCTGATATGCTAATACATAAACTCCTGCTTAAATAACTTTTAAAAGGTGTAAAATAGAAAAAAGTTTCAGATAAAAATTGTAGCCAATGTCTACAGAGTTTTGAATATAATAAAAGTAACTTTAACTCAACCTTCAAATAAACTACCAATTAAGGTTATTTGTTTGCTTCTAAAATGAAATCAGTTCGTAATATGAAGGCATAAAATTTAAATTTAAAATATGACATTGGTGGCCTCCTCAAATTAGAGTTATCGTGGACGAAATAATCGTCGTACATACACTATTTAATATTTTAGGATAAATTTTGTTATATTCGAAAAGATTACTGCTTAAAAAAATAAAACTGAACGTTATTAATACTGCCAATATTTTGTGCCGTCCCTCGAATTATTGCGCTAGTGTACTTGAAAGCTTCAAGTCTCGAAGCTGAAGGCTGCAGGTGATGGATGTGTCAGCTTTTGAGCAAATGTTAGGTTATGTTCACGCTTACAGGAATATTATTTTGAGATTGGAAGAAAATTGTTAGATACAGTTCATCATTCAAAGAACTTTTAAGATGTCTAAACGTGCATACTGTCATAGTTATGCATTTAATTCCAAAATTTTTTACTTTTTATTTTCTACTTCTACAATTATAAACTTATATTTATTATACAAGATGGTGACTGACTCAGGCGATTATAGGCATATATGGGAGCGACCCAAAATCCGGAATCCCAGAATTTATTCTTCTGTGTTGAGTTACATCTATTAGGAAATTCATGTTAAATCAAACTAGAATAAATACAGCATCACGTCCAGAAAATGTCTTTTTCTCCCTAGTAATGAAACCCTTGTCAGCAAGGGTTTTCATCTGTGTCATGACTCGTGTCCAGTGCATTCGCCTGGTTGCACATCGCCCTCTATAAATCAAGGACGACCCTTTTCCTCAGATCTTACGAGCCCTTTTTACTCTTTTACGCCACGGTACAGCGTGATGATGCCTTTATGAGACTTGTCTTGGTTTATCCGTTGACAATTTACGTTAACACTCTACATATGTTAAATGTTCGCCTCATAAGATTACTGAAATATAATAATTCTGGAACGCGTTTTGGCAAACGCTTGCGCGAGTCGACAGAGAAAGCGATTCACGGGAGATGGTGTCTTTGTCGTACAGTCCACTCAAGAAGTATTTTATGATACTGTATTGGGCTACCGAATTATCAAGAGATGGTGCCGATCACAATTCACGAAAGGTGCATGTCATATTCATTTAGTATGATATCTTATGATGGCAAATGCGTGCTTGTATTGGTAGTTTGTTTTTATTGGCAGCAAAACTGTAGCCATACACAGTAAAAAATTTGATTTGCGATTTGTTAATTTTGCGGTTGTTAAGTATTTTTAGTTAATATTGACAAATATATTGCATTAAATTAACAATTTGAACAAATATGATAATATCTTAAATTTTGTCAATTATGAATTTTTAACAAGAAAAATTATTGTTTTTATTTATTTGCTGGATTTATAAAATGTAACAAATGTACTCGACAATAATAACAAGTAAAATTGCCTGAATTATTAATTTGAAATTTTTAAAGAAAGTTTATATCCTTTGTGACAACTTAATTTGTAATAATAACTATGATTTATTGTTCTGCTTTAATATAATTTACTAATATATTTAGTTAAAAGCACATAAATGTTAATATTTACAAATATGTTTAGTAACGAAATAGACAATAGTATATTGTGTTATTAGGAGTAAATGTGATACTTTGGGTGCTGAGCATGTAAGTTTGAACGATGAGCGAAGCGAGTCGGACAATTCCATGCGGAGCATACAAAGTCACATTTACTCCGAATAACACATGCAATTTTTTCTACAAACATAGAAAATAGACATTAAAACATTTAAAAAATGCTCAAAACTTCAACTAATATTCTACCGTATCCAGTATTTCTAGTTGCCACAGAATATGTTATTTTGTTATTTTTGTTTATTTGTTTTATCTTAACTGTCAAATTATTGAATTACAACTTTACTATTTTGCATGATATTTTACTTTGTCTGCCGCCGGAGTAAATGTGTTGCCAAGGAAACACCTTTACGCCGGCGGCGACAATATTCAACTTCTGGTTGTGGAATACAAATACATAACAACGTACTTTTATGACGTTTGAAGAAAAAAATAATTTGTTACTTGCTGACAAATTTGAAACCTTATAAATTAACAAAAATTAACGGTAGATCGTCTGGGACTGTCAATTTCACTATAAATTTTTTACTGTGTATTGAGGTATTCTCTAAAAATCGAATCAGTTTGTAAAAGGAACATGTAATATCAACATTGAAATTTGATGGTCGTGGGCCAACGTAGAATTAATGAAACAGTTGGAGTTCATAAAATATGATCAGTAAAATAATAATTTGTGAGTACAATTTTAAGTTTATTTCATTTTCATGCAAAAGGGAATCATTGAAAAAATAAATAATAGAAAATGTCCACACTTATAAATATAATATTCTTGGCAACCGTAAAGTTTTAAAAATTATGATGAGTTCTTATGCTATATTATAAAATTGTTGTAAATAAAATTTTTAAGAGAAAAATGGTGGATGCGCCCGCAACCTTTTATTTAAATAAAATAAATTAGTACTGCAATTGGAAATTTCTTTCTATTGTGGAAAGAATCAAATAAATAGAAGTATATATACATTTAATTAATTAATTAAACCCTTTTCATATTAAATTAGAGTAGAACAATATCTGCACAATAATTTCTAAAAATCTAAGCAGAATGTTTCTTCGCAGTGTTTCTCAGTACAAATATTTGCATTTCTTTGTATGAAAAGACTAAAGAGTATCTAATTAATATTAATAATTAGCGCACGTCCCATGCAACAATCAAAATCAAATTAGACATCACCCGAAAATTAATTGAATCCATTCAGCAGATTCCAGTAACACCATTTTTATTCATTACAATTAAATTTTAATTTGATTCTTTATGGCGGGCCCCTGTGTTCTTCCTAATTACGTTAATTCTCGGCTGCGGCGGGGCTTCCTTCTTCCTTCTCCGCTCGCGGAAGATGGAGAATAATGGAACGACGTGTAAGAGATACTGCGAAACAATGAAAAGGCAGAGAGATAAAGCTTTTATGAGCGACTTGGGATCGGTTTGTGGTGCGTTCATCCTACTGTTTGCCTTTTATATTATTGTCTGCGATTGAGGAAATCGACTTGCTTAGATTATGACTTTGGAATATAATTTTTACGTAATACTTTATTATTTATAGATCATAAACTTAAGATATAATCGTGACCACTGGCTTGGTTAACAAGCTGTACAATCTTGATATCACTGATGATGTTTTATAATTTTTGATTACATTAAACTTTTAACCCTCTATTGCATACTGTTCTCGAACGGGAACATAAAATTTAAATTATTTTTTTCTTTTCTTATGCAGTTTACATTCATGGCAATCATGTAACATTTGGGAACATTATATACACTTTGTCAATTGCCAATTAGGTCATTCCTCTCAATTTGACCAACATAAAAAAAAATTTAACTGGAAAAAGGATAATTACAGAAACTAAGATAGAAAATGTAAAATTTGAAGGAAGCAGCTTATTACCTGCTGATATATTATAGCTAAATACAACTTTACAAAATTTCCAAAAAAAATTTTTTTCTGATGTTTTCCTAGAAGAGGTTGTTTATCAAACAATTTTGTATAGTACGCGAAGACGACCCAATAGACCAAAGTTCTATTGTAAGTTGAATTTGTTCTTAATGTTCCCAATAATGAACAAAATTTAAAAAAATATATTTTTTTTATTTTTGGAAATAATTTATGTAACACACTTATTTTAAATATATGAATATTTCTTTTGTAAAAAATAATGTCTTTGAGCCCTTATTTAAAAAAAATAATAATTCATGCAATAGAGGGTTAAGTATTGAATTAAGTTATAGAATAAATTTGTACAGTAAAAACTGATACATATTTTGAAATATTTTTGGTAAAGAAAATCTCCAAATGAACTCTTGTATTTCCATCACGTCTGCAAAAGTAACCAATCACGTCTCAATTCACAGTTATTGACAGTCGGTTGATAGTTAATTCAATACTAGATTTGTTTATTTTAAAATGTTATTTTCACGGAATAAAATAATAATGATTATTATCACAAAAATTCAACCGAACTAAATAAAATATAAGAACGAAAAGTTGATAAACTAACTGTTTAAACGTTCACACAAAATGTATGGCATACTTTCTGTGTGTGATTATAAGAATCATAAAGCAAAAAGTGTTATTCCGCTTTTTAAGAAGTGCAGAGTAATAAACAAAAATGATGAACTTGGAAATTGGAAAGACCACTAATAAACTTATTGCACTTTTATGAGTGACAGAAAATCCAAATAAAAGTATACGAATTGCTACTAAAATAAATGTGCATACATGTTCATAGTATACATAAAATTACATATTATAACAGTTAAATATTATGTTTTACTTTGTTGTATTAAATGGTAAAGGTGTCCATGATTACTGATAATAGTTATTTGTTTACCTAGACACAAAAGTACCAGATTTACAGCCGAGGCAATGCATGCTGTCGAAGCCGTAAATTTGCGTTTGGTGCCGTGTTGAACACAATTCTTTTGTCGATTTGGCATTAATATTAATTTAATGATTATTTATAATACATATTTTAAAGGTTATCGTCACCAAATATTGCCAAGCGTTTGTTGAACGGTTGCTATGTATTTATTGACGGTAACTGTGTTTGTAGAGAAGTTGCTATGTAAAATATTTTTACAGCCTAGGCAGTAAAAGTGACACTTTAGAGACTGTTACATTTAATGTCAATAGGTAAAAAATAATTTGAACAAGCCAATAATTATTATAGCAATGTCAAATATCAACTGTCATAATCAAACAATACTACTGTATAAATTGATGTTTCCTTTTTCATGCCACTCTGTAAAAAAGTAAGAATTATATATTTTATTTTACGTCTATCTCATGACAGAAATGTATTATGTCAATAAATTTATGTTTATTTGTTGCAGTTTTAGTTTTTGAACATTTTTTGCGTCTACACTTTTGTTCTAAAATTCATAGCGAACGAACTATTGCACAATGAAAGTTTTTACATTGTATATCGTACATTCTATAAAATAAGAAGACACTCGGTATATGTATTTGTATGGAAATTGGTTCCTCTATGCCTCCTCTACTAATACGATCAGCCTACTGCGTTGCCTCTTCCAACATTTATTTTATCTCTGGACAAACGGTATCTCCAAATTTAAATCACAATCACCATCACAATTCAGTTAATACCAACATTTAGCAAATATTTTTCGTTAAGCCCAGTAAACATGTGCCAAAAAGCATGATCCATTTTAGCACAATACAAAAAAACAATCAACAGCATTAACCTCTACATCAACTCCATTGTTTATCGTTCGTATAATCGAATCCATTTCTCTACAACGTAAATCAATGTCATATATTTCACTGTATAAACAGAGGCATATTTTCGTTACTAATATTACAAATTATTGTTATTATATGAAAACTCCCTATAAAAACGTCAATTTGTAAGTTTGACATCGGATATACAAGGAAGAGAACCATTTACTAGTGGATCAACTTTTATTTACTTTCACTGAAATATAATAATACTGGGACTTTAACTGACGTTGAAAATATGAGCCGAGAGAGACAGCTAGTTGTTTGGCTACCTGTCTTTGTTGTATAGTCTATAGTTGATAAGAAAATGTAAGAAATTGACTATTATTGATGTTTTCAATCATTAATAGAAATGAATTCAATTAATTATTATGTATGAGAATGTAAAGGAAATTTCAAATAATTGAACAATACCCTGTTCTACATTATTTTAGTACCTAGGAGAAAAAAATGAACCGTTTAGTAATCTGAACATTAATAAAATGACACAAAATTCAATTTATGTCAAAATCTACAATAAGTTACCATCTGTCCTAAAAGAATGTACAAGCCAAAATATTTTCAAAAGTATATCAAAACAATTTTTCATAAATAATTAATCTTATAATCTAAAGGAATATTTCACCTACAACTTATAAATTATCTATTTGATTTTACCTATGTAATTTAAAATTTGTATTTATATTTACTGTCTTTGACGTTTCTATAAAATGTAATATTTTTACTCGCAATAATAGTTATAAGTTACATATTTCACTCGGCACCAAAATAACAGATTTACAGCATAGACTGTCGAAACTGCAAATCTGTGTTTGGTGCCGTGCTGAATACAATATTTTTTACCGATTTGAAATTAATATTAATTTAATAATTACATCTGTCGCTCCTCCAAGCCTTCACCACTGCCATCTTTGGAGACCGTAATTTGACTGCTGGTAACTGCACTTCACGCACAAAAATTTATCATAATGCCGAAATCTGCTTTCAGCAGAGTGCTACACCCAGAAATGCGTAAATGACGTGATAACATATTTATTTAATTAATGATTATTTTGAAGGCCGTCGTCAACAAATTTCGTTGCCATGCCTTAGTTGAACAGTTACTATTCATTTGTTGACGGTTACTATGTGTTTGTTGATAGGATGTTGTAAAATATTTCTACTGCCTCGGGAATAAAAGTGACATTTACGGACTATAAGCTGTCAAAAAATTACTCTTTAATAAACTATCATTATTATATGTTAGTGATCAGGAATGACAAAAATTCTGAGATGCAAACAAATACCAATCACGACATATCAGCAACCAATTCTCTCTCTCTCTCTCCAACGCTCTCTCCGGATCTATCAGTGCGTGACGCTCTCGCAGCGTCTCTCCTGCCCTCGGAGAGCAGGACGCGGGTCACGTGGTGATTTGACGGCGTCAGTGTTACACGCAGCGTCGCGTTGTTCGCACTGGTGTTTGTTGTTTTTCAATTCCGGATTTTGTGTGTGTTCATGAGAAACTGACTTCGAGTGGTGTCAAAGGAAGGATGATGCATCCTGAATAGGACTAAAGGTAGGTTGTGCGGTAATTTTAAAGGACACTGGTTTACTTGTTGAAATGAAACACAGTTTGTATTATTGTTGGATAAGTAAGAAAAATTTTTGATTTTATGCAAAATTGCGTTTGATTTTGTAGTGGTAAAATAGAACAGATCATGTGGAATGGTTTAAATTACAGTAAAAATACGATTTATTTTAGATAATATGTATAATAATTTTTGAAGGATGCCACTCTCAGATAACTTTAAATCAAATGTGGAAAAATAATGATGACAGTCAAAAGATCTTTATATTTCCACATCACTTCTCCAGTCGAACAATTATCTCAGAAGTACAGTTTAACTTCGTCCATCCATGTACATAACAAATAGGTAGTGAAATCTTTTAGTCGTACAAGTTTAAATTTTACTTTAAAACTCATAAATTCAACATTGTAACACGAGAATGATTATTCTAAGAAATTATTGACATTTATCAATGAACATATTGGTAACCAGGTGGTCTGTATTTTTTATTTAACTAGATTCTTTTAAGTAATATCGAAATTTTTATTTTATTAAATGTCCATAGGCCGCCTATCGGTTTATAATTTACGATTTAAGATATATATGCGGGAGGCAATATTGGTCATTAACCAGAGTCTATTCAAAACCAGTCTGTAGAAGCCCTTTTAGTGCGATTCAGTTCTTGTGTTTTTAATAAGGATCGCGTGTTCTGTTGTAGAACGCTGGGATATTGGCACGACTGCTGGAATTAATCACAAAAAAATTGAGCGTCGCTGTATAAATGTGTTTGCTTAAGCGTGAATTTCACTCTGTTGGGAGCAGACTTTATACCTTGTAATATGTACGCATTTGCATCGTTAAGTTTTTATGAGGCGTTCAGTTTTGTTCTAAACTCACTTGCAGATATCCTAAAGGACTTTCTTAATTAATTTTTTTGCGCAGAAGAATTTTTAGAATTTTGTTTCGCTGGAAAATACTATTTCGCAAGAATACGTAACATGTTGGTATCTATTTCAAAAAATGTATGTATCTAACCATAACCCATTATCTGAGGTTGGTACTGAAAATTTGAAGTAGCATACATTGTTTTCAAAAGTTGAAAACTGTCTATGAAATATATATATTAAAAAATATAAAGACAATAAAAATTGTCAACTGTTTCATAAAAAATAACCTCTGGGAGTATTTAATTACTTCTCAGTTCCATTTACCAATCTGTTGGGCTCTTAGATCTCGCTGAGCCAGTCATTCGGTGCCTCTGCCTCACAGCAGTTGGCGAGTTCACTACACTGATGAACTCCAATAAGAGCGAAACGCGTCTGTAGTTCCCGATTGATTGGCTTGGCCGGTCTCAAGGAATTAATAACTTAGTTATTATTCTGAGGCTGTTTTTTATGAAACAGTTGACAATTTTTATTGTCTTTATATTTTTAGCATACATTGTCGTATTTTAAATTTTGAATACATAGATTTTCTGAAGTAATATAACAAGTGAAATGATTATCATCGATGATATTTTCGAGTGGAACCGATGCAGTCAATTTCTCGAGCAAAATCTTCGATTGTTAATCATATCATAAATTTATATTTAATCAGAAAATATAATTAATAATTATTTGTTGTGAAGCGGGTTGAGAACGTGAATTCACTATAAATTTACTGAACCCAACACATCGGGTGTACACACCTAAGTTTTAAAAATGGACATTTGTAACTAGAGATATTATACTTTAAATTATAAAATTACGATTCGTTGTCAATTAAGAAAAATTATCTTAACGGACAATGTGGTAATTTCATTTCATCATAAACATGTAACTTAGGAGGATCTCGTTCGGCGAAAATATGTAATAATATAATAGTAATAATATAACAAGAGAGTGAGAATAAATTGAAAATAATTTGACAGATCTTACAAAAACTTGTTGCCAGGTAATGGCCACGAAAGCCCGTAGTAGCGAATTGAACGTATATTCATGGCTTTAACTTTACCCCTGTTGTACCCCATCCACTAACATCTTTCGGAGCAGTGACTTGACAACTGATTATATCATTAGACAAAATATATCTGCATCTAATAGTATGTATATTATTTCTTTACAGGTATTTGAAGCAAGAATGTACATGATACTCGATTGGAATTGATTAATATTTCATATTTTCTAGTACTATTTCAAAGTGGTATATTTAGTTGACCAATCAGCCGAGGACTGAATCTTTTGGTTCATCTCCTTATACAAACAAATATTGTTGATTAAATTATTTTTTCTGTTATTGACTAATGACTACTGTTTGTATCCACCAACAGAAGTGTCTTCACCCTCGCTACAAAAAACGCGAAGGGTGTTACAAAGCCGCTCTCAGCAACAATCAATCACAGCACCAAGTGATCCTGATCACATCCGATATAATTAATCCGCATTAGTGGCTGACAAACTGATCCAGTTCTCGCGTATAATGCGATACTCGCTCGCTAGGAGCGCTGCTGGCGGTGCTGGCGGAATAATGAACCGTCAGCGACACCGATGAAAGGATTAGGTAACATGTTACAAGATTTAGTATTTAATTATTTTAATAATTAATTCAAGCATGTGAAGTCTAAACTTACATATGTTCAAAGTGTCATGTTGACGTTAAATCTGTAAAAATTTGTCAAAATGGGAACATAATTGATTTTGATATATAATTACGCTCATGAGGCCAACTTCAAGCTCGAGAAGGAATTTGAAGCGCTTTCCTTTATGATTTGGTAAATTACTATTGTCTAATTTAACTGTAGCTGTAACTATAGTTTTCGAGATCCTAATGGTGAGCCTCGATATTGAAACACACTGTAAACGAAAAACCTTAGAAGCCTTCAAATAATCAAAGTTGATAGGGTACTATTCAAATCTAAACATCTCCTTACGTAAACATATTAATTCGAAATATAAAATTTGTACATGCAAACAAATATAGATGTCATGATCATGCAAATAGTTAAATCGTATCCTAGGGACCTCAAAATTTGCTTATCGTTTCGACCCATCACAATATCTTCCATACGTGTTTAAATATGCCGAAGGGTAAAAATACAAAATTGATACGACCCCATTATATGCACCTGCTGAACAAGAAACTTAATATTACTTTATAAAAAGCTTTAAAAATATAAACATAAAAAGTCTAGTGCTACAGTGCAACAAACAAAAAAACGAATCACTATAGCACGAGTGTAATTTCCTGTTTAGCCGCGCGGCAGCGCACCTGTTCCACTATTTTCAGAACATACAACATAATTAACTTGATGAGTTTACATGCAACACTAAAGCACTGCATACTTCCTGTTTAATTATACATTTTTTTACCCTTTTTTTACTTACGCTTTGCCGTACTTTCCACCAGACCTATTAGTAACTATTTGAAACATTTTTAAAATGTATAAAACATTTCTTAAAAAAAAAAACGTGAGTCATAAAGCGAGAAAAGAAAGCAGAAGTATTGTAGGTTGTATCATGCGGAAATACGCAGCTGAACAAAAAAAAATATGACACTTTTTTACGATTACTGTTAAATTTTAATAAAACGGTTAATAGTCTGCGAAAAGTTTAAAGACAATGAAAGTGTAATAATCAGTAAGAATATAACAAATGAGTGAAAATAAATTGTTGTTGTTGCCAAGTAATAGTCATGAAAGCCCAAAACTATAGAGTTATTTAATTAGATAAATTTTTGATTCACAACAAATTTAGGTAATGTAATTAACATGTATTATAATAAAAGCCACTATCATGCTAACAGAACCCAACTATCTGACATTTGTCAAACAAAAAGTTATAGGGATTTTCGCCGGGAATAATCTACAGAACTTTATTCTCAATAATATTTCGAAAACTCCTACGGGCTTTTATGTCTATTGCCAAATGGCAACAAGTTTGAGAAAAATACTGGAGAATTATTTTCTAATTTATCAAACTCTAGAGTTATATTTAATTAGATTATTTTTTTATTTCATCATCAGGCACACCACTAATTCTATCTTTTTTGTTTGCTCTTTTTTACTTGTATTGATGATGACTATCTAACATTTGAAATTTGTCAACAAAAACAAAAAACTACAGAGATTATTCCCGGGAATAATCATAAGAGCTTTATTCTCAGTATAATAATGACATAATTGGTTAAAACGCAGACACGTGACATACAATGAAGTATTTTATTGGTTTTAAGAAACGTCAAAAAATAATCGCTATAATAATGACACAGGATTGGTTAAAACGCATGCACGTAACAAACAATGACATATATTATTGTTTTTAATAAATATCAAAAAATAATCAAAGAATAATAACATTTTAATTAATAAAGAAACTAAAGTCTAAAATTAAGTGTATACAAAATTTTAAAAATATGAGGAAATAAAATTTCCTATTATTATCTCCCACACGTGTGCGTCTGTTTGTGTGTGCAACGATTTTTTCGTCCACGATAATTAAAAATTTTATGAAGCTATCATTATCATATATTTTAAATTAAATGTTAGTTAATCATGTTTCGAGCAAATTGGTATTTTTTTCTTTAGTTCTACGCAAAATGTGATAAATTCACAAAGTGAATTTGAGGTTGACCGGACATTCAAATACAGATTTTTTTAAATTAGTTTTTGAAATTAGAATAATTCTTATAATTTGGTGATCAGGCCTAAGTACTAGTAATTTATTAGGTTTGCTAGAATTATTCTTTTTTTGTTTTGATGTAATGAGCTTCCGATGTCGTTGTCTTTAAAATTCAGGATCGAACGAACACGGTAAGCCAGCCTGGGGAAATTTGCATTTTGCTGTATTTTTACGGGATTACGGAATAGGGATCTTGCTTCTGGTGTTATTGATAGCCGAGGAAAAATTTGAAGGAACACAGAAAAAATCGAATATTTTTGTGCTTACGATAAATAAACAATAATTGTTTTTGTTTTCTTCTCCATTTGTAATTTTAAGGCGGAAGATGGAATCGACTATTTTTTAAATAAAAACGGCTATAACTGGGTCTTCCAAATCTTTATGAAAATTTATCCGATATGGAAACTATGTGTAGAATTACAGTATGTATTTAAATTGTTCATAATTTTCATTAAATAACAGTTGATTAAGTTTTGCCATGTATTTATTGATTTCAATAGGATACTTAAATTTAACTAAAAATAGAAAATACTTTGACAAACTAAGTGAATCATAATAGTATCTTATAATTGACTTTGTGTACGTGAAATAGAAAAAATAAATTGTAAAATTCTAAAGCTAAGTACACTCTAAGAAAATCTAATATGACCCAGCATATAATCTCCCGCCTAAACTACATTAGACGGTAAAAAATAAAATTGTATATTATTTGACTACTATTTTATTATATTATTATTATTTAACAAAATTTACTCAAACTGAATTATTTACTGAGATATGCTCAAAATACTCTATAAGTCTTCGAGTAAAGTATCACTTCCGGTTGATAGTTTCCTACCGAAATGTAATCAACTCGTCAATCAATTCTAAACTTGAAATTATACAAATATATGTCATTAGAATCTGATATGCAAATCACATAACTTCCTGAAAATTTTTATTTCTATACGGTGCAAAATATAAATAAAAAGTTTCAAATTAAAATTGTAGCTAATATTATTTTATCCAACACCTCTCAATAAATGCTCTATAACTATGGCGATTTTAAACAAGCAAAGTAACAGATTATCCACTAGTGGGTATAATTTTGAGGAAAGCCACTAGTGGGTATTTTTTTATTTATAACAATAATAATAACACACAACACCTTGGCAACTACTTTGATTGACATTTTAATTTAAAAATTTAAAGCATATGTCACTGTCAAATAATATTTCTTTAATATATTTTTCATTTATTAAGAGCTGTTGGATAAAAAGTTATACTTCACACGTGGGCAAAGTGGAATTACCCACACGATAAAATTATCTCACTCAGCCTTCGGCTTCGTGAACTAAAATTTATCTCGTGAGTAATTCCTTACTTTGCCCACTTGTAAAGTAAATAACTATTACGTCTTTTTTAATACGATAAAATTTTACTCAGTAATAATATAACAAGAGGGTGAGACTAAATTGAAAATAATTTGACAGATCTTTCGAAAACTTGTTGCCAGGCAATAGCCACGAAAGCCCGTAGGGCTTGAGTGGCTATTGCCAAATGGCGACAAGTTTCAGAAAGATACTGGAGAATTATTTTCTAATTTATCGAACTCTCGAGTTATATTTAATTAGATTATTTTTTGATTTCAACATCAGGCATGTCACTAAATCTATCTTTTTGACTCATTTTTCCTTGTGTTGATGATAACTATCTGACATCTGACATCTGTCAACAAAAACAAAAAAGCTACAGAGAAAATTGCCGGTAATAATCACAAGAGCATTATTCTCAGTATAATAATGACAGGATTGGTTAAAACGCAGACACGTGACATACAATAAAGCATTTTATTGGTTTAAATAAACATCAAAAAATAATCTTAGTAATTTTTTTACTGAGATGTGCCCAAAAAACCTTTAAGAACTTAAATTTCAGTTATCGTCATTTTGAAATGTTAAATTTTAATAAATATTGCTGAACTTAAAACAAAAATCTGTTCATTTAAATAAATAATCATTTATTTCAGTTTTATTAACACTAAACCATTATATTTTTCTATACAGATTATTTTAATAAAACTACGATTATCTTAATTTTCAAACAGTAGGGCTAGTGTTTAATTTTAGTGCAGCATTTTTTGTTTAAAAAGTTCAACTTATTATATCCGTTGAAATAATATAATTATTACAATATCTAGTCATAAAATTCGATCGTGCCAAGTTATCCAGTTTCAGCATCTTCTCCCTGGAAGTTATATCACATATTCCCTGTACCTTGCCTTGGATCTCCAATCAAGGACTGCAAACTTACTTAATTACTGCAAACTAAAGCAGTCAGATTCGTAATTGCGTGGCTGCGTAGCTGTTACACTTACACGTGTTACAATTTACATAGTGTTCAGCAACAATTGAGGGGTGAGTGGGGTGGTTCTATTAATTGTTTCACAGCGTTAAATCTCTATTGTTATGTTTTGAATAGATTGATGAGTAAAGAAGATAAATACTACTTCGAAAAACTTGTCCACCATATTATAATCCCTTGCCAAATGATTTACGAGTCAAATTAGTTATGTTTTTGTCAGGTGTTATTATAAGAGATTTAAGATATACCAGGAATTTTTTTTATCAATACACATAGGCTTTAATACGAGGGCAGTTTGATAAGTCAGTGACTTTTCGAATTTCCCGTGTAGTAACTTTGATGGTAACACTGCTCCCGTCAACTAACATCTAGTAATAGACTAAAGTCAAAATTTGAGTAAGCTGCGTCGTTACGTTTTTGTTTGTCAGCCATTAAAAGCAGTCTACCTCGTGAATTTTAACGAAAATGGAAAAAAGTAAATTTCGTGTGCTGATTAATCATTAATTTTTGCCTAAAAAAACCATCACCGAAACCAAGGAAAAGCTCGATAAATATTATGGGGACTCTGCACCATCAATTTCAATGGTTAAGAAGTGATTTACTGAGTTCCGTTGTGGTCGTACCAGTACAAATGACGTCGAACGTTCAGGTCGCCCAAAAGAGGTCGTCATGCCAGAAATTGTCGATAAAATTCATGAAATGATATTGGACGATAGGAAAATGAAAGTGCGTGAGGTGGCTGAGGCTGTGGGCATTTCAACTGAGCGGGTACATCACATTTTACATGAATATTTGGACATGAAAAAACTATCGGCGCGATGGCTGCCGCGATTGCTCACATTCGAACACAAGCGCAACCAACTTCACCATGGCAAAATTTATAAATTAGGCTATAAACTGCTACCTCATCCAGAATATTCTCCAGATTTAGCCCTCTGTGACTATTTTCTTTTAATAAACCTGAAGAAATGGCTGGGTGAAAGGAGATTTGGGTCTAATGAAGAGGTCATCACTGAAACAAACGCCTATTTTGAGGGTCTTGAGAAAACCTTTTATTTGGAAGGTATTAAAAAATTGTAAAAACGGTAGACTAAATGTATTGAGCTAAAATGGGACTATGTAGAGAATCAACACGCTTTTTCTCCGAAAAAAAATTTTTTTATTCGAAAAGTCACGGACTTATCAAACTGCCCTCGTACATTGCTGTCAATCATTTTAACTGTAATCATGATAATGATAATTTAACTCCAATATAAAGTAAGCCGTAAAGAGAAAACAATTTTATCGTTTTGACAGCGAAGAGGTAACTTTTTGAAAGTGATTAAACGTTATTTACCTTTCTTCTAGGAACCAAATAAAAATACTAAATACATTAATATAATTTGCAATATATGTCAAAAATATGTTTCACTGTCTGAAAGGTGTACATAGAAGATTTACATGGGAAATCAGTTTTTTGCGTGCAGTTGCTCGGTGTTATAACGGACAACAATGATTGTAGTACCAATCGAAAGATATTATTTTTCTGAATCAAACTATGTAACATACATTACAATTTAGTACTAATTTATCTCAGTAAATTAATTTTGAAGTTTTGAAAATTCTCCGATTTATTAAATTTTTATCGAAAAAACATTAGTCACCTATGACTGTTTTGTTTTCATTTCTTTCAAGCTATTTATTTGACGTTTAAAAATTAATTTACTGAACCAAATTACAACTAAATTGTAATGTATTTTACATCGTTTAATACATAAAAATGATACCTTTCGATTGAAACTACAGTCTCCATTGTCCGGTAGAACACCGAGTAGAAGCACGCAAAATAGTATATTGTGTAACGAGTGCAGAAAAGCTTTCATTTCCATGCGAGTATAATTTTTGCGGCACGAGACGTAGTCGAGGGCCGCAATTTTATACTAGCATGGAAATTAGCTTTTTAAACGAGTTGCACACTATACTTTTAAGGCGACCACAATAAATTGCAAAAATAAGAAACTTAATATACTTACAATTCTTTCTTTAATGATTATTTACACTGAGTTTATTTTATTTTCATTACAATTTGCAGTAATTTTGGTACAATTACTAAAAATTTAATTTCATACTTCTTTCTTGAAATTTTGGGTAATAAATTAAGAGCTGTATTATTAGCTGCTTCGACAATGTTTGGCGGCGTGCAATCAATAGCAGTACTATCACTGTCACTCATTTTTGATAAAAATTATTAATTTTACACTTCGTGCAATAATTTTAGTACAAAATATCAATATATTTGACAGTACTATATAAATAATTTTCACACAAACAAAATGAATCGGTTTGTCAACCAACAATTCATCATGGTAACCATAGTAATAATTAAAGAGAAGAGAGCGCATCGACTTATCTGGCCTGTTGATTGGTTAGCAACTGAATGGAAATAATTTTGATTAAATATGATTGGTTTTTAGGTAAGACGGAAATAATATTTCCGTCGCCTCTCTATATATCGTGGGCAATTGTTCCTTTTGGCAGATGGTGTGTCAAATGGAAATGAACAATTTTCTGTGATGGTCGCCTAAAAAACTGATTTGCCATGTTAATCTCCTATGTACACCTTTTAAGACACACACGGTATATTGGTATCCATAGTAATACATTAATGATAGAAAATTAAATATTGCTTCTTCACTGAAACTTACAGTATATGCGGCAGTAGAAATAAATCCGTGTAGGTACTGTGTTGTGTAATATCATATATAAACTAACCAATTATATTAATTAAGTGTCTGTACAGCTTACTGTATTTAGGATGCCCTTATAGTGCTAAATGATCAAGAACACTTACATTTTGATGATTTTTCTGTAGAAATACTGCATTCTCCATTGGAACACACAGCACACGGCACAAATCACTGCTCAGGTCCCCGCACTACTAACAGCAAACAGATTTTTTTAAGTATTCTACAGCGACAATGCTAATTATTAGGTTTAAACAAGTTCACAGACTTAATTTGTTAATACTCGTAATATAAAACTTTACTTTTGAGAATTATTCCAGAAGTTCTAAACATTTTATTTATTATAATAATATTAAAATGATTTATGAAATTCATTCTTAAAAGCATTTTTATGGTTTTCCCAACAATAGCATCAGTAGATATATGGAAGAATTTCATTATTTTTTTTTAGTTTTTAAGCTGTAACAAGGCAAACATTCAGAATACGATTTATTGTTCTTACTGTCAAAACGATTTTAAAATATCAAGTTTCAAACTGCGTTGGGACTTGAACGCATCGAAAATCGCCTTGACAGGAATTCTTGTTTTCTTGAGTTTAATTTATTGCTACACATGTGTGATAGAATTTTAGTTGTCCTAAATTGTCATTTGAGTTTATCGCGGCAAATATTCTGAAATATCGGCTTGAGACGCCATCTGGGGTTGACAGATTTACAGATCCTGGTCGAACCCTAGATAAGGTTTTAGTTTTTAACAGGCAGATTCATCAAAAGAATTAGCGCTAATCCTATTTTTATTATTAGTCGTAACTTCAGTTACCATCCTCAAAACATATTTATGTTAACTAAGGTTGTAGTTACGATAGGTTAACATAAAATTTGACACATTTTGTTAATTTAATTAATTTAGAAATAAAGTTACAGAGGTTGAAAAAAATGGAATTAGCGTTAATTCTTTTCATGAATCTGCCAGTAAGTGTTCTAGTTTTTATACAATCTTGTTAGAATATAAGTTAGTGCAATTTTCAGGTAGTAACTACTGTAACTAGTAAGTTTTGTTTCCGTTTCAATAAGTGTTTAATTTTAATAAAGAAGTATTTCATATTTTGAGCGTTATGATTGCATAGCTCCCACTTCATATGCTCCCAATTTAACCATGACTGGTTTTTTCCCTTTTTCTTTAATAAAGTTTCCTTTTTATTTTGCCTATCCATATAGCCACCTCCCATTTTGCTACAATGTAATATACTATTATTTCCAGTATCTTAATTTGACTATAGCATAATTTATGAATACACAGTGGTCTCCAGTATGTTAACCTATACCGAATTTAATTTGCTCGGAGCTTCTCTGCTCGCGAACCTCGTGACAACTTGGCTCGTTCACCTCGCACTTTATACCCTCTCATCAGCATGAAATCACTTGTGACGGCGCGCGGTACCCGCCCGCCAAGGCAGTAAGTTCACAGTGTTACACTCGCAGATACTGATTCACCGGCGCGACTCGTAAACTTCACGAAAAACGCATAAAAACCTTCGCAAGAATTTTATTTGCCACTGCGACAACTCGTCTGTAGCATGGGAGTTTGTAACTTGGGTGCTTAGTAAGTTTCAAGTCAAATGTCACTGATGGAAGATGTGGAGAGAGGATTGCGTGTGATTTATTCCATGGTTGACTGGGGTAATTGTGGCTTTTCCTGTGCTGCTTATGATGATTAATATGTCAGATATTATTCTGTACTACGATATATTTATTTTGAACAACTTGTAGAACTTCATTGCCAAAACATCTCTATGTTTTGGTTGAATACAAGATCTTGAAGAACCATTTAGACAAGACGTTTGTTTGTCACTATTTATGACTTTTTATACTTTTCATTGAAATACAAATATCAGATAGATATTCGGAGCCGTTTTAAGGTGAGCTGTGGAACTTTAAACCTAAATAACTCGAAATCATGTAATATTGACAAGTGGGTTTTCTTCAAAATCATAAATATACAAATCAGAATAAAATTATAGTTATTAAAGTGATACGTTTTTGGTTCGTGTTACCAAATACCAATAATGAGTTGTATTTATAATTAAATATCGCGTCTCGAAAAAGGAATCACCTCTCGATTAATTACTTAATTTTATAGTTATTTATCTTTTTCAAAACATAGGATTTCCAGTTAAATCCCTCATACCTCGCACAAAACAGAATTACCAACGGTAAATTCCCTGAACCCTGGACAATATACGAATCAGCACTAAACCAGGACAATAAACGACATTCCTCGATGCACTGCTGACCCAATTCCCGCATCATGAACCGTTAAACTGGAGCAGGACACGCGACACGTGACCTGTCATCATCACATCCATTCATCTCCCTCCCCGCGACGTTGTCTTCCACGTTTTGTGCTCGCTCCTCGCTTCTGCTTCAAACACAGGTCACGTTCACAGCAGCCCATTGATAAAAAAGATATTTCCATTGTTTCTCGCACGCATCCTGAGCTTTCTCTGCTGAGAGTTTCTTTTATGGTCTTGTGATGACTGCAGGAAGACTGCAATGGTTTTTGTTGGTGAGACATGATTGAGATGTTGTATCTGTCATTGGGAATTGTTTAAAATTTAGGTGATTTCTTCAGTTTTATGTGAAAACAATAACAAAATAAAAAATGCACTACCGCTACTGTTTGAAAATTACGAAGATAATATCAATGAATGAATTACGTATAGTTTGATTCAAAGGATTTTTAGAATATGGCGGCCTAATGTTAATAAGACTGTAAAATGTTTATTTATTATTTAAGCAGTCTCAACTGCTGAGGTAATATGCCGGCTCGGTATCGCGTTTTCGGTGGTGTGACAATGACAAGCAGTGTTTGCTCGCATGGGTTTTCGCAAAGTGGTCACCCATCCAACTACTGACTGAGGGCAGTGTTGCTTAACTTTGCGTTATCGGGCGAATTAGCTTCAACGCTACTTGCCAAGATTTTTGGTTTTACATTCTTTAAAATTTACTAGTTTTGAGGTTAACATTGCAAGATGATGACCTTAGAGAAAATTCGTAATTTTCTCTGATTTAAAAGCAAAAAAAGCAAGAAGGCAGGGGGGGGGGGGGAGTCAAAGACATAACACAGTGTTTTTCAACCTTTTCCATTGTGTGGTAACCCTGATTGAACAATAAAAAAATCGTGACATCCTTCACGAACGGCGGGTCAAGAATCTGAATAAGGGGGAGAATTAACAGATTAGTTTGGAATAGGCCCCATAGTCTCGCTATTGTTTTTACCTCCCGCCTACCTCTAGGTAAGGGAGGTATTGTTTTTGGTCAGAAAATTGGGTAGTGAGTTTTCAATGAATAAGCACGTTTTAGCGTCCCTACAATACGATTTTACTATTTTCGCGATGATGTATGTATGTATGTATGTATGTATGTGTGTGTGTGTAGTCTGTGGCAATTTTTTCGACTCGCATAACTCAAATATTATAATACCAAAAAATACAATTTTTTGAATTATTGCTTCTTATATTTAAATGAAGAGCTGATTAGATTTTGGATAAAATTGGTCGACCGGAAGTAGCAGTTTACTTGAAGCCCTTAACAGTTTTTCGCGAAAAACACGGTTAAATTTCCTTTTTCAACAATTTATGTTATTTTGAAAGTTGAAGAATATTTAATTCTACATTTGTTTTGATTACACTAATTTTAATAATTTTCATTAGATTTAGAGATAATAAAATATAAAGAAATTAGATTTCACAAATCTTGCATTCCTAGTACACCATGGAAAATTTTCAATTTTTTACGAAATGTGACACATGTCATTGTGATTGTGAAGCTGTTTTCTTAGTGAAATATATATCAAAAAATTAAATAAATATACGAAAGAAAATTAAAATTCTCAAATATAAATAGAAAATAAAGAAATAAGAAGGTATGTTTCTGTATCATCAAATACTATTTTGTACCGTTTAAGAGTAGTATTGGGCGGGAGGTTATGTGCTATCCACATCAGATTTTTTAAATCTAGTTTTATTCTGGGCGGAATATTGAAGAGTTACTTCTTTGATCGTTTGTACACGTTCTCTTTTATTATTTTTGATTGACGTTTGAGTCGAAAATCCGAATTTACACAAATATGAAGTCGAGAACTGACAATGAGTTATCTTTAACTACACTTATGTAAATTTCCAAGAAAATGTCTAAACTTTGCGGCACCCCAATTGTGACGCCGTGGCACCCCGTTTGAAAAACACTGACATAACACAACACAGCGACATGACACAGACTCAACACAACATATGCTACGTGAACATGCCTTACCTAATTATGATTTATAAAACAGAGTAAGCCCTGTCTTGTTCAACTCGTAGCCTTTATTTTGGCGCTCTGTATTCTTCTGTATTTATGCAGGATGGTGAATCGAAGGACGCAATGTTATTTTCGAAATGTTCAGTTATTGGCTTCCATAATTATTTTACATCAAAAAAGTTAAATAGTTTATTGTAAAGGATGAATTTTCGAATTTGTTGACACTAATATTTATAATGTTCCTCTACCTGGAGCCGAAAAATGACGGCAATGTTTATTGGCAATTTTCTGAAAATAACCAGTGCCATGAAAAAAAAACCAAACATACCATTTAAAAGATAATGGTTGCTATTCACAGGTGTTACTAACTAGGACATTTTAAAATTTGGCACTGTTACTTTGCAAAAGTAGTTGATTACTTTGGAGATGCCTTTTGCCTGATTTATAGTTTGCATAGAATAGAAATGGAATAAAATAGCAGAGGAATAGAAATTTAAAATAATGTAAATACATACAACCATTTATAGATTGCATAAAATGGAATAGAGTTCACAGAACAGCACAGAATTTTACCAAATTTTATTTTCTATTCCATTCCTGTGTCAGTTAGACCGTCGCAATTTGTGTTAGTCCGTCGAAAGAATTACTCTTTTATCCATATCGTTGTCAACAACTTTTTTTTTAACAACTGCACCAAGAAACGTGATGCAACGGTGATGTAAATAATTGTAAAAATAACGTCATTCTATTCCATTCCTGTGGAAACTATAAGTGTATTTGACAAGTTTCTATTCCTAAACCATTCCTACACCTATTCCATTCCTATTCTATACAATCTATAAATCAGGCTTTAGTTAGTAGCCCTTAGTACAGACCTTGTGAATAGCAGCCAGTATTTTTTTCTGCCATATGCTGTCATAAGTGCTTGATATCAAAAGTCTTGATTGAAAATATATAATTTAGAAAAATAATTGGATATAGTGAAATGATTTTCTGGTTAAAATAGTACTCGACAAATGTATTAAATAAAATAAATTTTTAATTAATATCACATTTATTTTGTTATTTCATGGCACTGATGATTCACTATACATATTTTAACGATGGATCGTCTGAGACTAAAAATTTTGATTAAAAATTTTATAAGAAAATGTGTCACAAATTGACTTTGTAAAAGTGAAATAGGAAAATGTTATTTCTGGTTAGCATGCTTCAAATTTTGTCTGGAACAACAAGAAATTAGAAACAGCAACAACTAAGTAACAAAGTTTTATATTTGACTGACTAAAATGTTATTGTTCCCTCATAATTATACTTTAATTTTATTGTTCTTAAACTTTTCACAGTCTATCATCAACGGTTTTAATAAACTTTAACGACAGTCGTAAAGAAGTGTCCCTTTATTTTTATCTAGCGGTGTATAACAAAGAATTAAACTATAATTTTTATTTCGTTTAACTTACCTTATCCGTTTGATTTATTTCTATTTACATGTTCAAATAAAAATATTAAATTACAAATATTATTTACGAGTTCGTAATAAATCTTGGCGTAATTTATAAATTGTTGATATAGTTTGCTTATTATTATTTGTTTATAATTCCAGTAATAATAATATTATGTCGAAAATAAAATTATAATATAATGATTCATTATTGACCAAATATTAACCAAAATTTTTATTAATAATAATTTGTACTTACGCTGGCAAAGCTAGAAAAATGAGAACAGAAGAAAAAAGTAATGCAAAATAAAATATTACTTAAAGGAAATTGACTTGGAATAACAAATCCAATCAGAAATTGCCAAGATAGTAAAATTCGAAAAAGATAAAGGAAAATCAGTCCAAATAGGATATAAAAAACTTACAGTTATTACAGTTACTTAAGAAAAAAAAATACGTGTGCGATGAGACCAAAGACGGGATGATTGAAGCAAAAAACTAGAAAATGAGGAAGGATCGAAACACAGTAACTACAAAAGCAAAGACAAAGGACAAGATTAAGGAAAATGAAAAAAATCAAAGCAACCAGAATTGGAACATGAAGTGTGCAAAGCATAAATGAAAAAGAATACGAATTAATAGAAGAAATCGAAAAAAGTGAAAATGTTTGGTGCAATTATCATATGATTATTGGATGCATTGGTCAGGAGTCAAATCTGATGAAAAAGCCGTAGCAGGTGTGGCGCAGATATTAGATTTATTCCCAATATTATAAAGATATTTAACTGGCACTTTAATTTACTTTTAAAGTATATTTATTTGTTTTTAATCATCACACATCATTTCAAATTATATTATAACTACTTAACATTGCTGACAAAAATTTGATTATCATTTGGATAACTTGATGTAAATTTAGTATGGAAGTAAATGTAACTGGAGTTTAAATTTTTTTATAATACCTGACATTAGTTACATAAAGATATTAAAAAGTTAAAAATACAGTATAATAATTACGATATTTTTAAAATTTTAAATATGTATTAGTTAAAAATATAGGAATATTTATCATAAATATATTTTTATAATACATTTAAATATTTATATTTTATTATTAGGTTCATATACTTATATTTAAAGTGAAAATAAAAGTTTCTAATACAAAAATTTAAATATACATTTTTCTCAGTGTGGAACGCTGAAAAGAACAATTTGAAGAACTGCTAAACGAGGAAGTAAACGATTAAACAATGAAGGAAAATAATGAAAGAAATTAAAATCCACAGATTGAAAAAAAAAATTGAATACATTAGTCTAAAAGAAATAGTCGAGGCTTTAAAGAAATTAAAAATTGGAAAATCACTAGGACAAGAAAATATAACCCCAGAAATGCTGAAACACATGGGAAAGAAAGGAAATTAATAGTGCGGATTCATGCCGAATTGAGGGGTACAGGATCACATTTTTACAATCAGACAGGCTACAGAAAAAGTGAGATTAACAGAAAGGAATTACATATACATTTTATAGACCTGGAAAAGGCATTCGACAGAATATATAGGCCAAAAGTGTGGGAATATCTGAAAACATGATGTGAAGACGCGCAAACTGTACCATGTTTCAAAAGTTTGATACATTTAATACATACGTAGGACTAAGACATCCTGATCTCTCTACTATTCGCACTATACCTAGATGAAGCCATCAAACATGCTAAAGGAAAATTAAAACCTTTTGAAGAAGAAAACTATAAGATGAAATCAATGAACTTAAATATCCTATTCTATGCAGACGATATAAACATAAACATATATACTAATATAAACATACTGCACAATGAGCTAATAAAGTGGAACATGAAGATAAATACAGGAAAAGGCAATGAATATAAACGGAAATGGAAATAGACATACACGAACAGTAAATGGAGACAGAATAGAACAAGTAGAATCCTTTACTTATCTAGGAGCGACTATCAATGAAAAAGGAACCCTAGATTTAGAAGTAGAGGAAAGAGTGGAAAAGACAGAAAAGCTATTCAATTTGCTGAAGAAAAGAGGTGCCAAGACAAACAAAAGTAGAAGTTTTTAAAATAGTAGCAGTGCCAATATTGACTTATGGAAGTTAGTGGTGGATAACACAGAAAAGACACTAAAGCAAACTACAAAATGTGAAAATGATATTCTTAAAAAAATATAAGGTAAAACAAAAATGAATTTATCCATTTGTTTAAATATATGTACAAATCACATGATTTCCGGGCTGCGAGAGGGGAGGTAGGAGGGTTCTATAAGAGCACTTTTATACTTAAAGTTTGTATTTATTTTCAAACATTTACAGTATAGTATAAATAATTGTCATGTTCTTATAAATAGTCATTTTAATATTGTTACTTCTTCATGGAATATTTAACTGTGGCAAGGTGCTGTATTTTATAAACAACTGAAACAAAATTATTATTATTAAATTATGTACATAAAAAAAGAACGAATGTTTTCTTACTTTACAACAATCTGTGTTCATTCGCTCGAATTCTGAAACAAAAAAATAGTCAAATTTAAATAGCATCACTCATCTGAACACCTGTTCTAATTCTAGTAACAAAGTGGTATGTTTGCTGGACTTATCCACGGGATCCACGGATTTTATTTTAAGTTCTTGAAATGAGAGATGAGTTCTAAGGTGTAATATTACTGAAATTTTAAAAACTTGGACGTAGTTTTTGCACCGATTGGAGAATGTAAACAAGATTGTTTAATAAATAAATAATATCTTTTGCAGAATAATTAGTTAATTTATAAGTTGACATATGTATTTTTAAAATGTGAATATATTTATATGCAAGTAATAGTTATTTATATACCAAGTACGGGAAGGCATTCTTCCCGCATGAGTGCTTATTTGAAGCAAGAGCGTAGGCTTTCTTAGTGTGATTGAGAACAAAATTATTTTAACGGAATTAAAATTTAATCAAACTATTCGTAAATTTACTAATTCTACAGCAGCAGTCATAGCAATCACCGGTTGCTATGAATTTGATGATATAACAGTTGAAAAAACAATTTGGGTAAAGGTACATTTTACTTTAAATTATTGACAATTTTTTATGTTTTTTGGGGGTTATAATACACGAAAATCGGTGCATGTAACATTTTATGAATAGAATTTTTTTATTTTTATGATTTGGCTATAGAATGCCTGGGAAAATTCAGTATATTTTTGACCGACAAGAGTGCGAATTGAAAGTTTCTGATTGTCTAGAGCATGCGCCAATGTTGTTTATAAGGTTGTGAGTATAAAAAATTAAATTGTTTCTGAATCTAGTTGCCTGTACAACACAAAATACAATACATACATAGCATCACGCTATATCGCACATACTGGGGTAGGACGAACCCACAATCAATCTCCACACCACTTTCGCCTCGTCCACATTCAATTATGCATGTCTATTTTTCACACTCGGAATCATTCGTGCACGCAACAATCACTCACACCTAACAACTATTTTTTTTGTAAAAATCCCCACTGTTTATTAAACTTAACAACTTTGCTTGAAGTCATTTTATGACACTAGTTACATATGCTATACGTTAGAATAGATCTGTATTTTCAGTGTATTATAAAAATAATAATAGGAATAGAGTTTATACGTGGTAGTGCATCATAAGATCGTCCTCTATGTGACTTGACGGCTGGTAACAGCGCCAAAATATATTAATTACTGATATCTGCGAAAGCAGAGTGTCATATCCGAAATGGATAAACGGCGTGATGATATATTTAAACATTATATTAGGTGACAATACTTACTACCTTGTATGTATTAATGGGGTATGTGACCATAATCGAATTTCAATGTATACGCCATAGCATATGAATGTTCTTCATTGTAGTTTCTTCTTACAACAATAAAAACTTTACATTATTTTGTAATAATAATGTTATTAGCAATTTTGTGTTTTGGAGAAGGGATATGTGACGTCACTGTGGCCGAGGAAAATATTGTACTGCGCTGTACGCTTGGCCCGCTGATCTATATCTATTTCTTTCCTTTACAGTATCTCTGTCTTTTTCTGGCACCATACCTATTCAGAAGACACAGTGACGTCTCACATCCCCTCTCCAAATCTTTAAAAATTAATTTCTCGTTAACAATAAACAATTAATTGATTTAAAAAAATACGGGTATTTTATTTTTGTATCTAGTATCATGTAATGTCAGAAAAAAAAATTGGTCACATACCCCATTATAAGTACTGCTACTTGCATTTAATTATCTCCACTTACTTTTAAGCGGATTTTGATACTTGGCTTCTCGTAAGGTGCACTCATTCCCATAAATTTCCATAGCCTCATCGGTCATGATACAAATTGGATCATAAATTCCTGGACATTGTTTACTTTCGCATTTATTATCCAATTCTTTTATCTTGTCAAATATTGTTGTAGGATAACGACGAGCCTTTGCACTCGAATATCCTAAAATAGAATTGATAGCGAGGTACATAGCTTTGTGGTAACTGTAATCATGAAATTATTCCAGCCGACAAGTTCTCGGATACCTTGGGGATTGGTATTTGACACAATGGGGTATGTGACCAGAGAAGAATTTAAAAGAAATAATGACATAGCAAGAAAAATGGTATTATTTTGTCCTATACATAAAATAAAAGTTATTTACATAAGAATCAGAAAAACGGGACATTACTGCCGATTATTTTACGGCTCCGAGTTATGTATTAATTTTTGACTGAAGCCATTGATAACAA
Source organism: Poecilus cupreus (assembly GCA_963942605.1). Classification (NCBI taxonomy): domain Eukaryota; kingdom Metazoa; phylum Arthropoda; class Insecta; order Coleoptera; family Carabidae; genus Poecilus; species Poecilus cupreus. Next base: position 21,614,755 of record OZ012718.1, read on the forward strand.
TAAAAATTAATTTAAATTTACAAATTAAATCTGATATTCAATATGTATCTAGTATTGCGTTTCTCTCGTTTCTAAGGTAACAGAATGTTTAAACGTTTTCGTGATTATTCATACATTTCTAGAGTAACAGATCGTTTAAAACGTTTTAGTGACTAGTCAAGGAAGTACTACTTTCGCTTCGCATTTTAGGTGCGAAATAAGCACTTACAATTCGGTTTTAAAAAAAATTTAATTTTGTTAATTTTTTAAAAATATTTTAAACTTCACATATTTGAAGTGCTGCAATTTGATGACGTGATCTCGGGTTCCTGAACGTAGCTGATAGTAAATGACAGTTGCCATTCAAAAATAGCTTCAAAAGAGTGTTGTTTTATTTACATATAATTTTATAATTAAAATACGTTGAACTTTTATAATAAAACCGTAATAGTTATTTACTAAATTCATATATAACGGTAAGTAAATGCACAAACAATTATAAAAGTGTAGCTTTTAATTTATTTATTACGTATCGCGGAATGCTTGTATCATAAAATATTTGTGCTTCTATCTCTTTCTATCAGAATGTAGCTTTCTGTTTTTACGGTAACCCGTGATGACGTCACATACCCCTGTATACAAATATAAAATATTTAATTTCTTCTAAACTAATAAGAATTGAAAAAAAATAAAAAATACGTATAAAATATTTTAAAATTTAGATTCATATAAAAAATTGGAAAATTTTGTCATATACCCCATGCGTCAAAATATACACAGATAGCTCTAAGCAGAGTGCTAGGCTCAGAAATGTGTAAGTGGTGTGATGATATGAAGGAAGAAAGATGAAGAAATAATTAAATTAAATTAAAGATATGTAACTACAAAGTATATACTGTATTGAATTACACAGATATACAGGGTGATTCATAACGTACGGAAAAGATTGAAAGTGTAGTTAGGTGGGTTCAAAATAATGCCTTTTCCTTAATAAACTTTTATCAAAAACTCAATAACTAAAAAGTTAATACAAATTAAGATTGAATCAATTAAACTGTCGTTATAAACTAGAGCGGTTAATTATGTTATAAATTGGGAATATTTTAAAGTTAATTGATCAATGTTTAGTTTAAAAAATACAAGTAATGTATTGTCATAAAAGTTACGGCTATTTAAATTTTTCTTTTATTGCTCAAAATTGCTATCTAAAAGTTTTATTTAATAATATGATTTCTATAATTCACTGCTTTTACAATTATTTTTGTTGTGTACATAATTTAAAATTAAAATAACAAATTGTCAGACCTGAAAGAAATATAATTTCTATGGCAATGAGAAAATTATGATTCTTTACAATTATTTTCAGCTGTATAGTGGGCGTTACTTTAAAAGAACTTTGTGCTATAACTTTTTGGTTATTAAATTTTTGTCAAAAGTTTATTAAGGAAAAAGCTTTATTTTGGACCTTCCTAATAACACTTTCAATCATTTCCGTGCGTTATAAATAACTCTCTATCCAGAAAATAAGAAAAACGTAAATTGTCTTACCTGAAATTTCACTTGGGCTATCGTTTGAATTAGGGACATTATTTGAGTTAGGGTTATTATTTGAGTTAGGGTTATCATATGACTTAGGGTTATCATATGAATTAGGGTTATCATATGAGTTAGGTTCATCATTTAAGGTATGCTTATCGCTTTCGCGACATCCATGTGGCCTCTCATTTGAGTAAGGGTTATCATTTGAGTAAGGATTATCATTTGAAGAAGGATTATCATTTGAGTTAGGGTTATCATTAGAGTTAGGGTTATCATTTGAGTAAGGGTTATCATTTGAGTAAGGATTATCATTTGAGGTAGGGTTATCATTTGAGGTAGGGTTTTCATTTGAGTTAGGGTTATCATTTGAAGAAGGATTATCATTTGAGGAAGGGTTATCATTTGAGTAAGGGCTATCATTTGAGTTAGGGTTATCATTTGAAGAAGGATTATCATTTGAGGTAGGGTTATCATTTGAGTAAGGGCTATCATGTGAGTTCGGGTTATGATTTGAGTGAGGGTTATCATTTGAGTTAGGGTTATCTTCTAAGTTATGCTTTTCATTTTCGGGATGATTAAGTAGTCTTGCTGTAGAAAAGAATTCAAAATTAGTTTTTACTGTGTAGTTTGCTATAGTTTAAAATAAGATTCCACCAGAAAGATGTCTCAAAGATCTACGACAAAAATCCGAATACCAAAAGGCCGACAGATTCACAGTTAACATTAGCTTATTCGTAGATGTAATGGAGGACAACTGGCAGTAATCCCGAAAAAAGATCAATTGGTTTTAATCGCATTTCACGGATTGAATGTCAAAATACCAAAATACAGATTGTTCTTAGTTGGTAGGCAACAATTATTTTGTATTAGAGTCATTGATTAAAAAATATATAGTTTTTAATCAATGGTACAGTTTGTACAATGATAAAAGGAATTATTTTAGCAGTTCTCAAATGTTACGCAGAAAAAAGTTGAGAAAATTAAAAAATGATTTAGGAATTTTTGTTGTTTTTCATTATAAAGCTCCTTAAAGTTTGGCCTAAGCATTCCCTAACAGCGTGTATCTTCTTTTGTTTTGAATCTTTTTGGTGCACTCTTATCATATTGTAAATTCGAATATTTATAAAATTCTTACACATATATTGTCCAGTACGTTCTTCATTAGCAAGGTCCCATTTTTCAAATTTTTTTAATAGTCCATCTATGTAATTAATAAATAATATTATTAACTTTTATATCTTAAAAACTAAGCTTAGCCAAGGCTGCTTTTACACTAACCATTGTGAAATAATAAAAGTGAAAAATGTGTTTTGATCGAAAATTTAATATTTCTTTTAAGGGGAAAATAGATCTGTGTTATCGTGTCGGACTGTGGATCATGAGAAAAAATTGTCTCTACAAACTAACATGTTTGTGGTTTGTTATTTGGTGGAATCGTGCGCGTAATAGTATATTATACATTAAGGGAGAGAAGTGTATGATTTTTTTCCCGCGGAGTAAATTGAAACACGAGCCGTAGGCGAGGGCAATACGACAAGGGGAAAATTTACCTCTTCTGCGGTGTATATACTATTTTTTTCACGACCCCAATATTTATGATGGTTTTTATGTAATTCAAAATTATTTGAATTGTAATATAAATTGTAATATAATTTTTCGCGCCGCCGTCCGACATTGACACAATTACATATCTCTAAAGCGGTCGGAAATCATGTTTTTGTCGAACTAGTTCGACAAAAATTGCTTACTTTTTATGGTTATATGTTGGCATCACTTCACTAATTTTAGTTAACTTCTGAAGCTAGAAATATCAAAGTATTACATTTACTTAGAAATATTATGGGAATATATCTACAATTCGGTATTTGCAATACAAGAAAACGGAATAATTATGGATTTTAAACATATTTGTAAGTAATTATAATTGAATTTGCATTGTAAAATCCAAATAAAAATATATAGATATTTTTGGTTATGATATTGGAAAATAAACATAATTGACATTTAAATATCTTGAAGTTAGCAACATAAAAAAATTCCCTGTCATTAAGAAAATGAGTAATAAATTAAATTTATTTATTAAATTTACATAAATGTTGGCGCGAAAAATCTTGTGTATCCCTCGGTTGGAAACTATTTTGCGAGTGCTCGTATTTGTAGGACTCGCCTACGGCTCGTCCTATCAATATAAACTCGCACTCTCAAAATAGCAGTTTCCAACCTTGTGATACAAATAACTATATGATAGTTACCTTTGATTTGTTTAATTTTGTTCATTTTCACATTATTTACTTTACCTCACGACGGGAGAGAAAGTGCACAAATCTCTCGTAGATATGAAATAGTCTGTTTCTCTCATGATTTTGCGTTCAAAGAAACCGAGTCGCAAAAAAGCTATATATACTACCCCTGGGTACTCAGATAATCACTTAAAGCACAAAGAAATTTATAATATTTTTAAGTGAAAAATATTATTTAATCATACTTTAATTTCTAATATGTATAGTGTTTATTATTTACCACCTACAGTGTGAATAAAAGTACAATTATAATATAATAAATAAACATTGGTAACACTAATAATTTACGTTTATGTGTGGTTTGTAGGTTAAATATTTCCCTTCTTAACATATTTTCGTTATTAGTGTTGTGCTTTTGTTTTTATGCTCACTAGTATCTATTATATGCCAGTCTTTTGTTTATGCTTATTTCGATTTTAAAACCTGTATAAACAAACCGCGAAAATGTCAATATCTTCCTTACATACGATTATATGTGCAAGAGGTAAAAATAACCTGTATTTATTACACTAAACAGAAAATCTTTCTCAAAATCTTACCTAAAAAATGTCCATGGTGATCGTAGTAAGGCTCAGAATCAAAATCTTCAAAATGTGCTAGGGGTGTTTCTATAGAATTAGATTGCAAATAAATCTTCGTTCGGAAATTTGCATGTTCTCTTACCTCTATAATGGACTGGCGACTCATACCAATCGGGAACCCAAAGATCAGAATTTTCTGATTGTATATCAAAAAAATTCGATTCTGCATATCGTTTATATCTCGTAGTGCCATCTCTCGTTCCCAAATGTGTTTGTCTTTCCCTATTAATAATTTCTGCAGCATATCGTAAAAGCTCAAGTTCATTTCTGTCTTGTGATTCTGTTGATGCTATGTTCATACCTGTACCCAAAATTTTGTTCACATCTCCGCGAATGTTTAAACGTATGGGACTATGTTTTCAATAACAAATTTTTAATGTTAAATTAAGTGCCAGAATTGATATTTCTTGAACTAAGAGCTACGACGTTGATTAAATTCGCCTACAATGGGGTATTCCTGTATTTTTGGGACAATTTTTTATCACTTCCCGAGATCTGCGTAAGCAGAGTGCCACACCCATAATGGGTAAAAGGCGTGATGACATATTTATTTACGATTCAGTATTTTTTTCTAAATACAGCAATTTAAACGTATCATAGTTTATTCTAATATGACTAAATAACTGAGAAAAATGCAAGTAAAATCAGTTGATCTCGACTACTTGAACTCAATGATTTTAAGCTGACATAAAGTTTTCGTACTAATACAATTATTTTTATAACAATTTTCTATTGTATGTACAATGTTAATGATAAATAATATGAATGATAAAAATATTAAAATCTTTACAATTAAATAAGAATTAATCAAAACTACCTATATTACATTTTTTGTAACAAGAATTTTGCTGAACTGAAAGTGAATCTTGTTAAAGATGTGTTAAAAATATTTTACCACAAATATATTATTTCCTGATTTATTGATCAAATTCTTGTTTTGGTGTCAGCGCAAAAATATACGAAAATATTTATTTATTTATTTAAATAAATGTTAAAAAAATTATGTAACTACAAAAAAAAAAAAAAAAAAAAAACTTACAACCAATTGTCCATGTTACTTGCACAATAGAGAAAAATATTTGGTTTTTCATTTGAGATTATTGTATCGCACGCTTGTATTGTTCAAATCAATGTGGTCCAGGTATTTATATTTTGGTGATTATTATTCAAATTATTTATTACTTTTTAAATTTATTACAACTCGATATAAATATTTTGTAAATACGGTGAATTTTTATTACATGAAATTAAAAATGCAATTAATTCAAAAAGGAAATATTTTCCTCGGTGTACTACGTTTTAGTTTATTTTTATTAAAACAGAAAAAAATCCGAAAATAAAAATTATTTTTGAGAGATTGTCAAATATTTGTATAATATTCATTAGAATTCTATTAAGTTTGATATAAATTGAAGATTTTACAAAGGGTAAATATATTGTCAGGGTCTAATTTTGGATGTAGTAGCCTGCGTACTATACTTATTATGGTATATGATATATTTTTTAAAACATGAACATAATTTTTTCACAACCGAGAAAGAATCTCGGTTTCTCTGATACCAGAATCATGGCAGAAACATTTAGTTTCATATCTACGGGAGATTTGTGCACTTTCTCTCCCGTCTCAAATAATGTGAAAAATAAACAAAATTAAACAAATCAAAGGTAACTATCATAAATTATACGTATTACAATTCAAATAATTTTGAATTACATAAAAACCATCATAAATATTGGGGTCGTGAAAAAAATAGTAATACACCGCAGTAGAGGTGTATTTTTTCTTTGTCGTATTGTAACCCTTATCTGCGGCTCGTGCTTCAATTTACTCATCATACATTTCTTTCCCTCAAAGTATAATATTGGGCTTCCAAATTATCAAAAGATGGAGTTGATCACAATTCCCAAAAGGTACATGTCAAATTCATTTTGTAACATATCTTATGGTGGCGAATGATTGCATTGGTATTGGTAGTTTGCTTTTATTGGCAGCAAATATTCCTTTATTTATAGGGTTTTTTTTTTTTTTTGGAGAAAATTCAATCTTAACCTATAATCTACAAATACAATAACCTTTCATTTTTACATATTATTTAAATAATACGGCTTAAACAAATGTTATACTTACATTGGAATAATCTTAATATATTTACTATTGTTATTAATTTTTAAAAAAATAACAATTAATTTCAAAATACAATGAAATTTATGTACCTTACGGTTAGTTTAGCTTTTTACCACTAGTTTGGAAATTCAATACTATTTTGAGATCACCAAAATTTTGTCAATGTCAATGTGTATTTATTGATATTTAAATAATCACAATAATTTTGAGAACAAGTAAGTAACTAAATCATCTATTCTACATCTACTACCTTACATTTCCAAAAGCAATTTCGACAAAACAATGCATGTAAACGCTTTCCAAATTCAGATTAAATGTTAGTAATTTGTCGTCATGAACCGAAGAACTTCAGCTGCGTTAAGAGCTGTTTCCCAGCCGTGTTACTGTATTAAAGTTTCATCTGCGGTGAACCCTCAGTGCGCACCGCATTCATCTTCGTCACAAATTAAATACTACATTTAATTACTCGATTTTATGAGCAATTTCAACGGGTGAAGGTTCTACGTTCTGCTTTACGTTATCATAAACTCCTTGATGAACCAACTCGTGCGCGATCTCCGGGTTCAACAAAACAATATCACTTCTCCGAAGTCACTTTGATTTATTAACGTGTTTTTATTGGGGCCTTGGTAAATACTATCCTGTCATCAAGAAAATAAATAAAAGATGGGGATTACTTTCTTTATTCTAGAAAAACTATCTGTTGTTTGTTATTCCCAACTTCAAACTTATTTAATTAAATCTATTTTGGGTAATGGTCGCCATTCATTTATTTGATACTCAGCAAAACCGAAAGCAAAACTCATGCTAATACGAGGGCCGGTTTTTCAATATATAGTTAAACTCTTATGCCCGGTATTATAAACGCTGGTTAAATAGCTGGTTAGCCAATATGCTACTAAATTTAATATGCTACTTAATATTTGTGTGGGTATTATAAACCAAAATTTTATTTGATTACCTACTTATTAGTTAATCGAGTCTCCCTAGAAAAGTTACCAAATCATATTAAATTTAGTTGGTAAGTTAGAATCTCTATCAGAAGTATACACATATTCCATGTAGATGGCGGAAGTGAAAATTATTATTTACTAATTAAAACTTACATAAAATATGACGAAATCAACTAAATGGAACAATTTGAAATAAAATAATACAAATATTTATGAAAACCATAACATTATTGAAAAAGATCAATGAGTGCATGAAATATGAAATTTGATATTATCATTAGTTACTGCTATCATAATTATATTCATCAAATATATATTCAGAAAAATGGAATAATTAGAATGAGGTAAAAATTACAGTGAAAAATAAAAATTTAAATGATTAGAAATAGATAATTGAAAAACAAAGAAACAGACACAGTGGATATGCAGGCTAAGACAAAAGTATTGGCAGATATAACCATATGTGTCTAATTTAATTCAATGTACAGTTCAGGAAGGACAAAGATAAGGAATTTATTTGAAATTATTTTATGAAAATATTAAAATAAAATCAATAAAGCTGAAATCTAAGAAGAATATAACTGGATATTATTTAATATGGGGCACGTATAAAATAAAATATATTTTTATTTAGGTAGAACTGGAGGAAATAATATAAAAAGAAATAAACAGATGAAAACCTATCAATTGTTGAAACGCTATCAATCGATGATACTGACATCATAGTCGGAATGTAAATATCTACAAATTTTTTAAGATTTAAATATCTTTAATATTTAACAAGTATTGACTTTATTTATTTTTTTCCATTAAGTATTTATAGAACAAAAATATAAAATAACATTGAAATATACTTTTAATAGTCTACTAACTAAATTTAATACCACCAAAACTGTCCTGCTTATTTAATAAGCTGATTTAGTAGGAGACTAAATTTATATTACCTTTATAATACACTTTTTGCAAATAGTATGTTACTTAATTTATAAAATACGCTATTAAATTTTAACATTCGTTTATAATACCGGGCCTTTGTTAGTTAACGCTGAGTTGCAAGTTAACTTGTAATTAAAAACTACATCGTTTTTCATAGCAATAGATTGGTAACTTATGTAATATTATATTCTACAACAAGTAATGGAATGGCACATATTCCACGCGAACAAGAAGTTTGTAGTCCGAGCCGAAGGTTTGCGAGTGCGGGATATGCCATTCCATAACATGTTGTAGTCTATACTTTCTATAACAAGATTTTGGAAATTATTTGCAAAAAATACAAACATAAAACTGTTGAAAATGTCAAACTCAAAAAATTAAATTAAAATAAACGGACGTAACCATAGTAACTGAATCAATATAGTTCATCTATCACGGCTCAGATTCGTCGAAAATATTCCATACGCGGCGTGTGGAATGTTAGTGATTCCACAACAATTTTTAGTTGCAGAATGCGTAGTTTACAAAACAGTGTTATAGAAAGTATTTTCCTATTCAAGTTTGAATAATATCCTTGCTCGTGCAAATGTTTTATGTCAGTTGTGTGTTGCTTGTCAGCGTGTGGTTGGTTATTATATTTTTCGTGCAACAGGTATTTCAGTAATGTATTCCCGTTGCATGAAATATTTTATTACTTTTATCAAACTATTTATATATTGTAACGTTTTATTCGTTACTCTGGTTCAGTGAACTTGAATAATAAAGCAAAAGTTTAATTATAATAACTAACAGAAATGATTTATTTATTTCCACTTATTTATTTAACACACAAAAATGCTAATTATTATTTACACAACAACTATTTATTTTAATCGATTTATTTATTTTCGCACGTCGAATATTTATCTACACTCACTGACGGTTTATAATAGACTGTCCGCCGTTAGCTCGGCATCCCCTTACTTATAAATAGTATTGCGTGTTCAGGAATGTTTTCACATTGTCGGGCATGACGACACCGACAAATTTCAACAGATCTATACTTGTTAAAATACGCTTAATTTTTTATGGATGACAGTAAACGAAAGAGAACAAATGATTTGCCAAAGCAATACTGACACTACTGTGGTTTTTGAGACGCAACAAAAAGCTCCAGCAATGCTTATAAAACTACTGCTTGTATAATAGCAATTGAGAAGAATGATTGTGAGCATAAATGAAGTAGGGAAAGGTTTAAATCTGCTATTGAATGTCGATAAATATAAAGTGTTGGTGTTTGAGAAGAATGATTTGGTGACTGATTGTAATGTTTCAGTGAATGGTGTGAGACTGGAACAAGTGAATGAATTTGTATATTTAGGTAGTATGTTCTCGAGGGATGGACGTATTGACCGGGAGATTGAAAGGCGAGTGTCTGCAGGGTGCAAGGTATTGGGTGCTCTGGGTATATTTGCTCGAAACGTGAATGTATCTAGAGATGCTCGATTGAGTGTTTATAATGGTGTGTTAGTGCCTACATTGATGTATGGATCTGAATGTTGGGTGTGGATGAAGAAGCATGAACGACGAATAGCTGCTGTGGAAATGAGATATTTGAGAGGAGTATGTGGATATACGAGACGTGATCATATACGGAATACATTGGTGTATGATGAGTGTGAGATTGAGAAGAATGTTGTTAAGAAAGTGGGAGTGAGTCAGTTGAGGTGGTTTGGACATGTTGAGCGAATGTCGAATGAAAGGTAGGTGAAAGTAATATATGTGGGTGAGATTGAAGGTGACCGATTGCGCGGGCGTCCGAGGAATAACTGGTTGGGTATGATTGATGGTTTGTTGCGTGAACGAATGATTCCGAGTGTGAAGAATAAACGAGCATGTATGAATCGCACTATGAATGTGGACGAGGCGAAAGTGGTGTGTCAGGATAGGAATGTTTGGAGGAGATTGATTGTTGGTTGACTGTTTTTCTGGGTTCGTGCTACCCCACTAAGTGGGACATAGCGTGACGTTATGTATGTATGTATTTATGTATGTATATGATAAACACGAAAATACCTTCTGCCAATATGACATCTGACAGGATACAATTCAATTCAACTATAGCTTCTTGTTTAACCATACCTTAGAGCTGTAGTAAGACTCAACAGGTTAAGCTGTAAACTACAGATTAAAAAACGCAAATTTCACATAACCACTGAAATATCCATAGTTACTGTTAACCAGAACTTTAACCATCAGTTGTCAAACCGGCCTTACAAATATGCATTGATTATATGTCATACATACCGAAGTGCATTTGCTATAGACGTTTAACATTGGAATAGTTATTTACGTGTACATATCAAATGCGTAAAGACATTCTTCCCGCACGAGCAAGCTTGTGAGCATGGGCTTCATTTGCGTGAATGAGTGGATGACGTGATGGTTATGCATTTAAGATAGGAAATTAGTTAATTCTTGTGATGAAGTTAATTTTAGGCAAAAATGCTTCAAATGAATATTGTAGATAATTAAATTGTACATTTAAGTGAGTAATCATATTTAATTTTGGATGTTATATAACCGAAATAATCGGTTTTAAAATTTTATAAGAATCACATCTCTAGCCATGAAATTGAAATAAAAAACAAACAAAAGTATGGAATTTTAACTGCTAAAAAAAATTACTTTAATATGAGTTTGTGATTGATTTAAGTGAAAATAATAGGTTTATTATTGTAAATGTTTAACTATTCGCACGAATAAAAGTCACAAATAATTAAATGGAATTTTATTTTATACTTTTTAATATTTATTTATTACAAATAATAGAAATTTACTCAAACAATTATTTTGTTTAATTATCTTTTTCATGTGAATATTCAATTTTTATTGTCGCTTAAATCCGAGCTCAAATCAATCGCAAATTTATAACAAACTAAACTATTTTGAAGCAATATTAAATCCGATTATTCTGGTAATAAATTATATCATCACTCCCTTTTTTGGTTGTATCACTCTACTCACGTAGAGTAAGTGATATATTTCTGCGCATGAATTGCAGTTACCAGCCGTCAAGTCATGGCTCCCAAACTTATTAGTGGAAGAGAACCATAGGGAGAGATTCGTTAGCCCGGAGTTATTTACCCCATATACTTCGGTTACAAAACGAACAAAATAAAATGTGATTACTAACTAACGTAAAATTTGCCACTTTTTTAAAGGCATTTTCGTGCAAAAAAAGACTGATTTCCCATATTAAACACATATCCGGTATTTATACGCATTAAGCGCAGTTACCAGCCGACAAATCACGGTCACAAGCAAAGCCTAAATTTCATTTTGATTGACAGGATTCTGAAAATGATTGTATAAATAATTGTCACTTATTTACTGTCGATACGTTTTTTCCAGACTATTCTACTATGCCAATGAAAACGTTCCTTCTTGTTCCTTTGCTTAGAAGTACATTCCAACAATGTCACAATATCATTTACAAATTAAATTTGGTATTCACCGCACATTGATCGGTCCCAGGCCCCGCTCCCCGCTTCCTCTCCTATCATTGATCGCATTTATCTGTGGCAGCAATTAGATCACGTTGTGTATGATTTACGACTCCCTGGAACGGTTGGGTTCGGTTCCGGAGCCCGCCTTGTTGCACGCTACGAGAGGATTCATCAATTAATTCATTCCGTCTGTGCGGTGAAGGACTGTGGAATGATTAAATGAATAATGTTGATGTATGTATCCTCCTTGTGATGGTGACTGTCGTTGAAGTGGTGTTTCGTTCGTAAAATGGTAAGAGTAACTTAAAATAAATTTACTGGATGTTTTACCATCTTGCTCCAAAAAAACTCCATGATATTTCATAGGAGTGGATCTAATTTGTAGATATCGGGTGGTTCATCGGTTTGTATTTATTATTTTACTCGGGTATTTCAAATACACAAAGTTTATTTCAAATTAAAATTCCCACATATCTGTAGCATATGTAGATATTTCTACCAGGTATTCTATTTTCGTGCAATAATATATACAATTTTATATTTTTTTATTGAATACACTATAAATTTTAGCAAAATTTGTTTAATCTTTTGTTTTTCTTTAAAACAGTTTTTATTCATTATAGTCCTAAAATAATCAGTACATAAACTATTTATGTTTATATTGATAAAGAATTATACACAGATATTATGCCATGAAACAGTAAATAAATTTTTCTGAAACCGGAGCGAAAATGCTATTTTCGCGCCTAAAATGCGGAGCGAAAGTAGAATTTCCCTGCCTAAGCAGAAAAACGTTCAAACGTTCTGTTATCTTAAAAACGTGCCATGAAAAGGTGTTTAAACCATAGAACTAATAAAATGTATGGAAGGTGTATAGACAAAGATAGTCTGTAACCAGCACAGCGTGACAGAGATAAAGAGATGAAAGTCCACCCGTCACGTGACAAGAAAATGGTTGTATGTTCTACGTGTTAAAAGTAATTAATTTTTTTGTGGGGTATTTTCGCTTCATTTCACAAACTACCTCACTTACTCACAAAATGTCACTTTTAACACATATAATAAATAGCTATTATGCAACACCTGAGGAAAACCTACTTTGTGTAACTTGTGTGATATCAAGTGAAACTTCCTAACTGGTTGCATAAATATTTACTATAAATTCAAACAGTTGTTCGAATGTCTGTCCCTCGCATCAATACAATAAACTGAATAAAATATAACAACGAAAAGTTGATGGCTGACAGCAACTAATTATTTTATATAAACAGTCCACACAATTAATTCTATTGAAAAAATGACCATTGATAAATACTCATATTTAATTCACAAATACCTGAAGAACGTTGCTTAAAGGTAACAGTCCTCCGCCTTCGGCGTTGAGCAGGTGCAACGTCTCTTCGATAAAACTGTAATAAAATTATTATATAAGTATCAAAACCATCGTGAAATTTATAAAATTCCAGCAAGATATCTTAGACAATCGTTTGTTGCTATTGGAAATGGTGACATTTAAAATTCAGTTTGTTTCTGTATTTATTTATATTCAGGAAATAATCAACCGAATATAACTCTTCATAATTCCTGAATAAAATCTGTAACTCGTGTCAAAAATGACACTTGAATACAGCCGGGACTATTCGAAAATATACCGATAAATTTTTAGTTCTCAGAATATTACCTATGAAAGAAAACATGTTATTTTTTAAGATTATAACTATCTACCACCAAAACCGAATATTTGTAAACAAACTACCACAAAATACAAAACATATTTTCCAAATTTCTGTATAAAAGCCAGTGTCACATAAGCAGCTACAAGTCGTCTAATAGAAATAAAGTAACAAAATAAACATGTCTTGTGTAAATGCAAACTTCGACCGAGACCAGACTTTTATAGTCCAGGACTTTGGACCTAGAGGTAACGTAGGGAACGTGGCTCAGAACTTGACGCATGGTCTCCAACCTGGAGCTACCGTCGGAGCGGTGGTTTTGTCTGATCAAGAATTTTATATCAACATCTACGATGCGAATAAGAATGCTCTGATACACCTGGCAGCCCGGTAAATTAAACATCATTATTAATATGTAGCAATGGTAGTGCAGTAGTTATAATGTGCATCATGTTTTGTTTGTTTGAATAACTCGGTAATAATATATGATATACTGAGGTGGAAAGTGCTCCATTACAAAGCTGTAATGAAACTTTTCACCGATCTTTATATACTACTTTATTCATAATCAAAAATTAATAAATGAAACATACATAATAAGTAAACTTATTTAGTAGTTGGTAAATTTTAAACCTATACGCAATAGGTTATGATAGGTAAAGAAAAAAAAATGAAAAAAAAAATAGTAAAAGTTTTGTAATTACGGAGGTAATGAATAAAGTTTAAAATTATTTTACCGGATAGAGTAACAATAAACTAATAAAAAAATAATTAACAAAGGTACTGTGTATCATAACATTGTTTTCAATCGTGGCGCATCAGTTCACCAACGAAGAAAATGGAGGGAATAACTTCGAACAGTTGTACAGAGCCAGAAATCAATAATTCACGGTTATTTTAAAGACTTGGTGTGGATTACAAGCAATGATCTTCTGACTGTTGATATTGTAGTCAATTATCATTGCGTATTTTTTTTGTAGTTTCTCAAAGTGTGATTTCAACGAATTTCGATCATTTTCAAAAGTGATTTCCGAATTTACAGGAATAAAAAATTATAGTATATTCGGGATTTGAATCATTATGTACTCAATAACGAATATCATAATAGAGTACTTGCAGGAGGCGTGGCCTATTTGGCGGGAGTCTGTTTCTGGGCAACGACCGTTCAGGTTAGCATTGAGTCTTATGGAGGTTTTGGTTCTTGTGATTTATATTTGTGTTTTGTCGGTGTTGATTGCGTGTTTTGTTTATATTATATACTTTTTAAGAAAGGTAAATGTATATATAATGTATTTGCATTAAATACATATATGTAGAGCAAGTATATTTTAAATGAAATGTATTAGAGACATTAAATGTATTGGTAAGTTGATGTATAGTATATGAATCAATACTGATGACAGATATTTTTTCCAAATATCACTCCTTAGATTCTCCCGATAAAGCTTTCACATATTCACTTAATTTACTCATCTAAAAATGAAATATAAATTAATATATTTTAAAATTTAAAGTTAAAGAAAACAGTTATATCAAAGAACTAAAATAATAATACTTGTCAAGCCGATCTCGGTGGTGTAGTGGCTATGTCGCTAGCCTAGCACGCCAGAGGTCGTGGGTTCGAATCCCACTGAAGTGCATGGTCGTTTGTGTTGTTCATAAAAATTCATATTCATCTACTCATGAGGCGGCATATGACCATAGTAGTTAGTCCGCCTCTCATCTTCATAATAAAAAAAAAAAAAATACTTGTCAAGTCTTACAATGCTAAGTCTTGTTAAAATTATGATGATAATTGTCGAAACCCTTGATAACTGATTAAAAACTGTTTAGTAACTAAAAAACTTAACCAAAATTATTTTTTATATCCTCTTTTCATTTATTGTTGGGGTTGAAATTGGTAGGTGGTTTGAAAATTACTTTAATTGGTTTATTTTGGTAATAAGCAAATAGTTTTTAATTTAGTTAGTTGATGCAAAATGTACTTCTCAAAATTTTATTCAAATTGAGGTTAATTTCTAATACTATTATATTTATGACATCTACATGGATTTTCACTAATTGTTAAATAAATAAGCATATACCATTTCTTAATCTATCAGAAAATACACAAAATATGATGAGAATATTACAGTTTTATAAATTGTTTTCATCAACATTTACGATACTATACTTTCAAAATACGATATTTTAAAATTGCTTTATATTTAGGAGAATTTTGTGTAACCAGTATAATTATAAACTTACCTTAATCAGCGTCATAAGTTTTCTTTTTTCAAAACAAAGTAGAATGCGAATAACAGATAATTTTACAAAAGTAAACATGAATACTCCATAAGACGCCATGTTAAAATTTTGTCTGGTTGCCCAGGAACAGGTTCGCGCGCTAAGTTTGTGACCTTGATGCAAGTACTCTATTCCTCATATAATAATATACTATTTCACGACTCCAGTATTTATAATGGTTTCTATGTAAAATAAATATACCATCATGTTTCTTACCCATTATCGGTGTGGCACTCTGATTACACAGATCTTGGAATATTCCAAAAATTATAAATAAATATGTATTAATTTTATCTCCAATAATAATGTAATATTAAATTCGCAGGGTGCAGAAGGATCAGGTGGTGTTCAATAGCCTACTAGATGGAAAATGGGGAGCAGATGAATTACCTTCGAAAGTTCCTATAGTGAAGGGAATACGAGCCTCTGTCTTGTTTCTGTACGATTCAGAAGGATATCGAGTTTACGTCAATGGTGAATCAGTGTTGTTCTATAAGCACCGATCCAACAACCGTCCTGCTATATTGGAAATCGCCAATGCACAAATTTTCAAAATTATCTATCACACTACGATTAACCTTATTCCATGACACCATCGCTTTCTACATATTGCAATAAAATATTATTGGAAAACAATGATATTATATAGTTCTTGAACTTTTGCAATAAAAACTTTTATTAAATATCTGTGTACCTAAGTTATTGCCATCACCCATTTATGGTATGAGAATCCGATGAGAATTAGGGCTTTATGTACCGTTGTACTTGATTCTTCTTGTGCAGTTAGAATCTCAATCTGTGCGGCGGCCTTTGGTTACGCTAGAGTCTGAGAGATTCTTGTACAACCAGAACTACATTTAGGATGAATAAGTCGTAAGCCTGTAGCACCTGATTGTGATAATTTGATATTTTAATGGTGTACACACTTACATGCATTTTTAAATCCTAAAAAGATTTTGTATTTATACTTTTGAATAGGTAAAAAGATACATATATGCTATAATCCAATCAGTGGGATAGCACGAACCCAGAAACGCAGTCAACCAATAATCATACTCCTCCAAACATCTCTATCCTGACACACCACATTTTCCTCGTCCACATTCATAATGTGATTCATACATGCTCAACTATTCTTCATACTCGGAATCATTCGTTCACACAACAAACCATCAATCATATCTGACCACTTATTTCTCGGACGATCACGCATTCGAACACCCTCAATCTCACCCGCATATGTTAGTTTCACCAACCTTTCGAAAATTGCTCTAGATGTTCAAACCACCTCAACTGACTCACTCCCGCTTTCTTAACAACATTCTCCTCAATCTCACGGATACGATCACCTCTCAAATATCTCATTTCTACAGCAGTTATACGTCGTTTACGCGTCTTCATTCGTACGTAACATTCAGAACCATATATCAATGTTGGTACTAACACACCATTACTAACACTTAATCGAGCATCTCTAGATACATTCACGTTAAAATAAATCTAAAAAAAAATAGCATTAAAATTCTTATGTGCCACATTTAAATTCTACACCAGGTATTTCACAATACTGTTCCAGATTAACTGAAACATATGTTGTAAATTTTGTTGTAGTTGATGGGTCATATTAATATAAGTTATACAAAAAAAATATTATAAAAACGTATATTTCCCTTGGCTCAATGTATATAACTTTAAATCTTTATTGTAATTGAGTATTAAATAGCTTTCTCCAATAAATACGTTTAAATTTGCAAAGCATTTCACCTCGTTAAATATTGCCAACGAAAGAACTTAGCACTTAATAAATAATTCAATGTTTTTGCATACGTATTTCCCGCGAGGAGTTACCGAAGCTCCATCTGCAGTGATTGGTGGCCTACTGGGATCTCTACATAACGCTCACTGCTCATGGTTGTATCGTAAAACATTGCTGTAATAAAGATAAATACAATGTTGTGAATATTTCATATTTTCTTTCAAGATATCGACCGATGACAAAGAGCTGTTATATGTAAAATGATTAGGAACATTTTAGGATCTTTATAACTCGTCAATTTATAGGTTGCTTTGTATACTTCGTTCACTACACTGTCACTGAGAATTCTTTCCAAATAAATTAGTGTAGTCTTAAGTGAAAAATGAAGTAAAGTGACACCACCACTTAAATTAGAAAAAGTAAAAAAATTAATATAATAATTAACATAAACATATCACTCTGCAAAAAACTTATTTACGTTTAATGTACGGTCTAAAAGGTACATATTATCTGAATGTTTATAGCGGTTAACTGTATTTCTATTGTTCGATAAGTAAATTTCGTTCTAAGTATAATCTAAACCCAATGATGAATTCTGAAATATTCTTTCAATATTTGATTTATTTTTCTTTTTCATTCTCAAATGGAATATATCCTAATATCTAACTTCAATGGTGCGCAATGTATATGTATATTGTCACTCACTTTCACAATTAATCAAGTTATCTAATCAGACCAAGTTTCTCTGCTCTCTACCATGTGGAGTTTGGGAACTATTTCAGCAAGACATTAAGTTCAAGTTGATGAAGTTGATACACGATGTTCCATGCATGTAAAACATCTCATATAGCTCCAAAGTAAAACGTTAATTATCATGTTTAATTATCTTGCAAATTTAGATACTCTAAGGACCAGTTTTTAAACCTTGTGATTAATTAGTAGGTGCATAATTTATACTTGAATCAGTAATTTGGTAAAGGTCACAAGTGCACAATATGAAGTTTTGCAGCAAAAGGGAAAACTGTATAAGTTACTTCATAATCTAATTTTATTATGATATTATGTTTTATACCTAAATATTCAATAGTAAATGCATTAATAGTTAATCGATTTTTTTCCGTAATTTAAATATAATTGCAACAAAATAGTATGACTCAAATGTGCCATTTTCGAAATTGAAATTTGTATTTCTCGAACGAAATTATTTCATGTGAAGGTGCAAAGAAAATTTATTTTTTAACTAATAATCATCTAGTGCTTCCTCAATTGCAGTGGCACGCCAATAAAAGATTTTTGACAATATTCTTTTTTATTCTCAGGAATACATTGTATCAGGGATTCCAGATTATCCATTTTCTTAACATTGATGAACATGTATGCATCTTATGTTTTAAATGTAACCTTATTAGGCAGTATTGGTCTTTCACCGCCAAGTCTTGATAAAGAAAATATATTTTTAATAAGTCCATCAATCCACTGAGAGTGCCCCAAAATTTTCTTGGTTGTTCTGCGAAATTTGCAATATAACTTTCTACGACTTTTGATATCGCTAGATTGTACATTTTTTATCTATTTATAAAATATTGGCCACCATTTTTTATAGTCTATTAAATCAGAAGTTTCTCCCTTCTTAACAAAAAAATGGCTATTACTTCTGGATTTTTCTTTTAGTACAATGTAGTTATCATTCTTTTCACCTTTCTAATATTTCACGTAACAGATGCAAAATGCCCATCGCAATCATTAAATGATTGCTCCCTTTCAGAAATATAATCTTTTATCTTGTTAAATCTATTACTTGCCATTAAAAATTTTACAATTTTTTTACTTCGGGCTGGACAACCACCGAAAAATATATACAGTTTTTCTATGGTATCGGATAAAAAATCTTTTATATAGTTATTCAGAAATGTACGGACTTCGTTAGGATCTGTGTGCTCTACTTTATTACAGTGTTGTATTATTTTCTGTAGAAATTTCGTTGAAGATTCTAATGATATAATGGCGAATCTGTAAGTTCATAATCTTTGTTAAATAAATATTTTTCGTTTTTGTTCAATTATTCATTGCAGTTTGCAGTGTTACAAATTTTTCTAATAAATTTTGTTTTAAATTTGATTGATATATCGTGAAATAGTAATATTTAGGTAACCAAATAGGCCTTATTGAATGCATTTCAAAATTCTGAACCACTATTGAATTTATACTTTTGCTGTAAAGTGAATAGGTAAAAATTTACGACAAGATTAATTAAATACCATTGAAACCCCTAAACTTCACATTTCATTTCTACAACCGGTATATGCCTAGGATAATTACGAGCCAAAAATATTTGTAGTACCTATATGTACTCGCTTGGCAAAAGTCAATATTTTCCTTAATTCATTTGATATATATACCATACATCTCCACGTACCGCGAAACGGGAAATGGAACCTCGTAGGCAATAACCACCAGCAAGGGTCAGGTACCAAATCGTCCCCAGCTCGAACGTCCTCTTCCAAATCAATTTAAACGATCCGAGACCGGAGATCGGATTATCTCGTCGAAAATTGATGCGCGTTGAAAAAAATGGCCGCGTCCACATATTACATTACATGTGATATTTTATGTGCCCGCCGGGCAAACAGAACATCCTGGCCATTTTATTGGGGTTGTCTTGAGGAATGAGCGAAGGGAGGGAGTGCTTCAGCAGAAGCAGTGACAACGAAAATTTATTGAAATGTGGGAGATTGTTGTTTATTTTCGGAAGATTTTATACGGTAAATAACTTTATTTTCCATTATGTTCGATTCAATTTAAGCATGCCACCATTTCTATTTCGAGAATTACGAGATTAGTTAAATTAGCAATTTCTATTTAACAAGAATATCAATTATTCAATTCAGTATAATTTTTTTTTTCTGAAATTAAATTTAATACAGCGAGGCGTAATTACACTTTTTTGTTGATTAATTGTAGCAATTGTTCTATTCTTTGCGTTTTATTTGTGTTATCTTAACGATAATTTTCTATGATGACATTTTCAAATGATGAATATTCCGATAATAACTTTATTTATTGCTCATTATAATAGTCCTGTAAAATAGAAATAATTTATTAATTCAACCAACCTCAGAACTCTTCACTTGGATTTATATATTTCACATAGAAATCATTTAACATAGAAAAATCTAAAATTTTGATCATATGAAAATGTATGCTTCCATTTATAGCATGCGCAGTGCACGAATTGAGCAATATTTAATTTTCTGTGTCTGTTACATTTCTCGTTAGCTTGGATAAGTGCTTCCAATAACAGCCGCGAAAACTTCTGACATAGTCAAAGACGAAATTATTTGTTTTATGTTAAATGATTCTGTGTTAAATTATTCCTGTGTTCTATGCAAACTATAAATCCAGCTATACAGTTCTTGAAATAGCAATGTTAGTATACTTAAATTAATATGTAGTATACCGAGTATCCATATTTTTAATAGGATATACAATTTTCATTAGGCGATAGTTCGTTTCCTATGTCTATGAGTTTTAGAACTAAAATGTAAATACAAACAAATGTTTGGAAATAAAAACTGCATTAAATGAACTTCAATTTATTAATATAATACATTTCTGCCATGACATAGACGTAAAATTAAAATAATTTGTAGCTATTTACAGAGTGCAATGGTAAACAAAACAAAGTTGGTAGATGATATTTTTATTTATAATAAAGTGTTAATTAATTATTAACATAATTAAATCAGTAAACATGGATATTAGTACCAGCTCAGAAAAAAATCATTGGATTAAATAGTATTTTGCGGGAAATTCATGAAATCAAGTGAAAGATTTATTGCGCATAATATCAGGATCAATGAAGTAAATGCAATGAACAATAATGTAACGGACGCGGCAGCGACAAGTTGAAGCTTGCCGGCCTACGCCGCGTCGCAGAGCGAATGACGCAACGCTAACGGGTTCGGACAAGTCGTTTGCTCCACAATAGGGAATATTCCCGAAGCTTCCAGAAACAATGAACGTGCAGTTTATAAAAGGAATCGCCAGCAGCCGTCAGGCAGTCAGTCGTTTAAATGACTCGGACTCAGTTAGTCAAGTTGAGTCGGCCAGTCAGTTAGTTGACTCAGACTCAGTAAGTCAGATGACTTAGTCCACTCCGAAGCTACTATGAAGAGCTTGTGAACATAAATATATCGCGCGGTCTGAATATAAATATATCGTTTTAAATAAATATAGCTCGGCTAGTTTATATAAATAATAGTGTTTATTTATAGTAGTGATAATTGATAGTGTATAAGTTTTTGTATTTGTTATTTTAGTGTTATATATCTAGTGTTAATTAACTTTTACTAATTATTATAATAATTATGCTTATTTGTTATTATTAATATTACTTTTATTGTTTAAATAAAAACTTGTTAAGCCCACGAACGTTACAATAATAAATTAAATGTACTTTTATGCGTGACAGAAAATCCAAATAAAAGTGTTTTTTAGATTGCAAATTATTGACAATGAGCAAATAATAGTGTTTCTATCAATGGTTCTCAAAATATAACATACAACTTTCTTTTTGTAAAAAGGAACCTACTTTTTATGCTCTTATACGATTCAGTATTTCTTCTGAACACGATACTAACAAATTATATCCGAATATAACGAAATAACTGAGAAAATGTAAGTTAAATATATCTAGTATACAATAAAATTTTGCTTAACGGATGACGCATTAAAATAATTAGGTTTCAGTAAAAAATGGTAATTTAAATACCAATTACTTCGTAGGTCACGTTTCAGGTAAAAGGATTTGCCTACTTCTGGAAATTTACGGCTTATTCAGTTTCTCGTTTCTCAATATTAAATCGGTTTCTTTTGCGGATGACTTCCTCAAAAGAAACTAAAAAGTATGATTGTAAATCAGTAGGAGGACAGAACCAAATCGACGAGTAATGCTCCAAAAGAATAAGACAAATTATCCTTATTTGAATATTCCGCGGAGCGGGTTTCTATTCAGTTTGAAGGCGAAAGAAAGAATAACCCATCTTTGCAGTGACAGCAACAGCTATTTTGAAAGAATTCAAATCGAACTTGTACTTTGCTATAATGAGATTGTAGTTATTTGTATTTAAGTATAATCATGTTTAATCACCTATACAGCAAAAAAGAGTACAGTATAATTTACGGAACTTTTCAGTAAACTGAAACTCAGGCTATAACCAAACCAAACTCTTTGGTAAATACTTCCAATTGCTTACTAAATAACCGTATTTAGTTTTTTAATTGTTATGAAATTTTCAGAAAATACATCTTACATCTTCAGCTTATCGATTAGGTCGGTAAATTCTATTACCTTTTTATTTTGAGTGTATGAATGTGTTTTCTAATGCTAATTCACTTCATGTATAAAAACTTCCTATATGATAATGAAGTTTGTTAATTTGACAACGAATATAAAAATAAGGTAGTTATTTATATATCAAGTGCGGGAAAACATTCATTCCGCATGAGTACTTATTTGAGCCACGTGTGAAGGCTTCATTTGCGCAAATCCGTGAATGAAGTCTTCCTGCAAGAGATTTGTACAATGTTTTTTGAAACAAGCAATATTATTTTTTAAAGGAAATAAAATTTAATCAAAATGGAAACAACAAATGATTTACATTTGTGACAACAAAACATTTTCAAATTAAGCAATCGTGAGGAAAAAATATTTTTAAAATACTGGCTTTCTCCGGGCATTCTACAGCAAAATCATCTTAATAAGAACAAAATGTAGTTCATAAAATGTTACTTACACCAAAGTTCGTGTATCAAAACTCGCAAAAACCATCGATAATCGCCAATAATTTAAAGAATAATATGTGTATAAATTGTTATTTCAACTGCCATATCAAATTCTTCAACAACCGGTGATTTCTATGAATTTGCTGCAGTTGAATTTGTAAGTTTACTAGCATTTTATTCGTTACAAAAAACATTGTATAAGTATCGGTTTTTAATATACGAAAGACGGCGGGATAGCGCAATGGTAAGAGCCCCGGTTCGTTCTGAAAAAATTTTCATGACGTGATTTGGATCGGTATTCACTCCTGTCACCATTCTAAGTTGGGTTACAATTAACTTGGCAACCACAAAGCTACCAGGCACTGGCTAGTGGTTGTAAAAAGGCAAACAAAACAACTTCGTAACAAAATATGTGGCAATGCAAGGAAATTTAATAGATGTCAATGTGTCTGTCTATCGAAGAAATATAACCCATGTGGTTAAACTTCCGAATTTTCGATACCGTGGGTCAAACGTTGTTTCCAAGATTGTGATTACAAAAGTATCTATTTCAGTAAACAAATAACAATATCTAAAGACGATTTAAAGATACTACTTTCTGCTACAGCAACAAATATTTGATATCAACGTTTCAAACATTATTACACGTGCAATCCGTCTATTAAATGAGAAAGTGGGCAGACAGAATCAATATTACGTAGTATAATCCAGATATAAAAGTCACATGGTTTGTGGAAGGGTAATAAAGAAGCGATTGGCGTGCAGTGATCGGTTGAAGGGAGGTCGGCAGCTGACTGACGGAGGGTAGTGGACAGGCACAGAGGCCATTACACCCGGCTCCAGTGAACTTGACGTCTGTGTTTGCCAGCATCCACTGACCATGTTTTCCATGCTGCTAAGCGTGAAGAATTACAACGAAAATCTCAATTTTCAATGTCGCGATTCACTTTTGAAGTGTTGCTCAAACTATTCCGAGATGTTTTATTTTTAATGATTTTTTTCGTAGATTTGATTAGAAAAAATTTAAATAGTCGTAAAAAAATTTAAATTTGGAGAAATCAATCGATTTGTCATTACGCAAGCCCGTTTAAGTAAAATGAACAAAGCCTTTACTATTTAGAGTAATTAACTTTTATGATAACAGATTGCTATTATTTTTTTAACTAAACATTGTTCAACTAAATTTAAAATATTCCCAATTTCTATTTATAATATAGTTTACTGCAGTAGTTTGTAATTTTTGTATGTTAATTAATTCAACTTTAATTTACTGAATTTGTATCCTTTTTTAATTTTTTTTTTGTCAAAAGTTTATTAAAGGAAACACATTATAGTCGACCCACCGATATATAGTTCAAAACTTTTTCGTGCGTTATGAATGTATACCATATTTTTGAACCAGTGGTTTGTATCGCGAGCTCTATATTTGGGTATTATACGAGAAGTGTTCTAGTGATGTCTAATGTTTTAAAATTATTCTTTTAAAGAAAATCCTCAAATGAAAATGATAGATAATAAATTTCCCTTTAACTTTCATTCGAAACATTTTTTCATAAAATATTTTAGAACATTAGATATCGCTGGAATACTACTCTTAGTAGGTGTACCCAAAAACAGAGCTTGTGGTATACTCAGAATGATTTTGGAGAAGACGCACGTCATCAACCTGAAAAAAAAACTTTATAAAGTGAAAAATAACTTGTACAATTTATTGAGGTATGCTAATGTTTAAAATAAAACGACGTAAAAAATACTAGCCTTAAGAAAAGTATATTTAATGCAATGTACAGTAATTTTGTAGTCAATTTTATTCATTTATTAGAATTTTAATATATTAAATATAATTGTTGTTCATTTTTTGTTCGCTATGTTGTTGCTATTGGTAAATGATCACGTTTACATACAAAATTCACATCGAACTGTCACTTACTGTGTTGTTAAAATTTGTACTCCTTGTGATCCAGTGTTTTATAATATGTATGTATAAATATATTTTGTTTATTGCAACAAATCACGTATAAAAATGGCGGCACGTATGATGCAACTCGCATTGTATTTTCATTTCAATAAAAATTAGTATCCCATATAACCGTTGTTGCATAGTGACGTCACTATCTAGTAATATTTTTGATGACGTGCGTCTTCTCCAAAATCATTTTGAGTATACCAGCTATTGTCACTGCATTTATTTAAGATGAAGTAATCAAAGTAGGCATTAAAAAAGGCTAAAAAATGGATATCAGCGTTCATTAATAGGTGTGTTAACTAAAGGCAACAAACTTACATTTATTTTGATTCATTTCATTAAACTAATTCGTTTTATTGAAATAATTTGTATTAAATAACAGGTAGAAATGAATGTAATATTGTCCTCCCGTAAAATATACTAGCATAGTTGTCAGCACGTCAGTTTTTATGTACAAAATAATCCCATATTCACTACCTACGACAGCGTTTGTCTAAGATACATGGTATACTATTAATATATTACAAACTATTTCATGTTTTACTGAACTAAATCACGTATTGATTATTATTTGTGTACCTACACCTTGCAAACGATGAAGTAACAAACACATCCTCATGTTAACGCCAGCAAACACCACAGCACAGCAATATCGATACACTGATAACTAATTAATATTGACATGGTGAGGTTATGGCTTAATTATATTAGTTCTGTATGTCGTCACGAGAAGCGCGCAGGCTCCTATGACCATCTACCAAATACTGCAGCGTAATGAAAACATCACTTTGTTAAGTCAATATTCAAATTAATATAGGAACAGAGGTCAGACTGTTTACATTATCATAGAAAACTACTTGACAACTACTATTATAAATTAATAAAAATATGATTTAATATATTTACCTATTTGTTCGGGGATACTAGTATATTATCAACTTTTTTGTCCTTTTCTTATATGAACTAACATAGCTTTCTCACAAATCTGGGGCAGTTTATCAACCTGTTGGGATCTTAGATCTCGCTGGTTCGACAACGAAGAAAAATAAATACTGGATAAGAGACGATGACGGGCAATGCAGAATAAGCAAATTCACATGGTTCACATGTGTTATGAAACTAAATTCTTTTGTCTGATAAATCCGTTCCAGCAACCTTATTCACGTGTAGTTCTTTTCTTTCATCTTTCTTCAGCAAACTATTAAAAGTTATATTCATATTTGTATTAAATCATGAATTGTAGCCATGGACACAACAATTTTTGTGAAGAAATCTGCGTTTTTTTATGGTGTCCGTAATTATTTTAGATAAAAATGTCACAAAAAAGGATAAAAGAACAAAACTATTTAAACTCTTAAGTACAATTAATTATTCAAAGAAAAGGAGTATTTAGATGATTAATTAAAATTATCTAAATAGTAGAACATGTGATAACTAAAGCAAAACAATTTAAAAACTTTATAACACATTTCTTACAATACACTACAAAAAGGATATCATTTTATAGCAGTACAAATTTCAGCCTACGAGAATTATACCATCGAGAATTTGTATTTCTTTCAACATGCCAACGTTTCTCCTCTTAAAATTACGTCTCGTATCTTGTCTTCTATTTTCTAATAAATTATAAATAATTCATCGATAAAAAGTACCAGCATTTATTTCCCCGTTTAGAATAATATAAAAAAATCCAAATTTGGTCACAGACACCATTTCTTCGTCGCGTGCATTTCCATTTCCATCTCCTCCCCACGCATTTATTCAATGACGTCGCTCGACGCAAATCATCGTCGCTATTGACTCGAAGGATCACTACAAACGTGGCACGGAATACGTGCTGGTGAGCGGTGCGATTTCACTGCTGTTATCTCTTGGTTTTCTATCAGCGGGAAATCTTCGCTCGAGCGCGTCCTCCACGATCTCAGTGCAAAGAGAGGACTTCTACATCCCCAAGCGTCAGACGCTGGAGGATTGTTACTTTACTGCATTTTGTACTTGTAGTTTTATTAGAGATGAAATTGAATGCCGATTTGGGTTTATGGATTTTGTGTCTGGAAAGTTATGTGATATGGAATTTGTACCTAAAATTTATTGCAGATAGTTTAGATTGCAACATATTTTGCATAATTTACTCATGCATTACAACAACGGAACCCTTAGATATTTGGTTTCATTATAATGAAAGTACATCGAAAAGAAATTTATATGTTTATATATCGGGTGGTTCATCGGTCTGTTTTTTATTTTACTTGATTATTTTAAATATTACCGATTTTTTTTTTCAAATAAAGTTTATATTTAATTTTAATGCCCACAAAACTACTGTTACTGCATAATTTTTCCTACCGAGTGTTTCATTTTCGCGCAAATTTATATTTTTTTAAATCCAATATATTTTTGTAGTATTTGAAAGATCTTTCATATTTAGTTGTTATGACCAATTTTCTTCATATACCTATTTGGTAATAGAAATTTTCGTCGATTTATACAATTCACTTAGAAGAGGTTTTACAAATTACAGGCGCAATTAATCTAATTAGCCTAAATTATAATCTTAATCATATTGAATATTAAGTATATTTCTGTTATTTTTCACAAGACTATTTATATATCTATGCTTACATAATCATCATGTATCCTGGTAATTGGGACTTTTTGTCCTGTTGGATTGACTGTTTAATAAATAAATTATTTTGAAAAAATGACAGGTTGACAACCATGAGCTGAACTTAGTTTCAGGTATTGTGACGTCACATTATCGCCACGGAAAATTTGATGAAAATTTTTGAAATTTATATTTCTAGTGACCTAATTAAACTAGCTAATTAAAAAAATTAAACAATATGTCGGAATACGCCATTGTTCTCTGAATTCCACTCAAAGAGAATAAATAAAAAATACTCTATCTGTTTGTTCTGATCACTTTTTGGCTACTGATTTTCATCTAGGTTAGTTTGGTGTAAATCATAATTTTTACATGAATTTATAAATATTGATTTCAGTTCGCCAATATCCAACGAACAGATCTTTGAAAATGGGGTTGTATCATCACATAGTCACCAACATAATTTTACAAAAAAGTGTAACTAAACATGTTTACAATGCAAACAAAAAATTCTCTAATTCAACTGCAATAATATCACATTATTACCATTAATTAAAATTTGTTTCTCGGATCAATATAAAACATACAGCTGTGAAGTTCGCAGGGCCGTATTAATATTTAAAAATATTCAATTTATTTTTAAATCTGTTTATTTTGTGAAAGATGCTGACTGTTTCGCTGGTTGTATGAGATTGTCTTCTGGTCAGAAGTTTACCACCCTCGATAACAACGAGGGCAGCCAAGTTAATTAGGTAGGTAATAAAACTGAAGTATCATTATTAATATTTTCAATTTATTACAAAATCTTACTTTATTTTTGAAAAAATGAATTAAAAATAATTTTCCGCGTTCCAATTTTGTGTTTCTGTGTTTCCTTGTTATATTTTAGCTAAAACAAGGCAATGCAAGAAAAAAATTGAAATTTTAAGGGTGGTAAGGTATTCTTGAATCCAGCCAAATTATTTTATACAAAAATGTTTCAAATGAATGTTGTAGAGCTTAAAATTCTGCACGTATATCAGTAAACAAAACTCATTTACAATAGGTGGTAACTGGTGGTAACTACAGAAATTAAATAGGAAAAATTTCAAAATTATTTTGTAATAGTGTTCGTCATGGAATAAAACAAACAAATGTATACTGTTTTGTTTGTTTTATTCCATGGTGAATACTGTAGTGTTTTCATCATATTCAGTTCAAACAGATTCGTCAAAATTGTTATTTAATCCACTCCAATCACTATTTATGGTAGACAGTCTTGACACGGTCGCAGCCGTAACAGCAGCTAAACAGTAAATCTGGTAATTGGTCAAAGTAAAGCTTCCAGCACATTAGAGATGGGGTCAACGACATCTAATGCAATTTAGATATGTTGTGCTTGTGTGCCCCGCCGCAATTATGTGCTATCAATTAACCCGATTCTGGTTGCAATATTGCTGTAATGAATTTAGGATAATAAATCACTTAAGCTCACAAGAGCTGCAGGATATAGTTGATCGGAATTTAATATTTTAATGGTTTGGTTGTTGAAAGTATTATACATTTTTATATAAATTATGCCTTTCAGTAAATAAAGTAGTACAATTATTTTTCCATATTATTCAATTCATTGAAATATTATTTTTGCAATACCTGTACTGTAAGTTACCCATTAATAACAAAATTTAAACACAGTAAGTGAAACTTTTATTACACAATTGGTTTTTGCAATACCTGTACTGTAAGTTACTCATTAATAACAAAATTTAAACACTTTAGGTTTGTTCCAAGTGGTCATTTCTGACAAGTTTGTGACATGTTTGTGACAAATTTCAGTGCGCCTGCGAAAAATGTAAACAAGTTAAGTTTGGAACATAGACTGGAACGGCGAATGGAATGAAGCGCATGTGCATGCTCATTTTTAGTTTTGACAGCTAACCTTAAATATAAATATAAATAAAGAAATTCATACATTTTTCGTCACAAAAAAGAAATGTTTCAAAGTTAACTTGTTTACATTTTTCGCAGGCGCACTGAAATTTGTCACAAACATGTCACAAACTTGTCAGAAATGACCACTTGGAACAAACCTAGTAAGTGGAACTTTTATTGCACAATTGGTTTTCATGGTTACATCATTTACTTACCGTCCACGGTGGATGGTAAGTGAAACTTACCGTCCATGGTGGATGGTAAGTAAATATATATTATTCAAATTTTATTTTTAACCTCAATCTGACAGCTGTTAATTTTGATACCTATTTTTCTATTTCTTATATTTACGCAGGTATTGCAAAAAATAACTTACTAACCTCGAACTGTAAGTGATTTTTTAGGACTCGAATGTTTAGGAAATCTCGACCCTACGGGTCTCGACATCCCAAACTACATTCTCGACCTAAAAACTATCACTTACAGTTGACGGTACGTAATATACTATTATATACTGTATATAACTGAGAACTTCAGTTTTATTTACTGAATATTTCAGTTATTCATGAAACAACTGAGTTTATCAATTAAAATAATTGAAAATTCAATGGAATTGACTGACGGTCTCAGTTCAATCTACTAAGAGTTAGTTAAAAAGGAATTGATGTCAATCACGTTTTGTGTAAATTTAACAATTCGTAAATTAAATATTCGGCCTGTACAGATTTTTAATTATTTAATCATTAAAAATGTTTTATTTAGCTATTAATATATAAAATATTATAATTTGTTTTATTTCATGTCATAATAAAACAAAGGACAATTAAACTGCCATTTTCATTTGAACTTACATAAGTATTCAGTTGTTTGACTGAATTCTTCAGTTGCCCGCAAATTAACTGATTAGTCAGTTAAATTGATTGAACGGTACTATTTTATTCTCAGTATAAAGATCCGTTATTATACAATAAAATAGCCAATTTTTCTCTAATATGAAAAGCATATCTCAAGGAGAATACATATCTTCTTTTTCTTCGATCACTTTCTGATTATTGTTTTTCATCTAGTAGACATTATTTTAGTATGAATATATAAATATTAATTTCAGTTCGCCAATAACACACATTATAACGATTAATTATTAAAAGTTTTTTTTTAACAACCTGTACATATACAGCAGATATTTTGTTTTCCCCCAATCCTCTGCCATTTTGCCACCGATCAAACCCCCAGCTACATTAAGTTTTTTTTTTGTGAGAATATTGCAATTAATTTAAAATTAACATTTTTTGATCTATAATAAATCTAACGTGTTAGTTACTAAGAGTATATATAAATCATAGAACTTCTGTAGTAACTAACACCTTAGAAATCATACCCTTATAGTTTCTTTTCTACTAATAAATTAACATTCTTGGAGGCTGCGATTTGTCAGCTGGTGTATATCCATATGTAATATAATATATCATATAATGAGATCCGACTGAAGCATAGCTCCAAAGTTGAAAGTTGAAAATATTTGTGGTAGTTCTCTATTCACAGTTGTTTCTCCACGAAAAAGGTTCCATTTTTTCTCGCCTCTCCAAGTCCATCGTTATCATCCCGCATCGTCTTGTCTTCCCTCCTTATGCTTCCGAGGCTACAGTTTGCATTATTGACTCGTATGAGTGTTTTATATCCGCAGTTTCCGCTCTGAGAGTCGATTATTTATTTGGAACGAGACTCCATGATAATATCCGGTCATCAGAGCACGAAGAATGCCTCGACTTTGGCGTTATGTGCTGTGTTTCTCCATCAGCTCAGTAGTAAAAAAGAAATATGTGGAATGTATGAAGCGGGAAAAATGTGCGGATGAGATGTTGCCAGGGAAGATGGATATAAAAACACACTTTCGGAGATAAATCTCATTCGCAAAGTTGAAATCGGTCGGGATATTATGTTGTTATGGTTTTTATATTCATAAAATGGAAAAACCAACTTCAGTTTTAAGACGGACAGCAACATTCTTTCGTAAAATCAATCGAACCTAATTACAAATATGACACATAACTTCCCACCTAAGCAACTTTTAAAAAGTACAAAATTTAAAATTAAAAATAGATATTTATATAAGTAATTTGAAGAGATTTGATTGAATACAATTTATATTGGTATAGCAATGTTTTGACAATTGGATATTTTACTTCACTTAAAACTTGATCATGTAAATGGACTGATAAGGTCACTCATAAATACACTTTTAAAGTTACATAAAAAGAAGAACTTCATTGTGTAATGCACGGTTAATTATTTCGTATTAATCAGGGGCGTAGGAACCGGTGGGGGGCAGAGGGGGCAGTTGCCCCCCCCCCCCCGTAAATTTGACTGAAAGGGCAAAGGCTGTGTTTTGCCCCCTCATCTATTTGTGCAATTAGTAGGATATTTATCTATAATCTTCATCAAAGAGACTGGTTTTAAAACATTGAGAACTATATGGTAAACGCAGAAAAAAGAACTCTTCCATACTTGTACATTTTTTGTTACAAGTTTTCGTAAGTAGAATCTATATTTTATATAAGAAACAGATCATGATTTAAAACAGTTTTTTAATGGCAAAATATGGTACTACAATATCTATACAATTAATGTGTTTAAAATCACAAAAATTTGAATATGTTCCGTTCAAGCATGGTTTATGGGCATTTTTCTTTCTCTTAAGTACCAATCTATATTTCTTCTTTAACGAACTTCTCATATCTTCATCATAATTGATCATAATTTTTACTTTCTATTTGTGACATTCATAAATCATTGAAAATATTGAAACCATGAATTTAAAAACGTTTTGCAAATACAAAAATTACTGTTGAGATATTTATTTGCTGATAGTAGCGAGAATCTGCTCAAAAATACGATTATATTGAAATAACTTTCGTCATTTTTCGATATCGCAGCTTGTAAAACAGTGATTAGGCGCTTTTTACCCCGAAAACGGTAAATCACTATGTTTAAAGCTGCACTACCGCAAAATAACGACAGTTAATTAAAATAATCCTATTTTTTAGCGTAGATTCTCTTTATGGTCAGTAAATATAAATCTTATCCGTTAGTATCGCGTTAACCTAACAACTAAAGAGGATAGATAATCTTTAAAAATTAAATTCCGAAAAAAATTTGCCCCCCCCCCCCCCAAATTTTGGTTCCTACGCCTCTGGTATTAATATACCTAAATAGGTATAAATTTGCTAAGTTGAATTCTACTTTGACCACTGGCTTGGTTAACAAGTTGTATAATCCCGATTAATACCTCCTAGTTCTACTTTAGACAAGAACTCTAAATACGTTTTTAGATAATTCCTTCATATTTTAAACATTTGGGTTTGTCACTGCCAGTTATAGAAAGAATAAATGTAACTCGATTAGCCAACTGAAATTGGCAAAGGAAAATTTATTTGTCGATATTTCAGACTTCGCGACAATCTAATTGTGTTGTGACAGTGTAGAAACTATTTTGTGTCGCCGTCGCGGTTTTCAGCGGATCTGTTAAAAAGACAATTTAACCCAGCCAGCAACGCAGCAGCGAAGAAATAAATGAAGCGATCGATAAAAGTAATCGTCTGCTGTCTGTCGCTGCAAGGACCAGCTCACTCGTTCAGCCGTTCCATGCTTCAGAACACAATAGTCCGCCAACAACAAACAACTCCATTTCAATTGTCACTGACTGTATTTTTTAATCATTTGCTTCAAATTGACTCTTTGTCCGCAACGTTCATATTCATATTTATTTCTTTCATGAATTTTAGATTGTAAAAAGTATCTGATGAATAGTTTTAAATTGGTATCAGTTTTGGAATCGAAGATAGTTGGTACAAACAAAAAAATAATCAATTCTCATATCTCGGTGACATATTTAAACGTAAAGTGCGGTTACCAGTCATTAAGTTACGCCCCATACATGTTAATGGGAAGAATACAAAGAGTAAATGCAAAAGTTTTAATCATCCTTAACGCTAAGATAATACTGTATGTTACACTTCAGTTTAACAAACAGTATAATACTTTGATAACTCAAACCCTGACTTCGCCTAAAGAAAGTTCCAGTTATCAAGACCTTGAGAAATAAAAAAATTGTTTGAAAAATTATGAACGTGCATACAGTATTTTTAGGTTAAAAAAACATACATATTTCTAAGAAAAGCATAACAGCATAACATAGCACTTAAATATACATTATACATATTTCTCATTAAATATATTCTTATAATAAAATCGGTTCTAAAATATGACCACAGTATAACAGTACAAATATTTCATGATCCCAATATTTCAATGGTAGTCCAGGCAATGAAGACATAAAAATGGGCTTTCATTACAAAAGGTCAAGGAGTTTTCATCTTTGGTACATTTTTACAGTTCGATGTCCTAATTAATATTCTGAGTTTGCGACCTAGAGCGACCGCCGCTCGCGCCACCATATTGAAAAAAAGGTACTAAAAAACAGTTTTTCAAAAATATCTTCTCTCCAGCGCCACTTAGGTTGAAAATAGTTATTACAAAAATTATAGAGCATAAAATTCCCTACAACTTCTGTTATAAATATTTTCCAATCAGATGAGTAGTACACGAGTTACATCGGAGTTACTCTGCAAATTTCTGCAATTCGCAAAATCGCTATATTTTTTTAATTAGGATACCGAACTGTAAAAATCTACCAAAAACAAACACTCCTTGACTTTTTATAACCCCGACTGAGAATTTTATATTTTTATTTTCTCGTTTTTCTCGAAAACTATAACACTTACATAAAAACTATTAAGAACCTTTTCTCTAGAGAATTTTATGGTCTATAATTTTTGTAATAACTATTTTCAAGTTTGGTGGCGCTGGAGAGAAGATATTCTCGAAAAACTGTTTTTTAGTACCTTTTTTTCAATATGGTGGCGCGAGCGGCGGTCGCTCAAGGTCGCAAACTCAGAATATTAATTTAGGACACTAAACTGTAAAAATATACCAAAAACGAACACTCCCTGACCTTTTGTAACCCCGAAAGTACTCATTGCCTGGACTATGGTGCGCTACCGAAAAGTTGGCCGCTCAGTGTCCGCTGATAGACTGATATTGTAGTAACCATAGAAAAGGGCATAGTAGTGTGTCAGTGTCAGTGTCAGTTATATCTGTCAAATATCAACCCACAGTATTATTTTCAAAAAACAGAGATGTAAACTTATGTGTACTTTTATAGTGCAAATAAACTAATATTTTTAAATTTTATCTCATTTTCAACTAACAGCTATTAAAATTTACCGTCGTATACTGCTACTGCCAATATGGCCGCTCGGGTCAAGGTCATTGGTCGATTCGACATAAAGATCAAAAGTACCGACAGCGAGTGTCACTACTGTGTGAATTCTTATAATGTGATTGACCGTTAGGTATATAGTGTAGCGAACAGTGTTGCTCCTAATCGCTGCTCATAAAATATGCTAAATTATTACTTCACTGGCGCCAGGCTAGGGCCATCTGGCAAAAGGACCGAGCCGAGCAGGTACCAAGACTTGACGGAAGGCTAAGGGACATAGCGGGGGTGAAAACCAAAACCAAAACCACATATGTAAATTCTCAACAGTGACAGTTCACCAGCGACAGCTCAACAGTTCACATTTTAATATTTTTTGTAAACACTTCCACGTATCCTTTCCTCACAATAAACGCTTATTTAAAATATATTTTGTAGCTCATTTATTCCCTACAAAAGTGGTGACCCCGACGTGATTGTGATAACATACGTGAGTGTTGTGTAGTGATCGACCACCATGCCTGACACCGAGTCAACAAATACGGTCAACCGCGTCGCGATCCGGGTTCCGCCGTTTTGGCCCGCCGATCCTTTTTTATGGTTCGCGCAATTAGAAGGACAATTTTTAATACATAATATAACGCGCGATGAAACGAAATACGGATATGTCATCGGCAACTTAGAAGCCCGTTACGCTGCCGAAGTAAAAGATGTGATCACCACACCTCCAGCTACGGAAAAGTACGAAAAAATTAAAATCGAACTTATTTCACGATTATCTGCCACGCAAGAGCAAAAGACAAGGCAGTTGCTTGAAGGAGAAGAACTCGGCGACCGGAAACCATCGCAGTTTCTCCGTCGCCTGCGAGACCTCGGCGGCGACACCATCACCGAGTCTCTATTACGCACCCTCTGGATAGGCCGTCTCCCCAGCACGCTGCAAGCCATCCTAGCCACGCAGGCGGATGCTACCCTCGACGCCGCGGCTAAACTCGCAGATAAAGTGTTGGAAGTTTCTCCGCAGCAACATATCGCCGTCGCTTCTGGGCCGAACTGCTCGACCGCAGCACCCGCTGTTGCCGTGGATGCTATTGGGACAATACTTGCAAAGATGGAAGAGCTGCAACTGCAGATTTCGGAACTACAGAAACCGCGGCGATCCATCTTCCAGCCACATGGACAACGCAACCGCTCTAGATCGCGTCCCCGAGAAAGTTCTTCAGGTAGCCGACTTACCTGTTGGTATCATCGGAGATTCGGCGCGGACGCTCAAAAATGCACTCCACCCTGTGAGTTCGCGGCGGGAAACTCCAACGGCGGTCGTTAAACTCGGCGAATGACGATTGCCGCTCCGGAAGTTCACGCCGACTTTTAGTGACAGACCGCTATTCAAAAAAACAATTTTTAATTGACACCGGCGCAGACGTGTGCGTATTTCCGCGAAGTGATATACGCGGCTCCCGAGAGCGTACAAATTACGAGCTGGCGGCAGCGAATGGTACGTCAATCGCAACTTACGGTTTCATCACGCTGCAATTAAACTTTAATCTTCGACGCGAGTTCGTGTGGCGATTTATAGTGGCGGATGTCGCGAAACCAATTGTCGGTGTTGACTTTTTAGCGCACTATGGACTCTTAGTGGACATAAAAAACAGACTTTTAGTGGACAGTGACACGTCGTGTTCAGTGGGAGGCTCCACTACTTCCAACGCGTGTGGTGAAGTGAAAACGGCCGCAGTATCCGGGAAATACGGCGCGCTATTAGCTTCATTTCCAAGCATCACCAAGCCGTCCGGTTTGTACTCACAAACAGTGAAGCACTCGACATTCCATCACATTAAAACTACGCCAGGTCCACCAGTAGCAGCTAGACCCAGACGTTTAGCTCCTGACCGTCACGACGCAGCTCTCAGAGAGTTTAAAGTTATGCTGGAATTAGGAGTGGTTCGACGTTCAGACAGTCCATGGTCATCTCCGTTGGTGATGGTGCCCAAGAAAGACGCTGGCAGCTGGCGTACCTGTGGCGACTACCGAGCGCTCAACGACCGCACCATCCCCGACAGATACCCCGTGCCTCACATCGCTGACTTTACGCACTCGTTGGCCGGGAAAAACATTTTTTCCACCATAGATCTTGTGCGTGCTTACCATCAGATACCCGTCCACCCAGAAGACGTCCCCAAAACGGCGATAACAACACCGTTTGGGCTATTCGAATTTCCGTTCATGTCAATGGGACTCCGTAACGCCGCACAAACATTTCAACGGTTTATTGATGAGTTGCTCCTGGGATTAGATTTCGCGTACGCCTATATCGACGATATATTGGTTGCGTCAACCTCTGAGGAAGAGCACGAGGAACATCTTCGACAATTATTCACGCGTCTCAGCGAAGCAGGAGTACTCATTAATCCAACGAAGTGCGTATTCGGCGCAAAAGAAATTTCATTCCTTGGCCACACGGTGTCTGCCGCAGGGATCAAGCCGCTGCGAAGTAAGGTACGCGCCATCGATGACTTCCAGCAGCCCCAAACATACCAACAACTACGCCGTTTCCTCGGTATGTTTAATTTCTACAGGCGCTTTGTAGAAAATGCAGCAGCAATTCAAGCGCCTCTCAACAAGTTGCTGCAGGGGCGCAATACGAAGGGGAAACATCCTGTTTCATGGAACGCGGAAGCCGCCAGTGCTTTTGCGGCATGTAAAAACGCCCTCGCTACTACTACGATCCTCGCTCACCCGTGTTCAAACGCACCACTCGCCATCTTCACGGACGCCTCTGATTCAACGATGGGCGCAGTACTGCAACAACAGACCGAAAAAGGTTGGCAACCGCTGTCATTCTTTTCCAAGAAGTTCGGTCCACCTCAGGTCAAATATAGCGCATACGACCGCGAGCTTTTAGCGATCTACGAAGCGATCAAATATTTCAAACATATGGTTGAAGGTCGCAAATTCACCATATTCACGGATCACAAGCCGCTCACATTCGCGTTCCGCCAGAAGCCTGAGAAATGTTCACCGAGGCAGTTCCGTCACCTGGAATATATAGGTCAGTTTTCCACAGACATACGTCACGTATCTGGATCGGAAAACATTGTAGCAGACGCCCTGTCAAGAATCGACGAAATCACAAGCGCCATTGACTACACAGCTCTTGCTCGTTCCCAAGAAAATGATCTTGAGCTAGCAAAACAACAACAATGCGTGTCATCTGGGCTTCAGCTGAAGAAGGTTACGATTCCTGGCACGGAAAAGGAAATCACTTGTGACGTATCCACCAACGCGGTGAGGCCGTTCGTCACCAAACCTTTCCGTCGACAGGCGTTCTCGTCTGTGCACAACCTCGCACATCCCGGCATCAGATCCACAACAAAGATGGTCGCAGAACGTTTTGTGTGGCCTTCTATCAGAAAAGACTGCCGAGCGTGGGCCAGAAGTTGTATCGCGTGCCAGCGCAATAAAATTTCCAGGCACACTAGGGCGCCACTGGGTCAATTCCAAGAGACAAGTGATAGGTTCAAGCACATCCACATTGACATCATAGGACCCTTTCCTATCTGCAACAACAACCGGTACTGCCTGACCATAGTCGACAGGTTCACCAGGTGGCCGGAAGCCGTCCCGCTGGAAAACATTGAGGCAGCCACCGTCGCAGAAGCTCTGGTCAATACCTGGATCACTCGGTACGGGGCCCCGGCTCAAATTACTACGGATCAAGGTCGCCAATTTGAGAGCTACCTGTTCAAAGAACTCAACGAGACTCTGGGCTCCAAACATATCCGAACTACAAGTTACCACCCACAAGCGAACGGCATGGTAGAGCGGCTACACCGGCAACTTAAGGCAGCAATCCGTTGCCACAGTAGCGACAACTGGGTCAGCAGCCTGCCGTTAGTGTTGCTCGGACTGCGCGCGGCATGGAAAGAAGATCTGCAATCCACATCTGCAGAGCTCGTATTTGGGGAGAACATACGACTTCCTGGCGAATTCCTGTCTCACAACCCAACCGTAGGCCCACAGCCTGATCCAACCAGCTACGTCTCGCGGATACGCGAGCAGATGTCCCAACTACGGCCGAAGCCAGCAGCACGGCACGGCAAAAATAAAACTTTTATTTTTTCAGATTTGCCCACAGCAACGCACGTCTTTGTGCGTCATGACGCCGCCAAGGGTCCTCTTCAACCTCCATACGACGGCCCATACAAGGTCGTACAAAGACGACCTAAACACTTCACCCTCCACATCCGCGGAAAAGAGAAAGCAGTCAGCATTGACAGACTCAAGCCAGCATACGTCATCTCAGATGCTGAGTCCATGGAAGAGACGCCGTCGACGACAAAAACCATTCCCATATCCATCCCTTTACATCCCTTACCTCTACCGCAAGAAAAAATAACAACAACACGTTCAGGGCGAAAAATTCATCCACCGCAGCGACTACAAGTTACATTTTCGTGATCGGCACTCGATCACTAGGGGGAGGGTCATGTAGCGAACAGTGTTGCTCCTAATCGCTGCTCATAAAATATGCTAAATTATTACTTCACTGGCGCCAGGCTAGGGCCATCTGGCAAAAGGACCGAGCCGAGCAGGTACCAAGACTTGACGGAAGGCTAAGGGACATAGCGGGGGTGAAAACCAAAACCAAAACCACATATGTAAATTCTCAACAGTGACAGTTCACCAGCGACAGCTCAACAGTTCACATTTTAATATTTTTTGTAAACACTTCCACGTATCCTTTCCTCACAATAAACGCTTATTTAAAATATATTTTGTAGCTCATTTATTCCCTACAATAGTAATGAGTATATTTTCGTCGCGAATAGTAACTAAAGAGCACCAGAAATTTTCACTAAAATGTTCAAATTTGTTTGTTACGCGAGAGTCATCTGTCAAATGTGGCCGCAAATTTGTTTGTATATAAAATAAGGTTAATATTTATTTTGAACAATTATGAAAAACTATCTGTGACTACGATAACACTACACTTGAACAAGCAGATTTAAACCACTTACACTATTTATTATTTTCAAAAAGCAACACTGTGATTGAAGTCAATGCTATGTTAAAGAAATATAGTAGTACATACAAATACTGAAAAATTCATGTTCTGTGGAAATATCTTCATTTAAAATCAATTCTCACTAAAATATGGACCTATGACGAAGTGCTTCGTAAGTAGCTCTAAAGATGCAATGTGTCTAACTACAGCATTCTCTTGCTAATGTTAGGTTGTAGTCAAAACTCTACCCAATGTCGTCTTTCAGCAACAGTGTTAAAGTACAGACTACATCTGGTGGTGGTGCATACGCTCGAATGTCATATGAATGCTGGTGTAATTTGCAGACTTAGCGCTGACACATATTAGCTGATTCTACGCCAGAGAATTACAAGTATGCATAACACTGGTTTGTATTAGGAAAGTTGGGATGTTTGATGAGTTTTTGTGTTTATATGCAGTTGATCTCCAACTTTGGTGAAACAAATAGCAATTCGGCACTCCAGTGCAGAGATTGTTCAACAGAACAAAATATGGTACATATTGTGAAAGTTTAATATTCAGCATGGAATTTGTACTCTATTTGAAATATTAATTAATGGAACAGTTTGTAATCAAGCTGTGTTTTTTACATTACTTACCGATATTAAAATTAGAGTTCAAACTTTTTATTTTTAAAGGCTGTGAATGACACCAGCTGAAATGTGTGTCATCTAAATAAATAATAGTTATTTTGTATACAGGACAATAAAATGATAATTTTTTCACCACTAGCCTAGTAACATGTCATTATTGAGTTCGTTTTAAGTCGAAAAAAAAACTGTTTATTCTACAATCGTTTAATTTTGATGATGTTTGCTCACTCAGAAGGAAGAACAATTTGTCAACTGTAATTAATAGTATATTATGATACAAGTGTATAAGTAAGCTTTTAAAGCACGTACGACGAGTTTAAGAGCACGACGCGAAGCGGAGTGTTTTTAACGTCGCTAGTGCTTTAAAAGCACTTATACACGTGTGTCATACGCTATTTTTTATTATACCTGCACCATATTCTGGAAAAACACTGGAAAGCAACATTTTGATTTTGATTCATTACATAATTTTAACGTTTGACGTATATCGATAACATGGAGATTGGTTTGCATTTATTGTTTGTCATGACAGTTTTGACAGATAATAGTAATTATTTTTGTTGTTACTTACCAACCTTTAAAGCACGGCGTGTTTTAATCTTGCGTTTATGTACGCTGTAGCGTGTTTTAAACACGGATTATGATGCAGGTATAATAAAAAAGCTTTTTATTTTGCCGGATAAATTTCTATTTGTACGAAACCTTGTTGCCTAGCAATTTGACAAGAAAACTACGACATCGTAGGTGGAGTGATTTTATTTTTACCTCCCGCCTACCTCTAGGTAAGGGAGGTATTGTTTTTGGTCAAAAAAATGGGTAGTGAGTTTTCAATGAATAAGCACGTTTTAGGGTCCCTACAATACGATTTTACTATTTTCGCGATGATGTATGTATGTATGTATGTATGTATGTATGTATGTATGTATGTGTGTGTGTGTGTAGTCTGTGGCAATTTTTTCGTCTCGCATAACTCAAATACTATAATACCAAAAAATACAATTTTGTGAATTATTGCTTCTTATATTTAAATGAAGAGCTGATTAGATTTTGGATAAAATTGGTCAACCGGAAGTAGCAGTTTGCTTGAAGCCCTTAACAGTTTTTCGTGAAAAACACGGTTAAATTTCCTTTTTCAACAATTTATGTTATTTTGAAAGTTGAAGAATATTTAATTTTACATGTGTTTTGATTACACTAATTTTATTAATTTTCATTAGATTTAGAGATAATAAAATATAAAGAAATTAGATTTTACAAATTTTGCATTCCTAGTACACCATGAAAACATTTAAAAAATTTAAATTTTTTTCGAAATGTGACACATGTCATTGTGATTGTGAAGCTGTTTTCTTAGTGAAATATATGTCATAAAATTAAATAAATATACAAAAGAAAATTAAAATTCTCAAATATAAAGATAATAAACAAATAAGAAGGTATGTTTCTGTATCATTAAATACTATTTTGTACCGTTTAAGAGTAGTATTGGGCGGGAGGTTATGTGCTGGCCACATCAGATTTTTTAAACAGTTTTCGAGGCCTATTTTCTCAGGTTACTAGGTTAAGTTGTTAAACTGAAAATCCGAAAAAAATAAAATGCTTGAGTGTAATTCGGCGAGATAATTTTGCGACATTTTATTTATAAAAATGAATATTTAAAAGCGCAATTGGCGAAAATTCAGTTATTATATTTTTGACATATAATGCAAGTGACATTAATGTAGTTAGTATTTGATCTGGTTGCTAGGAGAATGGTAAATAACGTTGTTTTTTCTTTATGGCTTACTTTATATTTGAGTTAAATTATACAGCTTAAAAATAAAAATTCTGACCGTAAAAAAATCAAGGATTGTATGAGTTTGATTTCACTTCATTTTATAGCACAATGAACCATATAAACATGGAGAGAGCCTAGTCACAATATTGTATTAAACCGTGTAATTAATTATCTCCCTTAATAAAAGTCAATAATGATTATTGCCCTAGGTTAATAATTAGAACTGACATTTAAAAAATAATTCAATTATCCACAAAATTAAGTACACATTTTAGCACCTCAGTTCGATTCACGTGGACGGCAACAAAACACAAGTGGCTCATCCACTAACAACTAAAAAAGTTGTTATTTGACGCACTGCACGCGCAAAAATATATCACTTACTGAAATCTACTCTAGGAGTGTCACATCCAAAAGTAGGTAAACAGTATGATGATATATTTTTGGAAGTTTTCTCCCTGCAAACAGAATAGCTAAAGAATGTTTGAGTGTGATTTGCTTGGAAATCTTCAAGGTCTACGTAAACATTAATAATATTCAAAAAGTGAAAAGTGATGATGTTTGCAAACTTTTTCTCGAGTCTGCGATATTCAATTTGGCTGTCAGAGTGCGGAACCCATCCTCGGCACGGTCCAGCGACGGCGGCAGCATTACCGTTATCTAAATGACCTCCGCGCCTACAAATCACACCGTCGTGCCGACCCACAAATTGAATCCTCTTTTTTTTCTCCTCACCATTAGCAGGTGATCACCACGCCGCAGACGCATAACTGGCGACCGCAAGAAACACGAGACGCAGACGGACACCATTATTTATTTCTTTAACGTATGTACTACACTTGTATTTACATTGTCTTCCATTGATATTTTAACTCATTACAAATTTGACCAATCAGAATGTCTCATTTTCCATTGTTGTGCATTTTAGATAAGTGATTAAATAGCACCATGTTGTTTATTCGCGATTAAATTGAAGCTAGCTTTTATATGCAAATTTTGAACATTTTGAAGGCATATTTAGGCAGATAATTAGTTGCAGAAGCAAGATACTTACATGTGTTTTACCTTTACTGATATTCTATATCTTTAAACATGCTAAATTATTCAATTCAAGCTATTTTTATTTACAAATTTTTGACCTTTATAAGTAAAGTATAAGTAAAAAGAAAAACAATCAATTTGATATAGTTACACTATAACAACATAATTTTATTGTGCTTTTTGTTTATGAGTGTACCAATTTATTTATGTGAAAATGTGTTAAAATCAACGTTTTACTGCAATTTGTTCGGCAAGTATTAAAGTTTACGCTATGAATTCATGAAATAATTTTGACATATACCCCTCGTGCTAAAGAATTGAATCGATTAAATTTGATGTCTAGCTTATTTACAAAATTTTGCTTTTAAAAAAGTGTTATCGTACATAATAATTTAAGATAAAATCCCTCGACCTGCGGTCTCGGAATTTTTTCAAATTATTATGTATTCAAACACTTTTTAAGCAAAATTTTATGCATAAGCTAGACATGTCAAATTTAATCGATTAAATTCTTAGCACTCGTGATATAACTATTGATAAACTGTTCATACCGGTTTTGATACTTAATATATTGTATGGGAGCGTATGCATCTGCCTAAAATTCAATGAGTGCTATGCAATTTTCAATCCCTCAAAACTTGTCTAATATTCATTTATCATATGTGCAACGATCTAAAAAGGCCGACTTAGCAGAGACATGAACCAAAATGAGTTAATATTTATGAAAAGGTTCCATTAAAAATGCGTAGTGTGATTCGAGTTTGTCGGGAGTGAGTTCTGCGGGCTTAGGGTTTGTTTAGAAAAAATCGCGAGCGAAGCGAGCTAACTTAAAAAAGAATTTTGGTTCGTATATTTGCTAATTCAGTTATTTTAGATCGGTGCACATTTGACAAATGAACATTAGCAAAGTTTCAAAAGATTGCAAATTCCCTCCCATTGTACTTTAATTGTATTACACTTTAAATGTGAAATTAAGGGGAAAATTAAGTATTCTATTGGGGACATTTTGTGATAGTAAAAGCCCAGTTATCCAATATCTCTGTGTTGCTAATTC
The DNA here is from genome assembly GCA_963942605.1 of Poecilus cupreus. Taxonomy (NCBI): domain Eukaryota; kingdom Metazoa; phylum Arthropoda; class Insecta; order Coleoptera; family Carabidae; genus Poecilus; species Poecilus cupreus. The sequence goes on from OZ012718.1 coordinate 21,659,424, forward strand.
AGCCATTTTAAATCGTTGCACATTTGACAAATGAACATTAGAAAAGTTTCAAAAGATTGCAAATTCCTTCCCATTGAATTTTAATTGAATTATACTTCAATTGTGAAATTAAGGGAAAAATTAAGTTTTCTATTGGGGACATTTTGTGATAGTAAAAGCCCAGTTATCAATTATCTTGTGTTGAATATTGGCGAACTGAAATCAATGTTATACATAATTCAGGAAAAATGACTTTTACGAAATTAACTTAGGTAAAAATCTGTAACCAGTTCAGAAACAATAGGATAATATCACATTTCCAATTTTAAAAAAAATAATGTTAGATCATATTTTACGTCTTACAAACATTCAGTATTTGTGAAATATTTTTTCAAAAACAGTATCAACTTTCAAATCTTCCTTGATGTACGTTAATGCTACGTCATATTTACAACAAATAACGGTAATGCCATACTAGCGAGCAAATTTTAAACCTTGCTTACTTTGATTACATCAACTATCTTCTCATTTCTTGACAGTAACAGCTGGTTTTTATACACGTTCTGGTTTATATAGATAGTTATGATAACTCGATTTCATTGGTTGAGTTAGCGGTTCTATACACTCCGTATCTAGAGTGATATTGTACTACCCGATTGATTAAATTTTTTTTTATTGCAATATTTATGAAATGAGCCAAATATTTATATTAAAAATATACCTCTTTTTTTGAAGTAACTCCATTGCCTGTTTTTTTGATAATAATAATAATGCATTTTTAGGGAAGATACTGATACCGACACTGTCTATCTTATAATTTTTACACTATGACAGGACTGAGCACTATTTTTTGGTTTTATTTGTCATTGTCCGATACAATGAATAAACATTACTGTTAACACTATAACTAGTTCGCTAATACAAAACAATCGGGCCTCTAAAAAGTTGTTACCGTAACAACGTGCTAATTGTAACAAAAATTAATCATTTTTTGACAGCTAATGAAATATTCTCCATTAAATATGAAGTTTTGATGCGATTTTGTCATCATTAGTAAGTTTCTACGTAGACTTCGACAATAGAAGTTGTATTTTCCAACCTACAAATGTTGATGTATTAACCCTTTCAATAACATTTAATCCATTAATATATAAATTTTATTAATTTTATTATTAATATCATTCATAATCTACAATATTCAGTCCATGCGTTTAAAGAAATAACAAATCCCTATTGGAAAAGTTTCACTATCCAACCTATACAAATGTTTACTGTAACATCCCTACTTTCATAAGATGGACTCGCCCGGACGAATTTTGGTCTTCTGCGTCGTTTTTTCTCTAAGCGCACGACGTCTAACAACAACAACTAACAACTTCGTTACAGAATTGGGTCGAACATCTTCTTATTATAATAATAAAGATAGAACCTAAATATCATAAATATACTTGTAAATTTATGATGTATTTAAAGGGAAGCAATGATTGTTTCCTGCGTTACTCTAGTTTGAACTTCTGCCGCAAGGTGTCAGCTATTTTTATTTTTACCCCAGTGTTACTTTATGTGATTTTGCAACTATAACTCAATTTTATGTTAGTAGTATTATTCTCTAAACTCGCGCACATGAGAAGTCGAATATTAATTATTACAATAAAAGAACTTATTAACTCGTCCCCAAACAACAACAAAAACTCGGATGACATCTCCATCATGAATATGCATCAGCTGAAGTTGTTGATAACATAATTCACCTTGAAGCTCGAGTCTCTTGTTTACTCACATTGACAATCGTGCATGTATGTGTATGCTGTGTTTCCCTAACCAAAATTACATCAGTTAATGAATATTAAACGTACCCATCTTGAAATCAATGAACATACATACGAACACTGCTATATCCTCACCCCCGTAAAGGGATGCGGAATTCGGAGAATGTCATTGCACTGATATTACTAATGAATATTGACACAGTGAGGTTATGGTTTAATTAATGCTGTAGGTTGTGTTTACCGTTGGTCTTTGGTCGTAGTCGTGGTTTCAGAGGTATAGGCTGCAATATTAAAAATTAGGCAGCACAAATGACAGATAACAATACATGTATGAAAATTTGTTGGTTAAAAAATTATCCAATCGGATCCCTGTATTTCTGATCAGGTGTGAAATGTAACTAATCAGGTCATTATTACACTGATTATTTTTTGACGTTTCTCTAAACCAATGAAATGCTTTATTGTGTGTCACGTGTCTGCGTTTTAACCAATCCTGTCATTATTATACTGAGAATAATGCTCTTGTGATTATTCTCGGCAATATTCTCTGTAGCTTTTTTGTTTTTGTTGACAGAAGTCAGATGTCAGATAGTTATCAACACAAGTAAAAATGAGCAAAAAGATAGATTTAGTGACGTGCCAGATGATGAAATCAAAAAATAATCTAATTAAATATAACTCGAGAGTTCGATAAATTAGAAAATAATTCTCCAGTATCTTTCTCATACTTGTCGCCATTTGGCAATAGCCACTCAAGCCCTACGGGTTTTCGTGGCTATTGCCTCGCAACAAGTTTTCGAAAGATCTGTCAAATTATTTTCAATTTATTCTCACTCTCTTGTTATATTATTACTGAAAATATTCCTATTTCTAAAGCGTTTATTAATAAATTATATTTATAATAAAAAAAATATGGTATTTCAAACATCCCTTTACATAATATTAATATAAACAATGATGAAATAAGCATGAATAACGGAAAAATTAACGGTGGTAATACTTTAGTATGGGACACCCACGACATAGTTCATAGTAATGGCGCTTGAAGCTCTGTACAGAAACAGAATTTGTCAGCGGTACTAAATAAATAATTTTTCAACTTTGTGTTAGTGGAATTTATTTTTAGGGTAGCTAGCTTCGCTCGCGTTTTTAATAAACAAACCTTCAAGCCGCAGAACTGACGCCCTACAAACTCGAAGCGCAGTCCTCATTTTTAATGGAATTTTTTCAAATATAACCTCGTTTTTAGGTTAGTTCGCCCAGGACGCTCACCTTTTATTCGAACATCCTTATCTATGTCTATGTGTATGTGGATGGATGGATGTGTGGCCATATGCAATACCAATCTAACAATTAGCAGTTTATTTTAATAAACATGCTGTTTCAATGAATTATGAATTGTATTGTATGTGAAAACCCATGTTGCAGTTTATATCGTAACCATTGTATTGAATGTGGTGAGTGTTTCAACGTTGCTATTAACAGCCTGGATATTGTGTTGAACGGAATTTTGTTTACAAATGTTTTATTGAAACATAACAGGAATGTGGTAAATAACAAATAGTTCTAATAGTAGTAGAATTTAATTAGTTATTGCACCGAAAATTAAATAAATTGATCAGCAAACGTGGAATGGCAGTTGCAATTGGAGAAATCACGTTCCCTTGTTAATTTATATAATAATTTTAAATTAGTATGCTATGTTAGTGAAAATGAAATAATATTTTTGTATAAACGTCAGCGCAAGTAGTTCAAGTTTTGCAATGTAAAAATAGAGAGTTATAGTGAAAGAGATCTTATTCTGACCATAGTGTAATGGGGGACGCATTTCGAAAGCTGCGCACTGCAGTCCAATCAGAACATTCGCCAAATTTAAAAGTCACGTTGTCATGGTACTAGAAAATTAGTGAAACATAACCTCTGTTTGGTGCTGATATAATATTTGGATCGTGATGGTAAAAATAACTCGAAGGACTAGTTTTATAGTATAGTTTATATTAACACTAGTATATATGAAAACAGTGGATAAGAATGATCTGCAATGGTCTAAGATTGACAATCCAAAATTGTGATAGATACTGATCTAATATTGATGCCAGATACTGATGGTAATGCTAGGTATGGATAATAGATCTTTCTGAATTCTGTCTTTTATTCTGTACAAAATATTTCTCCCTCACTAAAGGGTGTAATATCATTGTGGAGGTGAGAAGTCGTTTACCTTCTGGGGAGTAGGCGATTGGCGGCTGAACAACCTGATTTATTTGATTATGTTTGTTTCAAAGATGTAGGTATTCAATGAATAACATTCCATTGACAAATGTACTCAGGAATAATACAGCTCGTCTAAAAATTAACAGCTCACCTGACCATTAAAAATATATATTGAAGTAAATGTAAAAGTTAGATACCTAATATACCTACGAAGTACAACTTATTTGAATTTCCCACTCGGTCCTTTTAAGTTTGGCGAACGATATTATTGGCTAACAACTTTTTTCTTCTCCACATAGATAAAAAATAAACATTTCTAAATTTATCCCGAAATTTCTAGAAGAAAATATGAAGTAAGAAAATGTTTATGGATACGGAAAACAAAATCATATTCCGGAAATATTATTTTAGCTTATTTAGATAAGAGATCGAAATAGTACAAATCAATTTTATGGACACAGATTCATTTTAAAAACAACTCTTCCGCGAAATATGAAAATGTGTGTTCTTACATAGCAATAGGCATAAATGATAATTATACTTAGAGGAAAGGGTGGTAATATGGGCACCCATTTTGTATTTTGCTTATAGCTGCTACCATTTTGATTCAATTAACCTGAAAATTGGAGAAAATAAACTTCAATATGTTCTAATTACTTTGTAGTATAATGTATATATGATATTCCTATTTGAATCATCTTTAAAAATATTCTTAACAAATACTGCATTTTTTGAGAAATAGAATTTGTGTCGGTAATATGAGCCCCTTGGTGAAAATCAGGAAAAGTGCACTCGCTTAGTACAAAACAATTTTTTTTTATTACTAAGATTACATTTATAAAACTGTAGTAATTTTATTTACAAAAATCGCATATGTAAGTGTGGCATCTGCAACAAAAAATTCAACAAATTTTGTAGTGCTTGAAATATGGGCCCCTTCATTGTGAGGGCTCATAATATCAGCACGGCAGGTGCCCATATTACCAACCTCGCCATACTTGAATATAAACATTTATCGCCGGTTAACCTTAATAATACACTTTAATGTTATTGCAGTAATAAAACCAATGGGACTTGCACAATACACAACAGTAACCATAATTAGAAAATACCTAGTGGTTCCAATAGTAATATTTTTATAAACCCTTACCTTTAAAAGTTTTGATTAGATCACAATACAAACACACTCCGTATTTCAATAATGACAGCAGCTACTACGCCACCGTGCTCCACAGGTATAATTATGAACTATTGCTACTAGTTTCTTGCGGTTTCGATAGAACGCGCATTCTACTTTATTAGATATTTGGGGTGCCCATATTACCTGCAGGTGCCCATAATACCACCCTTTCCTCTATAGTTTTCAGTTATTCAATCATTATTGTTGTAAGAACGTCAACAATAATTAGTTTTGAACTAAATGAACTCGTATAACAGAAGACAATAGTGTTCTTGGTACGTAGGGTATACGTTCATTCATTATCCTATGTGAAATGATGGCATTTACCATTTACTGTACACGGTACAGTAGGTCGCACACATGCAAGCATTTCAATTAATTTCGGCGAGACGCTGCTGATGTGATGAACATTTGTCACACATGAGTGCTGCAATACCGCCATCTCCACCGCCTCCTATGGGATGCTTGATGCTTGCCTGAATTACACTTCACTTGCTATGTGCCTTGAACGATTCAATTTCATCTCCATTTACTAGTTTCTACTCCTAATACAGACATTCTCAAAATAAAAAAGAATAAAACAATAAATTGAATAATAGTTTATACAGAATCTTCTAACTTTAACCCGTCAAACTTAAACTATGATACGATTTAATCATATTAAAATAAAAAAAGGTCTACTGATGATATATCTGTCACATTTTATTTTTCTTAGTTACGCTGTATAACATCGGTTATTTGCTTTGATAAGTTGTGTTTCTTTCGCAAACAAATGAATCATATGTAATCATATAATCCATGAATATAAGCAAATAATTAATATTTTTGACATAAATTAATAATTTGTTTAATGTAGTTGGTTGATTCGTTGATGCGGACTCGATGTGTTGCCTAGGGAAACACATCTCGTCCTCTCAACTATTCATTCGATTATTTTCGAACCTATTGTTGTATAACTACTGACTATACAATTCATAGAAAAATAGAACAATCAGATAGCTGAATTTTTCTAAATTACGCTGTATAATATAGGTTATTTTCATTGCTAAGTTGTGTTTCGTGAAACACTGATTAACAGTCGAAACGTCAGTGTATAATTAATTTTAATATATTGATTGCATCTCTAGTTCTTTTATTTATAATTACTTCCAGTCGAGAAAATTCCTTTATTATAAAAGGTAACTATTTGGAATTCGCAACAAAAACTATCGATGGAGACAGCACTGTTTCTCCAAAATGGCCGTTTTAGATTCCACTGTGCTTTGTACTTTGTAGCACAGATTATAAATATAAGACAGAATATTTTAAAATTTTGACGTATTACAAAATGAAACGGAAATTGAAACATTCTTCTTTAAGATGATTAGGGAAGCAGGAAATTGCATAAGTATTATTTAATATAAAAATCACCTATGAGTTACTGAATCAGGCACCATCCTATATAAGTGGTTTGAGATGCGTGACCCACCTGTCAGATCTGGCCTAATTATATTTTCCAAAATAGTATATTGTGTTATTAGGAGCATAGGAATTATCAAAAAATGCTTAAAACTTCGAAATATATTCTGTCTTATCCAGCATTTTGCGTTACCTTAACATATGTTGTCAAACTAGTAAAGTAACACTTTTATGCCAGTAGAGAAAAAAATAACACTAAAAAAGACATTTTAATGTTGAAAAGTTGTCAATAAAATTTGGATATCATCGATGTGATATCACAATAATATGTAATATTTCATTAATGTAAGAAGGTTAGGTATTAACTTTTGGTGTTCCTTGGTTAAAATGAAGAGTTACAATGAACCTGAACCTTTTAATTTAATCGATCGAGACAATTCCGCCATCTTAAAACATCAGAAGAGAACAAAGAACAAACAAGGCGATAATAGTAATTCCCTAAGCGTTGATTATCACTACAATCACATTAGGATCAGAGCTGCTGCTGACACGTGCTTCTTCCAAATCCATTAGACTTTGAAGTTTTACCAACAACTGAGTCAAACAGCACATTTCGGACTCGGTTGAGGGGAAATTCAGTGCTAACTTTTGTAACGCAGTTAGCCGTAACGCCAGTTATGTCATACGATATGTTAAAGTTGTTAGCGGCGGTCAACAGCATGACAGGTTTACCAGAATTTCATTTGTTACGGAGAAATGAGTCGATGATATTAGACACGTCATAATTTGGCTTTCGTTTTTGTTGTTTGTTTTTGAATGAGAGCTACATTATTTATTCACGGAAAAATCAAAGTAGCTGACACCTTACGGCAGAAGAAATAAGGAAAACATTAATTGCTTACATTGAAATAGATGATATTTCGATATAGTCTACCTTATACCTAGCAACTATACTCTATTAGAAAATGAGAGAGAGAACAGTAATATTCGATTTGTGTTAGCAATGCTACAAATAAATCCAACAGAAAAATAACATATAATTCAATAGGATGCTTATATTTATATTATTATATTAATGCTTTTTTTTATACTTTCCAATTTAAAAGTGGGGTTGTTCCGCACTACTTCACCCTTCACTTGAGCCTATACTAATTCAGTATGATGAACATATTTATGCTTAAGTAATTTAGCGTTTGATCAGTACTTAATCCAGTCTTTTCGACTAACCCTACACAAACAATTATTTGCACACCACTGGAATGTCTTCGCCAGACTGATTTATTACTCTCTCATTCCCAAATGGAATATAGCTATTATTCTGGATTTACCTCACGCTGTTTCAATAAACAGCCACTGTTTCAACTGAGAATGCATACTAGTGTCGCATGTTTTGAAACTCGTAATGTTTATGCACCATAGTTATAGTACGAATATTGCGAAATACCTTTAATCAGGTGCCTTTGCAAAACTGTACTTTTGAAGACAAGTATAGAGATTCTCGCTCTTCTATTGGTTTTATTCCTTTGCTTTGCTCTCGTCTCTCCACTAAGCTGCTTTCTTCCAGTTCCGTATTGTTAATTACTTTCTGAAGTGTTTGCTTCAAACTCCATTATTCCTTCCAGTTTAATAATAGGGTTTCTATAAATACGGAAAGTACAATATTCATTTTCATCATTTTAGTATTTGGTACTCTTTTACACACAGGTACAATGTACATTGTCCAAAATGAACTGTATGAAATTCTGCTACCAACAAAAATTACATAGAAAAGTTTTTGGTTAAAAAAATATCCAATCGAATCCCTGTATTTCTGACCACGTATGCAAAAGTAATAAATGCGTACATTTTAATGAAATGAGATGTTTTTTATTTTATAACCATTCGTCGGTAAATAGCTCCGTGGTAACGTGTCGGACTGTGGATCGTGAGGTCCTCAGTTCGAATCCCACAGCTGACAGGTGTCAATTTACATTTACCCCTGTGGTTCCCCCTCCACTAACAACTTTGGGGGCTATGACCTGACGGCTGGTAACCGCATTTCATACGTAAAAGTATATCACTTACCGAGATCTGCGTAAGCAGAGAGACACACCCATAATGGGTAAAGGGCGTGATGATATATTTTATTATTATAACCATTCATCGAAAACATAATAGCTGGTACCACGAGCTCTGTTTTTGGGTGTTTTAAGAGCAGAGTTTCAAGTTCGGTTTTAGCGCTGTACCATTTTCCAAAATTATATGATAAAAAATACTTCAAATAAAAGATGTAGATAATACATTTCTCTGTAGCTTCTATTTAAAGTATTTTTTTAATAAAATAATTTTAAAAAATTTTACAGCGCTAAAACTGAGGCAAAAACACTGCTCTTAAAACACCCAAAAACAGAGATCGTGGTACCAGCCGTTGTGAATTATTCGAGCGCAAAGTATTTATGTCGTTCTAAATATACAATTCCATCATCATAATAAAAGTAATATTTCGACATCAACAACTTAACATTTTGAGTTTATATGCCAATTTTGAATGGATTTATAACCACCACTAGAAAATACGCGGTCAAACGTTACGCTTATAGATCTTCTAACGTCGTGTTTGCAGTGCGTTTATAGCCTCCAAGCATTAACTACAGGGGTAACCTTTGGGAGGAAAGGAAGGAAGGTTATGATGACATGACAAGTGGTATCTGTATTTCACGCGCAAAAATATATAACAAATCAAAAATGAGTAAATAATCAACTGATAAATTTTTAAATATCTTGCTGTGATTAAATTAATAATGCAGTTCAGGAATGAATTTGTCTTTGTCACGTGATGATCCCACAGGTTATTTAGCGCCCTTCGCTGCCAATGCCATCTGACGGTGCACCGCTCAAGCAACGTGCGACATAGTGAATAATTAGTAGGCAGTGCTATTTATCAACCCATATTTGAGGAGAGTGTGCTGCTTGTGAAGTGTAAACATTCCATTAGTCTGATTGTGCTTTCGTAATGCACTAGGACTAAGCTGTTGCATGTTGCACTTCAAAATGGAATCATTGTACGTATTCATAGACATCTAAGAAACCACATACCGGTTGGAGACTTTTTTATGTTACATACACCAAACAAAAAGAGTACAGTGGAATTTATAGAACTATTCTGTAAACTAAGGATATAAGATTAATTTTCTGAAAAATTATGAAACTTTTTGATATGTACTTATAGGTATAATTGTTTAGTGACTAGTCGTGTTTAGTTTCTAATTGCTATGCATTGTACAAAAAATACATCTTATATCCTCAGCCTACCGAATACTTCGATAAATTCTACGGTACTTTATTTTCTTGTAGGAAATAGAATTTTATTTTCGTATGGTAGCGACTAGCGACAGTTTATTTCCTATGGATATTAGACTAAAAGTGTAAATATAAAAAAATGTTTAGAATGAATAATTGCCAAAATAGTTTTAATATTTGCAAATTGCATTATATATTTTTTTATTATTAGTACAAAATATTAATAATAAGTCAACAACAAATAGAACAGTAGACAAATGTCCACATTACATTATAACATTTTGTAATAGTTATGAAAATATTACAAACCTATATGTGTAATTAAAATTCTTATGCACAACTGTTCCAAATTATCAAAAGCCTAATAGTGAGCAATAACTAATATTTATTAGTTATACGTCTGTATTATTCATGTCACCAAGGTAATAATGACATAATTTAATAATCTTTGTTTTATCCATATCTAGAATTTTGGTAGGTAAAATTACATATAGACGCAGTATATTTTAAAGGGGTAAATAGCTCCGTGATAACGTATCGGACTGTGGATCGTGGTTCCCCCTCCACTAATATCTTTGGGGGCTATGACACAGTATAAGAATTCACACAGTAGTGACACTTCAAATATTTTCATGATCCCAATATTTCAGTGGTGCGCATCCGGGAAGATTGCCGCTTAGTGTTACTTATTTTATTTTATTTGTATTTTAATACTGGCAAGTAAAAGGTAAAGAAAATATTACCAACTAAATGTTGTAAAAGTGATCTATTCTTTCTAGTAATGTTATATGAACAACATAATAAAAACAGAATTTAATATGATTTTTACAAAATTGTTATAGTGTTGGAACTAATGTACTACTTCTGATTGGTAAACTTTCACTTTAATCAACTGAGCTCTTCTTTTGAGTATACAAATATAAAATTAAAAATTTTATAAGACTCTGTACTGTAGTTCTTGCTGTAGTACCTGCAGTAGTACTTGCAGTAGTACTTGCATCCGAACAAAATGCTGCACATACATCCATCCATCCATCCACACACAGACATTCTCGCGAAGATAGTAAAAATGAATTCTAAGTGTACTAAGACGTATTTATTGACTAAAATTCTTACATTGAATTTTTTCACGAATGATTATGGCGGGAGGTAAAAACTCACCAATCTGTCAATTTTGTCAATAAATATTGGTGGACATGGAACATGGAATTACAAGGTGAATGTTATTGATAATAATGGTCGGCTGCGGGATTCGAACTGAGGATCACATGGAGGTATTTACCAATAGATTATTGGGAATCCTAATGGCTTAGTGCCCAACAGAATCATGTATTTTTAATTCAGAGCTTTTACTTTTTAACGTTCTAGGTCTACCGTAACTTCACAAAAGCTTCTGGTTTCTTTATATCCGTAGCAAAAGGTTTTTGGGTGTTCGCCACTTTCTTAAGTTTATGGGTCTTGGAAAGCAGCTATACATGTTCAAATCCTTGCGCTAACCTTTGAGTGAGCCTTTAAGTTACGAATATACTGTATAGGTACAGTGTGTCCCATTTAAGGTACCTATGTACCTTATTAGAATCGCGAGAATCGTAAAGAGTTACGAGGTTGGTTAAATTAGACAAAAGTTGCCTCATATGTAGGGTAGTATGACCATGTATTTGTTTTTCCAATAGAATGCATAGGTCATTTGATATTGGCCAAAATGTAAATTTTGCGGTTTTTTTTTTCTCATAATTTTGTTATGTGAAATAATACGAGAATTTAGTTTGCACTTTCTTAAAATACTTTTTAATGGTATATTTACAGAAGTTCTTAATTTTATTATGTATTTACCATTTATGATCTATTGATATTAACTTTTATTTTTCATATAAAGGTCATAGAAAGCCGTTTATCTATCTAAATATTATTATTTCACCTGCACTATAAAAATTTCTGCAATTTTTCATGGTACAAATAAGTTTATCGAACAACTCTCAATAAATGCTCTACAACTATGGCGTTTTTAAACAAGGAAAGTAACAGATTACCCACTAGTGGGTATAATTATGAGAAAATCCACTAGTGAGTATTTTTTATTTGTAAAACTAATATATTAACACACAACACCTTGGTAACTACTTCGATTAACATTTTAATTTAGAAAAATTAATCATATGTCACTGTCAAATAATATTTCTTTAACAAATTTTGCATTTATTACGAGATGTTGGATAAAACGTTATACTTCACACGTGGGCAAAAGGAATTACCCGCTTGATAAAATTGTCACACCCAGCCTTCGGCTTCGTGTGCTAAAATTTCTCGTGGGTAATTCCATACTTTGCCCACTTGTAAAGTAAAATACTAATGAGCTAAGCATGCTTGATATTTGACAGATAGAACAATATTGATGACAATCATGAGACACGAACACTGAAATATTGGGATCATGAAATATTTGAAGTGTCGTTACTGTAACTGTGATACAATTGGTCTCCTGGTGAAGTTATACTGAACATTTCATGCTTATGAGCGAAAAATTACTGATTCAGTGAATACATTCACACGCAATTATCAAAGCTCAAGCGAGATTAAATTCCCGCGGGTGCGAACCAAAGCAAAAGAAAATATATTGGAGCAAGGCTCGTCGCTCTCATTTCGCGTTAACATTAACAGGTTTGTTTCCCTTGTAATCCGATGGTTCTCGCTTACAAAGACTAATTGTGGGAATTTGTGAGTGACTCTGGTTCCGGTTCTTTGTGATATAATACGAACGTACGTGAATAATCTACCAATCTTCGTATGCGAGTAATAACTCTGGTAACTGCCAGTGGAATTCGAGGCAACAGTAGTGCGATTTAGTGCAAATTGGACTGTATTTCATTCGCTCTTTGTAATAATGATTTGAGTTTGAATATGTCTGTAATAAATTTGTACGTTTTTATACGTTGTGGGCACCACAATACCTCCCGCCATAGATTTCTTATCGAACAATGCAGGAACATGAACTACCACTATCAAGAAACGCTCATTCCTTAAAAAAATTAAACACATTTCAAAAAAATGTCATTTTTCAACCGTTGTTTTGTTTTTCTCAAGAAAATATCAAAATATAATTCTTCTTCTTCTGTTGTAATTCGTAAATGGTGACAGTAAGAGGAAAATATTTCAAACAATAATTGTAGATGATAATATTTGAAACATTATTCTAATAACAAAATTTTCATTGAACTATAATTTAATGAGATATTTTAAAATAACTTGATAGGGCTTCAAGTAAATTACCACTTCCGGTTATTGGATTATCACTAAAAACTAATCAGCTCGTCCAAAGGGTATGAAATTGATATATGTATACAAAATATCAAAATTTTATTCTACCTACATATTTCGAACAATAAAATCAGCTGCGATAAAAGTTTCACTTAAAAGATGTTAGCAGTACGTATAATTTGTAATATGAAATCTTATTTGCAATATTCTCGTGTCTGTTTCCGGTTTTGTGAAAAAATAAACCTGTAGAGGAAAGTAACCAAATATGGATGGAAGTATAAATGTGATGATGAAATAAATACTTCAAGTTGAATATCAAATTAGCGATCTCAATGAGAAGATTTGAACTGAAATGTCAAAAATTATTTTCGTTGATTCTCAAATTATTTGGTTATTCGGACAACCGAATATTCAAACACTATCCGTATGGGTATTCGAATTCTTTAAAAATTTGGTCTATTCGGACATAAGGATATTAGAATTAAGCAAGAAAGTATCTGTCGGGATCTTACTGTAAATATATACTATACTTCTAATAAATTAAACACATGTCTCTAATAATTTTGTGAATAAATGTTCACAATATTGAAAGCATCTTGTCACTTATTTCAAATAACATATCATTATCAAGGCAGTACCCGCCCTGCCCACACGGTATCGATGCCACTGCCTTTCAGCCAAACTTTTATATTAATTAAGTGTATGTATAGCTTACATTATTTATTATTAAGTACACTTACATTTTGATGCTTTTCTATAGAAACACTCAATTGAAGCACACATCACTCGGCAATATATAACTGCGAAGGTTCCCGCACTACTGACTGTTAACCAAATTTCTTATGTTTTCTGCAGCAACATTGCTAATTATTCGGTTGAAACAAGTTTAGACTGCAAGAACACTTTAATATGTATAAAAATAATAATCTTTTAAGGTATTATTCCAGAAGTTCTCAAAATTTTATCTAATATAATCGGTAAAGCCGTTTAGTAGATGAATTACGAACACCGGAATTGTATACTCCGGAAAAATATATTTTGCTAGTGAGGTCTGTGGCAGGACGGCGTCTGTCTATCGGGTCCACACCAAATTTTTTTACGTAACATACTGCTTATAGTAGAAATATTTTGTCCCATAAACAGATTTTTTTTAAGTTCCCTGTGTGTGTTCTTAACAATCTCTATTTAAGCGATAGAAACACTTTGTACCCAATATCTTTATTTCCCTTACTTCTCCTCATATCTTTTAACACAATGCTATCTCCAAAATTGTCTTCTGCTTGACTGGTGAGTTATCTTTAATGCGAATACTGAATTTATAGCTGACATGTCATCGTTCCATCATTGTACTACGACAATACGACTCGTGACATCCACAATGTGTACTACACAGGGTAATTAAACTGAGAACTGGGTTTATGTGGGTAATAATGTTTATTTCGCTGGTGGTTGTGTTTAACAATGTTCTATTGTTTATTGTATTGCGCGATACTAGCATTTTGAAGCGCGTACTAAATTTATTGCGAGTTTATCTATTTCAATTTATCTTTCTTAGTTACCTACATTTTAAAAAATTTAGATGATAGTTGTCCTTTCTAAGGATGCTAAGGTTGCAAGTGTTTTTAACAAAAACTTATTTTTATTTTTTAAGGAGTTTTTAATATAAAATATATCACCAACTTTTTCAGGAATAATATCTCTGTCAAAACGTGCGTGGTTCTAAAGCCAGTCAATTTTCAGCTCCGTTTATAACGCGAACGTTTTCCGTTACGCCCTGCATCAGGAAACGGAAATTACGTCATTATCCTGCTTCTCTCTTCTCATTTTAGTGCATCCGCCAATCCAACCGCAGACGTCCGCTAATTTCTTCAGTTTTATGCAGTGCAGGACGAACTTTAATGTCATCACAACGTCGAAGTGACAAAACTTTAAAAGCTCTCTGGTGTATGAAAATCGTGGATGAATTTTATTGTAATATTGGATTTCTGCTTTTTAATAGTAACCTAACTGAATTATAGATTACTTTGTTCAATCATAAATCAAATAGACTTTGAAAAGAGGATTGAAATAGCAGTCTTCAATTAGTAGAATTGAATAGTTCAATTCGTAATTGACGTGAGGCCATATTAGTGTTATAAATTAAGGTATGTCGTAGCGTTTTGATACTGATGTTTATCAAATGTTGAGTGATATAACCTATATTTTACAAGAACATTTACTTACAATTGATTTCATGCATAAATATCGAATAAAAGCATAATTAATAATTGTAATTTATAGTATTTGTATTTCCCATTGTACGTTGATATCAACTAGGTATTTGTATCCAACAACAACTATTCGTTTCAAAAACTCATTCATACGAACATAAAGAGAGAAATAAGCTGAAAACCTATCATCTGTCTGAGCTGAGATGAGCTGAGTTGAGAGGAGACGAAAAAGACAATCGCACTCGCGCAAATTTCAAACAAGCAAATCCATTTTTAAGATAAGTCGTCCAGGACACTCTTATTGGTATTGGTAATTCATATATGGAAAACTCAGCAATAAATTGAACACGTTCCTCCCATGGAGATACTTTATCGAAATGAGTGACAGAAGATGACTTCAAGAAGAACAATAATAACACTATATGTAACAATGTTTAACTTTTCTAATGTTATATTTAAATAAACATTCATACGCTTTTGTTAAAAATACAGCATGTTTACATTGAAACATTTACGTTAAACATGATTTTCAAAATATCACTGTCCTGTCCATAATAGTTATTTATGATATGTGTTAAAAGTAAGTGGGGAAGCTTATGAAACGAGGCGAAGTCGAGTGAAAAAACCCCACGAACAAAATAAATCATTTTTAACACGTATATCATACAAAATGATATCTATGATCTTCCTAGTATATTGGTAAATACTAAAAAATGTAGATTGTTATTTTGACAGGTAGGATTATATTGGTTGATTTATTGATACAAATTATTAGCAACGTGTTAAAAGTAACAATAAAGTCACTTTTAACACGTTGCTATGTTACTTTTAACAATAGTGTCAGAAAGTGACATTTTTAACTTGCTTACAACTATTAAAAGTGCCACTTTTAACAATGATCGTAGATAAAATTATATAAATTTAAGAAATTTAATGATTTTCTATAATTTCTTAATATAAACAATTAAAAATAATATTCATTACCCAAGAACAAAGATACAAATGAAGAAATGCGGAACCCAGCGCACATATGAGGAATAATTTTCTTATTTTATAAATAATAATAATAATATATTTTTATTCATAAAACGTACAATGTACATGAAAAGTTACAAATATTAATTTCAAAAATACAATATATTAATAATAAGTATTTGATAAATGTGCGTAGTCTTCAAAAAATTCCTGCATTTCATAATAGGCTTCACTAGCAAGATAGATTTTCAATTCAATCTTAAATTTTAAAAAAGGTAATATGTGTTCTGGTATGTTATTATATATCTTGATCATCTTGTTCAACACCCCATCTTGGATTATGCTTAATTTGTGTTGTTATAAGATCATTTTTATTCCTAGTATTGTAAGTAATATTTAGACATGGGGACTAGTAGAAAGAAATTAGATATATTCAATGCTGTTGATACAGGTATAAAAAATAGTCACTTCATATTTCTTTCTTCATAAAAAGTTGAATTAGCTTTTCACTACCTACCTCATTTTGTAAAATAGCTGGTTGTTAAGATCATTAAAAAAGAGATGAGGCCACAGGTGTTAACGCTGAGTAAACAAATGCCCCAACGTTGTCATAACGATTATGAGGTTGGGGATATAGATAATAACAATAACAATAAACATAAATCCTCATTTCCCAACAAAATTTCACCACTTCCAACAAAATATTAACTTAAGCATCGCACAATAATAACAAACAGATATATATGCCAGAAAGATACTTCGAAATATTTTATGAGAAAATTAAATTGTTTCTGTAAGTTAATTACAAACAACAAATGCAAAGTAAAGAAGGAAACTGAATACAAGTTTAGAATGCTCTCTTTTCGCTCTTGTTGACTTGAGAGCTTCGCAGAAACATCTATTAAATTTAAATTTACTTGAAAACTTTCAATGCTTGCGATTTTTTTCTCGGAAGTATACAGGCGTTGAAACATTTTATAATGCACGGATAATTGAGGAATAGATCTGCATTCGAAAGTTTTAGATGACACTCCCAATAAAACCTTTACAAAAAGAATGCTGGGATTTTAATTACACTGAGTCATATTTCAGATGATGTAGAATTGAAAATAATAGGGACATTAAAAATTAGAGGTATATAGTGTGTTTCAATTTCGAAATAAAAGTTGCCACACTAGTAGGCAATTTAATGAAGTTTTTGTTTTCTCGAAAAAATGCATAGATTTGTAGATATAGACCAAAAATCTGCTTTTATTAATTTGCATTATGAAGAAACCTACTTCACAATTACAATGACGTGTAAAAAATAAAAAAATTTTAAGTGTTTCCATGGTGTACATGGAATGCAAGATTTATGAAATTTAATTTCTTTATATTTTATTATATCTAAATCAAATGAAAATTAATAAAATTAGTGTAATCAAAAAGATGTAAAATTAAATTTAACCGTTTTTTCACGGAAAACTTCTAAGTGAACTGCTACTTCCGAATGACAAATTATCACATAAATATAAATATGGTGATTCTCTAAATTGAAACACGCTCTATAATATTTGGAAACTACAAATTTAATTGTAAATTACTCATTCCATTCAATTAAATATTTGTAAATAATTGCAAACAATACCTGTATTGTATTTTATGTTTGCAATCACAGTTTCGTGATATTTCAATTTCACAAAATATTAATTAAACAAAACTTTTTGTTTAAAATTTGATTACTTATTATATATGTATGCTCAGCCAAATATTTCCTGTCATTGAATTGTCAAAAAAATATGATATTTAATATTAACAGACAAACTAGTTTATCTAAAACTCGTCTATATATCCTCAATATATAGCTTTTAGCGCTTCGGGTATTGTCAGGCACAATTAGGGATTTTTAAGGTTATAGGTAGTTGTTACTATTTTATTTGCTTCTATTGCCAATTAATTGCGTAGATATTTAGTTAGATATTTATAAAATTTTAAACTAACAGGTTTATTTAAACTGAAAGAAAGAATGTTCTTTAAGTATAAATATAAAATACCGTGAATATCAGCGAAAAAGCAATTATTCACTAATTTGTCATTATAATGTATTATTATGGATGAGATTTGTATACGATCATGCTGTAGCTACCAGATAAAATACAAAGTTTGTCAATGTTAAATATACTATTAATTTTCTCCTTTTCTTGTGACACAATTCACATTATATAAACATTTATCTCTTCTTATTTTGAACATATTCCCAAACTCGAAACTCGGGAAGGGTTTGGTCTAGGACGTTCAGGAAATACATTAACAAACATATTAAGTTTCCATCAGAATATTTTATTTAATAGTAAACATCTTTAAAGTACTCGTACGTCGTACCTATGATAAATAAATTTGAAATTGATAACCTACATTTTATCTGGAACAGTGCTATATGTTACGTATAATTATTATCCACAGTAATATATTAATAACAAATTTGTAAATATTGCATCTTAGGTGAAACTCACTCATGTTATATTTATACAAGGACACATTTTCTTAATATTGCCGTACATTTTTACCTATTCACTTCAAAGTAAAAGTGTAAACACAAAAGTTGCTCAGAATTAATAAATGCACGTAATACAATAATAAAATAAATTAATATTTATTAGGAAAATTGTAACAGGGCCATGGATAGATAATTAAATAAAAACGAAGAATATTTGATATGACATTTCTAGTTTTATTTAACAAAAAGAAATGAACTTTCAAATTTGCCATTATATCATTGCAATCTTCTACAGAAAATAATTTCTATTAATATTAATGTCAAATATTTTTCGTTCTATTTAATTTTCCAGGGGCGTGATACTATTTTGCTAATAAATATAAAAATTGTATGTTTTTTTTACCACATATGACAGTACAAAGGTACTACCATTCTTTTACGGAAATCGATTACGAAATAGACACACCAACAAACTTGTTTCGATGCTTTAAAATGTAATGTGTTCCTTGCAACTTGCAACGAATTCAGATTCGACACAAAGCAACAAGTTGCTAAATAAAAGAGGCCATCTCACTTTTTGACTTACACAGCAATGTTAAACAACCACTGTACGTCGTAGTGTACACGTTGTACTGATGGTGAATACTCGTGCATTAGTGAAGCACTTAGTGAATGTGTTGTACAAGGGAAAATTTGTGTGAGCAGAGTAAAAACCCTCTCAGGCAGAATACCCTCGCACAAATCCTCTTTCGTATCCTTCACTGACTTCACCCGCAAACAGCCAGAAGAAGTTTCTTTTTCGGCGACCGTAGGTGTTTTTACTTTTCACTTTTTACTGTCTTATACGTTGGAATCATGAATTAGTCAAAGACGAGTTTATCACGGAAATACATGCTTTGGATGGATGGATGGATGTATGTCTGTATTTTCAATAACTCATAAACGAAAAAGTATCGAAGCTATATAATTATAAGTTTTATGAATCTTGACAATGTGAAGAAGGTAGGTGATTTAGGTCATTTAAGTACAAGTTTACTTGACGCAAAACAATGAATTAATAGTTATTTGTTTAACTAGGCCACAAAATACCAGATTTACAGCAGAGACTGCCGTGTCATTGACGAGGCAAAGCCTAGGCAATAAATACGAAGCTATAAATCTGTATTTGGTGCCGAGTTGAAAACATATTTTTTTTGCCGATTTGGAATTAATATTAATTTAGTGATTATTTTATATACATATTTTGAAGGTACTATGCGTTTGTTGAGTGGTTGCTATGTAAAATATTTTTATCCAACACCTCTCAATAAATGCTCTAAAACTATGGCGATTTTAAACAAGCAAAGTAACAGATTATCCACTAGTGGGTATAATTTTGAGGAAAGCCACTAGTGAGTATTTTTTTATTTATAACAATAATAATAACACACAACACCTTGGTAACTACTTCGATTGACATTTTAATTTAAAAATTTAAAGCATATGTCACTGTCAAATAATATTTCTTCAATAAATTTTTCATTTATTAAGAAGTATTGGATAAAACGTTATACTTCACACGTGGGCAAGGTGGAATTACCCACTCGATAAAATTATCTCACTCAGCCTTCGGCTTCGTGAGCTAAAATTTCTCTCGTGGGTAATTCCTTACTTTGCCCACTTGTAAAGTAAATAACTATTACACCCCTTTCATAAAAGTGACACTTTACAGACTTTTAACAGTTCATAAATTATCACCTTTAATGTCAATCGGCAAAAAAATTATTTTTCCATTTTATCAATTACGAAAAAAACTTTTAAAAAGCAGATGCTATTAATCATATTTGAAGTAATAGTTATTTGTATATCAGGGCACTAAAATATAATTTTTTATTGCGAATAAAGCATATGAGTAATAAAAATTACTTTGGTGCTGAGGTATACATTATATTTTTTCCAAAGTAGTTATTAATATTATTAATTAAAAACATAGATAAATAGAATTATGTATTTATAAAACGTCAGCTAGCTGTTGAGACGGGGATGGCTGTGATAACAAAAATACTCTCAAGACAAAGTTTCAAATTTGGTTATAATTTTCATTTTTTGCATGTTCTTAGGCGTGGTCTGCATGTGATCTGCATTAAATCCGATAAATTATTATCAAAGGTAAATAATACATAAATTCAACAAAAGTATTGTAGAATAATTTGTTTATTATTTTATGTTTGTAATTCAAGTTTGATAGATGAGTCTATGAAGTAAATTTTTGACATAAAAGTCTATTTAACTTTAACGACTACTTTGGGTAACTTCGTGTATGTAGTAATATCGCGTACTTTAGTATCGATTTCTGAAAATAGTTATTTATGTATCAAAGCACTGAAGTTCAAATTTTTATCACGAATATGGAATTTAAATGCCGAGGGCCGTAGAGCCGAGGAAAATAAACAATGTGAGTGATAAAAAGGAGCTTCAGTGCCGAGGTACATATTAAGTTTTATTTGAAATCTAAAATTCGAAAAAACTGTAAAAAAATTACAATATAGGTTAAGTTTATACATCTGTCAGTTGTCAATTTAAACTGACAGTCAGTATTGCCAACCTCGAAAAGAGAAGTTATCGTAAATAACACTCAAAATTATGTGTTTTGTCCTCAATTTCGTCATCGGCATTAATTAGTTAATTCTTCTTACAAATTTTCATGTTACTTCCAAATTTACTATAGTACGTCAATATATCTGCCAAAATTATCCTAATTGTACAATAATTATTTAACGGTTGTCAACACTGGATTGCTCAAAATTGACGTATAATGGGTTACTTTAGTGGCGATTTTTGAGCACTTTAGTGCCGATTTCAAATTAAAAATATTATTTGGAAATTTGTCGTGTCGACATTGTATTTGCAATATGACATTAAATGATGGATGTATATACCTGATGAATGAGAAAAAGATAGAGAAGTTAAACCCTATGAATGAAACTTGAAATTATGTACGTCAGTGAGAAAATGATCAAAACGGATTCAAGAGACTTCAAAATATGTTTTTCCGTGAACATCTCTAAATCAATTTTTTTAGTTGCCTACTTTGTAAAAAAAATGTAAAAACATAAAAGACGAAAATATACAGAAGTAATAACGTTTGAATAAATTTATGATGTATACCAGTATCTGGAATATTATTCTCGGGCCCATTATAAATTAATTAGTTTTCAGGTAAAGCTATTTGAATACCTGTATTTCAATTCCCTAAAACAGTTTCCAATAAATTGTGTAGACAGCCATTACAAAAACCATCAACGAAATTAGTGTCAGAGATACAAAGTGTTTAATTAAAATTTAAATGTGCTTAACTCACATTCGCGCTAATAAAATATTAGAATTTAATGGATAATTAACTAGAAATTATCGTGGAGGAAAGAAAATTATTTAAAGTTTTTATAATATTTCGTTTTTAATTTCAACTAATTTATAATATAACTTTGGCAATTAAATTAGGAATAAATTCATTTATTCAATAAAATTGTACTTTTGACTTATTGAAACAGAAACTACATCTATCAAAAATAATAGTTATTTGTTTAACTAGGCATCAAAATACCAGATTTACAGCAGAGGAGAAGCCGAGGCAATGAATGCTGTCGAAGCTATAACTCTGTTTGATGCTGAGTTGAAAACATAATATTTTGGCCAATTTGAGATTACTATTTATTTATTGATTATTTTATATACATATTTTGAAGGTTATCTCTGTCAAATTACGTTGACATGCGTTTGTTGAACGATTGCTATGAATTTATTGACGGTTGTTATGCGTTTATTAAGCGGTTGTTATGTAAAATATTTTTACAGCCTAGACATAAAAGTGACACTTTACAGACTGTTAAAAGTCCGTAAAGTGTCACCTTTAATGTCAATCGGCAAAACAAATTTATATTTAACTAACGTTGGTGAAATCGGGTATAAGTGTAATAAAGGTATCATCTTGTAATATCATATCTAGGCTTTCAGTGTTCAAAGTACGAGCTGATTAGATTTTATTGGCTTACCATCAACCGAAATTTTACAGTTCACTTTTGTAAATAATTGAGTTAGATGAATTTTTGTTACAATAAAAAGATGAAAATAATACTAATTATAAATTTTATTGGAAATAATCTTATCTATTTCATGTAGTTAAAAATTGTTTAGGAGGTTATATATTGGACATAATATTTAAAAGAAATTAATTTCAATACGCAAAGTTTTCAAATATTTTTAATAAATTTACTTTTGATTTTACTGTTAAGCATTTCTAAATAAATCCGTTGTTATTAATTAATCACAGAGATACCTAGTACGTAAATTGCGTTTAACACTATCGAGTAATGATTCATTCTCCGTGTTGTAGTAGCCATATACAAAAATATCTCATTGTAAGTAGGCCTTACATTTTGTTACTCTTGCATAATAAATTAGAGTACTTTCATCCATCAGTTCGGAGACAACACGCGAGTGAATTCTGACATCTTGTCTGCCACAACCAGAATTACATTTTTTACGATGTAAATCCACAAGTCATTCTTCCGTCCGCTTCGCTTTTGTTGTGACTGTTTTAACGGACATTTAACAGACAGGTATTTCCCTAGAATATGAAAGAAAATTTAAAATTAAATATACAAAAAATTGTATACACATTTTCAAACATTTCTTTATTCTCCAAGGAAAGAGGAAGGAAATAAAATTTAAATGAGTATCACTTCACAAAAATAAATAAAAATATCACCACGTCATTTACCTGTTTTGGGTATAACACTCTGTTTAGAGCAGATGTCAGTTGGATATATTTTTGAACGTATCGGAAAATAACAATCCCCAACGATGTTAGTGAAATGGATACCAAAGAAGTAAAATTAAAAGTGCAATATTGGCGACTACTGGCATTGAAATGTACCTCAACGGTTACGAACGTTGAAAATATGAGCCTATGGCCTAGATGTTGGGCTATCTGTCTTTGTTGTACAATGTTTTTACATAGCAATCGCTCAACAAACGTTTAGCAACCGCTCTACAATTAAGTGTTAGACAAAGATGGGTTGCCTTGTAATATCTATCTGTCGCAAGCTTGATTTAAGCTTTCATAAAAGCCTACAGTTGCGCGGGTCAGTATTATAGATTTCAGGGTCTGCTTAGGTTCTCATGATTCACGTTATCACACCTTGAAGAACAGTATCCGCTGAAAAATTATTCAATAACATGTTTTACTGAAACTGTAGTCTTTAATAATTACGATATTTTACAATATTTTTACCCAAAGATTTAATAATATAGGTATATGGATGGAGCGTTGGCTGACATTTTCATGCCACTCGTCACATGGTATGAATGTACTGTTCTTCTCCCACTTAGTAATTTTAGATATGACTATCTCTCCCTTATATTGGCATTTAACTGCTGTATATAAAAATCAAGAAAATGTTTCCCACAAATTCATGTAGTTTCATTAGGTTGAGATTTTCTCGTTTTATAGTTAATATCCATTTCTTGCTTAAATCCACATATTTCGGAAAACTGTAATAAATATTTATATATACAGCGTTGTAACCAAAAAGTGACATATTTATCTGTCAAAAAAAACACCGTCTTTTGTAGCCCGATTTTTTTTTACATGCACAACAGGATTTTACCGTATTTGATATATTTAAATATAACATAAATAATTGACAAAATTATAAATTAGGAACAAAAGCTCGCACAAAAGTCTATCGAAACAGTATTCTACTCACACTTCAAACGTCAAACCAAGTTCTTGTCATCTTGAGATGACAATCACGTGACTGGTGGTTTTTCATCTCTCTATCTCTCTATCTGTGTTGGTTACAGACTATCTTTGCCCATACTCCTTCCATAGATTTTATAAATTCACTTCGTTTTGTTGATACAAATAACTTCTCTATTCTCTATCTCTACATATGATAATAAATTTATTCATCTTGATTTTTTCACCTTTCTTTGTATAGCTTTAAACATGATCTGAAGAGAGAGTTTGTATAAAATTTCTTATGTTACTAGATTATTATTATTTTCAAATGTTAATATAATTTTCTGTAAAAATACAGTTTGTATCCAATTATCATTTTGTCAAATCGTGAGAATTTATTATTAGTACTTGTACGTATGTAATGTTGTTTCTCTTTCGTTTCGGTGTAAGGCTGTGAGTGTTGCTGTCGTTTAGTTTCAATTTGTTGACTCTTCTTCCAATAGCTTTTCCAAGCATTTCTGTCTCCCATTAATGCTTTGTATTCTTGCTTTGACTCTAGTTTTTATCAGTCTTCTTCTCTTCTTACCCAATCTCAGCTGACCATCCTGAATTATCCCTCTTTACTGGTTTAAGTTTTGTCATACACTTCGTTTCTGATTCTGTTCAGCTTACTTTCTCCATCAATTTATTTTCAACATTTCTTCGTCTGTTTTGATATTTTACTTTTTTTTTTAAATAACCTCAACTATTATTTGTTTTGGTACTTCCTTCTTAACCAAGAATTTTTGTTTGAAGGCATTGAAAAGTCTAACTCCTTTATAGATACTTTCGATAATATCTTGTTCTAAACTACCTGTTTTGTTATGTTTACTCCCCGAAAATAATATAAAAGTCAAACAAATTGTAAAAGCAGTGTAATCGTTGCGAACGATATAAATAGGTATTGATGAATGAATTTGATTGAATTTTCATTCCTGGCAACGACCGTTGAAAAACTGTGTACCACGCAGAATTAAATTGATTGTACCTGTTCGTGAATCCAATGTTTCTAAATTGCTTTAATTATGGGTTTCCACTGCTAAATTTATGCATTGTTTGAGTAAATTAGTCAGTGTTATTCTAAAATTGTTTGCATTGAAACTGGTTACTGTTATTCATCATTTATACGAATAACAGGTACAAAAGTAAATAAGGTTTACATTATCCAATGTTATATGTATTTTTAAATGATTTTATTTTTTGTTTGTCGTGTCATTAAGCATCCGAGGCCAAAAAAGATTTCCCATGCCTGCACTTGTGCTTAAATGTCAAATCTGCATTATATTGTGTATTTCCTGAGATAAACATAAAATAAAATTTATAATTTTTAGTTATTTACAGAGTGACATGGAAGACAAAACATATCGTACACTTATAAATCGTATTGTTTGAATAGCTATGGCAGATGATTTTTGTGCTTGTCATATAGTTTTAAATAATAATTAACTTATTCATCAGTAATCATGGATATTTAATCAAAGAAATAATTTAATGTATCCAACATTTGTTACTTATACTCCTTTCACCTTAGCCAGAGAAATTCGAATTAATTCAGAAGACAGTTTTAATAAACAATATTTTATATTTTTAACATAATAGGGCGAAATACTGAAATTCACATACATATCACATAAAAATTAAGAAGGTTATGTTTTACAAGTATTTTGATACCATGATAATGTGACTCTTAAGTTAGTCGAACATTCTAATTGGCTTGCTGTTTGCAGACTGCGGACTGTGTCATCTATGTATTTTCACCATACAGTTAGTTCATCATATTTCTCTCGATATGGAGAATGAACTACAGAAATTTCCAACAAGTATATCCTATAAATAAACAATTGTGGGCAGCACAATACCTCCCGCCATAGATTTCTTATCAAACAATGCAGGACCAAGAACACGGACCACTACTTAATAGGATACATTCACCTCTTAAAAAAATTTAGTCCACAATTAACAAATATATAAAAAAATAACATTTTCCATGCGTTTCTTTTTTTTTTTTTCAAAATACACAGATTAGCATAGACTTAAACGAAAATATCAAAATAGCACTATTCTTCAACGTGTTTCATGAATGGTTACAGTAAGAGAAAATATTTCAAAAAACAATTATAGATTGATAATAATATTTGTAATATTATTCTGAACAAAAAATTGTCCTTAAACCATAACTTATTGAGATATTTCAAGATAACTTGATAGAGCTTCAAGTAAACTACCACTTCCGGGTATTGAATTATCATCAAAAACTAATCAGCTCTTCCCGATGGGATACAAATATAAATTATAAGAATTTTCAGTTCTATAGCTTTTTAGAAACCGTAACTCCAGAGATCCACACAGACAGACAGACATACACACAGATATCATCGCGAAACTATCAAAATTGTATTCTAATGACCCTAAAACGTACTCATCCACTGAAAACTCACTACCGAATTTTTAGAATGATTCCTATACCTGCCTTACAGTGGGGGGAGGTAAATTATAAATATTCTTTTATATAGCATCTGTCTATTTGAAAATTATGTTTCATCGGAAGCACGGTAACATAAATAAAATAGAGGATAACAACATCGAAATAATTCTTTATCTGGCTTCTAAGCTAGTGAAACCCTGAAACCATACATAACCTCCAACCACCTCTTGTTATATAACAGATGAAGAGAAAATCTACAACGATTTCTGTAAACAAGCAATCTCGCGCGTGATTTCGGCCGGACCCTAGTGACTTGAGGCTGGTTGTCTTGTAAGATACAAGCGACGCTCCCAAAGGGAATGGTTGAGTTCGTGGCGCACATGCTCGTTCTTTCTGCACACATCCCAACCAACACAAGCACAAGGGATCGCGCGAGCCACGCAGGACAGCTTTGACAAGCAATCACAACTGCCTTGTTCAAGGGTTTCACATGAAAGGTTGCTTTACACCATTACAGCAGTGGAAATAACATTTAAAATTGTATTTGCAAAATGGGAAATCGACGGAATTATCAGGGAATTCACAAGTTTTATTGCTGAACTATGCGCTATGAAAATAGGTGCACTTCAGTTTTCGACCATAATTCGTATGAAACAATATGTAATTGTTATAATGAAAGAAAAGTTATTTATTTAACCAAAATACAATATACACAGTCGAGGCTGCCGAAGCTGTAAAATTGTATTTTGTACCGTATTGAACACATTGAATGGTACCACGAATATTTAAGAAAAATATTTCTGTCTCAGTTTTAGCAATGTATGCAATCAGGTCCATTTGGTTTCCTAAATATTTCACGATATATCTATCAAATAAAAATCATTATTTATTAGGACAATAATTGTATTTGGCATTTCATAAAACAGTATATATACGCCATTGTATCATTACAATGTTCTACGAAATTTCTACATAAAATAATACAGCACTATAATAAATAAATCTAAATCTGATTTCTGAAATTTAGTAGTTATTTACATACAAAATGCGGGAACGCTTGGTTCCCGGACGAGTGTTTGGCGGCGCGAGCTTGCGAGCGCTGCCATAGAACGAATCCGGGATCCGAGTTTACGCATGAGTTTTGTACAATATTTTTTGTATGAAAAGTATAAAACTAATAACAGTCCATACAAAGAAATGAAGTTCTTTAAGGAGTTATTTTCATAACTGTCAAAGTTGCACTATAAATACAAACACACAAATACATTTGTATAATATATTAGAAAACAATTAAAAAAATTATAATATTTTCCGTCTTCACTTGTAAAATTATTATATTTCTTATTTATATTGAGATAACTAACATTACATTTGTAGGTTATGTATTCTACAGCTCTACAGCTGTCATATGGGGTAGATTTTTTTGCCAACAACATAAATTTGTTATTTTTAAATTCAATTTCATGCTTATTTCATCATTGTTTATATTAATATTATGTAAAGGGATTTTTGAAATTCCATATTTTTTTATTATAAATATAATTTATTAATAAACGCTTTAGAAATAGGAATATTTTCGTCGAAATTTCCCGGTTGTCTATCTCAGAGACAAATATCTAAAGAGAGACGCGACAGTCCCAGCAAAATTAAGTGTGATAGAAGTTCTGCGCCATCTATGAATAGAGCACCCGAACTAAGGCGATATTTGAAATGAAAATGCGGGAATTTAATGAAATTCAAATTTCAAAGTACTAAAAATAATAAAATATAAATTCATGTATACAAATTTATTTTTTATTTAATGAATACATATATATCTTTACAAATTTATATAGCTTTTCTTAAACGCCGTTTGGAAGGACGTATCTTCAAAATGCAAACTACACACTCGCACGTGTGTAAGTGCAGCGTCCGACTTGCCTTCCAGCAGCACCGAAATCCCCAAATTTTGCATCCACACGTTACATAAACTTGGGTTTTTGGTAAGCAGAACAAGGAAATGTCAGGATGACCCACACTATCCATTCTGCTGCTTGGAACAGTGCCCCTTTTGGTCTTCATGTTCTGAAACAAATTTATTATATCAAAATAACGATCTTTTATTAGATTATATGAACAGCTTATTTTGTTAAATCGGTGAAAATAAATTGTTAAACTGCTTAAAAATATACAAACCAATCGAAAGTTCAAATTTAAATAAAACTTTGAAGGAACATGCAAATGCTCTAACAATATTTTAGATAATAACAAAGAAAGTAATAAATTAAAAATGCTTACCTTTCAAGTAAATTGAATCACTTCACTAACTAAACACAAAAGTTTAGATATTTGTCTCTGCATAAAACACAAAGTAACGGTAACGGTTTCAATGTTTCAAACGTCAGTTTCAAATTTCAAATCAACTGTTTGTGCGGCCGCCTACTAGTTGTAGTTATTAACCAAACGCTACAGCATTTCCATCTATATTTAGAGCACCCGAAGTAATCAAAAACTTCTATCACAAGAAATCCTATACTACTGTCAGCCCCCTGGTCTATCTGGTGGAGAGAACTGGGAAATGGACATTTCGGACGTTGCTTAGGCAACGTTAAACAACACATTTCAATGTATGAGTACAAAAAACACTTTTCATTTTGTTTAATTTTCCACGGGCGTATTATAATAAATATATATTTTAATTTGATTGATATATCTTGAAATACTAACATTTAGGTAACCAAATATGCTTTATTCTATTGCATGTGTTATCAAATTCTGAACAACTTTGGTATTTATAATTTAGGTGTAAAGTGAATAGGTAATAATTTACAGCAAAATAAAAAATAGCACTCAAATTCCTGTATGCCACATTTCAATGTTACACTCGGTATATACATATACATATAAAATAACAGTTATTCAGGGCTGAGTATGGAACTCTGCTTAGAAGAGATCTAGGTGTGATATCTTATTGCAGTGGCGTCAATTAACAACCTCCAAAGATGTTAGCCACTGGGGTAATTTTTTTATGGGGAAAATATCAAAAACAAATTCAGTGTCTTATTTGAAAAATTGTAGTATGTTAATACAAATTTTATCCAGTTTCACATCAGTGCTTACTATTTTATTCGCATTTTGTCTGAAAATTGTCTGTCACAAAAAGCGGAGAGTGAACAGCGACTGCAGCACTCGCAGCGTTCTATCCACGTCAGAGTACGATGTGTGTGACTGTGGCAGATGTCAGATGTCAGAGTTCAGTCGGGCGTTTCGTCTGAATCTGATGGAACTATCTGCATTTGTAACAGAATGTAGCTCGATGGACGAGAAATCCTAACTTGAAACAGTTGCGTGGATCACATATGATACTCAACTTCTTTGTTTCCGGTTTCAAAAAATAATTACGTGGCTGGCCTTAATTTGATTTCATCTTTAGGAAAACGCTAATGTCGATGACACACTGGTCGAAGAGCTTTTCGATGAGAACAATAACGCACCTGTCTTTCATAAATTCCTTTCATCGATGAGGTTTCCTAAATCCGTTTTGATCAATATTTCAATCACTAAAATATAATTAAAAGAAATGAGTTCAATTATCTATTAGAGTCTTGTTCGTAAAATATGGTCTCCAAATGTTTTAGACAAACAAACAAAACACGTTTATTTGAAATGAATTATATATTTTTGCACGCGGTGTAGCATTTTTTGAAAGTGGAAATGACAACTGTCGGTTCTGGGATTCGAACTGAGCATTTAATGATCACAGCAAATTTGCATCGTTGAGACAGTTGATGAAAACATTATTTCTTTCTTTACGAAATATTTTATTTTATATTCCGCTCAGAGAAAATATATTCAGAGATACTTATCAAAACATTTTTCAATTTTGCGAGAAATATGTCATTCATTTGCATATACAAACAAGTCGAGTTGCAAATTTCTCCTGATGTTGTAATAAGAAAGAACCATAAGCGGAAACTGCGCATTATTTAAATTTTATTGTTACGCACATTGAGTTGGCTTCGCGCTACAGAACGCAGAACGCACCCGTATGCTTTCTTTCTGTTTTACTTTTTATTCGCATGATTTATTCCATGAATTATTCAGAAATAATTTGTCACTGAACGTGCAGCGATGGCACAAATTGATATTAATAAAATGATTTCTCTGTTTCGGCTTTAAAATGACATAGTATACTCGTATAAGTATATAGTAATATAGTAACGATCCCTGACGTTGAAAATGCGAGCCGAGAAAGACAGGCAATATCTGGGAAACCTATCTTTATTGTACAGTCCACTTAGCAAGCTGATAAGAAATTAATATTCATTGATTTTGAAATGAAATTTTAAATATCAAAATTAAATAATCAATTGAAAGGATTGAGTTCAATTATAACTATTATGTATGTATTATATTCATCACTTTTGCACAAGACTGTACAATAAGTCTTTACATAGCTGTAAAAACAGCTGTTAGACAAAGAAGGGAAGACCTGTCTGTCTCAGACTCGTTTTTCGTTTTCATAAAAACGTAGAAATATGCCTTCGAGCATTACTATATTTTTGTGCTCGCATGCTTAAGTTGCGTTCGAATCTACCCAATTACACTATGTAAGAAAATTTAACTTTTTTTCTGTTCAACTTTCTTAATGTAAGTGAAAAAGTTTGCATTTGCGTCCACTACGAATATTTTCTTGAAATATGTAAAAATTTAAGAAAATGTCAATATAAACTGACACATTGCATATTGTCGTACAAAAAGGGTGAAGAGTATGGTCGTTTGTGATGTTCACATAATTCGAAATCATCCACTCATGAGGCAGCACATGACCAAAGCAGTTAGTCCGCTTCTCTTCTTCGCAAAAAAAATAAAAATTAGCCTGTTCGGGTGTCACCTATTGTTTCATTTAACCGAAGTATTATAGTCATAGTGGTGAGCCTCGGAATGAGCCCATAAACCAATTTAAAAAAATTATTTATGAAACTTTATTATCATATATGACGATCAGTGAAAACCCGATGTGAAAATTCCATATATTACCGGAGGTATGATTTTTTAAAGTGTGTGTGACGTCACGGGTACTGCTCCAGTAGCACTAAAACAACGTTTTTTCATGATAGTAGATATTACATATTTTTTAATGTAAAATTAATATTTACATATTGTAAGTCTTAATGTACAACAATTAAACTTAATATAAATAGAGATAAAATTCCTTTGGCAACTTTAGAGTATTTTACTTGATATTCGAGTAAGTAATATACGAAAGTTTGAGAACAGTGGCGCTGGTAGTAATGTAACATAACCTCAGCACAAAATTTGAGTCAATAGTTTTTCAACATAGCACAATAAAATAGTGAAATTATAAAACAATTAATAGAAGCCCAACAAATATAATCTTAAATACCAACAAACAAAATAAATGAAATGACATTTCGTAGTTCCATTTTAGCCCACAATAGGCGTTGGGCGCTATTTGCACATTTCATATTTCTGACTAATAGCATCAATACAATACCCGTGACGTCAAAATATGTTCAATTCGTTATATCGCTTTACTCCAGAATATTTAAAACAAAACAAAAAAATACTTTACTACTAATAATTCCGTATAAGTGCTACACGATTTTGATATAAATTTGTCATATTTCGTTTATAGTTGATGCGCCCATTGAAACTGAGTAATTTAGTTGTTCTCCATATGAAAAATTCAAGATAATGTTTTAATTTGTATTGAGTTTACTTGATTATATTTTACAAGTAAATAAAATTTAATATATCATAAAATTTAATATATCATAACAAATTCATAACATCACCCTATATCCCTCAAATTAAGGTAGCACTTATCATGAGACACATTCAACCAACAATCAATTTACCAACTTAGTTTGTGACCATTTGCTTTCGCTGATCTTGGTAACTTTGGTAATTTAAATTTGCATATGAAGTGAGGTTACCAATCATCAAGTAATAGCCCAAAAGATGTTATGGAGGAATCATCTGTGAATAAACATTATTTCTATGGATAAATGTTGTAAATTCAAGTTATTATTATTATTATTTTTATTGTTATTATTATTATAAATGTATGTATTTACCTGTATTTGGTTATTCAACAGATGTAGTGTTGTTGTATTCATTAGCTTATGCTAAATAAAGATTCATTATTATTATTAAATATGAAGTATGAAACAGAAAATATATCACAATAAGAAATGGGTAAATGGCGTCATTTAAATTTATTTTATGAAACAGTATAAATAAATTTAAAATATTGTAAGAAATACGGAAATTTAATTAAAACAAACAGCAGTAACTTCTTGCGATTTACAAACCAGAGATATAAATGAAACTTAAGAAAATATCTAAATTAGTACAGCAGAGTTTCCCGAGCAGAAACAAATGCATAACTTTGTAAATTATTCCACAGATTGCATTGCTTTCGCCTGCATCCACTAACATAATTATAGAAAATTTCAATTAAAACCAGCATAAATAGTGCATAATCTGATAATAATCCTAGAAAACTAATCTGCTGCAAAATTTAATTTGTTCAAGGTGTGAAATACTGCACCAGCTTTGCTGTTTTTGCGTTTAAATTTAATTAACTTGAAGTTTCTTAGAAAAACTTATCGTGTAGACGTGAATGTTTCATAAAATTTTCATTACGTTTACAGTGTGTGGATTCAAATATAATTATATAAATTATACTTTATTTAAATTAAAACAATACGAGAAACACAAATTCATTTCTATTTCATAAAATTTATAAAAAAAAGACTAGAAAAATCACTGATGCACAGGAATACAATCTGTTTCAAAAATGAATAAAATTGAATAAATAAATGATTAATTACTTAGCTTTTATAGTACACTTTCGTATTTATACTTTTGCTGTAAAGTGAATGGGTAAAATTTTGCAGCAATACATAAAAAATTAACGATGGGATAGCGCAGTGGTAAGAATGCTTGTCTCTGGAAACAGAGGTCGTGTGTGCGAATCCGGGTCGACTCAGAATTTTTTTTATGAACTGATTTGGATCGGTACTCACTCCCATTACCTTCCAAGTTGGGACGAGTTGGAATAAAATTAACTTGGTAGCTACAAAGCTATCGGACACTGGTTAATAGTTGTAACAGTGGCTTGGCATCGAGTGGTCAACACACATAGCATCAGTGTAAAGTATTAAGTATGGCATTTGAAAATAATAATTCATCCTAAGGATATGAACCTTAAGGTTTCACAATCCCGAAAGGACATACAATATATTCAAATATATCGTGTGCCCAGCACATAACCTCCCGCCCAATACAACTCTTAAACGGTACAAAATAGTATTTGATGACACAGAAACATAACCTTCTTATTTGTTTATTTTCAATTCATATTTTAGAAATTTAATTTTATTTCTTATATTTATTTAATTTTTTGACATATATTTCACTAAGAAAACAGCTTCACAATCACAATGACATGTATCACATTTCGTAAAAAAAATAAATTTTTAAGTGTTTCCATGATGTACATGGAATGCAAGATTTATGAGATTTAATTTCTTTATATTTTATTATCTCCAAAACTA
Organism: Poecilus cupreus; assembly: GCA_963942605.1. Classification (NCBI taxonomy): domain Eukaryota; kingdom Metazoa; phylum Arthropoda; class Insecta; order Coleoptera; family Carabidae; genus Poecilus; species Poecilus cupreus. Next base: position 21,693,910 of record OZ012718.1, read on the forward strand.
ATGAAAATTAATGAAATTAGTGTAATCAAAACAGATGTAAAATTAAATATTCTACAACTTTCAAAATAACATAAATTGTTGAAAATTAAATTTAAGTGTGTTTTTCACGGAAAACTGTTTATGGCTTCTAGTAAACTGCTACTTCCGGTAGAGCAATTTTATCCAAAATCTAATCACATCAGCTCTTCAAGAAACAAAAATACACAAAATTTTATTTTTTGGAATCGCAGTATTTAAGTTATGCGAGACGAAAAAATCGGCACGGACCACATCATACACAAATGCATACAGCCAGGCATGAAAATAGTAAAATCGTATTGTAGGGTATTTATTCATTGAAAACTCACATTTTATGACCAAAAATAATACCTCCCTTACCTACAGGCAGGCGGGAGGTAAAAAACATTTGAAACCCCTGTACTTATATTTCTTTAATTTTACATCTGTATATCCAAATCACAGTTTTTTTTTGTTAAGTTTGTTCATCTCTCTCTTTTTATTATTTTGTTTTTTTATTATTAAGAATAGCAAGCACCTCCATGCAACAACATAAAAACTTGTGTATAATATCCCATTTTATTTTTATAATAAATATCAAGCTAAAAATATAAATTAGTCCACATAAAATTCTTTTAAAATACTTTTACGAGTAAGAATGCCAGTCAAATTTACACCTTCAATAAAAAATTTCCAATACCGTTACTCAAATCTGTACGGCTATTTTTCAGATTTACGATTGCCAACAAATATTTTTTGCGATTCTATGCGAATACTGATAGATTGAAAGAATATATTTATTGAATGGGAGTGGAAAACAGTCTGCGCGGCTAGCAGCGGATGTGCGTGGATAAATCACGCACCACGCGATGCGATGTGCTGGGGTCACATGACGATGGTCGCAGTCGCGTCGTCGCGGACAAATGGTCGCGAACGATAAACAAACTGTGGCGCTGTTACTCGCTGTTATTTATGATTTTGTTGTGGAAAAATGGACCATGATTTTCTAAATGTGTTTATTGAGTTTTACGACCGCATATTTACCGAAACGTTTGTTGGAATTTATTTCTGTTCATTTGGACATATGTATATTTTAGATATAAAACCTGGTGTGGAGATAAGTCTTTCTTATAGTTATTATAATTGTTTAATAATTACACTTGACGTATATTTTACAGGCAAAAGCAATAGTGTATTACATGCGAGGTGGGAAAACTCTCACCGAACTATGTATACTATTTTATTCTCAATCATCCTTATTATCCACATTAACTTCTCATTCTACTAGTATATCCAACAAACAAAGGTGATGTATGGTAGTAATCTATGAAAACAAATGTTTCAATTTATTTAAATAATTTGACATGTGTCAAAAACAGCATTATATTAGAATTGTACTCGTATATTACTTTATAATAAAAATGCTTCTGTTCAATATTAATTGATGTTTTATTGTAATTATAAAGTTTTATCAATATGTTTGACAGCAATGTTCAACTTACTTTCAGAGGTTTATGACTGTGTTGTGTTGATAGGCAATTCTATACAAACAATTCCCACCCATGGGATAAATCTGTCACTTTCTATCCAAGAGGTTGTCATATCAGTAAGGAATGACGTATTTCTCAACCTCTAATAGATTTGGAACTGACATATTACTATAGTGATTGTGAATAATAGTTATTTGTTTAACTAGGCATCAAAATACCAAATTTACAGCAGAGGCTGCCGAAGCAGCCACGGAAACAACCACTTACCTTGTTGTTGCTGACACCTGGTGGACTGATGGACAAAATCCTCGGTGATGATGTCGGCAGTATATCCAGGGAATGGTGGCTGGCCAGCTTGTTGAAGACAATCACAGCACATAACACACGCATGTACGCACAAATATAGTTTAACCTGGGTGTATGCCGATTGCAAAGCACGAACCACAAAAATGGTCAAATGTGATACAATTTTATCGAAAATAAATAAATAAAGATCCGATTGACCGTTTAAACTATATGTAAAATCAATGATATGATTTTTACAGATATGCATAAAATGAATGTTCAGACAATACTGAATAAAACTTGTCTATTGAGGCGCGCGCTTACACATAGCGCCTAGTGGTGGTCGTGTTTACTTGCTCATACCTCGCGAAATTTAAAACAAATGTAAACAAAACATGCAGATTTTTAAATATACAGTGAAAGCTCTCATAAGCGGACACCGATGGTTCCAACTTTTTTGTCCTCTTATGGGAGATGTCCGCTTAAGAGAAAGCTCTATTTAAAGATATGAAAAAAAAAAGTCAAATTTAATAGGAACTTTTGCCGATCTCGGTGGCGTAGTTCCTATGTCACTAGCCTAGCACGCCAGAGGTCGTGGGTTCGAATCCCACTGAAGAGCATGGTCGTTTGTGATGTTTACATAAATTCACAATCATCCAATCACGAGGCTATAGTAGTTAGTCCGCCTCTCATCTTCGTAATAAAAAAAAAAGAACTTTTTTTTATTGAAAATATGTATATGTGTACATATACATACTTCAAAAACTATATCTAAAAAAAATAATAATATATACGTACATAAAACTTAAGATTGAATACAAAGCAAAACATATTTGAACATGTCGAAAAAAATACTATTTTTTAAAAAATCTGAAATATTTAACTGCTTCAATTTTCTACATTTTTCTTGTACTAAATAATATTAATAATACGACTCAATATTTTTTAGATGTTTAAACGCAATAAAATCTTCTTTTGAAAACTTTTTTAGGTTTTTAACAACCTTCAAGGCAACTCTGATTTCTTCATCTACATGATTTTCGTTTTTCTTTCCATTTTCTTCTCTATTTTCGTCCACTTTTCTTCATTAAACAATCTTTTATATCTAAATTAATAAAGTCATAATCTTTGCCTCATAATCTATTGAGCTTGAGTTTTGCTTAATTTGAATCTAAAATTATTGAAATAAAATTTATAGCGTGTTTAAATAAAAATGCTACAATTGTCAAACGTTTCATCCAATTTGCGAACACTTAAATGTTCTCGCTCTGAAAGGTTACTCAGTTAATCACCTCCATTTTCTGCTTTAATATAAAAAACGTTTTCTGGATGTTATTGTCACACAAGTTTCGAACTATGAACATCGGACACATATAAAACACTGTACTTCTGTAAATAGGGTAACCCCCTGTGTTAATGTTACCTTGAGAGGAAATACTGAGGCTGTTTATGTCCGGTTTCGGAGTTTCGCGTCCGCTCATGAGAGCGTTTTGGGCCTGTCGGGAAAAACTGTGTTGTCCGTGTCCGCCCGGTAGAGAGTGCGCTTATGAAAGCGTATTTTATATAGGAATTGATACCCAAAAACACGGTTCCAAAAAAACTGTCCTGTTATGAGAGATGTCCGCTAGTGGGAACTGTCCGCAAAGGGAACTTTCACTGTATATTTCCCCAACATGTTCACGTCTGTACTTCCACCGTAATTTTATCAGCACTGTGCATTTTCATCAAGCATAGAATTATGATATTTTATTACCCTATCTTTTTTATGTGTTATGAACAGATGCGCACATAAACATCCATTCATCCACACAGATATAACTGCATTTTTATGAAAGGAAGGTATTACGATGGGTTCTCTACGATAACTTAAAATATAATGGTAATATTAATTCAGTTACTATGGTTACGTCTGTTTGTTTTAATTTCACTTATTTGAGTTTGACTTTTTCAATAGTTTTGTATTTGTATTTTTGTATAATTTCCAAAATCTTGTTATAGAAAGTATGGTCTACAACATGTAACGGAATGGCATATCCCACACTCGCAAACCGTAGTCCTCGCCTTCCGCTCGGATTACAAACTTTTTGCTCGTGTGGAATATGTGCCATCCCATTACTTGTTGTAGAATATACTATTACCGCACATGTTCTTACAAATATCCCATTATAAAACCACAATAAAACTGTAAATTTAATAATATGTAGTTACCTATAGTCATAATAATTGCCACAGTTTGGTGACGCAATCTTTGCAATTGCGGTAATTGTTACAATTTTTTTTGTTTTCGTGTAACCATGGTACTACTTTCTTCGTTACATTAATATTTTGTGTACATCATATTCATAAATACACATTTACAACCAATTTCATCATTTATATATGTTTTTAAGTGACCCCATTAATACAAACTCCAGTAAATCCTTTTCATACCTGTATACTCTCCCTCTCGTCTCTCCTGCACTCTCTCCCACAGCGCCACTCCTCTCGCAACGCGTTATTCCTGCTGAAAGTACGGCGGCACCGCGACGCTCTGTCAGTGTATTGTCAGCTCGCGTAGTTCAGTTTCACGTTCACGTGTGATGTACGTTGTTTCCTCTCGTGTTAATGTTTGACAGCTCATGTGTGTTGTGTTGTGTTCACGTGACTGCGGTGATCATGTGTTTTGAAGAGCTGGAGCAGGATTTCTCCAAGCAAAATAAAGGTAGGTTATCAAATGTTAGGTTAACAAAAAATGTGACAGAGGATAGTTTATAGTTTTATGCGTTGATGATTACAATGATTTGGTTAACAGATACTAACAAAATAATGTGTACCGAGAGTTACAAAGATACAACATTTACTTTTCTGCCAGGAATGCATTACTATGGATATCAGCTCTACAGGATGATGAGACGAACGACGTATCATATCGTTTTCAATGCTATTTAAAAAAAGTTCCAGTATTGGCTTTCCTAATTATTTTACATTAACACAGTTAAATACTTTATTGTAGAAGAACAATTTCTACATTTATTGACGCTAATATTTATAATTGAAAAAAATGCAGTGAACTAAAATTTTTGAAAAATAACACTAAAGCCACAAAATGGCAAATAAATCATATTTATAATTAGACCAACTAGACATAAAAACAAAAACATCGTACTAGATATAATAAAAGTTTAAAAAATATTATTAATTATTAAGATATTTGAGTTTTACAGATATCAATTCTAAGGTTAAAATATGTTTTTCTGCTTTATCAATTTTATCCAAATTACAATTACTTCTCTTATTATTGAGCTGTTAGGTTGTCGAAGTATCAAATGGTTGGCACCTAATTTGAAGATTTTTGTTTTGAATACATAACCTAATTCAGGGAAGTAATAACATTTAAAAAATATATCTGATGTGGCCGACACATAACCTCCCGCCCAATACAACTCTTAAACGGTACAAAATAGTATTTGATAATACAGGAAAATACATTCTTATTTGTTTATTTTTTCGTACATACAAATGTACAAGTTTTTAACAAACTGAATAATTGTTTATGAGTGTATTTGTTACATGATAGTTTGCTGTACGATCTTACTAACCCTGAAGAAGGTGTAAGTGTAAACCGAAACGTCGGTTATGTAAGAAGAATATATGCTGTATGACTGAGATTTCGAGTATTATTTACACTTTACAATAAACACAGTCAAATAAACATCCAAGTGAATATATTATCATATCATTTATCACACCTTTTATGCCAATTATCGGCCGTCAAGTTATGCTCCCAAAAAGTTGTGTTAGTGGAGGGGAAACCACAGGGGTAAATTTAAAATGGTAACTTTAGGATGTGGGGTGTTCGAACTGAGGGTTTCATTATACACAGTCCGATGGGTTACCACGGAGCTATTTACTTCTATTAATTAAAATGTTAAATTATAAAACATGATTACTTATAATTATTATTTGTATATGTCCCAATTTGTGTGTATTTTATTCGTGTTTCATAGCAATTCGTTAAATTAGGTTTGCAGTCACATATTTCAGTTCAATTTAAATTTGGTATTCAAATAATTCTGTTATCTCTGCTTCATGAATGGGAATGTGTTTATTTGAATAAATATTTTAAATTATACATATTGGAATATGTTCCATTCCCAAAGGAGTATTTACGATTTTAGAAGGTACATATATATTTTCATTATGATAAAAATATGTAACAGTATTAAAAGGGCTTTATGGAATCACGTTGGTACTGGTACCTACTACGAAAGGTATAAATTTGCTATAGAAATCACGAACATAAACATAAACGCAAGAGTTTTATGTCAAATTTAGTGTTCTTTCAGTTAAAACAGTAAAATTTGCTAATGGCCGAGAAGCACTAAATAAGAAAGTACAGCAACAGTTAGAAGCGTCGGGATGCTTCTCTGAAATCGACCGAATAATTAGACGAACATTATGTTTCTACAGTCCTTTACAACGTCGAAATGAAGAGAGCTTTCTAATAATGGCTTGTGTACTTTTAAGTTTATTGTTTTATATCTGCCACTATTAACTTTACACCTGTGATTTCATCTCCTTCAGCATATTTAGTTGCTGTGAATTGACGACTGGTAACCGCATTTCAAATGTGTAAATGGCGTGATGATATACCGGGTGGTCCATCGGTCTGTATTATTTATTTTATGCGATTATTATAAATATTTCCGAAAATTTTTTTAGACAAAGTTTATTTTGCATTAAAATGCCTATGTATCTGTAGTATAAGTTTTTCTACCGGGTGCTCCATTTTCGCGCAATGGTATGCAACTTAGTATTTTTAAATGGAACATCCTATATATTTTTATAAAATTTTAAAGTTCTTATGTTTCTCTTTAAATAAGTTCTTATTCAATATAGTCCTAAAATGATCATTATAGAAGTTATTTACGTTTTTATGATTCAATAATCACGCAGAAAATATGCCATAAAATTGTGTGCAAATGTTTAAACAATTGGATTAGATACGTAATAGTTATTATTTACTATTTTCACTTAGTTTAACAACTTTTTTTGTTATATTTTGTTTAGTAATTGAACTAATGTTCAATTCGAACATTTTTTATAAATTTATTTGTTGTTTTTAATTTCATGGCATGCTTTCTGTGTGAGATTCTTCATTAATAAAAACGTGAATAATTTCTGTACTGATCATTTTAGGACTATAATGAATAAGAACTATTTTAAAGAGAAACAAAAGGTCTTTCAAATTTTACAAAAACATATAGGGTGTTCTATTTAAAAATAAAAAGTTGCATATCATTGCGAGAAAATGAAACACCCGGTAGAAAAACTTATACTGCAGATACACGGGCATTTTAATGTAGAATAAACTTTGTCTGAAAACATTTTCGGTAATATTTATAATAATCGAATTAAATAAAAAGTACAGAGCGATGGACCACTCTGTATGTAATTATTTATTTCTTGTATGTATTTTATGGAGGTATAGGAATCATGTAAAAAATTGTTTACGAGATTTTCGTGGAAATATAGGTTTCGAGGCCCCTGATTTCGATTTAACCATTTTCTCATTAACGTCTGTGTGTATGGATGGATGTCTAGAGAAAAGAACTTCATAATTGTAAGTTATATTGCATTGTAAAGAAGTTAGTTGATATTGGTTAAAGTTGCAAACCCCAAGTGGAATATACATAATCAGCAGCAAAAATTCCAAACGTTAAAAATCATATTTAGAATAAGCAATGTTAAGCAAAGTAAATTATTAATAGAAATTAATATTTGCAAAATGTCATTTGTTGAATATTGATTATGTCCTATCGAGTAAGGTATCCATTTTTTTCTCAGGGATAAGAGTTAAACAAAAAAGTCAAAAATTAATTTTTGAACGATTATTAATTGAGTTAGTTATAACTAGACCCAAAAACATCGTACTAGATATAATAGAAGTTTTGAAATATATTATTAATTATTAAGATATTTGAGTTTTAAAGAAAGCCATTCTGGTGTCAGAGTATTATGTTTCTCTGTTTAATTTTCTCTCTCATACATCTATTTTAATCATAGGTTAAATTTATCAATGGTAACTAAACATTTGACTAAAATAACCTTATAGTTTATGTTTCGTACCGGAATAAATGGTATTCATGTATTTTAATTATTTACCACGAAAAGTTATTTTAATTCCATTTAATTAATTTAAACAACATCACGCCTTGTACCCATTTTGAGTGTGGCACTCTAATATGGTAAATCTCGGAAAGACATATACATATTACTCTTAAAGTGCGGCTAGCGGCCGTCATGGTTTAACCCCCATAGATATTAATGGACGAGAACTACAAGGGCAAAGTTAAAATGAGAATTTTTAACTGTGGTGTCCAAACTGATGATCTCATGATCTACATTCCAATATATTACTACCTAGCTAATTCAACATTACAAATTCAAATGGTGTATTTTGAATTCAATTTCAAATAGCCCATTGATTGGAAAATGCGCTACATTGACGTGGAAATTATTTTAATTTTGGTGACATGTACATGCAATGCACAGTATCGGTGCATAATACTGCGTCATGTATATTTTAATCAGAATACCGTTCTGTCATGTGATATTTATATGCAGGATTATTTTTTCATTTAAATTCATCTGCACTATATATGTTGAAATATTCACATCGTAATGGAATAATTATGTAGGAGATTTTGTGTTGGAATTAATCATAAAATATCTTTGACAGAATGCATGTTGATTCGGAGGGTTGTATTATTTTTATTCTGAATGATACGTCGTTATTTATAAAGAAAATAATTGACTACAATAGATTTTTATAGAAATCGAAAACAATTTTTATTATGAAGTATACAGTCAGTATTAATTATATTTTGTGACTCAAAATTGTGACAGAAATAATAAAATATTTATGCTAGGATAGAAATGTTTTGACACAGTATAAAAATTAATACAGTACTGACACTTCAAAGTATTTCAGTAAGCGTGTCTCAGTGCACTACTGAGAAGATGGCCGCTCAGTTTCCGCTGATAGTATGTCAGTGACGTTGTTCTATCTGTCAAATATGTTAAGCCTGTTAGTTCATTGGGTTAAATACTGTAAAACGAGTGCAAAGCAAAGACTTAATTGTACCATGAAATATTGTAGGATCTTTTATATTGCAGGGGGATAAGTTTTTTTTAAAGATTTTATCCCACATGCTACTGCCAAAATGGCCGCTCGTCTCAAGGTCATCAGTCGATAAGATAAAAAGATCAAAAGTGGCGACAGCGAGTGTCGCTACTGCATTAATTTTTATTCTGTGGTTTAGAGGAGATTGATTGTTGGTTGATTGTGTTTCTTAGGTCGTGCTAACCACATTGTGTAGGATATAGCATGATGTTATATGTATATGTCATCTACATATCATTTACAGTTTATTTATAATTAACCCAGGATATCAAATATCACCAATTAATATAATTATCCCTGCGGCTCCTCTTTCATTAACATTGTTGGGGGTAGTTATTTGACGCACATCTGTAATAATATCTGCTTTAAACAGAATTCCACACCCAGGCATAAGTAATTTATGTGATGAAACACAGTAAAAAATTTATAGGTAAAATTGACAAAATTTTAATAAAATTTTTAGTCCCAAACGGTCCACCGTAAATTTAACAAGTTTCAAATTTGTTAGCAAGTAACAAATTATTTTTGTGTACCTATTTCTTAACTAAATATATTTGTGAATATTGTAATTATTAACATTTAATTTTATGTGCTTTTGACTAAATATTTTAGTAATTTTATTGAAGCAAAACAATAAATCATAGTTATTATAAAAAAATTTAGATATAAACTTTCTTTAACAATTTCCAATTTATAAGTTAGCTAAATTTACTTGTTATTATTGAAATTTAAAAAAAATAATTTTTCTTTTCTTACAAATCGCAAATATTTTTTTTTTTACTCTTTATACTTATTGTTATCCTACAATATTTAACCTTTTACTCGTTACTAGGGTTCGGTGAAGTTGAAGAATACACAAAAGTTTAATTATAACTATCAAAAATGATTTATTTATTTAATACGTTAACATGAATAACTACATGTATTTACACATTACAACACTATTACTACATTTTCTTTCACACATATTATTTATTTCTACTGATTATTTGTTAGCACTCACTGACGGTTTATAAATAGACTGTACGCCGTTTGCTCGGCAACACCTTATATACTTCTGTTTTGCTGCTTCTCGAATATTCTAGGCTTTCTCTCGAGGTTACAAGAAACTCCGACAGGTTTCAATAGACCGGAATTAGTTACACTATTTAAACATGTGTACTGTATTGACTATATTTTAATTGAATGTATTCGTAGTTTCATTTTTTAAGTTAGCGGACTAACGATTCAAAATAATTGCACAAATAAAATTTACTTCCCCGCCTTCAATTCCGCCGAAGCGGTAACTTTGTGAACTTGAATTGCAGGTTATGATGATAATGGCTGTAAGGGCTTTTACTGCTCACAATTTGACTGAACGAATGTTATAAAGGCAGCAGGTAGGGCACATCAAACACTTGCACGGTGCATTACCTCAGTGTTCAGTGCTTCTGGTGAAATAACAAAAGTTCCTGACTTTCAAGTGTGTAATTAGCGGGCGTAATGAGATTACATCGAGCTGCTGCCGACCCAATAAATGCGCATGTTAGACAAGAGGACGATTCTTAAGTGCGCAGCGTGTGCTTTTGCGAAAAAATAATATTTTTGTACATACAACAATAGTTATTTGTGTATCAAGGTTGTAAAAGTGATCTTTTTTGGCCGAATCTGTAGATTGCAGCCGAGGCGAATGCCGAGGCCAGCAAATCAGATGAGGCTAAAAAAGAACTTTTAACCGAGGTGCACACAACATTTTTTAGGCGACTATCACAAAAAGATATAAACTTTATTTTAAAAATCAATTTGACAATTTTGACAGTGACAGTTATCTGACAATTACATATATTTGGTTATTCATGTCACTTGCAGAGTGCTTTGCTCTATCACCTGGACAACTCACAAAACAATCTGTTTTGTACTGTTGTGTTGTTTACTGTCAAAATATTTTAAATCGTGGTGAAAACGTGTGTATCTCGTGATAAAATATCTACAGTTATTAACTGAGAAGCAAGAAAATGAGCAGTTCAGATAGCGAAGATATCTCTAATACTCCGCCAGAAATACATGAATGAATTTCAAGTTTAATATCTTGTCTATATTTTAAGTTAGTTTTGTGTTTTTGTTCATTTAAATTCGTTGTAATTGTAAGTTAAATTGTAATTATTTCTAAATATATGTATTTGTCTATTAGGGAGTATTGAATTTACTATTTAAACAAACGAGTGATTGTAGCGGCCGTAAAGTAAATGCGGCCGTAAAGTAAAAGCGGCCGTAAAGTAAATGCGGCCGTAAAGTTGTTTTTGACAGATGTCAAAAAAAAGTGACACTTTACGGTTGTCAAACGATACGTAAAACAACTATTTATGTAATAGCCGCCTAAAAAATATGTTATTTCGCGATGCCTAAGCAACGTTCGAAATGTCAATATTCTGAAGCATTTGTTAATATACTCGAGGAAAAAAAAGCACTTGAAAATGCACCAAAAATTGCTAAATTTCAGAGTGCCATAACTCGGTTGCATTTAGTTGAAATTGGATGATTCTTTGAGTTTTAGAAACTTTGAAATGTTCTCTTTAATTTGATGCTAGCGAGGATGCTAGTCAATATGACATCAAATCCATTACATCCCCTCCCACCCTCATATAAAAAAAATGTAACCGATGTCAAAAAATGTCCAACTTTGTCAGCTCGTACGCAGTGCCAAAAAAATCGTAGACTCAATTGGTAAACAGGGTAATAAATTTCAAACATTTTCCTTTAAGTTTCTCAAGTTTCGAGTACCTACAACAAATTGGCGCAAAATTGTGAATTTTTCAAATATTTTTCGTTTTTGCTTAATTTTCCATGGCCGTGTTACAATTTTGCTCATAAACATTGACTTTAATTTGATTGATATATCGTAAAATACTAATATTTGTAACCGAAAGGACCCTATTACATGCATTTTTAAATTCTGAACAACCTTTGCATTTACACTTTTGCTGGAAAGTGAATATGTTGAAATTTGCAGCAATATCAAAAAATAGTATTGAAAGCCCTATATTTCACATTTCAGTTATCTAAATACTTAACTTTTATTTAATATTTTGATTACTCCAACTTTTTTCTGGAAAGTTTTGGTTACAATTATCGAAATTCGACTGTTTTTTCACTCTCGTGTTATATTATTACTCTCCCAATCCATTCATTTCATTACTTCCATACTACCTCATACTACGTATCAGAAAGTAAAAGACACATAATTTCAGGAGTGTAATTTCCTCTTCTGCAACGCAGCAGTGCACCTGTCCACTATTTTCAGTGCAAAGTTAACTAGATGTGTATACATGTAGCACTAAAGCGCACTGTACCCATTTTATTTTACTATTTTCGTTGCAAAAGCAATTAGTGTCTTCAACATAATTTCCTGCAAGAGACCCAGTTGTGTTTTAAATAATTCTTTGTTGGTTTAAGGTCCACGATTAAGTTTGAATTAAAGTCGTGAGTGCTAACGTATTAATTAATCTTTTTGACATGTTCACTATTTGTATTTGTAGTTAATTAGATAACATTTAAATATCTAAGACAGCTCACGTGATAAATGGACCTTCTTGTAAAACACTAACAACTGACATACGGTTTCATTTGTTTTACTAATATAATAAAAAGAAACAAATGGAAACACGCTGGACATGTGCTTATAGCTAGGCGGGAGAAGAAGAAGAGGAATAGGACCTTTGAGACTTGCGGAAACAAATAAATTGAGTTCACGATCAGATATGATTTATATCTACTTGCGCACATCTCTAATCCTTTTGAACTTATGGCAAATTAATTTCAATTTAGTAATCAGTGTATTCAAATTATTTAACATACATATAGTATATGGAACATTAATAGGAATAGTAAAACTTTTATAATAAACAATGAGAAAAAATTCTGATATGGTACAAAATAGAAAAACGTTTTGAATATATTGTACAACGAGCATGGAATGGTACTCATTTCCTACGAGTATGAAAGTTTGTAGCATGAGTGCTGCAAATTATACGAGTATGAAATGGACATTCCATGCGAGTTGTACACTATACTTTTTCTACGACTGCGATATTATTTCCTAATTCAGTTAAAAATAATAAAAAATTTGTCTCGCTTTCACCATTCCAATATTTGACAATTCTAAATAAGTATCCTAGCAATGCCACCTGTACGTAAATGAGCTGATCTGACTCACAAAACAAATTCATTTCGCACGATGCTTGCAATGTACCTCATATCCCTAGCAACAACGAACATACAATGAGTAGATTTCTAAGTGGTCGTAGAAAAAAATTGAAGTGTAGTTAGATTTTTTATATCTTATTGAATATAATAAAATTTTCTTTAGCTCAATTATTTACTGAGATATACTCAAAATACCTTATAGCCTTTTAAATAAACTACCACTTCCAGTTGATGCACATCCAGCAAACCTAATCAGCCCCTAATTTAAACTTCCAAGGTCTAAATAAGATATTTCAAAATAATATTGCCATTAGAATCGGATGTGGCCACCACGTTACTTCCCGTAAAGGTTAATTCTTAAACGGTACAAAATATGGAAAAAAGTTTTAAATAAAAATCTTTTTGATTTCAATGAAATTCACTCTTACTTATTTTTTTTTTCATGACGGTGGTATGTGAGCGAAATACTTTTGGTGTTTTGATCATATGCCGTTTAATGAGTAGATTATTATAAATGTGTGAACAATGTAAACGACCATGCTCTTCAGTGGGATTCGAACCCACTACATCAGGCAAGGCTAGCGACATAACCACTACACCACCGAGATTGCCAACTCTAACTCATTTATTTACTGAGATGTCAACATCAAGTGTCAGATATAAAAGTCGGTCTGAGCTAAAAAAATAATAATAATAATAATCTGCGATGCAGTTGAACATAAAATATCCTATGTAAACATATGCTGCATGCTTTTGGCCCCTAAATTGTCTCGTCCATAAAACCCAAAAGTATGTAATTATTACATAAATATCTATGATTTCATACTGTATCATATTTACATGTTTACCGAACTGGCTTCAGTTCATTATTGTTTTTTTAAGGAACTGTATCCTTGCTAAGCAATATTTTAATAGAATTGGATCCACAATATTATATTCCGCATTCATTTTTGGTAAATATTGTGAGAGACCTCAACAAAACAAAATTGATTGCTATTATTATTATTTTTTTATGAAAACCAAACCAACCTGATTGTTTTTAAGAAAGGAAGAAAAGGGAGAAAGAAAACAAACTTTCCTTTCGCGTCTCCTTCGTCGCCTTGTCCGGAAGCATCTTATTCGTACCATAAAAACTCATTTGCCGAACTTGTAACATGAAACCTATTACGAGAATTTTTCGGCTGTAGAAACCGAACTGAGAATATCATGATGTATGACTTCATTTCTCAATTTTTTCCATTTGTGTAGACACAGATTCCCCTGGTAAACATTTTTATATTTAGAACTGCTAATCGAGTTATATTTTTCTTTCTGTTTGTGATTTCACCAAGTAGTCTATTTTCTATCACAAAGTTTGCACTTCAAACAGTTACAATAACGACCGATGTTGCCTTCTTCCAACAAAACATACCTTAATACTCTTAATACGATCATTGTTAAAACTTCTGCAGTAAACTTTAAATCGCTGCAACCCAGCAACAAGCGCATGGAACAACTGCTTTTGTTTTCAATCCAGAAACAACACAACATCGCGGATAATACAACCGCGTAAGCGCTTTATCTGCTCCAATAGTTTCTTGACCGGAAGTGACTTCCCTCCTTTGGCTCGCCAATTAAGGGCTGCCAACTTACTTAATTACAGCAGAGTGAAACAGGGCAGCGTTGGATGCTTGGTTGCGAAGCTGCTACATTTACACGTGTTGTAATTTACATATTGGTGCCGGGACGAGACGGGTGTTAGTAGTAATTGTTACACGGTGTTAAGTGTCTGGCCGCAGTGCTTTGAATTGATTGATGGATGGAAACAAGAATGGAGTTCGATAAGTTTGCTTACTTAATTGTTGCTTTGTTAGACCGTTAGTTGATGGTGGATACTCAGAGTACAGAAGCCCGAGAATTTTGCCAAGGTCGCCATCTAGTACAGTTAAATCGTAGTTCATTTGATTGAAGGAATTGTTAAAAACAAATGCACGTTTGTTGAACTTAGGAAATGCAAATCTATCGTTTGCACTTATATTCGATTTTTTCTGATTAAACGATACAAAATATAAATATAGTTTTACATTATTATTTCACATCTTTATAACAAAATTAACTCTAAACTCAATTATTAATTGAGATGTGTTGAAAATATCATATATGCCTTGAAGTAAAAACTCCCACTTTCGCTTGATGATGGAATTGTTATCAAAAATAGTCAGCAGGTTATTTGAACATCCAAGATCAAAATATAAAATTTGAAAATGATGTTCTCATTAAAATCCGATGTGGCCACCATATAACTTGTAACAGCCAGAATCTCAGACAACAAAACAGGAATCGTTTAATTATTTAAAGAAATTACTTTTATTAAAGCAGGTACAAATGATTAAATTAAATGACAAAAAAGTAACAAACAAATGATAAAGGTGTTGAAATTAAATTGCAATAATAAAATGAAATAACAGAAAAATATTTAAGTTACATATATACATGAACTTAGTTGACGAAGACTAGATTTATAAAAACGACTTTCAACTTACAACAACTTACGACTGCCTCGATGATTACCCTTCGACTGACTACATTTCTGTCTGTCTCCCGTTTGTCATCGAAACAGCCCTATTTATACAAATTTCTAATACCCTTTCAAGTGACGTCAAACAAAGGAAAATTTCCACGTTACTTTCCAAATTTCTCTGCCTGACATCACTTGAAGGATTTTGGCCGAAAGTACACTAATTAAAATATCGTTATTGAAAACGCAAATAACCAACAATTTGCAGTTTGCTAATTACAATTACTAACTCGAGGATTTCACTGTGACAAACTTTTCGAAAACTGTAATTTCTAAATTGAACACAATATAATAAAATTTTTTAAAAAAAATGAACAATATTATATTTTACATCTTTTAAATGGGGAAAGTCATTTATTTACGGAGATATGCCCAAGAAATATGATATGCTTTCAAGTAAACTACTACCTATTTTAGTTGATGGATTGCTACCAAAATCTAATCCAACTCGTAGATACTTTTACTAAATTTCAGTTATAGTGGACTACAATAGCTACAACTTAGACAAAAATGACCTCACTTTAAGGCCATGTTTTTGTTTTTCCAAAAGTGTATCAATCACTAGAATGAACAAAAATCTATTTTTAATGCTTTTTCGTTTGTAAATAATTTCTAAACTATTTCATTCAGAGAAAAATGTTGCAAATAAAAAAGGTACATTCTTTTCTGTCTAATAGTGTCGTATAAAAATAGATATATCTTAAACATATACTTTTTTAAATGGAACCAATATTTAAAAAAATCATAATAATAGTTATTTACTTTACAAGTGGGCAAAATAAGGAATTACACACTAGAGATATATAACACACGAAGCCGAAGGCTGAGTGTGATAATTTTATCGAGTTTATCCAACATCTCTCAATAAATGCAAAATTTATTAAGGAAATATTTGTTTGACAGTGACATATGCTTCAAATTTTATAAATTAAATGTCAATGGAAGTAGGTGTTGTGTGTTCTTATTATTATTATAAATAAAAAATTACTTACTAATTATATTTCTCAAAATTATACCCCCTAGTGGGTAATCTGTTACTTTTCTTATGTAAAATCGCCATAGTTATTGAGCATTTATTGAGAAGTGTTGGATAAAATAGTTTATCCAACACCTCTCAATAAATGCTCCATAACTATGGCGATTTTAAACAAGCAAAGTAACAGATTATCCACTAGTGGGTATAATTTTGAGGAAAGCCACTAGTGAGTATTTTTATATTTATAACAATAGTAATAACACACAACACCTTGGTAACTACTTCGATTGACATTTTAATTAAAAAATTTAAAACATATGCCACTGTCAAATAATATTTCTTTAATAAATTTTTCATTTATTAAGAGGTGTTGGATAAAACGTTATACTTCACACGTGGGCAAAGTGGAATTACCCACTCGATAAAATTATCACACTCAGCCTTCGGCTTCGTGTGCTAAAATTTCTCTCGTGGGTAATTCCTTACTTTGCCCACTTGTAAAGTAAATAACTATTATTTTTTCTGATAATGTTTTACGTGTAATTATTTTTTTGTGGTCCCATTCATATTTACAATCTGTCTGTACAAAGATTTTCACTATTCTGTGAATTTTAGTGATTAAAGTTTATATGTCATGGAAAAGTAACTGCCTATTGCCACTTTAATTATATTTACTTAGTTACTATAGCTACTATAATTAAAATTGACTAATTATTATGAAAATCCTTAAACCTAAGATAATAGTTATTTACTTTACAAGTGGGCCAAGTAAGGAATTACCCACGAGAGAAATTTTAGCTCACGAAGCCGAAGGCTGAGAGATGATTTTATCGAGTGGGTAATTCCACTTTGCCCACGTGTGAAGTATAACGTTTTATCCAACACTTCTTAATAAATGAAAAATTTATTAAAGAAATATTATTTGACAGTGACATATGCTTTAAATTTTTAAATTAAAATGTCAATCGAAGTAGTTACCAAGGTGTTGTGTGTTATTATTATTGTTATAAATAAAAAATACTCACTAGTGGCTTTCCTCAAAATTATACCCACTAGTGGATAATCTGTTACTTTGCTTGTTTAAAATCGCCATAGTTATAGAGCATTTATTGAGAGGTGTTGGATAAACTTATTTGTATTGGTCCGGTAAATCTAGAGGGCTATGACGTTTTAACCGTTTAACACTTCCGGACTGCACTGGATTCACGGCTAGTTTATTTGTGTGACATTTTAGTCTTGGCATTTGTAGATCTTGTGAAATTACCCAGTTCGGGACAAACCATGAAGCATTGATAATTATACGAAGGATTTTTGATTGCAATGTTTTGATATGTAATTAATTAGATACGAATTTTTGTTTGACGATGAGATTATGAATTATTTATTAATAAATAAAATGTAATATTAATTAATGTTTCACTTATTTGTCCAAACATAAGTAAATTAAGTAAACGTTAAATTTGTTGAAACTACGAGTATCAAGGTCATATTTCAAATTTAGATTTTAAATGTTCCTGTTCCTCGATTAGGGTAATCCATCAACTGGAAGTGGTTGTTTATTTGATCGCATATCAGGCTTTTTGGGTATATCTTAGTAAATCAGAGATAAATTTGTATGCTCTGTAGTTACTTGCTGTACTGTATATATGACTGTACTGTAAAATCATTCTGTTATTCGAATGATTAGCTGTAGCAGAACAGACAATGCATTTAGAAGTAAAGTACCCAAACACAAACATGCAAATTCGCAGATTCGCATTTGAATACCCAGCTACTAATACCGTCAATGTTTGTGTATTACGAGTGCAGAATTTGCATCAATAATACTTCTCCTAGCGAAAGCGAACAGTGAACATTATTGCATCCTGAGTTCGCTTTGAAATGTTCACTTCAATTTGTCGATATTCGCGGCTGCGTGCATAAAAAAGAGGAAAAAACTCTTCTCGGTTCAGTATTTTTGACAGTGTAGATCTCAGTTCTCTGGGTCCGCGCAAATAACATTCGTGCAAAGTTTATGAGGTCCCCGGAGTCCGGAGTTAATATCGCGGGCAGGGCCGAATGAATCGCGACAGTTTACCGACCCACACACCTGCAAGCACTTAATTGTTTTCTGCAGATTTTATTTACTCTGAGAACCCAGATCTAATAATTTGTATAAGAATTTCTTCATTACGCTCTGTGAGTATTCGTATTCTGTCAATTAATAAAAAATAAATTGAAAAAAAAGTTTTTGAATTTTCTTTTTAATAGTGATTGTGGCTGAAATAATTAATTTCTTTTTGTCCATTGAACGTATAGGTACATCAATAGGTCTAATTTATAATTATGGTTTTTGACAAATAATGTGAATAAATCTTTCACTGACTGAAGTGACAGCTACATAACAAGTATGAAAATAGTTAAGGCTGGTTAATGTAAAATGACCCATAATGAATTAACATTAGCACTTACATTATACTTATCATTAAACTTACACCGGTTCATGTACTTCTCAGATATTGGGCGGTGTTCGTAGGATAAGCCAATAAGAGAAGGCCGGTAAAACCATTAACTACTAAACTGATCTTCAGTTTCAAAATAAATACAAATTGATTTTCAAAAAGTTGAAAATTGTCTATGAAACATATACAGGGTGAGTCATCGAAATGCCCGTCTTCGATATCTCCCTTGTCGTTAGATATACGGCATGAATTTATCAACAAAATTTATTCGACTACTAAAGGAGCATAACGTAAAATTATTTTCACATATACAGGATGTAACGTAACGGCTAGACGAGAATTGTTTGTCTTTTTTTAAATGGAACACCCTATATATTTTAATATATTTTGAATTGTATTTTATTCACCTATACGGATGTATGAATTTTGTTTTAGTTTTCCGCGGCGTTGTCAAGTTTTTCCGTTTTTTCTCTAAAAAAGGCCGAATACACGCATTGCTTTGTGAAGGCGTACTGAAGTTATTTTAATAGTAAAATTTAAGAATTTTTTTTCTGCGCAACTGTAACTATACTCTATGTTTTGACATACTTTCTTTTAAATGTAATTATACAGGATGTTCAATAAAGCGAATCAAACTTACTCCACTTCAAACGAGCTCATCAGTGTAGTGAACCCACCAGCTGCTGTGAGGCAGTGGTACCGAATGAGTGACTTGGCGAGATCTAAGATCCCAACAGATTGGTAAATGGATCGGTAGATGGCTCTGGGAGTATTTATTTACTTCTCAGTTCCATTTACCAATCTGTTGGGATCTCCAATAAGAGCGAAACGCGTCTGTAGTTCCCGATTGATTGGCTTGGCCGGTCTCAATTAATTAATAACTTAGTTATTATTCTGAGGCTGTTTTTTATGAAACAGTTGACAATTTTTATTGTCTTTATATTTTTTAATACAAATTGATTGAAATAATACAGACATAGAAAATTTATAGAGACGCAGAAGAAGCTATAATTTTATCAACTATTTTGATAAACTTTGTTGCTTTAGCAATAAAGTTGAAGAAAATAAACTATTGTGGCATCACAATACCTCCCGCCATGGATTTCTTTCTTATCAAACATTGCAGCAACTGCCACAATTATCAAGAAATGCTCATCCCTTTAAAAAATTCATTTATGACACATGTTAAAAAATGACGTACGAACATAAACAGTTCTAATTGGTCAGCATTAGCCTTAATTGACAGTTTAAATTTTTCATCTTTAACTCAATATATCGTTTAGCACTACGCTAAAATGCTTACTTGTTCTTGTTATTGCTAAGTAGCTTACTTATTTGCTTTAGACGCGAATTTAAAATTTTGTCTTAGAAAAATATGTATATTGAAAGTTATGAATATTCAGTAAATTTAAATTCTACAATGCAATGAAAAATTGAAGTATGGAAGAGAGCACCTATACATATTTGTTTTTTTTTTTAATTTAAAAGTGTATCATTTAATCCATGTATATAACATCCACATATATAATCCAATTTTGAAGAAATCATCCCTAAAGATTTGCATTTTTGATAATTATTTATTCCAAACTATTTGTAGTTTTATAAAAATGAATTTATTTTAATGAAACCTTAATATTTTTTGCTACAAAAATATATACAATACATACTAAATATCATTCATTATAACAATGTTATTTTATGTCAAATAAATTACGGTCGAACTTATTTCACAGTGTATGGTTCACCTTAAGCCATAACTGCTCTGTCTTGCATTTTATTTCTCGTCTTGAGCTTGCGTCATAAAATAAATATTTATTTTTATCCCCTACGGACCTTACTCTAATCACAGTCTCTGATCCTAAACTTTCCTACCACCTTAATTTCCTGAAACATAGAACCAAAGACAGAAAATTCGATTCTCTCCGATTCCTTGAGCCTACAGAGGTATCTGCTCCACATCGATTAGCAGCAGACCGGAAGGCAACCCCTGCGATGTCTCCGGAACGTTGACAGTGTTTGGTGCTCTGAAGATTTAATGTCCGGGAGAAGGTTTTCTTGTGTTTGGCACTTTCAGAATACTTTACAATTTGATTGATAAAAACATTAAAAAGCTTAATTCGAGGAAGGACCACGAGGCTGCTTCTTTTAAGTAAATAAACAACACACCTGTTAATTACACCAACGTTAATCTCCAAGTGTAATAAAACAAGACGTAAACCAAAAACAAAAACACCAAAGAAATAATTAGCGTTGGAGGAATTCCTCTTCGCCTACGGGAACATGGAGTTAATTCTCTTTTCTTTTTATTGTATTCGCAAACTATATAATAGTTTTACTAACTTGAAGATTGTAATGCACATTAATCTGTTTAGCCCAGAATAATATTTATCATAAAATCTTCAATTCAATCTGCGAAAGCAAAATGCCACACCAAAAATAAATCCAAAATTATTACTACATACCAGGTGTAGCATTTAAATGTGGCCTATACAGATTTTAATCTTATTTATTTATATTGCTTTATCTTTTTATTTATTCACTTAAAAGCAAAATTGTTAAGAAATTTAAAATGCATACAATAAAGTCCATTTGGTCACCCAAGCACTACTATTTCAACGGAAGGTGTAGGTTTACTCGAAGGCATATATGTGGAGTAGAGCATATCTCAGAAAATGATTGATGGACAACATTTTGGTACAATGAAAAAGATGTATAATAATATCAGTTAATTGAAACTTTTTCTAATTTTGTACCGTTTAAAAGGTGTTTCTGTGTTGCGCACATAAGATTTTTCCTCTTGAGATTAAGATGATAAATTCCTACAACTAGTTTTTAACCAATCTTGATGCAAAACACTTGAAAATTCAACCAATTGGAACAGTATTATACTAATAAAACTTCGCTATCCCAATAAATTCCTACGGCTAGTTTTTAACCAATCTTGATGCAAAATATTTGAAAATTCAACTCATTTTTTTTCTTTCAAGCAAAATCATACAAGCAAATTGACATTAGGTAAAACCCCTCCTCCTTCGGAGTCGGGATTTACCATGCAGCTTGCATTCGTGTTTGTTGCTAAGCAAAAATATTCGTGCAAAAGAAAAATTTATCACATCACAAGATTTTACAGGCATAAGATAAGAGTCCAAAAATAACACCATCTAAATATGAAATAATAATCAACAATAGTTATTTGCATCACAAATCTAGAAACTATATATTTGCGAGTGCTCGTATACTTTATCAGGTCATATCGAAGGCGAGGCTTGCAAATTACGCACACTCGCACAACAATTTCTAATCCCCAGTTTTTGTGGGCCAAGGCAAGAAAGAAGCAGTCACTGAACGATATTATTTTGGTTACCATTGTCCGTGGAACTTAATAGAGATACCTGCATTCTGGGGTATACTTTTGTTTATTTTGAACATTTGGAGTGTTGCAAATAAACAAATCAAAACAGTAAATGATCCATCCCATATTTTACAAATGTTTTGTTATTATTTGAAGGTACTTGTCTGCAACGGAACTGGATGTAATAAGTAATATAATATAATCTTCCTTGAAACATACCATACCATAAACATTCATGTACTTCCATTTCTTGTAGCTTAAATAACTACTAATTGATTAGCGAAACTTTGTTGTGCATTTTCTACAAGGCGATAATTAAATGTGTCTTAGAAATCAATTTGAAGTTGGTGTAAAAACTTGGAATTGAGTTAATGAAGTTGTTAATGAAACGTGATCCACTGCACTATGCAAAGAATGTCTACGAAGATACGCTTAAGATTATCCAGATAATATTTATAAAATGTGGTGTTTGTAATTAAACGTATACTACTACCTAATTACAGTTGTAAAAGTTTTTTGTTCCACAAAAAATCTACAGCCTCTGGGCTGTCGTTTTTTGGTGTCTCGTGCGACAGATAATCGTCTCATTTTTTGTTGGTGGCCTGAATTATTTTAAATATAATTTTCTAATATTACATTTTTGTTGCAGGTAAGCTACAGCTGAAATCTTTAAAATTACTGGACATGGTAAGTTAATTTTTAATTTCAGGTATTTTATTTGTATCTTTAATAACATGAAAGGTATATGAGGCAACTCTTTTAGTTTTGCATCTTGTTTAGATAGAATTCGTAGTAAAAATTTAATGGCAAAAAATTAAATGTTGCATCTTAGTTGAAATTCACAGCATAAACAGCTTGAAAGAAGTGTGTATGGTAACAGAGAAACACATTAATTATCATAAATAACACAGTACAAACCACAATCACCGCAATTATCCCAGAAATAAATCATCTGCCCTTCCTCGGCTCGTCCTGCAGGGACCCTACCCTGAACTACTAAGTACCGAAACTTGGACGTCGCAAGTTACAAACTGCCATCGTACATGTCGACTCAAGAGCGAATAAAATTCTTTCGAAGATTTTTATGCTTTTTTCGTGAAGTTTACTGCATATCTAACATTGTGAACACTACCCCGAGTATCGCTTGCCGTCAGGCGTAATTTCATGCTGATGAGTGTTTATAGAGGGTGTGGAGGATGCCTAGAAAATTAAATTCGATACCAGCGAAGTGTTTGAAGAGTGATCTGTGATAGTGTTCACATACTTGCATAGTCGCTTCCTCGCTTGCAAGAATATATTGGCAAATATTTCCTGTGCAGAGTTAAAATGTTTTCATGAGTTTAGGAAAATAAAAATAAAAGAGTTCTGTTTCGAGGTACATCTTTGCTTCAGAAGAATCTGAATGCTTTGACATTTCGTTACAGAGTTTGAGTATAGAAATTACAACAAAAGTATGTGCAAAATTGTTATTTGTTTAACTAAGCACCAATATACCCGCTTTACAGTAGAGGCTGTCGTTTCATTCAATGAATGCTGCCGAAGCTGTAAATCTGTGTTTGGTGCCATGTTGAACATATAATTATTTTGCCGCCTTTGAATTAATACTTTATACTATATGTTTGTTGAACGGATGATATATAAAAGCAAATTTGTTATTTATATTTTATAAAATTTAATGCTGCTGCTTTGTGAAAATTTCAAATTAATTTATTATATAAAATGAAGATGTGAATATGTTTTAGCTCATTTTAAATTGTAAACAATTTATAAGATATAAGATACACTGTATATTTGGGAGAAGCAAATTGATGTTTAATTTGTTTGTTTTATTTTTGTGTTTATCATAAAAACATTAAATTAAGATACTAATGATTGTTTTTTTTTGTCTGATTTTTATAATAAGTGCTATGTAAAAACATTATACAACAATGACAGAAACAACTAGCTGTTTCTCTCGGCTCGCATTTTTAATGTCAATTAGCATTCCAGTATTATTATATTTCAGTGGTTTAATCGCTTTGTTACATTAACAACCCTTTATGCAACCGTGCGTAGGGAGGAGAGTTGAACTGAAATATCGAAAATTAAACGATTATCAATTGTATTTTTACAATAATTAATTTAATCCTGTCGAGTTTGGTACTAAATTAAAATTCTCACACAGGAGAATTAAACTAAATTGTAAAAAATTACTTTTGAACGATCGTTAATTGTATTATAGTAGTTTGTAATAGTAGATTTCTAGTGATATGGTATCCAAATTACTGAAATATCTTTTCTATTTGTCAAACATAATAAAGTGAAGTTATTATTCAATCACATGTAGATAGATATCTATGAGGGTTCGTTCAGAAAATAAAGAACGATTTGACATAACTAAATAAAAACGAAAGATATCAACACAATTTTATTTAAAAAGTTAAAATATTCTCTATTTTTCATTGTAATCGCCATAGCTGTCAAGGCTCTTCTACTGCCAAAAATATGAGCTAGGATGTCACTACTTCTTCGAGGTCTTCATCGTTGGGAACTGTTTTCTACCCAAAAATTCTTTGAGTTTTGGAAAAAGTGAAAATCGCTCGGTACCAAGTCAGGTCTATAAAGAAGATGATGAGCACTAGTTTTTGGCTGGATGATAAATAAAACTACTGGAATTTAGCCAATATTTATTCAATATTACCTCGACCGGTTTCGACGCCACATACGTCTTCCTCAGCAGGCAGCAGGTGATATTATTAGAGACAAATACAAAACATGTAAAAATGTGAATAAATAAATAAATAAATATGAACAAGTCAATTTGTTTCGTTGGGTGGAAAAGCAACGTTTTTGTTTTTATCTGACTATATTTTATTTATTGTAATGTATTTATTCTAACATGTTTTGTATTAATCTCTATTAATATCACCTCATGAAGAAGACGTATGTGGCGTCGAAACCGTTCGAGGTAGTATTGAATAAATATTGGCTGAATTCCAGTAATTTTATTTATTTATAAAGAAAATATCCAAAAAATTTCCACTGACCTGGTACCATGTGATTTTTACTTGGTTTCAAAACTAAAGGAATTTTTGGATAGAAAACAGTTCGCAAACGATGAAGACCTCAAAGAAACAGTGACATCCTGACTAGATTTATGGCGGTAGAAGAGTATAAGATCGGCATTGAAAATCTGATATTGTGTTACACTACAGAGTGTTGGGGAATATTTTTGCCAAACTTTATAAAGCTCTCCTTAAAGTTTGGCCAAAGCACGATACCAGGTCAGTGGGAAATTTTGGACATCCTTCTTATATCCCTGATCTGGCACCTAGTGGTTTTCATTTGAACTAAAGGATTTTTTGAGTGGAAAACAGTTCGCATACGATGAAGACCTCATAGAATCAGTAGTATCTTGGCTCAGATTTCTTGCGGTATAACATCGGCATTGAAAAACTGGTATCACGTTACAATAAGTGCTACGGTAGTAAAGTCATGTTCATGTTCATGTAAGGACGACACCAGATCATGAATTTATCTACTAATTTTGTTTTCCTTTAGGAACCTTCATAAAATACAATTAGAATTTGCTGGCTTAAAGCCTTATTTTGTCTCGATTTTTGGAAACATTATAACTCGGGCTGCTAACAAATAATCATGAAACTAATACCCTGTTTCATGGCATTTCTCCGTATATTTCATATTTCTGAACTAATGAGCGTCTTTGCCTCGGTCTTCACTTATGACTCGTAGCACCGAAATGAATAAAATTACAATAACAATCAGCATAATCTGCCCATCCAATTATCTGGCTCTTAGCGGGTCCTCCGCGCAATCATCACCAAGTTCGCTTCATTACGTCGCTAATTTATGAACGCTAACTGGAATTTGAAAGCGAAATACCGTGGTCCGCTGTTTATTTGCGCTTCGCGTTTATTTACAATTCACTGACGGTTCACGGATCATTGCTTCCGTGAAATAGAGGATGTTGTGGAGTGGAAATGCACAAATAGCTACTAGTTGGTGAGTGTATTTAATTACGCCTCAAAATGGTTAAAAACTGTGAAATAAAATTGTCGACAATTTGTAGAATTAACTTAGAGATTTCAACTGATGGCGCATCAAGGTTAGACAAAATAATCCATCTTTTAATTTCAGGAAATAGTTTGTTATTAAACGAGCTGATTAACCTTAACCGTGAGTCAAATACTTTGCTTTGCATTTATACATTTTGGATGTGGCACTTTGTTTTCGCAGATCTCAGTAAGAGTATATTCCTCGATTGTGGTTGTGGTTTTATTGTGGTACATGGTTGAAAGAGTTGTGATTCGGTAAACACGTAATTAATTTTTGTCAGTAAAGCAGGGATTTCGCAATTTTAACGTCTTTACTTATTTGTGAATAAAGAATAAAAAGAATCAATTAGTTGAAAAAAACTTTAAGATCTTATAGTAAAATTGTTAAAGAATTTTGAAATAAGTTCTGAAAAAATATTTATAGAAAACTTAATTCAAAAATCCAGCAACAAAAAATAACTTTGCGATCTAAATTGATGAATAGCTATTAATAATGAATAATTCCTTAAATTGCGACAGTTAAATGTACAGTTTAGTACTAATTTAGTATGGAGGTATGGTAAATGAAAAATATTTTATGTACCTATTAAAAAAATTTATTAATAAAATTCCAATTTAGGGTTGTCATATTGTAATGACAATTTAATTTATATGTCAGCCAATCAACATTGAGATTCTCCTTAGTTACATCACACGAACGAAATAAATGTAACTTTTAACACTAGGTGTTAGAATGTGACACTTTAATCTTGCTAAGCATCCGTTAAAAGGGCCACTTTTCATTAAACAAAATTGTGCTTCAAATTGTGTCTGTCAATTTAAATACAACAAAACTTAGGTTAGTACACCCGATGTGTTGCCTTCGGTATATTTAGGGTGCGTTAATGTTCTCAATCCGCTTCATAACAAATAATTATTCATATATTCTCTACTGAAATATAAGCTCGTCATATAATTAATAAATCGAAGATATTGTCTTTGGACTTGTGAAATCTGCAGCGTTGGTTCCACTTGAAAATATAATCGATAATAATTATATCGCTTGTTATATAACCTCTGAAAATATAAATTAACAGGGTAACAATATCGTGGTTGTAGAAAATAGAGACATTTTTATTTGGTGGCGCGGGGCAGGACAAGGCAGCTTTGATTGCTGGTTGACCTGGCTGCCCTGTCCGCCTGTCCCGGCTGTACCACTGCGACACATCCTGAAAAAGGAGCAAAGGGTCGGGCGCGGTGTCCGTGATCCGAGCGCCTTTTCAAAGTGTTGCGATACAGAAATAAAACCTAGTTCCGCTCGCGGTCAAAGCCACCTCACTCACCACGACGGAAAGCGAACACGTGATTGAGGAATTCTTTCTTTTCTCTTTGCCTTTGAATTCCATTTCTATTTAGAAAATATACGTGTACGTAATGTCCGTATACACCAAAGAAACTCGAATTTTACTAATAAGTCTGATTTAAATAAAACTTATCTCAATTAAATATCATATGAAGAATTGTTGTCATTGGATAGATATTGTTAGATTATAAAAAATATACCAATCTTGCCATTATTATGGTAAGTCTTATTCCCGGCGATAATTTCTGAAGCTACTTTGCTCAACCTTGAAATGTATTACTTCCCCGTCAAAATTGATTATTCCTTTTGATTTGTATCATATTTTACTCCCAATTAAAGGGATAAATAGTATTGCTGTTACTATTTACTTCATTTGTTCAATGTGGAAGCGACCTTATCTTTGTATAGGTTTCATTAAAAATATGTACTGTAATTCGAGTTTTTCGAGCGTAAGTTCTGTAGGCTTAGGGTTTGTTTGTGACCTCAAATTTCGGAACACAAATTTTAAATTTTGAAATTCATCTGTCAAGACAACCCGTCTACGCACGACTGGCAGACTGGTGTCTTTTGATTTGTATTTTCGTCTAGTATCATGAGATAAAAAAGAATACTTTGTGAATTGTTCCTGACTATAGACTTTGAATGGAATGGCAAAAGTAATGGGTACACCAGCCTTAATAGTTACTATTATGTTTATTTAATCATAACGGTCTGACGTTTCGGTCCTAATTTTTAGTTGGTCTCTGAAGAAGGCTCCAATTAGGGCCGAAACGTCAGACCGTTATGATTAAATAAACATAATAGTAACTATTAAGGCTGGTGTACCCATTACTTTTTCCATTCCATAAAACAGAATATTTTGGTCATTTGAGCCAAATTTAAAATTTAGAAATTCGTCTGCCGAGGTAATCCGGCCACGTAGAATGGCAGACTAGTGTCTTTTGATATGTATTTTCGTCTAGTATTTCGAGATTAAAAAGAAAATTTTGGTCACATTATTCAAAATTCCATCATTTACTTTACTTTTTTAATGGAAGCCATTTTTAATATCAGCCAGATCTAAATGGCAGATGTGCGCTGATTACATAGAAAATACTGAAACTTTGGTCAAATGAGTCCCAGTTTTTAAAGCTGGCTCACGGACTACTAAGATTTAACAAGAGAATGGTGATAAAAATTTGAAATGAACGATGATCACAGAATTGTTGGATTGTTACCATTACGAGTTGTTAAATCTTAGATATTTCTGGAAAATCTTAGGATTTACCGTAACTCGGTCTTTTACAGTAACATATATACTATTTTTTTCACGATCACAATATTTATTATGGTTTTTATATATTTAAAATTTATTTGAATTGTAATATAATTTATGACAGTTACATTTAATTTGTTTTAATTTTTCACTTTATTTGCGCAAATCTTCTTAAAATATGAAATTGGCTGTTTCTGTCATGATTTTGGTATGAAAGAAACTTCCCATTAATTTGCTAATCAAATTTGTATTCAAGATTGTTGCTTGTATGTAAGACAAATGGAATGACAAAACCCCTCGCTTTCGGCTTGTGATTTTGATCATATTTGTATCGAAATGTTATATTACTATTGATAAGAATTCTCCAGTTTCTTTCTAAAATTACTTTCAATTTATTCTCACTCTCTTGTTATATTACTTCTGCAAATCATGCAATCGATTTTTACATTATTGTTATATTTCCTTATACTGCGTATAAGTAAAAAATCAGGATAGCTTGACTTTCAGCTCAAGCAATTTGCAGCCACTAAGTATTTCAATATTATCAATGTAGTTTGGTCAGTTTTATGAGCGGTCTCATTCCGCAGCACGCACATGGAATTGCGTATGTGTCCCGGCATGAATTACAACCGATAATGTCCAATAATTCAACCCCAATAATCAATTCCATGCGCTGATAGGCTCACATTATACTAAACATATTTTCGAGTATAATCCGTAATTTACTGGATATGGTTTGCGGTATCATTTTAATATTATAATCATTCCAAATGATTTTAATTCCAAATTTGTTCTCTAATCCGTAATAGCTAACCTCGGTTAAAACTAATATATGAAATTATTACCTATTTATTATACATACTTGACAAACATATAATAGTATATTATTCGATGAGCTTGTAATGTATGCTATTACTCATGAGAATGAAGTTTGCATCATGAGCGAACGTGAGTGATGTAAATCATTCGAATGAGTAAATAGCATACATTACAATTTTTATTTGAAACTTTTGTTCTATTTTGTATTGTCTAAAAGTTGGAAAATTATGCATTGAACACAACAAATTATTTTACAAATGTATCACAGAAATACATTTGAAGTCGATGCAATACAGCGTCGAGCATACGATGTTGAAAAGCATCGAAATAGATTAGAGAATTTAAATATTTAACTTCTTACTCGTATGTTATGAAATCTTATTTCCATGTAAGCTGTATTTGTTGTCCATTGTTACAATGTTTTAAGTGTAATAAAAATGAAAAATTCGCTATTTATGGTTTCTACTCAGAATTATTCTTTAATACATCAAATCCTTCATGATGAAAATGTTAATAACTTCCAGTCAATTTCAGTGATTATTATCCGGAAAGTATAAGATGAACGAACAATAAATCTCCCGCTCGCAGCGAAATATTGTCTTGAATGAAAAATCTCTTTTCTGATCGTTTATAAATCCATGAAAGAAACAAATGCCGTTTCAATAAAATCACGAACATCTGCTGCATCTTCCAGAGCACGTCTCGTCGCCTCTCATCTTCAATAAACTACAGAATTTGCTCAGCTCTGTAAATTTATTTGTCAATATTATCCTTGAAAAAACGGGGAAAATACAGGTAGATTGTTTAGGGGAGTAAGTTATCTTTAGAAGCCGCAAGGATCGTGAAGTATTTGTTATCCTGTCTCTCAGATGTTCGTAAATAGATCACTTCAAAAATAAGCTTTAATAAACTATAAAAAGTTTTCCAACTCAAATCATAGGATACTTCTCAACTATAATGTTTTGTTTTATTGATATTAAATTCAGATTAAATTACACTGAAAACAGCTGGTATTTTGTTGGGAGAAAATAAAAAAAGAACACGTTTAAGGTCCCCAGAATACGATTTCACGATGAGATCTACTTATGACAATTTTTTTTTCTTCTTGGTTATTTTTTAACATTTTGTAACGTGTCTACGTTTTGTTTTAACCAATCTTGGAATCTTGTCATTATAAATATAGTGATTATTCACCACCATATTGAATTAGCGAATAAGGTGCTTACACGTTATCGATTTCGTCCAATCACAGCCGAATTATACTGAAAACAACACACATGGTGTTTTCAAACAATCGTATCCACGACAACTTATTGAGTGCTATTATTTTAAATTATTATTTGTTGTTTTTTACAAATAAACGTCAAAATTTGTAAATAAAAATACATAAAAAAGTTAATACATTAAGTACGTACGTATGTTCAATAATATTTCCAAATACCACGCGAGGTGAAATCGCGTAATTTTGACGTTATAATTTTCAAGAACAAAAATTGCTGTAAATTACCTATTCATAATACAGCAAATGTGTAAATACAAATGTTGATTATAATTTTAAAAAGCATGTAATAGGGTCCATTTTATTACTTAAATATTTGTATATCAAGAAATACGAATCAAATTAAAATTAACATTTATTTGATACACTATAATATGGCCATGGAAAATTAAACACAAATGAAAAAGATTTGATTTATTTATTTATTTAACAGAAAGAAATTAACTCTCAAAATCGCCATTATACTAAAAATTAGTACGCTATAATAAATAAATCTAAATCTGTTTTCTAAAATGTCGTTTTAGTTTAGTTTTCCATTGCCGTATTATAAATATTAATTTACATTTGTTTGATACATCGTGCAATATTAATATTTAGGTAATCAAATGAGCCTTATTGCATGAATTTTCAAATTCTAAACAACTTTATACGAGTATTTACACTTTTGTTGTACGGTAAATTTAAAGCAATATAAAAAAAAGTATTGAAATTTCTATACGCTACATTTCAATTCTAAGTCCAGTACATCGTAATTTATTTATTTATTTATTGAAAATCAATTCAACAGCATGAGAAATCCCAATTACAGGACGATTATAACAAGTTACAATGGAAGAAGAAGAAGAACACAATTAGCAATAATAATATCAATATACAAACAAAATTTAACACAAACAATTCAAATTAGATCAAGTAATAAGTATAACAAGTAATACACAGTTATTAATAACAAAGAAAAATAATAATTACAGTTATTAACATAAAAAGTAAATTTATAAGTAAGTAAATAATAGTTCTTAAATTTAGGTAAGGAGTCTCCAAATAGGTCGATGTTACATCGGAGGTTGTACAGAAGATTTTAAGAGATAATTATTTTTTTTCACGACATGCTAGGAAACCCCACCGTTCTTCTCCCGAAATAGTGAGGAAAATGTGTTGTTCCTCTCTAGAGAGGAAAGTATAAAAGTGTTACCAATATGAATATTATTTACAAAAAATATATTACAAAAATTATAAATAAATTCCTAATTTGATTGAAAATCCTTATTTTAGTTATATACATAATTTAAATTATATTACAATTATGTCTTATATTTTTCTTTTTCTTATAAAATTACAATTTGACAACTTATTAAAGATATTTAAGATTGGTCCAATGGCAACACTGCTACACCGCCTTGTGTCTGATAACCTAACTTTTAACGTGTCAGTTTGTGATTTGTGTTCTCAAACTGTATTTTAGGTCCGAGCAAATCGTTTTTAGAAACATGTCGTGAAAAAAATGTTGTGTCTAACACGAGAGGAAAGCTCTTCTTCCACTCTCGTTCGAAATGCCTCACTCGCTGCGCTCATGAGGCAAACTTCGAACTCGAGCGGGAAAAAGAAGCGCTTTCCTCTCTAGTTTGACAAATAACTATTAACAGTTTTACAAACAAAGGGTCAGTTTATTTCTGGATGAAGTGTGTGGTACGTTAAAAGATAGTCGCTCAAAACAGGTATAAATAATGTAACTGTCATTTCAACGATAAATAATATCCTACGAGTACATCCACTTTTCGTAAATTGCCATTGTACCCTTATTTTGAAGCCTTTTCTCAAATAAATATAAAGTAATTGTCTAATTTTAAATAAATGGAAAATTTTCGGAAAGTCACATCTTAAAAATATTAATATTAATTATTTTTCCTTTGATCCGAAATTCATTTCTCTAAGTAAAGCAGCATATTTCGTTCTCTGTTGATGTGTTCTTATTTATAAATCATAATTATAAAACCATCTCCTAATCTTTAATACTGTGATGCACCTCTAGTCCAGATTCTGCGTGTCGCAGGATACGCAAAGCAACATCACGTTTACCTACATTGGTGTCGCTTTTCTCCCGTTTTGCTCGCCTCTCCTTTTGCAACTCGGTCACGTTCGCCGCGGAGCATAGATAAAAAGATATTTCCATTGTTTCCCGCACGCACCGCAGTTTCGCAACCGTTTTTTGTTTCTTTTTCATGATGACTGTCTGGTGACCGGAACTGTTTTTGTTTTTTGCTTTGGGGCACGTAACGAAATTGAGATGTGTTATTTGTTATATGTCATCACGAATCGGTGTGTTTATTAGGTTATTCTGACTAGGTCGCGTGAAAACGATAAAAAGAGTATGTAGTTTGTTTTTACATTTTTCTATATTTTCTGTACCAGTTTCATTCATTTCCTTTTCTTCAAGCATATTATAATATTCATATTTTGTATATATTTGCATATACGGCATAGAAGTTAATCATTTTGTTACTAATACAATTATAATTTAGTTGTTTCATATACCACTGGTGGCAGCACCTACCAGGGCAGCTGTGACGAGTGAGAGTTGTGTTGTAATTGGTTCTGTCATATTTTATAATTTATTGTTTAAAATGGCAGGAAAAACGACACATACTTGAAGAAAAAAATTGTATATCTTACGGATTTGAACAGTTTTTTTTTTTGTTTCGTTCAATTTTCATAGCCTCGGCCGCACTGATATGAAAACGAGGAACGAAGTGACGAGCTTGCTTCGCCAATGTACTGATATGGAAGCGAGGAACGAAGTGACGAGCTTCTTTCGTCAATATACTAATATAGAAGCGAGGACTACATGCTGTGCTATGTACTTAAATCGAGAAGCAATACAACGCAAGTCATTTATAATTTGGTTGTTCAAGTTAGAAGCTAATTATATTTTGGTGCTAGTTTACTTGAAGACCAATCAAGTTTTTCAACCGTAGCTTAGGAAATAATTAATTTATGGTAAATTAGTTGAGCTGAAAAAAATGTAGAATATTGTTGGCTAAGGATATGAATGATTCTCCGTGCGATCTCTTCCATGAAATTCATCGAATGAAAAGGTGATGTTGATAAATACTCTACGCGGATGAATAACGGATGTGAAGCTATTATTTAAAATTTGTCGTAAGGTGCCTGCGACGCGTCGGTGGTTGCAATCTGTCTGTGTCATACGCCCCCAACACCTGTTCCTGTCAACCTCGCCCTCGTGGGGGCAGGACTTACGCGGGAAACCACGCAAAGACAACATGCTATTATCTATAGTTATACAGAATTCTTCTTGTAAGAAGACTTTTCGGTTTTGTTCTCATTTTTAAAAACTCAACTCAATGTTTTCCTGAACGAAAATCGAACTACATAACTTGTTACAAGTTTTATATTCCAGACTACAGTTTAAAATAATTTAGAAAAAAACTTAAGTGTGGAGTTATCTATTAGTAGTTTATATACCAAGGGGCTGAAATGCATGAATTAATCCAGAGGAGGAAGTTTATTTCACGAGCCGTAGGCGAGGGAAATCATCACCTGAGGGATTAAAGGCACTTCAGTCTTGTGGTGTATACACTATTTTTTGCACTTCCAACCCTCGTTTCAACAATACATTATAAATAACGATTAATTTTAAAGGATTTAAAATACATACTCGTATGTTAAAAATGGATGGCTTTGATAACAACGATAGCACTATTAAAATATTGTAGGTTGTCTAGATACCATAAACAAAGTGAAAATTTGTAATTATTTTGAGTAACGTTTCATTATGGATAAAATCTAGAAAAATATATAAAAACATTTCGAAGCTTTCAGCGAGTGGTGTAAGAATAAAGAAGTTCAAAAATACACGGAAACTGTGCTGCTAGTATATTTTTATTAACGACAACCTATCATTTGGGCGATATTCGATGTTGAAGGGAATGTTGGTGGTTAGAAATAATACTGATATAAGCAATTTCTCGAAATTAAGTAATTTCTTTAAAAGAAGAAACGGTGGCTAGTAACCCAAAAAGTCAAAAATACACCAGAACAAGTTGATCAATTGTTATAAGTTACATTATAATATAATATATAAGAGAAGGTATTTTTAATGATCAAAGTGATACAATTTATCAAAAACGTTTAAATATACTCTGTAGTTATCAACTGTATAAAACTATTAATAATATAAAATGAATGTAACAAATAATTTACTTGGTGCTGTGGATACTTGTTTACTTTAATCTATTAGTCAATTTAATCCCTTGGGATTAAATTTCGAAATTTATTCCCGCCGATATTAAAATTGACACTTCACTCCACGAGAAGGAAAAATAAATTAGGGCATTTAAATCCGGAAGTGCAAAAAAGTACATTGTGCTCTGCGGGGATTATAATGAAGATGTATTAAAAATTAACGGGAAAATGAGATATGAAATACTTTAATATTTAAGATAATACTTGTAACTTACAGTCAATTCAATTTGTAAAAAGAACATTAGAATCTGAAAGATACTACAAAATATAAAACATTATTCAAAGCATGCTATACACATGAAGTGTATTTAATTTTCTTTATTCGAATACAGTATGATTTAGTAGTAATTACTGAAAAATCGTTACGTCCAATAATTATTCTAATTCAATGTTGAGCGTCTGAAAAGAGCACCTTTAAAAAGTTAATTACATTCATTATCCTGCGATGCTCGTCGTGGGAGCAGCAAGTCTGCAGGACATGTCACAAAGTGTTGTCTCTGACGTGAGCAAATTAGTTTCTTAATTAAAATTTTTATTATTTTTTCTATCAACGCTACATCGCAAACACGCGAACGTCCTGTCATCTACAATCTTACAAACTTCAGCTAACTTTTTAAATAATGCGGAAATGCAACCTTTCACAAGTAAAATTAAATTTTTTATTACAAGGTGCGCTGTGTGTAAAAATCTTTTACAAATTTATGCAAACGAGATTTGTTATTTTTTGTTAGTTTATTAAGTTTGTGTGCATAGCTTTATAACATTCTATGTGAGTTCTACATGCCAACAAAACTAACAACTCAGAGACTGCGAGGACTGATAACTTGATGCACGAGTTGGAAATCTTATATTAAACTTGAAAGCAATTGTTACGTGCAGGAAGTTATTTCAAAATAGTATATGTGATTGTACATATGATGAAGAGTACATAAAATAGTTATTATGGTTGGACAAGGGTATGAAAGGATACGAATATTACAGAAGTTACTCTAATTTATTTACTATCAATTTTGCTCAAGAATCTAATAAGCATTCAATTAAACAACCATTTCCAATTGAAATTACTTATTGGTAGCTGAATTTTGAGAATATTGAGAATCGTCGTTTTTTTAAAGGGGTGAGTGGTTCTTAATAGTGGTGGTCCATGTTCCTGCATTGTTTGAAAAGAAATATGTGGCGGGAGATATTGTGTTGCCCACAATGGATTTTTTTATCAAAACGATTGTTTGACATCGATTTCTCAAAATTTGCATGAGAAGAAATCGGTCGTCCCTTGCAATCGTCGCTCGCTTTTCGCCTTGACCAAGTCTTCGTACTTAAGATCTGTCTGGACCTCCATATATTGCAATGCACAACAGAAACAGAAACTCCAAGGAGTCTTCCGATGGTCCGACCGATATGTAGGTTTGATCAGATTTAATAATTGTCTCTGCTTTAGCAACACCAATGGCCACTAAATCGATCATTTTTTTTTACTGCAAATGCCTCAACAAGTAAACAATCATATCCAACAAAACGAAATGTCAACAAATTGTTAAATGATATTCATTCTTTCATTAAACGTCTAGATTTAAATGCAGTATAGTCATTTGTCATTTAATTTATATGTAGAATTAACAGTATAAATATGAATTGGAAATTTAATCTATACATAATTGTAATATGACTTTTTTGTATTTCACCAATTTTTTTGGGTAAATAGCTCCGTGGTAACGTGTCCAATCCCACTGCCGACTGTTACCAATTTAAATTTACCCCTGTGGTTCCCCCTCCACTAACATCTTTGGGGGCTATGATTTGACGGCTGGTAACAGCACTTCATACGTAAAAAATATATTACTTACCGAGATCTGCTTAAGCAGAGTGCCACACCCATAATGGGTAAAAGGAACGATGATAAATTTATTATTATTTCTTTCTGGTGTATTTATGAGCGAGAGGCAAAACCTCGACAAGCGTTAACATCGCTTATCGAACTACAAAATGAATGACGTAAGTAAGTAATATATGCCCTGAATCATATCATTTGGTCCAATTAAGACTTTTAGAATAGCTTTAAAGAAATAGTTCTGATCTAACAAAGGGATTATTATTGTACTTAATTTATTTGTCTCATAATTTCTGTTCTTTTCAATAAAATTTACTCTACCTCATTTATTTTATTAAGATATGCCCAGAAACCCTGATATGCCTTCAAAT
Organism: Poecilus cupreus; assembly: GCA_963942605.1. Taxonomy (NCBI): domain Eukaryota; kingdom Metazoa; phylum Arthropoda; class Insecta; order Coleoptera; family Carabidae; genus Poecilus; species Poecilus cupreus. The sequence goes on from OZ012718.1 coordinate 21,731,564, forward strand.
AATCTACCAATTACTGTTGATGAATTGTTCCCAATATCTAATGAATTCGTAATATATACAATACATCCCTTACATATATGTATGTGCGGAAGCAAAAATAAATGAATTTAAGATATAAATATGGTGAATTAAACAATATTCCTTTGTATGACTTTAACTGGGCCAAATGATTTGATTCTGAGCTTGTATATAGTTTAGAAAATAAATTTGATCGATTGTTGACGTTATAGCAGCGATGTATATTACACAGAAAGTTTAATGGTCTCGTCTCTGCAACAAAATATTGCGTGAATAGATGTGTCGTAATGTTTATATAATTAATTAATAATTAAAACAACAAAATAAAAATGTTTTCTGCAAGAGTGAATCTAAGTTTATGCCGTGTTTTCGAAAAAATATTTAAATTCATTAAATTATAAAATTTCGGAATAGTTATAGTAAGTAATATTTAATGCGATATATCACATTAATTATATATTTATCAGAAAATATAATTTGGCATAAACGTACTTTCATATTTCGTATGTAAAGTCATTTATATCATACTGGTTACTTATGTTACATTTTTCGGACTATTTATCGTACGAAAAGTGAAACTTTAAAATCCTAGAACCTTAAAGTAAAATTTGACTTTTAATTGGTTCATTATTTATAAACAAATACTTGTTCCTATAGAAATTGTTATTTAGCCTAATTATATCAACTCATATTTTTACGAATTTTTGATAATTTCTGTTAATAAATACTATAATTTAACAACTTTAGTAACCAGTATGAAATAAAATTTTGTATGTACCTCGAACGAAAAGTGATTTTAAGGTCCTCGCAAGTAATTTGGACCTCGGCTAACGCCTCGGCCGTAAACAACGTACTAGTACCTTAAAGTTTCACTTTTCGTTCTAGATACATAAATAACTATTATAAAATTTTGCTCCATCTACAAAAATGCGCACATAATTTTAAAATATCTAAACCACTTTTATGTAATTTAAGGTACGCTTTAATCAGCTGCCCTAGTGTTGATGCGGCTGGGCACGAGTTGTAGAGCATTGTAGTGGGGATGATGTTCGTAACTAAGAACCCTGGTTTTGCAGGGAGCGGGGATTTATTGCTAGTGTGACTGCTAGCTGTCATTCAGTAGTCCAGCGCATTTTTCTTCTGTATCCCCGTGCGAAATACAAATGTTCTACTACAAGTAGGCCGGTCTAAAGATCTCTGTACGCGCAACACTTCTCTAACAGGAGATCGGACACGAAGTTGAGCAACGTGCCGACGAGACCCTTAAGGTTCCAAAGTCGTTGTAGAAAAGATATTTAAGAAAACACTGTAGTAGGCAAAAAATACAGTTTATTTGAAAAAAGGCAGAAATCTTTTATATAGATTTGTCGGAGGGGAAGCAACTATTTGATGTTGCTTCTCTGATATTTGCTTATGACAGCATTCATTGTGCCCAATTTAAATGATTACTAGAGAATAACAGTATAGCATGGCTTTATTAGTATTGTTCGATTTTAATTTTGGGATTTCGGGCCCTTTGTAAATAGTTATCTAATAGGCACGAACAAATAATAAATATTATTTCAAAATATAGGTAGTTATTTTTAATTCATCAAATGTAAATCATGTATGTACATATTAAAATATGACATTTATCAAGTCGGTACAATAAATCAGTGTTTCATGGAATAACACTCATGGTGCTTTGATAGATAATTTTGAAAACTTGTCCACTGGTGATTTCCACATAACTGGCGCGATTGCTAGTGCGGTGAGGATAGTAGAGAACTGATTCCTCATTGACATAGACTCTGTAGCCTTCCGTATCGTACAGCAAGCAAACTGTCCCTCGCGTTCCTTTTAGCCAAGGGTTCTTTTCAGCATGAACTTCTGGTCCCCATTTCCCATCAAGCCTACTATTGAACGCCAGCTGATTCTGTGCCAGTCTAGCAAAATAAAAATTAGTCAATTAAAGATTTTTTAAAAGCCAGAATATTCAACTTACCGTGGTTCAAAAGAAAACAGATAATTCTTATCCGCATCATGAACAGCAAATCTCAGCACAGTGTCAGTCAAAAGCACAGCACTGATCATCGACCCAGGCAGGAGGCCGTGTATCAAGTTCACCGTCACGTTCCCCACGAAACCTCTAGGTCCAAAGTCATGGACTGTGAAGGTCTGGTCGCGGTCCAGGTTCGAGATTGCACACGGCATGACTTGTTATGTTGCCAATATCGTCAGTAATGTGAAGACTGGTAACAGGTACTGTTGAGGCTACCTTTTATAGTCGAAAAAATTGAAAAATATGTTTATTTGTGGTTCTTTGTTTGTAAATATTTTGTATGGTAGACCACAACGAACATAACAGTTTTCGACGAATTATCAGAGGGGAAGCCAGTCGAAACTAGTTCGAACGATGATGTTTATTTTTACAGTCACAGGGTTGAGGCACATCGACGCAGACATTTGTCAAAGATTAGCCGCGATGATCTTAGACAATTTTCGACAACATACCGATGATATTAAAAAAAACGTTTTTGTCCTCCTTAAAGTAAGCAGTTAAAAACTGTCAAAATGATTTAATTAATTTGTGTAAGAGTACATTTTGTCCGCTTTAGTTTTATTGCGTCGCGTCGAAAATCATCTTGGTGTGCACTAAGGATAAATGAGCATCGTCGTTTGTCCTATTTCAATTGTCTTAGGCAGTCGTCGACAAAATGTCGTCGTCAAATAGGATTTTAATTAATAGGAATAATGATCGACTATGATTTAATAAAATAGGATTTTGTTCGTCGAGGGCAGGGATAAACATCCACCTTAGTAATCATTTTAAAATAAGTGCTCGAAATGTTAATGTATTTAGAGATGATCAGTTAAATACTATGTTTAAGGCTACATTGATATATGGTAGTGAATTTTAGATAGGGATGAAGAAGCATGAACGTCGTATAGTTGCTATGGAAATAAGGTATTTGAAAGGAGTATGATCGTGTTTGGTGTACGATCGGTATGGTGAGTGTGAATGTTTTTAGAATAGTGAGATAGTTTGGAGATGCCGAGTTACTGAAAGGATAGTGAAAAAGGTAGTTGAGAGTGAGCGATTATGTGGAATAAATCGATAGATATTACCCCTCACCAAAAGGGAGATATAGGGATCGTGAAAAAATTCAATGGTGGGAATTTTCCTATTTTCACGAGGATATCTGTGCGTGTGCATTAATGTGGATGGATGGATGTATGTTCAGAATTTCATTCAGACGCATTTTCTCAAGTACTACTCAACAAAAAATTATAAAAAAAATATTTTACCATCTTGGTCCTAATAAAGAGCCCAGTTGAAATTGAAATTCATATTATACATATTTGAAACAATCAGAAGTGAAAATTTTTTACGCATCTATCAATCAAAATGCACCTTGCATAATTTTTGTTAATTACTCTTCCAAGATATAGGTAGTGGATAAAAATAATGTCTAGATATTTAATTATTAACTTAATAATTAATTGCACATTTCTGATCCCGTTTTTATTGCTACTTTAAATCACCACTCGTCTTCGGCACGAAATTTCCAGTAAGCAAAACTAGCACTTAATAGATTATGTATGAAAACTTTCAACCGAAAGTGGTGGTATTTTCCTTGAACAACGATGAGATTTTTATTAAATATATCAATAAATCACATCTTTGTCAATTCTCCAGTTTTTTGCCAGCCTCTTTACTGGCCAGACCTGGCTCCTTGCGAGTTTTTCTTTATTTCCGAAATTAAATTCAGTGCTGAACGAACACCGTTTTCATACTATTCATATCAAAGCAATTTCATCACAAACCTTAAAGGCCATTTTCAATGAAGCTATCCAGGACTGCTTCGCGAAATGGAAAGTGTGTGAATGGGGGTGAGCAGTAATTTAAAGGGGGCAAGGGATCTGTAAAATTAATAATAAACACCTCTTACTATCGGAATAGTAGGCGTAGAAAAATGATACCACAACAACTGCTACGACTTCAATTTAGGAAGTAAGTCATCTTGTTTGAGACATACAGACCTGTGAGTGCGACGCGCTCTACTGACATTACCTTCACAGCAGCAGAACAACCCCAGGGCGCTGGGCTCCACGACTGTAATTAAGCGCGATAATTATCATTTTACTTTCGAGCTATATGAGATGTTCTACATGCACGGAACATCGTGTATCAACTTCATCAAGCTAAACTAATGTCTTGCTGAAATAGTTTACCAACTACACATGATGGAGAGAAGTGAAACTTGGCCTGATTACTTGGTTAGTTCCTGAAAGTGAGTGACGATGTACTGTTTAGGTATTTATTTTAATTAGATCCGAAATACTAAGTTCTTAAATTAAAAGCAAACCCTTATGGTTGATGGATTTAATTTATGAATAATATAGATACAGATTTTGTAATAATATGAAATATAAATTCAGGGTGTAAAAGCCAAACTTTTATGCTATTAAAGATACAATAAAATACTATAAGACAATGTTATAGAGGCACAAGGGGGACATCCAAACAATGGAAGAAAATATTCTCTTTAAACCAGTAGTTCTCAAATCACAACACAAAGTTATATATAATTTTAAATGATATGGTATGTATTTTTAACCCCATTCGATACCGTATTTTATTCTAAATTCAACCTTAATAACTTTATAAATAGTGTTCTAGCTGTTTTCCATCTAATTCTATTCATAATTCAAACTTTTTCAAAACTGATTCAGAAGTTTCTAGTTTTATTATAAATTAATAACAAATTCAATACATCCTTGTTTGTATAAATTTCAGACATCAAGACAAAAATTATCACTAAATACAACAATAACAATTAGGAACAATGAGAATTATGCACTAAATAATTAAAATTGACAGATAATAACAGGTCAGGATGATTGGTATGTGAAAATAAATAATAATAAAGAATAAATTACATGGTAACTAAACAAAAAGAATCACACTTCGAAACTATTCAATTTTTATCATTTCAAAGAAATATAATCTGTAATGTAGTCCAACATAAAATATTGTATGTAACATGAGTAAAAATTTCTGTGCAAAATTTCACGTGTACGGTATAGGATTGTATGAAAAACAAATGTACATATTTGTACCCATATGTTTACTTTTATACAGATGAAAACTATGAAAAATAAATAGTTTTGAATGTTTTGCAATTTTATTATTGTAGAAAAATATTGTACTCATACGTTGCAAAGGTATAAGACATTCTAAAATTTACTGTCTTGTTCGTCTTTCGTGGTTCCTAGTATAGTTTATATTATTATTGTTTTGTGCAATATCTAGCAGTGACATTTTTTCTGTAAATTGCTTTCGTAAACTAAATTAACCGAAGAGTAATTTCGGACAAGAAAAACAAAAGTCGACAAAAGAGCAAAATGAGAAAATACGAAAATACGATGGAGTCCACGAATGTTTTTTTTCTGCAGGAGCAGCAAAACGGCGGCGTCTAGATCAGATAGCATACGAAGGTAATCTGAACATTGTCCGGTGTTTTAGGAGAATATTGTCCAGTCTGGCTGGTAAAAAATGCAACGGCTCATCAGTAGGGTTTGGTTAGAAACAATTACAGTAATCGCCGCGTATTTATCCTAGCCGGCTGGAGTGGGGTCGTCAGCAGAGTTCGGAAAGTTGATACTCGGCGGTGATGACGATGGATTACGCTTCATTATAGAAATTTAATATTATTTAATTAAATTAACTGTTTTGCTCTTAAATCTTGGCAATTCTCATCATAATAAATTGACAGCAAAAGCCAATAAAAAGGTGGTTCCAACCTGTAAGCAGGTAAAGTGGTAACTTTTTGCCGGTCAAGCAGGAAATTTACTGTTTCTGGACGGTTTTGTTGTATACAGTGGGTTTCACTATTGGGATCTCGAAAACTATACTCGTTCGATTAAATTGTACAAAAGTTACCACGCAAGTAGGCCAATTAAATAATGTCCTTGTTTTACCGATAAAATGCGACTCTAGTGTGGATTCTTCTCAGGGATTTATATTATTTTGTCGAGGTATACAAACTATATTGTAACAAGTACTAACCTGTTGAAACTTCTCGTCGCAATGACGTCACATTTCTCGTAGTTTCCCGAAAAGCCTAGAATATTCCGGAAGCCGCAATTCAGAATTATATCAGGGGTTGCCGCTGGACAGTCTGTGATAAACCATCAGTGTATTTATATCTATTAACATAACAAGAATATTATGCGATTTATAATATTTGAGGACGTTGCTAAGCGACGAGGCGCTAACCGAGTCACTGTACGAGTACAATGTCCGAGAAGGTTTAAACACAGTATAAGAATTCACACAGTAGCGACACTCGCTGTCGGTCCCTTTGATCTTTATGTCGCATCGACAGATGACCTTGAGTTGAGCCGCCATATTGGCAGCTGCGGCATACGGCGGTAAATTTAAATAACTGTCAGTTGCAAAGGGGATAAAATCTAAAAATATTATTTCACCTACACTATAAAAGTTCCTACAATTTTTCATGATACAAATAAGTGTACCTCTCTGTTTTGCACTTATTTTACTAACTTATCATGACAGAAATACTGTATCTTGATATTTGACAGATACAACTGAGACTGACATTATATTTTCTTTTCTATGGTTACTAAAATAGCCTATCAGCGAACACTAAGCGGCCATCTTCCCGGCTGCGCAACTCTGAAATATTGGGATCATGAAAATATATGAAGTGTCGCTACTGTGTGAATTCTTATACTGTGGTTTAAATATTATCGTATCATGGAAATTCAAAAACAAATCAACAATTTTGTCTGTTATATCATATAATAGATATTTACGATGTAAGTGGGATAAGAGCATGATAAGCATGTGTAATCAATCATATAAGTATATTAATAATGCATTATCACACGTGTATTGTACAATATTTTATCTACGCCCGCCCAACGTTAAAAAAATCTAAAAATTTGACTTTATTTTTTTGATAAGTAGAAAATTAATCCAAATAGTTGCTGCAAAAATGTTGCTAATCCATGACGACCACAATTTGACATTAAAGAATTATGTAGTAGTTTTTGAAGCATTTCGTAAAAATGAGTAATTTAGAAAGCTTAAACAATTATTAATTAAATAAATATTAAGTTATTTAAAGAATTGTAAATATGATAATATTTATAATAAATAGTACGTTAATGAAAACGAGTGCGGTAATGATGCTCACGCAAAATGAGTGGGCAAAGTGACATTTAACTCATGGGCGTAGATAACAGCAATTACATTAAAGTTTTTATTAATAATATACTTACTTAGTGTGTTGTAGTTATGTCTAACGTATTAAGTTCGTTACTAATGTATTTTAAGTTACTAATATATTATAAGTAACTAACGTATGTTGTTTATAATTATTAACAAAAGTTTCATATTAAATGGTTATAACAGTCGATGATACGATAAAATAAATATTCAATGTGTGAAAACTTATAAATCAGTAGATATAAATAATGCGTGTGTAAATAATTGTAGTTATTAGTGTGTTGGTATGTTAAATAAATAAGTGTAAATAAACAAATAATTTTTGTTAGGTAGTTATTTTTTCAATTTCGCCGAAACCGAGTGACGAGTTACACGTTAAAATATAGAATACACTATCTGGATGGAATTCCAGATATAGCAGTATATTTATGTCTTTTTTGTAAGATATACTTGTTCTTATTAGAGTTTCCAACCTTAATGACGTCACAGTAACAATAAATACCTCGTCGTCATCATTTATCAACTTAACTCGTACAATAATAATGATAACCATATACCTAAATTAATAAAATATAAATTGTTTACATTTCCTCGCATTTTCCCAATTTAATTAAAACAAACAAAGCTCATCCCCTAAACCACAGTAGACTTGTAAATAATTTAATTAATTTCACAAAAAAGAAATTCACATTCCGGAAAGGTAAACAAAATTTCAAAAAAGGTCAACGGGACAGTTTAGTGAGGTTATAAAAGAGGCTGCAGTAAATCTAACAACATGTCGGTGCAGTGTTTTCAATTTAGGAGCCGAGAGTACAGTTAAACATCAATTTACATTCCCCGCGGCAAATTATAGCGCCGCGACGGCAGTGGCTGTGCCTACCTACAACAAGCTGCGCGACTTTACGACTAGGGTCGTGTCGTGAGCTACATTTACATGTCGTCACTTTATGCATAGAATCGCAGGAGGCCTACAGAAACAAAACCTGCGAACAGGAATACACCTTATCGTAGCTACTTGACGAATGGAGAACACTGGAAGGGTTTTAAGTTTCTCAAAGTTATTTGATGCGAAGTAGGGCAATCGTATCGTTCGTAATTGCTTGAGCATTTGTTGTAGGTATTAATTTGAATTTGAGTCTACTATAATCTATTTAATAACTAAGAGGAGTGTTTTAAATTGTTGCAGCAAAAATCTACACTTGTGATTGTCTAACGCGCAACCGATTTACACCGCTCTCACTAGAAGGTCGTATCAACTGTAACCTGTCAGTGAGTGAGTCGATTTGATATTTTCACGTGTACGGTATTTTGACTATATTAGATTAATTCTCTTTTTGTGACATTCCACAAATACATAAATCAGATCTTTCCAGAACTATTACTCGTATTACGATTTATTACAGTGGGTTTCATTTATTTTGAAAAATTATTGCCAGATTTGTATTTTTTTGTTTAAATTTAATAATACCTGCATTTTTGAAGTATCACAGGTAAATTAAAACAAAATAATCTATTAAAAATGTAAATCTACATGACCCCCAACTGACAAAAATTTAAATTTTAATTTACCACGAAAAAATTTTACTTACTTTTTTAGTATTTTTCTGCAGTGTATATGTGGCTTCAGGTTTTACTCCTTTTACTAGAGTATCTTAATTTCTTACAAAAAACTCGCATAATTAGTAAGTCTGCTGCAAAATTGTGTATATATTTCTGTAAATTTCACTGGTATAATGAATTTTTCATTTATGAAAGACCAAAGAGGGTAAATGACCTGGTAATATAAATTCCCTCTTCAGAGAGATTCAATTCGAAATAATTAAACGCTACAAAAATATTGAGATTCGCTCACAAGTAATTTTTTATATTAAGCCTTTAATTGGACAACAATCTTAACAAAAATCAATTAATTATTATAAAAAAAAACAATTAACGATATTTAGATCTAGATTTTTTTATATATTAATATAACTCTTCTCTTTGATACCTTTAATTTAGATAATATTAACTTATATAAACATGAATTGGCGGTCGTCCAAAATTAATTTTTAATTTTTGTGTTCGTTTTCTTCATGAGACATTTAATTTGATACCAAATGCGACAGGATTTAATGAATATTAATTACATATTAATTCTCTACATACATATATATTATATATTTTTTTTAAGACGAGAAAATTACAAATATTATTTATTCCCCTAATATTCCCATAAGAAAAATGATACCTTTTTAATGGGGTAAATAGCTCCGTGGTAACGTATCGGACTGTGGATCGTAAGATCCTCAGTTCGAATCCCACAGTCGACAGTTGCCAATTTAAATTTACCCCTGTGGTTCCCCTTCCACTAACAACTTTGACGGCTGGTAACCTCATTTCATACGCAAAAATATATCACCTACCGAGATCTGCATAAGCAGAGTGCCACACCCATAATGGGTAAAAGGCGTAATTATATATTTATTTTATTTATTTAATACTAGTATATTTTCTTCGTTTTTTTAACATAAGCATATCTGAATCAATTTCTTTTAATTTTATAAAATTTTATTCAGATTAGTGACGTGAATCTTCTGCTTAAATATTTTTTTTATAAAATCTTTCATTTGAAAACAAGCACATACAGACATCACCGTTAAATAATGTTTATCTATTGAAAACTCTCTCTCGAAATTTGGACCCGACACAATATTTTCCTTAAATTTTTGTGCGTGATGTAAAATAACATTAGCTATAATTTTATTTAATGGTTATCCCTATAATACTGGTAAAAAACTTTTTAACAAAAAATTGAACCAGTGAAAAACTGAAAAGCGGAAAATAAAATAAACTATTGTTGTTATTGTTTGTTTGGAAACGATTCAAAATTAGTTTATTTTATTTTTCATTTTCCAATATTCTGCCGGTTCAATTTTTTGTTCAAAAAAATTATTATTTATTTTTGTGGCTATCTATTTTTCTACCCTTAGGGGTGAAATTTTATTATTCCGATAACCCAGTACAGGTAAAAATTCAGTGGGTGAACAATTAATCATCCCCTATTTTCCTGCTCTCAGGGGTGGAATTTAGGGGTGAAATTTAAACGGTACCAACTTCGAGGTATACGCTATTCAATAAAGAATTATCAAAATCTGACTGCTCTGTGAAAAGTTATGCATGCTCACTGGTCACACAAAAAATAATAGTTATTTGTCAAACTAGAGAGGAAAGCGCTTCTTTTTCCCCCTCGAGTTCGAAGTGAGGCATTTCGATTGACAGTGGAAGAAGAGCTTTTCTCTCGTGTTAGACACAACATTTTATCACGACATGTTTCTAAAAACGATTTGCTCGGACCTAAAATACACTTTCAGAACATAACTGACAGACTGACACGTTAAAAGTTAGATTATCAGACACAAAGCTGTGTAGCAGTGTTTCCAATGAACCAATCGTAAATATCTTTAATAAATTGTCAAATTGTGATTTAATAAGAAAAAGAAAAAATGAGACATAATTGTAAGATAATTTAAAGTATGTATATCACTAAAATAAGGATTTTTCAATAAAATTAGGAATTTATTTATAATTTTTATAATATATTTTTGTAAATAATATTCATATTGGTAACACTTCTATATTTTCCTCTCTAGAGAGGAACAACACATTGTCCTCACAAAAATTATTAACATTTTTCAAGTTATATCACATCAGAATTTGTATGTATTTCTCAGAATCTTGTAAACATAACCTACGAGCAATATGCGAGATTTATTTCAATTTTCACAAATGTAATAATAATTGAAATAAACTTCTTCTTTGTGTATTATTATCGTTTTCATTTTTCTTACGTATACAGTATGTGATTTGAATTATAACAATAGATCTATAATTAGTGTAAATTCTTGCGGGAAATCCGCATAATTCAAGGAAATTAATTAAATATATATTAACATGTCCACGTTCAATATTAAAATTCCCAAAGTCCAAAAATTAATTGAACTGATAATTTGGGCGATGCAGGCCACATTCCTGCACATTTTTACTCGTTCAAATTAAATTTTTATTTCCGTCGTTCATATTTCCCCGGTGTTCATTCTAATCACGCTCACTGCTGCGCTGTGTCCAGGCGAACCGGTAACGGTAACGGATATTGCGCAGCGATGCAAAGGAAGCCAGATAAATCTTGCATGTGTGTCTTGGGAATCAGCGCGGTTTCGGTTGGTCACTCGCTTCCTGTTTTTGTTTGTGAGGGAGAAGCAGAAGATTTACTTATGATACTTTTTACAAATTTGAGCTTTTATTTTCCTTTAGTTTCTATAACTAATTTTAAGTTTTGTTCATGGAAGAATTAACCTGCTGAAGTTAATTTAAGTTAGGTTGGATCATAGGTGGATTGTACGCTATGAATTTAGCATCAGTTAGTCCTACGACTTATCACTGGGGTCTAAGAAACCCTCTAAATTTTCATCAAATTTTTCACATGAGCAGTTTCTTTAATACTAAACAAATATTTAATATGAAAATCTCTATGTGTTTGTTCTCATTGTCCAAAAAAAGTTAAATTTGTCAAAATGCTATGTTTTAAATAAAATATGTGATTTAGAAAGGTTTTAACTGTTTAATGTATTTTTATAAACATAACAAATATACCACAGGTAAAATTACATCCAATTATGGGAAAGTAGGTATTTATTTTCTTGGGTTTCCAGACCCCAGTGTGACAGTTGTGCAACTGTGAAAGCAATGTGCATGTCCAGGGTTAACAACAAAATGAAATAATATGTTATTATTATAAAGAATGAAACTTATCTATTATTATACTGAATGTTAAATTTAAATATGGCGTACTAGGTTTCACCATAAAACATATTGAATTACCCGCCAACGGAGATATTAGTGTTATGTGGTTGTCAGCATTGCGTTGTATATAACCTCCTCTGTAACCACTTGTTCTGGATTGTTGATATCTTGTTTAATTATTGTGATATTATTTGAGTGTAAGTTTCAGTGTTACAGCGATTTTTGAAATGTACGATTTTCTAACGAACGTTGCAACATAAAATTTTACGTGAAACTGGGGAAAATTTTCATAGAAACGCAAAAAGAGAACACAGTTGTGACAAAACAACCCATGGTTCTTGCACCACGACAATGCGACCGCACACTCAGCTTTATCAATTCGTCAGTTTTATGCAAAAATCAGATGCTCCTTGCGCTTTTCCTTGTTTCCGAAATTAAAATCAGTGCTGAAAGGACGCCGTTTTCAGACCATTGATGACATCAAGGCAAATGTGTCACAGACCTTAAAGCCTTAAAGGCCATTTTTATTGAATAAATCCAAATGTGTTCAATATACTTTATTCAGGAAAACTCAATTTAACATGATACTTCATTCATGTAAACAACAACAACAACAACTGTTTTATTTTATACACAAAAAAATAACAATGATAATAAAATATGGCATCTAAGATTTAAACATATATAATTGCAAATTAATATTTCATATTTCAACAATTTTAAATAAAGCTATCCAGGAGTGCTTAACTAAATGGAAACACCACCGCTAGGAAAAATGTGTGAATAATCTGTAAAATTTATAATAAAGTTAAAAAAAAAATGAAGATCGGTTATTTTCTAAACAGACCTCGTAGTGTTGTAAGATTTTTAGTAGCTTTTAAATTTTATTACTAGTGCATTACGAACACTGATAATGAAATGATATTTTTGTGATAAATTTATGAATATTTCAGAATAAAATTCATTCTTATACACTGATCCTAAGAATTGTATCTGCGTTCATGATTTTCTTGACTTTATTTTAACAAAAACAAAAGTAATCTTTGAAAAGTACACGTAATCAAGTAAATTTCAATTAATGCAGCTGAAAGCAAATACTGCTCGATTTAGCGTAATTTGCTTTTCCAATAGCGACTGTTGGATCGGTAAAAGGTCGATTTAATCTCATTAAAATCGCTAATTACTAAATTATACACTTTAAAGTCATGAACTTTTCACCGGCTGCAGCGAAGCAGCACCGGAAGAGTAATGAGCAAGTGTTTGATGTACCATCTTTACATTTATTTAATCAAATTATGCATCGAAGAGCTATGGCTTCGCAAATTAAATACCTGCGAGGTGGGGCTTCAAACACTGCAGCTGATGCTCAAGAAAAATTGTGTTAAAAAAGGACACTATTATAATTCTTAAACACTTTAGGAATCATAAAAAAGAAAACATTTTGTTATAGAAAACTTGAGTTTCGTAACAGTAGTTTTATTTTAATTAATATTACAGTCATTTTAATTAAGAAACAATCTCTTCAGCGCTGTGTACTCTTCCAGCAAACATTTAGTACTAAAATACAAAGTAAGCATACCATTACAGTAATATTTTTGGTTTTATGTATTCACCGTGACATCTGCTGCAAAGCCACGTGTCTCAAATGCAACATTACCTTGGTAATGCTGGATTATGATCAAAACTATTTCCATTTTCGCCATTTGAGATCCTCTATGATTTTGAATGTCTTCCAGCAACATTGTGGCATACAAACTGCACTTATAGCAGTGTTGGTAAATACACACAAGTGTCATATGAATGTTGGTTAAATTTTCAGTTTAATCTCGACATATATTAGCTATTTCTGTAGGCAAAACGACAAGAGCAACATCCGGATTCACGTGATACTCTTGGATATTTGGTGAGCTTTAGCAGTGGATCTTAGAATGTGACGAAACAAATTGCAGAATGAAAACGTTGATTGGTAAACGTCAAATCGGATTAAGATCATAGAATGATTCTTATAGTATATGATGTTATTGCTCCTGTTTTTATTTTCTACAAAATACGAAATACAAAAAGCAGATATATTTTCTAAAACGCACAAGACTTATTGACATTTAGGCACAGAAATATAGTAATATTGGAATGTTAACTAGGCTTTTATGATAGGGAAAAACGAATCTGAGACAGATAGATGTCGTAGGGCCACCCTTTTTTTATCGAAAATTTGTTTGTGGAACGATTGCTATGTAAAAAAAATGTTGTACAATCTTGTCCATAAGTGATAAATTAATATTTAACAGTACCTTTATTATTATTAATTTTTTTGAAAATTCCTTTAAATTCATATACATAATACATAACTCATTTCTATTAATGTATTATTTAATTTTATATTACCTATTTTGTTTCAAAATCATTGAATTTCTTTAGGTTTTCTTATCAAATTTCTAAGCGAAATGTACTACAAAGACAGGTGTCTCAACGATTAGCTGTATCTCTAGCGTTCAAGTATTATTATATTTCACTGCTTTTTTCAAAATAGTCAAACAAAAAATAAAAATCCTGATAGATTTTGTTTAAAAGATAAATCTTCAGAAGTAGTATTTTGCCTATTGAATATGAAGTATTGAAGATTTAGTCTGTTGTAAGATTATTTTCATAATAAATGGTAAAGGAAAGCAATGTAGATGATTACAATAACTGTGAATAGCAAGATTACTTGACGAATATGATCAAATTGAGCATCCTTTCTCGAAGACTTTTCATTCTATGTCAAACACGATAGGTTTCTGATGAATTTAAGTTGAAATATTTCACAATCAGTTGGTTGTCCTTTAAATTCGTTCACTGACAATTTGCATGTCTAGCTGTGTTCTACATCCGATTCAACAATATCTTCGTATTCTACATATTTTTTCTTCATTAGTAGTAGTCCTAGTCGACCTATGTAGCATTTTACCTGGACCACTACCTTGTATAATTGATATATTATCATTAATGACAAGTAGGATATTTGGAACTTATATATATTTTTATTCGCATTCTGCACCATGCTGTAAAACAAATATTTCTTATGTGAACTGTACATTTTACTGCCGGAACACGATAAAGTCACGCCATGGGATGGGCAGAATGAATTTGTATTCCTGCCAGGGACTCATATCGGTTAGTTCAGGTATACCTACTTAAAACACGACAAATTGAAAACTATTGTCAAAACAACTATGTATTGCTTAAACATTTGACAACTTTCTCTTTTTCCTGTTACTATTCTTCACATTATGTTAGACCCTCTTCTTATAACGGCTGTTTTTAAATTCTACATTTGAATCTTGAAAGTTGCACTGGGTTTGCGCCTTTGCCTTGCACTTGGAACAAAGCTAATACAAGTGAATAAATCGTAATTTCCTGGTCCTTTGTGCAGCCCACACGTGCACTCACGACTTCTCCCAATGCAAAAATATTTATCACCGCCACAAAACAAAAACCTGGCCATGTCGAGCGCTCACGGAACTTCCAGCGCCGCCAAGTCCGTGATTCATGAATAAAGCCTGTTGTGGTTGCCGGAGCCCAGCATTGCCAGCAACAGGATAAAGCAGGAACAATGCGGCGTTGCCAGGTTGCCACGTGTCAGTGGCGGCGAAGTTGGGATCCATTAATTAAATAAGCGAGCGACGTAAGCAGACGCGTGGTGTTCACGATGTTCATGGGGAGGTGTGATCTTGTGATATACGGTGCTAAGGATATTTTCCCCGGGAAATTGAATTCGCCGGGAACCAGTGAACGAGGAGATTTAATTTAATAAAAATATAAACCGGGAGTAAATGTCTACTCACCTATAATTTAATCTTAAACCGTGTTATCGATTAAGATTATCATGTTTCCTACTGGAAATGTGGTCGATTCTCTTTACAAACTGCATTTAACTTAGAGACTTTATCTGTATCACAAGTATTGTATTTTTTAACTTGGAGGAACAAATGCTGAAATCATATTTACTATTGGTGCCTGCGTTGGCTTATGCGGATGATATTGTTGTGTTGGGTGAAACTGAAGAGTAATTGAAAAGAACGATTGTAAGCATAATTGAAATAATAAATGTAAAGTATTGGTGTTTAAGAAGATTGACTTGGCAACTGATTGTAATGTTTCATCAGTGAATGGTGCGAGATTGGAACAAGGGAATGAATTTGTATATTTCGATGAATGAACGTATTTGACCATGAGATTGAAAGTTGAGTATTTTTAGGGTTCAAAGTATTGGGTCGCTCTGAGTACATTTGCTAGAACTTTGGATGTTCATAGAGCTGCTTTAATGAGTGTTTATAATGAGTGCCTACATTGATGTATGGTTCTCAATGTTGGGTGTGGATGAAGAAGCATAAACAACGTTTAACTGCTGAGGAAATAAGATATTTGAGACGTGATCGTATCCGAAATGAGTTGGTATGCGGTGACTATGTAATTGAGAAGAAAGTGGGAGTGAATCAATTGAGGTGGTTTGGCCATCTTGACTGAATGTCGAATGAAAGGTTGCTGAAACTAATCTATGCGAGTGAGATGTGGGCGTCCGAAGAATGAGTGGTTAGGTATGATTGATGGTTTGTTGCGTGAACAAATTATTCCAAGTGTGAATAATAGACGAGCATGTATGAATCATACTATGAATGTGGTGTGACAGGATAGGAATGCTTGGACGAAATTGATTGTTGATTTAATTTATAAAATATATAACCGGAAATATAGAAATAATTTAGTAGTATTAGTATTTATTATAATTATCAAAGTTGTTACATTTTTGTAAAACTGAGATGATGTAGTTTTTTTAGTGAAGGGTTGTATAAATATCCAACATGCTCTAATTTAAAGTACCTATGTAAAATTGTGTTATGCAAATACGTACATGAAATAGATTTATGATAAAGTAAGATGAAAAATGTAGATGACGAGGCAAGGAAAGAAAAGTAATCATTTGAAATGTAGGTCGCAGACATTTTCTTCTGCAGTGTAATTTGCGTTTCTTCGATTTCGGTTACTTTGATGTATGTTTGGCTATTACGGCAAAAAAATATCTGCCGTTAACTCAACGCATTTTTCTTTGCTAACTTAATCTCTTTTTGCCGTAGAAATATACTTTTGGAATTTCATATCCTGGATCTGAATTAATACTGTCAGTATTTTACTTTAATCTTTAATGTTCTTAGAGTATAATGTATACTATTTATAACCTTTATATTGGGGTCTGTGACCAAATTTAGATTTTTTTGTATAAGATTTTAACAAGGAAATAAATAACCGTACCTATAAATTATTATTTTTAGTTTACAAGAAATTAATTATTTAAAATCTAATACACATTATCTCCTGCCGTAGAATAAATACTAACTTTTCTCTTTGTACAAATCTAATAGTGGAGTAGTAGTATATTTCGACATATCTTATTTTAAATGGAGAATGGCTCAGTGACATATTTTACCTCAAGGGACCTACATCGAATTATATCAATAGACCAGCTCACAAACTTTACCTATTTGTACGTTGTATTTATTTGCTAATAATATTTTCAAAACATATTTGTGACATATGTGACTTTGGTTTTTATTGTCTTGAATAATAGTATATTATGATACATGTGTATAAGTAAGCTTTTAAGGCACGTACGGCGAGTTTAAGAGCACGACGCGAAGCGGAGTGCGTTTAACGTCGTTAGTGCTTTAAAAGCACTTATACACGTGTGTCATACGCTATTTTTCATTATACCTGCATCATACTCTAGAAAAAACTGAAAAGCAACATTTTGATTTTGATAATTTTACGCGTGTGACATTTAACGTATATCGTTTACATGGAGTTTGGTTGGTATTTATTGTTTACGTTCACAGTTTTGACAGATATTAACAGTAATTATTTGTGTTGTTGCTTAGCAACCTTAAAGCACGGCGTGTTTTAATCTTGCGTTTGTGAACGCTGTAGCGTGTTTTAAGCACGGATTATGATGCAGGTATAATAAAAAATAATTTAAAATATGTATAAATGTGTTAACATTTAATGGATATGGTAGCAACTATAATTACTATCGTAATGACAGTACCATTTTTTTTACCATTAAGTGGTAACTCCTAGTGCTTCATGGTTTATCTATTGGAACTGATAAATAATACTATATCTTAAAAACAACTGACGACATTAATTCTGTACTAGTTGTGACGATGACGATGTCAGAGTCTCTTCGGGTCTTATACGTATCTTCCAGTATAGCATGCCCGGATCCCGGAGTATACTCATCCCGGATATCTGCATTCCCTGCTGACGCTTTACTAGTCGTTTGTTTCCGGAGTGTTTCGGCAGTGTTCGGCTCAGCACTTGGCCCTGAAGTCCACGGTCCAATTAGTCCGGCGTGACGTCCTATGGCCACTTTGGGATAGGATTGGAATGGGGCCAGTGGTGTAAACGTAGCAAGGGTTAGAGGATGAAGGTGCGAAGCTGGGAAGTTATTACGGGCTGGAATTCGATCTTAAAACCTTTTAACACTTTATTGGTGCTGGAATTTTAAAACATACACATATACATAACTGCATATTATTAAAATATTTAATCTAACCTCTAAGCCTTAAAGTAATAAAGAAAATATCTTAATACGTATTTCGATAATCAGTAGAAGCAAATGGGATAAAATAAGATACACAACTTGTAAACCATAAGGATTTAGGGGTTAAATTTAATATTTTAGATTGTTTTTAGCCTCAGAATTTTATAATGTATTTCATCATGTTATATCCCACACAGTGGTACCAACAATCAATTTCCTTCGATCATTTCTATTTTGGTACACCACTTTAGCCTAGTCCACCATATTCATACATGCACATATATTATTCATACTCGGAATTAATCGTTTACGCAACAAACCATCAGTCATATACCTAATAATTCTAATTACTAATTTTTGTATTTGTTTCAGGTAAGTTTGAAGTTTGGTAAGGAATTAATTAAATTGAACGTACCTATTGATTTCCACGGCGCTAAATAACATTTTAATCACACCTTCTCAAGCTTTTAGTCACGGCGTGAAGTTAGCAACTTACTTAATTAAAAACAGACTGAAGTTAGCTTCTTACAATAATTTTGAAAATTTTCCCAATTTAACTGTAAATACGTTCAAATAATTAATAAAATAATATATATTTCTGTTATCTTTATTTGCGGTCGTAGAAAAAGTATAATGTCACTCGTTTTATATGCTCGTTAGATACTCGTTACTAAAGATACGTTTACAAAACTTGTTACATAATACAATATAAATCAAATCCCTAAGCATTAAATTATAAACGTAATAGAATTAAGACTCTTAATTTGCTTTATAAAATTCAATGTACAATGTTTCTTACAGTAATTATTAGTTTACAAAATTACCGTATAGTTTAATCATTGTCAAAATGTCGTTGTTCCTGTAGAATTTTTCTTATTTTCTCAAGTTTTATAATAAAATATAGTTTTAATTAGTTTCTAAAGGAACACAGTAAGTGTAATTTATTTGCAATTTACTACCGGGAAATTAATAGTTTATTATCCATTAAGGCAAATATTTACTCCTTGAGAATGTGTGCTAAACACGTTTAATTTTTAATGACACATTGTACAAGTAGCTATCCTAACATTAATTTCGTTGATGACATTTGAAATATGTACTTTAGTTGCTGTTTTATTGCTTCATCTACTAGAGAGGCGCTAAGCATACTTGTATTGTACTTGCGAGATGATTTTCGTTTCAAAATTATTATACATAGATCAGACTTTGCACATGAGGAGTGTGACGAAATTATTTATATGTATATGATTCTATACAAGATAATTAAGTATCTGTATGTTTTAGAATCGATAAATTATTTATAGAAAGAAAACAATACATACAGAGTGTAGAATTGAATAGGGATTTTAATACTTTACAGCAAAATTGTAAATACAGATTTTTAAAATACTTGCCATAAGGCCCATGTTGTTATAGCTTGTACAAAAATCCGTGGCGATTGATTCCATTAGTGTTTCTCAGCAGGTATTCCATAAGAGGATTAAAGAAATTTATGAGGGGCTACTTTACAGGGTTGTACTGGATAATATTTTCAAATGAGTTTTACACAAACAGACACAAGTAATATCAAAATATGAAAAATTTTAATAAAATGAATTTTAAATGTCGTTTTCTGAAGGTATATTTGTATAAAATTATCTTACTTAACAGCTTTCGGGGAAACAATTGAAAAGATAATCGTATTAAAAATTTCGGAGATTGAAGCATCTAAGCCAAAAATTATAATAATCCACTCCTGAACATCAGACAAACTTGCACCCCGCTGGTTAGGGCTGGCTTATCCCATTAGCAAGTCAAGTCAATCGCCACGGATTTTTGTACAAGCTATACCTAAATGTTAGTATATAAAAAAATTAAAGACAATATATTGTCAATGTTTTATATAATTCAGTCTCTGAATAATAATTAAGTTATTAAGTCACAGAGACGGTCCAAGCCAATCAATTGGTAACTACGGACGCGTTTCATTCTTAGTGGAACTCATCAGCGTAGTGCAACGCACCAACTGCTTTAGAAGGAGTGGCACCGACTAAGTGGACCGACGATATATTAGAAAAAAACGAAAAATATGTAACATTTTTTGAAACAGTTTCAGATTTATATATTTATTTAACAGAAAAAAATGAAAAGATTTGAACTTTTTTATTATTATTAAGCGGTTTCAACTGCTGAGGTTATATGCCGCCTCGGAACCTCGTTTTCGGTGGTGTGACAACGGCACGCAGTGTTCCCTGGAATGGGTTTTCGAAAGGCGATCACCCATCCAACTACTAACCGCGGGCAGCATTGCTTAACTTAACTTGCGTTATCGAGTGATCCGGCTTTAACGCTACCTGCCAAGCCGTTGCCATTTGAACTCTTAAATTCGTTATTCATTACAATCTTCAACGAAATTTCTACAGAAAATAATACAGTACAAAGCTAAATCTGCTTTCTGAAATGTCAAATATTTTTTGTTTTTGTTTAATTTAATTTAATTTAAAATACCAATATTTGAGTAATCATGGATCTTATTACATGCATTTTTAAATTATGAATAACTTTTGTATTTACGAAGCTTATATATGCTAATGAATTTTAATAATCTGACTAAATAATTGTTCTAAGAACTATCACCTTTCATTATTAAAGATATTGCTACCGCATAGGTGAAATATTCAACTATACGGAGCTAATGAATCATATAGTTAATGGAAATACATAAATTCCCATAACAATCTTCTAAAAATTTACCTCTTTCAAACAACGTCATTCGAAGAGACATAACAATAAGAATTAAGGAAAATTTACGCCTAAAACTTCAAAATACTTTAGTTGGAGAGTAAAATGTTTCCTGTAAGTTAATTACGAACAACAAACGGAAAACAAAGTAGAACAAAAAAGTTGAAGATATTCCTTTCCCTCGTTTGTTCACTTCAGAGCTTCGCAGAGGAATCTATTAAATTTACATGAAAAGTTTCATTTCTTGGATTGTTTTTTTCACACGGGATGCACGAGCGGGGAACGTTTAATAATTCGCGGATAATCTGGAATCTCACGAACTTATATCTGCTTGCGCAGCAGAAATCTTCACTTCCAGTTCGAATAAAAAACACTAGGCATCGAAAATTAAAATACGCTAACTAGTGGTAGAAAGCTGAACTAACCATATGGTACATACATTTCATTGTATTTTGAAATAAATTGTTATTTTTTATTAAATTAATAATAATAGTATTTATTTTAAGAGTATTCCAATATAAGATGTAAATATGAAAGGTACATTGTATTTGTAAATTACAGGTTAAGATTGAATTTTCTCCAAAAAATAATTAAAATGAAAAATTATATATTTTCGATTTTGTTTAATTTGCCATGGTCGTGTTACAATTTTTGTAATAAATCATAATTTTAATTTGATTGACATATCGGGAAATACTAAAATAACAAAATGGGCCTTATTGCATTCATTCTAAATGCTGAACAACTTCTGTGCTTATACTTTTGCTGTAAAGTTTACAACAAAATCATGAAATCTCTATACACCATATTTCAATTCTACACCCGGTATAAAATATCCATTTAGACAGCTTTCTGAAAATATACGGAACATACTTTTTCTGTTTGTACTGTCAAAATTCAAAAGTTGGTAAAATATTGTTTTTCGTGTAAATGGCGACCTTCTTCTAGATAAATTCAATTGACCCAACATCAGAAATCGGATTATCTTTCATAAAAAATTGAGGCGTGTCATAAAAAATAGCCACGTCTTAAATTACATGTCATTCGATATTTCATCTTTCTGGACTTCGGACTGGTTACGTGTTACAAAGATGATGGAATAGTAGCAAAATGAAATGGTGGTTTCAAACAAAAGGAACACGAAATTTATTGCAAACGTTTATTCGATACTTGTGGCACATAAATTGAATTGAATATAGTTTGAGCTTGATTTTAACGAATTTTGAAACCCTGTCGTATCTACAGTACCCATATTTTTGAAAATTACTTTGAAATCTGAATATGGATATTATTAGTGATACATTTTAGGGACAACATTAATGCATGTAGGTATTTGATATTAAATTTAATTGAGGTTAACATTTGGCGTTCGTTCAAAATTAATTTGTGACATTTTAGTTCTCCTCTCCGAGATCAGCAATTTGATACTAAACTCGATAGGATTTAATCAGTATACCATTAAATGTATCATTTAGTTTTTCTCTAAATTGAAGGTAGATATATCAGCAAATATTTTTCTTCTTTTAATTGTTATTACATTTCTTACTTACTTACAATATTTTATAATAATTCCATATTCCAAATAACTCGAATTGTTTTGTGTGTCTAGCAAACTAAAATTTCACTTCCGGTTTAGCAATTATACCTAACATCAACTCGTTTCTCAATCACGCATATATCCATCCGTTCGCACAGACGCCATTGTGAATATGGAAAATCGTGAAAATCGTATTTTACATTTTTGAACCAGTCACAAATTAAGCATTTTGGTCGCATCTACCAATCAAATTTTAATTCTATGGAAATTCTTGTTGCCCAGTGATTTTAAGAAATCACCAGCATCATCACAATTTCTATTCTTTAGTCTGTTTTCTTGATTTTCAAAAAAAGACTTATCAATCCCAATAATATCTAACCGTCTAACTACAATACTAATATGATTTTCTAGCTGAATCTAATTGGGGTTAGCTTAGTTTTTCTATGGAAATTTATCTTCTGGAATGTCTCGTTTTTATTGCTACTTGAATTTTCCGAAATCAAAGCTAGTATTTAATACAGGCTGACAACTGATTCAGCCGGTCATAGACGTTTTACATATTAAATTATATTTATACAATTTTCTGTTTCCCTAATCATTTTAAGAGAAAAATGTTTCAAACAAGAGTTAAAAAGATTCTTTATCAGCATTTGAATCAGTGAACAAATTTGTATCTATGTATGAAAATCTCGTAATCGATTTTTTCAGGTTTGCTCTATTTCCTTATACTACACAACCCACTGCAACATCTAGGTTCGCCATTCACACATTATAATTTCAGCGACGCCGTATGAAAACAGTTCCGGCTGAACAAGCAACAGGCGTCGCGACGGCAGTGGGTAGCTGATAATATCGCCATCGGGTCGGCCTTGGAGATCTGAAGCTGCAACGACCCTGAACGTGGCGTGGTCTTAGAGTCTGGGATACGTACATCATATATTTTTGTATTCTTTTATATAGTTGTCCTCTAACGTGTGATTTATTATTTCTG
Source organism: Poecilus cupreus (assembly GCA_963942605.1). Classification (NCBI taxonomy): domain Eukaryota; kingdom Metazoa; phylum Arthropoda; class Insecta; order Coleoptera; family Carabidae; genus Poecilus; species Poecilus cupreus. The sequence continues at coordinate 21,755,424 of OZ012718.1, forward strand.
TTCTGATCACATCATCATTTTCAAGAATGTTTATGAGCATTTCATATTGGTCTGTTGTGTTTCTTGTGTGTTTTCTCTTTCTCTTACCTTTTTTCCTGAGATCTAAATAAAATTAAAATAAATATACCACCACGATATTTACTTATTTCTAGGTATGATATTTTGGTCGTATTTTCAACCAAGACATGCGGTTGTTGCTAGTCGTCATATCATGCGCATTATTTACAATTAAAACTTTGATATTTGAAATAGGTTATGTTTTCAAAATAATCATAATTTACATAATATTTAATCACACCATATGTTAAAATAAGTGTATTTATAATGTTTACCCGATATTTATTTGAAAAGTTATAAAATACAAACAAAGAAAAATTATTCTGATTTATTTTGACGTTTCAATATTCTGTGTGAAGTTAGCTCCAAAATGCATTTACGAGAAACCTTGAACATTAGTATCTGTAAATCAGTTCGTTACAGACATACGAACAGAATTGCCATATTTGTAAATTTGTAAACTGATACTTACAGACCAATCGTAAGCAACAAATTTACAATTTTACAAATTTACAGGACTCTGAACAGAATCGACCCAATAGCGTCATTAGAGTATTTTAAAATATCTTTTGGTACAGTAAAATCTTCTTGTTCCGTATTTTCAAGATTTATAAATATTTTTACAACGTGACAGCCAAATTATTTTTCTTGACAAATGCGAACCATGGCTGCCCAACGTACCAGTAACAATATACACTGCTGAGACTATGACCATAACAAGAAAAAATGTAGAAGATTTAAGAAATATGGAACGAAAATAATAAGAATAATTTTAGCACCAACAAATAAATCTGAAAATAAATATAGAATAACACAGAACTATGAAAGAGAACAAGAGTTGAAAGAAGGCATAGTGAAAAATATCAAGTAACAGAATCAGATGGCTTGAACATACGAGTATATGATGAGCAGTGGAAATAGATGCAATTAAATCAGTAATAGTAGACCCAGATCAACATGGCTAAAGGACGTAGAAGAAGATTTATCAAGATCAGGAATTAAAAAATGGAAAAGTAATACAAAAGATAGGAAGACGTAGAAAATCCTAACTATAAGGATTTAAAGGAAATGGAGCGGAGATTGATTCATTTCAACAAAAGGATCTAAAGAAGAGGAGCTACCATATAGGAGTGTTAAGGCACTATATACATACATTGGGTCGTTATTAACTTAGTTATATTAAAGATATTGACAGCAATTAAAGTGTTTTTATTTCGTCACGGCGAAAGTAGTAGAAATGGATTCAGGGATGATCAATATGGATATATCCGAATTTTTTATAATTACTATACTTTATTTACTTCGTACTGACAATTGACAAAAAACTGCTGGTACTATTTCTAGAGTATTAATATAGAACTATTTAATTGGCTACCTTTATGCTGAGAATAGTCAATAATAGTATATTGTAACGTTCGTGGGTTTTAAACGTTTTTTATTTAAATAATAAAACTATTATTATTAATAACAAATAATAAATAATTATTATAATAAATAGTAAAAGTTAATTAACACTAGGTATATAACACTAAAATAACGAATACAAAAACTTATAAACTAACACTTATCACTACTGTAAATAAAAACTCTTATTTATATAAACTAGCCAAGCTATATTTATTTAAGACGATATATTTATATTCAGACCGCGCGATATATTTATGTTCACAAGCTCTTCATAGTAGCTTCGGAGTCGACTAAGTCATCTGACTTACCGAGTCTGAGTCAACTAACTCACTGACCGACTCAACTCGACTAACTGAGTCCGAGTCAATTAAACGACTGACTGACGGCTGCCGGCGATTCCTTTTATATACCACGTTCCTTGTTTCTGGAAGCTTCGGGAATATTTCCTATTGTGGAGCAAACGACTTGTTCGAACCCGCAAGCGTTGCGTCATTCACTCGGCGGCGCGGCGTGGCGGCGTAGGCCGGCAAGCTTCAACTTGTCGCTGCCGCGTTCGTTACAATATTATGATACAACTGTACAAGTAAGCTTTTAATGCACGTATGACGAGTTTAAGAGCACGACACGAAGCGGAGAGCCTTTAACGTCGCTAGTGCTTTGAAAGCACTTATACACGTGTGTCATACGCTATTTTTTATTATACCTGCATCATACTCCGCAAAAACCTGGAAAGCAACATTTTGATTTTGACTCATTTCATAATGTTGCACGTGTGATGTTTGACGTATATGGTTTACATGGAAATTGGTTAGCATTTATTGTTTACGTTTACAGTTTTGACAGATATTAACAGTAATTATTTGTGTTGTTGTTTAGCAACCTTCAAAGCACGGCGTGTTTTAATCTTGCGTTTGTGAACGCTGTAGCGTGTTTTAAACACGGATTATGATGCAGGTATAATAAAAAATTAATTAAGTAAAAGACAATTATTGATATATTCAAAGTTGCACCATGCTAGGGCCACGTGCATAAACCTTTGTTCCTTTATTAGATCAAACTGAATTTATTCAACATTTAACACAACAACTTCGAACGTATGATGAAATTCTCATATTTAAAAAAAAATTACTTTCAATTAATGCATAACAAAATAAAAATTTTATTATAAAAATAGAACGGCTTATTTTTGCGGTAGCTACCGTGGAAGGAGATCTCTCTGCGGGTTTTTGCCGACCACCGCAAATTTTAATATTTCGCATCGTCGATTTGCTTCGCATCCAAACAGGATATTGATTGAGTCGAAGAAAAAGGCAAATAAATTTTGCAGCGTACCCTTGAGTGTTTTCCAGATTTTCAAGAGAACTCGGAGAGAAACAAAAGAAATTAATTAAATATCCACTTTTTCCACATTTCCTTTCAAATTTTAAACAATTGCGCGGTAAGAGCTTTTTTCTGTACGCGGAAATACGAACACAAATACAATTTTTTCCACAACTGTGAAATAATATACCCATAATGCAATCGTTTTTTTTTTATCAATTAATAACATTAGTTACTGTTGTTAATTAAATGATATTGACAGTTCGATGGAATAGTATTATTCAATCGTTATGTTAAAATCAAATCTTATCTGTCAAAAAAGTGAAAACAAAATTACTTTTATTTAAAATGTAGCTGAATAATCGGTTTTAAATTTGCTATTAAATATCAAACACTTCAAAATTTTATTGCAACAATACCTAGCCTAACGATGGTTGTTACCAACAATATCTATATTTTTCTATGTTGATAAACAAACAGTTTTTCCTATTTCACGTACACAAAATCAATTTTGTGACACTGTTTTTCTCAAAAACAATGCTACAAAATTGAATTTTGTGCAACTGTTTTTGGGGAATTTATTATTTGTAAAATTAACAGTCTGTCAAACTTGGGGCCGTCATTGATCACGTAAAATTATTGAATCGAAGCCCCTGCGTCGGGGTTGCGGCCTTGGACTCGATAAGCCCCGCGGTCAAAGCCCCTTGCTGACCAGTGGTATATTAAACATGCCGTACAATTTTATTTTATTTTTATTGAATTTATGAACGTGAAATAGGAAAAGTAGTATGAACAACTCGTGTTACAATGCCTAATTGTAACACTAGTTGTTCAATGTACTATTTTGTATTTGACAGCTATCACTCATGAGAATGAAGTTTGCTTTACGAGCGTTCGTTCTTTATAGCATACATTACATTCTCATTGAATAATATACTATCTAAAAATTGTCTTATTCTGTTGCATCTAAAATTTAAACTCAATTGCAAAATAATCGTATAAAAATTGAAATATGTTCTTGACGGGTTTCATTTGGTTTACAAACATCGGGGTTGTTTGAAAGTTGCCTGTAGTCAACTAGCTATCTGTGCCCCATTTTTAACGACGACTTATTTTCGAAGAAAATAAACGAATAATCTTCATGCACCAATGCAGCTGAAATCAGAAAGCAAAAGAATTTGATTTGATAAATGTTTTGAATAGATACGAAGGAAAATAGATTTTAAGAACTATCACATTCTGTTATTTCCATCTGACTGACTCGAAAAGCGTACGTACAGATGATAGAGATCAGATTTCTAGCAAGCAGAAGTAAACACAGTTTTAATATCAGATCTCAGATTCAAACAGAGCACAAAATACTCGCCAGTGCACAATCTGAATGTGATCTTTTGGCAATGGTTTTACGTTCGACGCAGACAGGAATAGGAAGGAATCTGACATATTTTGAAATGTTTTCTAGAATGAGGCATTTATTCATTCGATATTCTGATGAGCAGGAAGTAACTAAAAGAATGTTACACTCTACACTCTAATTTAACTATAGATCCTATGAAAAGAATATAAAATCATTTAAACATCAACTTTCATATTCTAATTATTCTATCTCTAGGTTCAAGCGTTTTAAACTTATGTTTGTTGGATTTCGAATGATATATACAATATTTTTCAAGTACATTTACGAACAATTCGTATCATACAAAAATTTATTATATATTTATAATTATACCGGGCGTAGAATTGAAATTTGCAATTTTTTTTTATATTGCTTTAAATTTTTAGGTACCTATTCACTTTACAGCAAAAGTGTAGATGCAAAAGTTGTTCAGAATTTTAAAATGCATGCAATAAGACATATTTGGTTACCTAAATCTTAGTATTTCACGATATATCAATCAAATTAAAATTAATATTTATTAGCTAAATTGTAATACGGTTACTAAACAAAAACAAAAAAAAAATAACATTTTAGAAAACAGATTTTAGATTTATTTATTATAGTAAAAGATTGTAATGTTATAATGGGGAATTTTAGAGTTCATTTCTTACCATTTCTTTCTGATATAAATATAGTTATTTGTATCACAAGGTTGGAAACTGCTATTTTACGAGTGCGAGTTTATTTTGATAGGACGAGCCGTAGGCGAGTCCTACAAATACGAGCACTCGCAAAATAGTTTCCAACCGAGGGATACACAAGATTACTCGCGCCAACATGTATGTAAATTTAATAAATAAACTTAAATTATTACTCATTTTCTTAATGACAGGGAATTTTTTTATGTTGCTAACTTCACAATATTTGAATGTTAATTATGTTTATTTTCCAATATCATAACCAAAAATATCTACATATTTTTATTTGGATTTTAAACTGCAAATTCAATTATAATTACTTACAAATATGTTTAAAATCCGTAAATATTCTGTTTTCTTGTATTGCAAATACTCAATTGTAGATATATTGCCATAATATTTGTAAGTCAATGTAATACTTTGACATTTCTAGCGTCAGAAGTTAGCTAAAATTAGCGAAGTGATGCCAACATATAACCATAAAAAGTTAGCAACAAAAACATGATTTCCGACCGATTTAGAGATATATAATTGTGTCAATGACGGACGGCAGCGCGAAAAATAAATGTTAACATGCTTTTGAAATATTAAATATTTTTCATTTATGTCTAATTTAAATTTTTCTAACAAAAATTTATTTTAATATGATTGATATGTCGTGCAATACTAATATTTACCTAACAAAATGAACCGTATTGCATGTATTTGTTAAATTCTGAACTACTTTTGTATTCACAATTTTGCCGTAAAGTTAATAGGTAAAAATTTACAGCAATACCAAAATAATAGCATTGAAATTCTTATATTCCACATTTCAATTCTACGCCCGGTACTATATACAAAATACATAAAATTTTACCTGCCCCTTTATATACAATACCTATATAAAATTACAAAAGATGACATTTCTAACTTTTTCTATCTTTGCATGTATATCTATATTTTTTTAAATAATAAATTTCCTATTACAGTTGCAAATCCAATGAAGATGAGAATTAGTAATATCCAGGATATATAAAGGAATAAATAAGGGATAACCCGCCTTAATCTTCACTCTTTTTATTGAATTTATTCAAATGAAATAACTGATACCAATTTCTCTTAAACTACGATTAAAATAATTAATCTATTTAAAAAAATATTAGTGCTTTATTTTCTTGTTTAGAATCTCATATAATAATAATAAATAATTTGATGAGGGCAGCACATAACCACTTTAATAAAGGGTATAGAATAGAGAAAAACAATTTCAAATTAAAATTATTTTAAATATTTCTGAATATAACTAAATTAACCGTTTATCAATTATTTAATAAGATATGCCCAAAACCCTGATAAGTCTTTAAGTAAACTACCCGGTTGATGAATTGCTAGCAACATCTTATCAGCTCGTAGATTAAACATATAAATTCAAAATAACATTTTCTCTTCAAAATGTGCTTATCTGTTAAAAACTATATGATCAAGCAAAGATATGTAGAATTTTATTTTCTTTTACTTTGATATGATATATTTTTCTCAAAAATCAAACATTGGCTTATAAAGTCATATGAAAAAAAAAAAAAATTCAATATTCCTAACCTGCTGTCCAGAGATGCTGCTCGAACCCTTCATAATTATAATTTTCCAAACGTTGACAAATAAAATTGACCTATCACAAATAGTTCAATGAATATTCATCAGTAATGTAAATAAATATAAATGGATTTCCTGTCAACAAAACACACGTACAACAAGTCCAGATCTAGGAATTCCTTAATAACGTAGATTTATATTCGGTAGAGCGGAGAATGGCCGAGGCGGCGGTGTTGGTTTGTTGTGAACTATTCCTGCGACGCATAAATCTAAACACAAACAAGAAGTTCTCAGCACTGCCGCTGAAGAGAGGAGAAAGATTCCACTCGTTCTGGAGCGCGTGGCCAACTCTTGTTAAACTTTGCACGACACACCGTCCTGCAATACTTAATTACAGATACAACAGCTTGGAATGAAACGTGTGTAAATGCGGGTGAGTAATTGTGACGGTGCTCAGGTAGTTCTGTAAGTCACTACTGACATTAGTGACATTGCTTATCTTTAACTATTACAGTAGCGGTTAATCCTAAGTTTGAAGCTACACATCGGTAGATAACACTCTATTTGTAATGTCAAACATTGAAGAAATCTGACCTGTCGCTTCGAGCGTTGCAGTGAATATTGCGGTTTGATTTTCTCCACAGCTGACAAATTCTTAGATATATATTTTAGTTGTGATTTGACGAAACACACCTGTAAAATATGTTAAACCGAGTTCTGCTCGAAGCAGAGTATCACAATCAGAAATAGGTAAATGGCATGATGATTCGTATTTATAAACATTGTGATAAGTAGAGAGCGGATTATATGCAAAGTGCATATATTTGAATTTTTGCATATCTTTAAATAAAATCAATTTTCTGGACGAATTATATTGATTAGATTTAATTAATGCTATTTACTAATTGCATATATTTTACAAAAGTTGCATATAATTACTTATTTCAATATTTTTAAGACCTTGTCTAGTGGTAAACAATCTGAAATTTCTAGTATTGCACATTGTTATTTTCCAAATATTGAAGGAGGCCGCAGTAAATAGAATAATGCAACGGAAAGGAGCAATAAACAATACAATAAGCAAACACACAATCCAATAAACTCTAATATTTCTAGGGAAATCCCTGTAACGGTAACGGTTGGTATTCATTGTATACACGAATGTTAGTAAAAGTGGGTACATTGAAATAAGACCGAGAATTCTCAGCTGGCTAAATCTTTTAGTTATGTTTAAATTTTTTTTTAATTTTGAATAATTTGTTATTGCAATTATGTAAATATGTCATAATCCTATAATATCAAGTTTCTAGACTTAGTTTATTGGTAGTATATTTGTTAATTGTGAATCAGGATTAAGACTGTGCAATAAAATTCGTAATTTATACTTTTTATTTAATAATTTAAGATATTTTTTGCATATTTTGCTGCATATAATGTCAAATTTGTGCATATATAGTGCATATTTCCCAAAAAATCTAGTGAGAAGATTCTAAGTTAAATCCACTGATCATTGGCGCTTGATAACAGTAGCGCATTTTATAAAGGCAAGCATCAAAAAGACGCACAAAAACGCGTTATATATTATTCAAAACAGTTTTTTTTTTTAAATTAATCCGACGGTCTTAATAACTAAGCTCCTAAACAAATGAAAGTAACTAATTAACTAACACCGATTTAAAATTAGTTACATAGGAGCATAGTTATAAACGACTAAAATCTAAAAAGGTTTATTTAATCTGTTTGCTTGTCAGTTAGGAGGGGCTAATTAGTTTTTGATAATAATCCGATGACTAGTAGTGGTACTTTACTTGAATCTCTACCTATAAGGTTATTTTGTAAAATCTCAGTAAATTCTAGTTTTATGACAATTTTTGTAATTTGAATATTTCAAATATTATTATATACAATTGCTCTTCGGAACATTTTTCTTTAACAGTAGTATGGTAGTAGCATTCTAAATATTATTATTAAATCCCGATATGAGTAATTCAATATGGCAGTCTCATTTCGTCAGCTGATCTGTGCATCTTAAAAAATTATAAAAGTTTATAATTTCATTTTATAGTATGATTCATAATAGAAAATTACATTTTATAAAGGATAGATGCTTATTGAGGTATAACTTAATAAAATGTTTACGGCGGTAGGTAATGTGTTGGTCACATCAGATTTTTTTATCATGCGCTTTTTTATGATCAATCTTTGAAAGACACTAATTGGATAAATTTTGGGTGTTGTGATTTGACGGGTCTGCACTCGCAAATATATATAATACAAGTATACCGAGGTCTGCTCTAAGCAGTGTATCATACCCAAAAATGGGTAAATGGCGAGTTGATGTTTTTATTTATTTTTCCCTCCTTTTAATAATGAAAGAGTAAGCGAAACCATAGAATACCTTCAGGGAATCGCGTCTCATGGCACGCATATCCTGTCAAGTTCACTCTGACGTTGATTTATCACAGGCACGTTTTATAAAAATGTTCGCGGGACACAAAAGACATGCGACACGGAGCGCGGGTCCTGTACAAGATACAAGATGCTGATACTCGCCAGAATATTATGTCATATAACCAGTGCCATACGTATTTATATTTAATCATACTTTAGAAGAAAATTTTCCGGAACAAGAAGTAATCTCCAATAGCAATTATACACATGGAAAAATGGAGATTGCACTCAAAGTTAATCATTTCGTTTTTTTGAATTTTAGTGTGTGCACAATTCGTTATACAGTATGTTTCAATTGCAAGCATCATTGGTATTTCGAGAAATATAAGATCTTAGACTTTTAGACCAAATTTGCTATACTAGTACACCAATTTACTGACATTTTTACTTACTTACTTAATTCTGAGGCCCTATTTGTACCTTTTCAGGTGTAGGGCAGTTACTGACATTTTTGTTTTTCCAAAAAATGTATAGGTCTCTAAATATAAACAAAGACCTATTTTCGTTGATTTTTCATTCATATCTAAAAGATACATACTTTTAATGATTAACCAATATTTCTCTCTATGACTCTTATCCAAGAATTTATAAATGCAACTATTGGAAAAAGTTATAGTAGGTAAAATTTTTTTTTTTCTGATTTTAATGATGTATATTTAACTTTTTATATTTCCAGTAAAATTTACGTGAAAAAAATTAAATATTAAAATTGTGCGTCTGACGATGAGTTTATGAATTATTTTTCTATAAGTAAGTGAAGTTAATTTGGAATAAATTAAATTAAAATTCAATAAACATATTAATGAGAGTTTATTTAGTTGTCCCAGTCACGTAAGTGAATTATGTAGATATTAAATTTGTTATATGATACTAGGACTACTAAGTGAACTATTAATTCATAAACTTACAACCAGGCTATCAAAAATAAGTATTTTATTATTTTCAAATAAAATGTTATTGGAAGTGAACAAAGTTATACGTACGTCAATACGGCACAAAAAACTATTTTTTACTATTGATTCCATTAAAAAAAAATTTAATTTGTATCATATGTTGAATATAAGTCACAGAAAATAGTTATTTGTTTAACTAGGCATCAAAATACCAGATTTACAACAGAGGCTGCCGTTTCATTGACGAGGCGAAGCCGAAGCATAAATCTGTGTTTGATGCCGAATTGAACACATAATTTTTTTACCGATTTAAAATTAATATTAATTTAGTGATTATTTCATGTAGATATTTTGAAGGTTATCGCTGTCAAATTACGTTGCCATGCGTGTCTTGAACGATTTATTGACGGTTGCTATGCGTTTGTTGAGCGGTTGTTATGTAAAATATTTTTATAGTCTAGACATAAAAGTGACACTTTACAAACTGTGAACAGTCCGTAAAGTGTCATCTTTAATATCAATCAGCAAACAAAATATTTTTCTGTGCTACTAGTTAAACAGTAAATATGTACATTTTTTTTTTAAACTTTTACTATGTGCGTTAGTTTTGAAATTATTAAAAATTAACAAATCTTCAAACATATGTTCTTGATATCTAGTGACATATATTTTTTTCGTAAAAAAACATTATTATATTATCCAATTACTGTAGCAAGTTTTGTTTTAAAAAAACAGTATTCATACATGTTTACAATTTTATTTTATTAAATATAAATGTTTTCGTAAAGGACATCAACATTATAAGAACAAGATCGTTGAAACGTCGTAAAATGTTTTTCGGTACGCAGCGATTTTGTTTTTGCATTGTCAGCAGAGCACTAAATTATCTAAATAACCTCCATCAACGAATAACGTTACCCCAGCTCCGAACGAATTAAATCTCGCAGTCTCTTCTATTCACGTGTGCTCATTAGCAGTTGATAAAATTTGTAAAACTTTAACCTTAAATATATATTATTATAAATCTCTGCCAAGCGGTGTCAGGTTAGTTTGTGATATTGAAGTTTACTCTATATCAGTGAACACCTAATGCAGGAATGGTTGAAAAAGACCGTCACCTTAAAATGCAGAAGAGAGGAGCATAAAAAGCTTTGCGAGCTTTCACAAAAAATGGTCGCACTTGATTTATGTGAAGGGATGTGCAACCAGGCGAATGCACTGGACATGACTCATAAAACAGTCCAAAAAGCTTCATGACAAGGGTTTTGTTAAACACGCTTCGAAGGATAGGTTTAAAAAAGACGCACCAAGAAAAATAAAGTTTATTTAAATCGCAAGTAAATATAATTCTAAAATAAGTTTACTACATGAACAATGAAAAGGTACCACAGAATTTACGGCACTATCCAGTAAGCTGAGGATATAGACGCATTTACTGAATATTTAATAACAATTAGGAACTTAACACGATTATTTTCTCAACAATTAGAAGTGGATGGTGGTGTGGGTGTGGGTGCAGGTGTGTAGTCGGTGTCGATTTTTCGTCTCGCATAACTCAAATAAATATAAGAAGTGTATTTTTGCTTCTTATATTTATATGAAGAGCTGATTAGATTTTGGATAAAATTGGTCAACCGGAAGTAGCAGTTCACTAGAAACCCTTGAAAGTTTTTCGTTAAAATATGGTTAAAATTCATTTTTCAACAATTTATGTTATTTTGAAAATTGTAGAATAGGTATTTAAGTTTACATCTGTTTTGATTAGACTAATGAAAAGTCTGGTCTTCCTTCTTCTTTCAGAAGTTTAATTAAAAATGTTTTAATATCAAAATTTTACGAAATTATTAATGAGTTTTTTTAATGATATGTTACTATGATGTTTACTGCTGTGCTTACTGTTTTATTTTATATTTATATAATATTTTTTATATGTGACAAATTCTATACACTCTTGTGTCAACCAGATGTATAATAATAATATTATATTGCTAACGTAAGTGTCTAACTGTTAAGAATATTATGATGCGGATATTTGAAATAGTACCTATATTAGGTATATTATTAAGAGTAAATGTGATACTGTGGGGGTATGGGCGTATGTTAGTTTGAACGACGAGCGACGCAAGTCGGACAATTACACAAGACGCACACAAAGTCACATTTACTCCGAATAACACAATCTTCTTTTTCTTCAAACAGAGAAAATAGAAACATAAATTATGAAGAAAAATGCAGAAAACTTCAAAAAAGCATTCTGTGGCAGCGAAAAAATTGAACTCCTGCTTGTTGAATACAAATACATAACAACGTAGCTTTATGACATTTGAAGAAAAAATAATTCAAATATTTAAATAATATCTGATTTCCATGTTATTTTTTAACCACAAAAAGACAAGAAAAGAACGACCAACAGTGCAACCAACAACCGTTTTGCCATTTTCCATCCCCAAGGTAGCAAGGTACATATAAAAAATGTATCTTAGTCTTTTCATTGTTTCACCGTATCCGTTACACGTCATTCCGTTATTCTCCTTCTTCATATACATCTCTGTTCTCGAAAAATAAGGAAAAGAGAATGAAAACGTCCCACGGTGGAAATCGAGTGTTCACGTAATTAAGAAAAAACACTAGGGAGTAACACAAAGAATTGAATTAAAATTTAATGAATGTAATGAATTAAAATGAAATGAACTAGGTGGATGGTTTAGTCCAACAGGACAGTGCGTGAAATTATATATATATATATATATATATATATATATATATATATAAAACTCATATTAACATAGTTATTAGCGCGATATAAATCAACAAATTCTATCCACCATTGAATTAAACACTGAAGATCAGCTGTGAGTAAACTAATAATTTTTGTAACTTATTTTAATAATACATCTTACAAAAACTAATCACCGGCTACTTAACCTTGAACAATATCTAACCAAGGTCTCCGCAATGCAAGCGTAAATCTGCCGATGCAAAGTTGTATCTTACTCAGTACAATACTCAGTGTTGCCAACTATAGTAACAATTAAAATTTTAAATAAATTCGAATCATTCAAAACTATAAACATTTGAAAATTATAATATTCAAACAAAACTAACTGCTTAATATTTTGCTATTAAAAATAATAATAAATAACAATAATAAAAAAAAAGCAAACTAAAATCTTCGCTTAATTAATTAATTCGTCTCTAATCACATTCGCGGCAAACTTAAATATAAATAAAATGACAGAAGATGCTAATACTAACTTAATATTAAAGAACATAGAAGAAAGTAAACTGTTTACCAAAGATGCTATCGCAGATGTCAAAACTGAAATACAACGAATGGTAAAGCAAAACGAGATTAAGATAAATAATATTGAAAAAACTGTAACCGAATTACAAAAAGAAAACACAAAATTGAAAGAAGATATTGAAGCGAAAAATTTGAAAATAGAAAAACTGGAAACTTATTCCAAAATAAGAAATCTTATTATTCGTGGCTTAGTTGAGGAACCGACTGAGACAAAATATAACTTAAGAACTAAAATTCTATCCTTAATCAAAAATACTCTAAATATAGATATAAAAAATATAGATATTGAAGACAACTACCGAATTGGAACTAAAAGCAATAAAAAGAATCGCCCAATAGTCATCACTTTATGGAACCTTAACACGAAACGTAATATACTACAACAGAGAAAATTATTAAAGGGCACCAAAATTGTTATAGAGGAAGATTATACTAAAGCTCAATTGGTTATAAGAAATAAACTATATCCGTACCTTACAGAAGCAAAAAACTCTGGAAACAAAGCCTATATATACGATAAATATCTTGTAGTGAACGGAGAAAAATTTTCTATTGAGCAACTAGAACGCCAAGATACAGACGAAAAACGAAACTCACAAACATTGGATAGGAGACTCTCAAAATCCACGTCATCACTACAAGCAGTAACACAGGAACAGAACCAAGAAGCAATGGCATACACAACGTTTAACGAAAACGGAGGGCAGGAAGAATACCACAGCGTAATTATGTTGCCACAAAAAGAACACCATAAACGAAATGACACAGATCCTTCAGGAAGCACAGCGAATTTAATAAGTACCAAACAAAATACAAACCAATTGAGACAGGAAAAAATAAAAAAACAACAAAAGAAAGCCGAGGGACCTATGGATCGTCTTTTACGCCCAAGAACTCAAGTTACCCCAGGGAAAGAGTCAAAAAACTAAGTAGCAATTCAACCCTGCGAAGAAACCAAAAAACTATACGTATATCCATCGCAATTTGGAATATGCAGGGATACAATAATTTTTACAGGCTAAGCAACACACAAACAAACTATCTACAGTCCATGGATATACTATGTGTAAGTGAAACATGGAGAGAAGAAAAAAATTGCAACATTAAACCAAAGTTTCTACATGAATACGAGCACTATTACAGTGGTGCAATTAAAGATGCTACCAGAGGACGAGCTAAAGGTGGCTTATCATTATACATAAAATCAAAAACAATCACTGTGTCACTTATAGAAAAATCAGTCCACTGGATAATACTAAAAATATCATTCAACCAGAGCAGAAATGAACTAATCCTGATTTTCACCTACTTCTCGCCTAGCTACGATTTTACTACAATGTTAGATCTGTTCTCTAATATGATAAATAATATAAGTGAGAGTTTTGCCAACTTACCAATATTTGTGGGGGGAGATTTCAATGCACAAATTGGTAACATGAATCAGAGTGAAGAACTAAGCTTTGAAAATACTAGTCTACACCATGAACGGGTATCAAACGGCCAGTGTAACAGAAAAGGAAAAGCACTTGTTGAAACTATGGAACAGGAAGGTTTCTACGTACTTAATGGCAGGTCGGAAAATGATACACCAGCCCAACTAACCTACGTTAGTCAGACAGGTCAAAGTATCATAGACCTAATGTGGGTTAACACAAACAGCATAAATTACGTTAATGATTTCCAAGTTGAAAACAAAATTCTCTTATCCGATCACCTCATTTGCAGATTGAAACTCGAATTACCCAGCTCAGAAGTAAACACACAGATCTCGGATAACGCAAATTTGAATAGCTTAGGCATAAATCAACGAATTGTCTGGGATCCGAATAAAGTAGAAGAATTCTGTGAAAAAATAGAGCACTTGAAGATCAATAATGCATTACAATCACCCGAAGCCCTATACAACGAAATAGTAACAGCTTGTTACCAAGCATCAAATGAACTGGATATGTTCCGAACAATAAGACTCCAGAAAAGTCAAAACAAAAATAAACCTTGGTATAATCAGGAATGTAAAAAGAATAGACAGACAATGCGGAAAAGCTATCAAAAATTTGCAAGTGACAGAACTAATAACTGCAAACTTACTCAGTATCTAGAAGACAAGAAAATCTATAGAAGTACAATAAACTCGCACCGCAAAAACCACGCATTGAAAGTCAAGGAAGAAATTAACAACATTTCGGATACAAACAGTTCTGGAAAACTTACAAACATTACCAAACTAAAGTAGAATATACCAACCCTATTAATATAAAAGAATGGGAATGTTATTACGATAAAATATATAAACCCAACATTCGAATTGACACGCAATTCACGTCCGTTTTACATCCTTTCCTTGATAACGACATAACTGAATATGAACTGAAACGCACTCTATCACGACTTAAAAACAACAAAACCCCCGGTCCTGACCTAATTCCAAATGAAATAATAAAAACTTTTCAAAAAGACTGGTTCCAAACATTGCATAAGTTCCTAAATGAATGCCTTACCTCAGAAACTATACCACCAAACCTAGCTAAAGGCACCTTAATTCTAATACATAAAAAAGGAGACAAAAACAATCCGAGCAACTACAGGGGAATTGCTATGCTAATACTATGTTGAAAACCTTGACAAGCATAATCTCAAGTCGACTAGAAACATGGGCTGAAAGTTTTGATGTTATCCCAGAAGCCCAATGTGGATTCAGAAGAAATAGATCGTGCTTAGACAATTTATTTACATTAAGTGCTATTGTTCAATCGCGCCTAATAGAAAAACGAAACACATACATAATATTTGTCGATTTTAAACAAGCTTTCGACTCTGTCAATCATGAAAAATTATGGTCCAAACTATTCGAACTGGGTGTAAGTGCAAAAATAATCAGACTTATCAAAAACATATATGATAACGCTCAAATCATTCTGAATATTAACAGAAACTGTTCAAAACCAATTAATGTGAGTAAAGGAGTCTTACAAGGTGACTCTATGAGTCCGCTACTATTTAGCCTATTCATCGCAGATGTCGAACACTTTTTTAGAGAACAAGGAATAGAAGGTATCTGGATTAATCACTCGGTGGACATTATGATGCTACTATATGCAGATGATCTTGCGATACTGTGCGATTCCATTTCAGATGTTCACAGAAAACTCAAATACTTGGAGAAATACTGTAATAACAACGATCTTCAAATAAACCATCAAAAAACAAAAGTGATGAAAATTCACATGGGGAGACCAGATCGCAAAGTCAATTTCACGTGTCAAAATGCTAATATAGAGAGCACATCTGAATATATATATATATATATATTTAGGGACACTCTTCACAAGCTCCGGAAAGTTTAGGAAAAATAAAGATCTAATGATTGGTAAAGCAAGAACCGCAGCAGGTAATGTCAAAAATCTCATGCAAAAAACAAAAATGACATCTTGGGAAGCCAGAATACATCTCTACAGAACAGTCGTGCTTCCTACTCTACTGTACGCAGCAGAAATATACAGTTTACAATACGTTGATGAAATAGAGAAGGTACAGGTAGGATTCTTTAAGAATTTGTTCAACTGGTCCAAGTACACTCCAAATTATATCGTGCGTACAGAATTAAATCTACTAAAATTAGAATTTAATATATTTCACATAACACTAAATTATTGTAAAAAACTATTACTTATGAACACCAATAGATACCCAAAAATATGTTACAACAAGCTGATAAAACTAGACAACTACACACGTAATAATCCTAAACTAAACTGGGTATCGCAAGTTAAAAGTATGTTTGCCAAAATTGATTACGTTGATATTTGGAATCAACAAAGCTATATAATACTTGAACACTGCCAAAATAACTTATTAGAGAAACTTGCAAATGTTCTCATCAATGAAGACCAAATCAGAATCCTGAATTCAACTTATAGTACGATCTACAAAGACATAACAAACTCAGAAACACCTGTACTTTATTTAACGACTGAAGTCAACTTTAACGTGGTAAAGATTGTCAGCCAGATTCGGGTGACATCAACAAGGAACACAGCTCAATTATACCTTAAAGGATCAGTCTTTAAATTTGATTTGGAGAACATCTGCTCTATATGTAATTGCTTACAGCCTGACAACTTCTATCACTTCTTTGTGACCTGCCCATTCTATTCCGCACCCAGGGCCGCCTTCCTCCAGCAGTACCTACAGGAGCCAGATGAGCTGAACTACCACCATCAGCTTTTCCAAACTCTAACCAAGGGCAAGATGTACGACATCTACAACTTTACGTTCACAGCACTTCAGATGAGAGCGTTTGCACTGAATGATTGATTAAATTATATTGTACAATATTGTTTATACAAATCTCAACATATTATATTCTTGTTATTAATCAACGTAAGCACGATCTAAATTTGTAACTTAACCACTCTCTTGTATAGGCTCAGCCTTTAACAATAAACTTATTATTATTATTATTATATATATATATATATATATATATATATATATATATATATATATATATATATATATATATATATATACCAAGCGAGAGAAGTAAATGATTGTGTCTCTAGAGGCCAATGATAATCTTCTCAACAGTGGTTTATTTAATATATTTTCAATACTACCTTTTAAATCCTCTTTAAAGAATTTTAAATTAATAATTCACATAAGTATTTTGATATTAATACTTAAAACTAAGTAGGCAGAAACATTAATTTTTTGACAATAAAAAGTTATATTTTTTGTCGATTGACAGAATTCAAATATGCAATAAAAAATGGTGTTTCATATTTAAGATTTCAAAGTTTTTATCGATTGACATTAAACGTGATACATTACGACTGCTAAGAGTTTGTAAAGTGTAATTTTTATGCCTAGGCTTTGAAAATATTTTACATAGCAACCGCTCAACAAACGCATAGTAACCGTTAACAAATACATAGCAACCGTTCAACAAATGCATGGCAACGTAATTTGAGAGGGAAATAAAATAAATAAATATATCATCACGCCTTTTACCCATTAAGGGTGTGGCACTCTGCTTACGCAGATCTCGGTAGGTGATATATTTTTGCGTATGAAATGCGGTTACCATCCGTCAAGTCATAGCCCCCAAAGTTGTTAGTGGAGGGGGAACCACAGGGGTAAATTTAAATTGGCAACTGTCGGTACTGGGATTCGAACTGAGGATCTCACGATCCATAGTCCGATACGTTACCACTGAGCTATTTACCCCATAATTTGACAGGGATAACCATCATAATATGTATATAAAAATAATTACTTAATTAATATTAATTCCATATCGGTAAAAGAATTATGTGTTCAAGTCGGCACCAAACACAGCATTCATTGCCTCAGCTTCGCTCCGTCAATAAAACGGCAGCCTCTGCTGTAAATCTGGTATTTTGGTGCCTAGTTAAACAAAGAACTATTATTTTATATATTGTTGTTAACATTCAAATTTTTTTAATTGCTGATTCTATATTAAATTTTTTACTAGGATCAGGAAACATTCATTTTTGGTTTTGCAGTTACAACTATAATTAGTTCTTCATATTGATGTGTATGAGTATGAGTTCTTGAAAATACAGACAAACGTCCATCCTTCTACTCACACTCACACACCCCCACATAAACTCCGACGTTATTACAGAAGTGGTGAAATATTATTATAATTCCTGTAGTTCCTTATAATATGCATAAGGTAGTGAAAATACAGCTTGTGAAGTAAAAGTACAAACACTGTTCTGGAACTGCCCGTTCGAGTTTTCAATTAAATACTTTAGAATTGTGTGCCAAATGCAGATTCTCTAAAAATCTAAATATATTTAAAAATGTAAAAGCAAAGCGCGCGTGAAACGTATAGTTGAAGTTGAAACAAATCATATTTTATTTGTTTGAGTTTGACATTTATAAATTTACGGATCTCGCAAGACTTTTCAATTTTGATCAGCCAGAATACACAACGCGAGCACGCAAAGAAAGTTTACAAGTTTTCACATTAGAATTGAAACTATTTGTAGTTTACCGCATCGCATTGTAAACTATAAATCTTCGTGCAAAGTTGTGTTGTGATGTATGAATGCGAGGACGCGCAGCCACTTAGCGCTGACATATTTACAACACGACGAAATTCATAATTCTCCGACTATCACCCAAAATAACAAAAACAACTCTCAACTACCCAAGGAATTCTTTAAAGTAAATACCTAACTTTATACATATATAGCAATAAATAATTAATCTAATTTTATAATGTGTTTAGATAGTTTGAAAGTTCATTTCACATTTTATAAATATTAAATACCGCTGGAGTAACACATCGGACTATGAAAGACAGGACCCTGAGTTCGATTCCCACAGCTGACAAAGTTGCTACTTTTAATTAAAAACAATTTATTTTGAACCTCCATTAACTTTATTTGTAAAAACAACAAATATTCACAACCTTTCGAAGCGATAATCTGCTGTCGTCATTAGGCGGACCGATACTATTGTGTGTTGGTCAGGTATAAAAGGTGGTTTGTCAGGTTTAACGGGTGATTGATCAGATATAATAGGTGGGTGGGGCGTACTGAGGGTTTGGATATCAATGCCTGTGTCCAATATGGCCGCTCGGCTCAAGGTCATCGGTCGATGCGACATAAAGATCAAAGGGACCGACAGCGAGTGTCGCTACTGTGTGAAATCTTATACTGTGATACTATACTCTCTTTTCTTTGATTACTAAGATTTCAGCCTATCAGCAGATATTAAGCGACCATCTTCCCGATTGCGTACCACTGAAATATTGGGATCATGAAAGATTGGAAGTATCGCTACCATGTGGTATTACCTACAACTGATATCCACAGTAATACATTAATGACAAAAAAGTAAATATTGCATATTAGCTGAAACACGACAATATATCAAAAATGAGAAGGTTTACATGTATAAGAAATTTGTATGGTGTCCACATAAATTTTTTAAAAGTGGTTAACTAAATGGCATTCTGACACAATTTAACGTCAGTCTATACTTGCAAAAAGCAACATTAAAAGTAAACAATGTTCAGCCCCCTGACCGATACGAATCGCTTGTGTTCCAATAAAAAATGTAAAATGTTTACAAAAAATAATAGAAACTCCAGATTTAGTCATCCTAAATAAACATTCAAGCTAAAACGAACGTTTTGCCAAATATTTGCTCGTAAACCCCAATAAACACATTCCGAAAATCATGGTGTATTTTCTCTCAACAATGTCAAAAATAACAAAAGTATCAGTCAGTATTTATCGTGCGCGGGCAATTGTTCGGAGCATCGCATCGCGTGTTGAGTTATTTATCAGGCACATCCGCTGCCCGTGACGGTTTTTGTTTCACCTTCACTCAATAAATATTTGCAGAGAATCGTAAAAAATTACTGTGGACAAACTCGAACGTTAAGATTTGAAAAATGGTATGAAATTTAGGTTAACATGATTGGAGTTGTTGAACTTATAAATATGAGATTTAAGTTGAAGCGTAAATCATGAAATTTGGCAAATATTCATTGCTGGTTTTTGTTATTTTTTATAGCGTTTCGTGCATATTTCGGGAGATTTTTTTTTGGTTTTTAAAGTTGGTATTTATCTGGAGTTATTTATTATAATGACTGGGTTTGTATTTTATTTTCTCGTTGAAGTGAAAACTTTTTATTTATATGTTTGTTTTACAAATGTCTGAAACAATATTGGTCCAACTTTTTGGTAAATACAAATGTAGTAATTTGTATTTACTGTTAAAAATAAACAAATGTGGTATTGTTTTAAACCAATAATTTTACTTTTATTTTTGTAAAAATTTACATTTCAAACATTTTCTTAATGACGCCTGTGTGAATTTATGTATGTTCAATAACTCATAAACAAAAATACATCGGGTAAAGAAACTTCATAATTATAAGTTTTATAACCATGAACAGAACTGAGTTGGTTTTGGTCATAATTGCAAAACCTAAAATGAAAATTTACTGGACTGTATATCATAGTTATTTACTTTACAAGTGGGCAAAGTAAGGAATTACCCAAGAGAGAAATTTTTTCGAGTGGGTAATTTCACATTGTCTACGTGTGAAGTATAACGTTTTATCCAACACTTCTTAATAAATGAAAAATTTATTAAAGAAATATTATTTGACAGTGACATATGCTTTAAATTTTTTAATTAAAATGTCAATCGAAGTAGTTACCAAGGTGTTGTGTATTATTATTATTATTGTTATAAATTTAAAAAATACTCACTTGTGACTTTCCTCAAAATTATACCCACTAGTGGGTAATCTGTTACTTCTTATTATGAATGTAGGATTAGGTTAGAAGTTCAAAAAATCTGTTGTGGGCACCACAATACCTCCCGCCATAGATTTCTTATCGAACAATGCAGAAACACGGACTACCACTATCAAGAAACGCTCATCCCTTCAAAAAATAAGTTTTCAATTATGATACATATCAAAAAATTACGTTTTCCATTTTTCAACCGTTGGATGTGGCGGGAGGTAAAAACGTTTAAAATTTTGAGAAAAACTAAATGTTATGTTGAATAAACATTTCAATAGGTAATGGGATCTTTCACCATTTTTATTTTATTTTTTTTTATGAAACTTTATCTATATGAAGACTGTCTACACTTTTAAAAAGTCTTAATTGTTATTCATTAAGCCACAATGATTTTTTTTAAAAATGTTGTGACGTCATAGTAGAGGTGTTGCTGGATCTAAAACAGTAGAGATTAAATAATTTTTGTTACATAAATGTTCTATTTTATTGTAATAATAATAATAAAATAAGTAAAAAAATATATGACTACAATTATTTACAATCTGTACTGTTTTAGATCCAGCAAGACCTCTACTATGACGTCACAACATTTTTTCAAAAATCATATAAATCATTGTGGCTTAATGAATAACAATTAAGACTTTTTAAAAGTGTAGATAGTCTTCAATTTAGATACAGTTTCATAAAAAAAAAATTTTAAAAATGGTGAAAGACCCCATTAATGATGCTATGAGAACAAACATATAAGTGGAACATCTATTTATACTAAGCTTGATGTCAATCATGTGTCCACATTAAATTTCACATTGAGTAGAAGTAAAATGTGGCCTATAGAGGTTTCAATGCAATTCTTACCTCCCGCCACATCCTGTAAGGGAGGAATGGAAATCATGTTAAAAATAAGGTAGTAAGTTTTCAGTGGATGAGCACATTTTAGGGTGCCTAGAATACGATTTTAATAGTTTCGTAATGATGTCTGTGTGCATGTGTCTGTCTGTCTGTCAATCTGTGTGGTTATCTAGAGTTACGGTTTTCAAAAACTACTAAACAGAAAATTTTGATATTTTGTATATATCAATTGTATCCCCTTTGGAAGAGGTGATTAATTTTTGGTGATAATCCAATAACCGGAAGTGGTAGTTTAATTGAATCCCTTTCAAGTTATTTTGAAATATCTGAGTACATTAAGATTTAATGTCAATTTATGTTATGAGAATAGTATCTACAATTAATGTTTGAAACATTTTTATTTCACTGGCATTATTTGCGAATTATAACACGTTAAAGAAATAATATATTTTCATATTTTCGTTTAAATGTGCAAACCAATGCTTTTTGATAAAAGCAAAACAACGGTTGAAAAATGGAAAAAAATGTATTTTTTTTTACGTGTCATAATTGAAAATTCAATTTTTTAAAGGGATGAGTGTTTATGATAGTGGTAGTTCGTGTTTCTGCATTGTTCGATAAGAAATCTATGGCGGGAGGTATTGTGGTGCACACAACAGATTTTTTTATATTGCTCTATCTATTACCTATTCACTTTACAACAAAAGTGTAAGCACAAAACATGTTCAGAATTTAAAAACGTATACAACGAGGCACATTCTTTCTCAACCATCAGATTATTTTACATTTACAATAAATACAATACTTGAAAATACAACTAAACATATTTTATACGTATGCCGGAGCTTGCGTCAACCCGCAATTAATTTAACTTGTTCCAACATACAGTGCTATGCTTTGCTGGAGAACAGCCACTTGTTTGTTATTTCTGTTTTAAACATTGAAGTAAACAGTTGCTTGGTTTACGTGCACTTAATATTATAGTTACAATATTGGTGAAACGAAATGAATTGCAGTGGAACTGTGCAGTGGTTTGTTTACAAGTGGATTCAAATGATTTAGATTTTTTTATATTTACTTAATATACGTTGCGGTTATTTATTTCTTTTTATTCTAATAATCTACAGTGAAAACAGTGATGTGAGTGAAACATTAGCGCATATTGTATCTAGAACTACCAGGAACCAACAACTACAGAAGATATAAGGTAGAAATATTTAAGAGTTATTTGTAATTGTTCAGTTTGTGTACATGTGTTTTACATTGTAAATTCAACAGAGACAGGTTCTTTTTGGGCTCAGCAAATTTTTCATATTATTATATTATAATTATTATTTATGTATAAGGAAATACATAAATTATTAGAGTGAGAGTGATGAATATGTTTTAACTCGTTTTAAATTATTTAATTCTTAAGATATAAGATGCAAATTGCAGTAATATGTGAAATTTGTTGTTTCACTATAGCAACAATAGACAGTAAACATATTTTTACTGTCTAGACAGTTATAGTGACATTTTACAGACTGCTAGCTATTTATTTCAAATATATGAAATGGAAAAAAAATATGTGCCATTTTCTTGACTGCTTCTAGATAAAGAAAATGTTTATTTTATTTCAATAATATTAAGCAGAGTTCTTACTATAAATGTTTTTCAATAATTAATTGAAAATAAATAAGAACTGAATTTGAGAACACTGTTTCATGAAAAATGATCATGAAAATAATGACTTCATTAAACGTGAAAAGCGACTTGCTTTTCACTTGAATATTTTTTATGATTATTATAAATGAAATGAAACCAAAATTGATCAATTAGAACAGTGTTTCATACGTATTCTGTCTGTATACTAGATTCGATATTCATATATTGTTTGAAAGTCCAGAAAGTGTAGAAAAGTAGTTAAATACTTGAGAGTTTATTGATATATGTATCACTAGTTCAGATACTGCACTTTTGCAAATGCAAAGTATATTTTGACAGGTCGAACCCAAGTTAACTTGTAAATTATGAGCACATCAAAATAGTTTCTGGACGTTTTTTTTTTTATTAAGAAATTACATAGAATTACTATAAGAATTAAAACTAGTCTACCTAGACTAACCATAAATTTTTCGTTAATCTAAAACTATAAGTTTATATTCTACTGTTCATCCACTGATGATCAGTAGTATGTTCTATTGGCCTTAAAGCACTACTCACATCACCACTTATTTGCACATTACTGCACTAACTCGTAGGGTTTTTTTCTCTTCAGTCTTCTAGTTATTCCTTCGTTGTCCACTAGTAGGTTGGCATCGGGATTTTCTGGACGTATGATACACATTATTTACGTTTTGATTTTGTCATAAATTTATTAACCGAAATTATTTATTTATTTGGGAAATATAAAATACTAGGAATTTTTTATTTTGGTGACATTGGATCATTCCTATACAAGGATACAAGGTATTTATAAATATAAGCAATGCATTTGTTTTCTTTGTAAAATTCGGTGAGATTTATTTAGTTGATATTTATTTATTAATTGCGCATTACAACTTAAAAATTAATTATAATTACTTACATACAGGGTGGTGAATTGATTTGTACAATAAAAGAAAAACAATGCAAATTTTTCCATGTATCGATATGTCGTTCCCTATTGATTGTAGGGCAAAATACTTGAAATAAATCATGTAGATAATTGATTCTGCTTCAAATATTATTTAACACTTTTGGTAACATGTAAAATGAAGTACAAAATTTTATAAAAATGCTCATTTGTAGTGATAGCCATGAAATTAAAACAAAAATTATAGACATGTGCAAATTTTACCGTTCACACATTTGTTTGTATTTTTGTTTAAATTCTATGGCTATTACTACAAATGACTGATGACTGATGAGTTAGGTTCATCAGCATCTCTCCCGACCTATCACACGTCCTCACTCATCTCATCAGCAGCGCCTCTCCTCTCAGCGAGCGTTGGTGGGGGATGCCGGCATGGCGGCGTGACAAGACGCTCGCGGACGCTGTGTCAGTGTGTCGCGCGACGCCGCGTCGAACAGTCTCCTGCTTCCTGCACAGCGGAGTGTCTTGTTGCGTCCTCGTGGTCGGAATTGACACTTGGTGTAGTGACACGTGACATTGTGACTGTGGATAGTTGAGAATGTGCGGAATTTAGGTATGTTTTGTGAAACAAATCTGGGTACAATTAATTGTTTATTGATGCACTGGTGCAATTTTAGGAAATACAATGTTGATTTTTTTATAGAGCGATATGTCATTCCCTATTGATTGTAGAGCAAAATACTTCAAACAAATCTTTTTAATAATTGAATTTTGCATCTAACTCACTAATTATATTTTATTTTACAGCTTTGGTAACATGTAAAATCAAGTTTAATTTTTTTTTAAATGCTCATTTGTAGTAATAGCCATAGAATTTAAATAAAAATACAAACATATGCATACGTGTGAACGGTCAAATTTGCAAATATAGGTATTTTTTAACTAGGCACCAAAATACCAGATTTACAGCAGAGTTTCATTGGCGAAGAGAAGCCGAGGCACTGATTGTTGCTAAAGCTGTAAAATTTCTTTGACACATTATTTTTTTTCGATTTGGAATTAATATCAATTTTGAGAGTTATCTCCATTGAATTAAGTTGCTTAGCGTTTGTAAAACGGTTGCTATGAGGTTGTTGAGTGGTTGCTATGAAAAAATAATTTGTTATTAATATTATCATAAAATTTAATTCTGTGGCTTTACATGATTTTCGGGTATATATGGAAAACGCAAATAGTTGTTGAAATACAAAAATGACAAATTAGGTGTTTTCAGAGCAACAATAGCCAATAAAAATATTTTTACAGCCTAGTCAGCACTTTTAATTTGTAAATATAACAAAATAGAGAAAAAAATGTTGCAGCATATGTTATTTACTATCCTTTGTAATAAGAACCCTAATCAACATAGCTTATTTTTTCAGTATTTTTTTTAAGCAATTATTTGAAATAAATTTGTTTGTACTTTTTTATTATATACAATCTCAACATTATCAATACAAAAAGAAAGTAATCAAATAAACAGAAAAAATTGAATTACCATAAATAATTGTTACTGCCATTAATAATATATTATTTGAGTAGTAAGCAATAAAGTTGTCATTCGTCTTGAAATTATTGAAAACGTATTCTAGGGACCCTAAAACTTGTTATTTGTTCAAAACTCTTAATCTTCGTCACACTATTCTTATTTTAAATATTAAATACAAACTTATGTTTCTATTTTATGCTATAAAATTTTTCTGGTTTTGTAATGAAACAATAATAATAGCAATAATAGAATTGCAAATCAAATGAATGAAATATCATCACGTCATTTATAAATTAAAGATACATTAATGTAATTTTATTTTAATTCTTTGTTGCGAAAACATAGACATGTTACTAACTATGCCGCTGGATATAAAACAGTTGAAGATACTGTAATAAACAAGAAATAATAACATTTTAATAAGTAAACATTAAGTGAAAACTGAAACTTGAACAAAATATAAACAAAGCAAAGAAAACACTATACTATTTTGCGGTATATTGTTTTTAGAAAATATTTTTTATTACTCAAGTGTACAGGGTGTTCAATTTAAGTATTCTGCCATTGTTATTTTGAGAACAACGTATAAGAACTACGAGATTGGTTAAATTAGGACACCATTTTTATTTTGAAAACCTTACAAAGAGCATACACAATTTTATTATTTTAAATAAGAAAATTACTACTTTCATTTACTATTTATTTATAATTATTATTTTCTTTTTTGTAGTACAACGATGTAAGCATGGATTTTAGCAAAATAACTCAGTTTTTATTTATACGAGTATTTAACATATTATTTTTGATAATATTGTTCTATTGTTTGTTGTTAATTATTATGTTAATATTTGTTAGTTTGTAGTAATACCACTGTTTGTTTTGATTGATTTTCCAATTGTCTTCTATCGAAAGCACTCTTATTTCAGATAAACATAAGCCTGATTTTTTCATAATAGTTTGTTCTACTCGAATATGATATGTTTATAAAATATTGTTGTATTCAGAACAACACTGAATCTAATAAGTGAATAAAAATAATACCTATATTAATTTAAATCCCGTATTAAGAACCATTGGTACAAAAATACTTTTCTTTTTATTATGATAGTGTTGAATAGAAATTGTTTGAAAATTTAACTATCATCCTATATTCCATTTGTCTATCACAGACGTTCAAGTGGCGCGACAAAAATTCTTTTCTCATGGATAGTCAAAAAGACTTAATTAGATATAGATCTAATGCTAAATAAATATGTATATCATGTTGTTCACGATATGATAGCGAATTGCTTTAATACGGTACTTTGTTTACCGCTCTGTCACTGCAAACTCATTCTAACTGAATTAGTGTAGGCTCAAGTGAAGGGTGAAGTAGCGCGAAACACCACCACTTTTAAATTTGATAATGTAATATTATAATATAAATACATAAACAGATCACTCTGATAAATCCTATCTGCGGCTATGTTACGGTCCAAAAAATATTATCTTGCATGTTTTATTCACTGCACTAATTCTAATGTTCCATCATATCTAGCAGCTAAAATTTCATTCAGATCCATTATGCATGACAGAACATTAAGAGATTGTTTTACGTTAGAGTGCGTACACGTTAACTTCAAGCCACCAAGCCTATCAGTTTGTTAGGCTAGGTGGCTTGAAGTTAACGTGTACGCACTCTACTTACTCCTTTGAATCGAACTTCATTTAACAAACGGTCATTTACTTACAATTGTCCTCTTATTTACAATCATATTCCCGATGATTTCAAATTATTACAACCTCTTAGTTTCTCTGAGTCTCTGCCCCTTCTATAAGTAATCTTTAATTTCTTTGAGTATACGAATGAATATATTTGTGTATTCTTGAAACTGTTTATTTATTTTGTTTCCGACGTACTCACTTTTCTGTAATGTTTTTCAAAATTGTATTATAAATATATAAGGTTAAGTATAAGAACAGCTTCGGGTGAACTTCGCCATAATAAAGAAATTATTCTTATTATTTTAACGTTTATAGTGATGTTTCTGTTGTTGGAGAATTAAGTTTCGTTCTAGGTATAAAGCGAGCGGCATTCTATGTGCATCCTAGTAAAGTTATATCTTATTTTTCTGGAGGATTTATTTGCCGAATAGCTTTGAAAAATACTACTCCAGCAAATTTTTGTTTATTACTCTCTTTCTCCCATTCTCAAATGTAGTATACAATATTTTATTAATGTAAATGTGTAATATTTATTCCCTGATTCGTTCTGTTTAGCTTAATTGAAAAATATTAATAGTATTTCAAATTAATATGCAATCAAATTGCAGTTACTATTGTATAAAATAAAGAGATATAAAACCCATTGCAATAATGGCTTCCTGAAAAAAATGAAAGGTTTTGTAATTAATTTTCAACGATGATTTACATATCTAATGACATGGCACTATGTCAGAATAGTAACCAAAAAGAGTAATCAACTTAATTGTGATTTAAAATTTAAATTAGTCAAAAAACAATTCAACGGCCGATGTGTATAGAAAATAATTAAATTTAGATAATTTACGCAAACAACTAATTACTTTTGTTTTATTGTTCAGATTCGTGTAAATTTAAATTTTATTCGCGGCAGTCTCATCCATTTCACAGCAATTCATTAATTTAGGGTGAGCAGTCACGTGATTCAAATACACTGAAATTTGGTTTACAAATAATTTAGTTGTCTCAGTCATGAATATAAATGCATAAATACATATTTGAATACGAGTGCGTAATATTACATTTGTAATAAGGTGTTTGTCTACTTGTGCTTCGTATCTCTTGCGATCAAATATGAAGGAAGTATTGAATAGTTAAGAAGAGGTATAGGTCTTCAACAGCTGAAGTAGCCTCGTGTTTGTAAAATAAAAATAAGAAATTCAATATAGTCTTCAAATTACTTTCGTTTACTTGTAAATTTGAATTTTAGTGTTTAGTAAGTAAATAGATGTCAGTTGTGTCATAATTTGAATTATCTTAAAATTGAAAGTAAATATAAAAACATCCCGCTACTTTCTTGTACATATAATTAATTAATAAATATTGAAGGAAAATTTCAGTTATATGTATATTCTAGTATGGTTGTTGAAACAAAATGTCCTTAAAGAAATTTGATGTACCTTAAAAATATCCTGATAATATAAGTTCCGTAATCAGAAAGCTTGAATTTGATACCAAAGAGTAAAGAAATTTAATAAATATTATAAAAATACTAGACAATTTGACAATTTAACTCTCCTTCCTGAGACTTTTAATTTGATAGCAAACTCGGGAGGATTCAAAAATCATTTTTGATATTTGAGGTCAAGTCTTCTCCCTGAGACCTTTCATTTGATACCAAACTCAATCGGGTTTAATTAATATTTATTATGTTACTTTTCCACTTATATTATTAAAAATATAATTAATTTTCTCAAAATCAGAAGCAGATACGTTTTACGTGCCAAATAATATTATTAATATCTTTTATTCGAAACTTTTTTCTCAGCTAATTTCATATTCGAAATAAATTGAATTTATTGTTTATTGTGTCAAGTTTCAACTTCCTATTTTGCAATTATTATTTAAATCAACTCTGTTTTCTCTACAGTCATGAAACTTATAATTATGAAGTTTTGTTGCTCTACCTTATCTCATTCGTAAGTTATAGAACACACGAACACACATCCATCCTTCTATATATCTATCCTTCTATCTAGTCATCCATCCGGCCACGGAGCTTTTATTAAGGAAATGGTCAAAACGGAATCAGGGACCTCAAATCATGTATTTTCATGAAAATTTCGCAATCGGTTTTGTATGGTTGTTGACTATCTAATTTATTGGTCAAATATGCGTCAAATATAACTATTAACCGCAGAAATACAGATTCATATAATCATACACACCTATAAGAAACTCTCGTGGTGCCTACATCACACTCATAAAAATAATAATTTTCAGTTTTCATTTTGTTAATAATAATTAGGTTCAATTAGAAAAAAAATATTAATTTTGAATGTAAATTTTATTTATATTCTTTTTTCTGCATTGACAGACAATGAATAGAATTTAAATTTTGCTTTTAAAATAATGAAAAAAAGTCGTTTTAATTTTAAACAAAACGATATTATTTAAAACAATATAATTTTGAATTAGAACTACTCTTATTCAAACTATTCGTCTCCATAATCAGTCTCAGTTGAATATTTTGCTATGTTCCTTCAAAACTATATTAATATTCATACAAGAATATTTATTAAACCTACAATATATATATATATATATATATATATATATATATATATATATATATATATATATATATATATCATCACGCCTTTTACCCATTACGGGTGTGGCACTCTGCTTACGCAGATCTCGGTAAGTGATATATTTTTTCGTATGAAGTGCGGTTACCAGCCGTCAACTCATAGCCCCCAAAGATGTTAGTGGAGGGGGAACCAAAGGGGTAAATTTAAATTTGTAACTGTCGGCAGTGGGATTCGAACTGAGGATCTCACGATCCACAGTCCGACACGTTACCACGGAGCTATTTACTCCATCTACAAAACTCTTCAATAAAAACGAAATCGTATTGGCATTATTCAAATCAATTTTTCTCTTCATTAAAGAGGAATCTGTACCAAGAAAACATTTTTATCAGTGCAGATTTTCTCTTCGACAAATAATTTCTGAACAGTTTGTACATTGAGAAATATTACAAATGAAAATCAGGTATGAACACACTACTTACTTACTACTTCTTTCATAATTTGCTTATTTTACAATTTAATCACTCTAATTAAAATTATAAATTCGTAGCAGTTTTGCGACACTTTGATTTCAAAGATACATTTAAATATTTTATTATAGATATGAACCTCTGCGAAGGAGTCTGTAACTTTTAAATATACTAACTACAACAAACTTCAACTTATGAAACTCACATATTTAGCAACTTTAGAAGCTGCAATGCTGTGAAAATTTTATGAATGACTTGTGGATATTGTCGGCTGTTAGGCTACTTATTTTAATGTGACTATATTTGCGGTTATAACTGCCTGCGTCAATTTCGGTTTATAACTTTGGATTTAGAACTTCGTGAGTGTTGTTGCGGTAAATGGGAAGTTGTAAAATATAAAAAATAATGGTTTTATCATAAATTGTCTGCAAAGTTTTAATGGGAGATAAACTTTACATTTATCCGGTTGAATATTTACCTAACTATTAAAATTAATATTATTTTAAAATCTCTAATCTCCCGCACATATATGAAAGATAATGTGACGTATCAGAATTTTCGACAGTGAGTTTTTAATAGATAAGCATGTTTACATGATTACACAGTGATTATTATGTACCTTTACACTATCTTATATAGAGTGCGGTAATACACCTGCCTAGTTTCGAACGAGGGAGATTGTTTTGCTATATCTTGTATATAGTATAAGGAATAGCTTTTGTCAAACTAGAGTGTAAAAAGAGCTTTCTTCTCGTGTTAGATGTAACATTTTTTTCACCACATGTTTCTAAAACGAACTGTTTGAACCTTAAATACATTTTGACAACACAACACACAACTGACACATTTAAAGCTAGGTTGTAAGACGCAAGGTGGTGTAACAGTGTTGTCAATGAACCTAGTTGTCAAATTGTAATTTAATCTTGAAAAAGAAAAATATATACTTAAGACGTTAAAACATAATTGTAGAATAATTTAAAGAATGTATATCACTAAAAAAAGGATTTTCATTAAAATTAGGGATTTATTTATAAGTTTCACAAAATATTTTTTGTAAACATTCATATTTGTAACACTTCTATATTTTCCTCACTATTTCGGGAGAAGAAAGGTGGGGTTTCCTGGAATGTCGTGAAAAAATACTAATGTACAACGATCCTGAATCGGTTTCATCATGTACATAGTAAAAAATTATAGTCAAATTTAAACATTTTAGTCTCAGACGATCTACTGTTAATTATTGTTAGTTTAACAAGTTTATATTTAATAATTTTTATGTGCTTTTGACTAAATATTTTAGTAATTATATTGAAGCAGCACAATAAATCATAGTTATTATAACAAATTAAGCTGTCACAAATGACATAAACCTTCTTTACCAATTTCAAATTAATAAGTTAGTTAAATTTACTTGTTATTATTGACGAGTCTGTTTGTTAAATTTTATAAGACTAGCAAATAAATTAAAAAAAAAAATAAAATGACAAAATTTTAATTTAACATGTTATAAAATTTTTGACTGAGGTATTATTTAATCACTTTAATTTGTTTTTATTTAATTAGGTGTCGATCTGGCCGCTGCTGTTAACGTAACAACCCTGCCGCCACGTTTATTTAATCGTTATGTCTTTCAGTTTAGTTTGATCTTCCGGCCAGTGAAGTTGTAGTTTTGTGATAGGTGATTTAGTGACCATTTACTTTCAGGATTCAGGGAATGTTTAGAGTGAGTTATCCATTGCTATTTTTAGAGAGTATTTTTAATTATTATTGTTGTTGAGTGAAAATGTGGAGCGATTGGAAGTGTGTGGCTGCATATTCCTATCCTTATCCTTAAATTGGTGCTGTCCCCAGGGGTGGGGACCAGCCGAGTAGTGCCCAGCGAAGTGCCGATTACTAGTGCGGTGCCAGCGGTGTCCTCCTGCCATCTATAGTGTTGCATTCAGGGGTTGACCTTCCTTTCGCTTGCATCTTAGAGTAGTGGAGGAGAGATATGGTTTCAGAGTCGGCTTTCAACCGTTCTCTCATAGCCTCGCTCAGAGAAGATGGCAAGTCTCGTGGTCACGTAGGTTGTCTGCGGACACAGGGGCCACGAGGATTCTTTGCTCACCCTCCGTAGGTTGTCTTAGGACACAGTGGGGTGAGATCCTCTCACACGGTCACGTAAGTTGTCTTAGGACACAGACGGGTGAGAGGCGATGGAAGCTTCAGTATGCTACATTACGTCACCTATGTGATTAAGTGATTGCGTGTTTGACTAATTAACTTTAGAGTTCAGATTTATATGATTTTGCTATTTAATTGTTTTTCAGCGTGGATTTCTCACTGTGTGCGTTTCACTCATATTTTTCTATTTTCTTACAGCACCGCAACTGACTTCAGAAGTGCGTCGATCCGGCTATCCCTCAGGGCTTGATTGTGGACAATTACTTTGATTGTATATAGTTTTAGGTAATAAATGTTTATTTACAGAAACTCCTAACTTTTTTATTTCAGTCTCTACACCCTTTGCATCAATCATCATAATATTTCAGAAGTGGGATGACCTCTTAATATTTCAGAAGTGGGATCTGAACAGGATAATTTTAGGAACAGAGTGGATACTGATTACGTGTATGTTTAGCTGGATTAGGAAACTGGAAGAACATTACATCATGTCGTTACCTAACAACAGTCCTCGTTTTCAGTATGTTCCTTCTCTTAGAAGTCCTTCACCTGATAGAAGTACTGAAGATAGTTTGCGACAAATGTCGGACATCATGCTGCAATTTTCCCAGAATGTGCAACGTATGCAAGAAACGCAACTAGCAATCCAACCATCTACTTATTCTCTTCGTCCAGAAAGCCGTGAAACGATACCATTTTTCGACCCTTCGGATGCAGGGCTTTCAAGTGAAAAGTGGGTTCAGATAATTGAGGATCTGCGCGCTATATACAAATGGGATGAACCAACTACCATCATGTATGTGACATCTCGCTTGAAAGGATACGCGGAGATATGGTATAAGGGATTGCAAGGAATCATTCTTGGGACACATGGAAACTTATGTTATTGGAGGCATTTCCGTCACAGAAAATTACTTTCAGTTACTTCAAGAAATGATGGCTCGCAATAAGAAATCGGATGAACCAATGTTGTAGTATTATTACGAGAAGCTTGCGCTACTCAACGCTTGTGACATCTCAGGAGAACGAGCCGTCTCATGCGTCATTGGAGGAATCCTGAACGAAAATATTCTAACCGCTGCCCTTTCTAGAGACTATAAGAAGCCAGAATCGCTCTTATTATTTTTGAAGACGATCAAGGATAAGTCAACAATGAAAAACTTTTCAGCTTCCCCTACACGAGATTTCGGGCGTAAGTTTCAGAAAACTAAACGGTCGTACTCTACTGCTCATCAACGCAACGATGGAATGACTGACGTTCGTTGTTTCACATGTGGAGGGTTAGGACACAAGCGTGTACATTGTACAAAATGGCAACGCGGACTTAATAACGGAGGTCGTGATGCAGGCGAATTTAGTGGAGGTAGGAACCGGCATCAACAACATCAGCATCAACGGCCTCGACGTCAACAGCAACAACAATACCAACAACGACCAGAGAGGAGTGTTCTTACTACTTCTACTGAGGTAAGCGGAAACTGCATATTCTTTCTAGATGTTAGAGTAAATGGAATTGAAGTCAAAGCGTACGTCGATATGGGATCCACCTGTATCACTATGAAGGAATCAACAGCTATACAACTGCAATTGCCATTCAACAGGAACAAAACGATTACCCTGCGTGGTTTCGGGAATGGATACGTGAAAACTTTAGGCGAGACTGAGATCCAGATGTTGAGAATTGACGAAGTAGAGCTAGCGGTAGTATTCAACATAGTGCCAGACACAGTTCAGTCTACACCCATTATCATTGGACAACCATTCACGGAATCACCGGAAGTCGTGCTCTACAAGGATTCAAAGCACCTAAGATTTTTCAGGAAAAATGACTCACCTTTCAGTGAAATCGAAGCAACACCCCACAAGAAGGTGAATATCTGGGCGAAACGTGCAACCGTCATACCTCCAGGATATGTAGGACATGTGATCTGTTATTTAGAGGAAAAAGGAGAACTTTTTGTGGATTTAAGCGTACGGACACCTGAAGGAAATGAGCACGTATTCCCGCGAACGATTGTAGCAGTAGATGAAGATATGGAATGTGTTCTACCAGTCGTGAACCTGTCAGACTCTGATTTAAGATTTCAAAAGGACAAAATTGTAGCAAGAGGATGGAAATGTCAGGCCGACAATGCAGAAGCACAGAGAAATCAAGGAATTGATTTTATGGAGGATGAATTACATGTTGGAACGGATTTAAGTAAGGATCAACGAGAACAACTGATACGTCTGCTGAAGGAATACAGAGATTGTTTCGCAAGATCTAGGAAGGACATTCGATGTACGAATGCGACCGAAGTGGATATCCTATTGACCGACGATACACCTATTACTTACAGGCCATATAGATTATCTCTTTCAGAAAGGAAACAAGTTCAAGGAATGGTTCAGGAGCTTCTGGATAGCAACATTATTCGCGAATCAACTTCTCCCTTGTCTGCACCGATTCTACTCGTGAAGAAAAAGAATGGAGAAGCACGGATGTGTATCGACTACAGGCATCTGAACAAAGTAACAGTGAAAGACCGATATCCTTACCCAGGATTGATGACCAACTGGATCGGTTACAAGGAGCGAAGTACTTTACACCTTTGGATATGACATCCGGCTACTATCAGATACCCGTTGCGGAGAGCTCGAAGTACAAGACTGCTTTTGTAACACCAGATGGACAGTACGAGTTTAACAGGCTTCCTTTTGGATTATCAAATGGACCATCAGTATTTCAGAGGTTGGTAAACAAAGTCTTAGGATCTTGTCGGAATACCATCGCCATGGCTTACTTAGATGATTATCTGCCCTTCATCATCGTTTACAGAAGGAATTGAGAGACTGACAACTTTGTTTGACATTTTTAGGACAAATCACTTGACGCTGAATATGAAGAAATGTTTCTTTTTCCAGAGTGGCATCATTATTTAGGTTTTCAGATTGATCGAGATGGAGTTCGACCTGGACAGGAGAAAATAAAAGCCGTCACCGCATTTCAGGCACCGAGGAATGTACATTAAGTGAGACCATTTGTAGGACTGACAAGTTATTTTTCGACACTTCATCAAGGATTACGCCAAGATTGTACGTCCAATCACCAATTTAACTAAAAAGGAGACTCCATGGATTTGGGAAGAAAAAGAGCAAGAAGCATTTGAGGAATTAAAGCTGAAACTTACAGAACGACCGCTCTTGCGACTCTACGATTCGAATGCCGAGACAGAGGTGCACACAGACGCCAGTAAGCTAGGATTAGGAGAAATTCTGCTGCAGAAAATGGACACAGGTAAACTACATCAAGTCGCTTATTTCAGTCGCCAAACTTCTCCAACGGAAATGAAATACCATTCGTATGAGATGGAAACTTTAGCCGTAGTTGAAACTTTGAAGAAATTTAGAGTGTATCTCTTGGGAATACATTTTAAATTAGTAACGGACTGCAATGCACTACGAACAGCTAGTACTAAAGGGATTTGGTACCTAGGATTGGAAGATGGTGGCTTGAACTTCAGGAATATTCTTTCGACATAGAATATCGCCCTGGATTACGGATGGCTCACGTTGACGCACTTAGTTGGAATCCCGTGTCAGCAGATGGACTTTCAGATGAGCTTGGAATTTTTTCACATTGAACTAGCTGATTGGATTCTCGCCGGACAAATGACCGATGAAAAATTACAAGTAATCAAGGACATCCTAAGTAAACCACCTGAAATTGACTATGAGAGGAATGTCTACAAAAATTACTGTTTACGAGACGAACGAGTATACCGAATCACTGCTACAGGAACTCAATGGGTTGTACCTAGAGGACAACGGCAGCAGATAGTACGCTCATGTCATGATGATTTCGGACATTTTGGACTCGACAAAACTTTAAAGAAAATATGCGAGACATACTGGTTTCCTGGAATGAGAAAATTTGTGAGGAAATACATTGACACTTGTATTAGATGCCTTTATCTTAAACAACAGAAGAGGAAAATACACCAATGTAATAGCGATTGATAGGATGAAACCATATTTGACGACGCGTGAACTGTCGGAATCATCAGAGGACAACAGTACCACCGATGACGACAATTGCGGAGTTGCAGAATAACTTCTCGAGGACGAGAAGGATGTCAGGATAGCCGACTGTTATAAAATTTTTGACTGAGGTATTATTTAATCACTTTAATTTGTTTTTATTTAATTAGGTGTCGATCTGGCCGCTGCTGTTAACGTAACAACCCTGCCGCCACGTTTATTTAATCGTTATGTCTTTCAGTTTAGTTTGATCTTCCGGCCAGTGAAGTTGTAGTTTTGTGATAGGTGATTTAGTGACCATTTACTTTCAGGATTCAGGGAATGTTTAGAGTGAGTTATCCATTGCTATTTTTAGAGAGTATTTTTAATTATTATTGTTGTTGAGTGAAAATGTGGAGCGATTGGAAGTGTGTGGCTGCATATTCCTATCCTTATCCTTAAATTGGTGCTGTCCCCAGGGGTGGGGACCAGCC
The DNA here is from genome assembly GCA_963942605.1 of Poecilus cupreus. Classification (NCBI taxonomy): domain Eukaryota; kingdom Metazoa; phylum Arthropoda; class Insecta; order Coleoptera; family Carabidae; genus Poecilus; species Poecilus cupreus. Next base: position 21,793,138 of record OZ012718.1, read on the forward strand.
GAGTAGTGCCCAGCGAAGTGCCGATTACTAGTGCGGTGCCAGCGGTGTCCTCCTGCCATCTATAGTGTTGCATTCAGGGGTTGACCTTCCTTTCGCTTGCATCTTAGAGTAGTGGAGGAGAGATATGGTTTCAGAGTCGGCTTTCAACCGTTCTCTCATAGCCTCGCTCAGAGAAGATGGCAAGTCTCGTGGTCACGTAGGTTGTCTGCGGACACAGGGGCCACGAGGATTCTTTGCTCACCCTCCGTAGGTTGTCTTAGGACACAGTGGGGTGAGATCCTCTCACACGGTCACGTAAGTTGTCTTAGGACACAGACGGGTGAGAGGCGATGGAAGCTTCAGTATGCTACATTACGTCACCTATGTGATTAAGTGATTGCGTGTTTGACTAATTAACTTTAGAGTTCAGATTTATATGATTTTGCTATTTAATTGTTTTTCAGCGTGGATTTCTCACTGTGTGCGTTTCACTCATATTTTTCTATTTTCTTACAGCACCGCAACTGACTTCAGAAGTGCGTCGATCCGGCTATCCCTCAGGGCTTGATTGTGGACAATTACTTTGATTGTATATAGTTTTAGGTAATAAATGTTTATTTACAGAAACTCCTAACTTTTTTATTTCAGTCTCTACACCCTTTGCATCAATCATCATAATATTTCAGAAGTGGGATGACCTCTTAATAAACAAATTAACTTATTTGTTCAAATTGTTTATTTAACACAACATGAGGCCTATTCTGTAATATACCTGTTAATTTTTAACGGCCTGCTAAAAATTTTAACCAATAAAAATATTTATGACAAATGAAAACTTCAATTTTTATTGAGTTTCGTCTATTATCATGGGTTAAAATTTTTAACAGGCCGTTAAAAATTAACAGGAATAACCTCAATATTTGTCAAAATATTTAGGAACCGTAAAATTAACAAATTGGAAATCAAATTTTTACTGTGTACAATAAAAATAATTATAAGTTTCATGGCAATGTGCAAAACTGAGTATATTCAATTTATTAATATGAAAATGCGAAAATAGATTCAAATAAAATATGTGCATGAAATAAGAAATATTTGCAATTTTTACTTTCTCTATAGTTAATAGAAGTGAACGATCGAAATTTGAACAGACTAGATATATTAATAAATTTTTATTTCAAATAAAATATGTAAATCTTAATAAATTATGTGGGATTCAATTAATAAATGTCTGTATACTAAACAGTTTTGAAAAATCTAAAAAAGATTATTTTATTTCATTAGGAATTATAATTAGCACGGCACGCTGATCTAGATTTGAGGAGACAAACTGTCATCTAAACATGAGAATCTAATTCTAAACATACCTACTCGTATAGTACGTTCGTTATTTTTACCTACATCGGTATAAAAATAGAAACGCGCGAAATATTAGGATTCCGCTGGTGTCGCCTCTAACCTAGACATAACTGAGTAAATGACCTCATGCCGGGAAAGTTCGCTGGCCACAACATGTAAATTACTTCAATTCGATTGGCATGCAAAGATTACACGATACACAAAAACACATATCATTTTGATCAATGTTACTATGCCATTTTATATTTATAGGCAGAATTATTTTTTACAATATACATAATATAACTTCATGCTATATCCAAAGCAATGGGGTAGCATGAACCCTTAAACACAATCAAACATTCCTATCCTGACACACCACTTTCGCCTCCTTAACACATACTTTTTTTAACAACATTCTTCTCAATCTCACACCAATGTATTTCGAACACTATCACTTTCTTTATAAATACCTCATTTCCACAGCTGTTATACGTCGTTCATGCTTCTTAATTCACACCCAACTAATCACTAATATACCACTATAAACACTCAATAGAGCATCTCTAGATACATTCACATTTCGAGCAAATGTACCCAGAGCACTCAATACTTTGCACCCTGCAGACATCCGCCTCTCAATTTCCTGGCCAATGGGTCCATCCCTCGAAAACATAGATACTATCCAAATATGTAAATTCATTCACTTGTTTCAATTTCAAGCCCTTCTCTGTAACATTACAGTTTACAGTCAGTCGCCAAATCATTATTTATCACTTTACATTTACTTATATTCAATATCGAATTAAAACCATTCGCTACTTCATCTTCATTACAATTATTTTTCTTAATTGCTTCTCAGTTTTACCCAACACAAAGTCATCCCCATTAGTTAACGTAGGCACTATGAGCCCAGCATTTGTCCTAGTTAAAGTCATACAAAGAAAAATTGTTTAATTCACCATATTTATATCTTAAATTCTATCATTTTTACCTCCCCCACGTATATATCTGTAAGGGAAGTATTATAATTATGTTACGAATTGATTAGATTTTGGGAACAATTCATCACCAATAGGTGGTAGATTATTTGTAGGTCTATCATGGTTTCTTGGACATTTCTTAGTAAGTAAATGACATAGAGTAAATTTCACTGGAATCAATAAGATGTAGAATAATATTACCTACACTCTTTATTTGAAACATTTTTCTATATTTTGTTGTCATCAGATTCAAAAACAGTGTGGTTCTTGTCAAATACCTTTGGGCCAAATGAAATCTTTATGTTAATGATTTTTGTTAAATTTGTTATTATTTCAGTTGTCATTAAATTAAATTGAGTGAGATGAGATCAATTATTTTATTAGATATTAGTTATTATAAAAGTCTTAATTTTGGCAAATGATACGATTTAGAGCTTGTATACGTCCACCAATAGGTAGGTAGTATACTATTCTTAAGAAATTTAATTAACCACGAAGATATTCCACATATCACAATGGGGTCTTTCACCATTTTTTTTTTTATATTTTTTTATGAAACTTTATCTATATTGAAGACTATCTACACTTTTAAAAAGTCTTAATTGTTATTCAATAAGCCACAATGATTTTTTTAAAAATATTGTGACGTCATAGTAGAGATCTAAAACAGTAGAGATTTAAATAATTTTTGTTACATAAATGTTCTATTTTATTGTAATAATAATAATAAAATAAGTAAAAAAATATATGACTACAATTACTTACAATCTGTACTGTTTTAGATCCAGCAACACCTCTACTATGACGTCACAACATTTTTTTTTAAATCATTGTGGCTTAATGAATAACAATTAAGACTTTTTAAAAGTGTAGATAGTCTTCAGTATAGATATAGTTTCATAAAAAAAATAAAAAAAAAAATGGTGAAAGACCCCATCCTGTTTCGCATCATCATCCATAATACGAAACCAATTTTTCAATCGTTAATATTTCTAATAACTAATTATTAATTTATTCAAGTTATACATTTATTACATGCATATTTCCATAGTTAACAACGTGATTAACCGGCAACGTTTTATGCCACTGTATATAATAAATATTAATTTAACATTACTCATTTATTGACAATATGCTATAACAATATTTATAAATGTGTTATTGTGGGTTCAAATGAAAACAACAAGGAATATATAAAGAAACAAAAAATACTATAATGGAATTATTTCCTGTGACACGGCTCGCAATACTCCGCTGTGTGATTGGTTGCAACACCAGTCAATTGACTGATTAGGTTTGCAACTTACATTGACAGAGTCTATGACGAATGCTGTCATAATACAATCGACGATTAAAAACAAATTTAATTGAGCTTACGATTTTAGATTATTGTTAGCATCTTTTGCGCGAAATGCGATTAATGCTCTCGAGTAATTATATATCCTTTCAATAAATTGGCATTTCACGTACTTTACTGAGAAAAAAAAAAGTATCGTTCAGCCAATTTTACTAAATAATCAGTAAACTAGCGCGCAACTGAAAAATCCAGTCGAACACTGAATACTTCAGTAATTTTTACTGATTATAGTTCAATTGTTCTTTGCTTTATTATGACATAAAGTTATAATTAGGTTATGTTTTTGAATTACTACAAATAATACATATATTTAATATATTAACACATTTCAATCTTTTGGGTTAAATTCTGTAGAATATTTATTAAAATACAATTCATTTGTTAGCTGACGAAAAATTACGTTTAGTAATTCGAAACATTGTATTTCAATAAATATTCTACAGAACTTAAACCAAAAGTCTTTTAATTTACTAGTTTCTGAAAATTTGTTCCCCTTTTTAAAATTTAATTTAAAATCTGCACATGTCGAATATTTACGAATAGTATTAAGTTCCGGAACTTAATCTGTAATAGACATGTTAAGTTCTTCTTAACTAACAATTAGTAAATTTGAGTGAATTTTCAATTATTTTAACTGATAAATTCAATTTTTTTCGAATAACTGAAATATTGAGTAAATACAACTACAGTTTATTTTTCTTGTGGCGCGGTTCACGTCACTATCTTCTTTCTCACTTTCTCCCACTATTGATATAGAAGATATAGAGATAGCAGATAGTGACGTGAACCGCACCACAAGAAAAATAAACTGTAAGGTTCTCAGATATACATAGTACATAACAGAATTTTTAAGTTATATTGATTAAATAATAAATTAAGAGTAATGCCCGGTTGCACCATCGTTAGTTATATTTTAAACTTGGTTTAAATGAATAAAAGCGTGTCTAATTTTTGACATCAATGTCAATTACTCCATATGACGTATAACTTCGATTTGCTTTTATTTATTTAAACCAAGTTTAAAATGGGGTAAATAGCTCCGTGGTAACGTGTCGGGCTGTGGATCTTAAGATCCTCAGTTCGAATCCCACTGGTGACCGTTGCCAATTTAAATTTACCCCTGTGGTTCCCCCTCTACGAACATCTTTGGGGGCTATGATTTGACGGCTGGTAACCGCATTTCATAGGCAAAAATATATCACTTACCGAGATCTGCGTAAGCAGAGTGCCACACCCATAATGGGTTAAAGGCGTGATGATATATTTATTTATTTATTTAAGTTTAAAATTTAACTAACGTTGGTGCTATCGGGTATAAGTGAACTCAATTTCTCTGTATGTTGGTACGAAATAACTAACCAATATGGGATCCCGGTAGGAATGCGCGTACATAACGAATGAGGTTACCGTCTACTTGTACAAGTTTAAATTGTTCATTCCGACCCGAAATTCATTATTATATACGGATAAATCTGTAGTATATAGTGTAGTATATTGTGGTTTGTACAGTAATTATACATTTAGTGCATGTTTAGAATTAGGATTTAACTAGCGGAAGGGCGCGTCAAGTGTATTGTCCGCAATTTCCCTTTCCGTTTTCACTTACTAATTACTATTGGACCTTGTTATGTTAGTTTTGAATGCAAATGAATGTTAAACAGTAGCCGGGACTGAAAACCCGGGTACAATAAGTGGTTTTCTAAATAGGGTTGCTATTATTATTCACTGGAGTTATGTTTCTACTACGAGTACTAAAATATTTTACTTTCATGTTAGAAACTTTATGCAGGTTATGAATGAGAATATAATTCATAATGTAAAGTTACATATCAACATTGAGAATCTCCTTAGTTATATGTCTATCACAGCCACTGAAATATAGTAATTCTGGAACTCGCACTAGTAGTCTTTGGTGATTGAAGTCACTCAAGTGTGAATATGAGAATATGGAACAAAGAGAGGAAAATAAAAATGAATTCACACTGTGCTATTACTTTATTTAAAAAGTGCGACCGTTTTCGACAACTTAGTGGTCATTTTGAAGCAAACCGCCGAGAACTAAAAAACTATTGGAGATAACCAACAGAAAGATTTGATAAAAACACTGCAAACATAATTTGAATAAATAAAATAATTAAAATCTACATAGTCAATGGATAAAAAACACTTCCATCGACAACCAATGTCACAGAAAAAGTTCTGTGTTATGATATTATAATTAATATATAATTAATGATATATATATATATATATATATATATATATATATATATATATATATATATATATATATATATATACATATAATTAATAAATATCTTCGATAATAATCGTATCACTTGTTATATTACCTCTGAAGATATTATTATTAACCCGTTCAATGTTAAAATTGTAGATATTAGAGTCTTTTCTACATTGAAGAATTCTAGGAAACCAAAATTTAGGTACTTCTCTCTTCGAAATTCACTATTGTAATACGGCCATGAAAAATTAAGCAAAAACAAAAATTATTGACATTTCATAAAACAGTTTTAGGTTATTTATTTAACAGAATGAAATGAATTCTTAATTTCGCCATTATATCATTACAATCTTGTACGAAATTTCTACGGAAACTACCATAAAACTCGAACAAATAAATCTAAATCTGTTTTCGGAAATGTCAAATAATTTTCGTTTTTTTAATTCTCCATGTCCGAATTATAATTTTCTTAGCAAATATTCTCGCAAATATTAATTTTAATTGGATTAATACATCGTGATATACTAACATTTAGTTAACTATATGGTCCTTATAAAAAACTTAAATTTATCCCCTAAGCCTTAAAGTTAAAAGAAATCTAATAAAGAAATCTAGATACGTATTTCGACAACTAAGTTGTCATCATCAGTAGAACAAAAAGAGGGATACAACCAACATTACACAACTTGTAAACCAAGCCAGTGGTCAAGATTGAATCCAACTTGATAAACTAAAAATACCTATTTATACTAAAACGAAGCAATCAACCGTGTCAAATTAACCAATAATATTTAAGATAAAATCTAATAGCTTAGTGCTTGGGTCAACTTAAAAACTAATGTTCTAATAGGTCGAACAATTTACTGTTTACCCTAACAGCTTAATTGTCGAAATACGTATCTAGATTTCTTTATTAGATTTCTTTTAACTTTAAGGCTTAGGGGATAAATTTAAGTTTTTTATATTATTCTTAGCCTTAGATTTTCACAATTTATTTTATATGGTCCTTATTGCATACATTTTTAAATTCGGAACAACCTTTGTATTTACACTGCAAATAAAAATAGCATTGAAATCCCTATACGCCACATTTCAATTCTTCATCCGGTATAATAATTAGATTGTATTTGGTACTAAATAAACTTCTCCGTTCGTATATTTTAAGAATTCCTCTTGTGAAAATCTGCATTCAGGGGTTACCGTTAGGTCACAGCCCGTCAACCCTAAACCAACATCTACTTCAGACGACAGCACTGAGTGGATGACCAGTATATGCCAAGCGTTCTCAATCTAGCTTCTAGATCAAAGCGTCCTTCTCAATTCTCAAAGTCCTTGATCCTTCCATAATGTGCAACTGAACCGCCGCGCCGTCTTAAAGGAGCAACCAGATACGGGTTACGCGATAATAATTATATAAATATAGCTACGTTCAACGGAAGTGGATCGTGGATCTTAAGTGGACCCGAAAAGTGACCTGTACGTTTAAACTATATTATTATTAAAGGTACCAAGTGATTCATTACGTACGGAGGAAATTGAAAAGGCAAGGGAGAAAAGGTCAATAAATCTTAAAAAAACAAAATAATAATATAAAAGTAACGACTATTTAATTATTCTTCTTTTTCTATGCAGAAGTTACTATTTCTAATTATCAAATTTGAATTAGAAAATTAAATATTTATAATAATACGTCTATTATTAGACTCTAATATGTCAATAGATACTTACGATATAAGTTGGATAAGAGCATTATTAAGATACACATGATGAAATTTGCACGAGATAATAGCCGAGTTGTATAATCACATAAGTATATTAATAATAGATTATCACACTTATATTGTACTAGTATATTATGATACAAGTGTATAAGTAAGCTTTTAAAGCACGTATGGCGAGTTTAAGTTTTTAATGTTGCTAGTGCATTAAAAGCACTTATACACGTGTATCACACGCTATTTTTTATTATACCTGCATCATATTCTGAAAAAAAAAACTGGAAAGCAACATATTGAATTTGATTCATTTCATAATTTTGCGCGACTGACGTTGACGTATAATGTTTACATGTAGATTGGTTTGCATTTATTGTTTTTATGTAGATTCGTTTTTTTACAATTTGTCATGACAGTTTTGACAAATATTAATAATAATTATTTTTGTTGTTCTTAGCAATCTTTAAAAAACGACGTTTTTTAATCTTCCGTTTACGCACGCTGTAGATTGTTTTAAATAAAGATTATGATGCAGGTATAATAAAAAATATTTTTTCTTCAAACGTCATAAAAGTACGTTATGTATTTGTATTCAACAAGTAGAAGTTCAACATTGTCGCCGCCGGCGTAAAAGTGTTTCCTTGGCAACACTCCGGCGGCGGACAAAGTAAAATATCATGCAAAATAGTAAGGTTGTAATTCAATAATTTGACAGTTAAGCATAAAACAAATAAACAAAAATAATAAAATAACATTCTGTGGCAACTAGAAAAACTGGATACGGTAGAATATTTGTTGAAGTTTTGAGCGTTTTTTAAAGTTTTAATGTCTATTTTCTATGTTTGAAGAAAAAATAGCATGTGTTATTCGGAATAAATGTGACTTTGTATGCTTCGCATGTAATTGTCCGACTCGCTTCGCTGGTCGTTCAAACTTACATGCTCAGCACCCAAAGTATCACATTTACTCCTAATAACACAATATACTATTATCTACGCCCACCCAAGCTTAAATAATTTGATTTTAAGTAGAATATTAATCCAAGTAGTTGCTGTAAAATGTCTTTAATCCGTGACGACCACAATTTGACATTAAACAATTATTATGTAGTTGTTTTTCATAAATTTTTGAAGCATTATATGTCTTATATACGCTGTCACAATTTAATTGCGTTTACTTGTTACTTGTAAACGTCATTTACCCAAGCCCTCTATTGCCTTTGAAAATGAATCTTTTCAAGGTAAACAATGCACGTTGCCTGAGTAATGCTTACAAGGCTTATGCGAAATAATTTCAAATAATTTTAGATGGAACAGTTGTCTGTAACTGACAGGAATTGGTTATAATTTTAATTTGATTTACAAATGAGTAACAAGTAAAATGTTGTACAATACACGCAAGGTAGCTGTTTTTACTGCTTTCAGGAGGTGACAGGCTCGCCTAATCAACTTCTCCATTTAGCAGTAAAAACTGTTTTACCTTGCTTGTAATGTAAATTACTATTGTAAGTTATGCGTTTCACTGCTGCCTCGAGCTGTCATCCCCGGGCAGAAATTTTTGTCAATATTCTGAACAAAATACATAAAATTTTAAAATTAAATTCCTTTAATTATTTCATCATTTTTACTACCTTGTACGAATTAAAGGAAGTATTGTAATCGTGAAAAACTGTTGTAACATCTAGTTGTGCACCTCCCTTTTTGATTGCAATCGATTGGGCCCAAAGGGCACTTTACTCGAAGAGTTTTTTGAATTTGCCGTTTAACTAAAAAACGGTTAGCTGTAGAATGTTGAAATTTTGTATGTGGGGCTGTTAATATCTAATTGTGCATTTCTGTTTTTGATTGCAATCGGTCGTGTTTAGGATTTAATAGGCGTACAAGGAAGTCATGTGGTTTTTGAGATACTGTACTTTTTATTATAAATATTCCTAGTTTTTCATATTTATTTTTTTAAACGAGTATTTTCATACATAATCTATTAAGTGCTAGTTCGATTTCCGGAAAATTACCCTTAGACTATTGAGAAAATTTAGACAAACGCTGTTTCTCTCATAAAAAATAAACAAAATTTAAAAACTTCATTTGACAGTCAGAATCACAATGGTAATTTATTTATTTATTTATTGACAACCACTCTACAGGATACAAAGTATCCCATTTACAGAGGGTTGGAATCACCATACAAAATAAAGATTTACATTACGAGTAGTACGATTAGAATATATACATATATATATATATATATATATATATATATATATATATATATATATATATAAAGCAATTAAACAAAACTATTTAGAAAAAAAATCATATATTATTTGTTTAAAATGGTAATATGAATAACTGAAAATGTCAAGTTCAACATCACACTCACAACTGTTGAAAATGGAACATAGACGTCTAATAGGGGCTCTTTGTTCATAGTTAGTTTTAATAAGACATGTATTAAAAGTAACTTTCTGCTTGCACGTTCTAGACGATCGAGGAACATAAAAATTTAAATTGGCCAGGCTCGGAGTATCATCAATAGAATTGTGGACCAGTTTATATAAATAAAGACAGGAAACAAATTTACGTCCATTACCTAGAGACATTATATTAAATTCCATTAAAGATTTAGAATAACTATAAGTCATGAAGTTAAACGAAGGACAGAATGTACGAGCCTAGAATCTAACGAATTTTTTTTGAATTCGTTCAATTTCATTACTATGATTATTACATAACGGATTCCACACAATAAGACAATATTCGAGACCAGGCACTAGTGCGAATTATCGTGTAATTCTACGTTGATTGGACGATATTCAGAAATGTCAGAATTCTGATTGGCTTAAATTTTATGAGGAAAATAGTCTTTGAAATTTTCCGCACACGTATCTTGTGCGATCTGGGAAATTCACATTTTATAAGTTGCTTAAGCGGCGCGAAACAAAACAAAATAAATTGTTGAATTCGTACGAGTATATTAAAATATGTTTCAATAAATGGAAAAATTTTCAGTACTCATCTTTGTAAATTTATAAAAGGCTTTTGGAAATATATTTATGTAAACACGTTACAAATTATTGAACATAATCCATCAGGTAACAAATGAATAACAAACAAGTAAATAGAAATAGTAACTATGTAAACATCAAATCATGATTTAAAAACATAGTTACTGTATATATTTACTTGTTTATGTTATTTATTTGTTTTGTGATAAAGAATTATGTTCTATAATTCAAAGCGTTGTGTTTAAATAAATATATTTACAAAACTATAATCCAAAAGGTTATTTTAAATTTAAATTTTACAAATATTTTTCATGTTATTTAAGCAACGTCAGAAAAGTGAATTTTCCAGGTCTCCACCAGAAATTTCAGCGAAACCATTTTAAAGCATTTAAAAAAAAATATATATATATATTTATAATGAAAAGTATAGTAGGAAGTTCAAATATCTATTTAATTTTTTAGTTGTGCAATATGAATGAAATTGAATTGTAAAATAATAAATTTAGTACATTTGTTTATCAATGTTGGCAATAGGTAATTTCTGTTTGACATTATAAGTTCTTAACAACACATAACCAACAAAAGTAATGTTAGTAATCACAACATAAATAATAGTTATTTACTTTACAAGTGGGCAAAGTAAGGAATTACTCACGAGATAAATTTTAGCACACGAAGCTGAAGGCTGAGTGTGATAATTTTATCGAGTGGGTAATTCTACTTTACCCACGTGTGAAGTATAACGTTTTATCCAACACCTCTTAATAAATGAAAAATGTATTAAAGAAATATTATATTGACAGTGACATATGCTTTAAATTTTTTAAATTAAAATGTTAATCGAAGTAGTTACCAAGGAGTTGTGTGTTAATATTATTGTTATAAATAAAAAAATACTCACTAGTAACTTTCCTCAAAATTATACCCACTAGTGGGTAATCTGTTACTTTGCTTGTTTAAAATCGCCATAGTTATAGAGCATTTATTGAGAGGTGTTGGATAAAAAAATAAACGTGTTTAATTTATAATTGCATTTGATAAATATTAAATAGAATATTATACAGCAAGGTTGAAAAGACTATCATTATTGACCTAGCGCCAAAATTTTATCCCGAAAGAACCGAGACGATTTTCTCATGTTAAATAAAGGTGAATAATGTTGTGTTCTTAGGCTAGTAGTAAAATAGATGCAAGATTTATTAAAGAAATATTATTTGACAGTGACATATGCTTTAAATTTTCTAAATTAAAATGTCAATCGAAGTAATTACCAAGGAGTTGTGTATTATTATTATTGTTATAAATAGAAAATTACTTACAAGCGACTTTTCTCAAATTATACCCACTTTCCTTGTTTAAAATCGCCATCTTTTTAGAACATTTATTGAGAGAGGTGTTGGATAATATATATATATATATATATATATATATATATATATATATATATATATAAATTATTGTTTCCTGATATAGTAGACGAATTATTATTATATGTATGTACACATTTATAGAGGAACTTAAATAGGTAGTAACTTCTTGCACAACTTTGCTTTTTTGTATGGATTATATTCATTGTTAGTTTTATACTTTTCGTTTAAAAAATACTGTATAAAACTCAGTTTCTGCACTTGATATGTAAATAACTATTGTGTTTAAATAAAAATAATAAAAATTGTAGGCGGGAGATTCACATTTTGATGCGTTATCATCATAATTTATTTATTTTATTTTTAATTGGAACGTTCGATACAATCCTTCCATTGATTTCTTATAGTCATACTGTAGAAGAAATCGGAATAATTTTTTCTCATTACATATGGCATGACTAACACACCGTATAAAATTTTTATGTCAATGAAATTTTATTTCCTTTTGAAGAAACTCAAAGAAAAAGTTGACAGCACATGATACATCACACATGTCAAGCACTACCTGTAAAAACCTTGAATCAATTATAAACCGTTCAAGATCAAGATAGATACAAAATGTATACAAGAAACCTGAGAGAGCTACCTTATCTGAAAATTTCCGCTTCATTTAGTCTCCAGAGCAGTGAATGAAACGCTCGGAGCCGCAGATTTATGGCACGGAGAATATTGCATGAAACACGGTACGATTTTTCTGGAATTTGATGCATTTTCCAGCGGTGAAGTTACGGGGAAAACTGTAAGATTTTAATGTTGCACAAAGTGGAATTGTAACTCGTAAAACGGAACACAACAACAAATTAACTGCTACATGAAATGGCTCATTAGAATTTAAAATTTTATGCTCTCTGTTCATTGATTAAAGTTTAATTGTTCAGGTTGTAATTTTATGAGCGTTGTTATTGCTTCACAAGTCTTCTGCCGATGAATAAAATCTATTTTACAGTTCTTGTATATTGTATTGTACGAGTAATTACACAATATTTATTTATCCGGATAAATTTCTTTTCGTTGTCCAGCAGTTTGTCAAGAAAGATTACAATGTCTCCACTCGTGTCTCCACTTCAAATTTTACCCTTGTGGTTCTCCCTCTGTTATAATTTTTGGGTAAATAAGTAATTAAACATATGAAATAGGTATCTGCGAAACAAGCAAATTGTGTGATGATGTATGTAGGTATTTATCTTATATAATCAGTACACTACAGATAGAATTATTTTATTTCATCTATCTATCTATTCGTAGAAAAAAAAACTTATTTATATAATGTTTTCAATTTCGAGGCTCACCATTTGGATATCGAGAACTATAAAAACCACGACCGATTAAATTAGGCAAAATTTGCCACGCTTGTAATCGGTATTTGAAGAAAATATTTCAAATAAAAATTATATATTTTTACTGTTTAACTAGTCGCGTAAAATATGACACAAACATATATTTTTTAAATGGAACCAGTATTAACCCTCTATTGCATGAATTATTATTTTTTTCAAATAATGGCTCAAAAACATTATTTTTTACAAAAGAAATATTATTATATTTAAAATAAGTGTGCTACATAAATATTTTTCCAAAAATAAAAAAAATTTTATTTTTACAGTTTTGTTCACTATTGGGAACATTATGAATAAATTCAACTTACAATAGAACTTTGGTCTATTGGGTCGTCTTCGTGTACTATACAAAATTGTTTGATAAACAACCTCTTCTAGGAAAACATCAGATAAAAAAAATTTTTGGAAATTTTATAAAGGTGTATTTGGCTGTAATATATAAGCAGGTAGTAAACTGCTTCCTTCAAATTTTACATTTTATGTCTCAGTTTCTGTAATTATCCTTTTTCCAGTAAAATTTTTTTTTTATGTTGGTCAAATTGGAAGGAATAACCTAATTGGCAATTGACAAAGTGTATATAATGTTCCCAAATGTTACAACATGATTGCCATGAATGTAAACTGCATAAGAAAAGAAAAAAAAATTTTTTTAATTTTATGTTCCCGTTCGGGAACAGTATGCAATAGAGGGTTAAAATATATGATACCTAGTAAAATAGCTTATTTTTTCTGATTTTAAAAATGTATTACATTGAATACGTCTAATAATATTTACTTGAAAATATTTAAATACTAATTTTTGGTCGTCTGACGATGAGAAATAAGCTAAGTTACATTTGAATTAACAAATAAAATTTTATAAACAAATGATTAATAATTCACTTAGTTATCGTAGTACCATAAAACATAGGTTTATTAGGTGAACTATGAATTATTTATTTAAATTTTTTTCGACCGAACGAAAACTGACTCCTTTTCGGTGTGTTTTCGAAACGCAGTGCATTAGTCCGGTATTTTTGTGTCGTTGCTAGGTTCTGATAAATAACAGTACGGGAATTTTTTTTTTTCGGGACACTGGCAAGTATTCCATACGATCTAGTTTTCCAAATAAATTTTATGCTTATGAAAACAAATAAACAAACCATGGATATGCTATTCTCAGATATTTTTATCAAAACAATGCAATATTTTTGTGTTGTTTATTGGCTGACGCTTATAAATGAAATATAACTAATTATTAAATATAAACCGTTCGGAAAATAAAATAATATGTGTACCACGTAGGAAAAGTAAACTAACATTGACAATAGTATACAGGGTGTTTCAGGACTAGTGTAACAAACTTTAACAGCTTATTCTTGAGGTCATTTTTAGCCAAAACTGTCATATGAATATAGGTCCTTTTCCTTCTAGTTACCAAAATACAAGAGGTTGAAGTTCTACAAATAACACGAAATTTTCTAATTTTTGTAATCAAGGTACTTTCGGAAAACAAGAGTTTTATTGAAAAGTCATACCTTATTTGTCTGAATTAAAATTTGTTGCACTTTTGATTGAATTTTTGTTTCATAATGGATGGTTATAGTACTGCTGCATATGCAGATATGTTTTTTATTTATGGATTATGTAATGGTAATACCCGTTACGCGTCTAGAGAATACCAAGACAGATACCCAAACAGACGCCAACCTTCCCATGTTGTTCTGTGTTTAGAATTTATTTATTTGTCTATTTAATTGTGTCCTTGTGTATTTTGTTCTCTAAATTGTATTCGTTAATATTAATAAATAAAATTAATTAAGACAAATAAGGTATGACTTTTCAATAAAACTCTTGTTTTCCGAAATTACCTTGATTACAAAAATTAGAAAATTTCGTGTTATTTGTAGAACTTCAATCTCTTGTATTTTGGTAACTAGAAGGAATAGGACATATGTTTATATGACATTTTTGGCTCAAAATTACCTCAGGAATAAGCTGTTAAAGTTTGTTACACTAGTCCTGAAACACCCTGTATTGTGTCATTAGGAGTAAATGTGATACTTTGAGTGCTGAGCATGTAAGTTTGAACGACGAGCGAAGCGAGTCGAACAATTACATGCGAAGCACCCAAAGACACATTTACTCCGAATAACACATGATATTTTTCTTCAAACATAGAAAATAAAATTATAAATATTATAAAATGCTTAAAACTTCAAAAAATATTCTGTCTTATCTAGCATTTCAAGTTGCCGTAGAATATGCTGTTTTGTTATTTTTGTTTATTTGTTTCATTTTAAACTGTCAAATTATTGAATTACAAGCTAACTATTTTTCATAATATTTTACTTTATCCGCCGCCGGCGTAAATGTGTTGCCAAGGATACACTTTTACGCCGGCGGCGACAATATTGAACTTCTGTTTGTTGAATACAAATACATAACAACGTACTTTTATGACGTTTGAAGAAAAACTATGTTGTATATATTATAGCGGGTATCCATAGTAACATATTAATAACTAAATAGTAAATGTTGGCTGAAACTCGTATGTTCCATTTTATCTGGAACAGTATTGCGTATGAAGAACTGGTATCCATTGTAATACATTAATGACAGAAAAATAATTATTTCAAGTTCAAGAAAAGTAACTAATATAGATGCCGAAAGTTCAGTTATTCTTTTGACACTTGAACTATTTCTATTTGAAGTTAATTAATTTGTAAAGATCTCAGACAGCTCGCGTGATAAATGAATCCTTCTTGTCAAAATTTGACATCTGACATTCTGTTTCATTTGTTTTACTAATATAATAAAAAAGAATGAAATGGAAACATGCTGGGTATGAACTCATATCTAGACAGGAGAGGAAGAAGAAGAATTGCACCTTAGAGACTCGCGGATGTATGTATAAATTTAGTTCACGTTGAGTAGATATGATTTATTTACCACGCACATGTAAGATCAAAATGAATTTTGTAACATGAATATGAATTGTAATGAATAAAAACGAGATGTTGGAGAAGCAGTCAATTTAATAAAATCCAATAAATACACCAACGTTTCGACTGCTAATCAGTCTTCATCAGGGTGCTGATACAAACAAACAAACAATAAATAAACATACATATGTCAAGGTAAGCAGACTTACATAATTGGTTTTTAAAAAATAAAGAATATCATGTAAAAAATTATTTTACAGAAATCTGTCGTCAAAAAAGGATAAAATACACACACAAACATGTTACTTAACAGTCATCAACTAACTGACTTATGCAAGAAGTTTCTAGTGAAGTAATCGTACAGAGATGCAAAGAACCACTCTTCAGCCAATCAAGGGCTTGCAGGACAAAATACAAGAATAGACAATACATTAAAACTACAAAATAATATCACAGTTGAAATATCACCAGAATGTTGAAATGTACACAAATGAAATAAACTGATTATTGTAAAAATAACTGTCCATAGTGTTTTGTTATAATCCCAGAATACATGGAGCTGAGATTTTGTATATCTGTTTGTGCGTTTACTGCTTTTTTGTTTCTTTGGATGTGTAGCATTTCCATGGTTAACCGTTTATTTAAGTTCTTTTCAGTGGCTAGTATTGTGGTGTTCTCAAAGTCAAAAGCGTGCTTCTCTACCTGACTGTGTTCCACTAAGGCACACTTAGCGCTCAAATTCTGTTTTTCCCAGTTCCGTTTATGTTCTTTTAATCTGGTACTCAAATATCTTTTAGTTTGTCCTATATAGACTTGGTCGCAATCTTTGCATGGAATCTTGTAAATGATATTGGATCTCTGCATCGTGTCTATAGGGGTTTTGGTATTACTAAACAAATTATTTACCGTTTTGTACTGTTTAAAAGTGATGTTGATGTTGAGATGACGTGACAAAGTATTTCTGACTTTATGAGATAAGTCAGAAATGAACGGAATGGTGCAGTAATAATTGTTATTGTCAGTAGGTGGGGAGCGTG
Source organism: Poecilus cupreus (assembly GCA_963942605.1). Classification (NCBI taxonomy): domain Eukaryota; kingdom Metazoa; phylum Arthropoda; class Insecta; order Coleoptera; family Carabidae; genus Poecilus; species Poecilus cupreus. Next base: position 21,810,481 of record OZ012718.1, read on the forward strand.
GAGGTTTGGGGTTGTTTGTGTTGAGGATGCGGTTTACAAGGGTTTTAGGGTAATTATTTATAAGAAGTAGTTGTTTGATCTTCATCTCGACCTCGGTGTAGAAGCATTCTGACGTAAGTTTCAGCGCCCGATTTTTTAAATTTACCGCCAAGTTAATCAGTTGGTGTCGCGGATGGTGTGAATGGTAGTTCAGATATCTTGTTGTAGATGTCGGCTTTTGATACCATTTTGACAAAATGTCACCTTCTTCTTGTCTAATTAGAAGCATGTCAAGAAATGGTATTTTTCCTTCACTCTCAACTTCCATCGTGAACTGTAGGTGGTTGTCGTAGCTGTTGAATACTTGTAGAATGGTTTCTTTTTGGTCAGACGGTATAGCTGTGATGATGTCATCAACGTACTTCTTGATAAATGGAATGGGAAAAGGAAGAATGGAGACACAATGCTGAACTAATCGATCCATGACTAGATTGGCGATCACAGGACTTAGGCTGGAACCCATTGCAGTACCAAATTGTTGCAGGTAGAAAATGCCATTGAAGCAGAAGAAGCTGTTGTTGTACCAGAACTCTATTAGTTGTAAGAATTCACTTAGTGGTATGTCTGTTTTCTTACTAATTATATCCCATTTCTCTTCTATCACTTGTAGAATGAGGTTGAGGGGCACATTAGTGAACAACGAGACTACATCAAGTGAAATTAGTATGTATCCAGGATCTAGTTTAACCGTCGATTTGAAGGTAGCGAACTCAAAGGAACTCTTCACATGGAAGTCATCATTTTCTAGGCCGCTAAGTAAACCAGCTAGATACTTGGAGATGTTAGATGTAGGTCCATTGATTCCGGAAACGATCGGACGTAGTGGTAGATCAGTTTTATGAGCCTTGATGTTTCCGTAAATGCGTGGTGCAACAGCAGTGTCTTGTGTTAACCTAGTTTTAGTGATCTTATCTATGTAGTTATTGTCATGTAGTTTTTTAATAAGTGAATTGTTTTTATTTTGTATTTTAGTGGTTAGGTCTTTGTTTACTACTTTATATGTTGTGGAGTCGGATAGAAGGTCATTCATTTTGTTGTTGTAGTCTTCGGTGCTAATAGCTACTGTTTTGTTGCCTTTATCTGCTCTAACTATAAGAACTTCTGTGTGATTATTTTTCAGAAATTTCTTCGTTTTATTGTAATCTAGTGTTAAATGTGACTTGTTGTTCTTGTCATGTGTTCTGTGTAGATGATTGGTGATGTTATTAGCAACGTTAGCTCTCAAATTATTTTTTAATTCATTGTCTGTTGTTGAACTTAGTATGTATTCAACGTCAGTAATAAGTCTGTCAACAGGAATTTCCTGTGGTTGGTAGGGAACAGCAAATTTTGGGCCTAACGCTAATAAATTTTTGCATTCATTTGGAAACTCTACATTTGTTAGATTTAAGAACCATTCATCTTCTGGAAATAGATTGTTGTTCGTACGTGTTTTATTTTTTAGATTACTTAGTTTTTTAATATGTAATAAACATATTAAAAAACTAAGTAATCTAAAAAATAAAACACGTACGAACAACAATCTATTTCCAGAAGATGAATGGTTCTTAAATCTAACAAATGTAGAGTTTCCAAATGAATGCAAAAATTTATTAGCGTTAGGCCCAAAATTTGCTGTTCCCTACCAACCACAGGAAATTCCTGTTGACAGACTTATTACTGACGTTGAATACATACTAAGTTCAACAACAGACAATGAATTAAAAAATAATTTGAGAGCTAACGTTGCTAATAACATCACCAATCATCTACACAGAACACATGACAAGAACAACAAGTCACATTTAACACTAGATTACAATAAAACGAAGAAATTTCTGAAAAATAATCACACAGAAGTTCTTATAGTTAGAGCAGATAAAGGCAACAAAACAGTAGCTATTAGCACCGAAGACTACAACAACAAAATGAATGACCTTCTATCCGACTCCACAACATATAAAGTAGTAAACAAAGACCTAACCACTAAAATACAAAATAAAAACAATTCACTTATTAAAAAACTACATGACAATAACTACATAGATAAGATCACTAAAACTAGGTTAACACAAGACACTGCTGTTGCACCACGCATTTACGGAAACATCAAGGCTCATAAAACTGATCTACCACTACGTCCGATCGTTTCCGGAATCAATGGACCTACATCTAACATCTCCAAGTATCTAGCTGGTTTACTTAGCGGCCTAGAAAATGATGACTTCCATGTGAAGAGTTCCTTTGAGTTCGCTACCTTCAAATCGACGGTTAAACTAGATCCTGGATACATACTAATTTCACTTGATGTAGTCTCGTTGTTCACTAATGTGCCCCTCAACCTCATTCTACAAGTGATAGAAGAGAAATGGGATATAATTAGTAAGAAAACAGACATACCACTAAGTGAATTCTTACAACTAATAGAGTTCTGGTACAACAACAGCTTCTTCTGCTTCAATGGCATTTTCTACCTGCAACAATTTGGTACTGCAATGGGTTCCAGCCTAAGTCCTGTGATCGCCAATCTAGTCATGGATCGATTAGTTCAGCATTGTGTCTCCATTCTTCCTTTTCCCATTCCATTTATCAAGAAGTACGTTGATGACATCATCACAGCTATACCGTCTGACCAAAAAGAAACCATTCTACAAGTATTCAACAGCTACGACAACCACCTACAGTTCACGATGGAAGTTGAGAGTGAAGGAAAAATACCATTTCTTGACATGCTTCTAATTAGACAAGAAGAAGGTGACATTTTGTCAAAATGGTATCAAAAGCCGACATCTACAACAAGATATCTGAACTACCATTCACACCATCCGCGACACCAACTGATTAACTTGGCGGTAAATTTAAAAAATCGGGCGCTGAAACTTACGTCAGAATGCTTCTACACCGAGGTCGAGATGAAGATCAAACAACTACTTCTTATAAATAATTACCCTAAAACCCTTGTAAACCGCATCCTCAACACAAACAACCCCAAACCTCCACGCTCCCCACCTACTGACAATAACAATTATTACTGCACCATTCCGTTCATTTCTGACTTATCTCATAAAGTCAGAAATACTTTGTCACGTCATCTCAACATCAACATCACTTTTAAACAGTACAAAACGGTAAATAATTTGTTTAGTAATACCAAAACCCCTATAGACACGATGCAGAGATCCAATATCATTTACAAGATTCCATGCAAAGATTGCGACCAAGTCTATATAGGACAAACTAAAAGATATTTGAGTACCAGATTAAAAGAACATAAACGGAACTGGGAAAAACAGAATTTGAGCGCTAAGTGTGCCTTAGTGGAACACAGTCAGGTAGAGAAGCACGCTTTTGACTTTGAGAACACCACAATACTAGCCACTGAAAAGAACTTAAATAAACGGTTAACCATGGAAATGCTACACATCCAAAGAAACAAAAAAGCAGTAAACGCACAAACAGATATACAAAATCTCAGCTCCATGTATTCTGGGATTATAACAAAACACTATGGACAGTTATTTTTACAATAATCAGTTTATTTCATTTGTGTACATTTCAACATTCTGGTGATATTTCAACTGTGATATTATTTTGTAGTTTTAATGTATTGTCTATTCTTGTATTTTGTCCTGCAAGCCCTTGATTGGCTGAAGAGTGGTTCTTTGCATCTCTGTACGATTACTTCACTAGAAACTTCTTGCATAAGTCAGTTAGTTGATGACTGTTAAGTAACATGTTTGTGTGTGTATTTTATCCTTTTTTGACGACAGATTTCTGTAAAATAATTTTTTACATGATATTCTTTATTTTTTAAAAACCAATTATGTAAGTCTGCTTACCTTGACATATGTATGTTTATTTATTGTTTGTTTGTTTGTATCAGCACCCTGATGAAGACTGATTAGCAGTCGAAACGTTGGTGTATTTATTGGATTTTATTAAATTGACTGCTTCTCCAACATCTCGTTTTTATTCATTCAACATCCAGTCGAGAAACAACCCACCTAAATGAATTGTAATGTTTTACCACTTTCGTCAGTTGGCATTTCACTTTTTAGTAGTAGTTCGTATGAGAATAAAAAGTAAGTTGCTCATCTATTCTAAATAAATTATACATTCAACTTCAGATTAATGTACTGTGTATAATTAGTGTGTACTTTCTAGAATCCGCCCGATAGATAATCTCAATTGAAATAACATGTTTCTTTATTATTGATATTGAGTAACGAATTTTTAATATTTGCCAGAATTTGGTACAATTTCTCAGAATATTCTCCACAGTTTGAAATCTCTGTATAGTCATGAACGGTAATGGGTTTTCAATGTTCCTGAATTGTTGAGTTTTCAAGACGAGCAACGAAAGAATCCTGAAAGGATAACCGAGCTATGGAAAGAAATTTGAATTTTTCTGTGTTTTTAAAAGATTACAAAGAATTTCATTTTGAAGGGATTGAATTTTCCTCGGGCCTTTAATTTATTGTGGTATATTAGTGGAGATAAATAGTACAGCGATAACGCATCAGACTGAGATCATGGGACCCTCACACCACAGCCTATATATGCGGGTTGCTAAAATTACTAGAGAAGAAGTAATTTGCATGAAGGCCAACATGGTTTTTAAAATATATTTCAATAAATAATTGATTCATGTACAAAACAGTACACAGTCCTATACCAATTCATGGTATCCCAAAAAATATATTTACGATAATTGCAAAATAATTCAAATAATTATTATAAAAGCAATTATGTATCGTAAAAAAAACAAACAATATCATATGATGCTTCAAGGAAAACCTATTTTATTAAAATTAGAAGAAATATCAAGACTATATGACGAACAAAATAATCAGCTGAACAGACAAATAAGTATAGAAGAGAGAAGATTAAGAAAGCGTGTAGTTAGTAAAGTGGAAAGTGAAAAAAGTATATAAAAGTGGGAAAATGAATGATTAAAAATAAAATTACCCTACTCTCCTAAATTAACAATTATTCTTAGTGGTCATGGAAAAATAAACAATTATCCTCACTAATATAAAATTAGTGACAGTTGCAGAAGATCAGACGGCTGAACACTTATTGTTTCACTGCAGCGAACTAACCCCTGAGAGACAGATATTTATTAATAATATTTTGCAACAAAATGGAAAGTGGCCTGGAAGGTTAATTTAGTTTTCTCTCATCTCTTAGATGGTGATTTTTTAAATTTTATTATTAAATATATAATAAGGTATTCTTGAAACCGGAAGCAGATAAAAGAAAATTGCAAATAACATTTTATATTTCAAATAATATTTCTAACAAGTTTTATTTGAATATTTTTATCACATCTAATTTTATATTCAATATAAATCGAATTTCATATTTGAAATAAATCGAATTTATTAATTTTTGTGTCAAGTAAACTTCCGCTTATGGTTTTGCAATTGGTATCAAAATCTCTATCTTTTCAAACAGACGTTATTTGTTTCTTTACCGCCGTGTATAAGAAAATTAAAAAAATAATAAAGTTAAATTGGAATGTTTTCTGGTGGTCTCAACATCCATCAATCAACTCCAGTCGCAATTAACACCAGGAATCAATTTGCCCAATCTTTCCACTGTTGTAACAATATGTAAATTACAACACTTGTAAGTGTAACAACTTGCAGCCCAGCAAGAGTAACTTCCAATCTGCACTGTACAAATTTCTAGCAAAGTTCGCAGCCCTTAATAGGGGAACAGTGAACCAAATATAGGAACATATAAGGCGAGCGGAAGCCGCGCGGTAACTTTCGGTCAAGAAGCTATTGAAGCAAGATAACACGGCCGCAAGTTTGTTGCAGGGTTGGAGTCGAATTTAACCGATATATTGTCTGGAGAGGTTACTTATATAGTTTAGGATCACTACCATGAAGTATTTTGTTGCACTTATTGGTATTTTAATGTTGGCTTCGTTGTCGGCGAAACGAGCTTAAAGAGGACCATACGTTATGAAGTTTGGTGCATTTTACCCCTTTGACCATTTTTTTTTCTAATAATATGTCATCGTTATAAATAATGAATAAAACTTACTATGTATTGTACATACAAGTATACCGGGTGTAGATTGGGATTTCAATGCTATTTTCTTATATCACTTTAAATTTTTTCCTATGCACTTTACACTACACCAAAAGCGGAAATATAAAACTTGTACAAAATTTAAAAATGCATACAATAAGGTCCCTTTGGTTACCTAAATATTAGTATCAATCAATTTAAAATCAATATTTATTAGGAAAGGCACGGCCATGGAAAATTAAACATATACGAAAAGTATTTGACATTTCATAAAACAGTTCTATGCCCGATATTATAAAGAATAGTATATTGTGTCATTAGGAGTAAATGTGATACTTTGGGTGCTGAGCATGTAAGTTTAAACGACGAGCGAAGCGAGTCGAACAATTACATGCGAAGCATCCAAAGACACATTTACTCCGAATAACACATGCTATTTTTTCTTTAAACATAGAAAATAAAATTATAAATATTATAAAATGCTCAAAACTTCAAAAAATATTCTGTCTTATCTAGCATTACAAGTTGCCGTAGAATATGCTGTTTTGTTATTTTTGTTTATTTGTTTCATTTTTAACTGTCAAATTATTGAATTACAACCTAACTATTTTGCATGATATTTTACTTTGTCCGCCGCCGGGAGACACTTTTACGCCGGCGGCGACAATATTGAACTTCTGCTTGTTGAATACAAATACATAACAACGTACTTTTATGACGTTTGAAGAAAAATTTATTTGTTTTTAATAATTGCACATCATTTCAAATTATTGTATGACTTACTTAACATTGCTGTCAATAGTTATTTGTATCACAAGGTTGGAAACTGCTATTTTGAGAGTGCGAGTTTATTTTGATAGGACGAGCCGTAGGCGAGTCCTACAAATACGAGCACTCGCAAAATAGTTTCCAACCGAGGGATACACAAGATTTTTCGCGCCAACATTTATGTAAATTTAATAAATAAATTTAATTTATTACTCATTTTCATAGTGACAGGGAATTTTTTTATGTTGCTAACTTCACAATATTTGAATGCCAATTATGTTTATTTTCCAATATCATAACCAAAAATATCTACATATTTTTATTTGGATTTTACACTGCAAATTCAATTATAATTTCTTACAAATGTTTAAAATCCATAAATTTGAAATTTTCTTGTATTGCAAATACTCAATTGTAGATATATTGCCTTAATATTTTTAAGTCAATGTAATACTTTGACATTTCTAGCGGTCAGAAGTTAGCTAAAATTAGTGAAGTGATGCCAACATATAACCATAAAAAGTTAGCAATTTTGTCGAACTAGTTCGACAAAAACACGATTTCCGACCGTTTTAGAGATATGTAATTGTGTCAATGTCGGACGGCGGCGCGAAAAATGTTGATTGTCAATTGGACAACTTTATGTAAATTTAGTAAGGAAGTAAATTTAACTGGAGTTTAAATTTCTTTGTAATATCTGGCATTAATATAACAGAAATAAATGAACTCTGAAATTCGCCATTATATGTACGACATTTTTACAGAAAATAATGCCATACTATAATAAATAAATCTTAAATCTCCTTTCTGAAATGGCTAATTTTTTCGTTTTTGTTTAATTTTATGTAGCCGTATTTCAATTCTGCTAATATATATCACTTTATTTATTAGTCTGAAAATAATATTAGTTTATATAATCTATGTCTTTTATCCACATTTTGCTTTTGATTTGACTATTTTGCTATACTTTTTAAGTTTATAATCAAAACTGAACTATATATTGTAATAAATACCATTAAATTGACATAAATGTATAACTTTGTGCCTTTTTAGCAAATGATCGCCGAGACTTCACTTTTGCGGATCGAATTAGGTATCTAAATTATGTGTGCACATCTATGGTTACGAGAGGATTAGATTGTGGGACCATCCCGATAACCAAGTGTGGTAGATTATTTGAGAGCTCACCAGGTTTTTTTTGCATGTATCTCAGTAAATAAATGAGTTAGAGTAAATTGTACCGTTTGATAGTTGTTTAAGCGGGAGGGTATGGACTGCATACAACATCCACCAATATTAAAACACTATCCCTTACTACCTGTAAACGAACTCTTACAATCCACATTAAGTTTTATCGTATAAATACAATCCTCTATTAAAACGAAGCTTTACTTATGGATCTTCTTAACTATGTGTTTGCCTTATAGGAACACAATAATACACAAAAAAATTCAGTGATATTTTTCTATTATAAATGATAATATTTCTCTTGTACCAAATTAATAACTTACAAAATAATATAAAATTACAGAGGTTTCTGAGCAGCTCTCTGGGCGTCCGATCTGTTGTTTTTGTATTTGGTTTCGTGTTATCGCAGAATTTCAAATTGATTTGTGCCCAGCTCGTTGAAAACTGTGTGATGGGTTCAAAAATCTATTAACAAAACGTCGGCTTTAATTGTACCCTTTTATAGGAATGAACGAGCCCGAAGCAAATTTTTGTAATTTGTTTGAATCGTGATGAGAGGTTTACACATCACTGTAGCCTCAGGTCAACAGCGTTGAGTTTTAATGAAGCTCTATGAATGGTCAAACTTACATAATGAAGTAAAATGCAGACTGAACAATGTGAAATGTGGCTGGCGAACCGTAGTGTTCAAAAATAGTTATTGAACATTTCTAAAAAATATACCGTGGTTATAATGATATTTTCTAACTCTAACTGCCAAATTAGACTTTTTGAAACAGTAAGGATTAAATTTGTAAATATTTTCTCTTCTTTTTATTAACTACTCGTCCATAAAAACGGCTCTCGAAAAGTGTGATAGAAAATAGTAGTAATTTAAATCACATTTTAATCACAATTAGTATCACACAGACATCATCGCGAAACTATTAAAAACGTTATGGACTCTAAAACGTGTTCATCCATTGAAAATTCACTACCGAATTTTTAGCATGATTCCTATTGGGCTTCCAATATTAAAATACGCTGACTAGCGGCAGAATTCTGAACTACGTCTCGCGGTACATTGTGTTTTTATTTATTTAAAGAATTTGAATTTATTTGTTATTTTTTATAAATTTATATCAACAGTAGTAACTATAGAAGAATTTCAATGGAAGTATTATATTTATCTATGACGTATTATTTAAATAAGTACTACATTTGATTTGTAGATTAGAGGTTAAGATGGAGTTTTCTCTAAAAAAACCTGTTAAAAACAGACAAATTTGCATTGTTGATGGCTGCAGTTCTTCTGCTAATAAAAGTCGAACAGTTCGATTTCATTCATTCTCAAAAAAAGGTGAAAGACTAGTTTGTGTGAAGAATAAATGGGGTGTCACAATGATGTGTGACAGTGTGACAAATTAAAGGCATGGAAAAGAGCATTGAAAATTGCGATGATATTGTTGATGTACTTCCACATAATATTATGTGGCGACTATTTATTATTTGCTGGCCTTCTACCATGCTTCTAGAAGATAAAGAGCAACGTGCGAACTTACATATACTATCTAAATCTAAGCAAATAAATTACTATTTAAACTAAAAGTAAAATAAAACTACTGAAAACAACAACAAATAACTACAAAAATATTAATATGAAATACTACTAGAAAATATATACAACTACAAACTAATATCAACAAAGAAAAAGGATAACCTATCTTAAACAAAATCATGCTACAGTTAATAACTACTTACCTACAATAAAAAACTACAAAACAACTAATGGCTAATGTAAATATGACTATAGTCAATAATTAATAATAATAAAATCTAAACAAATCTACCAAATACACTAATAAAACACAAATTACCACAACTAGAGCACGCATTCGCCATAGAAGACCATACAAAATGAATCTGACATGTACCGCTAGAGATTTGTGATCAGCGCCATCTTTTGATAGTTTGGAAGCCCAATACCTCCCTTACAGGATGTGGCGGGAGGTAAAAATTAAAATATTTAATTATTCTAAATATTATTTTTATTAGTAATATTTTTATTTGATTTTTTTAATCGCAGATGACATATTTGAAAAAAATGTAATTTGTTGTTTTATGTGTCAAGTTAACTCCCACATCCAGCTTTGCAATTATGTCCCAAAATCAACTCATTTTGTCGAATAACTTATAGGTTATTACTATGAAGTTTTATTAATCTATTGTTTCTTGTTTGTGAATTAGTGACCGTACAAGCTCACATTTACATCTATCTATCCCGTCACAAAGACGTCATTGATTAACTCGGATTAAGAGAATTTAAAATGTAATTTTTTAAAAATATTTCCTGTTTTAAAATATTGAAAGAAGCTTTCAGAAATCATAATATAAATATTGGTTTAGATCTGCATGTCTTCTTCAGGTTAAATACAAAAACCAAATAATAATAATAATTCCTATATTTCCTTGCTAATTGCTAATTCTACAATCACACGTTTGTCGCGTTATGTAATTAATAATAATTAATTTTTAACATGGAAAGATTTAAAGACATTTAGATCTCTATGTCGGTGATATTCACTAATCATTTTCGTACAGCAATACTTTCTTACCGGGTGTCTACTTTTGTTTTTTGAGCCAAAGAAAATACAATATTAATATTTTAATTTCGCTCTAAGTTTTTATCTATTAATTTTACAGCAAAAGTATAAATAGTTATACGACCGTTTGTACGTTTTGTTTACCATGGCACTCTGGAAATAACTAAAATTTATATATATCATTTGCTAGAATTATATCACTTCAATAAATTTAGGTTCATTTGGTGCTGATTATAATTCCGAACATTTTACCTATGTACACTTGTGCTCTAAAATTAATTTATTTCTTCACTTGTATTGTAATATACTATTAAAATGTACCAAATACAAGAAAAGTTGTGTTATGGTTTTCATATTACATGTCTTTTTTTATCGACAATATTTTTTCGTGAGGGTCTGAATAAACGTTCACGTATGTCGAGTTCTCTTTCAAAGTTCTCGTGAATTCGTTGAAAATATCCGAGGTCTGCGTAGGAAAAATGTTCTCCCGTTTCAGAATTCTCGATTGGTTCCAAGGTTCGTACAAATTACATTCGTGCAAAGTTTATGAGTTCCCAGGGTTCGAAGTTAATATCGCACGGAAGACGAAATGAATCTCGACAGTTTATTTGCACCGGCACGCACCTAATTGTTTCCTACAGATTTTATTTTCCTCAGTTTTACACACGAACAGAACAGATTTCTTTCAGCAACATCTGGCCGATATAATTTGACCGATTGTCTTATTTGAGATTAGAATTAGCCGTTAAGATTAAAAACCTCTACCATGAAGTAGAACCCTTGATTTAACTATTGCAAATTATTCAGGTCATTGACCAGTGGACATGACGCAGGTTTAGAATCTCTTGATCAAATCGCTGCGATCTAGGAAGAGTTCCACACCTTGGTTTTAATTGTTTCTCTCGTCGTTTTGCCTTTAGGACATTGGGTTTTATTCAATTCTATTCTGATTGGCACGAGTATATAATTTGAATACTAATGCTTTGGTTAAAACGAGAAAAGAAGATTCAATCGAACGAAACGCAAGTAACAATGTTTCGCGGTAAGGTCTACGCTTGGAGGCAAATATTTCAATGGCCTGCTACCTAATGCTTAACAAAGAAGAAATAACATCACGCTATATCTCACCAAGTGGAGGTAACGAATTCAATCAACAGTCAAACATTCCTGTTTTGCCATCACTTTTGTTTCGTTCACATTCATACATGCACCATCTATCAGACCTATCCGTTTAATTCTCAAATGCTCACGCAATCGTCCAACCCAATTTCGCCCTTGCGGCAGAAATATAAACTAGAGGAAAGGGAAAAATATGTATTATCATAAAAGTTACGACAATTTAAATTTTTCTTTTATTGAACAAAAGTTGCTGTTCACATGCTTGAGAGTCACATACAAACAAGAACGCCACTATAAAATAAATTTTCTTTCAAATTCACTTAAATATCATTACATTAAACGTCAAAATGTGTTAAGTGCAAAATGGTTAATACTTTCAGTAACGAGGTATATGTAGACATGATTATGGTTTTTATAGAACAAGCTTCATAATTAAAAAGATATCTACAATTCACCGCTTTTGCCATTAATTTTAAATTAAAATAATCTATTGTCTGATTTGAATGAAACATATATCTATGGAAACAAGGAAATAGTAATTTTGCCCAATTATTTTCAGGGGTATTCAATAGATGAGCGTTAATTTAAAATAAATTTAATTTGCTGTAACTTTTTGGTTATTGCGTTTTTGTCAAAAGTTTACTTTATTACTTTGGCCCATCTAGTTACACTTTCAATCTTTTTGGTACGTTATTAATCACCCTGTATGTAGCATCATACAAATTTTTAGTTTTTCAAAAAGAATATTACATTTCAAATATTCCCAGATATACATCAGAGCTACGTTTTATATTTACAGCCAATAATTTTGTCATAAATTTCATATACAATTGGTAACATCGCATCATTCGTAAATAATGATACGGAAGATTTATAAATATAAATAATTAATTTCTTTTCTGTGAAAATTCGGAGACATTTGCATAGTCGATATTTATTGATTGGGCTCTGTAACTTAAATTAATTATAATAGGTATATTTGTACATTTGAGCTTACAATTGACAATTTAGTTCTAAAATTTATGAAAAAAATTTTTCCTAGCAACATTGTTAAATCTCAAAATGTCATAGTTAGTAGGCCATAGTATAGACCAGTGAATAGCAGCCATTGTGTTTATGTATTAGTATATTTAGTGTTAATAGATAGGGTCACTAGCTCCGTTGTAACCATTGATAAATTAATGAACGGAATGCATCAGATTATGGATAATAAAATCCTCAATTCAAATCCTTTAAAGAAAACTGTCGTCGCTTTTAATTTTGCCCCTGTGCTTTTCGAGATTTATGACTGCCTCGCCCGGAAAGGGTAAATGCGTAATGGTATATATTTATTTGATGTGTACTAAAAGTTTCTACATTCAATTTATACGATGTGATCGCTGGATATCAATTTCCATAATTTACATTTGGTTGTTGGGTCTGAGAAACAATTTCCGGGAATTTGTATGCATGGAGGGCCATCTCATTTGAATCTCAGAATCGAGCCAAATCAGTCGTCATGGGAATAGGTATTTAGTTATTAACATCAGCAATCAAAATTAACTTATATAACAACTAGATAAGCCAAATGAACCATTTTCCGAATATATTAATATTTCTTATTCCTATAGCACACTGGACAAAAAGTCGAAGATGAAAACAACAGATAAATAATCGATAAAAAATATTTCCATCGAAGAGTTCATCGATGAAACAAACGTGTTTTATTTCCCACGTATCTTTTATGTCTCATTTCAATACTGTATTTTGGAAACGCATTCTCCAAACAATCAATGGCGTATCTTATATTAGATTGCAAACAACAAAACTAGGAAAATATCAATTCGACAATCAACGGTATAGGAACATTTACTGGTATTGTTACCAACTTATTTTGTCTCAGAGAAATTCGCCGTATTTGTTGCTTTTGCTTTTTGTTGTATTCATCGATGCTCTTCGACCACTGTGCCATAGGCATTCGAAACGTATCTCGAAGATAAAATGTACAGAAGGTGTGACATTTGTTGTATTTGTTATTTGAAATATAAACTTAAAATATTGTGTTGGAGTAATAGTTTTGTAGTAACGGAGATTAATAATTATTTGTATCACTAGCGGGTATTTTAGTAAATTGCAAAAAAGTTTCTAGTCGTGTGATTTATTATAAATTTACTAAATGGTATTCCTGATTTATTTGTCAAATATTAAATACTAGAGATTTTTGATGTTGGTAGGTAACATCAGGACATTCATAAACAAGGATACGAGGGATTTATAAATATAAACAATCCATTTGTTTTCTTTGAAAAATTCAGTGACATTTATTTAGTTTCCGAGGATGTTATTAATAATGTGTTGCCAAAAAAATCTTCGATTCGTACTGGAAAGCCACTTGATGCAAAACCTAACCTTATAATGTTCCTAGCTTTTGCAGTTTCTGGGTGATTTTGAGATGTGTAGCTAGGTAACTAGTGCTTTTGGACGAAGTCGTGAAAAAGATTTTTCACTTTCTGATACGTAGAATAAGGAAGTATAGCAATTCTGAGAAAATCCCCTAATTTCATTTTGACCATATTTCACAATATCTGTGTGAATAGATGGATTTAACTGTAATCATTATATTTATACACTGTTTCAATTTATATGTTTACCACTGGAATATCGAGAACAATAAGAGTTGAGTCGTGTGGTGATCACACCTATTTTTTTGTTTTCAGATTTCAAAAAGTACTTTATGGTTCAAAAGATTCGTTAATGTACCTTCTCTTATTCATAAGTTATTGCACATGAAGATAGTACAAAGTAGTCGAAAGAACTCCGGGGACCGGAGAACATTTCTTTTTATAATTTTATTAAAGTGTGTGTTGATGTGTACTTGTGCCGAATTTAAATGCGTCTACAACAACAAAAAATACAATAGCACAATCACGCAGCATTCCCACAAGCGCTTGAATGGATTCAGTGCCCCGCGCACCGATTCGTGCTGTTATTATATTTTTTACGATTATTTGATCCATGTCGCAGTGCGGAACGCACGTTTTGCTTGGCTGGCTCCAGCGAAATGCGCGCAACGCTTCATGAACCACGCTGAAAAAATCGTTTCCCCAGAGCTCCCAGCTGATGCTGCTCATCGCACTTTGTTTATGATCTAAGCTTCACTGCCTAATGAAGGAAGTAAATTAAATAAGGCGTGATTTATCTGTGGTGTACATTGCCCTTTTGTTCTATTTTAATTGGTATCTCTATAGAGCAGGGCAGATGAACATAAATTGCTTTCAATCTAGTTTCTTTCTTATGCATGGCATGAAGATTTATAGAAATCTTGAGGAAAATCGGTGCTGAGATTTTTTATGACAAAACATATTTTGAGAGTAAGTTTAAGGGTACAAATTTAGTTAAGGGTATAGAATTGAAATGTGGCGTGTAAGGATTTCAATGCTCTATCTTTACCTAGTCACTTTCTATTAAAAGTATGAATAGAAAAGTTATTTAGCTTTTAAAAATGCACGCAATGACACTCATTCGATATGAAATGGAAAGTAGAGTGATATACCAGAAACGGGTAAATGTTGTTATTGGATTAGCGGGTAATTGTTTAAATGACAATAGTTTAAACTATATTGGATCCTATAGTATTCGTAAAAATAATTCAAAGTGGCTGACACTTAGCAGCAGAAGTATAAACTAGAGGAATATAAGAAAAACATTCATTGCTTACATTGAAGTATGCATATACATACATCGAATTTCAATAGGATTGTTTTCAGATATATTGATATAAAGTATGTTATTTAGAAATTGTATAAGAATTTTGGATTTAGTTCTGCAAAAATATTTTATTTATTGTGAACACATTACATAATGAATTAATAGAGAAAAAAAATTCACAAATAGTTTAATTAGCGTATATGAATAAGATGTGATGCATAATGACGAGTAAAAGCAAAAATACTTTTTTCACGACCGGGAGAGAAATTCTGTTTCTGTGATATCAAAATCATACATCACAGCCAATTTTATTTTAGGGAGATATCTGAACATTTTGTATCCCGACGGGAGAGAAAGTGCTCAATGACATTTGTTGTGAAAAATAAATAAAACAAAACAAATCAAAAGAAACTGTTATAAATTGTATCACAATTCTAATAATTTTTAAATATGTTGTACGAGTATATCTATTTTTCCTCGTCTCCACAGAAAAAAATCCTAATTAATTATAAAATAGAAATATTTAATTTACACATTACGCTAGAGGACCATTATTATCAGAAAACGGACAGTTGTTCTCTATATTGAATTGCTAACGTATCCGATCACTATTTTTGCATGAATTACGAAATAATTGATTGCAGTTCGCCAATATTCAACGATCAATATTTGACAGATTGGGTTGCATCCACTGATTTCTATATAACACTAGATTGGGCATAGGCCATATTCTGCCATCTGAGAGCGTTCCCAATTGAACTGGTAAAATTGAGGTTTTGTGACACACTTTTGTAAAGTAAAGTGCATAATCTGAAGCTCTGCCTTCTCTCTCTCTCTACACTGCGCTCGCCACCACCTCTCTTTAGGTCATACTATGAAGTATGGTCATACCCATAGACAGGACAGATAGATTTTTAATTACTAAAGTATCACAAAACCTCAATTTTGATCATTATGGCGGCGTTCAATTGGGAACGCACCGTGGCGGCTTATGCCCAATCTAATGTTACATAGAAATCATTGGTTGCACTTATTTTTCTCCATAATCTCACAAAAGTGTTACTAAATATATTTACAATTCGAACTAAGAATGCAACAACAGTTATAATGTCGTATCATAATAGTTAAATAAAAGTTGTATCTTGGAAAATCTTGTACATATAGCAAACAGATAATTGTTTTCTTATTCCTCCACCATCTTGCCATCGGTCAATCCACTATCTTCATTAAATTATTTTGCAAATAGATTGTTTTGCAGATGTTCTATTTCATCTTACAAAATATCTTAAAGTGAAATAGGGCGTAGATTTACAACATTCGAGAAAATTATATCCAGCTTTTAGAAGCGTGCAACGAGTATAACCTATAAATAATACAATAATGTCTGTTTGATATTGATTAGGCATTTCACACATCGATTTTTTTTCAATTATGTGATAATTTGTTTTCCTTATTTCTCCACCATCTATCCAACGGTCAACCTCACCACCCACATTTGGGTTTTTTCGTGAATAACCACATATTTCATTCGAAATATTACCCACAAAGATCTGATCCGGATACGATCCCCTGACAGCTGATGCTTTATGCTCGGATTTATGCCATGAAGTTGTCTCCTGATTGAAGATAACGTTCCGCTATTCGAAAAATGTACCCAGGAACACAAGCCAGATTAGCCCGATAAATTACTCGAATGTGGTGTGTGTCATTAAATGTGTACTGCTGCCTAATTACAGTTGTAAAACTTTTTATTGTTCTAAAAAAATTCCGGAGCCTCCGGCTTCTGTGACTGTTTTTATGGTCACTCGCGCGACGGACAAATTGCTTAATTTTTTGTTTGTGGACGGAATTCTTAACAATAATTAAGATGTTATTGTTAGTGTCTGCGTAGTTTACATTCTACTTTTTTTTTTTTGTTACAGGTGAGCTGGAGTTTTACATATTTTGACATCTTTTTTGGTAAGTTTTTTTCCTTCACTCTGTAGTCAATTTGCAAATTGTGCTGAGGATAACACTAAATTAAAGCAATTTTATAATCCCTATAATATGTATAGTTGAACGGATTTATAAGATTAGTGATTTTTGTTGCTTTCAAAAATAGTATATTGTGTTATTAGGAGTAAATGTGATACTTTGTGTGCTGAGTATGTAAGTTTGAACGACGAGCGAAGCGAGTCGGACAATTACATGCGAAGCATACAAAAGTAACATTTACTCCGAATAACACATGCTATTTTTTCTTCAAACATAGAAAATAGACATTAAAACATTAAAAAATGTTTAAAACTTCAACAAATATTCTGTCGTATCCAGTATTTCTAGTTGCCACAGAATGTTATTTTGTTATTTTTGTTTATTTGCTTTATTCTTAACTGTCAAATTATTGAATTACAACCTTACTATTTTGCATGAAATTTTACTTTGTCCGCCGCCGGAGTAAATGTGTTGCCAAGGAAATACTTATACGCCGGCGGCGACAATATTGAACTTCTGCTTCTTGAATACAAATACATAACAACGTACTTTTATGACGTTTGAAGAAAATAGTATATTGTGTTATTAGGAGTAAATGTGATACACAAAGTCACATTTACTCCGAATAATACACACTATTTTTTCTTCAAACATTGAAAATAGTAATATCAACAATTAAAAAATTATTACAACTTCAAAAATATTCTGTCTTATACAGAATTTCTTGTTTTGTTCATTTGTTTCACTTTTAACAGTCAAATTATTGAATTAATTACTAAATATTTTACATAAAATTATTCTTTGTCTCTTTGGTGAAAAAAATAAGTGTCTGCTTGTTGAATATCGTACAAGTACATAACACTGTACTTTTATGACGTTTGAACAAAAAATTATTTATAGTACTGTAAAGTTAGTCTCAAAATTATAAGCCACTTATCATAAATATATAATTATAATTAATTTAGAATGAATAACTTTCAAAGACGCAAGACTTTGAGAATGGTTTTCTCATTTGAATTTAAATATTTTAAACAAGAAGTTAAAACGTAGCTACTAAGTTGTACTTTTGGTATTTTTCTTTTCAGAATAATGGTTATGCAAAAACGATACGTCGTATGGCCATTTAGCAAAAGTTATACGTTCTCTTAACATACTTCATAATTATTCAAATGAAACAATGGCTTACAGAGAAATGGATATTAATTTCGGTGGTTCAAAATAATGACGCGCCGGTAAAAGGAAGTTCATGTTTCAAAGCGCTAGGAAAACAGAAAACCTTATTTAGTAAATTTATGCTGTTCACAAAGAAAATTATACAACCATTACATTAATAATGCTTAGCGAGACATAAGAATACAATTCTGATGTAAGCAGCACACAACTTCCTTCAAATTTCAATTTTTGAACACTATACTTTCCACTAATTTGATATATTATGTAGAATAGGTGTTTCAGTTATTTGTTTGTTCTCAAAGCAATTATGAAAATGTCCGCATTATTTTTTTTTTAATTCAATGACTTATTTATATTTGGCGAGAAATTAAATATTAAAAATTAGGAGAAGGGATACCTGAAGTAGTTTTGATAGAAAAGAAATGAACATTATTTGAACAGTAAGAGGTAAGTACAAATTACATCAGTTCTGATATTATATCTGGTTCGTTTAGATGTTGTTAAGTTTCTATGCTTTTCTATTGTAAATAAATAATTTCAGTCCTGGAAACTATAGTTTTATTATAAATTATTACATTAAACTTCGCTTTCAAAACGCATGACTTACGCCAATTTATACTCTGCCAATTTAAGGTCACTCATACGACTACCTACGTCTAAATCGAAGTCTAAATTATAAGATTATGCTGGGTGAAAAGTGGTATAAAGGGAAATAAATACAATTCTTTTTAATTACTCCAAATTTTTACTTAATCATTTTACAGCAAAAGTGTAAATACAAAAGTTGTTCAGGATTTAAAAATACATGCAATAATCCCATTGGTTACATAAATATTTCCGTATTTCATTATATCAATCAAATTAAAATCAATATTTATTAGGAAAATTATAACGCGGCCATGGAAAATTAAACAAAAACAAAAAATATTTGACATTTCATAATACAGTTTTAGATTTACTTATTTAAAACAAAAATATATACTAATGAGCTCTTAAATTCTCCATTATATCAATACAATCTTCAGCGAAAATTCAACACTGTAATAAGTAAATCTAAATCTGTTTTCTGATTATCAAATATTTTTCGTTCTCGTTTAATTTTCCATGGGCGTATTGCAATTTGCCTAATAAATATTTTTTTTTTTTTGGTTTGTTAAGACGAATGGCCCGTTTGTGTTCTGTAATTCTTGTTGTTATCATTCTGCTAATCTGTCCTAAGGCTATGTATTCACATGAAATTTTGTAAATTCCAGAGCACTGAAGAGGAAAAATATTCTTATATATCAACACAAATTACCATTTTTGTAGGTTCTATATTTAAATATAAAGTAAACAGATTAAAAATCTATTTTCGCACACGCTAGTGCATTAGCAATTTAGTCACGTTTTCTCATAATTTTAATCCCAAAAAGATTTTTAAATTGCATGAAAGATACGATCGTTAACGAAGCCTCCATTTTGATTGAATTTTTATTAACGAGATGGTGAAACTGTGTACAAAGCAGTTTCACATAAATTATTATCTCCAATTTTTAAATTAACGTTTTAAATTACCGTTCCGCGAGTTTGCAAAATGTGAAAATCAATAAAAGTTTGATTCAAATTTAAAATTGTGGCGTAGTTGTGAGACTCGTTCTTTATGATAAATTCAATAAATAGCATAGGCCAATTTTTTACTAACTGTTAACTGAATTGCCGAAATATGTAGATTATTAATTTGAAATTATTTCTTATCAAAAATATTTTACCCTTATTTGTATTCTATGATGTTTACTAATTTTATTTCATTTTAAGAATATAGTAGGATTAAAACAGGATTTGCGATGAGAGCGCAAATATAATAATCCTCCTATTGTAACTATTCAAGTAAATTATGTGATTGGAATTCTTTATGAAACTATATAGGTATTTAAAAGTATTTATGTTTGCAACATATATGTAAATGTTCTTGATTTATCGTATTAGGTATATTTGCTAAATTGTAATAAACACAGATGTATATTGCAGGATTAATTCGATACACAAATCTATGATTTGGGATCCATCCGGATTTAGAATTAGCGAAGTACAATGTTTGCTAAACCAATTTATTACAATTTAATCCTTGTATGATTTATAACCTATTTAAGGTACTTTTCAACAATAGGATACAACACTACACAAACTACAACATTCTGATTATTGAACGGTTGGAATTTCTAATTTTTTCCTGGTATTCCACGAAAACTTGGATTTTCACTATACTTTGCTTAAACTACAGGGCGTATTACAGTATTAGAATGATTTTTTTACTTTCTTATATGCAGTTTGAAGACCTCTAAATTGGAGGTAACCATTGTCTGAATGACGTTTATGTGGATGGATGGATGTGCGTCCCTATATTCAATAACTAACTAATGAGGAAATATAGAGCAACATTACTACTTTATAAGTTTTATGACAATGCGAAAGAGTTGATTTTGATAACAATTCTAAAACCCAAAGTAGAAGTTTACTAGACGAGCAAAGCAATAAATTCAATGTAGGTATTTCGAATAAGAAATCAGCTAAGAAAAATGTTTCAAATAAGAGAATTTTAGTAATATTATTTGGATTGTAATGGTTATTTACGCAATTAGTGAGATATAGACAATATTATCGCACGTATGACGCTTGAAAAGTTGCATGGGGCCGTAGGTTGCATTTAGTATCCCATGTATTACATAGAAAATTGTATCTACGATTATTCGGAATTTGATAAATAATTATATTGATATATTTTTGTTAAAATAAAAATATAGTTAATTTTAAATCAAAATAGCAACTGGCAAGGGATAGTACCTATTTAAAATTATAGCAAACAGTGCGGTAATAGTGAATAGTAATAGCCTGGATTTTTCTAACAGATATTAATTTTTATTTAATTTATATATCGTGGAATATTAATATTTATGTACACAAAATTGCATTCTATTGCATGCTTCTTTAAATTCATGACAACTTTTATATTTACACTTTTGTTGTAAAGTGAATAAGTAAAATGATATAGCAATATAAAAAATAGCATTGAAATCCCTTTACGCTATCAGGTATATTCAAAATTATTTTAAAACAGTTACTTTTCAGAAGGCAACCAAATCTATTTTGCAGTTTAACATTCCGACACGGTTACTAACGAATTATTTCTTGCCTATTAGTTTTCTGTAACGACTGTTCTATATTATTTTCTCTACAAAAATATGGAAATAATTAGGTTAACATTGAAGTCATTCTAGCATCAATAAGAGTGCGAGAAAATGTCATTTTCCGAAACAGAGAACGAAATTCTTGTACAAAAATCCTAGTTGTGTAGTTAACCAAACTAATTGCGTGTGTAAAAAGCACAAAAAATAATAATTCAAACCAAACATTTTATTTTCATTTACACTTCGATGAACTTTGAAGGCCCAATTTAGCACCCAATTTAAAAAATATTAAATTGCAAAAATAAACAACTTTTGGAAAAGCCCAAAGGATAGAGATGAAAATCATAACCGAGGTGGCTTTGGTTACGAGCGAACTAAACTCGGTTTTATTTCTGTATCGCAACACTTTGAAAAGGCGTTCGGATCACGAACACCGCGCTCGACCCTTTGCTCCTTTTTCAGGATGTCGCAGTGGTACCACTAAAGCCAACCAGCAATCAAAGCTGCCTTGTTCAAACGTACACTCGGAAGTAGAAAGATACAGTTCTAAATGCTTAAATTAGAGTGAATGTCTTAAGGCATGTTCATCCTGGTTTATTATATTTTTTGATCCAAAGCATTTTTTTTTAGATAATACCGTTTTTGGATTCAATTTTGTTTATTGTCGATTACAGCGCCATCTATTACGCAGCGAAAAAGTGTTACGTATTTTTTATCATAGAATCCAAACTGCAATATAAAATGGGGGTTACTATTTAAGATTTTAACCTTACCAAGGAGTGGAGCATACCATTTTTTAAAAATTATTGAACCAGCATTTTTTCGCTAATTAATCCGGTGTGTATATTTTTTAAGATATTTCATTGTCTCAAGATAAAAAAAAACTCAGCCTCTATTTACACGTCACAGATTGAAGCTATGTTGTGGGCCCTTTATGTCTTTGATAAACAGCAAAAATACATTTTGAAAAATAACTTTATTATAACAAGACAGTTAATTTGAATTTCATTGTTTTTTATTTCATAACCATGCCATACCTATATTGTTTAATATTTCTTTTTCATCTATCTTCTCAAGGATGTACATTTAATAAACCGGTAGGAAATCGTATTATTATCCCGATAATGGCAATAATATAATAATAATAATCTTCTTCGAGTCCATAACTTATATCATACGTAACTAGATGCCAGCTCATCTCACGATTTACCAAGTTATTCGGCCAACCTCGTAAACGTTCGATAGCAAATCGTTTCGTGGTGTCCTGGAATTAGATGTTGAGTGATGTTATTTTATTTCCAATTCCACTGATGCCGGCAGGCCCATCTAGCTGTAGCAATCGATACTGCAACATTGCAGGCTATCCGCGATTATAGGGTAAATAAAACAACTTATCTGTGGTAGCAGAACGGACTGTGGAAATGAATGCTCGGGTAGCTTTCAAAAATTAAAATTTCCAATACTCTTGTTCGTTTCTTTTCGGCATCACAAACGGGATTCCTTGCTTCACTACTGTAGCGTGAATTGTTAATGGAATGCATTAGTCAATGACAGACCATGATAGAAAGAGAAATGAAAATATTGAAAAGAAAGAAATTGTCATAGAGCTTATACGATAATGTATTGATAACTACGTTAAAAAATTAAACGTATAAAATAGTATAAAAATTGAATGTTTATACAGCAATCAATATGTAGTTGAAATAATTTGATGAAATTTATACTATATAATTGTAATTATGTAAGATAAGGTTATATTTTTGGCTCATCAATCTAATAAATAGTTTAATAACGTAGATTTTTAAAGTTTTTCGCATCTGCAAATTATTCTTCATTTAACGTCTTTCTACTTGATTGCATTTATTATCTCTCTTTCGCTGAACAAAAATAAATCTCGTGTTCGCAGCGAAATATTGTCTTGAATGAAAAATCTCTTTTCAGATCGTTTATAAATCCATGAAAGAAACAAATGCCTTTCCAATAAAATCGCGAACATCTGCTGCGTCTTCCAGAGCACGAGTCGTCGCCTCTCATCTTCAATAAACTACAGAATTTGCTCAGCCAAGCAGTAAATTTATTATTATATCTTTGTATATCTCTTATAATGTGAGAAACGAGAAAATATTTTAACGGAGCGTAAAAAATGTACCAATCAACGTTCTTTCTGAATGCCTCTCGCACAAAATAGTATATTGTGCAACAAATGCAGAATATTCACTCTAGATGTAATATTTTCAACACCAGAAGAAATACACGATCTTGAAATAAGTAATTCTGCACAAGATACACTTTATGCAATTACAGCTACACTTTTGACAAGTTTTCTGATTGTGAACAATAATCATTATGGTGAAATTAAAAATCTTGAAAGGTGGGTTCGTTCTGTTGTTTCATCGGTGAGTTCATCGATGCTCATCGACTAGTGTGCCATAGACATTGTAATGGATAAAGTGATTCGACCAAGTTTGAATTTATGTATAAGGAAAGAACTGGGAGAGGTGAAAAAAGACTGAAGTATTTTATTCACCTGTCCACATTCTTTCCTCAAATATGTTATATTATTTTAGTTTATTTGTAATCTTAGTACAATACTTTAAAATAATTATTAAATATACAGAATATGCAATTTAAATGTGCCATCGTTATTACAAGAACAATAAAAGCAAAGAAGTAAATTAAATTAGCACAAAATTTCTATTTTTCAAGACTATTATAATGATTATTTTTTGACGTTTCTTTAAACCAATGAAATGCTTTATTGAATGTCACGTGTCTGCGTTTTAACCAATCATGTCATTATTATACTGAGAATAATGCTCTTGTGAATATTCCCGGGAATATTCTCTGTAGCTTTTTTGTTTTTGTTGTCAGATGTCAGATAGTTATCATCAACACAAGTAAAAATGAGCAAAAAAGATAGATTTAGTGGCGTGCCTGATGATGAAATCAAAAAATAATCGAATTAAATATAACTCGAGAGTTCGATAAATTAGAAAATAATTCTCCAGTATCTTTCTCAAACTTGTCGCCATTTGGCAATAGCCACTCAAGCCCTACGGGCTTTCGTGGCTATTGCCTGGCAACAAGTTTTCGAAAGATCTGTCAAATTATTTTCAATTTATTCTCACCCTCTTGTTATATTATTACTGAAAATAATTCTCCAGTATCTTTCTCAAACTTGTCGCCATTTGGCAATTTGCCTGGCAACAATTTTTCAAAAGATCTGTCAAATTATTTTCAATTTATTCTCACCCTCTTGTTATATTATTACTGAGAAAAAATTATTTTTTTTTTGGTTCTCAAATATTACTATAATTTTGGTTACTCTTCCATGTGAAATAAAATCGGATATTAGATCACAACGATTGTGCAAAATTAGCATATTTGTAGCTTGTATGTTATGCGGAAGGCAATATTCTGGAATGTACCGTACGTACAAAAAATAATTTATAAATCTAAAGAAATAAAGATTACAATCAAAGTTAATTATTGTAACACAATAGAAACTTACACTTTGACCTTTAGTAATTGGACTCATAGGAACAAGTCAGTGTCTGCACGCTATTTGACAGCTTCACAGCACATGAAGAATTGAGAACCGTTCATTTTTCTATTCGACTGACTTTGATCAATACAAATAATCGGACTGCGATATCTTGATTCGATTGTGTTTTGTGCGAAGTTAACAATGACAGACGTGGAGATGAGGTGATGCATCATATTTCCGTGAGAGAAAACACTTTGATGAATATGCCTGCAAAGAAAACTTTTATAACAATACATTGTTACTCGTATGCACAAAGCGCTGGCAGCTAATCACGTTGTTTTCTGTGGAAAGAAGGTAAATTGGAATAAGAAATTACAAAATCTTGACTTGAGTTTAATAATAGTTATTTTCGCGCCGCCGTCTGACATTGACACAATTACATATCTCTAAAGCGGTCGGAAATCATGTTTTTGTCGAACTAGTTCGACAAAAATTGCTATCTTTTTATGGTTATATGTTGGCATCACTTCACTAATTTTAGCTAACTTCTGACGCTAGAAATGTCAAAGTATTACACTGACTTTAAAATATTATGGCAATATATCTACAATTGAGTATTTGCAATACAAGAAAACAGAATATTTATGGATTTTAAACATATTTGTAAGTAATTATAATTGAATTTGCAGTGTAAAATCCAAATAAAAATATGTAGATATTTTTAATTATGATATTGGAAAATAAACATAATTGACATTCAAATATTGTGAAGTTATCAACATAAAAAAATGCCCTGTCATTAAGAAAATGAGTAATAAATTAAATTTATTTATTAAATTTACATAAATGTTGGCGCGAAAAATCTTGTGTATCCCTCGGTTGGAAACTATTTTGCGAGTGTTCGTATTTGTAGGACTCGCCTACGGCTCGTCCTATCAAAATAAACTGGCACTCTCAAAATAGCAGTTTCCAACCTTGTGATACAAATAACTATTACATATCAAGTACGGAAAAATATTCTTACACATGAGCGCTTACTTGAAACACGAGCGAGGGCTTCAATTACGTGAAATCGTGGATAACGTCTTCCTTTTTTTTTAAGAACAAAATTAAAATTTAATCGAAATACTCATACGTTTACGCATTCTACAGAAGCAATCACAGGTTGCGAAGGAATTGATGACAGTTGAAATAGTAATTTGCAAATTACAAGCACTCGCAATACAGTTGCTGATTTCTTCTTTTTGTCGACTTTGCCATAAATTTATTAAGGGCCGATCTACGAATAAAATAGCGTACAAATTATTCGCCTAATAGATGAAAAATCACGCATCGAAATCGAGGCTCAAATAATAGTAATTGTTTAACTGTAATTTTTTATGCGCAATTTCTTATTTTATCTTATTTCGAATACGGAAGTTTATTCGTAGATGAGAATACCGGCCCTAAATGAAATTACTGATTTATTTGTCAATTTTTTTTATGTAAGTAACATCAATACATACGTAAAAGAGGATATGTATAATAGATCAGGGGTGGGCAACCTTTTGTATAACAGGGGCCAGAATAAGATTTACGTTTCGTACGCGGGCCGTAGTTGTTAATTGACACATTTTTGTTACTTATAATTCTTTCTGAAAATATAAAAAAACAATAATAAAACAAAATTAACTAAGTACTACATTTATTTCTTATTTAAACTAGACGAATTATTTCGAAAATTTAACTGTAAATCTCTCCTATTTCCTTATGTTGGGTACTAACCTAATTTAAAATTTTGGTTTTTTAAAATATTTATTTATTATTTCTTCTAAAGATCTCGCGGGCCGGATTGGAACTTTACGCGGGCTCTGTAATAGATAGTCCAGCACTATAAAAGAAGTTGCCGAGAATGTTATCAATAATAATTTATAGCCAAAAGAAAATGTCGTAATTGACAACCAGTTAAAGCCAACCCTTCGTCTTCTCTAGTCTTTAGTTCTGCTGTCTGAGCCGGAAAACAAGCAGGTTCTGGACGATTTTGAGATATGTAAAACTAGTGTTTTTGGACAGAGGCAAGAAATACAATTTATACGCACATTTTTCTTTAAATTATGATTGGCGATTATTGATGGTTTTTGCGAGTATTGATACACTAAAATCGATATAACTAACTGATGATGATTTTGTTGTAGAATGCCCAGGGTAACCTTTTTTCTTTCATAAATACGCAATTTGTCTCATTTTATGAATATTTGCGATAAATAAAATTTTTATTCATAATTTTGGTAATATACTTTCGAAGGTGCGAATTCATGACGTCAATTATATAAACATATACATTACATATACAATGATAGTTTTTATTTCTAAATTCATGACATACTGAATGATCCATCAGTCTGTATTAATTTTTTTACTGGATTATTACAAAGTGTATATTAAATTATAATGCTCAAATATCTATAATATAAGTTTTTCTTCCCAGTGTTTAATTTTTTTGCAATGATATGCAACTTCATATTTTTAAATGGAACAACCTATATGTTTTTGCAAAATTTGAAATATTTTTTGTGTCTTTAAAATAGTTTATATTCTTTACAGTCCTAAAATGATCAGTACATAAACTTTTCGTGTTTTTATTAATAAATAACCACACACAGAAAATATCTCATTAATTTATTCTGATTACTTTCAACAAACTTCCATGCTCATGCGAAATGAGTACCATTCTATGATTGTTGTACAATACACTATTCCCGTATCAGGCACGCGACACTACATCATCACGTACACTTCGTTCTGCGCCACTTTCCCCTTCTGTTTCCTATTCACTTCTTCATAACCCGGATCACGTACACAGCAGAGCATTGATAAAAAAGATACTTCCATTGTTTCACGCACTACGTGCACACGTGCTCCAGCCGCGAATTTTCCTTTCACGTTTTCATGATCACTGCTCACTGTTGGAATGTTTTTCTTCTTGTTTTTCTGTTTGTGTGACGGAGTGACATGATTGAGATGTGTTGTTTGTTAGCTGTTGTCAATTGTTTGAGTTGTTTGTTCGTTGTTTTGCTTGTTCAGAAAACGCGAGAAAGTGAAAAATCATTTTAATTATTAAGATCCAATTGATAGTTAGGTTTTTCTATGATTGCAATGAAATGTTTACAATTATGATTTCAGTTGTGAGCGACACACTGAATGGAAACGTACTCTAAACTGATGTCACTTGAGAAGCCATCATTATTTTAAGGTTTAGTCATGCCAACAGTGTGAAACAACTACCCACTAAATAATAGAATTGAAAATAATTAGCATGAAGTGAAATGTTAAACCTAAAAAAACCTACTTTTAGTACTCATACATTTTAATGTGTTGTTTCGCTTTGCCTAAGCAACTTCTGAAATGTCCATTTCTCGGATCTCCACCAGATAAGCGTGCGGGAAAATTCTAAGAAAACATTTCTATTTGTATTTCAAACATCCCTATATAATAATTTTAAAAATGATATAATATGAAAGAAATTTAATACAAAAGTAATACGTTTACAAGCAGATTCATAAAAGGGATTAGCGCTAACTCCATTTTTATAATTACTCGTAACTTCATTTTCCATTCTCAGAATTATTTCCAATTGTATACAATTTTGTTTCATTTCCAAGGCTAACCCGATTTTTGAGCTAATTTTTAATATTTTCATATTTAATTTCTGGCGTTATAGGGCATGTAAATTTAATTCTGTTTATTGATTCTGATGTAGAATTTTATGATCTCTCAACTTTATTTGAACCTTTTTTGACTAATATAATTTGTTAAGCAGGAAATTATGAACGTATGATTTTACATGTTAAAGTCCTATATGTTCCGGGGTCGCGGTCAACACCCTGTATTTTGATAAAATAATTAATTTATAATCAAAGTCACAGATGATGAAAAAAATTGAGTGAACGCTATTCCCTTTTATACCTGTGAGTATTTGATTATCATTGTTTTCAATAATATTTGCCCGACATGACAGCTCTTGACAGCAGCATAACCTACAATAGTAGTATTAGCTGTCACAACATAAATAATAAATTAAACATGCTTATTACATTTAAATTTGCAGGTGAATTTTATATCTATATATTAGACAAATTATTTATTTCTTTATTTGTTAAAGCGGTCTGAACTGCTGAGGTTATTTGCCGGCTCGGTTCCTTGTTTACCGTGGTTTGACAACGGTATGCCGTTTTCTGCTGTGGGTTTCATAAAACGATCACCCATCCAACTACTGACCGCGGACAGTGTTGCTTAACTTGCGTTATCGAGTGAACCGGCTTCAACGCTACTTGCCATGGTCGTTGCCAAATTATTATGTATGTTTATATTTATAGTGCAAGTTTGACAATTAACAATAGTAACTCCTGGAATAACTTCGTTACTTTGTATTATTAGTTTTATACTTTTCGTACAAAAATATTGTACGAACGTCTTGCGTGAACAGTGTGAACACGGTTCCCGGATAGGTCATATGGAGTTTTTTAATGGTGATTTTGACGTTAATTTGTGCCGATTTTAAATAATTTTTGACTCGTCTGATGACAGAATCAACATAATATGGCCTATATATTCTAAAAAGTTACCAGCGTAACAACTTGCTAATTGAGACAAGAGTGAACCATTTTTTAACAACTAATAAAATATGCTCCATTAAATCTGAAATTTCGATCCGAATATTTCATTATTAGCAAGAGAATTGGGTCGTATTTTTGTTTATTTGATTTGAAAATATATCGCCATAGTTACAAATAAATCATTTACATATAGTTAAACGTAGATAAAGTAGAAGCTCCTGAAACTTGCATACGAAACGGGAATATAGATGAGTCAAGGAACTGTAGAAAAATACTGTTTTACAACCGAAATATGAGGTCTTTCCCGTAAAAATATTTGACATAGATGCCACAAAATTTAATATTTAAGTCCTTGTTCTAGACTTGTTCGTGTTCCAGTTGTAAATACTCTTTACAGCAGTACTGAAATTTGTATTCAGGACACGGTGGCACTAAAAATGTATTCTTAAGAAATTGCACTTCTTGCACAGAGCTGTGCGTCTTTTTATGAAAGTGTTATTTCCATCTTTAAACTACATATTCATGTATCTCTCGTCTTTTTCCAATTTATGTGTAAATATGTTTAATATACTGAACAATAAAAAAGAAAATAAATAAAAATTATTAGTAAATTAAAGGACGAGTTTTATAATGGGATATATGTGAGGAAATTATTAATCTTGATCTTTATTAGTTTGGAAGAAATCAAATATTATTTAGTATTTGTAGTAGGGGTATGTGACGTCATCACGGGTTTAACGTATACTAAGGATAGAAAAAAAAACAAATATACAACGACATAGACATCCCGTGATATGTAATAAATGTATGTTAAAAATTGCTAAGAAATATCACTTATAGTTCTGAATGTATCCGATTTTATTGTAAAAGTTCAATGTATTTTAATTATTATAAAATTATATGTAAATAAAACAACACTCCCTTGAAGCTGTATTCATATTCAAGAACCCATGAATACGTCGCTCAATACCAAATATGTTAAGTTTCAAATGTGAAAATAATAAATGAAATTACATTTAATACCATTTTTCATGCTAAATTATTATTATCTTTATATTGAACTATGGTCACATACCCCAATATCATTTTATTTTGTGAGATGGGAGTGATCCAAGCTTTCGAATTGATAATACTGTATGAAACTAATTTAATTTCTGAAAATTTTGGCATTTGCTAGTAGGCATATGTTTTATGTTGTACCTATATACAGGGTGATTTATAACGTACGGAAAGTATTGAAAGTGAAGCTAGGGGAGATCAAAATAATATCTTTTCCTTAATAAACTTTTGACAAAAACTCAATAACCAAAAAGTTACAGTAAATAAAAGTTGTTTTAATTAACGCCCACCTATTTAATATCGCTGAAAATAATCTATTTTTCGTTTTTATAGAAATGTTTCTTTCAAAATTGAAAATTTGATGTTATTTTAATTTTAAAATATGCATCCAACAAAAAATAATGGCGAAAGCAGTGAATTGCAGAAATCTTTTTAATTTACGAATTTATTCCCTAAACCATAATAATGTCCAGATATTCCTCGTTACTGAAAGTATTAACAATTTTGTACAACTATATTTTATTATACTTGACGTTTAAAGAATTGACATTTAAATGAATTTCAACGGCAACTTGTTTTCTAGTTCTGTTTTGTTTTTAAGTGGCTTTCAACCATGTGAACAGCAATTTCTGAACAATAAAAATAATTTTAAATAGTCGTAATTTTTATAACAATACTATTAATTTTTTTCGTATCGAGATTTTTGAAAGCAGAGTTCTACATCCAAAATGGGTAAACAGAATGCTGTTACAGGTTGTTTGGAAAAGTAGTGATAAGTTTCAGGTAAAACGATTCTTTGATTAATGCTGAGTCGACAATCCTAATGCATAAAAATTGTACGGCCATTTATAAAGCCCTACGAAGCCATGAAACTAAATGTGTGATTAGAATTAAATGAAAAATAATATAAACATTTTAATATTCATACTGATTTGCCTAGTTACCTGATGACCGCTATAACAGCTGTTTGATTCGGTGTTATCAAATTAATATTTTTTTAATAGCTTTTATGGTTTAACGAAGGGCAGTACAAATTTGTTGTTTTGGGATTATCGATTTAGAATTAATCGAGAAATCGTTGCCTTAAGCTTATCATTACTTTTCCGAACATCCTGTTTATTTATTTCTATAAAAATATAGAAAGAAGAAGAAATT
The DNA here is from genome assembly GCA_963942605.1 of Poecilus cupreus. Taxonomy (NCBI): domain Eukaryota; kingdom Metazoa; phylum Arthropoda; class Insecta; order Coleoptera; family Carabidae; genus Poecilus; species Poecilus cupreus. The sequence goes on from OZ012718.1 coordinate 21,842,492, forward strand.
AATGCGATATACATATGAAAAATATTATGAAATATACGTGTTTTATACAATGATCACTTGTAATATTTATATTTTTTTAACCCGTTTGCGAGTTGTGCTGTTTTGTTTGCACTAATCCCGGCAACTTTTTCAGTACAACTGAAATATTACGTACAATTATTCAGGACAAATTTCTTTTGTTTGTTAAACATATGACTGATACCTCTTGTGAATTCATCCGTGAAACTCATCGTACAAAAAGGAGAACTTTATAAACACACTGCAGGGAGATGAGTAACGGATGCGGTGCTATTATTTAAAATTTGTCTCAGGGCAACAGTGATCTATCTACGTCACACGCCCCGACACCTGACTGTGTCAACCTCGTCCGCGTGACGTCATCAGCACTTGGCAGTAGGAGTAATATTGGTATAGGCCCGGCAAACAATACACTGGGAAGATTGGATACTACCAAAGTTGACACTCGTAGAAATGATAATTAATTTTGCTTTCATTTCCACGAATTTGTAAATAGCGGATAAATTACTTAGACATGAAACACTTTTATTAAATATATTTTGCAAAATAGTTCAGTATGATCCATGAATGTGACCAAAACAAAATTTTCGGAAGAAAATTTTTTACAGACATGCACTTTTTGGGTCTTCAGAATACGATTTTACTATCTTCACGGCAACGTTTATCTGCCTGTGTGTGTGTGTGATGATTTTTTTGTCCACGATTTCTCAAAATTTAATAAAGCTATCAAAGTATAATTTCTAATTTTGTTTTTAAATGTTGAAAGTGGAACAATCCACTCGATAAAATTATCAAAATTTCTCTCGTGGGTAATTCCTTACTTTGCCCACTTGTAAAGTAAATAACTATTAATAAAATAAATAGAAAGAAATTTATAAACCAGTTAAACAATATCGAGCCATGAAATAATTTCATTTTTCATAATTTAAAAACAAATAATTTGACTTTAAAAGAAGATTTAAGAGACAGTTAATTTTATTTTTAATACCGGATAATTAACTCAAAAATCTGGTTCCTGAAAGGAGTTATATTTTTCGTCCTTATTTAATTTTGCGAGGCCATATTAAAATTTTCATATATATATTAATTTTAATTTGATTGATCGTGAAATACTAACATTTAGGTAGCCAAATAGGCCTGATTGCATGAATTTTTAAATTCTGAATAAATTTTGTATTAACACTTTTGCTGTAAAGTGAATTTACACAAATATAAACAAGTGGCATTGAAATCCCTATACATCCGGTGTAAGTAGAAAAATATTTCAAAATTATAATATTTTTAAATTTTTAACAACTTTAGTATTTGCACTTTTGCTGTAATAGGTAAAAAATTACAGTAATATGAAAATAATAGCATTGAAATCACTATACGCCACATTTCCGTTCTACACCTAGTATAATACATTAAAAGTTCCATTCATTGTGATGTTTATTTATTATTTACCTGACCTGATTTAATTTAATTGTTATTTTCATTGAAGAGGCAGACTATATTTTACCTAAATACAAGTATTATACATGTATTTTCCTTGAATTATTAGAGAAGAAGAAATTCTGTACCGTCATATTGTTTGATGACAGAACAGCAATTTCCAAAGCTCTAATGAAACACGTTAATAAATCAAAGTGACTCCAGTAAAGTGATCCGCAGCTATATTGTTTTGTTGAACCTGGGGATCGTGCACGAGTTGGCAGTTAGTTCATCAAGGAGTTTATGATAACGCAGTGAGCGCAAAACGTTCCCAGTTGAAATTGTTCATAAAATTGAGTAATTAAATGTGCTATTTAATTTGTGATGAAGATGTATTGCGCTGCCTGGTTGGTTTGCCGCAGATGAAACTTTAATGCAGTATCGTGGGCGGCGGCGGTTTATCCATGACAACAAATTACAAACATTTAATTTGAATCCATAAAGACTCCCGTGATACCAGTTGCGCAAAATGTAGTTTAGTTTGTAGGAAATTTTGTTTCTAAATTGTTTAAGTCACGAATAATTGGTAATTTAGATTTTGCTGCACAAACAATAATATATTCCCTGAGAAGGTATTTCTAATCACAAAATTTCAGATGCAGTTCTGTTGGTATAGGAATTTAGAATATTTTTCTATTTTGTTATTTGGATAATACATAGTTGAGTTATTAACTGAGTTTGTTTGTTATAGGAGAAACGCCGCGCATGTGAATTTCAAATGTTTCGCTAAATTTGGTAAGTTTTTTTGTACTTTTAAAATACTATATTGTACTCGTACAAGTGCAGAATGCACTCTATTTCACACCTCCTGTAGAATAAGCAAATAATATGCAATTCATAATGAAACGTCGCTCAAAATAATCACAAAACTTTTCACTTTGTTTATGATATCTATGTAAAAGAAAAAATTTTGCATAATGCTATTGATATTTTCGAAACCATCAATTTCCCATTTGTGAATTATATGTATTTTAAATCGTTAAAAATTAATCAGTATTTAAAATGTATGGGTTGAACAAGGATTAAAAGTACAAAAAAATTGTTTATATATTTCAGGATTAAAGGGCCTTCAATCACTCATGTGATTTCCTTACCTTCGAATTATGATATAAAGTTTACATACTTTAGTCCCTTGGTATATATTATTTTGCACTTCCGAGTGTAAATGCCCTAATTTATTCTTCCTTCTCGTGGACTGAGGTGTCACTTTTAATCTTGGAGGAAAAATTTTCAAATAGATTCCCAAAGGGATTAAATTGACAAGTAATCAAGTAGCCACAGCAACAAGTAAAATATTTATTAATATTGTTTTATATAAATTATATTTATTATTAATAGTTTCATATGGTTGATTATGGAGTGTATTTAAACGTTTTTGCCAAATTTAATTACTTTGACTATTAAAAATTCCTTGTTAGCTTCATCTTTTTGGATTTAGTAAACTTCTGCCGTATTTTTGATTTTTTAGTTTTGTAGCCAAATTATTAACTCTGTTTATGAAATATGGGCAGCCTAAAAAATTTGCAGTGACATCGTTGTTATAAAATCCATTTATAAATTATACGAATATGTATTTTAAGTCCTTTAATATTACCTAATCATTATTTAAAATGTATTACTGGAGAAAGGGTTAGAAGTGCAAAAAATAGTGTATATACCACAGAACTCTCAGCAGATTGTTTCCTTCGCTTAGGGCTTAAGAAATAAATTTCACCATTTTTGAGTTATATGTCATTGAAATGTCAGTTTTAAAAGCACTAATACTAGAAAATGAAAAGCAGGAACAGTGCACTTATAGACCTGATAAGCACATATTTCCAGTGAATTCATAACATTATAAAAACATCAAAATATAAAAAATAAATGAATATTGCAGTGTCGTATCCATCTCAACAAAATTAAAAGCCGTCTTCTCAATTCCTCCTGCACGTATCCCGCCTCTTGTATTAGACAATCTGTACTGTCAAACTGAATGGTCGTCACATCGATCTGTCCCCGGTCGGGCCGTGAGCTTGTCCAGCACTCACCGTCCTCGTTCACCTCTCACCATTGATCGCATTTATCTGCGGTTGCAATTAGATCGCCGTGTGCATGATTTATGATTCCGTGGGACTTCCAGTTGGGGATTCATCAATTAATTTGTCCCAGGCTGAGTGAGGTGAGGAGCCATGGACTCGCTAATGAATGATGTGTGTTGGTCGCTGAGATGTCTTCGTGAATTGCACTGAGAGAGGCGGGCGTTAGGTGAATTTCCCACATTTATTTGATAAATATTTTATTAGAAACTTTATGTATTTTTATCCGCAATAGTTCTTTGAAGTGTTACGAATTACTCGATTCGTTACTGCGCAGCATTTTCGCTGCGTCGACTACAAATTGATTTCTTTGTTATGTTTAATATATGCCTTACTTCAAATAGGTAACGATGATCAAACAATAGATTAGAACTTTCAGGGCGGGTCGATCCTTTATATAGGATATATATCGAATCCCATAGCCGATAGAGGCCATTTTGTACTTTAACCCTGTGATTCTCCCTCTAATTCACTTTTGAAGGGGGGTACGTGCAAAACTATATCTTTTATCAAGATCTGCGAAAGCAGATTACCACACCTATAATGTATAAAAGACAGGATGATATATTTATTTATTTTTCGATTCTTTATTTATGATTATTACATAATATTTATGGGATTAATCTTAATTTATCATCAGCCACATATACAGGGTGTTGACCGCGACCCCGGAACATAGGACTTTAACATGTAAAATCATACTTTCGTAATTTCCTGCTTAACAAATTATATTAGTCAAAAAAGGTTCAAATAAAGATGAGAGATCATAAAATTCTACATCAGAATCAATAAACAGAATTACATTTACATGCCCTATAACGCCAGAAATTAAATATGAAAATATTAAAAATTAGCTCAAAAATCGGGTTAGCCTTGGAAATGAAACAAAATTCCTAAAAAAAATAGTCTATTATGCAATTTATAATAATAATTAATACAAAATACAATTTTCATTTCCAATTGAATACAATTTTGTTTCATTTCCAAGGCTAATCCGATTTTTGAGCTAATTTTTAATATTTTCATATTTAATTTCTGGCGTTATGGGGCATGTAAATGTAATTCTGTTTATTGATTCTGATGTAGAATTTTATGATCTCTCAACTTTATTTGAAACTTTTTTGTCTAATATAATTTGTTTAGCAGAAAATTACGTAAGTATGATTTTACATGTTAAAGTCCTATGTTCCGGGGTCGCGGTCAACACCCTGTATATGTATGGGAGATATTGTAACGGATCAAAAATTTTGGCATTGAAACATAACAGTCCAGGGTAATTTTTTTTTTTTATACAGTTTTATAATATTTTTTTTGTTCTTGTTTTTCCTATTGCGGAGCATAAGGCCGAAATACCACCGGTTTGCTAACAGTGGTGACTCACACGAAGGGAAGTAGGTGAAGGGCTACAAGAAATATTATAACTAGAACAGATGCAAACAATATTAATTATTGTTGCTCGTATCGAATACCTTAAATAAAATAATTACATCAACAGATGAACAGCTATATCAATAATTATTTAATGATCCGTCTACTAGGCAAAATAATACAAGGTGCAGTGCTCACTGAAATCTCTTCACCTGCCACTTGTATGAGTGGTGGGAAAGCTTGGGTTGTCATGACAACCCAGTCTACAAGTCGTAGGATGCGCGCGCAATGGTGCAGTGATAATCGTAACCCTTCACTTGATGCTGTTTAAGGTTTCTCAATATATACTCGCGATGCGGGTCGCCGCAGATCAGTGTTAATTTATTTTTTAAACTTCTTCACCTATTTCATCTGACCAGCCGTCACTGGTTGTTAATGGTCAGTCAATAAACAACTGAAAGGGATTGCTGGCGTATAGTGACTTCAGAATCACACAGACCCGCCTGTCAAGTTTATCAGAGCTACGAATTATAATTATTTTTATATTTTGGGATGCATAATGCGGGACGCGAACCCCGATCGTCATATTACAGATTGTAAAACTGAGCGCTCTTATTCTCTTGACCACCAGTGGCTGAAGTAAGTTTTGTTATTACAGTTTTAAAGGAGTGTTCCTTCAAATTAGCTTGGCGTAGATAATATTACTCCATGGACATTCATTTTGACCACCCTACCTAAGTAGTGGTGTTATAATATAACAAATACATCTGCACTTCTTACTCACTTGATTAGGATTTAGGATGTAAGTATGTAATTGTGGTGGACATGTGAATACATTAGCGGAGCACTCAGTGTGCGCTTGCTGTACAAGTGCACAGGAAAATTTCGCTGGCCGAGCAAAAACCTTTTCAAGCGCAATTCATCGCCCGTGACCTAAATCCGCTTAGGTAGGCCTGACTTCAACGCCACCCGCACCTAACATGCACAAATGCTTCTGAGACATTCATCGGAATTACTTTGAATTAGTGCATACACTCTTAGTTCTAGGTAGCAGTTTTCTTGTATTTCAATATACATAATCCATTATACACGGTGTTACAAAAATAAGTACGTACATTAAACTTAACCAGTAGTAGAACTATTTCTAATTAACTCTTGTTCCTAAATCTTTTACTTTTTGAGTTAAAATTATGTATAAATTTGATTATTTGCTAATGGAAAACATGTAACTGTTGACAAATGCAAAAATTGACAAAATTTAAGTTAGCTTCGCGCAATTTTTATAGAAATAAAAAAATTTTGGAAGGAGTTTAGACAACGATAGTCTGTAACCAACACAGAGTGATAGATATAGAGAGAGGAAAGTCACGTGACGGGTGGTACGATGTCAAGTACTTGGTTTGATGTTTGATGTGTGAGTGAATACTGTTTTGATAGACTTTTGCGCGAGCTTTTGTCTCTAATTTATAATTTTGTCAATTATTTATGTCATATATAAATGTATCATATATGGTAAAATCCTGTTGTGCATATAATTGTACAAAACGGGCTACAAAAGACGGTGTTTCATTTAAAAGGTAAATATGTCACTTTTAGGTTACAACGCTGTATATACATATTTATTACAGGTTTCCGAAAAATTTGTAATTAAACAAGAAATAGATATTAACTAATGAAACTACATGAATTTGTGGGAAACATTTTCTTGATTTTTATATACAGCAGTTTAATGCCAACATAAGGGAGAAATAATAGTATCTAAAATTACGCAGTGGGAAAAGAACAGCACATTAATACCACGTTACCACGTGACGGGTGGCATGAAATATGCTGTTCTTCTCCCACAGCGTAATTTTAAATATGGCTATATCTCTCTTATGTTGGCATTAAACTAATATATTTAAAACCCAAGAAAATGTTTCCCACAAATTCATATAGTAAAATGTTATCGATGATAATCATATCACTTGTTATACTACCACTGAAAGTCTATCATTTCTTGATAATATCCGAATTTCTCTCTCATACAAGGCAGGATATTACCTGTTTAAATAATTTATTAGAAACAGAAGAAAATTTACCATTTCCGTATTTGCAAATTGTACTTGACCGTGTAATATCAATGCTGATTCTGCGAACACGCGGCCATCGTGCAGGCAGTGTAGAAACAGTTAGGCAAATATACGACCAAAGGTTTTTACAGAAAGGGTCGACACGTACGGCGAGGAATCAAGTATTCATTCGTGGGTCCAGGTCTTGGCTTCTGGCCTATACGAAATGGAAGACGAAAAGGAAAGATAGTTTCTTGAGATGAACACGTAGCAATTCGATGAGAAGTAGAACTGCCTCTATTTGGACGACTTCCTGTCTTTATATTCATAATACATAATTCCACATTTCATCAATAATTTATTTTAAACTTAAAACTTCTTTTAAAAAAATTAGGAAACAATAGTTATTTACTTTACAAGTGGGCAAAGTAAGGAATTACCCACTAGAGAATTTTTAGCACACGAAACCGAAGGCTGAGTGTGATAATTATATCGAGTGCGTAATTACACTTTGCCCACATGTGAAGTATAACATTTTATACAACACCTCTTAATAAATGAAAAATTTATTTAAAAAATATTATTTGACAGTGACATATGTTTTAAATTTTTAAATTAAAATGTCAATTGAAGTAGTTACGTGTTGTGTGTTATATTATTGTTATAAATAAAAAAAATACTCACTAGTGACATTCCTCAAAATTACACCCACTAGTGGGTATTCTGTTACTTTCCTTGTTTAAAATCGCCTTAGTTACATATCATTTATTGAGAGGTGTTGGATAATAGTTATTTGTGTATCAAGTGCGGATAGAGCATTGTTTGTTGCACGCGGCGAGAAATTGTTGATCGAGGCGAAGCCGAGATCAACGACTCGACAAGTGCACCGAACAAGCTCTATCTGACGAGGTACACACAATATCTTTTCTACAATCGTTGAACAATGTCAAGCTGTAGAAAAAAATTAATTTTCAAAATTATCTTTGGCCACGCCTATAACAATTCATTAAAATTGTAGTTACCCATGTCACCGTAATCATGACAACGTTTATGAACAAAATAAAAATTTTCAAAAAATCGTAATTTGACACATGGAATACATTTGACATATGGAGTACATTTGACATAAAGTCTACAGAGTGAATACGTTTATGGTGATTAAGTTGAAGTGTATGTATGTATATGCCAACTGTATTTGCAATAGCAAGGTTATTACCAGAAAAATCCAATGCATCATTTACTTCTTTTACCTAATTTATTTTTGTTTTGTTTTTGTCGCTCTAGGGCGACAATATGTCACTTTGTCGCCCTAGAGCGACAATTTTGAACATTTCCTAACCAAAAATGGAATAACAATGTCGATATTGTGCAACGATTGTAGAAAAAAAATTATTTGTGACACAAAATGTCATGAAATAATATCTGTCGATTTAATCATTCGTTTATTTTTTTTTTGTTAATTTTTATGACACCTAATGATTTGATTAAAATTAACTATTATTTAATTAATTTTTCCTGTACCAGATAAACGGTATTACGAATTATTATATCATTAGGTGCAGAATATTTTGCCTACAAAATAGTATATTGCATCAATAGGGAAGCAGTAAAAACCTTATGTTCTTCTGTATTCATTTTTTTTTCTGTTATCTATCAGACTTTTTATAGTCCTCAATATGAAGTACTTTTTATTTAAAATATCAATTTTTAACATACGAATCTTGTACTAAAAATACGGTAATAGATTTTTCGTTCCTCTACCTATCAATATTCATTACGTCAACTCTCGGCTTGTGGCATATCTATTATTAGGATTTACTGTCTGCATTTGCATTTCACGTCAATACTCAACCCACCCTTCAGTCCTGGCGACGCGCTCTTGCCTCGTGTTTGTTCATCGTCCTAGATCTCGTCCTTACCCCCATCTCTCCACCGCTATTACGTCCTGCTGATGAAAATATACCTACTCGTATTCTGCGCGCTAAGCCACCGTGAAATCTGCTAGGAAAGATGTTGGAAATATATTCGAACTGCATATTTTGCTAGTTTTAAGATTGGAATGCTTTGGATGAAAAGGAAATATGGGAATATTGAAAATTTGTTTTATCATCGTAGGTGAACAAAGACAACTGTCTTTTTGCACATATTTGTTTGTCAAAGATATGTAGGAATGTAATGAATTTGTTATTATTCCCGTGTTCTTAGATCGTAGATTGTCTTTAAGATGAGATGGAATGTCCTGCGCAGGTGTACAAAATTACGGGACTCATTCATTTATATTTATAGTTAATTATCTCACTCGTATATTAATCAGTTATAAGAGGAGTCACCATTAAATTGAGCGTTGAAACAGCTATTTGTATATTTAGAGCGCAAAGTTATGTTTGAATCGTACGAGAGAGACACAAACACTGCTCTCGAATTAAAACACAATGGCTACTATTCACAAGTATATAGTAAGGGCTACTAACTAAAGAATTTTAAGATTGAACACTGTTGCTATGAAAAAATTGTTGATCTTCAAGGTAATCAACAACTTTTGTAAAGAAACAGGGCCAAATTTTAAAATCTCCTAGTTAGTAGTAGCACTTAGTATAGATCTGTGAATAGCAACCAATATTTTTTCAACGACTGATTATAAAAAAAAAGAATGTACATTGCTCTTATTTCATAATAATCATGTTAGACGCTCCTATCGTATGAGGAGAATAAATAAATCGAGCTTACAATCAAATTATTTAATATAATTACGCCTACTTTTCGGCAGTTACAACTTCTTCAGGGCATTCCTGTCATAGATTGATGTAGCTGTTCTTTTACTTCGTATCCATGGTGATGAATTAATAAAAATGGAAAAACCAAACTTTTACCAATCGTTGCTACTGAAAACTAACGACAAAAATTTTGCCGCTCGTTGCTATTGGAGACTAGCAACAAAATAAAATTCTTTAGAAAATATCAACTTTGCTTTGACAAATACAAGTGCCAATGCAGCATGCAGTCATCGAAAATAATCTTACTGCTTATTGCTTTGGGATACGATCGACAAAAATTTTGTTTATTTGCTTATGTACTTAAATGACATGTAGTAATTTAGTGTTGTGGTGTTATTTAAGCTTTTTTTTTAAATAAGAAAAATTATTGCAATGTGTGGTTCTGATAGTAAGAAATTAGACGAAGAAGAATTGTGAGTATTGAAAAATCTAAATTTTGATATGATAATACTAACAAAATTTCAAGACAACTTACCAATCATTTTACGTTAAGTAAATTACTTGCCGTTCTATTTGACCTATCAATCGGTCAAAAACAACATACCGCCTGGGTAACAGACATGGTAAAAGAATACCAACTATGTAAAAATAACATTAAATTTCGGTAATATCTAATAGTCCCAAGTTTTGAGATTAAAATAGGATACATCAATTCAAATTATTCTTAGTAACGTCATAAAAGGGATGAATATCTCATCAACCTCAACACCTCAACAGAATTTTTAACTTAATGTTTCATTAATTATTCGAACAATTTAATCTTCATAAATAATTAGAAAATATACTTTATGCATCATGTCCGATGTTAAACAAGATAATTAATATCTGCGTATGCGGGCTCAGGTTTTGACCCTTTCCAGATTGAGTTATGGTTCAAATGTGACCGCAACATTCGGGACCGAGCAGCGACTTGGAAATTGTTTATTAAAAATATGATTTACATCACAACGTGACATATTTTACGGAAAAATTCAGCTAAGTTTAGATATTAATACATAAATCATTTTTATTACAAATTTACATTAAAAAGATGTTTATGGCATAATTAAAAATTTTATGAAGGATTTATTCTTTTCTGCCATCATAATTTTACATTTTGTTCTGATTTATAATCAGTACTTTAACTTATTTTAATAATAAAAATGTTTTAGGAAGTCCAATGTTCAGCTTGCAAAAATTAAACCCAGAATTAAAATTCCTATATTATCTTCTACGTAGTTTAAGGATATATGCATGAACAGTACACAAACCATAACGTCTGTCTGTGGAAATGCATGGGAATGTGGGAATTCAAGTTTATTTTTTTAATATTGTTGCTTCTTTGTACCTATTTACTTTACAACAAAAATGTAAGTACAAAAGTTTTTCTTACTGTAAGGTCCATTTAGTTAAATTAAAATTGTAAAATTTAAGTATTTTTGGTGTTTTTGTTTAATTTTCCATACCCATATTTAAGTAATCTAATGTACCTTATTACATGCATTTAAAATTTTAGACAACCTTTTAAAGGACTGTATCCACCATGATCCGAGTTCTCGGATATAGTACTCGAATTGAAAACTCGAATTGTGAACTCTACCAACTCTTACGAAAAACTCGAATAGATAACTAATGTGTTCTGTCCCATTTTTTAAATACAAGTTTCTAACTTCATTTATATCTCACTAAATTAAAATTTTGATGTTTGATGTTGAGCTGAAAAGTTTGCAATTAAAGCTGAAAATCAGTATTATAAAACAGCTTCTGAAAAATGAAATATATATGTGTATTTACATTTCTTTTCGACAACTTTTTTTTTATTAAAAAATTTCCCAAGCCTAAAATTTTTGGGACATTTAAAGAGAATTAAATGCCGATTTTCCCCCCAAAACAAGTTTTTTTCATCCACAGAGAAAAAAGCTAAAAGCTATGAATTTTTGAAGATATGCATTTTTCTATAGAATAGCATATTTGAACAGTTCAGAATTATAATTCAAATTTTTCAAATATATATATATATATATATATATATATTTAATATACTTATTGTCTAAATAATTTCTTCAACAATAATTTATTAGATTTTAGTTTACTTAGAATTGACTAAAACTGCATAATTTCATAAATTCTGACATCTGTGGCAGTACAAGTTCACTATTTATGATACAGAACTATATCTGAGATCTTGAACAAAGGCCTTAAGAACTTAATTTTTTTTGTTATAAAGCAAATACGTAAAAGATACGCCACATTTTAAATCTACACCTGATATATGTTCGGGAAGTATTGCGCCGGGTCAAAATTTTCAACAGTTAAGCATTGATTGCTTATATATGTATGTTGTATTGTTTTCAAATTTTCTATTCATAATTTAGAGGGTCAAGTTACGAGCAATTAGTAATCCATCAACCGGAAGTGTTAGTTTACTTGAAGGCCTATCGGGTTTTTCGGACATAGCTCAGTAAATAATTAAGTTACAGTAAATTTTGTTCTATTCTGTTAACATACCATCAAATAAGTACTATTAAAAATAAATATTTATTATACTTTTATTGCACGAAAAAGATTAACATATATTTTCTTTATGTTTTGTTTCACACATGTTAATAAAAAAATCTGATGTGTCCAGCACATAACCTCCCGCCCAATACTGCTCTTAAACAGTACAAAATAGTATTTGATACAAAAACATACCTTCTTATTACTTTATTTTCTATTTATATTTGAGAATTTAAATTTTCTTTCGTATATTTATTGAATTTTTTGATATATATTTCACTAAGAAAACAGCTTCACAATCACAATGACATGTGTCACCTGTGATGTGTCACATTTCGAAAAAAAAAAAAAAAATTGAAAATTTTAAAATGTTTCCATGGTGTACTAGGAATGCAAGATTTGTGAAATGTAATTTCTTTATATTTTATTATCTCTAAATCTAATGAAAAATAATAAAATTAGTATAATCCAAACACAAGTAAAATTAAATATTCTTCAACTTTGAAAATAACATAAATAGTTGAAAAAGGAAATTTAACCGTGTTTTTCGCAAAAAACTGTTAAGGGCTTCAAGTAAACTTCTACTTCCGGTTAAGCAATTTTATCCAAAATCTAATCAGCTCTTCATTTAAATATAAGAAACAATAATTTACAAAATTGTATTTTTTGGTATTATACTATTTGAGTTATGCGAGACGAAAAAATTGCCACGGACTACACACACACACACATACATACATACATACATACATACATACATACATACATACATACATACATACAGACATCATCGTGAAAATAATAAAATCGTATTGTAGGGACCCTAAAACGTGCTTATTTATTGAAAACTCACTACCCAATTTTTTGACCAAAAACAATACCTCCCTTACCTAGAGGTAGGCGGGAGGTAAAAAGGAACTTACGAATATAAAAATACCTAAAATTAAAATTGAAACATCTCAATCACCGACAGTTTTTCAAAATTATTTTTAATATTTTGTATCGTTTAAAAATTAAAATTTGTGCAATTTTTTATGCATATCTCAGTAAATAATTATTGAATTAAAGCAAATTTATTATATCAATAAATATGTAGAATATACCGCCTCATGAATGTGTGATTGTGAATTATATGAAACACACAAACAACCATACTCAATTTCATTTTACTAATCCTTCACAAGAAAAAAATTCAAAATAATGAAAAAATTATAGAGAATATTAAATTAGTTTAGTTTACTTTTATTGGGACTTTTTTGCTGTTATGAAAGTCTAAAAAACTCGGAAAATTCAGCGTGGGCTGTACATTAATATTAGCCTTTTTCTTATTGCGAATCAATATCCTGTACCGAAACGAAGCAAATTGGCGATGCGAAAAATTAAAATTGCGCTATTCAATACGCTGCCAGAATAAATAAAAATACGCTAGGTTGCTTTATTCTTTTTTTTTTCAGTTTTACTATTTTATTTTTAATCCTCTCATTTTTACAAAATAAAATAATAAATAAAATAAATATATCATCACGCCTTTTACCCATTACGGGTGTGGCACTCTGCTTACGCAGATCTCGGTAAGTGATATATTTTTTCGTATGAAGTGCGGTTACCAGCCGTCAAATCATAGCCCCCAAGGATGTTAGTGGAAGGGGAACCACAGGGGTAAATTTAAATTTGTAACTGTCGGCAGTGGGATTCGAACTGAGGATCTCACGATCCACAGTCCGACACGTTACCACGGAGCTATTTACCCCAATAATGATATATTTATATTATTTTCGCTGCCAGGTATCAAACATATTAATTTGATATTTTGTGTAATTTGTAAACATTACAACCCATATGTAAATTGATATTTAGAATTTTGTTTATATCACGCATATCGGATATCAATTATTTCTGGATGTTTCACAATCAATTTGTTTGTCGTTTAACAATGGTAATTTAATGTTTGATAGGTACATACGTATTCATAAAGTCATCGTTCAGAAAATATCGGATGTTTCGATTAAATTGGAAACCATTATTTTCTCTACTATTGTTGTCATACTCATGCAAGAGAGAAGTAGGTATTATTATTAATGTTAAAAAGAGTTAATTATTGCGGTCAGACAATGCATTACTGCTAATATAAATAAGAAAAATATATTATCATGAGGCACGATTCATGCCATTTACCCATTCCGGGTTTGCTTTCATTGCAGATCTGCTTTACGTGTAGGTTCAAAATAATTTCAAAATATACTAATAACATTTGAAAACTGATTTTTGTGCCCCCATTAGGATATACCTATTAGTTTTAACTGTATAACTAACTAAAATCTTACAGAAACAGTTTAAATTCTGTGTATCTACAGTTAACAAAAAGTAGAAACTTTCTATAGTCATAGCTTGGCATCACTATTTTATTGATTCTTGCTGTCAATTTACTGTATTGAATATAAGCAAAGTGTAATTTAAATTAAAAGAAACAAATATCTTTAAAATTAAAATGTAACTAACTCGAATTGGTTTTAGAATGCGTAAATTAAGCTCCATGATCCTTCTTATGCAAATTTCCTCTGTGATTCTTCCTCCTTCAACAGTTTCGGCGTCTGTGATTTGGCAGCCGGTAAACATAATTTACGCGCAAAATATATAATATTTAGAGATAAGGTATAATCAGTGTGTCATAATTAATAAGAGAAGAACTTAGTTAATTTAATTATGAACATTAATGCTGTAAAAATGTTATTTAATTTTAGAGAAAAGTAACTTAATTTCACAGCAAAAAATTTTTAGGCCTTAATTTTCACGGAACAAATCCGTCAGTAAAAAAAATATCCTGCATTATTTTAAGATGGGATTAAAAATCGTGCTGAAACAAAATGTGCGCCTTTTTTGTTGTCGGAAATTAATACGCTAAGGCGAAGTAAGCCCTGAGGACTTCATTTCAACACCAGAGAAAGGAAATTTAGATTTTTACGAATTGAGGCAAAATGACAAAACATGTAATTCATTGCTGCTAATTAAAAGAACTCCACATTTTTAAAACGTTTTTTATGTTCACATAAAAAGAACTTATTACCTTTGCGTCCTACAAAAATATATTTTATCATTTTTACGTTTTCAGACCTACGTAGCATTAGAAAGTATAGGCATTATTATTCTACATATGGTTAAATTTCACGGTGATATATGTTTTGGAGTCCCCTGAATCCATTTTAATTAGGCTTGTAACGAATATTCGGCAACTATTCGGCCACATTTTTACTATTCGGCCGAATACCGAATAGTAAACCATTATTCGGCCGTATGCCGAATAGTTTAGAATGTTGAGAAAAGTGGAAATTTTGGGTATTTCATTCGGTAATTCTTGTCTGAAATAAAATAATTAAAAATAAAACACATTCTTACAGTGAGATAATATGTATAATATAGTATTGTAGTAGCGGTTAGGCAGAGACCTAGGAACGAATGCTTTTTCAGATTGCACGAAGAATTGGTGCCAAACCAGCCGAATACTATTCGCCGAATATTCGGCTATTTGGCCAAGGAATCCGCCGAATATTCGGTATTCGGCTATAGGCCGAATACACTATTCGTTGCAAGTCTCATTTTAATCAATGTCCCATAATGTCGTTTGTGTGTCTGAGGATGTAAATTTTATAGAAATTAAAAACTATAGGGCCACGGCCATGGCAGGTAGCGTTGAAACCGGTTCACTCGATAACGCATTTAAGTACCATTGCCTGCGGTCAGTAGTTGGATGGGTGAACGCCTTACGACAACCCAGACTACCTGTATATCAACATCTATGAAAACTTGTTTATAAGCACAAAACTTTTTACATCTCAAGCAACTTCTGCAATAAGCACCAGTAAGGATAAAGAAACTAAAAGGTTTAAGTTGGCTTAGTGACAGTGCAACAAATGAGAAGCTAAGTCTCTGACTATATACAAAGCCTACCCAGAATTTTATCTATAATGTAAGAAAGCTACAATATTTTAATGTGTTCGTATTAGGCATATTATACTTATTTAAAATAAGTTTTCTAGAGTCGAGAACACCTTTCATATTCAAAAATCATTGTTACTTTATTTAACTACTTGATTTTCAAGTTACTTGATATGTAACTATTTGACTTGATTTGATTTCGTTGTCTATTACTTGACTTGAATTTGACTTGAAATCAAGTCAAGTGAAGTAGCTTGAATATCAAGTCAACTCGGGAACCCCTAGACCAGATTGTGATTAGGAAAAAAAGTAAGCAAACTGCTGCCCAAAATACGACACAGATATAAAATAAACCATTGTATGTTATGATTTTCACAGTACTCGTTTCGAAATATCATACGTATTCATACCGTAAAATATTATGTACCAGACTTATAACGAAATAACTATTATTCATTTCGAATTACTATAGTCCGTTTCAAAAAGAGAAAGAGTTATATATTAGTCTGTCAGAGATTTTTCAGTAGCGCGCTCTCAAAGATAGTCGAGAAGACTGAACTCGATATAGATTTACCGCTAAATTATTAAATAGTTATTTACATACCAAATGCGGGAACGCTTGGTTCCCGGATGAGTGTTTGGCGGCGCGAGCTTGCGAGTGCCGCCATAGAACGAATCCGGGAACCGAGTTCATGCAAGAGGTTTGTACAATATTTTTTGTACGAAGAGTATAAAACTAATAACAGTCCATACAAAGAAATGAAGTTCTTCAAGTAGTTATAAAAACCATAAAAACAGAAAATGAAGCTTGGAAATTCATAAGCAAAGAGAGACACCAAAAAAATATTACTTCAAACAAGTTCACTGTCAACGAGTGGAAAGAGTATTTCTGCAAATTACTGGATGGAAAAGACAAGAAAACTAATGAACAATGCACACATCAACTACAAACATTTAATAATTTGATAACTACAGAAGACATAAACAGGCAGATTCAAAAACTTAAAAAGAAAAAAGCGACTGGAGAAGATCACGTACCGAACGAAGCGTGGATTTATGGCAATGAAAAGATAACAGAAAGAATAAAGGAAATTATAAATAAAGTATGGACAACCGCAAAGTTTCCAACACGCTGGAAAAAAGGAATTATATATCCTATATTTAAAAAAGGGGACAAAGATAAAATCGAAAATTATAGAGGTATAACCTTATTAGACACGGCCTTTAAGATATATGCGATGTTACTACAAGAGAAACTAGAAGAAGAAATTCTGGCAAAAAAATTGATACCTGAGAACCAAGCAGGATTCCAAAAAGGAAGAAGAACAATAGATAATATTTATATTCTAAATCAGTTAATTGAAAACGAACTACTAAAAGAAAGAGGGAAACTATTCACATTCTTTGTTGATTTAAAAGCAGCGTTCGATAATGTAGATCGTAAGCAATTATATCAAGTTTTAAGGAAAATGAACATAGATGAGCAGTTGCTAACAAATATAGAAAGTATGTATAGGGAAACAATCTCCATCGTTAAAGTGAACAATGAAAACTCGGAAGAATTCTGGACGGATAAAGGGTTACGTCAAGGCTGCCCTTTAAGCCCCACGCTGTTTGCTTTGTATATAGCAGACATGGAGGAATATTTAAGTAAGGAACAAACAGGGGGCATAGTCATAGGGAAGAAGAAAATCTGGTCACTGGCATATGCTGATGACGTAGCAGTGGTAGCAAAAGATGCAGAAGGAATGAAAGCAATGTTTAGGAGACTACAACAATATTTGAAAAGAAAAAAACTAACGCTCAATGTAGAGAAGTCAAAAGTAATGAAATTCAAGAAAGGAGGAGGAAGAGAGACAAAAGAAGTATTTAAATGGGACGGACAACAAATAGAAGAAGTAAAAGAATTTACATATCTAGGGTTCACATTCCAAAGAAATAATTATCACAATAAACATCTGGAGAGAATAAAGAAAAAGGCATTAATAGCAACAAAACAAGTATGGAGTATCGGAGAAAGAAAATTTAAAAAGAATATTAGAGTAAGGTGGATGATGTTCGAAAGTATAGTCAAAAGTATTCTGATGTATGGTGCGGAGATATACGGATGGGAAGAGAAACAAATAATCGAAGACATTCAAATCAGATACATAAAATGGATATTGGGGTTAGATAAATGTACTCCTAGCTACATAGCACTGGAAGAAATGAAAATAGATAAATTAAGAATAGAAACAGGAAAGAGAGCCGTTAAGTATGAGGAAAGAGTGAGAGTTTCGGAAAACACTTTACTACAGGAATGCTGGAAATCAATAAAACGTTCAAATGAAGAAAAATCCAAACTCACGAAATGGGGAGTAACTAGAAAAGCATATTATGAAAGAAATGGATTGTCAGTCTTAGAAATAGAGAGAAAGAGACAAAATGAAGAAACTGTAATAGAAACATTGACAAACAGAGACAGAGACATACAAAAACAAGAACAGTTCAACAAAATTCAAGAAACCAAATATAACCCACGATACAAGAATTTACAGACTTTACAGATTCCAAGATATTTATTAAAAGTCATAAATGTCACTACAATAGCTCGATTTAGATGCGGCAATGAGGAAAGAAGTAACATGTACTGGTTGTCAGCAGAAGAAAAGAGATGTAGATTATGTGGCAGAGAAGAGGAATCTTTGGAACATTTAAGACTTTCTTGTAGAGAGACGGAAAGAGAAAGAAGAGATGAAATTTACTTACTAAATGATCTAGGAACAGGAAAAGACTGGATGGAAAAAATTTTAGAAAGAAGAAAACGTTTAATATAGTTTTTTTTTTAAGTTAACTTATATAATGTAATCACCATAGAAATAAGATGTAAAAATTTGTATAGATTCTAGGCCGAAAGGCATGAATAAATAAATTAACTAACTAAGTAGTTATTTTGATAATTGTCAAAGTTGCACTATAAATATAAACACACAAATTAATTTGTCTAATATATTAGAAAACAATTTAAAAATTTATAATATTTACCGTATTCACTTGTAAATTTATTATATTTCTTATTTATATTGAGATAACTAACATTACATTTGTAGGTTATGCCTTTTACAGCTGTCATATCAGGCAGATTTGATTGCCAACATTGGTAACCAAATGCACTAAATTTGTTATTTTTAAATTCAATTTCATTCTTATTCCATCATTGTTTATATTAATATTATGTAAAGGATTGTTTGAAATACTATATTTTTTTATTATAAATATAATTTATTAATAAACGCTTTAGAAATAGGAATGTTTTCGTCGAAATTTCCCGGTTGTCTATCTGGTGGAGACCTGGGAAATTGACATTTCGGACGTTACTTAGGCAACGCTAAACAACACATTTCAATGTGTGAGTACAAAAAAACATAAATATGTTCATCATGTTATTGGCGATATGGCAGCGAATCACGGTATTACGGTACTTCGTTTAACGCCCTGTCACTGCGAACTCAATCCAAATGAATTAGTGTTGGCTCAAGTGAAGGTTGAACTACCGTGAAACACCACCACTTTTAAATTCGATCATTTAAAATAAAAACTTTAATATAATATAGACATATAAACACGAGTACATAAACTGATGACGTACGTCTATGTTACGTTCCAAAGGGAAATATCTGAACAGTTTCTATTGTTCGAGAAGTAACTTTCATTCCAGCTATAAACGTGTGGCATTCTACAAGCATCTTGGTATTGTTATTATCTTATTTTCTTGGCGGATTTATTTGCCGCATAGCTGACAAAAATCCAGTACTACTCTTGAAAATTTTAAATTTATTACTCTTTCTCTTTCCGAAACAGACTTTATACCAAATTCTTCGTCAGGTAACATGTGTAAAATCTGGTTCATTCATCTTGACCATTATTAACTATTAATACTCTGTTAGCTGCCAATATAGCTAACTACGTTTGGTGCAACTAGTACGTTTAATAATATAATTTGAATATTCGTAATTAGTATGAGAACAAACAAACAACTGAAACATGTATCCAATATGTCAAACATGTATTATTCATAATTATTATATATTGAAATTCAGTAGCTATCAAAAGAGGCGTATGTTAACCACACTATATTTTCTGAATTTTGCTGAAAGGAAAATATTTCCGTTGATACATTCATCTCTGTTAAGAAAAGCACTATCTTTCGATATCCTCGCAATATATAAATATATCAGCAATAAATGGAATGTAGAGTTCCCTGTGGAACACCAATCTTTACGAATGGAACTGCAGGCTTAAAGCTAGTTTATGAACAGTGTTATCTGTAACTTTAGCATTAGGAATAACTTTATTATTCTATACCTATGTACCACCATAATATGAGTTAGAGTATTATTGAACTCTTTCATGCAGAAAGCTTCTAAATGAAAAGATATGGATTCTCTAAAGGGTGCATTGCACGATGAAGTTTTTCTTTTCAAGTGACATTAAAAAGTTTTCTCTCTCGCACAATGACGTAGGTAAGTGTAAGAGAGATAGATGAATCGAGAAAAAGAATAATCGGTACTTTTTCTTAAAATTTCGTTTAAATTTTGGCTTTACCATATTACCATCTATCCGCATTAGCATTGAAATGTCATTTTAAAATCACTTGAAAATAAAAACTTCATTGTGTAATGCCCGATCAAGTCGTTCCATCTTCATTTTACACTATAACTAGATACAAATAGAAGATGTTTTTCTTGGATTATGATAATGTATTGGGAAAATTGATTTTACTGAGTATCAGTCTTATTGTAAAATATTTAATTAAATCTCTCACATTGGCCTTCTTCACGAGAATTGGGGTCGAGGTAAATATAAATAAAATAATAAATAAACATCAGTCGATTTCTGTGGTGTAGTAGCTATGTCACCAGCCTAACACACCAGAGGTCGTGGGTTCAAATCCTACTGACTAGCATGGTAGTATGTGTTGTTCATGAAATTCACAATCACTCATGAGGCGTCATATAACCTAAGTAGGTAATCCGCTTCACATCTTCATAAAAAAAATTAACATGAATGAACAAGTCAAAAGATAATACAAAACTGTATATTGATAGATGTTAGAATAATACAAACGCGTAATCATTTTGAAAGATTACTTTCTATGCTTTCGATTCGTCAAAGAATCATCTAGAAATGTCCAAAATTGCAAAAGGTATGATTTGTTAAAAAATATCCCTTGAATAGCTAAAAAATACATTTTTGAAAAACTTCAATATTGTTTTTAAAAAAATCCTGACGTGATATAAGCAAGCGGTTTGAAGGACTCGAAAGTGGAAAAAATCTAGTTTTTGAAACAGGCTCACGTGATGACACAACTTTAAATTTGTTGCACGGTGTAATCACTCTTCCTTGTCTATATTCTACGTATCATATTAAAATGTAAAAAGCACACCTTATGTAAGTTTCAAAATGTTAATTTAATTTTGTCTAGAATACATCAGTCACTTTAGTTATGTTTGACAAAAGTTATAGTAAATTGCTGCAGCAAATGCTATTTTTTTAACTATGCCTAGTTTTAAGTCAATTCATATATATTTTGTATTTATTTGGGTAATTAATTATCCGGCGAATATTACAGAAAGTAGATGTTTATTGGGTCCAATAATTCAGGTTTTATGTGTCGCTTGAGAAAGAAAAACGGAAGGGAAAAACAATTATCTTACCTTCTTCCATTTCTAAACCAATTGAGGGACCCGAGATCGGATTACATCGCCCAAAACTCGTTGAAAAAATAGCCTTGTCCAAATATTATATTACAAACGATATTTCATTTCCTTCACCGAATATATAGATCGTGAGATGACCACAAACTGGTCACAGGATCACGTCATCAGAAATAAGAGATATTGGTTATTTTATTGCTGATATTTGTGAAGCCGAAGTGATGAATAGAACTAAAATATATATTCAGACACATAACCTCTTGCCTAAATAAATTTTAAACGATACAAAATGAAGAATAAAATTTCATTTAAAGCGCAAAGTTTTGTTTTGTCCCCGAAACTGTGAGGAAAATGTGTTTTTCCTCTCTAGTAAGGAAAATATAGAGTGTTACCAATTATGAATGTTATTTACAAAAATATATTGTAAAAATTATAAATAAATGCCTAATTTTTTTGAAAGTCCTTTACTTTAAATTGCCTTGCAATTACGTTTTATATTTTTCCTTTTCTAGATTATATCACAATTTGACAACTTTAATTTATAATTAAGATTGGTTCATTGGCAACACTGCTACAGCGCTTTGCGTCTAATAACCGAACTTTTAACATTTCAGTTGAGTTGTCAAAGGGCATTTTAGATCCGAGCAAATCGTTTTAAGAAAAAATATGCAGTGAAAAAAATATTGTGTCCAACACGAGAGGAAAGCCTCTTCTTTCCACTCTTGCTCGAATTGCTTCATTCGCTGCGCTCATGAAGCGAACTTCGAGCTCAAGTGGGAAAAAAAGCGCTTTCCTCCCCTAGTTTCACAAATAACTGTTGCATCTCAGGCCTTTAAGTTAACTATCTCTTCCGGTTGATGGATTGAATGAAATGAAATTTTAATTTATTAACTATATACAATACAGGAAAAGGATGTAAAAAATTGGAGTCAACATTATACTAAACTTTTTTTATGTTTTTGTAAAGCAGTCTCAACTGCTGAGGTCACCTATATGCCGCCCTTTACCCACTTTGGGTGTAGCATTTTGCTTTTACAGATCTCGGTTTGCTGTTTAAAGTCGTCAACTCACGTCCTTCAAAGACCTTAGTGGAGTAACGTTAAACTAGCAACTATTATTGTCTGTCGCATTCGAACTGAGGATCTCGTGACCCGAAGACCGATAAATATAATAAATATTATAGCTAATATTACTCTACATCTTTCATTTTCTCTTTACCCACTTTTGAGTGTGACAGCGGTATAAAATGTATGAAAAATTTAAAGAAATGAAGATTTTTACCATCGTGGTTTGATGTAAGCAATCAACAAAGAAATAAGGCAATTAAATTAACGAAATCCTGAAATTCTATGTTTTAAGATCTTTATAGTTTCCATTCGTTTGGTAGAATGTCAGTTCTATATTTCCAAATGAAAAATGTCGACATTAAAGTAATCGAATTCTTGCATTTCTTGGATTCTAGACTATTACCTACTTCTGATTATTTACGGCGTATTCAATTCCGCGTAACTCGATGTTAAATCGACGTTTTACACGATTGGATTCAAAGAAAACTAGAAGGTCTTATTATAAATCATCGCGAGGCAAGAATCAAACCGACGGATAATGTTTCGGAAAAAGAAAAATTATCCTCATTTGAATATCCGCGGAGACGGTTCTTATTCAGTTACAAGTTCTAAAGAGCCTGCGGGAGCTATTGGTGGAAAGTGTGAAGTGTGCGCTGACGCAGCGGCCTTCAAAAGACTCAAATCAGATAAAAGAAGCGGGGAGGCACCTTTTAAAATTTAAATAGAGCTTAGAACACGATAATACGAGCTTCAAGGTTAAACAGTTTACCCGATTTTTTAAAAACAGTTTAAAATATCCATTTCAGAGACCTAATTTGAATCTTTTCCACACAAATAAATCAAAAAGTGCAAGCGTAGTATTGCATTCTTGTCAGCTATGTGGCAAATAACATCAGAAAAAAATAGATATAGGTAACTTTACTAGGATCATCATAATGTCCGAACTATGTATCTTGGCGAGTAAAGAGAATGCAGTTCAGTTCACAATTCATACAATGCGGTTCGTTTACCTTCGGATGATCAAAGATAATTCTAGAAATAGTATAACCTAATTTTTTACCTCTCGCCACATTCTGTACGGGAGATGTAGGCATCATTCTAAAAATTCGATAGTAAATTTACAGTGCTTGAGCACGTTTTAGGGTCCCTAGAATACGATTTTAATAGTTTCGCGATGATGTCTGTGCGTCTGTTTGTCCGTCAGTCTGTGTAGATCTCTGGAGTTACGGTTTCTCAAAAACTACTAAACTGAAAATTTTTGTATTTTGTATATATCGATTGTATCCCCTTTGGAATAGGTGATTAGTTTTTGGTGATAATGCAATAACCAGAAGTGGTAATTTACTTGATGACCTATCAAGTTATTTTTAAATATCTCAGTAAATTATGGTTAAATGATAATTATTAGAATAATTATATTATTATCTACAATTGTTGTTCACAACATTTTTCTCTTACTGTCTCCATTTACGAATTACAACACTTTAAAGAACAATTAATTTTTCGTTTAAATCTGCTAATCTGTGCATTTTGAAAAAGAACAAAGCAATAGTTAAAAAATATCTATTTTTGGCATGTGTTATAATTTAAAAGAAAAAAATTTTTTGAAGAGATAAGCGTTTCTTGATAGTGGTGATCCGTGTTCCTGCATTGTTTGATAAGAAATTTATGACGGGAGGTATTGCGATGCCCACAACAGATTTTTTAACTTCGATTGTCTCACTAGTTTCAGCATAAAAAATGATTCATTTTTGAAGAAATGCAAAATCCACCAAAACGTGACCGATGCAAATTGTACCAGATCTTAAGATAGAAAAATTTCGTTAAGATTCGTTAAATGCAAATATTGTGTAGCTGAGAACATTTTATAGTACAAAAAGTGTGATTTATAATAATTTTGTAGAATTCAATTTTTGTTTGTTATAATTTTCTTTGTAAAATAATATTTTTTTAAAATACAGATTTCTGTTATCTTAATTGCGCTCGTAGAAAAAGTATAGTGTATAGAATGTCACTTGTTTTATAAATTCTTAGAAATTCATTTTTATACGCTTGTTTTACTTTATTTTTAATGCATTTTATTAAACTGAAGTTAAAATATTATAATTTATAACGTGTTGTTTTCTTTATACTAATTCACTATAATTAATTGTCAGTGGTTTATGCGATCGGGCATCTTTCTTTCAATATGAACAGAAACCATGTTACAACAGGAAGATTGTTTAAAATTAAATAACGTCAGTTTACCACACTGAATCCAAATTGGGAAACATTAAACCACAAATAATCAGTTTCGTTATCAGTTTCTCAGTATATATAAGCATATTTCTTCAAAACTATATCATAGTTTTGTAAAAATGTTCGTACTGCAACTTACGAGTGCACTTGTGTTAGTGTCTTCAGTACTTAGTGCGTCATTTAACTGCGACCCGTGCGAATGCATGAGTGATGATTGTAACATCATCGAAGCCGACTGCAGCTTACGATCTGACAGGGAAGAATTGTACGAAATACCTGGACATTTTGCTGGATTCGTCGAAAAACTAAATTTGGCTGGGCAACCGTTAAAAGTATTAGAAGAAAATGTATTTGAAAATGCAAACTTAACAGGATTGATAGATCTGGACCTGCAGAACTGTCAAATTGGTGAAATACATAACCAAACTTTTCGCAGTTTAAGTAAACTGAAGGAATTGAATTTAAGGGACAACTTTATATCTCGCATAGATAACGCAACGTTTGCTAATTTAACTAGTTTGAAAGCCTTGCTTTTAAGTAATAATTCAATTGAAATTTTGCCAAATTTTCAAATTTTTTCTGAATTAGAAACATTGTATTTGGATTCTAATCGTATAAGTTATTTGGATGAAAATGTATTTGCTAATAATACAAAATTAAAATTGCTCGATTTATCCGACAATAAAATCAAAGTCTTCCCAGATAAGCTATTCAAGAATTTAATTAATTTAGAATATATACATTTATCAGGAAATACATTAATTAGAATTCCTGATAATGCCTTTCAAAATAATTCAAATTTACATATCATATTTTTAAAAAACGATAGCATTGTTGAATTTCCAAAAAAATTGTTTGAGAACTGTTCAAAATTAAGTGTTCTGGATTTATCGCATAATAAAATCAGACATATTCCTGAAAATATATTTCAAAAAAACTCTAATATAAACCACATTTTTTTAAATGATAATGATTTAGAAGACATTCCGATTAATACTTTCAAAAATTTATCAAAAATTCTTCTCCTCCAGTTGTCTCACAATAACATAAATGCATTAAACACGGGTTTTATGGAATATGCAAATTGTATAAGTAACGCTTTCTTTGTTCATATAAAATTAAATAACAATAATATAAGCCATCTTCCATCTGGAGTGTTTAGAAAAGTTTGTTCGATTGTGGCAATAGACCTAAGTTTTAACCAAATTTCTTCTATTGACCCGCAAGCATTTTCGGAAGTAAAAGTAGGAGAATTAGATTTATCCCACAACAAAATATATTCGTTGGATAAAAACACTTTTACATCTATATATAATTTGGATTTGTCGTTTAACAATTTATCTGTTTTGACTCCTGGATTATTCAGTGCAGTAAAAAGTACCTTACATTTAAACAATAACTTTATTAAAACAATTTCTTCAGATACGTTTGAAAACAATAAATTTCGTGCTCTGTTTCTAGCAAACAACAACATTACATATTTTGATCTTAACATAAATAATTTCCTTGTTCTTGATTTGTCTAACAATCCAATAAACTGTGACTGCAAACTTCGACAAGAACACGTCCTTTTTAAGGACCACCTCTCTCACATTCAATGTTTTACTCCTGTATCTTTACGAGGTAAAAGTTGGGATACTTTACAATCTACTCAGTTTGCTTGCGCTCCAGAAATACAAGATAATTTCACCGAAACAACAAATGGAATTACTCGTCAGATTGGTTGTAAAGTGTATGGATCACCAGCTCCAGATATTCAATGGATCAAAAATAATAAAACTCTAAACAAAAATGATTCTTCTGTCATAACAACCAGGACAAATCTAACAGCTGACACTTACTGGTACAATCTAACATTCTCGAAAAATGCTGATTATTTCGCTGGACAATACGTTTGCGAACTGAACAATTCTGCAGGAATAGTTCAAATGAATTTTATGGTACTAGAAACACATAGTACTTCTCATGCTGCTGCAGCAATTTGGACAACTGTATTAGTACTTATAGTAATTGTGGTACTTGCGCTGATAGTACAATTCTACCGCAGACGATTCAACAGGAGAAATCGTAATACTAATACAGATTCAGATGTAAGTTTTCATCAATAATTTTTTATTATTGGAGTTGATTCTATTGTCGCTCCAAGCATAACAATAGGATGTATTCTCATTGTGTTAAGGTATATTATTTTTTTCTACTTTGTTCCTGTTAAGCTCATTTTAAACAAAAAATCCTAGTTTAGAAATTTAGGGAATTTTGTTTTAGTTTGTGGTACTGATGTGGCTTATCAAAATCCAATTGTTATAGTTTGACAATGTTTATTTACTTAAAATAATACATTTATCTATACATATATTTGTGCTCTAACAGAAATTGCTGAAAATACCAGCTAGCAAGTTATATTTCTTAATAAAAAAACCAATTTCACAAGTTTGTAGAATAGTATACGAGACTTGATCGTGTCGGGAATATATTGGTGGTATGGTGAGTGTGAAATTGAGAAAAGTGTTGTCATAATAGTGACGAAAGTGAGTAAATTCAGTTGGTTTGTCTATTTCAAGAAAATGTCGAATGAAAAGTTGATGAAACGAATATATGCGGGCAAGGTTAAGGATGAACGATTGCGTGGGCGTCGGAGGAATAAGTGGTTTGGTACGATTGATGGTTTGTTGCGTGAATTTGTGTTAATTTGGATGAGGCAAAAGTGGTGTACCAGAATATGGATGTTTGAAGGAGATTGATTGTCTAGGTTAGTTTAGATGGGTTTGAACAATAATATAGTGGTCATACACTTGTGCTGTTAAAATGGATGACATTGAAAAGTTTTACTAGGAAGTTTACATATTTAATAAATCAGTGGAATGGAGTTAGATAATATAAATATGACAATTCACCTGACAACGCAAACCGAAGTTCATTTTATATTTGAATTTATTTCGCGAGTGGTGCACCATCGGTAAGGGGTAAGTGAGTTCTCTCAGTTTATCTTAGTTTAGTTGTAACACAAAGACCAACAATTTACTGAGTTCATATGAAGTGAGCTGAGACTAACTGAGACTTTGATCAAAAATAATACAGCTACTATCCGGAATGTAAAGGGAAAACAATTTAGGACTTAATGAGCATCCTTGTCTAACTCCGAAGGTAGTCTTAAATTCTTCTCCATCTCTGTCCATTTTCACTGTGCTTATAGCTTCAGAGTATATTTCTGACCAGACTTTAATATAAATTCAAATTTTCTACAAATAGCAAAAACAATTTTTATAACATTGATATTTTATTAATATTAGAACAATCATGGCTTAGGTGTTAAAAGTTATATGTTTATTTCACATATTTTGTTTTAATTTCGTAATTTATAATTTACAGTTCAAAGTTATTAGGTAAACAATAATAACGTAATAACTTTTCGATCATTAATGCATTTTATTGAACTGAAGTCGTGATTTTATCAGTTACAAGTATTGATTTTTATATCAATTCTTTTGAACAATTAAAAATCAAATTACATACGTTTATCATACTGTAATGCAAATGAGGAAATATTAAACAAACAAAAAGAGTGTCTTTATCAATTTCTCAGTGTATATAAATATATTCTAGCAGCACTATGTCATAGTTTTGTCAAAATGATCGTACTACAAATTACGAGTGCATTTGTGTTAGTGTCTTCAGTACTTAGTGCCTCGTTTAACTGCATCCCTTGCGAATGTAACAAGGTGGAATATGGCACCATCGAAGCCGACTGCAGCTTGCGATCTACAGTGGAAGAATTCTACGAAATACCTGGACATTTTGCTGAATTTGTCGAAGTACTAAATTTGGCTGGACAACCGTTAAAAGTGTTGGAGAAATATGTATTTGAAAATGCAAACTTAACTGAATTGATAAATCTGAATCTGGAGAACTGTCAAATTAGTGAAATACATAACCAAACTTTTCGCAATATGAGGAAACTGAAGATTATGGATTTAAGCGACAACTTTATATCTCGCTTAGATAACGCAACGTTTGCAGGTTTGACTAGTTTGAAATATTTGTTTTTAAGTAATAATTCTATTGAAATATTACCAAATTTTCAACATTTTTCTGGACTAGAAAAATTGTATTTGGATTCTAATCGTATAAGTTATTTGGATGAAAATGTATTTGCTAATAATATAAAATTAACTTCGCTCGATTTGTCCAACAATAAAATTAAACTCATTCCAGATAAATTATTTAAGAATTTAATTAATTTACAGTATCTGCATTTTTCGGGAAATACATTGTGTAGAATTCCGGATAATGCTTTTCAAAATAATTCCAAATTGCATGGTTTATATTTAACAAACAATGCAATCGTTGAATTTCCAAAAAAAATTGTTTGAAAACTTAACAAAAATATGGATTCTGGATTTGTCGCATAATAAATTCCGACATATTCCAGAAAATATATTTAAAAAAATCCCTGGCATAAACCACATATTTTTAAATAATAATGAGTTAGAAGACATTCCGATTAATACTTTCAAAAATTTATCAAGTATATTTTCTATCCAATTGTCTCACAACAACATAAATTCATTACACACTGGTTTTGTCGAATACTCAAACTGTTTAGGTTTCGATATTAAGCTTCATATTCGATTAAAAAACAATAGTATAAGTCATCTACAATCTGGAGTGTTTAGAAAAGTTTGTTCGTATGTGGCAATAGACCTGAGTTTTAACCAAATTTCTTCTCTTAACCCGCAAGCATTTTCGGAAGTTCAAATAGTAGAATTAGATTTATCCCACAACAAAATTTATTCATTGAATATAAATACTTTGAAACGTATACATTTATTAGATTTAAGCAATAACTTTATTAAAACAATATCTTCAGATGCTTTTGGAAACAATCCATGTTACGTACTATCTCTAGCAAACAACAGCATTACATATTTTTATCTTAACTTAAGTAATTTTCTACATGTTGATTTGTCTAACAATCCAATAAACTGTGACTGTAAACTTCGACAAGAACACGTCCTTTTTAAGGACCACCTCTCCCACATTCAATGTTTCACTCCTGTATCTTTACGAGGTAAGAGTTGGCGTACTTTACAATCTACTCAGTTTGCTTGCGCTCCAGAAATTCAAGATAATTTCACTGAAACGACAAATGGAATTACTCGCCAGATTGGTTGTAAAGTGTATGGATCACCAGTTCCAGATATTCAATGGCTAAAAAATAATAAAACTCTAGATAAAAATGATTCTTCTGTCATAACAACCAGGACAAATCTGACAGCTGACACTTACTGGTACAATCTAACATTCTCGAAAAATGCTGATTATTTCGCTGGACAATACGTTTGCGAACTGAACAACTCTGCAGGAATTGTCAAAATGAATTTTAATGTCCTATCAAACCATACTTCTCATGTTGCGGCAGCAATTTGGACAACTGTAATAATGATTGTAGTGCTTGTGGCGATAGTTCAAATCTACCGTAAACGATTCAACTCTCGTTATCGCAATACTACTATAGTCTCAGATGTAAGTTTTCACCGATACTTATTATTATTGTTAGTACTATTATCGCTTCGAGCGCTGCAATAGGATATGCTTACTGTATTAAGGTGCACATTTTTTTTAAATTTACACTTGGCATGGTCTTTTTAAATGATAAATCGTAGTTACAAAATTTAGAGAATTTTATGCTTGTTTAATTTGAGATTGAAATTGGCAACTTATTTAATGTAAAAATAAGTGCAGACGATTTTTCTTGTACCCCAAAATGACATATATGAAATTTCTGAAAAGAATGTTGTGAAAAAAATAAAATAGAAATTACATCAGAATTTTTTATGTATTGTAACGTTCGTGAGTTTAAAACGTTTTTTATTTAAATAATAAAACTATTATTAATAACAAGTAATGAATAATTATTATAATAAATAGTAAAGAATTAATGGGGTCTTTCACCATTTTTTTTATGAAACTTTATCTATATTGAAGACTATCTACACTTTTAAAAAGTCTTAATTGTTATTCATTAAGCCACAATGATTAAAAAAAAATAATGTTGTGACGTCATAGTAGAGGTGTTACTGTATCTAAAACAGTAGAGATTTAAGTAAATTTTGTTACATAAATGTTATATTTTATTGTAATAATAATAATAAAATAAGTAAAAAATGTATGACTACAATTATTTACAATCTGTACTGTTTTAGATCCGGCAACACCTCTACTATGACGTCACAACATTTTTTTAAAAATCATTGTGGCTTAATGAATAACAATTAAGACTTTTTAAAAGTATAGATAGTCTTCAATTTAGATAAAGTTTCATAAAATAAAATAATAAAAAAATAGTGAAAGACCCCATTAACACTAGGTACATAACACTAAAATAACGATTACAAAACCTTATAAACTAACACTTATCATTACTATAAATAAACACTATTATTTATATAAACTAGCCGAGCGATATTTATTTATGACGATATATTTATATTCACACCGATCGGAATATTTATATTCACAAGTTCTTCCGCAGAACTTCGGAGTCGACTAAGACATCTGACTTACTGACTCAATTCGACTAACTGAGTCCGAGTCACAGTATAAGAGCTTCAAGCAGTAGTCGCACTCCCAGGGTTTTTTTGTCTCATGAAAATTTGGCCTTGAAGCGATAAGTCCCGCTCTGTGGACTAAAAATTTCAGTATTGATCGCCTGCCGCCAGGGTCGGACTGAACCCACCGAGATGCCAAAAAATTTCTCGGTGGGCCCTAGCCTTCTTTTGGGCCCTTGGGCAAGACGATATTTATAAATTAAATTTTATACAAAATAATTCAATATTAATTTATATACACGTAAATGTTGGCATAGACAGTAAACATGTGAAGTCTTTTTTTGTAATTAAAAAGGGTCCGACTTTCTTATTTTATAATCGAAACTAATAAATAATTAAATTATTTTACAATGAATTGTTAATTTTTATTGTGATACTATTATATTAACTATTTGTACTAAATAATCGTAATCGAAATCGGCGTTTATCAAAATTGTTAATCGTAATCGAAAAATAAAAATAAATATATCATCACGTTGCATCACTAATCTTAATTCTAGAAATTTTAACAGTATTAAAGAATTATTCAAAAATCAAGAAAATAAAGAAATTTTTAAGTTGATTCTAAAACGTATTAATGTTGCTAATGTAGATTTGAAAAATTAATTATTAAATTTTAGCGAAACTTATTTCAACATGGGATGACGAAAACTCAACTATGTCTGAAAACTAATGAGAAGTGTACACAGGTGGTTTAATTTAAAAATTAATAAAATCACGTTTATGCTCCAATATAGGGGAAGATATATTGCAAGCTTTGATTATGTTGAATGTTGAGCAAGACCTATTGGAAATTTTCGATACGATATCCTAGCCCGAGCCAGAACCCAAAAATTTGTTAATGTAGGCATTATTAATTTTCTGTGTTAATTGTGCTGATTTTTAAATATTTAACAAAAAACGAATAATTATAATTTTTATTATTTAAAAATTACATAAATTATTCATTTGTTACCAGTGAAACGGTCTTATTAATTATTTTTTTGCTGTATTGGTATGAACCCAAGTAAAACCATCGTTTTACATAGAGAATAGGGCCCTCAACTCTATTTTTCTCGGTCTGCCTTTTTCCTCCAGTCCGACCCTGCCTGCCGCCCGCTGAGCCGTTCAGTCCACAGAGCGGGGCATAGGGTGCGCAAGAACATCTGACATGGTACAAAACATCAAAGGTGCCGACAGAGAGTGCGACTACTGCTTGTAGCTCCTATACTGTGTCCGAGTCATCTAAACGACTGACTGCTCGGGAGTCATCTAAAAGACTCACTGCTCGGGAGTCATCTAAAAGACTGCCTGACGGCTGCCGGCGATTCCTTTTATATACGGCACGTTCGTTGTTTCTGGAAGGTTCTGGAATATTCCCTATTGTGCAGCAAACGACTTGTTCGAACCATCAAGCGTTGCGTCATACACTCGGCCGCGCGGCGTGGCGGCGTATGCCGGCAAGCTTCAACTTGTCGCTGCCGCGTTCGTTACAGTATTTATATAATTATAATGTTTTTATGTTGTCCAATTTAAAAGTAGGGATGCTTCGCGCTATTTCACCCTTCACTTGAGCCTACATTAATTCTGGTAGAATTAATTCGCAGGCCGGTTAACAAAATGCCGCATTACCGCGAATCACTGCCATATCGTCCATAATAAGATGAACACATTTGTGTTTAAGTAATTTAGCCGTAGATCTCTATCTAATCAAGTCTTATTTACTGTCCCTGTACAAACAATTATTGACACGCCACTGGAATGTCTTTGGCAGACTGATTTATTATTCTCTCATTCCCAAATGGAATGTACATCTTTTCGTAGCGTATAGTTCAGTTAAGTCAAAGTACAAATAAATTCAATATAAAAAATCAACGTTGCACAAATTGCATACTTTATAACAAAATAAATATTAAAATATTACATTGTTTAACTAATAACTATAAATTAAAAATTAGTTCATTCCTTCATTCTTGGAATCTTATAGGAAGGAAAATATACGCTATAAATAAAAAGGAACGCACCAAAGTTCCAGCGTGGGAATCACACAGTATTCTCAAAACATAGAAATATGTATATATAAAATCAATTAGTTGTATATCATCATCAAATTTTTTAAATCGTATATTCATTACCATAAAAATATAATTAGTTCGGTAATAGTTATTTACTTTACAAGTGGGCAATGTAAGGAATTACCCACGAGAGAAATTTCAGCACACGAAGCCGAAGGCTGAGTGTGACAATTTTATCGAGAGAGTAATTCCACTTTGCCCACGTGTGAAGTATAACGTTTTATCCAACAACTCTTAATAAATGCAAAATTTATTAAAGAAATATTATTTGCTTTAAATTTTTGAAATTAAAATGTCAATCGAAGTGGTTACAAAGGTGTTGTGTGTTATTATTATTATTATTGTTATAAATATAAAAAAGTACTCTCACTTGGATTTTCTTAAAATTAAACCCAATAGTGGGTAATCTGTTACTTTACTTGTTTAAAATCGCCATAGTTATAGAGCATTTATTGAGAGGTGTTGGATAAAATATTTTTTTAGATTTTTCTTTACAATAAAACTTGAAAACAGTGTTTAGAAAATATTCTCTATGCCTGAGTACATGTTACATATTTTACTTTTCAATTAATTTTCTATAAATCAAGCTTGATTCACTAATCAACAATGGACTTTTATTTCCTAGAAAATTTACAATTACTAGATTTTCAGATCAATGTTGATAAAAGAATGAAGACTTGATTATGGGTTAATTCTTTATTTATAATTACAGCTACGTTTTCAGGTGCAATATGAACAACATGTTGATGAGTGACCGAATACTGTGATAGCAATTTTACCGATATTTAAGATCATTTCAAAGGTCAGTTCCATTCGTATCAGTTTTTATGCTGATTTCTCAATAACTGTTGACTGCAATTTATATTTTATAATAATTTACTGGTAATAAATTAATTTGTTTTTCTTGATAATATTTGGTGATATTTGGACAATTCATTTTATTTAATACTTTCCTTTTATAACTAATATTTAATACTATTTTGTTTTATTTAGATATTTACACAAAATCTCCCAGAGAAAGAAGAATAAAAATCATCGTTGGGATAGTTAGTACACAAACAAATATTAATTATTAAATTATATTGTAAGAAAAAGATTTGTTTGATACTATGCATGCTTATTGAATGTAAATATATTTTTTTTAATATAGCGAAACAAATATATATATATATATTTATCAGTAATAAATAATATATTATTTAAACTAAAATAACAATAATAAATAAGTTTTAAATAATATTAATAAATATATTAATAGTTAACAAATCATTGTACCTATTAAATTTGACATGAGTTAATTTATTAACTTTATTAAGTGTTGCAATGTTTTTCCTGAAATAGTTGTTTATTTATAATGAAAGCAGATCTTTATTATCATGTATAAGTTTTAAATATATAGCAAAAATACTAGTAATATTGAACTTACCTTTTTAACTGTACTGTAGCATATTTATTACTATTATAAACAATTATTGATGCTTGGGTTACTAATAAAATTTATTTAAATAAATAGCAAACTTTTTAGAAAACATTTAAATTTTGATAGTCAGGTTTGATATTTATAGATTTATCATCTTAGTTGATGGGACAACTTTCGTGAGACATTTATTAATGTAGGATTCAGATGGAGCATTTCAAAATTGTTAATGTCTACAATATAACAAGAAAAAAACGTCGTCCAAATTTTGCAAAAATTGTTGATTACCTAAATAAAAATTGAATAAACCGGAGAATTCTCAAAATTTAAAAATTAATTTACGGAATCAAATTACTACTAAATAGTAGTGTATTTTACATCGTTTGATTCAGAAAAATGATATCTTTCGATTGGTACTACAATCATTGTTGTCCGATAAAACACCGAGCAACAGCACGCAAAAAACTGATTTCCCATGTTAATCTCCTATGTATACCTTTAAGACAGACACACGGTATGTAGTTAGGAAATAAGGTAAAAACAAAAGAAAATAATCAGCTTATTAAGTATTTACTGATTTTTAAATAAAATTTGTCGCGTATATTTATTTCTTAGGTAGTCATGTCTATGCGATATAAGTTTTGTCTTATGGTACAGTCTTGTTTTTATAAACGTTATTATTTTAACAATTTGTGTCTTATGACTATCTATGACACTAGATATGGGGAGCATTGTTTAAAAATTGCCTTAATCAAATAGTGTTTCAGATAATTTTTGTTTGAAAATTTGGGGTATTAATAAGTAATACAGCGGTCTCAACTGCTGAGGTTATATGGCGCTCGGTTCCTCGTTTTCGATGGTATGGCAACAGTACGCATCAAATCCCCTCATTATGGAATTTAATTCTTGTTTCGTTTTCACAACTACATCGTCAGCG
This sequence comes from Poecilus cupreus, assembly GCA_963942605.1. NCBI lineage: Eukaryota > Metazoa > Arthropoda > Insecta > Coleoptera > Carabidae > Poecilus > Poecilus cupreus. The sequence continues at coordinate 21,878,679 of OZ012718.1, forward strand.
TACGATAATTTGTTTGTTCTTTAACGTAGTTAGCTCCAATGTCAGGCGAATGATGAAATTTTAAACTAAAAATAACCTGTATCTTTATCAATTTCTCAGCGTACATAAATATTATTCTAGCAACACTATCTCATAGTGTCGTCAGAATGTTCATACTGCAACTTACAAGTGCTCTTCTGCTAGTGTCTTCAGCCTTTAGTGCCTCGTTTAACTGCGGCCCGTGCGAATGTAACAACGTGGAATATGGCATCATCAAAGCCGATTGCAGCTTGCGATCTACAGTGGAAGAATTCTACGAAATACCTGGACATTTCGCTAAATTTGTCGAAGAACTAAATTTGGCTGGACAACCGTTAAAAGTGTTGGAGAAATATGTATTTGAAAATGCAAACTTAACTGAATTGATAGAGCTGAATCTGCAGAACTGTCAAATTAGTGAAATACATAACCTAACTTTTCGCAATATGAGTAAACTGAAGATTTTGGATTTAAGCGACAACTTTATATCTCGCATAGATAACGCAACGTTTGCTGGTTTGACTAGTTTGAAATCTTTGCTTTTAAGCAATAATTCTATTGAAATATTACCAAATTTTCAACATTTTTCTGAACTAGAAAAATTGTATTTGGATTATAATCGTATAAGTTATTTGGACGAAAATGTATTTGCTAATAATACAAAATTAACTTCGCTCAATTTGTCCAACAATAAAATTAAACTCTTTCCGGATAAATTATTTAAAAATTTAATTAATTTACAGTATCTGCATTTTTCGGGAAATACATTACGTAGAATTGCGGATAATGCCTTTCAAAATAATCCCAAATTACATAATATATATTTCAGAAACAATGCCATAGATGAATTTCCAAAAAAATTGTTTGAAAACTTCACAATATTAAATTCTCTTGATTTGTCGCATAATAAATTTCGAAATATACCTGAAAATACATTTCAAAAAAACTCTAGTATAAACTACATATATTTAAATAATAATGAGATAGAATGTATTCCGAATAATACCTTCAAAAACTTATCAAGAATATATCTTCTCCAGTTGTCTCACAACAATATAAATGCATTAAACACTGGTTTTATCGAATACGCAAATTGTTTAGGTGACGGTTTTCTTCTTCATATACAATTAAATAACAATAATATAAGTCATCTTCCTTCTGGAGTGTTTAGAAAAGTTTGTTCGATTGTGGTAATAAACCTAAGTTTTAACCAAATTTCTTCTCTTGATCCGCAAGCGTTTTCGGAAGTTGAAATAATACAATTAGATTTATCCCACAACAAATTTTATTCATTGAATATAAATACTTTTAGGCATATGCATAAATTAGATTTAAGCAATAACTTTATTAAAACAATACCTTCAGATACGTTTGGAAACAATACATATTACGTACTCTCTCTAGCAAACAACAACATTACATATTTTGGTTTTAACATAAGTAATTTTCTACATGTTGATTTGTCTAACAATCCAATAAACTGTGACTGTAATCTTCGACAAGAACACGTCCTTTTTAAGGACCACCTCTCCCACATTCAATGTTTCACTCCTGTATCTTTACGAGGTAAGAGTTGGGATACTTTACAATCTTCTCAGTTTGCTTGCGCTCCAGAAATACAAGATAATTTCACTGAAGCAACAAAAGGAATTACTCGTCAGATTGGTTGTAAAGTGTATGGATCACCAGCTCCAGATATTCAATGGATCAAAGATAATAAAACTCTAGATAAAAATGATTCTTCTGTCATAACAACCAGGACAAATCTAACAGCTGACACTTACTGGTACAATCTAACATTCTCGAAAAATGCTGATTATTTCGCTGGACAATACGTATGCGAACTGAACAATTCTGCTGGAATTGTCAAAATGAATTTTACGATACTAGGAACACATAGCACTTCTCTTGCTGCAGCAGCAGTTTGGACAACTGTATTGGTAGTACTTGTAGTGGTTGTAGTACTTGTGGCGATAGTACAATTCTATCGCAGACGATCCAACAGGAGTAATCGTAATACTAATACAGACTCAGATGTAAGTTTTATCAATAATTATTATTATAGTTGGCTATTGTCGCTTCAAGCGCTGTACAAATAAGTGCAGACGATTTTTCTTGTATTCCAACTAAAATATGTGAAATTGGTGAAAATACCAGTGAACAAGTTCTATTTCTTTGCGAAAACAAGTTAGTTTCGAGAATATGTGATTGTACTAGACATTGGTAGTGCGGTGCGTGTGAAATTGAGAAGACTGTTGTTAAAAAAGAGAGAAGAGAGTTAGTTGAGTTGGTTTGGCCATCTCAAGCGACTGTCAAATGAAAGGTTGGTGGAATTAATATACGCGGGCGAGATTGATGGTGAACGATAATGATTCTGTGAAATAAGTGGTTTGGTGTGATTGAGAGTTAGTTAGGAGAACTTGCATGAATGTGGACGAAACAGAGGCGGTGTGCCAGGATAGAAATATTTGAACTAGATTGATTGTCAATTGTTCGTGATACCCCACTGTGTAGGAAAAATCATGACGATATTACAGGGTGTTTCAGGACTAATGCAACAAACTTTAACAGCTTATTCCTGAGGTCATTTTGAGCCAAAAATGTCATATGAATATAGGTCCTATTCCTTCTAGTTACCAAAATACAAGAGGTTGAAGTTCTATAAATAACACGAAATTTTCTAATTTTTGTAATCAAGGTACTTTCGGAAAACAAGAGTTATATTGAAAAGTCATACTCAATTAAAAATTGTTGTACTTTTGATTGTATTTGTGTTTCGTAATGGATGGTTATAGTACTGCTGAATATGCAGATATGATTTTTATTTATGGATTATGTAATGGTAATACCCGTTACGCGTCTAGAGAATACCAAGACAGATACCCAAACAGACGCCAACCTTTTCATGTTGTTATGTTGTTCTGTATTTAGAATTTATTTATTTGTCTATTTACTTGTGTCATTGAGTGTTTTGTTCTCTAAATTGTATTCGTTAATATTAATAAATAAAATTAATTAAGGGCCGGTATTTCCAAACTCAATTACCTAGAGAATAAATTTATCAATAGAATAGACAAAAAATATCGTATCAAAATCATAGCTTAAATGATGAATATTATTCTAGCTGTCATCTTTTGATGCGATATTTTTTGTTTATTCCATTGATAATTTATTCTATAGTTTATCTGAGATTGTAAATACCGGCCCTAAGACAAATAAGGTATGACTTTTCAATAAAACTCTTGTTTTCCGAAAGTACCTTGATTACAAAAACTAGAAAATTTCGTGTTATTTGTAGATCTTCAACCTCTTGTATTTTGGTAACTAGAAGGAATAGGACATATCTTCATATGACATTTTTGGCTCAAAATGACCTCAGGAATAAGCGGTTAAAGTTTGTTACACTAGTCCTGAAACACCCTGTATATGTATGAATGGTGTGAGGAAAATAAGGTCAACCTTGCGATATGTTACGTCATCTTCGATTTCGATTAAACTTTATCACGTTTTTCAAAAAATTAATAAGAAAAATACCAATAAGTGTCGGTCGGACTCGAATGAAATTGAAAACATGGTTTAATTGTCACATTATTCATCCAAGAACGTGGAAGCAAGCTTATTTTCATATAATTTCCATTAAAAATGAGTACTGTGATTCGAGTTGAGCTGTGTAGGCTTGGATTTTTTTTGATAGGTAAATTCCACATAAAATATGTACATTATTGTTTTAGTATCGCTTAAAAACATTAAGAATGATGTACAAGTTATGTTTATGTGGTATTTATCGGTAGGCAAGCTCGCTTAGCTCGTATTTTTCACAAAGAAACCAGAAGCCTACACAACTCACGTTCGACAAACTCGAATCACAGTACTTACTCCTTTTTAATGGAATTTATTTGAAGATAAGCTCGCTTCTACGTCCTAAGTTGAACGAATAAAGTGTTTTCGAGGTAATCCGAGTCCGACCGCCACTTGTTCGTATTTTTTGCTTTAGTTTTACGCAAAATATAATAAATTTCATCCAAATCGGAGGTGAAGTAGTATATCGCATGGTTGACCCTAAAATTTATTCTGGTGACGTATAAAAGGAATATGAATCAATTTAAGAAACTAAATGTTTTTCTTTTAATGTAGAAACGGTATTTGTGGTTTTTTTTTCATATAAAATTTTATTGCCACTATCTTTTTCGTTCTTAACTGTTTCTGCCACATAACTTTCCTCAATGGAGCCTGATTTTCTGCCGCGTCTTTTTAAAATAAAATATCTCCACCATTATTGGCGAGTAAGGTGGTAGACGAACGTCTGAAGCAATGTGCACTATAAAGATGTGGATCTTGTAAATTTATAAATTTTGCGATTACTGTAGGTCTTTTTTTCCAAAGGTATGATTTCCAACCGGTTGATTCATTCATTTTTTTTTCTGCTTGATAAAGTAAAGAGAAGCAAGAAGCGACCTTCATTTTTTTGCGAATTTCGAAATATTTTCTGATAATTCCAAAATAATCTATATTATCTTAAATATTTTCGTCAATCGAAAAACTACCTTGTAGTTCATTTTTACTTTGCGGAATTTTTATAATGACATACCTAATTTCATAAATTCATCAGCTCTATACGCCCCGTAATACACATAATACTAACAATTAAAAATACTACATTATTTCTTATTTTGACTCACAAATATTGGGATTTTTTTGTTTATTGTTAAATATACTGAGGAATATGCCACTACTATAGGTATAGTTAAGTAAACAGAGAAAAATCAAGTCCTTTTTGTTGAAGTTCTGCAAAATATTTTTTTTTACGATATCCCAGGAAACCCCGCCGTTCTTCTCCCGAAATAGTGAGGAAAATGTGATTTTCCTCTCTAGAGAGGAAAATATAGAATTGTTACCAATTTGATTGTTATTTACAATAACTATAATGTAAAAATTATAAATAAATACCTAATTTTATTGAAAATCCGTATTTTAGTGATTTTTTTGATTAAATCATAATTTTCCAACATTAATTTATATTTAAGATAGGTTAATTGGCAACACTGCTACACCGCCTTGCGTCTGATAACCTACATTTTAATGTCAAAGTGTATTTTACGTCCGAGAAAATCGTTTTTAGAATGTCTTGAAAAAAATGTTCCGTCTAATACGAGAGGAAAGCCCTTCTTACACTCTCCCTCGAATTGCCTCATTCGCTGCGCTCATGAGGTAAACTTTGAGATTGAATGGGAAAAAGAAGCTCTTTCCTCTCTAGTTTGACAAATTACCTATTATTTATTACTATGAATTCTGAAAGCCTTTTTCAACGTATTGAAACTTAGAAATTAAAATAAATTTCTTATTTATTAGTTAGTTTATTTTTTCATGCCTTTCGGCCTAGAATCTATACAAATTTTTACATCTTATTTCTTATTTATTTAAACTTGGAATGTTTATTTCATTATAATTGACTACTAATAATAATCCAATTATTGCTATTGTTAAATTATATTTTGTTGTTTTATGTAATATCATAGAAACAAAAAACTTAAAAAAAAAATAAATGGTTTTGATAACAGATATCAAACAAGTAGTGGCTTATAAATATTTAAGCTTATATTTTCAATAGCGAGAAGAATATAATAAGCAAGACGAAATGTCTCGAAAGTTACTAGGGCCTCGGCATACGCCATACGCCTTGGCCTATTACGACTTCCTCGAATGTAAAAACATAATTACTTTCCTTGTTACTTAAATAACTATTATTGAACTGAAGTCAATATTTTATCATTTTCAGTTCAGTTGAAAACACTTTATGCGACCGGACATCTATCTTGCAATAAGAAGAAAAACTATGCGACAACAGGAAAATTGTTTAAAATTAAATTGCGTCAGTTTTTCATACAATTATGTGAACAAGGAAACATTAAACCACAGATAATCAGTTTTATTATCAGTTTCTCAGTGTATATAAGCATATTCCTTCAAAATTATCTTATAGTTTTGTCAAAATGTTCATACTGCAACTTACGAGTGCACTTGTGTTAGTGTCTTCAGTTCTTAGTGCCTCATTTAATTGCGATCCTTGCGAATGCAGCAGTAAAGACTGTGACATCATCGAAGCTGACTGCAGCTTGCGATCTGACAGGGAAGAATTGTACGAAATACCTGGATATTTTGCTGAATTCGTCCAAAAATTAAATTTGGCTGGACAACCTTTAAAAGTATTAGAAGAAAATGTGTTTGAAAATGCAAACTTAACAGGACTGATAGAGCTGCAACTGCAGAAGTGTCAAATTGGTGAAATACATAACCAAACTTTTCGCAATATGAGCAAACTGACGGATTTGGATTTAAGAGACAACTTTATATCTCGCATAGACAATGCAATGTTTGCTGGTTTGACTAGTTTGAAAACTTTGCTTTTAAGTAATAATTCAATTAAAATATTACCAAATTTTCAAAATATCCCTGAATTGGACACATTGTATTTGGATAGTAATCTTTTAAGTTATTTGGATGAAAATGTATTTTCCAATAACACAAAATTAATTTCGTTAGATTTGTCTGACAATAAAATTAAAGTGTTTCCCGATAAACTATTAAAGAATTTAGTTAATTTAGAGTATCTACATTTTTCGGGAAATACATTAGCTAGAATTCCGGATAATGCCTTTCAAAATAATTCTAAATTGCATATCATATTTTTAAAAAACAATACTATGGTTGAATTTCCAAAAAAATTGTTTGAAAACTTTACAAGAATTAGTGTTTTGGATTTATCGCATAATACTCTAAAACATATTCCTGAAAATATGTTTCATAAAGACTCTAGTATAAACCACATATATTTAAATAATAATGAGTTAGAAGAAATTCCGAGTAATACTTTCAAAAATTTATCAAGAATACTTCTTCTTCATTTGTCTCACAATAACATAAATTCATTAAAAACTGGTTTTATCGAATACGCAAATTGTTTAGGTTTCGCTTTCCTTCTTCATATAGACATAAGTAACAATAATGTAAGTCATCTCCCATCTGGAGTGTTTAGAAAAGCTTGCTCGACATTGATAATAGACCTGAGTTTTAACCAAATTTCTTCGCTTGACCCGCAAGCATTTTCGGATGTTGAAATACTACATTTAGACTTATCCCACAACAAAATTTATTCATTGGATATAAACACTATTAAGCCTATGTATAAATTGGATTTGTCGTTTAACAATTTAACTATTTTGACACCTGGTTTATTCAGCGCAGTAAAAAGTAGCTTAAATTTAAGCAATAACTTTATTAAAACAATAACTTCAGAAACATTTGGAAGCAACAAATATCGTGCACTGTCTCTAGCTAACAACAACATTACATATTTTAATCTTAACATAAATAATTTCCTACTTCTTGATTTGTCTAATAATCCAATAAACTGTGACTGCAAACTTCGACAAGAACACGTCCTTTTTAAGGGCCACCTCTCCCACATTCAATGTTTCACTCCTGTATCTTTACGAGGTAAAAGTTGGGATACTTTACAATCTACTCAGTTTGCTTGCGCCCCAGAAATTCAAGATAATTTCACTGAAACAACAAATGGAATTACTCGTCAGATTGGTTGTAAAGTGTATGGATCACCAGCTCCAGATATTCAGTGGATCAAAAATAATAAAACTCTAGATAAAAATGATTCTTCTGTCATAACAACCAGGACAAATCTAACAGCTGACACTTACTGGTACAATCTAACATTCTCGAAAAATGCTGATTATTTCGCTGGACAATACGTATGCGAACTGAACAATTCTGCAGGAATTGTTAAAATGAATTTTATGGTACTAGAAACACATAGTACTTCTCATGTTGCTGCAGCAATTTGGACAACTGTATTAGTACTTATAGTGGTTGTAGTAATTGTTGCAATAGTACAATTTTACCGCAGGCGATTCAACAGGAGTAATCGTAATACTAACACAGACTCAGATGTAAGTTTTCATCAATAGTTATTATTGTAGTTGGTGATAGCGCTGTAAAAATTTAGTACAGATTATTTTTCTTGTACTCTAACTAAAATATGTGTAATGGGGTTGTTCACCATTTAAAAAAAAAATTTATTTATAAAACTTAATCTAAATTTAAGACTATTTACACTTTTAAGAAGTCTTAATTGTTATTCATTTAGCCACAATGATTTTTTAATTATGTTGTGACGTCATTGTGGAAGTGTTGGTGAATCTCAAACAGTAGAGATTTAAATAATTTTTGTCACATAAATGTTCTATTTTATTGTAATAATAATAATAAAATAAGTAAAAAAATATATGAGTACAATTATTTACAATCTGTACTGTTTGAGATCCAGCAATACCTCTACAATGACGTCACAAAATTTTAAAAAAATCATTGTGCCTTAATGAATTAAGACTTTTTAAAAATGTAGATAGTTTTCAATTTAAATAAAGTTTCATAAAAAAAATAAAAATAAAATGGTGAAAGACCCCATTGTTGAAAATACAAGCAAGTCGAGCAGCAAGCAAGTTTTATCTTTTGATGAAAAACAATTCCACAAATTTTAAGAATAGTAAGTGGGTGTTAGAGGCGTGATTTTATCCCGAATATATTGGTAGTACAATGAGTGAGAGATTGAGGGAGTTAATGCAGCTGATTTGGCCATCTCGAGCGAATGTCGAATGAAAGAGTGAATGCAATTTCGTGAATTTGTTACTAATAACTGGAGGTAGGTCTCGCATGCCGTTGAAAACACAGTTCTATAGGTCACTATTCGTTTAACGTGGAACAAGGAAACAAGCTTATCTTCAGATAATTTCCCAAGAAATGAGTACTATGTTTTCGAGATAGGCAAGCCTAAGTTGTGTAGCTTTAGTGTTCAACGAGAATCAAGATATACTCTTGATTTTATCTTGCAATTAATACAAGACCAAAACAAGAAGTATTTTTATTTTCCAAGACAAGACAAGAAAGTATCATCAAGAATCTCAAGATTACTTGTCAAGAAATCTTGATATCTTGAAATAAATTTTCTAGTTCTGCATTTATGAATTGAATTTAAAATGTAATATATATTTTTTACCAGTGACTTTAGGTTCAACCCACATATATACACACAACACAAGATTTTTTTAATTTGCGAAGATATGATTTTATATAATATACATTTTATGAAGTAGATACTTTATAAAATGTGTAATTTCTTATGTATAAATTGAAACTATTTATATACCGTGCGTCCCACGTAAATGTTGGCATAGGCAGTTAACATGTAAAATCAGTTTTTTGTAAATAAAAATTGTGCATCTAAATTTTATATCACAACACTGCCAATATCCCTTCATCTTATTTAATACATATTAATTTATTTTAGTTAGAATGGGGTAAATAGTTCCGTGGTGATGTGGATCATAAGATCCTTGGTTCGAGCCTCACCGCCGAAATTAAATTTCGAAAATTTTCACCACAAAACATTACTCATATAGCTTCTCCACCACTGCCATCCTTGTAGGCCGTAATTTGACGGCTGGTAATCGCACTTCACGCGCAAAAATATATCATAATACCGAGATCTGCTTTGAGCAGAGTGCCACACCCAGAAATGGGTAAACAGCGTGATGATCTATTTATTTATTTATCCAACACCTCTCAATAAATGCTATATTACTATGGCGATTTTAAACAAGCAAAGTAACAGATTATACACTGGTGGGTATAATTTTGAGGAAAGCCACTAGTGAGTATTTCTTTATTTATAACAATAGTAATAACACACAACACCTTGGTAACTACTTCGATTGACAATTTAATTTAAAAATTTAAAGCATATGTCACTGTCAAATAATATTTCTTTAATAAATTTTTCATTTATTAAGAAGTGTTGGATAAAACGTTATACTTCACACGTGGGCAAAGTGGAATTACCCACTCGATAAAATTATCTCACTCAGCCTTCGGCTTTGTGAGCTAAGATTTCTCTCGTGGGTAATTCCTTACTTTGCCCACTTGTAAAGTAAATAACTATTATTTTATTTTAGAATTAGAATTAGTTCCTTAAAGTAAAAATGGATTTCTTGTACTCCACCTCTAATATATAAAATTACTAAAAATTATATTAATTTGTAAAAAAAATAATTCTTTGAGTTTCAAGAATGGTGTGCGGGTATATGAGACGTGATCGTATACGGAATACCTTGGTGTACTAGGAGTTTGAGATTAAGAAGAAAATGGCAGTGAGTCATTTGAGGTTGTTTGGCCATCTCGAAAGGTTAGAAACTAATATATGCTGATGAGATTGAGGGTGAACGATTGCGTGTGCGTCCGAGGAATAAATATTTTGGTATGATTGATGGTTTGTTACGTAAACGAATAATTCCGAGTGAGAAGAATAGGATAGGAATGTTTGATTGTTGGTTAATTGTATTTCTGGGTTCGTATTACTCCACTCTATGCGATATAGCGTGCTGTTATGCCGCACACGCAAATATGGGCAAAAACCTATTTCCATAGATTTTTTTTAATTTTTAAATAATTTCTAAACTATCACATATTTAGAAAAATGTTTCAAATAAAAATGGTATATATTTTTAATATTTACGATTCTTTATTCATTTATGTATTTAACAGAAAGACCTAGAAAGAAATGAACTCTAAATAATGCAACACTGTAACAGATACCTATATCTAAGTCTATTTTCTGAAATATCAACTAATTTTTATTTTTGTTTAATTTTCCATTTCCTTATTACAATTTTTCTAATAAATGTTAATTTTATTGTGATTTACGCAACTAAATTGCATGCATTTTTAAATTTTGAACAACTTTTATTTGTACACTTTTGTTGGTAAATTTTTACTGTAATATTAAAAAAATTAGCATTGAAGTCCTGCTATGCCACATTTCAATTTATACATCCTGTATTATACTTTTATAACATAGAAATCAAAATTTTATAATTATTCTTTTATTGCCGTAAAACTATTGAACAATTTTTTCAGTGTTAATAAAATATGTACATTTAAAATAAAGATTCCCCACGCCTGAGTACATTCTACGTAATTAACTTTTGAATTTATTTTTTAATAATTAATCTAGATTCTGTGATCAACAATTATTTAATACTCTGAAGCTAAGAATGAATTTTCAATTTCTAGAAAATTATGAACTACTTGAGTTACAGATCATCGCTGATTAGAGAATGAAGTCTTGATTAAAGGATTGCGAATTTCGCTTTTAATTTGTTTATTTATTATTATTATTACATTTTCAGATATCATATGAACACGTTGATAATGAGACTGACCGAATACTCTGATGGCAATTTATCGATATTTAAAAGGTCAGTTTGAATCATATTCTTATTTGTTCTGTATGCTGATTTCTCATTAATTGTTGACTGTAATTAATATTTCATCATAATTTCCTAGTAATAAATTAATTTCTTTACCATTATCATATTTGATAAAATGAGGAAAAAATATTTGATTTTATAATTTCCTTAAGAGTGTTTAATATTAATTTGTTTTATTTAGATATTTACACAAAATCGCGGAAGGAAAATAGAAGAAAGAAGATCGTTGGTATACAAAAATATTAGAATTCTCTAATTGTTCTACTTGTGTATTAATATGTATAAGTTTCAATTTCTATGGAATTTAATTGTAATACCTGTACTGTATAACTACTTATTCTTAAATGTGATTTATTTTTATTATATATTATAATAAGCCTTTATTCATATTAATTATATAATTAAAGTAATAAAACAAAATATATAAAATGAGTAAGTAGGTACGTGGTAATGCATCGAACAGTTTAACTTTACCCCTGTAATTCCCCTTCACTAACTTCTTTGGGGACCATGCCTTAACAGCTGGTAATCGCACTTCAGGTATATGTTTCTTTTTTTTTAAATTTAATATGTATGACATATAAGAATATTTTTGGAAGCGTAGTTTTATTTCCTGAATCCCCAAAAATAACCTCATATTTTTTCTTGAATTTTCGGGTAATAAATTTAGAGACATTATTTATACTCAAATAATAATTGGTGTAAGATATTTTCCGTGATCATTCTTTATTCCCACCTCAGAAAATCTCCAAATTATTGAAAATGTTGATTATAAAAGCAATATATTATTTAGTTTTCATTACATTGCAAGCATCCTTATAAAATATTGTCAGTATAAATTGAAATCAAACTGGTATTAGTATTGACTATTGTGTAAAGAATATATTCTTTAATCAATAGTAATATCACGAGTCCTAAGAATGTAATCGATTTGACATGTCTAGCAAAATAATTTACTTAAAAAAGTGTTTGAGTACATAATAATTTGAAAAAATCCCGAGACAGCAGGTCGATTTTATCTTAAATTATTATGTATGATAACACTTTTTTAAAAGCAAAATTTTGTAAATAAGCTAGACATCGATTCAATTCTTTAGCACGAGGGATATATGTCTAGATTATTTCATGAATTCATAGCATAAACTTTAATACTTGCCGAAGAAATTGTAATAAAACGTTGATTTTGACACATTTTCACATAAATAAATAGGTACACACATAAACAAAAAGTACCATAAAATTTTGTAGTTACAGTGTAACCACAGTATAAGAATTCACACAGTAGCGACACTTCCAATATTTTCATGATCCCAGTATTTCAGTGGTGCGCAGCCGGGAAGATGGCCGCTTAGTGTTCGCTGATAGGCTATCTTAGTAACCATAGAAAAGAAAATATATGTCAGTGTCAGCAGTATCTGTCAAATATCAAACTATATTTTTTCTGTCATGTTACGTTCATAAAATGAGTGCAAAACATTGAGGTAAACTTATTTGTATCATGAAATATAGTAGGAACTTTTATAGTGCAGGTGAAATAATATTATTAGATTTTATCCCCTTTGCAACTGACAATTATTCAAATTTACCGCCGTATGCCGCAGCTGCCAATATGGCCGCTCGGCTCAAGGTCATCAGTCGATGCGACATAAAGATCAAAGGGACCGACAGTGAGTGTCGCTACTGTGTGAATTCTTATACTGTAGTGTAGCTATAGCAAATTTATTGTTTTTCTTTTTACTTGTCAAATAAATGTAAAAAATTTGTAAATAAAATTAGCTTTAATTCAGCATATTTAAAGATATGGAATACCACTTAAGGTAAAAAAACATGTATTTATCTTGCTTCTGCAACTAATTATCCGGCTAAATATGCCTTCAAAATGTTCAAAATCGCAATTAAACAGCATGGTGCTGTTTAATCACTTATCTAAAATGCACAACAATGGAAAATGAGACATTCTTTGGTTATGAGTGAAATAATCAATGATATTATGAGCAATATATCTACGAAATACGTTTTTTTTAACGATGTTCTCATCCTGAGTAGAACTAAAAGGAATCAATCTTGATCGAATTTTTCGACCAGTTGCTTGATTAACAATTTAATTTTTTCCTCTTACTTCAACTAATGATGAACTTTAAATATGACAAAATTTACTATTGCAAGCTATTTACAAAAAAAAAAACTTAATCATTATGTAAACTACCATTTCCGGTTAATGAATTGCTACCAAAATCTAATCGACTCGAAACATTATATCCAAATTCTAAACTGTCATTAAAATTTGAGTTATCGTGGACGAAAAAATTCTCACATTAGACGTCATCATGAAAATAGTGAAATCATTGTTTAGCGGCTATAAAGTGTCTCTGTGGACTAGTCCATATTTATAAAGTAAAATAGTCTATTATTAAAGTACACGATAATAATATATTATGATACAAGTGAATAAATAAGCTTTTAAAGCACGTACGACGAGTTTACGGGCACGGCGCGAAACTTAGTGCTTTTAACGTCGCTTGTATTGGTTAACATCTTTTTTCCTTTTCCACTGAGAACCTTACTGTGTCACCTATATATTTACACCATGCTATAACTCTGTATTCCAATACCACTAATTAGTAATTCTACTCATTATGTTTTGCAATACAAATACAATCCCCTATGAAAACGAAGCTTTATATTCGCGCGATTGCAGGGTTTATTTTCGGAGGCCTACTACGACACTGTTCATAAAGTGACGACATGGAACTGTAGCTCTCGATCCCAGTCGTAAAGTCGCGCGGCTTGTTGAAGACAGACTCAGCACCTCGCATTGACATCTAGGTACTATACTTCGCCCCCGTGGAATATAAATTAATGTTTAACTATACTCACGGCTTATAAATTGAATACATTGCACAGATGTGTTGTTAGATTAACTGCAGCCTCTTTTTTGCTCGCTGCTCGCGTTTGTTGGCCTTTTTTAAGTTTAATTGTTTGCCTTTTCACAATGTAAATTTTCTTTTATTTTTTGCGGTTGAAATTAAATTATTTAGGTCTCTTTTAGGGTCGAAATGAACGTCGTTTGTTTTTAATTAAACAAATGTCAACATTTTTTTTATGAAATCTGTGTAATAAATTTGAATAAAAGCAGTAAATTAATTAATAATATACCTACGTCAAATGGAGTACAATTTTTGTGAACAAAGTAAATTATTTTAGGCACAATACTGCAATTGCTCACTAAATTAAAAATTTGAGTTTTTAATTATTTCCACAATACTTCACAAACACAGAATTCACATTTCACATTTTTATTTTATTTTTTTTTATGAAAGAATACATAAAACTGTATATATAAGATCATATTTTACGCCTTACAAATGTTTGGTTTTCAAAATCATTTTTCAAAACAATTTAAATCTTCTCCGATGTACGTCATTCTTGGGAATAACCTCTGTAGCTATTGTTTTTATTAACAAATTTAAGATAGGTTAGGTTAGCAAAATAACATGTTAAGTGCATTTCCTAATTTTATTAGGAATTTGTGGATCAAAAAATAATTTAATTAAATATAATTCGCGAGTTCGATATTTAATAATAACATAATCTAATGAATACATCACACTTCACAAATTGTGCAACAAAACACAGGTAAATATATAATTTTATAATAACTTGAATTTACAACATAATTTTATTAATAGCATTTTAAATTTCTATACACATGTTATTGATACCACTTACAAAAATAGATTTGATTTTCTATACTTTAGCAGCTTTAGCAACATATAATTGTTGAACTTGGAAAATAATTCTCCTGTTCTTTCTCAAAGTTGCTGCCATTTGGCAGTAGTCACGAAAACCCGTAGACTCAAAACAAAACTTCTAACATAACCTAATAGATCAAGGTTCAAACGAGCTGTTTTACATTTTATACAGAATAAGATTTGAATTGAAGCAATAAATAAAAATCACTGGTGCCCTAATGATTGAGAACATTTAAATTTTAGTTTTAAGCCTTTCTGCTCATTTCGGATCTTTACCAGCTAAAGTGTGCAGTTGTTTCAAGCCTTTCTGTCAGTTGTGGCCACGGGTGATTAGGTTATGTTAGATATAGGATGTTCCTTTTTTATTTTTTCTGTTTGGTTGGTCCTGGCACAATTAAGTTAATGTCAGGACTCAGTTTATTGGTTACCTACCGTCTAATCACGGCCTCCAAGGATGGGAATGGTGGCGGAGCTAAAGGGGTAAGTTTATGTGGTGAAAATTTTTCTGCTGTGATCTTATGATCCACAGTCCGATGCGGAGCTATATACCATGAGTAGTCATAGTTATGTCGAAAATTTTTCTGATAGTATTACGAATGTTCCTTGTGCTTGGAAATACTGTAATACTACCAGAAAAATAATATACATAACTTCGAATAGTGTTTGACGGACTATTCATTCATTCAGACCGCAGGTTCAGTTTTAAATTAAAATGGCTCAAAATGTAGTTAATTATTATTATTAAATTAACTTATAGCAACCAGAATTCTAATTTTTGTCACCCTGTAATTTCAATTTCAATTTCTATAATATCTAGCTATTTGAATATTTAGAGCGCAAAGTTATGTTTTGTCGCTCGAACGCGAATATTGAAACATGGGCAGCAGGCCGCAGGTGAATGTTGTAATTGTGTGAGAGCGACAAATACTTTGCGTTCGAATTATCACAATATTTTTCCGAAGACTGATTATAAAAATAAATATTGATCTAATTTCATTAAAATAAATGCATGTATGACATTCCTGTAGTTGTTCTTTTACTGATGTAACTGTTCTTATACTTCGTATCCATTGTGATTAATTAGTAAAAAAAAGAAAACAAACTTTTGTCGCTCGATGCTATAAGAGACGAGCGAAATAATTTTGTCGCTTGTTGCTATTGGAGACTAGCAACAAAATAAAATTCTTCAGAAAACATCAACTTTGCTTTGACAAATACAAGTGCCAAAGGTAACTTTCTATAGCAGTCATCGGAAAAGTTTTTTTTTTTTGTGCGTTTTATCCATGAATAATAATTCAATTTATAAGAAAAAGTGAATCTACGAGATTTAGAGAAAAATTTGTTGCAGTCACTTGACTATTAGAAGTGCAGAAATTACTTTAGCTACTTCTGTCACTGACATAGAAGAGAAAGGACTTCTACAAAAAGGTAGCAATAAATTTTTCAACTTGTGTTTAATTTTAATACTAACAATTTTGTTTTTTTTTTATAAAAATGTTCATTTGTTTTAAATTTTCATTTGAGAGTACTAGTACTGTATAGTTCATACACACCGTTACTATAACAAAATACTCATTATAATTCATTTTGTTTTTCCGTGATATTATAAATCCCGCATTTTTATTGGCTTAATTTTGATTATATTATAAATTATAGATTTAGTGAATAATCAAGTTAAACTGTATTAAATATATGTAAACAAATACAATATTGCAGTTTGCCGAATATCCAAACAGTTTTATATTAATTGCAATTTACAGCAATTGTATAAAACACAATCCTTCATAGTTTACAATTCGTCTTTACGAACATTCCTCCTATAATCCCTAAACACAAGTAATCCATGTTTACAACACGAAACACAAGTATCGGTGGCGGCGAGTGTGAGATGTGGTCAGGCCGCCTGCTGACCTACATGTATGCCTGCGAATACATCACGTCCGTTCTCACTGTTTAACCCGATTTAACTGCGGTTATTGCATATTATACCAAGAGGTATTTCAATTTCTATTTAATATTTCCGATACCGAATTAAGACCCTAGACGATTTCGACTGGCACCGGTTAGTACTTGGTCACAGGAATGGTTAGTAAATAGAGTAACCAATTGATTTCGACTGGCAGTACTGGCACTTGTATGACGCCATATGTAAACGGTGACAGTTCTCGAGAGCGCGGGTCGTCCAACGGTTAGTATTCTGATTGGTTGAATTGCACTTGTTGTGATTTCAAACTAGTTTGCTGTCATATTTTTCATGTTTTCTATAACTATAACCAGAATTGTATCAAGTAAGTGTTCAATCAAAATAACATCTTAAGCATACCTTGACAAGCTTTGGCTTACCTGTGGCTACGAACATCTCAGTCACAAAGTTAGTTAGTCACTGGCAAATAAATAATGAAATATTACATTTTTCTGTTTTCCTTATTTTCGGGCCCTTTTGTTATATTCACCTAAAAAGTATATTTTTTTTAAATGACATTGTTTTTTTGTCTTAATTTTCAGTTATAAAAAAGGTATACTGTCATTCATTTTACAAATTTATTTAGATACTCTTTTTCTATACACTCAATTCGATAGGTTAGTGCAGGGAAAACTACAGGAATGAAGGCGATATTATAATCTGAATTCAATCTCAAAATTTTATGTTCCACATTCCGATGCGTCATGTATTCATTCCAATATTACGAACTTGTCGCTATTATAAAAGAATAATTCGACAAACTTGATTATTTGAACATTATGACGGAAACCCGGTTCTCTGAAACTACCAGCGCTACTTTTGCTGAATCGTCTTAAAATTCATGCTGCGCTTGATCCAACTTCAATTATTTGTCGATTGTTCAGGAAGTTTTAATGACAGAAGAACGTGCATCAAACCGACTTACCAACAGCTCTGTGTTTTAACTTTATATAACTATTACAAACTATTATTCATGTTGTTGCAGTGTTTAAGTCTGCGTATAAAATTTGTATAATCAAAATTCATGTTCAAGAAACTTTCAGTTGCGTAACAGTAATTTCATTATTTTGGCATAAAATTAACCGAGAGTTACAGGTAAAGTGATTGGAATGTATTAATAGTTATGTGTGTATCAAGTGCGGATAGAGCATTGTTTGTTGCACGCAGCAAGCTCTATCCGACGAGATACACACAATATTTTTTCTACAATCGTTGACCAATGTCAAGCTGTAGAAAAAAATTAATTTTCAAAATTATCTTTGATCCCGCCTATAACAATTCAGTAAAATTGTAGTTACCCATGTCACCGTAATCATGACAACGTTTATGAACAAAATAAAAATTTTCAAAGAAATCATAATTTGACACATGGAGTACATTTGACTAAGGCACTAGAATATATGAGTATTCTCATCCGCCATTTTGGGTCCAAGTGTCATAAATAAAACAAAGTATTGGAATCCAGTTACTTTAATTCTCTTATGTCAAATTTGAAGTTGATATTGATTAATAATTGTTATCTATCATTCTCTTAATTATTATATTTCATATTTAACATGTAAGTGTACAGAATACTTTCTAATATATTACTGTATGATTTGTGTACTTGGATTTTACAGGATTTCAAGAAATATGTTTTCAAATTTGACAGATACAAATTTTAAATGTTTTTATTTTAAGTAACTGGATTCCAATGACTTGTTTTATTTATGACATCTGAACCCAAAATGGCAGACGAGAATACCTACATTCTTCTAGAGCTCTACATTTGACATATGGAGTACATTTGACATAAAGTCTACAGAGTGAATACGTTTATGGTGATTAAGTTGAAGTGTATGTACGTATATGCCAACTGTATCTGCAATAGCAAGGTTATTACCAGAAAAATCCAATGCATCATTTACTTTTATCTAATTTATTTTTGTTTTTTTTTTGTCGCACTAGTGCGACAATATGTCACTTTGTTGCCCTTGAGCGACAATTTTGAACATTTCCTAACTAAAAATGGAATAACAATGTCGATATTGTGCAACGATTGTAGAAAAATAATATTTTTTTATAAGTAATCATAGTAATGATTCATACTTTATGTATACTGCATAAATAACAAAAAAACTTGCATTCTTAGAGCCACGAATAAGTATGTCTGCATTAGGTAATAACTAACCTCGGCGTTTTGTGCCTATCCTTTAGCTGCAATGAAACATTTTCCATCTCGAAATGTAATATATTTCTAAAAACTTAAGTGAAATGTTGGTGAAAAGATACAAGGGGTTACAATGAGTATGAGCGATCGAGAAATAGATAGATGTGATAGAGGATGCTTCTCAGGCAGAACTAGAGATAATACGGATAGTTGTTTTGTCCAATACTGGATACCGAATATCCGGCCACCTATAAGCCGTTTAGCTGAATATCCGGCCGAACGTTGCTATTGGTGTGTCGTAACGTGTAGATTTACCTCTCGTTATCTACAAGTACTAATTAATGTTGTATTTGCCGATTGACATTAAAAGTGATTTTACAGACTGCTTAGCCTATGAAAATATTTTACATAGCAAACGTTAACAAATGCATAGCAACTATTCAACAAAGTTATGGTAACGTAATTTGATGGCGATTAGCTTCAAAATATGTATTAAAAATAATAATCACTAATTTAATATTAATTCCAAGTCTGCAAAAAACTTATGTATTCAACACGGCACCAAATACAGATTTAAAGCTTTGACAACATTCAAACGGTAGCCCCTGCTGTAAATCTAGGATTTTGGTGCCTAGTTAAACAAATAACTC
This sequence comes from Poecilus cupreus, assembly GCA_963942605.1. NCBI lineage: Eukaryota > Metazoa > Arthropoda > Insecta > Coleoptera > Carabidae > Poecilus > Poecilus cupreus. Next base: position 21,898,547 of record OZ012718.1, read on the forward strand.
TTGTTAAAAATAATAATAATAGGTGTTTTGATTGAAATAGAATGGTTTTATTCATGTTTCGACTTATATAGGTATAAATTAAATGAAGATAGTTGAAAATTCGGTATCTGCCGGATATTAACATACTATCCGGTTCATCTCTAGTTATAATATAAATTTGATGCAGATATACGTATATGGCAGTGTATTCATCATTACAACTCACAAACAAAATAAAACTCATTCAGATCATGCTTTTTTTCACTAAGAAAGTAGTTTAACTTAGATTTATATTGTAGGAGACTTGAGATATCTTTTATATGTGAAGGTAGTGTATTAAATATTTTAATTCTAATCGTTCCAGGAGAGTTATTGCCAGAATTTCCTTTGTACGGAATTCTGTTGTTATTCTTTTTCTGGAATTAAAGTGAATATTTTCATTGCTAAGCAATTTATCTTTATTTTCATATATGAATATGCTAATTTCATAGATAAAGATACAAGTAAGCGTCAATATTCTCGTAGAAATGAAGAGATTTCTACATGTATGCATGTTCATTTAAATGTCCCAATCCTATTACCAATATTACGACACTGTCAAGGCCGTTCCCAATTTATATTTTGTATTTAAAATTATCCAAATTTAAGCCCTTTGCCTTTGAAATTACAAATTACACAGTTTTCAAAGAGCTTTGATATTAAATATATTTCCTAAATACAGGTATCACATGAATTAATGAAAGCGTAGAACGTTTCAAACTACATTTAATGAACAGTGTAAATGATTTTTAATTAACATTCAAATATGAAATCCTCGAAGTGGAAAGCAAAAGTATTTAATCAAATTTCCTCAATTTAATTACATTTTACGAAAACTTCGAATAGCTGATTTCCGATAACACTGATTCCATTTTCGGTACAGCAAAACATTAAAAGAACATTTGATTAAATTGACATTTTATTTAATTCTCAAATAACCAACTTTGGTACATTTTCTCACAACAATTTTAACAGGAATTTTAATTAAAGGTTCTAAATACCTTGAATTTACTCAAACAAATTTCAGAAATGGTACTGTGCTTGAAATACGAGTATAGCATAATTTTGACTAGTAATACGACATGTGAGAGTACACTAATGCCCAGTTTTTCAGTGCGAGTTTAAACCAAATTTTTAGTTTAAGTTTCAGTTTAAGGTTTAAAGTGTATTTCAGTTCTACTTAAACCATGAACTGAGCTCAAATTTCGCTTGAACTTGAACCTTATCGGGTACTTGGTTCAATGTAGAGTTCAAGGTTTAATGACTAATAATGACAGTTTTCTCGTTGAATTTGGTTGTCAAAAGTTATATTATTATATTTTAATATTTTGAATAATATTAAATTAGGAGAAATTGTGTGCGAAATTTATTATGGAGTCATCTGATAATGAGGACGATATAAACTTTTTTGAAAATCAATTAATACGAAGACCCAAAATACCTAGAAATAGAATATATCATTTCAATATTTGAGACGATTACGATCTTTCTTGAAAAAATTTAGATTGAGCAAAGAAACCATTAGTGTAATTATAAATGTCAACAAGGACCTTATAAAATATGCTACTGCCTGGCAAATTTGTTAAAGATATAGGTTACATATATATGCGAGTTTAACTGTCGAAATTTAAAGAAATCATACTTTAAGTCCAGATAAAAAGATCCCATTAACATTCAGATTTTACGCTACTGGAAGATTTAACTGGGGATACATACGAGTAAATCTGCGACCCTTAAAATTATATAAAAAAAATATTGCGTGCAATAGCATCTCTTCGTCTTATTCATATTAAATGGCGAACAGTTTCAGTATAAATCGACAAGTTTTCTATAATATAGCACGTTTCCCAAAAGTAATAGGAACAATTTACAGTAATCATGTTAAAATACAGTCCCCTGTTAATAAATAAAGATATAAATAACACTACATTTATGTTAGAAATATTTGCTCCTCTTTAGTGAAATTTATTCATATTTTCAATTACATTCATCTTAACTGTCTTACTGAAAATTAGATAAAAAACTCATCGATGTGTCAAATTTGACAATAATTTTGACGTTATGTCACTTTTCTACTACCAACTTTATCAAATTAAAGCATAAAATCGTTGAACTTCAGTTCAACTAAACTTGTAACTTAGAAACGCCATGTTCACTGAACTAGTTCAAAAATTAGTTCACGGCTCTACTGAACTTTTACTTAAACCATGACTGAAAAACCGGGCATAAGAGAATGATTTCAGCTCTTCAACAGTCAATTATCTTACTGAACACTGCTTCAAATAAATTATTTTCAATTAATATCTAAAGTTTTGTTATACAAATTAATAATTGTTATTAACAAACAAGCAGATTTTGGGGTTTCTGGAATAGAATACAAATTTTATGTTTATAATGTAGATGTTAAAGTTACGAGCTGATTTTGATAGCAAATTCATCAATTGGAAGTGTTAGTAGTTAACTTGAAGATCTATCATGTTTTTTATTATGAGGAAGCAAAAATGTATAAATATATCATGAGCGAATAGCATCCGCATATACTTGAATACCTCGATTAATGAAAGTATTCGAGATTTCGAATATTTACAACAAATTCGATTACTTCGAATATTGCACAATATAGTCAGCACGGGGTTCAACAGACAGGTTTAAAACTGTACTTTTGAAGTACTTTTTCTTCATTTTTTTATATACTTTACAGTAAGATAGATAAGTAAGATAAAAAAGCTCGTTATAAAGTAAATATGAAGTAAAGTTCTGTAAAATATTTATTAAATTGACGACAGCAAAGTGCTGCCTTCTTTAGGTGGAAAGTCGTCATTTTAATAAATATTTTACAGAACTTTTACCCAGTTATTATTTATTTATCATATTATGAGTTCTGAAAACTTCTTTCAATATTGAAATATTATTATTATTAAATATATTTTATTTAAGAACAATATTTTAGTTAATAGAGTATTCGAGATATTCGAATATTCGTGATACAGTTAATATTCGAATTTGAGAAACTGATATTCGTCCATCTCTAGTTTTTTATCAATTATAGGTGTGGCACTCTGCTTACGTAGGACTCGGTAAGTTATGTATTTGTAGACGACGTATGGTTGTCGGCTATGGAATTCAAACTGAGGACTTCATGATCTATAGTTCGATTCGTTTACCCATAATAATAAGTAAAAGTTTTGAATAATGTGATTTTTTAAATACATATACGTCTGAATTTTATTTTTAATAATTACATTTAATATACTGTGTTTGACATAAACAGGATATTCAATTTAAGTGTGGCGCCATTTCTATTTAAAAAACTGTATAGCTGGATTTATAGTATACTAGAACACAGAATAACCTAAAATTTTGGTCCTGTGAAATTGTACACTTCAGTTGAAAGTTTGCATAGTGCACAGGAATAATTTAACACAGCACATTGAACAATATTCAATTTTCTAGGTTTGTTCTGCTCCTTCTATGTTTTCCGTGTACTTTCGTTATATTTCAGGTAAGAGCTTCCTAGTTACAGTCACAAAAATATCTGACATAGACACAGACAGGTATCTATATGTTTTCTTATGTCACTTCATATGTCGTTCAGTGCAATTTATAGAATCCCAAATGAAGTTCTATATTTTTTTTATGTTAAATAATTGTGTTAAATAATTCCTGTGTTCTATGCAAACTATAAATGTATCTTAAAAGTTACGAGGTTGTTTAATTCAGTAAACAAATTATATTTTAGAAGACTTTTGCAATGAGCAAAATATGTTTGTTTAAATTGTCACTAAAATACCATATTTACAACAGACTGCCGTTTTGTTGAATGCAGCCGAAGCTGTAAAATTTGTGTTTGGTCTGTTTTGAATGTTTCATTACAAAATATAAAGTTGCATATAACTGCTCAAAATTGAACACCCGGTAGAAAAATCTCTGCAAATATTTGGATATTTTAATTTTAAATAAACTCTGGAAGTATAATTTTTCTGTAATATTTAAAGTAATCAAGTAAATTAAACAATACCGACCGATTGAGCACGTGGCATAATACGGGAGGTAATAAGTTCCTGAGTCGATTACTTACAAAAGTAAGAAAGTGAAATCACTTCGTTCCCGCGTCAATTGATGTGATCTCCCCACGTAAGCCCGCTCTTTCACTAAATTTATCGCGCGGTTCTAAGAATCTTTCAATATATCCTCGAAAATCATTGGCTGGCCCCTGGAACCCTGAAAGTGCCTTTAATACGCTCAATGACCCATCGCATCCATCCAATTCACTTCTGGCCGGGGAGGACATTAGAGTCACTTGGAAACCGGAAGTGGGCGGCGATCGCACGATTACCTCAAGTTCCGGTGGTCTGGAGCCGCAGCCGGAGCGCCCGGAACCGAGGCCAAGGCGATTAGAATGTGTTGAACACGCACAACGCGCTCCAAGAGATGTGAGATGTCGCTGATGAATCAGCACTTTACACGTTTGTTATCTTAACTTATTTGGGAGTTTAGATAGTTTATGGGGTAAATAGCTCCGTGGTAACGTGTCGGACTGTGGATCGTGAGATCCTCAGTTCGAATCCCACTGCCGACAGTTACAAATTTAAATTTACCCCTGTGGTTCCCCCTCCACTAACATCCTTGGGGGCTATGATTTGACGGCTGGTAACCGCACTTCATACGAAAAAATATATCACCTACCGAGATCTGCGTAAGCAGAGTGCCACACCCGTAATGGGTAAAAGGCGTGATGATATATATTAGATAGTTTTATTATTACTGGACTTTGTACAATTCTGTGATATATGATTCACTGACTGTTTGAATTTTTGTATGCTCTAATTAACTTGGGATTAAATTGGTTGAAAATGTGTTTTCTGGAGATGTTCATCGGGGGCCTGAACGTGCTGGGTTACTAAGTATATTTAATTTTATTTCATAAATAAACTGAAGTCAACACATAACCTTTCGAATAAGCAACTTTTAAATGGTACAAAATAAAGAAATGTTTCAAATAAAAAAATATAGCAAATCTTCTTGAATATGACAAAAATTTTGATTGCTGGATTACTTCCAAAATCTAATCTAATTTTAAATATGTAACTTCAATAATATAATTTAATTAATAATATAATAATTGTGTTCTTTAACCTTCCGTTGTAGCCGTAACACATTTTATGTCCCTTTATTTTATAACTTTTGCGTAGGTATTATATTAAATATTGTACTTATAATGTACTTATAAATAAATGTATTTAAGACCCACTCAAACTCCCAAGCCTCTGGTGGGAATTGAACCCACAATCTCATTGACCGAACGACAAGGTCGCTTAGAGCGATGTTAAGACCCGCTTAATATTTATTCCAAAAACTTTTTAACAAAAAATCTGATGTGTCCCGCACATAACCTCCCGCCCAATACTACTCTTTAACGATACAAAATAGCATTTGATGATACAGAAACATACCTTCTTATTTGTTTATTTTCTATTTATATTTGAGAAATTTAATTTTCTTTCGTATATTTATTTAATTTTTTGATTATATTTCACTAAGAAAACAGCTTCACAATCACAATGACATGTGTCACATTTCGTAAAAATTGAAAATTTTTCCATGGTGTACTAGGAATGCAAGATTTGTGAAATCTAATTTCTTTATATTTTATTATCTCTAAATCTAATGGAAATTATTAAAATTAGTGTAATCAAAACACATGTAAAATTAAATATTCTTCAACTTTCAAACTAACATAAATTGTTGAAAAAGGAAATTTAACCGTGTTTTTCACGAAAAACTGTTAAGGGCTTCAAGTAAACTACTACTTCCGGTTAACCAATTTTATCCAAAATCTAATCAGCTCTTCATTTAAATATAAGAAGCAATAATTTACAAAATTGTATTTTTTGGTAATATAGAATTTGAGTTATGCGAGACGAAAAAATTGCCACAGACTACACACACACACACATACATACATACATACATACATACATACATACATACATACATACAGACATCATCGCGAAAATAGTAAAATCGTAATGTAGGGACCCTAAAACGTGCTTATTAATTGAAAACTCACTACCCAATTTTTTGACCAAAAACAATACCTCCCTTACCTATAGGTAGGCGGGAGGTAAAAATTAAATCGACCAAAAATAGAAACAGAAAAATAAAATAAAGGTTTTTAGTTACCCACTTACCTTGGTTTAGGAGATTAGTTATTAAGACTAAAAAGGTTTATCTTATTTTTCGCTTTTCATTTTTTTTATTTGTCGGTTTCATTTTTTCTTAAAAAGTTTTAATATTTTAATTTTTGTGGCTGCCTGGGCCACCCCTAAATTTTCTTTCAAATTAAAGTGAGACTAACTTCAAAATATGCTTTATCCAATAAAAAAAGAATAATCAAAATCGGTCTACTGTAGTTATGCGTGGTCATACATAAAAAAATATACGCGTCGACTTGAGAAACTGTAACACGGCCATAGAAAAGTAAACAAAAACGAAATATATTTAACATTTTATAAAACAGTTTTAGATTTAACTATTTAATACAAACAAATTAACTTTTAAATTTGGCATTATATCATTAATACAAAACGTAGATACAGAGTTTCTACATGAATGGAACAATGTGATAAATAAATCTAAAAATCCTTTATGAAATATCAAATATTTTTCGTCTGTGTTTAATTTTCCACGACTGTATTATAATTATCCTAGTAAATATTAATTTTAATTTAGTTGATATAGGTATCAAAAAATACTGATATTTAGGTAATCAAATAGGCCTTATTAATTTTATGTTATCGTGGAAAAAAAATCGTCAAACAGGTATACAAATAGAAGGCAACGTTTACGTATGTATGCGGGGGGTGAAAATCCTTAAAAATGTGTAGGTACAAAATTCCTAAATAATCGATTATTCTCGAAAGATGTGCGAGTACCTTTGTATTAGCTTTGTTATCTATTCTATCCTATCTTCGACATTTGCAGACCGTAATATCATCTTTCAGTGAAATCTCTTTTAAACGAACAAAGCCTAAAATGAAGAACAAATTGAATTTTGTGCAGAGTACAAGAGTAACTAGGAATACCTGAGCGAATTACATCGCGGGCGCAAATACGAGAGATAATGAACCACGTGGAGCATCTCATTTAGCGCTAACTACAGAGAACGATGGCGTTCAGATAACCTTATCATTATATTACCTAGTTTACTGCGCTAATTAGAATTTACGTGCAATATTAAAGCGAACATTTAATACATTCAAGTTATTATTCATAGGGATGCTAATTTATTCTCTAATGGCTTGTAATTACTTATTTAATTAAATTTTGATTCTAATGGAATTAAATCCATTAAAAATCTGGCGTGGTTTTAAATATTGGTTCATCCGTTAATTATTTAATTTTTATGCCATATCATCATCTGTTAAATATGATAATATGATAAGTACTGTTGTTGTTTTATAATAAAATTTACAGCAATTATTTTCTTCTAGGTATTTATTGATTGTTGCTCTCGAAGAAAAAAGGTAATTTCTTAATCTTAAAAATAGGAATTTCATTTAATGAGTAGGTTTCGTCGAAGAATTAAAAAAAAATGCAAGCTCAAATATGGCATCACATTCAGACCCAAAATTAGCTTCGCAATTATTACAAAAGAATCTGTATCTAATTCAGTGTTGGTTAAAAACTTAACGAATTAAAACCAACGAAATTAAATCTACCCACATCATCTTTACCACCAGAAGAGACACATGTGTCCCAGTATATCTAAACAACCGCCAGCTTCTTCAAGCTGAGGACATCAAATATCTAGGAATGCACCTAGATAGACGTCTGGCTTAGCGTAAACACATTTGGACCAAACAAAAGCAGCTGGGTTTGAAGATAAAACAGCTGTATTGGCTCATCGGTAGAAAATCCATCCTCTCCACCGACAACAAATTGCTGCTGTATAAAGCAATAATCAAGCCAGTCTGGACCTACGGCATCGAACTATGGGGGTCAACAAGTATGTACATCATCAAAATCATCGAAAGATTTCAATCAAAAATCCTTTGTATGATTATCAATGCTCCATGGTTTGTCCCCAACTGGATAATTTTACAAGCTCTACAAATGCCTTCCGTTATAGAAAAAATCTTCAGACTGAGTGAAAGATACATTCAAAGAATAAAGTGTCACAAAAATAAATTAGCTGTGAATCTCGTATAATGCGGTAGTATTAAACGTTTAAAACGTCACAACCCTCTAGATTTACCGAACCTATATGAATAAGTTTATCTTAGGATTAAGTATTTTCATAATATTATCTAATTAGTGAATTGCAATTATAGTAACTAAGTAAATGTAAGTAAAGTACTGCCAATGGGCAGTTACTTTTCCATGTCGTATTATCTTTAATCACTGAACATTACTGAATATCTTTGTACAGATAGATTGTAAATACGAATGGGACCACAAAAAATATATAGCAATGTAATACGAACGAGTAAGCGAAACAACCGAATGGGTGATGGGTAATATAAGAGCTACGATTTAAGTTAAATTATACAGAAATTACCACACTAGTAGGCTAATGTAATGTTTCTATTTTCCAGAAACAAAAAATGTAGGTCACCAGAAATGGACAAAAAAATCTATGTTTGTTAATTTTTTACCTCCCGCCTACCTCTAGGTAAGGGAGGTATTGTTTTTGGTCAAAAAATTGGGTAGTGAGTTTTCAATGAATAAGCACGTTTAGGGTCTCTACAATACGATTTTACTATTTTCGCGATGATGTCTGTATGTATGTATGTGTGTGTGTAGTCTGTGGCAATTTTATCGTCTCGCATAACTCAAAAACTATAATACCAAAAAATACTATTTTGTGAATTTTTACTTCCTATATTTAAATGAAGAGCTGATTAGATTTTGGATAAAATTTGTCAACCGGAAGGAGCAGTTTACTTGAAGCCCGTAACAGTTTTTCGTGAAAAACACGGTTAAATTTCCTTTTTCAACAATTTATGTTATTTTGAAAGTTGAAGAATATTTAATTTTACATGTATTTTGATTACACTAATTTAAATTAGATTTCATAAATCTTGCACCTCTTGTACACCATGGAAACATTTAAAATTTTTCAATATTTTACGAAATGTGACACATGTCATTGTGATTGTGTAGCTGTTTTCTTCGTGAAATATATGTCAAAAAATTAAATAAATATACGAAAAAAAATTTATATTCTCAAATATAAATAGAAAATAAACAAATAAGAAGGTATGTTTCTGTATCATCAAATACTATTTTGTACCGTTTAAGAGTAGTATTGGGCGGGAGGTTATGTGCTAGGCACATCATATTTTTTCTTTTTAAAATAATTTATAAACTATCGCATATTCATAATTTTGCTTGAACAGTTTATGATGAACTGCTTACAACTAAATATAAAATTTGATATTGATTGGCACATGCTTTAGTTATCAGCATCGTATTATTAATATGCAGAGTGGTGGTTTGGATGTGTAAAAATAACTTCAAATCTTCTTAGAGTTTAATCAAGTCTCGGATCTTTACTTAGTTACATCATCCGCAAACTTATGTAATTTGTAAGTATGAATATTGAATAGATTACTTTCCAGTTAGATACCCGACGTATGGAGATCTTTCTTAGCTTGACATATTTCTTTCAAGTCTAACAATTGGTTTAATTTTTAAGTGATGCACTCAACAAAATATACTGGCAAAAACAATGAATTGTAGAAATCTTTTTAATCAATCAAACTAATTTTATAATTTTTTTCCATAAACCAAATCACTTCAACATATTCCTCGTTACATAAAGTATTAACCATTTTACACTTATTTGACATTTGATGAATTGAAATTCATCAACGGCATCTAATTTTCTTTTTGTGTTTTTATTTTAAGTGGCTCTCAACCATGTGGGCAGCAATTTTTGAACAATATTAGAAAAATTTAAGTAGCAGTAACTTTTAAGATAACATATCACGTTTAATTTTTTTAAATTACACATTGTTCAACAACCTTAAAGAATTCCCAGTTTCTATTTCAAACATAATTAATTTTAGTACTATTTATAACAACTGCTTATTAATTGATTCAACTTTAATTTGTTGTAACTTTTTAGTTGTTGAGACTTTGTCAAAAGTTTACAAATTATGGAAATCTAATTACACTTTCAATCATGATCATCCTATATTTGTACTATATTTAAAATTGTACAACATTCACAATCGCCCTATAATTGGGATCCTTGATTCTGTTGGAAAGATTAATAATAAAATTACGCATCAGTATTTTCAACAGGATATCCTCTTTAATAATATAATTTCGGTGGCAAATATTGCCTTGTTATCATCCCCGCCACAAACATACAGAACCCAACAAAGTTTAAACATTCTCAAGAAGACTCAATACCCGAAATCGCGTAGTCAGATTATTACTTTTTGCTATTCCAAAGAACGAGAAACTGCGGGACACAAAATAATCGTCGACCTTCACAACTTCGTTGGTTTAACGAGAAAAACTTCGTCGGACGCTGCTGGAACGTTCTCGATTTAATAGCACAACTTGCAAAGATTTTATCTTTACAGTGTGACATTATCCGAGCTCATAGACTTGGCGATGTATTCACATATCATTGGCGCTCGGTGTTGCGTTACAAAGGGGTGCCTGTCAGAGGATACGTGCAGGATGTATTGGCTACATATTGGACACAATTTTATGCCCGCGTTATATTATAGCTGATATAATTTTAATATAGACAGGATATTAATTTTGAATGAAGGTTTACATAGGAAAGAGCTTTCAAGATCATTTTAATGTGAAAAGTACGTTGTTAAGTTCGTTGCAATAAGAAAAAAACACGCACCTTAATATAAATTGTAGGTATTTGTTTTATAATGCCGAATTCATGCAGCCATTTTCATTTAATTTAATTTTAAATTTTAATTTAATTCTAATTTATCTTTCTTAAATGTAGCGTTCATGGAACACAACAATATTAAATTAAATGACAATGAAAGCACGTCATGTGTTACATTTAAGTTAATTTTTAAATATTGGAATAATAAATACACATACAGTTGTGCGATTCCTGTTTTGCAAGCATGGACTTTTTTAAATAGTGATCATGATTTGTGACAAATGATTATATATTCATCATATCGTTTTATTATTTAAAAATGAAGAAAAGAAGAACCCAGTTAAGTCGTTTGTTCAACAAACAGATTCCGCAGGGAAAATATTTCTTCAATAATCTTTTGAAATCTATGTTACTACATCATGATCATAAGAGCTTCTTTATTTTTGAATAAAATTTCTTTTTTATCGCACAGAAAATTATGTTTTCTCATTTCAGATCAGTTCTACTTAAGTCAAACCATCAAAATTATTCATATTTTAGCAAAGAATTTCAATTTTCAATGATTTAAAATATAACCTTTTCAGTCACAAACGTCAAAATTTTTCATTTTCATTTAAAAGGTAAAAGTTGGTTATCTTATAAATTAAATTAAATGAAAATAAAAATGAGAACATAAATTAAATGATTGCATGAATGCTTCCATTTGATAATATGTGTTTATTTTTAAAATTAAGTTAAATTTAAATTAAATGAAAATGAAAATGGCTGCATGAATTCGGCATGAGACATAAAAATACCATATTTACAGCAGAAGCTGCCGAAGTTGTAAATCTGTGTTTGGTGCCGTGTTGAATACATATTTTTTCCGATTTTAGAATTAATATTAATTTAGTGATTATTATTAATAAATTAAAATAAATTAATATATCATCACGCAGTGGTATATTTTCGCATGAAGTCGTGAAGTCATGGTCCACTAAAGTATTAGTGCAAGGGGAACCACAGGAGTAAATTTAAGATGGCAACTGTTGGTTATGGAATTCTGAGGATTTTACGTTGCATAGTTGTGGCTGTACTATTTACCCCATATTATATAATTTTGAAAGTTATCGCCATCAAATTATGTTGCTATGTGTTCATTGAGTGGTTTCTATGTAAAATATTTTGTTTTGAACTGTATTATCACAGTATAAGAATTCACACAATAACGACACTTCAAATATTTCAACCAGTGGTGCGCTACGCGCTACCGAAAAGATGACTGCTCAGTGTCCGCTGATGGGATGATGTTGATATCTTAGTAACCATAGAAAAGAGAGTATAGTATGTCAGTGTCAGTTATATCTGTCAAATATCAAGCCACAGTATTTCTTTCATGTTAAGTTCATAAAATAAGTGCAAAACAGAGAGGTAAACTTATGTGTACTATGAAAAATTATAGGAACAAATACAAAGCAGATGAAATAATATTTGTAGATTTTATTTTATTTGCAACTGACCTCTATTCTATACTGCTACTGCCAATATGGCCGCTCGGCTCAAAGTCATCGATCGATGTGACATGAAAATCAAAAGTGCCGACAGCGAGTGTCTTGTACTTTGGTATTATAAATATTATAATCACTTATTTAGGAAATTGTTTTGAACTGGTTCTTTATTAACTAGTCCGATAATGTAAAAATAGTAAACAATAAATATCTTGGTAATCAAACAACAGAAACGAACACTTCGAAATTGTGTGATGTAGTGTCATCTTCTGCTTGTCTAACTCTTTGCACTTTGTTCCAGCACCAGGCACCTCCAGCCCACAATGATGAACCACCACCCCCACCCCCACTCCCACTCCCACATGCACTCCCTGCCCCACCCGCACAGCCACCTGTCGCATCCCCACTCCCACCCCCATTCTCACATGCACGGCGGCTTGCCCCCGCACTCGCTCGGCCAGCAACCCTCCCTCAGCGCAGAGAACGTGTCGTGGTCCACCCCGAGCGGCACCCCCAGCCCGCCGCCTCCACCCCCGCTGCCCCCGCACACGTCCGCGCGGTGGGCCCGCTCGCAGGCTGCGCAGCCGGGGGATGCGTGCGCGCAGTGTAGGGGGAGGTACGCGGCGGCTAATAGCAGGACGACTAGTGTTAATAGCTATACGACTGGGACTACGTGTAATAAAGGTTAGTGACACTTCAAATATGCATTATTATAATTTTGTAGAATAAGAGAAATAAATCAAAATATGCTAGAGTAGTACTGGATTTTTATCATCGATAAATCCATTAGAAAAATCAAGTTGCTCGGTAGAACAACACTGGCAAAAGTGTACAAGAAGTTCTCCGAGAACTCTCACTTACTACTATTAAGAAAACCTAACCCCCAAATTATATTCACTTGTTAAATACAAAGATGCTATTACAATTTTCATTAAAACTGGCATCCAAGATGATAAAATACATACCTTAAATTTATTCATTAGTTTCCATGCGATTTATGTGCATATAACTCTTAATTTATGATTATATAATACCCGGCATGCGTTGCAATGCCACTCAAAGAAAAAAATTCCTTATGTACCTTGCATTTGATACCAAACAATTAGCGAAACAAGTTCGTCATTTCGTTTCTCGTTTCCATATCTGTGCATTAGCGAAGAAATCTCGTCACTTCGTTCCTCACTTCCAGTCATGTTACGTAACTGATATGTAGAGAGCGGATTATATGCACGAAAAAACTGAATTACGTGCGCATATATGTGCACTGATTTTTGCACTATATATGCACAAATATGACAATATATGCATAAAAAAGATCTTAAATTATTAGATAAAAAGTATAAATGAATGCATTATGAATTTTATTGCACAATACAGTTATACTCCTGATTCATAATTTACAAAAAATATACTACTAATATACATAAAAACTAAGTCTAGAATATTATAGAATTAATATTATAAGATTATGACATATTTACATAATTACAATAACTATTATTCAAAATTTTCTTTAAAAAAATAGTTAAACATAATTAAAAGTTATATCCAGCTGAGAATTCTTGATCTTATATTCATTGTAACCACTTTTACCAGCATTCGTGTATACGTGTATACAATGAATTCCAACCGTTACGGTTACAAGGATTTCCCTAGAAATATTAGAGTTTATTGATTTGTGTATTTGGGAATTATCAATGTACATTGGCAGAAATTTCAAAATGTTTATTACTAGACAAGGTCTTAAAAATATTAAAATATGAAATTATAAGCAACTTTTGTAAAAATATGCATAGGAGTGCCCAAATATGCAATATATGCAATTATTAATTAGCATTAATTAACTCTAATCTATGTAATTCGCCTAGAAAATTGATTTTATTTAAAGATATGAAAAAATTAAAATATGTGCACTTTGCATATAATCCGCTCTCTGCTGATATGTATTCTAAATATGAGCCAGAATGGACCATTAATTTTTTTTCAAAATATCTCGACTCCAGTGCCATCTAGCGGGTCCATTATTTGCAAAAAATATTTCTTTTCACGTAACTAATGTGTATTCTGAAACAAAATCAGATCATAAATATATATATATATATATATATATATATATATATATATATATATATATATATTTTAAATAACTTGACCCCAGTGCCATTTTTTGTAAGAAAATATATTTGCTAAAAATGCTCAAAATGTTATTGAGAGGAAAACGTTATTTATGTAATATTGTTGTTCACGAATTCTATCAACGGTGAAATAGAATATAGTTATTTCTATGATACTTTGTATCAAAAATAGAGCAAATTCCTTTAATATATACAGTGAAGTTATATCACAGACAAAACCTTTCGTAACGTATTCCAAATGCAATATGTCTCTTCTTCTCGATACACGTATAAAAGAAACTAAACTACCTCGGCCGGATTTGAGGCAGTTTCGAAAGAATCTCCTCCATCTCTCATCCTGCTCGGATCGCAGCGCGGCTAGTTCAAAGGACGAAGGGCCGCACTAAATTACATTTATATCGCGATAACAAGGTTTCAGTTTTCTTTATGGAAATGAGAACGATTCTCTCTGCGACCAGGAATTTAATTTTCTGCGCTTATTTCATTTTTCTAAGCTGCGCGACCGACTTTCCACATTTATTTTACAGTTATATTAATTTTTTGCGCGCATTTCTCTGTCTTACGCTCTCATCCTCAACTCGCTGGAATGCTGCTACTGGTTGGACCACAATTTTTAAATATTACAGGAGATATGTTCGTAAGTATTTAATGTGGATTTCTTTGCAGAAAATTTATTAATTTTACAAGATATACAAATATTTTCATTTGAACGAAATAATTACTTCCCGAATATACCATGGGTATTCTGTTTTTACAAAATGTCTAATTTTTAATAATTTTTTGTACAAAATGTATTTAATTTATAAAACGATGTTCAATAACCAGGCAATCATATATGGATAACATCAGTCAGTAGAGAAAGTAAAACCAGGAGGAAGAAGAAAACGAGACAGACCCAGATCAACATGGTTAAAGGAAGTAGAACTAGTAGAAGATTTAAAAGCAGCGGGAATAAAAAAACTAGCAAAGTAAAAAAAATAGAATGACGTGGAGAAAACTAACTACAAGGATATAAAGGAAAAGAAACAGAAATTAATTCATTCCAACAAAATAAAATATCTAGAGTGCTTCATAAGTCAATAAAATATTTTTTTATTTAATTTTTCATTGCAGTGTTATAGTTTAAAGTAATTTAATGTCCGATCGTTACGTTATTGTTTTCATAACTGCCCTAGGGCGTTATAAATTGGACTTTGTTGGACACAGAATACACAAACACTGACTTATATTGGCAGATAGAAACAAACACTGACTTCTATTGGCAGATAGGAATTGTAAACAAATAAGAATATTGCGTTACCTAGTTACAGTGTTTGCATGCAAATAGATTAATTTCTTTAACAAAATATAATGACTGAATAAAAAATCTGATGTGGCCAACACATAACCTCCCGCCCAATACTACTCTTAAACGGTACAAAATAGTATTTGATGATACAGAAACATACCTTCTTATTTGTTTCTTTTCTATTTATATTTGAGAATTTTAATTTTCTTTCGTATATTTATTTAATTTTTTGACATATATTTCACTAAGAAAACAGCTTCACAATCACAATGACATGTGTCACATTTCGTAAAAAATTGAAAATTTTCCATGGTGCACTAGGAATGCAAGATTTGTGAAATCTAATTTCTTTATATTTTATTATCTCTAAATCTAATGAAAATTATTAAAATTAGTGTAATCAAAACAAATATAGAATTAAATATTCTTCAACTTTCAAAATAACATAAATTGTTGAAAAAGGAAATTTAACCGTGTTTTTCACGAAAAACTGTTAAGGGCTTCAAGTAAACTGCTATTTCCGGTCGACCAATTTTATCCAAAATCTAATCAGCTCTTCATTTAAATATAAGAAGCAATAATTCAAAAAATTGTATTTTTTGGTATTATAGTATTTGAGTTATGCGAGACGAAAAAATTGCCACAGACTACACACACACACATACATACATACATACATACATACAGACATCATCGCGAAAATAGTAAAATAGTATTGTAGGGACCCTAAAACGTGCTTATTCATTGAAAACTCACTACCCAATTTTCTGACCAAAAACAATACCTCCCTTACCTAGAGGTAGGCGGGAGGTAAAAATTAATAAAAATCTTTTATAAAATAATATGACGGTCTAACATTAAACGTTGAACGCACCACGGGCGTTAACTGGACAATAATACCTTCGGTCAACGTATACACCTTGGCAGCACACTATTGACCTCACATTAACGCACTCGATACGTTAATTATTATTAATTTGAATGATATTTCGTGAAGTATTAAGATTTAGGTAACCAAATGGGTATTATTGCATGTATTTTTAAATTCTGAACAACTTTTGTACTTACATTTTTGTAGTACATTGAATAGGCAGAAAGATGCAGCGATATTAAAAAATAGCATTGAAATTCCTATGCGCCATATTTCAATTCTACAGTCTGTATATAATATCAAGTGTAATACCTATATATTTCTCTATTTTATGCCGAATTCATGCAACCATTTTCATTTACATTTAATTTAAATTTATTTTAATTTAAAAAATAAATACGTATTATCAAATGTAAGCATTCATGCAATCATTTAATTTATGTTCTCATTTTCATTTAATTTAATTTATAAGTTAACCAACTTTTATCTTTTAAATGAAAATGAAAAATTTTGACGTTTGTGATTGAAAAGGTTATATTCTATATCATTGAGAATTGAAACTCTTTGCTAAAATATGAATAACTTAGATAATTTGACTTTAGTAAAATTGATCAGAAATATGAAAATACAATTTTCTATCCGACAAACAAGAAATTTTATTCAAAAATAAAGAAGCCTTCATGAACATGATGTAGTAAAATAGATTTCAAAAGATTATTGAAAAAATCTTTTTCCCTGCACAATCTGTTTGTTGAACAAACGACTTAACTCCTCGTTTCTCCATTTTCAAATATTAAAATGATATGATAGAACACATAATCACTTGTATATGATCATGATCCCTATTTTAAAAACTCCGTGCTTGCAAAGCATAAATCGCTTAACTATTTGTGTATTTGTCATACCAATTTTTAAGATTAACAGACTTAAATGTGACACATGACGTGCTTTGATGCATGCATTCATTTTCATTTAATTTAATATTCCATGAACGATACATTTAAAAAAGATAAATTTAAATTAAATTAAAATTTAAAATAAAATTAAATGAAAATGAAAATGGCTGCATGAATTCGGCATTAATTATTGTTTGTTTTAGATATCGGTGGAATATTATTAATATTTAAAATTTGCGTGCATCTACATTTAAATAAATGTGCTATTTTATTACACTCGTGGATATTATATTTAATAAAAGAAAGTAAAGTATGCTAATGCTGTTTAAATAAATACGCGCTACGTGCAAAATCATGCAAGAACAACAAACAAGCTAGCATCAACTACTCGTATTTTATTTTACTCGTGCAGTCAGTTGAGTGCGGGTGCTTGAAGTGAATGAGTCGTTGTTTTGTTATAATATTTACATGTAAAAATAAAAGAATAAAGTATTAACTGTTATGAACGCCGCGGAAAACCAGGCACTAAATTGTTTCCCATACAATGTAGGTACTGATATTGTAATTGTTAAATTATTATTTCCATATTAAATTTTTATGCAATATTGATGGTGTTATACCTTAAAGTAATTAGAAAATGTCTAAATAGTTATCAACAGTAAAATTATAATTTATTAGACAAATTGTAACAGAGACATGGAACGGTAAATAAAAACGAAATATATTTGACATTTCATAAAACATTTTTAGATTTATTTATTTTACGGATCGATATTTTCAACCTGAAATAAACTATACAATAAATTTATCAATGGAATAAACAAAAGATATCGCATCAAAAGATGACATAGTAATACTTATTTAAGCTATGATTTTGATGCAAAATTTTTTGTTTATTCCACTGATTAATTTGTTCTTTATTTTGTATGTGGTTGGAAATACTGGCCCTTATAGAATAGTGTATTGTGATTATTGTGTCATTAGGAGTATATGTGATACTTTGTGTGCCGAGTATGTAAGTTTGAATGACGAATGAATAATTATATGCGAAGCATCCGAAGTCAGATTTACTCCGAATAGCACATGCTATTTTTTTTATTGAACCATAGAAAATAGAATTATAAAGCATTAAAAATGCCCTAAATTTAAATAATTATTTTGTCTTATCCAGCATTTCCAGTTGGTACGAAATATGCTGTTTTGTTATTTTTGTTTATTTGTTTCTTTTTCAACTCTCAAATTATTGAATTACAACCTAACTATTTTTCGTAATATTTTACTTTGTCCACCGCCGGAGTAGAAGTGTTGTCAAGGAGACATTTTTACTTCGGCGAAGACAATATTGAACTTGTTTAACACAAATACATAACAATGTACTTTATGACGTTTGAAAAAAAGAAAATTATATCATTATAATCTTTTATGAAAATTCTACAGCAAATAATACAACACTGTAATAAATAAATCCAAATCTGTTTTGTAAAATGTCAAATATTATTTGTTTTTGTTTAATGTCGTGAATTATGGGTACAATAATTCATCGAGAAAATTAAATTAATGGGGATATATTTATACGGGAGTAGAAAAAATAATTTTTTCTACGCTCACTATCGAAAATCGCATTTTCGAAATATCACTGCTCACTCCGAAAATCGATTATTACAAACAACAGAAAAGAGCATGAATGTAAAATGCACGAAAGTGCATGTATGGACGCTTGTAAAATGCACGAAAATGCATGTGTATCTATTCATCTTTGTAGGCTTTGTTTTAGTTACCTAGGTTACCTTGATATCCTGTTTATTTAAATGTCAATTTAAAACTTTTCACGGAAATAAGAATAACAAGATAACAAGAAAATGAGTGATACAGAAGAAATTTTTGAATGTACACCTCCAGAAATTATTGCAGCAGCTAGCAAGAGCTGCAATAATTTATTGCCCGAAAAATCCCGCAAAAGGTACGATGACATTTATCGGAAACTCATTGATTGGAAAATTAATAGAAGAACAAAATCATTTTTGGAGAACGTATTTAATACATAATTTAAAAAAAAATGATCGTAGAAAAAGTATAGTGTGCACCACGTGCGAAAATGCTCTTACATGCTCATGTTTTTCTGTAGCACTCCCCTTCGGGTCGTGCCACAAATAAAACACTCGCATGTAAGATGCTATTTTCGGCACTTGATACACAATATACTATTTTATCAAAAATGTCATGAGTAGGGCATAACTCATAATAATAATAATTACCAATCAATAACCGGTAATGATCAAATGTCAAACAACAGGGAATAATTTAATAAAATTCCATATCCATTTCAATTGAAACAACACCATAATTCAGCATAAAGCATTAATGGCCCTCATCATCAGCCTGGCCTGTTGCATTTCACAGATGAGTTATAGCCATCTGCGGTAAGTGAAGCTTTTATTTAATTCACACATGCTGAGTGCTGCAGTGTAGCAAACCCCTGCTGAATTCATTGCACGAAATGACGTGGAATGATAGTTTCATTGGCGTAAAAACAGCCACCACCGCCGCTATAATGACTTCCCGGTGCCTCGCTGTGCATTGTGCGGTGCTGACAATGACAAATGAATGAGGAGGCGGATAATTCAATTCGGCTAAATAATCGGAAAAACCGCGCTTGGCTTCCAAATTTCCGTTTGGAGAAACGGTACTTGTTTTTGTTTATATTTATTCAATATAATTGAACTTAATGCAATATATAAATTTTTTTATGTGGGGCAATAAGTATTTATGGGTCCCTGACATGCAGTGCTACGCCCTACGCCTTATGAAGAAGAAATATTCTTACTGCCAATTGTTGCTATAGTGAAACAAGAAATTTGACATTTCTAAAATTCATTAGTATAACCGCAATTAACATTTTCCAATTATACACGTATATCGCGTATCTTTCAAATAAAAGAATTTAAAACGAATTAAAACTAAAATTTTACGAAAATATAAATAACAAATATGTTTTTTTTTTTATTGACAGTAAAGGTGACGCTTTACGGCTTGCGAACAGTCTGTAAAGTTTCACTTTTATGCCAAAGCTGTAATAATAATTTACGTAACAAGACCTGAAAGTGATACTTTACTGGGTGAGCAAGCATATTTCAGAGCGAGCCGTAGGCGAGCTTGCAAGCCCAGTGAAGACACTTTCAGGTCATCTTGGGTACAATATTTTTTTCGCGATCCTGAATAATAGAAATAATAATTCTTACACTTTATTGCAATATTTGACACATGAATGAAAAGTAAATAAATAAAGAACTGATCACTATGGAAACATTGTTTTCCGATCCCTTTAGAGTCAATTTTCCGAGCTAGGTCGGAAAAGAAGGAATTTTCCGAGCTAGCTCGGTAAAGAAGGAATTTCCGGTTTAAAAAGCGATCAGAAACAGCTCATTTTCTGGGCGATCGCGAAAAAAAGTATTTTACAAACACATGTGTTTCTAAATCTCTCCGTATAATTTCGTCCACCATATTTTGACCTAGATATCTTTATCTTTCTGTCCATCATTGAATGTCCATTTCATTTCTAAAGTTGGGCCATTTTACTTCCCATATATCCTTTTCCTACTTTCTTACTTCTTTTTTTGGCATTTCTGCTCAACAATCATATGCAGGACTTTTCCATCGTGTCCTTAGTTTCCTTGATTATAAGAATGTCATTTTGTGAGACATAAATTATTTTCGAAAGATGAATTGTACCTATCTTCATATTTGTACAAGTTTAAGTTGTGTATTCTGAGATAGCAGTTCTTTAATGTAGCACATTAGAAATAATTTCTCATTTAGCAAATATGTAGTTTTTCAATTCAACAACTTTAATTTCTAGATACATATTTATATCAGATAGCTATTATAACTTGCGCTGGGGAATTATGAAAGTTTATATTACAATGGTAGTGCTACAAAAATAAAAACAATTAAAAGTACGTACAAAACTTTCATGAATGCAAAGTTTCTTTATAATACTAACAACCTGCTCCTTCGTCTCCGCACTTGTATTAGCGCCAGCGTTAGGCTTTTGTTCTGAGGCTCATGCTTTCTTCGTGGGCGACAATTATCGACAACATCCACACACCTGACTCCACGCATCCAGGCTTCAAGTCGTTATATTTAAATATCCTGCGTGGGAGTTTTCAACTTGGATGTTTAAGTTTTCGATATCGTCAACCACGTGAATTATAGATGGATTCTTGGTGGAATTTTCTGCTGAAAGTTGTAAGTAATCACTTAAACTTCAGGTAATCATGCATTAGTAAGAAGTGTGTACTTAATTCCGGAAAGAATTCAAAATGGAGTCCTAAAGTTTGCTATTAAAATTAAAGTAATTCTGGTAAAACACAGATGTTTTGCTCAGAAATTCAAATTTCGACAAGGTTTTATTTTTAGGTTTAAGATAATAATTAGATATCATAGGAATAGAACATTTAAGTCTATTATGCATAGAGACAATGAGAGAAAGAATAGATGAAATTTACTTACTAAATAGTCAAGGAACAAGAAAAGATTGGATGGGAAATTTTTTAGAAAAAATGAAACGTATTATATATTTTATCCAACACCTCTCAATAAATACTCTAAAACTATGGCGACTTTAAACAAGCAAAGTAATAGATTATCCACTAGTGGGTATAATTTTGATGAAAGCCACTAGTGAGTATTTTTCTTATTTATAACAATAATAATAACACACAACACCTTGGTAACTACTTCGATTGACATTTTAATTTCAAAATTTGAAGCATATGTCACTGTCAAATAATATTTCTTTAATAAATTTTTCATTTATTAAGAAGAAGACTCGATAAAATTATCTCACTCAGCCTTCGGCTTCGTGAGCTAAAATTTCTCTCGTGAGTAATTCCTTACTTTACCCACTTGTAAAGTAAATAACTATTATCCAATACCTCTCAATAAATACTCTATAACCATGGTAATTTTAAACAAGGAAAGTAACAGATTACGCACAAGTGGGTATAATTTTGAGAACTCACTAGTGTGTAAGTTTCTACAGGGTGTCCCAGATTTAAACGGCCTAACTAAATCCATAGATTAAACACCTAAAAATAAGGTGACAAGTTCATTTGAGCAAATGTCCGTAAATGCTTCATTCCAGAGATATTCATGTTTTTCTTATTGAGTAGCGCTACATTAAAAAAAAAACTTCATAACGAAATATCCAATATTATCTTATAATGTGTGATATAATAATTGAATTAAGTTAATAATAAATTGTTTATTACCTAGATTCAATACAAAATTTAGTTTGCTTGCACTGATGTCTGGGAAAATATGAGAAACTATCAATGAATTTAAAGAAATTTATTGTTTAAAATAATAAAGTAATAACTCAACTTCGTAAACTATTTATTTTTTTATAATATTTGTTCAAAATTTTCACCTGCAGCACGTAAACAGGCACGACAACGATCTGCCATTGCATTCGTAGCTGCGTGACATTGCTCGGGAGATATGGTTTCGTACCGTAGAGTCTAAATTATTTATCGGTTCTTCATAGACTTTTTCTTTCATGGCACACAAAAAAAAAATTCTTTAAATTCATTGATTATTTTTCATTTTTTCCTAGATATTAGTGCAAGCTAACTAAATTTTGTATTGAAATTAGATAATAAACAATTTATTATTAACTTAATTTAATTATTATTGTCACACCTCAATAAGATAATAATGAATATTTCGTTAGGAAGTTGATTTTTTAAAGTAGCGCTACTGAATAAGAAAACATGAATATCTCTGGAATAAAGCATTTACGGACATTTGCTCAAATGAACTTGCCACCTTATTTTTAGGTGTTTAATCTATGGATTAAGTTATGCCGTTTAAATCTGGGACATCCTGTATATATAACAATAATAATAAATTTTTGCAGATATAAATTGAAATATTCCCAATTGAACATTGAAGTTTTGATGCGATTTTGTCACCATTAGCAAATTATTACGTAACGACTTCGTTAGAGAATTGGACCGAATAACTACGATTAAATTTTTTATAACGTACAAGGGCTGAACAAAAAATTTCATATTTTTTGACATTGTCCCCTTCAAAGTTGAAATGATCCTGATAATTCATCTTCTGGATACTGTACCATTCACCCTATTCTCTTTTCAAAGTCAATATCTGTCTAAATATAAGCCAATGTCTCCTATTAGCAGCAACGTACAAAGCAAGTATTTATCTCGAGCTTGATTTCCGTATCCGTATTATGATATTCAGCAGCTCCAGCAGCACCACGAGCGCAGTGTTCTGGTATTGTTTACCTTCGACGACAAATCTCAGTCTCATTATGTCGAGTCGCAGTGAAACTTCCTGTGTTCGTGTGTTCCTGATGCTGAACGCTCAGAGCTCACTTCTGTTTGTTAATGAAGTTCAGTGCACATTGCAGTGGCAGCGGCACAGTCGAGGCGGTGGAAGTTTTATCGTTAATGTTTTTCTTTAGAAGAGGTTTTTGCTCGATTGTTTGTCATTATCAAGGCAATTTTAGTAATATTTGAAGATGTAGCAGACGTAGCTAAACCGTTAAATCCTTCCAGCAATTATTTTGAAGTTAGTTATTTACGATTTTAATTTAAATGTCATATTCGTTATTCTGTTCAGAATTTAATCTACCAACCAACTATTTTCTATGAATAAATATTTAATTACTTCTCGCACATATACAGCGTGAAAATTGAAATGTGGCGTATAGGGAATTTAATGACATTTCTCTTTTACATTGCTGTAAATTTTTAACTATTCACTTTACAAACCATTCAAGAGAGAATCGACGAAATATAAAAAATGGATGTAATGAATGAATGACAAATTAATAGTTATTTACTTTACAAGTGGGCAAAGTAAGGAATTACCCACGAGAGAAATTTTAGATCACGAAGCCGAAGGCTGAGTGAGATAATTTTATCGAGAGGGTAATTCCACTTTGCCCACGTGTGAAGTATAACGTTTTATCCAACATTTCTTAATAAATGAAAAATTTATTAAAGAAATATTATTTGATAATGACATATGCTTTAAATTTTTAAATTAAAATGTCAATCGAACTAGTTACCAAGGTGTTGTGTGTTATTATTATTGTTATAAATAAAAAATACTCACTAGTGGCTTTCCTCAAAATTATACCCACTAGTGGATAATCTGTTTCTTTGCTTGTTTAAAATCGCCATAGTTATAGAGCATTTATTGAGAGGTGTTGGATAAAAAATTTTAAATACTTTTTTTGCAAGGCAAGGTCTCCTTTTCAATCTCTATTCCCTTTTCTAATTTTTTCGTTTTTGTTTAATTTTTTATGGCCGTCTTATGATTTTTCTATTATATACGGAAAGTATAGATTTACTTTTAGTTGTAATAATTGTAAAAGTTCTTTCAGTTAAGTTAAATATTTTTTTATTGTTTTAATAGAGTAAACTCTGTAAAGCGTACTCTCAAGTTAAATTGAATTTTGGATTCGACAAAAAAAAAACTGTCAAACATCGTACATTAATTCCCACGAGCTCTTGAAATCAACGTCAGTCCAACCCTGTGCGCAAGTTCCCATTTCCCGTCCCATGCGATTTGTCCTCCTGTCGCCTGCACCAGAGCGAAGAGAAGAGCGAACGTCTTGAGTATTAATTCCCTCTTGTGCTGGTGTATACAACAACAGAGGGAGCATGTGTGAGTGTGTGTGTATTGGTAGTGCCTTGTGATGTGTTAATAGCTCAAAGCTGTAATTGTTTTAAGATTAAACGCCCTGAGTTTCATTAAGAAATTACAATATATCAGAGCAAAGTGATTGTGTATTATGCATGGAGCGAATGATGATGCAGCTTAATTTTACCGTTGCATGAAAGTTGTGCATTTTATAGGTCGATAAACTAATTTGCGATAGCGTCCTTCCACTTCTTCATCCTGTAACTTCTAGAGGAGAATAGAGCGCTGACGGCGTTTCATGAGCATATTGGTGTTGTATAGGAAGATTGCTGGCCTTATGCATTCTTTGTCTTTTTATTTTTCTTTTGTTGGTTCTATTCTTACTTTTAGTCTGTTGATAACTTTTTTCTACCAGTTTCGGTTTATCTAACGCAATCTTTTTTACTTCCTTCCATGTTTGTAGGTTTTTAGCCCTTTATCTATGTTTGTTTTTCATGTGCCTGTTGGTCTTTTTCCGGCTGTGGTTTCCTTAATGTGTGTCCAATCCATTTTTTTGTTTTATCTATTCATTTGTAATATTCTCCGGTCACAATATTTTCTGCATTTTTAGCAGACATTTATTGATAAATGTTTGTAGTTTCCTTCTGTTCTTATTTAAATTCCATATTTCAGCTCCATTTAAACACGCTTTTTACATTTGATTTGAATAGTGTTAATTTGGTTTCGCAGGCCCCCAAATTATTACTAATATCAATAATAACTTACGAATACAGATATATTAAATACCGTTTATAACTTACAAAATAATTCATGGAGAAAGAAATAATTAGAAACATTTAACAATTAAGTAATTTTCAGTTCGTCCATATTCAAAGTAATCATATCAGGACATTATGGGAAATATACAAATATGTATATTGAAAAAGCTTTCAGAACTCAAAGTAATTAATGAATTGATTTTTTAATAACTGTTTCTTCAAGAAAAACAAGAGAATAACAAAAAAAAAACTAAATATGACCAGTAAATAAGTAACAAAATTATGACTTAAAATTGATTGAATAGCGCACAGCAGATTTCTTTGGTTAGTTAAGACGAATGGCTTGTTTACAGATCTTGTTTTCGTTCGGCTAGTCTGTCCAATGTAATATTTATCACATGCAAAATGCCACACTCAAAATAGGTAAATTGCATAGTGATATATTTATTATTAAATTTTTCTTAATATATTTTTTTGTTCCATTGCTATTACCATTATGGTATTAGTCGATACAGATTCTAAAGATCATTGCAATTGTTTAAAAAAATGCCCTAAATGCCGACCCCAAATGTACCAATATTTATTAAATCTCAGTTATTCATGTACTGCTGAAAGCCATTAGCTGAAATAAAATCTTTTCAAGAGCACTCAATGTTTCTAAAAAAGTAAAAAATAAATTCCAGTGCACACAAAGCGAATGAGTGGTGAATGCCTCGACTCCTGTTTACTTTCATTTCGCTTCGAAACTTTGGATCCGGAAATGTGCTATTGAAAGTGTATGTACTTATGCACTGAACTTTTTAACTGAATACGGTTTAAACTAAAAATAATGTGATGTAAATCGCATCCAGAAATAGTTAATTGTTAATATGAATCGATAGTCGGGACTTGGATGTTGGAATATGAATGTTGAAAAAGAAAACTCAACTTCTCATCGCAAGTCCCGACTATCGATTCATATTAACAACTGAAATAAAAATTAAAGTAAGCCAGTAGGTTTTAAAATTCGCTATGGCGTCGAAGTAGTAATTTATTCAATGTAGGGAAATTGTAATATAGATATTTAATGTAAAGTTTTATTTATTAGGAGTTGATATTTGAGTGAATAATATGCGGCATTAATTCATTTAACAAAAATACATATTAAGTTTTCGTTGCTATGTTTACTTTTTTCTTCTTCCATCTACGAATAAAGTACCGAATAAATGAAAAATGTCGCATCAAAATTATAGCTCAAATAATACTTATTATTCTAGCTGTCATTTTTTAGGCGTATTTTTTTATTTATTCGACGAATAACTTATTCGGAAGTTTATTTGTAGATGGAAATAGCGGCCCTTAGGAAAATAAATATGACAACAAATTTAGTTTAATATTACCAAAACAGAAATATTGGGAGATGAGATACATCAATTTTATTGCAAATTCGGATTTTTTAAATATTGATATTTGTTTGTAGCAAAGTAGATACAAGTGAAATATTGATCTTATTTATACTATTAAAATGTTCAAAAATTCATCATGTATTAAGGAAATAATAGATTTTAAATAACTTTAAATGCAAATATCTTAGTATAGTTAAAAATATGATGTGGCCAGCACATAACCTCCCGCCCAATACTACTCTTAAACGGTACAAAATAGTATTTGATTATACAGAAACATACCTTCTTATTTGTTTATTTTCTATTTATATTTGAGAATTTTTATTTTCTTTCGTATATTTATTTAATTTTTTGACATATATTTCACTAAGAAAACAGCTTCACAATCACAATGACATGTGTCACATTTCGTAAAAAATTGAAAATTTTCCATGGTGTACTAGGAATGCAAGATTTGTGAAATCTAATTTCTTTATATTTTATTATCTCTAAAGCTAATGAAAATTATTAAAATTAGTGTAATCAAAACAAATGTAGAATTAAATATTCTTCAACTTTCAAAATAACATAAATTGTTGAAAAAGGAAATTTAACCGTGTTTTTCATGAAAAACTGTTAAGGGCTTCAAGTAAACTGCTACTTCCGGTTGACCAATTTTGTCCAAAATCTAATCAGCTCTTCATTTAAATATAAGAAGCAAAAATTCACAAAATTGTATTTTTTGGTATTATAGTATTTGAGTTATGCGAGACGAAAAAATTGCCACAGACTACACACACACATACATACATACAGACATCATCGCGAAAATAGTAAAATCGTATTGTAGGGACCCTAAAACGTGCTTATTCATTGAAAACTCACTACCCAATTTTTTGACCAAAAACAATACCTCCCTTACCTAGAGGTAGGCGGGAGGTAAAAATGCACTTATACCCCCTTTTATTCTAAAGGCCCTCAATTATTGCTTTTATAATATTTCAAACGACACTTATTTTTGACACAATTATTTCAAATGTAATGTTTTAGTTTTTATTTCCTTTGTAAGATTACTGAAATGTGTAATTTAGTTTTTCTGAAAATTAGAAACATGTACAAGAAAAGTGCAAATAACATTTATATTATTCCAAATATATCATTTGCAACTTTTTTCGCAGCTAATTATATTATCGAAAAAATATTAATTTATTGTTTTGTGTGTCCAGTAAACTTCCTTTTTAGTTTCCAATTTTGTTCAAAATCAAATCAACTCTGCGAATTTTCATGAAACTTATAAATTTCAATGAGCCACGCACATATCATTGACAATTTTTTTTTCATGATTCTAATAATTTCTTATACGAAAGTAAAAACTGGACTTGCCCCGCTTCCCAGCCGGGGGGTGATTCAAAATATTTTGACAGAGCCAAATGTCCTCATCTAAACCCTCACACTTTTGTCTGAAACACTTCGTCATTCGATGCCTATTTTTCAAGATATTCCTCTGTTAAGATTCAAATGGGACATCCAATACTAATAACAAATCTATATGTGATAATTAAAGATTAAAAATTAAACTGAAAGTATAGGTAAAGCATTCGATAAAACTTTTCTATGTAAGTTTTATGTTTGCGCTTCAATCTTCCGTATCAGTTTGAGAAGTTTTACGAGAGCAATAACAATTACTGGGCTCAGGCGGCATTTATTCATTTTATATCCCGAGGCAGGTGACTCATGTAATAACAGCGCCATCTCTCGCCTGCCTCCATAAACACGCTTTTATATTTGGAAATTTCTTCCTGATTTCGTGATGGTACGCTCGCTGCGATAAATTAAGTAGTACGTTCAATAGTTTTAACTGTACCCCTGTGGTTCCCCATCTACTAACATCTTTGGGGTTGCTATTTCACGGCTTTGTGATGACAATGTACCACGCCCAAAATGGATGTATTAACATTTTATAAAAGAGATATTAATTTAAGGTCATTTAAGCGGAAAGTGTTTCTTAAATTATGTATTTTATCCGAATAAATTGCAACTTTTATTGCAGATGATCATTTGTTTCATTTCTCAAAGACAGAAGAAATAATCAGGAACATTCTTTGATGTATTTCCTTTTATTTTTTGCTTTGGTTACGCTGTAAAGAAATGCTGCCGAGTGTAAAAATTGAACTGTTCTACTTAAAGTTACAGTCCGGAAATCTTGAAAGAAATACGAAAGATATCAGCGTAATCACCTGCGACATTTGAAAATGGTTGTCAAATATTTATTATTTAATTGTTTTATGTTCTTCTAACATTAAAAATAAGGATGATTTTTATTTTACTTGATTTTAAGTCGTATATCTTTTAATTTAAACAAATTAATATAACTACATTTTTATTTTGTTATACGTAGTACAAGGATTGCACAGCCATCCATGCATATACAGGGGCGGATCCAGACTTTAATTCGCTGGGGGGTCATAGATATATTATATTTTGGCTTAGATGCTGAATCATCTTTAGAACTTTTTAGAACATCATTTGAACAAAATCTAATGATAATTTTGTCGACGTCAATCGGAATCTGGCGGTGAAAATGGAGCAAAACTAATCCAGTAAGCCGTTCCTTATAAATATTTGTTTTCGGCTATATAATTAAACATATTTTTTTATAAATCAGAAATATTGAGAATAATAAATTAAACTATAGTTTTTATTTAACAATCATCTTAGAATCGTAGATTTTTAGAAAACATTTTCCATTTAATTTCCTAAAAAAAAAATAAGTTCTTTATGTTGTGTATCTTAACTATTGGGGCCGTAATAAAAAAAATCTTCATGCTTAGGGGGGGGGGGGGGTCATGACCCCCATGACCCACCCCCTGGGTCCGCGCCTATCCATATATGTTATTTAAAATAATCGGGTAACAAAACTTCATATTGGGATATTCAACGCATTCTTATTAATTTTTTCTTTTTGTAATTCATTAGTTTAGGCCACTTATAATACAATTACGTAATATTAAATAAAAAAAAAAAAATAGAAACATATACTTTGTCCGCGATGAGAAGACCGGTACGTCATCAAAATATTAGTATGGGTTAAGATTTTAATAGTGGGGGATATTACATTACGTCATACAGGTTCTCAAAAAGTATGATGAACAAGTTAATAGCATACATTTATACATATAAATTAAGAGTTATTTATTAAAGAAAAAAAGTTAAATTTGTCATGCCAGCATCAATATAAATTACATCAACATTGAATACCTGTTACAATGGATTATTTTAATAATTTCAAATGAAGAACATTGTTTTAGAAACAGCGTTCCGACATTATTTTAATGTTTGAGCTTGACAGTTCGAGTTCGAGGTGGTTGGAGGTAACAATAATATAATACTTTTTTGTGGTTTACGATACTGTAGGTTATGATTTCTTTTTGAACGTTTTACTATTATTAATATTCATTATTATTACTATTTAATATGAAACCATAGTTTCGTTCAATTTATAACCTGAAATTAATACTGAAATTACATAATTTGACATTTCCATCCGTGAAGAGATTACTATCCTTTTCATTTTCAAGTAGTCACGGACAAAGTTTTAAATTTCATCAAATTTTAAACACCTAATCCACCGTGGCGGGAATATGTCGTTACAATGTCTGAAACTAATTTCAGTATAACCTAACACGTGCTCATGATCGTCATCCTGTTAATTTGTTTAATAATTATCAATTATTTTAATAAAATTGGTCATAACAATGCTTATCTGGAATCAAAATGATCATAAATAATATTTTAATAAATAAAAATACGAATAAATTGCATGAAACCTGTGTAGGAATAACATCAACCGTGATCATTTACCAGTAACATCAACTTATGAGGCAAATATGATCTCTAATTATTTTTAAAAAATTTTAAATAACAGTAAATTGCATTAATATATAAAGTTCTAGTAATTTTTGTCTTTTTTTTTCATTTCAAGCATATCTAAATCAATTGTACTAGTTGTTTCTCATTCTAAATAAAGTTTTATTTCAAGTTGATGACGTGCGTCCTCTGTTTAATTATTTTTCCTATGCCGATATTTTTATATACCTTTTATTGTTCGCGAGGTTGATACTTTTTGTAGGTGCGTAGTTCATATAAATTTCGTACGTGTACGGGAAAACTTTATTCTCTGTAAAAAGAAGAAAACTTTATGAAAGAATTGTGTTGTTACGAAAATATTACACACAAGAACGTGAGGATAAACTGGTGCTCCACAAAGTATACTCGTACAGTAAAAAATATGAGAAGAATTTTAATGTAAAATATTGCTTTTAAAATATTTTCCAATTTTTTTTTTTCACAACGTACATAATAATGAAAAAAACTTGAGTAATATCTCTTCTGGTATGTTCATTATTAAGTTTTATATTTATTTTAAAATAAAATGAATGTTCAACATGATTTTGAACTGTTAAATTGTGCTAAATCATATTTTCAAAATGTTTACCTACCCAAATGATTCTGTTAAGGTATTCCCAACTGTCGTTGTCCCAAAAATAAAATAGAATTTCTTAATAAATAGTGAATTCATCAAATTGCATGTAATGATAAGAAAATTTTAAAAACATTTAACTACCTTAAATAAACATGGTATTCCGAACAATCGAGTGTTGTGTAATATTAATCCAAATAACTTAAAACTATTAAAAACAATAAGTAACAATTAGCAGTTAGACGCGTTTGAGAGAATTAATATATTTAAAAATAAACATTGGTTGATTAGCTCCGACCTGGCTCCTTTAATAAATAGTAAATTGTTTAATTTATTATGGAATTAGTTATAAGCTTGCCTCAAGTATTAATCTTTTATTTACTCTATTGATTATTATTGGTTTGTGTTAGTTTGACACGGTTAATTGCTTCACTTTAGAATAAATTAATATTTTTTTGCTGATTGATATTAAAGGTGACATTTTACGTTAACAGTCTGTAAAGTGTCACTTTTATGCCTAGACTGTAATAGTATATTACATAACGAGAGAAGTAAGAAGCAATTTACGCACGAGTGAAAAAATTGAAACACGAGCCGCGTAGCGGCGAGTTTGTAATTTCACGAGGGCGTAATTGCTTTACATTTTGTACTATACTTTTTCTACGACCACTCAATACTATTTCTAAGTTAAAAACAATATACATATAGTTAGAAACGAGGTTAGAAATTTATTATGCTTCTTTGTTTTCTCTAATCCATGAATTTTTGATACACAAATTCGTATCGTTGTCGAGATTTTGTCACCAAAAGATTATTTGTTGCACTTTTAGCTTTAGCTTGTATCTCCAGTGGTGTTCCAATTGAAATATCACTGTCGATGGCATTTATTACTTAAAATATTAATAAATATAAGTAAAGAATAATAATATTTAGTAGTATATATTTACCTCACAATAAAACACAGATTATAAACTATAGATGCAGATGGGAGACTATAAAATATTACCAGTTTACATGTAATAATCACGCACATAACCTAAATGTCAAACAAGCTTTGTTTGTGTTTATAAAAATAAACGACAATTATTGAGCGTAGGGATACATGACGAAACATAGTCCCCTCTACATATATTATTGAAATATTTATTGGTGTCATAATTTATAATAAACCCAGCAAAATATGAGTTTAGTTATAAAATTTTATCATAACATGTAAATCTAAGATTTGATGCATCAAATTTTAATTATATTGGTAATGTGACAGTCAGTAATGCCAATTTAAATTTCATTTTCAAGTGTTACGTAATGAACAATACGTAACACTTGAATGAACCTTACGTAACACTATTCGTAACAACGCACTTACATTGATTATACATTGATTGTAGTTTGTTCTGTAATGACATACTTTCAGTAGTGGTCGTAGAAAAAATATTTTACATAACAACCGCTCAACAAACGTATAGCAATCGTCAATATATGCATAGCAACCGTTCAACAAACACATGGTAATGTAATTTGACAGCGATAACCTGTATTTAAAATAATTACTAAATTAATATTAATTCTAAATCAGCAAAAAAATTATGTGTTCAACTCGGCATCAAAAACAGCAGCTTCTGCTGTCAATCTGGTATTTTGATGCCTAGTTAAACAAATAACTATTAATATTTCAAGTTGGATTCAATCTTGACACTAGCTTGGTTTACAAGTTGTGTAATCTTGATTTTATCCCGTTTGCTTCTACTGATGATAAATTAGTTATCGAAATACGTATACAGGAAGTTCAGATAGGGGTAGAACGATTCTTGGATTAATTTTACTAAGGACCCTACAAATATTTTGCATTAGGATTATCGACTCCGAATTAATCAAATAATTGTTCTACCTGAAGCTTCTCAGCACTTTTTCGTACACCTTTTATAAAAATATTGGGGGACAAATTTAATTTGTTAGTAATTCAACAATTTTAAAAAGTGAGAACATTTTCTTATCTTGTTTACAATCCATGTAGAGAAAATCTAAATATCTCAGACCCCATTTCCGGAGAATTTGTCGGCTGTGCTAAACTGTACAAAATATCTGAAGTTTAACCGTGCCTCTTGCATGTAAATATAGTTAAGAAAACGACTTGTTCAAAGCTGGCAAAGACCATAATTTCCTTAAAAACAGTGAAGTAAAATTTGTTCGGAATACCTTATTACTGCATACAAGGAAGCCGGAGTACAAATTATGGCAAAATTTTAGTGTTTTAACACCCAAGGTGATACTGGAAATACTGCAACAATATGTAAATTAACCCTCTGCCAAACAGAAAGTTTCGGCAAAATGTAATGATATGTATTTATGCTAATAAGTAATGCACACCGCTTTGTAAACACATGTGTCGACTTTGGGAAGTTTAAACTACCCAACACCGCTTCGCTAATTAGAAGAGAGGAATAAAGATGTGAACGCCTGTTATTATTGTACTTAAAGACACATCTGTGAAACCAAATAATATAGGTCGATAAACCAGTGTGCTTTAGAGACTGCTAGTGTTGCCTCATCAAAATATTCTTTCCTAAATTGCACTTTTTTTTCAATTTTATAAAATTCCTACTCCTTTATGTGGGTATAGGAGACCTGACTGTAACCAGAAAACATTGATGTATGTGTATGGTGAGTGTGAGATTGAGAAGAATGTAGTTAAGAAAATGGGAGTGAGTCAGTTGCGGTGGGTTGACCATCTTGAAAGGATGTCGAATGAAAGGTTGGCGAAACTAACGGGTGTTTTTAGAGGTTTATTTTTAAATTCGCAACACTTTTTCCAGCGTCAGCAAATTATAAAACATCCACCGAAGTTAAAACAATTGTCCTGATGACTTATTTGAATGATTACGTACCGGCGGCGGTGTGTCTTAGGTTAAAGAAATACCCAGAAGATTATAGTAATCGTAAGTCTGATGAATTCTAAAACCGGATGAAATACCGCTCCGGGGACCGAACTCGTACATTCGTACAACGTTCGTTCTACTGCAACTGCAAAATGCATAAAATAATCGTAAAATTTGTGTTTATACGAGCATTTCCTGCTCTTACCACTATAGAATTTTTGCAGTTTAATAATGCATTTTACGGACACAGCATATTTTATACAAGTGCACGTTTGCATAATATCAGTATTTCTTTCTTTCTACATGATAAGACTTTTCTAGAGCATGCTTTCTAGAAGATATTTTCATATTTTTACTGCCGCGTTCTAATTTTATTATTAGGTTCTAATTTTATTATTTATATATTACACATTTCTCAGAAGACTCCTATTTAAATCTAGTCCATTTTTTATTCCTTATTATTTATTATTTCGTGTAACATGAAAATTTTTAGGCAAAAATGCTTTAAACAATTGATGTAGATAATTAAATTCTGCATCTAAGTCTGTAATCTCATTTTGAGTGGCTATTGCCAAATGGCAACAAATTTGAGAATGATACTGGAAAATTATTTTCTAATTTATCGAACTCTCGAGTTATATCTAATTAGATAATTTTTTTTTTTTCGTCATCAGGCACAACAGTAAATCTATCTTTTTTGTTCATTTTTTGCTTTTGTTGATTATCACTATCTGACAACTTGTCAACAAAAACAAAAAAGCAACAGAAATTATTCCCGGGAATAATAAATAGAGCTTTATTCTCAGTATGATAATGACAGGATTGGTTAAAATACAGACACGTGATATACAATGAAGGTTTTCATTGGTTTTAAGAAACGTCAAAAATAATATTCGAAATATTTAAGAAAGCCTAATTTACGAATAAACTAATTATTTTCTACGTTCCATGCCCGAATTCCCCTCTCTAGTATACAATTGTATAATATTTATTCATTTAATAACAATATTTATTTAATTTTTTTATTTGTTTCAGGTATGTACACTTTTCTGAAATCATCTTCTATAAGTCCATGAAATACAGATTCAGATCAATTTGTAAGTAAATACATAATTTAATTTTTTCAAATGATGAACATATATATATATATATATATATATATATATATATATATATATATATATATATATATTGTACATTGTACGAAGTATTGCAATTTAGACATTTTTACAAATTATTTTAAATAACATTAAATTTCAAAAGTTCTAATTAACAGCAACATATTACTTTGAATATAAATTGAATTCACGTAAGCTAGTTTATCATTATTATAAGGATTTTTTAAATTGTTGTTTACATAACAAATGTAAGAAGACATTCTTCCCGCATGTGCTCATTTGAAGCATGATCAAAGACTTCATTTGTGCGAATGCATGGTTGACGTCTTCCCGCAAGAAATCAAAAACGCTTTTTATAACGAACAAAGTTATTGTTAACGGAAATTTAAATATAATAAAAATATTCGTAAATTTAAAACTTCTATAACTGTAGTCATAGAAATCACCGGTTGCTAAGAAGATGATTTGACAGTTCAATAAAAAATTTTTCTTTACTACCGCACGGGTTCGCAAATTGAAAGTTTTTGGTTGTCACTGGCGTTTGTCAAATGTAGCTTCCAAGGTTGTGAATACAATTTCAATAGAATTTCAATATGTACTGATGATTTAAACAACTATCCAGAATCAACCAGAATTTGTTTTATAACATTTAAGTTATATTTTTATTAAGAAAACTTTATTAATTTAAAATATACTCCACAAATTGGGGTAGCACATACAATCAAATGCAAGGCAAATTTAATGTGTGTATGTATATTTCAACAAGACATTGGCGACCGTCGAAGCCTTATCTCACAACATATCGGTTTATCGACCTATATTTAAGGTAGAATCCAGAAGCTACAACTACCTTGATAGCAATTACAAAGTTTTTCTCCACCTCCATTCATTTAGCAATCGTCTACAGCAAAAAACTTATGAATAAAGCACTTCGTCTTTAAATTGAATTCTCCGCACAATTAAATCTATTTCCGAACTAGATTCCGCGTTTCGTAAGTAGAATTTAATGCCATGCTGTCGAGGTACTTGTTGAATTATTGAGAGCGTTTACACGGTGGCGGCGGGCGTGAAGGCGGTAGTTTTTGCCCGGTCGGGCGCTCGTCGTCCCATGGTTTATTCAAGGGCTTGCGGTGGCGGCCACCCACGCCAACACACGCTCCCGGTGAACTATGCATGCGCCAGGATTCACGATCCAGGACAGCTGCCCGCTGCTTTAGCATACAAACCGCTCTATTTACCACGCAGCTAGGATAATGTTTGCGGTAAATTATCAAGGAGTTGAATTCAGGATGCATGCGTCTGAAGCGCAGTATTGTTAACGAATGATTGCAAACTGATTAATCTTCGTAGTTTACAATTAAATTATACGCATAAATAATCAAGATGTATTGCATCCATGTTTCTTAAAATTTAAGGACTACTTATACTACTATGTATGACGCAAAATGCACGAAATTTTATGCTACATTTCTATGTTCCTTATGCTCGGTTGCACTACATGTACACGGAAAAAAGAGTACCGAAATAATCGGTAAACTGAAAATATAAAATGCATTTTTTGAAAATTTAGCAAATCACCGTATTTAGTTTCTTAATTATTATGAAATTTTTAGAAAATACATCTTATATCCTTAATTTACTAAATAAATCGATACTTCAGTACTTTCTTGTGTAATTAAAAGCGATCCATATATTAATATTCCATATTAACTAAACTAACAGTCCCTAAATATTTTAGACGTAACTCAACGTTTGTTTGGACATTACATATCTGAAGAATGAATAAAAATTGTTAGGGAATAATCTAGTGACTTTTTATATTTACTAAATACTCGTACATGTGTAGTACGATTTTAGTAACTTATCAATCGCTGACATCATAATTACCAGGGGAAAATCACTAAGGCTCTTACCGTACAACTGACTGCAATCCTTGCAGATTGCACATAGATTTTAAAGATTTTTGAGACTCTAAATAGATTTTCAAAGATTTTAGAGATTGTTACAAGATTGCAAGGATTCATTAAATTAATAATAAGATTTTGAAGATTACGTTATGGATTTTAAAGATTGTTTAGATTTTATAAGGGAATGCAAGGATTTCACATCAAATTATAAAGATTTTTACGAAAAATAATGATGGATTTATAATAAAAATGTTTATAAAAAATATAGAAATCAAATATTTAAATACTTAATACGACAGTTTTATTAACAAAATCAATAACACATATTTTTTTTTGCCGATTTGGAATTAATGTTAATTCAGTGATTATTTTATATAGATATTTGAAGGTTATTGCTGTCAAATTACGTTGCCATGCATGTGTTGAACAGTTGCTATGTATTTATTGACGGTTGCTCTGCGTTTGTTGATCGGTTGTTATGTAAAATTTTTGTACAACCTAGGCATAAAAGTGACACTTTACAGATTGTTAGCAATCCGTGAAATGTAATTTATATAATAGTAACGTATCGGACTGTGGATCGTGAGATCCTCAGTTCGAATCCCAATGCCGACAATTACCAATTTAAATTTATCCCTGTGGTTCCCCCTCCACTAACATCTTTAGGGGCTATGATTCGACGACTGGTAACCGCACTTCATACGAAAAAATATATCACTTACCGAGATCTGCGTAAGCAGAGTGCCACACCCATAATGAGTAAAAGGCGTGATGATATATTTATATTTTATTTATTTATAATAGTTATTTACGATAAAAATACGTAAAGCTAGTCTTTAGTCACGAATGGGTCAATTAAAACACGAGCGTAGCGAGTGTTTCAAGACCCCTGAGTGACTAAAAGATGATTTACGTATGTGTATCGTACAAAATTTTATCTACGATATAATGAAAAAAACCCAATAAATATTAAAAATATATTTTTATTTATGAATTAGGATTAAAATATTAAATGAGAAGTTTGCCATGAAAATTTTTGCCTTTGGCGTATTTAAGAATATATAAATAAAAGTTATACTGTGTACTTTTCTTAAGACATCCAGTATGATGTCAATAACAATTTAAAAGTGTAAAATATGAAAGAATTATTTGTAATATTATTTTTAAATGTTATACATTTTTTCCTTTTTATATCTGTAAATATAATATTTTTTACGAGAACAATAATTGTCTGATTTGTACACAAATAAAATGAAGAAAAAATAAAAATATTTAAATATTACGTACTAATATATAGTTTGGTATACAAATATTGTAATCATTATATTCAAACCGTACAATAACTTTATTGTCTATGATAAATGCAGGTCGCTGTTTACAGTTTATCGTGACAAAATAATATGACTTTCCAAGAATTTTACTGATTTTAACGAAGATTTTACGGATTTTAATGAAGATTTTACGGATTTTAATAGTGATTGCACGGATTTTTAAGAGGTTGTACGGACTTTTACTAAGATTGTTAAGATTTTCAAAGAGACTGTAGGGATTTTAGAGATTGGCAAAGATTATAAGATTTTATTTACAAATTTTATGGATTGTAAATGAATGCAATCATGATTTTTCACTAGGTGTACAAAGATTGTTGTCGTGATTTCCCCCTCGTAATTACCTTACCAAAAATAGCATTTGATGATGATACATGCAAATATTGTGTATTAAATTATAATGGGGTAAATAGCTCCATGGTAACTCATCGGACAGTTGCCAATTTAAATTTACTCCTGTGGTTCCCCTCCACTAACAACTTTGGGGGCTATGACTTGACGGCTGGTAACCGCATTTCATTCGCAAAAATATATTACCTACCGAGATCTGCGTAAGCAGAGTGCCACACCCGTAGTGGATAAAAGGCGTGATGATATATTTATTTATTTATATAGGGTGAAATGTGTATATGTTTTTTAATGCAATTTTTTTATATTGATGTAAATTTTTACCTATTCACTAATATAGGCCTATTTAGTTATCTAAATCTAAATTTCACGATATGTCAATCCAATAACCAAATGCATACGTTTTTAAATTCTAAACAAATTTAGTTATGTCAGTTTTGCTGTAAAGTGAATAGGTACAAATTTACAGCAAAAGCAAACATAGCATTGACATCTGCATATTCCACATTTGAATTCTACACTACAAGTAATAAAATTTCTTCAACAGCCTCTAAGTATCTTCATTGATATCATTATATGTTCATAATATTTATTAACCAGAATTCAACTATACTCTTATAGAAATTGAAGACTGCAGTATAACAATATAAAGATTGTCTTTTTTTACTTCATATGTACAATAAATTATTGAAATGATATTGAAATATACTTTTTGTAGTCTACTGACTAAATTTCACTAAAACTAGCCTATTAAATTAATAAGCTGATATAGCAGGATTCTATAGTTATATTTCCTCTATAATTATGTTAATTATGTTTGGGCCATATCATATTTTCTTAAGTGAAGTGTCGAATCTTTGTCATATATGATCCACAGATCTGTTCAGAGATTTGAACATCTTACTATAATTGCCATCGTTAACAAATCGTTAACACTCACATTTAATTATATATTCTACCCAAAATTTCAAATTATATCCTAGTTCAGACATACCCTGCATGTTAATGCATGAGACTTGAAATTAGATTTAAGTACATACGTACTCGTAATCGTAGTTTCATAAAATTGAAAGGTCTCCCTTTGAATGTCTTCCTCAGTTGTCGTTACATCAAGTAATCTGGTTATGCGCTCTTTTTCTAAAATGAGTAAAACCAATAACTCAATAAACTCCGGCGAGAATATTAACTAGAACAGAACTGCTAAAGTGAATTATCATGAAAGTAACGACGTTGTAATCAAGTTAAATTTAAACTTGTGCTGCATAAAAATAGAACAAATCAGCAGTGATTGAAGCCTGAATTGCGAACGGTAAATACAAGAAGAGTGAACAGCAAAATAACTCCCAGTGTCATTTCCTGGTCCTGGGAAACAGAAAGTGTTCGCCTTCGATCCCGCCAAGAACAAACGGCGCAGCAAATTGACCCCAATTTAAATATCATAAAATTATCATTCCTTTTGTTTGTGACAGAACACCCTTTGAATATTTTTTATGTAAATTTTCCTATGATTTTTACTTTCACCTTCAGTTCCTTTTGAATTGTCGCTTTGTGCTGCTGTCGAAAGAGAGTATTTGAGAAAAAGTAATATTGCAAAGATATAAAATTGTGTATTTCTTTATTGCCAAAATACCTGCACTGTTTTGCG
The DNA here is from genome assembly GCA_963942605.1 of Poecilus cupreus. Lineage (NCBI taxonomy): Eukaryota > Metazoa > Arthropoda > Insecta > Coleoptera > Carabidae > Poecilus > Poecilus cupreus. The sequence continues at coordinate 21,939,610 of OZ012718.1, forward strand.
TCATCTTCTTTCCTTTCAGAAAATAAATGAACTATATTTTTTAAACTTTATTAATTTAATGTTATTCACACGCTTTTCCTAGCGGTGCCGTGTTTCCATTTCGAAGAGTAGTCCTGGATAGCTTCATTTGAAATTTGCTTTTAAGGTATGTGACGCATATGCTCTGAGTAGTTTTAAAACGGCGTCTTTTCAACATCGATTCTAATTAAGTATAAAATTAAGGGATAGTTAAAAACGAAAAATATTTGACATTTCGGAAAATAGATTTATGGTGCAATTCTAAGCAATTTATATATTTAATCGTAAAACTGTAGTGTACGAGACAATCGTAACAAGTCAAGTTACAGATTTACGATAAATGCAATTCTATGCAGAAAACTGTATCGACGAACGTTACAGATTTAGCTTTACGATTGACGTCATATTTTACGGTCAGTGTCTAACATCATTGCTAATACAGTATCTGAAGATTGAATATATATATATATATATATATATATATATATATATATATATATATATTGTTTTTTTTTATTTATTTACTTATCAAATACAACCATGTGGTGAGTTTTCATTACAAATTTTAAGAAAAATGGTCTTGTCTGCGAATTATGAAACAAGATCTTCATTTACATCCCCATCAAGATCCCCATGAACAATCGGTGACATGTGTCATTGTCAATTATGACATACGAAAAATTTGTCTTGGCAGTATTTGATGCCATTTTTATTTAATAACGCGATATATTTAAATATAAATGGAATACTTTAATATGCAATGGAATTCTTGAATTTGATGGATTTTAAAATGGTTCTATATTACAAATAAAATTGGTTGTCCATTGCTGATCCAATCTATACATTTGTAGGAAATTTGCAATAGTAATATCAAATGGGTTTACCAAATCTCTTATATCTGTGTCTGCGCAAGAGACTCAAGTAATATCTAAAATATGTATAAGGTAATTTTTCTTGACGTATAATTAACATATTTAATTATGCATTACCTGTTATATTCAACAAGAAGGAGAGTAATATTCAAAATATTTATATTTTCATTCATTTTATGGACAAAAATGAGCAATGATTAGAGAGAAAAATCAAAACCGTAATGTTACGTCCAGTTGCCCTCTCAACGTACAGTTTTCGAGAAATCGTAAGATATTTACGAGTGATCGTAAGCAATAGTTTTGCATAGAATTGCTCTTTGATTCGTAAACTGTTACGAGTCTTACGAGAACAGCTAACGAGCCTTACGATTATGCTTAGAATTGCACCATTAGATTTATTAATTACAGTGTTGTATTATTTTCAGTAGAAATATCATAGAAGATTGTAATGATATTATGGCGAATATCTTTCTATAAAAAAATAAATAATAGTTATTTACTTTACAAATGGGCAAAGTAAGGAATTACCAACGTGAGAAATTTTAGCACACAGAGCCGAAGGCTGAATGTGATAATTTTATCGAGTCGGCAATTCCAATTTGCACACGTGTGAAGTATAACGTTTTATCCAACACCTCTTAATAAATGCAAAATTTATTAAAGAAATATAACGTTTATTATTTGACAGTGACATATGCTTTAAATTTTCTAAATTAAAATGTCAATCGAAGTAGTTACCAAGGTGTTATGTGTTATTATTATTGTTAGAAATAAAAAAATACTCACTAGTGACTTTTCTGAAAATTATACCCACTAGTGGGTAATCTGTTACTTTCCTTGTTTAGAATCGCCATAGTTATGGAGCATTTATTGAGAGGTGTTGAATAAATAAATAAATCTAAAACTGTTAGGAAATGTTATTTTTATGTTTTTGTTTAGTTTTCCATGACCGTGTTACAATTTTCCTAATAAACATTAATTTTAATGTAAATGATATATCGTGATTATTATAATATTTCGGTAACTAAATGAGCCCTGTTGCATGTATTTTTAAATACTGAACAAATTATGTACTTACATTTGCTGCACAGTGAATAGGTAAAAATTTACAGCAATATAAAAATATAGCACTGCAATCCCTATAGGTACGCTACTTTTCAATGGGGTCGTTCACCATTTAAAAATTTTTTTTATGAAACTAATCTAAATTGAAGACAATCTACACTTTTAAAAAGTCTTAATTGTTATTCATTAAGTCATAATGATTTTTTTTTAATACTGTGACGTCATTATAGAGGTGTTGGTTGATCTCAAAGAGATTTAAATAATTTTAGTCACATAAATGTTCTATTTTATTGTAATAATAATAATAATAAAATAAGCAAAAAAATATATAACTACAATTATTTACAATATGTGCTGTTTAAGATCCAGTAACACCTCTACAATGATGTCACAACATTTAAAAAAAATCATTGTGACTTAATGAATAACAATTAAGACTTTTTAAAAGAAGTGTAGATAGTCTTCAATTTAAATAAAGTTTTATAAAAAAAAAATGTTTTAATGGTGAAAGACCCCGTTCTACACCCTGTATTTTGTTTGTTAAACTTTAATGGAACATATTGTATCATTACATATTAACCGAAATGTTTGCATCGAGGAGGAAATTGTATTATTTATATCCTGTGTCTTCTTTATCATTCGACGAGCTTCCTTTAATAATTTATTATTAAATTATTAAAATATTTGGTTTTCTTTAATCTGTATTATGTACAAAAAAATTGCTCTTATTTTTGAAGTGAAGATGCAATAAAAGCTGGACTCATCTCAGCTTAAATACTGTAATAAACCGTTACGAGCCGATGTAATGAAAAATTTTTATGAAACATCTTTTACCTTTACGTCTGCTCGTTTCAACGTAAGTAGTTTCGTCCATTTTATGATGTAACGACTGACCGAGTGACATGTGGAATGAACTAATTAATATATTAAAACTATGAATTTTTCCGCAATGCCAGTTAAAGTTTTTAAAGTATTTAATTTCATTATAACCGAAACTTGAGGCTTTATATTTGTGCTATTTTCTTCAAACTACAGAAAATCAACAGAGTAATAAAATATCTATCGATATCCTTTGCACTGCGCGTGTGGACACCACACTACTTTCTTATACAAATAAAACCAACTGAACACGTATGACTTGCTCCTTGCGTTATATTCTTAAATAGAAATATATTCTTAAATATATTTCTATAACCTTAGTTATAATGGGAGCAAAAACTAACACATTTTTAATATCTATGTCAAGATGTGTCAAACGTGTCAAATAATTATGAAGTGTCAAAAATATTGTCGTGTGAAATATTTTAAAAGTAATATTTGTATTATTAGGTAGAAAGTTTTGAAGACTAGATAATAATTAATTTCTATTTTAAAATAAATTCTTAGTTACAATGAGAACAAAAATTAAACATGTTTAACATCTATATATCAAATAATTTTCAAAATAGAGTCATACGCAAGGAACAAGTCATACGTGTTCATTTGGTTTTATTTGTATAAGAAAGTAGTGTGGTGCCCACACCAGATTTTTTTTGTTGGAGAGATATTCGCTGTGTTCGTTGTTGTTTTATCGCTCTTCGATGATCTCTGATGCTCTTCGACCAATGTGCATTACTTAGGTCATCCTAAGAAGTGAAGCTTCAATGGAAAATAAAAAGTACCTAATGTTTAACATATAGTTGTCAAAAAAATATTTTGACATGCTTTTTATTATTTTTTTGACAACTAATAACATTTTAAAGATTACTTTGTATTTTATATTGATGCTTCACTCCTGAGGATAACATATCTGTAGATCAGTATATTGTTACATTATCTGGAACTACACAATATGGCCCAAATATTTAAACCAGGAATGTGGTTATAATTTGAAAAATGTTTATAATGTCTGTACAAATAAGAAAATTTAATATAAGTTCATTTACCATTGACAACAAATACATGTTCTACACAATTTCAGATTTCTCGAAATATCACTAAAAATTGGCATATACTTTTATTGTATTTCTATATAATATAAACCCTAAGAAACTCAATGCTGTAGAGCGCATCGTCATATATCTTAAATGGCAATTTTCGATGTTTTTCGAAATGCTACTTTGAGTGGCTGCAACTCAAAATCTATTAAAGATATTGAAAAATAGACTCAGTTCTGTGCGTTTCATGTATTTTATTACAAATTAGCAAATTTTGAAAATTTTTAATTTTTTCGATTTTTCCCCCAAATTACGATAGGCGATAACTCGAAAAATATAAAAGATACAGACTCGCAGACTGGACCATTCGATTCAGCTCGTCAAAATAAATAAGTATGTAAAATTTCATTAAAATTGCTTTACGCGTTATAGAGTTAGAGCAAAAAGTGTAAAAATGACGTTTTCAGACTTTTTGCTCTAAAATTTCAACCCACAATCCGAATGTTCTTAAATTTTTAAAATTTATGTATTTCGATGAGCTGAATCGAATGGTTTAGTCTGCAAGCTCGTATCTCGTTTATTATTTGAGATATCGCTGATCGAAATTTTGAAAAAAAATCAATAATTTTCAATTTAAAAAAAAATTTTCTTCAAACGTCATAAAAGTACGCTGTTATGTATTTGTATTCAACAAGCAGAAGTTCAATATTGTCGCCGCCGGCGTAAAAGTGTATCCTTGGCAACACATTTACGCCGGCGGCGGACAAAGTAAAATATTATGAAAAATAGTTAGGTTGTAATTTAATAATTTGACAGTTAAAAATGAAACAAATAAACAAAAATAACAAAACAGCATATTCTACGGCAACTTGAAATGCTAGATAAGACAGAATATTTTTTGAAGTTTTGAGCATTTTATAATATTTATAATTTTATTTTCTATGTTTGAAGAAAAAATAGCATGTGTTATTCGGAGTAAATGTGTCTTTGGGTGCTTCGCATGTAATTGTTCGACTCGCTTCGCTCGTCGTTCAAACTTACATACTCAGCACCCAAAGTATCACATTTACTCCTAATAACACAATATACTATTGTTATTATACTATAATATGCACGAATAACAAAAACTGATGAGTATTTTTTGATATCTTGCGTAATTTTTGAGTTGCAGTTCCTCAAAGTTGCACTTCGAAAAACATCAAAAACTGCCTTATCTCGAAAAATTTTAAGAGATATGACGATGCGCTCTGCACCAGTGAATTTTTTAGGGTTTATATTATATAGAAATGCAATAAAAGTATATGCCAATTTTTATTGATATTTCGTGAAATTGAAGTTGATTTTTTTCGTGATTCCAATACTTCCTTATACTTTGTATAAGAAAGTAAAAATATAGTACATATCTAAATATATATGTCTAAAATGGGTAAATGATCTAATAATATAAAAACCATTTCCAAACGCTTCAATTTCATTCTATATTCCAAAGAATTATAATAACTAAGAAGAAAGACAGCCATTCGCGTCCTGCACGATCTCGAATTATAAAAAATAATTATAATTCGTAACTCTTACCAATGGCGACAGATGGGTCTGAGTGATTCGGATGTCATTATAAGTCGGCGGTCCGTTGCAGTTGTCTGTTGACTGACCATTAGCAACAAGAAATCAGATTATATAAAAAAAATTGACGATCGTTCAAAATTAATTTTTGACTTTTTAATGAGACCAAGCTCGATAGGATTCATATAACTTGTCTAAAGAAAACAATTGATGATCGTCAAAAATTATTTTTTTGCCATTTGAGGTCTAGTTTTTCCACTGAGACCTTTCATATGATATCATACTCGATAGGGTTTAATTAATATTGAATACGTTTTTTTTTTCAAAACGGTCTAATTGCAAATAATATTTTATATTGCAAACTATTTTATTTGAATTCTTTTTCCAGCTAATTTCATATTCGAATTAAATTGAATTTATTATTTTATGTGTCAAATAAACTTCCATTTCCGGTTTTGCAATTGCCGAAATTTATAATTATGTAGTTTTGATACTTTATCTCTTCTCGTTCGCCAATTATAGAACATCCATCCATCCATCCATCCATCCATCTACGTATCTATCCATCTATGCATCCCTCCATCCATCCATATAGACGTTATTGACAAAAAGGTTAAAACGTAATCTGTAAACCTCAAAATGTGTGTTTCCGTGAAAATCTTGCAATAGATTGCATGATTACTATACTTTCCTGTACTACGTATGAGAAAATAAAAATAACATTCCAAATAAATTTTATCTCATTATAAAAAAATAACATAGGTTTAGATACAATTTTTATTAGAAATAGTAGGTACATTACAAATACTCCAACAGACAGAAACAAATATTTCAGTTTATTCGCATTTCAATTTACGGACAAAGTAACTAAAATAATTAGAATCTTCCACATAAAAAATGTCCGACAATCTTCCAGTGTCGTTAACCACTGGACATAACGGCTTCTCTTACAGGAAATATTAGCAGTAAAACGACAAGTGGCACTTAGAATTCTTATCCCTCAAAGTCGGATTTCGCTCCCTCGATTATCCCCGCGTACGTAGAGATATGTGATGCCAGTGAGGGAACTGCGCCCGGAGTCCAGAATTTAAAAGGAAATGGGTTGTGTTTACTCTTATGTAGGTTTTAAAGGATCGGTGTTGTTGTTTTATGTTGTACGTTCGGTGAGGAAAGGGATAAAGGCAGAGTTTTCTAATTAAAATGGTTTAGCCGTCGTTGTGTATTGTTCTCGGTGGATGCTGTTATTTTGGTTCTTTAAACTTGCTTGTTATTTATTATTTGATGGTTGTTTTCCTTAATTATTTGTTATTAGCTTTCAAACTGAAATATGAATGATATACAAGCCCAAATTCACATGAATTAGCCCGTATCAAATTTTTCGTTTAATATTTAATAAAAGTGCCTTACATTTTTCAAAACTGTATATTAAAATAATAACAGTTATATATGCATTTTTGCGAGCGCGAGTGTATTTTGACAGGACGAGCCGAAGGCGAGGTTTGCAAATTACGAGCACTCGCAAAACAGTTTCTGAACGTGTGATACACATTATTTTTCCTGTTGATATTCAGTTTTATTTGTCAATATTTTATGTCGGTAACATTAGATCATTTGTAAACAAAGATACGAGGGATTTATAAATATAAACAATTCACTTGTTTTATTGAATAAATGTAGTGATATTTATTTAGTAGATATATATTTATTGGTTGTGCACTGCAACTGAAAATTTAATTATAATTACTTACCTTTGAACATGCAATTAAAAATATTTAGCTTTAAAATTGATAGAAATCTCTTACCTTCAAACACTCATACACTGAACAAAACCTAAAACCAACGAACAAAATTGAGAGCCAGTTGTATCCAACTCTAACCTCATAAAAGTTCCTAGTTATTGCCGGCCTAGGCCTTAAACCAAGTAAACGATCTTAAAATATGTAAAACTAGTATTTTTGGACGGAGGCACGAAATAGTATATTGTGCAACAAGTACAGAAAGTTACCTACTTCGTCGTACACTGAAATCACACGAGAGTGAAATAGGTAATTCTGCACAATATATAACAATAATAATTCTTGCTTTTTAGAAACAAGAAATGACATTTCAAACTCAAACTATTTGACGTTTATGATTACAGCACGAAGGCGGCGCAAGCGCAGATGTGTGCAGTGTGACCAACTATAAATCTATAGATTGTAATATAAAAACTAATGACATATTTGATTAAAAAACTGATATAGTATTTTATTTTCTTTGTAATCTCAATATAGAAAACTCAATATTGAAAATTCTGAAATAATTATTAATTATTTTATGATATATAAATGTTATACTTGACATATTAATATCATACATAATTATATTATTAGTAAGTTGGGCACACTTGCGTGTGGAATAATTGCGCACGCTATTCCACACGACTCTGCGAAATATAAAATTTTCAAACTTTGTTTAGTGTGGAGAAAGTGTAATTTTCAGTAGTGCTAGAAATCGTAGAAAAAAAAATTATGCGAAATCATTCCGCAATAATATGTTTGAAAATCTTAGTTATGACAACAAACAAACCACCTATTCCATGTGTTGAGCATGTATCAATTGGAATTATAAAACATTCAAATTCAGACTTATATGTATAAGAAAATCGTGTGGTGCCCACATCCACTGAAATATATTAATAATGGAACGCTTATTTGTAGGCTTTTATATGAAAGCAAAAAACGAGCCTGAGGCAGACAAATGTTTAAGGCCACCTCCTTTGTTTGTATAGCGGTTAATATGCGTTTGTTGAGCGGTTCAACAACTATCTATCCCTCTCGACTCGCACGTGAGTTATATAAAACAAATTAAATTAGAGCAAACCGCATCATATATTTTTCTAATCTAACTGCTAGAAAATCTAGGCTATCAACATTAAAAAGAAACCCGCAAATCCAAACACCTCCAAAATATCACCCAAATCTCCATAACAAAGCACCCTAATCCCTTTCATTCAAGCCAGCACCACAGTCCGAGCATCGTCTTTGCAGCCTTCTAAAACGGCGCTCGATCACGCTCCGCTGTGCTGGTGACCGGCGGCCCGACGACGTCGTTATCGGCCCCGACGCCGGGTGGCTCGGACGTGCCGCCCCCGGCGTCCCGACGCTCCGACTCCCCCAGTGTTAAGTTCCGCCGTGTTGTGCTGCCATTTCACGGCCCAGCAGCTTCGCAGCCGGGGTTGGTTTTGTTAGTTCTGGATCTCGACAGACGAGACTAATCACAACGCTAATTGGCAGTTAGGGCCTTTACAGTAGTTAGTTTGTTGATTATTAGTGGTTATTTCGTTAGTTCGATATCGGGTTTCATTTTGATAATTGACATATCTTTTACATGCACGCGAACATGTGATCCCATATCTTAGTCGAAATTTTAGAAACATTTTATAAAATTAGTAAATTCATCGTTTTGTTGACTCCTAGTTATAATAAATAATATGGTAAAACTGTCTATGATTGTCTTCACTTTCAGGGGCGGATTTCCTATTAGGCTAAGTAGGCTTAAGCCTACGGCGGCAAATTTTCGACGGATTTATAATAATTTTCTATTTGCTGTGTTTTGTATCCAATTTTAGATACTTTGCTTTAGTAAATATTCGTAGATAACAAGAGAATTACAAACTACACGGCTTCTAGAGAGGCTCAATAATGTGCCAAAATCTTACCCTTCTGACAAGAATAAGCATGGGCGAACTTTTACCTAAGCAAAAGAGGCAAAATTGATTCAAACTATTTATATACATGTATTAAATGTATTTTATGTTTTTATGTAGGGGTTCGAAGCACAGATTTTGTGTAGGGAGCAAAATCTTTTATCCATCCTGAGAATAGGCGGCAAAATATTTCAGCCTACCGGCGGCAAAATCGAATATTTAATAAATAAATATATCATCACGCCTTTTACCCATTATTGATGTGGCACTTTGCTTACGCAGATCTCGGTAAAGTGATATATTTTTGCCTATAAAATGCGGTTACCAGCCGTCGAGTCATAGCCCCAAAGCTGTTAGTGGAGGAAGTACCACAGGGGTGAATTTAAATTGGCAACTGTCATGTAAATTTCAGAACTCATAATTGTAAAATTAAAAGAATTTTTATAATAGTTCTGAAATATATTTTTTTAAACTTAACGTTTCGGGTTATGGAACATAATTCTTCATCAGGAAACAATAAATTACACTGTTAATTATTTTGTTTCATCCTCTGCTTCAGCGCTACACAATGTTCTATAATTATTTTATAATAAAATGCATAAAAAAAAACTGATGTGGCCAGCACATAACCTCCCGCCCAATACTACTCTTAAACGGTACAATATAATATTTGATGATACAGAAACATACCTTCTTATTTGTTTATTTTCTATTTATACTTGAGATTTTAAATTTTCTTTCGTATATTTATTTAATTTTTTGACATATATTTCACTAAGAAAACAGCTTCACAAACACAATATGTGTCACATTTCGTAAAAAATTTAAAATTTTTCAATATTTCCATGGTGTACTAGGAATGCAAGATTTGTGAAATCTAATTTCTTTATATTTTATTATCTCTAAATCTAATGAAAATTAATAAAATTAGTGTAATCAAAACACATGTAAAATTAAATATTCTACAACTTTCAAAATAACATAAATTGTTGAAAAAGGAAATTTCACCCTGTTTTTTCACGAAAAACTGTTAAGGGCTTCAAGTAAACTGCTACTTCCGGTTGACCAATTTTATCCAAAATCTAATCAGCTCTTCATTTAAATATAAGACAAATAATTTACAAAATTGTATTTTTTGATATTAGAGTAATTGAGTTATGCGAGACAAAAAAATTGCCACAGACTACACATATACATATACATATACATACATACATACAAACATCATCGCGAAAATAGTAAAATCGTATTGTAGGGACCCTAAAACGTGCTTATTCATTGAAAACTCACTACCCAATTTTTTGACCAAAACCAATACCTCCCTTACGTAGAGGTAGGCGGGAGGTAAAAAGTGATAGATAATATATTTCTCTGTAATTTTTTTCATAATTTAAGTTTTAGAACCGAGGCTAAATATATTTACATAACTATTATCCAAAAGTCTTTTAATTTAAAAAAATAATTCCTTATAAAAAATCATTTGACATTTTTGGTGAATAAAATGAAGTAATGTAGCGCAACTTTTTCTAAACATTTTCCATTAAAGTGAGAACTGTTATTCGAGATTGTCGAGCGTGAGTTATATTTGCTTAAAGTTTGTGTGTTAAAAGTACGAACTCAGGATCTCATTATCAGCACTCCGATGCATTACTACGAAGCTATATACAAAATATATTAAAGAATTATTAAAATTCAAGAAAAAAAACCACATTTTATTTCTATTTATTTTATCTGTGCAAAAAAGTGCACAAACAATATGTTCTCGCAAGTAGTCATCTCGTCCATCTTCCGAGTTCGTTTCCACTCGTAGAAACTTCACAGCAGATGGCTACGAATTCTTCTCCTTCTGTTTTTCATAGGCAGCGACGTGGCAACAATGGAAACGTAACTGGCGCTTGTTACAGAACACGTAGCAACAGTGGCAACGTTGGACGAGGCGGGATGCGAGAACGAAAAGTGTTTTCATTCCATGCAAATTTCGGTAATGGGCTTGTTTCGGGTGAAGAACTTCTTTGTGTTTGGCGCATAATTGGAACGCGATTTCGGATTTTTATTCATATGGAATTTCAGCACGACATTTACATTTTTACTTATTCTTACAGTAAAATTTAAACAGTATTTGGAAATGTAGATGGTAGACTAAATTTAAATATTTCAATTGGGAGACAGAATAGAATTTAGAAACATTTCGATCTACATATTTATTACTTAAACTATGGAATTTGCAGGGACATTTCAAGTGAATCAATCGAGACGACTGTGTGGATGGATGGATGTTCCAATAACTTACAAATGAGAAAAGATATAGTTATTTATATTACAAGCAAAGTAAAACAGTTTTTACTGCTGAATGGAGGAAATGGGCGCGTTCAGTAGCACTCAGCAACTGAGTTGCTATGTTGCTAAATCCAAACTGAACGATTTGCTGAGTTTATGATTACTGTCATCAGCTGAGTCAACAATTCAGCGCATTTAAAACGCGCTGATTTGTGTCAGCAAGTGATGATTTCTAGTAGGTTAGATGTCAAAAATGAAATTGAATAATACTTTACATGAATTTGAATGGAAATTATATAGATCGCGTGCCAGTCAAGCAATAGAAAACGATATAAAATAATATGAATGAATATTTTCATATTTTACTTTGTTTCTATTTATATACTAGATCCACAATTTGCCAATATATATTTTACTGACAATGAAGTTGTTTCGGGTAATATTCGTATACTAAATTGTTAAGAGTGTAGCAAATTGTTTTTTTGAACATTAGTAGAGGAAAGTGTGGTATTATGGGCACCTGCAGGTAATATGGGCACCCCAAATATCTAATAAAGTAGAATGCGCATTCTATCGAAACCGCAAGAAACTAGTAGCAATAGTTCATAATTATACCTGTGGAGCACGGTGGCGTAGTAGCTGCTGTCATTATTGAAATACGGAGTGTGTTTGTATTGTGATTTAATCAAAACTTTTAAAGGTAAGGGTTTATAAAAATATTACTATTAGAACCACTAGGTATTTTCTAATTATGGTTACTGTTGTGTATTGTGCAAGTCCCATTGGTTTTATTACTGCAATAACATTAAAGTGTATTATTAAGGTTAACCGATGATAAATGTTTATATTCAAGTATGGCGAGGTTGGTAATATGGGCACCTGCCGAGCTGATATTATGAGCCCTCACACTGAAGGGGCCCATATTTCAAGCACTACAAAATTTGTTGAATTTTTTGTTGCAGATGCCACACTTACATATGCGATTTATGTAAATAAAATTACTTCAGTTTTATAAATGTAATCTTAGTAATAAAAAAAATTGTTTTGTACTAAATGAGTGCACTTTTCCTGATTTTCACCATGGGGCTCATATTACCGACACAAATTCTATTTCTCAAAAAATGCAGTATTTGTTAAGAATATTTTTAAAGATGATTCAAATAGGAATATCATATATACATTATACTACAAAGTATTTAGAACATATTGAAGTTTATTTTCTCCAATTTTCAGGTTAATTGAATCAAAATGGTAGCAGCTATAAGCAAAATATAAAATGGGTGCCCATATTACCACCCTTTCCTCTACTCATTAAATTAATTTCATCTTGATAATTTGAAGATTTTAATCACACTCCTGTAATCACGCCAGAAATACAAGTCCCATATGTACAAAAGGGCGTACATCAAGGTATTACTTTACATATTATTTATAATTTACAATTATGTTTAAATCTTCCTTGATTTCTAATACTCAAACCAAAAATAAATATTAATATTTGAATCAAATATAATAGTTATTTACGATACAAGTACGTAACGCTAGTCTTTAGTCACGAATGGGTCAATTAAAACACGATCGTAGCGAGTGTTTTAAGACCCCTGAGTGACTAAAGACGCTTTACGTATGTGTATCGTACAATATTTTATCTACGATATAATGAAAAACCCCAAAAAATATTTAAAAAATATTTTTATTTATGAAGTAGGATCACAATATTAAATGAGAAGTTTGCCATGATAACAAAATTTTTGCAAATTTGGAGTGCTTTAAAAATTTTAATCACTCGTTGCTTGGCAACCCGTGACTGCCCGTGACTTATGGGATCGTGTTACTAAACAAACGTTTTACAAACTTGAAACTAACAGTTAAACATCAATTTTACACACTATCGTAGATAAAGTAGTTTACCATCCTTACTACTGTATGTCTAATATTGACAGTTGACAGGTTAAATTTTTCATCACTAACTCAACATGTCGTTCAACACTATGCTAAAATGCTTACTTGCTATTGCTGAGTTGCTTACTTAGTTGCTGAATGCAACTGAACGCGCACAATGATCGGCGAGCCGATCAGGCGAGCCTGTCACTTCCTTGAAGCAGTAAAACAGTTACCTTGCGTGTATTGTACAACATTTTACTTGTTACTCATTTGTAAATCAAATTAAAATTATAACCAAGTCCTGTCAGTTACACACAGCTGTTTTGTCAAAAATTACTTTAAATGATTTCGAATAATTCTATACTCCTTGCCAATGGCAACGTTGGGCGTTAGTGGGTTAAAAAAAATGCAGAATAATATTAGCTAGATACAATTTTTTTTGCAATTTTTCTCTATTTTGTACTGTTTACAAGGGGGAGGTTATGTATATTAATTAGATGTTAGAGGTTATGTGTTGCCCACATCCATTATTTATAGTACCATAGACCATAGAGTATAACCAGGCCCCTGTCAGCTATACGCACGATTTGTGATAGAAATGTGAAATGAGTTCCATGGTCTTCACGCTACATGGCAGCACACTCGTATTATTTTGAAGTTTCCAAGTGACATTTGTAATTTGAAACATTCATTTCTCTCTGATTTCGTTTGGATCGATAATACTCTGATTTAGTTGATTTTGTGTGAGTGATAAATCTGACTAGTGCATCTTATTTGAAAGGTAAGCCGATTTTACATATTTTCATTATTTGAAACTTCTTTTAAAGAGTTTGTAACTCATTTTACATCTTTATTTCTTCTATTTTTATTACATAATTATAAATGTCATTATGTTATTTTCAGTTCATGCGTGGCTTCAAATGTATTGTTCCTGGCTGCAGGAGTTGCAATAAGGAGGATCTAACGTTTGACATTTTTTTGTCTACCAAAGATTCCGTCTGTATGAAGAATGGACGCAGAACATGTATCTTACATATATATTATGTATATATTTTCTGCTATTTGATGTGTATTTCGTTAATTTGAAATGTAACATTTTTATAAACACATAATTATTGTTTTCAATTAATTTTTATTCCTGTTCAAATTTGAAATTTCATACTTTCCCGCCTATATACGCCATTAGTTTGTGGTCCCGACGGTAGAGGCGCAGAACTTCTATCCTTTTCAATTTTGCTGTAGCTGACACGTCTCCTTTGTCTTGTCTCTGAGTATAACTATGTGAAAATATCACAAACTTTAATCCTGGAGGACCGACGAATTTTACATAATTTTTTGGATTAAAATAATGTAAAACAATAAATCTAAAAATGCAAATGATTAATGCATGGTAAATATTAAATTAAATTATTGGAATTTTAATGCAATAAATAAAATATATAACAGAATCAAGCGTACAAACATGGATTTAACTCAACAAATAGGGATTTTTACAAATTTATGTTGGCAACAGAAAACTGTCATATTTATTTCATATTGTTGTTCAGAAACACAATTTATTTTACTCACAAATGAAATATTTATGTTTTTTTTTAAGTATATAACTAAAATTTTTAATTTCAATAAACTTTTTTAGATAGATAAGGATATCATTGGAATTAGAACTAATAGAATAAATGTAATTCTGTCTCAAATACAAGATATTTAGGTTTTACATCAAGACAGTTGGTTTCTTAAAATTTTAGTGTCTGTTATTTTTAGAATGACACATTTATATGACAGATGACAAGTTGGTTCTATTTTTATGCACCCAATAATTAATGTGCGACATCGGTCACCACTTTATGAACAGCAAAGAAGAATGCATTTTACAAATTGTTTGAATTTCATGCACATCGTTTTCTGGCGTCCTCACAGGGTATAATTAGTTGAATATTTCAATATTTAGGAATGACACTGTAATTTGAAATATCCGTAAACAAATATTTCACAAATGTTTTATCAATCAAATTTTGAACTGAGCTATTCGAACGATGCCATTATTTGAAGACTTTTCCCATAGTTGTACCAAATAACCATTCGAATTTATTCTTCATTAGTAAACAATCACAAAGTTATGATGACAAATTCATTTAACATTTACATCCTATCATGTTGAATTTTATCTGAAAAAGCAGAAGTAGCAGGTATTGCTAAATATATTGTAGCTAGCTATCCCAAACTTGAAAACCGATCGCTCTTATTCTTCTACCATTCGAATGGGTTGAAGTTGTGTTATTTCGAGTTCCGCAATATAACTCTAGAATTCTGTGCAACTATTATCTGTAGGTAAGTTTTTTGATTAAGAAATCTAAACAAGAATATTTTAACATCCCTTTAAATGTACCTTAATTTTGTTAAAATGTTTATGAAAAACGTCAAATATACTCCCACTATTATAGATATAAATCAAATCCAGATTTCCAGATATCCGGATAATCCGGGTGTCCGAACTTGAAATTCTAGATTTGTCAAGAATCCGGATATTTGGATATTCGGTTTCTTCTGTATTCGGACTTAACTTTCAGCACTATTTCATACTTGCGAAAATCTTGTCATTGATATTTTTCATGGTTCCTATATTTCCTTCAACGATTTACGTTTAGAAAGTAAATTTACATTGTGTAGAAATTCGAATGTAAGTTGCCATTTCAACAGACAGAATTCCGTAGGTTTCCATCATTATTACAGAACCATTAGTTTTTTTCTGCCGAATGACTTGGCAACAATTTCTCCCGTGTTCATTTCTCGTGGAAGCGTAAAGTCGTTTCGCTATCATCAGCACTAGCCCAAGTCCTCCCAGCCTCAGATCTCCGTCCCAGTCAGGTTCGCTGTATTGACGAAGCTGTTGAAGCTTCAACGGCCCGGCAACTGTAAAACGTGAGTGGGACTACTAGCTCTGGAACTGGGAGTGGGAAAACACTCCGTCTATCCTCCTACACGTGTAGTACACACACACACTCCCACACTGCGGCGGCGACAGCGTCGATAGGGTTGTTAAACAACATTATTCCATAGGTTGGGCTGTAATTTAAAATACTTCGTTTCACATTAATATCAGATGGATGTAATATGTAGAAATGCTTTTCGTAATATGATTGGAAAGATCTAGAAATACCTCCAAAGTACTTTATTCATCTGCGGATAACTGGTACGTATGTCAGGCGTCAACTCCACCTATCCAAGTATGGGTTAAATGTCGATGAAGGGCTACAGCTCCAAAATGCATGAAACTTGAAATAACAATTTAATGCATCACTTTATTCGTGCCGGTCAGTCTCCGATGATTTGGAAAACGCGGTATAAGGAGTGACTTTATTCGTAGAAGCAAATTTATCATTAAATACGTTCCATTAAAAATGAGTAATGTGCGTGAATTGTGTAGGCTTAGGGTTGACATTAACATAACTTGTACATCATAGTAAATAGTAATAGTAAATGTTTTTTTCAACGATACTAAAACAATGAAGTATAAGTTATGTTGAAGTGGAATTTGCGTGTAAGTAAGCTCGCTTCGATCACACTTTTGATAAACAAACCCTAAACCTTCACAACTCACGCTCGACAAACTCGAATCACAGTACTCATTTTTAATGGAACGCTTTTAATGATAAGTTCGCTTATCGCTACTAAGTTCCACGTTCAACGAATAATGTCACCTATTATACTGCGTTTTCTAGATCATTCGAGTCCGACCGCCGCGAATCAAGTGACCCATTAAATTTCGTTAAATAAAGAATAAAATTAAAAACAAGAAATGCCCGAAACTAAACAAAAAGGTTGGCATGATTCCTGGCACCCCTGGGCATCGTCCGGGAAACGCCGGCTTTCGCTTTTTTTGATGCATTTGTTCTTGGTTTTTAATGGCGTGTGAAAACCGTGAGAACTATGGAAGTTGTAACTCAGTTTTATTGCTATTTTGTTTTATAGTTAAAAAGGTTATGATATACGTGCTTGAAAGAATAGTGTAAGTATAACGTGAACAGAATAGGTGATATGTGAAGAATAATATAGAATTTTATACTCGTAATAATGCTTCTGTGAAAGCTTATTCGGTTATATGAGAGAAATGTGAAATTGCATTTTTTCCAATATTTTATTTGTATTCCCCGCACATGTATGTAAGGGTGCTCGTGATGGGTCAAAATTTTACTATTTTCACATAGATGATGTAATGAAATATGTCATATTTAAACAACCATTTAAGCCGGATATATAGTTTGCATAGAACACAGGAATAATTGAACACGGAATAATTTAGCTTTAGAATTAATATGTTCAAGTTACAAGTAGATTAGATTTTGGTAGCAAGCCATTGACTGAAAGTATTTCTCAGTAAATAATGGATAAATCATATTACATTCAATAAGATGTAGAAAAATATTAACTACTCGTACAACTTTTATTGCAAATTTTTCCGTATTTTGTTTCGTTTAGAAATTGCGAGAAATTTTGTGGTGTTAACATATTTTTTGTTTAAGTATAAGGTAAAATCAAATTAGCTGAAAAACTTTTCATGCATGCAGTACTGTAAAATAGTTCAATTTTAAGAATATCATTTGCTAAATTTTGCGTTTTTAGGTTATTAATTTTAAACTAGTGAAATTTGCATTAAAACTGATTGATTCTGAAACCTTAACTATTTGTCTACAAAAAAAAATAATACTCTTACATAATCTGTTTCATTCATACAGTCATGATATTTGATTTTAAAAATTATAGTTTTAGGGCAAACTACTCGTATTACGAGTACTAACTTCATAGCGTATAATTAAACTAAGTGCCGAAGGTTACAAATACATGTATGAGGTCCGCTTTTGCTGAATCCGTTTTGACCATCTTCTTCATGGCATCTGTGTGAATGCATATATGATTTGATGTTTGTTGTTAGTTTCAAAACAATACGAAGAACTGAGTTAATTTTTATCATAATTTTGATGTGATTACTGAGGATAAATTCAATCATACCGGAATATTCTATTGTTAATATTAGTATTTAACTCCACGTCTCTGCGGTGTTTTAGGCGTCCGGTTATTTTGTGACATTCATCCGCGCAATTTTGAAATTTTTATCCGCTTGTCACAATAAACCTGCCGCGTGTCGTATGTTTTGGGGCCGGCGGGGTTTTCTTGCTTCTGCTACACTCTCCGTGATGTATTATGTGACCTGCGGCAAGGAATCCATTCTAGAGAACTCGGGGGCTGTGTCGTGTTTCAACAGCAACTGCGCGGCTGAGGGAAAAGTATTCGTTGTGAAACTAAACCTGGAACCAGAACCAAAATCATAAATGAACAGTAATGAGGTCTGTTCAGAAAATAACTGAATTTAATAATGGGCTATTCCACGATATTTTTTTTTCTTGAAGTACGTAAAAATATAAGACCACATGTGAAAGTGCGAGTTAAAATTTTCTCCAAATAAGCGAGATATTAATCTCTGAATTTTAAATTTTATTGATGACGTAGGTAATGTGGTATACCAGAAATAAACAACAAACAGTGGTTCACAGACTTTCGAAAAAATGTTGAGAAAATTACAAAATAACATATGTATTTAAATTGTAATATTAGGTTTGTTCCAAGTGGTCATTTCTGACAAGTTTGTGACATGTTTGTGACAAATTTCAGTGCGCCTGCGAAAAATGTAAACAAGTTAACTTTGAAACATTTCTTTTTTGTGGCGAAAAATGTATGAATTTCTTTATTTAGATTTATATTTAAGGTTAGCTGTCAAAACAAAATATGAGCATGCACATGCGCTTCATTCTATTCGCCGTTCCAGTCTATGTTTCAAACTTAACTTGTTTACATTTTTCGCAGGCGCACTGAAATTTGTCACAAACATGTCACGAACTTGTCAGAAATGACTACTTGGAACAAACCTTACTATTTCATTACAACAGAAATAAAATATGTTAATTTACTTAATTTATTTCACTTTTTTCTCATTTTACAAAAACATTTTCACATTCTCGAAGTTAGGTGGTAGGTGGCACTAGTATTGCAGTTTTGCACATGATTTTGATTTGAATTGGTTCATACTCACAGGGCCAGGCCTCATTTTTCATTTCATATAGACAACATATAATTGACCACAAACAAATTTCCAAGTGAATGCTGCATATGAAACAGCAAACACATAAAGACAAGAAAATCATCCGAACAGAATCCAAACAGATCCGACACGCCCGAATATATATATTCTTAGTTAAGGCGGAGTAGGAGCTAATACTTGAATCCCATTTGCTCAAACAGACGCGCACATGTCCTACGTCATAGAAAACAAAACATCCCATATTTATTAAAGGAGTAATTTATAATTAAAAATATGGAATTTTCTGCATCCTTTATCTTATATCTTTCATATTTTCAATAAACTTTTACTATTTTTGATTATGATGGAATAGCCTATTACGATCCAACGGAGATATTTAATGATATACGGTTTACGGTTGGCAGCACTGCGTCATACATAACCTCTCTTCTGTAACCGTATAGTCTTGGATTGTTGATATTTCCTTTAGTTTTCGTGATATTGATATTAGAGTGCAACGTATTTAAATGTTAGCGATTTTTGTAATATGTGATTTTCTGGAGCAACAATGCAACACAAAACTGGGGAATATTTTCACAAAAACACAGAAAGCTAACAGATTTGAGGCGAGATAGTTATTAAAATCATAAAATCAGTGCCGTTTTCAAGCTATTGACGACATCAAAGCAACTGCAGACCATGAAGACTACTTCACATGAAACTGTTCAGCACTGCTTCGCGAAATGGAAACACCGCTGAGAAAAGTATATGAATATGTGAGAGGAGGGAACAAGGACAAAAAAATCTCTACAATTAATAACAAAGTTTATAAAAATAAAGTAAATTGTTAGGGAACAAGGGAAGTATTGAAATGCATTTGTAGGAATTAACTGTTTGAACTGTCGCGTTCTACATACCCACGGTAAAACTGTAGTTTTACCGCTCGAGGAAACAAATATGCTTTGGGTAACAAAGCGTTCATGTGTAGAACACAAGTCTAGCGGAACCGGAACTAGTACCTAGCGTAGTAGCAGGTTGTTCTCTCGGGAATATAGTCTACGTGTTTTGGCGCTACCAACCTGGTAACGATTTATGTTTTAATAAAACTCCAGTTGAACCAAAAGCACAAAACTCTCTTTTCACATATGTGACATTTTTTATGTAACAATGCTGAAACTGATATGACCAATATGTATGTTTAAAACAGAGTACCTATTTTTCAAAACGATGATTACGATAGGTACATAATATCAGAGGAACAATATAGTCTATTAGATGTAGACGGTGTCATTTTTTCACAATCTGCGTTTCAGAACAAATATCTAATTTTGTTAAATATTAAATGAATTTTTCAGAACTCATTATATAAAGAATTTTTTGTTTATATTATTTTGCACAACCATTGATTTACGTTGGCCTTATTTTGTATTTTATCTAATGATGTCGAAACGTCATTTTATTTAAAAAAAAAAAAATTGAATACTTTACCCAAATTTCTCTTTTAGTTTGTACTATTTTTTTAAATATACCCGGAAATAATTGTATACAGCAATGAAGTAATATTTTCATTCCTACTAAACAATATATATCCCTGGCAGTATGTAAAAAACATATTTAATGAAATAATGTACTGGAACGTTAACTGTCATTGAAAATATGAACTGAGAGAAAGAGAGACAGTCAATCGTAGGACCATCTGTCTTTCTTATATAATCCGCTAAAAAAGTTGATAATAAAGAAATTAACTTTAATAATTTTTAAATAAAAAGGTTAAAATAAAAATTAAATAATACTTTAATAGAAAGTAAGTTCAATGAAATACTATTATGTATTTGAACTTAATGAAGTTTTCAAATAATTGAACAACATACTGCTAAATATTGTTTATCACTCTGGAAAGACTGTGCAACATGTAATTACAAACAGTGTTAGACAAAGAAGAATGACCTTACGACATTTATCTGTCTCAGGCTGGTTTATCGGTTTCATAAAAGCCTACAAGTTAGTGTTCCAGTATTATTATATCTCAGTGGCGATAACTTTCAAAATATGTATTAAAAATAACATCTTAATTAATATTAATTCTAAAATCGATAAAAAAATAAAATGTTCAACACGGCACCAAACATAGATTTACATCTTCGGTAGCACTCATGAAATGTAGTTTCTGTTCTAAATCTGGTATTTTGGTGCCTAGTTAAACAAATAACTAGTTGTTTTTTTTTTTAAGCGGATGTTGCCCAGCGTGAAGTGGATAGAAAAACCCAAAGTTTATTTATTAGAACGTCTTTTTTCACGATTTAATAAAAAAAAAAAAAAAACTCAATTAGTCTACCGGTTTCGAATGTTTAAACATTCATCTTCAGATGAGACTAATTGAGTTCTTCATTAAAACGTGAAGAAAGACGCTCTAATAAATAAACTTTTTTTACCTGAAATAACTAGTGACTGCGAAAATAATCAGGATATAGAAAGATATTCTAAATAGAATGAAAAACTGTTTTTCAATTACTTTTATCGTTTTATCTAGTTTTATTTGACATAAGATGAAGAAAAACTATTTAAAATATGCTGAACTCATGATAACATAATAGGTATTAGTTAGATAAAAATTAACATAAGTATAGTCTGAACATTGTTAAATGAACTATGGCCCATATAAAACGTCTGTATCTTAAATTTATTACACGCATCGTAACATGGATAAATGCTCTTTTCCTAGTTGTAAAATAAATAAATAACTTCACAAGTCATTACTGAAACTTTTTGATTACATCTGCTGAAATTAATACAGTTTTTATTGCTTGCTTCGTCCATTACTTTTAGTTTTTATCGGCGATAAAAACTGCAATGAATTACCTTCACCGTGTGTCGTATGCGATTTCTTTAAGTGAGAAACTTCTTCCGTTGACGTTAACACGACACATTGCGAAATAATCTGTCACGGTAGCTGGAACTAGGTTCTGCAATGTTTTATCATAAGCAAGAAATCCAAAATTAATTTATTTTTATAGTTTAAAATTAATTTATTTTTATAGTTTAAATTAATTTAGAATTCTCGAAATACCGTTCCATTTTCAAGCAATGATTGGCAATTTTAAATTTTTTAGTGGAGCATCCTATATATGTTCTCAAAATTTTTTGTTGCTCTTTAAAACAGTTCTTATTCATTATTATTATAAAATTACCAGTACAGAAACTATATACGTTTTTTATTAATAAAGCATCGCATACAGAATGTATGCCATGAAATTAAGAACAATATTATTTTATTGCCTATAGGATGTAAAAAAAATTTTTTGTGCCTCCGTCCAAAAATACTAATTTTACGCATCTCAAAATCTTCCTGATTTAAAGCCAAGGCCGGCAAAAACTAGGTACTTTTGTAAGGTTAGGCTTGGCATCAACTGGCTGTCAATTTTGTGCGTTGATTTTGTTTAGTGAATGAATGCTTGAAGGTTAGAGCTTAAATTGTTAATTGTAAGCTCAAATATAAGTAATTATAATTAAATTTTCAGTTGCAGTGCACAACCAATAAATTAATATTAACTAAATAAATGTCACCGAATTTTTCATGGGAAACAAATGAATTGTTTATATTTATAAATCCCTCATTTATGAATAATATGATGTAGCCGAGGAAAATTAATAAAACCAGACGAAATAATTCGTGTAGTTTTGAAAATTGGTACAGCTATTCCTTGAGGTGTCCTGATAAACATACTAAAAGTCCCCGAGGGTGGGGGGGTGAGCCGGCGTAAGGGGAGGGGGTAAAAGCTCCCTTTTTATAGTTTTTGGCTCATATTTCGAAAGCTGTTAAGAATATCATTACAGTTGCTGCTACATAAATTAACTTTATTAAATTTTCTACAAATTATGTTATGAACATTTTTACTGTAGGATTAATACTTTACGAGCTACAGGGTGTCAAACATGCATGACATTCTTGTCATAGATTGATGTAGCTGTTCTTATACTTCATATCAATGGTGATGAATTAGTAGAAAAAAGAAAAAGCAAAACTTTTGTCGCTCGTTGTTATAGTAGACAAGATACAAAATTTTTATCGCACGTTGGTATTGGAGACGAGCGACAAAATAAAATTCCTCAGAGAACATCAACTTTGCGTTGACAAATGCAAGCATCATAGGCAACTGCCTATAGCAGTAGTCGCACGAGTGCTTATAATTTGCAAGCCTCGCCTTCGACTCAGCCTATCAAAATATACTCGCACTCGCAAAAATGCCGTTTCTGGACTAGTGATTCAAATAAGTATTTCAGGAACTGCATTTCAAAAACGGTTTCTTTAACAATTTTCAGAATTTATGGAACTAATAACCACAAAACCGGTTACAGCAGTTGCAATTACGAAACATAGTATAAGTATAATTAATATTTTAAATCAGCAACTGTAAGACGCTGAAACCAATTGCAAATTCGAAGTAGTAATTGTAAATGATAACTGAGTCGCTCTCAAAAACGTTCGATACATAATTACGGAGCTGTTTATCATATTATTATGTAAATCTAAATCGGTAATGCATTGAATTGTGTATCATAATATTTTCAGTTCGAATACTTTCTAGCTTGGATTGACCACGCTTCATTTACTGAGATCTACGAAAGCAGAGGTCCACAACCAAGATTTGTATTTATCTAAATAATTTTCTTATTCTGTTAGCGTTTTCTTTAATTGAGCCCGTCTTCTTTGATTTCGAAGTGAATATTAAAGTGTTTTAATTTGTGCGGCAAACGTAACGAATTTCCTGGGAGGCGCTAAACAAATTTCAAGCAGTAATTCAATTCAAACAAGTGGTGCAGTGCGTCCGCGACCTCTGTGTCTCTGCAGCTGAAGACGAGCTCTCAAGAGCTGCAAGTTCACGGATAAACAAAGAAGACAGAAGTCATCGTGTTTTAAAATATTTACATAACTTGTTAGGAATTTTCTCCGTCTGAAAACAACGTTTACTTTTGTGTAGTTTAATTAATTAAAAGCTGAGGTAACTTGAAACTTTTATGCATGTTCTCGTGCACCTAAGCCAGGACTTCAAGTGCAATTTATATGCAGAATTTTATCTGTGTAGCATTTTGTATGCAGGCTTGTTAGTTTGGCTTTGTATTTTCAACCTGCTGCATTTAATTTGCTTGCATTAATTTCCGTTATGCTGCACTATATTGAAGAATTTTTTTAAATATTTAAAGTAGTTATTTGTGTATCTTGATTAGAAATCACAAGAAGCACAATTTTTTATCAACTTACCCTGCCTGTTTCCAAGGCGGCATGTTGTTTTTATCGGTTCCTAGGTTATGCTGAACAGCAAGTTAATTGTCTTGAAAATCGCATTTTACATTTTTGAACCAATCAGAAGTGAGAATTTTTGCGTCTCTACCAATCAAATTTCCAGTATAATCGAAATTTGATTGGTAGATACGTCAAAAATTTTCACTTCTGTCTTTGATTGGTTCAAATACACTGTGCATTTGAAATCACTTTGACTAGATGTAGGTAATGGGTAAAAATAATGTTCAGAAATATTATTATTAATGGAATAACAATTAAATACACAATTCTAATCTCTGCGGCATCAGATGACAGCTCTGCTAATATTTGATAAATATAACAGATTGTTATAGAATTCCAACCTGAAATTCACGGAATAGTTTCCATAACTACACTTTCGAGTATTTTGGAAAGTAGTATCTTCAAGTGCTTGGTCGATTTCTTAAATGGACTTTGCAGAAAAACGAGAGTTATCGTGTACGCACTCTAATAGTATTTGTTGAGATTTCGTTTTAAATTTACAACCCTTTCAAATTTTTTCTATCGTTTATTTACATTCTATTTTGTTGCCATAGTTATAAATAAATAAATTAGATTTTTGAAACTAGTTCTGTCAGTTAAAACAAAATACGATTTTCTAGCTGAATATATTTCTTGCTAGTTTGATTTTCTATGGAAATTTACCTTCTGCAATATTTCGTTTTTATTGCTACTTGAAAATCATCTCACAAATGATTTTCGAAGTTCGAGTTGTATATGTTAAGACTGTACAACGAATCAACCAACTATATTAAACAAATTATTTATTTACGATGTCAAAAATATTAATTGTTTGTTTATATTCATGGATTATATGATTCATTTGTTTGCGACCGAAACACAACTTGGCAACATAAATAACCGATATAATACAGCGTAACTAAAAAAAATTAAGCTATCTGATTGGTCTTTTTTTCTATGGCCCGGTATTATAAACGCTGGTTAAATAGCTGGTTAGCCAATATGCTACTAAATTTAATATGCTACTAAATTTAATATGCTACTTAATATTTGTGTGGGTATTATAAACCAAAATTTAATTTGATTACCTACTTATTAGTTAATCGAGTCTCCCTAGAAAACTTACCAAATCATATTAAATTTAGTTGATAAGTTAGAATCCCTATCAGAAGTATATACATATTCCATGTAGATGGCGGAAGTGAAAATTATTATTTACTAATTAAAACTTACCTAAAATTTGACGAAATCAACTAAATGGAACAATTTGAAATAAAATAATACAAATATTTATTAAAACCATTACATTATTGAATGATCAATGAGTGTATGAAATATGAAATTTGATATCATCATCAGTTACTGCTATCAGAATTATATTCATCAAATATATATTCAGAAAAAATGGAATAATTAGAATGAGGTAAAAATCACAGTGAAAAATAAAAATTTAAATTACTAGAAATTTAATTCAATGTACAGTTCAGGAAGGACTAATATAAGGAATTTGTTTAAAATTATTTTATGAAAATATTAAAATAAAATCAATAAAGCTGAAATCTAAGAAGAATATAACTGGATATTATTTAATATGGGGCACGTAAAAAATAGAATATATTTTTATTAAGGTAGAACTGGAGGAAATAATATAAAAAGAAATATGATGAAAACCTATCAATTTTTGAAACGCTATCAATCGATGGTACTGACATCATATTCGAAATACCTATGTAAATATCTACAAATTTTTAAAGATTTAAATATCTTTAATATTTAACAAGTGTTGTCTGTATTTATTATTTTCCATTAAGTATTTATAGAACAAAAATATAAAATAACATTGAAATATACTTTTAATAGTCTACTAACTAAATTTAATACCACCAAAACTGTCCTGCTTATTTAATAAGCTGATTTAGTAGGAGACTAAATTTATATTACCTTTATAATACACTTTTTGCAAATAGTAGGTTACTTAATTTATAAAATACGCTATTAAATTTTAACATTCGTTTATAATACCGGGCCTATGAGTTGTATAGTCATTGTAATTGTGACCGGATTGGTTACTTTTGTACACGTAATCAGAAATTCAGGGATTCAATTGGATAATTCTTTAACCAAAAAATTTTCAATCTAATAAATTTGTCCTATGCTATGAATTAACAGTACTTCACTTTGTCACGTACAAATAATTAGCTCATAAACTAATATAGCATAAAATATATTCGCAAATGCATTTATCCTCACTAATGCGCATCACCGAACCTGTGTACGTGTACCTACCATTCTCCATCGCCAGAGATGCATTTTCTCTTGCTGCGTCATCGAGACTTCACGACACTAGTCTTCCTGTTCGTGTTCCGGTTCGATGTAACACAGCAAGTAGTCCTCAGTCGCCAGTCCTTTCGCCCTCTGTGTTCCACTGAACCGGTCGAGAGGTGCTTCACTGCTGCTGACGTAGTGCCATCAGAGATGCAGTGGCTGTACCGTGCACGTATCACCGTTCACAGACAACATGGAGCACTGGATGCTATCGAGAATGGTGTCTCGTTTTCTGAGATATCTTGTTACTTTGTGTTGGTTGTATGTTGGCAAGGAATTGATGCAGAAGTGTTTTGTGTTTTGAAGAGGACAAATTGTGCATTTTAATCCTTTGTTTCTCGGAGGGTGCATCATACAGGTTGATATTGAATACGGAATCAAGTAAAAGATTTGTAGAATAATAGGGGAAATAGTTCGGTGGTAATACTAAGGACTGGAGATCATAATATTCTCAATTCGCATCCCACAGCCAACAGTTGTTATTTTAACTTTACCTCTGTGGTATCCTATCCATTAACAGCTTTAGGGGCGTGACTTGACGGCTGGTAACCAAACATAACGCATAAAATATGTATCATTTACCGAGATCTGCGAAAGCAGATTGTAATAACTAAAATTACTGGAACGTTTACTTTACTTGACCACTGTTGATTTAAAAGTTATTTTATACCTTCTGCTTCTATACATTTTGGTTGACAGACGTCAGAAAAAAATTAATTCATTTATTATTCAACATATGGGTTAAAAAATACATTATTATTATTTTTTAAATTAAGTGTCAACCAATGGCACTAGAAATGTACTCTTCTAGAAGCATTTCCATAATTTTGCGTATTTTGAAAAAAAAAAAATTTGTGATTGTGAATTAGCACATCAAAATGTATGTACCTACCTTGAAATTTTTTACCATTTTTTAACATCCTTTTTAGTTATCGAAATACGTATAAAAGAGCCCAGAAACATATCATTTGGCCCAGTTAAGCGTGGATTACACGATAAAGTTTTTATTTTCAATTGGCGTTAAAATTGTTTCTCGCTCGCACAATTACGCAAGTGTAAGAGAGAAAAATTTTTAACGCCAATTGAAAATAAAAAACTTCATCGTGTAATCCACGCTTTAGAATCATTCAAAGGAAAATTATTCAATTCACTATATTTATATCTTAAATTTTATAATTTTTTACCTCCCGAACATACATACATGTAAGGGAGGTATTATTTTTATGTTACGAATTGATAAGATTTTGAGAATAATTTATCAACAGTGCGTGGTATATTATTTGAAAGTTTATCAGGATTTTAGGACATATCTTAGTAAATAAATGAGATAGAGTTAATTTCATTGTAATCAAAAAGATGTAGAATAATATTATCTACAATCTTTATTTGAAACATTTTTCTATACATGTTTTGTTATCATCAGATTCAAAAACAGTGTTCTTGGTACCAGCCAATACCTTTGGGCCAAATTAAATCTTTGTTTTTGATTTTTGTTAATTTGTTATTATTTCATTTGTTATTTTTCCTAAAAATATTCTTAAAAATAACAGAATTCAAGATACAAATAAATTGAGTACAATAATTTTCCCTTTGTAATATCAGAAAATTTTAATTTAATAATTCAAAAGTCTTATTTGTGCCAAATGATTCTGGGCTCGTATAATTTTTTTTAAATACTTAAGCTTTATATTTAATATTTTAGATTATTTTATTATCGTTACGATCATGATTAGTTGCAAAAAGAGTTAACTTCATTGTTAACTAACATTATGAATGTTAACAATGACCAAAATATGGTTAAATAAATTATATAAAAAATTTTTCGAAATATTGAAATATCTCTATATGTATAAAAAATTTATAGATCGACAAACCAAAATTCGTTTCTCGAAAGAATAACCGTTTACTATGTCCATTCAAGTATTTAACGAATAGCGTTAACGTCTTGCACATGCTTAAAATGTACAGTACGAGCAGTGGCGTATTTACGGGGGGGGATAACGGGGATATATCCCCCCCCCCCATGGTCACGAGCGGAAGTAAAAATAAATATCTACATATAAAAATACATACAGTATATCTTAAATACTTAATACTTTCGTCGTTACGTCATCAGTTGTTAAGTTTTTTTAAATGCAGGCATAGTCATTGTAAATTTGTATAATCTAGTTCTATTCCGGTTTCGGTACGCGGTACTATGAGTAAAATGCTGAGATATTTTTATGCTGCGTACTTGCGTAACGTAAAACTAGAAACACAGTATAAGAGCTTCAAGCAGTAGTCGCACTCCCAGGGTTTTTTTGTCTCATGAAAATTTGGCCTTGAAGCGATAAGTCCCGCTCTGTGGACTAAAAATTTCAGTATTGATCGCCTGCCGCCAGGGTCGGACTGAACCCACCGAGATGCCGAGAAATTTCTCGGTGGGCCCTAGCCTTCTTTTGGGCCCTTGGGCAAGACGATATTTATAAATTAAATTTTATACAAAATAATTCAATATTAATTTATATACACGTAAATGTTGGCATAGACAGTAAACATGTGAAGTCTTTTTTTTGTAATTAAAAAGGGTCCGACTTTCTTATTTTATAATCGAAACTAATAAATAATTAAATTATTTTACAATAAATTGTTAATTTTTATTGTGATACTATGATATTAACTATTTGTACTAAATAATCGTAATCGAAATCGGCGATTATCAAAATTGTTAATCGTAATCGAAAAATAAAAATAAATATATCATCACGTTGCATTACTAATCTTAATTCTAGAAATTTTAACAGTATTAAAGAATTATTCAAAAATCAAGAAAATAAAGAAATTTTTAAGTTGATTCTAAAACGTATTATTGTTGCTAATGTAGATTTGAAAAATTAATTATTAAATTTTAGCGAAACTTATTTCAACATGGGATGACGAAAACTCAACTATGTCTGAAAACTAATGAGAAGTGTACACAGGTGGTTTAATTTAAAAATTAATAAAATCACGTTTATGCTCCAATATAGGGGAAGATATATTGCAAGCTTTGATTATGTTGAATGTTGAGCAAGACCTATTGGAAATTTTCGATACGATATCCTAGCCCGAGCCTCATCTAGTACAGAACCCAAAAATTTGTTAATGTAGGCATTATTAATTTTCTGTGTTGATTGTGCTGATTTTTAAATATTTAACAAAAAACGAATAATTATAATTTTTATTATTTAAAAATTACATAAATTATTCATTTGTTACCAGTGAAACGGTCTTATTAATTATTTTTTTGCTGTATTGGTATGAACCCAAGTAAAACCATCGTTTTACATAGAGAATAGGGCCCTCAACTCTATTTTTCTCGGTCTGCCTTTTTCCTCCAGTCCGACCCTGCCTGCCGCCCGCTGAGCCGTTCAGTCCACAGAGCGGGGCATAGGATGCGCAAGAACATCTGACATGGTACAAAACATCAAAGGTGCCGACAGAGAGTGCGACTACTGCTTGTAGCTCCTATACTGTGCTAGAAACATGCGCCGATCGCCGAGATAAAACGATGTGCCGGTCGCCGATCGCCGAGGATAAACGAAACGTCGATTCCGATACACAAAAGATCGCTAGCGGTAGTCCATCTGCAATATTTTATTTTATTCACAATATTCGCGAATAATGAGTAAGCAAACTAAGCAAAGCAAATTATTCAATTTCTTTAAAAAAAGAAAAATTGACGATGACGAGGGCGCGTCTACGTCTACCTCAAGTGCTGAGAAAGTTGTGCTATCAGTAATAAACGAAGAAAGAGTTCATGCAAAGGAAGCCAATGATGAAGCCGTACATCCACAAGATATTGGAAATTTTTTACACAAAATAGTGCCAAATAAAATCAATGTTATTAAATATCTTTGGGTTCCTCCACCATCATATGCTTTTCCACTGATAGATAAATACAAAGATAAGAAAGTTAAATTACGATTTCAGCATAAATGGTTGACAGAATACGATTGGCTTTGCTATTCCGCAAAAGATAAAGGTGCGTTTTGCAAAAATTGTATGTTTTTTGCTACTTCTGGTGGAGTTGGAGGGCAGACATTGGGTAATTTGGTTAATGTGAAAATGGACAACTGGAAAAAGGCAAAAGAGGTAAGTGTATTATCATAAAAGTTTTATAATGTTAAGATAGATATTTTTATTTTTAGATATTCAATGCACATCAAATTTGTAAATATCACAAAGATTCAATTTATGCGTATGAAAATTTAGAGAAAATAGAAGAAGGAAAACAAGAGAATGTAATAGATTTAATTGACGATGATAGAAAATTGCAAGCAAAACAAAATCGGGATAAAATCAAACCCATAATAGAAGCAATAATATTATGCGGCCGTCAGGAAATGGCATTTAGAGGGCATAGAGACTCCGGAGATTTAAAAATAGATGACAGTGCCATTAATGAAGGAAATTTTAAAGAAATTTTAAAGTATAGAGCAAGGGGAGATTTAAACTTGCGGGAAACATTGGAAACGTCAAATAAAAGAGAGAAATACATCAGTCCGATAATCCAGAATGAAATTCTTAGTAGTATAAATACTATAATGTTGAATCAGATTGTATCAAAAGTAAATCAGGCAGGAGCATTTTGTGTTCTTGCTGATGAAACGACAGACATATCAACTGTTGAACAAATATCTTTATGCGTCAGATATATTAGTGAAAATAAACTATATGAAGATTTTTTACAATTTGTCCCTGCTGAAAATTTATCTGGAGAGAACCTATCTAAAACAATTTTAAGTAGTCTAGAAAGCTTTGGACTGGATTTAAACAACTTAGTAGGGCAAGGATACGATGGAGCCAGCAATATGTCTGGAAAATTTAACGGAGTTCAGGCAATAATTCGCCGTACATTTCCTAAGGCCATTTATGTCCACTGTGCCGCCCACTCTTTGAATTTAGCTATTTCAAAAGCTTGCGACATTCCACAAATTCGAAATTGCCTTGGTATTATTGAAAGACTACACGACTTTTTTAATTCGCCAAAGCGTAAAAATATGCTCTTAAGGCAAATTGAAGAATCTGGTCGAAATACTTCCGTCGGTTCCGTAAAAACTTTAAAGAGGCTATGCATGACACGATGGACTTCAAAATATGAGGCGGTCGAGGATTTTATGGAATTGTATACTTATGTAGTTGAAAGTTTGGATGAATAGTCTACTTGGAGAGATTCTGGCGATTCCAGAATGTTGCGGAATAGTATTGTTGATTCTGAATTTTTAATCGCACTTCAAGTTGTTAACCAAGTGTTTAGCTTTGGATTACCACTTTGTCGGATTTTACAAAAAGTTGATATAGATTTAAAAGAAGCCATTACTGTCACAGAGCATACCATTTCGTGTTTAAAGGAATTACGACAAGATGCTGAAAAACAATTTGACATTCTTTTTAACAAGACAAAGCAAGTAGCTTCGAGTGTTGGCTCAGATATTAAATTAAAAAGATTAACCCAGCGGCAGAAACATAGGGCAAATCCCATTCTCTCACCAGATTCAAAAACAGCAATTGCCGATTATTTTAGGACTACTATATATTTACCGTTTATAGATTTCTTTATAAACCAATTAGAAGAAAGGTTCAAGAATCATACAGACATTTTTAAAGGATTTATAAATTTGTTATCTGGAGGACTAGAAGAAGTTGATAAAGACTATGACGAACTATTAAATTTATATTTGCCCGACATTACAAAAATTGTGTTTATCAGTGAGGTTAAATTGTGGCACAAACAATTAAATAATTGTCCCGATATAATGAACAGACGTCAGGCTTTAGCATCTTTGGAAATTTGTAGTCAACAAGCCTATCCGAATGTATACAAACTTCTAAAAATATTTTGTACTTTGCCTGTTTCTACGGCAACACCAGAAAGGACATTTTCAACATTGAAAAGAATTAAAAACTACCTCAGGAACACAACTTCTCAAATCCGATTAAACGGACTAGCAATGCTATCAATCCATCGAGCACTACCCCTTTCATTGGATGCCATTATTGATGAACTCGCCCGAAAACCAAGACGTTTAAATTTTATTTTATAATTTATCATTTATATTATAATTTATAGTTATTTTTTGAATAATTTTTTTTTTTACAAAACATTTTATTAATCCCCTTTTCTGACACAAATTTGAATAACTCAAACAAACAATATTATATTATTCTACGCTATAGTACGACGATACCGTATCTTACTCTTTCTATATCGCAGAGAATAAAATTCTACATATTTTGAATACCATATAACATTTCTGTGTTAAAAATTTTTCATCCCCCCCCCAAGGCTTATGTCTGGATACGCCACTGAGTACGAGTCAAATCATAAGAATCTTCTCTATATTTTTTATCGTTTAAGGAGGAAAGTTGCGTGCTGGACCACCAGAATTTTTCTTCTTAACGAAGCTCGTTTGTCTAATCTAAATACTAGCAGATTCCTCATAATTAGAAGCTGTTCCTAAATTTATACACATTTCAAAGATCAATCATTTAAGAGTACCTTCTGGAACTCTGGACAAGGAAAGGAAAATTTCATTCACAGATAGAATAAACCGCAGGCTTTTAGAAAAAATCTCGGTAAATATACATTGTTCAATCTTTTGTTGCTGGCGGAAAACGAAAAACAGATCAACAAAGCAAATCATTCAGATGAAAGAAAACACACATCTGCTTCCTTTGAGCAGCACACACTGCTTTACTTTGTCAATACAAGTGCTACTCAATACGTGGCGTGTTTGTGTATCCTTTAGCAAGAATTCCATATTTCCTTCTGAAGCAATTCACACGCCGCAATTTTATTACGTTGGGAACATAAAGCTGAAAGAAGAACAAAAGTAGAATAGCTACGACCACATACAGACGTAGCGCGTGAGCGTCAAAGACCGTCGCAGGGTAAACATGAGAGCATGTGGGATCATAGGTTACTCTTACGCCTTCCACAAAGAGGTGTTTTGTATATTCGTG
Organism: Poecilus cupreus; assembly: GCA_963942605.1. Taxonomy (NCBI): domain Eukaryota; kingdom Metazoa; phylum Arthropoda; class Insecta; order Coleoptera; family Carabidae; genus Poecilus; species Poecilus cupreus. The sequence goes on from OZ012718.1 coordinate 21,973,556, forward strand.
GATAAAACATTCAAAGATTACTTCGACATTAATAAGGCGGGTAGTCACTTTTTTGTCTGCCATTATTCGTTCAAGTTAACGTGAAATTAAATTTTAACAATTAGGAGGAAAGATAATGTTATGTAATTTTGATAAAAGAGTTAATCATATTAGGATATACCAATGTCATCTGTTGTAATTTTATACAGGTGTTTCATTCAAGTGAGGCATTGTAATTTCGAGAAATATAAAGAGAGACCGAGAGAGAAATTGGTTAAATTAGCAAACAATTTCTATATCAGAATGATTGTTTACTTGAAGATCTATCAGGTTTTTTGGATATATTTCAGTAAACACAATTGTTACCGGTTAGGAATTAAAATTTTTGGGAAAATACGTGGTTGTACATTCAATTCTAATGGTAATATCATTTTCTCTTATTTAGAATTTGAAGCATCAAGCAACGAGTTGATCAGATTTTGGCAACATTCTGTCAACCGGAAAATGTAGGTTTTTCGGGCATATCTCCGTAAATAAATAATTTAGAATAAAGTAAAATTAAAAAAAGATATGCAATAGTAGATGGAAGTGACCAAACATAGAATACCAGTTTGTTTTCTTGACATAAAAAAATTAAGGTACAAATTAAACACTTTTAATGATAATTATAATCAATACATGTTCGCATAACTTAGTAATGTTTTATGTTTTTAATAGTAATTGATATTATTATTATTATTAATTCTACAAAAACCAAAATAACGATAAAATAGCAATTGCAATTGAATTGACATTTTTTATGATATAATTAATACAAAAAAATTCTGTTTATAAGTAATAAAGCAGATAATATTGGAATTTTCTATTTTTCATCTATTCAATTTTTGCAAAAAAAAATCTAAATTTAATTCTTTTGTACGCGTTTATTCGAATGCTAATTCTCTAGTATTACATAGACAGTCTTTGTAGCCTGTTCACCTTTATCAAGAGCTCATTTCCAATTTGAAAGACATAATAGACATCACTTGTTTTCTTTTGTACCCGTAGTATTGAACTGGCGACACGCATAACAAAATTGTGAGTCCAAAATTTTCGAATATTCTAGCCAAATTAATTTATCATACCATTCTCTAAAATAAAATTTATCCATTTTACCTTATTTGTACAAACTTCTCAGAAGTATGTATTGGTTTGCTGTATTACGAACACGGTCTGAAAGCTAATTTATATTATGTTTTACTCTCTCCTTATCATGTATTATGAGAAAATTACAAATTTTACAACAATTAGAAATTAAAATTTAATTTATATTTATGTACTGTTACTACTAGGGGTGGCTCTAAAGATTACAGGGGTGGGGGGGCTGAGCCCCCCTGGCCCCCTCCTGGCTACGGCCCTGGACTGTCCATATTTAGAATTTCAGACCAGTTCAAATATGTCTTTGTATTCTGTAAGTACGGTCATATATGCAATAAATCATTTCAAAAATATTAAAAGAAATATAAACACAACATGCTAAACATATAATCAAAGATTATGTCCAACGAATTAACGAAATATATCTTACTTTTATGTACCTTGAAAAATTTAGTAGTTTCGAAAAAACAAAACATTCCTGTCATAGCGACAGCCATCGTCCGACAGGCAAGATGGCGAGAGAGGTGAGTGCGATACAAAAGTAAGAGAATGAAATAGATGATACTCTTGTATTACGTCTTCAACTATTTGTTCTAGAGAAATGGCGATATTCCATATTAAGAGCGCTATTCCATATTTGGTCACTTTCCTCTATTGGCTACAGTTTATATTTGAAGCTTCTTTTATATATTTTGTACCGTTTATAAATTAAAATGTGCTGGACACATGAGCTTATTTTAAAGTTTTTCATTCTAAATTTTAGTTTATAATGAGAGCCAATATCCTAATTTCAATAAATTTACAAATTCTAAACACGGTAACATCAACCAAACCTGCCATATTCGGTCACAGGTACAACAATAAATTGTTCTGAATGTGAACATTACCCACTGCGCACACATGTTCACATTTCAACATATTTGCATGTGTCATATGTAAAATTGCAATACATAAAGATACAATAACATGCTGCCTCGTAACAAATTAGAAAAGCATTCGCGGACATCTTCCATGGTAATGCTTATGCAAATGCGTAAAAGGAATCCAAAATTCTGAAAGATATTCAAATAAATTCGTTTGTAACATGCCGTCATGTATCTCGTACATGAACAGTACACAAAAGTTTGCATTTCAAAACATCATAACGTTGTACGACCCAAAATACAAGCGGCGACAGAGACAAATGAATTTCCATTCAACAAAATACAAACAAACGAAAATCGTCCAGCACTCCAATTAGCAAGCCAAATCAGAGGAACGGCGCTCGGGCATTTCGTCTTCCATCTCCAACTTATTACTCGGCAATCTAATGAAATCCGCTACAAATATCGCTGCCAAACTCGGCGCGAGCAACAAAACATAACCGCGCTTTCATCTTGCAAATTAAATCATCCTCCTTCAAAACGGGAACACTCGACAGAATAAGTAGTCTCTGTACTTATATGTCAGCGAGATTTATCATTTAACATTTAATTACTATCAAATTATGTATTATTCTGCGGATTTTTTGACAAAGTTTGCGAAATTGTATTTATTCACTGGAACGCTTATAACATCATGCTGTATTCACCACTTTCGCTTCGTTCACTTTCATAAAAGCATTTTCACCGTCGTTTATCTGTTCCATCAACTTTTCATTCGATATTCACTTGACTTATCCAAACCACATCAACTGACTCAGTTATACTCTCCTAACACAATTCTTCGCAATCTTACACCCACACACTTTAATACCTCACTTTCAGCCTTACAGCATTATAGCCCGTCAGTCAAATGAATACATACGCTTTCTTACATAATATTACATATGTTTATGATATGCACACTGAAATAAAGTAATATTCTATTACCTACGCCTGTGAGTTAAATGCTTTTATCCCACTCATTTTGCCTGAGTTAAGAGCTTCATTATCGCACTCGTTTTCATTAACGTACTATTTATTATAAATGTTGATAATAAAATCTTTACAATTCTTTAAATTAATTAATATTTAATTAATTAATAATTTTTGAAGCTTTTTCTTCTACATCCGACGAAATACTTTCTAAATCACTCATTCACATTGTCAAGAAATGCTTAAAAAAATTATGAAAACAACCACATAGTTGTTTAATATCAAATTTTTGTCGATATGGATTAAAAAACATTTTTACAGCAACACTTGGATTAATTTTCTACTTGTCAAAAAATTAAAGTTAAATTATTTAAATTTTTTAACTTTGGGCGGGCGTAGCTAAAATATTGTACAATACAAGTGTAATAATACATTATTAATATACTCGGCTGTCGACTCGTTGTGCAAATTTCACATGCATATCATAATAATGCTTTTATGCCACTTATATCGTAAATATTTATTTCAGTGCAGTCTTCTCTGCTTAGACTTTTAATGAGACCACGTTACAATAAATGCCTTGACAGCAAGTGTGATTTCATTGAAAAATAGAGTAATGTACTTTCTAACACTGTTTTGGAAACTATGCATTCTTCAACTAAAAGTTGTATTGGAATAACTATCATTCCATACACCGCGTATGGAATAAATTCAACGAATCAAAGCAAATTAGTGCGATATTATAAAATATCTTGATTCAGTTACTACAGTTACATCTGTTTGCTTCATTTTTATTTTGTAATGTATTTTTTGTATAATTTCCAAAATCTTGTTATAAAAAGTATAGTCTCTACAACATGTAACGGAATGGCATATCCCACACTTACAAACCGTAGTCCTCGCGTTCGGCTCGGACTACAAACTTTTTGTTCGTGTGGAATATGTGCCATTCCATTACTTGTTATACATAGAATATACTATTATCCAACACCGACTATAATAAAAATAATAATGTCCAATATTCCTAACGAAGTAAGAGAATAATAGAGCAGTCACGGAGAAAATAATTACTGATTAAATTCACTAAATTCTTTGTAATAAATGTCTCTGGACTTCTTCGGAATTAAATTCTGACATGCTTCTTGTGATATTTAGAGGTATTTCTACATTTTTATCTATTTTTTACCTTGTTTCGTGTTTACAATTTACAATGACAGATCACAAACAATCATTCCATAGCCACTTTGCAATTTCTATATTTTACAATTAGCATATCAAATGTCATGCCAGTGGCAAACAAAATACGAAAATATGTGAACGATTTAAGACGTTTTAATAATGGTGTTGAATAAAACGTTGTACTGTACTCGTGTGGAATGCACAATAGTCACTCAAGAAAGTAGCCACTCACCCTTCGGGTTCGTGGTTAAACTTTTTCTTTCTTGACTAATATGTTACATTCCACACTAGTACAATAAATTACTATTAACTGTATAAATAAAGTTTTGTGTTTATATCTTTTGTTTTTATTTAGTTATGTCAAATCGTTTCTGGACGACCCTCGAAATTTGTCTTAGTGAGACCTATAAATTGATGCCAAACTCTATAGAGTGTAGTCAATATTAATTAAATTTGGTATCACTTTTGTCCAAAATAAATAACATCCAGCTATGTTTTGTATGTCGAAATTGTTATATTTCAAAATAGAGTATGTTTCAGTCGAATATAATGCGTTTTAATACATTTCCACATAAATAAAATATTAACAAGAGTAGGTATGTATATGTCGTAGGCATTTAGAATAATCCGGCATTTAGCTAAATGTCTAGGCATTTAACAAAATGCCGGCAATTAGATGAATTTTACTTCATTTTTCTATTTGACTGGCGGAATCAGGCAATTGGACGAAAAATCGCACATTTCTCCATTTGCCGGGCGCGGTTTAGGCAATTAGAAGAATCATTCATAATATTATAATAGTTATTTACTTTACAAGTGGGCAAAGTAAGGAATTACCCACGAGAGAAATCTTAGCTTACGAAGCCGAAGGCTGAGTGAGATAATTTTATCGAGTGGGTAATTCCACTTTGCCCACGTGTGAAGTATAACGTTTTATCCAACACTTCTTAATAAATGAAAAATTTATTAAAGAAATATCATTTGACAGTGACATATGCTTTAAATTTTTAAATTAAAATGTCAATCGAAGTAGTTACCAAGGTGTTGTGTGTTATTACTATTGTTATAAATAAAAAAATACTCACTAGTGGCTTTCCTCAAAATTATACCCACTAGTGGATAATCTATTACTTTGCTTGTTTAAAACTTTTTATTTACAAAAATAGTTATTTACTTTACAAGTGGGCAAAGTAAGGAATTACCCACGAGAGAAATTTTAACTCACGAAGCCGAAGGCTGAGTGAGATAATTTTATCGAGTGGGTAATTCCACTTTGCCCACGTGTGAAGTATAACGTTTTATCCAACACTTCTTAATAAATAAAAAATTTATTAAAGAAATATTATTTGACAGTGACATATGCTTTAAATTTTTAAATTAAAATGTCAATCGAAGTAGTTACCAAGGTGTTGTGTGTTATTACTATTGTTATAAATAAAAAAATACTCACTAGTGGCTTTCCTCAAAATTATACCCACTAGTGGATAATCTATTACTTTGCTTGTTTAAAATCGCCATAGTAATATAGCATTTATTGAGAGGTGTTGGATAAACAATTTTATTAACAAATTTCACTTATTTGTTACAACAAGGTGCCGATAAATAGCATCGTGAATTTCATAAAATACCTGCTTTGAAGCAGGTACATCGTTTTGTTTGGCATTGTTTTTTTGCAGCTTTGCAGTTACATTTTTTGCCGCAAAATGCCGGATTATTCTAAATGCCTACGACATATATACCATGATTATCTAAAGATGTAACGATGTACTAGAACTTAATCCTAATTATCAAGCATCAAAACAATTGAAACATTATCTCCACAAACTTCACGTACACAGTCCTTTCTCTTGGCAACGTCACTGAGCATCCCCGCAATTTTCTATTCAATTTGCTCATTTGTTAGGCACATTTCTCTTTTGTGCGCTCGTCTCGTTCGGCACAATGACGTCTGCGTCTGCGACATAAGCTCCTTGTCTCGCTGTTAGTGTGTTAGTTCATTCGCATTCGTCGCGACACATCAACCTGTCCGTAGTTTGACGACGCTAATGTTCACGTGACATCGTTCGCTTGATGCTGACATTGACATTGTGAACCTACAGGATTATTAGATGGCGTTCATAGTTTATGTGGGAGATATGAGATATGTTTGTTTGTGTTTATGATTAATATGGTGTATTGTATTGTATTGTATTTAATTGGATTATTGTCGATGTTTTGCTCCGGTATTTCAGAGTAATTTATGGTGAATGAGGATAACAATTTAAAATACAATTTTATGCAATAAATTTGTTTAATCCAACTAGATTCTGTGTTTTGTTTTATTAAACAAATATACAATTTATTGTTTTGATTTGTTCTGATCAGATTTACTGTTGAATATATATTTTTTAAATCTGGTGTGGACAACATACGAATTTTTTTTCGATTGAAAGATTGTTCCCAAAACCTAACTAACTTGTTACTTAAACATCTGAAATCTAAATTAGAAAGTTAGCATTTATTAAACGTTTGGAAAAAATACCTTCATTTTTATTTTAAATGAGATATATTTTAATATAATTGCTACCTTTAGATATTCTTTTGTTTTTGAGTAGAGGTGTTAGCGATTTTTTTAATTTTTCTATGAAGAATTTGAACAGAGCATGAAATTTTAAGACCAAATAGTGTAAAAAAAAACAGTTAATATTGTATTTCGAAATTTTCATACATATTCATTAAATGCTAGTTTAATTTCCGGAAATTTGCCGCCTGGACTATTGAGTTTTCATTGCTATGAAAATTACCACGAATCGAAGACGAGAGACAAGTGGTGATTTTCAAGTAGCAATAAAATCGAAATATTCTAGAAGGTAAATTTCCATAGGAAATTAAATCTAGCACGAAATGGATTCAGCTAAAAAATTTTATATTATATTTTAACTGGCAGAACTATTTGTGAAAATCAAATTTATTCAGTTGTAATATGACAACAAAATAGAATATAAACACTCGTTGTTTTGCAAAGTCCATTTAAGAAATCGACCAAGCACTTGAATGTGCTTCACCCCCAAAAAACCCAAAAGCGTACATGTGGAAACAATTACGTGAATTTCAGATTGGAATTCTATAATAATCTGTCATAGTTTTTAAATATTAGCAGAGCTGTCATCACGGTGTATTATATGAACCAATCAAAAGTGAGAATTTTTGACGTATCTACCAATCAAATTTTGATTATACTGGAAATTATGCACCGTGCAGAACCAATCAAATTTCGATTATACTGGAAATAGGATGCTAGGAGTAGAATTTCCAGTATAATTAAATTTAATTGGTAGATACGTCAAAAATTCTCTCTTCTGATTGGTTCAAAAATGTAAAATACTATTTTCGACATAATTGCTTTTACAGTTTTAAAACAAAAATCTAATAAATAATAAAAACAAAATTAAGTAGCTATTAATCAATATCAAAAGACAATCAAAAGATAACAATTATACTAAAATATGTCTCATTTTATATAAAAAGGTGATAGACGACAGTTTCAGACTTTACATTTATTCATTCATCATCTACTCATTCATCCACCCAGCCATACATCCATCAAATCGGATTCAGGGGACTGCGAAACATTTATCGCGTCATCGTTTGCTACACTTCTTTATACTGTGAATAAGATTTTTAAGTTTCTCTCAATATCTACGAGATTAAAGTATCAGTTATATCTCTCTATGATAATTAAAATTCTCTCCAATTCTTACAATTCTCCCGGGAAACAAAAGAAACTATTACTCTCTTCCCTATTCAAACCACCGTTAGTATGCAACATCGACCACTTCTCCACTCCATCTACTCCGTCTTCCTTCCGGTTGTTACCGATTTCCCGGTTGAAATTATGTAAATGCACCGCGGTTCTGACGAGGCAAAAGCAAACTCGTAAACCGCCGAGCCGCTTCTAGGTTTTTTTGCCGCTAAACGGATAAACAGCGATTCCGTTTTGTGAATACCAATCAACAAAGTATAGGGCTACGCCCCAACCCGACAGCTCCCCTTGATTGCGTTGTGTCGTTAATTCTTTTGTTCTAATTCGGATGTTTCTGAAATCTGGGAATTTAAATACAAGCGATTTGGAATAGATTAGAGTTGGCTGATTTCAGAATATTTTATGAAATCATTAGTTCAGGGGTTTTATTACACAATTCTTCTTGTATTAAAAAAAAATGTAACTGTGTTATATCACTGTTTTGGAAACTACATATTCTACAACTAAAAACTGTATTGGAACAACTATCATTCCATACGCCGCGTATGGAATAATTTCGACGAATCAGAGCTCGATATATAAAGTATCTTGATTCAGTTACTAGTTACGTCTGTTTGTTTTAATTTAATTTTTTGGGTTTGACGTTTTCAACAGTTTTATATTTGTGTTTTTTTTTTGTATAATTTCCAAAATCTTGTTATAGAAAGTATATAGTCTACAACAGGTAACGGAATGGCATATCCCACACTGGCAAACCGTAACCCTCGCCTTTGGCATAGACTACAAACTTTTTGCTCGTGTGGAATATGTGCCATTCCATTACTTGTTGTAGAATATACTATTAAACACATTTTTATTTAACTTTAACTGTTTGATAGTAAATAATTTTCAAATATGCATAACTTGAGGAATAATTAAATATATTTACATCTTTTTAGTTTTTAAATAAAAGTGTTTTTATTTTTGATACTCCTGTCATCAATTTGTCAATAATTGTCGTCAATGTTAAACCATTGTTGACAGGAATATCAAGAAAGAAAATAATAACTTTTGTTCAATGGCCTACTTAAAGTTATATTATCCATATTAAAAATGTTAATGTTTCTTTGAACTTTGTATCCATAATTTATTTTTAGGTATAGGAACATGTTATATCGTTATAAAGGGAATACTTTGGGCTATCCATCCCAATAAAAAAGAATACCCCTTTCCATTTAAGAAAATATAACTTTCATTCCCCCCGCTACCACACCTAATAATTTTATTTTAACTACCATACAATGAAGACTATATAAGTCCGTGTATTTATTTTTCTCTAAAGTTATTAGTTAGCCAGCAAAATTCATTGGTTGCTTAAAAAAACTCACACTGTATACATTTTCAACAGTTCAACAGTTATGTATATTTTTCTGCAGCCAAAACTACGTCACATATGGCTTTTCCTATTTGGTTGTATTTATTTTGAAATAATTTACTAAACTCAGTATTTCAATATGTAACCAGTTATATATTTTTCTATTATTAAATATTTGAAGTATTGCCGGATGACACGGTAAAATCCCACCATTATATTCATTTTTCCATTTGAAAATAATGTTGAAATCTACAGGGAACTATTTTAACGACGTCTTCTTTGTGAGATTAACATAATGGTACAGAGGCACGTTGTGTTTATTCCCTTTATTTACTGAAGCGCGCAAATCATTAATTTTTTAGAGCGACGCCGGTCATTAATATCACTGAGCTTAAATGTCCTGGAAAGTGTAAATAACGACTCCTATTTACAAAAAATCCCTTAAGCTTAAACGATCTCAAGGAAGAAAATTACGCTGAAATTTCTTACTAATTTCTATGTTCTAATTTTAATAAATTTCGAGGGAAACGCACTTATTTTTCATCCTTAAGTTTTCATGCAATATTTTATAATTAAAGATTTTTACCAAAATGGATCAGTTGACATCAGCGTTATTAACTATACCTTCAAACAACCGTGACAAAGATTAACATGAGAAATGATGTTTTTGGGTGTCATTACTCTCAAATTATTTTGGAAACAGTGATATTAATTTTAATTTACTGCTTAAACTTGGGTAAATAGCCCCGTTGTAATGACCGAAATGTAGATTGGCAAAATATGGACAAATTTATCAGAAAATCTTTGATAATGGTAGACAGTGTGTATCAATTAAAAAGCACGCAATTGGGATTTCGAGAATTTATATATATATATATATATATATATATATATATATATATATTTATATATATATATTAGGGTGGGTCGAAAAAAATAGATTTCGTTCTCTAGGGTCTAAAATGAAAGAGTTCCATCCAAAAAGTTGTGGAGTTGTGTTGAAACATTTTTCTGATGAATACCCAGGCAGCACCGAGCACCTCAAAGCGCCGTTTTTTGCACTTTTTTTAGATTCTGGCCAATAACTTTTTTCAATTTGCTTCAAATTGGCTGAATTTTTTTTCTGGTATTCCCAGATCAATACCGAATAAGTCAATATAACAGACATTGGGGTTTACCATTTCCTAAAGGCGAAGAAAAAATCCTCAAAGTACCCAAAAATCGGGTTTGCTGCTATTGGTGTCGAACAAATGAAATATAATAGAAAGAAAATTCGACTTTCTTAAATTTTAAATTCAACATATCGAAAATAAAACAATTCCCGTTTAGAAAAATAATATTGTAGATTGGAAATTCCTAATTTTATTTCATTTGAACTATTTTAAATCAAATATACGAACCACATTTAGAAATATTTATATCAACATTAAATAGGCTATAAATATTGGATTTAACTAGATGCTGCCATCTATCTTTACATTTATATGATCTGAAACTATTCTTTAGATCATACAATGAATGAATCTGATGTTTTGGATGTACACAGAAACAAAAGTACGGACGGAATAACAAAATACCTGAAAAACCCGATTTTTTGATACTTTGAGGATTTTTTCTTCGCCTTTAGGAAAGGGTAAACCCCAATTTCGGTTATATTGACTTATTTGGTATTGATCTGGGAATACCAGAAAAAAAATTCGGCCAATTTGAAGCAAATTGAAAGAAGTTATTGACCAGAATCTAAAAAAGTGCAAAAAACGGCGTTTTGAGGTGCTCGGTGCTGCCTGGGTATTCATCAGAAAAATGTTTCAGCACATCTCCACAACTTTTTAGATGAAACTCTTTCATTTTAGACCCTAGAGAACGAAATCTATTTTTTTCGACCCACCCTATTATATATATATATATATATATATATATATATATATATATATATATATATATATATATATATATAAACAATATATCAACTATTACAATTTGAGATTTTTTTCAGATATTAATAATGAAAATAATTAAAAGCAAAGGACCCCGCACAAAAGTAGAGTAAAAGTGGCTGAAAATTTGCTAAAACATTCTTCAAATTTTTCTGATTAAAGGCCAAGAAGCCCCAAGGAGATCCTATGACCCAATTTTTTGTTATAAGCGACCAAACATTATGAAACATGGGTAAAAAGACCCGAATTCGCTATTGTCAATTTTTACATTTTTACAACTTTGGGTATGTATTTTAAATCCCAATTCAATTTTATATTTGATTATAAAATTATTCGTATTGTAAAATATTCAGTCTATTATCCATATATTCAGGTATACATATTTCCTTTCCTTTATGCTATATCGCAGTCAGATATTGCTGTCCGATCAAGATTAAATCTTACCAAAGGTCTGTCGTTCAGCGATATTTCAATTTCACTTCAAACATAAACTTCGCTTCTAACAAAAACTAGATTGTTGTGCACAATACACTACAGAGTATCTCTGTGAACTGCTCTGAATTTTAATTAATTTTTTCTTACTTTGTTCTAAAAGGTATAGCAATTAGTTTTTGCGGTCTGATGTCTCTCTGTGTTTGTTGTCATGGAGTAGATTCTATCTGGAAGGCTACATCGGACATCGGGCATTTTTTGTTTTATATTACACATATGTAAAATGAACTAATTCGAAATGAGAAATGCGTAGTTGCTCTTGTGCTCGCTGAATTTATATTAGTAATAGAATGTGTTATAGTTGAATTACATAAATCTATTGGTTTCAATACTCCAACGTTAGTTAATCCAGATTATTGTAAAAACTCATTTTTTTTTTTACTTCTCAGTAAATAATTGATTTAGAACAAGTTTTATAGTATTTAAAAAGATGTAGAATAATATTGATTACAGTTTTTGTTTGAAATTGTTTTTCTATATTTTGTAGCGTATAATAGTGATAAATTCCCACGACTAGTTTTTAACCAATCATAATGCAAAACACTTGAAAATTCAACCAATAGGAACAGTTTTATACTGATAAAACCCCGTTGCCCGGGTAACGGGAGTTTTAACAGAGTTTTACCGCGGTAAAACCCCGTTGCCAGGGTTACAGCGATAAAACTCCCGCTACCAATGAAACAAATAATTGTTACTGTCAATCACTGTCAGTGTGACAGTTAATTAATATTTCAAGTAACATTTTGTTTTGTCTTTGGAATTTATCTCATCAAATACCACGCGACCTCTCTGATTTTCTCAGATAAATTTTTATTTTTAAGCACGCATTTTCTTTGCTTTTAAGCAAAACCACTTAAGCAAACTGACATTAGGTAAAACCCCTCCTCCTTCGGAGTCGGGATTTACCATGCAGTTTGCTTTCGTGATTGTTGCTAAGCAAAAAAAATTAGTGCAAAAATAAACATTTATCGATAAAATCAGAAGGTCTTGTGATATTACCCTCGAAAAAATCTTAAGAATTAATTTTTTCAAACTAATAATATTTTAAATAAATAAAATAAATATATCATCACGCCTTTTACCCATTCTGGGTGTGGCACTCTGCTTACGCAGATCTCGGTAAATGATATATTTTTGCGTGTGAAGTGCGGTTATTAGCCGTCAAATCATAGCCCCCAAAGATGTTACTGGAGGGGGAACCACAGGAGTAAATTTAAATTGGCAACTGTCAGCTGTGGGATTTGAACTGAGGATCTCGTGATTCACAGCCCGACATGTTACCACGGAACTATTTACCCCATCAATAATAATATTTTTATGTAATAATAATAATAATAACAATTTGATTATAAAATTTTTATACCTATAATAGATAACAAATAACATTTGATTTTCTATTTCCTTCACAACTTGTGTTGCATCTTAATATTATCAATTTTATTCTATTGCAATTAGAATGCCTTCTCTTTTCAACTAGTTATAATAAATTTCTTCAAAGAATCTCTTAGACATTGTTAGTATATTTTTATCTTAGAATAAAGGGTGATGATAATAATTGCACAAATGTTTCTTCGTATATATTTTCTTTTAACGTATCTAGCGAATTAAAATTGAAAAATGTTTTCTCGAAGTCAATTATAAAAGGTGGTGAATAACTCAGCCGGTCATAAGCGTTTTACATGCCAAAGTGGAAGAAGGACATGTTTCTAAAACTGATTTGCTCGAATCTAAAATACACTTTGACAACACAACTGACACGTTAAAAGTTAGGTTATCAGACGCAAGGCGGAATAGCAGGATTGCCAATAAACCAATCTTAAAGTTATCTAATTGTGATTTAATCTAGGAAAAGAAAAATATAAGACATAATTGCAAGATAATTTAAAGTATGTATATCAGTAAAATAAGGATTTTTCAATAAAAACAGGATTTTATTTATTAGTTTTACAATATTTTTTTTTGTAAATAACATTCATATTGATGTCACTTCTATATTTTCCTCTCTAGAGAGAAAAAATACATTTACCAATATTTCGGGAGGAGAACGGTGAAGTTTCCTGGCATGTCGTGAAAAAACTAAATTTTTGATATTTCTGAACGTCTTTTTAGTGTTAAATAAGTAAAATGAAATTTGTTCATTGACATTGACATCAATTTTATTTGAAATATTTTTCTCTAAACTGGCTAGAGAATTGCATAAGTATTATTTAACGCCTATGTCACCACTGTGTATATTAATTAATCATATGATTGGCGTACACTTCTCCGCTGGCGATTTTCCTCTGGTCATTTTTTTCCTATCCCATTTTTCATCTGTCCCTTTTTCCCGCAATAATTTTTCGCCGAGGTTGATTGAAATTATATTCTGGAAACTCGATTATACGACACTCGACACTTTTTCCATACGAAACTTATGCTCGGCAAACTCGAATCACAATACTCATTTTTAATGGAAATTATCTGTAGGTAAGCTCGCTTCGTCCGCACTTTTAACAAACAAACCCTAAGCCTACACAACTCACGCCCCACAAACGCAAACCACGGTATTCATTTTTAATGGAAATTATTAATTTGACTGACTAGGGGAAGTACTATTCAGGAGAAAAAACGACGGGAGGAAATGTCCACCTACCTAATAATAGGGGATACAATACTATTATTTAGCTATAAAACTATGTGCAATAAGAATATTATATTATTTTAATAAAAATTATCATAGCTCAATTATTTATGCTTCCTAATCTAATCTGCTCGCAATTTAAACATCCCGATTCTAAGAATGAAAATTTGTTTGACCCGCCACAATACCTCCCTTACATATACATATGTGCTAGAGGAAAAAGCACCGACGTCACTCATCACATTATCCGTACAAATCCCGGGTCATCCTCACAGTCGGGTTTACTTACAAAACACCCACAATTAGTCCTTGCGCGAGTGGAATATATAGAGAAGAGATAACAGTGCCCGGGAAACAAAAGTATTAACGCTGAAGCCAAATGAGGATGAGAGGGTCGAGGATATGTTTTCTTTTGATTTCGTTGCGTCTGATGTGGTAATTTACCTTAAAATAACAAATCCAGGTTCTAGACAATGGGGCTACACCTTCTCTACTTGTTAATTTATCTAATTGGACAACTGCGATATCATGGAGTAGAAACGGGAGTTTAATTAGTTCTCTAATGTTTGTTATTTTGCTTAATGTTTTCATACAATTAGGAATGCTGTGAGTTTATTAATATTTTTCAGAGATACCGAAGCTATTACGCCGTTCTTTTACCGTGCTTAGTATATTTGGAAAGGTACTGAATAGAGAATAAAATTATTTTATCCAACACCTCTCAATAAATGCTCTATAACTATGGCGATTTTAAACAAGGAAAGTAACAAATTACCCACTAGTGGGTATAATTTTGAAAAAATCCACTAGTGAGTATTTTTTTTATTTATAACAATAATAATAACACAACACCTTGGTAACCACTTCGATTGACATTTTAATTTCAAAAATTTAAAGCATATGTCAGTCAAATAATACTTCTTTAATAAATTTTGCATTTATTAAGAGTTGTTGGATAAAACGTTATATTTCACACGTGGGCAAAGTGGAATTATCCACTTGTAAAGTAACTAACTATTTACTCCTGCCTCAATAACTACTAAATGGTACAGAGAAAAATATTCAAATAAATATTGTATCTTCCAATAACAATTTCATTGTAAGGGCAAGAGTCGTGCAGAAGGTAACAAAAAAAGTGATACCAAGTTTGAAATTCTCCTTAAATATTCAAAATCATAGCATGTAAAAAACGAAAAATTATATTAGCGGTAAGTTTTGATAGTTTTTTTTTCTATTAAAGTAACAAAACTATCGAAATTAATAGCTAATATATATATAGCTATACAGGGTGTTCAATTTAAGTGTGCCACCATTGCTATCTCGAGAACTATAAGAGCTACGAGGTCGGTTAAATTAGTAAACAATTTCTATATTATAAGACAATTAAAATGAGGGAAACAAGAATTTTTTTAGACCAGTGGTTCTCAAAATGCGGGGTGCAACTTTCTTATTTTAAATGGCAACCTATATTTTTTATTTGATTATCCGATTCAGTATTTTTTTCTGAATTCAATGATATTCACATGTAATGACCAAATAATACAAAATATTTGAGAAAAATGCAAAATTAGAAATGTATCATTTGCCTATACATATGGCTATGCAAAGTTTGCCATGGAAGAAAACAAATAAATCAAACAATTATTAATATCAGTTTTTTTGAAGTGTACTTCTGTGTTTCTGTATTGTAACAACAAAATGAATAATTATTCTCATAATTCCAGTTTTTGCAATTATTTCCGCATGTGATTTATTGGTTTTCTTCCATGGCAATCTTTGTATGGGCATATTTAAATAAAAATGATATATTTCTAATTTTGCATTTTTCTCAAATATATTGTATTATTTGCTCATTACACGTGGATATCGTTGAATTTAGAAAAAAATACTGAATCGAATAAGCAAATAAAAAAAATAGGTTGCCATTTAAAATAAGAAAGTTGCACCCCATATTTTGAGAACCACTGGTTAAAAAAATATTTTTTAAGCTCATTAAAATTGTCATTTATCATTTTTGGGTGTTCAAAAAGAATGGAGTTTTATAAACGATGAACCCTTTAAAAGTTTTATTTTGAACGTCTCTAAACATTACGTGGTTCCTGTTGAATCTTTTTGAAACTCACAAGGTTTTTAGTATGTGTGTATATTACGACATATCATATTATTTCTGAAAAACTATTTGAAAGTTTCGAACAAATTACCAACTAGTTTCTTAGTTCCTAACCTCTAAAAACACTTCTTCGTGAACTCTTCATTGCCTGTGTTGTTTTACAGCAATTTATCAAGACCCCTCACATACCTGGCCTCTTCTTCACCTTCACAATGCCCTCCTCCGCTAGTTCTTATCTCCATCGCGGTTAACTAGATCCAGGAACCGGCGCTGCTAACTTTGCCATCTCCCAGGAAGGAATTCGCATTCAGTTGTTGTGGAAGTTGCTTGCAAGAGATGGAGACTTTGTCCTAATTACGCTTGATGAAATAGTGGGCGTGGTGGGGCGGTGAACGTGTGTAGTGCACCGTGAAGGTCTTGGTGCACTGTTAATGTAGTTGCTCCCCTGGCACGATTCCCTTGTAGTTGTTAGTGTTAGTTAAGTATTTAGTGGGGTTAGCTTAATTTGTGTTTAGTTTGTGATTAGGTTTGGGAGTTGCTTCGAAGGGTAGGATTACTGGAGCTGTGAGAACTTTTTATATCTACTTTTTATCTCCCGCTTATACAAAGTGATTCATAACGTACAGAATTGGTTGAAAATGTAGCTAGAGGGGCCCAGAATAATGTTTTTCCTTAATCCTTAGAGCAAACTAAAAAATCTGGTGTGGACACCACAATACCTCCCGCCAACGATTTCATATCAAATAATTCAAGAACACGGACTACAACTATAAAGAAACGCCCATCTCTTAAAAAAAATACTCTTCAATTATGTTACATGTCAAAAAATGACATTCTCCAACAGTTGTTTTGTTTTTCAAAAAGCACAGATTAGCAGATTTAATCGAAAATTTGAAAATATAATTTTTCTTTGAAGTGTTTTAATTCGTTAATGGAGATACATGTTCAAACAATAATTGTAGATAATAATATTTGAGATTTTATTACAATAACAAATATTGTCATTAAATCATAATTTACTGAGATATTTGAAAATAACTTGATTGGGCTTCAAATAAACTACCATTTTCGGTTATTGGATAATCACTAAAAACTAATCAGTTCTTTTAAAGAAGACACAATTAATATATACAAAATATCTAAATTTTCTGTTTAATAGTTTTTGAATACCGTAACTCTAGATATCCACGCAGACTAACCTATTAAAATTGTATTCTAGGGAACCAAAAAAATATTAGCAAGTGGTTAAAAGTTAACAACTGAGATAGAGAATTGAGCCGAATATGTATAACAAATTAACTACATTGTTACATTATAAACTACGAAGGTGTATTCATCAGCGCTGTCTATTCGAATGAGACCATAAAAATCCTAAATTTCCAGATTAGTTTTATCAAAACATAAACGTGGCCATACGTCGCATTATCTCAACCAGCTCGCTATTTATGACGAGGAATAAAACTAGCTTTAATTTCCTGGCTCTGAAATAGTGCGCGGAGCTTATTTTGAAATTCTGATAAAGTGTAAACATTTAGCTGCGGTAACAGGCCACTATGTCTGTTTAAAGCTGCCTCATACATTATGTCACACTAGAGGTAGTTAGTTTTTAAACGAAGCGGTCCCAACGGCAGCGGCTGCACTTTGGCTGCCGGCCAAGCCTGCTGCACTCCTGCACCACATATTACATTCCTGGAGGACGAAGGAGGAAGAAGAAAGAGATTTCTTGACGAAAGATTGAAATGCGACACCCGGTTGATATTTGTGGTTTAGCTGTAAATTGTATTAAATTGATTGTAATGTCAGAAAAGGAACGTTTATTTCCAGGTTCATACAAATAAATATGTGTGTTCTGAAGCTTTATACACATGTAGTACTGTCAATATTCCATGTTTAAAATATGAGGTAATTGACTAACAGAAATGAATTCAACTGATTATTATTTTTTCTATATTTGCACCGTTTGGAAAATAATATTTTCAGGAAATCATGTGGCGGCCAGATTCATTTTCAAATTATCAAAATACAGACAAAGACACAGACGTTATCATGAAAATAGTGAAATCGTATTCTAATAATCATAAAACGTGATAACCCTCTTTATCGAAAATATTGACCCGTCACAATACACCCCTTTACATGTACAGGAGGTAATAGCTATTAACATACCTACCGATGTTATGAGTATCATAACACTGCAGATGTCAGTTTGAAATTCGGACTCGTAAAGCGAGGATTTAAAAACATCTAAGGCTTGTTATGACTCATAACATCCGTGGTTTGTTCAATAGTTTACCGGTTTCAGAATATGAAGACGTTAATTATTATTTTGTGAAATTCTTTAAATTATGAATATCGTGTCAAAATTTTAGAAGGTGATCTAATAAGTCTTTTTGTTTTTATTTAACACCATGGTTACAGTTGTTTTGTGTTATATTTATTAATAATTAAACTTAAACGTCAAATATGTTAGATAAAAAATGGATTTTGACAAATGCTGAATTGCCTGAAAATATTTGGAACGTAGCATGTGAAGCTCTGAACAGCTTTATTTCGTCTGTATTAATAAATAACGTTATTGGCATTGTGTTTTATTTTCATTTTCTTGATTGTATTGACAGGTTAGTTTGGAAATATTATCGTACAGTATAGTTATTACTTACCAGCCTATTTTATGCATGTAAACATAGGTTTAATCCCCTGAAACTGGTAAAAATATTTAAAAAAATAATAATTAGTGCAACAAATAAGTTTGTCGTTAATAAATTAATAACACATTTTTAGTACAGGAAACAGCATACTATTAAAACAGGGTGTAATATATATATATATATATATATATATATATATATATATATATATATAAAATTAAAATCTTTATTCATATCATGTGAAGTATTTTCTATTCCATACAGTCGTGCAAAATAAGTAACATTCTAGCTTTGAATAGTTTAAGAAATATGCAAGTTTCAATATTGGCCATAGACCAATATTATTGTAGTGTATTGGAATTAATCAAGTTATATAGTAGAGTTAGGATATTATTGTAATTAATTAAATGTTATGAAGGTACGTAATATTAAGATGTTGGTGTTAAAGGGAAACAGTTAGTAATAAACGGTAGAAGCGAACGGATGCCAGTGTTTCAATGAACCCTATTTCCCTGTCACACTGATAGTTCCAGTAACGTACAACGAGGATTCTACAATTATAACTGATAAAATGTTGAGAACTTCTGGAATAATGCCTAAAAGAAACATTCTATTTTATTAATCACAATGTATTCTTACAGTCTACAGACTTGTTTCAAATCTATTAATTAGCAATGCGCTGTAGAACACTTGACAATTTCGGTTTGCAGTCAGTAGTGCGGGTACCTTCACAGTGATTTGTGCCATGTGCTGTGTGTTCCAATGGAGAATGCAGTATTTATATAGTAGAATCTTCAAAATGTAAGTTTTTTGATCATATAATACATTAAGTACATACGAAATACAGTAGATCATAAATACATTCAATTCATTATAGCTGCTAAATGATAATGCACAATATATAAACAGTTTCTACCTTCTGTGGCATTTTGTATCTTGTTTCACAATTAAAAACAGTTTATCTGTAACATAGGATCGAAAGATGCATGAGGCTCAACTTTGTTGTAGACAAATGCAGTAGTTTTTATTTCGCTGTATGAATATTTATTTGACTCATTTATTCACTCACTGCTTTTACCTACTTTTTACCTCCTGCCCATAGATGTAGAAGCTATTGTGCCTGTTCATAAATTTCGATAGCATAAGTCTCTAGAATACGATGACATCCATATGTGTGTGACGATTTCATCGTCAACGTTAACTCAAAATCTAATGCTGATTTTTCAAATTTCATATTTATGATTTGGATTTTAAAGTTACGAGTTGATTAGATTCTGCTGTCAATCCATCTACCGAAAGTAGTAATTTATTGAAAAGCCTATCACCTTTTTTGATTTTTTGGACATAACACAGTTACTAATAACCGTTTGTTCAATCTTGCTATTAAAATTTGTGGTTTCTTACTTGGATACAGAGCTCGAAACCTTCTGTTTTGTCCACTCAACTCATTCTTACGGCAACGGCATGGGTAATGATAGGTGAGTGGGCCAAAGTTCTTTCGCTCACTACTTTCGCAAACTCACCTGTCATTACTAAATTGACTGATTCGTAACATTGAGTATGTGAACCACAAGGATGGGGGCGCGTACTTACAGTAGCAGAATTGAACAAAACGCTATACAACACTCGTGAAGAAACTATTCGCTCACTTATGTGTCTTTGCCCACTCGGCTATCGCCCCTTGTTAAAAACTGACACATGCGTTAGCGAAATTCATTGTTTCTTTACTCGTATTTTAATATACTATTTACTTGAAACTTTTGTGTCAACTTTGTGCGGTTAAAAAGTTATTTAGAGCAGTGTGTGCTGCACTATCAGATTATTTTTTATGAATTCAATGGTAATCTTTAATTCTGGACGCTGGACCCACCAAACGCTAGGATACATCTTTGGAGTATTCTATTGAAATAATAATGGGCGTTATGGCCTCCTTTATATATCGTATCATAAATATAAACAATAAACTAAAGTCATATGAAGAGTGAGTTGTTCGATAATTTTTAGCGCATTATTTATTAGATAGTAATTGTTATTTTCTATTACAGATCAACCTCCCTACATAGTGTATCCACCAACAGTTCCTAACAATGGTAAGCAATATTTAAAATACTTTATTTGTATATTAAATTACAAGTTATAAAGGCAATCTATTCTACCACGGGATTGAAATTAGCATGCGGGACGATCGAGTTTGTGAAAATACAATCACTTGATTATAACGTAAAATGCCGATTATCAACATAAAGCACAGAAATATTATATACACAATTAGATGTAGAATTTTAATGCTGTTTGAATGATTTCGTTCATAATAACAGGTCATAATGATTGATTAGTGAAATGTCAGCTTGTGTATTTTATTTTTCCAATTGAATAATAATAAATAATAAACAACGTGGTAACTAAACAACAGAAAAAAACACAAATGTTTTAGAAATAGGAATGTTTTAAGTAGTAATATATTAGGGCAATATTATTTTGCAGGAATAATTTGTTATTCGAAAGATGGGTGCTTGGTAACCTTTCAGTTCTAAATTGAATGACAAAATCCCTCGCCTTCGGTTCGTGATTTTGATCACATCATTTATCTCGAAAATTGCCTAAAAGCAACAATATTGGGAACTAATTTTATCTGCAAAATAATGCAGCAGAAATATATTTTGTTAGACTATTTCCCAAATAACCTAACACAAAAAATAATAACAAATTAGACAAATTGTACTCAAAAACATAATAAGCAATCAATATTTGGACACATATGGTAGTCATGGATACGTAACGGGCATTTTACCGCTGTAATACATACGTGATTGGTCAAAAGTGACGAAATAAGCCAAATAATTGATTTATATTATATGTGGGAAATAGTCGTCGAAATTTCCTAAACGCTTTTCTGGTAGAGACTCGGGAAATAGATATTTCGGAAGTTGCTTAGGCAATTCGAAACAGCCTTATTTGAATGTGTGACTACAAATGTATTTTTCTGTTTACTGGTCTAGTAAAAAAAATTACAACTTTTATAGCAAACTAGCTAGGGTGACTTCTAATACAATGTAGAGCTAGCAAAAAATTACATTAAATTCAGTAAAAACTGCTTGTAAATGACATGTAAAATAAGGGTCATTTTAGGCTGAAATATGTCGTGGACAGTCTGTTTTTTTGCCAATTTTTCACGCGAATAAATTTAAACAGTAAATTATGCGACACCTCGAAGATAAATACGCTGTTTTTTGCCGGTGTTTTTTATCATTCTTTCATGGTAATCTTGATTAATGTCCTTATAATTAGTTGCTTAATTTGGATATAATACTTATTCTGAAAAGTTGATAAAATGCAGGAGTAGAATTTTTAAAGTTACCTTTGTAAAAAATATTGCTACGCCGCTAATAACTGCGCTGGTATTGATTGAAGGATTCGAGGGTCTTAGGAAGTCTTTAATGAGACAAAGACGCCAACCACTGGAAACTTTCTTAAACTTATCATCGCAAATCTCTCAAACGATAATAAGGAGATTATTGCGAACAAGTACCTAATGTACTGGATAATTTCCTTCACTTTCATGGAGAAAAAATTACTCTTTTATACCAGGTGTAAAACTGAAATATATATTTACATTTTTGTCAATAATGTGTTACTGTGGATACCATTTATACGAAGTTCTATTTCAGATAAAATGGAGCAAAGGATGTCAATGTGAAATGATTTTGTCCTCATACTTTAAAAATGTTTACTAGTGAAGAAAAAATTTGGTTGCTCTTTATAATTCTGACTATATAGTTTGATATATAGATTGTGATATTATGTATTAATAAATCAGTAAATTCATTTAATCTATATTGCATTTTATCTGGAATAGTGTATACAGGGTGTTCATTTTAAGTGGTACACTATTGCTATTTCGAGGACTATAATAGCTACGAGATCGGTTAAATTAGCATACAATTTCTATATTATAAGACAATTAAAATGAGCGAAACAAGAATTTTTTTAGACCAGTGGTTCTCAAAATGCGGGGTGCAACTTTCTTATTTTAAATGGCAACCTATATTTTTTATTTGCTCATTCGATTCAGCATTTTTTTCTGAATTCAATGATATTCACATGTTATAACCAAATAATACAAAATATTTGAGAAAAATGCAAAATAATAATGTATCATTTTTATTTAAATATGCATATACAAAGTTTGCCATGGAAGAAAACAAATAAATCAAACAATTTTTAATATTAGTTTTCTGAAGTGTGCCTCTGTATTTCTCTATTGTAACAACAAAATTAATAATTATTCTCATAATTATAGTTTTTTCAATTATTTCTGCATTTGATTTATTTGTTTTCTTCCATGGCAAACTTTGTATTTATGCATATTTAAATAAAAATGATACATTTTTAATTTTGCATTTTTCTCAAATATTTTGTATTATTTGGTCATTACATGTGAATATCATTGAATTCAGAAAAAAATACTGAATCGAATGAGCAAATAAAAAATATAGGTTGCCATTTAAAATAAGAAAGTTGCACCCCGCATTTTGAGAACCACTAATCTAAAAAAATTCTTGTTTCACTCATTTTAATTGTCTTATAATATAGAAATTGTTTGCTAATTTAACCGACCTCGTAGCTCTTATAGTTCTCGAAATAGCAATAGTGTACCACTTAAAATGAACAACCTGTATATGTGTGTATAGTAGGATATATTCCATGAGTTTCAGCGAAGATGCAACATTTAATTTTATTCACAATCATTATAGTAATATGTTAATTCCAAACCATTAAGATGTTGGGAAATACATCATTCCTTACTAATGTGACAACCTCTTGGGTGGAAAGTGACCGATTTATCCCATGGGTGGGAAGTGTTTATATAGAATTGCCTAGCAACATAGTCATGAATCTCTGAAAGTAAGTTGAACAGTGCTGTCAAACATATTGATAAAACCTTATAATTACAATAAAACATCAATAATTACAATATTAATATTGAACAGAAGCATTTTTATTATAAAGTAATAAAAAATTCAAATTAAATGCTGTTTTATTAGAATTTGAGCTTCCTGAACTGTTGTACTGTTTTAGATCCAGCAACACCTCTACAATGACGTCACAACATTTAAAAAAATCATTGTGGCTTAATGAATAACAATGAAGAATTTAAAAAAAAATGGTGAAAGACCCCATTGAGAAATATCAGAAATTATTTTTATCAAAAGTTCTAAATGGCTATGCGAAATTAAACAAAATGTAACAATTTAAAACAACTTAAAATAATGAAAATAAAGCAGTTGTTTATTTGTTACCTGTTTTACGTGCTTTGTAAAGTATTTTTTGTTTAATTGTACGATGTTTCGCTCAAAGGAAATATGGTCATAGATATATGTAAAACGTATGAATTATCGTAAGTTCTTTTACGATGTAGATTAGAAAAATCTCCGCCGCAAATGTTTGCCGAGTTTTTCAATTTGTCGTTGAGGGTGTCAGGTGTGAAAGCTGCTCTGATGAAGCCAGAGGTGCAAGTGAATTATTTAGCGTATGTGGAACGCGGCTGAAATGCAAATATGGTGCGAGCAGCACGCCACATGAATGTCTGTGTGCTCTTTATGCACTCTGCCGCAGGGATTCGCCACCTTTTCAAGGTGTGAACCACGTTAGTTATATAATTAATTAGTGGAATACTAAACACGAAAATCTGCATATGTGTAGTGCATTGTGGGATTTTTTTAAAAATAATTGTTAGATCCGTGATTGGTTTATTAAATAGTCTCTCCCATTAATATATTTTTTACAGATATAATTGTGTAATGGTTTTTTAGCCTGATCAGTTGTGTAGGAAATTTTGCACCTTTTCAAAACATGAATTTTTAACTGAAAATAATGCCAAAAAATGTCACTTTATAAATTATATTACTAGTGAGATAGAGGCCTTATTAACCCATTGAATGTATGGAATAATTATCATATATGTAAATACATGAAATTTTGTAATACAAGTTTAATAGTCGCGTTTTTTGTTTTAACATAGTTAGTTTGGCATTAGAAACAACCCTTAATAAGGAAATATTCATTAAAGTTACTAATTAAAAAAATTTGCATGTAGGTATTTGAATGTATGGAATTATCATATGTAATACAAGAAGTTTTGTAATTCAAGTTTAATAGTCGCGTTTTTTGTTTTAATTTAGTTAGTTGGCACAAGAAACAACCCTTAATAAGAAAATATTCATTAAATCTAATAATTAAAAAAAAATTTGGCTGGTGTTTGATTGTATTAAATTATCATGTGTAAATACATGACGTTTTGTTATACAAGTTTAAAAGCCGCGTTTTTTGTTTTAACATAGTTAGTCTGGCATTAGAAATAATCCTTAAAAAGAATAAAAAAAAATTAATTTTGCGTGTGTTTGAATTAACCTATGAGTGAATGGAATTTACTATGAGCAACAGCGAGTTGTGTATTCACACGTACATGTTATAGCTCTAACTCATGTGTAATATACAAGACTTTATCTACGCCACAAATATTTAAAAATAATAATAAATTGTTCACAATAATTTATTTATTTAAAATCAAAGGAGGAGAATAGATCGAATTTGTTTTGTTTCTATGACAATTTTGATAACAGCTCGGTAATATTATTTATCCAACACCTCTCAATAAATGCTCTATAACTATGGCGATTTTAAACAAGCAAAGTAACAAATTATCCATTAGTGGGTATAATTTTGAGGAAAGCCACTAGTGAGTATTTTTTTATTTATAACAATAATAATAACATTTAACACCTTGGAAACTACTTCGATTGACATTTTAATTTAAAAATTTAAAGCATATGTCACTGTCAAATAATATTTCTTTAATAAATTTTTCATTTATTAAGAAGTGTTGGATAAAACGTTATACTTCAAACGTGAGCAAAGTGGAATTACTCACTCGATAAAATTATCTCACTCAGCCTTCGGCTTCGTGAGCAAAAATTTCTCTCGTGGGTAATTCCTTACTTTGCCCACTTGTAAAGTAAATAACTATTCCATGGAGTAAAGTAGAGCGAACGAGTGAGGTAACAGACAAGAAACACATCAAATTACCTCACTGAGTGGCATATGCTAGATTACTCTATTAAAATTATGGGAATAATATATTTATTATATCAGTGGCGTAAATAAAAAAATGTACATATTTTAATTTAGAAATAAGTGTTTCTAAAAATATAAGTACGTTACTGAGCTATGTACGATTTAGCAAATCGTATATAATAATTTTTTTTTTTTTGTAAATAACTAATCGCAGTTTTAAGAAAATTAATTATTTATTAGACAAAATGTCTTTTCAGTAATTTAGAACATTGAAAATAATTTGACGAATTTTTCGAAAATTTGTTATGATAATAGTGACGAAAGCCCATAGGTAGAGCTTAAGTGGGTGTTGCAAAATGACAACAAATTTTAGAAAGAATATTGAGAATTATATCTAATAACTACGAGTAAATGTGTTTAGATTATTTTTTTAATCTAAAAATTCAAAAAACAGAGCGCACTTTATTTTCACTATAATAATGAATGGACAAAATAAAACGCAGACACATGACAAATAATGACACATTTCATTGGTTTTAAGAAATAAACAAAGCTATATCCCACAGAGTGGAGTAGCACAAACCCTGAAACATAGTCAACCGACAATCATACGTCCCTCCCGTGATACAAACAAAAGAATAGTCGCTGTATGTTCGAACAATTTTTTTTTTCAAAATGAGATCTATGAACTAATCTTCTTCTTCTTCTTCTTCTTTTATATAGGTTTACACCTGTTTTTCTTCACACGTATGATCAAGGAGTTTCTATGGAAGTAGATACCCAGCTGCCTTTCCATCTTTTGGGTGGTCTTCCAGGGTTTCTCTTGCCTAATGGTTTAGAATCTCTTGATATCTTAATTAATCTTTCTTCATGTGCTCGGGAAACATGGTCGTTCCATTCTCTTCTTCTTTTCCTTGCGAACTAATCCATATATCAAAATGTTGAGATAACTTTCAGAACCCATAGACATAAAAAAAGATTTTTTGTCTTTTCAAGTTCATCTGTATCAAACTGCTACTTAATACCATTTTTCCTTTAATTGGGAGTAAAATAGGATACAAATCAAAAGGAATCATCCAAATCGGAGGTGAAGTAGTGCATCGCCAAGTTGTTCGTAATTTGTTTCTTTAAATTCCATCTCGTTGATTATCCTTATTATGATGTTCTTTATATGGTTCGCCAATATTAATATGAATCTACCTATTTATAGTTAATACTCCTCGTAAAATCAGTGCGCTAATTCTTACGTTCATTATTAATAGTGACGATTCATAAAACGAGATTTCATCATTAGTGAGTGTTTAGTCCCGGTGTAAGTGCAACATGTGCACAGACGGGTCCAAGTGGCTGATGGGGTCCCAGTGCAGGGCACTATGAAAGCGTAATCAGGCTAATGGAGCATCCACATGCACTGAGACGGGACATTCCACGACTTGATAAATAGCATGGCATACTAATTATTCACGACGCCTCGGGCAACTTGTGCGTTGCGCCGCCAGATAGCAGGAGCAGCGCCTGCAATACCCCTGACAATATATTTTAAGATTCACAAAAGAAATTAACGCTACTCCATTTTCTCAACACCTGTGATGTTGTTTCTAAATTAATTAAATTAACAAAATGTGTCAAATGTTATGTTAACTAATCTTAACTACAACCTTAGATAAAATAAATATCTTCTGATAATGGAAAATGGAGTTACGACTAATAATAATAATGGTGTGCTAGTGCCTACATTGATGTATGGTTCTGATTGTTGGGTGTGGATGAAGAAGCATGAACGATGTATAACTGCTGTAGAAATGAGATATTTGGGAGGAGTGTGTGGGTATACGGTACGTGATCGTATACGGAATACATTGCTGTATGGAGAGTGTGAGATTGAGAAGAATGTTGTTAAGAAAGTGGGAGTGAGTCAGTTGAGGTGGTTTGGACATGTTAAGCGAATATCGAATGAAAAATTGGTGAAACTAATATATGTAGGTGAGATTGAAAGTGAACGATTGCGTAGGCATCCGAGGAATAACTGGATGAGTATGATTGATGGTTTGTTGCGTGAACGAATGATTCCGAGTGTGAAGAATAAACGAGCATGTATGATTCGCACTATGAATGTGGACGAGGCGAAAGTGGTGTGTCAGGATAGGAATGCTTGGAGGAGATTGATTGTTGGTTGACTGTGTTTCTGGGTTCGTGCTACCCCAATGAGTGGGATATAGCGTGATTTTATGTATGTATGTATGAATGTATAAAAATGTAGTTAGCGCTCATCCCTTTTGTGAATCGTTTGCTTTTACTGTCTAAAAAGTTAGTATAACTGAAAAAAGAGATTC
Organism: Poecilus cupreus; assembly: GCA_963942605.1. Classification (NCBI taxonomy): domain Eukaryota; kingdom Metazoa; phylum Arthropoda; class Insecta; order Coleoptera; family Carabidae; genus Poecilus; species Poecilus cupreus. Next base: position 22,001,996 of record OZ012718.1, read on the forward strand.
GGGCTGGTAGATGTGCTTTAAAATACCGCTTGTTAACATTTTATTTCATTTAAATTAACATACTACTAGAAATTAATAAATATATTTTTATTTAAAAAAGCGTTCATTTATGCTACAAAACTATTGGAAAGTCAATAATGGCGTCTAGTTTTTACCCTCCGAACATATACGGGTATGACAAGGAGGTAGGTATTATAATGGATAACAAAATTTTCTGCAGTAAGTTTTCAACTGCTAAAGAACATCTAGAATACGATTTAATAAGTTGTAAACTTTCAGAACACACTGTAAATTAAGTTCTTTAGAATATTTAGTTTAGTAATTCAAAACGAAGTATTTAAATACATATTTTATAGAACTTAATACAAAAGTATTTTTAATTTACAATTTATCTATTGTAATTTTGAGTTCAGTGGACCAAACTTCGGGAATGGATTCGTGCTGGTAGTAAATGATTATTTGTTGTGCTTAACTAGATTGTTTATTGACAACTGATCTTCTTAAGAATCTTAAGATACATTGTAAGTACAGCGGTGGTGAAGGTAGCAACCCCCACCATGAATATTGAAAGAGGTGGAGGAATCCCCCACTAAAAGAGTAGTGGACTGTATTTGTTTATATGAATATTAAACATCTGTGTGTGTTTGTGATGATTGTTTCGTTCACGATACCTCAAATTGCATTACTATCAAAGTCAAATTTCACATTTAAAGCGATTTTAATATTAGAAGCTAATTTTATTTTGGAAGCATCCTAATCTGCAGTCCTAGTTTCATTGATAGTCTAGCAGGAGTGAATAACACAAAATTTTGCTATAAAAGAAAAGATTTTGGTCACAATTTCTATTTACAACTTTTTCTGTACTTTTTACTGTTTAGAAATTAATATTTTCAAGAGATTATACCGAGGATTATACTGACTATATTAGGAACATAGAGTTGATTAGATTTTGGTAACTGCAAGTGGTAGTTTATTTGAAACTTCTAAAGTATTTTGAGTATATCTCATTAAGTAAGCAAGTTAAAGTAAATATTGTTTTAACAAAAAAAAAATTTTGTATTTTATGCCGCTTAAAAATTGTTTAGGCCAGATGTTATGTCTTGAACAAATTAGATTTTTTATCTCATAAATCCTCAAACACCTAGGCTTGTGGGCTAGCGTAGTACGCCAACAAGGCCATTTCAGTGTGAATGTTTATATATTATTTACTGTTTATATATAATTATTTTGACATTTTTAATCCAAATTAGATTTTGAAGATAAGTTTAAAATAATTTCTACTGAAAAAAGACAAAATGTAGAGAATATTTGGTTAAGATATCAAAAAATGAACTGGCGCACATGGTACGCCGCGCCGCACCGATAAAATAGTACTTTCAGACCGTCTAATGTTGTGCATGCAGCAATATACGAGTATGTATTGAACACATAAGATTATTTATTAAAAATATTTTGGTCGCTGAAAACGAACTGACGATCGCATGATGATAATCATTTATGACTAGGTACACCATCAATGTTTACAGGTTAAACGAGCTTTACTTTCCACATCAAACAAAACAAACTTTTTGTAACATATTGTCCCCAGTAAACATAAATAAACGAGCGACCACTACTCTACCTGACGTAAATTCAACATGACAAATCTAATGTGTGAGAGATGGGAATGATACTGGGAATTGAGCTTGTGTTCCCCACATCAAATGCTCGCTAATGGCACATGACAACCAACAGCCATTTAGCTGCCTATCGCTGGACTTTCCTCTTCTGTTCTCTTTTAACTTCTTTCACTCCTGCTAGCTCTTTTCTCTGTCAAACACTGTGAGACATCCACATGATTCCAAGAGTATATAGCACAGCTATAATAATTGAAATGAACAATTATTTGATATTTGGAATTAAATTCCAATTCTCGGTAGACTGGATTTCCCGGAATGAAATGTTTGATTTGGGGTGTGGGCGTAGTATAGGCGCAAGCCGTAGGGCCTGGTAGGGTCCTGATCGTGCTGCAGCATTCACAAAACGGATGTATGTACTTGCCACGTACTAGGGGAGACTGTTAAAACTATTTTGCTTTTATCGACTATCGACCATAGCGTCTTTACTTCATGACGGATTTTTGAAAGAAACACATCGAATCAAGGGATGTCTATCGATCTTTAATTAGACATAATAATTATTCTTCCAGGTACAATAGTTACCCTGCTAATGCAATTCAAACAATAGTCTTTTCTTATTTCAACTGACCCTAGTACAGGTGTCGGGTGAAACAGATATTGGGGTTGATAGAAACATACAAAAAATTAAAAAATTATTATCCCTCTTAAGAAAGTGGACTTACTCCCACAGTTGGGGTAGTTTGGTTATCTTAAGCGAATGTCGAATGAAAAGTTGAAGGAACTAATAAATGTAGATTAAGTGTGAACAATTGAGCAATAATTTGTTAGGTAAGATTGAGAACTATTTTCGTGAACAAATAATAAATGTGGACGAGGGGAGAACGGTAATTTCTAGAAAAAAAATCAGGCAAACAAAAATTAGCATTTAATTATTTTCACGTAAAATACTAATAATAATAATAAGAAATGTGCAATTTTATTCATCATTAATATCAGAAAAAGATCTATTTTACTAAGTTATTTTTTTACAATTAATTCCCTTTAAAAAATTATAAGTTTGTATCACATCTTAAACATAAGCAGCAGAAAAAATGTTTTTGTATGTTATTTGTTAGACAATGTTTTTGGTGCATTTAGACAATACGCGATGATTTAGATATTAGTTTCAAATGAAAATAAAAATCAATGATTTTTTTTTGTGTATATCTAGTGACCTATGACCTTTTGTTGAAAACAAAAACATCATTAAATTGGCCTACTAGTATCTAATTTAAACGAAGGTACCTCTTATAGTTCTCGAGATCTCAATGGTGACATTGAAACACACTGTGTGTATATAGATTAAAAATAGTATTGGCCGTAAAATGGAGCCCTGAGATATCCCTGATTTTACGGTTTGTCATTGGGAGTAGGAATTGCCAGTTTTTTATTCTTTGCATTCGATTTTCCAGGTAAAATATAAACCAATCCAGTAGAACACCTTTTATGCCACAATATTTGAGTCAGTATATTGTACAATAGTATAAAAAGTATTAATTCTAACTGGCAATAATTCTGGTCGAATTGAATCTCTTTTTCCAACTATAGAATGTACTGTTTTGCACGGGTAACCTCGCACATCATTTCACATACCTACATATCGCTCGTATTGATTTCGTTGTCGATGATGGCACCGGCATCACGACCCCCCGACCCCGTTAACATAGCACTGGTTACGCGCATTACATCCAGCATTTTGAAAGCTTTTCAAATTCGAAAATACCTTTTATTAGCACTCATATTCTGGAACACGAACCAGTATTTATCGATACACTAGACAAATATTTTTTCGTATGTTAACAATGAGTGTTGTGTTTTCAAACAAATAGAAGTTAAAAACAGAATAATCTGATGGACCCAATAATATAACCAAATCACAACAAATATGGCAACTTTACTCTAACTCAATTATTTAGTTAGATGCCTAAAACTCCTGATAAAACCACTTCCGGTTAAAAAATTACTACCAAAATATGTTCAGCTCGTAACTAAAACATTCAATTCTAAACATAAAATTGTATTAGATTTAGTTTTTCAAACAGAAAATTTTGACCCGTCAAAATATCTCTCATATTTGCGTTATGTAATAAATAATTTTTATATACAACCGATAAATAATGTTAATTTTATTCTCTTCACAATCAATTCTTAATGTGTTTACCCAGGAAAATAAAATTATAAGTATTCTGTAGGGAAATAAAGTAATTAAAGGCCATCGGCAGTGCCACGAAAGTTTGGAGTTCGCAAGCTTCTCAATCAGTACCTACTTATAAACTTAATAATATTGGCATAAACGCTAGCTTTGGTTCCCATAAATTAAAGCGCAACAATTAATTCAAATTGCTAATTAGATAGCTTTGATAGCAATTTTAATATCTGCAACTTAAAAATACAGGTGCGCCACTGTCGCTGAGCAATCTGAGCTCAATTCGAAAATACCGTGTCATCCTCGAATGACAAATGCAGTTTTGAATCATATTTAATGACACGAGCGGGATAAACATTTGAAATCTTTCATTCATTAAGCATTTCGCCATAGAGTTCTGCTTTCAAGACTCGTTGCATGAATCGCGAATTAAAAAATTGATGAGGAATAATTTGTTTTCATGAAACTGATGAAATATGGGGTCGTTATACGAAAACGCTTTGCGAAGATTACTGACATTTTTTGCTTTAATGACGAAGATTTTTTATGATTAGGGATTAAATGTTGATTTACCGCGTGTATTAGTACGTAGTTTAATAAATATAAATTGCAACGGTTTTTTTCTTCCAGTATATTGAATTAATTTCAGATATTTTTAAGCGGATTTGAGAAATTTAAATTGTAAAATTTACTACTCTGACTATTTTCATTAATATTAAAAAATAAAATGTGGGTCGTTGCAAGATTATTCGAAGTTTATGGCAATTTTTTATTATAATCTAGTTAATTATTGTTTATTGGTTAGGATTTTATTCACGTATACATCCATATTAAATAAAATTAAATGGTAAACTTGGATGAATCCCTTTGGATTTAGGGGTTAATTTTTAATGAATTTTAACTCAAAAACTATTATGATTTAGGAAAATGAGTTATTAAGAAATATTGTTGTTCTCTGCGTATTCTATTACTGGTAAAAATTAATGTACTTATTTATGTTACACTCAGAATTTGTAAACATGTGAACTGCGGTTACCCCATGCAGTAAAGTTAAATTCGAATTGAAAATTTCATAATCCACAGTAAGCATTACCATGGAGCTATTTACTTCTAAATCTAAATACAAAATAATTATAAATATCCCAATATAATGGAGAATCTTTACAAACTTTTAAATACAAATATGCTTATGCATCTCAACTAAAATTCACTGTCAAACAAAACAACACAGCATGTTGTTAGGCGATGATGATAAACTGTGAGTGTGAATACATTTAAAGTAAAAACGTGAACCAGGTGAGCGTGAGTGGTCCGCGGCTGGGATTGCATTTGGTTCGACGTGGCTAACTTGATTAAATCCGCGAAACAAGCAAATGGAGTGGTCAGCACAAACGGGGTTCTGGTCGCCAGCTGGAACAGAAACGAACTACAAAATTGTTACAGCTCTCATGGTATTGAATAGACCTGTGTATGTTTTGAACTTTATAACTTGATTGTTTCTAATAAATCATATTTAATACGTATATCATACAAAATTTTATCTACGATCTCCGTACTGTATTAGTAAATACTAAAAAAATAGAATAATATTTTGACAAGTAGGGTTATATTTGTTGATTTATTGATACAAATCATTAGCAAGGCCGTTACAGGTAACAATAAAATCACTTTTAACACGTTGCTATGTTACTTTTAATACTAGTGTCAGAAAGTGATACTTTCAACTTGCTAAGCTACCTTTAAGAACGGTCGTAGATAAAGTAATTTTAGTGGGTGTAACACGAAATGTAAGCCTTGGGCGTTTAAATAAATATGAAAATTTACAATATTGCTATATAATAGTGTTCGCCATGAAATAGAACAAAATGACATTCGGCTGTATGTATTTCAAATAGTTTTACATTGAAGGTATTTTCCAGATGTTTGTTTTTGAATAAACTTTGACCAGTCTATAAAAATTGGTGATCAAATCTCATCTAATGTAGGACGTAAACTTTTCGTTCAAACGAAATAAGCATGCTGGTAGTAGTAAAGTATAAAAATAGCAACATATTTACGAGTATAAGATAGATTTTCCATTAGCTAGCTCCAGCTCCATTCTCAGAACTCTAAAATACACCCGCAGTATATTCCAATATATGTATGTGCAACGTAATGCACTCAGCCATTATTTTGTATTTTCGAGAATAAATACGTTGGTAAGTGACTAGCAGTGAATAATCGTTGTTCTCGCTGCGCCGCTCCTTATTTTATTTATTGCAAGTGCCAATTCCAGTAATGGCGGCAACATGAACTTGAAGGATGCCAAAAAACCTCTTATCCATGCCAGGAGTAATTCACGCCATTCCACAAGTATTCAACATTTGAATGATATTGAATTTTGCAGAACACTTCTTGGGAACGAAATTGCTTCAACACAAAAAAAAAACATTGCGCTTTTCATAAGTTGAATCTGACGACTGTTCTGGGTATTTGCTAGCGCCTACTGCTGCAGCGAACATTCCGGGAAATGTAAACTATGTGAAAGAGGTTTGGACAGAAAATGTGGGCGAAAAAAAGAATCGGCTCGCACGTTATAAAATTTATGGAAAAGAACACTTTGGTTCATTAATACTTTATTTAAATTTAATTATAAAAATCTACACATTATTCATTGATATCGCGAGATCTCGTCTTGAAATTTCGGAAAATCGAGACGAGAGTAGAATAAATCTCTTCTCGAAAAATAGATACGAGACGAGAAAAAATTCGAGGTTTTTAAGCAGACTTGTACTTCTTTTTTAAAATGAATTTATGTAATGGGGTCTGTCACCATTTATAAATTTTTTTTTTATGAAACTATCTAAATTGAAGACAATCTAAACTTTTAAAAAGTCTTAATTGTTATTCATTAACCCACAATGATTTTTTTTTAATGTTGTGGCGTCATTATAGAGGTTTTGGTTGATCTTAAACAGTAGAGATTTAAATCATTTTTGTCACATAAATGTTCTATTTTATTGTAATAATAATAATGAAATAAGTAAATTGAGCAATTAAGACTTTTTAAAAGTGTAAATAGTCTTCAATTTAAATAAAGTTTCATAAGAAAAAATGATTTTAAATGGTGAAAGACCCCATTAGTATAAACGATGTATGAAAAACATTTATATATGTAATAATTTTAAATATTTTTATTTCTTCAAACGTTATAAAAGTACGTTGTCAATGTAGGTATTTATATTCAACAAGCAGAAGTTCAATATTGTTGTTGCGGGCGTAAAAGTGTTTCCTTGCCAACATTTCTACTCCGGCGGCAGACAAAATAAAAAATAGTTATATTTTAATTCAATAATTTGAGAGTTGAAAATGAAACAAATAAACAAAAATAACGAAACAGCATATGCTACGGCCGGCGGGACCGGTAACTAGAAATGCTGGATAAGACAGAATATTTTTTGAAGTTTTGTGCATTTTTAATGATTTATAATTCTATTTTCTAGGTTTGAAGAAAAAATAGCATGTATTATTTGGAGTAAATGTGACTTTGTGTGCTTCTCATGTAACTGCGTGACTCGCTTAGCTCGTCGTTCAAACTTACATGCTCAGCATATAAAGGATCACATTTACTCCTAATAACACAATATACTATTTTATATAAATAATATTTTGCTAAAATATATTTTGAAATATGAAGTTCTTTTCTTCTCATTCACATATAACTTATCTTTGCACACACATACTTGTGAAGTTGATTATTGTGGCAATGATAGCATTAGCTGTGAGCATTACCGTACTAGTGCGCGAATTGGAAGTTCTTCGTCAAATTATGTTTTCTTGTATATTCTCTCTTAATGCGTGTAAATCAGGCAACGTTTGCTTTTTTTTTTGTGAAATGAAATATTTTTAGGTATAAGTTGAAATGAACGAGATTTGAACCCACAACGTGCGCTTTCTAACCACTTTAGGTTCTCATAAGCACTGTGAGTTCTTATTATGGAGGTGCTATCTTTATCGTTTTAATATTACTAATAAACTGTTTAAGTTTATAGCTTTAACTTGTTCCTTCTTTAGGGATATTAACTTTATTGCATATAAAATAAAGTACACACAAAACAGATGAGAACAACAAAACAGATACACAGGTTTATACAGGGTGTAACAGAAATACGTACATTAAATTTAACCCCTGATAGTACTCGTTGAGAACAACAATATTTCTTAAAATTTTCTTGTAAATCGTATTTCTTTAGCATTTTTACCACCCCATAAATTAACAAGTCGTTTAAGTATTTTCATAATAGTTTGATTCAGTAGCAAAAGAAATGAATTAATTGCTTTTGACAACCACTTTTTAACTTTATTATTTCAAAAGTTATAATCTATAAAATTGCCCCAATTTACGAATAGCGCGTTCATAAATACTGGTCCAGCTTATGGCGAAGCTCAGGGAAACGCTGCCCAAACCAACCAAATTTATATAGTGCATTTTCCGAATCGTCATCTTTCGAATATTCACAAGGTTGTACATGTTGTTCAGCATCTATGAGATCATGGAACTTTAAAATAATTATAGAACACATAGCGAATATTAAATCACCGTATTCACAGTAATTATATAACAAGAGAGTGAGAATAAATTGAAAATTATTTGGCAGATTTTTTGAAAACTATGGGCTTTCGTGACTATTGCCAAATAGGAACAAGTTTAAAAAGAAATTGGAGAATATTTTCTAATTTATTGAAGTCTCGAATTATATTTAATTAGATTATTTTTTGATCAATTCAAAACAAAATTAGATAACCAACTTAATATGTGTTATAAATCACAGTCATGCTAACCTAACCTAACTATCTGACATATGTCAACAAAAAGAAAAGCTACAGAAATAATCGCCGGAAATAAACTCTAGACCTAATGACAAGACTGGTTTAAACGCAGATATGTGACAAATAATGACACATATCGTTTATTTTAAGAATTGTAAAAAAAATGTAGTCTGCAGTAGAGCTCTAGAAGAATGTAGGTATTCTCGTCCGCCATTTTGGGTCCAGATGTCATAAATAAAACAAGTCATTGGAATCCAGTTACTTAAAATAAAAACATTTAAAATTTGTATCTGTCAAATTTGAAAACATATTTCTTGAAATCCTGTAAAATCAAACTACACAAATCATACGGTAATATATTAGAAAGTATTCTGTACACTTACTTGTTAAATATGAAATATAATAATTAAGAGAATGATAGATAACAATTATTAATCAATATCAACTTCAAATTTGACATAAGAGAATTAAAGTAACTGGATTCCAATAATTTGTTTTATTTATGACACTTGGACCCAAAATGGCGGATGAGAATACTCATATATTCTATCTGCACTAACGCCATCTATGACTATTGAAACGAAAACTGCATGAAACTAACCTAAATTTATCAATTTTGACATTTGGCAGCAGTCATACGTTTTCCATTGATGAGTAACAATTCTTTAAAGATTTTTTTAACTAAAAAATTGGAAGACATTTAAAATTTATTAAGAAATATTGTTGCTTTTGACGAGTTATATCATTGTTTCACTTATTTCTGTTCCACCCTGTTTAAGTTTTATCTTGAATATATAATATTAGCGAATTATTCACGTCACGTACATTAATTTTTGTTTTGATCTTAAAACAATAAGATACAATCTAACCATGAGAGCAGAGCATGGAGCATGAGCGCAAAATAAATGAAATTCTTGTCACAAGCGACATGTTGTCGACCGCACGTTACTTTACGTTACGTTAACGCTGATGTATCACATAACTGCGGTCAGGGGGGCTCTGCGAAAGTTGACTCTGGATTTTCCAGCGCTTCGCCCGAGTTCTGATATTTCACTCAGTTTTGGTAAAGTTTATGTTCAAATAGATTAGGCCTCGCTTCAGACCCTAATTTGATTTTAGTGATAATTAACGTTTCATTTGGAGCAAGTTAATCCAACGCAAGTTGAGAAATTTTCCCAGGAATTAATTTGTTGTGCTTGTTCTCAAATAGTTTTGTAATCATTATTTTATCTACTCCCACTATATTTGATAGTTAAGTACCTGCACACAAGTGCATTACATCTACGTAACATTTTCCAGATTCACATGGAATTGTGTAAAATTGGACTAGCAGAACGACGTACTGAGAAAAAAATAATACTGTTCAGTCAATTAAAATGAATATTCAATTAATTTGCGCGCAACTGAAAAGAAAAAAGAATACTTCAATCATTTCTTGTTTTATTACGAAAAAATGTTACGTTTTTGAAGAAAAATTATAATATAATAGTTTTAAGTTATGAAACCTTGTTAGTAAACGTTATTGACATATCAATTTATTTGTTGATTGAACTGAAACTGTCAGTCAATTCTACTAAATTATCTGTTATTTCAACCAGGGCAAGAAACTGCTTTATTTAACCGGGCCGAAAGTGAGATTACTAACCGAAATTGAAACCGATATTTCCTAAAAAACCGGTAACCATTAACCAAAAGATTTAAAAACTGGTTTTTCAAACCGGTTATGCCCTGTAGTAGTTACTACGTACAATTATGAAGGACACTAAGCAAACTAATTTGTGTCGGTTTCTCTGTTTTCATAAACCGGTTTTCTTCATCCGGTTTAATTAACCGGTTTTTAAACCGGATTATTGTACCGGATTTCAAATCGTTTATCGTAACTGTTTTCGAAAACCGGTTTTTTTATCAGTAATCAAGTTTTTAAACAAAAACCTGTTAGAAAATTTCATACCCATTTCGGTTAACCTTTAACCGATTTTTTTTTTCGCTTTCTTGACCTGATTTCAACTAAGAATTGTTAGTTTGGCGCTGCTTAAATTTTAATTTACTTGAAAGTCTACATGGTATTTTGTGCATACATCATTAAATAAAATTGCTGATTTGAGTAAATTTTGTCTTGGTCAAAAAGATGTAGAATAGTGTTGTCTACAATTTTTATTTGAAACTTTTATTTCTAGTTTGTACCGTTTAAAAGTTGTTCAGGCGGGAGATTATGTGCTGGACACATCAGATTATTTGATTTCAGGCCTGTATTTTTAAAATACAGAGTTTAAGTCAAAAATCTTTAATAAATATTTTGTATATAGTTTCAATATTTAGGTGTTTGATTTCATTTCATTCATTTGGCATATACATGCCGTTTGAATCAAATACATCTGAACAAATATTAGACGAGGCGCAGGCAATTATTAAATGAAACAAACATCGAACTGTTAGTCTGATCAATAGTGGCAGCCTTTGTATTGGATATAATATTCAGTTCAGCTATAAATCTTAAACATAGTGTCCTCGTATAAGGAGGCATTGTTTAGAAGCTCCAGAAGCTGATCTTGTAGATGCTAGTGACAAGAAGATAAACGTTTGGTTAGCCTTTGACCCGTGTCATGTCATCTTGTGTTCTGTGCCCTTGCTTGCGGCCCCGTCGCATGTTATTCCGCTCCACTGGGGCCTACACGACCACGTGCTATGATCTTCTAGATAAACAAATGACAATCACGGCGCTAGCATGATAGGCGACAGTAGAGGTTAGCGTAGCATGGTGCAGGAATTGAATTTGAAGCTTGAAGGAAGATTATTTATTTTAAAATGGCGGAAAACTTAGTCGTACTTCCCCATTATTTAAATGTATGTATTTTAGTAGTCACAATTCACGATAGTGCCAATCGCAGAACCAGAAAGCAATTATTCCAGTTTATTTTAAAGCCATGATGTGGATCAACTAAGGTACGGTTGTGTGACAGTTGACAGTGTAGTCAGTTGTCATTGTGTATTATGGATGTCGTGTGTTTTCAACCAATTTCGATCATTTTCAAAAGCGTTAAACTTTATTTCCGAATTCGGGATATGGTCTTTATTTACTCGGATGATTTGCATCATTCACCTATGGGTTGTGACGTAAACTTTATCTTCGTGAATTATTAAAGTTGGAGTAGTAGACCTCAGGATCATTTATCAGATATATAAATGTTATATCTTTGTTGACGACGTTTGGACTTAATACAATATTTCGATGATTCCTTTTTATTTGTATCCTATTTGACTCCCAATAAAAGAAAAATAGTTTTAAATGGCGGTCGGACACAGATGACCTTGAAAATAAAGTTTAATGGGTCACTTTATTCGTTCAAAGTGGAACGTCGAGGCGAGTTTATCGTCAGATAAGTTTTATTAAAAGCATAATGTGATTTGAATTTGTCCAAGCTGAGTTGTTTAGGTTTAGGGTTTGTTTGTGAAAAATACGATTGTAACGAGTTTACCTACAAGCAAATTCCATATAAACAAAAATTGTACATCATTTTTGGAAATAAGATGATGTACAAATTATTTTTTGTATGAACTTTTATAATCCGAATGGTCCCATTTGAAATTTGGAATCCGATGTATTTTCTCTCATCATTATGTTGAAATTTCGGTAAATAATACATATACAATATTAAAATACAAATCGTTGTTAGAGTATGTAACATTTCTTGTATTGTTTCAATTTGGTGTCTATTGCGGCAAATGCAGTAGTTTTATATTTCAAGAACTACGTCGTAAACTTTTAAAATGTAACTGGATATTATTGGAAAATTTAAAATAATACCTTGGGAAAAGATATACTATACAGTGTAATGTAAGATATTGCTTGGCATAAATTTTTAACGATACTCTATGAAACTTCTTTTTAATCTTCTTTAAACTTGGTTCTATAGTTTTATAAAGGCTATTATAATTAGTGGTTCTATATCAGGTACATTCTTTAATCCGCAGTAAATTTATACGTTTTATCTGTAGATTGTTTAGAATTAATTCATTCTTACACTAGTGAAATAGATCAAATATATAATAAATATTATTACAGTCGAACTTCGATCATTCAAACCATGACTTTCCAGAAAATTATTATCTAGAAAAAATTGTACAGTACATACATACAGTATTTGTTTAGGTAAAAAAAAATCTACATATTTTTTTTTTAAGAAAAGCATAACATAAAGTACATTATATTTAAATATGCATTATACATATTTTTCTTTGTGTAGTTATGTACATACATATAAGTATTGTAGCACGGCGGGGTCTTACTCAAACTTAGGGTTTACAAAATAAATACACAAACACTTTTAAAATGATAAAAAAATGTATATTTAATCAAAATGATGAAATGGTGAATTTTACAATTTACAAACAAATACAAATATTAACAACGATGACAACGTATGAATATGCTTAAAAGTTTCAATTACCAAAACATATTTATTAACGACTTTAAATTTCTACATTTTGTAGAGCGCTGCAGACGTGCGAAGGCGTCTGCTCTGTTCAAAACCTAACAACTAACTCCCTCATTTGTGCTGGCCAAACACACGCATCTACCCCATAAGCGGGTACGCGGGGGGTAGGAAATCTCTTGAGGACCAACACAAAGATTACATAAAACTAGAACACTTAAAAACTAAAACCTTATCTAGGGTTCGACCAGGATGTGTAAATCTGTCAACCCCAGATGGCATCTCAAGCCGATATTTCAGAATATTTGCCGCGATAATCTCAAATGACTATTTCTGATAACTGAAAATTCTAACACACTTGTGTGGTAATAAATTAAACTTAAGAACTCCTGTCAAGGCGATTTTCGATGCATTCATGTCCAAACGCAGTTTGAAACTTGATATTTTAAAATCGCTTTGACAGTAAAAACAATAAATCGTATTCTGAATGTTCGCCTTGTTACACCATACAGCACACATTGTATAAACATACTTTTCATTTTGGCATAAGGTATTCAATAATTTGGACTGATGTTTTGTTTTTTAAGTTTATTTGCAAAACAAAGTTTCAATTCTATTTAAATCTCTATTAATAACAATAGCTTCTTCATTTGTTTGCAAATATAAAATCTTTTTATAAGAATTTTGCAACCACCTCGTCCGAAGGTGACTGAAAATCATCCTGTGTCGATGGTTCATCATCACACTTTCGCTGTCATTCGTAACGGTGTTTATAAGTTTGAAACTATAGAACTCGATAATATTCTCATCAGCGAGAAACTTCAATTTAACAATATCATCATACACCCGCATGTGATCATCAAGAGTGTAAGATCCCTTATTTAATTTTACCCAAGCTACGAACATAGCTTGATTGAATAGTTAGTGTAATCTTGTTTTATGCGCTGGATTCCCCTAAAATTCGAAACAAATATTTGCGTATCGTTTTCTGTTCGCGTTATTGAGAAATTTCAGTAATTGAAGTTAAGAAGTTCGCCTTATTAAGTAAAATTTACATGTATTTTTCACAATTGACTTTGCTGCCAACCAATTTGGTTCGAGTAGTGCAAAATTCGAGTTATCGAGGTTCGACTATATATAATTATTATTTAGTATTGTAGTTGATGTAAATAAATTATAACAAAGTTCTTTTGCCTGTTGGAGATTGCTCTAGTTCAAGTTTTTCCCTTGGAAAAACTTGGCAGTTACAGTAATTCTTCAGTTTCCGCACATCACTAAATTTTTTCACCTGCTTTTTTCCCCTTCCTCGCCATTTTGTTTTTCTTTCATTTGTCCTCGCGTCTTTCTTCTACGCAGGAAATGAAAACTTTCTACTTCTGCATTATACATGGTGAGCAGCATCCAGCTAGTTTCATTCAAACAAAAATATACTTCTCTTGTTTATTTCACTTTGCTGTTGTTTCAAATTAAAGTTTGTGTTTTTTTTTTTCTTCCGAAAGTTATGATAAGACTTTATTATTCTTGGTTAGGATCTGCTAACTGAATTTAAATTGCTGGTATTGGATATGAAAAAAGTTTTGTAATTTTAGATTAGGGAGGTAAGGAAGTTTTTAGGTGCTCTTGAAGTTCATCTTGAATTTTAATAAATATTGCGGATAAATAGGTCAAAGTAAATAGTCTTCTTTAAGATTCAACACGGGCCCCATACATATTGATGTTGAATTATTCATTTCGTTCTTTTTTTTGTTTTATTTATTTATTTTAATTAACTTTCAATTATAGGTAAGAGTGGAGTTAATGTACATTCCTGCTACGGCTGCATTTATTTTTGTTGATCTATATGGCTTATGCCGAATAGTTGTCACAAAAATTTAATACTACTCCTTTAAATTTTGATTTATTAATATCTCTCATTCTCATATGGAGTATATAAATTATTAAAAAAAAAAAAACTTTTGACTGAGAATGATTCATTTAAATTTGTACAAGTAAAGGGTATCGACCTTAGCTATGTACTTGGGCAGGTGGAGTATTCCTTTTGAAGACATTTATCAATTCTCAGAAGAAATGCACATATTACTTTTCCTATTTTTAATCATTATATTTTGAGTTGTCAATATCAACACTCAATAAAAACTGCGACAATATTTCAAAACAGCTATCCAGAAGAGATTAAAATTAGTGGTTACACTACAGTATATTAAAAAAGTAGATTATATTTATAAAAAAATATATATGAAACTCACTAATTCCTCATCAATCACCGAATGAAAATTAATAATAGGCGTGAATCGTGAATTCGGAAGATGGACATGGGACAACCATTGACACATAATACAAAGGATTAAAAAGTGACGTGAATGACGTGCGTTGGTCATGTTTTTAAATGCCATCATTACAAAACGCCAGCGATTTAACGATGTCAGGTTTCGTTCACTGAACACGGACACTACTTACGTATAATCGAATCTGTAAAAATAGCTTTATGTTGTGAAATAAAACGCGTGTTCCGATGAGTAGTGATTTGTAATCAAAGTGATCAAAGTAAATATGATCAAGAGGAATTGTGTTTCTTCGTTCTTGATTTGTTATTCCCACTCTTTTGTGATCATAAAACGACAATCAACTTATCCTTTTGAATCAGTATTTTTTATGATCAGTTGGATTTAATCACAGGAAAATTGCAATCTACTATTGATTTCTTCTTCATTTTCTACTTTCTCTTCTATAATACTTCCATAATATTTGAAATTATCCACTTGTTCTAATGGTTCTTGATCTATTTTTATGTTTATTTTCTTGTAGTCTTTGGAAACTACTATTACATTTGATTTTGCAAAATTTATTTTCATATTTGCTTTCAATAGCTCTTCAATCCAGATTCCTAGGTTACTCTGTACTATAGTATTTCTTCATTGTTTCAAATAATAACCAAGTCATCTGCGAGCATGCATTGTGTAATCGGGACGTAGTTTAAGTTTAAATAACCTATTGATGTTTTCTTTCGTAAGCTTAGGATATACCGTCTTTGCTATATGAAGAATGGCGGACTTAAGTTTCCTCCCTATTTATTCATTTAAGAAGTTAATAGTAAATTTCTACATCATCATTGTAGTATTTTATTTATTTGTAATAAAAACTAATACTATGTACAAATATTTGGTCTGTTTCGTTGAACTCTCTTCATCTAATCAGTGTGTCGATTTATCGTTTCTTAGACCGTTTTTACAGTCTCTTTATCAGTGGCGTCTCGTGGATTTTATAATAAGGCAAGCAATGACAAATAGGTGATAGGTAAAAAAAAATTGTGAAAAATAATGTAAATATCTTATTGTATTTTTAACAGTAACTTCATACGAGGAACAGGTCTACCCCGTACAATGAAAGCTTTTTCTTCGTCCAACGAAGCAAGATTTTTTTATTGCGCAAATGTCGTTAATTCTATTAAAATACAAGAGTTATTATTACTTTCAAAATTTATTTATAACAAATTTAATTCAGCAATAAACCATATAAATAAAATTTACTTCTATTCTGTCCTTTCTTAATTTTTACCAGTAAATTATCTTCATAGAAGCACTTTAAAAACTGCTTTCAACGGAACGTTTACGGCGCATTATTTCCAGTATAGAAACCTGCATGTTCGACAATGTTCGGTATACTGTAAGCATGGGCGGCGAAAGCACTCGAAGTTGTGCTTGCAGGTTTTGAACAACAGGTTATGATCCTAATAGTTCGTACGTCATTGTATGAACTCGTATTGCATTAGCGGTGCGGTAGGCAATTTGAAACATAATTGTGTATTTCTGTTTGCTTTTAAGTTTTGAAATACTAAAATTCTAAATAAATAATTATAAACAAATATATTGTTGAAATATATTAAAAATTATAAAATATAAAGGCAAGCACTGCTTGCCTTGCTTGCATGGAGAAGACGCCACTGCTCTTTATTGTCTCATAGTCTCTCTCACATGTTCTGCATTGTCCGTCATCGCCTTTTATCCAGTAATTATTTCTTTTTTCTTTATTGCCTATTCTATATCTTGCTGTTATTTCTAGAATTTTATTTTATTTTGTCATATCTAGTGTTCTGCTTGTAATCGATAGGAATTTATATCCTGGATCTTTTCTCTTTTTAACTGTCTGCATATCTAGATATCTCCGTATAATTTAAGAAGCTAATATTTATCGTTTACAAATATTTCTGGAATAAAAATTAGTACACATTTATACATCCCCCACTTCCTCTCACATCTATCGCTCATTGTGTCAGGATTCAATACTCAATCAGCGATTGACAGGTCAGTAACCACTGTCATCAGGCATCACGAGCAGCCATTCACTCTCCAGCCAGAAGTCACGACCACGAGTCACGAGTCACTGAATGTCACGTCACTGGTCGCAGCGTCGCCGGATAATTCGCACTCGCTGTCAAACGACATGGCCAGAGTTCAATCAATTCCGCGAAGCCGTGGCTTCGTCCACCCCCTCGTACCCGATGATCTGACGATCGCGTTCTGTTTTAATGTTAGCGATATGCTATTATCGAATTTTAACTTTAAACAGCACCTATCTGTTTCTATTGATGTCTTTTTTTCTTGATTTCTTAAAAGGTAGATTTTATAATTTAATTTTATCGTTACACCACCCAACCGTCTCATAAAAGGGTAGGAACAAAATATATGTACTAAATATACAATATACAAGGGGATGACTTGTGATGTGCCGCCAAAAAATTCCCGCCTGGAATATGTTTCTTCTCCGGGAAAATTCCCGGGAATACTATTTTGGGAAATTCCCAGGAAATTCTAAAAGATATTTGACCTTGATGTCTTGTTATTTTGGTAGCAATGCATCTACCAGGAGTGGTGTAGTTCTGTTTGATAAGTGCAGTTATCAGCCGTCAAGTTTCGATCCCAAAAGTTTATAGTGGATGGGAAACCACAGGTTAAAGTGAAAAGAGACAACTGGCGCCTATGGAATTTGAACTGAGGATCTCATGATCCACAGTCCAATGCGTTACCACGCAGTTGTTTATCTCATGTCTATTTAACTTTATTTATTATCAACAAATTAATGTTTTTGATATATTTCGGACAAATAATAATAACAATTTTCTTTTGTTTCAGGTAAGTCGATTTTTCTTGCGTCTTCTCTTGGTCAAATGGTTTATACAAAATTCAACGTAAGTTAAATATTAAAACTTAATTATAAACAAGTTTATTTTATGTTTTATGGTATATTCCTAGACTGTAGCTTGTCAAACTTGATATTAGCGTGGTATTATAGTAAAAAAAATGTTTTTTTACGTGCTTTAGTCCCGATTTTTGCGCTGTACAATGTTCTAAAATTATTTTATGAAAAAGTAATTCGAATAAAAATTACAAAGAAATATATTATCTACCATTTTTGTTGGAAGTTATTTTTTTATAATAGGTAGTATATTATTATATGCGGGATTATGATAGTTATTATTCACGAAGATGAAGCAAATCATTCGATAGAATAATGACCATAATCCCGAATATAATACTATACTTTTTCTGCTCCTGTAAATTCGAAAATCACTTTTGAAAATGATCGAAATTCGTTGAAAACTCACGTTGAGAAACATCAATATAAAAATTCACAATGACAACTGATTACATGTCAACTGTCAGACAGCCGTTGCTTGGTGATCCACATCATGTCATTGAAATAACCGTGAATTTTGGATTTCTGGCTTTGTGATTGGTCGAAAAGAGTGAATTATGAATCATAATTCATCGACAAAATTGAAATAATGAGAATAGAAAAAAATATTATTTAAACATTGTACAGTATTTTAAATTTAAATTTAATAAGACTTCAGGAATATAAATGGTAAATAATTTGTTGTGGTACATGATTTTTTTTTTATTATTGATAATAATAATATTGATCAGTAAATATAATTTAACTCATGTATACCATAACAAATAATTTGTCATTTGGATTCCTGAAGAATTACTAAATTTAAACTTAAAATATTATTATTTAAATCCCTCAAAATTATCGAAATAAAATTGTACAGCATAAAAATCAAAGCTAAAATACTTCTCTTAAAACACTCAAAAACTGAGCTCATGGTACCAGCCAATATTATTAAATGGAGCAGTAATAATTAAAAACTCGAAAAAATGCGAAATAATGTAAAGAAGAGAAGGGACGAGAAAGTAGCTACAACGCAGAGAAATTGACAACGGCGTTTTAACATCAATAACAAAAATGGGGATGGTCTCTATCATTTCATCATGCACAATAGCATTAGTATCTCTTTCAAAAGAAATTGCTTTGTAATATTCTTCTCGATGACTCCATCTTAAAACAAATTTAACTGTTTATGATGCAATCCCCTAAATCATTACCTCGATACCAAATTCGTAATTAACATCAACGTTTCCAAATAAAAAACCCAGTTGAAAATTATCCAAAAATTACCGAAATCTACGCTTGACACGTACGAATTAAAATGGTAAGATTAATGCTTTGCTAATGGCAGTGATGTTGCTAATTATATTGATATTAAACCGCGAAGTTCGAAGCGAACATTACAGAATCAAAGCGCTATAAACCACCTGATGCGGAGCGGAAGCACGCCGCACTGTTATTAAAATCGATTTAAGTGTTCGTTGCCAGACGGTCGACTTTGGATGGGCCGCAGCCATTCCGCGCCAAAACAGGAAGCTTTCAATTATCAACAAGTCATATTTAATTATAGGTTGAGCTGTGTGTTTTTGCGCATTTTACTGAGACGAGTACTAAATTTTTTACATTTTTACTTTCGTACATAACAGAAATAAGTATATTAATTTTAACCATTGATAGAACTTCTCAGGAACAACAATATTTCTTAATAACTTTTTCTTCTTAACCCCAATTTTTTAGCATTTTTAGCATCCTATCAATTTACGAGCCTTGGATTTGATCCAGTAACAATAGCAATGGCAAATTAAGGCAATAAAAAATAAATAAGTGTAAGATTTTGCGAATTGCAAGTTCACAGATATTGTGCTGGCTTATAGTGATGCTCAAGGAAACGCTTCCGAAGCCAGTCAAATTTATTTTGTTACTTCATATAAGAAAATAAAAACTATTATAAATGTTCGATAGTCTTCCTAGAACTTCTACGTTACTCCTACTCATCTTTTCA
The DNA here is from genome assembly GCA_963942605.1 of Poecilus cupreus. Lineage (NCBI taxonomy): Eukaryota > Metazoa > Arthropoda > Insecta > Coleoptera > Carabidae > Poecilus > Poecilus cupreus. The sequence goes on from OZ012718.1 coordinate 22,022,213, forward strand.
TTGATTAACGAATGCAGATATTCCGAATTTTTTGACATAGATCATCAACGTTACTGTCTAACATTGATGTAAAAATAGTGATTATATGCCCAGTGCCCATTACTAACAAAACTTATAAACGAACAATGAAAAAAACTACTGTCTTGATTACGTTTCTCCCTTCAAGTAAACTACCACTTCCGGTTGATGAACTCATTTATTATCTGAAATATATGGCTAAAAAACCAGTTAGATCTTCAAATAAACTTTAACTTTCGCTCATAACATAAACAAATGCAAATAATAACTAAATTTGAAATTTAACATTGATTATTTCATTCATTACAAATTGGACCAATCAGAATGTCTCATTTTCCATTGCTGTGCATTTTAGATAAGTGATTAAATTGAAGCTTGCCAAATAAAATTATTATATTGATTTGGCTCCTTACTGTATAATCTTTTATATTAATTTTGTCTTTAAAGTTATTAGTTAGCTAACAACACTGATTGCTTGCTTTAAAAAACTCACTCTATATACTATAGTTCATTAGTTATATGTACGTGAGGTACAAATTAGAGAGATATCGATAATAAATTTACAACTTTTGTACTTGTTTTGAAATATTTCTTCTAAACATTCCACATATCGTAATATACGGGCTTTAGGAATAATCTTATATAGATTTATATTACTAAATGTATGAACAAAACTCTAAGATAATCAAATTCAATAGCACCTCTGTTGGCGATTAAGATCATAATATTTTCTCATTTCCACAATCCGCATAGCTACTCTAGTATTCAGATAATACGTTAGTTACAGCATAAATGTATCCAGTACTCCTACGGTAGCATGATAACAATAACCATATTCTATTCATATAACGTCATACGGCACTTTGCATTACATTAACAACTATAATAATCATAATACGTAATGATATTAATGTCCCAATAACAGTGTTTGCACTAAAACTCATATGCTAGAGAATGTAAATGTCCCGAATTCTAAATGCTGATTGCTGAAATTATTGCTATGGAAACAATGGATTGAAATTTAGTTGTGTACTTATATGGACTTATAATTATATATAATTAATTACTCAGTTGTTGATTATGATCAAATAATTTATTCTTAAATATGTTAACAAAACCTATAAAATTTAAGTACGAAATTCATATTTCTAGTCATATTTATGTTCCGACATTTTTAAATAGTTCATTAGTTAATGTACTCGACGTTTATCAGGTGCAATTCGAACTAATAATAGTTAGTTATTTACTTATTTAGTTATAATAGTTATTTACTTTACAAATGGGAAAAGTAAGGAATTACCCACGAGAGAAATTTTAGCACACGAAGCCGAAGGCTGAGTGTGATAATTTTATCGAGTGGGTAATTCCACTTTGCCCACGTGTGAAGTATAACGTTTTATCCAACACCTCTTAATAAATGAAAAAAATATTAAAGAAATATTATTTGCCAGTGACATATGCTTTAAATTTTTAAATTAAAATGTCAATCGAAGTAGTTACCAAGGTGTTGTGTGTTATTATTATTGTTATAAATAAAGAAATACTCACTAGTGGCTTTCCTCAAAATTATACCCACTAGTGGATAATCTGTTACTTTGCTTGTTTAAAATCGCCATAGTTATAGAGCATTTATTGAGAGGTGTTGGATAAATATTTTTATCTACGATAGTGTGTAAAATTGATGTTTAACTGTTAGTTTCAAGTTTGTAAAACGGTTGTTTAGTAACACGATCTCTTTAGTCAGGGGTTGCCGAGTGATTAAAAGTTTTAAATGAGCCAAATTTGCAAAAATTTTGTTATCATGGCAAACTTCTCATTTAATATTGTGATTCTACTTCATAAAAAAATATTAAAAAAATATTTATTGGTGTTTTTCATTATATCGTAGAGAATATATTGTACGATACACATACGTAAAGCGTCTTTAGTCACTCAGGGGTCTTAAAATACTTGCTACTCTCGTGTTTTAATCGACTCATTCTTGACTAAAGACCAGCTTTACGTAGAATATACAAAACGTATTACAAATTTTCGCTTATACATTAAAAACTACTTTCTAACAAAAAGTGCTTTAACTTATTGTGATAAATTTTTACATTTAATGTCATTTGGAAGTTTATTATAAATGTCCACTCTTATAGGTATACGTAGCTGGGGCAATTTTTAATTAGCATGCATTTTTAAAACGAATTAAATTTATTTTCATTTGTATAAATATATACAATAGAGACCAAGATGAAAGTAATGAATAATGTCAACTTATTTCCACTGTCATAATATTTTTATGAAAAAATCTGGGGTCAAACGATCATGGACTACATGATACCAGAATTTCATTCAATGTTCCTTAAATACCTCAGATAAACTAGAGAATAAATTTATCAGTAGAATAAACAACAAATATCGCATCAAAAAATGACAGCTAGAATAATAATCAATATTTAAGCTTTGATTTTGATTTTTTGTTTATTCCACTGATAAATTATCACAAATAGTTCATTAATCGATATATTTAAGAAAAATCTTATCGTTCTTCAAGCACCCCTTCCGGTCTGCACATTTTCACCATAGTTAACTGGACTCTTCCTTAAGATGAATAAATGTAAAATGCAAAATTTTATAATTTTCTCTTCAGTAGTGCTTGAGGAAATTTTGCACATACATCCATTCTCATATAAAATTAGCGATCCCTATACATCCCTTTTAGCAAGAGGCAAAAATTAAGTAGAAAGAAAATATAAAATAAGTAGGGAACAAATTTCATTTACTTCTTTTACCATTATTAATTTGATCTTCTGCAATTTTAATCTCATAAAGATAAAAATTTATTACTTATGCTAATTTTCGTTTTCGGCACCAAGGGAAAAAAATTAAATGTTATTAATTTTATTGATATTAATAGAGCTGTACTAACGGCTCTTCTAAACTTGTTTTTATATAATATCGCCAACTTAGCGGCTCATAACAGTTCCAGTAATAATATGCAAATGTGCCTAAATACGATTATGGGGACATTTATTTTTATTTGTGTTCACAGTTATGTTTTCAGTAAGCATAAATTTGTGATTTTTATGTGGGTATCGCTGTATTCAAATGGATATTTATTTCAATAATTATACTCTAATATGTATTCGAACGCTAACTGATACCAAAATGGTTTGGGAATATGCGATGTGTGAGATCGTTCATTTTATGTGGTTTATAGTTCTAGATAAATAAAAAAATAAATTTGAATTAATAAATTTATATAAATTTTCCACAAATTCTCAGAATTATTAATGCGATGAATGCATGGGCTCTGCGTTTGCAGATTTCGGTGAGTGATATACAGAGTGTTCATTTCAATTGGGGCACTATTGCTCTCTCGAGAACTATAAGAGATACTAAGTCGGTTAAATTACCAAACAATTTCAATATTATAAGATATTAAAATGAGCGAGAGAATTTTTTTGAATCAGTGGTTCTGACAATACAGAACACAACTTTCTTTTATTTAAAGTAGCTTTTTTATTGTCTCATTCGATTGAATATTTTTTATGAATACAACGATATAATATACTTATAGTCTTACGTAACAAAAATATTGAGAAATATGCATATACAAATTATATTTCAGTTTAAATCTAATATGACAGATGTAGATTTATACAGGATTGTATTATTTTCTGTAGAGATTTGATAGAAATTTATATTGATACATGAAAGGTAATTTTCTAACAATATTAATTTTAATTTGATTGTTATGTCGTGAAATATTAACATTTAGGTAACCAAAACTGGCCTTATTTCAAGCAATTTAAATCATGAACAACTTTAGTTTTTACAATTTTGCTATAAAGTGAAGAGGAGAAAAAACGCAGCAGTACTAAAAAATAAGCATTGAAATTTCTGTACGTCACATTTCTATTATACATCCGGTATGTAAAGAAGGTATTGTGGCGGGTCAATAGATAAGCACGTCTTGAGGTCTATGTTTTTTTGGCCACGATAACTCGAAATGTAATGTAACTATCATTATAGATTTTGAATGTTCAAATTACGAACTGATTAGATTTTGATACCAAGTAATAGTTTACTGGAAGGCTTATAAGATATTTTAAGCATACCTCGATAAATAATTTAGTTATTGTTTTTTCTTAGTTTATGCCGCTTAAAAGTTGAGTATGCGTTAACGAAGATGGGAAGCGGACTAACCACTTAGGTCATATTTCGCCTCATGACTGGATGATGTTAATATTATAAACTAGACAAACGGCCATGCTCTTCAGTGGGATTCGAAACCACGATCCTTGGTGTGCTAGGCTAGTGACATAGCCATTGCGCCACCAAGATCGGCTTTTGTTAATTTATTAATGTATTTATTCATATTGAAATAAAAACTGTAGATTTCATAATCTCAATTAACGTATCTATCAATTAAAACTATTAAAAATACATAATAACAAAATTGACAGAATTGTTAGTTAGAATTGACTGCATCGTAAAAATAATAATTGAAATTTGTTATTCGCATCCCAAAATAGCTGCAAACCAAAGTGGAAAATAGTGTTTTTCTCTTCATTCAATTTAGCAATTTGCAACAACAAACATTCGAATTCATACAAATAAACATACGAACAAAGCACCCAACAATGTTTACATTGTAAATGCGAAATCATATCAAAAAGTCATTATGCGCAACATTCAATAATTCATGGGACATTAGCTCTTAAAAACGCGCGCACGTCGCCAGAGCCATTCGCATGCAGCGGACTCGCTGCTGCTGGGGCACCGCTACTGACGCTGCACATTCACTCTGGCATAATACATTTTAATCAGCGGCGGTAATTAATTCTTCCGCGGCCGTTGATAATATCTGCAAATTCAATACCGCGCTAATTTCGACTCTGGTGGAGTGCTGATCGAGGACTCGTGAAGAGTACTGAAAAGGAGAAAAGTTTTGGGGTACTTACCCCCAACCCCAACCTGGGTAGCTTGCAATCAATAAATATACAGGGAGTTTCAAAAAGCTTACTCATTACTTGTAAGTTTTGAATTTGAAGTGGGACGAAGTTGGTTAAATGAGCAAAATTTTATCCCATTTTAAATAAGAAAATTGATAAAATTTGTAAAAAAAGTACATTTAGTATCAGCGGTTCCTAATTTTTACGTTCTTATACAAGTTTAAGGAAGTATTGTAATCATGAAAAAAATTGCTGGCGAGATTTTTACGGAAATACATATTTTACGTCCACTGAATTCGTTAAGACCAATTTCTCAATGATGTTCGTGTGTAATGTAATGTGTGGATGGAGATAAGATATGTAAACGTATTTTGGAATTTATAAGTTTTATGAAAATAGGAAGAGCTGAGTTGATTTTGAATAAAATTGAAACCCCAGAAATGGAAGTTATTTGGTACATACAACAATAAATTCAATTTTTTTCAAAAATAGAATTAGCTGTGAGTATTAATTGATGTTAGCAAAAATATTTGAAATATAAAATATTCTTTGCACTTTTCTTAAACATGCTTCTAATTTTGAGAAAAACTGAGTTGTAAATTTCCTAATAGTTTTAAATAATTTTAGTTACATCTGTATAAAAAATAATTGTGTGTCAAAAATATATGCCGTTTGCAATATTATAGAAGCAATATTTGTAATATTAATTAGAAGGACTGGATATTAATTATTAATACCAACTTTCAAAAAATCATACTATATGTCAAATAATTGTCAAAATAGTCATACGTGTTCAGTTGGTTTTATATGCGTAAGAAAGTAGTGTGATTCCCACACCGGATTTTCTATATTGGTAACATCTGATCATTCGTAAATAAGAATATGAGGGATTTATTTTTTGTAGAAGTTTCGTAGAAAATTGTACTGTTATATAAATTATATAAAGTTATATAAATTTGCACTGAAATCCTTATACGCCACATATCGTAACAACACCCGGTATAACGAAGTCATGTTGCTTTCAAATCCCTTTTTTAGATTTAAGTAGTTAAGAACATGGTGGTAGGGATGAGAACCCAATCCCGTTAGCAGAATGCGAGGAATAGTAATTTGTATGTGCTAAAAGTTCGTGTTATAACCTATGATAATTACTTAATTGCAGTAATATTTCTACATTAGAGAATATTTATATGCAAATGCCCAATAATAATATATATTTTTAATTCGCCAACATCAACGCTGCAAATTTATATTTCTTAATATCAACTTCTTGTCGTTCTTCCGTGACTCATTTGGTAAAACCTACCAGCAGATAAACATCAAATCATTTTATTTCTTTGCGAGATTCCTGGCCAATTACACCATTAAATTTTTTCGTGGTTAAATCAGATCAGGGAAGTGTTAGAAGACCACTCACGTTCGACATTATTCTTTCCGATAGAATCGAACGTGGAAGTGGCCGCCGTTACATTATTTATCGATTTCAATAACCTGTAATTACGAAAAATATATCACAGGATTGTCTGCTTTTGGTAACACCGCAAACCATTATAATCTTTCTTGTGCAAAGGTAAAAAATGTAAGAGTCGCTCGAGGCACTCAGTGGGCACTTGAGTGATTGCTATCGCGAGCACAGTTCGACGAGGCTGTCAGAAATGACATTTCTATTTTATAATAGAAATCGTATTGCAAAAAATAATAATAAGCACAAAAATATAGGTGTGCCATAGGTATAAAACATTTTCCATTTCTTCTTACAATATTTTTGTACGTGAAAATAGTTCTCCATATGTTATCTTTAGTTAAAGTTTATCATCATTTAACATTAATATCTATTGTTTTGTAACCTAATTTTGGCCATTTTAACTAAACTAAAAACATATACTAAAAATAACAATGCATGAAGATATACGTTTCATGTATTGAATATTAAGCTGCCCGTCTTGAAATAGCGGGTTCTAAGCGTAAAACCTTGTATAACAAATTTAAAAAATGGTTTGCGTTCCAAACGACTTTCTTATACATATGAATATGATGTGAATATTTATGAATTTATTGTTTTGTGTGTCAAGAAAATATCCATTTCCGGTTTCGCATTTGTTGACAAAATTAATTCGTATTGTTACTCTATCGTTTCTCGGTCCAGAGTTGTAGAACATACGTAAACACATCACACATCCATCCATCCACCTATATTGAATAATTATTCATAATGTTTTGCGTCTGAAAATAATCTATTATTATTGTACACTTTTACCGAAGTCAGGAAATATTATCTCATTATAATAACAATATATTGTTCTAAAGACCCTATGGTCAATTGAATAAGTGTATGATTTACTTTACTTTATTTAAGGGTAGTTAAATACTATATACAAAATAAATTGCCATTTATATATTACTTGTTTCATAGACAGTTTTCTCTTTTGAAAACATTTACTTCTGTTGAAGTCTAAAAGCGATAGATGGCTCTGGATGTATTCAGTTACTTCTCTGTTCCATTTACCAACCTGTTGAGATCTTAAAGTCAAAAATACGCGTCGATCAACGAATCTTTTTTTAAATTTGTATCTTCGTTTATTTTCATGTTCTTTATGGTGCACTAACATATCATTTTACCTCTATCTGTCAAATTTTCATCGTGGATTCTTACAGTGATAGTTCAAGTAAAGTTCACATGCTAAAAACGAATATTTCCTTTAGGTTACCTTCAGTCCTATGAATATTGTTTAGCAAATTCAAATTTGAATAAATTATTTATACAATTATCGAAAAACGAAACAATTATCACATTGAGTTCTTTGAACATTCTAGTATATATATTTCTATATATGTGGATGAAAAGAATAGCTATAACATTAAACTATAAAAAATATTTGTTGAAGTCTAGTTGGTCAAAAATTCAGAATTTTGATACTGTGCCTCTCATTCCCATGAACGACTACACTAATGCAAATAAGTCGTATATTTATAAATATTGTCATCTATATCATACTAAATTTATTTTCAATTTGAACTTACAGTTTTTGAGAAACAAATAAAAATATACCAAAAAACACACTTTTTGGTTTATTTTTATTTGTTTCTCAAAAACTGTAAGTTCAAATGGAAAATAATCTTAGTATCTTGTAGACGATCATATTTATAAATATACGTATCATTTACATTATTGTAGGTGTTCATGAGAACTACATTGAAAATTATGTTCATGTATAATTTGCAAACAGTCCAGTCAGTCGGTGCCACTAGGTAGTTGGTGGGTTACACTACGCTGATGAGTACTAATAAGAACGAAACGCGTTCGTAGTTAGCGATTGATTTGACTTGCCGGTCTGTGACTTAATAACTTAGTTAGGCTGAATTTTATGACACATTGACAATTTATTGCCTTTATACAATTAATTATTTCATACGTAGTTTTTTCTTTTTGAAAATAGTTAAATGCTACCTACTCTCAATTTCGATGATGAAAGGACAAGCTGCGCCAAATTATTTCGGAATTGCAATTAATTGTAAACAAATAATTATATTCAACCACATTTTAACCATCTAGGCTACCATTAAATATAAAAAATAATTAGTTTACCTATTCTCCCATCTAAAAAATGAGTGTACCGTTTGAAGCATCATTACGTCTTTTAATTAACAACACTTAATGCGCTTTTTCACTCGAGCAGCAGTGGCGTACACACGTGCGGGCTCATTACCCAGTAGCGTAACATCCGGATCACTAATCTTGTTAGTTGCTGATTTCCCCGCGGTAGCGCAGCACATCCGACGTCCTGCCACGTCCTGCTGCGTCCTGCGGCGCTTTAAACGAATTGCGCAATGCAGGAGTTGCACTATTTGCCGCACGTGAGTACGTGGCAGCACGTGTGTTCTGCATATATGAGGAGAGGGATGGTGGATCGCCGCTAGGGCTCTGGGGCTATTTGGACTTGAAATATTGCCGGGAATTTAAAGTTTATTACGGCAACTATAAAGGAGATGAATTGTTATTGAGGCGTTTATAGACTTTATAATTTTTGTGTGAAGTGAAGCAAGGCAGGAAATTATTGTTGTAAACCGTTTGTTTTTACCGTCATGCTTCTTTAGTGCAAAAAGTGGCTCTTTATTGATCAGTTTGTAGTTTGCACTCTACACACTATAAAATATATAAGATAAAGGGATATTGTTCTTGTAGCTGACTGGCCGAGAACTGGGATGGATTTATAGGAACCAAAATTTTACAGTCGGTATTTCTATCAGCATTTCGAGGCAGGCAACTAGCTTAACCTATTGGTAGAGTGCAGAGTATTTGGTGGGGACAACTATATCGACTGCAGCGTGAGGTGCGGACAAAACAAGCATTAAATCATGCTCATGTTAACTTTGCTATGAAAAGTTTTTCAGCAGCCAGTTGGAAAGTGGCAAAAAGAAAAAAAATTGGATTAAAGCCGTTAGAAGAAAAAATAAGTATTGTATAACCTTACTTCATGTGTCAAATTGAAATAAAATAATATTTTTATAGTATTGATGGATCACCGTGGATCATAAAACCAACAGATTTTATTTGTAGTGGTCATTTTGTTGGAAATAAAAAATCAGAAGAGCAGTCAAGTCCAAGTTACGTCCCAACAACATTTCCTTCAATTTACAGAATTTTTTTTTTATAAAAATCAATGGTTTGTTAAATATAATTATTTAAAAAAATATTTTAGATAAACACGTTTTTTCAACCGAAGATCAGTAATACAAATAATAAGAACTTCGACAATGATTAGCAACAATGAATCACATAAAGCAGGTTTCGTAAGATATTACAATTACTGATGAATGTCTTATCACTTTCGCTGTTATTAAACTTTGTCACGATTTTGGAAATTCTTTTGCATCTTTGACGTGATCTGCCTTTACCAGTTAAACATTTTTTGAAGTTGAATTTTTGTTTATTAAGTGGTATCAACTGCTAAGGATATGTCGCCTCGGAACCTCGTTTTTCGGTAGTGTGACAACGGCTGTGTGTTCGCTGGTATGGGTTTTCGCAAAGCGGTCACCCATCCAACTACTGACCTAAGTGCATAACTTTAACGCTAGCCGTTGTCTGGTTGAAAGATTATATTGTGATATATTGCTTCAAATCCAGTTTGAATAATTATGTTCATATTTTTACTGAAAAATATTAAGACAATTTTATATTAATTTTTATCTTGATTTTTGTAGAATAATTATTTATAACGCTAATTATTTAAATTGTCCAATAAATACTGATAAATTTTAGCTAACTTTATTTCATAAGCATAAAAAAGCAATCGATATATGTCGCTGTCACCACGCACCCTGCAAATAAAAATGTATTATTTTTACTTTTAAATATACAAGATGTTTTATTCAAATGTGCTTGCTATCTCGAGAACTATAAGAAATACAGAGATAATTAAATTGGATAACAATTTCTATTTAACACTACTATTACAATGAGCAAAAAATATTTTTTTAACCAAAAGTTCTCAAAATATGGAACCCAAATTTTATTTTATTTTAAATGGCAACATATATTTTTTATTGGCTCATTCGATAGAGCATTTATTTCTGTATTCAACGGTATAAACATATCAGTTTAATATAAAAAAAGACTGTTAATTAATTATATTAAAAGATGATGTCTATATCATTGATGTCAGGAAGAAAAGCATCATCTAAAAATATGTATCTATACTATACACACCGATGGACCAACCGGCATTAGCACATCCATCCATCCATGCATACGTACAAATGTCATTGAGTAAATGGCCAAATCGTATTAAGGAGACCTATAAGAAAGTAGTAAGCTATTGGCTTGGCGGTGAAACTATTAAAACTCACATAATAATTATAAAAATTTAATTGAAAATCATGTTGTTTTAGGTGCTAAAACTATGGACAGGATATCCCTAATTTAAATTAATGACTATGTTTATTTTAAATGATTATAACAATAGTATAAAACATGAACAGTGTATAGCATTCTTAATTAACTTTTACGCGAAACGGACGTATCGCATTTTGGCAAATTTAAATTTAATGGCAACAAACCGGATTTTAATTTCATGGTTCTCATAAAATCAATTTGATTGTGGAGACGCCGGTAATTTCAGTCGCGAAATGTTGAACTGATTAAAATTGAAAAACAAACTAATTTAATACGTATTTGTATCAGAATCCGTCGTGATGTGGACAAGTTTATTGACATTTCAGAGGTACTAATTAAATTCGAAAGCCGTTATAATTGTTATGGGGCATGTGTTATTTACCTACCCATTTTTCAGTTTCATTTTAACATATTTTAATGTAAATTTATTGTATTGAGTATATGCAAATTTTAACCCAATATTTAGAAATTTTAAAGACAAAACAACAGGCTGTTCCATTCAAAGAAATGTAATTTAATTTTTCTATGTATCATTATAAACGTATTTCTGTGCAAATCGGAATTGTTTATTGAAATCTTGTTTGTTTTGTCAAATTAAAAATCTCCCATAGGGAAGATGAACTAAAATATCAAGTATTCTTTTAAGTGATCGTCAGTTTTTATAAAAGATATTAGAATGATTTTGATTTTCATATTGTAGGTATTTATGTAAATTTTTAAAGATACGTTCATACATTTTTTGAGGTACACTAAGTCATTTGTTTATACGAGGTCAGTTGAGATAATAACCGAACTTTATTTTTTAAACTTTATTATTAATTTTACATTCTATTGGTTCCGGTTCCTTTTAAAGTACTCCCCGCAACTTTTCCCAGCGGTGTTTCGAGAAGCTGTCAGGGATAGCTTAATTTAAAATGGTGCATTTGCTATGATGTCATCAATAGTCTGAAAACGGAATCCTCTCAACACTGATTTTAATTTCGGAAATAAGAAAAAATCGTAAGGAGCCAGATGTGGCGAGTAACGAGTAAGGAGGTTGAGGAGAGGCAGTCATTTGACTCTTGCTCAAAACTGACAATGTCGTGTTAGAAGAACCATGAGTTGTGCCGCCACAAATCTGATCTCTTTTCGCCATTATGTGAAAGTTTTTCCTAGTTTCACGCAAAATTATGTTATATCGTTCCTCTAGAAAATCGCACATTTCAAAAATCGCTAATAACACTTAAACATATTGCACTCAAATAATAACATTACGAAACGTGAGCGAGATATTAACAATCCCAGAACATAAGGTTACAGAAACGGTTTATTTTTATTTAAATAATCATAATGAGAATAAACATAAATGAAAGATCGACTTATATTTGTCATATTTATATGTATAAGATAGTTTTGCTGAGACCATATCAGTTTTTTTAAATTCCATTTGATTTAAATTAGTATTCATTCTTATCTTTATTTTATTTCAGATGTAAAAATACTTATCATCGCAATTCTGTTATCTACCATGATGGAATTCTCGTGTAATCTTTTGTCACGTTCGAAATGATTCTTTGTTTTTGTAAAACATTACAGAAATTCTAAATTGCTTGTATACTACATCTGCATACAAATTTGATTTTGATTAGCTCTGGGTTTACATTTACAGCTTGATGTAAATCCCAATAAATACGTGTCATTCAACTAATCCAAGTTGTAAATTACAGCATTACATACTCCTACACTTAATTCGGGCCGTGGCACGCCATATGGCTGGTAATGAATTTTACTCTCTCTCATTGGAATGACACCAGGTTTTAGGTAGAAACTATAAACATTTTACGATTTGTGTACATAGTTTTTATTATTGCAGACAAATGAAGTAGACAAGGTAAATATAGTAAAAATTCTAATTATATAAAACACAATTTTACCTAATGTTATTTTAGTTACTATTCTTATTTTTAATTTGAATTATTATTAGTTAATTATTATATTTAAAATACTTTTTATTTATTTTCGATACGCTAAAGTAAAAGAGCTAAATTAAATTTTTCGAACAAGATTCCTAGTCTAAATTGATGAGGTTCCAACACATAAGTGTAAATATTAGTAATACCAATTATTGTTTAGAGGACAACAAAAATCACAGGATAACAATAGCGCACGCTTTAATAGGTGAGAATTAAAATGGCGCAAGATATTAAAAATTAAATAAAAATAAAAAAAATATCATCATGCCTCTTACCCATTATGGGTGTGGCACTCTGCTTACGCAGATCTCGGTAAGTGATATATTTTTGCGTATGAAGTGCGGTTACCTGCCGTCAAATCATAGCCCCCAAAGATGTTAGTGGAGGGGGAACCGCAGGGGTAAATTAAATTGGCAACTGTCACCAGTGGGATTCGAACTGAGGATTTCACGATCCACAGTCCGACACGTTACCACGGAGCTATTTACCTCATATAAAATTAAAGAAGAACAATAACCACAAAAATGTGTAGTTTCCAGGTGTAACAGTTCGTAATTAAAAACCCCGAGTTATCATCTCATAATTTGCCATAAAAGCGAGCAAAAAATAAAAGAAAAAATTTTATTAAACAAGAAAATTTTCTCGGAGTAAGCGAAAAAATGTTTCGGTAAGATGAGTGATTAAAGAATTTAGGTATAAACAACACAAATGATGTTTCATGGCTTGGTTAATTGCTTTTTGTATTTCGAATAAAATTATTACAGTTTTGTAGGTTAGTTTTTTTTTTTTAATAATATATCAATTAATCGTAATCATATAGGTGGCAACGGCCATGGTGGGTAGCGTTAAAGCCGGTTCACTCGATAATGCAAATTAAGCACCACTGACTGCAGTCAGTATTTGAATGGATGACCTCAGCAGTTGAGATCGCTTAAATAAAATTAAAAAAAAATCATATAAGTTAGCATAGTACAACAGAGGTCGTGGGTTTGAATCCCACTGAAGAGCATATTCGTTTATATTGTTTATATAAGTTTACAATGATCACATTAGACGACATATTACCAAAGTTGTTAGTCCGCTTATCATCTTCGTGAAATAAAATAATATCATACAAGTTTTACTTATTTAAATATTTGAGTTCTTTTGTTTCTTGAAGCTACTGTGGAATATGCGAATATAAAAATTTCATTCAAATCAATTGTTAACATTTCATCCTTCCTCTCTTTTAAAATTGTTAAAAAAACTCATTCAAATATTTTTTACGCTATAGAATCACACACGTACTACTGAACGCCGATAAGGGATTCTGCGGGTCTCAATAAAAAAAGGAGGCCTCTATATTATGTATATTATACATATACCGGGTAGAATTAAAATTAGTGTATAGGGATTTCAATGCTGTTTGTTTATATTGCTGTAAATTTTTACCTATTCATTTTACAGCAAAACGTAAACACGAAAGTAGTTCAGGATTTAAAAATACATAAAGGCCCATTTGGTTACCCAAATATTAGTATTTTACCATATATCAATTAAATTGAAATTAATATTTAGTAGGAAAATTGTAACACGGCCACGGAAAATTAAACAAAAACAAAAATGTGGATAAATAATGATCGAGGATACAGTTAAATAGTTATTTATGTATCAAGGCACTGAAGTTCCATTTTTTATCACGAATATGGAATTTAGTGGCGAGGAAAATAAACCAAGTGAGTGATAAAAGGGAACTTCAGTGTCGAGGTACTTATTAAGTTTTATTTTAAATCTAAAATTCGGAAAAATTGTAAAAAAATTACAATATAGATTAAGTTTATACATATTATGTAGCCCTATTAGATGCTGACATAATAAATATGGGATGAATCTTTGAGAGAATATCTCACGTTGTAATAAGAACCTTTTATGATAAGAAATACATAGTATAAATAAGCGTTAGAGAATGAAATGTTATCCTTTTTGCTGTATATCTTCAAAGTATAAACTGCTAAATAAAGCCTGTGTATTAAAATCAAAAAATTCGTTTTTTTTTTTATAATATATCGGTTACGATCATATAATTTACATCTGTCAGTTGTCAATTGAAACTGACAGTCACTGTTGCCAACCTCGAGAAGTGAAGTTATCGTAAATAACACTCAAAATTATGTGTTTTGTCCTCAATTTCGTTATCGGAATTAATTAGTTAATTCTTCTTGCAAATTTTGTTTCATGTTACGTCCAAATTTACTATAGTACGTTAATGTATATGCCAATGTATATCCTAATTGTACAATAATTATTTAACGGTTGCCAACACTGGGTTGCTCAAAATCGTCGTATAATAGATTACTTTAGTGACGATTTCTGAGCTTTTAATGACGATTTTTGAGCACTTTAAGAAGGTCTTTATTTTCTACAACGCATACATTTCAACGTCACTTGTGTCTTCTTTAAGGCTAGTAGAAAAAGTTATGTAATAATGGTTCTACTAGCCTTGAAGAAAATACATCGTCCGCGTTGTAAAAAATAAAGATCTTTTGAATATATCCCCGATCATTATTTTCCACATCACTTCTCCATTCGAACAATCATATCTTCAAAAACAAAAATATTTGACATATTTTTATCAGTGAATCCGGTCCAAAATTGACCATAATCGGAAAAAATAAACTATCCACATTTAAAAATAAATTGAATAAATTGCTCACAAAACATACCAATATATTCCACGTCATATCTTCGTGTAGTTTGTACTTTCCTCCCTACAGCAACACATTGAAGATCACGTCCATGCCCACATATGCTTAGAATATCAGTGAAGCACACGTTCACGTCCGCGTTGTTATCACAGGCGATAAATCTGCGGAAATAAGCGCTACAAATCGCCGCCGCCGCCGTCTGCTCCGCCGCGACGCCGTGCGCCGATACCAGCACCGAACGCTCGTATTTCATATTTCAATTTCGTACATCCTCTGTATAAATATGGACCCTAAATACATACGAATAAATAAATGTCCGGCTTCGGCCCTGTACTGTGCGGTGAATGGAGAGGATGATATATTGCTGGTACAGCTGATCTGCTTGAATAGATTTAACATGGGGTCGATGTATGTACTTTAAACAGACCTACGTTGATTTTTAAGTAAGTTTCACCTGTATATTGGTTCGAAATTATCTCGAGAACTGCTGAATCGAGGAACACTAAATATTTTGTAAATTAGTAACTGTTTTTCCAACTAGATGCTAATGTAAAGCTGTAAAAATAAATTGTTGTGCGTAACACAGAACCTCCAGCAAATATTAATATTTAAACGGTACAAAATATACACATTTTGTACGAGGTCTGTTCAGAAATTAACCGAACTTAATTTAACTTTAACTTAAACTTTATAATTAATTCTACAGATTATTGACCCTTCCTTGTCCCCTTCAAAGTACTCTTCATCCTTATTCACAATGGTGAAGAAAAAATTAATTTGTAATACTACATTGCCAACTAAACTGTGTCAAGAACTCTCCACAAATTATTGGTATAAAAATATATTTTTTCTTCAAACGTCATAAAAGTACGTTGTTATGTATTTGTATTCAACAAGCAGAAGTTCAATATTGTCGCCGCCGGCGTAAAAGTGTATCCTTGGCAACACATTTACGCCGGCGGCGGACAAAGTAAAATATTATGAAAAATAGTTAGGTTGTAATTCAATAATTTGACAGTTAAAATGAAACAAATAAACAAAAATAACAAAACAGCATATTCTACGACAACTTGAAATGCTAGATAAGACAGAATATTTTTTGAAGTTTTGAGCATTTTATAATATTTATAATTTTATTTTCTATATTTGAAGAAAAAATAGCATGTGTTATTCGGAATAAATGTGTCTTTGGGTGCTTCGCATGTAATTGTTCGACTCGCTTCGCTCGTCGTTCAAACTTACATGCTCAGCACCCAAAGTATCACATTTACTCCTAATGACACAATATACTATTTCCGACGACCACTACGAAAAGTACATAAATTCACACGTTAAATTATTACTGAAAGTTGGTCATTGCATATCTCTAGCAATACTGTGTGATGTGAAAGCTCGTTAGCCAATCAGATGCGTCCGCAACTGTGTGATATGATTTTATCACACGCTGCGATAACTGAGCGAACTAACCTAAAAATTTGTATTTAAAAGTTTTACAGTTGCAGATAATTTACTGAATTTACACGGATTAGGAAGAATGGACCTTGATTTATAAGATTTTAACATTATTTTTGGTGAGTTCTGAAATCAATGATAATAATTAACATAATCTGTTTTAATATTTTTATGTAAATTTTATATTGTTTTTTTTTTTACTTAATTGTGGTCGTCGGAAAAGTATCGTGTACAACTCGTGCAGAAAGGGTAATTCACACTCGTGTAAAATATCCAACTTTCAGCACTAGTTATACAATATACTCTATTGTATTGTGATATTAATTAAAATATTTTACAATAAATATCTGCTAAGTTTTCCGTGTGTAGGTAATGTTTTCAGAAATATTACTGTGACGCTTTCTATTAAATGTTATTTTTGTCGAAGAGAATAAATATAATATTAATATTATTATCTATTGTATAAAACAATTGCCAATCACTCAAAATTAATTTTTCGACATTTTACTTTAATTTTTCTCCCGGAAGCTTTAATTTCAAACTAAACTTGACAGAATTTAATTAATACATATAAACAGTTAACGATCGTTCAAATTTAAGTTTTGACATTTGATGTTTAGTTTCTTTCCCAAAACTTTTAACTAATTAGATGCGATTTAATCAATATTTATTAAAAATCTTTCTCAAAATACATTGAAATCATTTAATTTTTTTTCTAAATTGGAAATATATACGAGAAAACGGTCAATACAAATAGCACTTTTTCGAAAGTGCTTTTATATTCAATATAAATTGAATTAATTTTTTTGTCTAAACGCTGACGGTTTTGCTATAATTAACAAATCAACTCGCATTGAAACTTACAATTATTAAGTTTTGATACTCTATCTTTTATCATTCATAATAGTCCAGGCAATGAGTACTTTCAGGGTTACAAAAGGTCAGGGAGTGTTCGTTTTTGGTAGATTTTTACAGTTCGGTGTCCTAATTAATATTCTGAGTTTGCGACCTTGGACGACCGCCACTCGCGCCGCCCTATTGAAAAAATGATACCAAAAATCAGTTTTTCAAAAATATCTTCTCTCCAGCGCCAATTAGGTTGAAAATAGTAATTACAAAAATTAAAGAGCATACAATTCCCTACAACTTCTGTTATAAACATTTTCCAATCAGATGAAAAAAACGGTGGTACGTATTATGTAATCGATATTTGCTTAAATTTCATGAAAAAATATAGCGATTTTGCGAATTGTAGAAATTTGTTAAGTTTGACTTCGCTGTAAATCGTGAAAAACTCATCACGTTGGAAAATGTTTAAAACAGAAGTTATTGGAAATTTTATGCTCTATAATTTTTGTAATAACTATTTTCAACCTAAGTGGCGCTGGAGAGAAGATATTCTCGAAAAACTGTTTTTTAGTACTTTTTTTCAATATGGCGGCGCGAGCGGCGGTCGCTCAAGGTCGCAAACTCAGAATATTAATTAGGACATCGAACTGTAAAAATCTACCAAAGATGAAAACTCCTTGACCTTTTGTAATGAAAGCCCATTTGTATGTCTTCATTGCCTGGACTATAAGTAATTGAACATATATTGCCGTACATCCATCTATCGATCATCCACACAGACTCAAATTAGAAAATGATGATATCGAATTCAGAGGACGGCCGAGGACCTCAAAATACGCACAGATTACATGTGGTAGAGGCCGATAAATATTTTAACAATTCTATTCACTTTCACATAATTGGTATTACTCTTCAACAAACATCAAATGTAATGAAATCATAAGCGTGGGTGTGATTATAGGAGTAGCATCTGATCTTACCATTACCACATGCTAGAGCTATGCAAACAAAAAGCTATGATTACAACTACCACGAAATGTAAGAACCGGCGTTTAATATTAATTTATTAAAATTTGATTGTCGCTGGAAGATAGCAACGGGAACGCCATTCATTCAGAGATAATTGGGCAATGAGTGAAAACAGCGCCGCCTTCCCGCCTACACAAATTTGCGCTGTCTTATAATTAATAATATTTTCATTTGAAATTATATAAAACAGAGGCGTACTAATTTATATTCTGTTTGCTTTGAAGTCTAGTTTGTATTCAGCCTGAGTATGAGGCGATCAGAATAGTGTGGGCAGCACAGCACCTCCCATCAAATATTTCTTTATTCAATTTAATTAATTTTTATGCCAGATATACAATGTATCAATTTCGAAGCTCATCATTTGAATCTCGAGAACTATAAATATGAATAAAACAAAATTTAATAATTTTTTGTTTCCCCAGCCATAGATCGCTAGACATGCAAAAAAAATCTATTTTCGTTTTTTTTTTTTCATTTTTAATTAATTTCAAATCTATCTCATATTTAGAAAAATGTTTCAAGTAAAAAAGATATATATTTTTTCTATCCCCATTATAATTTAACTTTTTCGATGAATTATAGTACCCATAATTCACTCTCGTGGATTATAATTCATAATTCACTCTTCTCGACCACTTGACATGTAGTCAGTTGTCATTTTGTATTTTTATGTTGACGTTTTTCAACGTGTGTTTTCAACGAATTTCGATCATTTCCGAATTTACAGGAGTAGAAAAAGTATAGTATTATATTCGGGATTATGTTCATTATTCACTCGGATGATTTGCGTCACGAGCCGAATAATGACTATCATAATACACTATTTACTGTGCTGCTCATATGCTAATACTATATAACACTACTACCCTTATACTTCAACATTAGCTATTTAATATAAATAAAAAAAAAGATAACAAATATATTTGTAAACTGTTGTACCGAATTACCACTTATTTAAATGGAAGCAATGAATGTTTTTCCCATTTCTCTATTTTATATTTCTGCCGCAAGGTGTCAGCTACTTTGATTTTGTTTCTCCAATAGCTTTCGCATTTGACGTTTCGCCGATTTTGAGGTTATTCTCATACAGGTTTCATGAGTATCATACGTGTTTATTCAAATATTTTATTTAAACATTTGATAGTCTCATGCCAAATTATATTATGTAATGAAATTTTTAAAATATCACATCTCGCTGAATTTTTTTTAAATGTCATATTTTATTTCTATTTATCTAAACTAATGAATAACAAATTTAACAGAACATGTCGGAATACCCTTTTGGTATTAATGGTAAAACAGTACAAGGCATGATGCACATATTTATGTATGAAATCTTAAAAATGAGAAGCATTTCTTTGAATGCTTATATGCCAGCGTTATTAATTATTATTATCTTAATCGTTCCATCAGTAAAAAATTACAAATATGTACATACAACAAAAATCAGTATCTATAATGACTTATGGTAAGAAATGCAATTTAATAAATACATTATTTTTAAAATTGCAATCATTCCAATCTCATATAAATTATTCAACAACAAACATCCTTGAAATTCTTAGAAGCAATGCACTCATCGATACAAAAAATTGCTACTTATATTTTTAATTAATATCCATTCAGCATTCCTGCAACAATCCTCAGTTTATAATCGTACAACTCTCACATTTTCAAGTAAAGCCAATAAGAACTCAAACAATATATCATAATATTTTTACAGAAAAACAATTGAAAGTTACGAAGAAGAACAGTTGATAGATGTATCAATCATGGAAACATCCAGTTCAATTTACGAGCTTGGCCGCATTGTGGCAGCACCTGTGCTACGGTGAGCGTTGCGTTTTTGTTGCGGAAAAACAGTTGAACACAAGTGCAGTTGTACGCGTATAAATCACAGGAGGCCAGGCGCGGAAACCGCGCTGCACGAACATATTTCCCTAACGGACTAGAGCGGAAATTTCGCTAAACCTTTTATACTTTTTAGTTGTTACTGTGCTTATGTAGTACGAATGTAGCTAAAAAATGTAAATTTTGTTCCATATTGATGTTGCAGTTGACTGTTTGAATTAGTATTGGAGTCTGTGGTCAAATTTTAACCTAGTATTGGGCTTCCAAAATTAAAATACTCCAACTAGTGGTAGAAAGCTAAAGGTACGTAAATTTCATAGTATTTTGAAATTAATTGTTATTTTTTAAATAATAGTTATTTTAAGAGTATTCCAATGTAAGTATAACATTTGTTTAAGCCGTATTTATTTATGTCAAAATGAAAGGTTTATTATATTTGTAGATTATAGGTTAAGATTGAATTTCTCCAAAAAAACCTATAAAAACAGGAAAATTTGCAGTGTGTATGGCAACAGTTCTGCTGCCAATAAAAGCAAACTACCAATACTAAAGCAAGCATTCGGCATCATAAGATATCATACAAAATTAATTTGACATGTACCTTTTGGGAATTGTGATCAACGCCATCTCTTGATAATTTGGAAGCCCAATAAAGGAAAAGACGGTTGCGAAATTTCACGGAAATAAATGTTTTAAGGGCCCCTGATTCCGTTTTGACCATTTTCTCAACGACGTCTGGGTGGATGGCTAGATGAACGTGTGTAGATTTTTGAAGCAATTGCAGTACCTGTACTTAGAAGTTTATTTCATACATTAAACAATTAACTCAATTTCGAATACCTACAAATTTATAGGCTCAAAAAGTTTCAAATAAACCGCAAATGTGATAAAAAGGAACTTCACACTTCAGTGCGGCAGTAAATATTAGTTTACATTTTTGTCAATTAAGTCAAACATTGAAACTTGCACACAGTATTGCCAACCTTGGACGGACAATTATTTATGTTCACAACTTTTTCATCGCAATTAATTAGTTCGTTTTCCTTGCACATATTGTCTCATTTTATGTACAAATTTACTATTGTACATCGAACACTTCTCGAAATTATCCTACTTGTACAGTAATTATCGTACGGTTGCCAACACTGCGTTGCTCAAAATCGTAATATTATGGGTTACATTTATGCCGATTTCAGAGCATTTAATGACGATTTTGGCGTTTTTTAGTCCCGATTTCAAATAAAACATATTTTTTTGCCGATTGACATTAAAGATGACATTTCACGGACTGCTAACAGTCTGTAAAGTGTCACTTTTATGCCTAGACTGCAAAAATATTTTACATAACAACCGCTCAACAAACGCATAGCAATCGTCAATAAATACATAGCAACCGTTCAACACATGCATGGCAACGTAATTTGACAGCAATATCCTTCAAAATATCTATATAAAATAATCACTAAATTAACATTAATTAACAAAAATTATGTGTTCAACTCGGCATCAAACATAGATTTATAGCTTCCGCAGCATTCATTGCCTCGGCTTCGCCTCGTCAATGAAACGGCAGTCTCTGCTCTAAATCTGGTATTTTGATGCCTAGTTAAACAAATAACTATTTATTTCTGCTTCCGGCTTCAAAGTAAACTAACCTGATGTAGGCAGCCCATAACCTCCCGCCCAATACAACTCTTAAACGGTACAAAATAGTATTTGATGATACAGAAACATACATTCTTATTTATTTATTTTCTATTTATATTTGAGAAATTTAATTTATGTTTAATATTATATTTTGAAAAATGACATGTAATAAATATGATTAAAACCCTATCGAGCTTGGTATTAAATTAAAGTTCTCACGGAGAAGTTAAATTATATTATCAAAAGTTAATTTTTACTGATCGACAATTGTTCTTATACAAGTTATTTGAATCCTACCGAGTTTGGTATCAAATTAAAAGTTAGGGAGAAGAGTTAAATTAAAATGTCAAAAATTACTATATAACGGTCGTCAATAGTTTTTTATACAATTTGTTTAATCATGCCGAATTTGCTATCATCAAGTTCTCATGGGGGAGTTAAATTTAAATATCAAATATTAATTTTATACGATAGTCATTGTTTTTTAATGGTAAGTTGAATCTTCTCAAATAGGAGAGCTGTACTTAAATATCAAGAATTACTGTTAATTGATTATCAATTGTTTTTATAATAGTTATTAGAATTCTTTCGAGTTTGGTACCATACTTTCGAAAGTGAACTTATATTATCTGATCTTTTACCCAATTAGACAACATTGTATATGATGTATTTTTTAAGATATGTACATAAATTATTCGAAGTTAGATTTATATGTACAAGAAAGTCTTGTGGTGGCCACACCAGATTATTAAATTGAATACATTGCAAATTTTTCTGTATATTATACCGCTTATAAGTTGCTTATGCCAGAGGGTCAAATCAGATTATTTTGTATACATTTGCAAAAATAAATTCGGAAGTATACTAATTGCTGTACTTTACTCGTATTTCTCTTTCAAAGTTCGGCCGTAAAGATCCTCCATTATTCAACAGCAAAGTCATAACCGTATTTCAAATAAACAGCACTTCCAGCGGCCATTATCAAATATGCAGCGATTTCCTGGTTTAAAATTCCTTAAAAACATCTTGAAAATACTCACAGCTGTACACTCCATCACGAATCACGATCCACAATGAAACAGTTTTAACGATTTGAGATATAAATCTTAATTAATAATTCCCGCTTGGAGCCACGGCACACCGGAGGTAATTCAGTCGTGGAATAACTTCAAGGAGCGAGGATCTTCCTTGGAAGAACGGCTTGAGACGAAGATGAACATCGCCGGAGACGGTTTCATTTACTTTTAACGTCTTTCTTTGAAGCGATACTCGCCAGATTATAGATTACGCGGGTGCGAAATCTCGCGAAGTATAATGGGAATATATTTCACACTTGTATATTTTATTTTTATCATTTAAGCCTATACTGAAAATCTAGTTTTTTTAATATAGTTTTTAGACTTTGTTAAGTTAACTTGTGTTTTTTGTACTATGATACGTGTGTTTTATCACATAACTAACTATTTTAGTCATTTGCCCTGAAGAATGCAAATGTGTTGTCGAAACGTCGGCTTTTGATTTTTATAAATATATCTTGACTACAGTCCTGGGTATGTTTTACCTTTCATATATCCAAGCCAGTTTATAAACTCTTCATTTACAGAAAAATAAATGTTGCATCTTAGCTGAAAATCACAGTATAAAATTATAAATGAATGCTAACAAAACAGTAATCCGGAAGTTAACTGTCAAAATTTGTCATTTCAATATAAGAGAAAAAGTTGTTAGACAATGGCATAAAATTTAAAAGAATCTACAATGAATAATTTTTTTTTCGTCTAATACTATAGAAAGAAGTTAATTTTACGCCTGAATTTACATCACAAACTTGATGTTTTCTGAGGAATTTTACTTTGTCGCTCGTCTCCATTAGAAATTAGCGGTAATATTTTTGTCGCTCGTCTCCAATTGCAACTAGCGGTAAAAGTTTGTTTTTTTAATTTTTTTTCTTATTTTTTTAGTTTAATGAATTTAGATCAGTGCGTTTTCTTTTATAATCAATCGTCGTCAATATTGTGTATAAATCGAGCTTAAGTATTTCGAACGTTAAACATAACTTTGCGCTCTAAATACATATACAAATAGCTATTGTACTTTGATCATTTCTATCATCAAGTTTAAAATTATTGGTACAGTTTCAATATAACTGACTAAAATACAAATTTGTTACAAGTGTAAGACCTCATTTATATTAATATCTCAAGTACTTTTCGTTTGTTTTCAATTTTATGATAAAGGATATTACATAAACTAATACTAAGTACTAATATTTGGACTGTTTCGGTATACTCTTTTCATCCAATCGGTGTCTGGGTTTTCTTCATGTAGTATCTGTTGTGCTGATGTTTCATTTCTTCGGTCGCCTGTACAGTCTCTTCTTAAGAGATTTATTGTCTCAAAGTCTCTCCCACATATTCTGCATTGTCTGTCTTCGTCACTTGCCCAGTAATTATTTTGTATGTCTATATATCTCCGTAAAATTTCGTCAACCATATTTTGACCATGACTTCTTCATCTTTCTATATCGGTCGTTGAAAGCCCGTTACTAAAATATAATTTTGCCCTTTTTACTTCCTATTGATTCTTTCCCTGCTTTCTTTCTTCTTTTCTTGATATTTCTACCCAACAATCATATGCGACGCTTTTCCATGGTGTCCTTCTTAATTTCTCTTCATACTTCATTGCTCTCTTACTTGCTTCTGTATTTATTTTGTATTATATTTTATGATCAGTATATCATGTAGGTTAATGTCATTTAATTCCCGAAAATCTTTAGTAAATGTAATTAGTTAATCAGTCCTCATAATTCAGTAATGTATGCCGCATTAAAATGTAATAAATATAAACAAAACATTAATAAACATAAAAATAGTTTACAGCTTTTTGTCCCAGATACAAAATACAATTACTCTCCACATAAAATGATACTAAATATGCAAAAAACATGTGAATATATTTCCGTAGAGCGCCATCTTTCCCCGGGCACCTGTACATCTCATTCATTCAACATGATGTCATCGCTGCACGCTTTAGCATAAAATCATTCTTGAATAATTCATACCAGAGACGCGAAATAATACACAGCAAGGCAACAAATCACGTGAATAAAACAAAAAAGGTGCGTTCGGGTGCGTGCGCCGGCGCGAAGATAGCCAAGTGTGCGCGGCAATAAAATTTAAATAATGCGATGCCTTTATTATATTTTTACGGCTAAATTTGGGTAATACTTGCGGTTCACGGTTATGGAGGTTTCTTATTACGGTTCGCAAGACATTTTTACGCGGGAAACGCGTTTTTTTTTTAAATAAGCAACGTTTTCTGCCTTTCTAAATTTAATGTTATTGAAATGTAAACAATTTTGAAATTAGTTCTTACAAGACACTAAATTTTCAATTGTATATTTATTTATAATTCTCATTTGGAGCTGATTCTATATTTGAGAAGAAAAAAAAACATTTATTGTTTTATAGGTGTAACTTAGCGAGCAAAAGAAATGTAGTTATTTCCATACTTTTCCTATGAAGCGTTTTGTAAAAAAATATGCTTTTATACTTAGATGCCGTATACCTTTGATTGTTTAATATAAAGCAAAATCCTATAAAACCGTTCACTCGCAAAGTAGCTGAGTTTATTTTATTATTTGTAACATGTTAGTATTTTTTTGATCTGCATTTCGTATCTGAAATTCGTATCTCGAATCAACAAATGTGGAAAATTACAGTGAGGAATTGTACATTTACCGAAAATACAAAAGTCGAATGTTGGAAAAGATACAAATATCGAATGTTACAAAACTCAAAAATACATTTGTCGACAGCGAAACATACCAAATGTCGTAGTTCCATCTAGTGAGTAATGATTACAATGTGACATTTGGTATTATTCACTTTTGATAAATGTATTTTCGAGATTTGTAACATTCGACATTTGTAATATTCGAGGATTGTAATATCCAAGCGATTCGACAAATGTGTTTTCGTGTTTTGTAACTTTTCCAACATTCGACCTTTGTATTTTCGGGAAATGTATAATTCCTAATCGTAATTTTCGACATTTGTATATTCGAGATTTGTGATTTGTATTTTCGTGAAATGTTCTTCCGCACACTACTTTCGCCCACTCATCTGTCATTGCCAAATTGACTGATTCGTAACATTTAGTATGTGGACTACAGTGATGGGGGCGCGTACTTACAATAGCAGGATTTATTAAAACGCTATACAACACTCGTGAAGAAACGAATTCACTCCCTTATGGGTCTTCTTGGTTCTTCACTCGTATCGTTATATATTATTACAACCTTACAATTTACACGCGAATATCCCTGTAGATGTATGTTTATGAGTACATTACTTATTAGTCTTTCTGGTGAAATACTCCAATCTATTTTCATAAAGCAATGCCCTATTTTACATTTCGCACCCATTTCCTGGAAATCCACTCTGGCGTAGTGCGTAAGCCGCAATATCACGAAGTAATTTTCAGCGCATCGTTCTTTAAATACATAATTCCACTGCCGTCTTCGCTCCCCCCTCTCTGCACCAGCGAGAACATTGGAAATGCGTGTAGATTCCCCGCGAGGGAAACTCACTCACTCCTCGAAGAGGTTGTAAATTACACCGCGCCGTGCGCTGGCGTCGCGGTTGCGGTGGTAGCGCCCGTGGTTGGTTCTGGAATTAACCAACACTTCATTGTGAATGTAGTTCTGTTGCTGACTCGAGCGAAATAAGATTACTGTAGTTGTAAAATAGGTTTTAGGTTTGTGAGGCCCGTGAGTTACCGGGATGTGATTCTACTGGATCTGCCAGGATTTTGTGGAGTTTGCAATAATAACCGTTGTTCAGTAGTATTTAGGGAAGACGTAGACAGTCATATGATTTATTGGTGGAATGTATTACATATACGAGATATGATCCAAAAGAAAATGAACTTAAATTGAATTTATTGTTTTCTTTTGTGTCCAAAAAACTTTCACTTCCTGATTTGCAATAAGGTTTTATAAATTTATAAAACAGTGAAATTTTATTCCATAATACGACTAAGCGCTAATTTAACTCTTAGAATAGATATAAATATGTTGGGAAAATTGTTAACACGCTCTGTGTCATGTTGCGCTGTTTTGTTAAAACCATTACTCCTCCACAATAATGCTTAGTGGAGGGTTATGATTTTGACGTCACATGCAAGAAAGAGAAAGATGAGGTAAAAGTTGAGATAGAAGTTCATAATAAGGCGCGGGCAGACATGTGACTTCGGTCAGCTGATTGTAGCCCCAACTGTCAGTTGAGATTACAGTAAAATTATTTGCTCATTTAAAATTTTTTTTAAAGGTTTCATTTTTAATATTTTGTGTGTTTGTGATTTTAGTTAGTGCGTTGCGGTACTAAAAGTGTATCAAAATAATATTAAATTATTTCATTTTGTACTGTTTCCGTAGTGCGACAGTATAAGAAAATTCTTATACTATGGTACTACAAAAACTGTATTGAAAGAAATAATTTATTTATATTTATATACACTTTTGGTACCACTATACACAAACTATAATCACAAATACACAAAATATTAAAAATAAAACCTTTAAAAAAATTTAAAACGAGCAAATTATTTTACTGAAATCTGAACTGACAGTTGAGGTTACAATCAGCTGATCGAAGTCACGTGTCTGCCCGCGCCTTATACAAACAACCATGTTTGACGTTTGAGATGGTGTTTTAACAAGGTTATGTTTTTATTTTTGAAGTTTATTATTTAGGAAATTTAATAAATGTAACACTGGCCATATATTCTTTATAGTAATAACGGGAGTCACTATTGCACAAACTATACATACATTTAATTTTTCATATTTAGCATCATTTTTAGAACTGTCGTCTTGACACCGTTTTGTTTGTATTTCGCCCACGTGAATTTCATCGTAGTTCAAGGTTAGATACAAAATTGTTATGAACATCATGTGATTAGTTTGTCAAAATATAAAATTATTTCAGATAAATCAGTCATCAAACAATTTTATATTTTGACAAACATTTTATTTTTTGACAACTACACACACACACACACACACACACACACACATATATATATATATATATATATATATATATATATATATATATATATATATATATATATATAGGGTGTTAATTAAAAAATGGGCCATAGGCGTTTAACATGTAAAAAAAAAAGTTTTTCCTTGCGCAAAAGTCTCCATATTATTTTAGGCAAAAAAGCTTCAAATAAAACTTTTAAAGAATTTAATTCCGCATCTGAGTTAATTAACAGATTTTATTTCTGACATTTTATAACCGAGAAAAACCATTTTAAAGTTATTTGAAAATTGCTTATTTATAGTGTTAGCCTTGGAACTCAAACAAAATTGCAAACAATTGTATGACATTTTAACTGTCAGAGAAAGGTTATATTTTTCAGTTTCACCGCAATAACATATTTTTTTGGTAAAATGAAAAATTTTGCTCACGAAGAAAAGCTACAAATTATAAAATGGTTTTATTCGGGACAAAGCTTGAGGAAAATTTGAGATTTAATAAGTGTAGTCTGGCCACACCGCCGAATACCGAGCAAATCTACAATAGAGAGATTTATTAAAAAATTTGAAGAGACTGGTACATTTAATTTTAAGAAGCAAGAAAATGCACATATTTCTTTTAATCATGAAGAGAACGTATTGGCTTTAATTGAAGCAAACCCTACACTAAGTTTGAGAGAAGTTGCTTCAGAAATTGGAATTAGCCACGTTTCTGTTTATAATATTTTTAAGAAGTACAAATATTTCCCATATAAATTCCACGGTCATCAAGAACTTGTCCTAGAAGATTTTGAAAATCGTGCAACCTTTTGCGAAATTATTGTGATATTATTTAGATTGTTGTAGCAGGAATTGAAAATAATATCATATTACTAATATAAATAAAAATATTGTTATTGTAAATATCTAAATTGCTGTCACTATACGTACGATAAATTTTTGCTATTGTTGCAATCCATAATTTCGTTATAGATACCGTCCTATTGACTCGCGAAATCTGCAGCGTCAATTCCACTCGAAAATATCAACGATGATAATCATATCACTCATTATGTTACCACTGAAAATCTTGTCAACATTTTTTTCACTACGTATTAGAAAGAAAAAATTAATATTTGGTTACATTTTCGAAACTTCCCTGAAAGTCTCTGACCCATGCACGCAAACACACACATGCGTCCAGTGGAGCCCGTCTCCGTCCACGCGTGGGGTAATGGCCGAGTTGTGTTGTTCCGGGCGATCTCGTCAAAAATACGATTAGCGACGTGTCACACGTTTTTGCAATCAATCATTCTCATT
Organism: Poecilus cupreus; assembly: GCA_963942605.1. NCBI lineage: Eukaryota > Metazoa > Arthropoda > Insecta > Coleoptera > Carabidae > Poecilus > Poecilus cupreus. Next base: position 22,051,879 of record OZ012718.1, read on the forward strand.
CGGTGCTGACTGCTGACTCGCTCATTGCTGACTCAACTGAACCAAAAGTTTTTTTTGTTTTATCAAAACGTCAATTTGTGATTACTTTGTTCCAGTTTAACTCGATGCAAACTGATTTCATTGTTTGTGTTGTTTCCAACACGCCGTAATTAACTGGTGGATTCAATAGCAGTTTATTCGGAAAACGGTAGATCCGTATGCACATGAAAAGTAGTATCTCCGTGGCGTTGATCATGAGATCCTCAGTTCGACCCCACAGCCTGCAGTTGCCATATTACTTTTACTTCTGGTTCTCCCTCCATTAACATCTTTGGGGCTGTGATTTGACGGCTGGTATAATTTCAATACTTTTTACCTTCTTATACTATATAAGGAAGTTAGGCAATCTTATAATATAAGGAAGTTAGGCAATCATGATATAAATCAATTGCTAGATTTTCACGAAAATACAAGTTTTAAGGTCCACCGAATCCGTTTTGACTATTTTCTCAATGATGTTTGAGTGGTGTATGAGTATATAGATAACTGAATGTTTGTCTGTATGTTCTTTAACATATAACTCATGAACAAGAAAAGAAAGAGTCATGAAACTACACACTTAAGTTTTATTACAATGTGAAGAATTTACTTAATTTTGATCATAATTACATAACTGGAAGTGAAAGTGGAATTTTACTTGATACTCTAATCAATAAATTCTATGTATTTCGAATATGAACACAGCTTCGAAAAAAGTTTGAAATAAAATGTTAGCAAGAATATTTGGAACATAAAACGTTATTTGTAATTTTCCTATATTTGCTTCCTTTTTTGAGAAAAAACTTTAAAATTTTAAATAGTACCCTCTTTATTAATTGCAAATTCGCATTCTCTAGACAAAATTCTTGACATTTTTTAAAATAAATTCATTTTTCAAAAGTTACATATTTTGCACACACCAATTGTAACCACAAACACAATCATGATCATCACTCTGGCGTATAGCATCACCATCACCATGAACATCACCATCACTATGAACATCAAAACATCATCTTTACCATCACCATCACTATTTGATAACTATCATTATAATCGTTAAATTGTGTACTAGTTTTGCTGTGTTCAAACACAAATGTCAATAATGAAAGTTACGTATTTTTAAACTGGATGTTATTTCGACTGTGAAAATTGTAAAGTGTAACATGACCGACGTTTCGGTTTACACTTAAACATTCTCCAGAGTCTAAAATTTACAATAATAATTACAATATGCTTAATATACACAAGCGACACACTAACTAGTAAACCGAAACAGAAACGTCGGTTATGTAAGAAGAATATATGCTGTATGATTGAGATTTAGAATATTTTTTACAAGTTACATATTTTTGTCTAGAGAATCTAAATCTGCCATAGAGAAGAGTGTCCTGTTCAAAATTGTTACCGTATCCACCTTCAGGAGTTGAGGAGAGTGGTTCAAATTTGGCACCCTTTAATAGAGATCAAAACATTTTTGCAACGCATTTTTTTCGATGTTTCATTCCGATGTGTGTTTCGCAAAATATTTGGGAGGTACGGGTTTGATCCCCATAAACGAAAAATTTCGACTTCATAAAATATAACTTCTGTGGCTTCCCTTCCGCCATCATGCACAAATATATATCAAACCCAAATCTATTTTAGAGCAGAATTCCACACTCAGCAATTCGTAAATTACGCTACGATGAAAATATTTATATTTTTGTAACAGACATCCCGTTACATTTCGACCAGAAACTACACAGATACGCATATGTGGTTGGCCTTAGGCTCGTTCCACTGAGTCAAAACATTCCACACGGCAGATTGCACGATCGCAGGTAGCCGTGACCGAGCAGCCAACGCAACACATGGGATGTAATCAGCGGACAAATGAAGGTATCAGCGTGATCGATTCCGGTGCGTGATGAGAGGGCGGCCGCTGACAAATTGCCAGCGACGCGCTGCTCTTGCCAACGAACGCAGGTGTAGCGTGGCCTCAGGCTTGCTTGTTTAAGGCGAATCATACGCCATGAAGTTGGTAACAGTTGATCCTACAATTACAGTTTGTTTGCTCTCATTACAAAGAGTAAATCTTATTTTGTATTATTTTTATAACCAAAGAATAATGTTTAGCAAATATGTAGATTTAAAATAAAGATGCTCAAATGTCTAAGTAAATTTTCAGCTAATTTTAATTTGATACATTTTCAAGTAGAGGTACAAGGGTGAAGTTTTATCGGCAATAATTAATTCATTAATTATAATAATAGATTTATTATTCAACATAACTATATCCCAATTACAGAACAATAATACAGTCTTAATTAATTTAAAAAGTGAGAAAAATTATGCAGATACATTGAGAAAAATATTAATATACATTTAATCAAAGAATCTATTTTATCTTTAAATTCCTCAACATTAAAACTAAAATCAACTTTTGAACAATAGATTGGTACCACGAGCTCTGTTCTTTGGGTGTTTTAAGAGAAGTGTTCTAAGCTCGGTTTTAGAGCTGTACAATGTTCTAAAATTATTTTATAAAAAATGCTTCAAATAAAAGTTATAGAGAAATGTGTTGTCTACCAGTTTTAGTTGAAGTACTTTTTTATAAAATAATTTTAAAACGTTGTACAGCTCTAAAACCGAGCTTAAAACATTGCTCTTAAAACACCCTAAATCAGAGCTCGTGGTACCAGCCATTGTTTGTATGAACGACACATTGAATTGTTGGTTGGTAGTTCTGTGCGCACTTGCGTATTTTTGCGAATATGAATTTTTAATTCGGTATATTATTAACAATATTAATACTCTGTATGTTAAGAATTAACACAGAGATTTTTATACAGTCTGGGGCATTACCAAAAACCCAATTTTAAACAATCATCATTATAGAAAATCTTTTGTTCGTTAAAAATTAGGTAAACTAGACAAACAAGTGTGTATAATACGCTGAAAATTTCACAGAATATTTTTTATTCACAACTGTTTATCTAATATTTTTAAGGTAATTGATAATATCCCGATACTGTCTGTGAATTGCAATTAGTAAGGCAGTACCACGTGTTTTAGACGCCTTTTTATGAATATCAGCACCTTTCTCCACTAGGAATTTGACCATATCCAAGTGACCATACATCACCGATGTATGTAGAGGTGTCAAACCATCATCATCCGTAATGTTTACACAAAGCCCTACGGTAATTAAAAATTCTGCAGCTGCAACATTATTATTCCTGGCTGCAAAATGCAAAGCTGATTTTAAATTAGAGTATTTATGAAAAATATCAGCTCCAGAATCAATTAAGTATTTAATTACGTTTACTCCATTCGATTTGACAGCTGTTATGACTGGAGTCTGCCCATATACATCACAATTGTTTATATCCGCCCCTTGTTGAAGTAATAATTTTATTATTTCAATGCAACAATTTCTGGGAATATAGTTTAATGGCGTACGATGTTGACTGTCTTTCATATTTACATCTGCACCATTATTTATTAAAAACTCCACAATTTCCACGTTATTCTTTGAAACAGCTTGATGTAGTGGAGTTTCACGATTAATATTAACATGATTCACTTCTGCTCCTTTACTTGTAAGGTATTTCACCAAATCTAAATAATTGTGCGACACAGCCAACGATAAAGGGTTACAAAATTCCATGTTTACTATATTAACATCTGCACCTTTCTCAATTAAATACTCCACAATTTCCAAATGATTTTGTGAGCAAGCTGCGTGCAATGCCGTATAACCTAGTTCAGTGCTAAAATTAACATTTACCCCATTTCTTACAAAACATTTAACCACATTTAAGTGTCCATCAAGAACAGCTTCTATAAGTGGAATATACCCAGATTGATTTTCCGAATGAATATCAGCACCAGAAGCACATAAAAACTCTACAACTTCTACGCTGTTCTTCCAGCTAGCTGCATGCAGAGGTGTTATTCCATCGTTAGTTTTAAAGTTGACGTTAGCGCCTCTATTTACCAGAAACTTAACCACGTCGATAGTTCCTCGACTCGCCGCGTCCATCAGTGGTGTGTAGTACTTGTCGTCTATGCAGTCAATGTGCGCTCCATTATACAAAAGAAGATCCATGATTTCTTCGCGCTGCTGTAAAATTATTCAGAATTATTACCTATCAAACTAATTTCAGTTCGGTAAATGAGACTTTACCGGATCGTTATTTTTACGGTACAGTTTCATTGATAAGCAGTATTTTATTAGGATTTGGCCACTGATTTCTATATAACACTAGATTGGGTTTAAGCCGCTATGGTGCGTTCCCAATTGATCGCCGTCATGATGGTAAAAATTGAAATTTTGTAACAATATTTTACCGGTTCAGGTTATTAAACCTATGTTTACATGCACAAAAGTAGGCAGGGTAAGTATGTCATAACCCTATGCTGCACGGTAATATTACCATACTGACCTGTCAAAACAGTCAAGAAAATTAATTATAAATATGATACAAAACAAGTGTAACCATGGTGTTAAATAAAAACAGACTTACTTGATAACCTTCTAACATTATGACAGACGTTATTCATAAAAGAATTTCAAAAAATAATATTATTAATACCGTTAACGTCTTTATATTCTGAAACTGATAAACTATTGAACAAACCACGGATGTTATGAGTCATAACAGGCTTTAGATATCTTGAAATCCTCGCTCTATGAGCTCGGATTTCAAACTGACATCTGCGGCTGTTATGACACTCATAACATCGCTAGGAATGTTAATAGCTATAAAAATGTTATATGATTGACATGAGCTGAAGAGAGGTGGTGGCAAGCGCGATGTAGAGAGAGTGAAGGCAGAGCTTTAAATCGCGCACTTATACTGTAAAAGTTTTATTAGATTGATTATCCGCTCAAAAGTGTCACAAAACCTCAATTTCACCCATTCAAATGGGAACACTTTCAAATGGCAGAATATGGCCCATGACCAATCGAGTGTTTAATAGAAATCATTGAATTTTACCCACTATATCATTTTCCGCATTCATTGTTGAAAATTGTTATAAGAAATGAGAACAAAATAAAACTGATTGCTATTTTTTTAATATTGTTTTTAAGAAAGAAAACAAACTTTTTTCCTAAATTACCACACAGTTATGAAATAAACCATTGGACGTCATATATCCATTAATGATTTTCACGGTGCTCATTTCGAAATGCCTGACAGGAATCCTTCGTCGCCTCGTTCGGTCTTATTTGTACCGTAAAAACTCATTTACCGGACTTTTAATATAAATAATTATTTTATAAGCTTTTACGTATTTTCCTGGCGAAGAACTTTGTACAGTAGTTCTAAACATTCTTTTTTTATTAAATATTTCACAGAACTACATAGACGTCATTGAGAAAATTATCTAAACTAAATCAGTGAACCTCAAAACATGTATTTCCGACAAAATTTCGCAACAGATTTTTTTTGAGTACTACTTATATAAACTATGCCTGTTTTACAGGACGCAATTATTTATTGGTCAATAGATTGTCAATTTATTGTTGTATTGTATCATACCACCCTTCGAGTCAATTTTTAATCAACTATAAATTGGTCAATTCATTGACGTATTAGAACATGTTCTATTTTTCAACAATTTCTTAGGGAATTGTAGAAAACTCTAGTCATTCCCAACCTCTCATACTTCTTTATGTTTTAAGTTAGTTTGTCATATTTGTAATAGGGAAATTGTCAGTAATAATGTAACAAGAGAGCGAGAATAAATTGAAAATAATTTGACAGGTCTTTCGAAAACTTGTTGCCAGGCAATAGCCACTGAAATCCTACTGGCGTTTGTGGCTATTGCCAAATGGCAACAAGTTTGAGAAATATACTGGAGAATTATTTTCTAATTTATAGAACTCTCGAGTTATATTTAATTAGATTATTTTTTATTTCTTCATCAAACACGCCACTAAATCTATCATTTTTTACTTGTGTTGATAACTATCTGGCATCTGACATTTGTCAAAAAATCTTCAGAGAGTATTCCCGGGAATAATCACTACAGCTTTATTCTCAGTATAATAATGATATGATTGGTTAAAACGTAGACACGTGACATACAATGAAGCATTGTTTTAAGAAACGTCAAAAAATAAACACAATGAACTGACGAAAAAATTTATTATTTAAATAATTATAAATGAACGACAATATTTTTGGTCTCGGCAATTCATTGGCGAGAAAAATTGCGTCGTTTAAAACAAGCATCATGAAAATAAAAGTTACCCGTAAAATTTGCATCATTGAACACAATTTACTTCAAAATTTATTCATTCATTATAACAATGATATTTTATTTCATTTATCTTCAAAGCGTATGGTTTTACTTAATATATGATTTTCAACAAATTACCTGGAGGAGAGAAGCAGCATGAAATGGGGTCAATCGCGCGTTATCCTTCTGCTTGAGGTCCGCGTTGTTTTCCACCAAGAGTTTTACGATGTCTGTGTGACCGCACGAGATGGCTATGGCCAGTGGAGAGTTCCCGTCGCCGTCTTTTGAATTTATATTTATGCCAGATGTTAAAAAGTGACGAATCTGATCCATATTTGCATTTTTTACAGCTTGATGCAATGTGGAGTTCCAGGGAGCTTCGAAAGACATTTTCTAAAATTTATACGTCTAATTAATAAATAAATTAGTACCGGATTCATACAACCAATTGCATGTACATTTAATATTTATATAGGTACATTGTGTTTCAAATTAAATAAATTAATAAATATTAATTTATTTTGGTAAAGTGTTGAGAATAACCATTGGGATCTCGAGAAGTATAAGAACTACGATTTTCATTAAATTAGACATAAGTTGCCATACTAGGAGGCCAATTTAATTATGTTTATGTTTTCCCAAATAAATGCATAGGTTACTAGATTTGTACATAAAACCTATTTTCGTTAATTTTTTTAAAATTTTTAAATTACTTATGCTATCAAAAATTTTATGTTTACAAAAATGTTTCAAATAAAAAAGGTACATGTTTTACTGTCTTTAAACAAGGAAAGTAACAGATTTACCCACTAGTGGGTATAAATTTGAGAAAAGTCACTAGTGAGTATTTTTTTATTTATAACAATAATAATAACACGCAACACCTTGGTAACCACTTCGATTGACATTTTAAAGCATGTCACTGTCAAATAATTTTTTTAATAAATTTTGAATTTATTAAGATAAAACGTTATACTTCACACGTGGGCAAAGTGGAATTACCCACCCATCAACATATATATTTTTTTACAAAAAAATTCACGAAGATACAAGAGTTTTGCAATTTCTTTGTGAAGGATGTCTTGATTAAATAAAAAAATTTATAAATATTTTGAAAATCATAAATCTGATGTGACAACAATGTGTTTGTGGAATGACGCAATCAATTTTTTTTATTTTGAAAACAATGATTATTTTTTGTTAGAAATATATAATTCATCGTAATATTCAAATGACACATCTAAATTTATTTCACAATTTTAGGCAAAAGATTGATGTTTTGTTTATTGTTTTGACATGTTGTCAATAAAATGATAAGTTTTATATTTTTACGAAAATATTATATACAATGAATGCTAAAATATATTCAAAACTCATGGCCTCACACAATTATTAAGTTTATTCTGATATTAAAACAGCCTGCAAATATAAAAAACTACTCCATTTAGCTATATCTTTTAACCTATATTAGCATTGACCTGATAATTATTCTGTAAATTAACATATACAATTTTCGACTAAGTATTTTTAGCAGCTTTTATCTAATAGAACTTAAAAAAACGGAGTGAAACAAGTAAATAAATTATGCTATATTAAAAATACGAATTCTATATAAAAAATTATATATACATGGTGTTTCTGTACTTATGGATCAAACTTTAAGGGTATATACATATAACACGTTGTATGATAATGGCACAAAAATAATTTAATAAAAAATCGCAAAATTCCGGGTGGCGTACTTAAAAAAAAACATGCTGAGTGCCACTGATTTCATTACTGTGAAAGAAACAGAATAATTGACATTAATTTACTATCAAAATTGTATTACGTAATGTAGCAACATAAATGTATAATAATTGTTTTGAATTAATTTGGAATAATATATTCATGTTTTGAATCAGTGAATTATAATTTAATTAATATGCGGAGCACATACGCTCGTAAATAGTTTCCATAAAAATCAGGGATTCTAATAATTCCATTAAAAATATCGTTCAAAATTATTTCCGTTAACAGCAGTGCAAAATGCAGCACGTTGTATTAATGTTACCGAAGAAGTCTGACGAAATTAATTTTATTTCTTTATTATTTCGGCTGTGTTTTTAATTCTCTGCCGCAGTTCTTCAACAGATTCAGGTGCATTTTGATTGTCATGCAATATTGATTTAAAGTGGCCCCAAAAATATAAATCTACAGGTACAGGACCGCCACGACCAATACATCGATCCCCAAAATTTTTGTTCCGTTATCAGTACAATTTTTTTAATTCAACCATTTAAACCTTCTACAAGATGATTTAGAAGATAATGAAATAAATTTAAGGGTAAGTAGTATGACATGTGTAATGTGTAGATTGCGAAACAGAAAAAAATTTAATTTGAAAAATGAAAATTCGACTTTTCTTATGGAAACTTCTTTACTATTGTTTTAATTAATATTTCATTAAAAATATGGTTAAAAATACACTCAAAATTAGTTGTGATTGTTGATTATTGCACTTCCATTATATTATCTATAATTTTTTCACAGACTATTATCAACCGCATTTAACGGCAACGTTAAAAAATGTTCCATTTTCATGTCCAGCAATATACAAAGTCCCAAAATAAATTAATGAAAATTTACTTACCGTACAAAATAATCTTCAAATTTACTTTATTTATTCTTATTAGTAAATTATTTCAATACGAAGAATATTTCACCACTAAATACTTTCAGCGACCAAGTCAATACTGCTCTAAATTCTGCTAAAACTGAAGATTTTGTACAATTATGACGTATTTTTATATCTCACAATGATGTTGATGTTACCTTATTCGATTAATATGTTTCTAAACAAATCATTCAACAAATATATTATGAATCGTGTTAGCATATTATCAATCGAAACATATATGGTATTTTGAAATAATATATTAGGATTATAACTTATAAGGATGATAAGATTACAATAACAGAATCAAGGAAAGATTTGCATGGAGTCGACAGTTACTACTTTTATTTTACTCCTGTGGTTCACCCTCTACTAACATCTTTGGGAGTAGGTGTATTGACGGCTGGTATCCGCATTTCACGGACCAAAATATATCACTTATAGAGATCTGCGATAGCAGAGTGCCACAACCAAAATGAGTAAATGGCGTGATGGTATATGTATTTATTTTAGATAATGTTTCTACAAATAAAAAGCGATACTTTCAATTTCAGATGTTTCATTATGTTGCAAATGTAACGTATTATTCCCTCTCATTTTCTTACATTACTAGTTAAGATGTAATTTATAACAGTATTCTATTTTTGTCAGTGGTTGTAAGTATACAAACAACACGATTGCATACGAAAACAATATTTATAACATAAATAAGTGATTCATTACATAAATTATATGAGTATATATTTACATATAAACGATACTTAAATTTTTCATTTGAAATCAAATTAGAATAACTAATTCATATCGGCGTACATTTCAAAGATTTAGTAGGATAATATAACGAGATTCCTTATGTACTTGTATAGGCGGAATTAATTCATTTATTTCTCCCGGACCCCGACCCATATTGGTTTATCGAGGTGTATATTCCATGTTTTACAAATACATATTTCAAATATAGTCAAATAATAACGAGAAATAATTTTCATTTGCTATTATATTTATTTAATATAAATAAAATTACCTCTTCTAGTAAAAATTATATGCAAAACAAAACATGTATACAACCTACAATTCGTATAAAAATGCAACAAAAAGAAAAAACCCTTACATAAATACATTAATAGCATTAATAACTAGGTAAAAAATATATTAAAACGTGTTCTCTTTCTATATGCTTCGCCTTTGTATAATACATATTTTGGTCGTTGGTATGATTTTTCACAAATTCTTAAGGTATCTGATAATATCATGATAATTATTATCTACAGCAAAATCTAACGCAGACTTACACGACTGTAAGGTCATCGTATGAATATCGGCTCCTTTTTGCACCAAAAATCGCACCATTTCCAAATGCCCATAAAAAGCGGCGGTGTGTAAAGGAGTCATGCCTCCAAAATCACCCAGGTTCACATCCATCCCCAACTGTGTCAAATATTCAGCGATGTTCACACTATTGTGCTTGGCCGCCATATGCAGAGCTGTCTTCCCGTCTTTGTATTTGTGGAAGACATCAGCTCCTTCTCGAATCAGATACTGAATCACTTCTATTCTGCTGTTTTGCACCGCGTAAATAACCGGCAGCACCCCGTACTTGTCACAGTTATGTATATCTGCTCCATGCTTAGTTAACAACTTGATTATTTCAATGTTGCTGTGCTTTGCAGCATGAGCGAGTGGTGTGTAATCCATTTCGTTCTTGATGTCTACTACCGCACCGTTGTCTAACAGAACCTGCACTATTTTCAAGTTATTGTTCCCAGCTGCTGTGTGCAGTGGAGATAAATGAAGGTCACACACGTTATTTATCTTAGCTCCTTTATTTACAAAACATTTGACAGCTTCCAAATGATTGTATTTAACGGCAGTATGCAGAGGTGTCAAACCATCATCATCTGTGATGTTTATGTCCAACCCTAATTCAACTAAATATTCTGCTACCCGTGTGTTATTTTTCTGAGCTACCAAATGCAGTGCTGATTTGCTATTGTAATATTTCTGCGAGATATCTGCTTCTTTATCGATGAGATACTGAATTACATCCGTGTTTCTGAATGACACAGCATTTAACACTGGAGATATCCCGCGTACATCACTTTTGTTTATGTCTGCGCCATGTTCTAGCAGTAAGTTTATTACTTCAATGCTGCTGTATTTTGCTGCACAATTAAGCGGAGTGTAATTCAGCCTGTTACTGATATCGACTTTGGCACCGTTGGTTAAAAGGAACCTTACCATTTCTATGTTGTTTTTTGCTACTGCAGTATGAAGTGAAGAATGATAAGTATCACACCCTATGTTTATGTTAGCTCCTTTATTTATGAGATATTTTACAATATCCAAGTGACCGTGGTAAACTGCGGTATGCACAGGTGTTAAACCACCATCATCCATAATATTTACGTCCATTCCCATGTTAATTAGAAATTCTGCACTCTCAATATTATTATGTTTAGCTACTAGATGCAGAGCTGTTTTTCCTTGATTGTATTTTTGAAATATGTTAACACCTTGTTGTAAGAGATATTGAACAGTATCTAGTTTTCCATGTGCTAGGGCATATAAAATTGGGGATATGCCATTTACATCAACACTGAATATATCTGCTCCATGTTTAATTAACAACTCTACTATTTCAAGACCATTACATTTCAAGGCAGAATTCAGAGGAGTAAAATTATATTTATCTTTAATATTTACATTAGCATCGTTATTTATTAGAAACCGCACCATTTCTATGTTATTATTTTGAGCTGCAGTGTGTAGTGGGGATATGCCACCATCATCCATAATGTTGACATCCATTCCCAAGTTTATTAAAAATTCTGCACTTTCAATATTATTATGTTTAGCTACAAGATGCAAAGCTGATTTTCCTTTAATGTATTTTTGAAATATGTTAACTCCTTTATCAATGAAATTTTGGACAGTATTTATTTTTCCATATACAAGCGCATATAAAATTGGGGACATACCAAGTACGTCAAAGTTGTGTATATCAGCTCCATGTTCAATTAACAACTCTATTATTTCAAGACCACTATATTTCAACGCAGAATTTAGAGGAATACAATCATATCTATTTTTAATGTTAACATAAGCGTCGTTATTTATTAGAAACCGCACCATTTCTATGCTATTATTTTGAGCTGCAGTGTGTAGTGGGGATATGCCATCATCATCCATAATGTTTACGTCCATTCCCAAGTTAATTAGAAATTCTGCACTCTCAATATTATTATGTTTGGCTACAAGATGCAAAGCTGTTTTTCCTTGATTGTATTTTTGAAATATGTTAACACCGTTTTGTAAAAGATATTGAACAGTGTCTAGTTTTCCATACGCTAGGGCATATAAAATTGGGGATATGCCATTTACGTCAACACTGAATATATCTGCTCCATGTTTAATTAACAACTCTACTATTTCAAGACTATTACATTTCAAGGCAGAATTCAGAGGAGTAGAATTATGTATATCTTTAATATTTACATTAGCATCGTTATTTATTAGAAACCGCACCATTTCTGTGTTATTATTTTGTACTGCAGTGTGTAGTGGGGATACACCACCATCATCCATAATGTTAACGTCCATTCCAAATTTAATTAGAAGTTCGGCGACGGTAATATTGTTGTGTTTAGCAGCCTGATGCAATGCTGATTTCCCTCCTTGGTATTTATGAAAAATATCGGCTCCATTCTCAATTAAATATTCTATTACTTCCACTTCATTATTTTGTATGGCATACAAAAATGGTGTCATACCATAAATATCATTATAGTTTACTTCTACTCCATGTTGAATAAGTAATTTTATTATTTCAAATAATTTTTTTTTAATAGCACAATTAAGCAGAGTGATATTATTGTTATCTGTTGTGTTTGCATCTGCCCCGTTACTTAATAAAAATTGAACAATTTCAATATTATTCTGTACAACTGCGGAGTGTAATGGAGTGTCTTGTTTTAAAGAAATAGAATTAACATTGGCCCCTTTACTTATTAGGTGTTTGACTACCTCTATGTGGTTGTACTGAGCAGCAAATAATAACGGGCTACAGTGATCCTTATTTACTACATTAACCTCACCACCTTCATTAATCAAATACTTCACTATATCCAAATAATCTAATTTACAGGCTTCATTCAAAGCCGTATAACCTCTTCTAGTCAGGTAATTAATATTCACACCATTTCTTACAAGGCATTTGACCACATCAAAAAAACCATCAGAAACAGCATCTATGAGTGGTGAATATCCTATATTATTTTCTACGTTTAGATCAGCACCAGAAGTACATAAAAACTCTACAACTTCTACGCTGTTCTTCCAGCAAGCCGAATGCAGAGCTGTCACTCCTTTGTTAGTTTTGAAGTTGACGTTAGCGCCTCTTTTTATCAGGAACTTAACTATGTCGATAGTTCCTTGACTCGCCGCGTCCAGTAGGGGCGTGTAGCACTTGTTGTTTATTGAGTCAATGTGTGCTCCGTTCTTCAAGAGAATATCCATGATTTCTTCGCGCTGCTGCAAAATTGTTCAGATAAATTAATAGATATTTACCATATAAGTGGGATAAGAGCATTATTAACCCTCTATTTCATGAATTATTATTTTGTTTAAATAAGGGCTCAAAACATTATTTTTTATATAAGAAATACATATTCATATATTTAAAATAAGTGTGCTACATAAATTTTTTTCCAAAAATATTTTTTTTTTTAAGTTTTGTTCACTATTGGTAACATTATGAACAAATTCAACTTACAATAGAACTTTGGTCTATTGGGTCGTCTTCGCGTACTATACAAAATTGTTTGATAAACAACCTCTTCTAGGGAAACATCATATAAAAAAAATTTTGGACATTTTGTGAAGGTGTATTTAGCTGTAATATATCAGCAGGTAATAAGCTGTTTCCTTCAAATTTTACATTTTATATCTCTGTAATTATCCTTTTTCCAGTTAAATTTTTTTTTATGTTGGTCAAATTGGAAGGAATGACCTAATTGGCAATTAACAAAGTGTATATAATGTTCCTTAATGTTACAACACGATTGCCATGAATGTAAACTGCATAAGAAAAGAAAAGAAAAATTTTTAATTTTATGTTCCCGTTCGGGAACAGTATGCAATGAGAAATTTGCTCATGGGCGTAGATAAACACATTTATATAATTTTTAGGTGAATCATACTTTATGAAGACAGGTGCACTTCACCCCTTATTGACTATAGTTTGTTAAGAAAAAAAGAAACAAAATAACCCTGTTATAATGAATGAAATTTGTCAAGTATTATACATACTTTTGTAGCCCAGAAACATGATTTAACAATAATGAATAGATTTTCATAATTTATAACTGGTTTAGGGTAAATATTTCTCAATTAAATATAAAATCAAACTGGGTTACGTGTGTAGTTCTTTAATTAAAAAGCGTAAAAGTAAAATTATTTGAAAATTAGATTTTGCATATGGCACTGTTGTATTAAATAACCATATTTATTTCAAAACCTAAATTTTGTTCCCCTACAATATAATGATAACGGATTTTTTTTTTATATAAAACTTCAATTCTTCGTTTCATAGTAATTAAGGTCAAACATACGCGTCGAAAGAACGAACCCTTTATTTTTTTAAAAAACAGCAAATTCTGTATTCTTTATTTATTTTCATGTTCTTGATGGTCCAACAACCTCCATTCGTCAAAATATCATGGATTTTTTACAGTGACTTGTACATTGCAATGTCAGATGAAGAACATATTTTCGTTGGGTTCGTTCACTCCCATGAATTTTGTTTTGCAAATTCAAATTTCAATAAATTATTTCTTACAATTATTCTTATCGAAAAACAAAACAATTATTACTGAGAAGTCTTTGAACATTCTAGTATTTATATATGTGGATAAAAAGGATAACTGAAACATTCAACTATAAAAAAATATTCGTTGAAGTCTAGTTGGTCAAAAATTCAGAATTTTGATACTGAATTTCTAATTCCCATGAACGACGACAGTAATGAAAATAATTCGTATATTTATAAATATAATCGTCTATAACATACTAAAATTATTTTACATTTGAATTTACAGTTTTTGAGAAACAAATAAGAATATACCAAAAAACACACTTTTTGGTATATTTTTATTTGTTTCTCAAAAACTGTAAATTCAAATGTAAAATAATTTTAGTATGTTTATAGACGATCATATTTATAAATATACACATTATTTGTATTACTGTAGTCGTTCATGGGAATGTGTGACATATATTTGACTACTTTGAAAATTATTTTCATGTATAATATGTAAACAAAATTGGCATTTTAAAATTTATTACAAAACTTTGGACTTTTATCTACAAACGTAGGTATAAAACATTATATGTTTCATATATTATAATAATGATATATTGTTTCAAAAAAGTCATGTTCATCTTGCGCTATCTTCAGCCCGTATTGGCCCGGATGGTTCACCGTAACGTATCAAAGGTGTTATAAGGACTATAAAGGTCTATTCACACATATCAGTACCGTGTCAGTGCCGTATCAGTTCAATCTCAGTATTATCAGTGATATATCAGTGGCTACTATTCACACATATCCGTACAGTTTCATCAGTTGTCAGTAATTATTTTCGCTTACAGACACAAAATTAATAATTTTATTCACAAAAAAATAACAACACTCATTGTCAAAATTGTTTTTATAATACCTCTGTGATACACCGAGTACCACTTTACTTGTTGCTAACAGAAAGGCACAAGCGCCTAACCAGACATCAAGGTCATATATGTCTTATAATTTCCCGGGAATTTAAAAAAAATACGGGAAAAAGCTTAACAATTTTTTTCTCACAAATCGTGGCTGAAGGAATTTCCGATAATCTTGCCGAGGAAAACAAATTCCCGACGGAAATTTTTTGGCGGCACATCACTAGTCGTAAGGCTAACTGAAATTATCTTCATAGAGTACAATTCAACCAATGACTTACCTGGAGTAGAGAAGCTGCGTGCAATGCTGTGAAGCCAGCGTTGTTCTGTGCGTTGATGTCCGCGTTGTTTTCCACCAGGAGTCGGACAATATCTGTGTGGCCTCTTGAAGCAGCTGTGGACAGAGCAGTGTTTCCGTCGCCATCTTGTTGGTTAATGTCTGTATCTGTAGTGGAAGCTAACAGACATTTTATCTGTTCTATATCTCCTGTCGATGCTGCTTGGTGTATCGGCGAAAAAATATTCGCACTAATTTCTCCTTCTCCTTTTGATTGGCTTGGATCTGGGTTTACAGTTTCCTCGGAAGACGACATTTTATCTGGAAAATATTTCATTTTAACTGATTTACACATAATTTTTACCTCCCGCACAAATAATGTAAGGGAGACATTGTGACGGGTCAAAATTTTTGATAGTAAATTTTGAACAGATAAGTACGTTTTGGGATCCCTAGCATATGAATGCAATATTTTCACGGTGACGTTTGTGTGTGACGATTTTGGTATGAAACCATCAATGGGGTCTTTCACCATTAAAAAAAATAATTTTTTTATGGAACTTTATCTAAATTGAAGACTATGTACACTTTTAAAAAGTCTTAATTTTTATTCATTAAGCCACAATGATTTTTTTTAAATGCTGTGACGTCATTATAGATGTTTTGTTGGATCTGAACCAGTAGGGACTTAAATAATACCTCATACATTCTGAAGCAACTGTAATTTTTTAATATCAGTTTCATTTCCTATATACAAAACTGTAGAACAGTAATTAAAATTACAGTATTATAGTATTATACACACGTAATCTTTTTGCTACTGATAAATGATATTGTAACGAACGCGGCAGAGACAAGTTGAAGCTTGTCGGCGTACGCCGCCACGCCGCGCCGCCACGCCGCGCAGCCGAGTGCATGACGTAACGTTGCGGGTTCGAACAAGTCGTTTGCTCCACAATAGGGAATATTCCCGAACCTGCCAGAAACAATGAACGTGCCGTATATAAAAGGAATCGCCGGCAGCCGTCAGGCAGTCTTTGAGATGACTCCCGAGCAGTCAGTCTTTCAGATGACTCCCGAGCAGTCAGTGAGACTCAGTCAGTTACTTGACTCCCGAGCAGTCAGTCAGTGAGTCAGTTAGTTGACTCAGAGTCAGTAAGTCAGATGATTTAGTCGACTCCGAAGTTCTGCGGAAGAACTTGTAAATATAAATATACCGCTCAGTGTGAAAATAAATATATCGTCGTAAATAAATATCGCTCGGCTAGTTAATATAAATAATAGTGTTTATTTACAGTAGTGATAAGTGTTAGTGTATAAGTTTTTGTACTTGTCATTTTAGTGTTATTTACCTAGTGTTAATTAACTTTTACTATTTATTATAATAATTATTAAGTGTTTGTTATTAATAATAGTTTTATTATTTTAAATAAAACGTTTTTTAACCCACGAACGTTACAATATCTATAACATATGCAACTGAAGAAGTTAATTTTTTTGCCTAATTTTTTTATTACATATTGTAAATGATCTTTAAATTTTAATTCTCTATCTATTATTACTCCTAAATATTTATAGTTATTTACTATTTCAATTTTACAATTATCAATTTGTACATGATTGGTGTCATTATCACTCATCATTTTATCATATTCTCGTTTTTTACACAGTAACATAAACTTGATTTTGATAACATTTAATTTAAGTTTATTAATATTAAAATATTTGCTTAAATTTTATTATTGTTAGAGAGATTAATCTATTTGCTTGCAAATACTGTAACTATGTAACGTAATATTCTTATTTGTTTAAAATTTCTATCTACCTATAGAAATCAGTGTTTGTGTATTCTGTATCCACTAGCAACAACGTCAAATTTATATCGCCCTAGAACGTTATCTGGTATATAACTGCCCAGCTAACCTAACGGTCGGACATTAATAATCATTTTGGCACTTTGAAATCCAAATTCTATTTGTAGTAA
Source organism: Poecilus cupreus (assembly GCA_963942605.1). Lineage (NCBI taxonomy): Eukaryota > Metazoa > Arthropoda > Insecta > Coleoptera > Carabidae > Poecilus > Poecilus cupreus. The sequence goes on from OZ012718.1 coordinate 22,069,762, forward strand.
AATTATTTAAAATTAAGAGCATAATCGTAATGTATTCAGAATATAATATAAGGTGAAACATGCTAACCTAACGGTCGGACATTAATAATCATTTTGGCACTTTGAAATCCAACTTTCTATTTGTAGTAAAATTATTTAAAATTAAGAGCATAATCGTAATGTATTCAGAATATAATATAAAGTGAAACATGCTATCAAATAATTTACAGAACTTTTGTATTCTATGATGTTTTTGAATATTTTTTTACACATATGCTAAGGGAGTTACTGAACGAGGTATCGTATTTAAATTTCAGAATTTGTTGTTGGTATGGCCATAATTAAATGCTAAAATCTTAAAAAACATGACAAATATTTAGTGTTTCCCAACATTAATTCAAGAACCTAAATACGATACAGTGCAGACTAATTTGTGTTTGTTACGATAGAGGACCGCCAAATATTATTTAACATTACATTATGAAGCTACGAAATATGAAAAATACAAATAAAAAATTCAAAATAATGCGCTTAGATGTCACTACTCGTCACTAGCAAGAGCGAGAGGTATTTGTGCCTTGAAATGAAGCTCCTCTTTACTGTTTCGTCTAACTTCGGTCATAGGCGTAGAGCTTGAAATGCTGAGATTTATAAAATTATATTGAGAAAGGAAAGAGTACATAATTTTTGAATGAGATGCATTTTTATTTTCACGTCCATTTTAAAATATAAAAAATATATTCAAAAAGGTTAATAAAAAACCTAGTAGTACATAATTTAATTAAGGCAAATATAGCGAATGCGCGCCACTGCGCTATTTGCTTTCTCTAAGGTAAGAGAGAGACAAATGTAGGGAAAACACTTCCAATGGGGAAGCCTAGTTTGCAGTAGTAGTAGTGGGGATGCAAAATGAAACCGTGGCCAGCTACATTACGCTCCAAAAATAATGGGGCAAAAACACATTTCTCGAAAAAACATTTCACGAAAATACTAATCAGGAAATAATAAAATAAATGTCGAAAATTAAATTCAGTTTGTACATTTATCAAAAATACAATACAAATGTTATTACAAATGACGAATGTTACAAATCTGGAAAATACATTTGTTGAATCACTTGGATATTATAAACCTCGAAAATACATTTCCCGAATATTACAAATGTCATATGTTACAAATCTCGAAAATACATTTGTCGAAAGCGAAACATACCTAATATCGTATTGTAATCATTGCTTACTAGATGAAACTACGACATTTGGTATTGTTCACTTTCGACAAATATATTTTCGAGTTTTGTAAAATTCGACATTTGTAACTTTTCCAACATTCGACTTTACTATTTTTGATAAATGCACAATCTCTCATTGTAATTTTCAACATTTGTATATTCGAGAAATGCACGATCGTGATTTGTATTTTCATGAAATGATTTTTCGAGAAATACCTATGTGCGTTGAAAAAAATTTCTGTTACTTGTTCGTTCTTTTTTATTGAAATATTAATGAATATATAAATTAGTTTATCTTGTAGTTGGAATGGCAACCATAAAAATGTGTCACCGAGATTTGCTAAAGCAGGAAACCACAGACATATTGTCGTGATAATATATTTATTACTTTACTTATTTAATTAATCAATTTTACTTACCCTTGCAAAAGATACTAACACTTCAAGAAACGATGTTAGTAATTATTATATGAATTCCTTGAATTCTTGGTGTAATTACTTCCTCCGAAACATAATATTGCAATACACAATTCTGGCTACTACGTTTAATGTAGACGTTATGCGTGTTTCTCGTTTGTTTTATATTTTGAGATAACAATTCGGGGAAGCCCCGCCGCATGTCCTGAAGTTATCATCCAAACAAAAAACATACGCTGTAACCTTTGAAGGTAATACGTAAAAGAAACGGACCAAAATACCAGGGCGGGAAACAGTGAACTTTCAAAACAAAAATCATATAGATATTCAAATATAATTTGTTACTGTATATTTTGTAGCGTGGGATAGAATGTTATTTAATTATACACAAAATGAGGCCAATTATGTAACTTACCTGTTAATTTAAAACGGCATGTTAAAAATTTTAGCCAATGATAACAGACGTCTCTGAATAAAAATTGAATATTTCATTTGATACATATATTTTTATTGGTTAAAATTTTCAACAGGCCATTCAAAATTAATAAAGTTACAGAATAAGGGCTATGGGAAATATAAAATAATGTTCGAAAAGAAATTCTTTTAAATTTAAATTCAAACTTTGGTTTAATTGATTGTATTAAGAAAAAAATTTATTTACAGTAAATTTAAATTATTCATTTTCCAATAAAAATAGGAAGCGCAAAATTTAAATTTACCAGAATATTTAATCAACACCAATAATTATGTATATTTTTCAATTCAAACAAATTTTTCAAAACATTCAAAAAATAGTGCAAAACAAAATATAGAGTACACAATCAAGTAGTGGAAGTAAAAAATACATACCGGATGTAAAAATGAAATGAGAAATATAGGGATTTCAATGCTATTTTTTTATATTGCTGAAAATTTTTACCTATTCACTTTACAGCCAAAGTGAAAATAAAAAAGTTATTCAGAATTTAAAAGTGCTTGCTTTAAGACCCATTTGGTAATCTAAATATTAGTATATCACGATATATCAGTCAAATTAAAATCATTATTTATTAATTAAATTGATAGAAGGCCATAGAGCAGGGATGGCGAACCTTTTTGAGACGTGGGTCAAATTTTGTTCAATTTTTTTTAGTACTAGCTCGTGGGTCATTAATGCCCATTTTCCAAATTTTCAACTGAATATTTTTAAAGCTAAACATCTTCAAAATTCAATTGGCTTAACGGGTAAAAGGACGCGGTTTGACTATTTAAAATTTTTTAGTGGGGTTTTCTAAAATGTCAAATGTTAGTTATTTTGTTTAATTTTCTATGGCCGTCTTACAATTTTTCTAATAAATATTAATTTAGGTAACCAAATGGTATTTATTGCATTTTAAAATTTTAAACAACTTATGTATTTACACTCTTACTGTAAAGGAAAAAGGTAAAAATTTACAGCAATATAAGAAATTTAATGTGGCCAGCACATAACCTCCCGCCCAATACTACTCTTAAACGATACAAAATAGTACTTGATGATACAGAAAAATACCTTCCTATTTATTTATAAATAAATAAATATATCACCACGCCTTTTACCCATTATGGGTGTGGCACTATGCTTAAGCAGATCTCGGTAGGTGATATATTTTTATGTATGAAGTGCGGTTACCAGCCGTCAAATCATAGCCCCCAAAGATGTTATTTTCTATTTATATTTGAGGAATTTAATTTTATTTCGTAATTTTATTTAATTTTTTGACATATATTTCAATAAGAAAGCAGCTTCACAATCAAAATGACATGTGTCACATTTCGCAAAAAATTTAAAATTTTTAAGTGTTTCCATGGCATACAAGGAGTTCAAGAGAATAAAGCTCTAGTAAATATTCTCGGAAATAATCTCTGTAGCTTTTTTTTCTTGACAAATGTTAAGATAGTTAGGTTAAATACGTTACCTAATTTTGTTTTGAATTTATAAATAAAAACACAACCTAATTCAATATAATTCGATCATTCGATATATTAGAAAATAATTCTCCAGTATCTTTCTCAAATTTGTTGCCATTTGACAATAGCCACTCAAGCCCTACGAGCTTTCGAGGCTATTGCCTGGCAACAAGTTTTCGAAAGATCTGTCAAATTATTTTCAATTAATTCTCCCTCTCTTGTTACATTATTATTGAGAATTAATTAATTTCCAATTGAAATTAAATTTATCTAACACAAATAATAATACATCTTTTGATAAAATTTGTATACGTGAGATATTAACATAACCTAGAATACGTGAATTTGTAAAAGAAAAACACTAACGTATTTAAATTAATAGATTCAAAAATTAGGTGAAAGTATTCCGAGTTTCATTATATTGTAAGGTATTTTTCCCTCTCATATTTTTACCTCACTAGTTAAGATGTAATTTATAACACTATTCTATTTTTGTCAGTGATTGTAAGTATACAAACAACGCCATTGTACGAAAACAAAAATTATAACATAAATAAGAGAATTATTACATAAATTATAGAAATATATATTTACGCATTAACGATACTTAAATTTTCCATTTGAAATTAAGTTAGAATAACTAATTATTTACGGTGTATATTTCAAAGTTAGAGCAGGATAATGAAACGAGATTCGTTTTGTACTTGTATAGGCGGAGTTAATGCATTTATTTGTCTCGGACCCCGACCCATATTGGTTTGTCCAGGTGTATATTCCATGTTTTATAAATACATATTTCAAATATAGTCAAATAATAATGAGAAATAATTTTCATTTGAAATTAAATTTATTTAATAGGTATAAATAAAAATACATCTTCTGGTAAATATTGTATGCAAAATAAAACATCTACACATAAATTACAATTCGTATAAAAATGTAACAAAAAGAAAAAACACTTACATAAATAAATAAATAGTATTAATAACTAGGTAAAAAATATATTTAAACGTGTTCTCTTTCTATATGCTTCGCCTTTGTATAATACATATTTTGGTCGATTATTAATTGTTAAAAATTATAGTATCAATAATTTAGGTAAAGATATATAATTTTACAAATTCTTAAGGTATCTGATAATATCATGATAATTATTATCTGAAGCAAAATCTAACACGTCTGTAAGGTCATTTTATGAACAAGGGCTCCTTTTTGCACCAAAAATCGCACCATTTCCAAATGCCCATAAAAAGCGGCGGTGTGTAAAGGAGTCATGCCTCCAAAATCACCCAGGTTCACATCCATCCCCAACTGTGTCAAATATTCAGCGATGTTCACACTATTGTGCTTGGCCGCCATATGCAGAGCTGTCTTCCCGTCTTTGTATTTGTGGAAGACATCAGCTCCTTCTCGAATCAGATACTGAATCACTTCTATTCTGCTGTTTTGCACCGCGTAAATAACCGGCAGCACCCCGTACTTGTCACAGTTATGTATATCTGCTCCATGCTTAGTTAACAACTTAATTATTTCAATGTTGCTGTGCTTTGCAGCATGAGCGAGTGCTGTGTAATTCATTTCGTTCTTGATGTCTACTACCGCACCGTTGTCTAATAGAACCTGCACTATTTTCAAGTTATTGTTCCCAGCTGCTGTGTGCAGTGGAGATAAATGAAGGTCACACACGTTATTTATCTTAGCTCCTTTATTTACAAAACATTTGACAGTTTCCAAATGATTGTATTTAACGGCAGTATGCACAGGTGTCAAACCATCATCATCTGTGATGTTTATGTCCAACCCTAGTTCAACTAAATATTCTGCTACCCGTGTGTTATTTTTCTGAGCTACCAAATGCAGAGCTGATTTGCTATTGTAATATTTCTGCGAGATATTTGCTTCTTTATCGATGAGATACTGAATTACATCCGTGTCTCGGAATGACACAGCATTTAACACTGGAGATATCCCGCGTACATCACATTTGTTAATATCTGCATCATGGTCTAGTAGCAGTTTTATTATTTCAATACTGCTGTGTCTTGCAGCACAATTTAGCGGAGTGTAATTCAGTCTGTTACTGATATCGACTTTGGCACCGTTGGTTAAAAGGAACCTTACCATTTCTATGTTGTTTTTTGCTACTGCAGTATGAAGTGGCGAATGATAAGTATCAAACTCTATGTTTATGTTAGCTCCTTTATTTATGAGATATTTTACAATATCCAAGTGACCGTGGTAAACTGCGGTATGCACAGGTGTTAAACCACCATCATCCATAATATTTACGTCCATTCCCATGTTAATTAGAAATTCTGCACTCTCAATATTATTATGCTTGGCTACTAGATGCAGAGCTGATTTTCCTTTAATGTATTTTTGAAATATGTTAACTCCTTTGTCAATGAAATATTGGACAGTATTTATTTTGCCATATACCAGGGCATATAAAATTGGGGACATACCAAATAAGTCAAAGTTGTGTATATCAGCTCCATGTTCAATTAATAACTCTATTATTTCAAGACCACTATATTTCAAGGCAGAATTTAGAGGAATGGAATCATATCTATTTTTAATATTTACATTAGCATCGTTATTTATTAGAAACCGCACCATTTCTATGTTATTATTGTGTACTGCAGTGTGTAGTGGGGATACACCACCATCATCTATAATGTTGACGTCCATTCCAAATTTAATTAGAAGTTCGGCGACGGTAACATTGTTGTGTTTAGCAGCCTGATGCAATGCTGATTTCCCTCCTTTGTATTTATGAAAAATATCGGCTCCATTCTCAATTAAATATTCTATTACTTCCATTTCATTGTTTTGTATGGCATGCAAAAATGGTGTCATCCCACAATTATCACTATAGTTTATATCTACTCCATGTTCGATTAGAAACTTTATTATTTGAAATGAATTTATTTGTATAGCACAAATAAGCGGGGTGCGATCTAAATTATCTACACCGTTTGCATCTGCATCATTACTTAACAAAAATTGAACAATTTCAATATTATTCTGTAAAACTGCGCATCGTAGTGGAGTGTCTCGGGTTAAAGTAACACAATTAACATTGGCCCCTTTACTTATAAGATGTTTGATCACATCTATGTGGTTGTATTGCACAGCAAACAATAACGGGCTACAGTGATCCTTATTTATTACATTAACCTCACTACCTTGTTCAATCAAATACTGCACTATATCCAAATGATTTTGTATGCACGCTGCATGTAATGCCGTATAACCTCTTGTAGTCATGAAATTAATATTTACACCATTTCTTACAAGGCATTTGACCACATCAAAAAAACCGTCAAAAACAGCTTCTATGAGTGGTGTATGTCCTGCATTATTTTCTGCGTTTAGATCAGCACCAGAAACACATAAAAACTCTACAACTTCCAGGTTGTTCTTCCAGCTAGCTGCAAGCAGAGCTGTCACTCCTTTGTTAGTTTTAAAGTTGACGTTAGCGCCTCTTTTTATCAGGAACTTAACTATGTCGATAGTTCCTTGACTCGCCGCGTCCAGTAGGGGCGTGTAGCACTTGTTGTTTGTTGAGTCAATGTGTGCTCCGTTCTTCAAGAGAATATCCATGATTTCTTCGCGCTGCTGCGAAATTGTTCAGATATATTAATAGATATTTACCATATAAGTGGGATAAGAGCATTATTAAGACACGCATGTGAAATTTGCTCACGGGCGTAGATAAACACATTTATATAATTTTTAGGTGAATCATACTTTCTGAAGACAGGTGCACTTCACCCCTTATTGACTATAGTTTGTTAAGAAAAAAAGAAACAAAATAACCCTGTTATAATGAATGAAATTTGAACTATTCGCAACTGAAATCGCCGATGGCGGCAGCACTGTACCTATAAAATGGCTACTAAAAGGAGTAATCGGAGTTGTAGATACCATGTGCAACATATGAAAGTGAATCAAAAAATTAAATTAATTTTGAATAGAAGAAGTTTTGACTTCTAATATTGTGTATAGGGGAGTATTGTTGTATATTCTATTGCGCCGAGTACAGTTATACTACCCTTTTTGTTTTAATTTTTTAAGTATTGACTAGCGTTGGGGACTCGTTCATCACTTTTGGAAAACTTTTTTGTATAAAATGTTTGTATATATTGTATAGTATATTATAATTACCTTCAAACGAGTCACTTTATTATTAAAATGGTTTATTTCTTACTTTATCCTTTAGGTACGGGTGTGAGTCAAAAATATAAAACATAAATAATGGTTTGTATTGATATATCTAACTAGAACAATACATTAAAAATACATTTTTGTATAAAAAATATTCAATTTCACTGCTTAAATAAATTATTCCAAAAACTTATTCTCACTGAAAATTGGTGACGAAAGGTTAGGTTAGGTATCGCACAAGCTATTATAAAAAACCTAGTAATATAAAATTCTCATAATTTCGGTCAATTCAAGTTCTTCATATTTGATTAATATTTACACTTTACTTGCACCCTTTCTTGGAAATAAATGGAAACTAAATCACAAATTCTTGCCAGCACGAAAATGGCAGCCATGTATGTACACAGCAGTTTTTGTTGTGATTTTTTTCGTGATTGTGGAACTCATTATAAAACGAATCAAATTTAATACAATAGGTGAAGAACAAATAAATGAAAAAATAAATTACAATGAATAATATAGAACTAAACAACTACACAAAGATCACTTTTATTAACATTGCGTCAAACGCGCCATACACACCATTACTCCTGATAGCAGTTTATATTTTTACCACCAGATGGATCCGGGTCCATTTCAGTTGCGAATAGTTTGTTAAGAAATAAAAACAAAATAACATTGTTTTATGAATGAAATTTGTCAAGTATTTACTAATTTTTGTAATCCAGAAACATGGCTTAATAATAATGGCTACGTTTTCATAAATACTGGTTTAGGGTAAATGTTTTTCAATTAAATATAATCTTCATAGCGTACGATTCAATTAATGCTTTACCTGGTGTAGAGAAGCTGCGTGCAATGCTGTGAAGCCAGCGTTGTTCTGTGTGTTGATGTCCGCGTTATTTTCCACCAGGAGTCTGACAATATCTGTGTGGCCTCTTGTAGCAGCTGTCGACAGAGCAGTGTTTCCGTCGCCATCTTGTAGGTTAATCTCGGTAGTAGAGGCTAACAGACATTTTATCTGTTCTACATCTCCTGTTGATACAGCTTGGTGTATCGGCGAAAACGTATTCACACTAAATTCTCCTTCTTCTTTTGATTTGCTTGGACTTGGTTTTACAGTTTCCTCGGGAGACGACATTTTGCCTGGAAAATATTTAATTTTAACAGATTTACACATAATTTTTACCTCCCGCACATATAATATAAGGGAGATATTGTGACGGATCAAAATTTACAATTGTTAATTTTCAAAAGCACGGTACGATTTCAGTATTTCAGAATAACATCTAATAATAAAATTATTTTGAAATTATATACTTAGAATTTAGGTATTCAAGTTAATAATTTATTTTTTCTTCAATGTCAACTTTGTAAAGGCATATTTAAATAAAAATTATAAATTTTTAAGTTTGCATTTTTCTCAAATATTTTGTAATATTAGGTTATTACATGTGGATATCGTTGAATTCAGAAAAAAATATTGAATCGAATAATCAAATAAAAAAATAGGTTACCATTTAAAATAAAAAAGTTACTCCCCGTATTTTGAGAACCACTGGTCTAAAAAAATCTTTGTTTCGCTAATTTTATTTCTCTAATAATATAGAAATTGTTTACTAATTTAACCGTCTCGTAGCTCTTATAGTTCTCGAAATAGCAATAGTTTACCACTTAAAATGAACAGCTTGTATAGAAGTTAAAATATACACTTTAATGATTTTTCATCTCTATCATAATCTGTTATTTTGTATTTTGATTAATTTTCCTAAACTCCCCTCCTCTCTCTCCTCTCTCCTCGGGTACGGTACCTTTTAGGCGCCCCTATCCCTATTATTTTTTCAAAAAATAATCTTTTTTTAAACGTCATAAAAGTACTTTATTAGGTATTTGTATTCAACAAGCAGAAGTTCAATATTGTCGCCGCCGGCGTAAAAGTGTCCCCTTGGCCATTCTTTAAAAAAATTGCTACCATAACAGTTTGCAAATTGTGATAAAATGAATCGTTCTTTGACAGCTAATGAAGTATTTTACATTAAACGAGAAATTTAGATGCGATTTTGTCTCCATTAGCAAGTTGCTACGATAACAACTCCATGAAATAAAACAATTTAATAAAAATAACAAAACAGCATATTCTATTGCAACTAGAAATGCTGGATAAGACAGAATATTTTTTAAAGGAAAAAAATTAAGAAGAGTATAGGAACTGTATCTGTGACTGTGTTGGAGAAAATATCGGATATTTTATATATGTTATTAGACAAATCAAGAAAAGAAATAATAATTATAAAACAATAATTGTTAATTTAAAATATTTTAAAATTCCCGAAACTCAAATATTATTTCTCCAGAACTGATCAAACTAAAAATTGAAATTTTACGGGAAATATTGTATATCTTGAGAACAGTTTGGCGCCCCTCCGCCTCCCCCCCTTCTCAGTACGCCACTGCGCTGAATACAGTAAGTTACACTTATTTAATTTCTATAATTTATTTAATATAAAAATTTGCAAAGCCCACCTCTGTCTCTATTGAGCGTAGCCGGTGCACGAGCCTACGACTTGTAGCAATATATTTATTATTTTACTTATTTAATTAATAATTTTTACTTACCCTTGCAAAAAACGTTGACATTACACTTCTAGAAACGATATTAGCATTTATATAAATTAGGTTAATTCCTCGGATTCTTGTTGGTGTGATTACTTCCTCCGAATCAGAACAGTGCGCACTTCACACAATTCCCACTACTGGCTACTGCGATTAATGTAGACGTTATGCGTGTCTCTCGTTTGGTTTGTTATTTTGAGATAACAATTCGGGGAAGCCCCGCCGCATATCATGAAGTTAGCATACGAACAAAGAACATACGCTGTGACCTTTGAAGACAATACGTAAAAGAAACGCACCAAAATAACGGAGCGAGAAACAGCGAAGTTTGAAAACAAAACCACATAGAAATTTAAATATAGTTTATTTATCACTGTATATTTTTATAACCTAATATTGAAATTTATTTAATTACATACACAATATGTATAATAAAAAATTAATAAATTAGAAATAAATATATTTATTTTAAATAAAACAAATTCTTAAAAATTTGCCGTGTAATCAATTTATTTAGTTTTAATTAAGAAATAAATAATTATAAAAATGTCAGTAAAATTTACGTAAGAATAAAATATATCCCCTCTCCCCCTCATAAAAAAACTGTAATAATCTTGTTTACACCACCCGCCCTTTAGAGCCTTACGTAATACTTGAGTGGCCCCGAACAAAATAAAATTACGTCATTACTGCAATGTACTCGATTATTATTTTTGTGTTACAATAATATAAATATTTGACTTGTATGTGTAATTTAATCTTGTCCCAGTGTAGACATTTCTGCGAATATAAGTTTGTGAATTAACACAAACAATGCTTATCATTTTCTAAAAGTTGATTATAATCCAATACAGTAAATATCAATTTAAGATAAACAAATAATGAAATCACTGAAAGCACAATGGGTGTGAACGTAGTCTTTTCATTAGTTTTCCGCTTCTAATTCACTGTGAAGTTTTCTCGCGTAACAAAGAAGATTGTTCAGCTTGCTGGTTGCGGTGAAGTGCAGGTAAGCTGCGAACCCTGCTGCCATCTACAGGAAAGTTTTGACAACTTGGTGTTCAGCAAAATCCAGTGTTGTGCTTCTGTATTGTCACGGGATTGTTTGACAGTTCTGTCGATAGGAACAGGGACGCCATCGAAGTTTCTTTTTAGAATATTGGATGATAATTGCTCTGATTTGTTATTATTGAGGGGAAAATTTTCAAATGATATCTGTTTGACAATTATTTTTTTCACTATAATTAAAAATTTAATGAAGCTATCAAAGTCGAATTTCATATTTAGATTCCAAATACTTATGTTACGAGCTGGTTATATTTTGAGAGCAAATCTCCAACCGAAAGAGGTATTTTATTTATTTATGGATGCCTATTAGGTTTTTTGAACATTTCTCAGTAAATTAATAAGTTAGTTGATTAGTGTAAATTATGAGTACATTGTGCACAAAAATATGTAGAACAATAGTGACTACTACAATGTATATTTTAAACTTTTTTCTCTATTTTGTTCCGTTTAGAAATTAAATTTTTCTTCTCATTTAATATTGTGATTCTACTTCATAAATAAAAATATTTTTTATATTATTGGGGTGCGATACACATACGTAAAGCGTCTTGAGTCACTCAGGGATCTTAAAACACGAGCGTAGCGAGTGTTTTAATTTACCCACTCGTGACTAAATACTAGCTTTATGTACTTGTATCGTAAATAACTATTATAAAACCATGAATTAATCTTTTATTCATAATATAAAATAAATAACGTAAGTAAAAAGAATGGAAATAAATCTTTTCACATTTATGGAGATACAAGTTACGTACAAAATTCAATGGGCGCTAAATGTGTATGGAACGCGGGCGGCCAAATGCAAGCGACGGCCCTGTGCCTATGTGCAAACACAAGTGCTATTAAAGACGTTGAGGTTCAGTAAAATTGTGCTATTGCACTTTCCAAGCTATGCGGCTATAGGGCTGGGAAAAATAATTGATTGATCGATTATTTGATTAATTGATTTATCGATTCTTTGTGTACTCGCTCTATCAATATCATTACATCATATAATGAATTGTATAATAAATCTATTAGATAAATCAGTTAGTTATTATACTAGTTTAATTTTTAATATAAATTTTTCAAATAATTAATATTTGTTTGCTGCAAGAGAGATTTTCCTAAAGAAAGTAAACTTATTTTAATACATTGATCTTTCGTGGTAATTTCCGGAATTGCTCAGTTGAGTAACCTTACAGTTTACAAGTTCCACTTGTCATTATACCTAAATATCTCCATCGTACAGAAGCTGATTGTGAATGTAGGATAATATCAGTTCCGGTGATAATCCTCTAACCCAGTGATCGCCAACATACGGCCCGCGGGCCGCATCCAGCCCGTCAGCAAATAATAACCTGCCCCATAAACTTCATCAAGCCAGTGATCAAGATTGAATCCTGACCACAAGTTGTGTAATCTTGATTTTATCCCTTTTTATTTTTATTTCTACTAACTTAGTTATAAATAAAATTCATTAACATTGTATATGTTGCCATTCTATTGTTCGTAATTTTTAGTTATAATTCACTTCTTTATTTATCCGGCCCGCTAAAATTAATCCCCAGAATATGAAAACGTTGGGCATCACTGCTCTAACCGTTCTGTTTTCCTAAGCTTTACTCTCAGAATTATTGATTACTTAAATATTTTTTACAAAGTAGCAATTTAAAAAAATGTTTTATCTAACCTTTCAAAATCAAAATGGAATCTAACAATTATAATCTGATAATCTGAGTTTTATGTTACATTAATTTATAGGTACATATTATACATAAAGGGATAAATACATTCCTTGGCAACTGGACAAAAATATTCTAAGCAACGGTACTTAAATATTTTACTACCTACTTCTGAATTCTTTTCTAATATAAAAATAATTTCAAAAATGTAATACAAGTTACAAACATGCCTCTGTTGGTTATGTACAAACTAATTTAAAAAAAAAATATATATATATATATATATATATATTTGATTGATAATCTACTACTCTTTATTTCTATATAAAGTAATTTCTAACTATAAAATCAGTTGATGAGAAAATTTTAACAATTCATAAACAACGTAAATAATATGGCTAGAAATATAGTCGATTAATCGATTAAACGAACACTTAATTATTCTTTAAATAATCGATTATTGGATTATTTATTTATTAGATTATTTGATTAATCGATTATTTTATATAATCGATTATTTATTATTGAAAACCATAATCGAACAGGCTTGGGCGGCATCTAAGTAAAAGCATATTTTTGACAAAACGCATCATAGGAATAGTTGACCAAACTGCATTCCTTTTGCTCGCCAAGTTACACCGTACGAGTGTGTTTTATTACTTCTACTCTAATTCTATGAACATCCGAGAAATGTATACCTTTCAAAATTTTACGATGCGAATCGAAAACGTCTAATATATGTATAATAAAACCCGTGTGACCCGTTCGAGAACAAGAAAGTGATCTGGCTCTTTGGTCCACTGAAGTGATCCGTTCAAATTGAACGACACAATTCTATTTCACAGTGAATGTTTGTCCACAGACCGTTGCGGTACCCCGCTGAGCACCAGCGCCGACCTGTCCCCCGGCCAAGCCCTCCTCACGGGCCTGGGCGACGGGGACGACGACTCCACGTGCCCGGTGCTGCTGGCCGGGGAGCTGCGCTCGCTGCACCGCAACGTGCCGGCGCTAAGGCGTCGCGACGTCGACACGGCCGCCATCCGTCAGCACCACTACCCCGAGGGCGGCTGGGGCTGGATCGTGTGCGGCGCGGCCTTCCTCGCACATCTGCTGACCACGGGGCTGCAGCTGGCCTTCGGCTTGTTGTACTTGTATACTATGAAGCTCCTGGTGCCGAGGAATGTTGACCGGGAGGCCTACGCCATGGGCACGGGTGAGTCTCATAATACTCTTACACAAGTATTATATTAAAATATAAGTTTCCTAAGACAATTTGTTAACACAAGAGTGCAAGTTTTGCATTCGGCTCGACCTGTCAAAATATACTCGCACTCACAAAATCCTATTCCACGTACACAAAGTCAACTTTGTGACACTGTTTTTATCAAAAACAATGCTACAAAATTGAATTTTGTGCAACTGTTTTTGGGGAATTTATTATTTGTAAAATTAACAGACTGTCAAACTTGGGGCTGTTATTGTTCACGTAAAATTATTAAATCGGAGCCCCTGCGTCGGGGTTGCGGCCTGGGACCCAATAGGCCCCGCGGGCAAAGCCCCTGGGTGACCACTGGTATATAAAACATATCGTACAAGTTTATTTTATTTTTATTTTTTTTGAATTTATGAACGTGAACTAGGAAAAGTAGTATGAACAACTCGTGTTACAATGGCAAATTGTAATACGAGTATAGTTTGCGTAAACGAGCCGCAGGCGAGTTACGCAAAATACGAGTCAAAAAAGGTCATTGTAACACTAGTTGTTCAATATACTATTCTGAATGTGTGATACACAATTTTTCGTAACCATTGTAACGAAACATTTTTTTTTTTATCTCGGTGACATTTATTTAGTTGATATTTATTTATTGGTTATGCACTACAACTGAAATTGTTATTAATGATGCAACGATTGTTACTTTTACGATTACGATTCCGATTACAATTAACAATTTTAATAATCGCCGATTACGATTACGATTATTTATTACAAAAAAGGTTAACTTAATAGTATTACAATAAAAAGTAAAAATTTATAGTAAAAAATTTGTATTATTTATTAGTTTAAGATATAAAATAAAAAAAGTCATGGTTAGGAAAGAAAACGAAATAATCTTGCACTATTTTTTATAAAAACATAAATTCAAAGTCAAATGGTTATAATATTTGAATTAAGTGTATATTTCAAAATGATTCATAATAAAATATGTATTTAAGTTTGGCCCCAAGGTAATATTGACCACAAATACTGTTTTTGAATCTGATAGAAAAATGTTGCAAATAAAAATTGTACGTAATATTAGGTCTGTTCGATGAAAAGTTCAGAAAGTGTAGTGCAAGATAGTGCAGTGCAGTGCAGTGTAAACTATTGTACTCTAATTCTGTGTTTTCATAAAACACTCTAGTGTATGTTTGGGCAAGTTTGACTAGCTGTCACTGCTGTCAGCGTAGTCAGGTTCGGTTATTTGTTAACAAACACGTTATAAATATGTGAAGAATTATGTAAAAATGTCTGTTTTAAATCGCATATTGTTTGAATTAATAAATGATTTTGCCGAAGATCAATCATCATGCGATTCTTCATCAAATTCGGAAACAGATTATGTTAATACACAGAATTAATTGTTTTGTGAATTTTGTTTTTTTAAAATATAAATTTTAGGTTAACGGAAATGCCAACAAACTACACTTAGTTACCCCCATTTCCAGTCTGTACTTTCTACACCACCTCGAGAGTCAGTTCAGAAAAGTGTGCACTAGTTCTTAAAATTTTTCTCATCAAACAGTTTGCCAGAAACTGTATGTTTCTCATAAAACATGTTAGTGCAAGAAAGTTAACACTAGGTCAACCTATTTCACGTCATCGAACAGAGATATTATTCTACATCTTCTTGATTCAAATGAAATTTACTCTCTCATTTATTTACAAAGATATGCCCCAAAACCCTGATAGGCCTTCAAATATTCTACCACTTACTGTTGATGAATTGTTCTCAAAATCTAATCAATTCAAAAAAATAATACTTCCCCCTTATGTGTATGTGCGAGATGTAAAAATGATACAATTTAAGATATAAATATGGCGAATTAAACAATTTTGCTTTATATGTTGTTAATAATCGGTGATTACGATTAACCGCTTAAATGTTCATAATCGGCGATTACGATTAATCGTAATCGTTGCATCACTAATTGTTATTATAATTACTTACATTTGCTCTTACAATTAACAATTTAGCTTTAAAATTGACAGCCAATTGATGCCAACCCTAATTTTACAAAAGTTCGTGGTTTTGGCGGCCTAGGCCTGAAACCAAGCAGTTTTTGGACGATTTTAAGATGTGTAGTATTAGTGTTTTGGAAGGAGGCACAATAAATTAATAATAATTTAAATTTTATTTAGAAATAATGGTCAAACGATCAAGGACAACAAAATACCAGAGTTTCAATCACTAAATTATAAATTATACTGTAGTTCGTAGCTGATACCAGATACGGAAAAATGTGTTAAGAAATGTTTTAGGATATTTACAATTAGGTACTTTCATTTACATTAACTAAAATTATGAATTATCATTTTTAAATCTGTAAAGTTATTAAACCGTAATAGTAAAAGGGCTTGGAATATCTAGTAAATTTTCTACAGGTATCTGCATTGCATCATAAAATTTTGTAACAGTTGTACTAAGATTATAAACCAATATAATTATAATCCTTAATGCACACCTATTTAAGATTCCAAAATATAAAATGGCTAATAATAGGCAATATTTAACATTTATTAGTTTTTATATCTGTTGACATTTATGTCAACAAGGACAAAATGACATTATTTAATAATATTTGTTTTAATTTTCCATATCTAGAATCTTGGTAGGCAAAATTGCATGTATTTTTCGTAGAGTATATTACATTCCTGGTAAAAGATAAAGGAAATACATCAACTAACTGTTAGATACGATGTTTACAAAAATTGTTATAGTGCTACAAGTAAAACACCACTTCCGGTTAACAGTTTTCTCCATAATTAATTGGACTCTTCCTTACGGTATACAAATATCAAATGCAAAATTTTATAATATTCTATTCAGCAGTACTTCAGAAAACACATCTAAACGAAATTCCGCACATTCTCTAAGGGTAACTTTGGTATAATCATTTTGGTGAATTTACCTTTTAACAAAATTATATGGCAACACTTCAATCCGAAATGCATCTTTGAAATGATTGCACTATATACGAGTATAACTCATACCTGATAATAACAATATCCATGTCTCCATCTCTCTGTTTATGTGTATACCATCAGAGTAGCCTGTAATTTCAGCGGCCGACGCAGAGCCACCGCACACTCCCAATAACATGAAAGCAATGCGGGTATGAATGACTCGAGGTATGGTAATGGTAATGCTATCATTCGCTCGTGGAATGATCTAAGAGGTGCCTTATAATTTGTGCGGTTTGGGATCGGCCTCCGGCTTTCTAATTCCAATAGTAATTCGTATTTTTGTGTGGGTTGGTTTTCTTTTTGGACTAGTACTTCATTTTAGTGTATCAATACAATACACACATACATATGAGGTGAAATTAATATACCTACATGGAAAAAGTAGCTGAAAACTTATCTTTACTCTACTTCCACATATGCTAATGTTCCATTTACTCATGACAGATGAAAGTTTTATTAATTATTTATTTAAAAATACACTGCCCAACAGGCAAATACCTAGTAAAGGGGCAGGAAAAACATAAAATATATAAATATAAGTAATTGTACAACTATAGGTATGTGACGAAAAGTATGGAATTGTAATATAATACATTATTTAACAATTATAGCTGAGTAAATTGAGTTGGCTTGAGGAAGAAAATATCAACTGCTGAATAACGAAAATTCTACAGCTGACACATGCGATTAATGGGCGAAGTAGAAAATACATTGGAATTACGTGTGAAAGCAGAAGGAGTATGGAAAGCAAGAAAACTTATTACTTATGTTGTATTATTAAATCAGCAAGCACGGTTCGGAAAAGAGGTTCACTGATACTTTTAACACTATAAGGACCGGTATTTCCAAGATAAACTAGAAACTGAAATTATCAGTGGAATAAACAAAAAATATCGTAATGAAAGATGACAGCTAGAATATAAATCATTATTTAAGCTATGATTGTGATGTTATATATTTTTGTTTATTCCACTGATAAATTTATTCTCTAGTTTATCTTAGGATAAAAATACCGACCCCAAAAAGGGGGAAATATTAATGGCACGGCAAAATAGAACTTTCAAACGATAGGAAAGCAGCTGAATAATAAGAGTAAACTATATTCCAATTGAAAATGAATTAGTAATAAACCAAAATTTGCGAGGGTAGTATTGGATATTTGTCAGCTATATGGCAAATAAATCCTCTACAAAAATTAAATATAAGTTCACTAAGATGCTCGTAGAATACCGCTTGCTTTATACCTAAAACGAAATTTTCTTCTTGAACTATAGAAACACCGCTCTAGACGTTCCCATAATCTCTTTGGACCGTAATAAAATATTCATTAAAAACTATTTTGTTCCCTATGAACTTTTGAACAGAAATGTAAATACAAAAGATGTACAGGAACAAAAAAAAGCATCAAATGAGCCTAAATTTATTAATGTAATACATTTTGTCATGAATAGACGTAAAATAAAATTTATTATTTTTAGCCATTTACAAAGTGCCATGGAAAACAAAACATACAATTCGAACAGACGTAGGTCGTATTGTTTGAAATTTATAGTTGACATTTGAGAATTGTTGTTTTTTTTTTGGTCCGTTAAATCCAATTCCTATTAAATTATTATATGACAAATAAGGAAATAAAGAAAACCATATAAGAGTATTTTTAATACATTTATTTTAAATTCATAGATCACTATTATGAACGATTGATTAGGGTGAATAACTATCTTATATTTTTAGAGTATAATGTTTTTAACAAAAACACGGAGAATTAAACTGTCTATCACTTGTACTTTTATTACATTTTCTCAACATTAGAATGCCAAATTTTTGAATTTGTAATTATGCTAGAATGAGCTTCATTCTTAAACAATTTTTGGCTATGTATCACGAATACAATATATCTAGATGACGGACAAAATCACTGCTACTATCTATTCTTACAAAAATTTTACTTAATGTAAATTATCAAGTATTTTTGTGGAGCAATGATGTAAATAAAAGCCGAAACATAGGAAACAGTATGAAACACACGTCACAGAAACCGATTCAAGCACTCGTTAGTCGTTCATTCGAATTTCAAACTCTTTATAAATATTTTAGAAATGTTTAATATCGAGTAGTACAAATAAATAAACAATGGTTACTCATCCCATCCTAAATCATTTCATCATAGTGTATTTACGTTTATATGATAAAATCTTCTATCAACAATATTTTATGGAATAATATCCACGGTGGTATGATAGATAACTTTGTAGACTTGTCCATGAGTAACTTCTAAGCGATCAGGACGATTGTTTGAACGATGTTTGTAGAATATCTGTTCTTTTCCATTGACAAAAATGCGATACCCTTCTGTTTCGTACATCACGGACACTGAGGCTCTTACTCCTTTCACTAAAGGAGTCTGTGCTATTTCTTCTTCTCCGAGCCATTTGTCGTCTATTCTGGCATTGATGATTAATTGGTTTTTTGAAACCCTGCGATAAAATATCCAGAAATTATGATATGTTGTTAATATACAGTCCGTTTCGATTTTGAGATTCATCATTTTGATCTCGGGAAATAGATGAGTTACGACTGCGGTTAAATTGGATAAAAGTAGGCCAATCAAGATGTAGCCAAAAAACCTATTTTCGTGTTTTTTTTTCATTTTTAAATAATTTACATACTATCGTATATTTAGCTAAATATTTCAAATAAAAAAGGTACATATTTTTACTGTTTAAGTTACATTTTGGCAATGGCCATGGTAGGATGGGTTGACGCCAGTTTACTCGATAACGCAATTTAGAAACATTGCAAGCAGTCAGTTGTTGGATGGGTGACCGCGAAAACCCATACCAGCGTGCCGTTGTTACACCACCGAAAACGAGGAACAGAGGCGGCATATAACATCAGCAGTTGAGACCGCTTACCAAATTAAAAAAAATAAATTATTTTTTCTGAGTATATTTTACGTGAAACAATTAAATATAAATTTTTGATCGCCTGATGATGAGTTTATGAACTATTATTTCAGAAATATGCGGTTCTAATTGAATTAACATATAAAATTTTATAAACATATGAATAATAGTTGACTTAGTAGTCCTACCATATTAATTATTTATAACAGACAGAAAAGAACTCCCAAATTCGCCATTATATCATATAGAATTTTCTACGAAACTTTTACAGAAAATAATACAACAATAATAAATAATTCTAAATCTGTTTTCTGAAATATCAAATATTGTACGTTTTTGTTTTTTTCATAGCCGTATTGTAATTTTTCTTCTAAATATTAATTTAAATTTGTTGAATATATCGTGAAATGCTAATATTTAGATTACCATATAAGTCTTATAGCGCGTATTTTTAAATTCTAAACAACTTTTAATTTACGGCAAAATAAAAAAATCTGATGTAGCCAGCACATAACCTCCCGCCCAATACTACTCTTAAACGGTACAAAATAGTATTTGATGATATAGAAACATACCTTCTTATTTGTTTATTTTCTATTTATATTTGAGTATTTTAATTTTCTTTCGTATATTTATTTAATTTTTTGACAATTTTTCACTAAGAAAACAGCTTCACAATCACAATGACATGTGTCACATTTCGTAAAAAATTGAAAATTTTTAAATGTTTCCATGGTGTACTAGGAATGCAAGATTTTTGTGAAATCTAATTTCTTTATATTTTATTATCTCTAAAACTAATGAAAATTTATAAAATTACTGTAATCAAAACACATGTAAAATGAAATATTCTTTAACTTTTAAAATAACATAAATTGTTGAAAAAGGAAATTTAACCGTGTTTTTCACGAAAAACTGTTAAGGGCTTCAAGTAAACTGCTACTTCCGGTTGACCAATTTTATCCAAAATCTAATCAGCTCTTCATTTAAATATAAGAAGCATAAATTCACAAAATTGCATTTTTTGGTATTATAGTATTTGAGTTATGCAGGTAGGCGGGAGGTAAAAAAAACATTGAAATCCCTATACGTTACATTTAAATTAATAATAAGTCTTTATTCAAGAAGCTGTATAAAAATATAAATATCAAATTTAATATTTAAAAAAATAATATGTAAAACACTTTCGAAAAGGACCATTGCAAAACTTGTACTGTTGGAACACAGGCGATAGAGTCAACTTCGTATTGGTATTACAATGTACCCTTCCATTACTTGTATTACAACATATTATTTTCACTTACCGTCCAGCGAAATGTAGTAGCACATTATTCCTCCCATCGAAGATGTTAATATAAACTTCTTGGTCAGTCAGCACCACCGCTCCGATCATAGCCCCAGGTTGCAGACCATGCGTCAGGTTCACTATCACGGTCCCTACATGGCCCTTAGGTCCAAAGTCGTGAACATTAAAAGTCTGGTCACGATCTAGGTTTGAATTTACACAAGACATATTTGTTTACTTCCAGGTTTAGTTGTTACAAATAGCCCGCTCTGCTTACTCTGGTAACTCTTAATGTTGAACTAGCTTTTATATTGCTAAAAAAAATGATAAAATAGCAAAAATATGTTTTTATTTTCTGTTTTGCGGTTATTTGTTTTTAAGTTGATAGTACAATCTTTGACTTCTGTAAGTTATTTTTGTAAAAAATAATTCGTTTCGAACATTTATTGGATATAATTTTTACCCATTCAAACAAATATTAAAAGAAAAAATATAACTGCATTCGATACTACATATAAAAAGTACATACAAGCATAGCATCAAGCTATATCCCACTTAGTTGGGTAGCACGAATCCTAAAACACAAACCAACAATTAAAC
Source organism: Poecilus cupreus (assembly GCA_963942605.1). NCBI lineage: Eukaryota > Metazoa > Arthropoda > Insecta > Coleoptera > Carabidae > Poecilus > Poecilus cupreus. Next base: position 22,091,851 of record OZ012718.1, read on the forward strand.
TTGCCTGGAACATCACTTTCGTTCATGCAACAAACCATCAATCATACCTAACCACTTATTCCTCGAACACACATGCAATCGTTTAAAATGTCAATCAAAGTAGTTACCAAGGTGTTGTGGGTTATTATTGTTATAAATTAAAAAATACTCACTAGTGACTTTCCTCAAAATTATACCCACTAGTGGGTAATCTGTTACTTTCCTTGATTAAAATCGCCATAGTTATAGAGCATTTATTGAGAGGTGTTGGATTAAATATATTTCGGGTTTTTAATTTTGCAGATAAAATTTGTTCTCAATATTGTTGCTTTTGGGTAACATTCATCGACAAATGAAATAACAAAGTATTATTTGTCGATGAATGTTACCAAGCAACAATATTTTAAAATAAATATTTTTTCTGGCAAAATAACGTTTCCGAAATATATTACAAGGTACTGAATAAGTTCTCCAGTTTCTTCAACAAACTTATTGCCAGGCAATTAGTTTTCACGTTTCTGCTAAATTATTTTCAGTTTATTCTTACTCTCTTGTTCTATTATTACTGAAAATCCCTTTATTTTGTTTAATTAGGTTATTGCCTTAATATTTTTATAAATAACTACGTAGTATTGTTACACTGTCCAGATTTACAGTTCAACATAAATTCTGGAAGTGAGATAAGCTGCGTTAAACACCAGTAATACATTTCGTTGTCAAGTTTATTCTATTAACAATACGCCTAACTACAAAATTGCTAACAAACTTTAAATTACACTGCAAGCGTACAGCTGCAAAGTTTTTGCTAAGTTCACGAACTCAACAAACTTCCGTATTGTGTTTGACTACAATTGTATAACAGTGTACTTGTCTCTTTAATTAAATACATCCTAAAAGGAACGAGGTCTAGAAAATTACTTCGAAATTCGATTACGGAGAGATTCAATGGAATGAATTGCTGACAAATTCGCTTACACATTCATTGATAAGTTATATTAACTTAAGGGTATATTCTTTATCATGAATGCTACCAGTGGCGAGATTTTTTGATAATACTTCAAGAGATATAGATTTGCTTAAGGTCAAACATACGCGTGGAAAGAACGAATCGTTTATTTTTTATAAAAACAGCAAATTCTGTGTTCTTCATTTATTTTCATGTTCTTTATAGTCCAACAAGCTCCATCCGTCAAAATTTCATGGTTTTTTTACAATGACTTGTACATTACAATGGGTTCGTTCACTCCCATGAATTTTGTTTTGCAAATTCAAATTTGAATCAATTATTTCTTACAATTATTCTTACCGAAAAACAAAACAATTATTACAGTAAGGTCTTTGAACAATGTAGTATTTATATATGTGGATGAAAAAGATAGCTAAAATATTAAACTATAAAAAAATATTCGTTGAAGTCTAGTTGAACAAAAATTCAGAATTTTGATACTGTATTTCTCATTCCCATGAACGATTACAGTAATGAAAATAATTCGTATATTTATAAATATGATCATCTACTAAAACATACTAAGTTTATTTTTAAGTACTGGAGCTTTCGTTTTTCTTGACAAATTTCAGATGATAATAACAAGGATAGGTTAGCATGGTATTGTTTTATATCTCATGTTTTTTTTTTTAATTTTATGGATTAAATATAATTTGAGAGTTCGATAAATTAGAAAATAATTCTCCATTGTTCTTTTCAATTCTCACTTTCTTATATTATTACTGATAATCAGTGACATCTGGAACGCTAACTCTGGCTTTTATAAAATCGAAATACAAGCATGAGATAGATGTTGTAGGGCCACCTTTCTTTGTTTAACACTTTTTTGCAGAATGGTTGCTATTGTACAGTCTTGTCTAACAGTGTTAAATAATATTTAACAGTGTTTTGTTCAGTTGTTTGCCAAAATGTGGTGACAATAGAACAAATATAAAACAGACATTTATTCTACATATGTGTCTAACATAAAATATTCAAATTTACATTTTGATTGAGGATAATAGATTCTCGATTCTCTAACGTAGAAGTTTTAGAATGCCTATTTCGTATCGTACTACCTATTGTGTCAAGCATTTTAAAATTTAATTAAGTTTCTCCTCTAATTTCTACAAACTTGAGTTTCTTTCCACTTGATAAATAGCAGTTTTTACTTGACAGAATTTCTTTTGACATTTTAAACCGGTAGGAAAGGAAATCTGAACCGTACGTGTTTGAAAATTACATTTGAAGATATTCGAACACCCAGAAATTCTATTTCAGAATCTCGCATCTGATCTGAAATCTAAGTGATCCCTGTCAAGGATCGTCTCTTTCACGATATAAAAAATCACCGAGCGTGACGTGACACTTTCGTTAGGTCCTGATTCACACCAGTGGCGTACGGACGTACACAAAATTAAGAGGGGTTATTAATTAAAATGATAACACTAATATTTAAGAATAAAAGTAGGACAATTATTTGTTTACGAAGTTGAACAAACATTAAACTGAAATTTTTATTGTTTGTTTAATACAATTTCATCTGAAACCTATACAATTATTATTAATTACGATTAGCAATTAGAAGTAACAGTTGCGCTTTGAATTATGGGAACCAAAGCTAGCGTTCATATTAGAAAAATTAAGGCGTTAATTGTAGGTACTGTAAACTCCAAACTACATACAATGGGGTTTTTCAACATTTTTTTTTATGAAACTTTATCTAACTTGAACTCTATCTACACTTTTAAAAAGTCTTAATTGTTATTCATTAAGCCACAATGATTTTTTTTTAAATGTCGTGACGTCATTATAGAGGTGTTGGTGAATCTCAAACAGTAGAGATTTAAATAATTTTTGTCACATGAATGTTCTATTTTATTGTAATAATAATAATGAAATAAGTAAAAAAATATATGACTACAATTATTTACAATCTGCACTGTTTAAGATCCAGCAACACCTATACAATGACGTCATAACATTTAATAAAAAATCATTGTGGCTTAATGAAGAACAATTAAGACTTTTTAAAAGTGTAGATAGTCTTCAAGTTAGATAAAGTTTCATAAAAAAGAAATAAACAAAATGGTGAAAGACCCCATTAGATGATCAATTTCCTTTGATCTTTAAACGTCAAACAGCATAGAAACCAGCTGAATATTTATCAAAATAGAAATATCGTGACAAAAAATGTTTTAATAGTTATTTATATATTTAGAGCACAGAGTTATGTTTTGTAGCTCGAATATTTCAATCGTGTGAGGGTGACAAACACTTTGCTCTTGAATTGTATGCACAATATTTTTTCGACGAATGATTATAAGAGAAAAAAACCATGTGATATTCTTGTCATAGATTGTTGCAGCTGTTCTTTTACTTCGTATCCATGGTGATGAATTAGTAAAAATGTTGCCGTTTGTTGCTTTTGGCGATGAGCGACAATATAAAATTCTTCAGAAAACATCAACTTTGTGTTGACAAATGCAAGTGCGAAAGTCAATATTCTGTAGCAGTCATCAGAAAATAAGTTTTATACAACAAATAATAATTTATTTATTACAGTAAAATTAAATTATTGAAATTGTTTCTGAATATATCAGCATTACTGAATTAATTTTTGAAATTTTTTTCTAACACAAAATCACTAAGTGACATATTGTGCATTAATGATAAACCATCTACTGCAGAATAGTATATTGAACAACTAGTGTTACAATCACCTTTTTTGTAATACGAGTATGGTTTGCGTAAGCGAGCCGCAGGCGAGTTACGCAAAATACGAGTATTACAATTAAGCATTGTAAAACGAGTTGTTCATACTACTTTTCCTATTTCACGTTCATATATTCAATAAAAATAAAATAAAACTTTACGGCATGTTTAATATACCACTGGTCACCAAGGAGCTTTGCCCGCGGGGCCTATCGTGTCCCAGGCCGCAACCCCGACGCAGGGGCTCCGATTCAATAACTTTACGTGAGCAATGACAGCCCCAAGTTTGACAGACTGTTAATTTTACAAATAATAAATTCCCCAAAAACAGTTGCACAAAATTCAATTTTGTAGCATTGTTTTCGAGAAAAACAGTGTCAAAAAATTGACATTGTGTACGTGAAATAGGAAAATACATTTACCGTCCTTTTAAAAGGACACTAGTAATAAGATAATAAGCTTACGTTATACAACAACAAAAAAAGTTTGTCAGCTATATTATTATTATTTAATAATAAAAATTAATTGTAAGTACAATTTAATAAATATAAGATACACTGCATTATACTAGTAATTCAACTTTTGTAAAACAGTAAAACGAAAACTCATGTGAATTTGAACTAGTATGTAGCATGTAGCTATAGAAAAGTATTAAATTGTAACACATTGTCCAGAATATCATATAAGTGAATAAAACTTTTAAAGAGAAACCGAGGTGTTCTAACCGTCGCCTGCGTCCGCCACTGGACTCAGCATCAGCTCCGGGTCCAGAGCGATCAACTAACACAATCCGGAACCGACACCCGACACATGAATAATGCATCCCAGTGATCATATGCATAAGTCGAATTCAAATATGCACATACATATCTCGCGTGAAGAGTAAAGTGTGTTCGCATTCATACCTGCCCAACACTGAATATTATTTAAATTTTAAATTCAAAACTATTTTGTTTCGTGAAGTATTGTAATGTATTTTATGATGACTGTACAAAGCGTTTTCTGGAATCTCCGAAACGAAAATATGTATGAAAATAATTGTGGGCCGACATATTCTCGAATATATCATCACATAATATTGAAGGATTGCTATTTGATAGCACTGTATATTAGTATATTATGATACAAGTGTATAAGTAAGCTTTTAAAGCACGTACGACGAGTTTAAGAGCACGACGCGAGGCGGAGTGCTTTTAACGTCGCTAGTGCTTTAAAAGCACTTATACACGTGTGTCATACGCAATTGTTTATTATACCTGCATCATACTCTGGAAAAAACTAGAAAGGAACTTTTTGATTTTGATTCATTTCATAATTTTGCGCGTGTGACGTTTGACGTATATCGTTTACATGGAGACTGGTAAGCATTTGTTGTTTACGTTTACAGTTTTGACATATATTAATAGTAATTATTTTTATTGTTGCTTAGCAACCTTTAAAGCACGGCGTGTTTTAATCTTGCGTTTACGTACGCTGTAGCATGTTTTAAACACGGATTATGATGCAGGTATAATAAAATAGTATATTCTACAACAACGCTCGCAAACCGTAGCCCTCGCCTTTGGCTCGGGCTACAAACTTTTTGCTCGCGTGGAATAGGCCATTCCGTTACATGTTGTAGACTATACTTTCTATAAAAAGGTTTTGGAAATTATACAAAAACACAAATATAAAACTGTTGAAAACGTCAAACTCAAATAAATCAAATTAAAACAAACAGACGTAACCATAGTAACTGAATCAAGATACTTCATATGTCGCGCTAATAAGCGGTTCTGATTCGTCGAAAATATTCCATACGCCGCGTATGGAATGTTAGTGATTCCATAACAATTTTTAGTAGTAGAATGCTCAGTTTCCAAAACAGTGTTATAGAAAATATATTACAGAGAGATTTGCTGTAAGCAGAGTGCCACAAACAAAATAAAGTAAATATGACAGTATGACACACTGAAATATATCAATACTGGAATGCCAACTGACGTTGAAAATGCGAACGGAGAGAGAACCGTTCGTTGGGCCACCTATCTTTGTTGTATATTCCCCTTAGAAAGTTATTCGAGTGGTTGGTAGTCTAATTTTGAAGGGAAACTATAATGAGCAAACCAAACTAGAAGAATTTTTTCAACGCCAGCATAAAAACACTTTTACTCAGGCGGTAGACAAAGCAAAATTTTATGAAAAACAGAAAAGTTGTAATTCAATAATTTGACAGTTAAAAATGAAACAAATAAACAAAAAACAGCATGTTCTGTAGAAATGTAATAGAAATGCTGGATAAAACAGAATATTTGTTGAAGTTTTGAGCATTTTTTAATGATTTATTATTCTATTTTCTATGTATATTTATTACTTTGTTACAATTATTCCACGGCTATAACTTATAAAGAAGTAAATCTTATAAAATTTTAAAACCAATTATTTCTGTTACAAGATGAAGAAAATGAAATGTGAATACAGATTTAGATGCAAAATTTTATTATTCACAATATTTATTTGAAGAATTTTTGTCTAAAATTATCTGGCCATTTTTGTACAAAGATAAACTGATTTTCCGTGTTAAACGCTTATGGCCAGATTATGATGTTATATATTTAACCATTATTTAGGTGTTATATTTTATACACGCGAATTGAGATTACCGAACGTCGGATCAAGGCCCCTAAAGTCCCCTCCAAACAGGGATGAAATTTAATCGGTTGAGATTAATGTAAAATAAATATAAAAGTACCCGTAATGGGATAATCGAATAATTTTTGTTGTAACTTTTTTATTGCATTTTCCATTGTAATTATTTTCAATTAAATTGTAAATTCACGCATTAACACATTTCCAATTAAATTCATAACTGCAAACAATCCGTTTTAATTATGAGATAGAAATTTTATTGAAATATTAAAACAATTAGCGCTATCTGCACATTCTCTCACATTTACATGCTGAATATAATTAAACCAGAATTTTAAAAGAGATTAAAGGCTTTATTTATTCACAATTCGTCACTAATACAAACACCTCTGCCTGGAGAGCACACCGTCGTCGTAGTTGCCGTCATTATCCGCGTCCATGTCGCTAGTGTCGACGGCTCCATCGAGGCTGAACTGGCTGAGCTCTTCCTTCTTCCGGCGGATGTCCTGCTGCAGCTGGCGCGTGTCCTCTGCTTTCAGGGCGTGCACTTCCTTCAGGGCGGTGTGCCACTGCTGCTTGAAGAAGGCCTTCTCCATTTGCGCCTGCTGGAACTTCTCCTCTAAGTGCCGGAGTTCTTGTAATAGACAGGCGGTCTGTTCTTTTGTGAGGGTTGTTTGGCGTATGTGTTCTAGTTCGTTGTCCTTTACGCGAATTTTCTCTTCGAGCGTGGATTTTTCTTTTTCTATCTGGAAATGGAGAGAGGGGTAAGAATATACTAGAGGGAGTTAAATACTAAATAACCCTCCGACGTCTTGTCTGATTTCAATTATAAGTTCTTACAAAACGTCTAACATTTATACTTCTCATATCCTTCAGTTATATTCTTACCTCTATGGGAATAAGTGGATTTTACTTTCTTATATACCGATGTAGAATTAAAATGTAGCGTATAGGGATTTCAATGCAATAATTTTTATACTGTTGTAAATAACCCATTTACTTTACAAGAAAATTGCAAATACAATACTTGTTTAGAATTTTAAAATGCATGCAATATTGCGACTGAAAATATAATAACCAGAAATATTTTCTTCTTTATATCCTCATACTTATACATATTTGATTATCGGGTTTCATTTTTTAAATTGTTTTAAATTCCTTTGTCTTTTTTTAATTTCTTCGTTTTTATCTCCGGTCACATACCTGTACGAGAGGTATAGGAATCATGCTAAAAATTCCGTAGTGAGTTTTCAGTGGATTAGCACGTTTTAGGGTCCCTAGTATACAATGGAGTAAATCTTTCGTGGTAACGCATCGGACTGTGGATCATAAAATCCTCGGTTCGAACCTCACGCTGACAAATTTTTACCATATAAAATTACCTCTGTGGCTCCCTTTTCCACTATCAGCTGGAAACCGCACTTCACGTACAAAAATATATCATAAAACTGAGATATGCTTTGAGCAGAGTTTCACTCCCATAGTAATGAGTAAATGGCGTGATGATAGATATTTTTATTATTATTATTTTTATTAGAATATGATTTTAAAAGTTAACTTTACATAATTTTTGTACTGAGATACGTGTGTTAAATTTATTTTTTTATATATTTGACTAACGAGACAAACATTTATGTTCTGTTGATTTATTTTAATATTGTTTTAATGCGTTACTAACTTTTTAGTCATTTGATCTGAAGAAGCCAAATAAATGTATTGACGAAACGTCGGCTTTTGATTAAATAAATTCATCTTGACTGCAGTCCTGAGTATTGTGTATTCTTCATTTTCGTTATTATCTACAATTGCTGTTTGAAACATTTTTCTCTTATTGTCGCCATTTATGAATTACAACGCGTTATGTGCTTTTTGAAATAACAAAACAATGCTAGAAAAAGATCATTTTTTGAAAATTAATTTTTCAAGGGATGTGCGTTTCTTTAGTGGTGGCTTGCGTTCCTACATATTGATAAGAAATCTATTGGGGGGGGGGCACAACAGTTTATATTATAAGTAAACATAGAGATAATTTATATGGATAATTAATAACAGGTCATATTCATGGTCGGAGAGTATATATAAACGAAGAAACTGATATTGAATTTTAATTTTATTGTGCTTAACCGTATACCACAACTTACTATTGATTATTTCACTCATTACAAATTTTACCAATCAGTATGTCTCATTTTCCATTGTTGTGCATTTTAGATAAGTGATTAAACAGCACCATGCTGTTTATTCGCGATTAAATTGAAGCTAGCTTTTATATGCAAATTTTTAACATTTTGAAGGCATATTTAGCTGGATAATTAGTTGTAGAAGCAAGATACTTACATGTTTTTTACCTTTACTGGTATTCTATGTCTTTAAACATGCTGAATTATTCAATTCAAGTTATTTTTATTTACAAATTTTTGACATTTATTTGACAAATAAAAACAAAAACAATCAATTTGCTATAGTTACACAATAACAACATAATTTTATGGTACTTTTAGTTTATGAGTATACCGATTTATTTATGTGAAAATGTGTCAAAAATCAACGTTTTAGTACAATTTCTTCGGCAAGTATTAAAGTTCATGCTATGAATTCATGAAATAATTTTGACATATACCCCTCGTGCTAAAGAATTGAATCGATTAAATTTAATGTCTAGCTTATTTATAAAATTTTGCTTTTAAAAAGTGTTATTGTACATAATAATTTAAGAAAATTTTGAAGTGATTTGACATTTAGCAGAAAATCTTATAACCAATTACTCAGCTACAGTTTAAGCTTAAAAGAAAATAAAAGTATGAAAAATGAGAAAATTAGTGTTTTTGGCTTTTTATGTGGATAAAATTACTTACAAGTCATTTTGATTTTACTCTTTTGACAGGTAAGGTTTGAATATGACATAACGAATGAATAATATTGATTCATGGAACAGTCAGTATTATTTTATTAGCAACAGTAACAAAGGTCATTAATTGATAAATTACGGTTGAATAATGGGTTTATTATTTGACAGTTGTGGATAAACATTTATATTTATTTAATTTTATTCCAAATGATTGTTAATCATTTATTTTACAAAAACCAAATTTAGCGACTTCATTTAAACGAGTACCTATTTGATATTACTGGGTTTTGGACGGTTTTGAAATTGTTTAATTATAATTAATTTGCTTTCGTTGTTAATTATTATTTAAATGAAAATTTGATAGTATAATATTGTTTATTTCCTGGCCATTAATCTAGTTAATTATTTAACTGTACCTAATGCAAATAAGCATTTCAATTCTGCACAATTTATAGAATTTTTATTTATCGTATATTTCTATCCAGATGACAATTTATTTAGTATTTAATTTGGTTTTGTTAGTGAACGAGTGTCAGAAGGTTAGTGTAAGCTATCAAGTATCGTTACCTCTTCTATCCTCTTCATCAGCGTCTCTTTCTCCGCCTCTATCCGTTGCACGTTTTTGTTCATCTCATCCTCCAGCATTTGCGTAACTTTTATTTCGATGTTCTCACGGCTCTCTGGATTGGAGAGTTTCTCATCCAGGCTTCTTTGCTTTATTCGTAGTTCATTTGCCGTTGTGCTTAATTCTTCTGAAAGCACTTTACATTTTTCCATTCCTTGGTGTAATTTTGTCTCTAATTCAATCCGTTTTAGGTTCCACTCCGCCTGAAGCAGCTCTAGTTTTTCGCATTCCAAACGTTTTAAATTATCTTTGAATAAAATCTCTTGTTTTTCTTTCCATTCTTCCAGGTCTTTTACAGTTTTCAAAGCCAGCCAATCATCCAGAATAATTGGCTCGAGATTAAAATCGCTTTCATCATATTTCATAGTGAAACCTGAGCTTAATTCGTTTAACGTCATTTCTATTTGTAAATCGCAGAGCAGCTCGTCTTTGTCTCCCACCGAATTCAAAACTGCGAAGTACTCACAACTATCTTCCCCGTCTTTTAAAAGTAATTTAGTGTAAAGTAGAAAATCATCAACTAAATTTTTATCGTCAGAAGTTTGCAGCGAAACAGTGGGCGGGTACAAGGAAACCAAGTTTTTGATATTCTCCGGCGTTGAAAGGAAATACATAATGCAACAAACGTCTTCAATCATTATAATCTCCTGAGTTTGAATCTTCTGCAACTCGCAATTTATAATTAAAGCCTGGTTCGCTTTTGGATGCTGGAATTTAAATTGAAAACCTGCAATATCTAAACTTTTCCTCCACGTGATGGAACGAAACACAATCATCAGATTGAATAAACGATAGTTTGCTTCGTCGACGTCGACTTGCGCTGGAGGTTTCTTAGCTTTGGAAACGTTCTTAGGAAGAGTTAGGGAGGATCTTGCGAACTTATTCTCTCGGGGGGTTGTCTGTACGGCGGCGTCTTCCATCGCGAGAATTGATTTCCCTGCATTGACGACACCCTCACTGTCGGGCTGCGAGCTCGGTTTGGTCTGCCGGATTTGATCCCCACTAGCGTTGAACGACTCGTCGATGGACTCGTCAGAATTTTGAGCCGAATTAGATAGCGAAATTAGTTTGGACTGATCAGTTTTAATCTCTAGAATTGTTTCTATCGATATGAAAGGTTTGCGTCCATCTATTTCAATGTGATCTCCTTCTTTCACATGAAATTCTGATACATGTTCATGTTTGCACGGAAGTTCATTTTCTAAAAAGTTTTGTAAACTTATTTCCGCTGTAGCTAATACTCGTAATCCGTGATGAAAATGCAAAGGAACTGTTCTAAACTCTTCTAAGAAGAGTTTTAAAATTTCCAGGTTAGTTAAAAGTTTGAAAACTATTTTCTCGTTCAGTGCGATCGGTTCATGAAGATTTTTTGTAAAATATTTCGTATTTATTGTTAATCCTAGAATGGATAGCGCCAAATAGAATTTCTCGTTAGTGGAGTTGAATACCAGGTCTTCATTTAGCAATAAATCCAAATTGTTTGCAGTTCCAATGACGAAACTAAGCAGGAACTTTTGATTGGAGGGTGAGTTGTTCCCGATTTGAATGTATCTGTAACAAAAACAATAAAGTATGAATATTGATAATATATTTCATCTCCTCATTTACAAATAAATAAATGTATTGTTTTGGTTTTATAATCGGTGGTAAAGTGGTTAAGAGATCTACGACAAATGTCCACTAAAAACTTTCATCATTTGACTGACGGGATTGGGCTTCAAGTATGTTAACCAGGGTTGTCATGAAAAAACCCAGCCCGAAAAAACCCAGTGGGTTTTTTCGGCAAAAACCCACTTGAAAATACCCGTAAAAAACCCAGTTATTATAAAAATTTAGGCATGTTAAAGAATTGATTTAAGAATAGTATAAGTTCATAAAGACCTATTTATTTTTTAAAGGTATACAATTATTATATACAAAAAAAAAAAAAATAAGAAAAATTTGCTACTGTCAAAAAATAAAAAATACTGGAGTGAGTAGAATCTGAAAAAATAATAATTCCAGTAAGAATAGAAAATAATGGGTTTTAAAATACAAATATATATCTTGTTTTTTATTTATTGCATTTAAGAATCACGACATCCACAGATCTATAATAATTATATATTTCGATTTCGACCAATTTTGTTGCCTTTTCCACGCCTAGTTTATTACGAAGTTTAAACCATAAAAGTCCGTATTAACTGAAAATACGTTCAATTCCTGCAGAACTTGCAGGACACTTGTGCAATTTGATTATGAAATTCAAAAATTCCTCATAACATGCCGATTTTTTCTTATTTTTCATTTTCACAACCTGCCACCATTTAGAAGCTGGTAGTTCGTTTATAACATTTAGAATAAACTTGTACAGTTTAGTAAAATTCGTTTTACGTTATATTCTAATTAAAAATATAATAAACTAGAATTTCTTGCAATTATTTTTAACTTGTATTACATGAAAAATTTAATATTTTTTTTTTTTTTGAAAAACCCAGTAATGGGCTGGGTTTTTAAAAAAACCCTGGTTTTTGACAACCCTGATGTTAACTGTCACTCGACACTTTGAAATTTTTATTTTTATAATATCACTTATGTTTTCTTCAACTTTTATTACATATATCTGGTATTTACGTATACATTAACAATTGTATTCTACTTCTTTAATAACTAGAATTTTGCAGAGCGTGACTTTGACATCGCATTAATTTATTATTTTAATTTTTGTAAATTATCAATGCACTCTCTGATTTACAAGAATAAATAAATATGCCATTCCATTGTGTCACACTGCTAAACACATGTTAATTCATGTGTGTGTTGTTTTCGGGAATTTTGAGGGAAAATTTTCATCTTGTGAGGTTCGAACAAAAAAATCCTACCGACTATAACGGTGGTTAATAAAGTCCAGAAAAGATTTAGATAAAGAGGGCCCAAAATAATGACTTTTTCTTAATAAACTTTTGAGCTAAATTTAATAACCAAAAAGATACAGCAAATTAAAGTTCTTTTAAATTAATGCCCTGCTATTGAATACCGCTGTAAATAATTGGAAAGAATTAGTAACACCATTATTTTCTCGTTTCTGTAAAAACGTATTTCTTTCAAATCTGACAATTTGCTGTTATAAATATAATACCTAATTTGTAGAGCAGTTACATTTTGTAAGGCGATTTACAAATATACGAGGTCTGTTCAGAAAATAATTTTAGAGATTATTGAGCTTTGTCCCTTTTGAAATACTCCCCTACCCTATTTACACACTTTTCCCAGTGGTGTTTTCATTTCGTGAAGCAGTCCTGGATAACTTCATTTTAAATGAGATTTAATATTTGTATCGCATTTGCTTTGATGTCATCAATAGGCTGATAACGACTTTTCTGAATTGATTTAAATTTCGGAAATAAGAAAAAATCGGAAGGAGCCAAGTCTGGCAAATAATTATGCTGAAGGAGGACAGTCATCTGATTTTTGACACAAAATTGACGAATTGACAAAGCTCACTGTGCGGGCACATTGTCCATAAGTAGTCTCGCCATAACTTTGGTGTGTTTTTGCGTTTCTCTGAAAGTTTTTCCCAGTTTCCCACAAAATTTTATGCTGCATGATTGCTCCAGAAAATTGCACATTTCAAAAATCGCTACTAATACTTAAACAAACACGTTAAACTCAAATAACAATATCACGAAAATTAAATGGGGTAAATAGCTCCGTGGTAAAGCGTCGGACTGTGGATCGTGAGATCTTCAGGTCGAATCCCACTGCTGAAAGTTGTCAATTTAAATTTACCCCTGTGGTTCCTCCTACACTTCATACGCAAAATATATCACTTTCCGAGATCTGCGTAAGCAAAGTGTTACACTTATAATGGGTAAAAGGCGTGATGATATATTAAAAAAAAAACTAATCGAAATATCAACAATCTAAGAACATGTGGTTGCGAAGGATGTTTGTAAAAATCAAAGCCCTGGATTGCTGTCAATCAGTAATTATTAAAATCGACCCCTACCGGTTTGGGCAACGCATTTGCCTTCTTCGAGAGCTTGTACATCAGTGTACTCTATTTTTTACAATATGTATATTTGTAACAATTTTAACTTACATGATTTATTTCCTATAAACAAAAGCACGTAAGTTAAAATGGATGTACACTTTTATAGCTCCTGAAGAAAGCAAATGTGTTGTTGAAACCGGTAGGGGCCGATTTTAACAAATATTGGTTGATTGCAATCCAGGACTTTGATTATTTTCCCAAACATCCATCCAGTCAGGGTCAAGAAGCATTAAAATCATAGTTACCAAGGATGTTAGGCGCAACGTAATGCTGCCAACCACATATCACTAAATATCTTCGTTGGCGCGTAATTCAAACTGTTGGTTATTTTCTGATCCTAATGAAATGTTATTGTTTCTGGATTGGAGAAGTTATAATGGAATAAAATAAGTGTGCGGTATTAATCCTTGTGATAAATTTATTACTCAACGTATATATCAACTGAAACGTTGAGAAACTTTGTAATTCCAATAATATTAATTTCAAAATGGAAAGAGATGCAGAAAGAAATTTCAAATAATCTTATACTTACCCCTCCTCGAGATAAATAATCGGCACCACATTAGTTTCGGGCACCTCCCCCATCACCACCCTCGGTATCATGTTACCGTCGTGGCCGGTGGCCATCGCTGTCGTCGCTGGCCGGTCCCGCACGGTGAGTGTGAGCGCCAGCTCGGGGTGGCACGCGCGCAGCTCGCTGGGCACGCTCACCAGGCGATGCCAGCGAGGCTCTATGGCGGCGGCCGCGTCGCCGGTTACCGCCGCCGCGCTGCGGAGGCTCAGCAGGATGAAGCCGATCTTCATGCGACCTGTCGCGGTGCACGTGTAGCAGTTGATGCGCAGCGGCACGTGCGAGCTGCGGAGCTTCCGCACCTGGGGGAGAGCGGAATTATATTAAAAACTAGAAATGGGAATTCTATTGTTATGGTTTTGATTTGCTAAGCTTGCGGAATACCGGACATAGCAGACAATTGCACAGTATAAGAATTAATACAGTAGTGACACTGACTGTCGGCAATTCTGATTTTTTATATATTATCATTTACTTGTTTTGGGTTGTACCTGTTTGAGTAATAAATATCATTATTATTATTATTATTATTATATGTAAATGAAGCGTTGCCTATGTTTTTACCTCCCGCCTACCTCTAGGTAAAGGAGCTATTGTTTTTAAATTAATTAAAATTCTTAAATATAAATAGAAAATATACAAATAAGAAGGTATGTTTCGGTATCATCAAATACTATTTGGAACCCGTGTAAGAGTAGTATTGGGCGGGAGGTTATGTGCTGGGCACATCACATTTTTACTTATGTTAAACGACACGATGATATTTGTATATTTTATGGATTGAAATATTAAATAAATAAATAAATAAATAAATCATCACGCCTTTAACCCATTAAGGGTGTGGCACTTTGCTTACGCAGATCTCGGTGGGTGATATATGTTTGCGTATGAAATGCGGTTACCAGCCATCAAGTCATAGCCCCCAAACTTGTTACCCACAGGGGTAAATTTAAATTGGCAACTGTCGGTAGTGGGATTCGAACTGAGGATCTCAAGATCCACAGTCGGAGCTATTTACCCCATTATGGATTTAATCCTCTTAATTAACACTTCTCACCTCCTTCTTCTCCGTCTCCCACACAAGCTCCGTACAAACACTGGGACATGGGCTAGCATCCACTGGGTCAGCCTCAATGCGGTGTCCCTTCAGCGAGGCTTCTATCAGCAGCGGTTTCTCCAGGAAGTCAAACCCGCGCCCCTCCCGCACCCCCAACACGATCACCACAAACGGGCCGTTTAGTTCATTCATTGTATAAGAAGCTGGTACGGTGACGTCTCTGGCTGCACACTACAAACACGCGCGATATCGTACGCTAGTGCGATGACAAGCAATGTCATCGCGAAAAAAAAAACATTTGGGGTTGACAGATGGCAGCTGGCTTGATTTCGGTGGTGGAGATTGTGATTGATAGAAAGAGATGATATAATTTTTTACCTCCTCCACATATCTGTAAAGGAGGTATAGGAATCCTGCTAAAAATTTGGTAGTGAATTTTCAGTGGATGAGCATATTTGATGTCTGTGTGTGTGTGTCTGTATGTCTGTCGATTTGTGTGGATCTCTGGATTTACGGTTTCTCAAAAACTACTTGATATTTTGTATTATATCAACTGGCTCTACTTGGGAATAGTTTTCTGGTTATAATCCAATAACTGGAAATGGTAGTTTACCTAAAGCCGAATCAAGATATTTTGAAATATATCAGTAAATTATGGTTTAATGACAACTTTTGTTATTAGAATAATGTATGCGACAAAACTCAAAACTATTTCTTTAAGGGATGAGCGTTCTTGGTAGTGATGGTCCAGTTCACTCTATAAAATCCTATCTACGTCTATATTATGACCCAAAAGGGTTTATCGGAACATTTATACAGTATTGTTTCTATTGTTTGGTAAGTTTCGTTTTAGGTATAAAGGGAGCGGCATTCATGATCATTCTAGTACAGTTATATCTTATTTTTCTGGTAAATTTATTTACCACAAAGCTGACAAAAATCCAATATTTCTCTTGCAAATTTTGATTTATTACTGTCTCTCATTCTAAAATGAAGTATAGTATAGGCAAAGGTGATCCTCAAGGGTAAAGTTAAAAGTGGCCACAATTTTTGCCGGCTGCGGGAATCGAACTAGGAACCATGTTCCACAGTACAACAGTACGATGCGTTACTATAGAGTTATGTACCTATACATGGTATATACACTTTAGGCGATTTCGACTGGCACTGGTTACTTGCCAGTTACGTGTTTGGTTGGTTTCAAACAATAGGTTTGTTCCAAGTGGTCATTTCTGACAAGTTTGTGACATGTTTGTGACAAATTTCAGTGCGCCTGCGAAAAATGTAAACAAGTTAAGTTTGAAACAGACTGGAACGGCGAATGGAATGAAGCGCATGTGCATGCTCATATTTTGTTTTGACAGCTAACCTTAAATATAAATATAAATAAAGAAATTTATACATTTTTCGCCATAAAAAAGAAATGTTTCAAAGTTAACTTGTTTACATTTTTCGCAGGCGCACTGAAATTTGTCACAAACATGTCAGAAATGATCACTTGGAACAAACCTAATGACGTCACACTGACCGAATGGCTACTGAAAACGCGCGATAGATTTTGACATTAATCAAATTTGACAGAAAATATGAAAAATATCGGAAAAATATGACAGTGTACTAGTTTGAAATCATAGCAAGTGAAATTCAGCCAATCAGAATACTAACCGTTGGACGAACCGAGCTCTCGAGCATGTTACTGATTTGACATACCAAAACTGTCACCGTTTACATAGAACGTCATATAAGTGACAGTCGAAATCAATAGGCGATTTCGACTGGCACCGGTTACTACTTGGTTACAGGAATGGTTAGTAAATAGAGTTGGTTACTCTATTTACTAACCATTCCTGTGACCAAGTACTAACCGGCGCCAGTCGAAATCGCCTTTTGTCCGCGATGTGCTGGCTGCTGCGTCATCAAAAATATTCGTATGGGTTAAGATTTGAATGGTGGGGAAAAATTCATGACGTCATATAGGTTCACAAACAGTTATCATGAACAGGTTATTTCCACACTTTTATACTTTCAAATTAAGAGTTATTTATTAAAGAAAAAAGTTAAATAGTCTTTTTTTCATGCTAGTATCATTATAAATTACTTCAACATTGAATACTTATGGTAATGAATTAATTTAATAATTTGAAATGAAGGCCATTGCTTTAGAATCAACGATCTGACATTATTTTGATGTTTGAGTTTGACAGTTTGAGATCGAGGTGGTTCAAGGTAGCAATAATATGATTTTATTATTATTAATACTTATTATTACTACTATTAAATATGAAACTGTAGTTTCGTTCAAAATACAACCTAAAATTAATACTGAAATGACAGATTGATGTTTGACATTTTCGTCCGTGAAGTGATCATCTATCTTTTTTCTTTTCAAGTAGTGGAAAAGAGATGGACATATTAGACATGCGTTAAAATAACCAACGATTGAACAAGCGTGTATGTGATAAAGACAGACTATACATATAACTGTTAATTATTAGTTCGGAAACTAATGACGTAGCAGCCACCACATCGCGGACAAAGTGTATATTTTTAGGTCCCTTGAATTCGTTATGACCATTGTCTCAATGGCATCTGCAACTATGGGCAGATGGATGTGTCCGTATGTTTAAAAACTTACGAACAGTAAAAGAAAGAGCAACGAAATTTCAAAAATATAAGTTTTATAAAAATGCATAGAGTTGATTAGATTTTGGTGGAATTTTACTGGACACACAGAGCATAAGTTCTATGTTTCAAATTAAAATAAACTCACTGTACATTTAAGAAAGTAATGTGGTTCTCTTTCCTGATTTTATATTTATATTTATACAAATTATAATCAGAAAAATGTTTAATATCAACATACTCAAAATTGTGCGTATATGCATGTAAATTTATGTACAATTTTTAATTATTTAGCAATATTGTTATGTAATTAATATTAATCAGTCATAATTAACACAAATTATTCTCTGTTAATTACAAAACGACACCGGTTCATCAGTGCTATCAAATAACGATATCTAAAATCACCAAATAAATTAATACAGACAAGTTTATAATAAAATTCGATCAATGTAATTAAAATTAATTAACACGAACATTCCCACAAATATTACGAATGCAGTAAAGCAAATATTGAAATGTGCAACACCAACACATGTCCATAAATATAAATTTACTGGATGATATCAATGGTTAACACATGTTTCCCCTGGCGATACTAGCGCCACCAGCGTATGGCCGCTGTGTGGGTTGTCGATACATGGATGTGGGTATTGCGAACTCCTGCCAGGGCAACCTGAATCTGTTTGGAATTATGGAAGTTGGAATACCAAACATAGTGGGAGGTTTTGAGAATCGTATTTACATTAGATTTAATTATTTATTTAGCATAACTAGATTAAGAAAATCTACAATTGGTTCTACAAATAAGCTAGGTGTAGGCGTCGGCAACCTTTTTTTTTTTATGTGGGTTAAAAACAAACGAAATGTAACTATAAAGAAGACGTTTCATTTTAACAATCTTGTAGAAAAAATAAAATAAATGTTATGGAAAAAATAATAAAAATATGGTATATTGAACATGCTATATGCTTTTATACTTTTAACGTAAAAAAAAACCAAATTAAAATTCGAATTATTATAAAAACTAATATACCTGTCACTATTTGAGTTTTAAATTTACAGGTAACTTTTATTTAATAAATTTAAATGGGTCACTTGATATTATCAAATGGGTGTCACTTAGTGACCTACGGGTCGGTTACCGACAGATAATTTTGCTAAATTTCGGACTGACCCACAATTTTTTTTTATTATACCTGCATCATAAGCCGTTCTTAAAACACGCTGCAAAGTGCGTAAACGCAAGATTAAAACACGCTGTGCTTTAAAGGTTGCTAAGCAAAAACAAAGATAATTACTATTAATATATGTCAAAACTGTCATGATAAATTGTAAAGAAAAACGAATCTACATAGTAACGTGAACTATAAATTAAACCAATCTCGATGTAAACGATATACGTCAAATGTCACACGCGCAAAATTATGAAATGAATCACATTAATTCAAAATGTTGCTTTCTAGTTTATTTCCAGGATATGATGCAGGTATAATGAAAAATAGCGTATGACACACGTGTATAAGTGCTTTTAAAGCACTAGCGACGTTAAATGCACTCCGCTTCGCGTCGTGCTCTTAAACTCGTCGTACGTGCTTTAAAAGCTTACTTATACACTTGTATCATAATATACTATTACTTTAGAGAGTTTCATTATAAATTTTTAGCTTAAAATGTTAAAAAAATAAAAAAGTTTTTGGAAACTTTATTTTTATAGCGATTTTTTTTAACTTTGTCAAATATATCAATAATTATAAAATTTTAAATAAATCATTTCTATCGGACCTAAAGTATACCTAAGAATTTTTTTAGACCAATCTCTCCAGTTCAGAATAGTAGACCATCAAAAAAGTATTATCAGATTGACCGAGAATGTTCTTTGTGATCGAAAAAATTGCTGTGTTCTCGGAGGGTTAATGCCTACGTCTTAATCAGTAATCAAATTTCATTTTACTTATTTAATAAAGGTGAAAAAGATGTTCAAAAATATCAAAAATTCTCGCCTGCTTTTGATTGGCGGACAATGGAGATGTGTTTGAACATATTATGATCTACACTTAATTTATTTTTTATTTTCCTTAGGTATAATTGAATTATGTAATTAACAAATTTTTATTTTGATACTAATATTAAATAAATAATTGATAATTGATTATGATTAATTTTAAATATTTGCTCTAATTCAATTTTATATGCATTGTTACTCATTATAAGTATATATATAAAAAAATATTTTTGGACGTCCTGTTAGGATTTATTAAATAAATAAAATGAAATTGGCAACGTGTTGGACTGTAGGTCGTGAGATCCTCAGTTCGAATCCCACAGCTGACAGTTGCCAATTTAAATTTACCCCTGTGGTTCCTCCTCCACTAACATCTTTGGGGGCTGTTGACGGCTGGTAACCGCACTTCATACGCAAAAATATATCACTTACCGAGATCTGCGTAAGCAGAGTGCCACACCCATAATGGGTAAAAGGCGTGATGATATATTTATTTTATTTATAAAATGAAATTTGTTTATTGATTCAGATGCAAATATTAAATTTGTTCAATTTTTGTTTGACACATTTTTCACTAAAATGATTAGGGAAGTAGGAAAGTACATAAGTATTATTATTATTATAGTATAATTAGTTTTCTAAAAATATTTTAAATTTAAACCGATCTGAAAGAAATGATTAACGATTTGTTTCACGACCGCCAATTTTGTTTCAGGATAATAATTGATGAAGATAATAACTTCATTAATGTGTTTTCTGTGCACAGTTCCAAACCCATGAACATAAAACTCTTCTAGAGAATAGAGATTTTCAAAGAGACGTTTTTCTTTGACGATATGAAAATAAATAAATTTTAATTTATGTAGGGTGCGACAAAACAATCTCCATTTTCTAAAGGTGGAATATATGGATTTCAATGCTTTTTTTTAACATTGCTGTTAATTTTTACCTATTCACATTACAGCTAAAATGTAAATACAAAAGTAGTTCAGTATTTACCTAAATATTAGTATTTCACGATATATCAATCAAATTAAAATCAATATTTATTATGCAAAATATAACAATGACTTGTTTAAATGAGCAACTAAAAAAACCCTAAGATACTTGTTAACAGGAAAATAATTTAAATCGAATTTAAATAAAGAAATATATTGTCCTATTGTACTTATTTTGGATCACGGGCCTTACAGATGAAAGTTGAGGAGTTAAATTTAAACTTTCGATCATTTCAACCCCAAAAAACATGAATATTCCTATTACTGTACAAACCTAAAATACGATTGCAGTTTCGATGTGCTATACTCCGCAACTGTATGTCATAGCCATGTTTGTGTGTATGTGGGTTTCCAGTGCTAGAGAGTTTGTTTATTGTGGATTGTTGTGGGATGATGAAATGATGATAGATATAAACAGAAACCAGAACAAAGCGGCGCTAGGCCAGCGAATTGTGACGTGAGGGACTTTATACGAGTATGTGGGATTTTATCAAAGCTTCAGGAACAAATAAAATCTAAGCGAGGAATGAAAATGTTTTCATGGAAACTGATTCGCGGATTATAGTGGTTTATGAATAAGTTTCCTTAACAACTAGGTTGGAAAATTCGAATTGCTGGAATTGTATTTGTTATACAGCTCGTCCAACAATCATTTGGACAAATAATTTTTAAATCCTCTGTAACTGATTGTTGCTACTGGGAAAATTTTTGCGTTTCAGAAAAATATAGTTTCTTTTCAGTGTATACATTATCTACATGTCCATGAAAGATGAATATTGCTTAAAACTATGCAAATAGGCAAAAGGTTTATTGAAGTTCCGGATGAACATAGCTCTACAGTAAAATTTGGAAATCTGAAACGGAAACTTCTTGAGTATGGTATATAGAGAATATGTAATTATGAATTTTGATGGGTATTAAAGTTTGTTTGAACCTAATTTAGAGGTCGCTCAAGGGAGAAACGTGTTTTTCAATCATGTATATATATATATATATATATATATATATATACAGGGTGGTGACTTGGACAACGCAGCATAGGGATTACAATGGTAAATTCTTAGTGTGCACTTATTTGCTCCCCTAATTATTTTAGAGCAATAGCTTATTTAGATTTTATCTAGAGAAAAAATTCTGCATCTATTGATACCATTGTTTATAAATTTCCATTGTTCGGAAGAGAAAAAATCGAAGAAATTAAAATTAACTTTTTTAAAAAAATCATTGATGCCATGGAACAAATAAAACAATAAATAAAAACAAGCGGCCTAACATTTGACGTTTAAATTAATAAATATCGTTGTTATAATGTATTCAATACAAGAAAAAGCAGAAATGATTAAATGGTTTTATTCCGGAAGCAGTGAACGCGAAGTAAGTGCCATGTTTGGTGTTAAATATCCGAAACGGCCAATTCGAGCAAGTACTATCCACAGGATAATTTTGAAGTTTGAGACTACAGGCACTGTAATAAATAGTAAAGTGTAATAATGACGTTCAGAATTTAATTCAGAACGAGGAAAATAAGAACACCTTTAATGTTTTGATATACATCATTCCCGAGTACTGTGAATTAAAGAAAAAAAAAAACAAATACCTATCATATAAGTACCATTTTCACCAAGAGTTCCGAGAACATGATTTGGCGAGAAGAAATACATTTTGCTTCCAAATGATGGAAAAATGAAATGAGGCGAGAGAATTTCAAAATTTAGAAGAATTAAAAAATTCTATTCAAGTTGAGTGTGTTAAAATTTCACAAAGACAATTAGCAAAAGAAAATGGTGGTTTGTTTGAACATTTGCTATGATTTGTTATAATTTTGTGTTTATATGTTGTTAAAATAAAATCCTGTTTCCCAATACTCTTTTTATGGTTTTTAAATTAATTTATAATAAGTTTAGGGTCGTTACTTAATATGAACCTAAATTATACTGTTGCCAAATAACATTGTTGTAATCAGCTTTTAGTTTGTTTTAATTTCCGGAATAAATCCATTTAATCATTTCTTTTCGTTGAATTGAGTGCATACATTATAAAAGCTGTATTTAATAATTAGTTTAAACGTCAAAATCCAAGGGCAAATGTTTACGCGCTTCTTTTTTATTTATTGTTTAAATTGTTCCATGGCATCATTGATTTTAGCAAAAAAGTTAATTTTATTATTTCGATTTTGCCTCTTCCGGACAATGGAAATTTGTAAACAATGGTATCAATAGAACCAGAATTTTTTTCTCTAAATAAAATTTAAATAAAGTTTTGCTCTAAAATAATTAGGGGAGCAAATAATTGCACACTAAGAATTTACCATTGTAATCCCTATGCTGCGTCGTCCAAGTCACCACCCTGTATATATATATATATACAGAATGTTCATTTTAAGTGGTACACTATTGCTATTTCGAGAACTATAAGAGCTACGAGGTCGGTTAAATTAGCAAACAATGTCTATATTATAAGACAATTAAAATGAGCGAAAAAAGAATTTTTTTAGACCAGTGGTTCTCAAAATGCGGGATGCAACTTTCTTATTTTAAATGGCAACCTACTTTTTTTATTTGCTTATTCGATTCAGTATTTTTTTCTGAATTCAATGATATTCACATGTAATGACCAAATAATACAAAAAATTTGAGAAAAATGCAAAATTAAAAATGTATCATTTTTATTTAAATTTGCATATACAACGTTTGCCATGGAAGAAAACAAATAAATTAAACAATTTTTAATATTAGTTTTTTAAGTGTACCGTTGTATTTCTGTATTGTAACAACTAAATTAATAGTATATTGTGTCATTAGGAGTAAATGTGATACTTTGGGTGCTGAGCATGTAAGTTTGAACGACGAGCGAAGCGAGTCGAACAATTACATGCGAAGCACCCAAAGACACATTTACTCCGAATAATACATGCTATTTTTTCTTCAAACATAGAAAATAAAATTATAAATATTATAAAATGCTCAAAACTTCAAAAAATATTCTGTCTTATCTAGCATTTCAAGTTGCCGTAGAATATGCTGTTTTGTTATTTTTGTTTATTTGTTTCATTTTTAACTGTCAAATGAATGTCTATTGTCTATTGAATTACAACCTAACTATTTTTCATAATATTTTACTTTGTCCGCCGCCGGCGTAAATGTGTTGCCAAGGATACACTTTTACGCCGGCGGCAACAATACTGAACTTCTACTTGTTGAATACAAATACATAACAACGTACTTTTATGACGTTTGAAGAAAATAATTATTCTCATTGCCGATCTCGGTGGTGTAGTGGTTATGTCGCTAGCCTAGCACACCAGAGGTCGTGGGTTCGAATCCCACTGAAGAGCATGGTCGTTTGTGTTGTTCATATAAATTCATAATCATCTACTCATGAGGCGGCATATGACCATAGTAGTTAGTCCACCTCTCATCTTCATAAAAAAAAATTATTCTCATAATTACAGTTTTTTCAATTATTTCTGCATTTGATTTATTTGTTTTCTTCCATGGCAAACTTTGTATATGCATATTTAAATAAAAATGATACATTTTTAATTTTGCATTTTTCTCACATATTTTGTATTATTTGGTCATTACATATGAATATCATTGAATTCAGAAAAAAATACTGAATCGAATAAGCAAAGAAAAAAAGTAGGTTGCCATTTAAAATAAGAAAGTTGCATCCCGCAATTTGAGAAAAACTGGTCTAAAAAAAATTCTTGTTTCGCTCATTGTAATTGTTTTATAATATAGAAATTGTTTGCTAATTTAACTGACCTCGTAGCTCTTATGGTTCTCGAGATAGCAATAGTGTACCACTTAAAATGAACACCCTGTATACTATAAAAGCCCAAATTACGGTAAAATATAAGATTTAACATCTATTAATGGTAACAGTCCAACAGTTCTGTAATCATCGTTCATTTCAAATTTTTACCACCATTCCCTTGTTAAATCTTAGGATTTACTTCAAAGGCACGGTAAATAACCTATCCTAACCTTATCTGTCAAAGCCCATAATTTGGTTCATTTGAGTTTATAGCAGTAAATTTACCAACACCTGTCGGTTAATCCTAAGATATACAGATAAGATAGACCAATATACGGGCTTTTTACAGTAACATATATATTTAAAAGTTATGTGTTTAACTTGCTGGACGAACTATACCCGATAAAATATTTTCAAGTATTTTGTAATTCTCAGTTGATAGTCATGTTTGTGTTCTAGCGTGGCTGGGAGCGCTGTGTCTCTGCGTGTCGTTCTTCTCGGCGCCTGTCGTCATAGCCGTGTGTCGCCGCAAGTCCACGCGCCTCGCCGCCGTCTTCGGAGGACTCGTCATGGCACTCGCCTGCCTCTTCACCTCCTTCGCAGTGCAGTTCCACCAGGTAAGTTCCAAGGAATTTAAATAAACTCTGTTTATGAGATTTTGCTATTACGTTCGTATGTCCGTATACAGGATATATCATGGAACAAGAGCCATAAGCTTTTAACATGGGAAATAGTATATTGAACAACTAGTGTTACAATAACCTTTTTTGTAAAACGAGTATAGTTTGCGTAAACGAGCCGTAGGCGAGATACGCAAAATACGAGTATTACAATTAGGCATTGTAACACGAGTTGTTCATACTACTTTTCCTATTTCACGTTCATAAATTCAATAAAAATAAAAATAAAATAAAATTGTGCGGCATGTTTAATATACCACTGGTCACCAAGGGGCTTTGCCCGCGGGGCCTATCAGGTCCCAGGCCGCAACCCCGACGCAGGGGCTCCGATTCAATAATTTTACGTGAGCAATGACAGTCCCAAGTTTGACAGATTGTCAATTTTACAAATAATAAATTCCCCAGAAACAGTTGCACAAAATTCATTTTTGTAGCATTGTTTTTGAGAAAAACAGTGTCACAAAATTGACTTTGTGTACGTGAAATAGGAAAACACGTTTTCGTGCGCATTGCATCCCAATTTATTTGAGACATAAATGTTGTAGGTCTTAAAATTCTTCATATAAATTAGTGAACAAAATTCATTTACATTTGTTTGTTACTGCAGAAAGTAGATATGAAAATTTATAAAATTGCTATGTAATAGTGTTCATAGAAAACGTTTCGACCATCTTCAACTAGAAGCAGGCCTTGTTGTTTGACGGTTATTTTAAAGAAATTTAGCGATAACAATAATAAACGTCAGTTTAAACAATGGTTCGCTATCCCAACAATTAAGTTGAAGAAAATGAACATCTCTCTTGAGTGAAATTATTAGACTTTTTGTATTCACTCGTTTTTATACACATGCATTAATATTTGTTCTTTCGCGTTGACGAAGCAACGTCCGAAATGTCCTTTATCCAGGTTTCCCCAAATAAACGATCGGGAAACATTCATATTTCTAAAGTATTTATTAAATAATATTCATAATAAAAAAAAAAGTATTTCAAACATTCCTTTATATAGTATTATTTTAATTCATGCTGGAATATTTAAATTTTAAAATAATAAATTTTCACATTCATATTTCTAAAGTATTTATTAAATAATATTCATAATAAAAAAAAAGTATTTCAAACAATCCTTTATATAGTATTATTTTAATTCATGCTGGAATATTTAAATTTTAAAATAATAAATTTAGTGCATGACATAAATAAGAAAGTAAACATGTTTGTTATATTTAAATTTACAGGTAAATATCAAAAATCTATTAATTTTTTTTCTGAAGTATTTGATAAATTATTATATATGTTTATAGTGAACTTTGATTCGTATTTTAGCATTAAGGATGGAAACAATAACTACATAATCGTAACAAATATAACAAGAACACTAGCGAACTAGTGACATAAAGAATCTTTACCCCATTTACACATTCTTTTCGTACAGATAGAACATAACCTCTACTGTAAGTTTCTTTGATATTTACTTATGAAATTATCTTGTAAATATTTGCTTTTGTAGTTTGGGCTTCGATGGTCGTACAAAATGTAATTTTTTCAACCAATAATATTAATTGATAATAGTTTATTTTCACATTTTTGATTTCTAAGCTATGAATTCTAGTAATGTTTGAGTAACAATTGTTCAGGACGAAACTATGCGAAAACATATGAAGTAACGCGAAGCAGGAACATAAACATTAGGAAATGAATTTAATCCATTTCTTATATTATGTCGGTGTTGTTCCTGTTATGTTTGTGTCGTTTAATAATATTTATAATCATTAGTTCATATTTAACTTAACTCCTTGGAAAAACTTCGTTTGTATGCACTGTAAATAATAAATAAAATAAATAAATATATCATCACGCCTTTTACCCATTAAGGGTGTGGCACTCTGCTTACGCAGATCTCGGTAGGTGATATATTTTTTGCGTATGAAGTGCGGTTACCAGCCGTCAAGTCATAGCCCCCAAAGTTGTTAGTGGAGGGGGAACCACAGGGGTAAATTTAAATTTGTAACTGTCGGCAGTGGGATTCGAACTGAGGATCTCACGATCCACAGTCCGACACGTTACCACGGAGCTATTTAATTAATAATTTTATTTTTATACTTTTCGTAAAAACTAGTATATAATATCTTTGCATGAACTTGGTTCCCTCACTTGGGATGTAAATACCTAATTTTGTCTATAGTTTTAAGGGTTGGGGGCTTGAATTTCTTTCACTAAATTTGTTCTTAGCCTTAGATTTTATTTTAAACAAAACACAGTTGAAAATTGCGCTACGCTTCAATTTTGGCACGCTCCAAATTAAAAGTCATATATTTTTTATGATACGGTTTTATGTAACCTTATTACTTATTTACTATTTTTACAAGCACAGCAAAATTGTCGTAGAGCTACGACGAAATAAAAATAGAAAATAGGATGTATTTGTTCTTTTCCAACATAAATATTTTACGTCCATAGTTTTGTAACCGACTATAAATTATAGAATGCGGTTATTGTGCCTGCTTGCGGACGTTTTTAAAATGAGATTTAGGTTTAAAAAGTAATTTATTTATTTATTTTATAAAGTTACATGTTCACAATACAATTCAATTGATCACTGTCAGCTTTAGCAAGCCTTGCATTTTTATACCTCCAACTGTATTGGAATGTATAGGGTACAAAAAAAATCGAGTTTTACTTTTCAACAAGTTACAAGTTCGAAACAAAGTTCTTTTTCAAATGAAAGAAACTGTTATTCGTATTCAAAATTATTCTGAAACATTTAACTCAAATCATTCATCAAAGAAACGTTCTGAAATTATTCATCAGAAGGTTGAACTCGCAGTTTCAGTTCATTTGCATAGTTCAGAACAGAATATATTGCAAATTAGCAAAATGTCTGCCCTGGGACCGAAGCGCAACTAGCGCCAACATGTGGCAACTTTGTCTAACTATTTTACGCTCGCTTTTTAGGTTATGGTTACCTCAACGACGTGCTATAACATGCTACAAATTCGGTAGTTTGTTTTCAATAGATAAGTTACGATTTTTAAATCGGATAATTGCAACTGCAATAAAATGTTCATTTCACTGCTGATTCTTATAACCTGCGTTTACTATATTCAGCCATGTATGTTCATTTTCAAATATACTCATGTACGATAAAATGTATTTATTATTTAAATTGAAACAATTTGTGGGTTTGATAAATATTGTACGTCAACGAGTGAGTCTGTTTGCACTGTGAAACGAGAAAGTTTAACTTGAACTCGGAAAATTACCGGACTAGTTTTATCTTACTTAAAACTGTTTCATTTCAAATGTATATTTGATATTTATTATTCAAATTTACGCTTTCCTCAATTAACTACATAGTAAATACGGTGTGTGTGCATTAAATATGTAAAGCATACATTTTAAATAGAATGAAACAGAATTGGAATTAATATGCGTGGAACAACCCATTTTTACAATTAATTTTTTTTTTAATGTGAAATTAAATTTTTTACGGGGTGGTTCATAACGTGCGGAAAAGATTGAAACTTAAGTTAGGCGGGCCCAAAAATTTTGATGAAAATTTAATAACCAAAAAGATACAGCAAAGTAAAGTTTTTTTTAAAATTAATGACCACCTATTGAATACCGCTGAAAATAATTGAAAAGTATTAGTAACATCATTATTTTCTTGTTTCCATGGAAACATATTTCTTTGAAACCTGACACTTTGCTGTTATTCGAATTTTTAATTAATGAAATTTATTTTATAAAATTATTCTACAGGCCTAACTTAATCCATAGATTAAACACCTAAAAATAAGGTGACAAGTTCATTTGAGCAAATGTCCGTAAATGCTTCATTCCAGAGATATTCATGTTTTTCTTATTGAGCAGCGCTACTTTAAAATATCAACATCATAATGAAATATCAAATATTATCGTATTGAGATGTTACATATTAAATTAAAAATAATTTGTTTATTACCTAATTTCAATACAAAATTTAGTTTGCTTGCACTGATGTCTGGGAAAAAATGAGAAACTATCAATGAATTTAAAGAAATTTAGTGTTTAAAATAATAATGTAATAACATAACTTCATAAACTATTTTTTTTTTAATAATATTTGTTCAAAATGTTCACCTGCAACACGTAAACAAGCACTACAATGATCTGCCACTGTTTTGGTTGCTGCGTGACACTGCTCGGGAGATATGGTTTCGCAAAGTTGAATAATTTTTCTACGTAGTGAGTCTAAATTATTTATCGGTTCTTCATAGACTTTTCCTTATATGGCATCTTACAAAAATTTATTATATTCATTGATAGTTTCTCATTTTTTCCTTGACATCAGTGCAAGCAAACTAAATTTTGTATTAAAATTAGATAATAACCAATGTATTATTAATTTAATTTAATTATTCTGTCTCACATGAATAAGATAATAGTGGATATTTCGTTATGAAGATGATTTTTTAAAGTGGTGCTACTCAATAAGAAAAACATGAATATCTCTGGAATAAAGCATTTACGGACATTTGCTCAAATGAACTTGTCCCCCCATTTTTAGGTGTTTAATCTTAATTTTAAGTTAGGCCGTTTAAATCTGGGACACCTGTATATTCCATTAACCATATTCACGTCTACAAATTCCACTTTACTAGAAGTATTAACTATTTTACACTTAACATACTTTATACTTTGACGTTTAATGAATTGATATATACATGAATTTTAATGGCAACTTGCTTTTAGTTTTGTTTTTGTTTGTGTCTTACCATGTGGACAGAAATTTTTGAACAATAATAGAAATAGTTAAAGAACCGTAACTTTTATGATAATACTCGTGCAATACTATTAATTTGTTTAACTAAGCATTGACTACATTTACACTTAGGGCAAAAATGTACTTTGTCTTTGAAATGGCGATTTTTGCCACTGTGTAAACACAATCGACTAATGACTTTTCTTAAGTCAAATAGAAAATATATCAGTCTTGACATGACTCATATGACTTTGAAAG
Organism: Poecilus cupreus; assembly: GCA_963942605.1. Classification (NCBI taxonomy): domain Eukaryota; kingdom Metazoa; phylum Arthropoda; class Insecta; order Coleoptera; family Carabidae; genus Poecilus; species Poecilus cupreus. Next base: position 22,122,357 of record OZ012718.1, read on the forward strand.
ATTCGTGTAGACGCATAAGAAATACATACACCAAAATATCATTTTTTGACCCCCACCCCCCTTCGTACTCTATCGTACAAAAATGATCTACCCTCCTACGTGTACGTACACATCATGAACCCACCCCCTTCTGTATAAAGCTTACACAACATATGTAACACAGTGAATGAAATCAGAAAAGTGAATCGAAATATTTACAAAATATGAACAAAATTTAATTACCTAAATTCACCCTTACTAGCTAGTTACTAGTTAAACATAACCACACAAATAACTGGCATACAACAAGCGGAAAAGTAAAGGATAATTAATAAATAAGAGTAAAGTAGATTTATTCTTAATGTGTAAACGTACTAGTAATGGTACTTTTCAAAAGACACCTTTTCAAAGTCAAGTCAAAGTAATTTTTGCCGTACGTTTAAACGAAGTCACTGTTCAACTAACTTTACAGTATTCCAAATTACTATTTAAAACATATTGAATTGCTGTAGTTTGTAACGACTGCTTATTAATTGATCCAACTTTAATTTGCTGTAAGTTTTTGGTTAATGAGGTTTTGTCAAATGTTTATAAAGGAAAAGACATTATTTTGGGTACCTCTAGAAACTTTCAATCTTTATAAATTAGTCTGTATAGAATAAAAGCGGCTGTTAGGTTTGGATCGGCCCTGAAATCTTTTTGTTCTTTTACATCGAAGAATCTTAGAATCTCAGTAATATTATAAGACAGTGTTTTATTGGTGTTAGGCGGTGCTGAGCTACGGCATCGTGATGGGCGTGGGCTGCGGCCTGGTGCGCGAGACCTCCAGCCTCGTCCTGGGCCACTACTTCAAGCGGCGCCGGGAGTTCGTGGAGATGGTCGCGCAAGCAGGCAGCGGCGTGGGCGTGGCGCTCTTCTCCGTGCTGTACAAGGAGGCCGTGGGGTCGGTAATAGCACACAGACCACTGTACCCTGCGCGGCAGCACCACTCACTCTGTCCTTGTGTCTGCGCAGCAAGCTGGGCTGGCGCCTCGGCCTGCAGGCGGTCACCGGCCTCCTGGCGCTGGCGTTCTTCCTCGGCGTGGTGTACCGCTCGGCATCGCTCTACCACCCGCAGCGTCGCGCCATCACGCACCTCAAGAACCAGCGCAAGAAGGTCAAGGAGAAGAAGACGCATGCGTCTAGAGGGCGGAAGCCGCCGTTGTTTGACCTCAGTCCGCTGAGGAGTCGAGCTCTACGAGTGCTGATGATGGCGTGTTCCACGGCTGCGCTTGGGATTTATACGCCTGTCTTCTATCTGGTAAGTTTACCACTTATATTCCTAAACTACTCAGAGAATTTCTTGTATGAGTTTCATTGATTTAATCATAGGAAAAATGATTATTTCATATCATCAAATAATAGATAATGTTAGAATAATGATGTCACTAGCAATTACGTTTATTTGGGATACTAATTATTTTATGAAAATGCAACGCGTGTTGCATCACATGTGCGTAATCCGTAATTTTCTTTATGCAATCAGATTTTCCTTTGGTTCTTAAGCGTGTCTTTATAAGTGACCTTATCAATCTATTTACACGATCAAGTTTTAAGTGAATTAAAATATAAATTGTATTGATTCAAATTTCTTTAAATTACGATTATGGTATTCAGTCAATTTCACTAATTACGAACATGGAAAATTGTATATATTCACCAAGATTTCAATTTCTTCTCTACTCCATTGTGTCATATAAGTTTAATGTGAATCAAACACTTGTACATACCGAAAACATAAACTGAAATGACATTTGACAGCTTGACAGCTACCTACTTCGCCTCTTTCAAACCATGCACTAAGTTGGTAATTCGGTCAAAGCAGTAATGCGTAATTCACGGCCAAATATTTTGAGAAAAATTACCTTATTTATTTAGGGAAGCTACAATCACCATATTCAGAAAATATCATTGTACCTATCCCCGATGTTACACATTTCAATTCAAACACCCAGTATTTTTTTCTCAACGCTAGTATTTTTCTTTTTTTTTTTTAAACATAAGGCTATCTGAATTAGGTGTACTATTTATTTTGCATTTTATAAAGTATTATTTCGGTTAATGACGTGCGTCTTCTGGTTATTTATTTTTTCTATGTACAGTGATACAGTAATACACTATATTTATGTGCAAATTTTATATCATGCTATTTACTATTTCGATAAAAGTACGGCTAGGTGCTAATTCTGTTTAATATTTCTCCATGAAAAAATGAGAGCCATGATATTTTTAATCCACTCATTGTTAATGTAAAGTTTGAAGTTTGCAAGTTTCTCAATCAGTTCTTAGAATTCAAACCTTTATTTTATTGATGTGAACGCTAGCGTTGATTCACCTAATCATAATTTTCTATCCCTAGAATTCGACTAAACTATTTTCACGTTGATGTCTGGTGTGTCTAAAATTGTAATGAAACTATATAAAATATATAAATCATCACGCCTTTTACCCATTATGGGTGTATAATTTACATTTAATTTTTTTTTTATTTTGTACCGCATAAAACTTATGTAGGTGGGAGGTTATGTGCAGCAACCATCAATTTTTCTTTTAGAACTCAGATGAATTCCCGGGGTGCGAACCCCGACTGTTAGAATACAAATTACAAAATTGAGCACTCTGTATGTGTTCAATTTTAATTGGTACCTCCGATGAAGTTGTATTATTTTTCTTTATTTTATTTGCCAACCAGATGTATTTTTCTATTTCGCACGTTTGAGGTCAAGTCTGCTGTCAGCGATCGTGAAAAATTACGTTAAATGATATCGGGGAAGCAGTAAAGTTGATAAGGTAAACCGTTTCAATTTTTTGTCCAGATCGTTTCTGCGTCTTCCGTGAAATTTTTTCACTTCCGTGTGTTAGTTTTTGCTCGTCAGCGTCTGGCGGATTATTGGATTTGGCGCATCCTGCAGGGACCAGCGAGCGATGATCTCTTGTCCTCCAAAAACTTACACATGTCAGAAAAAATCTGGCCAGGTCGCCACAGCGAGCTTAAGATGTTGCGTTCGTTTTCGTGAGATCTAAAGAGAAAATTGAGCTTTGTAAATGGAAGATTACTGGAGAAACTTCAGATAAACGCAATAAATATTGTTCAATTTCGAGGCTCACCGTTAAGTTCTCGAGAACTATAGAAGAGCCGCGACTTAAATTAAATTAGACGAAAGGTGCCACACTAGTAGGCCTATTTAATGATGTTTTTATTTTCACAAAAAAATGTTACAACAGATAAAATGTTGAGAACTTCTGGAATAATGCCTAAAAGAAACGTTTTATTTTAGAAATAACACGTATTCTTGCAGTCTAAAGACTTGTTTGATCCTATTAATTAGCAATGCGCTGTAAAATACTTAAAAAATTCGGTTTGCAGTCAGTAGTGCGGGGACCTTCATAGTGATTACTGCTGTGTGTTGTGTGTTCCAATGGAGATCAAAATGTAAGTTTGGTATCAAATAAAATGTTTCATACAAGATAGTTCAATTAAAACCACTAAATAATTTTCAACGATCGTCAATTGTTCTTTACAATAGTTACTTGATTCTTGTCGAGTATTGGGTCAAATTAAAGGTCTCACAGAAAAGAGCTGCACTAAAATATCAATTTTTGAACGATCGTCAACTGTGTTTATAATAATAACTAATTGAATTTTTCCAAGTTGGTTGATTTAAATTGAAGCTTTCTAAAAGGTGAATTTATATTACCAGGGCATTTGGCCGTTGAAGTATTGGCACGATAAATGATATATTGTACACTTTAACTTCAAGCCACCAAGTCTATCAATTGTTAAACTTGGTGGCTCGAAAATAACGTGTACGCTCTCTACCTCTGGCATATACAGGTAATAACTGATTCAGCCGATCATAAGCATTTTACATGTTAAATAATACTTGTGCAATTTTCTGCTTCCCGAATCGTTGTAGAGAAAAATATTTCAAATAAAAGTTGAAGAGATTTATCTGCACCTGAATCAACGAACAAATTTCGTTTTACGAACGAGAGAGGCGGTTCAAATATACTAAACTTCTGTTTTAAGAATAAGTAACTATTGAAATGGATTTGAATTCAAGCAAATATTTAACGTTATTCATAATCAAAGGAAGCAAGTAAATATTTCCATGGTTACTCATTATAAAAACTGAAATTTTGATATTTTTATACGTCTTTAGAGACTTTATTAAAGAAGTGAAATGAAATTTGGGTACTGATTCAGAAGCAGATTTTAAATCTCTGCAACTTTCATTTGAAACATTTTTTTTTTTCTAAAATAATTAGGGAATCAGGAAATTGCATAAGTATTATTCAACTTATAAAAAAAGTCCGTGCAACCAGCCTGTATACTGCCATACTGGGTGTTACATTACATCCTGGCCATAGGTGATTAACATGGCAAATTAGGTTTTCCTTGTGCAAAAGTTGTCAGTTAATTTTAGACAAAAATGTTTCAAATAAATGTAGAATATTAAATTTTGCATTTAAGAGAGTAATCATATTTCACTTTGCATGTTTTGTAACCGAAACAATAGGATTTAAAATTCAATAAGAATTGCTTCTTTTTAGTGAAAACCATGAAATTGAAATAAAAGAAATAAGTGCCAATAATTATAGTTGTTGAATAATAGTTATTTATGTATCAAGGCACTGAAGTTTAACTTTTTATCACGAATATGGAATATGGCCGTAGGGCCGAGGAAAATAAACGATGTAAGTGATAAAAAGGAACTTCAGTGCCGAGGTACTTATTAAATTTTATTTGAAATCTAAAAATTAAAAAAAACTGTAAAAAAAATTATAAAGGTTAAGTTTATACATCTGTCAGTTGTCAATTGGGACTGACACACAGTGTTGCCAACCTTGAACATTGAAGTTATCGTAAATAACATTCAAAATTATCTGTTTTGTCCTCAATTTCTTCATTAGTTAATTCTTCTTGCACATATTGTTTCATTATACATATAAATTTACTACAATACGCCATATATCTGTCAAAATTATCCTACTTGTACAACAATTATCTTACGGTTGCCAACACTGCGTTGTTCAAAATCGTCGTATAATGGGTTACTTTAGTGACGATTTCTAAGCTTTTAATGACGATTTTTTAACACTTTATTGCCGATTTAAAATAAACATATTTATATGTATATAAGAGTGTCGTGCCCCCCCAGATTTTTTACTTTAAATTTTGTTTTGATATATGAATTTCTGAGTGTCGATCTTTCCATCTACGAATAAAATACCGAATAAATTATTCGCCAAATAAGTGAAAAATATCGCATCAAATCATAACTCAAATGATAGTAATTATTCTACATGAATTACTTAATCGGTAGTTTATACATGAATGGAAAGACCGACTCTAAATTTTATATTATCAATGTATTCCAAACTAGACCCGGTTTCGAATATATTAATTATTTATTCGTATATATTTGTACGGAAATGCTATAGGAGATATAAAGTTTTAAAGAGATATAGGTAGTTAAATAAATATTCCGCGTTATGTCATATTTCGTCCTCGCGGGAGTTAATCCGTTCGTTCCATTATACTGACACAATTGTTTTGCTGTTTTTATTTCTGGGTTATAGAGGAAAATATCTGTATTCTCCGAACACGGACGCTGGCTTAAAAGCATAAAACTATAATAGAGGAACCTATTTTCCAAAAGTAAAACAGGATTTTCTATTTTAAACACATACAATACGACATAAAGCATGATAGCATAATTTCATTTTACGCTACTTTTATTATGTTTTTGTCGTACAGTTTTCTGTTTTACAATATTTTTGATTAATTTAATATTGTTGACCTATTTCTAAAGTGATTCTTTTTTATTATACATTTCTACTAGTAGTAGATAAATTATTTTATATCCTATGATGACAATGTCAAAATTCTGGAACAATTGTCCACAAAATTCTAATTTAAAAAATTTAATTTAACTTAGTATGTATTGGTTTGGCAATCTCAAAACAATATCGAATGAAATATTTATGAAATTAGTATATGCGGGCGAGATTGAAGGTGAGCAATTGCATAGGCGTCCGAGAAATAAGTGGTTCCGTGTGAATTTTTCTGGGTTCATGCTACCCCTCTTTGCGGGCATAGTATGTATTGTGTGTATATTTTTATTCAAAAGTGTATAATTTAAACTTGCTGAAAATTTAATTACTCTTAGCTTTGAATATTTAATATGTAATTATATTTGACATATGTTTAATATGTGATTATTTGTTTGTTCTCATGTGCTATGAATATTCTATTTTTTAAATAAATTCAATTAATTGTTTTGTATGAAGTAAATTTCCAATTTTAATTTTGCAATTATAATAAAAAAATCCACGTATTTTGAAAAATCCTAACCTATTTCTGAGTTAAAAAAAAACAAATTCATTACATTATCATGTAATACAAGTTAAAAATAATTACAAGATGAAGATAATGATGGTCAAGTACAATGAAAAGAGAATTTTTATCATTTGACAGAAGCAAATTTTAATTTTTTTTATGATGTAATAATTGCAATGCTCTCAATCTAAGATAAAAAGTAAAATACATCTTTATGAACTTATACAATTCTTTAACATACCTAAATTTTTATAATAATTGGGTTTTTTTCAGTAATACTAATAACATAACAAGAGAGTGAGAATAAATTGAAAATAATTTGACAGATCTTTCGAAAACTTGTTGCCAGGCAACAGCCACGAAAGCCCATAGGCCAAATGGCAACAAGTTTGAGAAAGATACTGGGAGAATTTGTTTTTAATTTATCGAACTCTCGAGTTATATATAATTAGATTACTTTTTTTATTTCATCATCGGGCACGCCACTAAATATACCCTTTTTACTCATTTTTTACTTGTATTAATGATAACTTTCTGACATCTGTCAACAAAAACAAAAAAGCTACAAATATTATTCCCGAGTATAATCGCAAGAGCTTTATTCTCAGTATAATAATGACAACATTGGTTAAAACGAAGACACGTGACATACAATGAAGAATTTCATTGGTTTTAAAAAACGTCAAAAATTAATCAAGTAGATTTTTGCCGAAAAATCCGGTGGGATTAAACAATATAAGCACATACATCTATCCACCCTTACATTTCATCATCGATTATCATTATCATTATTATTTATACACTTTCTTATAAGTATGATAAAGTAATAAAATAAAAATGATCCAATTTCGAGAAAATCATTCGCAAAGTTTGCTATTTCCCGTCCTGGCATTTTGGTCCGTTTCGTTTCCTTTTTGCCTTTGAACTGGAACTACATTACGTTTGTTGGTTTGTTTCTACAGTGCAAGTTATCGTGTCAGCCATCTTGGCCATTCAAAAATTTTAAAATGATATTAGCTACCACTACGTTATATGCATGACCTCAATGTACTAACTAAAGGAAAACCCATATTCGTCCGCTGCAGAAAGAGTAGATCCAGCATAATTTTTTAGTCATTACCACAAACATAACCTCAACATAAGTCACCCGATTGTGGCGCCACACAACAACTACAAACACTAAGCCATAGTCTTGCACAGTGATTAAAACCATTTTATCCTCGTCGTTATTTACACCCTCAGCGTTATCTCCAGAGATATTATAACATGACAGGTTTATTAACGCGGACCAGCGTCGTGTCTCGCGTCCTCTGAATTGTGCTCCAAGTCTTTCATATCTCAGCAGCGCGAGCGCCACCGTGCTCCGAGGCTATTCTCTGCACTAGATATTACGTCGCCGAGTGAATTGTTATTAAATATCTATTGTGTGAAGCGCGTTTCTTGCTCATTGTTAGTGTCATTGTTTGTGTTGCTGTTTTTGTTTGCTGTGAACTAAGGGGATGTTATTTAATACCAGTTTAATCAGAAAATTGTTTCATGCTGCTTTTTTATTTTAATTTTATTGATATATCGCAAAATACTAATATTTAGGTAACCAAGTGGGCCTTATTGCAAACATTTTCTGAACAACTTTTGTATTTACACTTTTGCTGTATCAAAAAATATCAATTTCAAAAAATTGCATTGAAATACCCGTGTTCCACATTTAAATTGTACATCCATATAAATCTTTGTAACAACTTCTGCCCAGACGCACTGTAATTTTTGTTATGATCGCTGTGAGTACTAAGAGTTTAATAGTATATTTTGTCATTAGGAGTAAATGTGATATTTTGGGTGCTGAGCATGTAAGTTTGAACGACGAGCGAAGCGAGTCGAACAATTACATGCGAAGCACCCAAAGACACATTTACTCCGAATAACACATGCTATTTTTTCTTCAAACATAGAAAATAAAATTATAAATATTATAAAATGCTCAAAACTTCAAAAAATATTGTCTTATCTAGCATTTCAAGTTGCCGTAGAATATGCTGTTTTGTTATTTTTGTTTATTTGTTTCATTTTTAACTGTCAAATTATTGAATTACAACCTAACTATTTTTCATAATATTTTACTTTGTCCGCCGCCGGCGTAAATGTGTTGCCAAGGATACACTCAAATATTTTTTTCTTCAAACGTCATAAAAGTACGTTGTTATGTATTTGTATTCAACAAGCAGAAGTTCAATATTGTCGCCGCCGGCGTAAAAGTGTATCCTTGGCAACACATTTACGCCGGCTGCGGACAAAGTAAAATATTATGAAAAATAGTTAGGTTGTAATTCAATAATTTGACAGTTAAAAATGAAACAAATAAACAAAAATAACAAAACAGCATATTCTACGGCAACTTGAAATGCTAGATAAGACAATATTTTTTGAAGTTTTGAGCATTTTATAATATTTATAATTTTATTTTCTATGTTTGAAGAAAAAATAGCATGTGTTATTCGGAGTAAATGTGTCTTTGGGTGCTTCGCATGTAATTGTTCGACTCGCTTCGCTCGTCGTTCAAACTTACATGCTCAGCACCCAAAGTATCACATTTACTCCTAATGACACAATATACTATTATTCTGTTAGTTTTTAATGCTACTGACGTATAGTGCTTGCAATTTGTTTTAAATATTTGAATCTGTCACTGTCATCAAGAATACATTAAATGTCGAGAACCGTGTAAATATTATTAGAATGTATTATGAGAGCGCAGTGCAAGACAAATATTTGAATACATCACAGGAAAGAACGCCGAATGGTTTCCATCGCCAGAAATTGACAGTGTCAGATTAAAATATTTAAAACAAATTGCAAGCACTATTCGTCAGAAGCAATAAAAAAAGTAGGCGGAAAATTGAGAATTATTATTATTAACTTCATTAAATTACGCTATCAAAATAAATGAATCTGTATTAAATAAGATGTAGGGATATTGGCAGTATTGTGATATAAAATTTGTATGCATAATTTTTTGCACTCGATATATATGCACTTTGCATATAATCCGTTCTCTAGTAATGAGTATACGTGTCTCTTGCAGGCGATCCAGGGCGACAAGGAGGGCTTGGAGGACAGCGCACTGGTGCTGCTGCAGACGTTCCTGGGGTTCGCACTGGCGCTCGGCTGCGTCGGCTTCGGCCTGGTGACCGTGCGCCCCTCCACGCAGTGCCTCATCTCGCGTCAGTATCTCTGCCAAGCAGCCATGGCCGGCATCGGTGAGTACAAATTTATAACACTTATTATTTGGAAATACAGTGCGCCGACATGAATCATTGGCTAGGCCGCCGAGTGATTCTTGTATAAACCATTCGATTAAAAAAAAGGATATACGTTACGCCTATCGTCAATGCGACTATGGGTGATAGTAGAAGATATTAGCTCGATGCGCCACTGTGCAGGCATAATTTATTAAAATATACGGTTTAATTGCTATTTGTATTTAGAGCGCAAAGTTATGTTATGATATGTTAAGTTATGCAGGCGAACGTTACAATCGTGTGAGAGCGACATAAATACATCGCGCTCGAAATATACGCAATATTTTTCCGACGACTGATTCTAAAAAGAAACGTATTGATTTAATTTCATTAAAATAAACGCATGTATGACATTCCTGTCGTCCTGTCATAAATTGATGTAGCTCTTTTTTTACATCGTATCCATGATGAATTAGTAAAAAAATGTTGTCGGCAAAATAAAATTCCTCAGAAAACATCAACTTTGCGTTGACAAATGCAAGCGCCAAGGACAACTTTCTGTAGCAGTCGTCGGAAAAATGTATTTTTTATTAAAAGTTATTAAAAATTTCAATAATTATATGACGTATCTAGTCAGGTAAATGATGGGAAATTGTTTTGATCTATGTTTACGAATAATCTGTCATGAAATTTGAGAATAATTTTTTAACGTTTTTATAAATAAATTATATAACTAAAGGATAAAAACATTATAAATTAAATATCAAAGTAAGTAACATATTCTTTTAACTACTGAAAAGATTTTTTTTCATATATTTCTTAAAAATATAAAATATGATTACCGTATTTTAGCGCTTTATGAAGTGGCCGTCGTTTCCTATTAAGCTTCGTATTTGTATGGAAAAACTTGTGGAGTGTAATCGTTTATTTGTATTTAAGCATTCTAAGATCAATGGATGTTATATACAATATTTGTAAATTATAAAAAATCTGATGTGGGCAGCACATAACCTCCCGCCCAATACTACTCTTAAACGATACAATAGTATTTGATTATACAGAAACATACCTTCTTATTTGTATATTTTCTATTTATATTTGAGAATTTTAATTTTCTTTCGTATATTTATTTAATTTTCTGACATATATTTCACTAAGAAAATAGCTTCACAATCACAATGACATGTGTCACATTTCATAAAAAATTGAAAAATTTTAAATGTTTTCATGGTGTACTAGGAAAGCAAGATTTGTGAAATCTAATTTCTTTATATTTTATTATCTCTAAATCTAATGAAAATTTATAAAATTAGTGTAATTAAAACACATGTAAAATTAAATATTCTTCAACTTTCAAAATAACATAAATTGTTGAAAAAGGAAATTTAACGGTGTTTTTCACGAAAAACTGTTAAGGGCTTCAAGTAAACTGCTACTTCCGGTTGACGAATTTTATCCAAAATCTAATCAGCTCTTCATTTAAATATAAGAAGCAATAATTCACAAAATTGTATTTTTTTGGTATTGTAGTATTTGAGTTATGCGAGACGAAAAAATTGCCACAGACTACACACACATACATACATACATACATACATACATACATACATACATACATACCTACATACATACATACAGACATCATCGCGAAAATAGTAAAATCGTATTGTAGGGACCCTAAAACGTGCTTATTCATTGAAAACTCACTACCCAATTTTTTGACCAAAAACAATACCTCCCTTACCTAGAAGTAGGCGGGAGGTAAAAAGTGTGATGAAAACTAAGTAGGTTTTAATTTTTGCCTTATACTACATTGCAACAACCAACCACAAATTTCAATAAAATGAGTGACCGTCAATCAAAAATTTACAATTATTCGGTTTTATAAATGTCTCAATAATTTATAATTCAGCTATTGCAACAAGTGAAAAGTTACGAAATAACTAATAAATATGATCAATACTAGTTGATCATAGTTCCATCAGTTATTCACAGATGGCGACACAATTACAATTTCCTTCCATTCTTCTTTATTCAATATTAAGTCTAATTCTTTAGGTTATAACACTTCTATGTCCCATTTATTCTCGAAATTAATTGAGCTTCATAAAATATTGAATTTGATATATTATTCCGTTGTATGTTTCCGTTCACACGTCTGAAATTTGCTTCGCGTAAATTTCACTTTAATAAATGTGTAAACAAATGCCAAACTTTTTAATCCAATTTTAGAAACCGCTCTACAAATACTTATGAGGTATAATAATGCATCTGCTTGAACGGACTCTTTAATTTAAGCAGGTGTCAAAAGTTGTTAAAAATTTGATATCAAATAAGTATTTTCAAATTTTAAAGTTCATAAATTTTATATAAACTATACGATACATAAATATAATATTGGCCATGTGCTTTATGCTTCTAATCAGAATACATATAGGAACATTTGAGCAGATAGCACATCTGAAAAATAATAGATGATGGCATCATTTTGCTACATAAATTTGTAGCTGTGAATACTTTGTATCATTTCTTTCCCATCTATGAAAGCTATTTGCAAATTCAAAATATAAACTTCCTGAAGAAGACCCAGGTGGGGTGGAAACTGGTAGAGGTCGAAATAAAGATTTTATATTTGTGACTGCAATCCAGAAATTGTTTTTATTTTAATAAACTTATGTATTAATAATGCAAATTAATAAATAATTTAATTGTATTTCTTCAATACATTAAAGTTTGGAAGTTTTGAAATATCACCTATGTCCCACGTGAATTATAAACTAATAAAATATAAAATTATTTAAAACTAAGATTGGGAGCATAGTTACCTTTTCGGTGTGACGGCTTTACGAATCGATTTATTAAATAAATGAAAAGTTAGATATAGAAGTAGTTTTATTTTTTCTGGCGTCAAGAGTACTCAACAGCACAAAATAATTCAATTTCAACTTTTTATTTGTGTCTGCAGTTCCCGATGGAAAATTGAGCAAATTAATAAATTTAATTTAAGTTACATAAAAATAAAATATCAAAGGTAGAGAGTGGTGTATCTCGAGAACAGGAAAAGAAAAGAAGAATGCAATTTTCAGAATTCAATTTAATTAATTTCATCTTCATTAAATTTCTTCTTTCAGCGTCAAGATGTTTTTCTTTATTTAGTACAAAACTGAACAACAGCAAAATAGTAATTAGTTCTGCGAAAAAATTTTGTAACTTGTTCCACAACCAAATAATTTCCTGTTTTACAGCTTCAATTGCTATGTTAGAATTTAGTTTAACTGGTACAGTATTATTGCGTAATATACGGCAGTTCCAATATACTGAAATATAATCATTAATTATTGAAATTTAGAGTAATAATCGTGTATACTTACAGTATATGCTAAAGTCATGTCAAGTTTCAAAAATCCATTTGCTGTAAATCTTACTTTCTCGTGGTAAATTTGCATTAAAGAAATATTCACCTAAAAAACGAATATATCTTATTTTCGTATAACTGCATTTTCAAATATTTATATAAAAAGAAAGAACTAAACTCTATTTCCCCCTAAAAAAAAAAAATTGCATTGAATAAGAGGGTGGTGATGTCTTAACACATGATTTGTGGAGACACAAGGTTGACTTATATTACAAATTATTATTTCTGTCGTTTTTTCAAGCGAGTATTTTCTATAAACATTTTCAATTTTTATTTGCGATCATAGAATAAGAATTAGTGCAATAACGACACTTCAAATATTTCTTGATCCCAGCGCGCTACTGAGAAGATGGTCACTCAGTGCATGCTGATAGGCTGATATTTTAGTAACCATAAAAAGTTAGTATACCTAATATGTCAGTGTCAATGTCAATTGTGTCTGTCAAATATCAAGCCACAGTATTTTCTGCATGTGTAATTAATTTTAATTGGATTAAATACTGTCAAATGTATTAACTTCGCTCATTCTTCAACGAATGGCGCGACTTAGTCGTGTTTTATCAGTGAAATGTACAGTTCAGAAAAAAAGTATGTATTATCTTTATTTTGACTAACATTTTAGATAATAATTTAGTTGATTATGTTGAATTAAACAATTAAATTAACTACAGTACCATCTAATTTTTGCCACTTAATACACAGGCGAACTTCGAGACCGCACTATCTGGGACTTCATCGGTTTGTAAATATAGCTTTTGAATATTCTATTACACGTTTGGCTATTAATGAAAAAAATGCCATCTGTTTTTTCTAAGGTGAAACGGAGTATAGAAGAAAAACTAGGAAATTATATGAGGGATTATGATAGTCATTATTCACGAAGTGACGCAAATCATCCGAGTGAATAATGACCATAATCTCGAATATAATACTAAACCTTTTCTACTCTACTATTCGTTGAAAACCTACTTTGAAAAACGTCAACATAAAAATACGCAATGATAACTGATTACATGTCAACTGTCAGATAGTCGTTGCTGGGTGATCCACATCACGACTTTAAAATAACCGTGAATTATGGATTTCTGGTTCTGAGATTGGTCGAGAAGAGTGATTTATTGGTACTATAATTCATCGAAAATATAGAAATAATGGGAATATATTTATACAGGAGTAGAAAAAGTTACTTTTGATAATGATTTTAAGAGGTATAATTGAGTTGTATTAAATGAAATGAATTACCGTCTCTTGAATAATTTCTTGATTACATCTTCGAGATAAGTTTTGAAGAATTATATTTGTGTGCTGCGCCTGAAATAAAATATGTTTTTTTTTATTAATTACTGGTTTGTATGTTAAATTTTGTTGTATTATAAAAAAATATAAAAAGATATTAACTATAATGTTTATTTGAAACTTGTATCTCTATTTAAAATTTGACGACTGATAACCGCACTTCACACTCAAAAATATATATTAAAATGGCGTGATGATATTTTTTCTGAAAGAAATTATTTAGGTATGTACGTTTATCAGTTTTGTGTTTGGCACTTTTCTTTCACATATCTCAACAATAATTCTTCTTTCGCGGTTACCAGCTATCAGCTCTCCTACTCCAAAAGTTGAAAATTTACTTCTGTTTAAGAGCGGTAGATGGCTCTGGGAGCTGGTGGGTTCACTACACTGATGGCTCTGGGAGCTGGTGGGTTCACTACACTGATGAGCTCCAATAAGAGCGAAACGCGTCTGTAGTTCCCGATTGATTGGCTTGGCCGATCTCAATGAATTAATAACTTAGTTATTATTTTGAGGCTGTCTTTTATGACAGTTGACAATTTTTATTGTCTTTATCTTTTTTAATACTCTCCTCCGCCCTCCACATAGATTTTAATGGAGTAGCAACCATAGGAGATAAGTAATATATGGCAACAAGTTCATTGGTTGTGGAAATCAAAGTGAGGATCTTCTCTTTTGACTTTTTTTTTACCAATTTAAATCCGAGAAATAAATCAAGATTCTCTCACCTTATCTTGAATAGCAGTCATCAAGTATAACAGCAGAAAAGTTTCGAGAATACTGTACAAAATCCGAACAACAAAAGTTATAATTTCAATAAATTCTAGTTCCTTCATAATCATCAGAAAGAATAATGAAGTAGTACTAAAAATGAAATCCGCAAAAATCTTCTGCAGTATGATTAAACAATGAACAGAATCAAGATTTCTGGATATCTTGCATAACTTGCTATAAATTTCCATGCATCTTTTGATTTTGCACAATATTATCTTGTAATTATATTCACTGTGTTCCTCATTTTTCTGGAGATTGGATAAATATATATTTATACTAATGAAGGATTGTTTTAGTTCATTTAAAAGCACTATTATATAAAGTCGTAATGCCGTTCGACTCGTATACATATAATATATACCCAAATAATACAGTATTCCATACGTTAATGTAAAAATACTTTCATTAATAGCACTTCAAATGAATACCAAAGCACAAATTACAGCCACTATAATCATAATTTTTTTCACATAGCTTCTCGTGCAATAAACTATAGCATTTATCTCATTTATTTCCTTTTTAATATTCTGTATGTCGTTTGCTATTTCGTTTGCTGAAGGGAAAATGAATAATTATGCGTTTTAGATAACGGATTGTAATCATTACGTTTATTGAAGTTATGATCGTTAATTTTGTTAATTGCAGTAAATTGAAAATGCATAATTAAAACATAATTAAATTGTTGCTTGCAATGTAGGTTGTAGGCAGAAAATAAATTGATGTTTATATAAAAATATCTTTTACTTCCTTCTACGTAGTACTATAAAAAAAAAATCGATAACGAGATTTTCATATACCGGGTGTAGAAATGAATTGTGACATATAGGGATTTCAATGCTATTTACTTTTCAACAAAAGTATAAATACAAAAGTGGTTCAGAATTTAAAAATACATGCAGTATGGCCCTTGGTTGTCCAAATATTAATATTTCACATTATAACAATTAAATTCAATGGAAATAATGCAACTATTGGAATGCCAGTCAAAAATTTATTATTTCTCAACCTTTACTGGTTAGGAACCTCATCTGGGTCATCATCGGGAGCTGATGGTACAAAAATTACAATCATTATATATGCAACATGATTTCTTAAAAACAAAATTGTATACGTATACATAAAACATTTAAGTTACACTTAAGTGAAAGGTCAAAATTTTAAAACAATATGGAACATAAGACAATAAATAAAAAACGAGCTAAAATAATAGTAAGTGATACACCGTCATATATTCTACAAAGTATCATACTTTTTTACTATTTAAGTTAAGTAAGAAAAACACCAAGCACATTATAAAACAAATATTGTATATACGTATAGACAATTGATACAATATTAATTGATGTTTAAGTTGAACTTCAAGATAAATCTGAGTAAGATCTATAATAACATAAAAGCATAACAATTTTTTTTGTGCAACCGGCCGCGAAATTTAAAATGAGTGTTTTGTACCCTATTTCGCGGCCGCTTCCATAACAACGGCCGCGAAATAGGGTACAAAACAATCATTTTGATACTTTAAATGGCAATTTCTATTTACAATAAAATTGTTTAAAATTAATAAAATTTGTAATTACATATTTTATACGGTTGCACAAAAATCGTGTGTACACCTTGTCCGCGAAATCCTTTATCGCCCTCGACATTGTCCTGCCTCGGCCGTAAGCGCTAAAGAGTGGTTTTGCGACCTTGGTATACAAATAACTAATATTAAAAGAAGCTTTCAGAACTCATAATATAATAAATAAACAATAACTGAGTAAAAGTTCTGTAAATATTTATTAAAATAACGACGTTTCGACGGCAAAGTGCTGCCTCTGCAGGTAAAATATGAAACAATTATTTATTTTAATAAATATTTACAAATATTTTACATAGTTATTGTTTATTTATAACAATTTATGTTATGTTGATTTATTTTTATACTGGTTCAATACGTTACTAAATATTTGAGACGAACCCAAATGTGTTGGCTGTTAGCGAAACGTCAGCCTTTGATTAATAAATAGAACTCGACTGCAATCCTGAGTATTTTCTACCTCTCACAAAAACAGCATTGAAATCTCTATACACCGCATTTCAATTCTACAACCGGTATATGAAATTGAATGGATGTGTGTCCGTATGTTCGATAACTTACGAACGAGAAGAGATATAGTAGCTAAATTTTCATAATTATAGTATTCATGATAATGTGAAGAACTGAGCTAATTTTGGTTTCAATTACAAAACCGGAAGTAGAAATTGGCAGTGAGCACACAAAACAATAATTTTAGTTTATGTAATTTATGTATGTACATACAATAACAAAGAAAATTTGACCAACTTATTAATTTAAATTTATGTTACATAGACAATAAAATATCAAAGGTAGGGATTGGAGTGGTGTATCTCGAGAATAGGAGGAAGAAAAAATATTCTTCTTTCAGCGTCAAGATTTTTTTTACGTGTCAGATTTTGTACAAAACTAAACATCAACAAAATAGTAATTAGTTTAGGCGAGGAGAAATAGAGTCAATATTTTATAATTTGCTCCACAATCCAAATCATTTCATATTTACAGTTCCCATTGTTATGTTAGAATTCAGTTCAACTGGTACAGTATTATTGCGTAATATACGGCAGTTCCAATATACTGAAATATAATAATTTATTATTGAAATTTTGATTAATAATCATGTATACTTACTGCATATGCTAAAGTCATGTCAAGTTTCAAAAATCCGTTAGCTGTAAATCTTACTTTCTCGTGGTAAATTTGCATTAAATAAATATTCACCTAAAACACGAAGATTTCTTATTTTTGTCATAGCTGTATTTTTAAAAAATATGTATTAACTAAACTGTGTATATTTAACCCTAAAAACATTATTCGAAAAGAGGGCGGTGATTTCTTAACACTTAATTGGTGGCGACACAAGGTTGAATTACATTAAATTAGTGAAAATTGTTATTACTGTCATCTATTCGAAGCGTACAACGAGGATAACTTATTAAAAAATACAGTCAGCTGTGTTTGATTTTGATTTGGAAATTTATTTAGCATTTTCTTATTTGTGTGTTTTACATATTTCGACAAACCGATATGAGTCCGCGACATGAATACATGGTAATTCCTCCCATCCAAATACAGTGAAATGTACAGATGAGTAAAGAAGTATTAACTTTAGTTTGACAATAGTGTGAGGAAAACATTTGTATACTAGGTACTTCAAAACCATTGCAAAAAATAAGGATAAGTATATATTAATTGCTCTACTGATTACAACGCAAAAATATACTTTCCAAAATATACAAACACACATTACTTGGAGTAAACTTTTTTCGTGCCACTGGCACTGGTCTGATAGGCTACAGTAATGAATAAAAATTAGTAAACATTAAAATTTATTTAATTTAATTATGGTTGTGTAATAGTTCTTGTGGTGGTAGTGAAGTGTAAATTTGTATTCATTACTGTGTCCTGTCTGACTAGTGACACTAAAAATGTGCAATTATTTTTATGAATTTTGAAAAAAAAAATTGTAATAATTTGGAGTATATATAAATCCGAAATAAATTGTGAAAAACTACAACCACTTCCGGTACTCGAATCCAGGTCTCTGCTCTGCCGGAGGAGCGCATAAACCGCTGGGCCATGGAGATCCGGTGAGTAGTATAATATTTCAGACCCTAGTTCGAGTCCCGGTGTTGGTCGTATATTTTCAGATTTATATATAATAAACGGTGCTATCATTACATTTAATATCTACTAATTATATAAATTTAGGAGTATTCTGTATGCCTATTTTGTCTAATAATCTATTATTTTCTGAGGGGAAATGGAGTATAGAACTAAAAAGATAAAATTTTAATTATGATATTGAGTCAGCGATAGCTGTTAATAATTATTAGGTAAAATGTGATGACCTTTTGAAATAAATGTAAATAATTACCGTCTCTTGAATAATTTCTTGTTTACATCTCCGAGATAGTTTTTGAAGAACTATACTTGTGTTTTGTGCCTGAAACAATAATTTTTATTAATTATTAAATAAAATAAATTTGTATTCAAGTGATGAATGGATGGATCTGTTTATTTCTCTGCATATGTAAGGTAACTATTGTAGAATATCAATAGTATAGTGATTATTTTCAAATTACATAATTAGTATTTGGCTCTTCAAGTTTCAAGCTAATTACCTAGATTTGGTAGCAATCCATTAGTAGGAAATAATAGTTTATTTAAACATCTATCAGATTTTTCCTAAATATGATTTATCTTAAAAAAATATAAAAAGATATATAGTTACTATCTTTATTTGAAAATTTTGTCTTTATTTTGTACTGTTTAAAAATTATAAGGCAAATAGTTGGGTATTAAATATCTTTGCATCTACGTATAGTACCTATTATACCTGGTGTTCTAACGGTCTATATTTTTTTTATTTTATGCGATTATTTTAAATTTTAACGGAAAATGTTTTAAACAGTTTATTTTACATTAAAATTCCCACGTATCTGTTGTGAAAGTTTTTCTATCGGGTGTACCATTTTCACGCAATAATATGCAACTTTATATTTTATTCTTAATATTTGCTCCAAGGAATAAATCAAGATTTTCTCACCTCATCTTCAATAGCTTTCATCGAATATAACAGAAGAAATGTTTCGAGAACGCTGTACAAAATACGGACAACAAAAGTTACGATTTGAACAAATTCTATTTTCCCAATAATCATAAGAAAGAATATTGAAGTAGTACTAAAAATAAAATCCGAAAATATCTTCTGTATTATGATGAAACAATGAACAGAATCAAAATTTTTGGAAGTTTTGCACAACTTGCTATAAAGTTTTATGCATTTTTTTATATTCCACAATATTATCTTGTGTTTACATTCACGGTGTTGATCATTTTCGAGGAAAATCGATAAATGTGTATTTATACTAATGAAGGATTGTTTTAGTTCATTTAATAGCACTATTATATATAGTCGTAACGCTGCTCGACTTGTGTACATGTAATATATACCAAAATAATAAAGTTTTCCATACGTTAAGTCAAAAATTTTTTCATAAGCAACATTTTGAATGAATATAAGTACACAAATTATAGCCACTATAACCATAATTTTTATCACATATCTTTTCGTACAATAAACTGTATCGCTTATTTCATTAATTTCTTTCTTAATATTTTGTATGTCGCTCATTATTCCAAGATAATCTTCGGGATTCAAATACAAGTATAAAAAGTTGGTTAAAACCACTGCAAAAGGACTAATCATTATTACAAGCAGAACGGTTACTATAGTATTTGTTATTTTAAAATCATAGTCACTAGGTATATACAGTTTCATAAATATGCAATGCATGCTGATAATAGAAAACATTATCGTTTGAACGCAACCATAAAGAAGATCGTAATTCAAAACTTTATATTCGTTTTCGTGAAATGAATATGGCGCCAAGCAATATAACTTTAATGTAATGTAAACTGGCTTGATTGCTTTGCAGAAATCTGCAGAATTCATTGCGTATAGCTTAAGAGACAAACGGAAGAGTATTAATAATTCCAATTGACATTTTAATGAATGGATTGTAATAATTATGTTTATTGAAGTTCTAATCTTCATCTACTTTTGTTAATAGCTCTAAATTGAAACTACTTAATTGAAACATAATTAAAGTGTTGCTTATAGGACAAGGAATACACAAAAAGGAAATTCATGTTTAAAAATTTATCTTTTAATGTACTTTTTTATGTTGTTGAGGTAATTTATCTTTTACAATGTCTGTGCTGTGTATTAAAATTTCTGGAAAATGTGGTCAAACGCAGAATTAAAAGGGTTCATTGCCATTGGTCCCAAGTTGAGAGGACGAAATATAATAAAATAATCTGATGTGCCCCATACATAGGCGGTACAAACAAGGAAGAAAACTTGCAAATAAAAATTTACTCTAATTCTTACACTTAAGGCAGTGAGCGAGAGAGATATATAAATCGATTTACAACGAAAAACTGCAACATGCGTTACTTTTTCTTATAAGTTCCTGAAAGATTTGGACATGCGCTTGCGCATACTACATTCACCGCATTACGACAGCTGACGTTGACAGCTGTCAAATTTCATTTGTGTTTATGTGTAAAAGCAAAGCAAGGCAAATGATTTATGTTGGCATAACTAAACATTTGACACTTACAGGCAGATTCATAAAAATGATTTTTTCAATCATCTGTAGCTTCGTTTCTAAATGAATTATAATATCAAAATGTGTCAAATTTCATGCTAACCTATGTTGATTACAACCTTACTTAAAATAATTATGTTCTGAAAATGGAAAATGAAGTTACGAGTTATAATAAAAATGGAGTTAGCGCTAATTCCTTTTAAGACTGTCTGTTAGATATTTTAATTCACTTAAAATATGATCATGTAAATAAATATATTAATAAGGTAACTTATAAAGACACTTTTAAAGTTACTTGAAAAGAAATATTCATCATACAATGCACGCTTTATACATTGTTGTCGCTCATTTTAATTATATCTCTGGTAATGATTCATTAATTATTTATACTGATAAAAATAACTCTTAGTATTGGGATCTGACATGGGGGCGTTGCCTATCCAAGATGGCGTCAATTACGGTGAAGATTCGAATGTGACATTAGTACTGTTCGCGAATAAAATATAAAAAATGAGTCTCACCATTAATAATATTTGCGAATGCGCTACAACAGATCATGCAAACTAAATTTTATAGAAGCTGAACGCATCTTATATACTTGACAATTGATTAAATGCGTGAAAAAATTAAATGAAAGTGACAGTGGCTGTGGGTGTAGTGGCTTTCTGTACGTCAACGTCGAATTTACATAGTGATCCCGATCCAATTAACAGGAAAATTGCAGGAGATGAACAAGTGATGAGTGTTGTTTGTTCCTGCATGGCTGGTTTGGGTGAAAAATGCAAAAACTGCATTGCTACGTTGTTGTACTGTTATAGGTTAGTTGTACGTTTATTGTTCTAATGCCCGGTTGCATCAACGTTGGTTAAATTTGAAACTTGGTTTAAATAAATAAAATCGTACCTAAGTTATGACATCAATGTCAATTACTCCATATGACATATAACTTCGATTTGATTTTATTTATTTAAACCAAGTTTAAAATTTAACTAACGTTGGTGCAACCGGGCATAAGGGCCGGTATTTTCAAACTTAGTTACCTAGAGAATAAATTTATCAATAGAATAAACAAAAAATATCGCATCAAAATCATAGTTTAAATGATGCTTATTATTTTAGCTGCCATCTTTTGATACGATATTTTTTGTTTATTCCATTGATAATTTATTCTATAGTTTATCTGAGGTTGGAAATACCGGCCCTAAATCAACTAAATAAGCAAATAACTAAAAATTAACAAATATAAGAAACATTAACTTTGAATACAGATTTAATTTAATTTATGAACTTAATTAAATACAAAGTGAAAAGATTTCGGAGCAAATTCGTATTATAACATAAAATTTTACTTCCTTAGATGTACATAACCGCCTGGTACAAAATATTCAGAGCATATTATTTATTGTAAATGCATTCATGTTGTTTACTTTTGTTAGTTTTTCCAAGGTTTTTTTGCACTCCAAACTGGTTTACTTTATAAATAAAACGTTTGTCCAGCTTCGGAAAATAATAGAATGTAACGTCCAGATTTTTACGGGACTTATTATTACACCCTTTTACTGTATAATACACTTTATTTTTCGATTTTTCGCGGTGTTTAACTACAATTTCGGTCATTTTTTTATCTCAAAAATCATTATTCCCATTTGACTTAATGTATTTCTAATGGAATCTTCACCCTACTTTGTGTTCGAAAATAATCCGCTAGATGGTATATCGCTACATGTCAGATCCCAATTCCTGCCTTTTTATATCAATATAATATTTTTGCAATACATATACGATTATAGTTGCTTTTTCGAATATTTAGATAAGTTTTTAAAATGTTTCGTGTTTATAACACGAATAATTCTAATTAATATTAAAGAAATATATTCTCACCTCATCTTGTATGGAATTCATCAAATATAAGATAAGAAATGTTTCTAGTATACTGTACAAAAAACGAACAATCAAAGTTATCGTGTGAATCATTTCTACTTTCTTCATAATTATAATAAAGAAGATTGAAGTAGTACTCAAAGTGAAGGCCCCAAAAATCTTTTGTAGAATAATCAAACAATGAACTGAATCAAGATTCTTAGACGTTTTGCACAACTTGCTATAAATTAGCATTGATTTTTTTATTTTCCACAAAATTATCATGAAATTATATTCATATCGTAGCTCATGTTCACTGAGGTTATTTAAAAATATATTTACACTAATAAAAGAATGTTTTAGTTCATTTAAAATCACTATTATGTAAATTCTCAATGCAGCTCGGCTCATGTAAATATAGTATACACCAAAATAATATGGTATATATATATCGTAAGACAATTTAAAAATATTTTCTTCAATAACGTTTTGAATGTATAGTACCACGGATAATACTAACGCTAATAACATAATTTTTTTAACATAACTTCCTGTACAATAAACTGTTTCGCTTAATTTATATATCTCATGTTTAATATTTTGAATGTCGTATAAAATTTCAAAATATCCATCCAGATTTAAACACAAAATTATAAAATTAGTTAAAACTATTGCAAGAGGACTAATCATTATTAAAATAACTACACTTAATGTAGTTCTCGTTGTATCAAATGCATAAATATCTGGATTATGTAATTTTAAATGTATACAATAGAAACATAGTACAGAAAACATTATTATTTGTAAGCAACCAAATAGGAAATCGCGTTTCAAAATTTTGTATTGGTTATTACGAAATGAATATGGCGCTAAAGAAAAGAATTTTAAGGATATATACACTGGCCTTATTGCTGCGAAGAAATCTACCGAATTCATTGTTTAATGTTTAATAAGAATGAACACTATCGAAACGTATAAATTACATTTTCATGAAAGTTCTAAACCATCTAATTTTATTAAAAGCTCTAAATGGAAACCTACATGATTAAAACATTATACTATGAATATTTCATTAATTAAGTGATATTTGTACCTATTAGAAAAATATATTAATTTTTGTACATTTAAAATCAAGATACATTTTATAAATTATAATATTTAAATGACTATTTTTTGACGTTTCTTAAAACCAATGAACTGCTTCATTGTATGTCACGTTTCTGTGTTTTATCCAATCATGTCATTATTATGCTGAGAATAATTGCTCTTATGATTATTCCCGGGAATATTATCTGTAGCTTTTTGGTTTTTGTTGACAGATATCAGATGTCAGATGTCAGATAGTTATCATCAACACAAGTAAAAATGAGCAAAAAAGATAGATTTAGTGGCGAGCCTGATGATGAAATACAAAAATAATCTAATTAAATACATATAACTCGAGAGTTCGATAAATTAGAAAATAATTCTCCAGTATCTTTCCCAAACTTGTCGCTATTGCCTGGCAACAAGTTTTCGAAAGATCTGTCAAAATATTTTCAGTTTATTCTCACTCTCTTGTTATATTATTATTATAACTGATAATTTAAATCGCTAACAAGCTAAGCAATAATCTAAAAAATATGATAGAATGTGTTTTAAAACATTCGATACAACTAATAGTAAACAAAAGTTTTTATAGCATTGAAGAATTTTTATCTATGTTAAAAACTTTTGTAATAATCATTGTATATTTTGTATGTTGACCAGGTTATGTCTGCATCTTGTATTGTTCTACACCTAAATAAAATCATTATATATTATTATTATTAATCTATTTTTTTTTTTTTCATATTAGATAAAGTTTCGTTACGTTTTAATCACTCGTTGGTCGGCAACCCGTGACTAGTGGAATCGTGTTACTAAACAACCGTTTCACAAACTTAAAACTAACAAGTAAACATCAATTTTACACACTATCGTAGATAAAAATTTTAATTAATATTTATTAGGTACAAGAATTTTAATACGGCAATGGAAAATTAAACAAAAACGAAAAATATTTGTCATGTCAGAAAACTCATTAGATTTTGATGGAATACATCAACCGAAAGTGGTAGTTTACTTGAAGGCCTACATGAGGTATTTTGAACATACTAAATAATTGAGTTAGATTAATTTTTGTTATATAAAAAAAAGATGGAGAATAATATTAGTTATTTGAATTTCGTTTCCGGTGTGTACTGTTTAAATATTGTTTATGCGAACCCAACACCTTTTTTGTTCGATCACAGTATCTATTTCTCACCTGTATTTCAATGTTGGTAAATAAACATAAAAGAAACATCATTTCTAAAAGGCCGTAGTTAATTCGAAGTGTCATTGTCCAAATTAACTCCCATGCACGTGGCATCATATCATCCATCGTAATCATAATATAATAAAGCGATGCACTGGTGAAGAATAAACAACTCCAATATTTTACTAATGTAATTGCAGAGAAGACTGAATCTATACTTTTTTCAATTTTACACAGTATAGAATAAATTTTCATAGATTTTTTGACGCTCTCTAAAATTGCCTTGGTATTTTTTTCAGACATATTTTCAATGTGTTTATTTACGGTGTAGAATGAATAGTTCAGTTCTTTTAGAAGCACTATTATATAGAGGTTCAAAAATGATCTGCTAACATGAATATAACTCTGAGTAAAGTAATAAATAAATTGATTTAATGTGGTGTTGGCATATTCAAAAAACGCATGCTGTATTGATATTGCCACGGACCATACGATCAACGCAAAAAGCGACTTTTTCACAAACTGGTTTGTATCATAACTTTTTCCAAAGTTAATTTTACTTATTTCTCTTTTGATGGATTGCAAATCCATTAGAATTCCTAAATATTCATCTGATTTTAAGAAAACGATTATGAAATTAATTAAAATCACTGATATTGGATTTAGCATTATTATTATAAGTACCGTAAAGCTCGTAGTTGTTAGTTTATATGCATAAATATGTGGTACAACCATTTTTATAAATACTGAATAATACGACATGGCAATAAATATTAATACGTGAATACAGCCGTAAATAAAATCCCCTTTCATAAATTTGTATTCCCGATTGTGTTTTGTTCCACAGTATGAATAAGGGGCCAAGCAAAAAAATTTGCTTGTTATGTAGATAGGCCATATTGCTTCGCAAAAGTCTTTTGTTTTCATGGATTGCTTTTATTCTTTTGTTACTTTGCACAACTAAAATTAATACCGATTTGTTTACAAATGTAGAATCTATACCAGTTGTACGGTGTTGCATTAGATTATAAGTTACAGTACCACAATGAACCTCACTCTGACTTATGAAGGTAATGGTATTTATATAATTTATTCAATTTCATTATTGTAATTTTTTTATCCTCCCTACTCTGTTTTAATTTATTAAGTTCTCGAACACAATAACTTTCTTGTTCTATTTATATATTGTAATTTAAATTTAAAAATGCACCTTTAGCAGACAGAGCTGGAATTTAAAAAATGGTATATTTATGATTAATGAGTTACCAAAAACAATACGGGGATGAGTATCTGTTTGACAATTTTTTCGTCAGCGAAAATTAAAAAATTGAATAATAATATCATTTCCAAATTTCATATTTAGTATTTGGAAGTTACGAGCTGATTAGATTTTCGTAGCAATCCATTATTATTTTAATATTTAGTCATTTAATGTTTGAATTAAGAGCTGATTAGTTGTTTTTGTTTTTT
This sequence comes from Poecilus cupreus, assembly GCA_963942605.1. NCBI lineage: Eukaryota > Metazoa > Arthropoda > Insecta > Coleoptera > Carabidae > Poecilus > Poecilus cupreus. Next base: position 22,149,221 of record OZ012718.1, read on the forward strand.
GAGAAACCGTAACTACACACACAGACATCATCGCGAAACTATTAAAATTGTATTCTAGTTTAAAACTTGCTCATCCACAGAAAATTTACTACCGAATTTTTAGCATGATTCCAATACCTCCCTTACTGGATGTGGCGGGAGGTAATAAGACAAGTATTTATAATAGAATAGATGTGTTAGAGAGAAGCTTAACATAATAATACTTCGACGCCAGAAATGATTTCTTTAAAATTGAAATATCCATATAATTAATAATATTTAGTAGGGTGTTTTTGGGTATAGTTATAAGATGAATGACTTATTTGCCATTTTGTGACTTTAGCGAAGGACCCCATTAAAGTCTTAATTTTGTAGATGTGAACGCTAGCATTGGTTAACTATTAATTCCAATGGGGTATGTGACTAATTTTTTTCTGACATTACATGATACTAGCTACAAAAATAAAATACCCGTATTATTTAAAATCTATTAATTGTTTATAGTTAACGAGAAATTATTTTTTAAATATTTGGAGAGGGGATGTGAGACGTCACTGTGTCTTCTGAATAGATTGTATGGTGCTAGAAAAAGACAGAAATACTGTAAAGGAAAGTAATAGATATATATCAGCGGGTCATGCGTACGGCCACAGTGACGTCACATATCCCTTCTCCAAAACACAAAATTGCTAATAACATTATTATTACAAAATAATGTACAGTTTTTATTGTTGTAATAAGAAAGAACAATGAAGAACATTCATATGCTATGGCGTATACATTGAAATTCGATTATGTTTACATATCTCATTGTTAATCGTAATTGATTATTGAGTAGCTCTGAACGTAGCTTTGTCTTACCTCTTCTTGAACTCTGGCCATGGAGTATAAAAAATTAATGACTTCAAATGTAGTATATATAATACGAATGTTGAGGGTTATAATCTGATCCCATGCCATCGTGCTGATGTCTTCATTTATGATCATTATAAAAAAAATGGCGCTGCTCGTCAGCACAAAACCAGAGAATAACTTCTGTATTATCAGGAAGCCGAATACATTATCTGTACTTTGTGAAATTTTACAGATAGTACTATAAATTTTCATGCATTTATATAATTCATTTAATATATCTTTAGGAGTATTATGGTGGCGCAAGAAATTTTCACCGATTATATCAATGTATTTATTCAAACTAATGAATGAGTTCTTCATTTCGTTTAATAGTACAATTATGAAGACATGTATAAATGCTCTACTAGCGTGAATATAGCACTGTAATGTTATAAAAATCGTTTGAGCAGACGACAGAAACATATTTTCAGACACACAATTCTGCATTGCCACCAAAACACACATAACGATAACTGCAGACAAATATCTGTTCGCAAAACTTCTTGTATCGTAATAAACTTCAATGCTCAGTTTATTTATTTGTTTCTTGACAGTTTGCAAGTCTGACAGAATTCCTAAGTACGCCGCGGAATTCAAATTTAGACTTAGGAAATGGTTCACAACCAAAATAATTGGGTTTATCATTAAAATTACGACCACTATAAGGTTTGTAAACGTTATTTTGTATGCGTATATATTTGGCGCTATCAACTTTAGTAGAATACATAGTGCACACAACAATATAAATATTAAAACATGTAAACCACCAAAAAATTTATTTTTTGGGAATATTTTGTATTCGCGGTTGTTTGGTGCTCCGCAAAATGAATACGGCGCAAAACAGAATATTTTATTTAGGATGTAAACTTGCGAAATTGCGTCACAAAATTCGACTGGCTGCATTGTTTGCTTCAAATATAAAAACTAAATGAACTAATGACTTATTGTTTCACTTATTATTATATATGATTACGCATTAATGAATTAATATTACATATTACTGTTTACGTTTTATAATAATTAATTTTATTGATTATTCGCTACTAAATAAATTCCAGACCATAAATGTCGAACTATTAAAAATGACATATCGTTGGGCCATTAATTTGGGTACAACCTGCATATTGTATTTCTTATTAAATTATATTCACGACAAACGCTCAAATGTCAAACGCCAGTGTTCTAACCTAGAATATTGCTATGTACAAAAGACGAATGTGCAACAGGTTCTAACGACTACATTTAATGTAACATGCAACATGGCTGTTGAATATTGCGTTGTTTGCTTTTTTAATCATATGTTGCTGTAAAGAAATGAGAAGGCAGTAGACGAATTCAAAATATAGTTACAAAGCTCACTAGAGTGACATAGCTACAATTGGTCGTAAATAAAAAACGTAGCTTTGACATAAATTGCGGAAGATTTTAAATTAGATACTGTTTTCAGAAATTATGTGTCCTTTAACTAAACATTTGTATTCCATAACATATGGTCTAACATATACAGTTTTATGCATTATTACATAAAAAAAAATCTGATACTACTCTTAAACGGTACAAAATATTATTTGATGATACAGAAACATACCTTCTTATTTGTTTATTTTCTATTTATATTTGAGAATTTTAATTTTCTTTCGAATATTTATTTCATTTTTTGACATATATTTCACTAAGAAAACAGCTTCACAATCACAATGACATGTGTCACATCGCATTTCGTAAAAAATTGAAAATTTGTAAATGTTTCCATGGTGTACTAGGAATGCAAGATTTGTGAAATCTAATTTTTTTATATTTTATTATCTCTAAATCCAATGAAAATTAATAAAATTAGTGTAATCAAAACACATGTAAAATTAAATATTCTTCAACTTTCAAAATAACATAAATTGTTGAAAAAGGAAATTTAAACGTGTTTTTAACGAAAAACTGTTGAGCTTCAAGTAAACTTCTACTTCCGGTTGACCAATTTTATCCAAAATCTAATCAGCTCTTCATTTAAATATAAGAAGCAATATTTCACAAAATTGTATTTTTTGGTATTATAGTATTTGAGTTATGCGAGACGAAAAAATTGCCACAGACTACACACAGACATCATCGCGAAAATAGTAAAATCGTGTTGCAGGGACTCTAAAACGTGCTTATTCAATGAAAACTCACTACCCAATTTTTTGACCAAAAACAATACCTCCCTTACCTAGAGGTAGGCGGGAGGTAAAAATGAAGCAGAAAATGTGAAATGACCCTTATTACATTTCAATGACACTGGGAAAAATCATAGAACTAGTAAAATGTATGGAAGGAGTATAGAAAAAGATAGTCTGTCTGTAACCAGCACAGCGTGATAGAGACAGAGAGATGAAAGTGACGTGACGAGTGGCAAGATGACAAGAACTTGGTTTGACGTTTGACGTGTGAGTAGAATACTGTTTTGATAGACTTTTGTCCGATCTTTTGTCCCTCATTTAGAATTTTATCAATTATTTATGTCATATTTAAATATATCAAATATAGTAAAATCCTGCTGTGCATTAATTGTAAAAAACAGGCTATAAAAGACGGTATTCCATTTGACAGGTAAATATGTCACTTTAGGATAGAACGCTGTATATATACATATTTATTATAGTTTTCCAAAAATATGGATTTAAGCAAGAAATGTATATTAACTATAAAACGAGATAATTTTCAACCTAATGAAACTACATGAATTTGTGGGAAACATTTTCTTGAATTTTACATACAGCAGTTTAATGCCAATATAAGAGGGATATAGTGATATCTAAAATTACGCAGTGGGAGAAAAACAACACATTCGTACCATGTGATGGGTGGCATGAAAATGTGCTGCTCTTCTCCCACTGCGCAATTTTTTTTCTCTACAATAAACTATTTAACTTTTTTGAGGTAAAATAATTAGTTAAACCAATAATTGAATATTTCAAAAAAGCATTGAAAACGCTGTGGTGCGATCCTTCGATTCACCAGCCTGTATAGTGATCAGTCAGTGTCATTCATTATAACAATCATATTTTGTTTCAAACAAAAATTATGGTCGTGAGAGTGAAATGTACTTATCTTCATTATAGCGTATTGTTCACCTGAACGGTATCTTTTACTTACATTTATAGTTGGCAGTTTATAACTTTGAGCTAGTTTTCTCAACGATGAATAGATTCTATCAGCCTGAAAGTGAATTAATATTACTCTTTTCCTATTTACATTTGTTTTGAATTCACTCTCACCTCATTCGTAATATAAGTATATTGGAAAATAAGTGAAGTCATCTCAATGACACTTACTAACATCCACGAAGTTATCGACAATATTTCCCGCCATATTAATGTAATATGTTCCTTCATAATCACTGTCAGAAGAAACAGAGACGAACAACTCAAGAACAGTGATTGTAACAATCTAAGCATTGCCAATATCGATGAAAACTTGTCTACTTGTATTACTATGTTACGCAGAAAACTATAATACTTCATACACGTCTTAATCTTGGCTTGTAATCTGTTGCTTGGCAATTTTAATATAGATAATGTTTCCAAATATTCATTAATAGCATTGAAAGATTGCCGCAATTCATTTAGCATTACGAATACAAAAAATTCCATTATTAATCGGCTGAAGTGCACATAGAACTGAATCAAATATTCTAAGTAATTCTTGTTTTTACTGTTTGTTACTACAATTAAGTTACCAACGCCAATTATTACAAATAGTGGAAAATATGCTTGCAGAACTTTTTTGATAAACATTTTTGTATGATCCTGTTGGTTATTTCTTAATTTGTCCGCTGTTGCCTTAGCTTTTGTCAGGTTTTCTATAATGCTGAAATACTGTTCAGGTTTACAGTGAAAATTTATCGTGTATATCAACGTGAAGAAGAAGGGGCTGCATTGAATAAATACCTCAACTATTGTACTTAAAATAGTTTGTTTTACAATCAATATTGATCCATAATATATTCGTACGTAACCCAAATAAGCACTTAGAATTGCAAATATGATCAGTTGGAAACAATTTAATATTTTGTCTCTTCCTAATATTTTATACTTTCGATTTCCAGCTGGGCCTTGTACCGTGTATGGTGCTAGCGAAAAGAATTTAGTAGCGTAGTAGAATGGTCGTAAAAAATCATGCAAATCTTTTTGTTTCGACATACTGTATATTTCTAGTCATACTTTACAGTTAAGACTTACTAATAATGACTAATTTATTTTGTAATTACTTAAAAGGTTTCGAAGTAATTCATTTCTTTCTGTTGTACTTTATATTTTTCTATTACCTAATTAATGTTTAGTTGGAAAAAATTGAAGTGCCTACTTATTAATAATTAATAGTATTGAATGATTGAATCATTGTACAAAAGAAATTAAATGACTTGCATTTCCGTAATATTTGATGTTACCATTAATAGTTATTGGATTGCCTTTTTAATTTTACCCTTATGTTTCTCTCTCAATTAATACCTGAAGGGGGTGTAACTTGACGGCTGGTAACTCGCAAACATATATTTACCGAAATCTGCTGAAGGCGAATACCAGATCCAATATATTTCAATTTTACACTTAAAATAAATTTTAGTTTTTATTAAAAAGTGTACATTTTAAATTATAAGAAAATTTAATCACGCATAAGAAATCTTCACTTTATATATTTTTACCTCCCAAACATATACAGGCTGTAAAATTGAAATGTAACATAGATATAAGGATTTCAATTTTTTTTATATTATTGTATTTTTAATTACTCACTGTACAACAAAAGTGCAAATACAAAAGTTATTATTTTCAGTTTTGGGAGTCGGATGAAAGGGGAGTGTTTAAAATATGTATTTTCCATCGTTTAGTTTATATTCATATGTGTACTATGTACATAGTGATTTGCAATATTTTTATTTTTTCATTCCACAAAAAATCATACATCACATGGAACATTATAAGGACCAGAAAATGAAAAAATAATAGTGTCCATAATATAGAAATATAAACTTACATGTAAATACATTCACAGTGAATATAATTCTCTCATTGGTTCGTCGATGGCACCTTGATTCAGTTTGGTTCATCGTCACTATTAAATTGATATAATACTAGTAAGTAGTAAATACAAGTTTCAATCAGCTGAAATTAATTAATTATATTGTTACGAAGTTTCAAAAACACCTATGTTTTCATATAGTAAATGTCTAATTCACATGATATATACAATATTTTTTTCAATTTTGATGAAATACTTCTAAGTAGTTTTAATTATTATTAGATACATAATTATTATTTACTATATGTCTAAATAGTAGTCATAGTACATATATACATAACATTACGCATTATACCGGGTGTTGACCGCGACCCCGGAACATAGGACTTTAACATGTAAAATCATAATTTCGTAATTTCCTGCTTAACAAATTATATTAGACAAAAAAGGTTCAAATAAAGATGAGAGATCATAAAATTCTACATCAGAATCAATAAACAGAATTAAATTTACATGCCCCATAACGCCAGAAATTAAATATGAAAATATTAAAAATTAGCTCAAAAATCGGGTTAGCCTTGGAAATGAAACGTAGTATGAATCTTTCATCCTTTTCTAGGGGGCGGGACTAAAAAGAATAATAATTAACGTATCAAGGGTATTACAAGGACAATAATGCGTGTAGTCAACAGTGCGCTAACAAAGGGCCTCCGGCCCTAGGTGTGTACGTTGGCCGAAGGCATTATTGTCCATTTTACGCCCGTGGCGCGTTCGACATTTAATGTCCGACCGATATATTATTTTATAAAAAGAAAATTATCGTTTTTTTTTAATGTCATTGTATTTTGTTACAGAGATTAATCTATTTATTTGCAAACACTATAATTAAGTAACGCGATATTCTTATTTGTTTACAATACCGATTTGTTTATTTCAATATTTCTATCTGCCAATACAAGTCATTTTTTGTGTATTTTTTGCCCAATAGCAACAGCGTCAAATTTATAACGCGCTAAGGCGTTATTTGGAATGCCCTGATAGTAGGGCATCTATGAAGCACTACCAATACAACTGCTAAAAACACCAAGTTATATTTGGACAAGTGTCTTTTTAAAAAAAAAATCTAATAAAATTATAAAAATAAGTCAGTGGTTTTTGATTACTTCAACAATTATTCAATATATGTCACTTCTAATAAGTGCTATAATAAATAGTTTAAAGTGGTATTTTTAAATGCTAATTGGTAAAATGTAATTGATAATTAAGTAGCTCTGAACCCAGTTTAATTCAAACATGAATTAAATATGAATACCTCTTTTGTTGTTTGTGAGATACAAGGGAAAAGAAACAAATATCCTACTATATCCATCACTGCTATAGCCGTCAAATTAAAAAACTCTTGCCAGTATACAATTTTCGATATTTTCAACGAGATCGCTACTAAAAATAGTGCAGTTGTTGAAGTAACAAAAGACATTAATAATAATGACAAAACAATAACGTAATAATATTCGTCGATTCTTTTGCTAATATCGTACAAGTTGCGATACAATTCAACACTTGTTTTAATATTCTTTATAATTCTTTCATATTTTACGAGGTTCAGTTCATAATTTTTTGAATCTTCTATTTTATTCAAAAAATCATTCAGATTTCTCAACAAATCCGTTAGTTCATGAATCAACGCATGCACATAAAATCTAAAAGCGTGTAAGATATAATTTGAATATATTCTCAATAAAAGCAGAAACATGTCTGTTAAACTAATAAACGCAATAAATAATGCACGCAGAATACTAGTAAAATAAAATATACAAAAAAATATTGACATTTTTCTGCAAAATTGTTTTGTTTTACTTCCGTCTTTGTTTGTTAGCGTTTTCATTTGTTGCCTTGTGTTGTACAAATCTGTCAGAATTTGAAAGTATTTCTTGTAGTTACAGTTGAACCAAACAAAGTGTATAAATCATGGCGAACTAAACGTTAAGATATTTATAACAATATCGCTGGTGTTTGTTTGCACGTAGTTAACTTTTAATTTGTTACGTAATTTATTGCACACAATATTAAATATTGTGACAACTATAATTTGAATGGAACTTCAAAACGGTGATTTACTGTATTGTCTGTGGTTTGTTAGGCCATGAACTGCAAAAGGCTGCAAGCCTAAAAATTTGCTAATAAAATACATCGGCCGTATTGCCTCGCATGTTGAGATCATGTTTGTGTATTTGTTGGTGCCTTTCTTCAATATTATATTTTTAAAAGCAATTATGTAGGTAACATTTGTTTTATTAATATTAAGTACATATAGTATTTACCGAAAATTAAAAAAAAAACATGTTATTAATATTCATAAATAATACATCAAATATTGTAGTAGTTTATAATCAATAACTAAAATCTATAATATGATTAATTAAATTTTTAATGGGACCACATATTTGTACCGCTTCATTTTTCTATTTCAATATAACTGTTTTATTATTAGCAGTTTACGAGTAGAATGGATTTCAATAAACAAATCACTCTCTTCGAACTATAGCTATTATATTTCACAACTATCAAAACAAGACTGAGATAATATTTGTACACTAAAGAATAAACAACTAGTTACATTTTAGAACTAACACATGAAGTTAGTTTAGAGCGCGAACATTCAAAATTTATAAATGTATAGCTGAACGAAATACGCAAAATAATTATTGTTTTTACGATAACGAAAGTACCAACACCATTACTTACAAATAGTAGTAAATATGCTTTCAAAACTTTCTAATAAACACTTTTATATGATCTTGGTAACTAACTATTCCTTAATTTTTTCACCATTTCCTTAGCTTTTGTTAGGTTCTCCATAATTCTGGAATACTGACGAAGTTTGCAGTGAAAATGTGTAATGTATTCCACTGTAAAGACTAAGGACTTGAATTGAATAATTAACTCAACTATTATACTTAAAAGAGTTTGTTTACAATCAATATTGATTCATAATATATGCGTTGTAGCAAACGGGGGAGTTGGCTATAGGATAGAGATAGTAAAAGTAAGGAAGGAAACTTTATTGAGGGAAAGGGAACAAACCAGTCGTGGTTAAATTGAGAGCGGATGAATTGGGAGCTGATGAATCATGACATTCGAACACTTTAAATCATAGAAAACTTGTAAAAATTGCTTTATTAAAATGTAAAACTTCTTATAGCTAACTTATCGTTGCACTAACTTATCTGATAAATAAAAACTACTAAATTAACTTAACCTACGTAAAAATACATTTTTACGTAGCGCGGCTACATTTTGAACTGCATCTGTCCACGACCAACGCGTAACTGTCTTTTTAACTGACGTTGGAATCTATTATATCGGTTGGTCAGGGATGCAGGGTTCATCGGTCATGACAACAAATATTCTAATCAAAAGAACCTATGACCGATGATCCATGTCGCAGAGAGCCTGGGAAAACTAAACAATTTGTTTACATACAACGAACTGCGATAATTTATATATCTAAAATCAAACTAACTATTTCATCATTGTTTAGTTTTCCAGTCCAAATCTCATCTTGTTACAGCGTACATAATCCAAATAAGCACTTACAATTATAAATGCAATTAGTTGAACACAATTTAATATTGTTTCTCTTCCTAAACTTTTGTATTTGAGATTTCTAACTGGGCCTAGTACAGTATTTGGTGCTAGCGAAAAAAAATTAGTCGTGTAGTATATTGGTCGTGAAGAATCATACAAATCTTTTTGTTTCGATTTATTTCTGGTCCTGTTTGGCGGTAAGACTGAATAATAATGACTAATTTGATTTGTAATTAGTTTAAAGGTTTTAATGTAATTTATTTCTTTTTGTTGTAATTATATTATATTAAATAATATAATAGTTTATTATTATATGAGGGTCTATAATAGTCATTATTCACGAAGCCTACGGCTTGTGATGCAAATCACACGAGTGAATAATGACCATAATCCCGAATATAATATTTCACTTTTTCTATTCCCGTAAACTCAGTAATCTCTTGAAAATAGTATAAAATGTATACATACATATATAACATATTATTTTTATTTTTTGGATATCGGATGAAAGGGGAGTGTTTAAAATATGTATTTTCCATCAATTAGTTTATATTCATGTGTACTAGCGGTCCATAGTGATTTACAATATTTTTATTTGTTAATTCCACATAAAATTGTACATCTTACATTTATAGATACATTCACAGTGAGTAGGTATAATAATTCTCTCATTGGTTCGTCGATGGCACATTGATTTTGTTTGGTATATCGTCACTATTAAATTGATACAATACTAATACGTAGTATATACAAGTGCCAATCAGCTGAAATTAATCAATTATATTGTTAAGAAATTTCAAAAATGTCTAATTCGCATGACATATACAATATTTTATTCAATTTTTATGAAATAATTTTAATTAGATTTATTTAGAATTAAATACATAATTATTATTGACTATATGTCTAAATAGTTGTCATAGTACATACATACATAACATTACGCATGCTATATCAGACAGAGTGAAACGCAATCAACCAACAACCAATCTCTTTCAAACGTTTCTATCCTGGCACACCACTTTCGCCTCTTCCACATTCATACAAGCACCGTGTATTCCTCACACTCAGAATCATTCGTTCACGCAACAAATTCTCAAACATACTTATCGATTTACTCGTCAAGGTTGTAATAAAATAAATAATGACACTGATTCGTTTCGCTGGTACATGGTGTATATGAAATGAAATAAACTTTGTATTAAATTATAAATAAATAATAATTAATAAGACTTACAGAATAGCCACATGTCATGTCGAGAGGAACCAATCCATTTGCTGTAAACTTTAATTTTAAATGGTAAATTTCCAGCATATAAATGTTTATCTGAAATTATGATTATGAGGTATAAAGCGTGCATTACACGATGAAGTTTTTCTTTTCATGTGACTAAATAGTTTTCTCTCTCGCTCAATGACCTAAGTTTAAGAGAGACAGATGAATCTAAAAACAGAATATACGGTTCTTTTTCTTAAAATTTCCTAAAAAAAAAAAACTAGGTCGTACAGTTGCATATTGCTGCTTTACCGCATTACCATCTATCCGCTTGTTTTGCAGTAGGCGAATTAGCTATTAAATGTCATTCTAGAATAACTTGAAAAGAAAAGCTTCATCGTGCAATGTCCGCTTAAGGACCAAATTTATTTTAACGAGTCTGAACTTAGCCACCAATTTTAATTAATTAATTAATTTAAAAGTAAAATTATACATACATCTGATCTAAGTTTGGGATATTTGACATTCCGTCCGAATTTTTGTAGAGCCATATTGAAATAGCCCGCCTGAAAGAAAATTAGCAATTCATCTAAAACAAACTTTAGAGTTTCCCAATTATAAATTACGATTAGCAAGTAGAATTGACACCAACGTTCACACCAACAAATCTAAGGCATTTATTGAGAAGCTTGTAAACTCCAAACTTTCCATTTTCTATTTGACATGTAAATTTTATAGTTTTTATATTTCAGTTAAAAAGGTCTATAAGCTCACTGTTTGTGGTGTCTTCATTTTCTAGTGGTAATATGATTGATTTCAAAACTTAAATAATAAATATATCATCACGCCTTTTACCCATTGCGGGTGTGGCACTCTGCTTACGCAGATCTCGGTAAGTGATATATTTTGGCGTATGAAATGCGGTTACCAGCCGTCAAGTCATAGCCCCCAAAGTTGTTAGTGGAGGGGGAACCACAGGGGTAAATTTAAATTGGCAACTTTTGGAAGTGGGATTCGAACTGAGGATCTCGCGATCCACAGTCCGATACGTTGCCACTGAGCTATTTACCCCATTTCAAAACTGACATATGAATAACATATAACCTTAAAATTATATGGGTATGTATCTTTTATCTATTTTCTATGAGGCGGGACTAACAATAATGGTGTGTGTGTACGTTAGCCGAAGGCATTGTTGTCCGTTTTACGCCCGTGGTACGTTTAACATTTAATGTCCGACTGATATATTATTTTTTCTTCAAACGTCATAAAAGTACGTTGTTATGTATTTGTATTCAACAAGCAGAAGTTCAATATTGTCGCCGCCGGCGTAAAAGTGTTTCCTTGGCAACACATTTACTCCGGCGGCGGACAAAGTAAAATATCATGCAAAATAGTAAGGTTGTAATTTAATAATTTGACAGTTAAGAATAAAACAAATAAACAAAAATAACAAAATAACATATTCTGTGGCAACTAGAAATACTGGGTACGGTAGAGTGTTTGTTGAAGTTTTGAGCATTTTTTAATGTTTTAATGTCTATTTTCTATGTTTGAAGAAAAAATAGCATGTGTTATTCGGAGTAAATGTGACTTTGTATGCTTCGCATGTAATTGTCCGACTCGCTTCGCTCGTCGTTCAAACTTACATGCTCAGCACACAAAGTATCACATTTACTCCTAATAACACAATATACTATTATAAAATATTTTTATCGATTTTTTTATATCATTGTATTTTCTTAGAGAGATTAATCTATTTACTTGCAAACAGTGTAACTAGGTAACGCGATATTCATATTTATTTACAATACCGATTTGCTTATTTCAATATTTCTATCTGCCAGTACAAGTCATTGTTTGTGGATTTTGTGCCAAATAGCAACAGCGTCAATTTATAACGCCCTAGGGCGTTATTTGGAATGTAACTGCCCTGATAGTATACGGCATCGGTGAAGCACTACCAACACAACTGCTAAAAAACAAGTTATATTTGACAAGTCACTTTTAAAAAAATCTAATAAAATTATAAAATTACGTCAATGATTTTTGATTATTTCTACAATATTTGAAAATATGTCACTTCCATTAAGTGCTATAATGTATAGTTCAAAGCGGTAGTTTTAAAATGCTTCAACCGATTGCTAATTCTAATTGGTAAATTGTAATTGATAATTGAGTCGCTCTGAACCCAGCTTAATTCAAACATGAATATGAATACCTCTTTTGTCGTTTGTGAGATACAACGGAAAAGAAACAAACATCCTATTATATCCATGACCACTGTAACCGTTAAATTAAAAAGCTGTTGCCAATATACTATTTTCGATGTTTTCAGCGAGGTTGCTACTAAAAATAGTGTAATTGTTGCAGTAACAAAAGACATTAATAATAATGACAAAACAATAACATAATAATATTCATCGATTTTTTTGGCAATATCGCACAGATTGCGATACATTTCAACACTTGTTTTAATTTTCTTTATAATTCTTTCATATTTTACGAGGTTCAGTTCATAATTTTTTGATTCTTCTTCTATTTTATTTAAATAATCATTCAGATTTCTCAACAAATCTGTTAGTTCATACATCAATGCATACACATAAAATCTAAAAGCGTGGATGATATTATTTGAATATGTTCTCAATAAAAGCATAAACATGTCTGCTAAATTAACAAACGCAATATACGATCCACGCAGAATACTAATAAAATAAAATATACAAAAAAAAATTGACAATTTTCTGCAAAATTGTTTTGTTTTACTTGCGTCTTTGTTTGTTAGTAGTTTCATTTGTTTCCTCGTGTCGTTCAAATCTGTCAGAATTTGAAAGTATTTCTTGTAGTTACAGTTGAACCAAACAAAGTTAATAAGTATAAATAATGGCCAACATAACGTAAAACATTTTATAACAATATCGGTGATGTTTGTTTGCACATAGTAAATTTTTAATTTGTTACGTAATTTTATGCTCACTATGTTTAATATTGTGACAACTATAATTTGAATACAACTTAAAAACGGTGATTTACTGTATTGTCTGTGGTTTGTTGGACCATGAACTGCAAAAGGCTGCAAGCCTAAAAATTTGCTAATCAGATACATGGGCCGTATTGCCTCGTCTGTTGAGATCATGTTTGTGTTGTTGATGCCTTTCTTCAATATTATATATTTTAAAAGCAATTATATACCGATCTCAGTGGCGTAGTGGCTATGACACTAGCCTAGCACGCCAAAGGTCGTGGGTTCGAATCCCACTGAAGAGCATGGTCGTTTGTGTTCACATAAATTTATGATCATCCACTCATGAGGCGGCATATGACTATAGTAGTTAGTCCGTTTCCCATCTTCATAATTAAAAAAAAAAAGCAATTATGTAGGTAACATTTGTTTTATTAACATTAAGTACCTATAGCTTTTACCAAGGACGAAGAAAAACATATTAATATTATTAATTAATAATACATCAAATATTTGAGTAGTTTTTAATCAATAACTTTAATCTTTATGATGAATTAAAATTTTGATAGTACAATATGTTAATAATGCACAACATATTTTTACCACCTCATTTTTCTATTTCAATATAACTGTTTTATTATTAGCAGTTTATAACGGGTTTCTATAAATAAATTACTCTCATCAAACTATAACGGTTATATTTCACAATGATCAAAACAAGACAACCCTCTAGGGATAATATTTTTTACACTAAAAAATAAACAACTAATTACATTTTAGACCTAACACATGAAGTTAGTCATTCAAAATTTATAAATGTATAATTACATATCCAAACAATAACTGAACGAAATACACAAAATAATTCTTGTTTTTACTTTTTATCACGACAACTAAATTACCAACACCAATAATTACAAATAGAGGGGAAAAATATTTTTATTTGTTCATTCCACAAAAAATTGTACATCTTACATTTATAGATACATTCATAGTGAGTAGGAATAATAATTCTCTCATTGGTTCGTCGATGGCACATTGATTTTGTTTGATACATCGTCACTATTAAATTGATACAATACTAATACGTAGTATATACAAGTGCCAATCAGCTGAAATAAATCAATTATATTGTTAAGAAGTTTCAAAAATGTCTAATTCACATGATATACAGGCTGTTCAATTTAAGTGTGCCACCATTGCTATCTCGATAACTATAAGAGCTACAGGGTTGGTTAAATTAGCGAACAATTTTTATTTTACAAGACTATTTTAATGAGCTTAAAAAATATTTTTTTTAACCAGTGGTTCTCAAAATATGGAGTGCAACTTTCTTATTTTAAATGGCAACCTATTTTTTTTATTTGCTTATTCGATTCAGTATTTTTTTCTGAATTCAACGATATCCACATGTAATAACCAAATAATACAAAATATTTGAGAAAAATGCAAAATTAGAAATGTATCATTTTTATTTAAATATGCCCGTACAAAGTTTGCCATGGAAGAAAACAACTAAATCAAATGCAGAAATAATTGCAAAAACTGTAATTATGAGAATAATTATTCATTTTGTTGTTACAATACAGAAATACAGAGGTACACTTCAAAAAACTAATATTAAAAATTGTTTGATTTATTTGTATTCTTCCATGGCAAACTTTGTATAGGCATATTTAAATAAAAATGATACATTTTTAATTTTGCATTTTTCTCAAATATTTTGTATTATTCGGTTATTACATGTGGGTATCATTGAATTCAGAAAAAAATACTGAATCGAATAAGCAAATAAAAAAAGTAGGTTGCCATTTAAAATAAAAAAGTTGCACCCCGCATTTTGAGAACCACTGGTCTAAAAAAATTCTTGTTTCTCTCATTTTAATTGTCTTATAATATAGAAATTGTTTACTAATTTAACCGACCTCGTAGCTCTTATAGTTCTCGAGATAGCAATGGTGGCACACTTAAATTGAACACCCTGTATACAATATTTTATTCAATTTTTATTAAATAATTTTAATTAGATTTATTTAGTATTAAATATATAATTATTATTTACTATATGTCTAAATAATAGCCATAGTACATACATACATAACATCAAGCTAGCTATATCAGACAGAGTGAAACGCAATCAACCAACAACCAATCTCTTTCAAACGTTTCTATCCTGGCACACCACTTTCGTCTCTTCCACATTCATACAAGCACGTGTATTCTTCACACTCAGAATCATTCGTTCACGCAACAAATCATCAAACAGACTTAACGATTTATTCGTCAAGGTTGTAATAAAATAAATAATGACACTGATTCGTTTCGCTGGTATATGAAATGAAATAAACTTTTTATTAAATTATAAATAAATAATAATTAATAAGACTTACAGAATAGCCACATGTCATGTCGAGAGGAACCAACCCATTTGCTGTAAACTTTAATTTTAAATGGTAAATTTCCAGCATATAAATGTTTATCTGAAATTATGATTATGAGGTATAAAGCGTGCATTACACGATGAAGTTTTTCTTTTCATGTGACATTAAATAATTTTCTCTCTCGCTCAATGACCTAAGTTTAAGAGACACAGATGAATCAAAAAACAGAATATACGGTACTTTTTCTTAAAATTTCCTAAAAAAAACTAGGCCGTTAAGTTGCACATTGCTGCTTTACCGCAGTACAATTTATCCGCTTGTTTTGCAGTAGGTGAATTAGTTATTAAATGTCATTTTAAAATAACTTGAAAAGAAAAGCTTCATCGTGCAATGTCCGCTTAAGGACCAAATTTATTTTAACGAGTTTAAACTTAGCCACCAATTTTAATTAATTAATTAATTTAAAAGTAAAATTATACGTACATCTGATCTAAGTTTGGGATATTTGACATTCCGTCCGAATTTTTGTAGAGCCATATTGAAATAGCCCGCCTGAAAGAAAATTAGCAATTGACCCAAAATAAACTTTAGAGTTACCCAATTATAAATTACGATTAGCAATTAGAATTGATACCAGCGTCCACAACAACAAATGTAAGGCGTTTATTTATAAGTACTTATTGAGTAGCTTGCAAACTCCAAACTTTCCATTCTCTTTTTGACATGTAAATTTTATAGTTTTTATATTTCAGTTTAAAAAGTCATAAGCTAGCTGTTTGTAGTGTCTTCATTTTCTAGAGGTGCTATGATTGATTTCAAATTTGACAGATGAATGACATATACTCGTAACCTCAAAATTGTAATAGTATAAATGTTTTATTCTTTTTCTAGTGGACGGGACGCGGGACTAAAAAGAATAATAATAAACGTATCAAGGGTATTACAAGGACAATAATGTGCGTAGTCAACAGTGTTTTTATTATTTGCAAACACTATAACTAGGTAACGCGATATTCTTATTTGTTTACAAGACCGATTGGTTTATTGCAATATTTCTATCTGCTAATATAAGTCATTTTTTGTGTATTTTGTGCCCAATAGCAACAGCGTCAACTTTAAAAGGCTCTAGGCCCTAGAGTCTAGGGCGTTATTTGGTATGTAATTGCCCTGACAGTAGAGCATCTATGAAGCACTACCAACACAACTGCTAAAAACACCAAGTAATATTTGGATAAGTGTCTTTATTTTTAAAAAAAATCTAATAAAATGACGTCAGTGGTTTTTGATTATTTCAACAATTTTTCAATATATGTCACTTCCATTAAGTGCTATAATATATAGTTTAAAGTGGTACTTTTAAATGCTAATTGGTAAATTGTAATTGATAATTGAGTCGCTCTGAACTCAGCTTAATTCGAACATGACTATGTGTACCTCTTTTGTTGTGTGTGAGATACAATGGAAAAGAAACAAACATCCTACTATATCCATTCCCGCTGTAGCCGTCAAATTAAAAAGTTGTTGCCAGTATACTATTTTGAATGTTTTCAACGAGATCGCTACTAAAAATAGTGCAGTTGTTGTAGTAACAAAAGACTTTAATAATAATGAAAAAACAAGAACGTAATAATAATTTTTGTAGAGCCACATTGAAATATCCCGCCTGAAAGGAAATTTGCAATTCACCCAAAATAAACCTTAAAGTCACCCAATCATCAATTACGATTAGCATTTAGAATTTATACCAGCGTCCATACCAACAAATCTAAGACGTTTATTTATAAGTACTAATTGAGAAGTTTGCAAACTCCAAACTTTCCATTGTCTTTTTTTACTTATAAATTCTTATATTTTTCTATTTCAATTAAAAAAAATCTATTAGCTCACTGTTTGTGGTGCCTTTAATTTCTAGTTGTGCTACGAATGATTTCAAAACTATTGTATATGTATATAGAAAAATGATTCAAATAAGAAAGGTACATATTTTTACTGTCTACTAACCAGTGGTGCAGAAATAGTAATTTAGGTAGAGTGTTATAAGGACAATAATGCTTGAGGCAACAGTGTGCTACCGAGGAACTCCGGCACGAGGTGTGTATGTTGGCCGAAGGTATTATTGTCCGTTTAACGCCCGTGGTGCATTCAACATTTAATGTCCGATCGATATATTATTTTATAAAGAAAAAATCAATTTTTTCATATCATTGTATTTTGTTAGAGAGATTAATCTATTTATTTGCAAACACTATAACTAGGTAACGCGATATTCTTATTTGTTACAATACAGATTTGTTTATTTCAATATTTATATCTGCCAATACAAGTCATTGTTTGTGTATTTTGTGCCCAATAGCAAGAGGGTCAAATTTATAACGCCCTAGGGCGTTATTTGGTATACTGCTCTGATAATAGGGCATCTATGAAGCACTACCAACCCAACTGTTCAAAACACCAAGTAATATTTGACAAGTATCTTAAAAAATTTTATAAAATTATAAAATTACGTCAATGGTTTTTGATTATTTCAACAATACCATTAAGTGCTATAATAAATAGTTTAAAGTTGTATTTTTAAATGCTAATTGGTAAATTGTAATTGATAGTTGAGTCGCTCTGAACCCAGTTTAATGCAAACATGAATATGAATACCTCTTTTGTCGTTTGTGAGATACAACGGAAAAGAAACAAACATCCTATTATATCCATCACCGCTGTAACGATCAAATTAATAAGCTGTGGCCAGTATGCTATTTTCGATGTTTTCAACGAGATCACTAATAAAAATAGTGTAGTTGTTGCAGTAACAAAAGACATTAATAATAATGACAAAATAATAACGAAATAATATTCGTCGATTCTTTTGCTAATTTCGCACAGGTTGCGATACAATTCAACACTTGTTTTAATATTCTTTATTATTGTATCATATTTTACGAGGTTCAGTTCGTAATTTTTTGAGTCTTCGTCTATTTTATTTAAAAATTCATTCAGATTTTTCAACAAATCCATTAGTTCATACATCAATGCATACACATAAAATCTAAAAGCTTGGATGATATAATTTGAATACATTCTCAATAAAAGCAGAAAAATGTATCTTAAACTATTAAACTGAAGAAGCAATCCACGCAGAATACTAGTAATATAAAGTATACAAAAAAATATTGACAATTTTCTGCAAAATTGTTTTGATTTACTTGCGTCTTTGTTTGTTAGCGTTTTCATTTGTTGCCTTGTGGTGTTCAAATCTGTCAGAATTTGAAAGTATTTCTTGTAGTTACAGTTGAACCAAACAAAGTTAATAAGTATAAGTAATGGCGAACATAACGTAATAGTATATTACATAACGAGAGATGTAAGTAGCATTTTACGCACGAGTGAAAAAATTGACACACGAGCCGCGTAGCGGCGAGTTTGTAATTTCACGAGGGCGTAATTGCTTTACATCTCGAGTTTTGTACTATGCTTTTTCTACGACCACTCAATACTATTTCTAAATTAAAAACAATATTCAAATAGTTAGAAATTTATTTTGCATTTTTGTTTTCTCTAATCCATGTATTTTTGATACACAAATTCCTATCGTTGTCGAGATTTTGTCACCAAAAGATTATTTGTTGCACTTTTAGCTTTAGCTTGTATCTCCAGTGGTGTTCCAATTGAAATATATACATTTCTTACTTAAAATATTAATAAATATAAGTAAAGGAAAATAATATTTAGTAGTATATATTTACCTCACAATAAAACACAGATTATAAACTATAGATGCAGATGGGAGACTATAAAATATTACCAGTTTACTTGTAATAATCACGCACATAACCTAAATGTCAAACAAGCTTTGTGTTTATAAAAATAAACGACAATTATTGAGCGTAGGGATACACGACGAAACATAGTCCCGTCTACATATTTTATTGAAATATTTATTGGTGTCATAATTTATAATAAACCTAGAAAAATAAGAATTTAATTATAAAATTTTATCATAACATTTAAATCTAAGATTTGATGCATCAAATTTTAATTATATTGGTAATGTGACAGTCAGTAATGCCAACTTAAATTTCATTTTCAAGTGTTACGTAATGAACATTACGTAACACTTGAATGAACATTACGTAACACTATTCGTAACAACGCACTTACATTGACTGTAGTTTGTTCTGTAATGACATACTTTCAGTAGTGGTCGTAGAAAAAACAATTTATAACAATATCGGTGATGTTTGTTTGCACGTAATTAACTTTTAATTTCTTACGTAATTTTACGCTCACTATATTAAATATTATGACAACTATAAATTGAATGCAACTTAAAAACGGTGATTTACTGTATTGTCTGTGGTTTTTTGGACCATGAACTGCAAAAGGCTGCAAGCCTAAAAATTTGCTAATCAGATACATTGGCCGTATTGCCTCGTATGTTGAGATCATGTTTGTGTAGTTGTTGGTGCCTTTCTTCATTATTTTATATTTTAAAAGCAATTATGTAGGTAACATTTGTTTTATTAACATTAAGTACCTATAGTATTTACCGAAAACACATGTTAATAATATTAATAAATAATACATCAAACATTGTAGTAGTTTATAATCAATAACTTTATTCTTTATGATTAATTAAAATTTTGATGGGACAACATATTTTTACCACTTCATTTTTCTATTTCAATATAACTTTTTTATTTTACCAGTTCAGAATGGGTTTCTATATATAAATCATTCTCATCAAACTATAACTGTTATATTTCACAACGATCAAAGTAAGAGTGCAAATCTCTAGGGATAATATTTGTACACTAAAAAATAAACAACTAGTTTCATTTTAGAACTAACACATGAAGTTAGTCTAGAAGAGCGCGAACATTCAAAATTTATAAATGTATAATTCCATATCTAACAATAGCTTAACAAAATACACAAAATAATTCTTGTTTTTACGATAACTAAAGTACCAACACCATTAATTACAAATAGTGGGAAAGTTTCCTGCAGAACTTTTTTAATAAACACTTTTGTATGATCTTGGTGACTATTCCTTAATGGGGTCATAAACCTTTTTTCCTATTTCACGTACACAAACTCAATTTTGTGACACTGTTTTTCTCAGAAACAATGCTACAAAATTGAATTTTGTGCAACTGTTTTTGGAGAATTTATTATTTGTAAAATTAACAGTCTGTCAAACTTGGGACTGTCTTTGCTCACATAAATTTATTGAATCGGAGCATCTGCGTCGGGGTTGCGGCCTGGGACCCGATAGGCCCCACGGGCAAAGCCCCTTGGTGACCAGTGGTATATTAAACATGTCGTACAATTTTATTTTTATTGAATTTATGAACGTGAAATAGGAAAAGTAGTATGAACAACTCGTGTTACAATGCCTAATTTTAATACTCGTATTTTGCGTAACTCGCCTGCGGCTCGTTTACGCAAACTATACTCGTATTACAAAAAAGGTCATTGTAACACTAGTTGTTTAATATACTATTTTCGTTTTATTTTTTTTCTGTAAATTTGAGTAAAGTTATGAATGTAGATACTAATTTTAATATTAAAAGGCATGTAGTTATAAAGATATGATTTTTTGAAATGGGCATCTCATTTCAAATTTTTCGCTCGTGACGTCACCATGTTATACTACTACAAAACACGCTCTAGCGGAGAAAGAGGAACTACACCTACTGTCAAATTGACTGTTATCAGTCAATGTTATTTACTGAGAGGATTTTACAAATATAGTTTATTCACATTACGTGGGCAAATTAATATAATAAATATACTAAACATAAGTTTAATTTGAAAATCATTGTTAACTGCAACATATGACTTGAGATGACAGATGTGATAATGAGACTACCGACATTACCGACAAGCGACAAGATATAATACAACAAAGCATTTTGTTTTAACACGTCCTAAACTCTTTGACTAAAAATGTTATAATTAACGAATATCTAATTTAATTTATCGGAGTATTCATTTTAATAATAATAAGTAATTATTGCAACACTGAAAAGCAAGTTTTTATTTGTTATCAACACCTCTTTCGCCTTGCCATGCTTTACATTCTATTACAGAATGACGTCAGGAGTTTGCAACCGCGAAACTTCAGAAAGGAAATTATCAATGAAAAGTTGAAAAATTATAAGAAATATTGAATAATATGTGACTGAAATGATCTAAATTTTTATGATTTGTAAAAATACACAACTTTTTTTTTTAAGTGTATGACCCCATTGTTCGCCATTTCCTTAGCTTTTGTTAGGTTCTTCATAATGCTAAAATGCTGATGAGGTTTGCAGTGAAAATGTGTAATGTACACCACTGTAAAGACGAAGGGATTGCATTGAATTAATTCCTCAGCTATTATATTTAAAATAGTTTGTTTACAATCAATATTGATTCATAATATGGTATTGGCCCAAATAAGTACTTACATTTTTGTAAATACA
Organism: Poecilus cupreus; assembly: GCA_963942605.1. Taxonomy (NCBI): domain Eukaryota; kingdom Metazoa; phylum Arthropoda; class Insecta; order Coleoptera; family Carabidae; genus Poecilus; species Poecilus cupreus. The sequence continues at coordinate 22,171,700 of OZ012718.1, forward strand.
ATTAGTTGAAAACAATTTAATATTATTTCTCCTCTTAAACTTTTGTATTTGAGGTGCTAGCGAAAAAAAAAATTAATAAAAGTGACACTTTACAGACTGTTAGCAGTCCGTAAAGTGTCATCTTTAATGTCAATCGGCAAAAAAAAATTATTAAAGAAATATTATTAGACAGTGACATATGCTATAAATTTTTAAAATTAAAATGTCGGTCGAAGTGGTTACCAAGGTGTTGTGTTATTATTATTGTTATAAATGAAAAATTACTCACTAGTGACTTTTCTTAAAATTATACCCACTGGTGGGTAATCTGTTATTTTCCTTATTTAAAATCGCCTTAGTTATAGAGCATTTATTGAGAGGTGTTGGATAAAATGTATTTTTGATCTAATATTTCTTCGATGTGTACAGGCGAGCCATAAATATTTATAATAATATAATTTTTTTATTCCAAGAAAAAAAAATACAATGCATGTTGCATGAAACATTATAAGAACTGTAAAATACGAAAAATATAAATATACATAATACATACATATAAACATACATTTACATATATTTGTTCACGTATAATAATTTCCTCATTGATTCGTCTATGGCACATTTATTCTGTATGCTACAACGTCACTATTAAATTGATATAAAACTAATAAGTAGTAAATACAAGTAGCAATCAGCTGAAATAGAACAATTATATTATTATTAAATCTCATAAATACTTCTATTCCGTAAGATAATAGATTTTTAAATTTAACATTCACTATGAAGAAAATTGCTTATCGAAAAAGCCTTCATTACTATTCGCAATTTTTTGTTTTAGAAAGTTAGTTAGAACACATTCACTTAAAATTTTGCCCCTTCCCCCTCACCCCTGGCTACACTTTAATCCTTGCCGTACGTTATAAATCAACCTGTATAAAGGACGCAAAATATAAAAATAGTATAAAGATTTATTTTAACTCGTTCTATAGTTATAGTATTTATGCCCAAAGTGAAATAACATGTTTAACTCACATAATTTTGTAGTAACAATAGTTTTGTAATTTTTTTTATGAGGATGGGAAACGGACTAACTACTAAGGTCATATGCCGCCTCAGGAGTTAATATATGTAATTGTTAAGACTTACAGAATAGCCACATGTCATGTCGAGAGGAACCAATCCATTTGTTGTAAACTTTAATTTTAAATGGTAAATTTCCAGCATATAAATGTTTATCTGAAATTTAATTAGTTATATTGTACTCACATATATACATACATAACATACATACATACATAACATCACGCTATGTCCCACTTAGTGGGGTAGCACGAACCCAGAAACACAGTCAACCAACAATCAATCTCCGCCATACATTCCTATCCTGACACACCACTCTCGCCTCGTCCACATTCATAGTGCGATTCATACATGCTCGTTTATTCTTCACACTCGGAATCATTCCTTCACGCAACAAACCATCAATCATACCTAACCAGTTATTCCTCGGACGCCCTCGCAATCGTTCACCTTCAACCTCACCCACATATATTAGTTTCACCAGCCTTTCATTCGACAATCGCTCAACATGCCCAAACTACCTCAACTGACTCACTCCCACTTTCTTAACAACATTCTTTTCAATCTCACACTCTCCATACAGCAATGTATTCCGTATACGATCACGTCTCGTATACCCACACACTCCTTTCAAATATCTCATTTCTATAGCAGTTATACGTCGTTCATGCTTCTTCATACACACCCAACATTCAAAACCATACATCAATGCAGGCACTAACACACTATTATAAACACTCAATCGAGCACATATACACCGGTTGTACAATTAAAAGGTAGCGTACAGGGGTTTCAGTCTTTTTTTTATATTGCTGTATCTTTTTACCTACTCATTTAACAACAAAAAGTAATTACATAAGTATTTAGGTAACAAGACATCCATTTTGTTATCTAAATATTAATTATATTGAAATTATGAAATATCAAATATTTTTCAATTTAATAATTTTGCCGTGTTGCAATTATTCTAATAAATATTAATTTTAATTTAATTGATATATCGTGAAATATTAATGTATAAGTAATCAAGCGGGCCTTATTGCACGTCTTTTTTAAATTATGAAAAACTTTTGAAGTTTAGTTTTGTTCTAAAGTTAAAAGGAAAAAAGATATAGCAATATAAAAAATAGATTTAAAACCAAGACCAGTTAAGTTTAGAAAAATGTTTTGGCCTCGGTTTTACCGATGTACAATGTTCTAAAATTATTTTATAAAAAAATACTTCAAATAAAAACGGTAGATAATATATTTCTCTGTAACTTTTTTTGAATCATTTTTAATAAACTTATTTTAGAACATTATACAGAACTAAAACAGAGGCAAGAACACTTCTCTAAAAACACCCAAAAACAAAGCTTATGCTACCAGCTATGTTCTTCTAACTTCTATCGTCTTCTAAGTATTATCCTAGTGAAACTCAAGAAGTTTAATTATTTAATTAAATTTAAAGTAAAATTAGATATACATCTGATCTGAGCTTGGGGTATTTAACATTTCGTCTAAATTTTTGTAGAACCGCATTGAAACTTCTCGCCTGAAACAAAACTAGAAGTTCACCCAAAACAAACTTAAATCTGCGTCCAGAGTTACTTAATTATCAATTACAATTATAATTTAGGCGTTAATTGTAAGTACTGATTGGGAAGCTTGCAAACTCCAAACTTTCCACTTACAATTAGTGAGATAGGGATAGCATACTCTCTTTTTTTTCTGCGAGAAATATTAAATAATTTAGCATCAAATCATACTTTTATCAAAATAGAAAATGCATGAAATAAAAATTTTGAAATTAGTTTTATATTTATATTATTATTTCTGTAATTATAAAATGATCTCAATGGTGAAAATTGTATAAAAACACGTTTCATAGCCCTTTTATCGTACTCGTCCTTTGTAAAACTTGGATTCGTGCATTATCAGTTTGCTGAATAAATCTTGTTTTTTAATATACTACTAGACTTTTCCTGTATAATTGAATTATTAATGAAATTTTTTCTGATTACTTTAACAATAGACTGTGACATCCACTTAGTTTTAATTCAATTTAAAATCTTTAGTTTTTTAGTGTTCCAACCAATTGCTAATTCTAAGTGGTAATTAAGTTTCCCTGAACGCAGCTTTATTCAAACAGAAATACCTCTTCTTTCGTTTGTGAGATACAACGAAAAAGAAACAAACATTCTATTATATCCAGCAGCGCTACAGTCGTCAAATTAGAAAATTGTTGCCATATTATTTCCGGCGTATTCAATGAGATCGCTACTAAAAATAGTGTTGTTGTTGCAGTAACAAAAGATGTTAATAATAATGACAATACAAGAATGTAATAATATTTGTCGATTCTTTTGCTAATATCGCACAAGTTTCGATACAATTCAACACTTATTTTAATTTTCTTTACAATTTTCTCATAGTTCACGAGATTCAGTTTGCAATTTCCTAAATCTTCTGTTATTTTACTTACAAGCTCATTGAGATTTCTAAACAAAACCATTAGGTCGTAGATTAGTACAAAAACATAAAATCTAAAAGCGTGTGCGATATAATTTGAATATATTCTCATTATTAGCATAAACATGTCTTTTAGACCAATGAACACAATATACACTCCACGCAGATAAGTAGTTACATACAATATACAAAATAATATTGACAGATTTCTGCACAATTGTTTTGTTTTACTTGCTTCTTTGTTTATCAGCAGTTTCATTTGTTTCCTCGTATTGTTCAAATCTGTCAGAATTTGAAAGTATTTCTTGTAATTAAAGCTGAACCAAGCAAAGTTGATAATTAGAAATACTGTAGGGCATAATACACAGCAATTTACAACAATATCGCTGGTTATTGTATGATCATGGTAAGGTTTTATATTGGAACTTATTATTATACTCACTATACTAAATATTGTTACAATTATAATTTGGATGCAACTTAAAATCGGTGATTTAACGTATTTTCTGTGGTTTGTTGGACCTCGCACTGCAAAAGGCTGCAAGCCGAGAATTTTACTAATCAGATACATTGGGCGTATTGCCTCGTACAAGTCTGTTGCGCTCATGTTTGTGTAGTTGATGATGCATTTCCTCAATTTGTATATATTAAAAACAAATATATAACATATATATATTTTAATATTAACAACCTATAGTTAAGTTTTTTCCAATAATGAGAAAAAATGTTAGTATTATTAATAAATGATATATCAAACATTAAACTTTGTAGTTTTTATCCAATTGATAATTTCAGTATGACGTTATCTGCAATTTTAACCTAACTTTTATATATTTTAATAGATTGTAGAACATATTTAATCTTTCTTTGAAACGTGAAATTGTGGTTAATACTCAGAATTATCCATAATGGAGCATTCCGGTATAATTGAATTTATTCAAAGTAATCACTTTTTACCTCCCGTCACATCCTGTAAGGGAGGTATAGGAATCATGCTAAAAATTGAGTAGTTAATTTTCAGTGAATGAACACGTTTTAGGGTCCCTAGAATACGATTTTAAAAGTGTCGCGATGAAGTCTGTGTGTGTGTGTGTCTGTCTGTCTGTCTGTCTGTGAGTCTGTGTGGATCTCCGGAGTTACGGTTTCTTAAAAACTACTAAGCTGATTATTTTTTGACGTTTATTTAAACCAATCAAATGCTTTATTGTATGTTACGTGTCTGCGTTTTAACCAATCCTGTCATTATTATACTGAGAATAATGCTCTTGTCATTATTCCCGGCAATTTTCTCTGTAGCTTTTTTGTTTTTGTTAACAGATGTCAGATAGGTATCATCAACACAAGTAAAAATGAGCAAAAAAGATGGATTTAGTGACGTGCCTGATGATGAAATCAAAAAATAATCTAATTAAATATAACTCGAGAGTTCGATAAATTAGAAAATAATTCTCCAGTATCTTTCTCAAACTTGTCGCCATTTGGCAATAGCTACTCAAGCCCTACGGGCTTTCGTGGCTATTGCCTGGCAACTAGTTTTCGAAAGATCTGTCAAATTATTTTCAATTTATTCTCACCCTCTTGTTATATTATTACTGAAAATTTTGATGTTTTGTATATATCAATTGTATTTCCTTTGGAAGAGCTGATTAGGTTTTGGTGATTATCCTATAACAGGAAGTGGTAGTTTACTTGAAGCTCTAACAGGTTATTTTAAAATATCTCAGTAAATTATGGTTTAATGAAAATTTGCTGATTAGAATAATGTTCCAAATGTTATATTTTGATATTTTCGTTTAAATCTGCTAACCTGTGTTTTTTAAAAAAACAAAACAACGGTTAAAAATATCATTTTTTGACATGGGTCTTAATTTTTTGAAGGGATGAGCGTTTCTTGATAGAGTGGTCCGTGTTCCAGCATTGTTCGACAAGAAATCTATGGCGGGAGGTATAACAGATTTTTTTTTTGTATAATTTTTATAATTAAAACATAGCTTAAGCGGGCATTGGCATTACACGACGAAGTTTTTCTTTTCAAGTGATTTTAAAATGACATTTGATAATTAATTCACCTATTGCAAAACATTTGGATAGATGGTAATACAAGTGCAAGTGTATGGCCAAATTTTTTAGGAAATTTCAAGAAAAAGTATCGCATATTTTTGATTTTTTTTGCTGATTCATCTCTTATACTTACTTCATTGTGCGAGAGAGAAAACTTTTTAATGTTACTTGAAAAGAAAAACTTCATCGTGTAATGCACCCTTAATAACAAGTTTTCATTCATAATTTTATGGTAGAAAATTGGAACTTTACGCTACTTGTAAACTCTCCTGAAAATTGTGATGTCACAACGCCGACCGCTCACGTCATGCCTGTATGTTTGGTTTTTGGCGCATTTTTGTTCATTCAAATATTATTTTTGAACATTTTGATATTCTGATTTGAGGTACCTATATGTTGTTATGACCAATTTTCTTCAAATACTTGATAATTATTAGACAAATCTATAAACAAACCAGTGACACACTGACAGGTTGCCATTGGCAACATAATAACCATGAGCACGGGCTTGTTTATACTGAAGTTAGTTGTAGACTTGTGATGTCGCGGCCTGATTATTTTCAATTTAATGAAATTTATAAAAAATCATATTTCAGTTAATAAAAAATTGTTTTTTTATTTAAAATTTCATATTTATGTTATTAGTGAGCCAAATTATTTAAACGGAATATGTCGTAATCCCCCATTATGATCCCCAAATAGTAGATAGATACGGTTAAATTAGTGATTGAAAATTGTTTTTAACAAGTGCCCCTCAACAAAGTCATTTGTCTTGGAAATTAGAATAATCAGATATATTGTTGTTGTCAAGGAGAAGTGATTAAATTTAATATACTTAGTACTTATTTGTGTTACATCCTGTATTTGTTTACAGTATAATAATTTTCTTATTGATTCATCGATGGCGCATTGATTCTGTTTGATACATCGTCACTATTAAATTGGTATAATACTAACAAGTAGTAAATACAAGTGGCAATCAGCTGAAAAAAAAATTGAATTATCACGAAATTTCAAAAATATCTCTATTCCGTGTGGTAATACTTTTTATCTACGACCGTTGTTAAAAGTAGCCCTTTTAACGGGTGCTTAACGAGTCACTTTCTGGCACTAGTGTTAAAAGTAACATAGCAACGTGTTCATAGTTCATTACGATACATTTACGTAAAGCTTGTTTTTAATTTGCGGGAGGTTGAACTTGAACTTCTAATTTTATGTTCTATTTTCTTAATAAGAATAAAAAATTTTGTGAATTAATTATTGATCGTATTTATGATCTAAAAATTCCTGATCTGATCTAAAAAAATAGATCCGATCATAAAAATTGATCTCTGATCTGATGTAGAGCATATAGAATGCGAAGATCTTGATCATTTTTAAAATGATCTGTCATAACACTGGTCTTTAGTCACGATTGGGACAATTAAAACATTAGCTTTGCGAGTGTTGTAAGACCCCTTCCTGAATGACTATGCTTTACGTATGTTATTTCACTCGACTTTGCCTCGTTTCACTAATTTCCCCACTTACTCATAAAATGTCACTTTTAACACTTATATCGTAATAGTATATTATGATACAAGTGTATAAGTAAGCTTTTAAAGCACGTACGACGAGTTTAAGGGCACGACGCGAAGCGGAGTGCTTTTAACGTCGCTAGTGCTTTAAAAGCACTTATACACGTGTGCCATACGCTATTTTTTATTATACCTGCATCATACTCTGGAAAAAACTGGATAGCAACATTTTGATTTTCATTCAATTCATAATTTTGCGCGCGTGACGTTTGACTTATGTCGTTTACATGGAGATTGGTTAGCATTTATTGTTTACGTTTACAGTTTTGACATATATTAATTGTAATTATTTGTGTTGTTGCTTAGCAACCTTTAAAGCACGGCGTGTTTTAATCTTGCGTTTATGAACGCTGTAGCGTGTTTTAAACACGGATAATGATGCAGTTATAATAAAAATAACTATTAATACACCAAGTGAATTTACATGTTAAATTCACGTGGTTTATACAATATTTTATTCAACTCTGGCGAAATAAATCTAATGAAAATTTCATATTTTTAACATATAATAAAAAAAAAGTAGTAGCCATAGTTTTATTTCTATTTACTATAAATATATATAAAATAAAACAAACATTACATTAAATCATATATGAATAAAACACATTATTGTTGTATGGTTATAGTTACAGTAAAGTCAGTTTAAAACGTCAAAATTGAATAAATTTAAGTAATAATTGATGTCTTACTGAATAGCCGCATGTCATATCAAGAGGAACGAATCCATTTGCCTTAAATATTATTTTTTCATGGTATATTTGCAGCATATAAAAGTTCATCTGAAATTAAATAAATTATATTTGTATATCGTTATAACAAACTAAAAAATACTACAATATCGTAGGTTTAAATATTTAATCATTCAGCATTTATCTGCATTTTATGAACCTCCTAATTACCTAGACAAACGGCTACCACATACCGTGAGTTTCAGCTATAAAACATTTACTTTTCTGCCATTAATGTATTACTTAGTATGAATACCAGTTATACATATTAGCGTACTGTTCTTGATAAAATACAATATAGGTTGTCAATGATTTAAAAATATATCTTTTAGATCCTTTTAAAATACTCCATATTCTATAATTTAGCATTTGATTATTTACTTCTTACTAATGATGACTTATTAGTAGAAATGTCCAAAATAAGTATAACATTTATACAGGGTGTCCCAGATTTAAACGGCCTAACTTAATCCATAGATCAAACACCTAAAAATAAGGTGACAAGTTCATTTGAGCAAATGTCCGTAAATGCTTTATTCTAGAGATATTAATGTTTTTCTTATTGAGTAGCGCTACTTAAAAAAATGAACTTCATAATGAAATATCCAATATTATCGTATTGAGGAGTTACATATTAAATTAATAATAAATTTTTTATTACCTAATTTCAAGAAAATTTAGTTTTCCTGCACTGATGTCCGGGAAAAATGAGAAACTATCAATGAATTTAAAGAAATTTATTGTTTAAAATATTAAAGTAATAACATAACTTCATAAACTATTTTTTTTTTATAATATTTCTTCAAAATGTTCACTTGCAGCACGTAAACAAACACGACAATGATCTGCCACTGCATTGGTTGCCCCGTGACACTGCTCGGGAGATATGGTTTCGCAAACTTGAATAATTTTTCTACGTAGTGAGTCTAAATTATTTATCGGTTCTTCATAGACTTTTCCTTTTATGGCACCTTAAAAAAATTTCTTATATTCATTGATAGTTTCTCATTTTTTCTTTGACATCAGTGCAAGCAAACTAAATTTTGTATTAAAATTAGGTAATAACCAATTTATTATTAATTTAATTTAATCATTATTGTCTCCCCTCAATAAGATAATACTGGATATTTCGTTATGAAGTTGATTTTTTAAAGTAGCGCTAATCAAGAAGAAAAACATGAATATCCCTGGAATAAAGTATTTACGGACATTTGCTCAAATGAACTTGTCACCCTATTTTTAGGTGATTAATCTTTATTTTAAGTTAGGCCGTTTAAATATGGGACAGCCTGTATATCTATTTATTGATCCTGATATCTACCATTCCATCTTCAAATTATTGATTTACAATTATAAACATATCAGAATCATTTCTCAAACTATAACCTTCATTGTACCAAGATCAAGTAAGATTATTAAACATTTTCAAATTATGATGACAATTTCATTTAACAGTGATATATAAACTGGTATCAATAGTAGCACATTAATGACAGAAAAGGAAATGTATCAACTGAAACTTACGGTATATATTCTTCGGACACTCCCGTAATCGCTGACCCTTACTAATTTTAATTATTTAATTAATTTCAAAGCAAAATTATACATACACGTGATCTGAGCTTGGGATATTTGTTATTTCGTCCTAATTTTTGTAGACCCACATTGAAATTTCCCGCCTGAAACAAAACTTAGTTCATCCAAAACAAACTTCAGAGATACCCAATTAACAATTACGATTTGAAAATAGAATTAACAGTTGTACTTTGACTTATAGCACTCATTTATGGGAAGCTTGCAAACTCGAAACTTTCCACTTACAATTAATGGTACGTATAGAGATGGCAATCTCTTTTTTTTTTGTCAAAAATGTAAAATAGCACATCATAAAACCGTACTCTTATCAAAATAGGTACATTTAATAGTTATTTACTTTACAAGTGGGCAAAGTAAGGAATTACCCACGAGAGAAATGTTAGTACACGAAGCCGAAGGCTGAGTGTGATAATTTTATCGAGTGGGTAATTCCACTTTGCCCACGTGTGAAGTATAACGTTTTATCCAACACTTCTTAATAAATGAAAAATTTATTAAAGAAATATTATTTGACAGTGACATATGCTTTAAATTTTTTAATTAAAATGTCAATCGAAGTAGTTACCAAGGTGTTGTGTGTTATTATTATTGTTATAAATAAAAAAATACTCACTAGTGGCTTTCCTCAAAATTATACCCACTAGTGGATAATCTGTTACTTTGCTTGTTTAAAATCACCATAGTTAGGTTAGGTTAGGTTAGGTTAGGTTAGCATTTATTGAGAGGTGTTGGATAAATTATATTATTATTCTATTTTGGTGTTTTTATAAGGTTAGAAACGTATTGCTAGCAGGTCTTTAAGAAGATCTATAGATGCACCTTTTGTGTCGATTTTTTATTTTTAGTAGTGGTGTCAATGCTTTTAAAACTGACGGATAAATGACATATAACCTCAAAATGGTAATTGTATGAATCGTTTATCCATTCCCTAAGTGAATGGGACTAAAAAGAAAAGAAATTTTTTGTTCTATCAGTCAATATTGAATTTTCATTTATAAGGTGCTACCAACACAACTGATAAAAGACACTAAGTTATATTTTTAACAAGTAGCATTTTTTTTAATCTAACAGGATTATGAATTTATCTTAATCTTAATAGAAAAATTGTATAAAAACAAGTTTCATATAACTTGTTATCGCACTCGTCCTTTATAAAACTTGGACACGTGCGTTGTCAGTTTGCTTTATGAAACTTGTTTTTTAATATACTATTAGGTATATAACATTTACTTCTTTATCACTGTATAATTAAATTATCTAAATGGTTTCTGATTATTTCAACAATATTTAAATATATGCTATTTTCAGTTAATGCTAATGCTACAATCGGTAGTTTTAAGATGTTCCCGCCGATTGCTAATTCTAAGTAGTGGTAAATGTAATTGATAATTGAGTTTCTCTGAACGCATCTTTATTCAAACAGGAATACCTCGTGTGTTATCTGTGAGATACAATGGAAGAGAAATAAACATCCTGATATATCCATCACCGCTACAATCGTCAAATTAGAGAGCAGGTGCCATATTATTTTCGACGTTTTCAATGAGATCGCTACTAAAAATAGTGTTGTTGTTGCAGTAACAAAAGACATAAATAATAATGACAAAACAATAACGTAATAATATTCGTCGATTCTTTTGCCAATATCGCACAAATTACGATACAATTCAACACTTATTTTAATTTTATTTACTATTCTCTCGTAGTTAACGAGGTTCAGTTTGCAGTTTCTTAAATCTTCTTCTATTTTATTTAAAAATTCGTTTAGATTTTTCAGCAAATCTGTCAGTTCGTACATCAATACAAAAACGTAAAATCTGAAAGCATGTGTGATATAATTTGAATGTATTCTCATTATAAGCATAAAAATGTCTCTTAGACCAATAAACACAGTATACACTGCACGCAGATAAGAAGTTCCATACAATAAACAAAATAATATTGACAAATTTTTGCAAAATCGTTTTGTTTTACTTGCGTCTTTGTTTATGTGCAGTTTCATTTGCTTCCTTGTGTTGTTCAAATCTGTCAGAATTTGAAAGTATTTCTTGTAATTGAAGTTGAACCATACCAAGTTGATAATTAGAAATACTGGAGAACAGAATAAAAAGCAATTTACAACAAAATCGCTGAAATTTGTAAATATATAGTAAGATTTTAAAATGGAACGTAATATTATACTCTCTATACTAAATATTGTTACAATTATAATTTGAATGCAACTTGAAATCGGTGATTTAACGTATTGTCTGTGGTTTGCTGGACCTCGCACTGCAAAAGGCTGTAAGCCAAAAATTTTACTAATCAGATACATTGGGCGTATTGTCTCGTGCAGGTCTGTAGCGCTCATGTTTGTGTTGTCGATAATGCTTTTCCGCTGTATTATAATATTTTAAAAGCAATTATGTAACACATGTTTCATTAATATTAAGTAGCTATTATTATGAATTACACAATACTGAAAAAAAATATTCATTAACAAATAATATATTAATGATAAAACATTCTAGTTTTTAACCAATTGATCACTCCGGAACAACGCCATCTGCCTCACAAGACGGCATTTTTTTCTATTTAATATTTTTCCTATAGTTCTTTTTCCACTTTTTTCAATATTTCCAAAACAAAAAATTAATTGACATTTACATCTAACGATCACGCAACTGCAAGTACAGTGTACATGTTTTTGTGTTTTTCAGTGAAATCCGCGTGTTCGTAGAAAAAGTATAGTACATAATGCGAGTTGTAATGTAAATACGCACTCGTGAAATTAGACACTTACTGCTATGCGGCTTGTAAGTTTTCCACTTCGTGGGTAATTTGCTTCTTACGACTCTCGTAACATAATATAACTATTAAAACACCAAGTGAATTTACAAGTTTACTTCATGTGGTTTATACAGTATTTTATTCAATTTTTCAATTTCAATGCATTTTGATAAAATACATCTAATTATTTTTCATACTTTTACCACGAGTCACGAATCTAAGTAGCAATAAAAGTAAAGTAAAGCTTTATTCTCAGTACAAGAAAGTGAGGAAAAATTGAAAATAATTTGACTGATCTTTCGAAAACTTGTTGCCCTTTGGGCTTGAGTGGCTATTGCAAATTGGCAACAAGTTTGAGAAAGACACAGGAGAATTATTTTCTATTTTATCGAAATTTCGAGTTATATTTTATTAGATTATTTTTTTATCCATAAATTCAAAACAAAATTAGATAACGCACTTAACATGTGTTATGAACCACTAACCTAACTGTCTGACATTTGTCAAGAAAAACAAAAGCTACAGGGAAGAGCTTTATTCTCAGTATAATAATGACAGCATTGATAAAACGAATACACATGACAAACAGTGACACATTTTATTGGTTTTAAGAAATGTATATAGTAATTGTTTGTATATTGTTACATAATATAGGAATTACATAGAAAAATATGTAGGTACATAATTCGTAAACGATACAAAATATAAAAAAAGTTCCAATTAAAAATTGTAGCTAATGATATTCTTGTTTCTTTAATATTACTAAATTTAACATACATCAATTATATACTGAAATATATTTTAAAAAAAACCTTCAAGTGAACTACCATTTTCAGATGATAGATTACTCCGAAAATCTAATCAGCTTGAGCACATATCAAATTATTTAGAAGCGATTTACTGTGACTGGAGCATCTAAATCATTATATACATGTTAAATTATCGTGGACGATAAAATCGTCATCGTGAAAATAGACAAATCGTATTCTAGGGGCCCTAATACTTGCTCATCCTTATCGGAATTTTTGTATTCTCCCTCCTTTCCCCGCGGAAGGTAAAAATCGTGAATATAGTACATTTTTATAAATGTGCCATATCATCACTATTGAATTGGTATAACACTATTACATAGTAGAGACAAGTAGCAATCAGCTGCAATGAAACAATTGTTGTATTATTTATTACGAATTACACTCGTGTAGTTTGTGTGAAAAATATTTTACAATTAATAATTAATTCTTACCGAGAATCCAAATGTCAAGTCGAGAGGAACGAATCCATTTGCCGTAAATTTTAGTTTTTCATGGTAAATTTGTAGCATATAAAAGTTAACCTAAAATGATATATTATGATAATATGTTACAGCTTACATAAAGCAGCCTTTAAACTTTCAGTCTCTTGTTGAACTAAAACATAGACATAGATAGAAGTGTTCAGGGGGATCATTACATGGAAGATCTTTTATTTCTTTTGGAACGTCTTCAATGTCTTCATCCTTCTCAACACATTTTTCACTTTGACAATTTGATAAATAATATTTTTAAACAAAAACAACGAAGCACACTTTGAGATTCAATTAAATATTTTAAATATAGGTATTGACATAATCATATTTTAATAGAAAATAGTTTCCACTCGTACTTAATCGGACTTTACAGACTCGCCTTATTTATTAGACCTAAATTATGTACTTGTTACATAAACTACTATTATTATATTAATTAATGCGTCCGCAAAACATTCTTACTCATTTAAACACAGTTCATATGTTGTACTTCAATTTCACGAAATATCACTAAAAATCGGCATATACTTTTATTGTATTTCTATATAATATAAACCCTTAAAAACTTACTGGTGCAGAGCGCATCATCATATCTCTTAAAATTTTCGAGCTATGGCGGTTTTTGATGTTTTTCGAAGTGCAACTTTGAGGACCTACAACTCAAAAATTACGCAAGATATCGAAAAATATTCTTCAGTTTTGTGTTATTCGTGCATATTACAGCACAATAACAAATTTTTTAAAAATTGATAATTTTTGAATTTTTTTTCAAAATTTTGATCAGCGATATCTCAAATAATAAACGAGATACGAACTTGCAGACTAAACCATTGGATTCAGCTCAGCGAAATACATAAACTCTAAATATTTCAGAATATTCGGATTGTGGGTTGAAATTTTAGAGCAAAAAGTCTGAAAATGGCCTTTTTCAGGCCAGACGTCAAGGGGTACGTTTTCGCCAAAAACGTCATTTTTACACTTGCTTTAACTCTATATCGCGTAAATCAATTTTAATGAAATTTTACATAGTTATGTATTTTGACTAGCTGAATCGAATGGTCCAGTCTGCGAGTCTGTATCTTTTATATTTTTCGAGTTATCGCCTATCGTAATTCGGGGGAAAAAATCAAAAAATTTCAAAATTTTCAAAATTTGCTAATTTGTAATAAAATGCATAAAACGCACAGAACTAAGTCCATTTTTCAATATCTTTAATAGATTTTGAGTTGCAGCCACTCAAAGTAGCATTTCGAAAAACATCGAAAATTACCATATCTCTATAAATTTAAGAGATATCACGATGCGCTCTACAGCATTGAGTTTCTTAGGGTTTATATTATATAGAAATACAATAAAAGTATATGCCAATTTTTAGTGATATTTCGTGAAATCTGAAATTGTGCAGAACTTTCTTAACATGTATTTGTTGTCAATGGTAAATGAACTTGTATTAAATTTTCTTATTTGTACACATATTATAAACATTTTTCAAATTATAACCACAATCCTCGTTTAACTAATTGGGCCATATTGTGTAGTTCCAGATAATGTAATAATATACTGATCTACAGATATGTTATCCTCAGGAGTGAAGCATCAATATAAAATACAAAGTAATCTGTAAAATGTTATTAGTTGTCAAAAAAATAATAAAAAGCATGTGTGAAATTTTTTTAAAGTTATTGTATTATTAGGTAGAAAGTTTTGAGGACTAGATATTAATTAATTTCTATTTTAAAATAAATGAGAACAAAAATTAATCATGTTTAATATCTATATATCAAATAGTTTTCAAAATAAAGTCATACGCAAAGAACAAGTCTTACGTGTTCAGTTGGATTTATTTGTATAAGTATTGTGGTGCCCACACCAGATTTTTTTATTTATAATTGATAAATAATAAAAATTCGTTTAAATAAATTTAGTTCAGGCAGCTTTTAATATTTTTATTAAATAAATTCTAAAATTAAATTGTACATACCTCTAACCTAAGCTTGGGATATTTGCTATTTCGTCCAAATCTTCCTAAAACCACTTTGAAATTATCAGCCTGGAACAAAAACATATATTTGCACAAAACAATCTTAATTTAAATTAGCAAATACCTCTTCTGTTGACTGTGAGATGCACCGGAAAAGGAACAAAGATACTAATAAATTAACTACTGCTGTAATCGACAAATTGTAAAGTCGTTTCCATGGAATTATTTCGAAAGATTTTATCACGATCGATACCATAAAAAATGGCGCAGTTACACTAACAAATGACATGAATAATACTGACAAAATTGTAACGTTATAATATTTGTCGAATCTTTTGACAATGTCGCACAAATCGCTGTACAAATCCACACTTACTTTAATTTTCTTTACAATTTGTTCATAGTCTTCGATATTATATTCAGAATTTATTAGTTCTTCTTCGATTTTTGTTAGAAATTCCTTTAAATTTCTTAATAAATCTGTTATTTCATATACCAAAACACATATATAAAATCTAAAGCCATGTAATATATAATTTCCAATAACTCTGGATAGTAACATATAAATATCCTGAATACTATAAAATACAGTGTACGTTCCGCGTAGTACACTAATTATATACATAAGAACAAAAAATATTGTCAACTTCCTGCAATATTGTTTTGTTTTCTTCGCATCTTTGTTTGTCAAGTATTTTATTTGTTTTCTAGCTTTATTCAGATCTGTCAGTATTTGAAAGTATTTTTTGTAGTTACAGCTGCACCAAACCAAGTTGATCAGCAGAAACACTGCTGGGCAGAACGTAAAGAAATTTACTATAATGTCACTGGTTTTTGTTTTGTTGTAGTCAATGTTTTGTGTATAACGCAATATTATGGTCACTGTACCAATAATTGTTACTAATATAATTTGAGTACAACTTGAAATCGGAGATTTATCGTATTGTCTGTGGTTTGCTGAACCACGAACTGTAAACGGCTGCAAACCCAGAAATTTGGTAATCAAATACATGGGACGTATTGCCTCGTGCAGGTCTGTTGAGCTCATGTTTGCATATTGGATGGTGTTTTCATTCAATGTTATATATTTTGATACTAATTATGTAACATATATTCCATTAATATATTAATTAGCAATAGTAATGTATTTCCCAATAATGTTAATGTATTAAACAATATTAAAAAATACATTATAGGTTTTTTAAGGTATTTCTTAATATATATTTTATATAGGTATCCCACGGTTCTTCTCCCGAAATAGTGAGGAAAAAGTGTTGTTCCTCTCTAGAGAAGAAAATACAGAAGTGTTACCATTATGAATGTTATTTGCAAAAAATATATTACAAAAATTATAAATAAATTCCTAATTTAATTGAAAGTCCTTTTTTTAGTGATATGCATAATTTAAATTATCTTACAATTATGTCTTATATTTTTTTTTCTTATTAAATCACAATTTGACAACTTATTAAAGATATTTAAGATTAGTCCATTGGCAACACTGCTACACCGCCTTGTGTCTGATAACCTAACTTTTAAGGTATCAGTTGTCAGTTGTGTTCTCAAAGTGTATTTTAGGTCCGAGCAAATCATTTTTAGAAACATGTCGTGAAAAAAATGTTGTGTCTAACACGAGAGGAAAGCTCTTCTTCCACTCTCGTTCGAAATGCCTCACTCGCTGCGCTCATGAGGCAAACTTCGAACTCGAGGGGGATAAAGAAGCGCTTTTCTCTCTAGTTTGACAAATAACTATTGTTTTTATGTTTTACAATAATTGATAGACTTAGCACTGTATCTTATACCGGGAGTTTTTTTATTATCAGTATACATAGGGATGTGTCATTACCATGGTTACTGTTAAAGGGATTGACAGCAATGTATTATAGCATTTTTTATGAGTAAACATTGGAATAACTTACAGTAATTAAAAAAAATAATTTAATGTAATTAATTGTATACTAAAGTAATTAAAACAAATTTCTTATTTATTTCATTATGATTGACTATTTTTTAAAATCCATGTAAATTATCATTGATGTCAATGATTCGATAATCTTTTATTTATTTAAACCAAGTTTAAAATTTATCTAACGTTTGTGAAGTCGAGCATTAATTTGCTAAAGTAAAGTATATATTTTATATTATTTCTTAATAAATATGTTAGGGTTTTATTATTAAAGAAATAATATTGTTATTATTATTATTATTATTTAGTGTAATACACATTATTCAATATAAATAATTATGAATTCTATTTTGTACCGTAGTGCAGAAATACAGAAATATGAGTGGACAATTCACATCTTTCTTTTCTAATATTATAATACTAATTTATTTTTAAATATTTGCCATATCATCATTGTTGAATTGGTATAATACTATGACATAGTAAAGGCAAGTAGCAATCATCTGCAATAGAACATTGTAGTATTATTAATTAATTATTCTCGTTCGTGTGAACTATCTTCTGCAATTACTAGTTAATATTATTTGTGCAACTCACCGATAATCCAAATGTCATATCAAGAGGAACAAATCCATTTGCGGTAAAGTTTAATTTTTCATGATAAATTTCCAACATATAAAAGCTGATCTGAAATTGAAACAATGTCTTTTATTGAATTCTTTTAAAGAATTACTTTCAAAATGCTGATGACTCATTTTTAACGTAATTTGACAAATGACATTTATCAAAATCAAAGGTCTGACGTTTATGTGACCGATTTAAATAAATATTAAATGTTCAATAATTTAAAATATGACTGAAATTTTTCTCGAGATATATTCTTCCAATATATCCCTCGTACTTGGCAAATACAATCAGAATATTTATTAATGGACGACTACATTAATCAATAAACCATTGAGCTCTAAAATTTATAGATAGAAAATACTCAGGACTGCAGTCAACTTGTATTTATTAATTAATCAAAAGTATATTGCATCTTAACAAAGATTAGGTCGAATACAGAGTATCCATAGCGGTGCAATTCAATGGTTATTAAGTAAATTAATTTCTATAACACTGTTTTGGAAACTACACATTCTACAACTAAAAATTGTTATGGAATCACTAACATTCCATACGCCGCGTATGGAATATTTTCGACGAATCAGAGCCGCGATATATGAAGTATTTTGATTCAGTTACTATGGTTACGTCTGTTTGTTTTATAGTGGGATTCTGAGCATTATCTTAAAAATCTATAACTTTTAAGATCTATAGCTTAAGAGAAGTCTATAAGTTGAAGTCTAATAGATTCTCATAAATCGGTATTCTGAACGCAAGTCTATAACTTCTGATTTCTATAACTAAGACTTTAAGATATCTTAAAACCAAGACTGCCACTCTTTGGAAAATAAAACAAGTATCTACGTTTAATACTTATAAAACATGGATAATATTTTATTTACAGCTATATTATTTAACGATATTTTTTATTAAAAACGAATTAATACTATTAAAATAAATAAAAATACAAGTTTTCTAAATTCTTAAATGCAAATAAACAGTATTTATTTTTCTGGGGTTAAGTACACTGATTCATTGTCAATTGACAGTTATCAAAAGTTGACAGAACGATATATGTCAAAATAGTTTGTGTGGTTTGTGTCGATTACAATTAAAAATGAGCTAAGATACAATTATTATTATTTGTAATGTTATATATTTCTGTTGATTCAGATTATAATAAAAATATAAAATTATTTTAATTTATTATTATTTGTCATTTTGTATATTTCTGTTGATTCACATTATAATAAAATGATACAATTATTTTACAGCAAAAGAAAACGATACGATGAAAGAGCAATATGTGACATATTTACAATACATGGAAAGGAGATTACGCCTTCAGATCAAATACCATAAACCTCACACGAGGTGAAAATTATTTAGTGCTAAAATGGGAACAATTAACTGGTAAACCAAATGCTTATCTTGCAATTCAAATGGGTTCATTGCATCTATTCGCATGTGATTACTAAAAATATAGCATAGGTAACCTCAAATATTAACAAATGTCATTAAATAATTATATAACGTAAATATTACTTACAGTTCATATTCATCTTCCAATAATAAATACGCAAATTGTAAAATTTGCATATTATTATGCATTTGCAAGCTATTTATTACTTCTATAACAAGTTATGACAAACTGAACAGTAACCGTAACTTTTTAAGATATCTTAAGATATTTAAGATAAACCTATAAGCAAGAGATGCGCTCAGAATACCACTCTAATATTTAAGATCTATAAGTCCTTAAGATCACACTTATAGAAGTTATGGAAACGCTCAGAATTCCACCATTAATTTAATTGTTTGAGTTTGACGTTTTCAACAGTTTTATATTTGTATTTTTTGTATAATTTCCAAAATCTTGTTATAGAAAGTATAGTCTACAACATGTAACGGAATGGCATATTATCCCACACTCGCAAACCTTCGGCTCGGACTACAAACTTTTGCTCGCGTGGAATATGTGCCATTCCATTACTTGTTGTAGAATATACTATTCTACATACATTAGATCTAAGCTTGGGGTATTTAATATTTCGTCCAAATCTTCCTAAAATTTCATTGAAGTTCTCAACCTAAAACAAACATAGACTTTAATAAAAACAAATTTAATTCAAATAAGCAAGCACCTCTTTTGTCGACTGTGAGGTACAATGAAAAAGAAACATACATCCTATTAAATCTAACATCGAAGTGATTGTCATTTCAGAAATACGTCCCCAAGGTATTACAGTTACTTTATTCAGCGCTATGGCGGCTAAGAATAAATTTGTGGTTGCAATAACAAAAGACAAACATATCGACGATAAAATAATAACGTAATAATATTGGTCTAGTCTTTTACCAATGTCGCACAAGTTGCGGTATAAATCTACACTTATTTTAATTTTCTTGACAATTCGTTGATAGTTCACGAAACTACATTCATAGTTTTGTAATTCTTCTTCAGTTTTTATTAAAAATTCATTCATATTTTTTAACAAATCTGTCAAGTCATACATCAAAACATAAACATAAAATCGAAAAGCATGCGTGATGTAATTTGAATATATTCGCATTAGTAACATACCCATTATCAAAACACTTAAAAATACAAAACGTACTGCTCGAAAGAAAATAGTTCCATATAAAATAACAAAAATTATTGTTAGCATTAAACAAAATTGTTTTGTTTTACTTGCGTCTTTATTTGTCAACAGTTTTATTTGTTTTCTTGTACTGTTTAGATCTGTTAGAATTTTAAAATATTTCTTGCTGTTAACGCTGAACCAAATCAAATTAATTATTAGAAATAATGGGGGGCAAAACGTAAAGGCATGTATGACAGTGTTGGTGGTTTTTGTCACAACAAAATCAGCATTTAATGAGGTACGTAGTTTTATGCTCGCTATGCTGAACGAAGTAACAATTATAATTTGAATGCAACTTAAAATTGATGATTTAACGTATTGTCTGTAGCTTGTTGGACCGCGAACTGCGTAAGGTTGCAAACCTAAAAATTTTGAAATCAAATACATTGGGCGTATTGCATCGTACAGATCTGTTGAACTCATGTTTGCTTATTCGATTGTACTATTATTTAAGAGAGATTAAGTTAATTAACAAATTTGTTTGTGTTTTCGTCTTCTGCAAGATGGTTGAAGTATGTATAACAATTTTGCAATTAATAACTGTACCGTTGCAACTCTCGAAGTGACAATGTGTTCGGTTTCTCTGTTTTTATAAGATAAAAATTTGTTATTTTTTTATCATAACTATTTCAAATATTTTTACGCAATATAGACAAGTAGTAATTAACTGAAATAAATTAAATGCGTTATTGCAAAATTCTTTCTCCATACTCCAAATAAATTACAAATTAATAAGTGAAGCTTTTTTATTGTGAAATTTTTACGTTATTGTCCAATGTAAAAATAAGTCACGCAGTACATTAAAAAAAAATAGTTATTTAGTTTAAAAGTGGGCAAAATGAGGAATTACCCACGAGAGAAATTTTAGCACACGAAGCCGAGCGCTGAGTGCGATAATTTTATCGAGTGGGTAATTCCAGTTTGCCCACGTGTGAAGTATAACATTTTATCCAACATCTCTTAATAAAAGAAATATTTATAAAAGAAATATTATTTGACAGTAACATTTGCTATAAATTTTCAAAATTAAACTGTCAATCGAAGTAGTTACCAAGGTGTTGTGTGTTATTATTATTGTTATAAATAAAAAAATTCCCACTAGTGACTTTTCTCAAAATTATACCCTCTAGTGGGTAATCTGTTACTTTCCTTGTTTAAAATCGTTATAGTAATAGAGCATTTATTGAGAGGTATTGGATAATAGTTATTTACTTTACAAGTGGGCAAAGTAAGGAATTACTCACGAGAGAAATTTTAGCTCACGAAGCCGAAGGCTGAGTGAGATAATTTTATCGAGTGGGTAATTGCACTTTGCCCACGTGTGAAGTATAACGTTTTATCCAACACTTCTTAATAAATGAAAAATTTATTAAAGAAATATTATTTGACAGTGACATATGCTTTAAATTTTTAAATTAAAATGTCAATCGAAGTAGTTACCAAGGTGTTGTGAAAATGCAAGTTAAATTTATAAGTATTTTACTTACAACTGGCTGAAACAGTTAAATACATACAAATTTAACTTTTTACTTATTTTACTTACTACTGATCTAAGTTTGATGTATTTGACATTGTGTCCAAATGTTTCTAAAGCAATTCTAAACTTTTCTACCTGGAACAAAACGGAAAATTAGCAAACTTATAATTAGTACATATGATGAAAGTACCTCTATTTTCGGCTGAGATATACAATGAATAAGGAACAAAGATACCGATTGGTCGATTGCTGCTGTAACTGTCAGACTAACAAATCGTTGCCACTGTATCATCGCTTTAATTTTTAGAGCAGCCAGAAATAATTCTGAGGTAGAATTCACAAAAAGCATGAATAACATTGACAAAATAATAACAAAATAATATTCATCGAGTCTTTTGCCGATGTCGCACAAGATGCTGTACAAATCCATAATTTTCTTCAACATTCGTTCATAATGCGCAAATGTATGTATGCTTTTTGATAATTCTTGTTTTGTATTTATTAGAAAATCGTTCAGATTTCTGTACAGATCGGTAAGTTCATGAATCATTACACATATATAAAATATATAAATATAGGATAAATAAACTGAATATGTTCGTAATATTAAAATTACATTTTCAAGTAAGCTGAAAGACATGCTACAGGTAGATCGAAATAAAGTAGTAAAACCATATATAAAAACAAAAATTATTGTTAGCTTTCTACAAAATTGTTTAGTGCTGTTTGTGTCGTTGTTTGTCAACAGTTTCATTTGTTTTCTCGTACTGTCCAAGTCGAGAAGAATTCGAAAGTATTTCTTGCAGTTAATGTTGAACCAAATAAAGTTGACAACTAAAAATACTGAAGGACAGAAGTTCATAATGTGTACAACAATATCAATTGTTGTTGTTTTCTCATAGTCGATGTTTATTTTGGAACGTAACTTTATATTTATTACACCGAAAATAGTTAGAACAATAATCTGAATGCAACTTAGAATTGGTGATTTGCCGTATTGTCTATTGTTTGTTGGACCATAAACTACAAAAGGTTGTAAGCCCAGAAATTTTGTAATTAGATACATGGGTCGTAATGCGTCGTGTAGGTCCATATTCGATTATTCTTTTATCTAATATTTCATTTGAATGATTTCGCAGTAACTGGAAAATAAAATATCATTATTTATTTATCTATCTTCTATCATTAATTGAATGCATATATACACTGTATACAAGATGATTCATAACGTGTAGAAAAAATATAAAATGTAAATAGGGAGGCCCAAAAAAATGTTTTTTCCTCAATAAACTTTGGATCTAAACTCAGTAACCAAAAACTTACAATAATTGGGAAGAATTAGTAACATCATTATTTTCTCGTGTATATAGAAACACATTTCATTCAAATCTGACAATTTGTTGTCATTTTAATTTTGAATTATGCTCACAACAAAAAATAATGGCAAAAGCGGTGAAATATAGAAATCTTTTTTATTAATGAATCTTATTCCATAAACCATAATCATGTCTACCTATTCCTCGTTGGCAAAAGTATTAATCATTTTGCACTTAACATACTTTGATGTTTAATGAATTGACGTTTAAATTAATTTCAACAACTTGTTTCTAGTGGTATTTTTGTTTTTAAGTTGCTTTCAAATGTTTACAGTAATTTTTGAGCAATAAAATAACAATTTAAATAGCCGTAACTTTTATGATAAAATATTACTATTAATTTTTTTATCCAACACCTCTCAATAAATGCTCTTTAACTATGGCGATTCTAAACAAGCAAAGTAACAGATTATCCACTAGTGGGTATAATTTTGAGGAAAGCCAGTAGTGAGTATTTTTTTATTTATAACAATAATAATAACACACAACACCTTGGTAACTACTGCGATTGACATTTTAATTTAAAAATTTAAAGCATATGTCACTGTCAAATAATATTTCTTTAATAAATTTTTCAGTTATTAAGAAGTGTTGGATAAAACGTTATACTTCACACGTGGACAAAGTGGAATTACCCACTCGATAAAATTATCTCACTCAGCCTTCGGCTTCGTGAGCTAAAATTTCTCTCGTGGGTAATTCCTTACTTTGCCCACTTGTAAAGTAAATAACTATTAAATAATCATTGTTCAACTAACTTTGAAGTATACCTAATTTCTATTTGCAACAAAATTTACTACTGTAATTCGTAACGACTGCTCATTAACTGATTCAACTTGAATTTGCTGTAACTTTTAGTTTTGTTATTGAGGTCTTGTCAAAAGTTTATTAAGGGAAAGACATTATTTTGGGCCCGCTTAGCTACACATTTAATTTCCGTACATTATGAATTACCCCGTATAATAAAAACAAGTAGCAGTTACCTAAAATAACTTAAATTTGTTATTTATGCTTGGCATTTAAATCGTCAATATTGGGCTTTCTTAGTATCAAGAGATGGCGTTGATCATTTTGTATGATATCTTCTGATTGCGAATGCGTGCTTTAAAATTGGCAGTTTGCTTTTATTGGCAGTAGAACTGTTGCCATACGCAATGCAAATTTTCCTGTTTTCATAGGTTTTTTTTTGGAGAAAATTCAATCTTAACCTATAATCTACAAATACCATACCTTTCATTTTAACATCTTATTTAATGTAATAGTTACATTGGAGTACTCTTAAAATAACTACTATTGTTATGAATTTGAAAAAAATTAAAATAATTTAAAAATATTATGAAATTTATGTACCTTATGGTTAGTTCAGCTTTCTACCACTAGTTGTATTTTAATTTTGGATACAATCAGTTGAAATTAATTAACACGATTCTTTCTAAATTGTTTTAACTATGAGTTGAATAAATTTAAAATGACGATTTTCTGAACCACCAATTGTATTGAGCAGGTCTAATGTTTTATGTTTGTTTATGAAATATTAATTTTGCCAATCCATTATGTAATTATTGTACTTTATTATAATCTATTTTAAATGTGTCAACAATGAAAATATATAATGAATTATATATTGTACGTTTTAGTAAATAAATAAAAAAAAATCATCACGCTATTCATCGGTTTTGAACATGGCATTCTATTTAGAGGGGATCCTTGATATATGTTTTTTCGCTTATAGTGCCATCCAATTACCATCCTCAAATATATTAGTGGAGGGTAACCATAATAGTGTAACAACTACCCTGCACTAAGTGCCAATGAGTACTGACAAGTGTTTATTTTACTTGACCGAAATCTTAATCAAAATATTAGAAAATTAATCAATTAATCGACCAAGGGTAGCGAAAATCCGCCGGCCACCACAGAACAGTTATAACTCCGTTCTGAAGAGTTAAATATTCGAGAAAATACTTACGTCGTTAATTACTGGGTAGGACAAGGCTCACTAAATAATTTCAACACTAAACTTGGATGTAAGGCAGTATAAATGAAAATCAATCACCGCAACGTACGCACAAGTACAAAAATCAAATTATAAATCTACTTACAGTTCATTCCTTCGCTGACTGCCGTTCTCACGTGCACTGGTACGCGAACATAAACGCACAATTAATCAAGAGATTCAAGTTAATCTAACTTAGCATTAGCAACTTAACCCGAAATTTACTTGATTCAAATTGGGCTTTAGTTTAGACTTCGCAACTTAATCTGAACACAAACAACTTAATTCGACTCGATGAACGAAATAATCAATTCTCAAAACGCAACAACAAATATCTTTCAAGAAAAACTTTACCCAATATTCAACTATTTACTCACAACTCTAAAAACGATAGGAGATGAACACAAACTTGTAAAACTGTTTTGATCATTGTCTAAAACAAGACTGTCGAAGTGAAATCACACATGAACCCTCGATGGGTGATTTCACCCCCACTTGACTTAACTTGAGCATCTTAAAACTACTTCACAATTGGCTAAACAGTTCTTTAACAAAATCTAATTGGTCAAGTGATTCTAGATTTCTCGGGGTTGGAAGGGTGCGGAACTTGCCTAACGAACTTTTACTTCTAAGAACTGAATCTTCGGAAATCTTAACAATCACTAACCCGCCAAAAACCGCCTTCGCTTCGTTGGCAATAATCATAAATAACTTACTCTTTACTTGAACCCAAATTTACTTGACATCTGTCACATAACTCTAAACGGCAATTAACTAAAATTCTCTAAACTGTAATACAATGGGAAAGCGATTTTTGAAGCGTTACAAATCTCTAAAAAAATATCTATACAATAACCGGATGCCGCACGGCATGCCTTCTTCTGGTTTTAGGCACGTAACATCATCTTCTTCTAGTTGAACACAAAATGTGTGTTACAATAGTCCAAGAACCGGCTGCAAAAAACCTGGCCGATCGTGTAACAGAATAAAATGTTTTTAAACTGTTAGTACTCACAGCGATCATAACAAAAATCACTGTGTGCCTGGGCAGAAGTTGTTACAAAGATTTATGTGGGTATAGAATTAAAATGTGGAACATAGAGATTTTAATACATTTTGTTTATGTTGCTGTAAATTTTTACCTATTCTCTTTACAGCAAAATTGTCAATACAAAAGTTGTTCAGAATTTAAAAATGCGTGCAATAAGGCCCATTTGGTTACCTAAATATTAGTATTTCACGATTGATCAATCAAATTTAAATCATTTCTCTGTTCTCTGTTTGTACATTTAAATTGAACATTTTTTGACGCGACTATGGCTTTTATAACATTTTTACCTCCCGCCTACCTCTAGGTAAGGGAGGTATTGTGAATTTACCTTGGTTACGTTTATAAACAACGGACGTAAAATTTTCCAACTGCGACATTTTCATAATTTCTTAATCAATTTTGAAAAGAATATCTAATAATAATATATATAAGGAATATATTAGACGCGAGGAACACTGGAATAAAAGAAAAATAAAAATAACCAAGCAGGGAATCAAGGACGGATCCAATATCATGGTGAAGCGCCGCCGTGCGCCAGTCCCATTAAACGACAAGTCAGTCCGCGACAGCTCTGTTGAGATGTCTGACTCGGATACATCTACTTTTAATACAGTTAGCCAAAGAAAATGTGTAAAAATAAAAAATTTGAGTCAAGCTACTTCCCCGGATATAGAAACGTCAAATAAATTTGAAAATTTACCCATTGAAGAAATTAAAGTAAAACCAACTCCGCTTATAATTAAAAAATCTTTTACAGACCATAATGCCCTTCTAAAAAAGTTAAAACACCATGCGCCTAATGGATTCACCCTCAAATTTACTCAGAACACAACCAATGTGTTTCTGAACAAAATTCAAGATAAAAAATCACTTCAAAATCAATTAGAAAAAGATAAGATATCATTTTATACTTTTAGTGAGAAGCATGAGAAAACTCATGCATTTGTAATCAGAGGATTAGACAGCGAGCCTGACATTGATGAAATCAAAACAGAACTGTCAGACGGACATAAAATTGACGTACTCAATGTATATAAATTGAAAAATACAAGACGCCCACTTTATATGATAGTAACTAAATCAACAGTTAAACTGGACTTTCTACAAAGTAAAATTTCACGTATATTATTTACAAAAATTTCTTGGGAGAGACATTTAAATAAAAAACGAATTATTCAGTGTCACAACTGTCAAGAGTGGGAACATGCCACGGCCAACTGTTTTTCTCAGCCTAATTGTTTAAAGTGCGCTGGCCAGCACTTGACTAGAAACTGCAAAAAGCTGCTTTCAGAAAAACCCAAATGCGTCAATTGTGGCGATGAGCATCCGGCCAACTCGTCTGACTGCCGAGTGTACCTCGCTAGAATTCGACAGTTGCAACCCTCTTTTCGACCAGTACCGACACCCACCTTCGTAGACGCACCAGCTCCGAGAGTTAACGCTTGGACTGCGAGAAGAGCTCCGCAACTGCAGCCGCAGATTCAGATACAGTCGCAGCCGCCCAGACAATCGCAGCTGAGTATGGATGAGCGCCACTTTCCAGCACTTTCACAGCCGGTAACTTCACCCAGGATTGTTCATCAACCTTCATCCGTCACCCATCATTCCGACTTTCAAGCATTATGTAATGAACTTAATATTTTAAATAATCATATCAATATTTCTAAATTCTTGTCTATAATTAAATCTTTAAATACAGAACTAGCACTTTGTTCTTCAAAGCAAGAAAAGGCACTGGTAATGCTATCTTTCACGCAAAATCTAAATTCTTATGACTTTTAAACATCTACAGATCATTTCCTGGAATGCCAACGGACTTAAACAAAAAACTAGTGAACTAAGGAACTTCTTACATAATCACGACTGTGACATACTACTTATAAATGAGACTAGACTTTCGGTGACTGACAAATTCAAAATTAAAGGATACTCGATATTACGACAAGATAGACTGACCGACAGACACGCGGCGGGGGGAGTAGCAGCAATCATAAAACAAAACATACCACATCAACGCATACAACCAACACAAACTTCACTAGAAACAATATGTTTCCGTCTTTTAGATAACACACATATCATTGCAGCATACAATAGGCCACAAAACACCATCACACTTCAAGAACTTCACGCACTTTTCAATACTGCACATAAAGTAATACTTGTAGGGGATTTAAACGCTGTACACACATCCTGGAACTGTAATCGGGATAACGCAAGTGGCAGGTCACTTTACACATACGTTAACGCACACAACGCTCAATTACTGCACTCACCCACACATACTCACTTCCCGGCCAGTGGAAATGCTCCGAGCACCATTGACCTGGTTGTACATAAAAACATACAACACATCACAGATCCTGTGAGTTTAGAGGAACTGAGCTCGGATCACAATCCGATTCAATTCTTCTTAAATGATCAGTTCACGCAACAGTACACGAAATATATTACATCATACAAACACGCAGACTGGACTGCATTTAGAAAACACTTGGACACACTCATCACAATCAACAACAAAATAAACACTATACAAGATATAGACACTGAATTAGACAAATTTACACATGCTATACAAACAGCAAAATCTAAGCACACTAAACAAATTAAAATCCGTACATATAAAGACAAACTACCGCAAGAAATTACAGACTACATTAATCAGAGAAACCGCGAGAGAAGATTATGGCAAAGAACACAAAATCATACACACAAAAATAACATGTATACATTGAACAGACAGATCAAACTCCACATCAGTTCCTTCCGAAACCAAACATGGACAAGTAAATTAAAGTCCTTAAATATTCATGATAACTCATTATACAAATTCACAAAAAGACTTAAGAATCCCTCAATTACATATCCCACACTTGAACACAATAATTTAACTTATTTTACAGATGTTGAAAAAGCCAAAATCATTGCTCAGACGTTTGAACAAGTACATATATTACAACCAAATAACTCTCAACATGAAAAACAAATCACAGACACAGTCACCCAATACCTGCAAATGCCACACGTTACAAACAACAAAACTCTTAGAACTCTGTACATAAAACCAGCCGAAATATTCGAATATATTAAGCAACTTAAATTGAATAAAGCTCCAGGACCAGATTTAATTGAAAATAAAATTCTTAAAAATCTATCAAAAAAAGCAATTGTACAATTGACTTATATTATAAATGCAATAATTCGTACTCAATACTGGCCCAATGCATGGAAATTAGCAACAATTATACCTATACCGAAACCCAACAAACCACACTCTTCACCATCAAATTACAGACCGATCAGCCTACTCAACTCTTTATCAAAATTAGCTGAAAAAACCATTCACTCTCGCCTCCTACAATTCATCACAGACAACAAAATACTCCCAGATCACCAATTCGGTTTCAGACATCATCGTAGCACTATGCAACAATTAACACGACTCATAAATGACACAATACACAATTTTAACAAACATAATGTTACTGTTATGACACTGCTAGACATAGAAAAAGCCTTTGACACAGTTTGGATTGATGGGCTTTTGTACAAATTAATTAAAATGAACCTTACACCTACACTTACTAAACTATTACACTCATACTTAACAAACAGACAATTTACAGTCAAAATTAATAACGTACACTCAAACAAAACACAAATACGCGCTGGGGTTCCCCAAGGGAGTATTTTGGGACCTTTGCTATTTATTCTTTATATTCATGACATGCCGACATGCGCTAACACGAACACTGCACAATTCGCAGACGATACAGCCATTTATGCACATAGACACTCTGCCGAAGGTGCTGCTCGACAAATACAGAAACATTTAAATTTAATTCTAAATTACACTGACACTTGGAAGATCAAATTAAACGCTAACAAAACAGAGGCCATAATCTTCTCTCGAAAATTCACAAAAATTAACATTTACTCTCCCTTGAAACTCAAATCACACAAAATTACACCCGCAGCCACGGTCAAGTACCTTGGAATGCATCTTGATAAAAGATTGAACTTTCACACACACATTAACAAAACAATTCAGAAAGCTCACTTCACCATCAAACAAATATATTCTCTACTTTGCAAAAACAGTACACTCACGCCAGATACCAAGAAACTCATGTATACAACACTAATCAGACCTGTACTTACATACGCAGCTCCAGCTCTCACACACCTATCACCCACAACACTAAAGCCCCTGCAAGTATTACAAAACAAAATGCTTCGATTAGTCACTGGCTATGACAGATATACACGAATAACAACACTTCATGAAGAAACTTGTACTCCATACATTTCAGATTTTATGAACAAACTATCTACAAAATTTTATCGTAACACATGTCTGACTCCCTCTGAAGACAGCGAACTGATTCATAACATGACGAGAATACGATACGATGACGACACTGTACGACATACCCACAAATTGACATACCAAACATTACCTATCTTCAATGAAAGCTTTCAGGAATAACTGACAACATTTTACCACATAATATTTCACTATCACTCAGTTTCTGTTATTTTTTATTTAAAAATACTTTTCTTGCTTTGAATCTCATAATAATCTTTAAAATTTTCTGTCAGAATTCTTAGTGTAACTTAGTTTTAATTAGTTTATTGTTAAAATAGGTTCTAATTTTAGGTAGTTTTATTTTTAGTTTGTAACTTTTCAAATATTTAAAATGTATTTGCTTTGTGCAAACACATATATTTAATTACACCTTTAATCCTATCTTCTCCACATCACTCCTTATGACCCTGTTAACTTTTTCAAACTTTATTGTATATAATTATTTTATTTGATGATATGTTAGTTATCTAACAGGAGCATTAACCTATCATAGTTGTTACCACTTAGATTTAAGGTAATCTTTGTAAAATAATAATTAAACTTTAAAAAATAAATTGTTCAAAAAAAAAAAAAAAAAAAGGAGGTATTGTTTTTGGTCAGAAAATTGGGTAGTGAGTTTTCAATGAATAAGCACGTTTTAGGGTCCCTACAATACGATTTTACTATTTTCGCGATGATGTCTGTATGTATGTATGTATGTATGTATGTATGTATGTGTGTGTGTGTGTAGTCTGTGGCAATTTTTTCGTCTCGCATAACTCAAATACTATAATACCAAAAAATACAATTTTTTGAATTATTGCTTCTTATATTTAATTGAAGAGCTGATTAGATTTTGGATGAAATTGGTCGACCGGAAGTAGCAGTTTACTTGAAGCCCTTAACAGTTTTTCGTGAAAAACACGGTTAAATTTCCTTTTTCAACAATTTATGTTATTTTGAAAGTTGAAGAATATTTAATTCTACATTTGTTTTAATTACACTAATTTTAATAATTTTCATTAGATTTAGAGATAATAAAATATAAAGAAATTAGATTTCACAAATCTTGCATTCCTAGTACACCATGGAAAATTTTCAATTTTTTACGAAATGTGACACATGTCATTGTGATTGTGACGCTGTTTTCTTAGTGAAATGTATGTCAAAAAATTAAATAAATATACGAAAGAAAATTAAAATTCTCAAATATAAATAGAAAATAAACAAATAAGAAGGTATGTTTCTGTATCATCAAATACTATTTTGTACCGTTTAAGAGTAGTATTGGGCGGGAGGTTATGTGCTGGCCACATCAGATTTTTTCTTAATGCAGAGATATTTAAAATTTCTTCAAGTCGTCAAGTTACATCGTTTACCTTATATTGTTTTATGTGTCAAAGGATCTGTCACATGGGTCAGCAATGGTATCATCGGATGTGATATTTCGTTGTCTCAAAATAGACAAACAGCCTGTATTTTTACCAATGCATTGCGCTTACCAGCTATCAAGTCATGACGGAGGAAAAATTAGAGAGATAAAGTTAAAATGACAATGAGGAATAATTACAATATTTTAAATTATAAACAATGTGTATTATTAAACTGATACAATATTATTACGTAATATAAAGCTGTTACTATAATCTAAAATAAATATGTATTATTAATACAAATTAAAGCAATAAAAATATTATTATTACCGCATATCCTAAGGCCAAGTCAAGTTTAATTATTCCATTAGCATTGAAATTAATTTTTTCGTGAAACATTTGTAACATGAAATAGTTTACCTAAAATTTACGTACATATTAGAAAATACGAGTATGAACACTTTTTTATCCTAATTCAATATCTCTATCACTAATGGAGATCGGTAAACCAATATGCGTTCTCGTTAGAAATGCGCTTTAATTCCACTCATCCTAGTAGAAGTTGAAGTTGTGTATTCTGAGTCAAAAGTTCATTATTGTAAGAAAATATATTCGAGTGCCCTATTGACAGTGCAATTTTTTTTTGCAACAATTTGTGACATAGAAATATTTAATCATCATATTACTACAGCTGACAGTAACTCGTTGGGAGCTATAATTTGGCGGATGATAACAGCGTTTTACGCGTGACTATGTATGTACAACATACCGAGATATGGGAAATCAGAGAGTTTTAAATTGAATACAGTGCAATGTATGAGGGCATATTTCGAAACTCCAAGGGACGCATATTGGTTTATCGAAGTATAAGTTATAAATTATTTGTTTTGACGCACAAATCAAGAAATATTTATACAAAATTATCATATCTAAATGGTCAGAGATTTGTATACTATATGTCGACTCTAAATACCTATTCGTGAGTAATATACTTTACATACCAATGAACAAATATTTGAATTTCTCCAATTATGAGAAATTTTTGTAAGAGAAATCGTTATATTTGTCGCCTAAAAACAAAAACATTGATTAATTATAAACTAATATATCGTGTGAATAAAAAAATGTCATCAAATTAATAGTTATTTACTTTACAAGTGGGCAAAGTAAGGAATTATCCACGAGAGAAATTTTAGCACACGAAGCCGAAGGCTGAGTGTGATAATATTATCTAGTGGGTAATTCCACTTTGCCCACGTGTAAAGTTTAACATTTTATCCAACATCTCTTAATAAATGCAAAATTTATTAAAGATTATTTGACAGTGACAATCTTTAAATTTTTAAAATTAATATGTCATTCGAAGT
Source organism: Poecilus cupreus (assembly GCA_963942605.1). Lineage (NCBI taxonomy): Eukaryota > Metazoa > Arthropoda > Insecta > Coleoptera > Carabidae > Poecilus > Poecilus cupreus. The sequence continues at coordinate 22,205,355 of OZ012718.1, forward strand.
GGTTACCAAGGTTTTGTGTGTTATTATTATTGTTATAAATATAAAAATACTCACTAGTGGCTTTTCTCAAAATTATACCCACTAGTGGGTAATCTGTTACTTTCCTTGTTTAAAATCGCCATAGTTAATAGAGCATTTATTGAGAGGTGTTGGATAAACGTTGTTTATGTCTGAAATTAATTATCTGTCATAATTTATAAAAAATGTATGACAAATTAATCAATTTAGAAGGACCTTTTTAATGAATTAAATGTAAATTACTTCATTTGTAAAATCATAAAGAAATATATTATCTTAGCGAAAAATGTCACCGTTTTGGTAAGCTCAAACATGCCCATTGTTTTTCATAGCACAATATAATGACATATTTGTTTATCCAACACCTCTCAATAAATGCTATATTACTATGGCGATTTTAAACAAGCAAAGTAACAGATTATCCACTAGTGGGTATAATTTTGAGGAAAGCCACTAGTGAGTATTTTTTTATTTATAACAATAGTAATAACACACAACACCTTGGTAACAACTTCGATTGACATTTTAATTTAAAAATTTAAAGCATATGTCACTGTCATATTTCTTTAATAAATTTTTCATTTATTAAGAAGTGTTGGATAAAACGTTATACTTCACACGTGGGCAAAGTGGAATTACCCACTCGATAAAATTATCTTACCCAGCCTTCGGCTTCGTGAGCTAAGATTTCTCTCGTGGGTAATTCCTTACTTTGCCCACTTGTAATTACAGAAAAATACCGGGATTATTTTAAATATTACCGAAATTACAATGCTATTCTTAGGTACTCATTATAAAAACTGTTTTTTTTTACATTTGTGGACGTCTTTTTAGTTTTTATTAAATAAGTAAAATGAAATTTGTTTACTGGTCCAGATGCAGATATTAAATTTATTTTTATTTATAACATTAAACACTAAAATAATTAGGAAATAGAAAATTGCATAAATATTATTTAACACGTAAAATACCTATGACCGACTGAATCAGTTATCACCCAATATAAATTAAATACTTGGCGTTAACCAATGAGCAACAAATAAATATCTTGGCCGTAGAAAATGTATTATTTCAATATCACCTACTTCCTTGCTAACGTTTAAAATTCGATAGAGAAAGATCAACAACTCCAGAATTTGGGAGAAAACCCATGAAGACAATTCATTCACTTCTTTCCACTGCGTTGTGTTGTTGTCCTTAAGCACTATACTTTCTAAAAACATTATAGTACAAATATTTACGAACGATATGTACAACAATAACAGCAAAATCACAAAGAAATATTTGTCTAGTCTTCGTGCGACTTTCCATAAACGGCTGTATAGTTGCATAGTTTTCTTGATTTTCTTTGCCGTTGCTTCTTCTATGTATTTTGTATTTTTATGGACAGATTTTGTCTCATTTATTTGTAGCAGAAATTTGTTTAAGATTGTTAAAAGTTCTGTGAATTCATACATAACAGTAGAAATGTAATACTTGTACAGCCAGCGAATAGATGACACATATACACCCATTACATAATAAAATAAATATTTAAAGTTTTGTTCATATATTACGAATGGTACATACATAATTGGAGACACCCAAAATATACAAGAACTAATTACAACTAAGTTTCTTACAAATTTCTTCGTCTTTGTTGTATGACAACCAGTTAATAGCTTAATCTGTATTTCAGTGTCATCTAAGTCTGTTAAAATTGAAATATATTTATCACCATTGAAGTAAAACCAAATAAAATTAATTATTATAAACAGCGGAATTTGCAAATTGTAGTAAAACACGACAATGTTGTTAGTTCTGGTTTCTTTTATTTTAAAAATTGTTGAATAGATTGTATTGTTTAATGTGTTTATTGTAAGATTTAGCAATATGATAAAGATTTGTATATAAGTAAAAGTAAAATCTTTTTTGTATCTTCTTCCACTTTTAGAACAGTGAACTGAATATGGTAACAAACCGAAAAATCTGTTCATATAATAAAGAGGCGATATAGCGTCATGGAAATCTTTGGAAACCATTTATAGAACTTTTATTGTATGATAATACGTGTGCTTTAAATTTTATTACTATATTTCTATTAGTTTATTACATAAATAGGTACCTATTTATCTGCAATATCATCAATGTATTTTGTGGTAATTTACGTAGTTATCAAATATTTATTTATTTTAATATAGTAGCACACTCTCCTTAATGTGTAATCAATATTGTTAGTTTTTACTAAAATCAATATTGATAGTTTTTACTTACTTATGTTTTATCATTATAATTACAAACCTATATCCTCGTTCTGTACTTTCTCTGTTCGTTGTTCTATTGTCAGTAACCACATAGAATAAAATTTTGTAATATTTTTCTAAGGCCCCAAAGTTCAGGTCACAAGTTAGAAAACAGACCATCGTCGCCAAATACATTGATCCAAACTGGTAGCTTTAAAACAATAAAAATATGTTTCGTTCGCGATCACAGAAAACTCTATCGGGAACTTCGGCTGTAAATCTGGTATTTTGGTGCCTAGTTGAATAAATAACTATTTTTGCCAATTGACATTTAATACTTTATTTATATTATTACAAAATATGGTTATATATTATAAAAAATTACATAATACAAAGCAGTTTCTATGTATAATCTAATATAAATTTGTATTCTCTGCTTTTACAGATATGGTAGATAACTATTGTTCTAAAATATGTTGTATTTTATTTGTGTTATTTTGAAACCTGGATAAAGAGCAACAATTTTGCTATTAGTGTCCAAAAAATTCCGTCTGCAACTGTTCAAGTGACAAAATGTGTTGGCTCCTCTCTTTTCACAATATAAGAATTCGTTATTTATTTAATTTTTTCATCATCATTATCGAATTCATATAATACTATTACGTAATATATACAAGTAGTAATTAACTGAAATAAATAAAATACGTTATTGCGAAATTCTTACGCCACATCCCAAATATATAATAATAATGAGATTAACAATTTAGTAAAGAACTATTGGGTGGGTTATACAGGATTTAATTTACAACTGTAGGTTTAGAAATTTAATATTAAAAATATAAAATACATTAAAAATATATTTACTTGATTTAAGCCGATCATAACTGTTTTACACTTTGCAATTTGCTGCTTCCTTAATCATTTTAAAGAAATGTTTCAAATAAAATTTGAAGAGATTTAATATCCACATCTGAATCAGCGAACAAATTTCATTTAATTATTTAAAAGACGTTCAAAATTTTTAAAAATTCCGTTTTTATAATGAGTAACCATGGAAATATTATAGCCCGGTTTCATCAAATATACTGAGAAATTTTACCGAAACACTTGAGTTTTGATTCGTGAACAATAGAGATGTGTGTTGAGCATAGGTATAATCTAATCTAGACTAGATTTATGTTTTCTGCTTCTTATAACTGAATATTATTATTAACAAATTTCTTATTTACTTGTTAGTTTCAGAGGTTCGTTTGTAATGCCAATTAGTACACTTATATTTGTAATTACTGAATGATTTAATAATGTATTAAACTATTACAACAACATAAAAATCGAGTAACAATTTACGAGGGAAAAACTACATTCACACTCTACAGTCTTGCAACCTCTCTATGTAAAGTATAAAAATACACTCAACTGAATCAGTCAGAACGGAAGTTAAAGTAAGACCGCGACATTTAAATGTATTACATAGATTCAGTTTCTTTCATACTCCCACTTTTGAATACTTTACATAAAATAAACATATTAAATTATTACATTCTTTAAATCTTAAAATTAATTCTAATTTACATATTATATCTTTGTACACCTAATAGGAGTCTCAATTTTTCAAAAGACATTTTGGGCAGCGGCTTCGTTAGGATATCTGCCACTTGGTCCTTCGTGTTGATGTACATGGGTAGGATGTCACCTGCTTCATATTTTTCACGAACGTAGTGGTATTTTATGTCTACATGTTTTGTCCGATTGTGGAACTCTGGATTTTTTATGAGACGTATAGCACTCTGGTTGTCTATGTTGATTGTGGTAGGTTTTTCTGGATTTTCACCTATATCTGAAAGAAGTCTCTGCAGCCAACTAGCTTCCTTGGCGGCTTGAGAGGCTGATACATATTCTGCCTCTGTGGTTGACAACGATACGGTCGGTTGTCTCTTGCTGGTCCAAGTTACTGCAGATTCACCAAGTTGGAAGACATAACCACTGGTTGATCGTCTTGTTTGGAGATCAGCTGCGAAGTCTGAGTCGGAGAAACCGGTCAGGGACGTAGAATTATAGCTTTTATAGTAAATTCCGTAATCAGCCGTTCCAATAAGATATTTTACTATCTTTTTCACTGCATTCCATTGTTGTTTGTTATGTTTGTTTAGGAATCGACTAGCTACTCCCACTGCATAACAAATGTCTGGGCGAGTAACAATTGCGGCAAACATGAGGGAACCAACCAACTGTCTGTATGGAACCTCATTCTCTTCAAGATATTCACTGTTTTCACCTGTAATGTTTGTTTGTGGGTCTGAAGGTACACATACTGCGTTTGCAGTGTCAAGTTCAAATTTCTTAGCAATTTGTTTTATGTAATTTTCTTGATTTATGAAGATAGAGCCGTCAGAGTCTCTTTTTATCTGCATACCCACGTAGTTTTTCACTTCACTACTTTTTATTTCGAATTGTTTTTCTAGTTCTTTTAAAACTATGTTTATTATTACATCACTTTCGCTTATTAACAGTCCGTCATCTACATAAAGTACAAGTAGCACTTTGGTGTTATTTACAAAACCTGTGTACACACATTTGTCTGCTTGAGATTGTTCAAAACCATAATTTTTGAGAAAAACGCTAAACTTTTTGTTAAAGCACCTGGGGGCTTGCTTAAGCCCATATAGTGATTTATTCAACTTGTACACTTGGTTACATTTTGTCGTTGTTACTTCCATATCTTCAGGAAGTGTCATATAGATCTCTTCTTTGAGTTCTCCATTGAGGAAGGCAGTTTTGATGTCGAATTGTTTAATTTTTAGATTTCTTGCTGCTGTTACTGCCAAAAGCGTTCTAATTGAGTCAAAACGAGTTGTGGGCGAGAATATTTCATAGTAATCAACGTTCTTTTGCTGTGCGTATCCTTTTGCACATAACCGAGCCTTGTAGCGTGAAGTTGAGTCATCTTCATTGTGTTTTATTCTAAATACCCACTTTGATCCAATTGGTTTCTTACCAGGCGGAAGTTCTGCAGCTTCCCATGTGTTGTTTGCTTTTAGTGCTTTTAGTTCTTCAGCAATAGCCAGTTTCCAGTGTCGTGCTTCGTCACAATTTAGTGCCTCTGTATAGGTTTGTGGAATATTCATTTCGACGAAGTTTAACATTTCAAATTCATTGTATCGACTTGGCAATCTGATTTGACGTCGTGGACGTCCTGGATTTGGTACTTCTTCCTCTTCGTTGTTTTGTACTGGCTGGATTAATCTGTTCGCTTCTTGATCTTGCATCTGCTCCTGCTCCTCTTGCTCTCGGAGTTCGTTTAGTTCGTCATCAGCGTTGATACTGATTTTCACAGTATTTTCTTTTCTCTCAAGGCTTAACTTACTTTCGTTAAAAAGTACGTTTCTCGAAATTGTTATTTTCTTGGTGTCTGGGTCAAATAATCTGTAGTTATTTGAGTCGTTGTCATACCCAACCAGGATCATCTTTTTGCTCTTAGGATCTAGTTTCCTTCTTTTTTGATCGGGTATATGCATGAATGCTTCGCTTCCAAATGTTCTTACATGTTCTAAATTTGACTTTTTTACCATACCAAGCTTCATAAGGGGTAGTATCGGTCTGAGTTGTAGCTGTTCTATTTAGTAAGTATACAGCTGTGTTGACAGCTTCAGCCCAGATGTATTTAGGCATGTTGGCACCATAAATCATTGTTCTAGCACTCTCGACGATGGTTCTGTTGTCTCTCTCTACTCTAGAGTTCTGCTCAGGAGTATAAGGAGCGGTTGTCTCCAAAACTATCCCTTCTTTGTTTAAATACTTTTCGAAGTCTTTGTTTTTGTATTCGCCACCGTTGTCTACGTGCAATACTTTAATTGAACGTTCAAATTTGTTTTTGATCATGTTGTTGAATGTTTTGAAACATTCCAGTGCATCTGATTTATGCTTAATAAAGTTAACAACACGAAAACCACTTATTTTGTCCTTGAAAACGATAAAGTATTTGGAACCACTTATGGATGTTGTTTCCATTGGTCCACACACGTCACTATAGATCTTTTCACCTACTTTAAAGTTCAATGTCTTTTCGTTCTTTTTAAATGGAAGACGATGTTGCTTGCCATATGCGCACGCGTCACAGAAAAAGTTTTCAACATTTGAAAAGTTTATACCGGTTACCAAGTTCTTTTTCACCATTTCTTCTAGAGTTTTCACATTTAAGTGTCCAAGTCTTTCATGCCATACTTTCAGGCTTTCACTTTTGGTTAGATTGGCTTGAAACATTTCATTGACTACAGTTCTAAATAACATTTTATAAATGTTATTTGGTTCGCGGACAGCATTAGCAATTACTGCTTCATTTTTATAGAGTTGTGCATGATTTTTATCTTTTATTATGTTTATGTCCTTGTTTGCTGCTGCACCTTCTGAAAAAAGATTTTTCTTTAGATCTGGAACATACATAACGTCTATTAATGTACGATCATGCCAATTTCCTTTGACCAATGCTTGAACTTTTACTGTTCCTTTTCCTTTTATTTTCAGACTTGTCTCGTTCCCTAGAGTAACGCTGGATTCAAAGCTATCTTCAAACGTATTAAAAAATTCTCTCCTGTAGGTCATGTGGGATGACGCACCACTGTCCATTATCCATGATTCTGCGTAGGAATAATTTGGGTTACCGTCTGCGTGAAGAGCAACTTCGTAGCTTTCTTCGTGTCGTTCACTGGTTCTTTGTTGATTTCTTGCTTCGAATCGATTGTTTGGTGGTCCCTTTTTCTTTTGTGGTTGTCTACATCTTCTGGCGATGTGTCCCTTCTTTCCACAGTTGTAGCAAACAATTGAGGAACCTTTTGATTGATTGCTTCCTTGACCTTTGTCTTCTTTCGTGCTGTTGTATCCGTACTTGTTTTTCTTTAGTGATAAAGCTGCTAGTGCGGTTTCAGCTTCCTCTTCGGATTCTAGGTTAGCTTCTTCATCGAGAAGTCGTGCTGTTAAGTTTGAAATGGTTTGTTTGGCCTCGTCCAGTGACAACCAAGCCTGTCGTATGTTCCTGTATTTTGCAGGAAGTGTACTAAGAATTTTCATCATTATAGCAGCATCACTTACAGTTTCTCCTGCTTCACGAACAAGTTTTGCCAAATTTTCGACCTTGGAGATGTGCTGCGCTATCGTGTCGTTTTTATGCATTTTATATTGGTGAAATTTTTCATGTACTATCATCTTGTTCGTTTCTGATTTGAGCTGAAATATTGAGTCAAGCTTGTCGAGGATTTGTTTCGAGTTGTCACAGTTTTCAATCAACGTAATTTGCTCCAACTGCATGGCTGTTGTGATCGCAAACATTGCGTGAGCATCTTTTTTATTCCAGTCTTTGAGCTCGTTGGTTTGATTGTCTGATGGCTTCGGGTTGCTTCCATCTACCACTCCGTAAATTCCTTTGGCTTTGAGCGCACACTTGATTTGGAATTTCCACTGTGCGTAGTTTGATCCGTTAAATTTGTTAATTGTGGAAATGTCGACTTTATCCATTTTCGATCATTCAGTTCGACAAAACTTCTATTTGGACTTTTACAAAAGATCGTCAGAAACGTTGAAGATGGCGTTCTTTTGTTCGAGAACTATTTCAGTTCTTTTGTGTTTTAAACGATACCTGGGCCCATAACCTATTTACTTGTTAGTTTCAGAGGTTCGTTTGTAATGCCAATTAGTACACTTATATTTGTAATTACTGAATGATTTAATAATGTATTAAACTATTACAACAACATAAAAATCGAGTAACAATTTACGAGGGAAAAACTACATTCACACTCTACAGTCTTGCAACCTCTCTATGTAAAGTATAAAAATACACTCAACTGAATCAGTCAGAACGGAAGTTAAAGTAAGACCGCGACATTTAAATGTATTACATAGATTCAGTTTCTTTCATATTTCTTATTTTGATAGTCAAATTAAACGAATAAATTATGTATTTACTTACTTGATTGTGAATAACGTTAAATATTTGCTCGAATACAATTCCTTTTCCATTGTTACTCATTATAAAAATAGAATTTTTTGTAGCCTTTATTAAAAACGTAAAATAAAATTTGTTCACTGATTTAGATTTTTTTATATAAATATGTATTGATGAAGAAACACTTTACTATTTCTGATTTAAAATAATATTTTCATTAATCGAATATATAATTACACCGTATCGTAAAATTGAAAATGGAATTTAGTATGGCATTCCATTCTAAGGTTCTTTCTTTATCAATTTATTTTATGGAAATTTCAATTTTGGCTTACCGAGTATCCAAATTTTAAGTCGAGACGAACAAAACCATTTGCCGTGAAGTCAATTTTTTCATGGTAAATTTCTAACATGTAATAGCTCATCTAAAAGCATAGTTATTAAAATAAACTGATAAACAAAAAGTAACATACTTTAGTTGCAGCTGATTCCATATTTAAATAAATCTAATTTATCGTTTAGTGTGTCAAGTAAACTGCCACTTACGACTTTGCATGTACCGTGAGTTTCAGCTAAGGTGTAACATTTACTTTATTGTCATTGATGTATTACTTGAACACAAGTATCAGTTCATTTTTATGTTACCCAAATTGCTACTTAACTAATATAGATTGCAAAAATAAAATGTTTTAGAATATAATTTAGTTAACAAAAGTTTTGGCAAAATTTTAAACTTATTTTTAAACGAAATACATTTTAGAAAACAGTAAACTTATAAAAATAATTTGCTAGTTCTTAGAATTATTTCAAACTATGACAAAATACAGCTATTGATAATGACATCATTTGTTGCAATGGAATTTTTTAAAACAATTAATCATGTTACATGCACTAAAATATGGTAATACTAGGACGCGGAGTATCTCCCTGTATGGAAAACGCGAGCTGAGAGAGATAGTTTGCATCAGATATTTCCATTATTATCTAATACTTCTGCGCTTTCCAGTATTACTACATGTCAGTGGCTACACGTATTTCTCGGTTGAAATCACGAGAAATATAAGGGAAGCACCAATTTTAATTTCACCTACTGCTGATCTAAGCTTGGGATATTTGATATTTCGTCCAAATTTTCCTAAAACCACATTGAAATTTTCCACCTGCAAAAAAACGTACAAATTTCATTCACATGTAAATCCAAAATAGAAACATCTGGCCCAGTTAAGATTTCTTAAATAACTTTTAAAAAGTATTGTTATCTTACAAAGGAAATTGTTTACTCATTATATTTTCTATAATTTTAAAGAAAAAATAATGAATTAACCATAATCACTATGTTAAAAGTGATGCATACCAAATCAGGTCAAGAAGTAAAATAATTTGGAAACAAGAGCTCCTGGTATCAGCAAATGATTCAGAATGCAGTAATCCAGTTTCAGTTGTAAAATTACTTTATTTCAAATGAACGGTTTTAATATAAAATATGTAAATCAAAGAAAACTCGAATGAAAATGGTACCAGAAATCTAGTATGAATCTAGAAGAAATAATCTGTTGTGGGCACCACAATACCTCCCGCCATAGATTTCTTATCGAACTATGCAGAAACGAACCATTATCAAGAAACGCACATCCCTTCAAAAAATTATGACATGTCAAAAATTACATTTTTCAAATATTAAAATATAATTTTTCTTTAACGCGTTGTAATTTCTAAATGGTGTCAGTAAGAGGAAAATGTTTCCAACTATAATTCTAGATAATAATATTTGACACATTATTCTAATAACAAAATTTTCATTGAACCATAATTTAAATATTTTAAAATAACTTGATAGGGCTTCAACTAAATACCACGTCCGGTTATTGGATTATCACCAAAAACTAATTAGCTCTTCCAAAGGGGATAAAATTTGATATATACAAATATCAAAATTTTTAGTCTAGTACTTTTTGAGAAACCATAATTCCAGAGATTCACACAGACTGACAGATTGACAGAGTGACAGATTGACAGACTGACAGATTAAGAGACTGACAGACAGGCAGACAGACACTCACACAGACATCATCGCGTAACTATTAAAATCGTTTTCTAGAGACACTGAAACGTGCTTATCCACTGAAAACTCACTACATAATTTTTAGGGCGGGAGGTAATACTTTTTAGTAAAATTAATTTTCTTTGTCAGATTATTATAAACGGCGAAAGGATATGTTTCTCGGTTCATACAAACAAATACCTCTATTCGCAGTTGGGAGATACAATGAAGAAGAAATAAGGATTCAACCTGAATAACCACTGCCATAACTGCCAAATTAGCAAGTCGTTCAACCAATACTATTGCTGGCTTCATAACTATTAAAGCAATTAAAAATAACCCCGAGGTAGAACTCACAAAAAGTATGAAAAACTTTGACAGAATAATGACAAAATAATATTCATCGAGTCTCCTTCCAATATCACACAAGTTGCGGTATAACTCCACACTTGTTTTAATTCTCTTAATAATTTTTTCGTAGTTCACTAGATTATGGTGGTAGTTTGTTAAATCTTCTTCTGTTTTCACTAGAAAATCGTTCAGATTTCTAAATAGATCTGTGAGTTCATACATTACTGTACAAATATAAAAAATGTAAGCATAAAATGTAAAAAGGGAATATATTCGTAATAATAATACTATGGTTTGGTTTAAACCGCGAGACAAGCTTAGTGAACGCAGTAACCCAATACCATATAAAAAAACAAAAATTATTGTTATCTTTCTACAAAATTGTTTAGTGCTGCTTGCGTCTTTGTTAGTCAAGAGTTTCATTTGTTTTCTCGTACTGTCCAAGTCTAGAAGAATCCGAAAGTATTTCTTGCAGTTAATGCTGAACCAAACAAAGTTAATAATTGAAAATATTACAGGGCCGAAGTACATGCTATATACAACAATATTGCTGATCGTTGATTTTTCATACTGGATGTATATTGTGGAACGTATCTTCATATTCACTGTACTGAATATAATTAGAACTATAAGGTGAATACAACTGAACAACGATGACTTAACGTATCGTCTATGATTTACTGGACCACGAACTGCAAATGGTTGTAAGCCCAGATATTTTGTAATCAGGAACATGGGTCGTATTGCATCGTACAAGTCTATTGAGCTCATGTTTGTATATTCGATTATGAAATGATAATGTTTGTCAACCCATGACGTGACTTTTTTTATTAATCAATTTTAAATGAGTTACTAATGAAAATTTATTAATAAATTATATTACTAATGGTTACTAATTGTACTGGTATGCGACCTTTTTCAAAACTGAACCGAATAAAAAAACTAAGTAAAAACAACATGAGCCAAAAGAAATTAAATTACCTTAAATTTATGAGCACTGAACACGAATTATTGATGGAAATAGATACTTCTAAAATAATTAACCATTTTCCAGTTGTTACATCTCGAAAACGTGATATGTGAATAAGAAAGGATTGTTGTGTGTTACTATTAAAAAATATAAGCTGGACCCAATGATAAGATTCTGGGCTCGTAGGAAGAAATACCTCTGTTCGCGCTTGTGAGATACAATGAAGAAGAAATAAAGATTCAACTTGAATAACCGCTGCCGAAACTGCCAAATTAATAGGTCGTTGCCATGGTACCATCGCTGGTCTCTTAACTATTAAAGTAACTAAAAATAAAGCTGAGCTAGAAGTCATAAAAAGCATGAATAACATTGACAGAATAATGACAAAATAATATTCATCTAATTTTTTCCCAATAACGCACAAGTTTCGGTATATCCCAACACTTGTTTTAATTTTCTTCAAAATTCTTTCATAGTTCATGAGATTATGGTGGTATTTTGTAAATTCTTCTCCTGTTTTCGTTAGAAAATCGTTCAGATTTCTAAACAGATCTGTCAGTTCATGCAGTAATATACAAATATAAAAAATGTAGGCATATGATATATAAGTTGTATATATTCGGAATAATAAAATTATGTTTTCCTTTAAGCTGTAAAACATGCTGTAGGTAGATCGCAGTAAAGTAATACCGTACATGAAAATAAAAATTATTGTCAGCTTCTTGCAAAATTGTTTAGTGCTGCTTGCGTCTTTGTTTGTCCACAGTTTCATTTGTTTTCTCGTACTGTCCAAGTCGAGAAGAATCCGAAAGTATTTCTTGCAGTTCATGCTGAACCAAACAAAGTTAACAATAGAAAATATTGTAGGGCAAAAGTTCATGGTGTATACGACAATATCGCTGGTTGTTGTTTTCTCATACTGCATGTTAATTTTGGAACGTAACTTCATATTCATTACATTGATTATAATTAGAACTATAAATTGAATAAAACTGAAAAACGATGCTTTAAAATATCGTCTGTGATTTACTGGACCACGAACTGCAAAAGGTTGCAAGCCCAGAAATTTAGTAATCAGATACATAGGTCTTATTGCATCGTATAAGTCTGTTAAGGTCATGTTTATATATTCGTTTATGAAATATTAATATTTATCAACATCAACCCATAATGTACTTATTGCATTTCATTATAATCATTACAAATAATAGAAATGTGTCACTAATGAAAATTTATTAGTAAATAATATATTACAAAAAATACATACACATTTATCATTGCGCTATTTTTTCTTTTTGTCTAGACTAGAAATTTGCGTCGCAGATCTCGGTAATAATTCTTAAGTGTAAACTTCAATTACCAGAGCCTCCAAAAATATTATTGGAGTGGTAACCAAAGGGGTAAAGTTAATTCCCATCACAATAATAAATTTAAATTTGATTATTTCACTCATTAAAAATTTGGCCAATCAGAATGGCTCATTTTCTATTGTTGTGCATTTTAAGTAAGCGATTAAATAGCACCTAGCTGATTAATCACGATTACATTCAAGCTAGTTTTTATGTGCAAATTTTGAATATTTTAAAGTCATATTTAGCCGGATAATTAGTCGCAGAAGCAAGATACATGTTTTTTTTTTACCGTTACTGGTATTCTATATCTTTAAACAGTGGCGTACCTGCGTAACACTAGGAAGCGGGCCCCTGTCCGTGAGCATAAGAGATTCCTAACATTTGTTATTTTTAAAAAATAGTAAAATTTATTTGTTTTATATTCAATTAAATCCTGAAGTGTGCACTGCATTTCTGTCATTTTTAACCGTTCCTGTGACTACGATTGGTGCCAAACGATCATTTTTAAAATTAAAATAGATAAAAAGATTATTTAAGAATTAAATCTTTGGGATAAGAAAGGTTTCGCAACTCAGCTATTTTATCTACCTAACATTCCATGGCCCGAAATTTGAACTTTGATGATGTCATTATCACTTTTGCTTAATAGAAAGACCTAAAAAAAGGAATTGTAATAATTAAAATTTTTATATACGAAAAATATACACAATAATTACAATAGTATTTGTACGTACTTTACGTGGTAATTTATTACAATGAAACACTAACGTTGGCTGAGCTTCTTTACATTGAGGTAGGGTCCCATACGATGAATTTGCCACGGGCCTCAACTTATTCAGTTCAAGCATTTATTTTTTAATATTTATTCTTTATTTAACGGCAATTATAGGTTGACATAATGATCCTAATCCTGGAAAGTTTGACTTCGAAGATCGCTAGCATCGCTAATAAAATCCATAAAACATAATTGATGGTACCACGAGCTCTATCTTGATTTTAGCGTGCTGCAATATTCTAAAATTATTATTTTTTTAATACGGCAAATAAAAGTGGTACATAATATATTTCTCTGTATACTCTATTTGAAGCATTTTTTAAATAAAATAATTTTAGAACATTGTATTGCGCTAAGACCTAGGGCTAAAACACTTCTCTTAAAATAAAAACAAAAACAGAGCTCGTGGTACCAGCCAATATGTTTACATAAATTCCACTTTATTCAAATAAACAGACTACAGTATACCGTGTGTCTGTCTTAAAGGTATACATAGGAGATTAACATGGGAAATCAGTTTTTTGCGTGCTGTTGCTCGGTGTTTTACCGAACAATAAAGATTGTATTACCAATCGAAAGATATCATTTTTCTGAATCAAATGATGTAAAATACATTACAATTTAGTAGTAATTTGGTTCCGTAAATTAATTTTTAAATTTTGAAAATCCTCCAATTTATTCAGTTTTTATCGAATATAAATGTAGTTACCTATGACTGTTTTGTTTTGATTTCTTTTAAGAGATTTATTTGACGTTTCTGTCAATTTGCAAAATATGGTTATTTACAGTAATGACAAGCGTATTATTATAATTTTTGCGTAAAGATTTTATTAAATAAATAAAAGTATAAAAACCAGTTTTCTTTAAATAATATTAATTTATTAAGAGTTAATTTTTTTTAAATGGATGACAAAGAATTTCATTTTTATTAGCTCTGTTTTGTATATCTTCACAAAATACTCTTCCAATTTCTTCGTCAAATGGAAAAAGTTCTTGATTGCAGTGCATTTTGTAGGAATAAATAAGAACTTTTTTTTTCAAAATATGAACTATGTACACCCAATGCATTTCCAAAAAATCTAGTGCTATACGAAGGATCTACATTTGTTATTCCTAAAACCCTTTCTTGCAATAAAGCACGTTCTTCTGCTCTTGCTAAATTGCAATTACTAAGCTCACGTGTATTTTTCATGGATAATGGCATTTGTGGTTGCACTTGGATTAGGTCGATTCATAAACTTAATAGAAAATAGATCTCGCACTCTGAGCTGACTATTACCTCCAAAAAATAGTTCTACTATAAAAATACGCTCTTCAGTAGTATAACTAGCCATATTTTTACAAATTGTCTTAAACAAGTCCAAAAGTCAGAACCGTCAAATAAATAGTTTGACAGAAATCAAAACAAAACAGTCATAGGTGACTATATTTATTTACGATAAAAATTGAATAAACCGGAGAATTCTCAAAATTTAAAATTAATTTACGGAACCAAGTTACTAGTAAATAGTACTGTATTTAACATCGTTTGATTCAGAAAAATGATATCTTTCGATTGGTACTACAATCATTGTTGTCCGATAGCGCACCGAGCAACAGCACGCAAAAAACTAATTTCCCATGTTAATCTCCTACCTTTAAGACAGACACACAGTATACATTTCTACGCCATAAAATCAGTACTACAATCTCCTGTAATAGTATTTCTTGTGTGGCATCAATATTGCAATTGGAAACTTAAATTTCTGCCTCAATTAAATGTCTTTTCGCTAACTTATATTCAACGTTACAATAAATAGAGATCAAGAACATAGCGAATGACGTTACCATCTACTTGTTCAAGCTTACGATGTATATTCTGTACAGTATTAAATTTAAGAATCAAATCATATCGTTATATACGAATGAAGTTGATTTGTGTAGTAAGAATATTTTTATCCCAGACACTAGCGGCATACGAATACATGTTTTAATAGAAAATATAACCATCGGGCGTTTAAATTAACAAGGACATAGGGAAATATTTATTCTACTTAGAGTCTGATATAAATTGACATCTTGTGCTTCTGTTTGTTGATGGTATGTGATTTTTGTTGCAGGTATAAGTTTGCTGGCGCTTAGCGCAGTGCAAGGCTACCACGGCTACGTGCTGTTCGTATGGCTGTACGGCGTATGTCTAGGCGGCTTCAGCTACTCCCTGAAGATGCTGACACTGGAGCGCTTGCGCGCGCGCCACTTCACCCGCGCCTGGGGCTGGGTGCGCGGCGCCGAGTCACTGCCCGTGCTGCTGGGCGTCCCCATCACCGGCTACATCAACCAGGCACACCCCAAAGCTGGATACTACTTCAGCTTCGTGGCTGTGATGGTTGGAGCTGCCCTCTTCTTCCTCGTGGGCCAACCCAAAAAGCAGCAGCACGACACCGCCATCAACGGCAACGCCACCGTCACTACTTCGAATCCGACAGACTGCGCCTGTCCTGTCATCACTGCATCACCATATCTTAACCCGTACGGCCTCTACCGCCAGGGGTCGCATCAATACGAACGCGTGTTCTTCAACTGCGGAGACTGGGAACGGAGACACTCATACCGCGCGCGATCTCACCCCACACACCCCACGCCGCCCTTCCTACCCAAGAGCGTGTCGTACGCGGCCAACATGGACCAGCACGCCGTGCGCTGCATCACGCGCGATGCTGACTTCCTGAAGTACAGCCCGCACTTCAGACCGACGCTGCGCCCTTCCAAGAGCGTGCCCGAGGGCCTCGCCCGCCAGGACTACACGTGGGGCTCGTGCCGGCGCCCGCACCGACGCCCTGTGCAGGTCATCGAGCAGATCACCACCTCTGTCTAGTGACGACGTACACACTCTGTCGCTAAGGACTTGTTATTCAGGGATTTGGCTCGCTTTACAATACACTACACGGTTTTAAGTTTATGGTCGCAAATTTTTAAATTCATTTCAATACAAATTCTCATCATCAACACTTACATAATATATTTAGGATTTTAACAGTAATTTTATTATTAAAAACATGATAAGATAAACTTTAAAGCATAAAATTAATTTGTGCCTATTGACATTAAAGGGAGCACTTTACAGTCTGCTAACAGCCTGTAAAATGTCACTTTTACTGCCTAGGCTGTAAAAATATAATACATAGCAACTGGTCAACAAACGCATAGTAACCGTCAACAAATGCATAGCAATCTTTCAATAATCGTATAGCATCGTCATTTGTTGGCGATAACCTTCAAAATATGTATTAAAAATAGTCACTAAATTAATATTAATTCCAAATCGGCAAAAGAATAATGTGTTCAACACAGCACTAAACACAGATTTACAGTTTCGGCAGCATTCATTGTCTCGGCTTCACCTCCTTAATGACACTGCATCCTCTGCTGTAAATCTGGTATTTTAGTGCATAGTTAAACAAACAACTATTTTTAAAAATATTTAAGATAAAAATGGAAGATAGTATATTTCTCTCTAATTTCTATTCGGTGCATTTTTTTTTATATATATATATAATACAAATTTAGAAATTGTACAGCGCTAAGCCCTAGGCTAAAATACTTTTCTTAAAACACCCAAAAACAGAGCTCATGATACCAGCCATTGTATTTATTTTCACCTAACTAAGGGTGATTAATATTTATTGTAACAGTTTCAGTAGAACCAATACGATATTAACACAGTACACCAACAACCAATCTCCTTCAAACATTTGAACATTTCTATCGCGGACATCACTTTCGCCTCGTTCACATTCACAATTCGATGTGTATAAATATGTGTGGTTGAAATTACTGGTTTTAGTCAAAATTTTAGTTCCTCCTGACACGAGTGAGGTGCCTATGCCATGCAACATATCCTTCATTTGACTGTTTTCAATCAGTCTTATCCAATTTACTTACTAATTCTAAATGATATAAAAGTAAACTTTAAACAATAACAAGTAATAATAAATATAAACTATTATGTACATAAAATGAAACCATAAAAATGTGTTATTTCAACAACAAAAGAACAGCTAATAGGTACACAGAGGATTTGAGAGTAGCGAGAATTTTTTATAGATGTCTGCGTAAAGGAGAAATTGCAATCTCTGTTATAAACGTAATGATAAAATCTCGAATATTTGAAAAGTAATACTTCTACACTTTTTTTTTTGTGTCAATATTAACGATTACTTAATTTACTAATTTGTTACTATAGTGAAAGACCCCATTGTGTCTGATATTCTTTATCTATGTAACATTATGTAAAATAGTTTTTATTATATTTCATTTATCCAGACCTCAATAATTTTTTATAACTTTGTATCCACGTCGTAATTTATTGAAAATAAATTTATACTAACTTTGTAAATGAACGACGAAGGCGAGTTCTTAGTATTTGTACTTATAAGTTCGTATTTATTGAAATGTGTATTGTAAAACGAGCTGTATATATTAATAACTAATTTATGAGCAATATAATTATTATTAATTTACTTTCTAGAATGAAATTTAATTTATTTTCTATAAAATCGAATTTGAATAATTGACCAATTAGTTAGGTGTGATTATCGACCAAAATATCGAAATAAAAATAACATATAATTTTATATGACATCCCTATTTCTTAAATTCATATTGTTTGTTTATTCTAAGCGGCCAAAATTTAAAAAAAGTCTTTATGTACCTATTGGTATTTGAGACTTTATAATCTCAAAATTTTACCAAGGTATGTAAAATTATTTCGTAATCCAGTTGAACTGAATCTGGAGCTATGTGCTTGTTAAAATCATCGATATAAAATCGTCTCTATGTGAAATATCAATTTTTCTAAACTAGTACCTAGTAGGTAATACAAAATTTCAAGGAATTGTCTAATTGTAATGTAAAGTATAAGTTAGTTATCAGTGTGATTTTCGAGAATTTTTAGAAATATATAACTAAAGAATGAGTAAATAAACACTAATAGTATGAAATGTTTTAGATTTTTGAAAGTTTATTGTGGCAATCAATAAATGTAGGTGAAAACTGGTGCCCTAAATAGTTAATTAAATTTACAGCCAAAGTGATTCATATTATGAATCAATTAAAATTTCTGTGAAACGGAATAGCTTTCTAATTATTATTTATATATTTATTTATTGTGTTCTGTTGCCAGAAATTTTAATATGATTACTGCAAATTTGTAAAATATGATGTTATACACCAATGTACGATAAATCAATTATCTACGAACGATAGTAAAATGTGTTGAATTTCAGCAGAATTACTTTATTACACATTCTACCCTCATCACCACTTTTACTTTTTACATAAATGAATTTCTAACAGCTACTCCTTGTAAAAATATCAGTCTGTTGTATCAGAAAATATATATGAGATAGTATGAAAAAGTTGCTTTTATAAATGACAGGGTAAACGAACAGTCAAATAAAATGTTTTGCCTGGCCTTTAAGAAACAATTTCCTTACAACGAATCTATGATCTATGTATGATACATGTTTGTACCCTACAAATGTTAATGGCGAAGGAGCTGCAATGAAAACATGTCCAGAATTCGTCTAATTGAGGTTTACATTTTACAATTTAAATTTTGCCTCGCAACTAAACAGGTAACGCCATCAATAGACATTTCACCACTGCGACTTACTGACGCGCTGACGGTCAACGTTCGACACAATTGACCTTCCATGACCATGAAAACTATCAACGACGTGCTGTCGCGTCGGCTTTTTTGTAGTATTCATTCAAGGTACTCCAAACGTTTGTCTGTAATAAAATACGTTTCGCACACAGCTGATTATCTGTGCTGCCAACCTATGCGGTGAATTTTATCACTTTCAATTGATTTTAAATTGCTAATTCTTTATTATTTTTATTTCTATTTGCTTCAGTATGACAGTTTCCAAAATAGGGTATTGTTTTATACACATTGTTTCTCATTTGTTTAAATGTTTGGCATTGAAAAATACTAGGGGAATTTTTCCAAGTTGTTTACTCGGGCATGCATTCAAGAAACACGCGTATTACAGTGAAAAACAACTCGTGTTTATGAATGCGCGTGTGCCGTGTGGAGTCCACGATCTCGTAGCCGCACCCAGACGTCCCAGCCAGTTCATGCCGGGGTTGTGGGTGGGTAAACAGCACGAATCAGCATTATAATCTTTGAACACGTGTAACTTTACTGAGATGAGCTTAAATGGCTGCGAACATTTGACGAATTTCAAATCTAAAGAAGGTGTACAGCCATATCAAGTAATCCACGCGTATTTTGTGGTGTGTTCAGCTCCAGGGTCAAGAAAATACAAGGTTAATATTTAATCATTTATTGTTAATTGTACTGTATGAATTTTAGAATAAATAAACACAGATGAAAATTGTTTCTTTGTTTATTATTTTACTTTTTGTCACCTGAGGTCTCTGTAATCGCAGTTTGACATTTCGTCAAACGTATTTTCTTTTTTATTGGTTTGAATCTCAGATAAATGTGATCTAAAACTGAATATACGTTTATTTTCCAGGCTTTTCATTTCTTTTGCCACGTATGTGGAAAATCTTTACGTCGGTTACACTCCTGTCTGCACTGCGTATTCTTCGCATGCATTGATCACATTGAAGAGCACAACGTTGAAACAAAGCACTGTTTGTCAGTAGACCTTACATTTGGCCATGTATTGTGCTTAGAATGCGGTGATTACGTGTATGATTCAGAGTTGGAGGAGATTAGTAAGGCGAACGAACTTGTAGCATCGCAAAGAATAAACAGAACTTTGTCATGGGCGCCGTGGGATCCTTCGCCTTTGGAACGGGAGCTCTTAAAATACCACTGGAAGCGGGTGTGCATTACTCCGCAGTCCACAATAGGCTTGCGAGGTCTACTAAATTTAGGCTCAACATGCTTTATGAATTGTATAGTCCAAGTAAGTTTCAATGAAATAACCTAACAAATTCTTTGTATCATTCATTTACTTTCTTTCAGGCATTAATGCACACGCCATTGTTACGTGATTATTTTCTGGCAGAAAGGCATCAGTGTAAAAAAACTACAGGATCATGTTTAGTTTGCGAGCTGTCAAGATTGTTTCAGGTAAACTATTTCTATTTTGAGTAAGTCATTTTCCCTGTAGCCTTGTCTCATTCGTTGTATATTCATCACATTTCTTGGCTTATAAGCATGAAACATTCTTTTTTCAGCCAAAAACGCAATAAAATAAGCGTTCTAGATTTATGAACTGTGACATTTTATTGGTTTAGCTGTTTTGACGATTTCTTGGCGTACTTTCGACCACTTTCTCGGATCAATGAGCAAATCGGCCCAATTCTCTAACGAAGTTGTTACGTAGCAACTTGTTAATGATAACAAAATCGCATCAAAACTTCATGTTTAATGGAGAATATTTCATTAGCTATCAAAAAACGATTTATTTTTGTCACAATTATCAAATTGTTGCATGTCAACTTTTTTAGAGAATAGGCCCAACTGTTTATGTAGAAATAAATAACATCACGAATTCGCGACCGCGAAAGTTTATAACCAAAACTATGAATGAAAAGTATACAATTTTCTTTATTGCAAGATTCATAAAATGAGCCAAATTTTGTTTATACAAAAAAAAATAGAACTTGTTTTTTTAAATGACCGCATTCTATCTTTATAAACAGTATGAGGTTGCGTAGGAATTTTACAAAGGAGCTCGGGGCCCACTAGCGCTTCACCATCTCCTGCATCTGATCTGGACAAACGCTAAGAGCTTGGCGGGGTACGAGCAAAAGGACGCGCATGAATTCTTCCTGGCCACGCTGGACGTGTTACACCGCCATTGCCTGGGAGCCATGCCGCCACTCGAACCCACGCCCGGCAAGCCTTACCACTGCACCTGCATCATCGACCAGATCTTCACCGGCGGCCTGCAGTCGGATGTCGTCTGCCAGAAGTGCAAGTGAGAAAATGTTTGATAAATCTGATTCTTCAACTATTTAAAAACACAGCAAGACGAGCTCTGCATTTGGATAAGAGAAGATTTTAGCGTTGTGGAATATTCTAAAATTATTTTTTAAAAAAATTCTTCAAATAAAAGTTACAGGGAAATAAATTATCTACCATTTTTATTTGAAGTTTTTTTAATAAAATAATTTTTGAACATTGTACAGCGCTAAAATACTTCTCTAAAACCCAAAAACAGATCAAGCATTTAGCATCTATGTAATTTAAACCCAAATTCAGAGTCATTAAAATCGGAATAATGTAGTTATTTATTAAAAGTATGACATTTGGATTGGAGCATGAGATATTGTTGTTTCCATTTTTTACTATCTAATCCGTAGTAAAGGGAATTATAGCAATAATTATAATTATTATTTGGTTGCAGGGGTGTGTCGACGACCATCGACCCCATCTCAGTGATCTCTCTAGACCTGGCATGTTCTCAATTGGGTAGTGCACCTCCCGCTTCACTGGCCGACTGCCTGGAGCGCTACACGCGCGCCGAGCACCTCGGATCCAGCGCTAAGATTCTCTGCTCCAACTGCGACTCGTACCAGGAGTCCACCAAGCAGCTCACAGTGAAGACGCTGCCCGTCGTTGTTAGCTTTCATCTCAAGCGGTTCGAACGGTCCAAAAATGTAAGAAACGTTACTAGTTTAACATACACACTTCGCTTTATTGAATATTGGCGAACTGAAATCATTGTCATTTATAAATAAAAAATAATGACTTATACCAAACTAACTTAGAGGAAAATCAGAGAACAATTTACCATTTATTATTTATAAAATTGGACAGCATTTATTGCTTATAATTCCTCATTCTTCGATATCATATATTCACATACAATGATTAAACAGTTCTATTAATACTACTTAGCACTACTACGCTAATACTTAAATACTATTTATTTAATATAATAAAGAAAGAACCTAAATAACAAGGAACGTTTCCCCATTTCTCTAGTTTATATTTCTGCCGGAAAATGTCAACTACATTGATTTTTTGCTCAATCAGCGAATTATCTATGACAAAATTTCGTCGGTTTTTAAATTGATATTTCTTTAGTTTATTGTTGTATGGAGGATATGTTTCCAAAATACCTTGTTTTGTAACCCATGCTAACGTGAAATGAGAAGATTTTATTTTATCAATTCTCTTCGATAGTAATAGAGAAGGCTCTATTTTTCGTCGGTGCCGGGTGCGTTCTGTTGTTTTATCAAAGAGCTCATCGATGTGCTCTTTCGACCAGTGTGTCATAAGGCATAATTATTCTAATACTAAAAATAAAAATGGAGCGAAATAAAAAAAAAACAAATGTTTATTTGTCGTGTAATAACCGCTAAATATGAGTAAATTGAAAATGTGCAATAACGATATGTTACAGTTACAGAATAGTTCAATTTGAAAACTGAGTATAATGTCGACAATTCCACTTATAACAGGTAGTTAAAATCTTATCGATATCTCAACATAACTCAATAATAGCTATATTTAATTATTATTTTGTGTCTATATTAGGTCTTTATTTGCAGATCGACAAGAAGATCTCAAGTTTCATCGCCTTTCCGGAGATGCTGGACATGTCGCCGTTCATGTCCCAAAGCGGCGCGGAAACCCTCTCCACAGACAACCGCTACTCGTTGTTTGCAGTCATCAACCACCGGGGCCACAAGATCAACGCTGGCCATTACATCGCCTACGTACGCCAGCAACGTGACTACTGGTATAAGTGTGATGATGACGTCATCACGCGCGCCAATCTACAGGAGGTCCTCGAGTCGGAAGGGTATGAATTTAATTGTTTATCTACTATTTTTGAACTCTGTCTATAGTATGTTGTATGTACGATTCAGTATGTAATAAAACATAGTATGCTCGACCGTAACTCGAGCTTCCCTTGCTCGCACGGATAACAAGCTTGCTCGTTAGGTACCGTGCTCGTCAGTAAAGTTCTGAATAAGTCTTACAATGTAAATTAATATTAAAATGTGTATAATTTAGAGATTTTATTAACAGTCTTCATCATATACATTTTTGTTCTTTTCCAGATATTTGCTGTTCTACCATAAACACATTTTGGAGTACGAGTAGAAGAATTCCCACTAATGAAGTTGTAACTCAATGCGATAGGATCGCATTGTGAGTAAATCATGTTTTTATTAATTTTTTGTTGAACCAATCAAGAATTTCTTTTCAATTTTACGTTAAGTGAGGACTTTTTAAATTATTTTTACGATTTGAATTTCAATGAATTATGTGGATGATTTTAAAAATAATTTTATTCTTATGTGTTGTTAGTAGAATACTTGTATTTGTCATTCTCAGGTAAAAGCTTTCTATTTATCTTAAACTGCTAGTTTCTTTTATGATAATGTCTTGACTGATCTATTTTATGTTTACTTTATTCGATGTACAGGGGTTAATGGATACGTGTATTATATTTATTTTATTATGTTGTCATTGATTGTAATCCTTTGTGGAAAACTTTGCTACAATAAAGACTCCTTTTTAAAATATTTAGTTTTATCATGACTAAATATCGATTTACCAGCTACAGCTGGAATGGAAAACATCATCAGAGTTAACATTTTCACCTGGAGCATCAAGGAAGGTTACAGAAAATTCGCTGCTCGCAAAATCTGCCGCTACAGATCTCTGAAGATGCTGTAAGTTAATGTATCGTGTACTAATCAGGAACTGAATTAATCAAAAAGCAGAACATATAGTTATTCAGAACGGTTTAAACTTTGACACAATGTTTTTGCCATGTTTATTGTGTAAGATCAATTAAATTGTGCTTCTATGTTGTACCAAAATGTCCAGGAGTACTTGGAAAATAGAGCAGATATCCTAATATTGTTTGTAATAATTGGGGTACAATTTAAGTTAGTGGTCCACGTCCATTAGCCATAAATCAATCGTTTGTAGTTTACTTTAAATACTCTAGCAAAGAGTCAGACAAATATATCACGCCATTCTTCTAAATTTTAATGATACAAGTCTGTAACTACATATCTCGGCTAATTTTCTAATTTATTGTGTAGGTTACTGAGATGATTATTGTGTGTTCTGCCTTATCCAATTGGAATCAGGATTCGTTTGAACACTTGGAAACTTCTCTGCAAGCGTCTGATAAATTATCTGGTAGATCTTCTCAGCCGTGATGATCGTGCTATAATTGCTTGGAATTGTTTTGAAGTTTCTCCATTCTTCAAAGTATTGTAAATATGTTTATTTAAATAATTATTGGTAAAATAGTAATAACCAATTAATCATATAGCTTTTTAAATGCAACCATTTGTATATAGTTTTTAATCTTTAAAATGATTCATAAATGTTTAAAATTATTTATTTACATTTGATTCGTGCTTTGCAGATGATGCAGATAGTTGTTATAATACATTCGGGGTTCCTCAGGATTCTGGTGAGATCTGCAGCGCTACATCGAACTTCACCAAAGCTCAACATTTCTGCAACATCTGTGCACTTGGAAGAATGTCTTCAGTGTATGTATCATGGCGGATATTTTTCTGTTGCTAATTATTCTTAAACTATTAGAACTAAAATTGTCTAGTCTTACAATGTAAACTTTAGATTAATTGTTGAGTTCGGAAATGTCACATTTGTTAATAAATTATTATTAATTAATAAGATATAGACGACATAAAAATGTTTATGTATGCATCATGGCGTATATTTTTCTGTTGCTAATTATTCTTTAACTATTTGAGCTAAATTTGTCTAATCTTTAAATGTCAACTTTAGATTAATTGTTAAGTTCTGAAATGTCACATTTGTTAATAAATTATTATTAATTAATAAGATATAGACGACTTAAAAATGTTCATGTATGCATCATGGCGGATATTTTTCTGTTGCTAATTATTCTTAAACTGTTTGAGCTAAAATTGTCTAGTCATAAATTTTTAGCTCTAGATTAATTTTAGAATTACGAAATATCACATATGGAAATATATATTATTGTTAATTAACAAGAAATTGGCAAATTAAAAATGTTCATGTTGTATTTGTAATATTTATTGTTTATTTGTTTAATTTTGTTGTAATGTTTTATTTATTGCAATAAATAATTAAAATTATGCTTGTGTTTCATATATTTATCTTTCCTTAGTCTTATTTTATTGAATTAACCCTTTAAATTAAGGGATAATGTCTTCTCATTACGAGAAAGTGCCAGAGACCGCTTGACTTGTTGACTGAAATTTCAAATTTTTAACTTTGTATCCGGGCAGCAGAGACTGGCAGAGCCCTCGGATAAGAAGAAGAACTTATCCATTTTTGCTGTCGTTGGCAACATTGATTTTTATAGTGTTGCCAACTATAGCAAAAATGGACAAGTTCTTCTTATCCAAAAGAGTGCTCTTCCAATCTTTGCTGCCCTGGTACGAAATCCGATTTTCGCTGAAGTTTCTCTGCCAATAGATATGTGATAGAAAATATTTTCGAAGGGTTTTTAGTTCACTGATTCCTTCAGGGTCTTCTGACCGATTTCAAATGCGAATTACGCAAGAAATACCAACACTAGGCTATTTTTAATCACAGATTCGAAATCTATGGACCTTAATGAAGGGTGTAGCGCCCTTATCTCAATTTTTTTACCCCTAAATTTAATCGTAAAAATACCAAGACTATAGCCCAACTTTTTTTTGGCAAAACACCAAAAAAATCGAGTTAAGGGTGGATTCCTATAGATTCAGCCCTAAAAACTCCAATGGCGGTCTCGAAAATTGGCGCTCACCCTTAAATTTGGGGTAATTCATATACAATTTTATGTTCTTTATGTAGCATGTATATAAGGTTCATTATTGCATGTCACATTTCCTCAGCGTACCGGCAATTTTATATATTATGAACCACAAGTCAGCAGTGATATATGTATATTATGAACTACAAGTCTGCAGTGGGTCATAACATATAAAAGTTAAATGCAAATTACGTAAGAAGTACTAATCCTAGGCAATTTTAAATCACAGATTCGGAATCAATGGACCCTAATGAAGGGTGTAGCGCCCTTATCTCAACTTTTTTACCCCAATATTTTATCGTAAAAACACCAAGACTATAGTCCAACTTTTTTTTGGCAAAAACCCAAAAAAAACGAGTTAAGGGTGGATTTCTATAGATTCGGCCCTAAAAACTCCAATGGCGGTCTCGAAAATTAACGCTCACCCTTAAATTTGGGGTAATTCATATCCAGTTTTATGTGCTTTATGTAGCATGTATATAAGGTTCATTATTGCATGTCACATTTCCTCAGCGTACCGGCAATTTTATATATTATGAACCACAAGTCAGAAGTGATAAATATTATGAACCAAAAGTCAGCAGTGGGTCATAACATATAAAAGTTAAATGCGAATAACGCAAGAAATACTTACCATAGGACATTTTAAATCACAGATTCAGAATCTACAGACCCTAATGAAGGGTGTAGCTCCCATATCTCAATTTTTTACCCCTAAATTTAATCGTAAAAATACCAAGACTTATATTCAACTTTTTTTTTGGCAAAACCCCAAAAAAATCGAGTTAAGGTTGGATTCCTATAAATTCAGCCCGAAAAACTCCAATGGCGGTCTCGAAAATTGGCGCTCACCCTTAAATTTGGGGTAATTCATATACAATTTTATGTTCTTTATGTAGCATGTATATAAGGTTCATTATTGCATGTCACATTTCCTCAGCGTACCGAGAATCTTATACGTTACGATGATCAGTGAACAGCTTAATACATCGTATAAAAGTTCATTAACTTCTTAAGAGATGGCAGCACTAGTATGAAAATTGAAAATAATAAAATAAAATTATGAATTTCGTTTTAATAAATGACACTATTAATTTCATACTGTTGTATTACATATTTGAAAGTAAATAAAACACATATGATTTCTGTAATAATTTCTTTATTATCTCTATGGATGAATACACGTAATATATTTCATTTATTATTACAACATATTAATTTATAAATATAGTTAATAATTATGTTTCATAAAATAACATATATGTAAAACTAAATACATTGTAGTAATGTTAATTTATTATAATTTGTTTATAGTATGGTACATACATATTTGTTGTTAAATTATTTTAATAATGAAGTACATGTGGCAATAATAAACTTATGTTTATTTATATTTGATTAACAAAGTCGGGATTAGCCTCATTGACTCTGAAACTGATAGCACCCCCGGAAATTCCCCCTGCCACCTCCGGAAACCTGAAGCAGTGGTGTGACCTCATCTCCATAGCATCGGTGACCTGTAACAAACATAAACAAATTAACAACAAATACAAACACAACATGAAATTATAATACGAATTAGAACAATACTTATTAAAAAAACAAATAAATTTTACTAATTATTTTTGGTCAAACGACAATCATAATATTCTTACAAATAATGTTGCTAGCAGCGGATGTCGGCTCTGATGACGTCCAGGATGATGATGCTGCAGCAGAAGATGGTTTGTGTTGTCCACGTTGATCAGTGTCCGGTGAGATTGGTCAGAATACCAGCAGCTCCACGATGATGTTGCAGAAGCAGAAGATGGTTCCACGTCCATGGAGGTCCTATATAAACATACAAATAAAGTATTAATAAAATTGAACTGCTGTAAAATTAATTTACTCACGATCGGCTCCGAAGACACTGTTGAAGGGTGATCAAGGCTCCGGTGACGTTGTTCACGAGTCGCTATAAACATAAAAACAATGTATTAGATAAAAGAATAATTGTGAACCTGAAAAAGAAACTTACATGTTGTAGGTAGGAAATATTTGTTGTCTGATGAAATCTGAAACATAAACTCAAAATACAAAGCAGGAAAATTGTACAATATATAATAAAACAAGTTATGGTAAATTATTTATTTATTTGTAAAGGTGCTGTTCAAAAATTACAAAATACATTGCGATAATAATTTATTTATTGCTGTTGAATTGTACAGGTTTAATTAATAATATTATTGTAATTTCCGCTTTATAAATCGCACTACCTCAGCAAAGCTGCTGGGTAACTTTTGACCTGCTTTACATATGTAAAGCTAGGCGCGGATGAAAGGCTCCGGTGACGTTGTCGACGAGTCCCTATAAACATAAAAACAACGTATTAGATAAAAGAATAACTGTGAACCTGAAAAAAACATACATTGTTAGAAGAAAATATTTGTTGATGTTATCCTAGAGTCCCTATAAACATAAAAATAATGTATTAGACAAAAGATAATTGTGAACCTGAAATAAACATACATGTTGTGGTTAGGAAATATTTGTTGATGTTTGATATCTGAAACATAAACTCAAAATATACAATGCAGTAAAATTGTACAAGAGAACAAGTTATGGTTATCATTCACACAGCACACCATTCATCCCACAGCACACCCCGATCGTTGGCTTCAATGTTGGTTTCAATGATGGTTTCTTTTCTTGACTTCTTTCTTGCCTTTTGCCCTACCTAAGTGGTTGTCTAAGTGTAGCTAACTTACAAACTAAGGCGCAATGACTCTAATGACAAACAACCGGTGTTGTTGTTGTCTCGTTAGCAAAAACGTTCGACATATGCCGTGTCGACGACCCACTCCGGGAGCTCCTAGTTACGCGAGCGAGACCTGAAGGTTTCACGCCTACCCGTCAGGTTGACGAGGGGATCAGACCTCCCCTGGACTCCAGGGCCCACAATTGGTGGGGACTCCCCCCGATCCCCCAAAAGGTGAAGACCTACACGCTAACACAGACTCGCTTCCCCAAATGGGGCCCGACTGGAATCCGTCCAGTGCACCCGGTTCTCCATCGCGAATAAGCGCTTAAATTGGCTGCCTTGGGGCGCACTACGTTGGTCCAGGTGGACAGCGCTTCGCCCGAAACCCGATACGCACCCCCCACGAAACGATAGCACCGAATTTAACATATGATGGCCCACCTAGTGTGGACGTAGAGCAAAATACGCGGAGCGAATGTCGAGCACATCCGCACAGTTCGATCATGGCAGCCGACTGGTTAGCAAAATGGCGCTGAGATGTTCACGACTGCGCCGTGTCAACTACGCTGCGACGTACGTCCCACAAACCAAGCCTATACTTACAATACAAAACAACAGCAGTAAACGTATAGCTGATATAGCCACGCACGCTTACATTCCAATCTCTCTAATTGACCATAATGAAACAGGCTTGATCTGCTTTACAGATGATTGAATTTCGCTTTTATTCAATACTTTATTTCTAAATATAAAACAAAAATAATTATATGTATTTGTATTTGTAGATTATAAGGAAATATGTATATTTTGTATGTAGATATGTTTATTATTTTACTAAAACATAAAAATCTGGTGTGGGCACTACACTACTTTCTTATACAAATAAAATGGTAAGAGATATCGTGGATCTGAAAAAAACGTCCCCAGACACAGTCCTGCTCTATGTTATCAGCGAGAGAAAACACCCTAAAAGTTGAAAATAGGGTAGTTTTTTAAGGATTGCTTTTATAAACTTTAAACCCTGGCATTTTTTACTTCACTGATTTCTTCAGATTTCAACTGCGAGTTACACAAGAAATACTAACTCTCGGCTATTTTAAATCACAGATTCGAAATCTATGGACCTTAATGAAAGGTGTAGCGCCCTTATCTCAATTTTTTACCTCAAAATTTAATTTAATTATAAGCCCAACTTTTTTTTGGCAAAACCCCAACAAATTCGAGTTAAGGGTGGAAGGATGGAAACTTTTCAGTGAAATTGTGAAGTGGTTCCAGGAACAAAACACTTATGCATCCATAGCAAATACCCTGGGTATCATAAACCTATGCTGAAGGTTGACTTGATGCTTTAGTTACAGTTTGACATTCTGGAACCAAAAAGTTTCTACATAATGTCTAGTTTCTAAAAAAAATTGTTGCTGTACATGCGGATTGATAGCAAATCAGCAAAAAGCTAAAATTGTTTGTTAGTTTATATTTTTGATAATTTGAATTAGTTGTAGCTATTTTATTTGGTTACGTTTGAAAAGCGTAAGTAATTAATTTCAAATTTTTTGTTAGAATTAGTTTCTTTACCTGTGACAAACAGCTTACATTCGAAGTAACGTATAACCTATATGTATTCTAGAGACGACCAGAGTTTGAAATGAGCACAAGATAAAATAATCTACGTCGTGATAGAAATAAATTAAAGGTACCATCACATTCTAGCAGCAATATTAAAAAGCTCTAGATGGAAACCAGGTTTGCTCATTTATTTATTATTCGCTTTATTATCAATTCCATTTACTTATTCTAAAATATGCATTATATACGAGTAGAACAATATTTTATTATTCTAATATCTTCTTTACCTCTGCGCACTACATCGTTGTATAAATATGTTCTAATGATTTAGTAGTGTGACTAAAATAATGATGCAAATAATGCCACCACTACTAAGATTTAGTTGATAAATAACTTTACGAAATATATACCATGAGTTTCACCTAAGATGTACTATGGACTGCTTAGATATGAATCATAATAATAGGACAAGATTAAAAATTCACTTAACATTATTGACATCCTATGTTGCATTTTATCTGGAACATTACAGTAAATAATACTTATGCAATTTCCTGCTTCCCTTTTAGAGAAAAATATTTTGAATAAAAGTTGAAGATATTTAATATCTGCATCGCAATCAGTGAATAAATATCATTTTAACTTTTCAATAAGGCTAGGTACGTTCAAAAATATAAAAAAGTCAGTTTTTATAATGAGTAATCATGAAAATGGAATTGAATTCGAGAAAATATTTAACGTGAACAAAATTCAATTATAAGAAATACAACAGATAATTCTAGTTTCGATCATATACTCAAACACATCAATATTGTTCATTAAATGATACCCAAGTAAAACTTATCCATAGCAACAGTAACAGTAGTAAATGTTGCACCTTAGCTGAAACTCATGGTACATTTTACACATGACATTTAATATACAGGTTGTCTCATCTTTATTTAAATTATCAAAATAAGATAGATAATTTAGAAAAAGCTGAAACAATTCTCTGTATATCCAAAAGCAAGGCTCGTAATACTAACCATTGTAATTATCTAACCGAATGTATTTATTTCTAGTTAAAAAATATATTGAAAATATATTGAAATGTCAGTGACTTAAAAAATAAAACAAAAAGTAAAAAACAGTTAAAGTAATATAAAAACAAAAGGTGTTATTAAAAAACATGTATATATTTATGTTTGTATACAAAATTTGTAGTGGTTGCTTAGCAATAAATACATCGAACGTGTAGATTATACCTATTGATTAAAAATGTCCTTAAGATGTTAAATAACACTAAATGTAGAGTTAATGTCTTTGTGTATTCACTGTTTAGAAACAGGATTAGTTTATAAATAATAAAACATGATGTTGAAAATTAATAACGTACGTATATTTTAATTCATATTTTATTTAATTAAAATATATAATTTAATAAAATGTTGATCGTCTGGAATATTGTCAATTTTAAAACTAGAATTTAATTGTTCAGCTAAGTCTCATTTTAAGGTATTTAGTCTCCAGTCATCATCTCCATGAACTCTGCAAAGAAGAAATAAGACTTTAAATATGTTATCTGAACTATTTCAATAATAAAAGCAAAGTAATCTATAGTTAATTGCACACTATTTCTAAATATAATATGCTAGAGTTAATGTGACAAATGCATTTTGGCGATTTATGTTCTACATATTCTAAAAACTAAATAGCAAGGAGAACTAACTTCACATAGGTTCTAAAATTTTAACTAAATTTAAGAGATTGTGTAGTGTAGCTTTAATAATGCCAATTGCAGAAAAATAAAATAACTTTAAAAATGTATAAATTCTTTTCTCAACAATTCAATAAACTTACATTACACGAAATGAAAAAATAATGCATGCTTTATACGCTAACATTAGCAAGATTTATTTGTAAAATCCCGAACAACTCTTATATCAACAGGTAAAAGTTGCTCTGAAATACAAAAGCTCTCTCGAATCTCCAAAACAATTGAATGTACGTACCATCGAAGTCAACAGTGCCAGAACCATCAGTATCAATCTCAGCAATGATGCCATCCAGTTCACTGTTGGTCAGCTTGTCATCCAAAGCTGCGAGAATTTCCTTGAGCGTTCCAGTGGTGATGTAACCGTTGCCCTCACGATCGTACAACCTGAAGGCCTCCTTCAGTTCCTGCTGCATGGCTTCATCGTCCTCCTCCTCCAGGAAGTGGCCGGCGATGGCACAGAAGCCGTCGAAGTTGACTCTGCCGGACTTGTCAGGATCGTTGTCTGCGATCAGGGCGTTGAGTTCGTTGTCGTCGAACATCTGGCCCATGGTGTTGAGGATGGTGGCGATCTTGAGGGTATCGATGAAGCCGGCTTTGGTGGTGTCGAACATCTGGAATGCTTTGCGCATGATTGCGACTTTCTCATCTTCGGAGTCAGTCTAGAAGAACACAAAGATTTTATTAGCACCATTTTCTTAACGTAAATGATACAAGATTATCACTACATAAAATGCAATTGTATATTCACCCCGTCACTAAAATCTTTGGGGATTGTAATTTGACGGCATTTCACGTAAAAAATATATCACATACCAACAACTAGTCTAAAGATGAGTACTAAGCACTCTAATACTAGTGACAGAAGGCAACTAATTCAAGCGCGAGTGTTTGATACTATTTTCTCGATTTATGCTTTAGTTTGCATTATTATCATTTATAAGTTGTCCCCGCAGGATAAATTTTATTTGTATATAATGCCGTTTTGAAAAATATCCAAGTGGCATAAAAATGCTTTGTTAATTATTTTCAAGTCTAATGTTTATTTATTTATTTCATTTTCTAAATATCTAAATTATTATAGAATACCTACGTAATATTAATTCGTGTACTCTCTAAATAGAAAACATGAATGCATTTTCAGTCACGCATCCGCATCACGTGCGTGGAGTAGATGGGGCACCACAGAAATAAAGTATTTTTAGCGCGTGATACTGTCTTTCGAAGCAGGAATTCTTAACGTTACATATTGGATTGGCACCTGACGCGCTTGGGCACACCGCCCAATTTTTAATTAAATTTTAATTAGGGAAGTGCATCAATTTAACAACTTTTAATACATGCAACAAATAATTTTAGATGCATTACATGTAATTTATTTCAAATTATTTTAGTAATAGTAATTTACATCGCAAGACCGTTACTTTGAACTTTACTGGTGAGAACAAGCGAGTGAAGCAAGCTTGTAATTTTTGCGAGCAAATAAAGCTCGGGTTACGGTCGAGCGTTATATTTTATGATATACTGAATAGTAAATAATTTGAAAAACATTTATTGCAACGTGTAGCACAATACATTAAACTGTTGGATCGAAATAAACATAAACAATAAATATTTAGGTATGTTGCTAAGCTTTAAAAAATGCTTTACCACTAGAGACATATCTCCATAATACTAGGTTTACCATTCAGTGTATCGTAATAGCTATTTGTATATATAGAACGCAAAGTTATGTTTTGTCGCTCGAACACAAATATTGAAACGTGAGCCGTAGGCGATCGTTGCAATCGCGTAAGAGCGACATAAATATTTTGCGCTCGAATTATACACAATTTTTTCCGACGAACGGTTATAAAAAAAATTAAAATAAACGCATGTATTGCATTCCTGTCATAGATTGTTGTAGCTATTTTTTACTTCGTGTATATGGTGATGAATTAGAAGAAAAAGAAAAAAAATCTAAATTTTTACCACTCGCTGCTATTGGAGAGGAGCGACAAACTAATATCTCTCATAAAACATCAACTTTGTGTTGACAAATTCAAGCGCAAAAGTCGGCCTTCTATTCTATAGCTGCCGTCGGGAAATAAATTTAAATAAATTTATTTCAATTTTCTATAACAAATTCATGTGCAACAAAAATCTCAAAAATTTGTTTTTTTTTTTATTGCATATGAGTAACTTGAAAACAATTCGAAACGTGTTCTTATAAAAAATATTTTTTGGCACAGTTCACTCTGAATGAACTTTGAGTCTATAAATCTGAATTTATTTGACAAGTAGGACGTTAAGATGAAACAAAATTTTAAATCACCATGAAATTTTGTTTCGCAACTACTGTAGAACATTATTTTTATTGCAGTGAAAATCCTCATTGTTAATCATACAAGAAACTAAAATTTATAACTTCTATTATATTTTATGTAATACATATTTCAGGCAATTTCTAGTAAATAAGGGAATTTGGCCAGATCAGAAATATGTAATTTACTCACGTTTACATTTAATGTTTTACCTCCTGCACAAATATGTTAGGAAAGTATTGTAACGGGTCAAAATTTTTGGTAGTGAGTTTTCAACAGATAAGCGCATTTCAGAACCCCTGGAATACTATTTCACTATTTTTACGATGACGTCTGTGTGTCAGGTGTTTTGATAATATGTCAATAAATAAATGTTATTGTAGTCTGAATTTTCGGGAGATTATGTGGTGCCCACATCTGATTCTAATGGCAACATTGAGTCTATAAGGTATTTGAGCATATCTCAGTTAGTAATTGAGTTAGAGCAAATTTTGTTTTAATAAAAAAGAAGTAAAATAATATTAGCCACAATTTTTGTCTAACTTCTTTCTATTTTGTGCCATTTAAAAATTGTTGAAATAATATAACTGTATAGTTTAAATTTTAAGATTTAATACATAATATTATTTATATACGATAGTGTGTAAAATTTATGTTTAGTTGTTAGTTTTAAGTTTGTAAGTTTGTAAGTTGTTGCTTAGTAACTTTAGTTGCTGGGTTGCCGAGCAACGAGTGCTCAAATTTTTAAATACGGCAAATTTGAAAAAAAAATTGTTATCACGGCAAACTTCTCATTTAACATTGTGATCCTAATTCATAAATAAAAGTATTTTTTTTATAATTATTGAGTTTTTTCATTATATCGTAGATAAAATATTGTACGATACACATACGTAAAGCGTCTTTAGTCATTCAGGGGTCTTAAAACACTCGCTACGCTAGTGTTTTAATTGACCCATTCGTGACTAAAGACTAGCTTTACGTACTTGTATCGTAAATAACTATGAGAGTACCGTCCCCTAATTTCTCAAGCATTATTCGACAGCTGGTTACCATACTTCACGACGATAATCCTGCCCTATTAATTTATATTTTAATATGTTTGGTCTGTTTTTAAAGTAACGTAACAAAAACTAAATATTATTGAAAAAACTTTCAGAACTCATAGTATAAGAAAACATCTTTCGTCAGAAAAATTCTAATATTTTGTTTTGTATAAACGTCAGTGATAGTAGGTTAATTTTTTTTTTTAAGTTATGAATAGAGCAATTGTATATGGATTCACGAAGCAAAATCACATTCCGAAATAATTCAAAGCTTCAACTGTATGGATACAGATTCGAGTCTCATCATTATTAACAACGTATTTGTAGAAGCCGTGAGACATGAAAATGTGTAATGTACCGTATTTCTGTAGCATGCAATGAGCAGATACCTCGATGGTCACAGAAAATAATTACTTTGCTTTTAAGCATTATAACGATTGCGAAAGTATTGTAAGTGCACTATTCACTGTATTTCCACGAAAATAAACTAAACTTGCACATACCATGGCTAGCGGTTAAGTTGGTAGGAATGCCTGTATACTGACTGTACTAAATTCACCAGACACTGTCAAAACGGGAGCACGCGGTGGTTCTTATACGCCCCCCACCACAAGCGGTTGTGGTAGTCTACGAAAACGACAGAAAAATTATAGTTGGTGTTGAGAACGAGCTACAAACATCAAATACATCATTGTTCACACTTTGAATATGGAACACGCAACGAACACGGCCAGGTGAGAGATTTATGCTGCCGACGGAATGCACTGCAGGAGATGATCGTAGTGAAGTTGCACCTATCAACGATGGAGGATATGTTACAGTGAAAGACAGAAATCTGGCAAATGTCGGTATTCTCCGGTGATTGTCGAAATATTTACATGTCGACATTCAGCGTGCGCTAATGGTGGATGTTGAATAAAAATATTTTTAATGAAACCTTTTCGTACACATTACTCTTTTTAGGTTAGCTCGGTTCATTTGCGCTTTTTCTAAATAAACTTTAAGCCCGCAGAACTCGAATTACAATATTCATTTTTAATGGAACCTTTTCGTATGCTCACCTGAACTTATCTGTGTTGGTCGACATATTCTGGTGAAGGTCCGAATGTTTAATATTATAAATATTTTTTCGCATTTTCACCTCCGTGTTTGGTGTGTGTCGACATTCTCCGGTTAATATTGACACTCACTAATTTCGGTCTTTCACGGTAACATATACGAAGTTTATAGAAATGATTTTTAATTGAAAAGATGTTTGGTCATTCGTTTGTTTGCTTCTTTGCTATAAGCCCAATATGTTACAGACAAAATTGGAAGAGTAATATCAAGAAATAATATCTAAGTGTCTTTTGTCCCACATCTTAAATTCCAACATATGTTGAAGATCGCCAAGGATATTTTCCTATTTCAGTCGTTTGGAATTGCCAAAATTCAATTTGATTGTGGAAAATGTTACATTGGACAAACCGGCAGACCAATAACAACAAGAATTAAAGAACACAAACGGACCATTCATCTTAACCAACCAGAGAAATCTGCTGTGGCTAGTCATGCTATTGACTACATTTTGAAGAAACAAAAATTCTAGCAAGATCGAAATGTGCCAATGGCAGACTCATAAGAGAAGCTAAAGAAATCTATCAGTGAATCAAAATGAAGACTACGGGTTGAACAAGTCATGGCTTCTTCTGTTTTATAAATCATAATTACATGTAGTAATTAGAAAAGTTGAATATTAATTGAATTACTACGAGCTCTGAAAGCGTTTTCAACTTAAATGATTTTTATTTTATTATAAATTGCCACTAAATGAATATATCACCACGACATTTATAAATTTGTAGATTATGGGAATGCAATACCAGGCAATTAGTCTATAAATAAATGCATGGTTCAAGTAAATAACTCATGGTAAAAAATGGTGGCAGCGCTTCTATCTCACTACTATTATGAATTGTGATATGAGTCAAAATTTTCGATTAGATATAAGCATATTTTGGGGTTTATAGAATACGATTTCACTATTTTCATTATGTCGTTTTGTGTGACAATTTTTTCGTTCACGATAACTCCAATTCTAATGACGATATCATTTTCAAATTTTGTATTAAAAATTTTTTTAGCAATCCTTCAAACGAAAGTTGTGGTTTACTTGAAGGCCTATCATGTTTTATATAATATTTGAGTAAGAATAAATTTTGTATACTGAATCGTAAATAATTTAAAAGCTCTTATTATATTTATTGGAACGTGCAGCAAAATACATTAAACAATTGTATCAAAATAGTCTTTGAAATTATACACAATAAATATGTAGGTTGCTATGGTTTTAATAGTATTGTTATATGAGGGATTATGATAGTCATTATTCACGAAGATGAAGTTTGAAGCAAATCATCCGAGTGAATAGGTAATGACCATAATCCCGAATGTAATACTGTATTTTTCTACTCCTGTAAATTCAAAAATAACTTTTGAAAATGATCAAAATCGATTGAAAACACACGTGGAAAATATCTGACTACACTGTCAACTGTCAGTATATTATAATATCTATTTGTATATTTAGAACGTAAAGATATGTTTTGTCGCTCGAACACGAATATTGAAACGTTAGCCGTATGCGAATGTTGCAATCGTGTGAGAGCGACATAAATACTTTGCCCTCGAATTATACACAATATTTACATTCAAAAAGATGTAAAACAATATTTATCTACTCCTGTATAAACATATTCCCATTATTTCAATTTTTTCGATGAATTATAGTACCTATAATTCACGACAGTGAATTATGATTCATAATTCACTCTTCTCGACCAATCACAGAGCCAGAAATCCCATAGATTTAAAAATATATATGGATGGAGCGTTGGCTATGCTTTTAATACAGTAATCTGTAACCAACATAAGAGAGAGATAGTCATATCTAAAATGACGCAGTAAAGGAAGATCAGCACATTTTCATGCCACCCAGCACGTGGTATTAATGTGCTGTTCTTCTCCCACTGCATAATTTTATATATCACTATCTCTCTCTTATATTTGGCATTTAATTGCTGTATGCAAAAATGAAGAAAATGTTTCCCACAAATTCATGTAGTTTCATTAGGTTGAAATTTTTTTCGTTTTATAGCTAATAACCATTTCTTGCTTAAATCCACATTTTTCGGAAAACTGTAATAAATATACAGCGTTCTAACCTAAAGTGACATATTTATCTGTCAAATGAAACACTGTCCGTTTTATAAAATTATATGCACAACAGGATTTTACCATATTTTATATATTTAAATATGACATAAATAATTGACAAAATTATAAATTATGGACATTTTATTAGTTCTCTGAGAAATCCATAATTCACGGTTATTTTAAAGCCGTGATGTGGATCACCAAGCAACGGCCGTCTAACAGTTGACATGTAGTCAGTTGTAATTGTGTATTTTTATGTTGACGTTTTCAACGTGTGTTATCAACGAATTTCGATCATTTTCAAAAAGGATTTCCGAAATTTAAAGGAGTAGAAAACGTATAGTATTATATTCTGGATTATGGACATTATACACTCGGATGATTTGCATCACTCGTCTACGGCTCGTGACTTCATCTACGGGAATAATGACTATCATAATCCCTCATATAATAATATACTTACTTTTTGTTTGAAACTAAATTTTGTATCGTTTAAAAATTAAAATTTTCGGGAGGTTATATAGTGGACACATCAGATTCCAATGACTATCATTTTAAAATTTCATGGTTACAATTTGGAAGTACAAATCACAATCTGATAGTTTACTTGAAGGTCTGTAAGGTATCTATTTTGATTTTGAGCATATCTCAGTAAATAACGGAGTTAGATTAAATTTTGCTATAATACGAAAAGATATAAAATAATGTTAGTTACAATTTTTTATTTTACACCGTTTAAAAGTTGTTTAGGTGGAAAGTTATTTGTTGGAAACATCAGATCCTTTTGTTTGTTGTTTATAATTATGAAGCTCAGTTGCTCCATTCTATCACTTCTCATTTAAAATAGTGGATCAAAGCTGATTCAGGGATCTAAAACATATATTTCCGTGAAAATCCCAAATACAATTTTCTTTATGATTCCTATACTACGCTAAAGGAAAGTAAATATAGTCTGTCAAATAAATAGCACAGAGTTGCAGCATGTAAAAATTAGTGTTTAATCCTTGTAGCTTTCCTACAGAAACAGATTGCACCGATACATCATCTCATGTGCGATCAAAATCAAAAAGCGAAAAATTATCCGGCAAATTAACATGATTAACAATATTGGCATTGGAGCTCCGACTGCTCGAGCTCACCGCATAGATTTTATTTTATCTGTGTTCGTCATCGGTGGCTGCGACATGGCCGGCATGATTTTAAAAGAATCTTAATTAGCCGTGCTGGCTCGCCGTGTTTCATTCAATGCCACTTGCCAAACATTCAAGACGGTGTTTATGAATACCTACCGCGACGTCTTAACGTGCTCTTGTAACCAACCTGTGCACGGCTACACAAATAATTACACCTAAATTTATACTCGCTCATTTGTATTATTTCATTAATTATGCCACTCTTGAAATTTTTAGCAGGTATAGGTCGACAAACCGATTACGTCCCTGAAAGCTGTTAGTGCCTAAGTTCAAAGTATGCATATACGTAAATTGCTCTTTATTAAAATTAGGAGATATAAAGTAATTTACAATCGATGAATTGATAAAATAGTTATTTTTATACTAGTGAGCAAAGTGGCGTAGAAATAGTATATTGTACAACGAGCATGGAATGGTACTCATTTCCTACGAGTATGAAAATTTGTAGCATGAGCCGAAGGCGAATGCTGCAAATCATACGAATATGAAATGGACATTCCATGCGAGTTGTACACTATACTTTTTCTACGACCACGATATTATGTCCTAATTAATTAAATTTTGATAATAAATTTGTCCCGCTTTTACTATTAGAATATTTAACAATTCGTATCCTAGCAATGGCACCTGTACTTAAATGAGCTGACCTGTATCGATATACGTACAAAACAAATTCATTTCGCACGATGCTGGCAATGTACCTCATATCCCTAGCAACAACAAACATACAATGAGCAGATTTCTAAGTGGTCGTAGAAAATAGTATATTGTGTCATTAGGAGTAAATGTGATACTTCGCATGTAATTGTTCGACTCGCTTCGCTCGTCGTTCAAAATTACATGCTCAGCACCCAAAGACACATTTACTCCGAATAACACATGCTATTTTTTCTTCAAACATAGAAAATAAAATTATAAATATTATAAAATGCTCAATACTTCAAAAAATATTCTGTCTTATCTA
Organism: Poecilus cupreus; assembly: GCA_963942605.1. Lineage (NCBI taxonomy): Eukaryota > Metazoa > Arthropoda > Insecta > Coleoptera > Carabidae > Poecilus > Poecilus cupreus. Next base: position 22,246,537 of record OZ012718.1, read on the forward strand.
GCATTTCAAGTTGCCGTAGAATATGATGTTATGTTATTTTTGTTTTTTTGTTTCATTTTTAACTGTCAAATTATTGAATTACAACCTAACTATTTTTCATAATATTTTACTTTGTCCGCCGCCGGCGTAAATGTGTTGCCAAGGATACACTTTTACGCCGGCGGCGACAATATTGAACTTCTGCTTGTTGAATACAAATACATAACAACGTACTTTTATGACGTTTGAAGAAAAAATACTTTTTCTGTGGCTCATATGACACGAACTTATAATCCTCGAAATTTAAATATACTCTATATTATGCCAAAGCGATATGCTATCCTGGAAGGTGTACTCGTTTACATAATACTTTATGCCACCTATATAACAGACATATTATTCATATAATTTTATGCGTTTTTGTCTATTAAATCACTCAGTGAGATAATATGATGCGTTTTTGTCTATTACCTCTCTCGTTTGCTCTTCCTTACTCCATAGAAATACTATTACAGTGCTGTTACCAAAATTGTCATAGAAACAAATAAATTCGATCTATTCTGCTCCCTTAGTTTTTGAGTAAATAAATTATTATAAATAATTTAATTTTTTAAATATTTGTGGCGTAGATAAAGTCTGTATATCACAAGTGAGTTAGAGGCATAACCCATGTTTGTGAATACACACTCATGGCTTCTACCTCACTAGTAATATAAATAACTATAATTCAAAAATAATAAATATTAAAATATCATTGTGCCATTAAACGCGTGAAGTGCTGTAATCTGCCATCCAATTTTGAGTCACAAAGACAGAACCACTGAGGTTATTTTAAAAGTTTATTTGAGAAAAATTAGAACAATACCATAAGTAAACAAATTGATTTCTATTTGATAAAATTGCTAAAAAAAGCTACAAAAACATGTATTTACTCTCGGACTGTACAATTTAAACTTGTACAAGTAAATGGATATTGGCGCTATTCGTTTTATACTTTAGTAGGCAGAATTTTAATTCAAATTCCTAAGGGGGAGACAAGTCTTATTTCGTGCAGACTTACAGAATCTATTCATATGTAATATAAATAAACTTTAAAATATAATACGAATCCAGTGGTACAATTTGTATATTATTAGATCCCACTCACCATTCAGATATTGGAATAATTATATGACTAACTATCTAAACACTGAATCTTAGAAACCTTGTTTATTATACTTCCTAGAAAATGATTGCAGAGAACAACCGATTTTCAGTTGAAACACTGAATATACATTTTCCCTGAAGTGTAAGACAATAATAAATTTCAAGTTTAAGAAATAATTTGGCGTTTTGTAGATGACGCTCCAGTGAGGGATAGACAAATTCGCAGTGTTATTTGTTTATTTGTAAAATTGTTATGCCTGTTGCTGTGCGACTGAAACTGAGTAGAAATGTTGAAACAATATTGTCAGAGGTAATATAACAAGTGAACTGACGCTGAAATGTCTCTCTTCGGTTTCACGAGCAATATCTTTGATTGTTATTAATCATATCACGAGCTTATATTTAACCATAGAATTTAAAGAATAATTATTGAATTTTTTATTAATTTATAATTACCCTAAATGTACTGAACGCAACATATCAGGTATAGTAACTTAAGCTTTGATGTTACAAAAATGAGACTTTAAATTACAAAATTAAAACTAGCTGTCAATTAAGAAAAATTATCCTTAACAAAAAACCATTTCATTTTCTTTTTAACATCGCTCTGACAGACATGACTCAGGATATTCTCAATATTAATGGCTGAAAATATGTCATGTGACATTAATTATATTATATATTATAGGCTATGTTCGTACGCATATTATACTCAAGAAATACTGCACCAATTTTAACAAAAATAAAACTTAGGAATAGATTTATAGATAAATCATTCGATCATATTTCGAGTTCCTTGAACTTTTATATTGACTTGTAAGCGAGGAACGAAGTGACGAGCTTACTTCGCCAATGTACAGATATGGAACTGAGAAACGAAGTGACGAGATTGCTTCGCTAATGTACTGACATGGAAGCGAGGAACGAGGTGAAGAGCTTACTTCGCCATTGTACTGACATGGAAGCGAGGAACGAAGTGACGAGCTTGCTTCGCCAATGTACTGACATGGACGCGAGGACTACATGTAGTACTTAAATCAAGAGGCAATACAATACAAAACGCTTACTACTTAGGGTCAGCAAGTCGGTTTGGGCCCAGCTAGTAATAAATAATTATTTGTTGAGAAGCGGATTGAGAACGATAACGCACCCTAAATTCCCAAAACACAACACATCGGGTGTACTAACCTAAGTTTTTGTGTATAAAATGAACATTTGTAACTATAGACACAATGCTTTAAACTATAAAATTACGACTAGCTATCAATTAAGAATAATTATGCTTAACATCGCAAACCAAACAAAATAATAACTTCATTTGTTTCTTATCATCGCTGTGATAGACTGAAGAGATTCTAAATGTTGATTGGCGGAAAATATGTCACGTGACATACGAAATATATTCTCCTACGAATATTATAGTGACACTATTAAGTTCTGTAGTCAATGGTGACCAAAAAATTAATTGTTGACAAGAAACAAATAAAATTAATAGTCTTGTTTGTATTTAGGAAGACAAGTGAATCAGAATCCAGTAAAAAAAATTAGCGCGAGCTTCTCGCATCTGTTGTGGCGTGACGGCGTGAGCCAAACACTGATTAATTTTGTTTTGACAAGTGACAAGCACCCGGTGACAATAAAGAAGACAATGGCATCGTAAAACAAACGAGAAAAAAAGAGATAGAATATTTATACCTGTCACTTCACTTAACAACCAATAATTTAAAAAAATATCTTCACAAGTTTCGTTTGTTTATTTTATTGAGAAAATGTGCGAAATATTCAATGTAGAACGACAAACTAATATAGCCTATTTGATACTTTGATGGTCATATATTGTCTGAACTGAATTTATTAAAAAGACAACACTTCTATTTGATTTTTTTTATTTTTTAATGCAGGTCTCCATTGTAAAACTTTGTAAAAACCAATTGACGATTGTTAAAAATTAATTGCTTTCTCTTTTTATCTATTCATTTTACATATAAAGTATAAATACAAAAGTTATTCAGAATTTAGTAATCTGAATATTAGTATTTCATCAAATTAAAATTAATATTTATTAGACTTTTTAGAAAACATTTAAATTTTTCTACTTTCTGTTTTGCAATTGTAAACAAAATCAATTTAGTTCTCCGCATTGTTATGAAACTAATAATTATGAAGTTTTGTTATTCTATCTTTTCTCGTTCTTATGTTATAGAACATAGGGACATACATCCATCCATCCACTCACACATTATTGAGAAAATGGTTAACACGGAATCAAAGTACCTCAAAACATGTATTTCTGTTAAAATCTCACAATCGAATTTTTTCATTATTGCTATACTTCCTCACACTACGGGTAAGAAATTAAAAATCAGCGTATAACTACTAAATAGGATAAATCGGCTTTGAGCTTTTGAGCAAAGAACAAAGCTCTATTTGAAGTTCAGTGCATATTTTCGCACCAATCGTGTGCACAAGTTGACAAAACAACTTCGGCGTCAAGCTAAGCAAGTAGCAAATACGTGCATCGGAACACGATGTAAATACACGTATGTATTAATTATGACATTCGTTTTGCACTGCTAAAAATATTTTGGAAGCCAATCAACATATTCATCTTACGTGTGAAGTTCCCCAAGTCAAATACTCGTATGTGTGCAAAACGACACGCGCTTATAGCAGATTGTGTACAGAAAAAACTGGATTTTATAAAAAGATTTAAGATGACATATTTTAAACTCGCAAACGCTGTAAGATCATTGACGCGAATGGCGCGAACGCGGCAAGGAAGCTAACGAGATTTGCTGATGCTGACCGATTTCCACAACATTTGCTGTTTACATTCATTAGAACCTCATTAATTTTGACTAATTAATACTTTACCAATAAATTAGAATAAGAATTTCCAACCTTTAAAGATATGATACAACAATTTATTACTAAGTTAAATTGGACAAAATTTGTCACATTACAGACGATTTAAATGACATTTATATTTTTTTAAATAATGTATGGGCCACTAAATAAAATTTGTAGGATCTTTGATACACTGTAAAATAAAAATAATTCGTAACAAACTGAAAATACAGCCTTTGAAATATGAAACAAATTTATGTTTTCTTTGATGGACCGAATAAAGTTCCAAAATAAATAAAATTAAGCCCAATGCCAGTTGCATGAATAATTTAACTATGGAAAAACAAGACGTCTAAATCAACATGAAGAATTTACAATTACGAGGAAAAATTGAAAATTTCCATGTGAATGTGGAAATAATTGTTACATTAGACAGACTAACAGAACGATAATAACAGTATGCAGAACGCAATCGGGCCATTTGTCTTATCTTAACCAATCAGAGAAATCTGTTGTGGATACATAAAAAAATAATGAATTCAATTAAATGCATTTAAGTTATAATTCATTAAATAAAATAACTTTTTTTTATCTATACTCTTGTAAAAGTATTTTCTTATTTCACGTACACAAATCAATTTTGTGACACTGTTTTTCTCAAAAACAATGCTACAAAATTGAATTTAGTGCAACTGTTTTTGGGGAATTTATTATTTGTAAAATTAACAGTCTGTCAAACTTGGGGTTGTCATTGCTCACGTAAAATTATTGAATCGGAGCCCCTGCATCGGGCTAGCGGCCACGTATTTTGTGTAACTCGCCTGCGGTTCATTTACGCAAACTATACTCGTATTATAAAAAAGGTCATTGTAACACTAGTTGTTCAATATACTATTGCAGCATTAATAAATAATGAACTTAAAATAGCGGTTCTTATATGTTGACAATAATAAACTTTTGACTCGGAATGTACAATAATTTGTACAAGTAGACATTAATGCCATTCGTTATGTACTTGGGAGGGCGAAGTAAACATGCATTACAGTTTACTGTACCTAAATAGTAAATAGCAATTAGTATTACCATAAACGTCAATAAATTCATTCGTCATCTTAAATAAACTAGCAGCACCTCTAGAGGATAATTTTGTTACAAATAATGCACACCTGCTGCGCATTGCTTCATCGTTCACATTTATAACACCTAATAACATTCAACAAAACGATGAATAAATCTTACTTATACATTAATGTAATGTTCTCGGTACGCCAAAATCATTTTTGCCAGAAATTCCACACTACGATCACGATACGCATAATTTAATAATAATATCATATAGTTTTGAACTAAATACCCACGAACACAGAAGAGATTGTGTACCTGATCATTTTACGGCTCGTAACGCAAACTTCATCTTCGAGAATAATGACTATCATAATCCCTCATATAATAATATACTATTAATATATGCCCACGCATAACTCTTTACAGAGTAGTCCGATTTTGATGATTATTTTTTTATTGAATAAGGTATAACTCGGAGTTGGTTCAGTTTAAATTTGAAAAAAATAAAATCTAGCCCTAGAAAGGGTACGAAAATAGGGGATGATTTATTGTTCCCAACAGAATTTTTACATGTTAACCGATTCTACCACGCATAACTTTGTACTGGGTTATCAGATTTTGATGATTCTTTTTTATTGAATAGCGTATACCTCTAAGTTGGTTCTATTTGAATAAAAAAAAATCCAAATAGGTAGCCTCAAAAAATTATAAAATTAAAACTTTTTAACAAAAAATTAACCGACGAAAAAAGGAACTGAAAAGTGAAAAATAAAATAAACTAACCAAGGTTCCAAATTAATGTAAGTAACTAATTTTGAGTCGGCGCCAAACAAACAATCAACGAACGCCAACTGAAAATGAGTTACTTATATTAGTTTAGGAGCTTAGTTATTATGACTAAAAACGTTCATTTTATTTTTCGCTTTTCAGTTTCGGTTTAAATTTAAAATTTTAATTATCGTATATTTTATATTCCAGAGGACTGAAGTGACAAATATCCTTCGCTCTCTTCTATGTTGTAAATTTTATTGTGGAGAAAAGATAATAAGATATTATTTCTTGAGAGTAATCTTCCAAATTTCTGTAATATTTTGGACGTAAGACAGAGAAGCAAACAAACGTTTATTACTGTTTTTGATTCAAGGTTGTTCTTTTTTCTTGTTGGAATAAGACTACCTTTTAAGATCTTCTATTCTTCATTGAACAGACTGACTTTTTTAATTTAAAAAATTCCATCCAACCATCCATCCATTCTCACACACAGACATTATAGAGAAATTGGTCTTAACGAATTCAGTGGACGTCAAAATATGTATTTCCGCAAAAATCTTGTCAACGATTTTTTCATGATTCCAATACTTCCTTATACTTTGTGAAAAAACTGTTTATAATCAAAAACAATGAAATAATAAAATCAAGAACAACATTCGCCAAGAACTATGAAGAAAACCAACCAAAACTATTTTATCATCAGTGACCTCCTCATTGTGCAGTAGCAACGTCCTCTCCTATCTTACGAGCATGACGCATGCACCACGTATGTATGGTGCATGGGGATTCCGCTCGCGCCTTTTAGCGGAGGACGCTCGCCACCGCCGAAAGCGTGTCACACCACCACGCCACTGCGACGCCGCGACGCTGCTATTTATACACCCGTCACTTTTCAGTTTTCATTTCGCATTTCGCGTTTCGTTATGAGAAATATCTCTGCTCGGTTCAGCCGTCCAGGACAGGGCCGGCTCGAGGACCGAGGATACAGACGAGATGATTGATGGTGCGGTATAAACTCGTTTTATAATTTATTGGTTTGCTTAATTGTAAACGAGGACAAATCCAAAGTACTGTTTATGGGAAGAAGACTGGATAGAACAGGCAAGTTCGCAGCCGCAGGTTTCGAATTCGAAATCGTTCAAAATTTTAACTACCTGGGCGCTTGCATCAACAACGCAAACAGTATCACGGAAGAAATACAACGCAGAATTATAGCAGGGAATAGGGCGTACTTCAGCCTACTCAAGTTGCTTAAATCTCGTTCGTTATCGCGAAATATAAAAATACAACTTTACAAGACACTTATTAAACCCGTAGTGGTATACGGGTCAGAATCATGGACACTAAGCAGGGCAACCATGAACTCTTTGCTATGCTTTGAAAGAAAGATACTTCGAAAGATATACGGACCAATCGTTGAAAACAACTAATACAGGATACTGATGAATTTCGAAATATATGAACTCTATAAAGACGACGACATAGTAACTTCTATTAAAAAACACAGACTCAGATGGCTGGGACATCTGTATAGAATGGAAGACGAGCGAATGACAAAAAAGATATATATATATATATATATATATATATATATATATATATATATATATATATATATATATATATATATAAGCAAGTTGAGCTACAAAAGACCTAAGGGAAGGCCCAGACTGAGATGGCGAGACGACGTAGAGGATGACCTAAAGCGCGTGGGGGTACACGATTGGAGGAGGAAAGTACACAACAGGGAAGAGTGGAGGAGGATCGTAGCGGAGGCGAATATCCTTATAGGATAGTAGGGCCGCGAAGAAGAAGAAGAAGAATTGTTTTCTGCATTTGGAATATTAGAATATGATTATAATTAACTGCAGATTTACATACAATTCATTTAACTTCATTTCTTTTTAAAAGCAGGTTTGAAGTTTCAATTGGGTTGCATTTAACGACCGGATAAAAAATTGTGATTGAATTTTAATTCCGTTAAAAGCAGAATCCTACGGATTTTAATAGACCTAGCACTTCTGTTAGTACAGAGGCGTGTAAAAATTTCCATTTCAAATAACTAGATTTTTTCTTTTAGCATTTCTAATTTTTTGTGCAACCGGACGCGAGATAAGCATTCCGCAGCCGCAAAATAGGCCGAGAAATTGAATATCACGCCTGTTGTTAAATGATTGTTTTGTACTCTATTTTGCGGCCTTTGTTAATGGCAACAAAATAAGGTAAAAAACAATCTTTTTGACACTTGAGAATTGACATTATTATTTTAAAACTAATTGTGACCGAAAAAAATTTTTGAATAAAAGCTTGATTTTTTACATCACTAAATCCGAATCTGCAATAAAAACTAGGGGTTCCCATTTAAAATTTCGAAGTAACCCCCCTCCCCCCAGGGGTGGGGGGAGAAACTCTCATTTGATGTCATTCAATAGAACATTTTGGACGTATTTTTTTGTTTCTTAATCCGTTTTGTTGTACGCGAAATAATCGGGGGGTACGGGTGGTCTGAAACACCCTGTATATACGCATGTAATTAAGTTTTTTCATGCATATAATCCGCTCTCTAATTATAATGTTAACCATGTTAAAAGTCTGTAACAAACAGCTTCAACTTGGTTGTCGACCATGTTGTCAACCATGTTGATCGTCTATGGACCCCTTTATATGAAATAGAGTATAACTACTGTTATGTTGCCTTTGTTTTGACTAAAATTGATGAGAATGCCATTGAAATGTCATTTTGACAGAAAGGTGTTACCTGGCAACATTCTTGCGTAGTCCGGCCCTGAAAATGTCCTTTCATCAAAAATAGCCAAGGATGATTGGACATAAACAAATATTAAATAAATCAGAACCGATTTTTATTATAATAATATAGTGTTTTATGTAATTACAAAAATAACGTGGTGGAAAAGAATTTTTCCACTTTTAATGTAAACAACAACATTAATTATGAAAGTCGTCATCAACTTTTATGCCAATGATTTTAAATAGTTCAAGATGAATAAAACTGTGTCACCATATATTATTTCTGACAGCTGATGTGCGTTACCTGTCAACCTCTCATAACACGAAAAATTAGGAGGTGGATCATAAACTACAACTACACTCCAATTCGCACATTCGAAAGATTACTAGACGAAAGAATAAAAAAAATTTAACTAGACTGTCCAATGGAGCGCTGTAGTCGCTTCATGTATATCAACCAAGTTTAAAATAAGCAATTGTGAAAATAGGGAAACTGTATTCTGGGGACACCAAAACGTGCTTATCTGTTGAAAACTCATAAAATTTGTTCAGAATTAAAAACTGTACCAAATGAGCACAAATTTATTGATATACGTTTCTGTAATGAGATAGACGTAAAATAAAATTTATAATATTTAGATGTTTCCAGAGTGCCATGGTAAACAAAACTCTCAAACAGTTGTATTGTTTCAGTTTGACAGATGGCATTTAGCATAGTTTTAATGATTATTTCCGTCATTACAAATTTAACCAATCAGAATGTCTCATTTTTCATTGTTGTGCATTTTAGATAAGTGATTAAACAGCACCATGTTGTTTATTCGCGATTAAATTGAAGCTAGCATTTATATGGAAATTTTGAACATTTTTAAGGCATATTTAGCCGGATAATTAGTTGCAGAAGCAAGATACATGTTTTTTACCTTTGCTGGTATTCTGTCTTTAAACATGCCGAATTATTCAATTCAAGCTATTTTTATATACAAATTTTTGACATTTATTTGACAAGTAAAAAGAAAAACAATCAATTGGCTATAGTTACACTATAACAACATAATTTTATGGTGCTTTTTGTTTATATGTGTACCGATTTATTTATGTGAAACTATGTCAAAATCAATGTTTTAGTACAATTTCTTCGGCAAATATTAAAGTTTATGCTATGAATTCGTGAAATAATCTTGACATATACCCCTCGTGCTAAAGAATTGAATCGATTAAATTTGATGTCTAGCTTATTTACAAAATTTTGCTTTTAAAAAAGTGTTATTGTACATAATAATTTAAGATAAAATCCCTCGACCTGCGGTCTCGGTATTCAAATTATTATGTACTCAAACAGTTTTTAAGCAAATTTTTTTGCATAAGCTAGACATGTCATATTTAATCGATAAATTCCCACGACTAGTTTTTAACCAATCATAATGCAAAACACTTGAAAATTCAACCAATAGGGACAGTTTTATACTGATAAAACCCTGGAATATTATTTCGTGTCTTACAATCTTTTGGTGGAGTTAATGCGCGAACTCTAGGAATTAAAAATTTTGCATAATTATATATACAGGGTGTTCATTTTAAGTGGTACACTATTGCTATTTCGAGAACTATAAGAGCCACGAGGTCGGTTAAATTAGCAAACAATTTCTATATTATAAGACAATAAAAATGAGCGAAACAAGAATTTTTTTAGACCAGTGGTTCTCAAAATGCAGGGTGCAACTTTCTTATTTTAAATGGCAACCTACTTTTTTTATTTGCTTATTCGATTCAGTATTTTTTTCTGAATTCAATGATATTCACATGTAATGACCAAATATTACAAAATATTTGAGAAAAATGCAAAATTAAAAATGTATTATTTTTATTTAAATATGCATATACAAAGTTTGCCATGGAAGAAAACAAATAAATCAAATGCAGAAATAATTGAAAAAACTGTAATTATGAGAATAATTATTAATTTAGTTGTTACAATACAGAAATACAGAGGTACACTCAAAAAAACTAATATTAAAAATTGTTTGATTTATTTGTTTTCTTCCATGGCAAACTTTGTATATGCATATTTAAATAAAAATAATACATTTTTAATTTTGCATTTTTCTCAAATATTTTGTAATATTTGGTCATTACATGTGAATATCATTGAATTCAGAAAAAAATACTGAATCGAATAAGCAAATAAAAAAAGTAGGTTGCCATTTAAAATAAGAAAGTTGCACCCTGCATTTTGAGAACCACTGGTCTAAAAAAATTCTTGTTTCGCTCATTTTTATTGTCTTATAGTATAGAAATTGTTTGCTAATTTAACCGACCTCGTAGCTCTTATAGTTCTCGAAATAGCAATAGTGTACCACTTAAAATGAACACCCTGTATATATATATATATATATATATATATATATATATATATATATATATATATATATATATATATATAAGTATGACCTATCTAAATAAATTTTGGATATTTATGACACGTGTAACAAATCATTTTTGGTTTATATTTTTAATAAGACATATCATAATAAAGTTGGAGATAAGACATCTTAAATTGTCACTTAACTGTGTCATTTCCAACTTGACGAAAGCTGAGACGTCGCTGCCAAAAACCTGTTATTTGTCAAATTCGTTTAACAGAAAGAAACGTGTGTTTTGGGGTTCAAGGGAACCAAACGTTTTAACTACTAACTACGCTTTTAAAATTGTAAAGTTTTCAAATGCTCTCTATAGCTTCCGCATTTATTTCAGAACAAATTGACGTTTTATATTACAATAAAACACTTCAAACAACTTGACCATGATACGATAAACAAAACTATCAGCTCTGTAAAAATATGAATGTAGGTGGTGGGTTAATCGGTGGCAAGATGGCGGAGGAATAAGACAAGCAAATTATCTGCCATGGCTGCATGTACAGGTTGTTACATCAAGCAACTAGATTAACCATTATGATGCGATATTATTGCAGATGTTGTTGAATTAGAGCATTCTTGGTTCGAAGTGTAAACATATTTGTTACCCTTTTTATGAAATTATGAAGTTAAGTTTTCTGTTGGGGAATTTTTGTGAAAGTACACCCCTAGTTTTCAAATATCTCTTACTTGAATATTGGCGAACTGATATCAATAATATTTATAAATTCATGTGAAAATAATGATTTTTACCAACGTAACCTAGATGAAAATCAATATCCAGAAAGTGATCGGAATTCGGAACAAACAGATACCGTGTGTCTCACGTAAATATTGGCATAGGCATGTAAAATCAGTTTTTTGTAAATAAAAAGTGTCCGGCAAAAAATTATGCATCCAAATTTTATATCACAATACTGCCTATATCCCTAAATCTTATTTAATACAGTTTCATTTATTTTAATACCGCAATTTAATGAAATTAATAATAATAATTCCTAATTTTCCGCCTATTTTATTTTATTGCTACTGACGTATAGTGCTTGCAATTTGTTTTAAATATTTTAATCTGTCACTGTCAATTTCTGGCGTTGGAAACCATTCGGCGTTCATTCCTGTGAAGTATTCAGATATTTGTCTTGCATTGCGCCACCCCATAATACATTCTAATAATATTTACACGGTTCTCGACATTTATTGTATTCATAATGACAGTGACAGATTAAAATATTTAAAACAAATTGCAAGCACTATACGTCAGTAGCAATAAAAAGAGTAGGTAGAAAAATAGGAATTATTATTATTAATTTCATTAAATAGTGGTATTAAAATACCTAATTAAAATATTTAAAACAAATTGCACGCACTATACGTTAGTAGCAATAAAAAGAGTAGGCAGAAAATTAGGAATTATTATTATTAATTTCATTAAATTACGGTATCAAAATAAATTAAACTGTATTAAATAAGATGTGGGGATATTGGCAGTATTGTGATATAACATTTGGATACATAATTTTTTGCCGGACACTTTTTATTTACAAAAAACTGATTTTACATGTTAATTGCTTATGGCAACATTTACGTGGGACACGCGGTATGTATTATCTTTGAGATTAGCTTCCCAATTCAAAAAGCAATAGCCCATTTTTAAATAATAATAGATTTCTATGGTAAAGTGTAAACTAATTTTTTTTTGTACACTGTGGCACTGAAAAGTATCTTATTGTGTAACCGGACGCGAAATTGGCATTTCGCAGCCATAATATAGACCGCGAAATAGAGTAAAAATCAATCATTTTGACACTTGCTGAGGGAGCATTATAAAATCACTCTATTGGTTATGTACTTAAATGGGCAGAAACATATCAGTTTATCGATATATTTTACATGTACATAATTGTTATAAGCTTCCAATTATGCTATAACGTTTTTTGAAGATATAATAAGTTTGAAAAATTTAAGAATTTACATGTTACAAAGAAGACAAACAGTAGTATAAAAACATCATCAACTTTTACTTTCGTCGGATCAAAACAAAACATCAAACAATGAAATGAACTTCGCTTTCATCAACAACCATCTCATTCAAAACCTTCACCAACTCAACGCCAGCGCTATCACAACCCATCGTACCCTGAGTATATTTAAACTTTGAAGAATCCCGACACATGTTCGACAAAGTCGCCGCGACGGCAGATTCCACCACGCTATTTATCTCTTTCTCTCTCTAGCATTTCGCGCGTGGGCACAGGAAGAAAGAGATGGATGGTAGCGTGAATTTAAGATGGTTTTCTCTGAGTTTGTATAGCTGCTTGCTTCTTCGGCTCGGTATTTATAAGTGGTCCTGATTTGAGAAGAGTTTTTAAGTTGTTCTTATATTTAGGACAGTTTTTCATGAACACTCTCAAGGGTAGTGATAAATTTAGACCCTGGAGGAGTTTCAATTTTAAGTGACTTCTTGTTGGACAGTTTTCACGCCTACTAGCACAATACATGAAGTTAAATATTCAAAATACATATTTCTTATTTGTATAATTATTTTTAGATGGAAAAATATCACGAGATATATTCAACACATTCGTCTTATTTCAATTCTGTTTTAAGGAGCAAACTATAGTATTCTTATATCGGTGTAGAATTGAAATGTTGATCATAGGGATTTCAATGCTATTTTTACTTTCTTATACAAAGTGTAAAGGAATTGGAATCACGACAAAATCGCTTTTGCGGTAATACATATTTTGACGTCCACTGAATCCGTTAAGACCAATTTCTCAATTAAGTCTTTGTGTGAGGATGGATGGAAGGATGAATGGATGGATGGATGTCCGTGTGCGCAATATCTCATGAACAAGATAAGATATGTAAACGAAACTTAAAATTCATAAGTTTCATGAAAAAATGAAGAGCTGAGTTGATTTTGAATAAAATCGAAAAACCGGAAGAGGAAGTTTACTGGTCACACAAAACAATAAATTTCAATTTAAAAAAAAAATGGAATCAATTATGAGAAAAAGTTTCAAATGAAAGATGTTAGCAAAAATATTTGGAATATAAAATGTTATTTGCACTTTTCTTATAATACGCATCTAATTATGAGAAAAACTAAAACATTTTTAATATCTATGTGTCAAACTTGTCCAATAATTGTGAAGTGTCAAAAATATGAGTTTTGTGAAATATTCTAAAAGTAATATTTGTATTATTAGTTAGAAAGATTTGAAGAATAGATATTAATTGATTTATATTTTAAAATAAATTCATAGTTATAATGAGAACAAAAAATTAAACAGGTTTAACCGTTTAACATCTATATATCAAATAATTGTCAAAATATAGACATACGCAAGGAACAAGACATACGTGTTCAGTTGGTTTTATTTGTATAAGAAAGTAGTGGGGTGCTCATACCAGATTATTTTGATATTGCTGTAAATTTTTGCCTATTCACTTTACAGCAAACATGCAAATACAAAAGTTGTTCAGAATTTAAAAATGCATACAATAAAGCCTATTTGGTTACCTAAATGTTAATATTTCAGGGTAAATCAATCAAATTAAAATCAATATTTATTTGAAAAATTGCAATATTTAAATGGTAAAATTAGACAAAGCTAAAAATATACAGGGTGGTGAATCGAAGGACGTATCATCGTGTTTTCAATTCTATTTTTAAAATGTTCAATAATTGTCCTCCCTAATTTTATATCAAAAAAGATAAGGAAGAATTTCTGCATTTTTTTGCCACTAATATTTATAATTTTACTCTACATGGAAAGAAAAAAAGAATGTTTGTTAGTAATTTTCTTAAAATCATTAGTGGCATGAAATAACAAAACAAATGCACCAATTAGCAGTTATACATTTTTAACCAAAAAACTTGATAGCAAACACTCATAACAGCAGATGAGACAAATATCTTTTAATTGGTATATTTGTTTTGCTATTTCATGGCACTGACGATTTTAAGACAATTACCAGAAACATTTTCGTCATTTACAGGAAATTGTGCGCATTTGAATGTCATAATTATTTTAGAATATCAAACAGGAAAACTTTTCATGATTGATTCAATTCGGCTACTGTATCTAAATCTTCCATTTCCGATAATAATTCAAGTATACATATAGTACCGTACTTCCGTACTTCAAACACCTTAAATATAAATGACGGTAGTCCTGAAAAACTCAGTAATTTATGAAAGTCAAATATCTCTTCTCTAATTAACAACTTGACTCCGCAAATACATCAGCATCAGGACAGAGTGAAGCTTATCTTTGACGCTCGAGCTCTGATTAATCAACTAGGAACGTGGACAAATTATAAATAATGTATGTCGATCTGATTTATACCGTGCGTATTCATCCTGCAGAGTTTGTAGGAAATTGTGCTGTATTATGTTTACAAACCTGTATTCCATTTGAGAATGACAAAGAATAATAAATCAACTGTCATATTCCAGTACCGCACCAATAATTGTTTGCTCAGGGATAGTAAAAAACACTGAATTCGATATAGATCTAGGTACAGCAAAATTATTTAAACTTAAATTATGTTCATGTTATTGACGATTTGGCAACGAATTGCGGTACTTCGTTTACCGCTCTGTCACTGCAAAATCAATCCAATTAAATTAAGGCTCAAGTGAAGGGGGGAAGTAGGGCTTTTTTATAATATAAATATATAAACAGACACTCTAAAAAATCCTATCTTTGTTACGGTCCAAAATGAAATAAACCCTGAGATGGGTGATTACAGAAGTTGAAATTTCAGTTCAAACTATGCTTACAAAAATTACATTTCATTCAAATTAGAACAACGTTATAATTAGAAAAATAATCAAAGTCCTGGATTGCAGTCATTCAATATTTATTAAAATCGGCCTCTACAGTTTCAATAACATATTTCCCTTCTTCAGGTGATTTTGTTGAATAAAATTTGTTCTTATGCATGCTCTGATATAACAAATTAAAATACAAAGTTAACAGGAACAACACACATAAAATAAAAAATAAAATTTCATTAATTAAGTTTTAAATATTATATATTTATGGTCACACCTGAAGTTGGTTTCAACGTTTATTAACTTTATTCTGTATAATACCAACCGTTTTATGAAGAATATGTTTTATTTTGGTTTCGAATTAGTTTTTGTTTTGGGTTGGTTTCAAATAAAAATAGATAATGTAGCACATATTTTAAATAATTCGAACAGTTCTTGTCTAAGATATTCACATTAAATTAAAAATTCCCTGTTTTTGATGTGTAAGTTGTAGGGTTGCCAATTGGATCCGGATTTTATATGTATCCGGATACCCGGATTACGAATATCCGAATCTCCACGGATCTCAAAACCGGATCTAGAATATCCGAGTATCCGGATCCCATCCGAATTTTACTAACATTATTGTACCAAAATTGTCAATTAATTGACTAAATAGAATTATAAGTATTATATTATACACTCGTATATATCAAAAATGTAATTTCGTTTTCTTATACATTTTGTTATGAAACTTTTGTTATTAATTACATTTACTTCAATACAGTTAATTAATTTTGAATATAAATATGTATGTACAGTAATAAAATAGCGTCGATATTCAGAAGAATATTATTATTTGTATAAAAAGTGTTTTAGAAAATCTTACATGCACTCCCTTCGAAAATATTAAAAACTTGAGATTCGGATCTTACATTTATCCGGATACCCAAATGTACGGATTTGAGATCCGGCTATTTGAATATCTCGGATATCCGGATTTTCGGATACTCGGATAATTGGCAGCCCTAGTAAGTTGGTAAAGGCTGATCCTACTGTATCTGTCAGAATCTATATTTTTCGTAACCAACCTCAAGTTTGGCTATAAAGTAAAATTTGACGTTATAAAAAACATATGTTCTTCTTTCGAATTTATCATAAAATTTATGTTATTTATCATGGTTCTCCTTCTTGCTAATAAAATTGTAAATTCTTGAAATTAACTAATATAAACCTTGGAACGTGTTCGGAATGAAGTAGCACGTACAGAATTCGCACGCACCGAAAGAAGACTCGGCCATAAATAATGCGGTCAGGTGGTGGCGGCCGCAGTAATCAGACGTTAAGTATGCGGCCCGTGGGCCAAAATGTCTAATAACTTGTTTATTATGTTGGCACTGCCATAGACGGTTCCTCGTTCGCCTCATCATCTTTGTTTTTACCTTACCTCATTGCGGCACGCGAATATGCACAAGGTGATTATTTTTGCTGCTGCAGATTGCAAATTTTGTGCAGGAATGCAGCGTCACTCCCAAAATGTTTGCAGTGACGGGGTAATTAAGTAATTGTACTTTATAAATAAAGTTCTGCTAATTGCAGACGGATTTTTGTTGGCTCAACGCTCAAACTCATCTTACTATAAGACTCGATTCTCTCTATAAAATATTTTCATTGCTAAATGGGCTCCTCCACCATTTTTTAAATTGCTTAAGGAACCTTGATTTAAATGTACAACGATCTGCGAAAATGCGGCGTGAAAATTCGCTGCTATAATTTTTGACCTCTCACACATACCGGGTGTATAATAGAAATATAACCAAATAGGCTTCATTGTGTACATTTTTAAATTCTGATTAACTTTTGTATTTACACTGTAAAGTGAATAGGTAAAAATTTACAATAAAATCTGATGTGTGATGTGTTTTTGCTTGTAAGTTCCCTTTTATCCCTTACATGTGCACATGCAACTTATTATTTGTCTAGCATCATTCAACTGAAAATTATTCGAAACAATTATTTGTTATAAAATGTCAAAAATGTATAAGTATATTTTATTTAAATTGTATTAGATTAATGTAAGTGTAATTATTAACACTAAAATGAAACAATAATTGCAATAATTTAATATATTTTAGTAACTTGCATTAATCATTAATCACTGTTCACTGTCAAAACACAACATTCATAGATCATGCATTTTTCAATTTACAGGTTAGTTAATTTTTTCATTTGGACCTCAATGATGGGTTTATAAAAGTTTGTATTGTTCTTTCCCGCATAGCTGTCCCTCGCAATATCTGTCTTGAAACCTGCATTTCTTCGTTCACGTGCCCCACATGATTGCTGTTTGACAGCTTGCGTCCGTTCGTTATACTATTGGTCCGGAATAAACTTATATCAACACTTTGGAACCCACAGTTAATAATAACCGACATTATTTAAGTACAAAGTCAGATTTCCCATTGAAATCCTGTATACAGTCTGCGAGACTCCCCCGGAAAAACTTATAGCGCATGACGCTAGATGTCACCGGGCTCGAAAAACACAGATGCTTACATAGCGTATACGCCATATTTCACCCAGTCTATGCGGTAGATAATAAAGGTATTTTTCTTGGAAAATTAGTAGACCATGGAATACCATTGTTCTATTTTATAGTCCAACCAAGCCTTGCATTGACTTTACCTTGTACTGTGGATCATAAGTTCCTCGGTTCGAGTCTCAGCCGAAAAATTTCCGAAATTAAATTTCTAAAATTTTCAATACATAAAATTATTCCTATGGCTCCTCCACCACTACCTTGAAGGCGGTGATTTGACGACTGGTAACCGCACTTCACAAGCAAAAATATATCATAATACCGAGATCTGTTTTCCACAGAGTGCAACGCCCAGCAATGGTTAAATGGAGTGATGATATTATTATTTATTTTAATATTTCGCAGATATAAGATGGACAATGAAAATCCAACAACCTGTATAGTAAAATCAAACAGATATAATAAAATGTCATTAATACATTTTTGCGTGTGCATTGCTGTTAAATTATAACCTCCAAAGTTGTTAATATTGGATCTCATGATCTATTCAAGCGTATCAGATTTTAATTTGAATCTATCTTTAATTCTCTGGAAATGACAAATGATTTAATTATTATCAGTTTAATTAAAAGCTATTTTCCGTACATCTGCTCTACGCCTCTACGTTGGTTGCCAATATAATCAATAAAAATGTAACGTCACAAAAGTTGAGTGCATATGTTTCTCTGTTTATAACAAATGAGGTTTTTAACACGCATTTCATTGTTTTCGCATTAACATGAAAGTTATTTGTCAGGCGCTGTAAACATCACATTAAACGCACACAATGAAGCTAAATGGTCTGTTGCCAACATTTCAACGCTATAATCCACTAAACGCACCAAATTGCTTATTTTATGTTGAATTGTATCCAATTCTCATGGATACTGGGAATGCTAATTTATTTATCTTTTATTTTTAGCGCGATGCACTTGCAAATTTATTGAAATATCAACTGGAACAGATGTTTAGTTTAGGTATGCACTGTCTGTGTATATGTAATAGAAATGATGGCGTGTGTTTACATGGTTTATTCCAATTTTGTTGGTGCGTGCGTTGAGTGTTTATTTTAGGGAATGTATCTATTTTTCGAGTTAAATATTGATATATAGAACAAGTTAATTTAAGACAAAATGCGTGAATTCTTAATGGACAATATTATTTAAATTTTTTAAATGGTGACACATAAATAAGATTCATCTTCACGATGGGCTTGATTAAAAGTTGTGTACTCTTGATTGATCCTTTCAGTTCTACTGAAAATGAAAATGAACTATCAGACTCGATATTATGAGAGCTTTGACTTCGGTTAAATTAGATAAAAGATGCCACACTAGTAGGATAATTTAATGATGTTTTTGTTTTCCCGAAAGAATGTATAGCTCACTAGACATGGACTAAAGCATTTCAAATAAAAAAGGTACATATTTTTACCATCTAATCAGTGAAATAAAAAAATATTTTTTCTGTTGCTCATATTTGAGATTTACACAAACTAATATTCTAAATAATGAAATCAATATTAAAAATATCGTAGTAAAAGCTTTTTTTCGGATTTTAATGATTTCTAACAGCTTAATAGTCTAGTAGTAAATGCGGTGGCAGTTATATGGTACTAGGTCTACTAAGTTAACCATTAATCATATTTTCATAAAATTTTTATTTTCCTTAACTTTTTTGTAAAAATACACCATTTATAAAATCATCGTTAGACGAACAAAAATTAGAATTTATTTATTTTCACGTAAAATATTGTGAGAAGTGTATAAACTTGTACATCATTAAAATCAGTAAAATGACATTAATAATAAATTGACAACTGGTAACCGCACATCATGCTCAAAAATATAATTTACCTAAATCTACAAAAGTAAAAATAATACGAATTTTTTATTTTCAATTCCTTGGAAATCTTTAAAATATAATTTGTTGTCTTTAGAGACATTCTTTCAACACCAACGCCTTCCTCTTAACTCTGACCCAGTCTCCCAAGAAAAATGTAATAATATCTACAAACGTTTGCCAATAACTCCCAAAATATCATCAAAATATAAAATCTGACACCTCTGTTAGCCATTATTTTCTAAGCAATCATTCATCCGCCCACGCAGTAACGTACCACACACAAATTCCTTTAACTCCTGCCCTGGACACGTCCTGGCGCCGACGCCCCGTTGAGGTGAACACAAATCATTGCCTCAAACTTTATTATTCCAATTAAATAAAAACCGTATTTTTCCTTCTGGCATATGCGGCGTTTATTTTCATTCCTTAGTGAATTTTAATACTCGCGTAAATACACAAACATCCTAGACGAAAATACCCGCTACCCCACCTCTGGACAAATATTAATTCGCTATTTTAACGCGGAACTAATGCACTCGGACTATTTTTAGATTATTGGCGGTGAGGTTAGAATCACTTTGACAGTTGCTAAATCGATCATGAATGAACCGTGACGACATCAATTATTTTTACTGCTTGCAGTGCGGGTGGTGTGTGGTTGACATGACGACAGTTGCTAAAGCAACCGATGACAAATAACTGATGATTTTTATTTTGTTGCATGTGCCAAAGTGACGTTTATTTGTGGATACAAAGTTCGATAAAATTCTAATTTCGTGAAAAGTGAAGATGTTCGTCATATAACATTATTGTTTTACGTCAGGTATGAGCGAAAACACAAATTTATAAATATATTATCACAACATTTAGAAATATAAAATACATTTATGTCTGGTACATACTGGATTTAATTTATACATTCAAAATTAGAAATTTAATTTTAATAATATGAAATAAATATACCGTGTGTTGTTGGCATAGGCAGTTAACATGTAAAATCAGTTTTTGTAAATAAAAGTGTCCGGCAAAAAATTATGCATCCAAATTTTATATCACAATACTGCCAATATCCCTACATCTTATTTAATACAGATTACTTAATTTTGATACTGCAATTTAATGAAATTAATAATAATAATTCCTAATGTTCCGCCTACACTTTTTATTGCTACTGACGTATAGTGTTTGCAATTTGTTTTAAATATTTTAATCTGTCACTGTCATCAAGAATACATTAAATGTCGAGAACCGTGTAAATATTATTAGAATGTATTATGGGGGCGCAGAGCAAGACAAATATCTGAATTCTTCACAGGAATGAACGCTGAATGGTTTCCATCGCCAGAAATTGACAGTGACAGATTAAAATATTTGAAACAAATTGCAAGCACTATCACTATACGTCAGTAGCAATAAAAAGAGTAGGCGGAAAATTAGGAATTATTATTATTAATTTCATTAAATTGCGATATCAAAGTAAATAAATTTGTATTAAATAAGATGTAGGGATATTGGCAGTATTGTGATATACAATTTGGATGTATAATTTTTTGCAGGGCGCATTTTATTTACAAAAAACTGATTTTACATGTTAACTGCATATGCCAACATTTACTTGGGACACACGGTATAAATGCCTACCTTTACTGGTTTATGCTGGCTTTACAAATTTAAAGATTTACAATTTACATTTAAAATATCTCCGTATTTTACGTATAAATCCCAGCTTAACTGGATAACAAAGAGAACTTTGACAACAGTAAAATGTGTCTAGATTGTCAGTTACACTGATTTATTTGTAATCATCATAACATGGAACATGGATGCGGAGAGTGATAAATATGAAAATAATTTAATCGTTGATTAAAGATCATCACATATAAAACCAAGTTGACAATTTAAGGCTCACCGGAGTGCGCACCCACTAAAATTTTGTAATAAATGTTCTCAGTTAAAGTCATTTATAATATTTATTTCTTTTATGCTTTGTTAGGAAACCAAGACACTTTACCGAATGTGTAGAGAATTAAAAAAAACGTTTTTTTTAACTACCATATTGCATTATTAGTGCAGGCCACGCCAAAATTTGCATTCAACTAGGTGCCCACCTTCCCTTAAACTGCGAATTGACTTATTTGTTTTATTGAATTATGTTTACCGAATGTTCGCAGGCACGATGGAGCAAACTTGGTACTTATTTCCGGGACAAAAATTAGAAACCACAAAAATAAAAGATCGAGGGAAAGCTCTGATAGCAACTCCAGCAGCATGGAAGAAAATCACGGACCACTTGGACAAAAAGAGAGTGCAGCAAGAACTCCTGGAGGAGGAACTTGAGCACAAACGATATCTCAAGGAGGGCTCGTATGCGATGACCAAAGATTGGGATAATTCAGTTGAGGTAAGAAACCTACACATTTACCAGTCGCCAAACAACAACCCCCAAAGATGTTAGTGAAAGAGGAACCACAGGTTTTTTTTTTTTCTATATACATAGTAAGAACTTGGACTCGAACCGAGGAAAACAATTATATTTTTGTATGGGGTATTCCAATATATTCTATATAATTTTTTTATATATCATTAGGTTAGGTCACAAGAAATCCAAGTACAAATAGGAAATTTAATAAAATAATTAAGTGAATTTTTCTTTAATTTCATCAAAGATGTGACGTCACAACGCCTGAAAACTTGGAGAAAAGAATATAAAGGAGAGAGCGTTAGCAAGTAATAATGAAACCGCTTCCTCTGCATTTGGCAGCCGTACTGTTTTTTTCTGAACGTATGTACCGTGCAAATCCCCTCTCCAACCAGAACCATGGCTTGAATGCGTCTGCCCTCACCTGATTACATTCCCCTTGCCATAATATACGGTTATGCTCTCTCCTTTATCTTCTTTCATCCAAGCCTGAAATCATTTCAGCATAATCGAACTAGTGCTCATGTTTGTCAACCTGTTCATTTGTTTATCCACAACTGTCAAATAATATACCCACAATTCATCTGTTTTTATCAATAACCTTTGTTACTGTTGCTAATAAAATAATATTGACAGTTCAATGGAATAATATTCTCAATCGTTATGTCAAATTAAAATCTTTTCTGTCAAAAAAGTAAAAACAAAATTGCTTTTAAGTAATTTTTTATTATACCTGCATCATAAACCGTGTTTAAAACACGCTACAGCGTTCATAAACGCAAGATTAAAACACGCCGTGCTTTAAAGGTTGCCAAGCAACAACACAAATAATTACTATTAATATCTGTCGAAACTGTCATGACAAATTGTAAAAAAACGAATCTACGTAGTAACGTAAACAATAAATGCTAACCAAACTCCATGTAAACGATATACACATGCGCAAAATTATGAAATGAATCAAAATCAAAATGTTGCTTTCCATTTTTTTCCAGAGTATGATGCAGGTATAATAAAACATAGCGTATGACACACGTGTATAAGTGCTTTTAAAGCACTAGCGATGTTAAAAGCACTCCGCTTCGCGTCGTGCTCTTAAACTCGTCGTACGTGCTTTAAAAGCTTACTTATACACTTGTATCATAATATACTATTTCCCACATAAAAAACCAAAGACTCTAGTTTTTTAAATTTTTTCTCATATTTCAAAACAAATACTAAAAATTTGCTGATAAAATATACTAATCTACTCGCGTTCGCTCGTGATGCAAACTTCATTCATTACTAGTATTACTTGTTTATTGAATAATATACTATTAAAATTAAATTTCATTCGTATTCTATCATTTTAAAAATTAATATTATATAAAAAGATATTTGAAACACTATACTTTCTTATTACAAACATAGATTTTTTTCTTTTCTGTTAAAGCGGTCTCAACTGCTGTGTTTATATTCCGCATCGGTTCCTCGTTTTCGGTGGTATGACAACGGTACACAGTGTTCGCTGGTATGGGTTTTCGCAAAGCGGTCACCCATCAAACTACTGTCTGCTGGCAGTGTTGCTTAATTTGCGTTATCGAGTGAACCGGCATCAACGCACCCTGCCATGACTTTTGTCTAATACAGAAATAATACGAACGTTACTTAGACTGCGCGAAACAAACATTTAATGGTACAAAATAGTTATTTATATCAAGACACTAAAGTATAATTTGTTATTACCATATGAGTGTACTTTAATATCGATTTCGGAAAAAGTAATATTTTGACATTTATTAGATACATACATACGTTGTTTTCCTTTTTGAACATCATAATCAGCTGACAATGTTTTATTCCGTCAGGGCATCAGGACTTAAATAAAACTGTCATCCCAAATCTACTACCAACGCATTCTACACCCAAATCAATTTTTCCGGAATTTAAATGCGTTCCAGTTTACTTAACAGTTCATAAACTGAATCAAAACACGAAACCAATCTCTAATGTATGCATAAAATAGTTCTCTTTCAAGTTGTCTTCTGTTATCGCATAAACACAAATCAATCTGCGTCTTTATAATATTAAAAATAACAGATTTTATTTACCCACCGTACGTGAATGTGTTTCTCAACACGAAAATAATCGGCGTGCACAAGAAATAAACAGACTATTAAAATGAGCCTCAATGACGTGAATTATTTTGGCCGGCGCATTCCGAAACATTTTGTTGTTTTTTAATAGTAGAGTAGCTTAAAATAGCCCTTGTTGACGTTGCCTAAATTTAAGAATGATTGGCATGTCCGTTTATAATTTGTTTCGGAATTGAATGTGACTGAAATTGTTATTAAAAATATTTTTCTCGGTGACAGGACTTGGTCCATTTTCTTCGCTTGGCTGAAGAATCTCTAGTGTCTAATGTTCCGAAATATAAGAAATTTAATGTCACTTTTATTTTTGACGCGTGAGTCACTCACCAGAAATATTCTCAATAATTTTACCTTGCACTCAATGCAGTTTTGTAATAACAAGATGTTTAAAAACATCTGTCCGATATATGTTTTACCTACAATGTTGCACAAGTGTAAATCATGTTACTGGTGGGTTTGTAAACGTTTTCTAAAAATATAGGTCGACAAACCCAAATGCGCATTAACGTAACGAATGGCATTAGAGGTTGACAAATTGAAATACGACGCTGAGAGATGCAATTTAAAAATATTCTTACTAATCCGTGAGCCAGCTGTAAAAACAGCGACTCATTTGACCAAAAGATTCAGTAAGTTTTATGGAATCTATCCATTTAGGTACATCGAAAAGTGCAAGTCTGCCATGCAAATCTGGGTAGAGTTCAAAATGGCGTCCATTAAAAAAAGGAAGTAAATGAAGGAATTTTGAATCATGTGACCATAATTTTCTTTTTTATTTCGTAATACTAATCGAAAGACACCAGTCTGCCACTCGAACGTGGGCGGGTTACTCGGCAGATGAATTGCAAAATTTAAAATTTGTGGCCTCAAATTTCGAAACACAAATTTTAAATTTTTAAATTCGTCTGCCAATACGACCCGACCACGTACGACTGGCAGACTGGTGTCTTTTGATTTGTATTTTCGTCTAGTATCATGAGATAAAAAAGAATATTTTGGTCATTTGAGCCAAATTTCGGGCCACAAATTTTAAATTTTGAAATTCGTCTGCCAAGGCAACCCGACCACGTACGAGTAGCAGACTAGTATTTTTTGATATGTATTTTCGTCTAGTATCATGGGATAAAAATAACATTTTGGTCATTTGAGTCAAATTTCGAGCAATAAATTTTAAATTTTGAAATTTATCTCCTGAGACAACTCGACCACGTACGAATGGCAGACTGGTGTCTTTTGATTTGTATTTTCGTCTAGTATTTCGAGATTGAAAAGAAAATTTTGATCACATTATTCAAAATTCCATCATTTACTTTCCTTTTTTAATGGACGCCATTTTTAATACCACCCAGATCTAAATGGCAGACGTGCGCGTTTCGATGTACCTAAACTGGTAGATTCCATAGAATATACTGAAACTTTTGGTCAAATGGGTCGCAGTTTTTAAAGCTGATTCACGGACTATACGCAATTGAAACAATGTGGACTATAAAATCTTCAGTTCGAATCCCATCATAGATATGATAGTTGCCAGTTTAACTTTATTCCTGTGTCCCCTCCACAAATATCTTTGTAGGCCGAAATTTGACGACAAGTAATCGCAATTAACGCATACAAATATATCGCTTGCATCCAGCTGGTATCCATAGTAATAAATTATAGTTCATTCTAATTATGAAAAAAGTAGATGGCACTGTGAACACTACCCGTTTTACTTTACCGTACTGTTCCAGATACAATGCAACATAGGTTGCCAGTGTATATTGTCTAGGGTAAAATAAAAAAAAACAATTTCTGAATTGCAGTCAGTAAGGTAATAATTATTTACAAAAAAGTCAGAAAAGTGGTACATTACTGTCGAAGAGCCATATTGAGAAATGATACATTTTTAATTTTGCATTTTTCTCAAATATTTTGTAATATTTGATCATTACATGTGCATATCATTGAATTCAGAAAAAAATACTGAATCGAATAAGCAAATAAAAAAGTAGGTTGCCATTTAAAATAAGAAAGTTGCACCCCGCATTTTGAGAACCACTGGTCTAAAAAAATTCTTGTTTCGCTCATTTTAATTGTCTTATAATATAGAAATTGTTTGCTAATTTAACCGACGTCGTAGCTCTTATAGTTCTCGAAATAGCAATAGTGTACCACTTAAAATGAACATCCTGTATAAAGGTGGAAATAATAGAAGTCATAGAGAAATATATTATCTACTACTTTTATTTGAAGTATTTTTTATAAAATAATTTGAGAACATTTGTACAGCGCTAAAACCGAAGCTAAAACACATCTCTTCTTAAAATAACAAAAAAAAAAAAAAAAAAACTAGTGTTACATGTCATCTTTGTAAATTTAAAACAAATCATTTTCCACAATCTAGAAAATCCGTCAACGTCGTTTAGAAGAACACGAAATCAAAGTGCGAAACCGCGAAGAGAACCTCGTCAAACGTTTCATGGAGCTCCGTGCCGAGCAGGCCGAAGAGCGCAACAAGATAGTCGCAGAGGCCAAGAAGCGGATCTTTATGATCAAACAAGACTCACGAACCCTCAACAGCGCCCTCGTACTAACTGAGGTGCTGCACGAGCGTCGTCTGCAGCAGGAATTTGATGCTATGCTGTTGGAGAAGGAACGCATCGCCGCCGACAAGTATGCGAAACTGGTGGACTACAACGCTGACCAGGAGAAGGTTGAGAATGCTGTGAAGAAGAGGAATAGGAAGGAGACTGATGTAAAATATAGCGAAGAACTGATGGCGCAGTATGTTGTTTTTATTATGAAATTATTTTTTTGGGTGGCACAAGGTAAATTTTTACGCCTCCGTTAAAAAACACTAGTTTAACACATCTCAAAATCGTCCAAAAAATGTTTGTTTTGCGGCCTCGGTCCTCAAAAACTAGAGCCTAACATTCTCGGCAACATCTTTTATATAATGATGAAGTATCCATTATACGATAAAATATTTACTAAATAAATGTAACCGAATGAAATAGTTATTTGTATATCAAGTGCTGAAAGTCTATCTTTGTCGAACCAAAACGAAAGTTTCAGTCTGAGCGAAGAGAAGGTTGCAATCGTTTGTGTTCGACAAAGGATTTTCAACACGTGTTATACACACTATTTTTTCTACTCTTGCAAGATAAAAAATAAAGAAATCATGAATTATCTTTTAAAAACAATTTGGCATTTATTGTAAATTTTTGTATTTGTGATTCGCAAATGATGCGTATCTATGGCAGCAATATACGTTTATAAAAAAAAAATTGTTCATATTTATAATCCCTCGTAGTTTACGAGATGTTACCAACACAAAAAATTCCTAGTATTTAATATCTGACAAATCAATAATTTCATTTATTAAATTTATGATAAAATCGACACAAAATAATAATGTCCAAACCAGAAACTGATTTGAGAGTGCATGTAGTTTGAAAGTATAACCTTCGGCTCGGCCTGCCGGTTTGTCAAAATATACTCGTACTTGCAAAAGTGCAGTTTCTGGGCTAATGATACAAATAACTATTTGCGCATTATTTGTAGTCTCGTATACAGGATAGGAACTTCAATGTTAATTTTAAATATATAAATACTGGCTCCCCATATAATTATTCAGCAAAATAGTTAAATGGTTTTTTGTATAGAAATAATTATGAATTAGGATATCATGAGATGCAGATTTCTTTAAGTGTTTCATTGGATGTGCAATACAAACATGTACAAGGGCTCGTTAACGCAATTTATTATGTGCATATTTCAGTGACATTCTACCGTAGGTGGAAGATATTTCTATTTTCTAATGTAATTGTGGCCCGCCTAAAAATAAGTTTGACTATACATCGAACTTTTGAAGTGTTAGACTACCAACGAAAGATTATAATTAACGAGGTCGAATTTTGCTAATGCCAATTAATAATAATAACAAATACATTATAGAAATTAAGGTTAAGTACTTCTAAATCAGCTGTGAGCTGACAATACATACCATCTTAATGCAAGTCTAACTTGTTCAACACTGTTTACTGTTTAGAATTATGAATTTCTTGGAGCTTCAGCTTAGTACTAGGGATTGTAAATTTTTCGATTTTTTCAATTACCGGTAATTCGGTAAAATATTTAATCAAAACCGGTTTACCGGTAATTTACCGTTTTTCTAATATTGTTATAGGACACAAGAGTTAATATTTAAAAAGGGACATTTTATTGAAATTTATTATTTCTCCAGCATTGTAATGTAATAGGAACAAATAATATATATAAAATAACACAAAACATATTATAAAACTAAACAATACATATGAAATAATGGGCTACAAATTTCACCAAAAAACAGTAAAAAAAATCTTAACACAATAATATATTTTTTTATTTATGCTCGCATTTTAAAAAATACGCTCGAAAAAAATATATTTTATCTAAACTCCTAATCTCCTAATCCCCACCACTTGCCGCGTATCTAGCATTTTGTACTTGCGTTTCGCAACTTGAAAACGTGTAAATGCGTTAGTTTACAATTATGTAATTTTTACCGTATAACCGGTAGAAAACTGGCGAATTACCGGTAAAAAATTATGGGATTTTTTGGCTATTTACCGGTAAACCGGTATACCGGTTTACCGGTAATACAATCCCTACTTAGTACCTGTATTTTATACACCGATAGTTAATATTTGATAATGCAGTATTTAAGAACAAGAAATTTTTAGTCAGCTAACTTAGCATTCAGAATTAACACAGCTACCTGTACTCAAAACAAACAAAACACTTTCCATGTAAAATTGCTGAAATTTCAATTCAATTCCAAAAAACACTAAAATATATCATGAATAACGTATGCTATAATTGCAGAGCATGTAGGTAGTGAAAGAATGAAAAATAATCAAACAGTTCTAAGAATTACAGTTATGTACAATAAAATTCAATGCACTTACCGTATCTAATATTTCTGCTCCATTTTCTGAAACTCTCCAGTGATCGTCACAACACAAAAGTACGGTTCCAGCTCCAAATTCAGTCAAAACACATAAAATATCACCAAACTGTCAGCAATCAATCACAGCTAACAGCCATTTTTTACTTGTGTATAAATTGGTATAAATCTGCGTAATTAGCACATTGTCTAGTCTAGTAGTAGGTAATAGTTTATCTGCATTTTCAATAGATGGTGCTAATAGTGCAGTATCAATAAATAATTCAATTGTATAAAATTTGGAATCGAAACTGAAGTCGACACGTTTTAAATAAATATTTAAATTGTAGAATCAAAGAAAAAGAAGAAAAGGCAACGAAGAAAACGGAAGAAATAAAGCTTGCTGAGATAGAAGATAATAAGAGGGCCGTGGAAGAGAAGAAAGCAATAGATGAATATGAATTTTTATTAGTATGTATTTAAAATGATTAAAAAGTGCAATTTTTTACATTTATTTTGCAGGATAGAAGAAAAAAAGCTGACGTTAAACAACAATTCCACGACTTCGCCATAGAAAAAAAGAGAATTACAGAAGAAGCTCGAAAAGAAGATGAAATTAAAGACAAAATTATAAACATCTATGCCAGAGGAAAATGCCGTATTGACGCGATGAAGAAGAAAAAGGAAAAGGAGGTAAATAAATATCGCAGATTTCGCATTTCCGACCAATAACAACCCCCAAAGATAGTGGTAGGTATCATGAGCTCTGTTTTTGGATTTTTTAAGAAAAGTGTTTAAGCGCTTTAGTTACAGAAGAAATATATTATCTACAACTTTATTTGGAAGTAGCTATTTTATAAAATAATTTTAAAACATTGTACAGAGCTAAAACCGAGGCTAAAACACTTTTCTTAAATATTTAATAATAGAGCTAGTGGTTCCAGCCAGGTATTTTATTATTGTAATATTAATAGATGCAAGACAAACTGATAGAAGTTCGAGAAAAAATTTCTGCGAAAGTGATGGCTAACTCAGGCATCCAAGCAGAGGAGGAGGCACTTCTCATGGCCAACCAACAAAAGGAATACGAAGAAAAGTAAATAGCATTTTTAAATATATAGTTTATATATTGCGTTTAGAATGAACTCATCGCGAAATCCCAATGCGTATCAAAAGAGTTTTTATTTGGATAAGGGAACGCATACACTTCTCAAAAAAACATTTCACGAAAATACATTTCTCAAACAAATATATTTTCGAGATTTGTAACATCCGTCATTTGTAATATTTCCAACATTCGACATTTGTATATTCGAGAAATGTGTTTGTTACCCTTTCGATACACAATTTTTTATTATAGAAGTTTGATAATAGATGGAATTTATTTAAATCAAAATACTTAAATAAATCATTCCAACTACAACTTTACATATACAATTTTCCCTAAATCAACTTTTTAAAAAACAGATATTAGATTTCGCTGTATCGGTAGTGCCAACTGCATTTACATTAATTACTATGCGGATATATATTCCAAAATTTTTGGTCCCTATGATTCAAATCGCGTGTTTTTCAATATCATAATTGATTTTCTGGATTACGAAATGTTAAAATATATTATTAACTAACTTAGATGCATAATTTAATTATCTACAACATTTATTTGAAGCATTTTTGCTTAAAATAATATGGGAACTTCACTGATTTCCCATGTCAAACACCTACGACCTGCTTTTTAATTAATACACTGCAGCATGTACTCGATTCAGTTTTTCTCATATTGAAATTAAGATGATAAATTTTTATTAATATGTGTTCTGCGAAGAGCGTTGGAGGTACTAAAGAAGAAAGCAGCATATCAAAAGAGATTGCGGGACGAACGTCTGGATTATCGCAAGCAAGTCCTAAAAACAAGAGAGAAGGAAGCAGCAGATAAGAAGGAACTCAACAAATGGGATATGATAAATCGGTTGAAAGCTAATGAAGTCATGGAGAAATACGAACAAGATAAAGCGCAGCGACTTTTCGATGAGAAAATAAAATACAGAGAAGAACTCAACACTCAAATGGTAGCAATAATTTTAAAATTATTTATATTAAAAAAAATATATGAATATAAAATTGTTTTTTAGCAAGAGGACGATACGTCGGCGTATGACCAATACTGCAAAGAGCAAGATTTACTATTTGAGAAACAGAAGCTGGAGAATGAAGATAAAGGGTACTTCGCGTATGCAGATGAAGTTTTGGGTATTGCCAAGGCCAGAGGAAGAACCACTGAGCATATCGAAAAAGTTATTCATGTAAGTAGAAATTTAAAATACATCCTTTTAGCAGTACAATACACAAATACATAGTTGCAGAATGCAGAGCACTTTGATTACACCCTAAGACTTTAGGGTACCAACTTAACCAGTATAAGAAAAGATGGCCGCTTAGTAATCTTAGTAATCACAGTAAAGCGTCAGTGATCTATTTTAGGATGGTATGGCATTTACTTATTTACTACAGATTATAATTCAATAACCGCCCTAGTACCGTTATTGAATTTAATTTACCTTATGTCATAAATGTCTTACCACCCCAAAAATAGGTTGGTAAAACAACAATAACCGCTCACGTGTTACAAAAAATATCGTGTGCTACACGGGCGGTACGCGATTCCAAACTCGTGTAAAGTAAATATTAAAAAAAAAAAAAAACGCATTAGTGCGGTATGTTAGTCGTATCAGTTTAAAATGAGTGGGATATCGTACGATCGTAGATAGTAGTTATTTACTTTACAAGTGGGTAATTCCACTTTGCTCACGTGTGAAGTATAACGTTTTATCCAACATCTCTTAATAAATGCAAAATTTATTAAAGAAATATTATTTGACAGTGACGACAGTGACATATGCTTAAATTTTCTAAATTAAAATGTCAATCGAATTAGCTACCAAGGTGTTGTGTGTTATTATTATTGTTATAAATAGAAAATTACTCACTAGTGACTTTACTCAAAATTATACCCACTAGTGGATAATCTGTTAGTTTTCTTGTTTAAAATCGCCATAGTTATACAGCAGTTATTGAGAGGTGTTGGAAAGAAATATAATATTCTTTGTACTCACAATATTGGAACCAACATTTGGCGCAAGCTATTAACAACCAGGAACTTTCAATGTTAGTCGAACAAGGGTATTATTTACTTTGTATCAACTTTTTTATTTTTTTTTTCTAATTTTTTAAAGTTTGTTCTGTTTGTTTTTTGCAGAAATATAAAGTGGAAAACGGTCTGGAACCAAAGAAGAAAAACATATCTCACTTGAAATCAAAAGTTCCCATAAACAACAAAAACAAATGAATTATATACACTTTTCCATTATTTACACTATGTAATATAAATTTCAAATGAAACACAAAATGGTATAAAAACTATTGTGCTTTATTTAACAATAAGGTTTGATTCATTATAAATCACTAGTGAACAAAAATATTCCATCCTACTGATCGCACATTCATTCGGCAAAGTAATTGCAATAGAAATAATTTTCTATGTCAGTATGGCATTCGACTTGTAAAGTCAAAAAGGCACATTTCAATGTGAATTATTTCTGTATAGTTTAAGAATATAGAGTTTTGCATTCACAAGAATTTCATTTACCACTAATTTGAACTCTCCTATATTCCATAAAGACAACCAGACAAATTTGTTCATTTCATTAAATCAAATCTTATGAATACATTTGACAAATTTTATTTTTACTTATATCTCAGTCGCATTCTTGGACGATCATAAAATAAAACCTTTGGACTTGAGCAAATTTAGAATATTTCGCTAGTGAGCAAAAAGTCAAAGAAATTTTTTAAATACACTGGCAGTAATTACACTTGACAAAAGGCGATAAATGAGTGATTATTTTACAGCTGTCAAACATTCCTTAATTGACGTCACCTGCCTCGAAAATTTAACCACCTTTTATATAATTTTCAAATTAATTGGGAAGAACATTCCCAAGGAAAGTAATTTATCTTCTCTGAAATATAATAATACATTTTCAACGTTTGTTGGCGTTCCAGTACTATTATATTACAATGTTTGTCTAGGAATGATCGATTATTTTCGAAGCCAATATTTCAAATAGGTTTTTTACTTAAACATATTTCTTCAATTTACAAATGTTTAGCAGTTTAGTGCCTCGCCAATCTTCCTTGTCAAGTATTAATACTACTAGTTCATGTTTCAAGTATTATAAATTACATTATATACAAAAAATAAAGATAAAATTTAGTATAATTTAGCTGCCAACCGAATTACAAAACTAGTCAAGTTACTTAAAAATATTAAATGCAATACAAATTAATTTTAAATTGCGATCAACGCTTTCAAGAAACCGTCTTTGTTAATTTGAACCGCGATTAGGTTTCATAACATAGTTTATTACGAAAACCCGTGCAGGTCGGTAAAGCGATATCCCTTCCAGATAGGAATGTCGTCAACGACCATTTAAATTGTACATTTCGAGTCAAACATGTTCGAGTGCACTATTGCCGTGAAAATGTTTCTTTCCTCACAGAATTTTAATTTGAGTGGGGCGGGATATCGCTTTGTTAACCTGTATGACTAGACACGGCAAACAAGAAAAATATACAGTAACGTCAACCAAACAAATATAATTATCAAAATAAATAAAACTAAATACAAAATATACAAAAAAAGATGACAAACTTACACGCTATATATGTTTACGTTCCTGACCGATCAATTGCTAACCCTAGTCTTTGTTGGATGCTGTCAAACCGCTCGATGTATTGGGACAGCAGCGCGGGCGCCTGTAACGGCGCAAGTGTGATGCTTTCTTGAATGGTATTGCTGGAAAATTAAATCACTCTATTATTACTTGCTCTTAGTAATACAACTCCAAAAAAATATAGAGGCTGCGGTATTTTTCCAAATCGTCGATGAATGAGCAGGGATTGAGCGCTCTGACCTTAAAAAAGAACCCACCCAAAGTATAGAGCATCGCTCACTAAAAATTAGAAGTAAAAGCTAGAAGATTCGCGATTAAAATTTCCGTTGGCGGCGCTAGTATTCTACGTACATTGTACAAGTGCTTTGAAAATAGTGTTCTCGGTATAATCAATTCCATTTAAAAAAATTTATAAAAATAAAAATTGGAGATCGAATGACTAACTCTAAAAGTTAATTAATGATCAACAATGAAATGGCTTCACAGGTTGGGAAGTAACAACTTTCCAATCGATTGGAAAGTGAAAGTCAGGCTTAATTGACTTTCCAACTTTTTAAAAGTCCCAAATTTACATATTACTATCCGATTTCTGAATAAATAACTAATATGAACTCTCGTTTGAATTGTCAAAATATGTAGATAATAGTTACCTACAAAAAAAATCATATTTACTAATTATATTTATTGCTATTTTATCTTTTAAGAATAGTTTTATACACATTATTTAATTATGGATGAATGAACAATTTTCAATGACAGCGCACAAGGATTGATTTCTTTAGTTCATCTTGTATTTGTACTTAAATATTCTATATACAAAAAATAAATAAATCAAAGTGAAACTATATTTTTACAATGTCTCATTCATGCTGATAATTCTAATATTTCGCATCTGAGGATAGTATAAATACTAGATTATGAGAAGCACCGAAATATAAAAATACTGGGACACCAACTGATGATGAAACTGTGAGCCGAGAAAGACAGCCAATCGTTGGACCAACTGTCTTTGTCTTGGAAAGTTAACATGATTTTGAAATAAAATGTTAAATATAAAAATTAAATAATACTTTAATAGGAATGAGTTCAACTAACTATTATGTATTTGAATTTAAAGAATTTTTAAAATAATTGTACAAGACACTGTTAAATATTATTTATCACTTTTGGCCAAGACTGTGCAATATGTTTTACATAGCAACCACAGACAAAGAACGTTAGCTCTACGACATCTGTCTGTCTCAGGTTCATTTTTCGCTTTCCTAAAAGCCTACAAGTTAGTATTCCAGTATCACTATATTTCAATGATTAGAGGCTACTGATTATGTACATTGAAATTACTCACCCTAACGGAAGTTCTTGTCGTCGAGTTATCCGATCCTTGCAAGGAGGCGAGTTTCCTGACCAGGGCCTGCTCTCTGGCAAGTTCATTGGTTTTGGCGACACGCCAACTTGTCCTTGTGCCGATCGCTTGGTGATGATGGTACTGCCGATACGTTTACCTGTGTGCCACCGTCGGACGATGTACTGCATGCGTCGGATTGAAATCACTGCGTACGCAGCGGCACTGCAAGAATAATTTTCATATAAAAAGTGCACAAAGAAAAATAATTAAGAAACTTACCGGAATCTGTTAATGGGTCTACTGGGTTGAGTTTTAGGAAGTACATAGTTCAGATCTGCTAGATTTTTCGTACACTTTTGATAAGATGCCAACAATCCCAACAAATATCGTTTTTGGAATACAAGAGCTTTACGATAGCTCTCGGATTTTAAGTATTTTCCAAACAAGTGGCCCGCCTGTAAACAAAAATAGTATTTATAAAAAATCAAATGTTCCAACATATATAAAACCTTCCGCATATACTACTTTTAAACGGTACAAAATAGAGAAAAAAGAGTTGAAGGGAAATAAAGCCGACTTGTTGAATGATAAAACAAGTTTCACGGATTTAAGGGCACGATGGCAATGAGTTAAAAAATCAAGGATGTTAATTTTATTCTTTCCAATACTTCGTAAATAATTTCATTGTTTCATCAGGGAGACTAAAAAACGAACAAAATTTACTTACAAATAGGATAAAAATTTAGTTAAAACAACATATTTGTAAGTATTTTTTATATAATTTTGGAATACCATTTTTTTAAAATAACCTTTCTTAAATAAATGAACGTTAATTGTATTTTGTATTTGAAATAATATTTATATCAAAATACTTGTATTTCATATCTATATTGTATTTTGTATTTGATACCCATGAAATACATTCGGAATTTCAAATACTTTTGCAGATTAAATATTATTTTGAATTAGAATTTTACAAATACATACATACAGTATTTTGTATTTGTATTTCT
Source organism: Poecilus cupreus (assembly GCA_963942605.1). Taxonomy (NCBI): domain Eukaryota; kingdom Metazoa; phylum Arthropoda; class Insecta; order Coleoptera; family Carabidae; genus Poecilus; species Poecilus cupreus. The sequence continues at coordinate 22,283,249 of OZ012718.1, forward strand.
AATTCTTTCCTGGAGTATTTTGCTCAGCTCTGATATTTTGTACCGTTTGGGAAGTTATGTTATACTTGAATTCGATAAGCTAGTTTCGTTATTAAAGGAATTAATTTTGTATTGCGTTTAATTTCGACACAAAGAAATTATTAAAATTGACAGTTATAAATATATCAATTATCAACATTACACTAGACCCCTTTGGCTTTGGCTGGTAAATTAAAGTATCTTAGAAAGTAAAATAAATCCTTTATACTATTATTTCAATTTTTCGTTTTTCATGCTATTAAATATAGGCAATTTTGTATTAGTAGGTGATAATGATGTGACGTTTTAAAATTCAATTATTTCAATTTCAAATTGTCAACTTACTTAAAATAAAAATGAGTGTTTCAGCAGAATCACAAACCGTAAAATATAAATTGTACTGCACTATAACAACACTCTAATGAACTACAACGATGCAAAATATAAAAATGCATTTAAGGGTCATTAAATTCGAATATGGTGTATTGTACTTACATCTGTATCATTTCTCAGAACATTATTATCGATTGTATTCTGGTGATGAGTGAAATCAATTGTAAAAGGCGATCTTGGCGCAGAATTTACCGATGCAAGCTGCCGTTCAAGCTCTTCTCGTATCCTTCTCTCAATTTTCAACAGTTTCTCAGAATCGTGTTCACGTTTTAGCAACTCATCTATTTGTACTTTCAATGATTCTATTGTATTTGCGTCTCTTATCAAGACCATATTGGCGTTAATTCTTTCTTCATCCAACATTCGTTTGTATTTATTCACAATTTCCTCTTCGGATTTCTCATGTTCCAGAAGAGCTTCTAATCTTACCCTCATGGATTCTATAATGTTAGCGTCTTGTATTTGAACCATGTTTGAATTCATCTTTTCTTCGTCTAAAAATTGTTTTAACTTTTGCACATTTTCTTCCTCGATTGCAAGTTTTTCTTTTACTTTTTCAAGTTCGTAAATCAAAGCATCTTTCGTGGATTTAAGTTCTTGGTTGCTAAGTTTTTCCCGCTCAACGCTTTCCTTGAGTAAGACTAGAGTTTCAATTGCATGTGTTGATTCTACAGACTCGTAGTGCTCGATGCTTTGTTTTACACACTTTAACTCTTCATACAAGGCCCCTGCTAGGTTTTGCTCTTCTCTTAAGCGTTTCTTAAGGTCAACAACGTTCCCACTTTCTTGAATTTTCGATTGAATTGCTTCTAAAGCCACATGCAGACTGTTGCTGTCTACTGTCATTTGATTAATAATTTTATCTTTTTCGTTCAAATATTCTTGCAGATGATGAACTTCCTTATTTAGCTCTTCTATTAATGAATTATTTTGAGTCAAAGTTAAATCTTTCTCAGCAAGTTCTTTCTTTAGTTTTGCTGTGTCTAATTCGAGTTGACTAGAAATTAACAGTGCTTCCTCAGAATTTTGTTTATTAGATGCAAGTTTCTGTTTATAATCCTGAATCACTGTTTCCAATTCATTGATTCTTTGTTCATGCTTAGATATTTTTTCTAATACTTGTTTTTCTTTCGCTGCATCTTGGTTTCTCTGTTCAGTACATTGAGACTGTAATTTTTTATTTTCCTCCTCATACTTTGAAAGTAGTTCAGTTTTCTCTTCTAATGCAACTTTTACTTGTTCGTAGTCTGCACAATATTTATCTATTTCTTTTAGTTTTTCTTCTAAATTATTTTCTAAAAGATATATATGATCCTTCAACGTATTTAGTTCGGATTCTTTCAGTAAAATACTTTCTTTTAAGCTTTCTGAGGCTGCCACAGAAGCCATTTGAGCTATATGTTGTTCTAAATTATATATTTCTTTATTTTTCTGAGTCATCATATCCTCATAATTCTTAAATTCCTCTATTCTACATTCTAATTCTTTAATAATACTTTCTAAATCTCGTTTTTCTTTAGCTAAGTTCATATACATTTTGTCTTTGCGTTCAGAATCCTTTTCAAAATCATTCAACTTGTTAATTTTATCATGAAGTTGCATTTTTACTTCCGCTAGCTCAACTTGTAAGTTTTGCTTCTCTTCTTTTAAGCTGTCAATTTCATCGGACAAAGTTTCAGTCTTTTCTCGAATTGATTCACAGGAAAACTCTAATTTCTTTCTTATTTCATCTAAATTTGATTTATACTCCTGTATAGTTTTAGCTTTAACCTTTAATTCTTCTTGGAGTTCTCCAAGTTTAGAATTTAGTCTAGTAACTTCTAAATTATCATCAAAGTGGACATGTTTCGAGTCTCCGGATCCTTTGATAGGCATAGGGACTTCTTCAACTGTCAAATTAACACAAGGCGGCCCAACTTTTTCAATTGACGACAACTCGGAAACCACAAACGGACTGTGAACCTTATCGGCATATTTTGAATCTCGGAATGTTGATCCAATGAAGACGGTTTCATTGGGATTACGCTTATATTCTAGCTGTTCCCCGTTACCGCTGTGAATGCTTTCGAAAGATACTTCTTGTCGACGGAGTTGATCCGGTTCACTGCTCTCAATAAGTGAGGTTATATCTGATTTTTTAGAAGTACTCAGAACAAATTTACTAAACTGTAATAATTGGTCTCTGGATAAATTCAGAGAAGCATAAAACTCAAGTTCGGCTTCGATTGCTTGAATTTTCGCTTTTAATCTGTCGATATCAGCATTTTTATCTGAAAGCAAAGAATCTAAAAATTCGCTCGTCAAAGCATTATTTGATTCATTTAAACTTTTAGTAGGAGAAGGCAATCTTTCTTGAATTTTAGAGGTTAACGTTTTATTTTCCGATTGTAGGCGATTAATCTCTCCTTTGAACTGGTCAAAAATTTGTTTCTCAATGTCCGAGGCCGAGTTCAACTGTAGCTGTTGTTCACCGATTCGTTTATTTGTTTCCTCGACGACTGTGTTCAGATCATGTATGACCATATCTCGGTTGTGGATGGTGTCTTTAAGCTCTTGTATTTCATTTTTAAGTTCGTAAATTTTGTGCTCGAACGACGCGTTGGATTGTTTTTGAGCGGATTCTACTCGAAGACGTTGTTCGTCCAGGCGTAGCTGCAAGGATGATATTAGCACGAGTTGTTCGGAGAGTTGTTCTTGAAGGACGTCCCTCTCTGACTGCATTTCCTGTTGCAAATATATTATAGAATGAATGACACATATTCATTTACACTGTAAATTAAAATAGAACTGGTGTTATGTGTATTTTGCAACAGTAAACGCGGATAAAGGATAATTAATTAATATAACATCAATTACCATTACCGCTCTTGTCATTTTAAGACTCATAATTTAAAAATGTTTAAAATAGCCAAAATACAAATTTTGAATTTAAAATAAAACATACGGAAATTTAACTTGACATCTTGTCACTTTTGACAAATAATGCAAATAACCATGGATTCAGATATTCTTTTTAAATTTCATAGAACTACGTTCCACAAATAAAACATTGGAGTAGTTTTCCAAAGAAAATAAATTTAGTCAAAAATGAAAGAGAGTTTCAACAGAAAACTAATTATGTAAGCATTTTTAGGCACATTTTTCCAATTCTAGTCATGATAGTTATAAGTATATCATATATTTTTATGTTTATATTATGTCAAGCTGACATAACTTCTTTTACATAGTAGTATGTATGTTGGGAATGAATCACTGAAACAATACATAAAATTATATTAATTTTTAATGTTCCGTTTTATGATATATTTTTGTTTAGTAGGTGGTAAATTTTACATATATTTTGTAAACAATTTTTCGATCTTTTATTTGTTAAAAGTCACAATTAGTGAAAACCAAATAACTGACTAAAAGAGAATTTATGACTTGTACTCCACCGAAACTACGGTAAGTGGCAGAAAAAACAACAAAAAATATGCTTCCACCAAACAACCTGTATTATTCACAATAAGTAATCATATTTTGCAGGTTGAAATGTGGCAACTTTTCGACCGGTTGAAAAGTGAGAGGTATGAATAATTGGATTTTCAACTTTTGTGAATCTTTCAGTAAGATGTAACATTTGCTCTTATATAATTAACGTATTAAAATGAATATCAAGTTTAGATTTATTTATTACAGTGCTATATTATTTACTGTAGAAATTTCGTGGAAGATTGTAATGATATAATGTTGTATATTTTGTTTTTGTTTAATTTCCCATGGCCGTCTTATAATTTATCTAATATCGATTTTAATTTGATTGAAATATTGTGAAATACTAATGTTTAGGAAACCCAATGATCCTTATTGCACCCATTTTTAAATTCTGAACAACTTTTGTATTTACACTTTTACTGTATAGTGAATAGGTAAATGTACAGCAATACCAAAAAATAGCATTGAAATCCCTACACACCATATTTCAATTCTACACCTTGTACACATAAATAATAAATGATATAAACTCACATCATAATCTTGCTTGGCGGTGTACAGCTGCATCTCCAGGTCACGGATCCTCTTCATGGCAGCGTCCTCAGCGCGCGCGTGTCTAATCAGCTTATCCTTGAGGCGCGCCAGCTGCTCCAGAGGTAGATCGCTGTCCGGTTCTGCACTGCTGGGCGGCCGAATCTGATCGCGGAGAGACATGTCTTCACTCGGGGAGCTACAGTTCGTGCTGGAGATCACAGTGTGGAGGGATTCGAGGTCTTTGGTACGTTTGTCGAGGGTTTTCTCGAACTCGGACAGCTGGAAAACGTGAGGATACGAATTAATAACTTATTGAAATCTCGAATTCCGTGATTTTCTTTTATCTGTATACATCATTGAAATATAATAATACTGGAACTTTCACTGACGTTGAATATGCGAGCCGTGGGAGATACGCAATAAGTGGGCAAGCTATCTTTGTTGCATAGTCTACTTAGAAATTTGATAAGAAAATATAAAGAAATTAACATTCAACGATTTTGACATAAAATGTTTAATATAAAAATTAAATAATACAATAAAATGTGAATTTAAAGGAATGTTCAAATAATTGAACAACACATTGTTAAATATCACTTTTAGGCACGATTGTGCAACTTGTTTTTACATAATAACCGCTCGACTAACAAGTGTTAGACGAAGAAGGGTGGTTCAAGACATCTATCTGTCTCAGGCTCGTTTTTCGCTTTCATAAAAATCTACAAGTGAGCGTTAAAGTATTACTTTATTTCAGTGTTTACATCAGTCTATTCTTCGAAATGAGGAATTTACTATAGGTTCCTAAGTAAATACAATTGTTTTTAAATAAAATAAATATACCAACACGCCTCTTGGGTGTGGCATTCTGTTTCCGCAAATCTAGGTAAGTGATATATTCTTGCGAATGAAATTCTGTTACCAGTCGTCAAATCATGGCCCCAATTGTGTTATTGGAGGGGAAACCACAGGTGTGCAGTTAAAATTGCAACCGTCGGCTTTGGGATTCGAATTCAGGATCTCATGCGTTACCACGGAGTTATTTATCTCATACAAATTTTATTACTGAGAAAATTTAAATATTATTTTATTTTCTACAGACTAACCTCTTTAGAAAGTAGGTAATTGTTAATATTTATTCTTTCTAAAAGTGCAATACTGTGAATAATAATTTATTACATTATTTTTTATTAAAATTATAGAAAACAAAATTGAGTCGTTTATAAAAGTTGAGGATATGGATCGTTTTAGGATATGTGTTTGCGAATGCGGATACAGAAAACAGTATTCGCGCAGTAGTGCAATTATTACTGAATTTAACATTGATTTAAATAACTTACACGGTTCATTCCAATGACACAACTGTACTATTTGAAATATTAATTCATAGATTTGAGAAAATGTTCGCAAATACGAATGACTCCAGTGCCAATAAGCAGAAAATTAACACATACCTGGGTTTTTACTTGTTTCAAAACACCATCGGGTCCAATTAACTCCGAGCTGACCTTCAGTTTTTGATTCTCTGATTCAAGCTTTCGGATCAACTCCTGATACTGGCTCTCTTTCTCACAGCCCTCCAACGAAATAAGTTTATTCCTCAAGTCTTCATTTTCCTTCAACTCGAAATTAATTTTATCTTCCAGTTGTGTTGCAATATTCCTGAGTTCAACTTCAATTTTGTTCTTGTCTTCGATTTGCGATTCCAAGTCTCTGACGATGTCTCTAAGCACCCAGATCTTGTCGATGGCTTCTTTTAATTCATTCTCGACGTCTGTCTTCTTGGTCTCACATTCTGACATCAAAACAGTCATCTCGCGCATTTGAACTTCCAAGCGCTCCACCTATGAACATTTCACGCATTTTCACAGACATTCCTACTAAGTGTTGACGTTAAGAGAGAACTACAGATACTACGCAGGAAATCAGAAAGGGAACGTCAGTAAATGAAAACAAAAAGGTCCGTGCCAGACAGAGAAATAAGATTTAGAGTCTATTTTAATCTCAGACCAAAATAGAATCATTTGAATGTGACAGGTTCTACTACTAAGACAGAAAGAAAGAAAGAGAGGAAAGTGATTAAATAGATTTTATTAGTGAAGTCTTAGCAGGGAATTGTTTCCTTACCCATTTGTACATACCAGGTAATATTATTTTCACCAATTACGGTTTTCGGTAACGCATTTTTTACTGCAGTATTTATTTTCAAAATTGCGACAATTTTAATGAAATACCATCATATTTAATCTAGTAGAATTATTGGCAGCAGTAAATTAAGCACTTATTACTGTGTTAATTTTTTAATATTTGAAGAATAAAGTAAAAAAGCAAAATTAATGTTATTATTAAATTAAATAAAATTGAGTTTCGAAATCGACAGAATTGCATTTTTATGAGCTATAATTATTTTCATACAACCGTGAAAAACATTTTTATCCCCCGCACAAATTTTTAAGGGAGATAAGTATTGGGACGGATCAAAATTTTCGAAAGTGAGTTTTGAAGAAATAAGCACGTTTTGGGGTCCTAGAATACGATTTCACTATTTTCATAAACGATAACTCAAAATTGAATGAAGCTATCAATGTCAAATTTCATATTTAGATTTAACATGTTTATGTTACGAGCTGATTATATTATCCTTCAAGCGGAAGCGGTAGTTTACTTGAAGGTCTCTCAGAATTTTTAGGCATATTTCAGTAAAAAAAAATGTTTAAAAAATATTTATTATATTCAAAAATATATAGAATAATATAAGCTACAATTTTTTATTTGAAACGTTTTTATTTTGTAAATTTTAGAAATTAAAATTTGCGGTTATGTATTACTCACGTCGGATTTTTTATAGGAACATAAAATTAACAAGAATTTATAGATTTTATAAAAGTTGATATTGTTCACGATTTTCTTTGTTATGTTGCCATAATTTTTGTTTTGTTATTCTAACAATGAACGTTTTTCCAGGATTAAGATAATGTTTTTAATTTGTTTTATTTAATTTTAATCGGCCTTTATAATAAAAATTCAGTTACAGAAAAGAAAAATGTATATCGCGCGAGAAATACGTTTCGCATTTAGAGTAACATTCCCACTCTTTGTGTTAAATAATCATTTCGAGTATTGACAATTTTATGTATGAATATTATTCAATGGCGTTTTCTTTTAATTTTCCCATCGTCATAATAGTTGGTCCTGTGAACTATTACATTTTTGCCACACTGCAAAAGCAATTACAAGTTTGTTATGATATCAGTATATTTTTGATTTTCATTTTTAACTGTAGTTTGTTTTAAATTAAAATGTTGTTCCTTGATTATTACAATTTCATGTAAATGTTTTATTAAAATTTAATGGCAATCATAAAAAAGTGTCCCTTTTTTTGTCTTGCATTACATTCTGGAGAAGTTTTATGCTCGTAAAGAAGTGGCGTCACAACAGCATAGCTAGCGTAAAGCGTAATTTACATATATATTTTTTTTCGTCAAGATTCTAGTTCGAGATTCATCCGAGAAGTCTCTAGCAATTTCTATTATCAAGTAAATCAGAAATGTCGGTCCGAGTTTTCATACCAGTTTCTAATACAGAAATATGCTTCTAACTCTATTTTTCTATCCGAGATTCATATTAGTTTTGGTTACGTTTACGCACTATGAAAAAACATCCACTTGTTTATTATGACGCCTTGAGGTATGCCATTTTATTTATACTTTGAAACTTTTTTACACTTTTAAAAATTGCGTTTTCAAATACAATTTTCTCATTAATTATGATAAATATGAATAAAAAAATTAGGGACCAAATATTTTTTCTTAGTCTTTCGATTAAGACAATAAAACAAAAACCGTGCAATACCTCACTGTGCGCGTAGTAATAAACGCTGAGGTTTTGTCTGAAAATCCATATTTTTAAATTTAGTTTTGTTGTTCTTCTTTCTTTTAAAATGTCTCTCCATGTTATTCATCGTTTAAATAAACCTCAATGACTGCTGCCACGAGTTCTGTTTTTAGGTGTATTAACACTGTACTATGTTCTAAAATTTTAAAATGCTCCGAATAAGTTATAGTGAAATACATTATCCACCACTTTTATTTTTTATAAAATAATTTTAGAACATTGTACAGCACTATAATCGGGTCGAAAACACTTATTTTAAAACACCCAAATACAAAACTCATGGTACAAGATAATGTGTCAAAGTGCAGTAATTTATTTTGTTATAAAGTTTGTCAGCTTGGTCTACTTCGAAAAACATCGAAATTACTCGATTACAGACGTGTGGTTTTAAAATACAGTATATAAATTGAAGAAAACTCGAATGAAAATTGAACCAGAAATCAAGCCTGAATCTAGAGAAAAAAGTATAATGTAATCAAGCTTAACTACGTTTTTTTGAAAAACAAGAACTAAAATCATAATGAATTTATTAATTATAATTAAGGACAGTGTAATGTCCAGTATATATTCAATATTATGCGAATACTTAGATTTTAACTTAAACCAGCTCACTTGTGAAGCGAGTGTGCAAGCATTGATCTTCAAATATTATACTGTTTAAATGGCTGTGAATTATAATCACACCTTGTATTTAGTTGCATTATTAACAACTCCATGTCGATTTCGAAGCTCAGCAGTAAGCCCCCACAACTTTCCCTGTAGCTAGACTTCCAACCAACAACAGATAGACAGAAAGAAAGCTAGGTTACGTTTCGCGAAGCAGGATGAACTCACCGTCTCCAAAACGGTGGCATTGAAGTCACTGCTGCAGGTGCAGGCATTTAGCTTTAAACCTTGCGCCTCCTACCAGCATACCACACATGCAAAAACATTAGAATGTGCCGTGTTAGTGATCAGGAAATTCTAGCACAAATGTATGTGAGTGTGAGTAAAACAATCTGTAGGTGTAGGGTTGTATCGGAAAATGACTTCCAAACAGACAGTACAAAATTCAACTTATCTAAAGATAGATTAAATTTTATATCTCCTGCACTGAAGTGATGATATCAATACAACACATACAAACCATGTCAAATAATTATGTAAAACGGATGATGAATTAGATTAGTAGTTAAAATGTAGGTAGTAATATTTGACATGGACTGTAGTTGAATGTGCTGTTGTGTACTGGTGAAGTGATGGATAAATCGTGATGTGTCACACAATTACAAAATATTTAGCGCTATACTAAACTACTAAATATTAGCTACACGTTTATAAATAATCATTGTTTACTAATTTATTATTTATAACTGGTTTATTTGAATAATACTCTTCAATTTAAAATAACTAAAAAGGGTCGACTCGTCATTAAACATGGCTACAATTCAGTTCCTGTATTTTAGTGAAAGAAATATTCCTAAACAAAGTATACATACCGGGTGTCTACTTGTTTTATAGGACATAGGAAACACAATGTTAAAATTTTCATTATGCGATAGTTCGTTCGCTATGAATTTTAGAACAAAAGTGTCAATAAAAATATGTTCAGAATAAAAAACTGCACCAAATAAGCCTAAATTTATTGATTTGATACATTTCTGCAATGACATAGACGTGAAATAAAATTTATGATTTAGCATAGTTTTAATGGTTTATTGACATGGTTAAATTATTTCTAAATGATAAATGTGTCCATGATTATATAAATTTAATTTTACAACTATCTCATGACAGAAATGTATCACATCAATAAATTTAGGATCATTTGACGCAGTTGTTACTGAAAATTTTTTATATTTATATTTTTGTTCTAAAATTCATAAGGATCGAACTATCGCAGAATTTCACCAAGTAGCAAGTAACCATTCCAAATATTAAACATTTTTAACCTATGACAACAAGTTCAATTAAAATCGACATAGTAGTGGACCGAATGCAGAAAAAATAATTAACTGAGTTATGAATGGAACCTATACTGCATTTTATCTGAAATAGTACTACGTATAGCTGGTACTGATATCCTTGAAATTGATGAAAGAAAATTTGCATTTTAGTTGAAAATTACAATATACACTGCTAGATCAAAATATAGGACATTTTTTAACGATTGTTTCTAAATTTTAATAAAACGATTGAAGATAGACTGTGGTAAGTTTAATGACAATTAAATGAAAGTGTAATAATCAAAAAACAATAACATATTAATTAATAAATATAACATAACATATTACCTCAGCAATTGAGACAGCTTTAAAAAATATAAAAATAAACATGAACTACAATCAAAAATGAAACATATAAAATTAACAAAACGTTAAAAAATGTCCTCTTTTTTTCAGCAGTGCACCAGTTATGACTATAAATTTAATAGATGTAGATATGGCATATAGAAAAAACGTAGTCAATAATTAATGTTTTTCCTAAAGTTCAGTCACCACTCTGAAATTTTAATACTTAATTAAATTATTATTATTCATTGTAACAGTTGAAATACTATGTAATACTTAAGACAAAAAAAAAAAAAAGACAAGAAACAGAACTGAGCATCGTAGCCATGTTGTAATAAATGCACTATTGCAAGTTATCGTGATAACTGCACTAGTGAAATATGATTCCAAGTAATTTTAAAAGTGTAGAATTTCACGGCCTAATTTACCAAAAATTTGATTTCCTAGAATGGCTTGTGTCAAAATTTGAGACAGAGACGTTTCGCCCGAAATTGTAGGAAGCTTTACCAACAGCAAGACAGGCAAAGTTTCTTGGTATGTAAACCATATTCTTCTAAACCTTTTCTCTTCTAGTTGATGAAGCTTCTACGATGGCGGGTGAAAAGTCGTCGATCTCTGTTGTAAATTTTACGATGTACAGAATCGTAAACCTACTATTATTGAGCTCTGTCTATTAGGGTAAAAAGAATTTATTTCATACTGTATCGCATTTCCATGTTTACCGGACTGATTACAATCCGGTAAATGGGACTTTACAGGTTCAATATTTTTAGCGGCAATGTATCGTTGGAAAGCATTATTTTAATAAGATTTTTCCAAGTCTTTTTTCCAGGAATTCCAGGTTAGCAGACACCCTGTTTAATATATTGTGTTGCACGCTCTAATAAATGTAGGATTTTTTTAGATTACTTAAGATTCAGTACATCGTAAAACATTGTGCAATGCTTGACCGTAACCCGAACTTTACATGCTCACACGGGTAACAAGCTCGCCAGTAAAGTTCTGAGCAACGGTCTTGCAATGACTATTAACACAGTCCAAACTCGGAATGCTTTATTTAACTTAATGATCCGTATATCTAGTAACAAGTATGGATAGCGCATAAGCCATGCGTTGTAAGCGTACCTCAGAGTGAACTCTCTCACAGCTAGCTCGGGTGCGTTCAGTGTCACGCAGCTGCTCTCGCAGAGCGCTGATCTCCTTGTGCGCCTCGTCGCGCTCGACTTCTCGCTCCACGGCCTGCTCCTCCAGGAACCTGCTGGTCGCGCGCAGCTTCTTATCAGCCGCCTCTATCTGTTACGTACCCATCATACAGATAACAAACTTCAAGCTCTACTCAATTACTTTGAACACTAGATGGTCTACTTGTTATTACTGTTCCATTATTATCACTTGCACGGATTATTATTTGTAACATCAAATAAATATATCATCACGGCAAATAGTTTTTTTGGCTGTGGCACTCACTGAAATATTCTAATACTGGAACGCCAACTGACGTTGAAAATGCGAGAGGAGAGAGAGAGAGAGCCACCTGTCTTTATTGTACAGTTCGCTTAGGAAGTTCATAAAAAAAAAAAAACATTCAATGATTTTCAAATAAATAACGCACTATTAGAAATGAGTTCAATTACCTGTTATGTATGTAGATATTGTGAATTTTCAAATAATTGAACAATATTACTACAACAATAATAAATATTATTTATCACTTTTGGACAAGACTGTGCAACATGTTTTTACGTAGCAACCGTTCTACAAAAAAGTGTCAGACAAATACGAGCGACCTTACATCTATCTTTCATAAAGGCCTACAAGTTAGAGTTCCAGTAATAATTTATTTCAGTGGCGGCACTCTGCTGTCACAGGTTAGCTGGGTTACCAGCTGTCAAGTAACAGGGGTAAAACATATATTTTCCACAATTTTTTCAGCTATGGAAATCGTACTGAGGATTCTATATTCGACAATTCGATGCGTTTTCATGTAGCTATTTATATATTATTAATAATTTAATAGTATATTACAATACGAGTGAAGAAACTAAGAATTTCGCTCACGCATGTGTCAGTTGTGAACATGAGGCGCCAGCCGAGTGAGCAAAGACACATAAGAGAGCGAATTCGTTTCTTCACAGGTGTTATATAGCGTTTTGTTCAATCCTGTGGTCCTCATACTCAATGTTAGGTTAATTTGGTAATGACAGATGAGTGGGTAAAAGTAGTGAGCGAAAGAACTTTCGCCCACTCATCTGTGTTACCCATCCCTCTGTATCCAAGTAAAAAACAAGTTTCAATAGCAGGATTGAACAAAGTATGATTTCTTTCTATTTTGCGTTTATAATAAAACTATTACAGCATAATCATAGTTGCTATATGAATAAACATAAAAATGAAATATATATTATATATTTGCTATATTTAAATGTACAGGAAAGTTATTTGGTGACCACATCAAAATTTTCACTTTAAATAAGTAGACATATTCAAATTCGATCAATTTTATTTAAAATGAGTATAAAAGTAGCAAAATTGGAAAAATATAGATAACATAACAGTCGATTATTTTCTTAGAAGAAAAAATAAAATGACAGTTATGAAACTCGTACTGTAATGTACTATTTAGAAAGCCACAATTACCCAAGTACATAACGAACGGTGTTAATGTTTACCCCTACGAGTATAAATTGTACATTCCGAGTAAAAATTTCATTATTACAACGCAAAAAAAAAATGAGATTCGAATGACGTTTCAAATATTTAAGGCACACATAAAAACCAGAAATAGATTTTCTTCCAATTATTATAATAAATCGCAACAACATACTAAACAAATAGAATAATAGAAATATTTTAATTCCTAACTACAAATAAGAATCCTTGCCAGTGGTGCGTAATGGAACATACTTCGGTAAATGTTTATTAAATATTGTGACTGATCGAGTGCAGAAAACGTGACTCAAACAAGTCAAATCAAAAGCGCATGGTTTGGTGTGAGTTAGAAGCGAACGTTAATCATTAGATCCACCAAAACCGACGAGAAAGCACTAAAGCTTACACTCATGCTTCAAAACAACTTCAATTTTTGTTACCTCGCCAAATGAATCATTTTAAGTAATCAATAAGTAATATTACCTGGTGAAAATCATAAATAACTCTCAAACATAAACTCCAAACTTTAACAATCTCCTCGACATACTCTGTTAAATGTAAATATCAGACTTATTATAATAAATGTGTATTTACAGCTGTTCCAAAAGTATCTCACCCGTTAGAAAATACTCTAAGTAATCGTATGTAACTGTCAATGAAAATCAAATTACTTTTTAATTCCTCTAGTATGTACATTGATGTACTGATGTCAATTTTTATGGAACCCATAAAAAATATTGGGTCTAAAAAATTAGAGAAGCAAATATAATATGTACATAATTGATATATCGTAATTGTCAGTTTCACGTTGAAATAAAATTATAAAAAACTCAATATATGTTGTTTTTCATTAACAATGAGTCGACTTTTAGGACACCTGCAAATTGAAGTTTGCATGCTGTAATTTAAAATTTCAACTCATTTTTATATTTAATATTCGTCTAATAAAATTTCAAAATAATCGAAAAATCTAGTCTAGAATTCAATATTGCTATAAATGAAGTATTTTAATTTTAACATTGTAATTTTCGAAATCTTTTGTTAACATATGTTCTATTTCCGATTTTATTCAGATAAAACAAATTTAAATTTATTTTAAATACCAAAAGTCCTTACAGCGTGTTCAATTTAAGTGTGCCGTCAACATTGCTATTTCAAGAACTACAGGTTGATCAGAATAAAGTGATTCAGTTGACAATAAAAATTAACTAAAAATATAAAGACAATATTCATAGTTGTTATCCTTACCCACATCCTTTTAATTCTTAACATTATCTACAGAGCAACAATCTACAGTATTAACTAACACTCAAAATTTTATTAGGCCTCAGGCATCTGAGATAACCTATTTGTATTTATTTTAAATGTCAAATAGTACTACCGCCTTCATCTGACGTTTAGGAAACTGTGGAATAAAAAGATCTCTAGAATTGTATTAGCAACTGAATCACTTTGTTCTGATCACCTGTATAAGACTTATGAGGTTCGATAAAGACATTACAATGAGCTTATAGTAATTAACGTATTAAGGATGTTATAAGGACAATAATGCGTGAGGTAAACTGTGTGCTACCGAAGACCTCTGGCCCGAGATGTGTACGTTGACGGAAGGAATTAATGTCCAGTTAATGTCGAGTGGTGCCGTTCGACGTTCAATGTCAGACCGATATAATATTTTATACAAGATTTTTATCGCTTTTTATCCTGTCAAATTTCAAGAATATAATTAACAGCAAACAATGACACATCGCCCCAATTCTCTAACAAAGTTGTCATCATTGCAACGTACTCCATGGTTGCCAATTAATGGTGACAAAATCGCTTTGAAACTTCATGTTTAATGCAAAATTTTTCATTAGCTGTCAAAAAACGATTCATTTTTGTCACATTTAGCAACTTTTTATTTTTTAAGAATAGCCCCGAATGTTATCTAGAATAATATATTCTAGTTTGCTACCTAAGGCTCTCTTATTTCTGTCAAATATAAATAAAATGCATATCAATTTAATTTACATTCTCAATTCTATTGTCATATTACGATATGTTCATATCGTTATATTTAAAAAAAAATACTGATTTTGTTCACCTTATAACAAGAAAAATAAAGTCCCACTGAAAATAAGAAAGTTGTGTCCTGTTTTTTGAGAACCACCGATAATTATTGCAAAAGGCTTGATAATAGAAATTGTTTGCTAATTTAACCAATTTCATAGCTCATAGTTCTCGAAATAACAATTGTGTCTTACTTAAAATTGAATATCTGTACAAAAAAAATCATAGAAAAATAACATTTACGCGACACCAATATTCAAAACAAATATTTTGTTTATTTTCCTATCAATTACTTTATTTAAAAAAATTTAAACTCTTCAAACACAAAACTAAATCTTAAATTACTTTCAAATATCAGCATGCAAACTGCGCAAAATATTTACAATATAAAATAGTCATCACTAACCTGTTGCACAAGGTCCTCGTGATCTTTCTTGGCATCTTCCATGATTCTATCGCCCTCTCGACATAGTTCCTCGACCAGCAGAAGAAGTGGATGACCCGTGGTGCCATCAGCTTCTGCCAAAAACCCACGAGCCCGTTCTTGCAGCTCGGCCAGCGACGCGATTCTACCATCTAACAAAAGATTCATCAATTAAATAAAATTAAAAGAAATAAATTTAAAAAACTGAATAATAGTATATTCCGAAAACGAACCACGGTTACCGTGGTAAAATTTTCAGGTTACCGGTAAGATTTCGGAACGCGGTTCCTGTAATTTGTGGTACTTTCTGCTTACCACGGGAACCGCGCACAGACGGCGGTTAGCGCGGTAAACATCTGTCAAACAAGATAACGTCAACCGCCATTGTTGAAATCAAACTCTTCATTATAGTCTCCCTCAGAATTATTACGATCGGTTAAAACAAACTCGTTCAAAGTATTCCACGTCTTCATTTTACAAGAAATATATAAAATCAAACATTGACATAATCACGGTGTTCCGTTTCTTTACCGTAGAAGTGGTAAAACCGCAACCGTGGTAAAACCGTAACCTCTTACCGGTTTGTTTTCGGAATATACTATAAGTTGCATACACTGAAATATAGTAATACTGGAACGTTAACTTGTAGGTTTTTATTAAAGCGAAAGATAATCCTGAGACAGATAGATGTTGTAGAGTGGTTGCTATGTAAAAACATTATACAACAAACAAAAATGGCGTAACAGCTATCTCTCTCGGCGTGCATTTTCGACGTCAGTTAGCGTACCAGTATTATTATATACCAGTGGTTTCATACCTAAAGTGTTGGACCCAATGATTTCATTCTCTCCATACCCTTCAGAAACAATTTCTTTCCTTCCACTTTCAATCAAATCACTGATTTTCTCTTTGGCGTTGTCCAACTCAGACATCAAAACTTGTTGTTTGGCCATCATCTGCTCCAACTGTACCTCCAAGCTTTGCTTCTCTATTTCTAAGCTCTGAATATACGCTTTAAATTCCTCTAATTGAATATTCAACTCGTTCTTCACCTGAGTCTCGCTAATCAATTGCCGAGTTAAAGAAGAAATTCTATCTTCAACTGGTGTAGTTTTAGATGGTTCCGCTATTGGCAGTACCAGCGGTTTCGTTTTTAAATTTGAGGTCAGCGAAAGAATTGCGTTTGCTTCGGATTTCAATCTCGAGAGACATAAGTCTAACTCGGTGCGAAATTCGGAAGAAATGTCTTTTGTGGTATCTAAATTATCTAAAGTTGTCTCGTTTATTAGGTCTATGATTCCGGTGACATCCGGAGTGAAGTGAACTCGTTTAACGCGAGGTGATATGGTTATAGTATCAAAATGCTCTGAGCCAGATTGCGAAGATTCATTGAGATCGCTGTCTGTGATTTTACTACTGTCTTTGTCCCAACCGTACTTTAGTAATTCTTCTACTAAAGTGTTATTTAACTCGTCTTCGCATTCGGTGAAGTATTTAATTAATTCGGCCACTAGGTGGCGCAGGTTGGTTGTTGCTTTCTTCAGATTGTCCCTACGAGAAGAAATTATCTCTTTTAATTTGCTGTGAAATCTCGTAAACTAATTCACAAATATTATACAGTGTTTCAAATTAGAGGCTCACTACTGGAATCTCAAGAACTATAAGAGATATAACATTGGTTAATTTAGGCAAAACTTGCAACACTAATAGGCTAATTTAATGATGTCTTTGTTTTCCCGAAAAAAAAAATAATACATAAGTCACTAAATATGGAAAATTAAGTTTTCGTTAATTTATTAATTTTCAAATAATTTAGAAACTATCGCATATTGAGAAAAATGTTTCAAATAAGGAAGCTAAATATTTATTCTGTCTAACTATTGGCGCATACAAATATTTTTTTGTGGTTCATATTCATAATATGACTTTCAATTTTTTAAAAGGAAACAATAGCAAAAAAAGCACTGTGAAAAAGCATATTTTTTCTGATTTTAATTATGTACACTTTTAATATTTTAAGATAACTCAAAGTCTAATGAAGACGTCATTTTCAAATTCCATATTTAGAATTTGAATTTGAATATTTGAATTTTTATTTTATTCATTCATATATTTAGGAACTTGAATGTTAAAATTACGGGCTGATTAAATTTTGGTAGCAATTCATTATCTAAAAGTGGTTGTTCACTTGAACGTATTTTGAATACATCTTAGGAAATAATCTTGTTTTAATAAAAAAGATGTAAAAACGAAAGAAAAACAATATTAACTACAATTTCTAGTCGAACCTTTTAAAAGTTGTTTAGGCGGAAGGTTGTGTGTTGGGTACATCAGATATTTATTATTATGAGGGGTCGAAAAAATCAATTTTTCTATTAAAACGTAATGAAAATATAATTTTGAAATTTCGTATTTACAATTTTGATGGATTTACGGCCGACAGTTGCTAATTAAAATGTACCCCTGTGGTTACTCCCACACTAACACTTTTGGGGAAAATGACTTGACGACTAGTAAGATAACTTCATGCGCAAAAATATATCACTTATCGAGATCTGCGCACCCAAAGTGCCATACCCATAACGGACAAAAGGCGTGATGATATATTTATTTATTTAATTTGAATTGAATTGAAATTTTATTATAGTCAAAAGGATGTAAAATAATATTAGCTACAATTTTTATTTGAAACTATTTTCAACATTTTGTATCAATAAAATATTGATATGATAATAACAAGGTGATCTATTTTACATAATTATTCTTTAGTTTAGAAACTTACGACTTGTGACTTTTCAAACTTAATATTTCTGATTAGAAATATGAAATAAGTGTGACCAAAACTAAATTTTACACTAACATAACAACGAAACGTTTATTTAATATTCCAACTCACCGTTCCTTCCTAAGTTCCAAATCATCGCCACTCTTCAACGAGTTCCTCCTTTCTCTTTCCAGTGCACGAGCTAAACTCTTCTCATGATCCTCTTTCAACTTGGTGACCTCTTCAGCATGCTGCGTTTTGATATCGCGGATCTCCGCGTGCCAGTGCTCTGTCAGTCTGTCTCTGAGCTGCAGGAGCTCGGCTGGCCACTCCAGTTCCTCGCCGCTACTGGAGACGAGCGTCTACACACGCACAAACACAAGTGAAGAATGGAGACACACTGATAAGAGCGAGGTTTTGTTATGAGGGGTGTTTACCGTGAAATGATCAACTCAAGTAAACAAATTAGTCATGCTTATTGACAAGAGATTTTAAGTAAATACATAAGTAGTTAAGAAAATATGTAGCAATGTTAAATAGTTAAACTTAAAAATGAAAGTTTTACAAATATTTTGAGAATATTTGTTATACACAGCTAAAATGAGCACCGATTAACTGGGTAAATCATGAGATCCTTAGTTCGATCACCACACAATTAGGACAAATTTTCATCACAAAATGATCCCTGACGGAATGCACGCTCAAAAATATATCAAACCGAGATCTGCTCTAATCAGAGTGCCACATCCAGAATTGGGTAAATGGGGTGATGATATATTTATTTTTGTACTCAGAACCTTGGAAATAACATTTGACATACGCTATTTAAAACCAGAAATTTTCAATTCACACATTCGTACGGTAAACTCTGGGCATTTTACAGCAAAATCATTTAAAAAATAACAAAATTTAGTTCATATGTTACATCGATTATCGTGTATCACAACCATTGAAATATAATAATACTGGAACCGTTACTGACATTGAAAATGTTTTTCTATAACACTGTTTTGGAAACTGGGCATTCTACTACTAAAAACTGTTATGGAATCACTAGCATTCCATACGCGGCGTATGGAATATTTTCGACGAATCAGAACCGCTTATTAACGCGACATATGAAGTATCTTGATTCAGTTACTATGGTTACGTCTGTTTGTTTTAATTTGATTTATTTGACTTTGACGTTTTCAACAGTTTTATATTTGTATTTTTGTATAATTTCCAAAACCTTTTTATAGAAAGTATAGTCTACAACATGTAACGGAATGGCCTATCCCACGCTCACAAACCGTAGCCCTCGCCTTTGGCTCGGGCTACAAACTTTTTGCTCGCGTGGAATATGTGCCATTCCATTACTTGTTGTAGAATATACTATTATATAGCAACCGTTTTTTTTTGCATTGCAACCGCTCAACAAAAGCATAGCAATCGTACTACAAACAAAAGTTAGACAAAGAAGAAAGGTCCAGGAGATCTATTTGTTTTATGCTCGTTTTTCGCTTTCGTAAAAGACTACAAGTGCGCGTTCAAGTATTGCTATATTTCAATGATCAAAACCCGTAAAATTATGCAAATTGTTTTTGAATTGTCATATCATCAAATTCTTTAGCAACCGGTAATTTCTATGGCTTTGCAGCTGTGATTTTGTACATTTAGGAGTAAAATTTGCTAAAAATAATTTTTTCTTCAAACGTCATAAAAGTACGTTGTTATGTATTTGTATTCAACAACTAGAAGTTCAATATTGTCGCCGCCGGCGTAAAAGTGTATCCTTGGCAACACATTTACTCCGGCGGCGGACAAAATAAAATATCATGCAAAATAGTAAGGTTATAATTCATTAATTTGACAGATGAGAATAAAACAAATAAACAAAAATAACAAAATAACATATTCTGTGGCAACTAGATATACTGGATACGGCAGAATATTTGTTGAAGTTTTGAGTATTTTTAATGTTTTAATGTCTATTTTGTATGTTTGAAGAAAAAATAGCATGTGTTATTTGGAATAAATGTGACTTTGTATGCTTCGCATGTAATTGTTCGACTCGCTTCACTCGTCGTTCAAACTTACATGCTCAGCACACAAAGTATCACATTTACTCCTAATAACACAATATACTATTATTTTTCACAAAAACCTCTGGCGAGAACAATTCTTACAGTACTTGGTATGGTAATACTAACAACTATTTTTATTTGAATAATTTTACTATTCCACAATTAATTGAAAATAAAATAGTTTAAATAAAAGAGTAAACAAATTACGTTTACTGCATTTTTTACTATAAACATTTTTCTCAACAATAATTTAGGAATCTTTGACAAAATAAAGTTAGGTTAACCTTAATCGATTGTTTATACAAGTGGACAATAATATTTGAAATAAAATGTAGTACCAACTACCAAGTGAAGCAGATTTATGGATTAAAATTCCACATTCGTTTTCATACTAAATAAACTTAAAAAATGCACTAACTATTTGAAAAAAAAAAGAAAACTTTTGACAATTACCTGGATTTGCTGTTCCAAAGCAGACACAATGTCAATTTTAGCTAACATAACTTGTTCTTGCAAACGGCGTTCATAGCTTTCAACGACTTCTGCTATTTCAAAGTCGCCTGAACTTGCCTGTGAGAAGTGACATCCATGCAAATTGAATTAATTAACACAACATTTAATTAGTCAAGTCAAAAACACCAACCAGATTAGTTTACATGTGTCTGATGAGCAAGCAACAACGAAAAGAAAAAATTTATATGCAAAATCTCTCAAAAAATGAAGAGTGATGATTCTTTAAATGTTTTAACACGTGATTTTAGACAACACATAATAAACAATGAGTATTGTAAGGAATGAAAGAAGAAAGGTATGAATTTTGTTATTTAATTAAAACAAATGTTTAACCCTCAACTGGTGTGGTGAATTTTTTAACAAAGGCATTGTTGAATCTCAATTATACAACACATAATACACGCATACTGTTGTTGTTCATCTGTAAATTCATCTGTAAATTTTGAAATACATGTTGCCCTATAAATATTAAAGCCTTGTTCCATAAAACGCTGTCAGCTAATTATGTTGCTATCGATAAAAAAAAACTGGTGTGGGCACCACACAACTTTCTTATATATTTAATAAATAGAGAACAGATGTTTCAGTTATATGTTTATTCTCAGAGCAACCATAATTATTGGAAAAAAATAGTTACAAAAATTTACGGGATATATCATATATCGTGATGTCCAAAACAGCTAAATGGCCAAATTCAGAAAGCTTCAATTTCATATAAAACTCGAAAGAATATTAATAATTATTCACGATCGCTCAAAAGTAATTTTTGATATTTTAATACAGCTCTCTTTTGTGATATCTGTAATTTTACACCAAACTCGATACGATTCAATAAACAACTATTACCTATAAAAAATTGAAGATTGACAAAAATTAATTTTTACATTCGAGATCAAGTCTTCTCCCTGGAGACTTCTAATATGATATCAAACTCAATTGGCTTTAATCAATATTTATTATATGACATTTTTTAAAATGTATAATTAAATATACAATTAGTTTTACTTGATTTTTAACATCAGAATTGGCAATTTTATTGTTACCTTTAAACACGTTAGCTATCAATGCTTTATGAAAATGGTCCTAATTAGTTCACAGTTTTACCGGAGATCACTATGCTTGGTTGAGTTGTATGTTGTGATTCACCAATGCCATTTAGTTATAATTAAAATATAAAAAAATCTTACCACTTCTTGAGTGGCGACAGCAATCTTCTGGGCCTCCTCCAAATCAGCTTTGAGGGCATCAATAACAGTCTGATACTTCTGTTCAAGTTCTTGAACAATATTCTCATGGTTGATCTTCAACTCATCCAACCGATTATCATAATCTTCCCTCAGGATTTCCAACTCTGCGTGGTACTTATTTTGTAGTTCAAGTCTCAAGCTGGCAAGGTCTCGCTTGGGGGATGATTCAGCTGCAGTCGCAGCTGGTCCATCGCCGCAGGCTCCAAGCTGAGGAGGGAAGATTTCGGATTCTAGTTCCGATACGCTGCTTCCGGACATTTTTCTACTTTGCTGGCTGAAAATTTCTTCTGAATAACTGAAACAAATCAAATTTAAGATAAATACGTGTTTTGAATGTATCGAAAATTCGTAATTATAAGTTTCGTGTTAATGCGTAGAATTGATTAGATTTTGGTAGAAGTTTACTGGACATATGTAGGTATTCAAAAAGTTCCGGGGCGGTGAAATATCTCGAGAAATACACACATCGAATCAAAAAGTAAAAAAAAAAACACGTGTTTAATATTTGCTTGGTGCTTGGTGACAAGGCAGGTTTTTGAAAAATATTACACGCGTGTTTTTTTGTTTTTTGATTCGATGTGTATTTCTTGAGATATTTCACCGTCCCGGAACGTTTTGAGCACATTGTATAATAACTTATTTCAAATATTAAATTAGTTAAGAAAAAAGTTTTAAATGAAAGATGTTAACAATAATATTCCAATATAAAATATTCTTTGAATCTGCTTGTTGATAAAAACAAAATTAAATTACTCAATAACTTATGAACACTGAAATAAATAGTATATTCCGAAAACAAACCGGTGAGAGGTTACGGTTTTACCACGGTTGCGGTTTTACCACTTCTACGGTAAAGAAACGGAACATCGTGATTATGTCAATGTATGATTTTATACATTTCTTGTAAAATGAAGACGTGGAATACTTTTAACGAGTTTGTTTAAACCGATCGTAATAATTCTGAGGGAGACTATAATGAAGAGTTTGATTTCAACAATGACGGTTGACGTTATCTTGTTTGACAGATGTTTACCGCGCTAACCGCCGTCTTTGCGCGGTTCCCGCGGTAAGCAGAAAGTACCACAAATTACAGAAACCGCGTTCCGAAATCTTACGGGTAACCTGAAAATTTTACCACGGTAACCGTGGTTCGTTTTCGGAATATACTAATAGAAACACTGGAAATTTAACTTGTAAGCCTACATAAAAGCGAAAAACGAGCCTGAGACAGATAGATGTCTTAGGGCCATCTTTCTTTGTCTAACAGTTGTTTGTAGAATAGTTGCTATGCGTTTGATGAACGGTTGCTATGTAAAAACATATTGCACAGTCTTGTCCAATAGTGATAAATAACATTTCAATTACTTGAAAATTCCTTTAAATATACCGCACTTCATACGAAAAAATATATCACTTACCGAGATCTGCGCAAGCAGAGTGTCACACCCATAATTGGTAAAAGGCGTGATGATATATTTATTTTATTTATATTAATGTATTACTCCTATTTAGTTTTTATATCAAACACTCTTTTCCAAAATCATTGAATGTTAATTTCATCATATTTTCTTATCTACTTTCTAAGTGAACAGAACAAACAACGACAGGCGCCCTATCGACAATATTATTATACTTCAGTGCATTTGACAAACTAGCAGAACGATCACAACAGTACTGAAGCAAAATCGAAATGTGCCAATGCCAGACTCATAAGAAAGCCATAAAAATCTCTGCAGTGAATCAGAATGAAGGCTAAGAGTTGAACAAGACATAACTTCCGCTGATTTATAAATCATAATTTGTTGTTACTTAGTAATAGTTTTTATTTACTAGTTTATGTTGTTTACTTGTTTTTGCTGACGAAGAATTATGTATAGTATTTCGAAACGTTGCATTTTAATAAAACCTTTATAGAACTTAAATCTTCGCTATATTTTATAAATAAAATTCTGTGTCAGATAACAGTGATAAAATCAAAATTTAAAAGAATAAATTTCCTTAATGCAGTAAAAGTTTTAAGAAGTGAATATACAAATCTAGATTAATTGTATTAATTTGACTTAAATATTAGAGCTGCTGCTAAAAAATAAACTTACTGTTTTTCAATTTCTGCGCAACGTTGTTCAAAGTACGTCCTAAGTTCCTCCATCTCCTTGCTGTGCTGTTCATTCAATTCCTGCCTCATTTCATTGATATCCGTCGAGCCACTTTTCACGCTGATCAGCAGCTGGCGAAGTCTGTCCACTTCAACATCATGAGAAACTTTTTCATTTTCTAACTTATCTTTTAGAACTTTTACTTCGAGTTCATGACTGTTTTTATATTTTTCAATTGTTTGATTAATAAACAGGTAGATTTTAGTTCTCAAATCAGCTATGATGCTTATTTCTTCCGCACTAAAGGTTTCATTGAAGATTTGGTCGTCGATTTCAAAGTTGTTTCCTAGGTCGTGTTGTTTTTCTGAGGTGGCCGAAGGGTCTGTTGCGATTTTGTCGTTGTTTTCCATGCTAGGCAATGTTGAAACACTATCTTCTGTATTTTTATAGCTGGGAATAACTTTTTTGTTTAAATTTTTCTCGTATTCCAATCGGTCTCGCAATATTTTTACTTCTGATTGGTAAACTATTTTGTATTCTTCCACTTTTTGTTGAATGTACATGTTAATTTTATTCCTCATATCTGCTACGATTTTCTTTTCCTCTGGGGTCATAGATTCGTTGAATTCGGGGTCTTCAAAGTCAAAGTTAATGTCAGATACGTTTGTAAAATTAAGTCTAGCGTTATGAATGTTCAATTCGTTCGCTAAAGAATGAAGTGAGGTGCTTTCACTCTCTTCAGGAACTTGACCTAACTCAGGTTTCTTCTCATTGGTAACGAGTTCGTTCGATGCTAAGTTCCAGTTGTTTTTCTTGATGATTTCAGTGGTTTGAACCAACTGTTCTTTTAAATCTGCGATTTCTTGTGCGAAGTAATCGGTTTGTTCTTGTAAATTGTTGCGATCTTCTAACACTTGTTGTAAAGCTTCAGTCAGTTGTTTGATGTGATCGTCTCGGTGGGACAACAGATCTTGAAATTCTATTGTCTAAAAGTTAAACAAAATGTTTGCTAATTATTATTCAAAGCACATGCAATTTTGTGTGATTAAAATAATAAGGTATTATCTGGAGTCAGCAGAATATAACTAGTACCTATTTAAAATTGAACACGAGTTACATTTCGTCTGAATTCTTTATTCAAACTTCGTTCTCTGATCAATATAAATTTGACACTGCTATAACGAAAAAAACTGTTGATCTTCGACATACAAAAGAAGTACATTTACAGGTCCGTGTTATCAGAGAATTAAGCCTTAATTAAGGGTTGCTTTTAAAAATTTAAAAATAATTATTTATAGATGTACTGATCAGAGAATCAAACTTAGATGGATTAGGTTGATAAATCAACATTAGACAACTTAGCTATCAATTAAAAATACTGTATCAAAATCAACTTAAAATTGGAAAAATTGTTTCTTTCTTGATGCGCAAGTTTTAAACTCTTGACAAGTGACAGATGAACCTAGGAAATTAATTATTTTATACACCGTTATTTATAATAAAATGTAAACAGATTTAGTTTTCCAAATCTGCCTTTGGAATTTGATAAATACCAGTTTGTTATTTGCTAATAAAAAAAGTATATATTGTACTATACAGTGCTATTTTTGAAATGTTCAATTACTGGTTTCTCTAATTATTTTTCATCAAAAATGTTAAAGTGTATTTATTAATACAATTTTAAATTGTAGTTTTGAATTTATATTCAAATCATTTATCATTCCACAGTTAATGCAATAATTTAATTAATATTTTGTCATTTGGATGATATACAATACTCGTCCTTATTTTTCAATTTCTAAATTTTACACTCTTTGTGACATTGCTGTATTTCGAAAAATAAGTTATCATCATCAGTAGATATAAGAGAGATAAAATTAAGATTACAAAACTTGTAAACCTAGCCAGTGATCAAGATTGAATTTCTCTTGCATCTACTGATGACAATAATTTAGTTATTGAAATACGTATTTATATATTTTGTCATTACTTTAAGATTTAGGGGTTATATTTAATCTTTTTTAGATAAATTTGATGAAGATTAACCTATACTGCCTATCTATTCATTATCAACATTAACGTTAAATATCTTATTTGGTTCCAGACAGAAGAAATTTCTTATATTGTTAGAATTTACATATCATAATATTCTTAACAACATATTTCTATTCTATGAATAATTTATAATTGGTGTCTGATAGTCCCACCTTACATTTGATTCGATATAAAATTTAAATAAAACTAAATATTTAAGTAAAGGTTTTGTTTGTTCAGCCCCGCAAATTTAAATAAAAAATTTCCAATTTATTTATAAAACAGATATTTATGTGTATAAAATAATAATATGCAAGGTCAAATTGATAATTTAAACAAGTTTATAAAGAATTATCAGAAAAGTAACAATAACAAGTTTAAAATAACTTAATCACTGATACAAATAAAACTCATTTTACAGACACGAAAGTAAGAATTTTCTAGGCTGCATTTAAAGTTTAAAAATAAACTTACCCCCATGTTAACCTTGTCATAATACTGCTTGTATTCGGTAGTACTAGTTCCTAAGCTTAGGGTAGATTGATTACTATTAAACTCTTTCAGGGATTCTACATCAGTAGAATTTTGAGCAACGACTTGTTCTTTATATGGCATCTCGTCTTCACTTGATTTCCTTCTGGCTTCATCTACTTTATCATTTTCGTCTTGACTAGCTTTGTTCTCACAACCCGTTATTCTTTCACTTTTCAAAGTAATCGAACTCAAATCATCAAAGGGATTTGATTTTACGGAATCAGTTTTACTTATGTCAAACTGATCTTCTTTGATTAATTCATTCAGAACATTTTGTGAACTATCTAGGAAATTATTGTTTTCTAACTCAAATTTTTCTAAGGCATGTAAACTAATAACACTACTGTCACTTAAAACACTACTTTGGTGTGGTACAACCAACGGTTTGTTGCTTTGAGGCAAGACACTTTTTAAAGATAAGTCTGGACTGTCTAAAGGAATACTTGCTATAACAATTTCTTGTAAGGAACGATCATTCTCACTATTACTTAATTCTATGTTTTCAGAAATAGAACTGGATTCAGATTTCGCATTCTCTTGTTGTATAGGCTTCTTCGAATTGTTTCCAGCTTCTGATAGAGGTAGCGGCGAAAGAGATAAAGAAGTATCACTCTGAGAAAACGAAGAAGGTTCACTGTCACTTATCTTTCCAGCATCCTTTTGTGCCGACTTTCGTTTTTTATAAGCCGCCAACTGCAAGGTTAAATGTTATTTTTAACTATTTGTAAGGTTATAAAAATGACATTCCGAAATTCAAAACAAATGCAATCGACGTTTACCTTTTCCTTGGCAGCTTCAAGTTTCCTTCGTCGTTTGTCATCCTCCATTGTTACTCTACACAAAATTGTTTCTTCTCAATACATATTCCACGTAGTAAATATGGACATATTTACAACTTTAAAATAAACAAAAATTAATGGCACTGTACTAGGCAACATTCAACCAAGCATAACGTAAAGTCGTAATCACAAACACGAAACACGCACACCTACATCTTTTAACGACTGACCATGCGCATTTCGAAAGACGATATCGTTGACAGTTTTATGCTCCTTTCTTTTCCTCCAACATATCTTGAATACGTCTGTCTTTGTTGCTCACTGCATTGCCCAGAGAGTGTCAAACTTTTCACAGAATTAAAAGTATCGCCTTCTCTTCTTATCATATACAACAGGTATAGCTATTTTTGTCGCTCAATATACGAGCAGTGACCGTCAAAATATCACTGTTTCAAATTTAAATCCAGTAAAACGTGAAATTAATTTATCAAATTATTAAAAACCAATGACTGTACAAACATTTAAAGCAATCTGCAAAAAAGATAAATAACATTATGAATAATTCTTATATTAAAAATAATTTCAAGTAGAAATACAGTTCTAATATACATAATATTTTTATATAAGGCACATATGAACGTTATTGTCAATAATTCGTTACATATTCAGATATAAGAATTAAGTAACACATATTTAAGTAATATATCAACGTGTATAGCAGTACAAATAACAATATTGTTACCTCTATAATTATATAACATGTTTTGCACATTCAACAATACATAAAAAATAATAAGAATATAACATAAAAAGCGTAATAATAAAAATGGCAATGTTGATTAACAATATCAATTGAACATAAAGTATATTTTACGTAACAAAAAATAAGTAAATGGAAATAAAATATTGCGTATTCTAAAATGAAAAAAAAAACTAAAGTGCAAAATAATAGAACATTGTGTTTTAAAAAGTAACAACAGGTACAATATTCTTTGAAGTACAAAATACTTTCAAAAATTGTAAATTATGTCTGATTTCTTCGGCAATAAAAGCCGAGTACTTTGCATTTTTGACACAAATGTTGGGGATGCACCTTCGACTGATCTGACACATCTAAACCGTCTGGTTTCTCCAGAGGGCGCTGCAAAAAAACGAATGAATATTAATATTTAAAATAATTGAACAAATTTTTCACATGTTTCAAATATTTAATAATAATATACTATAATATTTTGAACATTGTTTTTATTTTGGTACACTGTTGCCTGTAAAATCTAAACCTCTATACTGGGTGTAATATAAAAACCTGGCCATAGGAGTATAACGTGGGAAATCAGTTTTTCCTCACGAAAAAGTGACTAGTTAAATTTAGACAATAATAATTCAAATAAATGCTGTAGAAATAAATTCTGCATCTAAGTCAGTAACAACATTTTATTTTGCTCGTTTTTTAACCGAAATAATCGGATTTAAAGTTCTATAAATAGCTAATAGATATTAAAAAAATACCTTCATTTATGAATTAGGATCACAATATTAAATGAGAAGTTTGTCATGATAGCAAAATGTTTGCAAATTTTGCGTATTTGAATTTTTTAATCATTCGTTGCTCGGAAACCTGTGACTAATGAAATCTTGTTACTAAACAACCGTTTTACAAACTAAACATCAATTTTACACACTATCGTAGATAAACATCAATTTTACACACTTTGGTAGAAAAATATATGTAAATATGACGTTTTATCTGTTTAAAAAGTTTAGTATAATTTTTGATTGATTTAAATAATAATAAAAGGTATATTATTCAATATACACATAAAAAAGATAAATAAATAAAATAATCGTTTCGGTGAAACTTTCAAAGGTATTTAATTTATATGAATATAAAAAAATTATAAAATAAAATTCTATTTAATTATTTGTAACTTATCTTCATGTGAATAGTTATCCATTTTCAATACTAAACATTTTATTGTCACTTAAATCAACCATAAAATCATAATAAACTAAACTTTTTTGACAATTAAGATGTCCATTTGTTATTTTGTTTCAATTCCATAGCTATCGCCACAGAAATGCAATTCTTCTAAAACTTTGAACAAAATGAAATGTGATTACTTTGTGTGTGTGATTATTTATTAATAAAAACATGAATAGTTTCGAACGAATATGAATTAGACAAACAAAAAGACTGGTACCACGAGCTCTGTTTTTGGGTGTTTTAAGAGAAGTGTTTTAGTCTTGGTTCTTCCGCTGTACAATGTTCTACAATAATTTTGTACAAAAAAATGCTTCGAACAGAAGTTACAAAGAAATACATTATCTACCACTTTTATTTAAAGTATCTTTATATACAGAAAATTGTACAGTGCTAAAAACCTTCTCTTAAAACACCCGGCCGAAAAGAGAGCTCGTAGCACCTGCGCCAAAGTCTTTAAATTTTTGCATTTTATATAGGCTGTTTCATTTAAAATTATAAAGTTGTATATCTTTGCACGAAAATGTAAGACTGCAAATATATGGGCATTTTTATAAACAAGATTAAAAAATTCTTCGGAATATTTATTTATGCTAAAAATCCATCGTTTCGGTCATACTATGAACTTCATCAGGGAATCACAGTATGACCGAAACGTTGGATTTTTAGCATAAATAAATATTAACTGCATTCCGAAGAATTTTTTTAATCTTATTTATCATCACAGTAGATCATGGCTCTTTCTTTACTATTTTAATAAAAGTTTGAAAAAAAATCTGTAATATTTTAAATAATCGCCTAAAATAAAAAAATACAGACAGGAAAAACTGTCGATGATAGGCGCCAGCTCCAAAATTGATGAAACTTTGTTAAAAAATCCTTTAAAAAAATATAACAAATATGGAAAAAATAGTGACATATGGCGGTCGGACTCGGTTGACCTTGAAATAACAATTTAATGAGTCACTTTATTTGCGGTGGACCTGAATGACCTGGAAAACACAGTTTAAGGGGTGGCTTTATTTGTTCAACTTGAAGTGTGGAAGCGAGTTTATCATTAGATACGTTCCATTAAAAATGAGTAGATACTGTGATTCCAGTTTATTGAGCGTGAGTTGTGTAGGCTTAGGGGATGTTTGTTAAAAGTGCGTGCGAAGCGAGCTTACACATACATTCCAAATAAACATAACTTGTACGTCATTGTGTATGGGAATGTTTTTTCAGCGGTACTAAAACACTGATATACAAATTTTGTAAGTAAGCTCGCTTCGTTCACACTTTTCACAAACAAACCCTAAGCTTACACAACTCACGCTCGACAAATTCAGAGTCTGACCGCCACTCATTATTATGTTTCCCATTATTGTTATTTTTAGAGGAATTTTTTGACAAAGTTTCATCAATTTGCAGGTGGCGCCCAACATCGACAGTTTGATCTACAGACCGATGGCCCAGCGGGTATATTTTATGGGTCTGTGTGTATGCCCCAAAATTTAACATACCTGTTTGTGTGGAAAGATGTTGATGCGACACTTGATGCACTCCTGGCCGTTGTTGGCCCACGAGTTCCCAGACATCCACTTCCGTTTACATTTCGTGCACTTGTATTCACCAAAACATCGCTTCCGGCCCTGGTACGGGGTCTTGCCCTCACCCTTGGGCCGGGCCTGTCAACACAACAAACAACACACGCGTTAAAAATAACCTAACCTCACTTCGCTCCCACAAACGTCAAAGTCAACTCGAATTTAATTGATCGCTGTTTATCAAACTTTTACTTTCAGTATGATCTTATTCTGTGGAAGCAATGCAGTAAGCCGTGCTAAACGCGGAACGATCTATTTTCAGAATGTGGAATATTATCGTACAATCGATTGTATACAACAGTTTATGTTTATGCGTAACCCTTTATTCTAGCTATAAAATATTTCCTTCTTGAATGAGTTCAAATACATTTTGTATTTGTTTCAATGACATAATAAAGTTTTCAAATCAATGCAATGAAATTTAACTTATAAAATAGGGATATTAAAATCAATTTGTAGTAGTCTGATTTTGATAATTCTCTTTGTATTGAATATCTTGAATTTGGCCCCATTTAATTCTTTTTTTAATCCACCCCTAGGGGTAGGAAAATAGGGGATGATTGATTGTTCCCCAACTGATTTTTTACCTGTTAACCGATTCCACCACGCATAACCTGGTACTGGGTTATCCAATTTCGATGGTTCCTTTATTCCATATCCCTAAGGTTTGAAAAATAGGAAGTCACAAAAAATTTATAAATAAAAGCTTTTTAACAAAAAAATTAAACTGACGAAAAAGGAAACTGAAAACCAAAAAATAAAATAAAACTTTTTAGTCTTAAAAGCTCCAATATTTATGTAAGTTACTAATTTTGAGTTGGCGCCAAACAATCAACGAACGTGAACTCAAAATTAATTACATTAGTTTAGGAGTTTTTAGTAAGACTAAAAAGGTTTATTTTATTTTTTTATTTTTCGTCGCAAAAATTATAAACGTTTACAAAATTATTTCACGACAATTCTGACATAATAAATCTGTTCAAACTTCTGATGTGATCCTTACTTCTGATAAATAAATAAAATAAATATACAGGGTGAGTCATCGAAATGCCCGTCTTCGATATCTCCCTTGTCGTTAGAAATTCGGTATATATTTATTAACAAAATTTATTCGACTACTAAAGGAGCATAACGTAAAATTATTTTCACATATACAGGATGTAACGTAACGGCTAGACGAAAATCGTTTGTCTTTTTTTAAATGGAACACCCTATATATTTTTATATATTTTGAATTGTATTTCATTCACCTATACGGACATATGAATTTAGTTTTAGTTTTCCGCGGCGTTGTCAAGTTTTTCCGTTTTTTCTCTAAAAAAGGCCGAATACACGCATTGCTTTGTGAAGGCGTACTGAAGTTATTTTAATAGTAAAATTTAAGAATTTTTTTTTCTGCGCAACTGTAACTATACTCTATGTTTTGACATACTTTCTTTTAAATGTAATTATACAGAGTGTTCAATAAAGCGAATCAAACTTACTCCACTTCAAATGATTATAACTCGCCATTTTCAAATGGAACATCCTATATTTTATTATTCTGTTGTATGCCATTTTGATGACTCAACCTGTATAACCCTATTTACACATTTTAGATGCAAGATCTCAGTGATATGCGTCAAGCCACGGCCTCCAAAGGTTTTAGTGGACTGGAAATATACTCTATGGTCTATTCTGTTATTATCTATTGATAAAAACATTAATAGTTTCCGTGCTGATCATTTTACGACTACAACGAATAACAATTGATTTAAAGAGAAACAAAAATTCTTCAAAATTTTGTAAAAATATATAGATTGTTCCATTTAAAAATATAAAGGTTCATATCATTCCGAGAAAATTGAACATCCGGTAGAAAATATTACTGCAGATATTTAGAAATTTTAATTTAAAATAAACTTTAAAAAAATTCTGTAATCTTTAAATAATCGTATAAAATTAAAAATACAAACAGATAGACCATCCGTATACAGCATGTTCGAAAAAGTGGTGATAAGTTTCAGGTAGAACGATTCTTTTATTAATTCTGAGTCGACAATTCTAATGCAAAAAATTGGCGCGGCCCTTTGTAAAGCCACGCGAATGCATATTCTTGTATATATATTCGATTAGAATTAAGCGAAATTTTTCAAATTTCTTATGGAATACCATTGCTGTTTACATTCAAGAAGAATTGTGTAGAATTGCCTTGATGTAACTAATCGTTTAAAATCAAGAAAAAGTTTTTTGTTTGAAAAATAAATAATTTGTCAAATTTCGACATTTGTCAGATTGATGTTTTTGGTTATAACATTTTTAAATTCATTTTCCATTTCATATCGTATGGTTAATGATACATTGCACAATGTATACTTTTATAGGCAGATTCATAAAATGGATTAGCACTAACTCCATTTTTATTATTACTCGTAACTTCATTTTCCATTTCAGAACATAATTATTTTATCTGAGGTTGTAATCAAGATTGGTTCGCATAAAATTTGACATATTTAGATAATATAATAATCAATTTTGTAACGAAGTTTCAGATGATTGAAAAAAGGAGTTATCGCTAGTCTCTTTTATGAATCTGCCTGTTAAGTTTTAACGAATACGCTAAAACGTATATGGTATACTAAAATGTTCAAAAATAATATTTAAATTAATAAAAATACGTAAGAACTGCATGACACCTGTATTATCCCTATTATCTCATGATACAAATTATACAAAAAAGTGATTACTTTGGATAAATTCAATTTTACCGGAATACCCCACTGAAACTATTTGCAGGAGCTTATGTGTACTAAGTTTATTTAAACTAATAGATTTCTGTCATAAAATTTTAATTACTAATTTATTTCTACTCGTATAGTTCAGGAACTTATTCTGCAGTCTCGATAACAATCAGAACTTGAAGACAAGACGCTTCAAACGTAAATTTAGCATTAGCAATAATTCATGCAGACATACAGTGACTATAATACCCTAGCGGTTATTTTAGTAACAATATGTAGTTGCTGCATCGGTCAAGAGCGAATTGCGTTTCCACAACACTGACAACTATACAAAATACCAGTGAATTGAACCAAATAACAAATAATTCTCATCGCCTTCTCTCTCGTCTCGTAATTCATAGCGGAATATAATTACTCCAATTATTCGCATGATACAATTAATTGATTTAATATGTCGTATTGTGTACTCGAAACAGCTGCAATGAAACTGATGCTACATAAGTATTTGTAATTCGTGATGTTGTAACTGTGTTTTTGTAACAGTAACGCAAGATTTATCTAAAATTAAATAAATTGGCAAGTTCCAATTACACTGATTTTTAAAGTTTCTTTTTATATACGGGGGTGTTTGTCGTAGATATTAAAATAATAATATATGTATGATTTGTCACAGCTATCCAGCGAGAAAATTGATTACCTCTCAAGATCAGGTTTGCAGTTCGCTATCTGATCAAGTCTTAGTTTAGATAATTTTAGAAGTAGGCATACATACGATCCGATATTCAAGCTCTGTACACCTTTTAACTATTTTCTCAAAAGATTCAAACAAAAATTATATCTAATTACTTTCTTATACAAAGTATAAGGAAGTATTGGAATTATGAAAAAAAATCGCTGACGAGATTTTTGCGGACATACATGTTTTGAGGTCTACTGAATCCTTCTTGACCATTTCTCAATGATGTCTGTGTGTGTGGATGTAGAGTTGTGTGTCCGAGTGTACAATATCTCATAAATGAAATAAGGTGTAACGAAACTTTAAATTTATCAGCAAATATGCAGAGCTGAGCTGATTTTGAATAAATTTGAAAAACCGGAACAATAAATTCCATATTCTTCAAAAATAGAATCAGCTATGGAAAAATATTTCAAAACATGTTAGCAAAAATATTTGGAATATAAAATGTTATTTGCAGTTTTCCTGTATATGTTTCTAATTACATATTTAATAATATATTTCACAGTGTCGTTTGAAATAATATAAAAGAAATAGTTTTATTATTATTTAGAAATTTTTAAAGACTAGATATTAATTAATATTGCACTGAGAACAAAAAATTAAACACGTTTGGCATCTATGTCAAATAAATGTAAAATAAAGTCATATGCAAGGAACAAGGCATATACAGTGTGTCCCATTTAAAATACGAATGCATTGGGAGAACCGTAAGAGATACAAGGTTCGTTAAATTAGAGGAAAGTTGCTTCATTAGTAGGAGTAGGGTAGTTTGAACATGTATTATGTATTGGTATTTCCAATTGAATGCATAGATCACTGTAAAATGTAAATTTAGAGATTTTCTTTGTTTGCTGATAACTTTGTTATATAACATGATACGAGATTCTGGTTTGCACTTTCTTATGACACTTTTTAATGGTGAATTTGCAGACACAAAAAATTTTTGTATCTTAACATTTACGAATTATTGGTATCAATTTATATTTTTCATATGGAGGTCATAGTAAGCCATAACATTTTTGAATAGATTTTTTTTGTTGCTTTACAACGATTTAAAACAGTAATAAAAATGTGTTTGTTTAATTACTCAATCGATAAAAGCAAAACTTTATAATTATAAATTTCATGACAATACGAAGAACTTATTTGACTTTGATACGAAATGCATAACTGGAAGTGGAAGTTTAATTGTTACACAAAACAATAAATTCAATTTATATCGGATATGAAATTAGCTGCGATAAAAAGTTCCAAGTAAAAAATGTACTGGATCTGATTACGGTTTTAAGAAAAACTAAATATACATATATATAATCAGACAGTTTGCTAATATACCGTGTGTCTGTCTTAAAGGTGTACATAGGAGATTAACATGGGAAATCAGTTTTTTGCGTGCTGTTGCTCGGTGTTCTATCGGACAACAATGATTTTAGTACCAATCGAAAGATATCATTTTTCTGAATCAAATGATGTAAAATACATTACAATTTAGTAGCAATTTGGTTCCGTAAATTAATTTTTAAATTTTGAAAATTTATCTGATTTATTCAGTTTTTATCGAAAATAAATGTAGTTACCTATGACTGTTTTGTTTTGATTTCTTTTAAGTGATTTATTTGACGTTTCTGTCAATTTGTAAAATATGGTTATTTACAATAATGACAAGCGTATTATTATAATTTTTGCGTAAAGAAATAAATTTTAGTCTAAAAACCAGTTTTCTTTAAATAATATTAAATTTATTAAGAGTTAACTTTTTAATCGATGACAAAAAATTTCATTTTTATTAGCTGTTTTGTATATCTTCACAAAATACTCTTCCACTTTCTTCGTCAAATGGAAAAAGTTCTTGATTGCAGTGCATTTTGTAGGAATAATAAGAACTTTTTTTTCAAAATATGAACGATGTACACCCAATTAATTCATTTCCAAAAAATCTAGTGCTAGTCTACATGTATCATTCCTAAATCCCTTTCTTCCAATAAAGCACGTTCTTCTACTCTTGCTAAATTGCAATTACTAAGCTCACGTGTATTTTTCCTGGATACTGGCATTTGTGGTTGCACTTGGATTCGGTCGATTCATAAACTTAATAGAAAATTGATCTCGCACTCTGAGCTAACTATTTCCTCCAAAAAATAGTTTTACTATAAAAATACGCTCTTCAGTAGTATAACTAGCCATATTTTTACAAATTGTCTTAAACAAGTCCAAAAGTCAGAAACGTCAAATAAATAGCTTGACAGAAATCAAAACAAAACAGTCATAGGTGACTATATTTATTTACGATAAAAATTGAATAATCCGGAGAATTCTCAAAATTTAAAAATGAATTTACGGAACCAAATTACTACTAAATAGTAGTGTATTTTACATCGTTTGATTCAGAAAAATGATATCTTTCGATTGGTACTACAATCAGTTGTCCGATAGAACACCGAACAACAGTACGCAAAAAATTTATTTCCCATGTTAATCTCTTTAAGACAGACACACGGTATATTAAAATTATTAAATTTTTTGGTATCAAATAAAAAATATCAGGGAGAAGACTTGAACTCAAATATAAAAATTAATTTTGAACGATCGTCAATTGTTTCTAGAGTTCATTGAATTTTTTCGAATTTCAAGTAAATTACATAAATCAAAAATTATTTTGCAACGACTGTCAATTGTTTTTATAATTGAACACAAAAGATATTGAACAGGTCAAAATATTCGTTAATGAGTTTTTAACCGATCAACAGATTTTGCTACATGTGTGACGATTTTTAAGAAAATAATTAAAATTTGAAGAAGCTAACATTATCAAATCTCATTTTTACATTTAATAGCTAATTTAATTTTGAGGGCAATCCATTAATCAGAAGTAGTAGTTTACTTGACGGAAAATTAATTTTTTTGCGCATATCTTAGTAAATAAAAGTAAATGTAGAATAATATTAGCTAAATTTTTTTTATTTGAAACTTTTGTCTTTATTTTGTACCTACTGTTCAAAAATTAATATTTGCCGTTGGTTATGTATTGCTGTATCAGATCAGATTGTGTATCTATTTATATTTTAATATTTACAGTTGATATGACAGTTGAGAAATTGAAACCTCTATTCTAAATTTATTTGTGTAAAGAATGTACCTAATGTGGTGACCACGCCGAGATTTCTAAAGATGATCTTTTTTATTCAAATCTGTCCTATTCCAAATCTTGCGACAATCAAATCTGTCATTGTCTAAGAATTTCGAATTGTCGAAGTTATTTTTTGTCGGCATCACGGTTTATTTGTGTTATTACTGCTGACTATAATAATTTTAAGAAATCATATTTTATCAGTAGTGTACAAGTTCCCAGTAAAGATTTAATCACTATCGCCACTTATAAAAACAAATACATAATCGGAGGTTTATATTTTCATTAGCAATCTTCTGATGACATTCCATTCTTCTCGCTGTCATCAGCTCTCGGTGTAAATCACACAAACAACGCAGGCGGTTAATTCGATAATGAAGAGTGGTAGTGTTGGTGTGAGTCGTGAATGTGTACGGTTTGTTTTGACTCCTCGGCCCCCTGGGGCCCTTGGATAACTCGTTGACGAATGATGTGGTAAGCATAAACAGTCAGTAAAACGCCGGACGTGATAAGTGAGAAGTCTTTCAATAAACATCGCAATCAGATGGAAGTGCGACGTAATTAGCTGGAGCTGGGGATTTTAAGTAGGTGGCAGAACTAAGATAATTTATTGTGGGAGATATCAACTACTTAACGGTTGATTTCAAAGCTTTTTTTTTAGTTAACTCGCATGACTTTTTAATAGGTCTGTAAATATTCAGATGTAACATAGGTACAGGTACATTTCACTTCGACAATAATTTGTTTCAAACAAAATACCATTGTTATAATGAATGAAACTTGTTATATATTGTTATTATATCTACTTTTGGAGACTAGAATCAAGGTTTCATAATACATAATATAAATTTTTGTACTCAAACATTGAAATATGTTGTTTCGCGTTGTCTAAGCAACGTCCGAAATGTCAATTTTTCGAGGTCTCCACCACATAGACAACCCTCGACCATTGAAATACTTATAATTTTATCTATCTACCTTAAGAACTTTTCTTGAAAGTAACTGTGATCAAATTATTTCGTAATTATTAATGTCTTTGGTATATTATAATTATAGCTGAAAACATTTCTATTCCTATTCCTGAAGCGTTTATTAAAAAACTATATTTATAATAAAAAAAATTCAAGGCCGCGTTTGAAAGCCTAATTTATCATAACAACCATAGTGCTTAAATGCTTTATTTGATTTTTTCCAGCAAAACTGTGTAGTGGGCCAAAATGTACTTTCAGAAGAAAATTTTTCTCACGTCTTTAACTACTAGAGCCTAGTAGATGTGAGAAATTGTGAAGTTTCATTTCCTCTAGTAACTAGAGGAAACGAAACTTCAAAATTTTTGCACAGAATTTTAGCTTATATTATTCTGATTGTCGTAAGCTAAAATTTTATCTTCATGTGTTTAATACATTCGTCATGAAACTACTTGCAATTTTCGCATTTTTCTACTTACTATTTTTGTTTATTTTGCAAAGTAGACAATGTTTTCAATTTTTTTTTTAGCTTAGAGCAATCTAGAAACTCTAATAATTTCATTATTATATCATACATATAATGACATTGTCCTAAATTGCTTAAAATTATGAAGTTATAGAGGCATGAATGTTTCAACCCTTAACCAACGATGGAATAAGAATGAAATTGAATTTTAAAATAACAAATTTACTGCATTAGGTTGTAAATAAAAGGTATTAGTACAATTTTGGTTGTACTAGTGTGTGACACCTTGTCATACATGTTTCATCGCACATCGAAAAGGAATCATGTTGATGTGACAGGCTTAATAGGTGCTCTATACCTATACGTGATCATTTTTTTAGAAAAAAACATCCCTAAAGTTTTGAATGTTTAATAATTATTTCCTCAACGTCAATACATTTTTATAAAAATGAAATTATTCTTATGAAATTTTAATTCCATTGGCTACAAAAATATGTACAATACATAGTAAGTTTCATTTAATGACAATGATAATTTATTCAAAAATAAAATTATGATGGAAGTATGAAGTATGATTATCTTCACTGCATTTAACTTATCTGACAAATTTACTTATTATTACCTATTATTTGTGTAATTTATTATTTGTTTACCATTATATTGTGACAAAACAACCAGAACATCCTCCATTCTATTATTTGTCAGAACGCCAAATTCTTGTTTACTAAATATTTAATGCCCTGTTAACACAGAATTTAATAATAGTAAATTAAAGAACGAGTTTTATAAAGCACACGTCAAAATTTAGAAAACGAACCCTGGCAAGTAAATGACAAGTACGAAAAACAATCTTATAGAATGTGTATTATTTTTTATATTTTACGAATTATATATACTAAAATATTTTTAAAAAAAGCAGCTGTATTAAACCGAGTTGATTTAGGGAAATTTGTGTGTTTAATATTGTAGTTGATAACGTTGGATTGACATTTATTCAATTATTTGAAAGTTCAGGTCAATTTTGATTTATGATCGTATAAAAATTTAAGCAAATATTCCTAATAAACTTTAAACAAAAAAATTATCGAAATGAAGGCTCTTTTGCTATGCAATAATTTCAATATGAATGCAGAATATAAAAATACGTTTTAAATATTCATACAATTATTCTTTTTCTACAATCGTTGCACAATATCGACATTGTTATTCCATTTTTGGTTAGGAAATGTACAAAATTGTCGCGATAGGGCGACAAAGTACCATATTGTCGCACTAGCGCGGCAAAAACATAAAACTAAAATAAATTAGGCAAAAGAAGTAAATGATGCACTAGATTTTTCTGGTAATAACCTTGCTATTGCAAATGCAGTTGTCATATACGTACATACACTTTAACTTAATCACCATAAACGTATTCACTCTGTAGACTTTATGTCAAATGTACTCCATGTGTGAAATTATGATTCCTTTGAAAATTTTTATTTTGTTCATAAACCTTGTCATGATTACGGTGACATGGGCAACTATAATTTCGCTGAATTGTTATAGGAGTGACCAAAGATAATTTTGAAAATTAATTTTTTTTCTACAGCTTGACATTGTTCAACGATTGTAGAAAAAATATTGTGTGTATCTCGTCGGATAGAGCTTGTTTGGTGCACTTGTCGAGTTGTTGATGCTCTATCCGCACTTGATACACAATAGTTATTTGTGTATCAAGTGCGGATAGAGCATTGTTTGTTGCACGCGGCGAGAAATTGTTGATCGAGGCGAAGCCGAGGTCAACAACTCGACAAGTGCACCGAACAAGCTCTATCCGACGAGATACACACAATATTTTTTCTACAATCGTTGACCAATGTCAAGCTCTAGAAAAAAATTAATTTTCAAAATTATCTTTGGTCCCGCCTATAACAATTCAGTAAAATTGTAGTTATCCATGAGACCGTAATCATGACAACGTTTATGAACAAAATAAAAATTTTCAAAGAAATCATAATTTGACACATGGAGTACATTTGACATATGGCTGCGTTTTAACCAATCCTGTCATTATTATACTGAGAATAATGCTCTTGTGATTATTCCCGGCAATTTTCTCTCTAGCTTTTTTGTTTTTGTTGACAGATGTCAAATGTCAGATAGTTATCATCAACACAAGTAAAAATGAGCAAAAAAGATGGATTTAGTGACGTGCCTGATGATGAAATCAAAAAATAATCTAATTAAATATAACTCGAGAGTTCGATAAATTAGAAAATAATTCTCCAGTATCTTTCTCAAACTTGTCGCCATTTGGCCCTACGTGCTTTCGTGTCTATTTCCTGGCAACAAGTTTTCGAAAGATCTGTCAAATTATTTTCAATTTATTCTCACCCTCTTGTTATATTATTACTGAGAATAAAGCTCTAGACTTCTAGAGATTATTCCCCGCAATAATCTCTGTAGTTTTTGTTTTTCTTATCTCGCAACAAGTTTTCGAAAAATCTATTTAATATCAATTTAGTCTTATATTCTTGTTATATTCTTATTGAGTAAAGGGTATAGCCGGATAAGCATACAAAATCTGCCCCCAGTGATTTTTAAAAATCCATATGGCTGATCGATTTCTAATTAAAAATAAAAATTTTCCTGAAAATTTCAGCTTTTGAATCCAAAGAGTTACGTCATAATTAAAGAATACGTTTTTTCAGTTTTTATTTAATTGGAACTATTCCACTGAATATTTTTTAACAATAATTTTTATAGTAAGAGTAATCAATAAGGGACGTTAACACGTAATTTTTTTTGTAAGTTTTAACCATTACTTTTTTTTTAATTTTAAAGTTTTTATCTTTTTTTTTAATATCTTCCTTCAGGGTGTCGCTCACGATTTTTTCACTGAATACTCCTTTCTTACTCTTCTTTACTCAATAAAATTTTCAAATGGATCCATTTGGTGCAACATAGTCAAAAAAAAAATTGATTTTACTATTACACTCCAATATTTAAAAATCATACCAAATATTCTAAAACTACAAGTACATTACTACAACTACATTAACTTAAAAACATACTGTTGTTTCATTGATTAATCAACCAGATACGAATAAAATCTCTGTCATTAACCGATATTGTTGTGATTGTGGTAACGGTAGGAATAAATATTTTAGATCACCATTGTAAGAATAATTTTAAATTTTCAATGGATATATCTTTTTTTACATCTTTTCTATTTGTCCTCGAAAATTGTTTTCAAGTGGGTGAAGTGTGCAGCGAACAGACGCAAAAAATTCTAGGAAACAAGAGTAACCGACTTTTTTCTCTCTTTCAGCACACACAACACGTTCCACCCCCAAGATTTGGTGATTTAGAAGTAA
This sequence comes from Poecilus cupreus, assembly GCA_963942605.1. Classification (NCBI taxonomy): domain Eukaryota; kingdom Metazoa; phylum Arthropoda; class Insecta; order Coleoptera; family Carabidae; genus Poecilus; species Poecilus cupreus. The sequence continues at coordinate 22,325,933 of OZ012718.1, forward strand.
ATTTATTACAAACACCTCTCAAAATGAATCGCCTGTCAAATCTTTCTCGGCGTTGGCTAATAACAATAACATTTTGACACTTAACAGAGTTGAATTTGCTGTCAGTATAAATAGGGCGTTGAAATGAAAATGTTTGAAATGGAATTAGGGATTAGGTCTCTGTTTTATAGACATATTACTGTAGGAAAAAATAAATAGTTTTTTGGTTTTGTTTATTTTCGAGTGTCCTAATGCTTATGGTGTGCTTCAATATATTTGGTGTTGACTTAGTGAGTTTACACTAGAATCTATATTATTGTAATTAGGGGAATACCCTGTTCTGGTAACGCTACGATAACGTCTATCAAATGTTATAGTTATTAACGTCATTAGGCCGATATGAAGCAAATAACAGACGCGGCTGAAGTTTGTAAACCGAGGCGATAGCCGAGGTTTATAATCAGCCGAGTCAGTTATTTGCATATCGGCCGTGTGGCGTTCAAAATTTTTCGTAATAACATAAAATTTAGATATTTAGAAACAATTTATTCATCCACTAGCGGCGTATTGAGTAATTAGATATATTCTTATATTTCATATGATGCTGCGATTTTTATGAAAAACACCAGAAACTCGCGAGGACTTGATTCTTCATTGTAATAGTTCGAGCGTCCGTTATAATAACGGACGGCGGCTGTTATAGACCCATTAACACTTACGTGTTTAGTTCTGTTAAATCATATTAACAGTATGGTATTACGAAAAAAATATAAACGCGATCATTTGGTACGTATTTGTAATTTCTGCAACTAATAATAAAGCAACACTTTTTTGAAAACTTGTTGCCAGATAAGAAAAACAAAAACTACAGAGATTATCGCGGGGAATAATCTCTAGAAGTCTAGAGCTTTATTCTCAGTAATAATATAACAAGAGAGTGTGAATAAATTGAAAATAATTTGACAGATCTTTCGAAAACTTGTTGCCAGGAAATAGACACGAAAGCACGTAGGGCCAAATGGCGACAAGTTTGAGAAAGATACTGGAGAATTATTTTCTAATTTATCGAACTCTCGAGTTATATTTAATTAGATTATTTTTTTATTTCATCATCAGGCCCGTCACTAAATCTATATTTTTTGCTCATTTTTACTTGTGTTGATAACTATCTGACATCTGTCAACAAAAAGAAAAAAGCTACAGAGAATAATATTGCCGGGAATAATCACAAGAGCATTATTCTCAGTATAATAATGACAGGATTGGTTAAAACGCAGACACGTGACATACAATAAAGCATTTCATTGGTTAAAAGAAACGTCAAAAAATAATCACTTCAATATTAGTTAATAACGACAATAATGTACGTCAAAGAATATTGTAGATGACTGCATTCATCAATCCATGAAAATTATATTTGCTAAAATTAAATATTTTTTTGAAAAGAAATAAAGAAAATCGATATTAACTTTGAAACTAAAAATTTCCGGATATATGTTTATATGAATTTTTATTGTTGTTTTAAAATTAAGTATTCATCCTTTATATATTAACCTCTTTTTTTCTGCACGGTCCATCGATCTGTATTTTTTTATTTTATGCGATTATTAAAAATATTACCGAAATTTTTTTTCAGATAAAGTTTATTTTACATAAAAATGCCCATGTATCTGCAGTATAAGTTTTTCTACCGGGTGCTCCATTTTCGCGCAGTAGTATGCAACTTAGAATATTTAAATGGAACACACTGTATAGTTTTACAAAATTTTAAAGATCTTATATTTCTTTTCAAATAACTTCTTGCTCACTATAGTCTTAAAATGATCAGTACAGAAACTATCCACGTTGTTATGATACAATAATCACACAGAAAATATGCCATAAAATTGTGTATGAATGTTTAAACAATCAGATTAGTTGCTGCAGATCTTTAATAAATATTATTTAATATTGGGGTAAATAGCTCCGTGGTAACGTGTCGGACTGTGGATCGTGAGATCCTCAGTTCGAATCCCACTGCCGACAGTTACAAATTTAAATTTACCCCTGTGGTTCCCCCTCCACTAACATCCTTGGGGGCTATGATTTGACGGCTGGTAACCGCACTTCATACGAAAAAATCTGATGTGGCCAGCACATAACCTCCCGCCCAATACTACTCCTAAACGGTACAAAATAGTATTTGATGATACAGAAACATACCTTCTTATTTGTTTATTTTCTATTTATATTTGAGAATTTTAATTTTCTTTCGTATATTTATTTAATTTTTTCACATATATTTCACTAAGAAAATAGCTTCACAATCACAATGACATGTGTCACATTTCGTAAAAAATTGAAAATTTTCCATGGTGTACTAGGAAAGCAAGATTTGTGAAATCTAATTTCTTTATATTTTATTATCTCTAAATCTAATGAAAATTATTAAAATTAGTGTAATCAAAACAAATGTAGAATTAAATATTCTTCAACTTTCAAAATAACATAAATTGTTGAAAAAGGAAATTTAACCGTGTTTTTCACGAAAAACTGTTAAGGGCTTCAAGTAAACTGCTACTTCCGGTCGACCAATTTTATCCAAAATCTAATCAGCTCTTCATTTAAATATAAGAAGCAATAATTCAAAAAAATTTTTGGTATTATAGTATTTGAGTTATGCGAGATGAAAAAATTGCCACAGACTACACACACACACACATACATACATACATACATACATACATACATACATACATACATACATACAGACATACAGACATCATCGCGAAAATAGTAAAATCGTATTGTAGGGACCCTAAAACGTGCTTATTCATTGAAAACTAACTACCCAATTTTCTGACCAAAAACAATACCTCCCTTACCTAGAGGTAGGCGGGAGGTAAAAATATATCACCTACCGAGATCTGCGTAAGCAGAGTGCCACACCCGTAATGGGTAAAAGGCGTGATAATGATGATTATATTTAATATTTTCACTTAGTTCAATTTTTTTGTTATATTTTGTTTAGTAGTTGATCTAATGTTCTATTCGAACATTTTTTATAAATTTATTTGTTTTTAATTTCATGGCATACTTTCTGTGTGTGATTCTACATTAATAAAAACGTGAATAGTTTCTGTACTATTTTAAAGAGAAACAAAGAGTCTTTAAATTTTTTAAAAACATATAGACTGTTCCATTTAAATATATATAAAGTTACAAATCATTGCGAGAAAATGGAACATCCGGTAGAAAAACTTATACTGCACATACATGGGCATTTTAATGTAAAATAAAATTTGTCTGAAAAATTTTTCGGTAATACTTATAATAGTCGCATAAAATAAATTATTATATATTATATATACATGCATATATAACATTACGCTATATCCTACTCAGTTCGTTAGCAAGAACATGTATGATTTAAATTGTTTAAAACTTCAAACCTAAAATGTCTAAATGTCATACCCATCTATCGTGACTGTACTTTACGTTTAATGTTATTCAGTGTTGACTTGTGAACCATTCATTCATATGGGAAGCAATAATTCTTCACTCATTCGTATTATTAGGTTATAAATTTGAACTTTATGTTTCTAATTTATTTCTTGTATTAGAGCAGCGCTACAAATGACATGATTTTGTCAACTGAACATTTGGACGTGAGTTTCGTAATATTTTGAGTGCTTCTAGGAAGTAAATTATGGCCAATAAAAAAATGTAGATCACTAAAACTCAAATATTAAAACAATAATTCTAGGGATATTGTAGGCTTTTAAATTATTATAATTTTATGCATGTTCCTAGTTTGTTTTACTGTACGAATATTTTTAAAATATTTATACAATGTGTATGTACTTATTGAAATAATTCAAAAAATTATCGTTTTAAAAATACAGGTTATTAAATTGGGCAATTTTAAATAAGAAAATTGATTGAATCGGCCAAACATAAATTGTTATATCGGTTCCCAATATATGGAACGAAAGACATGTTTATTTAAATGGAACCATATAGTTTTTATTCTTTTATTGGACAGAGCATTTTTCTCTCATCAATTAGGCAATGGGTATGTACATTATTTCCAAATGAACGAATTATTTGCGTTTAAAAATACAAATTTTGTACATTGATTTTCAGTTAATTTAGCCAAGTAAGCCATGGAAACAATTGTTTGTTTATGAACAGATTATTTTATTACTTTATTTATTTTTTTTGTATATAGCAATAACAAAATAATTAGAGGAAATATTAGAATTGTGCAAATACGATCGTTCTAATTAAGTGATGTTTAGTTACGTCTTGGAAAGCTTGTAAAACTCTTTCTCGCAATTCTATAACGTTGTTTATATTTCAATTTTAATATTTTCTTTAATTGTTTTATTACTACTGTAAAAAATAAAATAATAGCTTTATAAACAAATAATTGTTTCTATGGTTTACTGGGCTATAAAATTTTATTTTTCTTCAAACGTAATAAAAATACGTTGTTATGTATTTGTATTCAATAAGCAGAAGTTCAATATTGTCGCCGCCGGCGTAAAAATAATTTCTTGGCAACACTTCTACTCCGGCGGCGGACAAAGTATAATATTATGAAAAATAGTTAGGTTGTAATTCAATAATTGACACTTAAAAATGAAATAAAAAACTAAATTAACAAAACAGCATATTCATATTCTAAGGCCACTAGAAATGCGGGATAAGACTAGTTATTTGTATATCAAGGCACTAAAGAGTATACTCATGGACATAACTGTCGAATATTTAATTACGATGAATCAAGGAAAAAGTAAAGATGGTTGTAGTTCACAAATTAAAATTTGCAGTCTCCGATATTAGTAATACGTAGTATTAACCAGAGACTGCAGATTTTATTTAACTAATCAGCTCTTGCAAAGGGTATACAATTGATATATAAACGATATCAAAATTTTCAGTTTAGTAGTTTTTGAGAAACCGTAACTCCAGAGATTCACACAAAGTGACAGACGGACAAACAGACGCACACAGACATCATCGCGAAACTATTAAAATCATATTTTAGGGACCCTAAAACGTGCTCATCCACTGAAAACTCACTATCCAATATTTAGAATGGTTCCTATACCTCAATTACAGGATATGGCTGAAGGTAAAAAACTGAAAATGTGAAATGACCCCATTCGAAAGCAGAGTGCCATTGCATAATTATTATGTAGATTTCCAACTGACCTGTGGACAATGCTTGATGTAGTGACCCTTCTGGAAACACAAATGGCAGAGGTAGTTGTCTGGGGGCGTCTTGATGGGCTTGCGGTCGAAGAGGGACAGCCCCTCAAGCTGGTCCACCAGGTCCCCAACCAGCGGGTCCACTGACGTCGAGTACGTGTTGTACACGTTGCTGTAGTTGTAGTACGGCTGGGCTGTCGGGAATGGATTCCAGGACTGGGGGATTATCTTCGCGGGGCACTGCAAAAAACAATGTTGTACAATTATTTTATGATACAATATTTTGACGAAAACATATAACAAAGAAATGTAGTAGTACTGAAAAAGCGAACAATGACCCTGAGACAGATAGAAGTTGTAGGCCATTCTTCTTATTATTTTAAATATTACCGAAAATGGTATAAGTTTTTCTACCGGATATTGATATCCAATATTATTATTATTTTGTTTTTAATGGAACAACCTATGCAAGGTTTTCAAAATATGGTACCCATTTTATTTTTTAAATGGCAACATAATTTTATTAGCTAATTCGATAGAAATTTTTTTTTTCTGAATTCAACGATATAAACATATCATATTTTAATTTATATTCAATAATAAGTTATTTTATATTTCATTTATAAACGTCAGACAACCAACAAGACATACAAATATGGCGTTGTTTTGATAAAAAATATCTGAGGATAGCGTATCCAGGGATTATTTTATGTTTATTTATTTTCACAAGCGTCAAATTTATTATAAAAACTAAATCGTCCGGGAACACTTTGTCCTGAATAGTATATTGTACAACAAGCATGGAATGGTACTCATTTCCTACGAGTATGAAAGTTTGTAGCATTTCGAACGATGCTTTCAATGTACCTCATATCCCCCAACAACAACAAACATATAATGAACAGATTTCTAAGTTGTCGTAGAAAATAGTATATTGTACAACGTGCATGGAATGGTACTCATTTCCTACGAGTATGAAAGTTTGTAGCATGAGCCGAAGGCGAAGGCGAGTATGAAATGGACATTCCATGCGAGTTGTTCACTACACTTTTTCTACGAATCAATTTAATTTTAATAATAAATTTGTCTCGCTTCCACCATTCCAATATTTGACAATTCTAAATGCGTATCCTGGCAATGGCACCTGTACTTAAATGGAATGACCTGTTTTGAAATACTCACAAAACAAATTCATTTCGCAGGATGCTTGCAATGTACCTCATAACTCTAGCAACTACAAACATACAATGAGCAGATTTCTAAGTGGTCGTAGAAAAAAGATATTCCCGTACTGTTATTTATCGTAACCTAGCAACGACACTAAAATACCAGATTAATGCACTTTACAGTTCGAAAACACACCGGAAAGGAAAGGGTATAGTTTTCGTCCGATAGAAGAAAATATCTTCCCCCACTTGCTATATAAATAACTACTGAAGATTTTGACATTAGAATCCTAACATTTATTGACAAAATGATGAACTGTCAATATTGAACTTAGTTCATTTGAACATTTGTCAGGAAAATTTTGCACTAAGTACATTATTTATTCTTTATACCAGTTCAAAAATTGATCGCCGTTAAGTTGAATTTCTTATATTTTGAAGGTAATGTTGTTTTATATATGATCTGTGCGTTTTACTACTCGGCATTAGTATATATTTAAAAAAAAAAACTGAACTCGTAGTATCAGCCACGATGTTAAAATAAAATAAGTCACTGAAACTAAAACCATCGTGAAACTGGCAAACCGTATGTATATCCTTATTTAAGTACTTGAAACTTAGTTAATAACACTAAACAAACTACATTAATAAATGCCAAACTATCACAATAAATGAAATGTTACACGCTTCATAAACGCTCATTACACCGAGACGGGAGGCACAAAGTTCGTTCAAATACTTCAATATATGAAAATCTAATCGAAACTAAATAATACAAACAGATATTTTATTTATATTTAATGTATATCATTCGAAGCAAACACCTATATCATTTTAAAATAATTATCCATTTACAGATGAATCCTATGTCCAGTGCGCTGCCATCGAAAATCGTTTATATTTTGTTCATACAATCATTGCTATAATTGAATAATTATGATAGTCATTATGCACAAAGATAAAATTTGCGTCACGAGCCATAGGCGAGTGCTGTAAATCATCCGACTGAATAATGACCATAATCCCGAATATAATACTGTACTCTTTCTACTCCTGTAAATTCAGAAATCATTTTTTTAAATGATTGAAATTCGTTGACAACACACGTTGAAAAACGTCAAGAGAAAAATACACAATTACAACTGACTACATGTCAACTGTCAGACGGCCGTTGCTTAGTAATCTACATCACGGCTTTAAAATAACCGTCAATAATGAATTTCTGGCTCTGTGATTGGCCGAGAAGAGTAAATTTTGAATCATAATTCATTGTCGTGAATTATGAGTACTATACTTCATCGAAAAAATTTAAATAATGGGGTTATATTTATACAGGAGTAGAAAAACACTTTTTTGTCTAGGCTACATAACAAACATTAACAAACGTACAGTGGGTCCTATTCTGTAACTTACCTGTTAATTTATAACCGTTTGTTAACAATTTTAACCAATTATAACAGACGTAACTGACAAAAAATTGAAAATATTCTTTGACACATTTATTTTTATTAGTTAAAATGATTGAAAGGCCGTTAAAAATTAACAGTTAAGTTACAGAATAGGCCCCCCCAGTACCCGTTAATAAATATACCAGCAACCGTTCATCAAATGAATGGTAACATAATTTGATGGCATTAACTTTCAAAATAGGTATTCAAATTACTAAATTAATATTAACTCTAAAATTTGTAAAAAAAATATTGGCTGCTATTCACAGGTCTATAATACTACGGGCTAACTAACTAACTAACTAGGACGTTAAGATTTAACACTGTTGCTATGAAAAAATTATTGATCAACAACTTTTCCAAAGAAACAGTGCCAAATTTTAAAATGCCCTGGTTAGTAGCACTTACTGTAGACCTGTGAATAGCAACGTGCCAATGTGTTCAATACGGCAACGGCACCAAACATAGATTTACAGCTTCGGCAGTACTCATTGCCGATGCGACAGCCTCTGCTATAAATCTAATATTTTGGTGCCTAGTTAAACAAATAATTATTAAATCATCTTTCATCTTAAAGTGAATTAGATTTTCCTAAGAATTTATTTACTTTATTTAATATATCATGTTTATTTATGTTTCAATTATAATTATATTAAAGCTACAGGAAAAACAAACAAATTTTTGTACATAAAGTAATCGAAACCAAGTGTCCTCTGGTGAGTGATATGCCCGGCATTAAACCAGCGACAAACAACATAAATAAACCAAGGGATTGAGCCCGGCCGATAGATGAATGAATACCACTCGAAAATATGACAAATTAACAAATTACAATCGAATACTCAATATCCCGTTGACTGTTTGTTTCTATGAAATATTTTTAATATTTTTTGTGTCTATTTAGACTAATCTTATTATAGCTATTTGTTCAGCAGAATGTATGAACAAAACAAACTATCTTCCATGACAGCATTCAAAGATTCATCCTGTTGATTTAACAACGAAAAATAAATAGATGTCACAACACATAACCTCCCGCTTAAGCAAATTTTAAACACTACTAAATTGAGCAAACATTGTAGCAAATACATCTTTTTGTATATGACAAGACAAAATTTACTTAAACTCAAATATTTCCTGAGATATGACCGAAAAAACTGATAGGTCTTCAAGTAAACTACCACTTCCGGTTGATGGGTTTCTATCAAAATCTAATCAGCTCGTAATTTGAACATCCAAATTCTAAATGTGAAATAAGAAAATTAAATTAGAATCTAGTGTGCTCACCATATAACGTCCCGAAAATTTTAATTTCTAACGGTACCAAATACAGAAAATAGTTTAAATAAAATTGTTCATTATTCTACAAATTTTTAATACAATGAAATTACTCTAACTCATTTATTTATTGATATATGCCCATAAAACCTGATAGGCCTTCAAATTAACTACCACTAAAAATCAGTATCGATATTGTTGACTTGTAACAATACCTGGCTTACATACATATACCGGGAGTTTTTTTTTTTTTTATCAATATACATAGATTTCATGCATAGGGATGTTTCATTAGCATAGATACAGTTAAAAAGATTGACAGCAATGTATTAAAGCGTTTCTTTTATAAGTAAACATGGAGATAACTTACAATAATTAATAATAATGATTATTTAATTTAATGTAATATTTCGAGTACTAAAAAAATTTAAACAAATTTATTATTTGTATAAACTTGCATTTTTTGTTTCATTATGATTGACTATAATTAATAATCCTTGAAAACATTCCCTATGTTTAGTCATAAAAAAAAAAACGCTTTAACACATTGTTGTTAATCACTTCAACTGTAACTGTAACTATGGTAATGGACACATCCCTACCTATACTGCTAAAAATAGTAGTTTATATACCAATGGACTGAAGTGCAAAATTTAATCCTGAGGAGTGAGGGTGAAGTTTATTTCTGGATATGAGCCGTAGGCAAGGGACAAAATCACCTGAGGGATCAAAGGCACTTCAGTCCTGAGGTACGTACACTATTTTTTGCACTTTTAACACTCTTTCCAGCAATACATTTTAAATAATGATTTATAATCAGTGTTGTGGCTGATCTAGATCAACTCGTAAGATCTTTGATCTGATCTAGATCGTTTTATGGTTTCTGATCTTGATTTTGATCAAAAAGAATAAGATCTATGATCTTGAAAAAGATCAGATATTTTTCTGTATACTGCAAATTATCAGCCAATGTTGCCAGCGTATATTTGTCAAATTACGCCACAAATACTTTGAAATTCTGCTACCTGTCGCTACCAATTTTTTTCATCCTAAATAATAAGATTTAAGCGGAGTTCCGCTATCTCTGGCAATACTTTTGGAAAAACAAATATGTAGTAACTATTTGATTTTATTTTGTAAAATTAACTTTTATTTTCTTCTTTGTTATTAAAATTGTCATTGAAATATACCTACCTTCTTTTATATACCTAACTTGAATTTCTTATTTTGTGTTCTATTTTCTTAATAAGAATTACAAATTTGTGAAAAAAATTACTGCTCTTTTTTATGATCTAAAAAAATAGATCTTTTATTCCTGTTCTGATCTAAAAAAATAGATCCGCTCATAAAAATGGATCTATGATCTGATCTAGAACATATTAAATGTGAAGATCTTGATCTAGATCATTTTTAAAATGATCTCTCACAATACTGTTTATAATAAAGGATTTAAAATACATACTCGTAAAATTCACAAATTGAAAATGGATTGCTTTTATAACAACGATATCGTGGGCTTACAAGAAAAAATGACCAAGTCAAAAATTTAAGGTTTGTAATAAATGCGCTTGAATATTGCATCTTCTTTGAAAAATCATGTCCTAATAATTCTCAATTTTTCAAAGTGGATATTAACTAGGTGAAGCATGTATATGCTTGGTAGCCTTATTTTGAATTTTAATTTTTAGTAGAGCTTTAAATAATAATAATAATTTTTTCACAATTTTATAAACTATTGACTTGGTCATTTTTTCCTGTAAGCCCACGATATTACTACGCAAATTTAGGTTGCCTAGATATCATGGTGTTTATTTTGAGTGACGTTTCATTATGGATGATAATTTGTAGAAGAAGTACAGTGGAAATACAGCCGATAAAATATATAAAATTATATAAAAACTTTCAGTAAATGGTGTGACAATAAAAAAATACACAGATCGGAAACTGTTCTGCTACTGTATTTTTATGTACACTCAAAAATTGTGGGATCATTTGAGCGCAATATTCGATGTTGAAGGCAAAATTGGAGGTTAGAAAACATACTGATACAAGCAAGTACCCGAAATCAATTTCTTTCGTTTAAAAAATGAAATGGTGGCTACTAACCTAAAAAGTCAAAAAAAAAAAAACAGAAGTTGATCAATTTTTAAAACATGCACCAGACAAGGAATTTTTAATGGTCAAAGTAATTAATTTTAGCAAAAATGTTTAAAAATACTCTGTAGTTATCAACTATATAAATTATAAAACTATTAATAATTGTAATGCATATAAATAGTTATTTACGATACAAGTACGTAAAGCTAATCTTTAATATTGAGTCAATTAAAACACGAGCGCAGCGAGTATTTTAACTTTTGAGATCCCTGAGTGACTAAAAATGCTATACGTATGTGTATCGTACAATATTTATCTACGATATAACAAAAAACCTCAATAAATATTAAAAAATACTTTTCTATAACACTGTTTTGGAAACTGGGCATTCCACTACTAAAAATTGTTATGGAATCACTATCATTCCATACGCTGCGTATGGAATATTTTCGACGAATCAGAACCGCTTATTAGCGCGATATATGAAGTATTTTGATTCAGTTACTATGGTTATGTCTGTTTGTTTTAATTTGATTTATTTGAGTTTGACGTTTTCAACAGTTTTATATTTGTATTTTTGTATAATTTCTAAAACCTTTTTATAGAAAGTATAGTCTACAACATGTAACGGAATGGCATATGTGCCATTCCATTACTTGTTGTAGAATATACTATTATTTATGAACTAGGATCAAAATATTTTTGCAAATTTAGCGTTATTTAAAAATTTTAATCACTCGTTGCTCAGCAACCCGTGACTAATAAGATCGTGTTACTAAACAACAGTTTTAAAAGCTTAAAACTAACAACTAAATATCAGCTTTACACACTATCGTAGATAAATAATTTTAATAAATATTTTGAAATTTAATCCCACCGAGATTAAATTTGACACTTTAGACAACAAGGAAGAATAATTTTAGGGTATTTAAACCCAGAAGTGCAAAAAAATAATTTAGTGAGATCAATTGTGGGACATTTTGTTTGGAAGATACCACCATGTTCATACAATCTGATGATTTATAAAATATGTAATTAGGGAAGCCAGAAACTCCTAAAGTATATTTCAATACATGTGAAAAAGCGTTCGCAGGATCATAAATTTAGATTATACTATTGATGAGAGTAAATTTAAATAAGTTTTATTAACCTGCACGGGCATCTGATCATTGGGCGAATTCTGATCGTACCCGCGGTACGAATACATCCAGTTGACGTTGAACGGCGGCGGGGCAGGAGCAGTCAGCGGGTCCTGCAGCATCTTGTACCTGGAGTTCGGCGTCGAGGGCTGCGACAGCACCGTCGCAGTGGGCGCCATCACGTGGGGCATAGCACCAAATCCACCACCTCACTAGACTGTCTCTGCGCACAGGAAAATATGTCAGAATACGAAACAAAAAGTAATATAATCAGAGTTTTTTTATGAAGATGGTAAGCGAAACTAACTACTAGTGTTGCCGCGTGACGAGACGAGACGAGATAACCATATGACTCGTTTCGAATTCCGAGACAAAAATTTGCCGAGACTAGACGAGATATACTCTTCGTCTCGTTTCGTTTGAGCAGAAAAATCTTAATTTTTGCGTACAATAAGATTTTGTGCTTTCAGCCCTAAAAAAGTTACATTTTGGTTAAATATTAAAAGTCCATGTTTCATTTGCCTTAAATTAATTAACTTATTTTTTTAAAACTAAATTCGTAATTGAATATTATATTATTCTATGGGCCAGTTTTTCAATCGCTGGTTAAGGTTCTGGTTAGCAGTAACTATGTATATTTCAGTGATTATGTAAAATTTGCCTTTATTCAATCAGTAGTTACAACTTAATCTGTAGTTAACTTTTACTACAGCTCTGAGGTATAGTTAACTATGAAGTCGTAGTTAATTTGAATTGAAATCTGTCATATTGTCAGAAGGTGTTTTCGTGCTTACCAAAAAAAAATTAAAAAGGAATATGATTACGATATTATTAACGTTTATAATGGTGACGAATACCAAATATACCGAAAATAATAATATAAAAATTTTTTTGGAAGGATAGGGCGTTTTAGATTAGATTTCTTTACAAGATTTAGCTTATCTAAAAGGACCGTAGAAAATCAGAGAAGATTAGCATGATATATTAGTACACCCCACTAATAGGTAAATTAATGTACAATGAGTTTTAAACGGAAACGCCAAACGTAAATATTCTGTTTTAGAAATAATCGTTTATTTAGTTCGGGAAATTCTTGTAGAATCTCAAAAATCTCAGTGGCAGTTTTGCCTTGGCAATTTTTTTTAGTTCAGTCAATTAAAAAATTAAGCATATATAAATATATAGGTTGATAAAAGTAATAAAATATGTCATATGACGGGAATAAACTACTTAAGTACCTATTGTAGAAAAAATATAATAACCAACTAGACACACTGACAAGTAACACACACATCTATCAAGAAAATTTTGACATAAAACATTTGCATTGGCAAAGTATATAATACCAACTTAAACATAAAAATACTTAACCATAAATGGACAAACTATTGCTATAAAAACCACATAGTTTTTAATTAATTATAAGTTACTTAACTAAGCGTTAACTAAGAGTTTATCTACATATTGAAAAACCGGCCCTATACATGTTGAAGTATTTAATATTAATTGGAAATTCAAAAAAGTAATAGTATATCTTTCGGTGTTGGCAACACTGGACACTGGATGTTTGTGTTTCCCCGCATGTCATTCATTTTAGTTTCTTTGAACTCCTAGGTGCTCGCGTCGCTTATCAATCGTTAAATAGGTAAAAATGAAAAATGTATACATTAAAGGACAAACTTAAATAAACATATTTTTATTTTTTACATTTTAATATTGGCAAGCACAAGCTTTGTTAGGTATACTAAGAACATAGTCTTACATTCTATGAAAATTATTTGTCAAAAATGCTGAAGACTGTACTAATATGGGTAATATGACATGCATACATAACATCAAGCTATATCCCACACAGTGGGATAGCACGAACCCTGAAACATAAATACGAGTACATCAAACATTCCTGTCCTCGCTTACACCACTTTCGCCTCGTCCACATTTATACATGCTCGTCTATATTTTACACTCGGAATCATTCACTACCGTAACAAACCATCAATCATACTCATACCTAACCACTTATTCCTCGAACGCCCATGTAATCCTTCACCTTCAATCTCGCTCGCATATATTAGTTTCCCAATCTTTCGAGATGGCTAAACCAAATTAACTGTCTCATTCCTACCTTTTTAACAAAATTCTACACAATTTTTTTTTAAATATGAAAATAGTAGGTACACTAGTGAGTTATACACACATACAATTATGTGTATTGTTTCATAAAAGTCGCCGTTTCGGTCCAAATTGAGACCTTCTTCAGGACCAACTGCAAAGAAACGTCTAAACAATCTAGTAAGTAAATACATGGTAACAACAATCAACCAATAAACTTCCAATTTTTTTAACACTTTTAAAGATTTTACAAAAGATGTAATACGCAGAAAAAACAAACAAATCAATAATTATCTAATAAATTATTTTAAAAAAATTACAAGCATTTTAAAATAACATACTCAAACAAAGTTTGGTTAAAATGACAAACATATGAAAAAAATAAATAAAAATTACACAATACAGTCAAGGTTTGAAAAATTTTTGAAAAACAAATACAAATTCTCATCCTACTCTAACGTATCCTTTTCTCTGAAATTCAAACACCTCATTTTCATAGCAGTTATACGTAGTTCATGCTTCTTCATCCACATCGAACATTCAGAACCATACATCAATGTAGGCACTAACGCACCATTATAATCCCCCAATCAACCATCTCTAGATATATTTACCTTTCGAAAAGATGTACCCAAAGAACCTAATATCTTGCACCCTTAAGACACCCGCCTTTCAATTATCTGGTCAATACGTCCATCACTCGAAAATATACTACCCAAATATAGAAAAATCATTCACTTGTTTCAATCACACACCATTCACTGTAACATTACAATCAATCACCAAATCATTCACCTCAAACACCAAAACTTTTCATTTATCGATATTCAATAACACATATTTATAATACCCTTTGACAGCTGGTAAATTCAACATGCTTAATTAAAAAAAAAAAAATAGAAAAACATAGTTGTACACAGCTAATAATTTTATAATTGTTACGACACAATCATTAGCGTCGCGAACAAATATTAGTGTGATTAAATGTTGTTTTTTGGCGACAATCCCATTTACTGATTCTAGTTTACTATAGTAGTGTTTATTTTTGAATGACAGCTGTTAGCTAAAATCAAATTTAAGGAAATGATAATGAATACTTTGTTCCCAAATCTAATTGCATAATTCGCAAATTCCAAATTATACCAGGTGTAGAACTGAAATGTGGTGTATACGGATTTCAATGCAATTTTTTTTTATTGCTGTAAATTACCTGTTCATTTTACAGCAAAAGTATAAATACAAAAGTTATTCAGCATTTAAAAATGCATGCAATAAGGCCCACTTAGTTACCTAATTTTTAGTATATCAATCAATTTAAAGTTACTATTTATTAAAAAAATTCTAATACAGCAAAAATAAAAAATTAAACAAAAATGAAAAATATTTGACATTTGAGAAAACAGTTTTAGATTTATTTATTACAGTGTTGCATTATTTTGCGTAGAAATTCTTAAAAGATTATAATGATATAATGGCGATTTTGTCAGTTCATTTCTTTCCAATTATTTCAATTTAAAAATTATGAAATGTAAAATATTTTTGGTTCTTGTTTAATTTTCCAAGGCCATGTTACAATTAATCTAATAAATATTAATTTGATTTATATATCGTGAAATATTAATATTTAGTTAACCAAATGGCCCTTATTGCATGCATTTTTAAATTCTGAAGAAATTTTGTATTTACACTTTTACTGTAAAGTGAAAGGTAAAATTTACTGCAATATTTACAAATAGCACTGAAATGCCACATTTCAATTCTACACCCGGTATGCACTCAATACAATTTACAAACAATAAAATACAATAAATATAAGAACCGATTAAGGTGTTAAATATATTTCGTGTGTGCATTACAACCCCAAAGAAGTTACTGTTACATTACATTTAATAAAAATTGTTAATTTCATCATTATATGATACATCCACGAATGAGACATGGAAATGAAAATGAATAAATTAAATAACGAGTACATTGCGAATTGTAAATAACTCCTCCATATTTGCGCTTGTCGCATATTCGATAAAAATGAGAAGAAATTAAAGTTTGTATATGTTAAATGACAGTTCAACAATGGGCAATAAAGAAACAATTGAACACAATACCTTGATAGAACCACGCTTTAGAAAAAATCCGCAGCAACCAAAATTAAGTACAACAGGTTCGCCAGCAAAAAATATTAATAGCACAAAAATTTCAACACTCGCGCGAAATCTAAACTCATCATCCACTAAACACTCTCACTCAAATAGCAACAAACTACATCAGCTGTCATTGAAGATTGACATCGGCACGTCAAAGTGTTGCAGAGCACACAATTAAACTGATTACATTCTTGGAGTCGTTGCGAACCGTTTGTACGATGCAGCAGCGCCGAAGTTAGGTTAGCTCGTCGCGCTCGTCGCAGTCGCGTGCTCGCGTATGATGTGGTCCAGTGCAGTACTTGACGCCCGCGGAGTGGGGGCTTCATCTTAAAATAAGTCACGGCGCGGGGCGGGACGCGATGGACTACCAGGCCACTATGTGGACGCAAATATGAATCCGGAATTGAGTTTTCTGATTTCAACAATGTAACTAGGTTTTCTATGGTATTTTTAACCTACGTAATTTTGACAGATATGGGTCGACAAATCGAAATGTAACGAAGCAATCTACTACAAGTTTATGTTGTACATTCGGAGTTAAAAGTACACACCCACAAAGCGATATGTTTCTTGTACAAGCTATACTTCATTTCACATAAGAAGCGGAAGCAGTTCATTTTGCATTAGTGATGGGAAGTTCGAATCTTTTTACTGATTTGAATCTTTTGATTTAGTTCAGTAAAGTGATTCGTTCACTGAATCACTTATAATTTTGTACAATGAGTTATTTACACGAATCGTTCGTTGCGAACCGATGTTATAAACTCTGTGGGACCGAATCGGTGCGCTCTGCGCATTTCGCAACTCGATTCATTCGCCCGTTGTATTTCGACGTTAATGATACGTTTAGTTCGTATTTGTATCTTCTATTGCTTTACTACACTACATAATAATAAATACTAATATTAATAATAGACAAAGAAGTTTTATATAGAATCATTTTGTAAAACAAAAAACAAGGTTATATCAAATCACTCGTTCATTGCTAATTCTCTTTAACTGAAAGAATCTTTCTCAAAATAATGATTCGATTCATTTGAATCACCCGTATGATTCGTTCATTTTGAACGAATCGTTAGCGAACGACACATCTCTATTTTACAGACGATTTTGAGCTTTTTGTATATTTAGAGCGCAAAGATATTATGCTTTGTCGCTCGAACGTTTCAATCGTGTAAGAGCAACATAAATACTTTACGCTTGATTTATACCTATACAATATTTTTCCGACGATTGATTATAAAAAGAATAATACTAATCTAATTTTATGGCATTCCTGTCATAGCTTGAAGTATGTAGCTGTTCTTTTACTTCGATGAATTAGTAAAAAAAGGGAAAACAAAACGTGGCTATATGAGACGAGCGACAAAAATTTTGTCGCTTGTTGCTATTGGAGACGAATGACAAACTTAAATTCCTCAGAACACATCAACTTTGCGTTGAGAAATGCAAGCGTCAATGGCAACTTTCTATAGCAGTCGTCGGAAAAAGCTATTATCACTTTTGGACAAGACTGACCAACATGTTTTTACATAGCAACCGGTCAACAAACGCATAGCAACCGCTCTATAAACAAGTGTTAGACGAAGACGGGTAACCCACGACATCTATCTGTCTCAGGCTCGTTTTTCTCTTTCATAACAACCTACAAGTACACGTTCCAGAATTACTATCTATATTTTAGTGCATGTATGGCATTCCTGTCATAGATTGTTGTAACTGTTCTTTTACTTTATATCCATGGTGATGAATTAGTAAAAAAAAAAACTTTTGCCGATCGTTTCTACTGAAGACGAGCGACAAAAATTTTACCGCTTATTGTTATTAGAGACGAGCGACAAAGTAAAATTCTTCAGAAAACGTCATCTTTGCGTTGACAAATGCAAGCCCAAAAGACAGCTTTTTATAGCAGACGCCTGAAAAGAATATTTTATCCATAAAGAATACGCCATTTAAATTGCCAAATCAAAATCAAACAAACATAATTGTACTAATATATGCGGGTGAGATTCAATTGTGTGGGCGTCCGAGGAATAAGTGGTTGGGTATGATTGATGGTTTGTTGCGTGAAAGAATGATTCCGAGTGTGAAGAATAAACGAGCTTGTATGAATGTGGACGAAGTGAAAGTGGTATGCCAGAATACAACATGTTTGGAGGAAGATGATTGTTTAATATAAAAATTAAATAATAAACTAATAGTTATGCGTTCAATTAGCTATTATCTATGTGAGTATAAAGGAATTGTCAAATAATTGAACAATACAGTGCTATACATTATTTATCATTTTTGGACAATACTGTACAACATATTTTTACATAGCAACCGCTCAACAACCGCATAGCAACCGTTCTGCAAATATGTGTTAAACAAAATAGTATATTGAACAACTAGTGTTACAATTAGGCATTGTAACACGAGTTGTTTATACTACTTTTACTATTTCACGTTCATAAATTCAATAAAAATAAAATAAAATTGTACGGCATGTACCACCGGTCACCAAGGGGCTTTGAACGCGGGGTCTAGCGGGTCCCAGGCCGCAATCCCGACGCAGGGGCTCCGATTCAATAATTTTACGTAAACAATGACAGCTCCAAGTTTGACAGACTAGTCATTTTACAAATAATAAATTCCCCAAAAACAGTTGCACAAAATTCTATTTTGTAGCATTGTTTTTGAGAAAAACAGTGGCACAAAATTGACTTGTGTACGTGTACGTGAAATAGGAAAATTTATTTAGCACACTATATCAAGATCGCCCTATAACAGCACGTGCGACAATTAACAGAATTAATAGCTCCATGGAGTACTAGATCTCTTTAAATATTCCTATTCGTAAGAACTGCAGATATTCCAAACATCAGGAAATATTTTGATGAAATTAAATGGTATTCACGAATATTTTAATTAAGTCAATATTCATTAAAACATTTGTAAAATGTTAACTGTCATACTCAAACAATACGACTGTTTGAAGTTTGAATTGTATATGTTTTGTTTTCCATGGCACTCTGTAAAAAGCTAAAAAAAAACATATTTTACATTTATTTCATGAAATATTATGTCAATAAATTTAAACACATATAATGCAGTTTTTTTTAAATATATTTTATTGTATTTATTATTTCTGTTCTAAAATTCATACGAAACAAACAATGACCTAATGAAAATTTTAACATTGTTTTTCCATGCCTTATTAAAAAAATAGATATAGACATACATATATCAAGGAATGCATCTTGAAAAACACCTAACACGGAAGAAAATTAAAAAACTATATTAACTACAGTTATTAAGTAAAAAATCCAGTGTTTCTAAAAAATAAAATCATGCTTTTCAAATCAACCTCTATCTGAATACGGACAATAAATTACTATTTTATGTATGACCACGCATAGCTTTTCACAGAATAGTCCTATTTTGATATTTTTTTGGATAGAATATACCTAGAATTTGGTACCATTTAAATTACTCCCTTAAGCCTAAGAAAATATAGGAAGATTTATTGTTCACCCACTGAATTTTTACCTGATAACCGTTTCCAATACGTATAACTTTGAACTGGGTTATTCGTTTTTAAAAATGCCACCCCTAAGGGCAGAAAAATAGGTAGCTATAAGTACTACAAATTTTATTAAAATATAAATTTGAACCGCCGAAAAAGTTTTTGTCTGTATCATTTTGGACGTAGGGCAGAGAAGCAAACAACCGTATATTATTATCTTTTGATTAGAGGTTGTTATTAATTCTTTTTGGAAGAAAAGCTTTCAAGATCTGCTTTTCTTTATCGCCATTAATATAAAAAATATTTAAGCCTTTCTTTTTCTCTTTCATACTTCTCAATTAAATATTGGTATAGTACGCATCACCAAAACACGAAGGAGCGAAATAAAACGATTAAGCTGCCCTCATATTAAAAGTACAAAATAACCTTCAACGCTTATATCGTAAATTGCTGTATATTTATCAAAATATTTCCAATGCCCATTGTAGGATTGAAGCAAAATTTATTCTTGTTTTCACAATAATTTTCAATAATTCAAAAGTATAGATTAAGTAAATGTTACACGTATTATCCTTGTATTACCAATTTACCAAATTATCATGATTCTAATGTAAAAAATTTAAAATGGATTAAAATTTCCAATTTAAAATGTCATTTGCAACAGACATTTCTTACTAGCAAAATTAATACATATTAAAGCATCCCGTTAGCATTTCATATCTTTCCCATACAAAAAAAGTTATAATATACATGTAAGTAGCGATAGTTCAAGTATTGAAATTGTTGACTAATTTTGTTCTGAAATTATCTTATTGTCAGTATGAGTTTTGTAAATATTGTTACAATAAATTATTATTAATGTTAACATCTCAATATCATTGAGTGTACATAAATAATTTAAATAACTTCAATATTTATAACACTGGAGTGCAGCAGCAATAATATTGGTATAAAAGTCGTAAGTATAAATTTAATATTTTTACCAATTTATTTTCTGTTGTAAAGTTTCGTTTATTTCACTTTAATAAAACAGGTTAAACTCTAATTAAATGTATTTTCACAAAAATAAGTTATAATTCAGAGTAAATAATAACATAATAATAAAATGGCGTGACTCTCAACTGTTAAGTCGTTCTCTCTGTCTCTCTGGCGTTACCAACACTCAGCTTTCGTGTTCGGGCGCGACGATCGCTGGAATCATGCGCACAGCCACGCGCGGGTGGCCAGGGCCGTATTCAGGGGTGTTACACTGTATTTTTGTTAGGATAGCGTCCAACTCTGTGCTTGAGAAACCAGCGACAGTGTTCACATTTTTATTTATAACAGGTATAATTTTAGGTTTCTTTGTAAACGTAAATAAGTGTAGTTTAATCGTTTCATTAAGATTAATATTTTAACCTATTTCTTCGTGGTATACTCTATTTGAGAATGAGAAAGTAATAAATCAAAATTTGAAAGATTAGTACTGGATTTTTGTTAGCTGTGTGGCAAATAAAACCACTAGAAAAATAAAATACAATTTTACTAGAATGCTCATAGAATGTCACTTGCTTTATATCTGGAAGGAAACCTTCTTCTCTAATAATAGAAACACTGCTAGGTTTCGATAATCCTTTTTGGATCGTAATATAGACGTATAGTCCTCGCTAAAATAAATGGTTACCTGGTAGACCCTCACAGCGGGATTGTAGTGGTTGAAAGTACAGGCACGTATTTGGAAGCAGGAAAAAATTATCATCCCTAAAATATGTTAAAAACTAAGACAGAAAAAAACATATTATTCACAATAAAAAAAAAAACCTAAACAAGTCTTAATAATAATAATAATATTAAGAAATACATATGTGGACTAGCCTGAGACATCGTGGGTTATCTGTCTTCGTCTAACACTAATTTTAAAATTCCTAGAAATTTACATGCATAATAGTTAGTTAAACTCATATTTATTAATGTATTATTATTAATGGGGTAAATAGCTCCGTGGTAACGCATCGGACTGTGGATCGTAAGATCCTCAGTTCGAACCCCACTTCCGACAGTTGCTAATTTAAATTTACCCCTGTGGTTCCCCCTCCACTAACAACTTTGGAGGCTATGACTTGACGGCTGGTAACCGCATTTCATACGCAAAAATATATCACTTACCGAGATCTGCGTAAGCAGAGTGCCACACCCGTAATGGGTAAAAGGCGTGATGATATATTTATTTTTTTTTATTATTAATTTTTATATTAAACATTTTATTTTAAAATTATTGATTGTTAATTTTTTTATATTTTCTTATCAACTTTCAAAGCGGACTGTACGACAAAGATAGGTTTCCAACGTATTACCTGTCTCTCTCGGCTCGCATTTCAATGTTAGTGAGCGTTCCAGAATTACTATATTTCAGTGATTCAGTATTGTAATATCGCGAATCGCTGCCATAACGTTAACAATATTGTGAATATATTTATGTTTAAGTTTAAGTAATTTAGTGGTAGATCTTTTCGACTACCCCTGACCCATCAATTATTTTCGCACTTAGAATGTCACTTGACAGACTGATTTATTAATCTCTCATTGCCAAATTGAATTTACCCATAGTACATTTGTAAGAAAGATGATGAGTGAAGTTATGGTTTTCTATAAACTGAATAAGTCATGATTCCGTCTGTTCTTTAATGACAAACATACGCATTGAGAGAAGGAATGCTTTATTAAAAAAAAAAACAGCAAATTATGTATTCTTCATTCATGTTCTTTATGGTCCAACAACCTCCATCCTTCAAAATTTCATGGATTTTTTACATTTACTTGTACATTGCAATGTCAGATGAAGTACATATTTTCGTTGGGTTCGTTCACTCCCATGAATTTTGTTTTGCAAATTCAAATTTAAATAAATTATTTCTTACAAGTATTCTTATCGAAAAACAAAACAATTATTACAGTAAGGTCTTTGAACATTCTAGTATTTATATATGTGGATGAAAAGGATAACTGAAACGTTAAACTATATAAAAAATCTGATGTGCCAAACTATACAAAATAGTATTTGATGATACAGAAACATACCTTCTTATTTGTTTATTTTCTATTTATATTTGAGAATTTTAATTTTCTTTCGTATATTTATTTAATTTTTTGACATATATTTCACTAAGAAAACAGTTTCACAATCACCATGACATGTGTCACATTTCGTGAAAAATTGAAAATTTCCATGGTATACTAGGAATGCAAGATTTGTGTAATCTAATTTCTTTATATTTTATTATCTCTATATCTAATGAAAATTAATAAAATTAGTATAATCAAACTACATGTAAAATTAGATATTCTTCAACTTTAAAAATAACATAAACTGTTGAAAATGGAAATTTAATCGTGTTTTTCACGAAAAACTGTTAAGGGCTTCAAGTAAACTGCTACTTCCGGTTGACCAATTTTATCCAAAATCTAATCAGCTCTTCACTTAAATATGAGAAGCAATAATTCACAAAATTGTATTTTTTGGTACTATAGTATTTAGTATTAGTTATGTGAGACGAAAAAATTGCCACAGACTACACACACACATACATACATACATACATACATACATACATACATACATACATACATACATACAGACATCATCGCGAAAATAGTAAAATCGTATTGTAGGGACCCTAAAACGTGCTTATTCATTGAAAACTCACTACCCAATTTTCTGACCAAAAATAATACCTCCCTTACCTAGAGGTAGGCGGGAGGTAAAAATATTCGTTGAAGTCTACTTGGTCAAAAATTCAGAACTTTGATACTGTATCTCTCATTCCCATGAACGCCTACAGTAATGAAAATAATTCTTATATTTTTAAATATGATCATCTATAACATACCTACTAAGTTTATTTTCAATTTTAATTTACAGTTTTTGAAAAACAAATAAAAATATACCAAAAAATCTGATGTGGCCAGCACATAACCTCCCGCCCAATACTACTCTTAAACGGTACAAAATAGTATTTGATGATACAGAAACATACCTTCTTATTTGTTTATTTTCTATTTATATTTGAGAATTTTAATTTTCTTTCGTATATTTATTTAATTTTTTGACATATATTTCACTAAGAAAACAGCTTCACAATCACAATGACATGTGTCACATTTCGTAAAAAATTGAAAATTTTCCATGGTGTACTAGGAATGCAAGATTTGTGAAATCTAATTTCTTTATATTTTATTATCTCTAAATCTAATGAAAATTATTAAAATTAGTGTAATCAAAACAAATGTAGAATTAAATATTCTTCAACTTTCAAAATAACATAAATTATTGAAAAAGGAAATTTAACCGTGTTTTTCACGAAAAACTGTTAAGGGCTTCAAGTAAACTGCTACTTCCGGTCGACCAATTTTCTCCAAAATCTAATCAGCTCTTCATTTAAATATAAGAAGCAATAATTCAAAAAATTGTATTTTTTGGTATTATAGTATTTGAGTTATGCGAGACGAAAAAATTGCCACAGACTACACACACACATACATACATACATACATACATACATACATACATACATCATCGCGAAAATAGTAAAATCGTATTGTAAGGACCCTAAAACGTGCTTATTCATTGAAAACTCACTACCCAATTTTCTGACCAAAAACAATACCTCCCTTACCTAGAGGTAGGCGGGAGGTAAAAACACACTTTTTTGTATATTTTTATTTGTTTCTCAAAAACTGTAAATTCAAATGAAAAATAATTTTAGTATGTTATAGACGATCTTATTTATAAATATACAAATTATTTGCATTACTGTAATCGTTCATGGGAATGTGTGACATATTTTACTACTTTGAAAATTATGTTCATGTATAATTTGTAAACAAAATTAGCTTCTTAAAATTTATTACAAAACTTTGGACTTATATCTACAAATGTAGGTATAAAACATTATATGTTTCATTTATTATAATAATGATATATTGTTTCAAAAAATGCCATGTTCATCTTGCGCTATCTTCAGCCCGTATGGTGGACCTTAACTATCTTACACCTTTTCATGACGTATTTTTGGAAAGAAGAATTCTAAGAGCTCAGTCGAATTGTCGACCTCTATATTCTAATATTTAACTCATTTGAACACATGTGTGAAAGAAGTTGCCTATACTAAAAGGAGGTTTTTTGACAGAACAAAACGACATCGCGAATCATCTGTCATAAATTATATGTTGTCATCTCAACTTATTTTATTATACAAATTATATTTTATGTAAATGTGAGTTAAAAGTGCCCTATTGTGAAGTGATTCTAAATGAGCACACATAATTTCGAGGTAAGTCTTTCCACATTTATTTTTGAAGTTTTAACAAAATATTTGAACTATGTTGAAATTTAAATCTGTAATTTACTTGTGAGCTTTTGACATTTACGTGTTATGAAAAGAAATCAGAAAGTAATTTTGATAATTAACGTTATGTTCTATTTGATTGATAACTGTAAGTCAGGACATTTTTGTTCTTTGATAAAAACATTTTGCTTTTGTAACGCAAATCCATCTTTCAAATCGACCAAATTTGCGGAGGTAATTTACGAACGTTTTATTTAAAAAATTCAATGTTTTCCTTCGGTAACTTTCATAGTAGTAAGTTTACTAATATCAACAACTGTTAAAAGAAGTTTCATTACAACAATATTTACTCTGTCAGAAAGAGTGACACAATTTAAATATTATAACGCCCATTATTAACTTCGACAACAATCGTAATATAACATAGTCATTTTGAAATATTTATTTATATTTGATTGTTTAATAATTACTTTTGGCACATGTTTCACATATAGAATACATATGTCACTGCATAACGCTTTTAACATAAAAATTTTATGAAATTAACAATCATCTTAAAATTAAGCATATTCAGATGTTTTACAAGTTACGATAGAATATATTGAAAATTTTCAGTGTATATCGTGTTTTAGAGGCCAAAAAATATCAAATTTGAATGGAAATAAATAATAGAAATGTGAAATTCGGATATGTCCCATTTTAACATTTTTTGGCTGTCGGAAATTATAATTTTCAAATTGTCCGCATTTTGTTAATATTCATTGGGATCGCTTGATTCTTTTTCTACAGATAAGCGTATTTAAAAGCTTTACGGAGTATATCTTGCAATATAAAAAAAAAACACACACACACACACACACATACATAGTTATACACCAAAATGTCTAAAACGAAAACGATTATCTCATTTAAACTACATGTAAATTTTGAACTTAATATGGCAGGGATTAATATCATCTGACAGGTCTGGAAGTGCGAAGACATTTTTTGTATTTATTTATTTGAAGTAAATTTGGGGAGTGAGAGCAACAAATGTCTAGCTTTTCCAAAATAAGGACCTCATTAGTATATATTATCAGTGGTCATTGTATTAGTTGATTATGCTGTTCAGGAAGATAAAATGCAACATACAGTGTTATGCCGAATTCATGCAGCCATTTTCATTTAATTTAATTTTAAATTTTAATTAAATTTTAATTTATCTTTTTTAAATGTATCATTCATGGAACACTATAATATTAAATTAAATGAAAATGAATGCACGTTATGTGTCACATTTAAGTCTGGTAATATATAGGAATAAAAAATACATAAATAGTTACTCGATTCATATTTTGCAAGCATGGAGATTATGATCATATACAAGTGGTTATGTGTTCTATCATATCATTTTATTATTTCAAAATGAAGAAGAAACGGAGACACACTTGTAGTCGTTTATTCAATAAACAGATTCCGCAAGGAAAAAGATTTCTTCAATAATCTTTTGAAATCTATGTTACTACATACATAATGATTATAAGAGCTTCTTTATTTTTGAATAAAATTTCTATTTATCGGACAGAAAATTGTATTTTCTCATTTTTGTTCAGTTCTACTTAAGTCGAATCATCAAAATTATTCATATTTAAGCAAAGAATTTAAATTCTCAATGATTTAAAACATAACCTTTTCAATTACAAACGTCAAAATTTATCATTTTCATTTAAAAGATAAAAGTTGGTTATCTTATAAATTAAATTAAATGAAAATGAAAATGAGAACATAAATTAAATGATTGCATGAATGCTTACATTTGATAATACGTATTTATTTTTTAAATTAAATTAAATTTAAATTAAATGAAAATGAAAATGGTTGCATGAATTCGGCATTAATGTTAAATGAAATTCTTATCAAAATTTGTTTGTCCTTTTCTTATGATTCAACTAAATATCTATCACTTTCAATTATTTTAAATATTCTCAATACTACGGAAAAATTTGGTCCAGGACGTTCAGGAAATAATTCAGAGAATATAACACAAAATCTATTTCAGATTATAACCACAATTGTACTGAATAACAATTCTAATTTTTTCTTCATTAGTAATATCATTAAAGTATGATAAGTTCGTTTGGCATTAACACACTATGTTGCATTTTATCTGGAATAGTATTCGGCACAATTCTCTGACGAAGTTTCTAACAACTTGTTAAAGGTGACAAAATCGCATCAAAGTTGCCAAAAAACAATTAATTTTTATCACAATTATCAACTTGTTACGATAGTAATTTTTTAGAGATTAGGGCCGATTGTATTTTGGGTTCCACAGTAACATATTCAAGACTGATTAGTAAATATGGCACCTTAGCTGAAACTCGCGGTAAATATATAGCGCGCTTTTATTTATAGTACGTCCTTTAGAATGTACATAATTTTTATTACGTCGCTCTTTAAAAATCGTTTTTAATATGCAGTTAGAAACATTCTAGTTAAATCAAAATAACGTTTTTATTTTTATTACAAATGTCATTGTTAGCATTATTAAATGGTCAAAATGGATTCAAAGGACCTCAAAATATGTATGTATTTTCGAGAAAATATCGTCAGCAATATTTCAATACGTATTAGAAATTAATATAACTAGTGGTTTTTTTTTAGAGGTATAGAACTTTAAAATTAAAATCGTGGAAATGGCCATGGTATTGGCTTTTTCGGATAGATAATTTGATGCCATTTGTGTTTGAATATGATTTCGGAAAGATGGACGCTAATTAAGCGCAATCTGGAAGTCTAATTTTCGATCACTTTTCGAGACAGCTTTGGCCGTATATCGGCAATAACGTGGCGAGTGTTGACTGCCATATTGTCCATCGTTTCGGGTTTATCGACGTACATTAGCGACTTCAATATCCCCGCAGAAAATAATCCAAAGGTGTTAAATCACTAGATCTTGGAAGCTAAACCACAGTTTAACTGCGTGATATTACGCACTCATCAAATATATCCCTCAATAAATCGATTGAGGCGCGCACTGTGACATGTTGCGCCGTCTTGTTGAAACCACCGCTCATCCACATTAATGCCATTCATTTGAGGAACGAAAATGTCAGTAATCAAAGCTCTATAGCGGTCTCCATTGATTGTCCTGTATCATTTTGAAGAAATATGGATTTTAAAGCACACCTAACAGTGCCTTTTGCTTTATGTAACGCCGTCTTAATAATGGCTTTTCTTCACTCTAAAGGTGGCAATTTTGCTTGTTGACGTAGTCATTTAACAAAAAAATTAGCCTCATCGCTGAATAAAATTTTCAAAAAGAATTTTCACAATTTGCTAGCGTAGTTCTGACTAATGTATGTACAATGTACCTCTTAGTTTTCTGGCGTAAGTCTATTTATTTTGGAATGGCAAACCAAACTGAGTACAAAACAGCTGTCAGCTGTCAAATTGACTGTCGCTGGGAAAAGTGTTGTCAATTCGAAAAACAAATCTTTAAAAAAATACCCGTTATTAACATATTACCGCATTCTGTCCATTTTACAAAATATATGTTCTTCACTTATAAAGTTCTCAATTTCGTGCGTTATAGTAATGAAATCGTCACAGTAATTAAGTATTCATGAACAGTTAATCATATTCTCGTACTTCATATAATTAATAATAGTTCTGTTGCTTTAAATCGCCCTTCTTTGTAACTTTTAATCATAAATCACGGAATGTTAGACCACTACTGGATATAATATGAATATAATACGAAAAAAAAAATCTCTTTAGAGAATATACCGGGTGTAGAATTGAAATATACAATATAGGGATATGAATACTATTTTTTTGATATTGCTGTAAATTTTTATCTATTCACTTTACAGCAAAAGCGTAAATACAAAACATATTCAGAATATAAAAATGTATGCAATAAGGTCCATTGAGTGAACTAAATATTAGTAGTTCATGATATATTAATCAAATTTAAATTAATATTTATTTTCTTCAAACGTCATAAAAGTACGTTGTTGTGTATTTATATTCAACAAGCAGAAGTTCAATATTGTCGCCGCCGGCGTAAAAGTGTTTCCTTGGCAACACATTTACTCCGGCGGCGGACAAAGTAAAATATCATGCAAAATAGTAAGGTTGTAATTCAATAATTTGACAGTTAAGAATAAAACAAATAAACAAAAATAACAAAATAACATATTCTGTGGCAACTAGAAATATTGGATACGGTAGAATATTTGTTGAAGTTTTGAGCATTTTTTAATGTTTTAATGTCTATTTTTTATGTTTGAAGAAAAAATAGCATGTGTTATTCGGAGTAAATGTGACTTTGTATGCTTCGCATGTAATTGTCCGACTCGCTTCGCTCGTCATTCAAACTTACATGCTCAGCACCCAAAGTATCACATTTACTCCTTATAACACAATATACTATTATAAATATTGTACTATGCTATGGAAAATTTATCAAAAAAGAAATTTTTGACATTTCAGAAAACAGATTTCGATTTATTTATTATAGTGTGTTGTATTATTTTCTGTAGATATTTCGTAGAAGATTGTAATATAAAGATATATTAGCGAATTTAATAGTTCAATTCTTTACATTTATTTCTGTTAAATAAATAAATAAATAACACTGAAACTGTTATATGAAATGTCAAATACATATTTTTGTACACCCAAATCACGGATAAGCCTTCAATTAAACTACAACATCCGGTTAATGTATTTTTTCTAAAATCTACTGAGCTGTAACTTAAACATCCAAATCTGAATTATATAATATCAAAATGATATTATTAGATTTTCAGTTATTGAAGTCATCGTGAAAATAGTGAAATCGTATTCTAGAAACCCTCAACCGTACGTATCTGTTGAAAACTCACTATCGAAAATTATATTATTATTATTTTCAAATCAACACTACTAATGGAAAGTACCAAAAAAATATCAACAACCACAGTCGGATTTGACCCCAACACAATCATATTACTGTAAAACAATTTATGTGCGGGAGGTACAAATCAATCCTGACAATCTTAATTAACCTTTCAAAATCCTAAAAACTTTCCACTTGCATAAATCCATATTTACAACTATTAATTAAAATTAAAACAATTAGCCAAGGTCAAATCTTGGCATACACGCGTCGCCCGTGAAACTAAAATCGCGGAACCCCACTATTTTCCAGGGGGCAGGGGGTTGATAAATAAAACAAAATAATCGATACGTCCCCCCCTTTTAAATCTACGATACGTCAAGCTAGCGTGTCGTGTAGACAGCGCATCACAGCGGAAGAAAATATCGAAGCACCCGCACCTGGCTGCCTTCCTCACCTGTCGGAAGATAGGGGGGAATGGAATCAAAACTGATTTTCTTTTAGCGGTTTTCGTTGTTGATTTCATGTCGGCGTTTAGCGTGGCTGGCGGCCAGTTGAATTCAGCCAGTGTTCAGTGTAAGATATCGTGTCTATTTTGATGGAAAGATGTAAGTAACTTTAATGTTTTTTTCCGTTTCTTGATGATGATGAGAGGGTTGATTTTCGGGAATTATATTCGACTCGTTTCTTAGGGGATGAGTTTGTAAAGACGCGGAAAAGTGTTTCTGGAAAGTTTTAATTTTGATTGATTGCAAATAGATTTTAGTCGAGAATAATAGTATTCAATTAATAAGTTATTTTTCTGGATAGACTATACTTAAATTTTAATTGAATTACAATTATTTTACTTCTCAACATAATCAACTACGCGGACTGTAAAATGTGAGATCCTCAGTTCGATTCCCGCAACCGGCAGCAAATGTCACCCCATAAATCTAAATACCACTAATATCTTTGGTGTTAGTAATTTGATGGCACTGTATCCTATAATGATGATCACTTATTTTTATTGTAGTTGTAGTTCGAACCCAAATTCGACAGATTCTCTAATATATTTTCACCTTATAAACATTACCTCCATACATACCTCTCCTATTACTTTCACGGACTAGACTTTTGGTATAACTTTATAAAATTTGTTCTCATCTTACAAAGGGAAAATTGTTATACTCAGTTTATTTGTATCTTAAATTCTGTTAGAAGAATATTTTAAAGAAATATAACAACTGAAATAATAACAAATTAACAAAAATCCTTAACATTTTGTCTGGTATCTCAAACAATATATTTGAATCTGATGACAACAAAATATAAAGATTGTAGGTAATATTATACACCTTTTTGATTCCAGTGAAATTTACTCGATCTCATTTATATTATAAGACATGCCCAAAAACCCTGATAGACCTTCAAATAATTTACTACTTACTCTTGATGAATTAATCTCAAGATCTGATCAATTCGTAACATAAACATAATACCTCCCTTACATATACATATGTTTGCGGGAGCTAAAAATAATAGAATTTAAGATATAAATAGGGATAATTAAACAATTTTCCTTTGTATGATTTTAACAGGGCCAAATGGTATGATTCTGGTCTCGTATATTATGCTGCCATTTACCTATTTTGGGTGTGGCATTCAGCGTTTACTGATCTTGATTATGATGTAACCACAGGAGTAAAGTTAATGGCTATTGACGGCTGTTGGATTCGATCTGAGGATGTCATCAGGATCCACCCAATTGAGTCGCTCTAAACGCAATTTTATGTTCGGGTATAATATGTTCTGATATTATTGCGTAGTAAATGAATTTAAAACCAAAACTGAACTAGAATTACTACTGCTGTATTACCCTGTAATATAATATGTGTTGTCATATAATACGAGTATTACACACTGACCAAAGATTTTTTGAACTATAGTTCTTGTAATACCTATTTTGTTAATTCAAGGAATTTGTTCTCACATATTAGCACATAAATAAATGTACCCGGTCACAAATATTATAAATTTTCAATTCTATTTTTGAAAATATCATTTAACTATTCTACCGTAGTTCCAGCTAAAGTGCAATATTTACATTTTTGCCAAAATTAGTATTACTACTGCTATACAGGGTGTAACACCAAAGCCGACCACCGCCATTATTATCTATATTACTATAGTTACAAAAAAATACTATAAAATAAATTGTAGGAGATCACGGGGGCCATATTTTTAGAGGAGAATATATTTTTAAAAACCAGTGGTTCTAAAGCTACAACATAAAGTAATATTTTTTCAAATAAGATTATAGGTACATATTTTTTATGTCTATTCGATAACGTATTTGTTTCTGAATTAAATCATGTATTAGTTTTATATCATACATAATAAAAATATTACAGAAAATACGATTGAAATTTAAATAAATATTTATTTTTATTATTAATGTACAGTAGGTTATGGATGAATAACAAATAACAAAAGAAGCTGATGTCAAATAATAATTGATGTTCTAATTGTTGTAAATTGTTATTCTTTTTGTTTTGAGATTATGTTGTGACATTATGGAAGATATTTATACAAATGAAGATTGTATAATTTATTATTAATTTATGGTGCATGTAATAAAAATATCATACAAACGTGCAATATTTATGCCCCGAGATATTCAAACAAACCGCATCCAGAGAGGCCAGTAACAATTTACAACAATTTGTACGTCAATTATTTGTTCTTTTGGTTTTTTTTTATCCATAGCCTACTGTATATGAATATTAAAACTTAATATTAATTTAAATTGCAATCGCACTTTCTTCAATATTTTTACTGTGTACAGATATAAAACTAATACATGGTTGAATTCAGAAAAAAATACACTATCGAATAGGCATAAAAAATGTTTAATCCCATTTGAAAAAATGTAACTTTGTATTGTAACTTGAGAACTACTGTTTTAAAAATATAATTTCTCCTTTGATAGGATGTCTTCCTTGGTCTCCTACAACTTTAATCTCTAGTATTTTTTTTATAACTATTATAATAAAGAAAAAAATGGCGGTGGTCGGCTTTGGTGTTAAACCCAGTCCCAGTATATATTATATAACACTAATGTAATATGTGTTTTCATACAAATATTACACATTGACCAAAGAATTTTTAAATTATAGTTTTTGAAATACTTATTTTGATAATTCTAGGAAATAGCACAGAAATATATGTACCCAGTCAGTAGTTTCAGCTAAGATACAATATTGCCTTTTTTGCCATTAATGTATTATTATAGTTCTCAGATAAACTGCAAGAATGTCTACATATTATGTTAAATGAACTTGTCATCATAATAAATAAATTAGCAAACATATAAACATTTCAAAATTGCACCAAATAACCATTCGAATTGTTTCTTCATTAGTAAACATCTTTAAAATATTGCTAAGTTCACTTCACATTGACAACTTATGTTGTATTTTATCTGGAACAGTGCGGTAACTGGTACCCATAGTAACAGATTAATGCACGAAAAGTAAATATTGCATCTTAGCAGAAATTCAAGGCATATGTAAATTAATTGATTATAAAATATTGATACTTGTTCAAATTTCAAGTTTAAATTGTACACATATTAACGTAACAAATATTGGAATCCATCATTAACGTTGCAATTATTTATGTACTAATTTTAATTTTAAATTGTCGCCAATTTAATTTCACCCTTGTGGTTCCCCACTAACATCTACCTGGGCCGTTATTCGACGGCTAGAAACCGCATTTTACGAGCAAAAATATACCGACATTTGCGCTAAAACACTTTTCTTAGTATACCCAAAATAAAGCTCGTGATACTAGTCAATTTGTTTAAACATTTGTTCAAAATGTTCAGGAGTTATGGTTTCACAAAATTCACCAAGCCCATGAGACCTAGTTAATTAGATAACATTGCTACTGAGAAAAAATTCATCCAAGAACTATTTCTCTTATTTTTACATATTAATTCATGTCTTTTTTATTTAAAGAAAAAACTTGACACACACTGTATATTAATAATGATTACTATTTACCCTTAAAGGCGAATGACCTGTATTTTTTCCTACTTGTAAGCAAACATAAACAGAATAATTATAATAACCTTCAGTAGTTTTCGTCTAATACTTTTTTCAATATTTCACATTAGTCATCAACAGTCTGAAGTTCTTTCATCCTCTAAATATTCACCCCAATTGTTTACCTGCACTAAGTTATTCGAAGCAATATATAAAAACATTAACTATTGTATGAGTCATCAAATTACTGTCCATATTTCTCCGTACTGTGATACAGTGTACACCTTTGCATGTTTCCATAAAATTCATTTCGTTGTGAAACAACGTACTCGTATTGAATTCCGTATTCTGTTAATAGTGACTTCGTCTACAGAACAAAGTAATTATAAAAAAGCAAAAAGTGTATCGGAGCATCGAGCTGATGTCTGATAGTTTTGTTTCATTTTAAAACGATTTTACGTAAAATTAATATGCATCAACACGCCACTTAGTCAATATTATGGAGATAAAAAATTACCCCTGTAGTTCCTCCCCTAGAAACATCTTTGGTGGTTGTTATTTGTTGGAACTGCATGTGCAAAAATATGCCAAACTGGAGTGCCACATTAGACATGCATAAATTATGAATTTCTATTCATTTATATAAAATATACTGATTTGATAAATATTGACTGGCCAATTGAATTTGAATAGGAAAAATAATGAGTACCGAATACACCAGTCGTTTCGATACAATTATGTACGAGTCCAGAATCATATCATTTGGCCCAGTTGAAATCATACAAAGGAAAATTGTTTAATTCGCCATATTTATAACATACATTCTACCATTTTAACTCCCGCACATACATATATGTAAGAAAGATATTGGTTGCTATTCACAGGTCTTGATTAAGTGCTAACTAGGATATTTTAAAATTTAGTACTGTTACTTTGCAAAAGTTGTTGATTACCATGGAGATCAACAATTTTTTCATAGCAACAGTGTTAAATCTTAAATTCCCTATTTAGTAGCCCTTAGTATAGACCTGTGAATAGCAGCCAATATGTTTATGTTACGCATTGATTAGATTTTGGGAACAATTCATCAACAGTAAGTGGTAGATTAAGGCCTATCAGGGTTTTTAGACATATCTTAGTAAATAAACGAGATGGAGTATATTTCATTGGAATCAAAAAGATGTAGAATAATATATTGTACATCAAGTAATGGAATGACACATATTCCACACGAGCAAAAAGTTTGTAGTTCGAGCCGTAGGCAAAAACTTTTGAAAACGTCAAACTCAAATAAATAAAATTAAAACAAATAGATGTAAATCAAGATACTTCATATATCGCGCAAATATGCGTTTCTGATTCGTCGAATTTATTCCATACGTGGCGTATGGAATAATAGTTATTCCAATACAATTTTTAATTGTGGAATGCGTAGTTTCCAAAACAGTGTTATAGAAAAATATATATACAATCATTACTTGAAACATGTTTCTATATTTGGCAAAAGTGAACCTCCAACTTCATTTAACTCGTCTCTTTTGCCAAGTAATACCGAAAGTTTAATTACCATAAAAGAATATATTTGTTTATCAAGCACTTTGTAAACTGTGATTATATTATGTGATTGTTATTGATCCTGAAAAATATTCTATTTGGGCCGAAACGGCGACTATTATGAAATAATCGAAACGACTACAGTATACATTATTTTTCCTATTCAAAAAAAAAAAAAACTATACCACTGTTTGGGCTATTGATTGATTTTAATTGTTCACATATCCGAACATTCACTTCCTCAATTACTGAAGGAGTATTTATCTACTATCTACAGTTTTACCTACATTTTTACTTCCTGAATGTAATAATACCCGTAGAAGTAAAAATAGAAATGTCCGTTATTATAATTACGTCAGAGAAAAAGATTTTAAAAATCAGTCATTCTCCATGTTATATCGCCTGAAGTATTGAAGATAGAAGAAAAAGTTAAATATAAGACTTGTTTAACAGAATCTGGTCAATAAAGTAACGTAAATAATTTTTTCTTTGCCCAAATAATTTTTCGGCAAAATATTTAACTTTAGTTTTTTGGACCAGACCAGCCTCTATAATTTTGAGAAATAGGTACAGTTCTAAATCAAGGTGTTGTAACTCTTATTAAATTTAGAAAAATACCTGGCATGCAAGTATTCTTTTTTTGTACGTAATAAGTTCATTTTTCACTTCTATGTGTGTACATTTAAATTAAATATTTTCTGGCGTGATTATGGTTTTTATAACTTTTCCTTTGCCATAGCGAAATTCTAAATTACTTCAACTCGCCCAGATACATCGTTCGGACTACAATATGTGCTTTGTTGTATTTTGGTCGGCAATCTTTTTGTAACCCTTATCAAATACAGGGTGGGCCATTTTAAGTTGCGTTCAGGAATATCTCGGAAACGAAGCATCGGATGAAAAATCCAAAAAACACGACTAAAATATTTTCGAGGGGGACATCCCATGACACCAAATTCAACCCCCCGCCCCAACCCTGGTGGGGTGGGGCGGGGGTAAGTTTGAAATCTTAAATGGGAACCCCAATTTTTTTTTGCAGATTCGCATTCTACGTGAAAAACGGAATTCAGTGACATCAAAATTTTCGCCCCCGCCCACCCCCCCGGGCCAGTTGGGTGGTGGGAAACTTTCAAATTGGTTACGGGAACACCCACTTTTTCTCAAAGATTCGCATTCTACGTTAACAACTACATGCAGTACCATCAAAATTTTCACCCCTGCCTCCACTCCGACCCTGGAAGGTGGGGTGGGGGTGAGTATGAAAACTTAAATCGGAACCCCAAATTTTTTTACAGATTCGCATTCGGCGTGAAAAACTAAATTCAGTAACATCAAAATTTGCGCCCCTGTCCCCCTCCCCCGTGCCAGTGCCGTGCACCCCGTTGGTTAGATGCGAGGGGACTCGAGAATTGGATCGAATCTTCGAGAAAAAGTGGGTGTTCCCGTAACCAATTTGCAAGTTTCCCACCACCCAACAGGCCCGGGGGGTGGGCGGGGGGTGAAAATTTTGATGTCACTGAATTCCGTTTTTCACGTAGAATGCGAATCTGCAAAAAAATTTTGGGGTTCCCATTTAAGATTTCAAACTTACCCCCGCCCCACCCCACCAGGGTTGGGGCGGGGGGGTTGAATTTGGTGTCATGGGATGTCCCCCTCGAAAATATTTTAGTCGTATTTTTTGGATTTTTCATCCGATGCTTCGTTTCCGAGATATTCCTGAACGCAACTTAAAATGGCCCACCCTGTATATGGCTACAAAAAATATGCATATAATTTCTTTAAGAGTGTTCAATAGTGCAAAATTATGTCTGGAAATATTTAGTATAATTTAACAGTGAACGCAAGAAATATCTATTAACATCTATTAATGAATCTAAATAATGAAAACAGTATTTCACATATTTTTGTTTGCCAATATTTGTTTACCAACATAAATATCTGATTCCTGAGTTAAATTATCCGTTTAAAGAATAATTAAACATTTACATATTTCATGCAAATTATCAAATTACTTTCCTTTACGCAGCTACGTGTAAAGAGGAAAAAAACGCTAAAAATAAATAGAAAACATTAATATTAATGATATTTAATTCTATGTAAGGAAAAAAATCTTGAAATAAATAAAGCAGTCATTTGTTACTGTAAAAATAAAACGAAGCACTTCACGTAATTTAAATTTCGCTAATTATTATTTACATACGTACACACATGCGGGACGAGATTCTATCGCATTTTTAAACGCCACATAAATATTATATATTAATTAACATAAGATTTTAATTAGTATTCGTTCACGCTAAACTGCTTGTTAAGCACCCTATCATTCACATCACTAAAATACAATTGTTGCTTTTACGTTGTTATATAATCTTTTTAAAATCAGGTATATAAATTTCTATATTTTTAATGTCAAAAATTTGCGCGAAGTTACTCTCAGTTTTTTGGGTACATATGTATCTGTAAATAAATGAATTAAAATTAAATTTTGTTATATTAAAAAGATGTAGAATAATTAATTTAAGAAATTTTCGTTAGGTTGTATTTTTGTATGCGGTAGGCTATGTGCTGGGTAAATTAGATTATTTAATAAATAAATAAAATAAAATATAATCATCACGTCGTTTTCCATTATTGGTGTGGCACTCTGTTCAGAAAGTGATATGTTTTTGCCTATGAAGTGCGGTTACCAGCTGTCAATCATAGTCCCCAAAGATGTTAGTGGAGGAGGAACCACAGAGATAAAGTTAAAATGGCAACTTTCGGTTGTGGGATTCGATCTGAGGATCTCACAATCCACAGTTCGATGCGTTACCACGGATGTATTTATTTTTTACTTATATATTGTGATATTTACTTTCTTTAAAGAAGCAAGTATATGAATTTTTATTATACAGGAAATTTTACTTACTGATGAAAACTGGTTTGATATGCTGTACACTTTTAAGTTAGTAATTCTTTTTTTTTTTTCAATGATAGAATTTAAGATTAGTGAGTACAACAATTTTCCTTTGTAATGTCTGTTTTACACGACACAATTTTTTTGACTATAAATTGGACAAGTTTTCTTGTCAATTTATTCTTGTGTGTAATGCGAAAATGTGTCAATTTTTTTTTAATTTATTGACGCATTAGAACATGTTCTTTTTTCAACAATATTTTAGAGATTTCTAGAGGATTTTAATCATTGCCAACCAGTCAAACTTTTTATGCTTGGGTTAGATGTCATTTTTGTGCGTATAGCACCTAAAATATTAGTAGCATAAAACTAATAAAATGTATGGAAGGAGTATAGACAAAGATAGACTGTAACCAGCACAGCGCGATAGAGATAGAGAGATGAAAGTCCACCAGTCACGTGACTTTCATCTCAAGATGACAGGAACATGGTTTGACGTTAGACGTGTGAGTAGAATACTGTTTTGACAGACTTTTGTGCGAACTTGTCCCTAATTTATAATTTTGTCAATTATTTGTCATATTTAAATATATCAAATATGGTAAATTCCTGTTGTGCATAATATTTTACAAAACGGACAGTGTTTTATTTGACAGGTAAATATGTCACTTTTAGGTTATGAGAGTTTTCCGAAAAATGTGGATTTAAGCTAGAAATGGTTATTAGCTATAAAACAAGAAAATTTTCAGTAATAATATAACAAGAGAGTGAGAATAAATTGAAAATAATTTGACAGATCTTTCGAAAACTTGTTGCCAGGCAATAGCCACGAAAGCCCGTAGGGCTTGAGTGGCTATTGCCAAATGGCGACAAGTTTGAGAAAGATACTGGAGAATTATTTTCTAATTTATCGAACTCTCGAGTAATATTTAATTAGATTATTTTTTGATTTCATTATCAGGCACGCCACTAAATCTATCTTTTTTGCTCATTTTTACTTGTGTTGATGATAACTATCTGACATTTGACATCTGTCAACAAAAACAAAAAAGCTACAGAGAAAATTGCCGGGAATAATCACAAAAGCATTATTCTCAGTATAATAATGACAGGATTGGTTAAAACGCAGACTCGTGACATACAATAAAGCATTTCATTGGTTTTTAGAAACGTCAAAAAATAATCAACCTAATAAAACTACATGAATTTGTATGAAACATGTTTTTGATTTTTGCATACAGCAGTTTAATGCCAAATATAAGAGAGAGATAGTCATCTAAAATTACGCAGTGGGAGAAGAACAGCAGAACAGCACATTCGTACCACGTGATGGGTGGCATGAAAATGTGGTGTTCTTATATATATATATATATATATATATATATATTATTAAATCTATGATTAGTAAGCATAGGTGACAGTTGATATCATGTTGGTACTACTAAAATTGTTACAATAAATTGATTGAAAAATTGACGTGTGTAAAACGAACGACAATATTTTTGTTCTTTGCTATTTATTGACAAGAAAACTTGGCCAATTTATTGACCAATAAAACAGGAATAAGATTATGATAAAAAAATTAAAAAGTTATCTAAAAAAATTTTAAGTGGACCAAATGATATGATTCTGGGCTCATAGAATAAAGAAACTATAGCATTATACTGATGAAATAACCCGCATTGTGCAAAATATACTACAACTGGTAGATATTACCGGTTGCATCACTCGACACTACAAAATCGTGTTCCCATACTAATACTTATATGATTGGCGTTAGTGTCTGTGACATACTTTGAAACTAACTTAATACAAAACATTGAATGTTTACAATACTTTTAGAATTTAGCCCGCATGTCGTTCATTGTTGTTCAAAACGGTGAAATTGAATTGAAAACACTAGAAGCAACTATAGAACGTTATTGGAGCGAGTAAATTGTATGTTATCGCACATTTAATGATATTTTTAGATCGTATTTAATTTCAATGCTCGCCGATAGAGCGACGTGTTTCCATGATTTATTCTTTAATTTATAGTTTGTTACACCAACCATCAAATTTTAATTAATTACATTTAGCATTTACAGTCTTGGAAAGTATAATTTTATAATTATATTTCAATTCTTTAATTGATTATTTCTGATTTTTCGAACAACAAAATCATAATCATATCATTGATCTAATAGACAACACATGTCGTTCATAATATTGAAAAAAAAAGTCGCTGACACCTTGCGGCAAAAGTATAAACTAGAACTAGAGAAACTGGGAAAACATTTATTGCTTCCATTTAAAATTTAAATACATATTTATTCGGTAGATTTGTTTTCAAATTTACAAATATATTTACGTTATTTTGGTTCTTCATTATTGAATTAAATAGATAGGCTGGTACCACGAGTTCTGTTTTTTGGTATATAAAGAGAAGTGTTTTAGCGATGTCTTATGTTCTAAAATGATTATATAAAAAAATGTTTCGAATAAAAGATAAAGTTACCGAGAAATATTATATTATTTACCACTTTTATATAAGGTATTTTCTTTTTGTAAAATCATTTTAGAACATTGCACATCACTAAAACACTTCTCTACACTTAAAAACAGAGCTAGTGATACAAGCCATTATGTTTACAATTTGAACTAAAAATGCTTTAACTCAAAACTCAACAATAAAAGCAATAATATTGGATTAAACCAGTTATTTAACAGTTGCTTCTTTGAAAAACATGTACCTGTCGTTATGACAGATAGTTTATTTTCCTCGTTCCTCCTCTATTTTGCTACAGTCCGACTCGTCACCTACATTCAGAATTTTTCCCAATACTACGAGGGTTGCCTTTTATATTTCGGGATTAGAGAAAACAAATGAATATTTATCATCAAAAATGGCTTTATTGCTTTTCAAAATATTCACCATGTAGATCAATACACTTTTGCCACGTGTGAACCAATTTTCGAAGCACTTTTTCCATTCCGATTGAGGTATCTCCAAAACATGCATTTTGAGCGCATCGACCGCTTCATCAAGTGTCGAAAAATGTTGACCTCGCAATTAATTTCTAATATTCGGGAATAAAAAGAAGTCATTGGATGCC
Organism: Poecilus cupreus; assembly: GCA_963942605.1. Taxonomy (NCBI): domain Eukaryota; kingdom Metazoa; phylum Arthropoda; class Insecta; order Coleoptera; family Carabidae; genus Poecilus; species Poecilus cupreus. The sequence continues at coordinate 22,367,764 of OZ012718.1, forward strand.
AAGTATTGACTATACGGCGGATGACTCGTCAAATCGACGTTTTGTGTGCTCAAAAATTTCCTTGTCTCAGCCGATGTGTGCGAGCTCGAATTGTCGTGGTGGTGAATGATCCGTTTCAGCGGTTGGTTTTTCTTATTTTTCCGAAGACTTCTGGCAAACAAATGGTTGTGTACCATTCAGAATGGACCGTTCTACGTTACCCCAATGGTACGATTGAGACAGGTCCAGTTTTTCCGAAAAAACAGGCGACCATTTGCTTCAAAGTGCTTCGCGCCCGAACGACTTTTTTTGGGTTTGGCTCGCCTTAGAAGACCCCTAAAGTCGACTGCTGTTTACTTTCGGACTCATACGCATAGATCCACGATTCATCACCTGTCTCGATGTCATACACATGTTTTGAAGCACCGCGATCGTATTTTTGAGCATTTCTTGCGACCCATTGACACGAGCCTTTTTTTGAGCGATTGTCAAATTATGTGGGATCCAACGTGAAAAAATTTTTTTTACAGAAAAATGTTTATGCAATATTGTATGTATGCTGGTCCCACTAATGTCCAAGGAAGCTTCAATCTCACGATAAGTTACATGACGATCTTGCAATATCAGTTCGCGCATAGAATCAATGTTTTTCGGAACAACAATCGATTTTGGACCACCTTCACGAAACTCGTCGTTGAGCGAACTACGGCCGCGATTGAATTCAGTAAATCATCAATAAACACTGGTCCCTGATGGTGCTTCATCGACAAAAATCGAATTAAGTTCATCGATGCACTGTTGTTGACTTAATCCACGTCTAAAGTTGTAAAAAATAATCGCACAAAAATGTTCACGATTTAAATCCATTTTTTGGCCGACATGAATTTTTCAAATTACTGTTAACTACACAAAAAGTGTTCGTACGTCAAAACGTTCTGAGTACATATATTGTCAAAAATGCCAAACTTTACTATAGGAACGTCAGTTGCCAGATAGCAGCACTAGGATTGCCGAATCCCGAAATATAAAAGGCAACCCTCGTATGTACCAGAAATTGAATACTATTATCAATTTTTTTTGTTTTAGGTTGTCATTTTCAATCTTAATTATTGCTATTCACAGGTCTATACTAAGTTCTACTAACTAGGACATTTTAAAATTTGACACTGTTACTTTACAAAAGTAGTTGAATACTTTAGAAATCAACAATTTTTTCATAGCAACAGTGTCAAATCTTAAAATATCTTATTTAGTAATAGTAGCCCTTTGTACAGACCTGTGAATAGCAGTCAATGTGTTTAATATCCAGGGTTAATTTGATTCTCCTGAAATTTGCCGTATAAATCTAATCTAAAGCTTTCGCTATAAAAGTTATGAGTTTCACAATAAACCATTAACACTAAACATTTGTAAGAACCGAACTAAAGTGAAACATAAACCCGTACAATTCAATGTTGAACCTTTCACCCCAGTGCGGTCATCAACCCTCGCTTAAGTCGCGACTGACCAGTGCGAGTAGCCACCCGGCGCGAGGCGGCCGACCACGTGACTCACACGCAACCCCGACAACGACTTCCGCTTTCTATTTCTTCCCCTGGATCGACAGGGTGCCCCACAACTACCATACTGACTTGAAATAAATATTTCAATCGCTTACTACACGTAACTTGTATTCTTGTATTTTTTATTAATCTCATGAAAAATATTTTAGAAATTGTTTATTGTTTTAGAATTATCAATTGGTAGAATGATCTTAAAACTGTTGATTTAAAATATGAATTTTACTTAGAAGTAGCACTTAGTGGAAGGTGACATCTACTGATATATAGTTGAAGTAATCAAAAACTATTTCAATAATTTAATACAGTGATATACAGTAGAATTTGTCGTGTAAACTATACAATTTAAATGTAAAACTTATTTTAAAAAATATATATTATGCCATTTTCTATTTCGATAAGAGAACAGTTGGGAGCTATGCTGTTGGACATTTCTGGCAGAAAAATAACACAGATCATGATATTTGTATACCACTAATTGTAAGTGGAAAGTTAGGAGTTTGCAAACTTCTCAATCAGTACATATTAATTAACGCCTTAATTTTTTTGGTGTGACGCCCATAGATCAAAGCGGAACTATTAATTCTAATTGCTTATCGTAATTAATAATTGGATAGCTCTGAATATTTCCTTCGAAAACTTTCAACCAATCACGTTACAGTATTTTCTGAATTTCGACCAATGACAATCGTATATCAGTGAATATTTTGCATATCGAGTATTTACATAAGTGCGATATCCGAATATTTATAATAATTGTAAGCACAATAAGGAATAGTTTAATTTCTTCGTTTTAAAAGGGCAAAAGGGATAATATCTTCAATTATTTGCAAAGCGCTGATGACTCATTTTTAACGTAATTTAACAAATGACATTTATCAAAGGCTGACGGTTTGTGTGACATTAAAATAAATATATGTTCAATAATTTAAAATAATTTTTCTCGAGAAATATTCGTCTAATATATCCCTCGCGCATGGCAAATATTCAGGTATTTGCCATGCACTTGGGATATAACTACTGAGTATTTATTTATCCACTAGTGGATTTTTGACCTTAGTTTATGTTTATTAATTAATACATTTTTGTTTCTGGATTACACTTCCATTTTATTCTCAGTAATAATATAACAAGAGAGTGAGAATAAATCGAAAATAATTTGACAGATCTTTCGAAAACTTGTTGCCAGGCAATAGCCACGAAAGCCCGTAGGGCTTGAGTGGCTATTGCTAAATGGCGACAAGTTTGAGAAAGATACTGGAGAATTATTTTCTAATTTATCGAACTATCGAGTTATATTTAATTAGATTATTTTTTTATTTCATCATCAGGCACGTCACTAAATCCATCTTTTTTGCTCATTTTTACTTGTGTTGATGATACCTATCTTACATCTGACATCTGTCAACAAAAACAAAAAAGCTACAGAGAAAATTGCCGGGAATAATTACAAGAGCATTATTCTCAGTATAAAAATGACAGGATTGGTTAAAACGCAGACACGTGACATACAATAAAGCATTTGATTGGTTTAAATAAACGTCAAAAAATAATCAGTATAATAATGTTTACCGTACTGATTTCAGACCGGTAAATGCGACTTTATAGTAGCGGTTTTTTTACAGTACTGCATGGTTGATACCCAATATTTTAATAAGATTTGATCCACAATATAGTTTTAATTTTGATAAATGCTAGAAATGTCAGCAAAACAAAATTGATTCCTATTAGATGTTTTTTAAGATAAAGAAAGGAAGGAAGCAAACTTTCGTCACAAATGCGACACATGTATAAAATAAACCGTTGTAAGTCATACGTCAGTCAATGTTTTTCACGGTAGGCACTCATTTCGAAATTCCTTCACATCTTATTTGTACCGTAAATACTCATTTACCAGACTTATAACGTAAGTAACTATTATCAAGTTGTCCAATCGTGTGATGACTACACCAAATTTCTAATTTAGATTTGAGAACCGTTTAAATAAGAAATTGTTTGAATTATTGTCTAAAATAATAATTACTTATTTTGTAATGAATAAAGGACTTTTGGGTTACCTATAGTACATTAGAACGGCGTCTCACTCCTGCAGGGTTCTTATAACAGTAGACGTTCGGAATGAAGCATGACTTCCTGCTTACTCCTTCGTGTTTCTCACGCGCACTCACGCTACCGCCGCTGGACACACGTGAACGTGTTCACGCATCAGGCTAGCGTGTCCACAGGGGCGTACATGAGGGTGGAATGCGAGGGTGCATGTTGTTTTGCCTGAAATGAAAAATAAACAAAGTTAAAAATGCAGCATTACTTGTCAAAGTTTTTCGGAGGTTTACTGGTTTTACGTATTGATTATTGAAACTAACTTTCAAAAAAATCTTATGTTGGTAACACATAACCACGTGCTTAAACAACTTATCAATTAAATTGTAAAATTCTAATGCTAAGAACAAACTAAAATATTAAATCTAACCTCTAAATATCATTATAAAACTTCATATTTAAAATTAAAATATTGAGATTGCGCTCATAAGATTTTAGTAGTAACTATCAGGTTTTCAGGGTATATCTCAGTAAATAATAGGGTTACAGTAAATGTTATCATTTGAAAAAAAATAGTTTCAGCTTCAATTTTTGTTTGAAATTTTTACCTTCCGTCACATAACTGTATGGATTCATGCTAAAAAATCGTTAGTGAGTTTTCAGTGGATGAGCATGTTTTAGGATCCCTAGAATACAATTTTAATAGTTTCCCGATGGTGTCTGTGTGTGAGTGTCTATCTGTATTTCTGTCTGTGTGGATCTTGGGTGTTACGGTTTCTCAAAACTACTAACAGAAAATTTTGATATTTTGTATATATCAACCGTATCCCTTTGGGAAGAGTTGATTAATTTTTAGTGATAATTTAATAACCGGAAGCATGTTTAAATATTATTATATACAATTATTGTTTGAAACATTTTTCTCTTACTGTTACCATTTACGAATTACAACACGTTAATAGTATATTATTCAACGAGCATGTAATATATGTATTACTCATGAGAATGAAGTTTGCATCACGAACGAATGTGAGTGATGAAATCATTCCAATGAGTAATAGCCATTACATGCGAACAGAATACAATACTTATCCACAACATTTCGTCAAATATTTATTTTGAAATTATAAGATAAGTAGAATTTTTGCTTTGACAAATACAAAAAACTTTGTTTTTCAACATAAACCAATTGTAAGCAACCATCACTAGGCTACGTACTGTTGTAACAAAATTTTTAAGTGAATTGACATTTTGCAGAAAATCTTAAGAGCAATTAATTAGCTACAGTTTAAGCTTAAAAAGAAAATAAAAGTATGAAAAATGAGAAAATTATTGTTTTTAGCTGTTTATGTGGATAAAATTACTTAAAAGTTATTTTGATTTTAATCTTTTGATAGGTAAGATAATAATATTAATTCATCGAACTGTCAATTTTATTTCACTAGTTACAGTAACAAAGGTTATTAATTGATAAACAACGGATGAATTATGGATATATTTGACAGTTGTGGATAAAGATTTTAAACCTGACTCTAATGCCCGATTGCACCAACGTTAGTTAAATTTTAAACTTGGTTTAAATAAATAAAAGCAAATCGAAGTTATTTGTCATATGGAGTAATTGACATTGATGTCAAAAATAAGATACGCTTTTATTTATTTAAAACAAGTTTTAAATTTAACTAACATTGGTGCAACCGGGCATAAGTCATAAGTCACTAACAATAATCATATTTTATTTTACACCTTTTGAAACTTATAAAACCTACATAAAATTTTATAAAAATGCTCATTTGTAGTTATAGCCGTGTAATTTAAACAAAAATTAGTATTTTGATTTAAAATGTTACAACTGGTGTAAAATACCTATAAATTATGATTAGTAACTTTGATGCAGAATACAATTATCTACAAGAATTATTATTTCCAATATTTTGCTCCAAAATCAATAGGGAACGGTATGAAAAAGTTAACTGTATTTCCCATATTGCATAAATCAATTCACCACCCGGATAAACATACCGGTTAATGACGTCACGAATGCTAGTTTTTTTTTTTTGATAACGTGCATTGGCTGAGTATATGAGTTGACTATAATTATGAAGTACCCATACTATTTTCTCATTGGTAGACATCATTAAGAGAATCTGCGAAATATTTCTAAACTGAGCTACAGTTTTTGGCGGAGGCGCCCATGTGTCGGGTTGCTTCGCGTGTTGTCTTTAGTTTCGCTTTGTCCAGCGTATCCGTCAGATATAAATGGATGTCCGATGATAATGCGAAGGAGTAATTAGCACCCTCTCTCCACCCTTACACTACCGGATGAACGTTAGATTTACGGGAAACTAAAAGCAGGTTAGTGGAACGCGCATGGACACACGGCCGTTTTAATGTAGGTATTGAGGCGATGATTTATTTTAAAATTAGGTGAAGGGTGGCCGATGTCATGTGCATTATTGATAACTGGAAATGGAGAATATGTTTGAATGTTTTGTTCATGCAGGACATGCAATATTCATTAGTTTTTCTCGGCTGAGCGCTGAGCTATGTATATGCAATTGAGTCAAGGGTAGTTTGTACGTCGGAAGCGATTTGTCAGTTTTCAGATATTCTTTACGACATAACGGCATTTCCTTAAGCTGTATCAGGTAAGAAAAATCTGAAGTGGTCATCACACGACTTTCTTATACATTAAATGTAATAAATATATAATACCTGTTTCAATTATACAGGGTGGTGACTAACTCAATCAGGCATTTTGTATATTAAATAATACTTATGTAATTTTGCGCTTCCTTCATCACTTAAGAGAAAAATGTTTTATATAAAAGTTGAAGAGATTTAATTTCTACATCTGAATCAATGAACAATAGTTATTTGTTTAACTAGGCACTAAAATACCAGATTTATAGCAGAGTCTACCGAGGCAATGAATGCTGCCGAAGCTGTAATATGAAGTTTTGATGCGATTTTGTCATCATTAACAATTTCCTACAATAACAACTTTGTTAGAGAATCGGGCCGATTGTATGTTTGTTGTTGCTTGGGATATGAAGTATATTGCAAGCATCGTGAGAAATGAATTAGTTTTATGAGTATTTTAATACAGGTCATATCATTTCAGTATATGTACCATTGTTACGATACTTATTTAGAATTGTCAAATATTGGAATGGTGAAAGCGGGACAAATTTATTAATAGGTTTGTTCCAAGTGGTCATTTCTGACATGTTTGTGACAAATTTCAGTGCGCCTGCGAAAAATGTAAACAAGTTAACTTTGAAACATAAACTTCATTTCTTTTTTGTGGCGAAAAATGTATGAATTTCTTTATTTATATTTATATTTAAGGTTAGCTGTCAAAACAAAAAATGAGCATGCACATGCGCTTCATTCCATTCACCGTTCCAATCTATGTTACAAACTTAACTTGTTTACATTTTTCGCAGGCGCACTGACATTTGTCACAAACATGTTGCAAACATGTCCGAAATGACCACTTGGAACAAACCTATTATAATATACATTAACTATGAAATAATATCGTGGTTGTAGCATGGAATGTCCATTTTATACTCGTAGGAAATGAGTACCATTCCATGCTTGTTGTACAATATACTTTAATGTTATTCATAGTCAAATAAGTAAGTAGATAATTTATTTATATAATTTTAATATTTGAATAAAAAATTGTAAATAACAAAATTTAATTATCTGGAGCATAAAAAATAAATCTAGTCTAGATATGCTCAAACACATCTCCACTGTTTGCCGATCAAAACAAAAGTTTATCATAAAAATTTTTCCGCATATTCAATCGATGCCAGGCTATAATATTTCCATCCATGGTTACTCATTATAAAAACCTCGTTTTTTTATTTTCCTTGATAGCTTTTTAGCCTTATTAAGGAAATAAAATGAAGTTTGTTCACTGATTCAGGTGCAGATATTAAATCTCTTCAACTTATATTTGAAACATTTTTCTATAAAATCATTAAGTAAGCAGGAAATTTCAAATTTCTTAGGTAGGTGACTGTAGGAAGTATTCCGAAAGTTTGATGAAACATCGATGTATTTCTCGACATTACTAAATAATTTCTGTGCATTTCGCAATAACGAAGACAAAACAGAAAATAACAATTCTGATCGTAGCCATCCATCATAACACGATATCTATTATTTATTTGTGTAAATGATTTCTCTAACTGCTGCTGTAGCTTTCCGCCTGACGTCCGCTTGCGTTTCGTCCGTCCTGTAATGATCTATTAGTTTCACTAGGAAATGTGTTAAATAACTCGCAGTACAATAACTCTTTTATTGTTGTAACAGTGCGAGAGCAATTATAATGAGAACGCAATTAATAACTGTCATCTGACATCGTTTCTTTTATTGTAGATTTCTAAATATTTATAAGTATACACTAACATTAAAGTTTACAGTAAATAATAATGTCTTTTCATCTGCATAGCTTTGTTTATTTTAGAAATCATAAGATGAATCACACTATGAAGTTGGCAACAGTTAACTTTATGACTGTAATTTCTTTGAAACTAAATATTATTTTATGAGGTAAATAGCTCCGTGGTTACGTGGATTTTGAACTCCTTAGTTCAAATTCCACATCTGACATTTGCAACAAATGTTTGACATTTATAAAAGCTAATTCTGTTATTTATTTCATTCAGAACTAAGTTATAATATTTAAGGTTAACTAGCCTCTATAAAACCTTTATTTTGGCTCCAGACTTGGCAAGATTCAATTAACTATTATATAAAAAAAAACAATTGACGGCTGTTTAATATTAGTTTTGATATTTTAATTAAATTCAACTCTTCAAGACTTTTACTTGATTCCAAACAAAAGGTAAGATTAATTTAATTTGTCTCTATATTAACAACATACCAAGGTATCAATGCTATTTTTTCTATATTACTCTATCTTTTTATCTATTCACTACAGCAAAAGTGTAATTACAAATGTTGTTCATGCAATCAGGCCTATTTGATTACCTAAATAGTAGTATTTCACGATGTATCAATCAAATTAAAATTAATAATTATTAGAAAAATTTTAACACGGCCATGGAAAATCAAACAAAAACGAAAAATAGATTTAGATTTATTTATTAGTGTTATATTATTTTTTACTGCATTGTCCGCAGAGCTGGAAGTATCTTATATAAAAAGATATTCGACAGTATCTAAGATACTAAAAGTATCTAAGATACTTTATCTTAGATACATTCTATTTTATGTAAAATGTATCTTTTATTTAAATACTTTTTAAAAGTATCTGTATCTTTTATCTTAAAAAAGTATCTTTTATCTTATAAAGTACCTTTATCTTAAAAAAAGTATCTTTTGTCTTAAAAAGTATCTTTTATCTTAAAAAGTATCTTTTATTAAAAAAAAAAGTATCTTATTTGCAAATATTTAAGGTATGTGCCAATGAAATATTTTGAAATATCTGACATATTTTTTAATGTTTAAGCTTACAGTTAGTATAAATATTTAAAATTTACTGAAATATTTTTTAAAAGTACCTAAGATATTTTAAAGTATCTAAAACATCTCAAAGTATCTAAGATATTAAAAAGTATCTAAAATATTTAAAAGTATCTTAAGTATTTATATTAGATACTTTTAGAAATATTTGTATCTTAAGATACTTAGAATAAAAAGTATCTAAATACTTAAGTATCTTTAACAAATTTATGTAAGTATCTTAGAAAAGTATCGAGATATTTATTAAAAGTATCTTTCCCAGCTCTGATTGTCCGGACGACGTAACTTGACGATCAAAAGGAATGTAGTATGGTCCATTAAATCAATGATGTGTTTTGTAAAAAAAATGCTGTTACTTACATGCCGCACTGCTTGAAAAATTTTAGGCAGAAAGTTATGTGTTGAACACATCATATTGTTTCAATTACGAACAATTTAATATGTATTTAGGTATATTTGAAAAAGTAGATATTTCTGTAGATACCTATTAGATAGGTAGTTGATTGAACTCTGCCATACTGATGTTTATTCTTGTAATTAATTTGATTACATACCTCGACCCCCTAGTCGATTGTCAGTATACTCGTAGTACAATTCATTTGTATGAGAGGGCGTGGTAAATGCCGGAAGTAAGAACAGAACAGAATACAACCGGTAACCTGTTAATAATTCATCAGTTTTTCCGATACAGTCCATCCGTTCTTCAACACTCGTTATAAACATCGATACTTATTCTAGCGTAACATGAGGAATCGCATTTTTATCGCGTCTTTATAATTGCACAATCTACAGTGGAAGTTTATTGCACCCAAAATAATAAATATAATTTAATTCAAATATGAAATCAGGCCCGAAATAGTGTATTACATAACGAGAGAAGTAAGAAGCAATTTACGCACGAGTGAAAAAATTGACACACGAGCCGCGTAGCGGCGAGTTTGTAATTTCACGAGGGCGTAATTGCTTTACTTCTCGAGTTTTGTACTATACTTTTTCTACGACCACTCAATACTATTTCTAAATTAAAAACAATATTCAAATAGTTAGAAATTTATTATGCTATTTTGTTTTCTCTAATCCATGAATTTTTGATACACAAATTCGTATCGTTCTCGAGATTTTGTCACCAAAAGATTATTTGTTACGTTTTTAGTTTTAGCTTGTATCTCCAGTGGTGTTCCAATTGAAATATCACTGTCGCTTGACATTTCTTAGTTAAAATATTAATAAATATAAGTAAAGGATAATAATATTTAGTAGTATATATTTACCTCACAATAAAACACAGATTATAAACTATAGATGCAGATGGGAGACTATAAAATATGACCAGTTTTTACATGTAATAATGTACATAACCTAAATGTCAAACAAGCTTTGTTTGTTTTTATAAAAATAAACGACAATTATTGAACGTAGGGATACATGAAGAAACATAGTCCCCTCTACATATATTATTGAAATATTTATAGGTGTCGTAATTTATAATAAACCCAGCAAAATATGAATTTAGTTAAAAAATTTTATCAGTTAGCCTTTGAATCGATAACATTTAAATCTAAGATTTGATGCATTAAATTTTTGAACATTACGTAACACTATTCGTAACAACGCACATTGATTGTAGTTTGTTCTGTAATGACATACTTTCAGTAGTGGTCGTAGAAAAAAATACATTTGATATAAAAGAGCTTATATTTGAATAATCATGGTTGCTATGACAACCAATAACCACATAAATGAACATCTATTCTATATGTCAAACTTGTATCAAGTGTAATTATTAAACAATCAAATCAGATTTATGCATAAAGCCCGTATGGTCCTATCAATTTTTTATTTTCAATTTTTATTGACGGAAATTACTTCAATATTTTACTCAATTTTAATGTACGAGTAGGTACATAATAAGTAGAACTTTTCTATTTTCATCATTTGAAACTGTTGCGAGATATTATTCATTGTTTATTATTTTTAGTTGTGTAGTGTTTGTATCATTAGTCCAGAAACTACACTTTTGCGAGTGTAAGTACATTTTAATAGACCGAGCCAAAGGCGAGGCTTGCATATTACGAGCACTCGCAAAACAGTTTCTGGACGTGCGGTACACGTTATTTTTTGTGTCAATTTTGTCATAAACGTCTAATGAAATTACTGATTTATTTGTCAAAGATGAATAGGTTTGTTCCAAGTGGTTATTTCTGACAAATTTGTAACATGTTTGTGATAATTTCACTGCGCCTGCGAAAAATGTAAACAAGTTAACTTTGAAACATAAGCTTCATTTCTTTTTTGTACCGAAAAATGTACGAGTTAGCTGTCAAAACAAAAAATGAGCATGCACATGCGCTTCATTCCATTCGCCGTTCCAGTCTATGTTTCAAACTTAATTTGTTTACATTTTTCGCAGGCGCAGTGAAATTGTCACAAACATGTCCACAATCTTGTCAGAAATGACCACTTGGAACAAACCTTTGCGAATTTTTTTATATTGGTAATATCAGATCATCCATAAACAAGGATACAATAGATTTATAAATATAAACAATTTATTTGTTTTCTTTGAAAAAGGTAACATTTATTTAGTTGATATTTATTGGTTATGGACTGTAACTGAATATTTAGTTATAATTACTTACATTTGAGCCTACAATTAACAATATATCATCATCATCATCATCACGCCTTTTACCCATTGCGGGTGTGGCACTCTGCTTTTGCAGATCTCGGTAAGTGATATATTTTGCGATATAAATGCGGTTACCAGCCGTCAAGTCATAACAATTTAGCTCTAAAATTGATAAAAATCTCTAAGCTCCGTGCTCCAAACACTCAAACACTGAACAAAATCAACGCACAAAATTGACAGCCAGTTGATACCAACCTTAATCGTAAACAAAAGTCCCCAGCGCTAGTTTTTGCTGTCCTATGCCGGAAAACAAGCAGATTCTGGACGATTTTGAGACTTGAAAACTAATGTTTTTTGACGATGGCGCGATAAAATATGTCTCTTCAATATTTAATAATATTGTTTCTGCTGCAAAAACAAAATGGCTGGTACCACGAACTCTGTTTTTGGGTGTTTTTAAAGTAAAATGTTTTAACCTCGGTTTTACCGCTGTACAATGTTCTAAAATTATTTTACAAGAAAATGTTTCGAATAAAAGTTACATATTGACAAAATACACATGCGTGTCTAACAAATGATTAATACACCTGTAAATAATATATTATTTTTATTTATATGTTGATACCGTAATTTTTAACCTTTACTTATTAGCATGTATAAAATATAAATTAAAATTTTTAAATTGATCGTGTCATATTGGTTTAAAAATGTTGTGTGATATATGTACACATTAAATTTTCTTATTTAATTTGTCATCTATAACCATTTCATAAATCTAAAATCTATCAAACATCTGTTACTTTCGATTGACGGAATATTCAATTCCTTAGTAAACGCCCACTTGCTGTACTCGCACAAAACTAAATAAATTATTCAAATCGCTCAAGTTTTCCGTGAATTATTCCGAGTATATTCATTAATAATTCACTGATATCTGTCGCACTCCAGAACTGCTCTGTTACTCTACTTCTGACAGCAAACGTGTAATTTCTCACAAAGTCAACAACCCCGCTCAGCGTAGTTCAGTTTGTTTGGAAAACTCTCGTGCGACTTAAAACTTCGCTAATGTGATAAGCTCAGGGCTCGGGGAACAAGGGACCCGGATTCTGTGATGTGGGTCAGACGAACACGATAGCGCCATGTTGTTATTTATTAAAGATAAAATAACATTTTTATTTGGCTTTTGCACATATGGTAAAATCGTTAGCTAAAGTAAAATTAATCTGATATACCGCATATACATTTTGTAAACGGTACAACTTAAAGAATAAAGTTTCAAATACATATTTTAGTTTATTATATTATTCTTTTTTACTTTCTTATACAAAGTATAAGGAAGTATTGGAATCACGAAAAAAATCGCTTACGAGATTTTGGCGGAAATACATATTTTGACGTCCACTGAATCCGTGAAGACCAATTTCACGATTATGTCTGTGTGTGAGGATGGATGGATGGATGGATGGATGGATGGATGGATGGATGGATGGATGAATGGATGGATGAATGGATGTCCGTGTGCGCAATATCTCATGAACGAGACAAGATATGTAAACGAAACTTGGAATTTATAGGTTTCATAAAAATATGAAGATCTGAGTTGATTTTGAATGAAATTGAAAAACCTGAAGAGGAAGTTTACTGGACACACAAAACAATAAATTTCATTTTTTCAAAAATAGAATCAGGTGTGAAAAAAGTTTTCAATAAAAGATGTAAACAAAAATATTTGGAATAAAAAATGTTCTTTGCACTTTTCTTGAACATGCTTCTAATTTTGAGAAAAACTAAATTACATATTTAAGATTACATTTCAATAATCTTAGTTACAATGGGAACAAAAACTAAAACATTTTTAATATCTATGTGTCAAATGTGTCAAATAATTGTGAAGTATCAAAAATGTGTTGTGTGAAATATTATAAAAGTAATATTTGTATTATTTGCTAGAAAGTTTTGAAGACTAGTTATTAATTGATTTCTATTTTAAAATAGATTCATAGTTCCAATGAGAACAAAAAATTAAACATGATTAACATCTACATATCAAATAATTGTCAAAATAAAGTCATACGCAAGGAACAAATCATACGTGTTCAGTTGGTTTTATTTGTATAAGAAAGTAGTGTGGTGCCCACACCAGATTTTTTTTAAGCGGTTACAACTGCTGATGTTATATGCTGCCTCGGTACCTCCTTTTCGGTGGTGTGACAACGACAAGCAATATTCGCTGGTATGGGTTTTCGCAATGCGGTCACCTATCCAACTATTGACCGCGGGCAGTGATGCTTAACCGGCTTCAACGCTACCTGCCACGTCCGTTACCCATATTATTATATTTTTAATATGGTAGGAGTAGTTTGTTTTCGAAGGATGGACGTATTGACCGGGTGATTGAAATATGCGCATCAGCAAGGTGCAAAGTATTGGGTGCTTTGGGTACATTTACCCGAAATATGAATGTATCCAGAGATGCTTGATTGAGTATTTATAGTGTTAGTAACAACATTGGTGTATGGTTTTAAATGTTGAGTCTAGATGAAGAACCATGAACGACGTATAACTTTGACATTTTAGAAGTTAGGACGTTAGTGACGCTAGTATTGTACAGTTTTGCAAGTGAGTGCTGCATACGAAGCAGCAAACACGCAAAGACATGAATATCACCCGAGCAGAATCCGAACAGATCCGCCACGCCGGAATATGTATATTCTTAGTTAAGGAGGAGTGGGAAACAAACTTGAATCCCATTTGCTACACATGTCCTACGTCATCAAAAACAAAACATGCCGTATTTATTAAAGGGAGCAATTTATAATTAAAAATATGGAATTTTCCACATTCTTTAACTCTTATCTTTTATATTTTCAATAAACTTTTACTATTTTTGATTATGGTGGAATAGCTTATTTTAGTGAATAAAAATATTGTCAGACAGATACAGATGTCAACGTGAAAATTGGGAAATTGTATTCGCATTATCGAAAATTTGGACACAACACAATACCTCCCTTTTGCTTGTTTTACACGATGCAATTTATTAGTTAATAAATTGACCGTTTCTTGTCAATAAATTGTCAAGAACGAAAATATTGTCGTTCGTTTCACACACCTCAAGTTTTCCATCAATTTATTGTGATAATTTCATGACATCAGCTGTCACCTATGCTACGAATATTTTTGGTTCAAGCTATACGCACAAAAATGACAATTAAACTAAGCATAAAGAAGTTTGACTGATTTGCAAAAACTAAAATCCTCTAGAATTGTCGAAAAATGTTAAATGCGCCAATAAACTGACCAATTTGTTGAATGTATTGACAAGAAAGCTTGGCCAATTTATTGACCAATAAATTGCGTCGTGTACAACACTTATTACACATATGTACGAGAGATAAAATGTTAAAGACCAAGAATTTAAATAAGCTCAAATAGAAATTTATTTCATTAAATTATTGATGCGCTACTCGCCGTTGTATACTTCATCCGGTTTGAAGTCATTGTAGACACGTAATACACAACTGAATTATTATTTGCATCTAAAAATAAAATAAATTGTTCGTTCGCGGTCTGCGTCTTGTGCTCGTGACTCGTGGTTGGCGGTGGATTATACCAGTGCCACCCCCTGCATCTCCGCCATCCCCAACAGTTCACAAGTTCAAGCCCACGCGAAAATTTGATACTTCTGACGACAATCGTAAGAATAGTTTTGGTAATGAAATTTTAATCTGGTGTTCTTTGAAGAGTGGCTATTTATACGCATAACGAGAAATGAATGATTGACATTAAAATAAAAATTACCACTATTATGAATAATTCGTTATTTATTTATAACATTATTCCTGTCGTTCTATTCACAACTTTTGAGGGTTGTTATTTGTCGGAATTTCACGCGCAAAAAAAAACATATCAAACCAAGATCTACTATGCACAAAGTGCCACACTCAGAAATGAGTAAATTATGAATTTCTCTCCGTTGATATTGTTTTCATTATTGATTGGTTGCTCAACATTTTGGATGTGAAATGAAAATTTGGCTATAAGCGTTTAATAGAGAAAAACAGTTTTTTTACCTCCCGCCTACCTCTAGGTAAGGGAGGTATTGTTTTTGGTCAAAAAATTGGGTAGTGAGTTTTCAATGAATAAGCACGTTTTAGAGTCCCTAGAATACGATTTTACTATTTTTGCGATGATGTCTGTATGTATGTATGTATGTATGTATGTATATGTGTGTGTGTGTGTGTGTGTGTGTGTGTGTGTGTGTGTGTGTGTGTGTGTGTGTGTGTGTGTGTGTGTGTGTGTAGTCTGTGGCAATTTTTTCGTCTCGCATAACTAAAAAATCTGATGTGGCCAGCACATAACCTCCCGCCCAATACTATTAAACGGTAAAAATAGTATTTGATTATACAGAAACATACCTTCTTATTTGTTTATTTTCTATTTATATTTGAGAATTTTAATTTTCTTTCGTATATTTATTTAATTTTTTGACATATATTTCACTAAGAAAACAGCTTCACAATCACAATGACATGTGTCACATTTCGTAAAAAATTGAAAATTTTTCCATGGTGTACTAGGAATGCAAGATTTGTGAAATCTAATTTCTTTATATTTTATTATCTCTAAATCTAATGAAAATTAATAAAATTAGTGTAATCAAAACACATGTAAAATTAAATATTCTTCAACTTTCAAAATAACATAAATTGTTGAGAAAGGAAATTTAACCGTGTTTTTCACGAAAAACTGTTTAGGGCTTCAAGTAAACTGCTACTTCCGGTTGACTAATTTTATCCAAAATCTAATCAGCTCTTCATTTAAATATAAGAAGCAATAATTCACAAAATTGTATTTTTTGGTATTATAGTATTTGAGTTATGCGAGACGAAAAAATTGCCACAGACTACACACACACACACATACATACATACATACATACATACATACATACATACATACATACATACATACATACAGACATCATCGCGAAAATAGTAAAATCGTATTGTAGGGACCCTAAAACGTGCTTATTCATTGAAAACTCACTACCCAATTTTTTGACCAAAAACAATACCTCCCTTACCTAGAGGTAGGCGGGAGGTAAAAACTATAACACTAAAAAATACAATTTTGTGAATGATTGCTTCTTATATTTAAATGAAGAGCTGATTAGATTTTGGATAAAATTGGTCAACCGGAAGTAGCAGTTTACTTGAAGCTCATAACAGTTTTTCTTGAAAAACACGGTTAAATTTCTTTTTTCAACAATTTATGTTATTTTGAAAGTTGAAGAATATTTAATTTTACATGTGTTTTGATTACACTAATTTTATAAATTTTCATTAGATTTAGAGATAATAAAATAAAAGGAATTATATTTCACAAATCTTGCATTCCTAGTACAGTATGGAAACATTTAAAAATTTTCAATTTTTTACGAAATGTGACACATGTCATTGTGATTGTGAAGCTGTTTTCTTAGTGAAATATATGTCAAAAAATTTAATAAATATACGAAAGAAAATTAAAACTCTCAAATATAAATAGAAAATAAACAAATAAGAAGGTATGTTTCTGTATCATCAAATACTATTTTGTACCGTTTAAGACTAGTATTGGGCGGGAGGTTATGTGCTGGCCACATCAGATTTTTTTCATCCTGCTATTGAAACTTGTTGTTTCTTACTTGGATACAGAGATCGAAATTGTTTTGACCACTCATCTCATTCCTATGGCAACTGGATGGGTAATGACAGGTGAGTGGGCGAAAGTTATTTCTCTCACTACTTTCCACTCATCTGTTATTACCAAATTGAACCTAACCTAACATTCAGTATGTGGACCACAAGAATGGGGGTGCGTACTTAAAATAGCAGGATTGAACAAAACGGTATACAATACTCGTGAAGAAACGAATTCGTTCACTTATGTGTCTTTGCCCTCTCGGCTAAGCTAAATTCTTAGTTACTTCACTCGTATTGTAATACACTATCCCTGGCGCAAAAATGGTCAGTTAATGCTTCAAAATAAATGTTGTAGATAATTAAATATTATATCTAAATCTGTGATCACATTTTATTTTCCTCATTTTGTATCTAAAATAATCGAATTTAAAGAATAAGAATTGATTTTTTAATGTGATAGGGAAGGCTAAAACAGTAAATAAACAGAATTTGCGTAATGACCAGTGGGTCCCAATTATTACAAATGAATTATCGTAGGGTGATTTTTTGCTTTCTTATACATAGTAAATACCTCCATGGTATCATATCGGACTGTGGATCGTGAGATCCTCAGTTCGAATCCCATAGCCGACAGTTATCAGTGAAAATTTACCCCTGTGGTTCCCCCTCCATTAACATCTTTGGGGGCTATGATTTGACGGCCAGTAACCGCACTTCATACACAAAAATATGTAACTTACCGAGATCTGCGTAATCAGAGTGCCACACCCACAGTAAATATTATTTTATTTTATCATTTGATTTATCCATTTTGGAAGTGGCATGCTGCTTACAGCAAATCATGGTATTCGATATATTTTATGATATACATTGATACATGCATTTTTAAGGTTTCCTATAGTTTTTTTCATCATAGTTGCTATGAGAATAAAATAAACATATAACTGAAACATCTATTCTATATTTATATGTATAAGAAAGAAGTGTGGTGACCACACCAATTTTATAATGTGAAATTAAGTTTAATCTTACATCATAAACCGAGATCTGTTTTAAATATAGTACCACTTACCCCATTCAGAAATTGATAAATGGTGTGATGATATATTTATAAAAATTAACCCTCTATTGCATGAATTATTATTTTTTTAATAAGGGCTCAAAAAATTATTTTTCACAAAAGAAATATTCATATATTTAAACTAAGTGTGTTACATAATTTTTTTTCTTAAAATGAAAAAAAAATTTTTTTAAAGTTTTTTTACTATTGGGAACATTATGAACAAATTCAACTTACAATAGAACTTTGGTCTATTGGGTCGTCTCTGTGTACTATACAAAATTGCTTGATAAACAACCTCTTCTAGGAAAACATCAGATAAATTTATTTTTTTTTAATTTTGTAAGGATGTTTTTAGCTGTAATATATCAGCAGGTAATAAGCTGCTTCCTTCAAATTTTACATTTTCTATCTCAGTTTCTGTAATTATCCTTTTTCCACTTCAATTTTTTTTTTATGTTGGTCACATTGGGAGGAATGACCTAATTGGCAATTGACAAAATGTATATAATGTTCCCAAATGGTTACAACATGATTGCCATGAATGTAAACTGCATAAGAAAAGAAATGAAGAATTTTAAATTTTATGTTCCCGTTCGGGAACAGTATGCAATAGAGGGTTAAAACATTTAAATATCTACATATTAATTTGTAATATTTCAATCCTATAAATATAGATTTCCGGTAATAAGTAATAACCTGTGCGAGTAGATTAGAGTGATATATTCCGATTCCGGGTAGCCTGACGGTGAATTTACGAAGCCCTCAGTCACGGAATTCCGTTCTGTACAGTAGTGCATGCAGACACACACAAAAGCGTTCTCTATCGTTCGTTCTGTTCACTGGGTTCTAATGTACAACCACGAGCCCACGTGGAGTTAAGAAGCCGCGCCCTAGTTCGCTACTCAACCACTAAAACTTCTTCGATGACAAGATAAATTAGCCCTTAATGTTGATTTACATTGCATTGTAATGTCATCGATAAAACTAAATCGTTTGTCTAAAATTTTAAAAAGTAAATATATAATGCATTAATTTTATAATATATTTATTTGGTCAATTATATTTTGCTATAGCAGAGGAAATATACTTCTTAATGCCTCCATAAATTCATTATGGAATTGGACGATTTTTAGCATTGAAAAATATGTATTTGTTACTGTAAATGCCTGAACAACAGTAAATCCTAAGATTTTTCAGTAAAACCTAAGATTTACCAACTCTTAATGGTAAGAGTCTAACAGTTCTGTGATCATCGTTCATTTCGCATTTTTACCAACATTCCCTTGTTAAATCTTCCGATTTACCTCAAAGACGCGGTAAATAACCTAACCTGTAAAAGTCTATAAATTGATTAATATTAGGCTTTTACTAGGAATTCATTATATATACCGACTTATATCGGTAAATCCTAAGATTTACTTGTAAAACCTAACATTAGCTTTTACAGTAACATATACATACTACAACGTAGGAATATGTTGAACACATACAATACTTTACGAAAACTAAAACAGCACCCTTCCTTGAGTTGGCCAAATGCACGGGTGGGAAACTCTTCCAGGGCCAACCCAAAGATCACCTAAAAACTAAAAATCACTTAAACTAGGGTTCAGTCTAACCTTACCCGGATGGATAAATATGACAACACAGATGATGTCTCAAGACGATATTTCGGAATATTTGCCACGATAATCTCAAATTACTATTTCTGATAACTAAAAATCTACAAAGTAAACTAAACCATGTGTGATCGATCATAAATTTAACTCAAGAACCCCTTGTCAAATCACTTGATCTTGGAAATCGTCTTTGCAGAAAAACAAATCGTATTCTGACTATTCACCTTGTTACAATACCGGGTGGTCCATCGGTCTGTATTTTTTATTTTACTCGATTCTAAAGATTACCGAAAATTTTCAAAGCGTTTTTCAACGGATAAGTACATTTTAGGATCCTAGAATACAATTTCACTATTTTCTTGATGACGTCGTCCATTATAACTCAAAATTTAATGGAGATATCATTTTGAAACTACATATTTAAAAGTTAAATGAAGGCGTATCAGGTTCTTTGGATGTATCTCAGTAATTAATTGAGTTATAGTAAAATGTGTTATATTCAAAAAGATGTAATAGCTAATAACATTCCTATTACTCATAACATTCGTGGTTTGTTCAATAGTTTACCGGTTTCAAAATATGAAGACGTTAATGTCATTAATAAATATAATTTTTTGAAATTTTTTTATGAATAACGCCTGTCATAATTTTATTAGGTGATCAAGTAAGACTGTTTGTTTTTATTTAACGCCATGCTTACACTTGTTTTGTATCATATTTATAAATAAATTTTTTACTTAAACATCAAATGTGTTCTCCATGGCTAGATAAATAGTGGATTTTGGCGATGCTGAATTGCTTACAATATTTGGAACGCAGCAGGTGAAACTCTGAACAGCTTAATTCCGTGTATATTAATAAATTGTGTTTTATTTTCATTTTCTTGACTGTTTTGACAGTATGGTAATATTACCGTACAGCATAGAGTTATATCATACTTACCCTTGCCTACTTTTGTTTATGTAAATATAGGTTTAATCTCCTGAAACCGGTAAAATAATTTAATTAAATAATTACCCCATATTATCCCATGATTAAATGAAGCAAAGAGACAAAAATTTCCTGCAGCCGTCAGCACTGAGACAAATGAAAGTCTCATCATTAACTGACAACAAAACACAAACGACTCTATTCAATCTATAAATAGTAAATCGCGTAATTTCCAAGATAGAAAATCGATTCGCCATTTCCAATCTGTAGTTTAAACGTAAACTGAAACTGGCGTAGGTTGGGTATGTATCCATACAGAAATACACGTGCACACTGAGGACACAGTTAAAATATAAGCTGGGTTAAGTTTTCACTTAGATGTCATAAGGTACCAGCAGCAGTCAGTGCGTCGTGGCGGACAAATATCGATCTGTCAATTTATGCTATGCGATGAAGCGGAACATTTATGACAGTCGTTGAGGATTTATGGCATGTTTCGATTTTTGCGTGAATTGTGACGAAAGAAAAATTGCCGATCGGTCTTATTATTGCCGAAGCGATTTTTATGTGAGATTTTCTGCGCATTTTAAAATATTATTCACACACATTTATATTGGATTGCAAAGGTATATTCAGCTCAGAGAAACCGCTGGTTTCTGGATTCAAAATATTCTTATTGAGTTCAAAATAATACGGGAGTTTGTATTCACAACCTTGGAAACGACATTTAACAAGTGCTATTGACAATCAGGAACTTTCAATACGCGCACACGTGCGGTAAAATATAGAAAAAAACACTGGCTTTCCGTGGGTATTCTACAGCAAAAGCATCTTGAAAATAACAAATGTTTCTTACACCGATTTTCATGTATCAAAACCCACAACCAACGATAATTACCAATAAATTTTAAAAAATATAAATGTTTATAAATTATTTTTCAACTATCATATTATCAAATTCCTAACGAACCAGTGATTGTTGGTGGTGAATTTGTGAATTTGAGAGAATTTTGATTAAATTTTTATTCTGTTAAAAATAATTTTATTCATTACAAAAAACATTGTACAAATCTCTTAACAGGACGACGTCATTCACACGTTCGAGCAAATGAAGCCCTCGCTCGTTCATGCGCGAAGAATGTCTTTCCGCACCTGATGATGAATGAATGATAGCAACTAATATTATTTGTTGAAATTTTTCAAAAATGAATGCGGAAAATGATATTGTAGATCAAATCTTATTAAAATATTGTTTGGCAACGATACAATACAGCCAAAAATAACAATACGGTAAAGTCCCATTTGCTACACTGAAATCAGTCTTATAAACTGGTTTATAGTTTAAAGTTTAAGACAATAGAATAATTTTGTCATTAAATAACGAATTGTTGCAGAAATTACTATTGCGTTCGGAATATAATTTGGCCCGATTAATACTTTTAGAATAACTTTTACAAAAATTTGTTCTGATCTTACACAGGGCAAATTATACTCAATTTATTTGTACCTTATATTCTATTATTTTTATGGAAAATAGTAACTGAAATAATAGCAAATCAACATAAAGATTTCATTTGGCGCAAATGTATTGGCTGGTACCACGAACATTGTTTTTACAATCTGTTGAGAACAAAATATAGAAAAATGTTTCAAATAAAATTATAGGTAATATTATTTAAAAATTAAATTTCATTCATATATTTTAAATTAATATTATGCGAAGGCATGTTTGACATTCTATACTTTTTATTACAAATATAATTTTTTAATAAATTCTTTAGAAATAGGAATGTTTTTGCCGAAATTTCCCGCACGAACAACACATTATAATGTACGCAAAAATATTTGTTCTATTTTAAACAAAAACCTACTGTCACCAAAATTATACTAAAAATAATATGTATCCGAAATAAATATAACGATTAAAAGTATTCTAAAATAGCTAAAATATAGACCCGCAAATGAAACAAAAGAATTTCAACAAAAACAATCGCACACAACAAGCGTTACACTTTTATAAAATATAAAAATGACATGAGCCCAATGCATGCAACATCGATTGCCAAACGATACGATCAGGTTTCTACGTCCGTCACTTTAACCTGAGTCGTTCAGATATCATTCAAGATGAGGCATTAGTGATAGTTAAGCTATGCGTTTGGAAAGTTGAATGTCATGTGGTCATTGTCAACTGTCACTGAAATTTGACATAGAAAGATATCCCCAATGGCAATGCACGCAATTCTGCTGCATTCTTTAAAAAGCGGAAAAATCTAAATGCACTACTGTGTTAGCGTTTTACGATTATTTTTTATTGATATTTGTAAATTGTTCTTTGTCCTGATACAGTCACAATTGATCAGCGAAACGCTGGCGTTGGAGTAATAAAAGGTTTTTATCTTACAATAGAGTTTTGGTGTAGATTATACATTTGTTTCATGACTAAAAATAATTATTATTCCCAAGTGACCAAATAGCTTCGTTAAAGAGCATAGCCATTGTAACCGAGCATAATCTGAGTAATTATTATGTCGACAATAGTATATTGTGTCATTAGGAGTAAATGTGATATTTTGTGTGCTGAGCATGTAAGTTTGAACGACGAACGAAGTGAGTCGGACAATTACATGCGAAGCACCCAAAGTCGCATTTACTCCGAATAACACATACTATTTTTTTCTTCAAGCATAGAAAATAGAATTACAAATCATTAAAAATATTCAAAACATCTAAAAATATTCTGTGTTATCCAGTATTTCTAGTTGCGATAAAATATGCTGTTTTATTATTTTTGTTTATTTGTTTCATTCTTAAGTGTGAAATTATTGAATTTCAACCTTACAATTTTTCATATTTTACTTTGACCGCCGCCGGAGTAGAAGTGTTGCCAAGGAGACATTTTTACGCCGGCAGCGACAATATTGAACTTCTGCTTGTTGAATACAAATACATAACAACGTACTTTTATGACGTTTGAAGAAAAATGTATTTTCTAGATTTGTAACATTCAACAATTGTAAGTTTCGAGAAACGTATTTTCGAGGTTTGTAATATCCAAGTGGTTCGACAAATATATTTTCGAGATTTGTGACATTCGTCATTTGTAATATTTCCTACATTCGACATTTGTATTTTCGATAAATATACAAACTCTGAATTTAATTTTTGATATTTGTATGTTCGAGAAATGTGTTTTTACTCGTAGGTATGTAATATAATAAATATACTATTAAATTAAGGTCTGAATTCCCAATTATTTTCCTATGTATTTGATTGTTGTACGTATGCGAATACAACGATATGATATAAAACAGTAGTTCACCATTCATTTAATTACGAAAAACTCATCATTATCGAATAGCTTAACAATGTACAGAACGGCGCAAAGTTAAAGAACTCGTTAAAGACGCACAAAATACAATCTATGCAACTGTGCGCTCGCTGTGGTACTCGCCATCAGATAACAGCTTCAGGGAATAACTTTTATATTACAGCGAACACGCATATTAACGACTACGAAACAAGCAAATGAACTTCCACAGTCCAGACACTGTACACGAAATACAAAAAAATTAATAACCCAACTTTAACTTCCACTAAAGGAACGTAATTCCGCTAAACAACTTTTAAATAGCACAAATAGAGAAAAAAGTTTCAAGTAATGATAATAATATTATGCTACATCTATGTATTTGAATATAACCAAATATACCAAAAAACTTGATGCGCCCAACACAATTTCAAACAAAAATTGTTGTCATTAGATATTAAACTATCGTGAACCAAAAAATCGTTACATCCCAAACATAGAGATTTGATGTTTATTTATTGAAAACTCACTATCAGAACTTTTGACCCTCCACAATAATTCCCTTACAGTACATGTACATGTCTTATGAATTTTAGCTAAGATGCAACGTTTAATTTTCTGTGATAATTTCCCGGGGATATCAGTAATAATATATTATAAGTATAAGAGTGAGAATAAATTGAAAATACTTTGACTGATTATTCGAAAACTTGTTGCCAGGCAATAGCCAACAAGTTTGAGAAAGATACTGGAGAATGGTTATCTCACAGTATAAGAATTCACACAGTAGCGACACTCGCTTTCGATCCCTTTGATCTTTATGTCGCATCGACAGATGACCTTGAGCCGAGCGGCCATATTGGCAGCTGCGGCATACGGCGGTAAATTTGAATAACTGTCAGTTGCAAAGGGGATAAAATCTAAAAATATTATTTCACCTGCACTATAAAAGTTCCTACAATTTTCCATGGTACAAATAAGTTGACCTCTCTGTTTTGCACTCATTTTATGAACTTAACACGACAGAAATACTGTAGCTTGATATTTGACAGGTATAACTGACACTGTCATATTATATTTTCTTTTCTATGGTTACTAAGACAGCCTATCAGCGAACAGTAAGCGGCCATCTTCCCGGCTGCGCACCACTGAAATACTGGGATCATGAAAATATTGGAAGTGTCGCTACTGTGTGAATTCTTATACTGTGGTTATCTAATTTATGGAACTCTCGAATTATATTTAATTAATTATTTTTTTATTTTATCATCAGGCACGCCACTAAATCTATCTTTTTTGCTCATTTTTTACTTGTATTGATGATTAATTATCTGACATCTGACATTTGTCTAAAAAAATCTGATGTGGCCAGCACATAACCTCCCGCCCAATACTACTCTTAAACGGTACAAAATAGTATTTGATGATACAGAAACATACCTTCTTATTTGTTTATTTTCTATTTATATTTGAGAATTTTAATTTTCTTTCGTATATTTATTTAATTTTTTGACATATATTTCACTAAGAAAACAGCTTCACAATCACAATGACATGTGTCACATTTCGTAAAAAATTGAAAATTTTCCATGGTGTACTAGGAATGCAAGATTTGTGAAATCTAATTTCTTTATATTTTATTATCTCTAAATCTAATGAAAATTATTAAAATTAGTGTTATCAAAACAAATGTAGAATTAAATATTCTTCAACTTTCAAAATAACATAAATTGTTGAAAAAGAAAATTTAACCGTTTTTTTCACGAAAAACTGTTAAGGGCTTCAAGTAAACTGCTACTTCCGGTCGACCAATTTTATCCAAAATCTAATCAGCTCTTCATTTAAATATAAGAAGCAATAATTCAAAAAATTGTATTTTTTGGTATTATAGTATTTGAGTTATGCGAGACGAAAAAATTGCCACAGACTACACACACACACACATACATACATACATACATACATACATACATACATACATACATACAGACATCATCGCGAAAATAGTAAAATCGTATTGTAGGGACCCTAAAACGTGCTTATTCATTGAAAACTCACTACCCAATTTTCTGACCAAAAACAATACCTCCCTTACCTAGAGGTAGGCGGGAGGTAAAAACAATAAAACTACAGAGATTATTCCCGGGAATAATCACTAGAGCTCTATTCTCAGTGTATAGCGTAATAATGATAAGATTTGTTAAAACGCAGACACGTGACATACAATGAGCATTTCATTGGTTTAAAGAAACGACAAAAAATAATCTAATTTATCAAACTCATGGCCAGGAATTATTTTTAATTAGATTATTTTTGTTCCACAAATTCAAATTAGGTAACGCACTAAAGGCCTGTGTCCGCGGTGATAGAAATCGGTCCGAGATCTCGGATGTAGTTCTATATCATAAATAGTGAACGTGTATCACAACAGATGTCAGGTTATTCGAATTTATGAAGTTAGCTTCAGTCAATTCTACCAATACTAAAAACTAATCAAATATGACTCAAGAAATTATTCTGACATAAGTAAATTAAATTTGTTTATACGAGAAATAAATAAAAAATATATTTCATGTTTCAGAAACTGTTGAAAATACTAATTATCAGCTTTGATTGAAAATTTTTCAGCTTTTCAAACATTAAATGTCAAAATTTTAATTTGGTAACATCTGTATGAAGTTAGCAACTAGAATGAAAAAATCGGACAGAACGCGTTTTTTCATCATAGTTTTCTATTCAATTTTTTCGTCCAAGTTGGTAGTGTCCACGATCCGAGTTTTTGATTCGAGAACTATGCCCGAGATCTCGGACCGATTTCTATCACCGTGGACACAGGCCTTTAATATGTGTTATAAGCCACTGTCATGCTAAACTAACTATTTCACATGAGTCTAGAGATCTAGAAAAACAAAAGCTACAGATCTTATCGCCAGGAATAATGTCTACAGCTTTATTCTCACTATAATAATGATACGGTGGCTACATGGCATGATAATATAATTGTTTATTTGTTGTTGTAGGAACAGACCAATGAAGTAGGAATCGAAAGTGCACGGGGACCGGGGCATCGCGACGAGCTGGGCCACATGGAGAAGTACGAGCAGCTGTCGGTGGTGGGCGAGGGCTCGTACGGCGTGGTGATGAAGTGTCGGCACCGCGACACCGACACCATCGTCGCCGTTAAGAAGTTCCTCGAGACCGAGGAGGATGCCACGGTGCGGCGCATGGCGCTCAGGGAAATACGCATGCTCAAGGTGACTCACGATTCAATCTGTTTATACATATATGTAGGTATGCAGCTCTTGGGGGTATGGCATAGGAGTTCCTAGCGCTTCGTTTAAATAAATTATACCAACCCCAGGTTATTCCGGAAATAAGATTGGCGAGATTTTTATGTGCACACACTGGCAAAATTAGGGGATCACAAAAAAAGTCATATTACTAACATGATACAGATTACATTTATGATTCATAATTGTACTTGTAATTCTGCATGTATATTAAATGACATATGACTAAATAGCATACCTTGCGGTATTAAAATTTCTACATTATCTATATTTACATTATCATTTTAGAATGTTTTGGTATGTCCATTTCATACTCGCTTGATTTGCAGCATTCATGGCCTTCGGCTCATACTACAAACTTTCATATTCGTAGGAAATGAGTACCATTCCATGCTTGTTGTACAATATACTATTATAATATTACAGAAATTTAAATATATAAATTTAATTTTCTGGGTCAGTTTTCTTATTTCATTCATTTGAGCAACCAGAATTGTGAATCATTATAAAACATTGAGAAAATTTACCAAATTCGCAAATATAACGACTTTTTTTGTATTCCCCTAACTTGTGTGTATAGTTCCTAACTGGCAGATTCACAAAAGGGATTAGCGGTAACTCCATTTTTATTATTACTCATAACTTCCTTATCCATTCTCAGAACATAATTATTTTAACTAAGGTTGTAATCAAGATTAGTTAGCATAAAATTTGACACATTTTTATAATATAATTAATTTAGAAATGAAGTTACAAATGATGAAAAAATAGAGTTAACGCTAATACCTTTTATGAATCTGCCTGCTAATCTATCAAATGAATTAATTGCGTCAAAAATTACGGCGGAATAATGCAGTAGTAAGAGTGCTTGCCTCTGAGAGGTCGTGGGTTCGCATCCGAGCCAGGTCAGGAAAATTTTTCCTGATGTGATTTAGATCGGTACTCACTCCCGTTACCATTCCAAGTTGGGATAATTAACTTGGCAATTACAGAGCTTAACGGGGACGGCTAGTAACAAGGGCTTGCACCGAGTGGGCAACACACATGACACTTATGTAAAGTATGTGGCAATATTAAATAATAATTATGATGTGTTGTGGTTTACCCTACGGATACAATCCCGAAACTATTACTATGTTATACTACATATACAGGATGGTCCATTGGTCTGTATTTTTTATTTTATGCTATTATTTTAAATATTACCGAAAAAATTTTCAAACAAAACTTATTTTATATTAAAATGCCAACGCATCTGCAGCATATGTTTTTCTATCGGGTGTTCCATTTTCGCGCAATGGTATGCAACTTTATATTTTTAAATGGAACACCGTATATATTTTTGCAAAAATTTAAAGAACATTTGTTTCTCTTTAAAACAATTCTTATTCATTATAGTTCTAAAACGATCAGTACAGAAACTTCATGTTTGTATTAATGAAAAATCGCACACGAAAAGTGTGCCATATGAAATTAAAACAATAAATAACGTTATAAAAAATGTACGAATTGAACATCAATTCGTCAATCTAAATAAAATATAACATAAAAGCAGATAAACTATATGAAAAAGCAAATAATAATTATTAAAGATCTGACAGCAACTAATCTGATTCACACATTCATGGCATTCTTTCAGTGTACGATTCTTTAATAATAAGAACGTTAATAGTTTCTGTAATGATCATTTTACGAGTTTAATGAATAAGACCTATTTTACAGAGAAATGAAGAAGCTTTAAAATTTTGCAAAAATATGTAGGATGTTAATGTAAAATAAATTTTGTCTGAAAATATTTTCGGTAATATTTGTAATAATCGTATAAAATAAAAAATACAAACCGATGGACCATCCTGTATAATTGCTTTAAAAATAATTTTTTTTGAGCCTGTTTTTTGGGAAGCCCGGTATTATAAATAATAAAAGTATAATAAATGTTGTATTTTTTATGTTAACAGAGGTTACGGCATGAAAACCTAGTAACAATGATTGAAGTGTTCCGGCACCGAAAGAGATTTTACCTGGTGTTTGAATACATGGAAGGAACAGTTCTGGATGAACTGGAGAAGTATCCAGAAGGCCTGGGTGATGAACGAACCAGAGAAAGGATTTATCAAATCACCAGGGCAGTGCACTATTGCCATTCCAATCACGTAAATAATATTATTCAATTTTCTCTACTTTTTTAACGTCACATCAATTTGCTACTGATTTAGAATTAATATTATTGTTTCGTGTCCAATGCATTAGGGGATTCCGACATATTCCGTTTAATTTTTTTTTATTATTAGTTTAAGGTTTAGGTGAGGCTTAGGTCAGGTCATTACACATTAGTAAGGCAAATGAAAATTTAAATTAAGTGAGATATGATTTTTTAAATAAATTCATCAAATTCGTCGCAACGCCCACAACTAACTTCAGCATAAACTAGCACGTGTTCGTTGATAGTGTCTTACTGGTTTGTCTTTAAAGTTGTTTAATAATTAGTAAGTATTTAAAGAAAATTTGTCATAACAACGCATACCTGAAATCAGAATATCAAAATGCTCAAAAACAATATTTAAATTAACAATATTCTTGTAAAAACCTATTAGCACCATCTATGTTTTTCTAAACTAATCATATAGACATGATGTGAGCGGTAGGCGTTGTGACGTCACAATTTTCAGGGTGGTGTACAGTATCGTAAAAATTGCCAATGAAATATTCTCATTAAACATGAAGGTTTTGTCACCATTAGCAAATTGATAGATAATTGGAGCAATAGTTACAAAGCTCCGTTGCTTTATTCTTTTTTAATGTTCCCATAAATATTACTCACAGATAATCCACCGCGACGTGAAGCCCGAGAACGTTCTCGTCTCCTCGTTGGGCGTCGTGAAGCTCTGCGACTTTGGGTTCGCGCGACTGGTGGGTACCGGCGGCCATGATGCCTACACCGAGTACGTGGCTACCAGGTGGTACCGCGCCCCCGAGCTGCTAGTAGGCGAGGCGCACTACGGCCCCCCTGTCGACGTGTGGGCCATCGGGTGTCTCTTCTCCGAGATGATGACCGGGGAGCCTCTCTTTCCTGGAGATTCAGACATTGATCAACTTTATTTGATTATCAAGCTCATTGGTGAGTCGACTGCAGGTGAATATGAAAATTTTTTATACGATTGCAATGTTGGTTGGTTCATTTACTTTTTATTTGCTAATTTCAACCAACTTTGCAATATGTCTCCATAATATTATACTACAATACTTTATGCAGTCCTGCATAAAATAAATAAAATCAAATAATGGTACAATTTTTAGAAAATCATTCACAAAATCTTAAATTTTTGGAACGAATTTGTAATAATAATTAAACTTTAACTCTTGAATTAAATAAATATATACAGTATATAATAAGATTCATTAATTATAATAACGATTTATTGTTTTAAAGAAATTTAGGCGATAGCGTACACCTTAAACTCAACCAAATATTTTTTTATATTTTGCGTTCATAATGAAGTTGGTACTATGTGTCATTTACTTACAATTTTCTCTTAGCATTAGCATTATATTCATAAATCAAAACTGACTGCAACTTTCAAATAATCGAATAAATGTCAATTCAGTGTAAGCATCTACAACATTACACATACAAATTTTTCCTAAATCAATTCAGTTGAATATAACAGTTTTTTTTTTATATTTTAGTTATTAGACACAAAACATAAAAAAAATAATATAAAGGACTCATTTTGACTTTTTTTCGCACTTGTCAATTAAAAAACTCGCAAGGATACATGTCTTATAAAACTAGTTTTTTTAATATACCATTAACAAATTATAATTCTCATATTAATAGATATTCTTTTCTCTATTTCGGTGCGACAAATGTAATGTAAATGTAAATTGTTGTCTAAATATTGCTTTTAATTATAAATTTTTTATCCTTTCCCTTAGAACAGGGTCTACAACTAAAGGATATTTATTGCTATAAAAAATACCAAGTTATATTTTTAACTAGTCTCAATTTTTTAAATGTCTAACACAATTATTTAAATCACATCAATAGAACAAATTGTATAAAAGGCCTATTATTGCACTCGTCCTTTGTAAAACTTGGACTCGTACTTTAACACTTAACAGATTGCCTTATGAAATTTGTTTTTTAATATGTATATTAATATGTACCAACATGCGCAGGTAAACCATGTTCACGTCACCAGCAACTCATGGCAAAGAACAGCCAACTTCGTGGCATCAAGCGTTCCTCAGCAATGGAAAACAACAACCTTTACAAACTATTCCCCAGCTGGTCGCTCCTCTCCCTCGACTTCCTCAGTTCCTGCATGAAAATGGATCCCACGTACCGGCCAGCGGCGGATGAGTTGCTCAAACACAACTATTTTCTACACGACCGCTTCCCCGACAAGTTCCTTCCTGCGCTGCGCGACAAAGTGCGCACCGAGTGCAATGAGAACCCGCTTTTGAGGAAATTTAAAGTGGATATCCTCATGTCTTCACAAGACACCCACAGAGACAGGAAGGAAGAGACTAAACCGAGTAGACGAACAATACAAGTTGAGCCTCCAAGATGGAAGATCAATTTTGTCCAAGACAGTGTGAAAAGAAAATATAGCACAGAGGAAAACAGTTTCGACAGTAGAAGTATTATTAGTTTGAATAAAGTTAGTCAAAAGCTATCGTCTGTAAATAAATTAGGACAGTTCTCAAGGAGTACGCTACAATCACTGAAAAGAGACGAAAAATCTTCAAATGCAAGTGAACCAAGTTTAAATAAATATAGTACTCATGGTTTTATTGTTCCTAAACTATGCCAAGATTCCTGTTCGAAGTTTACTCCGCAGAAAGAAAATCCTCGCCTGGAAAAGGCATTGGACCTTCTTTCTAAACTCAATCAAAAAAATCAATACCGTCCCAAATCTACAAACAAAGATATACATCAATACAACAGCAACACCTTGAGTCCCTCACCACCAGAGTTCCAATCATTACAGTCACAGAGTTTCCGTGAACCTCTAAAATCACCAGCACAACACACTGTCCTTCACCCTAACATCACAACAATTAGTTTCAACAAGGATGTGAAGAAGTCGCCGTTTTTAATTCAAACTATTAACGACGTATCACTAAAGTCAGTATTTAAACAAGTACCTTTGTCAAATCCACCGAAAACGCATCACTTGAAAAGGTTAGATCGTTCAGTTGTGGTTGACACTTCATGCCTGGGTACAGAGAAGTCCGCCAGGTTTAAATCGCCTCCTGATTGGCTGAGCTCCGTTGGCATTGCGCAAGCGAAACGTGATTCATGGAAGGGAAAACAAGCGGAAGAGTTTACGCTGCCAGTTGTTCCTGGAGGTAACAATTTTTTTGAATTCTAAAATCGACGTTTTAAACCAATCATTGTGTTTTTTTTTATTTTAATGTTATTTAATTTATTAAGGATAAATCGCTATTCGCTACATTATATTTAGTACATTGGTTTTTGTGGCGTTCAGGTTCAGCTATAGTCTAGCTCTAGCAGAAATAAAAGACGCTGGATGAGACAACGCTTGTGCTAAAAAAAGGAAAATATATTTTTGATAGTGCTAGATTTGAAGACACCCATTAGAACTGTCAAACTATTTTGTAAAACTTAAAGATTACTTAAACAACTGGATAAAGGAACTAGTCCATCTCTAGGAATGAGAGAAATAAATATCTTTGCAAAGTATGTGCTGAGCGGAACCAAATATTTTGGCGTACTAATTTTTGTGCCCCAGGTCCAGTAATATTACAATAAACACACTTCATATTGACTCAGTTTTATATTTCTGTTCACACGCGGCTAAGAAATAAAATGAACTATGGTCCATTAGCTATAGCGTCGTAAGGAATGCAAGTCGAATATACAAAGTACAAAATAAAGTCAAAATCCGACAGCGATTGTTAGTTGGGCATTAGTCAGTCGGTTGGTTAGATAGTTCAAAAGTGAGTTTTATATGGTAGTGAAGCAAGTTCTTCAAAAACAATATCTCCATCAAAGAAGAGTGCTAAAGGGCATCCGTTTAAAATTTGATTTAAATTATATGACAAAAATATAAGATGTGGCATTAAGCTTGAAATTGTAAAATTTACAGCTTGAAAATGTGTTGTTAAATTTCATGAATTTTCAGAGTTTGTTTTCATCAAACAGAGGTCACTATATTTTTTTTCGATCGGTTTCTTTGAACTAACAAAAGATGAAATTCAATAGTCACAATAAAATGTATGTAACAAAATCACTGCCTTTAGATTCTATCCAGTACAGTAACAGTGCTAGTTTGTTTGCTGCAAATACAATTATATGTGGGCTATATTGTAGCAGATGAGTATATTAAATTTAAATTTTGTTATTTTATTGGCTCTTATACTAATTGAGATGAGGGGGTTAGTGAAACTAACATAATGATAGTGAACGATTGCGTGGGCGTGCGAGGAATAAATGATTGATGGTTTGTTGCTTGAACGATTGATTCCAAATGTGCCTTTTTGAATATGTACGAGGCTCCAGAATAGGAATGTTTGGAGGAGTTTGATTGAGTATTAAAATTCGTGCTACCACTGTGTGGAATATAGCATAATATTATGCATGTTTTTTTTCTTTATTTAGGAACAGACAATTTGCCTGTAATCACCTTAAAAACAGCGCCCTTACATTATACATAAGTTATCTGATATTTAACTCTTAATCATAGTAAATAGAAAAAATGTAATAATTATTTATTGTTTTGAGTAAAAACATTTGTGTTTACAGCAACTGGCAGCCCAACGAAACCAAAGAAGAAATCGACCCCAGAACATCCACTAGAAAAAGTGCAAACCCAAACACCTGTAAGTCCAAAACTAGTAGAGACAGAAAGTAGAAATACCAATGCTAATAATCTTAATGAAATATACGAATTTCTTGCAGAGAATATTATCATCTAACTCACACAAATCAACCCCATCACAGATCAAACATTTACCATTCATGTAGTAATACTTGTTACAATCAAATAATGATTTTTAATAAAATGTTATTTCTTTAGAACATATTTTATTATTAACCCAAAGAAACATACCATCCTTATATTCACACTACGTTGAAATTCGTATTTTTATCCTTTGTTTAGTTTGGTAATTGTTTAACAACTGTTTTCTTTTCCAGAAAATTAATAAATGTGGAGATAGTCACAAAATTATACCAAGCGTGTCCCTCAAACAGCTTATTAAATGAAAAATATATTATGTATCTTTAGTTTTTATGTCAGTGAATAAAACAGTGTATACTTTTTACAATTTTACTCTTATTATCTGTTTTATTTGAAGCACCTTACCCTGTTTTATAATTTATTTCAGTATTCCACAATTGTTGCGCATGTAAATAATTACTTACATATGAGTGGAAAGTACCAGTTTACTGATAACTGAAGTAAGCCACTTCACAAACAGTTTTACAATTCGATATCTGTTCATTCTCTTGACTAAATATCTCTGCCACATTGTTCCATGGTTGACCAGATTATGCATAGATATTCAATCTGATTTCAAACAGAAACAGGTAATACTCATTTACATGCCAAATGCAGGAAGACAATCTTTCAGCATGAGCGCATATTTGAAACACAAGCGAGGGTTTCATTTCCTCGAGCGTGGGTGAAGTCTTCGAAGAGGTTTCGAACAAAATTATTTTTACCGCAAATTTACAAATTCACAGCAGCAAAGTCATATATAGGTAGTTGAAAAAAACAATTTGTTTTGTTCACATATTTTTCTTTGTTAAGTGATTGGCAATTATCGATAGTTTTTAAAGTTTGATACCTACACAAAAATCAGTGTAAGTAACATTTTATAAACTAAATTTTCTTATATTTAACCTGATTTTACTGTAGAATGTTTCAGGATATCCAGTATTTTTTGTACAACCGTTTCAGCCACTGAAATAAAGTAATACTAGAACGCTAACTTATAGGCTTGTATGAAAGTGAAATACGAGCCATCCTTCTTTGTTTAACACTTGTTCGTAGAACGGTTACTATGCGTTTGTTGAGCGGTTGCTATGTAAAAACATTATACAACGACAGGTGGCCCAGCAACTAACCTTCTCTTTCGGTTCGAATTTTCAACGTCATTTAGCGTTCCTGTAATATTTCAGTGGTTTCAGCTGAGATGCAAAATTTACTATTTTGTCAATAATGTTTTTACTTTGGATACCAGTACACAAGATGGTGCCTCGGACGACGCAGCATAGGGATTTAAATGGTGCATTATAACAACGGTATTAATAATAAGTTTAAACGATTTCTCCTTTTCCGGACAATGGAAATTTATGAACAATGGTATCAATAGATGCAGAATTTTTTTCATTAAATAAAATCTAAATAAACTTTTGCTCTAAAATAATTACGGGAGCAAATAATTACACACTAAGAATTTATCATTGAAATCCCTATCCTTCGTCGTCTGTGACACCATCCTGTATACTGGCACCGTACTATTTGAGATAAAATGCAACATAGGTTGTCAATGTTAAATGTACTTATCGTGACTGTAAAAATGTATGTAGATGTCTCAAAAAATGATAGTATAAATAATCTCTTCAGTAAGCTTACATTCGATAACATACTCTAAAGATTGAAAGATTTCTAATAATTATACCTAAACACAATGGACGTTCGCCCAAAATTATTTTTTGATATTTTAGTGCGGTTCTCTATGAAATCTTTAATTTGACCTCCATGTTTGACACCAAACATGAAAAAATTCAATTATCTATTGTAAAAAACAATTGACGATCGTCCAAACTAATGTTTGTCCTGAGAAAATTGATAAATCAAATTTTACATTGACACACAGTACGGTAGTGTGGGTAAATATTCGCTAACACTCGGTCCAAAATTTCTGAACAGAGATTTTAAAAGACCTCAAAATATAATTCTGTTTATATGTCACCAGATACCTCGCCAGATACAAATTGACATCACAATTCTAATGGGAAGTAATCAATGCCACATTCCTTGATAAAGAACTATTTAATTACGTTCAAATACAAGAAATATCAAATCAAACAAATTACAAATCCTAACCTAGTATCATACACTCACAATGACAGTTACAAATACGTCACAGAAATCATAAAGCAAAGGTATAAACAACTTACTTACCGAATACAAAAGTCTTACGCACTAAAACAAAACTTGTTACACAATACAAAGTATACAAAACTCGAGAAAATAAGTATTTAATCACAGAAATATTTTACAAGAAGCACGTTGCAGATGGCAGTAGTGATCGGAGGTTCACCTGTCAAGAATGCTGAGGAGTTCCCGGAAGGCGATGGAATCAGTTGATCGGGGGCATGATCTGTCGAGACATTCGCCGCCTGTCAGCGGCTGCTTCTTGTGATATGTTATGAGATCTCCTGCAATAAATAACTCACACTGTAGGATTATAACTGGAATTCTTTGCGTTTCTACATTGGCAAGATTCATGATAAGCAATGAGACCTTTTCGCATTTGCCGACTCTCTAGATATATAGGATGATTCTGGACTAGTGCACAAACTTTAACAGCCTATTTCTGAGGTCATTTTGAGCAAAAAATGCCATATGAACATAGGTCCTATTCTTTCTAGTTATCAAAACGCAAATACGAGAGGTTGGAGTACTAAAAATAATACAAAATTTTCTAATTTTTGTAATTTATTTATAGAGAAGACAAACAAGGTAGTACGACTTTTCTAAAAACAAAATGCTATAAGAAAATTTGTCTCAGTTATTTTGCAACAACTTTATAACTTCAAGCTTAGGATATAAGATGGACTTTTATAATTTTATTTTTAAATATGTTAATAACTAAATGAGATATTAAAATATACCCACTGGGGCTGTGTTAAGGAAAGAAAATGTGTTCCGGTTATTTTCCAGCAATTATAAAACAGTCAGATTTAGATTTAACATCGGACTGGATTCACGCGTGTTTGGCAATCATATTATTATCGTATTATTTTCTATTTTGAAAAATGTACGATTAATTTTAAAGCTTTTTTACATTCAAAAGCTGAAAGATAGAGGAATGATATTTCTATCATGGAAAGTTTGTAAGCTTCTCAATCAGTACTTATAAAAATGAACGCCTTAATTTTGCTGGTGTGAACGCTAGCGTTGGTTCCCATAGCTCAAAGCGCAACTAATAATTATAATTGTTAATAGTAATTGATAATAGATAGCTTTGAACGAAGCTTTAAAAAATCCCACTGGCTTAGTTTAGTCAATACGTTTTTCGTTTTTTTATCAAAATTTTATTTACAAAAACCTGGCTGCTTGGCAAAAACTAACGAAAACTAAATTGCCCGAGTCGTTTCATCTTACTATGAAATCTTGTTTGAATGAATGAAATAAAAGTTTGGCCTGATGGTAAATAAAACAGCGAGTGGTATTTGGAATGATAATTTGCTGAATGTAACGTTTTGTTGTTGTCAAGCTAATGAAGATCAATAAAAACATTTTCACATTTATTCTATATAATTGACAAATTATTTAATTTATTTGAGGGTAACAATAGTGGGTAAATATGAAACGCAGGGTGCTAAAATTAACTATTTTGAAAAATATATTGTGCCATTCGGGAATCTAATGGCATATTACATCCCTTCACTGAAATATAATAATACTGAAACGCTATAAGTAATAAATGTCGTGCAGTACGCTTAGAAAAAAAATTAAATAATACATTAAAAGAAATAAGTGAATATGTGAATTTAAAGAAATGCTCAAATAACTGAAACAAAATTAAGTATTATTTAACACTTTTAACCGCTCAACAAACGCATAGCAACCGATCTATAAACAAGTGTTAGACGAAGAAGGGTAGCCCACGACCTCTATCTGTCTCAGGCTCGGTTTTTTCCTCTCATAAAAGTTTACAAGCGAACGCTCCAGTATTACACTATACAGAGGGTTCGGAAAAGTAGTGATAAGCTTCAGGGTAGAACAATGGCTTTACGAAGTGCCGTACAATTTTTTGCATTAGAATTTTCGACTCATAATTAATTAAATAATCTACCTGAAGTTTATCACTACCTCCTCGAAAAGTCTGTATTTCAGTGCATCAGTGTCATCCCTCAGCTATTGCTACGTTCACAACGTTCGCTCGTGCATCAGAAATCTTCGGAATGTAAATGCCCATTGCTTCCCGTATAACGCAATATACTATACCCACTTGCAAATAATTATCTTTTTGCAATACCTGTACTGTAAGTTACCCATTAATAACAAAATTTAAACACAGTAAGTGGAACTTTTATTGCACAATTGGTTTCCATGGTTACATCATTTACTTACCGTTCACGGTGGATGGTAAGTGATACTTACCGTGCAAGGTGGACGGTAAGTAAATATATATCATTCAAATTTTATTTCTAACCTCAATCTGTCAGCTGTTAATTTTGATACCTATTTTTCCTTTTCTTATATTTACGCAGGTATTGCAAAAAATATCTTACTAACCTCGAACTGTAAGTGATTTATTAGGTCTCGAATGTTTAGGAAATCTCGACCCTACGGGTCTCGACATCCCAAACTACATTCTCGACCTAAAAACTATCACTTACAGTTCACGGTACGTAATATACTATTCTTATATATCTGATGTTAAACTGATAGAAGCGACGTTTCTATAGGGAGATAATACATAAGTATATGTCAGCAGGCGATGAATGTTGGTGGTCTGGTCTTACCTAGTGTGTTGTGATTGACTTGGTTGGTGCCTAGGAACTGGTAGTGGCCATTGGACGCGTCGATCAGGTAGTGCTTGCACTTGTCGGGAGCGCGATACGTGATGGTGTAGCCCCATATCCGCTCCGACAGCCGCACCAAAAACGTTCCGTTTTCTTGATTTGACAGCAGGTTCTCCGCCTCTTGTCGAGTTATCAAACCTACAACGAAACAGGCATTAATACATTTCAGCAATTTATAATGTTGAACACAACAAATGTTTGCATATTTGTCATATGTGTTGTGTAATGGATAGCAGAAAAACACCTACGCACATGCAAAGTTTAAAATGAAGATGACATCAGTAATTTTGTTAAATTAAAACGTAATTACGACTGAAATGAACAAATAAATTATGATGCACACAATGGTGACTGCTATTTGTTCAACTATTTTCATTTAATTATTTTTATTCAGTTAAATTCCATGAAGATGACATTTCTATTAAATTGACTGTAATTAATTATCTTAGTAGAATTACCAATGGTAATTTATTTATTGTCATAAACTCATTTAATATAAAAAATGTATATAGGAATTTCAAATATTAATAAATTCTAAGTAAGAACTTATAAATTATTTATAGTAGTTACTTTTACGTACATTAGAATGAATTTTAACTAAGTATAAAATATAAATAAATACTGTATTAATTAATTATCGGTAATATGACGTAAATCATTACATATTGAGCGACTGATAACAAATATAATTAATCGTTTATATCAAAAGTAAGTACACCACTGAAGATACAAGCTCTAGCTAAAAGTGCAACAAATAATCTTTTGGCGACTAAATCTCGAGAACGATACAAATTTGTGTACTAATAATTCATGGGGGATTACAAAAATACATAATAAATATCTATTTGAATTTTTTTAAATTTAGAAATAGTATTGTGTGGTCGTAGTACATAACTCAAGATGTAAAGCAAATACGCCCTCGTGAAATTGCAAACTCGCCGTTAAGCGGCGCGTGTGTCAATTTTTTCACTCGTGTGTAATATGCTTCTTACATCTCTCGTTAAGTAATATACTATTAACAACACTCATTTCTACATATTCATACATTTATTCGTACCATAAAAACTCATTTGCCGAACTTATAACGTAAATAACTTCTGATATCTCGTAGTTTCTACTCACCGTGAAACCAAGGCTCAACATTTCCCGCAGTATCGATTCCGGCCCGCCTGGCGACCTCCCGGTGTCTATACCACTCCATGACGGCATCGCGGCTCGGCGGCCTGGATGTGCTGCTGTTGGGAGTGGTGGCGCCCGCTGGAGGTGACGCTGGTGGCGGTGGTGATGATACAGGAACAGCAGTAGGTGTTGTGGTGGTATCTGAAGGATCGTGTTGTGTGCTGGCGAGACGGTGTTCTTCGCGAGCCTTGCGGGCAATCTCGCGGATTTGTTGTTCGGCGCGCTTTGCTTTGAGCTCTGCAAAATCAGAGAAGATTAAAATTAACGCTCGACTCATAATTTAACAACTTTAAAAGAGTATAAAATACAGAACAAGTTTAAAAAAAAATTATAGCCAATATTATTTACT
This sequence comes from Poecilus cupreus, assembly GCA_963942605.1. NCBI lineage: Eukaryota > Metazoa > Arthropoda > Insecta > Coleoptera > Carabidae > Poecilus > Poecilus cupreus. The sequence goes on from OZ012718.1 coordinate 22,408,697, forward strand.
TGCTCAAAAAAATAAACATCACTTCCGGTTGTAGAAACTTAAATATCCAAATTCTAAATATAATATTTGAAAATAATTTTGTTATTATTTCATTTCAGTCCTAAGTTAGACGTAATAAATATTTACCATATGAGTGGAATAAGAGCATTATTAAGATACATATGTGAAATTTGCACAACGACAACGAGGCGATAGCCGAGTTGTGTAATTACATAAATTAATAATTTGTAAATGATTCTTGACTGCCAATTGAAATTGAAAAGGAAAATAATAGGTACACCAGTCTTGGTACGGTATAATTATGTATATTAGTTCATAAAGGTCGACGTTTCGGCTCTAATTGGGCCTTCTTCAAGATCAACTACAAAGAAAACAAAATAATCCTTAAGGACCACAATTTGACATTAAGCAATTATGGAAAAAATTATTAAGCCGAAAATTGTTAAGGAAAATAGTAAAAAAACACTATCGTTATATTGGATTACTTGGCTTTAGGTAAATTTATTACAAATTTATTTCGTCGTTGACGACGTTTCGGCTATGGTTACAGCCATCTTCTGGTCTAAATTTACATTACAAAATATATTTTGTTGAACGTCACTTACATATCAAAAGTTAAGTTAAGTTAAATTTATAAAAAGGTTTTATCACTAATAAATTACATTTTGTAATAGAAATTTATTAGTGATAAAACCTTTTTATAAATTTAACTTAACTTAACTTTTGATATGTAAGTGACGTTCAACAAAATATATTTTGTAATGTAAATTTAGACCAGAAGATGGCTGTAACCATAGCCGAAACGTCGTCAACGACGAAATAAATTTGTAATAAATTTACCTAAAGCCAAGTAATCCAATATAACGATAGTGTTTTTTTACTATTTTCATTAAGCAATTATGTAATTGTTTTTCATTAATCGTGAAAATAAGTGATTTTGAAAGTATTTAAAACCGGATATAAGCTTCAAAAATGTATAATTAATTTAAAGAATTGTAAATATTTTATTAGCGACATTTATAATAATTAGTACGTTAATAGATACGAGTGCGATAATGAAGCTCTTATCTCCCGCGAAATGAGTGGGATAAGTGACATTTAATTCACGGGCGTAGATAAATTAAATTTAGAGTATTGTTTGAATTTGACATGTGGTATTTGGCACAGTTTTAATAATTATTGACTTGTTTAAATTATTTCTCAGTAATCATGGACACATTTACCATTCAATACAACTAAATATATAATTTTATATTATACTGTCAAAAGTTATCTACATTTATTTTATCAGTAATATGAGGTACACTTTTATTTGGATTTTCAGTTATACGTATAACAGTACATTTAGTTTATTATCGTTCATTTCATTTTCTTCATTTGCTTCATCATTTATGAAAGTAATTAAACCACAATAATAATATTTCTTAGAAACCTTATATTTTACAAAACGAATTATATCCGGCAAATACACTACCCATTGTATTTTTAACAATAGCGTAACGCAAAACAAGGTAAATACATAAAATGAACAATATCACTATTTCTAACTGGTTAATTTATTGGTTTCCGCTGCGTTCGATTACAAATATCGACACGTGCATTTTAAACAACTTGTATTGTTTCGAATATCCGTTATTCGACGCATATTAAAATACCAAACCACAAGAAGTTATTCTTGGAAAAGAAGAAAAATAATTTTATGTTATTATAACATTCTGCGAACTAACGGTATTGTTAGTTGAGTTATTAATCTTCAAATTGTAGCATCAATGTTTTGGTTATCTTTTCTCAGCGTCTAAGATCGTTAAAAGATTTTAAAAGATTGTAGTTCTCAGTATTATATTTAAATAATTCTGCGAGTAGGAACAGTAACAGGGACAGAATTACAAACAAAAGCATGAAATTCAAATTGGTGTGGTCACCACATAATTTACCAGTAAACCGGATTTGCATAGGGATTTTACTGTAATTTTTTTTATAATGCTATATCTTTTTACCTACTCACATTACAGCAAAAGTGTAAATACAAAAGTTATTCAAAATTTATAAATGCATAAATTAAGCCCCTTTGGTTACCTAAATATTAGTATTATTAATCAAATTCATGGAATATAATGCAAATTTAAGAGTTCATTTCTTTCTATAAATCTATAACAGAATGTTTTATGAAATGTAATATTTTTTTGTTTTGATTACTCTCCAAGGCGTGTTACAATTTTTCTAAAAAATATTAATTATAATATGATTGATATATTTGTGAAATATCAATATCTAGGTAACCAAATGGATGCATGCATTTTTAAACTCTGAACAATTAATGTGTTAAAAAAGTCTAAACTTTTGCTGTAAAGTGAATTGGTAAAAATTTACAGCAATATAAAAAAAATTGCATTTAAATCTCTAATGCCATATTTCAATTCTGCCGCCGGTATAAGGTAACATGGTTGATAAATATTGCGGTGTTAATCAGTTATTGCTATCAATAAATGAGAAGACATTACTGTTATTGGCTGTAAATAAATGACGTAGCTGTGACATACATCGAGAAAGATTCTAAATTTGATACTGTTTTTGAAAAATTATATCTTGAAAACTAAACATTTGTATGGCGTAAAATATGATCTAACATAAACAGTTTTTTATACATTCTTTCATAAAAAAAAAATAAAACTAAAAATAACGAGATTTTGTTTTTAAAAAAAATACAGTTTTAGTGATGCTGATAAAATTAAGAGTACCTTGTTCCCTCCACAGCGCCTCCTGGTTATGTTCAGCCTCCTCGGCTTCTTTGGCGACCTCTAAATGTTTCTTCTGTATAGTCTTGAAGATCCTCTCCTCCATCATCTTCTTCTCCCAGAGCGCGACCTTCTGTGCAACTTTCTGCACCTTGTTCAGTGAGATCTCTTGCAGTACATCCCTGTCGCTGTTCACACTGTTATAAATGTTTTCAGCTTTATAATGATTAAAAGAGTAATTATTAATATTCTTAAGAGGTTTGATCTTCGCACGGTCCTTCAGCTCTTCAACGGAGCAGTAGATATCGAGGCTATCTTCATACGATTCTTCTTTAGAAGGGATTGGAATATCTGCGATATTTTTCTCGTTCATCTGGATGATGTCAAGCTCTTGTTCGACCAGCTTCCTGGCCTTCTCCCTGGCCTCTTCCTCAAGGATCTTCTCGATGGTCTTGTCGTCTGGGTGTTCGCCCATCACCCACACCCATGGTTCGCCGTCTACGCCCGTGAGAAAGTTGACGGTTTTCTTCGGTTTGTTGATGTTGGTTTTGCGAGGACGAGTGTAGTTGGTTACGGTGTCGGAGACTTTCTTATCCCAGACGACCCAACGACGGACTTGCTCTTCGCGCATTTTGCAGAATAAGGTTTGTTTTTGACCCTCGTCCAACTCGGCCAGGATCTCGGGGTCTACCCACATGTCGCGGAGTATTTGTTGCAGCATTTTTATCTGGAATTAAGAAAAATATATTAGAATTTTATATATTAATATAATAAACGTAGCAATTTGTGTGTGACGATATTTTTGTCTAAAAATAACTCAAAATATAGATGGTCATGTTCAAGTAACGATCTGATTGAAATTTACATAGCAATCCATCAACCGGAAGGGATATTTTACTAGAATAAAGAAATATCACACCAACGATGTTGTCCTATTCATTATTACTAGCGGACCCGGTAGGCAGACGTTATTTTGCTATAAATGCTCTATAACTATGGCGATTATAAACAAGGAAAGTAACATATTACTCACTAGTGGGTATAATTTTGAGAAAAGCCACTAGTGCGTATTTTTTTTTTTATAACAATAATAATAACACACAACACCTTGGTAACCACTTCGATTGACATTTTAATTTAAAAATTTAAAGCATATGTCATTGTTAAATAATATTTCTTTAATAAATTTTCATTTATTAAGAGATGTTGGATAAAACGTTCGGCTTAGTGTGCTAAAATTTTTCTCGTGGGTAATTCCTTATTTTGCCCACTTGTAAAGTAAATAACTATTATATATTATTTATTTGCTTATGTCGTATTTATTTATTTATTAATTCAAATGTATCTTGACCTATTTCTCTAAAAATATGTCATAAATCCATCGTCAGAAAATTTTTATTTAATTATTTTTACATAAAATATTATTAGAAATATATAAAGTTATACATTATAAAATCAGAAAAAAATATGCATTTTACCTCCTGCACATATACTGGATGGTAACTACCTAAGACGCTCATAGGTATTTTAGATGTTAAATAATACTTATGCAATTTCCTGCTTCCCTAATCATTTTAGAGAAAAATGTCTTACTTACATTCTAGCACTTTTGTTTGCACATAGGCGTGCAAAAATTTTACATTGCTTTATTCTTTTCTTGTATAAAATTAATACATTTTTCGCTTCTGTAATGTCTGAACATTTTAAATGAATATTTTCTGGCGCGACTATATTTTCCTTTTTCCTTTACCGCAAAGAAATTCTAAAGTACTTTAAACTCGCCAAGTTCCATGCCTACACCAATATATTCCGAACAAAATTACAATCCTATTAAATACTACATTTCCACAGCTATCATAATCATTCATCATTTATGCTTCTTCATCACTTCATCCATACCCAACATCGACTAAACACATATGTTCAATTTCTACAGTTACTATTTCAACAAATAAAATATAATTTGAAAATTTGAAACTTACATCTTAAATTTAAAGATACAGATCATCACTCAAACTAAATAGTTACTTAGTTGTAAAGTGTACAGTTTAAAACTAAAGTATTATATGTATTGTAAACACATAATATTTGTCTCGCGGTGGTCGTCGCCGTCCGCGCCTGGTCGTTGCCCGGTGAACTTTGACAATAAGGCAAGTGGGAGGGCGCAACTTCAATATGTAGGTTAAAACGGTATTACACCATCGACATCAAGTCAAACTGCACAACAACCACAACACTTGTAAGGTTTACTTTGATTTTATATGCTTTGATAACAAGTAAACTTATCTCTCATAAACAATGGGCAATCAATAAAACATTGAGAAATATAGGTAGAAAGATATTTTATAGGTTATAAACAGCATGTATATGTACGTTTTAACTCTCAAGATAAAATATTTTAGGAGTTCATATACCTATTGGTTCTTTTAAAATAGTGATCGACAATCCGATATACTACAGTTCAACGTTCAACTCAATAGTTCTTAATAATAACGCACAAATAATCCCATGTATCTAGCAATTTACGATAACTCAAAATCTGTTAAAGATTTTAATTTGAAATTTAGTATTCAAATTTATAATGTGGAAGTTACGAGTTGATTAGATTTTTGTGTTAATCTATCAACCGGAACTGGCATTTTATTTGAAGATCCATAATTTTTTTGAGCATATCTCAGTAAGCAATTGAGTTGCAGTAAATTTTGTTACAATTAAAAAGATAAAGAATAGTAATGCAAACAAATTTGATTTGAAACTTTGTTCTGTATTTTGTATTGTTTAGGAATTTAAATTTTCGGAATGTTGTGTGGTGAGCACATCAGATTTTAATGGCAATATCATTTTCAAATTTCGTATTTAGAACTAAGATGTTCAATTTACGAGCTGATTAGATTTTGGTGGCAACCATCAGCATTTTGCAGCCGTATTGTTTTTCTGAACGTATGTACTGCGCAAATCCCCACTCCAACCAGAACCATGGCTTACATGCGTCTGCCCTCACCAGGTTACATTCCCCTTGCCACTAATATAAGTTTATGCTGTCTCCTTTATATTCTTTCCTATAAGGTGATTTTACTCATGGAATAAAGTCCTCTCATTCGCCGGAATTTCGTAAGCCACGACGTCGATTTGGCAGCTTTCAGTTGTCATTATATTTTAAACTTTAATTTTAGAATAAACAATTATTTTTTCATCAGCAATATGGCGGTGGTTTAAATTTCCTTCATCCATATTTTCAACTCTGTCAAACGTAGTCTGTGTACCCCATATTGTTATACAATATGATTTAACAGATAATGTTACAGTCGTGTAAAATATCATAACCAATAATTAAGGACCCATTATCTACATTGGTAAATACCTACTAAATATCAAACTAGATAAAGATAAACGCAGCTATTTAAATCAAATATCAGAGTTTAAAGATCCTTACATAACATTCTGCAACAAAACTATCTCATTTCGTAAATAGAGTGCAATGCAGCAAAGAACTACATTTACATTGCACATTGCCATTGCAGTATTGCTTATTATTTAGTCAGAAAGATATGATTCAAGTTAATTAAAATTATAAAAACTTTGTTACCTGCCTTTATAAAACTATACCGTTTGACAAAAAAATGGGAAACTTATTACGGTTGTCGTTAAATTTTAATAAAACGGTTGATAATAGTCTGTGAAAAGGTTAAAGACAATAAACTGAAAGTGTAATAATTAAGGAACAATAACATTTTAATTTAAAAAAAAATAATGAACTAACACTTAGCCTCCCGCAAATTTGAATTACTGAACGGTACAAAATATAGAAAAAAAAGTGGTACTGAAGATTATTCTACACTCTTTGAATATAACAAAATTTACTTCAACTCATTTATTTATTGAGTTATGTTCTAAAAACCTGACAGGCGTTCAAGTAAACTACAAAACAAAACGATGAAAAATAAGTCCTACTTTTTTGTCCAGCAATATACTTTGACTATTAAAAACAGCGGTATACAAAAGTAGATATTTTGTGAGAAGCCTCGCTTCGTACTTTTATATATATAAAAAAAAAAAAACACTAGCTATCTAAATAACGCTCCACAAATTCACACAATAAATAAATGTATCATCACACAATTATTAAAAGTGGCACGCTGCTTATAACATATACCGATCAATCATATACCGTGTGTCTGTTTTAAAGGTGTACATATGAGATTAACATGGGCGTGCTGTTACTCGGTGTTCTACCGGACAATAAAGATTGTCGTATCAATCGAAAGATATAATTTTTCTAAATGAAACGATGTAAAATACGTTACAATTAAGTTGTAATTTGGTTCCGTAAATTAATTTTTAAACGTCAACTAAATAGAAATCAAAACAAAACAGTCATGGGCAACTATATTTATTTTCGATAAAAATTGAATAAATCGGAGAATTTTCAAAACTATAAAATTAATTTACTGAGCCAAATTACTACTAAATTGTAATGATTCTGAAAAATGATATCTTTCGGTTGGTACTACAATCATTGTTATCCGGTAGAACACCGAGTAACAGTACGTAAAAAACTGATTTCCCATGTTAATCTTCCATGTACACCTTTAAAACAGACACACGGTATATTTCCGAAGATGTAGTAAGGGAGAACATAGAAGGAATTTTTATTTTTTGACATTTGTTGCCTGTAGAAATTGAACAAACAAATAATTATAATTATATACAATTTAAATCCATCTACTATTAAATATTAATTAATATACAATACAAAATTTACCGACTGACATTAAAAGTGTAATTGTGTGTACAGTTAACAGTGTGTAAAATGTCACCTTTACTGCTTGTTGTTGCTACGGTGGAACAACAAAATTAACATTTCTATATTTCTTCAACATAACTGCAATTTGCATTTTCCACATGTACACTTATATACCGTGTATCTTACGAATTAAAAACTTAAAACAAGTTAAAACATATTCATTACTATATATTTTATTTGATAAATTAATTAGAAATTTTCATAAAAGCAACAGAACTAAATTTTATGAAAATATAAATAACAAATTTGTTTATATATAGCAACCCCTCAAAAAATGCATAACAACCGTTCAACAAAAGCTTAGGAACATAATTTGATAGCGATCATTTTCAAAATAGATATTAAAAATAATAACTAAATTAATATTAATTCCAAATTGGGTATGTTCAACACGGCATCAACACAGAAGTACAGCTTCGGCAATATTCTTTTCCTCGGCTGGAAATCTGGTGTTTTGGAGCCTAGTTAAACAAATAACTATTATATGAACTGTTATTTGCTCTGTTTGATCAGGAGTTGAAATTGAAGAATTCAATTATTATTATTATTATTAAATAAGTACAGGAAATCAATAAAAAATACTCATAGAGCTAGTAAAATTATATCGACTCAACCAGCAGTTCAAAAAACTCGAAAAGCATTGATGACACAACGTATGATTCATCGCCCAAACCGGAAATGGACTATCATTGTCTCCTTCGCTCGATATTAACTATATACAAACACACATGCGTGCAAAATGTATTAAAACTAAGAACCAAGTCAAACAATACACCAAGCGATCAATTATTTATTCTCCATGTTCTGCTAACACTTTCTTTTTTCTGTATTTCACTCTCCTTCTCTCTCAGTTTGCGTCACGCACGAATGAGAGCTAATGTATCGCGGTCTCACTCTCCTCCCACGTAATCAGGGATATTTCATAATTAACAGTTGGCAGAACTGTAACTGGGCGCCCCACCCGCCTTTGTTACACTTGGGTAGTAACCGTAAGCAGTGTAAGTAATATGTAAGTGCAGCTAAAATGATTGATGACTCTTGAAATTGTAAACATTTGTTATTTGATATAGCATATACCAGCAGTTTTTTTATAAGTAAATATAGGGATAATTTACATGGATTAATAACGATAGTCCATTATAATGAAACAAATAAGAAATTGATTTTAAGTACTTGTTTTCAATAAATCAGTAGAAATTATGATTTTAAAATTCATAGTAATTAATGAAAAGATTTTACAGAACTTAAACCAATTTTTTTTATTTATCCTTATATTTTCTTTTATAAAATAAATTGTGGGAACCACAATATCTCCCGGCAAAGATTTTTTATTTTAAGGAATGCGAACTTCACACTATCAAGAAACTCTCGTCTCTTCAAAAAATTTAGACTGCTAGTAAGAACAACCGATTAAGAGTGATTTTATTTTACGCTGTCAAGCGTCCCTAAATTATTTTAGAGATATAAGCTTCAAATAAAAGACATACAGAATTAAATATTCTACCACTTCTATTTCAAATATTTTTCTCATTAATCATGTAAGAAGGTTTGACAGCTGAAAAACACAGATAGTCAACTGCTAGTTAGTCGCCCTTAATCAGCGTTCTTACTAGCGATCATAGTTTTCAATTATGACATATTTTTCAAGCCTTTTCTTTTTTCCAATGCCAAATGTGTTGTAATTCGTTAATGGTGGCAGTAAGAGAAAAATGTTTCAAACAACAATTGTAGATTATAATATTTGAAACATTATTCTAATAACAAAAATTCACTGAAACCAAAATTTACTGAGATATTTCAAAATAACTTGATATGGTTTCAAGTAAACTGCCACTTCCGGTTATCGGATTATTACCAAAACTGATCAGCTCTTCCCAAGAGGATACAAATATAATATATAAAACATCAGAATTTTCACTTCAGTAGTAGTAGTAATAGAAACGGTCGTCCAAAGATCCACTAACACAGACATCATCGCGAAAATATTAAAATCCTATTCTAGGGACACTAAAACATGCTCATATATATACTTAAATATCAATTTTTGGCGTTCTGTTGTACTTAATACTTGTACTAAATTTTATTTTATTTTTTGTTACTTAATACTTGAAATTTTTAAGTATGAAAATTTAAACTTGTATTTAAGACTTATTACTCATTTTATAATCGTAAAAAATATTTAAGTATATTTAAATAATTAGGTATTACGAAATTACTGAAATCATGTAATGACTAAATATTTAAAAAAATTAAGTAATTTTAATGATGCAATTTTTATTACTGTTATATACAGGGTGTTCAATTTAAGTGTAACACCATTGCTATCTCGAGAACTATAAGAGCTACAAGGTTGGTTAAATTAGCAAACAATTTCTATTTTAAAAGACAATTTTAATGAGCTTAAAAATTATTTTTTTCAACCAGTGGTTCTCAAAATATGGTGTTCAACTTTCTTATTTTAAATGGCAACCTATCTTTTTTATTTGCTTATTCGATTCAGTATTTTTTTCTAAATTCAACGATATCCACGTGTAATGACCAAATAATACAAAATATTTGAGAAAAATGCAAAATTAGAAATATATCATTTTTATTTAAATATGCCCATACAAAGATTGCCATGGAAGAAAACCAATAAGTCACATGCGGAAATAATTGCAAAAACTGGAATTATGAGAATAATTATTAATTTAGTTGTTACAATACAGAAATACAGAAGTACACTTCAAAAAAACTGATATTAACAATTGTTTAATTTATTTGTTTTCTTCCATGGCAAACTTTGTATAGCCATATGTATAGGCAAATGATACATTTTTAATTTTGCATTTTTCTCAAATATTTTGTATTATTTGGTCATTACATGTGAATATCATTGAATTCAGAAAAAAATACTGAATCGGATAAGCAAATAAAAAATATAGGTTGCCATTTAAAATAAGAAAGTTGCACCCCGCATTTTGAGAACCACTGGTCTAAAAAAATTCTCGTTTCTCTCATTTTAATTGTCTTATAATATAGAAATTGTTTACTAATTTAACCGGCCTCGTAGCTCTTATAGTTCTCGAGATAGCAATGGTGGCACACTTAAATTGAACACCCTGTATATTATACATATTTGATAAAAAACAGTTTTGAGCTATTTCACGTTAAAACTCTGTTTTTATTATTATATATAAAAGAAAAATTGGGATTGTGGTGCCAGTCGTTTGTACAAATTTTAAAAATTATACTATTTTAAAATATAAGTCTGAAAATCAGTTTGTAGGAAATCTAGTAACAAATAATCTTCCTAAAAAAGAAAGTACTTATACTTAAAAAATATTTATTATGAAGTATTTTCGACCAAAAAAACTGATACTTTATACAAGTACTTTGAAGCTAAACTTGAGAAAGTTCTTGATAACAACTATTTAACATCGTTAGTACTGGTACTTATACTGAAGTATTTTGAAGCTAAACTTGCAAAATTACTTGAAAACAAATACTCCCGCCGGGAGGGAAAGTGCCCAAATAATGGCATTTGTACTGAAAAATTAACAAAAAACAAATCAAAGGTAACCATCATAAACTATATTACAATTAAAATAATTTTTTATTATTGGAGTAGTGAAACAAAAATAGTACATACACCACAGGAGAGAAGTGAATTTTCTCTCTCGTCGCCTATGGCTCGTGCTTCAATTTTACTCCGCGGGAAAAAATCAAACACTTCTCTCCCTTAATATATAATCATAACATACTATTAACATCCTCGAAAAGAAAAAAAAAGTTTATATTATAATTATACTATGTATAAGAAAGTAATAAAATGAAAAGAAAACATATTCTGTATTCTGAAACCATACCACGTTCCTACATTGGTATTAAACATAAACCTACATTAAGCAGTACAGTTAATTATCAAGTTTATTATTAACAACACGATAAACACAAAGGCCAATTTCGAATGAAATAACTGGTGCATTTGCATAAAACCCCACTATACAATATTACAGATTGAGATAAGCGATCTACTGAACCCATTCGAAAGTTGGAGATTAAACTTTATTGTATTTTGTAAGTGCTCTCGTTTACTGCTCTTATCGTTTTATTACTTTCGATACAACTCACGTTGACGTTTTGAAGTTTGGTTTGAATGGCTGTTACTTGAGTCTTTTCGTATTATTTTCCGTTTTATGAAGATGTGAAGTTGAAAGTTACGGCCGGGAATAGAACTTGAAATACGAGGTTTATTGTCTGTTGGCTTTTTATAATTCGCACATTCGTAAAATGATTTAATTTGCGGCTGGACAAGATATTGAATTGTCCTTTCGATATATTATTTTTAACACTTGTCATACAGGGTGTAGAATTGAACTGTGGCGTCAATTCTATTTTCATATTAACTAGATGTTTTTTCGACTGTGTTTATTGTAAAGTATATATTCGTAGTACGAATGTATTTGTTACATGATTGCTTGCTGTAAGATTGGTTACCTAAATATTAGTATTTCACGATATATTAATCAAATTAAAATCAATATTTACTAGGAAAATTGGACAGCTTATCAAACCACTAATATACAACATAACAAATATGGGAATAGTATATTCTACAACAAGTAATGGAATATACTTTCTAGAAAAAGGTTTTGGAAATTATACAAAAATACAAAAATAAAACTGTTGAAAACGTCAAACTCAAATAAATCAAATTAAAACAAACAGACATAACCATAGTAACTGAATCAAGATACTTCATATGTCGCGCTAATAAGCAGTTCTGATTCGTCGAAAATATTCCATACGCCGCGTATGGAATGTTAGTGATTCCATAACAATTTTTAGTAGTGGTATGCCCAGTTTCCAAAACAGTGTTATAGAAAAATAATAACAAGTAGCGATCAAAATCGAATGACTTTGAAAACACAGTTTAATGAGTCAGATTATCTTCATATAAATCCATTAAAATGGGTACTGTGATTCGAGTTTGTCGAGCGTGAGTTGTGCATGCTTAGGGTTTGTTTGTGAAAAGTACGACCGAAGCGAGCTTACCTACAGATATATTCCACATACACATAATTTATACATCATTCTAAATGTTTTTTCAGCGATACTAAAACTATGATGCACAAGTTATGTTTACATGAAATTTACAAGTAGGTAAATTCGCTATGCTCGCCCTTTTCACAAATAAACCCTAAGCCTATACAATTCATGCTTGACAAACTTGAAAAACTATACTAATTTTTAATGGAAATTATCTGTAGGTAAGCTCGCTATTTTTATTCTAAACATCACAAATTAATTTATATTTTTTGGTCTGTGTGTCTAGTAAACTGCCACCAAAATCTAATCAGCTCTACGCATTGTCATAAAATTTGTAATTATAAAGTTATTGAGCATTAAGAGTTTTGAAAACATGCATTATACCACGAAAATCTCGCCATGGATTTTTTTTGTACATCCTGTTCTTCCAGAAAGCAATGTGTAAGAAAGTATGAACCTAACCAGACATAGAAAAAAATAATATAATTTTTAGTCAATGGTAAATTTATGAGAAAGTTGCACCCATAGTTGCATGCGTGCAAGTAATTGTTATAATTCACACTGCATTTTTCAAGTTCACTAATTTTTATTTACACTTTAAACGCAGTTAATTTAGTTTCACAATTTCACATGATTAAAATATAATCGTTTACTCGTATATGCCATTAGTAACCAGAAATATAAAAGGATATAGGTCGACAAACCGACACCCGTCCTTGAGAGGTGTGGCTTCGAAGGCCGATGACAGTCGCCTGGATATTTCTACATAAATTCCACATTATTCAAATTAGAACAATACGAGAAATAAACAGATTTATTTATAAATCCATGATCTTCTTGGCAATTTTAAAGATATAGTTCCACTACATTGTTCCCGTATTTACAAGATTGCGTAACAGTTTGGTAATGTTTACATTGGTCAAACTGATAGACCTGTAGCAACAATGTTAAAAGAACACAAACGACATATTATAGATTAAAGCAACCTGATAAATTTGCAGTTGCTGAACATGGTATTCAAGAATTACATGGAACTGATTTTGAAAACACGAAGACTCTAGCAGGAAAAAAATACTGGATGAGAATGAAGCTATTGAAATCAATATATCTTCTAATAATCTAAAGTTAAATACAAGCTTTGAACTTAATAAGTCATGCTTAACTGTTGTTCTTCCTTAATTTTCTGTTTAAATTATTTGTATAACTTTGACCAGTTATCCTTATTTTGTCAACACGTAGTCTTGACTACATATTTATTAATTATTGTTCGTGTATTTAACCTGAAGAAGGCAGCACATTACTGCCGAAACGTCGTTTAATAAAATTATACAGAACTATACCCAGATATTGTATATTTATTTATATTATGAGTTCTGAACGCTTCTTTCAAGACTTATTTATATCTAAAAATAATTGCCTGTAGGAAAAATAATCATTCTTTGTTATAAATTGTGACGGCAACATTAAAATGCAAGATTCTAAACTACAAACGTCTCATTTTAGATGAGAATAATTTATTATTTCCTTTAGGTAAACAAAAACACCAGCATAATTAAAATACAACATAATTACATGCTTCTTTAACGCAGAATATTAATTTGTTGTACTCTCATATTAATTAAGACGGTCTGGACAAAAATAAAATAAATTCCAATAAAGTTAATGTTATTATAAACATCCTTCCATGCAGTACAGCTGCAGGCTGCAGGTCGTCGCTGATGTCGACAATACGTTGTATGGAATTGACTTTCAAATGGGTTTTTTTCGAAAATAACATTTTTACATTTTGCAAATTATAGGCTGTAGAATTAAAATGTATTAAGGAGATTTCAATGCTATTTTTGATTATGCTGTAAATTTGCACTTATTCGCTTTACAACAAATGTGTAAATGTAAATATAAAAGTTGTTCAGAATTTAACAATGCATGCATTTAGTTACTTACCTATATATGAGTGTTTTACAATATATCAATCAATTAATATCAATATTAATTGGAAAATTGTAACTCAGCCATGGATAATTAAACAAAAACGAAAAGATTTAGTTATTTACCAAAAAGAAATGTAAAAAAAAAATAAATATTTAATTCACCATTATATCATTACAATCTTTTACGAAAGAAAATAATTCAACACTTGTATTAAATAAATCTAAACCTATTTTCTGAAATGTCAAATATTGTTATTTTTTGTTTAATTCTCCATTACCGTATTATACAATTTTTCTAATAAATATTAATTTAAACTTGATTGAAATATTTTGAAATACTAACATTTTGTAAATAAAACAACTAGTAAATGCAGTCAATATAATTAAGAATTAATTAATTTGAATCTAGTCAAAAAAATTCCTGAATCAAGAACCAATATTTAGGTCACCAAATGGAACTTAATGCAAGCATTTTTAAATTTTGAACCAATTTTTTTTCTTTTATTGAATAAATGAGAAGTTAATATTGTTTAAAATATTTTTATTATCTTACAATATATGTAGGTTATTCAGAAATTTTTATCCTTGAAACTATAGGTTTATGGTAACTGAAATAAGAAACATAAGTTTGAGACATGATATCCTCTAAATATCTGGAAAATACCGCGTCAATGGAATACGTCTAGTCGCACGCACACAAACACCGTGCCGAAGTCTGCCGAACTGAAACGACGTTAGACGATGCACGGCTTTTAACGCCGCACCGCTGTGCCGGTCGGAGTGGGGGGTGTCAGGTTTTTTCGTTACGGAATTTCTTGATTCGGTCGCCGCGCTCAAAGCCCGCGATAAAAGCTATGCAATACCTTTATAATAAAATTTTTGGGCAAAAAATAGCAAATAGCACATTGCAATTCTACACCCAATATGCAAGGGAAGTATTATAATGTTATGATCAAAATTTTCAATAGTGAATTTTCAACAATTATGTAAGTTTTCAATTTCAAAATCTGTGTGGCGTTTTTTTTTTCGGCCACGATAACTAAAATTCTAATGACGAAACCATTTTGAAATTACATATTCAAAACTTGGTGGATGTATAAGTAAAGGGTTGATTAGATTTTGTAACAACCATTGATCGAAAGTGTAAGTTTATTTAAAGACCTGTCAGGTTTTTTGGGCATATCTTAATACATAATTGTTTTAGAGTAAATATGTAAATACTTATTTTGTTTGTTCGACTAATGATCTATACTTAATATTTATCTAAATATAACCATTACTAGCACTACTAGTGACCTCTACTAGGAAGGGTTTCCCCTCATAAAAAATAAAATGAATTTACAATTTAAATTTTAAGTCACTAATTACAACAACCTATTGTCAACGCCAAAAAGCGATACGCGTCCAATACCCTGTAGGTACTGATACTGATATGGAGGAAGTGGTAAATTTTAGTCCGGAATCCCGTTTCCGGTTTGGTCAATAGCTAAAGAAACTTGACCCAGTTTTCGCATTATTGGAAAAATTGCATGAAGTGATGCTCATCTATCATTTTGTCATTCATTGTGGTTTTAATTGAACTGACCTGAAAATTCCCATCTGATGGCTTTCCCAGCTTACAATATTTTGTAATCTATATATTTCACGGTTTTTACGATCTAAACTAATAATTAGAATTTGGATATTTCAAGTGGTGATCTGGTTAGATTTTAGTACAGTCTGTTCTGAAATAAGCTGAAGTAATAAAACAAATTTTTTAACATAGTGTTGGACTTTTGTCAGATATTTGGCAAATAAATCCACAAAAAATATGAGAAATAACTTTACTATAGTGATAATAAATTGGCACTTGCTTTATACCTGAAACAATACTTTTGTAACAATATAAATACCGCAATAAACGTTTAGTTAATACCTTCTGTAGGGTAACATAGGCGTAGAGAAGTAATCAGAGGAATTTTTTTTTTTCATTAGTTTAAGAAGATCGCGAGTAAAATAAATATGAAATTATAAATGAAATAAAAAATTATTATATCTATGTTGTTTTAAAACCACATATATTGGCATGATGTGAACAATAGGCGTAGTTACGTCACAATTTTTAGGCAGGTGTACAATAGCGAAAGTAAAAATAGTAATTTTGTAACAAAATTATGAATGAAAAACTTATTAAGCATGTTTTATTTATTTATATATAAATTATACAAATAGTTATTTGTTTAACTAGTTACTATGCGTTTGTCGAATGGTTGCTATGTGAAAACCTAGGCATAAAAGTGACACCTTACAGACTGTAAGTAGTCCGTAGTGTTACGTTTAATGGCAATCGGCAAAAAAAGTTATTAGTTTGGATAAATTCAAGCATACCGGTATACCCCGTAATTAGCGCAACAAAATCTTTTTGACGTATTGATTTATTGCTACAGCTCATTTTCGAAAGGACTATAGCAATTCATCAGCTGAAAACAAATAATTGATTTATGGTAAATTTTGTTATATCAAAAAAGATGTAAAATTGTATCTCGTACAATTCTTATTTGAATCTTTTATCTCCGTTTTCTATACCATTTGAAAAAAATGGTCAGTAAATATTTTAACTGGCCTCTTATTTACAGCAACAAAAATATTAGTCATAAACCCTCATAAAAATTAAGTAATACACATAAGTTTTCTTTGTATTATTGTATGTAGCAACGTAGCGTTGCCTCTTCGCTACCAAAGATCTATGAGTCGATATTTTAACTAGCATGATCTGTCAGTCACATCATGAGTGTCACCCACTCAATATCTTCGTTAGTCCATACTTAATTTAATAAAACAAGCACGTGTGTTCATTATTTTATACACTCTTTCAAATGGCGAATAATCCCAATATTTACTTTGGTATTTACTAAACACAGCGAAATAAAAGAATAGATATCGATTTACATTTTCACTTAAATATAATATATGGGTTATAGTAATAAATCTAGTATAGGAAAAAGGCGCTAAAGATTGCATAGTCATCTGTTTATGTTTAGTTATGTATAAATGGATATTTCACATGTTGTCCGCATCTGTAGTTCGTTGTTCGGTTGAAGGCTACTCCTACTGCTAAGAAAAATGTTATGCTTCATTCATTCTTTGCTGGTCAATTTTGCTGTTCTCGTCATTGCCATTTCGAGAATATACAGACAGAGGCGCCGACTCCAGTTGCTCCAATGTTCGAGCACTAGGCCTAAACTAACAGAAATATTCAAAGCTAAGAGTCGAAACCTAACATAATTGATTTAACCAACCGAGACTCAAAACAAAATCTCCAAACCTAACATAACCTAATTGACAGAAGCCCCAATCGAACAAAAAGAGGCAAAACGAAAATTACGAACATAGATGAAGGTTCAAACGAGCAGAAAAATCTTAAATATTAAAAAGAATAAAGTTTGTATTGAAGCAATCAACAAATTTCTCCGGGGCTTCGATGAATGAGAACAATTAAATTTTATTTTAAAGTGTTTCTTTTATTTTTAAACCAATAAGTTCCAAATTTGAGGCTACAATTTATTAATTTAAATGAACTATTTTTGTTTGTTTTGAATCAGATTGGCAAGAACATCCTCGTATAAACTATTAAGTTTTTTTAACTTAATGTTAAGTTAACATGTAAGCTATACAAGTATTAATAATTGTTTAATTTCCCCTTTTAATTCGCATACCGTACATGTAAAATGTAATATTCCTTACTTTTTTCATTACTTTCACTATTAAAGATTTTAAAAAGAATCCATTATTTGGAAAGAAACAAAGAAATAAAAAAATGGAAGTAGGACCTTACTTGAAGAACGATAAAGTTTTTGTAAAATATATCAATAAATCAAGTATTTATGAAAATTTTTGTTAATATAAATGAAAGAAATTGTGATTATCTATAATCGTTTCTTAACAAATTTTTCCGTGTGTGGTACCATTTCAGAACTATAGTACATATTTATAACTCTTGACTAAAAGTTGTATCCGGTAGTCCAGGATCGTTTGATCACTTTAATTATTAGCTTTTCACAACCCAAATGCGGTATAAACAGAGATGAAGCAAGTATAGAAGGAAATACTGTTGAGCACTTGTGCAGAGTCGGAGTATTCCAAGGTTGAATGTCACCGCGCCTTTTTATTAGCATATTTAATTTGAAATGCGAGGCATAAGTTCTGCCGTTGCTATACGCTTGTATAGAACGAGTCAATTGAATTTAACGGACATTATAGCAATGTATTCCGGCGCTTTGTAACTGGTTTCCATTTATTGTTTAATTAATTGTTATGGTAAAATGTCCCCAGAGAGGCGAGCGAAAAACATTTTATTCCTTTATTTCTTGGGATATTAATACATCTTCTTATGCTATTGATTGACTGAATAGCAAGAGTTAATGCTTAAAACAATGCACCGGACTGTGAATCATGAAATCATTGGAGGCTGTAATTTAACAATGCGTAAAAATATACTTCCCTCAATGGAATGTTATCACATGAAATAAAGGTAAACTTTTGAATGATATTATAGTGTAAAAATAAAAAACTAGATAACTTTTTCATAAATAATTTAAAACCTTTGACATAAACTTATGGAACAAAAAAATTGCTGGCCAGGACGAAAAGTTGTGTTTTCCATTGAAGAAAGCTGTGTTTTTACTATTGAGGAAAAGAAGTTGTACGTTTATCATAAAACTGTATGTTTTTCATTATAATGCACAACATTATATCGGAATAACGCACAAGGAACAAATACCTAATACGTTCAACAAAAAAAAAAATGAAAATGTAGTTAGAGTGCACCAAAATAAAGTCTTTTATTTGAAATCGGCACTAAAGTGCTCAAAAATCGTCACTAAAGTAACCCATTATACGACGATTTTGAGCATCCCAGTGTTACCGTTAAATAATTATTGTACAATTAGGATAATTATGGCAGATATATTGACGTACTATAGTAAATTTGGACGTAACTTAAAACCAAATTTGCAAGAAGAATTAACTAATTAATTCCGATGACGAAATTGAAGACAAAATACATAATTTTGAGTGTTATTTACGATAACTTCACTTCTCGAGGTTGGCAACACTGACTGTCAGTTTCAATTGACAACTGATAGATGTATAAACTAACCTCTATTGTAATTATTTGACAGTTTTTTCGAATTTTAGATTTCAAATAAAACTTAATATGTACCTCGGCACTGAAGTTCCTTTTTATCACTCACATGGTTTATTTTCCTCGGCCCTACGGGCCTCGGCAACTAAATTCCATATTCGTGATAAAAAATTGAACTTCAGTGCCTTGATACATAAATAACTATTATATGGACTACGTTTCATTAATTAAAAAGATTTCTACAATTCAGTACAATTGTCTTTTTTTTTGTATGCATAATTTAAATTTAAAATAAAAGATATACATATGTTTCTGTGGAAACGAGAAAATAATGGTGTTACAATTTCTTCCTAATTATTTACAGCGGTGTTAAATATATGGACGTTAATTTAAAAGAACTATAATTTGCAGCGGTTATTGAGTTTAGGTCAAAAGATTATTAAGGAAAAACCATTATTTTTGGATCTCCCTAAATCTTTTCTGTACGTTATAGATCACTCTGAATATTTTATTGTAATTATAGAGTCGCGGTCGACGTCTACTGCCAACCTTCTTACCGATGAGAATCGATCGATTCTCTTGATCTCTTACCAAGATCTGTGAAAGCAGAGTGGCACATCCAAAATGATTTACTACATATTTATATTTTATAAGTAATGAAATTTTTTTGTGTTTTAAAAACCTTACACTTTACTAATTTGCCTGTTAATTAATGACGTTAGCAGTTGCACCATTTCTGGCATAAATAAAAACTTCCATAAATAGAACAAAACAAAGACTTCGCAGCAGGCGCCATATATCCCGCATTCATTCACGGTCACCGCTAAACTGCGTCATCAGCTCAGCAGACAATCAAGCCACAAAGAAGCATCACAAGAAGCAGGAAGTGTTAAATGTGTTTGAATTCCTGATGCGCGAGCCCGAGCTTCACAAAAACTCCGCGGATCACACAGCATGACTGTTTGTTTGTGTTGTGGAGTGTTTTGTTTGTTACTTTGTTGCCATAGCGAACACTGGTCAAATATTTCTTTTTAATGGTTTGTTTATATTTCAGTGCTAAATAAACAGCTTTAAATTTATTCCAACAAGAAATAAAATAGCAATAATACTGTCATAAATAATCAAAGAATAGTTTATTATTTAGGTACATACAAAGTGCGGAAAGACATTCATTTGTAACGACCAAAAATATTATTAATGAAATTTAATAAAAGCACTTGTAAATTTACAAATTCTACAGCAGCAAAGTCGTAGCAATTATCGGTTGCTAAGGAATTTGATGATATTACAGATGAAAAACCAATTTGTATCCGCCACTAACATGATGCATAAATAAAATGATACATAAATTATATTTTTTCACGACATGGTAGGAAACCCCACCGTTCTTCTCCCGAAATAGTGAGGAAAATGTGTTGTTCCTCTCTAGAGAGGAAAATATGGAAGTGCTGCCAATATGAAAGTTATTTATAAAAAGTATATTATAAAAATTATAAATAAATTCCTAATTTTATTGAAAATCCTTATTTTAGAGATATACATACTTTATATAATCTTACAATTATGTCTTATATATTTCTTTTCGTTATTAAATCACAATTTGACAACTTATTAAATATATTTAAGATTGGTTCATTGGCAACACTGCTACACCGCCTTGTGTCTGATAACCTAACTTTTAACGTGCCAATCTGTCAGTTGTGTTCTTAAAGTGTATTTTAGGTCCGAGCAAATCGTTTTTAGAAACATGTCGTGAAAAAAATGTTGTGTCTAACACGAGAGGAAAGCTCTTCTTCCACTCTCGTTCGAAACTCAAACTTCGAACTCGAGGGGGGAAAAGAAGCGCTTTCCTCTCTAGTTTGACAAATAACTATTTGTTTTTTTTTTTTTAATTATTGGTAATCAAAGATAATGTAACTAAATGATGTAACTAAATGTATGAACTAAATTTTCTCATTTTTAAAATGATTTTGCTGTAGAACGTCCGCGGAAAGCAAATATTTTTATATATTTTACTGCAGAAGTGCGCGAATTGAAAGTTCCTATAATTATGAAGTCTCCACTCATGAAAATAACTTCTTGTTTCAAGAAAATTTTCTTTTTGTTCGGTGAATAAAATTTTATTTCTTACAAAATGATTAATGATTAATTAAAAAAATATATTAATTTTGAATATACATTTTATTTATCTTCTCTTTTCTGCATTGAAACAAAATGAATCCATTTTAAATTTTATTTTTAAAAATAAAGTTTTTATTTAAAACAATATTATTTTGAATTAAAACTACTACTACTTCGTTCCCATAATAAGTCTCAGTTATGTAGTTTGATATGTTCCTTCAAAACTAGATTAATTTTCATACAAGAATATTTATTAAACCTAGAAAAGTTTTCAATGAAGCTTGGAACTATTAAATACATTTTTCTCTTCATTTAAGAGGAATCTGTTTGTTCCAAGAAAACCTTTTTATCAGTATAAATAAATTAGTTTCGATATTCTACAGCAAAATCATCTGAAAAATTACAAAATTTTGTTCAAAAATGTAACACATCGATTTTTGTGTATCAAATTCAAAACCCACAAAAATCATCGATAATTGCAATAAAAATAAAATATATAGATTTTAAACTTAATGGAGGTAAATTAAGTATAAACCAAGAAGGTAAATAGTAAATTTGGAATATATATTTGTAAATTAAATCCAGTATAAATCAGCCATTACAACTAGAAAACTTGACGCCACGAAAAACAGTTGAAAATTTTTTATTTTGTTGTTAGCAAAAACATTTGCACAGAAATCTTTTTATAAACGATATGTCTGAAAAATAGTATACTTTGTTCTTGACATATTTTATTATGTTACAATAATAAATATAAATGTCAACCGTAACAACAAAATAATTAATTAGTTATTGTTTTATAAAAATTATGTCAATCGTTTCTGACACCATTATTGTTAAAATCTGCATAATTTTCTTCTTCATTAAAGTAATTTCCGCGTTGCGATGGTATCTTTTATAAGGAAATTGAAATATTTTCAAGCCAGTAACGAACTCGTCGCACTTTGACAAAAACTGTCCCAGTTCCATTTAAAATGACCAATTATTTCTTTAGGCCACATTAGGAAATCGGAATGTATAATATCGGAAAGTTAATTGGACTGAATGAATGAAAGTAAACTAAATTAATCATTTATTCGGGTTCAAGATCAGCGAAAGCACACAACAATGCACGCGAACTTTTTTCGTTCGTGATGCAAAAAAGATATAACATAAATTAGTGGAAATAGAAATAAAAACTGGAGAAAAACGAATAAATTAACACAAGTTTATAGATATAATTCTATCAGCAACTCATTTACTTTGAATTAAAATATTCAGAAAATGTTAACGATTTGTTAGTGTAAAGCACTGAAGCAATAATGGAACGCTCACTGACGCTGAAAATGCGAACCGAAAGAGACAGGAAGTTGTTGAGCAACCTATCTTTGTTGTTCAGTCCGCATAATGTTGACAAGAAAATATAAAAAAATTAAAATTCAATGATTTTGAAATAAATTGTTAAACTTAAGAAAATGATTTCAATTAACTATTATGTAAGTATTTGAAATTAAATAAATTTTTAAATAATTGAACATACACTGTTGAATATTATTTATTACTTTTAGCCAAGATTTTTCACATAGCAACCAGCAACCACTCAACAAACGCATAGCAACCCTGCCACAAACAAGTGTTAGATGAAGAAGGATAGCCTTACAACATCTATTTGTCTGTTTCGTTTGTCCATTTCATAAAAACCTACAGGTTAGCATTCCAGTATTACTTTATTTCAGTTGTGTAAAGTGAATCATTCGCTATGAAGATAGCAGCAGTTGATTATAATCTATTTCAAATAAAATATCTTTATTATAAAGAGGGTATGGAAAACTCGATAATACTAAAAACACAGGACAATTAGAACATTTTTAAATGTCATAAAATCGTGTACAAATTTTGTCAAATAATAAATAGAAATGGTATTTTATTTATAGCATTGGTAACACTAATATTCAATGTTTATACGTGATTTATTGGTTAAATATTTACTTGACATTTATACAATTCCATGCTTGATATATTTTTGTTGTTTAGTTTATTTTGTTTATTTCAGTTCTAAAACCTATATACATAAGTTAAGGACGTCACGGATGATAGTTACTATTTTGATAATGTGCATCGGCGACAGGACAAATATTTTTCGTAGTCAAAGATAGGATTTTATAAAAATATAAATAGCGTGAAAAAAATAAACAGGAAAAGCTTTAAGTTTGCTTTTTTCAAAATTTTATCATATCGCACGGATTCTATGATGTTGGATGAATATGGTTCATTTGTATGAGAGTCCGAAGAAGACATGACGTGTCTTCAATCTGTGCGATGGCGATCTCGTTCGTTTACCGTTCGATTGTAACGGAGTGGATAGCGACGTCGCGAAGAAGTTAAGAGACCATATTCAGACTGAGTATGAGCCGTTACTGTTACTGGACTCATTGTGTTGCATGATTGTGGACAATTTACAACAGACAGAACTGGATGAAAAAAATTACCCAAGGAATTAATAACGTATTGCTGAATTGTGCCGATATGTAACTGGAATTGTTCAATTAATAAATATCTACAGCAAAGAATTACACATTAACAGTGAAATATAATAATACTGGAACGCCAACTGATATTGAAAATGCGAGCCGATAGAGATAATTTAGAAATAATAAAAAAAAAATTGACGAAAATAGGTTTTTGGTCATATCTATTGCATTTTTTTTTTTTTTGCAAACAAAAACATCATTAAATTTGGCTACCTACTAGTGTGGACACTTTTGTCTAATTTTACTGAAGTTGTAGTCGAGGTCTCCATGGTGAGCCACGAAATTGAAACACAATGTATATCAACAAGTGCCAAGTTTAATTAATAAACAATCAAATTCAGATTTATATGTATAAGAAAGTCGTCAATGAGTCAATTGTCCTGTTTGTAATAGTCAAATAAATTGATATTTCTGGTTGGTGTTTATACTGTTATTTTGTAGGTGTTATCAGAGTTCAATAAACAATGTGTTGACAACCAGTTTTACTAAATTATTGTTCATGTTTTTTATTTACAGGATGTATTTTGTTTTTCAATCATAACAAGAGGAATAGATCAACAAACCGATGTGTCCTTAGTAGGAACTGCAAAAACGTATGGCATTATAGAACTTATTTATAGTAACATAGAATAATATACAAAATAAATATATCATCGTGCCATTTATTTATTGTAAGTATGGCACTCTACTCAAAGCACACCTAGGGTTGATATATTTTAGAATGTAAAATGCCGTTAAATAACAACCCCCAAAGGTGTTAGTGAAGAGAAAACTCCATTATCTAAGAATCTCACACAGTCCGATGCACCATCATAAGAATGCTACAATTAAGTCCAATGAAGTAGTACTAAAAAAATAAAATGCAACGTCATATTTAAAAATGCAACAGTTCCGCAACGAATTAAGTGTATAAAACACTTCAAAATATCCATTGATCATTGAACTCTGTCAAAAGGTACCCAACCTGCGCAAATAACAGTAAACAAAGCACCAAAAAATTGAAAATTTATTTGTTTATAATAACGTTACCTCAACAATTGTCCATTCACCCAAAACAAAACAAGTCAACAACATAAACAATAATCAGACAAAACAGCAACGTCCGAATCAAATCCGTGTCTTCACAGATGTCACAGGCAAATGACTCGCACGGTCGCACGTATTTCAGAATTTCGTCACCATAACGGACGTTAACTGTCAATCGGAGGAATTCCTGTGTTCAAGACCATTAAATGGAGATTTTCTACCAAACTAGTAACGCACGCTGAAAGTATGTTATTGTGACGCGATATGCTTAGGTTGGGTTTGTGATAAAGGTTATTTTAAAAATGGAAGTGAAACTAATAGGTTTTGTGGAAAGTTTTAAATTAATGGTACTTGAACGAGGCAGACCATATTTAAATTGCTTGTGTGTAGTATTGTGAAGGGTCAAAATTTTTCATAGTGAGTATCCCACGGATAAGAACGATTTAGGGTATATAGCACACGATATCACTATTTTTACAATGACGTTTGTGTGTGAATATTTTTTCGTCTAAACAGGGTGTCCCAGATTTAAACGGCCTAACTTAATCCATAGATTAAACACCTAAAAATAAGGTGACAAGTACATTTGAGCAAATGTCCGTAAATGCTTTATTCCAGAGATATTAATGTTTTTCTTATTGAGTAGCGCTACTTTAAAAAATCAAGTTCATAATGAAATATCCTATTGTATTGAGGAGTTACATATTAAATTAATACTAAATTGTTTATTACCTAATTTCAATACAAAATTTAGTTTGCTTGCACTGATGTGTGGGAAAAAAAGAGAAACTATCAATGAATTTAAAGAAATTTATTGTTTAAAATAATAAGGTAATAACATAACTTCATAAACTATTTTTTTTTATAATATTTGTTCAAAATGTTCACCTGCAGCACGAAAACAGGCACGACAATGATCTGCCACTGCATTGGTTGCTTTGTGACATTGCTCGGGAGATATGGTTTCGAAAACTTGAATAATTTTTCTAAGTAGTGAGTCTAAATTATTTATCGGTTCTTCATAGACTTTTTCTTTTATGGCACCTTAAAAACATTTCTTATATTCATTGATAGTTTCTCATTTTTTCCTTGACATTAGTGCAAGCAAACTAAATTTTGTATTAAAATTAGGTAATAAACCAATTTATTATCAATTTAAATTAATTATTATGTCTCACCTCAATAAGATAATACTGGATATTTCGTTATGAAGTTCATTTTTTAAAGTAGCGCTACTCAATAAGAAAAACATGAATATCTCTGGAATAAAGTATTTACGGAAATTTGCTCAAATGAACTTGTCACTCTATTTTTAGGTGTATAATCTTAATTTTAAGTTAGGCCGTTTAAATCTGGGACACCCTGTTTATAACATTGAATGAAGCTATCAATTTCATTTCAATGTCACTTTTAACGCTTATATCATTAATAACAATTATCTACGATCATTTTCAAAAGTGACCTTTTTAACGGTAGCTTAGCGAGTTAAAAGTGTTACTTTTTAACACAAGTATTAAAAGTAACAAAGCAACGTGTTAAAAGTGATTTCATTGTTACTTTAAACATGTTGCTAAAGATTTGTATCAATAAAGCAACAAATATAACCCTACCTGTCAAAATATCATGCTACATTTTTTCTTTTAGTATTTACTAGAAAGATCGTAGATAAAATTTTGTTTGATATACGTGGTAAAAGTGATTTATTTCGTTCGTGGGGTTTTGCACTCGGCTTCCCCTTATTTCACAAACATCCCTACTTTTAACACATATTATAATTAACTATTTTATAAGCAAGAGATAAAAAATGTATCCATTTTTATGGGTGTGATTCTGCTTTATATGTAGATCTCCGTCTACAAATATTTTTGTGCATAATGTAACCAGTTGTCAAATCACGGTGTCCAAAAACATTAGTGGAGGAGAAGCTAAAGAGAAGTAAGTGGGTGCATTTTTTTTGTCTAGAAGGATTTTGCAAACCCAAAACCAACCCATTTAATTTCGTTGCTATCCACTTCCCCATCATATCACCTAACAAGTCCCTTTTAGTCTTTTTGTTTTGCTACCTGTTGTCTGCTTTACATTGTGCACTTTTTGCACACGAAGCTGAATCTTTTTCGCACTGAATACGAGGTCAATCGCTTCCACTTTATCTGTGCAGTGTGCACGGTGCATGTGACCGAACAAATGACGATCAGTATCGTCAGTGAACCCGTCCCCAGCTCACTTGACTGATGCGTTGACTCGTTTACTCGTTGAATGGTCACTGGCTCCGATAACGTTCAAGTAAATCGTAAATGGTAATGGACTAGATGTGTACAGACCTATGCGTAATGGGTAGTTTCACCCTTCAGTGAACTATTGTGTTATCGGAATGGTTTACCATTAAGATTAAATAAGATTTTAGTGTTTTACTGAATTAGTCTAGCGTTAATATCAACGAGCATGCAGATACTTTGATAACTCAGAGGAAATGTTAAATTACAATAAATATATCATCATGACATTTACCCATTTTGGATGTGGCACTATAATTTCGCAGATATCAGTAAATTATATATTTTTTTAGCGTGTTATTTGCGATTACGTCAAAATGATAATGGAGAAGGAAGCACAGGGATAAAGTTAAAATGGCAATAGAGCTACTAAATACTATCGGAATAATGATAATAATTAATGATTTTATGATAGCCCTACGACCAAAATTTCTTCTTTATTAGACTGCAGCCTGTGCTTATTTCACATTTTTACCGCACGCATTTAAATTGTGACGTTTCAAAATTTTCGAAACGAATTTTGCCACAGATAAGCCTGTTTTGGGGTATAAAACATGATTTCATTATATTTTGACAATGACATCTATACTCAAAATGATTTTGGAGAAGACGCACGTCATCAACCTGAAAAAAAAACTTTATAAAGTGAAAAATGACTTGTAAAGTTTATTAAGGTATGCTAATGTTTAAAAAAAAAAACGACGTAAAAATACTGGCATTAAGAAAAGTATATATTAATGCAATTTACAGTGATTTTATAGTCAATTTTATTCCTTTAATGGAATTTTAAATTATTAAAAATAATTCTAGTTCATTTTTGTTCGCTATGTTGTTGCTATTGGTAAATGATCACGTTTACATACAAAATTCATATCAAACTGTCACTTTACTGTCAGACTGTACTGTGTTGTTAAAATTTATGCTCCTTGTGATTCAGTGTTTTATAATGTGTATGTATTAATATATTGTGTTTATTGCAAAAAATCACGTCAAAAAATGGCGGCACATGTGATGCAACACACATTGTATTTTCATTTCAACAAAAATTAGTATCCCTTATAAACGTTGTTGCATAGTGACGTCATTATCTAGTAATATTTCTCCAAAATCATTTTAAGTATATCTCTGTGTGTATGACGATTTTTTTCATCCACGATAACTCAAAATTAAATAAAGCTATCAATGTTAAATTACAAATTAAGTTTTGTAGAAGTTCATGTAACGAGCTGATTAGATTTTGGGTGCAATCCATCAACCGGAAGTAGTAGTTTATTTGAAGAATTATTAAGTTTTTTATGTATAAGAATGAGTAAATTTTCCTGTTTTCAAGAACATGTAAAATAATATTGGTTATAATTTTTTTTGAAACTTTTTTCTATATTTTATACAGAAAGTTATGTGGTTGTGGTGGTCATTCTGAAATTTCATATTTAGATCTTATGGATGTTCAAATTATTTTTATAGATTAGAAAGTGGTGATTTACTTGAAGACCAATAAAGTATTTTGAGTATATCTCAGTAAAGTATGGAGTAATTTTTGTCATAATAAAAAAGATGTAAAATAGTATTAGATACAATTTTTATGTAAAACTTATTTCTATTGTGCACTGTTTAAAAGTTGTTGAGGCGGGAGATTTTTTGTTAAACACATCAGATTTTTTAGGCCTATCTCAATAAGTCAATGAGTAAAAATAAATGTAATTGTATTCAAAAAGATGTAGTATAATAATGGATATAACTTTTTTTATATTTTGTACTGATTAGAAATTAAAATTTTGAAGAAGTTATGTGATGGGCATATCAGATTAAAATGACAATATCATTTTTAAATATCATATTTAGCCCTTGGATGTTCAAATTAGGATCTGATTAAAGTATGGTAGCAATCCATCAACCGGAAGTGGTACTTTATTTTGAGCATATCTCAGTAAATTATTGAGCAAATTTTGTTAAACTAGAAAAAATGTAAAATAATATTATTTCAAACTTTTCTAACGTTTAAAAGCTGTTCAGGTGGGAACATCAGATTTTGTTTTAAATTGAACCATTTTTCAGTATTGAGAAAATATGCACAATTTAAATGAATTCGTTGAAATTAAATTCTACCTAGTATCGAAAAATAGGTGTCCTTGAATTGTTTTCACACCATTAACAAAAACATAAATTTTACGCCAAATATTCAACATCCTCTAAAACCAACAAAAAAGCTAATTCTCTATGAAATGACAAGGAAATAACACATTAAATAACAAATGAGTTGAAACAAAAGCGCGTTTAAAGCCGTCTTATCTTTCCATGAATAATTGCTCTATCTCAACAGGATATACGTACTCGCACATACAATAAGTATACACGACTTATGCGAGGTAGATAGGTACACTATGTTTCAAGTTTATAGGTTTTTAAATATGTACGTGAGTATGTGTAACACTCATACATCTGTGCTCTTAATAGTCTCATTACGGGTAGACTTGTGTTTCTCAAACAATGGCACAACAGAACAATAATTTTGTAGCAAATTAGCGCAATAAGAGCAAACTAACACCCAGCAACAGTTTCAAATGAAGCCGGAGAGGTTAAACAACATGATTGACATTAGAGAATGACATATTTTGACAGATTCAATACCAACACATAATCGGTATTAGTATGCATTTCAACAATAGTTTCAACTTGTCAACAAACAATTTTTTTTTCGTGAATTAAAATGTTACATTACAAGTTTTACATTTTATGAAGTCGTAAATTCAATAACGCAATTATTTTAATATTGCAAAGTAGTTTAAGGTGAACCATACGGGCTGAAGATAGCGCAAGATGAACATGACTTTTTTGAAACAATATATCATTATTATAATAAATGAAACATATAATGTTTTATACCTACGTTTGTAGATAAAAGTCCAAAGTTTTGTAATAAATTTTAAAATGCCAATTTTGTTTACATATTATACATGAACATAATTTTCAAAGTAGTCAAATATATGTCACACATTCCCATGAACGACTACAGTAATACAAATAATGTGTATATTTATAAATATGATCGTCTATAACATACTACAATTATTTTACATTTGAATTTACAGTTTTTGAGAAACAAATAAAAATATACCAAAAAGTGTGTTTTTTGGTATATTCTTATTTGTTTCTTAAAAACTGTAAATTCAAATGTAAAATAATTTTAGTATGTTATAGACGATTATATTTAATATACGAATTATTTTCATTACTGTCGTCGTTCATGGGAATTAGAAATTCAGTATCAAAATTCTAAATTTTTGACCAACTAGACTTCAACGAATATTTTTTTATAGTTGAATGTTTCAGTTATCCTTTTCATCCACATATATAAATACTAGAATGTTCAAAGACTTCACAGTAATAATTGTTTTGTTTTTCGATAAGAATAATTGTAAGAAATAATTTATTGAAATTTGAATTTGCAAAACAAAATTCATGGGAGTGAACGAACCCAACGAAAATATGTTCTTCATCTGACATTGCAATGTACAAGTCACTGTAAAAAATCCATGATATTTTGACGAATGGAGGTTGTTGGACCATAAAGAACATGAAAATAAATAAAGAATACAGAATTTGCTGTTTTTTAAAAAATAAAGGGTTCTTTCTTTCGACGCGTATGTTTGACCTTAAATATGACAGTTAGTGGTGCAAGTCAAACATACAATAATCTAGCAAATTTGCATTCTGAAAATGGCTTTGAACAAATTCGTGTTGTTCAACCTCAAAACTAAAATAAAACTTAAGTTTCTTACTTTTTAAAATTATTTTTCTGTAACTATGACCGGTTAAAGAAACTAGGATTTGCAGCTAACTTCAGTACTGGCAGTCAACTATGGTTATGGTTTAGCCTAAATAAATATTTTGTGTTTGAAGTTCTGTATTTTGATTGTAGACACTCGTGAGTAAACGTGCATTTGATCACTCATCCAGTTGAGGCCCTCGTTTACGGCTCGGGCGCCCAACTTCTGTACTCATGATTAAATGCACTTTGCTCACTAGTATAAAAAATAGCTATTATCCAACACCTCTCAATAAATGCTCTGTAACTATAGCGATTTTAAACAAGGAAAGTAACAGATTACCCACTACTGGGTATAATTTCGAAATAAGTTACTAGTGAGTAATTTTCTATTTATAACAATAATAACACTTCGATTGGCATTTTAATTTAGACTGTTTAAAGCATAATCAATGTCAAATTATATTTCTTTAATAAATTTTGCATTTATTAAGAGATGTTGGACAAAACGTTATACTTCACACGTGGACAAAGTGAAATTATCTACTCGATACAATTATCTCACTCAGTCTTCGTCTTCGTGAGCTAAAATTTCTATCGTGAGTAATTTCTTACTTTGCCCATTTGTAAAGTAAATAACTATTATAACCCCTTTTCAAAATATTCACATACAGCACGCGAACAGGCACGACAATGATCTGCCACTGCATTCGTTGAATACAGGAAATGCATCTTACATCCTCAGCTTACCAAATAGTTCGTTAAATTCTACGGTATTTTTTTTTTTCGTGCAAGTGTGGCAACATAATTTTCAAATTACATATTTTGAATTTGGAGTATCAAGTTGCTGATATGATTTTGGTAGCGATCTATCAATGGTGACATATTTATTTAATTTAAATACAAGTTGGCAAGCACTGACAACTGAGTGCAGATCTAGATCGCTGTGCATGTTTGTCATGCGCATACATTTGCGATATAGATGAGCAAACACCTTGGCTTTTTGCGCAGCGAATGATACGGATTATGTTGGTTTACATTACTTATGTTCCACGTACGTGTAAACAGCAAACATCACACAAATGTGGAATTTTTCCT
Source organism: Poecilus cupreus (assembly GCA_963942605.1). NCBI lineage: Eukaryota > Metazoa > Arthropoda > Insecta > Coleoptera > Carabidae > Poecilus > Poecilus cupreus. Next base: position 22,441,114 of record OZ012718.1, read on the forward strand.
TCCGCAATTAACTTCAAGTATGAAATAATATGGAACAGCAACGTGAAATGACTAAAATATGAGAATAGAATCATTGCGGTGCAATTTCCGAGATAATATGCAAAAAACCAGACGGAAGTTGGTATCTAATACCGTTTTGTTTAATTCTATATTAGCATTGTTCTCTGACATGAGACTGCAGATAAAAATGTTTCTATTTATATCTCACAATATTATGTATTTAAAATGAAATCTTACGTATTTCACAATTTTCTTAAAATTTTAGTTTTTAATAATAATCATTATTATTATTTATTATTACCACATAGGGCCATAAAGACCCATGGCTTTTTGACTAGGTATTATCATTTTTTACTAGTCTGAGATCTTTGTTTCCATTTGTTTGCTTTTACATCAATCTTTTTCTTCTATGTTTATAATTACAAAGTACTCTTAGGTATTTAACAATTTGCTGAGCCAAATTTACTTCAAACTTTTCTTTATAATGTCCTATAATAATAAGTACCTATAACATAACTACATACAATCTAATGACTTACTTATTCTGGATTTAATTCACATATTTAGAATTTAATTTTGAACGTAAAAAATACATATAATACCTTATGCTGCATTTATAAATTCTAACCCTGGACAGTTACACGTACTACTTTCACAGTTACACAAACGTCAAACTAGGTTCTGGAAAACCCAAGAAAAGAAAAACTACTTTCAGATAACCGAATGTAATTTTTTTTGGGATTTTGCTTATGGAATATTTGTTTAGGATTATAGAAAGATATTAAAAAGTTAATAACTTTTCTGAACCATATATTTTAGTCAAAACACAGCATTTTACAAAAACTTAACTTTTTTATTTTGGACTATGAGAACAAACACATGAGGATTAACAATCATCTAATTTTTTGATCAAAACTGACGAATTGTCAAAGCTGAGTGTGCGTGTATTGTCGTGGTGCAAGAACCATGAGTTGTCTCACCACAAATCTGGTCCCTTTTTGCGTTTCTGTGAAAGTTTTCCCCAGTTTTATGTTGCATCGTCGTACTAACCCTTAAATGAGATATCAACAATCCAAGAACATGTGGTTACAGAAGAGGTTATGCACAACGCAATAATTCCAACAGCATATCATAAAATATCTACGTTGGTGTATAATTCAAAACATCCGCTTATTTTCTGAACAGACCTCGTATGTAAGTAGATTTTGAGTTATCGTAGAGGAAATATTGTTGTTTATTTTTTTAAAATCGCTACTTCTATTATTTCTCCCCCACTGACATCTTTGGGGGTTGTTATTTGACGAAAGTGCATACGCAAAAAAATACCAAACCGAGATCTGCTCTGAGCATAATGCAATACTCGTACATGGGTACCTACATAGCGTGATATACTTTACTTTTTTTTGTGAAGCAAATAAAGAAACTTGCTTTTCAGAATTGAGCTGACCTTCATTCGTGTATTTGTCCAGACAAAAAAATGAATACAATAATTATTTAAATACAGAATAAAAATATGAAAAAAAAATCCATGTGATTGTTTGCGAAAAAAAAACAATAATATATTCTCAAAATAATAATTATTCATTTAAAAAATTCTCAGGAATAAAAGAAAGTCAATATAATAAATGCTATAGTTTGTGAGACCCGTGCACTACCACTACTACCAGTATACACAGTACTGTGTTATAAAGGTAGACTGGGTGGGTCCGTTCTTTGTCGAGACTTTCGATTGTCTTTTCAAGGATGACGTGATTTGTATACGCCTGTTTTGTAGGATTTTTTGTGGGTTTTGAATGTAACGTATTAGATAATGTTGTCTTTGTGTGGGTGAATGAGTTGGTATATTTGACAAACGTCATAATAATAATACAGTTGAGTGTTGTAAATATAATCATATTTTTGCATGGTGTAAATAAATACATCTAAGTGAAGAGGGAAAAAAATTAAACGTTCATTTCAACAGGACTGCAGTCAGTGTAGATATGGTATTGTAACGTTCGTGGGTTATAAACGTCTTTATTTAAACAACAAGAAATCTTATTAATAATAAGTAATGAATAATTAAGAGTAAAAAGTTAATTAACACTAGGTATATAACACTAAAATAACGAATACAAAAAAAACTTATACACTATCACTTATCACTACTATAATTAAACACTTTTATTTATATAACTAGCCGAGTGATATTTATTTACGACGATATATTTATATTCAGACCGAGCGGTATATTTATGTTCACAAATTCTTCTTAGTAGCTCGGGAGTCAACTAACTGACTGACTCAACTCGACTAACTGAGTCCGAGTCAACTAACTGACTGACTGACGGCTGTCGGCGATTCGCTCTTTTATATTGCACGTTTCTTGTTCCTGGAAGCTTCGGGAATATTCCCTATTGTGGAGCAAACGACTTGTCCGAACCCGCTAGCGTTGCGTCATTCACTCGGCGGCGCGGCGTAGGCAGGCAAGCTTCAAATTGTCGCTGCCGCGTCCGTTACAGTATTTTATTTGACAAGCATCGACTTTTCGTAGCCTATTGTTACTACTTCCTTATTATGGCTACAAGAATTTTTTTTACCATATGCACAATGTTGGCTAAATGGCGCGAAATTTAAAACAAATGCTTGAAAGCCTAACTACATCTACTATAATTTTTAAAAATGTGAAAACTGTCGGAAAGTTATTCAGCGTTTGTAAGGATAAAATATATAGCTACTTAAATTTCAGTCAACTTATAAGGTGACTTAACACCTCTTGTGGGGTTGCGCCGCTTCTTTCTAAATCTATTTATTGGAGTAGATCAGTCTCCTTATTTCGTCCATTTCTTTTACATTGTTTGTATTATGTCTCTCCATACTTTCCTGTCGCTTGTTTTATTTTTCCATCTCCCAATTCCTATGTTGGTCTCAAATCTTCTTCTACTTCCCGTACCCATATCGCTTTGGTCTGCTTCTCCTTCCTCCAGGTTTCCACTCAACTATTGCTTTGATTGTATCTTTTTCTCCTGCTCTCCATAGATGTCCTAGCCATCTGGCTCTCTGGCTTTTTATGTTTTTAACTATATCTTCTCCACCCAATTCTTTCTCTATTTCGTAGTTCATTCTCGCCCTATATTTATTTTCTGCTATCTTTATCGGACCTAGAATCGTTCTTATTATCTTTCTCTTCATTATTCTTAAATCTTCTTCATCTTTCTTTCTCATTGATATTGCTTCAGCAGTGTACAAGGCTATTGGTTTTATAATCGTTGCGTATATTTTCATTTTAGAGGCATGTGGTAATATTTTACTTCTAAGTAATTTTCAATTGGCACAGAAAGCTTTATTTGTTGCCATTATTTTTCTTTAATTTCTATTTCTCTTTCTCCTTTATTTGTTAATGTTTATACCAAGGTATTTGAATTTGTCTACTTGTTCAAATTTATATCGTATTTTTATTTCCTTATTTTCTACTTTTTTTCCTAGTATCATTATTTTAGTCTTATCCACGTTTATTTTAATCCCATTTTATTACCTTCTTCTTCTATATTCCGTAGTATTTCCTCCATTATCTTTCTACTTTCTGTTATTATTGTAATATCGTCTGCGTATGCGTATGCTTCAGTCAAGTGTATACTTAAAAAAAAAAAACAGTGTTGGGCCACTGTAGCAGTTATGACGTCATAATTTTAAAACATTGATAAATATTTCAATGTTTTTACTGAAATAAGTTGGTGTGTGGATGTGTAAGCTTACTATAAATATAGTTGAACTCATTTTTATTTGTGTACATATTTGTCATATGTTATCGAACGTTTATTTATTGAAATTTATAGTTGCGATAGAGCGTTATTAACGGTGCTGTCTTAAGACAATGAATGCAGGTCGAGAATTAATTTCAGAACTAGTACAACGTGCACATTTTTCTATGACGTTTATTAGTCCAGTTGAACAGTTATTTTGACTTGTCTTTGTGTTTACAGTTCACTCCATGTATTCTTTTTAAATTACATTTTTCAAATAAGTATTACAATATACAGTTTTACTATAAAATTTTAATAAATATTTTCTCTGATAGGTCTATGTAAATTATTGTTTCTATTGGCGATTTTTTATTAGAAGACTAACACAACGCACAATAAATGCAACAATAAAATAATTTAAATGCAGCTTATAGCATGTTTCAAAATGGGGCCAAATATGAATTATTAAAAATTAGTTGAAGGACTACTTAATGCAATGGTCTTAACGAGTTAACAATATAATTAATTCTTTGTACTTACGCCCATTTTCATAATCAACTTTATTAATACTTTGTGTCCCAAAGTATACTTTAAAATGTAGTTTCGTTTCCAAGAACTCTTTAATTTTAAGTGCACGGCACGATCACTTTACAAAACTTTAGTATTTTAACCACCTATAAACATATACATATAATAATTATGAGTGTTTGAAAAGTGTGAATACTATTTAACATAAATATGTATAGATCTGATGATACTTGTTGACATCTAGAAGCAGTTATTTTGATGACACTTTTGTAATAAAAGAACCTAAAATATATAATCGACGTATTATCTATTTCAATAATAGGACCAATGATGAATTTTATTGCAGATTTAGATCAAGTAAATTAGTGGTAACAAAACCATTGGAACACATAAGAGAAAGACTTGAATCACCTGTACAAACAGGTAAATATTTTAAGAAACTATTTATTTTTTTCAATATTCATTCAATTATAGGGGAGGTACTACAGAACCAGAAACAAAATTGTTGTTAACTATAAGATTTTATGCAAATAACAATCAACTTTATAATTTTTGTGACAGATATGTTGTTGGTGTTTTTCTTTTTTTTTTTTTTGTTTCAACTTGCTTATTTAAATTGTCATTGGATTTCAATGCTTTTTTGTTTATCGCTAGTAGATTTATAAAATGAATAGTTTTATCAAACTTCACATAGTCAAATGTGTATCATCAAAGAATGTACCACCGAAATTAGTATTGAATATGTTACTGGAGCAGAATTTTCCATGACGAATATTAGCATAAACGGCAAGAACATTTTTAAAATTACTAAAGCTCTTCTTGCATATAACAACAGTTTATAATTTAAAATATACTGTTAAGTAAAAATAATTCCTCTTTTTTGTAAAATTTGTTTCCCTTGTTCTATTGCAATCATTTAGAATTAAATTTTTATACAACAAAATTTTACATAAATCAATTACAGGCTTTCAAGTAAATTGCCTGTGTCTTCTGTCACTTTATCAATGAAAGTTTCATCAGACAAGTTCAAGTGTATTTTTACTTTCAAAACCGGACGAAATAACAAGGTAAAGATAAATTATACAAACGATATTATTATGTTGTCAAAAATCGTACAAACCATAAATCAAAGTTATATCAAGTATTTGTCAAGTTCCTGAGAATATTTCAAGAGACAGCAAAATAGGAGGACAAGTAGTGTCACAGTAGCGACACACATTTCCAGTGTAAAGAAATGCAAAAGTTCCAGCAACTCCAATTACGTTACGAGATGCATAATTACACAGTCGCTAAACTTCATAAATAAAACATGAACTAGAATTTCGTAATCCACGCGCATTTCGTTTCTAGCGCAAGTGCGTTAATGAAAGTAGATAATTTCATTATCATCATTAACTCCGCATATACTGGGTGTTTCTTAAACAATGCTCAAAATGATTAACAATCTACCACTTTTAATACGATAATATAACAATAAGTTTAATGATATAAATATTTATCAAGATCAGTCGGAAAATTCCTATCTACGACTATTTTACGGCCGAAAAGGGATTATCGGAAAGCTAAAAGCGGTGTTTCTATTGTTGGAGTAGTAAATATCGTTGAAGGCATCCTAGAAAAGTTATATCTTACTTGTTCCGAAGGATCTATTTGCCGCATAGCTGAAAAATAGTTATTTACTTTACAAGTGGGCAAAGTAAGGAATTACGCACGAGAGAAATTTTAGCACACGAAGCCGAAGGCAATGTGATAATTTTATCCAGTGGGTAATTCCACTTTGCTCACGTATGAAGTATAACGTTTTATCCAACACCTCTTAATTATTACAAAATTTATCAAAGAAATATTATTTGACAGTGACATATGCTTTAAATTTTTAAATTAAAATGTCAACCCAAGTAGTTACCAAGGTGCTGTGAGTTATATTATTGTTATAAATTAAAAAAATACTCACTAGTGATTTTCCTCAAAATTATACCCACTAGTGGGTAATCTGTTACTTTTCTTCTTTAAAATCACCATAGTTATAGAGCATTTATTGAGAGGTGTTGGATAAAATCCAATAATACTCTTGCGTCCTCAAATGGAGTAATGGAAAATAGGTTGAAAACTTTTTAGTTAAAACATATCCAATAGAATCCCTGTATTTCTGTTCAAATGTGCCAAAGTAACGAATCAGACCAAAGTTACACTAATAATTTAAAAATAAAAAAATTTATGTCAACGTTATGTGTAAAATATAAGTGTTATTACTCTCTCATTTTCAAATGGAGTACTTGAAAAGAACGAAGAAAATCTAATCAACTCGTAAAATATACCCGTTACCCGAGTTCCAAATGTGAAATTTATTAACAATATCGATATCATTTGATTTGAAGTTATCGTGACCGATTCGTTATTTTCTTGGTGGACGCTTTCCTGCCGGGGATTTATCAATTTGTTCGTAAACTTTTCAGCATCCGGTATAAACGCCTGCTTATGCATATTTCCGTTTGATTTGTGCACTTTCCCGCAGTGCTCTGTGCGCTAATGAAGGTTGCGTGCGATCTTGAGGTTTTTCAATGCTATTTATATACGTTTACTTGGCTGTATGGTTTGCTAATTCACTTTCATAGTTGGTATTTTAAATGCAACGAGCATTACTCTGACATACATTTAATTACTGGCGTAAAACCTACAATGAGGAATTAATGAGTCGAATGTTCCATGAACTTTACTACCTGATTAATTGTTAATCAGATTTTCGCAGAAATACATGTTTTGAGGTAGATTCGGTTTCACCATTTCATGACATTTTTGTGGATGGATGGATGGATGAACGCATGGATGGAGAGATGGATTCATATGCTCAATAACTCACGAAGGAGAACAGATAAGAGTAACGAAACTTCAGAATTATGTGTTTAATTACAAAACAGTAAGTTACGCAAAACAATAAATTCAATTTATTTAAAATATAAAATTACCCATACCAACCAAAGACTACCTCAAAAAAATTAAGACACAATTCACTGAACAATGGAATACTAGATGGACACAAATAACAGGAAACAAACTAAGAAACATTAAAACAGACACCTCAAAATGGACTAACATAAACAATCGGCGAGACCAAATAAAAATCACGAGACTTAGAATAGGACACACAAATTTAACACACAAACATTTCATACAAAAAACAGAACCAGAAAAATGCAATGAGTGCAACATACCAATCACAGTGCAACACATAATACAAGAATGCCCAAAATATACGACCCAAAGAACGCAAAACAACATAGCCCAAACACTAGAAGAAAATCTAGGGAACAACATTGACCAACTGAAAAACATAATAAAATACTGTACCGACATCAACTTACTGAAATACATATAAATTATTTATATAAACTACGTAATACCTCAATATTGTACCGGGTACTAATAACCGGAGTAGTTGAAGTACTCACTATTTTTTAAATAAAAAAAAAAATATATATATATATATATATAAAATGAGCCGCAAAAAAATAAATAATGAATAAGCCCACCTAACGCACAACCGACGAACTCAAACCGTTGTACTCGTATTTAGGTTATTTATCTTAACGGAAAACGGATAGTTCTTACTGTCATATACCGAGTGTAGAAAGGAAATGTGGAATATAGGGATTTCAAAACTATTTTTTTATTTTGCTGTAAATTTTTATACCTATTCACTTTGCAGCAAAAATGTATATACAAAAGTTGTTCAGAATTTAAAAATGTATGCAATAGGACTCATTTAGTTATTACTATCAGTATTTCACGAGGTGTCAATCAAATTGAAATCAATACATTTGTTTGATATATCGTGAAATACGAACATTTAGGTAACCAAATAGGTCTTATTGCATGTATTTTAAAATTCTGAACAACTTTTGTATTTACACATTTGTTGTAAAATGAATAGGTAAAAATTTACAGCAATATAAAAAATTGCACTATATTCCACATTTCAATTCTAAATCCGCTATGTATACAAATAATCATGTTTTTTTAGTTTTTGTCGTCAACACAAATGAAATAAAAAAGTTATATCTGTTTTTAACACTTTTCTAAAAGTGTAATGGTTAATTATTATTAAAAATCAATTAATAATTTGCAAACTGCAGAAAGTATTAAATTACTTTAATAATAGGTAATTCTTCGTTTTAATTACTACCTGGTATTCACAAATATAATAATTTCCTCTTGCAAAACTATTGCTTCACGTACCTAGTTAAAAGTGCTCCTACGTGCAGACTTACTTTCAATATTTTACACACACATAATTTCAATTTAGACGGCTATTCTTATTACAATAGACGGAACAAATTTTTCTAAAATTGATTTGACATGGATTATGGGATAAAGTTATGGGTGACGTATGTCGTTATTGGCACCATTTTGCTGCTACATTTCACACTGAATTAAAATTAATTCGCAAGTTTACGATATGACCTAATTTTTACTACATGTATAGGAACCATTAAAAAATAAATTACGAGAATTTCGCGGTAATACATGTTTTAAGGTCTCCTGAATCGAATTTGATCATCACCCAATGACGTATGTATCGATGGATAGATTAATGAATGGATGAATGAATGGATAGATGGAATGAAAAATGATAGAGTAAGGAAACTTCATAATTGTTGATTTTGGTCGTAATTTACTGGACATAGAAAACAATAAACTTTTTTGTTATTTGGTTACCTAGTTGTATATTGTTTTTAATTTCTGTCTGTAAAGTCTGTAAAGAGCCAGTTTTTGAACAAGTGATTATAATACAGTCGAACATAAAAAATATTATTAGCAATTTTCCCATATCTGCATTCAATTTTGAGCAAGGCAAGAAACCGGTTAACCGTTATTTTTGGCTCAAAAGTGATATTTTTAACCGTAACCGAAACCGATATTTATATTTCCTGAAAAAACCGGTAACAATTAACCAAAAAATTAAGAAACCGGTTGTTTAAACCGGTTAATTTAGTTCATTATTTGGCTGTCAAACCTGTTCTGTGTAGTTTGAACGTATATCGCAGACGAGCCTTTTGTCCTTACTAGCTACTATGTACTACTATTTAGAACACTCAACAAACACCAGTATTCCTGTATGTTTTTTCAAACAGTTTCAATAAACCGGTTTACTTCATAATCGATTCTTAAAACTGGTTAACTTATCCATTTCTAAAAACCGGTTTTGTAGTCAGTTAACCGGTTTTTCATCGAAAACCGATAAGAAAATTTTGAGAAATACTAAACTGTATTTGAGAAAATGATATTTTAAAAATATTCATTAAACCTTATCGCGTTTGGTATTAAATTAAGGGTCTCAGGAAGGAGAATAATTGAAATCATATGTCAATTAATTTTGAACGATCGTCAATTGCTTTTCTATCTCCCACACACACAGGGTGTCTACTTTTTCATTACAATGTTAAATTTTTCATTAGGCGATAGTTCGTTTGTTCTGAATTTTAGAACAAAACAAAAACTGCCTAAAATGAGTCCTTATTTATTGATCAAATACATTTTTGTTATAGACGTAGAGTGTCATGGAAAACTAAACATACAATTCAAACAGTTGTATTGTTGCTACCAATGTTAAATTTCATATTTAGATTTGTCATGTTCATATAACGAGTAGATTTTGGTAGTAATCCATCAACCGGAAGTGGTAGCTTACTTGAAAACCTATTAGGTTTTTTCGACACCTCAATAAATAATTTAGTGTAAATTTTGTAATGTTTAAAAAGACGTAGAATAATACTGGCTATACTTTTTAATTCAAAACATTTTTCTATAATTTGTACCATTTTTGTAAGAGTCGAATATAAGTTCCAAGTTACCACTTCCGTTTGTTTTTCTTTTCTATACATACAGGTGAAACCTAAAACTTCCTTCTTCTTCAAATTTATTTAAAAACAAACATATCATTTCTAATTTCAATAAACACCAACAATACGAATTACATAATCTAACATTTCTCATCTGTCACAATCACAATAATTTCATCTACACCTCTCTAACCGGATGTAAAATACAACAAACCTCTTACAACAATTAAATATATTTACATCAAGAAGGCCAGACCGTGCCCGTCAATGTTTAATTAACGGAAAATATAACGCATTGTTATACGAGAGTGAAAGTCCACTACGTATACTATAGACACACAGTTCGTACACTCCACAGCACAACTATTTGTTTTCTTCGTCTTCCTTCCGATGTGGATGAAATGTCCTATATCCGCTTCCGTTTAATTATAACATATTTTTATTTTCTATACGTAAGAGCGCTATAGGTAATTACCATATTTAATTTAGTTTCCGGGAATTTGTGATATTGTGATTTTCACTAATGGCGTAATTTCAGTGACGGAATTCAGACTGGAATTGTTTGATTTAGTGACGTAGGAAATTTTGGTTAATAATATGTTATTAGGTTTTTGGAATTTGCTAGAATATTTGAATAATATTAAGAAAATATGTGAAATGTATCTTTTGGGTAAAGCCTCATTCACACATCGAAATTAGTTCGTGTTTTATGTTTTTCGTTTTGGTTTTAACAAGTTTGTAGCATGTCTTTCATATGTAACCGTTCCAGAATTTGGTTTTTGTTTCAACACAAAAGTTTGCAAACTCCAAACTTATATTTTGGTTTTACGGTTTTACGTTTGACTTAGGAATCGACCAATAGAAGGATGCGTAAAATGATGTAGCGATATACAGTTATCTCTTTTTATTAACTGTCATTCAAAATACGTACGTAACCAAATATTTGTACGATAGAAGTAAACGCTTCTTCGACGTTCGTGTAGGATAATTTGTATATTAAAACGTATCGTTTTTGTATAATTTTATAATATATTTACCATTAAAGTATGTAATTTTCTGACAGTTTAGTTTAATGTGGTGTATTGCAGATAACTAAATTACCGATCTAGTTAAATTTATTTATTATATTTATCACTATATGTCGCTACTAACTAAAAGGAACAACTAAAACGTCATTTGTGAATGCAATTTACCAATCCAATAAAACACAGAACATAAAACTAACACTAATTTTGAGTAGTGAATGAGGTTTTAAAGCCTGCTATATCTCGAATATGAACTACAGAAGAAATATTTTTCTATATCACTGTTTTGAAAACTACACATTCTACAACTAAATACCATATTGTAACAACATCATTCCATACGCTATGGAATAATTTCGACGAATAAGAACCGCATATTAGCGCGATATATGAAGTATCTTGATTCAGTTACTATGGTTACGTCTGTTATTATTTTATTTATTTGAGTTTGACGTTTTCGACAGTTTTATATTTGTATTTTTTGTATAATTTCCAAAATCTTGTTATAGAAAGTATAGTCTACAACGTTTAACGGAATGGCATATCCCACACTCGCAAACCGTAGCCCTCGCCTTCGGCTCGGACTACAAACTTTTTGCTCGCGTGGAATATGTGCCATTCCATTACTTATTGTAGAATATACCACTATTTTACGACCACTTTGAAATCTGCTCATTGCATGTTTGTTGTTGCTAGGGAAATGAGGTAAATTGCAAGCATCGTGAGAAATGAATTTGTTTTGTAAGTATTTCAATACAGGTCATTTCATTTTAGTACAGGTGCCATTGCTAGGATACATATATAGAATTGTCAAATATTGGAATGGTTAAAGCGGGGCAGATTTATTATTAAAATATAAATTAATTACGAAATAATATCATGGTCGTAGAATGGAATGTCCATTTCATACTCGTAGGAAATGAGTACCATTCCATGCTTGTTGTACAATATACTTTTCTACGTCACTGGTTAGACAGTAATAATATATACCTTTCTTATTTGAAACATTTTTTTTTAATATGGAATAGTTCAGAAATGATTTGAGAATGAACAAATCTACGAAATTGATTTTATGTCCATTGTCCATGTATACTAAGCTATGTATCTTTTAGAGAAAACAAAAACATCATTAAATTGGCCTAGTAGTGTGGCAATTTTTTTGAGCCTCTAAATTGAAATACACTGTTAAGTAGTAGCAATGGTGTTACCCTTAAACTTCTTTATTTAAATTTCCATGTTTCTTATAGCGGTGCAACTGTTCTTGGCCGTATAATATAAAAGAGCATTCTTACGAACAGTATTTTACAGCAATACTCAGGATATACGTTTCATAAACAGATATCTAATTATAATAAATTAATAATAGTTGTTTGGAATATGGTTGCGATGGGAAACAGAATGAGAAAGTAATTTTACGATTTTGAACAATTGCTATGTACTTAGAACTGTGAAATTATTAACGACCACGTAATAATTACAACTAAGTGAATCTGTCATTTCTGCAGAGTAGGTCTAGGCCTAGGCTAATAACACATTCTTTAAATTACTGTGTTTTATTTGCCATCATAATGACATAAATAGTATTTCTTTAATTACATAGAACCTTAGATTTATTGTTTATTACTAGAATTTTTTTATAAAACCAATAACAACACGGATTAGCCACTAAAGCTTGAATTTTATTTGGGAATTATGACTTTTATTATAAATCTACATGTAAAATAATAAATCTAACCCCTAAACATTAAAGTAGTAACAAAATAATTAAATAAGTGTGACAATAATTAGTTTCATCATCAGTAAATGCAAAAGGGATAAAATCAAGATTAAAAAACTTGTATATAAACCAAGGTCAGTTGTCAATATTTTAAAAATTAGATTTAATAGTGTATTTTACATATTTTCTTATTTTATTTTTAACCAACATAAAAAAAGAGGAGGTTCTCATGTCGACACGGATATTTTTTTTATGTATAACCACGCTACCACGCAAAACTTTTTCTATAACACTGTTTTGGAAACTGGGCATTCCACTACTAAAAATTGTTATGGAATCACTAACATTCCATACGCGGCGTATGGAATATTTTCGACGAATCAGAACCGCTTATAGCGCGACATATGAAGTATCTTGATTCAGTTACTATGGTTAGGTCTGTTTGTTTTAATTTGATTTATTTGAGTTTGACGTTTTCAACCGTTTTATATTTGTATTTTTGTATAATTTCCAAAACATTTTTATAGAAAGTATAGTCTACAACATGTAACGGAATGGCTTATCCCACGCTCGCAAACCGTAGCCCTCGCCTTTGGCTCGGGCTCCAAACTTTTTGCTCGCGTGGAATATATGCCATTCCATTACTTGTTGTAGAATATACTATTACAGAGTAGTCCGATTTTAATGATTCTTTTTTTATTAGATAGCGTTCGTCTATTGTTTGTTTGGCTTTGGCGCCGACTCAAAATTTGTTATATTTATTTAGGAGCTTAGTTATTTAAATTAAAAAGGTGTATTTAATTCTTCGTTTTTTAGTTTCTTTTTTCCACGGTTTATTTTTTGTTAAAAAGTTTAAATTTAGATTGTTCTTAGCCTTAGAATTTTACAACTTATTTTATACACTTTACACACTTCCTATTTCCTATCGCATTTAAAATTTAGAAATACCCAGAAAAATATTCCACATGTTACAGAATCGGTTTATATAAGTACCTAATTTCTATTCCTCTTTCCTCTTTCACCGACAAATTAATATTCCGCCCGGGAACATTTCCTACAGCACATAAATTTGTATTCCAAAACTTCAGAACACGGGAAATCAACTTTCAAATAATTTATTCTTGTCACATTTCAGGCGAATGACCAAAAATACAGTTTCCGAATATAAAGTAAAAACTCACCGTTTTACCGCTCGAATCATTTGTAATACAAAGTGTATATTTGTTCAACAAACGAAACTTGAAGATTAGTAGTGACTTATGTGTTATACAAACACTTTTATTTCATGGTGTATGATTCCAGAACATGCATTTTATTTAAATTTTGTATAATTACACAGCACACGTAATATGTGGGTAATAATGTCATCGTTGGAAAATTCAACGCAAAAAAGAACATAATTTTGTATGTTTGCAAACAGATGAAAGGTGTAAGCTGTCACCGATAATTGTTTATGCGTTGTTCGTATAAATTAAACATCTTCAAATATAATTTAGTACTTACTTTATTATTTTTGGTAATAAACTATTCTATAGTAATGAGATATTAAACAATTTGTCAATATATCAAAAACGAAAAATATTTGACATTTCATAAAACAGTTATAGATTTATTTATTTATTTATATATATATAAAAGAAAGACATGGAAAAAAATTACTCTCAAATTCGTCCTTATATCATTACAATCTTCTACGAAATTTCTACAGAAAATAATACAATAATGTAATGTGTGTGCCGAGGTGTGTGTATTTATTTGTGTGTAAGTGTGTGTGAGGAATTTTTCGTCCACTATAATTCAAAATTTGTTGAGGCTATTAATGTCAAATTCCATATTGAGATTTTACGAGCTGATTAGATTTTGGGAACAATATATTAACCGGAGCTGGCAGTTTACTTGAAAGCCTATCAGGTGTTTTGGCCATATATCAATAAATAAATAAACTAGAGTAAATTTTGTTATATTCAAAAAGATGTAGAATTTTCTCTCTATGTTGCACCTTTTAAAAGTTGTATTAGAATATCTTACCGTTACCGGAAAAATCAAGTGAAACGTACCTGGAACAAATAAAATATTATTAATCACAGTAAAATAAATAAATAATTATATTATCTTGCGATTTGCCTATTTTTACAGTGGCGGATTTTCGATGTTGCCGCCGGTAGGCTGAAATATTTTGCCCCCAATAATCAGGGGCGGATATAAAATATTTGGGCCTACACAAAATCTTTGCTTCGAACCCCTACGTAAAAACATAAAATACATGTATATAAATAGTTTGAATCAATTTTGCCTCTTTTGCCTAGGTCAAAGTCCACCCCTGCCTATTTTTGTCAGAAGGGCAAGATTTGGGCACATTTTTTATCTTCTTTAGAAGCCATGTACTTTGTAATTCTCCTGTTACCTACGAATATTTACTAAAGCAAAGTATATAAAATTGGATACAAAACACAGCAAATAGAAAGTAAAAAAAATTAAACTTTATTAAAAGTATTATAAATCCGTGGAAAATTTGCCGCCGTTAAAAATGTGCCGCCGTAGGCTTCAGCCCACTTAGCCTAATAGGAAATCCGTCCCTGTATTTTTAGTGTGGCACTCTGCTTTCACATATCTCGGTAAGCAATATGTATATTTAACTTAGTACATTCGAGACAAATTTACTTATTTTATGGATTTTTAAAATTTAGTGTAAAAAATTTAAACTAATTTATTTTTTGCTAACAGTCTGTAAAGTGTACTTTTATGCTTATGCTGAAAAAATATTTTACATAGCAACCTATCAACAAACGCATAACAACCGTCAACAAATGCATAGCAACCGTTCAACACATGCATGGCAACGTAATTCGACAGGGATAACCTTCAAAATATGTATATAAAATAATCACTGAAATAATATTAATTCCAAATCGGCAAAAAAATTATTTGTTCAACTCGGCACCAAACATAGATATATAGATCTTCGGCTGTTGTAAATCTGGTATTTTAGTGCTTAGTTAAACAAATAACTATTATTGACTTTGAAAGTAAATTTATTTGTATTTTATCTAAAACCTAACATAAGGCAGTTCATTGAAACAATCCTACAGTAGACAACGTATTAATATTTTTACACAAACGTCATTTATAAATAGTTTGTCAACGTATGGGGTAAAAATCTTAATATATTTTCCGTATATGCATAAAATAGATAAATGCATAATATCACATTATGTAGTCTGAGGGTGGCACTCTGCTTGGAGTAGATCTCGGTTTCACATATTTTTGCGTGTGCAGTTCTGACAAATAACAACCCCCAAAGATGGCGAAGAAGGAGTGAAAGAGCCACAGAATAATAACTAGACAGTTTTTTTTTTTTGAGATTGAGGATCTTATGATTTACAGTCGGAGCTATGTAACAAATAAATATTTCTACAAAATATACGAATGATATTTTAATGTAAAAAACCTTATTATAAATTACTAGTATTTCATTAGAAATTAGATTAACAGAAACAAAATCTTAAAATAGAAATTGGTCTTAAGTTGTAGAAATTAGATATTTCTCATATGTAGTTACTTTTATACACATGTAATTAGTAACGACACAATTCATTCTGAAAGGAAACAAAAGTAGAAACTGAATTTACGGATAGCATTTCATACATTTAACGAGAAATCGCACAAAAGTATTACAAAACATGAAAATATATTCTTTATATGACGAGAAACCGATAAATCCATATTCCTAAACTCCGCTGAATACTTCAATATGTTCCTTCCAAACTATATAAATTTTCATACAAGAATATTTATCAATCCTACAAAAGTTTTCAATGAAAACGGAAATCGGATTGGAACTATTCAAATCAATTTTTTCTTCACTTAAGAGGAATCTGTTTGTTTAAGAAAACATTTTTATCAGTGTAGAATTATATTATCTTGAATTTGTATGTTTAATGCACAAGCAAGTAATGATCTTAAATATTCATTTTGGTATCATTCAATCAACCGGAAGTGGTTTTTTACTTGAATGACTATCAGGTTGTTTGGGCATATCTCAGTAAGAAATTGAGTTAGAGTAAATTTTATTAGATTAAAATAGATGTTGAATAAAATTGGTATGCCTCGCCTCTGTGGCTCAGTGGTTTAGAGTTTAGAGCACTAGACTCTGACCCAGAGGTTCCGGGTTCGATTCTCGGACAAATTGGTGTTTGTGACTGACTACACGCAGACACCTCCATACTTATCACTAAATCGGTGTCTATGTTTGACTACACGCAAATACTTTCATCCTCATATCGCCCATCACCCCGTTTAATGACCCAAGTAGTTGAAGCCGCATCATAATTACAAAAAAAAATGGTAACAATTTTTATTTGAAGCTTTTCTCTCTATATTGCACCGTTTAAAAATTATTTAGGCAAAAATGACACGTCTCGACCAATTAACTGTAACTGTATCATCGCTCTATCTTACTCAACGCTATTTTCTTAGGTGATATGGAGTATAGCCGTCTTATGTTTATTATAAGATGAACATATTTCTCGTGAGGTCAGCCAGAATATTTGACATCGTCTCAGTTAAACGTTGCGTTTACCGGTTAATGGAAATAATCATTACAATCCGTTATGAAGAACTAGGTGTCCAGTAGATATGGTACAGTACAGTACAACAGACAGTACGGTATAAGATGCACTATTAGAACCAGTGATGAATAGTTATAGATGTAATTGGTTAATTAACGAGATTTCTTCTTTGCAGACTGAGGAAGTGTGTTAATGATTATTTTATTACGTTAAACGTTACTGGTATTACGCATTCATTAGTCAATAATGGCGTTAACGTCTCCTTGTGCAAGGTTAATTTGTGTATTCCGAGTCAAATGGTCATTATTATATGTAGCACGGAGATGCTTGCTGATATAAATAATACGCAACGAAAAACAACCGGGAAAGAGATTAACAAAATAATAAATAAACTAAACGGATGATATATAATTTAATAAATTTTAAAATATTTGACGCATTAGTTTCAAATGATTTCGATTCCGTTACAATACTAAAAATCTACCGAATTAATACAAGCATACACCAATAAATCAAACCTTAAGAAACCCCTTTAAAATATGCATCTTTTTGCAAGTAAAACAATAAATCGTATTCTGACTAAACAACCACAAATATTTGAAATTTAGTAAATTTTGCCATTTATTAAAACTAATTTATTACGAGACAACTTCAAAAGAAAAAAAAATGTCAGTATATTGACGAAGCAAGCTCGTAACTTCGTTTCTAGCTTCCATGTCATTATATAAGCGAAGCAAGCTCGTCACTTCGTTCCTCGCTTTCTAAATATCTCGAGACCAGCACCACCTACCAGGTCAACTTTTTGCAAAAATATTTCTTTTCACGTAACTAATACGCATTCAAAATATGACCCGAATCTGATCATAAATACAACTTTTCAAAATATCTCACACAAACGTATTGGAGTGTCCCAATGTACCCCCTATTTTATACCCTTAACTGATGAATTTTGATAAACACTTATAATAATAATCTTTATTACTCGACAGGACGAATCCCAATTACAGAGTAAGTTAAATACAAAAAATACATAAATAAGTGAGATAAATAGACAAAAATATAAATATGCATAAGGTTTAAAATCATTTCAAAATACATAAAAAATCAAGGTTTGATATGATATAATGCAATAAATCAAGAGATACTTTAAAATAATCTATCGAGTCTGTTCTTAAACTCGCTAAATCTTAAACTAAAATCCAATTCAGAACAAACTGAATTGTATGAGCGACACATTGTGTTTATTGGAGAATTATAATAATAATTAGTGCGGGAAGACTTGCAGAAAAATGTGTAGTCACATCTAGTGTTACAATTGTTAATATAAAAATTCAATTGATATAGTAATTCCATATCATCCACATAATTATTAATAATTTTATATACAAAGATAATTTGCTGTTTCTTACGCCTGTTATCTAGAGGTTCCAAGTTAAAATTATTCAGCAATAGTGAGTAATCAGATAACGGCCAAAAGTGGAACAGTCTGTAACATATCGCTTTACAAATTTTTTTCTGAATATTTTCCAGAGAGCTTATGATGTTTTGTTGATGAGGGTTCCAAATAATAGAACCATAATCTAACTTACATAATATTAATGATATAAATAGAGATTTATAACATAAGAAACTACCGAATTCCTGTGTAGAGCGTAAAATAAAACCCAGCACTTTGTAGCAAGACGCAATAGTGCGTTCAGCATGATAGACAAAAGATAATTTAACATCTAGAAAAAGACCTAAGTCTTTTACTAGTTCCACACGATTTAGGATTTTATTGCCCATAGTGTACTGAAATGTGATAGGGACAATTTTCCTACTGTAGCTGATAATTTAACATTTGTTTAGATTAAAATTTAATTGATTTATCTGCGACCAATTGAAAATAGCGTCTAGATCTTGCTGAAGAAGATAACAGTCTTCACCCTATAATTTAAAATCATCAGCGTACATGAGATAGTTAGAAAATTTGATAACTGTGGTAATGTCATTTACAAATAGTAAAAATAATAAAGGGCCTAAGACAGAACCCTGTGGCACTCCTGAGTAGGCTATAAAGTGCGTAGATGTAAAACCATTACAGTGCACGTACTGAACCCTGTTACATAAATAAGACTTAAAAAAATCGTGTAAGTTATCAGAGAATCCTATTGCTTTTAGTTTATCTAACAAAATTGAATTATACACGTGTTTCATTATTTTTATTAAAGAGTCTAAGTATAGAATTTCAAGTCAAAAGACATTGTTTTTCACCCACCCCATACAAACTCTCAATCCCCTATTTTACACCGAAAGGTTGAATTTCCCAAAATTCTTTTCTTTTGCTTGCCTGTGCCATAAAAGGAACCTACTGTCCAAATTTCGTAATTCTAGCTTCGGTAGTTTCGGCTTTGCGTCTATGAGTCAGTCACGCGAAAAAGACCCTCCTCTTTATAATATTAGTACAGTTCATAATTTTTGTTCATTAGAGAAAAACTACAGAGCAAATACATATTAGAATTCATCGAAAGTCAGCTAGAAAGGTGGAGACATATGGAGAGAATGGATAATAACAGAACAGTGCTCAGAGTATGAACATCAAAAATCAAGGAGAAAAGAGATTATGAGCGACAGAACCAAAAAACCCATGGACAGCACGATCAAGAAAATATTGAACTGTAGAGGAAAAACAACAAAAAACTGGCGGAAAACAGAGAAAAAAAATTGTACTTGAATACAAGAACCATCGTCACACCTCAGGGTAGAACATATTTTGAGCCCAGACCTAGTAGCTTCCAAAACTACACCTTGCAGAGTCGCATATCGCTTTGTCAATCTATATACAAAAATTATAAATACAAACAGTACAAACAAAAATTGATAAAATGATAAAAAACACTTTTGCTGCGCAAACAATGATTGTAGATTTCGAAATATATTTTTTATATTTTCTACATTTTTATGTGTAATTGTTTTATCAAAAAGCTATTAAAATTATAAATATTTATTTTGATAACAACAAATCACTTGACATTCAGTTTAACATTTCCAATTCACAGAAACTCATCAACACACAATCACAACTTCATAACCTACTCGCTCATAATTCATGTCACACTACCAAAAAATATATCCGCCCAGACATTTCCTCAACAATTTCTTTTCGAATTCACATTCTTTCTAATGTGTAACGTTTGGTTGTGCAACTACAGCCAGCCGTGCCATATGGGCTCTACACCGCGTCGGTTACGGTACAGAACTTCTGACGAAACGTCGTGTGAGATCCTCTGTTATAGTCAGACGTTCAGATTCATTTTGTACAAGTTTTAATTAGTTATTATGTAGTAAGGGAGTGCTTACTGACTTAAACATAACAAAGGATATACAAGACAAAACGACCGAACATGAGGTGGTGAACCAGAAGGACAAGAAGATCAAAGTAATGAAAATAAGAAAAGTGGGCGATGAATGGGAGAATATTAACATAAGGTGCGAGGGTGAAGAGTTGAAAGTTATGGTATAAGGGAAACAAAATTGTACACACTTAATGAATGACATAGAATTATTGTTAATGCTAACATCTATAATTTCATTGTGTATAAATAATTTAAATATCTATAATATTTATTATACTAGATTGCAACAACATGGTACTGGTTATATTGGTGTTAAAATTGTAAGTATACATTTAATTTATAGCTATTAACATTTCTAGCGATGTATGAGTATCATAACAGCCGCAGATGTCAGTTTGAAATCCGAGCTCGTAGAGCGAGGATTTTAAGACATCTAAGGCCTAGTATGAGTCAAAACATCCGTGGTTTGTTCAATAGTTTACCGGTTTCACAATATCAAGACGTTAATGTCATTAATAAATATGTACTATGTTTTGAAAGTAAGTCTGGTTTTATTTAACACCATGGTTACAGTTGTTTTGTATCATATTTATAAATAAATTTTTTACTTAAACGTCAAATGTGTTTATAATGGCTAGATAAAAAGTGGATTTTGGCGATGCTGAATTTGGAACGCAGCATGGAAAGCTCTGAACAGCTTAATTGCGCGTGGTATTAATAAAAAATCGTTATATTGTCATTGTGTTTTATTTTCATTTTCTTGACTGTTTCGACAGGTCAGTATGGTAATATTACCGTACAGCATAGAGTTATGACATACTTACCCTGTCTACTTTTGTGCATGTAAACATAGATTTAATCTCCTGAAACTGGTAATAGTTATTGCTTTGCCAACGTGTGAAGTATAACGTTTTATCCAACATCTCTTAATAAATGCAAAATTTATTAAAGAAATATTATTTAACAGTGACATTTGTTTTAAATTTTCAAAAAATTAAAATGTCAATCGAAGTAGTTATCAAGGTGTTGTGTTTTATTATTATTGTTATAAATAAAAAAATACTCACTAGTGAGTTTTCTCAAAATTATACCCACTAGTGGGTAATCTGTTAGGTACTTTCCTTGTTTAAAATCGCTGTAGTTATAGAGCATTTATTGAGAGGTGTTGCATAACCTGTACTGTAAGTTACCCATTAATAACAAAATTTATACACAGTAAATGGAACTTTTATTGCACAATTGGTTTTCATGGTTACATCATTTACTTACCGTCCACGGTGGATGGTAAGTGAAACTTACCGTTCATGGTGGACGGTAAGTAAATATATATCATTGAAATTTTATTTTTAACCTCAATCTGACAGCTGTTGATTTTGATACATATTTTCCTTTTCTTATATTTACGCAGGTATTGCAAAAAATAACTTACTAACCTCGAACTGTAAGTGATTTTTTAGGCCTCGAATGTTTAGGAAATCTCGACCCTACGGGTCTCGACATCCCAAACTACATTTTCGACCTAAAAACTATAACTTACAGTTCACGGTACGTAATATACTATTACCTAATATTTTTATTAGGACAGAGTCCAACTCAGTGCTTAACTTGAGAAACCAACAACAGTTTAACATTTATATGTATGGCAGGTGTAATTTAAGGTATCTTTATAAAAGCAATACAGGGGCGTTTAATTGTTTTATGATTCTTTGGGTTTTTAATGATACATACTTTACTAACAGAAGGAGAAACTAATCCTTGCAGAAGAAGAATAATATTTGAGTAACATTTTTCACGGTCGCTCTCGCGTCGTGTCTAAAACGTTACAGACTATTTTATTACTTAAATATTACCCTTATCCCGTCGTTTATTACGGCAATTAAAATCATTAAGCTGATAAATTTCTCGGAATTTAATCTTTGTTGATTCGCAACGATACTCGCTCAATTTACTTTATAAAGAGTAAACAGCAAATAAATGTTAAACTGGCGAAACTGAAGTTGATTTAACGATAAATATTTTTATCAGAATTTCATTTTTATTGGCGGCAATCAAGGCGAAAGTTGATGCAGAATATTGTTAATCCGAAAGCAAATAGCTTCTCAAGGTTCAAAATCTGATCAAATAAAAATATGATGTGTGCAAGTATATGCAACTTATAACCGATACAATGTAGAGAAAAATTTCAAATAAATATTGTCAAATCACGGCCTGCAAGGATGGTAGTAATGGAGGAGCCATAGGATTAACTCTATGGGAAGAAAATTTTCGGAAATTATTTTCGAAAATTTGTCTGCTGTGAGGATCGAACCGTGAATCTTATGATCCACCGAAGCTTTGCCACGTAGCTATCAATTTCATATTCCCGTCTATCTTCTTGATTTATTATTCGATTTATTTTTTTTTTTTAACCAGAGCGTGTAAGAACAAGGTCCTTTTTAAATAATTTAATATTTAATTAATGTTGTAATTATTATATTGCAAAAGGATCATATTAAAACATATTGGGTGGAACCACGAGCTCTGTTTTTGGGTGTTTTTAGAGCAGTGTTTTAGGCTCGGTTTTAGCGCTGTACAACGTTTTAAAATTATTTTATAAAAAAATGCTTTCAATAAAAGTTACAGAGAAATGTATTATCTACAACTTTTATTTGAAGTATTTTTTTATAAAATAATATTAAAACGTTGTACAGCGCTAAAACCGAGCTTAAAACACTGCTCTTAAAACACGCAAAAACAGAGCTCGTGATAACAGCTATTTTGTTTGTAGGAAATCTGGGTACTTGAGAGAGTATACTTGAAAGTCATTTATACAATAGAAAATTCAATCATTTAAATGATTAGTCATAGTTAAAAACATTCTTTATTTTACCAGAAAAATGCGTAATTTAATTGTTAAGACTTTATAAACATTTTCTGCTTAATGCAACGGTAAATTAAACGACCATAAAATGCGCTAAGACTCGCCTGTAATTAGTAAATTAATCACCAATTTACACTGTGAAATCTACTAATTTAATTCAATATGAAATCAGATACAAAAGCGAAAAGTTGGTTATTTTCTGAAGAAATCTATACTCCACATAGCACGTTTTTCCACAGCGAGACAAGAGCTCATGCAATTATTTTTTCGCAACATTGCATTCCTTTGCAACTTGACAGTTCACGACCTAGATATTCATTTCTTACTTGGTCTCTCCATTTTTCGCTATACTATCACTTTTGTGAATTCAGAGACCGAATAAGTCCTTTTTACAATATTATCAGAAATAGTTCTTGCTGTTAGAAGGAGTAGAAAAGGTTTGAACCGGCGACCTTAAACTTGTAAGACGAGCATTCTAACCGCATAAACATCTGTCTGTCATAGATGACATTTTAGTAGAAATTTTTTCTCTACACATATTTTCTTAATAGAGAGAAATTTTTGAAATTGCAGAAATTTTTCATGTTTTTGTTTATAAATATTTATTTTGACAAATGAGTTTGGAAAGTGACGATTAGAATGACATGTTTTGAAGTTGAAAGCAAAACTGAATAATTTTGTTTCTTTCAACGGATGACAGTTGACAATTTTTTGTTGTATTTTACTTTCGTTTAGCTTTTGTTTAAGAGGAGAGACGGTGTTTAAAATGTAAGTATAATATAGCAAATATATGCTTTTTAGTATTTTTTTACATATTTACGTTACTAAAAAAAGTATACCGGGTGTAACATTAAAACCTGGCCATAGGCGTTTAACATGAGAAATCAGTTATTCTTTGTGCCAAAGTAAGTTCTGCATCTACTAAATCAGTAATCACATTTCATTTTATACATTTTGTATTAAAAATAATCGTTTTTAAAGTTTTATAAGAATTGCTTATTTATAATGTCAGTCATGGAAATGAAACAAAATAAACAAATGTGTGACATTTTAACTGTAAGAAAAAGTTTAGTTTATTATGAATTTGTGATTGATTTAAAAAATTGTATATTATTACATGAGAGATTATGAAGATGAAGTTTGCGTCACGAGCCGTAGGCAAGTGATGCAAATTATCCGAGTGAATAATGACCATAATCCCCAATATAATACTATACTTTTTCTACTCCTGTAAATTCGGAAACCATTTCTGTAAATTATCGAAATTCATTGAAAACACACGTTGAAAAACAACAACATGAAAATACAAAATGACAACTGACTATACCTATGTCAACTGTCAGACGGCCGTTGCTTGGTGATCCACATCACGTCTTTAAAATAACCGTGAATAATGGATTTCTGGTTCTGTGATTGGTCGAGAAGAGTGAATTATGAACCATAATGTCGTGAATTGTGGGTACTATAATTCATCGAAAAAATTTAAATAATGGGAATATATTTAAACAGGAGTAGAGAAATGTTTGTTATTCACTGTTCTTATAAAGAAAATAAAATGAATTAAGTATTTTTTTTTTGTGAAATTGCTATTATATTAAAAAATTATAAAACAAAATTCCATTATATTAGTTGTAATTTTTTTCAGTGAACAGTTATCTATTTTTAATAATAAATCTTTTGTTGTCACTTAAAACAATTACAAATTCATAGAATATTTTTTTGACAGATAAAAGTCTGTTAATGATGGAGATGATGTGTCGCGGAGTTTTCTCAGGATGTGTAAGCAATAAGGCGGTGTAAAGTTTAATAAAACATATATTGCACTAATCACTTACGGATATACAACAACACATAACATATAATTTTTAGTTTTTACAAACACCATGAAACACACGAGTCAATGTAGGTTGAGATCACAATGGCAGTCTATCGACGAAATAGGCAGATTCAAGTTACGTTACATGAATGCCTTCAAAGTTAGAATTAACACCGTCTGAGATCGTATCAATACTGTCGTCTCTGAAATTAATTTCTGAATTTATAATATTTCCGTGGATGTTTTACCTCCCCAAATGTGACGGGGGACCAATCCTAATTTTGGAAGTGGCCAGGGGTTGAGTCTAGAGGTTACTGGTGGGATTATACCAGGAAAAGATATTTAACAGCGAAATTGTGCTGCACGTGCATTACTCCGAATTCGGGAAAATTTTAGGACGGACATTCCTGAAGGGATTATTTCTTAATGTCTTTATTGCCTTGGAGAGAAGATTTAGATTCAGAATAGGAATTGCCGCGCATTGTGTCTCCAAATATTCTTAAGCTTACAAAACTAATTAAATTCTATGTTTACATATGGTCTACAAAATAAAATAAAATGTTTACATGGCACTGTTCTAAACATACCGGCCACCTTGAAAGAACATGCTTTCAATAAGTTTAATAACGGTACACAAAATAACACTTCACTGCTCTGCTTTTGGTTACGCTGCACAATCACTGTTAATTGTCTACCGGAATTAAGCACAGCTTATTGCTGGACCTTTTGATGATACCGTTTGATGTTGCAATCGAAGCGGCACGTACGACTCCGTCCCTTCCAGGATGGACCTGCTGGACACGGCCTAGCTTCCAGGATAATGGGGGCAGATTGTCCTCCTGGATGAGAACGAGATGTCCTGGGCGCAGAGCCGTCCCTTGTTGCCTCCATTTGGTCCGTTGCTGTAAAAGATGGAGATACTCTTTTCTCCATCGCTCCCAGAAGTGTTGGCGTAGCTGCTCAATGTATTGCCACCGGGACAGGCGATTAATGGGCACTGATTTTAAATCATGGTCCACTAGGCGAGTGGAAGTGTCTCCAATCAGGAAATGGGATGGTGTTAAGACAGAGAAATCAGATGGATCGGACGAAATGGGGGTTAGGGGCCTAGAGTTCAAAATGGATTCAATTTGCACCAAATAAGTATACGTTTCTTCAAATGTTAAATTAGCGTTCCCGACCACACGACGAAGATGATGCTTGATGGATTTAACGCCAGCTTCCCAAATTCCACCAAAATGAGGTGCTCGAGGTGGAATAAAATGCCAGTTTATACCCTCATTTGCCATTTTTTCCTGCAGACATTCCTTGGTTTCATTATTGAGTACTTCTTTTAGTAATTCTTTTAGTTCTCGGTTCGCCCCGACGAAGTTGGTTCCATTATCTGAGTACATATTCGCAGGACGACCTCTGCGAGCTATGAATCTTTTCAAGGCTTGAATAAATGTTTCACTTGTGAGGTCGCTGACCAACTCTAAATGAACAGCCTTTACAGCGAAACAGACGAAGATTACTCCATATGTTTTGATTGTTTTTGAGTTTCTTCGTTTACCTTCGCGTACGTTTAATGGTCCAAAATAATCCACCCCGCAGTTTAAGAACGGTCGATGGCCTTCAGCGCGACTTGGAGGTAGATTACCCATCAACTGATAGTTCATCCGTGGTTTCGCTTTAAAACACGTTACACAATTGCGAATGATATGCCGTAAAGAATTGCGAGCATTGATTGGCCAATATTTATTTCGTATCGTTGCTAATGTGGTTTGAGTTCCGGAATGCAATAAGTCAATATGTGCTTGTTTGAGAATTAGTTTAGTAACATGATGAGATTGGGGCAAAATTAATTGATGCTTCTCGTTATAGCTTAAATTGGTTTGACTTAATCGTCCACCTACTCGTAAAAGTCCGTCAGAGTCAATAAACGGATTGAGTGATAGTAGCTTACTTTTTCGATCCACGTGTCCATTGGTTTTGATGTCTTGCAGTTCTCTCTGGAAAGATTCTTGTTGGATTCTCTTTATTATAAGATTGTGAGTAGAATTTAATTCCGACGTAGTTAAAAATCTCGATTGCGTACCGGTATAGTGCTGTTTACGTGCCTTATTTATAAATCGTAAGCAATATGCTGTAATTCGTACTAAACGATTAAAAGTGGAGAATTTTGAGAGTATGTCACATTTTATGGTTGTTGCGTAGCTATTTTTCAATACACGTCGCTCTGGTAATTCAGATGGCGCTTCAATATTTGCCGATTTAATTTCTAACGTACTATTGAGCCAGCTTGGACCGTTCCACCAAAGTTTTGATGCAAGTAGTTCAGTAGCGGTGCAGCCTCGAGAAATAATGTCAGCAGGATTTTCGTTGGTGCTTATGTGCTGCCAGACGCAATCACTTGTGAGCTCTTGAATTTCGCTCACCCGGTTGGCGACAAAGGTTTTCCACATTCTAGATGTTGACCGAATCCACGCTAACACAATGGTGGAGTCCGTCCAGCAATATGTATCGTACTGTGCAAGAACTATTGAATTTCGTACCTTGGTTAAAACATGCGCTAACAATAATGCACCGCAAAGTTCAAGCTTGGGTAATGATAAGCTTTTTAAAGGAGCTACACGAGATTTAGAACACATCAGTTCTATAGAACATTCTTCTTTGGTTATGACCCGCATATATACACAGGCTCCGTATGCGGATTCGCTGCTGTCACAGAATCCGTGTAATTCGATTCGTATTGGATTATTCAAATTAATTGTGCATCTTGGAACTGATAAAATGTTTAATTGGCGAAGTTCTTCTGAATACCGCTTCCATTTAGTGTGAATTTCGGTCGGTACGGATTCATCCCATGTTAGGTGTAGTTGCCATATTTGCTGCATAAGTAATTTTGCAATAGTAATTACAGGACCAAGCAAGCCGAGTGGGTCAAATAATTTAGAAATGTTCGATAAAATGGTGCGTTTGGTGATTCGACATTCTTCTTTGTTCAGAGAAACTGCATAATGTAGTGTATCATTTATTGCGTTCCAAGAAAGTCCCAGTGTTTTCACGTTTTCATTTTTATCTAGATTTATAACTAAATGTTCCTGATTTTCTGAAGGAGATATTTCTGTTAGTTTTGGACAATTAGAAATCCATTTTCTGAGTTGAAATCCAGCCTTACTAAACATATTTATCAGTTCGTCACGAATTTTATCACATTCATCAATTGTATTTGCTCCGGTTAATAGGTCATCTACGTAAAAGTCTCGTCTGGCTATCTGGGATGCTGTGGGATAATTTGTACGTTCAATTTCCGCAAGTTCATGGATTACGCGAATGGCAAGATATGATGCGGATGTGGTTCCGTACGTCAAGGTTAGTAAATCGTAAGATTTAATGTCTTCGTCCCTTGAATTACGCCAAACAATTCGTTGAAGCTGCGTGTGCTCTTCATCGACCTTTACTTGTCGATACATTTTAGCAATATCGGCAGTTAACACATACTTGTGGGTTCGGAATCTTAAGATGATTGAAATTAGATCCTGTTGTATTATTGGACCTAACATTAAAGCATCATTCAAAGAAAAGCCGGTATCAGATTTAGCGGATCCATCGAAGACGACCCGTAGCTTTGTGGTTACGCTTGATTCTTTTATGATGGCGTGATGTGGCAAATATACAATTGGCAGATCAGGTGATAATGCATTTTCTGGAGATAATTTCATGTGGCCTAATTTGATATATTCGTCAATAAATAGACTATAGTCAGATTGCAAACTGGGTTGTTTATCAAATTTACGTTCAAGAGTTTGAAATCGCCTTAATGCTTGATATTTAGTTTCTCCGATTTTATGGATTATTTCCGATTTTAATGGCAGTTTTACAATAAAACGCCTGTCTGCGTCTCGCGTCACCGTGGTTTCAAAATGTGCTTCGCAATTTCGTTCTTCTACACAAAGTGGTGGTTTTGCAGACATTTCTTCAATTTCCCAAAAGCGTTTTACATGAGAATCGAGTTGTTTGTTTGTTACTAATTGACATGAAACTTGAGGCAAGCTGGAATTGTTATCAATTGCGATGGATCCTGATATTATCCAACCGAATTGTGTTTTTTGCAAATATGGCTGGCCAGCGCCCGTCTTTATTTGACCGACACAGAGTATCTTCCAAAAAATGTCTGCGCCGAGAAGCATATCAATGTTACTAGAATTGTAGAATGACGGATCAGCTAATTTTATATTTGGCGGTATATTTAACATATTTTTATCAAATGATATTAACGGCAGTTGATCTGTTATTTGATTGAGTAAGAAACATTGAATGTCTGTGTGAAAGTTGTTGTACATGGATTTTAATTTTATATTTGCCGAATGTTTGATTATGGAGCAAGAATTGTTAACTCCAGATACTGAAAGATTTATGTCTTCCACTGGCACGCGCAATTTTCTTATTAGTTCTTCCGTAATGAAACAGGATTGACTTCCGGAGTCCAATAATACTCTACAATGGTGAGCCGTGCCTTTATTATCGAATATTTGCACTATAGCTGTGGCTAAAAGACACTGCGTAGAAATGATCCTTGCGGATGCTTGGCGACAAACTGTTGAGATTGTGGTGTTAGAATTCATGGTGTTTATTGGCATATTTTCTGAAGTTGACATGCTTGCATTTATCGGGTTATTTGGAATTGGAGACGTCTCAAGATGTAATAAAGTATGATGGCGTTTATGACATTTACGGCACGATGTATACTATTTTCATTTTAAACTGGAGGGATCGGCATAAAACGATTAAATGCACCGCAATTACGTTTACAAAGGAACTCAAAATATGACCCGCTATAACTGATTTCAGAAGGTTCGCACAGGGTTGTACGACCCTCTTCGCCGGTACGTGTATAATAAATACAAAAACAAGAAAACTGCAATATATAAATAATTATATTTCCTTATTCATACGATAAATGTCAAATTCAAATTTAAAAAGGTTTATTCACATTTTCGTTATATACATAAAATATTTACAACAATACACAATTATTTTTGTGCCGTTTTAGGTCTTGGCCCTCTTCAAATTTACGAAATTTGGCTATTTTTTTATGGCTTGAAATTCGCCGTACTCACTGACGCACTTTCTGTACACGTTGATCACTATTTCTTGTGCATGTTCATGTAAATTAATTTTAGATAAATTTATTTCACTTTCTTCTTGATTTTGACCCGTAGTACACAATTTCATCCAATTCACGAATATTGTTGTTACTCGTACCAGCAACTACATTCTCACATATCCACGGCTGTCACATGATTTTTTCTTTTTTAAATATATTAGTCCTTACTATTATTGACCCCTTATATATGGGAAAAATATGTTATTATAACGATATTTAATTTTGTTATTGAACAATAAGTAACATAACTGCTAATTGTTTGATTTAATCCAGATTATTAATTTTTAAATTTGCAATCATAGGAAAAAAGTAAGAGTAATTTTAAGCTGAATACGACCCTTGATATTTTTACCTGTTGTGACCATCGTGAAGCGATTTGCGGTAACCGTAATAATGGCTTTCATTGTAGTTATATGGGACAGGGACGTTTAATCGTTTTATGCCGATCCCTCCATTTTAAAATGAAAATAGTATAGCTGTACATTTATTGGTATTATGGCCTTTACGTAAACAGTTGATACAGAAGCCCTTGTCCTTTGCGTGTTTGAATCTTTGATCAACGTTCAAATTTTGAAATTTCGTACAATTATAAATTATGTGATTACTTCCATGACAATATAAGCAAGCTAGTTTGTTTTCCGTTGAAATATGTGATAATGAATGATTTCTACTTGGCCATCTCGCAGCATTCATTGGTTGTTTATTAGAAGGTGTTGTAGTTATCGTTGTTTTGCGAGATAAAGCTTCTAAGACTTGACACTTATTTGAGAGAAATGTCAACAATTGTTGTACAGTCGGCATTTTATCTTGCTTTTGTAAAGATTCCCATTCCTTCCCGGTGATTTGATCAAATTTGTTGGTAACGATTACTATGAGTATATCATCCCAATTGTCTACCCGGCGTTCTAGCGATTTGAGAATTCGTGTATGTTTATTGAAGTTATCCAAGCGCTGACGCAACGAGACAGAGTTTTCCTTTTGAAGAGTTGGCAGGTCTAAAATGGCTTGAATATGTTTGTTTACAATTAAGCGTTTGTTATCATAACGATCTTTAAGTAATTGCCAGGCACAATCGTAGTTATTTTCTGTGATGTCCATTGAAAGAAGAACTTCGGATGCTTCACCATGCAGTGCGGACTTTAAGTATTGCATTTTTTGAATCTTTGTTAAGTTGTCATTGGAATGTATTAAAGAGTCAAATGAATTGTAAAAATTATACCAATGATCAAAAGACCCTGAGAATTTAGGCAAACTTATTTCTGGCAGTCTAACGGGTTGTTGCATAATAATATTTTGATTTGAGCTTAATGCATGAATTGAATTAGATTGATTTGAATTAGATTGATTGCCCTCGAATCGATGTATTATTTCTTCGGCTAGCGATACTACTTTGAAGTAATGATCTTCGATTTCTTCGCGCTCTTTTGATTCTATAAAAACTTCGGAAGATGCGTTTTCCAGAACTTCTATTTCGATTTGCAATTCTTGGAAGGTGTCCCATAATGCTTCACATTTAGATTTGCGAGTTTTTAATTCGGGAATAGAAGATTGTACAGCTTCAAATGAATTTAAGTATTTTTGAAAATTAGTTATTTGAGCTTTGATGGAACCTCGTTTCACGCGAAGTTGTTTTATGTGATCCATATTTGGTGCAAATGATAAAGGAAACAACTTAGATAGGAAAAGATAATATTTGATTGGAGACTTACCAAGTTTTATTCCTGACGGGGCCCGAATCTGGGTGTCCCTTCTCGTGGATGTTGATCACGGTGTGTGTAGTTGATAGATGCGGCAAGATATCCGGCTCGAAGGACCAATATATGTTAATGATGGAGATGATGTGTCGCGGAGTTTTCTCAGGATGTGTAAGCAATAAGGCGGTGTAAAGTTTAATAAAACATATATTGCACTAATCACTTACGGATATACAACAACACATAACATATAATTTTTAGTTTTTACAAACACCATGAAACACACGAGTCAATGTAGGTTGAGATCACAATGGCAGTCTATCGACGAAATAGGCAGATTCAAGTTACGTTACATGAATGCCTTCAAAGTTAGAATTAACACCGTCTGAGATCGTATCAATACTGTCGTCTCTGAAATTAATTTCTGAATTTATAATATTTCCGTGGATGTTTTACCTCCCCAAATGTGACGGGGGACCAATCCTAATTTTGGAAGTGGCCAGGGGTTGAGTCTAGAGGTTACTGGTGGGATTATACCAGGAAAAGATATTTAACAGCGAAATTGTGCTGCACGTGCATTACTCCGAATTCGGGAAAATTTTAGGACGGACATTCCTGAAGGGATTATTTCTTAATGTCTTTATTGCCTTGGAGAGAAGATTTAGATTCAGAATAGGAATTGCCGCGCATTGTGTCTCCAAATATTCTTAAGCTTACAAAACTAATTAAATTCTATGTTTACATATGGTCTACAAAATAAAATAAAATGTTTACATGGCACTGTTCTAAACATACCGGCCACCTTGAAAGAACATGCTTTCAATAAGTTTAATAACGGTACACAAAATAACACTTCACTGCTCTGCTTTTGGTTACGCTGCACAATCACTGTTAATTGTCTACCGGAATTAAGCACAGCTTATTGCTGGACCTTTTGATGATACCGTTTGATGTTGCAATCGAAGCGGCACGTACGACTCCGTCCCTTCCAGGATGGACCTGCTGGACACGGCCTAGCTTCCAGGATAATGGGGGCAGATTGTCCTCCTGGATGAGAACGAGATGTCCTGGGCGCAGAGCCGTCCCTTGTTGCCTCCATTTGGTCCGTTGCTGTAAAAGATGGAGATACTCTTTTCTCCATCGCTCCCAGAAGTGTTGGCGTAGCTGCTCAATGTATTGCCACCGGGACAGGCGATTAATGGGCACTGATTTTAAATCATGGTCCACTAGGCGAGTGGAAGTGTCTCCAATCAGGAAATGGGATGGTGTTAAGACAGAGAAATCAGATGGATCGGACGAAATGGGGGTTAGGGGCCTAGAGTTCAAAATGGATTCAATTTGCACCAAATAAGTATACGTTTCTTCAAATGTTAAATTAGCGTTCCCGACCACACGACGAAGATGATGCTTGATGGATTTAACGCCAGCTTCCCAAATTCCACCAAAATGAGGTGCTCGAGGTGGAATAAAATGCCAGTTTATACCCTCATTTGCCATTTTTTCCTGCAGACATTCCTTGGTTTCATTATTGAGTACTTCTTTTAGTAATTCTTTTAGTTCTCGGTTCGCCCCGACGAAGTTGGTTCCATTATCTGAGTACATATTCGCAGGACGACCTCTGCGAGCTATGAATCTTTTCAAGGCTTGAATAAATGTTTCACTTGTGAGGTCGCTGACCAACTCTAAATGAACAGCCTTTACAGCGAAACAGACGAAGATTACTCCATATGTTTTGATTGTTTTTGAGTTTCTTCGTTTACCTTCGCGTACGTTTAATGGTCCAAAATAATCCACCCCGCAGTTTAAGAACGGTCGATGGCCTTCAGCGCGACTTGGAGGTAGATTACCCATCAACTGATAGTTCATCCGTGGTTTCGCTTTAAAACACGTTACACAATTGCGAATGATATGCCGTAAAGAATTGCGAGCATTGATTGGCCAATATTTATTTCGTATCGTTGCTAATGTGGTTTGAGTTCCGGAATGCAATAAGTCAATATGTGCTTGTTTGAGAATTAGTTTAGTAACATGATGAGATTGGGGCAAAATTAATTGATGCTTCTCGTTATAGCTTAAATTGGTTTGACTTAATCGTCCACCTACTCGTAAAAGTCCGTCAGAGTCAATAAACGGATTGAGTGATAGTAGCTTACTTTTTCGATCCACGTGTCCATTGGTTTTGATGTCTTGCAGTTCTCTCTGGAAAGATTCTTGTTGGATTCTCTTTATTATAAGATTGTGAGTAGAATTTAATTCCGACGTAGTTAAAAATCTCGATTGCGTACCGGTATAGTGCTGTTTACGTGCCTTATTTATAAATCGTAAGCAATATGCTGTAATTCGTACTAAACGATTAAAAGTGGAGAATTTTGAGAGTATGTCACATTTTATGGTTGTTGCGTAGCTATTTTTCAATACACGTCGCTCTGGTAATTCAGATGGCGCTTCAATATTTGCCGATTTAATTTCTAACGTACTATTGAGCCAGCTTGGACCGTTCCACCAAAGTTTTGATGCAAGTAGTTCAGTAGCGGTGCAGCCTCGAGAAATAATGTCAGCAGGATTTTCGTTGGTGCTTATGTGCTGCCAGACGCAATCACTTGTGAGCTCTTGAATTTCGCTCACCCGGTTGGCGACAAAGGTTTTCCACATTCTAGATGTTGACCGAATCCACGCTAACACAATGGTGGAGTCCGTCCAGCAATATGTATCGTACTGTGCAAGAACTATTGAATTTCGTACCTTGGTTAAAACATGCGCTAACAATAATGCACCGCAAAGTTCAAGCTTGGGTAATGATAAGCTTTTTAAAGGAGCTACACGAGATTTAGAACACATCAGTTCTATAGAACATTCTTCTTTGGTTATGACCCGCATATATACACAGGCTCCGTATGCGGATTCGCTGCTGTCACAGAATCCGTGTAATTCGATTCGTATTGGATTATTCAAATTAATTGTGCATCTTGGAACTGATAAAATGTTTAATTGGCGAAGTTCTTCTGAATACCGCTTCCATTTAGTGTGAATTTCGGTCGGTACGGATTCATCCCATGTTAGGTGTAGTTGCCATATTTGCTGCATAAGTAATTTTGCAATAGTAATTACAGGACCAAGCAAGCCGAGTGGGTCAAATAATTTAGAAATGTTCGATAAAATGGTGCGTTTGGTGATTCGACATTCTTCTTTGTTCAGAGAAACTGCATAATGTAGTGTATCATTTATTGCGTTCCAAGAAAGTCCCAGTGTTTTCACGTTTTCATTTTTATCTAGATTTATAACTAAATGTTCCTGATTTTCTGAAGGAGATATTTCTGTTAGTTTTGGACAATTAGAAATCCATTTTCTGAGTTGAAATCCAGCCTTACTAAACATATTTATCAGTTCGTCACGAATTTTATCACATTCATCAATTGTATTTGCTCCGGTTAATAGGTCATCTACGTAAAAGTCTCGTCTGGCTATCTGGGATGCTGTGGGATAATTTGTACGTTCAATTTCCGCAAGTTCATGGATTACGCGAATGGCAAGATATGATGCGGATGTGGTTCCGTACGTCAAGGTTAGTAAATCGTAAGATTTAATGTCTTCGTCCCTTGAATTACGCCAAACAATTCGTTGAAGCTGCGTGTGCTCTTCATCGACCTTTACTTGTCGATACATTTTAGCAATATCGGCAGTTAACACATACTTGTGGGTTCGGAATCTTAAGATGATTGAAATTAGATCCTGTTGTATTATTGGACCTAACATTAAAGCATCATTCAAAGAAAAGCCGGTATCAGATTTAGCGGATCCATCGAAGACGACCCGTAGCTTTGTGGTTACGCTTGATTCTTTTATGATGGCGTGATGTGGCAAATATACAATTGGCAGATCAGGTGATAATGCATTTTCTGGAGATAATTTCATGTGGCCTAATTTGATATATTCGTCAATAAATAGACTATAGTCAGATTGCAAACTGGGTTGTTTATCAAATTTACGTTCAAGAGTTTGAAATCGCCTTAATGCTTGATATTTAGTTTCTCCGATTTTATGGATTATTTCCGATTTTAATGGCAGTTTTACAATAAAACGCCTGTCTGCGTCTCGCGTCACCGTGGTTTCAAAATGTGCTTCGCAATTTCGTTCTTCTACACAAAGTGGTGGTTTTGCAGACATTTCTTCAATTTCCCAAAAGCGTTTTACATGAGAATCGAGTTGTTTGTTTGTTACTAATTGACATGAAACTTGAGGCAAGCTGGAATTGTTATCAATTGCGATGGATCCTGATATTATCCAACCGAATTGTGTTTTTTGCAAATATGGCTGGCCAGCGCCCGTCTTTATTTGACCGACACAGAGTATCTTCCAAAAAATGTCTGCGCCGAGAAGCATATCAATGTTACTAGAATTGTAGAATGACGGATCAGCTAATTTTATATTTGGCGGTATATTTAACATATTTTTATCAAATGATATTAACGGCAGTTGATCTGTTATTTGATTGAGTAAGAAACATTGAATGTCTGTGTGAAAGTTGTTGTACATGGATTTTAATTTTATATTTGCCGAATGTTTGATTATGGAGCAAGAATTGTTAACTCCAGATACTGAAAGATTTATGTCTTCCACTGGCACGCGCAATTTTCTTATTAGTTCTTCCGTAATGAAACAGGATTGACTTCCGGAGTCCAATAATACTCTACAATGGTGAGCCGTGCCTTTATTATCGAATATTTGCACTATAGCTGTGGCTAAAAGACACTGCGTAGAAATGATCCTTGCGGATGCTTGGCGACAAACTGTTGAGATTGTGGTGTTAGAATTCATGGTGTTTATTGGCATATTTTCTGAAGTTGACATGCTTGCATTTATCGGGTTATTTGGAATTGGAGACGTCTCAAGATGTAATAAAGTATGATGGCGTTTATGACATTTACGGCACGATGTATACTATTTTCATTTTAAACTGGAGGGATCGGCATAAAACGATTAAATGCACCGCAATTACGTTTACAAAGGAACTCAAAATATGACCCGCTATAACTGATTTCAGAAGGTTCGCACAGGGTTGTACGACCCTCTTCGCCGGTACGTGTATAATAAATACAAAAACAAGAAAACTGCAATATATAAATAATTATATTTCCTTATTCATACGATAAATGTCAAATTCAAATTTAAAAAGGTTTATTCACATTTTCGTTATATACATAAAATATTTACAACAATACACAATTATTTTTGTGCCGTTTTAGGTCTTGGCCCTCTTCAAATTTACGAAATTTGGCTATTTTTTTATGGCTTGAAATTCGCCGTACTCACTGACGCACTTTCTGTACACGTTGATCACTATTTCTTGTGCATGTTCATGTAAATTAATTTTAGATAAATTTATTTCACTTTCTTCTTGATTTTGACCCGTAGTACACAATTTCATCCAATTCACGAATATTGTTGTTACTCGTACCAGCAACTACATTCTCACATATCCACGGCTGTCACATGATTTTTTCTTTTTTAAATATATTAGTCCTTACTATTATTGACCCCTTATATATGGGAAAAATATGTTATTATAACGATATTTAATTTTGTTATTGAACAATAAGTAACATAACTGCTAATTGTTTGATTTAATCCAGATTATTAATTTTTAAATTTGCAATCATAGGAAAAAAGTAAGAGTAATTTTAAGCTGAATACGACCCTTGATATTTTTACCTGTTGTGACCATCGTGAAGCGATTTGCGGTAACCGTAATAATGGCTTTCATTGTAGTTATATGGGACAGGGACGTTTAATCGTTTTATGCCGATCCCTCCATTTTAAAATGAAAATAGTATAGCTGTACATTTATTGGTATTATGGCCTTTACGTAAACAGTTGATACAGAAGCCCTTGTCCTTTGCGTGTTTGAATCTTTGATCAACGTTCAAATTTTGAAATTTCGTACAATTATAAATTATGTGATTACTTCCATGACAATATAAGCAAGCTAGTTTGTTTTCCGTTGAAATATGTGATAATGAATGATTTCTACTTGGCCATCTCGCAGCATTCATTGGTTGTTTATTAGAAGGTGTTGTAGTTATCGTTGTTTTGCGAGATAAAGCTTCTAAGACTTGACACTTATTTGAGAGAAATGTCAACAATTGTTGTACAGTCGGCATTTTATCTTGCTTTTGTAAAGATTCCCATTCCTTCCCGGTGATTTGATCAAATTTGTTGGTAACGATTACTATGAGTATATCATCCCAATTGTCTACCCGGCGTTCTAGCGATTTGAGAATTCGTGTATGTTTATTGAAGTTATCCAAGCGCTGACGCAACGAGACAGAGTTTTCCTTTTGAAGAGTTGGCAGGTCTAAAATGGCTTGAATATGTTTGTTTACAATTAAGCGTTTGTTATCATAACGATCTTTAAGTAATTGCCAGGCACAATCGTAGTTATTTTCTGTGATGTCCATTGAAAGAAGAACTTCGGATGCTTCACCATGCAGTGCGGACTTTAAGTATTGCATTTTTTGAATCTTTGTTAAGTTGTCATTGGAATGTATTAAAGAGTCAAATGAATTGTAAAAATTATACCAATGATCAAAAGACCCTGAGAATTTAGGCAAACTTATTTCTGGCAGTCTAACGGGTTGTTGCATAATAATATTTTGATTTGAGCTTAATGCATGAATTGAATTAGATTGATTTGAATTAGATTGATTGCCCTCGAATCGATGTATTATTTCTTCGGCTAGCGATACTACTTTGAAGTAATGATCTTCGATTTCTTCGCGCTCTTTTGATTCTATAAAAACTTCGGAAGATGCGTTTTCCAGAACTTCTATTTCGATTTGCAATTCTTGGAAGGTGTCCCATAATGCTTCACATTTAGATTTGCGAGTTTTTAATTCGGGAATAGAAGATTGTACAGCTTCAAATGAATTTAAGTATTTTTGAAAATTAGTTATTTGAGCTTTGATGGAACCTCGTTTCACGCGAAGTTGTTTTATGTGATCCATATTTGGTGCAAATGATAAAGGAAACAACTTAGATAGGAAAAGATAATATTTGATTGGAGACTTACCAAGTTTTATTCCTGACGGGGCCCGAATCTGGGTGTCCCTTCTCGTGGATGTTGATCACGGTGTGTGTAGTTGATAGATGCGGCAAGATATCCGGCTCGAAGGACCAATATATGTTAATGATGGAGATGATGTGTCGCGGAGTTTTCTCAGGATGTGTAAGCAATAAGGCGGTGTAAAGTTTAATAAAACATATATTGCACTAATCACTTACGGATATACAACAACACATAACATATAATTTTTAGTTTTTACAAACACCATGAAACACACGAGTCAATGTAGGTTGAGATCACAATGGCAGTCTATCGACGAAATAGGCAGATTCAAGTTACGTTACATGAATGCCTTCAAAGTTAGAATTAACACCGTCTGAGATCGTATCAATACTGTCGTCTCTGAAATTAATTTCTGAATTTATAATATTTCCGTGGATGTTTTACCTCCCCAAATGTGACGGGGGACCAATCCTAATTTTGGAAGTGGCCAGGGGTTGAGTCTAGAGGTTACTGGTGGGATTATACCAGGAAAAGATATTTAACAGCGAAATTGTGCTGCACGTGCATTACTCCGAATTCGGGAAAATTTTAGGACGGACATTCCTGAAGGGATTATTTCTTAATGTCTTTATTGCCTTGGAGAGAAGATTTAGATTCAGAATAGGAATTGCCGCGCATTGTGTCTCCAAATATTCTTAAGCTTACAAAACTAATTAAATTCTATGTTTACATATGGTCTACAAAATAAAATAAAATGTTTACATGGCACTGTTCTAAACAAAGTCATTCAATTGTTTATTATTTTGTTTCACTTCCATGTCTATCACAACAAAGATGCAAATCATATAAAACTAACACCGATTATTTCGGTTTCAAAACGAACAAAATGAAATGTGATACTGATTTGGATGCATAATCTAATTATCTACTCTACAACATTTATTTGAAGCATTTATACAGAAATTTAACTGGCCACTTTTGCGCAAGGAAAAACTGATATCTCGTGTTAAACGTCTTTAGCCAGGTTTTAATGTTACACCCTATAGCCTATACATGTGATATAAAAGCAGAAAACGTATAAGTAATTTTCTGTATATTTTTATTTGTTTTGAAAAATAAAAGCAAATCGAAATAAAATATCATATGAAGTATAGGAAGTAGTTGACATTGCTGTCCAACATTCGGTTTGATATTGTCAGTTTATGATAAAATGGGAAAAAATAATTTACCTACACAAATTTTTAGATGCAATATTTGTATAATTTTGATATTACGTTGAACAAATACAACACTGACTCATATTAAGATAAATATAATATAAGATAATGGGTACAGGGAAAAACATTTTTATTTTATTATTGTTTATCATATATGTTGCGTATAATTTAATAGTTAAAACAAACACAATAGTTGTTATCTCTTACAAAAATATAGTATTTTTAAATGAATAGTTTTTGTTCTGAAATTTCAACGTTTCAAAATAATACGCTTAATTCTTAGTCAGGAAAAAACAAGTGAACAACATAAACAAGTAAATAGAAACAATAACTAAGTAACAACAAATTATGATTTATAAAACAGAGGAAGCCATGTCTGATTCAACTTGTAGCCTTCATTATAATTCACGGATAGATTTCTACAGCTTCTCTTATGAGTTTGCCTGGCACATTTCGATCTTGCTAAAATTTGTGTTTCTTTAAAATTTATTTCAGTGCCATTATTAGCCACAGAAGATTTATCTGGTTGGTTAAGACAAATGAACCATTTCTCTTCTAATTATTGTTGTCATTCTATTAGTTTGTCCAATGTAACATTTTCCATATTCACATGGAATTTTGTAAATTCCGAAGGACCGAAGCTTTTTCAAATTATTGAAATATTTGTATATCAATCGTTGCGCAAATAAAAACAAATTCTAAATAGTGTAGGTAACACAGATACATATTTGTAACACGTGAAGTGCGGTTACCAGCCGTCAAGGCAAAGCCCCAATGTTACAGAAGGGGAAATTACAAAGGTACAGTTAAAATGGCAATTATTGTTGACAGTGGAATTCGAACTGGGGATCTCATGATTCACGTTACCAAGGAGTTATTTACCTCATAAATATTGTTGATATTGCAATTTATTTAAAGTATCATCTATAACCCATAATAATAATCATTCGGTTAATTATCAAAGAAAGAAATTTCTCCAAATTCATTTTTTGTTCTAGCTAGATTTGCAGTTATAGTAGGTCAGTGAAAAACACCAATTTTATTTTTTTTTTGTTAGATGTGTTCAAGGTGAAATTTGATAGCAAAAAAACTGCTTAACATTTCCGGTTTTAGAGCCAAAATCAGCTGGTGGTCGCTGTAGTGGTACCCCTGATTAACCTTGAAACCATTTTAGTTTATTGCGGGCAGTTTATACACCTGTCCACTTTATTTTACTGTCAATGAAATTCGCATTTTTTGCGAGAATTTAAATACAAAAATATGCAAATATTTGTTTACTAATGAAAGTTATATTTCTTATACAAGCTAAATTATTTGTTAGGTATACGTTCGCTATATCATTTAAAAATAGAATTGCAAATTTATTTCTACAACTATTGTTTATATGAATTTAAATTAGTTTGTAAAAATAAAACTATTAATTTGACGTATAAAAAAAAATTCTCTTGTTTCATCTGAACACACATTAAATTAGATTTTACAGTATTCTTGTAAGACTATAAACGCACTGCAAAAACACGTCGTTAAGAAAGATCTATAAGCACACTATTACTATTTGTGGCGCTTTTCATATTCTAGTGGTGGTATGAATGCTTTCAAAACTGACAGATAAATAACATATATCTTCTAAATTGTAAGTTGATGATGTGGAAATATTAGGTTTAATTATAAATGTTTTATCCTTTTTCTAAGTGATGAGACCTGAGACTAAAAGGAAAATAAAATTGCTGTATTAGACAATAATTAATTTTCATCTCTGAAACGCTACAAATACAACTGATAAATAATACCAACTTATACTTTTAACAAGTCGCATTTAAAAAATTACCTCAATAGAAAAAATTGTATTAAAAAAAGGTTTCTTAAGATCTGTTAGAGCACTCATCTTTTATAAAACTTAGACTTGTGTTAACAGATTTCTTAAGAAACTTGTTTTTTTTTTAATTACTCTTTTTACTCACAATCCGGGAAAAAGCATTTGAAGCCGCTACTGACAACAACAAACTTTAATTTGGCACACTTGTGCGGTAAAACATACAAAAAAAACTGGGGCGTTTCCCACACATTCAACAGCAAAATCATCTAAAAAAAAAATCTGATATGGTCAGCACATAATGTCCTCACGCTTAACTCATTTTGATAATACCATACTAATACTTATAAATTAATTTAACAGTTTTATGTAAACCACATATAAACCAAGACGAAAGCAATGAATGTTGTCAAGTTAATTTTTTTTAATAATTAATTTTCAAAAATTATTAATTATTTAACGTTTATAGATAATCACAATTTCTTTAATTTTTATTAACAATAATACTTGATGTACCGATATATTAAAAAAAAAATCTTATGTTTTTACAAATAAAGCACCAAATTTTCAGCATTATCAACTGGGCTTTTCCTTACGGTGTACAAATGTAAAATGTAAAATTTTATTATTTTTTTTTCAATTACACTACAGAAAATGCGTGTGAACGAAATTCTGCACATACATCCATCCATTCACACGATCATATATATGCACACACGCAGAAATTTTCGTGAAAATAGCAAGGGTACTTACTAAAACGTGCTTATTGACTAAAATCCCTTTTGACAGGATTTAATAAAAAAAATTAATTAATAAAATTTAACTTCCACCGATTTTCGTGTATCAAAACCAAAACCTGCAAAAACAGCTATAATTACCAATAATTTAAAGAAAAATGAGTGTTCAAATTATTATTTCAACTGTCATATCATCAAATTCCTTAGCAACTATTTGCTATGTCTTTGCTGCTGTAGAATTTGTAAATTTATCATATTTTGATTATATATGAATTCCATTGATAATAATTTTGTTTGTTTCAAAAAGCTTTGTACAAACCTTTTACAGGAAGACATCATCTATGGTTCTATGCATTCACGCAAATGTAGCCCTCACTCGCAAGTTCTTGGTATGAAAATAATTATTTTATAATACATAAACATTAAACAATACCTAGTAAACTGTTATATCCCTGCATATTTAAAAAATCAGACTAAACAATAATTCATAGGTGTGACGCAATAAACAATCGCAGTCCAATAATTTATGTTCAATTGTTTAAACAAAACATACTACATACGTAAATAAATGCGTAGGTACGTCGGAGAATAAAACAAATGCAGAAAGTAAAACAAACAAAAATGCATTGTTTATAAAAAACAAAATCCAGTCAGCTGCAGGCGTCACCATTCCGTGGCAACCTTGAGTAATGAAATCAGAAATCACAAAAGGCAAGAGATCGAGTTGAGATGAGGCCATTTAGTGAAAAATATCAACAACCTTGCCTGGCGACTTGTAAGTAACTATAGTTATCTGCGACTACTCTCTAATTCTATAGAAAAAATCGGATTGAATGAACAAAGAACCTTCGTTCGGTCTGATGAAACGAGTGAGTTGCTTCTAAATTATTTCTACTGCAGTTGTTATCGTTTTTCTTTGTATTTCAATACACCTGTACTTTATAGTCTATGGAAGCAGTTGTTTTAGTGACGGCCATGGAATATTGCACTTTTCACATACATATTAAAACACAAAAATACACAGTTGCAATTAAAACTAACTTCTACAATGATATTATTTATGGAAAGTAAGATAAATGTTGCTAAAAATTGATAACAATTTTGATAAATATTTGTTTTAACCTCTCGCTCATACAGGGCGCATAATTGAAATATGGCGTATAGAGATTTCATTGCTTGTTTTATATCAGTACTTCACGATATATCAATCAAATTAAAAACAATATTTATTACAAAAATTGTAACACGACCATGGGAAATTAAACAAAACGAT
Source organism: Poecilus cupreus (assembly GCA_963942605.1). NCBI lineage: Eukaryota > Metazoa > Arthropoda > Insecta > Coleoptera > Carabidae > Poecilus > Poecilus cupreus. The sequence goes on from OZ012718.1 coordinate 22,485,471, forward strand.
GAATAAATTCGCCACTATATACCTATTGCAATCTTCTACGAAATTTCTGCAGAAAATAATACAATACTGTAATAAATAAATCAAAATTAGTGTTTCTACAAGACAAGAAATCTTGTCTAGATGACCATTTCTTGTCTTGGGCTTGATTTTTAAGACACGAAATTAAAAGTTTATTGTCTTGCTTATTTCTTGGCAACGTATTTCTTATCTTGTTTCAAGAATTCTTGATATTTCTTGATTCTTGGTATTTTAAGGGAATCCCCTATTTCTATCACTTAAATGTTGGCCGTGTCGCGTTGCACTTCGATATTCTATGCTTTTTATTTAAAACATTGAGCGTTAAAAGAAATTTAAATCAGATTTACTCGGATACTGATGAAACCGAATCTAGCTAAAATTACCTTGATACATTTTCTTCCACTATCTGAGAATCGGAATCGGTTTTATCTCATAAATTCTCCCTCTTAATCTAATAAAATAGTAACAGATATTTTCAAAATTAGCGTAGAAAAGAATACAAAACGATGTACCCAAATGCAAGAATACAAAATAATATATAAGAAAATTTAATTAAAGAAAATATATACTAGTTAATGGAATAAACAACTCCGTAAAATATTTGATTTAAAAATCACAGTCATAGATTCAAATTTTTGTATTTTAATCATAATTGCGGAATGTAAAAATTTATTATCAGGATATCAAGATTTCTTGATAAGAAATCTTGTTTCTTGATTATTCTTTCTTGTCTTGTCTTGGGATATGGAAAATACTTCTTGTCTTGGTCTTGTCTTGATTTCAAGACAAGATCAAGAGTTTATCTTGATTCTTGTGAAACACTATTTTAAATCAGTTTTCTGAAATGTCAAATATTTTCCGTTGAATAACGTTCAGCGTGTAACGGAAGTGCGAGCGGGTAGTACTATAAACGCGCGTTCAGCGTGGACCGGAAGTGCAAGAGGGATGCGTTTTGGGATCGCTGATTACGAAGTTGATGTCAAAATTGTAAAATTCAAAATGGATGATTCAATATGGCAGACACATTTTGGAAAAAGTTCACTAAATTCGGCCATAAAAGTGTATAATAGGGTTTTTGAGGGCGCTGCTTACGAATTTGATGTCAAAATTTATAATGGCGGACACATTTTAATTGCACGAAACATATCTATGATCTATTGTACTTGTGTGTAAGCAGAAGTACTCGGCACTGATTTTGTTTAATTGTTCCAATAAATATTAGTTTCAATTTGATTGATATCGTGAAATACAAACAATTATGTAACCAAATACGAATCATCATAGTTAAATCATTAAAACCTACATAGTTTGCAGTATAAAGATTTCTGCACTTTAGCGGTAACACATCTACAACTCAAGAATTTCTGTCAATGTTTGCAGGTCAGAGAAAACTGTGAAAAGAAATTACGTTAAAGAGAGACATTATCACGCAACATTAAGTAATTGTTTGACGTTGAACTTGGGCTGTGTGATGAAAGACTTAACATACACACTCTCATGCACATCATACATAATAACCGGATATGGATGTGAGAGTTCAAGAGCTGACGGCCGAGCCTTAAGCCTGTTTTACATTATACTTTTTTCGTCTATTTTCATACTTTATTTGTCTATACTTTTTTTGTCTAATTCCATCCGAGTTTCGTCTATTTTCATACTTTTTTTGTGTTGTAATCGGATTACTTCGTTTTATGCCGAAATAATACGATATCAGTTCATGTTGCCAACTAGGTAAATTTAAGTCAATCAACGGTTCAAAAGCAAGTGACAGTTCTTGACATGTTATTGTAAAGAACACTAAAAATTATGGTATTTGTCTCAATATCAAAGAATAATTATCGTAAAATCGGCAACACTGATATGTATTTGAAATAAAATAATTTAATAATCTACTTAGTTGATACAAAATAGGTTGCAGTTCGTAGCACCATTTTTTTTGTGCCATATTTATATTTTTGTTTAAAGTAATTGTATACAAAACAATAAACACGAACGACGAACGAGCTGACAAAACTAACCTCAACCAAACACAAATAAATGTATGTTGGTATATCATGTAACGCATGCGCACAATGTATCTAGTATGAAAATCGAATAGAAAAATGGAGCCGAACTCATATTTCTATACTAGAAACGTCTATTTCCATCCGAGAAATCTGCTGATTTACATTATACTTTTTTCGTCTAAATTTGGCTAGATACTTCTAGCATGAAACTCGGATACAAATCTAGACAAAAAAAGTATGAAAATAGACGAAAAAAGTATAATGTAAAACAGGCTTTACGCACGAGAAGCGAGAACTTTGAGAACTTGCTGTTAGCTGCCGAAAGAATTTGTCGCTTCGTGTGTTTTTATTACTTTAATCCGCATGTGTTGTGGGCTCTGGCGTCAAAATAGTTATTTATTTGACTTTTTTAAGTAATGTTTGGGTTCCAGTGCTTCTTTGTAATATGAGTCACAGCCATAAATTTATTACTTGAGTTAAATTTGGCTGCCTGGAGGCTGATGCATGATTCCATGAAGAATTGTTTGTGTGGGTGTTTAATAAAAGCAGAATATTCGTTTTTCTTCGTCTCAGACTGAAAATTGCATATCTCTAATGAAATAGGTACTTGCACACTATAGTTTTCGTGCGACCACATTTTCCGCCCAGTTCTTTGATTAATTACAGTAATTTTCAGTAGTAATATAACAAGAAAATGAGAATAAATTGTAAATAATTTGACAGATTTTTCAAAAACTTTTTGGGTGGCTACTGCCAAATAGCAATAAGTTTGAGAAACAAACTAGATAAATATTATCAGTAATAATATAACAAGAGAGTGAGAATAAATTGAAAATAATTTGACAGATCTTTCGAAAACTTGTTGCCAGACAATAGCCACGAAAGCCCGTAGTACTTGAGTGGCAATTGCCAACTGGCCAAACAGCAATAAGTTTGAGAAACAAACTAGAGAAATGTTTTCACTAATAATAAATAATATAACAAAAAGTGAGAATAAATTGAAAACGATTTGACAGAAAGATACTGGAGATACTCTTGAGTTATAATTAATTAAATTATTTTTTGATTTCATCATCAGGCACGCCAACTAGATCTACTTTTTTGCTCATTCTTTACTTGTGTTGATAACTATCTGACATCTGTCAACAAAAACAAAAAAGCTACAGAAATTATTCCCGGGAATAATCACTAGTTTTATTCTCAGTATAATAATGACAGGATTAGTTAAAACACAGACACAAGACATACAATGAAGCATTTCATAGGTTTTAAGAAACGTCAAAAATTATCAGTAATAATAGAGAGTGAGAATAAATTGAAAATAATTTGACGATCTTACGTACGAAATGCCAAATGGCAACAAGTTTGAGGAAAATACTGGAGAATTATTTTATAATTTATTGAACTCTCGAGTTATATTTAATTAAATTATTTTTTTTTTTATTTCTTAATTAGGCACGCCACTAAATCTATCTTTTAGGTCATTTTTACTTGTGTTGATGATAACTATCTGACATCTGACATTTGTCAACATAACCAAAAAAAGCTACAGAGATTATTCCACGGAATATTCACTAAACGCATTATTCTCAGTATAATAATGACATGATTGGTTAAAACGCAGACACGTGACAAACAATGGGGTAAATAGCTCCGTGGCAATGTATCGGACTGTGGATCGCGAGATCATCAGTTCGAATACCACTTCAGACAGTTGCCAGTTTAAATTTACCCCTGTGGTTCAACCTCCACTAACAACTTTGGGGGCTATGACTTGACGGCTGGTAACCGCAATCCATACGCCAAAATATATCACTTACCGAGATCTGCGTAAGCAGAGTGCCACACCCGCAATGGGTAAAAGGCGTGATGATATATTTATTTATTTATTTATTTATTTATTTATTTATTTACGTGACAAACAATGAAGCATTTCATTGGTTTTAAGAAACGTCAAAAAATAATCAAATGAATAACTTCAGCACATAATATAATTTTACGGCGATAATTTAAAATGATTTTCAAGTAATAGTGAAAAAATATTCGATTTTGTCCATGAATAATTTATTGTATACTCCATTTGAGAGTGAGAAAAAGTAATAAATCAGTCTGTTAAAGACATTCCAGTGGCGCGCCAATAAATGTTTAATCAGGGAAGACTTAATTAAATAGAGATCTATCGCCAAAATTACTAAAACAGAAATATATTCACTACGTTATTGACGATATGGCAGCGAATCGCGATATTATGGTACTTGGTTTACACTGCGATCTTACTCAATTGAATGTAGAATAGGCTCAAGTAAAGTAAAGCAGTGCGAAACACCAACAATTTTAAATTGGGCAATGTAAATATAATACAATAATAAAAACACATAAATAGATCATTCTGAAAAAATCATGTCTAAGTCTATGTTACAGTCTAAAGGGGATTATCGGAACGTTTATAGCAGTATTTCTATTGATGGAGAATAATTAAGTTTCGTTGGAAGTATACAGCGAACAACATTCTATGAGCATCCTAGTACAGTTATCTTATTTTTCTGGTGGATTTAATTGAGGCATAACATCCAATACTACTCTTGCAAAATTTTGATTTATTACTCTCTCCATTCTCTAATGAAGTATAGTTTATTTGTTATATTTCTATAAAAACCAAGTTTTTTATAAAGCCTAAAATAATTAGCAAATTAGTAAATTGATAACAATTGCAGCCAAAATGATTTCAGAGTCTGTGCGAAATAAGCAACTGTATAGTTTTGTACCTTTATAGGTATAATATTAAAATAGTATCATAAATAAATATTGTTCAACGCCATGAGTTAAAGTGGCGATTTTACAAAATAATGTTCGAAACAATCTGAATTTAAAGATCTTCTTCTTGCCGCGAGTGTACAGCAACGGCACTCTTATTCGCAAGAGGTCAACGCTACAATACATTTCGCCATGTCATCACTTACCAGCAACACTAAATTCCTAATTAGTAGAGTTCATTAGCAGGTCAGACTGCGGGCTGCAGGTCGTGCGGGTCGAACTGCTACGCATGAAACAAATGACATACCGCAAACTCGAACAACTGACGATCACTGTTAAATGCCTGCCGCTTAGGTTAACCTTTCTCCTTGTGACCTTTCACCCCGCACCCCGCCGAGCACTGCGGAATATGCATAGCTAGATTTCGCTAGATTTGAATGTCAGGTGTAGTACGCTTTACGGTATATGGACATGACTTGAGGTGAAAATTTTTGAAGGCTGGTAACCACTAAAAATGTCACATTAAATAAACATACTAAGTGGAGTATAGGTCTGCATTATTTACTTTATTTGATTATATTAAATCTTAACGATTTTTTTGGGAAAACACGCTTCGTCTACACTTTCAAGCATCAACTTTGATCCTACAGGCCTTCAAACTCCATTTTAACGCAATATATTTGTTGGTACTACGTATTCCTTTCTAATGCATTAACTTTGAACTCAGGTTATTATAGATGAATAATACCCAAATACTGATTTTTGTCTGTTCAACTGAGAGATTAGGGTCTTGCATAAATTTTTCTTTGTTTTAATCGAAGAAATGATAAAAATTGAAATAGTATATTTATATTATACATTAAGGGAGAGAATTGTATGTTTTTTCCGCGGGGTAAATTAAAGCACGAGCCGTAGGCGAGGGCTATAATACGAAAAGGGGAAAATAGACTTGTCTTCTGCGGTGTATATACTATTTTTCTCACGACCCCAATATTTATAATGGTTTTTATGTATTTCAAAATTATTTGAATTGTAATATAATTTACGAGATAATTTATGATAGTTGATTAGTTTATTTTTGTTCATTTTTCACATTACTTGAGCATTTTCCCTCACGACGGTAAAGAAAGTGCACAAATCTCCCGTAGATATGAAATTAGCTGTTTCTGTCACGATTTTGGTATCATACAAACCTAGTTTCTCTCCCGGTTGTGAAAAAAGATATTAATGTTTAAAGTTTTTGTCCCTCCTTTATTCTCTCTATGACGTGATAAGATTTCTGTGAAATAGAAGTGCAGCACAGCCGTATATCTTCCGTTTCTTTTCATTTAGTAACAACTGTCAAATTACACATTGAAAGGTTAAAATTTGGCTGAAGTTTTTTTATTTTTAAAAAGTATAATCGTGCCGAGCTGTATAAATAGGTACTACAACAATTAGTAATACCGGGTGTATAATCGAAATATGGCGTATAGGTATTTCAATGCTATTTTTTAATTATTCCTGTAAATATTTACCTATTCACTTTAAAGCAAAAATGTAAATACAAGTTATTCAGAATTTAAAAATGCAAGTAATAAATTGGGTTACCTAAATATTAGTATTTCAAGATAATCAATCAAATTGAAATAAAATTAATATTTATTAGAAACAGAACAAAAATGAAAAATATTTAACATTTCAGAAAACACATTTATAAATGCTCATATTTATGAAACACTAAAATAATTCTTCCAACATGCGATACAAAAATAAAAGTCAATATCTTATATCTTTCAGCGCAGCACAAATGCGAGACCAAGGCATGCTGAAGTTGCACACACCTACAATAATATATATTTATTGCTATCGGCTACATACTACAAGGATATATCGATTATGACTTATAATAACTGCTTGTAAAGATTGGCTATTAAAGGCAAGATTTAACATAGCCATTGTTCATTCTGTTCTCTTATGGAATTAAATTAAAAATATATTTTAAATTGTAACAATTTGTGATTGAAATTATTTTCAAAATTATTAATTTGATGTTCCCAAAGAATAACATCCCACAAAATTTAATTTTATATTGGTACAAAATATAGAAAAAGTTTCGAGTCAAAATAATAACTTGTGTAGGTATCTGTCAAAATCTTCTATTTTATCATCCGATGATTTCTTCAAACAGTGTTCAGCAGATACCGAACTTACAGCAGGAATCATCAGGTATATTTTAGTTAGGTCCTAATTTCGGCAAGATACAAATCTCGTGAAAATATAAAACAAAATTTGTCTCTATCTTTTTGAAGACATTTGTTCTACAAAATCGCAGACATTTACTAATTATTACAAATTTAGTCATACCAGTAAGCAGTAAACCACATCGTCTACAAATAGTTCTTAATTGGTTAATTATTATTTTCATTTTTAATTAATTAATTACAAAGAAACTATTTTGTTGGCCTACTAGATTATATGGGGAAAATATTTGACATACATCAATTTAAATTTAATTGTCCAAATGATCCAAGGTCTGTTTAAGAAAAAAAATGTTTTGTTTATTTATTGCTAAATTAATAATAATTATATACAGTGAGTTTCAGCTAAGAAGCAACGTTTAATTTTCTGTCTTTAATGTATTAATTTACTGATTTATAAATATAGTATCATTTCTCAAACTATAACTATAATTGTACCCAGTAAACATTCAATTTTTCGCTTCATTAGTATATATGTTGAAATTATGATGAAAGCTCATTTAATATTAACAACTTAAGTTGCATTTTATCTGGAACAGGACGGTATATAAACTTGTATTCATATTATTAATGACAGAAAAGTAAATCAAACTCCGGCATATTTAGATTTAGACAGTTCATACAAAAAATCTCGTAACAAACCTCCGATTACAATTGATTATTTTTATTTGTAAATGTCAAAATAAGTTAATTTTTATTTGTCATCTTTAAGATTCAAATTATTTACGATACACATATAAAAGTATAAATATTGTAGTATAATAATATAAATAATGATAAAAAATAAATACCTGCTTTTCAAAATGTTACAAGAATGAATTAAAATGTTCAGTCTTTCTTCCTTGCTGCAACAATCGAAGAGCGCCTTTTACACGAAAGCACCTTCCGCAAATTGCAAATAAACCATTTGAATTCAGAAACACAAATTGAACCGATGTCGCAACGAAAACAGAAAACACCCGATGAATAATTCAATGATCCACCATTTCACCTAAAGTCCACACACGAAAAAGGTTCCGTCTCGAACAGATTCACTTTCACACTTTCCTTTGTTTAAAAATTACAATTAATTCCCGCGTCGCAAATGTAGTATGTTAATTATACAAATTCTACGAACATGTGTGAGACACTAACACATGTGTAACTGAACGCACACTACTCGTACTCACTGACAGCGGGTCGGCTGTTGACTGTCGAATGTTGAGACTCAGCGCCTGCTAAATGCTTTCGTTGTATCTGGAAGGGGATATTACACTCTTCGTCGCTACTTGCGGACTGCGGATTTCGCAGTGATTTGCAAATTGATATTGAAATTGAGCAACAGTTTTATTGTTGCTTACTGTATCGCTATAGTGCAATATTTATTTTATTGTTTGATGTAATACGAGTAAATAAATGATTATTGATTTATCTCTGTGTGCTTGGAAGTAATCTGTAATTTCAATTTATTTTAGTTTTTTTTTATATAAATTTTAAAGTAATTTCAGTTTAGTTTTTAATTCAAAATGTACACACAAAGATATCAAATATCAATATCTCAAAACCCATGCAAAATATGTATTAGTGTTAATAAAAAATCCTTCAAACCCCATGTTTAAACAATTTTTAATTTAGAATTCCGATGTCTTAGCGCAAGTCGACGCTTCAGATAATGATATTAAAAGAATATGATATTTAAAAATTATTAAATACTTGACAGGCATTCAAGTTCTAAATATGATATTTGAAAATTATATTGATTATTTTTTGACGTTTCTGTAAACCAATGAAATGCTTTATCGTCGGCAATATTCTCTGTAGGTTTTTTTGTTTTTGTTGACAGATGTCAGATGTCAGATAGTTATCATCAACACAAGTAAAAATGAGCAAAAAAGATAGATTTAGTGGCGTGCCTGATGAGGAAATCAAAAAATAATCTAATTAAATATAACTCGAGAGTTCGATAAATTAGAAAATAATTCTCCAGTATCTTTCTCAAACTTGTCGCCATTTGGCAATAGCTACTCAAGCCCTACGGGCTTTCGTGGCTATTGCCTGGCAACAAGTTTTCGAAAGATCTGTCAAATTATTTTCAATTTATTATCACTCTCTTGTTATATTATAACTGGAAATAATATGAATGTTTCTTCACAGATAAATACATTTAAAAATTCTGCATTTTCTTTCTTATATAAATACAAGATGTTTAATTTAAGTGTACCACCATTGCTATCTCAAGTATAAGATATACGAAGTTGGTTAATTTAGACAACAATTTCTATTTTAACAAGACTATTTATAATGAGCAAAAAAATTTTTAACCAGAGCTTTCCAAATATGAAACCCAACATTTTTTATTTTAAAGTGCAACATATATTTTTTATTGCCCTATACCATAGGACATTTTTTCTGAATTCAACGATATAAACAAATATTTTAATACGGGTTGTCCACCACTTATATGGTACTACATAATTTTTCTTTTTTCTTCCTTTTTTTTTTCTTGTAGACTAGATATGGCCACCCGACTTACTTTGGAAGAGAGAAAAAAGGTAGCAGCTTGGATGGAAGTATTTGGGTAGCCCTCAATAGTAAGAAAAAAAAAAATCAGAAATTTTCTTAAGCTGAAATGTTGTTTTTCTTAATATTGAGAGCGACCCATATATTTCCTTCCTTCCATCTGTTTTTCAAAGTAAGTCGGGTGACCATATCTAACCTACAAAAAAAAAAAAAAAAATAATTAAAATTATGTATTACCATATAATGTTAAAACTTTTTTTTTTGATAACGGGGTCTTTCACCATTTTTTTTAATTTTTTTTTTTATGAAACTTTATCTATATTGAAGACTATCTACACTTTTAAAAAGTCTTAATTGTTATTCATTAAGCCACAATGTTTTTTTAAAAAATGTTGTGACGTCATAGTAGAGGTGTTGCTGGATCTAAAACAGTAGAGATTTAAATAATTTTTGTTACATAAATGTTCTATTTTATTGTAATAATAATAATAAAATAACTAAAAAATATATGACTACAATTACTTACAATCTGTACTGTTTTAGATCCAGCAACTATGACATCACAACATTTAAAAAAAAATCATTGTGGCTTAATAAATAACAATTAAGACTTTTTAAAAGTGCAGATAGGCATCAATATAGAATAAGTTTCATAAAAAAAATGGCGAAAGTCCCCACTATGTATAACACAATAATTTAAAAAAACTGCAATGTATTATATTTATATCTGTCTGAAACAATATTATTATTATTATTTTTCGCTCATTTTAAAATAAATTGTTCTCTAATCTAACCAACTTCGCATCTCTGATAGTTCGAGATAGCAGTGAAACAGCTTGAATGGTATAAAAATCATAGAAAAATCATTGACGAAATTCTTAAAAAAAAAAATGTTTTGAGATTCCCTGAATCCATTTTGACATTTTCTTAATGACGTTTGTATGTCCATGGGTGCAATAACTCATGAACAAGAAAAGGCATATTAAGGAATCTTTATAATTATGTTTCGTTATATTTCGCGGAAATCGGTTAATTTTGGTCATAATTATATAACCGGAATTGGAAGTTTATAAGACACAGAATAATATGTGCAATTTATTTTAAATATATAAGCTTTAAATAAAAAATGTTTGCAACGCAATTTTACGCAATTCTTGTTGAATGTAAACAGCAATTATATTCCATAAAAAATTTCAAAAATTTCGCTTAATTCTAATCGCACATTTACAAGTTTAATGACTTCGTGTGGCTTTACGAAGAACCGTACAAATTTTTTTTCATTAAGACTATCGACTCAGAATTAATCAAAGAATTGTTCTTATCAATACTTTTCCGAAAACGCTGTATATATTTAATAATATATTTCAATAAAGTTAGAAACATAAATAATAGCTATTTAAGTAACAAGGAATGTAAGTACATCTTTACATTCGAGGAAGTTGTACTAGGCCGAGGCGTACGCCGAGGTCCTAGTAACTTGCGAGGATGTTAAGATGTATGTACATTCCGTGTTACTTATTATATTTTTCGCGCTACTGAAAAATTAGGCTAAGTATTCAAAAAATATAGCCCGATTGACATCTGTCATCAACATTATTCTTTTTTTACTATATTTTTCAATCCAAGCTACCTGTGTTTGTTGCTATGTTACTATATTAAACAGTAAAAAGAAAACAAACCATTCTGTTGACGTTTATTTAAAAATTGGTGTATTGTTGGTATTGAGATTTGATTAAAATAAAAAATGGATATTGACGAGGCTGCTAGAGTTGCTTTATTAACTTGTTTACCTGAAAAATCGGGTAAAAGGTACGAATTTACTTATGAAGTATTTAAAAAATGGTGTGCCACGAAGAAAGTGAAGACGATTTCCGAAAATGTAATGTTGGCGTATATGTTGGAAAGATCCAATTCGTTAAAATCGCCATCTAGTTTATGGTGTGAATATTCAATGTTAAAAGCCACTATTAAAAATAAGGATAATGTGGATATCTCAAATTTTTCCAATTTAATTGGTTTTCTTAAAACCAAAAATAAAGGATATCACCCGAAGAAATCCCAAATTTTAACTAGGGAACAGATTGTACAATTTTTTCAAGAAGCTGACGATGATACCTATTTGTTAATCAAAGTAAGATATATTTAATATTTAATTTTTTGCAAATATATTTCTTAATATTTTTTATTTGATATAGACTGTTATGATTATGGGCATTGCCGGGGCATGTAGAACTGATGAATTATGTAAGATGAGAATAACAGATGTGATTGACCATGGAAATTATGTCATTATAAATATTCCTCACAGTAAAAATGATGTGCAACGTAGTTTTTCAATTGTTGAAAATAAGGAAGAAAATATAGACTATTTAGGAACCTTTAGAACATATTTCGAAATTCGTAAAAAAATTAATACAAACCCTCGCTTTTTTTACGCTATCTAGCTGGAAAATACATGAATCAACCAATTGGAAAACATCCTTTTGCAAAAATAGCAAAGTTTTTAAATTGTCAAGATCCACATTTTTATATTGGGCATTGCTTTAGACGCTCTTCAGCCACTTTACTCGCCAATACTGTAGCAGATATTTTAAGTTTAAAAAGACACGGCGGATGGAAATCCAGTACAGTTGCCGAAGGTTATGTGGCAGAATCAGATAAAAACAAAATTGATATTTCCAATAAAATATTGTACGACAAAACCGCCAATACCGCTTCTACATCTAAAGAAACACCTTTAGTTCCTCAAACTAATTCACCTTCAACGTTACCACAACAAAATCCACAAAATAGCACTCTCTCTTTTACAAAAGAACAAACAAATTTATTAGAAAATGAGAATTTAGTTATTAAAAATTGTACATTTACAAATAGTACTGTAATATTTAATATTAATAAGAAATAAATATTTATGTAATGTAAAAATCTCATTCCCTTAAAAATTAAATATTTAAAATATCCAAGTAGTCGGTGATTATTTTCCTAGGAATGTAAGTGAAATGATTAAGTTCCGTCGTCAAGGAAAAATTATAAACAAATATAAAAGGTAACTTACATACGTAGTAACTATGGTTGCAATACATACTTACAATACAAGTAGCGCGAAAACTATATTAAGTTTAAGAAACACGTTATAGTATATATAGCATTGTGTCATTTTCTAAAAAAGAATGAAGGAAATAGTAAAATTTCTAATATGTAATCAATCATCTATTGAACAATTTGTATACTATAGGTAATTGCACTTATTTTGTTGCAAATCTCAATATTAATTCATTTAAAATGCACAAATATAAACGGCATAATATGCATAATATATTATATTAGAGAATAAGTTTCAAATAAAAATTGTAGATAACATTTCTCCCGCACAGGAGGTATTGAGACGGGTCATTATTTTCGGTAGTATGATTTCAACAGATAAACAGATGTGTATCTGTGTGTGACGGTTTTTTCGTCCACATTATCTCATAATTTAATGAAGCTCTCAAATTTAAAATTTAACTGTTCATTTTACAATCTATCAACCGGAAATGGTAGTTTATTTGAAGGCCTATCAGGTATTTTGGGCAAATCTCAGAAAATAAAAACATAAGAGCAAATGTTAGAAATTAAAATTTTCTAGAGATTATGTGTAGGTCACATCAGATTCTAATGACAATACACTTTCAAATAACATATTTAGAACGTAGATGTTCAAATTACAAACTGATTTGATTTTGGTAGTTAACTTGAATTGGAAATTTAATTGAAGACCTATATCTTATTTTTAGCATATCATAGTAAATAATTGAGTTATAGTAATATTTGTTTTATTAAAAAAGATGTAAAATAGTATTAGCTAAAACTTTTATTTGAAACTTTTTTTTAATTTGCACCGTTTAAAAGTTGTTCAGGTCGTAGGTTATGTATTGGAATATCTGATTATTATAAGTTGAATTTTATTCATTAAATTCATGAGTTCGCTATGTAAGTTGTACTGGCTCTTCTATACATTTTAAACCGTCTACAAGTTCACATATATGTATACAGTGTACACCATGTATGGCATTGGCGTGACAGACACCGGGCGCTAGACTGGAGCCAGCAGTCGTTTGTGCGCCTGTACAGTGGCGTCATCATATCTCAAACCGACAAACTAAGATACGCTTCTCTGCCTCTGCTTCTCACATTTGTCTGCTAAATGAACTTTAATAAATACTTGTCTTTTAAACACACACGCTAGTGTCTGGCACTGACAGTTATTTAGCACATTTTGTTGTTTAAGCATACACAGTAAAACGTGAAACTCAAATATGTAACAAGATTCACCACATTGCATATTTTACTCGCTATATGTTTGACGATTCGTAGTTCTTTTTCAATAATAGTTTTGTACCCCAGTCCATTTTAGCAAATAAATATAAATAAATTATCACGCCAGTTTCCATTTTTGCCTGCTGTGAGATTCGTCCATCCAGAGAACTATTTACATCTTTTACCTTCCGCCACATACCTGTAAAGGAGATATCGGCATCATGCTAAAAATTAGGTAGTGAGTTTTCAGTAGATGAGCACGTTTTAGAGTGCCTAGAATTACGATTTTAATAGTTTCGCAATGATGTCTGTGTGTATGTGACTGTATACTGTAGGTTTGAATTTCTGGAGTTATGGTTTTTAAAAACTATTTAACTGAAAATTCTGGTATTATATTTTTATCCCTTCAGGAAGAGTTGATTAGTTTTTGGTGATAATCCGATAAGCGGAAATGGTAATTTACTTAAAGCTACATCAATTTATTTTGAAATGTCTCAGTAAATAATGGTGTAATGAAAAATTTTGATATTAGAATAATGTTTCATATATTATCTACAATTGTTGTTTAAACATTTTTTCTTACTGTTAACATTTACGAAGTACAACACTTTAAAGAAAAATTATATTTAAAACCGAGGCTAAAACACTTCTCTTACCCAAAAACATAGCTCGTGGTATCAGCCATTGTTTCTTCCTAATATGAACAAACTAAAAATTTATGGTAAAATTTCCGTGCTGTGTTCTGCAATAAATTTTAACTTGACATATAGTTTTCATTTTTCAATATAAATTATTTTTATTTCTGTTAAATTATTTATGTATTTTAAATTTATTAGTTCGTTGCATTAATTAATATTTTATATGTACTAGCACGTATTCTTACGTAATTTTACTTTCTATTTAAGTAGAAATTTGTTTTTATGGTAATGTTTCATTGAATTTTATGAAATTAATAAACAATATCGTTCAAATAAGTTATAGATAAATGTAACTGTAACATTCAATTTTTCACTATAAATTCCCTGTGCATCCGTTTATTGGTAGCACACATGTGCAATGCAGGTTACATAATTTAACATACTCTTATTTTTATTTCAAGAGAATTAGAGACCTGCCCGTACAAAATTTACGATTTGGGAGGAATAAGTTGACAGCTGGTAACCGCACTTCAGAATGGGTAAAAAGGCGTGATGATAGATTTATTTTATTTTATTTACAGATTATAATTTCATAAATACAGATGATAAGTAGGCGCAGGTTGATAGTTAAACTAGACATTTAAATATTAGAAACTATAATATATTTACCCAATAATTAACAATAAAATATTAAGAAAATTCTAAATATCTTACTTCAAAATAGAAAGCAACTACATAATGCGACAAAACAACCTCCTCCAGTTTCAATTTCACTCATCTTAAATACTACTGAAACTAGGGATTACCTATTAAAAGAAATAAAACAACCTTCGATAACATATATTGAAGAATGCATTTTATGACGCGTTTTCTAAATGACAAGTACGAAAAAAGTTTTATCTACGACCGTTGTTAAAAGTGACCTTTGTAACGGTTGTTTAGCAAGTTAAACATGTCACTGTTTAACACTAGTGTTAAAAGTAACATAGCAACATGTTAAAAGTGATTTCATTGTTACATTTAACAGGTTGCTAACGATTTGTATCAATAAATCAACAAATATAAATCTACCTGTCAAAATATCATTCTACATTTTTTATTATTTACTAATATATTAGGAAGATTGTAGATAAAATTTTGTATGATATACGTGTTAAAAGTGATTAATTTCATTCGTGGGGTTGTTTCAATCGGTTTCGCCTCATTTCACAAACTTCCACACTTACTCATAAAATGTCACTTTTAATACTTATATCATAAATAACTATTATAAAATGAGTCCTTTATGCTATTTTATATTTTGCGTTTTTTATATAGTGTGTTTTAATTTCAAAGTTTACCATTGGGATCTCGAAAATTATAAGAGGACTTCGGTCAAATAGACAAAACTTGCAACATTATTAGGCCAATTAATGAACTGACATTTATTATTTATTTTAAAGTTCGTGTCTGTTGTCTGTTCTGATTTATGAACCAAACTTTAATAAAAATTTTAAGTAAATGTCTTCTATTACGAACCTTATAAAACAAAATAAAATTATTGCGTATGAATCCCCTTTCAATAACTAATTGAGTTTCGTAATGACTTGATTATAAACGCAAAATATATAGAATTAATTTTTAAGCCCACTTAAAGGTTGAATGAAAATGTTTAAATATGCTCCATTTAATTTTTATAGTTGTAAATAAAACTTTACTACTAAATATTGTAAATGCTACATTTAAAATTACAAATCAATTATTTGAGTGAAAATATTATAATAACCTTGTATAATAAAATAAAAAGAAAACAAAATAATAAAATATCAAATGAAAACAATTATTTCGTTTTATACCTTTACGCAGTGTATAAATCAAACTTGCCTCATAAATAAAATATAAAGATTTCGATATTTTAATTGAATATCACTTAATTAAATCTGTTGAAACAATTACTCTAGATATAAATTACGTCACTTTCTATTTTAAATTAGGAACAATAAATTAAGTAACTAAAAAATAGAAAAGTGAAATATCTTCTTAGTGAAATTAGTTACAAAATCTGTACAGTACGTTACGTTCAAGTCAAGTACATGCGCAGAAATATTCTAAACACGGCCCTGCTGAACACCTACAAATTCCTGTGTTGGTTGTCAACCTGCCCTGTAGATGTCTCCACAATACTGAATTCGCGCTAGCAAATAAAATAAAACATAATTTGACACTTCCGCAACACATGTGATAATCTGACTAAGTATAAAATATAAATTGCTGTGCATTGTGAGTGGCAGTATATTCTAGTGCAATATATCGGTAGCATCCTGTTTGTTACCTAAATTAAATAATTTGCCAACTGTTCTATCTCTTGAAATGTAAGATTTCTTAAATTATTACTAGTAGAGGTTAAGTGAATTGTTGCATCATGCATCTGTTGAATACAATCAGAAAGTTTTATTGTTGTCATCATGTAAATAATTACAATAAGATTTTTATTGCTAATATAACAAATTTACAGTTTGAAAGGTATGTTAACTCTGATAAGAATGTAAATTAACAGTAGTTTCATTCATTATTCAATATTATTTTGCTTTAGTTAAATAAAATTACATATTGTTTTTTTCAATTCAAGTAATATTGAATAAAATTAAATTCATATTCATTTCTAACAATTTATATTAAACAATAAATTTCATTACCATTTAATTTAAGTAATAAATCATTTTAATTACTCTAATTTAAATGTTTTATATTCATGTATGTGGTTAATGTAATGTATATGCTCAAAATTATATATATATAATTTTGCAATATTAACGCAATTTTGTTTTAATAGTTTCGATTTCCTATTAACATTGTGTTCTAAGGACTTATAAGTTTCTGCAAATTGATAAATCAATCTTTATGTTATTGAAAGAAACTTATACATCATAATATTATATAGGTTGGTGGTGATTTATTTAGCCGGTCATAAGTGTTTTACATTTTAGAGAAAAATGTTTCAAATAAAAGTTGAAGAGATTTTAACTTGTAATTGAATTTTTTTACATAATAGAGAGGAGAAAGAGGTTAAAAAATATCTAAAATTCAGTTTTTATAATGGAATTGAATTCTAGCAAATATTTAACGTTATTTATAATCAAAATGCAAGTAAACATTTTCATGGTTAGCCATATTATAAAGACTCAATTTTTGATATTTTTGCACGTTTTTTTAGTCTTTATTAGTAGTATTTCCAACTTCAGATAACTTAGAGAATAAATTTATCAGTGGAATAAACAAAAAATATCACATCAAAAGATGTCAACTAGAATTAATAATAATCATTTAAACTATGGTTTTGATGCGATATTTTTTGTTTATTCCACTGATAAATTTATTGTCTAGTTTATCTGAGGTGGGAAATACCGGCCCTAAGTAAAATGAAATTTGTTCACTGATTCAGGTGCAGATATTAAATTTCATCAACTTTTATTTGAACCAATTTTCTCTAAAATGATTGGGGAAGCAGAAAATTGCATAAGTATATTTAACATGTAAAATGTCTTTTATCGGGTGAGTTAGTCACCACCCTGATACAGAATGTAACATTGAAACCTAACCATATGTATTTAAGTTTTTTCTTGCGTAATAGTGGCCAGTTAATTTTATGCAATAATACTTCAAATATATGTTGCAGATAATTAAATTCTGTATTTAATTCACTAATCATATTTAATTTTGCTCGTTTTGTAACGGAAATAATGAGTTTTAAAGTTTTAAAAGAATTGTTTCTTTAGAGTGATAGCCATGGAATTGAAACAAAATAGCAAACAAATATATGACGTATGTGGTATTAACTATCAAAAATATTAGTTTATTTTGAATTTGAGATAGATTTAAATGACAATAAAAGTTTTATTATAGAAAATATATAACCATTCACATGAAAATAAGTTACACATAATTCAGTGGAATTTTTTTTATTAATTTTTAAATATTTATTTGTCTTCTTTATATGTATAGTGAGTAATATACCTTTTTTGCCGATTGACATTTAAGAGTGTAATTTTATTAAGTTAACAGTTCGTAAAATGTTACTTTCACTGCTTAGGAGGCAATGAAAATATTTTACATAGCAATCGTTCAAAAAACGCCTAGTAACCGTCAAAAATTCATAGCAACTGTTCAACAAAGGCATTGTAATATAATTTGAAGGCGATAACCTTCAAAATAGGTATTCAAATTAATCACTAAGTTAATATATTAATTCTAAAATCGGTAAACAAAGATGTGTTCAACACGGCATCAAACACAGATTTATAGCTATTTTTGTTTATTTTGTTTTCAATTGGCTATCACTACGAAGAAGCAATTCTTATACAAATTTAACTCCGATTATTTCAGTGACAAAACGTTAAAAAGAAATTATGATTACTGATTTAGATTCATAATTGAATTGGTTACAACATTTATTTAACATATTCTTGTATATAATTAACTGGCTTCTTTTGCACAAGAAACAAATGATTTTCCATGTTAAACGCCTATGGCCAGATTTCCATGTTACATCCGGTATATGTATTTTTAATTTGTTATTATTAAAATGTTTGAATAATATTTGAGTTAGAATTCAAGGTAATAAATTAGCATTGTAAATGTAATCATTTAGTTAAATTGTACAAATTATGTTTTCATTTAGAAAAATTTCATTGTTTATTAAAAGGTACAAATTTGATTCAATTAAAATTTTAAATGAAAACAAGTAATAAAAAACGTAGAATTTAAATATAATGGCCTTTGGCTTAAAGCCTGTGAACTTACAGATAAAAAAAGAAATATATTTCGTAATAAGGGGTATATTATGGTTGTGGGAATTAAACTAGAGATCTTATAATCCGCAATAACTGAATGTTTTTTTCTTTACTCTTAGGGGTAAAGCTCAGCTAATCGACGGACGTGTTATTTCTAAACAAATAAAAGATGAGCTAAAAGAAAAAATTGACAATTGGATATCTAAAGGCCATAAAAGACCCAAATTAGTTGCCATCTTAGTCGGAGAAGACCCAGCAAGTCAAAAATATGTCAAAAATAAAATGGTTGCAGCCCAGCATGTCGGTAAATATTTTATAAACTAACACCTTAGCTAACATTTTATATTTCCGTGAAAAGTTATAAATATTTATTACTGATTGTTTGCGTTTTAATTTATTGAAAAATTCAAATTGCTTACCTTATCAAAATATTTACTAACACATGAATAATAATTGTAACACAACACCAGGAATTTATAAAGAAGGATGTTGATATTTGTACTTCTATTTGAAACTATATCAGTTTATTTTATATGCGTATTTATCCAATTACATTTATAAGAATATGAATCATGCTCGTAATTCAATTATAACCTTACAATTTGATGTTTAGGAATTGAAAGCACCACAAAGCAATTAGATTCATCAGTGTCGGAGACGGACTTAATGCAATTCATCGAAGAGTTAAATAAAGATAAGACTGTTGATGGGATATTGGTCCAGCTGCCTGTTCCATCTCATATCAACGAAAGAAAAATTTGTAATGCTGTCGACCCGGACAAAGATGTCGATGGATTCAACAGCAGCAACGTCGGAAAGTTATGTCAGAATGTGGACACTTTTATACCGGCCACTGCGTTAGGGGTGATCGAATTAATCAAGAGGTATTGGTATTCTTTCACCGAGTTTTCGGCGTATCATATTTTCATTTTTACTTTCTAATGCCAGGTGTAGAATTGAAATGTAGCGTATAGATATTTCAATGCTATTTTTTTATATTATAAATTTGTACCTACTCACTTTACAAAAGTTGTTCAGAGTTTAAAAATGCATGAAATAAAATCCATTTGTATACCCAAATATTAGTATTTCACTATAATTTATAAATATTCGACATATCATTAAAATGATTTAGATGTATTTATTAGTGTTTGCATAAGATTGTAATGATATAATGGCGAATTCGAGAGTTCATTTCTGTCTATTTTTTTCGGCAAAATAAATAAATAAATCTAAAACTTTTTTACCAAAGGGTTTCACGAAATGTCATATATGTTTTATTTTCGTTTAATTTTCCATTGGCCATGTTATATTTTCCCTGAAAACTATTAATTTAAATTAGATTGAAATATTGTGAAATACTAATATTTAGGTATTCCAATGACAATTAATTTAAATAATGTCTGGTCTTAGTACAAATTTCAATAAAAATATTAACTATAAAATTTCGCTTGCAGAAGTGGTATTAAAACATTCGGCAAGAACGTGGTAGTTTGCGGCAGATCCAAAAACGTGAGTCTTCCCATGGCGATGCTCTTGCATTCCGATGAAAACAATTCCATTCCCGGGTTCGAAGCCACTACTACAATTTGTCACAGGAACACCCCGCCTGAAGAACTGGCCGAGCATGTTAAACGAGCTGACATTGTTATCAGCGCGACGGGTGCGTTGTTTCTTCAACTCTGTTATATTTTGCGTTCATAATGAAATCATGACGAAATCCAATTGCGTATCGAAAGAGTATTTCGATAAGCATTTTTTTGTTTTAGAATATTTATACTAAATAATATTTACTTATTTTTCTTTTAAAATTATGTTCAAAAATCAGAATAGACAAGAACTTTCAAATAATTCAATAAGTGACAATCCAATGTTACCATCTGAACAAGAACAACATACCACAAAAAATATTTAAGTGTATAGAAGACGCAAAATATGAAAAATAGTATTTACTTACTTATTTTATAAGACTTTCATTTTGTTTCATACAAAAAAAAAAACTCGTTTTTTAATATACTGTTAATTTCTTTTTTTAAGTGTTATCTATGTTACAGGTGTAAGGAATTTAATTCGTCCAGAGTTTGTAAAACCTGGGTCCTGTGTCATTGATGTCGGGATGATCCGAATCACGAACGAGGAAGGGAAAGAAAAATTGGTTGGCGACGTCGATTTTGACGGTGAGAAGCTTTTAATTTGCTTAAAAAGATTCGTCAAAACTTTTTTAATGTTTTATAACCTGATTCAGAACTGTTTTTAAATTTAAAGAACATGAAACGAATTATTACCTCCCGCATATATACAGGAAGTTTCCTTCATGCAGAATTTAATTATCTACATTTATTTATCGTCTAAAATAATATTTGGACTTTTGTGCAAGGAACAACTGATTTTTCTTGTTAAACGCATATGACCCGGTTTTTAATTAAAACTGTATATTTTTTTGAATTCGTACAGAGCGCAATTCATAAACCATTGTGTACTTAGTTATTTACTTCATTTGTGAATATAATATAATTTGATTAATGAAACTTGTTAATAATTTTTTCCGCAGGTGTGAGTGAAGTGGCAGGCCATATAACGCCCGTCCCAGGCGGTGTTGGCCCAATGACAGTTGCATGTCTCATGCTAAACACTTTCAAAGCGGCTAAACTCGCCGTAGAAAAACAACAATCTTCATAATAGAGGAACAATTTTATTATTTATACTTTTATATCACTCTAATTATGTTACAGTATTAATAAATTTTATAATAAAACGATTGTATCGTACTATCAAGTGGAACATTTGCTATGATAATGTTTATGTATTATGTAATAAATAAAACTGATCGAACAAATCGTGTGAAAGGACTAATTTTTTACACACTCTAACCAACAAAATGACCTCGAGTTGCTTCATTTTAAACCGGTTGCTCTCGCAGTCGGTAAGCAGTAACATAAAAACAAAAATATTTAAAACATCACAATTAAAGTTTTATTCTAACATGTCCAAACCAAATATTTATGTGACAAGGCCCGATATTCCAAAAGAAGGTTTGGATATTTTAAGAAAAACGTAAGTAAATACAAAACAACGTGATATATACAATAATTACAATAAAATATTTTGACAAACAGATGCAATGTAACAACTTGGTCTCAAGAAGTTCCAGTTCCTAGAGATGAACTAATTAAAAACATTAAAGATAAAGATGGATTATTCTGCATCCTCACGGATAAAATCGACAAAGAAGTATTGGACAGTGCCGGACCTAACCTAAAAGTCGTTGCTACGATGTCAGCGGGATTTGATCACCTCGACGTACCAGAAATTAAAAATCGTGGTATCAAAATTGGCTTTACTCCTGATATTCTCACCGATGCAACTGCAGAACTCACAGTTGCTCTACTTCTGGCGACTTCTAGGAGACTCATCGAGGCCCGAGAAGAAGTCTACAACGGAGGCTGGAAGGCCTGGGCTCCAGTCTGGATGTGTGGACCTAGTTTAAGCAATTCGACTGTAGGAATCGTAGGATTTGGTAGGATCGGTCAAGCTATAGCTAGACGTTTGAAACCGTTTAATGTTAGCAAATTTTTGTACCATGGTCGGTCAGACAAAAAAGAAGCCGCGGAATTCAACGCAGATCGTGTTCCTTTTGAAGAATTGTTAGCTAAAAGTGACTTCATTGTTGTGTCTTGTGCATTAACCCCCGAAACAAAAGAAATGTTTAATGAGGCTGCTTTTAAACAAATGAAACCAAATGCTATTTTTATTAATACTAGCAGAGGTGGCGTGGTACAGCAAGATGATTTGGTGAAGGCTTTGGAAAATAAAACTATTTTGGCTGCCGGTTTAGATGTAATGACGCCTGAACCATTGCCGTTAGATAGTCCGCTATTGAAATTAAAAAATTGTGTTATTTTACCACACATCGGTAGCGCTAGCATTGATACAAGAAATGACATGGCGATTTTAACTGCAAATAATATCTTAGCAGCTCTAAATGACAGCAAAATGCCAGCGGAATTAAACTAAATATGTAGAATTAAATTACAAATATTTTAAACATTTTTATTTTTCATCCCCTCCGCGAAATCTCCCGCAAATTTTAACTACAAAAATATAAATCGACAAACCAAACAGTGAGAAGTGGCTTTTACATTCTGTTGTAAATCGTCGCCATTTTGTTTCAAGATGGCAAGTCATGATTAATTTAGACAAATTATATTTTCTGGTACTTTTGACTTTTATTAGTTTCTCGACCTACACCCTTGTAATTCCCAGCCAGTTGACATCTTTAGAGCGTGATTTGACGGCTAGTGGGCGCCTTCGCGTACGACTTATATTTTGTACAGAGATTATAATCATATCTAAGAAAATATTTGAATTAGAGTAAATTTTGTCATTCCCATATATATATAGAATAGTATTGACAACAATTTTTATTTGAAACTTTTGCCTCTATTTTGTACCGTTGCCTTGCTGGAGGATATGTGTGGGAAACATCAATTATTTCTGAATACGATCCTGGAAAGTTAACTCAGGATAGCCAACTGTTCAAACAGAACTATACTGTCATCTGTCAATCAATTTGAAAATGGCTTTTTGATGTAAGAACTAAAATATGATTTTAAAATGGAATGTAGTATATTTAATAGGTAATTAATTTCTTTTATACATTTAATAAATTGAAAATTTATTCTGTATATTTGTCCAGTTGTAGTTATTACTTTAATTCATGGCGAAGAAAATGTAGAAATAGAAAATAATCTAGAATTAAATGTAAACACCGAGGTAGAAGATGTAGGAGTAGAACAAACAGCAGAAGAACATAACTACCAAGAACTTGAAATTATTTTAGCGAATTCCACAGCAAATGAAACCAAATCAAATTCTACTCACAAAACTGTGCTCTGTAAACCAAGTGTCGGAGGTGTCCCAGTAGAAATTGTAAATGGAACACAGTTAATAAAAATGTTATTGTCTGATGCAAATGTAACCTCCAAAGAGTCGCCAGGAGAATGCGTGTTGATTTTATTTTACGCAAAATTTTGCACATTTTCGAGCATGGCAGCTCCCCATTTTAATGCGTTATCCAGAGCTTTTCCAGATATTAAAATGGCTGCAATCGACGCAATGAAATATCATATATTTAACACACAAAATGGTATTGTAGGGGTACCGACACTTCTTTTATTCCATAACGGTAGACCTATAGGAAAATTTAATGACACGGAGTACACGTTAGATTTATTTTCCAAATTTGTATCGAAATATACAGGACTGAAGCCAGAAGAGAAATCATATGTAACGTCTGCTGATTTTGCGGGACCGGTTTCTAGTACCCCAGAAAAAGAAACGGATTATTTTCTAGGGCTGTCATGGTTGTTTATTATTGTTTGTGCCATTTATTATTTCAGTAAATCTAGGTGGTGGAAATGGATTGTTGAAACTGTTCAAAATACTTGGAGAGAATCAGAAGCACAACATGAACACAATGACTAATGTCTTTTATTAAATTATTTGAGGTTGTTTTAATTATAATAAAGGCATTTTAATGCAATAACCAATGAATTGTACATTAATAATGAACTTGCACTAACTAATCCTGCCTAAAATATTATATTTGATATAATTTATCGACTCGTTTTCTACAGTAATATTAAAAGTTTGCGATAAATTTTATTATCATAATTGTGTTATTTCATTAAGAACTAATACATAAATATTCCAAAACTAATATAAGATGGCAACCGAGGACAAAATTTTGAGGTTGATTGTCAATGATCATTTGTCATTTGCATTCAGCAATACTCTCAATAACAAATTCGTATTATACTATAAGTAAACAAGAATTAAATGTTTTATATTTCAAAAAATTATTTATTATTTTAAAATAATGATAGAGATGGAAAACATGTTTTAAAAATTTACTGAAGATAGTAATTTGATTACTGTGAACTTCCCCATCGACACGACAAGCAGCAGCCATATTTATCCAACCTCACGGCAGTACGTTATGTTTGGTATGAAGTTATATATTGTGCAGTTTTCAAGGAAATTAGCAACAATTTAAATAAGGAAATTCAAATTTTAATATTTGTTATTGTTGGAAAAAATAAAATAATTGTTGGAAGGTGCAAGTAAAAAGGTAAATCGCTTAAAATAAGTTTAACCTCTTCCATCACTTATCACGCCTTATCGAGCGTTCAATACAAATAATATCTAAAATGGGCTCATTACAATTGGATTGCCCATTATGTTGTACAGAGACGTTTACATGTTTACAATCACTTAAATATCATTTATTAAGTATAATTGACAATATTTTGTGTCCATCGTGTGGATCTCGTTTTTCAACAATACTTGAATTGGCCGATCACTTGGACAACGAATGTGGCAAAACATCTGAAAAAAGCGCGGCAGATTCAGAATCCAGTAGAAATATTCCGATAAATATTAAAATAGAAAATGAGGATTCCAGTGACGAAACTTTAAATAATAGTATACTGGCCAAAGCACTATTAAGTCCACAAAGTGCAACTAAAAATGCTATATTTATTCAAACAAATGCAAATGGAGAAGCAACAATTGAAGAAAGTTCCGATCATATTTTTTCATCAGGAGAAAATAACGAAGAAACAATGGAAATGGAAAATGATGATACAGTTCCAGAAGAAGGTGGCGAAGAGGACGAAACACAGGAAGAAAGTCAAGAAGTTTATTCTTGCCTCAGCTGTGGTATGAATTTCACTTCGATAGTAGATCATATTCAAGAATACCATGAAGGCGAAGAAGTTGTAGTTGAGGTATGTATCTAATATTTAAAAGTGTCAAATATCCACGAAAAGTTTCTAAATTAAGTTTCGGGATGATTATTACCAGGGGAATTTTACCTGTGAAACCTATATTACGAAAATAAATTAGGCATTTAGAATACTGGATTTATTTGTCATAAAAGATGACAATAATTATTAAAATAATTTTATTTTAATTAGGTTTTTTTATATTTTTATTTATACATTTTTTATAGAATTTATTCCAAAAAGAAATTGTGAATTTATCAACAGTAATTAAATTGTTATAAATAATTCAAAAATATTTTAAAGTACAGTCATAAAAATGAATTTTCTTGGAGCTTATTTAAACCCTTTTAAATATTAATTAATTTTAAATCTTGGTTTACACGTTAAGTAACTTGCCACACGGCGAGCGAAACGTTGAGTCTATGCTTCCATTTAGCTAATTAATTGTATTGTCATTTTTAGATGACGGAAGAAAACCAAGATTCATCCAAAGATGGAAGTGACATCTTAAAAAATATATCAGAAGGAGCTGCCATAATCTCTGAAGAGGGCGTCGAACTCAGCAACTTTGATGATGAAGAAGACATGGGAAGCAACGGAAGTCAAGACGTCCTCGAAGTCGGTAGTCGAGGTCGCATGCCTCAAATCCTTAACACCATCAAACAAGAAGACTGCATCGATAAGGATGGCCGACTTTACACCCGAAAAGTTGTACAAATAGAAAAATTCTGGGATGATAACAGTACGATGAAACGCATGCCAATCGTATTAAAATACATCTACGACTCCGATGGAACTTTAACCAAATATGATTCCGGAGACGAAGTCGCAGACGGAACTCAGATTATAGAAATAAACCAGTGTACAAGCTGCAATGTCCAGTTTTCAAAACGGGAACAATTCGACGCTCATGTCTGCGAGCCAGAAATCGGGAGCGAATATAAATGCTCAATGTGCGATAGAAGTTTCACAAACTCCCAGACGCTGTGCTCGCACATGAAATCCCACAAAAAAATCAAAACCGAAGTAATAGACGCTCCTCCAACGGGTCCTTTCGTCTGCAATGTCTGCGACACTGTCTTCCCGAGCAATAAATCCCTCCGACTGCATCGGCGCATGCACGATCCCATCAAAGCGAAAGAAATAGACGCTCCCGTGGAGTACGGAATCACCGGAAGCGAAACCGGCGAAAATAAAGTCCGGGAGATGTTCGAATGCAAAGTATGTGGCAAGAGCTACGACAAAAGCTACGAGGAAATCCATATGGCGTATCACAGCGGCGTTAACCACTACGATTGCTACATCTGTAACCGCAAGTTCTACACTCACAGCAATTTAGAAATGCATATGAGGGTGCATGGCAGCGAAAAGGGCCACCTTTGCTCTCACTGCAAGAAGGGATTCATGACGGAGGAGAGTCTTCAGCAGCACTTGAAGCAGCACTGCAGCAGCAGGCCTTACCAGTGCAGCTACTGCTCTCGGAGGTTCGCACGCCCCCACGAGAAAGTCAAGCACGAAAGAATACATACTGGGGAGAAACCCCATGAATGCGAAATTTGCGGGAAAACATTCCGAGTTAGTTATTGCTTAACCCTCCACATGCGGACGCACTCTGGTTACAGGCCTTACGTTTGCCAACACTGCGGAAAACGGTTTAAGGCACATAGTGTGTACAACCATCACTTGCTGACTCATTCAGACGTCAGAGGGTATAAATGTCCATATTGTCCCAAAGCTTTCAAAACTGGCGTCCAATTGGCAGGACACAAAAACAGCCACACTAAACCATTTAGTTGCACTGAATGTAATCGTCCGTTCGCGAGTTTATACGCAGTTAGAGCCCATATGGAGACACACAAAAGGGAAAATAACCTTAAATATAATTGTTACCTCTGCGGTGCATCGTACGCAAGAGCTTTTGCACTTCGAGATCACATTAAAGAAGTTCATGTAGACGCTCCTCAAAATGGGAACATTGCGTTGGATATCATCGAGGAGGGAATGGAAGCTTCCACGTCCATTTTACCGGACAACGATGATATCTCGATGGTGACACTGGAAATGTCAGAAAATGTTTCTGAAATAGAAGACGAAGTCAGTAGACAGTAAACTATATAATTACCATGTTATGATTTTGTATGTATGTGATAGAGTAACATTAAATTTCCTTTGCATTATTTTATGTTATTAATTATTCTAGATAGTTAATTTGATTTTGTAAATAATTAGGTATATTTAAATAAATTTTTTCTCATTCATATTCAATATTTATCACCCACTGTATGTAAGGAAGGTATTGTGACTATACAAAAAATATATTCTCTTATTTAAAGTTTAAATGCTAAAGGCGTATTAAATTTTGGTAGGAATTCTGATGTGGTGGTTTATTAAAAACATATTAGGTTTTTCATACGATTCAGTAAATAATTAATAATAATTTTATTGGTAAACCTGTCGAACAACTACTTCACCTCCGATTTTGATGTAACTTTGTCAAAACATTCATTCTAACATGACAAATATAGAAAAAATAATAAGTGGTGGTCGGACGCGGATGACCTTGAAAAAACAGTTTAATGGGTCACTTTATTCGTTCAACTTGGAATATGAAAGCAATCTATTTTTCAGAATTAGTTAAATTAAGAAATGAGTACTGTGATTAGAATTTGTCAAGCATGCGATGTGTAGGCTTAGGGTTTGTTTGAGAAAAGTGCGCGCGAAGCGAGCTTATCTACAGGCAAATTCTATTTTTACAGCAGAGACTGCCGTTTCATTGATGACCATTGTTTTAGGATCACGGAGTTCGTGTTAATGCAGCGCATGCGCAACAAATTAGACCATGTTCGCGCTACAAAGCGGACCGAATATTCAAGCCCTTAAACAAATTATACAAAATTAATACTGTCATCGGTTTAAAGTTTTAAAGAACTGTTTTTATCAAAATTAGTACAGTATGTCAATGGGTTATAGACGCGAGATATAAATTATTATTTATTATATGATACTCCTGCCATCTATACGTAGTCCCAACACTATTAGTTACTATAACCTACTTTCACCACTGACATCCACATTTGTGTCTCTGTCAGTGTGAGTCTCTTTTGTTTAGTGTGCGGAATTATTTGAATCATTATAATGGTAAATAAGGTAAATATGACACGTAATACATAGAACCTAACCGTTTATTTCATATTTTTTCTAGTACCGTTGTCTTGTTTGTTGTTATGAAAATGACCGTTCATTTTTACATTGTATTCCGAAAAACAATGCGCGCCGAGAAAAGTGGTTAACATCTATAAATTGTTATAGTCTAATAAAAAAACCAATTTCCTATTTTAAATATTATCGAGTTTGTGGGAGACATTTTTCACCTGATATGTATACTTTCAAAGGGAGCCAAAAATTAAACACCAATGCAGTTCCGGATGACATTGGGAAGTCATCTGAATCTACATCAATAGAAGAAGCTATAGATACGGTAGGTTTCTTTTGTGGTACCATTAAAAAATTAAGACAAAATATCATCTTTACCGGATATATCGTCTTGAGAAGCATTTTGTGAAAATTGTCAGTGTACTTAATATACAACAAATGGCAATTGAATTATTTAGAAGTAATAATGTTAGTAGTAGATTTAGTCACAAGCTCGGTTTTTTTTTGTAACGTGAAAATTTGGCCTTGAAGCTGTAAACTCCACCTCCTGACCGGTTAATTCCAATATCAGGCATTTGATGTCAGTATAGTCTATTCGCAATAGCGGTACTACTTGGAACTAACTCAAAATGCGCCAAATCGCCCTATTGGTTGGGTAGGGATAATTAGCAATGTATATTTGTATTATAACATATTGTACGTGAAAGTGAAAATATAGAAGGCGCGAAATGCGGTGGAACATGTACTAAAGAATTAAAAATGTGGGATTTAGACAAGATTATTAAAGAAGCTGTAGCGCCCTTCATAATATAAAATATTATATATGTATACTTGTATCATTTTAGTCGTACTTTTTTTTTTTGTAGAAAATGCATTTTAAGTTGTCTCAAGACAACTTAAATTTTTAATAAGTAATTGAAATTTTCCCGTTTTATACATAAATTTTCATATTTCATATTGTGGAATGCGACGAGCTAATATAGAATCTATATGTGACAAATTTGTATTTTTTAAATCGATGATGATGATTATTTATAGTTTACAAGAAGTTTATTATTAAAAATTAGGAAAAGCGGTATGTTCCGTAGGTTTGGTGAAAAAGAGACAGAAAGAAAAAGATACAAATGCATCAGATTATAATCTGAAAATTGATTATGATACATATTATTTCAGAGCATAATTATGTCTAGAGATAAGAAACGTTGTTTAGTACCACAATGCACTAATGACTCACATTGTGCCCCAAACAAATATTTCGTAAGGTTTCCAAGAAATGCTAAAATGAGACAAAAATGGTGTGAGTCAATAAATGTTGATGCGAAAATTATAAGCCCTACTAATTCATATATTTGTGAAGATCATTTTTCTGTAAGTAGTTCATATATTACCTAATATTTATGCACAAAACATTTGTTCTTCTACATCTTTTAGCTTGAAGATAACGCTGAAAATTGGATGTATTTTATAACAATTGGTAGCAAGTTGATATTGAAGAAAGATGTTGTACCGCACAGAAATATTCACCAACTGGATATAGACATACCAATTTCAGTGTCACAGATTTCACCATTACAGAAGAAGAGAAAGAAAATAAATATACAAAAATTTATAGAAAGAAAATTTATATTAGATGATAAAGAATCATCTTGTTCAAGCATCATTTCAGAGTCTTTTGAAGCTAGTCCAAATAGACATAACGTGTTTGTCATCTCGACATCTTCATTGCAACCCGAGAACATAAACGTAGATACAAGGTTAGTGCACAGTCATATTTGTAAAGACAAGAAAATAGCATGGATATAGATACCTGATATAAATTTTTTGGCCGCTCGAAATTCTGCTTATATATAGTACAGTAATAAATGTACGTGTGTATATACTCCATTAGATTAGATTTGAACTATTTCAAGAGAAGCCGGCCACAACATTTTATATCTTTTACATGTGGTGCGAAAATTAAAATTGAATATAAAACTTACGCAGTTTTTCATACTTCTTTGATTGAAATATTGTTTTTGAAGATTTTGCTTCGCCTTCCATATTTTATGTTACTTTTCAATATCATCGATAGCGATTTTGAATTAATTTTACAATGAAACTGTAAATAAAATTAGGCAATATTTTTATAAATGTTGTGATATTTTTTTGCATGAACAGTGAACGATTGAGCGAAGATTTTAATACAAATGATCAAAGAAGAAACAAAAGTGATACTGACAAAGGCGCAAATGTAGATAGCCTTCAATACATCAAGACAGAAGCTTTTGAAGAAATTATACCCAAAGAAGAGAGGGACAGTAAGTTTACTCAGAAAGAAAGCATTATTTGTAAATGTAAACTAACTTCCTTGATTACTTCATTAATCAACTTAAATTGTCAGACATTCCCGAAGTTGACTTCGTAACAGTGGTGTATTTCTTTGTACAATTTTTACCTATTAATCAAAAATCGTTGACATTTCAGATAATGAAGACTATTTACAAGAAAAAACAGGAAACAAAAGTGTTATTGGTAAAGAGCCAGATTTAACGGATCGGCTTCAATACCTCAAGACAGAAGCTTTCGAAGAAATTAAAATCAAAGAAGAAATTGATGGTAAGTTTCCTTAAAGAGAATTTATATAATTAGAATCAAAAGTCGTTATTTTTCAGATAATGAACAATATTTGCAAGAAATTAAAAGTAACAAAAGTGTTATTGGTAAAGAGGCAGATGTAGCGGATAGACTTCAATACATTAAGACAGAAGCTTTCGAAGAAATTTTAATAAAAGTAGAAGAAATGGACGGTATGTTCACTTAAAAGAGAAAATTATTTGTAGATATAAAATAATAAAAAATCGTTGGCATATTTCAGATAATGCAGGATATTTGCAAGAATACGAATAATTCCTGATAGACATTAAAGTCGAAGAGGAAAATCAAAACAAACAATTCCTGACAAATTATCGTAATATGTACGATGTCTAAACCCTACAAAACGTATCATTTATTTTATTAGTAATTATAGGAATCATATATTTTTAAGACTTATATTTTAAATACTGAACATTCTCAAGTTATTAATTAAATGCATACAAAAAAGCAATTTGTTGTTATCCAATTTCTCCTATTTCTAGCTCACTGAAATATAGTGTTAAACGGAAGAAGGTATGTCAGAGCACTGAAATAAAATATTAGTGATGCTAAAAAGAAAAATAATAGTTATTTGTTTAACTTGGCATCAAAATATCAGATTTACAGCAGAGGCTACCGTAATTTGGCAACGATAACCTTCAAAATATGTATATAAAATAATCACTAAATTAATATTAATTCCAAATCGGCAAAAAAATTGTGTTCAACTCGGCACCAAACATAGATTTATAGCTTCAGCAGCATTCATTGCCTCGTCATTGAAAAGGCATCCTCTGCTCTAATCTAGCATTTTGGTGTCTCGTTTTTAATATAAATAATACGATGGTCAACTATATGTTCAAAATACAAATATAAACCTATTCAAATAGATTAAACTTAATCTAAGTTTCACATTGTAGAACACTACAAGCTTATAAAATGGATAAATCTATGTAACGAGAAATTAATAATGAAAAATTAGAAGGTTATCTAGTTTTGGTAAAAGAGAGATAGATATATTTGGACAAAAACAAATATTTGACTTTCAAAAATTAATTTATTACAATTTACATGACTTTTTTTTGGAATGGGTGGGCCTACGAATTTAAGGTCAAACATACGCGTTTCTGAACGGATTTTTGAAATTGTTATCGTGTTTATAGGGCTTCTTATGTTCCTGACAAGAATGTACAACATAACCAATCACAAAATGTCTGTAGATATACTTGGTAGGGGCATTGGCGCGCGTTCAAAAATACCATAAATTCGAACATGTAATCACAAAAAAAAATGTATATTTATATAAAAAATGTGCACAATGGAAAATAAAAATAAAAAATTTAAACATAATTAAATACAAAGGAAAGTAAATCTATTTGATACTAGCTACCGAAATTAGTAAGTACTTGCTATTCATGAAACATCGCATTTCTTTCAAGATGCTTCATGTTTGTTGTATTATAAATATGGGTGAATGATAAATCAACTGGTGCAAAGCGGCTTCATCGTGGAATGGAGAGAGCGGTGGTTAAGTGTACGACCACAACGCACAGCTAGCAGTGCAAAAATGCATTTGGTGCAAACTTTTCGGAAGCAACCATGCATAAACACAATCTCGATGTCCGAGTGCGACATGGTGATGATTTCATGAATTTTTTCGCCTCGATGCCGGCAGAGATCTCTTATGTTCCAGGAGGCGAAGTAAGTTGGATTTTGAGAGAATTTGTAAACAAGTTTGTTAACCACTGTCTGAGAAATATATTGAGCATATTTTGGCCAAACAATATACAAACTATGAACTATGCTGGAGAACCCACAACGTAGAACATAATGATGTTTACAAAACATGGGCGGAAGTAAAACATCTAGCCAGCAACAGTCAGATGGAGGCACTTTGTAGAGGTCCTATATTTCACTGAGGAGTTACAGGAACATATATAATATGTTTGTACATATTAATGTAATTTATTAGTAGCTTTAAACTGTATTACATACCTAAACATCAAACAGCAACAATTGTATATCTAGGATGTTTCTTTGACAAATTGTGCAATTCCAATCATTGGTGCATTATTCTTACAAATATTCTGAACTAAATATCAACATTATAAACGTTGATTCTAGATTGTAACATAATATTCGTTTATATTTTCATGTAAAAGTAATTGTAACCCCAATGAGAATAAATGACTATGCCAGAATATATCTCTGTTATTAAATTGTTTATTATCATTTAAGAAGTAACATCGTACGCTAAATTATCCTGGTAAATGTGAATTATGTTTGCTAAAATAAAATTATAGGTTAAGATACGCTGGAATCAAATTAGTTCTAAAAACAATAAATATAACAAAAAAACTAAATAGTTACACAAATTTCAAGCAGCAAATTTTGGATTCTTCATTTATTTTCATGTTCTTCATGGTCCAACAACCTGATACATTATATCTCCATCTGTCAAAATTTCATGGATTTTTTACAGTGACTGTACATTACAATGACGTTTGAAGTACATTGCACAGGCTAAAAACGATTTTTTCCGTTAGGCTAGCTTCCCTCCCATGAATTGTGTTTTAAAAATTCAAATTTGAATAAATTATTTCTTACAATTAAGCCGCATTCACAGCCCGAAATTTGGTGAAATTTGTAGTACAGATATTTCATGAAATTAATTTTACCGTTCACAACCCGGAATTTGTGTGTAAAGTTAAATATTATTCAAGCATTTTTAAAAATTAATTATCTGTTTATTAGTGGTGTGAGGTTTGATGTTTACAATTTATAATAATTCTTTTTCGCCAATTCTTATTCATTTTAGTTATTATCGAGGCGATTTAACGCCAACAAAACAAAATGAGTTCATTCAAACGAAATATTTTTTACACAATTAATAGAATGCACCCTAAATTACCAAGAAAGTTTGGAGCTAGCAAACTTTTCTACAAATTTAAATTCGGTGTGTAGCAAATTAAGAGCTGTGAACGCAAGTACACATTCCCATATGACAAACTTCACGAATTTCAACGAAGTTCACCGAATTTCGGGCTGTGAATGCGGCTTAAAAAGCCCTGTTCCGACATGGACACACAGAGGACACATTCAAGCCACACACAGGCAACAGTAGCACAATGAAGAAGAAGTGCGGTGTGTGTCGCCTGTCAAATTGCAGCGCCGCTAATTTGTGGCTTCAAAGTGTCTTGGGAAAAGTACAAGTTCAAATTCACTGATAACTTCAAATCATTGAAATGTTTTGTTTGTAGGCTTAAAAATTTATTTCTTCTGTCACTTGCAATTTCTTTTGGCATTGTTGATTATTGTCGATTGTAATTTTTCTTTTGGTTTTATTAATTTGGCTTAGTTTTTGAGTATAATCTTACGTTTGATTCTATAAAGAAAAATAGATAAATAACAAAAACTAATTTTGAGTGCCTCTTTTGCTTTAATTTTGATGTCACAAACAAATTCCATGTGTGAACGGCTCAAATTTTTGTGTCTTCCGTGTGTCTCCGTACTTCTTCTTCATTGAGCAACTGTTGCCTGTGTGTGGCTTGAATGTGTCCTCTGTGTGTCCATGTCTGAACAGGGCATTCGTATCGAAAAACAAAACAATTATTACTGTGAAGTCTTTGAACATTCTAGTATTTATATATGTGGATGAAAAGAGTAGCTAAAACATGAAACTATAAAAAAATATTCGTTGAAGTCTAGTTGGTCAAAAATTCAGAATTTTGATACTGAATTTCTAATTCCCATGAACGACGACAGTAATGAAAATAATTCGTATATTTATAAATATAATCGTCTATAACATACTAAAATTAATTTACATTTGAATTTACAGTTTTTGAGAAACAAATAAGAATATACCAAAAAACACACTTTTTGGTATATTTTTATTTGTTTCTCAAAAACTGTAAATTCAAATGTAAATTAATTTTAGTATGTTATAGACGATTATATTTATAAATATACACATTATTTGCATTACTGTAGTCGTTCATGGGAATGTGTGGCATATATTTGACTACTTTGAAAATTATGTTCATGTATAATATGTAAACAAAATTAGCTTTTTAAATTTTATTACAAAACTTTGGACTTTTATCTACAAACGTAGGTAGAAAACATTATATGTTTCATTTATTATAATAATGATATATTGTTTCAAAAAAGTCATGTTCATCTTGCGCTATCTTCAGCCCGTATTGCCCCGGATGGTTCACCTTAATTCAGCTTAGGGCCTTAGTAAACTCAAACCCGGTCCTGGAATATCACTGTGCGCAGCCCGCACGTGTATTGTGACATCTGTTATTTGTTGTTGTTGAATGTAGAGCAAGATCAGTTTCTAACCTAAAAACTAAAGCTGATTTTGATACATATTATTTCAGAATAAAATTATGTCTAGAGATAAAAAACGTTGTTTAGTACCGCAGTGCACTAATGACTCACATTGTGCCCCAAACAAATATTTTGTTCGGTTTCCAACAAATACTAAACTAAGACAGAAATGGTTTGAATCAATAAATGTTGATGCTAAAGTAACACACCATGCTAAAATATACATTTGTGAAGATCATTTTTCTGTAAGTATTTCATACGTTAGTATTTTCACATAAAACATTTATTCCCCTCTATATTTTAGCTTGAAGATGACGCTGAGAATTGGATGTATTTCATAACAATTGGTAGCAATATAAGACTAAAGAAAAATGTTGTACCGCATAGAAATATTCACCAACTGGATAAGGACATATCGGTTTCAGTCTCACAGATATCACCATCGCAAAAGAAAAGAAAACAAGTAAATATAGAAAAATTTAGAGAATTGATGTTTGATGATGAACAACCATCTTGTTCAAGCACCACATCACAGTCTACTCAGACTAGTCTACCTAGTCCAAATAAACATAACGTGTTTGCTACTTTTACTTCTTCATTACAATCCGAGAAATTAAACGAAGACACAAGGTTAGTGCACAATCGTATTTTTCTACAATCGTTGCACAATATCGACATTGTTATTCCATTTTTGGTTAGGAAATGTTCAAAATTGTCGCTCTAGGGCGACAAAGTGACATATTGTCACACTAGTGCGACAAAAACAAAACAAAAATAAATTAGGTAAAAGAAGTAAATGATGCATTGGATTTTTCTGGTAATAACCTTGCTATTGCAAATACAGGCATATACGTACATACACTTCAACTTAAATCACCATAAACGTATTCACTCTGTAGATTTTATGTCAAATGTATTCCATATGTCAAATGTACTCCATGTGTCAAATTATGATTTCTTTGAAAATTTTTATTTTGTTTATAAACGTTGTCATGATTACGGTGACATGGGTAACTACAATTTTACTGAATTGTTATAGGCGTGACCAAAGATAATTTTGAAAATAATTTTTTTTCTACAGCTTGACATTGTTCAACGATTGTAGAAAAAATATTGTGTGTATCTCGATAGAGCTTGTTCGGTGCACTTGTCGAGTTGTTGATCTCGGCTTCGCCTCGATCAACAATTTCTCGCCGCGTGCAACAAACAATGCTCTATCCGCACTTGATACACAAATAACTATTGTATACCT
The DNA here is from genome assembly GCA_963942605.1 of Poecilus cupreus. NCBI lineage: Eukaryota > Metazoa > Arthropoda > Insecta > Coleoptera > Carabidae > Poecilus > Poecilus cupreus. Next base: position 22,522,832 of record OZ012718.1, read on the forward strand.
GAACAAAAAAATATATATACCGGATATCAGTTTTTATGTACCTCGATTCGAAAATGTGATCCTTTTTACTTAAAATTCTGTATATATCGAATACATTACGTGAATAAATATTGTGAGAAATTCGCTTTAGGGCAAAATTTTTATGTGCAGGATGTATTTTTTAAAGCAACCAATCAGTTTATAATTTAGGAGAAAAAATAAATACATAGGCTATACAGCAAGGAGAGGGACATAATTGTATGGATTATTTTTAACTTGGATTTTTACATGTGATCTTATATTTTTATGTACTTTAAGAAAAAAAAATGAAAAAATACCATGGAATAGCCTATTGTGAACAGAATAATGCAACGTGTCAGAAATATTCATTGCCGGCAACATTTTGGGAACCCCTGCTGTAGTCGACACTGCGCGACAGATAGAATGATAGTCACGTGACAGGTGGCCAGAACTAGGTTTGGTTTGTCGAGTGACTGTTTTGTTGATAGACTTTTGTACGAGCACTTGTGTATAATCTTTGATTTTATCAATTATTTATGCCGTATTCTGAAATATATCAAATATGGTCAAATCCTGTTGTGCGCATAATTGTACAGAACGGGCTACAAAAGGCGGTGTTTCTTTTCATAGGTAAATAAGTCACTTTTAGGTTATAACGCTGTTTATTTAATATACCGGGTGTAGAATTGAAATGTGGAATATAGAGATTTTAATGCTATTGTTCTGATATTGGTATAACCTATTCATTATTTTAAAATGCATTTGTTCCCATTGTAACTAAGATGATTGAAATATTAAATATACAATTTAGTTTTTCTCGAAATTGGAAGCATGTACAAGAAAACTGCAATATTTTATATTCCAAATATTTTTGCTAACATGGAGTACGTTCATTTGAAACTTTCTCACATCTGATTCTAGTTTTGAAAAAAAAAAATTTTTTGTTTTGTGTGTTCAGTAAACTTCCTCTTCCGGTTTTTCAATGTCATTCAAAATCAACTCAGCTCTTCATATTTTCATGAAACTAAATAAATTCCAAGTTTCGTTTACATATATTGTCTCGTTCATGAGATATTGCACACACGGACATCCATCCTCACACAGACAACTTTGAGAAATTGGTCTTGACGGATTCAGTGGACGTCAAAATCTCGTCAATGATTTTTTTTATGATTCCAATACTTCCTTATACTTTGTATAAGTAAAAAAAAAAAAAAATTAAATCCCTATATTCAACATTTCAATTCTACATCCGGTATTACTTATTTATTGCAGTTTTCCGAAAAATGTGGAATTAAGGAGGAAATGGATATTAGCTATAAAACGAGACAATTTCCAACCTAATGAAAGTACTCGAATTTGTGGGAAACATTTTCTTGATTCCGATTATATTTTACATTTTGGTCAGAAACGTTTAAATACGTATGCTATTCCAAGTATTTTTGACTTTCCACCACATTTAAAAAAAACGATTAAATTTAGAAAATCAAGAAAACTAACACAGCCAGATTCATTGAATGAAGCAGAGGATTTTTGTAAAAAAAGGAAAACTGTTGTTACTGAATCAATTCCATCAACAAGGTAATTTCGAAAAATGTGGTACTACAATTCAGTTAACACGTCGTTTACATAAATGTATTGCAGAAAGGGGCGGTTGAAATGTTATAAAATATTGTTAGTTTTTCTGTAAAAGACATTTTTTCCGTCCCCCAAATAATTTTAATTTTTGTTTCATTACTGTAATTTGTAAAATAAACTTTTGAGTAAGCTTTTATATTTCAAAAATTTGTTTACGGGATGATCATGAACATTTCATTCAAATAAAATTTTTGTGTATCTCTTAACAATTTCGATACTTTACTCTAGTCAGCAATTTAAAAAAATGTAATTATTGAACAGCCTGTATGTGATAAGTATGATTTTATGATTAATATTTGGGTTTTAAGAAATGCAAAACTTTCTTAGTCCTATAATTTTTTTGTCAGATCAATAGTAAACATTTTCCCATAAGTTAAGACTTTTTTCAATCACTCTGTATATTATTAAATCTATGTTTGCATTAACAGCCTACCTGAAGGTCCATTTTTTATCTTAGATGTTATTGTTTTTAAGAACTTTTGTGACCTTAATTTTAATTTTAGACATAGGAATATGTTATATCGTCGAAAAGGGAATTCCGGGGTATTCCAATATAAAAAAGTTTCACTTTTTATTTAAGAAAATGTAACTTTAATCACCCGACCACATACCCCTAACAATTTTATTTGTCCAACCAATTATGTCTTTTTACTTACTGTATAACCCTGTGTATTTATTTTTTCTCTAAAATTATTAGTTACCCAACAAAACTAATTGTTTGCTTTAAAAACTTAACCTGTATGAATAGATATGATAAAGATATTTATTGTTTGTTCGTGGACAGTAAACGAAGATTATTGAGTGAAGATTATGATACTAATAATCAAAAAAGAAAGAAAAATGATATTGATAGAGTGGCAGATGTATCGGAACGGCTTCAATACATCAAGACAGGAGCTTTCGAAGAAATTATGATCAAACAAGAAATAGACTGTAAGTTCAACTTAAAAAGAGAGGATTATTTATAAATGTAATTTTTATCATTACATTAATCAAAATTTGTTGCTATATTTTAGATAATGAAGAGTATTCGCAAGAAAATAGAAGTAACAAAAGTGATATTGACAGAGAGGCAGATGCAACGGATCGACTTCAACACATCAAAACAGAAGCTTTCGAAGAAATTATGATTAAAGAAGAAGAAATCGGCGGTAGGTTTATTTCAAGAGAGAATTATTTGTAGATGTAATTTTTATGATTAGAACATTAATCAAAAGTTGTTGGTGTATTTCAGATAATTCAGAGTATTTGCAAGAATACGATCATTTCCTGTCAGAAATAAAAGTCGAGGAGGATCATGAAAAAAAACTTATAATTCCTGACGAATTATCGTAATATGTAAGATGTCTGCAAACCCGACAAAAGGCATTATTTATTTATTTTGTTAATAATAATTATAGGAATCATACGATTTTTTACAAGTTATATATATTTGAAATACTGAAGAATTTCAACTTATGTTATGAATTAAATTTTTACGAAAACAAACCCTATTTTCTGATACCTAATTTCTTTTGTCTTTAGCTATGAAATATAGTATTAAAAAGGAGAATGTCTGTCAGGGCTCTGAATTAAAATATTAATTGGTAGCCATTTGATATTAAAAAAGATGTTGTACAACACAGAAATATTCATAAACATGATGTGGACATACCGATTTCAGTATTACAGTTATAACCATCACAAAGGAAGAGAAAACAAAAAAATACAGAAACATTTAGAGAAATGGACGAGATTGCAAATAGAAAATTGATGTGTGACGATGAACTACTATCTTGCTCAGGAACCACATCACATACTTTTGAAGCTAGTGTACTTAGTCCAAATAAACATAACGTGATTGCTACCTCGACTTTTTCGTTACAACCCGAGGAAATAAACGCAGGTATAAGGTTAGTACACAAACATTTATACCTAGATAAAAAAAGAAAATACCTGGTATTCCATCGGTCTATATTTTAAATTTTACTCGATAACCTTAAATATTACCGAAAATTATTCCAATACATAATAAACTTTGCTCATTTTAAATAAAAATACCCACATATTTGTAGTATAAGTTTTTCTACTGGATGTTCCATTTTCGCACAATGATATACAACTATATTTTTAAATAGAACATTTTATACTTTCATTCAAAATTTTAAAGATCTTGTTTCTCTCTTTAAAAGAGCTCTTATTCATTATACTCCTAAAATGATCAGTACAAAAACTATTCATGTTTATATTAATAAAGAATCACACACAAAAAGCATGCCATGAAATTTAGAATTAAAGGAGTTCGCGGACAAGATGTGCACACTATTTTTGTGCTACCGTAAAAAAATATGAAATTTCAAATTTTACATTTTTTATGGTGGCTGTGGGATTTATACTTGATAAACAAAACGATTAATGGCCGGTATTTCCAAACTCAGTTACCTAGAGAATAAATTTATCAATAGAATAAACAAAAAATATCGTATCAAAATCATAGCTTAAATGATGATTATTATTCTAGCTGTCATCTTTTGATGCGATATTTTTTGTTTATTCCATTGATAATTTATTGTATAGTTTATCTGAAGTTAGAAATACCGGCCCTTATAAAAAAAAATCTTATGAAAATGTCTTAAATTGTAGATATTCTTATCGGAACAGATATTAAAGGAAGGTTATTCCTTCGTCACTATCATGTCATATTATCCATCATATTAATTCTCAAGTGTCAAAATGATTGTTTACCCTATTTCGCGGCCACTACCGTTACAACGGCCGGAGTTTCGCGGTTGTTACCATAACAGTAGCGCAATTCAATTTCGCGACCTAGTTGCATAAAAATATAATTGTAACTATATAAATTCAACATTATAATGAAAATTTGATAAACTAAGTGAAAGAAGTAATAATTATTATAGATCTGGCATCAATTAAAGCAGGATACCACCTTTGCACTTAAAAAAATATTTTTGTGGTCTTAAAGTACTCTTTTACGTGTATAGAATCGATATTCATTCATTAGAAAAGGGGCCAAAACATTTTAAACCGAATTGAAGCAAGCGCTCTTGACGCGTTTCTCGGGCTGCCAAGCGCATACACATTGTCTGTCTATTATAAAATGTACCGACCGTATTACAGGCCCTTTTAGTTCCAAATAGTGAAGTAGATTTGGTTACTTACTATTTTCATTGTAATACAAGAACATTCTTTGGTTTTTCTGCTAGGAGCCACGGACAAAATGGAATTTGACACGCAGTCTAACAGTGTAACTCCAAAGGAGTACATTTTGGAGCCACCTATAAGAGGCTATTTTTAATATTTCACTTTAAAAATTAAAATGGTAATCATAGATAAAAGTTGTAAATGGCTAAAACCGATTTTTTGCCTGCGCATTCCTTGTATGAAAAAATCATTAAAACACCACAAATTACAGTCAATGGTGGTATCCTGCTTTAATCTAATTTACATTTAATCATGGCACATTTTCTTTATGCGATTATTGATAATGATAACACTATGGATAGTTTTTGTACTGATCACTTTAGGACTATAATTGTGCGAAAATGTGACCCTTTTTATTTAAGTTCAATTACATTAGCAATACAATATTAAATGTAAGGGGATTTTTTAAAAAGTATTTTATGACAAAAATATTTTTGTTTGTCCATCGGACAGTAACCGAAGACAATTGAGTGAAGATTATAAAATAAATGATCAAAAGGAAACAAAAGTGATATTGGCAGAGAGGCAGATGTAACGGATCGACTTCAAACCATTAAGACAGAAGCTTTCGAAGAAATTGTGATAAAAGAAAAAATGGACGGTAGGTTACATAAAAAAAAGAATTATTTGAAGATGTAATTTTTGTCATTAGAACATTAATCAAAAGTTGCTGGTGTATTTCAGATAATTTAGAGTATTTGCAAGAATACGAACATTTCCTGTTAGAAATAAAAGTCGAAAAGGAAGGTAAGAACAAATTTATAATTTCTGACGTATCGTAATATGTCCGATGTCTGCAAATCCTACAAAACGTATTATTTATTTTATTAGGAGTTATTATAGAAAAAATAAATTATAATCGGATAGCACTGGTGAACCTCGATAACAGGCAGTATACCGAGAGCTTGTCATCTCTCACGGGTGGGTTAAACAAGGGTTAAGAGACAAATTGGAAAGCCGAGTAGAAACTCTAAACTCTACCTCAACACTCAAGATTCAAACGAAAGTTGGGCACCTGAACTCAAGCAGAGCACCGTTGGCACCAGGTTTAAAACTGGCGCACCATTGTGTGGAACTTGATTGGCTCCCCTCTGCTTTTGAATTTGACGTGTTTACTGTTTGCGCATTCAGCGGTAAAAGCGCCGCCGTTTATCAGCGATAGGTGTGCTACCGCTTAGAGTTTGTAAAAAGGATGTAACTTGGTTCTCTTTTTAACAAAGGTTGTTTCCACAAAGAAAATATCGAGAAAAAAGCATTACTGAAGAAAGATTCCATATCAACTATTTTTGCAGAGAATTGACATTGAATCTACTGATATTCCCAGAAACTCCGCCCCTGGACCCCCTCGGCCTCTGCGGGGGGCTTCTTTACTTTTTTTATTACGTGGGCTTCGCCCTTCGACGCTTTTTCCCCTGCTGGGGGCATCATTTGATTTTATTTTAATAAGCCACCTATGATTATATATACATTTAATTTAATTAATTACATAGAAGGCCAATTGAAAAAAAAAGAGGTTTTATTACTTATTGTTGAGTTGTTTACTTTATCAATTGTCTCTAAAGATAAACGATTTCGCGTGAAAAGTATGCGGCCCGGAAAATTATTTTTCATTAACTTTGAGTTTAAAGGCAGTGTACGATGAGTGTAGAAGTGTTTTTATTGAAAATGTGCAAGAGTTTAGTGGAGCGTAGAAGAATTTAGTGAGTAGAATTGTCGATTGCCATTTGCATGTGTTTGTAGAGTTTAATGAAAATGTTTATGTGTGTGATGGATTGAATTTAGATATCCAACGATCTAGAAGTAAGAAGAGTACACAAATTACTAAAGAAGACAGGGAGCCATATTTTAATTGTAAAACCAGCGATTTACATTTGAATTTTCGAGCCTACGATTGGGCACGAAAAAACACCGAATTTTAATATTCCGATCCATTCGCAATGAAACACCGGCATACCTACAAATTCTTGACATCTCTTCATGCCGAAGTGCAAAGCCATAAACTTGCCCCATTTACACGAATAAAGAAAGTAGACTACTAGTATGTTAACTGGAGTTTGCAGGTCATAGAATTGTGGAATGAAAATATCACTGATAATAAAAGTGTGAAACAAAAGCAGTTGTATTTATATAGCAACACAAATATGGGAAAGACAACGTTAATTGAAAATTTAATTGGCCGAAATAATCAAAATTACATGTTTTATCCGGGTGTGGGGCATGCTTCATGCAGGGTTTCAATCAGGAAATACACAAAATTATAATTTTCGAATTCGAAATGAGCCAATATAACACATCGTATTTGAAGCGTTTGTTAGAAGGGTAGACTCTACGCTTATGCTGTTAAATGTGGACCAGATATAATAATAACGTGGAAAGGATTGGTAATATTCATTACAACGAAGATTACTGTTGACCATGCCAGTACACCTTATTGGAATGGTCCAAAGGAATCAGTACCAAAGCAACAACATTCTATACATTTATATCAACAACTAATAGTATTTCAATGTCGGGTACGCATTTTTCAAAAATTTATCGATTTCTGTTTTATGTTATCTTATCCTTGTTAACTACACATTCGTGCCTATTTTCTAAAAAGTTGCTACCTTAACAACTTGCAAATTGTGGCAAAATTAATCTTTTTTGACAGTTAATGAAATATTCCCCATTAAACATGATGTGTTGATGCGATTGTCAACATTAGCAAGTTGCTATGTAACAACTTCGTTAAAGAATTAGGCTGAATAACCGATGTAAGAAGTGTTAAACAAAATGGTTAAAAATTGTTGTGTAATAAAGTGCAAATCGGTGTGGAATCCAAATATTGCTGTTTCATTTCACAAGTACGTATGTAAAAGTACCTTTAAGTCAGTGTTAATAAAAACATTTTGTGAATTGTAAACATAACCTTTCTTTGTGGAAAAATTCTATATTTGTTTTATGTATTAGCTTCCCGTTCAAAAATGAAGATATTTTGAATAAATGGCTGAATATTGTTCCTAGCCGAGGAAAAGTCAATAAATATTCTTGTATATGTAGCAACCACTTTTTGGAAAGTGATTATGAGAACCAAACACCTCGCTTTCGTATGAATTTGAAGAAAACCGCAGTGCCTAGTCAATTTAACACAGAAAATGAAAGACAAGTACAGGGTGGGGCAGAAAAACCTATCCGATTTCAAATCCCTTTTTCTCAGAAGAGGGAGCAGGTAGAGTAGTGGGGTAAAAACCGTTAGAAAGCCGGTTTTATGCCATTTGTCAGTAGGTAGTCAACATGTCTTGGTCTGGTGAACATCGTGTTTTTGTTATTGAGCGGTTTATCGAATGCGGCGGTTCGATAATTGCTACACAACGTGCTTTTCGAATTCATTTCGGACTCGGGCGTCATGATCCTGTTCCACATCACGCTACGATTAAAGTGTGGGTGTCAAATTTTAGACAGACGGGTTCAGCATTGAAAAAGAAGTCGCCTGGACGTCCCAGGACAGCAACAGGACCTGAAAACGTGGCCAATGTGAGAGCCGCGATTGAACGTTACCCGCGTCGTCCGGCGCGAAAACATTTGCTCGCTTTGGCGATTTCCAACCGCAGTATTCGGCGCATTTTGCACCGAGACCTCAAAATGCATCCCTACAAAATGGTTGTTGCACAGGAATTAAGTGAAAGACAAGTATGTATATGCATTTTATACTCTAATAAACAGTATTTTTGTTGTTTGTGCAGTAGCCAAATTATCGATTTAATAGGAAATTTTCTTCAGATTTTTCTCGTGAATGTAATGTTTTTATAATTACAGTTGGATGTTAATTTATCAATTAATGAGGATGTTCATTTAGAAATACAAGAAGCAATGGAGGACTTAAAAAAAGAGGTAATTTTATATTTTGATCATGACATGGCGCTAGTGTAGCATGACGTATATATCTACTTTTTTTTTAAAAAAAAAAGCAAAATATAAATAAAGAGCTCATTTTATAAGAGTTTTTTTTAACTTGTCATTTAGAAAACGAGCTTGGTTAGTGCGTAAAATTTAAATGCCACTAATTGTGTACAAGATGTTAAGAAATATGTTTTTTCACGACCGAAAGAAACACGATTTCTATGATACCAAAATCATGATAGAAACAGCCAATTTCATATCTACGGGAGATTTGTGCACTTTCTCTCCCAGTCGTGAGGAAAAGTGCTCAATTTACTCCGCGGGAAAAAAATCATACTTCTGCCCCTTGATGTATAATATACTATTATTACATTTTAAAACCATATCATGCAGTTAAAATAAATTGCTTTTAATTTCGTTTGTTTAAATATAAATGAATTTGAACATAGTAAACATTTTGAACTCGAATGTACAGTAGGCGACACTAGCCCACTAGCGCCACTACTAGCTTCTTGCCTCAAAAGTGACGTCTCTTGTTGATGTCAAATCAATCAGATAAACATGAAAGTGTCATATTTGTTATGACTGCAATCATTTTGCTCAAATATTTTATTTATTTTTAAATAAATTTACTCCGCAAAAATATTTTAAATACGTCAACCTATGCATAAACAGTAAGTTATATATTGTTTATAGAAATGGCCCTTAAAAGGTGCTTAGTACCAATTTGCGGTAACACGGAAAGAGCACAACCAAATAAAGTGTTTGTGTTGGTACCAAATAGTATAGAGACACGGAAAAAATGGTTCCAGGCAATTTTTGGACCACATAAAGAAATTTCCAAGACAACTCGTTTATACGTTTGCGAGGATCATTTTAATGTAAATAATGATTTACGTATTGGACGGACAGACCTTGCGAACAGCTGATTTTGCGGTAGCTGTCAAAAGGCATAAATTTATGTATATTTAGGACCTCAAAATTACAATATTGTACAACTAAAAATTTTATCGAAATACGTGAGGACTACTGACATTTAGACTTTATTTTCAAGTGTGGGAAATGATGAACAAACCATATATACCATACCATACTGTTTTTATAGGTAGTTTGTTCTCAATAGTATTGATTGCAAAGTAAGTAGAACCAATTTTAAAACAAATAGTTGTATACATGAAATTTGACAGCAAATCGCAAGAATTGTTCGCCACTTGTCTTTCTGATCCTAGTCCTATAAACATGTTAAAATGATGTACTTTCTGTTTCTGTTGCAGTTACCAGAAGACTCTCAAAACTTTTTTGAGTTCCAAACTGTAAAGCGAAAATTGTTAATGAAGAAAGATGTCGTGCCCTACATAAATGTACGATATGACACCAAGAAGTCAAGTAGAAAAAAAATAAAATCATCAGTGAAACGAGCACAGAAACAGTGTAATCATGATAAAGCTTTCGTACCTCTTGTTTTAAAACTGACAAAAGATAGTTCAGAGGATAGTTCAGATGATTATGAATCTTACGATGAGTGAGTTGTTTAACATATTCTTTCTATAGCTTTACGATCTTTAATGGATATCTTCACGGAAATCTTTTCCTCTGTCACCCTGTTCCTTTAATTTTCTACACCGTAAGTTTCATAATAATGTTACTATGGATACCAGTTATATACTGAGTGGTGACTTTTCATGTTACATAGGAAATACGAGAATGCTATTTTCGTATTATAGTGACAGTTTGTTCCCTATGGATTAAAAAAATGTAAATACAAAAAAATGTTTAGAATGATAAACTGCATCAAAAAAGCCTAAATTATGTTAATCAAATCGGTCTTCGCGAAATAAAAGCAAAAAGAAAATCCAAATTTGAGCTTAATTGCAGATTTCAATGTTAAATGAAATAAATAACTTGAACATTTTTGATGATAGCATAATAGAAAAAATACAAAACGTTAATAGTATATTCCGAAATTGTACCACGATGGTGGTTGTGATATAGTTATAGTTAGTGGTTAAGCTCTGGTTAATTTTTGTCGGTCAAACAGGGATTTCGCAATTTTAGCATCTTTTTATGAATAATGAATTAAAAGTAACAATCATGTTGAGAAAACTTTCAGAGCTCATGGTAAAATTATAAAAGACTTTTGGACTAGTTCTGTAAAAATATTTTTATAACTTGATCAAAAAATCCACAATCCTGAAATTATTTTCTGGTTCCATTACAAAATCCTAAACCAGTGCCTTGGTCGCTGTAGTTTAATTTCGGAATATACTATAAATGATATTTGGGTCCCTAGGAGAGGTGTAAAAAAAACAAATATTTCCAGGAATGTTCCGCAATATATTTTGTGTGTTACAATGATTAACTTTTAACTTGGAGTGAACATTTTAAACTTTTACAAATACACGTTTACCCACGCTATTCGCATATTAAACTGACTTCTTTATCCGTTTGCTGACGTCTTAGACAGTTGATAGTTTAAGATTTGTTTGTGCAGGGACAGTGGTAGCGACAAAGACATTAATCGTAAACGAAAACGATTGACTGATGAAGATAACACCACAAGTAAGCAGAAAAGAAACAGAAGAGATATTAACAGAGATATAGATGTAGTAGACCGGGATCAATATCCCAAAACAAAACCATTCGAAGAAATTATGATCAAAGAGGAACAAGTAGATGGTACGTATACTTAAAAGTCGCATTCGCATACATCTATTTTATGTTGGTATATTTCAGATTATTCGGAGTATTCGCAAGCATATGATCTTTTACAGTTAGAATTGAAAAGCGAAGGCGGAGATGAAGATAAACATTTAATTCCTAACGAATTATCGTAATGTGTACAATGACTACCAAACCTGTGAAACGTATTATTTAATTTATTTTATAAATAAAAGTTACTTGATAATAATTTATAAATACTAATAATTGAAATAATATCAGCATAAGTTACTAAATTAATTCTTTAGCACACAAGAACATAGAAACTATTTAAGTTAAACTGGATTTAAATCAATGTATTTTCCACAAATATTTAGAGATATTTTGTACAATGTTTTCATGGTTTTTGCAGCAAAATCTTGAATTTTTCATCTATATAATTTTTGGTAAGTTAATTAATTTATTACTTGTACATAAAATTTGTTTTGGTTATTTTTGAAATATCTTTTATTCGAGGATTTATATTTAGGTAATTTTCTTTTTTGTCGATTTACATTAAAAAGTACAATTGTTTTGACAGCTAGCAGCCTAGAAAATGACATTTTTACTGCCGAGGCAGTAAAAAAATTTAAGATGGCAATCGCTCAACAAACGCATAGTAACCGTTTAATAAACGCATGGCAACATTATAAAACATTATTATTACCACCCGAACATATATGTAAGGAGGGTCTTGTGACGGCTCAAAATATTCGTTAGTTTTCAACAGATAAGCACGTTTTTGAATCCCTAAAATACGGTTTCACCTTTCGGTCACGATAGCTATCAAAGTCTAATTTCATATTTAGATTTAACGTGTTTATATTATGAACTGACTAGAGTTTGAGGGCAATACATCAACTGGAAATAGTAGTTTAGTTTTGTGCCTTTTAGAAATTAAAATTTGCGGGAGGATATGCCGCACACATCATATTATTTTTTTATAAGATTTAAATTGTAGTATTTTACATAAATTGTTTCTTAGTGATGTGCAAAACTAGTAAGATTTTTCGCATAATTCCGCGCACCCAAATACTTTACGAATAGCGATAAATTGTAAATTCCGAATCAAAAGTTCATGTACACAATATAATATTCCAGTCCATGGCGTTGGAAATATTTTTGTAGCAATTTCATGAAATAGAAATGAAGTTTCGCTACAGTCAACTGGTTATTAAAATTTCTTTGTTTATCATCAGTAATATTATAGGAACACTGTTCAATGGTAGCGGTTGGTATTGTGAAGAGGGGGCGGAATCCAATATGGCTAGCCTCGTAGGCTGACATTCGCGTATTCGTAGTCAGACAGAGCAACAAGTGTTTCGATTAAACTAAAAATGCCTTTTAAGTGTTTCGTACCAAACTGTAATTCAGGATACGATTCTTGTCGACAAAAAGTTTCATTATTTAAAATTCCGGCAGATAATCTTGATGTGTGGAATAAAAATATCCCGAGAGCAGATCGGCCGTTAACCATCCGAGATCATGTTTGTGAAAAACACTTTAAAATCAATGAAGTTGTCAGGGAGTGGGTTTCTGAGGACGGTATAACAAGAGTAAGAAAAATAAATAATATATGTTAGGTTAAATGGTCGCGTTCTGGTAATCTAGAAACAACCACAATGCGTTGTGGCTGTTTTAAAACGACCACAACGCGCTGTGGCCATTGTGAAAACAACTATAATACGTTGTGGCAATTTTCCAATTGATTGTCGTGTCGTGTTTGGTGTTATGTTTACGTGTTTTGATTCTTCTGTAATCATAGAGCATGAGTGTGAAAGAGAAATTTTATGAGAAATTGGCTGCTTTAAAAAGAGCTTGTACTGACAGAAGTGTATTGTTCACAACCGACAATTATTGTACCATATTATGCGAAGTAAAAGAAGCTTATTACTTACATAAAAATAAGCAACCAATTTCAACGAAGCAGTACAGACGGTTAAAGCGTTATGACATTTTGAAAATCGGAGACGACGAAAAATTAATCGAAAAAACACCGAACAAGCAGAAAATACGGGAGTACTGCAAAATGGATGACCTTTTTGATGTTTTGGAAAAGGCACACGTTGACGTAGGTCACAAACGGACAAGAGGTAAGTGATTAATTTAAATTGTATATTAATGTTGACAAAATTAACGTACAATATTTTTTATGCATATTTGCCAGTTGGACTATGACCATACCTCGGTCTTACTCTCCTCAACGGTCACAAGAACGGCGGGCGATTGTGCGCAGACGCTTGAAAATTGCTCGATTCAAAACTGAAAATATTTATTTGAATGCCAATGGGGTTCTTAACTAGAGTTACAAATTGGAAAACACGTCATTTATTTTTTAACTAAATCCAAAAACATCGTACTCGATATAATACATGTTTAAAAAATATTATTATGATATTTGAGTTTTAAAGATACTCGCTCTTCTGGCGTCAGATTATTTTGTTTCTGCTTTCTTCCTCACACATCCAAACATAGAACAACTCTGACGTCAAAACATTTAAAAAATAATAATTGCGTCTAATAAATAAAAGTAACAATTAAGACTTTTTAAAACTACATAATAGTCTTCAATTTAGATAAAGATTCTTAAAAATAATTGTGAAGGACCCCATTTCCAACATGCATTTTTTAAAACTTATTATATTATGGCAAAGAAAATAAATCGGACTGCAATTAAATAATTAAATTTTATTTTCCATTGATGAAAATTCAACATATCGTCGCTAATTACGACTTCATCAGGAACAATAAAATATAAAAACATTTACAATAAAAACACAGGTCTGTTAACAAATATAAATAGTAATAATGATAAGACCAATGTCCGATAATTGCGTGCCAGTATTATAAAGAAATTAAATTGTCACAAATTTATTTTTAAAGTAAATTTATTACCGGGCATAGAACTATCTGAATTTTAACTTAGTCAACAATATTATAATATATAAAAGAACTGCCAAAAACTTAGAAAACTGAAACAGATACAAAACTGAAAATAGCAGCAATACTTAATAAGATGCCTGTTAAAACATTTTTACATAATATGTTTTAATATTGTTGATTGAAGCTAAAATTCAAATATTTTTATCTCTGTTACTAACTTTTTATCTTTATTAAAACCTTTGTAAATGTTTTTTATTTTAGTATTCCTGATTTAATTACAATCCTCCTCATTTCCTTTACGACAAATTCTTCTAGTCGCTTACTAATTTTATCTATACCTTTGATGCTTGAAATTGAAACCATTAAATATAACAATATTTTGATTAATTTGTTTTATTTTTGCAGTCATGGAAGCTAAATTAAAGCAATCTTACTGCAACGTCACTCGAGAGTTAATAGACCTATACTTGTCACTTTGTGAACCATGTCAGCTGAAGAAGAAATTGCCGAAACGACGATTAGTAGTCCGTCCAGTTTTGTCTGATTTGATCGACACACAATCGAAAGCAGATGGGGCCTACATTGCCGCAAATGTAAATTATAAATATCATACTGGTAGTGTAAAAATAAGGGCTCATATATATTTCGTTGTTTGTTGAACATAAGAATTACTTCATGCCCCTTGAATTTTAACAGTACTTAAAATAACAGAACAAATTAGAACATTGTTTGAAACATGGAGGTAGTAATAAATAAGAAGGGAGGCTACTGCATGGCAAGTGAAGCCAAACTACCTCCACTCCAACATGCCATTTTAATTCAAATGAGCTTTGTTATACATGTGCACGCGCGCTCATATGCTCGATATCTCCACCGTCTTAAGGCTCAACGCCCCAAAACTCTCTTTGAGCGAAGAAAACAGTCATAATGCGTAGTGGTCGTTACGAAAACCATAACGCGTTGTTGCAACATAACTAGATGGATTTCAGTGCTATTTTTCTCTTCTTAAAGCGTATAATATTCATATTTTGCTATTACATGCTCCAAAAATGATTCATTTTGTTACTAATACAATTATATAAATATTATTTTACAGCGTACAATAATAGATTAGTTGTTTCATATACTACTGGTGGCAGCATCTACAAGAGCAGGTGTAACAAATTAGAGTTTTAATGCGTGGTTTTGTCATATATTTATTGTTTAAAATGGCAGAAAAATTACATACTTGTTTTTTATATACCTCAAATTTACTTCAGAATGCTTGAAAAAAAAATAGTACATGTCACTCTGTATTGAATATTCTTTTTGTTTCGCTCAATTTGCATAGCCTCGGCCGCAAATAATAAGCTCAACACAAAAAGTCGGTTTTAACTTCTAGTAACATATTGAGAACCGCAGAGAAGCGATGTGACATCTGGCCTGGTGCCCGAATTTTGTACTAGTATATGAAGGCATATGCGAGCAAATTAACGTTATTTATCTCAGCGCGTAGTTTGTATGTTTTAATTAATTTTTGTGATAATGGATACGGTTAAACGTGGGAAAAGTAACATTATATGTTGTGTATTGGGGTGCCATTCACGCATGCGAAGAGAAAGCTTTTTAAGCTACCATATATTTCCAAAAGAAGGTGAAAATAAGGTTACTATAACCACAAATGGTGGAATACAAGAAACGATGGACAGATTCAAAGCTTGGGAGCATGTTCTGCGCATGGGAAAACCAATAACAAAACATATGAGAGTATGTTCAAGACATTTTGAGCCCAATGACTATATTTTCCCAGGTAATATTATTATTAATTATCAACAACATTTATTATCTTCGTTTATATTTTTAGGCGTTCCATGTCAACGACGACACTTGAAAAAAAATGCTGTACCAACATTGTATTTACCAAAAGCCAGTCCTTCTACGCAAGACAAAGTAAAATGCAGACGCGTGAACAGTTTGCAAGTACAAGCGGATATCTAAGCTCTTCTTGTCGTTACCTTGTAAACCGTACCTTTATTTTATGAGGAGGCGAGGATAAAGCAGTTGTTTGTAAACATAGGGAAATAATTTTAATATTTCTCTGATTCATTTCCGTTATGCCGCATAAAATTAAATTGCTTGCATTCTGAACATGTTCACCTATTTAAATAATCAAGAATAACATTTTAAAGAAACTAGTAAATGTACTTAATATACCGGGTGTCTACTTTTTTATAGGACATAGGAAATACAATGTTCAAAACAAAAACTGTATAAAATGAGCCTATATTTATTGATGTAATACATTTCTGTCATGAGATAGACGTAAAATAAAATTTATAATTTTTAGCTTTTTCCAGAGTGCCTTGGTAAACAAACCCTACAAACAGTTGTATTGTCTTTTAATGATTGTTGACCTGCTTAAATTATTTCTTGATAAATGTATCCATAATTACTGAGAAATAGTTTAAACAAGTCAATAATCATTCAAACTATGCCAAATGTCATCTGTCAAACTCAAAAATACGACTGAAAATAGCTAAAAATTATAAATATTATTTTACGTCTATATCATGGAAGAAATTTATACATTAATAAATTTGGGCTCATGTTATGCAGTTTTTGTTTGTGAACATTTTTTGTATTTACACTTTTGTTCTAAAATTCATAGGGAACGAACTATTTCCTAATGAAATTTTTAACATTGTTTTCCTATGTCTTATAAAAAAAGTACACACCCGGTATAATGAAATATTAAACAATATTTCTTGAATGGTGAGCAGCATTCGGAAATTCAAATACCGGAACTATACTTAGTTTCATTTTTATGTTTACATATCACAAATAATATTACAGCTGCTCTTGACGTTACTACTTGCTTTTATACGTCTACTATATTGCTAATGCTGAGAGCGCCATAATCTTTTATTTCAGTTGAGAATTCTATTATATGGTTCTAAAAATTTACCTATTTATTTTACAGCAAAAGTGTAAATACAAAGCTCATTCACAATATTAGTATTTCACGATATATCAATTAAATTACAATTAATATATAATAGGAAAATTGAAACACGGCCATGGGAAATTCACCCAAAACGAAATATATTTAACATTTCAAAAAACCGGTTTAGATTATTTATTTCGTAGAAGATTGTAGTGATATAATGGCGAAATTCAAAGAGTTCATTTCTAGATGAACTACAGAATAAATTTATCAGTGGAATAAATAAATAATATCGCATCAAAGTGACAGCTAGAATAAAAATCACCATTATTTATATATATAATAGTTACGTATGTGTATGTAATTCCTTACTTTGCCTACATATAAAGTAAATAACTATTATTTATGAATTAGGATAAATATTGGTTTTAATTGATATATCGTGAAATAAATATTTAGATAACCAAATTGTCATCTTATTGTATATGCATACATTTTTAAATTTTGAACAACTTTTGTATTTACGCTTTTGTTGAATATGTTTTTTTACAGTAATATAAAAAAAAAATCATTGGAATCATACGCCACATTTCAATTCTACATCCTGTACCTATATTTTTGATTGAAGGTTCCATACAAACTGCCTCGTTTGCTGCCTGGAGCTATTCCTTCAATATTTCCTGACTCTTCGGCATATCCAAATAAAATTAATGCTAAACGGAAATTACTAGCTGTAAGAACGTCTCCAGAACGGAACACCAGGAAGCGCAGAAACGATAAAACATGTAAATATTTTGAAATAATATGCAACATTTACTTAGGTAATTATTTTTCGTTTTACTTCAGCTATTGTTACTAAAGTGGACAAAAGTTGTGATATATTTGAAAGTTTATGGAAATCGCCTGAATTAATAACGATGCCTACAGCTTCTTGGGGGTTTCATAAACTAACATCCACTGACAATCGTCAGATAGCATTTGTAAACATTAAATTAACATCAGAACTAACGCCGATTATTGAACGACAGGTTATAATAAAAGAAAATTTGACGCTTCAGTTCTATAACGGTATTTCTATTATTTCTTCTGATGATTGGAAATGGAAAAAGCAAATAAGGACTGCAAGTAACGTCAGTAAAATATTGGCAGAATTTTCTTCAGCTACGTTTTGCTCTGAAGATCTTACAACTGCTTCGAATCCTAAAGACAAAGACAGAGATATAGCGTATCAGGATAGATACAATGAAACAAAACCGTTTGAAGAAATTATGATCAAAGAAGAACCAATTGATGGTACGTATATTTAAAAGAAAATTGTTTATTCAAGTTTTACTTAGTATTCATTCGTACATTTATATTGACTGTATATTTCAGATATTGCAGAATATTCTCAAGCATACGAGCTTTTACAATTAGAAATTAAAAGCGAAGGAGAAGAAGGAAAGATTCAAATATCTAGCCAATCGTCATAACATCTACAATGACTATAGGGCAGAGAAGCTCATTAAGAATTAATAATAAAAATTTTATAGTTTTATATTACACGTCCATAAAAATGTTTTCAAATTTGCTAGTTAGTATAAAGCGTATAAAGTATGCTGTTTGGGTTTTATTTTAATTATTGTGTAAAATAAACAGTGTTTAGAAGTATTTATGTAACCTGTCAGATTTTTTGCTCATCTATGCTCCGCCTCCTGGTATACGAAGCGGTAGAGTACGTCAAATTTAAACTGCTTACAAATGACGTATTAATTAATTAAATACATTTTTTTTAGAATTAAAAATAATTGTTAGTATTGATATCAAGTGGCCGATATTTCAATTATCTTACTAGGAGGCGGAGTTTACCGCTCAATGCCAGATTATATGTTTTAAAACATATTTTGGAAAGTGATATGTAATAAATATTGATTAAACCCTATCGTGTTTGGTATCAACTGAAAGGACTCGGGGAGAAGAGTTATTCTCTAGAGCGACGAAACCACCACCTCCTGCTTGTCACTTCCTTAAGTACAGTGACTTTGTCGTGGAGCTGTTATCATCTTAGAAGACGGCATCGGTGTTAGCGTTAGTAAGTATAAAAAAATCTTCAAATATAAAAATAACATTACACTTTTGACACATTTTTCTATAAATGTGTACCATTTTCTGAAAGTTAGGTGGTGTTGGCCACATCAGATTATAATGACAATATAATATCTAAATATTATATTTAGGTCTTGGACGTTAAAATTCAGAGCTGCTTAAATGTCGGTGGCTAGCCATCAACCGGAATTGGTATTTTACTTACTTTATCAAAAAATTTACTACACTCCGCCACTGAGCGCAAATCACGTGTTGACACCAAAAACAACTGGTGGGGCGGTGGGCGCCATTAGCGTAGCGTAGACTCAAGAATACGAGTTTCAAGGTTATCATTTCAAACATTTCTAATCCTAAGTTCTCAACTAAATATTTTTTTTGTGTTGTGTCTCATCACGATTCAATTATGAGTGACCCTAGCAGTAGTAATTACAATAGTCTTCTCTCTCTTCGAGCTATGCTCTGTGCGCCCTCCTCTGCAGTTCCTGTTAAAAGATCAAGACAAGGCAGAAAAGATCTTAAAAAAGAAAATAAACACATCATTGCAAATGTATACAGGTTTTTCGAAGACTTATCTACTGATTACGAAAAAGCCAGGAACATAAATTTTCACCAAGTTCAACAGCTGACTGCCGAAGCCTGCGGTGTAAGTAAAACTACTGTACAAAGAATTAAAAGAGATATAGATTTGAGTAAAGGGAATGAGTTTCAATTCAGTGCACCGCGTCAACATTATAAAAGAGAACAAAAAATTACCGGATTAAGTGATTTAAACAAGGAAGTAGTGCGCAGGTCCGTTATCAGCTGTTACGCACGCGGGAAATATCCAACAGCGGAAACTATAAGACTCGACTTGGTGGAAAAAATCAACTTTCAGGGCTCTAAGAAATCTGTTTTGCGTATTCTAAGCAAATTAGGTTTTACACACAAAAAATGCAATGATGGCAAAAGAATCCTCATGGAGCGACGAAACATCGCTTCAGCACGTGCCACATTTCTCCGTAAAATGCACGCAGTAAAAAATGATGAACTTGTTAGACCTATATATTATTTGGGGGAAACGACATTCAGTGAGAACAACAGCATAGCTCTTCATGTTGGCTCTGCGAAAACAGGCTTCTTACAAGAATGCAAATTCCTTTTGCTCTCAAAAAAATATTCTCAGACTATAAACAATCAGGACGAAATGAACGCTACACTCTTTAAACGATGGTTTGTGCGTTTACTTTCTGTACTAAAAGAACGTTCCGTTATTGTAATGGATAACGCAAATTGTCATTCCGTTCTTGCAGACAGTGTTCCGAAGTGCAACTGGAAGAAAACAGACATTAAGGAGTGGCTGTTGAAACATAGCATTTCGTTTACTGAAGAGGAAACTAGAGACGAGCTTTTAAGTAAAAGAGAAATAAAAAATACACCTAAAGTATATGAACTTGATTTACTAGCAAATTCACAAGGGCATGAAGTAATTCGATTACCTCAGTACCACTCTCACTATAATCCGATTAACAACATATGGGCACAAATCAAAGAAGATGTGGCAAAATCCAGCAAAGTTTTAAAAAGAATAACAGATATTGACAAATTGGTGAATAACTCTATTGACAAAGTAACTGTGGCGGATTGGGCCAGATACGTGCGGCATGCAGAAGCCTTACAAGAAGAAGATTACAAAAATCTATGTATTCGCGAAAAAGCTATCGAACCTTTTGTCTTAAAATTGACAGAAGATAGTTCGGAAGATAGCTCTTCGGATTACGACTCGTGCGAAGAGTGAGTTATTATATAGTATATTTTATATTTTTAATGCAGATTATTTCTTTGCCACACCGGTGTATAATTAAAGCTTTGTATTATTGTTTTTGCAGGGACAGTGATCGCAAACGAAGACGATTAAGTGATGATGAAGATTGCAAGACAGAAGCTTTCGAAGAAATTATAATCAAAGAAGAACGAGTTGATGGTACGTTATTTAAATTATTATATATAATTATTAATAAATTTTAAAACATTCATTATGATGAAGCGCTTTAGTACATAATGAAGATGGAATCACCATTCCTTATTCTCTGATCAAAAATAATTTGACTTTACTCCTTTGAAAATCTGTTGATTTCTAAGGTAATCAAGAACCAGAATTACAACTCAGTGTGACATTTTAATATTATTTGAGCAGGGAAAAATTTTTTATTCATATTGTCCTGTATAATTAATTGTTTTTTGAGAAGTACTTTCTAATATTCTAAATTTAAGCATAATTTTGGTTAAATGTCATTTGTAGAGCCCCGCGCGGATACTTTTTTGGATTCGCACCCGCTTAATTGTCAAAATTATAATTCCGACCTGCGTCGACAACCGATTTGCTTTCACATCTTACAGTATCTTAAACCGATCCGAATTCGCAAATTTTGTACACGAATCCTACTTTTTCTTATGAAATTTTAAATTCTGTTTTATTATTAGCAGTATTGTACACAATATACAGCGGATTAAAAAGAATAAATACTACAATTATTTACTTCCTAAAGCGGTTAATCTTTAAAAAACAAACAACATTGAAAATAAACAAATTTAAGTATTTTTAAATAGTAAATATAGTTTGTACATACTTGGGAACCTATTGGAAATTCTTCGTTTCGAAGAATAGACTGTTGTAATATAATACTTTAGGTCAAGAATGAACAACAATTGCCCAAATGTTTTTTAAAATAAAATATAAGGGGTGGTGACTGACTCAGCCGGTCATAGGCGTTTTACTTGTTAAATAATACTTATACAATCTCCTGATTCCTTAATTATTTTAGAGAAAAATGTTTCAAATAAAAGTTTTAAACATATAATATCTGCATATGAATCAGTGAACACATTTTATTTATTTGAAAAGCTAAAAGGATATGCAACAATAACAAAAATTCAGTTTTTATAGTGAATAATCATGGAAATGGAAATTAATTAAAACAAATATTTAACGTTATTCATAATAAAGTACGCAAGTAATCAATTTATTTATTAGATTAAAATTTATTAATAACAAAATTCAGATATAAGAAACATAGAAAATTTATCTAATCTGGAATCTACATCATAAATGCCACTCTATTATTTGCCAAGCAAAGTTCTAGTCTTTCGTAAAAATTTCTCCGTTTATTTGAGAGATGCTGGGATGTAATATTTCCTTACTTACTAATTATAAAACTAAATTTTTAACATCTATTAAATAAGTAAAATGAAATGTGAAGCAAGAAATTGCATATGCATATGTATTATTTAACATTTAAAACTCCTATGATATGCTGTCAGTCACCACCCTGTATATACGTATATAATTTTTTTAAAGTACAAAAATATCCGCTTCGAATTTATTTATCTTGTGATCCTCATCCTCAAGAATATAATCCACATTCGCATAGTGTTTTCAAATTATGTAAATTCGCGGTTTTGCAAGGTTCTAGTCATTTGTTCGTTAACTTTTTTGGGAATATTTCAGATGCAGAGTATTCCGAAGCATACAAACTTTTACAATTAGAAATGAAAAGCGAAGGAGAGAACGAAGACAATATACAAATTACTGACCAATCGTAACATCTACAATGCCTACAAACTATACGAAACATATTAGTTACTTATTTTATAAATAAAAGTTACTTGATAATAATTTTATTAATGGTAAAAATTGTGATTCTAGGAATCATAAGATTTGTATTAGTTGTATAATAAATATATTGACTCATGTTAGCCTGTTATTAAATTATTTTTTATTATCAAAATACATAGAAGCTAATTCTGCTGTTCATTAAGTCCTACTGCCACATGCGTCTGTAAACTCGTCTTTAAAAATCGTGTTTGAATCAGTTTGTATCTTGCAAATATTTCAGACATTTTATAGAGAGGTCAGTTAGTGTTTTCATAGTGTTGAGTGGAGCAGATTCGTGAATTTTTCTTCTGAAATATTTGTTGGTAAGTGTTTGTTTATTATTTGTGCATGAAATGTATTTTAGTCACATTACAAATACTTTTATGTATTTGTTTTCACTTTATACTCTTGCGACAGGCAGTTTTAATAACCTATTAACAGTTGCATTAAAAGGAATTCCAATTTAAACTATTTTTATAATAATGTAAAATTAAGATAACCTACTCGAATTAATCTAACACGAATCAGATATATAAATCTGCTTCATAAATCTTAAAGTATTGAAAATTAATGAAAAGGCATTTTGTTTCCATCTTGGGAACATAATGTAGTGAACAGATTAATAGAATAGGTTTAGTCACGGTCCAATGCTCACAGTTGCCTGTTATATGAAGTAAGTTAAAAGGCCCGGTATTATAAACGAATGTTAAAATTTAATAGCGTATTTTATAAATTAAGTAACCTACTATCTACAAAAAGTGTATTATAAAAGTAATATAAATTTAGTCTCCTACTAAATCAGCCTATTAAATAAAGAGGATAGTTTTGGTGATATTAAATTTAGTTAGTAGACTACTAAAAGCATATTTTAATGTTATTTTATATTTTTGTTCTTTGCTTTTGAAATGTCAAATAATTTCCGTAGCAACTAATACAACAATGTAATAAATAAATCAAAATCTGTTTTATCTAATGTCAAATATTTTTCATTTTTGTTTAATTTTCTATGGCCGTGTTACAATTTTTCTAATAAATATTGATTTTAATTTGGTTGATATATCGTGAAATACTAACAATTAGGTAATCCAATAGGTCTTATTGCGTGCATTTTTTAATTCTCAACAACTTTTGTATTTACACGTTTGCTGAATAGGCAACAATATAAAAAAATAGCATTGAAATCCCTATATTCATTTCAATTCTACACACTGTATGCGCGGGAGATAAAAAATAAAAATTGTAATTAATATAATTCTACATCTTTTTAAATGTATCAAAATTAGCTCTAATAGCTACAATTTTTAATTGAAACTTTTTCCGTATTTTGTTCTGTAGAAATTAAAATTATGTATCAGATTCGAATGACAATCTCTGTTGGATGTGTTTTGGTTTTCTCATAGGGTGATTAAAAAACCGTGTACGTTTAATACACTTTAATAAAATAATGTTAAACACACAACACAAAAATATAACAATGATAACACACAACACAAAGTATTAGCTTAAGAAAATAATTTAGTTGACAGATTCAGGTACAAAATTGAACTGCACTTTCTCTCGAAAAATTCTATTTATGGCAGTCAGGACGTCAGAACTCACACCCAAAACACATATATTGCGTCACAGCCCACCAATCAAAATAGGGATGCTGCTCGAAGTAACGCCTGGCGTACACGACAAAAGACGCCGAAAACAGATGATATGTTAGGCGACCGTACTTAAGTAATAAACTAATAATAGTATATTATGATACAAGTGTATAAGTAAGCTTTTAAAGCACGTACGACGAGTTTAAGAGCGCGACGCGAAGCGGAGTGATTTTAACGTGTGTCATACGCTATTTTTTATTATACCTGCATCATATTCTGGAAACAACTGGAAAGCAACATTTTTATTTTGATTCATTTCAAAATTTTGCGCGTGTGACGTTCGACGTATATCGTTTACATGGAAACTGGTTAGCATTTATTGTTTACGTTCACAGTTTTAACAGATATTAATAGTAATTATTTTTGTTGTTGTTTAGCAACCTTTAAAGCACGGCGTGTTTTAATCTTGCGTTTATGAACGCTGTAGCGTGTTTTAAACACGGATTATGATGCAGGTATAATAAAAAATACTTTATTATATTGGGGTGATAACTGAACAGAGAAAGTTGAAAATAAGAGTTTGGAATATAAGTACGGTCGGCAGATGTTGAACAAATTTCAAAGCAAAACAATCTCAATTTTCGAATTTCATATTTAGAAATTGAATGTTCAAATTACGTGGGGATACATTTTGGTAGCAAATTTATCAATCAGAGTGGTAGTTTACTTAAAGGCCTATAAGGTATTTTGAGGATATCTCAGTATATAATTGAGTAAGAGGAAATTTTGTTATAAACAAAATGCTAAATAATAATAATATATCTTTAAGGTCTTAAGGATGTGTTGGACATATAAAATTATTCTATATTGTGTACGTTTGGAAATTAAAATTGAACGTTTGTGTAAATTAGAATTTCCTGTAAATTAAAGATATACATATTGTGTGTATGTTTTTATCTATCTCTATATCTATATGAAGGATATAATATTTTATATTGAATATGCATGTACATAAAAAGGTAAATTATGGTTAATAATGATGAAGTGGCCTTTTTTTGGTGCATTTCACAATAATGAACTTATAGTTACATATTTATCGGGTAATTAATTATAGCGATAGTTTAGTCGGCTGTTGTTAATAAAGAGGGCTTAAACGTTGTTTACCGTTGAACCATCTGTTCACCGGCTGCCGATAAAAAACATTTCACAGGAATACTTGCATTAATGCAATATTCCAATTCAAGTACAAAATAAACACTCGAGTCAGGCGCATAATAGAGTCGTGTAATAAAAATATTCATTGTAGAAGGGAATATACCTCTCATAAACATATTCTCTCCATACAGTTTTAGTTATTCACAGAGATCAAAACAAATTAAATTTTGTGGTAAATTAATAAAATGTGCATCACTTCGTCTTTTAAAAAATTTCGATCGGGGCCTTGCAATGATAATACTTCGGTTTTCAATAATTATACATTCGAGTCTACGTTTAATTCTACGTTTGTGAGACGCGGACCAAAACATGATTTTTGTGTTTACCCACAACAAGGATCTGTTTTTCCCTGGTACACCCCTGAATTGGATATTTATAATCAAAATCATTTGATTATATATCAATCAAATGACACAGACGCCGAGGAGGTAAGTACGAAATTATTCCTTAAAAATTTTTTTATTGGTAAATAAATTATTTCAGTTTTTATCAAAAAAATTGATACTTTCCCTTGTTTCTCATTGTTTCGTTTTTATTTTGATGCTTTACGTTTTTGAAATATTAAAATGTTTTTACTGATTAAACAACAAATAATAGCTGTTTATTTGTAACAGGTAGATTATCCAAATACCGAGTTTCCGAATAAAATATGGATAATAAAACCAACAGCAGAAATCATTATAAAGACGTCAGTATTTGTCCCGTTGGTTATATGGGGAATCTTCGCAAATATGTCGCTGCTTTATGTAATAATGAAGTTCAGACATCTTCGTACACCAACGAATATGGTCATCGCAAACATGGCAACAGTTGATTTAGCAAGTTTAATTATCTATCCTTGGGTCTTTCTTCTCAGCGATTTCTTCCAAAATTATCAGTTTGGGTGGTTTGGCTGCAAAGTGGATGGATGGCTTGAATGTAAGATAAATGATTGTGTAACCCAAGCTGATTATAAATTGACAAATCGAACTCGATTCTCGACAGGTGTGGCCTTAGTGGCCGCTGTTCAATAATTTGATTTAGCGCCCGCTATTGACAACCAAACTTTCAATTCGCGTAATCGTGCGCTAAAATATACAACAAACACTGACTTTCCTCGGACATTTTACAGGAAAATCATCTTAACAAAATTTTGTTTGTAAAATATTACACTGGTTTCGTATATCAAAACCATCGAAAACCGCCAATAATTTAAGAATAATATACGTGCAAATTGTTTTTACAACTATCATATCATCATAAATTCCTTCGCAACCGGTGGTTTGCTATGACTTTGCTGCTGGTAATTTGTAAATTTACGAGTATTTTGATTAAATTTTAATCAGTTAAAAATATTTTGTTCGTTACAAAAACATTGTACAAAATTCTTGCGGGAAGACTTCATCCATGCATTTGTGCAAATGAAACCCTCGCTCTTGCTTCAAATAAACGCTCAAACGGGAAGAATGTTTTCCCACACTTGGTATGTAAATAACCATTATAAAAATTAAAACATTGACGCGAAATAAGCAAATAATACTCGAAATGTACAATTTCAACCAGTACAAATAAAAATTAACGTCATACCTGTCGAGGACGCATGTCGGTTTGACGACTTAAAATAATACATGGCTTATGTCTATTTTTTTAAGTTTCATTGTTGCTAATCAACATGATGAACCTTGTAACAATAACCTACGATCGCTTGACTGCAATTGTTTTACCAAAGGAGACCAGATTGACAAGGAGAGGGGCTAAAATTATGATAACTATTTCTTGGACTGTTAGCCTAATTATTGGAAGTCCTTTAATGATTTTTCGAGAATTTAGGGTAAGTATTTAATATTGAAAGTACAAGGAATGAGGCAAAATAAATTTGTTACTATAAATTAGTATATTCTAGCGATTATTACTTATTACACACGAGTTTTAAGATTTTCCTTTTAAATAATCAATTTATATAATAAACACAAAAACATTTACCTGGAAACCAGATGACGTGATAGATAGCAAAAATTTGTGGATATGTGATAATACAGTTTGCAGACTTGTTAAACAATATTGAAATTTCAAATTGATTAAAACAGTTGTTCTCAACCTTTTTCAATAAATAATTTTAGTAACAGGTAACAACACATTTCTCGAAAAAACATTTCATGGAAATACATTTGTCGAATATACAAATGTCGAAAATACAAAAGTTGAATGTTGGAAAAGTACAAATGTTATAAAACTCAAAAATAAATTTGTCGAATAGCTTGGATATTACAAACCTCGAAAATACATTTCTCGAATTTATATTTTGCGTTCATAATGAAATGATTACGAAACCCAATTGCATATCCATTTTCCTGTTTTTTTTTTCAAATGTTTTAGTAGATAAAAGACGCAAAATATAAAAGTGTTATAAAGGAATAATATAGACGCGCGCGAAGCAAAAATGTCTTACCGAAAACTATCATTAAAATCAATTGTTAAATATAAATAATACCTTTTATTAACTTGTATTTTTAAGGATCGCCAGTGGAAGGACTTTTTGGAAATCTATTGCACTGAGGATGCAGCAATTCTGGCAATTTACTGGCACATTTTACTTGTGATGGCAGTATGGTTACCTTTAAGCATTATGCTTATCTGCTACACTGCTATTTTCATTAAAGTAAATTAATGTAATCATTATTGTAATAGATAAATATAAAGAAGTATCTTTTAGTTGGATCGCTACGAGCAAAAAGTGTTGAAAAGAGAACATCCTTTGTCAGTTTCTTACAAAACTAAAGTCGCGAAGGTTATGTTCATTGTTGTAATCACGTTTGTTGTTTGTCGACTACCGTTTACTGCGTTGATTTTCAAACGAAATCAGTGGCTGAAATCCAATAAAACAGATCAGGTAGGTTGTAAATACAATTATAATTCATACCATAATGTTTTCTCACGTTTCAGATACTTGGCCCAAACCAAATACTGTGGTTTTCAGCTCGATACTTGATCTACGCTAATGCTGCTCTTGATCCATTTATTTATGGTCTAACAAATGAAAATTTCCGTCGGGCATTTCGCGCTACTCCGATAACAAAACTATTTTTTCCCAATAAGAAAAAGCTACCAGTTCCTGATACGATTTGTGTCAATGTAATTCAACCGAGAGGCCCTTATAAAATGGATGATAGGGAACCTATTATTCCGTTTAAAAATACGACGGATTCCAGTAAAGATAAATCAAATCTCTCTACTCCACAAACTGATATAAACAATATGATACTGAATTAAATCGTACAAATGCAAATTAACAATACAATTTAAAAGATCGAAATTGTTACAAACTAAAACTTCATTGAGTTGTGTATTGTAAAGTAAAATTGTATTTTATATTTCTATTTGGCTTTAATAGTATATTATACTTTAACTGAGATAAGTGTACGATTTTTTCCCCACGAAGTAAATTGAAGCACGAGCCGCAGGCTTGTTACACCCTGTATAAACTCGTTAAATAGGGTTTAGGAACTAGTAGTGAAAAAAAAATATAAGAAAATAACAGCCAATAACTGTTGTTTTATCAACCTTGGTGTATAATATACTATTATTTTTAAATAATTGACATAAGCACTAAGAAAAAACCAGAGTATAGTATTATGTTATTTTTATTACAGGCATATAACAATATACATACATCAACATAAATAAAGAGATATGTATGTAAACTTCTATCGATGATGTACATAATCATATAATATATAACAATTAATTATTTACCTATTAATCACCAATAAAATATATGAATTTCTCTATTATTATAAGTTGGTCGGAAATAGTTTCATTAAAATAATCATTATGTACAAATTAAATATGACAAACAATACAATATATTCAACATTGACTACTTATATAAAATAAATCATCATCTGCATTATTATGGAAATTAGAAAATTTGAACACCGATCTTTAGTGTAAATAGTTTAAGATTGTTTATTATACTTGATTAATCTATTTTTAAAATATTCACAATCTTCATCATAAATAAAATAAAATATTTAAAATTGTTTTACACAATTCACAAAGTTGTTATTATGTATATCAACAGTTTACTACTGGCTTAGTGAAATACAGATCGCCCAAGTTCACATGACCCCTGGAGACCTTAAAAACAAATAAATTAAATAATTTTTAAGTGGATTAGCTAGATTTTTGGTTGTGTACAACAATTCTATTTATAAGAATTAAGATACCCGTATATTAATTAATTTATTTTTCAAATAATTTTTAAGAAGAAACAGGAACAAAATATAAAAATATTAATAAATAACAATTACTTTATCGTTTGTTATAAATTTAATTCAAATTTGACTTACTATCGAGTAGTAATCAGTGATCAAGTGAGCTTGGGCAGCCTGTACACGGCCGAAATAACTCCGGAATGCTAGGGTTTGAGCATGCCATAAAATTCCTTTAGTGTACGATAAAATACGTAAGAATTGACTATTAAATACATTTAAATATTTCATGATTTTGCATTTGGTGGTGACAACAATGGAATGTCGGTTTTCTTCACTACCCCTGGATCAAAAAACAAAACATTCGATGCACTTTTGTCTGTTCCAAATAAAATTTCCGAACCTGGCGGTATGTTAGTTTGAGTTGGATCAGTATAAAAATAATTTGAAGATTGAAAAATATTTGCAGTTTGTTGATTTTCATAAAAACATTCAGTTCTTTGTTCTGGCTGAACCGGAACTGGAATTTCGTTAGTCAACTGTTCATTGTTTTGATTGGTGTCTGTAGCGGCAACTGTTTCTACTTGAACTTCGGATTGTAGGCTTTGGTAGACGATAACTGGTTGTGGCTGGGAGCTATAAACGTTGTAGGTGTTTGGTAGATTGTAAGGATTCCCAATATACTCGGAGTATAAAGAAACAGGCGACTGAGAGACATCTTGAGGTAAGGAGACCTTGGTTTGCGGGGTGGTGTACAGCATCGGGTAACTATGAGATGAACTGATTAAGGAAGTCTGAACTGGCGTCACTTCCGGCTGAATGTTTTGTGTATATTGAGTATAAGTAGGTTGTGGAATCCTTTCTGGAGAATTTGGCGCTCCGATTGGGGTTGACACCATCTGAAATTTAAGTTTTTAGTTATTATTTTGATCCATGCTGTTAATAAACTAATAAGCGCATTATTAAAAAATTTTGGATTATGACAAAAATAGGTATAAATGATGTGATAATATTTAATTATTTTTTGTCATAACAGATGTTTGTAAGTCCAAATTGAGATGACATCTTGTTATCATATTTGGAAATAAACCATGATTGTTTTGTAATATGTGATTATGTTTGTTTAAATACATATTATATACAGATGAACCAAAGGTCTTAAAGCTCACACATCTAACAGCACTGAAAAAAAAATTAACCAATAAGTTTTTAGTATCGTATGTGCCCAGAATTGTATTCGACCATTGAGATCTCGAAAACTATAAATGAAACATAATTAAAAAATTTTTTTTCCAACGACTGGCTATTTTAACTAACAGGAGAAAGGACAGTTACATGTTTTAATATATTTTCATTGCAAGAACCTACCTATTCATCCTCGTAGCTCTTATAGTTTCCGAGATTCCAACAGTAGCATGCGAAATTTACATACATTTTAGATAAAATTAGACAAGTATTTGGTGAATGCTTTTTTTAAGTAGGAGGCACACTTACTTGGCCTAGATGTGCGAACAGAGGAGAAGAAATGTTGCCATCTGAGCAGGGCGGCTGTAGAATAATACTGGATCTCGTCGCCGTCTCCACGTTTTGAACTATTGGTGTTATTGGTATTGGCTCTGGTGGCGAGGCTGGTGCTGACTGCACTTTATCCTGTTATTATATTATTAATAAATATACGCGATAAAAAAAGCAAAATAAAGAATGCGTTCCAACCTTTTCTGTTACTGCGACATTCTCCGCAAGCTGATTCGAATATTCCTTAAACAATTCATCCTTCATGTGTGGCAAGAATGTCCCGATTCTATCCCAAGTGATGCTCCATAGCTGCGACCGTCCATCGGGACTATCGAACACTTTCGCGGAGTCCATCACAAGCAACATGTTCTTTAAACTTTCTGGTATCGCTTCGTACAGAAGGTCACTATTGTCTGCGTGCATGTATTTGTCCATGAACTCCAGAATTGTTAACCACAATGCGGTGAATGTTGGAAGCGATAGAAGTGGTGTAAGATGATGTAGGAATACCTACAAATGATTAATAAATGATTTTTATTAAAGTATTATTGCTATAGTCCATTCGGTATAACGATTAAAATTTAAACTAACTCGCAAATTGAGATGTCATTTTTATCACATTACAAAATTCGACAGCGATTGTTAAGTTGGTCCGTTAGATAGTTCAAAAGTAAGCTCTATGAGAAGTTAAAATATAGAAGATGAAGCCAATTCTTCAAAAATAATATTTCTTTCAAAGAAGCGTGTGATAGGTCGCCCTTTTTAAATATATAAAAAAACTCCGATATGCTCAACGCATAACCCAGGGTAGGATTTACTTACTGCGGGGCCCCCAAGCGCAACATCGTAACATCGCAATACGTAAAATGTTGTAGAAAAAAAGTCAAAGTACCTTGATAACTTGCGGCAAAGAGCTAAGACGAATAGAATCAAATAAAGCTATGTCACTAGCCTAATACACCAAGGTTAGAATCATACTGAAGAGCAGAGGTTTACAAATTACTGAAAAAATGTTAATTTTTTTTTGTTATAATTACTGTGTCAATGTTAATTAAATTACAGTCGTCAAATTACATTACTTACTTACTTACTTAATCCCGAGCCTTTCTACCTTTGCAGGTGTAAGGCCATATTACATTACTTTACAATCAAAATGTAATCAATTAATTAGTTCAATTACATGCAAAAAATGTATTTAAATTACAATATTTAATTACAATTACTTTTAATATTTTATGGAAATAAAAGAGCTTCACTCATTCATTTACAACTTTATACTACAAAAAATAGGAAAATATAAATCAAAGACTAAATTTAGGAACATAAAATTATAATAATTATTAAAATATATAAAAAAAATATAGACTTGAAGTCTAAAACAAAAACAGAACGTTCGGACTAATATTACGGAATGTGGTTATTCAAACTGGTGTGCTAAATTAGTAATTTCTCATAGAGAGAATCTAATTATCTACAGCGTCTTGTATTTAAAATAAGGCCTACGAATGAAAATAATATTTCAAAAGGTGCTGAAGAAGGCAAAATGCCGTTGTAGTTCAGAAAAATTAAGGATCTCCATTTATATTTGATTAGAAATTGAAACGAAATTTTCGATTGTTCATTTTGTTCATGAAAATAATAAAAAGCAAAATTATTGTAAGAGTAATTGTAATTGCAATGAGACAGTGCTAAAATTACTAATTACTTGAATAAATAATGTGATTGATTATTGAACTCTCCAATACAGAGCGAATGTGATTGAAAAATTAAATTAACAATACATTTCTAAGAAATGTAATTAAACACGTAATTTAATTACTTGTAATTAATTACTGCCCATCTCTACTGAGAGCATGGTCGTTTGTGATGTTCGCATATAATTCACAATCATCCACTCATGAGGCGGATATGTCCGCTTCCCATCTTCACAACAAAAAGCAAAAAGCGACCTTAACGACCTGGGTTCGAATCCCGGTGCTGACATATTTTTTATTTTTATTTTGTTTTAAAATACCGTATATTTTTAAACGCATATACAATTTATTATAAAAAATAAATACTATTATAAACAATCTATTTTTTAAGTTCTTAATGACGTATTATCCAATTCTTCTACTTACTTTTGATAGGACGGTGGCCGCTCTCATCCTGGTCTCCTCAACTCCTGAAGGATCGTTAGGATTTAACGGTTCCAACAATTTGGAGAGAAGTGGGAATAATACTTTGTTGAAACATGCTTCCCATTCCGGGCCGCTAAGCGTTTGCAAATCATGAACTAAAAGCGCCCGTTGAAGGTAAGTTATTGCACTCATTCGTATCTAAAATAAAAAAAAATGTGGTTAAGTGTGCCTTAACCATATTTGTGTGTATTTCCATCCTTGTCTAGGGGAGTGCTAACCGTCTCTCCTTTCATACAACACGAGGGAATATCGACTTCAACTTGTATATATACCTAGCGGCAAAAATGAAACTGTATAGGGAGAAGCAACTTTCAAAACATTTTACAACGTTCACTATTGACTTAATTCTGAAAATTTTTTGATATTATTTACTAGAAAAGTTAGATATTCGAGTTTGTAGAAGTATTTTTGCTGATTTCAATATTTTTTGAAATCATGTTATTTGATGTATGACGTCACTTAAAAATGAAATTAATGAAGGTTAATATTTTGTATACATTTTTCAATTAAAAAGTTTTAAAATATTGAATATTTTTTATATTTAACCGTTCGTACTTGAATATCTGGTGTGGGCAACACATGACTTTCTTGTAAACAAATTATAAATCTGAATATGAATGAATTATTAATAATTATATTTGACATATAGATGTTGCAGTTGTTTCTTTACAACTATGATTATTGAAATATATTATTAAACATTATTAAGGCCCGGTTTTTTCAGTCGTGGTTAACTCCGCCGTTAAAGTAACAACGTGATTAACCTATCAAAAAACAACATATATCGTGTAACCAAGGAAATGGATTTATAAGATGATTTTTGATAGGTTCTAGGTTAATCACATTGTTATATTAACGGCGGAGTTAACCAGGACTGAAACAACCAGGCCTTAGTATTATTGTCAGTTTAAAAAAGTAAAATTTACTCTAAAGCCGGATTTATGCAGCCATTTACAATTATATTTAATTTTCATTTAATAGTAAATGTATGTAACTCAATTATTTACTGAGATTTATCTTAAAAATCTTCAAGTTAGTAAACTATCACTTCCGATTGATGGATTGCTAATTCTAAATATGAAATTTTCGAATATCTCGAGTATATGTTTTAGTTTTTGTCATCGTTGGCGAAAAAAATTTTCCTCCCAAAGACACCATGTTGAATATAGTGAAATCATATTGCAAGGAATCCAGAATTTACTTATTTGTCACTACCGAAAATTTTGACCCATCATAATACCTCACACATGAAGGAGTTCAGAAAATAGAGGTCAATAAATTTGGTTAAATTTGAAATAAAGGATTTCCGCATTAATGGTATAATGTACTATCTATCTGTCTCAGTCTCAGGCTTGTTTTTCGCTTTCATAAAATCCTATATCTTTGAGAGTAGCGTCCAAAAGTTGTATTTAATAAGTTAGCGTTTCAGAATTACTATATTTCAGTGATTATAAGTTTGTGGTTTCCAGTTTCCACTACCCGAACATAATTGGGGGTTGTATTTGACAGCACTATAGGTGTAAAAATATATCAATCTAAACAGAGAATCACACTCCGACATGGTTAAATGGCAAAATATATTTATTTTTCTTGAATATTCATTCAATTCATAAATTCAAATCAATATAAATAAAAACATTTCTCCTACCTGTCTTCTCGTATCACAGCATAACCTAGCAATTCCTTGCAGAAGGGGGCACCATCCCTGCACCCACAGCGACGTACAGTTGGGGATATCTCCGTTCTCTTCAGCCCACCAGCGGAAGATCTGTGCAGTTCGCGTGTGCAACGTGTGCATCAGGTCCAGCAGCTGGATCGACACTTGATGGTATCCGCTCGGCAAGTCGTCGTAGTCGCTGTCGTCATCTTCTTCAGGGCCACTTCCCGGGGGGCTGCGGTGAGTGATTTTTGCACGACGTCTGTTACTTGACTTTTTACGGTTGCGCGAATCTCGAGTTGATGTTCTTCGTGATCTGCCATCTGGAAGATGGAAATAAGTGTAATTTTTATTCTGGCAAAACGTATTTTTTCTTATTTCGTCTGCTTATTACATACACTTAAATCTAAAATATTGACAAACTATATAGTAGTTACATATTTCCTAACTGAACTTGTAACAAATGGGAAATAAAATTATTTGAACATGGTAAAGCGCTAAAACACTTCTCTTAAAATACCCACAAACAAAACTAGCGGTACCAGCTTATGTTTTTAAGTTTTACTTACTTCCATGTAGACTAGCTTCAACAAAAGTTCGGATACAATGCACGCAATTTTCAAAATTATACGGAGTAATATGTGCAACGTCTCGTACAAGAAACGCTAAACTTTCACAACACTTGACTAGTCCTTGAGGATCATGGGCTAACAGTTGCCTTTCATGAACTATGCTATACTGATTGATGTTCCCTGATGTCGAATGAGAAAGCATTGGTTGAATATCACCTTCACGCCCAACCTGGCAAACAAAAAGTATTAATATTAGCGAATTAAACATATGGAAATGTACTTTGAGTAGAAATATAAACCTGGTAAAACATTTGAATTTCTTTTATTATAATTTAGCAATTTACCAAGATCCACCCCCCGGTGGTGTTGTTGTTTTGTGGGACGGTAACTAGAGGACTCTGAGGTCGAGAAGAATGTTTCGGGCTTCGAGTGAGTTCTGAGTCTGATGTGTAACCACGATCGGTAGCCACTGATTCTTCTTCACTGCTTATGGGGCCTTCTCCTTCCGATTTGGCACCTAACAGTTATAAAATCGTGTTATATTTACATAAATTGTACAAAGATATAAATAAACATCATTCCTCAATTTCTGAGTGCGGCACACTGAAATTTTTAAATAAAAATCATTTACTAATCTATATGGCTGCTATTCACAGGTCTATACTAAGGGCTACTAACTAGGGCATTTTAAAATTTGGCACTGTTACTTTGCTAAAGTTGTTGATTACCTTGGAGATCAACAATTTTTTCATAGCAACGGTGTTAAATCTTAAAATGCCCTAGTTAGTAGCCCTTAGTGTATAGGTGTGAATAGCACCCTTTATTTTTTGGAGGAAAACAAAAAAATTAAATAAATTAAAGCGAGAAATATTTAGCGGTAGGTCATGATTAAAAAAAAAGTTCTCACCTTGATCAGTCTGGTTGTCTTCCGTGACCACCTTAGGAGGCTGCGCCCCAGCACCAACGCATTCCAGCAACGTAAAAATAATCGACCAATCAGTATCAGTATGAATATTTTGAGCGGAAGTCTTCAAAAGTTCATACAACCCAAACGAAATCTGTCGCGATATCCTAAACAATATGGCAGGTTTTAAAAGCAGCAACATTCGCAAAGATTGCAACACCGTCGGACTCATTTCTTCATTTCGCATTAATCGAATGGCAAGTCTGAGTAAACCAATCACCGATCTTTCTAACAAGAGTTGATAATCACACGAAGATGCTCCCATCACTAATGTGTATAGATGATCACGAACTGTCTGCCAAATGCACATGACACGATCACGATTTTGAATCACAACTTTAAGTAGAAGTTCCAAAAAGAATACAGCAATATTTTCATTATAATTCAATCCTAAAGATTTGTGACCGTCTGGGCCTCGAGAAAATTCAACTAAGGCCTTGACAAGCTCTTGAAGAGAATCTAAGTGAAGAAATTTAGAATCGGTAACTACTTGTTCTAAATTACAATCTTTGATGCACTTTTTTGCTAAGTCTATGTACTCTTCTTCGGCTGGAGTAGGAATTTTCTGAGATAGATTCTCAGAAGATAACATGTATGAATATAACGAACTAAGTAATCCTGTTTCTGTCTTTTGTGATTGAGCAGTTTCCTGAATCAAAGAAATTTTCCCGCTGGGCTCAATAAAATCCTCAGCTTCCATCAAACACTTTGGCAACATTTTGTAGCTATACAACGCTAGAATTAAATCTAAAATATTCTTCCAACCTTCTCGTAAAATATCCCCGTGTTCGTGGACCAAATTAAAAACGGTTTTAAGGGCAAGTTGAGCTTTCGTTGCACCGCCAAACTGAATCGCTAGGTTAGAAACATTCTTCTGTTGATTGTGCAACATGGTGAATTTACACAATGAGAGAATCAAAGTGTCGAAATTCGAATACATTCCAAATTGTGCTGAGATGAAAGCACACTTTTCAAATCCTTTCATCGCGCGCTGGTAGACGATGGGATCGTCGGATTTGTCGAACACAAAGCTCAAAGCGGCTACTGTTGGGCCCCAAATTAAAGTGCAGAGGTCGTAGTCGAAAGAGCCGTTGGGTACGTGGACGTAGACACCGTCTTTGGAGGCGCCTCTGCGAAGTAATACTTTCCATAAATAATTTTCGCGGACAATGCCGGTGTGTTCCGCTGGCATCACGATTTCTTCTGTTCTGGAAACAAAAGTTTCATTTATAATAAGCTGCTGATACAATTCATCAACTGGAAAATGTAGTTTACTTGATGCCCTATTAGGGTTTTCGGGCATATCTCAGTTAAATAATTAAGTTACAGTAAATTTTGTTAAATTTAAAAAAAAGTAGAATAATA
This sequence comes from Poecilus cupreus, assembly GCA_963942605.1. Lineage (NCBI taxonomy): Eukaryota > Metazoa > Arthropoda > Insecta > Coleoptera > Carabidae > Poecilus > Poecilus cupreus. The sequence continues at coordinate 22,561,016 of OZ012718.1, forward strand.
TTGTCGAAAATATTTATATATTTTGTACTGTTTAAAAATTAAAATTTGCGGGAAGTTATATGCAGGTTTTTAGGCATATCTCACTAAATAATTGAATAGAATAAGTTTTATTGTATTCAAAAAGATGTGGGATAATATAAGCTAGAATATTTGTTTGAATGTGTTCGGGTTGTTTATGCATATTTTTAACAACAGTATACCTCATTTACACACTAGTTATAAGTTCATGCTTTTTTCTCCACACCCAAAGTTCAGAACCACATATCAATGTAGACACTAACACATCATTATAAACACTCAATCGAGCATCTCTAGATACATTCACACTTCGAACAAATGTACCCAGAGCACCCAATACCTTACACAAGAGGTTTACTACTTACTTAATAGCTGCGTAAACTTCATCCAGCATATCTTGATCGAAATTGTTGCCACCATTGACTTTCTTCAGATTTCTTTTGAATTCATCTGCAGTCATTGGATTATTTTGTCTTTTTACATTATGATTATGCTGATCCACATTCAACATTATAACTGCATACGCTAAAGTAAACGCTGCATCCGCATTTGCGAATGGTTCCCCATTGCATTTCTGTAAGATTTATTTTACCATTAATTTAAGATGACTCACAGCAAATTAAAAATGATTACTTACGTGCCAGTGTTCCGCAAATTGTTCCATCAGCAGCGAAATCAAAGGAGCTTCTCCTGGTAGTCTAAAGGTTTCTAAGTATAGTCTCAGTGCTTCGTCTATCCGCATTTCTGTAAAGTCGAAGTTCTTCACGAAGGCTTCCAGTACTTGCATGTTGTTTCTACTGCTGATGTATTCCCCGATCATCTTCTTGTCTAGCGCTGGGTTCTCTCTTAGGAAGTGGACAACTTCGTCGGAGTCGAGCTCTGGTTTTAGCACTCCGTGTTCTTGGAGAAATTGGATTCCTTTTTTGGGTTTGTTGTTGAAGTGTTCTGTTCCCATTGGCAACCACTTAATTAAACAAGAAATTATTTCTAATTAATTCGGAACAGATCAAAACATTTTTTTGTTTAATTGAAAATATTGAAATTTAAGTATCTGTCTTTATGTCGTTGAAAATCGTTTATATTCACTGCTAAATAAATAGATATAATACAATTCCTTTTTAAAGTTGAAGATAGTATGATGATTCATTCATAACGTACGGAAAAGATTGAAAGTGTAGCTAGTGTGGCCCAAAATAATGCTCTTTTCTTAATAAACTTTTGACAAAAACTCAATAACCAAAGAGTTACAGAGAATTAAATTTATTTTATCTACGATAGTGTATAAAATTGATGTTTAGTTGTTAGCTTGTACAATGATTGTTTAGTAACATAATTTCATTAGTCACAAGATACCGAGCGAGTGATTAAAATTTGTAAATGCGCAAAATTTGCAAAAAAATTTTATCAAGACAAACTTCTCATTTAATATTGTGATCCTAAGTCATAAATAATAGTTATTTTCAATACTAGTAAGCAAAGTAGTTCATTTAATCATGAGTCCAGAAGTTGGGCGCCCGAGCTGGCGAGGGCCTCAACTGAATAAGTAAATAAAAACAGTATCTATAAGCTATTCTTGTGTACATAGTTGCTATTTCTATGTACTTGTCTATGATATTAATTTGTTTTACTGAGAAAGAATTGCGTACAGTAATACGAAAAGTTATACTCAAAGAAAAAAATATATATTTGACTGAAATAACAGTGCGTTGGAAGAAAAACGATTAAATAATAAAAAAAGTAAAATTATTCATTTTCCTCTTCAAAATTAAGCAAAAAATCACATAACAATTTATTATTCAGAATGTTCAATCGTTTTCTATCTAAAGCATTCTGATTTCAACCAGATTGAAATAAAAAAACAAAAATTTTACTTGCTTTTTTCTCATTTATTTTATTATTAGGATATCATGTTTATGTCGTCATTAAAAAATACTGAATCGAATAAGTAAATAAGTAGAATAGGTTCCCATTTAAAATAAGCAAATCGTATCCATAATTTTGGAACCACTGGTAGAAAAAAAATTTTTTTTCGCTCATTGTAAAAATTCTTGTAAAGTAGAAATATTTCTAAATAAATAAAACTTCGTACTCTTTTATTTCTTGAAATTATAATGGTGGTTTATTTAAATTGAACACCCAGCGGATAATTTTTACAGTAAAGAAAAATAATTATATAATTCGCAAATATTACGATAAAATTTTGATTCATGTTCTTGAATATTTTATCTGTCTCTAAATCTCTAAAAATAATCTTTGGTGAAAATACCTTTTTAATATTTTTGATGTCTATTAAATTCTGCCTAGTGGGAATCTTCTCCGAAATTTTCTGCCTCGCAGAAATAGTAGTAGAGATAAAGCTATCAATGTTCTCCACATCAGAACCAGATTTTTCGTCTTCCGCTGATGCGTTCAACTCAGGCGGGTTCGGAGATTTTTCATTCTTAGAGTTACAATGCTTCTCAATCGACTCAATAATGGTCAACAAGGCATCCAGCGACAACAAATGCGTGTGATACACTCCCGCGGTTACTGGAAATGCATTTTTCGCAAGAAGTTTCGTCAAGTCTTCAAATAAATTTGTACAATATAAATCACAATCGTAGTTGATGTATAATTCGGTTACTAGTCCTGGTATTCTCCACAGTTGCACAATATTATCTAATGCTATTTCTTTATGCTCGTAGGTGATTTTTGGCGAATTATCGGACACGATAATTTCGATTAATTTCGTTAAATAATACTCTAATTGGAACTTTAAATGCGTTCGCATTGATTCGAATAATAGGAATGACACTTGCAGGTCTGCTGCGAATATCGATAACCTTTCAGTCGACAAAAGCTAGAACAACAAACCAAACTTATTAACATGATATTTCTCTGTCCTCTAATATCTTCGAGACCTGATTTGGGATGGCACTGATGCGCAAAAATACATTATAAATGGATAGGTATATGCTTGATATTGATAGGATAAGTGTATGTTAAATGGTGCGATTGAATGTGATTATGGGTTCAAATTAGAATTATACTGTAGAGTAATCTTAACTTACCGAAAATAAATTCCTTGACAACTCATTTTTAACTAACGCCAACAATGTAGTATACTTTCCAATACTATCAGCTCCAACTTCAAGCGCTACAGTCAATAAAGTCAGGCCCAAATGAATCATCACCTCAGTATTTTGTTTATCCACCGGATTGCACAGCGAAATTAGAAACCTAAACAACTCTCTCACACAAACCAATCCATACGGCACCAAAGGCACGCCCTCTTGATTCTGTGCCGTGAATCTCACGCCTCTCGGGTTCACATACTCCTCATTATTTTGCATATCAACATTTGCTGAATCAGATTCAGGATTTGAAATCAAACTATCGCACATTTGTTCTTCATTCTCTTTTGCCTCTTGAAGGTCTTTCTCAGATTCAATTAATAGTTCTTGATCTGCGGGGCTTTGTACTTTGATAACAATGTCGGATTGCTCTTCGCAAGGTTCCGATTCGAGGGAATCTTTTTCAGGGCAGATTTCGGGTGTGATGTCTGGCTGAGACTCGCAGGAAGTACCCTGAGGCGTGCTCTGGGAAATTGAGCCCTGCATGTCCACAATGTTGCCCGCTGGCGTCATTGGAGTTGTCGATAAATGGTTTGAACGGAGACTGTTTAAGGATTTATTTTCGCCTGGGCTCAACAGGTTCTCGCTTTGTGCATCTAAAAATCATGTCAATATCTTATTTACCCGATTAGAAAATAAACACAGCAAACTGTACACGCGGGTTAATATAAATTATCTAAGACGAATTATTTTGCATTATCTACGTTATGACAAATTTAATTAATTAAGAAGACCAACAATTATATTTTATAACGCATCACATGAGATTGTCAAATTGAGAGCAATTTATCAACCGCAGACAAGAAGGCTTATCAGATTTTTTTAGCTATCAGTAAAAAATTCAGTTTGAGTAATTTTGTTATATTAGCTACAATTTTTATTTGGTGCATTTTTCTATATATTGTACCGTTTAGACATTAAAATTTGCTGGAGGTGACGTGCTGGCCACCTTAGATTATTTAGCTTTATTTCTGTGGCTGCTCCTCCACTAATATCTTTAGGGGTAGTGACTTGACAGCTGCTATCCGTGCCACACCCAAAATAGTTAAATGACATATTTATTAAAAGCACGTGAGGGTTGAATTTGTGAACGCTAGAACTGTTTTAATTAAACAAAATGAAATGTAGTAATTTAAAATTTTATTTTGCCAATAAATAAGAAATCTCTTCTATTTCTATAAGCGGAGGAATAACACAATATTTTACCTAATTTGGTGTCAATTGGACTCACAGATAACTGATTAGATTCAGTAATGTTATTTTTATTTTTATATTTAAACGAGGACCTAGATTTTCTTTTCCCTCTGGCTTGATCGATAACCCCTGCCCGCATTTTCAACTGTTTCATATTTACATGCACACGTAGGTCTTCAGTAAACTGAGGAAGACGCATAAACAATAATTGAACCATATCTTTCAAACAGTGTTCAGCAGTTTTCCTCAATAGTTCTGTAAATAAAAATTACGCAATATTACAAGGTTGTTGCTGCATTTGAACATACATGTTATTATGGTTAATATATTAAAACAATGGAAATAAATAAAAGAAACTCACCACTAAGCCTCATTTCAAAACAAATTCTAAAACAAGACAACATAATCTCGCACACACTCTCATTTGTTAACGCTGCTCCTTCTGGAGCTAACATTAGTGTACGTAAAACTTGAAGTATCTTCATGAGAACTACTCCATCTGAAGCTTGATCAGTTCCTACAAACCTTGCATGAGTGACAGCATCAGCAATATTTTCTACTGTCGTTGGTGTCGATATATGTGTAGGATCTAAAATGAAATTTTACTTTTAACAATAACCCATCATACATATAAGTACGAAAAACTGGTCCGATTCTTACCAATTAATCCGTATGCCAAAAATTTGTTAACAGCTGACAGCGCGAGACTTGTAACTGGCCCTGTAGTTTCTTCGGATCTGATCACCTCCAGAAAAGGAGTCAGAAATACATTAGGATCCAACAGTTTTAAATCATCTATTTTGATCAACACGTCTTTTAATTCTTGAAAAGCTTTCATTAAATTGTCGTGTTCTTCGTCTTGGTGCGAATGAGACGACCACCGGGCCCCGCGACGCATCGCGGTGACCAGGATGGCCATTTCGCCCTGTACGACGAAAATACCATTTCCTGGCAATGACATTTTTAAACTAAATTTTAATTTTCTTCAAAAATCACATATTCAATATTTTCAACTAGTGCACCTCAAACGTCAAACTTCCAACACTACACAATCATTGACGGCACAGTTGTGCCAACCGCCTATTGTGTATAAAATCTGAAAAATAACTGGATTTTGGCGGCAATAAAAAAAATTCAACAAAATGAAGGAGAATTTTTTTTTATTTAAATTTAAAATACTTGTAGTGTAATTGTTTATTTTAATATATGCAACAAACAAATAGGAATTATAAAATATTATTATGAATTAGTCTATTTAAATATAAATATAAAAACTGTTTTTCTGTAACCTTTCGGTTTTTGCATATTCTTTGCATGCGTATTCGGTTACATTTCTTTCTGTTTTTGTGTATTTATGGTATATGCGCATTTGTTCATTTGATTTTTCTTGAATTTTTAACCCATAGATGGCGTAATGCATCAAATATTTATCGATTAACGGTATCATACATATTTTATTCCACTTGTCTATAACTTTTACCAAGTTTAATCGATTTTTGTTGAGGTAAGAGAAATAGTTTAAAACTTAAAAATTGTAAAAGATTTATAAAACAATGGAATAAGAATTTTTTTTTCAACTTTCATTTGTTTTTCTACTTTAGCATTGTAGAAATAGGTCAAAAAACTACACAGACCTTGAATTAAAAATAACAATTACACGCATTACTCAAAATTTACAGGTGTGACAGTCAAATTATATAGATAATAATGGGTCTTTTCAGTTCAAAACCAGTCGTCATGTCTGAGGAAACAATTAAAATGGTAAAAGATCTAATTGCTAGCGACCAAGTCGTTATTTTCTCAAAAACTTATTGTCCATATTGTAAAATGGCAAAAGAGGTAATTATAGGTTATAGTGCGTGAAATTCCGGAAGCTTATTAAATTTTGCAATTATAGGTATTTGAAAAACTCAATCAAAAATTTACCTCTATAGAACTAGATGAGAGGGATGATGCTGATACCATTCAGACAATTTTAGGAAATATTACGGGAGCAAGAACTGTGAGCATTACATTATTAAAAAAAATATTACCTTGACATTTATATTTGCAAATTAATATAGGTACCCCGAGTATTTGTCGATCAAAAGTGTTTAGGTGGAGGATCAGATGTAAAAGCCTTATATGAATCCGGAGAACTTGCCACCATGGTAGTAAAAACATAAAGTTTTTAATCAATACTCATTTTTAATTCTGTATCATGTAAAACAATAACCAAGAGTATTCAGATTTTATTAAATGCTGTTTTAAAACTTTCAATCTTAGAAAAAGTTCATATTGTGTATAATTTTTATATTTTAATTTTAATAAACAATAAATGATATTACGTGTTGCAAAACGTGTGTTTTTTTCTTGTTAAAAATATCTACTTATTCATCACTGGCAAATAAGTAAAAGCCACATCATTCAATGCAAAAAATCTAAATTTACCGCTGTCATGTAGTATTTATTACATAACCTTAAATAATTTGAAATGTGATTCACTTTTAACCACAATTATCACAATGGAAATACCGTACACAAAAGTTTTAATTTATGCGCTAACATTTCTGGGTTACGCGTACAGTGGTTACGGTTCAGGGTTATTATATACGTTACGAGATGCTGTTCTTGCCGCTGAAACAGTTTTTGGAGATGTCTTGCAAAATGTAATAACAGTAGCACAGAAATTTAAAATTGTTCATGATGTGTTTGATGCGGCAGTGGATGAAAATTGTATATTTAAATGTCCAAATGGTATGTATTTTTTGTTTATATCTTATCTTATTACAATATATAAATCACATCATTTTTGTAACTTCAAAAGCATCTTATCTTTATTAAAATAATTTCATACAAACTTTGTTTACATAGTACATAATTATAAGAAATCTCATATTCTGCTTAATTTTGAGGCGAACCTCCAAAACGCAATCGAAATCATACTCCGAAATCAGATGGCTGTGGTTCATTGGGTTTGGAAATTACCAGCGAATATTTGCCAGTTGGAGAAATGACCAAATGTTGCGATGCACATGATATATGTTACGATACTTGCAACAATAACAAAGAAGTTTGTGATATGGACTTCAAACGTTGCCTCTATAAACATTGTGATACCTACGAGAAAAATGTTGGTGGTGCTACTATAGTAAAAGGTTAATTCATATTAATATCTTTTCTAATAAATATAATTAATTTTTTTTTACATATTTTAGCTTGTAAAGGAGCAGCAAAGATGTTATTTACTGGGACGTTAACGTTAGGATGTAAATCTTACATTGATGCTCAGACTGAAGCCTGTTATTGCCCTCCAGCCAGACATTCGAAAAAGAAATATACTACTGGAGATGGAGAACTATAATTTATTGTATAAATATAATTTATTATTTTAATTGTTGTGACAATACAGTATTTTCTTTTTGTTATTATTTATTTATTGGCAGCCAAATAAGTATTTGTAAAGTAATAAATAAAAGTACTTTGATAAACTTAATTTATTATATTCATTCAAACTAAAAATACTAATGTTGCAATCATATTTTTAAGCAATTTTTTGAAACAGGAACGACTTTTTTGTTGTTTTAATTTGAACAAGGTTTATAAGTTCAGGGCTCATGTTTGCTTTGTCAACCTGTAGAGGTAATAAAACAAGTTTAAATATGAATTCAAATATTTTATTGTACTTTTCGGCTATAAACATTTATTTATAAATACAAACATCAAAATATCTAACATACAGAGAGTGATGAGTTACAAAATGGAATGAAGATATTTATCGTTCTTCAAGCTGTTTGTCTCTAGCAATAACAGATTCGTCGAATTTGACCATGTACGTGGTGCCTTTGTGCCAATGAGCTGTCACTTTTGCAGGAAAGCCAGTACCAGTTAGCACTGCCTCCACAATACCAGCCACATACACTGCACAGTTTAAACTACCTTTGTCTCGCGGTACTGAAATAAATTTGTTTACTAAAGATTCTCGTTCCATAAGATAATATGTTCTTTCATCATCATTTGCGTGCTCTAATTTATCTGCTTCTCGACCAAATAATGCCTTCCACAGAGTAGATTTTACAAAAAGAAGCATATTCAGTAATTTGATTTCTCGTTTACAGTTCCGTTCTCGTACAAAATATAAATCTATTAATTTAACTTCTACATTTCGTCCCATTTCATGTAGTTTGTTTTGTAGTTCAGGGACTGTGTAAACTTTATTTTGACAATACTGTACAACTTCGGAAAATAACAGGGCGAAACAGCTCAGAGAGACTTCTCCTTTTCCTCTACTGAGAGGTCTGTCTAATATGCTAGAACGTGGGCGATTTGTTAAACTCATGTCTACAACAAAATAATGTAACCTTATACACTGATATATTTAAATATTTGAAAATATTACTGTTTTGTAGGTCTTCAATTTGATAATTTAATAAGTTGACATTACAATTTGACAGTTGACAGCTTTTAGCTGTGTATCAAATCGTATTTAAGTACATAGGCAGTCGAGGTTAATAATATTTATCAATAGATGGCGCTAGGAGTACTTTCGTAGAAATGAAAACTACAACTTTATTTACATTTATGTGGGCTTATTATAATATATTATTATTATTATCCACCACATATCAATTATAATAATAATTTAAATTAATACAAGCGAAAGCTAGGAAGGGTCTAAAAAGTTTTTGTACTAAATTAGTTTTTTTTAAATATAAATTACGAAGCGTAGAAGAATTTTGTTCTACAATAATCATACAAATTTCAAAATGGAAAATGATAAACTTGCATGTACTTGTAATTAAAATGTTTTATTCTGTACGCCCCATTAGAACTTTTAATGTTACTTATTTTAAACTCGTCTTAATTTTAAATTCAAGAAGATGCAAAATTTCGCTACTTACAGATCATTTTTAAATTTGGTTCTTTGCTTGATAATTGATTAACATCGTACAGTAATATTTTAGTGCGGATAACATTAAAAATATTATTTTTCATTAATCGTAGATCAATGTTCAACAGAATTATTATTCTTTATATTTTGTATGTTTCACTTTCAAAATCTATTTTTATTTTAATATATTGTCTACAATAATCATACGAATTTCAAAATGTTCTGTGTTGAATTAAGATCATTTTTAGTTTTATTCAGATAAAATACAACTGTGTTCGTATACTGCGAGAGTGAAACGAAACTGAGACAATAAAAAGAATTATCTTTATGTTATTAATATGTAGAGAAAATAAAAATAGTATGGGTATTTTTGAAATTGCTTTATTTTAAAGATTATTAAACAATTACATATCTGAAATCAACAAATAGGAATTAGGTGAACAAATATATAACGCTGTTTAATATTCTTTGTGGTATTGCACATCCTGGGTCTGGTGGTAGACGACCACATCGTGGAAGTAGGAGTTGGGGACGTAGAAGTTCTTCTCGTACTTGATCTGGCGATCGAAGGGATATCCGAAAGGCAGATCGTCGATGTAACGAGCACCGCTGCCAACGCCAGCAGAGATGACGTTGTCGTAGGTTGGCTTCTCGTGGGACATCTTGTAGGGGCTGACGTACACGTAAAACTGGTAGGTCTGACCTTCCTCAGTACCCTTGGGGAGCACGAAGCGGTTGGGGAAACCGTTGTGGGCTTCAGTCATGTCCAGGTGGAATTCTTCCTGTCCTTGGATGGCAGCCATGACGTGCTGGTAGAGGGCGCGGTAGGTGGTGCGGTCCTTGACAGTTTCACCTTGGCGAGAGTTGCGCTCGATGACGTTCTTGCCGGCCTGGAGGGTGTACACGAATTTGTCGAACTCAACGAAGTTGACGCGGTTCTCGTTCATGGGGATTTCACGTCCTTGTTCATCGTACTTGGGTCCGAAGAACACACGGACAACCACATCGGAAGCCTTGTCGCTCTGTACGTTGATCTTGTAGGTGAAGGGCTGGTGGTTCAGGCGGTACTGGCGGGCCCACACCTGGAAGTCGTCGCTCTCGTATTCCTGCTCGTTGACGTACAGGGCGTTGGTGATTTCGAAATCGAATTTGTCGAAGTAGGTGACGAGTTTGCCTACTTCCACATTCTCAACAGTCACTCCGGGGTAGTTGAGCTGGGTGTAGGTGTAGTGGGGCAGGTAGCTCTTGTACTGCAGGAAGTAGTAGGTGATGCGCTTGTAGAACTGGTAGAACACGGGGTCACGCAGAGCGGTCTCGAAGTGTTCCAAAACGCTGGGGTGCACCTGGTACTCGTGAACGGGGTGAGAAGAGTAGCCGAGCACCTGGTGGGCGATCACTTGCAGGTAGCCGTAGAAACGGTTGTTGGGAGAGTCAGGGTTAGACTCGATGATTTGGCCAAGCAAATCGAAACCTTGTTTCTCGTATAGGCTGACCTTGGTTCCTTCCTCAGTGTAGATGTAACCGCTGTCGATGGCGTCACGGATTCTACGTTCGTAGTCTTCGATTTGTTGCACCAAGAATTGGTTGTCTTCGCCGTTGAAGGTGTAAGCCTGATTGTGTGGGTTGTAGACCACGTTAGCGTAGGCGGGCCTGGTTGGGAAGTGAAGGCCGTTAGGGTAACGCATGGTTGGGGTGTAGCCGGTCTTGATGGGCTCTTCCCAGTTGAACACGGGGATGCTGCCGTAGCCGTTGGACAATCTTTCCAAGTAGTAGCGGGCCATCAGTTGCTGGTGTACGAAGTAGTAGAGTTCTCCGCGTCTGTCCTTGTTCAGGCCGTACTCTTCACCGCCCATCCAGAAGGGGTAGTCCATGTTGTAGTAGTAGTAGTAAGCGTTCATGCCAACATCCTCGGTGTAGTAGGACATATCATATTGTTCGGGGTTGGCGTTCAAGTACCAGCCAGAGTAGTTGGCGTAGACATAGTATTTGTCTTGTTTGTCGGCACCTTGGTAGTTGAAACCGTATTTCATCTTGTACTCGTAGGCCTTGTCGATGACTTCGCTGTTGACGAAGAAGTATGGGTAGATTTCGTAGATGGGGGGCAGGACCATTCCTTGGGTGTCGTGACGGTGGAGAACGGCAACGTGCATGGCGTACACGAACATGCCTTCGTTGACGTATTCACGGGCCCAGCAGGCGGTCTTGTAGAAAGTTTCCCAGTCCTTGGCATAGTAGAACACGTTGAAGAGGGCCACAGCCTGTTGTCTGTGGTACTCGTAGTAGATGGAGTACACTTCACCGCGGGGCAGGAATCCTTCTTTGTAGTAGTGCAGGAATTCCTTGACGGCCTTCTGGTTGGTGTAGTTGTCTAAGTGTTCTTCGATCTTGTAGGTGTGAGCGATCTCGGCCTGGTCCTTGTAGTAGTTGGATTGGAAGACATACTTGAACAAACGCAGCAAGTCCTTCTGTTTTTGAAGGAAGGCTTTGTCAGCTGTAAACAGATAGATGATTTACTGTTTGTAATATTTTTATTTAAATTATAATAAAGAAGCAAACTTACCAACTCTGTACTTCATTCCAGTCTTGTCAACTTGGGCTGGGCCGGCGAGAGCCAAGGCGCAAAGGCCTACCACGAACAGTGCAATAGTCGTCCTCATGGTTATGTTTTCACAAAGACACAAAACCGTGAGTGTACCGTCTGCTGCGAATCTTACAGCTTTTATACTCATTCCGTGCCCTCTAAATTTTTTATTCCTGACCTCTGCTTGTTTTAATCGTCTCACAGGAGATGATAAAAGTGATACCCCTTGCACCGTAATTATTACATTATGATATCTTGTTTCTAAGTTTCTGAAATTCTTTTGTATAATGGCTATTATCTTTTCTGTTACATGATTTGTATTTCTGGAATATTTTTTCATTTTATGAGAATTCATTTTGTTTGTTGCTGTGCAGAAGAGATAATCGTTGCATGTTATTATTAACTGGCTGATTCCAAACTATTGAATTTTTCCATTAAATATCTACACATTACTCACTTCAATTGTTCAATTTCAATTAACTTTTTACTCTGGGTTCAATTTTAGGTGTCAACAATAAGGTACATAAATAGTTAGTAGTTTGTCATTTATGCAGGTCTTTTTTGAGATGATAGAATTTTATGTATAGTTAAAAAAATCCTAATAAACTATTTCTGTTATAGATATAAATAACAAACATAAGAGGCAGTTATAGTTTAACGGTTAGTATCCTCGCTTTTAGTAAAAGGTAACAACTTGACTGTAATAGACAATTATAACTATAACTGCATTTTGTATTAAAGTCGAAATTTAAAAGTGAAGTACTATATACAAGTTTTATCAATATCTAATTGTATCCGAATAGACAAAAGAAATGAAACAAAGTTATATTAGAACTAAAGTTAAAAATTTTAGGATAAATTAGAGTTCATAAGTCAGGATGACGACAATTAAAATTGTGTGCAATTTCACAACAAGTTTAATAATCTAGCCTTCAATCCGAAGTAGATCGTTAAATAAAATGAGATATGTAGTATATTACTCTAATTTAATTATTTACTAAGATATGCCCAAAAATTTAATTTTTAAACGGTACAAAATAGAGAATAATAATTTATTATACTAGTGTGGAATGTGACATATTAGTCACGAAAGAAAAAGTTTATGGATAATATTTATGTATCAAGGCACTGAAGTTTAACTTCAGTGTTAGTGGCTAAACCTTTTCTTTCCTGACTAATATGTCACATTCCACACTAGTACAATAAATTACTATTAAATAAAAATTGTAGCTAATATTATTTTATATCTTTTTATTATAACAAAATTTTCTGTAGGTAACTAAATTATTTTATCCACAACTGTAAAATAATATACCCATAATTCAACCATTGTTTATCAATTAATGACCTTTGTTACTGTTGCTAATGAATTAATATTGACATTTTAATAAATTAATATTATTCATTCGTTATGTCAAATTTAAGTCTTACATGTCAAAAGAGTAAAATGAAAATGACTTTTTCTACAATTGTAAAAAATCTGTACTTTTTGGATGAATTTCAATGTGCGAAATGTAACATTCTTAACATCATTTTTTGTTGTTATATTACCTTTTTCTACGACCACTTAGAAATCTGCTCATTGTATGTTTGTTATTGCTAGGGAATTTGTTTTGTGAGTATTTCAATACAGGTCAGCTCATTTAAGTACAGGTGCCATTGCTAGGATACATATTTTGAATTGTTAAATATTCTAATGGTAAAATCGGGACAAATTTATTATTAAAATTAAAGTAATTAGGAAATAATATCGTGGTCGTAGTAAAAACTCGCATGGAATGTCCATTTCATACTCGTATGATTTGCAGCATTCGCCTTCGGCTCATACTACAAACTTTCATACTCGAAGGAAATGAGTACCATTCCATGCTCGTTGTACAATATACTATTACCATGGTATTTAGTTTTTTCGCACGGATTATAAAAACGTTTTTGCACGGGAAAACGTTTTTACACTGTTAGGAAAATATTTTCTGCTCGAAAAACAAAATTGTGAACCACAACTGTCACTCTTTCTTAGTTACCAAAATATGACAAGTTACGGTGTACTAATTTTCTTTGGTTTTTCTCATCGTTTTCAATGAATTTAATAAAAATTTCAGTCGGATAAAATACAATCGTAGAAAAAATATTGATTGTATTTTGTGCGCGAAATGTTTTTAGTGCGTAAGATTGTCACTTTTTTGACTAAGCTTGGCGAGTCAAAAAAGTCAATCGAATCAATTTTGCGCACTTAATAAAAAATAACTATTTAAGTAATTTTTTCCACATAAAAAGCCAAAGACACTAATATTCTCATTTTTGATACTTTTATTTTCTTTTTAGGTTTAATAATAGCTGAATAATTGGTTTTAAGAGTTTCTGCTAAATGTCAAATCACTTCAAAATTTTGTTACAATAGTACGTAACCTAGCGTTGGTTGCTACAACTATGTCTATGTTGATTAACAAACAATTTTTTGTATATCAGAGTAAAATTTCTATTTATCTTATAATTAAATAAAATAAAATAAATATATCATCACGCCTTTTACCCATTATGGGGGTGGCAAAAATAGTGTTAAAGGGACAAATTTGGTTACAATTTTCATTATTTTGTATATGTTATTAGACGCAGTCTGCATGTGATCTGTATTAAATCTGATAAATTATTGACGTAAATAATAAATAAATTCACCAACAGTATTTTAGAATAATTTGTATGTTATTTTAGGCTAGTAATTCAAGTTTGACACAAGAGCCAGTGAAGTAAAATTTTAACATACGAGTCTGTAAAGTTCAGCTACTATTTTGTCTAACTTCGCGTAATACTTTAGTATCGATTTCGGAAAAATGTATTATTTAGACAATTTTTTATGGAGTAATTTTGTTCCTATTACAATTATGAATAATAAATTAAGAAGTAATTATATTTATTATTTTTTTATGCATAATTAAGTCAAGATAATTTGACATGTGTTGATATTAATATCAGCATCTCTTGCGACATTGACACGCATATCTTACTTTTCTGAAATTCAAGTTCATTATCTTCAAATGTTTACTATTTCTGTATCTCCGATAAAAAGTATATTTGTAATGTGTTATGTTATATTGATTAAAAAAAAACTAATATCAATTTTTAAATTATTATTTTTTTTTAATGTTACGGTGATACTATTTAAATTATTTTGTTGTGGAAAGGTGCTACTAGAGACAATGCGCGTTCTTCGTCTATCAGCAATAGTGTAGGAAACATATTCAAAAGTATTATGTTCTAGTGTTTGTGGAAAGCACCTAATATAGGAATTCTGTATACATATAAAAAGAAAAACAAGGAGTGAAGTAATATTTTTTTTTATTTTTTTAAATATGAAAAACTTATGAACTAATTAACATATCATAGACCAGAATTATGCGTTTGTCGTTGTAATTCGATGGGCCTAATGTTGCTCGTAATGAACGCGAGCGGTGTTCAGCTCATTCTCAGTCTTGTGGAAGATGACAACATCCTCAGCGTAGGAGTTGGGCACATAGAAAGTGTGCTCGTCATGGATCTGACGGTCGAAAGGATATCCGAAGGGCAGATCATCGATGTAGCGATCACCAGAGCCAACACCGGCAGAGATGACGTTGTCGTAGGTGTGTTCGTGCTTGTGCTGGGTGTAGGGGCTGACGTACACGTAGAACTGGTAGACCTGGCCGCCGACCTTGCCCTTGGGGAGCACGAAGCGGGTGGGGAAAGCGTTGTGGGCCTCGGACATATCCAGCTGGAACTCTTCCTTGCCTTCCAAAGCAGACATAACGTGCTGGTAGAGGGCGCGGTAGGTGGTGCGGTCCTTGGCGTAGTATCCCTGCTGGCTGTTACGCTCGATGACGTTCTTGCCGGCCTGGAGGGTGTACACGAACTTCTCCAACTCAATGAAGTTGACGCGGTTCTCGTTGAGAGGGATCTCGTGGCCTTGTTCGTCGTACTTGGGTCCCAAGAACACGCGGACAACAACATCCTGAGCCTTGTCGCTCTGTACGTTCACCTTGTAAGTGTAGGGCTTGTGGTTCAGGCGGTACTGGCGGGCCCACACCTGGAAGTTGTCGTGCTCGTACTCCTGCTCGTTGACGTACAGGGCGTTGGTGATTTCAAAGTCGAACTTGTCGAAGTAGGTGACGAGTTTGTCTACGTGCACATTCTCAACCTTGACGCCGGGGTAGTTGAGCTGGGTGTAGGTGTAGTGCGGCAGGTGGCTCTTGTACTGCAGGAAGTAGTAGGTGATGCGCTTGTAGAACTGGTAGAAGATGGGGTCACGCAGAGCGGTCTCGAAGTGTTCCAGAGCGCTGGGGTGCACCTTGTAGTAGTGGACGGGGTGGGCAGAGTAGCCGAGCACCTGGTGGGCGATCACCTGCAGGTAGCCGTAGAAGCGGTTGTTGGGGGAGTCAGGGTTGGACTCGATGATGCGGCCGAGGTAGTCGAAACCGTGTTCTTCGTACAAGTTGATCTTCTTGCCTTCTTCGGTGTAGATGAAACCGCTGTCGATGGCGTCACGGATTCTACGTTCGTAGTCTTGGATCTGCTGCACCAAGAATTGGTTGTCTTCGCCGTTGAAGGTGTAAGCCTGGTTGTGTGGGTTGTAGACGAGGTGGGCGTAGGCGGGCCTGGCGGGGAACTCGAGGCCGTTGGGGTAACGCATGGATGGCATGTAGCCGGTCTTGATGGGCTCTTCCCAGTCGTACACGTGGATGCTGCCGTAGTCGTTGGACAGTCTCTCCATGTAGAAGCGGGCCAAGAGTTGCTGGTGCACGAAGTAGTACAGTTCTCCGCGTCTGTCCTTGTTCAGGCCGTACTCTTCACCGCCCATCCAGAAGGGGTAGTCCATGTGGAAGTAGTAGTAGAAGGCGTTCAGACCAACATCCTCGGTGTAGTAGGACATATCGTATTGTTCGGGGTTGGAGTTCAAGTACCAGCCAGAGTAGTTGGCGTAGACATAGTATTTGTCTTGTTCTTGTTTCTGGCCTCCATATTTCATCTTGTACTCATAAGCCTTGTCGATGACTTCGCTGTTGACGAAGAAGTATGGGTAGATTTCGTAGATGGGGGGCAGAACCATTCCCTGGGTGTCTTGGCGGTGGAGGACGGCAACGTGCACGGCGTACACGAACATGCCCTCGTTCACATACTCGCGGGCCCAGCAGGCGGTCTTGTAGAAGGTCTCCCAGTCCTTGGCGTAGTACAGCACGTGGAACAGGGACACAGCTTGCTGGCGGTGCTCCTCGTAGAAGATGGAGAACACCTCACCGCGGGGCAGAAGTCCTTCCTTGTAGTAGTGGATGAACTCCTTCACGTACTGCTGGTGGCTGTAGTGCTCCAGGTGCTGCTCGATGTCGTACGACTTGGCGATCTCGGCTTGGTCCTGGTAGTAGTTGTGTTGGAACACATGTTTGAACAGACGAAGCAGATCCTTCTGTTTCTGAAGGAATGCCTTGTCAGCTATAAATATACATATATTAACAATTAATAAACCATCTCTCACACGCATACAGAGTACAAGTCATCAAGAGTGATACATACCAACTTTGTATTGTTTTCCGTACTGGTTGACCTGGGGGGTCGGACCGGCGAGAGCCAGGGCGCAGAGGCCTACCACGAACAGTGCGACAGTCGTCCTCATGGTTATGTTTTCACTAAGACACAAAAACCCTGAGTGTGCTTTCTGCATCAGTTGCTTCAGTTTTTATACTATGTATTACATCCCCACACTTACTCTTTTTTGATATGGGTGACCTCGAGAATCTTCTTTATCGTGTCAAACGTGATAGAATATTTTTTAACAAACATAATTTAATTCTTTTTGTTATTATAAACTTTATGCGTGATAATATATAAAGATAATAATTTTCCATAGTCTAATATCACAAAAAATAATAATACTAGAATGTTTCATTTCCATAACAACTTATTGAAAATAGATTTTTAATAAAAATTTATTGGATTTCTAGGATATTTATTTCAAAAAAACTTTTTGAAGTTAAATAATATCAAAACAATTGATATCTTAAAAGTAATTGCAATGTACATTAAAATAAGAAAACTTTATAAATGGGCTGTAGACGATTTGATATTTAATGGCAAAAAAATATTCATAATAATTTGTCGGAACCAACAATATTATTGCAGAAAATATTTATCCTCTAAAGGCAGGTTTTGTAGGTTTGTACCAGCAAGACTTAATTTTTATGTCTGATTTATAAAGTATAATCACATTGATGAAATATTCTATTCGATATTAAAGTTTAAGATTGATTAATGCAAACGAGTATAGCATATTAAAAATGATAGTTCAAAATATATGATTTTTGGTAGGTACGTAAGAAACAACTAAAAAAAGCGCATAACCTCCCGCTTAAACAATTTAAAAAAAATGTAAAACAGAAAAAAGTTTCAAGTAAAAATTGTATCTAATATTATTTAACATCTTTTTTATAATAACTCAATTATTTACTGAGACATGTTCAAAATGCCTTACAGGCCTTCAAGTAAACTACCACTTCCGGTTCATGGTCAATCACCAAAATCTAACCAGTTCTTAATTTGAACATGAAAGGTATAAATATTAGGTTTGAAAATGATATTGTCATTAGAATCTGATGTGGCCACCACATAACTTCCCAAAAATTTTAATTTCAAAACGGTACAAAATATAGAAAAAAGTTTCAAATAAAAATTGTAACCAATACTATTCTATATCTTTATTACTATGACAAAATTTACTGTAACTCAATTATTTACTGAGATATACCCAAAAAACCTGACAGGTCTTTAAGTAAACTACCACTTCCGGTTTATAGATTGCTACCAAAATCTAATCAGCTCATAAACTCAACATTCAAATTATAAATTTGAAATTTCAAAATGATATCTTTATTAGATGTTGTGTTATCGTGGACGAAAAAATCGCCACACAGACTAACACACGCACACTCACAGATAGACGTCATCGTGTAAACAGTGAAATCAGAATCTAGGGACTTCAAAACGTGCTTATCCGTTGAGAACTTACTACCCAAAATTTTGTCCCGTCACAATACCTCCCTTACATATATGTGCGGAAGGTAAAAATTATTGTATAATTGTTATAATTAAACTACATTTAATTATGATCGTATGATATATTTTACATATCTTACTAATTTCAGATAGATAATGACTTACATTACCAGACTAGTGCGTTTATTTTTTTAATTATTGCACTGTATTTGGTTATCGTGATTTTAAACGCGTTGCTGTCATTTTAAATCATTTGTTGTATTGTTGTGTTAAATCTATTGTTGCTACTTTGATTTGAAAATAATTAAATCTTTTTTTTAAGTAAAACATACAAATTTATCTATTTTACAAATTTTAGAACGATCTTAGATATAATTTTGTACGCAATACGTAAAGATACTACCTACTCTACTTAATTAAACACAAACTCGGCCTAAAGCCTCGTATAAACATACGTGCGATAATCTTTCCTATAATCCCCTAATTACGTAAATATCTATTATAAATAGGCAAATGAAATATTAACGTTGCATATTTTATCTGCTCGTTTAAGTGGAAGATTGTTATAATTAATTGGTTTGTTCATTAAGGTAACGTAAAATATACCAGTAGAAGGTGATCTGTAAATTACAATTATTAATATTTTGTTCTCATTTAACTCGATAGTCATATAATTTAGAAATTGTTTGCTAAATTAACGATCTTCATATCTTTTATACTTCTCGAGATAGCAATAGTGTAGTAGTACATAAATGGAACATTCTGTATATGTATAGGTATACCATTTACACAACAAGGTCTGTATGTGTGACGATTGTTTCGTCTACGATAACTCAAAATATAATGACGATATGACTTTCAAATTTAATGTTTAGAATTTTGATATTGAAGTCACGACTTAATTAGATTTTGGTAATTAGAAGTGGTAATTTCGATGAAAGTTTATCAGGTTTTTTTTAGCAATATTTCAGTAAATAATTGAGATAGAGTAAATTTTGTTATAATAAGAAAGATACAGAATAATATTAGCTACAATTCAAAAGTGATTTAGGCAGAAAGTTATGTCACTAAAATAATGTAATACTGGAACGCGCACTTACAGTCTTTTAAGAAAGCGAAAAACGAGCCTGTTCAAAATTTTAACTAATAAAAATATATGTGTCAAATGAAATTTTCAATTTTATTCAGTGACGTCTGTTATTATTGGTTAAAATTTTTAACAGGCAGTTAAAATTTAACAGATATGTTACAGAATGGGTCCCTATGTGTTTTTAGGTACATCAGATTTTTTTTTCACGTTACGATGGAACATGTAGATATGTAGTTGTAGAATTTTAATCCATGACAACCGACAATAACATTAACGTTTGTGGAAAAAGAATTAACTATTTCTGTTACAGTGCCACGATTATTATGTTGTAGAAACAGACAAATACTTTCAGTCGCAAAAAAAAAAACAGTATTTTGATACATGTGGCAATTATTTTAGATTTAATTAAAAAAAAAAAGTGTTCTGGAGTAATCGTATGATAGATAAAATTTAATTATACGGATATAAAACTAAAAATAGTTGATTCCGATTGCAACTACATACATGTATAATTTTCCTCAAACGTCATAAAAGTACGTTGTTATGTATTTGTATTCAACAAGCAGAAGTTCAAAATTGTCGCCGCCGGCGTAAAAGTGTATCCTTGGCAACACATTTACGCCGGCGGCGGACAAAGTAAAATATTATGAAAAATAGTTAGGTTGTAATTCAATAATTTGACAGTTAAAAATGAAACAAATAAACAAAAATAACAAAACAGCATATTCTACGGCAACTTCAAATGCTAGATAAGACAGAATATTTTTTGAAGTTTTGAGCATTTTATAATATTTATTATTTTATTTTCTATGTTTGAAGAAAAAATAGCATGTGTTATTCGGAGTAAATGTGTCTTTGGGTGCTTCGCATGTAATTGTTCGACTCGCTTCGCTCGTCATTCAAACTTCCATGCTCAGCACCCAAAGTATCACATTTACTCCTAATGACACAATATACTATTGTATGATTTTAAATCCACTATGAGTTGTAGGTTCTATATATTGTAATTGGGATTTGGGAATAACTTATTTTTGAAATTTAAAATGTTACATGAAATTATATATTTCTATGCAAACATACGTATCTAATGTGTTAGTTACATATACTCTTAGTAACTAACACCTTAGATATAACGTCATGCTAAATCCTAATCAGTGGGGTAGCACGAACCCAGAAACACAGTGAACCAACAATCAATCTCCTCCAAGCATTCCTATTCTGGCACACCACTCTCGCCTCGTCCACATTCATAGTGTGTTTCACACATTCTCGATTATTCTTCACACTCGGAATCATTCGTTCACGCAACAAACCATCAACCACTTATTCCTCGGATGGCCACTCAATCGTATACCCTTAATATCACACGCATATATTAGTTTCACTAAACTTTCCTTCGACATTCGCTTAAGTTGACCTAACCACCTCAACTGACTCACTCCCACTTTCTTAACAACATTCTTCTCAATCTCACACTCACTATACACCAAGGACCAAGGTGTTCCGGACACACACTCTCAGATATTTCGTTTCTACAACACTTATACTAACACCCCATTATACGCTCAATCGAGCATCTCTAGATACATTCACGTTTCGAGAAAATGTACCCAGAGCAGACAATATCTTGCACTCTTCAGACTCGCATTTCAATCTCCCGCTAAATACGTCTATCCCTCGAAAATACAATACTCAATTATAAAAATTCCTTTACTTGTATTAATCTCACACCATTCACACTGAAACATTACAATTAAATCATTCTTCTCAAACACCAACACTTTACATTCATCAACATTCAATAATAGATTTAAATCTTTCCCTACTTCATTTATGCTCACAAACATTCTTTTCAATTGCTCCTCAGTTTCACTCAATACAACATCCGCATACGCTAACGCAGGCACTATACGTCCACTAAAACATATACCATCTGTTCCATTTAATGCCTTTTCTAACAACACATCCATATACAAATTAAACAACCAATGAGACATTCCACAACCCTGTTTCACACCAACATCTATAGAAACCAATCTCTTAATCTACCATCAACTCTCACCACAGCCTCACTGCCTTCGTACAACACTTGAATCGCTCTTAATAAATTACCATCCACACCGTATTCTACAAGTACATCCCACATAGTTTCGCGAAGAACACTGACATACCATGTTTTTTTTTAATCGAGAAATTACAATAATATAGACATTATTAAAATCGTTTTTATAGATTAACGCTCCCTGTAATAATAGAGGAAGATAAATTATGAAGTGAGCAGTAAATTATATATCGTTAGTTGCAAAGAATATAAATGTTTTGATTTTTCAAAAAACACAGATTAGCAGATTTAAACGAAAATATCAAAATATAATTTTTATTTAACGTGTTATAAATCGTAAATGGTGACAGTAAGAGGAAAATGTTTCAAACAATAATTGTAGATAATAATATTTGACACATTATTCTAATGACATAATTTACATTAAACATTAATTTACTGAGATATTTTAAAATAACTTGATAGAGCTTCAAGTAAACTACCACTTCCGATTATTACCAGAAACTAATTAGCACTTCCAAAGGGGATACAATTGATATATACAAAATATAAAAATTATCAGTTTAGTAGTTTTTGAGAAACCGTAACTCCAGCGATCCACGCACAGACTGACAGACAGTCTGGCAGATAGACACACACTGACATCATCGCGAAACTACTAAAATCGTATTCTAGGGACCCTAAAAAGTGCTCAGTCACTGAAAAATCACTACCCAATTTTTAGCATGATTCCTATACCTCCCTTACAGGATGTGACGGGAGGTAAAAAAGGTAAAGAAAACTTTAATTCATCTTTTTTATACTTCTTTATATTTAGGCAAATTATTATGGAGTTATTTTGCTTTTATTACGAGTGTATGAATTAAAAATTTTAAAAATATATTTATAATATTTAAAATTTTTATCGGCATAATTAACTCAAGATAATTATTTGACATGATTTGATATTAATATCAGCATCTGTTATTGCAACATTTACACCTATCTTATTTTTCTGAAGTTCAAGTTCACTGTCATCAAATGTTTAACATTTCTTTATCACAGATAAAATACGGATTTGTAATATTTTGTTGTACTATACTGTCTCAACTAAAATTGATATATTAATGTTGTTGCTTGTGTTTCACAATACTGATTAAAAGCAAAACATAGAATTTATGTTATTAGTTTTATTTTATTGTTTTGGTGATACTAATTAAATTATTTTGTTGCAGAAAGGTGTTACTAGAAACAATTTACGTTTTTCATCTGGCAGCAATAAGGTAGGAAACAAATTTAAAAGTATTATGTTCTAGTGCTAGTAGAAAGCACCTAATATAGAGAATATTTATACATATAAAAAAAAACAAGGAGTAAAGTAATTTATTTTTTTTATTTTTTTAAATATGAGAAAATATATATTAATTAACAAATCATAGACCAGAATTATGCGTTTGTCGTTGTAATTCGTTGGGCCTAATGCTGCTCGTAATGAACGCGAGCGGTGTTCAGCTCATTCTCAGTCTTGTGGAAGATGACAACATCCTCAGCATAGGAGTTGGGCACATAGAAAGTGTGCTCGTCATGGATCTGACGGTCGAAAGGATATCCGAAGGGCAGATCATCGATGTAGCGATCTCCAGAGCCAACACCGGCAGAGATGACGTTGTCGTAAGTGTGTTCGTGCTTGTGCTGGGTGTAGGGGCTGACGTACACGTAGAATTGGTAGACCTGGCCGCCGACCTTGCCCTTGGGGAGCACGAAGCGGGTGGGGAAAGCGTTGTGGGCCTCGGACATATCCAGCTGGAACTCTTCCTTGCCTTCCAAAGCAGACATAACGTGCTGGTAGAGGGCGCGGTAGGTGGTGCGGTCCTTGGCGTAGTATCCCTGCTGGCTGTTACGCTCGATGACGTTCTTGCCGGCCTGGAGGGTGTACACGAACTTCTCCAACTCAATGAAGTTGACGCGGTTCTCGTTGAGAGGGATCTCGTGGCCTTGTTCGTCGTACTTGGGTCCCAAGAACACGCGGACAACAACATCCTGAGCCTTGTCGCTCTGTACGTTCACCTTGTAAGTGTAGGGCTTGTGGTTCAGGCGGTACTGGCGGGCCCACACCTGGAAGTTGTCGTGCTCGTACTCCTGCTCGTTGACGTACAGGGCGTTGGTGATTTCAAAGTCGAACTTGTCGAAGTAGGTGACGAGTTTGTCTACGTGCACGTTCTCAACCTTGACGCCGGGGTAGTTGAGCTGGGTGTAGGTGTAGTGCGGCAGGTGGCTCTTGTACTGCAGGAAGTAGTAGGTGATGCGCTTGTAGAACTGGTAGAAGATGGGGTCACGCAGAGCGGTCTCGAAGTGTTCCAGAGCGCTGGGGTGCACCTTGTAGTAGTGGACGGGGTGGGCAGAGTAGCCGAGCACCTGGTGGGCGATCACCTGCAGGTAGCCGTAGAAGCGGTTGTTGGGGGAGTCAGGGTTGGACTCGATGATGCGGCCGAGGTAGTCGAAACCGTGTTCTTCGTACAAGTTGATCTTCTTGCCTTCTTCGGTGTAGATGAAACCGCTGTCGATGGCGTCACGGATTCTACGTTCGTAGTCTTGGATCTGCTGCACCAAGAATTGGTTGTCTTCGCCGTTGAAGGTGTAAGCCTGGTTGTGTGGGTTGTAGACGAGGTGGGCGTAGGCGGGCCTGGCGGGGAACTCGAGGCCGTTGGGGTAACGCATGGATGGCATGTAGCCGGTCTTGATGGGCTCTTCCCAGTCGTACACGTGGATGCTGCCGTAGTCGTTGGACAGTCTCTCCATGTAGAAGCGGGCCAAGAGTTGCTGGTGCACGAAGTAGTACAGTTCTCCGCGTCTGTCCTTGTTCAGGCCGTACTCTTCACCGCCCATCCAGAAGGGGTAGTCCATGTGGAAGTAGTAGTAGAAGGCGTTCAGACCAACATCCTCGGTGTAGTAGGACATATCGTATTGTTCGGGGTTGGAGTTCAAGTACCAGCCAGAGTAGTTGGCGTAGACGTAGTATTTGTCTTGTTCTTGTTTCTGGCCACCATATTTCATCTTGTACTCATAAGCCTTGTCGATGACTTCGCTGTTGACGAAGAAGTATGGGTAGATTTCGTAGATGGGGGGCAGAACCATTCCCTGGGTGTCTTGGCGGTGGAGGACGGCGACGTGCACGGCGTACACGAACATGCCCTCGTTCACATACTCGCGGGCCCAGCAGGCGGTCTTGTAGAAGGTCTCCCAGTCCTTGGCGTAGTACAGCACGTGGAACAGGGACACAGCTTGCTGGCGGTGCTCCTCGTAGAAGATGGAGAACACCTCACCGCGGGGCAGAAGTCCTTCCTTGTAGTAGTGGATGAACTCCTTCACGTACTGCTGGTGGCTGTAGTGCTCCAGGTGCTGCTCGATGTCGTACGACTTGGCGATCTCGGCTTGGTCCTGGTAGTAGTTGTGTTGGAACACATGTTTGAACAGACGAAGCAGATCCTTCTGTTTCTGAAGGAATGCCTTGTCAGCTATAAACATAAATATATTCCCAATGAATAAACCATCTCTCACACGCATACAGAGTACAAGTCTTCAAGAGTGATACTTACCAACTTTGTATTGTTTTCCGTACTGGTTGACCTGGGGGGTCGGACCGGCGAGAGCCAGGGCGCAGAGGCCTACCACGAACAGTGCGACAATCGTCCTCATGGTTATGTTTTCACTAAGACACAAAAACCCTGAGTGTGCTTTCTGCATCAGTTGCTTCAGTTTTTATACTATGCATTACATCCCCACACTTACTCTTTTTTGATATGGGTGACCTCGAGAATCTTCTTTATCGTGTCAAACGTGATAGAATATTTTTTAACAAACATCATTTAATTCTTTTTGTTATTATAAACTTTGTGCGTGGTAACGCGATATAAAACAGAAGAGATAATAATTTTCCATATATTAATACCACTAAAATACTTACTTGATTAATAATACGAGTAGGTGTTTATTTCCACCGCTAATATTGAAAATATGGAAAATAGATTTTAATAATTATTTATTGAATTTCTAGCATACTTATTTCAGAAGCACCTTTGAACAAAAAGTATATCAAAACATTTGGTATCTTAAACGTAACTGAAATTAATTGTACCTTACTAATCTAACACATTAAAATAAGAATACTTGTAGTTTTGTAATTGGGTTGTAGATGATATTTATGACAAAAAATATGATTCACAATATTTTGTCGGAATAGAGAATATTAATTGCAAAAAACATTTAAATACATAGCGGCTGGCTTGCACCATGAAACTTAAATTTTATGTCTGATTTATTAAACAAAATCAAATGTAAAGTGGCATAGAACTTGGTTTACATTAATTTTTAAAATATGTATGCTATTCGATATTGTTAGTTTTTGTCAAACTTAAGTCTTATTGATGCAAGTTATATATTCTTCTTACGTGAAACAACTTAAAAATTGTTATAATTAAAAATACGTGCCGGATGGTGAATTGATTTGTGCAATATAAGAAATACAATGTTATTTTTTCATATAGAGATATGTCGTTCCACATTGATTTTAGAGCAAAATCTGCAAAATACTTCAAATAAATCTTGTAGATAATTGAATTCTACATCTAAGTCACCAATCATAATATATTTTACTCATTTTGTTACACGTAAAATCAAGTTTAAAATTTTATAAAAATGCTCATTTGTAGTGATAGCCGGGGAAGTTAAACAAAAACTCATAAATGTGTAAAACAATTTTCAATAGTTTGACAGTTCGAGCATATGCTTATGTTTGTATTTTTGTTTAAATTCCATGGCTATCACTACAATAAGCATGTTAAAAAAATCATTTAAACTTAATTTTACATGTTACAAATGGTGTAAAATACAACATGATTAGTGATCAATTTAAATTTATTTTAATTTAAAAAATAAATATGAATTATCATATGTTAGCATTCATGCAATCATTTAATTTATGTTTTCATTTTCATTTAATTTGATTTATAAGATAACCAACTTTTATCTTTTAAATAAAAATGAGAAAATACAATTTTCTGTCCGATAAAAAAGAAATTTTATTCAAAAATAAAGATGATCATTATGTAGTAATAGATTTTAAAAGAATAATGAAGAAATATTTTCCCTGCGAAATCTGTTTGTTCAACAAACGACTTAACTGGATTTTCTTTTCTTAATTTTTAAATAATAAAATGATATAATGAACACATAATCACTTGTATATGTTCATGATCACTATTT
Source organism: Poecilus cupreus (assembly GCA_963942605.1). NCBI lineage: Eukaryota > Metazoa > Arthropoda > Insecta > Coleoptera > Carabidae > Poecilus > Poecilus cupreus. The sequence goes on from OZ012718.1 coordinate 22,588,202, forward strand.
TGACATCTCCATGCTAGCAAAGCATAAATCACGTAACTATTTGTGTATTTGTTTTTCCAAAATTTAAAATTAATAGGTACAAATTAAAATATTATCATTGTATTTCCTATAGCTCAAAAAAAAGTAGAGACTCGATATAAATACATACATACGTAGCATATTTTATCTGCACGTTTAAATAGAAGATTGTTTTAAATAATTAGGATGTTCATTTCAGTAAAATATGGGTGTGAGATTTGTGAGAATATGTATTTATAGTAATATAATTCAGTAGTACTTATGAAAACAGTAAATAGTAGGTATCCTATCAAGTCATAGTATATGAAGACATAACTATTATTTCAATCTTATTATTATTCCAATAATTATTTATATTTGACATGTGTATTTTTCAGACATCATCAATATCAATATTGACTTTAAATTTGTTTAAATTATACTGTATCTAGTTCACGAAAGTAATATTTATTTACATGTTATTGTCATTTATCATATGACTGAATAAAGAATTCAATTTAAAAAAATTCCAATACTAATAATTTATTTTATAAATACAGTAGAACAACAAATCGATACGTATCTCTGAAACATGTGCCTTCCGATTAAAAATATTCTTTATTTTTTATAGTATCCTTATAGCGACAGTTATCATGTATTTTTAATTATCCGTTTAAAATATTCTGGAAGAATTTCTGCATTGTTATCGGTTTTAATTGATGACCTGTTGAACGTAGAAAAAGTTCAAATAAAAGAATTTTTGCAAAATATTTTTATAGTTATGGAAAAGTCGGTCTTTGATATAACCGTTGAACGATAAGTGATAATTGAGTGGAATAATTATTATCTTTATCTTAGTGTTTAATTAATGAGACATCTGTTAACCAGGATTTAATTTTTTATTAAATGTTGATTACTATTTTTAATTGTTTGTATCACTGTTATATAAATTATCTTCTATTCGATATATTATTGTACCTATTAAGAATCTGAATGAGGGGAAAATTTTAAAACAATAATTTTGTTAAACGACATTTATTTAACATTGCAATATTCTACAAACTACATAGGAATCTTTATCACAAAATAAAAATTAAAGCTTCTTATTTTCGCTGTCCAGTTGTCATAGCTAGATCGTTGTAAAATGAATCATAAAGTTGATATTCAATAGCGAGCGGTGTTGATTTCATTCTCCTGTTTGTGGAAGATGACGACATCCTCAACGTAGGAGTTGGGCACGTAGAAGGCTTGTTCATTTTCGATCTGCCTGTCCAGAGGGTAGCCCAGAGGACGGGAGTCGATGTAGCGAGCGCCGCTACCGACACCAGCAGAGATCACGGTGTCGTAGTTGACCTGTTGCTGATTGCCTTGGTAGGGGCTGACGTGCACGTACAGTTGGTAGACCTGGCCGCCGACCTTGCCCTTGGGGAGCACGAAGCGGTTGGGGAAACCGTTGTGAGCCTCAGTCATGTCCAGACGGAATTCTTCCTGGCCTTCGAGGGCAGCCATAACCTTCTGGTACAAAGCGCGGTAGCTGGTGCGGTCTCTGACAGTCTGGCCCTGCTGGCTGTTGCGCTCGATGACGTTCTTGCCGGCCTGAAGGGTGTACACGAACTTGTCTAATTCAACGAAGTTGACACGGTTCTCGTTCATGGGAATCTCGCGACCTTGTTCGTCGTATTTGGGTCCCAAGAACACGCGGACAACAACATCCTGAGCCTTGTCGCTCTGTACGTTCACCTTGTAGGTGTAGGCCTTGTGGTTCAGGCGGTACTGGCGGGCACGAACTTGGAGGTTATCTTGCTGGTATTCCTGCTCGTTGACGTTCAAAGCGTTGGTGATGTCAAAATCGAAGTTGTCGAAATAGGTGACGAGTTTGTCTACGCCTACGTTCTCAACCTTGATGCCGGGGTAGTTGATCTGCTCCTGGGTGTAGTTGGGCAGGTTAGCCTTGTATCTCAAAAAGTAGTAGACGATGCGCTTGTAGAACTGGTAGAAGGCGGGGTCACGCAGAGAGGTTTCGAACTGTTCCAACACGCTGGGGTTGATCTTGTAGTCGTTGATGGGCTGGGCAGAGTATCCCAGAACCTGGCGGGCGATCACCTGCAGGTAGCCGTAGTAGCGGGTGTTGGGGGAGTCAGGGTTAGCGTCGATGACTCTGCCGAGCACATCGAGACCGTCCTTCTCGTAGATGTTGATCTTCTGGCCGTTCTCAGTGATGACAATACCGCTGTCGATAGCGTCACGGATTCTACGTTCGTAGTCTTCGATCTCCTGGATTCTGAGCTGGTTGTCTTCAGCGGTGACGGTGTAAGCCTGGTTGTGTGGGTTGTATACGAGGTAGGACCATGCAGGACGGGAAGCGAACTGCAGACCGTTGGGGTAACGCAGGGTAGATTGGTAACCAGTCTTGATGGGGCCTTCCCAGTTGTACACGGGGATGCTGCCGTAGCCGTTGGACAGTCTCTCCAAGTAGTAGCGGGCCATCAGTTGCTGGTAGAAGTAGTAGTACAGCTCACCACGGTTGTCCTTGTTTAAACCGTACTCGTTGCCGCCCATCCAGGAGGGGTAGTCCATGTTGTAGTAGTAGTAGTAAGCGTTCATGCCGACATCTTCAGTGAAGTAAGACAGGTCATACTGTTCAGGGTCAGCGTTCAAGTACCAGCCAGAGTAGTTAGCCTGCACGTAGTAGACATTTTCTTTGTCGTTTCCCTTGTAGTTGCCACCGTATTTCATCTTGTACTCGTAAGCCTTGTTGATGACTTCGCTGTTGACGAAGTAGTAAGGGTAGATTTCGTAGATGGGGGGTAGGACGATGCCCTGGGTGTCTTGACGGTGGAGGACAGCGACAGTCATGGCATAGATGAACATGCCCTCGTTGACGTACTCGCGTGCCCAGCAGGCGGTCTTGTAGAAAGTATCGTACTCCTTGGCGTAGATCAGCACGTTGGCGAGCGCTTGGGCTTGCTGGAGCTGGCCTTCGTACAAGGGGGAGAACACTTCACCGCGGGGCAGAAGACCCTGCTGGTAGAAGCGGAGGAACTCCTTCACGTACTGTTCGTTTCCGTACTGCTGGATGTTTTGCTCGATGTTGTAGCTCTTGGCGAGTGTAGCCTGGTCCTGGTAGTAGTTGGATTGGAACACATACTTGAAGAGACGGAGGATGTTCTTCTGTTTCTCGAGGAATACCTTGTCAGCTGCGAACATAATATATTATTAGAAACATTCAGATTGAAGTGATTTTACGAGATCTGTTTTTCGAACTCACCAACTTTGTATTGCTTGCCATCCTGGTAATCCTGGTTGACTTTGGTGTTGGTTGGTCCGGCGACGGCCAGGGCGCAGACGCCCACTAAGAGCAGAGCAATGGTTGTCCTCATGGTTGTTTCCTTTAGGCACTGAACCCTGAGTATGCTTTCCACTGTTTTCGCTCCAGTTTATATACTCGAATTTAAGGTTATTGCATCAGATTTTTACCGAATAAGATCCTTAGTTTGGTCACTAACCTTTCGGCAGTTTATTTGATTAATTAGTATTTATTTGAAATATTTGTAAAAAAATTTAAAATAATATCAGATTTTTCAGATATCTGTTGTTTCTAGACAGAATTACGGGTACATACCAGTATGATATCATATTATTGATAATTTTTTTGTATTCTAATTATTTTTAGTTAATTAAAATACAAAAAGCAGCAAATACATATTATCACGTTTCTACAGCGTTGTCTAACTAAATAAAATAGACCCTTATCGTACTTAATCGGGAGTTTTTACTTTCTTATACGCAGTAATAGGAAGTGTCTACTGAATCCGTTTTGACAATTTTTGCAATGACGTCTTTGTGGATGGATGGATGGATGTGTATATAATAACTCACTAACGAGAAAAGAGGGAGTAAGTTTCATAACAATATAGAGAACTGAGTTGATATTGATAACAACTGCAAAACCCGAAGTTGACACACAAAACAATAAATTAAATTTATTTCGAAATAAAATAAATAGCAGATTTCAGTATTAATATTTTTTCACACGTATAGTGCGGGTACCAGACGTCAAATCCCGGCCTCCAATGATGGTGGCCACTGGGGAAATTTTGTCTGGTGACAATTTTCAAAATTTAATTTCGAAAATTTGTCTGCAGTGAGGCTCGAACTGAGCATCTTATGATGCATAGTTACCACGGAGCTATTTACTCCACATTTATTTCGAATATGAAATCAAATGCAAAAAAGCATCAAATAAAATATTATTTGGAATAAAAAATGTCATTTGTAATTTTCTCGTAACTGTTTCCAGTTTTGAAAAAAATCTAGCGTGGGCACCACACTAGTTTCTTATACAAATAAAAAATTCGCTGTATTCGTTGTTGTTTTATCGAAGAGCTCTTCGATGATCTCTGATGCTCTTCGACCAGAGTGTATTACATAGGTCATCCTCAGAAGTGAAGCGTCAATGGAAAATAAAAAGTAATGTTTAATATACAGTAGTCAAAAAAATATTTTGACATGCTTTTTATAATTTTTTTGACAACTAACAACATTTTAAAGATTATTTGTATTTTATATTGATACTTCACTCCTGAGGATAACATATCTGTAGATCAGTAAATTGTTACATTATCTGGAACTACACAATATGGCCCAATTATTTAAACGAGGATTGTGGTTATAATTTGAAAAATGTTTATAATATCTGTACAAATAAGAAAATTTAATACAAGTTCATTTACCATTGACAACAAATACATGTTAAGAAAGTTCTGCATAATTTCAGATTTCACGAAATATCACTAAAAATTGGCATATACTTTTATTATATTTCTATATAATAAAAACCCTAAGAAACTCAATGCTGTTGAGCGCATCGTCATATCTCATATTTATAGAGATATGGCAATTTTCGATGTTTTTCGAAATGCTACTTTGAGTGGCTGCAACTCAAAATCTATTAAAGATATTGAAAAATAGACTCAGTTCTGTGCGTTTTATGCATTTTATTACAATTTAGCAAATTTTGAAAATTTTGAAATTTTTCGATTTTTTCCCCAAATTACGATAAGCGATAAGCAAACTTGACCATTCGATTCAGCTCGTCAAAATACATAAGTATGTAAAATTTTATTAAAATTGCTTTACGCGTTATAGAGTTAGAGCAAAAAGTGTAAAAATGACGTTTTTGGCGAAAAACGTCAAAGGGTTACGTACCCCTTGACGTTTGGCCTGAAAAAGGCAATTTTCAGACTTTTTGCTCTAAAATTTCAACCCACAATCCGAATATTCTGAAATTTTTAGGATATATGTATTTCGATGAGCTGAATCCAATGGTTTAGTCTGCAAGTTCGTATCTCGTTTATTAATTGAGATATCGCTAATCCAAATTTTTGAAAAAAAAATTCAAAAATTTTCAATTTTTAAAAAAAATTGTTATTGTGCTATAATATGCACGAATAACACAAAACTGAATAGTATTTTTCGATATCTTGCGTAATTTTTGAGTTGCAGTTCCTCAAAGTTGCACTTCGAAAAACATCAAAAACCACTATATCTCGAAAAATTTAAGAGATATGATGATGCGCTCTATACCAGTGAGTTTATTAAGGTATATATTATATAGAAATACAATAAAAGTATAAGCCAATTTTAATGAACTGTGTTTAAATGAGTAAGAATGTTTGCGGACATATTAATTAATATAATAATAGTAGTTTATGTAACAAGTACATAATTTAGGTCTAATAAATAAGGGGAGTCTATAAAGTCCGATTATGTACGAGTTGCATACAACGTTTTTTGTTCGACTGCATAGAAAATATTTTCTCTTAAAATATGATTATGTATACCTATATTCATTATATACCTATATTTAAAACATTTATGGGGTAAATAGCTCCGTGGTAACGTGTCGGACTGTGGATCGTGAGATCCTCAGTTCGAATCCCACTGTCGACAGTTGCAAATTTAAATTTACCCCTGTGGTTCCCCCTCCACTAACATCCTTGAGGGCTATGATTTGACGGCTGGTAACCGCACTTCATACGCAAAAATGTATCACTTACCGAGATCTGCGTAAGTAGAGTGCCACACCTGTAATGGGTAAAAGGCGTGATGATATATTTATTTTATTTATTTATTCTCAGTGTGCTTCGTTGTTATGTATTTGTTGCTTTTGTTTAAAAATGTTATTTATCAAATTGTCAAAGTGAAAAAAGTGTTGAGATGGATGAAGACATTGAAGACGTTCCAATAGAAATAAAAGATCTTGCATGTAATGCAAGAGAATGTCGTATGACTTGTTCTTAAATATATAATTTAATTTTTAGTGTGCCAGGAAGTGACATGATTTTGTTTTCTCGATCTAAGTTCCAATTTAATGGTGCAATTCTAAGCATAATCGTAAGGCTCGTAAGGTGTTCTCGTAAGACTCGTAACAGTTTACGAATCAAAGAGCAATTCTGTGCAAAACTATTGCTTACGATCACTCGTAAATATCTTACGATTTCTCGAAAACTTTACGTTGAGAGGGTAACTGGACGTAACATTACGGTTTTGATTTTTCTCTCTAATCATTGCTCAATTTTGTCAATAAAATGAATGAAAATATAAATATTTGGAATATTGCACTCCTTCTTGTTGAATATAACAGTTAATGCATAACAAAAATATGTTAATTATACGTCAAGAAAAATTACCTTATTACATATTTTAGAAATTACTTGCGTCTCTTGCGCAGACACAGATATAAAAGATTTGGTAAACCCATTTGACATTACTATTGCAAATTTCAAACAAATATTTAGATTGGATCAGCAATGGACAATCAATTTTATTTGTAATATTGTTGTATACGCGTGTGAGCCGGTAAGGATGGCTGAGTAAAACACTGTATACTATATACTATTTATTAAAAATTGTTGTAGTCTGTATCTGTTACTGAACGATGTTGACGGTTTTAAAACGTGAAATCGAATGGATGTTTCTGGAGAGGAAAATCTGCGTCTGGCGACAGCGGCAGAGGCGGGGGAAGATTTTTAAGGGAAAGTTTGGGGTTTTTGGAATTCCCGGTAAACATGTTTTCGGTCTTGAGCGAGGGTGAATCATGGGAAAGGAATTTTTATGAGGGTTAAGTTTATTTGTGAGGACTTGGAACATAACGGGAATATAGCACGTTGTACAGTTATACATAAAATTTACATTGAAATATAAGAAAACACACAGAGAAATATTACTAACTAATTATATCTATTTAATGAAAATCGCTTATTCTAAATATTTATTGTAGAAAAAAAAAGGAAGAGAAAATACTTATATCTAAAATGATCGGGTACACAACACCTTCCCCCTTAAAAGAAATTATTTGGGGAAGTAATGAAAATAATTTCTAACTGAACTATAGGGGCGTAGTGGAACGCCTGGCCTGGATACGTTGGCGCCTCGGGAACGAGGAAGTCGGTTGGGCTACGGTGATGCCGCGTTCGGAACTTTGTTCGTGTAGAGCCAACGCACCTGGGAAGTCGTGATGATTGATGAAATCCTGAGAGTTTGAATGGTCTTCCACACTAAAATCTGAATCAAATGTGCAATTTACAAAGTTTTTAATAATGGGGGGACACATTTCATCATTACGAGGTTTACGGGTAAAACAACACAGTCTTTTAAAAATGTTACAACATCCGCACCATTGACAAAAGTTAAAACACAATGCAACAATTACTATCGAACCAACGATGGATAATGCAATGGTATACCAATGTGTATGGGTCACGATAAATGGTTCTTTCAGTTGGTCGGTCAGAATCTGGTCGAATGCTTCGAGTTTCTTGCTGGCATAGCGTAGATCATTTAAATCGATGTTAGTTAATTTAATTGGGTTCAGCAAAATCGGTTCGGATTTATTTAATTTTGTATTGAAAATACAGCAGTCGTCTATTGTAATATCTAAACTTGGAACTATATGCGAAAGGTTTTTTGTAATTTCACTTGAAGATTTTAAAATATAATAGTCCGTGTATCCTTTGCAAGATGTATGCATGTGAAATATTCCGGTATTTTGCAGTACTACGTCCTCGATGTGGCCTGGGGCATCTTCACAGAGGAGGGTGACTGTGATTGGTTTTGTCAATACATAGATCCAATTATTGTTATGAATACTTTTCCATGTTTCGATATCAGCTTTAATGTTTGTAGTTTGACAGTCTTCTGGTATGGAACGAGCATGTGCTGCGAGTAGTTGGGTCTCACAAGTGATTTGGTCGGTTCTTTTGACAGTGTCAATCTCAGTGCAGATAAATTCCTGCGATCTATATTCCCTGCAGCCGTTTAGATCTTGCAATAGGGTAAAGTAGGTTTTAGACTGAGAAAGGAGTAAGAAGGGTTTTCGTGGTTGTATGTATGAGAAAATGGAACTGTTATCATGTTGGACCGGAAGTGGAATTAAATTAAACAGGTTATAATTATCTTTGTTTACTAAGGGTATCTTAATAGCGAAAATGATAATTCCACTAGTGGAGAGTATTTGGATGTCTAGGAATTTATAATATAAATGAATATTATTGCTATCAGGATCCACGGGTAAATTAAATTCGCCTTTATACGTACGTAATTCATCAAATAGTGATTTAGGTGTAATGATTTGTGGGGACAAGATCCCATGTTTTCCCAAGTTTACCGAATTAATAAATTTGTCATAATCGTTTAATACTTTGTTAGTTAGGGAAGAAAGAGTCGTAGCTTGTTGGGTAATAATAGATTCTATTTTTAATCTATTTATAATAGTGTTTGTCGCGATACTAAATTTATTTATTTTATTTATATTCTCATTCATTTCATCCTCATGTTGTTTCAACGACATCACAGATCTATTGAAGTTGGTTATTGTACTAGATATAATCTGGATTTGTGATTTCAGAAGGGTTTGCGTTTGTGTATTATCACTTACTAGTTTATTAATACTGTCTGTGTAGAATTTTGCGTCCGCGGAACTTGGAGTGCCGAAAAGCCATTTTAGACCGTACGAGATGCCGTTAATGAGCCCTCGGCGGTTGCGCGGTAATGGGTCTTGACCACACATTTCCAATAAAATATCATTTTTATTTTCAATTTCCTTGATTTGATCGCGAATGATATTCAGTAGTTGCTCGCAATGAAAGCTAACGTGATTGGATTTTGTTCGTTCGTCCAACGCGGAATTACATAGATCTGAACTGGCTTGATAATAATATTGTATTGTACTATAGCTGTTATATAAATGTGTGAGATTGATATGTGTGATGAGGGTCAATTTGGAATTGGAGATTTTACCTGACCCCATATTCAAATAGAAAAGACCGCTTGTTTTGTTAAATTCATTATTGTTATATAAGATTAAGGGTAAAGTATAAGGTATAAATAGGACTAAACAGAGCTTGATTTTATGCGTCATCTGAAACAACATGTTTTAGTAGATTAGTATGATATTTTTTTCTTTTTCTACCTATTAATATTTCAACAGTTTTATTTGGGAATACATTAGTAATTTTGAATGGTCCTCTAAAATTTGAAGTTAGTTTCTTTGAAAGATTTGATTTGATTTGTTTGTTGTAGATATACACTAAATCGTTCACCTTGAATTTTTTTGGATTTAATTTCTTATCATAATATTCTTTGCTTTTTTCTTTTGAATTAATTAAATTTTCACGTGCCATCTTGAATGCAGTATTTAATTTATTCCCAAGCGATTGGACGTAATCATCATAAGTATATAAAAATGTTGGATCTTGGGAAATGGAAGATGGGATATAAGCTTTGCGGCCAAATAATAATTCATATGGAGTGAATTTTGTTGATCGATGAATGGAGGTGTTATAACTAAACATGGCAAATTGAATGTATTCATCCCAATCCGTTTGGTTTGAATTAATGTAGTGCTTTAAATAGTCTTTTAAGGTTAAGTGACTTCGTTCTAGAGATCCATTGGACTGTGGGTGATATGGGCTAGATGTGATATGTTTGGTTTTAAAAAGATTGGTCAAATTTTTCATTAGTTCGGACATAAAATCACTACCTTGGTCAGAAAGTATAATCTTGGGTATACCAAATTCCATCATTATTTTCACAAGTTCTTTGGCTACGGTTAACGCTTCATGATTCGGAATGGATTTTGCAAAGCAGAATTTTGTTAAGTCGTCCTGTGCAGTTAAAATAAATCTATTTCCAGATTCCGTTAGCGGCAAAGGACCTACGATATCTAATGCTAAACGCTCGAATGGCTTATATGAAGTGGTTGTAATTTCCATTGGCTGTTTGGTTGGTTTGAAATTGGTTTTATTGATTTGACATGATGGACATTCTTTAACGTATTTCAAAATGTCGCTTTTCATCGTTGTCCAATAAAAATTTTGTTTAATTTTATTATAAGTTTTATTATAACCATAGTGTCCTGAGAGCTTACTATCGTGATTCTCTTTTAGTATTTTGTGAATTTCGTCTTTAGTTTCCGGAATGATTTTACTGTTGTCGTAAATTTTTATATTATTTTTATCAAAAATGAAATTTATTAACGAAAATAAATGTGGTTCGTTTAATTTATAGCGTTTATCGGGGGGGACTAAAACAAAATTATCATGTTTTATAAATGCTTTTATATTTTGTAGGCATTCAAATAAATGTTTATACTCTAGTTTATCAAATTTAAAATTAATTGGAAAGGTTAAATATATCGTTTGTTTATCATTCTTCAATTTACATACTCCGTTAATATGCGGGCTTAGCCTTCCTATATCAAAATTTTGTTGAATATATTTAAAATATTGATTATCTTCGTCCAAGTCTAACGACCAGAATAGAATAATTGGATCCTTTATAGATTTGATCTGTCCATCAAGTTTTTCAAAATTTACAGGTTCGGAGTTTGTTTTATGGTATTCTACATAGTCGTTATATGATCTAAATGGTTTGAAAGTAACATTGATATTGGTTTCATGATCAGGAATTAGTCTAGATAGCCCATCAGCGTTTGAATTGATTCTTCCCGGTTTATATCTAATCTCATATTTGTAATCACCGAGACGAAGGCGCCATCTAAGTAGTTTTGAGTTTGGCTTCTCACAATTAAAGAGCCATTGTAAGGGTCGGTGATCGGTATAAATAATAAATTTTTTTCCATACAAATATGGTCTAAAATGTTCTATTGAGTTAATAATTGCTAACAATTCTTTCTCGGATGTGGAATAATTTTGTTCTGCTTTATTCAAGGATCGAGAATAATATGCAATAGGTAAATCAGCATTTTTGTTTGTTTGCGAGAGAACGCCGCCTATTCCTACATTAGAAGCATCAGTCGTTAAAATAAAGGTTTCATTAAAATTAGGAAATTGCAGTATGGGTTTTTCTATTAATTTTTGTTTTAGAGTTTGGAATGCATTTTCTTGTTCAGGTTCCCAATTAAATGGTTTATCTTTTTGCAATAAGGTTGTTAGTGGTTTAGCTATTGTTGAATAATTTTCTATAAATTTTCTATAATATCCTGTTATTCCTAAGAATGCCCTAATCTGTTTTTGTGTTTTTGGTTGTGCAATTCGCTTGATACAATCAATTTTGTTTGGATTAGGTTGAACACCTTTGTCTGAGATAACGTGGCCTAAATACTCGCAAGACTTCTTTAAGAACTCACATTTGTCAGGCTGTAATTTGAGATTATGTTCACGCATTCGAGAAAAAATGTTTTGTAATTTCCGATTGTGGTCTTCTAAATTACTACCATATAAAACTACATCATCTAGATACACGAAACATTGCGTATTTGTTAAGCCGCTTAAAACATTATTCATCATTCTCTGGAAACAAGAGGGTGCATTTTTTAATCCGAAAGGTAATCTTGTGTATTCATAATGACCATGAGGTGTGCTGAAAGCAGTTTTTTCCATATGTTCGGGGTGCATCGGAATTTGATGAAAGCCACTTGCTAGGTCAAGAGTCGTAAAATATTGGGCATGGCCTAACTGATCTAAAATGTCTTCGATGTTTGGTAGGGGGTACGCGTCACCAATCGTTTTCTCGTTAAGTTTACGATAGTCAATCACGATTCTCCATTTTCGTTCGCCTGAAGCGTCTGCTTTCTTTGGTACCACCCATAAGGGGCTAGACCACGGACTAATGGAAGGTTTGATTATACCGTGTTCTAACATTTGCTCTATTTGTTTAGCTACCTCTTCCTTATGAATTTGCGGATATCTATAAATTTTAGCATGAACAGGGATGTCATTAGATGTTCTAATCTCATGCGAAGTAGCTATTGTCTTTGATAATCGATCAGTTGGAAGGTGAAATATATCATTAAATTCAGTACAAATGTTTGATACTGATTGCTTTTCCTCTGAATTTAGATGATCTAATCTAAGATTTTCAAACAAAATATCTAACCTTTTCTTACTATCACTTTTCTCCTGATTAGTATTTAATTTAAAAATAAAAGCTTCGTTCGATAGAGGTTCAATTAATAATTCGGGAATTTTTATAGTTTGTTTTTTATTGGAAGTATTAACAATTGTGATAAATGATTTATTAAGTTCGTTTGCTTTAACAATGGCATTTGGAATTATTACTGAATCGAATTTTTGACCGGATATTAGACCTTCTTTTACATTATATGGATTTATTAAATTTATTGGAACGACTGTTTCACTTCTAGCATTTATAGTGATCGTTAATGCGGATTGTTGAGGAGTATTGTGATTCAGCGGAATAGGAAATGGTATTGTATTAAAATGAATTGTGAAATTAGAATAATTAATTTTAGTTCCATGTTCCCTTAAAAAGTCGTCACCCAATAACCCATCAAATGGAATATTCGTGTCGGTGTTTAACAATTGAAATTTAGCCTTTAATGATTTATTATGAATTTTTAATTGGATATTTGTTTCGCCAACAGTGAAAATAGGAGAATTTGGTGAAACTCCATTTAAGGTTATTTGATTATAATTATCGATTTCGTAATTAATTATGCTTGAAGATTTTATGAGAGATATCGATGCTCCTGTATCAATTAAAAATCTTAAAATGTTGTCGTCCGATTTCGCTTTATCACATTCAAAGTTGACATATGTTAAATCATTGCTATTAAAAAATGAATTGGAAAAAGTTACAAAATCATTTGGCAGAACTCCTCCGTCGCGTCTTCTACCTGTATCGGGGGTCTGGGAGGTAGGCTGGCTATGGGAAAATTTTGTTGACAATACTGAATTGTGCTTGGCTTATTTTGGTTATCGTCGTTAAAACCAGGATTAGGATTACGTCTGTCATTATATCTAGGATTGTTTTTAACATAACTTTGTGAATGAGAATTATTTGGAAACGATCTAGGTGCAAATGAATTTTGTTTAGAGTTCGGCTGAATAGAATTTTGATGATATGAGTTTTGATTAGATTTTGACTGAAAAGAATTTTGATATGAATTTTTATTAGAATTTGTGTATTGTCGTTTCCTACATTCCTCGATAGTATGGCCTAGGTTCTTGCAATAATTACATTGTTTTCTTGTAGACATCTCAGGCTGATGTCTTGTTGAAAAGTTAATTGATTTATTTCCGTTAGAAATTTTTGATCGATTTTGGAAACAGTTATTAGTAGAGTGATTCGTTCTATGACAAATACTACATTTTTGATATTTATCTTTATTTTGGAGGTTTAACGTTTTTTCTTCGATTAATGAAGCCGTGAATGCCTCATTTAGGGTTTTGAAATTTCGATAACGGAGCATCTGGGAAATTTGAGGATGGGAATGATATACAAATCTATTCAAAGTTATCTCGTTGATCATATGTAAGCGACCAGGTAAAGTTAAGTCGTCATAGCCGGTAGCATGAACAGCACCTAATGCTTCTGAGCAAACATCTTCTAGTCTTTGATAAAAATTTGAAATTGTTTCCCGATGTTCTTGTTTAGTGTTGTTTAAAATTTCTAATAGTTGGTCTAAAGATTTTTTGTTCTGATACAATTTTAGCAATAAATCTGAGATTTCGTTCCACGTTGTGAGGTTGCAATGAATATCTATCTGTTCTCGAGCTTTTCCCGTTATCTTATTTCTTATATAGACAAATAAAACATGATGTTGTTCGGGTTGTGCTAATTCAAACACGTAATCGACTTGTTTGATGAATTTTCGTAGTTCGATTTGAGAGCCATTAAAATTATCTGGCATTAATTTAATTAACGTGTCTAGGGATAAATTAATAGGAGTTGGAGTAGAGGCTGCAGTAGAGGTTGTAGCAGGAGTTGTATTACCAGGCATTTTGATAAAAGAGTGATTTAAGTAAACTAATGATAACAATATTTGAATAGAATTTGGAATGATAGGGATCGTGCAATATCGTAAACAGCTCAGGAGATAATAGAAAACAGGACTCACCACAATTGAGATCACAAAGCTCTGGACTCGTGTTGTAGGCCTTGGCTTGGAGACTTGAAGAACGATGTGTGTAGATCTCTTCTTTGGATTGTTCGATGAAACAATTAAAATTGTCGTCTTCTGTGTGTACTACGTTAATAGTAAAAGACGTCGAACATCCCACTTCTGACACCAAATTTATGTTGTATACGCGTGTGAGCCGGTAAGGATGGCTGAGTAAAACACTGTATACTATATACTATTTATTAAAAATTGTTGTAGTCTGTATCTGTTACTGAACGATGTTGACGGTTTTAAAACGTGAAATCGAATGGATGTTTCTGGAGAGGAAAATCTGCGTCTGGCGACAGCGGCAGAGGCGGGGGAAGATTTTTAAGGGAAAGTTTGGGGTTTTTGGAATTCCCGGTAAACATGTTTTCGGTCTTGAGCGAGGGTGAATCATGGGAAAGGAATTTTTATGAGGGTTAAGTTTATTTGTGAGGACTTGGAACATAACGGGAATATAGCACGTTGTACAGTTATACATAAAATTTACATTGAAATATAAGAAAACACACAGAGAAATATTACTAACTAATTATATCTATTTAATGAAAATCGCTTATTCTAAATATTTATTGTAGAAAAAAAAAGGAAGAGAAAATACTTATATCTAAAATGATCGGGTACACAACAATATAGAACCATTTTATAATCCATCAAATTCAAGAATTCCATTGCATATTCCATTCGTATTCCATTTATATTTAAATATATCGGGTGATTAAATAAAAATTGCATCAAATACTGCCAAGACAAATTTTTCGTATGTCATAATTGACAATGGCACATGTCACCGATTGTTCATGGATGATTGTAGACGATGGGGATGTAAATGAAGATCTTGTTTCATAATTCGCAGACATGACTATTTTTCTTAAATTTTGTAATGAAAACTTATCACATGGTTGTATTTGATAAGTAAATAAATTTTAAAATTACAACTGTCATATTCAATATTCAGACACTGTATTAGCAATGAAGTTAGACACTGACCGTAAAATATGACGTCAATCGTAAAGCTAAATCTGTAACGTTCGTCGATACAGTTTTCTGCATAGAATTGCATTTATCGTAAATCTGTAACTTGACTTGTTACGATTGTCTCGTACACTACGGTTTTACGGTTTCACGATTAAATATAAAAATTGCTTAGAATTGCACCATAAGTCTTTTAAATTATGTATATGTATACAGAAATTATTCATTGCTTCAATTATCACTAATTATTTCTTTTATTTAAAAACGCCAATAAATTAGAGTATGATTAATAAATAAATAAAGAGGAAGATAATTTTATAGAAACAATTTTACGAGTAATAGTTGATAACAAATATATTAACATAATTATTTTATTTAGAACCAAATTTAGAAAATGATACCTGTCTAATAACTGACATTTGAATTTTTCTTTAATGCAATAGCAATAAACAACTAGAATTAAATTTTTTTATGAAAATAAGAAGAAGTAAATTAAAATATATAAATATTTTTATTTTGCTACTAAATCTAATTTACAATTATTTACAGACCATAGCCAAGTTGTCATATTTTCATTGTGCTAAAAAGATGTTAAATTGTAATTGTGTAAATGGGTCGATTTGCTCGTGTTTAGTATTCGTGGTGAGCTTTGTGGCTTTCGGTTTCCATCACGAGAGTGCGTTGAACGGTGTTCAGCTCATTCTCAGTCTTGTGGAAGATGACAACATCCTCAGCATAGGAGTTGGGCACGTAGAAAGTGTGCTCGTCATGGATCTGACGGTCGAAAGGATATCCGAAGGGCAGATCATCGATGTAGCGATCTCCAGAGCCAACACCGGCAGAGATAATATTGTCGTAGGTGTGTTCGTGCTTGTGCTGGGTGTAGGGGCTGACGTACACGTAGAATTGGTAGACCTGGCCGCCGACCTTGCCCTTGGGGAGCACGAAGCGGGTGGGGAAAGCGTTGTGGGCCTCGGACATATCCAGCTGGAACTCTTCCTTGCCTTCCAAAGCAGACATAACGTGCTGGTAGAGGGCGCGGTAGGTGGTGCGGTCCTTGGCGTAGTATCCCTGCTGGCTGTTACGCTCGATGACGTTCTTGCCGGCCTGGAGGGTGTACACGAACTTCTCCAACTCAATGAAGTTGACGCGGTTCTCGTTGAGAGGGATCTCGTGGCCTTGTTCGTCGTACTTGGGTCCCAAGAACACGCGGACAACAACATCCTGAGCCTTGTCGCTCTGTACGTTCACCTTGTAAGTGTAGGGCTTGTGGTTCAGGCGGTACTGGCGGGCCCACACCTGGAAGTTGTCGTGCTCGTACTCCTGCTCGTTGACGTACAGGGCGTTGGTGATTTCAAAGTCGAACTTGTCGAAGTAGGTGACGAGTTTGTCTACGTGCACATTCTCAACCTTGACGCCGGGGTAGTTGAGCTGGGTGTAGGTGTAGTGCGGCAGGTGGCTCTTGTACTGCAGGAAGTAGTAGGTGATGCGCTTGTAGAACTGGTAGAAGATGGGGTCACGCAGAGCGGTCTCGAAGTGTTCCAGAGCGCTGGGGTGCACCTTGTAGTAGTGGACGGGGTGGGCAGAGTAGCCGAGCACCTGGTGGGCGATCACCTGCAGGTAGCCGTAGAAGCGGTTGTTGGGGGAGTCAGGGTTGGACTCGATGATGCGGCCGAGGTAATCGAAACCGTGTTCTTCGTACAAGTTGATCTTCTTGCCTTCTTCGGTGTAGATGAAACCGCTGTCGATGGCGTCACGGATTCTACGTTCGTAGTCTTGGATCTGCTGCACCAAGAATTGGTTGTCTTCGCCGTTGAAGGTGTAAGCCTGGTTGTGTGGGTTGTAGACGAGGTGGGCGTAGGCGGGCCTGGCGGGGAACTCGAGGCCGTTGGGGTAACGCATGGATGGCATGTAGCCGGTCTTGATGGGCTCTTCCCAGTCGTACACGTGGATGTTGCCGTAGTCGTTGGACAGTCTCTCCATGTAGTAGCGGGCCAAGAGTTGCTGGTGCACGAAGTAGTACAGTTCTCCGCGTCTGTCCTTGTTCAGGCCGTACTCTTCACCGCCCATCCAGAAGGGGTAGTCCATGTGGAAGTAGTAGTAGAAGGCGTTCAGACCAACATCCTCGGTGTAGTAGGACATATCGTATTGTTCGGGGTTGGAGTTCAAGTACCAGCCAGAGTAGTTGGCGTAGACGTAGTATTTGTCTTGTTCTTGTTTCTGGCCACCATATTTCATCTTGTACTCGTAGGCCTTGTCGATGACTTCGCTGTTGACGAAAAAGTATGGGTATTCCCTGGGTGTCTTGGCGGTGGAGGACGGCGACGTGCACGGCGTACACGAACATGCCCTCGTTCACATACTCGCGGGCCCAGCAGGCGGTCTTGTAGAAGGTCTCCCAGTCCTTGGCGTAGTACAGCACGTGGAACAGGGACACAGCTTGCTGGCGGTGCTCCTCGTAGAAGATGGAGAACACCTCACCGCGGGGCAGAAGTCCTTCCTTGTAGTAGTGGACGAACTCCTTCACGTACTGCTGGTAGCTGTAGTGCTCCAGGTGCTGCTCGATGTCGTACGACTTGGCGATCTCGGCTTGGTCCTGGTAGTAGTTGTGTTGGAACACATGTTTGAACAGACGAAGCAGATCCTTCTGTTTCTGAAGGAATGCCTTGTCAGCTATAAACATACATATATTCCCAATGAATAAACCATCTCTCACACGCATACAGAATACAAGTCTTCAAGAGTGATACTTACCAACTTTGTATTGTTTTCCGTACTGGTTGACCTGGGGGGTCGGACCGGCGAGAGCCAGGGCGCAGAGGCCTACCACGAACAGTGCGACAGTCGTCCTCATGGTTATGTTTTCACTAAGACACAAAACCCTGAGTGTGCTTTCTGCTGTGATTTGAAATCTTTTATACTGCTCAGCGTGAACTTATCACCAACCTTATCATACTATTTACATATAGTACAATTTTTTTTAACCAAATCCGTTTGAAATTAAAAATATTGTTATTGAAAGTATATCTTTTTTTTATTGGCCCAAGTTCAGTATTTTATAATTTTCTAAAAAATAGGAGTATTCACTTATAAATTAAAATGTATTGAATTCATTAGTTAATAATCATTCCTGGAATATACGAAAAATGTCGCATCGAAATCGTACCTCTAATGAATATAATTGTTTTAGCTTTTCATTTTTTGATGCGTAATTTTGAATTATTTTGAGGATTTGAAATTAACATATTTGAAAGTTTATTCGTAGATGGAAACACTAGCCTTTAACCTTTTTTACCTCCCGGCTACCTCTAGGTAAGGGAGGTATTGTTTTTGGTCAAAAAATAGGGTAGTGAGTTGTCAATGAATAAGCACGTTTTAGGATCCCTACAATACGATTTTACTATTTTCGCGATGATGTCTGTATGTATGTATGTGTGTGTATGTGTGTGTGTGTGTGTGTGTGTGTGTGTGTGTGTGTGTGTGTGTGTGTGTGTGTGTGTGTGTGTGTGTGTGTGTGTGTGTGTGTGTGTGTGTGTGTGTGTGTGTGTGTGTGTGTGTATGTGTGTGTATGTGTGTGTATGTGTGTGTATGTGTGTGTATGTGTGTGTATGTGTGTGTATGTGTGTGTATGTGTGTGTATGTGTGTGTATGTGTGTGTATGTGTGTGTATGTGTGTGTATGTGTGTGTATGTGTGTGTATGTGTGTGTATGTGTGTGTATGTGTGTGTATGTGTGTGTATGTGTGTGTATGTGTGTGTATGTGTGTGTATGTGTGTGTGTGTGTGTGTGTGTGTGTGTGTGTGTGTGTGTGTGTGTGTGTGTGTGTGTGTGTGTGTGTGTGTGTGTGTGTGTGTGTGTGTGTGTGTGTGTGTGTGTGTGTGTGTGTGTGTGTGTGTGTGTGTGTGTGTGTGTGTGTGTGTGTGTGTGTGTGTGTGTGTGTGTGTGTGTGTGTGTGTGTGTGTGTGTGTGTGTGTGTGTGTGTGTGTGTGTGTGTGTGTGTGTGTGTGTGTGTGTGTGTGTGTGTGTGTGTGTGTGTGTGTGTGTGTGTGTGTGTGTGTGTGTGTGTGTGTGTGTGTGTGTGTGTGTGTGTGTGTGTGTGTGTGTGTGTGTGTGTGTGTGTGTGTGTGTGTGTGTGTGTGTGTGTGTGTGTGTGTGTGTGTGTGTGTGTGTGTGTGTGTGTGTGTGTGTGTGTGTGTGTGTGTGTGTGTGTGTGTGTGTGTGTGTGTGTGTGTGTGTGTGTGTGTGTGTGTGTGTGTGTGTGTGTGTGTGTGTGTGTGTGTGTGTGTGTGTGTGTGTGTGTGTGTGTGTGTGTGTGTGTGTGTGTGTGTGTGTGTGTGTGTGTGTGTGTGTGTGTGTGTGTGTGTGTGTGTGTGTGTGTGTGTGTGTGTGTGTGTGTGTGTGTGTGTGTGTGTGTGTGTGTGTGTGTGTGTGTGTGTGTGTGTGTGTGTGTGTGTGTGTGTGTGTGTGTGTGTGTGTGTGTGTGTGTGTGTGTGTGTGTGTGTGTGTGTGTGTGTGTGTGTGTGTGTGTGTGTGTGTGTGTGTGTGTGTGTGTGTGTGTGTGTGTGTGTGTGTGTGTGTGTGTGTGTGTGTGTGTGTGTGTGTGTGTGTGTGTGTGTATGTGTGTGTATGTGTGTGTATGTGTGTGTATGTGTGTGTATGTGTGTGTATGTGTGTGTATGTGTGTGTATGTGTGTGTATGTGTGTGTATGTGTGTGTATGTGTGTGTATGTGTGTGTATGTGTGTGTATGTGTGTGTATGTGTGTGTATGTGTGTGTGTGTGTGTGTGTGTGTGTGTGTGTGTGTGTGTGTGTGTGTGTGTGTGTGTGTGTGTGTGTGTGTGTGTGTGTGTGTGTGTGTGTGTGTGTGTGTGTGTGTGTGTGTGTGTGTGTGTGTGTGTGTGTGTGTGTGTGTGTGTGTGTGTGTGTGTGTGTGTGTGTGTGTGTGTGTGTGTGTGTGTGTGTGTGTGTGTGTGTGTGTGTGTGTGTGTGTGTGTGTGTGTGTGTGTGTGTGTGTGTGTGTGTGTGTGTGTGTGTGTGTGTGTGTGTGTGTGTGTGTGTGTGTGTGTGTGTGTGTGTGTGTGTGTGTGTGTGTGTGTGTGTGTGTGTGTGTGTGTGTGTGTGTGTGTGTGTGTGTGTGTGTGTGTGTGTGTGTGTGTGTGTGTGTGTGTGTGTGTGTGTGTGTGTGTGTGTGTGTGTGTGTGTGTGTGTGTGTGTGTGTGTGTGTGTGTGTGTGTGTGTGTGTGTGTGTGTGTGTGTGTGTGTGTGTGTGTGTGTGTGTGTGTGTGTGTGTGTGTGTGTGTGTGTGTGTGTGTGTGTGTGTGTGTGTGTGTGTGTGTGTGTGTGTGTGTGTGTGTGTGTGTGTGTGTGTGTGTGTGTGTGTGTGTGTGTGTGTGTGTGTGTGTGTGTGTGTGTGTGTGTGTGTGTGTGTGTGTGTGTGTGTGTGTGTGTGTGTGTGTGTGTGTGTGTGTGTGTGTGTGTGTGTGTGTGTGTGATCTGTGGCAATTTTTTCGTCTCGCATAACTCAAATACTATAATATCAAAAAATACAATTTTGTGAATTATTGCTTCTTATATTTAAATGAAGAGCTGATTAGATTTTGGATAAAATTGGTTAACCGGAAGTAGCAGTTTACTTGAAGCCCTTAACAGTTTTTTGTGAAAAACGCGGTTAAATTTCCTTTTTAAACAATTTATTTTATTTTGAAAGTTGAAGGATATTTAATTTTACATGTTTTTTGATGATACTAATTTTATTAATTTCCTTTAGATTTAGAGATAATAAAATATAAAAAAATTAGATTTTACAAATCTTGCATTCCTAGTACAACATGAAAACATTTAAAAATTTTCAATTTTTTACGAAATGTGACACATGTCATTGTGATTGTGAAGCTGTTTTCTTACTGAAATATATGTCATAAAATTAAATAAATATACGAAAGAACATTAAAATTCTCAAATATAAAGAAAATAAACAAATAAGAAGGTATGTTTCTGTATCATCAAATACTATTTTGTACCGTTTAAGAGTAGTACTAGCGGGAGGTTATGTGCTGGCCACATCAGATTTTTTATTTGATAACTGGAAATAGTTGTGAATTTAATTCGGTTATTTTTTTAATTAATTTTTGTTACTTACTTTATAACATAATTTTTTAACTTCGACTGTCTCACTAATTTCAGCATAAAAAATGTTTCTGACATTATAAGAACCATAAAATACCCAAGTTTTCTATTAGAATTTATTTAAAAAATAATAAATAAATTTGGTCAATTTTGATCCCGCTTGGTCATTCACTTCGGAAAATAGTTTGGTCATCCCAGGGTTAAACAAAATAACGTCCTACATGATTTATACTAGTATAAGTTGTTTTAATGAGCTAGATATCTTTTGATTCATTTCTTTGTGTAATATTTTTCAGAAACAGTAATAAATAGAATATCTAATATTAATTCAAACACATCATTTTTAATTATACAATAGACATGAAAATAGATAGGGATGCAAAAATACTATAATTGATTTTTATTTATTAACTGCATCGTTATTTTTATCGTGTATTATTATGGATAAAAAATATCATTTACGAAGGTCACACATAACGTTGACCCAACTAAATGTCGTGGAGCGGGAGTTTTTAGTATATAAACTGAGCGGATTTTCTCAATAAGCACACTCAAGGTTCTGTGTCCTAGTGAAAACATAACCATGAGGACGACTGTCGCACTGTTCGTGGTAGGCCTCTGCGCCTTGGCTCTTGCCGGTCCGACCCCCCAGGTCAACCAGTACGGAAAGCAATACAAAGTTGGTAAGTATCACTCTTGATGACTTGTACTCTGTATTTGTGTGAGAGATGGTTTAATAATTGGGAATATATGTATGTTTATAGCTGACAAGGCATTCCTTCAGAAACAGAAGGATCTGCTTCGTCTGTTCAAACATGTGTTCCAACACAACTACTACCAGGACCAAGCCGAGATCGCCAAGTCGTACGACATCGAGCAGCACCTGGAGCACTACAGCCACCAGCAGTACGTGAAGGAGTTCATCCACTACTACAAGGAAGGACTTCTGCCCCGCGGTGAGGTGTTCTCCATCTTCTACGAGGAGCACCGCCAGCAAGCTGTGTCCCTGTTCCACGTGCTGTACTACGCCAAGGACTGGGAGACCTTCTACAAGACCGCCTGCTGGGCCCGCGAGTATGTGAACGAGGGCATGTTCGTGTACGCCGTGCACGTCGCCGTCCTCCACCGCCAAGACACCCAGGGAATGGTTCTGCCCCCCATCTACGAAATCTACCCATACTTCTTCGTCAACAGCGAAGTCATCGACAAGGCCTACGAGTACAAGATGAAATATGGTAACCAGAAACAACATCACGATAGACACTACGTCTACGCCAACTACTCTGGCTGGTACTTGAACTCCAACCCCGAACAATACGATATGTCCTACTACACCGAGGATGTTGGCTTGAACGCTTACTACTACTACTTCCATTTGGACTACCCCTTCTGGATGGGCGGTGAAGAGTACGGTTTGAACAAGGACAGACGCGGAGAACTCTACTACTTCGTGCACCAGCAACTCTTGGCCCGCTACTACATGGAGAGACTGTCCAACGACTACGGCAGCATCCACGTGTACGACTGGGAAGAGCCCATCAAGACCGGCTACATGCCATCCATGCGTTACCCCAACGGCCTCGAGTTCCCCGCCAGGCCCGCCTACGCCCACCTCGTCTACAACCCACACAACCAGGTTTACACCTTCAACGGCGAAGACAACCAATTCTTGGTGCAGCAGATCCAAGACTACGAACGTAGAATCCGTGACGCCATCGACAGCGGTTTCATCTACACCGAAGAAGGCAAGAAGATCAACTTGTACGAAGAACACGGTTTCGATTACCTCGGCCGCATCATCGAGTCCAACCCTGACTCCCCCAACAACCGCTTCTACGGCTACCTGCAGGTGATCGCCCACCAGGTGCTCGGCTACTCTGCCCACCCCGTCCACCACTATAAGGTGCACCCCAGCGCTCTGGAACACTTCGAGACCGCTCTGCGTGACCCCGTCTTCTACCAGTTCTACAAGCGCATCACCTACTACTTCCTGCAGTACAAGAGCCACCTGCCGCACTACACCTACACCCAGCTCAACTACCCCGGCGTCAAGGTTGAGAACGTGCACGTAGACAAACTCGTCACCTACTTCGACAAGTTCGACTTTGAAATCACCAACGCCCTGTACGTCAACGAGCAGGAGTACGAGCACGACAACTTCCAGGTGTGGGCCCGCCAGTACCGCCTGAACCACAAGCCCTACACTTACAAGGTGAACGTACAAAGCGACAAAGCTCAGGATGTTGTTGTCCGCGTGTTCTTGGGACCCAAGTACGACGAACAAGGCCACGAGATCCCTCTCAACGAGAACCGCGTCAACTTCATTGAGTTGGAGAAGTTCGTGTACACCCTCCAGGCCGGCAAGAACGTCATTGAACGCAACTGTCAACAAGGCAAATACATCCACGACCGCACCACCTACCGCGCCCTCTACCAGCGTGTTATGTCTGCTTTGGAAGGCAAGGAAGAATTCCACCTGGATATGTCCGAGGCCCACAACGGCTACCCCAACCGTTACATGCTCCCCAAGGGTAAGATTGGCGGCCAGGTCTACCAGTTCTACGTGTACGTCAGCCCCTACACCCAGCACAAGCACGAACACACCTACGACAACGTCATCTCTGCCGGTGTTGGCTCTGGTGATCGCTACATCGATGATTTGCCCTTCGGATATCCTTTCGATCGTCAGATCCATACTGAGCACACTTTCTACGTGCCCAACTCTTATGTTGAGGATGTCGTCATCTTCCACAAACAGGAGAATGAAATCAACACCGCTCATGGTGTTCACTACCATCATTAGAACTTCAAAGAACTTGCAAATACCTTTTTTTCTTGATTCACTTTATGTTTAAATTTGTCTAAATAAAACAGTTTATACAACATCATACTTATATTTTTTCATTATAGGTACCTTGAATTAAAACATACGATAGCATCATGACTAACCTAAACTATATGTATTTACCTAAAATCACTTTTTATGTTTCCTGAAAGATATTTAGAGTAATAATACTTGTTAGTTGTCTTAAAATTAAAATAAGGAGCATATAAAAAATTGAAATTCATCATTCATTATCATCTTAACTGATTTAAAATCGCGGGACATTTTGATATAAAAAAAATATTTTGAGACCTGCATAGACAATTATTGCAACTTATAGGAATATAGTTAAATACATATTAGTAGCAAAAATAAAACATATTGAACTTTTCATGAATGTTGGTTTAATTCAATTTTTAACAAATGTTTTTTAAACAAATTAAACTAAATTCGTAATAAGATGTGAATTGAGTTCAATAGTCATAGTTGATAAATGTTCTTACTAAATTATATTACGTGCTGTGGCGTCATAATCGATAAAGGTATAAACACAAAAATTAAGAAGTAAAATATTTATTTTTTACTTATTGATAAGAATGCTACATCTATAACAATCTACAGATTTCATTCACAAAATGAGTTTTCACAGTTAAATTAGGTTAGGTACCTCAATACACAATATGTAATGTGACAAAATACTTCTTTATAAACCTAATTTATTATTCAGTATATAATATTTGTCTCATAATATACAAACATATCTTCACGATGTTTACAAAACCTTGTATCTGGCCTTGTTGATCGTATGATGGCCGGAGGTCTGGAGTTTTAGCAGTTCCTCCTTGATTAACCTGGTGATCTCTGCCTTGGCTTTTGACACGGCGATATCGCTAGTACTCTCGATGGCCAGGTAGAGTTTGCGCTCACCCTCTGGAGGCGACTTGCCTGGCCCCACGAACGTGCCTCGGACGGTGATGCCGGCTTCTGAATATTCGGAAATTTGCGCCAGCGCTTCCTAGAAAAAAATACAGAATGCTATAGATAACCACGAATTTTTAATTTTAATAATATACAAAAAAACTCTAGCTTCTCCGGGCCATTCTATAGAAAAATCACCCCTAAAATAAAATTTAGATTTAGGTATCAAAACTCGCAAAAACCATCAATAATTGCAAATAATTTAAGAAAATTGTATATACAAATTGTTTTTAACAACCAGTGATTTCTATAAATTTTGTTCGTTACCTCTTTCAGGAAAACGTCGCGCACTCGCGCTAATGAAACCCTTGCTTATATCGCTCATGGGGAAAGAATTGTCTTCCCGAAATTGATATATGTAAATAGCTATTGTGTTCTAATTTAAACAATATAAACAAATGTTTGGTGCTTTATCTATTGAAGTATAGTAATATTGGAACGATAACTTGTAGGCTTTTTAAGAAAGCGAAAAACGAGCCTGAGACATATACATATTATGTGGAATGGTCACGGGCCACACTTCTTTAACATTTGTTTGTAGAACAGTTGTTATGCGCTTGTTGTGTTGAGCGGTTGCTATGTAAAAACATATTGTACAATTCTGTCAAAAAGTGATATAGAATATTCTACAACAAATAATGGAATGGCACATATTCCACACGAGCAAAAAGTTTGTAACGTTGCCGTACCGATACATGTTGTAGACTATACTTTCTATAACAAGATTTTGGAATTATACAAAAGTACAAATGCAAAACGTCAAACTCAAATAAATAAAATTAAAACAAACAGACATAACCATAGTAACTGAATCAAGATACTTCATATATCGCGCTAATATGCGGCTCTGATTCGTCGAATTTATTCCATACGCGGCGTATGGAATGATAGTTATTCCAAAATAATTTTTAGTTGTGGAATGCGTAGTTTCCAAAACAGTGTTATAGAAAATAATGTGCATACATAATAGTTAATTAAACTCGTTTCATTAATGTGTTACTTCATTTATAAATTAAACACTTTATTTCAAAATTATTGGTTATTATTTTTCATTTTCTTATTAACTTTCTAAGCGGACTGTGCAACAAAAACAGGTGGCCCAACGACTGGTTGTCTCACTCGCCTTGCATTTTCAATGTTCTTATATTTCAGTACTTTTAGCTGACAAAATAATTTTATTTTCCAATATTTTAAAGTATTAAATTTATAACTTACTATTTAGTGAAAATATTAGAAATTAATTATGAAAAAAATTGAATTTAGATATTGAAATAAATTTTTTTTGCTTTCATCTTTTCAATGTGATTAGTTAGATTAGTAGAATCATAATACAAAACGGAACTTCGTTTGAGAAAAAATTTACATGTTTGTTTAGAAATTTGAAAACAAAACTGATTAAACAAATATTTATATAACATTTGTACTAACAAAAATTGAAAATAAAGAGTGTTATAGTAAATTCTACTATGATAAAACAATGTAAATAAAACAAATAGCTTTCAAATGCCATTTAGATAATAGCATCTTAATAATTGTTAAGGTTATCTAGTTCAAATGTAAAAAATAATTTCTTTTTCTTTCCACTGAACAATTATAAATAGAATGTATGCTAATAATCGTATGATGTTACGAAATCAGTGAGTTGATAATGACATTAATTTTGCGCTGTCACTCTCTCCTGAATTACTCTAGAGAAAAATGTTTGAATAAAGGTTGTAAAAAACGAAATTTTCTATTACATTATGAAATAGTTATTCAAAAAATAGTAAGCACTTACTTTGGAGGTGACTCGCCACCTGGCTTGCTGTGGGAAGTCGTTGATTTCCAGCTCCTCCTCGTATTTGCGGAATGTTTGCTCAGACTCTTCGTCAGCTTTCTCGTCTTCGTCTTTAGGCTGGTAATTTAGCCGAGTGTTCAATTTGGCGGCTAGTTGCTCGGCCACTGTTTTAGCCTGACAATTCAAATTAGAATTAATTATTAACCCACTTTAAAAAAATCTAATGTTACAAACACATAAACTTCCACCTAAACAGTACAAAATAGAAAAAAAGTTTGAATTAAAAATTGTAACTAATTTATGTTTTTATTAAAAAAGAATCACACACAGAAAGTATGCCATGAATTGTTTGTGAATATTGAAATAATTAGATTAGTTGCTGTTAGATCTATAATTATTATTATTTGCTACTTTCACTGTTTATCAACTTTTTGCTGCCATATTTTATTTAGGTTGTTGTATGGATGATGTAAGGTAGACATTCGAACATCGTTTACAAACACACTTAATTGAAATAGAATACAAGCTCTTACCGTGATTAAGGGCTGGCTACCACCGCCCTTGAGAATAGCCTCAGCAGCTTGCTGCGTGGCCCACTTGGCATCCGTCCCCAGATTCTTGGTGAGGTTAATCCTGGACGCCAATCGTTTCGCCAGCTCTAGTTTATCCATCGCCGAGTTTTGTCCACTAACCGATGAGTTCGCCGGGTTTATAATACCCATCGGTGCTTTAATCTCCTTCACAATCCTCTTTGTCGCAAACATGCTCTCAATTTGTTGGTCAATATCGTGCTCTAGGTCTTCATCGTCAGAGTCTTGGAGCCCAAGTGCTGCTTTCTGGAACTTCTTGCGTTCGTTGGCAGCAGCGGCTTCGTTCTCATCGAATTTGAAACCTTTACCGCTGAATCCGCCGCCAGAGTGGACTTTTTTACCTTCGGATTCTTGCTTAGTTTTGTAAGTTTCCCATAAACTTCGTAGTGGTTCTGGGACTGGAACTGCTGCGAGCTCAAAAGCGCGGATGATGTCACCAGCGTAGCGTTCTTGTTCGGGGGTTACGAAGGTGTACGCGAAGCCCTTGTTGCCTGCGCGGCCGGTTCGACCGCATCTGTGGACGTAGTCTTCGTAATGGTTCGGACAATCATAGTTAACGACAAGAATTAGTTGTTTTACATCCAAACCCCGCGCTGCTACTGATGTAGCTATTAGCAGTTTTACTTTCCCGTTTTTAAAGTCGATTATAGTTGAATCTCTGTCAAACTGGTCAATACCGCCGTGTAGACTCATACAATTATATGAAGCTTTCATTAAATCTTTTAATAATATGTCAGCGTTTTCTTGTTTATCAACAAATACTAAAATACTGCCATGTTCTTGGTACAAGCCAAGAAGTTCTAACAATTTCAGAAACTTTTGTTCCTCTTCTAAAATAACGACATGTTGTTCAACGTCTTTGCAAACAACTGATCGGCCGCCAACTTGAATTTCAATAGGTTTTTGTAGGATTCGTCGAGCTAATGCTTCCATTTGTCTGGGGAAAGTGGCGCTGAACATAACCGTCTGTCTATCCGGGCGGACATTTTCAATGATTCGCATCACTTGGGGTTCAAATCCCATGTCGAACATTCTGTCAGCTTCATCGAGAACTATGTAAGTGACTCGTTTTAAGTTTGTCACTTTCCCACTGTTTGCTGCTAGCATATCTATCATTCGCCCAGGAGTGCAAACAATTATTTCCGCACCTCGCTTTAATTCCGCGATTTGTTCAGAAATCCCAGTTCCACCATAAACGCAAACTGCATGCAGGTTCAAACTTTTTGTAAATTTCTTGATATCTTTTCCGATTTGCATGCAAAGTTCTCGGGTTGGTGTCATGATAATTGCGATGGGGCCATCGGTTTCTTCCAGCGGGGGCTGATCCAAAATATGGCGAAACATTGGCAACATAAACGCTAGTGTTTTTCCGCTACCGGTTTTGGCAATACCGATTAAATCTCTCCCAGACATAATCGCTGGAATCGCTTGAGTTTGAATCGGAGTAGGTTTTTCGTAGTTTAGCCTTTTTAAAACGTCTAATTCTTTTTTAGAAACCCCGCATTGCGCCCATGTTTTAATGGGTTTCGGACAGCCTTTGCCCTTGACGCGAATGCCCTCTAGTTCTTCCTTGTAAGCATCAACTTCTTCGGAGGTCATGCGAGCAATTTCAGGAACTTCAACGTAAAAGTTTTTCCGGAAAGGAATATAATTCATTTCAGCGTGATCGACTTTAGCTAATTCTTTTTTCTGCTTATTTGCGATTGACGCTGCTGTATCTTTGAGATCTTCTTGTTCTTCCTCTGAAGAATATTCTAAGCCATCTTGATTTTCTTCTATAAGTTCACCCCGATTGCTGGTCGCCGCCTTTTTGGCTACCCCTGTTACGATAACTACACCTTGTGTTGGACCGCCACCGGATCCATCTTTTTTTAAGTCGAGTTTATTTATTTTTCGAACTTCTTCATGAACACCTTGCATAAAGGCATCTAAAGGATCAATTTCTTGCTCTTCGGTATTTTCTCCATCGCCTTTTTCTTCTTCCTCTTCATCTGAATCATTTTCTAGGGACCATTTTTTCACAGTCCCTTGTGGAATTGTTAGATTAGATATTAATGTTCCTTTTTGTGCTTCTTTCTTAGTAAGCTCTTGTTCTTTTTTCTTTCGCTCGGCCCTCCAGCGTTCTATTCTTTCTCGTCGCTTTTGCATTTCAAGTTCCAAACGTTTCTGTTCTTCTTCCTGAAATATATACATAAGTATCATTAAATACTTTAAACATATTTTTAAACTATTTACCTTGTCAAGATTGGTAGGATCAAAAACCTCCTCTGAATGCCCAACATCATCACCGGTTTTTGATTTGGATTCCCTGGGTGAGCGCGACCTCGATCTATCACGACCTTCCCGCCGGCGTGATTTGCTCCCTGAAATCCGCTTTTCTTTACTGTCACCACTTCAGACCGAAAACATATCAATACGTATAAAACAAAATATTAAAATGAAAACATTTAAAAGATAGTTACCGCCTTCTGTCCCTGCTACGTGATCGTCGTTCTCTGCTATGAGACCTACGTTCTCTTCTGCTGGTTTCTCTGTCCCGTGATCTACTTCGACGATGCCGGCTTGATTTTGATCTATCTGATGTACGTTCTCGACTTCGAGATCTTCTACGTTTATGATCTGGTGATCGTTCTCGCCTAAAAAAGGTACAAAATTCGTTTATAAACGTATATATTTTGAGGTTATTACATTTATATAATTGATCCTATAAAAACTATACGTACGCACTACTTCTAACCATATTTTATACTTCTAAATTATCGCCTACTTAGTTCAATATTAATTTTGCTTTGACTTTCAAAATAAATTACATGTCAAAGCATCAAAACAGAAAGCAGCGATAAAGTCAGGTTAAGCGCGAGAAAGTGCGCATGTCACATGTAATGTGTCGCTGTCACACGCGTATGTAAAAATTTAAATCTGCGAACTGGAATATTAAAATACACATTTTCTCGTTCTCACAAATCATTCAATTATTCTATATGTTTTAATTAAAAGCTGTATTAGTAATAATTATTTAAAATTATAAGTTTAACCGCCTGAAATATAATTCACCAATCACATTGCTTTCATCTCTACCAGCGGCGTACGAGTTGTTCTACATGCATCAATTGTACTTTTATTGATAAATTATTAATTATTCTTTAATTAATAACGAAAAAAAGCCTAATATACTCAAAATTATATGGGTTGTAAGGCAAAAATAATTATTATTACAGTTTTAGCTAAAAAATGTGATATAAAAATTAGTAGCCCACGATATTTTGAAAGAAATCTACGCCGCTGCTAATTTTCCCTACCACTCAACGCATCTAGTTCATATCAATCGCTGTATGATGGCGCCACGTGTATTGTGTACATTATTTGACAGATAGGAAATTAATTTCGTATGAAACGACTTTATGGAAAAATATTTGAAAACAGAACATCAAAAGGTATTTTCCTAATTTATCTATTTTGTGTTCAATCCGTAAGGTCTTTGTTTAAATTATTTGAAATATGACAAATATTGCATAAGTTTTTTGTGATTATACTGAAAATGTGCTGTGATTTTACGTTGAAATTTACAGGAAGAAATCATTTTCTCTTTGTAGTTTGTTCCTGTATGGTGTTTGGAGTGATTTTGAACCACCCAAAGACTTGAGACCGAATAGAAGTTGAAATTAAACTTCAGAGTGTTCTTGCTATAAAATCTAACACAATTTGTGGCCCAACATAGCTTGGGAATCTTGCTGAATGCAACATGAAAATCGTAAGTGTATTTTGATGTCTATTATTTACTTACATTTACCTTAGACTAACTAGATACACAAAATAGTGATGAACTTGGTTTTTTAATCTGATGACAACAAAATATAGAAAAATGTTTCAAATAAAGATTGTAATCTAGATTTTTTTTGGTATCAAGAAATTTACTCCATTTATTTACTAAGATATGCCTAAAATCCCTGATAGGGCGTCAAATATTCTACCACTTACTGTTGATGAATTGTTACCAAAATCTAATCAATTCTAAACATAAACATAGTATTATGTTCCTCCTTTAGATATACGTATGTGAGAGAGCTAAAAATGATAGAATTTAAGATATAAATATGGGGAATTAAACAATTTTCCTGTGTATGATTTTAACTGGGCCAAATGATATGATTCTGGGCTCGTAATACTTTTCCCCGGAAATAAAATTGTGGAACAAATTTAAAATAATATAGTAATGTAAATAATGCAAGGGTTTCTATAAAAAGAGCAAACACATCATGTAAATATTTAGTAGTTTAGAATCTGGTTGTTTGTTTTGCTGTTAATAGAATCCGATGAGGCCTTCGTACGGTCTTCAGAGACACTGATCAAGTGATAGAGGTAATATAAATTTTTTAGGAAGGATGTTAGATCAGAAATTAAAACTTTAATGTTTCGTTTTAAATATGTTCAATTCCATAACAAATACGTGTGTAACATTGGTAGTGTCGACTTAATTTAAACCTGTCTGAAGAAGAAATGTTGATTATTTTTGTATATATTTGGCATGGCATATTTTTATATGATGTTTTAATATACAAATGCTATCAAAATGGACTTTTACTTTTTATTAGAAATTTGTTAACAAACCAATAGGTAGTTATGTACATACGACGTATATGTATGTTATATCGTGTACGTATTTAATTTATTTATTTTTGTTTTGTCCTATGAAATCATAAAAAATCGGAAATATTAAACAATAATATTATTATTGTTGTCATTATTATTACAAAGTTTATTTGTAACATGTTTAAAAATAAAAATTTATTTTTATTGCAGACAAGGTTGATTCAATTTAGGAAGAATGTGGCAAGTCTTGGTCGGAACTTGTTCGTCGAGTCGTCTAACATTGAAAGCATTGGAGCTGGGCTGGCCTACGTGACTTTTAACAAGATTGTAAGGAAGCGGGGAGTAGTTTTAGGTATCCATGCGCCATGTTTCTCAGTGTTTAGTCGAGTAATGGCCGCGTTGGTAGAAGCTGCGTCGTTTTGTGCTATTTTAAATTGTGTAATTACTCGACTCCTCGCGTGTATTAAATGTGAATTTTATAGTTAGATATAGTATTCAGTTACTGTATTTAAATATAAAATTCCAGTTTGACCGTTGGGTGATTCAGTGGGTGTAAATTTTTTTGCGAAATGTGTTAGCAGTCGGGCATTTTGGATGGAGGCTGGGCGCGTTCTCGTACAATAAGGTGGCTTGTGCCTTAGCCACAGCGCGCGTATTACAATCAAAATTTATCGTTCGCGAGTGGGCTTCTCTCACTACACAAGAGTATGATTTCGTATGTTTGGCTCACGCAGTGCATGCCTGGAGTGGCTCGTACAGTCTGTGAGTCTCTCCATCTTCCTATAGGGTGGAGAGAACAAACCTCTGCAGGTCATACTCTTGTGTCCGTTGCAACTACGTGTAGAATCAGCCGTGAACGTTCGCGGAGTATGATTTCGTATGTTTGGCCTACGCAGTACGAGCTGGAGTGCTTTAGTACAGTCAGTAGGTGGGTGGGTGAGAACAAACCGCTGCAGGTCATACTCTGTGTCCGTTGCAACCGTCTGTAGAATCAGCCGGGGAACGTTCGCGGAATTTTTGCAAAGCGCTCTGTCTTCACGTGAAGACCATCGATTAAATTTGTTCCGATTACTAGTTTAGCGCTAACGCGGCGCGTGGGGCATGCTCACAGCAGTCCGATCATCTAGAGTGGATCCAGAGTCATGACTGGTACCAGCTCTCGGCAAATATCGCATCCGATGCCTGTTAACAAGATTCGCTCTTGACAGTTCTCGTTCATTACATTTATGAATATGATAGGCTCTATTCATAAGTGCTTGTACAAAGGGAATTCCGGATGGCAGAGAAAGTAGTTGATCGACTAACGTGATTCTGTGACATGAGCTCGGGCCCCTGCGGGATCGCGAAGTAGGAGACCATGCGGGGTTCGGCTAGACGACCCACGTTTCTTTTTTAAAAACAGACAACACACCGGTTGCTGTTCTTAGAGTCCTAAAGGCACAGGAATGTCTGTGGAGTGGTGTGAATCTTAGTTTTAATTTAGCTTTAATGGTTTTGGGTACCTTTAAGCTAATTTTCAGTTAATCCATTTCATTTCAGCTTTAATTTAAGTTAGGTTTAAGTCTACTAACCCATGTACTTGTATTCCTTTACAGCTCTTTCTTTCAGATCTGTATTTTTAATACGTAAGTTTTTATTTCCAGATTTAAATTGTTTCAATGTTTTTAATTTGTTTGTTTTTATTTTTTTACAGAGATCAAGAATAATGAAGACAAGAAGTAGTAGTACTAGAAGTAAGATTTATTTTTTCAACATTTCTGTTGTTTATTTATTTCTAATTTGTTGTTTTTATTTTTCTAGAATCATTGCAGAGTCAGCCTCCGTGGGAAATGGGAAATGTAGCTGAGACTACCGTCGTTGGAACAGTAGCTGAGCCAGCCACCGTGGGAAATGTTCCTGTGTCTACTATCGAGGGATGAAGTTGCAGATTCTACCGCCGATGGAAATGAATCACCCGCCGTGGGACAGAACTTCTCGTCCTGAATTTCTCTTTGTTTATATATTTTTGTGTTTTTTTCTCTTCCTTTTAGTATAGGTGTTTTCTGCTTCCATTGTTTGTTTTATTTTTGTGGTTTGTTTCTGTTGTGTTTCTTAAAACAGGAATGAAGATGACACAGTGAACTTAGTCGTCTTCGCTGGATTTCTACGTGTTTACTTTCTACTTGACACATTGTTTCATTTTAATTTGCAGTTTCTTAATTGTTTTGTTGTTTCAGCCAAGAGTTTACGGTTGGCCATGCAGTTGAAGAGTCTTCAATAGAGTTTCACCGCTCGTAGTCAAGAGCCTGCGGCCAGCAGATACAGTTTCAGAGCCTTCAAGGAATTCTTCAACATAATTCGCCGTTCCCAACACAAAAGTAAGTACATTAAATTAATTTATTAATGAATTGATTTATTTACTGATGTATTTCTGTTTGTTTAGTGCGCAGCGACACCGCTCTTCTGTCCTAGGTTTTTTGGAAGTTTCCCTAGGATGTCAGGCAAATGCCAGAGGAGTTTCAGTCTCTTTCTTCCAATGTCAATCCAGGAGATCTGAACTTTGTATTCATTCCAAATAAATAATACAATAAAAATTATATACTCGTACATGTACTCTTGTGTTTTATTTAAGTTGTAATAATAAATAAAATATTGTAACTTGTAATTATCCATTGAGATAATAAAGAAATTATTACAGAAATAAAATATGTTTTATTTACTTTTAAGATTCCACAATAGTTTCCCTTAAAAATCACCCTTAATATTAACTTTAAATGGCTAGAAATAATTGTATACCCCTTTTAGAATGTGCTAAATACGATTTCACAAACCATTTTGCGATAGGATGTGTAGTTACATAATTAGAGCAGTATTTACTTTGCTTTATTTAATTGCATAAGATTTAAGGGTGAGCGCCAATTTTCGAGACCGCCATTGGAGTTTTTAGGGCTGAATCTATAGGAATCCACCCTTAACTCGAATTTTTTTGGTTTTTGTTGTCTTTGTGTTTTTACTATTAAATTTTTGGGTAAAAAAATGAGATAAGGGCGCGACACCCTTCATTAGAGTCTGTAGATTCTGAATCTGTGATTTAAAATGTCGTAGGGTTAGTATTTCTTGCGTAACTCGCATTTAACTTTTATATGTTATGACCCACTGCGGACTTGTGGTTCATAATATATATCACTGCTGACTTGTCGTTCATAATATATAAAATTGCCGGTACGCTGAGGAAATGTGACATGCAATAATGAACCTTATATACATGGTACATAAAGCACATAAAATTGTATATGAACTACCCCACATTTAAGGGTGAGCGCCAATTTTCGAGACCGCCATTGGAGTTTTTAGGGCTGAATCTATAGGAATCCATCCCTAACTCAGAATTTTTGGGTTTTTACCGAAGAAAAGTTGGACTATAGTCTTGGTGTTTTTACGATAAAATATTGGGGTAAAAAAATTGAGATAAGGGCGCTACACCCTTTATTAAGGTCCATAGATTTCGAATCTGTGATTTAAAATAGCCTAGGGTTAGTATTTCTTGCGTAACTCGCATTTGAAATCTGAAAAAATCAGTGAAGTAAAAAATGCTGATATTTTGAAACAAAGACGACAAATTAGCGATTTCGGGAACCCTTGGCCCTAGGCCCTTCATACTCACATATGTTGTAGAAAAATAGCGGTTTTTCAGGAGTCAACTCACAGGGGACAGCGAAATTTTGTTATTTTTGCGATATCTCTTACCGTTTCCGAGATATTACGCTTCAAAGTTTTCAAAGTTATTTCCCTTAAAAATCACCCTTAACAATAACTTTTAAGGGCTAGAAGTGACTATATATCCCTAATTTGAGTGTGCTGAATACGATTTCACAAACCATTTTGCGCTAGCATTCAAAGTTCCATAATTAGAGCAACATTTCTATCCCTTTATTTAATTATGTATGAATTAAGGGTGAGCGCCCAGAGTCTTCTGACAAATATAACATCATTTTCTCATTACGGGAAGACATTATCCCTTAATTCAAATGGTTATCCAATAAGATAAGTATGATGAAGAATAAATATATGAAACAAGCATAATTTTAATTATTTATTGCAATAAATATAACATTTTAACAAAATAAACAAATAACAATAAATATAACGAACATTTTTAATTTGCCGATAACTTATTAACAAAAATAAATTAACAAATGTGATATTTCCTAACACTTCGACTAAATAAGGGATGAAAATTTCAAACTGGACAATTGTAGCCCAAATTGTTTAAGAATTAACAACAATAGAAATATGACCGCCATGACAGATAGACGAGCATTTTTATATTGCCTGTATCTTGTTAATTAACAATAATAAAATAACAAATGTGATATTTCCTAACTCTACGACTAATTAAGAGATGAAAATTTCCAACTGGACAATTGTAGCTCAAATTGTTTAAGAATTATCAGCAATAGAAATATGACCGCCATGACAGATAGACGAGCATTTTTATATTGCCTGTACCTTGTTAATTAACAATAATAAATTAACAAATGTGATATTTCCTAACTCTACGACTAATTAAGGGATGAAAATTTCCAACTGGACAATTGTAGCTCAAATTGTTTAAAGAATTATCAACAATAGAAATATGACCGCCATGACAGGTAGACGAGCATTCTTGTATATAAATACATAAGTATTATGTATAAAATGTCCGTCGTAATCATTTTTAATTTGACAATATCTTATATTTCAATCAAGAGATGAGAATTAAAGACTTAAATATATTAGTTCAAATATTTAAAAGATAATTAACAACCTGAAACTGTCCACCATGATGAACAGAAATAATAATTCAATATTGTTTTGCAAAATTTTAACGAATATAATAGTTCTTATTATTAGACACTGTGTTCTATCCATATTTTGACGCCATTGCTTTAATAACTTTTTAGTAATTAATAAAATAAGAAAACTCTGTATGACGTCATAGCGTAGATTTCCATTTCGCTAATATCTTAGATATTTTTTACAAAATAACAAATCTAACAATTCTTAATTCTAACTTTCCCAAGGAACCCATAATTTCAATGATTGAAATGATAACTTAAATATTTTATGAGAAATTGAACTTTTAAAGATATTCTTCCAGGTTTGCAAACGTTGAACCTTGTTGAAAATGTTGCAGTCGTTTAGGTGAACTCGACAGGTTGAGCGGATGGTTAGTTGTATCATCAGAACTCAGCAGAATTCCTCAGGACCCAGGGTGCAATATTTTCATCATTGATCCCTGAAAAGTATAAATCAAATATAAATAAATTAGTTTATCCAACACCTCTCAATAAATGCTCTATAACTATGGCGATTTTCAACAAGGAAAGTAACAGATTACTCACTAGTGGGTATAATTTTGAGAAAATCCACTAGTGAGTATTTTTTTATTTATAACAATAATAATAACACACAACACCTTGGTAACTACTTCGATTGACATTTTAATTTCAAAAATTTAAAGCATATGTCACTGTCAAATAATATTTCTTTAATAAATTTTGCATTTATTAAGAGTTGTTGGATAAAACGTTAAACTTCACACGTAGGCAAACTGGAATTTCCCTCTCGATAAAATTATCACACTCAGCCTTCGGTCTCGTGTGCTAAAATTTCTCTCGTGGGTAATTCCTTACTTTGCATACTTGTAAAGTAAATAACTATTATCCTACACCTCTCAATAAATGCTCTATAACTATGGCGATTTTAAACAAGGAAAGTAACAGATTACTCACTAGTGGGTATAATTTTGAGAAAAGTCACTGGTGAGAATTTATTTATTTAAACAATAATAACACGCAACACCTTGGTAACTACCTTGGTAACTACTTCGGTTGACATTTAAATTTAGAAAATTTAAAGCATATGCCACAGTCAAATAATATTTCTTTTATAAATTTTGCACTTATTAAGAGATGTTGGATAAAACGATACTTCACACGTCGGCAAAGTGGAATTACCACTCGATAAAATTATCACAATCAGCCTTTGGCATCATGTGCTAAAATTTCTGCCGTGGGTATTTCCTTACTCTGCCCACTTGTAAAGTAAATAACTATTGTTAAAATCAATAAATAAATAGGTTAAATGTACATTTTGTTTTATTTACTTACGTCCGTTTGCTATTTAGCAGTCAAGGAATGTTTTGACTACTTAGATTCAATACCAGTTATTAAATTATCCTTACATTTCATCCCATATGCTCTAATTTGACAGCTGGTAGCTAAATATCACGCTAGAAAATGTTTTTGGATCCAGATCTTTAGTTGAAAACTTGCAACATCAACATTGAGTGAATGCCTTGGTGATGTATTTATTGAACAGCTTAAATACTATGTTAAAAGAGCCCTAAAACAAAAGAATTGTTTATACTGCAGCTGTATATAAAGTAAACTGGGAACAAAATTACAAAACAATAACATTATAATATTAGGACATCTGCTGTATTTTCTAAGAACTCCTGAAAGTCCATGCATAACATGGAAGCACATTTTAAATGATAAACGTATAAAAATACTACTGTCACCAAACTCTAACGAAATTAAAAAACAATACAGCCATTTTATTTTGAAATGTCATTGCTAATTAGTAATTATAATTAATAATAATGAAACAGATGGCGCTAGGGTATTTAAAACACAAATACGAATCACATATTTCAACCTATTTACGAAATAAGCACAACATAAACATTAGTTTGAAATTGAATTCGCCCTGAAGCACAGAATGCTATACATTCCGTAGATTTCAAGGCCTTAATTCAATACTTTTGGCAGTCTCGTGCTGTATACAAGTCTTAAAAGCATTCTCAAATGAGTGATGTAAAATAAATGATATTAAATCGTATTGATTCAAATTTCAAATTAAAACGCATTGCGCCCAATTCAAATTATTGGTTTTTTGAACGATTGATCCTTAATACGCATGAGCACTAAACTAATGTGGAATTTGAAATATGCGGAAGTGGAGCACAAAGTATAGTTTAAAATTTAGCAGAAGATGGCAGAAGGAATCTCGTCCTAAAGCTAACAAAAAAGTTTCTTGCGATTTCTAGACAAACGGTTGACTTTACAAAAAAGTTGTAACGAAAGATAATTTGTACTATTAATTTTTTGTTCCATTTCTGGCAACTTACAATATTTTAATCAAATTTTGTTTTAAATCACTGTCAATAAATTATTTGAAGTTTCTTCTACCTTCTAGCAATACTCGTATTTAGCGATATCATATAATGTGTTTCAGTAAATATGAATGATCGATCTATGCTGAGAACCCAGTCAGCATGCTTTTATATGAAATCACAAGAGTAAAGTACCTCTCTGGAGAAGTGTACGATGTTCATACAATACAGTGCGTTGTACCAGGTCATATTGAACTAAGATGTGAATTTTCGAGCTGATCGGTCTACGCTGAGTACCTAATCAGCATGCTTTTATATGAAATCACAAGAGCAAAGCACCTCTCTGGAGACGTGTATGAATGAAATGAAACTATCTGCATTTTACTACTGACAGTGTATTATAATTTATACAGACTCTAGTACTAGAGTATTTGTAGATATTAAGTTTATTGTACATCGTGTTGTGTAATCGAATCGTTTTAATTCACAAATGGGAACGTGGAACGTCTGTATTAATAACATTATTATAGTTTATAATAATTGCAATATTATATTGTGTTTATCACACTCCATGATAAAACTAATAAATTTTAATACATTTCTCTGCACAGAGAGACGTTAACAAAAATAAAAATTGTGTAGATAATTTTAGAAAAACTTCAGGGGATATTTACTTTATGTTAATTAATAATTAATATTTTATAAATTCGCATAACTTAAAACTAATGTGTAAAGTATACGGAACGAGGGTAGCTAAATATATAAACACAGGGAATTGCGAATTCATAAAAACATAGCTAAGTTAGTTTTCATCCCCATCAGAGGATGTGCAAAAAGTAAAAAATATGCCCTGAATATAAATCATGATTAATTAATCCAAATACACACAAATAATTTTGTATTACTTTTATTTCAAGCATTTATCTCCAAAACAATCAAGGAACGTTTGACAACAGAAGAATGAAGCTGACACCCTCTACCAGCGCTCACACTACAGCCACTATATATAAAATATCGCAATATTATTAATGGATACAGAAAAAAATTAAATTAAATTATTCAAAATTAAAACACAAACTATTTTTTTATTTTTTATGATATCAATCACAAATACTTGATCGCTACAAATTAATTAATTCATCAAAGGTGATGCTTGATGAATGAAAAAACTACCGAGTGAGAAGACTACCCTCAAAATGTTACACACCAAGGGTGAGTGAGACAAATTATTTCCTTACTTTTTTACAATTTAAATATTTCAAACTGTTTTGTAAGAGGTTGTGTAGAAAATTATTACTTTAAAATTTTTTTAAAACTTAGTAACTTTAAAAAAAATTAAATATAATCATCTGAGACAAAACAATAATTATTGTAATAATTCTTTTATATTTTAATTGCTCAATTCTAAGTCTACAAATAATATCTCCAAAAAATTGGTTGGTGAATTATTTTAATTCATTTCTAATTACCCTGAAATCACACTCACCCTTAATCTATAACAAATTAATGGCAACAATCACACTAGACCGTTGATTTAATTTCCCTAACATTATCTTGGATAAATCGTTATAAATTCAGAAGAAATAATGTTTTTTTTTTATCTAGTGATCTTAATTTGTTGTACAATAAAAAGTTAGACCTATAAATACCAGTTCATAGTTCATATTCATCTTTGTTTTATGTTTCCTTCTAATTTTATTGTGTATATACAGGTGCCCTATAACTTCAGGTACATATTAGAAGGGCATATAGTTCTTAATGTACTGATTACGGTACAAAAAGAATTTTTCAAAATTCAAAAATTAGTTTTTGAGGTTTTTGAAGGAAACAGTTTTGGGACCACAGTATAAGAATTCACACAGTAGCGACACTCGCTGTCGGTCCCTTTGATCTTTACGTCGTATCGACAGATGACCTTGAGCCGAGCGGCCATATTGGCAGCTGCGTCATACGGCGGTAAATTTGAATAACTATCAGTTGCAAAGGGGATAAAATCTAAAAATATTATTTCACCTGCACTATAAAAATTCCTACAATTTTCCATGGTACAAATAAGTTGACCTCTCTGTTTTGCATTCATTTTATGAACTTAACATGACAGAAATACTGTAGCTTGATATTTGACAGGTATAACTGACACTGTCATATTATATTTTCTTTTCTATCCTATGGTTACTAAGACAGCCTATCAGCGAACAGTAAGCGGCCATCTTCCCGGCTGCGTACCACTGAAATACTGGGATCTTGAAAATATTTGAAGTGTCGCTACTGTGTGAATTCTTATACTGTGTTTGGGACACTGGTTGAATAGGTAGTTTTAATATTAAATATTACGCTGTATTATATCTAATTAATAAGAAATGTTTGCATAATACAATCATTTCATTAGGTTTCTATTAGCCGACCACATAAATTGTGTTTCTAATAACAGTTTTATATTATAGTATCCAGGGGTACAAAAAATTTTCTTCTTAAGTGAACAACCCTTAATTATAGGAATTTTGAAAAAATTCTTTTTATTCCGTATTCAGGACATTAAGAATTATATGCCCTTCTAATATGTACCTGAAGTTATGGGACACCTGTATTGAATAAACTGATGTTAAAATAAATGAGAATTACTCAATCAATTTAATCCATAGTAATTTTGAAGTATGTAAGAAATGTTTTTCTTAGACCAATTTACAATATCTACAAACAATATAAAATATTTTATTTTCCATCAACGCATAGGTTATGTCCAAATAAGTGACGTATGTACAGAATAATCTGAAGAAGAGAACATTTACATGAGATTTATGTCATCAAAGTGTGATCGTATTTCATCGTTCACCGCTAGAGTTTCATCTTTCATCAGGCAAATCATACAGATTACAGATGGGACATGGGCTTTATAGCTTCTTCAGAGATCTGCAGCTGTACATTTACCACAAGCAATGTTTAAATTGTTATTGCTATTAATAATTAAAAAAGTATTTAGATATATTTCTACATAGTTAATTCAATACAGCGTTTTGCCAGCCTCGTTCTGTCTAAAACAAGTTTTTTAAACATTTTAAAAAGAATTCTACGTGAAATAAATTATTTCGATTTAAATTTCAAATTGAAAATCATTTGCGTCGAATCCAAATTATTGATTGACGTTAAAATTATAGGATAAAAGAAATTCTTCAATGAATTCTTAGTTAAAATAAGTTTAAATATCTATTTAAATATTTATATATATAGTATATAACAATAGATTCATCAGTTTATATAATTGTTAACTATTAAACATGCACTTTTTTAACAAATAAAGTAATTTAGTCAGCTACCGGGGGAAATAAACAATGTAGCTGAGTCAACCCCTGAGGGATGAAGTTGCAAAGCCCACTGTCGATGGAAATGGTTCTTTCATTGTGGGGCATGGCTTCTTGTGGAGAATTTCTATTTGTTAATTGTTCTTTTTCTTAAGTTAGGTGTTCGTTGTTTACATCCTTTGTTTTGTTTGCATTTGTGTATGTATTTTGTTTCTTAAGACAGGAATGAAGATGAAACGGATCCAGTCAGTTGTCTTCACTGGATTTCTATAAGTTTACTTTCTACTTCACACATGTAATTGTACATTGTTTCATTTTATTTCACAATTTCTTATTTGTTTTGTTTATTTCAGTCAAGAGTTTACGGCTGCGAGATGCAGTTGAAGAGTCTTCACTTCTTGTAGTCAACACCCTACGACCAGGAGATACAGATGCAAAACCCTCAAGGGAGTCTTTAACATAGTTCGCCGTTTCCAACACAAATGTAAGTTTATTTTATTAATTAGTGATTTACTAATGTATTTGTTTTTATTTAGGGGACGGCTATGCCACTTCTCTGTATTAGGTTTTTGGAAGTTTGCCCAGGATGTCAGGCAAATGCCAGAGGAGTATCAGTCTCTTGCTTCCACAGTCATTCCAGATCTGAACATTCACAACTTTGTATTTATTCCAGTGAATAATCAAATAAAAATTATCAATATTATACTATTGAATTTTATTTAAATACACAACTTTAGGAAATAATAAATATAAAAGTTATTTTGTCTTTCTTTATTATTTTTTTCTTAAGAAATGCCCATTTCTCTTTCATTTTTGTCTTTTATTTCATCTACATAATTTTCATTATTTATTCACAAGGCACAATGT
Source organism: Poecilus cupreus (assembly GCA_963942605.1). NCBI lineage: Eukaryota > Metazoa > Arthropoda > Insecta > Coleoptera > Carabidae > Poecilus > Poecilus cupreus. Next base: position 22,631,791 of record OZ012718.1, read on the forward strand.
CATTGATATATCTTTTTTAGTACATTAGTCACTTTCTAGATTTGCATAGTATGTATTCCACAGTGATTGAACACAAAATATTTCAAGTAGAAATAGATATGAATATAATTATATAATTAACGTCAGATATACACTCCAATAGAAATACAAATTATAGTTTATTGGAGAAATAAAGGAGTCCTACAATAGTATATAGTTTTTCCGGAAGAAGCAGCAACTATTGAAAGTTGCTTCTTTGTTTGAGGAAAATCGTGGATTTTATCTTCTTACTGTTTTATTCTGTCACAATCCTAATTCCGTTCGATTTTAATTTTAGGATTTGAGATGCAAAAGGGGCTGTTGTAGATAGTTATCTAATAGCACTAACCAATAATGAAACCTATTTTGCAATTTAGTTTTTTCTTTTCATTAAATATAAATCATGCAAGTATTAAAATATAAAGAAAGTCAGTACAATAAACCAGTGCGTTATGGAATAATACTCATGGTGCTTTGGTAGATGACTTTGAAAACTTGTCCACCGGTGATTTCCACGTAACTGGCACGATTGCTGGTGCGGTGCGGATAGAAAAGAACTGATTCCCCATTCACATAGACTCTGTAGCCTTCGGTATCGTACAAAAAACAAACTGTAGCTCGTGTACCTTTTGGCCAAGGGTTCTTTTCAGCATGAACTTCTTGTCCCCATTTACCATCAAGCATACTATTGAACGCCAGCTGATTCAGTGCAAGTCTAACAAAATTAAAATTAATCAATCAAAGATATTTTACAAGCTAGAATATTCAACTTGCCGAGGCCCAAAAGAAAACAGATAATTCTTGTCCGCATCATGAACAGCAACGTTCATCACAGTGTCAGTCAAAAGCACAGCACTGATCATCGACCCAGGCAGGAGACCGTGTGTCAGGTTCACCGTCACGTTCCCCACGAAACCTCTAGGCCCAAAGTCATGGACTGTGAAGGTCTGGTCACGGTCCAGGTTCGAGATTGCACACGGCATGACTAGTTATGTTGACAATATCGTCAGGAATGTGAAGACTGGTAACAGTTACTGTTGAGGCCTCCTTTTATAGTCTAAAAAAAAAAAAAAAAATGGAAAAATATGTTTATTTGTGGTTCTTTGTTCGTAAATATTTTGTGTGGTAGACCACAATGGACATAACAGTTTTCGACGAATTATCTGAAGGGAAGTGTTTCGAAACCAGTTCGATATTCATCTGAACAGTCACGGGGTTGAAGCATGTTGAAGCATATCGACGCAGACATTTGTCAGAGATGGTTCTTCGTGGTCTTAGACAACTTTCGACGACATACCGATGATACGAGTACTTTCGATAGTTTCTGGTACATAAAGTTTTGATTATTTCGTGTTGACATTTTTAGGTTTACATACGCGTTTGTATCAATGCACGACAAAATGTTTTTCTCCTCTTAAAGTATACCGTTCAAAACTATCTTTTCCAAGTAAAAAAAATGAATAAGTATTGGAGTACAACCTTGTAAATGTCTTCGTTAAAAAAGGTTTTGTTTGTGTATAGTTCCTGTGGAAATGAGGTGTTTGAAAGGAGTGTGATCGAATGTATGATGACTATGAATATTGGTAGAAGAGTGAGATGACAAGTTGAATGAATGAAAAGGTGGTGAAAGAGACGATCGAATGATAACGAGTTTTAGTAGTATCAAGAATAATATACTAACAAAGAAGGAAATACCAAAAGGCACTACGATTGAAATATATATAAAAAAGTAGTTCGCATTTTGATCTATGTTTCAGAAACTTGAACAACATCTAATAAACTCTGTGGTAAGCTAAACAGTATAGATGAGGCTTTCAAGAAAAATTGAAGGAAAGGCCATCATGAATAAAATAAAAACAAGGCAACACATATATAATGTAAAAGAAGAAAGGAAAACGAGATGGTGGGGTCACATCCAAAGAATGAGAAAAGATAGAACAAGAAAAATATTAAATACGGACAACGAAGAATAATCAAAGAGGTAGACCCAGAAAACTGGGACACAAAAAGTAAAGAAAGTAGTGGAAAGAAGGATAGTTAAGTGAGAAGCAGCGAGACAGTTAACTAAAGAAAGAAGAAATCAAGAAATATGTGGTAAAGTAATATAAAGTAGAATAACCAAACAACAAACTCTCAACCATATATTTTAAAAGGAAGAAAGGAATACTGCCTACCATTAGGATTAAGTAAGAATAATTGATAGTTTGTAGCGTGAATAAACTTTTATATAATTATAAATGTGGATAAGGCGTAAGTGATAAGCCAAGATAAAACTTTTTGAAAGAAATTGATGTATACGAATATGCATATAAAATTTGAAAAGAAAAAAGTTTTGTTTAAATTAGCTGAAATTATGTCAAATTAATATAAAGATAATTACTATTTCTGATCATAAGATATGAGCTTCATATTACTTTTTAATATTTCAGATTTGTAAGATGTGTAAGTGCGTGTTTTTCTTATTTCTTCTTTCAAATAAGAATGATTGTCCAAATAATAACATATTTGTTTCAGATAACATTATCAACCACTAAATTAAATGAACCACAAAATAGTTAACTTTTAAACAAATAACCTACTTATTTTTTCCGTTTAACCATCAGATTTCTACTATAAAAGCCTGGCTCGATATCAGCAGCTATCTGTTTCTTCGTTTTGATAATCAGGAACAATAAAACAGTAATGTCTTGTGCAAACTTAAACTTAGATCGTGATCAGACGTTCACAGTTCATGACTTTGGACCTAGAGGTTTCGTGGGGAACTTGAAGGTGAACCTGACACACGGTCTCCAACCTGGTGCTATGATCAGTGCTGTTGTTTTGGCTGATACAGCCATGAACTTTGCTGTCTACGATATAAATAAGCAGGTTCCGTTTTCTTTTGGAGCACGGTAAGAAGAACCTTTACTTTTAGGAAATGTAATTAATAAATCAAGCGATTTATCCATTTTTAGCATTCTGCATTGTAAATCTATGTATGTGCTATTAAGCTCTTAGAACGTTTGAATTATCCAAGCGATTCGACAAATATATTTTCGAGATTTGTAACATTCGTCAACATTTGACATTTGTTTTTTAGATAAATGCACAAACTCTGAATTTAATTTTCAACATTTGTATATTCGAAAAGTGTATGCGTTCCTTGAAATTCGATAGCTAATATTTAACCTGCAAAACGTCTATGACCTGCTGAGTATGTCACCATTCTGTATAAAAAATGAATATAAGAGTTTCCTTTTTCTAGAATTGCGCAAAATCAACTAGCATTCAACGGGCAGGCGGATGGAACCTGGGGCACAGAACTTCATGCAGAAAAGAACCCCTGGTTGAAGGGAGTTCGAGCTACCGTCTGCTTGTTGTATGATGTGGATGCCTACCGTGTCTTTGTTAACGGCGAGGCCGTGATGGTCTTCAAGCATCGATCTAAAAACACTCATCTCGACTATTTGGAAATTGTCGGTGGTCAAATTTTCAAAGTGGTATACCACACTACCATGAACATTATTCCATGAAGCGTTGTTTGTTGTATTAATATTAAACAAAGACGTCATAAATTCAGACGAAATTATGTTGTTATTAGTAAATTACAAACACAAAATGTCAAATAAAAACAGTATCTGTCGATTTACACACATTTGTTTTTTTTGTGATTTGATTAAAATTAACATTTAGGTACTCAATATTTCCTGTTCCTTATATTAGTAATTTATATTAGTAGTGAGCTGGGGGCCTCATTATCCCATGAGAGTGTAGGATGCACAACGAGCAATAGCGAATGAGTTATGCCTCTTTACTCACGTAACTCACGTAACTCACGTAGGTATATATAAAAAAAAATATTTGGAATAATTTATTTACTCAAAATCAAAGAAGCAGAATATATCGAATTTGTTTGTTTCTATGATAATTTTGCTAACAGTCCGAGTATTTCCATGGAGTAAAGTAGAGCGAACGAGTGCGGTAATAGACAAAAACGCATCATTTATCTCACTGAGTGGAGTGAAGAAATATTACATATTAGAAATTTTTTCTCTATAAAAAATTATTTGACTTTTTTTGTTGAGAAACAATTAGGGGCGCCAATATATAAATACCATATATATAAAAAATCTATGAGCTATGAGCCTCTAAAGTTTGTCAATATTAACATTATTATATTGAATAAAATATACTATGTACTCTACATATTTTTGTAGGCAAAGAATCAGTATCATAATAAATTAATTTGCATATATTATTTTACGATATATTGAAACGTAAACTTACTATAACCCATTAATAACACAATAACAGATTAGTAAATTAAATTACTGCGCCGGGAGTTTCCTTTTTGTCAGTATAAGGGCGTGTGTCATAGAAGAAATTTATTTTTATTACTTTAGTACTTAATAAAATTGGTAGAAATTACTATTTTGAATTACGGTAAATAATTATCCCTATGTTTGTTTATAAAAGTCGTTTTCCGAATTAAATTATTACTGAAAATTATACGTAATTATGGGTTAATAATTTTCTGGGAAGTTTCGTTAAGTTATACATACAATAAATTTTTAAGTTTATCTTAATGAAATCTATTTTTATTACAATAGTACTGAAGTGGGTCCAATCTAACAAATTTCAAGTAGATATAAAAAAATTATATATAAACAAAGTCTAGTTTTTCAAAATCAGTTTACTATCAAAATGTTCAAGCACGAATACATAATTTTAGTAACGGTGTGTTTGTCTTTGGTTTGTAAGTATAAAATTCTATTTTTCAACGAATGATTCAGAGTGCGAAAAATAGACGTGCATCTATGAATCGCACAATGAATGCGGGCTAGGCGAAAGTGGTTAGAATTGTCTAGAGGAGATTGAATTTTGGCCTGTACTATAGACGTAGATAGGATTTTTCAGAGTGATCTGTTTATGTATTTATATTATATTCAATATCCAAGTTAAAAGTGGAGGTTTATCGCGCTAGCTACATTAATTCAGTTGAATTGAGTGCGCAGTGACTAAGTGGTAACGAGGCAATATTCTAATACCGGGATTCGTTCCCATATCGTTAACAACATGAACATATTTATGTTTAAGTAATTTAGCCGTAGATTCCTATCGCATCTTGAGCAAACAATTATTGGTGCACCACTGGAATGTATATGACAGACTCCCTCTCTCATTTTCATATTTGCTGGGGTACACATTGTTATACTGAAGAGTGAAATGAAGACAACTTAAAAATTAATTAGGAAATAATATCGTGGCCGTAGAAAAAGTATCGTGTAAAACTCGCTTGAAATGTCCATATCATATGATTTGCAACACGAGCCGCTGAAGGTGAATGCAAAAAACTTTAATACTCGTATAAAATGAGAACCATTCCATGCTTGTTGCACAATATATTATTGTAGTACCCATAAAATACGATATATCATAGTTTACGTAATATATGTTACTGTGAGAGTCCGAAAGTAGTGAATGTAAACATTCGCCGGTGAATGTCGACAAATACCAAATGCCTTGCTAAAAGGCCGAACATTTCTTAATTTTATTACACATTCAGACTTTCACCGGTATATGTCGACAAAAACGAATGAGCCCCGGTGAATGTCGGAAACGACAAGGTCGCTACTAGTTTTTGGACGGTTCCAGTTGTTTCAATAAATAAGATATTGTAATTATTTTTTATATTTCGGTTTAAAAATTAAAGTGTATGTGTACATTTATTATATTGATATTATTTTAGTTTTGTTTCGTGATTTGCAATGTCCTACTTTTTGTTTTATGTTCAACAATGTCTTTATTTTTATTGGAAAACCTTTCCAATATTGTTTCAATAAATAAATACAACATACACCATGAGTGCATGCTGAATGTCGACATTTGCCAGTGTAAGATAGAAATAATAATGTTTGACCAATATTTTGGACATACGCCAAGCAATTTCGAGATTATTGACATTCATCAAATTTCGTTCTTTCACAGTTACATATATAATTCCATAGCAAAACAATACTAACCTCCAATATTTTATCCAACAGCGGCCGTTCCATTTTCCCACCGCATCGTCGGCGGTCAAGATGCCTCCGACGGTCAATTTCCCTACCAGGTCTCCATCCGTATGTTTGGCTCCCACTCTTGCGGCGGAAGCATCATCAACGAGCTCTGGGTGCTCACCGCAGCGCACTGTGTCTACTTCCAGGACAGCAGGTACATGGAGGTCGTCACCGGTACCAACCAGCTGAACTCTGGAGGAGACAAATACAAAATTGTCAATTATTATTATCATGACTATTTTACTGCGAAGTACATGCATCATGACATTGCGTTACTAAAGCTCACGGAGAAGATTAGATTCAACGACAAGGTGAGTCACACGATGAATTTATGAATTATTTTTCCAGAAATAAATCAAGTTATATTTGAATTAATAAAAATTTTATAGACAAATGATTAATAGTTCACTTAGTTGTAGTACCATATAATAAATGTAAGGTCTAACTAATTTATTTATGTTACATGGTGTTAGGACTACTAAGTGAACTCTTATTTATTTGTTTATAAAATTTAAAAGTTTTGAATTATCTTCCAATGTCGTTCACGAAAAGTATTTTCGAAAGAGTACTACTTACACTTACGATCAGATTACTGTTCATTATCTACGAATATTAACTTGTCTCTGATTAATCGATTTAATAATTACATGATTAGACAGACACGGTTCGATACTTAGTCAAATTTGATTTCCATTTTATAATGGTATACCTATAAAGGCTAGTGAATCGAAGGACGCACCATAGCGTTTTCAATGCTATTTTTGAAATGTTCCGTTATTGACTCCCCTAATTATTTTACATCAATAAAGTTAAATAGTTTATTGCAGACGAAGAATTTTTGCATTTTTGACACTAATATTTATAATTTTACTCAACCTGGGACCGAAAAATTATGGAAATGTTTATTGCTAATTTAATGCCATGAAATAACAAAATAAATGTGATCTGCTGTCATCAGTGTTAGGATTTCAAGTGTCTTGATTAAAAATGTATAATTTGGAAGAAAAATTACATATAGTGAAATGGTTTTATGGTCAAAATAGTACTTGACAAAAAAGTATTAAATAAAATACTCTTAATTAATATCACTTTTAGTATAGGATGTCCAGCGATGAGCCATTTCCAAATTCAACGCTTTTTTCAGGTTTTTAAAGGTCTAAAATAATATTTTGTTTTTTGTTTGTTTTTTCAGGAATTGTAACACTAATTAACAATATTTAAAAAATATATGTATCAATAAATAATAATCATTACGACAAAAAACATTAGAACCGACGCTACATTGTTATAAAGAATCTTACAAACTTTTCAACGGAAGCACAAGTTCACTCATACATTCACCATCACGGTCATCAAATCTGCTATCTCTATCGAAATTTTTGAAACTTCAGCCAACATTGTCGACTTTTTGCTTGTTTTTTTAATTTTTCCTCATTTTGTCTAATACATATATTCGTGAGGTGAGGAGTGTGGCGACAAACGGAGTAAACAACCCATATATTCGCGTATAGGCGAACCAAGTTCATATTAGCAGATAATATAATTTTGTATTAGTTGGTTATGTTTTTGTTATGGTTTTTTGTTGAAATGGCGTATTCTTATTTACATGTTATTACATTTTATTCGATTTATAACATCGCGCAAAGTCTAAATGAAACAAAATATAAATTTTTTGCGGCCTCCTCCAATATTTGGAAATTATCAATGTGCATACCAGAAATTTTAGAATGTTTATCACTAGACAAGGTCTTAAAAATATTGAAATATGCAACTTTTGTAAAAATATGCAAAATAATGCCCAAATATGCAATCTATGCAATTAGTAATTAGCATTAATTAACTCAAATCAATGTAAATCGTCCAGAAAATTGATTTTATTTAAAAATATGCTAAAATTAAAATTTTTCAATTTGTATATAATCCACTTTCTATTAATGATTAATACTTACACGTATTAGGTTTCATTGATTGAAATGAGTTGAATTTTAATTAAATTTTCTTCGCAGGTCCAACCAATCCCTCTTTACACCGTTGAGTTCCCCGTGGGTTCAACTTTGACTTTGAGCGGCTGGGGCTTGACGTCCTTCCCGGGTAACGTCTCCAACAACTTGCAGTACATCTCTCTATCGACCATAACTCCCGAAGTGTGTCAAGATGAGCTATATCCTGTCACTGGTCTCTCTGTGGACGACAACCAAGTGTGCACATTCGCAAGTGACCAAGGCGCATGCAAGGGTGATTCTGGCGGACCACTGGTGTATGAAGGAGGCTTGGCCGGAATAGTTTCCTGGGGGCAACCCTGTGCTGCTGGATACCCAGATGTTTATACTAAAGTATCAAAGTATATTGATTGGATTAACAATCATATTAGTAGATAAATGAAAATACTTATTACTGCATTATTTTTTGTAACAATTTTAATTTTGAATATTATAATTGGTTACGTCTTGAAATAATGTTTATTTATTTCGCCTCACAAGAAAATTATTTCCAATAAAATAATGACTATTTTACCTACAGGTTTGTCGGGCCCGATATAAATCAAATACTCCCTGAACATCCCTAACCACGCTGTACTGAAAACTAATTTCACCATCCATTACACACACGCCATCTAGCTTTCATTCCGGCAGTACACCTATTGAAATATGTTTAGAATTCTTAAAACATATTATTATTTTCATGCAACTCGAATTCTACTGTAGGTCGATAGACTGAAGTTACATTTATTGTTGTTTATGTATGGATCTGCATGACTCAAATAAGTATTTTCAACAATCAAAACACAAACAAATTTCTAGTGTAGCACCACACGGCTCTGGTGTTATGTGGGATGAATGGTGTGTGCTGACTTAATGATAGCCATAACTTGCGCTCTTGTACAATTTTACTGCCTTGTATTTTGACTTTATGTTTCAGATATCAAACATCAACAAATATTTCACAACCATAACAACATGTATGTTTTTTTTAGATTCACAATTATTCTTTTATTTAATACATTGTTTTTATGTTTATAGCGACTCGTCGACAACGTCACCGGAGCCTTCATCACCCTTCAACGGTGTTTTTAGAATCGATCGTTAGTAAATTAATTTTACAGTAATTCAATTTTATTAATGTTTATTACTAGGCTCACAAATATTTATCTAATACGCTATGTTTATGTTTATAGGGATTTTTTTTTCTTATATAAAAAACTTCTCTGCAAACTGAAAAGTATAAATCAAATGTAAATAAACAATTTTATAAATAAATATATAAATTAAAACATTATTTAAATTAATTATTTATTAACATACTTTGGACTAAACAAATATTTTGAAATATGAAATAGTTTCCGAACAATCTTCAAATTTGATAATTTCTGCTGAAGACCATCCCAGACTGTTCTAGAACTATCATTGTGGCCATAGAAGATCTACCAGATGGTACCAATTCCTCAGAAGTAATTGTAATCTACAAAATATAATAGAAAGTTAGTTTGGGTTTATATCAACAAATAGGTACAATGTTAATTTTGTTTTATTTACTTACGTCCTTTTGCTATTTAGCAATTTATCAGGCAGTCAAGCAATGTTTGGACTGCTTAATTCCTCTGGATTTTAATACCAATTATGAAATCATTCTTACACCTCATTCCGTAGACTCTAATTTAACAGGGTAGCTAAAGATCATGCTGGAAGATGTTGTTGGTTGAGATCTTTAGTTGTAAACTTGCAGCATTCACATTTGAGTAAATTACGTGATGATATATTTATTTAACAGTTCGATTACTGTGGTAAAAACAAATGAATTCCCCATTATAATGTTTAAAGGCATTCTGCAGCAATAACTAGAAATAAAATGACACAATATTAACGGATAAAACAATGCTTACCGTATATGGGAATATTAAGATATATGCTCTATTTTTTAGTACTGCTGTAGGTCCTTACACAACATTAAAACACACTTTCAATGTCAAACATATAGAAATACAACTAAAATGCTAAAACTGTAACGAAATTAGTAAACAACGGAGCCATTTGTAATGTAGTGTCAATGTTAATTCCTAATTGGGAAATAATGGTTAATTAACAATAACAATCCAACAGATGACGCTAGGGTACCTATTTAAAATAATCAGATAAATCATTTATTTTAACGTATTTGAAAGATAAACACAACAAAATATTATTTTGCAACTGAATTCGGCTTGAAACACATTCTGCTCTACTTTCCTCATATTTCAACGCCTGTTCAGCGCACGTATATAGTATAGCATCTTCAGAAACAAGCAGCTGGTGTTTAGGCTTTGTTTAAAATTTTAATATGTTTATACGTAGTTAATTAAAAACAAATTTTGACAATCTCGTGCTTACATATTTAAATGAGTGATGTGAAATAAATGATTTTAAACCATATTGATTCGACTTTCAAATTAAAACGCAATGCGCCGAATCCAAATTATTTTTTTTTTTTTTTTTTAGAAAGATTGATCCTCAATACGCATGATCGCACAAAACTACTGTGAAATTTGAAATATGCGGAAGTGGAGCTCAAAGTATTATTTATAAATTTGGCAGAAGGAAACTCGTCCTAAAATTAACAAAAAAGTTTCTGGCGATTTCTAGACAAACGATTGACTAAATAATAAGTCGAAATGAAAGAAAATACTCGCAAATTTTTTCTCTAAAGATTTGATTTGAAGTATTTAAAAATAAAATAAAATTATACTGAATGCACATTAGAAATATTACAATATGAATAATGATATGCAAATATTACTTTAAAATTATACTTTATGAATTTGGTTAGTTGTACCGTGTCCTATTGCTACAGTTGTTACAATTTATAAGTTAATCGGGCCTATTCTCTAAAAAGTTGCTTCCATAACAACTTGCTAATTGTGACAAAAATGAATCGTTTTTTGACACTTAATGAAATATTTTTTCATTAAATATGAAGTTTCAATACAATTTTGTTATCATTAGCAAGTTGCTACGTAACGTACAAATGCTATTAGCAGTAGTTGCACTCTCCGGTATTTTTGTAACGTGAAAATCTGGTCTTGAAGCGGTAAATTAAATAAACTAAAAAAAAAAAAACAATTTCCGGATTGCAGTCAGAATTAAAAAAAAAATTATTCCATCCTCAACAGGTTTCTTTCTCACATTAGTCGAAATTAATAATATAACAGAAGTAGTATAAAGCCCCACTTTCCCCGGCAGATTAGATAGTAATTAAGATAATGATCGTTTTTTGTAAATAATTAAGATATGGATCGTTTTTTGTAAGTAATTAGTTGTAATGATCGTAAATGACAAGTTTATAAATAGAATTGTGAATTTGTTTACAATGATTATTAATTGTTGATTTGAAACAGATAATGTGAAAATATCGTTTTAATATTTTTGCAATTTGAAAATATTTAAAGTGTTTGAAAATAGATAAAAAGTTTAAGATGGCAATTTTGTTTTTAAACATGCATTATTGTAATATTACGATGTGTGTTTCAGCTATTTTGTAATAGATGAATGCTGACATGACTTACGAGGGCCTTCTATAATTTCAAAGAATGATTTGTCTGGTCTTGATATAAAATTTAATTTTTATATATGAAGATATTTTGCATATTGAGATAATGTTATATTATTTATAGGTTTTTAAATTTATATTAATTTTAAGAAATATTTGCAAATTACATCTGGATTTCTTTAATGTGGAGCTAAGAAAGCATATTTGTAATACCTACAACAGAAATTATTTGTAGTAATGATTTAGGTTCAATTCAGAGTTTAACTTGGGGAACAAAACGATGTAGCTTATTGAATTTGAAAAGAAACAGGTAGTTGGATTTTAATGCTGAGATATTGTTATATTGATGTGTCGGCTAGATGTTGGAATAACAGTTTCATTATGGGATATTAGCTTGTTGAAGTTTGAAAAGAGTAATAACGGAATTAGAAACAAACAAGCAATACAAGTTAACCGATATTAGTGCCATTACTACAGAATTTCTCAGGAAAATCAATTCCTTTGGGAAGAAGTTGTAAGACACGTTGTATGTGTGTACAGCAGTGAGATTTGATTTAATACCGTTAGACGACGCAATAGTAGAAAGGTAAGAATATTTTTCATATTATTTTATTATAAATCATGTTTTAATATATTATGCACAAAATTTATTTACTTGAACTTAATGTTGTTTTGCAATTTTAACAATATTTTTTATAACATGTAGTTTACCTACAAGTTTTATCTTTCTTGAACATAATTAGTACAAATTAATAAACTGTTTTTGTAGCTAATCAATAAAATTATGTTTAGAAAATGGATATTTCCGAGGCCACTCTTTCATTCGGAGAAGAATACGAAACTATTCCACCATCTGGAATAGTTTCGCGGAAGGACTTGAAAACTATTGGAGAGGTGATAATCATCGATGATGACGATGAAGAGACTCTTTTTGAGAGTATACAGGGTGTCCCAGATTTAAACGGCCTAACTTAATCCATAGATTAAACACGTAAAAATAAGGTGACAAGTTCATTTGAGCAAATGTCCGTAAATGCTTCATTCCAGAGATATTCATGTTTTTCTTATTGGGTTGTGCTCCTTTAAAAAATCAACTTCCTAACGAAATATTCAATATTATCTTATTGAGGTGTGACATAATAATTGAATTAAATTAATAATAAATTGTTTATTACCGAATTTCATTACAAAATTTAGTTTGCTTGCCCTGATGCCTGGGAAAAAATGAGAAACTATCAATAAATTTAAAGAAAATTTTTTGGGATGTTATAAAAGGAACAGTCTATGATGAATCGATAAATATTTTAGACTCACTACGAAATAATATCTCCCAAGCAATGTCACGCAGCATCCAATGCCGTAGCAGATCGTTGTCGTGCCTGTTTGCGTACTGTAGGCAAACATTTTGAACAAATATTATTAAAAAAAAATTGTTTATGAAGTTATGTTATTACTTCATTATTTTAAATCTTAAATTTCTTTAAATTCATTGATAGTTTCTCATTTTTTTCCAAGACATCAGTGCAAGCAAACTAAATTTTGTATTGAAATTAGGTAATAAACAATTTATTATTAATTTAATTTACTTAATATGGCACACTTTTATAAGATAATATTGGATATTTCGTTAAAAAGTTGATTTTTTAAAGTAGCAACCCAATAAGAAAAACATGAATATCTCTGGAATGAAGCATTTACGGACATTTGCTCAAATGAACTTGTCACCTTATTTTTAGGTGTTTATTATATGGTTTAAGTTAGGCCGTTTAAATCTGGGACACCCTGTATGTATAAAACAGGAACCATCGTTGGAGTTAGAGAAGCCTTCTCTGCAGACTCTGCTTCATGAAGTGGAATATTTGATAAGTGATTCGCCATCTGCGATGCCTTCTACAGAAGTAGAAGACATCATTAAAGAAACTGTAACAGGCATGGACAAGCGGGCCTGTACGAAGATAGTTTTAGAAGATGATGAGGTTGAAATCCACACCCCGAAGTAAATGTGCCTGATTAACATTTCCGCAGAGGAAGATATAGACGAGCCGTATGGACAACAGCTCATCTACTGCGACGAGGAAAGAGGAAGTGATGACTTGGAGGAATTCTTAGGGGACAATTTGCTTCAGCTACACAACGATAACCTGGAGGTTATTTTAGGAGAAGCAACGGTTACAAGTTTCGCGCTTCCGCGAAATATGAATATTCGTGATAATAATGACCGTCTTCTAGATGTCCACACTAGGCCGCTGGATAGCTCCAGGAAAGTTTTTGTGGCCATAGGGGTTGATCCCAACCCCATAATGTATGTGGTAGTGCGCGTGTATAATATAAATAATATAAACAAGAAAAATATAGTGAAGTACTTTACAGGCAGATTCATCAAAAGAATTAGCGCTAATCCTATTTTTATTATTAGTCGTAACTTCAGTTACCATCCTCAAAACATATTTATGTTAACTAAGGCTGTAGTTACGATAGGTTAACATAAAATTTGACACATTTTGTTAATTTAATTAATTTAGAAATAAAGTTACAGAGGGTGAAAAAAATGGAATTAGCGTTAACTCTTTTGATGAATCTGCCAGTTAATGTTTTAGATATAGACAGATTAGTTAATTATTTTAGAAAAGTAAGTTTAAAAAAAGCGTGTAGCCAAGAAGAAATGGACAGAGTGTTTAGGTTGAATAGTGTAGATTTTAGTATATTGCCAAGAGAGCAATTGAAGTGTGTGTTTAAGAAACAATTTTTAGTTTTAAGCAGAGAACAAATAAACAATTTCATAAATATAAGTGTAACAATTAAAACATATTTACAAAACTACAATAAAAAGTATTGTAAATAATAGTAGATATAAGAAATTTTTACAGGACACTGTTTTATATAGCTTAAGAAATATGTTAGAATTCGAAGATAGTTTATATAATAATACTTATGATAATAATGCAGATTTTAGAGAAATATTTAATGATATGTATATTTATTAAAAGTCGAAATGAAAGAAAATACTCGCAAATTTTTTCTCTAAAGATTTGATTTGAAGTATTTAAAAATAAAATAAAATTATACTGAATGCACACTAGAAATACAGTTGTAACATAAAAACTTGCGTAGTTAGCTGTCACAGTGAAATCCTCGAGTTAGTAATTGTAATTAGCAAACTGCAAATTGTTGGTTATTGGCGTTTGCAATAACGACATTTTAATTAGTGTACTCTTGGGCCAAAAACCTTCACGTGATGTCAGGAGAGAAAGTTGGAAAGTACACCGGAAATTTCCCTTCGATTGACGTCACTTGAAGGTGCAATTAGAATTAGTATAAATAGGGCTGTTTCGATGACAACTGAAGACAGTCTTGAAATATAGTCAGTCTTGAAACGTAGTTAGTCTTGAGGAGACAGTTAGAAATGTAGTCAGTCGAAGTGTAATCATCGAGGCAGTCGTCAGTTGTTGTAAGTTGAACGTCGTTTTTTTTATACAACCTAGTCATCGTCAACTAAGTTCACATATGTATGTAACTTAAATATTTTTCTGTTATTCCATTTTGTTATTGTAATTTAATTTCAACACCTTTATCATTTGTTTGTTACTTTTTTTTTGTCATTTAATTTAATCATTTATACCTGCTTTAATAAAAGTAATTTCTTTAAATACGTAAACCTTTCCTGTTTTGTTGTCTGAGACTCTGACTGTTACAATTGGTGTCAGCGGTGAGATTCTGGCTGTTACATAGCAAAGAGTTCTTTACACGTTTGAATTTTACATAAGATATATAGTTATTTGTCAAACCAGAGAGGAAAGCGCTTCTTTTTCCCACTCGAGCACGAAGACAATTCGAGCGAGAGTGGAAGATTAAATAGAAAAAAATTAATGGTTGGCCTGAGAAAACCACTTTTAAAATAACATAACGTTGTACATTGTAACTTTTACGTACTAATAAAATAATTAAAAAAAAAAACACGTTACACAATAAAACATTTATTTCAGTTTTTATAGGCCATAACCCTACACATATCAATAATTAAAATATGCAATAGAGCAATAGCAATACCAAGCTTAATGTATATACTTAATTATTAATGTCGATGCATTAATATATTGGTACATTGATACATTAAAATTTTGACAAGAACATTGAAACATCGATGATAGATATATACATCGAAACATCGAGATTTTTTTTTTCTACTGAATATCGTTATTCGATATATCGATGTAAACGCACAGCCCTAGCTACAAGACATTGTTTTTGATGAATTCATTTACATGATTCAGACAACAATCCAATTGAAGAAATTCAAGTATTTATTTTAATTATTAAGTGTGTAATAACGACTTATAATTATTGAATATCTGGGATTTATTATTTGTTATAGAACAGATATTATTTATTTTTGACAATCTTTGTTATTTTAATTGTAGTTTTAATATAATGCATTGTTTGTTACAAAAATTATGTTTAAGTGTAAAATGGGGAGTTGAATAAATAGTTAGATATGAAAGAGTGAGTAATATATTTGGAATACCAATTTGATTTGGAGTGTTGTATGTTTTATTTTTGTATTTCGTGGTTGTCAGTTTATAATATAATTTAATACATATTCCTTTGAATCCAGTCAACATAAGCTGACACCCGAGTGTACACATCAGGGTATCCCACAGCACATGGCACTACCCAGGAAGCGAGTCCTGCCACTTTGCCATTGTACACCAGCGGACTACCAGAATCGCCAAAGCACACGCCTTCCCCATTCTGCTTAATCGCGCACAAATTAGAATTGCTAACGGCTTCTCTTTGGTATCTATCATTGCATTCTTTAGTACCCAACGCTCTCAGTCTTAAGAATTTGAGATTATTGGGAGCAGCCCCGTTAGGATAGTATTCCCAGCCCCATCCGCTGATCACTAAATCGGATCCTGAAGGAACAGGGTCAGTGTTCAGAGCGATCCGTTGGACTTTCTGGTTGAAGACGATTTTGGATTGTAGTTTGATTATGGCCACGTCGTTTTTTATGGTTTCCCAAGAGAAATTTTCATGGTAGACCCAAGAAGCAACTTTGTATACATAGCCACCGTGGTTTAATCTATTTGAGCCTGCCACTACCGTCATATATTTGGGGGACATACTGAAAAATATAAAATATTTACCTATCTTATTCTTAATTAGTGGCACAAAAAATTGTTATTAATATCTCAATTCTAAACTTTACAATTTACAATATAAAATTATCCATTTCTTGTACGGAGTAAAAGAAATATTGTAGCCGCGAAAAAATTCGATTTTAGATTTCAATGAAAATTTCCATTTTCACCATGTTTGACGTGTGTACGTAGGTAAATACGTATCTTGCAAACTCATTAGCCGTAGATATTGAAATTTTGTATTTAGGGCTATTGTAACATCTCCTTGTGCAACTCCCTTTTTGATTGTAATCGATTGGGCCAAAAGTGTACTTTACTGGAAAGGTGTTTTTAACTTTTCGCATAAATTAAAAACGGTTATAGCTGGTTTACATTGCACTAAATTTACAAACTTAGATTTTCAAATTTAGAATTGAAATTTCTGATTTACTTCCTGGTTCATACTGAATTTATAACATTTGAAATCTGCCAATCAACATTTTTAACATATGTACTAAATAATAAAAAATAAGTGGTCAACTTGTGTCAACATGTGATATTCTTCAATTAAAGATATTAAATTAATATCATATTTAATACTCTCGGCATCCATGTTACAGCAATATTTTATTCTTGATGTGCGATCCTTAATTCTATTTTGACATAGAGTGGTGCTTAGGATCTTAAGTAAAATACCTACTATGTAACCATCATTAGCATATCAAATATTTTTTTTTACGAAAATATAGTGATTCCATAAAATTCAAGCTCATAATCTTAGGAAATAAATAAATAATCCATCGTTAAATGGTTCCATTTTATGGAATCACCATTTTTTTTATATAATAGTTATTTATGTATCTAGAACAAAAAGTAAAACTTTAAGGTACTAGCAAGTTGTTTACGGCCGCGGCGTTAGCCGAGGTCGAAATTAATTGCGAGTACCTTAAAGTCACTTTTCGTTCGAGGTACTTACAAAATTTTATTTCATAATGGTTACTAAAGTTGTTAAATTATCTTAACAGAAATTATCAAAAATTCTTAAAAATATGAGTTGATAAAAGTAGACTAAATAATAATATCTACAGGAACATGTAGGTATTTGTTTATAAATAGTGAAAAAAAAACTATTATTTTATTTTAAAGTTCTAGGACATTAAAGTTTCACTTTTTGTACGAAAATAGTTCGAAAAATGTAACCTAAGTAACCAATATGAAATAAAAGTTATTTATATATCTAGAACGAAAATTGAAACATTAAGGTACTAGCAAGTTGTTTATGGTCGAGGCGTGAGCCGAAGTCGAAATTACTTGCCTTAAAGTCACTTTTCGTTCGAGGTACGTACAAAATTTTATTTCATAGTGGTTACTAAAGTTGTTAAATTATAGTATTTATTAAAAGAAATTATAAAAAATTCGTAGAAATATGAGTTGATATAAGTAGACTAAATAACAATTTCTACAGGAACAAGGACATTAAAGTTTCACTTTTTGTACAATAAATAGTCCAAAAATGTAACCTAAGTAACCAATATAAAATAAAAATATTTGATATGATATTGGCTATGCAGTATTCGAAACGTGCAACGATTATATACCAACAAAAGCTACTTAAGATCCTAAGGCCTATTCCATATCAACAAATTATATTTTTTTGAAAAAAAAAATATTTTCACATGGATGCTCAGCGCACAAAACAAGGTATCACATTTACTCCTAATAACACAATATAGTTGGTTAAAAACTCATTTGAAAATATTTTTTTTTTACTATATTTTAAATGTAAATTATAAATCTTCATATTTGTAAATCCAGCGTTTTAAAATTAAATTTCTAAATCTAGATAGTGTAAACCAGAATGCAGAAATTTTTTATATATGTATCTAATTGTGCACCTCTTTTTTTATTGATATCGAAAGTGCAAAAAGAGTTTTTTTTTTTGAGCAATCGTCAGTTGTTTTTAGAATTCTATCGAAATTGGTATCAAATTGAAGCTTTCATGAAGTGGGAAAAATACTATCAGTTAACTTAACAAATAACTGAATCGTTTTTTATGTCAAACAAGTATTAAGTATAATTATTAAACAATCAAATTTAGATGTATAAGTTAACAACGTGATTAGCTGACAACGCTTTATGCAACCGTGCAATTTATCTTTTCAATAATTCATTTTACAATAGTAAAAATACAAGAGCTTGAGTAACCTACTGTGTTGATGCACATGTCAAAGACCAAACCAAATAACCTTATTCTAGACTTACTTGGCCACGCAATGGGCAGCAGTTAAGATGTGAGTATCAGAAATGATGGAACCACCGCAATTGTGTCTACCATTTACTCGAAGTGAAACTTCGTACGGAAACTGGCCATCTCTCGCAATTTGACCTCCGACAATTTTGTCGTTTTCGGATTCCGCAGCTAACATTCAAACTTATATTACTTATAAGCTATATTATTTATTATAACTTCATACTTACAGGCGGCACAAATAACGGTGACAACTAAACTCAGGACAAATTTCATTTTGAAAATGTATAGTTTTTTTCTGCAGCAATTCGTTTTTATACATATTTTTGCATATTTTTATCTTGCCATTATTTTTAGTAGATATGTTATATTACAATATGAATAATGATATGCAAATATTACTTTAAAATTATACTTTATGAATTTGGTTATTTGTACTGTGTTCTATTGCTAAAATCGGGCCTATTCGCTAAGAAGTTGCTTCCATAACAACTTGCTAATCGTGACAAAAATGAATCGTTTTTTGACACTTAATGAAATATTTTTTATTAAATATGAAGTTTCAATACAATTTTGTTATCATTAGCAAGTTGCTACGTAACGTACAAATGCTATTAGCAGTAGTTGCACTCTTCGGTATTTTTGTAATGTGAAAATCTGGCCTTGAAGCGGTAAATTAAATAATTTTTGAAGTCTAGAAAATAAAGTAAAAAATAAAACAATTTCCGGACTGCAGTCAGAATTAAAAAAAAAAAATATTCCATCCTCAACAGGTTTCTTTCCCACATTAGTCGAAATTAATAATATAACAGAGCATACTATGGAGAAAATGTATGATTTATAGCATTTTTTTTCAAAACCACAAAATATAAAATTAACTATATTAACTTAATTCTTTCTTGTATTTGGAACATTGCTATTTTAAAACTAATTAATTCAAAACACATAATTCCAAGATATCTAAATGATGTGCAATCTATTGTTTTCTTCTTATCTAATATTTTATCTGGTTTTCGATTCCTTATCACGTTATTTAAAAAACAAGTGAGTGAAACAATCAAATTTTATAGTTACCCATAAATTAAAAGTGGAATAGATATCCAAATTATTATAATTATTTTTATCAGAAATAAACATATTGTATTAATTATTAATTTGACAGAACTACAATATTTATAAACACAAATAATTGATTTTATTTGAATAGAAATACTCTATTCACGCAGGATTAGTAATAAGAAGACTTTAAATATACAAACAGATTTTTATTGATGCTTTTCAATAATAATATTTATTTTAATAATAGAAAAATCTTCACACAACATAGAGTGACATTACATTTAATACAATGATCTTATTTTAAATGCATTATTACAATATACAGGGAGTTTTTTTTTTATCTGTGTACAAATAAACGGTCTCAACTGCTAAAGTTATATGCCGTTTCGGTACCTCGGTAGGTGGTACAACGGAACGCAGTTTGCTGGTATTGGTTTCGCAAAGCGGTCATCCATCCATTCTGACTACGGCACCGCGAAAGTGGTGTTTTACTTGCCTTATCGAGTTCAACGGTACCTGCCATAGCCGTTGCCATGTGTACAGTTATACATAGGTATGTGTCATTACCATAGTTACGGTTAAAGTGATTAAGGGCAATGTATTAACGCGTTTTTTATAAACAAAGGGATAAATGAAAAAACTTTTGGTTTAAGTTCTGTAATACCTTGAAAGCGCCTTACACTTAGAAAAACAGAAATAATTTACAATAATTTAGAATAATAATTCCCGCAGAGTATTGTTGTTATATTTAATTTCCGAAATTTTTCACTTTTATAAAAACTAGTTTTCATTATCATCTCATACAAAATTTACAATCAGCCCAATTCTCTAACGAAATTGTTACGTTCATTAGTTGACCAAAAACTATTCATTTTTGTCACAATTAGCAACTTGTTAAAGTTGCAACTTTTTGGAGAATATGCCCGAATTATATTAGTATTCAAAACTAAATTTTGTTTCTTTCTTTAATAGACACCTCCTTCACTTTGAGAGATATCGAGTGGACAAGGAAGAAACAACTAACACCTCGCAAAGTAAAACTATACAAAAAATTGAAAAGTATAGAAAACCTATTGAGAATATATAAGAAAAGGGGAAAGACTTTATCGGTAACGCACAAAAAAGAAAATGAAATGGTATTTTCTAAAGTGTTGGGTAAGTTACCAAAATTGTTAAAGTTGTTTGCTTTGTCGTTACTGAGAAATTTTGCAAAAACTAAAAAGTCTCGTCGTTACAGTTAAGATAAGAAATCATTGTTTTTATCTATGTATAAACGCAGGCCACGTTGTTTTAGATATTTACAGAAATTTTTGCCATTACCGTCAATAAGAACTTTGCAACGTACGTTTAATTTGTGTACATTAAAACCGAGAATAAATATTTAAATACAATTTCATCATCCCTAACAGAAAGAGATAGACATTGCATTTTGATGTTTGATGAAATAGAAATTTCCAAAAATTTATCTTTTTTTCAAAAAGATAACTAGTGGTTCATTGATGGTTTCACAATCTGCAACGACATTTCAAAAATCGTTGACCATGCTCTCGTTTTTATGTTGCGCAGTTTATCAAAAAAGTGGAAACAGCCCGTAGCATTTTATTTTACCCGTGCCGCTGCAAATCAGTACTTACTGAAAAAATTAATTTCAGACGTTGTGAGCGCTGTTCATAGCAAAACAAATTTTAAAATAGTAGCATCGGTTAGTGATAGCGGGTCTTGGAATGTCGCTGCAGTGCGTTCACTAACTTTAGATTCCAAGAGAAATAATAATGAATTCGAAAACTAAGTGGTCCGACGTAGTTGAGTTGCAAAAAAGAGATGGGATTGTGGCAGCACGCTAACATCGGAACACCCTGAATTAAATTTTTTATAATATATTTTAAAATATTAATTTTGTTTACAAAAAAAAAAAAGTAATTAGGGATAAGTCGAAAATTTAGAAAGTAAATTAGTTTATTATGTTTTTTGTGGTATAAATACCGCCACAAGATTGAGTTGAGTTCCGTTTTGAAGATCAAGAGTACAGTTCCGTTTTTGAAGTTTAAGAGTTCAGTTTTCGAAATTCGGGAGTTCAGATAAACTCTGGTCTCCGTTCAACAAGCGAATAAATTTTTCGCCTGGATTCCGAGTATATGTTTTTCGTAGTATACAGTGATCTGACAAGTACTCCACGGAAATCTGGACTGTCCACCTCCTCGCGGTGAAAGGCGGGCAACGATCTTTAGGCAATAAATCGAGAGTCGTAATAAGCTCCTAAGACGGCTGAGAGGCAGAATTCCTTCCTGGTCCTACTCCTTTTTCCCACCCCCCTACCCTCATAGGGTAGGGCCCCCATCATGGCCACCGTAATATCACGCGGTGACCACCTCCTTGACGTGGCACTTGAGAAAGCAGTTAATAAATGTCACGAACTGAAAAGTATTAATGACGATCTGAAAAGGGACACAGATAAAAGGGCTCATAAGAAAGCCATAGGGTGCTCTCTAGATGATGTTCTAGACTTACTTGCGCTTGCGCAACACAAGCTACTACATATGGTTAGCAGCGACAATGTGGATATTAAGAAAGATGTTGCGGAGCTGTTGCAGCTAGCCCGCAGCACTAAGTTGGCACTAAGACCTTTGCCCAAGCGGCAAGTAGCGCACCCGTGAAACCTGTCACGAAACTTATAGCAACCTCATGCAACAAGGCCCCAACAACTAATATAACTATCTCCCCAAGTCCTGGGAATAACAAAATTGTTACCAGTGACGACACTAAGGAACTGGTTCTTAAAACCATAAGACCTGCCAAGTTGGGCTTTGTCCCAACTAAAGTGTACAGCCCCAACAAGGGGCTTTGTATCGAGTCCGAAAATGAGAGCCTTAGAAAGCTTCTCACTAGTAAAGACCTCAAAAAGAACGGCCTTGTTGCGGAGGAGTCCAGGAAGTTCAACCCCAGGGTTGTACTTCTTAACCTTCCTAAAGACCTGAAGGAAGAGGACATAAAGAATAGCATCGAGGATTTCCTCGATAAAACGGACATGAAATATGATGAGTTCAAAATGGTGACAAAATTTGGACGCAGAGAGGGCCCTACGGTGAACTGGGTCGTAGAGACCTCCCCTAGACTTAGGAGAGCTCTACTGGATAAGGGCCGCATTGTGCACGACTGGCACACCACCTCATCCACATAAAAAGGTGCTACAAGTGCCAGAAATTTGGTCACATACAGTCGGACTGCAAGAGCGAGGACGAGTGTGGCCATTGCTCTGGCAAACATGACACAAGGTCGTGCACAAAAAAGGAATCCAAGCCCAAATGCTGCAACTGCGTTCGCGCAGGGCTGAAAGGTGCTGATATCGAGCACCAAGCAGGCGACCCCAAGTGTCCCACGTTTAAAAGGCGTTTGGAGGCGCACATTAGCAACATAAACTATGACTGCTAGGTATACAAGATTCCCGCAGGGTGACTTACAGAACTTCAGAGTGGCCACTCTGGAGTTCGTAAAGATCCCTGGTACATCGGGAATGAGAGTCATCTTGATGACTCTCTACATGCCTACGCAACCACCATAGTTACACACCCCATTTTTGACCTGTCAAAATCACTGGGTGTACAAACGCTTTCTCCGCCTCGCGTGAGTTACGGGTGGGTTCAACTGCTTGGTAAGTTACGTCGGCCTATGCGCCACGTAACTATACATACAAGGACTTAGAGAATGACAAGTCTCTGACTTGGCACTCTGTCGCTCGACCTTAGAGGGTTAACCTTACACCTCCCTCAGCCCATCACGATACAAGCAATGTGGCAAAACTATAACCTGCCGCATTGAAGACATTCCGGCGCATCGCATTACCGATGCGCCGCCCAACGATGAGTTAAGGAACGGGCCAGTGGCCAGGCTTCCAGTCTGGCCCTGCCCGGTGGATGAGTTGTTAACTCAACTCATCCAATATATACCGGACAAAGACCTCATGTTCCCTCCTGGTGGAATCTCGAGTTCCCCAGTACCTAACCCAACAGTAGTCGTAGAACGAGTTATTTTGTTCGCACTATATTTGGATTGGAGACCAGAGTCAACCGGTGCTTGCACCACGTTTGTTACCCTGATAGACTCAGACCCTAACAAACTTGTATATATTAGAATAATTATTTACTGTTTATTTCTATGTATTATGTTCCCGTCCAATTCTTAGCCCTAAGCACTTCGGTGCGTTTGGCGCATTTATTATGTAAACATGTTTTGTTATAATTTGATTTTATTTTAAGTGATGCTATACGTAACTTACGTGCGTATAGCTCACGGCCATTTTCTTACGCATGTCATTCTTTCTCTTTATGTCATAATTCTTTTATTTTGTACCAAGGCTAGCACATGCCTCTGTGTACCATTTTACATGTTCAATTTAATCTGATATAAATTTGTCCTCTAGAGGGTCATCAGACCTCCATTGCATTAAGGGACCCAAGGGTGAGAAGGAGAACTTGTTGATTGTGAGTGGTTGTGTTCTCCTTCTCTCTCTTCAATTTTTTTTTTTTTTTGAAAACATAGTAAGATTATATTTGTAAGTAAACTTGTTGTTATTTCGTTTATTATATAACTTCCAACATATTATATTTTGTTTATTACTATATTTGTTTTCTGGTATTACATGGTCTTGGGAAATCTTTATTTTTAATAAACTACTATTCTGCAAGTTGTCTCGTTGTAACTCACCGCTCAGTCACGTCTACCATACCCTATACTCTACCCTCTCCCAACTATCCTTTATCCCTTCTTATATCCGTATTCCTTTTTACCTTATTATTACACCCTCTTTCGGTTCCTCCGGGTATTATATTGAGCTAAAATCTTATATCCGTGCCTTGTTATTGTTATAAAATATTATAATGCCAAACGAACTTCCAGCTCAAAACAACGCAATCTACGCCGGTATGTATCACACTATCCCCATTTTTGACAATGAGACAACAAACGGATCACCAAACTTAAGTACTTTTATTCAACTCGTCGAATCATTAAGCCATTTGGGAAATTGGACACCGGAAAACTGTGTACTAATTGCAAAATTAAGAATAGGCGGTGAAGCAAAATTACTCATAGATCATGACCCGGCATTTTCTACAAATTCATGGGAAACATTTAAAATCGCGTTGCTCGAAAAATTTTCTCCTCGTCCTTCATATATCACAGTAGTTCAGGCATTAAATCGGCAAAAGAAAGGCGAAAAAGTCGATGCATATAGTTGTAGACTGCGCGTCATTGGTGAACATTTATACGATCTCTCAAAATCTACAGCTGAAAGACGATTAGGGCAAGAAATTGATCAATTTATACAAGGAATCCTTCCCGAACTTCAACGCACTGTTTTACAGTATGACCCAAAATGAGGCAGTTTCCGCTGCTAAGAAAGCTGAGTCTTTAGAAGCATGTTTAAATAACTTTAACCAAGAAGAAGTTTTTCGAATAACTGACAATTTTCAAAAAGATTCTCTGAATAGCCAGTTTAATCCAAATTATAATAATGCGCAAAATTATAAAAATCACAGCAGCACAAATCACTGTTGCTGTTAACATAGAAGTTGTGACGTTCAAAATGCTTCCGAAAATTATTTTTCTGAACAAAATCGGCAAATTAAGCAATCTGCAATGGATAGAAATTTTAATCAAAATTATAACCCTAATTATAATCGAAGTCACAGCCAAAATTTGAATCAACGTACTCACAATCAAAATTATTACCAGAACCGTAATCGGAATTATAATCAAAATTATAGGCACAATTTTAATCAAAATTACAATCAAAATTTTCAACAATTGGGACGACCAAATAACATTTTAAAAATGTTTTCAATGTAATAAATCTGGTCATATTGCAAAGCTCTGTAAATTTAATCAAAAAAAGAATAATAGAAATCGCGATTCTAGACTCAACCCTTCGGAAGAAACATTTCATTTAAACTCCACACAGTCGACGGTACAAGCCCCGAACTTGTCGCCAGATGAGATCTTTACTTCAGAATTTATTGTTTTATTAAAGGAAATAACTCATCAGTGTGAAAAAAAATAAAACATTGGTTTAGTGCAAGATTTTAAATTAAGTTATCTTCTGATAAATGGTTATTCTATTCACTGTCTATTTTCATTATTTTATTATATGTATATTTTTACATAGAGTAGGAATTCTGTATTTATAGTTGGAAAATACGATCGACACAAAAATCCCTCATAATGTTAGAAAATTCATTTTTATTGTAAGATAAGAAAAACTGCCAGGATTTTTCTGTATGTTTTAGCGACGCTGCTATGGACTCACTTATGTTCCGATGCTCCCAGCTGAGAGATACGCCATGATAGAATAGTTCTCCGACAAAAATAGCTGAGAAAGACCTCCGCCAACCTTTTTCAACTGGTCGACAACACTAAACCTTGAAACGGAGAGTCCATGCCAACGTTCCAGCACAGTATAAGAGCTTCAAGCAGTAGTCGCACTCCCAGGGTTTTTTTGTCTCATGAAAATTTGGCCTTGAAGCGATAAGTCCCGCTCTGTGGACTAAAAATTTCAGTATTGATCGCCTGCCGCCAGGGTCGGACTGAACCCACCGAGATGCCGAGAAATTTCTCGGTGGGCCCTGGCCTTCTTTTGGGCCCTTGGGCAAGACGATATTTATAAATTAAATTTTATACAAAATAATTCAATATTAATTTATATACACGTAAATGTTGGCATAGACAGTAAACATGTGAAGTCTTTTTTTTGTAATTAAAAAGGGTCCGACTTTCTTATTTTATAATCGAAGAAATTTTTAAGTTGATTCTAAAACGTATTAATGTTGCTAATGTAGATTTGAAAAATTAATTATTAAATTTTAGCGAAACTTATTTCAACATGGGATGACGAAAACTCAACTATGTCTGAAAACTAATGAGAAGTGTACACAGGTGGTTTAATTTAAAAATTAATAAAATCACGTTTATGCTCCAATATAGGGGAAGATATATTGCAAGCTTTGATTGTGTTGAATGTTGAGCAAGACCTATTGGAAATTTTCGATACGATATCCTAGCCCGAGCCTCAGCTAGTACAGAACCCAAAAATTTGTTAATGTAGGCATTATTAATTTTCTGTGTTAATTGTGCTGATTTTTAAATATTTAACAAAAAACGAATAATTATAATTTTTATTATTTAAAAATTACATAAATTATTCATTTGTTACCAGTGAAACGGTCCTATTAATTATTTTTTTGCTGTATTGGTATGAACCCAAGTAAAACCATCGTTTTACATAGAGAATAGGGCCCTCAACTCTATTTTTCTCGGTCTGCCTTTTTCCTCCAGTCCGACCCTGCCTGCCGCCCGCTGAGCCGTTCAGTCCACAGAGCGGGGCATAGGATGCGCAAGAACATCTGACATGGTACAAAACATCAAAGGTGCCGACAGAGAGTGCGACTACTGCTTGTAGCTCCTATACTGTGGTTCCAGTCCACTTACTGCGCCCAGGACCTGATCGAGTCCAGAGAACCAGAAAAGGAAAAGGAAAATCTTCGCCGTGAAATTCAGCAAAGTCGGTTAGAACTATTTCGTCGCAATACAAAGTAGCATCGTGAGCAGGGTGGAGTTGTAACAGCGCGCTAACATCGGAACACCCTGTATTCAATATTTTATAATGTATTTTAAAATATTACTTTTTGTTTACAAAAAGTAATTAGGGCTAAGTCGAAAATAACATTAGTGTCCGATGCTCACGGGCGGACGACATTTAGAAAGTAAATTAGTTTATGGTGTTTTTGTGGCATAAATACTGCCACTAGATTGTGTTAAATTCAGACAGTTCAGTTGACGAAACTTAGACAGTGCAGTTCCGTTTTTGAAGTTCAAGAGTTCAGTTTTCGAAATTCAGGAGTTCAGATAAACATAGTAAGATTATATTTGTAAGTAAACGTTAATGCGAAAGTTATTTTATTCTACTCCAAACCTAATAATTGAGAGCGACTTCCCTCCTGAAGGGGACTAAAACCGCAAATATAATTTTCAAACTCAGCGAGTTAAAAAAAAATACTACAACTCATTAAAATGGCATTAAGTTAATTGGCATGTGAGTTGTAATACTAGTATGAACATATATAAGTATTCCGAATCATTTTTCTCTTACAGAAATTCTGTAGCCCTTGTGCTTGAACCTTTCGATTTCCAACTATTACAATTTAACAACACTCACTCCGTCATGTACAAAGTAAAGAATTTGAAAAACGAAGACAGTACTGAAATCAAGATGTTGCATCCAGTGCAACATTACTACGTTGAATCGGCCGAAAATTGGGACAATAACGACAATGAAGGCAACACGAAACCAGTGCAGAATCACCACGTGAAATCACTGGAAAACTTGGACGCTGACAACACCCAACCCCAGGATCCGAGGCCCATTATACAATAGGTTTGTTCGAACCCAAAGTTCAGAACCGTCCCAAGATTGCAAGTTCTGCGCATGACAACTAAGGCAGCAAATTCGGAACCATTCGGAACAGTTCTAGTGTGCTCATGTTCGAACGCACAACTCGATTCAAATTTGGCGGTATTATTAGTTGCGTGCGAATGTGAAAAAATCGCACGTGATCTCAACACACAAGTTTATTTTGCTAACCTTAAAATTAGATATTTGTCTCTGAAATTAGAGAAGCAGTAATATTATAATGGAGCTACAAAACTGCGAAATAGAAGGTAAAAAGTACATATCAAATAAAAAACTGTTTTATTAACTCTATTGCATATTTTCAGTTTTAACTATAGAAAATGTGTCCCCAAATCCAAAGACATATATTAAGTGGACTGTTAATGCAACAAAATTACTTATAGATTTAAATAAAATCAATAGACCAAAAGTAGGTACAAATGCAATAAAAAGAATGAAAGTATTGTGGGATATCATGTTGAAAGTACAGAATCGAAGGCATCGCCGCGGGGTCTGACACAAGCAAACCATACAAGGTTGAGACAGTCGAATGTTGGGATGAATGTGACGAGCCATCCTATAATCCGACAGAGTATGTGGAGAATAACCCAGTAATTGTACCTCTGATGGGTTATAAAATGACTAAAACGGAGAAAAAGGCCTACTATCTCAAACAACGCGAACGGATGGCCCGTCTCATCAATAAGAAAAAAAAAACCATAGCTAGTTATGTTATATTTATATTGTAATTTTAAAATTATATTTAATAAATAAAAGTAATTGTCATTTTGTAGTTTGGGCTCGAAATGACATCCAGATAAATCAAATTATGAGGGATCCAAATAATATAGATTTTAAAAGATTTTTATATAAATCTTTATATTCCTCATATTTGTAAATAAATAGACAAATAATTTTATTTTTAATACATTTATTTAAACAGTAGAATGTTGGGATGAATGTGACGAGCTATCCTATAATCCGACAGAGTATGTGGAGAATAACCCAGTAATTGTACCTCTGATGGGTTATAAAATGACTAAAACGGAGAAAAAGGCCTACTATCTCAAACAACGCGAACGGATGGCCCGTTTCATCAATAAGAAAAAAAAAACCATAGCTAGTTATGTTATATTTATATTGTAATTTTAAATTTATATTTAATAAATAAAAGTAATTGTCATTTTGTAGTTTGGGCTCGAAATGACATCCAGATAAATCAAATTATGAGGGATCCAAATAATAGATATAGATTTTAAAAGATTTTTATATAAATCTTTATATTCCTCATATTTGTAAATAAATAGACAAATAATTTTATTTTTAATACATTTATTTAAACCCAACAATACTTTTTTACAACCCATATATAAACCTAGTTCAAAAAGAGATCATTATTCCTGTAAAATTCCTCAGCTTCTTTAATTAAAGGATATTGAAAAATTTGTTAGGGTTGCCAGAGCTTTAAAAACGACGTGCTGTTTTCGAAAATAGACTTAGTGCGAGATTTTCATCAAATCTCGGCAACTGAAGAGGACATACCGAGTACCACGATTACAACACCGTTTGGGTTGTTTGAGTTCCGAAGTGCTCCGCGACGAAATTTTAATCGCCTCTTCTATCGAAAATTTTATAGACTAAAACAGTTCGGTATAGTGATAAACCCTGTAAAGTGCGTATTCAAACGATCAAAAGTGAAATATCTCGGTTATCTCGTATCAACTGATGGTACGCGTCATTTGCCCGAAAAAGTAGAAGTCATTGCTAACTACGAGAAACAGACGACAGCGAAGAGATGGAGACAGTTATTGGGTATGCTAAATTTCTACAGGAGGTTCATAACCAGAGCTGTTGAAATTCTAGCGCCACTGAACGAACTTCTACAGGGGAAAATTAAGGGCAAGTCTCCCGTTACGTGGACTCAGAAAGCCGCTAAAGCGTTTGTGGACGCCAAGAGCGGCCTCGCTGACGCTGCCTCGTTAAGCCATCCAAAGCTCGATGTACAACTTGCTCTTTTCACCGACGCATTACAGCAGAAGGTGAACAACGGTTGTGAACCACTGGCATTTTTCTCCCAGAAGTTGAACTAAGCACATGGTTGAGGCACGACACACGACACTTTACTATCTTTACGGATAACAGACCATTAATGTACGCCTTCAACAAGAAGGGCCAGCAGGTTACCCCTCGACAGTTCCGGTACTTGGATAACATCGGTCAGTTCACGACCGAGATCTGTCATGTGTCCGGCGAAAACAACATTGTCGCCGATGCCTTATCGCGCCTAGATGAGTTAGAGTCTGTTCTAGATTATCAGGCTTTAGCCGACGCTCAGAAAAAGAACGCCGAATTAAAAACTTTCTTGGGTGAAAATCCCAGCCTGCAGGTTAGCAAGTACAAAGCTTTATTTGGCATTCAATTAAATCAGATACACGTAGTGCCTATGTCACACCGACGCGATTCTGTTCGGTGTGTGACACTACATGTTTCTATCGTGCAAAATGGCGAATTTTGGTGAAATCACGAAAAAATTGCTATTTTAAACTCCGAAAACATAGAAAATAAGTATATGAAAGTATTAGAAAAAATTGATGAACTAGACTCGGTTACTAAATTATTCATAAAAAGTTTGGAAAGGAACTCATTTGCTAAACCTAAGTCACGAAGATATACAACAGAAGAAAAATCTTTGATATAGCTCTGTACAAAAGTAGTCCCCGGGGCTATCATCATTTAGCTCATTTATTTCCAATGCCATCTCCGCGAACTTTACAACGATTTCTGACCAATATCAGTTTAAATCCTGGCATTAATAAGAAATTGTTCACATATATTAATTTAAGATCCAAAAAAATGAACGCACAAGACCGATAGTGCTTTTTGCTTTTCCGACGAGGTTTCTCTCTGCCCAAATTTATCTTTAGTAAAAGGGACAAATTAAATAGAAGGGCTCGAGGCACAAAGTGAAATTAATGGGTACAAAATTGCCGACCACGCCTTGGTTTTTATGCTTCATGGATTGCAAAAAGGTTGGAAGCAACCACTTGCCTTCTATTTTGTGCAATCCACCGCAAAAGCATACTCATTATATACAAAATGCTTACCCAAACAGGTGAACTGGAAGCAAATGATACGGCAGAATTCTGTCTTTTTATGTACGACTTGTTCGACAGTTTGAATTCTGGCTTTTATGCCGCACAGCCGTTATCATGTAGGCTAACAGAAAAAAGTCAACATCATACATTTTGGGCGGAGGCAAAAATCGTATTGAATAATTTAGTTTTTCTCGGTGGCCGGGAACCGCCTTGTGTGAGTTACTTAAAAATTTCGGTCACAAATACGCAGGAATTGTGGAGTCGGCTAAAGGGTCGTGTGGACAAAACAATAACCCCACATGCGCACAGTTGGTTTCAGCTTTTAAAACTACAATTATTAACGGATCTTTAAAAAATTCAAAAGAATCAAACTGTGCGGATGATGGTGAAGTTTACCTGTTGCTTTAAATTCCCTTCTTTCCCAGTACTCCACACCTCCACAACAATCCAGAAATCCTACCTTATCAAATGAACCCTTTCTTTCCTCTGTCACACAAGCCATTGAAACAGCGGTAAGCGACAACATGCAGAAATTACGAGTCTGTACGTCTGCGTATATTGCAGAATTTATTGGCCGACGAATATTGAATAAAACTTGCATGACCTGTATTTCGTTTTATACAGGTAACAAATGCAGCGACAGTCATACTGTTATTAGATTGAAGGACTATGGTGTAAACAAACCATTATTAGTTTATTCGACAAAAGGAATTATTCAGCAAATTGTTGTGCTCCGGGGGAAAATTTTTAATAATATGCCAAAAAATATTAATTCTAATAATGTTATATTATCTCTGTATAATATTTTTGTTAAAGATTTTGATTTAAAAAATCCTTGTGCAACCCATACGGAAATTATGAATAATAATGTTCTTTTGACGCTTTGTCACGTTATGGCCAGGCACTTTATAAAAATGTGAAATTAAAAAATTAGGAAAAAAAGATGTTAGACCTAATAAAATTATTGACGATTATGTAAATATTTATGGAAATGTTTCATTTTATAAATAATAAATACTTTTATATTATATTTGGAAATATGAATTTCTTTTTATTGCCTTTCCTCTCTAAGGATTATTTATACATGAAAGAAAAAATTATTATAGTAATAAGTTAAAAATCCAACAATCCAGAAATCCTACCTTATCTAATGAACCCTTTCTTTCTCCTGTCACACAAGCCATTGAAACAGCGGAAAGCGACAACATGAAGAAATTACGAGTCTGTACGTCTGCGTATATTGCAGGATTTATTGGCCGACGAATATTGAATAAAACTTGCATGACCTGTATTTTGTTTTATACAAGTAACAAATGCAGCGACAGTCATGCTGTTATTAGATTGAAGGACTGTGGTGTACAAACCATTATTAGTTTATCCTGCGGAAGGAATTATTCAGCAAATTGGGAAATTTTTAAAAATATTCCAAAAAATATTAATTCCAATAATGTTATATTATCTCTGTAAATAATATTGTTAAAGATTTTGATTTAAAAAAACTTTGTGCAACTAATACAGAAATTATGAATAATAATGTTCTCTTGACGCTTTG
Source organism: Poecilus cupreus (assembly GCA_963942605.1). Lineage (NCBI taxonomy): Eukaryota > Metazoa > Arthropoda > Insecta > Coleoptera > Carabidae > Poecilus > Poecilus cupreus. The sequence goes on from OZ012718.1 coordinate 22,664,878, forward strand.
TCACGTTGTGGCCAGGCACTTTATAAAAATGTTAAAATTAGAGAAACAGATGTCAGACCTAATAAAATTATTGACGATTATCTAAATATTTATGGAAATGTTTTATTTTATAGATAATAAATACTTTTATATTATATTTGGAAATATGAATTTCTTTTTATTGTCTTTCCTCTCTAAGGATTATTTATACATGAAAGGAAAAATTTATTATAGTAATAAGTTAAAAATGCAACAATCCAGAAATCCTACCTCATCTAATGAACCCTTTCTTTCTCCTGTCACACAAGCCATTGAAACAGCGGTAAGCGACAACAGGCAGAAATTACGAGTCTGTACGTCTGCGTATATTGCAGGATTTATTGGCCGACGAATATTGAATAAAACTTGTATGACCTGTATTTCGTTTTATACAAGTAACAAATGCAGCGACAGTCATGCTGTTATTAGATTGAAGGACTATGGTGTACAAACCATTATTAGTTTATCCTGCGGAAGGAATTATTCAGCAAATTAGGAAATTTTTAAAAATATTCCAAAAAATATTAATTCCAATAATGTTATATTATCTCTGTAAATAATATTGTTAAAGATTTTGATTTTAAAAATCCTTGTGCAACTCATACAGAAATTATGAATAATAATGTTCTCTTGACGCTTTGTCACGTTATGTCTAGGCACTTTATAAAAATGTTAAAATTAGAAAAAAAGATATCAGACCTAATAAAATTATTGACGATTATGTAAATATTTATGGAAATGTTTTATTTTATAGATAATAAATACTTTTATATTATATTTGGAAATATGAATTTCTTTTTATTGCCTTTCCTCTCTAAGGATTATTTATACATGAAAGGAAAAATTTATTATAGTAATAAGTTAAAAATGCAACAATCCAGAAATCTTACCTCATCTACTGAACTCTTTCTTTCTCCTGTCACACAAGCCATTAAAACAGCGGTAAGCGACAACAGGCAGAAATTACGAGTCTGTACGTCTGCGTATATTGCAGGATTTATTGGCCGACGAATATTGAATAAAACTTGCATGACCTGTATTTTGCTTTATACAAGTAACAAATGCAGCGACAGTCATGCTGTTATTAGATTGAAGGACTATGGTGTACAAACCATTATTAGTTTATCCTGCGGAAGGAATTATTCAGCAAATTGGGATATTTTTAAAAATATTCCAAAAAATATTAATTCCAATAATCTTATATTATCTCTGTAAATAATATTGTTAAAGATTTTGATTTAAAAAATCCTTGTGCAACTCCATACAGAAATTATGAATAATAATGTTCTCTTGACGCTTTGTCACGTTATGTCCAGGCACTTTATAAAAATGTTAAAATTAGAAAAAAAGATATCAGACCTAATAAAATTATTGACGATTATGTAAATATTTATGGAAATGTTTTATTTTATAGATAATAAATACTTTTATATTATATTTGGAAATATGAATTTCTTTTTATTGTCTTTCCTCTCTAAGGATTATTTATACATGAAAGGAAAAATTTATTATAGTAATAAGTTAAAAATGCAACAATCCAGAAATCCTACCTCATCTAATGAACCCTTTCTTTCTCCTGTAACACAAGCCATTGAAACAGCGGAAAGCGACAACAGGAAGAAATTACGAGTCTGTACGTCTGCGTATATTGCAGGATTTATTGGCCGACGAATATTGAATAAAACTTGCATGACCTGTATTTCGTTTTATACAAGTAACAAATGCAGCGACAGTCATGCTGTTATTAGATTGAAGGACTATGGTGTACAAACCATTATTAGTTTATCCTGCGGAAGGAATTATTCAGCAAATTGGGAAATTTTTAAAAAATATTCCAAAAAATATTAATTCCAATAATGTTATATTATCTCTGTAAATAATATTGTTAAAGATTTTGATTTAAAAAAGCTTTGTGCAACTAATACAGAAATTATGAATAATAATGTTCTCTTGACGCTTTGTCACGTTATGGCCAGGCACTTTATAAAAATGTTAAAATTAGAGAAACAGATGTCAGACCTAATAAAATTATTGACGATTATCTAAATATTTATGGAAATGTTTTATTTTATAGATAATAAATACTTTTATATTATATTTGGAAATATGAATTTCTTTTTATTGTCTTTCCTCTCTAAGGATTATTTATACATGAAAGGAAAAATTTATTATAGTAATAAGTTAAAAATGCAACAATCCAGAAATCCTACCTCATCTAATGAACCCTTTCTTTCTCCTGTAACACAAGCCATTGAAACAGCGGAAAGCGACAACAGGAAGAAATTACGAGTCTGTACGTCTGCGTATATTGCAGGATTTATTGGCCGACGAATATTGAATAAAACTTGCATGACCTGTATTTCGTTTTGTACAAGTAACAAATGCAGCGACAGTCATGCTGTTATTAGATTGAAGGACTATGGTGTACAAACCATTATTAGTTTATCCTGCGGAAGGAATTATTCAGCAAATTGGGAAATTTTTAAAAAATATTCCAAAAAATATTAATTCCAATAATGTTATATTATCTCTGTAAATAATATTGTTAAAGATTTTGATTTAAAAAAGCTTTGTGCAACTAATACAGAAATTATGAATAATAATGTTCTCTTGACGCTTTGTCACGTTATGGCCAGGCACTTTATAAAAATGTTAAAATTAGAGAAACAGATGTCAGACCTAATAAAATTATTGACGATTATCTAAATATTTATGGAAATGTTTTATTTTATAGATAATAAATACTTTTATATTATATTTGGAAATATGAATTTCTTTTTATTGTCTTTCCTCTCTAAGGATTATTTATACATGAAAGGAAAAATTTATTATAGTGATAAGTTAAAAATATTTTTAATTCATTACTTCAATTTTGGACAAGCAAAAACTATTACAATATTCAATACAGTTGAACTTCCATTGAATGTAATAAATAGCGCATTACTGTTGAATTTCTATTAGTTTTAAGCAAACCACCAACAGTTAACTATAAAGTATTTAATTTTTAAAATATAAAATCATTATTATAGATTAAATGTGTTAAGTGTAATAAAACTTTTGCAAGTAAGAATAATCTGCATCGACAAATGAAAGTGTGCTATATAGCAGGGAAAAATATAAATGTGAAATCTGCGCAGCCGGGTTTACACGCAAAGATGTTTGTAAACGACACAAGAAACCAATTCACGATGTTGACTCACCAGTAGAAAAGATGAAGTTGGATGAAGATGAAATTGGTATGTTAGCAAAACAATCTAAAAAATAGTTTAATTATTGTGAAATATTTTTAGTTGATGCAACACCCGTAAGAAAACGGCAGGACACGCACTGCAAGTTATGTGAAGAATAATTTACAACGATACCTAAATATGCGGGGCAAATAAGATTCCAGAAACGTTAGTGCAACGATTAAACCTTTCAAAGAGAACATAGTTGAAATTTGTTCTAGTTTAAAACACCGAATAGCAAGTTACCGCATAAGCGTAACGTTTCGTTACGTTGATCCTCCAGCAAGTACAGATCCTGTAAAATGGTTTAAAAATAGTTTAAAGAATCGGTGAAATCAATTCCAAGATCTGATTTTACAAACTCCTCGTCTTGAAAAAGTACCAATATGGCTTTCTTTTCGTCGTGCTGATCAACTCCACATTGATGTTGTATGGGTCACAATTAGTAACATTTTACAGAGCAATGCTAATATGTTTATTGATGGAGACTTTGACTCTCGGATTTAACGCAACTTATATTCAGAAATCTTTTTAAAAAGCTGGAACATATTTTTCATTATTATAATGCTTGTGTATATTTGAAGTTGGTATCATGGTTGCGAATAATTTTACTGAGAGAGTGTCGAAGGATGTTTGTGGTTCGATGGATGTTTTTTCAACAACCGGTAAGTTAGGATTTATTTTAATGCTTATAGAAAAGGTAACTAAAATTTTATTTATTCCATAGGATGTTCCTGACACTCGGCAAAAAAATTAAATAGCCCCATAACCGAGGGAGTTAAAAAAGTGAAATTGACAACATTGAAAGACGGCTCATCGCCAATTTTAAAAGATGTTGAGTTAGTACCGATAATATACCCAAATATCATAATACTTGATGACGAGGAAAATGTCCCAGAATCACAACCAGAAACCCAAGAGGAAAAGACGATGATTGCGTGTTTGTTTGTACTTATAAGTAGACTATTAAATTAAAATAAGATGTAAGTTTATGTTAGGGTTAGGACTATTATTATTGAGTTTTTGTGTATAGTTTGAAGATAGAATATTAATTTGATAAAAAATGATTTAAAATTAGAGGTAAGTTTATGTTAGGTTAAAATATGTATTATTTTAAAATACGAATATACATACATTTAAAAAAAAATAATTTTGCCAGCCTACTCAAATTACTAGGTACCTATCCAAGAAATATTTCCAGAAAAAGGTCAGTTAACCAACATTAAATCCACATGAAAAATAGCAGATTTAAAAATGAATAAAAAATATAAACTATCAAAGCTATCAACACTGGGTTTGGAAGAAAAGTCATTGCTGAATGCGAAGAATTTATTACGTATCTTCCACGACGATTCGATGATTTATCGGACAGAGAAATAACTGATTTGAGAAAATCTGTTCCTAAGAGGTGTATAAAATATACAGGGATAAAAAACTATGGTGCTATGGGTAAAAAAGCCCGCTTAGCAGAATTTGTCCAGTTGTAATATATGTATGTATTTTATTGTATTCGATCAAATTATTTTTAAAAAAAAAATATATTTTTGGTAACACTTATCTTCCGACATTATATCAATCAAATATCTTAAGTTAAGAACTCATTTCATTTGTAAAAACAAGACCAGATTCGACAATATTTTAATAAAATTGTGTTATTTAACCCTTAACTGGTATCCTGGGGTCACAGATGACCCCACGCGTACAAACTTGTACATAAAAGACGCAGTTTTGGCAACACTGCACTGAGCATTTCAGTAGCTTCATTAATAACAGTTAGTTAGTCAGTGCTAGACGCGCGTGGTGATTCGGTGTCTTGTGTCGATAATATAAACAATTGGGGTTACGACTGACCCCAAGATACCAGTTACGTTTTTATTTTGATGAAAACATGTCTCGACGGTTTTTGACGGATAAGGAACTGGAGGAGATATTGATGCAAGATAGTGATCACGATGACAATTCAGTGTTAGACAAAGAGTTTGTAGAAAGTGATGATGACATATCGGACGCGGAAAGTGAACATAGTGATCACAACACGGACTCAGAGGAAGAAGTTCAGGAAAGCGAACAAATAGATAACGTGGAAGTGGAAGACAAAGATGACTCTTCCTCGTCAGACACGTCTAATTCCCCGGGTCCTTCTACATCATCTTCCATACGTCGTTTTTCTTGCTTTTATGGAAAAAACAGATATAAATGGGCAAAGATAGCACCAAGACCTTCTGTTCGAATTGCAGCAACAAACATAATTACACATCATCCCGGCTTGATAGGACCAGCAAGAATAGCAAAACCTGCTACGCCTTATGAAGCTTGGCGATTATTATTTACGAATGATATTTTGGAAACAGTTTTAGAACATACAAATGAAAAAATTACAAACTTGAGTGCAAATTACAGTAGCAGTAATGCTACGTTTATAAATCATTTGAGTATTAGTGAACTGAAAGCATTTCTGGGATTGTTATATCTGGCTGGAGTTTTTAAATCTGGCCGAGAGGACGTGACATCTTTGTGGGCAACTGATGGAACAGGAAGAGACATTTTCCGAGCAACTATGCCAATGAGACGTTTTATGTTTCTTCTAACTGTCATAAGATTTGACAATGCAGATAGTAGAGCTCAAAGAATTGCCGATGGAGATAAGTTAGCTGCTATTTCAGAAATTTTCAAGATATTTACAGCAAATTGCAGTGATAATTATGCATGTTCTGAATATGCTACTGTCGATGAGATGCTTGTTCCTTTTAGAGGAAAATGCAAATTTAGAATGTACATGAAGAGCAAACCTGCAAAATATGGTCTAAAAATTATGTGCTTATGTGATGCTAAAACACATTACCTACTGAACGCGTTTGTTTATACCGGCAAAAATTTAGCGAGGCAAAACTCGAACAAAAAAAAATTATCTATTCCTACTCTCGATGTATTATCTTTAGTATCACCAATAGCAAACACAAATAGAAATGTGACCGGGGACAATTGGTTCACATCTATCGAATTAGTAAATGAACTCAAATCTCTTGGCCTTACTTATGTCGGCACAATAAGAAAAAATAAGAGAGATGTACCATCACAATTCCAGCCAAATAAAGATCGAAAAGTCGGCTCATCAATTTTTGGATTCGCTGGAAATCGCACTCTGGTGTCTTATGTGCCCAAAAAAAACAGATCCGTTATTTTACTTAGTACCATGCATCATACGGATACGGTGAACGACCAATCTAAGAAACCTGAAATTATAGAATTTTACAATTCCACTAAATCAGGTGTTGACAGTCTGGACCAGAAATGTGCAAGTTATTCTTGCAATAGGAGAAGTCGCCGATGGCCTCTTACAATATTCTACGGATTACTAAATATTGCAGGCGTAAATTCTTTCATTATTTACACTGCTGCAGCCAATTTAAAACCTATAAAAACTCGAAGAGAGTACAATATTTCTCTAGGAAAGAGCTTAATAAATGATCATTTGCATGAACGCTTAAATTTGAATATTTCAAATGAACTCAAGAATCTAATTAGAATGATTTTGCAAGTTCCAATCTCAAATCAAAAAAATGTTCCCTCTCCCCCTGCCGCAAAAAGACAGAGATGTGCCTTTTGTCCACGTTGCAAGGACCGGAAATATCCAACAACTTGTAGCACATGTGCTAAAACTGTGTGTAGAGAACATGGAATACAAAAAATGATTTGCATCTCTTGTAATACAGACCAAATAATGTAGGTAGAAACGTTGTTGTCATTTTGTTTATAGTTCAATAAAATATGATATTATTCATTTCAGGGGATCAAGTGATGAATGAAGTAGCGGAAAAAAAGTTTGGGGACCTTAAAATTATTATTTTGTTATTATTTTTTCAATAATTTGTAAACGGTGTTAGAATTTCTATTTATTTTGTGTATTTTATATTTTTGCTGAAATAAACGTTATTTTCTATTATTTTGTCTAGTATTTTAATTTGAATCATTGAACCTGATATTGGAAATGTGACTAATGCTATAAAATTGTCAAGTTTTGCAATATTTCAAGAATGTCGCTACTTTTAATTTGGGGTCAACGGTGACCCCAAAATACCAGTTATATTTGACAAAACTAGTATACCAGTTAAGGGTTAAAGGATAATAAATATTATTTTGTGATTTATTATTTCTCCTTATGAATTTCAGTGGAGTTAAGCATAATTATTGTAATGTACATTATTATTAAAAGTAATATTGTTCAGATTCACTTTTAGTTATTGTATTTATATTTATTTCTGTTTATAATTATTTTATTCTACATATAAAATTGTATTTCTCGTATTAAAAGTAAATTTATGATTCATCGGATTAATTTTACACACGCCTACATTCGAGAAAAGCCCCGTATGGGTAAACTTCAGGCAGGCGAGTCAATTACATATCGATGTCGTACTGGAGTGGAATAAGTAACATTATACAGAGTAATGCAAATATATTTGTTAACGGAGAGTTCGAAGTAGAATTGACAAGAGTGTCTATGCATGAATATGGGGGTAAAAAAACTATACATATAATTGTATAGGTTTTAATCATTTCCTCATTTCTTCTTTTTATATTTTTGTATATATTAAACAAATTACATTTTATCTTTCATTAAATATCTATACAGTTTACTTTACTAATTGTTTGATTTAAAATACCATACGGTTACAATGTGTTCACGCTGCCTTCAAACACAAAAAATAGAGTTTTTATAGCTGCAGGTGTTGAACTCAATCCCATTATGCGAGTTGTAGTAAGAATCGTGGGGGATGTTGTTCAATAAAAATATGTGGACATATTTCTAAATTATATATTAAAAAAAAAATTTGGAAACTTTTTTCGTGTCTATGAAGAAATTATTGATTCTTTTCTATCTACGAGAGTTACTCAACGAGAAGATATAGAGCAAGAAAATTTTAATAACTTTTTTCGCATCTGTGAAGAAATAATTGACGCTTCTTCATCATCGAGTGATAATCAGCGAGAAAATTATAATTCGTCTTTAAACACTTGTTTACAAACCGGCTGCTGCGAAGTTTTAGAAAATACAACACGTTTCAATATTATTTCCGATATAGAGAAACATGTAAAACATTTCAGTTTGACTGGACGAAGAATTTCATTTATGCTGAATGATCCGTCAGAAGAAATCTTAGTAACTTGGTTCTACGAACGTGTTAAAAGTGTTGTGGAATATGATATTGAAAATGCTAATCTGTCTGATCATGTTGGATTTATTTTCCGCACACCGAGACTAGAAAATGAGCCAGGCTGCTTAAGTTTCAGACGTGTAGATTAGCTACATATTGATGTTGTTTGGGAAGCTTTGGAAAAAATTCTTCAAAGCAATAAAGACATTTTTTCTGATGGTCAATTTGTTGTTGAAATAACCAAGGTATCATTCATACGATCAGGATGTGGGTTCCTATAAGGGTATGGACTTTCTTACGCCGAATTTTGTAATAAATAAAGAGGTATAATAGATATAATTAATAAAGACAATTTGAGTTTACCACGTGCGCTTAATGTAGCAGAATCGTTGGTAAAAAAAAAAAACATGTTTTAAGGATGTATGAGTGACAAACACGGAATACAAACTTCAATATATGTGTGAATATAAATAGTAATGGTGCTGGTATTCTTGAATATACAGAATTCCAACGATATATTACTCAATATAACATATGTGTATATGAGTACAATGGCAAAGAAAGTGTAATATTTGAAAGTGCAAAAGGAAAAAATCTTCCAAGACTGAATCTTTTGTATCATCAAAACCTTTACACTGTAATAAAAAGTTTAACAGCAACATTCTCATGTAATTATTTTTGCGAGCAGTGTTATGCTCATTATGTTATAAGAACTGGTCATTCCTGTGATAATATCTGTTCTTACTGTAAACAGTTTCCTGTGTGCTTACTAACAAAAAAAGACAGACTGCGTGTACTTTTTTTATAATGTCTGAGCAAAATTAGTTTGGAGCGGTTACAAAATTATGATGTTACAAATTAATCATATAAAATGTATAGATTCGATCATTATTCACCTATGCCTCTATCTCTAAAATTCACGAGGTGGGGAAATATAAAGTGACAATTTATAATAGAGACACAAAAATGGGTGGTTTATTTGTGGATTATGTAAATAACTTTTTAAAAATGAAACTAGAGGTGTCTGGTTATCCTCAAAACTGCATTGATAACCTCGAAAAGCCCAACTACAATTATTTTATGAAGAATGAAGAAGTTCAGCTGGATCTAGCCCAATTTAATAAAAATTCAGGCAAATAGCATTAGCAAAACTCATGCTCAATTCTTTTTGGGGTAAGTGAAGTATTTATATAATTATGGTAATGTTTTATTTGTAAACAGGTAAATTCGCTTAAAACGAAAAACGACCATGCACTGTTTCATTTCCAATGTTGGAGAGGATTCCCACAGTAGGAAGAAGACTGATTTCTAACTGTTGCAATCTAACACTCCGTCATGTAAGAGAGAAATGGATTTATGAGAATTCCGATTTCTCCGTCATTTCTAAATAAGATATATGATTTAGAATAATGTTGTAATATATAGCCGTAATGAACAACCTGCAAAGATCATCAGGGAAAACTGTCAAATTTGAAGATTGTTCTGAAGCTTCTTCGTACTTCAAAATGTTGTAATTTTTTTATTATAAGACATATTAACAAATAATTAATTTGAATATTGTTTTAATTTATATATTTATTTATAAAATTTGATTTATACTTTTCAGGGTGCAATGATGATAATATTGAACGCTGTATTTTTCGCGATTCTGCTGAGTTCTGGTGATACAACGATCCACCTGACCAATCTAGAGGTAAACAGCTACAGCATCTTCGTCAATAATCAGCATGTGCACATCGGGGAAAAATGCCCAATTGTTTAATTTCTCATAAACTATTTAAGTTATCATTTCAATGATTGAAATTATAGATTCCTTGACTATTATAACAGTAATAATTGGTAGATTTATTAATATTTTGTAAAAAGTACTTGAGATATTGACGAAATAAAATCATACGTTATAACGCCGTACCTACTCGTAGTTTTTTATTTGTCTACTATTAAAATATTATTCCCGAGATTAATAGTAATAACATAATAAAAAAATTGTGTGAGAAAAATGTACTAAATCAGCAGAATTGTTTTATGATATTAGTTATAAAACTGTCCACATTACGGCATACGTAATGCTCAAATATATCGTTAAAGTGCTAAATAATAAAATGAAAAAAAAGGATAATCGTCAAAATGACATTTTTTTAAAAATGGAGTAAGGCAATGAAATAAAATTTTAATAGCATATTATAGTATATATTCACTTCAACTAGGCAGCGATAACCTGGATGTTATTTTTGGAGAAGCGGCGGTCACAAGTTTCGCATTCCCGCCTTGTAAGGATTTATGATATTAGTTATAAAACTGTCCACATTACGGCATACGTAATGCTCAAATATATCGTTAAAGTGATAAATAATAAAATGAAAAAAAAGGATAATCGTCCAAATAACATTTTTTTTAAATGGAGTAAGGCAATGAAATAAAATTTTAATAGCATATTATAGTATATATTCACTTCAACTAGGCAGCGATAACCTGGATGTTATTTTTGGAGAAGCGGCGGTCACAAGTTTCGCATTCCCGCCTTGTAAGGATTTATGATATTAGTTATAAAACTGTCCACATTACGGCATACGTAATGCTCAAATATATCGTTAAAGTGATAAATAATAAAATGAAAAAAAAGGATAATCGTCCAAATAACATTTTTTTTAAATGGAGTAAGGCAATGAAATAAAATTTTAATAGCATATTACAGTATATATTCACTTCAACTAGGCAGCGATAACCTGGATGTTATTTTTGGAGAAGCGGCGGTCACAAGTTTCGCATTCCCGCCTTGTAAGGATTTTCCAAAAACAATTACCGTCTGCTAGATGTTCATACTAGGCCACTGGGCAGCTCCAGGACTATTTTTGTGGCCATAGGGGTTGATTCTAACCCCATAATGAACGTGGCAATGAGAGTGTACAATATAAACAACATACACAATAAAAATATAGTGAAGTACTTTGATATTTTAGATATAAATTATTTTAGAAAAATAAGTTTAAAAAAGTGTGTAGCCAAGAATAAATGGACATAAAATGTTAAGTTTAAATAGTGTAGAAATTATTGTATTGCCGAGAGAACAATTTATGAAACAATTTTTTGTATTAAACAAAGAACAAATAAACAATCCAATAAATATAAGCACAACAATTATAAAATACTTTTAAAAAAATAACGTACAGTTAATAATAGATATAAGAAATTTGTGCATGGCACTGTTGTATATAGTTTCAGAAATAAGTTAGAATTAGAAGATAGTTTATACAAAAATACTAATAATATTGTAGACTTTAGAGAAATATTAAATAATTATTAATTTAAGATGGTTAAAGCAGGTAAAAAATCAATCACATGGTTCTATAATAGCCTGAAAGACGTAGTAGAACATATGCTAAAAAGCTCCCAAACGATTATATTGGTTTCATTTTCACCAAACCCGGTTTGAAAATGGACTGGGATGGCTAAGATTTCGCCGTGCTACAGCTGCACATCGACGCAGTTTGGAAATCCTACAGAGTAACCAAAGAGCCTTCTCTGATGGCCAATTTATCATTGAAATGACAAAGATATGTGTGCCTTCAGGTTCTGGAAAACTAGGAGGACATGGAATGCCTTACGCAGAATTTTGCAGACGAAAATATGGTGTTATTGAAATAGTTAACAGGGATAATTTTTGCGTACCTCATGTACTTGTTGTAGTGGATTCCCTGGTTAATAAAGACTTGTGTCTTCAGAGCATAAAAGCACAAAATTGAAGACAAAAGCTGGCATAAATAATTAATGAAAATGGTGTAAGTATCCCCGAGCTAACAGAATTTCAACGTTAAAATATAACATATGCGTTTAATTGTCGTGAAAATGAGCAAAAGATACAAATCTACCAAGACTAAATCTTTTGTACCACCAAAATCACTATTCTGTTATAAAAAGTTTAACTGCAACACTTTCGTGCAAATACTTTTGCGAGAAATTGTCATGCGCTATATAATAACAGAATTAGTTATACTTGTGAAAATAAAACTGCAAACTCTGAAATGCTCTTCTGTTCAGCATTTAATTAAATGTGATCTGTGTCAAAGGAACTTCCGGGGATGAAATTGTTATAGTAACCATTTAAACTCAGTGTGTAGACTATTTAAAAATAGATATTTTTTGGTCGTATGTTTCTATCGTGTATAAGAATAAGACTGTTTTTATAGTTGTGGGTGTGGATCCTAATCCGATGTCGAGTTGCAGTCAGAATTGTTTTCGATAATAAAAAATATATGGAAATAAAAGACTTTCATTATGAATTTTGTGAAACGTGTTCAATTTAAGAAAATATGCGAACAAAAAAGATTTGTCGTTTAACACATGTGGACAATGTAGCATTAAGTGTATTACTTATAGAACAATTAAAGTACTGGTTTGCTAATAAATATTTTATTGTAAGTAAGGAAGTAGGAATCACGTTCTACGACTTCTACAAGATTCAGTGTTTAGCGTTCCGTTTCTGAAAACATCCGGTGAGCAGCGCTATTATCGCTGCTCCCATATTTTCAAATGAACCATAATGCTTACATTTGTTAAATAACGATGATATTTATTTTATACAGATAATTTAAAACTATGTTGGTACATAAATGAAATAAAAATAATTAGAAATATATAGATATTATATTTCCATATTGAAAATAACATTACATAAATTATAAATCGTTATAATATAAGAATTCGACTTAACATTTTTGTAATTTGGATAACTTTTTCTTTTTAGAACAGAGTCTTGCTGAATTTTTGTTGCAAGCTCTTGTGCACTGCCTCATTCTAATTAAAATATAATAATGAATTGCATAAGATATGAGGTCATATTTATGTATATTACAAGGAAATAAAAATTTTCCATTTTGAATTACTTCATTAATCGTATCTCCGAATAAATTAATATTTTGCCAATTTTTACTTAATATCTGCTCGGTTGATTGAATTAAATGATACAATATTGTATTGGAGCATATTAAATATCTTCTTGATTTTATTGTTGTTAATTCCGACATGTTTGACAAATTAATATTTGTATTAAATGTGATTAAATTTGAATAATTATTATTATATCTATCTTCCACAATATTAACTGGTTGTAAATTATCCAAGCCTGTTCTTTGTTTTTTTATTGGCATATCTGGTATTATTCTTATTTTTTGTGGTTTCCGTTTAACTGGTAGCTTTGTTAAATAATTAGGGCAGTTTGGAAAGATGATAGGAATTGCAGTATGTTTGAGTTTTACGGTACGAAGAGGAATCTAAAAGAATATTTGCTCTTACACTTTTTTATATTCATTGATATTATTTATACTTTACTATTTGGTGCAGTCCATTCTCGAATTATGTTCTCTGGAGCAAAATCACATCTTTCTCCGTTAAAAGTTTGTCTTTCCGTGGAATTTCTTTAGATCACGCTTCTAGACGCTTTGATGTAATTCGAAATAATGACATTTTCGTTGCAAGATTTATAACCTGATGTACAGTTTAGTATACAGCACTTACTAAATACCATTTTAATAATCTTTTAATAAACCACAATAGAAAGAACGAGTTGAATTATAACAAAACAACATAATTGACACAAGCCATAAGCGGGAGTCCCGACTGTAGCGCCGCGCTGTGGATTTTTCTATAAACGGAACAGTAAAGTAATGCGCTCTTTATAGGATTTGAATAGGAAGTTGATTTTCCTATCTATCTTGTTTCGTGTAGTAGACGTAAGAGCGTTACCGTTCAACCAATTGTAGTTGGCTCACTTGAATGCTGGCACGGAGACAACCACAGGTTTGTTAATCGAATCTGTTCCATGCGATTTTCAAGAATGATTGTAGCAGCGCGGTAACATCGGAACATTCTGTATTCAATTTTTATAATGTATTTTAAAATATTACTTTTTCACGGGCGGACGACATTTAGAAAGTAAATGAGGTATAAATACTGCCACAAGATTGTGTTGAATTCAGTCGAGTTCAGTCCAGGTTTTGACAACCAGATTTCAACGCTAAATATAGTAAGATGTTATTTGACATTGTGTGAATGGTACCTTAAAGTATCAACATCACAGAACGAAGTGTTAGTAGGTTTTATGGAGGGCAATTTAGACTTTGCACGTGCTAAATTATTAAGCATAGAAAGAAGATTGAAACCTAACAGTTTGTGTTGTATGTTGGCACAACAACTTAATATGATGGACCCAGAAAAAACAGCAGTAACCTTTAAAATATACAGGGTTAAACATGCCGAGAGAAATGTCAGACAAATAGAACTACCTATTCCAGATTCTTACGTAAAATTAGGTTAGGGGAAGTGTAGATCGTACCACCGGAAAAGTAAATACACCACTTAAATTCTTTACCATGCGCGAGAGCGAATTCACTGAAGCTTTTTCCTACGTACAAAGCATAGATAGAAAATCTGTAACATACGAAAACGCGTATGCCTTCCTTAGACGTCGAGCCAAGGGTGTTAGTTTAATTTCTAAAGAGTTGATTGCCCCGTGGCATTTACCAGCAAGACGTTTCGACGCTGTAGCTATAGTCTTATTATTGTACTATATGCTGTTACGAGAAGATCGTGAACGTATAATGGACAATATTGGTGTTGGTGACACATGGGAAAAAATAAAAGCTTTTTTCCGCAATGCCACTAGGTTAGTATTCTTACCGCTTACAATATAATGTTTTAATTTTCTTTGAAGATTTGAACGCAAATGAAAACTAAAGTGAAGAGAAAAGCGTCAGCTCTTTCGACCAGCCGTGGAAGAACTGATGGTGGCTCAATTAATTAATTAATTAATTGAAAATGAAAAAAATACAGCTGACGCCGTGGAACAATGTTTACGAATACCTAAAAAGAAAACATGTTGCATGACATTATAAAATTATATTATTTTGACATTGTGTCACGTTGAAACACTTTTTCACTGGTATTAATAAATTGAAAATGTACAAAATTTAGCTGACGTCGTGGAATCATTATTTTCTGGTGACAAATGTCCAGCTAATGTAAAATATCAAGATCAAGTTCAAATTGATAAAACTCCTATATTATGTTGTAACGCAGATCCATTTCCTAAAAAAGATGCATTTAATGTTCGATGTGTAAGATATTATTGGAAAACATTGGTTAGGGATTTTTATGTTAAAATGATATATCCATAAATTTGTATCTTTTATTTGCAAAATATAATATACATAAAATGGTAATTCTTCATATGATTCTATCCATTTTACATTTACAGGTTTAGTTTGACTAAAATGATAACTTTTACTTTTAAACGAAACGAAACTAGGTCGCGAAATGAGTTACATTCACGGCGTGCACCAGCTTTGTCTGTACATGACGGGGACGCTACCGAAATTTTCGACAACTTCAGCTTACGTACACAAAGTTATTGAGTCTTCCAACATGAAGTCTGATTCAGACTCTTGTAGATTTGTGCGATTCAGTTACAGATATTAGTAATTTTAATATGGACTGCATTGATACAGAATTGTTTGAATCTGATAACCGTGTTGACATGATTGAAAACAACGCTAAACCACGAGAGCCGGATAATAACCAGTATAAAGTTGAAAATATTAAGACGCCAGCTTAGGTAAATAATTTTAAGATTTGCTGTACATGGACAATCAGGAATATTTCACCAATGAGCAATTAAAGAAAATAGAAGTAATCGCTGATATAGCATCAGTAATTGATAGATTCGAATTACCTCATACCTATGACTTTAGGGACAATCACGAAAGTTTGTTATATATAAGTTGCATTTATCTAATGACTGCATAAATGGACATTTCATTAGATTTCAAAAATTATATACACCTATATAGGCTCACTGCCGCGAGCAGCACCCGGACCGCGCGCTCGACAGCCTCACCCACGGCATCGCCAGGGCCATATAACAATTGATAATTATATTTGTATCATTGATTTTGAAATTTTATATAAGATAAATGAAGTGTTTCTTTATTTAAATTTGCAATGCTGTTGATTGAACACAAGAAAATCGTCATAAGGAGCCAGATTAGGTTTTTCAGTATTACACAGTAAATCCGTGTATAAAAAAACATTCAAGACAAGAAAAAATTCCGAACAAGTATTCAAGAAATAAAAGAGAACAATTAAAATTATATTATTTTGACATTATGTCACGTTATGTTGAAACACTTTATCACTGGGATTAATAAATTGAAAATGAAAAAAAATTTGCTGACGTCTGGAACAATGTTTACAAATACCTAAAAAGCGAAGATGTCGCATGACATTATACTCTGTGAATCAAATGGAAGAGTTACAGAATATGCTGCAAAGTTGGTGGAACGAGCAGAACGATACCATAGCATAAACATTTGTCTTGCACGACTGCAATTACTCAGACAAATCCTGTCGTTGCCCCATGTTCGTCAGAATCAATAGACGGCGTCGTCGAACTCAATACATGCATTTCTCAGATACAGTCTCACGACAATATTGGGAAAATATTACTAAGTATTTCGCAACACTTCCAAGACAAAGTATCTACTGTGCAATTGGAAACACTTTACGTCCATATTCGCTTAATTCTAGCACATGTAATGAGGGACTCAACAAATTCTCTTGAACAGCAAATGGACTCATACAATTGCGGAATGGAAATTTCTAGCGGATCAAATACCAATCAATCCTTTCAGCACGGCATTGATCAAATTAATGCAAATAGTAAAAGAAGAAATAACTATTATTGTGTATTCAATCCTATTGAATTAATTTTGGGCTAATCCATCCGAAAGCATAATTCGTCTCCTTCACTCAGTATTATTTATGTAATAAGAAGTGAAACTGAAAAAATTGATGCCGACACATGGCAGAACTGTGTAAATCATATGAAAAAAAAAAAAAAATTCAATTAGAATATTTAAGTGAAATGAGCAGGGGAGTTTCTGATGATTTTGCTAGTGATGAAAGTGATGTTTCTGAATAGATAACACTGTAAATATTTGTAAACTTTCAAAATATTTAAATTCTGACGATGCTAGTAGACATACATATAACATTTTTAAATGGCATAAATTCATAAGATATTGTATATAATATATAAAACATTGTATCTATTAATTAAAATAAATAAAATATATTATAGGCTTTTTTAAAGCGACCCTTTTTTAAAGCGACCCTTTGATATTGTGTTTATTCTGGTACTTACAGTGACTCATCAATTTTAAGCTTCAAATCCAGTGCTTGACTGGCTACCTGGAGTGACCGACATTGCTTAGGATGAATAGAAAACCACATCCATAACGGTCATCAACTGATCCCTTGCGCTTCTATAATGTGTACATTCGAGAACTGTGCTACAATAACAGTTATTATTTTTGATGACGATATTATATTAATTAATTAAGGAATGATGTCAAATGTAAGTTCTGCAGATAATGGAAGCGCCACCGATGGCCCAAGAAGTATGACAGATGCTCATACATCCGCTGGAGAGTTTTATTTTACTATATTGATTATAATTTAAATTTAATTTTTCATAAAGTATTAGACAATAGTAAAAAGAGGAAGGTGGATAATCCAATTTCCCTAGACCCCTAGAGGAAAAGAAAAAATCAAAATTGAGCTTAC
The DNA here is from genome assembly GCA_963942605.1 of Poecilus cupreus. Classification (NCBI taxonomy): domain Eukaryota; kingdom Metazoa; phylum Arthropoda; class Insecta; order Coleoptera; family Carabidae; genus Poecilus; species Poecilus cupreus. Next base: position 22,682,897 of record OZ012718.1, read on the forward strand.
AACCCTCATAGATAAAGATGGATCTTCGGTATCACCAGACATCGAATTAGTGCCAGTTGTTTTCCCCAATATTGTGATTGTGGACATCGATGACGAAGAAAACAATTCAAACTTGCCAACCGACGCTTATGACTTGGACAATGGAAGCGTTTGCTATTATTTATTTATCTGCTGGTGTATGTGTATACATTTAATTGCTAACAATTTTTATTTCAAACATTTTTTATAGCTATCCTCATACTTGAAATAATCCAGTGTCGTTCTTAAATGAACGCATGATTTTTCTTCGATCACAAAACTCTTTCTCCGCAATATAACTCCATAGTTCACCGTAGACTAAATTAAAACCGTGGATGTAGCTAAAAATTGCTGTAAACACATAAATAAATTCATTTTACTAACACCAAAGTGTATTCGATATCAAAAAGGGTGCTTTAATCCACTCAGTTACAAAGAAATGACAGAGACAAAGTATATTGTAAGTTTATACAAAAATATATGTATATTTATTTGTTCATTAACAATAATATCCGTAAATCAAGTTTACCCTAATGCACATTGCTATTATTTTTTTACCTGCTTGTGTAAGTTATATAAACTAAACAATTGGGATATCATAATCTTCGTTTTAAAAACAATTGTAAGATAAATCAACTTTGCTCGTTCTAGAATCATGTGCGACGCATGATAGATGAATATAAATTGCAATTGAACAGATGCAATCAAATCTGTTCTGTTGTCAGTTCGTCGTCGTCAGATCTCGTTAGTGAGTCTTTAGTCGTCGGTCGACTTTTTGTGAAATGTTAGTGCCAAGTGCAAACCAGGGTTTTTACTCGACAACGCCAAGCCTGTAGGAGGAGGATATAAGGTTTGGATAAACCTTATTGGTTTATTATCGATTCTGTTACGGGTGAGTGGCATTTTCGAAGTTGACGAAGAACTTAGAGACTTTATCATCATCGGAAGACGAAGCAGAGCAGACTCAGCGCCCAGCGACTCCGGACATTCAACTAGAAGCCATGGAAGTGAACACTCAGGCAGTTCTCGAGGACCTAGACGTCACCGAACTCAGTCAGAGTCGTCCGCCAGCAGTTCCTCAAGCGAATCCTCAGAATCATCTTCTTCTTCTGGAGCTACTGTAGGAGGACAAAGTAACGCTACACATAATTTTGAAAGTAGTGACAACTATGATACAGGAAGCGATGAAGAAGAGGAACCTACAGTGGACGAAGAGTTGGTATTCGATCTACGGAATTATGTTGAATGTTCTCAAGAAAATGAAGAGCAAACATTTAGATTTAAAAAATTGCTCTTGGGAACTTTTCGAGAAGTTCCTGCACGACGAACAATTATACACGACATTTTCGAAAGAAGCACCACCGGTGGACAATGTGGAGAGATTCTTCGAATTGTACGCGTTCCATTCCGAGGAGCTGTCTTCATTATTGCCAGCCATGACAACCATTACCACGTCGTCCACGACTGTTCCTACACCAGCAGTCACTGCCGCTGTTCAAGAATCGCCGAATTCCGGGGTCTCATCAAACGGAGAAAATTTCGAAGGCGAACTGTTCGGTCCGTCGACTTCTCAATCGAACATTGGGTCAATCTCGCAAACTATCTCGAAACAGATGAACGGCGAGTGTGTCACTTTGAAGTCGCCGGGAGAAAGTGGATTCAATGTGATCAAACTGGACGTGAACAAATTCAAAGATGTTTGCAATCTAGACAAGAAGAACTGGTGGAAGACCGCTCAGTATCGAATGACTTTCCTGACTTCCTCGGGTGTGGATCCCAAGGAACAAACAGTGAAAAAACACATCAATCAAGTTTGCAAACAGATGAAGGAAATTCCCAGCGTGAAAAAGGAAGTAAAGGAGACCGGATCCTCCAGTTACTTAATACTACTCTTTGGGCTAATAGTAAGTATAAGTGGTTGCCAAGATCCAATACATTATTACAAAAGTGTGTAGAGTATATTGGTTTGGAATATTGTGAAAAAACATAGAGGAATTTTGACAAATTTATTCTAGTATTGATCCAAAAAATTTAGCCAAGCCGAGCCAATCACCCACCATCATGATTAACTCACTAATGCAATTGTAAGTAGGATTAAGGGTTTCTTATGTAATTTCGCATTCAATAAAACACGCTATGTCAAGTTACCAACCAATTTATTCACAACGAATGTAGTGTCTTCATACAGTACAGTCGTCGCTTGATAATAGGCCATCTGATGCTATCCGGTATTTATTTAAGGTAAGAGTCATGCTTCAGTGTTTGTATTTCATCTAAATCTCCTAGGGGCATGACATTTGCTTATTGTAAATTGCTTCTTGTAATCAAATAAATTCGTTTTTAAAAAGTAAACGAAGGAACCTTTTTAGTTGACTGGCGCAGTCGGTAGGATTCCCAAAAAATGAATGCACGATCACAAAGCTCTTTCTACGCAATATAACTCCATCGTTCACCGTAGACTTAATTAAAATAGTGGGTGTATATTATACGAACTAGAGAATTTTCTAGAGACTTGGGATGAGATTTACATGAAATTATGCAGTTAAAGGTGCACATTAAACTATTCACCGTAATGATGAAATCCCGCTGTCAGAGTGGAATATTAAGAAGTCAAAAGGAAGATATTATCCCATTATCAGAATTAAAAACTAGTGTAGATACCACGGTAAAGTGAAAAGATTGTTCAGGGTATGATTGGTCTCCTGAGGATAATGTACCTTTCGTAGAGCTAATACATATAGTAAGAGAAACGAAGGAATTAAGATTTCGCCTATTATAAATAGTGGTATAAGACAAACGAAATAAAATATATTTAAAAGAATTGGTAATAAAATTATTGGAAACTGAGACGCTAACCTGAGTTTACCAACGTGTAGACTCCTGGGTTATGGGGCAGGGCCGTTGTTTATTTTTCTAATACAGTACCAGTAATAAACCAACAACCAGTGCTACCTATTTAGACGACTGGTACAAAGAAACGTTCAAGTTTAAATATTGCACGATCTAGAGAAGTTTCTAGAACGAGACTCGGGCTGAGTTTTACATGAAACTATACCCATTAACTTCTATTCACCGATAATGATGAAATACCGCTGTCAGAGTGGAGGAAAAGATATGATGTTAAAGAGGTAAGGGAAAGTTGATTAAGTCAAATGGAAGTATAAGATAAGGAAGATATTATCCCATTATCAGAATTAAAATCTAGTGTAGGAAGCAGATACCACGGTAAAGTGGAAAGATTGTTCAGATTATGATTGGTCGTCGGAGGATAATCTACCTTTGGTAGAGCTAATACATAAAGAAAGATAAGCGCAGGAATTAAGCTTCCGCCTGTAGAAAATTTTCGTGCATATATATAATTTCCTGTTCTGTGTGATCACGGATGGACATTCTAGCGAACATCTTCGAAGATCTAAAATGTGGCAGATATGCGAGGTAGGTACCTGTCCAGGAGACCCGTCTACTTGCAGTACGACAGTGTCGTTTTAATTTGAAATTTTTCTGGTGCATATATTTTCCTGTTCTGAGTTATCATGGACATCCAAGAGGACGTCTTCGAAACTCTTTTTAAAATTTAGTTACATTGACCATTATACTTTTAAGTTTAACACATTCAAATGTGGATGTCGAACGAGTATTCAGTCAAATGAATATAATAAAGAATAAAATAAATAACAGAATGAAGCCAGATCTCCAAAATAGTATTCGACATAATATAAGCCTTAAGTGTATTGATAAATGCTGTAAAAATAACATATTTATCTATGTACTCGTAATAAATACTTGATATGTAGAATGATTGTAAACATTGGGCTGTTTTGTAAGCAGTGCCTTGTAATATAGACAAAAATTTATACATTATTATATATTACTCTTTCTATAAAATAAAGTGTAATATTTATAAAACTTAAGTATTTAGAGATTTCTGAAAAAAAAACTGAAGATTTTTTCAGAGATATTTGGAGGTTATCTAAAAATTTATTCTAGCTATATTCTGGAGACTTTTTGTTAATATTAGTAAGCAACTCTGCTCGATGACATGAAATGCGACAAATGCGCAGATTACCTATCCAGGAGGCCCGTGTACTTGCAGTACGACAGTGTCGTTTTAATTTGAAATTTTTCTGGTGCATATATTTTCCTGTTCTGAGTTATCATGGACATCCCAGAGGACGTCTTCGAAACCCTTTTTAAAATTTAGTAACATTGACCATTATACTTTTAAGTTTACCACATTCTAATGCGAATGTCGAACGAGTCTTCAGTCAAATGAATATAATAAAGAATAAAAATAAGAAACAGAATTATTATATATTACTCTTTCTATAAAATAAAGTGTAATATTTATGAAACTTTTGCATTTAGAGATTTCAGAAAAAAAAAACTGGAGATTTTTTTGTTAATATTAGTAAGCAACTCTGCTCGATGACATGAAATGCGACAAATGCGCAGGTTACCTATCCAGGAGCCCTGTGTACTTGCAGTACGATAGTGATATGCCTTAAAGCGTCTAGCTACACTCAACAAACAATACAAAGCAGTAGCGGCGCGTGGTCCAGTGTCGCAAGCAGCACCCAGACCAAGTTAGTAGAACTATATCCCTAGGTGTGTAGACGAGAAAGATATTCCACACGGATCACTTATTGGGTGATTCAAACAGAGCCTCTAACTGTAGGTGTGAAAGTGCTGTTCGTATTGCACACCAAGGTATGTGTGTACACGAGAAAGATGTTCCACGCGGTTAGCTTATTGGGGGTTTTGAACAGAACATCTATTGGAGTTGCAAGTTCTATTCCTATTGCACACCAAGATGTAGTATATGTAGACGAGGAAGATGTTCCACGCGGTTAGCTTATTGGATGATTCGAACAGAGCATCTGTCGGCGTTGCAAGTTCTATTCCTATTGCACACAAAGATGTAGTATACGTAGACAAGGAAGATATACCACGCGGTGCGGTTATTGGGTGATGCGAACAGAGCATCTGTCGGCGTTGCAAGTTCTATTTCTATTGCACACCAATATGTTGTATACGTAGACGAGGAAGATATACCACGCGGTGCGCTTATTGGGTGATTCGAACAGAGCATCTGTCGGCGTTGCAAGTTCTATTCCTATTGTACACAAAGATGTAGTATACGTAGACGAGCAAGATATACCACGCGGTGCGGTTATTGGGTGATTCGAACAGAGCATCTGTCGGCGTTGCAAGTTCTATTTCTATTGCACACCAATATGTTGTATACGTAGACGAGGAAGATATACCACGCGGTGCGCTTATTGGGTGATTCGAACAAAGCCTCTGGCTTCAGATATAAATAAGAGTAATAAAGGGCGACTTTATTTTTAATTTTTAAATAAAGCCAAGATATGGTCGAATATATTGCGGAGTATATCATTCAAAAATAGTACAATTGAATATTTGTATATTTTATACAATTAACACATATATAAAAGAACAAACAATGTCAGATGGCGAATTGAAATTGAAGAGAAGTCTCTCATTTCCAAAAGTTATTAACAAAAGAAAAAAATGCAGTTATGTGTGCTGACCTCCATAGATGGAATATGTTACAAAGACATGAAAGTAACATTGATGTTGCAGAATGTTTAGATAATTTTTTGAACTCCTAATCTGTATTCTGACTCACACAGATGGATGCAAAGATGTATGGTCTTAAACAATAACCGTGTAATGCCACCTGACTATAATGTTAAAAATAATATCCCAATACCAGGTGAGTCATGTCATTATGATCAGTATGGTGGTTTTTGAAGGTATGTTCTATTCCTATTGCACACCAAGATGTAGTATACGTAGACGAGGAAGATATACCACGCGGTGCGGTTATTGGGTGATTCGAACAGAGCATCTGTCGGCGTTGCAAGTTCTATTCCTATTGTACACAAAGATGTAGTATACGTAGACGAGCAAGATATACCACGCGGTGCGGTTATTGGGTGATTCGAACAGAGCATCTGTCGGCGTTGCAAGTTCTATTTCTATTGCACACCAATATGTTGTATACGTAGACGAGGAAGATATACCACGCGGTGCGCTTATTGGGTGATTCGAACAAAGCCTCTGGCTTCAGATATAAATAAGAGTAATAAAGGGCGACTTTATTTTTAATTTTTAAATAAAGCCAAGATATGGTCGAATATATTGCGGAGTATATCATTCAAAAATAGTACAATTGAATATTTGTATATTTTATACAATTAACACATATATAAAAGAACAAACAATGTCAGATGGCGAATTGAAATTGAAGAGAAGTCTCTCATTTCCAAAAGTTATTAACAAAAGAAAAAAATGCAGTTATGTGTGCTGACCTCCATAGATGGAATATGTTACAAAGACATGAAAGTAACATTGGTGTTGCAGAATGTTTAGATAATTTTTTGAACTCCTAATCTGTATTCTGACTCACACAGATGGATGCAAAGATGTATGGTCTTAAACAATAACCGTGTAATGCCACCTGACTATAATGTTAAAAATAATATCCCAATACCAGGTGAGTCATGTCATTATGATCAGTATGGTGGTTTTTGAAGGTATGTTACAAAAACTCTGGACATTAACAACTATATGCATAATTAAAGTTGTTGCTGAAGAGGAGAAGATGGATATAGAAATACTAGAACAAGGAGATAATATTTCATTATTGATTAAGTGGACAAATGATCAGTTTCCACGTAGGGATATTTTGCGGGCAGTCTTCCTAAATAATTTAGAGAGAGGTTTCAACAGGATGGGGCTGAAATTAAAAAAGGAAGAAACATGGTTTTCATCTTTATTGTTTGAGTATGGCAAAGTCAGATGGTATGATGGATGTCCAATATCATCAGGGGCAAAAAGAGCTGTCAGGATTATACCTGATGAACATGATGGAGTCCCTACAACTGATTTGTCACAAGTAATAGTAGTAATATTATGTTTTGAGTTTGTTAAATAATCCAATCCAGAACAAGCCGAATATGGCAACAATGTGCTGCACGTGTTGGCTGGTCTCGAACCTCTAGACGCACATGAAAAGCAATATTTGTATATGCCTGAAATATAATCTCCAAATCTATAACTCTATATAATGTGCTTAAGAATAACTTTGCTTAAAGATATGTGAATGTTTCTGTGTAGCTGTTTTCTACACAGTCAGTTGAAGTTCTTTCAATTTAGAGAGTAAATATAAATATAGTAAGATTACTCTGTTCGAAACAACGAAAAATTATTGTGAACGAACGAACAAGCCGAATATGGCAACAATTTGCTGCACGTGTTGGCTGGTCTCGAACCTCTACACGCCCAAACTAAGAAAACAAAATTCATAACAATATTCCATAAATTGGATGGAGTAGCGTTGCAGTACTTCATTTTGCAGCACTTTTCCAGCACTACAGCGTATATGAAAGAACAGGAAATTGAAACATCTGTTACTGATATGGACAGTGTCTCGTGGCAAAATTGAAGATGTGCCACTGTAATGTTGCTTGCATAAAAATATGTGGTCGAATATATTGCGGAGTATATCATTCAAAAATAGTACAATTGAATATTTGTATATTTTATACAATTAACACATATATAAAAGAACAAACAATGTCAGATGGCGAATTGAAATTGAAGAGAAGTCTCTCATTTCCAAAAGTTATTAACAAAAGAAAAAAATGCAGTTATGTGTGCTGACCTCCATAGATGGAATATGTTACAAAGACATGAAAGTAACATTGATGTTGCAAAATGTTTAGATAATTTTTTGAACTCCTAATCTGTATTCTGACTCACACAGATGGATGCAAAGATGTATGGTCTTAAACAATAACCGTGTAATGCCACCTGACTATAATGTTAAAAATAATATCCCAATACCAGGTAAGTCATGTCATTATGATCAGTATGGTGGTTTTTGAAGGTATGTTCTATTCCTATTGCACACCAAGATGTAGTATACGTAGACGAGGAAGATATACCACGCGGTGCGGTTATTGGGTGATTCGAACAGAGCATCTGTCGGCGTTGCAAGTTCTATTTCTATTGCACACCAATATGTTGTATACGTAGACGAGGAAGATATACCACGCGGTGCGCTTATTGGGTGATTCGAACAAAGCCTCTGGCTTCAGATATAAATAAGAGTAATAAAGGGCGACTTTATTTTTAATTTTTAAATAAAGCCAAGATGTGGTCGAATATATTGCGGAGTATATCATTCAAAAATAGTACAATTGAATATTTGTATATTTTAAACAATTAACACATATATAAAAGAACAAACAATATCAGATGGCGAATTGAAATTGAAGAGAAGTCTCTCATTTCCAAAAGTTATTAACAAAAGAAAAAAATGCAGTTATGTGTGCTGACCTCCATAGATGGAATATGTTACAAAGACATGAAAGTAACATTGGTGTTGCAGAATGTTTAGATAATTTTTTGAACTCCTAATCTGTATTCTGACTCACACAGATGGATGCAAAGATGTATGGTCTTAAACAATAACCGTGTAATGCCACATGACTATAATGTTAAAAATAATATCCCAATACCAGGTGAGTCATGTCATTATGATCAGTATGGTGGTTTTTGAAGGTATGTTACAAAAACTCTGGACATTAACAACTATATGCATAATTAAAGTTGTTGCTGAAGAGGAGAAGATGGATATAGAAATACTAGAACAAGGAGATAATATTTCATTATTGATTAAGTGGACAAATGATCAGTTTCCACGTAGGGATATTTTGCGGGCAGTCTTCCTAAATAATTTAGAGAGAGGTTTCAACAGGATGGGGCTGAAATTAAAAAAGGAAGAAACATGGTTTTCATCTTTATTGTTTGAGTATGGCAAAGTCAGATGGTATGATGGATGTCCAATATCATCAGGGGCAAAAAGAGCTGTCAGGATTATACCTGATGAACATGATGGAGTCCCTACAACTGATTTGTCACAAGTAATAGTAGTAATATTATGTTTTGAGTTTGTTAAATAATCCAATCCAGAACAAGCCGAATATGGCAACAATGTGCTGCACGTGTTGGCTGGTCTCGAACCTCTAGACGCACATGAAAAGCAATATTTGTAAATGCCTGAAATATAATCTCCAAATCTATAACTCTATATAATGTGCTTAAGAATAACTTTGCTTAAAGATATGTGAATGTTTCTGTGTCGCTGTTTTCTACACAGTCAGTTGAAGTTCTTTCAATTTAGAGAGTAAATATAAATATAGTAAGATTACTCTGTTCGAAACAACGAAAAATTATTGTGAACGAACGAACAAGCCGAATATGGCAACAATTTGCTGCACGTGTTGGCTGGTCTCGAACCTCTACACGCCCAAACTAAGAAAACAAAATTCATAACAATATTCCATAAATTGGATGGAGTAGCGTTGCAGTACTTCATTTTGCAGCACTTTTCCAGCACTACAGCGTATATGAAAGAACAGGAAATTGAAACATCTGTTACTGATATGGACAGTGTCTCGTGGCAAACGCCCAAACTAAGAAAACAAAATTCGTAACAATATTCCATAAATTGGATGGAGTAGCGTTGCAGTACTTCATTTTGCAGCACTTTTCCAGCACTACAGCGTATATGAAAGAACAGGAAATTGAAACATCTGTTACTGATATGGACAGTGTCTCGTGGCAAAATTGAAGATGTGCCACTGTAATGTTGCTTGCATAAAAAGCACGCATGTAAAAGCGTGTTTATCAAATGCACCTTGTAGGTATTAGAGATTTTGAATGTTCAATGCGTAACAAGAAAAAATCACATCACCCCAAAACTACACGAAATTTTGTATCTTCGCATATATTTATATAGGATGTGTAGAATACGTACTGTAAGTATTGTTACTGATAGAACAGTAGCGACAGTCTCATTCCCTCTTGTAGATATAAAAGTACTGTTTAAATTAATTTCAGACAATCAGATACTAAATTTGTCGATTCAGTATTTAGTAAAGGAGAAACGAACAGCGCATTTAGTATTGTTCAGTGTTCCTTTTTTACCCCGTGTATTCTTCTGCTGATATATGGAAGAATGATGAAAGTTCAGCTAGACAGGCCTCCGGAAGTGTTTACTCCTTGAGTCCATAAGTATTTACAGTTGAGTTACAGTTGATTTAAAAAGATAAAGGGCAACTGGCGCAGACTATTTGTGTTGATCAAAATAAAGCAGAGCAAAACACAAATGTTAAATAGCCGAGATAAGCCAACATATTTATTTGAATCCGTAGATTTCTGTATCAAGTTTCATGCATTTCTCTTGAAACTTCAATGCTGTACTTTATTCTTTGAAGATAAATTTCTGATTTCCGTTGTTGCACTCTTTAGCGTCACCAATCTAGGTAAAGATGTACTGTGCACTTACTTAATTCGGCACACAGACTAGAAAGGTGCTGGCCTGAGTGAACCGCGGGAAAAAAGAATCGGCAATCGCCGTAAAAGTAAACCATATGATAAATAGGTCTTAAAGAATGTAGATTCATCAATAGCCAAAAAAAAGAGTACTAGGCAAAATGTATGCCTGAATAATCACCCAAAATAACTGCCGAGAGAACAGATCACCAGAATAGATGGTCGCTGAGAAAATAGATCACCACATAAAATGTTCGTTGAAAATACAATCACCAAAAATATTGGTCAGAAAAATAGATCACTGGATAAAAAGGCCAGCGGGAAAATAAATTGACGGACCATGAAAATAGATTCCAAGTTAAAACGATAGTCGGGAAACTGGACAAACTGATCATAGGATAATTTTCAGATAGAAAAATTATCGTATAATCTAGCCGCCAAAAAAACTTATTACCTGAAACAAATGAACGCCGGAAACAGATGCCAAAAAAGTTAAACATCCGATATATTGGTCTCCAGTAAAATTAAGTAATTGTTTGTCCGCATAATTTAACCCATCGGTAAAATGGATCACCAGATAAAATATTCGCCGAAATTGTAGATTAAATAGGCCAGCGGGAAAATAAATACACCATCAGGATCCAATCGGGAAATTAGGTATCTGGCCAAATCATAGAATAAATTGCCGACAAAAAATTGATTATCGGTAAATCTGAATGAAAAAATGTAAAAACCTGGCAAAATACATCACTAAATAAATTTGCCTCCCGTAAAATTGCGTAATTGATTGCCAGAATAATTGAACCGTCGGTAAATTACTCGCAATGAAAATGGATCATTAGATAAATTGGCTGTCGGGAAAATGCATAACAATAAAAATTGACCACTTAGATAATAGATTCCCAAATAAATTGACAGCCCTGAAAATATATCACCGGATAATTCGTTAACATAGAAACCAGGTAAATTGGCCTCCGGACAAATTGATCAGAAGATAAATTGAATGCCATAAAATTGCTTACCGAATGAAATGGCCTCTTTTTGATTTGAATTTGATCGCTGCATTTTTTGACAAATTATGCGGTAGATAATAAATTCATTATAAGATAGATGAACTTAACAAACCACTAATTTGCCCCAAGAAATAATATGTGCAGCCAAATCATCATGAAATGATACGCAGAATTTTCGTCTTCGGTACAAGCGGAATTTTCAATTTTCATCTCGGAAAAACGTACGACGTTTCTTCCATCCACCCATGGCGAAAAGGCACTGAAAACAAAAGAAGTAATTAAGGATTTCGAAAGTAAATTCAACAATTTAATTAACGTTCATTTGCTTTTATTTCTGTTCCAATAAGAAAAATAGCATTCTTTGAACGCTTTGTAATCAAACGCCTTACACATATCACAACATCGTACGTCCTAACTAAAAATTTCTTCGTTTGTTATTTAAATCAATATTATTTATATTTTATTCTATTAAAAAGAAAAATTATATTATATTCGCCTATCACATTCTTGACTTCATTGCCCTGTAGCAATTAAAGGTAGAGTGGTGAATCAAAAGACGCACCATCACACCATTTTTGACACTTCATAATTATTTGACACGTTTGACACATCTTGACATAGATATTAAAAATGTTTTAGTTATTATAAAATATGTCGTGCGAAATATTTTAAAAGTAATATTTGTACGAGAAGTCATACGTGTTCAGTTGGTTTTACTTGTATAAGAAAGTAGTGTGGTGCCCACACCAGATTTTTGTTTGTTGTTGCAGAGATATTCGCTGTATTTGTTGTTGTTTTATCGAAGAGTTCTTCGATGATCTCTGATGCTCTTCGACCAGTGTGCATTACATAGGTCATCCTTAGAAGTGAAGCGTCAATGGAAAATAAAAAGTAATGTTTAACATATAGTTGTCAAATAAATATTTTGACATGCTTTTTATTATTTTTTTGACAACTAAAAACATTTTAAAGACTACGTTGTATTTTATATTGATGCTTCACGCCTGAGGATAACATGTCTGTATATCAGTAAATTGTTACATTATCTGGCACTACACAATATGGCCCAATTATTTAAACGAGGATTGTGGTTATAATTTGAAAAATGTTTATAATATTTGCACAAATAAAAAAATTTCACGAAATATCACTAAAAATTGGCATATACTTTTATTGTAATTCTATATAATATAAACCCTAAGAAACTCAATGCTGTAGAGCGCATCGTCATATCTCTTAAATTTATAGAAATTTTCGATGATTTTGGAAATGCTACTTTGAATGGCTGCAACTATATTAAAGATATTGAAAAATAGACTCAGTTCTGTGCGTTTCATGTATTTTATTACAAATTTAAAATTTTTCGATTTTCCCCCCCAAATTGCGATAGGCGATAACTCCAAAAATATAAAATATACAGACTCGCAGACTGGACCATTCGATTCAGCTCGTCAAAATACATAAGTATGTAAAATTTCATTAAAATTGCTTCACGCGTTATAGAGTTAGAGCAAAAAGTGTAAAAATGACGTTTTTTGCGAAAAAGGGTACCTAGACGTTTGGCCTGAAAAAGGCCATTTTCAGACTTTTTGCTCTAAAATTTCAACCCACAATCCGAATGTTCTGAAATTTTTAGGGTTTATGTACTTCGATGAGCTGAATCTAATGGTTTAGTCTGCAAGTTCGTATCTCGTTTATTATTTGAGATATCGCCGATCGAAATTTTGAAAAAAAAAATTGTTATTGTGGTATAATATGCACGAATAACACAAAACTGAAGAGTATTTAAGAGAGATGATATTGCGCTCTGCACCAGTCAGCTTTTTAGGGCTTATATTATATAGAAATACAATAAAAGTATATATTTAGTGATATTTCGTGAAATTGAACTGTGTTTAAATGAGTAAGAATGTTTTACGGACACATTAATTAATATAATAATAGTAACAAGTACACAATTTAGGTCTAATAAATAAGGGGAGTCTATAAAGTCCGATTATGTACGAGTTGCATATAACTTTTTATGTTCGACTGCATGGAAAATAAGCTTAAATTACTGTAAATCTTGAACGGAATCAAATATCAACTTCCGCTTTCGGAATTTGATCGTCCGGGCATTTTTCTACTATCAATATTATTTATACGCTTTTGGAGACTGTGGTTCAACTTTAATATATACATTTTAACCGAGAAAACAATTAAATTAATAAGTAATTTTCTTAAAATTGAATTAGTTCCTGTTTTCGACATACAATTAGTCAGAAAATATATAAAGTAAAATAAATATATAAATAAAGAGAGATGATAGTAAAAAAGACGAAGAATGCAAGCTGATTAAATACAATACATTAAAAATTTATTTCAATTCTGCTAAACGAAAGCACTAAAAAAATTATGAAATTATTTGCCTAATATAGAAATGTCTGACGAATCGAATATTGATGAAAGTTGATATTTAATTCCGTTGAGGAATTACAGATAGTTAAGCACAAAATTACAATTACAATTACCTTAAATTATTTATGTTTTCTCGGGGAATATGTACGTATTATCCCCAAAAGTGTAAAAATAATGTTACAATAGAAATCGAATACTGATAAATGGAAATCTATATTATTAGAGTTAGTCAAAAAATATCAGGCGTTTTTGTATTATTACACAAATTTATGACTTAATTTAAATGGATTGAAAAATTGTATATTTTCACTACATAAAAATCATTAAGAATTTTTTTATATAGAAAATTTTGTGGTCTATATTTTCATATATAACATATAATCGATGAAAAGCACAAAATGGACCTAATTTTATCAGAAAAGGGCGCCCCACGTCGCACGCACAAGGGTTAGGAGGTTGGATTCTTAACCCAGGGACCGACCTATACCTATGATATTTAAAAAAAAAAAAAAAAACTAGAACTACTTGACCTTTTCAAAGGCAAGGCCTTCATCCTTTTATGGTTCGAAACATGGTGTCTCTATTAAAAACTTGAATTAGATTTTAAAACGTTTTTGCCTAGAATCACAACTAGTTACATACCTATTGTAGTAGTAACCAGATTTTCGTAAATAATGCCGCCAACCAAACATAACACATAAAATAGACAGAGGTTTCGACGTTTTCGATGTTGTGTTTGTAAAATGAATAGAACACGTGAATTAAAAATTAAAATTAAATATCAATAAAATATAAGTCAAACAAAATTGGATAGCAGATAAGATTACGATTAGGTTGATAACACAGAAAAAGAGTTTAATGCGCAGGTCCAGCATGAAAGGACGGGTGCAAACGTACCTAAAATTAAATGAGTGCTATCTAATTTCCAATCCTTAAAAACTTTTCTAATGTTCAAGTATCAAATAGTGCAATGATCAAAAATGGCCGAATCGGCAGAGTTACGAACAAAAATTCTTTTTTTAGATCAACTCACTTCGCTCGAGCTTTTAAAAACAAACCATAAGCCCGTAGAGATCACGGCCGGCAAACTCGAATCTCAGTAAACATTTAAAATGAAATCATTACTCGTTTTAGGTGTTTTTAAACTCCGTGCAGCGGCATCTAGTGACGAATAGAATACACACATTTTGGTTCATATACCTGCTAAGTCGGCCATTTTGGATCGTTGAACTATTTGACAAATGAACTAATGAACATTAGACAAGTTTCTATGGATTGGAAATTGGATAGCACTCATTGAATTTTAGGCATGCATTCCCGCATTAAACTTGAATCAAAATTGGACACACATCTAGTTTTTAAAGACGTATCTAATTCGAAATTTGATTAATTGACTTTTTCTTGAATTACACTATACAAGTAAACCTAGTATATTAGTAAAAAAATTATACAAAAAAAGTAAAATTTAAAACAGTAATATAATTTTTAAAAATGTATTAGAACTAACGAAACTAAACTCAGTAGAATACTCTTTCAAAAATGCCTGTTAAGTTTTAAAGGCATGTTTAAAATTTTATCCAATGATAAACGACACTGAAGAAAAAAATTACATTTGACACATACCGGGTGGAAATAGGAATTCAAAGCAATTTTTTATATTGCTGTAAATTTTTACCTTTTCACTTCACAGCACACACGTGTAAATACAAGTTTTATTAGAAAAATTGTAACACGGCAACGGAAAATTAGACAAAAACAAAATTATTTATTTGAAGAAAAAAAAAAGAAATAGAAATATATGAACTCTAAAATTCGCCATTATATCAATACAATCTACTAATTTTCACAAAACAACACTGTATAGCTTGTACAAAAATCCGTGGCGATTGATTCCATTACGGATTTTTGTACAAGCTATAATAACTAAATCTTGATCAGTTTTCAGAAATATCAAATATTATTGGCTGTGTTACAATTTTCTTAATGAATATTGATTTTAATTTAATTGATATATCGTGAAATACTTATGCGAATAGGTAAAAATTTACAGCAACATCAAAAAATAGCATTGATGTCCCCTATTCCATATTTCAATTCTATGTTCGGTACATTTTTATTGGTTACAATTTTTAAACGGGTCGTTAAAAAATTAATAGGTAAGTTACAGAACACGCCCGTGTGAATTTGCTTACGTCACCATTACTTTTACCATCTTGATAATGAGATAACTTAAATATGTTTCCAGATTCTTGAACTTTAATATGCCTCCATTTTGTGTGAATTACAATAGAAAACAGTACTAATTTTTTTCTTACACTGATTATAGTCCAGGATTAAATTTCATATTTGGTGTAGACTCTTGGTTTCTGCCGTGAACACATCGAAGCGACATTATCAATATTTAAATAAAAAGTAAACATTCAACCATGAGTGTAGCTATGATGTAACAGAATGGCGCTGACAAGATTTTTGTACGGCTGCGACATTAGAGATTCGTGCATATTTATCACTCTGTAATATGTATAAAAGTTAGGCAATTTGTAGTATAAATCAATAATTTTTATATTACCCTTGGCACAGTTGACTGTTTCGGTAGAATTATATTATTATCGAATTCACTGTTATTAAAAATCCCGAATTCACGTCATTTTGATATACTTCAAATGCATATATGTATCATTGAGACAGAAATATAGTATATGTTTTTAAAACTTTTAAATTACTCATTTCTCTTCAGTTAATATCAAGAAATATTTTTGTATACAGCAAGGACAAATATCATTTTCTATTTCTGTACATAACTATGGTCTTCTCACCTTTCACGAAATCAGACGCACTGCACAAGCCACGCAAAGCATATGGCCGACCATACGACTTGCACACCGGATGTTCCCTCTACATTCCTCAGAAATCTTATAGTCCTACCAGTTCAACTAAATAAAATCAATGGCGGAAAATACAAAGTACAGGAATCCAGTTTCACTCACTTTTATCTTCTATAATATTTATACATATATTCTGTATACGATAGCTTATATTTAAGGCTATTGAGTTCTGCGATTTTCTTTAAATTTGACGGTTAATGAAAAATATTATGTTGTAACTTTACATCCATATTGTTTGCTACTAGCAAAGAGGAAGCTTGTCGATGTATGGTCTGGGAAGGGGATAATGTTTTAATCGATTTCATTTAGAAGACTTCTATACCTTATACCTTTTTATTTTAGTTTCATTTGTATGGTTATGTTAAAATATAAATGAAACGATTTACGACTTAAAAGATTAATAAATATTTCATAAAATCTTGCGCATGCGTTCAAACCACAGCAATTTAGAAAGTTTTCCAATGCTGTATTTTAACAGAAAATAACAATAAAGTCATAAAAATTGGATGTCGATTATAGCCGTAAAAGTATAAATATTCCAATTATTATAAACTGACTGGTCGACTAACTGTTTGCTGTAAATACTGGATGCCAACGTGCCATTATTTCTGACGCTCTATTCATGTATCAGACGCTACCTAGCCAGTGTAGAAAAATAATCTTACTGTTCCTTTATCATAAGTGCTATTTTCGTCTGAAATATTGTCTTCTTATGGAAATGAACTGCCTTTCCAAAAATGTTTGCGATACTTATTGTAATAACACTCAACACTGATATTTA
Organism: Poecilus cupreus; assembly: GCA_963942605.1. Lineage (NCBI taxonomy): Eukaryota > Metazoa > Arthropoda > Insecta > Coleoptera > Carabidae > Poecilus > Poecilus cupreus. The sequence continues at coordinate 22,700,359 of OZ012718.1, forward strand.
TTAAAAATTCTTCGTTAACAAAAATTAAGGGAAGGCGTGAGCGTGCATTCAATGAGTGCCGGCCAATTTCCAATATTCTTTTATCAAATAGTGCAATGATCTAAAATGTCTGAAGTACCAGAGATACAGGCCAAAATTATCTAAGCCCGCAGGACTCTAATCACAGTACGCCTGTTTAATGGAACCTTTTCATAAATAGTTACTCATTTTGGTAACTATTTCTCTGCTACGTCGACCATTTTAGATCGTTGCACATATGACAAAGGACCTTTGGTTAATTTCGATTGGAAACTGGACAGCATTCATTGAATTTTTGAAAGATGTATGCATTCCCAAAATTAGCATAAAAAGAATAAACTATTTTTCATAGTCATAGTAAAATACTATTCTATTTAGGAGCCAAAAATAAGGCGTAAAAGTTTCTCTAACTAGTCTTGAAAACATTTAAACGTTTTATTTAAAACTTTATAGAATATTAATATTTGTAATTGTGTTTTGTACATTGAATATATTAATACCAGACAATAGCATTTCGAATAACATTATTTTTACTGGTAATTACCTGTTGCTGCTTCATTTGGCGACCAAAGTGCTAACGAACTACGGAATCGGTTGAGTGCTGCAGTGCTGTAGCTTTTTCTCACAAATACACAATATGATATGTACAGTTTATTTAAAACACATAATTTCACTCGACAACAAACTAAGTCCAATATAAACACTAAAATACACTGATCAATCTCAAAAGTTGATTGTAGACTGCTTTGGCAAGTCCTAAAACGGCTAATAAATAAACAGCTGGCACCACCCCAAATATGGAAGGGATCCAATCAGGAACTTGAAGATGATGACCGTGATGGTACCTTACTTTTCCGAGAATTATAAATTTAACGACCTGTACCCTGTACCTACCGTTAAGCGGATTAGAAAAATGCCAAATTTTCTAATTGCGGCCTGCAGGGCAGCAGGGCCATTACTTAATATTTACCTAAGTACCCAGCAAAGTTGTGAGTCAACAAGCAGCAGTTAATATACAGGCTGTCCCATTTTAATTTTAAAAGACGAATTTCTCGAGAAATACACATTCTAGGAAAAAGTTTCTCATATAAAAATTTGTCTCGACAAAGGAGACCACGAATTGGCTATTTCAGTTCCATCAAAGGTGGTGCAGCAATCAATAAAATTGAGGGAAATTATTTTTCTTAAATAGAAACCCCCATTTTTTATTGCATATTATGATTCTGTACTAAAAACTACGTAACTATTGTCTGAAACTCTTTTTTTTTTATTCGTGATAGATATATACATTTCACAAAAATACATTTCTCTAATATACAAATGTTGGAAATTTAATTCAGAGTTTGTACATTTATTGAAAATACAATTGTCGAGTATTGGAAATATTACAAATGACGAATGTTACAAGAAAATACATTTTTAGGCGACCATCACAGAAAATTGTTCATTTCCATTTGACACACCATCTGCCAAAAGGAACAATTGCCCACGATATATAGAGAGGCGACGGAAATATTATTTCGTTTAAAAAGCTCATTTCCATGCTAGTATAAAATTGCGGCACGAGACGTAGTCGCATGGAAATGAAAGCTTTTCTGCACTCGTTACACAATATACTATTGTTGAATCGCTGGGATATTACAAACCTCGAAAATGTATTTATCTACGATCGTTAAAAGTAATATATCAAAAAGTGTTAAAAGTGATTTTATTGTTACTTTTAACACGTTGCTAACGAATAAATCAACAAATATAAGCCTACCTGTCAAAACTTTTCATTGCCACATTTTTTTATTTTATTATTATGATACTTGAGTAGTTTCATATGAAAAACTTTTTCCTAGATTGTGTATTTCTTGATATATTCATCAGTTCATATTAAAATGGGATAGCCTGTATAAATCAATTAGTTACTTACCAAATATTTCTAATAATAACGTTTCTCGTTTACCAATGATAAGGTCTAGACAACAACATTGTTGGAGAGTGGAAGTAATGTAGAATTTTCCTACGGCAAGGGATAAGTTATAAAAACCATAGGCGCGCCAGAAAAATTCAATGTAATAAATACTGCAACGCTAACTGACGTTGAAAATACGAGCCGAGAGAGGAAGCTAGTTGTTGGGCTATATGTCTTTGTTGTGCAATGTCTTTACATAACGTCTATTTGTCTCGGGCTCGTTTTTCGCTTTCATAAAAATCTATAATTGCATGTTCCAATATTACTATATTACAATAAACATTTCAGAAAAAATAATACAAATTAAATGGGATTGGAGAAGAATCCAAATCTACCAATAGTTATTTTCTCAATATTTTTTAAATTTTAAGCTTCTACTTCTATATTTGCTGACTGGAACAAGGTAATGACGTTATGATTTTATAATAATTGCATTGCATAATTTACTTATTTACTTTCTTGTAATTTGTGTTTAACATTGTTTTTAGTGTAATTATGAGCAGTTTTAACTTATATTATAATATTTAAATTTAAATAGCAGTTTACAACTAAGCTACAAAATATAAATGTTGGTCAATTTACCAAATGTTAAATAATGTAATATACCGGGTGGAACATCATACCTGTGTACAGCATTGTTCAGAAATTATGCCCCATAACCCCTCCACAGATACCGAAACCGAATGAAAAATCGACTTACGTTGTCGCTGGTCGAATGAGAAAGATAAACGATACGAAATGAAGGACAGATATATGTATAATCCTTTGTTTACCTGAGCCAGGTAAACACCTCGTAGAGATTAAAAATTTTCTCGCTTCTGATGTTACAATATTTGGCAAAATGCAAGTGAATGTTAAATGCGAACACAAGTTCGATGAGACATCCAAACTTCTTGAAATCTAATAATATTAATATTGTAATGTAAATATCATCAAATATTTATGACTTATAACAAAACATTTATCAATATACATACAAATAAAAATATTAAAAAAATTTAATAACAATTATATATATATATATATATATATATATATATATATTTCGATATTCGAACTTTTATCTTGTCAATAAATAAATTAGGGGAGAAAAATGTTTTGCATAAAAGTTGAAGAGATTAAAAATTTACACCTAAATTAGAGAACAAATTTCATTTCACTTCTTTGATAAAGGCTAAAAATACCATCAAAAATATCAAAAATGGAAATGTCCACTTCCTTACTTTGCTTATGAAAAACGTTAAATATTTGCTTGAATTTAATTCCATTTCTATGGTTATTCATTATTAAAACTGTAAAATGCCTAGGTTCGGCTTGTATTTTTTTAATAATTGAAATATTTTTTTATATATCTCGGTCCCGGGACGTGTAAAAAGTATCATTTCATATGGTAAACGTTAAATATTATACAGTTTGTGCAGAAGTGTTCAATTTATTTATCGCAGTAACGGTATAACCATAATTGCGGTAAAACCGTAAACACGTCGCGAATTGTTTTTTGAATATATTGTTAATACCACAATGTAACATGGAAACAAACATTTAAGTCTCCGCTTAATATTTAATGTTGGAAGATCTAAAGGAATTAGTAAACTTCTCGGTCATTTTAAAATCGTTTGACAGTATTATTTTGCGAACATGAAATCTTTTGAGCGCAGCAAACAAAGAAAGTTAATACATTCTAAAATATCAAAATATTAACACCATTTTAAGAGGATTAGTGTAACCAATATTCAATAGTCATTTGGCGGCATTAACTTTAAAGTGGTCGAAGTAACTGCTTTTGTTTGGAAAGGGTGAAATTTCCTAACTGAAAATAATGACATTTACTTACCCCACTTTGTTTTTACGTTCGCGAACTAGGTATAAATATGTTACATTGCATTTAATTTTCATTATTGGTTCAGTTCTTGAGCAATTAGAATATTTTGTGTTGTGATGGCGAAAATTACAATGGAGAAGAGAGGAAGAATAATTGCTCTATGGCAAGCAGGGTGGAATTTCAGCGATATTGCAGAAAATCTTCAGATTGATGTAAGTATTTTTTACATTTATAAAATTTGTCCCTATTTGTATATTTTGCATTCAATAGTTTATTTCAATAAAGGCCGGTTTCTCCATCTACGAACAAACTCCAGACAAACTATTTAACGAACAAATGAAAAATATCATTTGAGAATTAATTAATTTATTTAACAAATAAATAACCCTAAATCTGTCTTATGAAATATCAAATGTTTTTCGTTTTAGTTTAGATTTCCACGGCCGTGTTACAATTTTCCTAATAAATATTGAAAATAATTTGATATATTGTGAAATACTAATAGGTTACCAAATGGGCCTTATTACATCCATTTTTAAATTCTGAACAACTTTTTTGTAATTACACTTTTGCTGCAAATAGCATTGAAATCCTTATATTCCACATTTCAATTCTGCACCCGTTATACCGGATGTCTACTTTTTTATATGAAATACAATGTTAGTATTTTAATTTCGCTTTACGTTTTTACCTAATAATTGATTGATGAATGAATTAATTAACATCAAATTAATTTTATAATTATTAGTTATTTGCAGAGTGCCATGAGAAACAAAACATACAAACTTTTTGTGATATTTATTTTTGAACTTGTATGATATATTTATTGTATCTATTGACGACACTTTTTGTGATATTTATTCTTGAACTTGCATGATATATTTTTTGTATATATTGACAATACTTTTTTGATATTTATTTTTAAACTTGCATGGCATATTTTTTGTATATATTGACGACACTTTTTGTGATATTTATTTTTGAACTTGTATGATATATATTAATTGTAATTATAAACACTTTGTGATAATTATTTTTAAACTTATATGATATATTTGTTGTATTTATTGACGACACTTTTTGTGATATTTATTTTTAAACTTGCATGATACTTGTATATATTAATATATTTGATGATTAAATTTTAAATGGCCGTGTTACAATTTTCCTAATAACTATTAATTATAATTTGATGTGTAATATTTAGGTAACCAACTGTATTTTATGCCTCTTTTAATTCTTTTATATTTATACTTTAACTGTGAAGTGAATATGTAAAAATTTAAAGCAATATCAAAAAATAGCATTGAAATTCCTTTATTTTATATTGGTGACACGGTTACAAATAATTTCTTTGTAGCTAATTGATTCAGATTTTAACCATTAATATTGTTAGTTATCAGATAATTTGAATTTAATATGTAGTAGAAGGTTTTTGTTTTATTTCTGCTGAAAATGATATTAATTTTCAACATGGGTCGCAGAGTTCAAGAAGTTACTTTTGCCAAATATTGTAATATCAGAATATCTACGAGGTGTTTACCTGACTCAGGTAAAAGAAAGATTATATATCTGTCCTTCATTTCGTATCGTTTATCTTTCTCATTCGACCAGCGACAACGTAAGTCGATTTTTCATTCGGTTTCGGTATCTGTGGAGGGGTTATGGGGCATAATTTCTGAACAATGCTGTACATAGGCGATTAACATGAAAAAACTGTTTTTCCGTGCGCCTTGCTCCCCAAATTATTTTAGGCAAAAATGCTTCAAATACATGTTGTAGAGCATAAAATTCTGCATCTAAATCAATAAACAGAATTACTTTTACTTGCTTTGTAACGACAGAAATTAAATATGAAAACATGGAAAATTACGATGAAAATATCAAATAGCCATGGAATTTAAACAAAAATAAATAAGTGCTTGACATTTGACAGATGAATGATTAATTTGACGGTTAAAATATCAAATAGACAGAAAAACGACAAGCATTTATTTATTTCTGTTTCAATTCCATGGCTATTTGATATTTTCATCCTAATTTTCCATGTTTTCATATTTAATTTCTGTCGTTACAAAGCAAGTAAAAGTAATTCAGTTTATTGATTTAGATGCAGAATTTTATGCTCTACAACAAGTATTTGAAGCATTTTTGCCTAAAATAATTTGGGGAGCAATGCGCACGGAAAAACAGTTTTTTCATGTTAATCGCCTATGTACACATGTATGATGTTCCACCCGGTATATAAACTAAATATTAATAATTTAATCATTATTGTCAGGAAGAAAATTTATGCACGCCTATGTACAAATAGACCTGCTGTAAGTCTACAAGAACCCTTGCTCGGTCGTCGGTAGAAAAGTTGTTTTGTATTGTGTTCAACAATAAAAGGTTGTAGAATCAACTATTCCACTTTTATACTTTTAACGCAGTGCTGCTTCTAAAGAAAAGTACATATTTAACAAAACGCACCGTAGGAATTGTGAACCGAACAGCATTCTTTTTACTTGCCAATAGGCGACTACCATTATGACGTCACTGACTGCAGTGCAGGGCCGGTTTAAGGTATCGCGGGGCCTATAGCCCGACTGACTTGCACAAAAATCTACATAATGATTGTTTTAGATAAATAATAAACAATTATTATACATTATTACAAAATAGATACAAATACTTCATGTAACACATTACAATCCTTTCCACGTTTTCGAGACTTAGCAAATGCAAAATCTTTATTTATTTGAGAAGTAGCTATCTATTTCCATCAATAATTCGTTTTCAATGCTCATTATGTTAAGGTAATTTAATCTCTTTAGGCTCATGCTGGTTCATACTTTGTTTTTTTATTCAGTTAGTTTTTAAAAAGGGCCCTCACGACTACAATTAAACACCAATAGCATAAGATACATTTTAAAAATAATCTTCATATTTGAGAAACACAAACAGTTTTCAAAAGAATTGTCTACAATTAGACGATACAACTTTAATTCGTAAACATATTCCTCAAATTCAGAAATTATTTCCAGTAAATCAGTAAATTATGAATTACTAAATTCGATTCTGCTACCCAAAATTTCATTTTTTCGCAACATTTAGTGGCACCACCAGTGATTCCAACATATTGTATAAACACATCTTGCAAATGGAGATTTTTTTACTGAATTTATTAAATATATTATTTAAGTTACTATTATCCATTTTTTTTATTATTATTTATAACTTCGTTATATGACATAATACGAGATTCTGGTTTGCAATTTCTTGCAACACTTTTTAATTGTAAATTTGCAGATGTACACATTTCTTTATATCTAAACATTTACGAGTAAGTAGAAAGTTTCAAAGGTAATACCATTTGGAAGCAAAGGAGAAGGAATTTAAATGTCCATTGCATAACCCAAATGACACTTGTCCAGTTTTATACGAGAGCTTCAACCAGAACAATTGATAGAATTAGGAAGGAGAATTCTAGTACAGAATCTGAATTAAGAGTTGTAATTTATTATTATTTTTGTATTTGTATGTTGTACATAGATTTTTAACTGTAGAAAATGAATTTAAGTCAATTTATTATTATTTATATGTTTGCATATGGTATATAGATTAGATTATTGTTCCATAAATAATAAATAAATCTTCATATTTATAAAAAAAATATGTGATGTAGGTACTTTTTTATGAAAAAAAAAAATAATTGAATCTTTCAGAAGTTGCCAGAATTTTTGCCAAACTTATCACATTTAACAGAAGTTCGATACAAAAGAACCGTTTATATTATTTCTTCTGTTGAAGGTTATGAGTATTTTAAATTCTCTTAACTTACCAGAGCAATTATGTTTACAACCACACTGTTTTCCAAGCAAATTTGGACCTGAAAACCAAGGTGATGTTGTTTCATTTATTTGAATTTATCTTTTATTATTATATAGATTGAGTGAATGAAAGGAAAGAGGATACAGAAGACTATACAAAAATAATAGCCAAGATTTTATTGGATTAAAAAAAAATTACGACAATACTATATTTTGCGTAACTCGCCTGCGGCTCGTTTACGCAAACTATACTCGTATTACAAAAAAAGTCATTGTAACACTAGTTGTTCATATTATTTTTCCTATTTCACGTACACAAAGTCAACTTTGTGACACTGTTTTTCTCAAAAACAATGCTACAAAAATGAATTTTGTGCAACTGTTTTTGGGGAATTTATTATTTGTAAAATTGACAGTCTGTCAAACTTGGGACTGTCTTTGCTCACATAAAATTATTGAATCGGAGCCCCTGCGTCGGGGTTGCGGCCTGGGACCCGATAGGCCCCACGGGCAAAGTCCCTTAGTGACCAGTGGTATATTAAACATGTCATGCAATTTTATTTTATTTTTATTGAATTTTTGAACGTGAAATAGGAAAAATAGTATGAACAACTCGTGTTACAATGCCTAATTGTAATTGTAAAAAAAAGGTCATTGTAACACTAGTTGTTCAATATACTATTGTAGCATTGTTTTTGAGAAATACAGTGTCACAAAATTGACTTTGTGTACGTGAAATAGGAAAAGTATATTTTGGTACAGTTTGGACAAATTCCAGATTGACAAATTACAATTCAACCAAATTATTCTTAGCAAATTACGTTTTGACATAATTTCGGTTGTTAAAAAATAACTGGATGCCAACATTATTTTGTATTTAATACAATTTTAAAATATAAAATATAGTGTAGTATTAATAATTTTAACGTTTTATACAAATTATTTACTTTTTAAATTTTTATGACAAAAACGTATGTTAGTAAATCTTAATATTTAATATTCATAAACCTCCTTAATTTCTATTGTCCAAATAAATTTTATTGACATATTTGATACAGAAAAGAGGGGAATGTTTTTAAATCAAAATTACATGCCTAATACTATAAAATTATGAAAATACTCTTATACGAGTGTCGTAATTGGTATAAAAATATTTTCTTTTCATAAACATACTCCCTTATTCTCACTATGTCGCTTTTATTTATTAATAGCATATTTGTATGGATGCCAATATATGGAACGAAAACTATCAAAACTAACAGCTAATATAGTTTTTCGATTTTTACATGTTATGATTTTGATTTTTAAAGTGAACTACCAACTTGCCTTATTAAAATGATATCACTTTTTTTTTGCCCTCTTCATGACTCTTGCCGCATCCCTTACAATGAAATTGTATTTGGAAGATATCAGTTCTTTTTGTTGATTTCGTTTTTGGACTTGGCCTTACAGCCTCATTCACAAATCGAAATTAGTGTTAGTGTTATGTTTTTGTTTTAACAACTTTGCAGATGTGGTATCTTATGCAACCGTTCACAAATCGGTTTTACGTTCTAGTTTTAACGCACAAGTTCTGTTTTAGTTTTACGTGTTATACTTAAGAATTGACCAATATGAAGACGCGTAAAATAATGCAGCGATGTACAGTTATCGTTTTCTTTCAACTTTCATTCAAAATACATATATAACCAATATTTTATGCCATAGAAATAAACGCTTCTTCGGCGTTCATTTTGAATAATTTGTATAATAAAGCGTATCGCTTTTTTATAATTTTATAATATATTTGACACTAGCTAATACCCGGCATGCGTTGCAATACGACTCAAAGAAATTTTCTGAAATACCTTCCATTTGATACCAGGCAATTGGCGAAGCAAGCTCGTCACTTCGTTCCTTGCTTTCATGTCAGTACATTGACGAAGCAAGCTCGTCACTTCATTCCTCGCTTTCATTCTTTTCTAATAACTAATATTTATACTGAAAATGAACCAAATCTGATCATAAATACATTATTCGAAATATCTCGACCCAGGGCTACCTAGTGAGCCCAAACTAATTCAGGAACCTTCGCGGGAGTGGTCATAGCAACTCACTGAAATTTCATCGCAATCGAATGTATGGTATAAGAAAGTATATGGGACAAGTAACCAAACTGTAGTTCATATCAATAAAATACATACCTATGTAATTTTCTGACAGCTCAGTTTAATATGGCCTATTGCAGATAATTACATAATCGATCTTCTTGAATTTATTTACTATATTTGTCACTATATGTCGCAAATTATTAAAACCTACAACTAAAACGTCATTTGTGAATCTTAGTTGCAAATACAATAAAACAGAGAACATAAAACTAATACTAGTTTCGATCTGTGAATGAGACTTTCGTACTAATGGTCGTGCGTTAGAATTTTTCAAATTTACAGACAATGTGCTGCCATCTTGTGTCTAAAAATTGAAATGGACATTTTAAGCAGGTAACTTCACATGTGAGAATACGAGATTTCACATTTCTACCGCCGGCTAAAATACATAATTGTAAATAAAGAGTTATAAGCACATAAATCGTAAAAAAAAGTAATGAATAAGTTTAAGGTATGTATTACATTGTCTCTGATGCCAGTTTTAATGGAAATTATATTGGCATATTTGTATTAAACAAGTTTGAATAATTTTGAGGTTTGGTTTTCCTAATAGTAGGCGTATGTAAGTGATGTCGGTGAACTTCCTACACACTTGGACTCTTGCCGGCGTCGTTCTACCGAACGACTTGATATTAACATTAAATAGTGGTTATTGAATGTATTAGATGGAGAGTCAAAGGCTTGCGAGGGAAGTCCCATTGGGCACATTTCACAAATGTATTACACAGAATTTGGACGTGCATAGCTTCGAATAAATGTGGCGACACCGATTCGTAGCTGCTGCAATATGCCTACATTCTTTTGCTGACTGATATATATTTTCAAGAACTTATACATTCTTTGTATCCGTTAAAAAGGATCGTTCGGAATTGACAGTACCAAAATTGAACCTAACAGTTTGGTTGCCACTGCAGATACATTTAAAGCTTCCGTTTTATATGGTTTGGTTAGTGCAGTTTGTCACAAAAACTTATTTGCAATTAATAGGCGATTTGCTTTCGTACAAGTACTGTCTGTCTTAAATTCGTCTTAAAATCGTATTTAGAAAATTACCGTTTCTATTTACTTGCTTGTACTATTTATATATTTACCTGACGAAGAATTAAGTACTAAACTTAATTCTTCGTCAGGTAAATATATAAATATTATTATACTAAAAACCCATTCAAATATCTTAACTTAATGGAACTGTTGACACAAAGATTTGTTCTCATCTATTTCACATTTCATGATTTCAGATTATTTTCTTAACGACATATGAATCTTTCGTTTCTAGTCGGGTCTCTTTACATTTTCTTCTACGATATTAAAGTTTTTATTTTCATCTAATTTACGTTTTTTAATTTCAGATTCTTCCTTTTGTGAATTTTGAAGTTCTTCATCTCTTCTTGTAGAGTCTCCATTTTCTTTCATCTTGACTTGTAAATTTTCATTTTCTTCTATGATATTCGATGAGTAACAATTTTTCGCAGTTTCACTTTCTGACGACGATGGGCAACTATTGGTGCAGCATATTTCCTTGTACATCTTTTCAAACGCATATTCTCCATCTTTTCCACTGGTATAAATTTGGAAGAAATACTCGTATATATATTTGGTTTGCCGTTTATTGAATTTGCACTTATTATTGCTAAGTACTTGCTTGATAGTATTGAAGATTAGTTTTTTATCAGAGCTTTTTAAGTTTTGTAAACTCTTTGAACAATCTTTTTTGAAGTTTGTAGATGATTCTGGTTCAGATTCATTGCTGGAAGTTTGGACCAGTTCTTTATTTATTTTTTCCAGCATAGTCGTCATTCTGGTATCTTCATTAAATGTCAAAGATGTTTGGTTTTCTCTTTGTTCATTAGAATCTGCAGATATGACAATTTTGTTGCTAACATCTTGAGATCTAATCTTCAAAGCTGCTGCCCTTTTACGCTGTATAATTTTCTTTTTTATTTTTCGTTCATAATCAATGAATGATTCGTCAATATCTGAATCACCATCATCAGAAGAAGTTAAATATTCCGGGATTTCTTTATTCCACAAAGCCAAGAAACTATACCTCTTCAAGCGATCTCTTACATGTAAACGTGAAGCTATGTTTGCCTTTTGTTTGGCAGCATGCATTCGCTTCTTGTATATTAGTTTCACTTTAAGCTTTTTGTCTAAATCGGGATTATGTTTAAATGACTTCAGGTTTTTAACGAGTACCCATCGTCTTTCGACTTCGTTGTTGTCAAAGAATACTACGTTGTACCAATCCTGCAAGAGTACATGTAATTAACAAATATATAATTTGTATAATAATAGGTTACAATGTCGTAAATATGATGAGTATACAAAGCCATAAGTGTTTGTAAATCAGTTATTTGTTTAACAATGAAGACTGAAGTAATGAACGAGACACAAAAAGTAATTGCGAATACTTCTTTTGCTTTAATTTTGAGGCCACAAACAAGTCTAATGGGCGAACGGGTTAAATTTTAGTGTCCGTACTTCATCTTCATTGTGCTACTGTTGCTTATGTGTCGCTCAAAGATGTTCCCTGTGTCCATGACTGAACGGTAGACTTGTTCCCAGTGTTTAACATAAACCGTTTTTGTCATAAGCTTAATCAGAAATATGTGCAATCCGTTTCCAGCGCACTATAAATTTGATTAATGAAAATAAATTTTTATTTATATTTATCTTACTATAATTTTTCTATAACATTAATATTATAAACAATTTTTTGATATAAGAAAAATCAGGTGTTAATACTTTCGATAAGGTTGTTAGAGACGTACCTTTTCGCATCTGCTACTTTGCCAGACTGTTGCCGTACTTTTAGGTTTTCGACTGTAGAAGACAAAAATACGTATCACTAAAATAAATTTTGTAACTTTGTGGGACTATGCCGTGCCTTTAAGTCAGCATATAACAAGTCAGGTTGCATACTGCCTTTCTGTTACGTCGTTGACAGTATTTTAGTGTGACTAGTGCCGTTTATATTCGTTAACCATAATAAAACGATTAATAAATAATAATAAAAATTTTTTTTACTTAACGAACAATAAAAATAAAAACAATTCAAGTCTGTCGAATATTTTTTGAGAATATAAAACGGACTAGCAGTCAAAAATTTATTTAAAAAATTGCCAACATTTCGATAGCAGCGGTTATTATCTTCAGGGCTAAGTTAAGATTGAAAAACAATAATATGAACATGAACACATACAAACATATTAAAAAATCATGAAATATAATTCACAAATGTAGTCATATATTAAAAAAATAAATAAAGATAATTTTAAAAATCTAAAGCTGAACTGGAACCAGTTCAGGTTAGGTTAGTTTTTTAAATAAATTTTTGACTGCTAGTCAATTTTTTGATTCTTCCCAACTTTCCGCATCAGTCGACCATCGCATCCTTCCATCGAATATTTTTTGTTCGACTCTATGGAAGCACATCTCAATATCTCCTGGTACGGCGATTTCTATAAAGTCTGATATTGGACGATTTGGAAATCGTCATGTATACAACGAGATTAATTGTACCATGTTATAATCGCGAACAATATGCTCATCCATTATGTATATACTACGGTGTAAGAAGAGAGGTGTGTCGAATCTCCAATATGGAGATTTCTTGTGTTATTCACTTTTTCGTTAAGGGCGCTAGTGTCGTTAGAGGGTAAAAAAGCTGGTCACAATGAAGTGTCAATTTAAAGCAACCTAAAATTACATACGACTGTAGTTGAGACTAGAAACCTTATTAGATAAAAGTTGATGGAGGTTAGAATGATCATTATGTCATTTACAGTTTGGAATGTAATATAAATATATACTCCCAACTGACATAAAATATAAACCCTTTAATTTAGATGGAACTTAGAAAATTGAAATGCGCCCCCTTGTGTAACTGTCACTTGAACATTTCGCGACAAAATACTTTCTCCCTATGATGGCTTAATGGCGTATAAACATATGACATAGACCGGTCACCATTTTACCCTCTGAGGCGATCGCAGCGTCTGTGGGGAATAATGCAACTAACGACGTACGATTGGCTAAGTTCAACGCCTAGCTAAGGAGTCGACAGTGAGTAAAGTGAAACAATACTAATAACTGAAGTGACAGGTCACAGCAAACAAAAATTAAGGTAGATAATTATTCTTTTAAGAGCCTGTATCTCGAAAACACATGTTTATTAGTAAAAGTTAGTTTATTTAGCATCCTTTGTAACAAGTATTCATTAGCGTTCTGTATTTAAAAATCAGAAAAATCAAAATACTTCATATTTTATATTCTTATATGATTTTGAACAGCCGAACAGAAATAAAAATCATTTTTTATTATACCTGCATCATAATCCGTGTTTAAAACACGCTACAGCGTTCATAAACGCAAGATTAAAACACGCCGTGCTTTAAAGGTTGCTAAACAACAACAAAAATAATTACTATTAATATCTGTTAAAACTGTGAACGTAAACAATAAATGCTAACCAGTTTCCATGTAAACGATATACGTCAAACGTCACACGCGCAAAATTTTGAAATGAATCAAAATAAAAATGTTGCTTTCCAGTTGTTTCCAGAGTATGATGCAGGTATAATAAAAAATAGCGTATGGCACACGTGTATAAGTGCTTTTAAAGCACTAGCGACGTTAAAATCACTCCGCTTCGCGTCGCGCTCTTAAACTCGTCGTACGAGCTTTAAAAGCTTACTTATACACTTGTATCATAATATACTATTTAGCCACGTATAGAACTCACCAGAACAATAGTATTTTATAATTCTTAATAAATTTTTCTTCCAAATACCATTTAACATTTTTACCACCGTACAAATTAAGAAGTCGTTTAGGTATTTTCAAATAAATCGATTAACAACCGTTATTATTACAAAAGTTATAATCTGTAAAAATGCCTGATTGCATTGAGCGAGTTCACGAACATTGTACTGGTGGTGATAATGCTCAGGGAAACGCTGCCCAACCCGGTCAAATTTAGAGTTTTCGAAATCATCACTTTACGAATGTCTGCACATTTACACATGTTGTTCATCATCTATGAGATCATGGGTCCTTTAAGCTTATGATTAAACATGCTCTGATCTAGCGAATATTGAAAATGTTTTGGACAGCATCGAGGTTCCGCCAAAATTTAATACTCAAAGAATAGCATTATAATAATGTGTCACATATGACAATTTTGAAGATATTAAAAGAGCAACAGTTATTTCCTTATCACGTACAAAAAGTGCAGTGTTTGCTACCTCACGATACAGAAGTCAATTATGAGAATGAGTACTCACTTTGATTAGTTGGTAATATATAACAGTTCCTAATGTAACTGCTTTCGTAATTTTTAGTATAATTCTGACTGGAATTTGTTTTTCAGCTTCAGTATTGTTTGAATAATTTTTTTTTTCAAAAATAGGGTTATAATTTTAACGTAATATGTAGTCCGCAATGTCTGCACTAACGCCATCTATCGCTGATGAAACGAACACTGTACCATACTCTGTACGAAGCTAACTTCAGTTCTATCAATTTTGGCATTTGACAGCAGTCTCATATTTTACATTGGTGGGTAATCAAATTTGTAACTAGTCTTTAAAGAATATTAGCCCAAGAACTTGAAAATTTAGGAAAAAGAGAAATAAATATTGTTGCTCTCGTCCAGGTTTACCACTACTGGTTAAATTTAATGTACTTATAGTAAAATAAATATAAAATAAATATATCATCACGCCTTTTAACCATTAAGGGTGTGGCACTCTGCTTACGCAGATCTCGGTAGGTGATAAATTTTTGTGTATGAAATGCGGTTACCAGCCGTCAAGTCATAGCCCCCAAAGTTGTTAGTGGAGGGGGAACCACAGGGGTAAATTTAAATTGGCAACTGTGGGATTCGAACTGAGGATCTCACGATCCACAGTCCGATACGTTACCACGGAGCTATTTACTTATGGTACACTTTGTATATCTTATAAAACAACACATAATAAGCAAGACCGAAACAAGCATTAGAAATGGTTACTTGTAATTCGGCATATGACTTATCGACTTACGACAACTATAACTATGATAACCACTGGGAATGAGCCTTTAGTATCGATGTTTGTATTTGCTTTTTTAAATTCTTATCAAACTACTTGTGTAAATTTTTATTTCAAAGCCTTATAAATATAACAAAAAATTAGCAAATATATCATTTTTAAACTTCTCTAATGAACAAATTCTAACCCTAGTAAAATAGTCCATAGACTTACCGGGACATCACTCTTCGTGATATCGTTGATCCAGTAATATTGTTCACAGTCCGGACAGTCGTCCACCATCGCTGGCCACCACGGGTACCCGGTCAGCTTGGCCCAGACGATGCTGCCTGTCGTGTAGTAGTTCTGGACGAGGTCTTCCTTCACGCAATTGGGAATAGGACTTGCAGGCACAGAGCAAGCGGCCAGCGCCTCATCTGTAACAAGAAATTCACGTCGTATATATTAATATTCATTTCAGTAATAAATAATGACACCTTGTTTTACATGACAATGTTAAATGTTTAAGAGAAATTACCTTGTGTAAACATTTGCAAGAATTTATTTTATTTGTGACAGCTGTACCACAGTATAAGAATTCACACAGTAGCGACACTTCAAATATTTTCATGATCCCAATATTTCAGTGGTGCGCAGCCGGGAATATGGCCGCTCAGAGGCTATCTTAGTAACCATAGAAAAGAAAATGTAATATGTCAGTGTCATTTGTATCTGTCAAATATCAAGCTACAGTATTTCTGTCATGTTAAGTTCATATAATGAGTGCAAAACAGAGAGGTCAACTTATTTGTACCATGAAACATTTTAGGAACTTTTATAGTGCAGGTGAAATAATATTTTTAGATTTTATCCCCTCTGCAACTGACAGTTATTCAAATTTACCGCCGTATGCCGAAGCTGCCAATATGGCCGCTCGGCTCAAGGTCATAGATCGATGCGACATAAAGATCAAAGGGACCGACAGCGAGTGTCGCTACTGTGTGAATTCTTATACTGTGGCTGTACATAGAAACAAGGAAATAATAGATATTAAGGTGAGTCACATGCTTTGATTGGCTTTGAATATGAAGTTAGTAATAATCACCAATTATAAACGATACTATATACAATTTTAACAAAAATAGTTACTGTAATGGCAATTTTAGACATTGAAAAAGCTTTTGACACAGTTTGGATTGATGGACTTCTGTATAAATTAACTAAAATGAATTTAACAACTACTGTTATAAAACTGTTACATTCCTATCTAATAAACAGACACTTTACAGTCAAATTAACAACTTACAATCTAGCAAATCACAAATTCAAGCAGGGGTACCACAAGGGAGTATTTTGGGACCTATACTGTTCACACTTTATATACATGACATACCCACATTTGAAAAGACAAATACTGCACAATTTGCAGATGACACAGCCATTTATGCACACATTCACAGCGCTGAGGGCGCTACACGGCAAATACAGAAACACCTGAATCTCATACTGACATACACACACACACACACATCAAACTAAGCGACCTCGCGACCAAAACAGAGACCATAATCTTCTCTAGAAAATTCACGAACACCAAGATAGACACTTCGCTAAAATTTAAATCACACAAATCACATCTTCAACCTCAGTAAAATACCACGGTGTGCATCTTGATAACAGATTAAATTTTCACACGCATATTAACCAAGCAATACAGAAAACACACTTTACCATAAAACAAGTTTACTCATTACTCTGCAGAAATAGTGCACTCAAGTCAGACAGTAATAACTCACTAATTAGACCATATGCAGCCCCAATATTAGCACACTTATCAAATTTAACACTTAAGCGTTTGCAAGTATCACATAACAAAATGCTTCATTTGTCACAGGTCAAGATCGCTATACTCGCATCACAGATTTACACGAACAAACAAATATTACACTTATACAAGATTACATTAAAAAGATCGCATACAAATTCAACACAAAAACGTTGCTCATCCCCACTGATGATTGTGAAATAAATAGCAATCTGACTCAGATCCGTTATGATGTCGTTTCTGCACGACATACTCAAAATTGACTTATAGACACTACCAATATTTAAGGAAAGCTTTCAGGAGTAGCCCACACCATATAACAGAATCTAATTTATAATTTAAATTTATTTGTTTATTATTATTGTTTACAGTAGCTGTAAGTCAATTCCTGGTTTGTAAGTTTTCATTTTCTTGAAATGCTAATATTAATTTATTTACATATGCTACAGTTAGATTTATAATTACAACCACGTTACACAAAACACTCTCACTAATTTTCATAAATCTGGTAACAAAACACAATGGGTGCTATTCACAGGTCTATACTAAGGGCTACTAACTAGGGCATTTTAAGATTTAACACTGTTGCTATGAAATGAAAAAATTGTTGATCTCCAAGGTAATCAACTTTTGCAAAGTAACAGTGTCAAATTTTAAAATATCCTAGTTAGTAACACTTCTGTGAATAGCAATCAATGTTATGATAAATTTTATTAAAAAGGAGCATACGTTCACTACATTTGTATCAGAATTGAATAAATTAAATTGTTCAAAAGAAAAAAACTTTTAAAATAACTTGTATTATTAAAAAAAAAAAAAACAACAGTTCAAAATACAATGAAATTTATGTACCTTATGGTTAGTTTAGCTTTCTATCACTAGTTAGCGTATTTTATTTTGGATGCCCAATACAAGAAACAGTGAGCGATATACCACTTTATCATAATTGTGATGTTTATACTTTTATTATTATACAAGTATTTGACTAAAACCCCTGGATTTGGTTTGATTATTGGGCCAGCCAGACGCATCCGATAAATATTTCGAAGCTACTGCTCACATATTTAATGCAATTATCAGAACATACCATTTTCCGAACCATTTGAAAGTTGCATAAGTTCCTATGTTCCCAAAACTAGAGAAATTACCTGAAGATGTTAAATAATACAGACCAACTAGCTTACTGCTAAGTTATCCAAAGTTCTACTCATCAGGCTTAAGAAACCAACATGGTACTACTATTAAACAGGTCTACAAAAGAGACAGGAAAATCAACTGATATCTGAAAAAGAAAATATGTTGCTGGGCTACCTTCTTTGCCATAAGGTAAGTCTTTAATAAGGTTCGACATGATAGCTTGTTTTAGAATCTAAAAAAGAATATTCCATACCACTAGCACTACGACCTGATTCTAAAGTCTTACACAATCAACAAGTATTTTCTTATTAAGAAAAATAGTGGATATATACAAATCTCTACCACATCCAATCTGTAGTACCACAAGACAACATCCTAGGACCCTACTTTAGTTAATTTTTACATGTGATTTACCAATAAGAACCATAACAGTATTTGCGATATATCCCACATAGCACTTTACTAACCTTTCATTCGATATTCGCTTGAGATTGCTAAACCACTTCAATTGACTCACTTTCAATGTTTTAACAACATTCTCCTCAATCTCCATAGCAGTTATACGTCGTTCATGCTTTTTGATCTACACCCAATATGCAGAAACAGAACCATGCATCAATGTAGACACTAATAAGCCACTTTAAACACTCAATCGAGCATCTCTAGATATCTTCCTGTTTCGAGCAAATAATATACCCAGAGCACCAAATACCACCCACTTTTTTAATTCCCGTTCTCTATGTTCACCCCTCGAAAACATACTACCCAAATATACAAACTCATTTACTTGATCCGACATTCAATAGCAGATATAAACCTTTCCGTACTTCTTGTATGTTCACAATCATTCTTCTCAAAAGCTCCTCTGCTTCACACAACACAACATTATGATACTACTATAAGAAGATCCAACAAATGGCTTACAAAATGGCATATAAAAGCCAAGGAGACTAAATCAGTACATGTAAAATTTTCATTGAAGGATACATGTTCGTCAGTCAAACTTAACAATTACAAACTATCCACAAGATACAATGTTAAATATCTCAGTCTACAGAAGGCTAACATGGTCTTCAGCAAACGTAAGCGACTCGAATTAATACTAAGACAGATATACTGGTATCATCGCTCAACTTCTCTAGGCAATAAATTATTGTTTAACAAATCCATACTTATGTCCATCTGAACTTACGATATACGAGTTCAACTCTAGGAATCAGCTCCTAACTTCAACCTATGAATACTACAAAGATTTTAGAACACATGTAGTCCGACAGTGAGTTGACTTGAAGAGTAAGCTGATTATTGAGAGTATAAAGATCATGAAAGTCAGTTCCGGATGCAGTCTTTTATTGCTGTTGACTCCCAGTCTCGATAGGACCAGATTCTTATTTTGTTCCCCTTTAGGAGTGTTACATATACATGATTGTCGCCGTGGTATAGTATACGCCAAATTCATTACACTGACTTCTATAATCCCTGCAATTTCGACTACAATAGCAAAAACCGCTTAGGTGAACTTAGAGCAATAGAAAATAGGTTTTACTTATAAGCTCTTTCGATTCATAATCGATTACATTGTTAGTCAAAACCGTAGTTAACACTGCTTTATGCAAATAAGTCGTCAATCTTATAACAACAAATTTCTGTAAAAATCCCTACCTGTAGATAAAATTCAACAATTGGTTGCGATGAAATTAGGCTACCTTTCTTATATATTCATACTTTATTATCAAATAAATAAGTACTTCTCAAATTTGTTTAACAGGTTTTTATGCAAGGTTTATGCAACTGGCCCAAAGTTATATGTCGAAGAAATACCCTAAAACAACATTTTTTTGGGGAAAATAAAGTTACCGTATTACTTTCATCATAAACAGATAACTATGTGCATATGTAAAGTTCAGTATTCCACTGAATACCTGGATATTATTTTAATCCTTCGTTATCTACTAGATGAACTACGACAGAAATATTATATCGTCGTAAGGGAAGCTATGAGTATATTACATCCCGAAGCTTTCTGATGCACGAGCAAACGTAGTGAGCGAGAGTAGTTATAGCTGAGTATAGTTAATTTTAATGTAAAATACAACCCTTGTAGGACATTTAGCCCAATTCTCTAACGAAGTTGTTATCGTAGTAACTTGCTAATGGTGACAAAATAATATAAAAACAATACAGGATGTTCATTTTAAGTGGTACACTATTGCTATTTCGAGAACTATAAGAGCTACGAGGTCGGTTAAATTAGCAAACAATTTCTATATTATAAGGCAATTAAAATGAGCGAAACAAGAATTTTTAGACCAGTGGTTCTCAAAATGCGGAGTGCAACTTTCTTATTTTAAATGGCAACCTACTTTTTTTATTTGCTTATTCGATTCAATATTTTTTTCTGAATTCATTGATATTCACATGCATGACCAAATAATACAAAATATTTGAGAAAAATGCAAAATTAAAAATGTACCATTTTTATTTAAATGTGCATATACAAAGTTTGCCATGGAAGAAAACAAATAAATCAAATGCAGAAATAATTGAAAAAACTGTAATTATGAGAATAATTATTAATTTAGTTGTTACAATACAGAAATACAGAGGTACACTTAAAAAAACTAATATTAAAAATTTTTTGATTTATTTGTTTTCTTCCATGGCAAGCTTTGTATATGCAAATTTAAATAAAAAGATATATTTTTAATTTTGCATTTTTCTCAAATATTTTGTATTATTTGGTCATTACATGTGAATATCATTGAATTTAGAAAAAAATACTGAATCGAATAATAATTTGTTTTCTTCCATGGCAAACTTTGTATATGCATATTGAAATAAAAATTATACATTTTTAATTTTGCATTTTTCTCAAATATTTTGTATTATTTGGTCATTACATGTGAATATCATTGAATTCAGAAAAAAATACTGAATCGAATATGCAAATTAAAAAAGTAGGTTGCCATTTAAAATAAGAAAGTTGCACCCCGCATTTTGAGAACCTCTGGTCTAAAAAAATTCTTTTTTCGCTCATTATAATTGCCTTATAATATAGAAATTGTTTGCTAATTTAACCGACTTTGTAGCTCTTATAGTTCTCGAAATAGCAATAGTGTACCACTTAAAATGAACACCCTGTATACTATATATACTATAGCAACAAAGGCATAAGTGGCTCACAACATTTGCTTTTCTTGCTTATAACAGAAATGTTATACTTTTCGACTTCCATTTTAATGAGGAAAACTTCGCTTTAATGCGCTAGTGCGAAAAGTATTGTAACGGACGCGGCAGCGACAAGTTGAAGCTTACCGGCCTACGCCGCGCCGCCGAGTGAATGACAACGCTAGCGGGTTCGAACAAGTCGTTTGCACCACAATAGAGATTGTTCCAGAGCCTTCTAGAAACAAGGAACGTGGTATATAAAAGAGCGAATCACCGGGACCAGTCAGTCAGTTACTTGACTCGGATTAAGTTAGTCGAGTTGAGTCAGTCAGTTAGTTGACTCCCGAGTTACTAAGAAGAATTTGTGAACATAAATATAACTCTCGGTCTGAACATAAATATATCGTCGTAAATGAATATCGCTCGGCTATTTTATATAAATAATAGTGTTTATTTATAGTAGTGATAAGTGTTAGTGTATAAGTTTTTGTATTTGTTATTTTAGTGTTCTATACTTAGTGTTAATTAACTTTTACCTTTTATTATAATAATTATTTATTATGTTATTAATAATATTTCTTATTGTTTAAATAAAAACGTTTAAAACCCCCAAACGTTACAGTATTTTACTTTTTACTAAAGTAAGAAAGAAATTATAAAACGTAAATAACCAAATTAACAATAATTAATTTATTTAATTGTTAACCTTATATACTATCACTGTCTGAATGATTGAGATTTATAAGTTTTGAATTAAACGTACATGCAATAAGTTTGTGTAACTTGTTTAATGGGTCCATAAACCAATTTTTTTTATAACTTTATTAGAATATATAACGATCAGTGAAATCCCGATGTGAAAATTTCATATATTACCCGAGATATGATTTTTCAAAGTTTGTATGACGGCACTGGTATTACTACAGTGGTACTAAAACAACGATTTTTCATGATAGTAGATATTATATATTTTTTAATGTAAAAATAATATTTACATATTATAAGTCTTAATTTACAACAATTAAACTTAATATAAATAAAGATAAAATTCCTTTGGCAACTTTAAGAGTATTTTACTTTATATTCGAGTAAACATAATACAAAAGTTTGAGAACAGTGGCGCTAGTAGTGATGTAACCTAACCTCAACACACAATTTTATTCAATAGATTTTCAACATAGCACAAAAAAATCTTAAATACCAACAAACAAAACAAATGAAAAGACATTTCGTAGTTCTATTTTAGCTCATAATAGGCGTTTGACGAAACGGCAGACGCGCGACTTACACGTTTCATATTTCTGGCCAATAGAATCAATGTGAATACCCGTAACGTCAAAATATGTTCAATTCGATATATCGCTTTACTACAAAATATTTAAAAGAAAAAAATACTTTACTACTAATTATTCCGTATGTGTTATACGATTTTGATATAAATTTGTCATATTTCGTTTATGGTTTATGCGTTTATTGTCACCTCAAATTGATGTTTGAGAGTTGTTTGTAAATAAATGAACCGCAATAAAAGCAACAACTTAAACCACCATAGTTACAGTAATTTCTTAGACAATTTTCTTAAACAACATTTGATGCATGCTGTTGACAACCAGGAACTTTTAATTCGCCCACACGTGCAGTAAAATATACAAAAATAACACTGGCTTTCTCTGGGAATTCTACAGTAAATTCATCTTGAAAACATTAAAATTTAGTTCACAAAATGTTTCTTACAGCGATTCCAAACCATCGATAATTTCAATGATTTAAAGAAAAGTATGTGCACAACTTGATTTTTCAATTGTCATATCATTAAAATCCTTAGCAACCGACGATTGCTATAGTGTACCTCTTGTGGGAAGCCGTCATCCATGCTTACCCGCGATTGAATCTCTCGCGCGCACTTCAATTACGCACTCATTCTTTCCGCATTCGGTATGTAATAATATATTGTCTAACTAATGCTGAAAGTGGGATATTTCACACGAGTGTGAGGTTTGAGCCACGAGTTGAATGAGAGTGTGAAATTCCTTTTCAGCACGTGTTGTACACGATACTTTTCCGATGACCACAATTACGTAAAGAAAAGAAAACAATATAAAATTTACATAAACGTATTAAAACAGATTATGTTAACATCACTGCTATCAGTATTCTTCAAAAATTATGTTCAAATCTAATAAATCAGGGTCCAACCTTGTTAATCTATGTAAATTCTGCAAATTATCTTCAACTATCAAACTTTTAAATACAAATTTTTAGGTTAGGTCGCTCAGTTATCGCAGCATATCATAAAATCATATCACACAGTTGCGGACACATCTGATTGGCTAACGAGCTTTTATATCACCCAGCACTGTTAGTGATATGTAATGACCAACTTTCAGTAATAGTTTAGCGTGTGAATTTACGTACTTTTCACAGTGGTCGTCGGAAAATAACTAACATATAGTTAACATGTTAGTAACATGATAGTTATTGAGTTTCCACGGACCGTGGAACTTAAAAGTGTCACATTTCTAGAATAATGTTTATTTTAACTTTTTATTACTCAGTTAGTCAGTTGTACCCATATCATTGGGTGGAACTAACCTTGGAAAGTTACAAATTTACAAATCAATACTGCAACATAATCCATTTTACATTTTACAAATATATTGTTATTGTTTAGAGGAAATTACTGTCGGTGTCGGAAAAAAATATAATAACTAATATAACAGGATGCAAGAGTTATAACATTCTCGCAAAATAGAATACTTACATTGCTTGTAACTATTAACGTTTCAACTAACCAATGTCGCAAAATAAATAAATAATTTTTAATTGGATTTTAGAAAAATTTACAAATAATAATTGTCTATAAATATAGCCAATCCACATTAGAAAATATTTGTTGTGGACACCACAAGACCTCCCGCCTTAGATTAGGTACTTATCGAAAAATACAGGAACACGGACCACTACTATCAAGAACCGCACATCCTTTCAAAAAATTATGACGTCAAAAAATTACATTTTTCAACCGTTGTTTTGTTTTTTCAAAAAACAGTTTAGCAGATTTAAACAAAAATATCAAAATATAATTTTTCTTTAACGTGTTGTAAATTGTAAATGATGACAGTAAGAGGAAAATGTTTCATACAATAATTGTAGATAATAATATTTGAAACATTGTTCTTAAAATAAAAATTTCATTGTACCATAATTTATTGAGATATTTTAAAATAACTTGATAGGGCTTCAAGTAAACTACTACTTCCGGTTATTGGATTATCAATAAAAACTAATCAGCTTTTCCAAAGAGGATATAATTGATATATACAAAATGTAAAAATTTTCAGTTTAACAGTTTTTGAGAAACCGTAACTCCAAAGATCCATACAGACTGACAGACAGACAGACACATATACACACACAGACATCATCGTGAAACTATTAGAATCGTATTATAGGGACCCTAAAACGTGCTCAACCATTGAAAACTCACTACCCAATTTTTAGCATGATTCCTATAACTCCCTTACTGTAGCGGGAGGTAAAAAGTTGGCATCACTGAAAACGCAATCTGTAAGAACGTAATTTTGTGAATATAAGCTGAATAATAATCAACGAATATAAATTGTAAAGGTTGCTAAATGAGTGTTAAGTCAAATGAAGAATCAACGAAATCGATAAACGTAGGTAGATGAAATTGAGGGTGTGAGATTTCTTAGACGATCAAGTGGAAGCAATATAGCAATAAGCGAGCCAGTTGGGTGAAGATTAAGTGTGCAATAAATTTCACATCTACTTATAAAGTTATGCTTCATAGTATGCAACAAATACTATAAATACCATGAATAGTTCTCTGCCATTAATGTATTACTATTCCAGTTTATATATCACTGTACATTTCAAGAAGCACCTTCGTACTGTTTCAGATAAAATGCCACATAGGTTGTCAATGTTAAATGATCTAGAATATTCAGAAAACATAGCATTTCGAATTCGAATATTTTCTATATTAGTAAACAATTATAATGACAAGATCATTTTATATTGACAACTTAAGCTATGTTTCATTTTATCTGGAACAGTACGGTAATGTATACCTGGTATCCATAGTAATACATTAACATAACATAATTAACTCTGCTCATCAAATCTTACACCCCTTCCTAATATTAAAATAACATAGAAAAGTATGATAGCGCTATACAATTCTCTTAGTATTGATTCTATAAACCGGTGTCATAGTACCAGCCTAAATATCTACAAAATAGTAAGCGTTTGAAAACTTAGTCAAATGTATTAGATACATCCAAAAATAAACTTGGGTTTATTTGAGTGCATGACTTAATAAAAATTGTTGAACCCAAGTTGTTGAATAATTGTGCTAATTTAAAAAGCTTAATCAGATTAAAATCATGAAATCGGCTATTACTTAACCCATTAAAGACGGAATTAATTAACAAAAAGTGAAGATTTGAAATAAATTTAACCTATTTAAACAATTATTTAAAAAATAAAAAACCATTTTAGCAAGTAGAGACATATCTTCTAACAACAACTGGAAGTATTTACGACTAATTTAATAGATTCGCAGCCACCTAGAGCTAAAAAAGTAACTACATGTTTACGTGACCATATGGTGACGCTAGGCGTTGTAGGGTTAAACAGGTTACAGAACAACAAACTGTGACAATAAAACAATTAAACGATATCATTTATCAACAATAACTATTGGTTGACCTAAATTCTAAGCAATTATCATTGCAAAAGTGAAAAGCATCCGACATGTTTACCTGGGTTCATCTTGCAGAACCATTTCCTGGGCAAATCTACGGGATCCGGATTGTCTAGCCATCGCCATTTACCACAGTGTTCTTGGTCACATTTGACATACATTCCAGTACACCTTCTTTCTTGCAACCAGAGTAATCTATCCCTTTTTGATAATTTCCGTGGAGGTTGGCTTACTAAATCCGCAAAAGGATTATTCAAGGACGTACACGTACTTGATGTGGTACTAATTGAATTATTGTTGAAAGTTTCAGATTTAAAATTGAAAATAGGTGAGGATGTATTGCAATCATTTCTTGGCGAATCCGATACATTTGAACACTTCAAGTTAGACTTCACTGTTTCTTGATGAGGAACTGCTGTAAAGATGTATGCATATTGTTTATTGGTTGTATATAATGTAGGTTTAGGTTTAACATTATTCGTTTCCGTTGGTTTCTCGATATTTTTTTCTGTTGAACCAACAGCAGTTGAAAATTGTGTCTCTTCACGCTGAATAGCGGCAAAAAATATTTCTTCATATTGTTTATCCGTTAGAGAAACTGAAGGTTTTTTCAATAATTTGGTTCTAGCAGCTGATTTCTTACATGCCATTTTCTACAAGTAATATAAACTGTAGAAACATTTATTAGACTGTTATAAAATTTTGTGAACAGTACATAATATTTCGGTATTTTAACATTTTAAATTACAAAAAATGAGCATAAATTTGCCATAATTGTTGCATTATTCAATAATATGCAACAAAAAAGGCGAAACTGTTGTTTACGGCCAATTGTTAAGTTAGATGCAGGTCCTAGGTTCTTTAGCCGGTCATAGTTGTAGAAAAACAATTTAAAAAGCAAAAAACTAAGATTTATTTTAGTTTTGAGGTTGAATAAACACGAATTTGTTCAACGGCATTTTCAGAATGCAAAGTTACTAGGTTTTTGTTGTTTGACTTGCACCACCTGTCATATATACCAAAAATCATTGGCGATCCGTAGCTAACTTCACAATTGGCCGTAAACTTCGGTTTTACCCAAAAAACTAATTATTACATATGTTTGTCTCGTGGTGAAATATAACCTATAAAAATACTTACACATATAATTTTTTACCGATCTTGTCGATTTATTGAGTAAACTTTCTGCAATTATTCATAGTTTTCACTAATAACTGAATTCTTGATGGAATTTACTAATATAAGACAGTGCATCATAAAACAACAAAAATGGTGTAAGCACACGAGTTATTGGAATGTTACGACGCTAAACGCTACAGAGCTACAGCAGTGACCACTTGCCGCCTTGATGCGGTAGTACCAATCAGTGGTACCAAACCTCACTATAGAAATGCGCTAAAATGAAGCTTAAATCAAAAGAAATTTTATGTTATTTAATATTGAGTTGAGTTTTTAAATATAAAAAATGTTTTATAAACGAGAATACTATTTAATTCTATTATAATTCATAATTAATACGTAAAAACTGTTCAAGTCTAATATTCATTAAAATAAATGTTTTGTTCTGTTTTCTTGTTATCACGTATTATAATTTGATTGCTTTTTCCTGTTCTTTATCTGGGTTTTTACCTGTTGAACAGTGAAAATTAATAATAATAATATTAATAAACCATAACTTAGGCCTATCGAGTCTTTATTCTATTATATTGAGTGAGTAAAAGGAAAGGAGACAAGGAAATTAGTCTTTTAAAATAATGGAAGACTATATTACAAAAATAATAGCCAAGATATTATAGGAATACAGCACTTTAATAAATATAATTTACTCAAAATGTGATTTGATTAAAAAAACAAAATATAAGACAAAGTATATTTTGTCAACACATTTATGACAAATCTTTAACAAAAAATATATTGCAAAAAATGTAACATAAGAAACAAAATAAATATTGATTATAAAAAGTACGAATGAAGCGAGGCCCACAAAAATGGCGTGGTAAATATACGTATTGATAAATTCCAGATTGGCAAAATACAATTCAACTAAATTATTCTTGGCAAATTACGTTTTGTCAAAGTTCTGGTTGTACAAATAACCAGATGCCAATTTTATTTTGTATATAATTCAATTTTAAAATATAAAACAGTGTTGTATCAATAATATTAATGTTTTATACAAATTATTTACTTTTAAATTTTTTATAACAATAACGTACGTAAGTATATCTTAATATTTAATATTCACAAAATACTGTATTTGTTACAGAAAAGCGGGTAATGTTTTCAAATCAAAATAACATTTGAATTCTATAAAATTATGAAAATACTCTTATACGACTAAGTAGAAATTGGTATAAAAATATTTTCTTTTCAAAAACACACCCTTATTCTCACTATGCCGGACCTGATTTTAAAGTAGTAGCGCTATTATCCTATGAATACTACTTAAAAGGCGTGCTCGAAATAGAGAGCAGAGAACAGGGTAATAATCTCAATATAAACCTGTTTTCGGTGACAATGCGATCTCTGTTTTTATGTGGGTTTAGTTTTCGAAATGTTAATTCTTAAACCGAAATTAGTTTTAAATTTTCGTTTTACAATTACTTTTAAAGCATTCAGGTTAGCGAGAGAATTTGGAACTGATTATCAGTTGATCTATTTGGTAAAATATGGAAGACGAAGAAGTTATGAGAAACAATAAATAATAATTTCAATTTTTCTTTTCGCGTCGTATTATGTATTCTATTAAATCGACTGTGCTTCAGTAGTTCCAAATTATCTCGTTAAAGTGAATAGGCTATAGTACGGAATACATTTACGTTTGTTTGCAAACCAAAAATTATTTGATTTTATAAATATTCTACATATCAATTCAATTTTACCTTAAATTAAAGGAACTGTTGAATTCTATTTAATGATAAAATGGTTTGTTCTCATCTATTTTACCTTTTATGATTTCAGTTTCTTTCTTTATGATATATCTTTTTTTGTAGAATCTCCTAGGTTGGTCTCTTCTCATTTTCTTCTATGGTATTGCGTTATGACTTCTTAGTAATTAAAGTTTTTGTTTTCATCTAATTTAAGTTTTTTAATTTCAGGTTCTATCTTTTGTGAATTTTGAAGCTCTTCATCTCTTCTTGTAGAGTCTTCATTTTCTTTCATCGTGTATTGTGAATATTTATTTCCTACAATGTTATTCGATAATGAACAATTTTCCGATGATGTGCAGCTGTTGGTGCAGCATATTTCTTTGCAGATTTCTTCGAATGTACATTCTCCAGCTTTTCCACTGGTATAAAGTTCCAAGAAATACTCGTATATGGGTATGATTTTATCTTTACTGAATTTGCACTTATTGTTGCTACATAATTGTTTGATAGTTTTTAAGAAGCGCTTATTATCAGAGCTTCTTAAGTTTTGTGAATTCTCTGGTTTAGATTGATTGCTGGAAGTTTGGACCAGTTCCTGATTTATTTTTGCTAGCATATCCATTATTCTGGTATGTTCATTAGATGTCAAAGATGTTTGGTTTTCTCTTTGTTCGTTAGAATCTGCAGATGTGACACCTGTTTCAATTTTACTGCTAACATCTTGAGATCTATTCTTCAAAGCTGCTGCCCTTTTACGCTGTATAATTTTCTTTTTTATTTTTCTTTCATAAGCAATGAATGATTCGTCAATATCTGAATCACCATCATCAGAAGAAGTTAAATATTCCGGGATTTCTTTATTCCACAAAGCCAAGAAACTATACCTCTTCAAGCGATCTCTTATATGTAAACGTGAAGCTATGTTTGCCATTTGTTTGGCCGCATTCATTCGCTTCTTGTATATTTGTTTCACTTTAAACTTTTTGTCTAAATCTGGATTATGTTTAAAAGACTTCAGGTTTTTTACGAGTACCCATTGTCTTTCGATTTCCTTATTGTCAAAGAATACTACGTTGTACCAATCCTGCAAGATTACATATAATTAATAAATATATAATTTGTGTAACAATGGGTTCCAATGGATTAAAAGAAGTTAATGAGTACACAAAGCCATAAGTATTTGCAAACTAGTTATTTGTTTAACAATGAAGACAGAAATAAGGTGTGTATCGCCTGTCTAATCAATGCGTTGCTAACTTCAAATTTACTGAAAACTTCAAATCAATTAATAAAAATTGTTTCTTCTGTCATTTGCAAGTTGTTTTGTTATTCTTTATTATTGTCGATTGTGATTTTTTTGGCGTTATTGATTTGGCTTTGTTTTTGAGATATTCTTCTATTTGATTGTTTAAAGAAAAATGGACGAGAGACAAAATAATTGCGAATGCTTGTCTTGCTTTAATTTTGAGGCCACAAACAAATCCTATGTGTAAACGGCTTAAATTTATGTCTACCATGTCTCTCCGTACTTCTTCATTGTGCTAATATTGCTCGTGTGTGGCTAAAATGTGTCCATGTCTGAACAGAAGACTTGTTCCCAGTGGTTAGCATAAACCGTGTTTATCATAAACTTAATCAGAATTATGCGCAAACTGTTTGCAGCAACATAATTAAAAATAGGTAAGTAGGTATACAGGATGTTAATTAATATGTTACAAATTTAAAGGGTATGTAGAGGATTCAAATAGAGTAACTTTCTCTAATAAACTTATATCTGGAAACGTACCTACTATTATCGAGTTAATAATTAAAACGATTTACTTATTTAATATGTAATATTAAAATAGTTATTTGTATACTAAGGCCGCGAAATCGCTCAGCGTACCGAGAGAAAAATTGTAGCCAAGGCCGCTTGCGGTCGAGGCAGGACAATCTCGAGAGCGATAAAGGATTTCGCGGCCAAGATGTAAACACTATTTTTTGGGCAACCGTAAAAAAATTAAATTACAAATTTTAAACAGTTTTATTGTAAATAGAAAGTGGATATGAAATTGACATTTGATAAACAAAACAATTAGTTTTGAAAAAATAATGTTAATTCTCAAGTGTCAAAATAATTGTTTTTTACCCTATTTCGCGTCCGTTGTTAATGGTAACGGACGCGAAATAGGTTAAAAAACAATCATTTTGGATTTCGCGGCCGTTTCTATGACATCAGCCGCGAAATTCAATTTCTCGATCTATACTGCGGCTGCGAAATGCTTATTTCGCGTCCGGTTGCACAAAATATATATATATATATATATATATATATATATATACACCAGGTGTAGAATTGAAATGTAGAATATAGGAATTTTAATTCTATTTTATTATATTCTTGTTTTACCTATTCACTTTAATACAAAAGTGTAAATACAAAAGTTACCTAAATGTTCGTGTTTCACGATTATATCAATCAAATTAAAATCAATATTTATTTTAAAACGACCATGGAAAATTAGACAATAACGAAAATTATTGAACATTTAAAAAGTATTTATTTAATAAAAGGAAATGAATAGATATTAACTGTAGAATTCGCCATTATATCTCTACAATCTTCCATGAAATTTCCACAGAAAATAATACAACACCATAAATAAATCTAACAGGTCAATTCTGAGTAATTCTGTAGGGCTGTAAAAGAATCTGTAAGATCTGTAAATACTTACAGGTCAAATTCTGATACCATCCGTTTCTTACAGAAAATCGTAAATATGTTAGAGATGTCTGTAAAAGATACGGTGAAGCTTGTAGTGACTAAGATTTTACGGTCACTGTTGAATGCGAAAATTCATCATTATTTTATTAATAATATATTATCACTACTATTGTTTATTCCTTCTAGAAATTATATAAAAATGGATAACAAACAGATGATGTTATATATTGGATTGAAGAAGAATATGACCGGTACATTTATTTATATTAAGTCAATGTAGATTTTATGTAATGTTATTTTCTTCGAAATTACATGCGAATTGTGTGACGAAATATGAGAGGCACAATGAATACAGACATTTTTCCTTTCCAATTTATATAAAACATTAATTATACTGTACAGGTTCTCGTAACTTTATATGTTGTGGGTTGTGGTTCTTTGCGAAATCCAGTTGGTTGAAACTGTTGATATCTTTAAGTCAGTCGTTTGTGAGTAGAATGTTAAAAAATATTTGTAGGTTAATTGCTGCACATTTATTAGGTACATCAAGTAGTATAATTTCCTACTACGAGAGAAGATATAAATATTATATAAAGGGGGTAACACAAACCTCCATTAGTAATATATAGTCTTAATAACATAAAAAAATATATTTAAGACGTCGTGGTGTAACTGGCGCCTCCAGTAAATGACAATAATAAGCTCTTTTCGTTTTTAAAATTTTTAAGTTACTTTAAGTTGCCATCTGACTCGGTTTCTAGACAGTGCAATGATTTCATTCCATTCTCTTTAGCTTCTTGCAGTACGGTTCTTTTCCACAATGATTAGGGTCGTCCTCGAGTTCTGCTAACTCGTGAGTTCCAGTTCAGTGCTTACCTAGCAATATGACTTTTTCCCTATGCAGTGTGTGGCCAATCCACTTCCATTTTCGCCTCATTATTTCTGTTTTTATCTCAGCTTGCTTGGTTATATACCTAAGTTCGGTGTTTCGGATTACAAGCTTCACTGACTTGACATTCGTGTTAAATATGCGTAATTTTGTTTTTATATTATATTGCGAAGGCTGCCGTATGTTGGATAGTTGGTCAAAGGCAATTCTGACCTTTTGTATTCTACTTTTAGCTTCAATTAGTGCACCTTCATTTGTTGCTATAATACTCCACATATCGGTAAATTCTGTCACATCTTCTACTTCTTGGTCATAAAGAATGAATTTATTGATGTTGCTTGTATTAATTCACATTGCTTTAGTTTTCCTTACGCTGATTTTTAAACCTAATTGGGCAGCACAGTTGGGTTAGATCAGTTAATTTGGCTTGCATTTCTTGAAAGATGTGTGATAAGAGGCATACGATATCGGCATAGTCTAAGTCTTCTAACCGGGAGTTTAGGGTCCATTGAATCCCCCGTTGAACAGAAGTACAGTTTGTCATTACGGAGTCAAGCACTATGTTGAGAGGAGAGGGGAAAGGATACAGCCCTGTTTGACGCCAGCGTGCACAGTAAACCTGTTGCCAGCCGTACTTTCATATAAAACGCAGTATGAAGCATTGTTGTAAAGTTCTTTCAAAAGAGAGATAAGTTTCGGGGGAACTCCTTTGTTGAGCAAGGTTCTCCAAATACTATCCTGGTTTAATTTATCGAAGGCTTGTTCAATATCGATAAATATGAGGAAAAGTGGTGAGCGCCACTCCAGAGATTGTTCGATAATGATCCTAACTGAATTGATTTAGTCTATGCGAGATCTAAGTGGTCTGAAGCCAGTTTGTTCTAAGGGCTTAGATACGCTTGCAAAGAGAGTATAAGCAAAGATTTTATAAAATATGTTTTGTAGAGTTATCCCTCTCCAGTTATTACATAATGTGAGATCGTCCTTCTTTGGGAGTTTAACTATTAAACTTTCTTTGCAGGACGATGGAATTTTTTCTTGATTCCAAAAATTTTCAATAATAGGGTGAAGTAGAGGTTCGAGGATTTGAGAGTTGCATTTAAAAACCTCGGGGAAAAGGTTATCAGGGCCCGCGCCTTTATTATTTTTGCGTTGTAAGATTGCGCGGTTTATCTCGTTAATAGCATGCGGGCTTGTATCAATATTAAGTAGTTTGTGTGGCTCCTCAATTTGCCCAATTGGCTAGAATACTAGTTGTTCTGTGTTCAATGTATTCCGAAAATGTTTGTTCCATAATTCTAATTGTTGCATACTCGAAAGTTACTATTGCATTATTTTGGTTTTTGATGACATGGTTCTGGGTAATAGCCTTATTTGATAGAGTTTTGGTTATATTGTAAAGTTCTCTGGCGTTTCTTAAGCCTGTAGCTACCTGAGCTTGATTAGCAAGATCATCTATCCTTTGACGTTTATCCTTTCTGGCGCTTTTCTTGACTTCTTTGTTTAGATAGCTGTACTCCCTTTCAAGAGCACTTTTAGCTTCTTGAGCATTGGATACAAGTATATTACCTTTCAAATCCTACCTTTGCTTAATAAGAGCCCAGGTGTGAACTGAAAGCCAAGGATTGTGTTTTGTTTCAATTTTACCTAGGTTCCATTCTTCTTCTATATCGCGTTTATTACAGGAGGGATTAAGCCCTGCAGTTTTTCTGTTACCACCTCCGAGAATTGATTTAATATGTTTTTATTACTTTGGGTACATTAAATTTAACACGTTTTTGGATAGACACAGTTTGTCGTTGAGCTGCTAGTTTAAGTTGTACATGAGCGGCCAACAGGTGGTGGTCACTAGCTACATCGGCGCCTCTTTTCACACAAACATCCAGCAATGATTTTCTCCAGCCTCTGCTTATATCTATATGGCCAATTTGATTGTGTATACGACCTTCTGGAAAATTCTAGGTGACCTTATGAATACTCCTAAGGGGAAAAAGGATTCCGCCAATAACTAGATTGTGGGCTGAGCATAGATGTATGTATAAGTATAAATATTATATTTTATCTGTCACATGTCACCACAAAATAATTGTGAAGTCTGTAAGTTGTCTTCTTACAGATACTTGCCGAGAATTGCCAAAACTGTAAATCTGTCAAGTTGTTAGTTACGGGTATATCGTAAGTAACAGATTTACGAATTTACGATCTTACAGATAAAATGTTCAGAATTGACCCATAATCTGTTTTCTGAATTGTCAAATATATAGAACTAATAAAATGTATGGAAGGAGTACAGACTAAGATAGTCTGTATCCAACACAGCGTGATAGAGATAGAGAGATGAAAGTCACGTGACGGGTGGCAAGATGACAAGAACTTGATTTGACCGAAGCTGTACATTTCACTTGTCCTACGGACTCATGAAATCTGCAGCGTCGGTTCCACTCGAAAATATCATCGATAATAATTATATCATTTGTTATTACTTGCGAATATACCAAGTCGTAAAGAGTATATTCGCCTATCAATACATGGTAACTAATTAATATTCTCAAATGCAATTGGTTTACTTTGTTATGAGTTGTATAATCACTGGATATTTGTTTTCAGCTTCAATATTGTTTGAATAAATTTGTAGGTTATATTTCTAACGTAATGACATATGTAATCCGCAATATCTCCACTAACGCCATCTATGGCCGATGAAACGAACACTGTTCGAAGCTAACATCATTTCTGTCAATATTGGCATTTGACAGGGGTCATATATTTGTATATTAAATTTGTAACAAATTAAAGAATTGAAAATTTAGGAAAGAGTTATTAAGAAATATTGCTACTCTCGTCGAGTTTTATCACTGGTTAAATTTAATGTACTTATGCTACACTTGGTATATCTCATAAAATAAAGACTATAACTAAAAGGAAGACTGAAATAAGAATTTGGAATGGTTACATGTAATTCGGCATATTACTTATGACAACTATGACTATGATAACCACTGGGAATAAGCCTTTAGTTTTCTTACACGTATGCAGTGGTAACTACATTGTACCGATGTTTGTATTTGCTTTTTTAAATCCTTTTCAAACTACTTTTGTTAATTTTTAGTTTAAAAATTGTTATAAATGTAACAAATATAAATTTAGCAGAACAAATCCTAACCCTAGTAAAATCAACATAGCTCATAGACTTACTGGGACATCACTCTTCGCGATATCTTTGATCCAGTAATACTGTTCACAGTCCGGGCAGTCGTCCACCATCGCTGGCCACCAGGGGTACCCGGTCAGCTTGGCCCAGACGATGCTGCCAGTCGTGTAGCAATTCTGAACGAGGTCTTCCTTCACGCAATTGGGAATAGGAGTTGCAGGCACAGAACAATTGGCCAACGACTCATCTGTAATAAGAAATTCATGACGTATTAATATTCATTTCAGTAATAAATAAATATGCCCTGTTGTACATGACAATGTTGAATTATTTAATACACCG
The DNA here is from genome assembly GCA_963942605.1 of Poecilus cupreus. NCBI lineage: Eukaryota > Metazoa > Arthropoda > Insecta > Coleoptera > Carabidae > Poecilus > Poecilus cupreus. The sequence goes on from OZ012718.1 coordinate 22,736,944, forward strand.
TATTTAATAGAAACACTTTGTGTAAACTTTTTCATTTCAAGAATTACTTTATTTTCATAAATAATACCTCGCGTATTTATTGTGGCAGTTGAACATAGAAACAGGATTAAGGGATTCAAACCCAATACGCTTTAATTGGCTTTGTGTATGAAGTTAGAAATAGTAAACTATGTTACCGTAATTTCTTTGAGACCATATATTTTTAATATAATCATTGCAACTTAAGATGTAAATGTCAAATGATGAAATGAAATAGAACAAATCAGATAGCTCAATTTTTCTTAGTTACGCTGTATAATATCGGTTATTTGCGTTGCTAAGTTATGTTTCGGTCGCAAACTAAGAAATTATATGTAATCATATAGTTCATGAATATAAAAAAACAATAAATTTTTTTGACATAAATGTTTAATATGTTGATTCGTTTTATAGTCTTAACATATACAACTAGAGCTTCGAAAATCATCTGAATATACAGTTGCGGACTCGATGTGTTGAATAGGAAACACATCTCGTCCTCTCAACTGCATATTCGATTATTTTCGAACCTCTTGTTGTATAACTACTGACTATACAACTCGTAGGAAAATAGACCAATCAGATAGCTCAATTTTTCTTAGTTACGCTGTATAATATTGGTTAATTGCGTTGCTAAGTTGTGTTTCGGTCACAAACAAATGAATCATATTTATTAATATCCATAAATATAAACAAACAATTAATATTTTTAACATAAATAAATAATTAGTTTAATACAATTGGTTGATTCGTTGTATAGGCAACATATACAACTCGAGCTTCGAAAATCATCTGAATATACAGTTGCGGACTCAATGTGTTGAATAGGAAACACATCTCGTCCTCTCAACTGTATATTCGATTATTTTTGAACCTCTTGTATAACTATTGAAAATATCACATTTTTTTTATTTCAATTTTATTCTCATGACATTTCAAACAAAAATATCATTTATGTTTAGGAAACAGTAAGATTATTTTACTACACACAGCAGGTACATGAAAGATGCAATGTGAAGATAGAGCGACGCATATAATGTCCCATGGCATCCTATATTATACAGTAATATTTTTCAATCTTCTTGAATACGCTAAAATTCTGGCGACCCCCTGCTGACAATGGACGTAGCCTTAAATGGATACTAAATCCTTTATAGTCAGTACAACTGGATAATTTAACCACGAAAATGAAAGAAAATCTTATAGATTTAGCTGCTGAAGGCATGCTTAAAATGGAAATTCGCGAAATAAATAATAAAGAAAACAAGAATATCCAGAGTTGACAAGGGAAGCTTTAAAATTATTAGTGCCATTCGCCACTTCCCACCTATGTGAACTAACGTTCTCTTCAATGGTGATAAAAACTAAAAAGAGGAAATAGACTCCAATTATAAAATAATTTGATTATTTGCGTCTCAAAAATAGAACCACGTTTCGACAAATTATTAAATAATAAACAAGCTCAGCTTTCACACTGAAGTTGTATTTTTTTCATTGTAGTGTAGGACCTACAAACTCATGCCTCTTTCTTTTACCCGCGACCCCCCCGAGTAAGGCTTTGCGACCTCCCTAGGGATCGCGACATAGGTTTAAAAACTCTGTTATACAGCATACAGTGAGCGATATGTCGTTTTATCACAATTGTGATATTATACAATTATTTTACCAAACGCATCCGACAAATATTTCGAAGCTATTACTCATATATTTAATGGAATTATCAGAACATATCATTTTCCAAACCATTGGAAAGTTGCACAAGTTTCGAAGATCCCAAAATTAATGAAATTAGGTACCTGAATTGTTTAAAGTCTTCAAAAAATTACTTCTGGAAAGAAACAAGTCCTAATCATCAAGCTTAAGAAATCAACATAGTACAATTAAACAGATCTTTAGATAGTCCGGAAAATAACAGAGATCTAGAAAAGAAAAGATGTTGCTGAGCTGCCTCTCCTACCATAAAACGGGCCTTTAAATAAGGTTCAACATTATAGTTTGTTTCCAAAACTGAAGAAGAATATTCCACAGCATTAGTACCTAATTCTAAGGTTTTTCTTCACTAAGAAGAACAACGAATATACACATCTCTACTACAACCAATCTGGAATTCTACAGTGCAACAACATAGGACCCGTTTTTACCTCCCGCCTACCTCTAGGTAAGGGAGGTATTGTTTTTGGTCAAAAAATTGGGTAGTGAGTTTTCAATGAATAAGCACGTTTTAGGGTCCCTACAATACGATTTTACTATTTTCGCGATGATGTCTGTATGTATGTATGTATGTATGTATGTATGTATGTATGTATGTATATATGTATGTATGTATGTATGTATGTATGTATGTATGTATGTATGTATGTGTGTGTGTGTGTAGTCTGTGGCAATTTTTTCGTCTCGCATAACTCAAATACTATAATACCAAAAAATACAATTTTGTGAATTATTGCTTCTTATATTTAAATGAAGAGCTGATTAGATTTTGGATAAAATTGGTCAACCGGAAGTAGCAGTTTACTTGAAGCCCTTAACAGTTTTTCGTGAAAAACACGGTTAAATTTCCTTTTTCAACAATTTATGTTATTTTGAAAGTTGAAGAATATTTAATTTTACATGTGGTTTGATTACACTAATTTTATAAATTTTCATTAGATTTAGAGATAATAAAATATAAAGAAATTAGATTTTACAAATCTTGCATTCCTAGTACACCATGAAAACATTTAAAAATTTTCAATTTTTTACGAAATGTGACACATGTCATTGTGATTGTGTAGCTGTTTTCTTAGTGAAATATATGTCACAAAATTAAATAAATATACGAAAGAACATTAAAATTTTCAAATATAAAGAAAATAAACAAGTAAGAAGGTATGTTTCTGTATCATCAAATACTATTTTGTACCGTTTAAGAGTAGTATTGGGCGGGAGGTTATGTGCTGGCCACATCAGATTTTTTCCATAATTCTTACATCTAACAACCATTACAGTTCGCTGATGAAACATACATACATATAAAAAAAACAACACCCTATATTCCACACAGTATACAGCATATATATTAGTTTCACCAGCCTTTCATTCGACATTCGCTCGAGATTGCCAAACCCCCTCAACAGACTTACTCCCACTTTTTTAACAACATCCTTCTCAATCTGCACAGCAGTTATACAGGGTGTTTCAGGACTAGTGTAACAAACTTTAACAGCTTATTCCTGAGGTCATTTTGAGCCAAAAATGTCATATGAATATAGGTCCTATTCCTTCTAGTTACCAAAATACAAGAGGTTGAAGTTCTACTAATAACACGAAATTTTCTAGTTTTTGTAATCAAGGTACTTTCGGAAAGCAAGAGTTTTATTGAAAAGTCATAATTTATTTTTGTCTTAATTAATTTTATTTATTAATAGGTTTGTTCCAAGTGGTCATTTCTGACAAGTTTGTGACATGTTTGTGACAATTTCAGTGCGCTTGTGAAAAATGTAAACAAGTTAAGTTTGAAACATAGACTGAAACGACGAATGAAATAAAGCGTATGTGCATGCTCATTTGACAGCTAACCTTAAATATAAATAAAGAAATTCATACATTTTTCGCCACAAAAAAGAAATGAAGCTTATGTTTCAAACTTAACTTGTTTACATTTACCGCAGGCGCAGTGAAATTGTCACAAACATGTCACAAACTTGTCAGAAATGACCACTTGGAACAAACCTAATATTAACGAATACAATTTACAGAACAAAACACACAATGACACAATTAAATAGACAAATAAATAAATTCGAAACACAGAACAACATACCAACATGGGAAGGTTGGCGTCTGTTTGGGTATCTGCCTTGGTATTCTCTTAGTATTACCATTACATAATCCATAAATAAAAATCATATCTGCATATTCAGCAGTACTATGACCATCCATTATGAAACAAAAATACAATCAAAAGTACAACAATTTTTAATTAAGACAAATAAGGTATGACTTTTCTGAAAGTACCTTGATTACAAAAATTAGAAAATTTCGTGTTATTTATAAAAATTCAACCTCTTGTATTTTGGTAACTAGAAGGAATAGGACCTATATTCATATGACATTTTTGGCTCAAAATGACCTCAAGAATAAGCTGTTAAAGTTTGTTACACTAGTCCTGAAACACCCTGTATGTCGTTCATGCTTCTTCATCGACTTCCAACATTCAGAATCAGAAACATGCATTCATGTAGGCACCACTATAAGCACTCAATCGAGCATGTCTAAATACATTCTGGTTTCGAGTAAATGTACCCTGAGCACTATATACCTTGCACCCTGCAGGCATCCGCCTTTTTGTCTCCCGGTTAATACGTTCGTCCTTCGAAAACTTACTAACCAAATATGCAAATCTATTCATTCAATCTCACGCCATTCATGAAACATTACAATAACCAAATCATTCACCACAAACAAGAACGCTTACATTTATCGACATTCAATAACATATTTAAACCTGTTTCTACTTCATGTATGCTCACAATCATTCTTCTCAAAAGATCCTCTGTTTCACCCAACACAACATCATGCCACTGACTGCTATACTTATATAACCAACAAAAAAAAGAAAAGAAGATCCAACAATGGATTACGAAATGACGTATAAAAGCCAAGGAAACTAATGGGTCAATTCTGAACATTTTATCGGTAAGATCGTAAATCTGTTACCTAACTGTAACTGTAACTAACAACTTTACAGTTTTGGCAATTCTCGACAGGTACCTGTAAGAAGACAACTTACAGATCAACTTTACAGTCACAAGACGGTTATTTTACGACATTCGTCTAACTTCACAATAATATTTTGGTTATCTGTAAGTGACGGATAAAATGAAATATTTAATTATTTATGTTATTTAAAATGAAGTAAGTACTGAAAAAAATTAAATAATATATTAACTTAAGTCGAAATTAAATTATTTATTGTTTGAATATATGGAATTACAAATTCGGTACTGAAAATATATATTACAAAACGAAAACGGTTGATCATTGTCAATTCTGGAGGCGCTAAAATACTACTAATATTTTTTAATGCTTTAGTCATAGACGACTGACTTAAACATATCCAACAGTTTGAACCAACTGGATTTTGGAAAGAATTACCACACACAAAATATAAAGTTACGAAAACCCTTAAAGAAAAATTGATATTTTATATAAGTTGGTAAGAAAAAATGTCTGTATCAAAATACCTAAAAAGGAATACGCGTTGTTGGATAATTATTGTTAAACTTCGCTAAGTAATCTAATAAATAATATTAACTTGATTATTAATTTTTAATTGATTTAATACTTAAAAGTCTCTAGAGAGAATAAATAATAGTTGTGATAATATTATTCATAAAATAATGATGAACTTTCGCATTCTCCAGTGACCGTAAAAGTTTACAGGCACCTCAAACTTCACCGTAAATTTTACAGATATCTGTAATATATTTACGATTTTCTGTAAGGAACAGATGCTATCAGAATTGCCATTTGACCTGTAAGCATTTATAGATCTTACAGACTTTATAGAATTGCTCAGAATTGGCCTATAAATCAGTACATGTAAAATATTCGTTGAAGGATACATGTCCGTCAGTGAAAGTTAATAATTACAAGCTAACCCAAAGTCATGATGTTAAATATCACAGTTTACAAAAGGCTAACATGGTCTTCATCAAACACAGGCGCTCAACTCCCCATAGACAGCAAATTATTGTTTAACAAATCCATACTTATGTCCATCTACAAGGCAATGGATTGGCAGGTAGCGTTAAAGCCGGATCACTCGATAACGCAAGTAAAGCAGCGCTGTCCGCGATTAGTAGTTGGATGGGTGACCGCTTTGCGAAAACCCATTCCAGCTAACACCGCGTGGTGTTGTCACACCACCGAAAACGAGGTTCCGAGGCGGCATATAACCTTAGCAGTTGAGACCGCTTATAACTTACGGTATACGAGTTTAACTCTAGGAATTAGCTGCTAACTACATCCTAGGAATACTACAATAGTACTAGGGGAGTTCAAATATGACCTGGAATTTTATATAATGTTAGAACCAAAGAAATGGCAATTCCATCTTAATATTCTTCAAATAGAGTATCTAAAAGGCGTCCATGTCATCGTCACAGCAAAATCATTTTAAAAATATCAAAATTTAGTTCATACAATGTTACTCACACCAATTTTAGTAATAAAACCATCGATAATGGTAATAATTGAAAAAAAATATGAGTACTACTTGTTTTTTCAAGTGTCATAATAAAAACCTAGCAATCGGTGATTGCTATGATAACCTCTTATTGGGAGCCATTATTCCCGCGAATTTAGCTCAAGCTCGCTCTTTAAATAAGCTATTATTCTTCCCGCATTCGGTATGTAAACAACTATGTCACATTAGTATCATGAATAGTTTTTATTGAGTTTCCAATGACCTTGGAACTTAAAAATGTCACAGTTCTAGAACAATAGTGTTTGTTTGTTTCTAACCTTTTTATAACCCAGTTATTCATTTGTATATCAATAGGTGTAGCTAACCTTGGAAGGTGGCGAATATACAAATCAAAACTGCAACATGATCCATTTTACAAATATGTTGTTATTATTTAGAGGCAATTGCTGTTGGTAGCGGAAAAAAATAATAAAACAACACGGGATGTATTATAAACTTCCTCGCAAGGAATCTATTTACCTACATTCTTTGTAACTTATGACGTTTTAACTAACAAAACATCATGAAATAAATAAATAATTTCTGAAAGAAGGTATTTTGTAAATGTAAGCTGGCATCTATACAGGGTGTCCCAGATTTAAACGGCCTAACTTAAAATTAAGATTAAACACCTAAAAATAGGGTGACAAGTTCATTTGAGCAAATGTCCGCAAATGCTTTATTCCAGAGATATTCATGTTTTTCTTATTGAGTAGCGCTACTTTAAAAAATCAACTTCATAACAAAATATCCATTATTATCTTATTGAGGTGAGACATAATAATTAAATTAAATTAATAATAAATTGGTTATTACCTAATTTTAATACAAAATTTAGTTTGCTTGCACTAAATGTCAAAAAAAAAGAGAAAATATCAATGAATTTAAAGAAATTTTTTCAAGGTGCCATAAAAGAAAAAGTCTATAAAGAACCGATAAATAATTTAGACTCACTACGTAGAAGAATTATTCAAGTTTGCGAAACCATATCTCCTGAGCAATATCACGCAGCAACAAATGCAGTGGCAGAGCATTGTCGCAGGTGAACATTTTGAACAAAAATTATAAAAAAAAAAAAATAGTTTTTGAAGTTATGTTATTACTTTCTTATTTTAAACAATAAATTTCAATTCATTGATAGTTTCTCATTTTTTTCCAGACATCAGTGCAAGCAAACTAAATTTTATATTGAAATTAGGTGATAAACAATTTATTATTAATTTAAATTATTTATTATGTCTCACCTCAATAAGATAATAATGGATATTTTGTTATGAAGTTGATTTTTTAAAGTAGCGCTACTCAATAAGAAAAACATGAATATCTCTGGAATAAAGCATTTACGGACATTTGCTCAAATGAACTTGTCACCTTATTTTTAGGTGCTTAATTGTAATTTTAAGTTAGGCCGTTTAAATCTGGGACACCCTGTAGAATAATAATAAACGAATATAAATTGGCAAAATAAGGAATAAACACGTGGTTTACTATTTTCAGGCTACTAAGACTTGAAAGAGAAAACGGAAATGAAATGCAGGTCTCTTAAATTTGCTGGTATTAACCTATATCTTCTCTCGGCCAATTAGATGAAAGATATCATCGCCCTATCTTACCCAATACTTTTTCTAAACTACAGTCTTATATTAAACACAATTTCAAACAGCGGTCACCTTTAAAATGGTCTAAGAAGCCTAGAAACTTCAACCTAATTAAAGAAATAGCTATTGAATACTCCATTTTTTTGTAGAGGATATATCTAAAAACAGCCATAAAAGTTTGTATTACTACTCTGGTAGATGCAAAAAATAATTGAAGCTTGTTTTTAGGAGTTCAGTTTAACTAATTGGTTTTTGATGAAGTTATTAAAATGAAAACTTTATGTAGCTACTTTCTTTTGAACCATCACTGAACTTATAGTTAAGGTATTGTACCCCTGAAATACAACCGAATACAATAACGAATATAGTATAACAAGTAAATTATTGTTTGGTTCTTAAACATGTGTTCATTAACAAGTACTGATTAAGTAGTTTCCAAACTCCAAACTTTCCACGCAATTAGTGGGATAGTAATAGTATGCCTCTTCCATTTTCAATCAGAAACGGAAAAAGCATAGCTCCTAATAGTACTTTTATCAAAACAACAAATAGCATAACATGATTTTTTTAAAATAAGTTTTACATACAAATTATAACTAAATACTGAAATGTATATATGGATGTCATTTTTATTAAATAGTTATTCCCAGTAATTTATATTTTAAATCGGTAGTTTTAAAATGCCCCAACCGATTTCTAAATGTTATTGTAGTAACTGAACGCAGCTTCAAAAGTAAAATAGTAGGTCGAGATGAACAAAGTGTCCGAAAACTATAAGATTATAAGATATTATGAAGATGGACAAAAAGGTTGCTAGAAGAGTGTTAAGTTGAATGAAGAATTAACGAAATGGATAAACGTAGGTAGATTAAATTGAGGGTGTGAGATTTCCAAGACGATCAACTGGAAGCAATACAGTAATTAACGAGCCAGTAGTGTATACAAAAATGAATGTTAAGTGCAGATTGATAGTGGAATGACTTAGACATATAGGTAAGAAGGAAGCTAATTTAAACTGCTTGATATATGCAACAAGCCAATGAAATAAATACCGAAAGTTTCTGGTAAGATAGGTTGTCAATGTTAAACACTGTAAGTTGCTAATAAATTAACAAACAATTTTCAAACTATAATCAGAATTGTATCAACTAGTCTATATTTGTAAACATCTTCAAATTATGATGACAAGTTCATTTAAGATTGACAACCTAATCAACTATGTTGCATGTTATCTGGAACAGTACGCTAATGTATATAGCTTGTATGCATAGTAATACATTATAGAGAGTAAAGTAAATGTTGCCTTTTAGCTGAAATTAACGATATATCATGATGCTGTAGCAGAATATTATGTAGATCAATGAAGAGTAATCCTAACTCTACTCATCAAATCTCACACCCCTCCCTGCGTTTTGTTTTAAAAATAACCGTTATAAGAACTGTATTTTCATTTTGTGGAACTCTCTCAGCCACTATGCTGTAGAAGTTGTAAATAAACTAGGTATAATAGTTATAGAAATTGTAACACAATCAGTCAATACTAATTTTTTTACACACTGAGGCTGACATTACGAGTTGTTTATTTTGTATACCATAAGAATTATAGTTTAGCGCTGTCCTGGGTTCTACAATTATTTTATATAATTTTTTTTTATTATAATAGAGAAAAATATGACACCGCCAAAAAAATTCTCTTAGTTCTTATAAACCTGTGTCGTAGTGCCAGCCTAAATATCTAACAATTGTAAGCGTTCGAAAACTAAGTCAAATGCATCCAATATATCAACATATAATTTTGGATTTATAAACAACCCAATACAAATTAAACTAAAATTCTGTGAAGTTTTTATTGTAAAAGTGACAAAATATCCGATTTGTTTACCTGGGTTCATATTGCAAAACCATTTCCTGGGCAAATCCACGGGATCCGGATTGTCTAGCCATCGCCATTTCCCACAGTGTTCTTGGTCACATCGAACATACATTCCAGTACACCTTCTTTCTTGCAACCAGGTTAATCTATCCCTTTTTGATAATTTCCGTGGTGGCTGGCTTACTAAATCCGCAAAAGGATTATTCAAAGACGTACTCGTACTCGGTGTGGAAATAACAGAATTATTGTTGAACGTTTCAGAATGACTGCAGGAAATAGGTGAGGATGTATTGTCATTATTTCTTGGTGAATCCATCGCAGTTGACCATTTCGAATTAGACTTCACTGTTTCTTGATGAGGAACTGCTGTAAAGATGTGTGTATATTTTTTATTGGTTGGAAATAATGTTGGTTTAGATTTAACATTGTTCGTTTCCGTTGGTTTCTCGATATTTTTTCCTGTTGAATCAGCAGCAGTTGAAAATGTCTCTTCTGGATGAATAGCGCCAAAAAATAGTTCTCCATATTGTTCATCCGTCAGAGAAACTGCAGGTTTTTTCAATAATTTGGTTTTAGCAGATGATTTCTTACATGCCATTTTCTACAAGTAATATAAACTATAGAAACATTTTTAGACAGTTATAAAATTTTGTGAACAGTACATTACATTTCGATATCTTGATCAGTTGAATTTACGAGTACAAAATTTCAAAATACATTTAATACAATTTGACGGTTTACAATTGTTAATTGTATTGTTCAATAATGTGTAACAAAAAATTAATTATTACATATTTTACTACTACTACTTACTACTAAATATAGTTTTGCCTTGTGATGAAACATAACCTACAAAAATACTTACACATATAATGTTTATGATCTTGTTTATTTATGAAGTAAACTGCAATTATTTATAGTTTTCGCAACTGAATTTACCAATACAAAACAGTGTGCCATAAAACAACAAAAATGGTGTAAGCACAGGAGTTAAGGAACTCACAACAGCTAAATGTACCACGCTTCGCGCTACAAAGAGAGAAGTGACCAGTTGCTGCTTGTATATGCGGCAACCCGGCAATACCAATAAACCAGTGGTACCACACCCCACTATGGAAATGCACTAAAATGAAGCTAACATTCCAAAGAAATATTATGTTACACTTAAAATTCAGTTGATCTTTTAAATTTTAAACTGAATTATAGTTCATAATTAATATGCAATAATTATTAAAAGTCAAATGTTCGTAAAAAAAATGTTACATTTAAATTTTTTTATTACTATGGAAATTTTTCGTGAAAAAATATCCAATTGAATCCCTGTATTTCTGATTAAGAATGAAAAAGTAAACAATCAGGTCACAATCCCCGGGAAATTATCACTTGTTGCTAAGTAACAGTTGTTGACAGTCGGTTGACAGTTAATTCAATATTTAATTTGTTTATTTCCAAATTTCATTTCCACGGTTTATGAATGAAAATAATAATTATTTTCGCAAAAAATTTTCTCGCCGAATAAAATACTTAAAATTTTATCACAACTACGTCAAGAACGTTGCTTGAAGGCAACTGTGATAAAATTATTTCGTAATAATCAATGGCCTAGGGTTATTATAGCTGATTATTTCACTTATTACAAATTTGACCAATCAAAATGTCTCATTTTCCATTGTTGTGAATTTTAGATAAGTGATTAAACAGCACCATGCTGTTTAATCGCGATTAAATTGAAGCTAGCTTTTATATGCAAATATTGAACATTTTGAAGGCATATTTAGCTGGATAATTAGTTGCAGAAGAAAGAAACTTACATGTTTTTTACCTTTACTGGTATTCTTTATCTTAAAATTCAAGCTATTTTTATTTACAAATTTTTGATATTTATTTGACAAAAACAAATAATTTGCTATAGTTACAATATAACAACAAATATTTATGGGGCTTTTTGTTTATGAGTGTACCGATTTATTTATGTGCAAATGTGTCAAAAATCAACGTTTTAGTACAATTTGTTCGGCAAGTATTAAAGTTTATGCTATGAATTCATGAAATAATCTTGACATATACCCCTCGTGCTAAAGAATTGAATCGATTAAATTTGATGTCTAGCTTATTTACCGAGACTTGCGGTCTCGGGATTTTTTCAAATTATTATGTACTCAAACACTTTTTAAGCAAAATTTTTTTGCATAAGCTAGACATGTCAGATTCAATCGATTAAATTCTTAGCACTCGTGTTATAACTATTGAAAATTTTTTGGTTAAAGAAATATCCAATCAAATCCCTGTATTTCTGATCACGTGTGCATAAGTAACCAATCAGGTCACAATTATACTGATTATTTTTTGACGTTTCTTTAAACCAATGAAATGCTTTATTGTATGTCACGTACCTGCGTTTTAACAAATCCTGTCATTATTATACTGAGAATAATGCTCTTGTGATTATTTCCGGCAATATTCTCTGTAGCTTTTTTGTTTTTGTTGACAGTTGTCAAATGTCAAATAGGTATCATCAACACAAGTAAAAATGAGCAAAAAAGATAGATTTAGTGGCGTGCCTGATGCTGAAATCAAAAAATAATCTAATTAAATATAACTCGAGAGTTCGATAAATTAGAAAATAATTACCCAGTATCTTTCTCAAACTTGTCGCCATTTGGCAATAGCCACGAAAGCCCGTAGGCCCTACGGGCTTTCGTGGCTATTGCCTGGCAACAAGTTTTCGAAAGATCTGTCAAATTATTTTCAATTTATTCTCACTCTCTTGTTATATTATTACTGATAATTTCCCCAGGAAATTATCACCTATTGCTAAGTAACAGTTGTTGACAGAAATTAAAATAATAATAATAATCGTAAAAAATTTTCTCACCGAATATCTCTCGGCCATTGATAAATAATTTGATCAAAACTACCTCAAGAACGTTGCTTGAAGGTAACTGTGATAAAATTATTTCGTAAGTTTCAATCGCCTAGGGATATTATAGCTGAAAACTTCGTCTAGTTGTGTTCCATCTGTAGTCAAAATATTTATTGAATTAGATGTACCTTCTATTACAGAAAATGTGTTCAAAACTGCAATTATTATATTTCTTATATTTTTTTTTTTATGAAGATGGGAAGAGATTTAACTACTTCGATCACATGCCGCCCCATGGATGATGAATTTATATGAACACAAACGCCCATGCTTTTTAGTGGGCTTCGAATCCATGACCTTCGGCGTACTAGGCCACATAGCCACTACGCCACCAAGACCCGCTTCTTAAAATTTCAAATGTCTTTTGAGTAAGAACAAATACAAACTAATAATTTGAGAAATCATATAAATGAATATCGTTTTGGTAGTTTAAAGTCAAAAAGTCAAATGCATCTTGCAAATTTTAATCTGTTTACAAATAAGAAATGAAAACGTCTTTAGATAGAAGAGAATGGCGAGTGATTATGTGTGAATGACCTCATAAAAATGTGCAAGAGTAATAACATTGATAAGTTACAAATGCAAGTACAGTGCGATGTATACAGTTTAAGAACTGGTCTTTATCAAGCAGTAATGTAAATGTACGAATTCATTTTCAGAAATTAGATGTTAAGATGATTAATTCATAAATACTTTTTCACATATTTTTATTATACAGCGTTTTCAAATTGGCTGAAAATTAGATATAAATATTTTCATTACAAACATACAATTATATTTATAATAACAGATTAATTAACTTTTCTGATTCATTCCAATTTATAATGTACATAAAAATATAAGAAAATACATAAACGTATAGTTGAGATAATGGTTTTCAATGGCCGTGTTCCCAATGCCGTTATGTATTTCTTAAGTTTATGTAGGTATATAAGACCACCCGTAAGAAAAACGAAAGGTTGGATTCGTTTCAACTTTCCGTACAAATTACGTAGGTACCGTAAAATTGACCACTGGGTGAACTTGACCAAAAAGTTGAAAAATGTTTCAGGAACACATAATTCAAACATTGATTTTTATAATAGTAATTTATATATCAAGGGGCTGAAGTACATGATCAAAGGCACTTCAGTCCTGTGGTATATACACTAATTCTTGCACTTCCAACCCTCGTTTCAGCAATACATTATAAATAACGATTAATTTTAAAGGATTTAAAATACATACTCGTATGTTGAAAATGGATGGCTTTGATAGCAACGATAGCACTATTCAAATTTTGTAGGCTGCCTAGATACCATGAACAAAGTGAAAATTCGTATTTATTTATTCTGAGTGACGTTTCATTATAGATAATTTGAAGAAGCCACAGTGGAACTACTGCCGATAAAATCTAGAAAAATATATAAAAACAATTTGAAGCTTTCAGCAAGTGTCGTGACAATAAACAAGTTCAAAAATACACGAAAACTCTGCTGCTAGTATATTTTTTAAACGATCAAAAATTGTGCAATCTATTATTTGGGCGATATTCGATGTTAAAGGGAATGTTGGTGGTTCGAAATAATACTGGCATAAGAAATTAATTACTTTCTTTAAAAGAAAAAATGGTGATTAGTAACCTAAAAATTCAAAATTTCGTCGATCAATTGTTAAAAGATGCACTAGATAAGGTATTTTAAATGCTCAAAGTAATAAATTTTATCAAAAACTTTTAAATATACCTTGTAGATATGAACTGTATAAAACTATTAATAAGAAATGCAATTTATACAAAATAATTGTAATAAATATTTTTTTCACGACATGGTAGGAAACCCCACTGTTCTCCCGAAATAGCGAGGAAAATGTGTTGTTCCTCTCTAGAGAGGAAAATATAGAAGTGTTACCAATATGAATGTTATTTACAAAAAAATTATTATAAAAATTATAAATAAATTTATAATTTTGTTGAAAATCCTTATTTTAGTGATATACATACTTTAAATTATCTTACAATTATGTCTTCTATTTTTCTTTATCTTATTAAATCACAATTTGACAACTTATTAAAGATATTTAAGATTGGTTCATTGGCAACACTGCTACACCGCCTTGTGTCTGATAACCTAACTTTTAACGTGTCAGTCTGTCAGTTTTGTTCTCAAAGTGTATTTTAGGTCCGAGTAAATCGTTTATAGAAACATGTCGTGAAAAAAATATTGTGTCTAACACGAGAGGAAAGCTCTGTTTCCACTCTCGTTCAAAATGGCGCACTCGCTACGCTCATGAGGCAAACTTCGAACTCGAGGGGGAAAAGAAGCGCTTTCCTCTCTAGTTTGACAAATAACTATTACTTGTTGCTGGGGATACTTGTTTTCCTGTTAATTTAATCCCTTGGGAACATTTCCTCTAACCACCAACATTCCATTCAATATCGAATATCGCCCAAATGATAGCTTGTACAATTTTTGATCGTTCATAAAAATATACGAGCAGCAGAATTCCCGTGTATTTTTGAACTTCTTTATTGTCACACCACTTGCTCAAAGCTTTGAATTGTTTTTATATATTTTTCTTGATTTTATCGGCAGTATTTCCACTGTGGCTTCTTCTTAAAATTATCCATAATGAAACGTCATTCAAAATAAAGATAAATTTTCACTTTGTTTGTGGTATCTAGGCAACCTACAAAATTTCATTAGTGCTACCATTGTTTCAAAGCCATCCATTTTCAACATACGAGTGTGTATTTTAAAGTCTTTAAATTAATCATTATTTATAATGTATTGCTGAAACGAGGGTTAGAAGTGCAAAAAATAGTGTATATACCACAGGATCGAAGTGCCTCTAATCCCTTATGTGATTATTTCCCTCGCTTACGTGAAATTATCTTACTTGTTTATTTGTTAATTTAATCCCTTGATTGCGCTTTGGTCGAGCTAGAGCTCTAGAAGAATGTAGGTATTCTCGTCCGCCATTTTGGGTCCAGATGTCATAAATAAAACAAGTTATTGGAATCCAGTTACTTAAAAAAACATTTAATATTTGTATCTGTCAAATTTGAAAACATATTTATTGAAATTCTGTAAAATCCTACTACACAAATCATACGGTAATATATTATTATAAAGTATTCTGTACACTTACCTGTTAGATATAAAATATAATAATTGAAGGAATGATATATCACAATTATTAATCAATTTCAACTTGAAATTTGACAGAAAAGAATTAAAGTAACTGGATTCCAATACTTTGTTTTATTTATGACACTTGGACCCAAAATGGCGGATGAGAATACTCATATATTCTAGTGCCTTAGTCGAGCCAGCCGCGGAGTCCATCTTTACGAAATCATATTGAAACATTAATGGCATAAAATTACCTTTCCAAAAGAGCCAATACCGTGGCCTTTATCACGATTCTAAAGTTCTATAGCTCTAAAAAACACCCATTATGGGGCCTATTCTGTAACTTACCTGTTAATTTTTAACGGCCTGTTAAAAATTGACCAATAAAAACATATGTAACAAATGAAATTTTTTATTTTTATTTAGTGATGTCTGCTATCATTGGCTAAAATTTTTAACAAGTCGTTAAAAAATAACAGGTAAGAATAGGCTAAATGTATTAAATGTGCTAAATGTACTAAAAATAAAATGATAATAAAAATTCCGTAATTACAACGAAAATGAAGTCAGCGAGCCAAAAAGATAGAATTAATTATATGGTTCACTAACATGTTATCTAATCTAATCGGTAAAAGAAACATGCAACATACAACTCGGCCTTCGGCCTTTCTTTGATGCTTTATCTCATATTTGTGTACATAAATACACAACTGTGAAAAAATTTAAACAGTGGATTACAACGATTCTACTACGAAGATCAATGCAGATGAGTGTTCAGTGTGTGAAAATCGAGCCCAACAATGAGGTGGATAAGATTTTATATAAATATTTTACGAGTAATTTTAGGAAGGGGTGGATAGAAGTTGGAGAGGAAAAAATTTGTATGCCAGAATATTATGCAACAATTGCGGACGATGTTGAAAATTTTGAAGTTCGAGATTCCGACATTTTTCTCACTACACATCCAAAAACAGGTAGGTATATTTTTAACCTTCTGTTAGTATGGTGGAAAAGAGTCATGCGGTTAGTGTTTTCAAATAAATAAATATATCATCACGCCTTTTACCCATTGTGGGTGTGGCACTCTGCTTACGCAGATCTCGGTAAGTGATATATTTTTTCGTATGAAGTGCGGTTACCAGCCGTCAAATCATAGCCCCCAAGGATGTTAGTGGAGGGGGAACCACAGGGGTAAATTTAAATTTGTAACTGTCGGCAGTGGGATTCGAACTGAGGATCTCACGATCCACAGTCCGACACGTTACCATGGAGCTATTTACCCCATTTTAGTGTTTTCAAATTTGATAAATTAAGTGATCAAACATGTTTCTATACTTCAGTGTGTGTTAAATCAAACAAATGATACTGAATAATATTTATTTAAAAAATAGAAATACTCATAGTGTTTCCTTTTAATTTAAGAAACATAAATAAAGATGTATACGTATACTCACTACACTAAGGAAGGGTTAATATAGAAAAATAATAGATTTGGTTAATGTAGTAATAAATAGATATAAATATTACGCAATTTATCCATTTTGAAAACGGTTGACCTTTGTAAGTGATATATTTTTACTTGTGAAGTGCGATAATACAAAGGTACAATCGAGAATTGGTATTACATTTATAATTAATTTAATATTTGGCATGTATATGGCAATTTAAACCACCAGACGAATTAGACTGATAGATGTAATTGAATGCCGCTTGTTTAATAAGTGGCATAATACTCCCTTCCCTAACAGAAATACCGCAACTTTATATCATATACATAAAAATATACCGGGTGGAACATCATACCTGTGTACATAGGCGATTAACATGAAAAAACAGTTTTTCCGTGCGCATTGTTCCCCAAATTATTTTAGGCAAAAATGCTTCAAATACATGTTGTAGAGCATAAAATTCTGCATCTAAATCAATAAACAGAATTACTTTTAGATGCTTATTAACGACAGAAATTAAATATGAAAACATTGAAAATTACGTTGAAAATATCAAATAGCCATGGAATTAAAACAAAAATAAATAAATGCTTGACATTTGACAGCTGTATTTGACGGGTAAAATATCAAATAGACAGAAAAACGACAAGCATTTATTTATTTTTGTATACTCTGTCTACAACATGTATTTGAAGCATTTTTGCCTAAAATAATTTGGGGAGCAATGCGCACGGAAAAACTGTTTTTTCATGTTAATCGCCTATGTACACAGGTATGATGTTCCACCCGGTATATACCAATCAAGAATTTTACTGAACTCGCAGTTCTTAATTTTGAAGATCCTATTGCAAAAAATTGATAATTTCTTTAGGAACAACATGGGCCCAGGAAATGATCTGGATGATAATAAATAATTTAGATTTCGAAGGAGCGAAAGATAATCTATATAACAGAGTACCCTTCCTAGAGTAAGTCCTTTCAATAAGCATACTAGTTATTTATCTAGGATAGTGTGTAAAATTGATGTTTAATTGTTAGTTTTAAGTTCGTAAACGGTTGTTCAGTAACAAGATTTCATTAGTCACGGTTTGCCGAGAAACCAGTGATTAATAGCTATTTTTAATACTAGTGAACAAAGTATCCGTACGGATGAATGATTAAATGCACGTTTGCTTACGAGTGTAAAATCATATTTTTTTCACAATCAAAATACAAATCATCAAACACTAAATATTTATTTATTTTTCATTACTATTAAACTCAACAGAACAATAATTTGTAGCAAAATAGCACAACAATAGCAAAATAACATACAGAAACAGCAAAGTCGGACAAGTTAAATAACACGATTAACATTAGAGAATGACATATTGTGATAGATTCAGTATGTGTGATAATTTTATCGATTGGATAATTCCACTTTGCCCACGTGTGAAGTATAACGTTTTATCCAACAACTCTTAATAAATACAAAATTATTGAAGAAATATTATTTGAAAGTGACATTTTATATTTTCCAAATTAAAATGCCGATCGTAGTAGTTACTGAGGTGTTGTGTGTTATTATTATTGTTATAAATCAAAAATTTCCCACTAGTGTCTTTTCTTAAAATTATACTAGAGGTTAATGTTACTTTCCTTGATTAAAATCGCCATTGTTACAGCGCATTTATTAAGAGGTGTTGGATAAAATGATTTATTACATTTTATATGTGTTTTGTTTTATATTTGCGAAATGAAATAAACTAAATAACAATTAGCGTTTTATTGTTATTGTGTTGTAGATTTCAAGGTATTTTCGATTATGAGGACGATGAGTTAGCAGATACGCGTAAAAATGTTCCAGATTTATTGCTGAAATCAGTTGAGCTATGTAAAAACTACCCACACACACCCAGGATAATAAAAACGCACATGCCTTTTTGTTTATTGCCGAGGCAAATTAGAGACAATACCAGGAAGCCAAAAGTATGCTGCTACTGTTAATTAAATATTTACATAAAATATAAATAAAAAATATTTACCAATAAAAAGTTTTTGTCAACAGATTATTCAAGTTATCAGAAACGCCAAGGATACGTGTGTGTCATATTATTATCATTGCCGATTATTAGAAGGATACAAAGGGACCATAGAGGATTTCTGTAAATTATTCTTAGCTGGAAGAGGTATAACGTAAATAAAATCAACATAATAATTAATAATCAAACTGGTATGATTGATGGTTTGTTGCGTGAACGAATGATTCCGAGTGTGAAGAATAAACGAGCATGTATGAATCGTACTATGGATGTGAACGAGGCGAAAGTGGTGTGTCAGGATAGGAATGTTTGGAGGGGATTGATTGTTGATTGACTGTGTTTCTGGGTTCGTGCTACACCACTAAGTGGGATATAGCGTGATGTTATGTATGTATGTAACCAACGCATCTGTAATTGAA
This sequence comes from Poecilus cupreus, assembly GCA_963942605.1. Classification (NCBI taxonomy): domain Eukaryota; kingdom Metazoa; phylum Arthropoda; class Insecta; order Coleoptera; family Carabidae; genus Poecilus; species Poecilus cupreus. The sequence goes on from OZ012718.1 coordinate 22,756,586, forward strand.
TATTATGTAACAGATTTTTTTTTAAGAACAAGTGAAACAACCATTAACCGCAATGTATTCTTTCTATTAAGCTTTATTTTCCATTTTTAGTACCAAATATCAATAATCAATCAGCAACTAATAGAATAATTTGGAAATATTAAAAACATTTTAACAAACATATTCCCGTTATTTATTTCTTTTCTGATTAGTTTTTGGTGGAATGTCACCAAAGTGGCAGTTTACTTATCAAGTTTTTTAAGTATCTCAGTAAATTATGATTTAATTATAATATTTTTATTGGAATAATGTTTTAAATATTATTATCTACAATGGGATATTCCTGCATTTTTGGGACAATTTTTTTCATTAGTAAATGTTATTAGATTTATAATAATCCAAATTTTAGTGAAAAATTTGGAGTATTAAGTGAGATATTAATTTATAAAAAAATGATTAAAATTCAAATATGGAACGTGTGACGTCATCTTGCCTATGGCATTTGTAAACTGATATCAGCGCCATCTATCGCCAAATGAGTAGCGTGATAGTGGTAGTCCGTGGTCTTATATTGTTTGATAAGAAATCTATGGCGGGAAATATTGTGGTGCCCACAACAGTTTATTTGTATTTACACTTTCAGTCTAAAATCCATAGTAAACAAACTGTTGCCACGTGAAGATACATATATTAATTTAGTTATTTTTAGTTTCCTGGGGCCCCTTTTGGAAGACCATCCTCGGCTACTGGGACCACCGATCCTCTCACAACATCCTCATCATCAAGTACGAAGACATGAAAAAGAACCTCAGTTCAGTGATCCTCCAAGTGGCCAACTTCCTCGGACGGCCGATCAGCAACGAGCAGCTCGCCTTGTTGGAGGATCACCTCAGCTTTAAGAAGATGAAGCAGAACACTAGCGTGAACCTGGAGGACTACTGTTCTATAACACGTAAACTCAACAACGTGGAGGGCACCTTCATGAGGTCTGGGACTGTAGGAAGCTACAAAGCGGATTTGTCGCAAGAGATGATTAGAGTGTTTGATGAATGGATCCAAGCGGAGACGGAAGGCACTGGGCTGAGCTTTGAAGATTAAATGAAACAGTTTGTTCTACACAATATTCATTTGAGAAATTACGTTTGGAAGCAACTTCACGCGCATGCCGTAACGTAAATAAGTACATTTATTTAATAGGGGGTAATATCACAAAATCTAATGGTTTTATGGATAATTTAACTCCAATATAAAGTAAGCCATAAAGAAAAAATAGTATAGTGTACAACTAGTGTTACAATGACCTTTTTTGTAATACGAGTATAGTTTGCGTAAACGAGCCGCAGGCGAGTTACGTAAAATACGAGTATTACAATTAGGCATTGTAACAAGAGTTGTTCATACTACTTTTCCTATTTCACGTTCATAAGTTCAGTAAAAATAAAAATAAACTAAAATTGTACGGCATGTTTAATATACCACTGGTCACCAAGGGGCTTTGCCCGCGGGTTTATCGGGTCCCAGGCCGCAACCCCGACGCAGGGGTTCCGATTCAATAATTTTACGTGAGCAATGACAGCCCCAAGTTTGGCAGACTGTTAATTTTACAAATAATAAATTCCCCGAAAACAGTTGCACAAAATTCAATTTTGTAGCATTGTTTTTGAGAAAAACAGTGTCACAAAATTGACTTTGTGTACGTGAAATAGGAAAACAATTTTATCGTTTTGACAGCCGATAAATAGGAAGGTAACTTTTTGAAAGTAATAATTTACCTTTCTCTTAGCAACCAAATCAAAATACTAACTACATTAATGTCATTTGCATTATATGTCAAAATATGATATTTAATAAATGTATTTTCACCAATTGCACTTTTAAATAAACCTTTTCATAAATAATGTCGTTAAATTATCTCGCCGAATTACAATCGAGCATTTTATTCTTTCGGATAAATTTCAGTTTGACAACTCAACCTTGTCACCTGACAGCAATTTGACTCGAAAACATATTTCGATACATGATATATTTTTATGCGTGATGAGCGGTTTCCGGTCGTCAATTAAATATAATGTATTCATATTATTTTAATTATTTCATAATTTTTTTTAAACTCGTTTTTGGATACAATTCCTATTCTGTTGGCCTATTGGTAACAATGGCGGGAAGCAGTTACAATAATGAATACAAATAATTAAGCATTAAAATTAATTTTATTGTATTGAAGCTGTATATAAGTTTTTTTTTTAAGAAGTACAATTGAAATAAATTAAATAAATTTTACTGTTTAATAATTTTTATTCATTGTAATATACCAGTCTAGTGGAAATAAAATGTTAGTAAATTGTCGTCATGATAATTACTGTTTTTTACAAATGAAAACGTTTTAATTAGGCTTTGTTATCAGTTTAAAGTTCAACTAAGTGTTTATAAATGTTTACTTATCTTTTTATCAGCAATTAACTGCATAAAAATCTCGTCGAAAATATCATTATTTATCTTGATTTCACTGTTGTTACCTACCTCAAGTTTCATTTACAAAATGTGTACGCAGTGGACAAAAATTATACCCGACAATGAATTGGATAAAAAGCTGTACGAAACATTTACGACTAAACTCCGATTTGGTTTCGCGGAATTCGGCGATGAGAAAACTGTGATGACGGAGCATTTTGCAAATATTGTAGAGAAATGCGATAATCTGCAAGTGAAGGATTCTGATGTGTTTGTGTCATCTTTCCCAAAAACAGGTAGGTAGAGAAGTGGGTTGTTACTTTACTTCATTGTTCTTAACAGGCTACAAATGCTTTGTAAACATGTCGCGTATAAGGCCTATAAGTGTAACATTTGCAGCGCATTTCGTTTTTTAATGTTGGTGTGAATGATTATTAATCTGATATTTAATTGACATAACTTCAAAATGGTAAGCTGCTGGTGTCTGAAACCGGATGGAAAGTACTATTTTCGCGCTTAAAATGCGGAGCGAAAGTAGTATATCCCTGACTAGTCATGAAATAGTAATTAACGTATCAAGTGTGCTGCCGAGGTGTATACGTTGACCGAAGGCATTATTGTCCGGTTAACGCCCGTGGTGCGTTCAACGTTTAATGTCCAACTGATATATTATTTTATAAAACATCATATCTCACTTAATAATTTTTTTTTCATTTGAAGTTTCATATATGCAATATTAGTGACCTAAATTAATGAAAAAAGAAAAAAATTAAGCAGAATACATCGGAATCACCCATTGATTAAAATCAACTAAATATTATATTTAAATCTTTATTTTTAGTTCCTTGTTTTGTATTATGTAAATAGTGTAAACCTATAATTGGATATTCTGTTGGCTTTCGAAATATTTATAAACATTTACTTTTCAGGTACAACTTGGTGCCAAGAGATGGTGTGGATGATCGTCAACAACCTAGATTTTGAAGGTGCAAAACAACCACTATCCCAGAGATTTCCATTCTTAGAGTAAGAAATTTTAACTATTTTTTATGTTTAAATAAATAAATATTGACTTTCTAGATATTCTGGCTTGTACACATACGAAGAAGCAGTCAAAATAGATCCGGATTTTAAATTGACGCCAATAATGATTGATTCACCAAAATGTATTGATGAACTGGAAGATTCCACCAGGCTGATAAAAACACATTTGCCGTGGCATTTGATGCCTAGACAAATTCGTACCAAGGAGAAAACTCCAAAAGTAATATTTATTAGTTTATAAGTTAGCCTGTTCACATTCAAATATCACATAATATCTAGTAATCAATTCTCTACTATTGAAGTTTTGCAATTTCTTTCTAGCGCTATTATTTCTTTCCTTGAATACAACCACTGGAGTATAATAATATTGGAACGCTAACTGACATTGAAAATGCTAGTGCCAGTCGTTGGGTCACCTGTCCTTGTTTTATATCCGCTTAAAAAGTTGATGAGAAAATATTTAAAAAGTTGACATTCAATGATTTTAAAATAAAAATTTTAATATAAAAATTAAATAATACATGAATGGAAACGTGTTCAATGTATGTGAATTTAAAGGAATTTACAAATAATTGAACAATACATTGTTAAATATTATTTATCTCAGGTCATCTTCAATGTCAATTAGCGTTCCAGTATTATTATATGTCAGTGATTGTATCACACAGGTAATATAAAAAACGTTAAAACTAGTTTTTAAATATAAACAATTCATACACCCAATGAATATGACTTTAATAGTCATTTACTTTACAAGTGGGCAAAGTAAGGAATTACCCACAAGAGAAATTTTAGCACACGAAGCCGAAGGCTGAGGGTGATAATTTTATCGAGTGGGTAATTCCACTTTGCCCACGTGTGAAGTATAACGTTTTATCCAACATCTCTTAATAAATGCAAAATTTATTAAAGAAATATTATTTAACAGTGACATGTTTTAAATTGTCTAAATTAAAATGTCAATCGAAGTAGTTACCAAGGTGTTGTGTGTTATTATTATTGTTATAAATAAAAAAATACTCACCAGTGGCTTTCCTCAAAATTATATCCACTAGTGGGTTATCTGTTACTTTGCTTGTTTAAAATCGCCATAGTTATAGAGCATTTATTGAGAGGTGTTGGATAAAATACTATATCTAATTGTTGACTATTTCTACTCACTTTGTTCTCGTGTGCTCAAAAATAAATTTAATATTATTGCAATTAATGCAAAAATTTGTATGGCCCAATTGTAACAGAAATGTATCTCTCTGTTAATTTTGTGTATGTTTCCTTCAATTGTATTTGATTTTGATTTTGAACACTAATTTGTTTATATGTAATCCATGCACAAATTAGATATTACGTTATTTTGCATTGTAATGGTTAAGTGTAAGACCAGCTTTAAGCTGAACTTCGCCATTAATAAAAAAGAATTTATTATTATTATTATATTCCATAAAAAATCTCAGAAATTTCGCTTAATTCTTATAACACATTTACTAGTTTGATGACTTCGTGTGGCCTAAGGGCCGTACAAATTTTTTGCATTAGGACTGTCAACTCAGAATTAATCAAAAAATCGTTCTACCTGAATGGTTATACCCACTTTTCCGAACACTGTATATCAATCAGAAATATTTGTTAATCTGTAATTAATTTAAATTTGGTACTCAGCCAGACAGAGAATTGCAGCCGTATAATGAATGGTTTTAAATATATTAGCATATTAGGTTAGATCTTTGTGAACCTTGCTCACACGCAATTCAAATTCTCTAAACAAAAATGGAACTGGCACGCTTAATAATAATAATAAAAACTAGAACATAAGAGATAATATATAAGTCTTAAATACATTAAATTACCATTTAATACTTGTATTATTTCAGATCATCTACATAACAAGAAACCCAAAAGATACTTGTGTGTCCTATTATTATCATTGTATCCTGAAGGAGGGCTACATGGGCGATTTCGAAACATTCTGCAATCTCTTTTTGGCAGGAAGGAGTAAGTAATACCATATTGAGATGTCAATTTTATAAATGTTATTGTACATAGTAAAATAACTTACATTTCTGATGGCCTCTACAGGTGCACCGATGTAAATTAGAAATTGTTCACTTAAAATTTACAAATTAAAATTACAATTCACTAACAGTTGTGCTTTCATCAGAAGTGAATAAGAAACTGAAAAGACCTGTTTATTTGAATAGTATAGAAACTAGGCAAACAATTCCTGTCCGTTCACGAAAATAATTATCAGATTATTTGAACGAAAACTGGCTTTACACTTGTCGTTGAATTAACATATTGAAAAGATGATGTATCATCGATACAATTTCTGCAAAAAGACACAATAATACTTATTTGAAAAAAATTATTGTTATTAATTAAATTTAAGCTACTAGGAATGTAGAGTATTATAACATCTGAAAACTTAAGAAAGTATTCAAGTTTATGAAAAAATATTTTACTAATTAAACATAACTTAAAAAGTGGTGAGCTGCAGGGAGCTTGCGGGGGCTCGCGCGAGACTTTTGTTAAATTATTCTATAATTTGCGAGCCCCTTGTCTGATTAAATAGAAATTCTTTGGTAGAATTTAAACCGCATCCTTACGTAAATTTTTTATTGAAAATATGTATTTTACGGACATTTTAATTGTAATATTATTATGTATATGCATTATTTTAATATAATATTACGTGTAATAACATATAATTAACATATTTTTTTTAAATGATCTATTAACGAACCTTTATAAAAATTTCATAGCTCACTACACTTAAATCCACAACAATCAAATTTGTAAGTGGTTCATTGCATTTATTTATTTATCTGCGATAGTGTGTAAAATTGATGTTTAGTTGTTATTTTTAAGATTGTAAAACGGTTGTTTAGTAACAAGACTTCATTGGTCACGGGTTGTCGAGCAACGAATGATTAAAATTTTTAATTATGCCAAATTTACAAATATTTTGTTATCACGGTAAACTTTTCATTTAATATTGTGATCCTAATTCATAAATAAAATTATTTTTTATATTTATTGGGTTTTTCAGTATATCGTAAATAAAATATTGTACGATACACATACGTAAAGCGTCTTTAGTCACGAACACTGATAAAAATGTTTTCTTGGAACAAACAGATTCCTCTTAAATGAAAAGAAAAATTGATTTGAATAGTGCCAATCCGATTTCGTTTTCATTGAAAACTTTTGTAGGTTTAATAAATATATTATTGTATGAAAATAAATTTAGTTTTGAAGAAACATATCAAAATATTCAACTGAGACTCATTATGGGGAGGGTGATGTAGTAGTAGATTTAATTCAAAATGATATCGTTTTAAATAAAAATGGTTTGTTTAAGATTAAAACTACTATTTTCATTATTTTTTAAATTAAAATTTAAAATATATTCATTTTCTTTCAATAAAGAAAAAAGAAGATAAATAAAATTTATATTTTTTTGAAGATTACCTAATCATTTTATAAGAAATAAAATTTACTTCAACGAATGCATACAAAAGGAAAACTAAAAATTTTCTTGAAATAAGAAGTTATTTTTATGAGTGAATGGGTCAATTTTTAGGTACTTTTAAAGTAAATAACTATTTTCTACTTCCTGTATTAATATGTCATTTAACGTACTGGTTTCCATTTCGCTAAATAACAATTAAATCATAGCTTGACAAGCTGTGGCTTCAAACGTTTTAGTCATGGTGTGAAGTTAGCAACTGACTTAGTAAGTACGAACTAAAGTTAGCTTCCTTCAATAATTGTCAAAAATTTTCTAATTAAACTGTTAACATATTCAAATAATTTAATTTATAAAATATTACATGTTTTTATTATTTAAATTTTGCGGTCGTGCTGCATCTGTCATTATATTATAAGTATAAACCTAAAAAGTTTTTTTAAATTCATTTTTCCGTTATCATTGTCATTTGTTTTAGAAACTCTTTAGACTGTAGATACTAATTTTATATAAGCTTCATTTTCGCTCCGCTTGTTCTTAAAAAACTCGTGACTACAGATACGTTTATAAAACTTGTTACTTAACGTACTAATAAGAGCTAATAGTGAAACATCATAGAATATAAACTACTGTTAAATTCTGGCTCTGTCTTTCACCCTCAGAATGTTGCAAATAAACGAATAAAACTATACAACTACAAAATATATTGTTATTATCTGAAGGAAATTGCTACCGGTAGTGTAGAAACTTTAATAAACATCCCCGAAAGGTCACTTGAACTCAGCGCATACTAACATTCCTTGTAGCTTAAAAAATAACCTTTATGTTGAGTTATATTTTGTGGAAAGTAATAAACGAACCTCTTCTAGTGAATTACGGTAACTTCTGGAACCACATTCTCGGCTACTGGGAACAAAGAAGCCTGCCCAATTTACTGCTAATAAAATACGAAGACATGAAACGAGATCTTCCAACAGTCATTAAAAAAGTGGCTGAATATCTCGACAAACTCTTGACTGAAGAGCAAGTGTCTGCACTTGCAGAACACCTATCCTTCGAGAACATGAAAACGAATTCAGCTGTGGCCTCAGGCATCACGGGGAATAGGAGGTTCTACGACAACAACGCTGATGGCCTCAGTTTCTTCAGATCAGGAACTGTTGGAAGCTACAAGAAAAACATGACGTCGGAAATGGAGAAGAAGTTTGATAGGTGGATTGAAGATTATACCGCAAAAACTGGAATAAAAATTTAGATATAAGCACTGAACTAAAAGTGACACAACAGACTTGTAAATATTTACTTTAGGGTCTAAGAGCCAGCGTCACAAATCGTCGGTCATACTAACATCGTTAGGATTCTGGTAAACGGGTCAATCTAAGCCAAATCGGCAAAAAAAAATTTCGATCATCTTCAAATTGACCAAAAGTGCTGTACATTGTTTTCTTCTACCCAAAAATTGGTGTTTTTCTAAAGAGTAGACAGAAATATTACAGTAGAGCCATTTTTACGGAAGTTTACCTTACTTATTGAAACACCTTCGTATTAAAGTAGAAAATATTGTAAAATAAATTATAGTGATATCCATATTAACTCTGAAACTAAGAATTTTAGAATACCTACCTGTTTGTGTGAACTTTTATTATTGTTTTGCCATACACCCTAAATGTATTAACCCCTATTTTCTGATCACCTGCACTTAGTGTAAGTTAACGAACTTTAATTTTGGAATGTACAATATAACCTCGTAAATGTAGACCTTAACGATATTCGTGAACACTTGGATGAGTAAAGAAAATGTACAATTTTGTCAGTTTGTCGTCAACTTATATAGATATAATTGCATAAAATATGGTATTTGTGAAATAACATATGTTTTATTTACATTGAATTTCCTGATCTATACAGTGAGAACTGGTACATAAAGACATCAATTCATAAATGTAGTGTCTTAACATCTTTAGAAATTTTATTGGTAGGTAGGAATAATCTACAATTTCGATGTATTTAATTGTTATGTTCATAATCATACTACAAATCATGTATACGTAAAAATATATACAGGTGTTTTAATCTAATAACAATATATTTTTGTGTCTTATCTTCTATTTACTTTTTTGTGTTATTTTATGTATTATGACTTATGAGTTAACGTGAAGGAATTATTGCAATACATAATTAACTGTACTATACCTATGTATTATATAAAAGTAAATAGAAATAAATAGTTGTACCATTATTATAAATTAATTAGTTTTTCTAAAGTCTACGGAATTAAAACGAAATTGGCATTAATAAGACATGGGTGAATTTAACATTTTTTATTTATTAAATAATTGTTTGACTATTTAAATCTTCAGCTTCTCAATATTTACATCATAAACCTAAAAGTGAATAATAGATTGCTTTAAGACTTCCATAACAATACCAAATTATATTCGAAACCGAAATAGATTACAGTATTAATGTACTTTTGCTACTTGTTAACAGATTGTTCAAATTAAGTGTGTCATCATTGTTATTTTTGGACCTATAAGAACTATGAAGTTCATAAAAAAAATTAACAAGACTATTTCAATGAACAAAGAATATTTCTTTTGTCGATTGACATTAAAAGTACAATATTTTTGAAACATTTAAATAATAAATTTATTAATATTCAGCATCCGTTCAACAGAAACATAGCAACTGTTCAACAACATACTTTGATTGAGATAAATTTCAAAATAGGTATTAAATTAACTGTCAAATCTGCAAAAAATAGTGTGTTCTATACGGCTCTTTACCCAGAATTATAACTTCGACAGCATTCATTGCCTCTATATCTGCTGTAAATCTGATATTTTGGTGCCCATTTTTTTAATGAAGATTATAAGCGGACAAACTACTTATGGCCATATGACACTTAATGAATGGATTATTGTGAATTTATGTGAAAAACACAAACGATCATGGTCTTCTGTGGATTCGAACCCACAATCTCTGAGGCTTGTGACATATCCATTACGCCATCAAAATGAGCATTGTAGTACCTACTTAACAAATAATATTTTTTCGCGCCGCCGTCCGACATTGGCACAATTACATATCTCTAAAGCGGTCGGAAATCATGTTTTTGTCGAACTAGTTCGACAAAAATTGCTAACTTTTTATGGTTATATGTCGGCATCACTTCACTAATTTTAACTAACTTCTGACGCTAGAAATGTCAAAGTATTACATTGACTTAAAAATATTATGGCAATATATCTACAATTCAGTATTTGCAATACAAGAAAACATAATACTTATGGATTTTAAACATATTTGTAAGTAATTATAATTGAATTTGCAGTGTAAAATCTAAATAAAAATATTAATTAGATATTTTTGGTTATGATATTGGAAAATAAACATAATTGACATTCAAATATTGTGAAGTTGGCAACATAAAAAATTCCCTGTCGTTAAGAAAATGAGTAATAAATTAAATTTATTTATTAAATTTACATAAATGTTGGCGCGAAAAATCTTGTGTATCCCTCGGTTGGAAACTATTTTACGAGTGCTCGTATTTGTAGGGCTCGCCTACGGCTCGTCCTATCAAAATGTACTCGCACTCTCAAAATAGCAGTTTCCAACCTTGTGATACAATAGTTATTTGTATCACAAAACATGATTTCCGACCGCTTTAGAGATATGTAATTGTGCCAATGTCGGACGGCGGCGCGAAAATAACTATTTCTACTATTGATTCTCAAAATAGGTAATGCATCTTTCTTGGTGAGAACTTATATTATTTATTAATTTATTCGATTCAGAATTCAGATATGTTTGGAGGAGATTGATTGTTGGTTGAATGAATTGCAAGATTTACACTAGTACAGCGTGATGTTGGATGTTGTACATATACTGTCTTTGGAAAAATTGGTATCCACTTACAAATTTAAATGGTATAACATTATTTAAAGCTGAAGATTTATAAAATAAAGACTACAATATCTAAAGGCTAGGTCCATTGACTAAATACTTATACGTATAAAATAACAAGTTTTGGTGTTCTACACAGTTTAACATTTGTATATTGAGGAAGGGTTATTTTATTATTAAAAAACTTAGTAGTTCTCTACAGTACTATACTACTAATAGCACATAAATTTCTATTTATTTTTGGAACGGCATATTATTTGAAGCATATGAATATTTATGTATAATAATTGAGTCTTATGAATTTTGGTCGTGGAGATGGTGGAGACATTAAGAAAATTTCTCAACTCTATGTATGTACAGTGGCCAGTAAACTTAAGAAATTAAAATTAATGTACGTATTATAAATTTTGTTAAAATTAACGTTAGTTAAACATTAAAATTAATTTAATAATTTTAGTTGAATAAATGTAAAAATTCTCAGACCAAATATAAATGTAAATTATTTTTCCGACGACTGCTATAGAAAGTTGACTTTTGCGCTTGTATTTGTCAATGCAAAGTTAATGTGTTTGCAAGAAGTTTACTTTGTCACTCGTCTCCAATAACAACAAGCGGCAAAAATTTTGTAATGAAGTAAAAAGGCAGCTACAACAATCTATTACTGGAATATAATAACTGGGTTTATCCAAAACCTCTCAATAAATGATCTATAATAGTGATTTTAAACAAGGAAAGTAACATATTACCCACTAGGAGGTATAATTTTGAGAAAAGTTACTAGTGAGTAATTTTCTATAATACACAACACCATGGTAACTACTTCGATTGACATTTTAATTTAGAAATTTTAAATCATATGTCAGTGTCAAATAATATTTCTTTAATAAATTTTGCATTTATTAAGAGTTGTTGGATTAAACGTTATAATTCACACGTGAGTAAAGTGGAATTATTCACTCGATAAGATCAGCCTTTGACTAAAATATATCTCGTGGGTAATTCCTTACTTTGCCCACTAGTAAAGTAGGTAAATAAATATTATTGAATGAAATTAGATCAAAGTTATTTCTTCTATGACCATTTGTCAAAAAAATATTGTGTATAATTCGAGCGACAAAACATAACTTTACGTTCTAAATATACAAATAGCTTTAATTTTGTTACTCGTTTATACGTACGTATGAAAAGCAATACTTTACGAACAAGTATTCAATAAAAATACTTTCTACACGTGCTGCCTAACGTTTTTCATTTAAGTTTTACTATTTTTTATAAAAAAAAAAAATTACTTTGACTTTATATCAGCGTACACAAGTGCATAAAGTATTAAGTTTCCGTACACTGTGAAATAATTGTCTACATTTCATACTTAATAAAGGTATAAAGGTGTACTTTACACATTTATATAAAAAAAAGATTTCATTCAATTATTTTCAAATAATACAACTGTTTACATTAAATATATAAATATTCGTATAGAATTATGGTACGTGCAACCAGTATCGTATGTATGTGAATATATTTGGTCTGAGTAAATGGTATTACATGATATTATAGCAAAATTGTACAGTTCTGCAGGCGGTTCTCGATATTATCTATTTTGCAGAATAAAAAAACAAAATTAATGAATGTTTTCTGCGAGATTAAATTGTGTTGTTATTGGTCGCTTTTGTATATATATGAGAGTTGCATGTAATGAAAAAATCTGTCCCGTATTTTCCGCCGCTCATACGATATGAAGCTTACTGAATTCTAAATTAAACCACTAACCCCAGGTATATACAAACATTACGGAGTTTATCAGACGCAATGTTTCAAGGGATTTCATACGAAATAATTAATTATATGAGTGAGACTATGAAGGTGTATTCTGGTTACGGTCAATAGCCTTCACAAAGCAAGTCATTTTTTTGTTCTGTTTTTCTGGAACTTCCAGTGTACATTTATGTTGGATTCAAAACGACTCAATTATCAATTACAATTACCACTTACCATTAGCAATTGGTTGAAGTGTCTTAAATTGCCTGTAAAATATGAATTACTACTTAGTGGAAATGACTTGTATTGAAATCAGTAATCGGAAACAATTTAATTATAGTGATAAATAAAATAGTGTTGGTTGTACAAACTATAGGTACCGGTTAGTGCATCATTCTGTTTCTTTAATTTATGATGATCATTTTAGGACTATATTGAATAAGTACTACACTTGAGGAAAAAAAACGCAGCGCTTGAAAATGCACAAAAAATGGCAAAATTTCAGTGTGCCATAAATCGCTAGCATTTAGTTGAAATTGAATGATTCATTGGGATTTAGAAACTTTGAAATGTTCTCTTTAATATGATGCTAATCAATATATCAAATCTATTACATCCCCTCCAACCCCCATATAAAAAAATATGTTCCTGATGTCAAAAAATGTCCAACTCAATTGGAAAGCAAGGCAATAAAGTTCAAACATTTTCCTTTAAGTTTCTCAAGTTTCGAGTACTTACGACAATTTGGCGCGAAATTGTGAATTTTTCAAAAATTTGCCAGTCACGTTTTGAAAACGAAGACGTTTTAGAAAACTTTTGTAAACGCAATAAATGGACCTTTCATTTAAAAGGCTATTGCACAGAGCCTATACTAGTTCACTAGTATTACCGCGATTCGCTGCCATATCGTCAATACCATGATGAACATATTTATGTTTAAGTAATTTAACTCAATTAATTTTTAAAATATTGTAATCAAGGTATAGATTGAAAAATTTTACTGACCTGTTCAGTTACGAATATTACTGGGAGTTTGATCGAGAGTTTATTTCCAATCAATAAATGTTGATGATTCCTTGTCTAAATTGACAGTTGATGGTACTGCGCAGATTCAAATTTAATTCTTCATTTACAGTATAAATGTTATAAGTAGTTCGTACTCCCTGTCGGAATCTTGGATGTGTAATGTCTAAGATTTTCTTATAAATATTTGATTAACTTCAAGCGTGGGATATGAAAAGGTTCAGGAGTCAATCAAACTCCGGTTAAATATAAATTCCACTTCGCTATTTGTGCATTTTTATGTGAAGACCATAAAACTTATTTACATAAAATAGCGATATTTTCTTGACTAGACGAATATTTGCAAGGAAAATAAAATTCCTAAATAATTTTGTAGCATTATTTTGCTACTATGTTCCTTGCGGTCTCTATAGCAGACTTCTCAAGTGTTGCAGAAAATATTATTTACAAAGTGTTAGTTAATACTAAAAAAAATAATTTATCTGCATTTATTCATACAATGTGTTAATTCTTGCGAAAAAGTCATCATATTATTTTGGACAAAATAGATGTTGTAGAATGTAGATGACTAAATTCTGCATCTATTTGAAAATTGCTTTTTATAGAGACACCCATGGGACAATATTACGAATAAATTTGTATGGATTAACCTGTGATCAGTAAAGCAATTATTAAGTTAGGCTATTTGTACAATGTAAAAGTACATTCGTAGGTAAAACAAATATATTAAAATTATACGTATCAGTCTTTTTTCATTCTTTTCATAAATTTAGATTTATTTGAAACTTGCGTTATAGTATTTATTAAATTACGCATTTTCCTTAAATTGTTCAGAATAGAATAATTTTATAATGTGTAGCATTTCTTCATAAATAAAATTTTACCGCTAAATTTGTTAATAAAATGGATATTGTAAAATAATATTTTTTCAGTTAAGCTGTCAGCTGTCAGAAAATGGGGTCATTTTTTTCATGAAAAAAATGCATTAAACTGTATAATTATTATGTTAGATTATATTTTACACCTTACAAATGTTTAGTTTTTGAGATAATTAAAAAAAAAAAAAACTGAATCAAATATGAAATCTTCCTCATAGTACATACGTCATAGCCACGTCATTTATTTACATCCAATAATACTAACGTCACTCTAGTGAGCACTAACTAAGTGTGTTTTTTTTTTATGAAAGAATGCATTAAACTGTATAATTATTATGTTAGATTATATTTTTCTCCTTAAAAATGTTTAGTTTTCGAGATATAATTTAAAAAAAACTAAATCAAATATGAAATCTTCCTCGTTGTACATACGTCATAGCCACGTCATTTATTAACAGCCAATAACACTAACGTCACTCTAGTGAGCACTAACTTTGTATGTTTTGATTTCGACCGTTGTCTTCTTTGACGTGAATGTGTGAGTGAAATGTATCATTGTATGTGTAGGAATAAATGAGGTCACGAACTCGCACCCACGAAAACTCATTACCATAATTATGAATGAAAATCAATTTTAAAATTTTCATAAAATGAGAAATTTTTTATTCATACAAAAAATATTTCTCTTTTTAAATGACCACATTGTTCGTAATTTTATTTTCAAAAAACCCTAATTGATTTTCTCAGTTATGAAATGTCAAAATAAAATCTGACTTAGATGCAGAATTTAATTACCTACAACATTTATATGAAACATTTTTGCTAAAATAATATGGGCACAGAAAAACTGATTTCTCATGTTAAATCTCTATGAGCTGCTTTTTAATTAACACACTGTACGAGTATATTAAACGCACTATAAAACTCGAGAACCACCTACGCACTTCACATTGTGTTATAAACTCTATTCTGACAACGCATGCCAGTGCTGCACCTGCTCCATGGGGCTAGCCAAGGCGGCGTTCCAGTGCGCTAGGGCTTTGCCCCTTGCGAACATGTAGCTACCCAGCACCAGCTTGCCGAGGGCGCGGTCGCGGCCGTACCCCGCCGTGGCTTGCACCACGTGGAACGCCACGCTGGTGGTGTGTAGTTGCGCTGGTGGCACCCGCAGATGGAATCCCTCGCTGAACGGAACGGAACCGTCGCTCCGCTCGCGAGATATCCCGGTCTTCTTCTCCTTCATCACGCGGTATTGCTGGCTGAGGCTCACCTTCACGTAGAGGTCGCGTTTGTCGCCCTGTAACTGTCACGAAAAGCAAATTAGAGTAAGTTTCTATAATTTTCAAGACTTCAGTTTATACTTTTTATATAGTAAAATTGATATACCATTTTAGGTTCAGATACGAAATGCACCCCTGGCAGGAATGCGCCTTAATATCAACTTGTACCGTCAAGAAATTATATTGTAAAGCTTTACTGAGAATTTAAATATTTTTGTATCGAATTTATATTAGCATCTTGAACCCAGAAAATTTTGGAAAAGACTACTGTGTTGAGCACCATTAGTTCTAGAATTTAGATATTTTATTTCTAGATTTGCTAGATTGTTTTTCATTGTATTATAAGTAAAAGAATAAAAGTATATTTTAGGCTAGATGACAAAAAATTTTACAATTCTGTACATATATTACAAACTTTTTCCTATGTATTTGTGTTTTTATCACCCGTAGGGTCGTAGAGAAAAGTTTTCGGGAAGTTTACCAAATTATTTCCACCAAACAACAATGTTTTGTGTAGAAAAATATTTGAAATAAGTTACAGACTGAGTTTAAAAATTTACTAAACTCTATAAACTTTTCAGTTTTACTCAGTATGCCGTTAACAATTAATATCAAACCTATAAAACATTATTTCCAAGGGGTGGAGTAGTAACTACCTGTCTACCTAAAAATATTTTACATTAGCGTCAATAACAGCGATATTTTCATCATTTAAAACTGAAAATATTTACTATAGTAAAAGAACATGGGATAAAATCCAATCCCCTGTAGCTATTCCTTTGAATTGGAGCAGAATAATATTTGTTTGATCTTTGATTCTGACTAACAACTTAATTGGAAACGTCAAACATCAAATAGAATTGCCAAAAAATACTGTTACATAAAATCCGTTTCATATTTTGTATTTTGTGAACTTATGAAAACCTAAAGTATAATAGTTATTTAAGTTAGAAAGAATAAAGGACATTAAAACATGATATTTACAGAATTTACAATTCATGTTGCTTTTTACGAACCCAACCCCAAATATATACGTGCCTCCTGAAATATATCCTATAATCAAATATAAATTTTTCGTCATGCTGCTATTGTTGCTATACAAGTCCAAATTTTTTACGTCATCTATTACTCGTGTACTCCTAAGTAAATGATAATTCTTTGAAAGATATTTATAAATACCGTATTAATGGGATTACAATACTTTTTGATAAATCTGCACCTAACACTAATTCCATGGTCCGTAAAAAATAATTTTCAACGATACGAGTATTATTTAAAATATTGAATGTGTAATAATTAGAAACAATATTAAATTATTTGGTAATTAAATATTGTTATAAAGAGAAATTTCTTAATGAATAATTTATTTAGATTTAGTACACTCTGACAATAGCTTATGTAATAATTTAGAGGAATAAAGTGACAATAGGAGTGAGATAATAATGGGCCATTTCACGGATTAGATTTTTCTATTGCAATCTTCTAAAAGCTATTAGGATTTAAATCATACGGAAACTCATGTTGTGGTACTAGTGCAGCTGCACAGCTGAATAGCATTATCCTGTAACCTTTCATAAGGCAATCTCTCAACGCACGAGTTCTGGTTTTACAAAGGAAAAATGCAATTGAAACGTGTTATTATATAACTTTTTCTATTTAGGTAATAAGTCTGTTAGATTTTTTTAAATACGACTTGTTGGTAGCGTTTCACAAATGAAAATTCTTTTCAAGGGAGTAAAGTTTGTCATTATTTGTCGACAGGGAATATTGATTCCTGAAGACATAGGCCGAGGAATACAATCGCTTGAGGCAAATAAACACATTTTACTCATGAGTTATATACTAGTAATTTATTTATCAAGGGAGTAAAGTTCGTCATTATTTGTCGAGAGCGAAGAATGCAATCAATTTAGGCAAATAATTACACTATGTTCCCGTGTTGTATACAATATATTATTATTTTTAATTATTTAAAAGTATATACTTTTATGTAATAACTGTTTAGTTATTAAGTTGAGATATTTATTTTCAAATTAATTATTTTCTGACTGAAAAGTAAAAAATAAGTCTTGTAAAATATGTTTACATTTACAAAAGTAAATTTCCTTTACCTCAATACCTCGAGTGAACTATGGTGTGGTGATATCTGCACCTCATGTACTAGGCTTGAAAATTTTTAATAAACTTTCAAATTCAATAAAAGGCTAATGACAGTTAATACTTTAATAGTTAATATTTCCCATGCAGTATAGTTGAAAATGTCTAGACTCTAGATCTACCAGATTATATTGTAATTATTATTTAATTTTTATTGTACGTCACTTATTTATGTTTATGATTATTTCAATACATTATTATGTATCTACATGGAATAAATATGCAAGGTGGTAAATGATCATAGGTATTTCACATTTTTACTAATATTTATGCAATTTCCTGCTTCCCTAATTATTTGAGAGAAAAATGTTTTAAATAAAAGTTGAAGATATTTAAAATCTACACCTGAATCAGTAAACAAATGTTATTTCTCTTCTTTAATAAAGGCTAAAAAGACATTCAAATATATAAAAAATTAAGTTTTTTTAATGAGTAACCATGAAATGTTAATTTGCTCACTTTGATTATGAATAACATTAAACATTTGCTTAAATTCAATTTTATTTCCATGGTTACTCATTATTAAAACTGAAATTTTTTATATATTTGAACGTCTTTCTAAAGTAAGTAAAATGAAATTTGTTCACAGATTCAGATGCAGATATTAAATCTCTTCAACTTTCATTTGAAACATTTTTTCTAAAATGATTAGGGAAGTAGGGAATTGCATAACATTGAGCAACATCAGGCTACAACGTCCTTATTTTGATAAGTATTCTTGAAACAAACTAATTTGCTGTCAATAAATTGAATGATCAATCCTACTAATCGCCAATTGAAAGACAAGGGCAGCAGCTGGTTTGTTACCTTCAGCTTTCTCGTTTGTGTTCAACCGTTTCGTTCAATAAATCTTCAACTTTAGGCTTCAGCGAACATGAAACATACGTACAGCTCCCTAGGTATTGGGATACGTACCTAATGGAAGGGCTGCAGGCTCCATTAAGTTGATTAGGGAAATCAAATAATCTCAAATAATTAGAATGTGGACGTTGATGCCGTAATTCGTTCTCCGATTCGCCTGATTTGCGGTCAATAATAAATTGAGTTTAATTTTTAATCACGCCGGATTGGTCAGAATTTTTGATTAGGATTCGATCATAAATTTATAAGTAAGCACAATTTTCGAAATAAAAAGATTCTTGAGCAATTTAAATTTGTAATAATTCTATTGAAAATTATGTTAATAATAATTATGTTCTGTTTCTTCTATTGTGGAACAGTGTTAGATTTATGCTAGTTTCAATGACCGCATCTGTGGTCGTTTATTAAAAATAATGTTAAAAAATCTATATTCAAAATGTAATTGATGTTTAAAAAGAAATATAAAATAGTGCAAGTAATATGATTTGATGGACCACAAGCAAAAGCAATGGTTATATTAAGGGTGCAAAATGCTGCATTGTAACACGAGCATAGAGCTTATTATGCGAGAGCAGCAATGCCATTTTGCACCCGTAATACACACAATCTTTTTCCTACAACTTTCATAATATTCAAATAAAAGATATATTTTGCACGATTTGTCTTTTTTGTTAACTTACTCTGCCTGTTTCCAAGGCGGTTTCTTGTTCTTACCAGTTGCTAAGTTAAACGGAAAGGTAAGTTAATTGTCTTGAAAATTTTGTTACTTTTTTCATATCTAAATTTGAATTTGATCATTCAATACTCCACAATTCTTCATTGTCTAATTTATCACTTTAGAAAAACGCTCATAATTATCTTGTTTTTCAAAAAGAATAGCTTAAATTACATCACGATACTATATTACTGCTTGTTATTTAAATGCACTGATTTTTAATGCATAGCTTAATAGTTATTTGTGTATTAAGGGTGCAAAATGCTGCATTGTAGCACGAGCATAAAGTTTGAAGCTCGAAGCGCAGCTGAGAGCTTCAATTATGCGAGAGCAGCAATGCCATTTTGCACCCGTAATACACACAATATTTTTCCTACAACTTTCTTAATATTAAAATAAAAGAAATGAATTAAATAAATATGTAAAATTATTATATTTTTCATTCTAATTTATTGATACATTTTGATGTTACTAAGCAACAAAAACACTCAACACGTACCTGTCAACATCAACATAGAAAACCAAATTCTGGGCTTCAACCAATAACTTATCGGGCATTAATAAATATTAACCATTACTCGTATTAAAACTGCAGCATTACCTTAAATATTAATAAATAATTATACTTAACGTTACCTTAAATAAGTTTTTTATTACCAATTGTATAATTTTTCTTAGGTTAAATTAGGTTAGGTTAGGTTAATGTCATAAATTATTAATTTAATTCAATCTTTTATTTATCGAATTTGTCAATCATCCTTTAAATTCTATTATGTCGTTTCTGTTCTCAATTAGTTGCAAGTTTGTGTTCAATAAATAAAAAAAATTCAAAAATTTACAAGTAACTGATTCATTTAGCACGTAGGGCGCGTTCAGTCAGTTGCAAAGATGCAAGAGCTGTGCGTTTGCGCATGTTTAATTTACAAAAAAAATATTGGATACATTTCAAATATACGTATTTTTATTCAATCTTCTTACAATGCGGAAAAGAGTTTGTAGCCCATGTGCGCAAAATACTTTTTTCATGTTGCCTGGGAAACACAAGTGTTGTTTATATATAACCAAGAAATAGCATATTTTGCGTATTTAAAACAATGAAAAAATGTCAAGTTTTTTTGACAGTTGTAGGAAAACAAATTTGTTTCATTTGTCATGAACAATAGCAACTACAGAAAAGCCACCTAATACATTTGGTTTCAGTAGGTAGTACTAATAATGAAGAAATCCATATCTGCATATTTAAAATAAATTTTGCTTGCTCCAATCGTGCAAAAATTTGTATAAGCATCACGGTTGTTAAGGAATCTCAGATGTCAGACTCAAATAAAATGAAAGCCTTCGCCTCGTTCAATCTTCAAACATTTGTTTTCCATCGGTAAACTGTTCTTACCGTTCTTGATACTTAACCTATAAATGCCAAGAACTATTTTTCTTTAAATATTGATTTCTTATTTCTGTATGTTGGTAATTTGTAAGCATAATTATATATAAAATATTTTACATTTAAATATACATAGCAATATCAAATGAATAATATAAGCATGGTTTATCCAGTTTGAAATGCCATATCCTACATAAACATAATTTTAAATTGAGACATCTGTAACGTATGATCTATAATACGCTGGCATTAATTGGTTAATAATACTATTTCAATGCTACAGAGTAATAATTATGAAACAGAACATTTTTAGTTATACTTTACCCTAGAGATCTATTATTTTCAGAAAAATGGGCAATTATTTTTTTAATTGGAAAGCCTATCTCAAAGAGAATAATGATCTGTTTGTTCCAATTACTTTCTGGGTACTGATTTCTATCTTCCATCACAAAAGACCCCAATAGCAGTGGCGGCTCGTGGTGTAACGCAAAGGGTGGGCTACGTATACAAGAAAACTTACATTTTTAAAAAACAGTTTCATTTAAATCACATGCATAAGCACACACAAACAATCTTCTCATATTTTAGTTAACATTTGTCAATGTTTTAATGTGTATACGTAAAGTCTAGTTACTAGTCTTCTGTTTTTTATTGAATAATAATGTTCTATCACTTTTCCGTCAAAATTAATGATGTTATGCAACAAGTTTTTATTCACAGGTACCTTTGCTAATGCATTAAGCAGGTCATCATCAATCGAGTTCCTTAAAAAGTCTTTATTCTCTTAAGAGTTGAAAAATTATGCTCCTAGTTATAATTATTTTTAATAATTAAATTATTTCACTGTAGGTTTCTTCTAAGTTGTTCTGAGTCATTAGTGATAACATATTCAATGCACCGACGATATTTCTAAAGTCTTCTATCTTCTCTCTGGTATATTACTTCCAATTCGGTTTTTATTTGTCTAACATTGGATAAAAACCAACGACCGAATGTTAGTTTTGAAAAAATCATCAAATAAATAAAAAATTTCCCTGTATTTAGTAAAGATGCAGCTTCTAAATGATATCTGTATGAAAATCTTTTTTTCATTTGAAAGATAATTTATATCACAAATTTAATTTCTATTTTTTTAGCTAAAAAGAGTTTCGAAAAATTACTTTTAACATTGTTTTTGCCATATTTATCTAATATAATACTCGCCCGCACGCCCGCAAAGCAAACCGGCGCTGCATACAGTACACAACAGCGATATTGGGCGCTCGATCCGAGCGCCCGTTTACATGTTAAAATTGCATATCATCTCTAAGACGTTCAGCGTACGGAAACGACCGAAGTGGTCCGATTATGATTATTGCAAGAAAACGTGATTCGCAACTGAAATGGACCCGTATCCATCTGGTGGTAAAAATATAAACTGCTATGAGGAGTAATGGTGTGGATGACGCATTTAACGCAATGTTAATAAAAGTGAGCTTTGTGTAGTTGTTTAGTGCAATATTATGCAATTTAATTTATTTTCTCATTTATTTGTTCTTCACCTATCTTATTAAATTTGTTTCGTTTTATAATGAGTTGCACAATCAACAAAAAATACAACAAAAACTGCTGTGTATATACATGGCTGCCATTCTCGTGCTAGGAAGAATATGTGATTTATTTTCCATTTATTTTCAAGAAAGGGTGCAAGTAAAATGTAAATATTAATGAAATATGGAGAACTTGAATTGACCGAATATATGAGAATTTTATATTACTAGGTTTTTTATAATAGCTTGTGCGATACCTAACCTAACCTTTCATCACTAATTTTCAGTGTGGATAAGTTTTTGGAATAAGTTATTTTAGCAGTAAAATTGAATATTTTTAATACAAAAATGTATTTTTAATGTATTGCTCTAGTTAGTTATATCAAGACAAACCATTATCGAAACCATTATTTATATGTTTTATATTTTTGACGCATACCCGTACCTAAAGGATAAAGTAAGAAATAAACCATTTTAATAATAAAGTGACTCGTTTGAAGGTAATTATAATGTACTATACAATATATACAAACATTCTATATAAAAAAGTTTTCCAAAAGTGATGAACGAGTCCCCACCGCTAGTCTTGTCAATACTTAAAAATAAAAACAAATAGGGTGGTATGACTGTACTCGGCGCAATAGAATATGCAACAATACTCCCCTATATAGAATATTAGACGTCAAAACTTCATCTATTCAAAATTAATTAATTTTTTTGATTCATTTTCCTATGTTGCACATGTTATCTACAACTCCAATTACTCCTTTTAGTAGCCATTTTATAGGTACAGTGCAGCCGCCATTGGCGATTTCAGTTGCTAATACTGAGCCAACTATCTCCAGCTGGGCGCAAATATTCTGAGCCGCAGCGCGAGAAACTAAGTCGAGGGAACGTACAACTTAAAACGAGCTAAATAACTGTATGTTTTTTATTTTATAAAAAAAATAGATACATAATTATTTATGCCAAGTGACCTTAATTTGAAATTTTGAATTTGTATTTTTTCCTCTTTGCGTTTTGGGTGGCTCGCGCCCTAGCGCCCTCATGGACCAGCCGCCACTGCCCAATAGTAAACTTTACCTTCTCCATAATTTCACAAAAAGTGTAGCTAAATATATTTACAATTTGAGCTAAGAATGATCTAACTCAACAACAGCAGCATAACAGTTAATGAAAAATTGTTTCTTTTAACAACCTGTACATACAGCTATAGCAGATAATTTGTTTTCCTTATTTCTCCGCCTTTTTGTCACCGACGAACTGGCCACAATCATTCAAGTTTTCTTGCGCATATCATTACAGTTTGAGGTTACATTTTGAATAAATATTAATCTTTGATTTAAGTAGTCTCTTAAAAGTTTAACATAAGATTAATGCAGGTCCTCACCTTCAGTCTCCTGGCTTCGATGACAGTCACTGTCAACCTCTTCAGATTCTCGTTGTACAGCAAGGACACTAAGAGATCCCCCAGATCGGAGATGGTTTCTTGAGCTTCCTATAGTAAACAACCCAAACAAGCAAGCAGTTTTAGTTAATCATTCTAAAACTCATCCGAGTCAACGGAACGCATGAACAAACAAAATTAGCGTTGACAGAACCCAATACACGAATACTAAAGTTAATCTTTTACTTGTACTAGTTTCCGTTGTACGATTTTGTGTGTATATTAGTACTATACTAACATTATCTATTTAATAATAATTAGTCAATAGTGTACTTGGAACGGTACCTATTTCCTTAGTGAACATGTATCCGACAGTCACAAACTGTCAGAAGTGCCAGGTTGGAACAAACCTAATTAAGTTTGATATTTGACAGATATAACTGACACTGACATACTTTACTCTCTTTTCTATGGTTACTACGATATCAGCCTATCAGCGGACACTAAGCGGCCATATTTTCGGTAGCGCACCACTGAAATATTGATAATGAAATATTTGAAGTAGTTACTGTTGTGAATTCTTATACTGTAGTCAGCGTCGGTTTATCCCCTCGCTGATGAAGAAGCCTTACTTGATTTTTTAGTCAAAAATATTTAAAAAAATTATTTCATTTATTTATTTATTGATATACTGGATATACCCTGTGTAGCAGCAGTAAAATTGATTGAAATATATTTTGAAGATAGATTTCGAAGAGGAGCTGATTCAGTTCACTGAACTATTTAAGACTGACTTGCTGGAAATGATTTCTGAATTTGAGGAATATGTATACGAATTAAAGTTGTATCGTCTGATTGTAGGCAATGGGGTCTTTCACCATTTTTTTTATATTTTTTTATGAGACATTATCTATATTGAAGACTATCTACACTTTTAAAAAGTCTTAATTGTTATTCATTAATCCACAATGATTTTTTAAAAATGTTGTGACGTCATAGTAGAGATCTAAAACAGTAGAGATTTAAATAATTTTTGTTACATAAATGTTCTATTTTATTTTAATAATAATAATAAAATAAGTAAAAAAAATATATGACAACAATTACTTACAATCTGTACTGTTTTAGATCCAACATCTCTACTATGACGTCACAACATTTAAAAAAAATCATTGTGGCTTAATGAATAACAATTAAGACTTTTTAAAAGTGTAGATAGTCTTCAGTATAGATAAAGTTTCATAAAAAAAAAAAATAAAAAAAATGGTGAAAGACCCCATTCTTTTGTAACTATTTCCCAAATATGAAGAAAATTATAAAAAATTATCTTACGCAAATGGCGATTAATTGTAGTGGTGAGCGCTCTTTAACTGAAAAACGAAGAACCAGCATAAGCTAAAAGAGATTAAATTACCGTAGCTTAATGAGACTATTATTTATGGAAATAGATTCTTCTTAAATAATTAACGATTTTGCAGTTGCTAAGTCTCGAAAAGTGATATGTGAATAAGAAATAATTGTAATATTCTACAACGAGAATTTTTCATCTATTTTGTATAAATTGTACAATTTATAATAATTGTTCATTATTTATCTAATAAATAACATTACACAGAATTATTTCTATTCGACAAAATAGATGTGTTTTAATTGTACAAGGTACAATATGTGCGTATGTAATAATACCTATGCAGATTTTTGTGCAAAGGGCCTCGGGCCCCGTAATACCTTGCGCGATGACAAAAGTTTGAAAGTAATATGACCGTTATGTATTTCGATATGAAAGACTGCAATTATTAGAAAATCTAAATGTCTGTTCTTTCTTACACGGTGTTCATTTTTAATATTATCAGACTAATATCACGAGAACTATGTAAGATGATAAAAAAATCTTTGAGACAAAAGTTGCTAGGTTTTGAGGGGGGTGGGGGGAATTATGGTGAACTTGAATTTGTCCTAGAGATCAATTATCAAGGTCACATGAAGGTTAACCTTAATTTTTTTAATGGAACTCAATATTTTTTATTTCAGATTTGTAATTCTTCTTCGCATAATCATGAAACTCATGTTATAATGAATTTTTGTTGTTACTCAAAGCATTTATTTCTCAAAAAATCTGGCAATAGATAATTTTCATTATTGCTATGCGTCCTTAGACTACGTATAAAAAAGCAAATAAAAATAATTTAATAATGGCAACCAAATTCAATTTTCTGGGAAACTGTATCCAGAATTATGTAGAGGGAAAATATCTACTTAACGTAATGGTGCCTGCGAGAGTACAACACAATAACATACGATGTCAAATAAAGTACGAGACGAGAAGCAAAAAGGCTAGAATGCTTAGTAAAGAAAAATGAGAAAAGGTTTAGTAAAAGAGTTGTTTTTAATAAAGTTAACATATAGCCTGCCTACACTAACGGCTTATAAGTTTTTATATTTATAAATTATGTGGAATAGGAAATGATTACCGTGTAGGTCTATTTCACACGATAAATAAATTAAGTTAATATATACGATCGATCACATATTTTGCTTCTTGGAATAAATAAACTCTCCTGTGGTACAGTTACGCTTTCAATATAGTAATATTTATTGAAAAACATTTAGAGCATACTAGTATGATACAGGCGTTATTACAATAGCTATTTTGTTTCGTGATTCGTATTGTTTAAAGCAACGTCATCGTCCAAAATGTTTATTTCTTAGTCTCAGGTCCCACCTCCACCAGACGGGCGTACAGGAAATTTCGGAAAAAAACATTTTTTTAAAGCAGTCATACAAAAACATATTTATAATAGAAAAGAAAATGTGTGTGTGTGTGTGTGTTTAACTAGATGTGTATGTAAAATTTAATATAATATGTAAAGTTATAAAAATAAAGGACATATGAAGGTATTAGGGTTATAACGAGAAATAGTTGAAAGCCGAAAGTACATTATTATTATTACAAAAAAGTATAGTTTCTCAAACACCTTTCTTCATAATAATAGTAAAAGAAAATGATGTAATATTAAATTAATGTCCGCTATTGTAGTTGTAGTAGTATATTATTATATAAGTGATTATGATAATCATTATTCACGAAGATGAAGTTAGCGTTACGAGCCGTAGGCGAGTGATGCATATCATCCGAGTGAATAATGATCATAATCCCGAATATAATTCTATACTTTTTCTACTCCTGTAAATACGGAAATCATTTTTTAAGATGATCGAAATTCGTTGAAAACAGATTTTGAAAAACGTCAACATAAAAATACATAGTGACAACTGACTACATGTCAACTGCCAGACGGCCGTTGCTTGGTGATCCACATCACGTCTTTAAAATAACAGTTAGTTATGGATTTCTAGCTCTGTGATTGGTCGAGAAGAGTGAATTATGAAACACAATTCACTATCGTGAATTATGGGTACTGAAATTTATAGAAGAAATTGAAATAATGGAGATATATTTATACAGGATTATAAAAATAAAAATAAAGTAATGGTATTTGTTTTTAATTAGTGCACATAATTTAAAATTATTTGATGACTCACTTAAAAATGCCATCAAAAATTTAATTGTTATTTCGATAATTTTATGTAAATTTAGTATCGAAGTAAATTCAACTGGAGTTTAAATTTCTTTATAATATTAGAGTATTTGGTTCACAATTTTGGCAACAATTTCTGCCCTAATTCGCGATACCTCACTCAATTCTTCACCGATG
The DNA here is from genome assembly GCA_963942605.1 of Poecilus cupreus. Classification (NCBI taxonomy): domain Eukaryota; kingdom Metazoa; phylum Arthropoda; class Insecta; order Coleoptera; family Carabidae; genus Poecilus; species Poecilus cupreus. The sequence goes on from OZ012718.1 coordinate 22,784,117, forward strand.
AAGACGAAATTTTCAGCTCTGAAAAGGAAATTGACAGGACTTTGTGACAATCGAGTTGAACAACCCTCTTAAGAAAGGATTTTTTGGAGCTGCAAGCCTTCAAACTTTGAGATTTTTCATTGCTCAAACATGACATCACATAAAGTGATTTTTCAGGAGGTCGGGGGGAGCGAATCTCATCGGGATTTTTGGAGAACATAGAGGAGGAATGTATCTCTAGAGAGAATTTCCAGATTTTAGTTAACATGTCCCTGAAAGAAATGCCCCACATTTTAAAAACAGTAATTTCCTTGGTTCGGCCAAGTGGCTCGATTTTATTTTTGAGCAGTGTATAATGTACGTTGTATCAAACGTAGATAAAAAAATTAAATATGTTTGCAAAATTTTAATTAACAAGTAATTTGTGTAAATATAAAAATAATAATTGCCGATCTCGGTGGTGTAGTGGCTATGTCACTAGCCTAGTACACCAAATGTCGTGGGTTCTAATCCCACTGAAGAGAATGATTGTTGTGTTCATAAAATTCATAATCATCCTCTCAAGAGGCGGAATATAACAGTTAGTCTGCTTCACATCTTCGTTAAAAATATTTTTTTCTGTATAAAACGATAAAGTTACCTATATTTTATCGTCGAGCGGAAAATTTAGTTCACGAGCGATTTCGCAAGTGAAATATTTTTTACGGGTCGATAATTTAATTTTATAGTTGTGCATAAAATTCTATTTTTGGTAGAAAAACGTATACCTACTATACATATGTGGGCATTTTAATGTAAAATAAAAAATGCAGACCGACTGACCACCAGATACAAGCATATTGATTGTATCTCCGATTAGTTGCTTTATTTAATAGCTACGATTCTAACCTTCTCAAGATCCATTTTAAAGAGTTGCTGTTCAGCGCTGTCGGTGTTGTCAAGGTCGCGTAGAGGTACCGTCACGTGACCCAGCTCGCCGCGACGCTTCGTACGCCCTCCGTCGATCACTGTCAGCTTCAGGATGTGGTCCATCATGTCCTTAGATGATACCTGTGCAAATATTAGTAATAACAAGTTATATTGAGTACCCACTCGATGTCAGAACTGTAACAGATTGAAATGACTACAAGCAGATATGTTGGTTGTATAACCAATTACCCACATACAGAGTGGTGACTAACGCATCCGGTCACAGGCGTTTTACATGTTAAATAATACCATCCGATATATTGTTTTTCCTGATAGGTACTTAAAATGTCAAAAAAAGAGAAAAACCTTCTATTGGTGTAATAATAAAAATTTATATTTAATTATAAATAAATTGTAAAGTTCTAAGACTAATAACAATATAAAAAATTTAATCTAACCCATAAGCCTTTAAGTACTAAAACATGTCTAAATACATATTTTAATATCTAAGTTATCATATCAGTAGACGCAAATTAAAATAATTTATCAGGATTTGTAGATTTACTCCTTTACATTTAAAAATAATTAAAAATGAATAATACTAAAATATGTACAATAACCCCCCCCCCTTCCCACCATTAAAAATTCCGCCACTGGTGGCGCCTTTACGATGTTCAGGATTATCTAGATCTAGATCTACAAATTTGCTTTCGTTTTTCAGCTTTAATATTCGTTGTCTAACGAACTAAATATTCGACATGTTCATCTGTAATATTTTTGAATCGATTCTTCAATTTAAATGAAAGTTCAAACAGTGGAAATTTTTATCAAACAAAAGACCAGCTCTATACTCGTATGTATTTTCGATTTTCATGTGGAATATCAAATATATTCAAATATTCATTCCTGTAAAAATAATACATATATATATATATATATATATATATATATATATATATATATATATATATATATATATATATATATATTCGCTCGATATCTACATCAAATAACCCATTTGAAAAATGAAAAGAAATGGCATTTGAGTTCAAAATATGTGTTGACGAATACAAATAAAAGTCATAAAAAATTTGAATATGTTTAGCAAATATAAGATAAAGTTTTTTATCGTTATATTTACTGAAATCATATTAGAAGTTTTTCCAATTTCCCGAAACTTTTGATTTGGAGGACGCTTTTTTACATATGCTGACATAAGAGAGTATTATAATCGAAAAAAGAAAATTGGTATTGAGATTTCAATAGAAAGCGATTTACAGCAAAGGGAATGATTACCTTTATATGTAGGTACCTATTTTCTGATTTCACTTTTGATATGGGTGTAAAGACATGTCAACCATTTTATAAAATGTCAATTTTGTTTAAGTCAGTCACCTGGAATTTAACGTTCTACATTCGTAACATGGAAGTATGTTTTATATATACATTTAATGTAACAAATTTTAGTTGTTATTTACGAGCATATTTTAGGTGAATCATATAATATGACCTTTATTTATTTTAAATAATTTATTAATATTATGATCAATGGAACTTATGTATACCACAGCATCAATATGACACATAAAACTCGATGAAATTCTAATTATTGACTGTCATTCAAAATTAAATTTTTGAGATATCAGTTCAACTCTCCTCCTATGATTTTAATTTAACAACAAATTCGGTAGGATTCAGTTAACTATTGTCAAAAAAAAGTTCAAATTTAATTATTGACATTAGTCGTTCACACGGACACACATCCAGTCACTCATCCACCATAAGAATTGAAAACGTGCTGTCATTTGTCCTTTATTTAAAGACAAAGATAGTTCGATAGAATGTGCATTCAAATTTTCTAGCGATAAGTTTGTTGAGTGTGATAGGGAAGTTGTACGGAAAAATATTTATTCATAAGGTGAGAGGTTTTTGTTTGAGATGTGGATCAATTGTTTTCTTTTCGTATAATTGTTGAGAAGTCACTTCATGAGCACGCATGACAGTGTTCTACATCTACAACTAGTGGGATGTACTAGCGGAGTACGGTGTGGATGGTAATTTGTTGGGAGCGATTAAAAAAGGCTGCGGTGACAGTTGATGGAAGATTGGGTTGTGGAATGGGATGTCTTCGTGGTTTAAAATTTGAATATCAATGAATTATTACGAAATTCGATTTATTATGCAAGATTTAACTAACTAACCTGAAACACGAGCGTCTCGTCAAAATACGGATTACATGTCTTTTTCTTCTGTCGAGACTGCAGAAACCTCCTCTCGTCAGGAAGCAGGTGTAGCCTCACGAAGGGATCGCAGCTGTTGACGGTAGCAACGGTGCGTGATGGTAAGTTTTTGGCTTTAAGGAGGCTGACCAGCAGCTTCTCCGTGGCCGGCTCATACCGCAGTGAGAACCACACGCGCCCCAGGTGGCCCTCCGGCCACTGCCATTCGTCCAACTCCAGGGTGCTGCGGTAGAGGGCGGGTTCGATTACTCCAAGACCGTAGCAACCTAGGGATAGACGAAGTGAATGGGTGTGAGTATCTAATAAAATGTTTTATATTCTACGTAGTTGGGAAGTGCACATGGTACTCTACTTTGTATTTTGCACCAGGGTTGTGAATAAATAATGTGGTTTTATTGTAGGGCTTCACACAGGCATAGAAAAATATATATATTAGAGTGACTACAGGGGAAAGTTCTAGAAACGCTAGCTAGCAAAAATGCGAATGATATTCCAGGTAAATTTTATTTTCGGTAATAAAAGCAGCTCAAATTTGAAACATTTTTTCGGGGCAAAAATGAATAATAAATACATAGGGGTGTGTTATATTTCATTACCGGCATAGTTACAGTAAAAGTCATTGGCAGCAATGTATTAGCGTTCTTTTTTTAAATAAGTAAACAAAGACATAATGAAAATATTTATTTCTATGACCACTTAGAAATCTGTTCATTGTATGTTTGTTGTTGCTGGGGATATGAGGTACATTGCAAGCATCGTGCGAAATGAATTTGTTTTGTGAGTATTTCAATACAGGTCAGCTCATTTAAGTACAGGTGCCATTGCTAGGATACATATTTCGAATTGTTAAATATTCTAATGGTAAAAGCGAGACAAATTTATTATTCAAATTAAATTAATTAGGAAATAATATCGTGGTCGTAGGAAAAGTATAGTGTACAACTCGCATGGAATGTCCATTTCATACTCGTAGGAAATGAGTACCATTCCATGCTCGTTGTACAATATACTATAGTTTAAGTTCTGTAAAATATTTTCATTTATTACTATGTACGGGGTAATAAATTGTTCCGTGGAAACGTATCGGACTATGAATCGTGAGATCCTCAGTTCAAATCCCACAGTTGATAGTTGTTATTTAAAAATATAAATTCTGTAGTTCCTCCTCCTTTAACATCTTTGGGGTCTATGGCTTATGCAAAAATATATCACTTACCGAGATTTTCGTAAGCAGAGTGCCACATCCATAATGGCAAAAGGAGTGCTGGTATATTTATTTTATTTATTTTTGAACGAATTTAAACTTATTGAAACATAGGAAGCAATAATTAAAAATAATAATTTCTACCAATTTAATGTAATTTATTTAATACTAAATAAAATAAAATTAATGTGATTAGCCTAGCACGCAAGTCGTCGTGGGTTCGAATCCCACTGTAGAGCATATAATCGTTTGTGGTTTTCGTAAAATTCACAATCATCCACTCACGAGGCGTCTTATTACGAAAGCAGTAGTCCGCTTCCTATCTTCCAAATTAATGAAAAGAATTACCATAAATTAACTATTATTAATAATCCATGTAAATTTTCCCTATGTTTACTTGGTGCTAATCACTTTAACTGTACCTAACAATGGTAATAATTCATGTCCTATATATTCTGAATAAAAAGCTCCTGATACCAAATCAGGGCCGGATTTATGTACAAGCGGAACAAGCACGTGCTTGTGGCCCCCAACCCAATAGGGCCCCCGGTCAACCTTTTTTTTTATTGAAAAACATTTTTTATATGAAGTTTTCTAACGTTTTTAACGGTTATAAACGTTTTTTAAAGTAGAGAGTAGAGATAGGGGCCCCATCCCTTCCTCGTGCTTGGGGGCCCCGCAAGCTGTAAATCCAGCCCTGTACCAAATAGTTATACCACAGTAATCTAAGGAATTTAAAAATATTACTTCTACAATTTTCTATTAAATTTTCTGAAAACTATAACTATATAAAAAAATATTACTTGCAACCTTGTTCTTTTATCTCGTATTTTAAAATATGAAAAACGCGCTATTATGCTGGTGATAAAAGCACATTTAATATTAAAATTGATACTGGCTGTACAAATATTAGTATTTCCTCCATAAATTTAATTTCCTTTTTAAAATTACGAACTTTATAGTGAATATGAAAGGTCAAAGTTAATAAACTTTATGTGGAAAATATAATAATTTAATATACCGTTGGAAATATTAGTTATCAATTTAATAACTGTATAAAACATAGAATATACATTACATATTAAATTGTTTATTTGTTTAATTAACATTTCCACTCAACTTTGTTATTGTTGATTTGTATTCAATTCGTTGATTGTTATTTGAAATTATTGAATTCGCAGAATTTATTGCATTTATTTATGTTAATCAGAGCAATATCAAATATTAGAATTAAAATTTACAATATACTTTACAACTAATTTTTAATAATAAGAAAAATCTGGTGTGATCATCACATCATCACCTTTATCACATAAAAATTTTGATATTCTTATAAAGCTATAAACGCACTACAAACACGTGGCTTACAAGGTGTAAAAGCGCATTGTTTGTGGAGCTTTTCATTTTCTACTGGAGCCATGAATGCTATGAAAATGATAGATATTATACCTTCAAAATGGTAAGTTGTTGGTGGCGAAATATTACTTTTAATTATGAATTTTGTACTCTTTCTCAAAGTGATAAGACTAAAAACAAAAGAATTTTATTGCTGTGTCCCGTCCCTAATGAATTTTCATCTGTGAAGCGCTACCAACTCAGCTGATAAAAAACACATTTCTCAAAATCTAACAGAATTATAAAATACTACAATGGAAGAAAATTGTATAAAATACATTTTATAAGGTCTATTATCCCATTCGTTATTTTTTAAATTTGTTTTTAATGCATCGAGATCGACCAAAATAACTTTTATTCTATATTATATCTCACATTTGAAACTTTTTGGCAGCTGATTACATGATTGAATTAAATTGAATTTACTGTTCTTTAACCAAAATTATCTAAGTTCTACACATTGTCATGAAACTTAATTCAAAACATTTATTCCTATGAAAATGTAACTATTGCACTTTGATTCGTATGCTTTCTTTTACAACGTATAGTTTACAAATGGAACTGAACGGAAACGAAGGGTATAATGAAAAGATTAGAAAACATTTAGAGGCGAGAAACGGAATGAAACACGAAAAAAATTAAAAAAAAAGAAATTTAAAAAGGGAGGAATATAGAAGGAAGAAAGATAGATATGTAAAAGAATTCAAATATCTACGTTACATTTTTAAAAGTAATGGTGGCTCAGAAGCATAAATCAAAGAACTAAGAAGAAAGGAAACAATAGCAGCGAAAGAAGCATTGGCAATAGGAGAAGGAAAATACAAAGACAATGTGAAGACGAGAACGATGCTATTTGATGCTTTAGTGAAAACCATTATGATGTGTGGAGCGGAAATATGGGGATGGGACAGTCATGATAGATCGGAAGCAATCAAACAAGATACATAAAATGGATATTAGAACTAGTAAATAAAACCACCCCGAATTAAATAACAATGGACTAAATGAAGAATAATAATATGGCAATAATTTAAACAGAAAAAGAGCAATAAAATTTGAAGAACAAATCTTTTTGGAAAACAAAAAGGAGAGATCTAATGGGAATGCTAGAAAGAAATCAGGAAAATAAATAAAAGAGTAGAAGCAAAAAACAGCATGAAAAAATTATATGAAAGAAATGACTTTTCTACAATTGAAATAGACAGGAAGAGGGAAAATATCCAAAGCTTAGTAGAAATGATAATACAAAGAAGTATAGACATCCAAAATCAGAAAAGAGTAAATAAAATTAAAACATCCAGATATAACATAAAGTACAACAAAATAAGAACATCGGAATTACTACAGTAGATATTTAATGGGAAAAGATTGACAAAATAAAGAAAATAGGGAGGTATCTATTTGGAAATGAAGAGAAATCGAACGAGTATTGAAGAAAAGATGAAGAAAGAAAGGGCAGGCTATGTAGGAAAGAATGGGAGACTTTAGAGCACCTCCTACAAACATGCGAAGAATTAAGAAAGGAGGAAATGAACTGGAAAGAAGTGCTTGCAAATTCGGAGAGAGGCCTAGCACGGATGAAAACAGTAGTTATTTATTTCATGTTATTACAAATGAATTGTAAATATCAACCTAAATTATTATGTTATGGAAAAAAGGTTATTAAATGTACAGATATAAGGCACAGAAGCAAATAATAAAGATTATACTACTATTAGTTCACAAATTGACCACCGGTAGATCCCAATAACTACTTTTGAAATGTGGTCAAGCAATTTCTAAAGTAGTTGGGAGCCACCTTGTTTTCAAAGCAAACTTATAACCAAGTTGGAAAGATACTTAATCATTTACAATTGGTTTCGACCCAATTGGTTTATCCGTCTTCGAGTATTTGCGGCCACAAATAAACAAACAGGTAAACATATTTATAATTTGGAGGGTCAATTTACGAGCTGATTAGATTTTAGTAGCAATCCATTAACCGGAACTGGTAGTTTCTTGGAGGCATTTTTGGGCGTATCTACTAATAACTGAATTAGGATAAACTTTACTTTTGCTGATTGACATTTTGGCAGTTAAAAATATATACAATGTCACGTTTACTGCTTAGGCAGTAAAAAATTCTGACAGTAAACTTGACATTTCTACATTTCATCAACATATCCACAATTTGCATCTTCGCAAACACAAATTAACCGTTTTGACAGCACTCATTGCCTCGGCTTCTCGTCAAAGAAACGGCAACCTCTGCTGTATATCTAGTATTTTGGTAGGTATCTAGTTAAAAATATTTATATAACTGTATTTCATACAGTTTATTATGCCAGAGGTATTAGTGTTCACACAAGATTTTTAGAAGATTCTTGAAGTGCGTGTGTTCAAATATCATCGGACAATTGAATACATTTTGAGAACATCAAATGTGACACTTACTGAACGAATTAGATCTCTTGCTGTGTGCCGTGGGTATGAGCAGTGACTCAGAGATCTCGGATTCGGAATCATCATTTTCCCCGTTCGCCAGGTCGCTCAACGACGAGCTGCGAAGCGGTGGTAAGCTGAAGTGGATTTCCTTTGATCTGAAATGAATCGTACATCAAACATAAACGCTTTGGCCGAATACATGTGTTTAAACTTTGTTTTAAATTTTCGTGTTTCTTTCATTTATTTTAACTCTTGTGAAATGCTTTATATTAAGGTTATTTGATGTTGATGTTGTAACGGTGTTTGTAGAGAGGTAGAAAGAATTATAAATTATGTGTTTGAACTAAATTCCAGTATACGTAATTTGGAAAACTGGAAAAGTAATTTATTATAATTAAATAAACACTAATTAATTACAGTAACATCATTTCTATAAAGTCATAACGTTCAAGCTAATTTTAGACTACTATCCACAATGTAGATTCATGAAGGTTCTAATTTTAAATTTAAAGTCTATTAACAAACATAAAAATCTCTGTAAGTCGAGATAATGATACATTATAGCATATAATCATCTAACGTTAACATAATGGCGGACTTTATATTTAGGTCGATTTCTCTAGATAGACTAATAAAGAATGTATTTCTGATAAAACTGATTTTTTTTTTATTATTTAAGAGGGGGACGGCAATAGGTGACAGTTAAGTAGATGAAAAATTATTTTTTGAAGTTTAGTTTAAGGGCACTTTCGACTATTTTATTCTGGGTACCCTTTATGTTCCTTTCGTAGGCTTTTCATTTGAGAATAACGCAGTTAATATTCTAAAACATTTCCGGACTAGGCTGCGTCGTGCCTTTGTTTAAGCTAAGTGTTTTTGTAATCTTTGATTGGTCCTATTATTTATAATGGTTCATTGAATTATCCTACCCAATCAAAATAGTTCGATTATTTTGTCCATTTGTTTATTTGTGTTTCATATAGAATAGCAAATTTTCAAGATTGTAACTTGTTTTTACAAAAGTGGGTGAGGTATCAAATTCCATCCGAATCAAATTGTGTAGAAACACAAGTTATTTTTTTCTTAAATGTTTGCGATTTCTGTTGAACCTTTTTTATTCATACGTTTATCCCCTTCCTCGATTGTTTCTTGTACCCAGGACTTAAATTGATCAATATTTATCATTGACAAATTCTACAGTTAAAATAAAAACTATAACTATTTAAACAACATATTGAAGGGGAGAGAAGTGACAAAACAACATTTAGTAACAGAACCGTGGTAACCTCAGTGTCTTTTAGAATGTGTTATGAAAATGGTATCAAAATGCTTTTCTTTTTTTAAATTATTTCTACAATTAATCGGGATATAATATAATAATACTGTTGAACACGCATAAAATCCAAGTGGAATCTCATTGTACTTGTTCAAAAAAAACAATAAATTCTATAATTTTCTGTTCACTTATCCATGAATTCCAAAGTTCAGAACAAAGTTTTCAAGACTTGTTTGAATTGTGTAAGTCTGCAAGTCAAGATCGTAGAGCTCTTGCTGAGTTCTTGAGGTTTTCTATCGCGGAACGCGGAGTAAGATTTGATGTGGGTGTTTCAGAATAGATGGTGGAAGTACCTAAAGATTGGGCTAGTTTGGACGGCTGTTCGATGAGGAATTCGGTTTTATCTCTGAACTTCTCACAGATAAGTTTCAAGACAAGTTGGAGTGTGTGTTAAATTGGTGGATCATTTAGAAACAAATATAGAGCAACGAAGCTACTAATATATAAATCATTATATAGATACCTATAAGGTCTTCAGAAATATATGCAACAGGCAATTGAAATTGAAAGGAAATACTGTAAATATTAGAAATATTAGTCTTAAACAGTGCATATTTCTTTGCATTTGTTTCAGTTTTATTTGTTGTTATTTAAAGTATATATATTGAAAATTGTATAAACCAACAACGTGAAAAGGCAGTGAACTGAATAAAACTTGGCTATCATTAATGAAGAAGTTTATATTTACATAGTTATTTGATATTTAGTTACTGTTTGTTTTGTTGTTGATTTGAAAAGAAAATATTTATGACAAAAGCACATTGAGAGTAACAGAAATTTGTACCATTAATAAACGTTACAAAAACTAAACAAAAAATTAAAAAGTAGATTTCTCAACTGGATAAGAAATGAAAATTCTTGGAGTTTATTAATATTCAATCAAACACCAACATTTCGTCTTCATTAAAGTCTTGATCACAGTGAAGAATTATTTTAATTAAATATGAGTTCTGAACAATTATTTGTTGTTAAGAATATGAATTTGAATGAATAACATGCGAAGTAAAAATAGGCTATTCAAAACTGTATCGTTTACCACCTTTGGCGAAGATGGTAGCACTTACTTGGTGTGCCAGAGTAAGAGAAACTAGTAAGTATATCATTTTATATTTTTATAGCGTGTGTTTTGTAACTAAATATCTCCAATAATTAAATTTTGATCCGTTGGAACATTGCGATACAATGCGATAAATCAATTATACCACTGAGAGGTATAATTTCCAATAGGGCGTATTCCTGTGCACACTCAGTATACACAGTCCATTAAGACTATTTCCGGTTATCATAGATCTTAACTATGTTTTTACTCTTCTCAAGGTGCTAAATGATCGTTCTATTATATAAGTGCTGCATGGTTGAGTAATAGCGATTAGCAAAGCATTCATTTTAGAAGGGTAAAAAGTTCTTTTATATTATGTATTCAGTGATTATACTTTTATATTGCCAAACCTAAACTGATTTGAACTATTCATGTACATGAACTTATGTCATTTGTTAAACACTTCAGATAGACAGAGTAAACAAGCTCTTCTGTCGTGGATTCACATCGGTTTGTCGAGGAATTGCAAATTTAATGTGAATATTTCTTATATAAATGAATCAAAAGAGCAATGGTAAGGAAAATCATTTCTCAATATTTCACAATTACTTTCATATTCTACGTAGAATAATAAATAAATATAAATCTAAACGTAATAGAAGCTAAAGTTTTAGTCGGAGATAAATGTTTAATCGACAATCATTAAAATTTAATCGTTGTAAATGTTTAATGGTGTATTAAAAAGTTTGAAACCATTCAATCACAGATATTGCGGTATACGACGTCAATCTCTTTTTATGGTTCTATATTAGGGATTTATTTTTAAGATTCCAGCGCCACGGTGGCATTCTATGAAATTAAGTTAAGTGACCTGCTGGACAAGTGATACATGAATCGATGGCTTTGATTGTATTATTGACCAGTTTTGTTTTACCGTATTATTTAATTTATTATCATTTATTACATTTTATTGAATAGCTATTGGGCAACTACCCATACCATGCTGTAAAAAGAAGTAAATTTGTGAAAATATATCACATTTTTAGGTTATGGAATCAATAAACTTTGAAACAAAAAATGAAGCGTGTCATATGGGCTTACTATAAAATTTAATATGTTGACTTACAAGAACTGCGGGGTGGGTCCTTGTTGTGAGGGGTACACCAGTATGCTGGCAGCCTCGGAATCGGGACGCGCCCGCTTCTGTCTGCACCGCGACGTGATCAGCGCCGCCGCCGCCAGCAGCAGCAGCAGAAGACCCGTCCCGCCCGCCACCCACGGGTACAACACGTCTGAAAAGTAGACAGCATTTAATTAGTGTGGCAATGGACATCCAAAATCAACGAGGGTATAAATCATAAAAATCATGATCTCAACATGTCGTTTATATACTAGTTTTTTCTACGACCATTAAAATATTCGATTGTTACACGTTTGTTATTGCTACGGATACATAGTACATTGTAAACATATTTTACCGGTTTCAGGAGATTAAACCTTTGTTTACACGCACAAAAGTGTGTCATAACTCTATGCTGTAAGGTAATATTACCATACTGACCTGTCAAAACAGTCAAGAAAATGAAAATAAAACACTATATGATAATATAACCCTATTTATTAATATACACGGAATTAAGCTGTTCAGAGTTTCATCTGCTGCGTTCCAAAATATTTTCAAGCAATTCTGCATCGCCAAAATCCACTTTTTATCTAACCATTATGAACACATTTGATGTTTAAGTAAAAATAATTATTTATGATATAAGTGTTAAAAGTGACACTTTATGAGTAAGTGTGGAAGTTTGTGAAACGAGGCCAAGCCGAGTGAGACAATCCCACGAACGAAATAAATTACTTTTAACACGTATATCATACAAAATTTTATCTATGCTCTCCCTAGTGTATTAGTAAATACTAAAAAATTTAGAATAATATTTTGACAGGTAGGGTTATATTTGATGATTTATTGATACAAATCGTTAACAACGTGTTTAAAGTAACAATGAATCACAATGAAATCACTTTTAACACGTTGCTTTGTTACTTTTAACACGTGTTAAAAAATGACACTTTTAACTTGCTAAGCAACCATTAAAAAGGACACTTTTAACAACGATCGTAGATAAAATTATTTATAAATATGATATAAAATAAGTTTAACCATGGTGTTTGTTAAATTATTAACTCAATAAAATTATCACACTCAGCCTTCGGCTTCGTGTGCTAAAATTTCTCTCGTGGGAAATTGCTTACTTTGCGCACTTGTTAAGTAAATAACTATTAATTTTTGTTTTGCAGCTACTTGCTAGGATACTCATTATCATATTAAAGTAGTGAAATGAAGATATCTTTATTTTTAAAATATATATGAATTAGGAAATAATATCGTGGTTGTACAAAAATTATTGTGTACAACTCGAATGGAATGTCCATTTCGTACTCGATTGATTTGCAGCATGAAATGAGTACTATTTCATGCTTGTTTTACAATATATTACTTCACTATTCTAAAATTAAATAAGCAGATATAAAATTCATTATTTATAACATTATTTACATTAGATACTTAATTTTGGTAGAATAACTGAAATCTGGAATTTGTGGCGGGTCTATGCATTTAAATTGTGTGAAGTGTTAGCTTTCGAGTGCTTGATGCATCTATTGCATGTGGGAGAGAGGTGGTTAAGCTGGGACCACTGTTAAGAGCTGTAAAACGACATCTTCCATCGCTGTGTTTTCAAGGTTAGTCTCTCAAACTACGCTGAGCCAAACTAATTAGTTCCGCGCTAACAAGTTAAGTTAAAAACAGTGTTCCCAACGCTAGTAAAAATTAATTTGGAATTAAAACCTAAATAATACATATATTCCTAATAAAATGGCGTCAATTGATGAAATTAAGGCTCTGTTAGACCCAATTACCAATAAAATAGATAAATTACAAAATACGCTAAACCAACTCAATACCGCTTTCCAAAATACTGAAAGAGAATTAAATATCAAATTTGATAAGCTTAATGAAGAACTAAAGTTGAAAGATAAACAATTAGAACATTTAGAAAGAAAACTGCGAGAGAAAAATTTAATATTTTTTGGTATATCTGAGGAAAAGAACGAAAAATTAGAAGTAAATATGGTAAAATTATTAAATGAGACCCTAAAACTGCCAAATATTACTTCTGACAATATAGAAGACATCAGAAGATTTGGCCATTCAACAGCAAGCAAAACTAGGCCTGTTCTCGTTGATTTCAACTCTAAAAAGTTAAAAAAACTTACTCTAAACAATGCCAGATTTCTAATAAATACAAAAATATTTGTAGAAGAAGACTTTTCTCCCAAAATTGTAAATGACAGAAGAATTTTAAAACCCTATTTTATCAAAGCAAAAAAAGCTGGGCACAAAGTGTCATTTTTTCAAAATATCCTTTACATAAATGGAGACAGGTACACAGCAAAAGACTTCATCGATACCGAAGAAGATACACATTCAAATTTAATCAATAATGAACCTACAGTTGAGTCCACACGTAGACTTTCTAGATCACTGCAATCTCTTGAGACTGCCGTATATTTGAACTCAAGTAATCAAGACCGGAAAATTATAGAACCAAAAGCAAAGGGAACTCCTAAATCACTACCATTAAAAGAAATTAAAGGCACTAATCCGAAATCAGGCCCTTTAGATAGGCATATTCAAACAAGGCAGCGTTCTAATTTGTCTCCAAAAAACTTATAAACAATGTAATCACGAGTGGAAAAACTAACAACAGTATCTTATTTTGGAATATTCAGGGATTTAATAACATATATAATCTGAATAATAGCGAAGAAAATCTCTTACTTCAAAATCAAGTCATATGTCTAACCGAAACATGGCTAAACTTTGATTTGAAAGAAAATCCTCCTTTTCTTAAACATTATAACAGATATGAACAAAAAGGAATTAAGAACGCCAGTACTGGCAGAGCAATAGGAGGTATTTTAATTTTCTCACTATTCCCGCTTGAAAATGTCACAATTGTTGAACAGGAGATACACTGGATTTTTCTTAATTTTCGACATCATGTTACCAATGGGGTATGTGACCAATTTTTTTTTCTGACATTACATGATACTAGATACAAAAATAAAATACCCGTATTTTTTTAAATCAATTAATTGTTTATTGTTAACGAGAAATTAATTTTTAAAGATTTGGAGAGGGGATGTGAGACGTCACTGTGTCTTCTGAATAGGTATGGTGCTAGAAAAAGACAGAGATACTGTAAAGGAAAGAAATAGATATAGATCAGCGGGCCAAGCGTACAGCGCAGTACAATATTTTTCTCGGCCACAGTGACGTCACATATCCCTTCTCCAGAACACAAAATTGCTAATAACATTATTATTACAAAATAATGTACAGTTTTTATTGTTGTAATAAGAAACTACAATGAAGAACATTCATATGCTATGGCGTATACATTGAAATTCGATTATGGTCACATACCCCATTCATTTGTAAAAAGTTTTTCTTTTAACAAATAAAAAAAATATTATTACTTAATTTTGGTAAATGGTAACAATGCTTGACGAAAGTGATACATTAGTATACAGAATGTTACAGACATCGAGCTACCTCATATCACTTTCATGTTAATAAAGAAAGGTACAATATAACACCATAAGACAAACGCATAGAATATAAAAAGGGGGATATCGAACTATAGAAGAAATGTTTTAACCAGTATTTTTCAAGCTACCGCAACATAAATGATGACTTTATCCTGGATGCGATTTGTAGGGGTTTCTTATAGCAAAAATACTGCAATTCTCGTCATAATTTTAATTTAATTTAATAACAGATTCAATAAATCTTCGTTTGTATAAGTTCCTGCCACACCAAACAAATATAATAACTCAATACAAGAATACCAATTTTCAATAATTAAAAAAAATATATTAAGTTTATGTCGATTTCAGCGATAGTAGATCTAGGAACGTTTTAATAACATCATCTGTTGATCCCCAGAGCCTGATAAGATTGAATCAAAACATTTTTTTATCCAGTGCATACTTTTCGAGATATTCATTAAGGCATAGAGATCAGTGGGTCAAACTGACGTCGGGGACAATACTGAAACTGAAGGCAGAGCATTCAGTAAATATGATTAGTCTCCGCTTATTTGAAGATCGACAACAGAGAACAGTGCCATCTACTATTTAACCTTTAACCTATGTACCTACTCGATATCATTTCATCAGTCTTCTCTGCGACAGACGTCCGCTGCAGCATGTGATCTAACGAAAATAACTTCGTTAACGCAGATTAAGTTACGAGCACTGTTCTGCACTGCTTTCCGACTTAATATTCATTAGGTATTGATTATCACGTAAACGATATTGCTTACGAATAATTGATGTACTCTGTGTTGAGAGATAATCAAATTGTATGCCTTCATTATTGGAGTTATTTTTGGAAAATTGAAAGTTAAAAATGGATTGCATGAATTATGGTGTGAGTTGTTGTTTTCCAATAATGAGACCAAATTATTTGTTTACATTTCCTTGCTATGTATGTATGGAATGTTTGTAATAGCGACTGTTATACTGTGGAGAGTACGGTTCAATAAATGAGAAAGTCAAACAGTTTTAAATGGAAATGAAAGCCCATACATATTTTGAAACTGTCAGAAAGTACGCATCCTTTCACTTAATTTAATAATAAACAACGTATCAAATTAACGCTAGAATTATTATTCCTGTCAGAAAAAGCAGTGTGCAAATATCAAAATTTCAAAACAGACTATCGAACAAAATAGAAAATATCGCTTTTCTTTTTCCAGTTGATTGGTTGCATTCACTAACTACTAACCAAAAAGAGTTTGTTCTCTGCAAACTCTTGCGCTAACCAAAATAAGCATTGCATCAAAGTTGGGCTAATTTCGTTGACAGAACGCTATGAGAGAAACGCGTATATCAAATTTCTCACGCTAACCACAAACGATAATTATTTACATGTTGTGAATATAGCTACAACTACAGTGTTACCAACAACGTACTACAAGTGATCAATGATCAAGATGACTTACACCATATTTTACACATTTTGTAGTGAACAATAGATGGCAGCGCTTTGTGATATAAGTGTTAAAAGTGACATTTTATGAGTAGTGGGGTAGTTTGTGAAACTAGGGGAAGCCGAGTGAAACAACTCCACGAACAAAATAAATCACTTTTAATACGTATATCATACAATATTTTATCTACGCTGATCCTAGTGTATTAGTAAATACTAAAAAATATAGAATGATAATTTGACAGGTAGGGTTTATACTTATTGATTTATTAATACAAATGTGTTAGAAGTAACAGAAAGTGACACCTTTAACTTGCTAAGCACCCGTTAAAAGGACCACTTTTAACAACGGTCGTAGATAAATTATTTTAAATCTCTGAAGGATGGGAACGCTTATGCATACAGAATGCAAAATCTACAAGTTGCATACGTAAAGCCGGAAAGCGTTCTGACCTTTGAGTGTAATCCTATATATTAAGCAGGATTTCAGACGCAAAACAACATATGAACTATAAAACGAATCTTCTTCTTTTGAAGGAAAAATACGGAATATTGTGTTTGTTCACCTACCTAGAGATATAAGGATAAACGTACAATACCATAAGCAAAACAACCGTGCATTATAACGAAACATTTCTGGAAAATGCCTAAATTGAAGCAAATCTCTGTAAACACACAAAACTAGATATTGTGAGCATCTAGTTTTATTTCAAGCAACTCAAGAATAAAATTTGTCACAGCCAGACAAAGGCTTTTTATTTTCATTGGATTTGTGCGCAAAAGAGAATTTATAATGGAGACTAAAATAAAATATGATTTAAATGCAAATGGCATTTCGTTGTCGATTTGAATTTATTAGCATGCACCTATATTCATGCTAAATAATTGCAGTCCAAGAATTTCCCAACAATAGGTAATATGTTCTTGGTAATTAAACAAAAATAATTAAAACGTCATCGTCATGGCGTAAAGCTACTAAGACTGAGGAAGACAAATCGGTACAATAACTAATCTTATAAAACAATAAATGGACGATACAACACAGAGAAAAGGGTTTGAAATAATTACCGTAGTTACTTAGATCTTTTTGAGTATAACAAAATTTAGTCCATTTACTTCATTTGAGATTTAGAGAGTACTAAATCAAAAACTGCAAGAGTAGTAATAGATTTTTGTTATTCATGTGGCAAATAAATCCATCAAAATAATAAGATATAACTTTACTACGATGTCGTAGAATGTCGCTCGCTTTATAACTGGAGCGAAACTTATTTCTCGCCCAATAGAATCATTGCTACAAACATTTCAAAAATTCCTTTAGATATAGGATTTTTCAGAATCATCTATTTATGTATTTACATTATACGAATTATTTTTACATTATTCAATTTAAAAATGGTGGTGTTTTGCGCTACTTCACCCTTCACTTGAGCCTACACTAATGGCAGGGCAGTAAACGAAATACCGTATAATACCCCAATTTGCAGCCACATTGTTACTAACATGATGAACATATTTATGTTTTAGTAATTTAGCTGAAGATCTTTATCGAATTCAGGGTTAACGACTATCCGTGAGCAAATAATTATGGACGCATCACTGGAATGTCTCTGATTACACTCTCACGTTCTCAAAGTTATAGCTCAATAATTTTCTGACATATACCCAAAATATATACATAACTTCTATATATTTATATTTTTAAGCATTACAAAACATAGAAACAAAATTTAAATACAAATTTTCCCCAGTATTACACAGTAAAAATTTGATTTGCGATTTGTTAATTTTGCAGTTATTAAGTATTTATAGTTAATATTAACAAATATATTGTGGTAATTAATAATTTTAACAAATATGACATTTTGTTAAATCAAAATTTTGTCAATTCTGATTTTTTTTACAAGAAAAATTGTTAATTTTATTTATTTGTTGGATTTATAAAATTTAACAAATATACTCTTCAATCATAACAAGTAAATTGAGCTCACTTATAAATTTGAACTTGTTAAAGAAAATTTATATGCTTTGTGACAACTTAATTTGTTATAATAACTATGGTTTATTGTTCTGCTTCAATATAATTACTAAAATATTTAGTCAAAAACACATGAAAATAAATATTAATAATTACTAAATTCACAAATATATTTAATTACGAAATACACAATAATAATTTGTTATTCGCTTAAAAATTTGAAACTAACAAAAATTAACGGTAGATCATCTGAGACTAAATATTTTGTTAAAATTTTGTCAATTAAGACTATAAATTTGTTACTGTGTATTCCACATCTTGCTGAATATAACAAAATTTACTTGAATCGAATAATTTACTGAAATATGCCCAAACAACCGTATAGACCTACCACTTTCAGTTCATGGACCAAAGTCGTATCTTGAATACTTGAATTTCAAATATGAAATTTGAAAATGATATCGCCATTAGAATTTAAATTATCTTGGACGACATTTTTCTTTAAATTATTGCTAATTATCAATGGCCTTTGCTGACTTTAATACATGAAAATTGATATAGTTAATAATTTTTGAATTAAATTTAATTTTTTATAGAAAATTTTGCTCTAGAATGCCCGGAGAAAGCCAGTGTTTTTTTTATACATTTTACCGCACAAGTTCTGATTGTCAACTGCGTGCGTCAAATGATACTTCCAAGTATGTGAGTACAAAAAGTAAATATTCCATCTTAGCTGAAACTTATGATAAGTGCAGGAGGTATGATAACGTTCCTGTTTCGAACTTAAGGTCCCGGGTATGAATACTGTACACAGTATATTGATATTTTTTTAAAAATATATATTAGTCAGGCATTAATAAAATTGTTAATTGAAAATAAATATAAAATATGAGCTCATTGCCTACAGGAGATATCCAGGTAATTCATCCGAAATAATATCTTATTCATTTAACATTTTAATTGATAAGAGCTCTTATCAAATCCAATTTATCACTTTTTACACTTTCAATTAGTGAATTGAATTTTGCAAACAATTTAGCATGACGCAAATATTTTAATTCAATATTAAATGAATTAACGAGGCATGAAACTGACAACGAACAAAATGAACATAAACGCAATCTGATGTGAAAGAAGTAAAAGAAGAAAGCTTGCAGATTCGGATCCACTTTATGAAGCAGTCACTTCCAGAGAGAACTAATTTATTAAGTAAATAAAACCAGTTCGTGACGATAAACGAAATATTCAACTACGAAGTCACTGAGTTAATTCAGTGCCAATATTTGCACAATTCCAGAATTAAATTCGTAATTATTTTAATAAAATCTTGAGCAATCCGAACTGACAGTTAAGAAGTTTTTTTAATTTAAAATAGAACATTTTTATTTGATTAAAAATCACAATATCTATGGGAAGAAGATATGTTATTTGAAAATTGTTTGAGCTTCATTCTTAAACAATTTTTTGTGACATATCCTAAGATTGGTATAACTGCATTAAATAATCAACGTGCACAATCAATCACAAATCTCTCTATAAACCTAAATATTCAGCAAAAAAATCCCTGGCAACTTTTTATAAAAAATATAATAATTGTGTGTTGTGACAGCACATTACCTTCTGTCATAGACTGTTTATTAAATTATGCACTAGTAAACATCTATCAACTAAAAAACTCTTCGAAATGTGAATTCCGAATTTTACATTTTATAATGTTTTAGAAGTGGGCCATCATCAAAGATTTCTTATGAAACAGTACATCAAGAAGCGCCTATTCCTCTTTGAAATGCACTTTTCAATAAATGATACATGAAAATATTAAATTTTTTATATGTTCTTTTGTATATAACAAATATTCAAAATTCAATATTGTTGCAAAACGGAAGGTGTCTACATGGATAGGAATAATAAAAGACGGAATTTTATTAAAGGAAAAGAGAAAACCAGTCGCAGTTAAATTAGCTGTTCAATCGTGACACTCGAAACTCTAAAAATGGGATTTTATTTTAATTGATCTCATATAGAAACTAAATTAACGTTACACTAAACTTATATAATATGAAGATGAGAAGCGTACTAACTGCTTTTGGTCATATTATATAATATATTAAACTGCTTATTTATCTTTAAAAATACGCAATTTATGCGCTTTTCTGTAGCATGGCTACATCTCGGGCTTTACTTCGCCCCGGATATCGAAGAACTGTCTTCAGATTCAGACTTAAGGGGTGCAGAGGAATATCTATCACACCCGAACTTTGTTTTAAAAATAACTCAAGATAACTATAGTTCGAGCATAGCAGATGAAAGTAATTTTGTTACAGCATTGTAATTTGTAAGTGGTGCTAGTAAGAGAAAAATGTTTAGACAAAAACATTAGAAATGTTATTCTAATAAGAAAAAAATTGCCGTAATACCATATAGTAAACCATAACTTCCCATTGGATTATCACCACCAAAAACTAATCAGTTCTTCATAAGAGAATACAAATGCAAACAAAAGAAAATAAAATTTTTCTGTTCACCAGTTTATGAGAAACCGTAACTCCAGAGATCCATATATCCATACATTCATTCGCTCATACACACTCAGACATCAATGCGAAAATATTAAAATAGTATTCTAGAGACCCTGAAACGTACTTATCCACTGAAATCTCACTACCAAATTTTCAGTATAAATCTTATAGCTACCTTCAGAATGTGGCGGGAGGTAAAAATGATACAAATGAAAGATAAAACAGCAATTATGTTACGGATCCTATTTGTAATCCAAATAGTGATAATTTGTTTGTAACAAAAAGGTCAAAGAGGCAAGTTTTCACTATAATAAATCAATTTTCAATAGTAATATATTAAGGGAACATTATTTTGCCGGTAAAATTTGCATTTCGAAAGATTATTGCTTGGTAACATTTCGAGACAAATGACATTACATTTGTCGAGAAATGTTACCTAAAAGCAACAATTTCTTGAATTGTTTTCAAATCGAATTTTTTGATGTTACTGTATTTTTTGGAGTTATCATCAAAATATTTTTATGAATTTCATTAATACATGCAGTCCCAACAACTCATGTTGACGTTAGAAAATAATAGTAAATAAAAATATAAAAAGCAATCAATATTTTGTCACACATGGTAGTCATGGATACGTAACGGGAAAATTGTCAGTAATAATATAACAAGAGAGTGAGAATAAATTGAAAATAATTTGACAGATCTTTCGAAAACTTGTTGCCAAATGGCGACAAGTTTGAGAAAGATACTGGAGAATTATTTTCTAATTTATCGAACTCTCGAGTTATATTTAATTAGATTATTTTTTTATTTCATCATCAGGCACGTCACTAAATCTATCTTTTTTGTTCATTTTAACTTGTGTTGATGATAACTATCTGACATCTGACATCTGTCAACAAAAACAAAAAAGCTACAGAGAATATTGCCGGGAATAATCACAAGAGCATTATTCTTAGTATAATAATGACAGGATTGGTTAAAACGCAGACACGTGACATACAATAAAGCATTGCATTGGTTTAAAGAAACGTCAAAAAATAATCAGTTTAATTTTGTCATTTTAATTTTGCCGCTGTAATAAGTACGTGATTGGTCAGAAGTGACGAAATGGAAGATAATGATTGGTTTATTTTATATGTGGGAAATAGTCATAAAACTACAACTGAATTGGAGTAAATAATTTAAGATTCGAAACTTATGGAATGATTTTCTTAAAGTTGGGTAATTGTGAACCATATTTGAATTGTTGCAAAAATTATTTGATCACCATTTTGATTGAACAGCAGATAATTTCAATTTATGAAGGATAAAAATACCCTTGACATTATTATTGGATAATTAATTCAGCTTACTGTTTGAGAAGGCAACTTTATTACTACAGACTAATTAATTAAATCTGCCGACATACATACATTAATTAACTTGCCAAGAAATATAACATTATTTATTTTATATTGATGAAAGTTTTCTTATTAACGGTACAGCGTACATAATTTATATCGAAAGGGTGTATTTTCTCATTATGTTGACTGCAGGGAAAAACGATATTATTAATTATTAATTAAAAGGCCGTTGCGTTAGTATTTTCTAACCTTGACCTATAATGAATCAATTTAAAATTATAGATGTAGTAATAGGGATTTTTTTTAAACAAGATGAAGTATGAAATTTGTCAAAAGCATATTGTAATATAAGTGAGAAAAGGACTCTATTGAAAAAAGTAATTTTGGCCCTCGTCGGTATAGTTAAAAATGGCAATTGTCGGCAGTGGGAATCGAACTGGGATCTTATGATATCCAATGCGTTACCAGTGAACTATTTACCTGCTAGACATATCTTGTTAAATATTAAAAAAAAAATAAACACTTGCCTATTTCAACTTGTATAGACATAATCAAATATTATACTTTGATACTTATTTAATGACTGATTTAAATTTGAATTAATTTAAATTCATCCGTTTGTTTTGTTGATTTATTTTACACTAAACTATTATAATACCGAAATCTCTAATTAGTTTTTCTACTCTCGTTATTAAATAGTTATTTACGTACCAAGTGCGGGAAAGTTCGGTTCCCAGGTGAGTGGTGCGAGTTTACAAAAGCTACCATACAAAGAATCCAGAAACCGAGTACGCACAGAAGGTTTGTACAATGTTTTATGCACAATATATAATATATAAAATAAAAAACTAATAATTAACACAGCCCTAACAAAGAAACGAAGTTGTTACCGGAGTAACTATTTCTCCTTGTCAAATTTAAATACCTATTTAAATATATGTTTCAACTCATTTATATTTAGTTTACTGCTCAGTTTTTAATGTCGAATTTGTTAATAAACATGCATTTTGTAATTTTCAACTTACCAAAATTATATACAACTGCCGCTTTAAATAGGAGCCATTTAAATAGGTGTGAACCACTATAGCCATTGTTAAATTTTAACACGTAGTTAGCTAACACTGAAGTTAACAACGTTTTGTGTAACTGTCCTACAGTCAATTCTACTCCAAATCCTATTTGTACTACTCAAGTACTTTGCCTCTAAATTAGCCCTTAATAAAAATTCACCTCACAAACAAATCCTGGCGCACAACAGAGTGCGGGTGAGTGGCGCGTTTGCGCGGATTTCCGTGGAGCTCTGCAAGTATTAAGGTATTTGGATAAAATGAAATTGGGGCAGCGGACGCATTGTTTACGAGTGCGCTCCGTTATTTACCCTCGACGGCGGCGACGCCGACTTGAACCGCTCAAACCGACGCTTAATTTTCTGGGGTTTCCGCGGCGACGCGGTAAATTGTGTGGCTTGGAGCTGGGATTGCGTTTAAGTGACGAGAAGTTTAGGATATTTGTGGATTTTCTGGTTTATAATTAGATGGACGCAAGAAAATTTAATATCTATGACCAAATATAACTGGACAGTCTATCCTATACCGATGCACAGTTTGTTGTGAAGCCGACATACCGTGAAGGGAAGGTTAAAATTTAGCGTTGATTGGATGACATGTTGCCTAAGTTTGTTTATATTTTGACAAAAAAAATATATGCTAAAAAATCTCAGTATTTTAAGTTTTTAAAGTAATGGTAGTCAAAGCACTATAAAAAATTAAACGAATTCTTCTGCTTACACACAACCTACATTAGATCATGGATGTCTCGTGCACTAAAATCTACTATATTGGATCCGCCATTTTTAATAGCTTAAATAGAAGAGCTTCCGGCAAAAAGAGCCTTTGTCAAAAAAATAATAAATTTAATTTTTTGTATTCAATAGATGGCACGATGGCAGAACGCTTCACTTACATGCTAAGTACACAATATTCTACAAAACCTAATTGCAAACTTATACACAATCGAAAATATACTGATTCTACAAAAACAACCATAATCAACTGTATATTCTTTTTGTTTCGTAATCTACACGTCATACTATTTACCTTCAAATTTATGGCATTATCTTTAAAACCACCCTGTATACATTAAGATGAAGGTGTGCTTTACAAATAGTTTTAAAATATTATTTCCCCTTTTTTACTTTCTATTATTAAAATTTACTTACTGATTTTTTTTATTCCTGCAAATTAGTTAAATTCGGCTAAGGCTGTTTTGACAACAATTTCTTAATCAGCGACCCCAAAAATACGATGACTCGTTCCGTCACACACTGAACGTGACATACTTTTTTCTTTCCATAGGCCAATGGTAAGATATATCATATCAAAACACTAATTTTGCACACCTCAAAATTTTCCAGAAACTGTTTGTATTCCGGTATTACCTGACAAAACTAGGGATTTTTGTAAGGTTAGGGTTGGCAACAAGTGACTGCCAATTCAGTTACAAATAATTAATACTCTTTCCAGTTCCAAGTCGAGGATTTTTCTGGCAATAAATTAATATTGATAAGATTCTCGGAAAATCCTTTTATAAATAATGGACTATTTATTATATAATATACCAACTAAATAAATGTCAGAATATTTTATAGAAAAGAAATTAATTGTCTATATTTAAAATTACCAATAGAAAAAATTCCTAGTATTTATTATTTGACAAATAAATCAATCATTTCCTTTAATAATTCTATGACAAAATCGACTCATAATAGTTATTTTATCACTAGTACAGAAACTGCGCTTTTGCGAGTGTGAGTATATTTTGACAGGCCGAGCCGAAGGCGAGGCTTGCAAATTACAAGCAATAGCCACTCGAGTCTTACAGTTTTTTTAGCTTTTTCCTGGCAACAAGTTTTCGGAAAATTAGTCAAATTATTTCCAATTTCTTCTCACTCTCATATTATATTAGGTACTACTGAAAATTTGATTGTATTAAATTTTATGTTCAAATATATTTTAAGTACAGCTTATAAAATCTTGAAACTTACATTTTACGGCCTTTTTATTTGACACTTTAGCATAAGAAACTCTTGTTTTTAATCGTATTTTGATGCTCGATACAAATTTTAATCCCCTATAATACTTTTCAGCTAAGAACTCTAATTTGACTGGACTAACAATAAGTTAATGGTACTTAACTCCTTTGATAAATTATGAATTATTAACTTGAGAGCAATTTTTCTCATATTCAATTAACTTTTAACAACCAGCTTGCGTCAGTAATTTGGAGCAATCAATACCAAAATTTCCGAGAGTTTCAGAATCTTCTCAGATTCATTCATCAGTTCGAAGTTTACGACATTTTCGTTGAGAAATTACTTCAATCCGTACAAATTAGGGGAGCAATACATGAAATATACATTACTGAAGAAGAGAATAAACTTATAAAGTATTTGATATAAGAATTTTATTAGTAGAAGAGCAACATATATTGCTTTCAGAATGAAAGTATAACTAAATTTTATTGCTTTATCCTTTATGGCGTCATATAAGCAATATTGCCGGAATTGACATCAAATTATAATTTATTTTACGACTTACAAAATTCTATAAAGTTTATATTGATTTTATACGGTAGAAATTTTCTGGATTTATAAATTATTTATTTGGTAAAATGTATATTCAAGTAAAATGAAAAAATTGTTTTATATACAGGTGTCCAATATAGCAATATAGCAAGCACAGTTATTAGAATTTCGAGAACAATCAAAGTGAAGTACCACTTTGGTTTAAATTATTGTATTAGTAGGTAGGTCAATTTTTATTTTCCACTATAATCTATGTCAGATAAGAATGGATCATATGGTTGGGCGATTCCAGATCTCTGTTTGTGCAATACCCAAAGTAAGTGCACAATAGCAAAAAAAATTAAAACCATTTTACTCAACTACTGTAGTTCAAATACTGGTAATTTAAACCAGCAAATAAACAAATACTATCTTAATATACAGAATATTTAAATTAAAAACCTAACCATTTACATCTCGAAAAGTAAGAGAGCTACGAATTTGATTAAATTAGACAAAAGTTGGCATACTATTAGACCTATTCAACGAAAGTTTAGTTTTCTCAAAAAAAATGCTTGTTTCTAGATATGAACAAAAAACATATTTCGTTGATTCTAAACCAAACTATCATATATTGAAATAATTGATTAAATAATTTTTTTTTGTTACTGCCTAAATAAGTGGCGTAGATAAAGTATTTTTTATTTTGCTCATATGAAATGACAAAAATTTTTAAAATTGAATCCTAATAACTAAAATTTTTTTTTCTGATTCCTTTTATGTAAACTATCATTTGTTTTGTTGTGCAATTATAAACATTTGATTTTGAATGTACAACTAGAACTTTAGTAGTACAGTATAAGAATTAATACTATAAGCATATGTTAATGTTATGTATTTGTATGGCAAGGCTATTTGTAATGGTTTGTCTACCTATACCGTGAGTTTCAGTAAAGATAAAAATGATTCATATTATTATTAGTAACTTCAGGAAATACATTAGCATATCACTAACATTTTTCTACCCTACGTATAAATGGTACCCATATAGTAATAATTTGAAGACAGACAAATTAATGTTGTATCTTAGATAAAACTCACGCTATTATATTTGTTTTCTAAAACAATTCTACTCGTATTACGTAGATACAAAATACATAAAAGATTCGAGGTTTGCTATCAAATATACCTTAATCAAAATTGAACCATATTGTAAACATGTTGACAACGTATTTGCAAAGTTATTACCTATAAAATATATACAGCAACGCAGAACAAACAACATAAAAAATGTTCATAAAACTGTTGAATACGAATGTACTTATATTTTAATGGAAAATCTAACCATTTAGTTTAATCTGAAGGTTGGTGATGTTGCGCAAGTGATTAGCTAAACTCTTTACAGTACAGGAACGTACAGAAAAGTCTTTAATTGTAGATATGAGAGCACAAAATAATGCTTTTTTCTTAATATACGAACCTAACTCAAAAACCAATAAGTTTCAGTAAATTAAAGTTCTATTAAATTAATGTCCACCTACTCAGTACCGTTGAAAATAATTGAGAAAAATTAGTAACTTCATTATTTTCAAGTTTTCCGTAGAAACATATTTTCTTCAAATCTGATAATTTGCTGTTATATGTAGTAATTTTATACATATACGATAGTGGTAAAATTGATGTTTAGTTGTTAGTTTCAAGATTGTAAAACGGTTGTTTAGTAACACGATTTCATTAGTCAGGGGTTGCCGAGCAACGAGTGATTAAAATTTTTAAATACACCAAATTTGCAAAAATTTTGTTATCATGGCAAACTTCTCATTTAATATTGTGATCCTAATTTATAAAAAAAAGTATTTTTTTTTTTATAAGGGAAAAAAGTATTCGACTGGTAGTAGTAATTTAGGTAGAAAAAATACTCGAATTGCAGTCAATTATTCTTTTTAATCACAAGTCCGACGTTTCGGCCCACACTTGAGCCTTCTTCAGGGAAAGTGAATTAATGTTGTACAAAAGACAACAGTTATATAAAATAAAATATCCGTCTTGAATTCTAGTCGCCATTGTGATATTTATGATGTTCAAGTTGTTTTATGGATTTTTTATACTGTTTAACGAAGTCTTCAATACGGATATTTTATTTTATATAACTGTTGTCTTTTGTACATACAATAATTCACTTTCCCTGAAGAAGGCTCAACTGTGGGCCGAAACGTCGGACTTGTGATTAAAAAGAATAATTGACTGCAATTCGAGTATTTTATCTACCTATATTTTTTTTATATTTATTAGGTTTTTCATTATACCATAGATAAAATATTGTACTATACACATACGTAAAGCATTTTTAGTCACTCAGGAGTCTTAAAACAATCGCTACGCTCGTATTTTAATTGAACAATTCGTGACTAAAGACTAGCTTTGCGTACTTAAATAATTATTATTTTTAAATTATGCAGAAAACATAAACAAAATAAAATGGCCAAAGCAGTGAATTGTAAAATATTTTAAATAATGAAACATATTCCATAAATCATACTTATCTACATTCATTAACCATTAACCATATTTAATAAATTGATATTTAAATGAATTTCAATGGCAACTTGTTTCTAGTAGGTTTTTGTTTCAAGTCGCTCTCAACCATGCGGATAGAAAAACTTTTATGATAATATTTTATTATTTTTTTAAACTAAACATGGTTCAACTAATTTTGAAGTGTATTCCCAATTTCTATTTAATACATAATGAACTACTGTAGTTTGTAATAACTGCTTATGAATTGATTCATCTTTAATTTGCTATACCTTTTTTGTTGTTACGTTGAGTTTATTAAGAAAAATACATTATTTTTAGCCCCGCTAGCTCCATTTTAAATCTTTTTCGTTTGTTTTGATTCATCCTGTATCTTTTGTAAATATTTAGATTAATATTTTAACAGAACCCAGTACACAAGAAAAGAAAAAAGGGACTAATCTAGACTTTGTGTTCATTAAGAATTAATGTTGTTTTGACTGTTTCATCCTATAATACAGCTTTCTTGTTTTTCTCGAACAAAAATTTTAATTAAAAATTAAACGAGTAGGCTTTCGTGTTTTTTATTTGTTTTTAATGAAATAATTTATTTCTTAGTTAAATATTTGGCATGCTAAATTGTGCACAATATTTAGCTTAAAATTATACGGATATCTATAAAATAAATAATGATTAAATTTTTCTGTAAATAGAGGGTAATAATAATACTGTAACAGATTTCTTGCGGTATTAAGTATTAACTACAAATGTACAGCAGTAATAGCTATTAACATTCCTAGTGATGTTATGAGTATCGTAACTACCGCAGATGTCAGTTGAAATCCGACCTCGTAGAGCGAGGATTTTAAGACATCTAAGGCCTGTTATGACTCATAACATCCGTGGTTTGTTCAATAGTTTACCGGTTTCAGAATATAAGACGTTAATGTCATTAATAAATATTATTTATTGCAATTCTTTTATGAAAAACGTCTGTCATAATTTTAGGTGATCAAGTAAGTCTGTTTGTTTTTATTTAATACCATGGTTACACTTCTTTTGTATCATATTTAAAATAATTTTTTTACTTAAACGTCAAATGTGTTCTTCATGGCTAGATAAAAAGTGGAATTTGGCGATGCTGAATTGCCTGAAAATATTTGGAACGCAGCAGGTGAAGCTCTGAAGCTTAATTCCGTGTGTATTAATAAATAGCGTTATATTATCAATGTGTATTATTTTCATTTTCTTGACAGTTTTGACAGGTCAGTAAGGTAATATTACCCTACAGAATAGAGTTATGACATACTTACCCTGCCTACTTTTGTGCATGTAAACATAGGTTTAATCTCCTGAAACCGGTAAAAATGATTACATTATAGAATCAAAGAAATTACACATGTCTATAAGTATTAAATATAAAAGTAAAAAAAAAATCTTATAAGGACACCATAAATTTTCTTATACATATTACTATAATAATTATTGAATACATGTTCGTGCATATGTCTCAAAATATATACCATATACCTTGATTTACTTAAGTAGCGTGCCAGGTTCAAATATGGGTAAAAGACCAAATATTATATCCCCCCTCCCCCCTTCAGATAGCTTCAATGTGATGCAAAACAATAAAGATTTCTAATAATTATCATATAAACAATTGAAGATCGTTCAAAGTAATATTTGATAATTTAGCGCAGCTCTCCTCTATTAGACCTTTAATTTGATACCGCAAAATTCAATCTACTACCTATCGAGCTACCTAAATAAAAGACATTCAAAATAAATTTTTGATATTTTAATTTATGGTGCAATTTTAAGCATAATCGTAAGGCTCGTAAGGTGTTCTCGTAAGACTCGTAACAGTTTACGAATCAAAGAGCAATTCTGTACAAAACTATTGTTTACGATCATTCGTAAATATCTTACGATTTCTCGAAAATTTTACGTTGAGAGGGTAACTGGACGTAACATTACGGTTTTGATTTTTCTCTCTAATCATTGCTCAATTTTGTCAATAACATGAATGAAAATATAAATATTTGGAATATTGCTCTCCTTCTTGTTGAATATAACAGGTAATGCATAACAAAAATATGTTAATTATACGTCAAGAAAAATTACCTTATTACATATTTTAGAAATTACTTGCGTCTCTTGCGCAGATACAGATATAAAAGATTTGGTAAACCCATTTGACATTACTATTGCAAATTTCAAACAAATATTAATGGTGCAATTCTAAGCAATTTTTATATTTAATCGTAAAACCGTAAAACCGTAGTGTACGAGACAATCGTAACAAATCAAGTTACAGATTTACGATAAATGCAATTCTATGCAGCAAACTGTATCGACAAACGTTACAGATTAGCTTTACGATTGACGTAATATTTTACGGTCAGTGTCTAACTTCATTGCTAATACAGTGTCTGAATATTGAATATGACAGAAGTTTTTTTTTTATTTATTTAGTTATCAAATACAACCATGTGATGAGTTTTCATTACAAATTTTAAGAAAAATAGTCTTGTCTGCGAATTATGAAACAAGATCTTCATTTACATCCCCATCGTTTACAATCATCCATGAACAATCGGTGACATGTGTCATTGTCAATTATGACATACGAAAAATTTGTCTTGGCAGTATTTGATGCCATTTTTATTTAATCACCCGATATATTTAAATATAAATGGAACACTATAATATGCAATGGAATTCTTGAATTTGATGGATTATAAAATGGTTCTATATTAAATAAAATTGATTGTCCTTTACTGATCCAATCTTATGGTGCAATTCTAAGCATAATCGTAAGGCTCGTAAGGTGTTCTCGTAAGACTCGTAACAGTTTACGAATCAAAGAGCAATTCTGTGCAAAACTATTGCTTACGATCACTCGTAAATATCTTACGATTTCTCGAAAACTTTACGTTGAGAGGGTAACTGGACGTAACATTACGGTTTTGATTTTTCTCTATAATTATTGCTCAATTTTGTCAATAAAATGAATGAAAATATAAATATTTGGAATATTGCT
This sequence comes from Poecilus cupreus, assembly GCA_963942605.1. Lineage (NCBI taxonomy): Eukaryota > Metazoa > Arthropoda > Insecta > Coleoptera > Carabidae > Poecilus > Poecilus cupreus. Next base: position 22,815,669 of record OZ012718.1, read on the forward strand.
CTCCTTCTTGTTGAATATAACAGGTAATGCATAACAAAAATATGTTAATTATACGTCAAGAAAAATTACCTTATTACATATTTTAGAAATTACTTGCGTCTCTTGCGCAGATACAGATATAAAAGATTTGGTAAACCCATTTGACATTACTATTGCAAATTTCAAACAAATATTAATGGTGCAATTCTAAGCAATTTTTATATTTAATCGTAAAACCGTAAAACCGTAGTGTACGAGACAATCGTAACAAATCAAGTTACAGATTTACGATAAATGCAATTCTATGCAGCAAACTGTATCGACGAACGTTACAGATTAGCTTTACGATTGACGTAATATTTTACGGTCAGTGTCTAACTTCATTGCTAATACAGTGTCTGAATATTGAATATGACAGAAGTTTTTTTTTTATTTATTTACTTTTCAAATACAACCATGTGATGAGTTTTCATTACAATTTTTAAGAAAAATAATCTTGTCTGCGAATTATGAAACAAGATCTTCATTTACATCCCCATCGTCTACAGTCATCCATGAACAATCGGTGACATGTGTCATTGTCAATTATGACATACGAAAAATTTGTCTTGGCAGTATTTTATGCCATTTTTATTTAATCACCCGATATATTTAAATATAAATGGAATACTATAATATGCAATGGAATTCTTGAATTTGATGGATTATAAAATGGTTCTATATTACAAATAAAATTGATTGTCCATTACTGATCCAATCTAAATATTTGTTTGAAATTTGCAATAGTAATGTCAAATGGGTTTACCAAATCTTTTATATCTGTGTCTGCGCAAGAGACGCAAGTAATTTTTAAAATATGTAATAAGGTAATTTTTCTTGACGTATAATTAACATATTTTTGTTATGCATTACCTGTTATATTCAATAAGAAGGAGTGCAATCTTCCAAATATTTATATTTTCATTCATTTTATTGACAAAATTGAGCAATAATTATAGAGAAAAATCAAAACCGTAATGTTACGTCCAGTTACCCTCTCAACGTAAAGTTTTCGAGAAATCGTAAGATATTTACGAGTGATCGTAAGCAATAGTTTTGCACAGAATTGCTCTTTGATTCGTAAACTGTTACGAGTCTTACGAGAACACCTTACGAGCCTTACGATTATGCTTAGAATTGCACCATAAGATTGGATCAGTAAAGGACAATCAATTTTATTTAATATAGAACCATTTTATAATCCATCAAATTCAAGAATTCCATTGCATATTATAGTGTTCCATTTATATTTAAATATATCGGGTGATTAAATAAAAATGGCATCAAATACTGCCAAGACAAATTTTTCGTATGTCATAATTGACAATGACACATGTCACCGATTGTTCATGGATGATTGTAAACGATGGGGATGTAAATGAAGATCTTGTTTCATAATTCGCAGACAAGACTATTTTTCTTAAAATTTGTAATGAAAACTCATCACATGGTTGTATTTGATAACTAAATAAATAAAAAAAAAAAAACTGTCATATTCAATATTCAGACACTGTATTAGCAATGAAGTTAGACACTGACCGTAAAATATGACGTCAATCGTAAAGCTAAATCTGTAACGTTCGTCGATACAGTTTTCTGCACAGAATTGCATTTATCGTAAATCTGTAACTTGACTTGTTACGATTGTCTCGTACACTACGGTTTTACGGTTTTACGATTAAATATAAAAATTGCTTAGAATTGCACCATTATCTCCTCCCTGAGATCTTTAAGTCAGTAGGATTCATTTAATTTATATAAAAAACAATTATTGACGATCGAAAAATTTTTTTGACATTATTATCTAATTCTGCTCCATGAAACATTAAATTTGAGAACATACTCGGCTATCGCCTCGTTTTGTAAATTTCACCTACGTATCTAAATAATGCTCTTATCCCACTTATATCGCAAATATCTAGATCTTGGCACTATGAAACTTACTATTAAGAAGTTTTTTACTTTACTCTTACCAATATGGCAGTGATTAACTTTTAAGTAGTTAATCTCTTTTTAACTACATATCGTTATTGCTTAAAAGTAAGTATAAAATACTTTTAATTAGTTGGTAATAAAGGAAAAACCCTATTCTAGTTCACAAATTTCAAAATTAATTTCACCGTTTTGTATTCAACCCTCTATTAACATCTTTGAAACAGTATTTTTTGCTTTAAATTTCTAACCTCTAACTTTCGAACTTCGCCGCTCCATCAAAACAAAATTATGCAAAACACCCTCGCATCACATACCATAATTTTGTTGTTGGGGCGCTGTGTGCGCTTCCACTTCCGGGAGCAGATGCGTCTCCTCGGTCGGCGCCACCGCCCCCGAGTCCGTCGCAGTGGGGCCGAGGGTCATGACCTTGTACGGCGGCAGCGAAGATGTCGGCACGCCACGCTTCGGAGATTTTAACTTCTGTATCCAGAAGTCCAAGTCGTTCATGGCGCGTGGATGGTATTTCACATCGTTTGAGTTGAGATCTGAAAAAGGATAGTTTTGTTATTGGGTGTGATAAATGAAATGGAAGATGTTCTCGGAGGAAATGAAAGATGTTATGAATGGAGTTCAATATACTGATAAGAATATTTGGTACATTAGGATATTCAGTCTGTTTCTTGTGAAATATTCTTCCTTGAAAATAAATTTTTACGCCTCCATCCAAAAACACTAGTTTTACACGTCTCAAAATCGTCCAGAAATTGATTGTTTTCCGGCCTAGGTCGGCAAGAACTAAGGACTTTTGTAAGCTTAGGGTTGATATCTATTGGCTGTAAATTTTTTGTTCAATGTTGTGCTTGTAAGTTAGAGATTTCTATCAACTTTAGAGCTAAATTGTTAACTCTAAGCTTAAATGTAAGTACATAAATAGATATATTTAAATTTTCAGTTGCAGTACACAAACAACAAATAAATATCAACTAAATAAATGTCATTGAATTTTTTCAAAGAAAACATATGAATTGTTTATATTTATAATCTCCGTCGTATCCTTGTTTACGAATGATTTGCCGTTACCAACATAAAAAATTTGTATTATTTAATATTTGACAAATAAATTAGTAGATAATTGCATTTAATAAACTTATGAGGAAATCGATACAAAATTAATGTGAATCACACGTTCAGAAACTGTTTTGCTAGTGCTCGTATTTTCTTGAACTCGCAAAAGTACAGTTTCTGGTTTCGGGACTAGTGAAAGAAATAACTATTTTTCTTCTAACGTCATAAAAGTAGGTACGTTGTTATGGTTAAGTATTTATATCAAACAAGCAGAAGATCAGTTTTTTGCCGCATTCATATAAGCATCTCCTTAGTAACACTTTATCTAGTGGAAAAGGACAAAGTAAAATATTATGAAAAACAGTAAAATTGTAATTCAATAATTTGACAGTTAAGCATGAAAAAATAAACAAAAATAACAATGCAACTCGAAATGCGTAAAAGACAGAATATTTGTTGAAGTTTTGATAATTTTTATCATTTATATTTCTATTTTCTTTGTTTGAAATAAATGTGACTTTGCGTGCTTCATATGTAATTACTCCTAATAACACAATATACTGTTGTATTTTATTTTTGTTATATATTATGGAAATATTGTAAAAAATTAGAAAAAAGAACTAAACGAAATAATGAAATGGAAAAAAACTATTGGAAAAAATATAGCACAATCATTGTTAATTTGAGATTTCTGAAGAAAGTGATAATGGAAATCAATGTAGTAGAAATTAGTGAATATGACTGGTACCACGAACTCTGTTTTTGGGTATATTAAGAAAAGTGTTTAGTGCTGTACAATGTTTAAGATTATTTAATAAAACAAATTCAAATAAAAGTGATAAATAACATCTTTTTTTATAAAATAATATAAAAAATTAGATATTGCTAAAACAATTAGAACTTGTGGTACCAGCACAAATCTATACAGGGTGTTTCATAACTTCGAGTACATACCTTAATGGTATATGTTGTTTAATATGCTGATTACGAATCTAAATGATTTTTTTTTAAATTCGATAAATTAAGGGTTGTTTACCTAAAACATTTTTGTAGTACATACATACATACATAACGTCACGCTATGTCCCACTTAGTGGGGTAGCAAGAACCCAGAAACACAGTCAACCAACAATCAATCTCCTCCAAACATTCCTATCCTGACACACCACTTTCGCCTCGTCCACATTCATAGTACATTTTTGTAGTACTGCACTGGATTCGCTTTCCTATTAAACACAAACAATGAAGTAGGTAATCAACAATTTAAATTACATAATACAAGTAAAATAAACAAACAATATTTAATTATTTTTAATGAAAAGATAATTATTAACATAATCATCCACTCAGTGGCAGTGACAACGAAAAATTTTGGACTGGGAAACAAGGAAAATAATTTTGTGATTTAAAACAAAATTATTTTTGATTCGTAATCAGCAGGTCAAACAACATATACCGTTAACGTATGTACCTGAAGTTATGAAACATTCTGTAATATTAGGCTGCAGTCTGAGTAGCTATGTAGGAAGACAGAACCACAAATAAAATAAATTCACTGCAATAATATTCTGAACCAAGTTTTATATTTATGACAACTGAAATAAAATTCTTATTTGTTTGCAGATGCAGAACATCGTTAGTACAAGTGAAAAAGTAAAAATGCAGCATAATAAAATATATAGCTATAGGGTCAAGGTGAACCGTACCGAGCCGCAATCTTTTTTTAGATCTTTTAAATGCAAATGAAACACATTACTATATTACGAGTGCGTTTCATAATTTATAGCGTGTAGTACTCATGTATAGTATCTACTTCACGCGACGTACTCGCTTTATTCTTTTGAAGAAAAATGGAAGTACTGCAGCATTTTAAAGCACGATACTTCCTTTTATCAAAGAGAACTTTGAAGAAAAAGGTAGGTGAATGTATGACACTTAGTTTTTGTCCTTTGTAACTGCATTCATGCACTATTATAAATTTACAAAAGTGAGTATAAATATTTGAGTGTCTTTTGTTTGCATGTCACGACATAAAATTAGATTTCATGTAAAAAATATACTACAAGTTGAACAAATGTTCACTAAACGTCTTAAAAATGACATCTTGTTTTATATATCAGCACTGTATAAATATTTGACCACGATTATTTCGAAAACGTTAGAACCGATTTAGACGACATCTTTTGTAAATCATTAAGTACATTTCCTGGTAGCTTATAGCATTTCAAAAGCTGTTTAAATTTTTAATGTTTTTTGCTTTTTTATAATATGCTAGCTTAATTTACCATTTTGAGGTTATGTGTTATTTATTTGTCAAATTTGTTAGCACTACTATAAAATGAAAAGCGCCACAGACAGTCCCTATATAGATTTTCTTAACGACGTGATTATAGTTCGTTTAAAGCCTTTGATTTTTCTTAATTTTCTATTCGCGAATATCTTGAGAAATAAATGAGATAAAAATTCAACGGAAAAGCGCTTAACGAATTATGTATACGTACATATAAGTCTGGTTCTGGTATATTAGAATCTTAATTTTACGGTAAATAGCTCCGTGGTAACACATCGAACTGCGGATTATAAGAACCTTAGTTCAGTTCTCACAGCCGACAGTCGCTAATTGTAATGTAGTTGTTCCATCCAGTAAACAATGATTACAATACAACATTTTAGAAATGTATTTTCGAAGTTTGTAACATTCTTCATTTCGTCATTTGTAATATTTCCAACATTCGACATTTGTATTTTCAATAAATGTGCAAACTCTGAATTTAATTTTCGACATTTGTATATTCGAGAAATGTATTTTCGTGAAATGTTTTTTCGAGAAGTGTATGTGTTAAGTGTTACCAACTATTCGACGAATGGATTTAACATCTTTATGTAAATGTTTAAATAGTTTTATTTCAATTTGAATTTAACTATTTTAAATTATCACAGGTAAGAATAAAATAAAAACTTATTAGATTACATTGTGCAAATCTTTAATTAAACATTTTTAGGGTAACAAAGGAAAGAAAACAAATAAATTAATGAGAAAGGATCTAAAGGATATGGAAAAAAAAGGAATGGAATACGAAATTGGAACGTAACATAGTACATTCCGAATCAAATGTTTAATATTGTATTAAAACAAGAAATAATGATCGAATACACTATAGCAATCTTAAGAAGTGGCTCGGTGACCATACTCGAATTTAAAAAAATATGTTATGTAATAAATGATTTATCACGTGTTCTCATAATAATAATAAAAACTACATACCAGGTGTAACACGACATGCGGGCCATATGCCTTTAACATGAGAAAACAGTTTTCTCGTGCGCATTGCTTCCCAATTTATTAAGGTTAAATGGCAATTAAAATTTATTTGTAAATAAAAACAATTTTGTGTTGAAATGTTAACATTCCAAGGCAAAGGAATTATTTGAAAATGAACTCACATATGTTTTCAAAATATACAACTGACAGCAGAACGTACGTCGTAGTATTCAGGGTACGCAATGATAGTATATATTTTTCTCTCACAATATATCCATCTTTCTCAAGCCCCAATCACATATATCCTCCCTTAATTTTTAATGATTTATTTCTCGTAAGCTATACATATTTCATCGGCTATTATATTAATACGGGTATTTTATTTTCCTGTATAGAATTTGTATATATAAAATATCAAAATTTAATCACACGACTCATTTTACTTTATAGAAATGAGTTTATTCCCTTATTGTTCTAATTCGAATAGAATTAGCGGCCTCCGAAGTCACTTATTTAATTATACATATACTCGTATGTCGCTATACAAATTATAAAATTGCGGGAAATAAGTAAATAAATTATTGAATTAAAGTCCTATGTTCAAATCATTTCATATCTCAGTGTTATCCACAAAACAAGAACAAATAAATTATCTCCATGTATGCATAGTGCTTTCGCTTCGCCCCCAAGCGAATATATTATTAAAAGGTTATCTCAGGAATCTCCTAGTGTTGAAATTAATTAGATTCTCACAGATTGCTTGGCTAGACGCAATTATCTGACCCGTGACTGCACTGATAATCAAGCCGTTTGCACCTTCGAGGCTAATCGATTGTTTTGTTATCAATTAATTGCTAATTAAGTTCAGTAGAAGTGATTTGTTTGTGAATGAATTACAGGGTTTAATATTTAATCATGTTTTGTTGTTTTTGTGAAAATGTGGAACTTTGGAAGTGAATTAAATTGTACTTCCTACAACAAAATAATGAAGAAATAATTGAGTTCTAAAATCATTATCGTAGCATTGTGGACCTACTAGATATAATTATAATATTTTTCTATTTCGCACTTAAAACAGGTTGAAGCTTCTGCTTCTTTTTGCTACTAGTGATTTGAATACTTCCAAAATGGACAGATAAATAACATAATAACCACAAAAATAAAACGATTTTCGTATACTTTACTTTTTATTTTTAAATTATTTCTAAACGGTCACATATTGAGAAAATTGTTTTTAACAAAATAGGTCTAACCAGTAGAGTGGAAAAATATTTTCTATAACACTGTTTTGGAAACTAGGCATTCCACAACTAAAAATTGTTATGGAATCATTAACATTCCATACGCCGCGTATGGAATATTTTCGACGAATCAGAGCCGCATATTAACGCGATATGTGAGTATCTTGATTACTACTACTATCTTGGTTACTATGGTTACGTCTGTTTGTTTTAATTTTATTTATTTGAGTTTGACGTTTATAACAGTTTTATATTTGTATTTTTTGTATATTTCCAAAATCTTGATATAGAAAGTATAGTCTAACAACGTGTAACGGAATGGCATATCCCACACTCGCAAACCGTAGCCCTCGCCTTCGGCTCGGACTACAAACTTTTTGCTCGCGTGGAATATGTGCCATTCCATTACTTGTTACAGAATATGCTATTTTATCTACGGCTATTGTTAAAAGTGGCTCTTTTTACGCTTGCTTAGCAAGTTAAAAGTGTCATCTTCTGACACTAATATTAAAAGTAAAATAGCAACGTGTTAATAGTAATTTTATTATTTTTAATACGTTGCTAACGATTTGTATCAATAAATACGTGTCAAAATAACATTCTTCATTTTTTAGTATTTACTAATACACTATGTAGCTCGTAGATAAAATTGTGTATAATATACGAGTTAAAAGTGATTTGATGATTGGTTACCGCACCTCCTCACACAATATGTCACTCAAGGAATTAACAAATTTTCTATGAAACTCATGTTTTTCAAAAGTATCTTGATTACAAAAATCTGTATAAATTATTTTATCTGATTTTCAAAACCATAAAATTAACGGAAGTGACAATACTGTGTCCTGTCGCAAGGATTTGTACATTAAATGCATTTCTATAACATTGTTTTGTAAACTACGCATTCCACAATTAAAAATTGTTTTGGAACAACTATCATTCCATACGCCGCGTTTGAAATAAATTCGATGAATTAGAGCATCATACTAGAGCGATATATGAAGTATCTTAGTTCGGTTGCTATGGTGCGTCTGTTTAAATTTTATTTATTTGAGTTTGACGTTTTCAACAGTTTTTCGTTAAATAAGCAACATTTTTTGAATAATTTCCTAAATCTTGTTATGTTAGTCTACAACAGGTAACGGAATGGCATATCCCACACTCGCAAACCTTAACCCTCGCCTTAGGTTCAGACTACAAACTTTTTGCTCGTGTGGAATATGTGCCATTCCATTACTTGTTGTAGAATGTACTATTATTGCACTGCTTAGTGACGTGCAGAGCTCCCTGAAAGAAAGGAGGCACCCGGCTTGAAACCGTACGATAACAACGAACCAATAGAGCTATATTTTCACGACATATACAGGTCAATGCAATGAAAATGTTTTTTATGGTATCTAGAGATTTATATTTTCCAATGTTCACGGTATCGTGCGAGTACTGTATTTATATGTAGAGGTAAATAATTTTGTAGAGTTATTTTAGGAAAATCTATTCACAAATCTATTCAATAATGGATTGATATAATGATGATATTCAAATAATATCCATTATGCGCTACGACATTTGTATTAAGTAACTTATTAATATTGGATAAATGTATCTGTTGTATTTTTATGTTTTATATAGCACAATCTTTCACGTACATGCTTCGGTTTTGTTTCTCATTGGTTCATTTAAAAATTTACATATTTTAATTAAAAGATAAAATATACATAGGATTTTATGAAAGTTACTACTTTTAAATGCTATTTTGCATTACAAAGCCATAATTCCCAAGAGATAATAATACAAATAATTTATTTTGTATTTATTATATTAAAATAATTGCAATAATAATTTAATAGTATACTCTGATCAAGATAATATAGATATCACTGGACTCTATTTCTGATAATGTCACCTATTACTTGGATACATTAGAAGGCGGAAGCGAATTCACGATATTACACTTTACTTCAGCACTTTGAAAATATACAGGTCAGCATTCATAAATCTACACGGAAACGTAGAATGTAGAATTATAGATCGTATCTTTACTAATTTAGTTTCCAGCATTCATGGAATTGTAGATAACTTCATTTATAATTATAATAATGATATTCTTCTGATTTCATATACAGGATGTTATTTTCAAATGGATCCCGTAAATATCTATCTTATTTATCCACATACCAACTTACTTCACATAATATGATTTATACAACAACATATAACCTAATTGTTAGCGGATGTACATTCATGATATCATTTCCGCTTTAGTAGTAATTAATATCCACTTTGAAATTTCAAATGGAACCTACTATATTTATTTACAAATAATTATATGTTGTATAAATCATGTTTAGTGAAATAAATTGCTAGTTAATAAATAAGCGAGATATTTGCAAGATCCATTTTAAACGCACTGAAAACATGTCGTTACGAAGATCTATAAACGAACTATATTTAGCGCTTTTCCTTATATAATGTTTGTATGAATGCTTTAACTGACTGATGAGTGTCATATATTTTAAAAATGGTAAGTTGTTAGTATCGAAATAATACTTTTAATTATGAATCTGTTAAAAAGCTGAAAAAACTTTCAGAACCCATAGTCAAATTATAAGAGACTATTGGATTAAATTCTACACAAATATTTTATTTAAACAAACCTTTTTGAATTATGCATCTTTCATAATACTACTAGAGTTTAGATCAGGGGTGGGCAACCTTTTGTTTAGCAAGGGCCAGAATAAGATTTAAATTTCGTACGCGGGCCGTAGTTGGTAATTGACACATTTTTGTTATAATTTTTTTCTGAAAATATAAAAAACATTAATAAAACAAAATTAACTAAGTACTACATTATTTCATAATTTAAACTAGACGAATTACATCGAAAATTAAACTGTAAATCTCCCTTTTTTCTTTATGTTGGGTTAAACCTAATTTAAAACTTTTGTTTTTGAAAATATTTATTTATTATTTCTTCTAAAGATCTCGCGGGCCGGATTGGAACTTTACGCGGGCCGGAGGTTGCCCACCCCTGGTTTAGATGATGGAACTAAAAATATTAAATATTATTTTTTTAATAATGGAAGATTTCGACGTATTTCGTTTCATTAGTTTCAGTCACTAATAATACATATGTGAAATTTTAAATAAAAAAAAACTATTTATTTAGTGCGAAATGATTATTGATAAAATTCATCAAATATTAAACAATCAGGTCGTGACGTTACAACTTCTACAACTAATTTCAGCATAAACTCTTCCGAGTTTATGGTTATCAATGTCAACCTGTCAGTATCTCAGTGGTTTGTTTACAGTACAGCTGTTTAATAATTATTTGAAGTATTTGAAGAAAATTTATCATAACTACACATACCTGGAATAAGATTATCAAAATGTTCAAAAATAATAAATATATAATAAATATGTCTATGTTTTTTAACCAAACATATTGCCATGACGTGAGCGGTAGGTATTGCGACGTCAGAAATTTCAAGGAGGTTTACAGTAGCGCAAAAGAAAAACAATTTTTAGTCATTAAACTATAAATGAAAACTTGTTATTAAGTACCTATGTTTCACCCATTGTATTATGATATAAATAATACAAAAAAAGTATTACTTCTGATAAATACAATTATACCGGAATACCCCATTAACGAGAAACTCTACCAACGCAATTGGTAAAATCACAAAAATCTAACAGAATTATAAATTACTTGTATAGAAAAATTATATAAAGAATATATTCTACGTACAATTTGGACTTGTACGTTGTTATCAGATTGCCTTATGAAACTCATTCGTTTATATACTATATTATTATTATGCTCGTATTGATATAAGATAACGTCATGCGCAGATGTTACATTTATCAACAGACAGTAATTTTTTACAAATAAATATAATAATTCAACTCATTAGTTTGTGTTGAATTATTATTAAAGTGTACTAGAAAATATTTATTTTCTGTTTATTTCTAACCTACAAAAGTGTATATTATATCGCGGAAATGACACCATTATAAAACTGGGGTATAGAGATGATATACTTCCGTTGTATTTCACATATTGTACATTAATCAAAATGACACAGTTCTGTCAACCGTATTGTTTCTTGTTTTATGACACCATTTGACATTTGATTTATACATTTAAACTTGCTTTATACTGTTGCTGTTATTTTCGCAAACGTATAGTATAATGAAAAATATGAATCATGAAATATATCGAAGGCCCCATATATCCGCGATAACCATATTCTCCATGACGTCTTTATGTCCGTATATGCAATAACTCATGGATGAGAAAAGAACGAGCAATGAAGCTTCATAATTACTAATTTCTTGACAATGTGCAAAGCTGATTAGATTTTAGTTGTAAGTATACTAGATATGTAGTACTCAAAATAATCTAATATGTCCAACACAAACTTGCACATATCATGTTTTGAAAGGTACAACATGAAGAAAAATCTGGTGTGGGCACCACACTACTTTCTTTTACAAATAAAACCAACTGAACACGTATGACCTGTTCCTTGGATATGACTGTATTTTGACAATTATTTGATATATCAATTAAAATCTAGTCTTCAAATCTTTCTAATTAATAATACAAATATTACTTTTAGAATATTTCACAAGACACATGTTTTTGACACTTCTCAATTAGTTGACATGTTTGACAGATAGATATTTAAAATGTTTTAGTTTTTGTTCCCAATGTAACTAAGATTATTGAAATATATTCTTAAATATATAATTTAGTTTTTGTCATAATTAGAAGAATGTAGAAGAATAATGCAAATAACATTTTATATTCCAAATATTTTGCTAACATCTTTCATTTGAAACTTTTTCTCACAGCTGATTCAATTAAAAATATAACTTATTGTTTTGTGTGTCTAGTAAACTTCCTTTTCCGGTTTTTAAATTTCATTCAAAATTAACTCAGATCTTCATTTTTTCATGAAACTTATATATTCCAAATTTCATTTACATATCTTATCTCGTTCATGAGATATTGCGCACACGGACATCCATCCATTCATCTATCCATCCATCCATCCATCCATCCTCACACACAGACATCATTGAGAAATTGGTGTTAACGGATTCAGTGGACGTCAAAATATGTATTTCCGCAAAAATCTCATCAGCGATTTTTTTCGTGAATCCAATACTTCCATATACTTTGTATAAGAAAGTAAAAATATGTTGTGGCTACCATAATACTTCCTGCCATAGATTTCTTATCAAATAATGCAGAAACACGGCCCACCACTATCAACAAACGCTTATCTCTTCAAAAAAATTTAGTTTTCATTTGTTTTCAATTGTTTTGTTAGCAGATTAATCGAAAATGACAAAATATAATTTTTCTTTAACATGTAATTCGTATATGGTGACACTAAGATAAAAAATGTTTCGAACAATTGGAGATAATATTTGAAACATTATTCTAATAACAAAAATTAGTAAATCATAATTTACTGAGATATTTCAAAACACTTGATAGGGCTTCAAGTACACTACCACTTTTGATTGAAGGATTACTTAAAAAATTTAAACAGCTCGTAACTTGAACATGTAAATTTTGTAATATAAATATGAAATTTATAACTAACATTTATTAGATCAAAGCAACGAAATGCGTCATCGGAAAAATAGTAAAATCATATTTCAGGGATCCCAAATATAGCTTATCTATTGAAAACTTACTATCGAAAATTTTGACCCTTCATAATATCTCATTATTTGAGGGAGGTAAAACAGAAATTCGATTTATTATCAGATGTGAAAAATAGTTTCTTATGAAAGATTTTAACTATGGTAATTTGAATAATAATTATTTGTTTAACTAGGCACAAAAATGCCAAATTTACAGCAGAGGCTGCTCGGCTCGCTACAATGCTGCCGATCCTGTAAATAAAGGTTTGATCCCGTGTTGAACACAATATTTTTTTGCCGGTTTGGAATGATGTTAATTTAGTTATTATTTTTAATATAAATTGTGTATGTAATCGCCATCAAATTATGTTGCTACAGGTTTGTTGATAGATTGCTATGTGTTTGTTGACGGTTACTATGCGTAAGGTGAGCAGTTGCTATGTAAATTAATTTTAAACGGTTTCAGGAGATTAAACCTATGTTTACATGCACAAAGTGTCATAACTCTATGCTGTACCGTAATATTACCATACTGACTTGTCAAAACAATCAAGAAAATGAAAATAAAACACAATGATAATATAACGCTATTTATTAATACATACGGAAAAAATCGTACTTTTAGTGTCAATTGTCAAAAATAGTTATTTGTATCACAAGGTTGGAAACTGCTATTTTGAGAGTGCGAGTTTATTTTGATAGGACGAGCCGTAGGCGAGTCCTACAAATACGAGCACTCGCAAAATAGTTTCCAACCGAGGGATACACAAGATTTTTCGCGCCAACATGTATGTAAATTTAATAAATAAACTTAATTTATTACTCATTTTCTTAATGACAAGGAATTTTTTTATGTTGCTAACTTCACAATATTTGAATGTTAATTATGTTTATTTTCCAATATCATAACCAAAAATATCTACATATTTTTATTTGGATTTTAAACTGCAAATTCAATTATAATTACTTACAAATATGTTTAAAATCCATAAATATTCTGTTTTCTTGTATTGCAAATACTCAATTGTAGATATATTGCCATAATATTTTTAACTCAATGTAATACTTTGACATTTCTAGCGTCAGAAGTTAGCTAAAATTAGCGAAGTGATGCCAACATATAACCATAAAAAGTTAGCAATTTTTGTCGAACTAGTTCGACAAAAACATAATTTCCGACCGATTTAGAGATATGTAATTGTGTCAATGATGGACGGCGGCGCGAAAATATTATTTATAATAATATGTACGCTTCTTGACTGTGATTTGTATTGAAATAAAAACAATTTCTGGATTTCAGTCACAAAACATTAAAAATAAATTTTACATGTTTGTTTAGTACGATGTCCGATTTTAATTATTTATTGTTTTAAAATGTTTTTATCTTTGACAAATTTATTTTTAATGTTTTGACTTTCACCTCCTGAAGAAGACCCAAGTGGGGTAGAAACCGGTAGAGGTTAGAATAAAATTTTTAATTTGTGACTGAAATCCAGAAATTGTTTTTATTTCAATTATTTATAATTTTCGTATGGCAGCTTCCAATTTTGAGAAAAACTAAATTGTACGTTTAGATACATATTTTAATGTTACTATGATATAAAGTAAATAACTGAAACATCTATTCAGTTTGTCAAACATGTGTCAAATATAATTATTAAACATTCAAAATCAGATTTATATATGTAAGAAATTCATATGGTGACCATATCAGTTGAACAAGGCCTCAGATCATTAGACACAATCTGTAGATACGTAATTCTACATCATGTGTATGACATATTGAATTTCATTAGATATTCAAAAATATTTTATTTAATACAGATGAACCACAGAGATTAAGCAGCCCTTGTGGATAATTAAAAATAGCAAAACAAAAATTGAAAAATTAACCAATTGCTTAAGAAAATATTTAATTTCTACGAACTGGTTTTTAAATTCTCAAAATATGTAGTTTTTTATTTACAATCATAAATAGGTACTAAATTGTATTTAATAAAGTTTGTTACTACTTTGTAGTTTTAAGAACAATCTTGTTTTAGCGCAGAATATATGAACCTATTCGATATTCAATAACCAAATATAAGGGTTAATCCTTTGATGCATCTGTATTCAATTTAATTTTCTTAAATTAAAATATAATAATATAAAAACTATAAGTACATCAAAAAAATCAATGTTTATATGTTACAAAACAAATAAATATTACCTTGAAACATTATCACAATTCTTGAATTCACCGTTAGAAAATCACATCATTAGTATCTAAGCACACAACCTCGCTAACCGTGACAGTGAGTGCGAAGCGTCGCGAACATCACTACCCGGAGCGCTGGAGCGGTACTGGAGCGCTCCGGAGTCAGACGCCCACGCGACGCGCCGGAGTCGACGCGACGCTCGGTTCGCGCCAGGCGACAAGCGACAGAACAGCGTATGTGTATGTGTGTTTGGGTTTCTGTGGATTTCTATGCGTTGGGGTTGGTCCCCCTGTTTGTTTGTGTTTGTTTTCAGTGCTTTGAATGTAGGCACTGTTTTCAATGATTTCAATGGAGAGGCAGGTAATTAGGTGTAGTGTAAGTAAAAGTAAACGTAGGTGTTATTAGCTTTTGACTCCCTTATTTGATTATAATTTATCTAAGTACTTTGAAACGGGAAATATTTTCCTTTGATTATAAGATTTCATTTGTTTTTGCAAACTACCGTTAGTATAAATGCAACTTTTACATCTGTATAGCAACAATAATATAGTTATTTACTTTAGAAGTGGGCAAAATAAGAAATTAACCACGCTATCAATAAATGCTCTATAACAATGGTGATTTTAAATAAGGAAATTAACAGATTACCCACTAGTGGATATAATTCTGAGAAAAGTCACTAGTGAGTAATTTTCTATTTATAACAATAGTAATAACACAAAACACCTTGGTAACTACTTCGATTGACATTTTATTTTAGAAAATTTAAAGCAAATATCACTGTCAAATAATATTTCTTTAATAAATTTTGCATTTATTAAGAGATGTTCGATAAAACGTTATACTTCACTTGTGGGAAATTCCTTACTTTGCCCACTTGTAAAGTAAATAAATATTTTCGCAATCATTTAAATTTGATGTTGTTTGCTACTACTGAGAAAAAGAATTTTGCTCACTCTTGTTATAAAAATTGTCAATTCTAAAATACTTTTATCTAATAAGATGCGTAGAAAACATTTTATTTTTCTTGTTCTTTGGTTTGTACTCCCGCCTTTGGAAGTAAAGTAATAAATTGTTGTATGGGGAAGATGCTTCTTCCATTAACTCAGGAAGAATATTGGAAAACTCCTTGTTACTATTTTCCATGATATGGATTTTTAAAAACGTATTTATATTCAAAAATAGTATATTAAGATATTTTTAGTGTGTTTCTTGTTGCCATGGTTAAGTTGTGAATAGGAAAGCTTCTCATTATCCTAGAAGAGTTGTATTCCACATCAAAATTAATTATTTTTAATAGAATACGTGTTTGTCTTAGTTTTAAAAAAATATCTTATGTCCTACGGCAATCTAATATCATATTATATCCTTCAGCTACGTTCGCTTGTGCATCAGAAAGCTTTGGAGTTTGGAGTGTAACATGAATATAGATTTCCATATGACGTAATGTATTATATACATCCTTCTAGTTTTTGTTTACCTTAAAATCAAAACACAATCTCCACTAGTCCATTTTATAGAAAACTGTCATTAGAATGGGTTCATGAAACAACAACAACAATAAAATTATAAACTCTTGCCGACTATATTATCCTATTTTAAAAGTATCTTATTCTGATTTTTATTAATAAAAGCGTGTGCCATTAAATTTATATTTAGATTTTTTTGTGGAAATAACGAATTACGAATACAACATGCAAAAATAACAACTCTCCACGGCTCAGCCCACTTCACATCTCGTAATCGACGCTTCTTGCTGACCTGAAAATAATTTCGCATGGTTTAAAAATTGATGGAATTTTCGGTTCCGCAAAACCTCAAAACCTAAATTCTGCGAAATAAATATGAACAATGAAACTCACATCACATCCACGTACCTACTTTTAAATTGTTTTTTGGACTAATCCATAGAGTTCATGGAGAATGAACACACAAAACTGACCAATTTCCCCACTGTATTGCTGTTCAGAAATATTTGATAAATAAACTGCCCGAATATTACAGGGTTGTTCACGAATTTTATTGCTTTGATTAAACGAGTATATTGTTATTTACTACTTGGCTATCAAACTAAAAATTATTTTAATTAAAATAATTATTGAATGGATTATTATTGCAATATTTTTGTAACTTCGTTACATATGACATTTCTATCCTGCATGTCCATCTCTATCTTGTCATTGCCATTTATGATTCACATATTCTTTCTTCTTTCTAATAGTTTTCATTACATTTTCCCTCGTAAACTATATACAGTGTGTTTTAATTTAGAGGCTCACCGTTAGGATCTTGAAAACTTTAAAGCTGAAATCAGAGATTGCATGATTGCAGTAAAAGTTTTATTCATATTATTTGTCAAAAACAATAATTATGAATTGTACCATTTGGTGCATACATAAAATGGACACAAAGATATTAAATATTTCATGCATTTCCCTATGTTCATTTCCTGTGTTTTTCTATGCTATGCCATATGCTATGCAATCTCTGAAACTAGCTTCAGAACTACGACTTCGGATAAATTAGACAAAAGTTGCCATCAATGCATAAGTTACGAGATATGAACAAAACAACTATTTTCGTTAATTTTTTATATTTAACTAAGTTATAAAGAATCAATTACAATTTACATTGCATAACTAATCGATTTATTTATTTTATTTTCTTGTATAGAATCATTTGAAAAATAGTTATTTGTTTAAATACCAGATTTACAGCAGAGGTTGCCGTTTCCTTGACGAGGCGAAGCCGAGGCAATGAAAGCTGCCAAAGCTATAAATCTGCGTTTGATGCCCAGTTGAACACATAATTTTTTTGCCGATTTGGAATTAATATTAACCCTCTATTGCATGATTTTTTTTGTAAATAAGGCCTCAAAAAAATTATTTTTCACAAAAGAAATATTAATATTTTTAAACTAAGTGTGTTACAAAAATTTTTTTCTTAAAATAAAAGAAAATATTTTTTTAAAGTTTTGTTCACACAAATTCAACTTACAATAGAACTTTGGTCTATTGGGTCGTCTTTGTGTACTATACAAAATTGCTTGATAAACAACCACTTCTAGGAAAACATCAGATAAAAATTTTTTTGGAAATTTTGTAAAGGTGTTTTAAGCTGTAATATATCAGCACGTAATAAGCTGCTTCCTTCAATTTTTACATTTTCTATCCCAGTTTCTGTAATTATCCTTTTTCCACTTCAAATTTTTTTTTTTATGTTGGTCACATTGGGAGGAATTGCCTAATTGGCAATTGCCAAAGTATATATAATGTTCCCAAATGGTTACAACATGATTGCCATGAATTTAAACTGCATAAGAAAAGAAAAGAATAATTTTAAATTTTATGTTCCCGATCGGGAACTGTATGCAATAGAGGGTTAATTTAGTGATTATTTTATATAGATATTTTTAGGTTATCGCTGTCAAATTACGTTACCATACGTGTGTTGAACGGTTGCTATGTACTTATTGACGGTTGCTATGCGTTTGTTGAGCGGTTGTTATGTATAATAGTTTTACAGCCCAAACCACAAATTAGAAACATAATCAGATCGCCCTCTCTATGGTTACGAGTCTTGAGCATAAGTGCTGCACCCGCAGGGGGGTGTAGTGACACTAAAATTAGACAAGGATGACAATAGAAGGATAGAAGATTGTTTTTTAGCCTCCTTGATACTTTTTATTTTATATTTGTTGTACTTATATTATTTCAAAATCATAAGAGTAAATATTAGGAATATATTTATTCAATTAAATACTGTTTACATATATTTAAACATTTAGACATAAAATATAATATTGTAGATTTCTAATAATATTTAATTTAATATTATTTTCATAAAAATATATATTTATTATGAAAAGCTCTTGTTAAAATATTGAAGATGAGAATTTAATATAATTATTAGAAACCTTATAACTTTACTACAAAATAAGGTACTTTTAATATGATTTTCAAGGTTAAGTGCAAATTTTAACAAATTATAAATTTATTCTTATAAGTAACAATATTTTTAGTCTTATTACACAACCTACTGCAGCATTTAGCAACAAACTTCGAAATATTTGTTGAATATATAACATTAAATATTAAATTCAAATGATATTTTGTTTCTTTAAATACAACAGGTTATTTAATGAATTCCTAAAACTCTTAAAACATGTAGATTTTACTGCTGCAAACTGTAATGAATTTGGATGCGGGTGTGAGATTTGTAAAAGAGGTAATATAAAATCCACGTCAACTTATTAAAAGCCGGACGATTGATTAGTGATGATTATTATTATCTGTGATTATTTGATTAAATGTGTTATTAATTAAAGTGCCACTAATAACATATTTAATTGTAAAAGTTAATTTATAAGAGAAACGAGGAATTGTTCTCAAGAACAATCAAACTGTAATTAAAATAGTGCTCATACTCGCAAAAAAATCCTCTTGTAAATAAGTTAAACTAAAAATTCCATTTAATAAGCAGCTCTAATTACTATTCTTTTATGATTAACCGGCGCTGTGTGATATATCCAAATGCTTGTTGTGTTATATGAATACTTCTCAACGTGGTGGAGATATCCAAATACTGTTGTACAGCCTAAAACAAATATATTTAGTAAAAATGAAATTTATTACTTCTAGAATTAGCATACCGTAGATTCGCATCACCGATATTCGTCTTCACAAATCGATTAATTTTGGAGTCTATTAATCTATGAAGTCATTATAAAATTTTCTTTATTTTTCGTTCTTCGTAATCCCTTTCCTTCAATTACAGTTATATGTGTTGTCTTGTGCCGTAAAACGTCTAACTTTTGATTTTTTTATTTGAGCCAATTGTATTGGTGAAGAAGAAAATGTTTTAATTAGTTATTAAGTCTGTTCACTTGGTCTCTTCTTGTAACACTGCTAAGCCAGGTCCTTAGTTGTCGAATGGTATTGTTCCCTGTCACAATCTTTAGTCGGTTCTTTACAGTTTCTTCGTAGAATGTTCATTCCCGGTCACTCAACTGAGACACTGGTAATCGCATTTTTTTCAAAAACCTACAAGGGTTTAAATTATTAATAATGTTTATATTAAAGAAACCTTTATTACTACACCATGTTCGGATGTCTCACATTTTCTCTTAAAAGGTCTTTCACTGTTAGTTTGTAGATGGTCATGTCCGTTTGTTGATCGTTAGGAATTTATCTGACGTTACCTACGTCTAACCCAAGTATATCCATCCGAAATTGTTGCATTTCCTTACATTTAGGGAAACGAAATAGCCTTTTGTCTTTAATTGGGCATCCCTTTATTCAACATAAATTAAGCATTGTTCTAAAATAGAAAGGAGAGGAAACGGATAAAAAAAGGAATAGGAAGAAACATACTTAGTAGATATTTGTTATATGGAAAATGCATGAGTGCAATACAACTTTTAACATTGCTTTATAATATATTTGTGTACATATAATAATTAATGAAAAAATATGCAGTGATTTATTTTTAATATTATTTTTAATATTTTAAGTGTGTATGTGATGTATAAAACAGAATATTAAATTTAACACTTACCTGTTGCAATATTTATACACAATAATAAACGACAATAACGAGAACGAATTATCAACATCAATTTTGACACTAAAATTGACAGTGATTTCTTCTTCTTTTTCCAAAGTAACTCGATTCCAATAGCTTATTTTATTATAAAGTGGCGCCTCCACATTTTAAGGAGTGGAGTGACACTAATCATATCATTGTGCTGACATTTGTCATCAAGTTGCCTCCCCCTGGCCCAAACACTTTACAGACTGTTAGCAGTCCGTGAAGTGTCATCTTTAATGTCAATCGGCAAAAAACATGTATTTTGTTAGACACCATTCCTAGATTAAAATCAAGACAATTAAATTTTTTGCTAGTAGTATTTACACCTGTGCATCAAGATGCTTGTGAATACGAATACGATTTATTGTTTTACTATCAAAAAGTCTTTAGAAGATGCTAATCTTAAAATGTGTTAGTACTTATAATCTTCAAGTCGGTTTCAAAGAGGTTTCTTAGGATTCAATCAATTGCCAAACATGAAGTAATCTTTTTTTTAATTTTCACACATCTAAGTCAATTTAACACGGCTAATATTATGAAAGGTCGTCCGGAGCATCTTCTGCGTTGAAATATTTATGTGTCCGGGTCCTTGTTTAGTAAACTTTGAATTGATCCTTGAAGACATATCTTCCCTGCACCTATCCATGTATGGAATAATTGGGTGCGTTTGGTCAACTAAGATAATTATTTTTCAGATGAATAATTCAAGTAAAATATTCAGTTAAAATATTTTGCAATTCATGATATAATATAGTATTAGTATGTAGTATATTATCTGAGACCATTACAATACAACCTATAGCAGTGTAGGTAGGGTTCCTATCTTTTAAGAAGACAACTCGATTCACTATATCTATAACAAGCTCTCAAAAACATTATAAATTAAATAATTTTAAATAATAATATTGATAATACGAAGATAGAGTAATTTGAATTATACACTTCATCAAAACAGAAAGTGTCGACACCCTTATCAAAACACTAACTTAATTGAATTAGCAGCTTGATACGTTCTCGGAAGCCTGTGGCTTCTACCGAATCAGAAATATTCATTTGTAATTTTCCATTACTATAATTACCCCGAATAATTTCATATAATACAATAAATTGAGACACAAATTGTACTAATAATATAGAGACTGATGACAGCTGAAACTATTTACAAATTACTATCTATAAGTAAATACAAACATGTAAGTATATGCATATTTTGGAAAATAATGTATTTATAATGTTTGTATGACAGTTTTCTATATTAATATATTTCTCTAATAGATTAGGCTATTTCTAATCACAAAAACATTGTAACTGAAATATTTCTTATATAAAATAAATATAAATAAATATTTAAAAATTTGTAAAATAAAAATCCAATTAATTATTTATAATTTTACTTCATTAATAGTTAAACATTTTTATCCAGCACCTAGTGAGATAAAAGTTTTATTTATTTTGTACAATACATGTTATACTGATATGTCATACTCGTATATTACAAAGTTGTATTGGATAAAATTTTAAATGGTACATGTGTGTTCTTACAAATAAGTCATTTGAGAAAAGTACCCCACGCGCCTACGGCTCATGGGCTAATAATTTTCACGCGTGACTTATTTGTATTATAACACACTTGTACCATAAATAACTATTAATAATAAACGCAAAATATACATAAATTCATAATAAACTAAACTTTTTTGACAGTTATACCGTCATAAATATGTTTGTTGCATTGTATACATAAGTAAAATAAACAGATATACAAAAAATTTGCTTTGAAATCCCTACATACGCCACATTTAAATTTTTCACCCGGTATATTTTCCTGTGCAAAGTTTTATAATAAAAAATCGCTATAAAAATAAATACATATCTTTATTTACGCAGATACTTAAAATACCATGATGATTGTAACGTAAATTTATTTAATCCATAATTAGGCAGAGAAATATTTAAAATGTGTAATATTGAGTGTAACAACCGATGTAATAATACCTTTTTCCATCTTATGTTTCATTCGCAAATAAATTGTCTGATTATACCCAAAAAGAATCCGTTTAAAATAAAAAAAGTAAACGGAATCCTCTTTATTAGAAAAACTTTATTGTTCTTTAAAATAAGAAAAATTAATAAACGGCCCGTTTATTTTAAACTACGAGTGTCTACAATATTCATTTTAATCATATTTTGGCAAGGAAAAACTGATTTCCTATATTAAATGCATACGGTCAGATTTTTATAGTACACTTTGTATAAGAAAATGACGTACTTGCTCAGTAACTGTACTGAGTGATTTGCAACTGAACTTTTGTATTACAATAGGTTTGTTCCAAGTGGTCATTTCTGATATGTTTGTGACAAGTTTATGACAAATTTCAGTGCGCCTGCGAAAAATGTAAACAAGTTAATTTTGAAACATAGACTGGAACGGCGAATGGAATGGAGCGCATGTGCATGTTCATTTTTTATTTTGACAGCTAACCTTAAATATAAATATAAATAAAGAAATTCATACATTTTTCGCCACAAAAAAGAAATGAAGTTTATGTTTCAAAGTTAACTTGTTTACATTTTACGCAGGCGCACTGAAATTTGTCACAAACATGTCACAAACATGAAGAAAATTCAATGCTTCTTTTTGTTTCTATAAATCAATCGTAACGTCAACTAGATCTAAATATATTTGTCATTTGTCAAAATGACATTACACGACCGGTTTTGACGCATGGATTCTTTCAAAAACATCCCAACAGTTGGTTGGGATACTCCTCATAATCTAATCTAACAAATTCTATTAATTCACCGTAGTAGAAGATCAATTAAGATGCAGGGCATTACTATGGTAGCAGTAAATTTATTTGCAATGCTACATATTGAAATTACCTATGCAAGAATTCGTCTTCTTTGTGTATTTATTGTTGGATTTCAAATCGCAAACGCTGTTGTGCAGTTTGTTTATCACCACTTCCTTGCCACGTGGATTAAACAACCATTAGTTTTCGAGAAACAAGGAAAATGGGCTAGTAAGTTGGAAGAAGTATTTGAAGTGAATAATAATGACTGGTGTTATAGTTATTACAGGGGCTACAAATGGACTAGGAAGGGCTTTTGCGGCAGAATTTGCAGAAAGAGGCATGCATATTGTCCTAATAGATAAGAATGAATTGGAGTTAACCTATCTGGCGAAAGATATTGGTGAGTAATTTTTCAACAGATTTTTTAAAGAATTGTACAACGAAATTTATAGGGTAACGTGGATCATGAGATCCTCAGTTTGAATGCCATCTCTATGGTTTTCCATCCACTACAATCGTTGGGGCTATTTTAATCTGCGTGATAAAATTAAGGAACAATAGTCCAATAGAGATAAATGTTTCTAAGCAAATATGAAATAGGAAAAGATTTAAATCTCTTATTGAATATCGATTGTATAATATGTAAAGTGTTGGTGTTTGGGAAGTATGATTTGGTAACTAATTGTAATGTTTCAGTGAATAGTATGAGAGTGAAACAATTGAATAAATTTGAATATTTGGGTAGTATATTTTTAAGGATGGACATATTGACCGAGAAATTGAAAGGTGGGTGCAAGGTATTGGGTGTTCTGGGTACATTTGCTCGAAATGTGAATAGAGATGCTTGATTGGGTATTTATAATGGTATGTTAGTGCCTACATTCATGTGTGGTTCTGAATGTTGGCTGTGGATTAAAAAACATGGACGATGTTTAACTGCTGCGGAAATAAGGTATTTGAGAGAAGTGTGTGGATATAGTGTCTGTTAAGAAAGTAAGAGTTATACCTGAGTTAGGTAGTTTGGTCATCTTGAGCAAATGTCTAATGAAAAGTTGATGAAATTGAGAGTGAACGATGGCATGGGTGTCCGAGGAATAAGTGATTATGTTGGTGGTTTGTTCTATGAACGACTGATTCCGAGTGTAAAGAATAAACGAGCATGTATGAATGCACTATGAATATGAACCAAACGAAAGTTTTATTCCAGGTTAGGATTATTTGGAGGGGATTAATTGTTGGTTGATAGTAATTCAGGGTTCGTACAATAGTAGATATAGCGTAACATTATGCATGTGCGTGTGTATTACAAACCACTTTATGTGATTAACACTAACAATTATTTATTTACCGTCTACTTAAACCATTTAAATACAAGAAAACACTAATAATACAATTTATTTTAAAAGTATGTGTTTCGGTTTAAGAAATAAATCCGAAAATTATCCCTGTGACTCTGCTACTTTAAGGATCATGATTTAAAGGCTTTAACATCCTCCTCCATGTGTAGATGTTCTCGAAGGTATCGCCATGATTCCTACCGAAACACGTCACATTGCAATGAGCCACTCCCGCATGGTCTTGTGATAGATTTGTATTTGTTACAATACTTTTTAAAGGTTATCCCCATTTTTACTTCCTTGTATGACATAAAGGAAGTATTGTAATCGAGAAAAATCCTTGAATACTTTTTGACTAGTCCGGTGTTGCATCTGTACATGTGTGTATGTGTGCACGTATGTATGTACGAATGGAAATATCTCGTATAACTCAAAACGATTTGCCGTAGAAAGTTGAAATTTTGTACTTAAGACGGCTGTAACTTCTAGTTGTGCTTTGAATGCAATTGACTGGTCCTAGAGGGCACTTTACTCGAAGATTTTTTTTCTTGTATTTTCACATGAATGAAAAAGGGTTACCCGTAGAAAGTTGAAAATTTGTAAATGAGACTGGCATAACATCTAGCTTTATACCTCTACTTTTTATTGCAATCGGCAGTGCTAAAAGGACAGATTGCTCTAAAGTTTCTTACAAGGAATTCTTTTAGTGTCCACATCTGGTTTTTTTAACCAACTAAAGATATATCTCTGTACCTTCTATACTTCATGTGAATAGAATAAACACATCCCTAAGAGTCGGCATGTTGTTTCAAAATAGTGACTTCGATTTGTCTTAATTTTTGAAAAATACTTTAAAATGGAAGGAACAAATCTGGTTTCTTCACCATTCTTGTTTAAATCGCTGTTAATTTGTGCAGGTATATTTGTCTAGAGTCTGATTTGTCTTTCCAGAACAAAAATACATTGTGAAAACTTTAACAATCCAATCCTCCTTCTCTTCATCACCACAAACCTACAGTGAGATCCAAAAACAGATCTTCAACCTAGACATTGGAGTCTTGGTGAACAACGTGCACGAGCTGCAATTGCGTCCAGGTCAGCTGGTGGACATTGGCGAAGAGGTAGACGTGGAGCAGGAGTTGGATCGCATCATCAGCGGTAACATAGCCGCCCCGACGAACATGTGTCGTATTACAATGCCGGGCATGGCGACGCGAGGACGTGGGGTAGTTATAGTGGTGGCAGCTTTCACGGCCACGTTCCCCACGCCCATGATGGCCACCACGGCGGCGGCGAAAGCGTATGAGGTTAAGTTCGCGCAGAGTCTCGCTGCTGAGATGCATGTAAATACTAAGCTTACTTATCTAAAATATTGATGCCTGTGTAACACGTGCTGGTGATTTTAAACACCAAGTAAAGTTTTAGTCAAGTTTTACATACCTAATTATAAACAGAATATGGATAAAAACAACACGTAATTGTTACCGCTCTCTCAGTCAAGCAGCATTACAAAATCATACATTTATTACGCATAGAATGTTGTAACAACTATTTATTTATAGATTTCAATATGATGTAAATAATTGAAATATGGTAATACTGGAATACTGGAACTCTAACGAAGGCGTAAAACGAGCTTGAGACAAATAGATCCTACGATCCTCCTACTTTGTCTAACACTTATTTGTAGAACGGTTCCCATGTAAAAAGACTTGACACAGTCTTGTCCCAAAGTTATAAAGTATATTTAAATTCACATACCTACATCATAGTGTATTGAACTCATTTCTTTTTATGTATTATTTAAATTTTATATCGAACATTGTATTTCAAAATCATTGATCAATTTTTTTATATTTTCTTATCACCGGGAAAAGTTATTTAATTTTTATTAATTTCAAATAATATAGGTTTATACTAATAGTCATTATGTTATCAAAATTATTTCTTCTTTGTTTTATTAAATATACATGCAAGCATGCATGTGTTATAAAAATTTATTTCCATATTATTTTACAACTACATATTTTATTTGCCAAATATATTGAATCTCTGATTAAATAAATTTTTATTACATGTTCTGCAAATTAATATTGTTGACTTTCAATATTAGGCAAGAAGTGTAGGTCACACCACCGAGCAGAGGCTATGTTGTCTCTGTCGATTCTCCAACGGATCAAAAGTCCCGATAGTGATTTTTCAACAAAAGAGCACATTTTCGGGTCATTAGAATACGATTTTACGAAGACGTCTATGTATGATACCCACAGTAACTCAAAATCTAATTTAAATATAGTTCGATGCCGATTATATTTGATAGCAATTCATTCATCGGAAGTAGTTTCAGTGTATAATTGATTTAGGGCAATTTTGTTATTCTTAAAAATATATAAAATATTGCCTACAATTTTGGTGCAATTTATAAATTAAAATTTGCGGGAAGTTATATGCTGGGTATATTAGATTTGTATATCTGTAACAAATAGTGCGACAAACTTTGAGTTGTGAGAAAGTGTGTTATTCAATTAGTTTTTAATAACCCTCTTCTGTTAAGGGGCACGGCGTGACCATACGCATCCTGCTCCCCGGTTTTCTCTACTGTCGCTGGTTACACCTGCGATCACCGTCCCTCCTCGCACCATCTCCTGCAACCTACCTTCGCTTCGCCCTTCCTCTCCTTGCTGTACATGAGAGCACCATTGGCTACTGGCCTCACGACCTCTTCAGAGCCCTTGTTTGCTTCCTGGACTACATCTATCCACCCTTGGCCCAAGACTTGACTGTGCAGTGTATGGGGTTGTTAAGGGAAGTGTCTACTAGAGGATATCTTTAGCTGTATATAAGCAAATATGTACTGGTATTGTCTAAGGGTTATGTATAAAACGTTCTGCATTTGATAACAAATATTCTATTTATTGTGTCTATATAATTTCCCTAGTTACTTTTACCACAGTATAAAAAATCATACAGTAGCGACACTTCACACTTACAGTGGTGTACAACCGGGAAGATGGCCGCTTAGTGTTCGCTGATAGGCTATCTTAACCATAGAAAAGAAAATATATGTCAGTGTCATGTTATTACTTTGTGATGCTAAGTTTATAAAATGAGTGCAAAACACAGAGGGAAAGTTATTTGTACCATGAAAAATTGTAGGAACTTTTATAGTACAGGTAAAATAATATTTTTAGATTTGCAACTGATAGCTATTCAAATTTACCGCTGTATGCCGCAGCTGTCAATATGGCCGCACGCTACTGGGTGAATTCTTATACTGTGCTTTTAGTGTTTACACAATAAACTAATGTTTTATCCGTAATTTTGAAATAAAATTCAACCTTGTTCTCCAAGTTGAAATATTTTCGTATCTGCTGCCGGTTTTGAGAAAAACTAATTTTATACATTTTGAAAATATCGATTGATTAAATCCTATCGAGTGTGGTATAAAATTGAAGGTCAGTTATCAAAATAAAACATAAAATATGCCCACACCACAATACCTTCCGCCATAGATTTCTTATCGAAGATTGCAAGAACACGGACCACCACTATCAAGGCTCATCCCTTCAAAAAATTATGACACATGTCAAAAAATGACATTTTTCAAGCGTTCTTTTATTTTTTCAAAAAACACAGGTTAGCCGATTTAAACGAAAATATCAAAACATAATTTTTTTAACGTGCTGTAATTCGTAAATGGTGACAGTAAGAAGAAAATGTTTCAAACAATAATTGTAAATAATAATATTTGAAGCATTATTGTAATAACAAAATTTTTGTTAAACTATAATTTACTGAGATATTTCAAAATAACCTGGTGGGGCTTCAAGTAAACTACCACTTCCGGTTATTGGATTATCACCAAAAAATAATCAGCTCTTCCAAAGGGGATACAATTGATACAAACAATATATCAATATTTTCAGTTTAGTAGTTTTTGAGAAACCATAACTCCAGAGATCCACACAGACTGACAGACTGATACACACACGCAGACATCATCGCGAAACTCTTAAAACCGTATTCTAGGGACACTAAAACGTGCTCATCCACTGAAAACTCTCTACCCAATTTTTAGCATGATTCCTATATCTCCTTTACAGGATATGGCGGGAGGTAAAAATTGGACGGTTATTTTAATGTGCAATGTATAAAATTGTAGTTGGTAACATTGGATCCCATTTATGCAATTATTCAAAAGTTCATTTCAATTCAGATTTATGGCTATAATTTTAAGACAAAAATTTAAGGAAGTGTGATTCAGTACCGATCTTCTGAAACAAAAAAATGCGCATCTAATTGTATGCTCTTTTCGCTACGAAAGTGGATTTCGTAATTACTTCATTATGAACGCAAAATTTAAAATTAATTTTGAGTGATATTGTAACTGGGCCCATGGCTTCATTGCTGCTAACTGTACTTCATGCGCAAAAATATATATTTTGCTGATCTGCAAAATCAGTGCCACACAAAAAAATGAATAAAAATCTGATATATGTTTTTAGTTTAAATAGCTCCAATAGCTCGTCAATTGTTTTTTTTTTTAATAGTTAATTGAGTTTTGTAGTTGGTATGTTTCACCCAAAAGAACTAATGCACTTAAATAACAGAAATTATTTTTGAACGTTTGTCAACTGGTTTTATACTAAGTGGAAAAACCTCTCAGAACTCATAATAATGAAATAATAGACTTTTGGATATAGTTCTGTATATTTAAATTTATTTAAATACAGAACTATATCTTTTATTTCGGTTTTATAGTAGTTATTAACCATCATGCCATGTCATCGATGTCTGTTCTTCGAAATATTCCTCTGTTTAAATAAGAATGAGATCCTCAAAATATATTATTTAGCTAGCTGTTTTAAGTATGGGTAAACTATAGTTTTAATCGTATCTATTCCCATCTAAATTATTTAAACCATTCAATATGTACTCGTTGGTATGAGGAAATGGAATAATCGAAGAACAGTCATATATTTGTAAAAATATCCTTTAGATTGGGATACGCTGACTATTTCAGTGTGAACAGCCACAATGTAAGGCATTTGAGGTTTTCAAATCGAATTTCAAACATTATGACGCTTTACACGCTACACTGCAACCAAACCGAACATAAATTCGAAATGCTGTTTATCCAAAGAGATAACTTGGAAACTTATGATTTAAAAATGTTCCCTCATAAATCTACATTTTGTCACTTACTTGTTCCTCCGGGATTACTGTATGTGTGCTCTGGATGTTGGAGAAGGTATGCATGCGTTTGCAAGGATAGATAATCTGATAAAAAAGTTCCAACAAATGTAGAACGATTACACGGACTGGCACTTCAAAAATTGTAACTCGTTTCACTTTGAAATCAGAATTTTATTATTTATTTTCACACCCTTATACGCACGCTATCAAATTATTTTTGAGAAAAACTAAATCAAATAGCTTCGTGTTTCTACTTCGGATCATAAATTAAAATACTAGTATGTCACTAACTGAAGTCTGCTTTTACATTCAAATTTTTAAGCGAATTAATATTTTAGTGTAAAAGTAACCATGCTTAACGTTATGTGAACTATGAACAACTGGCGAAATAAATGTTCCAAATGCCCTGATTTGCAAGCTTCTGCCTGACAAAATTACGAACAGGTTTCTGCTTATTTATACAGCATTTTAATCAAAAGATTTTAGTTGAGTGATGGCTTCTGTAGTGTGTAGCGTATTTGAAATGCAGTTAAAGTTCCCGAATAAATTGTTATTTGTTCTACTTCTTGTGCACCTGGAATTATTGGACCTCTTCACTTCTTCAGTGAAGAAAACTTTTTTGAAATGTTAACTGAGTGAGTAGATATCTAGTATTATTTATTACGATTAACGGTAATTTTATTTGGCCAGAAAATTTAGTTGTTAACATACAGGCGGTGTCAATAAGTTTGCTTACTGAACACTTTTATGTTTAAAGAGATACGAATTTGGTTTAAATATAAAAATTGTGCCATTTACAAAAAATAAAATTTATGAAATAGACATAAAATTTATTATATCTGCGGATCCGAAAATATGGGACGATTATATATTTTTAAATGAAACTATATATTTTATATTCTTTTACAAGATATTTTCTCTTTTCATTGTTGTTATATTTAAGTACAATATTTATAAATAAACAAATTATTTGCGAATACAAAAAAAAATTGTATATATTTTTTATAGTTACGTAAGTCATGAAAACAACTATATATTTTTTTAAGTTTATTACTTTATCTACAACTATCAATTAATATACATATAATTCAACCGTTTTTTATCTGTTAATGACCTTTGTTACTGTTGCTAATGAAATAATATTGACAGTACGATGAATTAATATTATTCATTCGTTATTTATTTATTTATCTATTATTCAACAGGAAATAACCCCATTTTCAGAATAATATGACATAGATACAAATGTAATAAAAAATAAGACAGAAAAAACAAATATATTTTTTTAAAGTAGCATTATTATGAAAAAATGACTATATAACTACCTAAAGTATGTATTAAAGCGAGATATGAATAAAACTAAAACAGACAGTCAAAGTAAAAATTATGCAACTATATTTAACGTTAATAAACCAAAAAATTAAATTACAGATAATCATTTGATATTACAATATATTACGTTATGTCAAATTCAAATCTTACCTGTCAAAAAGTAAAATTAAAATGACTTTTAAGTAATTTTTCCACATAAAAAGCCAAAAGATACTAGTTTCCTCATTTTTCATACTTTTATTTTATTTTTAAGCTTAAATTGCAGCTGAATGATTGGTTTTAAGAATTACTGTTAAATGTCAAATCACTTCAAAATTTTGTTACAGTAGCCTAGCGATGGTTGCTACAATCTTATAATTTCAAAACAAATATTTAACAAAATGTGGATAAAGTATAGTATTCTATTCGCATGTAATGGCTATTACTCATTCGAAAAATTTGCAAACATTCTCATGAGTAATAGCATATATTACATGCTCATTGAATAATATACTATTATTCTAGAGTGATAAAATAATTGAAGGAAATATTAAAACAAATCTTGGCCTAAACATCTTTTAAACGGTACAAAATAGAAAATAATAATTGTAGCTTATACTATACACCATTTTTATTATAAACAAATTTACTCAAACTCAATTATTTACTGAAATATACTTAAAAAACCTTATAGGCCTTGAAGTAAATTACCACTTCCAGTTGATGGATTACTACCAAAATCTAACCAGCTCGTAATTTAAATATCCTATGTCTAAATATGATAAATTAGAAAATGACGGAAATAGAACATAATATGCCTGTCACGGCACCTCCCGAAAAAATTAATTTCCAAACGGTACAAATATAGAAAAATGTTTCAAACACAATGTTAGCCAATAGTATTCTACATCTATTTGAATATGACAAAATTTACTCAAACTTATTTATTTATATTATAGGCCTCTAATGCCCGGTTGCACCAACGTTAGTTAAATTTTAAACTTGGTTTCAATAAATAAAAGCAAATCAAAGTTAAACATACCATCTAAAATCTAAATTTCAAATTTGACATTTCGTTAAATTTTCTGTTATCTTGGACGAAATAATCCATCCTACAATAATAATTATTTTTACTACAAACTCAAGAGTTTATAACAATAAACAACACAAATTTGTTTAAAATCAGTAAGTGCCAGAAAACAGCCTATGTAAGTGATAAAATTGTTCTCAT
The DNA here is from genome assembly GCA_963942605.1 of Poecilus cupreus. Lineage (NCBI taxonomy): Eukaryota > Metazoa > Arthropoda > Insecta > Coleoptera > Carabidae > Poecilus > Poecilus cupreus. The sequence continues at coordinate 22,848,511 of OZ012718.1, forward strand.
TTCGACAAGACGCAGTGCTGCAAATATATTCCCTTTATCCAACAATTTGTTCCTTATTTCTTGACCTGCTACAAAAGAAAGCAAACAAAGAATAAATTAATTAAACGCTAAAACGAAAAGTAAACTACGTTTCCTCCCAGGTACAAACATCTTTGTGTAGTCACACGAGAAACGATCCCTCAACTAACAATTCCAGGACAATTTGTTTGTTCGGCGATTCAGCAGCGTTGAGTTATAGCTAATTCCTTCTAAAACAGTTGACACAACACTTCACTTTACGCTGCAACTCTGCAAAGTTCACAGTTTCTATTTTTGTGCACTAGAAAAGTTCAGCTAAGATCTGGTACTGGCAGAGGATATCTCAATGTCTGTTAGTTATTGATTTGTGTGCTGGATGTTTAAGATCTCAGGTTCGCAGGAAATCCGACATAGAATCGTGCTTTAATGGCTTGGTTTGTTTGTTGAAAACCTTAGTAGGTACTATGAAAAGAGTTTCACTACTAGACTATAACATTGTATCACCTTAAAGATGTGTATAGTAGAAATAGAAATAGATGTTTTGCTATATTTTAATTTTAAGTTTCTCATAGCCATTATGCTCATTCAAATACATAGCTGTTAAAAATGTTTTAGTTCTTGTTGCCATTGTACTAAGATTATTTAAATATATTATTAAATGTATAATTTAGTTTTTTTTAATAAGAAGCATGTACAAGAAAAGTGCAAATAAAATTTTATATTCCAAATATTTTTGCTAACATCTTTCATTTGAAACTTTTTTCACAACTGGTTCTATTTTTGAAAAAAATGTGTTGAGTAAACTTCTTCTGCCGGTTATTCAATTTCATTCAAAATCAACTCAGCTCTTCATATTTTCATCAAACTTATAAATTATAAGTTTCGTTTACATATCTTGTCTCGTTCAAGAGATATTGCGCACACGGACATCCATCCATCCATCCATCCTCATACACAGACATCATTAAGAAATTGGTCTTAACGGATGCAGTGGACATCCAAATATGCATTTCCGCAAAAATCTCGTCAACGATTTTTCTAGTATCCAATACAATACTTTGTATAAGAATGTAAAATCTTACTATTTTTTAAAAATGTATAAATGCAGACGAGAATTTCTGAAACACATATATAGATTTAATCTGTTTACAATTACGTATTATTTTTTAGTTATTCTGAACCCAACATTCTTACAGTGTAGTTTAGAATTCTATGGTTTAAGACATCTAATACTAAAGGACGAATATTGAAAAGTGTCTAAAATTGAACATTTTCTCGTGATGCAATTCAATAGGTGATCTTACAATAAGTAATGGAGGTGATGAGGTGAGCGTGCGAGCGTTTCATCCATACATAGATACTGTGACCTCACTACTCTCGAAGTCACGTTTAACGGGGAATACTAACGGCTGATAAGGGACTACGTTACGAGAATGTGTAGAAAGGAAGTGTCAACATATTTTAGGAAAACCCACAGAGTTAAATTCCTTAAAGGAAGTATCATAATTCGTAGACTCAAGCGTTCAGTTGAAAGAAGAGATCCTTGAATTTGCTCTAGTTACAATATTATGGATTAAAAAGAAGACAAATATTGGTTTTGTGCTAATTCAAATGCGTTGTTTCGCGTTGCCTAAGCAACGTTCGAAATATCGACGAAAATATTGCTATTTCTCAAGCATTTATTAAAAACACTATATTTATAATAATAAAGCATAGTATTTCAAATATCCCAAAAAAAATTTTTTGTGATCCGATTCATATGTACAATCTATGTATCTGTATAAAATATTATAATTTCTTGATTTTTTATATTGTTTCATTGGAAAAATGGAATTTATATAATAATATTTTGAACCTAGACACAATCCGCCTTTGAAGCAATGTCTCCCGCTAGAAATTTTGGAATCTGGACACTATAGTAGTCTTTAAACCTGGTTTACAACTGTAATAATATCTCCGGCCAACTGCAGTTTAATCTGGAAAATTTTATAAGTTTATGTACATACAAAATGTTATAAATATATCTGAGAAATTAAATGTCATTTACTATTTAAAAATCAGGTCAAAATTGCAATCCTTTTTACGCGCTGCAAAACAACACAGTCATGTCACGCTATGTGCATTATGCATTTGTATGCATTTTGTATTATGCCTCATTCTGTTTTATTTTCATAACTTGCGTATCATATTTTCTTGAAAAGTCATATATTTATTTACATTTAACAATATACTATGTAGTAAGCTTTAGAAACATCTTTTTTGATTTAGATGTTATTTAGCGCCATGGAAACCATAACATTAAGTGACATTTGAAACAATTTAATTAATTATACAAGCTATTAGAATTGGCGCGTTTGAGATAAAAAAAGAGACTGCATGATGTCTTATCCCGCTAATTGTAAGTGGAAAGTTTGGAGTTTCTAAGCTTCTCAATCAGTACTAATAAATGAACGCCTTAATTTTGTAGGTGTGGTTGGTTTAAGTCAAAGCGCAACTATTAATTCTAACGATTGGTTTATGTAATCAACTAAAGTTAGAAATTACATTGAAAAATTAATTTAAAAAGTAGAAGCAATTGTTTTAAATTTAAGCGTTTATGCAACTAAACTTAGAAATTTAATTAAGAACGCAGAACTAGAAAGTTGTCTACTTGTAACTTTGTAAAATAATCTCTTAATTTTCTAATGTCTGCACATGCGCAATGCACCGAAACTCATGCTTCAGACTATTTGTGTTCATAGAACAAAGTAACAAATTTATAATAAAAGACTCAAATTATATTAAAATTAAATCAAATATGTGTGAAACATGCGATGCAGATAAGATATACATAATCAAATAAGACGATCAAAAAAATTTAAATATTATAAATCAGCAAAAAAAAAAAATGCTTTGAAAAGTACAGGTTTAATGTTATACTTATATCATTAATTTTTACAGATTCAAATGATATATTGGTCCATTTTTAGTTTAATTTCATGCACAAAAGACTTATATAATATTAATTTTTCAAATTTAGTAGCTTAAATTAGTTTTATAACATAATTGCTACATAAACGCAACTTAACTGCTAATCGTAATTGATAATTGGGTTAGGAATTCCAAATCTTCATTTAATAAAGTATTTATAGTAGAGTTCCGTAACCAGTGCTTTTATATTGCGTATAATTGCAACTACAGCCCAGAACTATTTATACAATGTTCCGTAAAGTGGAACGATAATTAAGTTTGTAGAACAAAGTTATCGTTTAACTACACTTAACTCAGTGCGCTACGTACCTACAAGTGTACGATACGTAGTACGTACTTCAAACACCGATGGCACTTCACTTCAACACCCTATTATAGAAGATTATTGTAGCGTAATCCCAGTAGTTTATACAATAATTATTAGGTAGGTAATAGATGTTCGTACAACCGTTCTGAACATAATATTTTTCAGAATAAATATCGCTTTGAAATTAAGACGAAAATTTTTTGGTTCAAGAAATATCCAATTGTAGCCAATCAAATAACAATTACACTAATAATTCCTTAAGGAAACTATCATTGTTTATGTCAAAATGTCATTTTACGGTATGGGAATGAAAATAATAATAATAACCTCAAAATAATGTCTCACCGAATATCTCTCCACCATTGATAGATAACCATAATTTTATCACAAATACCTCAAGAAACTTGCTTAAAAGTTTCAACCCTATCCCTTCGACGTCGGACGATAACCAAGCAACGTTCTTATGACAATGGTGATACAGTATATTGTATATCGAATGCTGAAAGTTGGATATTTTACATGAGTGTGAAGTTTGAGCCTCGAGCGTGTGATAAAATTATATCACACAGTTGCATCTGATTGGCTAAGGAGCTTTAATATCACACAGCATTGCTACTGATATGTGATATGCAATGACCAACTTTCAGTAATAGTTTAGCGTGTGAATTTATGTATTTTTCGTAGTGGTCGTCGGAAAAAAGTTTCATAATTATCAATTTCCTATTTTATTCTGTATTATAGGCTTTAAACACATAACATAGTATTTGTATATGGATATGGATTTATGGATACAACATATGACTATTGAAATCCAGAAATATTCAATTCGCAAACTCGTGCGAAAAAATATGCAAAAAACACTGCCTTCTTGAAGATTCTACTACAAAATCACCTTTAAAATTACAAAATTTAGTTCTCAAAATGTCTTTTATACAGGGCGAGTATATTAAAGCAACCAATTAGTTTACCTGGCTAATTAAAAACTTTAAAGAAAAAATAAGTACACCGGTTTATACATAATTGTACGATTCACAAAATAAAATTATTAGGGTATCTGAAGGGGGAGAAGGAATGAAAGCTACATTTTCTTATACGCAAAGGGGTACTTTTTTTTATTGAAATGTAACATGTTCCTCTACTTTTAAATTAAAATTAAGGGCACAAAGTTAAAACAATATTAACATGTTTAATATGGAAAAGTTTATTGTGTCAACCATTCAATTGTGTATAAGTCTATGCACTGTGTATTTATTTTTTTCTTTAAAATTATTGGTTGCTGTTAGCCAGTAAAACCTGTATATTTATGTCGATTTTAGTATATATCAAAACCATCAATAATTACACATAATTTAAAGTAAAATACGTGTTTAAATTGTTTATTCAACTGCCATATCATAAAATTTCTTAGCAGCGGTGATTTCTATAACTGTTGTAAAATTTGCATATTTACGCTAATTTTGATTAAATTTTAATTGTGTTAAAAATAATTTTGTTCGTTAAAAAAAATATTGTGAAAACCTCTTACTGGAAGACGTCATCCACACATTTGCGCAATTGAGTTCCTTGCTAGCAAGCTCACTGGTACTTGATATGTAAATAAATATTATGGTTCCTTCATCACTAACATCTTTAAAGGACGTGATTTGCTGACAGGATACTGACTACTTCACACAGTTAAATGTATCATGCACCAAAATCTACTCTAAGTAGAGCGCCAAATATATATTAGTAAAGAATTTATAGAATATAATGTATCGATAATTAGCTGGTTCAACCTTACAAATTTAATCAGATTTTTGAGGTCGCTGCTCTCTGAGACATAAGTTGTAATATCGTATATCGTACATGTGTTATGCATAGCAACATATTTCTGCAATGTGCTACAGCGAATTATGCGCAGGAGACAAATTTCCATTAAGTTTATGACTCCTCCCAAGTGTTATGTTTGGTCATTCAAGCAGCACAAACTAACTAAGATAGCAGTTCTACAAATGCGTAGACGGCAATCAACGAGGGACCTGCTCTAAATCATAGCGATATGTAACTGATGTAGGATTACGTCACAGAAGGTTCGTTTGTCTTCAGTGCATTAAAATGGCGAGATAAGAATGCTTGCCTCGAGATACAGAGGTTGTAGGTCCGAAGAAAAAAATTCATGATCTGATTTGGATCGGTAATCACTCCCGTTACCATTCCAGTTAGGGATACAATTAACTTGGGAACTACATACATATCGGACACCGGCTAGTAGTTGTAACAAGAGATGCATCGGGTGCACACAACATATTGCATCAATGTAAAGTACGTAAAAATTGTAAAAGTAAAATTAAGATGCCATGTGTTGTGGTTCATCCTAGGAATATAAGAACCGTATGGTTTCAAAATTCTGAATTGATATTGGGCTTCCAAAATTAAAATACCCTAACTAGTGGTAAAAAGCTGAACTAAACATAAGATGCACAAATTTCATTGTATTTTCAAATTAATTATCATTTTATTTAAATAAATAACAACAGTATTGATTTTAGAAGTATTGCAATGTAAGAATTACATTTATCTAAGACGTATTATGTATCTATAGCATGAAAATTTGCTGTGTGTATGGCATATATGAATGTAGGTTTACTGTCAGTAAAAATACAAAATTATTAATACTAAAACATGCATTCGCCATAAAGAGAACAAACAATATGAATTTGACGTGTACCTTTCTTAATTTGTGCTCTATTGAAAATTTGGAAACCCATTACTTACAGTCCGTACGTCTTCTGTTTGCTACAACACGTAGCAGAGTTAAAAATTATTTCTTTTGTTTGTAACAGTACCTAAGTTTAATCATATGCATACGTTGTTGTTATTTGTAAATATTTGTTTTATTAAATTTGTATCATTTTAATGTTTCATTAAATATTCAAATTTATAATAAAATGTAAATGTGAGCTCGATTGGGTCTCGTATTAAAATATAAACTATTTCTGGATTGCAGTCAATATTATAAAAAAAATATTTCATGGAAAATGAAAAATATTTCATGTTAAGTACGAATGTTTGTTTTTAATTATTTATTATTTTAAAATGTTTAGAATTATGACAAATTTTATTTTTTGACTTTCACCTCCTTATGAAGATCCATGTGGGATAGAAACCGTTGAGGATGAAATAATTTTTTTATAATATTGACTGCAATAATTCAGAAATTGTTTTAATTTGAATTCAATTTTATATGATCATCACAGAAGTGTTTCCATTATTTTGTCTATCTCCCTATTGAATTGTCTCATTTATCTTATGTGTCTCTTTATGTTATAAAAAGTACAGCAAGCACCCCCTTATTAAATGACATCCGCTGATTAAACGCGAATTCAATATGACTGAAATTCTAAACAATTAGAATTTTCCACGAACAACTAACAACAAACCATTGACTTAGTTTGATTTTTTCAAATATCATTGTAATTCATAATGAAGTTTTAAACTTGCAAAAAGATAGAAAACCCTGTTTTCAACTATTCAAACTAACAAATTCATGTTTCTATCGTGCGAAACGGCGAATTTATGTGAAATCACGATAAAATTGCTGTTTTAAACTTTCAAAAACATAAAAAACTCTGTTTTCAACTATTTAAACTGACAAATTATTGTTTCTATCGTGTAAAACGATGAATTTTTCTGAAATCAGGTTAAAATTGCTGTTTTAAACTTTAAAAAACATACAAAACGCTGTTTTTAGCTATTCAAACTGATAAATTCAATTTTCTATCGTGGGAAAGGACGAATTTTTGTGAAATCACGATAAAATTGCTGTTTAAAACTTGCAAAAACATAGAAAACGCTGTTTTCAACTATTCAAACTGACAAATTCATGTTTCTATCGTGCGAAAGGGCGAATTTTTGTGAAATCACTATAAAATTGCTGTATTAAAATTTCAAAACATAAAAAATGCTATTTTCAACTATTCAAAACGACAAATTCATGTTTCTATCGTGCGAAACGACAAACTTTTTTGAAATCACGATAAAATTGCTGTTTTAAAAATACAAAACATGAAAAACGCAGCCTTCAACTATTCAAACTGACAAATTCATTTTGCTATCATGCGAAACGGCGAATTTTTGTGAAATCACGATGAAATTTCTGTTTTAAACTTTCAAAAACACAGAAAACGCTATTTTTAACTATTCAAACTGACAAACTCTTGTTTCTATTATGGGAATACCTATATCGTACAATTCATCAGCAATTAAATGATTCTAATTATCATTTCGTAATTAAAGCTTTTTTGAGCGACTAGGAATGTCTCGAGCTGGGATACAAATGATTTTTTTTATTCGTATAGTAAATTTAATAAGATTCAAGTGTTGTCACTTGTCATAGAATGAAATGATGTTCGTTTGTAAAGATATGGAAACTTTAAATCATATTGCATTTGCAGAATCTATGTGACATTTTGGTAGCAGTGTCAGTTACTATTAGAAGAATTTCTATTCCATTTCGCAATGTTAAATGAAACGTGACGTGAATCGTATTACTGGGAGTGAAATCTCTGATATCATATCATCACTACTTGAATAAAATCATTTTATGTGACACTCTAACATATGATATAAATTTCAGAGAATTCCAATTTTATTCGTCGATCGAGCTTTTTGTAAACTGTATGCTTTCATATATATTTCTGTTGTTATATTACAAATATTTATTTGAGATTGAAGCAACATTTTTATACTAAGGCCCGAGGAAACTTTATTAAGTTAAAATATAAAATATTTAATTTAAATATGAAACGAAAATATATAAATATATTCGTTCAAACATAATATCTTACAACATCTGCTATGTATTAAAGTTGATTTAATTTGAAGTACGCTTATTAAATTATGATAATTTTATATTAATTTGTGTAATTGCAATGTTGTAATAGGTATAGGTCAACAAATTGGATTGCATCCTTTGTAGGTGTGGGTTCAAAATAACATCAATACGATAAGGAAATTATATTTCATAAAATTCTAAATGATTGCATGTATACAAGAATAATATTTTTCACGACATGCCAGGTTCTGTTCTCGAAATAGTGAGGAAAATGTGTTATTCCTCTCTAGAGAGGAAAATGTAGAAGTGTTACCACTATAAATGTTATTTACAAAAAAATATATTACAAAAATTATAAATAAATTCCTAATTTTATTGATAATTCTTATATTAGTGACATACATACTTTAAATTATCTCAGAAATATGTCCTATATTTTCCTTTTTCTAGATTAAATCATAATTTGACAACTATAATGTAGATTTAAGATTGGTTCATTGGTAACCCTGTTACACCGCCTTGCGTCTGATAACCTAAATATTGACGTGTATTTAAGGTCCGAGTAAATCGTTGTTAGAAACATGTCGTGAAAAAAATGTTATGTCTACCACGAGAGGAAAGCCCTTCTTCCACTCTCGCACGAATTGCCTCATTCGCTGCGCTCATGAAGCAAACTTCAAGCTCGAGTGGGAAGAGAACAAAGAAAACAAATGAATTGTTTATATTTATAAATCCTTCATATCCTTGTATACGAATGATCTGATGTTACCAACATAACAAAATCCTAATAGGTATTCCATATTTGGCAAATAAACCAGTAACTTCATTTAATAAATTTATTATAATATTGACACGAAAAATAATGTGTATCACACATCCAGAAACTCTTTTGTGAGTGTTCATAATTAGCATGACCAGTTAAAATAAACTCACACCCGTAAAAGTGCAGTTTCTGGAATAGTGATACAAATAACTATTTACTACCTAAGCAGTAAAAGTGACATAATACAGACTGCTAGCTGTCAAATAAATCGCGCTTTTAATATCAATCGGTAAAAAATATTATTTACCTCAGAAAATTGGACACGCTTTCTACTTTCTCATCACTTAAAAACAATTTTCACGGGTCGACTGTTTCAATATAATATTGTATTAAATATTTCTTAGTCAGTTCGCAAGATGTACGAAATCAAGTTCGGCGTTCAAAATTGCGTTACGCACCAATCACTTTGTGTTTCCGCTTTCCACGTCTTGCTCAAATTTATTAAGCAAATACAGCCATATTGAGTGGAATAATTGATAGGTTTACATGAAATGGAATTCACTAAACTCCCTAAATTGATTCAGAGTCAATATTTGCTTCTTTATCTATTAGAAATATTTTTTGTAGTAGTATCTACAACCTAGCTACTTTTTTCTTAACCAATAGCAGCACATTTAAATATTTGTTGAGTTAAAATAATGGAAACCCATTCCTGTAAGTATAATAAGGTGATGTTTTTAAATTTGAAGGCCCATATGGCTTGAATGATTATTGCCAGATGGCAACAAGTTTGAGAAAGAAACTGGAGAATAATTTTTTAATTTATGGAACTGTTGAATTAGATAATTTGTTCATCCATAAATTCAAAACAAAATTAGGTAACACACTTAACATTTGTTTAAGCCACTGTCATGCTGACATAAACTAACTATCTTTCTGATATTAGCAGTGGCGGATTTAGGGGGGGGGGGGGGAGAGGGCGTAATATAGGGCAGCAAAATCCAGGGACCGCAAATTATTCGATAAATACAAGAGGCACAAGTCACAAAAAATTAAAAGATCAACTAATAACAAAATAAAAACACATTTTTGTGCTTAAGAGTGATTTCGCGGCCTTGGTATACAAATAACTATTTTGGATGACGTTATTGTTACTATCAGAATATTTAATTTAATATTGGTTTCTTAATACATGTTATTGAACTTAGATTGGTAATGGTAAGAGTTTTTTACCTCCCGCCTACCTCTAGGTAAGGGAGGTATTGTTTTTGGTCAAAAAATTGGGTAGTGAGTTTTCAATGAATAAGCACGTTTTAGGGTCCCTACAATACGATTTTACTATTTTCGCGATGATGTCTGTATGTATGTATGTATGTATGTGTGTAGTCTGTGGCAATTTTTTCGTCTCGCATAACTCAAATACTATAATACCAAAAAATACAATTTTGTGAATTATTGCTTCTTATATTTAAATGAAGAGCTGATTAGATTTTGGATAAAATTGGTCAACCGGAAGTAGCAGTTTGCTTGAAGCCCTTAACAGTTTTTCGTGAAAATCACGGTTAAATTTCCTTTTTCAACAATTTATGTTATTTTGAAAGTTGAAGAATATGTAATTTTACATGTGTTTTGATTACACTAATTTTATTAATTTTCATTAGATTTAGAGATATAAAGAAGAAGAATATAAAGAAATTAGATTTTACAAATTTTGCATTCCTAGTACATCATGAAAACATTTAAAAATTTTCAATTTTTTACGTAATGTGACACATGTCATTGTGATTGTGAACCTGTTTTCTTAGTGAAATATATGTCATAAAATTAAATAAATATACAAAAGAAAATGAAATTTCTCAAATATAAAAATAATAAACAAATAAGAAGGTATGTTTCTGTAACATTAAATACCGTTTAAGAGTAGTATTGGGCGGGAGGTTATGTGCTGGCCACATCAGATTTTTTTATTTTTGTTTAACATTTAACATTACAGATTTTTTGTTGATAGGCCCACGTCTAAATGAAAATCATTGTAGGTGCATACAAAAGCCTATTTCAAATATTATTCTTATGTATTTAAATAAACAACGTAATACGTCCAACTGATTTTTAATTTATTCTTAGCAACTGTTAAGTAAATTAGATATTAGTCAAGAAAAACAAAAGCTACACTTCTGTCATAGATATTATCGCCGGGAATAATTTCTAGAACTTTTTTCTCTCTATACTAATGAGCAGATTGATTGAAAAGCAAACAAATTCATTGGTGTTAAGAAGCATTTTACTTGCTTTATCCTATTAAAAATCTCCGTGGATCTATGGCCTATGGATCCTCCATATCAAAATCCTTACCCGACAGTTGCCAATTTAACTTGTCCTTCCTAATATCTTTGGGTCCGGGATTTGACAGCTAGTAACCGTATTCCACGCGCAAAAAAACATATAGTACAATCGCTGGAGGGTAAAGTGCAATAAAAGTTTAAGAAAAAATTGAATGAAATAGATATTATACACTAATATAGGTTAAACCTAGTATAATCATATAAAAAAATTTAACACCAAAACAACCGCGGATTACGTGGGAAAAGTTTGTTTGGATTCAACTAATCTTAAACGATAATTCTAAGTTGAATGTACAAATATCATTAACTGAAAGCTGTACAAGCAGGGCGTCCCACACGAAATAGACAAATACCTACATTTTGTTCTTTTCTTCTCTTATATTTCTATGAAGAAACAATGATGAGTCTGTCAGTAATCGGTACTGTGGCAAACCATCAAATCATTTCATATTTACGCTAAGAACATTACTACAATATTTCATAAACTATCTCGTAAATAAATTAAACACCAGACATATACTGATTACCATATTATCAAGCGAGTGCATTATTTAGCAGTTATATTGTTGGGTTGTAGTTAATTAGATTCTCGTATATTTGACTTGGAGCGGTTGGCTGACACAATCCTGCACTGATAATCAAATCATTTGCACTTGCAGCAATGGCATTGTGTTGTTATTCAAGTAAATATTAATTAAGGTCAATGGGAACGATTTGTTCGTAAATTAATTACGAGATTTGATAATTAATGATGTTTTGTTGTTTTCGTGTACGAGAGGAAATTACGCAAATAAATTATGACGGAACAGCAGGGAGTGTTTTGAATATTTGCACGTTTATTAAGGTAATGTGGAACAATACTTATTCATAATTTCATAAATAAAATATTTTTGTCTAAGATTTGTAAATGTTCTTGTTTAAAATTTAAGGTTTGAATTTATGTACGAAATTCTTCTTCGGGAAAACATGTGAAGAACATAAACACGTAGGCAACTAGAATCCGTAACTAAGTAACAACAAATTATGATTTATAAAACAGATGAAATCATAACTGGTTCAACTCTTACTGTATTCTTCTGCTTACAGATTTTTATAGCTTCTCTTATAAGTTCATTATTGTCACATTTCGATCTAGCTATTACAATTTTTGTTTCTTTATTTAATGGCACGACTAGCCACAGCAGATCTTTCTGGTTGGTTAAAATGAATGATCCGTTTATGTTCTGTAATTCTTGTTGTTACCGTCTGCCAGAGTAAAATTTTCCACATTTATATGTAAGACTTATTCTCCCACAAAATTAGAAAAATAGTTTCAAATGACAAAATTTAGAATAATAGTATATTATGATAAAAGTGTATAAGTAAGCTTTTAAAACACGTACGACGAGTTTAAGAGCACAACGCGAAGCGGAGTGCTTTTAACGTCGCTAGTGCTTTTAAAGCACTTATACATGTGTGTCATACGTTATTTCTTATTATACCTGCATCATACTCTGGAGAAAAAAACAGGAAAGCAACATTTTGATTTTGATTCATTTCATAATTTTGCGCGTGTGACGTTTGACGTATATCGTTTACATGGAGACTGGTAAGCATTTATTGCTTACGTTTACAGTTTTGACAGATATTAATAGTGTTTTAATCTGGCGTTTACGAACGCTGTAGCGTGTTCTAAACACGGATTATGATGCAGGTATAATAAAAAATATTTTCTATAAAATTTTATTGCACTCGCTTCCAGGTCCAATTTTGTAAAAAATTAAATATATATGATCTTTATTGTTTATGATTCCTCCTCCACTAATATATTTAGGGCTGTGACGTAACAGTTGGTAATCGAATTTCTGCTGCACCCAAAATGGGTAAATAACGTACTGATATTTATTTTTATAATGAAAAACTTGACTGGAAAGTGTAGGGAAATAATACAACTATTGGAATTCAGTAAAAATTTATTATTTTCTCAACCTCACCTCTTGATGATGATCTAGGTGGAGTTTGAAACCGGCCGAGGTTGAGAAAATAATAAAAGTTGACTGAATTGCAATAGTTGTATTATTTCCATTTATTTTTACATTTAAAAATATATTTCAACATACATAATTGCTGTGAAAATCATTGAAATATAATAATAGTGGAACGCCAACTGACGTTGAAAATGCGAGTCGAGAGAGACAGCCAGTAGTTGGGCCAGCTGTCTACGTGCATTCCGCCCAGAGAGTTGATACAATATTATGGAATTAACCTTTAATGATTTAGAAATAACAGTATATTATACATTAAGGGAAAGAAGTCTATGATTTTCCCGCGGAGTAAATTGAAGCATGAGCTGTAGGCGAGGGATGCAACACAATTTTTTCACGACCCCAATATTTATGATGGTTTTCATGTATTTCAAAATTATATGAATTGTAATATAATTTATGATAGTTACCTTTGATTTGTCTAATTTTGTTCATTTTTAAAACTGGTTGTTTCTTTGGTTTCTTCTTTCTTGCCCGTCGTGAAAAAATATTCAATATAAAAATTAAATATTACATTAACATAGAAATGAATTTAATTAACTAATGTATGTTTATTTAAAGGAATTTTCCAACAATTGTAGGTACAAACACTGTTAAATATTGTTTATGAGTTTTGGACAAGACTGTGTAACATGTTTCTATATAGCAACCCTTCTACAAACAAGTGTAAAATAAAGATGGGTGATGGGTGGCCTCACGACATATCTGTCCCAGATTTGATTTTCGATTTCATAAAAGCCTACAAGTTAGTATTCCAGAATCAGCATATTTCATTGATGAAAACAAACAAGCAAAGTGAAACATTTTTTCTATACGTTAAATATGTATCAAGTAAAATTAAGTAATTGTAAGAAAGTTGCGTAACATCCACACCAGATATTCGAACAATTTAGGTCAAGATATTGATAATGTTGACTTAGAAACGATAAAAAGGAATTATAAATTTATTACAACACGTCTTAATTAAATACCGAGCCGAATATCCTCAAGAAAAAAGAACAAAGAAAAGAAACATCTTTCATTAAAATTCCAAGGTTAGATAAATAATTTTCCTGTAATTATGTTCGCAGTTTAATGAAAAAGACATCCAGACGTCGTCACGTACAAAAACCAAACATACATACAGCAACAGTCCTTGTTATTATTGCTGGCACTTGGCATGAGTCCAGCCGGGTGTCGAGACGCCTAGACGGCTCCGGCGCGTCGCTGGAGTATCGTTCCGGGTAGTGATTTGTGTGCCAACATACGCCAATCCATCGAACATACAAAATGTCCATTTTAAATTAGTTTCACGAATATCTCGAAAAATATGCGTCGAACTAAGTTTATATTAATACTTATTAGGCTGGAATCGACATCAAGTTAATATTTAATAGAAACTAATAGATACAGATATGGTTAAAATTATCGCGTTTGTGTGTCTATGTGTGCCGTCGGTATTATAATTACTTTTGCATATCATGTGGCCTTAAAAAAATCCGATTATATACATTTCAGATGTTTTATGTTAATCACTCACAAAAATAACTCAAAATGTTGGCTATTGTTTTCGCGGTAAACCCTGACACTTTTATGGAAGTTATTCACAGTATTCCGCCAAACTAGCTCTTCAAGCATTTTGGATTCAATCATGCATTTACTTCTTTATGTTTGAAGGCAGGCGAAAAATGATGTCTTTTAAGTATCCCCCACAAAAAGAAATCAGGTGATGATAAATCAGGAGATCTGGTTGTTCAACGTACAGGACAACCGTAATATATGTAACTTAAATAAAAATCATTATTTCTAAAAGAACAATCCAATGAGAATGTTGTATTCACTATAAATAAAAACGACCTATAATAATATGCTACAATTCATATTTTGGTTTTAATTTTTCTTCTAAAATTAACCACCACTCTGGTAGACGTCTGCAAAACTTTAACTGCTTATCAGAACTTCGTGTTAAAATACTGCTGTAATCTAGTAATTAGCGATGTAATTTGCAGTTAACTCTTAATTAGAAAATCCAGTTGATTTAATAAAAGACCCTTATTTATTATAATTTTTTTCTCCCTCATTTTCAAGTTGAAAATGAAATAAATTTCTTGAATTTGAAGCAAAGAGGCATTTTCAGTAATTATACAAAAACTATTTGAAATAGGAATAATGTATTGTGAAAAAATTCCAGAGAGAAAATGAATAATTCTATATAATTACTTTACTTTTTCTACAGTAACAATATTTGTTTATTTTTGTGACTAATAATAACTCATTTTCAACATAGAAATAAATATACATAAGCCATGATTTTTATATAAATATTATATTATTGTAGTTTAATAATTACACTCAACAAATGTTTGACATAAGTATAGAAAAGTAACTTTTTACTATTTCGAAGTTCTTATAAAGCTATAAACGCACTGCAAACACGTTGTTAAGATCTATAAGCGCACTATTTGTGGCTCTTTTTATTTTCGATTGGTGGTATGATAGTTTTCAAAACTGACACTTAATTACATATAACCTCAAAATAGTAATTTATATATAAATCTTCACTGCCATGTCGAATTGAAAAGGAAAAAATAATAATGGATACACCAGTCACTTTTGGTACTATGTGTATTGATTCATAAAGGTCGACGTTTCGCGTTTCGGATCAAATTGAGCCTTGCTTAGGGCCAAATGAAATTCTGTATTATGTGAATTTCATTCATTTCATTCAAATGTGACTGGTGCACCCATTATTAATTCCTTTTCAACTGAAAATAGTAACTTGTGGTGACGAAATGTTACTTTTAATTATGTATCTGTTATTCCTGACTAGGGGTGTGCCAAATGAGAAATTTAATATCGATATTCGATATTGAAAAAGTATCGATAATATTCGATATATCGATATATCGATAAAAATCGATATATCGAATGATATTTGATAACTATCGATAAGTATCGATAAATATCGATAAATATCGATAAATATCGATAAATATCGATAAGTATCGATAAATATCGATAAATATCGATAAATATCGATAAGTATCGATAGATATCGATAAATATCGATAAGTATCGATAAATATCGATAAGTATCGATAAATATCGATAAGTATCGATAAATATCGATAAATATCGATAAATATCGATAAGTATCGATAAGTATCGATAAATATCGATAAATATCGATAAGTATCGATAAATATCGATAAATATCGATAAGTATCGATAAATATCGATAAATATCGATAAATATCGATAAGTATCGATAAATATCGATAAATATTGATAAATATCGATAAATATCGATAAATATCGATAAGTATCGATAAATATCGATAAATATCGATAAGTATCGATAAATATCGATAAATATTGATAAATATCGATAAGTATCGATAAATATTGATAAGTATCGATAAATATCGATAATTATCGATAAATATAGATAAATATCGAAAAATATCGATAAGTATCGATAATTATCGATAGAAGAATTTATTTATATATCGAAAATGAGTATTACTTTATATCGATACTATGAAAAATGTATAAGTATCGATTAGTTGATATTGATATTTTCAATATTATAATGTTTGTTTCGTCTGTAAAGAATTTAAAAAATAACAATACTTTTGAGTAATTTATAAGAAATTAGCGAATATAAATTTTTGATATCGCCTTCGATAATTTAATAAAACATGCTGTAGTTATTTACATTACAAGCAAGGTAAAACAGTTTTTACTGCTGAATGGAGGAAATGACCGGCGAGCCGATTAGGCGAGTCTGTCACCTCCTTGAAGCAGTAAATAGAGTTACTTTGCGTGTATTATACATTTTACTTGTTACTAATTTGTAAATCAAATTTAAATTATAACCATGTCCTGTCAGTTACACAACTATTCTGTCAAAAATTATTTTAAATTATTTCGCATAAGCCTTGTAAGCATTACTGTGGCAACGTGCATTGTATACCATTTTACTAACTTGTAAAATATTTACAATGCAGCTATCAATTAGTAACTTGTAAAGATATATTTTCAAAGGCAATAGAGGGCTTGGGTAAATTGTGTTTACAAGTAAGTAACAAGTAAAAATAATATTCTGCTTGAGAATCAGTGGACTCTGGACCACCTCAGCCAACCAAGTTATCACACAAGCTGCCATCTATTGGTTTATATATGAAGTATGGTTGGTTTTTGGCTTGATGCGCAGTAAAGTGAGCATCAGCAGCTGATTATCGAAAGCATCGTATATTCGTAGTACATAAATAATTGATATTTAAATTTGTTCTATATCCTATATCTTTCAATTGTATTAAAGTTAAATATAAGCTTCATTGCATTATCAGCTGATTGCAAAACATAATCTTATATCGGAGTTAACCTAACAAAAGTAAGTATCTTTTATATTTTTTGTATTGAACTCTATTTCATTACAACATATTTTCTCTTTGTAGCGAAAATGTCATCAAAGAAACGAAGTTTAGTGTGGGATTATTTTTCCAGAGAAAATAACAAAGTCATATGTTTGATATGTAATAAAAATATGTTTTATACTGGTAACACATCTAATCAATTGAGCCATTTAAAAACGCATCATCCAGGAAAATTTTCAGAAATGAATAAGAACAAACAAGCTAAATTATTATTTGAAGAAAGTATTTCATCTGGGTAAGCAAAAACGTCATAATTATTAGTAGAGAATTTATGAAATCATATTTTTAATTGATGAGAGGATTGCTGATCTGCTGGTGACCACGTGAGGGTTTCGGATCGCGTCGGGTCGAAATATAAGGTTAAATTTGATTGAATTTAATGATTAATACTGATCCACTAAATTAGACAGAATTTAAAATATGATGGTCATCGTAATTTTAGTTATATAATATTTGCATTATTCAAATATTTAGTCGTTTACATCAGTGAATAAAAATTTTAATATTATATTAATTTAAAGAAACAGAAACGAGTTTGGTCATAGTACGGCTTGCGTTGGGTCGGGTTAAGTCGGGTTTTGTTACAGTTCGATTTGGGTCAAATTGGCTTAGGGTCGATTTGCAGTCGGGTTCGTGATGGGTCGGATCGAGTTACATATTTTCGCAAAATGCGCACCTCTAGTGACCAGCTCTCGAACTCGGGCATAGAACTTTAACATGTAAACCGTAGCCCTCGCCTTCGGCTCAATTATATGTTATATAGAATATAGTTTTATTAATTATTTTACAGATCTACCGTTGATGAATTCGAATACAGTGATGCAAGCAATATTCTGGAACCAGATATTGTTATCGAATGTACTGCTGATGAAAATTCGGAAGCCCATGGTAGTACCACTGAATCAAGTTCCATTTCACTTCTTGGAAGAATGATAAAGAAGCCTGTTCAAACGACATTAGAAAATTATAGAAATATTAGTTCACAAACGCAAGACAAAATAACGGAAGCTCTAACCGTATTTATATCAGTCGATATGATGCCATTTAATACGATTGAAAAACCTAGCTTTAAAGCATTTGTTAAAGCTTGTTGTCCTTCTTACAAGATTCCCAGCAGAAAAGTAATTACACAAAACAAAATTCCGAAATTATACAATAAAATTAAAGAAATCATTTCTGAAGAAATGTCCCATGTAAGACATATTGCTTTTACAACAGATAACTGGACGTCTGCTATAAATGAATCTTACTTAGCACTGACTGCACATTATGTAACAACAGAAAATAAAACAGCAACACTAAAATCAGCATGTTTACAATGCACGCAGACTACAGAAGACAATACAGGAGAGATTTTAAAAGACTATTTGTGTGAAATTATGTTTTGTTGGAACATAGATGAAAAGAATATAATTAATTTTACAACTGATATGGGTACTAATATAACAAAAGCAATAAAGTTATTTAAAAAGAATCATGTACCATGCTTTGGTCATACATTAAATAATTCTGTCACAAAAATTTATGAATTAGATGTATTCAAAGGTGCTCTCCATAAAATTCAAAAAATTCAAAACGCATATGCTCATAGTTACAAAATGGCACACATTTTGAAAGAGACTCAGTGTAAATTAGGCTATGCCGAAAAAAGAATCCCATCGCATTGTAAAACTCGTTGGTGGTCACTGTTACGACTAGCTAAATTTGTAACAGAACAAAACATTGTAGTAATGACACTGTTAACAGAGTATTATAACGGCAAATATAAAAATTTATGTTTAACTCATGAAGAAACCGATGCATTAACAGTACTAATAAAAGTATTAGAACCCATCGAATTAGTGTCCCAAAATTTAGCTAGTGAATCCTATGTAACTGGATCAATAATTTTACCAGTCATTAATCAATTTAAAATAATGGTCGAAAATGTATTAGACGAAACTGAAATGCATAGCAATAGCAATGAAATAAAAGCTAAATGTTTTGAAATAATAACGACATATATGGAAGCTAGATATATAGACAATTTTGCAACAAATGAACTATTAAAAAAATGTACATTTTTAGACCCTCGTTTTAAATTAAGCATTTTTAAGAACGAAAATGACAAACAAGAAATATTGAAAATAATACACGAAGAAATGAAAGAATGCGAAGATTCTCTAATACAAGAACAGGGACACAAACCAAATGTAGAAAATAAATTACCATCTGGACTAGCTGCTATTTTTCAACGGGTTAAACCTACTGAAGAAGATTCAGAATATGCTGTCAAACGTGAATTAAATGAATACTCGCGGTCTCCCGAATCAGACATGGAAGTAGACCCCCTTATATGGTGGTCGAGCAATAATATTTTTTACAAAAGATTATTTACTTTGGCTGTTAAATATTTGCCAATACAGGCCACTAGTGTTCCCTCTGAACGCGTGTTTAGTACGGCGGGTAACATTATAACGGATAATCGAACAGCATTAACTAGTGAACATGCTGAACAATTAATTTTTATATCAATGAACAAACAACATATTAACTTTTGAAAGAATAATTTAAGCTGATATTTTGTTGCCCTCGTATGTCATTAGGTAAAGCGACACTTGTGTATTCATATTCAGAGTGAGCTAAAAGTTCAGCAACGGTGGAATATTTTGAAAAATCGCATTGATTAGTATTACAAGTTTTTTTTAAGATGGGAACGGAAAATATATACCGTGTGTCCCACGTAAAGGTTGGCATAGGCAAATAACATGTAAAATCAGTTTTTTGTAAATAAAAAGTGTCCGGCAAAAAATTATGCATCCAAATTTTATATCACAATAATGCCAATATCCCTACATTTTATTTAATACAGATTACTTTATTTTGATACCGCAATTTAATGAAATTAATAATAATATTTCCTAATTTTCCGCCTACTCTTTTTATTGCTACTGACGTGTAGTGTTTGCAATTTGTTTTAAATATTTTATTCTGTCACTGTCATCAAGAATACATTAAATGTCGAGAACCGTGTAAATATTATTAGAATGTATTATGGGGGCGCAGTGCAAGACAAATTACTGAATACACAACAGGAATGAACGCTGAATAATTTCCATCTCCAGAAATTGACAGTGACAGATTAAAATATTTAAAACAAATTGCAGGTACTATACGTCAGTAGCAATAAAAAGAGTAGGCGGAAAATTAGGAATTATTATTATTAATTTCATTAAATTGCGGTATCAAAATAAAGTAATCAGTATGAAATAAGATGTAGTGATATTGGCAGTATTGTGATATAAAATTTGGATGCATAATTTTTTGCCGGACACTTTTTATTTACAAAAAACTGATTTTATATGTTAACTGCCTATGCCAACCTTTACGTGGGACACACGGTATATATTTTTTATATTGCCAATTTTTTTTATTGAAAATGACACATTTTTTTTATTTTTGATCCGCCTGAGAAAATATTTTACCGTTGCGAGACATTTAGTCAACTTTATTTAAGATTTATTCTTTCTGTTGTTTTTTTTTTATGATTTAAGTATTAAGAAGAATTAACATTATTTTCGTTGTTATTTATTTGTATAATAAATAAAATCATTCGCACAATGTTAAATGTTATAATTTCTAAAAACCAATAAATAATTTATTCTTCCTATTTTCATCATCAAATTAAAAAAAATCAGATGTGGCCAGCACATAATCTCCCGCCCAATGCAACTCTTAAATGGTATAAATTAGTATTTGATGATACAGAAAAATACCTTCCTTTTTTTATCTATTTATATTCTAAAAATTTAATTTTCTATCGTGTTTATTTTATTTTTTTTTGACATATATTTCACTAAGAAAACAGCTTCACAATCATAATGACGTGTCAGATTTCTTAAAAATTAGAAAAATTTTTAAGTGTTTCCATATGGAATGCAAGATTTATGAAATTTAATATTTTTATATTTTATTATCTCTAAATATAATGAAAATTAATAAAATTGTAATCAAACAGATGTAAAATTAAATATTCTACAATTTTCAAAATAACAGGTTACATTACATTCGTTACATCGTTACTTATAGGGGTGTGCAAAATGAAAGATTTAATGTCAATATTTGATATTGAAAAGGTATCGATAATATTCTATAAGTATTGATAAATATCGATAATTATAGTTAAATATCGAAAAATATCAATAAGTATCGATAAATATCGATAAGTATCGATAAATATCGAATAATATCGATAAATATCGAATAATATCGATAATTATCGAATAATATCGATATATATCGATAATTATCGATAAATATCGATAATTATCGAATAATATCGATAAATATCGATAATTATCGATAAATATCGATAAATATCGATAAGTATCGATAAATATCGATAAGTATCGATAAATATCGATAAATATCGATAAGTATCGATAAATATCGATAAATATCGATAAGTATCGATAAATATCGATAAATATCGATAAGTATCGATAAATATCGATAATTATCGATATATATCTATATTATTCGATAATTATCGATAATTATCGATATATATCGATATTATTCGATAATTATCGATATTTATCGATAATTATCGATATTATTCGATATTTATCGATAAATATCGATATTTATCGATTATCGATATATCGATAAAAAAAAAATTATAAAATTTATTCGATAATTTGAAAAAATATCGATACTTATCGATATATCGATATTTGGCACAGCCCTATTCCTGACCTAGATGATAGGACTGAAAAAAAATGTTACTGTATCAGTCAAAAATGAATTTTCATCTGTGAAATACTACCAACACAACTTATAATAAACACAAGTCATATTTTTGACTAACAGGATTATAAAATTACGTCAATAGTATTAAAAATCCTTTTCATAAGAGTTGTCGCACTCGTCATTTGTAAAACTTGAATTCGTCACTTTAACAAATTTGTTTTTTAATATAGAATTATGTCTTGGTACTAAATCATTGTCAATCTACGAACCCTGAATAAGTATAACAAGAATAACTGAAAGGCATTCACATTTCATCCAAGAGTAATATTTCAAGTTTACAAATTGAATTTCCTGTTAGTTTGTAAAGTAACTTAGAGCGATATTCGTATCATGCGAGCAGTATGTGATTTGGTCGTATTCAGCAGGAAAGTGATGCGTTTGCCAAGCTAACTTAATAATAAATATTCTCGTATGTTCTGCTATAAATCCAGATTTTTTTACGGTCTTCTAAAATTGCGATGCTTGCGGAGAACTCTCTTCATCATTTGGGCTACGGTTGGAGAGATGGTAAAATTTATAACTGTTTTATTTTGCAAAATTTCAACAGATTGTAAATCATATTTTATTCTATTCGAAATTCAAATTATTGTTTTAAATGGGTATTTATAAAGTTTGTTTTATACACCGTTCAAAATCATGCTTTTTCCTGATTAATTGACGAACAGGTTCAAACATAGCCGACCTTTCAATAGCTCTGATAAATGAATTTACTTTTAGTTGAGTGCGGGCGATTGCAGTGTACGTTTCTGAATGTCTTTATTTTAAATTTGTGAATTACTAATTATATTTAAACTAAGTTATGGGGCACAGTGCTCATACGTTTTTATTAAAACAACATGTTTTAATCGTGGTGTCCATCTATGTTTCCATGTCCAACCTAATATAAAGTGAGTACTTATTTTATTACATTTTATTTTTTATTTAATATTTGTATTAAAGTAAAATATGTGGTGTGACGACTTTCCTATACATATATTAATCTGAGTTCCAATGTTCAATTACTATATATTATAAAATACACAAGACATAATGAAGTATTCGATTAATACATAGTTCATTATTATTCTTATTCACAGAATTGATCTATCTACCCCATAAAATAAAATCAATACATTTATCAACATTTTTACGAGTAAAGTGCGATTACTAGCCGTCACGTTCACCAAAATATTATTTTATCTTAAATAATCGAAGTAACATTTCAACAATATTTTAGCTGTCCATCTACATCAACTATTCTAACCGCCTAACCCAATTCTCACTTCTCCACAGCTCTCTCCATCTTCCAGATTCTCCCGAGACAATCCAAGCCATTAAAGACACAATACCGTCTCCGATTTCCTGGAACTTCAAACAACTAACACACAAATCAATACGCGTCTCGTATTATTCCTCAGTTCTCTAGTCTATTTTCTAAATTCCGAAGTAAAAATAGAAAAGTTCCATAAGTTAACGCTCCCACTGAAGTGCAGTGTCAACTGTTTTAGAGGGGATTAGCTATAACTCAGCGATGTTGAACCACTGAGCAAACAGTTTCTCCAGGAGTTGTTGGTTGAGGGATCGTTCCACCAGGAAGTTTACTTTTCGTTTTAGTAAACACCATTCCACAATAAATAATTATTTGGACATTTCCAGTGTGCGAATTTTGTTGAGGAAGGGATAAGCCACAAATAAATGAACAAAAATTATAATCACATACCGTGCACATTATCTTTATAAATTTCAACTAGTCATGTATTACTCAGATAAAGCTTGCTTGATTTTGAAGAATACCATGTGATTCTTACATTTTGATGCAGAATGAACGACTGGAAAATCTTTCAAGCATGGACCATTTATAGCTATAAACATAACTGCAGACAATGTTGCGATGTTTATGCTATTCCGCAGTTTTGTAAGAATAATGTTCATAACACTAAAGCCAAGCTCACATTTCGCTGAAGATACAGGAACGACTTTAATTCATTGAATTAATTTCTTTAAAGAATCAAAATTAAAATATTCTTTCTATATTTATATTTCATTAAGGGCCGATATTTCCATCTACGATTAAAGTACCGAATAAATTATTCGCCGAATAAATGAAAAATGTCGCATCGAAATCATAGCTCAAATGATACTTATTGTTCTAGCTGTCTTTTTTATACGTATTTTTTTATTTATTTAACTAACTTATGAGTAGTAGATGAAAAGTCAACTCTAAGGAGATTGTAATATCCCTAGCAGGGATAAAAATATACTTTTTGCACTTCCGGGTTAAAATGCCCTAATTTATTCTGCCTTCTCGTGGACTGAAGTATCAGGTTTATGGTGCAATTCTAAGCAATTTCTATATTTAATCGTAAAATCGTAAAACTGTAGTGTACGAGACAATCGTAACAAGTCAAGTTACAGATTTACGATAAATGCAATTCTATGCAGAAATCTGTATCAATGAACGTTACAGATTAACTTTACGATTGACGTCATATTTTACGGTCAGTGCCTAACTTCATTTCTAATACAGTATCTAAAGATTGAATATGACAGTTGTTTTTTTATTATTATTATGTACTTATCAAATACAACCATGCGGTGAGTTTTCATTACAAATGTTAAGAAAAATGGTCTTGTTTGCGAATTATGAAACAAGATCTTCATTTACATCCTCATCGTCTAGAATCATCCTTGAACAATCGGTGACATGTGTCATTGTCAATTATGACATAAGAAAAATATGCCTTGGCAGTATTTGATGCCATTTTTATTTAATCACCCGATATATTTAAATATAAATGGAATACTTTAATATGCAAAGGAATTCTTGAATTGGATGGATTATAAAATGGTTTTATATTACAAATAAAATTGATTGTCCATTGCTGATCCAATCAATACATTTGTTTGAAATTTGCAATAGTAATGTCAAATGGGTTTACCAAATCTCTTATATCTGTGTCTGCGCAAGAGACGCAAGTAATATCTAAAATATGTATAAGGTAATTTTTCTTGACGTATAATTAACATATTTTTGTTATGAATTACCTGTTACATTCAACAAGAAGGAGAGCAATATTCAAAATATTTATATTTTCATTCATTTTATTGACAAAATTGAGCAATGATTAGAGAGAAAAATCAAAACCGGAATGTTACGGCCAGTTGCCCTCTCACCGTAAAATTTTCGAGAAATCGTAAGATATTTACGAGTGATCGTAAGCAATAGTTTTGCACAGAATTGCTCTTTGATTCGTAAACTGTTACGAGTCTTACGAGAACACCTAACGAGCCTTACGATTATGCTTAGAATTGCACCATTAGTTTCAAGGGATTAAATTGGCAAGTAAACAAGTAACCACAGCAACAAGTAAAATATTTATTAAAATTATTGTACGTACATTACATTTATTATTAATACGATTGATAACTACAGAGTATTTTTAATCGTTCTTGCTAAAATTAATTACTTTGGCCATTAATAATACCTTGTCTGGTGCACCTTCTACGAATTGATCAACATGTTCTGCATACTTTTAGGTTAGAAGCCATCATTTCTTCTTTTAAAGAAGGTAATTAATTTCGGGTACTTGTTTATATCAGTATTATTTCTAACCACCAACATTCACTTCAACCTCGAATATCGCCCAAATGATAGCATGCACAATTTTTGATCGTTCATAAAAATATACTAGTAGCACAATTACCGCGCATTTTTGACCTTCTTTATTGTCACACTGTTCTATTAGTTAGTAATAACATACACGAACACAAATTAAGCATGTGACACTACTTTATTATTATTACAATTGTCTGTTGTCCTAGTAACAACATTCTTACTTTTTTATATTCACAGCTATCTAATTTATATTAATCTTAAGTTTCACAACACCTTCCCTTTTTAGTAACCAAACTTATTAAAATCTAAGTTAACAAAACATGAACAAATCTATATACTAATACATTACATAGTCATTAAATCTAACAGGCAAATTAACTGTACGACCCGATCTTGTTCTCAAACTGTTATTATCATTTGCTGAATTATTACTATCGGAACCCTTAACATTTTCTAAATCATCTATATTTTCAAAATCGGGTGACACTACTTTATTATTATTACAATTGTCTGTTGTCTTAGTAACAACATTCTTACTTTTTTATATTCACAGCTATCTAATTTATATTAATCTTAAGTTTCACAACACCTTCCCTTTTTAGTAACCAAACTTATTAAAATCTAAGTTAACAAAACATGAACAAATCTATATACTAATACATTACATAGTCATTAAATCTAACAGGCAAATTAACTGTACGACCCGATCTTGTTCTCAAACTGTTATTATCATTTGCTGAATTATTACTATCGGAACCCTTAACATTTTCTAAATCATCTATATTTTCAAAATCGGGTGACACTACTTTATTATTATTACAATTGTCTGTTGTCCTAGTAACAACATTCTTACTTTTTTATATTCACAGCTATCTAATTTATATTAATCTTAAGTTTCACAACACCTTCCCTTTTTAGTAACCAAACTTATTAAAATCTAAGTTAACAAAACATGAACAAATCTATATACTAATACATTACATAGTCATTAAATCTAACAGGCAAATTAACTGTACGACCCGATCTTGTTCTCAAACTGTTATTATCATTTGCTGAATTATTACTATCGGAACCCTTAACATTTTCTAAATCATCTATATTTTCAAAATCGGGTGACACTACTTTATTATTATTACAATTGTCTGTTGTCCTAGTAACAACATTCTTACTTTTTTATATTCACAGCTATCTAATTTATATTAATCTTAAGTTTCACAACACCTTCCCTTTTTAGTAACCAAACTTATTAAAATCTAAGTTAACAAAACATGAACAAATCTATATACTAATACATTACATAGTCATTAAATCTAACAGGCAAATTAACTGTACGACCCGATCTTGTTCTCAAACTGTTATTATCATTTGCTGAATTATTACTATCGGAACCCTTAACATTTTCTAAATCATCTATATTTTCAAAATCGGGTGACACTACTTTATTATTATTACAATTGTCTGTTGTCCTAGTAACAACATTCTTACTTTTTTATATTCACAGCTATCTAATTTATATTAATCTTAAGTTTCACAACACCTTCCCTTTTTAGTAACCAAACTTATTAAAATCTAAGTTAACAAAACATGAACAAATCTATATACTAATACATTACATAGTCATTAAATCTAACAGGCAAATTAACTGTACGACCCGATCTTGTTCTCAAACTGTTATTATCATTTGCTGAATTATTACTATCGGAACCCTTAACATTTTCTAAATCATCTATATTTTCAAAATCGGGTGACACTACTTTATTATTATTACAATTGTCTGTTGTCCTAGTAACAACATTCTTACTTTTTTATATTCACAGCTATCTAATTTATATTAATCTTAAGTTTCACAACACACACCACTTACTGAAAGCTTAAAATTGTTTTATATATTTTTCTAGATTTTATCGGTAGTATTTACACTGTGACTTCTTCTTCAAATTATCCATAGTCAAACTTCACTCAATTTAAACACAAATTTTCATTTTGTTTATGGTATTTAGACAACCTACAAAATTTGCATAGTGCTATCGTTATCAAAGCCATCCATTTTCTACAAACGAGTATGTCTTTAATATCCTTTAAAATTAATCATTATTTAAAATGTATTGCTGAAATGAGAGTTGGAAGTGCAAAAAATAGTGCATATACCAGAGGACTAAAGTGCCTTTAATCCCTCAGCCGATTATTTCCCTCAGGATTAAATCATGCACTTCAGTCCCTTGGTATATAAACTACTATTTTTATCAGTGAGGAATAATTTTCCTGAAGGGGAAACCCCCCGTTAATTCGCACACAGGACTCTTCTGCAAACAAATTCATTTATTTGTAAGTACACTGAGAAAAAGATTTGTTTGTCACTATGCAGGTTTATTGAATGTTAATAAATGATTTTTTGAAATATGGCGAAACAAATATATATTTATCAGTAATAAATAATATATTTAAGCAAAAATGATAATAATAAATAAGTTTTATTTAATATTAGTAAATATATTAATAGTTAAGAAATCATTGTTTTAAATGTTACTTAAGTCAATTTATATTTAATCAGTATTTATTAACATAAATATCGCAATATTTTTCCTGAACTAGTTGTTTATTTATAGTAAAAAAGAAGCTTTATTATTAATGTACAAATTTTAAATATAAAACTAAAATAATGTAAATAATACCATACTAATTTTGTTGTAAATTAATGGAATATTTAAAGATAATATGATAACATTTAATATTGAATTTACTTATTTAACTGTACTATAGCACATTTATGAACCAAATATTAACAATTATTGAAGCTGGGTAAATAATGAAATTTATTTAAATAAATACAATCGTGTATCGTTTAATATAATTATTACAAAATTTACCCTTATTTACATAAATACCTACTTAACCATGAACCTGCTAATATAAATAATTGAGTCGGGAAAAACTAACTTTATAGAAAACATTTTTTGAAGAACTACTTACATGAATATATAGATATGTGTATATACATAATAATATCAATAATATAGCTTACAATATTTAAATTTTGATAGTTTATTTTGACATTCATGGATTCATTATCTCTGATGATGTAGGAACTTTCGAGGAACAAGACTTTGTTAATGTTGGATTCGGATGGAGAATTTAAAAATTGTTCATGTCTAACTTATAACAATATAAATGTCGTCTAAATAATGAAAACTTAAAGCCATACATCCACAAACACGTTCTTGTAAACCAAATTATTATAATTATTATACAACACAAAATGGCGAACACTAGTTGGAACATAACATACAGTTTATAGAAAGAAAAGCATACCTTCAAATATTGGGATTAACAAAGCAAATCCCCAGTTTTTTACATTATTTTTATGCTATTTTAATATAAACGAAAATATTTTTATCACACCAATCACAAGACATATAGTGTATCGCGAGGTTGCAACTAGCAAGAACAAACAACAATGAACCAACTACGCAATATGCATCATCTGTTAGTGAAACTGGGTTCATATAAGATAAAGTTTGTTAACTGTTAATAAATGTATTTATAGTCAACAAAATCTAGTTACTGTTAACAAATATATCATTGCAGAAAATATTTCGTTCAATTCATAAATAAAGAAAGAAATTAACAATTAATAAATTTACAATTGCCTAGAAACGTAATATTCTAAATATAAATATACATTCTTTATATGTAAAAAAATGCAGATTTAATAAAAATAGTATATTTGTTATCAATTATATCAGCATATTTTAATTAATTATAAAGTATTTTATTTTATATTAAACAAAGAATATTTAATGCTAATAAATCTAGCGTCAATAAATTATTCGTTTCAGAGGAAACGTTGGTATTTATGTGTTTGTTATTAAAGAACAAATATTTATTTGATTTAATATTATGTAGTTTTATGTCAACGAATCCTACGTTAATAAAGGATTAGTTTACTATTAGTAGGTCTTTTTTCTCAGTGTATGAAAGGAAGCATAACGGTAATTTTCGTTACTTTATTTTGCATAAAATATTCGGAAAATAAGAACAAATGCAAATTCCAAACTTTTGCTTTGAATTTCCATTAAAGAGGAGACAAGAAGAGAAGTTTGAATATTTGTTTTTAAATAAAGTCTTTTCTTATGTATGTCAACATATTTCATTAAACTTTTAAATATAAATTCTTACATTGTTTTCATTTATATTTATACGTTGTTATAGAATTACTATTACAAACTTCAAAATTGAACTTTATTAAAATTTATATTGTTTCTGGTAGCAATATTCAGAACTTTAGAAAACTGTTTTATAAGAGTTTGCAACTTTTTCAAATTTACAAACAATATAAAAATACTTTGAAAATAATTTATATTTGCATACTGCGAAGAAGCAAGAAATAAGAACTTTGTATTCTGCATGATACCTTATTATGATTATTTACTAAAAAGTCTGGTGCCTGGTCCGCACTATTGAATATTTATTTTATACTTCGGTATTTAAATTCTATTTTTTTAAAGAATATTCTAAGGAAAATAACAATCAAAATTATAGCAAATTAACAAAAATCACTAACAAATATTTTATTTTTCCCAAAAGTATTGACTGGTGTAACGAACACTGTTTTTGAATCTGATGACAACAAAATGTAGAAAAATGTTTCAAGTAAAGATTGTAGGTACCTAATATTATTGTACATCATTATGTTTTTAATGAAATTTACTCTATCTCATTTATTTACTAAGATATGCTCAAAAACCTTTGTCTTTAAATAATCTACCACTTACTGTTGATAAATTGTTCCCAAAATCTAATAAATTCATAACATAAACATAATACCTCCATTACATATGTATATAAGGATACGGGAGGTAAAAATGATAGAAAAAAAATTCTCCTTTGTATTTTAACTGGTCCAAATGATATGATTCTGGGCTCGTACATTATATTATATTTCTAATTTAAAAATATTTTACTTAAAATGAAGATTTTTAATGCTATGCATTTAATTATATTAAAATATCCACTAGGTAACGTGAAACATTAATTAAAAGTTTTGTAAATGGGCATCAACCAGTTAAAAAAAAATTAGTAACATTAAAAGTGCGATATATTTGACAGCTAACATTTGTATATTTCATCAATATAACCGCAATTTGCACTTAAATAATTTTTTTTCAAAAAAATGTTTAGAATAAAAAACTTTTGTATTGGTATTTCCTTTAAAAAGTCCTGTTTCAACTCCTAGTTACATAATATGCTATTTCCTGCTACCTCCATCAAAAACGCCACATTTCGTACTTGTTTTGCGTCACGAAAGCGAACTAATTCACGACGGTCGCTGAGGATGTTACTTTTCAATTCCTAGCATTTCATTATCGATATCTGTCATGATTAGAATGCTTATATTACATAAGGAAATAAAAATAGCATCTAATTAATTTTTAAGGCTCTAAGTATATTTATTTTTAATTTCTCTGTGCCAAGACCATTAAATAATTTACAAATCTTTCAATTCTACATTCTGTCTTAATGTTCTAATTTTTCAAGTCAAAAAGTTAGTTATTGATGGAAATCAAGCGAATGAAAATATCATTAATCCATGTCAGCAGAAAGATGGGGGGCATCAGATGGCCAATAACACAAGATTGCAAGAGAGCTTGAGCTGTGTTCTCAGTTTTTAGGTTTAAAATTCATCACGATGAAAAATGCCGCTGTCAAGCTGAGCTGATTGATGTTATTGTTAGTCATATTTCAGCATGAAAGGTCAACAGCTCAACCAAAATATGGAAAATGGAAGCTAATGAGCCATTGCCTTTTGAACGCATGAACAAAAGGTTTGGTAGTTTAAAAAAAATTATTTATGTATAATGCGAGATTAACAGTGCTTTAACAAAACGAAGTACTCGAGGACTCTTTAACTTTAATTTAACATATACCGGGTGTAACGCGAAATGCGGGCGATAGACTTTTTTTAAGCTCTACAACTTTTATTTGAAGCATTTTTGTCTAAAATAATTTGGGAGACAATGCGCATGAAAAGACTGTTTTCAAATGTTAAACACCTATGGCCCGAATTTCGCGTTACCCCTGTATAAATCTCAAGATATTAAAATTATTTTAAATTACAAGTCCTCTTCACACATGTTTGACTATAGTATATTGTACAACGAGCATGGAATGGTACTCATTTCCTACGAGTGTGACATACACATTCCATGCGAGTTGTGTACTATACTTTTTCTACGACCACTATATTATTTTCTAATTAATTAAATTTTAATAATAAATTTGTCCTGCTTTCACCTTTCTAATATTTGACAATTCTAAATTAGTATCCTAGCAATGGTATCTGTATCTTTACTGAAATGAATTGACCTGTATTGAAAAACAAAACAAATTCATTTTGCACGATGCTTCCAATGTACCTCATATCCTTAGCAACAAACATACAATGAGCTGATTTCTAAGTGATCTTAAAAAAAATCTGATGTGGCCAGCACATAACCTCCCGCCCAATACTACTCTTAAACGGTACAAAATAGTATTTGATGATACAGAAACATACCTTCTTATTTGTTTATTTTCTATTTATATTTGAGAATTTTAATTTTCTTTCGTATATTTATTTAATTTTTTGACATATATTTCACTAAGAAAACAGCTTCACAATCACAATGACATGTGTCACATTTCGTAAAAAAATTGAAAATTTTCCATGGTGTACTAGGAATGCAAGATTTGTGAAATCTAATTTCTTTATATTTTATTATCTCTAAATCTCATGAAAATTATTAAAATTAGTGTAATCAAAACAAATGTAGAATTAAATATTCTTTAACTTTCAAAATAACATAAATTGTTGAAAAAGGAAATTTAACCGTGTTTTTCACGAAAAACTGTTAAGGGCTTCAAGTAAACTGCTACTTCCGGTCGACCAATTTTATCCAAAATCTAATCAGCTCTTCATTTAAATATAAGAAGCAATAATTCAAAAAATTGTATTTTTTGGTATTATAGTATTTGAGTTATGCGAGACGAAAAAATTGCCACAGACTACACACACACACACATACATACATACATACATACATACATACATACATACATACATACATACATACATACAGACATCATCACGAAAATAGTAAAATCGTATTGTAGGGACCCTAAAACGTGCTTATTCATTGAAAACTCACTACCCAATTTTCTGACCAAAAACAATACCTCCCTTACCTAGAGGTAGGCGGGAGGTAAAAATGTTTCATGAAATGTTAAAAATGTTTCGTTTTTGTTTAATTTTTCATGCGCGTATTACAGTTTTTCTAATATTAATTTTAATTTTATTGATATATCATGAAATATCAATATTTAAGTAACAAATAGGCCTTATTGCATACATTTTAAAATTCGCAACAACCTTTGTCCTATTGTAAAGTAAATAGGTAGAATGAAACGGCAATATTAAAGAAATTGCATTGAAACTACTATTCGCCACATTTCAATTCTGCACTCCCATATATGAAAGTTTAAAAAAATAATATCTAACAAAAAAGGTGACACAAATCTCCGCAAATGTGCTCCTAGTATATTTTTAAGAGCAAGACTTTAAGTCTTTGAGCAACAAAGTGAAATCGACTAGTTCATTAAAAAAATAGACTTTTCAAAATATTTTAATTTACTTGTATTATTAAAGTTTTTGATTCTTGTAAATTTACAATTTTTTATTATTAAATCCTGTAAATATTTCGTCAAATATTATCTATTTCTATAATTTTTTCATTCTGGCTCTATGATTGGTCGAGAAGAGTGACTTATGAATCATAATTCATGCTCGTGAATTATGGGTACTATAATTCATCGAAAATATTTAAATAATGGCGATATATTTATGCAGGTGTAGAAAAATAAATATTTTGGGAGATCACCTCAAACATTTTTTATATGAAGTTTTCTAACGTTTTTAACGGTTATAAACGTTTTTTAAAGTAGAGAGTAGAGATAGGGGCCCCATCCCTTCCTCGTGCTTGGGAGCCCCGCAAGCTGTAAATCCAGCCCTGTATGTAGTACGTATAAAAAAGTGGTGTGGTGGCTACAAAAGATAATTTTTGTGATACTAGTCAAGCAATATTGCACAACACATATATTACATACATACATACATACATAACGTCACGCTATGTCCCACTTAGTGGGGTAGCACGAACCCAGAAACACAGTCAACCAACAATCAATCTCCTCCAAACATTCCTATCCTGACACACCACTTTCGCCTCGTCCACATTCATAGTGCAATTCATACATGCTCGTTTATTCTTCATACTCGGAATCATTCGATCACGCAACAAACCATCAATCATACCCAACCAGTTATTCCTCGGATGCCCACGCAATCGTTCACCTTCATCCACATATATTAGTTTCACCAACATTCGACATTCGCTCAACATGTCCAAACCACCTCAACTGACACTCCCACTTTCTTAACAATATTCTTCTCAATCTCACACTCATCATACTCCAATGTATTCCGTATACGATCACGTATCGTATACCCACATACTCCTCTCAAATATCTCATTTCTACAGCAGTTATACGTCGTTCATGCTTCTTCATTCCCACCCAACATTCACAACCATACATCAATGTAGGCATTAACACACCATTATAAACACTCAATCGAGCATCTCTAGATACATTCACGTTTCGAGCAAATGTACCCAGAGCGCCCAATACCTTGCACCCTGCAGACACTCGCCTTTCAATCTCCCGGTCAATACGTTCATCCCTCGAGAACATAGTACCCAAATATATAAATTCATTCACTTGTTCCAGTCTCACACCATTCACTGAAACATTACAATCAGTCACCAAATCATTCTTCTCAAACACCAACACTTTACATGTATCGACATTCAATAACATGTTTATTTATTTATTTCACTCATCAAAATTTTAAGATTTGCAAACAGGAAAAGTACCCAGTTGCATAATACAAACATAAAATGTTTCATTATTTATATTTTTACATTTTTATTTTCGCATAAATATCCATTCCTGACGATATCACGAATATGTCAAACGAATAATAAACACTCGAACCTTTTATGTTCGCTCAAACTAAGAGTGCCCATTTATACTGCAGAATGCAGCTTCATAATAACAATATTGTGTAAATGACAAACACAAGGGTTCCATTTCACTGATTCGAGTTTACACTCCATGGATTATAGAATCCAACATGTGATATTGACAGCTCCTTTTCAAATAGTGTTTGGTTTTGTTTACAGCGCAAAATAGAGTATTGTCCACAGATTTAATTAGAATTTTTTATTATTGGTTTTAATTTTCAATTTTATTTTTTAAATGGGCGATGACTAAATATCTATATTTACATTTTTTATACAGCGTAGTTAATTAACTATAAATTGGAAGTATTTTGTTTGTTTGGGAAATTATTTTTAAATTTAAGTGATACAAATGAAGATTAATGAGTGAGAATTGCGAAACTTTTTTGATTTAAAGCGAAGGATAATAAAATAGCGAAAATTCAATTACTTTTATGGTACGCTGCCCTAACAATACTTATTGTAGAAGACTGACGCAATTAGCGAATTGAAGTATTTGGTATTTGAAATATTTTACTGGAACAAATGATTCCATAGTAAATATTTGGTGTGGTCACCACACCATTTTCTTGTACATAACATTTTAAATGAAAAGCAAGATGCTGGAGAAGCAGAAAATTTAATAAAATCCAATAAAACACCAACGTTTCGACTGCAAGTCAGTCTTCATCAGGGTGATAATTGGTTATTAAAACTTAAAGAATATCATGTAAAAAATTATTTTACAGTAATCTGACGTCAAAAATAGGTCAAATACTCACACATACATGTTACTTAACAGTCATGAACTCATCTTGCTTTTTATTTCACATCCAGTCGAGAAACAACTCTTCTAATAAAATTTTAATTTGATTGTTTAATACTAACACATGATACATGTTTGACATACATAGATATTAACATACAATCTAAATACCGAACTCAATACAAACAATATATTTGATAAGTGATTTGAAAGGAAAGCGTGCGAGAAATTTCATAAAAAAATAATCCTAGTTCAAATACATTTTTCTACTCCTATATAAGTATATCCCTATTATTTCAATTTTTCAGATGAATTATAGTAGGTACCCATAATTTGCGATAGTGAATTATGATTCATGAGTGATTTAGAAGGTATTTTGTTGGATATAGAAGAAAAAGCTTCAAAAAGTATTAATTAATTAATTATTAATATTTATAATAAATAATACGTTAATAAGAACAAGTGCGGTAATAAAGCTCTGAAAATGTGTGGGATAAGTGATATTTAACTCACGGGCGTAGATAAAAAATAAAAGAAATAAGCTCATTATTACAAATCTATTCTATGTGAAAATTTTATTAATCGTCAATATAAAAAACGGCTGAACAATTTAGAATTTAAATTTTCAATGATTTTCTTAGTAATAAATCACGAAAATGTTTAATTTTGAAGTATTTATTATTAATTTCTTCTATTCCTTAAAGCACCAAATTACCTCTTAACCCTCTACCGCCCCCCTGGAAGATTTCGTCCACTTTGGGAACCACTGCCATAGTTAATACCATGTCGACTTATTCACTATTTGTGTAAGAACGAGACATTTCATTTCATTATGACAAGGAAAAAATTTTTTGTAATGAAAGTAGTTAATAAGCAATTTATTTTAAATTTTATTTAATTATAATGTGACATCTCAATAAGGTAATATTTGATATCTCGTTATAAAGTAGATTTTTTAATGAAGCGCTGTTCTAATAAGAAAAACATGAATATCTCTGGAATAAAGCATCTACAAATATTTGCTTAAATGAACTTGTCACCGTATTTTTATGTGATAAATCCATGGATTAAGATAGCATTTTTAAATCCAGGATATTCTTTTGTTATCTTTATATAACAGAAAATTTATTCTGTACTTCCTATTTTACTTTTTTGTTTCCGAAATCTGAATTCGTTATCAATTTTAAATGTTTTGAAATAAAATTAACTTTAGAAAGAGTATTATATTACATATTTGGGAGGAATGTTATATAAAGAAAACATATAAAAGAAATTTAGAAGTTTCCCGTTTGAATTTATAAATATATTAACGCTTGTAAGCTGAAAGCTCAGCTTCAGAAAGCTGTGATCTCAGAGTTCAAGCTTCAAGTGTCAAGTCAAGGATGAAGAATCTTTTGTATAGTCAGGTCCTTCACACCTTGAGCTTGGGCAGTGGTGTCAAAATTCATTCTGCTCTGATATTAGCGTAGCAAACATTAATATAATATTTCATTATTAATTTCTAAGTTGCCCTGACTTTCTATTATCTGAATTATTCATTCGTTTATTTAAGGTGACATGCTTTCATAAATTTAATATTAAATTGATGAAATTATTTTTCATACAGAGTGTAACAGAAATAAGTACATTAAATTTAACCACTGATAGAACTCGTCAAGAACAAAAATATTTCGTAATCACTTTTTTTTCTAAATTCCTTTCTTTTGGCATTTTTACCATCCCTTAAATTAACAAGTCGTTCAGGTATTTCCAAAATTTTATTCAGTATCAATAGGCATGGCAATAGCAATGAAATAATTGATTAATTTCACTTGTCAACTTGTCCGAATAAATAGCGAATTCACAAAACGTAGTTCCATCCTGTCAAATTCATTTGGGGCGTTTTCCAAATCGTCAACTTACGAAGGTTTGCACATTAATACATGTTGTTCAGAATCTTCGAAATTATCAGTCTTTTTAAACCAGTTCAAGATGAGATCGTTATGGAATACGCTCTGATCACATAGCCCGAGTATAGTACTCGAAGACATATGACAATTGAAGATTATTAAAAGAGAACAGTCACATACTTAGTAAATACCAAGTCCAATGTTTGATACCAAAAAAATTACCGCCTTGATTCAACTGGTAAAAAATTTGCAGTTACTTACTAATGTTACTTCTTGCGTTATTTCGGTTGGTATTCTCATGAAATTTGTCTTTTAGCTTCATTATCGTTAGAAATAAATTTTATTTCAAAAATACAATGTTTAAGTTATAATTTTCACGCAATTTTTTTCTAATTTTACATTCACATCTATATTTTAATTATTATTAAATGATCAAATTGATGATGATTCTATTATTTATCATCTAAATAAGCAATTTGACAAAATATATATTTTTGTTTAATTTCCCGCGCACACAACGTTTGTATGATAAGTCTGGGTTTGTTGCACATTATTTTTTGTACGAAAAGTATAAAACTAATAAGTAATAATTAACACAGCTCGTACAAAGAAACGTAGTTGATCCAAGAGTACTATTGCTAATTATCATAGTTTCAGTATAAATATAAACATATACCGGGTGGAACATCATACCTGTGTACATAGGCGATTAACATGAAAAAACAGTTTTTCCGTGCGCATTGCTCCCCAAATTATTTTAGGCAAAAATGTTTCAAATACATGTTGTAGAGCATAAAATTCTACATCTAAATCAATAAACAGAATTACTTTTACTTGCTTTGTAACGACAGAAATTAAATATGAAAACAT
Source organism: Poecilus cupreus (assembly GCA_963942605.1). Classification (NCBI taxonomy): domain Eukaryota; kingdom Metazoa; phylum Arthropoda; class Insecta; order Coleoptera; family Carabidae; genus Poecilus; species Poecilus cupreus. Next base: position 22,887,170 of record OZ012718.1, read on the forward strand.
GGAATATTACGATGAAAATATCAAATAGCCATGGAATTGAAACAAAAATAAATAAATGCTTGTCGTTTTTCTGTCTATTTGATATTTTACCCGTCAAATTAATCATTCATCTGTCAAATGTCAAGCACTTATTTATTTTGTTTCAATTCCATGGCTATTTGATATTTTCATATTTAATTTCTGTCGTTACAAAGCAAGTAAAAGTAATTCTGTTTATTGATTTAGATGCAGAATTTTATGCGCTACAACATGTATTTGAAGCATTTTTGCCTAAAATAATTTAGGGAACAATGCGCACGGAAAAACTGTTTTTTCATGTTAATCGCCTATGTACACAGATATGATGTTCAACCCGGTATAATAGTTTGTCTAATATATCTGAAAATAATTATCATGTTTTTAATATTTACTATATTTAAATGTAAATTTAAATATAATAACAATGTCTAATTTCTTATTTATGAAGAGCCAAGAAAAAAACTATTTGACGTTTGTAGGTTTTATGTATTTCACTGCTGCCAAGAGCTGTTATATATAGCAGAAATGATTAGGTTGGGAACATTAATTCTTTCAATTAGTATTATGTAAAGGAATGTTTGAAATACTATACTTTTTTATTATAAATATTATTTTTAGTAAATACTTTAGAAATAGGAATGTTTTCATAGAAATTTCCCGCGCACTTATCTGGTCAAGAACTTTAAATATATGAGTACAAAATGTATACAGTGCAGGATACAATATTTTTATTATTGACTTGTGCATTACTGGATGTGTTGTTATGATATATATTTCTTTTTCTTAAATTTTTGATTACTGGAGCCAAACTTAGGGTTATTATGAGCTATTTACCGAATTTTTACAATAGTAAAAATTATGTAAAATAAATGCGCGTGTCAATATGTACCAAGTTGTATATTACTATCTACTTAAAACTCAGGTAGAACTTTATATAATTAATTTTGTGTGAATTTCAATTACGTTGTTGCCACCTTCGATTAGCATCGTTACACATTGTGTAGTTCTGTGACTCCCTAATCTCTGCTAGTTTATTTCGATGTTCGTCTGCGAACAACGAAACTGTCATAAACTTTCCGGGAATTCATCTCGTGCGACTAATCCACAGTCCCTGTACTTTCTACAACATCCAAGACTTATGTGAGTGGTCGGGAAAATAGACCAATTCTCTTCGCACCGGGTTACAATTGCTATTTTCAGGACGAAGACCTTTGAGAATGAGATTAGTGTCTTAATTGCGAAAGGGATCATTTTAGCACTTAATACATGTTTCTCATCAGACAGCTCAGGCTTCAGTAATTACGTTCCTGTTCGTGGATTCACCTTAATAATTCGGGGTAACTTGACGAAATTGTATAATGTATCAAGATAAATATTTTAAGTTCCAAACGATTAAATACAACTGTTTGAAAGAGCCAAGAAAAAAACTATTTGACGTTTGTGGTAATGTTGCGCAAGCGCTCAATAAGAACAACATTTCATCTATATTATTATATAAGGGATTATGGTAGTTATTATTCCGAATAAATGGGGTAAATAGCTCCGTGGTAACGCGCCGGACTGTGGATCGTGAGATCCTCAGTTCGAATTCCACAGGTGACAGTTGCTAATTTAAATTTACGCCTGTGGTTCCTCCTCCACTAACATCTTTGGGGGCTATGATTTGATGGCTGGTAACCGCACTTCATACGCAAAATTATATCACTTTTCGAGATCTTCGTTAGCAGTGTGGCAAACCCATAATGGGTGAAAGGCGTGATGATATATTTATTTATTTATTATTCCGAATATAATACTATCATGGACATGATTTCATTCTGCTCCTGTAAATTCAGAAATAACCGAAGTGCCGAACACTCTGAAGTTTTTCTTTTCAAGTGACATTAAAAATTTTTCTCTCTCGTACAATAACGTAAGTGTAAGAAAGATAGATGAATCTAGAAATAGAATATGCGGTACTTTTTCTTGAAATTTCCTTAAAAAACTTAGCCATACTTTTGCACGTGGTTATTTTATCGCATTACCATTTATCCTCATGTTTCGTAATAGGCGAATTAGTTACCTTTTTTTTCCTATATCTCGTACACAAAGTCAATTTTGTGACACTGTTTTTCTCAAAAACAATGCTACAAAATAGAATTTTTTTTTATAAAATTAACAGTCTGTCAAACTTGGGGCTGTCGTTTCTCACGTAAAATTATTGAATCGGAGCCTCTGCGTCGGGGTTGCGGCCTGGGACCATATAGGTCCCGCGGGCAAAGCCCCTTGGTGACCAGTGGTATATTAAACATGCCGTACAATTTTATTTTATTTTTATTTTTTTTTTTTTTTGAATTTATGAACGTGAAATAGGAAAAGTAGTATGAACAACTCGTGTTACAATGCCTAATTGTAATACTGGTATTTTGCGTAACTCGCCTGCGGCTCGTTTACGCAAACTATACTCGTATTACAAAAAAGGTCATTGTAAAACTAGTTGTTCAATATACTATTAAAATCATTTGAAAAGAAAAACTTCATCCACGTCACGGCTTTAAAATAAAAGTGGATAATTGATTTCTGGATCTGTGATTGCCCGAGAAGAGTGAATTATGAATCCATAATAAAATGGGGTAAATAGCTCCGTGGTAACGTGTCGGACTGTGGATCGTGAGGTCCTCAGTTCGAATCCCACTGCCGACAGTTACAAATTTAAATTTACCCCTGTGGTTCCCCCTCCACTAACAACCTTGGGGGCTATGACTTAACGGCTGGTAACCGCATTTCATAGGCAAAAATATATCACCTACCGAGATCTGCGTAAGCAGAGTGCCACACCCTTAATGGGTAAAAGGCGTGATGATATATTTATTTATTTTATTTATAATTCACTGTCCTAAATTATGACTACTATAATTAATCGAAAAATTTTAAATAATAGGGATATATTTACACAGGAGTAGAAAAATTCATGTTTCTTTAGTAATATTATTATTTTAATACAATTGTAATCTCCATATGATAACAGAAGAAGGTTCATTAAACCGGTGTAATAATAATTATCAATTATTTAGTAAGTTACTGCACTATGTCTAGGTCACGAATATTTTTATTTCAATGTTTTTAGGCACGTTGGTTGAAAATAGAATGTTTAATTTAAAAATAATTAAAATTTAGAGCTAACACAACAACTAGAACAATATAAAGGTATGACCAAAGTTTCATTAACTATGTATGTACTTAGAAACACTTTGGTCAGTGGGTCCAGTTCTAGTTCCAATTTCCAGTAATAGATGAATTAAAAATCAGAGCACGTTTTCGTTTTCTTTGCTACTTTACGAATTTACACCTGGCTTGGAGTTTTGTTTGTTGAGCCCAAAACCAATGTAGAATCTCGTACAATCAGCGAATGTGAAATAGAGGGCTTTTACAGTTGACGCGTCAGAAAGAGAGCAGATGAAGATAAATGAACGAAACACAAATCAGTAATAACCATATTGCTAGAGCAGTCAGTTTTATTGATTTTGTCAAATTATCATTTTCATTTGTTGTTTCTTGTATATGTAATTAACTTTTGTTTTCATTTTATTTCAAACCATATGTGCTTTACTCAATGGAGTTTGTGATCAGGTATTCAATTTGAATGTTCCACTAATATTATCTCAAGAAATATAAGAGTTGCGAAGATAGTTAAATTAGCTAATAAATACCACTTTGCAAATCTATTACAAAACTATTAATATAATATTTTTTCGAACAGTGTGTCTCAAAATTCGGGGCACAAGTTTTTTATTTTAAATAGAAACATATGCTTTTCATTTTATTATTTTTTTAAATTGATTTTATTCCGAATTTAACTAGTACAAAATTCAGTACACTCATATTACAAATTTTTTAAGAAAAATGCATACCAAATTGATTAAAAAAATGCTTTGATAAAAAGTTTATTATAGCTATAACTTTTATTTGAAGTATTCTTCCACAAAATAATTTTAGAAAATTGCACAGCTCTGAAAGCGAGACTAAAACACTGAAAAACAAAGCTCGTACTTATTTTATAAATGTTTATAATGCGGCACTATTTACAGACTCTATTGAACTTGAAATCGACAGATGGTGCAGCCTGGTTATCTAATTAAATAGAAAGACTATTTATTTTCAATACCTTGAAATATTTTTGGAGCAAAATTTTTGGGCATTAAATTGTATTCCCCTTTAACTTGTTTTTCTGGTAAATAGTTTGCATTTAATTATTTTATTTACATATCCAGTTTAATTGTCTATGTATATTTAACTCTGTGTTTTGATAATTAACTCATACCATGGAAACTATATTGAAATAGTTACAATTACACGCATGGGATTTATTCCAAAACATACATTATGCCTGAAATGCCGGATTGTTAATTACATCAATTAATTATATACTACCAATAAGCTGTCTAGAGCTTGCCGAGGTCATTTGAAGCTTAGCCAAAAATTGGAGTAATTTGGCATTGATTATATTTCTTACAATAAAACTAAAATGCTAAAGCTGTTTATTTGTAACTGACAATCAAATTATTATTAAGTTTTAATATTGTACATTCCAAGTCAAACTTTCAATATTTTAAAACACAAGCAATATCATTCTCCAATTAGATTATTTCTTGTAATGTTTAAATATGAATCTAGTAGAATTACTGAAAAATATTTGAAACTACAATGTAGCGTTTTGCGAAACACCATCTAATCGGAACGCATAATAGTTTGTTTATACCGGGTGTAGAATTGAAACTGCTATTTTATTGATATGGCTTTAAATTTTTACTTATACAGTTTACAGTAAAAGTGTAAAAACTAAAGTTGTTTACAATTTATAATTGCATGCAATAAGGCCTATTTGGTGGTTAGTATTTCACGATATATCAATCAAATTAAAATTAATGTTTATTATACGGCCATGGAAAATTAAACAAAAAGGAAAAATATTTGACATTTCAGAAAACAGATTTAAATTTTTTATTGCATTGCTGTATTATTTTCTTTAAAAATTTCGTAGAAGACTGTAATGATAGAAATGCGAATTTCAAAAGTTCATTTCTTTCTATTAAATAAATAAATAAACTTAAAACTGTTTTATAAAATTTTTCTTTTTTGCAAGTTTTCATTGCCGATTGCCGTGCAATAAATAAATATTGTTCTAATTTGATTAATATATTAAAATCAATATTTAGTTAAACAAATAGGCCTTATTTCATGCATATTTAATTTCTCAACAAGTTTTGTATTTTCTCTTTTGCTGTTAAGTAAATAGGTAAAAATTTGCAGCAAAATCAAACGTCACATGTCAATTTCACAGCATGTATATTCTCTTATAGAAGGTAGTGAAATTTGTATGCTATGATATGATTGTACCCAATGTTAATATTGCAAATAATATACAGTAAAATTATTATAATTCATTAATTTATTTATGAATAACAATTGTATTTGTAACGAACAAACTATTTTGTGAAATGCCAAAGGTAAAATAAATATTCTACAGTAGTTTGCTCACAAGAATTTAATTATATTATACTTTTTTTGTTACGTTGTAACAAATGATTTTTTTATGTTATTACTCACGCAAAATACATTGTGTACATGCTATGAAAATCACAAAAAAGGAAATCTGAAAATGCCTGGTATTGTGGGAAAAGTAGCAACGATTACTGAAAAAAGAAAAGCATTTTTATTCTAATACTTTTTTCGATTATATATTTCATTTTATGTTTATAACTTGAAGTAAATTCAATTTGAATGGTGTTAGTTAAATGATATAGTAATGTATAAATACGATACTTACATTATGCACATATAAACTAGTGCGTAAATAGGAATGTAAATGTGACCTGGTTTAATGTTGCTTTAATCTATATTCACATAAAGCAGTTAAACGCATTTGCAAGCCTACGGAAAAATTTATATTGCCGATCTCGGTGGTATAGTGGCTATGTCATTAGCCTAGAAGGTACACCAGAGGTCGTGGGTTTGAATCCTACTGAAGAGCATGGTCGTTTGTGAAGTTCACATAATTCACAATTCATACATTCATGACAAAAGCAGTTAGGTCGCTTCCCATCTTCGCAAAAAAAAAATCAATTTAATTTTTCGCAATACTTTTATTATGTAAGGATATAAAATGAATACAAGGTTGAATTCAGAAATAATACTCTAATACCATCTCATTTACAAACATTATAAATTTATTTTGTAGCTGAGAATCAGTAATTTAAAAAAAATATTTTTTTTATCCATAATTGGATGTCACCTTTGATCCTCTATACAGGTTGGTGCTTCGGACGACGCAGTATAAGGATTTCAATGGTTAATTCTTAGTGCAATTATTTGCTCCCCTAATTTTTTTAGAGCAAAAGTTAATTTATATTTTATCTATAGAAAAAAATTCTATCTATTGATACTACTGTTTATAAATTTCCATAGTCCGGAAGAGGAGAAATCGAAGAAATTAAATTTTACATTTGTACAAAAATCAGTGATGCCATGAAACAATTAAAATAATAAATAAAAAACAAGCGCACTTACATTTGCGCTATTATTCTATTTGTCATATTCCATTGTTGTAATCAGCTACTAGTTTGTTTTAATTTCCAGCATAAAACCATTTAATCATTTATACTTTTTATTATATTGAGTATATTATAACAACGGTATTTACTAAGTTTAAACGATTTCTCCTCTTCCGGACAATGAAACTTAATGAACAATGGTAACTACAGATGCAGTTTTTTTTTTGCTTTAAATAAAATCTAAATAAACTTTTGCTCTAAAATAATTTAAAAGATTTTACCATTGAAATCTATATGCTGCGTCATCCGAGGCACCTGTACATGAGGTAGCTCGTCTTGCTGTTGTACCCTATATTATTAGGCCAAAACCACTGCTTTCTATATAAAACTAGATTGGACATAGGCCATATTCTGCCATCTGAGAGCGTTCCCAATTGAACGAGTGAAATCGAGGTTTAGTGACACTTTTGTAAAGTAAAGTACGCAATTTGAAGCTCTGTCTTCACTCTATCTACACTGCGTTCACCACCACCTCTCTTTAGGCCATACCACGAATTATGGTCATACCCACAGACAATAGAGATAGATTTTTATATATTGAAGTATCACAAAACCTCAATTTTGACCATCTTGGCAGCGTTCAATTGGGAACGCACCGTAGCGACTCATGTCCATGCCCAATCTAGTGTTATATAGAAATCAGTGGCCAAAACTCACTTTTTGCCCATTTTGCTCATACCCTATCTGTCCTCAAATTTTCCTATGATATAGTTCATTGATGTTTGTTTCTCAATTTCGCTTCCTCGTTCCTTGTTAGGTGCTTAACATTCGCAACAAGATGTGAGCTCGTGGGTGTAGATGTACATAGATGCAAGCTGCTGTGTATGGATGAGACAACGTTCACCTCAATTCTTGACATATAAAAACACACATCTTACTTGTGCGTAGGTGACACGAAGCCTGCATGTTTCATTGTACTCTACGCGAATATCAATACAAGTGTAAAGCCCGTATAGTTTCCAATAATTCAAATTTAGTTTCTGTTCAATAAGTAGTTGTATTTATGATTAACCTTAACATGGGCTAAATTTTACAGTCCATCTTAAAGAATAATACCTGTCAGCTGTAGCACGGCGGGCTGAGACTGAAACTTAGGGTGGTTGTCAAACAAAACACAAACACTATCTAAAGGTGATAAAATAATTCTTTAATTAAAATGATGAAATGGTGAAATGATGAATTGAACAATATAGAAAAAATTTACAAATAATACAACGACGACAACGAATGAATATGTTAACTTAGTTGCAGTTACCAAAACATATTTAACAAACAAAATCTATTTAAATTCTACATTTTGTAGAGCACTGCAGACGTGCAAAGACGTCTGCTCTGTTTTAAAATCTAAAACCCACTCTCTGTCTTGTGCTGGTCAAACATGTATCTACCCCATAAGCGGGTACGTGCAGGGAGAATGGAAAACGTTTCCCACAGAACTAACACAAAAATTCGTAAAAACTTAAACCTTATCTAGGGTTCGACGAGGCCTCTGCATAAACCTATCAACCTCAGATGACATCTCAAGCCGATATTTCATAATATTTGCCGCCATAATCTCAAATGACTATTTATGATAACTAAAATTCTAACACACATGTATAGCAATAAATTAAACTCAAGAAAGCAAGAACTCCTGTCAAGACGATTTTCGATGCGTTCAAATCCCAACGCAGTTTGAAACTTGATATTATAAAATCGTTTTGACAGTAAAAACAATAAATCGTATTCTGACTGTTCGCCTTGTTACACAGCTATCTCGGAAATTAATTCGCTCGAAAGGGTAAATAGATCTTTCGATTAGCATGAAACAAGAAACTTCTAAAAGTATGAAATAAGATTTAAATTGATAGGTAAAACTATAAAATTTATTTTTTAATGGAGATAATTAAATGTATCTTCATAATCAAATTGAAACAGGTGAAACACTTCGACAAGCAGTGAATTGCCTTTAGACTTTGTTCCGACTTCAAGCCTTTGAGGTATAGTCCGTGAGCCAGCTTCAAAAACTGCAACCCATTTGATCAAAAGTTTCAGTATGTTCTATGGAATCTACCCGTTTAGGTACATCGAAAACGCACGTCTGCCATTTAGATCTGGGTGGAATTAAAAATGGCGCCCATTAAAGAAGGAAAGTAAAAGATGGAATTTTGAATATTGTGACCAAAATTTTCTTTTTTATCACATGATACTAGACGAAAATACAAATCAAAAGACACCAGTCTGCCACTCGTATGTGGCCGGGTTGCCTCAGCAGACGAATTTCAAAATTTAAAATTTATTGCTCGAAATTTGACTCAAATGACCAAAATGTTCTTTTTATCCCATGATACTAGACGAAAATACAAATTAAAAGACACTAGTCTGCCACTCGTACGTGGTCGGGTTGCCTCGGCAGACTGGTGTCTTTTGACTTGCATTTTCGTCTAGTATCGGATAAAAAGAAAATTTTAGTCATTTGAGTGAAATTTCGGGCCATAAATTTTAAATTTTGAATTTCGTCTGCCAGGACTACTCGACCATGTACGAATAGCAGACTGGTGTCGTTTCTTCTAGTATCATGAAATAAAAAAGAAAATTTTGGTCATTTAAGTCAAATTTCGAGCAACAAATTTTAAATTTTGAAATTCGTCTGCTGAGGCAACCCGGCCACATACGAGTGGCAGACTGGTGTCTTTTGATTTGTATTTCCGTCTAGTATCATGTGATAAAAAAGAAAATTTTGGTCACATTATTCAAAATTCCATCTTTTACTTTCCTTCTTTAATGGACGCCATTTTTAATTCCACCCAGATCTAAATGGCAGACGTGCGTTTTTCGATGTACCTAAACGGGTAGATTCCATAGAACATACTGAAACTTTTGGTCAAATGGGTTGCAGTTTTTGAAGCTGGCTCACGGATTAGTACCTCTACTTAAATAATTGCTTTACAAAAATGAGAAACCGGAATTGGTAGTTTTCTTGAAGATCTATGTATAAAGTAATAATAATTAACTTGTTATAATTGAATCGATGTAATAGTTATTTAAGTATCAAGGCACTGAAGTTGCCGAGGCCCGTAGGGTCAAAGAAAATAAACCATGTGAGTGATAAAAAGGAACTTCAGTGCCGAGGAACATATTAAGTTTTATTTGTAATCTAAAATTCGAAAAAACTGTATAAAAATTACAATATAGGTTAAGTTTATACATCTCTCAGTTGTCAATTGAAACTGACAGTCAGTGTTGCCAACGTCGAGAAGTGAAGTTATCGTACGTTATTATGTATCAAGGCACTGAAGTTGCCGAGGCCCATAGGGCCGAGGAAAATAAACCATATGAGTGATAAAAAGGAACTTCATTGCCGAGGTACATATTAAGTTTTATTTCAAATCTAAAATTCGAAAAAACTGTATAAAAATTACAATATAGGTTAAGTTTATACATCTGTCAGTTGTTAATTGAAACTGACAGTCAGGGTTGCCAACCTCGAGAAGTGAAGTTATCGTAAATAACACTCAAAATTATGTGTTTTGTCCTCAATTTCGTCATCGGAATTAATTAGTTAATTCTTCTTGCAAATTTTGTTTCATGTTACGTCCAAATTTACTATAGTACTTCAATATATCTGCCAAAATTACCCTAATTATACAATAATAATTTAAACGTTGCCAAAACTGGGTTGCTCAAAATCGTTGTATAATGGGTTACTTTAGTGACGATTTCTAAACTTTAACTGGCAGATTTATGAAAAGAATTAACGCTAATTCCATTTTTTTCAACCTCTGTAACTTTATTTCTAAATTAATTACGTTTTTATTAAACGTACGTTTTTTACCTCCCGCCTACCTCTAGGAAAGGGAGGTATTGTTTTTGGTCAAAAAATTTGGTAGTGAGTTTTCAATGAATAAGCACGTTTTAGGGTCCCTACAATACGATTTTACTATTTTCGCGATGATGTCTGTATGTATGTATGTGTGTGTGTAGTCTGTGGTAATTTTTTCGTCTCGCATAACTCAAATACTATAATACCAAAAAATACAATTTTGTGAATTTTTGTTACTTATATTTAAATGAAGAGCTGATTAGATTTTGGATAAAATTGGTCAACCGGAAGTAGCAGTTTACTTGAAGCCCTTAACAGTTTTTCGTGAAAAACATGGTTAAATTTCCTCTTTCAACAATTTATGTTATTTTGAAAGTTGAAGAATATTTAATTTTACATGTGTTTTGATTACACTAATTTTATTAATTTTCATTAGCTTTAGAGATAATAAAATATAAAGAAATTAGATTTCACAAATCTTGCACTCCTTGTACTCCATGGAAACATTTAAATATTTTCAATTTTTTACGAAATGTGACACATGTCATTGTGATTGTGAAGCTGTTTTCTTAGTGAAATATATGTCAAAAAATTAAATAAATATACGAAAGAAAATTAAAATTCTCAAATATAAATAGAAAGTAAACAAATAAGAAGGTATGTTTCTGTATCATCAAATACTATTTTGTACCGTTTAAGAGTAGTATTGGGCGGGAGGTTATGTGCTGGACACATCAGATTTTTATTAATTGTAATGGTAGCGCTTGATATAAAAATTCATTATTGTCCCATTATTTAGGGAAAGGATAAGGAATTTATAATTACAAAGAATATTTCAACACATCAAGTTTACCATCTTAAGGTTACATGCCATTTATTTGATAGTTTTGAAAGCATTCCTATTATTATAAAAAAATTAAAATTTTAATGAAGTGTTTACAGTCACTGAAATATAGTATTACTGGAACGCTAGCTTGTAGACTTTTGTTAATGCGAAGAAAAAACGAGCCTGAAATACCCATCTTTGTTTAAAATTTATTTCTCGTGTCGCATTTTCAACGTCATTTAGCGTTCCAGAATTATTATATTTCAGTGTTTACAATGCGTTTATGGCCCCTTATTGGGCTTCCAATATTAAAATACGCTAACTAGCGGCAGAATTCTGAACTACGTCTCGCGGTACATTGTGTTTTTGACGTTTATTCTGAGTTTTTATTTATTTAAAGAATTTGAACTTATTTGTTATTTTTTCTAAATTTTTATCAACAGTAGAATTTCAATGGAAGTATTACATTTATCTATGACGATTTATTTAAATAAGTACTACATTTAATTTGTAGATTAGAGGTTAAGATGGAGTTTTCTCTAAAAAAACCTGTTAAAAACAGAAAAATTTGCATTGTTTATGACTGCAGTTCTTCTGCTAATAAAATTCGAACAGTTTGATTTCATTCATTCTCAAAAAAAGGTGAAAGACTAGTTTGTGTGAAGAAAAATGGGGTGTCACAATGATGTGTGACAGTGTGACAAATTTAAGGGATGGAAAAGAGCATTGAAAATTGCGATGATGTAGTTGATGTACTTCCACATAATATTATGTGGCCACTATTTATTATTTGCTGGCCTTCTACCATGCTTATAGAAGATAAAGAGCAACGTGCGAACACTGCGAACTTACATATACTATCTAAATCTAAGCAAATAAATGAATCCATACTACTATTTAAACTAAAAGTAAAATAAAACTATTGAAAACAACAACACATAACTACAAAAATATTAATATTAAATACTACTAGAAAATATATAAAACTACAAACTAATATCAACAAAGAAAAATGATAACCTATCAAACAAAATAATGCTACAGTTAATAACTACTTACCTACAATAAAAAACTACAAAACAACTAATGGCTAATGTAAATATAACTATAGTCTATAATTAATAATAAGAAAATCTAAACAAATCTACCAAATACACTAATAAAACACAAATTACCACAACTAGAGCACGCATTCGCCATAGAAGACCATACAAAATGAATCTGACCAAGGAGCACCAGGAGATTCCACTCACATGTAAAAAAATTGTATCGTCGTTGCCATGGTAATTATAATTGCGGCCACAACCGTTAGATGCCACCACATATAATATTTATACATATTTTTAAAATATTTATCATTATTTTATTCAAGACAATAAAAATCAAAGTCACATATGTCAAAAATAAAATATATTTTGAAAGAATCCATTTGCATGATACAATTTATATCAGTGAATTTAACAATGTCATTCTATCCACAATTCATCTAACGTTGATATTTTCCATCATACACCCAGACCATGCTAACTTCCCAGAGAAAGGCATATATTTCTTGCCGCATCTTTGAAAAATATTGAAAACATAATTAATAATTATATTCTATCGGATTTACTTGTGCATTGAAAATAGCGACAAATTTACCTATAGTCAAATTTAGTTTAAGTCTAGAATTCCATCACGCAATGCTCTATGAATCTTTCAATTTATTATTTAAAGGAAAATGATTGGTGGAAAAGAAGGTCCTCGTTTCGAACTTAATAGATTATTGAAATTCGTATATATATACTTCCCAGTTGATGGAAATTCACTGAAAATTAATATTCAATAATAATTACATAAATATCAATATTTGTAATTTAAGTACTTACAATATCGTACCATTGTACATCAATGAAATATTACTTCACATAACGATGAAATTCTAATTTTAAGTACTTTTCAATATAAACTTGTGTTTTTGGAAAATTTATGACAGATGTGACAATTTAATAATTGCTTTAAATAAATCGTAGCCTACGTTAATATTCTGTAAGCAAATATAAGTGCGGCCAGATCCGGCAGATGGCTCGCACAACGCGAACCTAATTTTACTATGCAAGTGAAATCTCCTGGTGCTCCTTGAATCTGACATGTACCGCTAGAGATTTGTGATCAGCGCCATCTCTTGATAGTTTGGAAGCCCAAACTGGAATATGTTATTTGAATACTGTTCTAGTTGTTTAGAGATGATGAGGTTATGTTGGGCATATCAAATAAAACTTTTTTTTAATAAATAATATTATTTATCCAGTCTTAATCGTTAGCGTAAAGCTGCTTAAAATAAAAATTGGAATCAATAGAATCCCCTTCAATGCCATACTTCAATTACAAATTCATGGTCAGCACTCTATTCCACATTTTGAACAAAAATAAACAGAAAACAATAACTTCAGCAGAGCTTTCCATATCAATGACATGGTTGTCATGTACACGCTGCACTCGTGGCGAGCTGAAATGTTCTCTCAAATCACTCAGTTAATATCCATCGAGTACATATTCCTTTCATTTCCATTTATTTTACTCTAAATCATTTTTATAAAATATTCAATGATTATCTTTCATATCCAGATTATAATACGAGTTATTTTTATATTATTCTACGATCTTTTTTCTTGAAAATGAGCATCAGAAAAATGATTAATAGTACTACTTGAGTAATAAAATTATGTAAATTTGATAATTGATAATAGTGACCAACAGAAATTTGAACATGCTAGTTTTACTTTCTTATTTAAATAGTATAAAGAATTATAAATAAATATTGTGGCAAAATTTTCAGGAAAATATGTCTTTTGAGGTCCCCAGAATTACTCACGAACAATAAAAGGTAACGAAACTTAATAATTTAAAGTTTCATGTGCACAACATTTGCTCGACACACAAAATAATAAATTCAATACATGAAAAAAATTTTGGTTAAGGTTCTGTGATATTTATTAAAATTCGTCGTAATATTTTATCAGGAAGAACAACACAACAATTAAAGAACTTAAAAAAACGGGCAAAAAGAAACAAACACTTTCCAAGGTGTTAAAATTGATATATTAATTAATAGGTTAAATAGATTGATTAAACAGAATGACAAAACAATTACAAATATTACAATTGACTAAGACGTACGAATATATTAAATAGTTGCAGTTATCAAAACATTTTACGAAGAATTTACTTAAAATATTATATCTTGTAGAGCACTGCAGACGTGTGAATACGACTTGCTCGTTTCAAAATCTAAAAGCTTCAGTTGGCCAAACACACCTACCTACTCCATAAACGGGTAGGTGCAGGGCAAGGAACCTCTTGCAGGGCGAACACAAAATTCGACCAGGCCTATCTGTAAATCAGTCAACCTCAGATGGCATCTCAAGCCAATATTTCAGAATATTTTCCGCGGTAATCTCAAATGAGTATTTATGAAAACTAAAAATCTAACAATGTTCCTCACACATGTGTGGCAATAAATTTTACTCAAGAACTCCTGTCAAGACGATTTTCGAAGCATTTAAGTACAAACGCAGTTTGGAACTTGATATTTTAAAATTTATTTGATAGTAAAACAATAAATCGTATTCTGAATATTCGTCTTATTAGTTGTTACATAACTAAGTACAAACAAATTATGAGTTATAAAACAGAGGAAGCGATGTCTTGTTGCACTAGTAGTCTTCATTCCATTTCACATTAGATTTTTAAAGCTTTTCGTATGAGAATACCATTGGTCCATTGACAAGTTCCGATTATGCTATAATTTTTGTTTCCTCAAATGTATTTTGTGCATAAATTTAATGACATAACTAGCCACGGCAAATTTCTCTGGTTGGTTCAAACAAATGGCCCATTTGTGTTCACTGCATTTAGTTGATATCGTTCTGCTACTCCCTCTAATGTCTCATTTTCCACATTCACATAGGATTTTGAAAACCAGTTCAGATATCTTTTTCAATTTAATAAATTCAGTTTATTTTTAATATTTAAATAGATTCGAAAAAGACTTTTAGTAAATAATGTTAGTAATGATTGGAATAAAATATTAAATTTACAATTTTCTTGTATCTGATTTTCTATATACAATAACATATTTCAGTAAACAAATTTGCTGAGATATCAAACTAATAACTCAACGTAGTACTGTTTAAGCAGTAAAATTTAGATTTATAGATTTAAGTAGGTCGTGTGTTGCCCACATTTTCTGTATAGATGTAAAAACTACATCGTTCATATTTATTAACAGAAGAAAACCAATATATGAGGAATATTCACCGAATCTGTTCCTCTTTAATGTTTACATGCCTTTTAAAACCATAGAAAATGTTCTTGTTGTAGTTATTCTCTCGTGTACTTGTATGTTGAAAATGTAAACGCAGGCGTAATGAATTGTCTTGCTTTATTTTCTGTTGCTGAAGTTTCTACATTCTGCAGAATAATTTAATGTTTGTTCAGAGCTTCAGAAAGGTACAGACGCTTATTACACTGTAATCTGAGTTTTCGGAAGTTCATTTCAATTAAAATAAACCTTTATAATAATTAGCAGCTGCATTCTAAATTTTAACTACGAATTTAGAGGGATTTTACGAGCGAAGAAAATGGCTTTTTTGTACTCCTGTGGCTAATTTATACTGGATTATATATAAAGTGGCTATAACACCCCATTGTGGGGTTGATCCGCTTTTTTCGAAGTTCTCTCTATCCTTAATTACAGGGGGTCACTCCCTTTTCCTTTCGGTTAATATTTCCGTGTTTAACTTTTGTCTATTTTTTTCTGTCTATTGTTTTTGTTTTCAAATTTGTAAACCCTGCGTTGCGGAAATCTTCTTTCACTTCCTGGAACTATGTTGATCGCGGTTTTCCTCTTCTTTTTCCGGAATCCCATTCGTAGTACATATATTGTATATCATTTCTTCTGTACCTGCTCTCCATATATGGCCCATCCATTTCACGTGTTTTATTTCTTACTATGTCTTCTATTTCTTGTTCAATTTCGTAGTTCTGTATTCATTGTAGTTAAATTTGATTGGTATCAGTACTGTTCTCAATATTTTCTCTCTGCTATTCTTAATTGTTCTTCCTCTTATTTTGTCATTGTTATAGTTATAGTTTATACTGGATTTAATTTACAAATTTTGATTTAGAAATTTAGATTTACTGAATTTATTAAATTTTAAATCTACCAATCTAGATTAGACTTCGAATTTTATTCTATGTTCCACTTTGAAAGATATTAAAGTATTTTATCCACAACTGTCAAATAAAATTCCAATCATTCATTCATTTTTATCAATTAATGACCTTTGTTACTGTTACTAATTAAATAATATTGACAGTTCAATGGAATAATATTATTTAACCGTTAAGTCAAATTCTAATCTTTCCTATCAAGACAGCAAACATAAAATTACTTTAAGTCATTATTTTTTCACATAAAACTTTATTTTTTTAAGCTTACATTGTATCTGAAAATCGGTGTTAAGATTTTCTGCTAAATGTTAAATCACAGAAAAATTTCTACTTATCTTATATTTCAAAACAAATATGTTTTCTGAAGACGAAATGTTATGGATAATGTATAATATTCTACTCACATATAATGGCTATTACTCAGTCGAATGATTTACATCACACACTTTCGCTTCATTCTCATGAGTAATAGCATACATTACATGCTTATTGAATAATATACTAATATTTATCGCTTCATTTTGCGCATCTATTTCACTACAATTTATGAAGATCACAAGTAAGTCAACTGACAATCTAGACACATCTTACTTTTCTTAAAATTTATAAATAAAAAATAAACCAGCAAATGTATTAATATGTATTTAATATTTTTAAAATTAAATATTTAAATCTAAATGGTATTAAATATGGCATCATTGAAACACATTAAAATGTCAATTTCAATCAGATCATAACTACCGAGGTTTGTGCAATATTATTTGTACGAAAAGCATAAAACTAATAACTGTCATACAATGGAACGGAGTTCTTCTTTACTATAGTAATTATTGTCGTCAAAGTTGTATTATAAATATAAACATAAATTATAATATGTCTAATATATTAGAAAACAATTAATATAGTTTTAGTAATTACTATATTTACACGTAAATTTTCTTATTTATGTTACGATAACTAATATTATATTTATAGGTAACCGAACTTCGTACGTAAATATATATATATATATATATATATATATATATATATATATATATATATATATATCACTTACCGAGATCTGCGTAAGCAGAGTGCCACAACCCATAATGAGTAAAAGGCGTGATGATATATATATATATATATATATACATTTAGAGGTAATATATTTATTTCATTGCTGTTAAAACGAAAAAATTATTGCGGAAAAAAACAGGGGAAAATGGAACGGGGAAAAACGACCAGGGGAAAAAAGCCGGGAAAAAATAAAAAGCAAATATAAAAATGTGTTCATAAGAATTTACCGATCGCATATACCTATTGTGAAGATTTACGAAATGGACGTTGCTTATTCGACACATTTTAATGAATGATTACAAAAATAACTATTATGTCCAAACGTTACGTTATTGTTATCATAGCATCCCTGGTTTCAGGATTGTAATTTACCAAATAACACCCTAGGGCCTACTATACATTTGACGTTGTTGCTATTGGGCACAGAATACACAAACACTGACTTCTATTGGCAGATTGAAATAAACAAATCGGCACTATTCGCTAGCCTAGCACGCCAGAGGTCGTGGGTTCGAATCCCACTGAAGAGCATGGACGTTTGTGTTGTTCATAAAAATTCATATTCATCTACTCATGAGGCGGCATATGACCATAGTATTTAGTCCGCCTCTCATCTTCATAATAAAAAAAAAAAAAAATCGGCACTATAAACAAATAAGAATATCGCGTTACCCAGTTACAGTGTTTGCAAGCAAATAGATTAATCTATCTAACAAAACACAATGTTATGACAAAAATCGATAAAAATCTTTAATAAAATAATATATCGATCGGACATTTAACGTAGAACTCACGCAACAAGTACTTTAAACGGACAATAATTCCTTCGATCGACGTACACATCTCAGGCCCGAGGCCCTTGAAAGCACACTGTTGACCTCAACCATTATTGTCCCCTTATAACACCCTTGATACGTTCGTTAATATTTCATAACGCCAACTAGTGGTAGAAAGCTGAATTAACTATAAGGTACATAAATTTCACTGTAGTTTGAAAGTAATTGTTATTTTCTTTAAACTAATAACAATAGTAGTTATTTTAGAAGTATTCCATTATAAGTATTACATTTGTTTGAGCCGTATTATTTAAATAAGATGTAAAAATGAAAGGTACATTGTATATCGAATTTGTAGATTACAGGTTCAGATTGAAGTTTCTCAAAAAAAATCTGTAAAAACAGGAAAATTTGCTGAATGTATGACTGTAGTTCTGCTACCAATAAAAACAAACTACCAATACTAAAGCACGGATTCGCCATCATAAGATATCATACAAAATGAATTTCACATGTACCTTTCGTGAATTGTGATCAACGCCATCTCTTGATAATTTGAAAGCCCAATACGGTTGTAAACTTTCTAGTGCACTAAAGTCATAGTAAAAATTTATAAGGGAGAATTTACACGAGTCTCAAAAAAACTAGGACGAAGAAAATAATGATGTCACCGCCACAATAACTTGATATAAAAATATGGCCTCGTAAATCTAGATTTTGTCACACTTCTCTTGGGATTGTGATGCGTTTATAAAAAAGTACAAAAAAGGACAAAATATAAAACTAACAAATGGTTCCCAAATGTGTGCCACTCTGCTGATATTATTAGAGCTTAGTAAATGATAGGAGTATATTTTATTTATGTATAATGAAGTAATACAATATGCAACACATTCGGCATGGTAGACAAAAAAATTACTTCTATATGATTTATAATAAAGTATCCGTAATTATTTTTAGCCAATCACAGAGCATATTGTTTCGTCGGCTTTCACAATAATTGTATGTTTTGTTTTCCGTAGCAATCTGTAATAACTATTAACATACCTAACTTTGTTATGAGTAAAATAACAGCCGCAGTTTACCGGTTTCAGAATATGAAGACGATAACGTCATTAATAATTATTATTTTTTGAAATTCTTTTATAAATATCGTCTGTCTTAATTTTAAAAGGTGATCAAGTAAGTCTGTTTGTTTTTATTTAACACCATGGTTACAGTTGTTTTGTATTATATTTATAATTTTTTTTTTCCTAAATCGATACTAAAATGCAAGATATTACTACGCAAAGTTAGCTAAAATAGTAGTTAAAGTTAAATTTTACAGACTCTTATGTCAAAATTTTACTTCACAGACTGTTATGTCAAACTTGAATTACAAACCTAAAATAACGAACAAATTATTATACCGGGTGGAACATCATACCTGTGTACATAGGCGATTAAGATGAAAAAAATAATTTTTCCTACAACTGTCAAAAAAACTTGACATTTTTTCATTGTTTTCAATACGCAAAATATGCTATTTTTTGGTTATATATAAACAACACTTGTGTTTCCCAGGCAACGTGAAAAAAAGTATTTTGCGCACATGGGCTACAAACTCTTTGCCGCATTGTAAGAAGATTGAATAAAAATACGTATATTTGAAATGTATTCAATATTTTTTTTGTAAATTAAACATGCGCAAACGCACAGCTCTTGCATCTTTGCAACTGACTGAACTGCGTGCTAAATGAATCAGTTACTTGTAAATTTTTGATTTTTTTTTTATTTATTGAACACAAACTTGCAACTAATTAAGAACAGAAACGACATAATAGAATTTAAAGGATGATTGACAAATTCGATAAATAAAAGATTGAATTAAATTAATAATTTACGACATTAACCTAACCTAATCTAACTTAAAAAAAATTATACAATTGGTAATAAAAAAAACTTATTTAAGGTAACGTTAAGTATAATTATTTATTAATATTTAAGGTAATGCTGCAGTTTTTATACGAGTAATGGTTAATATTTATTAATGCCCGAAAATTTATTGGTTGAAGCCCAGAATTTGGTTTTCTATATTGATGTTGACAGGTACGTGTTGAGTGTTTTTGTTGCTTAGTAACATCAAAATGTATCAATAAATTAGTATGAAAAATTTAATAATAATAGTTATTTACTTTACAAGTGGGCAAAGTAAGGAATTACCCACGAGAGAAATTTTAGCTCACGAAGCCGAAGGCTGAGTGAGATAATTTTATCGAGTGGGTAATTCCACTTTGCCCACGTGTGAAGTATAACGTTTTATCCAACACTTCTTAATAAATGAAAAATTTATTAAAGAAATATTATTTGACAGTGACATATGCTTTAAATTTTTAAACTAAAATGTCAATCGAAGTAGTTACCAAGGTGTTGTGTGTTATTATTATTGTTATAAATAAAAAAATACTCACTAGTGGCTTTCCTCAAAATTATACCCACTAGTGGATAATCTGTTACTTTACTTGTTTAAAATCGCCATAATTATAGAGCATTTATTGAGAGGTGTTGGATAAAATATTTATTTAATTCATTTCTTTTATTTGAATATTAAGAAAGTTGTAGGAAAAATATTGTGTGTATTACGGGTGCAAAATGGCATTGCTGCTCTCGCATAATTGAAGCTCTCAGCTGCGCTTCGAGCTTCAAACTTTATGCTCGTGCTACAATGCAGCATTTTGCACCCTTAATACACAAATAACTATTTCCGTGCGCATTGCTCCCCACATTATTTTAGGCAAAAATGCTTGAAATACATGTTGTAGAGCATAAAATTCTGCATCTAATTCAATAAACAGAATTACTTTTACATGCTTTGTAACGACAGAAATTAAATATGAAAACATTGCAAAATACGTTGAAAATATCAAATAACCATGGAATTGAAACAAAAATAAATAAATGTTTGACATTTGACAGATTAATGATTAATTTGACGGGTAAAATATCAAATAGACAGAAAAACGACAAGCATTTATTAATTTTTGTTTCAATTCCATGGCTATTTGATATTTTCAATGTAATTTTCAATGTTTTCATATTTAATTTCTGTCGTTACAAAGCATCTAAAAGTAATTCTGTTTATTGAATTAGATGCAGAATTTTATGCTCTACAACATGTATTTGAAGCATTTTTGCCTAAAATAATTTGGGGAGCAATGCGCACGGAAAAACAGTTTTTTCATGTTAATCGCCTATGTACACAGGTATGATGTTCCACCCGGTATAATGTTACAGGTGAATTTATTTATATTTACCTTAAATAATAATTTAACGGATTTAATGCAGACCACATGCAGCACACGTTTAAGAACATATAAAAAATTATGAAATTATAACCTGAATGACACTTTGACAGTATTTTTGTTATCACAGCCAACCCCGTCGCAACAACAAGCTGACGTTTTACAAATACATAGTGCTATTTATTTATGTTTCTAATTAATAATTTAACGATTTCAGAAAAAAATATATTGTTTACCTCGGCACTCAAGTATTATTTATTACTCTTATGGTTTATTCTTTTCGGCTATCGCCTCGGATAATAAATTCCATATTCGTAATAAAAAATTATACTTTAGTGCCTTGATATACAAATAACTATTTTACCTAAACGTCAAACGTATAGGATAAAAAATGTATTTTGGCAATGCTAAATTACCTGAAAATATTTGGAACGCAGCAGGTGAAGCTCTGAACAGCTTAATTCCGTCTGTATTGATAAATGGCGTTATATTATTGTGTTATATTTTCATTTTCTTGACTGTTTTAACAGGTCAGTATGGTAATATATACAGTATAGAGTTATTACATACTTTCCACCATACTTTTGTGCATGTAAACATAGGTTTAATATCCTGAAACCGGTAAATAGATAAAAATTATAAATTTAATTTTACGTTTACCTCTCATAATTGAAATGTATTATATCAATAAATTATCTTTATATAGTATGTGTAATAAGAAAATATTAGAAGACTGAGGCAGTGATCATAACAAGGGTGATAAAATTGTAACTTCGGAAGCGCTCGTAATAACTAGTTTTTATTCATAATTTTATGCTAGAAAATCACAATTTTTATGCTACTGTAATCCTGAAAGTTGTGACGTCACAACGCCTACCGCTCACTTCATGCCAATTGGTTAATAAACAAGTAAGGCGCTCATTTAAACATTTGTTTCATAGACTACTACCATACATCACCTTTGTTTGTTGGATATACAAGTAAAATGAGAAGTTAATATCTATAATTAAGGATGATTGTAAATAAAATAGTATACATAGTTCGGTGTGAGTTCCATTACAGCCTTGCGCTATTGGGAAAAAAACTCGAATGTAGGTGGCAGGACGGACAGTGACAAAATGGCGTCAATAACGAGGAAAACAAACTATCTGTCATAGCTGCATGTACATGTTTATTGAAGAAAATACTGTTAATTAACCGTTCTAATCCGATATAATTGCATTTGTTGTTGAATTGGAGTATTTGGTAGTTCGGTATGTAGAGGTTTTTCGAATAAACAACTGGTTATTTACCGTACTAATCTGATATTATTGCTGTTGTTGCTGAGTTTGAACATTCTTAGTTCTTGTTTCGAGTTGTAAACATCTACACATTTTGTGAAATTATGGAGAAAATTACTATTGCGTGAAGTGATATTTTTGATTATATTTAGTTAAAATAATACAAATTTTCTTTTCTATGCTATTGACATTCAAAGTTGGAAATAGCTTCAAAGTATTTATCACTAATTTCTAAATAGTGTTAACTTGTATACTTTTGCCAACATACACTGTTTTATCTACAGCTACTAATTTAGCAACTAACTGCCGAATGTCTTCAACGAATTCTGGAGTTACTGTTATTTCTTCTTCCAACTCTTCTGCACCCAGAACATCTAGAGG
The DNA here is from genome assembly GCA_963942605.1 of Poecilus cupreus. Lineage (NCBI taxonomy): Eukaryota > Metazoa > Arthropoda > Insecta > Coleoptera > Carabidae > Poecilus > Poecilus cupreus. Next base: position 22,910,397 of record OZ012718.1, read on the forward strand.
TTGATTTTAAAATTCATAATCATTCCTTTATGGTTGATGGTTTTTAAACACCTGTTTGCCGTATATGGGCGATCTTAAGTCAATGATATTTATGAATTCATGTAAAAATAAAGACATTCCCACTTACTTGGATGAAAATCAGTAGCCTGAAAGTGATCAGAACAAACAGACATTGCTTTTGAGACATGTTTCCCAATTCGGAGAACAATTTTGATAATAATGGATCAATGGATCTTTAGTGAAGGAGTGTATACTGATATCAACTGTTTTATAATTATTACACTGTGCCACTGAACAATATCTTTTGCATTTGCTCGTCATTGTTCGATTTCATATCTTCACATATACTAACTAAACACTACTATATACACTATTAACACATTTAATACTACTTAAAAGTATTAGACTAATACTAAAACACTATTTATTTACTATAATAAACCTGAATATATTTGTAAATTTGAATACCATTCTACAGCTTTACTATGTATTTGAAATGGAGCAACGAATGTTTTCCTCAATTCTTTAGTTTATATTTTTGCCGCAAGGTGTCAGCTACTTTGACTTTTTTCCTTAATATCTGAGCCTCGAGGCTTCGTATACTATTTATTTGTCATTTAAAAGATCACATTTGTATTACTAATGACCTAAAATAATGAAAAAGAAAATAATTAAACGGAATATGTCATATGTCGGAATCCCTTATTGTCTTCTATTTTTTACAATCAAACTTTTTTCAAAATTAATAAATATTTCTGCGTAATCTATTATTGAAAATACTGTTTCACTGTTTTTGCCGTATATGTCAGAACAGACAATGTATCAGTATGATCGAACGTGGTAGGAATACATATACCTGACGCGTAGTTTTTTGCAGGGAAGTCAAATTGATTATGCTGGGAGGAGGCGGCCTGCAAGAGTATTAGTGTTGGTTCTTCGTGTTGTTTGTACGATTTATTACCGGGAGCTCACATATTACATACGGACATGCCGCGTTGCTACAAAAGGGTGGTCAGTGTAGCCAGTCGGATCTATATTTTCTGGGATAGGTGAAAAAAACACGCAACATATATGATATCTCAAACGAAAGGGACAACAGTTTTTACAATATTACTCGTGTGTGACATAATATACTAATTTGTAGTGTTATGTTAGGAAATATTCTACAGATATATCATTTTTGTCATTGTGACATTGAGGACAGATTCTTTAAAAAGTGAAAATGAGATTTTTGACAGATCACTGACATAAAAAAGGAAAGTAAATGCAAGAATTGCATTATTTACAAATTTACATAAGTAATAAAAGTATATTTTATAATTTACACGGAAACTTATTCCCGAAAAAGAAGTTTACGAAGCGAATCAGCAAAGCAAGCGAGAGTTTTTTCCATTATTTATTGCTCAATACATTCGCTCGTGCTTAAGAAAGCTTAGGGATGTGACATGCCTATACTATTCCCAGCAAACACAGTTGTAACATTGATGTACCTGGTATGTAATATCTGAAACCTAAGAAGTATATCATTTATATACGTACTAATAACGTAATATACATATACCATGTCGGACATCTCTTGAGAAAGCGTAAAATTATATTGTTGGTATGTCACATTGGTCTTGGACATGGTACATACCTACACAACATTTATATGTTATGTTACCGTATTTATAACATATTCACAGTTAATTAGAAAGTTTTATACATATTTTTTTTTATATATAGCAAAGAAATTTTAAAAATTTTATAGTGTACTGATCAACTTTGAAATATATTTAATTTAATTTTGCTAAGTGGTTATACATTTCCGTATCGTAATTTATGTGAAGGAAATTGTTAATTTATAAATAAATAAACATTTTCAAAGATATCTTTCTCAAAAATGTACAAAAACAACTATTCCATTCCTATATTCAAAGTTGTTTGTACTCGCGACATAACTGTGTTTGCTGGGTTGATTAAGTAATATAATGAAAGATAGGCCACTTTAGAATTTTAAGCGATTTCTTTAGTCAGTACTATTTCTAATGAGGAAAAAATTCGCGTGATTACTTAGTACATTCTTGTTACAGTTTGAGAACGGTTTAAATTATTTTCTGAACGTCCTACATATATCAACCCATTTCATAACCTACATTGCATTTTATTTATTTGATTAAATTTGAAATGTAGGTATATTTTTCAGTTTCATTATATTAAAATATATTTTCATGCCTCCGTTCAAAAACACTAGTTTTACAAATCTCAAAATCATCCAGGAACTACTTGGGGTCAGGCTTAGGTCGAAAAAACTTTTGTAAGATTAGGGCATCAATTGAGTATCAGTTTTGTGCATTAGTTCTATTTAATGTTTGAGAGCTTGGAGGTTAGAGATTTCCATCAATTTTAGAGTTAAATTGTTAATTGTAAACTCAAATGAAAGTAATTATAAGTAAATTTTTAGTTACAGTACACAACCGATAAAAAAATATAAACTAAATAAATGTCACCTAATTAAAAAAAAAACAAATGAATTGTATATTTTTATAAATTCCTAGTATTCTTCTTTACGAATGATTTGATACCAACATAAAAATATTCCTAGTATTTCATATTTGACAAATAAATCAGAATTTCATTTAATAAAATTATGACAAAATCTACACGAAAATTAATGTGTATCACAAGTCCAGACATTGTTTTGAGAGTACTCGTAATTTGCAAGCCTCGCCTTCGGTTTGGCCTGTCAAAATATATTCGCACTTGCAAAATTGTAATTTTTGGACTAGTGATACAAATAACTATTTTACATTGTCGAATTCAGAAAAAAATTCTCTATCGAATGAGCCAATAAAAAATATATGTTGCAATTTAAAATAAATAGTTGGGTCTCATATTTTGAGAACCTCTGGTTAAAAATATATACGAGATTTTTTGCTCGTTGTAATAGTTGTAATAGTGAAATAGAATTTGTTGTCTAATTTAATCAACGTATCTCTGAGAGTTTTCGAGTTAGCAATGGTGGTACACTTAAACAAAACATCCTGAATATGCTTGATGATAAAGCATAAGCCTGTATATTCTATGAAAAAATGTGCGTAGCTGTTCTACTTTTTAATAATTATTCTACTTATAGTAAACAACATGTGAGCTTAATTTCATTCGTTTATTTCTATTATTTTTTGGCGTTCTAATTTCTAGAACCCTTAGTGTATAATGTTAAAAATATATATGAAAGTTTACAAGGAAAGTTATTTCAAGTAGCGATCTAAATGTAAATAAGTTGTTTTAATGTTGGGAGTAATTACAATTATTGAATTTAATTACATCTCTTGAAGTAATTTCAAGTTTCTACATTATAACTTTGCTGGTTGGTGAATTGTTTTATTTTCTTGTTATGTACAAAAATAACTGAGCAACAAAATTAAAAAGCTATTTGTGTAACAGCTGCGTTTTCTTTTTACAGGTGAAGCGAAAAGTGATGAAGAACTTGACTGTAATGTTTAAAGTGATGTGTCTTCCTTCCGACCGGTCATCGCGTCAGAGGGTTTCCGACGACGACCAAAGGTCAGTGCTTTTATATATTTTTTATTTTATTTTGAAATTCCTTATACTACGTGCTCGTATTTTCTTTAAAAAAGTTAATAAGGAAAGAAAGTTTGAAGTCGATTCGATATATGAACCATTTCCGGAATTTTTCTATAGTCTATACTCTATAAATACATTTTTTTCGCATTAATACTGAAAAAACATTATAACAGCAAAACTTGTTAACTCACTAGTAATCGTAATAGATTTTATAATAAACTCATCATCATTTTAAATTTTTCAAAATGACAGTGAAACTTTAAGATCTGACTGAAAGACTAAATAGGTAATTATTAATAGTTATTTCTGTCAAATATATATATATATATATATATATATATATATATATATATATATATATATATATATATATATCATCACGCCTTTTACCCATTATGGGTGTGGCACTCTGCTTACGAGATCTCGGTAGGTGATATATTTTTGCGTATGAAGTGCGGTTACTAGCCGTCAAGTCATAGCCCCCAAAGTTGTTAGTGGAGGCGAAACCACAGGGGTAAATTTAAATTGGCAACTGTCGGCAGTGGGATTCAAACTGAGGATCTCACGATCCACAGTCCGATACGTTACCACGGAGCTATTTACCCCATATCTGATATTAAATATGTCAAATATGTCTGATATTAATAAATGTACAAGACATACGAGTATGAAAGCAAAAAATTGATTATTAATTGTACATTTTTATCATTAATTGTACAAATATGAGTAACTATTTTGTGTCCCAATTCAGTTACGGAAATGGCAAGGAAAAATAGGAATATTTTATAGTTATATTATGTACTATGTTTGCATTACCGTTTTGTTTGCTCTTATTTTTTTTTGCAAGTATTACATTCTATATTTTGTATAGTTGATTTAATTTAAAATTACAGTTATTTAATAATAAATAAATACTAGGCGGCTTGACCTAAGAACAAAATACCTAATGGATTATAAACAATAAAAAATCCCCATTTACACTAGAGCTTTGGTTAGTATTTTAAGGCATAAAATCGTTAACAAATTCGTTATACCTATTTACATAAAATTTAATTATTTTGCTTTGTGAAAATCCTAATAAATTTATTATATAAAATGGAGAGTGATGAATAGGTTTTACTTTTAACTCATTTTATATTCTTTAATTCATAAGATATCACCATACATACGAATATTTGGAAGATGCAAATTAAGATTATGTTTTAGAAATATACAAATATCAAACTTCTTAATCACTATAATAATAATAGCCCGTATAAATATTTTAACTGCCCAGGTAGTAAAAGTAACATTTTGCAAACTGTTAGCTGTCAAAAAATGTATCGTTTACTTACCGAGATCTGTGTTAGCAAAGAGCCACACCCATAATGGGTAAAAGACGTGATGGTATACTAATTTATTTTTATTATTTGTATACATTTACTTTACACGTTATATTAACCGGTATTTACCCTGTAAACGAAAACGATGTGTTTGATACTGTTTTGAAACAAATTTGTTTACACCAAGGAATAAGCATATATCGTGGAATATTTTTCCCGGGAGAAACATTTTACTCGTAATGAAATCACGAGATATATATGCCCTAATCGGGCGTTTATCTCTGCACCATTTACCCATTTATTTCTTCTTCAGCGCAAATATATTGTTCCAGTTTCCATTGTTTGTTACTTGAATCATTGAAAAAGTAAATTTATTTTTTTGTTGTGGAATATGCATATTTGATATAATGAGAATATTTTTCAAACCTGCTATAATACGAATCAATATATCATTTGAATTATGATATTAATTTTTAAATTATATTTATTATGGAAATTATTGTATTTAAATTTACTTACAACGCTGACGATATCTGTCCTATAATTTAGGCTCGTCCGTTTAAAAAATTAGAATTTTCGAGCGATAATGACAATACCGTTTCTGTACTTCATATTTAGAACTTGGATGTTCAATTTACGAGCTGATTAGATTTTGGTTGCAATCCATCAATAAATAATTGAGATAGTGCAAATTTTGTTAAAGTGAGAAAGAAAGATGTAGAATTATATTAGCTAGAGATTTTATTTGAATCTTTTTTTCTATTTTATGTCATTTAAAAGTTATTTAGGTACATTGAAATTCTATATCAGTAGATTTTGAGTTATCGTGGTTAAAATATCGTCATATATATTTACACATAGACAGTCATCATCCTGAAAATAGTAAAATATTATTCTAGAGTACCCCAAAACTTTCTTATCTGTTGAAAACTCACTACAGAATATTTTGTCCCGTCACAATACCTCTCTTAATGATTCAATACATGAAATTGTAATTTCTTTTGCTATTTAACGACGTATTAATAAAATTATTAGAAAATGAAATTAATTATATACATGTTCTAAAGAAAAGCTCTTGAATAAACACATATTATATATATTTTCATCCCTTATGCTGTATGTATTTGGATTAACTATATAATTTAATTGATGATATAAAACTTTTATAGACCTGATTCTTCTGATATTTGATTCCAAATGAGATTAGCTTGATCTGAATGAGAGGTTATGAGATATCTGATCTAATACGCAATACGGCATTCAATCACGTCTAATAATAATTTTTCTCATCTTCGTTTATGTTGTCTGCAAGTTTTACTACTAAATAAATATTATGTGTAGACAACACAATAGTAAAATGATAGAGTAGATCTACGAGTATTTCAATATATTTACTTATATTCATGAACCTATAAATAAATTTTATAGTTTGACCAGACGAAATATTCACTAATAACACGTTTATAGCTATGAAGTTGTAAAAAGGTAACGAATGAAATTTATTATGTACTGAATACTGCACATATTTTTAAAATCAAAGATATATAGCTTCATAATCATAAATCTGTTATCATAAAAATATAATATAAATATATTTATATAACATAGCTGATATAAAAGCAGAATAATTTTGCAAAATTTATACATTTTAGAAAGAGAAAGAGTAATAAATTAAAATTTGCAAGAGTTGTATTGGATATTTGTCAGCTATACGATAAATAAATCCACCAGAAAAATAAGATATAACTTTACTAGGATGCTCACAGAATCACATAATGTAACACGCTATATACCTGGAACGAAACTTACTCCTCAAACCATAGAAACACACCATAAACATTTCGATAATCGTGATCTGTTTATGTATTTACAAATAATTATATCACATTAAAGTTTTAATTAAATGTAAAAGTGATGTTATTTCGCGCTACTTCACTTTTCACCTGAACCTGTATTAACTTGAATCGAAGAAGTTGTAGGTTCTCGGTGAAACATTATTTTAAGAAATTAAAATAAGTAAATAATAACACTCGGTGTAGTTTCACAAATGATGTATATTTTTTCTTTATTGCAATTTCGGCTATTAGGCCATCATCAGAAGAATGAATACAAAGGTTTTACAAATGTTATATTTATACTAAATGTACCGTTCTTAGGAATTACCTGAGATGACCGTATCTAGAAGTGGGGAGTCCATTAAGTCTACGTACTCATTCATAAGTTATTCCCGTTATGCAGGGCTTTCTTGATTTCCAGAGCTTCTAGGAACGTTAATCTCAGACCTTTCCTTTCACGGTGTAATATTTCTAAATTAGATATGTCACAGGTATAGTTATTTTCTACAAGATGTTTTGCGACGTTTGAAGAATTTATTTTGTTGTTTTTAGCACTGCTTGTATGTTCTTTAAATCTTACATTAAAATTGCGCCCAGGTTGTCCTATATATATGTAATCACAATTTTGACAACTAATTTTGTAAATTCCAGATTGTGATAATGGATTTTTTGTACCTATTTTATTATTTATTAAACAGTTTTTTGTTGTATAAGTATTATATGTCGCTGACACTATATTAGATTTTTTGAGTTTATACGATAACTTATCAGAAAAGTGTTTTACATAGTTCATTTTTTTGTATAACAAATGATCTCTAGAATGGGGTGTACTGGCATAAAATTGTTTTAAAAGAAGTATTTTTTTATTTTTTCTTTATTAAATTTGTCACAATGCTTTTACTGTAGCCATTGTTTACAGCAATATCTTGAATGGTATGTAGCTCTTTTTGAAAGGATGTTTCATGTAGAGGAATATTAAGTAATCTGTTAACTAGACTATGGAAAGCGGCCATTTTTGTGTTGTTGGAGTGGTTAGATGAAGACGGTATAATGGTTGTCAAAATTGTGATTACATATATATAGGACAAACTGGGCGCAATTTTAATGTAAGATTTAAAGAACATACAAGCAGTGCTAAAAACAACAAAATAAATTCTTCAAACGTCGCAAAACATCTTGTAGAAAATAACCATACCTGTGACATATCTAATTTAGAAATATTACACCGTGAAAGGAAAGGTCTGAGATTAACGTTCCTAGAAGCTCTGGAAATCAAGAAAGCCCTGCATAACGGGAATAACCTAATGAATGAGTACGTAGACTTAATGGACTCCCCACTTCTAGATACGGTCATCTCAGGTAATTCCTAAGAACGGTACATTTAGTATAAATATAACATTTGTAAAACCTTTGTATTCATTCTTCTGATGATGGCCTAATAGCCGAAATTGCAATAAAGAAAAAATATACATCATTTGTGAAACTACACCGAGTGTTATTATTTACTTATTTTAATTTCTGAACCTGTATTAATTCAAGTGGATAGAGATCGTAGTGACAGGGCGGTAAATGAAGTATCGTAAAACCGCAATTCTCTGCCATATTATCAATAACTTGATGGACATATTCATGTATATCTAATTCAGCGGTAGATCTCTATCAAATTCAGTGTTTCAACTATTTGTGCGTCAGTGGTATTACTCTTGATCTATCCAGTCGAAGTGAAAATTTCTCAGATTTCTCTATATGTATTAACAGAAATTTTATGGAATGAAATATAAAGTTAATGTTACTTTCAATATTATTATTATATTAAAGGGATAACTCTTAGACTAATTCTATGTGTTTGTATATTTGAATTAAAATTATGACATAACGTAATTATGAACTTTGGTAAATTATTTCGATCTAATACTTTTAGCCCTCATTTCATCTCCAACCAAATCCAGATTAATTTTTTAAAACCTTGGCATAATAGAGGGTTCAATTTCCTGTACGCATTAGAAGCAAATAATACAGAACTATTCACTTCCTTTAAAGCAGCTCAAAGGTACACCTATATTTATTTTGTAACTTTCAAGATTTAAACTAATATATAAAATACAATTAATTTATTCCATTTAGTCTTGTACAATTTCATACTCTCTGTCGAAGACAGGTCTGAACTTAACGTCTCCTATTTTAATCATTTGTTATTCGTTATATTTAGTGTAATAATAACAACACCTGACAATTTTAACATTACCGGTAATTTAATTTAATAATTAGTGCAGATTGAAACATTATTTAAAAATATGATGTGCTCACCACACGACTTTCTTATTTAATAACTTATAAACAATTGACGACTGTCCAAAAGTAATTTTTGATTTTAATTTGAGTTTTCTGTGTGAAACATTAATTTGATATCTAAACTGATTAGGATTCCATTTACTTGTATAAAAACTATTGACGATCGTCAAAAATTAATTTTTGACATTTCAGTTGAGCTGACACCTTTAATTTAAAACACAACTTGATGGGATTTAATTAATATTTATTAAGTGTCATATTTCAAAAGTAATTAGTATTTCTCAAGCCTGGTAGCATATACAAGAAAATTTCAATATATTTCGTATTCAAAATAAAATTACTCTTTCATTTGAAACATTTAGTCGCAGCTAATTTTGTATTCGAAATAAATTGAATTTATTGTTTTGTGCATTAAATAAACTTACATTTCCGGCTTTGAAATTATTACCAAAGCCAACTCAGTTCTTCGTATGTTTATTCTTGAATTATAGATAATACAGACATACATCCATCCATACATCTATCTATACACACAGACGTTATTGAGAAAATAGTTAAAATGAAATGAGGAGAACTCGAAACATGATTTAAAATCATTATTTTTTTTAATTATTGTTGTAACGCGTATAAGAAAATAAGAATGGTTAGTGTTCTCGAAGAACAGAATAGCATAATTTGGATACAATATTTTAAACAATTTAATCAATCAATTGCAAAATCAATCAGTTGAAAAATAGACATAACGAATAAGTTCAAATTATATTCCTTTTACTTGCAGTAATAACTCTTATTGGGAGTCGAAAGACATTTTTTAATTATATACTGGGAATAGATATTATTATCGAAGCCTTCTATTTTATTTTTTAAGTAAAATGTAGGCACTTAATTACTCAGAGACGAAGCCTTTGCTACAAAAAAGTAATTGTTTAATTTCCTCAGATGCCCAATTGTTAATTGCAAAAATTTCAATGAATAAAAATACGGACCATTTGGAAACTCATGCATTTAAATTAGAGTTAAAAAATCAATTCGTTAAATGAGAACAGCAGATTCTAAATCAGCGCTTTTCAATCATTTCTTATACAGTGCAAATAATACCAACCACTATTAAAGTTATACCTACATTTATTGTATTATGACGAATTGCGAGTTTTCGCACGTTTTAGAGACCCTAGAATCTCATTTTTATATTTCATGTTCGGAAGTACTATTCACCGTCCGTTACGTTTCCAGTAATTTATTTAAATATATACAGTAATTTATATAGTTTTTTCTGGAAACAAAAATATTTTTAAATTGACCTACTAGTGTGATAACTCTTGTCTAATTTAACCGTAATCGTAGACCTAATAGTTCTCTATCCCAATGATTAACCTCTAAATTGATACACACTTTATTTAAAACTGTTTATTACTACATATTTTTATCTCTTATAAATACGTTTATAATAGTTATTTGTATAACTAGACACTAAAATATCAGATTTATAGCAGAAGCTGCCGTTTTGTTGACGAGGCGAAGCCGAGGCAATGAATGCTGCCGAAGCTGTAAATCTGTGTTTTGTGCCTAGTTGAATACATAATTTTTTTGCCGATTTAAAATTAATATTAATTTAGTCATTATTTTATATACATATTAAGAAGGTTATCGCTGTCAAATTACCATGCCAAATATTTGTTCAACGGTTGCAATGTATTTGTTGACGGTTACTATGCGTTTGTAGAGCGGTTGCTATGTAAAATAATTTTACAGCCTTGGCATAAGAGTGTTACTTTACTGACTGTTAGCAGACCGTAATGTATCACCTTTAATGTCAATCGGCAAAAAAGTTATTTTTGCCGATTGGCATTAAATGTGCATTTTTTGCCAGCTTCTATTCTGTAAAATTTTAATTTTAATGTCAATTGGCAAAAAATAATTAAATTATTATTTATACTTTCGTCGACCTGTCGAAACGCTTCGAATTATAATTAGATACATTGTAAACCTTCGGTTGAGGACCGCTGTCCTAACAAATCTAAATATTTATATCCTGTAAACAGTACTGCTTAATTAACTCTTTTTAAATGAAGCAACATTTGTACTTTTATTTTGTGTGGTTCCCAATCGTCGCATTTTATACTACTATTACGTTCTACGGTCAAAAACTTTATATAACATTTTGAAATAATAAAAAATTTAACAGTCTTAAATTCTCAAAAAGATACAAAACTTTTTGAATGTTATTAATAATTCAAAAAGTATAATGTAAGAACCATGTCTGAAACATTTGTATTGACATTTCACTAAGAAAATATTTATAAAGCCAAAGGGCAAAAATATTATATTATGTTTACCTGTGGATTAACTCTGTTTTGTTTATGGTATTTTGGGATCGTTTCGGAAAACTTAGATCTTATATACTTGCGTAGTTGCAGGTACTTTATACATTTCTAACTGGGCGAAAAGGCAAGAAAGTTCACAAGGCAAGCTAACAACTTCAAATAATAATTAAATATATTTCATCTTATTTATTTAATAAAGGCTAAAAAGACGTTCATAAACATCAGTTTTTATAATGAGTAACCATGGAAATGGAATTGAATTCGAACAAATATTTAACGTTAAGCATAATAATTATAAGTAATTATGAAGTAATAATTAAAAATATGTTAATAACAAATTTCAATTATAAGGAACATAAAAAATAAATCTAATCTAGATCACATGCTCAAACACGCTTCCACTGAATGTCAAGCAAAACCAAAATTTTTCGTAAAAATATCTTAGCATATTTGATATATGTCGGGTGTCATTAATTTTCATGGTTTCATTATAAAAACTGTATTTTATGTTTTTGGACCTCTTTTTAGCCATTATTAAATAAGTAAAATGAATTTTTTTCACTGATTCTGATGCAAATATTAAATCTCTTCAATTTTTATTTAAAACATCTTTTTCTAAAATATTTAGGGTAAAAGAAAATTCCCGACGTATTATTTAACATGTAAAAATCTAGTGACTAGCTGAGTCAGACACCAACCTTTATATTCTTCACTTGTTCTTTTAAGGGCCGGTATTTCAAACCCCAGATAAACCACATAATAAAATCAGAGGAATATACATAAAATAGCGCATCAAAAGATGACAACTAGAATAATAATCATCATTTAAGCTGTAATTTTGATGCGAAATTATTTATTTATTCCTCTGATAAATTTATTCGCTAATTTATCTGAGGTTAGAAATACCGGCCCTAAATGAAACTAATTACCAGCTACCTTTTTCGTTTTCTTATTTAGTTATCCTTTGCTCCTTTTGCCTTTTTGTTTCATGATAACAAGGTAGCCCATGTCTATATCTCCATTATAGGCTCAGTGCTCCATAACTGAAACTGATCCTAGTAAGTGATACATTTGTGCGCATTCCACCATTCAGGAGGTATTTAGGGCTAAGGGACATTGAAACTAAAACCACATCTTACACACAATGGTCTTGTGTTGAAATACTAATCAGTATTCGCGTAGGTACAAACAAGACGACATAATGAAATCAAACATCTATTTGATCATTTCTTTGTCATGATATAGTTATTTACACTACCAGCAAGGTAAAACAGTTTTTACTGCTGAATAGAGGAAATGACCGGCGAGCCGATTAGGCGAGCCTGTCTTCCCCTTGAAACAGTAAAAACAGTTGCCTTGCGTGTATTGTACAACATTTTACTTGTTACTCATTTGTAAATCAAAATAAAAATTAAACACACAAGTGTTCTGTCAAAAATTATTTAAAATGATTTCGTATGAACCTTGTAAGCATTACTGTGGCAACGTGCATTGTTTACCTTGTGTACTAACTTGTAAAATATTTACAATGCAGCTGTCAATTAGTAACTTGTAAAGATTTATTTTCAAAGGCAATAGAGGGCTTGTGTAAGTGGTGTTTAGAAGTAAAATAAATTGCAATATTGTATGTAATGCGTGTAAAATGCGATCTTTTTAAAGGAGATATTGCTAAATGGAAACTATAACATGTGGAAACACATGCGATCTTCATTGCGATATGAAGTTTAATTACTTTCAAAGTTATTCAAGTTGTTGTATTTAATATACTGGTACTATTAAATAGCGGTAAATCTTAACAAAAGAATTAAAACCACAAGAAAATAAGTAGAATTAAAGGTTATTCGAAGTAACTTGTCGAAATGTTTTATTAACTGTTTATTTTTTACTTTATTACACAATATAAGGAAGGACAGAATTTGTTATGACTATTTTATGAATAACGTCTGTAACCAATATAGCGGGTTGTCTATTGGTGTGTGTTTTTTATTTATCTCGATAATTTTAAATATTACCGAAAATATTTTCAAATAATGATTATTTTTGTAAAATTTCGTTCTCATATTCATTATAGTCCTAAAATGATCAGTATAGAATCTATTAATATTCTTATTTAATAAAGAATCGCACATAGAAATTATACCATGACTTGTTTTTGAATGTTTAAACAATTAGATTAGTTTGCTCTTAGATTTTTATTTGTTTTTTCTTAGTTTATCAACTTTTCGTTATTATATTTAATTTTTGCAAGGCAGGCATTCGAATATCTTTTATTAATTTATTTAATTTTCTAGTTTCATGGTATACTTTCTGTGTAGGATTCTTTATTAATAGAAGCATGAATAGTTGCTGTAATGGTACTGATATGGTACACTATATTGAATAAAAACTGTCTTTAAAATTTTGAAAAATGGAATACCCGGGAGAAAAAACTTATACTGCATAATGTATTTGATTAAATTTTCGGCAATACTTAAAATAATCGAGTAAAATTTAAAATACAAACCGATGATCCGGTACAACACATAAGAAAACGTAGAAGAAATATATAAGTTTTAAGACAATGCGCAAAACTAAATTAATTTTGGACATAAATTAAAATATAGAATCAGTTGCTAAAGGATATTTTTAATTTAAAAATTTCTTCATTTCGTGATAAATGTTGCGATACCATAAATGATGTAATAAATACTAGTAGTATAAAAGGTCATTAGGTACCAAAAAATGGTTTTTGAGAGCTACTAATATTTGTCACAAAGAGAACATCGAAGAATAAAAAGAAAGGCTCATAGAAATTTTAAAAATTCTTGACGAAAAGATGTTCTTGAAAAATTTTTGTTCACAAAGAATAAAGAACAACCTTGAATCAGAAGACAATAATAATCGTTTCGTTGCTTCTCTGCCCTATGTCCAAAATATTACGGACAAAATTGTAAAAGTAATGTCAAGAAATTACATATTAATAATTTTTGCTCCACATCTCAAATTGCAACGTGTGTTGAAGAGTGCAAAGAATATTTTCCGGCTTCAGTCCTCTGAAATTACAAAATTTTATGTGAATGTGGAAAATTTTACATATTGGACAGACTAGTAGAACGATACTTAACCAACCAGAGAAATTTGCTATGGCTAGTTATACCATTGAAATTTATTTTGAAGAAATAAAAATTATAGCCAGATCAAAATATGCCCATGGCAGACTCATAAGAGAAGCTAATGAAATATATAAGCAGAATAAAAGGTACGAATTGAACAAGACATAGCTTTCTCTGTTTTATAAATCATAATTTGTTGTTACTTAGTACTATAATTTTATTTAAAAATTTACAAAACTTATTTTATATTTATACGGAAAATATTAAATAGATGAAGGGGAAATACCTTCACTATATAATAAAATGAATGAACCATTCCAGTAATCGAGGATTCCATTTTCTTTAAGGTCTTCTACAACAAAAGGTGAAACGAACTACGGACGTCATTATTCTTGCGCACATATTTAATTCAGAAGATAATTGAAAACGAAGAGCGACAAAAGAACACAAAGAAATAACAAAAGCTTCAAGCTTCATTATTAAGTTGGGAAAAAATTACGTTCGGTAATTGCTAAATTATAAATTGCGCAACTTCTATGGGTTTATACGAATACCTGTGTCAGGATAGGTCAATAAATGTTCATACACCAACGTCAGTTCTTGTGTCTCTTCTATCCATTCACGCAACAAACCATCAATCACACCTAACACCCTCAATTTCACTTGCATACATTATTTTTTTTGTGTAATTAATTTTATTTTGTCTACTTAAAAATAGTCATCAATCCAGTACCTAACACCAATAACGTATATTTAAATTTAAAATTGCATAAATTTTTGAAATTCTTTACGAAACCAGAAAATAACTAACTTATCTATTATCTATTTATTTTTTATTCGAGTGCCAACCGATTTTTGATTGCATTTTAAAACCAAATTCAGTGTTCTTCTACGACAAAAATGTTGAATTTCCCTTGAGTGATTGCATATTTATAAGATTTGAACCAGCTGAAAGATTTCAGAGGATTTTATTTTCATTTCACACCAGCTCCAACCAAGTCTTCTGGGACAAAAACAAAATGTTTCGGCTTATATCTCTTCCTGCAGTTTCACAAATCAGAGTTAAATTCGAATTTAAATTTATTGAAAGATTTTACTAAAATAAAAGGAAACAGAATTTTATCAAGTCTCTCGGAAGAGCTTCTATAACTAAAGTGTACAACTAAAATGCGGAATATAGGGATTTCAATGCTATTTTTTTGATATTGCTGTAAATTTTTACCTATTCCCTTTATAACAAAAATGAAAATACGAAAGTTGTTCAGAATTTGATGCATGCAATGTATATTTGGTTAGCTAAATATTAGTATTTCACGATATATCAATCAAGTTAAAATCAATATTTATTAGGGAAATTGTAATATGGCCATGGGAAATTGAGCAAATAGAAAATACGAAACATGTTTGACATTTCATAAATCAGTTTTAAGGTTATTTATTCACCAGAAAGAAATGAAAAGATATGAACTCTCAAATTCCCTATTATATTATGTTACTCAGATAAAAATGTAACCTTGGAACAAACAGCGTCCTCTTAAATAAAATGAAAAATTGATTTAAATAGTGCCAATCCGATTTCGTTTTCATTGAAAACTTTTGTAGGGGTAATAAATATTCTTGTGTGAAAATTAATTTAGTTTTGAGGGGAAATATTAAAATATTCAACTGAGACTCATTATGGGGCGAAGTAGTTTGAATGGGAGTTGTTTTATTTCAAAATGATAACGTTTTAAATAAAAACGTTTTATTTAAAATTAAAACGACTTCTTTTTCATTATTTTTAAAAACAACATTTAAAATATATTCATTTCTTTCAATGCAGAAAAAAATAGAAACCTAAATAAAATTTATGTGCAAAATTAATATTTTTTATTTTGTAAGAAATAAAATTTTCTTTAACGAATGCATACAAAAGGAAAACTGAAATTTTTTGAAATAAGAAGTTATTTTTATGAGTTTACAATACAATGTTCTGCGAAATTTCAATAGAAAATAACACATCAACAATAAAAATTAATTTAAATCTGTTCTCTGAAATGTCAAATAATTTACGTTTTTATTTAATTTTCCATGGCCGTATTAGTATTTTTCTAATTCATTACATTAAGGTAATTCCCTATTGTATAATTACAATGTTCTGCGAAATTTCCACAGAAAATAATACAACACTGTAAAAATAAATCCAAACTTGTTCTCTGAAATATCTAATATTTTTCGCTTTTGTTCAATTTTCCACGGCAGTATTATATTTTTAAAATAAATATTAATTTTAGTTTGATTGATATATAGTAAAATATTAACATTTAGGTAACTAAATGGGCTTTATTGCATGAATTTTTAAATTCTGAACAACTTTTTTATTTACATCTTTAAAGAATAGGTAAAAATTTACCGTACAAATATGTCTATCTCTCTTTCACCAAATTTACGTCACTTATCCGTTCCCTTATTTTTAATTATTTATTTTCTCGTAAACTATAAATAATTTATTGATTTAAAAAATACGGTTTTTGTTTTGTTACGTTATAAAAGTATCAATATTGCGCAATTTGATTCTATTTATCTCTCTTTCTCCCTCTCTCTCTTAGTAAAATAATTAAATTTGAACAATTAAAGTTTGCTCAATTGTATTTTTAATCGTTAAAGCTCAATTTCTTTATGTCATACCAAGGTAACTCAGATCTAAATCATAAAATCTTAACGTCCTCAATTTATTTATCTCTTTTCAACTTGGATGATAAATAATTGGAAAGTATTTACTTCAAAAGTATCTTTGAAAGTGATTATGTTTTCACAAGAAAACTATTCATAATTTAGTTTATACCAGCCCTCAATTTCGCAGTAAATTTGCATAATAAATGAAACCCACTTTAAAACAACGTTTAAGCATGTTAGTAATCAACGTAAACATAAACATCATCATCTCTACCGCTTTCAGGAGCTCAAACCAGAACGAGGGTGCCTTGTGATAGATACACGATACAGGTGAGTGTATGGCGTTCTTCAGCACAACATCCAACAACCAAGCTAATGCATTATTAAACGCTTGTACCCCGCTATGAAATTCAGAGATTGAAGCAGGCACATACGCTGCGTGCTATCATATACAAGGTTGAAATCTGTCCTGAATTTTGACATGATCCGGACATGGTAATTATTTGTTAATTCTATGATTTCCATCATGGAAGTCTGCGTTTTTCCTTTTTCCTTTTTATGAAGATGGGAAGCGGACTAACTACAAAGGTCATAATGCCGCCTCAAGGGTAGATGATTTGTAAATTTTATGAACAACACAAACGACCATGCTCTTCAGTGGGATTCGAACCCACGACCTCTTGCGTGCTAGGCTAGTGTCATAGCCACTACGTCACCGAGATCGGCGTCTACGTCTTTATTTGATAAAATGTCTTTAAATCTTATGATAGCACCATATAAGTTTCTTTTATTTAGCATATAAATTTGAATTTCATTTTGTAAACTTAATTATAGCTAACCGGTGTTAAATAAATAATTAATGGAAGCGAAAATATGAGAAAGAAATGAACTATATAATGTCATTGATTAAACCAATTGAATGAATAAACTTTAAAGGTTTTTCGACACTATCCGTCTCATTGGAGAGAACTAATGAAGTGTAATAGCAAAACTAAGGAGATTTCTGACATGATATTTAGCACAATGCAGAAGATGATACACAGAAATGCGCGTATTACAAACATCGCACATCGGTACAGGGTCCCTAACAAAAAGTTAAAGATGAGATGGCTTGATATGTCCTATTCTCAAGCGAGTAATTGCAACTTGCTCCTGCGTAACAGAAAAAGGTAGCTTCCACTATTGGAAGGTAGGTTTTACAGATATAAATTTATCAGTGAATCGATTCCACTCGTACTGCCAAATTGTTAAAATACAGGTATACGTTCATCAAGCAGAGCAGCTTCACGGGCAGCATGATCAGCACTGTGATTACCAGATGTACCGGAAAAGTAACACGGATTTCCCTGGAGTAAAGTACGCAAAGACTATTCAAAAGCATCTGATTAAGAGGGTCAGAAGAAAACCGATTACATAGACTTGTTATGGCACTGAGTGAAGTTACTCTATCAACAGATTCATCGAATTTTTCGGCAAAAACCCACTTGAGAAAACCCGTAAAAACCCCAGTTATTATAAAAATTTAGGCATGTTAAAGAATAGATTTAAGAATAGTATAAGTTCATAAAGACCTATTTATTTTTTAAAGGTATACAATTATTATATACAAAAAAGAAAAAGAAAAATTTGCTTCTGTCAAAAAATAAAAAATACTGGACTGAGTAGAATCTGAAAAAATAATAATAACAATAAGAATAGAAAATAATGGGTTTTAAAATACAAATATATACCTTGATTTCTATTTATTGTATTTAAGCATCATTATCTTCATCCACGACATCCACTGATCTATAATAATTATATATTTTGACCAATTTTGTTGCCTTTTCCACGCCTAGTTTACTACGAAGTTTAGACCATATAAGTCCGTATGAACTGAAAATATGTTCAATTCCTGCAAAACTTGCAGGACACTCGTGCAATTTTATTATGAAATTGAAAAATTCCTCATAAGAGGACGACAAGAATAAACTTGTACAGTTTAGTAAAATTCGTTTTACGTTATATTCTAATTAAAAATATAATAAACTAATATTTCCTGCAATTATTTTTAACTTGTATTACATGAAAAATTTAATATTTTTTATTTTTGAAAAAACCCAGTAATGGGCTGGGTTTTTTCACAAAAAACCCAGTGGGCTGAGCATATCTAAAAAAAACCCGTAACCAATTTGAAAGTTTCCCACCACCCAACTGGCCCGGGGGGGTGGGCGGGGGCGAAAATTTTGATGTCACTGTATTCCGTTTTTCACGTAGAATGCGAATCTGCAAAAAAATTTGGGGTTCCCATTTAAGATTTCAAACTTACCCCCGCCCCACCCCACCAGGGTTGGGGCGGGGGGGTTGAATTTGGTGTCATGGGATGTCCCCCTCGAAAATATTTTAGTCGTGTTTTTTGGATTTTTCATCCGATGCTTCGTTTCCGAGATATTCCTGAACGCAACTTAAAATGGCCCACCCTGTATGACATTTTTTGAGGAAAAACCAGCTAACTTCCATTATATTTTTCTAAATACAAATTAATATCAAATAGATACTCGGAGCCATTTTAAAGTATTTATGAAGGTGACTTGTGAGTCTTTAAACGCAAAAATCTCGAAATTTGGTATTAACTGGTTTTTCCTCAAAACCACCGATTTTTTCCTATAACTTTTATTCTTCTAAAATAATTTTAAAAAAGACACCAATGTGCATGTAGCAACATACCAGGCAACAGCATCAGTGACACAGTATCCGGTCGCTGACGGGGCAACACGACTCACTCAGTCAAGCTCGCGTCGCGGCGGCGCAAACGTCACTGCTGGCGGTGGCGGCGGCGACGCTCGGCTCCGGTTCGACGCCCACGCGCTCTCTTATCCCGGACGCATACACGGAAACTGCACGCGGACTACATCTACATACGCAAATAGAATTGTTACATATTTAATTTTATCAGATGGAGCTGGGTTGAACGGTTTCAGTTTAATTATTTATTTGCAATTTCTCGAAATCAAGATACGTTTTTAGACGTTTAGATCGAAGTTCTACAATTTTCATATGTTAGCTACCAGTGTATGGAATCATTGAAAGAGGAAAATAATGATATTTGAAAAATGTATTTTAATCTAATAGGTTTGTTATATTTACATAAATTAGAACAAATGTGATTTGCAAGTGACTAATTAGATAAATGTTTCAAATACAAGTTTCAGAATATTTTATTCTCTGCAAGCCTACATCTTTTACTGGAAACATGTTTCTCCAAAATAAATTGGAAATATTTAACAACTTTAAAATAGTTACTCAACAAATAGTTTCTGGTGTAAAGTAGGTTTTCATGTTTATAACATTGTTTACCTCGCGCATATATATATCGGGTTTAAAATTTAAATGTGGCATAAAGGGGTTACAATGCTATTCTTTTATGTTGCCGATGTATCTTATTTCCTATTCACTTTACAGCAAAAGTAAATGCAAAAGTTGTTTAAAATTTAAAAGTGCATTTGGTTATCAAAATATTACTGTTTCACGATATTTATTTCTGTTAAATAAATAATACTAAAATAGTTTCATGAAAAAATATTTTAGTTCGATTTTCCAAGATCGTGTTAAGGTTTTTCTAATATATATTGATTTGAATTTGATTGATGTATAATGAAATTTAGAAGAGATAGGCGATTACTATCCGCGAATACTAGAATACCTCGAATAATGAAAGTATTCGAGATTTCGAATATTAACATCAAATAAACAAATTCGAATATGCACATATTATTGTCAGCAGACAGGTATAAAACTTTACTTTTTTATTCTTATGTACTTATTTCATAAATTGTTTTATAATATAGGTACAGTAAGATAGGAAATTTGGTATGAAGTATTATAATTTATTAATTATATTTAAATATTCATGGTATTCGAGTATTCGAGATATTCGAATATTCGAATATTCGAGATCCATTTAATATTCGAATTCGCCCACCTTTAATATTTAGGAAACTAAATTCACCTTATTGCACGAATTTTTAAATTCTGAACAACATTTGTATTTACACTTTTGTTCTAAAGTGAATAGATAAAAAGGTACAGTAACATAAAATAAAAATAACAAACCATATTTCAATTCTACACCCGGTATTTAAAGGAGATATTGTGACGGGTAAAAATATCAATAATAAGTTTTCACTATGTTCAAAATGACGTCTGTGTGTGTATGTTTATATAAGTGTGGGTGTTTTTTATAAAATAACTCAAAATCTATTGACATTTTAGGAATAATCCATCAATGGAAGTGGTAATTTACTTGAAAGCCTACTAGATTTTTAAAACATATATCAGTAAATAATTTATTTTTGTTAAATTTTATTTTATTAAGAAAGATATTAAATGATATTATCTAGAATAAATTAAAAATTAGGAATTTTAATGAGTTTCAGCATCTTTTAACTCAAAGGAATACTGCCGCCATATCCGTAATATTTAATTTATTTATCAAAAACGAAGGCGTTACTTATTTTCATTATCTAGAATTTTATATGAAACGTATTTGTCTATTTTGGGCTAGACACATCTAGTCTTCATTACTCTCTTATATAAAGTATTATAAAAATACTATAACAATCATGAAAAAATCGATTCCGAGATGTTTTGAGGTTCACTAAATCCGTTGGGTCATTTTTTCAATGACGTCTATGTAAGTGGATAGATGGAAGAATGTGTCCGTCTTTTCAATAACGCACAAACAAAAAAAGATAAAAAGATTGAAACTTCATAATTTAAATATCATAACTATGAGAAGAATGATTTTGATCTTAATTGCAAAGCAGAAGTGAAAAAAAAAACAGTATTCTGGAGGGATAAAATATTTTGAGAAAAATCTAAATTATATGTAATAACAAGTTTTGACAACTGCAGTTGTATAATGCGTTTTGAATTATTATAAAACAATTTTAACAATGAAAAAAATGAAAAATAATTTAATTTTTATTCATATTTGAAATTCCGCAAAAAAATTTCCGGGGAATTTTCCCGTATCTCTAAATTTCGGGAATTGACCCATCACTACTCGTTATAATATAAAATTCTTGTGTTCGTAATTCTTCTCCTCCTAAACTGCTTGGCCGATTAAAATTTTTTTTTTTGTACTTATGGAGCAACTGGATAATCAAATGCATAAGTCATGAATATGTCAGCAAAATTAAAAAAAATCTGTATCTCGATAAATAATTAAATATATATATATATATATATATATATATATATATATATATATATATATTTATATTTATACGTATATGAGTATTTTTTATAGTAATAACGATTAAAAATTAAAATTTCTTTCATAGAACCGGTTGTTTTATATGATTTGTCGAAATATGGAATAAATACTAAAATTGAAACGATTATCTACATATTGTAAAGTCGTAGCTCTTATAGTCCTCAAAATTTTAATTATGACACGGTCTTGAAACATCTAATATGTATACACAAATACGCAATAATTATAAATTTTAATTTCATGATTTTCACAGCATTAGTAGATTTAGGCAAATAAGAAAAACATTTCTGTATAATCATTGTCAGCAGAATGTTCATACGCTACCTGGATTATAATGTGTGAAGTTTGCATTCATTTGAAAAGTAGCTGCAATCTTAATTAAATGTAATTACCTTTTTGGTTTTACTATTACACTCGTATATTATTTTAAATGTCAACACTTAGCGTGTCTTGAATACATCAACCCAACCTACCCACGAGTACTAAAAAGGATAATAAGAAGTAAACATAAATAAGACACATAAAACACATACAAATGTACAAAGTAGAACCTCAGAATACAGACTTTATATAAAGTCTGCAATGTTTATGACATTAATTATCAAGGGAATGACATTTTTCTAACAGATATGTTAAATTTAACGCTGCATTTATGTTTAATCAATAAAAAAATAATTAAATTAAAATATTAGGAATTCATTCAGTAAATCAGATTTCAATTATAATACATACATACATATATTACGTAACGCTATATCCCACTCAGTGGATTAGCATAAGTCCGGAAACACAGTCAACCAATAAACAATCCCCTCCAAATATTCCTATCCTGACTCACCACTTTTGCCTCGTCTACATACATAGTGCGATTCAAACATGTTCGTCTATTCTTCACACTCGGAATCATTCGTTTACGCAACAAACTATCATAATCATACCTAACCATTCTTTCCTCGAAGCAATCGTTCGCCCTCAATCTGACCCGCATTTTTAGTTTCACCAACCACATATTTCATTTCTACAGGAGTTATACGTCGTTAATGCTTCTTCATCCATACCCAATATTCAAAACCAAACATGAATGTAGGCACTAAAAAACACTTACCAAAGCCCAATCGAACATCTCTACAATCACGTTTCGATATAAAACCAGAGCACCCAATACCTTGCAACATGCATCCATCCGCCTTTCAATCTCCCGGTCAATACGTCCATCCCCCGGAAAAATACTACCTTCATCACTTATTTCAGTCTCACACCATTCTCTGAAACAATGCAATCAACCACCAACTAATTTTTTTTAAACATAAATAATATTTATTATCAAACCATTTACCCATTTTCGTCGTGAAGTGAATCATTTAGAACTATAACGATAACGAAGTTTAATACATAAGTTAACATTTGTGCTAGGGCTAGGAAACAAAAACAGAAACAAAATAAGGAACAACATTCAAACAAAACAAATAATCAGAATCTACTTGATATGCATCGCACGATGTGAGTATAAAGTAGGCCGCGTACAACCACAGACAATTGCGGTTAATTCCCGGAACCCTGATTCAAATTGTTGGAATGTTTCATGTTATTGTTTTCTGTAGTATTCCGGATAAACTCTGGAAACATAAATAATTGAAGTTTGTTTGAAAAATACGTACCTACATAATGAATATTTGAAGATTTCACATTTCCACAGAATCATTTAATTATTCAGCAATGCCCTGGACCAAACTGTGCTTCGAATTATTAATTAGAAACTTAAATAGTATGTAAATTGTGTACTCATGTCAAAACAACAACATTCTTGTAATTTAATTAAAAGTTACAATCGCTGGAAATAACAAAAACGAAAAGCAATTACTTTTGCAAAATTAAACTAAATTAAAAACGAAATATTATATAAATTTATTTCTTGTGGTTTTATTGAAACATGAGAAAATAGAGGCACTCGATAACCAGATTATGGTCAAATCCTGTAATATTATCTATTGGTTGCAGCCATTTGTGTTCGAAATATGTTTCCTTAACACTGTTTTGGAAACTACGCATTCCACAAGAAAAAATTTTATTGGAATAACTATCATTCCATACGCCGCGCATGGAATAAATTCGACGAATCAGAGCCGCATATTAACGTATCTTAATTCAGTATGGTTACGTCTGTTTATTTTAATTTTATTTATTTGGGTTTGACGTTTAGAACAATTTTTGTATTTTATATTTTTTGTATAATTTCCAAAAATCTTGTTATAGAAAGTATAGTCTACAACAGATAACGGAATGACATATCCCACACTCGCAAACAAACTTGCTGCTGATGTGGATATAAAATACGTACCCGCATATTTTAAATTATTAAATTATTTATATTTTACAAGAAATTGATTATTAAAAGTTACCATACACGAAGAAATCTAGGTTCAGAATATGGTGGACAAATTGAGTGGCGCTGGTAGTAATGTAACATAACCTCAGCACACAATTTTATTCAATAGTTTTTCATCATAGCACAATAAAACAGTGAAATTATAAAACATATAATAGAAGCCCAACAAATATAATCTTTAATACCAACAAACAAAACAAATGAAATGACATTTGTAGTTCTATTTTAGCCCACAATAGGCGTTGGGCGCCACGGCAGACGCGCGATTTGTACATTTCACTTTTCTAGCATCAACACGAGGACCCGTGACGTCAAAATATGTTCAATTCGTATATCGCTTTACTGCAGAAAAACTTTATTACTAATAATCCCATAAGTGTTACATGATTTTGATATAAATTTGTCATATATCGTTTATAGTTTATGCGCCTATTGTGAATTAATTTATATCTGTATCCAATATTCAAAAAAATTATTCGTTCGAAGAACAAACAAAGAAATGAAACTCTATTTAGTTTGCGTAATGTAATTATTAAACAATCAAATGCAAAGTTGTTCATCATTATTTAAAATTTGAAAAGTTATAATATGAGTAACAATAAAAACACAAAATGTAAACGATCTTTTAAATGCAATTCTAATGATGGACACAGAAAATTTTTCATTTTAATTAGTCAGCGGATTTCATTTCAGTTGATTAATTACTGTTAAATTTTGGATTTAAATTTACCAAAACTGGAACAAAACGAAACAAAAGAGCATTGTTATAATTGTCGACTATTTTAACCCAATTATAACAGTAACTAAATAAATTTTATTGCTGTAGATACCGTATCTAATTCTGTGAAACTTTAATACGTCTTTTTTTGTAACTAATATAATCTTTGAAATAATGTCCTCATGTTAAACTTAATTTTCGGACATAAGATATATATTTTTCAAATTGAATCTCTTGCATCGTAGAATACGAAGTTTGATATTTCTGGGCAAAGAACCAAAGAGACGATGAGATTGCCAAGATAGCTGGATGGAGAAATAATGTTCATCCATAAATCAAGATTTTGTCACTTGATCTCAGAGGAACGCTATTTGCTATAAGTGTGTATGTGTGTATATGTATCTGGGTGTTGAGATCGTATCTTTTATCGCAACAATTTTGTAAAATTGTCTCTTGTAAGAAAATGGTAGATATTACAAAGGTTTGCTAAATACGAGTGTAGTTGTTGGTACTGTTAGTTTTATTTTTTTGAATATTATGAAGTATTTTTTCCTCATACATAAGTGATTGCTTATACGAACATGGATACATTAATTTATCTACACACATAAAAAAATATTGAAAAAATGGTCAAAAAAATTGGTCCTGTAACATAAGGAAATAAAGTAGAGGTTAAATTTGATATTTACTTGTTTTATTTTAACATGTTATTAGAAATGTATAAAGTTTAATTAACAATCACTATAATAATATATTAATTCCAAACCTTTTAGTGGTTGGGAAATACATCATTCCTTATTAATGTGATAACCTTGATAAACACTTTCTCCCCATTTTTTTAGGAAAACAAAAACATTATTAAATTGGCTTACTATTATGGTAACTTTTGCCGTATTTAACCAAAGTCTTATAATTTTCTACATCCCAATAATGACAACCAGTAAATTGAAACACACTGTAACTGTATAGTTGCTGTATAGTTACTTGTATATTAATTGTCCCTATTCACTTTATTCTTTTCATAGTATTTACTAATTCTATAATTCCAAATTAGCATCAAACTCTAATATCTCACAAAGTAATTAAAAGTATTTATCATAAAAAGTAGTAATTATGTATGGAATACTTTAGTACCTATATTATTTATTGATTTTCAATTAATTAAAGATATATATTTCTCGTTTTATTTCAAGTTTTCCTGTATTCCGAAAAGTACCAAGTATGGCATATCAAGACATATTTTCAGTTTACAAACCTCTTTACATAATTAGTAAAATAATGTGTGTGATTCCTGTACCAGTAAATATATCAACAAAAAACATAAGCTACAATCCAAAATTGTTTCCAATATGTGCAATTTTTATTTCCACATTAATCAGTGTTTACATCGCGGCTGTTATTAAGATTGCAAAAGGGAGTTTTGAAGACAAAACGGGTCTTATGATAATCAGAATTATTTTGCATATCGTGGCCACTATTTTTACAATAATTAATATATTTTTTCATTTTATTCAACGCAACAAAGTGTATAACATTTTGAAGTATTTACAACACGTTGAAAATAAATTAAACAAACTCGATATTGATACAAACAAAAAGTCCAAATGTTTTTTAATATCCATTTTGATTATGAAGTTTTTCATAAGTTATTTCAGTATTATTTTCGCAGCTTTATCGGATTTAAATCTTCCCAATTTCAACTATAAATTACTGGTGTACTTTTTATTTACAAATATTAATAATTGCCTAGAAATACATTTATTGTTTTTGCTGAATAACCTCAAAAATAAATTTACTGAAATAAACAACTGCTTAAAAGATACTTTTACGTCTACAAATATATCTTGTGTAAATCGATTTATAAAAAAAATGACTTGTCTTTTAAATATGTGTCAGGATATTGGAAACTGTATCAATAAAACTTATAATATTTATTTATTTTGCATTAATCTAGAGACACTGTTGCATATATTGTACGCATGTGCATATTTTGCGTACAATTTAGATGAAATCACGACTATTATTTTTCTGGCATATTTTTTATGGGTTTTTTACATTGCCCTTTGCCCGCTTTTGATCGTATTACATTTTGAGGAAATTAGAAGACAGGTTTGTATATAATTTCTAAAACAGTTAATTTTATTAAAATAAATAAATATATCATCACACCATTTGCTCATTTTAAGTGTGATACTCTGTTATCGAAGATCTCGATTAGTAATATAGTAGTAGAGGAAAACTACTGGTGTAAAGGTCAAATTGTAAATTATAGTCCGTGGGAATTGAATTGAGGGTCACATGATCCACAGTTAGCTGCGTCACGGAGTTTACTTTCAATTAATTACCACAAAAAACATAATTTATACAACTTGAGAAACACATAGAATTGCACTTGATTTGACTTTTTTTAATAAGCACACCTATTTGTATACAAAATTTATTTTTTAATGGCCGCTTGCAGAGACACTTTCCAAAATAGAGCTTATTTGTTGTTAGCCTTTTTATAAATCAGTTAAAATCATTTAGACTTTTTGTGATCAAATGATTCCTTTACATTAAAGCTGGAAGTGGAAGTGTCTAGCCTTATTATAAAAAGGCTATATTCCTTTAACTTTATTGAGATACAGAAGATTATTTTACAAAAAAGCGGCGCTTTGAAATAAGAGTAGCCTTCTTTCACTAACCTTTCATTATGTGTCACATGTTTATACCATCATGGGGAGAAAGTGTTTTTTCAAGAATTGTTCAAGTGACAGTTACACAAGTGAGCATATTTCAATTTTTAAAGTTCTTTCAAATCATGAGAATTTATTAAATTAAAGTTTTATACTTTGTGTCAATTGTGAGTATATGTCGTAGGCATTTAGAATAATCAGGCATTTAGCTAAATGTCTAGGTATTTAGCGAAATGCCGGCAATTAGATGAATTTTACTTCATTCTTTTATTTGACTGGCGGAATCAGGCAATTAGACGAAAAATCCCGCATTTCTCTATTTGCCGGGCGCGGTTTAAGCACTTAGAAGAATCATTCATAATATTATAAACAATTTTATTAACATATTTCACTTATTTATATAACAAGGTGCCGATAAATGGCATCGTGAATTTCATAAAATATCTACTTTGAAGCAGGCACATCGCTTCGTTTGGCATTGTTTTTTTGTCGCAAAAAATGTACTTGCAGTTCTGTGAATAAATAACTGTTATCCAAAGTAATATGTATGTATATATGAAAATATTTTCATGAAGGAAAATATTACATCTTAGCTGAAACTCCCCGCATAAAAGGATGTATAATTCTGCCATAGTGCCAAGTACCTTTGAATACGATATTCTGCTTAGAGTAGTTTAGCGTTCAGTGACGTCAAATAACAACCCCCAAGGACGTTAGGGGTGGGAGTAGGAGAGACGCAAAAGAATTTATTTTCGGCTGTTCGAATCGAACTGTTGTTACTGAGTGTACAACAAAAATTAAATTTGTAATCTAAGAAAATAAGACGTGATTGTAAGTGGATAAATGAAAGTTAATTTAAAATGATATGTTTTTTGTAGAAACGAATAACATTTGATATTATAACAAGAATGCGGTACAAAAATAAAAAAGTAGACCAGTTGGTAAGTGAGGTTGCAATAAATACGAGTATGTATGCCCAAAATGAAGTGCATGTTCTGTTTTCATTTTAGATGGACATAAATTTAATGTATTTACATTTACACAAACAGAAATATACAGCATACGGATTATTTACCATAAATTTTGAATTGTTATATTCGGTAAATTACTCAAATATATATTTCGCATATTGGTTTTGCTAATTTTAACTTTTATTTCAGTTGATAGGAGGATCTTCCGCGTATTTCATTTTGCTATTACAGTTTAAGTAACGAAACTAAATTATTATATACTTATAGTAATTGTAATTGTAAGAACGAATTGTGACACAAATAATAATTTTACTTGTAGTTGTAATAAAGTATGTATTGCACAAATATTGTAATAAATAATGTAATAATTATTGCTGTAACTAAATAATGGTTATTCCACAAAGGATACTTTTGAAAACTGGAGAACACAGTTAATATATTGCAATACTTTTATTTAACACCTTCAAGTAACCTTTATTAATAATTGACAGCTGAGTCTCATTGATTTGACCATTGCAACCAACATTACAATAAATAATAATAATATAATACAACAAGAAACAAATATGTAGATGGCACTATATGTTACAAATAATATATTCGTTTTACAGAAAATAAATTATTAAATAACTAATACTACGAACTATTAGTGTTTCATCAAATCTTGTCTTGGGTTTGATTTTCAAGACAAGAAATTTAAACAGTTCTTGTCTTGTTCATTTCTTGACAATGTATTTCTTGTCTTGTTTCAAGAATTCTTTATATTTCTTGATTCTTGACATTTTAGGAGAATCCCCTTTTTCTATCGTTTTATCCAATCCGAACGCTCAAGAATGGAGCGTTGGCGTCTGCCCTTGCCCCTCCCTTTTAGTTTTAGTTAAATGTTTCTTATGTAGATGTTTCTGCATAAATTAAGTTTTGAAAAATACCGATATGCATTTCGACCATATATTTAAAGAAAAAGGAAAATTATATATAAATAGTTTCAATTTATTCATAAGAATTTACTCATTTTATAAATTATAAACTTAATATATTTGCGACATAAAATTTATATATAAATCTTGACTTCAGAAATTTATAAAATCTTGTGTTGCATTTTTACAAAATTTTAAGGTTCACATTAAGGCCGTCAGATGGTGTTAAAACCTGTGTACAAATGTGAATCGAACCTCAAAGTCACTTTATTGACAAATGTATATCAAATTTTTATATTTTAATCATAAAGGCGGAACTGAAAAATTTATTGTCTAGATATAAAGATTTCTTGACAAGAAATCTTGATTCTTGAGGATACTTTCTTGTCTTGTCTTGGGAAATATAAAATACTTCTTGTCTTGGTCTTGTCTTGATCTTGTCTTGATTTCAAGACAAGATCAAGAGTCTTGGAAAACACTACTCAGTACATACATAGAAAAGAAGTTGTTTCAGTAGTTGTAATTTCTAATTGTTAAAACTATAAATAATTCCTTTAATATTTTAAATCAAAAATTTTTTATTTAAACAACTTATTTACGTTAGTTTATTTTGTATTTTATTATCAAAATTGATAACTAAATGCACTAAATTTACTATTTTAAATAGTTATTTGTATATCAAGGCACTAAAGTATAATTTTTTAATTACGGATATGGAATAAAAATAAATTTACCTTAGTGCCGAGGTATGCATTATATTATTTCCGAAATCGTAAAATTAATAATTAAAAACATAAATAAATAGCATTATGTATTTTTAAAACGTCAGATAGCTGTTGCGACGAGAATATCTGTAAAATATTGACTTATTGTATTCCATTTTGATATTTATTTGTTCATTTTAAAATAATTGGGCTGAAATGGCGATGAAAATTTTATTCAATTAGTTCGTTAACTGATTTTTTTGTGAAATATTAAATTGTTTTACAACGAAACGATATATTTTCATGTTTTATTTGACACTTCTCGTATCTCTGTAGGTATTTAACGAAAAAGAATTGTACTTTTATGTTTCAACAGATATTAAATTACAAAAACTAAATGCGCTCTCTAAAATTTATTCTTGTTGTTACTTATCGTTTTATTTGAAATAATTTTTTTATTTTTTCATACCAAGAGCTTCGGAAGCTGAATCTACGAGTATAAATAACAAAAGATGATTATAGCTTGTTCTGCATTATTTATGTAGTCGATATTTAGAAATTTTGATTCAAGTTCAACTTCAAACACATTCGATTTATTACTGTTTATTTTGTTATTGTAATTTTTATTTCTGGTTTTATACTTGTTTTTCTGTTTTCTGTTACAATTGTTTTATTTATCAATGATATTTCGCATATAAAGTGGTCTGACACAAGAATTTCAGTGCATATTCTGAAATTGTTGATTAGAAAAAGAGCGCTTGCTTTGATCCATTGCACTATTACCTCTTGCTCCTGCATATGTAAAATTGGCCGGAATATCGTTTGACGTTCTACCGTTTAATATATAAAGATTTTCATTTTCCATGGTTTCTACCAGAGTTCGCCATTTTTTGTTTATTGTAATATCATTGACTGTTATCCCCTTGGTTTAAGTGCCCCACTGTAGAAATGAAATTGCCTCCAATTATTAAAAATTGTTATGAAAATGTTTCCGTAATACAGTGTGTAACATAAATAAGTACATTAAATTTAACCAGTGATAAAACTCGTCGAGAACAACAATTTTATTAATAACTTTTTTTTTCTAAATCCCATTTTTTTAGCATTTTTACCACCCCATAAATTGAAGTTCAGGTATATTCTTAATTTGGTCCAATAGCAGTATCCATGGCAATAGTAATGAAATTATTGATCTTGACAAATGTCACTTGTCAACTTTATCAAATAAATCAACTAAAAATTATTATTATAAAAGTAATATGTGAAAGTGCCTGATTTTCCGAACAGCCAGTTCACAAACAATCTGTTGAAGTTCAAGATAACGCTACTCCATCCTGTTACATTTATTTGGGGCGTTTTCCAAATCATCATCTTACGAATGTTCACACTGTTACACATGTTGTTTAGTTTATTCGAGATCATGAATCTTTTAAGTCAGTTCAAGATCGGGGTAAAATACGATCTGATCACAGCATATATTGAACAGAATTATTTGGACTGTGTCGAGGGTTAGCCAGAGTCTAGTAAGTACTCGCAGAATAACACTATGATATATATGAAAATTACACATTAATTAATAGTACATTAAAAAAGCAAAAACCACGTTCTTACCTCACACAAAAAGTCCAGTGTTTGATATCAGAAGATTTACAGTTTATTTTTCTTGTGGTGCGGTTCACGTCACTATCTTCTATCTCTATATCTTCTATATCAATAGTGGGAGAAAGTGAGAAAGAAGATAGTGACGTGAACCGCACCACAAGAAAAATAAACTGTACCTTACACAGACGTCAATTTTTGCGAATAGATACTGACGTCTTAATTTTAGTTGGTAATAAATTAACAGTAATTAATGTTGCTACTTGCGTAATTTCGTGGGGTATTCTCATTGGAATTTATTCTTCAGCTTAAATATCATTTGAATACATTTTTATTGCAAAAATATAAAATTTAAGTTAGCTTTTACGACGGAAAAACAGACGTAGCGCAGTCTACACTAAAGCCATCTATGCAGTCATATGTTACACTATCAATTTTCGTTTTTTTTTTTTCTTTATTCCAAAAATATTAAATTTCTCTCTCTAGTTTTTAATTCTAATCTTTCTATTGCTGTCACTTTTTCAATTAGCACTTTTTCTAGGTGGTTAACTTTGTCTTTAATTTCTTTGTAAGAAGTAAGTTTTTCTATTTCTTCAATACTTGCCATTTCGTGCCGAGTGCAAATTTTATTTCTGGTAGAGTTGGGAACACATTAGTTTTACTGACCTTGGCGAGATTTTACTTAATTACTTAATTACTCGCACTCGCACGAACAGTTAACTTTGATTTTAGGTTTCGTTACTGATATATTATTAAAGAGTATTTGAAGCACAAAATACGGGCGATATATTAAATAATCGATCTGTTATGAAAAATTAAATTTTATCTCACAAGAACATTAGATATTTTTGAAAAATATACAGAGTAAAAATTTTCACATGCGCACAACTAACGATCGTACAAACCTTCCTAATTATAAATAAATTTGATTTTTTATTAAGACTTGTGTGGCCACTTATAAATGGTTCTTCGGACATTTATATAAAAAGGAACAAAATCAAACACACCATACAACTTAAGCAAAACAATGATCAAAATCTCTTTAAATGCTAAATATTTGTCATAAATGTCCAAGCGTTCAGTGTAACATCTGTCCAATCATTCTGAAAAGTCAGAAATAATCTCCATATTACCAATAGAAATGAAGGAGAAAACACCTAAACTTAGTGCATCGTGAACGCTGTTTTTAAAACGTTAGCCACTAACCATAACCAGTAACCATAACCACTAACGGTAACCACTATTGTGAATGAGGCTTTATGGTTTCCAAAATCAAAGTAATGACAACATGTTATTTGAAACACACTGTAGAGTTGCTGTATACAGGCTGTTCATTTTAAGTGGTACACTATTGCTATTTCGAGAACTATAAGAGCTACGAGGTCGGTTAAATTAGCAAACAATTTCTATATTATAAGACAATTAAAATGAGCGAAACAAGATTTTTTTTAGACCAGTGGTTCTCAAAATGCGGGGTGCAACTTATTTTAAATGGCAACCTACTTTTTTATTTGCTTATTCGATTCAGTATTTTTTTCTGAATTCAATGATATTCACATGTAATGACCAAATAATACAAAATATTTGAGAAAAATGCAAAATTAAAAATGTATTATTTTTATTTAAATATGCATATACAAAGTTTGCCATGGAAGAAAACAAATAAATCAAATGCAGAAATAATAGAAAAAATCTGATGTGGCCAGCACATAACCTCCCGCCCAATACTACTCATAAACGGTACAAAATAGTATTTGATGATACAGAAACATACCTTCTTATTTGTTTACTTTCTATTTATATTTGAGAATTTTAATTTTCTTACGTATATTTATTTAATTTTTTGACATATATTTCACTAAGAAAACAGCTTCACAATCACAATGACATGTGTCACATTTCGTAAAAAATTGAAAATTTTCCATGGTGTACTAGGAATGCAAGATTTGTGAAATCTAATTTCTTTATATTTTATTATCTCTAAATCTAATGAAAATTATTAAAATTAGTGTAATCAAAACAAATGTAGAATTAAATATTCTCCAACTTTCAAAATAACATAAATTGTTGAAAAAGGAAATTTAACCGTGTTTTTCACGAAAAACTGTTAAGGGCTTCAAGTAAACTGCTACTTCCGGTCGACCAATTTTATCCAAAATCTAATCAGCTCTTCATTTAAATATAAGAAGCAATAATTCAAAAAATTGTATTTTTTGGTATTATAGTATTTGAGTTATGCGAGACGAAAAAATTGCCACAGACTACACACACACACACATACATACATACATACATACATACATACATACATACATACATACATACATACATACATACATACAGACATCATCGCGAAAATAGTAAAATCGTATTGTAGGGACCCTAAAACGTGCTTATTCATTGAAAACTCACTACCAAATTTTCTGACCAAAAACAATACCTCCCTTACCTAGAGGTAGACGGGAGGTAAAAACTGTAATTATGAGAATACTTATTAATTTAGTTGTTACAATACAGAAATATAGAGGTACACTTAAAAAAACTGATATTAAAAATGTTTGATTTATTTGTTTTTTTCCATGGCAAACTTTGTATATGCAAATTTAAATAAAAAGATATATTTTTAATTTTTCTCAAATATTTTGTATTATTTGGTCATTACATGTGAATATCATTGATATCAGAAAAAAATCTGATGTGGCCAGCACATAACCTCCCGCCCAATACTACTCTTAAACGGTACAAAATAGTATTTGATGATGCAGAAACATACCTTCTTATTTGTTTATTTTCTAATTATATTTCTGAATTTTTATTTTCTTTCGTATATTTATTTAATTTTTTGACATATATTTCACTAAAAGAATACAACTTCACAATCACAATGACATGTGTCACATTTCGTAAAAAAATTGAAAATTTTTAAATGTTTCCATGGTGTACTAGGAATGCAAGATTTGTGAAATCTAATTTCTTTATATTTTATTATCTCTAAATCTAATGAAAATTA
Organism: Poecilus cupreus; assembly: GCA_963942605.1. Classification (NCBI taxonomy): domain Eukaryota; kingdom Metazoa; phylum Arthropoda; class Insecta; order Coleoptera; family Carabidae; genus Poecilus; species Poecilus cupreus. The sequence continues at coordinate 22,945,721 of OZ012718.1, forward strand.
ATAAAATTAGTGTAATCAAAACACATGTAAAATTAAATATTCTACAACTTTCAAAATAACATAAATTGTTGAAAAAGGAAATTTAACCGTGTTTTTCACGAAAAACTGTTAAAGGCTTCAAGTAAACTGCTACTTCCGGTTGACCAATTTTATCCAAAATCTATTCAGCTCTTCATTTAAATATAAGAAGCAATAATTCACAAAATTGTATTTTTTGGTATTATAGTATTTGAGTTATGCGAGACGAAAAAATTGCCACAGACTACACACACACACACATACATACATACATACATACATACATACATACATACATACATACATACATACATACATACAGACATCATCGCGAAAATAGTATAATCGTATTGTAGGGACCCTAAAACGTGCTTATTCATTGAAAACTCACTACCCAATTTTTTGACCAAAAACAATACCTCCCTTACCTAGAGGTAGGCGGGAGGTAAAAATACTGAATCGAATAATAATTTGTTTTCTTCCATGGCAAACTTTGTATATGCATATTTAAATAAAAATGATACATTTTTAATTTTGCATTTTTCTCAAATATTTTGTATCATTTGGTCATTACATGTGAACATCATTGAATTCAGAAAAAATACTGAATCGAATAAGCAAATAAAAAATTTAGGTTGCCATTTACAATAAGAAAGTTGCATCTCGCATTTTGAGAACCACTGATCTAAAAAAATTCTTTTTTGCTCATTTTAATTGTCTTATAATATAGAAATTGTTTGCTAATTTAACCGACCTCGTAGCTCTTATAGTTCTCGAAATAGCAATAGTGTACCACTTAAAATGAACACTCTGTATATACTTGTATATTAATTATCCCTAATTCACTTTATCAAACTCTAATATCTTATTAAGTAATTAAAAGTATGTATCATGAGAAGTAGTAATTATGTTTATACCTATAATATTTATTGATTTTCAATTTTTCAAAGAAATATATTTCTCATTATTTCAAGTTTGTCTGCATTCCAACAAGAACCAAGTATGGCATATCAAGACATATTTTCAGTTTATAAACCTCTTTACATAATTAGTAAAATAATGTGTGTGATACCTTTACCAGTAAATATATCAATAAAAAATATAAGCTTCAATCGAAAACTGTTTCCAATACATACAATTTTTATTTCCACATTAATCAGTGCTTACGTCACGCTTGTTATTAAGATTACAAAAGGGAGTTTCGAAGACAAAACGGGTCTTATATTAATCAGAATTATTTTGCATAGCGTGGCCACTGTTTTTACAATAATTAATATATTCTTTCATTTTATTCAACGCAACAAAGTGTATAACATTTTGAAGTATTTACAACACGTTGAAAATGAATTAAACAAATTCGATATTGATACAAACAAAAAGTCCAAATGTTTCTTAATATCCATTTTGATTATGAAGTTTTTCATAAGTTATTGTAGTATTATTTTCGCAGTTTTATCGAATTTAAATCTCCTTAATTTTAACTATAAATTACTGACTTACTTTTTATTTACAAATATTAATAACTGCCTAGAAATACATTTATTGTTTTTGCTAAATAACCTCAAAAATAAGTTTACTGAAATAAACAAATGCTTAAAAGATACTTTTACATCTACAAATATATCTTGTGTAATTCGATTTATAAAAAAAATGACTTGTCTTTTAAATATGTGTCAGGATATTGGAAATTATATCAATAAAACTTATAATATTTATTTATTTTGCATTAATCTCGAGTCTCTGTTGCATATATTGTACGCATGTGCATATTTTGCGAACAATTTAGATGAAATCACGACTATTATTTTTCTGGCATATTTTTTATGGGTTTTTTATATTGCCCTTTGCCCGCTTTTGATCGTATTACATTTTGAAGAAATTAGAAGACAGGTTTGTATATAATTTCTAAAACAATTAATTGTATTAAAATAAATAAATATATCATCACACCATTTGCTCATTTTGAGTGTGATACTTTATTATCGCACATCTCTATAAGTGATGCATTTTTGAGTGCTTAGTCAAGTAAAGATCTCCAAAAATGGTAATAGAGGGAAACTACTGGTGTAAAGGTAAAATTGTAAATTATAGGCTGTGGGAATCGACCTGAGGGTCACATGATCCACAGCCCGCTGCATTAGAGAGATATTTAATTAATTCAGTTAAGAAAGAATAACTCCTTGAACTGTTCGAAGTTCTCAAATTACATTGCATACAAAAAAATGTAGCAGAAAAACAAAACAATGTGTCGCTTTATTCATTAAATACGTGATGTGTGTCTTCAGATAAGCTCCATTAAAATGCGTGCTGTTATTCGAGTTTGTCCAGCGTTAGTTGTGTAGGCTTAGGGGGTTCTTGTCAAAAGTGCGAGCAAAGCGAGCTTAATTGCAAGTAATTACCACATAAACATAATTTATACAACTTGAGTGACACATAGAGTTGCACTTGACTTGACTTTTGTAACAAGCACACCTATTTGTATACAAAATTGTTTTTTGATGGCCGTTTGCAGAGACACTTCTTAAAGTCTTTCCAAAATAGAGCTTATGTGTTGTTAGCCTTTTTATAAGTCAGTTAAAATCATTTAGCCTTCTTGTGATCAAATGATTCCATTTCATTGAAGCTGTAGGTGTTAAGCCTTATTATAAAAAGGTTATATTAAGATGCCAATGATTGTTCTACAAAATAGCGGCGTTATGAAATATGACTAGCCCTCTTACAAAAAGACTGCTTTAATTATTTTAATTATCCTGCGATATATACACGTTTATTGACCCAGGCACATTCATCGGACGCCCACACAAACGTTCATCCTCATTCACACCAGCATATATTAAATAGTTTCACCAACCTTTCATTCGACATTCGCTCAAGATGATCAAACCACTTCAACTGCCTCACTCCCACTTTCTTATTAACATCCTTCTCTCAATCTCACATTAACCGGACTTCAACGTATGCCGGACACGAGCACATCTTGTATAACCACAGAAAAGCATGCACTGTAAGTTATTAGTTTTAAACTTCAAAGAATGTAAGCACCTGAATTAATGATACCTGCCGAAGATTTTATAGAACTTAATTCAGTGTTTCTTATTATATTATTTTCCGCTACCAGCAGCAATATTGTCTTCAAATAATAACAGAATATTTGTTAAATGTGGAGTAGACTGTTTCAAAGTTTTATTTGTTTATTAACAACCTTTTAAGTTTAGCTATATTTGTTGCTATGCAATTAAATAAGTGAATAGTGAAATACAAGGTCGGACTGGCCTCATTTGGCCTCGTAGGCATAAAATGTATTTTGGCCCCCAAGCCCAGCTCCCATAAATATTAATATTTTTCAGGATATATATGTACTTTTAATAATAACAGATTTCCCTTTAATACAAATCAAACACTACAGCATTCCACCAATTAAAAATCAACGTAATTCATCATTAATAAACCTGTAAGTACTTTTTTTGATACTGAAGGGAAAATCTTCATAGAGACTCACTAGATTTGTACTAGTGAGTTCTGCCAGCTTGGACCGTGCTTCGTCTCTCTCTCTCTCTCTCTCTCTCTCTCTCTCTCTCTGATGGCAGCTTACTGCGTATAGGATGCTCAAACATTTTTCCTGCCGTGCTCAGGAAGCATAAGAATCTGTATAAAACTGGGTCTCCTGCAGGTTTACCAGATTTCTTGATCAGCATTAGCCTCGCCTCTTTCTACTCCTCAGGAAATTCCGCGTTACCTCATTATATACAGCGACAAATGCTTGTGGGTGCTCCTCACCCATCATCTTCATCATCTTCATGATCTCCGGTGGATGCTATCGGAGCCAAGTGCTCCTTTGCTCTTCAATATTTTTAGTTCCTTTCTATTCAGGATTTTGTCCTCTGAGAACAGGGTAGTGTTACTACCTCTTTCGCTGCATGCCGTATTCAATTACAGGTGTCACATTGAAATCCTCGAGTTAGTAATTGTAATTAGCAAACTGCAAATTGTTAGTTATTAGCGTTATCAATACCGATATTTTATTAGTGCACTTTCGGCCAAAAACCTTCAAGTGATGTCAGACAGAGAAATTTGGAAAGTAACGTGGAAATTTCCCTTTGATTGACGTCACTTGAAAGGGAATTAGAAATTTGTATAAATAGGGCTGTTTCGATGACAAACGGGATACAGTTAGAAATGTAGTCAGTCGAAGTGTAATCATCGAAGGCAGTCGTCAGTTGTTGTAAGTTGAACGTCGTTTTTTTTATACAATCTAGTCATCGTCAACTAAGTTCATATATGTATATAACTTAAATATTTTTCTGTTATTTCATTTTGTTATTGTAATTTAATTTCAACACCTTTATCATTTGTTTGTTACTTTTTTTGTCATTTAATTTAATCATTTATACCTTCTTTAATAAAAGTAATTTCTTTAAACACGTAAACCTTTCCTGTTTTGTTGTCTGAGATTCTGGCTGTTACACAGGGGAGAATTTTGGGCAATAGTATGTCGATTATTTCCCGCAGCATTTCCTTGCCAAACGTTTGGGAGCTTCCCTGGCTTAGCTACTTTTTCTTCTCTCTAACTTGCATTCTGCTTCGGTTTTCCTCCTCCTAATCGTCTTGTATTTACGTCTAGCTGATAATATTGCTTTCCTAAGTAAGGCAATCTCTGCGGTCCACTAGTATACGGGGGCATGTTTCGCCATCTTCTTATTCGATAGTGCTTTTGCTTCTAGCAAAACTATCAAAACTAACAGCTAATATAGTTTTTCGATTATGTTATGATTTTGATTATTTAAAGTGAATATTTAACTTTCCTTATTAAAATGGTATCACTTTTTTTTGTTACCATCTGCACGACTCTTGCCGCATCCCTTACAATGAATCTGTTTTTAGAGGATTAATGTATTACTCTGGATACCAGTTATACGTAGTATTGTTCCGGATAAAATGCAACGTAGGGTGTCAATGTCAAATGAATTTTTTTTTATGAAGATGGTAACCTGAGTAAGTACTTTTGGTCCTATGTCTCTTAATGAGTGGATAATTATGTATATATTAATAACATAAACAATCATGCTCTTCAATGGGATTTGAATCCACGACCTCTGGTTTTCTAGACTAGTAACATACATAGCCACTACGCCCATCAAAATCGACATATGAATTTTTCGTTTTTCTCGTTTATTAATGAAGAAACAATTCGGATGGTTTCTTGGTTCATTTCTGGTTATAATTTGAGAAATGTTTGAGATATGTTTGCTAATGTATTTATATTTATATTATACCGACTACCGCGTGTCTACTTGTTTTGACATAGGAAATGCAGTGTTAAAATTTTCATTATGCAATAGTTCGTTCCCTATGAATTCGAACAAAAGTGTCAAAACAAAATGCGTTCAGAATTTATTGATGTGATACATTTGTGTCATCAGATAGACGTAAAATAAAATATATAATTTTTATCTGTTTTCAGAGTACCATGGTAAACAAAACACAAACAATTGTGATATTTGAGTTCGACAGATGACATTTTGCATAGTTTTAATGCTTATAGACTTGTTTAAATTATATCTTAGTAATCATGGACACATTTACCATTTAGAAATAATTTAAACAAGTCAATAATCATTAAAGCTATGCCAATTGTCAACTGTCAAACTCCAACAATACGACTGTTTGTATGTTTTGTTTACCATAGCACTCTGTAAGTAGCTAAAATTATAAATATTATTTTACGTCTATTTCATGACAAAAATGTTACGCATCAATAAATTTAAGCTACTTTGGTGCAGGTTTTGTTGCCTGACTTTTTTTATATTTACACTTCTGTTCTAAAATTCATCAGTAACGAACTATCGAATAATGACATTTTTAACATTGTATTTCCTATGTCCTATAAAAAAAGATTATAAGTTCATTAACATTGACATCCTATGTTGTAGTTTATCTGGAACAGTTATGTGAATAAATAACTGTTATCCAAAGTAATATGTATGTATATATGAAAGTATTACATCTTAGCTGAAACTCCCCGCATAAAAGGATGTATAATTCTGCCATAGTTCCAAGTACCTTTGAGAACGGCACTCTTCTTAGAGTAGTTTAGCGTTCAGTGACGTCGAATAACAACCCCCAAGGACGTTAGGGGCGGGAGTGAGAGAGACGCAAAGGAATTTATTTTCAGCTGTTCGAATCGTACTGTTGTTACTGAGTGTACAACAAAAATTAAATTTGTAATCTAAGAAAATAAGACGTGATTGTAAGTAGATAAATGAAAGTTAATTTAAAATTATGTGTTTTTTGTAGAAACGAAAATCGTTTGATATTATAACAAGTTTGCGGTACAAAAATAAAAAAGTAGACCAGTTGGTAAGTGAGGATGCAATAAATATGTACGCCCATAATGAAGTGTATGTTCTGTTTTCATTTTAGATGAACATAAATTTAATGTATTTACATTTACACAAACAGAAATATACAGTATTCGGATTATATAACATAAATTTTGAATTTATATTTTCGGTAAATTACTCATATAAATATTTCGAATATTTGTTTGGCTAATTTTAACTTTTATTTCAGTTGATAGGAGGATCTTGCGCGTATTTCGTTTTGCTTTTACAGTTCAAGTAAAGAAACTAAATTATTATAAACTTATAGTAATTGTAATTGTAAGAACGAATTGTGACACAAATAATAATTTTACTTGTAATAAAGTATAGCACAAATATTGTAATAAATAATATATTCGTTTTACCGAAATAACTAGAATTTATTTGTAATTGGTACAAAATAAAATAAAACCTTACAGATACAAATTATAGATAATATTATTTATTTTACATATTTTTAAAATAACAAATTTGATATATTATTAAAATTTTATAGTCTAGTTGAAGTAAATGATATTGTTTAGTGGCCATAAAGTGGCTCTTTATGGACTAGTCCGAAGTAATAAGACCTGTTTAATTACAATGAACGGCAAAATAGATTAGATTAATTTAATTATTAGGTAAGTATTTACATAGGAATATCATTTTTAGTTTTTAGGAATGCTATAATATTAAATATACAATTAGAAGTATATTTTCTGTTCCGTGAATGATATATTTTTGCCGTAAAATAAGAATCCCCAAAGATGTTATTGAACTGGGAACCACTATAAAGTTACAAGTTACAACTACAACTAGGGATCGAACTAAGGTCATCATCACCATAGTTCGATGCGTTACCACGAAGTTATTTACTTTTTACAGAAATTGCTATTATTTATTGAGAATTACTCATGAAATTAAGTTATTTTAAGCAGTCAATACTTGCAAAACTTAATAATAATAGCAATCAATTTAAAATATACTTTTTTGATTAATTTTTTCTCTGCACCTAAATTAATGTAAAACATAATTGAAAATACAAAATGAGGAATTCGTTAACAAGTTTGAAAACACTTTGGGTCCTTTAATTACTGAATTAAGAATCAGGTCACGCGTTCGCGACTTTGCCTTCGTCTTCACCTTCGTCTCACGTTCGTTATCAGCTTACAAATTTACCTTAAACTTGATACTCGGAATTTAAAATTACAAAATATTTCAGAATATATGGGAAGCTGAATAAAGTGCTTAAATATTACATTAATATTTTATATATTTTATTCACTTAATTCAGTGGTTTTTTACGCGTCCTAGATTTTACGTATAAAATAGTATAGAAGTCAAGAAAAATCGGAATTACACGTTTTAAATCCACTGAGCTCGCCTGTGTGTTGTGCACTGAAATATAGTAATTTTAAGGTGTTTAAAAATGAGCAGAACAGAGATGATTTTGGTCATAATTGCAAAACCGGATGTGGGTGTTAGTGGATACACAGAACAATAAATTCAATTTATTATAAATATATGGAATCAGCTGAGAAATAAAGTATCAAATGAAAGAAGTTAGCAATAATATTTTAAAAAATAAAAAATATTATTGGCAGGTTTCTTGCATTATTGTTTGGTCCTGGATTGGTGCTACGAAAAATAAATAACTAATAACTAACGCAGTTCATACAGAGAAATGAAGTTGTTTCAGTAATTGTTATTTCTAATTGCTAAAACTATAAATATAAATAAACGTTATAATTTGCCTATAATTTTTTTTTTTTTTTTATTTAATTCTTATATTTACAACTAGCTACAAAAGCTAACCAGCAAATCTGATCTAATATAACAAATAATACATCACATGTGCGAGGTTGCCATCCAGTGATGGTTCCTCTTAAAAATAATTTGTTTAACATTAATTTATAGTTCTAGCGGTTTTTTTCTGTCGAGTCTTCTTACTTCTCCTGAGTTGTTTAGATGATGGCCAGGTTGTTTGGATGGTTGTTGAGTCTCTTTTCGTATTTGTTGTCATAACTTGTTATAGAAATAATAAATAGCTTGCAAATGCATAATAATAAGCAAATTTTACAATTTGCGTATTTATTATAGGAAGATGAATATGAACAGTAAGTAATATTTACGTTGTATAATTAAAATTTAATGACATTTGTTAATATTTGAGGTTACAAATGCTAAATTTTTAGTACTCACATGCGAATTATAAGAAAAAATATAAGGGATGCAATGAACCCATTTGAATTGTAAGATAAGCATTTGGTTTGCCAGTTAATTGTTCCCATTTTAGCACTAAATAATTTTCACCTAGTGTGAGGTTTATGGTATTTGATCTGAAGGCGTAATCTCCTTTCCATGTATTGTAAATATGCCACATATTGCTCTTTCATCGTATTTTTTGTTCGTTTTCTTTTGCTGTAAAATAATTTTATCATTTTATTATAATGTGAATCAACAGAAATATACAAAATGACAAATAATAATAAATTAAAATAATTTTATATTTTTATTATAACCTGAATCAACAGAAATATATAAAATGACATATAATAATAATTGTATTTTAGCTCATTTTGAATTGTAATCAACACAAATCACACAAACAATTTTGACATATATCGTCCTGTCAACTTTTGATACCTGTCAATTGACAATGAATCAGTGTACTTAACCCCAGAAAAATAAATTCTGTTTATTTGCATTTAAGAATTTAGAAAACTTGTATTTTTATTTATTTTAATAGTTTTAATTCGTTTAAAATAAAAAATATCGTTAAATAATATAGCTGTAAATAAAATATTATCCGTGTTTTATAAGTATTAAACGTAGATACTTGTTTTATTTTCCAAAGAGTGGCAGTCTTGGTTTTAAGATATCTTAAAGTCGTAGTTATGGAAATCAGAAGTTATAGACTTGCGTTCAGAATACCGATTTATGAAAATCTATTAGCCTTCGACTTATAGATTTCTCTTAAGCTATAGATCTTAAAAGTTATAGATTTTTAAGATAATGCTCAGAATCCCACCATTAGCTTTGATCTACGACCAATTAGCCAGTTTAACTTTTTTATTTTAATATCGGCTTGTTTTCTTTTTGCTTAAATGTGTTTGTTCCATGTGAGTCTTCTTTCCAGGTACATACCCAGATATTTGACATTGTTCTTTTCTGGGAGAACTTTGTCGTTGAGTTTGACTTCGGGACAAGAATCTCTTTTCAGGGTGAACGTTAAGTGAGCAGACTTGTTTTCATTAATTTTTATGCGCCACCTATTAGCCCATTCTTGGATTGCATCTAGAGATTTTTGTAGTTGTCTGGAGGCTTCGTTAGGGTTTTCGTCAGACGCCATGATTGCAATGTAGTCTGCGTAGGTTGCTGTGGTTACTTTATCATGATGTGGTAAGTCTGCGGTAAATAAAAGGTATAATTCGGGGCCCAAGACACTACCTTGCGGTACCCCAGCTTCTATGGGGTATATTTTGGACAGGCTATTTTCGATTGCCACTTGATAATACCTATCTGTTAAATAGGATTTTATTAACAAATAATACTGGTGTGGCAGGTTTTGTTTTAATTTGTAAAGTAACCCCGTGTGCCATACTCTGTCAAATGCTTGACTTATGTCTAAAAATGCAGCGGAGCAGTATTTTTGTTCCTCAAGGCACTTCTCTATTTCTTTGGTGATTCTGTGTATTTGTTCTGTCGTAGAATGGTGATTCCGGAATCCAAATTGGTGTTCCGGTATCACATTGCCATCTTCCATTTCGTACTTTAATCTTTTTAAGATGAGTTTTTCTAATAATTTGGATAAACAGGGGAGCAGAGATATCGGTCTATATGATGTGGGATCGTGACTGGGTTTGTTAGGTTTTAGTATTAGGATTATTCTGGACATTTTCCACATGGCGGGATAGTATTGTGTCTTTATTATTGCGTTGAATATATATGTAATGATGGTAAGCGCTTTCTCTGGTAGTTTCTTTACTATGTTTGGAGTTATTAAATCGTGTCCGGGTGCTTTTTTAATATTGACAAATTGAATTTCTTCCTGGATTTCTTCAGTTTTGAACTTTTTAATTGAGGCAGATATCTGTAGTGGGGAGTCTAGGTACTTGTTTATATTGTTTTCTTCTTCGTCGGTGGTATTTGTTGTATTGGGTTTAAATGTGTTTGACAGATGCTCAGCAAATAGTTCTGCTTTATCTCCGTTTGTCCTGGCCCATGTATTGTCTGGTTTTCGGATAGGTGGTATAGCTTGTTTGGGTCTTTTTAGATTGTTTGTAGATTTCCACAGGGAGTAGTCGTCGTGTGCTTCCGCTGACAAACTGTTGATATACATTTGTAAGGACTCGTTTTTGAATTCCCAGATCATTGCTTTTAGTTCTTTCCTCAATTTATTTAAAAGGGTCTTATCGCTGGGTCGTCTGTACTTTTACTTTTATGTACTGTGGATAGTTTATTACTGTTTCGGTAAAATCTTTTTGTTTCGGCGTAGATATCCGCGCTGCTTCTTGTATTTGTTTAGTTAGAGTGTTAACTGCATTATCGATATCACCTGCTGTTTTAGTGGTATATTTATATTTATTATTCCATTAAGATGTGCTTGGAATTGGTTCCAGTCTGTTTTCTTGTTTGTCAGAGTGGGTTTGCTTTCTTTTCTTATAATTGTTGTACATAATGTGGCTATAATAGCCGAATGATCTGAAGAGAGATCGAAACTCTCATCAACTTTTATATAATTTGGGGACATTTTATTTAGTATGAAAAAATCTAGGGCATCAGGTATCTTTGCAGGATCCGATGGCCAGTAGGTTGGCTTTCCTATGCTTGCTAGGTCGTATTTTTTGTTGAGCATTGCGGCTTGCAGTTGTCTGCCTTTTGGGTTTATTAGTCGCGATCCCCACCTGGGGTGTTTAGCATTAAAATCCCCGCCTGCTATGAACCGGCTGCCTAGCATTTCAAAGGCTTTTTCAAATTCATCTTGATTGATTGCGTGCTTGGGTGGGCAATAGATAGCAGATATTGTTAAGTCGCCGTTTTTGTCCTTGATTTTGATATTTGTTCCTTGCATATAGTCCATTTTTATTTTTTCCATCTCGTAATGCGAGATTTTTTCTTTAATGATGACAGCTGTACCACCATGAGCCGTATGATTAGGATGATTGGTACAGTATACTTTATAATTTTTTATATAAAAGTAATCTCTTTCCGTTAGATGTGTTTCGGATATCATTAGGATGTCTATATTTTGTTCGTGTACGAATAATTCAATTTCTTGTTTGTGTTGCTTTATGCCATTGGCATTCCATAGAGCTATTCTAATAAAGCTAGCCATTGTTAAATTTGTTTATTAGCGTGGTGAGTAAATTAATGATCATTCCGTTTTAATTCATTAATTGGCTGAAAAGTGTTTCGAATTTGTTGAGAAAGTTTTCGAGTGATACTTTATTAGAGTTGTTATTCTGTGTTGCTTGTGAGTAGCTTGGGCGGCTGTTTGTGGTTTGGTAGATGGGTGAGTTTTGGTTTTGGTTCAAGCTAGGAAACTCAGTATTTCTAGTTATGAATTCTCGATTCTCTGATTTGTTGTTTCTGGGGACGTAGTTGGGTTTTCCTTTGAATTTTTGTAGTTCCTTGTAAACGATGCAGCCTTTATAGTTGGCTGGGTGGGGTCCATCGCATAACACACATTTTGGTGCTGTAGTTTTTTGTTGACGACAGTTTGTAGTTGGGTGGTTCCCTGCACACTTCACACAATTAAAAGGTTTTGCGCAGTACGACTTAGTATGACCGTATTCTTGGCATCTTGTGCACTGGGGTATTTCTTTTTTTTTTCTTAGATTCCTCTACAGTAATTATTGTTCCTAGGAGTGTTTTAACTTCGTAAATTTTTTTGTTGTTTTCATTTGGCTCTTGGTCAACATAGAACATTGGCAAAGGTTTTTTTGTTTTCCAGCTGCGTATGTTGACGATGTTACGAATTCGGAATCCCATATTTTCTAATTCATCTTTTATTTCCTCAGGTGTAATTGAATGATGCAGGTTTTTTATTACCACCCTATAGGATCTTTCCTGCCTAGGTTGGTACGTGTGGAAAGCTATGTTTTGTGTTTTTAGTAGCCGGACGGTATTTCTGTGACTTGTTGATGTTGTTGTGTTTACTTTGACTACGTTGTTAGACAGAGTTTTACATGTAAATTCATTACTACCTATATTACTTTTTATTCTTGATATCATTGCTGAGTAGTCTACTACATCTTGGATGTATATTGGTGGTGGTATAAAATCGTCCTTTGAGTTTTTATTCTGCTTTTCTGTTTCTAGGTTTATCTGGTTTGTTGTATTTTGACTTTTAGAAGTAGTTGCCTCGTCATTCAATGAGGAGTATCTATTGAATGTTTGAATTTCTAGTGCTTGTACGTTTGATGAAGATATGTTGCTTCTTTTGTTTTCAGGGAAGCTCGATTTCTCGTCGCTTGTTCTTTTCCTTTGAATTATTTGCCACGAAAAATCTTTCGTTTGCGTATTTGTTATTTGCATAGGTGTTTCCTGCATGAACGTTACAGGAGTGTTAGGTACATAGTAGCCATTGTAGTATGGTGATTGTGTAGGTGAGTTGTTAATAGGTCTTGCAGATTCCGGAGTAATGCCAGTTGTCAGGGTATCACTATTCGGTGAGAGTGAGAATGCACTTTGAATTGGAATAACTATTGGCGAAATGTAGGTATTCGTTGTGGTTGTTGTAGTTGTGGAAATACATGTTGTAGTTATAGCAGTAGTAACTGTAGTAGGTACTTTGATAGTACCGCCACTGTTTTCTGACATTTTCCCTTATTCTTTGTTCGTTTTAAGGAAGTTAGGTAGCACAATCCGGGTTGCACGGATAAATATCACAAGTATTTATTATTTAGTTGCACAAGGCACGACTAATTAAGTTTTTAGGTATTAGGTAATTGCACTTCACAGCACTGGCTCTCGTCGCACGTCCGATTACCTCGACTGCTAATGCACAACTGCCTGTAATTTTAAAACAAAAATTTTTTATTTAATAAATTTAATTTATTATCCACATTATACCAACTTATTTACGTTTGTTGATTTTGTATATTATCAACATTGATAACCAAATGCACTAAATTTATTATTTTATTTTAAACCGGCACTAAAGCTCAGAAATCGTCACTAAAGTAACCCATTATACGACGATTTTGAGCATCCCAGTGTTGGCAAACGATAAACAATTATTGTGCAATTAGGATAATTTTGGCAGATATATTGACGTACTATAGTAAATATGGACGTAACATGAAACAAAATTTGCAAGAAGAATTAACTAATTAATTCCGATGACGAAATTGAGGACAAAACACATAATATTGAGTGTTATTTACGATAACTTCACTTCTCGAGGTTGGCAACACTGACTGTCAGTTTCAATTCACAACTCACAGATATAAACTTAACCTATATTGTAATTTTTTTACAGTTTTTTCGAATTTTAGTTTTCAAATAAAACTTAATATGTACCTCGGCACTAAAGTTCCTTTTTATCACTCACATGGTTTATTTTCCTCGGCCCTACGTGCCTCGGAAACTGAATTTCATATTCGTGATAAATAATTGTACTTCAGTGCATTGATACATACATAACTATTAAATAGTTATTTCTATATCAAGGCACTAAAGTATAATTTTTATTACGAATATGGAATTTATTTTGCGATTTTGCGGTGATAGAAATCGGTCCGAGATCACGGACATAGTTCTCCAACTTGGATGAAAAAATTGAATAGAAAACTATGATGAAAAAACGCGTTCTGTCCTATTTTTTCATACTAGTTGCTAACTTCATATAGATATTACCAAATTAAAATTTTGACGTTTAATGTTTGAAAAGCTGAAAAAATGTCAATCGAAGCTGATAATTAGTATTTTCAACAGTTTCTGAAACATAAAACATATTTTTTATTTATTTCTCGTATAAACAAATTTAATTTACTTATGTTAGAATAATTTCTTGAGTCATATTTTATTAGTTTTTAGTATTGGTAGAATTGACTGAAGCTAACTTCATAAATTCGACTAACCTGACTTCTGTTGTCCTACAAGTTCACTATTTATTATATAGAACTATATCCGAGATCTCGGACCGATTTCTATCACCGTGGACACAGGCCTTTATGCATGTGGTCTGCCTTAAATCCGATTAATTATTGTCAAAGGTAAATAATAAATAGATTCACCAATAGTATTATATCATATTTATTTAGGTTTGTATTTCAAGTTTGACATAAAAGTCTGTGAAGTAAAATTTTGACATAACAGTCTGTAAAGTTTAACTTTATCTACTATTTTGACTAACTTCACATAGAAATATCGTATACTTTAGTGTCGATTTCGGAAAAATAAAATTTTGTTCCCATTATATATTTATATGCAAGAGAATTTTTAAAAAACTATATTTTTTATTATAAATATAGTAACTCTTGTAGGGTTTTCTGGTGGAGACATGGGAAATGAACATTTCTAGCTTCGTAAATGAAACTCTAGGAAGACAGTCAAATATTTTATTAAAATATTACCTCGACCAGTTTCGACGCCACATACGTCTTTCCATTAATATCACCTGCTGAAGAACACGTAGGTGGGGTCGAAACCGATCGAGGTAATATTTTAATAAAATATTTGGCTGCCTTCAAAGAATTTCATTTACAAAGTTTGAAATGTTCATTTCCCATGTCTTTTCAAGAGGTGATATTAATGAAAAGACGTATGTGGTGTCGAAATCGGTCGAGGTAATATTTTAATAAAATATTTGCCTGCCTTCCAAGAGCTTCATTTACATCATCCAGCCAAAAAATAGTCCTTATCATTTCAAACTTTGCTTAAGTGAAACGAAACAATACATTTAATGTATTTTAAAATAGTTATTTGTGTAATACGGGTTGTAAGTGTAAGAGTTTTGTGGCCGAGAATATTATTGGTATAATATATACCTACAGTTCAGTGTTAATTTCAAATACATAATAGTTATTTGAATTCATTTTTATAAATTTATTACGTATTTAATTTTTGTGTTAATACTAAGTAATCATTGAATGTGAAATGAACTGTACTGCAAACACAGGTGGCTGTCTTTCTCGACTAGCATTTTAAACGTCAGGTAGCGTTCTTGTATTATTACATTTCAGTGATTTTAACTGATTTCTATTTATGACTACTCCATCGACCCATTTCTTGATCGCACCCAAACATTTTCTACGTTTAATAGTTAATTATTATCAATCCAAAAACTGGACTGGACAGAAAACGTATTCGTAGAAAATGTTCAGTGCACGTATAAAATCTCACACCCTGAACATGAAATAAATATTATTTTACTTGTTACTCACTTGTAAACACCATTTACCCAAACCCTCTATTGGCTTTGAAAATGAATCTTTACAAGTTACTAATTGGCAGCTGCATTGTAAAATATGTACAAGTTAGTAAACAAGGTAAACATTGCACGTTGCCACAGTAATGATTACAAGGCTAACGTGAAATCATTTCAAATAATTTTTGACAGAACAATTGTGTGCAACTGACAGGACTTGGTTATAATTTTAATTTGATTTACAAATGATTAACAAGTAAACGATACACGAAAGGTATATAACTGTTTTTACTGCTTTAAGGAGGTGACAGGCTCGCCTGATCGGCTCGCCGGTCATTTCCTCCATTCAGCAGTAAAAACTGTTTTACCCTGCTTGTAATGTAAATAACTGTTACACTTGCTACACAATATTCATTTTTTTGGTTAAGTCGTAACCACCAAAAAAGGACAGATACTCGTATAATAATAACACTACAAAAGAACAAAAAATATAAATGTCCAACAAAAATATACAGAAACATCTGTTCTTCTTCCATTCACTACCCACTGCTTTTCTACTTTCCGAAACAAAAACATTATTATATACATTTTTATAACCCACAGGCGTTGCGAAAACTTCTAGAAGCTCTAACTGAACAAGATCAAGTTATCTTTGGTATCCAAAGCTCGCAACAGCATTGGAGAGCTTTGCCACATATTCAGGAGCTTTCTGCGTTATAAATTTTTACGTGAATATTTTGATATAGTTTTCAAAACGGTGAATAATTCGTCAGTAGCCCGTTTAGATGGCATTAATGTGTAATAAACTTCACATTCCGTGAAATATTGATTTATTGTTTTCCATTTTGATATTTATTAGTTCATTTGAAAATAATTGGACTGAAATTGCAAAATAGCGATGAATATTTCATTCAATTTGTCCGTTAACTGATTTTTTTGTGAAATATTAAATTGTTTTTCAACGAAACGATATATTTTCATGTGTTATTTGACTTTTCTCGTATCTCTGAAAATTTAATTTAATTAGGTAGTTAACGAGAAAGAATTGTACTTTTATGTTTCGACAAATCTTAAATTACAAACACTAAATGCGCTCGTTAATAAAAATAATGATCAATTTTTACTGTCTTTTTAATTGTATTCTGGTATTTTGAGACAAATGACTGCTTATAAGGTTATAAAAGCACATAGTTAAAAAGATCTGTAACCGCACTGCTTTTTATTTTCTACTGGTGGTATGAATATTTTAAAAACTGAAAGACATTTAACTTCAAAATGGTAAGTTGTTGGTATGGATATATTTCTTCTATTTGAAGTCGACATTAAAGTACGCAAATATTATTATTTAAAAATTTGTTGTGGTCAGCACAGTACATGTATGTACATACACCTCGCTATAGATTTCTTATCAAACATTGCAGAAACATGGACCACAACTATCAATAAATGCTCATTCCTTTACAAAATTTAATTTTCAATTATGCAACATATCAAAAATTATTCTAATAACAAAAATTGTCAATAAACTGTAATTTATTGATATATTTCAAAATAACATGATAGGGCTTCAAGTAAACCAGCACATCCGGTTATTGAATTATCACCAAAAACTATTCAGCTCTTCCTAAGGGGGTATAATTGATATATTAAAAATATCAAAATTTTCATTGTAGTAGTTTTTGAAAAACCGTAACTCCAGAGATCCACACAGACCGACAAACAGACACACACCCAAACATATCGCGAAACCATTAAAATCGTATTCTAGAGATCCTAAAACGTGTTCATCCACTGAAAACTCACTGCCGAATTTTTAGTATGATTCCTTTACAGGTGTGTTGCGGAAGATAAAAATATTTGAACGTATTCTGTATATACCATTGTTTCATTGTTTGTTGTAACTTGTTGCGCTTATTCTGTAATTTTCTTCTAAAGAACTTTTGTTTCAGCCAGATATAAATAATATACATATAAATTTCTTGTATTTTTAAAGTTTTTTTTATACAAAATATAATGTTTATATCGTTGAATTAAGAAAAAAATGCTCTATCAAATATGCTAATAAAAAATATACCGGGTGTTGACCGTGACCCCGGAACTTTAGGACTTTAACATGTAAAATAATACTTTCATAATTTCCTGCTTAACAAATTATATTAGACAAAAAAGGTTCAAATAAAGTTGAGAGATCATAAAATTCTACATCAGAATCAATAAACAGAATTAAATTTACATGCCCTATAACGCCAGAAATTAAATATGAAAATATTAAAAATTAGCTCAAAAATTGGAAATGAAACAAATTTGTATACAATTAGAAATAAAAATTGTATTTTTTATTAATTATTATTATAAATTGCATAATTGACTATTTTTTTTTTTTTAGAAATTTGTTTCATTTCCAAGGCTAACCCGATTTTTGAGCTAATTTTTAATATTTTCATATTTAATTTCTGGCGTTATAGGGCATGTAAATTTAATTCTGTTTATTGATTCTGATGTAGAATTTTATGATCTCTCAACTTTATTTGAAACTTTTTTGTCTAATATAATTTGTTAAGCAGGAAATTACGAAAGTATGATTTTACATGTTAAAGTCCTATGTTCCGGGGTCGCGGTCAACACCCTGTATGTTGCCGTTCAACATAAAAAAATTCTAATTAAAAAATATTTTTCTACTCATTGTAATAGTCTTATTAAATAGAAATTATTGATTAATTTACCCAGCTTCGTATCTCTTATAATTCTCGAGATAGCAATGATGGCACATTTAAATGAAACACAATGTATACTATAAAAATTAAAACAATCACAAAAATTTTGCAGTGTAAAGTAGATGAGCAGAGTCAGAACACTGTTAGTACTAACCCAATACTCTTTTAACTTCTAACAGAATATAATGGCTTCCGCTTTTTGTTTTCTTCTCTATTTGTCCTATGTTGTTCCATTCATCAGCTTCTAGCACGGGACACAGATGAACGTTAACGTTAAGCCTATAAAGTGAACGTGGGCTCATCCCAGATAATGCTATTAGTTTCGTTTTAATTATTCATGTTAACTTTGCACTACACAGCTTCATTATTTAGCGCGTATTAAATATTGATTCACTTCATGTGCTTGTTTAGTGTTGAACGTTTCATTAAATCCGAAAAATGATCATTATTGTACAGAGTAAATGTAACAAGCGTATTGTATTTATTTCATTAAAATTAATTAGACATCAAATTAAGAATTCAAACTAATAGTGGGATTCTGAGCATTATCTTAAAAATCTATAACTTTTAAGATCTATAGCTTAAGAGAAATCTATAAGTTGAAGTCTAATAGATTTTCATAAATCGGTATTCTGAACGCAAGTCTATAACTTCTGATTTCTATAACTACAACTTTAAGATATCTTAAAACCAAGACTGCCACTCTTTGGAAAATAAAACAAGTATCTACGTTTAATACTTAAAAAACACGGATAATATTTTATTTACAGCTATATTATTTAACGATATTTTTTATTAAAAACGAATTAATACTATTAAAATAAATAAAAATACTAGTTTTCTAAATTCTTAAATGCAAATAAACAGTATTTATTTTTCTGGGGTTAAGTACACTGATTCATTGTCAATTGACAGTTATGAAAAGTTGACAGAACGATATATGTCAAAATTGTTTGTGTGGTTCGTGTTGATTACAATTCAAAATGAGCTAAGATACAATTATTATTATTTGTCATTTTATATATTTCTGTTGATTCAGATTATAATAAAAATATAAAATTATTTTAATTTATTATTTGTCATTTTGTATATTTCTGTCGATTCACATTATAATGAAATGATAAAATTATTTTACAGCAAAAGAAAACGAACAAAAAATACGATGAAAGAGCAATATGTGGCATATTTACAATACATGGAAAGTAGATTACGCCTTTAGATCAAATACCATAAACCTCACACTAGGTGAAAATTATTTAGTGCTAAAATGAGAACAATTAACTGGCAAACCAAATGCTTATCTTGCAATTCAAATAGGTTCATTGCATCCCTTATATTTCTTCTTATAATTCGCATGTGATTACTAAAAATATAGCATTGGTAACCTCAAATATTAACAAATGTCAATAAATTTTAATTATATAACGTAAATATTACTTACAGTTCATATTCATCTTCCTATAATAAATACGCAAATTTTAAAATTTGCGTATTATTATGCATTTGCAAGCTATTTATTATTTCTATAACAAGTTATGACAAACTGAACAGTAACCGTAACTTTTCAAGATAACTTAAGATATTTAAGATAAACCTATAAGCTATAGATGCGCGCAGAATACCACTCTAATATTTAAGATCTATAAGTCCTTAAGATCACACTTATAGAAGTTATGGAAACGCTCAGAATACCACTATAAAGGAAGTTAAATGAAAATAGCTGTGAATACATGAATATTCAATAATTTTCTACTGCACATTTATAATTTAAATTAATATATATTTATAGTGTTGATTTACAGATAATTAATTTAGACGCAATACATACATAACAAAAATATAAATAATATATTACGATATGCAATAAATTTCAGAAACAAAATATTCCTATTATATTTTTATTTTCCTCGCATACAGAGTGCTTCAATAAACAGCAATGAGCAAAATTGTACCATTTCAAATAAGATAATTGATTAAATCACCAAAAAATTTAATTGTATGAGCGGTTCCCAACATATGGGATAAATTAGTATATTACACAACTAGGGAGAGACGTACATTTCTACTGAGGAGTAAAGTTAAAGCACAGGCCGTAGGTGAGAGATGCAATACGATGAGGGAAAATACATTTCCCTCTTGCAAGCAACAGTTGCGCGCAATAGTTTCTTAATTTAAAAAGGACTTTATACCGTATGTCTCACGTAAATGTTGGCATAGGCAGTTAACATGAAAAATCAGTTTTTTGTAAATAAAAAGTGTCCGGCAAAAAATTATGCATCCAAATTTTATATCACAATACTGCAAATTTCCCAACATCTTATTTAATACTGATTAATTTATTTTGATACCGTAAGTTTATGAAATTAATAATAATAATTCTTAACTTTTCGCCTTCTCTTTTTATTGCTACTGTCCCTGTCATCATGAATATATTAAATGTCGAGAACCGTGTAAATATTATTAGAGTGTATTATGTGGGGCGCAATGCAAGACAAATATCTGAATACTTTATAGGAATGAACGCCGAATGGTTTCAATCGCAAGAAATTGACAGTGACAGATTAAAATATTTAAAACAAATTGCAAGCACTATACGTCAGTAGCAATAAAAGAGTAGGCGGAAAATTAGGAATTTTATTAATAATTTCATTAAATTGCGGTATCAAAATAAATTAATCTGTATTAAATAAGATGTAGGGATATTGGCAGTATTGTAATATAAAATTTAGAAACATAATTTTTTGCCGGACACTTTCTATTTACAATAGACTGATTTTACATATAAACTACCTATGCCAACATTTACGTGGGACACATGGTTTATTAAATATAGGTATTAATTTCTGTAATAAAATTGCGTATAAAAATGGATTTGATTTTGATATAACAGTGATAGTATTTCCTTTTATAAACTCTTAAAGTTACAACTTATCGTAAAGAGCAGAAGTCCATTAAAGAATGGATGAAAGAAAAACTACCCGGTATTGACAAAACAATATAAAAACAACCCGCCATCACAGCTGTGCGTAGGCAACTTGATCTGGGTCCAACGGATACAAACGGTGTTCTGCCATCTCCCTGAAGCAGAAACTTCAGAGGTATAAGGCAACAATTCTCGACTGTAACTAAAACAAAAAAATGCTTTTTATTTAGTTATTTGTTGTAAAAATAATTCCCCAATATAGCACATAGACCCTCTTATAATACAGGTTGATTCATAAAGTACGGAAAAAGATTGAAAGTGTGGCTAAAGTGGTCCAAAACAATGCCTTTTCCTTAATTTTTCACATAAACTCAATAACCAAAAAATTACTAAAATTCATTTAAATTAAAGCCCACATATTGACTTCTTAAAACAATAGACTCGTTTCCTTTCCATAGAAATATATTTTTTTCAAATCTGACAATTTGCTGTTATTTTTATTTATATTATGCATACAATAAAAAATAATAGCGAAAGCGGTGAATTGTAGAAATCTTTTTATTAATGAAACATAAACCATAATTATATCTACATATTATTCGTTACTGAAACATTTTGCACTTGACATACTTTGACATTTAATGAATTGACATTTAAATTAATTTCAACGGCAACTTGTTTTCTAGTTGAATTTTTGTTTTTAAGTGGCTCTCAACCTTGTACATTACATTACATTAATATTACTTTCTGTATCTAAACATTGTTGAACTAACTTTAGTATTCCCAATTTCTATTTAGAACATAATTAACCGCTGTAGTTTGTAACGATTGTTTATTAATTGATTCAACTTTAATTTGTTGTAACATTTATGTTATTGATTTTTTCCCAATTTCTATTTAGAACATAATTAACCGCTGTAGTTTGTAACGATTGTTTATTAATTGATTCAACTTTAATTTGTTGTAACATTTATGTTATTGAGTTTTTGTCAAGTTTATTAAAGAAAACACGTTATTTTAGCTCTTCTAGCTAGATTTTCAATTTTTTCCGTACGTTATGAATCACCTTGTATGATGGACGTTGTTTAAAACGAATGTACATTTCACATTCAGACATTAGTATATTTAGATTTAGTTATTTTTACAGTGTTGTATCATTTTCTGCAGAAATTTCTTAGAAGATTGTAATGATATAATGGAGAATTTGAGAGTTCATTTTTTTCCAATTCTTTAAATAAATATTTCACCACGTTTTTTTACCCATTATGGGTGTGGCACTCTGCTTACGCAGATCTCGGCAAGTATATTTTTGCGTATGAAGTACGGTTACCAGCCCAAAGATGTTAGTGTAAGGGGAACCACAGGGGTAAATTTAAATTGGCAACTGTCACCTGTGGGATTCGAACTGAGAATCTCACGATCCACAGTCCGACGCGTTACCACGGAGCTATTTACCCCAATTCTTTCTGTTAGATAAATAAGTAAATCTGAAACTGTTTTCTGAAAGGTCAAATATTTATCGTTTTTGTTTAATTTTCCATGGCCCTGTTACAATTTTTCTAAAAAAAAAAAACCATTAATTTAATATGTTTGATAAATCGTGAAATGCTAATATTTGTATTTACACTTTTATTGTAAAGTGAATGCGTAAAAATTTAAGACTGGTATTTCCTGAATATAATATTGAAACCCATGTAGGCAACATTTCAATTCCATACCATGTATTTAAACTTAAAGAAAGTATCACAATATTTGTCAAATGTCATTGTACTTAAAATAAATTGGAAAATATGATTTGTCATTTTAAGTCTATGACCCAGACCTGTAGTCACCATCCTGTATCTCTACCGTAGCAATCTTGAATCCGCGTTACAATCTCATGATCCACGGCCTTCTGGGATCGGCAGCGAGAGTTTTCTCGTTTTCCCTCACAATCTCAGTTGGCCACGTTGCGCCTTGAGCTTCAGCCGGGCTGCCCGATTACTGGAACAATGGAACAACTGCACATCACACTGACTGTTGCGGAAACGGAAACTCAACGAGCTGAACGATGCGCTGTGGGAAATAATTAGTGATGCTTCTGCGGTATAGATAAGAAAGAAACTGGTGAACTGAGGTGATTGAGGATGTTTCAGGGTGGTTTGTTGATTGTTGCGTTGGGTTTGTTAACTTCGCTGTTCTTGAAATTATACATACCGGGTGTCTCCTTTTTTTTTAGCTATTGGAAATACAATGTTAATTTTTTAATTTCGCTCTAAGTTCTTACCTATTAAATTTAAAGGAAAAGTGTAAATAGGTCAAATGTTCGGAATAGAAAACTGCTATCTCACGTGATTAATTATAATATGGTATTTTTTATGATATTTTAGTCTTCAATTGCGTGTTTTACATAGTGTTGTATATTTTTTGTACTTAAACATTAAGGCCCGGTATTATAAACGAATGTTAAATTTTAATAGCGTATTTGATAAATTAAGTAACCTACTATTTGTAAATAGTGTATTATAAAGGTAATATAAATTTAGTCTCCTACTAAATCAGCTTATTAAATAAGCAGGACAGTTTTGGTGGTATTAAATTTAGTTAGTAGACTATTAAAATTATATTTCAATGTTATTTTATATTATAGTTCTATAAATACTTAATGGAAAATAATAAATAAAGACAATACTTGTTAAATATTAAAGATATTTAAATCTTTAAAAATTTGTAGATATTTACATAGGCATTTCGAATATAATGTCAGTATCATCGATTGATAGCGTTTCAACAATTGATAGGTTTTCATCTGTTTATTTATTTTTATATTATTTCCTTCAGTTCTACCTAAATAAAAATATATTCTATTTTTTACGTGCCCCATATTAAATAATATCCAGTTATATTCTTCTTAGATTTCAGCTTTATTGATTTTATTTTAATATTTTCATAAAATAATTTCCTTATCTTTGTCCTTCCTGAACTGTACATTGAATTAAATTAGACACATATGGTTATATCTGCCCATACTTTTGTCTTTGTCTGTATAATTTCTGATAATTTAAATTTTTATTTTTCACTGCAATTTTATCTTCATTATTCCATTTTTCTGAATATATATTTGATGAAAATAATTCTGATAGGAGTAACTGATGATGATATCAAATTTCATATTTCATACACTCATTGATCATTCAATAATGTAATGGTTTTAATAAATATTTGAATTATTTTATTTTAAATTGTTCCATTTAGTTGATTTCGTCATATTTTATGTAAGTTTTAATTAGTAAATAATAATTTTTACTTCCGCCATCTACATGGAATATGTGTATACTTCTGATAGGGATTCTAACTTACCAACTAAATTTAATATGATTTGGTAACTTTTCTAGGGAGACTCGATTAACTAATAAGTAGGTAATCAAATAAAATTTTGGTTTATAATACCCACACAAATATTAAGTAGCATATTAAATTTAGTAGCATATTGGCTAACCGACTATTTAACCAGCGTTTATAATACCGGGCCTAAATGTATTGTTTCGTTTCATTAAACAAAGTTTGAAATGATAAGGACTATTTTTTGGCTGGATGATGTAAATGAAACTTTTGGAATGCAGGCAAATATTTTATTAAAATATTACCTCGACCGGTTTCGACACCACATACGTCTTTCCATTAATATCACCTCTTGAAGAGACATGGGAAATGAACATTTCAAACTTTGTAAATGAAATTCTTTGAAGGCAGCCAACTAAATTTAATATGATTTGGTAACTTTTCTAGGTAGACTCGATTAACTAATAAGTAGGTAATCAAATAAAATTTTGGTTTATAGTACCCACATAAATATTAAGTAGCATATTAAATTTAGTAGCATATTGGCTAACCGGTTATTTAACCAGCGTTTATAATACCGGGCCTAAAAGTGTTATTTCTCATCGCCTATCCAACGTCGATTTCTCAGGTCTCCGTCATATAAGTGTTCGGGAAATTTCATGTATTTTATGAAGTAAAGAATTTAAGGCGAATTAAAACATATTCATCACTGTCCATTTTAAGTATTAAGTTTATTTTTTGTCGACTGACATTAAAGGTGACACTTTAATGCATAGGATGTAAGAATATTTTACGTAGCAACCGCTCAACAAACGCAAAGTAACTTTCAACAAATGCACAGCAACCGTTCAACAAACGCATAGCAGCGTAATTTGATGGCGATAACATTCAAAATATGTATTAAAGAGAATCACTAAATTAGTTCCAAAATGGCAAAAAATAATGTGTTCAACACGGCACCAAACACAGACTTACAGTTTCGGCAGTTTTCATTACCTTGGCTTCGCCTCGCCGAGAGTGGGTTTATTGGGTGGGTAAAATAGAAGCAACCCTGACAATTATTAATATGAAATTACAATTAGTACCTACACTGAAAATAAAGCTGATTTACATGAGTATGAGTAGTGAACTAAAGCTGAGCAAATCGTGACTACATTATACATTACTACGTTGCATTTAATTGCACGTACGTGTTACTGAAACGTTCTGATTATTGAATCATCTTATCTGTATTCTGCACTGGATGCTCTAAACAGTGAATGGTTTCTCTAACTGCAGAAATATCAAACAAAACGAGCCCAACCCCAAACGTATTCGTACCAACTGAATAAATTGCTATAATGAAATACGTATAATTAATTATTATTTATTGTCGCTATATTCCTCTAAATATTTGCGTAAACTATTGTGAGAGTGCACTGGAATATTTAACCTGCGTCAAATAATGTATTTGTATTTTCATTAAATATAAATATCATCACGCCTTTTACCCATTATGGGTGTGGCACTCTGTTTACGCAGATCTCGATAAGTGATATATTTTATCGTATGAAGTGCGGTTACCAGCCGTCAAATCATAGCCCCCGAGGATGTTAGTAGAGGGGGAACCACAGGGGTAAATTTAAATTTGTAACTGTCGGCAGTGGGATTCGAACTGAGGATCTCACGATCCACAGTCCGACACGTTCCCACGGAGCTATTTACCCCATTTTCATTAAAACCGATCTAATTTGTAAGCCCGCGTAAAAATCTATACTATTCAAATATTACACATTCAATATTATAAATAATATCAATGAACAACATTTTCATTATGGTCCGTGCAAGAGCGTTAGGTGCATATTTACGAAAAAGTATTGGGATCCCATTAAGACGGTAAATCTTACAAATATCTTTCGAAGAATTATCATTTACTTAAGATTACAGTGCAATACATAGATGGCGTAATTATTTACACTTGTATACCGACAATAGCAGCGTGAAAAAAGAAATTATATTTGATTATAGGAGATTTTTCAGGTGATACGAACAAATTTGGGTTTGGGTTCGTATTTGTGTGATATTTCTTCGATATACGAGTATATGAAGTAGGTTATTATTGCTAAAATCTTTCAGGCAGATTCATAAAAAAAAAATAATCCATTTTCAGATCATTATTTTAACTAAGGTTGTAATCAAGATTGGTTAGCCCGCCTCTGTGGCTCAGTGGTCTAGACTACTAGCTACGGACCCAGAGGTCCCAGGTTCGATTCCCGGACTGGGCTGGCACCAAACAGTGTTTGCTGCTGAGTACAGCGCCGGCACTTCCATCTTCATATCACATCACCAAAACGGTGTCTTCTACTGAGTACAGCGCAGATACTTCCATTGTCATATCACCCATCACCCCGGCTAATAACCAAAGCAGTTGAAGCCGTAACATTTAAAAAAAAAAAAGATTGGTTAGCATACAATTTAACACATTTTGATAATATAGTTTTAGAAACGAAGTTAAAAAATGGAGTTAACCCTAATCCTTTTTATGAATATGCCAGTTTCATTTTAACTGTTTTTCGTAACCGATCTTATATTTTAAATAAATGGAAACTATTATTTTGTGTGTCCAGTTAACTTATACCAAAACCAAATCAGCTCTGCTACCATGGAAATAATAATTACGAAGTTTCATCTACTGAAATATAGTAATACTGGAACGCGCACTGCCATGCTCTTCCTGTATGGAAAAAGCGAGCCAAGAGAGATAGTTTGCGTCAAGTATCTCTATCATTATCTAACACATCTACCCTTGCGTAACTATAGTTACGTCACGTACACACTGATACAAAATTTAGTTCCTGTTTTTTAAGAAAGTGTATTTTTGACATTTCTCATAAAATGGTTAAATAGAAATTATTGTATTTTTTTTTAAATAATAAAAAGAAATGGTGCGACATTGTAATGCAAAGGTTTGCAAAGCTTTGTGGCAGCCAAATACAAAATTATCCTTTTTTAGGTATGTAATGAATACTTAAAATCTAAAACTTTTGACATTTGTTCAATCATATTATTTAATGTAAAATTGTAATATATTTCACATTAGGTTTGTTCCAAGTGGTCATTTCGGACATGTTCGTAACATGTTTGTGACAAATTTCAGTGCGCCTGTGATAAATGTAAACAAGATAAGTTAGAAACATAGACTGGAACGGCGAATGGAGTGAAGCGCATGTGCATACTCATTTTTTGTTTTGACAGCTAACCTTAAATATACATATAAATAAAGAAATTCACACATTTTTCGCTACAAAAACGGAAATGAAGCTTATGTTTCAAACTTAACTTGTTTACATTTATCGCAGGCGCAGTGAAATTTGTCACAAACATGTCCCAACATGTCCGAAATGACCACTTGGAACAAACCTAATATAATCATTAAAGTGTATATGAATATATCAGTTTGGCAATGAGAAACAATGCCATTATTTCTTTCTCTCATTTGAATTTCAGTTTTGCAATAAATAATAAATGCTATGACACAAACTTTTTGAACGTGCTGTACGACAAGGATAGAGATACATGTAGATCGCTTTCTCTCTCGGCTCGCATTTATACCGTTAGTAAGCGTTCTAGTATTACCATATGCATACATTTCTTTTATGCATATGAGTATTACTACATTTCAGTGGTTTCATCATTCATCCAAACACACATTCATACAGCATTGAGACAATGGCCAAAATGGTTTCAGAAGATATTAAGACATATATTTCGCGATTACTATGTCTTAAATTTGTTTCATGATTTTTCTTTTCCCGTGTGTAACAAAAATTACTCTTTTCAAAAGTTAAATAAATTTTTTAAGAAGGTGTTATTTTAATGTTGGAGCAATTATGAAATGAATTTCCATACAAAATAATTTATAAAATTATACCGGCTGTAAAATTGAAATTTTTCTTATATTTCTGTATCTTTATACCTATTCACTTTACCTGTATATTAGTAATTAACGATATATCAATCAAATTAAAATAAATAATTATTAGGAAAATTGTAACACGGCCATGGAAAATTAAACAAAAGCGAAAAATATTTGACATTTTATAAAACAGATTTAAATTTATTTATTTTAAATCGGCACTAAAGTGCTCAAAAATCGTCATTAAAAGCTCAGAAATCGTCACTAAAGTAACCCATTATACGACGATTTTGAGCAACCCAGTGTTGGCAACCGTTAAATAATTACTGTACAATTAGGATAATTTTGGCAGATATATTGACGTACTATAGTAAATTTGGACGTAACTTGAAACAAAATTTGCAAGAAGAATTAACTAATTAATTGCGATGAGTAAATTGAGGACAAAACACATAATTTTGAGTGTTATTTACGATAACTTCACTTCTCGAGGTTGGCAACACTGACTGTCAGTTTCAATTGACAATTGACAGTGTATAAACTTAACCTATATTGTATTTTCTTACAGTTTTTTCGAATTTTAAATAACACTTAATATGTACCTCGGCACTGAGGTTTCTTTTTATCACTCACATGGTTTATTTTCCTCGGCCCTACGGGCCTCGGCTACTAAATTCCATATTCGTGTTAAAAAATTGAACTTCAGTGCCTTGATACATAAATAACTATTATTTCTTAACAGAAAGAGATTCATCGATGTATCATTACGATTTCTACAGAAAATAATAAAACACTATAATAAATAAATCTTAATCTGTTTTCAGAAATGTCAAATAATTTTCGTTATTGTTCAGTTTTCCATGGCCGTATTATAATTTTTCTAATACTTATTTTAATTTGCTTGTTACATGTGGGCCTTATTACACTTTCGTTTTAAAGTGAATAAGTAAAAAGATACAGCAATATAAAAATAGCATTTTTTTCTATATTCTGTATGCCATATTTCAACTCTACACCCGCTATGTAACTCGAAAGTCCTTTGTTGGGCAACGAGGTATAATAGAAACCAAATTATATTCATGTAAAAATACTGAAACTGATTGGCTACGTAGCAAGTGTCAGTCTCAGTTTTCAGTAGCAGATTCAGTGATTTCAGTCGTCAAATGAAAATTGACGTGGATTCGCAGAAACTCGCGAATTGAAAATACTCATTCCCTTAGTAACCTCGTGCGCAATTTTATTTTCATATTCGAGCAAACATTTCAAAATGTCAAATTTTCAGTTTCAGTGTCGTAGTTTCGCTTGAATTCAAACGAAATTAAATTGTGTTTGTGATTCAATTTTTCTTTACGTTGGTACATTGCATGAATTTATGCTCGTGAAACAATTTTTTATATAACTGGATCCTCATAAATGTCGCACAAAATTTCATGTCTGCAATAAAAATGAGAAAAATATGTATTTACTTACTCAACGTAACATTTGCTTGCTTCTAAAGTGCTAAACTCTGTTACTGGTATTCTAGTGCTGTATGTTCACTGCAAATTGTTTAGCTTTTACTCATAAATGGGGTCTTTCACCATTTTTTTTTTATTTTTTTTTTTTTATGAAACTTTATCTATATTGCAGACTATCTACATTTTTAAAAAGTCTTAATTGTTATTCATTAAGCTACAATGATTTTTTTTTAAATGTTGTGACGTCATAGTAGAGTTGTTGCTGGATCTAAAACAGTACAGATTGTAAATAATTGTAGTCATATATTTTTTTACTTATTTTTTATTATTATTACAATAAAATAGAACATTTATGTAACAAAAATTATTTAAATCTCTACTGTTTTAGATTCAGCAACAGCTCTACTATGACGTCACAACATTTTAAAAAAAATCTTTGTGGCTTAATGAATATCAATTAAGACTTTTTAAAAGTGTAGATAGTCTTCAATATAGATAAAGTTTCATAAATTGTTTTTTTTTTTAATGGTGAAAGACCCCGTTATGCACAAAATGAGCAAGTAAAACAGGATGTTTCGATACTTAAAGGGTAGAAGATTTATACTAAACAAAATTGTTCGTAAAATTAAATGCGGTTTAGAAAGTAAATATTTTTATTTGTTCCCTTACTGTATTCAAATTTCTACATTATCTATATTTACAAGTGGTATTTTATTTATATTAAAAACTAATATTATGTACAAATATTTTGTCTATTTCGGTAAACTCTCTTCATCCAATCAGTGTCTGGGTTTTCGTCGTGTAGTACATGTTGGGTAGATTTATCGTTCCTTCGTTCGTCTGTACAGTCTCTTCTTAAGTGATATATTGTCTCAAAGTCTCTCCCACATAATCTGCATTGTCTGTCATCGTCTCTTGTTCAGTATTTGTTTCTTTTTTCTTCATTGCCTATCCTAAATCTTGCTATTATTTTCAGATTTTTATTGTCTTTTGCCAAGTGGTCTGTTTGTAAAGAATAGGAATTTATATCTTTAATTATACTTTGATTTATATATCTTTTCTCTTCTTAACTGAGTCTGGATATCTAGATCTCTCCGTATAATTTCGTCCACCATAGATTTCTTCATCTTTCCATATCTGACGTTAAGTGCCCGTTACTTTCATAAAATGTTGTTCTTTTTACTTCCCATTGATTCTTTTCCTGCTTTCTCTCTTCTTTTCTTGATAATTCTACCCAACAATCATGTGTAAAGCATATGGTGTCCTTAGTTTCTCTTCAAATTTCATTGCTCTCTAAACGCGGTTTACATAAAGTTGAAATTTTTTGTACCACTTGGTTTATATACTTCCCAAATAATAACGTAATGAACAATTTAATACAAAGAACACAGATACTAAGGCTGGAATTGCTACAGGCGTCAAAGCTAATTTGTGTACAGTACAAACGACAACTGAACTCAAAGATCTTAAGTCAAGCAACAAAACTTAAAATTTATAATTCCTTAATAAGACCGATATTACCTACGACTACGAGTCTTGGATCCTTTCTCAAAAACAAGAAGAATTGCGAGTAGCAGATCGGAAAATACTGCTACAAATATATGGCCCTATATAAGAAAATGGAATTTGGAAGATAAAAAAGAAATTACGAGTTAAGTGAATTAATCAAAGGAGCTGACATAGTTAAATTCATTCATTCAAAATCTTTAAGATTAAAATTGTTCGGAAATATAAAACGTATGATGGAAGAAGATAGAACAACAAAGAAGCTTACAAACTAGAAACCATGGGAGATTAGAGCTAAAGGAAGATCGAGAAAAAGATGCAAAGATGTGGCTCAACGTAACAGAGCAAGCCATAACCGATCAAGAGTTATAGAGCTATGGGAAGAAGAATAGTATAAAGACCAAGACGAAAACCAAAACGGAAACCAGAACCAAAACTACGCAAAATAATGTTGACACTTTGCGGCCAAATTCAGGTTTGGTCATAAAATCATGTTTACCCGGTCCGGGAATACCACATTTTGCATTTTGTAATGTTCTATAAATGGTATAAATACCTATTCAGAATAAAAATTGTAACATAAATACGATATGATTAACCCTTCGTGTGATGGAAAAAGTCACGCGGTTAGTGTTGTGGGATATGTCGTACCCTAAACTAAAGTTTACTAAAACTTTCAGGAACTTACAACAAACAATAACAATGACTGATAACAGTCAATTTGACAGTTGGTGTAGTTCCTCGCTCTCCGCAAGATCGTGTTTCGTAGAATTACAAAATGACGCAGGTGCTGACGTCACAAGTGAAAAATTTGAAATAGGATGCCAATTTCAAAAAATCATATCTTAATAACTAAATGCCTTTTAATATTAAAATTAGTATCTATATTTATAATTTTACTCAAACTTACAGAAAAAAAATAATGAGAAAACGTTTATTAACCCATTTGTCATTTGCGCCGTATATTAGTTGTCAGTAGTACCAACTAAAAACAGTGTTTCGGAAGCCCCACAGCTTACAGCAAATAAATCAAACAAATGGTTCTTAGTAATATTTATTTAAAAAATAGCAATAATTTTACAAATCAATAGCAAATCTGTTTTAAGAAAAATAGAGATGCTGGAGTATGACAATATGACATTAATAGATTCGAACTAATCATCTTTATGTTGTTATTGTTATCCACAGTC
Source organism: Poecilus cupreus (assembly GCA_963942605.1). NCBI lineage: Eukaryota > Metazoa > Arthropoda > Insecta > Coleoptera > Carabidae > Poecilus > Poecilus cupreus. The sequence goes on from OZ012718.1 coordinate 22,978,480, forward strand.
CGATATGTTACTATATACGTCAAAATGTAATTATTGAATATGCATATTGATATTAGTCGTATAATTTCCACATCACATGTATGTAACGGAATTATTATAATGTGACAAATAGTTGTAAATGTACAACATAAAAAAACACGTTTTAAATTGTTAATATGTGATTTAACTTATTTTATTGTCAAATTTCATATTTAAAACTAATACTTTTAATTTAAAAGCTGATTAGATTTTGGTAGCAATCCATCAAGCGGAAGTGTATCAGGTTTCTTGATCATATAGTAAATAATAGATTTAGCGAAAAGTTTATTTGTAATTAAAAATATGTAGAATAATTATCACAACAATTTTTGTTTGACACTTTGTTCTGTATATTGTACCGTAAACATAGTTTTACCAAATGGTCCGAATGGAAAAATCGAACACTCCACAATTAAACCCCCCACCCCACCTCACAATAAAAAGTAAAAATGAATTGAATTTGCTATTGCTCGACTTATCATATATAAATATATATATATATATATATATATATATATATATATATATATATCTGTAACGAACGCGGCAGCGACAAGTTGAAGCTTGCCGGCCTACGCCGCCACGCCGCGCCTCCGAGTGAATGACGCATCGCTTGCGAGTTCGAACAAGTCGTTTGCTCCACAATAGGGAATGTTCCAGAAGCTTCCAGAAACAAGGATCGTGGTATATAAAAGAGCGATCGCCGGCACCAGCCAGTCCGTCGTTTAGATGACTCCCGAGCAGTCAGTCGAGATCAGTCAGTCTTTTAGAGGACTCGGACTTAGTTAGTCGAGTTGAGTCGGCCAGTCAGTTAGTTGACTCAGGCTCAGTAAGTCAGATGACTTAGTCGACTCCGAAGCTACTATGAAGAGCTTGTGAACATAAATATATCGCGCGGTCTGAATATAAATATATCGTCTTAAATAAATATCGCTCGGCTAGTTTATATAAATATATATCATCACGCCTTTTACCCATTACGGGTGTGGCACTCTGCTTACGCAGATCTCGGTAGGTGATATATTTTTTCGTATGAAGTGCGGTTACCAGCCGTCAAATCATAGCCCCCGAGGATGTTAGTGGAGGGGGAACCACAGGGGTAAATTTAAATTTGTAACTGTCGGCAGTGGGATTCGAACTGAGGATCTCACGATCCACAGTCCGACACGTTACCACGGAGCTATTTAATAGTGTTTATTTATAGTAGTGATAAGTGTTAGTGTATAAGTTTTTGTATTTGTTATTTTAGTGTTAATTAACTATTTACTCTTTATTATAATTATTTGTTACTAATAATATTTCTTATTATTTAAATAAAAAGTTTAAAACCCACGAACGTTACAAATCGAATAACAGCTGATAATTTTCCTAGTTTGAGTTCTTTCACTACTTTTTTAGTACCTATCAACTATCAGGTAGAAAATAAATATACTTAAATACATACTGAAAAGATGAAATATGTATATACGTATAGTTAATCGGTCTGATCGAGAAGAAAGCGGACATTTTACATAAAAAGCGAACAAGCGGACATGGAATAGAAAAAAAACGAACGCCTGGTAACCCTACGTAAACATTGATAGCAAATGTTGGGTGTGCAGTGAAATAATAGATACGATACAAAGACTGATTTTATTAAACAGGAAAAATGAACTAAGTACATTTAAGAAACTGTCAGAATAATTATATAAACAAAAGTCATCATAGATTAAATTTATTTTATTTTGCATATTTATTCATTAATGCCCGGTTGCTCCGTTAGTTAAATTTTAAACTTGGTTTAAATAAATAAAATCAAACCGAAGTTACATGTCACATGGAGTAATTGACATTGATGTCAAAAATTAGATACGCTTTTATTTATTTAAACGAAGTTTAAAACTTAACTATCGTTGGTGCAACCGAGCATAACTGTTTTAAATATTTAAAATAATTCCCGTACATGTAAAATGAAGATCGTATTGAAATGTGTTTTAATTAAATTTGTTTATTTAGGTGCAGAAAACGTATTCCGGATCCGGTTTAATCTCCTGTGCAGGACGTTCCGTTCGTTCTTTTGTTTCAACCGCCAACGAAAGGTCAGAACTCTTTTATTTTTACTTGTTTTTTACTTTTTGTATTTACTTTTGTATTCGCACAAAGTAGTGAGAAGCATAGCCCATTAGCTGAATGTTTAAAACTGCAAATTTACTCTTTGACCTTTAATTGTTGTTGCATCCGCCTCTACTGGTGGTATTTAGAGGTTTTAGAACAATATACATAACTAATGAGTGTTCTAATTGGAAAACTGGTAAACATATAAAATTTAACGAACGTTCTAACCTTTTCATAGTTCAAAGGATTAAAATAGCTAGGTAATTTTTATATAGTTATATTTATTATCGGTATTATCAAACTGTGGGTTTTAATATTGCACTTTGAGCATTTCAAGAACAAAATATTGATGCTAGAAAGTTTCTAATTAATTTTTGCATAAAGTATAAGGTAACAAAATAATGTAATCAATTTATTCCCAATGTGGTATTAGCTACGAAAAAAGTTCCAACAATATTTGTTTTTACTTCCAATTTTGCAAAAAAGTAAAACTAAATGTATTTGTTCAATAATATATTTGGGTTCGTATATGGTACAGGTGTTTCATTTATGTGTGCCATCTCGAGAACTAAAAATGAATAACCAAGTTGGTTAAATTAGACAACAATTTCAATGAGCAAAAAAAATTTTAGCCAAGGGTTCTCAAAATATGGAACCCATTTTTTTTTAATTTTAAATGGCAACAAATATTTTTTATTGGCTCTTTTGATAGAGAATTTTTTTCTGAAAAGACATACAAGTTAATTTTATATATATTTTATTTATATCTTTCTGAAACTTTTTCATCGTGAGTAAAATAATTCTACATTTTCTTCTTAAAATTGACAGAATAACCACAATTGTTACGAGCATGATACAGAACAATAAATTTATCTTTCAACGAATATTTTCTATTCAGATTATAATAAAATATAAATTTGTGTGAACACAATCAGTACAAAGTACAGCCGCAGCATACGATTATTTTGTGAAATTAATTTTCAAATTTTGTTCACACAAAATTTTAAATTAATAACCACATCTCCACGCCAGAGTTGACAAATTGTATAAAACAAAAACAGGCTTTATTAAATTTTTAAATTTATAAAATATTGAAAACGCCAGCAGCCAACTCATTTCAGTATTGGTTATTGATTTTCTACGGTAAAATCGCTCGCGGTCACCAAATTACTGCCAACTTCCACCGAAGTTTTGCGCTAATTTCCAACTTTTATGTTAACTTACTAAATTCTATAACTAAAGCTGAATGCTCACAGCAGTATTCAAAGTTTCATTATATAGTTTCCATTAACAAAATAGTGTGGCAATTACGTAAAAGGGGTATTTGGAAATTTGAAATAATTATATCTAATTAATGTAGATTCGAAACTAATTTCTTTGACCTTTCACCCCAAAATTACTTGAAATAGAACGGCAGCTGTGACCAAGTATTATAATGTAATCCTTTTGAAATATAGATTATTTGTGTATTATGAAATATGATATGAAAAATGTTATTTATTACTTCATATCATTCTACAAATTGCTTTATTTGTTTCTGCTCACATTAGAAATACATTTATTATTATATTAAGGGATATAATATTCCAAGGATTATTACAATTGGCAGAACAAGATTATGTATATTGTTTCATATGTCCTGGATTTAGTTGTCATAATATGCTAAATTAAATCTGCAGAAAATATGTCAAACTGAAATATGGCAATTTCAATTTTGTGCGAACGAACACTAAAGGAACTCCAACAAACAAATGAAGTGGGCATTAATCTATTAATGGATCATGTTAAAAGTTAAAACCGATCAACATGAATTTGATTTTGATAACACAAAATTTCTTGGTATCGAACCATATTACACAAAAAATTACACATTTATAATTCTACATGTAAAATCTGACAACATATAAACATGCAAACAAATATTTGGCCCAATTCTCTAACCCAGTTGTTAACTTTTAATCACTTGCTAATATTTTTGACAAATAGAAACAAATGTTACAAGTGACAGTTTGATTTTATCTTGTGTGTTAAGAATTTTCATTGGTTTTAAATATTAGAAAGTGGTTAAAAATCAACAACTGACTAGAGAATCAGGCTAATTGATAATTTAAGCGTTATTTATCAAGACATCGTAAAACATAATAAAATTCGGTTTGTACCGCAATACATAGATGTAATGAAGGTGGTAACAGTCTAGTCATCTTTGTGTTGTTCTTATAATATTACGTTCTATTTTAAATAGTATATATAAATCAGTCGTCGGCCACCTATGACCCGCGGGTCACCAAGTGATCCATTTCATAAATTTAGAGTAACCCATTTGGGTTTCGCAAATAAAAAGAATCACCTGTAACATTTGACAATAATTGTGTTAGCATTTGTTTATATTTTGATTTACATGGCATACATAAAATTATACTAAATAAAACATTACTTTTATAATAATTAGAATTTTAAGTATGCATTTCTTTTACTGACGTATTCTCAATAGTCACATTTTAAGTGGTTTTGACCTACCGCCAAAGAAGTGAGTGCATATTTGTATTTACATCAATTTATCGCCCTTGATAACTTTATATATATATATATATATATATATATATATATATATATATATATATATATATATATATATATATATATATATATATATAATTTTAAATTATAAAAATTATTTTTAAGTAATAGTGAATTAGTTTAATTTAGTGTAGTTTAAGAATACGATTAAATTAAAAATGGCGTAAGGACAAGAATTGATAACATGGCCCTCTAGTGTGAATTGAAACAAGAAGAAAAATAACAAAATATAAATTTACTACAAATGTCACTAAAATTATAACCTAACCAATAATAGTGAAGTAAATACATAATTCAAGCCTAGATATCAAATAATTTATTCTCTTTTCTTTAACATTTTACGGGAATCCCTTTCTTTCGAACGTTCAAGAGTTTATTTCAATCATATGTTTCAATAGTTTAAATTTATACATAAGAAATTAAACAGTTTATAAAGTATTAAGTATCAACTTCATATATTTGCGACATAAAATTTATATATAAAATCTTGATTTCACATATTTATGAAACCTTGTTTTGCATATTTATAAAATTTTGAGCTTCACATTAATTCCACCAGATTGTGTTAGGACCTATATATATATATATATATATATATATATATATATATATATATATATATATATATATATATATATACTCATATAATTCCGTTTTTTTTTGTGCATATAATGCGCTCTCTAATTATATCTTATTGTCTATCAATGTAGTTCCCCTGAGGATTGTAATTTTAGAAATAAATTAAATGCTTGTCTCCAGTTCCGACGAATTAATTATATAGAGGATATCAGTGTCATAGTGACTATGTCACTAGTCTAGCACACCAGAGGTCCTGGGATAGAATTCCACTGCAGAACATGGTTGTTTGTGATGTTCACATAAATTCACAATCATCCACTCATGGGGCGGCATATGACCAAAGCAGTTAGTTCGCTTTCCCATCTTCACAAAAAAAGATTTTTTACTTAAGTATAGTACTTCCAACTCAGTAGGGTTCCTTTAAAACGATTAGGAAATAAATGACGCTATGCTGTAAAACAGTAGACTGCTATAAACACCAATGTTCTATTGAATGGAATTAGAAAATATGTTTACCTCCCGCTGTAGACTTTTTATTAAATTGTACACCATTAAAACACTTTCCCTTTATGAAATACAATCTTCCATTATAAAAATGCTATATAATTTTTTGAAATTTAAAAATGTTTTATTTTTTGAAAAACAGATCAGCTGACATACACGTAGCGAGATTTAATAATATTATAGGTTATTTCATAATCGCTATTGGTGTGCTTTACGTGAAATCAACTATCACACCATTACTGTAATCTCACATCTATTGTGTTGTACTGAGTACTGATTTAATAACACTATTTGTATTTAGAACGAGGTTTAAATTAATATTAAAGCATAGGCATAGATAAAAATAACATGTTAAACAAGTTAATAGACTTTTATATATTATAAATACCTGACTTTAGGGCCAGGGCTGGATTTACAGCTTGCGGGGCCCCAAGCACGAGGAAGGGATGGGGCCCTTATCTCTACTCTCTACTTTAAAAAATGTATCAAGGATAAGAAAAGGTCTTTCATAGTTTACTATTATGATTATGCAATAATTTCTATTTAATTTATTAACGGAGTAGTGGGGGGTATTATGTATTAAGTATAATTAATATTAACCTTTTATTTATTTATTAATTGTATTGAAAAATTTTTTTTTCAAAAAAAAAAAAGGTTGACCGGGGGCCCTATTGGGTTGGGGGCCACAAGCACGTGCTTGTTCCGCTTGTACGTAAATCCGGCCCTGTTTAGGGCCATACCTAGAGTTGTCATACAGTAGGATCAGCGTAAAAAACCAAAAGACCAAAACACATTTCTCGGGCTTTTGTATGTAAACGTTGATCCTACTGTATCCCAATTTATCCGCAGCCAACATCCGATATTTGACAAACGTCAGTTTTAAAGCGCTATGTGCTATGACTTAACGATATTTATGATCTACCACTTTGAAGTTACATCAATGCGTGATTTGTAAAAAAATTGAGTTCATATTGAAAATACCATGAAAATATATTTTTGATATTTATAAGAGACATTGAAATGTAATAAATAATACTGCAAAGCTAACTAACGTTAAAATTGCGAGCCGAGACAGATAGTTGTTGGGCTACCTATCTTTGTTATACAGTCCGCTTAGAAAGTTGATAAGAAAATATAATAGTATATTATTATGAGGGATTATGATAGTCATTATTCACGAAGATACAGTTTGTGTCACGAGCCGTAGGCGAGTGATGCAAATCATTCGAGAGAATAATGACCATAATCCAGAATATAATACTATATTTTTTCTACTCCTGTAAAATCGGAAATCACTTTTGAAAATGATCGAAATTCGTTAAAAACACACTTTGAAAAACGTCAACATACAAATTCACAATGACAACTGACTACAAGTCAACTGTCAGACGGCCGTTGCTTGTTGATCCATATCACGCATTTAAAATAACAGTGAATTATGGATTTCTGGCTCTATGATTGGTCGAGAAGAGTGAATTATAGGTACTATAATTCATCGAACAAATTGAAATAGTGGAGATATATTTATACAGGAGTAGAAAGAGAAATTTATATTCAATTATTTTCAAATATGTAATGTAAAAATTAATTATACATTAATATAAATATATAAAGTTCAATTAACTATTATGTATGTGAATATTATTTAACACTTTTGGACAACAAACTCATTTCTCGTTTTCTATTAGTTAGCGACTTAGCATTACTATATTTCCAGTTTTATAATACTGTAACGGACGCGGCAGCGACAAGTTGAAGCTTGCCGGCCTACGCCGCGCCGCCGAGTGAATGGCGCAACGCTAGCGGGTTCGGACAAGTCGTTTGCTCCACAATAGAGAATATTCCCGAAGCTTCCAGAAACAAGGAACGTGCAATATAAAAGAGCGAATCGCCGGCAGCCGTCAGTCAGTCAGTTACTTGACTCGGACTCAGTTAGTCGAATTGAGTCAGTCAGTCAGTTGACTCCCGAGCTACTAAGAAGAATTTGTGAACATAAATATATCTCTCGGTCTGAATATAAATATATCGTCATTAATAAATATCGCTCGGCTAGTTAATATAAATAATAGTGTTTGTTTATAGTAGTGATAAGTGTTAGTGTATAAGGTTTTGTAATCGTTATTTTAGTGTTATGTACCTAGTGTTAATTAACTTTTACATTTTATTATAATAATTATTAATTATTTGCTATTAATAATATTTCTTTTCGTTTAAATAAAAACGTTTAAAACCCACGAACGTTACAATACTATAATTAATTTCCTTATTATGAAATTTGTTTCTTCAATTTAGACTATGGTTATAGACCCCATTTCTGAAAATATCGTTGCCATTTTTGTATGTACATTTCTTTTAGTTTAACATTTCCAAAATAAAAACCTTTTGTTATTTATTTCTTGTAAGGCTTATTCAAATATATTATCACGTTATTCAATTAGTTGTTAAGCGTAAGACATATTTTTCTTATTTCTCAATTTTCCAGGTCAACGTACACATTTTTGTGAAACGTGAAACCAAATGAGTTTGTCACAAACACATTTCATATCACAACCTGGACCTGATCGTAATACCTACATATTACCATTTCATTTAATCCGATGACATGTTGTTATTCAAATCGTGCAAGCGGAAATATTATTTTTTAAGGTATTTTAACAATTCCTTCTGTAAATTTAACTTTATAATACTTACCTTGAACTTGAAAATAATTATTGTTCAAAAAGGATTATTTTCTTTTTGTTTATATCAGTTTTACGAACAAAAATAAGTTGTTATATGAGATATGTTGTATAATACATAAATGAGACATATTTTCTGAATTTTATAAATTTAAAATTATTATTTACCATCAAGGGACAGGTAAATTACTTCTGTCGTTCTCGCAAATTCATTTGCTGTATGGAATGGAATTGTAACTCCTAACTTTCTAATAAATATTTATGAATCTTATCCTCAAATAATATAATATACCTCTGTGCTGCGGGCTACGTGCGGTGTGAATATATTCGCTTGAAGTTTATGTTTGTTTCACAACTGCGAATATACGAATAGGTATGTTTATATTCATTCATTTCGAACAGCAAATTATGACTGAAATATTACATTAAGGAACCATTAAAGTAAACCATATGCTATGAAGATAGATGTACTTTACCCTTCGACCATAATGTCTAAAATAAAATATAATTATTATAATGAATAAAAATGCCATTGTTATTTTGTGTATATATAGAAAATACGTTACGTGTTTTTAACAATTAAATATACACTTGTTTATGATATATTTCTGGGTGTAGCACTCTGCTAAAAACAGATCTCAAGTTTATGACATATTTTTACGCGCAAAGTGCAGTTACCAGCGGTAATTTTATGTGGTGACAATTTTGGAAATTTAATTTTGAAAATTTATCGGCTGTAAGTTTTGTCCATTATATATAAACAAAAGGTACCCAATATGCAATGACAACACTGAATGGTTAATGTTATTTTTAATATCGTTCAGTGTAACAATTAAAAATTAACAGACTTGTTATTCGATCGGTTGATATTATTATTGCGTTTGACTAAGGGTTACGGGATTGTTGTGTAACATTACAAATATTTAAACGATATAAATCAATATATTTTAAAAAATTATTTGGTTATTTACAAATAACAAGACTAGTATACAAAAAGTAATTCACTCACATTCAATATACACAATAAAATATATACAATTTGTACATAATATGTACATACACGTCTTTGGTAGGGAAATAATGTTTACAATAATTACAAATATATAAATTTAATTGAATTTTGAAAACGAAGTATTTAAAATAATTTTTTGGTATTAATTCGTATGATATGTTTTCAGTTAAGTATTATTCCCAGCTACTGTTTTTTTTTTTTAATAAATAGTTTAGTACCTATATGCTTCCACGTGTGATTATTTCTTGTGTTCTTTGTTTTAGTAGCAAGAGTTTGCAAACTCCAAACTTTCTAGAATTAAAAATTAAAACTTCACACAATAATTCATAGTAAATGCGCTAATAATGAGTTGTAATTAGGAATGGAGCGTACTTTTATAACAGAAATTGTAAAAAAAAAAAAATGGCGGATTAATGCTATAACAAGGATGTTTTGCTGAAATATGTACAAAAATTAAAAAATAAAAGCGTAGATGACGATGGAGAATTCATCCTATTAATCAACTTCGTAGACATCAAAAATATTTTGTAACCTAACTGCAGAAATGAGATTGTACGATGAGGCGTTATTTTTTTGTTTAATTTTACATGATTGAGTATTTGACAAAATTGATTATTCGCTATATTTATTTCCAATACTTTCTCACGTTTGCATTCTCTATTCTTTGTTTTCAATATACTCATTCTTTTTATTTCAAAGAACTGCATGTATAAATGATTCCATATTCATTTTATTAATGTAGTGTCTGCTGGACTGTCAAAAACCAGACGCATGTGCACTGTGTGCATTTTTTAAAAATAAATCTAAAAATTATTCAATTAGAAACAGCAATTCTTTCTACAATTAAAACAATAGTTGGGAATGACCCTTTGGTGTCTGGTTAAAAAGTAATATAAACAGTAAAACAAAATTAATTACATTATTGTATTAGATATCACAGTAAATCGTTTTCAAATTTCTTCATTCTTACTTAATTTGGCACAAATTCACATTTTAAATTCTTATTACTATCGACCTATCCTAAACATTAACAAAATACCAATCAAAACCAAAACTTTTAATTCGGGAACATTTACACTACTTCTATTAAATTCAGCAGTGGTGTGAACTACAGTAGCAGTAGTCAAAGCACTGAGACTTAACTCACTCGCCATTCTAGGGCTTTGCCTAGTCACCAGGCTAGCCAACTTCTCAGCTTCTTTCACACAAGCCTCCAGTTGCAAATCCGACGGTTGAGCAACTGTCGTTCTCACCATAACAATAACATCGAGTTCTATACTCAGATAACCAGTCAAAAAACATTGCGCAACTTGAATCTGGCGCTCAAGCGCCTTCAAAATCGATTTGAGCGTCAACGACGACAAACTCTGCCCATGTAAAGCGTACAGCGCGCGATCTATCTGCTTCCGCGAGTACAACATTCGAACAATCCCGCCGCAGATTGGACAGCACGCTCCTGGCGGCGTGTATCCAATACAGTCTTCTCTCGGAAGAGGGAGACACTGTACAGAGTTGCCACACTGCTCTGATTTGAAGTCGCTGATGAGGCCGATGGTGTTGCAAGGACCGGGATAGTCCATTGAAACGAGGTCTGACAATGCTGCACATTCAGAGACGTATGTTTTGCCGTTCACCCCGCAGACAGCACTAGTGGTGTTGCAGTTGTGAAGACATGGGCCTCGGTAGGCGAATTGTTTGTTATTGCGAAGAAGGTGACAACCGTTGAGGTGGTCGATGTTGTCGGTATCGCACACTGGGTCAATAGGAAGATTGCTGCAGTTTACCGTTGAGTTTACTAGAAAAACATTTGAAAATGCAAATGAGGCTCATTACTCAATGTAGAATTTAAATGAAAACATTTTAAATACATTTATTCCAGAAACATAACAACACGCTTTATCCCACAAAGTGAGGTACGATGAACCTAAAAACACAATCAACCAACAACCAATCTCCTCCGACTATTCCTATTCTAATACATCACTTACGCCTCGTCCACATTCATAGTGCGATTCAAGCATGCTCGTCTGTTCCTCACACTTGAAATCATTCGTTCATACAACAAACCGCCAATCATTTCTAACCATATATCGGACGCAATCGTTCACTCTCAATATCGCTCGCATATATTAGTTTCACCAACCTTTCATTGGATATCATCTCGAAATGGCCAAATCACCTCAAATCATTCACTCCTATTGTCACACTTTCCTCTCAAATACCTCATTTCCTCAGTAGTTATATGTCGTTCCTGCTTCTCATTTACTAACTAAAGACAATAACGTAACATTTTAATCACTCAATCGAGTAAATGTATCTTTGCACTCTTTAGACACTCGCCTTTAAATCTCGCATACGTCCGTCCTTTAAAAACATACTCATACTACTCAGTTATACGAATTCATTCCGTTTCATTCAAAGCCTTTCCTAACAACACATTCATATATAAATTAAATAACCATTTCACAACTCTGTTATTTTAATTTTATAGTTTATAATTTACAGCGTAAAATTAATTATTTTTAGATAACAATGATGGGCAATAATATACTCGTATGTAAGAAATTGTTATGCAACCAATGAGCATTCTCGAAATTATACATGTTTATATTACAATTTAATATAGGTTTGACTTTCTAACATTTTGTTTTAAGTTGTATTGAACTCTTTTTTTTTTGTATATCTCGTACCTAATATATGATGTCCTGGCAAAGATTTATGTAATTTAACTGGGTATTTGTGATTTAGATTAATTTCTTATAATTAAAAGAATCTAATTGGTATGTACGGTTTTCAATCTTTTATTGATTGTAGTTCGCAATTAATAACTAATTTTTGAAAAATACTTACTGCACTGATACTGCTTGCACGGATTATGAAGTAAAGATAAGCAAACTTTAGGATCTGGTACACATTGTTGACCAATTGGACAAGGATTACTTTCACAAGGATCTTCACATGATCCATATTCAATATCAGAGTCAGGCAATAGTGCACATCTGAAAAAAAATTATCATTAGAAAGTATTACATCTGTTTTACTAATAATGTTTATAAAAAAAAAAACTGTCAAAGTCAGAATACGTTTTATTGTCAAGAAGGCTTCAAAGCACTGAAGTATTGTTCGAAATTGACAACATGGACAGGAGTATCTGAGGGCTTAATTCATAACAACACAAGTTTGTGTAACTTTCGTTAGATTTTTAATTGTCACAGAAATAGTGCCATTGCTATTTGACACTATTTGTTTCATTAATTTTTATGCATTTTAAAGTTTTATTAAATATTATTTTTTGTCATCATCCAAGTTGTTTCAAATTTTCCATATAGTGTACATCTCCCTTCTAGTTTACATTTCATGTTCGGTCGTTTTATATTTTATATGTTCAATCAATAATAATAATAATAGTTCGATGGGTGACTGTGTTGCGAAAAACCCATAAAAAATCAGGTACCAATGCGCCATACAACCTCAACAGTTAAGACCCCTTAAAAAAATAATAAAGTTTAAAATAAATCTATTATTTTCTGAACAGACCTCATATTAGCTGTTTGAAATAAAATTACATTTACATTGATGTGCTTTGTTTTTAATTACACTATTAAAACTTTAGCTTACCTAGCCAAACACAAATTGGGATAGTTGACTCCATTCCTCCCACAAATAGGCGAATACTGCAATGGACAATTACAGGGCAAAGTCGTATACGCGGGATCATCCACACTCAACCCAGTTGCATCACATTGCTTCTTACTGCAGATGATCTCTCCAGCAAAACAACTACACATGTTACACTCCATCGAGAACGAAATGCCGTGCTCAATCTTATTCTTCCCTAACCAACATGGATCCAATAAAAAACAAGGCAGAGGTTGACACTCTTCAATACTTCCATTGGTACATTTACAGATTTTCAGACAGCCATTTTGTCCAGTAGCGATAGGTATTCGCACATGTGCTCCATCAGGAACTAGATACTGGGAGACTTCCCCCATTTTACAACCTGGGGTACAAGTATACGGTCGACAAGAAGTCCCAGGGATACAGTTTCGGTTGATGGTGCAAATTTGATTGGGACCACAAGGATCACCTTTACAAGGAGAAGATATTTGTTCTTGAGGAACAGTATATGGATTATGCGAGGGTTTCATGAAGTGTTGCAAAGATATACAAGGAGTATCCGGATTTTCCGGGGACAACTTCGCGCACAAATTCGCCGCGGTGTATTCGTAAGGAGTCTTCGACCAATCCATGCACTCGTTGAGGATTTCTTCGCATGCGTCTCGACATATTTGAGTGGCGTGGGCGTGTGGGGTACATGGTTTGATCTGCAGAGCGCAGGCAATTGTTTTCCACGTGCTGGGAGAGCAGCGAGAGATGTTCCGGAGTGGTAGCTGCAGACCTGGGAGGGTCAGATGACCTTGTTGTTGCCAGTAGGCTACATCAAAACGAGCGGCCTCGTCTGCTTGGGAGTTGCAAGCGCGGAAGAGCTCCGTGGGGCGATTGTTGAAGTTGGTGCAGTAGCTTAGGCCATCGCAGCCCAGCTCGCAAGGTTCTTCCACTGAAAATAAATTTAAAGATAAAATAAATAAGCCATCTATTTATTTGTGATTGCAATCCGCATTCGAAAATCTCGGAAAGTGATATATTTTTGCGTGTGAAATGCACCAACCAAAATTGTTCGTGAACATGGAACCTCAAGGGTAAAGTAAAACAGAGACTGTCGTCTGCGGGAATCGAACAAAAGATCTCAACACCACGAAGGTATGTACTTTGAAAATATTAAATAATACATTAATAGAAGTGAGTTCAATAACCTATAATGTATTTGAAAATAAAGGAATTTTCAAATAATTGAACAATACACTGTGAAGTATTATTTATCACTTTTGGACAAGACTATGCAATGTTTTTACGTAGCAACCGCTCAACAAGCGCATAGCACCATTGTTCAAACAAGTGTTAGACAAGGAAGGGTGGCCCTGTGATATGTATCTCTCTCAGGTTCCTTTTGCGCTTTCATAAAAGCCTACATGTTAGTGTTCCACTTTTACTAAATTTCAGTGTATATTTTTCATATTTATACATATAAGAAATTTATGTGGACCCACATCAGATTATTTTGTACTTTACAATAATATCTGTTTGCCTCTGAATATACAATTATTTAAGCTTGTACAAGTAGACATAAATGCCATTCGTTATGTATTTTATTGAATCGAGTTAGCATGCATTCATCCTAGAAAATCTTATCAGTTTGTCGACATTAGTAGTGGTATTCATAAAAAGTGACATCGCGCAATTGTTAACATTATTTCGGATATGTTTCATCAACCTAAAATCTGACCCTGTATTGATATTATTTAGAATTTTAAGTTACTTAAGAATAGAGTTTTCCTTACCTTCATCAATGCAATTGCGAAGATCTTCCTCGTTGAGCTGACTGAGACATTTGTTGTCGAAGTCGTCCCAGAGGCGCGTCCAGTCGTTGGTGAAGGTGCGCGCACACAGCTTTCGGCACTGCGTAGATGTAGCTCGGTGACAGCAGTGCAGCTTCGCCGAGTCCATACCCAGGCGGTCAATGCGTGAGGCTTCCACCGCTGCAGACACAGAGTCACCCGTCGTCAGGAAGCACTGCCAAAATGTATCCTGTGAAGGACATTAAGGATATGATAGAATAGACTTATTCAATAATTCACAATAGTATTACTACAAACACAAATTTATTTACTGTGTTCTGAAAGTTTTCACTTTATTAACGGTCATAAATTCAAGCAAGTTAGGGCACCACCAAAACATGGAAAAAACTATTAAATAAGAAAGAAGAAACCAAGCAAATCACCAAGTTTAATCAAATATAATAACATACGTAGTTGTATACGCTATACAGGGTGTTCATTTTTAAGTGGCTACCATTGCGATCTCGAGAACTAGAAGAGATACGAAGTTGGTTAAATTAGCAAAGAATCTCTATTTCACATAGGTATTTCAATGATAAACTGAAAAAAGAAATTCAACCAGTGGTTCTCAAAATATGGATACCAACTTTTCTATTTTAAATAGAAACATATATTTTTTATTTGCTCATTCAATAGAGCTCGTTATTCTGAATCCAACGATATAAAATTTTCATACCCTTACATAACAAAATTTTCGAAAAAAAAATTAATATTTTGAATTAATTTTTCCTAAATATGATATTAATTAGAGTGCCATGAATGAAAAAAGTGAATATTTTGTTTATTGCTTCTGTTAAATGAGAAAATAAACAAAATATTCACTTTTTTCATTCATGGCACTCTAATTAATATCATATTTAGGAAAAATTAATTCAAAATATTAATTTTTTTTTCGAAAATTTTGTTATGTAAGGGTATGAAAATTTTATATCGTTGGATTCAGAATAACGAGCTCTATTGAATGAGCAAATAAAAAATATATGTTTCTATTTAAAATAGAAAAGTTGGTATCCATATTTTGAGAACCACTGGTTGAATTTCTTTTTTCAGTTTATCATTGAAATACCTATGTGAAATATAGATTCTTTGCTAATTTAACCAACTTCGTATCTCTTCTAGTTCTCGAGTTCGCAATGGTAGCCACTTAAAAATGAACACCCTGTATACTACATGATAGGGTAACATCGGTAGTAATCTTTTTAAATGTAAATAAACGAACTAAATTTGTTCTTACTTGGAAAGAAGGCGGTCCACATTCTTCTTGTAAATTATCTGCGATTTCTTGATGTGTCGTCTTGGACTTTAGAACTTTTTTACAAGCCTCCCGGCACTGTGAATTACCAGATTTTTCACAGCAATGTAAATCTAAAAGAAAAAGAATTAATTATATTAAAATTCAACTAATTTAATGAGTTTTAAACCATAGCTTTCACATGATGATTTTACGTATTATGTATTAATAAAAAATCTTCTACAAATTTTGTAGTTAGTTAATTTATTTATTCATTCTTTCGGCCCAGAATAGCGCCAAAAAGGAAACACATATAAATTTCGACTTCAAGTCCAACTTCTATTACTCGATTTTCTCGATAACTCAAACTATAAACTTGTTGCACATATTCAATAAGTCGAATTTTAAGTAAATCCCGCGCATAAAACAATACTAAGTAAACAATTTAATCAAGCTATATACGAACCTTAAGTAAATATAAATAATTCACAGAGAACTGTTACTCTTCATGATTATATACAGCTGGATGATATTGTTAAATTGGAATTTCTCGTTCATGAGGATATTATCGAATTGTACAGTTCCAAAATTGTAAACACCGTTACGAAAGACAGCGCAAGTGATGATGAACCATAGGATGATTTTCAGTCACCTTTGAACGATTTGGTTGCAAATTCTTTAAAAATTTTGAATTTATATTTGCTAGCTAATGAAGATAGTCGATGGTATTTATAGAGATTTAAATAAAATTCAAACTTTTTTGAAAATAAAACTAAAAAGACTATACATCAATCACAAATTTCTGAATACCATACCCCAAAATGAAATGTACGTATACATCTATACATTATACAAAAAGAAATATGTATATTTAAAGGTAATGCACTTTTATGTTTTGTTTTCTTAGAAAGATGTAGTTTTTATACCTAAATATTCAGTTTTTGGTAAAGTTACTCTTTATTTGTAAATACTACTGTTACTGTGATTATATATGATATATTACTGTTAAATAAATATTATATTCTTATTATTAATAACGTCATATATGTAAGTACATTTATATACAACACTATTTTACTGCAGTTAGCTAGTCGCCATTCCCTCATGAAATTTCAATCACATGTCCACACGGAATTATATTTTTTTACGACTTTTTAACTTCCATGACGACATTATCCAAATAAAAGTACATAATCTTAATATTATCTGGATAAAGTCATGAATAACAGATTTACACATATTATTATTGTACTTTAACCACGTAATTTGCATAATTGCGACATTATCCGATTTTGAACATTAGATAATTGATGAACAACAAGTCATTGGTTAATACAATTTGTTAAAGTATCCCCTATTATTCTTCACTTACGTTTCTGCGAGTTGGTGGCCGGAGTAACCTTCGTATAATTCCTCACACAGTGCAACACTTTACTATTCTCCTGACACTCCTCCGTGACCCTACTCCTCTGTTCTCTACTCGGTGTCCTCGAAGACCGAAACACATCCTGGCAGGCGGTGCGACATGCGTCCTGCGTGGCCTGTGCGCAGCACGCGTCGCCCTGGGCCTGGCGCTCCACGCAGGAGAAGAGCTCCAGCTCGTCACTGAGGCGGCAGCGGCCGGCGAGGGCAGAGCGCGATGCGGCGGAAGCACAGGCACGCCGGCAGGAGGCGGATCCTCCTAGAGAGCAGCAGGCTCGACCTGACCAGTCGGAGCCGAGAGACATCTCTGTAAAGAAATACACACATATAAAATATCATGACAATAAATTGAAAAACTTCGTGGTCAATTAAAAAGACTTTAAAATCCGGACATTCAACTAATTTTCAATTGTGCGTCCTGCTAAGATAGTGAATGGTTGGTTATGGCTTATCGTCAACCCACTATATGTTTATGATACACAAGTTGCCTAAATAGAATATTATTACCACCCGCCAAATGGGAACGGTAAAGGATGTATTCTTAAAATACCTACTTCACCAACATCCTCTGAACCAGAGCTGGGCGTGTATTTAAATATTGTACTTATAAATCACGACTTAAATACTTTTCAAAGTGATTGTATTTGTACTTAAATACATTTATTATGAAAATACTTTGTATTTATACTTAAGTACAAAATTTGTAAAGTATTTGTATTTTGTACTTGAATTGAGTATTTAAATATATGTAAAAGTACTTAAGTACTTTTATATATATTTAAATACTCAATTCAAGTACAAAATTTGTAAAGTATTTGCATTTTGTATTTGATTTGAGTATTTAAATATATGTAAAAGTCATTAAGTACTTTTCGTGTATTTAAGTAAGTATATGCGCTACTGCGTAGTGTGTACCAACATGTTCGAACCTGCGCATTCAGTGTAGGGAATTTAGTCGAAACCAAGATGTTCATGGAAATAAAATATAAAAATATAGAAAAAATTAGTGACGATGACAATTTGCGTGACTTTAATGAAGAAAAATCAATTTACACGGAAAACGCGAATTCTAAAGTTGAATTATGAGTACTACAATATTTGGACGACTCTAGAAAACATGTAACAATGTTAAATACTTATCCTATTTTAAAACAATTTTTTTTTAAATATAATACTTGCCTCCCGTCATCAGGACCCAAAAAGTGAAAGTGATAATAATTTTGAAAAATTAGTTCTGAAAGCTAAATTGAAGAAACAGTATAGTTTTATTTTCTTTGTTTCTCTATTCGTTGCCTTAGTTATTATTCATATTATATTTTATTTAAAATATGTTGTTTTTTTTTCCTGTGTTCAAATAAATATTCTTTTTAATTTACAATGTATTATGTATATAACTAGGTAAACATAAGGTTTGTCTTTGTTTATTATTGTTGTAGTTTTATTTTATTTATTTTACAGTACAGTACTTCATTATCAATACCTACCTACAGGCTTGCCTTTCCTTAAATGTAATTTATTTCAATATTTTTAAAAAGTATTTGTACTTAAAAATTGAATAAGTACAAAAATATTTGTCTTTATACTTAAGTACATTTTTCAAAATTTTAATTATACTTATACTTAAGTACAAAACAAAAAAATTAATTGAACTTTGTACTTAAGTACTTTTTTTGTGTACTTATGCCCAGCTCTGCTCTGAACTACCTATTCGTACCTTGTATTTAGACCAAACATTTGCACTTTGATAAGCTTTTATCTCCCGAAAAAGGCGAGGTAAAACGAGAAAAATTTTAATGTCAGAATTTGAAAGTCAATAAGTACATATTAGTAAATTTATAACAGAATCGGATATCCCCCTTCATACCTTCAAACTTTTGTTTCGAAAATATTTTTGTTGGTTGCGTATTTCACAAGTTATTTCAAGAAGTCAAGATAAATGGACCACCCGGTAAATGTGTAGAATTTTATTAAGATCATGCTTCATAATTACTGCCCTACTAATGATTTATTTTTAAAATTCTTATTTTATATTTAATAAAGTTAATTATGTAAAGTTTCTTAAAAATTTTAAGAAAATTTATTCCGGCTTTAAAAGGTTACATACTAAAGGTCGACAATCAGAAGTACATAATATAGTTCCTTTTCTTGTAATATTTATGAAAAAAAAAACTTTTTATTTCCTGTATTTTACTAATTTCAAATTAAAGTAAAATTTCTGAAAGAAAATTATATACCCAGAAACTACAGGTGAAAAAAAACAACAGCCTCAACCTTAATATTTATAAAATATACATTGTGTTTCAATTGCGAGATCACCATTGAGATCTCGAGAAGTGTAAGAGCTACGACTTCAGTTAAATTAGACAAAACTTGCCACACTAGTAGTAGTACGAAAAAATGCATAGGTATGGACAAAAAACCTGTTTTCGTTCATTTTAAAAAATTTCTATACTAACGCAAATTTAGAAAAATATTTCAAAGTGGCGTAGAAATAAATTTTTCTCTTTGGCTCACACTCGAGATATGACACAAATTTATAATTTCTTAAATGGAACCAACACTTAAAGCATCATAGTAAAGAGGATTGTTTTTTCTTTCTGATTTTAATAGTGTATAATAAAATATTTTATAATAATTAATCATAATGAAACAAACAATTAAACAAATTTTAGTTCTTAATAAATTACATTAACTTGTTAGGAGTGATTATTTTTAATTATTGTAAATTATCTCTAGATTTACTTAAAAAATAAAAACTTTAATACATTGCACACTAACTATAACTATTATAATTAATGTCACATCCCTCCCGGTATTTTATAAATATTATTTCAATTCCCAATAAATTTAAAAATCGTAATATTGCTTCTACATCATCTGTACAAATAGTAAGTTAGTAAATGAAGCAATCATAAACAACCTCCCCTTTCTAAATCCACCCATCACCCACCCACCCACAAGCTACAACAGCATTTCACGTATGTTATCAGCCGTGCTCATCGGACAGTGTGCAGCACGGGTGCACGCTGCACTCATGTACAGCAGCATCAGCAGCTCCAGCGTTGTGTGCCGTGGTATCGCTGAGTCGTGGTCGCCCGGCCAGCCGAGGTGCATGGCTATAAATCCCGACGAGAGGACAGCGGTGCTGCAGGTCGCCGTGCCGTGCTACCAGTGCTGGTGTAGTGCAGACTCAATGCGCGGAGATGTGCGATATAGAGATGGTAGCTTGGTACGGTAGTGTGATAGAGCGGACTAAGAAATTAATGGTGGAACAGTCAAATAATTGTATTGTATTTCCAAGAACTTTTAAGTCGACTTTACATAATGCTCTATATGTTCGTACGTTCAATCTTTCATTTTATAAACGTTAAAGAAGTTTAGGAATTGCCTACCACCTTGAAATAATATGGCGGCTGTAGAATATCATCATACATACTCCAATATTCAGACGTTTAAAAGAATATGTGAACTATGTAAATTGCACTATTAAAGATGATATTGCATCTACAGAGATTAGGGGGTGTAACACGAAATGCGGGCCATAAGCATTTAACATGGGAAAACAGTTTTTTCGTGCACATTGATTTCCAAAATATTTAAGATTATTTTTTGACGTTTTAAAATGATTCATTGTATGTCACTTGTCTGCGTTTTAACCAATTCTGTCATTATTATACTTGTGATTATTCCCTGGAATGTTGACAAATGGCAGATGTCAGATAGTTATCATCAACACAAGTAAAAAAATGAACAAAAAAGATAGATTTAGTGGCGAGCCTGATGACGAAAAAAAAACTAATATAATTAAATATAACTCAAGACTTCAATAAATTAGAAAATATTTCTCTAGTATTTTTCTCAAACTTGTTGCCATTTGGCAATTGTCACTCAAGCCCTACAGGCTTCCGTGGCTATTGCCTGGCAACAAGTTTTCGAAAGATCTGTCAAATTATCTTCAATTTATTCTCACTCTCTTGTTATATTATTACTGAGAAAAATGCTTCAAATAATTGTTATTGAGCTTAAAATTAGGAAACAAAATCCACTTGCTATGGATTTTGAAACTATAGAAATTTTATAATGTCAAAATATTTAACAGAAAAACATTACACAGTTGTTTGTCATTTTGTTTTATTCCATGGCGAACACTATTAAATAAATAATATTTTTCTGAAACCGGAGCGAAAGTACTATTTTCGCGCCTAAAATGCGGAGCGAAAGTAGTATTCATGTTTTCAACTTTCATTTGAAACATTTTTCTCTAAAATGATTATGGAAGCAGGAAATTGCCAAATTATCCGCATGAGCCACTGATAACAGATGGCAGCACTAAAAGTGGAGCAATAGGGAAAACATTACGTTCTTGTATTTAAAAGCATTAAGACTGGTGTAGGGTTGAGTGTACAAATTTTAGTTATTGGTCGCAATAATTAGAAAAAAAGGTATTCATTTCTTTAATAGACATATATACATTTATTTGAATGAAGCAGTTCGAACGATAGTGAAAGGATAACCTGCATATAAAGATACAAATAAAATCAGATTTTTTTGGTTAACATTGATATATTTCCTTGGTTTAGCTGGGCAAATTATACTATGTGTATATAAAATACATATCAGGAATAAAAGTAAAATATACGGTCTATGTTTACAAACATATAAATTAAAAGGCGCACCATATAATACTCGTATAAACATATCACTCGGAAAGTTGTGCGCCAGTGGAAGTTTACTCCGGCAAAGCAAAGGCAATCAAATTTTCATCTGATTTCATTGCATTCATGGTGAAAATACACTTATTTACACTATGATCGCATTGTAAATTAATTTAGCAATGTTTATCTAGTGTCCCAGTTACTAGCAAATTCTTTGCCTAACTGTTTATGGTCCATCATTCTCTGATATTTTGGACTCACTAGATATTTTATCCATTTTCATGTTTATGTTTGCCAGTACTTCTCTCTGTAGTACATATTATAAAGAAATAAAAATTATTAACAATTACTTCCTTCTAATTATTTTGACATTTCTTATGCCAAACAGTCAGTGGAAAATCTTGGGTTGGAATGACCTCATGTTTAAGAATTCCTTTCTTATTGGCAGTTCTAACTATAAATATAATTGTTTAGTTAATTTCAGAATAAAAAATTAAAAGCAATCATACCTTTATAAAAATCCAAGAGCCAGAAATGAGCATAACAAACGTTCATATATGTCGTGACTTTTTTCCCACATTTGAAGCAATTTTCCACCTCCTTATTCTTTAGAAAATAATGTAATAAAATTTCTGTACTAACATAATTGTTGTATTAATGCAAAGAACAATATATTTTTGATTTACTTGACATTTTGTTCACTAAAAATCTGTCTCCATATACCACCATTACGAACACAGCAATGTTTTTCCTATTGGTCGTAATTCAAATTTAGCCACCAGATGTCAGCTACTTTGTTGGCTCATCCCAATTATTTAACATTTAAAACGCCTATGATTTTCTGAGTCAGTCACCACCCTGTATGTGTTATAAACTCTATAATTTATGTGTAACGCTTATTTTAAAACAATTTCATGTCGTTGATATTTTCTTTTTTGATAAATGGACGGTATAGAAGAAACGAGAGAGCAGAATATCGTTTGCTCATTAATTGTAAGTGGAAAGTTTGCAAGCTCCTCGATCAGCACTTATAAATAAACACCTTAATTTTGTTATTTTGCATAAGTGTTCTGATAGTGTTAACCAATTGCTAACAAAATACTTGCTACATTTGACATATATTTGAAAAAACTTAAAGCGCAAGTACTTGCCTTAAATATTAAGGTACAAGTAGTTCAAAAGATGTCGAAGTATTTAACATTTTAAGAGTTCCGCTTCTCCGCTCGGGCGGCCTTCTGGGTCCTACTACAAGGTGATGCATACACGATTTTATTTTTGTCGTGTCGGTTTGATTTTTGCTTTTTGTGTCCGTGTGACTCTCGATCACGCTCTGTTCCACTCTGCTCTGGATCAATTAAATCGCGGATTTTATTTACTGTGCCATTAACAGGTTCCGAACCACGAACCACGAATCGCGGTGTGTGGAGATCGTATCCCGCCTTGACGCTCGCTTGTTTACTTTGGCACTGTAGACTGTTTGTTTTTCGATGCTGTAATGTTTGATGTGGGCTGCAAGGAGTTAATTAATTTTTGCGAGACGTCCACTAATCTGATTGAAATTTAATTTTTAATTTTGCAGTATGTGATTATTTTTAACATGCCAGGCATTATGTTGATATTGATTTTTTTTTGTATCTTGACCAGTAATTAAAATTGGAAATGGGCAAGTAATTATATTTACATACACAAACAGAAATAAATATAACTGCTTGACGGCCAGTTTTATCCGCTATAGTTCTGCCTGAAAACTCTCAGTTAAATGAAAAGTTTTGGATTATTATATAACAGTTGCTATAATTTTTAATATTGATTTAAATAAAATATTTTTCTATTAACCTAATAGTTAAGTTATCAGGAACTTAACGTAGATGGCAAACTAGCCCAAAATATGTAAATAAAACAAATATATCATCACGTCACCCAATTTGGGTATATCACTCAGCATACGCAGATCTCGGTAAGTTATATATTCTTGCGCACGAAGTACGATTACCAGCCGTTAAGTCATAGCCCCCCATAGATGTTTGTGGAGAGAGAACCACAGGGGTAACTTTAAAAAGCAATTTTCGGCTAAGGGAATATGCTATTACGGCAAAAATAATTTTCCATTCTAAACTATCATTTCTATGTTCCTGTGCACACTTTTATGTTTTATACACATAGTTAACATTTTTGAAATTAAAATTATACAAAATTTTTGTTATTATTGAATGAATAGAATCATTTTTATGTCTAGTCTAAAAGTGTGAACAATATGTATAACTTTCCAATTCATATTTTATCTGTTACATTTTATTACCCTCAATACATCAACAATCCTTAACAGTTTAAAACAATAGACAGTTAAAGACAACATTTCCAAACACATGTAAATGTAAGTCAGCGTGCACGTATATTCACTAACACAATAGAGGCGGGTCAGGATCAGGAGGGGTAACCAAACCAAACCATAACCACGACCGCCCACATTCTATAAACATAACCGCAACCAGGTGCTTTCTTAAATACGACACAGCACACCAGTAACCAGCATTGGTATAGTACACACAAAGTTATAAGGTGTTCAAGGTTACATTTTATACCTTACGCCCAGAATTTCTTTGAATCAAATTTAGATTTAGAATTGTAATTTAAAAATATAAATATAAATATATCCTCACGCCTTTTATTTATTACGGGTGTCGCACTCTACTTACGCATAAGTGATATATTTTTGCGTACAAAATGCGGTTACCAGCCATCAAATTATAGTCTCCAATGATGTTGGTGGTGGGGGGAACCACAAGTGTACATTTAAATTGGCAAATGTCGGCTTGGGGATTCGAACTAAGGACTAAGTTAACACGAAGCTATTTACCCCTTATAAATAATAGTTATTTATGATATAAGTGTTAAAAGTGACATTTTATGAGTAAGTGGGGAAGTTTTGGAAATGAGGCGAACCCCAGTGAAACAACCCCAAATCACGTATATCATACAAAATTTTATCTACTACTACTAAAAAATGTAGAATGATATTTCGACAGTTAGGGTTATATTTGCCAAATCGTTAAACGTGTTAAAAGTAACAATAAAATCACTTTTAACACGTTGCTAGGTTACTTTTTAACACCAGTGTCAGAAAGTGACACTTTTAACTTGCTAAGCAACCGTTGAAAGGGCCACTTTTAACAACATTCGTAGATAAATACCTTTGGTTTATGCTAGTTTTACAAATTTAAAATATCACCTCAGTTCACATTTTAAATCCAATCTATCGCAATTTTACTGGGAAACAAAATACTGTGAAACTGTGACAATAGGTTTGTTCCAAGTGGTAATTTCTGACAAGTTTGTGATATGTTTGTGACAATTTCACTGCGCCTGCGATAAATGTAAACAAGTTAAGTTTGAAACATGGGCTGAAACGGCGAATGGAGTGAAGCGCATGTTCATACTCATTTTTTGTTTTGACAGCTAACCTTAAATATACATATAAATAAATAAATTCATACATTTTTCTCTACAAAAAAGGAAATGAAGATTACGTTTCAAACTTGTTTACATTTATCGCAGGCGCAGTGAAATTGTCACAAACATGTCACAAACTTGTTAGAAATAACCACTTGGAACAAACCTAATAGTAAGATTTGTCTAGATCTAGACTCTAGTCTATAGATGTTTACATTGTCAGTTAAACTGATTTATTTGTGATCTTAAAATATTGTTAAATATTGTTACATGGATGCGGAGAGTGTTAAATATGATATTCATTTATAATCTGTGATTGAAGAACATCATATATAAAATCAAGTTGACAATTCAGTTTATTATTTTTTTGCTCATTTTAATAGTCAAGTAAAATAGAAATTGTTTAGGTACATTATATTTGAAATGGCGAATATTTGCAAATTCCTTTCCAATTTTAAGAAAATTATATGTTTAACAATATATTTATTTCTATTGCGGCGATAAAGAATCCGTAATGAAACCAGAAAATAATTTCAAGATCATGGTTGCATTTTTGAATGTAACTCCTGACAAGTTTGGTTACTTTTTATGACGATCACAAAATTTTTGTGATTGTTATGATCATTTTCTCGTAATATATTGTAGATAAATATTTATTTGTTTAAATGAGCACCAAAATACCAGATTTACAGCAGAAGCTGCAGTTTCACTGCCGAAGCATGAATTAATATTAATTTAGTGATTATTTGTAATACACATTTTGAAGGTTATCGCCATCAAATTACGTTATTAACAACAACTTAACCTCATATATACAACAAAACCACAATCACGACCGTGATTAAGTTACAGAGCCACTATTAAACTATTTAGATTTATGCTATGTTTAAGTCGTAAGATAAGCACTCCAGATTTTCTGTTTTACGAATTATTAACAACAATTAATCATTCATGTAGTAATGATGTATAAACAAAGCAATTAATTCCCTGAGTTTTACTGAAATTAATAAACATTTAGGTAGTTGATATCTCTAGTCAGATAATACTGCTCTTACAAATTTCTCTCATACTGTCCAGTCAAAGCGAAATACCTCTACTGGTAATGTAAGCAAGCACACGGCACAATCGCATAAGCCTAACCGCGCATCTCGGGTCGCAGGAGGCTATGTTCTATGTCAGCGGTCTCTGGTCTCCGAGAACGTGTATTGTTTTATTCTGGAAGCAAAGAATGAAGAAAGCTACCGTGCAACGACTGCTTTGTTTTATAAATCTGCATGCTGTACACTGTACATACAAACAAAAGAAAATCAAGGGTGTATGTGCTGTGTGTTTTGTTTCTGCGCAAAAGCTGAGGCTGAGCGCAGCCTACGTGATCTTGAGGTTATTATGCTATATTAGCAAAGTCATTAATAATAAATTGTCAAGTGATTTTTCTTGAATTAATTAAGTCGTCTGGGATGATGAAGTCTCGTACATGGCTATCAAGCAAACTTGAGCTATGACAAAAATGGCATTTATAATCACAGATTATTATAGCTTTTCAAATATGCAAATTAATGTAGACAACTTCACATTATTTTATAAAAAAAACCTCGATAGGAATGCGATTGATTACTTGTTTAGTTTTAAACAGAATAAACCGGCTATAAGTTTCAGATATTACGAAAATATTTACTTATAATATACGAATATTTTTTTGGTAGTATTACGAATATTCCTTATGCTTGAATATGAGTATAATACTACCAGAAAAATAATCTACTCAACTTTGACTACGAATGGTATTCGATGGATTATTCAACGAATCAGATCCAGTTTAAAATTAAACTTGCTTAAAATGTATCTGCCTATACCCGAACCAGTAAACAAAATTTGGTTACTCACAAATTTTAAACGTCAAAAATATTTTTTGAACATACTATATCCATAAAGAATATCAAATAAAATTCAACTTATAATTGAGTGAGTTACTACTATACTAATTGTAGAAATTACTAATTCCGCTGAAAATAAAGCTCCTCCTGTCACTGACATACAAGAGAAAGGATTTTTTGGATAAATATTCAAGGGTAATATACCAATAGAGGTGAATATTTTTTGAAATTTATTTTGTTTTTGCAAATTATTACGTAAAAATTTCGTTAAAAACACCACGAGACCACATTAAAGGCACTTCAGTCCTTTGGTATATACATTATTTTTTGCACTTTCAACTCTCATTTCAGCAATACATTTTAAATCAAGAATAATTTTTAAGGATTTAAAATACATACTTCTATTATTACTTTACCGGGAAATTGAACGATTAATGTAATAAAATATATCACTACATAGATAATAATTGCTTAAAAATAATAGAGTTCTTTAGTGAAACATTTATTCATTTTGAAATTTCGTGATTGTCATGAAATAAGAGTTGAATTGACAGTCTGACACATTGACACAAATCAAATCGTTGACTGTTAATATTTATGTAAATCATAATATCACTTTCACAGTATTATTAATTCCAGGTACTTGTGTAATCCATACTGCATTTTTGACCAAGAGATAACTATCGTTTTAACGCCTCGGTGCCTACGTAAAATATGTCAAGTTATTAGCAAAAATATTACCTACATTTAGTTATAAATCGCAGCCAATAATTTATAATCAGATTAGCGTGAACGCGTATGTAAACGAGCCTTTAATTTATTCTTTTCTACAATAAAACAAATCAACATCGAATTGCGAATGCAGCAACGGTATACGTACTGGAGTCAAGCAGACAGCATGCTAAGGACTGAGAAGGTATATTTGATATTCACTGCTATTTACGGCGTAAAATTTGCTTAAATGTGGTCAATATTTACTTCTATCAGCCTACGGATAAGTATGATACTCGATTATGGGCTGTCCTTCATTCACCAAATTGATAACATAATAATTGAAATAAGATTGGTACCATTGCGTTCGGGAGAATCCTTTCAAACTCTTTAAATAAGTAATTATTAATTATTCGTTGCAGTTAAAAAATTATGTTTTTATTTAAAAAAATGGACAGTTAAAATGTCATATTATATGCAACAAGTGCAGAATTTTACCTAACTCATGCGAAGTGCAATATTTTTGATAACCGAGAATTATGGAATTACAAAAACGATTTGTACAAATTCGAAAAAATAATTAATTGTTTAACTAGGCACCAAAATATCCGATTTATAGAAGAGGCTGCCGAAACATTGACGAGGAGAAGCGGAGGCAATGAATGCTGCCGAAGCTGTAAATCTGTGTTTCATGGAGGCGTGTTAAAAACGTTATTTTTTGTCGATTTATGTTAATATTAATTTAATGATTATTTTTAAAACCTTTTAAATTACGTTGTCATACGTTTATTGTTCGGTTGCTTTGTAAAATATTTTTTCTGCCTGGACAGTAAAAATATCATTTTACGAACTGTTAGCTGTCAATAAAATCAGGCTTTTAATGTCAATCGGAAAATAGTGTATTGTGTTGTTAGGAGCAAATGTGTTATTTTGGGTGCTGCGCATATAAGAGCGAAGCGAGTCGGGCGATTACATGCGAAGTACACAAGTCTCATTTACTTCGAATAACACATGTTATTTTTTCTTTAAACATAGAAAACAGAAATATAAATCATTAAAAAATGTTCAAAACTCCAACAAATATTTTCTTATACAGCATTCCTAGTTGCCATAGAATATGTTGTTTTGTTTTTTTGTTCATTTGTATCATTTTTTACTGTCAAATTATTGAATTATAACCTTACTATGTTTCATAATATTTTACTTTGTCTATCGCTAGAGTAAAAGTGTTAAGTTTAAAAGGAGACACTTTTATGTCGGCGGCGAAAAATTTGAACTTTTGCTTGTTGTAACAAATACATAACAACGTATTTTTTATGACTTTTGAAGAAAAAATAGGTATTATTCGGAGTAAATGTGACTTTGTGCACAATTTACTATTAAAGTTTATTGTAAGTATGCACTATATTTCCAATGTAAAATACAATAATCATACTTCCTTTTCATTATTTTAAAATTAAAATAAGCTAAATATGCAAGTATTTGAATATAATGTAAGCAATCAATAGTACAAACTACAAACAAAGTCAAAATTCTCCTTTCCCTGTTTGAGATATGTAGGAAACTAAGTCTAGTTATAATACGTCATTGTGTACAGTTCAGAAAAAAAAAATATTAATTTGGCAATATGATGCGACTATGGTTCATGGAATTAAAGTTGAAAACTGAAAATCCAAGTACAATTTTATAGATTGGCGAACTGTCCTAAGATTGAATCACAGTAGGTTTAAGAATGCTATTCGATTGCATTGAAGTTTTAAAACATTAATTGCACCACCTCGCCATGAAATACAATAATGGCGTTTATATAACGTAGTTGCACTATTACTGAAACTGTTGTGTTGTAAATAAGAAGAGGCTCACGTTTTCCTACTAAAACGAGAAAATTGTAGGCGATGTTGACTTAGCAGATGATTGCTGATTAGTAACACGTGATCTTGTTTCTACATGGACTGTAGTTATAGTCTTCAGTGAATCTGATATGGCGTGTTCAATTATTCCCAGCCTTGCTCTTGCACTCCCAGTTTCTTGATATTAAAGTGCAAAGTATTTTAATCAATGTATTAATAGCGCGTGGTTGGTAGATAACAAGTCGTTTTAAGCATTTAGTTTGTTTTTAGAAATTTTGTAATTTGCAATATAAATTAACGTTGAATGAACAAAAATAAATGAGTGCTAATCTCACAAGCATTTATTTTCTGATGCTAGAGTATATATTAATGTAGTTATTCTTAAGTAATTGTAATTATTATTGAATTTTTTTATTATTATTAAAATAAACGGAAAGAAACTTACCGTTTAAAGTTCCATTTAGGCATTCCCAGAAAGTAGTCTGCAAATAAAAAATATACATTAAAATATGTAAAATAACATCATGCCATTTGTTCAGTATGTATGTGGCACTGTTTTCGTAGATCTTAGTTTGACATTCTCCTTATACTCTGTATAAGAAAGTAACTAGATATTTATTTTATCAGATAAATTTTAAAGTAAATATGTTAAAATATAGCATTACCCATTTAAAAGGTGCAGTCATTTGCTTTCACAGATCTCATAACATATATATTTTACAGGTGAAATGCGGTTACCACTACCAGCCGTCAAGTAACGCCCCTCCCCCAAAAAATATTAGTAAAAGGACAGGAATTGAAAATGGTAAATTTAAGGATCTAATGCTCCACAGTCCGAAACGTTGCCAAAGATCTATTTGCCGCATTAAATAAACAAATGTGAAGTTATGACAAAAATCCACTTTTTAAAAATTTCATATAATCAATGTCACAAATCTTTGTCCTAAAAACCGGGAATTTTAATATATATTTAAAATTCGTGGAAGTCTTCTTTTATAGTCACATTTTACACACAACAGGTGAACAAATACAAAACTATTTCTAATATTCGGAAATCATTCAACAACATTCTACCGAAACCAAAAACAAATATTTAAAACCCCAATTAATCTAATCCATAAAATTAAAATTCCCAAAACCGCTACCAGGCTACAACATTCTCACAGCTATAAACATTCGATCTCTACTTAAAGTTGTTCCACCTGACACCATTGGAACATTCACTAACTGAAAACGACTTCAGCATTCTTGAAGACGGGTAATAAAGCACTTGCAGTGCAGTGACAGTTTTCTGGACAAGTGGAAGTGGCGCTCCAAGCGGCAACGCAGCGAGATAATAAACATAACCTCTTCAGAACCGGGTTGTCGCGTGTGACAAATAGCTGATAGTTGACGCAACAGATAACGTGCGACAGATTGATGGCCGTAAAACGAGAGGACAAGAGATAGAGAGGACAGTGGCGGTCTGGAATATATGTGTTCTGTCAAATTTTAGATAATGTTGTATTTTATTAACCACAAATTTGAATTCCGCACATTATTTATTGATATAGCTTTACAGTAAATTTATTACAATTATAGTAAAAATACGTTCAGAACTACCAAATTATCAATTAAGATCAGGAATTAGAATGGGGTTTGTGACCATAATAGAATTTAAAAAAAATTATAAAAATTAATCTCATAATAATAATAAAAACTGTATATAATCTTATAGTTTATGTTACATCTAATTTGAAATTTAAATTATACATAACGCTCTATGACGTGGCGTAATTTTGGTGGAGCCAATAAAAGAGTCATTGATGTCATTGGGTGGACCATATACAGAATGGAACATTAAATTTAACCACTGATAGAACTCGCCAAGAACAACAATATTTCGTAATAACTTCTTGTACTAATGTCATTTCTTTTTTAAGCATTTTTACCACCAAAAAATTAAAGAGTCGTTTATAGTATTTACATAGTAATTTGATCTAGTAGCAATAACAATGCCAAATCAACATTTTCAATCTCAAGGGAAAAAAACGCAGTACTTGAAAATGCACCAAAAATATCTAAATTTCAGAGCGTCATAATTCGGTTGCATTTAATTGAAATTGGATGATTCTTTGAGTTTTAGAAATTTTGAAATGATCTTTTCAATGTGATACTAGTCACTAGTCAATATGATACCAAATCCATTACACCCCCTCCCACCCCATATAAAATAAATGTTTCTGATGTCAAAAAATGTTCAACTTTGACAGCTCGTACGCAATTGGCAAACAGAGCAATAAAGTTCAAACATTTTCCTTTAAGTTTCTCAAGTTTCGAGTACCTACGACAATTTGGCGCGAAATTAGAATTTTTCATATGTAAATACATGAAGTTTTGTAATACAAGTTTAAAAGTCGCGTTTTTTGTTTTAACATAGTAAGTTTAGCATAAGAAACATTAAAAAATATTAATCTGCGTGTGTTTGAGTGTATGGAATTATCATATGTAAATACATGAAGTTTTGTAATACAAGTTTAAAAGTCACGTTTTTTGATTTAACTAAATTTAGCATAAGAAACAACCCTTAATATAAAAAAATCATTAAAGTTAATAATTAAAAAATATTAATTTTCGTGTGTTTGGAAGTGTGTGGAATTATATGTTAATACATGAAGTTTTGTAAAAGAAGTTTAAAGTCGCGTTTTTTGTTTTAACATAGTAAGTTTAGCATAAGAAACAACCCTTAATATAAAAAATAAAAATAAAAACGTACGTGTATCGTTCAATATTTTATCTACGATATATTAAAAAGACACAATAAGTATAAAAATATACTTTTATTTATGAATTAAGTTCACAATATTGAGTGAGAAGTTTGCCATGATAACAAAATTTTTGCAAATTTGGCGTATTTAAATTTTTAATCACTCGTTGTTCAGCAACCCGTGACTAATGAAGTCGTGTTACTAAACAACCGTTTTACAAACTCAAAACTAACAACTAAACATCAATTTTATGCACTATCGTAGATAAAAGAAATTTTTTAAATTCTTTGCGTACCCTTAGACCATTATAGGTACGCGTACCACTATTTGAGAAACACTGGCTCACAAGATCGCTCGTGATTCAAATAAGCGCTCATGCGGAAAGAATGTCTTCCCGCACAAGCATAATGAAAATAGGCCAAGTCACGTGCATTGATCCTACATTTGTCTAGCATATCCAAGAATTTCACATATTTATCAAGTAAGTAATGCCGGCTATATTAATGCACCTTTAGCTTTGATGTTCCCTGACTCTGTTGTTAAAATACTTACTGTATCTAATGAGATAGTTGGTTATCATAAATTGATTTAAATTTAGTGTCTCAGTCTAGACAAATTGTTCGTGTTCTGAAGTGTTGCCTTTGAACTCTTCCCAGATATTTTAATGAATCTGTGAAACTGTACCAAATTTTATTTTAAGACCTGTTCAATTGGAAACAGTTCTGAAACAAACAAGAAGCAAGATTTGCTTCAGTGATCCAAATAAATTAATTTTAACTAAGTACTTTGATATTATATATGAAAAATTGTGTTGGATATGTTGTAAAGTTCAAATAAATTAAAAATCAGTTATGTTCAGCACATAAACTCCCACCTAAACAATTTTTTATTATACCTGCATCATAATCGGTGTTTAAAACACGCTACAGCGTTCACAAACGCAAGGTTAAAACTCGCCGTGCTTTAAAGGTTGCTAAGCAACAACAAAAATAATTACTATTAATATCTGTCAAAACTGTAAACGTAAACAATAAATGCTAACCAATCTCCATGTAAACGGCATACGTCAAACTTCATACCCGCAAAATTATGAATTGAATGAAAATAAGTGCTTTTAAAGCACTAGCGCTGTTAAAAGCACTCCGCTTCGCGTCGTGCTCTTAA
Organism: Poecilus cupreus; assembly: GCA_963942605.1. NCBI lineage: Eukaryota > Metazoa > Arthropoda > Insecta > Coleoptera > Carabidae > Poecilus > Poecilus cupreus. Next base: position 23,012,505 of record OZ012718.1, read on the forward strand.
ACTCGCCGTACGTGCTTTAAAAGCTTACTTATACACTTGTATCATAATATACTATTAAAACAGTACAAAAGAGAAAAAAGTTTCAAATAAAAATTGTAGCTAATATTATTCTGCTTTTTTTTTATTATAATACAATGTATTCATTTACTCAATTATTTACTAAAATATGTACAAAAAAATCTATAAGGCTTCAAGTAAAACTATCACATTAGTTGATGGATTCCTACCAAACCCTAATCAGCTTATAACTTAAACATATTGGCTGGTACCACAAGCGCAGTGTTTTAAGCTCTGTTTTAGCGCTGTACAACGTTCTAAAGTTATTTTATAAAAAAATACTTCAAATAAAAGTGGTAGATAATACATTTCTCTGTAACTTCTATTTGAAGCATTTTTTTTATAAAATAATCTTAAAACACCTAAAAACAGAGCTCATGGTACCAGCCATTAATTTTAAATATGTAATTTCAAAATAACATCCTCATAAGATTTTTAATTAACCTGTACGAAAAAATCGTCACACATACATACATATGTCATCGTAAAAATAGTGAAATCGTATTCTAATAACCTCAAAATGAAACTATCCGTAGAATATTCACTATCGAAAATTGTGTAGAATTGAAATGTGTCGTACAGGGATTTTAATGCTAATTTTTTTATATTGCTGTAAATTTTTACCTATTCACTTTACGCAAGAGTTGTTCAGAATTTAAAAATGAATGAAATAGGGCACATTTACCTAAATGTTAGTATTTCACGATATGTCAATCAATCAAATTAATATTTATTATAAAAATTGTAATATGACCATGTGAAATTAAACAAAAACGAAAAATATTTGACATTTCAGAAAACAGATTTAGATTTATTTAATACAATGTGTTATTATTTTCTGTAGAAATTTCGTAGAAGATTATAATGATATAATGACGAGTTTTAGAGTACATTTATTTTCATTTATTTTTGTTAGATAAATAAATAAATTTTAAGCTACTTTTGAAATGTAAAACATATTTCTTTTTTTCCACGGCTGTGTAATAATTTTTCTAATAATTTGATTTATAAATCGTGAAATATTTATATTTTGGTAACCAAATGGACCTTATTGCATGCATCTTTAAATTCTGAACAACTTCTATATTTACAGTTTTTCTATAAAATGAATAGGTAAAACATTGTAGTAATATTTAAAAAATCACCCACTATATAATAATTATAATAATATTTATTGGCTTTAAAAAATAATTAATTATTTGTAACCTAGTCAAAATCCCAATAGGTAAATAAAACTACAATTATACAGTATATAAAATAGAAGTTATTTATTAAATTCATAAAATAACACTAGATTTATATATTCATTAAAATGACAATATAAAAATATATGTGCAGCAGGTAATAAATATAGGATTTTATGAGGTTATTAAATAAAAAGTAACAAAAATACTTACAAGTTGTGAAGAGCAAAAAGTTTGGAGTTTAGTAACAGTCTTATTTCTTATATTTGCATTTGCGGCCATATCCACGAGCGACATCTGAAACAAAGACAATCAAATAAATAAATTATTGTATTAGTAATTGTATAACATAGTTAATTAACACGTTCTTGAATGTGGAATTTCGAAAACAAACAACTAAACATATATTACTGTATATAAATTGCAGATAATTGACTTGATATTTATTTTTTTATAATCACATTAACAAAAATTATTTATATTCTACAAAAGAAATATTTGCATGTACAACTAGGTATACACTGTTGAACAAGAAAAAATGGGAAACTTTTTTCTAAGACTACGGTTAAATTTTATTAAAACGATTGATGATTGTCTGTGAACAGCTTAGACAAGAAAATGAAATAATTGAGAAACAATAACATTTTAATTAATAAACATAATAGTTATTTGTCAAACTAGAGAGGAAAGCGCTTCTTTTTTCCTCTCGAGTTCGAAGTTTGCCTCATGAACGCAGCGAGTGAGGCATTAAGAACGTGAGTGGAAGAAGAGCTTTCCTCTCGTGTTAGACACATTTTTTTCACATGTTTCTAAAAACGATTTACTTGGACCTAAAATACACTTTGAGAACACAACTGACAGACACGTTAAAAGTTAGGTTATCAGACACTAGGCGGTGTAGCAGTGTTGCCAATGTACCAATCTTAAATATCTTTAATAAGTTGCCAAATTGGGATTTAATAAGAAAAAATATATATAAGACATAATTGTAAGATAATTTAAAGTATGTATATCACTAAAATAAGGATTTTCAATAAAATTAGGAATTTAATATAATTTTTATAATAATTTTTTTGTAAATAACATTCATATTGGTAACACTTCTATATTTTCCTCTCTAGAGAGGAACAACACATTTTCCTCACTATTTCGGGAGAAGAACTATGGGGTTTCCTACCATGTGAAAAAATAAAATTTATAGAGAACAGTGAAAATAGTATTCAATTTATTGATATTTAAGCAATTGTATTGACATTATAAAATCTGTGATATATGTATGATTGTGTATTATTAATATGTATCAAGCATCCGTACGATTTTCATTTTAGCAAAGTATACCGCGACTACCAGGTAAAAGAATGTCTCAAACCAGTTAAGGAACATACAGAACAGATTCCAAAGATGATAAATAAAGTGTGACTTAATTAATATAGCGGAATTTTTGTTTTTCTGAAGTGCCAATTAATTCACGTCTTATTGGAACATCAGCTAAGCGACGATAGAAATGGAATGCAATTATATGATATTGGGTGTAGTGTGTAGTGTAGGATTCAATTTGTTCATACTCAGTGGCGTTCGTGAGAAAATCAAATGATACAGAATCTGACGCGAGCTCATATAAACATGATAATTTTTAGGAAAACAATTACGGATACTTAAATAATTTGTGAAAAATTTTGTTAAAACAATTAGTTAGGGCTCGTTTTTTTAAAAGACCTTTCATCATTTAATGTTAAACACGCTAGACTTCTGATGACTTTTGGAAAATAAATTAACAATCAGTTGATTACATTTTTAACATATCTTAAACGTATTTCACTTGATACCAAATACGACTAATTTTTGAATACATTTGGAAACAATTGCCTAATGCCTAGTACTCATTCTTTTTAAAGATCTGTCACGCTGGATTCCTAATAACTTTTGCAAAAACAGTTGACAATAATTCAATTAAAACGTTTCATTTGATACAAAACACGTCCTATTACTAATATGACATAAAAACGTAATCATTATATTTCTCAACTTCATGCAAGTACTTCAGGAGAGGAGGGTTGGTACATCGTGCCTCCCTATTACTATTTTGGCCCAGAAAGTCTATAATTATTTTGACATAGATCGTCACTACATTCTTTCCCTTCCTCTCAATAATTTAATACATAAAGGTCATCAATACATTCCTCAACTTCATGCAACTATTTCATTACAGAAGAGCTGATACAACTTTCTTCCGTATCACTATTTATCTCATTTAACAATTTAACATAGAAAAGTCGTCACTACATTCCTTCTTTTCCTATTAATATTTCAGCAGAGAAATGTCATTACTACCACTTGGGATATTTCTGAATAAATTATGTACATTTCAGTCACCGAAAGGCTTTTCTGAAAGTGAAGAATTAGCCTGAGACAGATAAATGTAGTGGGCCACTCTTCTTTGTTTAATACTTGTTTGTAGAACAATTGTTATGCGATTGTAGAGCAATCTTATCCATAAGTGAAAAATAATATTTAACAGTGTTTTATTCAATTGTTTTAAAATTCCTCTCAATTCACGTACATAATAGTTATTTTTGTGTGATTGATGAAGATAAAGTAAGAACTTAATCCTAAGATTAACTATTTATAGCAGTCCGGTTTAATAGTTAATTAAACTCATTTCTATTAATGTATTATTAAACATTGAATGATAATTTCTTAACTTAACAACCTTCTAAGCGGACGAAAGAACAAAGACAGGTGGCCCAAATCCTGACATTTCTCTCGGCTCGCGTTTTCAACGACATTTGGCGTTCCAGTATTATTACACTTCAGTAATTGCAATAATAGAGACATAGGTATAAATTGGACATCCTAGTCTACTAAAATAGTTGTGATATAAAAATGTTCTGTTCTCCTCCGGTTCAAAATTGTCTTTTTTCCAAATTTACACTTGCTTTTCGGCTAAAGTTTGCGATGCGATAAATCAATTTACATTACTTGAAATATAGCAAATAAATAGGACACGACACAAGTCTAAAAATCATTTCGAACAGCCACTGTTCTCTTGCGATCTGCACCTTGTCCGGCGCTTGGCACACCCGATCTCGCGCTCATGATACAGTTTATGAAGACATGCTTCGGGAAGTTGACAGCGAGCGAGAGACTCCAGCTCACGGCAGTGGCGGATTTCCTATTAGGCTTAGTAGGCTGAAGCCTACGGCGGCAAATTTTTAACGGCGGCAAATTTTCGATATATACCTAATTTCGACTGGGGATTTTATGAATTTTTATTTACCTGAACGATGTATGAAATATTCTATTTAATTTACTTAAAATGCGTTATTTTTATTTATTGCTATTATTGCTAGCTTTGATTTAATTAGATTTCATTGATATAATCTCATACTTGTTTTATAAAACATAAGAAATACAATGTTAAAATTTTCATTATGCGATAGTTCATTCCCTATGAATGAAAGTGTAAACATAGAAATGTTCAGCAACAAAAACTGCACCAAATGAGCCTAAATTTATGTGATACATTTCTAACATAAGATAGACTGTAGAATTTTTAACTGTTTCCAGAATGCCATGGCGAACAAAACATGCAAACAGTCGTATTGTTTGAGTTTGACAGATGATATTTGGAAAAGTTTTATTAATTATTAATTTGTTTAAATTATTTCTAAATGGTAAATGTGTCCATGATTACTGAGAAATAATTTAAATAAGTCTATAATCATTAAAACTATGTTGCATGTCATCTGTCACACTCAAACATTACGACTGTATATTTTGTTTACCATTGCACTCGGGAAATAGCTAAAAATTATACATTTTTTTTACGTCTCATTAAAGAAATGTACCACATCAATTAATTTAGACTCATTTGGAGCAGTCTGAACATATTTTGTGTACTAAAGTTCATAGGGAACGCACTATCGCCTAATGAAAATTATAACATTGTATTTCCTATGTTCTATAAAACTAGTAGACATCCGGTAAGTTATTGTCTATTATAATTTTAATAAAATTTTATTTTTTTACTTTCTCTTTGCTGTGTTTTGTATCCAAGTTATATTTATTTCAAATAGTTTACCTTACTAAATATCACGAAGTACACGGTTTTTTGGGGGGCTGAAAAATGTGCCAAAATCTTACCCTTCTGACAAGAATAGGCAGGGGCGGTCTTTGGCCTAGGCTAAAGAGGTAATTGATTCGAACTATTTATATACATGTATAAAATATATTTTGTTTTTATGTAGGGGACCGAAATAAAAATTTTGCCTAGGGCCCAAAAGAGTTATTTCAGAGTACCGGCGGCAAAATCGTAAATCCGCCACTGGCTCACGGCGGGTTTTTACTGTGACTGAGATCACGGTGGACACTCTGGACAGCTCATGCATCATCCACGCTTCATCACCAGTGTGATACTTGTAAAATGTATTGGAATTTTAGAGGTTTTGTTGCTGCACTATTATGTTTTTCTACTTTGTTTTGTTAGTGTTTAGTGATGGATGATGAAAGGGTAGATTATGGATATATAATGGCTTTATTTATTTATGATGAGGTCTTGTTTAAACTATAAAATGTTTTTGTATAGTTTTCATGGTAAATGAAAGATATTCTATGATCTTATTATTGAAACTTCACAGTTTAGTTTCGATACATTTGATACCCTAGAAACTATGTAGTATCTTTGGTTGTAGGTATAGTATATACAGACGTTCGGAATACAAATAATAATAATATATTATTTTATTTGGCGACACATCAGCCAAAGTTGTTCTCCAACCCAAAACTTTACATTAAAATAAATAACTACAGCAAAATATATTGGCATCGATCTTTTACTATAGAATACTGAAGATCGATGGTTTAGGTAAGAGCATTTACAAAAACAGAGCGAAATTGTGTTATTAATTAGGATAAATAAACAAAAAAAGTATAATAATATTATTAAACAGTGCTTAAAAGAAAAGTATTGTCCTGAAATTAGAATTTTCTTGAATTTGTGTAGAATGAATACGAATTTAAATTGTACTAAAACAACGGTTTTTTTAGGCATCGACGCTTGAACACAGTACATCAAAATAGTCTGACAGATACGGAAATCTTATTTTATGAAAATCTAAATTTTTTTGATGGCCGATTTGGAAAAATATTCTTTTTTCGATCCACCCTAATATACACATGACGTTTTGGTGTCCGTATATGCATCATTAATAAGAAGTGTTGTTACTGATCTAGATCAAATGATGTAGATCAACTCTTAAGATCTTTGATCTGATCTAGATCATTTTATATTTTCTGATCTTGATCTTGATCTAGATAAAAAAGAAAAAGATCTATGATCTTAAAAAAGATCAGATATTTTTCTCTAAAATTTGATTCTTAGTAGGTTCTAAATTAAATTAATATAATATAATTTAACAAATTTTGGAAAAAATAAATATAAAATAATTTTTTGATTTGTTTTTGTAAAACTTAATTTGTATTTTATTTGTTGTTATTTAAAATTTTTAGCTTTCTAGTTTCTTAATAAGAATAAAAAAAATTTTTTCATGATCTTAAAAAAAGATGTTTTATTCCTGATCTGATCTAAAAAAAATAGATCCGATAATAATAAAAATTGATCTAGATCATATTAAATGTGAAGATCTTGATTTTGATCTAGATCATTTTTAAAATGATCTGTCAAAACACTGTTATAAGAAACAAGAAAAAATAAAGTATCGAAACTTAATATTTATAGGTTTTATGATGCGCAAAAATGAGCTGATTTTAGTAATAATTAAAAAAACAAAAGTGCAATTTACTTGACATACAAAATATTTTTTTAAATGAATCGTAAATGGTACCTTAATCATTTGTAATTAATACATATAAACCTTATTTTCTTTTGTTATCCTAAAATGTCGAAACTAAATTTACAAAGCATCGTAAAGTAGCAGTTACTTATAAATACCTACTCAACTAGTTTAAATTGACAGTTTAGTTGACAAAAAGGATAAATATTAATTCTGCGTGAAGCATTTTTTGTGCGCTCTATTCTCGTCACCGCGAAATCGGAATGATTCATTTATAACGAATAATTATATGGTGAATATTTGCTGTACATATTTCGTCTGGTCTTTCAGTTAATTTAAGTGCATGTCTGTCTGTATGTAGCAGCATCGTTGCTGCTAAATTATTATTAGACAGGTGCTGCATTCGCGAAGTTTCTCAGAATAGAAATCTCATTATAAATGCGCGAATGGAGATGTACAATTTAATTGAATAAATATAACAAGCACAATAAATTTCCGTCTCCAATTATTTATATATTTACTTCTGCATATTGTACAATTTTTTGGTTATTGTAAATGGTAATTTAAATTAATAGAAAATAAAACAAGATAGATTGAGAAATTAATTTCATAAGAATGAATACTGAATAAACAGATTAAACGGTGATTAATTTAAATAATGTTTAATCAAGAAGGCAGGCTTCCCAGACCTCCAATCTTCAGCGCATCCAAGTCAGAAAACCACAGTGGCGTACCCATTTATTTTTGCTTTTTAACAATGGACCATAGGTACCATATTTTTTATTTCCACAAATTATCCAAATAAAATGAAACATGCACCGTTATCCATAGTTTATGTACATCGAGTTTTACGAGATTAGAAAAAAAGGGGTGTTTTAAGGACCTTAAGGGTCATAAACGATTTTAGAACATTGATTCAAATTCAAAAAAATGTTAGTAGCGATTTTTGAATTGTGTGATTTTCTAGAGCAATAATAAGTTTTGTCAATTTTGTGTCAAAAATCAGATGTCCTCCCTCATCCTTACTTGTCAGACCTGGCTCCTTGCTTTTTTATTTATTTCCGAAATTAAAATCAGTACTGAAAGAACGCTGTTTCCATACTAATGATTCGGGAGCGGATTATATGCACAGTGCATATATTTTGATTTTGCATATCTTTAAATAAAATCAATTATCTGGACGAATTACATTGTTTAGAATTAATTAATACTAATTACTAATTGAATATATTGCACATTTCAATATTTTAAGACTTGGAGAGAGGAGATATAATATAAGACAATAAATATAAGAATACAAAGGGAGAAACAATAAACAATAAAATAAGCAAATACACAAACCAATAAACTGTAATATTTTTAGGGAAAATATCCTATAACGGTAACGGTAATTTATTGTATTTACGAATGCTGGTAAAAATAGGCACCTATGTGCAATGAATATAAGACCGAGAATTGTCGGCTTGATAGATCTTTTACATATGTGTCACTTTTATTTTAGAAAATTTTGAAAAAAAATTATTTTATTTATGAAAATAGGTCATAATTTCATAATATTACATTTAAGTTTCTAGGCTTAGGTTATAGTATATTATTTGTTAATTGGGAATCAGGATTAAGACTTTTTTGTGCAATAAAATTCATAATGCATTCATTTATAATTTTTATTTTAAAAATTCAGATATTTTGTGCATATATTGTCATAGTGAGTGCATATTTCTCAATAAATCCATGCATACATGCGCATATAATTTTTTTTTGTGCATATAATCCGCTCTCTACTAAAGATTACATGAAAGCAAATGCGCAAAAGCTATACAGGACTGCTTAGTACAATGGAAAAATCGCTGTGAAAATTGTGCGAATAGGGGAAAGCGGGAAAGGAGTACTTTGGAGGAAGCAAGGAACAATAGTCTGTAAAATTAAAAAAGTAATAATAATTTCTTTTTAAATACACTTCGGTTATTTTATGTACATTTTAATACCTATTTATTTATCACTGACTTTAAGAACGAAACACAAATAATTTTGTATGATAAGATATAAAGCGTAACTTTTTTCGTTTATCCGTATAAAAGAATACAGTAAAAATATTTTGATTAATACGAAAATACTACATGTTACGCCACTGTCCACAGCGGCGGGCGGCCCGTGCGCCCTCTGACAAATGGGCGTAGTGTTTGGACAGAGCTTGTCTCCCTGCTGTGCGCCACCATTCCCCTCCCCCTTTACCTCAACTCTTTACATCACTGCATCATCCCTTTGTTTATAATATAATTTATGTCTTCTTGCTCCAGAGTCGTGTCGCCCAAATTAATTGGGTGCGGTGACAAACAAATAAAAACGCGCCACATGTCACTCGGTGTTGAGGTTATGTTGCGTTTTGTTAGTTCGCAGAATCGCCGCTGTGAACGTTTCGGCAAGTGACAAGTGACTGGCGGTCGGCCGGCCAACTTATGTATTATTCAAATTGATGTTGATGAATGATGCGAATTTGTTTTGGGAATTAGGAGGCGACGATTTTGGACGCTTGGTTTTTTGTTTGATTTAAATAGAAACATTTGTCATGATGTTGGTTATAATTGTTTTTTGGTTAGGTGTTTTTGTTGAGAAGAATGCTGATTTAAATATGATATTTTAAACATCTGCTAGACTTCAAATTATAATCCCATACATTCGTCTATAATAGTACGAATGACAAATATTTATTTTCTTGAAATTTCAATTTCGATATTATTTTCAAATTTCATATTTAGTATTTGGTGGGTGATTAGATTTTTGCAGCAATCCATTAACCGGAAGTGGCACTTTACTTGACGGCCTATAAGGTTTTTTAGGAGTATCTCAGTAAATAAATAAAATAACTATAATTAAATTTAGTTATATTAGTTTTTTTATATTTTGTATCGTTTAGAAATTAAAATTTGCGGTCTTTACGTGCTGAAAACACATTAGATTTTTTGTATTCAATTAGAGAATCTTGAGCGTCATTATAATATATTTTTTCTTCAAACGTCATAAAAGTACGTTGTTATGTATATGTATTCAACAAGCAGAAGTTCAATATTGTCGCCGCCGGCGTAAAAGTGTATCCTTGGCAACACATTTACGCCGGCGGCGGACAAAGTAAAATATTATGAAAAATAGTTAGGTTGTAATTCAATAATTTGACAGTTAAAAATGAAACAAATAAACAAAAATAACAAAACAGCATATTCTACGGTAACTTGAAATGCTAGATAAGACAGAATATTTTTTGAAGTTTTGAGCATTTTATAATATTTATAATTTTATTTTCTATGTTGAAGAAAAAATAGCATGTGTTATTCGGAGTAAATGTGTCTTTGGGTGCTTCGCATGTAATTATTCGACTCGCTTCGCTTGTCGTTCAAACTTACATGCTCAGCACCCAAAGTATCACATTTACTCCTAATGACACAATATACTACAGTTTTAAAGAAATTATTGTCACAATATTAACTGTTGCTATCTTTATAGCGTATGGTTTTTCTTATGAATCAAATTGTCAAAGTCGTAGTTCTTATAGTTTTCGAGTTCTGAACACAATTTTTAGTCTAATTATTTTATTATACATTTTTTCTGCAAGTAAAAAACATCAGGAGGCTGTTGTTAATGGTAATTATGCTACACAATCATTAACTTGCCAAATTCAAACAACTGTCAATGTCAGTTTGACTTATGTTGCGTAAACGACACAAAAAGAATTGTACGTCATGATCTATCATTCCACATTATTCTGCAGATGCTGCACAATTTACCATATGCAATAATAATCCCGACAAAATATTTGCATGGAAAAAATCTTGCCCCATAAATTCTAAACATTATTATTCTCCGTTCTCAGGCAAGTATCATAACATAACAATCCCAACACGACTACAAGCCGCAGAAACAGCGAAATTTACAGCTATGCTTTTAATAAATATCACCATAGCAACAGCCGTAGCAACACTTGAAAAGTTGTACTGGAGTTGAAAAAAAGGGAATGCAACAATACGAAGTCGAGTTGAAGTCACAGCATTCTAGACGGCGCGATAAATAACTAAATTAGGTGCCATTCCAAATCAGCCAGTGCGGATTCGTTCCATGCCTGGAGTTGTGTTGATTCGTACCTTGAACATGGTTGATTATAATCCAACTAGCGGACCCGGTAGGCAGACGTTGTCCTGTCACAGACCTCGCTATATATAAAATTCTGGTGTTCGTAATTCATCTCCTCCAAAACAGCTTGACCGATTTTGTTTAATTTTTGTATGTACTTATGGGGTCACCTGAATGGTCAAATGCATAAGTCATGAATATAAGTCAGTAAAATTAAAATAAAGTTCTATATCACCATGTCCAACTGTAGCTAAGAACTATCCAAGTACAAAAAAAAATATATCATTAAAATCGGACATTCTATTCACGAGAAGAAGAATTGCGAACACACGCACACCGTAATTTTATATATAAAGATAATAGATGTGATAGGTAACTTGCAAAATGAATAGATATGATCACATCCTGTGTTCGAGTTCCACAATCGACCTTAAAATTGCGTGATTAATTTTTTTATTTAGTATAAAAAATAAGCAAATTTATAAAGTCAACAAAAAAAAAATTCGGCTGAGGAACACACCACACAACTTTCTTAATCAAATAGATCTGAATTAAATTGTCTAATAATTACGCTCAGCAAAATAAATGTATGACATGTAGATATACCGAGTTTATATGTCACCAAACTGCTCAAAAAAAAAATGTAACATAGGTTGTCAATGTTAAATGAACTTATCATAATGTAAACAAGTTCACTAATGAAGACTGGTTATAAAATAAATAAAACAAATATTTAATCACACCTTTTATCCGCTTCGGATAAATGGCACTCTCTTTTCACATACATCTCGGTAAGTTATACATTTGTAATACATGAAGTGTGATTACCGGCCGTGATGTCATGGTCCCCATAGATGATAATGGAAGGAGAACTACAGGGGTTAATCTTATTATGATCCACAATCCGATGAGATACCATGGAGCTATTTAATATTTACCCAACTATGATTGTAGTTTGACATGTGTGTATTCGGATGATTCTTAATCAGATCGAAATGTTATTTTACTTCTGACGCCCCCTAGAACGCTTCCAAATACGAAAAAAAAATCGGAATACCTATTTGTTAAACTAGTAAGGAAATGAAGGTTATTAGCTTATGCATGTGAAATTTGCAGAACGAGGCGTAGCCGAGTTTCGTTACATGTTTCACACAATATTTTTTATGTTATGAATTAAAAAAGAAATAAAAGAATAACATATCAGAACTCCTCTTCTTTCCCGAAGAATATTCCACAGTTTTTCTCGTTTCACCCTGTCGAACGCCTTCTCCAAATCTGTAAAAGCCATAAATGCTTTTGTATTTGTAGCTGTTGTTTTCTGGAAGAATTAATTTTTTTCTCTTTCCTGGTCAAATACGCATGTACGTAAATTCTCGTCTCATCTCTCTTCGCCGATAAATTATGAGTCGCGAGCGTGCGAGTGTACGTGTACACATTTATTCGGGTAGGGCTGGTGTCGTGGTGTCGCCCCCCTACGGCGACGAGTCGCCCAGGTCCCGCGGCTTAAAAAATGGCCCCTCATAACTTACAGCAGCGTCTGTTTCGTTTAGCATCGCCGCCGAACAACTCTTTGTCCCTCAAGAATATTTCGGAAGGAACAATAATATTTGGATATATATTTGACGGAGATTTTTTCGTGTTGGACACACACCAAGTTGTTGGTGCTTCACGTGATAAATTGAAGGAATTATCTTCGGTTTCAATTTTAAATGTTTGTTTTTTGTTGAGGGAACAACGAATATTCTGAAGGATGTCCCTCACGATCAGATTTGCTGTTTTCTGAAACTACAGATTGTATCTTTTTATCTCCCGCATACAGAGGTTTGTTATAAAAAATGTAAAAAAGACTTAATATAGGTTCCTGGGCCCTAAAATAAATCTTTTTCGAGATAAGAGCAATTTTATTCTTTAATAAATTATTTTATTGCGTTTTAATTATTTAATCATACCAAATAATAAAGTGTTCGCAATGTCCTCTTTCCATACCGATGAACCTTCTTCTCAGAAAAGAAAACCGCGGCCTTAAAAGACCGGCTTAGTTCAAATTATTTGACAACTTTGTTCAATACTGTGTTGCATCTCGGCAAGATAATTTTTTCAGTAAATATTAATAAAACAACTAGAGTCTATTACACGAGACCTTTCTTTAAAGGGACACATATCCACGTGGTTTCCTGTGCTGTGATTGGTCCTCGAACACGTGGTAAACATTATGGGAAAGACAAACATGTACACACTGTTAAAATGTCACACTACACTTTAGTGTTTTGAGTTATATCATGGAAGTTAAAGTAACCAGTAATATTTTCAGTATTTGATTTATATTGTTATTATATTATTGTTGTATAAATAGTACAATTTATGAATAAAACGTATTAAAAAAAATGTTATGCTATTTTCTATTTTGATAAACGAGGTTAGGTTCTTTGCTGTTTGAAGTTTAAACACCGAAAGAAAGAGGTAAGTGATAACTCTATCCCATTAATTTAACTGAAAAGTTTGAATTTTGCATGCTTTTCAATCAGTATTTATAATTAACGCCTTATTTTGCAGTGCAACTGTTAATTTTTATTGCTAAATCGTAATTAATAATTGGGTAGGTTTGAATGCAACTTTATAGGTATATATTTTTTAAAGATGTACAAAAATGTGGAAAGAAAATAAAATTTCTTGTTTTATTATTTCAACTCAGAGTTTCGACTCCACGAGAGTTATCATCAGGAGCTACATGGAAAATTATTACTATTAATTGTTAACTATATATAAACAAAATTAAATATAATTTTTTTTTGTTTCGTTAACAAACACTGATTGTAATAATTTTTCATATAGCTCCAAGCTCCTGATGATGATGATCACGTGGGGTCGAAAACTTAAGTTGAGATAATAAAACAAGAACTGAAAACCAGCTTTCCAAATTCAGTCAACAGTTCAGAAGTTCCTCATTTTCAACATGTACAATTTTGGCAATAATTTTTATTTGAAACAATTTACCCTATTGTGCAGCGGTTAAAAGATGATTAGGAGGGACGTTTGTTGGCACATCCTATTTTTAAATTCTAAGCGTAATTCCCGCCTTGGAACTTGGTGCGTTTCTATTTGTTACGTATGAACTTATACCTAAATTCTAGTCCAGTTACATATATTAATTTAAACAATACTGCGATCGTTCAAGGTTGCACTTCCGGTCGGTTTGGCTGCATTCAGGGAAAGTCCACGTCACTTCATCCAAATCTCCTGAGAGTGTACATGGTAGCTGCGTTTGCGCAACTATTTCAGTCCTGCGCTGACAGAAATACTGCGCGTGATTTCCTCCGGACATTGAAAGATTTCGACCGAGAAATATTCCGCTCTTAATGTTTTTATTACGCGTTGAGCACTGGCTATTACTAGGCGGTTTTAAAAATATCAACGAGCGAGTTATTTTGTTTTAGAACTCCCTGAGTGTTTTGTTTTTTACTTTGAAGTTTGAGTGATTTACTGTGTATTATTTCAGGTGAAATCTTTTAAGTCGGAATGAGTCTGCATGTGTGACGTGATGGGTGGAACAAAAATATTTGTTGGGCTGCGGGAATTTTTATTTGAGCTCTGATACTCCTTTGATCTTTATTTTTAATTCTTTTATCTTTTTGATATCAGATTTGTTGTTTCCGTATCTTTATTATTTTTAAAATTTATTCAGATTATCTATACCGTGTGTTTCAACTAAGATATATCATTTACTTTTCTGGCATTAATGTATTACATGGATACCAGCTATATACATTAACTTACTGTTCCACATATGTGACATAGGTTGTCAATCTCATCATAATTTACTGATTTATAAACATACAGTACAGTAGAATCTCGCAACGTGAAAATGCGATAGGATGAATATCTCGGCAACGTGAACTTCAAATATTTTCTATAATGTGAACAATGCATTTATTCTAAAACCTGAACAACGACCTTTAAATCTAATTTTAAGCTTAAAAGTTGTTAATAATTATTATGGATTTCCCCTAACTTTATAGATACAGTATACAAGAACCACTCAACAATTTTGTTTAGGGTTAGTATAAGCTTGTGTTCAGTAAAATTAAAGAAATTTGTGTTACTTGTGAGGTGTTCAGTTAAGCCGAAATGTTTATCTTGATCCGAAAATGCTAAACTTCTAGTTTCTAGAAGATTACGAAAAAGGTTTAAGTGTGACTGTTTTAGTAAAAATGTACGGCATAGTAAAGTTAACAGTTATTCAACAAAAAATTAAAAACAATAAATCATCAATGTTGTATAGCAAATACCCCAATCTTAATTTAAAACGGTTACAAGAAAAGCTAATTTACTCAGTATTTTCACCAAGAACACCCAAACAAAAATTAGAAAATATATTGATAAATAAAGTATTTTAAATAAAATTGTTATTTTTTTTGTATTTATTCGCTAACAAGAATATACTCGTATACTGTAACGTAAAAGCCTCAAATTTTTTGTGTTCACGGTTTCGAGATTCTACTGTATATACATTTATCATATTATTGGGGTAAAATCAAACTACCTGCAATATAGCGTCATATTCAAATTTTCCAAGAAACAACTTTTAATTAATTATTCCATTCCGATATTATTGATTTTGTTGTTGAGCTGGAACTTTCTTAGTTCGAGTTGTAAACACATTTAGTTACATTTTTTGTAAAATTATGGGGAAATTTAAATTTTCTATTGTAATGGTACAATACGAGTTTTCAATATCTCGTCATTAAATATTGGCGAACTGAAATCAATGTTATTTATAAATTCTTGTAAAAATAATGGTATTTCCAACTAATCTAGTAATCTAAATGAAAATCTGTAGCCAGAAAGTGATCGGAACAAACAGATATGTATACTCTTTGGTATAGACCTCGCAATTCAGAGAACAGTGGCCCATTTTTCGATAATAATGGATATTTCGGATAGAAGTTTATACTCATACTGTCTGTTTTATAATTATAACACTATGGTATTGAACTATAGTATTCTGGCTCAGAATTGTTTGAGATCATATATATTTACATACAATGATTAAACACTACTATTAATACTATTTCGCACTACTGCACTAATACTTAAATACCATCTATTTAATATAATCATAAAGAGAGACCTAAATAAGATAAATATACCTGTAAATATGAAAACAATTCTACCGGATCACGTATGACAAGTTTTCATTTCTGCAAATATGACTTTTTACCCAGTAACAATAACCATAGCTGCAACTGCGGGTATTTTAAAAAGAAAATAGCAACTTCACTTCTTATAAGAACAAAACATCAAATCGATTAATTTATCAACCACAGTTAATAATTATTCGAAAAATTATAATAAATGTAAATACAACATGTTTTATTTAAGATAGATAGATTTATCATTTGAGTTCCCCATTTAATATTGGAACAAAATGATGGCGAAAATTATAAAACTACTTGGTCTATTTTCGTAAAATTTAGATGTTTCATTTTATTTATTAAAAAAAAAAAACATGTATTTTTCTAATACTGCTCCTACTCGTACTCGTAATCAAGATATTTAAGGAATTTTTATGTTCTCTCCACATATTCCCGTCAAAGTGAAAAGGGTGGACACAAATATGACACATAGCTCTTCCATTCCAACCACAGATGCACTAGCAATACAAGCTCTGAAAAACACAGAAACCAGCAGCTAACATCAAGTGATTATTATTCTCACGCCTTAGTTCGAAGTGCGTACGAGTATGTACCGCACATGTGAACATTCGATAAAACCAGGACGACTTTTTACTAAAGAAAAAACGCGCTACAATGACAAGTTCTACTCGCGAGTGTCAGAGCTGCTGAAACATCCTTTCCGCTTTTCTTCTGCGATCGACTTCACAAAGACATTGAGGAATTTGTTACATCGTACAGACATACGTTGAAATATTGGCTGGGTTTCACGGCCTCTTTTTAGGTGTTCTAAGAGAAGTATTCCAGCGCTGTACAATGTTTTAAATATATTTATAAAAAGATAGGAGTACTTAAAATAAAATTGGTACTGATAGATAATACACTTGCCGGATCAATTAACCTCTCCCTTTTTTTTAGAACAGTAAAAATGTATTGGCCCATATATTAATCTTCGTATTGATCGCAGTAATTAGGTTAGGTAAAGATTACATTTTTGAGTAAAGAAAAATCATGAATTCTATTGCCCGTATACCCGAAGATCAGGACAATGTCGCCTAAGGGGCACATCTGATCGTGACGATAGATTTATGACAAGTCTGGTGTTCAAAAATCGCTTCGCTAATCACTACTGCAATACATGCCTGTAACCAACTGAATGAAGTACGAGAAATCAGTATTAGAGAAAGAACTGTGAAAGGAAGATTGGCTAAAAGAAGTTTAACAGTTTTTAGACCAGCTCGAGGTACATAATTACTCCTACAGCACCGGAGAGCTCGATATCCTTTTGGCCAAGTTCACGTACAATGGACTTTGGACCAATGGAAGAATGTTCTTTTTACCTCCCGCCTACCTCTAGGTAAGGGAGGTATTGTTTTTGGTCAAACAATTGGGTAGTGAGTTTTCAATGAATAAGCACGTTTTAGGGTCCCTACAATACGATTTTACTATTTTCGCGATGATGCCTGTATGTATGTATGTATGTGTGTGTGTAGTCTGTGGCATTTTTTTCGTCTCGCATAACTTAAATACTATAATACCAAAAAATACAATTTTGTGAATTTTTCCTTTTTATATTTAAATGAAGAGCTGATTAGATTTTGGATAAAATTGGTCAACCGGAAGTAGCAGTTTCCTTGAAGGCCTTAACAGTTTTTCGTGAAAAACACGGTTAAATATCCTTTTTCAACAATTTATGTTATATTGAAAGTTGAAGAATATTTAATTTTACATGTGTTTTAATTACACTAATTTTATTAATTTTCATTAGATTAAGAGATAATAAAATATAAAGAAATTAGATTTCACAAATCTTGCAGTCCTAGTACACTATGGAAACATTTTAAAATTTGCGAAATGTGACACATGTCATTGTGAAGCTGTTTATATAAAAAATAAAATAAATATACAAAAGAAAATTAAAATTCTCAAATATAAATAGAAAATAAACAAATAAGAAGGTATGTTTCTGTATCATCAAATACTATTTTGTACCGTTTAAGAGTTGTATTTGGCGGGAGGTTATGTGCTGGGTACATCAGATTTTTTCGGAAGTCTCCAGAATACGTTTAAATGGTCCAGATCAACAGCGGCGAGTGTACAGACGCCCAAATGAATGATTTGCATCATGTACAATGGTCGAAACCCTGGGTTATCATGGAAGTTCGATAATGGTAATGGTTAGAAGTGGCATATCTTACCGACATAATGGTACTCGAAAATGTTGCGTTTATAGCTCCCAGGTATTTGCAAGACATCTTAGATGAACATGTCGCGCCATTTGAGCTAGTTATTGGTGAAGATTTCTAATTAATGCAAGTAGACAAAGTCGTTTCTGATTACTTGGATGCTGTGGCCGTCGTAATATTGGATTGACCTATACGGAGTCCCAACCTCAATTCCATCGAAAATGTATGAGACAGCCTAAAGAGTCCCATAATAAATCGAATTCATGTGTCAGCAACATTGTCAGAGTTAAGGATGGCTACCCAGGAAGAATGGCAAAAGATACCATTGATGGCCTTTCTAACCGCCTTCAGGAAGTCATCAGAGCACGTGCAGGCAATAGATGTTATTAAAATAAAGAAACCAAATGAATATTAAGTATGTAATGCGTAATTCCAGAGCTTAATAATTGTTTCCAATTAAGGACCATTTTGTAAATTGTATACTTTTGTTGTAAAAAATACAAAAACATATTTAAATTTTGTAATTCGTTTAATTTTCTAACCGCAGACTTTGTCTACAATTGGTTATATATAATATTAAATGTAAATAATAATAAAACTGGCAAATGTCGAAAATTTTAAAGATGGCCGGCACAGTAAGTGTATATTTCTCTGCATTTTTGATACAATAATTTTAGACCATTAGACATAGCTGAAACACCACTTAGTACACCCAAAAACAAAACTCATGGTACCAGCCATTGTGTTACGAAAGACGAGTGGAATGCAGTTGTTGTACGTTATTAAACCGTTTTATGGGTTATGTTATTTTGCAGGAATTTTTATATTAAGTGTTATAACCTATATTGTAAACAAACAAAAGTATAAAGTTTGTTTATCTGAATTACATTTTTGTATAAATAATTTTTTTAATGGGTGCTGTAAAATTAAGTTATGCTATTATTAAGTTTCTCTTCTTATACATATTTTCTTCTTGCGCCATCACATTAATTTCGTATTCATTTAACTCACGTTGACGTTTACGTGCGCTCGCCATGCAGTTTTTGTTTTTTTAACTTTTTTTGCTTTTACACTTTAGTTCGTAAATTCATAGAGCACGAATAAGTAGACACTCGGTATATACATACCTACACAGAAAAATATGTATATGTAATGTATCATTTTGTTATGCTTTTCTTACAAATTTGTAGTTTTTTTTTACCTAAATAAATGCGTACTATATGTGACTGCATAGCATAATTTATTATACATGGTATTGATAACTCTAACTTTTTTTGGGCAAGTCATGGTTCGGGTTATCGAAGTTCGACGGTATATTTATTTGTCAGCTGTGGGAGGTCGACCTGAGGTTCTCATAATCTTCAATCTAATGCGTTAGCACGGAGCTATTCACCAGTACTCAAAAATTACACATTGCAATGAAATGAGTGCAATACTCGGAAAAGCTAACCATCAACAATACGTTCGTGCAGCATAACAACACTTGGACGTACTCATAAACATAAACAACAAAGCCTGCTGCATGTGACAGTGTCAAGTGTATTCACTGGAAACTGGTGGCCAGCAGGTCGCTGTGAGGTCGGCTTGAGGTCACTTTAGAGAGCGCAGTGGCTTGGTGGTTAAAGCGATGGTTGAGATGTCCACTAAACAAGACCACAGAACCACCATCGAGGCAGAGTCGTGCTCGTAAGTCGTTGCATCGTGACAGAAAAACAATATGCATGCGACATAGTATTTACAGAAAGTCAGAATGTACTCGTAGTGAGGAAATTTCATGTTTTATGAAGAAATAGTTCCATGGTAACGCATTGAATGTATAGTTAAACCACAGCATAAAAATTAATATACTAGTGGCACTCGCTGTCGGTACTTCTGATCTTTTTGTCGCATCGACCGAGCGACCATTTTGGCAGTAGCTGCATGCCACGGTAAATTTGAATAGTTGTCAGTTGCAAATGAAATAAAATTTAAAAATAATATTTTATCTGCACTATAAAATTTCCAAACTTTTTCATGGTACAAATGAGTTTACCTCCGAGTTTTGCATATTTATTGTATTTAACCCAATAAAAATAAACTAATCATGCATGAGATTTGACAGATAGAACAACGTCACTGATATAATATGCTCTTTTTTCTATGGTTACTAAGATATCAGCCTATCAGTGCGCTATAACAACCGCATTGAAATATTAGGATCATACAATATTTGAAGTGTTATTAATCACTGAAATATAGGAATTCTGGAACGCTCACTTTTATGTTTTTGTGAAAGAGAAAAACGAGCCTGAAACAGATAGATACCGTGGGTTACCCGTCTTCGTCTAACACTTGTTTGTAGAACGGTTGCCATGCGCATTATCACCAAAACCGCATGTCGTACAGCCTTGTCCAAGAGTGAACCTTTTCATCTAGTTTTATTGTGTACATATCGAGTAAACGCATAAATATAATAAAATTAATAATCATGGTAATAGATTGTTGCGTGAGTATTGAAAATCATACTGGTTCCCAACAAACAACCCTTTGTCATTTTTCAGGTTAGTTGTTTGTAAGTTGTGAATATTAATCGAAATGAAATAAACACAATTTTAATATAAAATTTAATCCAGAATGCATGCATAATAGATATATGTACGAGTATATTCATTTAATTAAATTATTTAAATCCTATAATGAAATATTACACATTAATATAACTTAACCTCAAAATGTGTATCAAAAGAAGAAATACAAATTTCTAATACATATTTTTAGCTTTCCTCGAAACAATAATTCACAAAAGTGGCTTGAAATTGTACCATCGAAAAGAAAAAGAAGGAAATATTCTCACATCTGTAGTAACGATTTCAATACACTAAATCACGACGTTATTTATAAAAATCAGCGATACCAAATAAATTTGGTTATAGTGATGTACAGGTAATTGTTAAATATAAGTATAGTGATTGACAGCCTCGTCTATGCAGTAATATGATGACCGAGATGTTGAAAACAATGCGGCAAACACTTTATCAATATAAGGAATAAACCAATTGCAAGTACGGGTGTATCGAGTGTTCAAATAACTTGCTTAGCAGACTGTACGACAAAGACAGGTTTCCCACGCATTACCTGTCTCTCTCGGCTCGCATTTCAACGTTAGTGAGCGTTCCAGAATTCCTATATTTCAATGTTATTAATGTATTTATTTTTTACTATGTTTATACCTCAGTATGAAAATTGACGTTTAAATTACTTTATACTCGTGGGTTCTTTTCACAGAAACTATGGGTTTATTTCCAAATACCCAATCAAGTATCGGTTTTGAAAATTGTAGATAAATATTATTATGTTTGACTTAAAATATATGCATTACTGCAGAGAAATTAAAATTTCCGAATAACAATACATGGATGTATACCCATCTATTTAGAGTCAAATATGCTGTATTTGAGGATTTTTCAAGTTCTGTGCTCGGTAGGGCATGTATATTATACCTAGGAAGGAGCAGACATTATTTACTGTTTCTTACAATAATTGCAGTTTTTCATATCAAAATACAATAAGGTTATATTGCTTTCACAGCGCAAACCTATGAAAAAAAAACCACGGAGTATAATATAATAAAAATGTCAACTTCCATTCTCTAGTTGAACTATACCTACATGCTACTATAGGTAGTAAATATATATTTATTTCTAGTTTGACTCAAAATTGCTTATGAAATTTAATTTTTAAAATGATTTATGGTTTCGAAATGTTTGTGCCCTAAATTCTAACTTCATTCTCAAGGAGTAAAAAATCAATTTTCTGGGCAATTGACAGCGCACAGTTTTCGTCTCGCCTAATAATTTTTAAAAGTCAACCTCATTCACCACTAGGGTAGGTTTAAATGTCATATGTCTTCTTTAAATAGAGCCATAGCTAACAAAACTTGTTATTCAAATAAAATATAAGACATAATATTGTACTATATTGACTCAATTAAATGGCGAAATTCAACCGAAGGCTGTTCATTATATTATAGTTTACTCCAAAAATTTTATGTGGCCAGCAAATAATCCCCACTACATTTAAATTTCTAACCGGTACAAAATATAGACTGTTTCATATAAAAATTGTAGCCAATATTATTTCTACATCTTTTTTTGAATCGGTATTTCCAACCTCAGATAAACTAGAGAATAAATATGTCAGTGGAATAAATAATAAATATCGCATCAATATCATAGTTTAAATGATGATTATTATTCTAGCTGTCACCTTTTGATGCGATATTTTTTGTTCCGCTTATATATTTATTCCGTAGTTTATCTGAGGTTGGAAATACCGGTCCCTAATATAATAAAATTTACTCTAACTTAATTATTTATTAAATATACCCAATAAATTTCAAGGCTTTCTAGTAAACTTCAAATTTGTGGATTGTTACTAAAATCTAATAAGCTCGTAACTTAAATATTCTAATTTTAAATTATCGTAAACGAAAAAAAAATACTTAATTCTTAAAACTAGGAAATGCATAGTTTGATGAAGATCAACTTTAATACTTCTACGTATATACAGGAAATATGAACAAAAACAAGACAAAGAAAACTCACAATGCTGTTATACATAATTCAGGCCACAAAGTAGCATATAACAATAAAAGTAAATTAATTATGAATATAACATCACCTTCTTTACGTATACACAAATTCTACATACGACAGTCATATGTTCGGAAGTGTAACATCAACATAAAAGGCATATTATGTTTACTCATTTGCAAATAAAATGCAGGCTATAAACAATTCGCAACGTGGAACCAGGCAAACAAATGCATGATTCCATGGCACGCTAGATTCACTGCTGCCTTCATTTGTTTTACTGTTAGCGGATGTCACAACACAACATGGCCGACTAACATATGTACCAAACAATTTATTTCAATGAGGTTGTGAATTATACAAACACTTGCATCAATTAGAATGGATGGTGAGATGCAAATAAATTCATATTTTGATGCAAAACAAAAATTATAATTGAAGTATAATTTATATCAGCAACAAACTATCATCTCTTCTTTGAAACTGACTACATATTCAAAATAAATTAAAATTATTGTTTTTTTTTTTATATAAATTGGTATTATCTTCTCTCGTAGCTGTTATTTTGTTTGATCTTTCATTCATTTCAAGTTTAACCTAATCTAAAATACTGTCATATTGGTGTACATTTGGTAATGAATTAAATACTGGGAATAAGAGATGAAGAAAGTAATTTATGTACACCTCCGGACGTAGTATTCTTACTAGATTTACATGCTGTTAATAGGCTATCTTGTTAAATAACGTATTTTTCCGGTTGTATATAACACGTGAGTAAAGTTATTACTGTTAGTTGTATATAACACCAATTTTTTATTTTATTTTTTGAAAATAGACATTAATATGAATATTTTTCGTGTTTTCATCTATGTATATTGTAATATAATTAAGCCTGTAATTAATTGCTAAATATTCTATATAAAACCGTGTGACATCGTAGTGACTGCTGACAGAACAGCATTGAATAAATTATAATTTTTAATTCTTGTTGCTGTTGTTTTCACAACTTGGCACAAAGTAATACTTTATAACCATAATTGTAATTTTAACGAGAATATAAAGATTTCAGCAGATAACAACAATAAAACAACTGACAGAACACAACACTCAACGCCAAGATGGCCAAGATTATGCGCGCGCAATCTCTATCTGTCACTAGTCGATCTGACGTCACAGTTGAATTGGAGGAAAAAATAATGTTGATTACAGGCGTAACATTTATTTTTTAAATAAAATGTTATATTCGTTGACATTGTTTTCAAGCGTATTATTGAAAATTTGTTTCAAATATGCTAAATTTTAAGGTGGTTGAATCCTTTTACGAATCAATCTTCGTTCTCAACAAATAATGATGAACTTTACTCCCTTGGTATATAAACTACAATTACCTAAATACAACAAATGATATTATAAATATTATAATTATTGTACTTATAAAATACTACTTTATTGATCACTATATCATTATAGCTATTAATATAACAAGAATATAATGCGATTTATAATATTCGAGTTATATATAAAGCTTTATCGTATCATCAAGGATGGCGATTCAAAAACAAATGCCATATAAAAACAATTACCTAAAAGTTTTTATTAATAAAGTACTTAGTGTATTATGGTTGTATCTAATGTATTAAGTTCGTAACTACTGTATTATAAGTAACTGATGTATTATATTTTTTATAATTATCAATAAATGTTTAATATTACACGGTTATAACAATCGAAAATACGATAGTAGATATCTACGATATAAGTGGGATGAGAGCATTTTTAAGATACGCATGAAATCATATAAGTATATTAATAATGTATTATCACACGTATACTCGTATTGTACAATATTTTATCTACGCCCGCCCAAAGTTAATAAATTTAAATAATTTGACTTTATTTTTTTGACAAGTAGAAAATTAATCCAAGTAGTTTGTAAAATGTTTTTAATCCATGACGACCACAATTTGTCATTAAACAATTGTGTAGTTGATTTCTTAATTTTTTTGCAATTCGTGAAAATGAGTGATTTAGAAAGTATTCTGTCGGATATAGAACAAGTTTCAAAAACTATTTATTAATTATTATTTAATTTAAGGAATTGTAAAGATTGTACTATCAACATTTATAGTAATTAGTACGTTTATGGAAACAAGTGCGGTAATGAAGCTCTTAACTCACGCAAAATGAGTAGGATAAGTGACATTTAACTCACGGGTATAGATAAAATTCAAAGTTCTTCTGATTATTAACAATATAGCACAAATCATATTTTAAATCGGTAATTTTAAGACACTTCAACATCGATTGCTAATTCTAAGTGATAATTGAGTTACTCTTAATACAGCTTACGCAGATATTCAAGTTGAAATGTGCGATAGTTCATCATATTATTGTTTGATTATTTGAGGTTATACCAACAATAACATTATTCGGTTCCGTAGAATTGCGAATTATAATCCAATAACTTCCCAACTTCATTCGAGCATTAAACAGTAGCATAACCTCCAAACAAGCTACTTAGCATCCCGTTATTCTGTACCACTCTAACACCAAGCAAACAAACCACAGCCACCTACAATCATAGCACGATATCTCACCGCCTCGTTGCAAACCACAACAACAAAGGGTAATAACTCATCTCCCTTAACGAGCGACAGCGTTATGTTAGCGTTAACCTAACGCTCGTCTCTCCACTTTCCGTTATGTTATGTGCGGATGATGGCTGATGGGAGTTATATTAAGAGCGACACCCGTATGTCTGCATAAACAATCAGGAGAGAACAGACTTTTAACGAGGAATATGAGCAGAGATTAGGCATGGACGGGGAGCACTATTCTGCACTGTTCATAGTCAAAACAATGTTTAAATCAGGATTAAGTTTGACAGGTAACAGAATCTATATGCAGTTTAACAGCAGAGCGAATTTAAATCGTTTTTCATCTTTTACTTGCGTTAAGCGGGCATTACACGATGAAGTTTTCTTTTCAAGTGATTTTAAAATGACATTTAATAGCTAATTCGCCTTTTGCAAGACAAGGATAGTTGCACTGAGAGAAATGGTTTATAAAACTAGTTTTATAGACAAAATTTCAATAACTATTAGTGAAAAAGTATTTATATTTATAAAGTAGATATTACGTGGAACAAAATTGTTTTTATAGCGGTACTTTTATTAACTTGTACAAACTATTTTTAAAAATTAATATTTTATGTAGTAGCTATTAATAAGAAATTTATATACAAGTAATTTGTATTTATAAATAACATTAATAATAACACATAAAAATCTAATATTATCTATCATTGCCTTTATATTTATAATTAGTAATTACTAACCAAATTTATAACAAGGAAATATATATTTACTTAAAGGAAGTATAATTTTGTTTGTGTATAAATTTGTTAATAGATATTATCAAGTTTTTTGACGGGTTATGTAAGTATGTTATACGTTAAAACGTATCTATTGATGGTTAATAAACTGTTTTATGTTGGGTAATATTTGCTTTTTAAGAGCCAAATCATTCCTGTTTATAATTGCACACTGCGCCTTGTAGAAGTCGGTTGATTTTGACGGTTGGATAGTCAGTATTGCATTTTGTTCGGTGTTGAGATGTTTGCGTAGTACATGTAACAATATTTAGTTCATCAAAATGTGCGATTCCCATGTTACAGAAACATTACATAAGTGGAATCTAGGCGAATACGTACAATGAGTCATAGACTCTAAAAGCTATATTTTAACAGGAATTGAAAAATATATTTTTTGTCAATATTTGAAATTTAAGAAACAACCTCTACTTTATAACAAATAAAAACAGTTATTAGAAATAACAAATACATATATATCAGTTACTAAAAAAGTTATTGATTACTATAATCTAGTTTCTTATGCATTAAAATTTATCTATTTGCAACGAAACAAGGGTTTTATTAGTAGTTAATATATACCTCTATAAAATTTAGTTATTAATATTAAAAAGAGTGTTTAACTGTCCTCATTTTATTAGATATTCTACTAAGGTTCATAGATTTTCAATAACTCTTATGTAACTTTTCTCTCAGTGTGGTAATGCGGTAAAGCAGCAATGCGCAAGTGTACGGCCAAATTTTTTACAGGCATATTCATAATATGTATTAGCGCTAACTCCATTTTTATTATTACTCGTAACTTCATATTCCATTCCCAGAACATAATTATTTTAACTAAGGTTGTAATCAAGATTGATTAGCATAAAATTTAACACATTTTGGTAATATAATTAATTTAGAAACGAAGTTACAGATGATTGAAAAAATGGAATTAACGCTAATCCCTTTTATGAACGAATGAAGAAACTTTTAAGAAAAAAATATTTTTGTCGATTTATCTATCTCTCACTTATTGTGCGAGAGAGAAAACTTTTTAATGTCACTTGAAAAGAAAAACTTCTTCGTGTATTAGTTGAATTTTGTATTTAGAGTATCATAGATTTACATAAGTGGAGGTATATCAGAAGTAGAATATCAAATAAATCAACTATTTTTGGTGACATTTGCAATTCTTCGTTGCAAAACTGATTATTTATAATATTTAACAAGTAGATTCACAAAAGGGATTAGCGCTAACTCCATTTTTATTATTAGTCGTAACTTTATTTTCCATTCTTAGAACATATTTATTTTAACTAAGATTGTAGTTAAGATTGGTTAGCATAAAATTTGAATTTAATTACAACAAAGATACAACTGTTGAAAAAAATGGAGTTAGCGTTAATACCTTTTGTGAATCTGCCTGCAAGAAAATAATTTTTTCCCAATTAATTATTAAAATGTCGCAAAAATTTGTGCAAGTAGCAATCAATGAATATAAATACCGTGAGTTTCAGCTAAGGTGCAACATTTACTAAGCTATCATCAATATTTTAATATACAGTCGAACTTCGAGTTCGTTAGTTAATCGCTAGCGATTTTGAACCCTAAACCTTTACAATGCATGTTAATAACATAAAGCAAATGCAACACTATGGCATATCTCACTGTTCCTCATCAAAGCACCAGACAAAGCCACAGAGTGGAGAGTCAATTACCAGAGACTTGTCATTGACGTTAATTTTCATTAAATGCGTTTGTCAAGACTCAGACGCACAAGCACGCATGGACAAAAATAGCGCCATGCTGATGTGGAGACAGCATTGGATGTTGGTCGTTCAATGAGTTTTTATAGTGCTGTACAAACTGTAAATATGATGCATGAATTGAATTATCTATATGATAATTTTTTCTAGAAAGTAAACAAGTAGATGCACCTATAGAAAATATTAAACCAAATTAGATGAAAAACAGAACTAAATTTATTAATTCATTGGAACATTTGAACTATTTACGTATCAATGGAGGGATATACATAATCAAATTTCCGTGCTGTCATCTATTAGGGTTTCCATTGAACTACGATGAAATTCACGTGGGTGTCAACTAGTGAAATACAAACAAACCGCTGTCAAGATGACAGTCCCTAAAATGGTGCTAAATATTAAAATTGAAATGTGTTTATGGTTTGTGTAATAGTAACTCCCGCTATAACTATAGAGAATATATGACCAATGTTAAATTCTTTGAGTTTTCTAAATCACAAACTTCAAAAATAAAACAATCTTGTTACAACACCATTTCAAACGTTAAAAGACGAACATCCATAGATGTTTGTATTATGATCTTCCACAGTTCCAGCTCAAATTTTATCTCATCTTCCTCTTTCTTGTCTGTAACGTCAAAACCATAACCCTCCATTGGGCAACTAATAAATATATGACATTTCATTGTTGTTTTATTATTAATTATCATCATAATCTTATTTATACAGGATGAATAATGTACAAAAAAGATTTAAAGTGTAGTGAAAGGACCCAAAATAATGCGCTTTTCCCTTTATAAACTTTATGTATGATGATTTTTCGTACACAATAACTCAAAATTTAATGAAACTATCAATACATAATTCGAGCATAGATTTTAGATGTTCCTGTTTCAGATTAAATTTTGGGAGCAATAAACCAACTGGAAGTGGTAGTTAACTTTTAGGACTATCAGATTTTTTTGGGCACACTTAGTAAATAAATGAGCTAGAGAAAATTTTATTCAAAAAGATGTAGAATAATACTGACCGTTTATAAATGAAAATGCTGGCAGTTATGTGTTGAAACATAATTAAATGATCAAATTTTCTGAAAATTTTGCATACATTAAATTTGTTTCCTCTAGAACAGTTATAGTTTTATAACAATGGATTTTCATAATAATGAAACTTTCACTGATTCGTTACATAAATGTGTGCAAGTCTTTATCCTTATAAATATTTCAAACAGATTGTGCTAGAAGTGTATCTATCATCATAGTGTACGGCTCACTTTAAATCGAATAAAAACTTTTAGGTTAGTAGCAACACTGGCAGCAAAAAAAAAAACAAGATAAACTCGTGAAACTGCAACTGCAATTATATTAAACTCACGCTGCTAACGGGGCGTTTTAATTAAATAGCTGCGTGTTCGCAACTGTCAATTAGTTAATAGTGAAATAAAAGTTTCAGTCATGAAGTATCGTCAGTGAACCGTGAGGTATTGTAAAAAATGATGACTGATGCTATCGAAAGCTTTCTCTAGGGCACATGATCAGCATGTTACCACTACTTACTGTAGTACACAAGCATACAACCATACTCACTTTTAATTAATCTAGATTAATTAACACATGCACTTGTTCCACTCAACGAACATGCCAATTTTAAATCATTCGATATCTGATTTGAACTGAAAATACTAAATATTTTACAACTAGATTCATAAAAAGAATTATATTTAGAGTTACCGGACATATAGAGGTTTATAGACCTTGGCAAAACGATTTAAGTCACCAAGAGGTGTGGCTTCGGAGGCCGCTTCAATATTGTAAAATTATTTCTGATTTTTAATACCATTTTTCTCCAAACAATTGTTATACAACCTTATATCATATTTATATCGTTGAAATCAGAAAAAGAATGTCTATCTAATGGACTAAAAATTTATTTAGGTAAAAAAATATAATTTTATTCTATCGTTTGAAAATCACTGGTTTAATTTTCTGTTTGTTATTTCTATTAAATAGGGCCCTGGTCATTTTTTGTATATAATATTTTTCTCTAAAGTCATTAGTTCGCCCAAAAAAAGTGCTGGTTATTTTAAAGGAAACACCCTGTATATTAAATTAAGATTCTTTAAATCTGAGAACATTATAAATTAAACAGAATTTTAGAATTTACATGAAAATAATAATAAATTAATATATTATTACGCCATTTTGCTTTCGCAGATTTTAATATGATATATTTCTATGCATGCAGTTCATGTGTGCTTTGGGATTCGAACTAAGGATCTCATGGTTTACAGTCTGATACTTTACCACGGAGGTAGTTACTCAAATTGCACTTGTGTACATTTTTTTTTTTTAAATTAGAAAGTGTACAATTTTTACATTAAACAATTGCAAGTTGTCACCATGATTTATGTCTATTTTGAAAGGTACTCTATTCTCTACTGTTTGTCAATCAAATTGAAAAATTAAATTAAATTAATTTTACTCAATGACATTTCAAATCAAATAAATCAATATTCTATATTGGCAACAAACTACACCTACTTCAAAATGAAAGAATATCGCCGTGTGACTAATAGCCAATCATTAATCAGAAATCAGAATCAATCACTTTCAAAGTGTTTGAAATTACTTGTCAAAAACAAATGCCTCTACATTTAATACCAATAAACAAAACGTCCCCAGCCTTTGTGATTCACACATATTTTCTTCCATTCACGTTATGAATTATAGCTCGCTTACAGAAGATATTTTTAACTCTGTAAAAAAGTAACATCAAAACACATAATTATTTAGTGGCACGTTCGCTGTTAAGCTGCAATAAATTCTCTGCCACAACCGAAACGATACAAAACCTCGCGAGACATTATTTTCAAAGTCATTCTATATTTGGATACATTAATTCACGACACTGAATTGTCCCAAGTGGGATCAAGTATGTCATGGATTCCGCTGCTTACTGTTTTTTGTCACTTGTTTATTGGAGCGAAGATTTAGGGGAGATGTAAGACAGTACATTGAAGGGGAAAGAAAGGAGGCATTAATGTGTTGTCGGAATTTACAACAAAATTTAGCGGTAGCAATTTTCTGTGTACCTTAATATTTAGGACTTTCACCCCCAAAGTGTAAAGTTTTACTTTTCACTATCTTTACCCCATTTTGCATGAATTATTATTTTTTAAATAAGGGCTCAAAAAAATTATTTTTCACAAAAGAAATATTCATATATTTAACATAAGTGTTCTACATAAATTTTTTTCTTAAAATTTTTTTTTTTTTTAGTTTTGCTCACTATTGGGAACATTATGAACAAATTCAACTTACAATAGAACTTTGGTCTATTGGGTTGTCTTTGCGTACTATACAAAATTGTTTGATAAACAACCTCTTCTAGAAAAACATCAGATAAAAAAAAATTTGGAAATTTTGTAAAGGTGTATTTGTTGAAATAAATAGGACCGTAGATTTAATTTTTAATTAAATTTATTTTTCTAGTTTGACACTACTATATTTTCAATTGTATTATTATTTTGTTACACAAAAACATTCATTAGCAACAACAATTCATGGATAACTACATTTTAATATAATATTTAAATTGCTTCTTCAACACCCCCGCTCAATTTAAATAAACCTAGACAGCGTTTTAAATTGGCAAATTTCTGAGACGGCAGTCCTTTGGTTAAGATGTCGGCAACTTGTTTTTCCGTTGATACATATTCAATTGCGACTACTTGATCTTCAATCAATTGACGGATGTGATGATACTTTATGTCAATATGTTTGACACGTCTATGGTTTGTTGGATTTCTTGCAATAGCTATACAGGACTGATTATCTTCTTTAATTACAATAGGATCTTGTATGACAATATCCATTTCTCTCAATAAAGTCTTCAACCATACAGCTTCACATGATGCAGCACTGAGAGCTACATACTCAGCCTCAGTTGAAGATAATGCCACAGTTGCCTGCTTCTTTGTAGTCCAGGATACAACATTTCCGTATACCTTGAAAAGATATCCCGTCCTTGATCGTCGATCTATTACATCACTACCCCAATCAGCATCTGCAAAACCTGTTAAAATACAATTAGATTCATCCTTTTTATAAATTAATACAACATCTTTCGTGTATTTTAAATATCGAAGTATTCTTTTCAAATATTTCCAGTGAGTCTCAGTTGCTTTATTTTGAAACTGACTTAATAAATTCACAGCAATGCTTAAATCAGGTCTTGTACCTAACATTAAATACATCAATGAACCAATTAATTCCCGATATGGTGCTTTTGTTTGCTGTTCATCAATAGTATCTAACTTCAAATTCGTCTCTAAAGGGGTTGAGATTGGATTACAATTTTGCATGTTGTATTTCTTTAGTAGTTCTTCAATATAATGTGACTGACTCAATATTAATGTTCCATCTTGTAAATTATTAATAATTTTAATTCCAATAAATGTGTCAACATCACCAACAGAAGACATCTTGAATTCTTTTTGCAGCTTCTGTTCAACTTCTTGAATTATTTTTAAATCTTTACATGCTAAAATGCAGTCATCAACAAATAAAAGTAAATAAATATCTTCATTGTTAATCTTGTTCGCGTAAAGACAGTGATCGCTTTCACATCTTTTAAAACCAATTTCCTTCATATATAAATTAAATCGAATATTCCAATTTCTTGGCGCTTGTTTAAGCCCATATAATGATCTTTTTAGTTTACAGACTTTATTTAAATTTTCTTCTTCCCAACTTCCTTTTGGTATTTTAATATAAATATCTTCATCTAAATATCCTTGTAAAAATGCAGTTTTTACATCCATTTGTCGTAGAAACATTCCTTGGTGATTAGAAACTGCTAAAACTGTTCTTATTGTATTCATTCTAGCTACTGGTGCAAATGTTTCATTGTAATCTAAACCTTGCGTTTGTAAGAATCCTCGTACAACAAGACGAGCTTTGAATCGGTCAATTCCACCATCGGTTTTTCTCTTAATTCTAAAAATCCATTTGGTAGTTAAAGGTATCTTACCTTTAGGAAGATCACAAATATCCCAAGTATGATTTTCTTCCAATGATAACAATTCTTCTTTAACAGCATTTTGCCATTCTTTTGAATCAGCTATTTCACTAATATCATTTGGCACATTAAATTCAGAATCAGCAGATAAAGCAAAATATGTCATGTATTCATTCATCCATACAGGAGGCATTCTTTTTCTACTCACTATTTGTTCTGATTCTTGTTCTTTTTGTTCTATTATTTGTTCTGTTACCATTTCTTTGAAATTATTTGTAACTTGATCAAATAATTCACTATGTATTACATTATTTTTATTTTCTTTTCCTTCTACTAATTCATCTTTTTCTTTCCCAAAATATTCTTCAAAAACTACATCTCTCGAGCAATAAACCCTTTTCTTTAATGGACTCCAAATTCTATATCCATTATGAGAATAACCTACCAAGATACCTACCGCTGTTTTTGAGTCAAGCTTTCTACGCAATTGATAAGGTATGTGAGTGTACGCTTTGCATCCAAAAATTCTTAATCTTGATAAATCAGGCTTAGTTCCATACCAAATTTCAGCAGGAGTACATTTCTTATTATTGTTAATATGTTCTGAACGTGATGGATGCAAGCATCTATTTACTAAGTATGCTGCTGTAAGAATTGCTTCGCCCCAAAATTCTTTCTTCATTTTAGCATCAAAAATCATTGTTCTTGCCTTTTCCACCAAAGTTCGATTCATACGTTCTGCAATTGGATTTTGTTGAGGAGTAAAAGTATTAGTATATTCAATACGAATACCCTGAGAAGAACAGAAATGTTTAAAAACTTTAGAAGCATATTCACCACCGTTGTCACATTTTAACCGTGATATTTTTGTACTAAATTGTGCTGATACCATTGAAATATACATTTTAAAACAATCAAATAATTCGCTTTTATTACTCATTAAATAAACAACAGTGAATCTTGAAAAATCATCAATGAAAGTTGCAAAATACTTCTTACCATTCCACGTAGCAGAAGTTATAGGTCCACAAACGTCACTATGAACAAGTTCAAGTACTCTTTTTGATCGTTCAGTGTTTGTATTTTTAAAAGGCAAGCGACATTGTTTTCCATGTAGACAAGATACACATATATTTTTATCTTCATTGACAAGTACAGGTATTCCACTTACCGCTTCTGATTTACTTAACTGTATTAGAGACATTTCATTTATATGACCTAAACGTCTATGCCACAAGTTATATTTATTTTCTACTGTGTTACAGTTAAATGATTTATTCTGATTTAAAGAAAAATTTAACAAATATAAGCGACCTTTTCTAAAACCGTTTGCTATAAGTTTATTTCCTTTGCATATTTTAACATTTCCATTTTTAAAAACAACTGTTAAACCTTGTTCTTCTAAACATCTAACAGACAGTAAATTGTTACTCAAAGTGGGCACATATAACACATTTTTAACTTTAATGGGAATGTTTTTGCCATAAACATGAGACATAATGTCAATTGTACCGATATTAGTTGCACTAAGATTAATTCCACTTTTTGCAACTGCAATTTTCTTATGAGTATCGAGTTCATGTAAAGAAGAAAAATAATTTTTAGAGTTTACCATATGATCCGAAGCACCACTGTCAATGAACCATTCAAACTCAACTTTACCAACAAATGCACAGGACAATTCTTCTTTAATTGCTATAAATGACAAATCTAAATTTTCCTTTTCTTTAGCTGTAGTCAAATTGGCAGATCTATTATTGAAGTTCTTCTTTAAATTTACTCTGCAATCAGAACGTCGATGCCCAAATTTACCACAACGGTAACATTTAAAATTAAACTGGCTAGAATTAGCAGGATTAAATTTATTTGTTTTAGATTTAAAATTAGTAGTATTTGTACTAAATACAGCATCACCTATAGCTTTTGGTTCCAAATACTCGCCCTCGATGCCTTTTCTCTTCCTTTCTTCATCAAGAAGTCTACTTTTTACCTTTACTAATGTTAATTGTTCTGGTTCAATGGTTTCAAGAGCAGTTATTAAGGCTTCAAATGTTTTCGGTAAGGAAAGTAATAATTGACAAACTAGAGTTTCTTCCTCTACTTTTGCCCCTACAGACTTTAGCTCTCTAACAGTTTTATCAAATTCCAGTAAGAAATTTTCAATTGACTCCCCTTCTTTGAGTTTCATTTGCAATAATTTCTTTCTTAAAAATAATTGACTTGCAATAGATTTTCTATTAAAAACTGATTCCAACTTTTGCAAAATATCTTTGGGTGTTGTCAAATCTTTAGCATATTCTAAATGGCTGTCAGAAATTCTACTTATTATCATTGCTTTTGCTTTCTTTTCTTGTTTTGTCATAATTTCTATAAATTTTCTCCTGTCTGCTTCTTTTCTTGCATCCTCAAGTGGTCTACCCTTTCCTTGAGCTTCCAAAATTTCTTGGACATTATTTACTGTAAATTCCAGGAGATCATGTTGATCTAGAACTACATCTAGTCTATACCGCCAATTGCTATAATTTGTTCCGTCAAACAAATATAATTTTTGAAATTCAATATCACTCATTTTCTTTAATTGAATATACAATTTAATTAAATAATTCCTCTGGGCCCATAACCTGTTGAAATAAATAGGACCGTAGATTTAATTTTTAATTAAATTTATTTTTCTAGTTTGACACTACTATATTTTCAATTGTATTATTATTTTGTTACACAAAAACATTCATTAGCAACAACAATTCATGGATAACTACATTTTAATATAATATTTAAATTGCTTCTTCAACAGTATTTAGCTGTAATATATCAGCAGGTACTAAGCTGCTTCCTTCAAATTTTACATTTTCTATCTCAGTTTCTGTAATTATCCTTTTCCACTTTTCAACTTTTTTTTATGTTGATCAAATTAGGAGGAATGACCTAATTGGCAATTGACAAAGTTTATATAATGTTCCCAAATGGTTACAACATGATTGCCATGAATGTAAACTGCATAAGAAAAGAAAAGAAGAATTTTAAATTTTATGTTCCCGGTCGGGAACAGTATGCAATAGAGGGTTAATAACGAAAGAAAAATTGATGACAATTTTTCTCGTAATAGGTATTGACAAACCAAATGCGGGAAGAAAACCAGTATGTTCTGTATATCTTACCGAAAGAGTGTGAAAGTTCCTGGTTGTCAATAGAGTGCCTCAAATGTTGTTTTCAAAGTCGTGAATAAGCAACAGTAAATTTATTTTTCGTGCTTCCGTAAAAAAAAAACACTAGTTTTGCACATCAAAAAATCGTCTAGAAACTGCCTAGGCCGGCAAAAACTATACAATTAAACATTTGATTTGCGATTTGTTAATTTTGCGGTTGTTTTATTTTTAGTTAACATTGACAAATAGTGTGTTTAATTATCAGTTTGAACAAATATGACAATTTGTTAAATACAAATTTTGTCAATTGTGAATTTTTAACAAGAAAAATTGTGGTTTTCATTTATTTACTGGATTTATAAAATTTAACAAATAGACTCGTCAATAATAACAAATAAATTTAGCTAACTTATCAATTTGAAATTGTTAAAGAAAGTTTGATCCATTGTAACAACTTAATTTGTTATAATAACTATGATTTATTGTTCAGTTTCAATATAATTACTAAAATATTTAGACAAAAGCACATAAATGTTAATAATTACTATATTCACAAATATATTTAATTACGAAATACACAAAAACAATTTGTTACTTGCTAACATATTTGAAACTTGTTAAATTAACGGTGGATCGTTTGTTCGTTTGCGATTAAAAATTTTGTTTAAATTCTGTCAATTTTGACTATAATTTTTTTACTGTGTAGGGACTTTTGTAAAATTAGAGTTGGCATCAACTGGCTGGGCTGTCAATTTTGCGCGTTGGTTTTGTTCAGTGTTTGAATGCATAAATTGTAAACTCTAAGGTAAATAATTATAATTAAATTTTCATTTGCAGTGCCCAACCAATAAATCAATATGATCTAATCAATGTTACTGAATTTCCTAAAGAAAACAAATGAATTATTTATATTTATAAATTCTCGTATCCTTGTTTACGTATGATCTGATGTTACCAAGATAATAAATACCTAGTAACATCCAGAGAAACAACCCTTCTACTAGTAATTCCAATTTGATAAATAAATTAGGGCGCCACACTCATAATAGGTAAAAGGCGTGATGACATATTTATTTATTTTATTTTATAAATTTATCACACGTCCAGAAATTGTTTTGCGAATGATTATAATTTGCAAGACTCGCCTTCGGCTCGGCCTGTCAAAATATATTCGCACTCGCAAAAGTTTAGTTTATGGACTAGTAATTCAAATATAATCAATTTTGTACTATAACATTAGACAGTATAGTTCTGTTCGGATTTTAAATATTTAAACATTTTCTTATTGCAAGTACTTTTTCTTTTAAAGTAACTATATGCTTTTGTTGTTCAATATTTTTCAAGTTTGAGGTTAAGTAGCGTATATTCTATAGGAATGCAAGGGTGTTCTTCTCTTGCACTGTTTTGGCTGCAAGTCTCGTGAACAGGTCTTATTTTAAGCGTTGGATTTACCAATGATTAATGAAAGTCACTGACTTCCGGACTACGTGAGTTTTTCTAGAATTGGGCGTTATAATTCATGGGTATTTTTACAGCTCACTTGAACCCGAGAACTCTACGTTTGTTTTTTCAAAATATAGCTCACTTGAAATAAGAGTAAAGTAAATATTTTGGTGATTTAATCATTTGTAGTGACATATTTATAACTATAAGTGTATTTTTAATTTGTACGTACAAAGAGCTTAAAATTATAAATGTGTTTGTACACGGTTTCATTGCATAAATTTCAACTGTTTTTTGAAAAATAAATATATACGGAATTTACGTACAGCATTAAGTAGCAGCTGAAAGCATATTCTGCATATATTCTAAAATTTAAAAAGCAGATATTCTTTGCTCAATGTAAATACTTTCCACACTGTTCTTTATGCATTCAAGAACAACTGGACCGATTTTAACAAAACGAAGTGACGAGCTTGCTTAGCCAATGCAATGATATAGAAGCGAGGAACGAAGTGACGAGCTTGCTTCGCCAATATACTAATATGGAAGTGAGGAACGCAGTGACGAGCTTGCTTCGCCAATGTATTGACATGGAAGCGAGGACCACATGCAGTGACTTCTGTTTAAATCAAAAGGCAATACAACACAAAAAGCTTAGGGCCAGCAACGCGGACCGAGCCCAGCTAGTATCAAATATTCGCAACTGAAATGAACCCGTATCCATCTGGTAGTAAAAATATAAACTGCTATGAGGAGTAATGGTGTGTATGACGCGTTTAACGCAATGTTAATAAAAGTGATCTTTGTGTAGTTGTTTAGTGCAATATTATTCCATTTAATTTACGAAGATGGGAAGCGGACTAACTACTTTGGTCATATGCCGTCCATTTAATTTATTTTCTCATTTATTTGTTCTTCACCTATCGTATTAAATTTTATTCGTTTTATAATGAGTTCCACAATCAAGAAAAAATCACAACAAAAACTGCTGTGTACATACGAGTACATGGCTGCCATTTTCGTGCTAGCAAGAATATTTGATTTAGTTTCCATTTATTTTCAAGAAAGGATGCTAGTAAAGTATAAATATTAAAATATTAATCAAATATGGAGAACTGAATGGACCGAATATATGAGAATTTTATATTACTAGGTTTTTTTATAATAGCTTGTGTGATACCTAACCTAACCTTTCGTAACCAATTTTCAGTGAGGATAAGTTTATGGAATAAGTTATTTAAGCAGTGAAATTGAATAATTTTAATACAAAATTGTATTTTTAATGTATTGTTCTAGTTAGTTATATCAATACAAACCATTATCGAAACCATTGTTTATATTTGTTTTATATTTTTGACTCATATCCATGCCTAGAATTTAGAATTTATTTATTCGTTCTTAGATCATAGTACAAATGATATAGAATATGTCAAAATACATAAAATTAAAGGATAAAGTAAGAAATAAACCATTTTAATAATAAGGTGGCTCGTTTGAAGGTAATTATAATATGCTATATAATATATTCAAACATATTATATAAAAAAAGTTTTCCGAAAGTGAGGAATGAGTCCCCACAGCTAGTATTTTCAATACTTAAAAATAAAAACAAAAGGGTGGTATAACTGTACTCGGCGCAATAGAATATGCAACAATACTCCCCTATACAGAATATTAGACGTCAAAACTCCGTCTATTCAAAATTAATTAAATTTTTTGGTTCACTTTCCTATGTTTCACATGTTATCTACAACTCCGATTGCTCCTTTTAGTAGCCGTTTTTTAGGTACAGTGCTGCCGCCATCGGCGATTGCAGTTGCGAATAATAATACCCTGCTGTCAGATTTCTCAGTGCGATATACTCTTATACATGAAGTGAGGTTACCAGCCGTCAAGTCAAGATGTTAGTGGATAGGTAACCCAAAAGGTAAAGCTAAAGCAGTAACTGTCAGGATCTCTTGATCTATTATTCTAAATAAAATGGCTTGCTAATATGATAACTTTCATCTAATTAAACAAATCATGCCTCTTCTAAAAAAAACTGTGTATTTATTTCTAACTCGTCCCCGACCAAATAACAAATGGCGTATCATTTACTCGTAGCATGTCACAAATAACACCAATTTCATATTAAATAATAGATTAAAGAATAGTAGTGTTCCACGGCATGCAAGCACATCACTGTTTAACTATTAATGCCTTAATAGCGTCCACTCGACCAAGAAACACGGTCACATCATGTGCATGTGACCCTTTCTCACAAGAATCAGAAATGTGCGTCATGGAAATCGAAACTAATACATGCAGACAAACGAGAACGAATAGATGAAAGCTTCTAAACATATTCAATACACAGAGGGCAGGTTCGAAATGTTTAAAAGGTTTTGTTGCAAATTTAAACGAACGTTTAAAACTGTTTATTGTAGAAATTTAAAAATATTTAAACTGTCAAATTTAAAAAAAGATAATATATCTATTGTTTGTCTTCTTTTAGTTTATTGGTCTTAAATGCTTATTACAACCGTGAACCAAATATAAAAAATTACAGCAATATCAAAAAATAGCAAAGAAATCCCTATATATTACACAATAATACAATTATTGTTTGCTAAAATAATGCCCGGTTACCTAACGTTAGTTAACTTTTAAACTTGGTTTAAATAAATAAAAGTGTATCTAATTTTTGACATCAATGTAAATTACTCCATATGACATATAACTTCGATTTGCTTTTATTTATTTAAACCAAGTTAAAAATTTAACTAACGTTGGTGCAATCGGGTGGCGGGCATAAGTAATTTTAAACTGTAATTACTGATTATGAAATTAAAATTCAAAATGTGTAAAATGTGATGTCATTCATCGTGCACATTGTTAACTTATAATATGTTGTCAACGCATTATGTAATAAATTATTTTTTGCCCTTCACTAAAATTGACACTTTACAGACTGATAGCTGTAAAAATATTTTACGTAGTAACCGCTAAACAAACGCATAATAACCGCCAACATAATAACCGATCAACAAATGCATGGCAACTTGATTTGATGGCGATATTATTATTACAAATAATCACTAAAATAATATTGATTCCAAATCGGCAAAAAAATAATGTGTTCAACACGGCACCAAATACAGTTTCGGCAGTATTCATTGCCGAAGCCTCTGCTGTAAATCTGGTATTTTGGTGCCTAATTAAACAAATAACTAAATGTTTATATTGTTGACCGAATTATCTATACTGGATGAATAAATAATTAAACAGCAAATACGACATGATAATGATATACAATATTTATTGCATGTTGCTTAAAGGAATTATTTTTAATGCACAGTTTAAACATTATGACAAGATTTAAACTAATATTAATAACTATAAGCAGGAAAATCTATAAAACAATTTTATAATACTAGCATGTGTATATGTCAGAGTTAAATGATTTAATTATAAAAGAATTATCTGGAAATTTGTATATTTTAACAGGTTCATTAATTATAGATTATTATCGAACAACACCTCTGATATTAAAATAATTTCATGTATATAGTCGTGTAGGTACTCCTATACATTAATTATTTGTTTTATTTGTTTATATTCAAATTAAAATGTTCATGCATAATTATTATTTAAGTATAGATTTAATCTTTATGATTTATGCGATGATGTTTCTATTAATGGGCATTCATGTCATATCAGTTATTATCTTTATATTTTATTACGAATTAATTTAGATTTAATTATAAGTATCTTAATGTTATATCCGGTGCCTTTAATGTACGTACTTCGTTCTTGTCACTTTTCTATTTCTAATTTTTACTTTTTTATATGTAGTATTAGGAAATACAGGAAAAGAAAAGCTTCATAATCATATGTTTCATGGCAATGTGCGGAACTGAATTGAATTTGATCATAATTGCAGGATCGGATTTATATTTTTACGCTAAACTAAACAAATAAATTTACGATAAAAATTTTTTGAATTTATGAACGTGAAATAGGAAAAGTAGTATGAACAACTCGTGTTACAATGCCTAATTGTAACACTTGTTGTTCAATATACTATTCAAAATTTAGACGCCGCCTAAAGACTAAGAATGTAAACTAAATACCAAATCCGGCACTACATAATTTTCAAACCGGAAGTGGAAGTAAATTTCACTCTATACATTTCTAATTGTTTTAAATATGGAATTGACTGAAAAAATTTCAAATAAAAGATGTTAAAAAAATATCTGCAAGATTCTACTTGTCACTACCGCCTATATTTAAAATTACCATTGTGGCTTATATTAATATCTTTAAGAAGGGAGAGGGGGAAGGGGTCATTATTAGACGTCTGATGGTATACGCATTTCGTGTCCATGAATATATCATACAGAGGTTTGCTCTAAGCCCTACAAATGGGTAAATAGTGTTATCTAGTGATGTGAGTTGGGTAAATACCCAATAGGTAGGTAAATAAAATTTGGGTATTTACCCGGTATTTACCCAAGGTCTATTTACCTACCCAAAAATACATTTTGGTTATAATGTAGTACAAATAAGTTAAATTTCTACGAAACATGTCTATAGCTATTATAAATAGCTTTTGAACATATAAATGCAGGTTGTGCCTGATCGATCGGCAATTCCTATTTGAATTTTGAGTGACAAACACAAATCTTGATTAAAATGATGAGAAAAAAATTTTGTGTGAAGTTTTTCCTTTCGAAGGAGAAAATAGTAGTTTTCAAATATTGTTTCGTGTAATATCTTCAAGCAAATGCAAAAAATGGAAAATCACATTATTAAATGCATGAAGTGTCCTGTGGAATTAGAAAAATGTTTAAACAAGCTTTTTTTTATAAGGACCTGTATTTCCAAAATCAGATAAACTAGAGAAGTTTATCTGTGGTATAAACAAAAAAAATCGCATCAAAATCAAAGCTTGAATA
Organism: Poecilus cupreus; assembly: GCA_963942605.1. NCBI lineage: Eukaryota > Metazoa > Arthropoda > Insecta > Coleoptera > Carabidae > Poecilus > Poecilus cupreus. The sequence continues at coordinate 23,055,250 of OZ012718.1, forward strand.
ATAATTATTATTCTAGCTGTCATCTTTTCATGCGATATTTTTTTTTATTGCACTTTAATCCTTTGTTCTTTTGTTTATTTGAGGTTGGGCATACAAGCCTTTAGTTTTATGTGGCTTGATATATTTTACAATGATATTGAATAGCCAGATTTACACTATTATTAATCAATAAATATACACCCACTTATGGGTAAATACCCGGGTATTTACCCTGGGTATTTACCTTGAAAAATAAATACCTGGGTATTTTACATCACTTTATGACATATTTAGTTTTGTATTCACAACCTTCAAAACAGAATTTTTATTGCAACGAAGAACTTTCAATTAGCACACACGTGTGGTAAAATATAATAAAAACTTGGCTTTTTGCAGACATTCTACAACAAAATCATCTTAAAAATCAAAGGTCAACAGATTTGAACGAACATGTCAATGAGAAAAATGTCTTTCGAGCACACGTGGCTAGTAAATAATTACTGAATACGCAATTACCACTCCGTGTAAAATTTATAATCCATCCTATAGCTGTGACCGCTTAAAAATTAAAATAATTATTTTCCCCATGCCCACCGTAAAATATAATAAATAGCCTCTGCTTTGCGAAGCAGCCAGGCGTCAAAATCAATCCGTCTCCTTGTCAGGGACTGTACAAACACATTTCACAGTTTGACAGTTGTCCCTAAACGCCTATTATGCTTCACTTAGTCGGATCGGGTATTAAATTTCTTCCTCGGTTCGGGAGAAGCGCTCTACCTGCGTGGCTCCTTTCATCTTGGCTCGCTCCTCTTCTTACAATACCTCCGAGGAGTTCAACGGCAGAGAAAAAGGAAGTAGACGAATTATTTTACAATTCTCCGCTGCTACTGCTCCAGATTAATATTTTGTTCGCATTGTACGAAACTAGACATCTGTCATGGAAAGGTTTTATTGTTAAATTTGCACCTTTGTTGGCAGATTAGTAATATTAGTTTTCACAGCTCTGCTTGCTTTTTATATTTCTTTTATTTGGATTATTTCACAGATTTTTTCATGTGAAATTTATTCGATATATAGGAAATGTTTTCAGGAGGCACTAACAATAGGCGGTACCTACATGTTTTCAATATATATTTTAAATAAAATACAGCCGATCTCGGTGGCGGACTGGCCATGTCACTAGCCTAGCACGTCAGAGGTCGTGGGTTCGAATCCCACTGAAGAGCATGGTCCTTTGGGTTGTTCACATAATTTCATTATCATCTACTCATGAGGCGGCATATGACCATAGTAGTTAGTCCGCTTTCCATCTTTGCAAAAAAAAAATAGAATACAAAAAAAAAATCTTAACTGAACACGACTTTCTTATGCATATAAATATGAATGTTTAATTGTTTAATAATTACACACTTGTTTGACATATAGAATATATATTTCAGTTATTTGTAGTGTTTACAGAACCGGACTTATTTAAAAATATAATTAAATTAATGTTTAATTTATTTTTAAAATTGAGGCAGGTTCTAAAAAATTGCGTACACGTGGTGTAGAAATAAATAGAATTTCAATGCTACTCTTTCCTATATTGCAGAAAATTTGTACCTATTCACTTTACAGAAAAAGTGTTAACACAAAAGTTGTTCAGAATTTAAAATGCATGAAATAAGTCCCATATTAGTATTTCACGATATATTAATCAAATTAAAATCAAAAACGAAATTTTTTGATATGTCTCAAAACCATTTTAGATTGTTTAGTATGGTTAATTTACTTATTTTATAATTTGCTTCTACAAATTCAACCAATGGTCTCCATCGTTTTATTGGAAATAATTAACCAATGGAATAGTCATTTGGTTCACTCTTTTCTAGTTTTTGAGTAAAATCTATTAATAAAGCGGAATGTTTGTTTTAGCGATTAACCCTCTTTGTGAATTTGTTATTACCTCAACTGAAATATTGTAGCATTAAATGTCTATTGAATGAATTTCGTAAGCATTCTATATTTATAAAGGTCTCTTTGATTCTGTGTGTTTCCATTTGCACTAACAATAATTTATATGTTATGCTTTGCTTGTAAATAAACAATTTTACACCAAAGTTACATGCCATATGGAACAAATTAAGTTTGAGAATAGGTTCAAAAATCGTCTCCGATTTCTCGTTTTTCGAAGTCAAAAATTTATTGGTTTCAATTTTATTTATCAATCAGGATACTCAATAAATGAGATTCCCAAAGCTTCAGTGTTTCAAAATAAAATTAACACATGCAAGTAAAAAATTGAAGATTTCCAAGAGTTTTAAATGAAAAAAATAGTGTTTTTAGAATACTTAAGCTTTATGGGAAATTTTGATTTTTGAATCGCGTATTTCAATGAAAATTAACTGGTTCGTGCTCCCAAAAAGGGTCATTTTCAGGTTTGATACCTGCTGATTTTCATTAAAATTTCGTAATTGCAAATAAGAAATCAGCTACTAAAAATGTTAGAACATTATTTGGAATTATATATCGAGTGCAGAATTGAAATATGTGTATAGGGATTTCGACGCTATTTTGTAAATGTTGACTTTTTCAATGTACAGCAAATAAATTTGTTACCTAAAAGGTAGTATTTCGCGATAAATCAAAAAACTTAAAATCAATAAGTATTAAAGAAATTGCAATACGGCCATGGAAAATTAAACAAAACCAATAAATATTTGACATTTCTGAAAACAGGACAGTGCTGTTTTATTTTCAGTAATAATATAACAAGAGAGTGAGAATAAATTGAAAATAATTTGACAGATCTTTCGAAAACTTGTTGCCATGCAATAGCCACGAAAGCCTTACGGGCTTTCGTGGCTATTGCCAAATGGCGACAAGTTTGAGAAAGATACTGGAGAATTATTTTCTAATTTATCGAACTCTCGAGTTATATTTAATTAGATTATTTTTTGATTTCATCATCAGGCACGTCACTAAATCTATCTTTTTTGCTCATTTTTACTTGTGCTGATGATAACTATGTGTCATTTGACATCTGTCATCAAAAACAAAAAAGCTACAGAGAATATTACCGGGAATAATCACAAGAGCATTAATTCTCAGTATAATAATGACATGATTGGTTAAAACGCAGACACGTGACATACAATAAAGCATTTCATTGGTTTAAAGAAACGTCAAAAATAGTCTGTAGAAATTTCGTAGAAGATTGCAATGATTATAAAGGTGCATTTGAAATTTCATTTCTCCCCATTTCTTCGGTATGTTATTATTTATTAATAATAGTATATAATTATATGAGGGATTATGATAGTCATTATTCACAAAAATGTTATATCCGGTGCCACGAGCCGTAGTCGAGCCGTAGGCGAGTGATGCAAATCATCCGAGTGAATAATGACCATAATCCTGAATATAATACCATATATTTTCTACACCTGTAAATTCGGAAATCACTATTGAAAATGATCGAAATTCGTTGAAAACACACGTTGAAAAACGTCAACATATACATAATGACAACTGACTTCATGACAACGGTCAGACGGCAGTAGCTTGGTGATCTGGCTTTATGATTGGTCGAGAAGAGTTAATTATGGGTACTATAATTCATCAAAAAAATTTAAATAATGAGAATATTTATACTGGACCTTAATAGATTCTGTACTGATCATTCTAGTTATATAATGAATAAGACCTGTTTTAAATAGAAAACAAGCTCTTTAAAATTTTTAAATAATATATTTGCATATCACTGCGTGAAAAAGGAACACCCATTAGAAAAACGTATGCTGCAGATATATGGGCATTTCGAGCACTGTAGTAGTTACGAGTATTTTATTTTTCGTTTAGAATCACATAAAAAATTAAAATTTGATCCCAGACTCCATTCATGCTTCGTGACCATTTCAACAAACAAAGAAACAACAGAACCAAAAGAACATCGCGTCTCACTTTCATTTGTTTTATCGTAGAAGGTAAACTAAACGAAACGACCCAGCGATCGTGATTGTAAGATTATAAATCACGTTTTATAGACCAGAGCACTTGAATCTGAGACGTTAAAACTGAAAACTGACGTCCCGACATCCGACCCTCGGCCAGACTATAAACCAATGAAGTTGTAGGCTCGAAATTTTATGCTCGTTATAAACCGATGTTGGTTTACGGATACGGGTGTTCGCTGTCACCTTTTTGTGTTGGCGCAACTTAAAAAGACAAATAAAGCGGAAAAAATTTAATATTTTTAGCTCTTTTTACGTTCGAGAAGCGTTAATAAATCAAAGCCACATTCACAATAATAAAGTTGCAAGGGGTAAACTATGCTACAGGAAAAATAACTAAGGAGAAGACGCAAGTCACCAAATAATATTACTGGAGCAATTTCTTTTATATAAAATACTAATTATAATAGGAATGAAAATGTAATGCGTGTTACAGCACACGTTCTGTGATTTTTAAACGCAATTCGTTGCAATGAACACAAAATGCTACCAGTATATTATGAAACACAGCACAAATTACAACGGAAGACAGTAAAGTGACAGATCGATTTGATTTTGAATGTATAGGTGATCTATTATCAGTAGCACTAATGTATGGAGCAAATATAAACTACAATTATTTTTAATAATTTTAAATTCCAATAAAAGAATAAGCTTGTTTTCTTAAAACTATTATTTTTTTCCGTTTTTACCTCCCGCCTACCTCTAGGTAAGGGAGGTATTGTTTTTGGTCAAAAATTGGGTAGTGAGTTTTCAATGAATAAGCACGTTTTAGGGTCCCTACAATACGATTTTACTATTTTCGCGATGATGTCTGTATGTATGTATGTATGTATGTATGTATGTATGTATGTATGTATGTATGTATGTATGTATGTGTGTGTGTGTGTAGTCTGTGGCAATTTTTTCGTCTCGCATAACTCAAATACTATAATACCAAAAAATACAATTTTGTGAATTATTGCTTCTTATATTTAAATGAAGAGCTGATTAGATTTTGGATAAAATTGGTCAACCGGAAGTAGAAGTTTACTTGAAGCTCTTAACAGTTTTTTGTGAATAACACGGTTAAATTTCCTTTTTCAACAATTTATGTTATTTTCAAAGTTGAAGAATATTTATTTTTACATGTATTTTGATTAAACTAATTTTATTAATTTTCATTAGATTTAGAGATAATAAAATATAAAGAAATTAGATTTCACAAATCTTGCATTCCTAGTACACCATGGAAACATTTAAAAATTTTCAATTTTTTCTTCGAAATGTGACACATGTCATTGTGATTGTGAAGCGGTTTTCTTAGTGAAATATATGTCAAAAAATTCAATAAATATACGAAAGAAAATTTAAATTCTCAAATATAAATAGAAAATAAACAAATAAGAAGGTATGTTTTTGTATCAAATACTATTTTGTACCGTTTAAGAGTAGTATTGGGCGGGAGGTTATGTGCTGGGCACATCCGATTTTTTTTTAACAAAGAAATTTTATAATGTTTTATTTCAGGTTGATGACCTGAGTTTTCTGTTTAATCAATTATTCTATACTATAGCATATGTTTGAAGTAAAGAGTATTATACTATTTTAAATTAGTGTGGACCTTAAAAGAGATTAAATGAAATTATTACCGGACCGCCCTCTGAAATGGTTAGAAATAAATAAAAAACAATTTGCTGGTCTCTATTTCGCTTAAAATTAATATTTGACCGTGCAAAATAAAGGACAGCACTTTTTAATTTAGTTGGAACCGTTTTAGGGGGTGGTCTGGTTATAATTCGAGCTGATCCCTTAAGGTCCACCTTAAGGTAAATTTAAGGACGAATAGGTATTTATACCAATTCACACCGAAACAGAAAATAGTGTATTATACATGAAGGTTGAGAAGACAATCAATAAAGATCTTCTCAACTGGCACTATTATTTTCACTAGAAGCTCTTAATTCTATTTACCAAATTTTGTATTAATAATAACATAAGAATTTTGATATGTATTATTTGTTTTTAATATTGTTTTTATTATCTGATATTTCGTTTTGCTAAAAGGTAATGATGATGAAGAAAGTGATATGGGAAATTGTACTTCTCTGGAAATTATAGAACCAGCACAAAATGTTCACTTTGTAAATTCTACAATACAGATATTTTAAAAATATTTTAAGTTCCCTACTTTTCAAATGTATTTCTTATTGGCATATCTTTATGAGGTATATTGCTCTGTGGTAACTCTAGTAACGCTTCAAACTGTAAATCTTATAATATCGTCACTTTAATTATACCTTACTGTGTTCTACTTTAAGTCGAGTGCCTGAAATGTACATTAAAAAAACATTTTTTTTTTCAGATAGTGCAGAAACCAGAATATATCTATGTGCAAAATGGTGAGTAGCAACAATCTACCTACATTTGTTCAAACTATTTTACAATTTTAATAAAATGTATTCAACAGCAATAAACAATAATAGTTATTTTTTATTTACATACAAAGAGCGGGAAGAATTTGGATGATATGACAGTTTAAAAAACAATTTGTTTGCACATATTTCTTTAAATTATTAGCAAAATTATCTAAGGTTTATGCGGGTTTTATACTCGAAAATTGGTGTATACTATGAACTAAATTTTATTATTTTTAAAATGATTGTGCTGTAGAATTCCAAGAGAAAGTCAGTGTATAATTTACCGCACAAGCGTGCGAATTGAAAGTTTCTGGTTTTCAATAGCGTGCGTCAAGTATTGTTTCCAATGTTATGATTACATACTAATAATTTTGATAGATGCCATGTTGAATTATTTTATATGTAAACAAAATATTTGATGAAAATAAAAAATAAATACTTTCATTGTTAATATGCGAAGAAATATTGTCAATCTATATTGTTAAAATATGCAATGTCGCGATAATAATTGAAGGAGATATACATACACATAAAAGTTTTCTTAATTACAACTTGTTAAAATTACTTGGCTGTTATTTAAATCAACTTGAAGCAAAGAATGTGTCCTTATAACCAAAGTAGGTCAATTTTTGATGAATTAATTAAGAGTGCGTTGACAAACTCAAACAAGTGTCGTAGGATGAATACAAATTATTTTATTAATTTCAACAATCTTAAATTATTTTAAAATTGCATTAAAAAGCGAATTCCTTTGATTATCATTCAAACCATTCGTCAGTTGTTAAAAATAATCATAATAAAACCACAAGTGTTTTATTTCTGTCCGCATATAATTTTTAAGTATCATATTCGAAGTGTTTCCTTGGCAGAAGAATTTATTTTTAGAGCTTGTCAAAATAACGACGTAAAAAAACTCATAAGGCGATTGGCTAAAATTGGTACAAATTAAATTCAGCGCACGCATGTGAACGATCTGTTTGGCGAGAAGAGCACAAGCACTCTAGCCAGGACTGTAACAGATTAATTTTATTGGTTGAAAATCTTTATTTAGATCTTCTTCGTTTAATATAGATGTTTGTAGAAAGTGAAATTATAGTAGGTAATGCGGTAGGTAGTTGCTCGTTTAAATGAGCATTTTACGTGTTCTTGTTGAGATCCAGTAGATTAGTTGTGGATCACGACATCTGTTTAACTGGCCACTTTAATAAACGTAAATGGTTTTAATTCTACGGCTAATACTTAACTCATTTAATAGGCACTATCTTATAATTGAATTCAAATAATAGTTTTTCAGTTTCCATAATTTCAAATAGTAAAAAGTAATAATAAATATATAAATAAAGCACGATGTAAACAAAACTTTTACTTCAAAATTAGCAGTAAATAGAATGACATTTCAAAAACAAGAGAAGCAACTGTTAAAAAAGACAGAAGATTTGAAAGTAGCTATTCGAATATTTTAAAAACTTATAGCTTGTTTTACATCCATGCTATGTAATCGACAGAATGTTTCCATTATTTGAGTTTTAAAATGGCTGCTAAATATGAAAAGCGGAATGCTATACGAATGAAAGTAATGTAATGTTTTTCATACCTTGATATATAGAGAAATAAATTATTATATGCGGAAGATGCTTCTTCTATAAACTCTTGTATTGGAAAACTTTCTGCCACTATTTTCATAACGTGAATTTATCAAAATATATTTATATTCATACTTCATAGGTAATATGCCGACAGCCAGGAATTTATCGGTAAAATTTCGAATAGTTATTGCGTAGAAATGGACAGCAGAATGTCAAAAATGACATCATTAGATCGCAACAGAGTTATTGTAAGAATTTAAGGTGTCATTTTTTACACAAGTTGCCATTTTATCGCAGGAATTATGAAGAATTTTAGCAAATAAATTCATGGCCCGAGTTATATTCGGTTAATTATTTCCTGATTTAAAATAAATGGTATATTGTACAACAAGCATGGAATGGTACTCATTTCCTAAGAGTATGAAAGTTTGTAGCACGAGCCGAAGGACATTCCATGCGAGTTGTATATTACACTTTTTCTACGACCACGATATTATTTCCTTATTAATTTAATTTTAATAATAACTTTGTCCCGTTTTCACCATTCAAATATTTGACAATTTTAAATAATGACACCTGTACTAAAATGGAATAACCTGTTTTGAAATACTCACAAAACAAATTCATTTCGCATGATGCTTGCAATGTACCTCATATCCCTAGCAAAAGTGGTTGTAGAAACAAAAATTTTCAATATCAACAAATGGTTGCTTAGGATTTGATGCAGTGATTTTATCAACTGTAATTACACAAGAGCTTTTTCTACTCCTGTATAAATATATCTACATTATTCTCATGAAAATAATATTTTGAAATAAATAAATACAATATTGGAAAAACTATCAACAACTGTTACTTAGCATAGCATAGTAACAACAAATGATAGTTTGCCGGGGACACGTGATCAGAAATACAAGGATTCAAGTGGATATTTGATATAAAAAAAATTCGTTTTCGTTTTATTGCTGCAAATAAAGCATTTTGATTGCCTTAAAATGTAATGAAGGAAAAAATAAAATAATCGCCGTCAGAATTCCGCACATATTTTAATTTATCAAGCCTTTTGTTCCTTATTGCCATGGTTTCAGTTGTGAACAGGAAAGCGACTCTTTGTCCTAGAAAAGTGTGTACAACAAAAATGGATGTGAAAAAATATCTTGTATCCTGCAGGAATCTAATGGCGTGTTTGGTTGGTTGCGAACAATGACGTCATACTGACCGAAAGGTTACAGAAAACGCGCGGTATATTTTGACATGAATCAAATTTGACAGAAAACATGAAAAATATGACTGCAACTAGTTTGACATGAATCAAATTTAATAGAAAACATTAAAAATATTACAGCGTACTAGTTTGAAATCATAACAAATGAAATTCAACCAATTAGAATACTAACTGTTGGACGAACCGAACTCTCGAGCATGTTACTGATTTGACATACCAAAACTGCCACCGATTACATATGACACCAGTCGAAATCAATTGGTTACTCTATTTACTAACCATTCCTATTACCAAGTACTAACCGCTGCCAGTCGAAATCGCCTCTTCCGTACTTCATTATTAAGAAGTTAAACATTTGACCTTGCTTTACGAATATTGCTCCTTCTAAACTCTTCTGCCTAACCCATTTCCCATCCCACGAGAATCACCTTCCGACTCGTTTTCGTCACCTGCTTCCTTTTAATTCCCAAACCAAGTCCCAGTGCTACCAGCTCGGTCTCTGCTCACTGCTGTGAACTATAGGCTCAAAACCAGGGCGACCTCGTGCTCGTCGTCTCTCACATTTTATCCGCTGGCCGCCTTTGAAGTCGTCGCCGAGCGGCGAACTCTTTCAAGTTGTTTACAAAACGGGATCGGCGAGCAGAGAGTGCTACTCGTTCTTCACACCGTCGTCGACGAACGTTTTGTACGACGGCGACGGTAAATTTATCGCATCGCGATGCTGGGATAGTTTATAAGAGCAAGTGTGCATTGCAATCCTCAGTGGTGCAGTTGCTGCTAATCTGTCACGATGGGAGAGGTGGTCAGTTTTGTTAGTTAAATGATGTCAATGTTTCTAAATTTTTACATTTCTAATTACCTTTGGAGTCCTCTAAAAAAGGCGATTTTAAAGGGCGACTGTTAAAAAGGAGCACCATATAAAAGAACGTTATAGGTACATTGTATTTCGATTTAGATTTAGTGACACCATTGGGATCTGGAGAACTATACGAGCTACGACTTTGTTTAAATTAGATAAAAGTTACTACACTAGTAGATCATTTCAATTGTGTTTTCGTTGATTTTTTTTTATTTGTAAACAATTTCTAAACTATCACATATTGAGAGAAATGTTTCAAATAAAAAAGGTACAAATTTTTACTGTCTAACAAGTGGTTTATGCCGGGTTTCACCAACGATAGTTATATTTAAAACTTAGTTTAAATAAATAAAAGCAAATAGAAGTTGCATGTCATATGGAGTAATTAACATTGATGTCAAAGATTCGATATGCTTTTATTTATTTAAACGAAGTTTAAAATTTAACTAACGTTGGTGAAACCGGGCATTAGAAAAATATTCTTTCTGTTGCTCTGTTGAAAACTTATAATTTTGACATGGAACCAATAGTGAAATTATTTTCAAATGCCAATCAACTAAGATATGTTTTATGTTGATATCTAGTGACCAGTGACCTATGTATTTTTTGGGAAACCAAAACATCATCAAATTGGTCTACTAGTGTACTTTTGTCTTACTTAACTTAAGTCGTAACTCTTATAGTTCTAGAGATTCTATTTATGAGTCTCCAAATTGAAACTCATTGGATATTATTATAGAAGTTATATAGTATTAGTTGGTTTTGGTATTAAAACAAATAGAATTTAATTAAACATAGACAAAAGTAGAATGTCAAATGAAACCATTTAGTTTAGTTGTATTTAAAAGTTCTTCGTTGCAAAACACTATAAAATGTCTTTTATCAATTAGTTATGAAAATTCCATTAAAATATGTGCATAGTTCTGTTCATATGTATGTTTTTGTCCACGATAATTCAAATTCCAAAGATCTTAGTGAAGGGAGAACCACGGAGGCAAATTTAAAATTGTATATATCAGTAAATAATTGATTTAGTTGTAGTTTATAAAAACCAATACTAGCTAACACTTCGTGTCGTCATACCACTGAAAACGAGAAACCGAGGCATCATATAACTTTAGCAGTGGAGACCGCTTAACAAATGAAAAACAAATATTTTAGAGTCTATATTGTTATATTGTAAAAGACGTAGAATAATATTAGCTACTATTTGTATTTGAAACTTTAAAACTGTCGTCAATATGATTAAATTCGATATCTAAAACAATAATGGAGAAAAAATGAAGAATATACGTTGTCCATGGAAGTATACTTTAATAACAAAGGAGTTGTGAAGAGAAGATTTTGAATGTTCAGGAAACGGATTAATCTAGTTTATGTGATGGCAAGCTTATTTTGTTCAGCACAGGAAATGGTGTTATTGGTTTGTTTGCTTCAGTGGGATTTTTAGTTTTTCAAGAAGTTTTGATGTGGGATGGTCTGACTGGTTTACAAAAATAAAAATGTTTTTATTGGCCTACAATATTTTTACGTAAACCAATCACTGTTTACAATTTATATATTTCGAAATTTTGTTTGATCAAATTACCCACATTATAAAATATATTTTATTATATACATTTATAAAATTCTATTTTAGTTAGCCATAAATGGCCCAGTTTACAGATAATTTTTACATGCCAAATATGTCTACACATTTTATTACACTTCGGATCAAAGTAAGTACTTATCTGTACAATCTAGAGTATTGGATACAAACGGTCCGATATTTGACCAAATCTATTCATTACATATAATCATATAATTCAATCCGATTTCACAACGATATTCTAAGCAGTGGGTATAAAAAATCAATCAGATTCCATATATTTAACAAATTTATAGCCATTTCAGTTAAACATCAGTTGACTTAAACATCATTAAATCAGAAAAAAACATTATTTTTTTTATTATGATATATTCCACTATTATTTCCATTTAAAAAATTATAAATTTGTGCATTATGTATACATATACATATATGTATTATGTATTCAGTGGTTTGTATCATATTTAGAATATGGCCCATAGAAAAATATTTTACTTAGTGCGTCAACAGGAAAAATATGTACCTGTAATATGCGATAGTTTAGATATTATTTAAAAAAGAAAAATCACTGAAAATAACTTTTTCCTACAACTGTCAAAAAAACTTGACATTTTTTCATTGTTTTCAATACGCAAAATATGCTATTTCTCGGTTATATATAAACAACACTTGTGTTTCCCAGGCAACGTGAAAAAAAGTATTTTGCGCACATGGGCTACAAACTCTTTTCCGCACTGTAAGAAGATTGAATAAAAATACGTATATTTGAAATGTATCCTTTAATTTTTTTTGTAAATTAAACATGCGCAAACGCACAGATCTTAAATCTTTGCAACTGACTGAACGCGCCCTACGTGCTAAATGAATCAGTTACTTGTTAATTTTTGAATTTTTCTTTAGTTATTGAACACAAACTTGCAACTAATTAAGAACAGAAACGACATAATAGAAATTAAAGGATGATTGACAAATTCGATAAATAAAAGATTGAATTAAATTAATAATTTATGACATTAACCTAACCTAACCTAATTTAACCTAAGAAAAATTATACAATTGGTAATAAAAAAACTTATTTAAGGTAACGTTAAGTATAATTATTTATGAATATTTAAGGTAATGCTGCAGTTTTTATACGAGTAATATTTAATATTTATTAATGCCCGATAATTTATTGGTTGAAGCCCAGAATTTGGTTTTCTATGTTGATGTTGACAGGTACGTATTGAGTGTTTTTGTTGCTTAGTAACATCACAATGTATCAATAAATTAGTATGAAAAATATAATAATTTTACATATTTATTTAATTCATTTCTTTTATTTGAATATTAAGAAAGTTGTAGGAAAAATATTGTGTGTATTACGGGTGCAAAATGGCATTGCTGCTCTCGCATAATTGAAGCTCTCAGCTGCGCTTCGAGCTTCAAACTTTATGCTCGTGCTACAATGCAGCATTTTGCACCCTTAATACACAAATAACTATTTCTTGTTCATATCTAAACCTATATGTTTTTTTAGGAAAATAAAAACTGACTGGGCATAGTGTGGCGGCTTTTGTCTAATTTAACTGAAGTCGTTGCTCTTATACATAGTTTTCGAGATCCCAATGGCTGACGGTGATCCTCTAAATTGAAACGCACTATATATACGGGAGGTAACAAAAATAAAATTTGATACGATACCGAACTATACTGCTAGTCCGCTAGGCAACATATATCCGATTAAATATAAAACCATAAATAATATATAATTATAAATTAATAGAATAAATAAGAAAACAGGAAATAACTCCAAGCTAAACTTTTAAATATTTCAATAAATTAATAAACTGCAAAGCACGCAGCACACACTCACACTCAGGATGCAAGACAACAGTTAGGCACTTTTTAAAAACATCATCCAATCTTCGCAAAGCATGAGGACAGAATTCTAAAGACCCCTGCCCACGCCACAGTCCTTCATTAAAGCATAATTTTCAATTTTACATACCATAAAATCAAAAACAATATTTAATAATTGCGCATTCCTAACCACGCACTTGAATTTATACTTCCGTTGACAGGCCAATAATTTATAGTACCTGCATGAGTACAACATAAAATTATTCATTCAACTCTTATCTTCACCGATAATAAAAACAAATTTATTATACATCTCGTTCCTAATAAATAATTCTACAACAGAATCACAATTCCTGGAATCTTAAGAAGCGAGCATCAGCCCTGATCGCGTGAAAGACAAAACACTAAAAGTGTTAACAGTTGACGACACATGTTACATTTATAATTCCTCAGCCGCCTTCCAAGTAATTGTATATATGTTTCGGTTGCCATAGGAACGTGTTTGAGATGCACTCGGAGATATACTCATTGAAGAGAGAATCTTGAGCCATCTGGATTCGTTCACAACTTCTCTACGATTTGTTTCTGTATGTACGAGTGTGTTATGTTTTATTTACACGAAGCACCGCTTACTCGATCGTTCGTTGATGTAGTACTACATGTGGTTTTCATTTCTGTTATGATGTTGTTACTGTTACAGCAATAGCCGGTTTAATTGCTAATTATTGTTGATAGTTATCAAGACGATGAAGTGTTGGTATTAACACTTTCAGGCGACACGACGGACAGAAATATCTCGACATTGGACAATTCTATAATGATTTCATTAATTAAATGCATAAAGGAAAAACTAGAAAATGCGATATACGAGTCCAGAATCATTCTCGTATCACTTAGCCCAGTTAAGAGTTTTAAAATAACCTTTCACAATTTGATCCCCATCAAATTAATAGGAAAATTGTAGGTGCAAATGATGAGTGTTGTTTGTTCCTACATGGCTGGTTTCGGGTGAAAAATGCAAAAACTGCATTGCTAAGTTGTTGTACTGTTATAGGATAAGTTGTACGTCTCTTGATCTAAATCAACTAAATAAACAAATAACAAAAAATGAACAAATATAAGGAACATTAACTTTGAATACAGATTTAATTTAATTTATGAACTTAGTGAAAAGATTTCGGAGCAAATTCGTATTATAACCTAAAATTTTACTAATAACTGCCTGGTACAAAATATACAGACCATATTATTTATTGTAAACGCATTCATGTTGTTTATTTTTGTTAGTTTTTTCCAAAATTTTTCGCACTCCAAATTGGTTTACTTTATATACAGGGTGTTCCATGACTCGACCGACAAACTTATACCATATATTACGGGGGTCATTACGATCAAAAAATGTTATATGACCTATAGGTGAATTCCTATTTATTTCGGAGATATCGAAGAAATTAAAAAACAAAATGATAACAGAAAATTTATTCATCAAAATCAAAATAACAGCAACTGTTTAAAATGAGAACCGCCATTTTCTAAACATACAGCTATCCTTCGAGTCATAGAATATTGCCAGTTAATTACTGTCAATTCATTCTTTAGAGAATTAGTAGCTTCAACTAGACGGTCAGTCAACTCTTCGCGTGTATCTGGTTTACCATTACTATACACACGAGATTTGAGGCAACCCCACAGAAAAAAATCTAAAGGTGACAAGTCAGGTGACCGAGCTGGCCAATGTACAGGACCACCTCGTCCTATCTATCTTTCCGGAAAATTTTCATTAAGAAACACCGTCACTTGTCTCCCAAAATGTGGTGGTGCCCCATCTTGCTGGAACCACATGCCACGACAATTTTCCAGAGGAATATCTTCCATGCAATTCGGCAATTCTTCTTCCAAAAAGTGAAGGTAAGTTTCTGCACTAAGAGGTCCTTCAAAAAAGTAAGGCCCAATAAGATGATTATTTAACAGCCGCACCACACGTTGACAGAAAAAAGTAAAATGCGGCATAATGGCTTAAATTATTAACACAACACAAAAATCATTCAGCATTCACTACGATAGTTTTTTATCAAAGAAATTAGTCAAGGCTAACTCAATTATCATTTTATTTTTTAATTTCTTTGATATCTCCGAAACAAATAGGAATTCACCTATAAGTCATATAACATTTTTTGATCGTAATGACCCCCGTAATATATGGTATAAGTTTGTCGGTCGAGTCATGGAACACCCTGTATAAAACGTTTGTCCAGTTTCGGAAAATAATGGAATGTAACGTCTAGATTTTTACGGGACTTATTATTACACCCTTTTGCACAATATACTTTATTTTTCGATTTTTCGCGGTGTTTAACTACAATGTCGGTCATTTTTTATCTCAAAAATCGTTATTCCAATTTGAAGTAATGGAATCGTCACCCTACTTTGTGCTCGAAAATAATCCGCTAGATGGCATATCGCTACATGTCAGATCCCAATACACTAAACGCTCTAAAACTAAGGAATTTTTGTTACTATTGGCTAATTTCTACTTCAGATTAAAACGCAAAAGTATAATGAAAGTTTCCAAATGTTCAATTAATTTAATCTTAAATGTATCAATCACTTCAATAATCTTTGATAAAAGAATTAGTTACATGCTTCTGTAAATGTTATAAGCAGCTATAAATACATTTGTATGAGAAACACTCCCGATTGTAAATAAAGTTAAATAAATAAATAATTCTACATATCCGAAAGTAAAAAATTCATGTGTATATTAAAGTAAATTCTGAACGCACCTAAACACAGCTATAGCAGTAAGCGAACACTCATAATCTTATTATAAAGAAGTCAAATACTTTCGACAACATCCTGTACATTTGTACAACATCTTCATAAGTTAAACTGATTACCATGCACAAACACAACCTGTCAACATTCCACCAAAATAATTCCAGAAACCCAACCAAATACACTTCTCTCTTCGTGGTAACCGAGCCATCAACTCTTATTATAATTCTGCAAGCGTACAGCAACCGGAACAATGCTCGGCGCTCGCTGGCGACTGTCGACGGCCACTTCCGGTGTGCCACGTGACCAACCGCCTTCCAAGGCCCGGAAACCATTCGCCAAGAGGACAATTAGCCATGCAGTGGTTATTGAATGATTGGCACACGTAGTTAGCGAGATCGATGTGGGTGGCAGGGAGAGAGAGAGAGACAAAGAATTAATTTGGTATATTGTGACATTGTCTTGTATGTATGTATGTATGTATGTATAAAGAGCGCCCAACGATTATGATGCACTTTTCCACATAGTTCAATTTTACCTCCCGCACATATATGTAAGAAATATATTGTGACCTTTATTTTAAATATATAGTTATTTTTAATAATTTGAAAAAGCTTTCATGTACATGTACAAATTTTGTTGGATAAAACGTTATACTTCACACGTGGGCAAAGTGGAATTACCTACTCGATAAAATTATCACACGCAGCCTTCGGCTTCGTATGCTAAAATTTCTCTCGTGGGTAATTCCTTACTTTGCCCACTTGTAAAGTAAATAACTATTATTTATACATATTTTTAAAAATTAAATTTCGAAAAACAAAAATTATAGTAATAAAGATATTATGTTTTTCTATTTTGCGTCTACAACAAAGCTTTTACAGCAAAGCACGCAAAAGACTACTTCGTTAATAGCTCATGTTGTAATAGTGCAGTACAATTTATATTTTTATGGTTGGTGACACTATATTAAAATATCATAATGTCTAACAATATCTAATGTAAAACTTCACCAAATATTTTATTTTATTTATTTCATACTGTGTCGCCTGTACTTGTTTACCGGACTGATTTCAGTTCGGTAATTGGAACTTTACAGTATGGTTTTTATATAGTACTGTATCGTTGCTAAATTAGTATATTATGATACAAGTGTATAAGTAAGCTTTTAAAGTCGCTAGTGCTTTAAAAGCACTTATACATGTGTATCATACGCTATTTTTTATTATACCTGCATCATACTCTGGAAAAAACTGGAAAGCAACATTTTGATTCAATTCAATTCATAATTTTGCGTGTGTGACGTTTGACGTATGTCGTTTACATGGAGATTGGTTAGCATTTATTGTTTACGTTTACAGTTTTGACATATATTAATAGTAATTATTTTTGTTGTTGCTTAGTAACCTTTAAAGCACGGCGTGTTTTAATCTTGCGTTTATGAACGCTGTAGCGTGTTTTAAACACGGATTATGATGCAGGTATAATAAAAAAAATATTTTAATACGATTTGATTCTCATTACAATTATTACTTTTTTAAATTTTTATTACGATCAAAAGTTTTTGCATTTATGACTATATTGCATATTTTCATTGCCAAATGCTTCTCACAAGTGCACAAATACATGAATTCCTGTACTTCCTGATACTAGCAAACATAAACACATTCCTCCTTCAACAGCACACAAACTATGCATTACACCAATCTCACTATAAGTGCATTTCCTTTTAGCGAACTTCTTGACCGATAACACAGTTAGTGATAACTCTGTGAGGTCATCACCACTCAGTATAGCACACTCTGACTCTACCACGCCCACAAGGACACAGCTCAGCCGCCTGAGATGGGAGAGTCGTTCAGTGTCATTATTCAAATCCGCTGGATGGCTCTTGACTGCTTGACTCTTGACTTCCAGACGTATAGAGTGTCTCAGAATATTTTAATTTAATTTTTATACGGCCATTAAGATATTAGTATATTGCCTGTTTGTTGATGGTACAGAAATTTGAGAAAAAACTCAACGTTTCGCCTGTCATCGTAGGAGCTTCATCAGGAGGAAAGGAAACTTATCGACGTGTAAACCACGCTAAACTACAAGAAACATGGCATGCTTGTATTGTCATTGCCAATACCTCTCACTTTCTAGTTATAGAAGCCGTGAAACGCATCCTTTACCACATCCTGTTTACGAAGTCGGGCGTCGTATTGAATTCTTCTGACACACTCTATAACTTAGATTCTGAACGGTCGCCGGAGTGTTTGTCTGGCGCCTATGGTCGTCTGTTTCTCTGCCAACGCACTCTACACACTCTTGTATCGCCTGGGTGTTGTTTGTTTAGGGCTTGAATGGCTTCCTTAAATGCTTAAACTTTAACAATAATGAATTATAAGACAATGACAACTTGACGCGCTGTAGGTTTTTGTGGACGTCAACGTAAGTGGATTTCAAGCATTGTTGAATTTAAAACATATTTTGGGTACCTACGCACAATGAATTTAAAAATAGAATACATAATCAAGTTTTGATTTCTAAATTATTCTAGATTTGACAGGTACTAAAGTGCTCTAAGCTTGGAGGAGAGAATATAAAGGAGAGAGCGTTAGCAAGCGATAGTGAAGCCGCTTCCCCCACTGCAACCAGAACCTCTGTTATCGCGTTGTTATAGCAACCATCAGCATTCGGCAGCCATATTGTTTTTTTTGAACGTAAGTACCGCGCAAATCCTCACTCCAACCAGAACCATGGCTTGCATGCGTCTGCCCTCACCAGGTTACATTCCCCTTGCCATTAATATAAGCTTAAGCTCTCTCCTTTAGACAGGTTCTAATAACAATAACGTTTTCAAATTTCATACTTATACCTTAGGTTTAACGTTCTAATTTGGAGCAAATAAGATTTTGACACTAATACATCAAATGGAAGTGATAGTTCACTTGAAGTCCTATTAAAATTTTGATTATATTCTGTTTTGTACAGTTAAAAAGTCGTTTAGGCGGGAAGTTATGTGCTGTGAACATCAGATATTTATGAGTAAAATATTTCATTGCCCACAAAATTTACTAATATTTCAAAAACCAATTCTCCAGTTAATTAGCAAATTCATATGCATTCGTACTGTAAAGATAACCAAAGCACATTCCAATTCCAATTAACTATAACATATGCCGAACGCGCATAACGATCAATGAATTATGTTTGTTTTTCAAATAAACTTGTGAGTTATATAACCGCGTGCCTCGTATGTTCCTGTGGATTAGTCGTACGTGCAATAAACATAAAGTAGCTCGTCTCGACTTCGACTGTTTGTTGCTCATACGCAGAATGTTTATTTAATAAAGATATTAACTTTTATGAACAATATGTATGATTTACAGGTACGACGTAAATCATGTTTTATATTCGTTGTGGACACATGTGTTTCTCATATGTTGTTATTAATAATTCTGTAAATGTAAACTGAACCTTGGCGTACTATTATAATTTTATTGATATTATATTTTGTTTCCTGTTTGCTATATAATTTTTATTCTTTGTTTTAATACTGCTTATTTCTTGTTTACTGTTACATATTCTCTTGCGAAAGACAGATTTGACGATGAAAGAGTACAACATAATCGTGTTCTACGATACCTTCGCATATCTGTATTCACCTTAAAAAATAGTGTTAAACCGATTTAGATTTGACTACTTACACAAGGTATTTTCATTTACAATTTATGAAACGGGCTGTGTCTGTTATTATTATTTACGGTGTAAAGAAGTGTTATATACAGGAGACTCATTCGTCATTCTAAAACAAAAAGTCACTGTTTGGTAAGCTTTACCCGTTGGAATCATTGGTCCATATTTTTTCAAAAATGCTACCGGCCAGAACGTTACAGACAATGGAGATCGCTATAGAAACCTGATTACTTCGTTTTCTAATTGAATGGTATTAATGTGGAGGAGCAGTGGTTTCAACAAAATTGCGCAACACGTCACATAGCATGAGCCTAAATCGAATTATTGAAGGACACATTCGATGAGTGCATAATATCGCGCAATTAACCTGTGGATTGGACTTGTAAGATCTAGTGATTTAACACCTTTGGATTATTTTTTGCGGGGATACTAAGTCGCTAATCTACGCCGATAAACCAGAGATGATGGATTTCATGGAATCCAACATTCACCGCGATATTGCCGATATACAGCCCCAGCTGACTCAAAAAGTGATCGAAAATTAGACTTCCAGATTTTGCTTTATTTGAGCCAACCACAAAAATCACAATCAAACACTAATGACATAAAATTATCTTTCTAAAGAAGCCAATACCGTGGCCGTTATCACAATTTTTATGTTTTATTTCATTTCAAAGTTCTATACCTCTGAAAAAAAAAACACCCGTTAGAAATTGCATGCATCTTCCGACTTAGCCAGCTTATTTTGGCAGAATATAGTTAGGATATTAAGTTCAGAATACGAAATACAATTCAGGCTTGTCCCATGCTGGATTGGTATTCGCACCCGCTTTCAAGTTACAAAATAGCTGCCTTGATCCAAAGGACGCTCGCCATTATGATTAGTTTCATGCAGTATGCAATGTATATGGTTCATATTCATACTGAATTCGTGCATTCGACCATTCGAGAAGCAGTCTCGATGGAGCGGAACCGAGTCGCGTTGTTGTGGTGGGCGCTGTGCCAGCAGCAGCAGCTTCAGTCTGGGATTTTCTGCGTCCACAAGTCACAAGTAAATCATGCTATTGTTTTACTCCTTTTCTACTACAGCCGTTGCCGTTCATTGCCGTTGCTATTTCACGTGCGCTAACTTAAGGTATTAATTATAATTTATATGTGTCGGGTGTGAGCTAATTTTGGACGGATGCGTAATTCGAACCATTAGTTGGAGAGCAGATTTTTGGAGGTTTTAGAACATGCGACACAAGAAGTATAATCGTAACTAGAATAAGGAAATAAATGTAACACGAACACTGAACAACCTAACCTTTCATTCACAATTATTGAAAAACAAAATACTCTGTCCAATACATATAGCCTTCCGCCCAAACAATAAAAATAAACAGAGATAAAAGGTTCAATTTAATTCTACATCTTTTTGAATATAACAATATTTCAAACCTTCAAGTAAACTACCTTTTACGATTGATGACGAAAAAATCTGCATACGCAAATTACAGACTAATGCCCCGTTGCACCAACGTTAGTTAAATTTTATTTATTTAAACCAAGTTTAAAATTTAACGAATGTTGGTGCAACCGGGCATTAGTGTTTCAATTTGGTTAAATTAGACAAAAGTTGCCATGCTTGTTAATTAAACGATGTTTTTCACAAATAAATATATAGGTCACTAGATATGGGCAAAAAAAATTTTCGTTAATTTTTTCATTTTTGAATAATTTCTAAACTTTCGCATATTTAGAAAAATGTTTCAAATAAGAAAGGTACATATTTTTACTGTCTAACCAATGGCTCATATTCGATATACAGATTGTCCCATTTTACATTATATCCTTGAATATCTCGAAATGAAAGCATTTTACCGAAAAGTAAGCCGAATCATAATCGTCATGGTTTTGAGGGGGACATCGGATTTTGACAAAATGGCCCCCCTAGCCCCCCAAGGGGGGCCGAGAGGGGGTCAATTTATAAATTTTAAATGGGAACCCCTATTTTTTATTGCAGATTCTGAAAGAGCGTTAAAAATATGTAGGGTTTATTCGGATAATTTTTTCAATTTCCAACAGGTGGCGCTGTAATCGTAACCTCCCCGTAAAAAATAGGGGTTCCCAGTTAAAATTTTTAAATTGACCCCCATACCGCCCCCCCTTGGGGGCTAGGGGGGCCATTTTGTCAAAAGCCGATGTCCCCCTCAAAACCATGACGGTTATGATTCGGTATACTTTTCGGTAAAATGCTTTAATTTCGAGATATTCAAGGATATAATGTAAAATGGGACACCATGTATGATACCAGTGGCGGACTCCTGATAGTAATTATGACGCATGTAAATATTACCACAAATAAAAATAACTTACAAACGTTTATGCTGTTTTTGTTGTTTTTCCAACATTCATATTTTCATAAATTTAAAAAATCCTTCCCTGAGAGATTTTTTTGGATCCATCATTGTATGACACAAACTTATAGTTTTTACCAACAGTAATGGAGGTATAGGAATCATGCAAAAAATTCAGTAGTTAGTTTTCAGTTGATGAACACGTTTTAGGGTCCTTAGAGTACGATTTTAATAGTTTCGCGATGATATCTGTGTGTATGTGCCTGCTTGTTGGTCAGTCTGTGTGGATCTCAGGAGTTACGGTTTCTAAAAAACTACTAAACAAAACATTTGAATATTTTGTACATATATCAACTTTATCCCCTAAAGAAGAACTGATTAGATTTTGGAGATAATTCAATAACCGGAAGTGGTAGATTACTTGAAGCCCTTTCAAATTATTTTGAAAAATCTTAGTAAATTATGGCTTAATGACAATTTTCGTTATTATAATAATATTTAGAATATTATTATCTACAAATATTGTTTGAAACATTTTTCTCTTACTGTCTCCATTTACAAATTACAACACGTTAAATAAAAATTATATTTATATAGAAAAACAAAACAACGCTTAAAAAATGTCATTTTTTGATATGTGTCATAATTATAAACTAATTTTTTTGTAAGGTAGGTGTGAGCGTTTCTTGATTGCGTTGGCTATGTTTCTGCATTGTTTGATAAGAAATCTATGGCGGGAGGTATTGTGGTGTCCACAACAGATTTTTTAAATGAAACTAATAGTAAAAACTATCAACAAAAAGCATATTTTTTCCTGATTTTAATGATATTATCTTCATTCGTTATGTAGTGGGACGCATATCCCCTTGTAAAATTTATTTAATCTATTTAAATTTATTGAAAACAACGAAAACGAAAAAAAAATCAAATTGCGTCCATTTATGTTTCTGCATTGTTTGATAAGAAATCTATGGCGGGAGGTATTGTGGTGTCCACAACAGATTTTTTAAATGAAACTAATAGTAAAAACTATCAACAAAAAGCATATTTTTTCCTGATTTTAATGATATTATCTTCATTCGTTATGTAGTGGGACGCATATCCCCTTGTAAAATTTATTTAATCTATTTAAATTTATTGAAAACAACGAAAACGAAAAAAAAATCAAATTGCGTCCATTTCTGTAGAGATCCTCTTAGTGAATGTGGCATCATCCTTTTGAATTCATATGCGTAGCCGAACTCGCCAACCGTTTATGAGAATTATAAATATTCTTTGATGTCGCGCTGTGCAATGTAGTAGTGTGCTGTGCACCTAACCAAGCAGTAGAGAGTTTCACAACAAGGTAGAATTTCGGAGCCGTTGAAAATAATTTAGGCTGACGGATGATGTATTTCCTGTTGCACTTGTTTTGGTTTCGGGAATTATGAGAAATTTAAACAGGATTTAGTTTCTAGTGAGTTTAAATAGTTGAAGAATGTTATAAATAACGTACCTTCTCGCAAAAACTGCGGCATGATCCAGTTACTTGAGAACAGCATTCCACATCTGAAAAAATACAATATTTTAAACAAAGAAATATATAAGTATATCATTTTGCCATTTAATCATTTCAGCTGTGACATTTTACTTTCACAGATTTCGGTGATGATATTTTTCAAATACCTATCTAATTTATTAATATTGTTTTGAACAACTTTTGAATGAAACTATATGAAATAAATTAAATTTATTTTTATGTTGAAGGAAGATATGTTGAATGAGAAACTGGATATACCTAAATAATAAAATTTATTCATCGTTGTAAACGTTTCGGTTAACCTTTCTGTGCTAAAACTATGTTATAGGTGACAATACATTTTTTAACAAACATAAATATATAAAAGTTATTAATAATTACGTCAGGAGTGTGAGTTAAAGATAAACAATATGAAAAATATTATGAATAACATGGCAAGTAGACATCTTTCTGTTGCAAAGCAGAATCAATTATTATTGAGTGACAAGATTGATTAAACACAATTGTACCACGAGCTCTGTTTTGGGTGTTTTACGAGAGGTGCTTTAGCTTCAGTTTTAGTGCTGTGCAATGTTCCAAAATTATTTGTTCAATATTGCTATTGAAATTTGTTATTTCTTACTTGGATAGAGAGCTCGAAACCTTCTGTTTGTCCACTCAACTCATTCCTATGGTAACGGGATGGGTAATGGCAAGTGAGTGTGCGAAATTACTTTCGCTCACTTACCACAATGACGTAAGTGTAAGAGAGATAGATGAATCGACAAAAAGAATATGCGGTATTTTTTCATAAAATTTCCTTAAAAAAAATTCATCATTTACTTACCGTCCACGGTGGATGGTAAGTAGAACTTACCGTTCATGGTGGATGGTAAGTAAATATATATCATTCAAATTTTATTTTTGCAATACCTGTACAGTAAGTTACCCATTAATAACAAAATTTAAACACAGTAAGTGGAACTTTTATTGCACAATTGGTTTTCATGGTTACATCATTTACTTACCGTTCACGGTGGATGGTAAGTGAAACTTACCGTTCACGGTGGACGGTAAGTAAATATATATCATTCAAATTTTATTTCTAACCTCAATCTGTCAGCTGTTAATTTTGATACCTATTTTTCCTTTTCTTATATTTACGCAGGTATTGCAAAAAATATCTTACTAACCTCGAACTGTAAGTAATTTATTAGGTCTCGAATGTTTAGGAAATCTCGATCCTACGGGTCTCGACATCCCAAACTACATTCTCGACCTAAAAACTATCACTTACAGTTCACGGTACGTAATATACTATTTTAACCTCAACCTGACAGCTGCTAATTTTGCTACCTATTCTACCTTTTCTTCTATTTGCGCAGGTATTGCAAAAAATATCTTACTAACCTCGAACTGTAAGTGATAGTTTTTAGGTCGAGAATGTAGTTTGGGATGTCGAGACCCGTAGGGTCGAGATTTCCTAAACATTCGAGACGGTACAGTACGTAATATACTATTTTAACCTCAATCTGACAGCTGCTAATTTTGCTACCTATTCTACCTTTTCTTCTATTTGCGCAGGTATTGCAAAAAAATAGCTTTCTAACCTCGAACTGTAAGTGATTTTTTAGGTCTCGAATGTTTAGGAAATCTCGACCCTACGGGTCTCGACATCCCAAACTACATTCTCGACCTAAAAACTATCACCTATCACCTACAGTTCACGGTCCGTAATATACTATTTAAAATCACTTGAAAAGAAAAAGTTCATCGTGTAATGTCCGCTTAACGATATCTCAAATTCTAATGACGATATCATTATTAAATTATAAATTTAGAATTTGAATTATCAAGTTACTAGCTGATTTGATTTTGATAAAAATCTATCAATCGAAAGTAGTAGTTTACTTGAAGACCTAAGTTTGTTGGGCATATTGCACTAAATAAATAATTATATATATTTTAATTTTGTTAAATTTAAAAAGATGTATAATAAATAATATTGGCTACAATTTCTCTTTCAAACTTTTTTCTACTTTTTGTATCGTTTAAAAATTGATATTTGCTGGAGGTTGTGTACTGCTCACATCAGATTTTTTTAAGAGAAATTGATATAATTATATTTACAGATTATAGTGAACCATTCCGACATAGTTATATATATAATATTAAGCGTCAAATATTGATCTCGTGATCTCCTACTTGCGCAGAGAGTGTTTACATCAGTGTGCTACAACTTCCAGTGACAATAAGGAGGTAAAAGCCTACTGTTTCAGTGTTTATAAAATACATTTGAGCTAAGAGAAAACATAAAGTAGTACTCAATGATTTATCAGAATTTAAAGACTTGTTTATTTATCACGAATTATAAATAAACGATGTATTTTTAAATATGTTATGTTAATAATAAGATAATAATTGAACGTCGTGATCAATTACTATCAGCAGCCAAGCGATAAACAAGCAGCAAATATAAATACCGCCTTGACAATTACACACAGCGCATGAATAATTATATACGCAAATGAAATGTTATATTTAATTAAGTTCTTACTGAACATGTTTCTGATTGACACCCAGGTAATTATCCTTGCTTGTAATGCAATGTAATGAATAACTTTCGATGCAAGGTGGCTGAGGTGGCTGTTCCTCACGCAAATTGCTTTTGTTTAAAGAAAAACGCATCGTGACAAGTGTAGTTGTGTTTTTTTAAGTGCTGTGTAATTACTCAAGGTTTGAAGTTGTATTTCACAATTGATTTATTAGAGAAATTGTGTAATACAACAGTAGATAATACATGTTTAATGTTGAAATTTTAATGATATTGTTTTGTAGAATTTAATTTATTTTATATATAAAGTAAATTGAATTTTGTTGTAACAAAAGCAGATTACAATTGGTGAAACATTTGAACATTTCAATAAGTTAAAAAAATTTCCAAAACTTATACAGGCGATTCATAAAAGAGATTAGCGTTAACTCCATTTTTTTCATCATCTGTAACTTTGTTTCTAAATTAATTATATTATCAAAATATGTCAAATTTTATGCTAGCCAATCTTGATTACAACCTTAGTTAAAATAACTGTTCTGCAAATGGAAAATAAAGTTATGAGTAATAATAAAAATGGAGTTAGCGTTAATCCCTTTTATGTATCTGCCTGTAGTGAATAAGTAAAGTTTTTTTGTTTAAGGTCTGTACGATTTTTATTAAAAATCCCTGTTTTGAACTACAGTATGTACATAATTAACTATAATCGAATTTATAATTCGAATTTTTGATTAAGCGCCAAGATTGAAGATTTAAACAAAATATGCAAACAGTCGTATTTGATTAAAATATTTCAAAATGGTAATTGTGCCCATGATTCCTGAGAAATAATTTAAACATGGCAAATAATCATTAAAACTATGCCAAATGTCATCTATCAAACTCAAACAATACAACTGTTTGTATGTTTTGTTTACCATGGCACTCTGGAAAAAGCTACAAATATACATTTTATTTTACGTCTATCTCATGACAGATATATATCACATCTATAAATTTAGACTTATTCGGTGCAGATTTTGTTGCTGAATATTTTTTATATTTACACTTTTGTTCTAAAAATCATAGGGACCGGACAATCGCATAATGAAAATTTTAACATTGTATTTGCTAAGTCCTAGCAAGAAGTAGAC
Source organism: Poecilus cupreus (assembly GCA_963942605.1). Taxonomy (NCBI): domain Eukaryota; kingdom Metazoa; phylum Arthropoda; class Insecta; order Coleoptera; family Carabidae; genus Poecilus; species Poecilus cupreus. The sequence goes on from OZ012718.1 coordinate 23,082,703, forward strand.
ACCCGGTATGTACATACCTACATAAATAAAAATATGTTTAATGTATATTTTGTTGTTATACTTTTCGTAGAGTTATGTAGTTTTTTTGCACATACATTATTTTTTATATAATGTTTTAATTATTCGAAGACTTGATAACTTGAACTTTCTTTGTGAAAAATTTCGATTCGAGTTGTCGAAGTTCGACTGTATTTACAACTCACAAAATAAACTATGCATACTGTCGATGCGATGTATTACATATATTTTGATTTCTATGAGGACAAACAAATAATTGAAACACCTATTCTCATTAATTAAATTATTAAATAAATAAATTTCTATTTACATGTATAAAAAATCTGGTATGGGCACCACACTACTTTCTTATACAAATAAAACCAGCTGAACACGTATGACTTGTTCCTTGCGTATGACTTTATTTTGATAATTATTTAATATGTAGATGTAAACCTGTTTTTTTGTTCTCATTGCAACTATGAATTTATTTTAAATTAGAAATTAATTAATATCTAGTTTTCAAAACTTTCTAACTAATAATACAAATATTTCTTTTATAATATTTCACACGACACATATTTTGACACTTCACAATTATTTGACATGTTTGACACATAGATATTAAAAATGTTCCCATTGTAACTAAGATTATAGAAATATATTATTAAATATATAATTTAATTTTTCTCAAAATTAGATGCATGTACAAGAAAAATGCAAATAACATTTTATATTCCAAATATTTTTGCTTACATCTTTCTTTTGAAACTTTTTCTCACAGCTGATTCTATTTTTGAAATAAATGGAATTTATTGTTTTGTGTGTCGAGTATACTTCCTCTTCCGGTTTTTCAATTTGATTCAAAATCAACTCAGCTCTTCATTTTTTCATGAAACATATTATAAGTTTCGTTTATATATCTTGTCTCGTTCATGAGATATTACGCACACGGACATCCATCCATCCATCCATCCTCACGCACAGACATCATTGAGGAATTGGTCTTAACAAATTCAGTGGACGTTAAAATATGTATTTCCGCAAACATCTCGTCAACGATTTTTTTCATGATTCCAATACTTCCTTATACTTTGTAGAAGAAAGTAAAAATGTTTTAGGGTCCAAATAAGATTAATTATAAAATGTTTTTAGCTTTAAATTGTTTATACCTAAGTAAAAACTGACGAGTTTTCCATATAATTTAAATATTCATCTCGTTGTACTTAAGAAGATACTATAAATAAATCTCCTTCCATTTTTTCAGTGCGCTGACAGGATAATTTCAAAATTAATGATGAAATTTAAAAAGTAAATGTTGATATTTACGTCACATGAATAAAAATTCACATTATGCAAATTAACATAATAATTGTATGCATAACAACTTGATATGAGCAAGTCATTTAATATGATATTGATGATAATCTAAACAGATAAAACAAAAAGTTTGGTATTTGCATGTGCAGTGCATTACAATTAGATTAAATGCCGTGCTCATGTACAGCCGATAATTAATATAAAACATTCGTCTTCGCAAAAAATTTCCTGCATTCCTCTATAAACAAGTAATGGAGATATCAAGAGTTTTATTTAAATTAAGTACACATATTCATGTACACATAGGCTGCTTCATCTTGTATAGCCTGCAGTGGTACCGCGCGCCCATTCGTTTCGAATTGTGGTATTCTACAATTAGAATTCGATTTTCGTTTTCGATGGTACCGCAGTCAAGCGAATTCGAAAGTAGAATTTTCATTCGTGTAACTTCGTAAATATTACATCTTTTGTGAAAACATTACAGTAAAACTGGAATAATTGTTTTTTTTTTGACATTTTATGGTAAATGTCAACAAAATATTTTAAAGGTAATTTATTACTTTAAATGTAATATCACATTAATAATATTATTATATAGCGGATTATGTATGGTATATAAATGTTTAATTTTAGATGTTAGATACTAACATTCTGAACCAGATCATTATTGAAGAACACGAAAGAAGGGCTGTAATTAGACAATTTAACCTAGAAAGACGCACAAATCAAAATTATGTATTGACATTTACAGAAAAATTTAATGAATAATTATTGTTATTTTTCTACGCTAGCTATTTTGTTACATTACATTATTAAAGAAAGTAGATATTATGCTTTTTATTTTCATTTCTACATGTATGAATATTATTTTGCGACTTTAAAATTTTAACATATATTTCCGTCTCTCTCTCTCTTATGTAAATACATATGGAGACGAAAGGTATTTCACGTTCGTAACGAGGCGAAGCGAAAGACGAAAATTCTAGTGGTGGGGGAATTGTAGAAATGTGACTATGGTACCATTTTCTTAGAAACGAAGCGAAAATTAGAATACTATCGTGAGCGCGGTACCACCACTGTTTTTCTTTCTATTGGACATACTTGAGAAATATTATGTAACTTGGAGAACCAGTATTATTTACTAATAAGGGTTGTATAGGCCGTATAGCACAGGGTTGTATAGGCCCAAGTATACAAGGCATGATCAAAAAGTATCGATAATTTTTTAAGTTCGCGCGTAATTCATTATAGATGGAACACATTTTTTTTATAACGTTGGTAGACTCTCTATGGAGTGTGCTTAGATCATAGGGCAGAGAACTAGACGTAAGAAGCTATATGCTTTTCGAAGAAAAACGCTTAGGATAAGGAAGGTGAGAAAGATATATAGTACAACGTAAGAAAGAAAAGCAAAAACAATTTGGTAAGAATAATGTAATGCGCACGCGCTATGAACGAGCATAGAAGTCGGCACGGATCTTTAAAAATGGACATACATGAAAGAAAAATAAATAGAATGGAATAATGGAAAGTTATTCTAAACTTTTCTTCATTAACCGTACTTCTATTACATAACAATACAAAAATGGAAAAAGGTATTTTTCAAGTTTCAAACTACCAAGTTTTCAGTTAAAAACATGAAACAGAATAACCTCAAATCAGAAAATCCAGATGTTTCGTATCCGCCACTGGCGCGGCAATTCTAGTGTTTGCGCAGAAGCTTATTCCATACCACATTTTCTGTCTCACTCGATCCGAAACGTTTCTCTACTCTATGTTCCAAGGGCGTGCGATGTCAGTTTCAACCATATTAAACGGTTTGTTTGTATTTGACACTCACAAATTTACAGGCTCGGCGATTTTTTGTAGAGAACAAGATCCAAAAATCTGCGAATTTTTTTTTAAAATAAATATATAAAAATAAATATACCATCACGTCTTTTACCCATTATGGGTGTGGCACTCTGCTTACGCAGACCTCGGTAAGTGATATATTTTTTCGTGTGAAATGCGGTTACCGGCCGTCAAATCATAGCCCCCAAAGATGTTAGTGGAGGAACCATAGGGGTAAATTTAAATTGGCAACTGTCAGCTGTGGGATTCGAACGGAGGATCTCACGATTGATAATTGTAGTCACATGAATGTTCTAATTTATTGTTCGGAAAATTATTTAAATGGAATTAAAATAACTTTTCGTGATAAATAATTAATATATATTTAGTGACAATAAAATATATCTGAACAATTGTCACTAATGTTTATCTATATTGGCTGGAGCCAATATGAATAAAAAATATTTTTATTTATTGAATTGTAAATAATATATGTAATAAATTTACACAGCGAGACTTTAATGCTTGTATATTTTTCTAATTTTTTCTAATCTGTTTTTTTTACAAAAATACATAACTACCAAAAAGAATTACCCTTTTTTCTTTTTTTTTTGGTTTCTTGATTTTTATAAATTCAAAAATAATAATTTGTAGTAGGCCACTACACTACCCCCTCCCATCAACAAAAAAAAATAAGGAAAAAAACATATACATGAATTCCATTTATTTCGTGATTTTTCGTGATAAATAATTAAAATATACGTGAATTACATGAAGTTAAATGTTTGATTACCACTGATAAATTTTGCTAAAGTAAAATTTATTAGTTAGAAATAAATAATATATTATGTATGTATTTAAAATAATATACTTACGAATTAAAATCAAAACAAAAAAAATTGTCAATTTAGTTGCCAACTATTTTGACACTTTGACAATCTGACAGCTCATTGAGCTCAATAATAAAAGAAGTACAAAGAATTTAGAATAGGATATATATGCGGCATAACATCATTATAAAGGTATTTAAAACTTAAATATCTGTTATATCATCTAGTACGATGTTTTTGGGTGTAGTCAAATGACTTATTTTCCATTTTGTGACTAGTAAACGCCCCCATTGTTTCTCCAAAGGGCGATGCAAGCAAAACGTCAATGTATAAAACATATTTTAATTTTATTGCATCTCTGCTAGTAAACAAATGTTTGTAGTGCGTCAGGGAAAAATGTCCCTCGCCTGGTGAATTGAGAAATACCTCGATGTCTTCATGTCTCCGTGGCTTCGCCTCGAACGCTGGATTCTCTCGCATCGGCTCTCCGGAATACAAATTGGTGTTTACAGTTTATAAAGCATTATTTGCATTTGTGTCGCGCTGCGCCGTGCTGTAAATAACGCGCGCTCTGCGCAACCTCTCACGCCTTTTCCACATTTGTGCCACTGTAATGTGCCGGGTTTATCACCTACAGGTTATTTTAATAGATTTGCTTGGGTTTTTATATCACTTTATATAAAATTTATAAATATGTTCCTCTGATTTGTGGCAATAAACGTCCAGTTTAACTTGCACGTGAATAAAAACTGGATTTAATGTGTTGGTTTCACTCGGTCATTCATTATACGAAAGGTAAATAAAATAACAAGTAGTAATAATATTACTTTTTTGTACCTATACATAAAATGTGTTGTTTCGCGTTGTCTAAGTAACATCCGAAATGTCAGTTTCCCAGGAGTCCACCAAATAGCGTATGGGAAATTTCGGCGATTATTTTTTGACGTTTCTTAAAACCAATGAAATGCTTTATTGTATGTCACGTGTCTGCGTTTTAACCAATCCTGTCATTATTATACTGAGAATAATGCTCTTGTGATTATTCCCGGCAATTTTCTCTGTAGCTTTTTTGTTTTTGTTGACAGATGTCAAATGTCAGATAGTTATCATCGACACAAGTAAAAAAGAGCAAAAAAGATAGATTTAGTGCTGTGCCTGGTGATGAAATCAAAAAATAATCTAATTAAATATAACTCGAGAGTTCGATAAATTAGAAAATAATTCTCCAGTATCTTTCTCAAACTTGTCGCCATTTGGCAATAGCCACTCAAGCCCTACGGCCTTTCGTGGCTATTGCCTGGCAACAAGTTTTCGAAAGATCTGTCAAATTATTTTCAATTTATTCTCACCCTCTTGCTATATTATTACTGATTATTTTTTGATATTTCTTAAATCAAAAGAAATGTGTTTGTCACTTGTCTGAATTTTAATCAATCCTGTAATTATTATAGTGCTTATTTTTGACGTTTCTAAAAACCAATGAAATGCTGTCTGCGTTAATCAATACTGTCATTATTGTACTGAGAATAAAGCTCTAGTGATTATTCCCGCCAATAATCGCTTTAGTTTTTTTGTTTTTATTGACAAAAGTCAGTTGTCAGATAGTTACCTTCACCACAAGTAAAAAATGAGCAAAGAAGATAGATTTAGTGGCGTGCCCGATGATGAAATCAAAAAATAATCTAATTAAATATAAATCGAGAGTTCGGAAAATTATAAAATAATTCTCCAGTATCTTTCTCAAACTTGTTGCCATTTGGCAATAGCCCCTCAAGCTCCATGGGCTATCGTGGCTATTGCCTGGCAATAAGTTTTCGAAAGATCTGTCAAATTATTTTAAATTTAGTCTCACTCTCTTGTCATATTATTACGATAATTTTTTTTTGACGTTTCTTAAAACCAATGAAATGCTTTATTGTATGTCACTTGTCGGCGTTTTAACCAATCCTGTCATTATAATACTGACAATTAAGTTCTAATGATTATTTCCGGCAATAATCTCTGTAGCTTTTGTGTTTTTATTGACAAAAGTCAGTTATCAGATAGTTATCTTCAAAAATGGACAAAAAACTCTCTTGTTATATTATTATTGAATATTATATCCTACATACATACATATATAACATCACGCTATATCCCACTCAGTAGGGTAGCACGAATCTAGAAACACAGTCAACCAATAATCAATCTCCTCCAAACATTCCTATCCTGACACACCACTTTTGCCTCGTCCACATTCATAGTGCAATTCATACATGTTCGTTTATTCTTCACACTCGGAATCATTCGTTCACGCAACAAACTATCAATCATACCCAACAACTTATTCCTCGGACGCCCACGCAATCGTTCACCTTCAATCTCACCCGCATATATTAGTTTCACCAACCTTTCATTCGACATTCGCTCAACATGTCCAAAGCACCTCAACTGACTCACTCCTAATACTACAATAACTAAACTTATTTGATTATGAATATAAGTTGCCTAGTATAATTAATTATAAATTAATACAAGTAAAAATTAGACAATATACTTTCCAGTCATAAAATTGAAGAGCTATCACGTTCAAAATTAAATATAAGGCATATTAATATTTACTTTTGATTTATGAGCACCGGATATCGAAATTCAAGATTCCAAGTTCGTCATCGCGTCAACCATTCCTGATTTGAATATAAAATTCTCTTGAACTTGTGTGGGATGCGTGGCAAACTACCAACAGGCAACAGCACTGCGTCGTACACATTTTATGTGACACGTTCATTGTTCTACGAACTCATCCATGAATTACAGTTTTATTGGAACGTACCTATTTGTTTTACGACGTTGCGAACTATCATAAATAACGTTATGATGCTTTTCCATTCTCAATATGTTTGCACTTTAACTTTATTTAAATTTTTAATGCTTGTTGCAAATACTAAGGGCTAGTTACAGAAAACGTTGTTAACTACATTGTTATTTATTTTAAATGTTAACAAGAGCTAGAACCAATATGAGTGACACCACATTTTATACATATTGTTATTTTAATTCCATTGTTTATAATTTATAGTTTAATTTATCTATTTTTACATAAATAATAATAGCACAATAATGTTTTTAATACTTGATTATTAGTTTAACAGACTTTATTAAATGTATGCAAGTTAGAATAGTAATAAAAAAATTACATTTATTACATGCATTGTTTCGTTCAATTCAACTTTTTCTTGTAGTTATGATTAGCTAACAACGCTTTATGCAACTGTATATATTATATTATAAGTAATATTGTTTTATATTTTTTCAGGATCAGAAAACTCAAAATGGCCGAATCCTGTATATTAAACCAATTGAAACATATTTGAAAACAGGTTAGTGTGTTTCAATGTTTTTATCAGCAAATTTTTTATGACACCTGAATAAGATCTCGGAATCCCTATATCCGATGAAGGACATCTTATGCATGATATATAAAACCCCTAGTAGTAGTGACACTTGTTGTGAAAAGTTATTACCTACTTATTTCAAACTCAAACTAGTAAACTAGATTAGTAGCAAAAATAACTATATGCTATATAAACACAATTGTCCTAGTTAGGAGTTATTTTTTAGAATTAAATTAAATTCTATAAAAATTATTTTACAAAAACTTTTTATCAATTGAACCGACGAAAAACTGAGAAGCGAAAAATTACTGTATTTTATTTTTCGCTTTTTCATATTTCGTCGGTTCAAATTTTTGTTTAAATTTTTAGTGGTTACCTATTTTTCTACCTTTATGGGTGGAGTTTTTTCAATCGGATAACCCAGTACAAAGTTGTACGTGGTAGAATCTATTAACAAGTAAAAATTAAGTGGGTGAACAATGATCATCCCCTTTTTCCCTACCCTTAGAGGTGGAATCTACGGGTGCTATTTAAACGAGCCAAATTTCAAGGTGTACCCTATCCAATAAAGAAATAAGTATCAAAATCGGACTACTCTGTGAAAACTGAGATCATACATAAAAAATTTAAAAAAATATACTAGTCGACCAAAGAATCTCCTCCGTTTTTCGTAGATTAAAAATGTGAATAATTACTTATTTTATAAGCTAACATAAGTTAAATATTATTAGGTTAAACACGTTACAGAAAAGCGTTTAGACAACACATTACAAGATATTTGTTTGTGAAGTTATTATTTTTATCTCAAGCGTTCTAATAACATGAAACATATTTTAAACTTGTCACCTGTCTTTGCCGTGAAAAAAGGAACATATTCACTTATTAATTCTTGTTTTTTATATAGACCCACAAACTAATCGGTCCGAATAAAATAATTAAAATATTTTATGATTAGACCTGTTACACAAATGCATTCAAATAACATGTGATAAGTACCAAATTTGTACAGTATGTCAAAATAACTCAATTCGTACTTCAGCTACTTACATAGTGACTTAATTACCTATTTTCACTTACAATTATTAGCAATTGTTGCAACATCTAAAACTACCAATATAAAATATGAATTATTCTTAGAATTACAATTTTAGAAGAGACATCTATTGAAATATTGTTGAAGTAATTTGGAACTATTTCAATAATTTAATTATACAGTGATATATAAAGTAGTAGTATTTGTTTTATACACTATATAATTTTAAATTTATATGTAAAAGAATTAAAATTTAAATTTAAAAAAAGTAAAGCTATTTTCTATTTTGATGAAAGAAACTATGCTGTTTGTCATTTACTGACACAAAAAAAAAAAATAGAGAGCAGGCTATCTCTATTCCACTAATTGTAAGTGGAAAGTTTAGAGTTCGCAGGATCCTCAATCAATATTTATCAATTAATGCCTGAATTTTGAAGGTATGAACACTAGCGCTGGTTTGTATAAGTCAAATTTTAATTGCTAATCGTAATTGATAATTAAGTAGCTCAGAACGCAACTTTAAAGATTGTTCTAATTAACATGGCACAGGAGTCAATTAAAATAATCATTAACATTTATACTGTACATTTTTTTTTATACGTAAAGAAATCAAAATCTGAAAACTTTTATTGAGCAAATTATAAAAGAGAAGTGATAATTTTATCAAAGTTACTGATTAGTTTGTGTTTTAAAGGTAAAAAATTGTAATAAAAAAACCTTTTTATATGTACATAACCCCTCCAAAGTAATAATAATAATATTTGCAATATTCTACTATGAAACGCGCGCAAATATAGTCAAATTGAAAAATTCTCATGTGTGTAGCAGTTGAAACATTCGAACAGTATTAGAGTTCATTGACCAGTAGCAATATTTCACATTTAGAATCGAGGCGGTGCGCCTTTGAAGTTCGCATTTGTTATGCAACAAATGACGAAGCGCTAGTAAAAATAACAGTTGACAGTCGTATGCAACATATGAAAATAATTCACCTGCAAACTACAAGCAGAAACAGATGTATACGAGAATCCCACAGAATTCAAAACCTTTTTTTATCGTTGTGAATAACAAATTAGCTTGGTGACAAATGAATATTTTTTAAATACTTAAAACCAATAAAAACTTCATATTCATATTGTTTTATAGACCTATTAATGCATAAATTTATTGATTATGGAAATTTTGATGTATTTTTGTGTACACAATACAAAAATATTGAACTAGATTTTGTTTTGGTCATATATTAATAATAATTTAATAAGTTGCAAATGAATGTAACTAGGCGGTTTGTTGTAATTTTCTTAGAAATCCATTTTAAATTTAACCGCATATGACGTGCATTATACCAGAGAATATTATGTCACCTTAAGAATTAATACGAGAGTAGAAAATAGACTAACATTACATAATTTGCGACATGTGTTTTTATTCTTTTTCAGTTTATTACTTGAAAACGAGAATTCGAACGCAAAAGATGACATATAACAATTTTATTGTATAGTCGCGAATAATTTGTTAATTTTTGCAAAGCAACGCTCACGAGCTTGAGTTCGCGGGTTCACATCTTGCTTTCTTCAACGTTAAAAAAAAATACAACTCTAACTAAATGGTTTGGATTGCATTATAAAAAAAAGTTCATAATATTTTAGATTGTCAAATATAATTATTTCTTTTTTGCAAGAAAGTAACACACCTCTTAAATTTAACTTAAATGAATAAAATACAATCGCAACTACATTACTTTCTTAATTAATAGGAATGATGATCAACTGTGATGAATAATAAAATAAGATTCTGCGTACAACTCTCGAAAAAATTAAAATTGACAAATAAAATACACAAAAATTATAAAAACATCGATACACGACATCACAACACATTAAAAAAAAGAAATAATTCCACAAGCAACAATTAAAAAATTGAATTTTTCGTTACCGAATTAAATTATTAGTTGTCCAGTGACTGAATTGTGCGGTTGGAAAAAAATTTTTAAACAAACCTTTTAAATTAAAATTTAAATTAAAAACAAGCCCTCGCTGAAAGATTGAAATGCGTTGTAGGAACAAAATTTTATTAGTTTTATTATTATTAAACATACATCTTATCTCGACATTTCAATCGTTACACAAACTTACTGATTACTATAAACATTAGGATAATATATTTACATTTTTCAAATGTAAATTGCATGTACTGTAGGTGCACCTACAAGAACTTGTGTAAAAATAAATCAAAAGAACTGTCAAGTTACATTGAATAAATTTGAAACAGTGCTGACTGTCTGATACGTTCAAAATGATTTCTAGATATTATCTTATAAATTATGCATACATGCTCGTACATATCTACATGTTACATAAAGCAAGTTTTGTTTTACTTTGCTGATTTAATCAATAATTATTGGATTATTAAATGACAATCGAGAACTTGTCCATTTTTCTCTTTCTAAAATTGACTTCGACATTGACATCGTAGCAGAGATTATCTTAAAGTTTCGCAAATCTAGATCGTTCTTATTTCTAGTGAATTCACTTAGGTAACTTTTCATATATAGATAGGTTAGAATTCTGCCAAGCAGGGCTACTCACTTACTCACTAGTTACCAGTAACGATTCAATTTTGATAAATAATGGGTCCTAGATGAATACATTATTTTGACAATGTATGTATATGTGTGTATATTTGAAATTTGAACTATATTATATACCATATAAAAATTAAATTTGCGGGAGGTTATGCGCTATCCACATCAAATTATTTTATTTTGTACCTACTTAGTGCAAATCAAATATACCGGGAATTTTTTTTCTATAACACTGTTTTGGAAACTGGGCATTCCTCTACTAAAAATTGTTATGGAATCACTAACATTCCATACGCAGCGTATGGAATATTTTCGACGAATCAGAACCGCTTATTAGCGCGACATATGAAGTATCTTGATTCAGTTACTATGGTTACGTCTGTTTGTTTTAATTTGATTTATTTGAGTTTGACGTTTTCAACAGTTATATATTTGTATTTTTGTATAATTTCCAAAACCTTTTTATAGAAAGTATAGTCTACAACATGTAACGGAATGGCCTATCCCACGCTCGCAAACCGTAGCCCTCGCCTTTGGCTCGGGCTACAAACTTTTTGCTCGCGTGGAATATGTGCCATTCCATTACTTGCTGTAGAATATACTATTATCAGTATACATAGGGATGTGTCATTACTACAGTTACAGTCAAAATAATTGACAGCAATGTATTAAAGAGTTTTTTTATGAGTTAACATAGGGATAACTTACAGTAATTAATAATTATAATTCCTATCAATTCAATGTAATTTATTAAGTACTAAAGCAATTAAAACAAATTTTTTTTTTCTTATGGGGTAAATAGCTCCATGGTAACGCATCGGACTGTGGATCGTGAGATCCTCAGTTCGAATCCCACTGCCGACAGTTACCAATTTAAACATACCCCTGTGGTTCCCCCTCCACTAACATCTTTAGGGGCTATGATTTGACGGCTGGTAACCGCATTACAAATGCAAAAATATATATCACTTACCGAGATCTGCGTAAGCAGAGTGCCACACCCATAATGAGTAAAAGGCATGATGATATATTTATTTATTTTTTGTTTAAACTACATTGTTTATTTCATTATGATTAACTATTGTTAATGATCAATGTAAATTATCCCTATGTTTACTCTTTAAAATAACTCGTTAATACATTGGTGTCAATCAGTTTAACTGTAACTATGGTAATGACACATCCCTATGTATACTGATAAAAAAACATTTTTTTTTTAACAATAATATTAATTATTTGTATGGATAAACCAGAACCTACACTTTTGCTATTTCTAGATGTGTGAAATAAATAAAATAAGTTATCTGTCGATTTACATTTATGAAACGAATGAGCTTATTTGATAGGGAATTTTTGTAATTGGTAATATTAGGCATATTTCTTCTCTTTGAAAATTCGGTGATAAGATTAAAAAATTAGCATAACCTAAGTTTAATTGTAGCTTTAAATATATTTTCCTATTTCACGTACAAAACGCAATTTTGTGACACTGTTTTTCTCAAAAACAATGCTACAAAATTGAATTTTGTGCAACTGTTTTTGGGGAATTTATTATTTGTAAAATTAACAGTCTGTCAAACTTGGAGCTGTCATTGCTCACGTAAAATTATCGAATCGGAGCCCCTGCGTCGGGGTTGCGGCCTGGGACTCGATAGGCCCCGCGGGCAAAGCCCCTTGGTGACTAGTGGTATATTAAACATGCCATACAATATTATTTAATTTTAATTTTGTTTTTTTGAGTTTATGAACGTGAAATAGGAAAAGTAGTATGAACAACTCGTGTTACAATGCCTAATTGTAATACTCGTATTTTGCGTAACTCGCCTGCGGCTCGTTTACGGAAACTATACTCGTATTACAAAAAAGGTCATTGTAACACTAGTTGTTCAATATACTATTCTTTCTCTCAGTTTCATTTTAATTAACAATTTGTAAAATTTGTAAAAATATTGTTTAATAGAAATTCTGAATTAATATATCAACACACCATTAACCACTTTAGGTGGTGTGGCACTCTTCTTTGCAGATCTCGTTAAGTAATATATTTTATACGGTTATCAGCCATAAACTTATGCCCCCAAATATATTAGTTGATGGTTAACCACAGGGGTTAAGTTAAAATTGCATGTACAAACCTTGATAATTGTCAGCGCAATAAATTGTGAGCAAGAGTAAAGAAAACGACGATGCCAACCTTATTAAGCTATAGCGGAAGCTGTTTCTGTACAATTTCGAGGTATACAAAACTAGAGTCATAAAAGCATAATAGTATTATTGCAACTATAATTGCAAGACAAGGATATTTTAATTTTTTTATGCTTGTAAATTCTTAGAAGTATTTCATACCTGTACTTTTTCTTGACATTTTATTGCTATTTAATTGTTTTTTGTACATATATAATCAAAACAAATAAATAAGAAACTTGGTTTTGTTAAATCTAATTATTTTCGCTGAATACACAACAAATAAACATTGAACACAAGACCGCAGATGGTTGACTTTGTATTTAAAAATTGGATACGCACATATTTCTGTTTATATTTTTTCTATAATGTAACGGTAAATATGACTGGAAAAAAATGTTGGCATAAAATTCAAATTTCTATAATCAAGAACAAATTACCAATGCAAATCATAAAAACTATTAATAATAATAAGTACAGTAATAAATCATTGAGCTGAATGTTGAATTATGGAGAAAATATCTCCATTGTGACCGGACTGTAGAATTCGAAATCTTCAGTTCGAATTCCGCAGACAAAGTCAAATTATTATAATTCCCTCTGGGCCACTATCACTTAGGTAGCCAGGATTTAACGATTATAATAGTAATTGTACTGCTCGACAAAAATATATCACCGCGATCTGAAATGCATACATGAACATGAAAATCTGGACACATGCATTTAACGTGGAAAAACAGTTTTTCCTTGCGTCAGATAAGTTTTGGTTAAAATGCTTCAAAAAAATAATGTACATAATTAAATTTTGTATCTAAGTCTGTATTCATATATTATTAGGTACGTTTTTTAACCGAAATAATTGGATTGAATAAAAATTGCATCTTTAGTATTTATATCGAAATAAAATAAACAAATGTAAGAAATTTTTGACTTTCAAAAAATTTTAGTTTATAATGCATTTCTAAATGTTTTAAGTGACAATAAAATAGCTATTTGTATATTTAGAGCGCAAATTTATATTTTTTTAATCGTGTGAGAGCGACTTTACGCTCGAATTATACAGAATATTTATCCGACGACTGATTATAAAAATAAAAACAATGATCTAATTTAAATAAAATAAACACATGCATGACATTTCTGTCATAGATTGATGTAACTGTTCTTTTGGTTCTTTTACTTTGTATCCATGGTGATGAATTAGTAAAAAAAGAAAAACCAAACTTTTATCGCTCGTTGCTATACGAGACGAGAGACAAAAAATTTATCTATTGTTGCTATTGGAGACGAGCGACAAAGTAAAATTTCTCAGAAAACATCAACTTTGTGTTGACAAATGCAAACGCCAGAGGAAACTTTCTATAGCAGTCGTCGGAAAAGTATATTCCTATATTGTGTATCTAGTAGGAAAAGTGATATATTCCCGGACGATGGTGGAAATTGCAGGACGAACCGTAGGCGAGGCCTGTAACACCAGGAGTCCGGGAAGTTTACTTTTCCTACGTGGTACACATACTACTTTTTTTTTCGATCGGTTTATATTCAATAATTAGTTATTTTATATTTCATTTATAAACGTCAGACAACCAATAGGACATAAAAATATTGCGTTGTTTTGATAAAAATATCTGAGGATAGCGTATCCATGGTTTTTTTTTTTTTTTTGACTAGCGACGAATACTTAAGATATTCCCGTACTGTTATTTATCGTAACCTAGCAACGACACTAAAATACCGAATTAATGTTGTTCTAAAAAAATTCCTTTTAATTATTTGTAACTTTTTATCATACCTATTCGTTTATTCCTCGGGCGTCCATGCAATCGTTCACCGTCAATTTCTCCTCATATACTCCGAGGTAAGGATCATGAGGTCCTCAGTTCGAATCATACAGCCAATGGAAATTATTCTAACTATATCTGTCCACTAATATTTGTGGAGGTCATTACTAGACGGCTGGTAACCGCACATCACACGCAAAAATTACCAAAATTTGTAAAAGCAGAGGGTCACATCTAGAATGGGTAAATGACGTGATGATAATAGTTATTTACTTTACAAGTGGGCAAAGTAAGGAATTACCCACGAGAGAAATTTTAGCACACGAAGCCGAAGGCTGAGTGTGATAATTTTATCGAGTGGGTAATTCCACTTTGCCCACGTGTGAAGTATAACGTTTTATTCAACACCCTCCATTTAAAATTTATAAAAGAATTATTATTTGACAGTGACATGCTTTAAATTTTTAAATTAAACTGTCAATCGAAGTAGTCACCAAGGTGTTGTGTGTTATTATTATTGTTATAAATAAAAAAATACTCACTAGTGGATTTTATCAAAATTATACCCACTAGTGGATAATCTGTTACTTTGCTTGTTTAAAATCGCCATAGTTATAGAGCATTTATTGAGAGGTGTTGGATAAACCTATTTATTGTTATGTTTTTGACATACATTTTTTTTTCAATTAAAAAGAACAAATCATACAGCTGTAACATCAGCGTAAAATTTGATGACCGTTTTTATTCGCATTATAGTAAAAAACTACAATGTGGAGTGGAATGACGGCATGTCAAGTTTAGAGCGATTTGTTCGTCACATATCAAAATAAAAACGGTAATATTATTATCAGTAACAGCAGTGAGCGAGCCAGCAGACCATCAGTCGTCAGACGTCAACTGTTTGACATCAGCAGCGTAATAACAAGTGTTAACCACTTCCGTTTCCGACAGCTTTTCCGTGCAAGAAAAAGATTAGGTATTACTGTAGTAAAACACACGACATACCATTACACTGGCGACGTTTACATACATGCTAAATATCTACTATAAAGCTGCTTGCAAAGCTTGCAATTATGATTAGCAATTAGGATTAAAAATTATACTTTGCCTTATGCATTTATTTTTCAGAACTGATTGAAAAGCTTACAAGCTACATTATTTTCAATTTTACTATTAGCGAATAGGAGATATCGTGCTCTCTTTTTTCTTCTGTCGGAAACGTCAAACAACAGCGTATAAATGTACTTTTATCAAAATAGAAAATTGCGTTACATAATAGTATATTATCCAACACCTATCAATAAATGCGCTATAACTATGACGATTTTAAACAAGCAAAGTAACAAATTACCCACTAGTGGGTATAATTTTGGGGAAAGTCACTAGTGAGTATTTTTTTATTTATAACAATAATAATAACAGACAACACCTTGGTAACTACTTCGAATGACATTTTAATTTAAAAATTTAAAGCATGTGTCACTGTCAAATAATATTTCTTTAATAAAATTTTCATTTATTAAGAGGTGTTGGATAAAACATTATACTTCACACGTGGGCAAAGTGGAATTACCCACTCGATAAAATTATCACACTCAGCCTTCGGCTTCGTGTGCTAACATTTCTCTCGTGGGAAATTCCTTACTTTGCCCACTTGTAAAGTAAATAACTATTATGATACAAGTGTATAAGTAAGCTTTTAAAGCACGTATGACGAGTTTAAGAGCACGACGCGAGGCGGAGTGCTTTTAACGTCGCTAGTGCTTTAAAAGCACTTATACACTTGTGCCATACGCTATTTTTTATTATACCTGCTTCATACTCTGGAAAAAAGTGGAAAACAACATTTTGATTTTGATTCATTTCATAATTTTGCGCGTGTGACGTTTGACGCAT
This sequence comes from Poecilus cupreus, assembly GCA_963942605.1. Lineage (NCBI taxonomy): Eukaryota > Metazoa > Arthropoda > Insecta > Coleoptera > Carabidae > Poecilus > Poecilus cupreus. Next base: position 23,099,535 of record OZ012718.1, read on the forward strand.
GTCGTTTACATGGAGATTGGTTAACATTTAGTGTTTACGTTTACATTTTTGACGATATTAATAGTAATTATTTTTGTTGTTGCTTAGCAATCTTTAAAGCACGGCGTGTTTTAATCTTGCGTTTACGAACGCTGTAGCGTGTTTTAAACACGGATTATGATGCAAGTATAATAAAAAAATAATTCAAATATATTTTTAACTTAAATGATAAATTATTTGGTTATACATCAAATACTAGTTTATTTATTGCTAATAATTAAAATTAAAATGGTCTTTTGTACTACTTACTAGCAATAACAATAATTTCAATATATTATTTCCAATTTGTTTAAGTGATAATGCACATGGATGTAGACGACGTGAAAGTGGTGCGCCAGGATAGGAATGTTTGGAAGAGATTGATTGTTGGCTGATTACGTTCAGGATGATGCTACCCTACTGTGTGGGATATAGCATGATATTATATGTGTACGTATGTATAATGTTAAGAATAATTTAAATTTTAAATCGGTAATTTTAAGCCGCTCGAATTGATTACAAATATATCTCACTCAGTGGAATAGCATTAACCCTGAAACAATCAATTTATTCCAAACATTCTTATCCTGACACGCCATTTTCACCTCATTCTTATTTATAGTGTGATTCATACATGCTCGTCCATTTTTCACATTTGGAATCATTCGTTCATACAACAAAGTTTCAATCATACCTAACAACTTATTCCTCGGGCGCCCACACAATCGTTCATTCTCAATCTCTGTCACATATTTAAGTTTCATCAAAATTTCATTCGATTTCGCTCAAGATCAAATCACCTAAACTCTCTCACTCCCATTTTCTTAACAATATTCGTCTCAGTCTCACACTCACTGTGCATCAACGTATTCCGGATCCGGATACGAACATGTACACCCAAACGCTCCTCTCAAATACCTCATTCCCAGATTATTCACTATGCAGAATTACAGTCAATACATCATAACATATAAATAAGAAAGGAAGCAAATACAAGGAAACGTATTTATTAATTACGAAATATGTCTTGAGTTTAATGTTACATTTTTGGAAAACATGATTCTTTTACAGCAAGAGAAACGTTAACTTCATTCCAATTTGAGTATTTCAGTCCACGTACTTCATTTTATAAACAATAGTTATTTGTGTATCAAGTGCGGATAGAGCATTGTTTGTTGCACGCGGCGAGAAATTGTTGATCGAGGCGAAGCAGAGATCAACAACTCGACAAGTGCACCGAACAAGCTCTATCCGACGAGATACACACAATATTTTTTCTACAATCGTTGACCAATGTCAAGCTGTAGAAAAAAATTAATTTTCAAAATTATCTTTGGTCCCGCCTATAACAATTCAGTAAAATTGTAGTTACCCATGTCACCGTAATCATGACAACGTTTATGAACAAAATAAAAATTTTCAAAGAAATCATAATTTGACACATGGAGTACATTTGACATATGGAGTACATTTGACATAAAGTCTACAGAGTGAATACGTTTATGGTGATTAAGTTGAAGTGTATGTACGTATATGCCAACTGTATTTGCAATAGCAAGGTTATTACCAGAAAAATCCAATGCATCATTTACTTTTATCTAATTTATTTTTGTCGCACTAGTGCGACAATATGTCACTTTGTCGCCCTAGAGCGACAATTTTGAACATTTCCTAACTAAAAATGGAATAACAATGTCGATATTGTACAACGATTGTAGAAAAAACAATGTGAACAACTGCGATGGAATGAATATTAATACAACATGTCTGTCTATTTTAAATTTATACTTGCAACGTAATTCTGTTTACTGTTTATTATTGTCCTGTATGTTTTCCTGACAAAAACATACATCTAGTACGTAGAACATTGAATTTTTAATAATAAAAAAAAAAAATACAGAACTAACACCCAAACTTGTTTTCTTGTAAAATAAAGCTGTTCCTATACCTGAGTAAATTATTAGCCAATTTAAACTTCACATTTTTAACAAAACAACGAATATATGATTGTGAAACAAACTGCAAAATATTATACAAAACATTATAAGTTTCACTCTCTATAACAACGATATTTTGTTACAAAGAAGTTACGGTCGTAGGGTTAACTGCTGCAAACTTCATTGTATATGATTTACCTGAGGCTTGTAAAAGGCTTTCAATGGCAATATTCATGGCTATAGCTTTTATAGCGATTTTTATTTGTATTTTTTATCTTTCGGGAATATTTTAGTAGTAATTTATTAGCGAGAATTTATGAAGAAAACATCAATAATTTAAGATTTTAGATTTTCTTTTTACTTTCTTATACAAAGTATAAGGAAGTATTGGATTCACGAAAAAAATCGCTGACTAGATTTTTACGGAAATGCATATTTTGACGTCTACTGAATCCGTTTTGACCAATTTCTCAATGATGTCTGTGTGTGAGGATGGATAGATGGATGGATGGATGTCCGTGTGCGCCATATCGCATGAATGAGACAAGATATGTAAACAAAACTTAGAATTTATAAGTTTCATGAAAAAATGAAGAGCTGAGTTGATTTCGAATGAAATTGAAAAACCGGAAGAGCAAGTTTACTAGACACACAAAACAATAAATTCCATTTATTTCAAAAATAATCAGCTATGAGAAAAAGTTTCAAATAAAATATGTTAGCAAAAATATTTGGAATATAATATGTTATTTGCACTTTTCTTGTACATGCTTCTAATTTTGAGAAAAACTAAATTATATATTTAAGAATATATTTCTTTAATCTTAGTTACAATGGGAACAAAAATTAAAACATTTTTAATATCTATGTATCAAACGTGTCAAATAATTGTGAAGTGTCAAAAATATGTGTCGTGTGAAATATAAAAGTAATATTTGTATTACTAGTTAGAAAGTTTTGAAAACTAGACGATATTAATTAATTTCTATTTTAAAATAAATTCATAGATACAATGAGAACAAAAAATTAAACAGGTTTATTAACATCCATATATCAAATAATTGTCAAAATAAAGTCATACGCAAGGAACAAGTCATACGTGTTCAGTTGGTTTTATTTGTATAAGAAGGTAATGTGGTGCCCACACCAGATTTTTTTAAATAAGTAATAAAATTACAAAATGATGCTTATAGAATATTCCGACAGTTTCAAAAAACAAATTTAAATCAATTTGGTACTGGGTGGGAACCAAATTGTGTAGTTTTGTAATCCATCTTAGTTCTGCTCAGGAAGAGAACTTAGTTCTAGAAATACTTATTAGTGTGATTTAATTTATTGAATTAGATTTCAACGTTAATTTATTGTATAGGAGATAGGTAGAAATTAATTTTACAGTAATATTAACATTCCACAATATGAATAACAATTTTTGTACGAACAAACTGAAAAAGATTTTATCTTAATTCACGGAATTAATTATTAAAATAAATACAGAAATTAATAAGCATAACTTTCACATACAAATAACATTTCTAGAGATTATTTTAATTAATAAGCAACCTTTTCATATTAATATTATTCATTCAATTTTCTATTAAGAGATATCGGTTTTGCATACCGCATACAACAATCATGCCATATTTTATCGTATATTTTTTTATATTTTCCGATGTACTTAATTATTAATATAATCTTGTCATCGTTTTTTGTAATACTTTCAATTAAGACTGTGGTGTTTTATGTACTGTGATATTATAGTCCAAGGAAGAAACAAGAAAAATTGGACATGAATTTAAACATTCTCATTGTTTGTTGTCAACTATATATTATTGAAAACTAAAGTATAATTTATTATTACGAATATGGATGGAATAAACCATATGAGTAATAAAAAATACTTTAGTACCGATGTATAGGTATTTTTTTCCAAAAATTGTTTATATAAAAATTACGAAATTATAACCAAATTTATATGTTTTTAATTAATAATTTTTCTTAGACGTGTTCTGCATGTGATCTGCATCAAATCCGATAAATTATTATCAAAGGTAAATAATAAATAAATTCACCAATAGTATTATAGAATAATTTGTTTGTTATTTTAGGTTTGTAATACAAGTTTAACGTAAGAGTCTGTGATTTTTGACATTAGAATCTGTAAAGTTTAACTTTGTCTGCTATTTTAGCTAACTTAGTGGAGCAATATCGTGTACTTTAGTATCGATATCGGAAAAAAATCTGTCATCTTTGCTGCAAATTGTGAGTTTATTGGACATTTAATAAGCTGCAAAAGACTATTATGTTGCTTTTCTAATAATTTTTTGCCTCGAAAAACACCAAATCCCTTATTCAAAGTACTACTCCAGAAGTTTGAAGAAATAATGACCCTTCCTTACATCTGTGTATAATAAAACTATAGTATTATATATTCATATACATTAGAAACATGCAACTTAAATGATTAATTTATTACAAACGAAAATATGGACTTAATGTCTTTAATGCATTTTTTTTAACTAGTTGAACTTGTAAGCTGGTGATTATAGCATACAAGTAGCTATTTACATACCAAGTGCGGGAAGACATTCTTCCTGCAATGAGGTTTGTACAATGCTAAGGAATTTGATGAAAAATCAGTTGAAAAAATAATTTGTTTTGTACACATTTTTTTATTATTGGTTTTTGCGGGTTTTGATACATGAAAATCAGTGTAAGTAACATTTTATGAACTTAATTTTGTTATTTCTAAGATGATTTAGTTGTAGAATGCTTGTGGAAAGCCAGTGTGTTCTGTACATTTTGCCGTACTAGTGTGTCAACTGAAAGTTTCTGGCTGTCAGTAACATGCGTCAAATGTTGTTTCTAAGGTTCTGAGTACAAAAAGATATTTTCTACACATATTACGTACATACAGCTTATAGGGATCCTCTTTATGAACAAAAATATAATATAGTGTCTAAACATTTCGCATAATTTCCAAGAAGGTAGGTATCGAGTAACACTATTCAAGAGTGCTTTTTTTCTGCACGCTACGACACTCAATACCTACAAAAAAGCTTTAAAAATATAAAAATTAAAATAAATATATAGAATAAATATAAAATTTTAACTTATATGATTCACAAAATACAGATACACATGTGCGCTGTCATTGAAAATCGTCATGTTTTGTTTATAAAGTAAACTGATAAATAAATGTATATAATACTATTCCTAAAAGATAAAAAGTAATGACTAACATCATTGATATAATTTATTAGTTATTTTTTGTTTTTGCTATTCATAAATTTTAAAACGACAAACCACAATACGAGTATTTTGACACAATCATCAGGAATTCAGGACAGCTCATGAACACAAAATCTGTTATATTTTCTTGCAGACAACTATTGTTATTGGAACTTTTTAAATTTCCTAGTACTATTGCAAAATGTCAGTATTGCTGGAACATTTAAATTATTGGAAATATTATAAACAACGGACTGGCAGTCAATTATTTATTTAAAAACTATGCTGACGATTCGACAGCAACGGCCATAAAACATCAGCCCTTAAGATGACAGCCGTTGCTGTCGAAACGTCTGCATAATTTTTAAATAAATAATTGACTGCTAGTCTGTTGTTTATAATATTTCCAATTTTTCGCATTCGCATTTAAATTATTTTTATCTAAAATTGAACAACTATTCTGAAATTCATCATAACAAACCTTGCGCACATATCCTCCCAATCAGCATCACCGCCACTATCACCAGCCTCACCCCCACGGCACTGTAGTCACTGGGCGCACATGTCCGCGTCATGTTTACGTGCACATGCGTTGCGTCACGCGACACTGGGCGACACTACCATCGCGTACAACGCGGCGGGACGAACTGACACTGCACCACGGCCAACTCTGTGATGTTGAGGTCGTCCCGCGATCCCCTGCCCCGCGATGCAGGAGTGGGCGGATGCCAATGTTTACATTGATGCTGCAGCTACCAGCGGGTAGTGCTTGTGGAGGATCTTACTGGGTTGGAACGCACCGATTCGGCACTTCTTGTTTCGCTATAAAGCAATTTGTTCGTGAAAGTTGCTACCATAACAACTAATTGTAACAAAAATTAACCGTTTTTTGAAAGATAATGAAATGTTCAATAGTTATATCACGAGTGCTAAGAATTTAATCGATTAAATTTGACATGTCTAACTTATGCAAAAAAATTTGCTTAAAAAGTGTTTGAGTGCATAATAATTTGAAAAAAAATAAATTATCTTAAATTATTATGTACAATAACACTTTTTTTATTATACCTGCATCATAATCTGTGTTTAAAACACGCTAAAGCGTTCGTAAACGTAAGATTAAAACACGCCGTGCTTTTAAGGTTACTAAGCAACAACAAAAATATTTACTGTTAATATCTGTCAAAACTATAAACGAAAGCAACAAATGCTAACCAGTCTCCATGTAAACGATATACGTCAAACTTCACACGCGCAAAATTATGACATGAATCAAAATCAAAATGTTGCTTTCCAGTTTTTTCCAGAGTATGGTGCAGGTATAATAAAAAATAGCGTATGACACACGTGTATAAGTGCTTTTAAAGCACCAGCGACATTGAAAGCACTCCGCTTCGCGTCGTGCTGTAAACTCGTCGTACGTGCTTTAAAAGCTTACTTATACACTTGTATCATAATATACTATTATGTACGATACCCGTCCAAAGTTAAGAAATTAAAACAATTTGTTTTTTTTTTATGACAAGTAAAAAATTAATTAAGTAGTTCCTGTAAAAATGTTTTATAATGTAGTTGTTTTACATAATTATTTGAAGCATTTCGTGAAAATGAGTGATTTGGAAAGTATTTCATCGGACATAGAAGAATAAGCTTAAAAAAATTATTAATTAATTAAATATTATTTATTTTGAAGAATTATTATAAAGTTTATATTATACTGCTCGTAATTTGGTAGCCTCGTCTTCGGCTTGGCCTGTCAAAATATACACGCACTCGCAAAACAGTTTCTGAACATTTTTCGTGACGATTTTGTCATAAATTTATTAAATGAAATTACTGATTTATTTATCAAATATTAAATACTAGAAATTCTTTGTTGGTAATGGTAATATTATATCATTCGTAAACAAGTATACGAAGAATTTATAAATATATCATTGTTTTCTTTGATAAATTGGTTTATTTATTTAGTTAATATTTATTTATTGGTTGTGCACTGCAACTGAAAATTTAATTACAATTACTTACATTTTAGCTTACAGTTAACAATTTAGCTCTAAAATGAGATGTGTAAAACTAGTTCTTTTGGACGGAGGCACGAAAAATAAAGTGATCAACATAAACAAGTAAACAGAAACAATAACTAAGTAACAACAAATTATAATATGTAAGAAGCCATGTGTTGTTCATTTTGATCCTCTGTATTCTTCTGCTTACATATTTTCATAGCATATCTTATGAGTCTGCAATCGGCACATATCTATATTTCTATAATTTTTGTTTTACAATAGTTATTTGTGTATCAAGTGCGGATAGAGCATTGTTTGTTGCACGCGGCGAGAAATTGTTGATCGAGGCGAAGCCGAGATCAACAACTCGACAAGTGCACCGAACAAGCTCTATCCGACGAGATACACACAATATTTTTTCTACAATCGTTGAACAATGTCAAGCTGTAGAAAAAAATTAATTTTCAAAATTATCTTTGGTCCCGCCTATAACAATTCAGTAAAATTGTAGTTACCCATGTCACCGTAATCATGACAACGTTTATGAACAAAATAAAAATTTTCAAAGAAATCATAATTTGACACATGGAGTACATTTGACATATGGAGTACATTTGATATAAAGTCTACAGAGTGAATACGTTTATGGTAAGTTGAAGTGTATGCACGTATATGCCAACTGTATTTGCAATAGCAAGGTTATTACCAGAAAAATCCAATGCATCATTTACTTCTTTTACCTAATTTATTTTTGTTTTGTTTTTGTCGCACTAGTGCGACAATATGTCACTTTGTCGCCCTAGAGCGACAATTTTGAACATTTCCTAACCAAAAATGGAATAACAATGTCGATATTGTGCAACGATTGTAGAAAAAAATTATTAATAATATAGATTACACAGGATTTGCAGTCGTTTTTATTAATTTAATAACTTGGACAAAATAGCCAACGTTTCACCACTAACAGTGACCTAATTAGGACAAAAGTCAAAATTTTTAATTACAGAAAATAGATCTTCGTCAATAATTATAAAAATATTAAACATAACAAACATTTAAGTAGTACACAAATTTTCCTTTTTCCAAGACGTACAATTTCAGTGCGTACATTGGTCATACAACTGCAAATCGTGTAATCTACAATTCTAGTCATTTACTTATCTATGAAAATTTAATAATATATTGTGTGCAAAAATTCATTTGCATGACTAGAAACACAGCAGATTTTTCTAGATCCTTAAGACGAATGGCATGTTTGTGTTCCTGTAATTCTTCTTGTTATTGTTCTACTAGTCTGCCAAATGTAACATTTTTCACATTTATATAAAATTGAATTCCAGAGGAGAGGAGTTGAAACACAATTATTTCCTTTCCAAATTGATATGTTAAATAACGCATTGAAAATTATGTAATCTAAAATTTTGCTATGAATTACTTACAGTCCATACTTCGTGGTTATTCAGTAATAAGAATGCTTGTATTTACTATTTGTATATTTATACATTGCTCATCGGACCGGACTGTAGATCATGAGATCATCAGTTCGATTCCCACAGCCGATTGTTGCCATTGGAAACTTTTCCTCTGTGGTTTACCCTCCGTTGTTATCTTTGGGGACCGTGACTAGTTAAATGGTAACCGCATTTTACGCGTAAAAATATATATCGCGAAGATCTGCGAAACAGAGAGTGCCACACCCAAAATGAGAAAACAGCGCCGTGTTGCTCCAGTTTTTACATCTTCCGCCAATCTGTGTTATTTCTTTCTTATATGTAGTAAAAAGAAGTATAGGAATCATCAAAAATATCGATGATGAGATTTTCACGGAAATACATATTTTGAGGTTCCATGAGTTCGTTTTGATTATCATCTCAATGTCGTCTGTGTGGATAGGTGAATTTGTGCCCGTATGTTCAATAACTGAAGGATGAGAAAAAGAGTTAGGAAATTTCATACTTATTAGTTTTGTAACAATGCGCAGAACTGATTAGATTGTGGTTAAGATTGCGAAACCCAAAGTGAAAATTTACTGGATACATAAAACAATAAATTCAATTTATTTCAAATATTTATTTAGTTATTGACAACCATTCTACAGGATACAGAGTATTCCAATTACAGGGGGTTGGAATCACCATAAAAAATAAAGATTTACATTACGAGTAGTACAATTCGTAAATTAAAGTATGTATACATAAAAAAATACATAAACACAAATTAAACAATTTAAGAGCAAAAGCATAATATAAACAAAGTTTCAAATTTTTTAAAAATTCAGATATAATACGTGTATAACGGTAATATCTCCGCTGTAAAAAAGTACAAAGGAAAGATGCTAGCAATAATATTTGTTATAAATTATGTTGTTGCAATATGTTTCAACAGTTATTATTAGATACAGAATAATTTATGCAAAAGAGTAGTGTGGTGACCAGATTTTTTATATGTGTAACTACAAAATTAAAATAATAAATTCTAAATCAATATGCACAATCAAATGTTAGTAGGTATATACAGAACATACCAGATACACTAAAAGAAGTAATAGCCAACAATAACACAACAATAGAGTACCTAAAAGATATAAATTTAATTAATAATAGTATATTATTCAATGAGCATATAATGTATGCTATTACTCATGAGAATGAAGTTTGCATCACGAGCGAACGCGAACCCAGGTGCTAGTGACTCTAACTGTCGACACATCCGAAAAAAATATATATACATACTTTCTTTAAAGACTCATTGTAGAGACGCCCAACTAGGAACGGCCGGAATGGTAAGTGTAGCAGTACTTGGTGTAAGAAGTTGAGGTTAGTTAACGAAGCATGTCGTGGCCTGCTGCGCGGTTAACTGATTAATTAACGGGTTTAAGCTTGATTAAACAATTGACTACTGATGCGCTGGAATGTGAAATTAATGAGCTTTCGATTAATTGAATTGTTGCTCTTGATTTAGATTGATTAACTTTTTATGAAGGCGCTAAAAAAGTGTCATAGATTTATTTTTAATAGTGGGATATAGATAAGATTATCGCACGCATATGAAAGTTACACAACGAGGCCGTAAGCCCAGTTTGTGTATAATAAAAATGCGATAATCATGTAGTACACTAGTTAAATTGGTACGTTTTTTATTGAATTAAACATTTAATTAATTATTATATATATAATTATAATTAATTAATTTCTATTTTACAAATTTATTATTATGTATATGAAGTAAAAGAACTGCTACAACAATCTATGACAAGAATGTCATACATCCATTTATTTTAATAATTAGATCAATGTTTTACTTTTATAATCATTCGTCCCAAAAATATTGTGTATAATATAACAACAAAACATAACTTTGTTCTCTAAATATACAAATCACTATTTCATGAAACTGTGCATATTTTCTAACATAAAATATTAAAAAATATTAACTTTAATTTATGAAAACTTAGTTGATTATTAACAATTGACTATCTGTCAAATTACTCCATTACTCCGTAAAAATATAGCCTTTTGAAAAACAATATTTCGCGTAGTATTTGTTAAGTGAATTTGCTGAGTGTAACGATTTATTGTTGTCAAGTGAATAAGGGTAAATAAAAGTGTAAAAACTACACATGTAAATAGTTCTTATCCTTGTACAAATATCCACAGCCAAACTGATCATAATGACGTTTCAATACGTTTTTCTACATGAGGTGAGCATTTTAAAAATATCGAAAATATACTAAATCATATTAATCTATGTCACATTATCGTCTCAAATTCGTTGATAAACAATTCTACGAAACCGAGTGACCTCTACGTGACTCCAGCAGCAATAGCGATAGCAAGAAGCCACGTTAGAGGGATTTTTTTTATCAGTAACGGATGCTGTGCATTATCGTTAATCATTAATAAAAACACAGATGTGTGATAGCTTTTACAGACCGAATGAAATGAAACTAATTTGCTTTTATTTTAAGTGGATTTTAGTCACTGCTTAATTAGCAGTTATGTTTTAACTGTTGATAATGATTAAGTCATCATTGCCTTTAAAAATAAATAGTATGCAATTAATGTTTGAATATTTATTCCTGAATTTTTAATAAGAATATATGAATGTCTTTGAAATATTTCCATTGATTTATTCTAATCTAGTATAACGAGTGTATATTCGGTGAAATAATTTCACCCTGGTGTGTAAGAGTGTATGTTGTATATTCGAAAAGCTTATTAACATAAATATCTTTATTTTTTTAATATAAATATTAGTTATTTATATCACTAGCCCAAAATCTGCACTTTTGTGTGTCTGGGTACCTTTTGAAATAAGAGACAATCATAACTGTTTGTAATTGTATAATAATAATAATAATAATAACAGAAAGTATTTTGAACTGATATCAACATACATTAATAAAGGAATTTGATTTATTTGTCCAACAATTAAAAACTAAGAATTTCTTAAGTTGCCGATATCTTTGGTAACATTAGAAAATTGGAAATTATTGATAATTTTTTTAATATTTTTTTTATAAAATTCATAACCTAACAAATTAACATCCATATTTTTTGTCAACCTACGTTGTGCTTACCTTACCTCCGATTTGGATAAAACTTCGTGAATTTACCACATTTTGCGTAAAATTAAAGGAAAAAATACTGACAGGTGGTGGTCGGAATTGGACTAGGCTTAGGGTCTATTTGTGAAAAGTACGAGCGGAACGAGCTTACCTACAAGGATACAGGTAAATTCCATATACATATAACTTGTACAGTTGTATCGCTGAAAAAATATTTACATCGACGATGATTAAACAGACAAAATGTATACTTATTTTACTTGAAACATTTTTCTCAATACAAGATAAAAATCAACGATATAGGTTTATTGTCCGTATCTAGTGACCTGTGTATTTTTTGTGTCACCAAAAATAACTTTTCTTTTAAATCGGCACTAAAGTACGACTAAATAGCCATTAAAAGCTCTGAAATCGGCACTGGGCACTAAAAAACCCTGTTTTCGCAGCCGCACAATAATTTATGAATAAGTAAGATAATTTTAGCAGATGTACGGCGTATGATAGTAAATTTATACGTAAAATGATACAATATGTGCAAGAAGAACGAATTAATTCCGATTAAGAAGTTGGGAACAAAACACACAATTTTGAGTGATATCTAGGATAACGTCAATCTTCACTGCTGGCAACGCTGAGTGTCAGTTCCAATTGATAATTGACATATGTATAAACTTAACTTATATAATAATTTGTTTAAAGTTTTTTTCTAATTTTAGATTTCAAATAAAATTTAATATGTTCCGCGGCACTGAAGTTCCATTTTATCACGAATATGGTTCCATTCGTGACAAAAAGTAAAACTTCAGTGCTTATATACATAAATAACTATTGTCTAATTTAACCGAAGTCGTAGCTCTTATAGTTCTCCAGATACCAATGGTGACCCTTAAAATTGAAACACACTTTATACATCTGTCTTTTAGATTCAATTTACCATTTAAGTCTAAAGTTTGTAAAAACCTTGCTAATCGTATTTGACTATGCCTCAAAACCAACGCATCATTAATTCCTAAACAAATAATCAAAACAATTGAACATGAAACATACAAACAAATGCCGCAGTCAGCATTCAATCACAACGTTCATGAATCAAGATCAAGAAGAGTCCGTCGTCGCTCATTGGTCGTTGATCATTGAGACAAATGAATGGCTAACAACGACAAGTGAGCATAGCCGACTAGGATGAATGTGTTATGTCCTGTGATTGTGACTCCATGCAGGTCCGCATCAAGGGGTTGCAAAATAGCTGACTGTCCATGTTCTATGGCACTCTGCTTTCGCCGGTCTTGGTATATGATATTATGTTTTTGTTTTAATTACCTTTTGGTTTTATGTGGTTCCTCCCCCACTTACATCTTTGAGGGGTATGATTTGACGGCTGGTAACCGCAATTCATACGCAAAAATATCACTTACCGAGATCTGCGTAAGCAGTGTTCCACACCCGGAATGAGTAAAAGGCGTGATGATATATTTATTTATTTATTTTAGAACTGAGTCGATTTTAGTAATAATTTCAAAAACCGAAAGTTGACACACACACACCAGTAAATTAATTTTATTTCGATTATGTGATCAGCTACGAAAAAGGTATTAAATAGATAATGTAAGCATTAACATTTAGAATATAAAATATTATTTGCAATTTTCTTGTATTTGCTTTCAGTTTAAAGAAAAACTATATTATTTTTTAATAAAGCACATATTTTAAAAACAAATAATTGAACAATTTTTCTACATGCTAAACATATGTAAAAAAAGGTTTTTTTTTTTTTTTGAAGGGAGAAATTTCAAATTCTAGGGCTCGAAATATTGTCGGTTCGGCTCTGAATCGCTGCTCCTTGCTGTGTGTCGCCACGCATTGTCACCCTCAATCACTCAAACAACCGCGACCGCGCCTTGCTATGATACAGGACCACATTCAGGGATTTTGTTACGACAATTCGTTTGAATACCGCATTTTATATTTAAAAATTAGTGTCATTCAAATACATAAGTAATAATAGTTTGGAGAACATTTTGTGAGAATTGTAATAGATATCAAAGGTCCGAGTTTTCAAAATTCAAACTGTGTACTTAAGCTCAATGTCGTTAATGCATAAAATTAATATAGGATAAATGAATAAACAGAAGATGCATCTCATCAACCTGAAAAAAAAAACTTATAATATGAAAAATGACTAGTAGAATTGATTGACGAAAGATTGTTAAAAAGAAAAATGAAGAATAACTACTAATATTAAGAAAAGTACATATTAATGCAATTTACAAAGATTTTAAAGTCAAGCTTATTCTTTTAATAGAATTTAAATACATAGTTTATTTTTAACTATATTTTGGTAGGTATTACTGGCACTGGCAATGATTACGTTTGCATCAAAATCCACATCGAACTGTCACTTCACTGTCAGGTTTTACAGTGTCAAGATGTGATTTGTGCTCCTCTTAGTACCTACTGTGTTTTACAATATATACTGATTCTTTTCATGTCGAAAGTCGTCCAAAAAGTAAAGAACAATTTGGTATAACTAAATAAAAACGAAAGATATCAACACAAAACTTAATTTACAAAGTTATAGTACATTACTTTATTTTTGAATGTAAACGCTATAGCTGTCAAAGCATTTATTGTAAAAAAAGTACCAGTCTTTCATAAATCCAAAAATCTGAGCCAGGATGTTACTGCTTCATTGAGGTCTTCATCGATTACGAACTATTTTCCACCCATTAATTCCTTTAGTCTTGGAAACAAATGAAAATCGCGTGGTGCCAGAATTTCAACGTCTTAAGTGGGAAATCCTTCTTGTAGCCCTGACCTAGTATGAAGAGATTTTCACTTAATTCCAAAACTAAAGGAATTTTTGGGTGAAAAAAGTTCGTACCACATTATAATAGGTTTGTTCCAAGTGGTCTTTTCTGACAAGTTTGTGACATGTTTGTGACAAATTTCAGTGCGCCTGCGAAAAATGTAAAGAAGTTAAGTTAGAAACATAGACTGGAACGACGAATGGAATGAAGCGCATGTGCATACTTATATTCTGTTTTGACAGCTAACCTTAAATATAAATATAAATAAAGAAATTCATACATTTTTCGCCACAAAAAAGAAATGTTTCAAAGTTAACTTGTTTACATTTTTCGCAGGCGCACTGAAATTTGTCACAAACATGTCACAAACTTGTCAGAAATGACCACTTGGAACAAACCTAATAAATGCCTATGACGATTACAATGAAAAAAAAAAGAGTAATGTACTTTGTAAATAAAGTTTTGTGTTGATATCTTTCGTTTTTATTTAGTTATGCCAAATCGTTCTTTACTTACTGGACGATCCTCGTATATAATTAATGTTGAAAGCTTTATAAAAACAATCGAAATAGCTTGCAGCAAATGTAAACGTAATTTACCTAGGTAGTGACGTTATTATTCTAGTTATATTATTTGGTGACGTGCGTCTTCTGCTTATTTATTTTTCTTATTACTAATTGATGTAAACATTATCGCACTATTATTGTCATCTAAAACTTAATTATTTTGAACCGTAAATGGGGTCTTTCACCATTTTATTTTTATTTTTTTTTATGAAACTTTATCTATGTTGAAGACTATCTACAATTTTAAAAAGTCTTAATTGTTATTCATTAAGCCACAATGATTTTTTTTAAATATTGTGACGTCATACTGGAGGTGTTCCTGGATCTAAAACAGTAGAGATTTAAATAATTTTTGTTACATAAATGTTCTATTTTATTGTAATAATAATAATAAAATAAGTAAAAAAATATATGACAACAATTATTTACAATCTGTACTGTTTTGGATCCAGCAACACCTCGACTATGACGTCAGAACATTAAAACAAAATCATTGTGGCTTAATGAATAACAATTAAAGACTTTTTGAAAGTCTAGATAGTCTTCAATTTAGATAAGTTTCATAAAAAAAAAAAATTAAAAAAAATGGTGAAAGACCCCATTGATGAATTAAAATAACAAGATGTTTAAAATGTGGTGCCAGCCATCTAGACTAGAAAACTTGTTAACCTCGCTTTTAGCTAACGATGCAATTAACAACGCTTAAGGCAACTGGCTCATAATAATATCTCGTTCCGGCCCTGCGCGTCCATCGCGACACCATAGCCTCCACTGTCGAAGAAGTGGCTAAGGCTCGGGTCTTGTGTTATGTCTCTTGCACTCTGGCTGAACCGATGCAGCGGTACTCGTGCATGACGGATGAGTTTTCGTTTCGAGATTGAGATGTGTCTGTGATTTATTACTTAAGAGGATCTACAAGTGGAAGTGGATGAGAGATAAGGGTGGCTGTGGTTATGAATTATTTTTGGCTGTTTGTTTTCAACTCACGCATTTCTGTGAAAATTTCAAGTAGTTTTTTGTGTGATTTTAAAGAAGTGCACCGTACTTCATTTTTTTTTCACATTATTATAAAATATAATATTCTAGATTGTATAGTTGAGAAAAAGGTAAAGTTAAAATGGTAATTGTCGGCTGTGGATTCGAACTGGAAACCTCGTGATCCACAGTCTGAAGTCTTACCTTATATAATGGAGCATCAATTTCTATTTAGCTGTTATCTTCAGTAGATATGACAGATTTATAATTAATAATTGTATTTAGTCACAATGCGTAGAGCTATTATCCTGTATTACTATTTTCTGAAGTAAAATTGTTTATAAAGAGAATGAAAAAGTTGTAATATTTCGATAAATAGGCGCTATTGGGTTGTGGAAAAATAAAAACGAAATCTGCTGTTAAATATTTATTTCAATTTTATCTTACATTTAATGGGATTCGTGATCATAATCAAATTTATTATTTTGTTACCTCAAATTTCTATTTGAATTTAAAAAAAAAAACTGTAAAGCAAGTCGCGCCATAGACGTGACGTCATATAGGTTGAGCATAAATTGACCTAGGTCCTACCACTCTGAAACTGATGTATTTCAAATTTCCCATAATATAACAACGTATATTTTTGCAAGTACAAAAATTACAAATACAACGAAATTATTTATATTAATTTGCAAACATAGAAACTTATCCTAGGTATATCTAAATATACAAAATATAAAATTACAACAGATGACATTTGTATATATCTCTTTCTTCAGAAATATAACTATTTTTTTCTTGCCAAAATTAAACTATGGTCTGTTTTTCTAATTTTTAATATTTATATCTCGTATATAATAAATAAATTCATTTAATTAATTAATTTATATATGTTACTGTAAGAGGCCGTATATGGTTCAGTTTAGGTTTTGCAAGTAAAGCTTAGAATGAACCGACATTAGTTGGTAAATGTAATGATCTACTGGTAAAAATCTCAGATTAACCAATTTATGGGCTTTGACAGGTTAGGTTAAATTAGGTTATTTACCGTGTTCTTGAGGTAAATCGAAAATTTAACAAGGGGAAATTTGAAATGAACGATGATAACAGAACTGTTGGGCTGTTACCATTACGAGTTGCTAAATCTTAGATTTTACTGAAAATCTTAGGATTTACCGTAACTCGGGCTTTTACAGTAACATATATTATTTTTTTCCCATGAATCATATATAAAAATCAAAATGATAAACTTGCATTTATTAAACAATAGCTGTGTGAGTCTTGGTGCGGTTCGAGTTCGGATGATGTCGAAGGACCATCGAAATGAATTCGGAAATGATAAATCACTGTTCACCTTTTTCTTATTTATTTACAAACATATTTACATAATGTATAAGTAAACTAATTAAAGAAAAAACTAAGAATCTGAATGTTCAAGGGGTTTACAACAATGTCACCCTGAGTACTGATAGACGAATACCAAAAATGTGCGGTCTTGTCTTGCAGCTCGACAAGAGCCGATGTTATAATTTTTCTGGGGTGGGGTAACAGCCCCAGGGTTGACAAATACTTAAAAATATAATATATTTGTGTTCGGCCTGAACAATGGCATTATAATTGAATAAGCAAGCACATTTCTCGAAGAATGGAATAAAATAAACAAACTTAATCTTCTGTCTTCATCAAATTATAATTCACCACACCCAAAATCACATAACAATACAAACAGAAACACTTGAAAATCAAATTACCATAACCCAAACAAAACAAAACACAGTCACTCCTCCACTCTTACAGACTTCAAGCACTATGCTTTAGCATGAACATCAAGCATATCAGTCAGGCATCATCAGCTTAGCTTCAGCAGCCAAACTGCATCGAGTCTCCAAGGCGATGCAGAACCAGAACGTACTGAACGTAGGTGTTGAAGAATAAGCAATGGTATCAGATAACCGGTGGACACAGACATGATGAATCACACATCGTAGTGGCCGTGGAACAGCGATCGTCAACTCAAATCTCACGCCTACCTTGACATTTGAATTTCGAGCGACTAGCCTAGGTCCAAGTGACGAGTGGACAAGTTAATCGTATTAGTTGGGATCCGAGAAACTAGAGAAGTCACTGGAGATGGATTTGAGTAAGGGTCGGTTCTATTCGTGGTGTAGGTATTCCAAGTATATATTTATCTTTAATTTTATACATATTCTACAAAGTTTTTCATTCCACGGTTTGTTATTCCTAGTGTTTCACAAGAATTAAGATATAAGTATTTTCTATTTCCCAAGACAAGACAAGAAAGTATCATCAAGAATCAAGATTTCTTATCAAGAAATCTTGATATCTTGATAATAAATTTTTGCATTCGGCATTTATGATTAAAATATAAAAATTTTAATCTATAACTATGATTTTCAAAACATATTTTGCGGAGCTATTTATCCCACTCGTACATATTTTATTTAATTAAATTATATTATATATTATTTTGTATTCGTGAATTTGGTTACATCGTTTTAAATTCTTTATTACGCTAATTTTGAAAAAATCTGTTACTTTTTAATTAGATTGAAAGGGAGAAATATTATTATGGGATAAAACCGATTCCGATTCTCGGCTAGTGTAAGAAGATGGATCAAGTTAAGTTTAGCTAGATTCTGTTAGATCTGTTTCATCAGTATCCGAGTAAATCTGATTTATATTTCTTTTAACGCTCATTGTTTTAAATAAAAAGCATAGAATATCGAAGTGCAAAGCAACGCACTAACATTTAAGAAACATTTAACTAAAGGGGAGGGGCATGGGCAGACACCAACGCTACGTTCTTGAACGTTAGGATTGAATAAAGCGATAGAAAAAGCGGATTCCCCTAAAATATCAAGAATCAAGAAATATCAAGAATACTTGAAACAAGACAAGAAATACGTTGCCAAGAAAGAAAATTTAATTTCTTGCCTTGAAAATCAAGCCTAAGACAAGAAATGGTCCTCACTACAAGATTTATTGTTTTCATGAAACACTAGTTATTTCTAGATAAATTTCTAGCACAATAGTGTTGGCTACACTGGAACCTGTAAAATTGTCCTATAATCTATAAGATCAAATGTCAAATATGTCAAATAATTTTTAATATACAGGGTGATAAAGGACTAGTGTAACAAACCTATTCCTTCCGGTTACCAAAATATAAGAAGTTGAAGTTTTATAAATAACACAAAATTTTATTTATAAATACTAACGAATACGATTTGGACAACAAAACATAAGATGATACAATTAAATAGACAGATAAATAAATTCAAATCACAGAACAACAAAGCATACAGTGAGTTTTCAACATATAAGTACGATGTGGCGTTGTGGTGTGGGGTATGTGATGACGTATGTGTGTGACAATGTTATCGTCCACTCAAAATCTAATAAAAATATCATCTTGAATATTTTGTTTTGAAATTTGAATGTTGAGGTTACAAGTTGATTAGTTTTTGGTAGCAATTTATCAATCGAAACTGGTAGTTTACTTGAAGAACAGTCAGTTCTTTTGGATTTATCTCAGTAAATAATTTCTATATTTTGTACCGTTTAGAAATTAAAATTTTTGGTGCCCATATCAGATTATAATTACAAGATTATTTTCAAATTTTATATTTAGACCTTGAATGTTGTAGCTTAGTTTTATGGGTACCTATATTCCAGTATACCACAATTGAGTTAAAGTAAATTTTTTTATAATAAAAAAAAGATGTTAAATACTATTAGCTAAAATTTTTATTTGAAACTTTTTTTACTGTTTGTATCTTTTGAAAGTTGTTTAAGTGGAAGGTTATGTACTGTCCACAATAGATTATTTTAGATTGCTTTAAATTTTTACCTCTTCAGTTTACAACAAAAGTGTAAATACAAAAGTTGCTCAGAATTTAAAAATGCATGCAAAGAGGCTCATTTGATAACCTAAATGTTAGTATGTATGTACAATTCAATACGTTATCAGATCACTTAACTATTTTCCCCATTTTAAAGTTTGCCCCTGTTGTAATATAATGTTAAGTACGCCCCTGTATACATGACATATGTGTTGATGCTGGAATATTTAAATTAGTGTCGTTTAAAGTTTAATCATGCATTTAATTTAATTCTGCAGTAGGACAACGACCCTCGTCGTAGTATTTTTGTTGAATACCATTCGTTGGTTGCTTTCTGAATAAAAATTAGCTAGATGGTTGGCTTGTAAACAGCATGCGAATTCGCAAATATGTGACCAGTTTTAAACTATGACCCGGAAACATTATTTCTTTGACATAGCGGCATAGGCTAGGTTAGAATTAAAAGTAACTTTTTATTTCAAACATTTTTTACGTTTTGTTGAGTTGAAGATATGGAGTAATGATACGAGAAACGGTGAACTTGAAGTTGATATTCATCAAATTAAGCCATCATTCAATTCAAATCTGCTGGGCTCGGCCAAGTTCAAGACAAGCCGCACTTTATACACGGCGCCTTTTTCTAACATACCGAAACAAAGTGTGGGAATTATAAACACGTTTTTGTTTCGCGTACCGAAACGTCCGAAATGTTCATTTCTCACTCAGGTCTCCAAATTTCGACGAAAATATTTCTACTTCAAATGGTGGAATATGAACGAAATTTAATTTTACAATAATTGATATAGTGCAATCAATGTTGGCAATAATTTAATAGAATGAAGTACATAACCTACAAATGTAATGCTAGTTGTTACAACATGAATAATAAATGGCATATTCCGTTATTTTTAAATTTATCCAAAGTAATCAATTTTTTGTTTAATTTATATCATAATACAAGGGGAAAATATAATAAAACGTGCCTAATAACAAGTTTTTATACATAATTTTATGTTAGAAAGTTGTAATTTTTACGGTACTATAAACCTTCCTGAAAATTTTGAAACAACGCTTACAGCAAACGTCATGGTCAAAATAAAAATAAAAATAAACTATTATGGTTTACGCTAATAGCTTTTTGCGCATATTTTTTTTATTCTAATATTATTTTTCAACATTTTGATATTCTGTAAACAACTGAAAAATCATTTTAAATCAGTAAATTTATAATGTTCAAATTGTTTATGAATAACTTAGAAATCAAATAATAAAAGTAACTAGTAAATTACAGGTTACTCTTAGTTACTTTCTATTATTGTTTAATTTAGATCTTCCCCGAAGGCATGATTTACAATAAACAGTGTTGTTTATTAATTTATATTACATAATTATTTAAAATTCAGAAAAGAGAAAGGAGTAACAGTAAACAACATGTAGTAGCTATAGTTTATCACAAAGATATTATCTTTTAAAATCTGTATGAAATATCTAACAATTCAACATATTGCCTTAAGAGGTCTGCAACGTGTAATTTTCTGGATGGATAATTGAAAACTGATCAGTGATCACAGTCTCGTAGAAAACTGAATATTTATACTGAAGTTTACGTTACATTATTATTTATAAAATAAATATATATATCGTAACGGCATTTACCCGTTTCTTGTAGAAAGAATTAAACTGAAGATGTGAAATGATCCCATTATGGTTATAGCTTGGAAATATAATACTGTATTTTTTCTACTCCTGTAAATTTGGAATTAACTTTTGAAAATGATCAAAAGTCCTTGAAAACACACGTAGAAAAACATAAACATAAAAACAGACTGTTATCTGTCAGACGGTCGTAGCTTGGTGATCCATATCACGGCTTTAAAATAAACAGGAAAAATCATTTCTGATTCTGTGATTGGCCGAGAAGAGTGAATTATGAATCCACAATTCACTGAATTTTATCGAAAAAATTTTAATAATAGGGATATATTTACACCGGTTTTTAAATATTGCGGTGTCCTCTATTCAATCAGCTGTTGCTGTCAAGAAATGAAAAGATAGTTAACGAAATCAAAACAAATATAGTAGGTAGTTTAAAAGTTGTTTACTAGAATGACATTTCTGGTATTGGCCGTAAATGGTAAATAAGTGACGTAGCTCTGACGTACATCGAGGAATATATGAAATTTGATAGGTTATAACTCGAAAACAAAACATTTGTAAGGCATAAAAAAACATAGCCCATTATTAAATACTCACACATGTTATTAAAAATATTCTATTGCATTTGTGCTTTTTGCATAAATATAAAAAAATGCGTTGACGACGTTTTGTTTGTACGAAGTAAGCAGTTACTCGAAAGAATGCAATGTAGTGGGTGAGGGAGGCAGCCACAATACTGTTTCTCTGCTTGCATCTGCATTCAGAGAACGTTGTTAGTCTTGAGGTAAGGCACTGTGTTCGCATTGTGATTCGTTGAATGATTCTTGAACTGCGGGTTCGCGGGTGGCATTGCTGATTATATGCTGCCATGTAATTTTACGTCTGTGAGTATCTGCTGTTCGTTAAATACTTGATATTTAATTGATTTTTGTTCGTACTTTATTTACTAATTTCACTTATGCCTGTTTTACACGACGCAATTTATTGGTCAACAAAT
Organism: Poecilus cupreus; assembly: GCA_963942605.1. NCBI lineage: Eukaryota > Metazoa > Arthropoda > Insecta > Coleoptera > Carabidae > Poecilus > Poecilus cupreus. Next base: position 23,122,158 of record OZ012718.1, read on the forward strand.
TGGTCAAGTTTTCTTATCAAAAAATTGCTAACAACAAAAATATTGTCGTTCGTTTTAAACACATCAAGTTTTCCATTAAATTATTGTCACAATGGGCGTATAAACCATAAACGAATATGACAAATTTATATCAAAATCCTGTAACACTTACGGAATAATTAGTAGTAAAGTATTTGCAGAAAAGCGATCTAACAAATTGAACATATTTTGACGTCAACGGTACTCGCATTAATTCTATTGGCCAGAAATATGAAAAATTCAAATCGCGCGTTTGCCGTTGGGCCCAACGCCTATTGCGGGCTAAAATAGAAATACGAAATGTCATTTCATTTGTTTTGTTCATTGATATTTAAGATTATATTTGTTGGGCTTCTATTACTTGTTTTATAATTTCACTGTTTTATTGTGCTGTTCTGAAAAACTATTGAATAATAGGTATTTACTTTACAAGTGGGCAAAGTAAGGAATTACCCACGAGAGAAATTTTAGCACACGAAGCCGAGGGCTGAGTGTGATAATTTAATCGAGAGGGTAATTCCACTTTGCCCACGTGTGAAGTATAACGTTTTATCCAACAACTCTTAATAAATACAAAATTTATTAAAGAAATATGATTTGACAGTGAAATAGGCTATAAATTTTTTAAATTAAAATGTCAATTGAAGTGGGTACCAAGGTGTTGTGTGTTATTATTATTGTTATAAATAAAAAAATACTCACTACTGGATTTTCTCAAAATTATATCCACTAGTGGGTAATCTGTTACTTTCCTTGTTTAAAATCGTCATAGTTATAGAGCATTTATTGAGAGGTAAAATTGTTTGCTGAGGTTAGGTTACATTACTACTAGCGCCACTGTTCTCAAACTTTCTTATGTTATTTACTCGAATATCAAGTAAAATACTCTAAAGTTCCAAAATGAATTATATCTTTATTTATATTAAGTTTAATTGTTGTAAATTAAGACTTATAATATGTAAATATTATTTTTACATTAAAAAATATGTTAATATCTACTATGATAAAAATCGTTCTTTTAGTGCCACTGGAGCAGTCCCAGTGACGTCACACAAACTTTAAAAAATCATTTCTCGGGTTTTCACATCGGGTTTTCACTAATCGTCATATATTCTAATAAAGTTTCATTAAAAAAATATGGTTTATGGGCCCATTGTGGTAAGTAACAACACGATATTAACTGACAACTGGTTGGCAATGACAAAATTCCTCTAGAATTTCCTAAAAACTGTCGAAAAATAGAACATATTCCAATTTGTCAATAAATCGCCCAATTTATTGGTAAAGTAAAAATTAACGCAGAGTCGTTTTACCTATACACAACAATAAATTGACAAAAAAACTTGGCCAATTTATTGATAAACAAATTATATCGTGTAAAACAGGCATAAGAAGATAAATATGAATATCACAAACAATTTTGAGTTTAATAATAAAAATGTAAGCTTTTTCACGATTCATATATTTCTTTATGATTTGCAGGTGTCCAAATAGAATGAGTCACCATATTTAAATCCATAAACTAAAGAAACAACGACGGCGGTTAATTGGGCAATGTTGTGCAGTTTTTAGTGTTTATTTAGAGTCCATTGAAAAACATTTAGAAAGCTATTAAAAATAATCTGTTGCGGGCACCACAAAACTTCCCGCCGTAGATTTCTTATCAAACAATGCAGGAACACCAACCACCATTATCAAGAAACGTCAATCCCTTCAAAAAATTTAGTTTTCAATTATGACATTTTTCAAGCCTTTTTTATTGTATTAATTCCCACACCCCGCAGTCGTAATCGAACTAATAATTTTTGATTCCGATGTTTGTTACTCTGACCACATAGTTATCAGTGACAACTGTCAATTTTGATCTCTAACAATAATCAAAATATTTGTAATTATTTTGTTAATTTCTCTATGTTACGTAACCAAAATGTGATCTTTACTAAATAAGATGTAGGAACAGCTGTAGTATTGACAAGTTTTATTCCTAAAAAACTTTTTTCCATGTTAAACGACTATGACAACATTAGTCTGGAATAGACAGTATAGAAAAAAAAATTAACGGACGTGTTACTTTTTACCTCTTGTCATATCCTGTAAGAGAGATAAGGAATCATGCTAAAAATTCAGTAGTGAGTTTTCAGTGGATGAGCACGTTTTAGAATCCCTAGAATACAATTTTAATTGTTTCACGATGATGTCTGTGTGTGTCTGTCTGTCAGTCTGAGTGGATCTCTGCAGTTACGGTTTGTTAAACACTACTGAACAGAAAATTTTAATATTTTGTATATATCAACTGTATCCCTTTGGGAAGAGCTAATTAGTTTTTGTTGATAATCCAATAACCGGAAGTGGTAGTTTACTTGAAGCCCTATCAAGTTATTTTGAAATATCTCAGTAAATTATAGCATAATTACAATTTATATTATTAGAATAATCTACAATTGTTGTTCAAAACATTTTTCTCTTAGTGTAACCATTTACGAATTACAGCACGACAAAGAAATAGTATATTCTACAACAAGTAATGGAATGACACATATTCCACACGAGCAAAACGTTTGTAGTCCGAGCCGAAGGCGAGGGCTACGGTTTGCGAGCGTGGGATAGGCCATTCCGTTACATGTTGTAGACTATACTTTCTATAAAAAGGTTTTGGAAATTATACAGAAATACAAATATAAAACTGTTGAAAACGTCAAACTCAAATAAATCAAATTAAAACAAACAGACGTAACCATAGTAACTGAATCAAGATACTTCATATGTCGCGCTAATAAGCGGTTCTGATTCTTCGAAAATATTCCATACGCGTATGGAATGTTAGTGATTCCATAACAATTTTTAGTAGTGGAATGCCCAGTTTCCAAAACAGTGTTATAGAAAATTATATTCTTATATATAAAAACAAAACAACGGTTGAAAAATGTCATTTTTTGAAATGTGTCCTAATTGAAAACTAATTTTTTTAAGGGATGAGCGTTTCTTCATAGTGATGTCCGTGTTCCTCCATTGTTTGATAAGAAATTTATGGCGGGTGTTATTGTGGTGCCCATAAAAGATTTTTATAAATTAATGAGGAAAGTACTAGTTTATTGCCATGCTGACTTTTTTGACACGATGATATTTAACGACTCATTTTTGCACAATTGCAGAAAAAATATTTATGCACTTCATATAATAAATACATTAACTTTTAATGACATTCCAATGATCTACATTGAGATAATTAATTTAAAAACAAAGAATAATAAACAGTACACAAAAAATAATATATACCTAAACTTAAAATTCCACTTCAAATTCTTGAGGGTAAGTAGTATTGGTAGCAATAGCAACTTCATAAAGTATAAAATAATATCAACAAGATTTAATTTATTGTGCTTTTAACATTCTCATGCAGTTCAAAAATGAAAATAAAGCTAATTTTATTTTCCCAAACATTAAAACACCCGTAAAATTTGTTTACATACAAGTACATTTGTTTTATTTCAATATCAGTAATATTTATTTGTTTTCATCTGACAAAACATAAACGAAAATCTATTATTAACACTCTACATATTTTATGTATGAAGGTGTGTTGTTTTCATCTGTTGTGATAATCTACCCAGAAATTCAGGCAATTGAAATACTTATGTTATCTGCTGGTCATATACCGGGTGTAAAAGTAGAATTTAAATGTGGAATATAGGGATTTCAATATTTACTTTACAGCAAAAGTGTAAATAATACAAAAGTTGTTCAGAATTAAATAACGCATGCAATGAGGCACATTTGTTTACCTAATGTTAGTATTTCACGATATACCAATCAATTAAAACCAATATTTATTAGAAAAATTGTAACACGACCAGGAAAATTAGACAAAACCGGAAATTATTTGACACAGCTTAAAATTTATTTATTTATTTAAGGGCCAACCTCAGATTAAATAAACTAGAGAAAATATTTATCAATGGAATAAACAAAACATATCACATCGGAAGATGACAACTAGAATAATAATCATCATTTAAGCTATGATTTTGATGCGATATTTTTTGTTTATTCCACTGATAAATTATTTATTTAGTTTAACCAACACAATATATGCTCTATAACTATGGCGATTTTAAACAAGGAAAGTTACAGATTACCCACTAGTGGGTATAATTTTGAGGAATGTCACTAGTGAGTATTTTTTAATTTATAACAATAGTAATAACACTTAACACCTTGGTAACTATTTCGATTGACATTTTAATTTAAAAATTTAAAGCATATGTCACTGTCACATAATATTTCTTTAATAAATTTTTCATTCATTAAGAGGTGTTGGATAAAACGTTATACTTCACACGTGGGCAAAGTGGAATTACCCACTCGATAAAATTATCACACTCAGCCTTCGGCTTCGTGTTCTAAAATTTCTCTCGTGGGTAATTCCTTACTTTGCCCACTTGTAAAGTAAATAACTATTATCTGATGTTGGAAATACTGACCCTAACAGAAAGAAATGGAATGATTTGAAGTCTAAAATTCTGAAATGTAATTTTTTTTTTATTATTTGATATGATTGAAACATTGTTTGACATTTTCAGTTGCGAATAGTTGGGAACACTGTTTTTTTTTTTATTTGAAAAATTTGAATGTTACTAACATATTTTGGACTAATATAATTAATAATTATTCTTTGTATTCGAAAAAGTACTCTTTCAATCCTTGCTGCCTCGGTACGGAATTTGATTTTCGCTAGTTTCTTCTGCCGAGTCCAGGCTTCTGTCACTCTTATTTATTAATACAATGTTAAGTACATTAAATTTAGAGAGATAAAAAGTCTCAAATTGGGTAATAGTTCAGGGTGGCTTTTTGGGCTTTAAAGCGTCAATCTCCTTACTATCGCTTCAAAAATGATGGTGTTGATATTTAATCACATATTTTATTTATGTGAACAAAATAACATACATGTTTTAGTGTTGCATAAACTGTTCATATTAAAACCAACATGACTTGAATTTTTTTAAGCTTAATTTAATTATTTATTTATCCATATACTATTTTGGCTACGGATCTTTCTATAGATTCATCATGCAACTTTGTCGGGCCATAGGGCCAAGACGGTTTGACGGATTTAAGTGAAAGTTTCACGGACATGTAGAGTTCGATTAGGACTGCGTGCTTTTTATGAATTCATATTTTTCTTACACATGATGTGCGAGAAAACTTGAAAAAACATGCATTTTTGGGCCAAAATCAACTAAGAGTGTGGCGGCCGTGGAATTTTTAAGATGAACGTCTATGACAACTTGTCATTTTTGACAGTTCAGTTTAAACTTTTAAATATAATTTACTTTAATTGAAGTCAAGTAGGAGAAGTTTTGTAAATTTATCTGTATTCAGAATAAATGTACAAACTTGTATGATATTTTGCAAATTTTTTAAACGTTCATTTAAAAAAATTTATAAGTCGAAAAAAATTTTTGGCTTTGATTGTATATTGACGTCCTAAGAAAAGTAGGTGCTACACGATTAAATTTAGTAAAATAAAGTAAAACCGCGGAATATGAAGCTAATGTAGGGTGCAAATTATTATTGACTGTAGATACTTTTAAAATGACAAAATGACAATAAAAGTGTCCGATTGACAGAAGTCTTTATTACATGATCAAATGTTAATGTAAATTGTGTTTGATTAATTTTTTTTTAATCATTTATTGGGTATCAATAGAAATGTCTCGAAGAGACGAGGTAAATGATTATATAAAAAAATGGATGTTGACCAATTGTCGATTGCTTATCTAAAAGTCATCAAAAATATATCGTGCTTGGTATCAAATGAAAAGTCTTGAATAGACATGTTCTAACGAATTGTCAAAAATATGGACCGACTGATATAGTTTTCTTTTTTTTTTTTAATGAAATGAAATGGAATACGATGAGCAATTGTTTTTTCTAAAAAATCATGGAAACCTGACTTGTGGGGTAGCAAGTGAAATTTTATAAAAGTGGGAACTTAAAGAACGTAGTGATGACCCATCCTTAAAACAAATCTTTACGATTATCAATTGTTTTCATGGAAATTCTTAGAACGCTAACTTATAAAGTATTAAATGAAATTTTATGATGACAGGAAATGAAGGACAGAATTGACGAATTTTTTTATTCCAAATCGTTACGATCGGCAATTGTTTTTTTTTTTTTTGTTTCATAGAAACCTGACTTCGTGGTATTAAATGAAATCTTTTAGGAGCAGTAAGTTGAGGAATGTTAGTGAAGAACATTCATTATCACAAATGATTGCGATCGGCATTTGTTTTTGTAGAAATTACTAGAAAGCTAACTTATAGGGTATTCAATAAAAAACACACAACTACCTTCTATGGAAATCACTCAAATTTTCAATATGCAATTTTCTTCAGTTCTAATCACACAACTTTCCTCAATGGAAAACACATAACTTCCCTTAGTGGAAAGCGCACAACTTCCCTTAATGGAAAACATACAACTTTTTACAATGGTAAACACACAACTTCTCTCAATGCAATATACACAAATTCCTTCGATAGAAAACACACAACTTCCCTCTTTGGAAATCACTCAACTTTGCATAAAGGTAAAATAAGCAATTTTCTTCAGTGGTAAACACACAACTTCTATCAATGGGAAAAACAGAACTTCCCTCAATGAAAAACATGGGAGACACACAACTTCCCGCAAGGAAAAATATGGGAGACACGCAAATTCCCATAGTAACATGGTGACGATATTCGATATGTTAATGTCATGAAAGCGAGAAACGAAGTGACGAGCTTTCTTCACCAATTTAGCTACAAGAAAGAGAGGAACGAAGTGATGACCTTTTTTCATCATGGTCTCATATGAGATATTAACAATGTACTATTATCCCATAATTATAGTTGGACCCTTAATTCAGTTGAAATTTTCTTCAAGGTCGAGGAGCGTAGTGATTAGACCTGCGAATTAGATCGAACCGCTAATCACTTTTCGCATATTCTATTATTATATACAAGTTTTGTGAGATTTTCAGAGATGGCGGAGCCCTAGCTGAGACCCCCGCCGTAGGCGGGGTCGACGCTAGTTATATACTAACTTTGAAATTATAACTTTTTATTTATGACGAATGTATAGAAAAAAATTATTAAATAAATAAAAATTTCTGCAGTGCGACTTGAACTCAAGGTGCAATTTTGCAATTAAAATATAAATTTTCAAATTACTAAAACCCGGTTTCGTCGTGAATGCAACAGTCCCCGTTTTCTCCGAAGTCCCGGGGAGCCGTTCGCGGTCCTCTTGCAGTCCGAATGCACTGGCCTGGTGTTCTCGGGGCATTGGAGGATCCGCAGGCCACCTCCGAGAAAACGCCGACGAGATCCCCCCACGACGAAACCGAGTCTTACGCGAAGCAATGTATGTAAGATATTTCAACGTTTTTAATGATTTTGCTTGACATTAAATAAGTAATAATAAAAATTCTAATCAGTCGACATTTTTATTCCAATAAAACTTGACATAAATAAATTTAACATTAAAAATAATACAGTATTTTAATTTTAAATTGTCCATTTTGAGCATTTTATAACAATTTTATTAGGTAGAAATTAATTTACATATGTATTAATATTTTCTAGTATTATTTTATTTTAAATAAATAACTGTTGATTCATACATTTCCTTCACTGTTAGCATTGATTAAAAAATATCTTAAAGATATTACTTAATTTATGCTGTTAGATAGAGAGCAGAGAGCAGAAGAAGATAAACGAACGGAATGCAAATGAATCATCATCATATACCGGGTGTCAATTTTTACCTCCCGGCTACCTCTAGGTAAGGGAGGTATTGTTTTTGGTCAGAAAATTGGGTAGTGAGTTTTCAATGAATAAGCACGTTTTAGGGTCCCTACAATACGATTTTACTATTTTCGCGATGATGTCTGTATGTATGTATGTATGTATGTATGTGTGTGTGTAGTCTGTGGCAATTTTTTCGTCTCGCATAACTCAAATACTATAATACCAAAAAATAAAATTTTTTGAATTATTGCTTCTTATATTTAAATGAAGAGCTGATTAGATTTTGGATAAAATTGGTCGACCGGAAGTAGCAGTTTACTTGAAGCCCTTAACAGTTTTTCGTGAAAAACACGGTTAAATTTCCTTTTTCAACAATTTATGTTATTTTGAAAGTTGAAGAATATTTAATTCTACATTTGTTTTGATTACACTAATTTTAATAATTTTCATTAAATTTAGAGATAATAAAATATAAAGAAATTAGATTTCACAAATCTTGCATTCCTAGTACACCATGAAAACATTGAAAAATTTTGAATTGTGAAGCTGTTTTCTTAGGAAATATATGTCAAAAAATTAAATAAATATACGAAAGAAAATTAAAATTCTCAAATATAAATAGAAAATAAACAATTAAGAAGGTATGTTTCTGTATCAACAAATACTATTTTGTATCGTTTAAGAGTAGTATTGGGCGGGAGGTTATGTGCTGGCCACATCAGATATTTTTATAGGACATAGGAAATACAATGTTAAAATTTTCATTAGGCGACAGTTCGTTCCCTATGAAATTTAGAACAAAAGTGTAAATACAGAAAAATGTTCGGATTCGGAAACAAAAGCTACACCATCTGAGCTTAAATTTATTGATGTAATACATTTCTGTCATGAGATAGACGTAAAATAAAATTTATAATTTTTAGCTGTTTCCAGAGTGCCATGGTAAACAAAACATACAAAGAGTCGTATTGTTTTAATTTGACAGATGAAATTTGACCCAGTTTTAATTATTATTGACTTCTTGCTCAATTTATTTCTATATGGTAAATATGTCCGTGATTACTGAGAAATAATTTAAGCAAGTCAATAATCATAAAAACTATGCCAAATGTCATCTGTCAAACTAAACAATATGCTTGTGTTTTGTTTACCATGGCACCCTGGAAACAGCTAAAAATTATACATATTATCTCATGACAGAAATGTATGGCATTAACACGTGGTGTAGTTTTTGTCCTGAAATTGAATTGAATTGAAAATTTTAACATTGTATTTCCTATGTCCTATATAAAAAAAGTAGACACCTGGTATTTATTTATTTATAGATTTACTGTGCATGATGTGCAGAAATACAACAAATGTCCTGTTAGTTTTTTCTTATATAAACATTGCAATAGAAATTCTAGTTGAACTAGTTGTTTAGAAAGCTAGTGGGTATTTAAAATACAATAGCGCAAAATTTTAATTTTTAGTAATGACGAATGAGTTTTGTTAGGCAATAGAAGGACACGCGTGTTGTTATATTCACATAATATTTAGCTAAGTATTGTAGGGATATTTAGTGCTGAAGTCTGAAATCTATACTAGGGTATTTTATTTTCTCTACGTTGTGGTTTAGCGGCTGTCACAAACGAACGGCATTCTGTGCAGTCAAAAACTTGCTTGTAATCATACGTTGACAAGTAAATTTAATTTTGTGAATTATTCTACTTTAAATTTCAAGATGCCAGACCATTTAGGAGATGATATGAGAAAAGTAAAAGCTGAAGAAAAGGAGGAAAAGGAGAAAGAAATTCGATGTAAATATAAAATACAATAATTAAATATTTTCATAATTTACTGATTTTTGTTTGTGTTACTTTCTGTCTAGCTCTTGATGAAGGGGATATTGCTCTATTAAAAACTTATGTAAGTATATCATCTTGAAATTTATTAAGAATTTCTTTGTTTAACAAATGAGGTTATATTCACAGGGCCAGGGACAATACACAAAGAGTATTAAAGTTGTTGAAGAAGATATACAGACCATAATTAAACGCGTTAATGAATTGACTGGAATTAAAGAATCAGATACTGGTCTTGCACCTCCAGCGCTGTGGGACTTGGCAGCCGACAAACAAACTCTACAAAATGAACAGCCATTGCAGGTTGCGCGATGCACAAAAATCATCAACGCTGATTCAGATGATCCTAAATATATTATTAATGTAAAACAATTCGCTAAATTTGTTGTGGATTTAGCGGATTCTGTTGCCCCCACAGATATCGAAGAAGGCATGAGAGTGGGGTAAGTTTGACACTAAATTTTCGAGGTACAATATTATTAACTATTTGTTTGTAGTGTGGACCGTAACAAATATCAAATTCATATTCCTCTACCTCCTAAGATCGATCCCACGGTAACTATGATGCAGGTCGAGGAGAAGCCTGATGTGACGTACAGCGATGTTGGTGGATGTAAAGAACAAATTGAAAAGTTGCGAGAAGTTGTTGAAACTCCACTTCTTCACGTAAATAGTTTTTATACTGTTTATGTACTTAAACAAATCTCAACGTTATTGTATATTTTGCAGCCAGAGAAGTTCGTGAAGCTTGGCATCGAGCCCCCTAAAGGTGTGTTGCTGTTCGGCCCTCCCGGTACGGGTAAGACGCTCTGTGCTCGTGCTGTGGCCAACCGCACAGATGCCTGCTTCATCCGAGTCATCGGTTCGGAGCTCGTGCAGAAATACGTCGGCGAGGGCGCGCGCATGGTGCGAGAGCTGTTCGAGATGGCGCGCTCCAAAAAGGCCTGTCTCATCTTCTTCGACGAAATTGATGCAATTGGTGGGGCTCGGTTCGATGATGGCGCTGGAGGTGACAACGAGGTAAGGAAATTCAAAATGAGCCACAGTAGCAAATATTTGCCTACATCCTCTTTTATTTGCATTTTAAAATTAATTTATTTAAGAAAAATCAACAATTTATAGTTTCGCTTTCATATAGTCACATTTTGGGTTTTATTTTTTTATGAAACAATACATCTTATGGCGGATCCAAAGTTGTATTGTGCTATTAGTTTTTAGTAGTTTAGAGTGCTGTCGACATCTGTTGTTGAATTATTAAAATTCGTAAATGTCACTTCTCTTTGTTTACAAGAACATCTTAAATTAATTGTTGTTTTACATAAATTATGGAAGACCTTGTATTCAAAATTTTATTACATTGTCGTCAAAAAAGACAAAACTGCAACTAATGTCAACAAAAATGGCGAAAACAATAATGAAATAATGTACTTTAACCGCCAACTGCAAAATTTATTCCTTCATGCTTGAAATTCCCCAAAATTAGTGTTCACATCAACAAAAACTCCACTGTGCTCATACAAATCTTAAAACATAATTCCTAAATCACTAAATATTGACGTCACTTAGTATCCAGAGCAGAGCATTCCAATTGTCAATTACGATTAACATTTAGATATAATTAACAGTTGCGTTTTGATTTATGGGAACCTACATCTGCAATATTAGGGCGTTCATTTATAAATACTGAATGAGAAGCATGTAAACTCCATAACTCCAAACTTTCTACTTACAATTACAATTACATATCATGCTTACTCTTTTTTTGTGTCAGAAATGTCAAGCAGCATAGATCCTAACCGTACTTTTATAAAAATAGAAGATACTGGTGAACTGATTTAAAAAATATAAGTTTGACACAAATCATTTCGTTTATACTACTACATATACTACTTTATTTATCACTGAATAATTACATTCTTCAAATGGTTTCTGATTACTACAACAATATTTCAATAGAGATCACTTCCACTAAGTGATTATTCTAAGTGTAATTTAGATTTATTTTTCAACAGGCAAATTTAATAAACAGTAATAAATTATTAAATTATATTTCGTGATTAAATAATTCATTATTTTATTTTTATTAAAAATTACATGCCCGTCAGTGGCTCTAAATATTTGCATTTAATTTGCGAATTTGAAAAAAAAAATTATTTCATAATGTATTTGCTTTTAATGTATTTACATCTTGTAATTTTTTTAGATTTTGGGTTATAAAATGATGCTATGTTTTAACTGTTTTGATGAGTCATGTAAATTTGGTTATTGGCCAAGTTACAAATATTTGAGTTTAGTGACTTGAACTTCATTTTCAAACAACAAAACTACAAAATTGTTATTTAAAAAATATTTTTTATTTAATGAAGTTATTCGAAAATAATCTGAAAAAGTTCAAATAATAATTATAGCTAATATTATTTTTCATCTTTTTAATACAATATACTTTTATATAAATAAATTGTGTATCGATTGTTACCCAAATCTAATCAGAACAAATTCTAAACATGAAATTTAAATGAAATTTAAAAATAGTATCATTATAAGATTTTAAAATATTTAAAACAAAATCACAGACATCATCGTGAGAATAGTGAAATCGTATTTTATGGACCATAAAACATGCATATCTTATTTGAAATTGACCCTTCATAGTAGAATTGAAATGTGGCGTATATTGATTTTAATGTTATTATTTGTATATTGCTGTAAATTTTTATCTATTCATTTTACAGCAAAAGTGTAAAAAATAATAGTTGTTCAGAATTTAAAAATGCATTAAATAATGTGTATTTGGTTATCAAAATATTAGTAGTAAAAACTGTTATAATTTGATTGATATGATACCGTGGGTTTTATTGCATGCACTTTTAATTTCTGAACAACTTTTGTATTAACACTTTTATGTGAATAGGTAAAAATATTGAAACCCCTATACGCTACATTTGAATTCTACAGCCGGTATGTGCAAGAAATGATGAATAGTTGAGAAAAATATGTTAAATAAATATGAACATCTAGGTTCAACGTACTATGTTGGAACTAATCAACCAGCTGGACGGTTTCGACCCTCGCGGCAATATCAAAGTCCTCATGGCTACCAACCGTCCCGACACTTTAGACCCTGCGCTCATGCGTCCCGGCCGTCTCGACCGCAAGGTCGAATTCGGTCTTCCAGATCTAGAGGGCCGGTCCCACATCTTCAAGATCCACGCGCGCTCCATGTCCGTCGAGCGGGACATCCGCTTCGAGCTGCTGGCGAGACTCTGCCCCAACTCCACCGGGGCGGAGATCAGGTCGGTGTGTACCGAGGCAGGGATGTTCGCGATCAGGGCCAGGAGGAAAGTGGCTACAGAGAAGGATTTCTTGGAGGCGGTTAATAAGGTTATTAAGAGCTACGCGAAGTTCTCGGCTACGCCGAGGTATATGACTTATAATTAAATGTATATTTGTCTTAATAAAATTGTTTAATTTAGGTAGTGTCTTTTGTATGGTAAATTATACTAATATTCAAATTTGAACTATTATGATTTATCCTTTGATATTTAGCACAGCTACCAACTCTCTTGAGTTTGACTGCTAATGACCAAAAGATAGAAGCGAAACTTATTTAGGAAAGAAGGTAACTTTGTAATTAAAATTATTTTCATACTAACCATCCTTTAAGTATTGGGGAAATCTACCAAATATGGGGTAAAAAAAAAAATAGTTGACTGTTTTTTAAGGTATTGACTCTACTTCTTGGGAACGCATACACTTCTCGAATATTCAAATATCAAAAATTAAATTCAGAGTTTGTACATTTATCGAAAAGACAATTGTCGAATGAAATTTCAAGATATCTTTGTCAGATTTTGAGTTATCGTGGACAAAAAATTGACACAGTCGACATTGTGAAAATATTGAAATCGTATTCTAGGGACCTCAAAACATGTTTATCTTTTGAGAATTCAGTATTGAAATTTTTTATCTTTCGCAATTAGTTTTATTTTATTTCGAAATTCATGTACTGATTAAATAAATTTAATATATTCCGAAAAATATTATCATGGATATTATTATAGCATTTATACTGTGCTTAAGTCACACAGTATATTTTAGTTTTAGAATGAAATACCAGTTTATTCCAGACAGCAATAACGAACTTGTTTGTACGAATTATATTTATTTTGAATTTTAACTGAAACGTGCTAGTTGAATATCAGCAGTTGTAGTGTACGTTTAGATTATTTCTTTCTAGATTTGAATAGTGTTTGTTTTGTACAAATATGCTAAACACACATAAATATTAGTAAGTAAAAGTGTAAATTTGGTGATAGTGACATTTTAATTCTTGAGATAGTGATTAAAAACCAGATGTTCTTCAAGGGGAAATTTGCAGGTAGAAGCTTCGTGATGAACGTAAGTACATAAACAACTTTTTATACAATGCTTTATTAGAATGTTAGAAAAATACTACATTTATGATATCGGTAAACAAAAAATTATTTATCAAACAATAAATATGGGTGCATTTTATTCCAACATCAAATAGCTTAGGAGTTAAAAAATATCTGATAATAATATGAATCTCATTTTCCATTATATTCATTTCTTGTTTATGCATTAAACAGGACTAGTTTCTTAACTATTATTTTTTATAATAGATATACCGTGTGTCCCACGTAAAGGTTGGCATAGGCAGTTAACATGTAAAATCAGTTTTTTGTAAATAAAAAGTGTCCGGCAAAAAATTATGCATCCAAATTTTATATCACAATACTGCCAATATCACTACATCTTATTTAATACAGATTACTTTATTTTGATACCGCAATTTAATGAAATTAATAATAATAATTCCTAATTTTCCGCCTACTCTTTTTATTGCTACTGACGTATAGTACCTGCAATTTGTTTTAAATATTTTAATCTGTCACTGTCAATTTCTGGCGATGGAGATTATTCAGCGTTCATTCCTGTAGTGTATTCAGATATTTTTCTTGCACTGCGCCCCCATAATACATTCTAATAATATTTATACGGTTCTCGACATTTAATGTATTCTTGATGACAGTGACAGATTAAAATATTTAAAACAAATTGCAAACACTACACGTCAGTAGCAATAAAAAGAGTAGGCGGAAAATTATGAATTATTATTATTAATTTCATTAAATTGCGGTATCAAAATAAAGTAATCTGTATTAAATAAGATGTAGGGATATTGGCATTATTGTGATATAAAATTTGGATGCATAATTTTTTGCCGGACACTTTTTACTTACAAAAAACTGATTTTACATGTTATTTGCCTATGCCAACCTTTACGTGGGACACACGGTATGTAGGCATGATATATATTATATTATTATATGTGATGTAAAAACATTGGACACGTTATTAAAAAGTTACTTGACAATTTATTTATATGGTTTTATCGTATCATCGACTTTTATAACCTTATAATATTAAACATTTATTGATAATTATAATACATTAATTACATATAATACATTAGTTATGAAGTAATACGTTAGATACAACCATAATACACTAAGGCCCGGTTTTACAATCGATGGTTAACTCTTTTGGTAAGCTGAACCTAACTTGAAAGTTTACTTCGAGTTAACTTGGGAAGTGTTTTTCAATCATTTTATTAATGAAAGTTTATTAACTGTAAGTTTACCGAATGTTGGTACTCTGTAAATTATGAAACATTTGTTTATTGGAGAACTGTCACTGTCAAAAGCAATAATATTTCGGAAGTATTTACTTTAATAAATGTAGTGTATTAATAATGAAATGTTGAAGTGAGTATATTAATTAAAATATGACATACCTAGATGAACGAATCAACTGATAAATATAAAAGATGTGATAACTTCAATAAATATTAAGAGGATTTATTAATTTCTAATAATAATAATAATAATAATATTTATTAAATGCCTGAAGGCCAACCATATACAAAATAACATATAATGTAAATAATATTAACAACTATACCCATGCATCCTTAACAAACTATAAATATTGTTAACAAAATAATCTTAACTAATCTATCTTAATAAATACTGTTTCAGCTTATATGCAAAATGTCTATTATTAAATATACTTTTTAAATTGCTCGGTAACTTATTATACACCTTTAGACCTTTATCGTATAAACTATTTTTTGTACTTTCTTTATTTTTCTTGGATACTCGAAAATCTTGTTTATGTCTCGTATCATATTCATGGTAGATAAAAATGAAGATGTTATTAAAACAAAAAGACAGGGGCTGTAAATTGGCAGCAGCCAGCAGAAAGCACATGCGTGGAAGATAATTAAAGAAGAAATTTCTTCCGGTACAACAAAAAGAACTGCAACATATTTGAAAACGAAATATCAATTTCGAAAAACTTTTGTCTGCAAATTGTTAATTCTTCTTCTGTTTGATGCTTTTTTGTATAATGTAGTCTCAAATTACCTAAAACTGTATTGACACCTATAAAATCTATTGCAATGCTCAAAAAACTTCCATAAATATATATAAAATCGAAATGTCAGTGTCGATTTATTGGTGAAAGACAATCATTTCTAAAATTATTTAATGTAACTGCCGTTACAAATATTTCACAATTACGAGTATACCTGTTTGTTGGATGCTGCAACACCTCCAGTTTCATCTAATATCTGTTCTATAAGTTCATTTTGTCAATCTAAACTGATTAAAAAAATCCAAATAATCGTATTCTTCAAAGGAATTTGGTCTATGCCTAATTATTTTTGTGCGTCGAATTAATTCATCTTCATCGTCACTAAACGCATTTACTTCAAAATCATTCATTTTTATACTCGTATATTCAAAATGTCACAATTCTAGGTTACGAGCTGATAGTCAAAGTAAAACTTCAAGTTAACTACAACCTAATGTTTTGGTAAAAGTAAACTACAAGTTAACCCATAATCTTTATTTGTAAAACGGTAAGTGTTGGTTAACTTCTAGTTTACTACAAACTCTTAGTTAACCTTCGATTGTAAAACTGGCCCTAAGGGTCAGTTGCACCAACAAAACTTAAATTTTAAACTTGGCTTAATTTGACAAAAGTAAATCGAATGTTTCGCAGCAATGTAAATTATTCCATATGATATGTAACTTCGATTTGCTTTTATTTATTTAAACCAAGTTTTCTTGATGCAATTGGGCATAAGTACATTATTAAACTCCTACGTAATTGTTTTTATGACAGCTAAAATTGTTGATTTGTTTTTGAATATCCGATGATACGATAAAGCTTTGAATATAACTCGAATATCAGCGATTTAAACCTTCTCGGAAGTTACAGTCAGTGTACAGATAATATAGCTGAATTTAGTCTTCAACATTCTTATTGTATTTCGCACAATTTGCATAGTCTCGGCTGACGTCTTGGCCGCAAATATATAAGCTCAACACAAAAAGTGTTGTTTTAACTCCTAATTCTTGTTTTGAAATTGTACGCAGAATATCTCAACTGTGATGTATATTTTTTTAATAAAATTAGGTGTTTTCGTGTTTCACATGTTAATGCAAAAATAATAAGAATATTGCAGCATATTTTATTGCAGTATTTGTAGTCACTATGCAAGTCTATGACTGTTTTAATACGGCTGGCCACAAATTGTAGTTATATTCAATTAGGAAACTGTTCAGGAATAGTCGAAAAGACTTTCGATAGAGAGCTACCGCTAAATTACTTAAACATAAATATGTTCATGTTATTGACGATATGGCAGCGAATTGCGGTAATCGGTAATACGATACTTTGTTTACTATCCTGCAACTTCGAACTCAACCTAACTGAATTAGTGTGGGCTCAAGTGAAGGGTGAAGTAGCTCAAAATACCACCACTTTTAAATTGGATAATGTAATATAATATAATAATATAAATATCACTCGGAAAAAGTTTATCTTCATCTATGTTACAGTCCAAAAGTGATTATCGGAACATTAATATAGGTGTTTTTATTGATAGGGAAGTAAGTTTCGTTGTAAGTATTCTATTTATTTTTTATTTATTTGCCGCATAGCAGACCAAAATTCAATACTACTCTTGCAAATTTTGATTTATTACTCTCTTATTGTCCAATGCTGTATAGTTGTTCACGAGGTTGTTCATATCAATTCAAGCACCTTTGTATTTGCATAATAGTGGAAGATGATTTTTCAGGAAGAGTATAAAAAGTACCATATAGTATCAAAAATATAAATATTTTGTACATCGATTTAAAATTATGTTTAAAATTAATTATAAAACTGAACAAAAGGTCGGATCGTAATATATAATATTCTTGCACTCCATACACAACATAAGTTCCTACTGAAGACCATTTTTATTATTCGCTGTCTTCTGTTTCTCTTTTGCGTTTTGTTGCGCTTTCAATACCGTTCTCGTTATTTGCTGTTGACTCTCCATCATCCATCACTGGCTTCCAGTCTCGTGATGGGAGACATATAATGTTGCCTTCAGAAAAATAATGAACATGGTTTATCCCAAATTTTAAAATCATAACCCAACAATTGTTACAAGGCTTTCGAGTAATATATAACGTACAGTTCTTAGGGCTTTCCGAAACATTTTGAATCGCAGAAACCAGTGCATGACAAGCTAAACCTAAAAAAATAATATAATAATGATACATAACCATTATATTAGTTTGCTATATAAATATTTATGTAACAAGTACATAATAGTTTTATGTACGAGACAGTTTAGGGGCCAAGCGAGTGCGGGTGCAAGTACAAAAAGGACGAATCAATAAAACCCTATTATATACGTGTTACATACAATATTTTATGAACATGACATGAAAAGAATTGATAATTCAAACTCTCATTTGTATCATTAAATTGAAATAATAACAATCCTTATTTGCATTTTTCTCAACATTTATATTATGTAGGACTTATAAGTGTGTTATATCGTTGTATTCAGAAAAACATACTGAATCGAATAAGCCAATAAAAAAGGTAGGTTCTAATTTAAAATAAAAAAGTTGGATCCCATATTTTGAGTAGTCATATAATTTAGAATTTTTTTGCTAATCTAACGATCTTCGTATCTCTATACTTCTCGAGATAGCAATAGTGTAGTACTTAAATGGAACATTCTGTATATAGAACAATAAAAATAGCATCATTAAAATTACTTAAATTTTTTAAATATTTCTCATTTTACATGGTTTCAGTAATATCGAAATACTTAATTATTTAAAAAGTACTTCAATATTTTTTATGATTATTAATCGAAAAATAAATCTTAAGTACATGTTCAATTTTCATTCTTAAAATATTCAACTATAAGTAACAAAAAGTAAAATATACTTCAGTAGAATTATTAAGTACTACAGGACACCAAAAACTGATACTTAAGAATGTAAATACTCAAGTATTGTCTAGCTCTGTTTACTCGAATATCTTCATTTTGAATCCCGCAGACGAAAGTCACAATTTTAACTTTATTCGGATTCCAGTGGTTTCATTTTCAAACGATATGATCTACCTCCATTTTTATTTTACCAATTTGACGCGACTTATAAAAAATGTATTTCTTATTAAAAATACCATAAAATTGTAAGAGTATTTGTAGTTTCTATTATTATTCTGAAATAACATTATTGCTAATTTACTTATTTTATAATTTGTTTCTTTAAATTCGACAATTGCCAGATCCCATTATTGAACATTCAAATTTCGATTTATAAGTAAATTATGTGGTGACCATCGTTTTAGTATAACTTTAACATTTAAATGGAAATGTATTTGTTGAATATGAATAAATTAAATTTATGCAAAAATATTTTAAACCTAGAAATGTACGATAAGATGGCTATGCTATGACAAGATACCTTGGATATTCGGAATTGTTTCTTGACATCCAAAACCTACAATTTTCCCTTTGTCGTTTACAATACACGCCCCAACTCTATCTGTGGCATCACTTCTTTCAGAAATTAACAAAGCACATTCCATGAAGAAAGATGTTACACTGGAACAAAATGCAAAGTCTAAAATTGTTGCAAGTTTCTGATTGATTCTGGTAATTATTGCAAAACAATAATTCAATTTATTTCAAATATAGAAACAGCTGCTATAAAGGTTGCAAATAAAAGATGTTAGCAATAACATTTGGAATTTTCTTGTATCTGAAACGCGCTATTAGATACATATATGTATGTCCAGTATTATAAAGAAATTTAACTGTCATTTAAATTTACTTTTAAAGTAAATTTATTTGTTTTTAATGTGCACATCATTTCAAATTATTTTATGAATTATTTAAGATTGCTGTCAAAAAATGATTGTCATTTAGATAATTTGACGTAATTTTAGTATAGAAGTAAAGTTAACTGAAAACAGAAAACAAAAATCATATAAACTCGTCAGTAAAATGTCTGTATTTGACTCGGAGCCGTAAAATACCTGGCATGAAGTGCCTCGTATTTCAATATGTAAATAAATATTAATAATCATTGTATGAGAACAAACAAGTAATTGAAACTTCTGTTTAATATTGTATGTTAATCATGTGTTAAGGTCAACCATACGGGCTGAAGACAGCGCAACATGAACACGACTTTTTTGAAACAATATATTATTATTATAACAAATGAAACATATAATGTTTTATACCTATATTTGTAGATAAAAGTCCAAAGTTTTGTAATAAATTTTAAAAAGCTAATTTTGTTTGCAATTTATACGTGAACATAATTTTCAAAGTTGTAAAATTTATGTCACATATTCCCATGAACGACTACAGTAATGTAAATAATTTATATATTTATAAATATGATCCTCTATAACATACTAAGATTATTTTCCATTTGAAATTACAATTTTTGAGAAACAAATAAAAATATACCAAAAAGTGTGTGTACAGAATTTGTTATTTTTAAAAAAATAAAGGATTCGTTCTTTGACGCGTATGTTTGACCTAAAGTGTAATAGTTAGGCATACAAATTCAGTTGATCTCTATTAAAATAAGTCGTATGGTAACCACACCAGATTATATCTATCTTTATTTCTTATATTTGTAATCTCCATATTTTTGTCTTACCTGTTCAATTCCCAAGAGGTAAAATATGTACGAACTGGAGTATAAATATTGTACTGTTGGCATTCAATATTATATTCACTGAGCATCTTACATATATAGGGATATTTATCTTCACAATAAATAACTTTATTTATCTTAGAGTTAATTATTGTTTTCGCACATTCGTTGCACGGATGTCGAGTCGTATACAAAGTGCAATTTTCTACTTTTTGTGACGCTTTATGAATTGCGTTGTATTCAGCGTGGAATGCTTGAAATAAAATAAATTTTACTAATATTCATATTTATATATATATATATATATATATATATATATATATATATATATATATATAATGTAATTATTTAGTGTTCAATTCTTTTTTCAAAACTTAGCTTCATTTTACCTTTAATATTATGACTTCATTATAAAAATATATTATGTAATTTAAATTAGACCTGAAGATGGTTGTAATCATGGCCGATACGTCGTCATAGACTATATAATTAGAAATAAATTTATTTAAAGCCATGTTATCCAAGGATATACAGTGAATTATTTACTATTTTCCTCAACAATTTTTCGGCTTAATAACCTTTTCCGTTTTTGTAATTATGTACATATGTCATAATCTTGTAATATTATGTTCAAGTTTCTGGACTCAGTATATTTGTTAATTGTGAATCAGGATTAAGATTGTTTTGTGCAATAAGATCCATAATGAATTCATTTATACTTTTTATCTAATAATTTAATTTTTTTTTTAATATTTCTTGGAAAATACTGGTAAAAGTGTTTAAATTTTCTTTTAGAAAATTTAAAAAAAATCGTTTTTGTAATTATGTAAATATGTCATAATCTTGTAATATTATGTTCAAGTTTCTTGACTTAATACATTTCTTAATTGTGAATCAGGATTAAGATTGTTTTTTGCAATAAAATCCATAATGAATTCATTTAGACTTTTTATTTAATAATTTAAGATTTTTTTGCACATTTTGCTGCATATATTGTCATATTGAGTGCATATTTCCCAAAAAAAGTGCATATATATGCGCATATAATTCAGTTTTTTCGTGCATATAACCCGCTCTCTATATATGTGTATATCTGTTTTCTGTTTAATTTTTAATTGCCATATTACAAGTTTTCTACTAAATATTAATTTTAATTTGATTTTTATATCGTGAAATATTAATATTTAGGTACCAAAATAGGCCTTGTTGCATACATTTTCTGATTCTGAACAACTTTTGTATTTACACTTTTGCTGTAAAGTAAAAAAGTAAAAATTTACTATAATTTAATTCTTTAGCCCTATCATTGTTACAACGAGTAAGACTTATTACATATTATACAGGGTGATTCATAACGTACGACAAAGATTGGAAGTGTAGCTAGGGGAACCCAAAATTTTTCCTTAATATACTTTTGACAAAATTCTATAACCTAAAAGCAAATTAAAGGTTTTTTTTTTAAATTAATACTATTATTCTTAATATTCATCATACTAATTCATTGAATACCGCTGAAAATAATTGGGAAAAATTAGTAGCATAATTATTTTTTCGTTTCCATAGAAACGTTGTTCTTTCAAATCAGTCAACTTGTTATTTTAATTTAAATAAAGCACCCAACAAAATATAAAGTGAATTGTATTAAACTTATTATTTAAATTTATATTATATTATAAACTTATTACATAAACCATTGTAATGTCTACATATCTCTCGTTACTGAAAGTATTAACACACTTTGATGTTTAATGAATTGATAATTAAATGCATTTCAATGGCATCTTGTTTTCTAATTGTATTTTTGTTTTTAAGTGTCTTTCAACCATGTGGACAGTATTTTTTAAACAATGATAGAAAACTTTAAATAGCCGTAACTTTTATGATAATAAATTACTATTAATTTTTGTATTTTTATTACCTACTTGTTATAGTTTGTAACATGTGACGACTGCTTATTAACTGATTAAACTTCAATTTGCTGCAACTTTTTTGTAATTGTGTTTTTGTTAGTTTATTAAAAAAAAACATTATTTAAGGTTCCCTGGCTGCACATTTAATCTTTTCCGTATGTTATGAACCACCCTATACATTATTTTGAAGTCAAAGAGTTAGGTTGCCTACGAATAAAAAACAACATATGTAACAAATGTTTATATTTTGACTTTTCAATATTCATACCTGTTTGTCAAAAAAAAACTAAGTTGCATTCATTATAGCAATGATATTTGGTTTGCTGCTAACTTAACCTATTAATACCCTGAACTATTTTTCTTTAAGTATTGCCTTCATACGTCTTTGCGTTGGTAACTTGTAAGTATAATTATTTTAAAATATTTACATTTAATAATTATACAGAACAATATCAAATGAATAACCTGGCATAGTTTATCCAATTTGAAATACCATAGCCTGGCAGAAACATAATGTTAAAGTGAGACATATTTACATATATCCTATCATACGCTGGGCATTAATGGATTAATAGCATGTGTCACCTTAATATGTAAATTTCATACCTAGAGTGTAGTTATACCCGAAACCGACAATTTGTCCCATGCTGTTCACAATGCACGCTCCTATTTGATTCTGTGAATCATTACTTCGTTTAGCAATTAAATGCGCAAATCTATGAAAAAACGATGGTCGAAACGTGAGCTAAAAAATAAATAAGTACATCAAGTTGTTATTAAAAAAATCTGATCTATTCAGCACCATAACTTCTCGCAAACTTTAATTTGTAAACGATACAAAATACTGAAAAATTTTCAGATAAAAATTGTACCCAGTATTATACATGTAACAAAATTTACTCTAAATTAATTATTTACTTAGATACTTGTACAAGTAGATAACTAACCTTAATTACTACACCAATGTAAACCCGCCATTTTTAGTCTTTAACTCGGATGATTTGCATCACTCGCCTACGGCTCGTGACACAAACTTCAACTTCGTGAATAATGACTATCATAATCCCTCATATAATAATAAACTATTTTTCAATTATAACACTTGTCAAAAAATGATATTTTCAAGCGTTGTTTTGTTTTTTTCAAAAAGCACATGTTAGCAGATTTAGGGGCGTATTCTGTAACTTACTTGGTAATTTTTAACGACCCGTTAGAAATTTGAACCAATAAAACAGATGGCACTGAATAGAAATTGAAAATTTTATTTGACACATATTTGAATGGTAACAGTTTTTAACGGGTTACAGAATACGTCTCTTAAACGAAAATGTGAAGGTCAAAATATAATTTTTCTTTAACGTGTTGTAATTCGTAAATAGTGACAATAAGAGAAAAATGTTTCAAACAAAAATTGTAGATAATAATATTTGAAACATTATTCTAATAACAAAAAATATCATTAACCAAAAAAATTACTGAGATATTTCAAATTAATTTATAAATTTATAATAATAATAAATTTTATTGTTCAAAAAGACAGTACAGATGACTGTATAAAACATGTCAATTAAAAAAAAACAATCATTAACAATTACAAAAAAATATGATTTATTGATAGGACTTCAAGTAAATTGCCACTTCCGGTTATCGGATTATCACTAAAAACTACTCAGCTCTTCCCAAGCAAGAGGATAAAAATATAACATATAGTATACAATATTAGAATATTAGAAATATTAGAGATCCACACACAACAGGCACACGCGCACGCACTCGCAAATGCACACACACACTCACACGCACACACACTCCCACGCACACACACTCACACACACATACACACACACAAACACACGCACAAACACACGCACAAACACACGCACAGACCCTAAACAGTGCTTAATCTCTGAAAACTCACTACCAAATTTTTAGAATGATTCCTATACCTCTCTTACAGGTAAGTGGCGGAAGGAAAAATATGCTGGTATAACCGTAAGCAATGTGGAATGTGTTGATAGCAGTTGCCCTTTAGTTTTAGTTTTAGTTCCCCCTGCACTAAGATTTACTTAACATTTTGTTTTTAATTTTTGATAATGATTTACTAATGTTAGTGATTAATAGTTTATAATTCAATAAATTATGTAATAAATAACAAATTATATTTAAACATATGTGAATTATTGCTTTAGTGTGTAGTAAATTTCTTTCATATAGTCGCACGAATTTCAAGACGTTTCACTTGTAATATAAATAAGTTAACATTTTCTTCTACCTAATAGGCTAAATTGAGTTTTTCAAATTGGAAATGTTGCCATGACTCACCCGGCGTCCATTTTGATTACGTATATGCACTTGCACTGAATGCAATTGCGCAACTGCACTTCTGTACACAAGGTTGCAATCATTTATTACGGAAATAACAATATTATTATCAGTGGCGTATAGCGTATTTAGTGATAATGAATAATTTAAATACAACAGACTAGAAAGAGCACACTTTTGAAAAATTGTCGTACTCGTAACACAGAACTCTCCACAAATTTTAATTTCTAAACGGTACAAAATGTTGAAAATGTTATCGAATAAAATGAAATATTTATTGAGATATGAAAAAAAAATCGGATAGGTCTTCAAGCTAAACACCACTTTCGGTTGGTGGACTGTTACCCAAACCTAATCAGCTCGTAACTTGAACATCTAAAGCTGAATTCAGAGATTGCATAGTGAACACAGTATAGCCACAGTATAGGAGCTTGAAGCTCTTATACTGTGGTATAGCACAGAAAAACAAGAAATGAACAAAGGTAAATGCATGTAGTGATTCATACTTACAAACTTAACACTCTATTGCATGAATTATTATTTTTTTAAATAAGGACTCAAAAACATTATTTTTTACAAAAGAAATATTCATATATTTAAAATAAGTGTGTTACATAAATTTTTTTCCAAAAATAAATTATTTTTTTAAAGTTTTTTTCACTCTTAAATAGAACTTAGGTCTATTGGGTCGTCTTCGCGTACTATACAAAATTGTTTGATAAACAACCTCTTCTAGGAAAACATCAGATAAAAAAATTTTTTGGACATTTTGTAAAGGTGTATTTAGCTGTAATATATCAGCAGATAATAAGCTGCTTCCTACAAATTTTACATTTTATATCTCAGTTTCTGTAATTGTCCTTTTTCCAGTTAAAATTTTTTTTTATGTTGATCAAATTGGGAGGAATTACCTAATTGGCAATTGACAAAGTGTATATAATGTTCTCAAATGTTACAACATGATTGCCATGAATGTAAACTGCATAAGAAAAGAAAAGAAAAATTTTAAATTTTATGTTCTCGTTCGGGAACAGTATGTAATAGAGGGTTAACATAGCACAGCAAAACATGAGAAATTGGTCATATTTCGTGAGTATTAGCATTCTGTCAGTGTCAAATTAATTATTTTTTTAATTTTTAATTCTCTTTTTAATTATAGTGATTGTGACTAAAATGACTAATATCTTTCTGTGAATTGTATGATGCATACATTAATAGAGGCAATTTGTAATTCTTCTTTTTGACAAATAATATGAACATATCTTTCACTAACAAAAGTGACAGCAACATACTGTATGAAAATAGCTAAACAATTTCATATCTTTTTAAAAGGTTTTTTGCACAACGTGAAGTGGGTTAGTAAGAAGAAGAACATAAATAAATGCCCAAATTTATTTATGGGGAACGTCTTTCTTCACATTTCAATAAAAACTTTATCTACGATAGTGTGTAAAATTGATATTTAACTGTTAGTTTCAAGTTTGTAAAATGGTTGTTTAGTAAAACGATCCCATTAGTCACGGGTTGCCAAGCAACGAGTGATTAAAATTTTTAAACACGCCAAATTTGCAAAAATTTTGTTATCATGGCAAACTTCTCATTTAATATTGTGATCCTACTTCATAAATAAAAATATTTTTAAAATATTTTTTGGGGTTTTCCATTATATCGTAGATAAAATATTGTACGATACACATACGTAAAGCGTCTTTAGTCACTCAGGAATCTTAAAACACTCATTCGAGACTAAAGACCTAGCTTTACGTACTTGTATCGTAAATAACTATTGTTGAAATATAACTGTAACTAAGAAGATAGCTTTGCTTCAGATTTGTTTTGTTTACAATTTTATTGTTCTGTCAAACTGAAATAATGTCAAATTATTAATAAAAATGTTTCATGTGACGAATTGACAAGTTCAACGCCGGGTGAGGTTAAATCAGCAAAAGAAATAGATTTAAATCTATTGCTACCGAAATCTAGCGTAGATGTAGGAAAATTCTCAAAATATGTCTACTTCAAAAAAGGAAATGACAAGTAGGTACACTACTAAAAAATCATGAGTTTTAACGAAGAAACAAATTGAGCAATTCTTGAATTATGCTCCTGGGAATGATTAGTGTTTAACCATGAGGAATAAGAATATAATTCTCTAAATATTATTAATGTTTTTAGGTAGTTTAAATACTGGGAATTTCAAGATCTACAGAAATATAGAATCTACTTTTAAGGCTAGGATTAAAAGTGTAATCTAGCAACAGTTACATTTTTTATTAGTAACGAAAACGTCAACTTTTATTACTAAAAACAGAATTAAAATCACTAACTTTGTAGACGGTTGCAGAAAAAAGTGATTGTTTACTATACACAAAACTATAATTAACGCAATTTTACGCCAACTTCCAATCAATTACTTTTTGCATTATTTTAATTTAATTTGTTACTTCGTAGTGCGAGTTTTTGTTAGAATTACTTTAAAGTAGTAATTACATTTTTTAATTGTCTTTATTGCTACGCCACTGTATGTTTCCTAAGAACTAGTCAAAGATGGCAGCAGTGCTTTGTAAAGGCCTGTGTCCACGGTGATAGAAATCGATCCGAGATCTCGGATATAGTTCTCGGATCAAAAACTCGGATCGCGGACACTACCAACTTGGACGAAAAAATCGAATAGAAAACTATAATGAAAAAACGCGTTCTGTCCGATTTTTTCATACTAGTTGCTAACTTCATATAGACGTTACCAAATTAAAATTTTGACGTTTCATGTTTGAAAAGCTGAAAAATTTATGTTAGTTTATGAAACATGAAATATATTTTTTATTTATTTCTCGTACAAACAAATATAATTTACTTATGTCGGAATAATTTATTGGGTTATATTTTATTAGTTTTTAGTATTGATAGAATTGACTGAAACTAACTTCATAAATTCGACTAACCTGACATCTGTAGTCTTATAAGTTTACTATTTATGATATAGAACTATATCCGAGATCTCGGACAGATTTCTATCACCGTGGACACAGGCCTTAAGCGTTCAATACAATAATAAACAAAGGCGATTTCGACTGGCACTGGTTACTTGCCGGTTACGTATTTGGTTGATTTCAAACAATGATGTCACACTGACCGAAAAATCGCGCGGTAGATTCCACAGAAAAGATGTATTTCAGAAAACGTAAGGCAGTATTTGGAATGATGTTATTTGAATTTTTTCAACACAAGGATGGTATATGTTCCTTAACCGTAAAAGATCGTCATCAAAAATTCGAAAGTGTCAGTCCAAATCAATTGGTTACTATTTACTAACCATTCCTAACCTAACCGGTGCCAGTCGAAATCTCCTAATCTTATTTCGATTGCAACACATGTAAACAAAAAAGTATAAAGGATATATAAATATTGAAAATTTTTATTATATGAAAAAAGTTTATAATTTAAGTTTGGAGACAATTTAATAACATACATAGCACCGTTCCTTTAAATGTATAATTTTTTTTAAATTACATGTGATTGAATATTGAAAAATTATACGCATAATTTGAATTTTGGAAAAAATCTTAAATATTATTTACCCTAAACCAGTTATATTTGGATGGTAATAGATGTATAATTAGTTATAAACATAATTATATACAGAATGTCTCAGATCACCAGTCCACCCCTTTTAAAATTCAGGAGTTTGATTTTTTTTATAAAACTTACTTATTTAATCCTAAAGCCTATCTACCTTCCAGGGTACAACAAATTACTTGACAGCTGCTAGATTTTGTTATTTTGTTTTTCATCCATAGTCTACTATACACTAATGTTATTAATAAAATTTATTTATTTCAATCATATTATAGCGTTTCATTTGAAAAAGTGTAACTGTAACTTGAGAATCACTGGTTTAAAAAAAGTATCTTCTATAATCAGATGTCCCTCTTAGTTTCGTACAACTTTATTATTTAGTGTTTTGTTGTATCTTTAATAATAGCAGAGAAAATAATGGCGCTGACTCGTTTCGCTGATACACTCTGTGTAATGCCCAGTTGCACCAACGTTAGTTAAATTTTAAACTTGGTTTAAATAAATAAAAGCGTATCTAATTTTTAACATCAATGTCAATTACTCCATATAACATATAATTTCGATTTGCTTTTTTTTATTTAAATCAAGTTTAAAATTTAACTAACGTTGGTGCAACTGGGCATAAGAGAGGAATTTCGAAGGGTCAAAATTTTCGGTAGTGATTTTTTAACGGATAAGCACGTTTTGGGGTGTGAACGATTTTTTCGTCCACGATAACTCAAAAAATAATAAGAATAACATCTTAAGAACTGATTAAATTTTGCTAGTAATCTTTCAACCCCTGTCAGTTCTTTTGAGTATATCTCAATAGGTAAATAATTGAATTAAAGTTAATTTTATCATAATAAAAAAGATGTAGAATAAGCATTGGCTACAATTTTTATTTGAAACGTTTTTCTGTATTTTGTACTGTTTAAGAAATTGAAATTTTCAAGAAGTTCTATATTAAATTTTGGGGTTTCTAAATTTCCTACCTATTATAAATAACCTCCTTTTATCCAGGAATTGATAATGAGCTTCATTTTTATTCTATTTTTTTACCAATAATGAAACTTTGATTTAATACTAAATTTGTCAGTTTTCTGGAAATTGAGAATATATTGCGTAATGAAAACAACTGACAAACAGTTTTTCTGGTAAAATGAGAACAGAAGTGAACAAACAAAACAAAAGTAGCCAATTGCAGCCGCTCATTTATGCACAATCACATTTACTTTCCATCAAATTAGTGCAGAGATCTACCAACGCATGATTCCTAAAATTGTCCCACTATGATGCGCTAACTTCGCGGCTGTAACTAATCCGCAACGCTGCTTTCAATGAGAGTCCATCTTACAGAATCTCAGTATCTTTTACTCTTGCTACTTGTCATCGTAGAACAGAGACTTTCCACAGGAGAACCGCAATTAAGATAGTTTTTTGTACTCTGTATAATTTTTCGTGCGTAAATAATAGCTTAGTTTGGAACATGCTGCTAGGTTGGCAGCCATGGTAACAGTTTGTCGCGTACATTGTTTCAAACAAGACATATTTTCGGTTCCTCAAATATCTTTGATGTTCACGTGTCGTGTATTTTAATGTTGCATTGTTTCGTGGGTGTAAAGGTGAATTTTTAACGAGGTTTATTCAAGTAGCCGGTGATATACTCGTAAAATGAATTTTATCGGTAAATAAATTTGTTTTCATTTGTTTTTACAATTAAATTATACTACATTAAAATTGTAAAGTGAATTCTGGTCTATTTAATAAATATATTGGTAATTAATTACAATGTGATTACTAATCGTTCAATCAACTAAAAATCAGATGCCCACAGCACAAAACCACCCTCCAATAGAGTACAAATGCAGTAAAAATTATAGCAAATATGAGTCTACATCTTTATAAAATTTATCATAAAATATTTGTTTCCTGAGACAAATTTGAAAAATATCCGCCCCATGGATTGCTCCGCGAAAACCTTTTTTTACATTCCGCAAAATATGTGATTTTTAATCACATTAGCAAGAAGACTTGTATGTGAAAATTTTTAGTTCCTGATATCTCAAAATCTAAGAAACATATCATTTTCAAATTATGAATTTAAAATTTAGGTATTTTAATTGCAAACCGATTAGATTTTGGTATTAATCCATCAACCTGAAGTTGTAGATTACTTAAAGGCTTATCAGGTTTTTTTGCACGTATCTTAATAAATAATGTAGTTAGAGTAAATTTTGTTACATTAAAATAATATTGGCTACATTTTTTATTCGAAACTTGTCTCCATTTTGTACCTATTAAGCGGGAATTATTTATTGGATACATCAGATTATTTAATTATACTTCAATAAATAATCGAGTTAGGGGAAATGTTATATTGCACAGATTGTTTATTTGAAACTTATCCCTATTCACGTAAAAACAAATGGATTGCTATAATAGTAATCAGTATCTTGCGTACGACATTTATTTATTTATTTCTCAGCAATAATACGTATTTATCATAAATAAATTTCTTGCAGTGAAATAGTAATATTAGTTGTTCATTTGAAATAACTATATAGTATATTTAAGACAACATGATATTATTGTAATATAAATCTAGATATATATAGCAACAATATTAGATTATAAAAAAAAGACAAAAATAATATCATATAGAATACTAGAATGCCCGCTGTAAAATTTGTGTTGGAAGCAATATTATTATTACCATTATCTATGTAAAATATAATACAAACATCAGTTTATGTTTTAACCGCCGAGCGTCGTTTCAAACTATATATTCTTTCATTTCCATGAAACATTTCCTTAGTTATTTAAAATTAATTTTAATAAAACTAGCATGTGAATTATGTTCAAAGTTGTATTAAAATGTAACTTGGCAGTTTATTCTTCTGTCATTTTTGTATTTCAATTGAACGTCGCGTTTATCGGTAATGCTCGAGTAGTAAAATTTAACCTCGCTACAGACAAGTTAATGTTAAGTAGCTAACTTTAACATTTAATATCTCGAAATATATCCTGTGAATTTCTTTCATATTGTAAAAGCATGTGTACAATATCTTCAAAAACACGCCCAAAAAATTTCTTATATTTTAAACGTCAATGGGTTCTTGGAAGTTCCCTCAAATTTTGATTTATAATGGGCACAAAATGTAGAAAAGATGTTTCAAATAAAAATCAACATCTTTCTCAATGTAACAAATTTTAGACTAACTCAAATATTTATTGAGATATATCCAAAAAATATTCAGGCCCTCAATTAAACTAACAATTTCGGTTAATGGATTGTTGATGGGTTAATTAAATTTTGAGTTATCATCACACACAGATGTCATCGTGAAAATAGTAAAAGGGTATTCCAGGGACTCTAAAACGTCGAAAATTTTAACTTGTCACCATACCTCCGTTACGGTTACATACATGTACGGAAGGTAAAACATCACATAAGTTTAGTGAAAAGTAAATTAAGAAGTATAATAAACAGTCACATTTTTAAGACGACATTCTAACCTAAAACTTTGGAATTTAAAGCTCACCTAACCTAAGATTTAATGTGGCTACCATTTTGTATCTTTCGTGACTATCATCAACATACAACTTTTAATTTATTGGCAAACACATAAACAACAAGTGAAAAGTGAAGTAGAAAATAGTCCCCATAATGTGCATCCTGGACCTGCTCCGTCTGCACGTGGGCTCTAAACGCCGAGGGGCCTACACGCGCTCCTTGACGCTCTCCTCCGTGACCGACATGTCCATGGTGAACTGGAGCCGGCGTCGTCGCAAGCAGTCACCCTCCGAGCGGCTGCTG
This sequence comes from Poecilus cupreus, assembly GCA_963942605.1. Classification (NCBI taxonomy): domain Eukaryota; kingdom Metazoa; phylum Arthropoda; class Insecta; order Coleoptera; family Carabidae; genus Poecilus; species Poecilus cupreus. The sequence goes on from OZ012718.1 coordinate 23,154,480, forward strand.
CTGGTGCATGTGTCCGACCTGGACGACGAGCCGCTGGAGATGATACCTAGTTTCCCTGACGAGGACTCGATATGCTGTAGCGAGTATATCATTAATGGAGGAGTTTGTAGTAAGAGGCATTGCGGCGAGCCGGAGGATGATAAGTAAGTCAGTAATAATGTATATGTTAGGGGTTAATGCTAAAAGTGAGAGTTACCCGAATTTACTTAGGATTCTCGTCCGAGAAAAATAAATAAACTAAATCTTAATTCGGTGTTTACCCATATACTCGTACAGCTAGGTTTATCCAACACTGACTGGGTAATGTTAGATTGGTAACTGAAATACTCTGTATTGTTTTCAATGACTTTATTACGTATCGCGTGATACCTGTCATGAAATGTTTGTTGTTTCTATCTTTTTCTATCATGATATAGTTTTTTCTTTTTATGTGGTAACCCGTGATGACGTTACATATCCCCACTATAAATATTAAATAATTAATTATCTAAATTATTAAGAATTGAATAAAATAAAGAAATATACATAATTTATTTTTTAATAACATTTAGTCACATACCATATTATATTTAAATTTTGTAATAAGTTAAAAACAATTGATTGATGGTAGTAGAGTGTTTCGTGGACGCTATTTTATTACACTATGACTGACACATGATTCGTATATAGTTTGAATAGTTGAAAACAGCATTTTCTAAGTTTTTTCAAGCTTAAATCAGCAATTTTATCTTTATTTCACAAAAATTTACAATTACACACGACAGAAACATGAATATAACAGTTTGAATAGATGAAAACAGCGTTTTCTAAGTTTTTGCAAGCTTAAATTAGCAATTTTACTTTGATTTCACAAAAATTCGCCATTACACACAACAGAAACATAAATATGACAGTTTGAATAGTTGAAAACAGCGTTTTCTAAGTTTTTTCAAGCTTAAATCAGCAATTTTATCTTGATTTCACAAAAATTCGCTATTACACACGACAGAAACATGAATATGAGAGTTTGAATAGTTGAAAACAGCGTTTTCTATGTTTTTGCATGCTTAAATCAGCAATTTTATCTTGATTTTACAAAAAACCGCCAACTATACTGGTATAAATACAATGATATACAAAAGTTCAAGTAATTTTACAATGCACAATGGAAATTATATAAGAAAATGTAAACAAATCTAAATATAAATTCTTCGAAAAGAATACCTAAATATCCTATTTAAAGGAAAAGTGAAGTTGATTAAAATTTTATTGAAATTTAACGTTTCGAAATACTATACATAATTCTTTGTCATAAAAAACAAGTAAACAACAGTTAGGTTATTTACTTGTTTACAAGTTAGAAGTTTCATAAAATAATATGTTAACGCATGAGTACAAGTTTTACAAAAGACTAATGAAATAACAGGCCATAAGAAATATGTTTTTATTAAATTGAAAAATCCGAATGGTTAAAATTATAGCTTGGTATTTTCAATCAGTTGTGTTGGCAGCGCTTCGCAGAAGAAATATTACAAAGTGCCATTTGTTTGATTTATTTGATCCTTAATAAAGTTTAGAAACGTGTTTGATCATTTAATTTATCCAATTTGAAAATTCGTGGTGAGTTTTAGTGAACTTTAGTTCGGGGTATGCCATATCCCACTTCCCACTACACTAACTGCGTAACTTTTTCCACCACACTAACGACGGGTCGTGCACGAGTATCATGTATAATTATTTCACATTAAAATTGAAATTTGATCGCAGTATTTAAGAAAGCCGTATGATGCCACACCATTTTTTTAACATCTCATACAGGTTTGGCATTGATTATTTAATAAATGTAGTTGATAATTCTAATTATGACGGTTTCAAACCGTTGTTATAATTATAACTTTGTCAAATGTCAACAATGTAAACATATTTCATTGCGGTGAACACTGTACGCACAAAATACTTCCGCGGTTCCGTATTATTCGTTATGGTGTCTGATTTCGTGCGGTAGAAATATTAAGCAGCGGTTTTTAATGTAATCCATTCAAATTATAAAATTATATATCTACGTATAATTTTCTAGCGTAATGTTCATTTTAATAACAAAATTGTCAAAAGCCAAATTAGTTTTTTTATTATTTAAACAAAATTTAAATTAATAGCAAGCAAATGTGGAACTGTAAATATGTTAGAGGTTTCTAATTACGGTTTGTTTTTATTTCATTGAAGAGTATTTGTCGATTTCAACAAATACGAGGAATATTATCATAGGCATTTTAAATGTTAAATAATACTTATGCAATTTTCTGCTTCATTATTCATTTGAATCTATGAGCAAATTTCATTTCACTTATTTAATAAATGTTGAAAAGATGTAGGTACACAAACTAAGTGTAACCATTCACAACTTTAAATTTTAGTTTTAGGCGTAATCACAAACACAATCACACAAGTTTGCAAACTCCAAATTGTAGTATTTATTTTTTTAAGATAGAATATATTATACCGGTTGTAGAATTTAAATGTGATGTATAGTGATTTTGATGATGTCATTTTGACATGGAATAGTATATTGAACAACTAGTGTTACAATGACCTTTTTTGTAATACGAGTATAGTTTGCGTAAACGAGCCGCAGGCGAGTTACGCAAAATACGAGTATTTCAATTAGGCATTGTAACACGAGTTGTTCATACTACTTTTCCTATTTCACGTTCAAAAATTCAAAAAAAAAAAAAATAAAAATAAAATAAAATTGTACGGCGGCACGTTTAATATATCACTGGTCACCAAGGGGCTTTGCCCGCGGGGTCTATCGGGTTCCAGGCCGCAACCCCGACGCAGGGGCTCCGATTCAATAATTTTACGTGAGCAATGACAGTCTCAAGTTTGACAGACTGTCAATTTTACAAATAATAAATTCCCCAAAAACAGTTGCACAAAATTCAATTTTGTAGCATTGTTTTTGAGAAAAACAGTGTCACAAAATTGACTTTGTGTACGTGAAATAGGAAAATATCTTACCGCTGGTGGGTAATGGAAATGCGAGCGGCTAGTAACCATGGAAACGCACGTTCAGCGTGGACCGGAAGTGCGAGAGGGTTGAGTTTTGAGGTCGCTGATTACGAATTTGATGTCAAAATTGGAAAATTCAATATGGCGGATCCAACATAGCGGACACATTTTAAGTATACGAGACATATCCTTGTTTAATGTACTTGTGTGTAGGCAGAAGTAATCATTTAACCCTTTTTTAAATCAAATATATCATTACGCCTTTTATCCATTATGGGTGTGATCCTTTGCTTATGTAGATCTCGGTAATTGATATATTTAAAAAAAAAAAACAAATTTAGATTTATTTATTGTCGTGTTGAATTAATTTCTGTTGAAATTTCGTAAAAAAAAATGTAGTGATATAATAGCGAATTTAGGAGTTTATTTCTATCCATTTCATTCTGATAAATAAATAAATATTCTTAGGATATTAAAGAATTCATAATTGACAAGGACGTTGCCAAGCTATTTGGCGACATCCAAGACTATTGTGGATAGTTAATATCCCTCTTAAATACAAAGCTTTATCAAAACACTAGTCGGCATTGATTTTCGTTAAACCAAATTGTTTTTTATACGAATATAAATAAGGGTCAAATAATCTTGCAATGGAAAACATGAAAAATGTTGGATACACTCCTGATGATATTTTATTGGAAAAAGTGGAAAAATAATTACAACTTTGTTTTCAGAAAAATCTAGTACGAATCTAGACATTCGTAACTATGCAATTATGGCTTATTATATCATAGTTATGGATGGACTCATATGATAGATCATAGTTACAGTACTGTGTTGTTAACTTTATAAATATGGGAACACCATTAAACAACAATATTAAATACACCATAATACCTAGTGTTTTGATAAAATTATTAATATACACCTTGTATATAATGACAACTTTTTTGTCTTGTAATTTATATCAGATATTTTTTTTAAATAATCTGCAGTGCAAAGGATATCGAAATATATTATTTTCCATTCACTTTGCATTCAAATCATACTTGAAGCAATAAATAATAATTTCACTAATTAAAGTAATCAGATCAGCAACATATGAAGGGTACAATCTGCAATCAATAATAAAAGTGTTTAAAGTAGATTACTTTCAAGTTCAAACCATCTGCCGTATTTGGAGTTGCATCTGAGCAAATTGCTCTCAATCATCACTGCACGCGTTATTGCTTTTTGTCGATTTCTGCATGTTTAACATTGGAAAGTTCACCAGGGATTCTGTGGAATGGACTTTCCAATATAAAGTCAATTTTCTTGCGCTGTTAGCTTGGCCTGCATATGCAAACGTGACGCTAAATAATAAGTAGATTTCGATTTGTTTGAACCGTTATAAGTGAAACCAATTTCTAAATTGTAAATTTTGTTTTGTGTTTACTTGAAGATGCTCCGACAAGTAACCGTAACAGTTATTACCTCCCGCCTATCTCTGAGTAAGGGAGGTATTGTTTTTGGTCAAAAAATTGGGTAGTGAGTTTTCAATGAATAAGCACGTTTTACTATTTGTGCCATGATGTATGTATGCATGTACGTGTGTGTATAGCTGTGTGATGGTGTGTCTGTGTGCGTGCCTGTGTCGATTTTTCCGTCTCGCATAACTCAAATACTATAATAACAAAATATACAATTGTGTGAATTTTTGCTTCTTATATTTATATGAAGAGCTGATTAAATTTTGGATAAAATTGTTCAACTGAAGTAGCAGTTCACTAGAAGCCCTTAACAGTTTTCCGTGAAAAACACGGTTAAACTTAATTTTTCAACAATTTATATAATTTTGAAAATTGCAGAATATTTAATTTTACATCTTTTTTGATTACACTAATTTTATTAATTTTCATTAGATTTAGAGATAATATAAAGAAATTAAATTTCATGAATCTTGCATTCCATATACACCATGGAAACACTTAAGGTCAAACATACGCGTCGAAAGAACGAACCCTTTATTTTTTTAAAAAACAGCAAATTCTGTATTCTTAATTTATTTTCATGTTCTTTATGGTCCAACTACCTCCATTCGTCAACATATCATGGATTTTTTACAGTGACTTGTACATTGCAATGTCAAATGAAGAACATATTTTCGTTGGGTTCGTTCACTCCCATGAATTTTGTTTTGCAAATTCAAATTTCAATAAATTATTTCTTACAATAATTCTTATCGAAAAACAAAACAATTATTACTGTGAAGTCTTTGAACATTCTAGTATTTATATATGTGGATGAAAAGGATAACTGAAACATTCAACTATAAAAAAATATTCGTTGAAGTCTAGTTGGTCAAAAATTCAGAATTTTGATACTGAATTTCTAATTCCCATGAACGACGACAGTAATGAAAATAATTCGTATATTTATAAATATAATCGTCTATAACATACTAAAATTATTTTACATTTGAATTTACAGTTTTTGAGAAATAAATAAAAATATACCAAAAAACACACTTTTTGGTATATTTTTATTTGTTTCTCAAAAACTGTAAATTCAAATGTAAAATAATTTTAGTATGTTATAGACGATCATATTTATAAATATACACATTATTTGTATTACTGTAGTCGTTCATGGGAATGTGTGACATATATTTGACTACTTTGAAAATTATGTTCATGTATAATATGTAAACAAAATTGGCATTTTAAAATTTATTACAAAACTTTGGACTTTTATCTACAAACGTAGGTATAAAACATTATATGTTTCATTTATTATAATAATGATATATTGTTTCAAAAAAGTCATGTTCATCTTGCGCTATCTTCAGCCCGTATGGTTCACCTTAAAAATTTTCAATTTTTTACATGTCATTGTGATTGTGAAGCTGTTTTCTTAGTGAAGTATATGTCAAAAAATTAAATAAATATCTGAAAGAAAATTTCTCAAATATAAAAAGAAAATAAACAAATAAGAAGGTACTTTTCTATTTCATCAAATTCTATTTTGTACCGTTTAAGAGTTGAATTGGGTGGGAGGTAATGTGTTGGATACATCTGATATTTTTTTAAAGCTTACTAAAATAATAAAGCATAAAATAAAATTGAAGCTTAACAAGAAGAAGCGTACACAAGGAGAATAATTTATTTCATAAAGAACGCCAAGATAGTAATGACTACAGTGACTAGTCAGTCATTAATTGAAAACTATCTCTCGCCATTGACTTTATCATCTCTTCATTATTTTTATTTTTTAGAAAACTAAAATTCAAATGAAATAGAAATAAATAATAATATTGTTTCTCGTTGTAAAACTAATGTTTATATACATTTTTAAAATAAAATACAATAAATGCATTACAAGTTTAGATTTAAATGTAGTGATTCAACAAATGTCAAAAGTTGCTTGTCGCAAAATCACATATTTTTTTAACTTTTACATCAATATGTACGTCCCGTAACTTTAGTTTATATGCACAAGCGCAGAAGTATTAGAAAGATAATGATGGAGATACGGTTGCTAATTGTCTTTCTCGGCTCGTATATTCCATATAGGCAGAGTATGCAATGCTCATTTCAGTATTATTTCAGTGACCTTAATCGATAACGGAATAAAATAAATTTAAATATTTTTTGTTGAGGTTGAGAGTCATACAGACATTGCAACAGTAACGCATTGTGGGAAGCCTGAAATACGGCTGTGAAATTTTTCAGTAACACAGTAAGCTACATACAATAGGTATCTTGGGTTCCCGCATAAAAAAAATGTTTTTACTGTCTTATATATGTTACCGGCCAAACCCGATTTCAGGATAAACTAGTTTTGCCTAGGCTAAATTAATTCTTCCTATATAATAGGATAAACTGGTATAGCCTAGGCTAAACTAGTTCGTTCTAAGCCATATAGAATAAACCAGTTCAGCCTAGGCTAAACTAGTTTATCCTGACAGAAATTAACACTCTTAGGATAAACTGGTATGGCCTAGTATAAACATTATAGAATACCTAGAAAGACAAACTAAATAGGTAAATTGAATAAAATATTATCTAATTAAATATAACTCAACAGTTCGATAAATTGGAAAATAATTCTCCATTATCTTTCTCAAACTTGTTCCCATTTGGCAATAGCCACGAAAGCCTCTGGCAGTTGCCTGGCAACTAGTTTTCGAAAGATCTGTCAAACTATTTTCAATTTATTCTCACTCTCTTGTTATATTATTACTGAATATAAAGCTCTACAGGTTATTTTCAGGAATAATCTTTTGTTTTTCTCAATACATAAGTAAAATATGCTGAAAAGACCAGTTTATTGTCGTTTTTGATCATGAAATAAACCTAAAAATTATAGAAGTCACTTCTAGAAATACCATAATTAGTAATCACTAGCGGTTCGACATGCTTTGCATGTCTAACCCCTAGGCTTCGCCTCACTGAAGAAGATTACATCTAAAAATACAGAAAAATAACTTGAGTTTGTCTCGTCGTTCCTCGCTTCCATGTTAGTACATTGGCGAAGAATGCTCGTCACTTCGTTCCTCGCATCCATATCAGTACATCGGCTATACCAGTTTATCCTATTGCATGTAGGAAGAATTAGTTTAGCCTAGGCAAAACTAGTTTATCCTGGAATCGGGTTTGGCCGGTAACATATATATATATATATATATATATATATATATATATATATATATAACATTATGTTATAAGGAACTATAAGAAACCTATAAACTACGACACTCAAAGTTTAATGAAGCTACGAATCAATGTCTAAACGTCCATATTACGAACTGATTAAATTTTGGCGGCAAATAGTAGTTTACTTGTAGGCCTAACAAGTTTTTTGGGCATAGCTCAGCAAATAAATGCATTACAGTAAATTTTATTGTATTCGTAAAGTTGCAGAATAATATGGACTACATATTTTATTCGATACGTTTTTCTATATTTTGTACCGTTTCGGAACTAAAATTTTCGGGAGGTAATGATAATATCAATTTCATATTTCAAATTGTTAGAATTGAAGTATACAATTAAAAAATATATAATCCTCCATGATTAAGAATTGAAAATAATAAAATGTAATTGATTAAAATATGTCAATAAAGAATGTTTCCTATTTTTACTTCATTATAATTTATTGAACAGTTACTTTAAATGAATGCTGTACAAATATTATGATAAATTACAAACTGACTAGATTTGGGCAGCTATCCATCAACTGGATGTGATAGTTTGAGCAAATTTTGTTAAATAAGATGTGAAATATAGCTACAATTTTTACTTGAAATTGTTTTACATAATATAATACATTTCTCACCTTGTATAATATACTATTTATTTTAGTCCCATTATTTGGGGTAAGGATAAAAAATTTATAATTAAAAATATTATTTAGACACTAATTTAACTGTCAGTTTTGAAAGCATTCATACCACCACTAGAAAATGAAAAGCGCCACAAACATCTGACTTATTTGTAATTCGTTTACAACTTTATAAGAACACCGAAATGGAAAAACACATTTTCACAATTGTGAAATAAAAAACGAAGGTGCATTTTACTGTGGTCGATATCATTTTCAAATTTTATTATTATAGTCTATTCCATGGGCGGGTCCAAGAGTGGGGGGGAATGGTGGCAATTATCCCCTCCTTGGGCTTATTTTTGAAATTAATTGCAAAAATATTGTTGTGTGATGGTTAGAACACGAGACCTTTCTTTAAAGGGACACAAACCAAGTGGTTTCCTGTGTTGTGTGTGCCTCGAACACGTGCTAAACACTATGAAGTACAAACATATTTACACTGTTAAAATGTTACACTTTACTGTTTTGAGTTTTATGTAGGTATAGCATTACCCACTGCATTTGTATTTTATTTTGTTGCTTCTACATTGTGTTTTCTAGAAAAATTTTAATTTTTTTTTAATCTTTATATTTTTATAAGGATGTGCAATAAACCAAAATAGCCTAGCAATTTATTCTTTCCTTTTTTAATTACTGTGAATGAACTAATTGTGGAATTACAGTTGTACATATAAATAAGTTCAAAATCCCGAGCGTATACCGCCGAATGCTTTTAATGGTACACTGTATTTTTCTAACCAATCACAGAAATATATTTGTCCCTTTAATGAAAAGTCTCTTGGAATAGACTAGAATATGGATATTAAAATTACGAGCAGATTTTGGTAGTCATCTATCAACCGGAAGTACTAGTTAGTGTCTTGAAGGTTTATCAGTTTTTTCTGTACGTATCTCAGTAAATAATTGGTTTGGTATAAATGTTATTATAATTAAATAGTTGCAGAATACAATTTTTATTTTAAATTTTTGCTGTATTTTGTACCGCTTAAGAACTAATCCTTGCGGAAGATTTAGACATTGCCCACCGATTTTTTTTCTGTAGATTTATAATATTTTAATCTCCCACCTATTATATACCTATATTAAATATCCAGTGGCTTGTGTCTGTTATTATCTAATTTATGACGGCAGGAATATCGATGATCAGTTATCCGGTAACTGCCGCTTGACTAGCTTCACGTTTCATCAAACGGTTTCACTTTTATATCAATCCAGTGTTTTTGTGTAAACAGTATACTGTGTACTCTTTAAAATTTTTGTATTTGGTGAGTGAGGTTTTTTAATTATTATTATTAAATACTTATATTTTAAGTGTTTATTGTTAGAGATAACAATGGTATGTTATAGTATTAATTTGCATTGAAAAACATCTGTTTAAATAGCTCCGCGGTAACGCGTCGGACTATGGATCGTGAGATCCTCAGTTCGAATCCCACAGCTGACAGTTGGCAATTTAAATTTACCCCTGTGGTTCCCCTCCACTAACATCTTTCGGGACTATGATTTGACGGCTGGTAACAGCACTTCATACGCAAAAATATATCACTTACTAAGACCTGCGCAAGCAGAGTGCCACACACATAATGGGTAAAAGGCGCGATGGTATATTTATTTTTTTTTAAATCTGTTTTGGTTATCATATGACTTCATATATACAGGGTGAGTCATCGAAATGCCCGTCTTCGATATCTCCCTTGTCGTTAGAAATACTGCGTGAATTTATTAACAAAATTTATTCGACTACTAAAGGCGCATAACGTAAAATTATTTTCACATATACAGGGTGTAACGTAACGGCTAGACGAGAATTGTTTGTCTTTTTTTAAATGGAACACCCTATATATTTTTATATATTTTGAATTGTATTTTATTCACCTATACGGACATATGAATTTTGTTTTAGTTTTCCGCGGCGTTGTCAAGTTTTTCCGTTTTTTCTCTAAAAAAGGCCGAATACACGCATTGCTTTGTGAAGGCGTACTGAAGTTATTTTAATAGTAAAATTTAAGAATAATTTTTTTCTGCGCAACTGTAACTATACTCTATGTTTTGGCATACTTTTTTTTAAATGTAATTATACAGGCTGTTCAATAAAGCGAATCAAACTTACTCCACTTCAAATGATTATAACTCGCCATTTTCAAATGGAACACCCTATATTTTATTATTCTGTTGTATGCCATTTTGTATAACCTTCATTTGTTATTAAGGGTATCCTATGTCGAAAACCAATAATTTCGGAGTTTTTTACCATTTTTCACTAAATTAATTTATTGAATTAAAAATTAAATCTAGTATACCATGGAAATTATTTCCAATACAATTGCCATTCTTATGCAAACATATTTGCAGACAGTTTTTAAATGAGTAATTTACTCTTCGCAGTATATTTGCGTTGACAGTTTCAAAAGAGTTACGAATTCGCTCAATCATATCTTCTCGTGTAGTTGGTGCTGTCTGATAAACCGATATACAAGAAATAATGTAAATTTGTAAGATCCGAAAATCTTGCGGGCCAATTACTTGGACCACCTTGTCTAATCCATCTTTTAAGAAATTCTTCATTTAAATAATGCCTAACCTGAAGACTGTTGTGAGCTGATGCACCATCGTGTTGGAACCACAATCTCCGGATAATATTGAGAGGTAAATTTTCTAAATCGTTTAGAGGATCAGTTTGTAAAAATTTACAATAATTTTGTCCATTAATACTCGTATTATTATCAAAAAAGTATGATGCAAATTCGTAACTGATTTGGAATTGTCGACGCAAGCGAAGAGTAAATTACTCATTTATAAACCGTCTGCAAATATGTTTCCGTAAGAATTGCGGTTATATTGAAAATATTTTGTAAATTAAAACAAAACAATAAATTAAAAAAACCATATCCATGGTATACTAGATTTAATTTTTAATTGAATAAATTAATTTAGTGAAAAATGGTAAAAATCTCCGAAATTATTGGTTTTAGGCATAGGATACCCTTAATAATAATTGAAGGTAATACAAAATGGCACACAACAGAATAATAAAATATAGGGTGTTCCATTTGAAAATAGCGAGTTATAATCATTTGAAGTGGAGTAAGTTTGATTCGCTTTATTGAACAACCTGTATAATTACATTTAAAAGAAAGTATGTCAAAACATAGAGTATAGTTACAGTTGCGCAGAAAAAAAAATTCTTAAATTTTACTATTAAAATAACTTCAGTACGCCTTCACAAAGCAATGCGTGTATTCGGCCTTTTTTATAGAAAAAACGGAAAAACTTGACAACGCCGCGGAAAACTAAAACAAAATTCATATGTCTGTATAGGAGAATGAAATACAATTCAAAATATATAAAAATATATAGGCTGTTCCATTTAAAAAAAGGCAAACAATTCTCGTCTAGCCGTTACGTTACACCCTGTATATGTGAAAATAATTTCACGTTATGCTCCTTTAGTAGTCGAATAAATTTTGTTAATAAATTCATGCCGTATTTCTAACGACAAGGGAGATATCGAAGACGGGCATTTCGATGACTCACCCTGTATGTATATGAAGTCATATGTAAAACTGAATTTAATTTATTAATAATTATTACTTGACACATGTTTGATATATAGCATAATAACTTCTGTCGAACAGTGATGTTATTTGACATTCATACTGAAACATATTTCATTATTTATTTAATTATAATTATAAAACAAAACAAGTAAATAAGCACTTTGATTGATTAAACGTATTATTATTTGTTTGTATTTTGGTTTTTTAGGAACAAAGTTGAGATAAAATTTTGTAGTAAGTCTATGTCTTCAACAGGAATGCTCATTAAATACACCCATGTAAGTTGATAACAAATGGCTTTTTAACATCTTGTATGTCCATCTTGGTGGCGTATTGGCTATGACACTAGCCTACCTAGCACGCCAGAGGTCGTGGGTTCGAGTCCCACTGAAGAGCATGGTCGTTTGTGAACATAAAATTCACAAATCATCCACTCATGAGGCGGCATATGACCTTAGTAGTTAGTCCGCTTCCCATCTTCATAAAAAAAATCTTTTATAAGTTTAAGTTGTACGTACAAAGAATAATTATATTCGAGTGCATTATTAATGTTGCAATAGTTTATTTAAAAAGTTTCATAGATCAATTTATTAATGCACGAGTTCAAGTTTGGAAAATGAGCCGTTTTTCATACAATTAAGCAGAGTGTCACACCTAGAAATTGGTAAATGGCATGATGATATATTTATATTTTGTTTTAACTTAGATATAGCGGATCGACTGCTAAGGTCATTACCGATTTTTAAAATAATCAATATATTTTAACAATGCAAGTATTGTAATGACGCAGTTACTAATGGAATATTTAGTAACGACTTTCTCATGCCTTCTTGTAGATATAAAAGTGTTTCGGAGAATCAGATACTGAATTTGCAGATTCAGTACATATAAATGGAGATATCGTACAACGTATTTAGTATTGTTAATTGATCCTCTTTCTTATCCCGTGTATATTTCTTCCAAATGATATACTTTTGGAAGAATAATGCGAGTTCAGTGCTATCATATTCTAACTTTGTATACAGAGTGTCCCAGATTTAAACGGCCTAACTTAATCCATAAATTAAGTTCATTTGAGCAAATGTCCGTAAATGCTTTATTCCAGAGATATTCATGTTTTTCTTATTGAGTAGCGCTACTTTAAAAAATCAACTTCCTTACGAAATATCCAATATTATCTTATCGAGGTGTGACATAATAATTAAATTAAATTAATAATAAATTGTTTATAATCTAATTACAATACAAAATTTAGTTTGCTTGCACTGATGTTTGGATAAAAATGAGAAACTATCAATTAATTTAAAGAATTTTTTTTTGGGTGCCATAAAAGAAAAACTCTATGATGAACCGATAAATAATTTAAACTCACTATGAAACCATATCTCCCGAGCAAGGTCACGCAACAACCATTGCATTGGCAGTTCGTTGTGCCTATTTACGTGCTGCAGATGAATAATTTTGAACAAATAAAATAAAAAAAAAAGTTTGTGAAGTTATGTTATTATTTTAATATTTTAAAGAATAAATTTATTTAAATTCATTTCTAGTTTCTCATTTTTTCCAGACAATAGTTCAAGCAAACTAAATTTTGTATTGAAATTAAATAAAAAACAATTTATTATTAATTTAATTTCATTATTATGTTACACCTCAATAAGATAAATAAAATAAAAATAAATAAATATGTCATCACGCCTTTTACTCAGTATGGGTGTGGCACTCTGCTTAAGCAGATCTCGGTAAGTGATATATTTTTGCGTATGAAGTGCGGTTACCAGCCGTCAAATCATAGCTCCCTAGATGTTAGTGGAGGGCGAACCGCAGGGGTAAATTTAAATTGGCAACTGTCACCTGTGGGATTCGAACGGAGGATCTCTTTATTCACAGTCCGACGCGTTACTACGTCGCTATTTACCCCAAAATGAAGTTGATTTTTTAAAATAGCGCTACTCAATAAGAAAAATGTGAATATCTCTGGAATAAAGCATTTACGGACATTTGCTCAAATGAACTTGTCACCTTATTTTTAGGTAGGTGTTTAATCTATGGATCAATTTAGGTCGTTCAAATCTGGAACAACCTGTATATTATCTGTATTCTTTTTGGAAAATTTTAGGTCAACTCAGTTGACAAGTGAGTTGAGATGAACTGAGCTGAAAAGCATCCAAAAAGAACAGCATTTTATGTGTAGAAAGGTAGGTTTGAATAAGAATATAGGAAAATATATACATTTATGCTATTAAAATGGATGACACTGAAAATATTTTACTAATAAGTTTACATATTTAATATATCAATTAAATGGATTGACATATTTTGATTATTGTAGCAATCTGATGCATATAACCATATAACATAAATATGACAGTTCTCCAGACAACACAAACCAAACATTACCCCTTCTACCGAACTGAGTTGCGTAGATCATTTTGAGTTTATTTCGCGGGTGGTGCAGCATCGGTAAGGGGGGAAGTGAGTTCTCTCAGTTTGTCTCAGTTTTAGTTGTAACAAAAAGAACAACACTTTAATGAGTTTATCTAAAGTGAGCGAGACTAACTGAGATTTTTACCAAAAAGAATACAGCTATTATTTATTTGAATATACATATTTATATATAAGTTTTGTTTATATACGTCAGTGAAGTGTTATTTTGGGATCAAGTCAACAGGAACTGTCAGAAACCAGCAGATACCAGGTTGGTACTCCTTGAGTCTATTCCCAGAATTATCACGAATTACATTAAGTATCAATTGTCCTAATCGATATTACAATTGGTTCAGCCGGTTGGATAGTCGTATTACAATATCAAAAATATAACTTGTTTTTCTTTTTGTGTTCGTAATGTTTCAGAAATGAAAATTCATTGTTGACTGAAAACAGTAAATTACTTTCTTTCTACTCCGATCGCCTGGGGAAAAGACACAAGATTCACAATTAAAAGTAATATTTCGACATTTTGGGGTTATATGTCATTTATCTGTCAGATTTGAATGTACTTATACCAACTTTAGGAAATGAAAAGCGCTACAAACAGTGCGCTTATATATCTTCTTAACGACTTGTTTACAATGCGTTTATAAGAATACCGAAATAGAAAAATATATTATTTTAAGTTTAAAACAATTTTATGAAACAGAACTGAGTTTATTTATTTTATGCAAGCGAACTTCAAAAACTATAAATTATAATATAAATTTGAATTGAAATATTTCAAAATTACGTTTGGCACATGTTTGACATATAAATATTTTGTTATTTGTTTATTCTCATACTCGTAGTCACTATGTATATTTAAATATGTATATATTCATTACAAAATATGAATTAATTTTTCTACCTATGAAAAATTGGAAACAAATTTAATGTTATTGTTTCATTTAAACTTTTTTATCAGTTGATTCCATATTTGAAATAAATGAAATTATTGTTTTGTATGTCCAGTAAACTTATGAGTAAAATCTAATCAACCGCGCAGTGTTCGTTGGTATTTGTTTTCGCAAAGCGGTCACCCATCCAACTACTAAACGAGGGCAGTATTGCTTAACTTGCGTTATCGAGTGAACGCACCCGGCCATACCGTTGCCAAAGTATACTTATAATTATAAAGTTATATAACTCTTTTCTCGTTCGCGAGTTATTGCATATACGAGCACACATTCATTCATCCACACGGACATCATTGAGAAAATTATCGAAACGAAATCAGAGGACCCCAAAACAAAGATTTGGTCATAGATTTATTTTATGATTCCTAAGCTTCCTTAAAGTATACTGCTAGACAAAAAAATTGGACATTTTTTCGACTTTTATTTATGTTTATTATTTATAATTATTGCTCCTTGATTAATACACGTCCAGCTTATTGTCTTTAAACTTTTTGCAAACTAATATCATCATTTATCAAGCCTTTCCTTAAAATGTTTACCCTGCATGTATAAGTAAATAAAATATGTAATTATTATAAAAATATTATAAACCCAGCAACCAGAAAGTACGCCCGATACTAGCGGCCTCCGAAATCACATCTTAAGGTACATTTACAACCAATTTGAAGCCTGCGTAATTCTGACTTCAAGTGGAAATTGTGCTGAGTTCAAATTTGCATCATTTAAAAGCACTTCTATAGTAAAGTGAAAATACGACATTGACATCTACAGGAAAAACTAGTAATGTTGTTGTGTCGGTAAAACTATATTCCAAATATCGGTAATTTGACATTTTAGCTGAATTATTTTGTTTTTTAAAATTGTTAAACTAACGTAATCAAATATTTCCAGTAAACAAACTGTTATTTTTAATGTAGTTCTTTGTCCACGCTGCTTCTTTTGTAATTAATGATTTGTAATCTGTGCAAGCTTTATTATAAATCTTAGGATATTGTGAAATCAAATTCAGTATTAGTCCTTCCATAGTTATTTTAAAGGAACGGCGAATATCACTGATGTAAATAAACAAACGTCAAATTTTTGAAAACGCTATTACAGCGCACCTAGCGTGATAATTTCAAGAATTGCAGTGCGCATGCGAATTTACCCTCGACTTGAAGTGCAAGCTTGCACCTTGCTAGCTTCGAGTCGACGTGCAATTCAGACACGAAGTACGCTGACTTCAAATTTTGGTTGTGAATGCATTCGTTGCGACCCGTATACATAGTTTAAAATTTTACGCCAACTTAAAATTGTGCTGGGATAAAATTTGATTGTAAATGTACCTTTACGCTTTTTGTTGACCCGCACAATTTTAAAGGCTGTGATCGAAATGAGGCAAAACAAAACACTGCGTCAAATATCAAATGACATATTAAACTTTAGCTTACATCTAAAAGTGATGGTAATTTTTTGCAGCCTCAATTGCATAATTATCCTAACTTATTTTCCAACCTAAATAAATTAGCAGAGAGAAACTCGTGCAAAAATGTAAATAACTCGCTGTCACGACAAAATTGGATCGGTTTACCGGAACATACTTTACATAACGTTTCGTAATGCAATAGTTCCGATCTGTGAACCGTTGCTTGTTGATATTTACCCACCGTGGCTAGTGGATGCTTCGCTCAAACTTTCCAATAATTATCGATTTACATCGAAACGCGGTGCGGTTGTAGTTATCTCACCTTCCGTATGCAAACAAATTGATGGGGCAATTGCCGTAAGTTTAATGAATCATGCTGACGTAGGGAAATTTTTATCGCTGGGACATATGGTCAAGAGGAAAAACAGTGGTCTGATTGGTTCCTGACAATTCATTGAAAATTGTTTGTTTTCTTCTTATTGTATTTACGTTTTTATTGTGTTTAGATCATTCATTTTAAAATATTGAATAACATTGTAATTTCACGATGTTCTCATGTTTTGGGAGTGGCATTCTGCTTTTGCAGATATCGGAAATGATATATTATATATAAAGTATATTTAAAAATAAGTTTCATATGGCAATTTGAATGTCCAAGTTGTATGTATATTGTAATCGTGAAAAATTTCGGATTCCAGATTTCTACGGAAATATACATTTTGGCCATCTCTGAATCCATTTTGACTATAGTTTTGGCGCTATGTCTGTATGTACATACACGGAGAAAAATGGATTGTTGAAAACTTATTGTTAAGAAAATTATACTTCCAACAACAATCTATAAACTTACAACTAAAAACTTGCATTAAATTTTTTAGATAGCATTGCAATATTAATATTGCTATTAGTGTAACGACATGGTATTGTTATTATATCCATTTATAATGATGTATTCTATATACATATTGCTAGAATTAGTAGCAATTGTGTTTGGCTGACTGTAACAATAAGATATAATAAATCTAAGTAGCTAGTATAATTGTAAAAATTATAAATATATTGATATTTGTTAGAGCAATATAATATAATAAAAACAAATATCTAGTATTGCTGAAACGAATATCTGTATTGTTATGGGATCGTCTACAACTCAGAACGCATGTCTCAACGAGTTTAGTAGACTATTCGCGTCTTCACGTTTAACGTAAGTCCTATGTTTCGCTTAGTTTTGTGTAGATATTTACATTAACTAGTGTATAGTTAGTTATATATGTTATAATGGCAGATGATTATGTAAAAAATATACTTGTCGAGTGGGGCTTCGAGACCTACGTAGATTTATTTCAAGGTAAGTTTATTCTATGTGTACTTTTTCCTACATTTTGTTATTTAACAACAATACTGTCACAGTGTATATTAGTAACGTACATATTTTACGTTTTAGAGGAACAAATTAATCAAGAAGCATTTAAATTGCTCGAAACAGACACAATAAAAGTTTTATTTCCCAAAATTGGAGCAAGACTTTTGTTTCAGCAAAAACATAAAAACTAAATATCTAGTACATTTGTAAGTGCTTAAAAAAATAATCCTTGTTTGTTTTTTGACGTGATTATCAAATTCGTGATGAATTATCGTGTTGTAGGTTGGTGTCAATAATGAAAACAACGGAGATACAGATAGTACAAGTACTGCTACTTATAATTAAGAATCCAGTATAAACAGCGAAATTTACGTAGCTGATGACAATGTAAGTTTAGATATTGTTAATATACCGATATCTTATGCTGATTTAACGGAACCATCACAACCCCAACCTACACAATTTCAACTGCAAGTTGTAGAACATGCACAGCTGCAAGTAATTTTTTATCGAAAAAGTGTGTAAGCTTAAAAAGTAATTATGTTGGGAATATTATTTATTTTCTATTATCTCATAGTATTTATTTTAAATTTAAGCAAAGTTTCTATTTTTTGTTCTTGTATTCTGTACCTGTGATTAAATGTAAGAAGTCATTGACAAATATAATATTTTTGTGCTTTGAATACTGGTGTTGTTTATTTGATTATATTCTACTCGGTTTTGATATAAATATTGCTATTCGCAATAAAATATAGTTAAATTCAATATAGCCGATTGCTACATAATAGGCCTCTCATATGCATTTGGCGACTAGATTGTTCACGACCATTCATAGTTTGCATAGGAAATACAGGTAAATTGGATTAAATTTATTGCAGGCCTTAAATTAATTACTACTTTTTGTTTTTAATTATTTTAAGGCTACAAATAAATTTAACTCTACCATTTTGCATTCTATGAATGATCGTGAATGATCTAATCGATAAATGCACGAGAGGTCTAAAATGTAGCAATCAATTATATTAATTTTAGCTAATATTTTACTGCTAAAGTGAATATATCAAATACTTGTAACAAGCATTTTGAAATGCTAGTATTAATATCCTTCTTGTTAAAATAAATATGTAAATATTGCTGAAATGATATGGTATATATATCAGATTGATACTTTAAATATGTAAATATATACGAAAGCAAATTTGTATAATTAGTATAGTTATAATATGTTGCTATGGTTAATAAATTTTATTGATACTACAACTTGACTGTATAACTATTTTGGTAATCAAAATTATTGTTGATCTACACATATTATATTGCTATATTTTAAAAATATTTATATTGTTGGCGTAGATACTCAAAATGCTGTCACCATACGTACGATAAGTTATTGCTATAGTGTATATATTTATTGTTATAGTAAGCATACATTTTTCTCCGTGTATGCACATACATACGTATGTATATCTTGTATAACTCAAAATGTTGAAATTTTTTATTTAGGACCGTTAATATCTAATTGTACACCTTTTTTTTTTATTGCAATCATCTGGACCAAAAGAACACTTTACTCAAAAACGATTGGCCGTAAAATGTTGAATATTGAAATCTCGTATGTGGGACTATTATAATATCAAAATGGAATAAGTTTAAACGAGTCATGTGGTGTCCACATCAGATTTTTTTTTATCAAGATGGTAAACGGACTACTTTTGATTTTATAAATCTGTTAGATTTTTCAAAAATTTAATTTACCAAAAATATAACTTGGTGTTTTATATCAGTAGCATTGGTAGCGTTTCACAAAAGAAAATTCTTTGTGGACTGATAGCAATTTCTGTTCTTTTTAACTCCTTTACTTTGGGAAAGGATAAAAGGTTTATAATTATAAGTAATATTTCCACACCATCAACTAACCTTTTTGAGGTTATAACATATTTAAAGCGTTAATACCACCAGTATAATATAAAAATTACCATTAACAGTGCGCTGATAGATCTTATAGAGCTTCTTAACATGTTTATAGTGCGGGTTTTAATTTCTAAACATTGAAATATTGAAGAAAAACCTGTTTTATTATTTTTGTTGAATATAATATTGATAAAAAATTTGAGGAGGTTTTCTGTCGTTTACATTCAATATTTTATATTGTAAAAAATTGACATCAAAAGTTGAATAAATAATTAACCATGCCATCGCGGTTTAGACTTGATTTAGAAATATCTATAATATTACTAGGCTATGTAACATGTACCTCGCACTTGGTACCAAGAGGTAACTGACATACGAAAGAGTTTTACTTGATTAAATGAATAACCAAGGGTAGCGTAGTCGCTGGCCACCACGAAATATTTTAACTTAATTAACTAATTTAAGTATTTAAAAAAAGATTTCTGATCAAATGGCGGGAAATTTACGCGCAGGCGGGAATCAAACACGTATTCAACAATAACAAAATTTAATAATATTTAATAACGAACAAGCAAAATAAATTATATAAAGCATATACTTTTACGAGCTGAATAATTCGACGCTATATAATCCAAAGTGTCGCTTACTCACTAACTTTTACAATAACCTTCAAAGCTTGAAACTGTAATAACATTCGCAATTAACAATATTCATACATAAAACTCAAATATACTTACATGAACTCACAAAATAAACTTAACAAAAACTATGCATACAATCGAGAGGAGCCCTTAAACTGAATAGTAATTCTTTAAACATTTCACAAGAAAAGCCAAAACGCAAGTAGTTGCTCACTTTCCAAGGTTCACGATATATTACATAAGGGATAGGACAGTGGCACTCAAAATAACTCTAACTGGGCACTACTCTCTCATAAGACTCTGGTTAAATATTTTCTACAACATATTGACATCCGCTGATTAGGCGGGAACTGAACTAAAATACTAAAGAAGTGGAATTTTCTACGAACAACAAATAATGAACCATTTACTTAGTTTGAAATCTCTTAATATCGTTTGCAATCTTTAATCGTAATAAACGCAAATACCGTTTATTACAGCTACTACCTAACGAACAGCGTTAGAGCTTACGTGTACATTTTGAGTCAAAAGTTAATTCTTGCATCTCTCAAATTAATATTAGTGTACATTTTGATACAAATTTATGACAAAAATAAATTTGTTCATTTCATGAAAGTGTATTTTTGTATCCAGGCACTAGCGACCTCTCAGGGATACATATAAGTTTTTCGTCCTATAATAAAATATTTTTTACTGGTATCCAACAAATGAACCCTTTCTTTCATTTTTTGGTTCACAATTCAAGGTTTATTTTGTCGTGAGACAAGAGAGACACTCTGTATAATTATATGTAATACAAACCTTAATATAATGCATTAGGATAAGTATTAAGTGTCAGTGGTCGTTGCATGCTTGGAATTCAGTTTTGTGATATAATTCTGCGTTGAGATATAATTTTCTTAACTAATAGGCATCTTTTTCATGTTATGTTTATGAGATATCTGCACGCTATATTTGTGTTTCTCTGACTTACGACCGCAAATTATAAATGAATTTAGCACTTATTATGTTTTAGTTTAGCATAAATAATGTGCAATTATCATAATTCAATACTTAATTGGATATAACCAATTAATTATATTGCAGTATTTAAATTTTTGCTATGTATAATGAACATGAACGTGCAATCATAATTGTTACAGCTTTGAATTCGCAGATTCCAATAGATATAGCCACTGATTAAAAAAAAAATCTGGTGTAACAACATATAATCTCTCGTTAAATTATTGTATTTTGACTAACAGTTGGGAATAAATATTTAGCTTTATTAAGAACAATATTTTGATGTTCTGGACATACAAATCTTATCGTTCTAAAATAATAATAATAATAATAATATTTACCAGATGATACGTTACGTACTATAACGAAAGACAATTCAAAAATGTATATACAGTACACATAAATGTGTACTAATTAATACAAAATCAATTTCTTAAATATTCATCAATATTGGGCTATAACATTCGTTTAACAAACATGATAACTTTCGATATAAATGCACATAATGAAGATATGATTTTCAAATGATCTGGTAATTTATTATATAAAATAGCACATGAATACATTGGACTCTTATAAGTTGTCACTTTTTTTTGCAGAATTTTAACACCAGAATTTCGGTATTTAATAATTCCATTCGGGATCCCGATATTCAATAGATATCTTCAATATTCAATACCCGGGATACTCTATACCGGGATTTAAACTATTCTAGATAATTATCTGTCTTAACAATCGTAATACTTTATTTACATTTAAATATATATATATATATATATATATATATATATATATATATATATATATATATATATATAACTTAACTTTCTTCAACCAACAAGTCAGTTTTTAAAAAATATTTATTGCAAGTAATACAATTTATTATATTTAATATGTTTATTCTATAAACTACAATATGAACTGAGTCTGAATAACGAGTCTAAACTAACGCTCTCATCTCTAAACACAAGTATATATAATATTATAACTACGGAATGTCACGTTCAGGGAATTGTCTGTTATCAGCACTTTTAGGGGTTATTGGCACACTGTAACTCCTCCCTCCTTAGAAATGAGCCCCTCCTGGAAGTTGAAGTTCGATGTCTTCTGTCTGGATTTCTGGCGTGTTCTTCTTGAATGCCAATCTTCTTATTCTTTTGGTCTTTACCCATTTGATTAGAAGTAAAGGCCGATGATTGTAAGGACGATGTAAAGTAGCATGGACCAAATACTAGGAATGTGAATGTTTGTGATTTCTTCTTTTATTGGTACAATTGGATTAATGGAGATATCGTTGAGTTTTAAAGGATTAAGGTTAATAGAGAAATTTGTAATATGTTGCGTTTGAATTTCAAAATCTAATTTTGGTAATAATAATGGATGTCCTTGGTTTTTGCTTGCAAATATTAATTTTTGTTTATTAAAATAAACTTCACAATTGTTCTCATTGTTTATTAAGTAGATTCCTACTAGTGGCTTGACGCTGGTTTCTTCTTGGCACTTGATTACGACTCTTTCTTCGTTAGGAAAGACGGCCAGGTATTTGTTGAGTTCTGGAATGACTTCAACGTGATTTTTAATTAAGTTTATTTTAGTGTAATGGCAGTGGGTTGATGTCTGCTCTTGGAATAATTCTTCTTCGCAGCTTGCAGAGAAGTGGGCATGATATTGGTTGGGACATTGAAATATTTTTGCTCGTACACACATGTCATTCAGAGGGACGATTTCCTTGTCAGATTTTAAAATATATTTTGAATTTGGAATAATTGTGACAAAGTCTAAACCATATTTAGTTGGAATTGGATACAAATAAAATAATTCAAAATCTTTTTCAAAATTAATAGGGGTAGATATAAAGTAAATTATTTGTGTATTTTTCACTTTACAATTAATTTTTAATAAGGATTCAAAATCAAGTAAGTTTTCTTGTCTGGGTTCAAATGGCAGTTGTGCATGATAAATTTTAGAAATTTTCTTTAACTCTGATAATAGTTCTAGAGGGTGTATTATACTCGGGTGTAATGTTCTCAATTTACAGAAAGTAATAGAATTCTCTACGTCTTGTAAAATATTAAGAATAGAATTATATAATATAATTAATTGATCATAAATGTTCTTTGCGTAAAGAATATCTTGAAAGTGCATTTTATTTATTATTTCGGAAAGCTGTATAATTTTTGATTTTAAAATTTCTTCATTATGTTGTATATCAAGGATTGTTTTATTAAAATTTGCAATTATTTGATGATTTACTGAATATGACAATTTAATTTGATTTTCTAAATTATGCTCATTCTCTTGCATGTGTGCAAGCATTTCATTATATCTTTTGCCGTCTTCGGCATCTAAATTTCCAGTTAAAGATTTAAAAATTGTCCCCAATCCATCTATGAGGCCACGTTTATTTCTGTAATTAGCATGAATTCCGATATTAGTGATTTTTGTGTCTATGTTGGTTTGAATGAACTCCAATATTTTGTCGTAGTTATTAAGTTCATGAAGATACTCTGTATTATTGGATATTGTTGTTTTTAGTGTTGTGTATTGTATGTTAAACTGTTGTACTGATCAAGGAGAGGTTTGAGATTGTAATAATGTATGAATGTGTGTGTGGTCTTTTCAAGTTTAGCGGGACCAAGGTTGATGGGAAGGATTCCAACGTTTTCTGTTATATTTCTTATGATTGTTCCTCGCCCCAATGCGAACAACCTGGAAGTGATTCAAATTTGTAAGTTTTTTGTCGAGGACGTTTTATATTAGACATATGTATTTTTTCTACTGTATTACCGTGAGTGGGTTTAATTTTGCCGGTTTTAAGTTTTTTATTTAGTTGCGTTAATTTTTCACGTTTATATTTGTTTCTAGTTTTTTGCTGTTTCTGTTTATTTTTAACGTATACTGTATTCGATATTTCTGGTAATTCTTCTCTCGCTTCGTTACATTTACCGATCACCTTTTCTTTATTTCGTACTAATTTATCACGAATTGTTTCATAAAGCAATTTTGTTTTATTTTTATGATTTTCTACATAATTATTTATAAGTTGTTTTTCTAAATCCATATTAAAAGGTGATTTCATATCCAGATGTCCAGTGATAATCTCACATGGTTTTAATTTTGTTATGGAATGAATTGAGTTATTATATGCTAGAAGAGCGTAATTTACTTTAAATTCAATAGGTTCAGTTTTATATTCATCTTGATTATTAAATAATCTAATGTGTTCTATAAGAGTGGAATGGAAACGTTCGACAATACCATTTGAGTCTGGGTGTTGTGAACTTATAAAATGAATGTCTATTTTGTGTAACTGTAATAATTCTTTTACGACTGAGTTCTTAAATTCTAATCCATTATCTGAAATAATTTGCTCTGGTATACAGTGATGTGTGAAGTATTGTATCAATTTATTCACGACTTCTATTCCTTGTCCGGAGTTTAATTTATACGCTTGTGCGTACTTCGAAAATGAGTCCACAATAGTTAAAAATTTTGCTTGTTCCAAAGTAATACTATCAATATGTAAGATTTGAAAAGGTTTTGTTGCTGTGGGTGTTATATTTAAAGTTAATTTTAAAGGTTTCCTATCGTATTTTGTTATTTGGCAGGTTTCGCAACTATTAATAAATGTTTGAATAGATTTTCTTAATTTAGGCCAATAGTAACGTTGTTTAATACGTGTCTCTGTTTCGTCAATTCCTCTATGATTAGTTTTGCCAGTATGGTGGTTATTTATTATTTGTATAATTTCTTCTTCTTCTGTAACATCGGTTAAATACTTTGTACATTTTACGAAATTTATCTGAGAATTTTTGAAATAATTCTGAAGTATTAAACTTAATTTAACGTATAATTCATTTTCAAAATAAATGTTATATTTTACTTTAGGAACAATGTATTCTTTAAGAAATGTTATCATTTCATTTTTACAGTTATTTTTTGAAAATTCAACTAAAATTCTTTGTTTTGTATTATTATATAATTTAATTATTTTAGGAGGTTTAGGATTGAATTCAACCTCTGACACTATTATTTGATTTTTGCCATAATTAACGGGGCATTCTACAATTGGTATTCCAATAATAGGGTGTTCTCTGTTAGAGTGCACTGTGATATCAGTGTCACTTGGTGAGTCATCGTCGTTTATCTCGCTAGGTTCTGCATCACCTACCTCAACCGCTAGGGATTGAATTTCATCGTCATTATTATTATCTTTATTCTTTTCTAGTTTCTTATAAAAATCGTTCATATACTTATTAAAATGTTCCAAATTATCTGAATCATTTATGTTTAATTCAATTTCAGGTAGTGTAAAAACTGTTATCATTACGTCAGTATTAAAAAATATGTATTCTAACATTGATCTGACGTCACTCCAATTTAATTCATCTAAACCACAAGCTATTTTAGGTATACTCAAATTTTTTATATTCTGTTTTAAGCAAAATTCTTTTAATTTTAAAAGTGTGTAAAATAATCCTTGTTTTGTGGGTTTATTAAAATAACGTTCTTTCGTTATCAAGTAAATCAGGTATCTATTTCTATGTTTCAGATAGACTAGATTATGAAGTTTTGGATTTTGTGCTTGTAATTTATCGACGTTATTGAATTTATTTTTAAATTTTTCAGCTATTCCATCTGACATTTCTAAGTCTTTGCTCACGCAATGAGCTAAGCTAGAGTCGAGTGGTGCATTAAATAAATCGCCTGTTACCTCTATTATTTTACTGTAGTTAAAGTTTTGATTTTTATTATTTAAATAATCTTGATATATAGCCAAGGGTGTATCATTATCTAAAATTTTGGGTGCATTTTGGGGTTTATTTTCGTCGTTGTGTGGAATACGGCTAAGTGCATCGGCATTGGTGTTTAGTTTGCCTTTTTTGTAAACTATTTCGTAGTCGTACTCTTCGAGTTTGAGGCGCCAACGAATTAATTTTTGGCTGCATTGTTTTAGTGACATTAGCCACTGTAATGGTCTATGGTCCGTATAAATTTTGAATTTTCGTCCGAAAATGTATGGTCTGAAGTATTGAGTAGCCCAAACGATGGCTAAAAGCTCTTTTTCTATTGTCGAATAATTTGTCTCAGTCTCGTTGAGTGTTCTGCTTGCGTATGCTACAGGCAGGTCATTGCCAAGGCTGCCTTGTGATAAGACGGCACCTATCGCTACGTTGCTGGCGTCACATGTCAAGTTAAATTCTTTCTCGAAGTCCGGGTATTGGAGTAATGGTTCATTTGTCAGTAAATTTTTGCAGAGTTCAAAGCATTGTCTGTACTCTGGGTTGTTTATGTCAATAACTGCATCTTTTTTTAAACATTTTGTAAGGGGTTTGGTTAATTTTGCAAAGTCTTTTATAAATTTACGATAATAGCCTAAAAGTCCCAAAAATCCTTTAATTTGTTTACTGGTTTTGGGTATCGGATAATTTAGAATAGCAGATATTTTATCTGGGTTCGGCTTCACGCCTTCAGGTGTTACAATATGCCCAAGATAAGCTACTTCTTTTTTCAGGAATTCCGACTTATCGACTTGAATTTTAAAATTTGCTTTCCGAAGTCTTTCAAATACTAATTTTAAATTTTGCAAATGTTCTTGTAGGCTAGTACTAAAAACAATTATATCATCGAGATAGACGAGACATTTATCGTGGGTTAATCCGCGTAAAATATTGTCCATCACTCGTTGAAATGTCGCTGGTGCGTTTTTTAGTCCGAATGGCATACGTAAAAATTCGTAATGTCCGTCTTCTGTATTAAATGCGGTCTTAGGTATGTCTTGTTCGTTCATTTCAATCTGGTGGAATCCAGATGCCAAGTCAAGGGTCGTAAAGTATAGACAACGTCCGAGTTTGTCCAAAAGGTCAGTAATGTTCGGTAATGGGTACTTGTCGCCAATTGTTTTTTCGTTCAATTTCCGATAGTCTATAACAATGCGCCATTTCTTTTGTCCGGATGCATCAATCTTTTTTGGTACTACCCAAATTGGGGAGGACCACGGGGAATTGGAAGGCCTAATAATGTTTTGATCAAGCATTTTATCAACTTGGTTTCTTACTTCTTCTCTGTGTACGTTGGGATATCTGTATGATTTAGTATATATGGGTATTTCGTCTTGTGTTTTTATGGTATGTTTTATTTGGTTTGTAAAGGTTAACTTTTGATCATCTGAATAAAATATATCGGGGTAATCTTTAAGTAAATTTAGAATAGCATTTTGTTCTTCATAATTCATGTGTGAGGTTCTTATTTTAGAAAAATCAAAATGAGTTTTTTCAACGTGTGTCATATTTAAATTTGGACTACTATAAGTTTCATAATTATCAATCTTTTCTGCTTTAATAGGTTTCAAAAGATTAAAATTTATTTCTTTGTCGCTTGTGTTAACGACTGAACATAATGCATGATAATTTTCTGCAACCGTAACACATTCTGGTATTCTCAGATGTTCCGTTTTTATTTGTGGAATTAATACGGTTCCTTGTTTAATATCTACTTTAATTTGTATTATTTTTTCGGAATTTGGTTCTACGACATTTTTTTTTATAAATGAAAGATTATTTGTATTAGAGTTATTTGAGGAATTATGATATTGTATTTTAATTTTTGCATTTGGTGTTATAATTAAATCATTATGTGTATCGATTATGATTTTTAAAATTTTTAAATTATCCATTCCTAAAAGTAAATCAAATTCTTCATGGAATTTAAAAAGATGATACTTAAGATGTGACAATTTTTTATTTTTATTATTAAACAATTTTGAAATAGGAACTGTTGTACTGAGTAGCTCTGTGGACGTGCCGTGAGCTGTGGTTATTTGAAACGGGTCGTCACGAATGGAATTCTTGTAATATTTATATGCTACGTCTGGTTTAATGAAAGATTTTGTACTTCCAGTGTCAATGAGGATTTTTAAATTATTTTCTGGAGTAACAATAAAGGGAAGTTTACTTTGATGATTTGTAAGGTTTAATAATTCAATGGTTGTATTTGGTCTACATCCGAGGCTGTTTGTTCTAAAAAACAGTTATCGGATTGATCAGGATTGTTATCATCGTTTACAAAATTTTGTTCGTTTATTTGTTCGTATTTATCAAAATTATCATTTTCAGAATTAATAATTTGTTCTGTATCTTCAATGTTATATAATTCACCTGATGTGACGTTTTTTCTAAAGAATTGGTTTTGTCCGTTTCGGTTTTGTCCGAATGGAGTTTGTCTTTGGTATGATGGAGAAGTTCCAGGAATATACTGTTGAGTATTACGAGTAGAAATACTCATTGGTATGGGTTTTGGAAAATTTTGGCTAGTGGATGGGCCTGGATTATTGTGTTGTACATTATTTCGTGTTACAACTGTTTTTTGATTGTTAGGACGTATCATTGTTCTGGTGGGTGTGTTGTAATAATTATTATTAGGAAAGTTATTTGTAAAATATGTTGGTCTAGGAGAAAATTGTTTTATATTGTGTGTAGGTGGTTTGTTGTTTTGTTTGAAAGTGTTTGAGTTCGTGCTCCTAGATGGTTTGAGTTCAAATTGAAAATCGTTGGCTAACATGCCTAACGCGGAATTTAAATCTGTTGGGTTTTTCGCCCTCATAAGTTGTCCAATGGGTTCTTTTAACCCGCGCAATAAAATGCGTAGAGCATAATTTTGAAAATAATCGTTCATAACGACAGCTACTTGCGGTGTAGCATGGGTAGAAATATATGAAATTTGTAAATTTAAAATATGCTGTAATCTTCCATAAAAGTCAAAAACATTTTCATTGTGATTTTGTTTTAATTCAGTCATTTCGATATTTAAAGTAAACCAGTCGCGTTTATCTGCGAATGCGTTTAACAAAGCCTTTTTTAATTCTTGCCATGTTTTAATTGTACAGCTTGCGATATTGATCGCTGCATCGCCTTTAATTTTTGTAATAATACTATTCATCAAATAGTCATTCTGAAAATCATTTGCATCGGTGGCATTATAAAATTTAGTTACAAGTTTCTCGCAAATTTCAATAAACCGGGGAAGTAATTCGCGTTCACCGTTAAATTCGGGAACCATATCAAGATATTCTTTCTTGAGAACTGGGACTGCCATTGTTAATGGGGATTGTCTTAATGTAATTTGCGGATTTGTATTAAATAAATTTTCTAAATGATCTTCAAGATCTGGTTCAGACTCAGAATTTGAGCTAGACTCTGAATTAATGAGAATATTATCTCTAAATGACATGTATGACTTACACAAATATTAGTGTCCGCTTCATTTGCCCTGAAGTCGTCCACGGGGTTGTAGATCACGGCCAAAGTTCTTCTGATGTTCGCTCAGATGAAGGATGTCGGATCTTGGCGTCTGATGTACACTCAGCTGCCTCTGACTGATGTGGTTCGGAGAAGTATGATTTTTCTTTCTTCGATTGTCAATTAAATCACTAGTGTGAACCAATTTATTTTCGCTAAATTGTATTGACAATCCTACCGACTGCGCCACTTAACTTTCTTCAACCAACAAGTCAGTTTTTAAAAAATATTTATTGCAAGTAATACAATTTATTATATTTAATATGTTTATTCTATAAACTACAATATGAACTGAGTCTGAATAACGAGTCTAAACTAACGCTCTCATCTCTAAACACAAGTATATATAATATTATAACTACGGAATGTCACGTTCAGGGAATTGTCTGTTATCAGCACTTTTAGGGGTTATTGGCACACTGTAACTTATATATATATACCGTGTGTCCCACGTAAAGGTTGGCATAGGCAAATAACATGTAAAATCAGTTTTTTGTAAATAAAAAGTGTCCGGCAAAAAATTATGCATCCAAATTTTATATCACAATGCTGCCAATATCCCTACATCTTATTTAATACAGATTACTTTATTTTGATACCGCAATTTAATGAAATTAATAATAATAATTCCTAATTTTCCGCCTACTCTTTTTATTGCTACTGACGTGTAGTGCTTGCAATTTGTTTGAAATATTTTAATCTGTCACTGTCATCAAGAATACATTAAATGTCGAGAACCGTGTAAATATTATTAGAATGCATTATGGGGGCGCAGTGCAAGACAAATAGCTGAATACACCACAGGAATGAACGCTGAATAATTTCCATCGCCAGAAATTGACAGTGACAGATTAAAATATTTAAAACAAATTGCAGGTACTATACGTCAGTAGCAATAAAAAGAGTAGGCGGAAAATTAGGAATTATTATTATTAATTTCATTAAATGCGGTATCAAAATAAAGTAATCTGTATTAAATAAGATGAAGTGATATTGGCAGTATTGTGATATAAAATTTGGATGCATAATTTTTTGCCGGACACTTTTTATTTACAAAAAACTGATTTTACATGTTAACTGCCTATGCCAACCTTTACGTGGGACACACGTATATATATATATATATATATATATATATATATATATATATATATATAAAAATAAAATAAAAATAAATAGAGAAACATAAAGTTACACCTTTACACCTACAATTTTTCTGTGAAATATGATCTTAAAAATAAATTTATATGTGAATCTTGACTGCCAATTGGAATTGAAAAGGAAAAAATAAAAGTGTAAAGGAAGCTGACAACACTTAACACAACTTAATGTACGATATGTACATACATGTACACTGAGAAAAAATTTGTTTGTTACTAGGCATGTAACTAAAGGATTGTTTTAAATGTTACATAAGTCAATTTATATTTATTAACAAAAATATTGCTATAATTTTCCTGAACTAGTTGATTAATTATAATGAAAGTAATAAATATAAAACAAAAATAATGTAAATAATACTATACTAATTTTGTAGTAAATTAATGGAATATTTCAAGAAAATATGATAATATTTAATATTGAACTTACCTTTTTAACTTTAACTGTACTAGCATATTTATTAACCACTTATTAACAATTATTGATGTTTGGGAAAATGATAAATTTTATTTAAATAAATAGACTCGTTTATCGTTTAATATAATTATTGCAAAATTAACCCGTTTTTATATAAACACCTATTTAATTATGAACCTACTTATAAATAATAGAGTCGGGAAAAACAAACTTTATAGAAAACATTTATGAAAAACTACTTTCATAAATATGTAGGTATGTATACATAATAATATAAATAATGCAGATTACAATATTTGAATTTTGATTAAATCATTTATAGACATTTATAGATTTATCATCTCCGCTGATGTAGAAACTTTGGAGAAACAACCAATTATTGTTGGAATTGGATGGTTCATGCATATAAACATTCAAAAACCAGTTCTTCTTGCAAACACAAATTATTGTAATTATTAAACAACACAAAATGGCGAACACTAGTTGCAACATAA
This sequence comes from Poecilus cupreus, assembly GCA_963942605.1. NCBI lineage: Eukaryota > Metazoa > Arthropoda > Insecta > Coleoptera > Carabidae > Poecilus > Poecilus cupreus. Next base: position 23,186,469 of record OZ012718.1, read on the forward strand.
TATATAGTTTATAAAATGAGAAACTTATCTTCAAATATTGGAATTAAAAAAGCAAATCCCTAGTTTTTACATTATTTTTATGCTATTTTAATATGAACGAAAATATTTTTATCACACCAATCACAGGACATATAGGGTGCCACGAGGTTGTAGTTAGCAAGAATAAACAATAATGTATAAAAAACCAACTATGCAATGTGCATATGCATCATCTGTGAGTGAATCTGTGTTCGTATTATATAAAGTTTGTTAACTGTTAATAAATGTAATTATAGTCAACAAAATCAAGTTACTGTTAACAAATATATCATTACAGATAATTTTTAGTTCAATTCATAATTAAAGAAAAAAATTAACTATTAATAAATTTACAATTACCTAGAAACGTAATATTCCAAATGTAAAATACACGTTCTTTATATGTAAAATATGCAGATTTAATAAAAATCCTATATAGAATATTAAATGTCAATAAATAATTTGTTTCAGTGGAAACGTTGGTATTTATGTGTTTGTTTTTAAAGATTTTTCTTATTTAGTAATATGTAGTTTTATGTCAATAAATCCTACGTTAATAAAGGATTAGTTTTCTATTATTTATTAGGTCCTTTTTCTCAGTGTAGTATAGATACTCGTAGTAACAACTTAAAAACCATCGATACTGAAAAACAAATACCGTGATTTAAATATCGAGGATCCTGGAATACCGAAAAGTTAGTATCCCTATATTGCATGTCCTAATACTAGTGTGAAACATACCAATATGTCAAAAAAGCAATACACAACATTGCGCAACTATTTAATTTGTAAACTGTTCAAAATAGAAAATAAAAATTCAAATAAGTTTAAGTTCTGTAGAAAATTTATTAAAATACAGTGTTTCTACATCTTTTCATATACTACAAAATTTAAAATCAGTTAGTTTATTTATTCATGCCTTTCGCCTAGAATCTATACAAATTTTTACATCATATTTCTATTAAGATTACGTTATTTAAAATCAATTATTGATTGAGATATTTTTGAAAAACTTAAGACCTTTGTTAAGCTATCACTCCCGGTTAAAAGACTCCAACCAAAATCTAATCATCTAATCTAAACACGAAATATAAAAATGCTTTTTTTGATTTAGAATTAACATGTTACTTAATTTCTCATTAATTTATAAAATTTGTAGTTAATATTATTATTATTCTAAGTACATCTTTTCATATATTACAAAAATTTAATTCAATTATTTAATGAGATATATTTGTAAAATTGCATTGGTCTTCAAGCAAATTAATACTTCCGGTTAATAGATTAAATACAAAATTTGGAAATGACACCGTTATTAGATTTTGAAATATCGTGGACGCAAAATTAAATTGGACCAATAAATTGTCAAACACACAGACATGCAGACTTCATTTTAAAAATGTTGAAATCGTATTCTGCTATCCGTTGAAAACTCACTACCTGAAATTTGTACCTATCACAATACCTTCCTTCCATGTGTGGCAAGTAAAATTAGTATTTGGACACAAATATTTTAATAACTTAATTGTTTAATATTCAAATGATCTCAATATTTTTAAATATTATAAATTTATTTTATAAGAATATGTCAAGTAATTTAGTTTACATTTCCGTTAATGACGTGTAAAATGCGAAATAAATTACCGTTTCAGTACAAACGTTTAATGTTTATGTGAACAAACCTATAGTCAAGCACCATATGCGACAACATGTGCATTTTTTATTTTCACATATGTTTTATTCAGCACAGAATGAAACTTTCTTAAATTATTTATCTGCCCGCACAATGTTGTTGTTCACAACTGAAATACTTACGATTTATTAGATCTCATTACCAAACAATGGTACACCATTATTTATTTCCTCAAAATAAGTTTTTCACAAATTGACACCTTTTTAAAAATCGGACACATTCTTGCCAGTAACAGTAAATAAATATTCACATTGAAAATAGTTATTTTTCTTTTTAAAATAAATTAGTTAATTTATAGAGTTTGTGCATATTCTATTGAAATTTGCAAAGTCCAAAAGATTATAAAAATGTAATATGTGACAATACCCGTATTCATATAACTGTATACAAATGAATCGTTTCTAAATGAACCGCTTAGAAAACGATTCGTTAAAATTTGACTGTAAATTCATAGACAAAATTGTTTTATTTTATCGAACCGTTTCTTTTTCGTGGAAAAGCGTTAAGTGCAGATTAACGAAAAAATGTTGTGATCCCATTAAGACGGCAAATTTTATAAATATCTTTTACATAAAAGTACATTCCCATACATAGCTGATGTTATAATTTAGACTCGTATTGCGACAAATACAACTGCATGAGACCGGCGAATTTCTGTTTGTTGGTCTCTACAGTAATGCAGCTAACATATCTATTTCAGTTGCTACAGTGTTTTTTGTTAAATGAGAACGTCTTTTAAAATCAATTTCGTCAAATTTTTCGAATAAATGTTCTCTATGATAAAATGTCTTGCTCGTGGCATCATTTCAAGTCGTTTTAAGTACATTTTTCAATAAATTCTTCATCTGAATTATCCGACCTGTCCGATGACATCTTATAATGTTATTATATTACTCTTATTTTGTCAACTCGTAGTTTGACTACATATTTATTATTTATTGTTTCATTTCATATTTTAACTAAAAAAGGCAACACTTTGCTGTCGAAACGTTATTTTAATAAATATTATACAGAACTTTTATTCAATTATTGTTTATTTAATAATAACAAAACTGATAGAAAATGGATATTAAAAATTATAGTTCTTTTTATCTGTAATGGCCAAGTTGACAGCTAACACTTCAATGAAAACATTCGTTAATTTTTTAATTTGTCAAATCGGGCCGTCAATTTAACGGACGTAGCAAACATTTTAACCAAAAATTAACGTTAACGAACGTTTATGAATAAAATATTTGCAATTTAACGAATCGTTTTCCTGGTAACGGATCGTTTCGTAATTAACGAATTGTTATGAATACGGATATGACATTTATAAAAATTAGGTTATTTTGAATTTGGGAAAAATATAATAATTAGGGCTGTTCGATATCTTGTTTGAATATCGATATACGATATTAGAAAAATATCGATAATATCGATGTATCGATATATTGATATATCGATATATCGATGTATCGATATATTGATATATCGATATATCGATGTATCGACATATTGATAAATCGATATATCGATATGTTGATATATCGATATATCGATATATTGATATATCGATATATCGATGTATCGATAAATCGATATATTGATGTATCGATATATCGTTATATTGATGTATCGATATATCGTTATATTGATGTATCGATATATCGTTATATTGATGTATCGATATATTGATATATCGAGATATTGATGTATCGATCTAATATAGTTAGATTTTATTGGCAATTAAACAATGATTCAGTATGTCGATCTGTACTATATAAATAGTAAACAATCTAATGCAGATAAATTTTATGGAAGGATTACAATGGTTCAGGATGTCGGCAATTCTAATGTGAAGAGAAGTAACGGGTGTTTCAAAGGCGAAAAATTTTAACATCTGGGGTGTTTGTGAACTTGCTTTATGGTGCTGGGCGCCAGCATTATAAAACAAACAGGAATCTACTATTTGAAATTGTACTATGCCATGACTGGAAGGTTGTTTTATGAAAACTTCTGCTGGAAATTGTACCTATACATCGTCCCAATTATTAATTCTCCCCCTAATCCCGACTCCAGAGTGAAAGTAAAAATAAATATCACCATGCAATGCTATCAATAAATCGAGCACAACCCCTTTTATTAGATGGCATTATAGGTAAATTTTAGTTCTTTTTCACAAAATACATCGATACATCAATACATCGATACATCGATATATCAATACATCGATATATTGATACATCGATAGATCGATACATCGGTAGAAAAAATATCGATATATCGATATATCGATATATTAATATATCGATATATCGATATATCAATATATCGATATATCGATGTATCGATATATTGATACATCGATATATCGATACATCGATATATCGGTACATCGATATATCGATATATCAATATATCGATATATCGATATATCGATATATCAATATATCGATACATCAATATATCGATATATCAATATATCGATATATCGATATATTGATATATCGATATATTGATAAATCGATATATCGATGTATCGATATATCGATATTTTTTCTACTGAATATCGTTATTCGATATATCGATATATCGATATAATATCGATATATCGATGTAAACGCACAGCCCTAATAATAATTCATTTGTCATGTATTGTGGTTCATGATAATACATCAGACTTCGATGCATATTACTATTAATATCACTATTTCTGTGACTACCTGCACGGACATGGGGGAAAAGAGCGTCATTTCACAGATGAACCACACTTCACGCACAAAAATCTATCTGCCGTGACCTAACCTAAACAGAAAATCACATCCAGAATAGAATAGAATAATGATTATTGAAATTTATTAATAAACATATATTTTATTTATCTCAATATTAGAAGCAAATATACCGTGAGTTTCAACTAAGATTCAATATTTACTATGGATACCGGTTTATACATCACTGAACTATCCCAGATAAAATGCAACGTAGGTTGAAAATGTTAAAAAAACTTGTCATTATAATTTACTGATTTATAGACACATCATAAACATTACTAAAATATTATAGCAAGTTCGGGTGACATGGACAACCTATGTTGTATTTTATCTGGAACACAGTACAGTGATACGTATACAGGATGAGTCATCGACATGTCCGTCTCCGATATCACCGTTGTCGTTAGAAATACAGTATAAATTTATTAACAAAACTTATTCGACTACTCAAGGAGCATACCGTAAAATAGTTTTCATATGTACAGGATGTTGCGTAACGACATGGCGAGATTTGTTTGTCTTTTTTTAAATGAAATATCCTATATATTTTATATATTATGAATTGTATTTTATTCACCTATACCTATATGGACAATATGGACATATGAATTTTGTTTTAGTTTTCCGTGGCGTTGTCAAGTTTTTCCGCATTCTCTCTAAAAAAAAAAAGGCCGAAAACACGCATTGCATGAAGGAGTACTGAAGTTATTTTAATAGTAAAATTTAAAAAAATTTTTTCTGCATATCTGTAACTATACTGTATGTTTTGACAATTTTTTTTAAATATTATCCCCTTCCTCTAACATCTTTGGGGGCTATGATTTGACGGCTGGAAACCGTGCTTCATTTATTTATAATTACTATAAAATTGTTAATAAAATTTTGAAATCAAAAAACCCTTCCCGTGGAAGTTTTTAGTCTAAAACTCCTGTATTTTCGTATAAAAAATCGAAGATTGTTACATCGAGTTATTTCATTTTAAAAATTTAACCACCATTTTCGCATTAGGACATAACTAGCATTTTACAACAATCTATATCGCCATGTTTGCTTAGGACAGATACCAGGACGGTAAGAAAGTCGTTTACAATCAATACTTTTATCAAAGAAAAGTTTTTTAACGTTATTTCTGTATCTACTCTTTAGAATACGCCAATTTTCATAAAAATCAAGATATATTATTTTACATTTAGAAAATAAATCAAACCAAGGTTTTTTGTATGTTTTTAGGTGAAAGTAAATAATATATAGCACTTACGGTCAATTTGAAGATGGTCGAAATTTTTTTTTGGCCGGTTTGGCATGGAATGACTTTTTTTGAGTGTTTTCTTATTCCTGCAAATTACTTAAAATTGACTAAGTCTGTTTTTGTAAAACAGTCTTCAATTATGACCAAAATCATCTAGGTGCTGCCCATTCTTATAATACTTCCAATTATGTGTTTACTTTTTTGTTAATGAGTTTATTGCATATACTGACACAAATCTATCTATAAATCCACACAAACATCATTGGGAAAATGATCAAGGATTGTTCAGAAAACCTTAAAATATGTATTTCCCTGAAAATCTCGCCCTGAATTTTTTCGTTATTCCTACATACTTTCTTATAACGTATTATGTATACAGTAGTTATTTCAATTCTTTAATATTCTGAAAATTTCCTTGTATTTTCTCTTTCTATATAGAAAATGCGACACAATCACTGTTAAAATAATTAAAATCCGGACACAAGAACAAGAAGAGGTAACAATTAAAATGGTAATGACTTACAATTATGGAAGGAGAGCGTCCAATTTTACGATAGGTTAGTTATATAATATAGGTCGACGCCAGAAGAAAGTACGCACGCGTATCCTTGTTGAACGAAATTTACTGCTACGTGCATTTCTTGCACTTTATTGTTACTTAAGCTAATTAAAAATTAATTCTTGAATTAAATTTACACCCTGAACAGGTATACTTAACTGTATAAAAATTATTATTAATAAAACATGCTTGATGATTTGAAATGCATTTGTTTGTTTTATAAATTATAGGTTAGCTTTATATAAAATATAACTGTTTTTAATAAGTTTAAAAAACTTTAAGAACTCATACTAAATAAATAAAAGATTTTTTGATTTAGTTCGGTAAATATTTATTAAAATTCATTTGTTTTCTTGATAAAGTATTACGTACAGTGTGATATACCGCGTGTAGAATTAATTGAATTGTGGCGTATAGCGATTTTTATGGAATTTTCTTAATATTACTGTAAATTTTACATATTCACTGCACAGCAAAAAAAGTTGATTAGAATTTTAAAATGCATGTAATAAGTATTTAACGATATATCAATAAAATTTATATTAATATTTATTAGAAAAATTTCATTACGGTCATGGAAAATCATGCGCAGACGAATTTAGGTTGTTTTAAGAGAATGCCAATATTGCGCAGTAGTAATTGTAATTATTACCTTTGGGCCTAATGAAATGAAATGCTAATAAAATTGTTGTGTTCCTGCTTTTGTTAATTTGTTATTATTTCAATTATTGGTAAAACTGTCAATGCTAGCTAAAATAGGTAGTTAAAATTATTTGTAATTGTTGTAATTTGGCGCCAAATGGACAGGAATTATACTCACTAAGATTGCTTTTAACCTTTTTAGTATGAAGCCAATAAGTAATTGAAAAATTTCAAACAGATGACACAGCGGTGTGCTTTAATAGTAATAGGATGGTTTTTCAGCGGTACTAAAACAATCATACCATCAAACTCGAATCACAGTAGGTACTCATTTTTAAGGAAAATTCGGAAAAAATATCAAAAATAGTTATCTTTTTATTCAAGACGATTAAATTATACAGAATGTCCCATAACTCCAGGTACATATTACAAGGACATACATATAGTTCTTAATGTTCTGATTACGGAACAAAAAGAATTTTTTCAAAATTCAAAAATTAGTTTTTGAGGTTTTTGAAGGAAATAGTTTTGGGACACTGGTATAATAGGTAGTTTTAATATTAAATATTACGTTGTATTATATCTAATTAATAAGAAATGTTTGCATAATACAATCTTTTCATTAGGTTTCTATAGTAGCCGGCCACGTAAATTGTGTTTCTTATGATAGTATCCAGGGGTACAAAAAATGTTCTTCTTAAGTGAACTACCCTTGATTATAGGAATTTTGTTTCGTAATCAGGACATTAAGTACTATATGCCCTTTTAATATGTACCTGAAGTTATGGGACAGCCTGTATTTTACCGACGAGCAGAAACTTAAATTTACAGAATTTTTTTTTTCGCAAGGCGATAATATAATATATTATATTCTGTATTTTTTTCTATTGAGAAGAATGTTGTTAAGAAAGTGGGAGTGAGTCAGTTGAGGTGGTTTGGACATGTTGAGCGAATGTCGAATGAAAGGTTGGTGAAACTAATATATGTGGGTGAGATTGAAGGTGAACGATTGCGCGGGCGTCCGAGGAATAACTGGTTGGGTATGATTGATGGTTTGTTGCGTGAACGAATGATTCCGAGTGTGAAGAATAAACGAGCATGTATGAATCGCACTATGAATGTGGACGAGGCGAAAGTGGTGTGTCAGGATAGGAATGTTTGGAGGAGATTGATTGTTGGTTGACTGTTTTTCTGGGTTCGTGCTACCCCACTAAGTGGGACATAGCGTGACGTTATGTATGTATGTATGTTTTTTTCTACAACAAATTAAAGAACAAAAACTAGAAATGTTGATTATAAATGAAATTAATTTGTTTAAAAACAATTTGCATTTTATTCTGTCATACTGCTTTTATGATTTTCTGTACAAAATGGTAAGAAATGGAATTTCAAGAAGAAAAACTTCTACCTTATGTCGAAGAAGTGGCATCAAGTGCATTAGATAAAGTATTGCCTCCAAATTCACGAAAAATATATAAAAAGAATACAAATACCAGTACTTTAAAAAATGGACCATTCATTGTAAAATTGAAGTTATAATTAATACGAATCACCAAAATTTATAATGTATTTTTATTTAAATAAAAAAATAATTGCTATTTTTAATACTAATGAGGAAAGTAGTGCATTTTATCATGAATCATGAATGATTAAATGCACGTTTGCTCACGAGTGTAAAATCTGATTTTAAGCGAAGTCGGAGGGGTTAAATTTAAATAACATATTGTGATAGATTCAGTACCAACACATTCGGTAACAGCATGAATTTTCCGAAGTTTCTAAAATTTTAACAAATAATTTTAAGTTTTTTTCGCGAATTAAAATATAACATTACAAGTTATACATTAAATGAAGTTGTAAATTCAACAACGCATTATTTTATTATAACAAAGTGCTTTAAAATCAAATTACGGAACAACATTTTTGTCTCCCTCTATTGACAATTTTTAAAACAAGAGTGGGTAATAATCTTTTTCTCACTAGTGATTACTTTGCTCACTCTTTTGAAAAAGCATACAATATCAAAATAAAATGATTGAGGAAAAGTTATTTATCTATCGTTACTGTTAAAGTATTACTTTACCTACTCTTGCGGTTAAAATGCTAGTTAAGTATTTTGAGTTGAACAAAACTAATTTTAAGATCTGCTATAGATTTTTTTTATGATTAAATATTTTCTTTATGTTATAAGCAAGACATGATAACCTGAGTATAAATGTATAATTAATAGAATATTATAGTGGCGATATAGCCTTAGAGATTCGCACAACCATGAAAGAATAAATTTACAACAAAAATTAAATATAACATTATTAAACTAATATATAATAGTAATTTACATGACGGCTGGTAACCGCATTTCATACGCAAAAATATATCACCTACCGAGATCTGCGCAAGCAGAGTGCCACACCCTTAATGGGTAAAAGGCGTGATGATATATTTATTTATTTATTTTATTTACATTAAATACTGTAATTATATTTTATTATATTACAAGCTATGCCTAAAGTATTATAGTAACATAGTTTTACTGTTTTAATAGTTTTTTTTCGAACACCTACTAGTTAAGTGGTATTTTACCTCTCAATACTAAAACAATACTTTAATAGTAAGGATGGATAAAGAATTACTTTATCCACTAGTGGATAAAGTAACACTTTGCTATAGTAATGAGAAAATGTAGTTGTGTATATTTTCCATATTTTAAGCAAAATTACATAGGAACTTATAAGGTATATAAGTATGCTTTGGTAACAAAACAAGATGAAAAAATATTGTATGCATCACGTGAATAAAGACAAATTAACCACTCGCGAAAGTTAGATCACTCGGCTAACGCCTCGTGAGCTAAACATTCCGCTTGGTTAAAATATGTCTTTATTCACTTAATACATAAATAACTATTCTTTTAGTATTTTTCGAAACAGATTGACATTATTAATAGATTTTAGTTCGCCTGGAATTATTATTGTTTTATTATATTCCAATACACATTCATTGTAATTTGCCTTTGATATTACAAATTTCTTACATTTTTGTGTTCTTAGTTTGTCTGCTTATTCAATATTTCTATTGTGTACAATTTTATTCGTCAAAAATAAATACATTCGTTTTTTTTATAACCCGTAATAATTTTATGTATAAATACACATTGTTAATAGTTATTTGTCAAACTAGACTGGAAAAAGGGCTTTCTTCTCATGCTAGACACAACATTTTTTTCACGACATGTTTCTAAAAACGATTTGCTAGGACCTAAAATACACTTTGACAACACAACTGACACGTTAAAAGTTGGGTTATCAGACGCAAGGCGGTGTAGCAGTGTTGCCAATGAAACAATCTTAAATAAAAAGAAAGGTGTCAAATTGTGATTTAATCTAGAAAAAGAAAAATAAAAGACATAATTGTAAGACAATTTAAAGTATGTAAGTATATCACTAAAATAAGGATTTTTTAATAAAATTAAGTATTACATTCATATTGGTAACACTTTTATAATTTTACTCAATAGAGAGGAAAAACACATTTTCCTCTTCTCTGGAGAAGAACTGTGGTGTTTTCTGGCACGTCATAAAAACAAGTAATTTTTCTATTTCTGTATAAATTATCCCCTTTACTTCAATTTTTCGATGAATTATGATTTCATAATTCACTTTTTCCGATCAATCAAATTCCATAATTCACGGTTATTTTAAAGACGTGATGCGGATCACCAAGCAACGGCCGTCTGACAGTTAACATGTAGTCAGTAGTCATTGTGTATTTTTATGTTGACATTTTTCAACGTGTGTTTTCAACGAAATTCGATCATTTTCAAAAGTGATTTCCGAATTTACTGGAGTAAAAAAGTATAGTAGGTATTATATTCGGGATTATGGTCATGATTCAATCGCATGATTTACATTGCTCGCCTACGGCTCGTGATGCAAACTGCATCTTCGTGAATAATGACTATTATAATCCCTCATATAATAATATACTATTAGTTCGCCGGGAATATTATTATATTCTAATAAACATTCATTGTAATTTGCTTTTGACGGTACAAATTTCTTACATTTTTGTGTTTTTAGTTTGTCTGCTTGTCTACTATTTCTATTTATTCGTTAAAAATATAAATAATACATTCGTTTTTTGATTACCCGTAAAAATTTTATGTATAAATACACATTGCTCTAATAAAAATAATTTGTGTAGAGGCAGCGTGGATGTTACATTTTATATTACAGTTGGTAGGTTTATCGACAGTTTTATTCAGTTATTCTTCCTTAAAATATTATTAAAAATTCTAAACAGGGCCAAATGACCGTGTATGTACAGGAGGTAAAAATTAATATAGAAATGCATAAGAAACAGTTACCTAACTATAATCAACCAAAACTCAGCTTTCCAAATCCATTTTTCGATAACAATCATAATCTCTTCTATAACAACAATCAAATTTCCATAATAGACCCTGCGCATCACCGCAACACACATGCTGACACGCTCCCCACCCGCGCCACCATCAGACAAGAGTCAAAGAAATAAAAATACCAGCGCCAGCAGATTTCAGAAGCATCTTGATTATCATAAGTCGCCCCACTTGTGTGACCTACTTCCCCTCAATGTCAATGGCATGAACGCGGCTCGGCGAGCGAATCTCACCTGTCGGAAAGTAGCGTGGCTGCGGCGGCCAACACAACAGACCTCCTCAAACGTCAAACACTACACACACTCTTCGAACTTCGATAGTGTTCAGTGTTCGGGCTTGGGCTTCACTTGATCTCGGTTTCGTACAGTGAAGTTGGCGGAAGGAAACCAGCGTGTGTGCGTGAGAATATAATTGTTCTTTGCGATTGTTGATTGTTTATTGACAGCTGACTAAGTTGTGCCTTGTGCTTGTTGTGCGAGTTTGTTTATCCTGTGATTTTTGGAGTTCTGTCACTGATCGAAAAGGTTTGTTATTTTTATTATTTATTTTAAAAGGATATTTAAGAACACCAACTTTCTAAAATTTAGCTTCGTGGTAACGCATCAAACTGTGGACTATAAAATTCTGAATTCAAATCCCACAATTGACAGATGAATTTTAACTTGACCCTTGTGGTTCTCCCTCTACTAGCATCTATGGAGACCGCACTTCACGAGACAAATATATAATTTACCGAATTATGCGAAAGTAGTATCCAAAATGGATAAATAACGTGGTGATATATTTTTTTTTTTTTTTATTACGAAGATGAGAAGCGGACTAACTACTTTGGTCATATGCCGCCTCATGTGTGGATGATTATGAGTTTGTGAGAACAACACAAACCAGCATGCTCTTCAGTGGGATTCGAACCCACGACCTCTAGCGTGCTAGGCAAGTGACATAGCCACTACGCTACCAAGATCGGCTGGTGATATATTTATTTGTCTATTTATTCTATAATTTAGTTTTTTCACGACATGCCAGCAAACCCCATCGCCCTTCTCCCAAAATAGTGAGGAAAATGTGTATTTCCTCTCTAGTTAGGAAAATATAGCAGTGTTACCAATATGCATGTTATTTACAAAATATATATTATAAAAACATAAATAAATGCCTAATTTTATTGAAAATGCTTATACTAGTACATACTTTAAATTGTCTTACAATTATGTCTATTTTTTCTTTTTTTAGATTAAATCACAATTTGACAACTTTAATTTATATTTAAAGTTGTTTCATTGGCAACACTGCTACCCCGCATTGTATCTGATAACCTAACTTTTAACGTGTCAGTTGTGTTCTCAAAGTGTATTTAAGATCTAAGCAAATCGTTTTTAGAAACATGTGAAAAAATGTTGTGTCTAACATGAGAGGAAAACCCTTTTTCCACTCTCACATGAACTTCGCGCTCGAGTGGGAAAAAGAAGTGCTTTCCTCTCTAGTTTGACAAATAACTATTTAATATGTTGAAAAAGCTTTTATAGCTCATATAAATAAATTAAAAAAAATCATTAAGTTCTGCAAAATTAATTATAACTCAATATAACTCTTCGTCAGGAAATCAAGTAAACAACATAAACAAGTGAACAGAAAGAGTAACAAAGTGAGAACAAATTGTGAATTACCAAACAGGGGAAACCATGTCTCGTTCAACTTCTTCTGTTTATGAATGTTACTGTTTTTCCTACAAGTCTACCATTGGCGCATTTTGATCATGATATAATTTTTGTAATTTCTAATAAAATTTTACAAAACAAAAAGAAAACAATTTTTATTTAGTTTTAATATATTTATTTCATGCACTACATTTAATCGCCATGCATTTTGGGCAAACCTTGCTTCGCTCAAATTCGAAAATTGATGCCATACAAACATCAATTAAATTAAAAGTAATATTTATTAGAAAAATTGTAACACGGCCATGGAAAATTGAATAAATAAATATAAATAAATATATCATCACGCCTTTTACCCATTACGGGTGTGGCACTCTGCTTACGCAGATCTCGTGATATATATTTTTTTCGTATGAAGTGCGGTTACCAGCCGTCAAATCATAGCCCCCAAGGATGTTAGTGGAGGGGGAACCACAGGGGTAAATTTAAATTTGTAACTGTCGGCAGTGGGATTCGAACTGAGGATCTTACGATCCACAGTCCGACACGTTACCACGGAGCTATTTACCCCGAAACATATTTAATAATTTTTATTTATTGATATATCGTGAAATATTAATATTTCAGTAACTAAATGGGCCCTATTACATGCATTTTTAAATTCTGAGCATCTGTGATTTATACTGGAAAATGAATAGGTAAAAAGAGACAGCAGTATTTTAAAAAGTAGCATCATTTCCCTATCTATCAGGATCTTTTGAACCACAGTTTATAAGTATAAAAGTAATTCAGTTCTTAGTAATAAACAGGTAACGTTCCTACATCGAATCATTGAAATATAGTAATTCTGGAACGCGCACTTGTAGGCTTTTATGCAAGAGAAATACGAACCTGAGACAGATTTACATCGTGAGTTATTCGTTGTCGTCGAACATTAATTTATAGAGCGGTTGTTATGGATTTGTTCAGCGGTTGCTATGCGTTTGTTGAGCGGTTACTATGTGTAAACATGTTGCTATCTTAACCGAAAGTGATAAATAATTTTTAAGAATGTATTGTTCAATTATTTGAAAATCCCTTTAAATTCACATACATAATAGTAAATAGCTCTGTGGTAACGTGTCGGGGTGTGGATCGCGAGATCCTTAGTTCGAATCCCACACCTAACAATTGCCAATTTAAATTTACCTCTGTGGTTCCCCCTCCACTAATATCTTTGGGGGCTATGATTTGACGGCGGGTAGCCGCTCTTCATACGTAAAAATATATCACTTACGGAGATCTGCGTAAGCCGAGTGCCACACCCATAATGATTAAAAGGCGTGAGGATATTTTTATTTTATAATAGTTAAACTTATTTTTTTTTATGTATTATTTAATTTATATATTAAACATTTTATTTCAAAATTATTGAATGCTAATTTCTTTATATTTTCTTATCAACTTTCTAAGCGGACTGTACGACAAAGAGCGGTTTCCCACGTTTTGTCTATCTCTCTCGGCTCGGTTCCAGAATTATTATATTTCAGTGCATCGAATACCAAGGGCTCTGGGTTGGAATCCCAGTTACGGTAATTTTTATATCAGTACTACAACCGCAATAATTCTGTGCTCATTATGCAATAATTAAAAACAAAATTGATCCCCTATTTTGTATTCCTAATGTTGAAATATGATGTTTATAATTTCATCGGGTACAAAAGCCAAGGTAGTTCTGGGTCTATTGAAAAATAAGAAGATAATAATAATTCCACCTAATAAATAAATAAAATAAATATATTAGCAAGATTCTTACCCATTTCTGAGTGTGGCACCCTGCTCAAAGCAGATCTTGGTATTTTATGATATATTTTTGCGCGTGAAGTGCGGTTACCAGCCGTCAAATCACAGCTTTCAAGGATGGTAGTGGTGGAGGAGCCACAGGGGTAATTTTACATAGAGGAAAATTTCGAAAATTTGTCGGCTGTGAAGCTCGAACCGAGGATCTTATGATCCACAGTCCGATACGTTACCACGGAGCTATTTACCGCATTAATGACTAAAATATTATGTCCAGTCATTATTAAGGATGTTGGGTTCGAATCTTGTGCTTGGTACAGATGTTTATATTAGTCTTTATCTGTTCATTGGGTTACTAGGTACGTGTTCAAAAAAGAAGAACAATAAAATTATAATGAAATTTTCCATTTCGAACAATGTGTGAATAATGACATATTTTATACACCTGCATATTATAGCTTGATTGTATAATGCAAACAATAAATGTTTCTCATAATGTATGGTTTCTAAGCTACACAAATTCCAAAACTTATGATTAAACTTCAAACGCAATGATTAACTGTTTTTAAACGATAAAATTGCAATAAAAGTTGTTTTTTTTAAGCAAAGAACAAGGTAAACTATTAAAAATGCGTATTAAACTTTATATTCCGTTATTGGAAATTAAAGAATACGCTTAAATGTGACACACAAGGAGGATTATTCACAGTTTTATTAATCCCCCATCTGCTCAAAATCACAAATAAATTGCTCTAAAATTTCATGCTAATTTCGTCCTAAGTTAAAAAAATTTCGAACTATAAAAGAAACTAAGTCGGGAGTTAACTAGACGTCTAGCTGGTGCTTACAACGGGAAAATCGAAACTTTCTTAATAAAGTTACCATGGTATAATTTCGTGCTCATTTCATGCTCGCCAAAGGAAGCAACGACTCGAGTTTGTCTACAGATAGTTTCCATTAAAAATGAGTACTATGATTCGAGTTTGTCCAGAATTTAAGAATACGTACAACAAAGTCTATTAGTTACCTAATTATTAATATTTTCACGATATATGAATTAAATTTACATTATGAAATGTCAAATATTTTTCGCTTTTGTTTAATTTTCAATGTTCGTGTTACAATTTTTCTAATAAATACTAATTTTAATAATTGATATATCGTGAAATTTTAATATTTACGTAACCAAACGGGCCTTAATGCATGCATATTTAAATTCTGATCAAGTTTTTAAATTATAGTTTTGTTGTAAAGTAAATAGGTAAAAAAAATACACTAATATAAAAATATATCAATTCAACCCCTTGTATATATCACCATGCATGGGTGTGTTTGGTTTCGGTAAATGATATATTTCTTTACCTGTTAAGTACGGTTACCAGGCATCAAATCACGGCAAAAATGTTACTGGAAGGGCGGGGTCTTTCGGCTTTTGGATTCGAACTGAGGATCTCATAGTTCACAATCCAATGCGTTACAATAATACAATAAAATTATTATTTATTATTTATTTATTAAATATTTGATCATAGTTTCACTAAATATTAAGTACAAATAAGAATTTATGTGTGATATGTTAACTATCTAACGAAAAGATTTTACATCAAATACTCACCCAATACAATTTCTGCGATCTCTTAAGGATTATTAGCCATCAACGCGTTTGCTGATTTTAAACGATTGTATATTTATTTATATTTAATTGTTTTACTATGTCAACATATTTGCTTCATCAATAAACCCATACAAAAAATTGCGAATCCTTATATTACGTCACGAGGTCTTTCTTATAAACCGTTACGACAACAAATACTGCATATCAGTTGATTCGCAAAGAAAGTAAAAAACATGGGTTGAATTTTTGCGCACCAAAACGAACAGAAATTTCAGAACCGTTTTGTGAACCTGGCCGTAATCGCAGCACTTGGCTTTCTTCATTGCATCTCGTTGGTGCTGTGGAATTATCATTTTGTTCGTTACGAATATAGTAATTAGCGATTTTTATTACGAACGGTAATCACATTTCATTAATCACAATCACGCGTGCTACGCATTCCTGCACAAAGATATTTTCTATTTTTATTGCATAGATGTCAAATTAATGTTGTAGAACATCTAGAATGGTTTTAGCATGTAGGTAGATAATTGGAAAATAATTGCAAAGGTTGACACTGTGTCTTACAATTATATTAAATACACAATAATTTTACATGCCGCTATTTCTTACGTGTACGTGAATTTTTTTTTA
Source organism: Poecilus cupreus (assembly GCA_963942605.1). Taxonomy (NCBI): domain Eukaryota; kingdom Metazoa; phylum Arthropoda; class Insecta; order Coleoptera; family Carabidae; genus Poecilus; species Poecilus cupreus. The sequence continues at coordinate 23,203,491 of OZ012718.1, forward strand.
TTATAACTGTTTCGACACATTAAAAATATATATTTTTAAAATTAGCAATTTCTTTTTTCTATGTTAAGAAATGAGGATCGTCAACATTATAAAGATGAACGGAACTTATTATGTTACCAAAGAACCAAAGCGAAAATAAATATATCACATCTTTTACGCATTATGGGTATGGTACTCTGCTTACGCACATTTCGGTAGGTAAGTGATATATTTTTGCGCATGAAATGCGCATCAGCTGCTAAGTCAGGCCACCAAAGGTATTAGTGTAGGAAAATTTAAAATGACAACTGAATGAAAGTTGCATAATAATAAATAAATTTTCTTAAAACTGTGTCTAATTGATTTAAAATAAATAAAGCGAGACCAAAAAAATCTGGTGTAGGTACCATATAATTTTCTTATATATAGAAATATAACAAATATGTTTTACACGGCGCAATTTATTGGTCAGTAAATTGGTTAAGTTTTCTTGTCAGTAAATTGGCCAACACAATATCAAGTGTCACCTATGCTACGACTATTTTTGGATCAAACTACTCGTATAAAGAAGACAAACTTACCATAACATAAACAAGTTTCTATAACACTGTTTTGGAAACTGGGCATTCCACTACTAAAAATTGTTATGGAATCACTAACATTCCATACGCGGCGTATGGAATATTTTCGACGAATCAGAGCCGCTTATTAGCGCGACATATGAAGTATCTTGATTCAGTTACTATGGTTACGTCAGTTTGTTTTAATTTGATTTATTTGAGTTTGACATTTTCAACAGTTTTATATTTGTATTTTTGTATAATTTCCAAAACCTTTTTATAGAAAGTATAGTCTACAACATGTAACGGAATGGCCTATCCCACGCTCGCAAACCGTAGCCCTCGCCTTCGGCTCGGACTACAAACTTTTTGCTCGCGTGGAATATGTGCCATTCCATTACTTGTTGTAGAATATACTATTAAATGGTTGGCAATATCTAAAATTCTCTAGAATTCCATAAAAAATTGTCGACAAATTGGACATGGTTGAGTTTCCGTAGAATATTTATTTATTTCTTTAGAACTTTAACCTACTCTATTCATTTACTATGAGTTCTGAAAGTTTTTTCAATTGCCATGTAAATTAGTGACTACTCATGGAATGTAAATTCAGCAGAACGATCTTCTAACAAATTGAAATTGATAAATTCCTATCTGAGAAACAATAGAAGCCAGGACAATTAAATAATCTTTTTCTATTAGCAATTAAATATATTGCAGCACAAAATTTAAATTTAAAAACTTTAATTAAGGATTTTGCTAATCAAAGAGCCCGCAGAACTGACAAGTAATATTTTGAAATATACTTTGTATAATTTGATGTATTTTGTTTTCTGTTTAATTGTAAAAATATTATAATTATGACTATTTCCCTCATAAAATTTAAGCCAATCAGTATTCTGACATTTCTGAATGTCGTCCAATCAACGTAGAATTGTACTATAATTTTGCACTAGTGCAAATTACCAACGTGATTCTGACTTGCTGTCAAATGAAGTTTTTAAATTTTGCTTTATTTTTTATGAGACAAACAGCGTTTGGCTAAATTTTAATCGGGAAATAGTCCTTCGAATATCCCTCGTGCGCATTCGCACACTTGAGAAAATTATCGACAATTGGACATGCACTTGGAATATTATATATGATTATTTATTTATATTAAATAAAATTAATCAAAATATGTATTACGTTATTTCTTGTACATAATCATAAACGTTTTAAAAACTTTGAAGAGGCGGCTTATTTTTAATTTTGTGGAGGGGCCTGTAAATTCTAGTTACGCCATTGGTTTAAGCATGTTCTAATTCGTCAATAAATTGATCAAGAACAAATTGACGTATTAAATTGACAAGAAAATTTGGCCAATTTATTGACCAATAACTTGTGTCGTCAAAAACAGGCATAAAATAGATGTTTCAGTTATAGAGTTATTTGTTTATTTTCATATGACTATGATTGAAATATAAATAAAAAATTCAAAGAACCTCAGAAAATACATGTATATGTCTCAGCACATAACCTCTCGCAAATTTTAAATTTTATACAGTACAAAATATATAGAAGTTTCAAATAAAAATTGTAGCCAATATCTATCTTTCTAAGTATAACCAAATTTGTTTTAACTCATTTATTTAATGAGATATGCTATGCACAAAAATCCTGATAGGCCTTTAAGAAAATGCACTTCCGTTTGGCGAATTGCTATCAAACAGTCGTCATCGTAATAATAGTGAAATTGTATTTTAGTACCCTAAAACGTACTTATCTGTTAAAAACTTATTATAAAAAACTTGAACCCATTACAATAGATATCTCGCTATAGAGATGTCTCACGTTAAATTTAATCTTGGAATATCTCTAGAAAAATGAAGAAATAACTTCCACATCAAAAATTAATGGTTTTGAGAGGGATATTCTGTCCAAAATTTAACCGTCCCTCCATCATGGGAGCAATAGAAGAGGGCCACTTTGAAATTTCAAATGGTTAACCTTTATTTTATTGCAGATTCTGATAGACTGACAAAAATCAAGTAGATTTTATTTAAAAAAAAATGTATTCCTAATGTGTGTACTTTCATTTAAGAACAAAAAAGAAAAGTATCAAACTCCCTCATATAAACAGTGTTGTGACTGATCTAGATCAAATGATCTAGATCATTGATCGTTTTATGTTTTCTGATCTTGTTCTAGATCAATAAGAATAAGATCCATGATCTTAAAAAAAGATCAGATATTTTTTGCATACTGCAAATTATCAGCCAGTGTTGCCAACGTATATTTGTCAAATTCTGCCACAAATACTTTGAAATTCAGTATCTGTCGCTACCAATCTTTTTCTTACTAAATTATAAGATTTTAGCGGAGTTCCGCTACCTCTGGTAAAACTTTTGGAAAAACAAATATATAAGAATTTTTTTTATTTTATTTTGTGAAAGTAATTTATATATTTTTTTTTGTTAGTAAAATTATCATTGGAATATACCTACCTTTTTTATATCCTTAACTGGAATTTCTAATTTTGTGTTTTATTTTCTTAAAAATAAGAATTACAAATTTTGTAAAAAAAAATACTCTTTTTTATGATCTAAAAAAAGATCTTTTATTCCTGATCTGATAAAAAAATAGATCCGATCATAAAAATTAATCTATGATCTGATCTATAACATATTAAATGTGAAGATCTTGATCTAGATCATTTTTAAAATAATCTATCACAACAGTGCATCTAATATAATAAAACAATATTTGAGTAAAGAGCTGTAAAAATGTTATTAATGTAACAACGTTTCGACAGTGCTGCCCTCATCAGGTACATTAATTTATCTGATAAAGCAACAGTTGACTGCTGAAAGGTCGTTTTATTAATAATATTTTTACAAAACTTTACCCAAATATTGTTTTATTTACAAGAAAGAATACTTATAATTATATGTTTCATGTCACCGCGCAAAAGTGAGTCGATTTTGGTCTTTATTGGTAAAACTGAAGTGGAAGCTTAGTGCAAACGGATTTCCTGGAAAATCTCGCTATATATTTTTTTATGCTGAAAGAAAGCAAAACTGTATACATACATTATTTATTTGTTGACAAGATATAAAAATTAGCAAATAGATGTAAGTAAACATTAAGAGCAAAATCATCTGAAATGTAGAGCACATAACTCTTAATTGTAATGAAATCAGCGCTCAGCTCGCACTTTTTAAGCATTCAAAAATGTGGGAAATCCTTTCGCTGCATGCATACCAGCGTCTTTATACTTCCAGCGGGTTCCCAGGCGCCTTTGTGTTCCTTGCAGATCACTTTTACTGCGCGCTTCTTCTACGTCTGTCATTCTTGTTTACGGCTCCGTGTTCACTCTCCGAATACAGTTAGAGCCGCGGATTTTAGGTTAGATGCAGGGAACCGTAGCTGCGTAATTGTCAGCGAACAGTTACTGCGAATATGAATTTATAATTAGTTGAAGGCGCTCGGATGAAACAAGATACTGCTTTGTGGAGTAAATTATTTTAATTTAAGTTTGAAATTTACGGGTATATGGAGTAACTGTTTATTTTTCGTTGGTAACTTTCAATAATTTGGAGTCTTATACGGTTTATAAATTGTTGAAACAAATATTTTACCTCCTGCTTATACTGTAGAATTTAAATGTAGCGTGTAGGAATTTCATTGCTATTGCAGTAAATTTATACCTAATCACTCTACACTAATACTGTAAATACAAAAAATACATGTAATAAGACCCAATTGATTAACTAATTATTAGTATTTCATGATATATCATTCAAATTAAAATGAGTTTTTATGGGGAAATTGTAACACGACCATTGAAAATTTAGGAAAAAATCTAAAAATATTTGACATTACAGATTTCAAAACATGTATTTCCGCGAAAATCTTAGCATGGAGATTTTCATAATAATTCCTGTATTTCCTTCTAAGTAAAAGAAAGTAAATAACGTTTACATTTTACAATTTACATTTGAAAGTAAATTTTTTGTATCTCTTACAATTTTATTTTTATTTGTGTCTTCAATATTTCCTACACATATTTCCTTATTCTATGCAATGGAATGTAAAATAATAGTATATTGTGTTATTAGGAGTAAATGTGATACTTTGTGTGCTGAGCATGTAAGTTTGAACGACGAGCGAATCGAGTCGGACAATTACATGCGAAGCATACAAAGTCACATTTACTCCGAATAACACATGCAATTTTTTCTTCAAACATAGAAAATAGACATTGAAACATTAAAAAATGCTCAAAACTTCAACAAATATTCTGCCGTATCCAATATTTCTAGTTGCCAGAGAATATGTTATTTTGTTATTTTTGTTTATTTGTTTTATTCTTAACTGTCAAATTATTGAGTTACAACCTTACTATTTTGCATGATATTTTACTTTGTCCGCCGCCGGAGTAAATGTGTTGCCAAGGAAACACTTTTACGCTGGCGGCGACAATGTTGAACTTCTGCTTGTTGAATACATATACACAACAACGTAGTTTTATGACGTTTGAAGAAAATAGTTATTTGTTTAATTAGGCACTAAAATGCCAGATTTACAGCAGATGCTTCCGAAGCTATAAATCTGTTTTTGGTGCCTAGTTGAACATTTTTTGCAGATTGGGAATAAATACTAATTTAGTGATTATTTTTAATACATATATTTTTAAGGTTATCATATTGTCAAATTATGTTGCCATGCGTTGGTTGAATGGTCGCTATGCATTTGTTAAGCGGTTGCTATATCTTTACAGCCTAGGCAGTAAAAGTAACACTTTACGGACTGTTAGCAGTCAGTTAAAGTGACATCTTTTACTCAATTATGAGTTTGGTATTCCGCTTGGAACAGGTATATGATATTTATTCGTGCAGCACCCTCAAATAACCAATGATATTTTTATGTTTAAAAAAATTGTTCATGAATAAGTCGGCTATATTTATTTCTGTTCCTAAGTTGTTAGAACAATTGATAAATATCTTCGGTTCAATAAAATATTAAATGCATAATATAAATTTGCTTATTTTTATTTGTGTGGCATAAATAGTTCCACGGCATAATTTTATCACTGTAGTTCCTCCTCTACTAAAACCTATGGTGACCTCTAGGTTACCGCGGTAACCGTTCTTTGTAAATTCAATTATTTCTTAAGTATTAGTAAACTTTAACTCTGCGAATAAATATTATTCTTAATTATGATATAGGAATTTATTGCACAATCTCACTTTAAAAATTTTGTTAACAAACTTGATATTGATAGAGTAACAGTACAGGTATATTTTGAACTTTATGTCATAAATTTTAATAGGAAATTAAAGATTTATTTCATGTTTAAGAAATTATAATACATATTTTTAGAATGATTCATATACGGTGCCTTAATTAATTGTTTAATACACAACTTCATAATAAAATTTATTGTTTGATTAGCATTCCTTCGGAAAAACTGCGTTTTTAATTTTCTCACAATTATTATCACTAGAATTTTTCCTATAACATTTTAATGTTTGTAATATTTTACTTATTTGAATTTGTTTGGTAGGAGGAATGTTAAAATGACGCAAAAATTATTTTATTGAATTTTGTCTTATACTTATAATTATTGTTCCAGTACCAAAAATAAAAAGTTCATTTCTATTTACATCTTAATATTTTGCAACGTTAATATCGTTCTTGTATTATTGTATTTTGTATGTTCGTTATATACTTGCGATTTTGCGAGGGTGAACAGTTGTTTTCTGAATTATTACCGTTTAAAATAGATTTATTCTATTTCGCAATTTAGTGAAATTATAAAAAATAGCATATTTGCATACAAACGATTGTTCATACAAATAATTTAGAAAAAGTTGTTTTAAATATACCAAATAAATGAATTCGATAAAATTAACTTCCAGTGATCATAAACTCATCATATCTTCATATTTTAATTAACTAACCCGTACATTTTTATTAATGAACCAGTAACGTTAGTCATAAAACAGTTTGATGCGCAAGCTAACGTTGTAAACTGTTTTTGTACATAATTTAATTTAAACGTTAAGAAAATTATTGCACATTACGGTACACGGTTATACTAGTAAATATTAAATTTACCCATGAATGGGAAAGTGTTGATTGACCTGCGCGCCATCTGTGTACTGCTCATCGCACATCGTTTATTATCCGCCATTTTTAAGACTGTAAACTAATTTCGTTGTTTTGTATGCTGACCGCTTCTCGCTTCTCGCTGGCCAGCATCTGCGGTTTTGTGTTAAATGTCGTTAAATACTTTTTCTTTTTCGCTTTGACAGATGGTTAAAGGAAGCGAGAGAGAATGGCGTGTACAAGAAAGTTATATTGATTTACTTACATAGTTTAGTTTGAGAGTGATAGGATTTTTTAATATTTTAATGATTCAAACTGTTTTGTTTTGAAATTGTAGTATCATAAGTTTAATTTGTGTGCTGCTTAAGAATTCATCACGAAGCAAAAATATGAATAATCGTTTTTAGATTAATAGGCGATAAATCATTTATATACACATAAACTAAAATTAAAATAGAGTAATAAAATAATAATTGTTATATGCTCAACATAAATCAATTATTTACTGAGATGTGTTTGAAAAACTTTGTAGGCCTCCTTCCGGTTGAAGGATTACTACCAAAATATAATCAGCTCGTAACGTAAACATTCATATTTTAAATATAAAATGGAAAAATTATATGAACATCGTCGAAAAATAGTGAAATTTGTATTTTAGAGACTCTGAAACGCACTTATTTGTTGAAAACTCACCTTCGAAATTTTTGGCCTGTCACAATATCTCCCTTACATATACGGGGTGTGGAATTGATATGTATATAAGTATATGCTATTTATATTGCTGTATTTTTTAGCTATTTAAAAGTGTAATTACAAAGTTGTGCAGAATTTAAAAATTCATGCAATAATGTCTATTTGATTAGATAAATATTTGTATTTCACTATAAATCAAACAAATTAATATAATTATTTATTACAATAATTGTAACACGGCCATGAAGAATAAAATAAAAACGAAAAGTATATGGCATTACATAAAACATTATTAGATTTATGTATTTATTTAACAATTAACAGTCAAAAATTGAATGAATGACCTCTCAAATTTGCCATTATATATTACAATCTACAGAAAATAATACAACACTGTAATAAATAAATTGCATAAAGCGCTGTGATTTATGATAAGTTAATCATCTACGTTGTTACAGTAACAACGCATTTAACAACCCTTTATTTAATCGGGCTAAATCAGTTTGCTAAAGATATTTCTTTCGTTTTTGTTTAAAATTTTCAGGGCAATGTTATAATTTTCCTAATAAATATTGATTGAATATACGATATATAATAAAATACTAGGTAACTAGGTAATCGCATGCATTTTTAAATTCTGAACAACTTTTGTTTTTACTATTTTGCTGTTAAGTAAATATGTATAAATTTACAGAAATATCAAAAAATAATATTGAAATTCCTATACGCCACATTTAATTTCTACACCCGGTAGGTTGGGGCAGGACTATTCCTAAAAAACAAAAAATATAAAGAACAAAATTATAGTTATTTGTATTGCTTTTTCTAGTGCGAATGTATTTTGAAAATAGCCGAGAGACACAAAAGATATTTTGTGCAAATAAAAATAAAACGAGATTTTTATTTATACATCTTTTTTGGTAACATCAGAAAATTCGAATAAATAAATAAACGTATTTTTATTACGTTTAAAAATATTGTTCGTTTCGTCGGACAATTCTTTTAAAAAAATGTATTGTCATATTTTCGTGTGTAATACGTAATTGCTTTAATTATGTTCTAATTGAAGTATTAAAAATATAAATTAAATATAGTATTAAAAACACAATAAAAACAATTATAATAAAACAATCATTTAGCAGATTCATTTCTTCTATTTCGTAAATCATTAACTGTTTTATTCTAACAAAAAAGAAAGTAAAACTAAAACAATTAAACGCTTTAATTAGCAATAAAAACAATCAAATAAACAAACAGAACAAAAACGCTCTCAAATATTAAAATAACGTTACAAACGCAAATCTACATTCAGAGAGAGAGTAACCCACACTTACACATGCGTGCGTGTGTGTTTATGTGAGTGAGAAAGAAGAAAGATAGTTCAGCAGCACTTTCCTCTCGATTTCTCCGCTGAAGATCGAGGTCTATTCTCGCCTCAGGCGAATATGACCGTCGCCTACTGAGATTGAGTGTTGTATGTTCTTGTAGCGAAGAAGCGAATAGACGAATATACCTTCTAATGCAGTGTTTCCCAAAGTTTTCATATTTGCAACTACACCATGGGCATTTTTAATTTAACAAACAATTATTTATTGAATATTCTCGAACAGAAAGAAAATTAATTACATTACTGGGAATCAAGAACCAACACAGTTTTTTCCTCCCGCACATATACTGGGTGTAGAATTAAAATGTGACGTGTAGGGATTTCAATGCTATTGTAAATATTATAAATATAAAAGTTATATAGAATTTAAAAATGTATGCAATCTCGCCGGTCCAGTCAATTGGTGTCACTGTCTCACGCAGTTGGCGGGCCACACTTCGCTGATGAGTTCCAATAAGAACGAAACGCTTCCGTATTTACCAATTGATTGGATTGGCCGGTCTATGTAACTTAGTCACTTAGTTATTATTACAATCTACAGAAAATAATATAACACTGTAATAAATAATTTTAGTCCCGGTTGCATAAAGCGCTATGATTTTTGATAAGTTAATCATATACGTTGTTACCCTAACAACGCATTTAACAACTCTTTTATGCAATCGGGCCTAAATCTTTTTTCTGAAAAGATACTTTTTTTTTCGTTTTTGTTTAATTTTTCAGACCTATGTTACAATTTTCATAATATATATATATTGATTTTTATCCTAACTTTTCTATATTATTTGTTTCATAAATATTTTTCTATAACACTGTTTTGGAAACTGCGCATTCCACTACTAAAAATTGTTATGGAATCACTAACATTCCATACGCGGCGTATGGAATATTTTAGACGAATCAGAACCGCTTATTAGTGCGACATACGAAGTATCTTGATTCAGTTACTATGGTTATGTCTGTTTGTTTTAATTTGATTTATTTGATTTTGACGTTTTCAACAGTTTTATATTTGTATTTTTGTATAATTTCCAAAACCTTTTTATAGAAAGTATAGTCTACAACATGTAACGGAATGACCTATCCCACGCTCGCAAACCGTAGTCCTCGCCTTTGGCTCGGGCTACAAACTTTTTGCTCGCGTGGAATATGTGCCATTCCATTACTTGTTGTAGAATATACTATTCTCTTTTTGAAAACATTTACTTCTGTTGAAGTATGAAACCGGTAGATGGTACTGAATGTTTTAAGTTACCTCTCAGTTCCATTTACCAACCTGTTAGGATCTTAGATCTCGCCGGTCCAGTCAGTTGGTGCCACTGTCTCACAGCAGTTGACGGGTCACACTACGCTGATGAGTTCCAATAAGAAGAATATGTAATTAATATATTAATCATGATCAAAAGAAGAAAAAATGGAGATGCATAGGTCATATATTGCGAAAATATAGCAAAAATATAACAAAGAATTTCTGAAAAAAGAAATACTGGAAGAAAATTTAGAAAGAATTGTACAATGATGTAGACGTAAGAACAATGCAAGAACAGCGGGCTTGTAATTAACCATCCTGCAAACGATGCCCTATGAAGTATTACCATTTAAAAAATCATCGAATCGCGTTTGAAGCGCGGTGTATTATTGTATGGTTGGTGCGGTTGAGAATCCCTGTTGTAGTGTTCTAGTGAACAGGTGAGCACTGTGAGCTGAATGCTCGCATGCTGCGTGAAGCCGCGAGCGCTGTACTAGTTATCGCTGTTCAATGGAAGATTTTTGATGACTTTTATGTCTGAGTAATGGCTCTGTTTTCACTTTATTTGAGTTAATAGAACAATTTTATTAGGAAGAACAAGGAACTGTTCTAAAATGCAGATAATAGATAGGTTATGGAGATTTTGACTTATGGTTTTAAGCTGGTATCACTGACGGCGTCAAACGAATGAGATATTTACCGTAGTTTATTTAGATTCCGAAAATGTTATTTCTTCAGTAGTTTGCTTTAATAGAAAAATGTGCTCCAAATGAAAAAATCTGATGTGGACACCACATGATTTTCTTGTGCAATCAAAAAGATAAATGCACAAATATATATTATAAAATCCCACGTACATACATTTCAACATTCTACGACGAATCGTTTTTGACTTACGCAAAAAATAAATAAAAAAACCCTTGGCGTGAAGTGCCCTTTTGGCATTGCGGATTGCAATAAAATAGAGAGGTGCAGAATTAGATATCAGTGTCTCATATATAAAGTTCCAACATTCTACGGTTAATCGTTCTTTTTTTTGCGAGAACTAAAAAAAAAAACCTTCGAATAAAGTGCGCTTTTAACCCAGTTGATTGTAATCAAAAGGGGAGTTGCAGACGCAACGCCGAAACTAGTCGAAATGGATTTAAGTTTGGACAAAATGGATATTTCCTTGGAAATATGAAAACTGAAATTTCCTACAAGGCAGTAAAATTAACATAGATTTGGTTCCGAAATCATACCATAATTGTTTGAATCCTGAATTTGATTAAACTTTACAATTTACAAATATGACCATGTAGGAGTAATAAGTAATCACTTACCGGGTAAGTGTTTGTAAATATAACATCTTGATCTTGAGTGTTTGTTGATAGTCCGTGGTATATGACTGCAAAGGTACAATGATATTGCGCTGACAATAATGGTTTGTAGCAGGTTTTTTGTGTGACCAAACGTTGAAGTCTCTGGTGTGACTATTTTAACATTGTAAGAAGCATACAATTTTGGTAATATTTAATTTTGATTCTAACAATTACATTTAATTTAATTTTTACAACAAATCTGATGTATGACAACATAAATAACATCACAAGCAGATATTTTTAAAGAGGTACAAAATAAAGAGAAAACTTTCAAATAAAAATTATATATACATATATTATTTTACACCTTTTCGAGTACAACAAATTTTATCAATTTTTTATGCGCCATCCAGTTATAACATAGAGATTAGTGGTAGTACTATTTATTTTTAAAAATTACATAATTTATTGTTTTTTTAGTCAAATATGTAAATAGGCAATTTGTTTTGAATTGTGTTAACTATAAATTTTTTTACAAAAAACGATTATATTATATTTAAAAAACGGTTATACGTGAAGATTAGGTACGTTGAATTATGGCAACAGATACTGTTAAAATTGTATTTGCATTAAAGGTATTGGTAAATATTTTGTTTTCTGAAGTACTTTCAATTGCTTTTTATTGGTACATACAAAATATTTGCGGGACAAATAGTAATTTGTAGATACACTTTTTAATTTTTAACAATTTTTATGTTATAAAAAAACACCAACACCTATTAAAAATATTAGCATTACATTTCCTGCCGGTATCGCCTTTTCTTAAGGAAAACTTTATATTATTTCTATATCAAGAGGAACGTACTGTATCAATAAATTTAGGCTCATTGAATGTAATTTTTTGGAACATTTTTTCGTTTATTCTTTTGTTCTAAAATAAATAAATTTAAATAAATAAACAGATCATTTACCCATCTTTAAAATTCATAAAACAACCGTCCGAATATGTTCGTGGGAAGAACAAAAGCGTTAAAAAAATTAACATGACATAGCTACTTACCCTCTAATACTAATAAGATAGAACTTTCAGCCATATGCTAATATGAGCTTTGCATTTCTTATGGTTCCTAAAAAAAATAGACGCATAAAAACAAACTTAGGGGACACCTAGTATAGGCTAATATTACAAGATTACAAAGCCATTTGGCATTGAATATTTATATACCCAATATTATACGATAGCAAAGTTTTGACTTGTCTAATTAGTGGGTATCGTAGTAGCCTGTATTGTGACAACTGAGCCAGTATAGTAATCTGTTTGTCGTTGAGGTTGAAGTATATTTTTGTGATGATAATAATTCTTTATTCTCTCAAATAGTGTAGTTTCTCAGTACATCATATCGCTCAAGATTCTACATCTACAAGGTAAATTTTAAACATTTTCATTTTTAAATAATTTTTATGGTGTACATGACAGCGTTGTGATTGACGAAATCATGTGTAACCATGCTTAAAGGGTAAATTGATTACGAAATGTATGTATTTGGTGGTAAGAAAAGCTAAGAAAAACGCAAGCCCATTGTTAAAAAATTCTAAGCAAACAATTGAACTTATTTAATCAAGCATTAAACAACACCATTTCCTCGGTATACTGCTTAGCGTAACAAATGACAGTGTTCACAGCACGTGCAATACAAGTAGGTTCACAATCCGATGCGAATGCATGTTCAACACAGCTCTTTAGTCTCGCAGTACTTGTGTTAGCGTTTCTTTTCTTCCTCTTCTCGTTATCTATACCCCATATCACGTTGCAAACTTCAAGGTACTTATTAGATGTGTCTACAACGGAATAAGAAATGTAGATCTGATCATAAGTAAATAGCTTCGTGGTAACGCATCGGACTGTGTATCATGAGATTTTTAGTTCAAGAATTGTCATCACATAAAATAAACTAATGCCTATATTAAATTTATTGGCAATGCGGGGTCATTTCATATGGATTTTGTTTGTGTAACAAATATTTAATTTTCGAGAAATAACTTTTCAGTATAAAATTTAAAATCTTCCTTGAAGTACGCCAGAGCTACGTCATTTATTTACGGCCAATAACAGTAATGTCACTTTAATTTCGTCAGTAGATTACAGAGAGAACACCGCAATATTTAACAACCATAGTACCTATGTGTATTATATGTAGATGCTAGTATTTGTTTCATATTTGAATTTTGTGCATACCAATATTTTCAGGTTAGAAAACTGACGTTTGACGTTTGAGCATTTGACGTGCATGTGCATTGTGATATTCATAAAATGAGCCTTTTGTATATATACAAAAATCATACAACTTGTTTTTAAATGATCTCATCCGTTTACTTTTACTTTAATTCTGTAGATGTTTTTAACTCAAACAAAAGATTTACTCCAAATGTTCCCAAACCAGTTTAAAATAGATTCATTATTATGAGACCTTCATTCATTGGATACTAAAACATTTACAAAACATAGAAATTAACATAACCTAATCGACCAAGACACGAGCTAGTAGAAAGGATAAAATAAAAATCTTACACTTTTCTTAACCTAAGTCCAAACAAACAGAAAGGCTAAAACTCTAAACCTAACATAATCTATTCAACCTAGGTCCTAACGAGCGAAAGGCTCAGAACGAAAAACTCCTAACATAGACTAATAGATCAAGATCCTAACGAGCAGAAAGTTTTAAACTTTATACCGAATAAATGTTTATTTGTAGCAATAAGAGTTGAAGCCGGTTCACTCGATAATGCAAGTTAAGCAGCATTGTCCGCAGTCAGTAGTTGGATGGATGACCGCTTTGCGAACCTTCGTGCCGTTGTCACACCACTGAAAACGAGGTACCGAGGCGGCATATTGCCTCAGTAGTTGAAACCGCTTAAATAAATAAATAAAAAATCTGGTACGGACACCACACTACTTTTTTATACAAATAAAACCAACTGAACACGTATGACTTGTTCCTTGCGTATGACTTGTTCCTTGCGTATGACTTTTGACATTTATTTGATATATAGATGTTAAACCTGTTTAATTTTTTGTTCTCATTGTAACTATGAATTTATTTTAAAATAGAAATCAATTAATATCTAGTTTTCAAAACTTTCTAACTAATAATACAAATATTACTTTTATAATATTTCACACGACACATATTTCTGACACTTCACAATTATTTGACACGTTTGACCATCGTTTGACACATAGATATTAAAAACGTTTTAGTTTTTGTTCCCATTGTAACTAAGATTATAGAAATATATTCTTAAATATATAATTTAGTTTTTCTCAAAATTAGAAGCATGTACAAGAAAAGTGCAAATAATATTCCAAATATTTTTGCTAACATCTTTCATTTGAAACTTTTTCTCACAGCTGATTCTATTTTTGAAATAAACGGAATTTATTGTTCCTCTTCCGGTTTTTCAATTTCATTCAAAATCAACTCAGCTCTTAATTTTTTCATGAAACTTATAAATTCCAAGTTTCGTTTACATATCTTGTCCCGTTCATGAGATATTGCACACACGGACATCCATCCATCCATCCTCACACACAGACATCATTGAGAAATTGGTCTTAACGGATTCAGTGGACGTCAAAATATGTATTTCCGCAAAAATCTGGTCAACGATGTTTTTCATGATTCCAATAGGTACTTCCTTATACTTGGTATAAGAAAGTAAAAAGCAATTAAATTTTAGATCTCATAGTAAATTAAAAAGACTTGGATAAAGTTCTGTAAAATATTTATGAAATACAACGTTTCGGATTATTCTTTTTTATATTTAAACAAACAATATATACAAAATTTATTTATTACTTTAAATTATAGATTTCAAAATAAAACAAATGTATACAAAGGTACCCTCTCCTCCCCAAATATAAGTTAAATTCATTGAATATAAATAAATAAATATACTTTACATCACTTACCTATTTCGGGTGTACTATTCGTGATATATTTTTACGAGCCCGCAACTCACGACCCCCGAAATTATTACTGCAGGAGAAGCCACAAGGGGTAATGTTAAAAGTGGCAATATTATCGACGGACAACATTCACGGAACTATTTGCTTCATTGTTCTGAAAGGAATATTCAATTGAAATCAAATTTAAAGGTTACAATATTCATTTTATATCAGCAAATGAGATATGAACTCAGAGATTTGTAATATAGGTGAGAGTCTACTATCAATTCACAAGTACTTTAGATATTTCTTGTTAACATTGGCAACGGTTGGCTTCTGAAGCGGATACCAATGTTTAATTTAATAGTTTAAATTGAAATCTTGGAGAGGAGTTTATAAAGGTTGTGACGCATCATTGAATTGTAGAATCGATTTACTTAAAATATAGATTATTCTACATTCCATGGCAAGTTATTTAGAATATTGATAGGAAATTGTGAACTTCCTTATTATATTTTTAAATCTAGTAATATTCGTTTGGAATAAACGTAATTTCAACTTTCAACCAGTAATCAATCTCCTTCATACATTCCTATCCTAGCAAATCATTTTCGCTGCGTGCACTTTCAACATTCAGTATGAACGTTGATGTTTAAATTATTTTCTAGTTGAGGTTTCTTTCCATAGGAGATTTTTTAGATACTTGAAAATACCAGAAATCAATCAGCCCTTTTTACTCCCATAATAGCTTGAATATTTTTCAATAAATAAATATGGCTACCAGCTGTCAAATCCTGCCCTTCGCAGTCGAGTGATTTCCAAGCAACATCCTTTCGAAACTGCCAATTGTATTTGTATCATTAGTCCAGAAACTGCAGTTTTACGAGTGCGAGTATATTTTAACAGGCTGAGCCGAAGACACAAGGCTTGTAAATTACAAGCACTCGCAAAGTGGTTTTTGGACGAGTGATACAAATTTTTTGTGTCAATTTTGTCATAAATTTATTAAATGAAGTTACTGATTTATTTGTGAAATATTTACTAGTGAGTAAACTGCATTCACTATATCTTGAATTGTACTGTACCAAATAACTCATTTCCACTTTTCTCTCAACATTCTTCTCAAACTCACACTCATCATACCCCCAACGTATTCCGGACACGATCACATCTCGTGTACTCACACACTCACACACACACATACACCATGCAAATATCTCATTACCGAAGATGTAATTCTTCTCCTCAATGTATAAGTTATATGTTATAATATTCAAGGTTAAGATAAGACTCTTTGTTCCAAGTAAAGATAGAATAATGCTGTATCTTGTATTTTGTATGAAGATAGTTCTTGGTTAGAGAACGGAGTTTAGTCTTCTTTGTCAAGTCCTAATTGTAACATCCTTGTATAATTTGTCTTAGCAAATAAAGTTGTTTTTTTTAAAAACGCAATTCTCAAGTTGTAATTCATAAGTGGCGCAGTCGGTAGGATACCAGAAACGTGAAAATTAACACGGTTCGTTTTAACGATTTATTCCTGGAATCGAACATAAATAAAAACTTAGAATTGTGAAACGAAAAGTATCGCAAGTGCCAGCAAAGCTAGTGCCGTCGAACATTCGTTATAACAACTACGAAGAGGATCTACAGAGCCCGCAGAGCGAGAGCCCAGATTCCTCACACGCAACGACAAGTTCAACCACGGAGACGAGGTCCGCAGTGCCAGCAAGTCTAGTGCCAGGTCCCCAGCTCCAGCCAGGCGACAAAGGAACTCAACTCAACATCAGCGCAAATGATGAAACACATCTTATTACTGTAAGTGAATTTAAAATTCTTATAAGTGAAGTGAAGTGCGCGAATTCGTTATTATAGATTTAATAACATTATAATTATTTAAATTTAATATAAAAATTTTGTAAGTTTATTGTAAAGTAAATTGCAATATGCCTCCACCAGAACTTAAAGAATGTCATTTAAATATGGTGCCAGATTTTGATGGCAACCCTAAATTATTACATAGATTTATACAAATCTCTGAGAAACTTATCAATCGCTTTTATAATGCGCAAGATCCGAATGATTTTCAAAATGATTACTTGTTGACAAGTATTTCATCCAAAATTAAAGGAGACGCTGCAGAAAAAATTAGTTATTATAATATTAAAGTATGGCAAGACCTGAAAAAAGCTCTTTTAGATGCATATTCAGATAAAAGAGATGACATAACAATATTAATAGAAATTGCAAACTCAAAACAAGGTAATCTTTCATGTTTCGATTATTTTGGTAAATTACAAGAATTACTAAATTGTTATTCATCTTATATTGACACTCACAAAGACAATCCAATTGAAGCCGAGACTTTAAAAAAGAATGGAAACGAACTTGCATTACGAACATTAATTTTAAATTTGAAAGATCCAGTCGGTCCTTTAATTCGTACTCGTAATCCAAGAAATTTAAATGATGCATTTAATATGCTCACAAATATTTTTCAAATGGACGTACAAAAGAGCCAAGGCCCTAGTAAACCAACAAACGTCCAAAAACCTAATAATAAACCTGTATTTATACCACAATTTCAATACAGACAAATAACAAATCCTACTCCAAACTATTCATACAATAATCCCAGACAACAAAACGTCACTCCAAAATCCGAAACAAAACAAATTTTACCTAAACCTACACCAATGAGCATCTCGACAAAACAAACTTTTACCCCAAGAACTCAGTTCTCACGTCCAAATTATCAATATACTAGAAATCAACCAAATTATCAACAAAATTTTATTTCGGAAGAATTATTTAATCAGGAATCAGAATTAGAAGAAAACAACGGAGTAAACGAAGAAATAAAATATCAAGTCGATGAACCCGAATCCAACGACGAGGAATCTTTTTTAGACAATCCCAGCCTCGAATTATTGGAGAAGTGATGAATTGTAATACAACTAGTAAATTACCTTATTTGAAATTAAAAGATTTTATTTGTTTAATAGATACCGGTTCAACAAAATCATTAATTAATAAAAGTTTAGTTTATAAAAATAAAGATAATTATAAAATTTATAAAGAAGAATTTATATTACATACAGCTAATGGGTCTTCCAAAGGAAATGAATATGTAATAATAACATTTAAAAATAAACCCGTTAAATTCTATTTATATAATTTTCATAAAAGTTTTGATATATTAATTGGATTAGAAACATTAAAATTACTGAAAGCACAATTAGATATAGTTCGTGATGAAATAAAAATTTTAAACAAAAAATATAAATTACAATATTTTAATAAAAGCAATAAAATTGAAACTTATACTAATGAAATAAACACTGAAATTGACTTTAATCAGTTAAGATTAGATCATCTAAATGAAATTGAAATATTAAAATTAAAACAAGTAATCACTGAGTTTAAACAAATTTTCCCTAATAAAGATGAAAAATTAACATTCACAAGTGAAATCAAACACGGTATAAAAACAACGGACGACATCCCGATATATACAAAAAGTTATCGATACCCGGAAGTATTCAAAGGAGAAGTGGAAAAACAAATCAAAAATTTATTAGACAACGATATCATCCAAAAATCTTACTCCCCATGGTCAGCACCTATATGGGTGGTACCGAAGAAAGCAGATGCTTCTGGACAGAAAAAATTTAGAATGGTAGTCGATTATAGAAAATTGAATGAGAAAACAATCGACGATAGATTTCCAATTCCTAATATCACTGAAATACTAGATAAACTCGGAAAATGTAACTATTTCACGACATTAGATTTAGCTTCTGGTTTCCACCAGATAGAAGTCGAAAAAGAAGATATTCCTAAAACTGCGTTCAGCACAGACCAGGGACATTTCGAATTTAAACGAATGCCGTTTGGGCTAAAAAATGCACCGAGTACATTTCAACGTCTCATGAATCATGTTTTGGAAGAACATATAGGAAAAATATGTTTAGTGTACCTGGATGACATCATTATCTTAGGCACTAGCCTAGAAGAACATATACAAAACATCAGAAAAATATTTAAGAAATTACAAGAAGCAAACTTGAAGATCCAATTGGACAAAAGCGAGTTCTTGAGGAAAGAAGTGGCTTACCTTGGCCATATCGTCACTAACAATGGAGTTAAACCAAATCCTGAAAAGATCCAGGCGATAAAAGAATATCCCATTCCAAAAACCAATAAAGAAATTAAGTCCTTCTTAGGATTACTCGGTTATTACCGAAGATTCATCTCAGATTTCGCCCGTATAACCAAACCATTAACAAACTGTTTAAAAAAAGGAAAATCTATCAATATAGAAGATGAAGAGTATAAAAATTGTTTTGAAGATTGTAAAAAGTTACTCGTCAATGACCCGATTCTGCAGTACCCTGACTTCAGCCAACGATTTATACTAACCACCGACGCAAGCGATTACGCACTAGGTGCAGTCTTATCACAAAAAATTGATGGAAAAGAACGACCAATAGCATATGCCAGTAGAACATTGAATAACCACGAATGTAATTACTCAACCACTGAAAAAGAATTACTCGCCATCATTTGGGCAACGAAACATTTCAAACCATACATTTATGGAGTAAAATTCACAATCGTCACAGATCACAAACCACTCACTTGGCTATTCTCATTAAATGAACCAAATTCAAAACTTATTCGTTGGAAATTGAAGCTAGAAGAGTTTAATTATGATATTGAATATAAAAAAGGCACAAAAAATAATAACGCTGATGCTCTTTCCCGCATTAAACCTAAATTCCAGATCCAATATAAAAATGATAATATTTTTGATTCAAATAAACCTTTAGTTCATTGTATTTCACAAGACGCAAAATTGGGTAAAGGATTTGCTAAACAAGTAGATGAAAAATACGACAGTAAAAATTTTTTAAAAGATAAAAATATTAAATTAGGAACTTATATTGTACAAAAATATCAATCTAAATTAATATTTCATTTAGTTACTAAAATAAATTATTTTGATGAACCAGATCTGAGTACAATAGAACAAGCTATAAATAATTTAAAACAATTCCTTGTTTTAAATGAAATTAAAGAAATTAATATGCCAAAAATTTGTTCCGGATTAGATCATAAAAACTGGCAAATAATAGAAAAAATTATTATTGAATCATTTAAAGAGACACATATAAAAATTAATATTTATAATGACCCAGATAACCTTATAGTAATTCAACACAATGACTTGGATAGCGTAGCAACAATAAATGACAATTCAGACCTACAAACAATCCATTCAGCTGATGAAAATCCAGTAAATGGAATAACATATATTGACTCATCAATTAATATTGGCCGTAATCAAATTATCATAAAAGGAATAAAAAGTGAAACACAAATTAGAGTAGAAAAATTATTTGGTAATAAAATTCAGAGAATTTATTTGAATATTGATACGAGAAATTTAAATAATGAAATCTGTAAATTTATAAAAGAATATTTAGTTCCAAAACAAAATTATTATTGTATATTTGATGATAATTTAGAGTTAAATTTTAATGATATTTTACAAAAATATTTTAAGCATAATTCTTTTAAATTAATTAAATGTTATAATATGGTAAGGGATATTCAAAGCAAAGATGAACAAATAGACGAAATCCAAAAATATCACGAAGGTAAGACAAATCATCGCGGTATCACAGAAACATATAATTCATTAAAGAAAAATTGTTATTGGCCAAATATGGCAAAAGACATTCAAAATTTTATTAACCATTGTGACATTTGTCTTTTGAACAAATATGAACGAAAACCATACCCAGCAAATATAAACTTAACACCTACTGCAGAAAGACCGTTAGAAATAATTCATTTAGATACTGTTACTATTGAAAAAACTAAATTTCTAACTATAGTCGATAGTTTTTCTAAATTCGCACAAGCATATAAAGTAAATAGTTTAAATGCAATAAATATAGCTGATAAATTAATTAAATATTTCGCTCATTTCGGAATACCGAATAAAATTATAACTGATAATGGCGGTGAATTTAATAATAAAGTTATAAAAGAATTATTAGCTCTCCATAAAATTGAAATACATATGACTAGTGTGGATAACCCTAAATCGAACGGCATAATTGAACGATTTCATAGTACATTATTGGAACATATTAGAATATTTAATAATCGACCAGAATTTCTTAATTTAGTACTAAAACAAAAAGTTTTATACGGAATTATAGCTTATAATTCATCTATTCATAATACAACACAGATTAAGCCATATGATATTTTGTTTGGTCATTTTAAAGATAAATCTATAGAAATGGAAGAAAATTTTAGAGTATGTCAAAATTATGTTGAAGAACATAAAGATAGAATGCAAAATTTATATAAAAACGTAGGTGATAAGATAGAAAAAACAAAACAGAAGTACGTAACAGAAGTTAAAAACCCAGAAAAAATACCATCAGAAATTCTTGTTAAACAACATAAACGACACGCGGGTAAATGCGAAAAACCCAAATATAAAAAAGGAAAGGTACAACATTATAATCCTAAATTGGGAGTTATTAAATTAAACACAGATAAAAAAATTCGAGTTGATAAGATTAAACGACCTCGAATAAATGTTTCAGGTGCCTCGGAATCCTCCTCAGCGACGGATTCAACGTAATGAATGAAACTGAAAATATAGGTATTAACCTTGTAGATTTAGGAGAAACTTATACTTATACTTATTCAAAGTATATTTATATATATTTTAATATAAGCCCTATATTTACTCAATATGAAGTTATTAAAGGATATAAAGATAATTTATTAAAGGAAATGAATAAAAAACGAGAAATTGTATATCGAGAATTGCAAACAAATATAAATATTTTAAATTATGTATTTGAACAAGTAGAAAATAAACTTTCAAAATTTGAAAATGTTAATCAGAACCGCAAGAAACGGGGTTTAATAAATGGTATCGGTTCTATTATAAAGCAATTATCTGGAAATTTAGACGCGGATGACGGTAAGAGATATGATGAATTAATTCATACATTAACAGAAAATCAAAATAAATTGAAGGACGGATTGAATAAAAATATTATAATTAATGAAGAAATAATATCAAAATTTAATAAACAAATTAATACCGTACAACATAACGAACTTGTATTAAAATCTCGTATTTCATCAATAGAAAGAATTTTGAATAAAAGGGAAGATGATCTCGATATACTTTATGTTAAAGATATATTTAATCAGTTGACGTTATTATTAAATAATGTATTAATACTTTTAAGTAATTTAGAGGAAACATTTGCGTTTTGTAGTTTAAATACTTTGTATTATGGATTAATTGATAGAGAGGACTTATTAAAACCAATGGAAAATTTAGAAAATAAATTTATAAAACAACTCGTAATAAATAACTGGGAAAATAATGGATTAATTAAAACATATTGTAAATTATTAAATAAGGAATTGAAATTAATTATTGACATTCCTATCGCAGCAAATACAGAAAATAAGATATTGCAATTTACTCCTATACCTACTAAATTAAATAATAAATATGTAACTTTGGAAATTACTCCGGGAACTTATATAGTCGACGGAAAGGAAATATTTTATGTTGATCATTGTACAAAATTACAAGATAGAAAATATTTTTGTAGAAAAAGAAGTCACCATGAAAACAGTTGCTTATCTAATATTTATTTTAGATCAAATAATATTAAAGATTGTAAAATGATGAATGTAATAGAACAAAGTGAAAATTTTAATATTCCACATTCAGATTTAATATATATATTTTCCCCTCAAAATAAATTGTATAATATAAAATGTGATAATGAAGAACAGAATTTACAATTATCAGGTGTTTTTATGGTAAAAGGAAATTGTGAAATTAATAAACAATTATTTAAAGTAAATAAGGAAAGTAGAACTATCTTATTTAAGAATGTAAAATTACAAGATCATGAAATACATATAAGAGATAATAAAACTATTAATTTAAAAACATTGCAAGAAATTCATATTCCTCGTCAATCAAAAATAAGCCTTGAAAATAATAATATGAATAAAATAAATTATCATAATATTTTTATTTATGTATTACTTGGTTTTGTGATTGTTGTAATAATTATTAAAAAATATAAAGAGAAATTTTGTAATAAAATTGAGGAACAAAGAAATTTAAATTTAAATACTGTGAATCTTCCAGGAGAAGCTTCAATTTAGGGATGGAGGAGTTATATGTTATAATATTCAAGGTTAAGATAAGACTCTTTGTTCCAAGTAAAGATAGAATAATGCTGTATCTTGTATTTTGTATGAAGATAGTTCTTGGTTAGAGAACGGAGTTTAGTCTTCTTTGTCAAGTCCTAATTGTAACATCCTTGTATAATTTGTCTTAGCAAATAAAGTTGTTTTTTTTAAAAACGCAATTCTCAAGTTGTAATTCATAAGTTATACACATTCAAGATTATATTAATTAAGTTTAATTTACAAGATTTCTTTAAAGAACAATAACATTAAAATTAGATACAAATTGTTTGAAACAATTGACTGATTATTTCTTCCGGCGATTACGCCACCCACTTCCCAAAAAGAATAGAAATTCCACTAACACTTTTTATCATCTTGCGGTGGGTACATTTTAATTACCCATTGCTGTCAAACATTCTAAATTGCGAAAAGCGAACGCTTGCACGGAGACAGTGGCGGGATCCTGAACTTTCCGGGTGAACGACCACGGACTGCACTGCACTGAACAATAGCCGGGTCCCCAGGTGACGGGCGCCCCTGCGTCTGACATCCGCTGACGATACCATTGTTACACAACTGCTGGTTGTTGGCATGTTAGTTCACTTGCGGATCATTTAGTTTGCATGTGGATTGCCCCGAGTTCACATACGCACTTATACGGTTCATCTGCATCCGACTAATGACAGTGACAGTTGCGCGCGTGCGGCAAATTTAAATTGATTTTTATACTTCAGAAAATCGATTATAAATTTGTGTATTTGTAGTGCACGATTGTTTATTAACTAAAACTTAATAAAATTCCGGTGACCGAATTATGTCCTCCTTATTAACAGCGCAATATATTGGTGGATTAATATTTTTTTATCTCCTCATAAAGTTATAAGTGTTTGGCAAATATCAGATGCAGTTGTCACAACATTTCACCAATGACAGTTAATTATAACCTAAAAATAAAATATCAAAGTACATTTTAAGACAGTTATTGAACATAGAATAAAAAAGAAAAAATAGTGTAATGTTCTGTGCAAGTTTTGCTTCAGTTTTAAAATTAATATTTTGAGTGTAATTGATTAATTATTATAAATAATAGTGATGTGTTTTGTTTAACTCAACATAGAGATTATCAAATATTTGACAAATAGTAACGAACCATAACCTCAATCTAACCTAACCTAACTGAAATTAAATTTCGTAACCTGAACCGAACCTAACCTAACCTAAATGAAATAAAATTTTACAAATGACAGCTAATTATAATCTAAAAATAACAAAATCAAAAATATCATCATACGTTTCAAGACAATTATTGAATATAAAACAAAATACTAGTGTAAATTCTGTGCGAGTTTTGCATCAGTTTTAAATTGATTTTTTGTGTAAAATTGTTTAATAACGAATCATAACCTCAACCTTACCTAATCTAATTAAAATAAAATTATCACTTGTCAAACATTATAAATGACAGCTAATTATAACCTTAAAATATATCTTATAAATTTGAAGATTTAAAATTATTTTTTTTTCTTATATTTATAATTATTGTTAATGGTAGTTATGTATTTTGTGCAACTTAACATACAGAATGTAACTAGATTAAAATTTTCACTTACAAATGATAGCTAATTATAATCTAAAACATAAGAAAATCAGGTATCGTCATAAATTTGAATATAGTTATTAAATATCGAATAACCGACAAGAAATTATTGTTTCAAACATTAATAAAATATACAGTGTAACATAATCTGTAAAATTGAACAAGATAAACGTGGGATATTAAATAAAATTTTGGCAGAAATGGAAATGTTTGTGATTTCTTAAACAGCATCTTCTTAGTTGTCCATATTTCTTCCAATCTTCTCTACTGGGTAGTCTTGAAGAAGCCTGACGATATAGAACTCGATGCTAATGTTTCTCTACTGGGTTTTGTTAAAAATGATTTCACCCAACATGGCGGCAAAATGACTATCCTTCGCCGGCTATTCAAATGTTTGTGTGTGTGTATATGCATTGAAAAGGGATCCTGGAGTCCTAAAACCGACAAAGTAACCACCAACCACAAAGTGGTTGTTCAGAAGCACCCAAAAAATGAAAAATTCAGAAAATGCAGCGAGACTTACAAACCAGAATGGCTAAAACAATGGACAATTAGCAAAGGATGGATGCATGATAGAACGCATATGTTGACATTAGGTACCAGTGAAAAGACAGCTGAGAAAACAAAAGAAATAGCGGTGGAAAACAACGAAATATGTTCATCATCTAGTGTAGATAACGCAAGTGATCTGTTGTCAATTATTGATAACATTGAAGAACATGCTACCTCCTCCAGAATCGAAATGAAAACTTTAGAAATTCATTCGTCTTTATCCAAGAAAAACCTGGAAGATGAATTTGATAGAATTGAAGTGGATAAGTCTGATGTTTACTCAGAAGTTAATGTGAATTATCGTAATAATTTCCCTGTGATTAAAAAGCCGTTCGTAGTGGAATCAGACGTAACTAAACAATCAAATTATTTCACTTTCAGTAAATATTTCAAAACAAAAGACAAAGAGATTAAATACAGTAAGATAGTGTTCCCATCGCGCCAGACTCTCTTTCGAAACTCGGACGCTTCGAAAGAGAACCTAAACAATAAACCGGTAACAAAATACAAAACATTCGACGATCTAACCGCTCTGGATATTTTAGAGTTTGATGATAGCGATGATAAACAAAAATTGCCAAACAAAAAAGAACCTAAAATGCTTCCTCGAAGCGTTCAACAAGACACAATATACGAATGCTCTGAAGACAGCTTTAGTTTATACACCAATCCTATTTACGAATCACGCCAGGAGTACCAAAACGGTGTGCATATTCTCGACGGTAAACGAAACATGGAGGAACTGTACGATTATAACAAGAACTCTAGTTGTGAGTACCAAAAGTTTTTGAACAACGATTTAAACACGAACAAACTGTCCACCAAAAATGAATTTATTCGTGGGAGTCCTTTACGGTCGCTCAAATCAAGATTTTCTTCAGATAAATATATAATTCGGCATATTAGGATTAGGATAATGTTGACACTAAGACTGAAGAAATTTCAAAGATTGTATAGGAAGAGGCTGAGAAATACGAGGCAGATTTACGCACATGCAAAAGGGAGAAGAAGAACGAAGGAGGATAAGAAAAAGGAAAGTGCGAAATGTGACACTGCGATGAGAAGTGAAATATTGAAAGTGCATGATGAACAACGGAGAATAGGAAATGGGAAAACATCTTTGAAGATTCAGAATTTAAGGTAATGACATTTAATTTTTTTTTTAAATATATCTACTTGAAAACTAGAAAATAATTGATATTGTTTCAAATAATTTTTAATGTACCATGAAACCATGCTAATGTTAGCTAATATCTTCACGAGTTAAAATGATATATGATTATAGGAAATATAAATAAATGTAGTTTAAATCGGAACTAAAAAATGTCAAAATAGTCATTAAAAGCTCTGAAATCGGCATTAAAGTAATCCATTACACGACGATTTTGGGAAACGCTGGCAACCGTATAATAATTATTGTACAAATAAGATAATTTTGGCTGATGTTCGGCATATGATAGTAAATGTATACGTAAAATGAAACAATATAATATGCAAGAAGAACGAACTAATTACTTCCAATGAAGAAGTAAGCAACAAAATATACAATTTTGAGTGTTGTTCTTTACGATAACTTCAATGTTCGAGGTTGGCAGGACTGAGTGTAAGTTCCAATGTTTAATTTAACTGCTAACTGACACATGTGTAAACTAAATCTAAAAAATAATTATTTCAAATTATTTTTTATATGTACTGCTACACTGAAGATCCTTTTATGGTTCCATTTTCGTGATAAAAAGTAAAGCTATAATGCCTTGATGCATAACTATGATTATCACACAATTAATTTATTTTGGGTATGGCAATCTGTTTTCTAAATATCAATTTGTTAAATTTTTTAACTCAAAACCTTAGAAACAACATTTTCCGACGACCACTGCGAAAAGTACATAAATTAACAAGCTAAACTATTACTGAAAATTGATCATTGCATATCATTAGCAATGCTGTGTGATAAGAATGCTCGTTAGCCAATCAGATGCGTCCGCAACTGTGTGATATGATTTTATCACATGCTGCGATAACTGAGAGAACTAACCTAAAAATTTGTATTTAAAAGTTTGATAGTTGCAAATAATTTGCTGAACTTACACGGATTAAGAAGGTTGGACCCAGTTTTATCGGATATTAACATAATTTTTGATGAATTATGATAGCAATGATGTTAACATAATCTGTTTTAATATTTTTATGTAAATTTTATATATATATATATATATATATTTTTTACTTAATTGTGGTCGTCGGAAAAGTATCGTGTACAACATGTGCTAAAAGGGTATCTCACACTCGTATAATCTTCACACTCGTGTGAAGTATCCAACTTTCAACACAAGTTATACAATATACTGTTGACAACCAGAAACTTTTATTTCGTACACTTGTGAGATAAAATGTGTAAATCACACTGGATTTCCACGGACATTCTATAACGAAAAAAAAATTTGTTCATAAAATGTTTCGTTTGTCAAAATCCGCAAAAATCGTCGATAATCACCAATAATTAAATGAAAAATATAAATAAATAAATGTATCATCACGCTTTTTACCTATTTTGGGTGAAGCACTCTGTTCACGCAGATCTCGGTGATATATTTTTGTGCATGAAGTTACCGGCCGTCAAATTATAACCCCCAAAGTTGTAAGTGGAGAGAGAGCCACAGTATTCCATTTGAAATGGCAGCTGTCTCGCGATTCACATACCACGGAGCTGTTTACTCCATTAAAAAAAAATAGGTGTAGGTATATAAAATCATCAAATACTTTAGCAATCGGTAATTTCTAATTTCTATGACTGCTGGTGTATAATTTATTATTTCATTTGTATTTTGAAAAAAATTTGATTCCGGTTAAAAATTATTTTGTTCGTTACAATAAGCTCTGCGGGAAGATGCCATTCACGCATTCGCGTAAATTAAACCCTTACTCGCTTCTTATAAGCGCTCAGGCGGGAAATATGCCTTCCCGCACTTGGTGTGTAACTAACTATTACTTTTATAAACTAGTACAGTTCACTGTACTCTGACTGATCACCTTTATATCGTATACAAATAATTATTTGTAATTCGCTATGGTTTTGTTCTAATTGACAGGTTGAAGAGTAACAATTGAAAATCATGATAGTTCATTGGGTTCATTACTCTTTGATATTTTTATGTCATGGTTAAATGATACCACAATTTACTACTTTATAATTTGTGTCAAATGAAGAAATAAATATATCATTACGCTATTTGTTCATCTCGGTAAATGATTTTGAAAAAAATTGTGCAAACTTTCATTGGACATTTCCATCATTCTGGACTGTTATTATCATTCAAATAGCATCAAAATAATACTACTAATTGAGTAATGAATATTACCATTACTAAAATGATGTTCCTACTTAATTACTAACCTTTAAAAATTAATGAATTATGTTTATGTTTATTTTGATAATAGGTCTTTTAACTTTATCGGACTAGTCCATAAAGAGTCACTTTATGGCTTTATGGCGGCTAAACAATATCATAAATAAGTGATTATAATACAGTCGAACTTAATAGATATTTATGCAACAAGGACGCAATTTAGGCTTTAAAGCGGCTAAACAATATCATAAACAAGTGATTATAATACAATCGAACATAATAGATATTTAGGGGCCGAGCGAGCGAGTAGCAAGGCACATAAAAGGACGAGTTAATAAAACCCTTTATGTACATGTTACATATAATATTATATGTCCGAATGCATTGCAGATTATTTTTCTATAGATTAGGCTGACACTGACATTTGACACATGACGTTGGCATGAAAAAAAAATTAATTTCAAAGTGAGTTTTTTTTTTCTGTTGTTTTCTTTTTTATATGATGTGCTAGGCTAGTGTTTTCTGTTGCTTGTTTACCAAGTTGATTATTGTTTATTATTATCTGTTTTTAAAAAATTGTGCAAGTTTCCATTTCACATGTCAATCATTCTGAGCTATTATTATGGAATAAATCATTCAAATAGTATCAAAATAATACTTTTAATTGTTCAATTAAAATTACCTTTACTAAAAATGTTGTTACTATTTAATTACTTATCTAATGAATTAGTGAAATTTATTGTGTCGTTTATTTTGATACTAGACCTTTTTACTTTATAGAACTACTCCTTAAAGAGCCCCTTTAAGGCCGCTAAACAATATCATAAACAAGTGATTATAACACAGCCGATAATAATAGTATATTATTCAATGAGCATGTAATGTATTATTCGAATGAGTAATAGCCATTATATGCGAGTAGAATACTATACTTAATCCACAACATTTCGTCAAATATTTATTTTGAAATTATAAAATAAGTAGAATTTTTGCTTTGACAAATGCAAAATACTGTTTGTTTATTAACATAGACAAATTGTAGCAACCATCACTAGGCTGCGTACTGTTGTAACAAAATTTAGAAATGATTTAACATTTAGCAGAAAATCTTAAAACCAATTATTTAGCTACAGTTGAAGCTTAAAAAGAAAATGAAAGTAAGAAAAATTTTAAAATTAGTGTCTTTAGCTTTTTATGTGGATAAAATTACTTAAAAGTCATTTTGATTTTACTCTTTTGACAGGTAAGATTTGAATTTGACATAATGAATGAATAATATTAATTCATTGAACTGTCAATATTATTTCATTAGCAAAAGTAACAAAGGTCATTAATTGATAAACAACGGTTGAATTATGGGCATATTATATGACAGTTGTGGATAATAGTTATTTACTTTACAAGTGGGCAAAGTAAGGAATTACCCACGAGAGAAATTTTACCTCACGAAGCCGAAGGCTGAGTGAGATAATTTTATCGAGTGGGTAATTCCACTTTACCCCCGTGTGAAGTATAACGTTTTATCCAACACTTCTTAATAAATGAAAAATTTATTAAAGAAATATTATTTGACAGTGACATATGCTTTAAATTTTTAAATTAAAATGTCAATCGAAGTAGTTACCAAGGTGTTGTGTGTTATTATTGTTATAAATAAAAAAATACTCACTAGTGGCTTTCCTCAAAATTATGCCCACTAGTGGGTAATCTGTTACTTTGCTTGTTTAAAATCGCCATAGTTATAGAGCATTTATTGAGAAGTGTTGGATAAAATATTTTACACATCTTTATAATTTACTACGAGTTTCAGAATGTTTTTTCGGTTTATTAAAATGAATTTTATTAAAATGTGTAGTTTTTACAAATTTACAGTTATTGTCATCATAAAATTTTTGTGATTTCACAACCATTCGACCTCATTTTACAATATCAATCACTAGTATGACCAATAGAAAGTTTACTGTTAATATACATTGAAAATTTTGACCAAATCATCTAAAATTATTGTCATTTGAATGAACATTGCGTTATTAAATCTGAAAGCACATGACACGTACAATGAGCGAGTGATCTATCTGGCCGGATGTGCGTGTGATGTGTGTGTGAGCCGGAGCCAGTTCCGGTTGGGGAAGTCCGCCCCCTGCGCCTCGCGCCGGAGTACGGTTCGTGAACCGGTCAGCGGGAGATCAGTCATTGCAGAGCGGGAAACAAGGTCATATGCTAATCTGCAGACGAGATGGAGACGAATATGCAAATGTGATATTAGTATTACTGACTATTAGTAGGATTTATGTATATAGATATATTAGTTTTAAATTTAGTTCGGTTGATGGAGAGTGATATGATAGGTCAAGTTGCGTGCTTAATATTCTTGACGGCTGGTTACCCGCATTCACACGTAAAATATATCACTTATTGAGATATGGGAAAGCAAGGTACCATACTCAAAATAGGGAAATGATACAATTACAGAGCAAATTAAATTATTTCACAGCACATTATATCCGGAATTTATATTTAACAAGATGTGCAATCTTAGTTCTACTAATCATAATAACTTCGTTGTTTAAATACTTATTACTAGAGAGTGGATTTATGCACGAAGAAACTGAATTATATGTGCATATACATGCACTCACTATGACAATATATGCAGCAAAATGTGAAAAAAATTTGAAATTATTAATTAAAAAGTATGAATGAAGGTATTATTAATTTTATTGCACAAAACAGTCTTAGAGTGATGTTCTGAGCGCATCTATAGCTTATAGGTTTATCTTAAATATCTTAAAAAGTTATGGTTACTGTTCAGTTTGTCATAGAAATAACAAATAGCTTGCAATTGCAAATGGATAATAATATGCAAATTTTACAATTTGCGCATTTATTATTGGAAGATGAATATGAACAGTAAGTACTATTTACGTTATACAATTAAAATTTATTGACATTTGTTAATATGTGAGTAATCACATGCAAATCATAAGAAAAAATATAAGAGATGCAATGAACCCATTTGAATTTAGTTTGCCAGTTAATTGTTCTCATTTTGGCACTAAATAATTTTCACCTAGTGTGAGGTTTGGTATTTGATCTAAAGGCGTAATCTCCTTTTCATGTATTGTAAATATGCCATATATTGCTCTTTCATCGTATTTTTTTTTTTCTTTTCTTTTGCTGTAAAATATTTTTATCATTTTATTATAATGTGAATCAACAGAAATATATAAAATGGCAAATAATAACAAATTAAAATAATATTATATTTTTATTATAATCTGAATCAACAGAAATATATAAAATGAGAAATAATAAAAAAATCTTCTCATTTTTAATTGTAATCAACACAAACCGCACAAACAATTTTGACATATATCGTTCTGCCAACTTTTGATAACTGTCAATTGACAATGATCAGTGTAGTTAACTCCAGAAAAATAAATATTGTTTATTTGCATTTAAGAATTTAGAGAACTTGTATTTTTATTTATTTTTATAGTATTAATTCGTTTTTAATAAAAAAATATCGTTAAATAATATAGTTGTAAATAAAATATTATCCGTATTTTATAAGTATTAAACGTAGATACATGTTTTATTTTCCAAAGAGTGGCAGTCTTGGATTTAAGATATCTTAACGGGTAGTTATACGATTTATGAAAATCTATTAGCCTTCGACTTATAGCTATAGATCTTAAAAGTTATAGATTTTTAAGATAATGCTCAGAATCCCACTATTAATCCTGATTCACAATTAACAAATATACTACTAAGCTTAGATTCTTTACAAAAAAATAGCATAAAAGACGCAAAGTATAAAAAATAGTATAAAGAACTCGTTTCATAATTCTCGTTTATTTTGTTCGAAGAGCTTCCTTCACTGGGATTTTGCTATTTTGTTTTATAATGAATACCTATACTCATAGGAATTGTTTTTGTGTGTTCTTTTATAATTATTTAAAATGTAAGTGACATGCTTGTGCTTCTAATACAAAGAAATTAAAAATATGAATAAACAAAATAGCGGTATGACCTCGGCTTTAGGTGCCTACAACAGGAATCACGCATTTGGGCCGCAATGTCATCGGAAGTATGACTGCACACATCTGTCGCAACACACCACTCTACCTCACACATACAACATATACATCATGCGGATATACACTTTGATGTGACGCGAAAGATACTCTCATCAGTGCCGGCGCTACTGCTTCTGTAGCAGGAACCATCAATATTCCTTACTTTTCTGGAGATCAGAATTATCAACATGTGCATAAAAGCATGTTACTATATTTATGAGATTAAAATAGTTATTGACATCCAAGTACGAGAAGACTCGGTTCCCGGAAATTGCACTATTACATTTCAGAAAACAATTAATTTATTTTCCTTACTTACTAAATTCATGATTCCGAGTGGAAGAATAAACGAGCATATATGAATCGCACTATGAATGTGGACGAGGCGAAAGTGGTGTGTCAGGATAGGAATGTTTGGAGGAGAATGATGTTGTTTGACTGTGTTTTTGGGTTCGTGCTACCCCATTGAGTGGGATATAGCGTGATATTATGTATGTATGTACCAATTTTATTTGTAAATTTATATTTATTAAACATGTAGTTATTGCAACTTACCTTACGCCTGTATTCATCTATATATCTAACATTGTTTTTATGTGCTGTGTTATAGGTTGTAATTTGTTTATTAACATTATCTCAATTTCTTAGATTAATTATAGTAGTCATAATGGGGTCTTACACCATTTTTTTTTATTTATTTATTTTTTATGAAACACTATTTAAATTGAAGACTATCTACACTTTTAAAAAGTCTTAATTGTTATGCATTAAGCCACAATGATTTTTTAAAAATGTTGTGACGTCATGACAGAGGTATTGGTGGATCTCAAACAGTAGAGATTTAAATAATTTTTGTGACATAAATGTTCTATTTTATTGTAATAATAATAATAAAATAAGTATAATATATATGACTACAATTATTTACAATCTGTAATGTTTTAGATGCACCAACATCTCTACAATGACGTCACAACATTTAAAAAAAATTATTGTGGCTTAAAAAATAACAATTAAGAATTTTTAAAACTGTAGATAGTCTTCAATTTAAATAGTTTCATAAAAAAAATAATAAAAAACTGGTGAAAGACCCCATTCACGACAGTGAATTATGGACTCATAATTTACTCTTCTCGACCAATTACAGAATCACGCCGTTTACTCATTGTTTGAGTATGGCACTTTGCTTTCACAGATCTTGGTAGAAGATATACTTTTGCTATAGTCAGGCGTCAAGTCACGACTACCAAAGATACTAGACGGTGGGAAATATCAGGGGTTAAGTTCAAATGGCAGATATGATTCACAGTCTGATGCGTTATCACAGTATATTTTTTTGAATTCTACTTCATTTTTAATATAACATTTTCTATAAATAAATGATTTCTTCAAGGAAGCTACCACTTATAGTCAATGATAAATACGAAATTTAAAATAATAGTTCTTATTTTATTTGAGTTATCGTGGATGAAATATCGTCGCATACAATCATACACACAATAGTGTAGTGAAAATACTAAAATCGTATTCTAAGAACCCTAAAGTGTACTCACTAGTGAATTTTTTTACCAGGGACAATACTTCCCTTACATGTATGAGTATGTGCAAGAAATAAAATGAATTGAGGTGTAATTTCTTATTAAACAGCTTTAAATTTTATTATTTTGTCATCAAATATTACGTCATATTTTCTGTCAATCTTTGCCCATGCACGAATTAATTTCTTTACATGATTACATGTATTACTACAGTTACTAAAAATAAATTTTATATTTTTTTCGCCCCTTGTAAAAAATAGGTGGTGACGCCTTTGGAACATATGCACCTATACTCTGGCACGTGTCTAGGGCTCATTGGTTATTTATTGTTCAGTAGCGCGCGTCGATCATCTCAGTTCGGTATTAGCATCGATACAGTTCGACTTTGATTGAATTCAGTATTGAGTCATTAAGTTTTTAATTGTTTCCGGAAAGTGAAATTGACTGGTAAGAATGTCTGCTTTTTTGGAGGCTAGACTAAAGTGGTCATGATGCAATTTTGTTGTTACTCTGTTATTATCATAGACCTTCGATACGCATGAACTTGAATTTTGAAATTTTGGCTGGTTGGTTTAATTACAATTGTGCCACTTTTATGTTTGTGACGGTTTCAGTTATAATTAGAATAATTTATTTATATTAACAAATCAATTTTGATAATAATGCTTATGTGACATTAAACTATTTTCTTGGCTATGCATTAACAGGATTCATTCTTTTGATTTTGATTAAAATTTTGGTAAATATGCTGTGAATACTTGATAATTTTTGTTGCCAGGTTGTAGGTGTAAATATTTCAACAGTTAACCCTGATATAAATTATTGAGCAGGGTAACAAGTATTCTTCTTTTTTGGTATTTTCAATCACTCTTTTATACAAGGTGTTCTGCTGGTAACTTTTGTATTTGAAGAAGAACGAGATTGATTAAATGTCCAAATTTTGCCATTCCTCAAATATTTTTAAATAAAACCATACATTTTGCAACTTTTGTTGAAGAGTCTATTTATTCTTTTTTCAATATAGTATTGTTTGTGTTTATAATTTTTAAAAATAAATTAGATTTAGATAGCAGTCCTTCAACCGTAAGTGGTACTTAATACTTGAAGGATTGTCAATAATTGATTTTGAATACATTTTGTAACATTCAAAAAGATGCATAATGTACTGTAACGTTTAAAAATTCAAATTTGCGTAATGTTAGGTTTGTTTATGATATATTTTATATACACACACATCCAGCCATCCAACTTTTATATGAGCATAATCAAGTTAGTTCTGAGCATAATCAACTTTTAATTAT
Organism: Poecilus cupreus; assembly: GCA_963942605.1. Taxonomy (NCBI): domain Eukaryota; kingdom Metazoa; phylum Arthropoda; class Insecta; order Coleoptera; family Carabidae; genus Poecilus; species Poecilus cupreus. The sequence goes on from OZ012718.1 coordinate 23,239,372, forward strand.
GAAGTTCGTTACTGTGTACACTTTGTTCGCGATGTGGTGGCCGCTACGTCATTAGTTTCCGAACTAATATTTAACAGTTGTATGTATAATCTGTCTTTGTCATATACACGCTTGTTCACTCGTTGGTTATTTTAACGTATGTCTAATATGTCCATCTCTTTTCCACTACTTGAAAAGAAAAAGGATAGCTGATCACTTCACGGACGGAAATGTCAAACTGCAATCTGTCATTTCAGTATTTCCTTGGTATTAATTTTAGGTTATATTTGAATGGAACTAGAGTTTCATATTTTATAGTATTAATAATGATAATATGTGCAAAAAGAAATCACAAAAAAATACCTAAAGAAAAGTTTTATATTATTGTTACCTCGACCTCGAACCACCTCGATCTCGAACTGTCGACGATCTGACATTTTGATGTTTGAGTTTGATTCTATTCTATTAGTTTGAAATTATTAAATTAATTCATTATCATAAGTATTCAATGTTGAAGTAATTTATTATGATACTAGCATAAAAAAATAATATTTAACTTTTTTCTTGAATAAATAACTCTTAATTTGTAAGTATAAAAGTGTGCTAATAACTTATTCATCATGACTGTTTGAGAATCTGTATGACGTCATAAAATATCCTCCACCATTAAAATCTTAACCCATACGAATATTTTCGATGACGTACCGGTCATCACATCACGGACAAAGTGTATCGTTAGTTTTTTTTTATTTGTTTGTTCTATTGTCTTATTTACAGTTAAAGATTGACAGAAATGTATTAAAGCGTTTTTTTCTTATATATAGATATAATTTACGTGAATTACTGATACCTAATAGTCATTCATAAATAAAACAATATGGCTGCTATTCACAGATCTATACCAAGGGCTGCTAACTAGGGCAATTTAAAATTTAAAAAATTGTTGATATCCAAGCTAATCAACAACTTTTGCAAAGTAACAGTGCCAAATTTTAAAATGTCCTAGTTAGTAGCACTTAGTAAAGACCGGTTAATAGCAATCTATATGTTTAAAATAGTTATTTACTTTACAAGTGGGCAAAGTAAGGAATTTCCCACGAGAGAAATTTTAGCTCACGAGGCCGAAGGCTGAGTGTGATAATTTTATCGAGTGGGTAATTCCACTTTGCCCACGTGTGAAGTATAACGTTTTATCCAACACCTCTTAATAAATGAAAAATTTATTAAAAAATATAATTTGACAGTGACATATGCTTTAAATTTTTAAATTAAAATGTCAATCAAAGTAGTTACCAAGGTGTTGTGTGTTATTATTATTGTTATAAATAAAAAAATACCCACTAGTGGCTTTCCTCAAAATTATACCTACTAGTGGGTAATCTGTTACTTTACTTGTTTAAAATCGCCATAGTTATAGAGCATTTATTGGGAGGTGTTGGATAAAATAAGTTTATTTTAATTAATTTAATACTTAATAAATTACATTAAATTAGTGGTAATTATTATATTTAATTCTTGTAAATTATCCGTATGTTTACGTATTTAAAAGACGAAATAATGCATTGCTAGCAATCATTTGAATTGTAACTCTTTTAATAAAATACCTCTATGCAAACCAATAAAAAAAAACTCCCGGTATTTCTAGTTCGTGAGGGATTGATCGAATGGACCACACATGTTCAAATATTTCATGATTCCTATACTTCCTTATACTGTGCATATGAAAGCATTAAATATTGCTATTTATTCAACATGAGTCTGTTAAAAGCCTTTAGAAATCACATTCAGTAACACCATACATCACGCTCATTCAAACCTTATCCGACTTCCAACAACTCTCGTTAAAGCATCATCAAACATACACGGAACAAATTGCAAATGACCAGACATTACAATAGTAAACACAAAACACCTGATAAAGAATTAAACCATGAAGAACACACAACAGCGAGCTGTGTCAGTAATCACACTGCACACATGCGCACGAGCGCCACGTACATTATTCCTCGAAACCGAGAAAGCGTGCACAATTTATTTATTAGAAAAAATGTGCTGTTCTTGAAAGTTCTCGTTCATGACCGCCTCACAACGGCTAGAAAGCAGAAGATACTCGCTACCCCACTTTTAATTGAGCTCTGGGTAATTTTGGTGATTAATTAATGAATTATTGAAATAGAAATGTTTACTAATTTGGAGAAATTTTGTAGTACACTTACTTTTAATAGCATGTTGTTTTAAAATTTAAAATGTTTCACATGAACATGTGGGAGAAATTCTAATTGTTGGTTGTGGATTGTGTAATTATACGTCTCTTGTTTTTGTATCAAAATCAACTAATTTTGATTGTTCCAATTATACAATATATGTAGGATAGGTTTTTCAGTTATTTCTTCGTTCTCATTGCAATTATGGTTATTTAAATATAAATAAACAAAGGACATTGATAAATTCAGGAAACCTAAAAAACTATACCTACATACAATATACATACTATAAAATATGAATCCCATACCGTGAACAACTGTAAGCAATAGTTATTTACAAAAATTGATACATCTGATAATATATTTTTTTGCCTATTGACACTAAAGGTGACACTTTGCGGACTGCTAACAGTATGTAAAGTGTCATTTTTATGCCTAGGATGTAAAAATATTTTATATGACAATCGCTCAAGAAACGCATAGAAACCGCCAATAAATACATAGCAACCGTTTAACACACGCATGGCAATGCAATTTGACAGCGATAACCTTCAAAATATCTATATAAAATAATTACTAAATTAATATTAATTCCAAATCGGAAAAAAAAATTATGTGTTCAACACGACACCAAACACAGATTTACAGCAACGGCAACCTCTGCTATAAATCTGGTATTTTGGTGCCTAGTTAAACAAATAACTATTATTCTAAATAATAGTACTCATAATAATTCAATGGAGGGTTATGATTTTGACGTCACAGACAAGAAAGATAAAGATGAGGTAAAAGTTGAGATGGAAGTCCATAATACAAACATCCATTTTTTGGCGTTTGAGATGGTGTTTTAACAAGGTTATGTTTTTATTTTTGAAGTTTATTATTTAGGAAACTTAATAAATTTAACACTGGCCATATATTCTATATAGTATAACGGGAGTCACTATTGCACAAACCATACACACACTTTATTTTTCATATTTAGCATCATTTTAAGAACTGTCGTCTTGACAGCATTTTGTTTGTATTTCACCCACGAGAATTTTATCGTAGTTCAATAAAAATATCAATAGATGGCAGTACGAAAATTAGCTTCTGTATAACCCTCCATTGAAGCTCCTTTTCAATTGATTCTAAATTCGAAATCAATCGTATTTATTGTTTTGTATGACAAGTAAAGTAAACTTCCACTTCCAGTTTTGCAATTAAAATAAAAATCAACACAAGGACACAGTTCTGCGCATTGTCATGATACTTATGAAAATTCTATCTTTTCTCGATTATGAGTATTTGCACGGACATTCAGAGGTAATTAATCTAACCCTCGCCAATAATTTTTTCATGATTCCTGATGTATTTCCTTATACTACGTGTAAATAAAAGTTATAAAAAATGGCCTCTACGCATTCGAGAGTAAAAAGTAAAATATTAGATAAAAATTTGAAGTTCCCGGAAACATCAACATTAAATAAATTTGTGAAAGTGCAAAAATTACATAAATCCGAACCTTTCCCACGATACAAATTCTAAACTCAGTATGTAAATTTATAAAACCGAACCCATCAATAAGATTTAACAAGAAGTCGCACAAACACATTAGTGTTGTAGATGTAGAGTAAATGGTCCATTTACCGTACAGCACAGCGTAAACGCTACACTAATCTAATTATAAGTCGCGCCTAACTGCACTGGAGTGGACTACCGTGCTCACCTGGATTTGTCCTCAGGGGATTCGTCCAAACGTCTCATTTTAGATACTTTACGTCATGTAAGCACGATTTTCTCGGGCATTTAGCTAATAATAGCTTTTATGATGTACGAAGTGCATATGGACACGGAACATTGGCCTTTTACTTGGAAAATAAGTGTATCTGCAAATTAGGCTTTTATAGTTGTTTTAGATAAGTAAGCTGCCCAAAAACCTGGTAGGCTTTCAAGTAAATTATTGCTTTTTGTTGATGACTGTGGTATTCGAACTGAGGATCTCACGATCCATAGTCCGATGCGTTACCATGGAGCTATTTAAAAGATTTGATAATTATAGATTTCGTTAAAGTGCGCAGTACTGTGATAAAATTGTTCATAATTGCAAGGCCAAGAGAAGATGTTTACTATGTACACAAAACCATAGATTCAAATTATATCTAATGTCAAATCAGCTGAGATAAACTGAATTATATTTCAATAATCACACTTCGAACATAGTATAAGAATTAATATAGTAATGACACTGCAAATATTTCATATAAATAAATAAATATATATATATATATATATATATATATATATATATATACGCAGATCTCGGTAGGTGATATATTTTTGCGTATGAAATGCGGTTACCAGCCGTCAAGTCATAGCCCCCAAAGTTGTTAGTGGAGGGGGAACCACAGGGGTATTTTTAAATTTGTAACTGTCGGCAGTGAGATTCGAACTGAGGATCTCACGATCCACAGTCCGACACGTTGCCACGGAGCTATTTACCCCATAAATATTTCATGATCCCAATATTTCAGTGGGCGTGTCTCAGTGCGCTACTAAGAAGATGTCTGGTCAGCTTCCACTGATACGCTGAATCTCTGTGACTATAGAAAAGAGAGTATTGTATGTCAGTGGCGTTGTTATATCTGTCAAATGTCAAAGTAGGTTTACCTCATTTTTATTAGTTTAATTACTGTAAAATGAGTGCAAAACAGATAAATAAACTTATTTGTACCATGAATAATTGTAGGAAATTTCATAGTGCAGGTAAAATAAGTTTTGACTTTATACAAAGTATAAGGAAGTATTGTAATCATGAAAAAAAATCGTTGACGAGATTTTTGGGGAAATACATATTTTGACGTCCACTGAATCCCAATTTCTCAGTGATGTCTGTGTGTGAGGATGGATGGATGGATGGATGTCCAATTGCGCCATATTTCATGAACGAGACAAGATATGTAAACGAAACTTGGAATTTCTAAGTTTCATTAAAATATGAAGAGCTGAGTTGATTTTAAATGAAATTGAAAAACCGGAAGAGGAAGTTTACTGGCCACAAAACAATAAATTCAATTTTTTTCAAAAATAAAATCAGCTGTGAAAATGTTTCAAATGAAAGATGTTTGAAAAAATATTTGGAATATAAAATGTTATTTGCACTTTTCTTGTACATGCTTCTAATTTTGAGAAAAACTAAATTATATATTTCAATAATCTTATTTACAATGAGAACTAAACTAAAACATTTTTAACATCTATAAATGTCAAACGTGTCAAATAATTGTGAAGTATCAAAAATATGTGTCATGTGAAATATTATAAAAGCAATGTTTGTATTATCAGTTGGAAAGTTTTAAAGACTAGATATTAATTAATACCAATTTTCAAATAAAATTATAGTTACGAGAAGAAAAAATTAAGCAGGTTTATCATTCACAATAATTATCAAATTAAAGTCATACGCAAGGAACAAGTCATACTGAACACCAGTTGGTTTTATATGTATAAGAAAGTAGTGTGGTGCCCACACCAGATTTTTTTAGATTTGCAACTGACAGTTATTCAAATTTACCGCCATATACAGTTACTGCCAAAATAGTCATCGGCGACAAAAAGATTGAAAGTTCCGACAGCGAGTGTCACTATTGTATTAATTCTTATAATGTGGTTGTAATAATAAACAAATAACCGATACATCTATTCCACTTGCTCATGTAATATTGTAATGTATGAAGTGCCATCATTCATTCGAATTCAAACTTATATTCTCCCTTTGGATGAATTCCCTGCTGCGCAATCCATCTTTGACTAACCGGAATATCCGGAAGAATGGATTAGTTCCTGGCGCGATTCGTGCGATGTGCATCGGCCATGCAGCACGCAAACACCTCGCCGCCGCTCTCGTATGTGTGTCAGTGCTGTTGCCGCAATCTCCCCGTGCCTTACCGGTCAATTTACGGACTGGAATGTCCATAACCGCGGCATTAAGATGGAGATGTATGCAGTGCGGACACCCAGCAGTTCAATTATGCTTATGCAGTGCGAACTTGTTGATTGTTGGAATTGCAAAGTAGATGTAGACTTGCGGAATTTGATGTTATTTAAGCGTGGAGACATATCGTGATGCACTATTTTTACTAATAATCTGTTACTTTAGAAACGATCTATTTTAGTCGTATTTATAGAGAAAAAACTAGTGTATCACCATGCTACTTTCGTATACATATAAAACTATCTGAACACGAATGACTTCTTTCTTGCGTATGAATTTTTTTTGACAATTATTTGACATAGATGTTAAGCCTGTTAAATTTTTTGTTCTTATTGTAAATATGATTTTATTTTAAAATAGGTATTTTTAATTGATATCTAGTCTTTAAAACTTTGTAACTAATAATACAAATATTGCTTTTATAATATTTCAAACCACACATATATTTGACACTTCACAATTATTTGACATCTAGATATGAAAAATGTTTTAGATTTTGTTCCCATTGTAATGAAGATCATTGAAATATACTATTATTTCATATTTGTTACTTATGTTACATTTTTTAGACTATTTTTCGTACGAAAAGTAAAACTTTAATGTCCTAGGACTTTAAAGTAAAATTTGACATTTAATTTGTTCTGTAGCACGGCGGGCTTTACTGAAACTTAAGGGGTTTGACAAATTAAAACACAAACACTTTTAAAATGATAAAAAATTATATTTAATTAAATGATAAAACGGTGAATTGAACAATTAGAAACAAATTACAAATATTACAGACGACGACAACGAATGAATATGTTAACTTAGTTGCAATTACCAAAACATATTTAACAAACAAAATTATGTAAATTCTACATCTTGTAGCGTACTGCAGACGTGAGAAGACGTCTGCTCAGTTCAAGAACCAAAAACTATCTCTCTTCTTGTGCTCGCTGAACATACGCATCTACCCCATACGGGTTATGGTGCAGAGGGAGGGAAACGTTTCCCACAGAACTAGAACAAAAATTACGTAAAAGCTAAAACCTTATCTAGGGTTCGACGAGGCCTCTCCGTAAACCTGTCAACCCCAGATGACATCTCAAGCCGATATTTCAGAATATTTGCCGCGATAATCTCAAATGACTATTTATGATAACTAAAATCCTAACACACATGTGTAGCAATAAATTAAACTCAAGAAAGCAAGAACTTTTGTCAAGACGATTTTCGATGCATTAAGGCCAAACGCAGTTTTAAATTTGATATTTTAAAATCATTTTGACAGTAAAAACAATAAATCGTATTCTGAATGTTCGCCTTGTTACAGTTCATTATTAATAAACAATTACTTGTTCCTATAGAAACTGTTATTTAGCCTACTTATATCAACTAATATTTCTGCGAATTTTTGATAATTTCTGTTAATAAATACTATAATTTCACCACTTTAGTAATCAGTATGAAATAAAATTTTGTATGTACACCTCGAACGAAAAGTGACTTTAAGGTCCTCGCAAATAATTTCGACCTCGCCTAATGCCTCGGCCATAAACAACTTGCTAGTTCCTTAAAGTTTCACTTTTCGTTCTAGATACATAGATAACTATTATATATGTAATTTAATTTTTCTTAAAATTAGAAGCATGTACAAGAAAAGTGCAAATAACATTTTATATTCCAAATATTTTTGCTAATACCTTTTATTTGAAACTTTTTTTGTGACCTCATTGTAGAGTTGTTGCTGAATCTAAAACAGTTAAGATTGTAAATAATTGTAGTCATATATTTATTTACTTATTTTATTATTAATATAAAAATAAAATAGAACATTTATGTGACAAAAATCATTTAAATCTCTACTGTTTGAGATCCACAACACCTCTATAATGACGTCACAACATTTAAAAAAAATTATTGTGGCTTAATGAATAACAATTAATAATTTTTAAAAGTGTAGATAGTCTTCAATTTAGATAAAGTTTCATAATTTTTTTTTTTAAATGGCTAAAGACCCCATTATATTTTGCAGGTTGTTCGATGTTTCTTGTATGTTTTCTTTATTTTATTAAATAAATTTAGGCTAGTTTAATTCGTTCGCCGCTAACAAATAACTGTAATAGTAATCGATTTATTCATGTAGATTATATATCAAACATTAAATATCAATTGCATTTTGTATGATATATTATGCTGTCATATTGTATTATGATAAGTTACCTACATATGTTAAATTAAATTAGTTGAACACGATGACTGATAGACAAGAAGTATGTTATTCAAATAATTTTTTCAAATGTTGTTTATTTTGTCTGTTGCAATTTACAATTATAAAAATCCGTTATAGTTTAAATTCTTCTTACAGAAATTCTGATCAAGATTTATGAATGATGTCGGAATAAAAATTATAATTTTTGTTTTAATTTATCACGTTTTAGTGACAGGTATATTAAATATAATTGTGTAACAAGGTGATTAGTCAGAATACAATTTATTGTTTTACAGTTAAAACAGCTTCGAAAGATGCAAGTTTTAAAACATATCACTTAAAGCTAAAGCATTGTTCGAATGACTTTACAGGAGTTTCCTAAGGATGAATATATTGCCACATATGTTTCTGTTAATTTTGTTAGATTTTTAGTTGTCACAGAAACGACTAGAAAGGCGAAGTATTTTTGGGAAATTTTTGGGTTGGCCTTGAAAAGATACCCAGCTCGTACCTATTCACGTATAGGAAACTGGGTGCATTTAGCGAATGCTAAGTTAATTGTTTTTAGCATAGGCAACACATGTAAAAAATTTAATCTCCATTTAGTTTTAATTATTTTGCCAGTCTCCTTTTCGGTTTATCATCTCATGTTCGGTCGTCTTATTTTTCAATGTTCCTACAGGGTACCTAGTTACTTTCACCCACAGCCTTTTGATTTTTCACATTGCCTACAGAGCAATAGTGTAAAGAATTTCTAGCACTCAAAATCCTATTAGGTATTTTTTTTTTAACTAGCCAATACCTAGTATGTATTGCATTGCCACTCAAAGAAATAAAATGTTTGTGTTTTAATTTTGTCGCTTCGTTCTTCGCTTCCATGTCAGTTCGTTGGCGAAGAAAGCTCGTCAATTTGTTTCTCGCTTACATGTCAGTACATTGAGGAAGCAAGCTCGTCACTTCGTTTTTCGCTTCCATAGACGTGTTCCTTTGGACTCTGATTCGTACTCTTAAATTGATCAAAGTGAACATGATTAAGTAGAATCATGTTTCTTCGTTCGTTTTTCGTTATCCCCACTCTTTCATTTTTGTGATCAAGCACTGCAATCTTCTTTCCCTTCTGAATCATACTTTTTTCGCGATTTCTATGATTCGAATCACAAATAAAATGGCAGGAAGTAGTGCAAAACTGGAAGGATTTTTCAATGTGCATTATGCTCAATTCAAGGAGATATACATTTTATTATGCAACATCGAGGAATGTTTCACACATTTCCTAATGTAAACAATAATGGAAATACTACTGGTAAGGAATATATGAGGTTATGGATTGAGTTTAAACTTTAAATCATGATTCAGACGAATCATGTTTAAGCGAATCATGATTCAGAAAATCACAATCATAGACGAAGACACACGCCTCATGTATTGGCGAAGAAGCCTCATATGTTTTGTTGATGAGTAAAGCTTTTCCTTCTTAGTAATAATCGAAATGCACATGAGAATGAGTTAAATCCATAATTTAGTACTCATGGCACAGTAATTCTTGAGTAATAAACCGTAATGCTCACTACTCACGATCCATAGAATACTTATATAAATTTTGATCAAAATCGGTACAGTAGTTCCTGACTTTATCGCATGGCATACCTACATGCATTCCTCTTTTATATACAGGTTGATCTATCGAGTGCTCCATTTTCGCACAATAGTATGCAACTTAGTATTTTTAAATGGAACAACCTATATATTTTTACAATATTTTAAAGATCTAATGTTTCTCTTTAAATAAGTTCTTACTTACTTTAGTACTAAAATGATTAGAACAGGAACTATTCACGTTTATATAATTCAATAATCACACAGAAAATATGCCATATAATTGTGTGTGAATGTTTAAACAATCGGATTAGTTGCTGTCAATTTTCAATTATTATTATTTTATATTTTCAATTAATTTAATAACTTTTTTTGTTATATTTTATTTAGTTTGTTGAATTCATGTTCAAATCGAACATTTTTGATAAATTTATTTATTGTTTTTAATTTCATGGCATATTTTCTGTGTGTGATTCTTCATAAATAAAAACGTGAATAGTTTCTATACTGATCATTTTAGGACTATAATGAATAAGAACTATTTTAAAGAGAAACAAAAGATCTTTCAAATTTTGCAAAAATATGTAGGATGTACCATTTAAAATTATAAAGTTGCATATCATTGTGAGGAAATGGAACACTCGGTAGAAAAACTTATACTGCAGATACATGGGCATTTTAATGTAAAGTAAACTTTGAAAAAAATTTCGGTAATATTTATAATAATCGAATAAAATAAAAAATACAGACCGATGGACCACCCTGTATAGATGTCAAATAATACTTCCACCATCACCTGACTTTTAGCAAACTGTGAAATAAAAAGATTGCATGCTGAATTACTGTTATGAGCATCTTGTAGTTAAAATACTCGAGTTTCAAAGTGACTGCCGTAGTAATTATATTCGTTCATCTATCCTTTCGCGAATTTTCTCGAAGATGTCCAGCAACATCTGACTCAACTGCCCACAACCCCACTCATGGGTCGCAATCGCAGCAGCAGTAGCAGTCAAGTTCGAGGACTTGACGCGCGCGGTCGCGGTCGCGGTCTCGCTTCACCAGCTTCGCAAGATAAACACCGCGTTCAATATACTCCGTATGGCATGTGTACCAACATGATTCTTAAGTTGGAGTGTTTGTTGATTGCCCGTAGTTCGTGATTGAAAACCTACTGTTCGTAGGGTGACAGTGGAGATTTGTGGTAGGTTTCTCTTGTGATCGAACGTTGAAGTCTCTCTGTAGTGATGGCAGTTCTTTAGTGATGGATGAGGCATAGAGTTATGGTAATGTTTAATTTATTCTACGGTTCTAACTAAACAGTTTTGATCAGCCTAATAATGAATGCAATATATGCAAAATTTTAATTTGTAAATTATACAAAATATAGAAAAAAGTTTCAATTAAAAATTGTAGCCAATACTACTGTACATCTTTAACACAATTTACCCTAAATCATTTGTTTACTGACATATGCCTAAATAATCTGATGTCTCCAACACCACCCAGTTCCCACCACCATCTACCGCCCAAATACCTAGGCAGACAAACTCACACTGAGGAACCACAGAACACGAACTGGGTCAAATTTATTATTAGGTAAAAGTTAAAATGGCAACTGTCGGCTGTGAGATTCGAACTGAGGATTTCTGGATCCACATTCCGATACGTTGCCATGTAGCGATTTATTAATGGTTTATTTATTATTAGCGTTTTTCGTTTACTTTCTAGAAATTAAGTATCTGTATGTTTGCGGAAATACGGTATTGTTCTAGTATATGAATGAATTTTATTACAAAGCTTTTACGGAAATGTGATAATGCTGATATAAATGAAATGACTTTACATATGCATCTCTTTTATGCTCCTTTATATGTCGAGAAATCTTTAATAACATTAACAATGAGTTAATAATATATCTTACATGGCATTTGAAGACAATGTCCATTGATGTTATATATAAGTACTCTAGTTTCACTTAAATATATAAGTAAATATTATGCAGGGTGTTTTGATATTTCAGAATAATAATTAAATGGTACTATTGTTATATAGTGGCACTAAAATGGTGTACTTCATCATGGTAATGGATTTAATATTAATTTAGTGATTACTTTTACACCAATTTTCAAAGTCATTGCCATCAAATTATGTTGCTATGCGTTTATTGAGCGGTTGCTATACATTTTAATTAGTTGTTTCACCATAGCAACAGTAAAGTAATATCACAGTATAAGAATTCATAGAGTAGCGCCACTTCAAATATTTCATGATCCCAATATTTCAGTTTTGCGCAACCAGGAAAATGGCCACTTAGTGTTCGCTAATAGGCTGATATCTTACTAACCATATAAAAGGGAATATAGTTAGTATGTCAGTGTCAGTTGGGAGTTGTATCTGTCAAATATAAAGCCATGTTGAATTCATAAAATGAGTTCCAAACAGAGAGGTCAATTTATTTGTTCCATGAAAAATTGTAGGAACTTGTATAGTGCAGGTGAAATAATATTTTTAGATTTTATCCCCTTGCAACTGACTGCTATTTAAATTTACCACCGTATGCCGCAGCTGCCAATATGGCCGCTTGGCTCAAGATCATCGTTCGATGCGCCATGAAGATCAAATGTGCCGACATCGAGTATCGAATTCTTATACTGTGGTAATATTTTCGAAACGGGAACAGACCAAATTTTTATAAATAATAAAAATATCATCAGCTACTTATTTTAAATAAAGTTAATTTTAAATATATTTATCTATAACCTTTGTTAAAAGTGGCCTTTTTAACGGTTGCTTACTAAGTTAAAAGTGTCACTTTCTGACACTAGTGTTAAAAGTAATATAGCAACGTGTTAAAAATCATTTTAATTAATCCTACCTGTCAAAATATCAATCTAATTTTTTTTAGTATTTACTAATACACTAGGAAGATCGTAGATAAAATTTTGTATGATATACGTGTTAAAAGTAATTTATTTCGTTTGTGGGGTTGTTTCACTCGGCTTCGCCTCGTTTCACAAACTTCCCCACTTACTCATAAAATGTCACTTTTAACACTTATATCATAAATAACTATGTACACATTTTTTATGCTAAAAATGGTTACATTTAAAAAACAAATTTCATCAGACAATCTATTAACGTACTAGTCCAACTTTTACAAAGGATGAATGCGATAACAAGCCTTGTGAATATTGAACAACTAGTGTTACAATGACCTTTTTTGTAATACGAGTATAGTTTGCGTAAACGAGCCGCAGGCGAGTTACGCAAAATACGTGAGCAATGACAGCCCCAAGTTTGACAGACTGTTAAGTTTACAAATAATAAATTTCCAAAAAACAGTCTCACAAAATTGACTTTGTGTACGTGAAATAGGAAAACGTGTTTTTTATAATTTTTTTTCTATTGAGGCAAATTTATAATTAATAGATTTAAAAAAATAACTTTTCAAAAATATTCATTGTTGACTGACACAGCAATAAATTTTTCTTTTATAATTAAAATTAATATTTTGACACCAACAACTTATCATTATAAGGATATATGACATTGGCGCAATTACATTACTCTAAAGCGGTCGGAAATCATGTCTTTGTCGAACTAGTTCGACAAAAATTACTAACTTTTTATGGTTATATGTTGGCATCACTTCACTAGTTTTAGCTAACTTCTGACGCTAGAAATGTCAAAGTATTACATTGACTTAAAAATATTGTGGCAATATATCTACATTTGAGTATTTGCAATACAAGGAAAAAGAATATTTATGAATTTTAAACATATTTGTAAGTAATTATAATTGAATTTCAATGTAAAATCAAAATAAAATTATGTTGATTTTTTTAGGATATGATATTGGAAAATAAACATTAGAGCTCTAGAAGAATGTAGGTATTCTCGTCCGCCATTTTGGGTCCAGATGTCATAAATAAAACAAGTTATTGGAATCCAGTTACTTAAAAAAAAAAAAACATTTAAAATTTGTATCTGTCAAATTTGAAAACATATTTCTAGAAATTCTGTAAAATCCAACTACACAAATCATACGGTAATATATTAGAAAGTATTCTGTACACTTACCTGTTAGATATGAAATATAATAATTAAGAGAATGATATATCACAATTATTAATCAATATCAACTTCAAATTTGACAGAAAAGAATTAAAGTAACTGGATTCCAATAATTTGTTTTATTTATGAGACTTGGACCCAAAATGGCGGATGAGAATACTCATATATTCTAGTGCCTTATAAACATAATTGACATTCAAGTATTGTGAAGTTAGCAACATAAAAAAACTCCCTGTCATTAAGAAAATGAGTAATAAATTAAATTTATTTATTTAATTTACATAAATATTGGCGCGAAAAATCTTGTGTATCCCTCGGTTGGAAACTATTTTGCGAGTGCTCGTATTTGTAGGGCTCGCCTACGGCTCGTCCTATCAAAATAAACTATCACTCTCAAAATAGCAGTTTCCAACCTTGTGATACAAATAACTATTGCAGTTTGCAGTGCGTTTATAGCCTCTTAAGAATACCGAAATATTTCCCGAACTATTAGTTTAATTCATAATACATAATAACAATATTTAGCTTCGAAGTTATATCGACGCGTATCGACATTTCACTAACTTCATTCGTATATATCATGTATTACAAGTACTGTTTGCATCGTCGGGTCGTTAAAGGTAAATTTACTGTCCGCAATTTTTTCTGCTTCGGCCTTCACACATATACTTAGTCAGGAACGCACTCGTATAACGTAGCGGTCCCATTGGCTCGTATTCGCATAAATCTGTATAAGCTACGGAATGGAACGCTTCGGCATCGCGATGGTCTTCTGCTGTAACGGGGATTCGGACAACATCCTCGTAATTTCATGCGTGTTTACCGGCTCTTTTGAGCAGGAAAGGTTTATATTCGACAGCATTTTAAAAACCACGAAGGGGATATACAGTAAATTTCATTAGGTATTTGCGGAAAGATAAGCCAGTTCAAGAATAAATTATGGGATAAAATGCTGCTGAAGATACCGGAGTTACTCTTCTGCATTCATTTGTAGTTATATGTTTATTCAATGAGACCATTACGTGAAGCAAACACTTGTAACAAGGTGATTAATTACAGTACGATTTATTGTTTTACTATCAAGACGATTTTAAGAGATCAAATTACAATAAGTGCTTGTCTGAATGTTTGCCGGAATTCCACCAGTTTCATTGACGAATATTTTACTTGCATTAGCAAAGTTGCTGTTGGTCAGTCAATAGACAACAGCAAGGGACCGCCGGCTTATAGTGACCTCCGAATCACTCAGACTCAATTCTGGTTATTTAGTATGAGTTAAGAATTTTAATTATTTTTTATAATTCGAGATGTATCGGTACGCGAATCACGCCCGTCACATTACAGATTATTTGTACTTGTACTTAAATAATTATTCTGAAAGTAGACTTGACAAGAGTTTCTGACGATAAAATATATTGCCACGCATGTTTGTGTTACTTTTGTTAAAATTAAAATTTTTTCATTGAAAGTTCGTTTGAGGCATTATCCGTGTTGACATATTTACGAATCCGGTAAGGCTTTCTTCATATATTACATTGTTTTATTTTCTGTAGAAACTTCGGAGAAGATTGTAATGATATAATGGCGAATTTGAGTTCATTTTTTTCTGTTAAATGAATAAATCTAAAAGTATTATTATTATTAAGCGATCTCAATTGCTGAGATTATACGTCGTTGTCTAAATCTAAAACTGTTTAGTGAATTGTCAAATATTTTTCGTTTTTCTTTTATTTTCTATGTCCTACAATTTTTCTCGTAATAAATATCAATTTTAATTCGATTGATTTATAGTGAAATACCTACTAATATTTGGGTAATCTGTAGCAAATGGAGGAGTGACTAGGGGACAGGGCCAATAAAAAGGGAGGAAACTTTATTGAAGGAAAGGGGACAAACCAGTCGTGGTTAAATTGGGAGCGGATGAATTGGGAGCTGGTAAATCATGACACTCGAACACTTGAAATAATGTAAAACTTGTAAATATTGACTTTATTAAACTGCATAACTTCTTATAACTAACTTAACGTTGCACTAACTTATGAAATAAATGAAACTACTTAATTAACTTAAAACTACGTAAAAATACATTTTTTACGTAGCGCGACTACATTTTGAGCTGTATCTGATCACGACCGACGCATAACTGATTTCCAGACGCTCAAAATTCCAGGGGGTCGTCTGGCTAAGGGATGCCAGGGGGTGTCTTCGAATCTGAACTATCGTTTCTAAAAATAGCTCGAGATAGCGATAGCTCAGAGCGTAACCGATGAAAGTCATCTTGTTGCAAATCAAATGGGGCATATTGCATGCATTTTTTAAATCTGAACAACTTTCATATTTATTACACATTTGTTGTAAAGTAAATAGATAAAAACATAGATCAACAAATAAAATATCTTAGTAAATAAATGAGTTAGAGTAAATTGAGTCACTGCCCTCAAGGATGCTAGTGGAAGCTGAACCACAGGAATAAAGTTGTATTTAAATAAATATCTTCTTTTTTTTTCATCTGCCGATGTATCAATTTTGGACAAACAATTATTATCTTTTCAAATTTATCCTTCATTCTCTTTAAGATTATATCCTCTCTCCAAATATTTCCAAAGTATAGCGTTAGACTCTGATATATTAGTAGAAAATAATAAATAAAAATAATTGGAATAGATTTAACCATTTGATGTAAAGTTCATTCACTTGATGACTCAGGCCTCTGATGTATGCATGTTTGTATTCTCATAGAATTTTTTTGAAAACATAGCAATTATGTCTGTTTAAATACTATATTTATCTACCGTAATATAATTTACTAGTAAACATTTAACTTAAAGCTTTTAATATAATCACATTCATATTTAATTGTTGAAGTACAAATACGCTAAGCACTAATTTGTAAAATGATAGACACCATAATAAAATTGGAAATACTGCACCAGTCAATTCAAATTTGTATAATTCCAACAATAATAACAAGCGTGCTCTATATCAATCAAATCAAGTATGACTTAAATATATTAAACAATTGAAATTTATTCTAAAAAAAATTCTAAACTAATAAAATTTCGTTCTATTATGTAAATCACTTGAACAAAACCGAAATCACTTTTCTTGAAGTAGTAGAATTACTGTCATTTGTCAAACAAAAGAAAGTAAGAATTGCCAGTGCCTCCTTTGCTGTTCATCTTAATTAAAAATAAACGCGCAAAGTGGACAAGAAGAAGACGTTGCTGTTAAGTATTTGAACAGGCATATATACCGAGTGTCGTTTTTTCTTTAGCCATTGAGCATTTCGAAGACTTTATAATTACTGAATAAAATAAAAATATAGTCAAACCATGACTTGCTTTAAAAAAAGTTCCAAATCAAGACTTCAAGTAATCAAAAAATCCCAATTTTTTAATCGTAGATTCGGATTCTACGGGAAAAATATATAACTTTTGTATATCAAGCGTGACAGTTCCTAAGAATTGTTTACATTTAACCAGGCATCGTTTGAAGTACTATTTTATCCTCATTATTGAATTGTCTGGTGAATATTTTTCCTGTGCCGTTTTTCTCTCGGTCATTTTCCCTTGACCAATTACCCTAATCAATCAAATAGATTAAAATGAGTATTCTGAATCGAGTTTGTCGAGCGTGAGTTGTGTAGGATTAGAGTTTGTTTGTAAAAAGTGCGAGCGAAGCGATTTTACCTACAAATAACTTTCAGTAAAAATGAGAGCTGTGATTAGAGTTTATCAGGCGTGAGTTGTGTTTGGAAAAGTGTCGTATAATCGGGTTCTTATTCAATCAGTCCCGGCGAAAAAAATATTGCGGGAAAAAGGACAGGGGAATAAGGGAATAGGAAACAAATGGGATAGGGAAAAATGACCTGGGAAAAAACGCCAGGGGAAAGTGTACCCCAGTCGATTGAATTGTTTGCGTGTAAGTGCGGGATTCCCCTAATACTCAGTTCTACTCAGTGACCTGAAATTTACTTATATTTGTTATGAAATTTTGTTACTTTCTTTTCTTGTTCGTTCATTTATGGAATATATGGATATACATCCATCCATCAACCCAGACGTCATTGAGGAAATGGTTAAAACGGATTCAAATTTCTAAACTTGTGTTTCCGCGAAAATTTCACCATTGATTTTTTCATGATTCCTATATAGATTATATCGCACATTTCAATGTCAATATCGATTTAATAAAAACTTTTTAACAAAAAAAAAAAAAAAACTGGCGAAAAAAGAAACTGAAAAGCTAAAAATAAAATAAACATTTTTTGTCTTAATAACTTGGCTCTTAAACTTATATAATTTTGAGTCGGCGCCAAACAAACTATCAACGAACGCTGACTTTTTGTCGTCGGTTAAAAATATATAATTATTTCTTAATGGTGTGACTTTGAAGATCGCTTGTGTCTAAGTTGAAAAATTCTAACATAAATTACACTTTATTCAATTTAGAACAGTAAGAAATGTAAATGGGAATGTACAATTTAAACTTGTGTACTTGGGCGTGTAAAGTTAACGTGCATTCCTGCTGAACTCTTCCTCTCATAGTTTTAGAAATGCCCTCAACATCTCAAGTTGCAGAGACACCCGGTATATTGTCTCACGTCTTGTTCTTCAACAGTTTTTCCTGTGACACGCGTAATTGCACAAGAGTGCCTTGTCGACAAATACTCTTGGAACGACTGGAATGATTTTTTGGAATCTGCGACGATTTTCGAATACTAATTATACGGAAGTGAGGTAAAGCAGAAGGATTCCTCAACTAAAATACCTCTGTTTATTTCTGTTTTGCATATTCTGCTTCAATGATTGTACGGTGAGGCCTGCGGATTATATTCTTAAGTAATAAATAAACAATGTGTTGTAGTGCCCATTCTATCTGTATAGATATTTCATATACATGCTCATTCATATAATAATTTTTTTAAATGGTAACGTATTGGATAGTAAATCAATTCAAAGTCGATAGTTTTGGAGCCGTGCCTTGACAACTCGTAATCGCACTTCATCATGCTCAAAAATGTATCAGTTATCGAGATCTACGAAAGCAGAGGGCCATATGAATAACGATGATATATTTATTTATAGTTATACAACTGAAAGTGGGAGTCTACTTGGATACACAAAACAATAAATTTAATTTATTTCAAATATAAAAACAGCTACAAAATAGTTTTGGATTAAATATAGCAATAATAATTGTAATAAAATAGTTTGAAAAAACCTGAATTATATTTTTAATAGAATATCTCATTATTTACAGTTGCATTAAGAACAAACAAATAAGTCTTTTGGATTAATTCCCGTAAAATATTTTTTGTACAACCGGACGCGAAATAATCTTTTCGCAGTTGCAAATTCTATTTCGCGGCTGTTGTTATGGTAATGACCACAAAATCCAAAATGATTGTTTTTTTACCCTATTTCGCGTCCGTTGTTAATGGTAACGGCCGCGAAATAGGGTAAAAAACAATTATTTTGACACTTGCGAATTGACATTATTTTTTCAAAACTATTTGTTAATAATATTTTTTTCTACGACCACTACTGAAAGTATGTCATTACAGAACAAACTACAACCAATGTAAGTGCGTTGTTACGAATAGTGTTACGTAATGTTCATTCAAGTGTTACGTATTGTACATTACGTAACACTTGAAAATGAAATTTAAGTTGGCATTACTGACTGTCACATTACCAATATAATTAAAATTTGATGCATCAAATCTTAGATTTAAATGTTATTGTAAAATGTAAAATTTTATAACTAAATTCATAATTTGCTGGGTTTATTATAAATTATGACACCAATTTCAATAATATATGTAGAGGGGACTATGTTTCGTTATGTATCCCTACGCTCAATAATTGTCGTTTATTTTTATAAACACAAACAAAGCTTGTTTGACATTTAGGTTATGTGCGTGATTATTACATGTAAACTGGTAATATTTTATAGTCTCCCTTCTGCATCTATAGTTTATAATCTGTGTTTTATTGTGAGGTAAATATATACTACTAAATATTATTATCCTTTACTTATATTTATTAATATTTTAAGTAAGAAATGTCAAGCGACAGTGATATTTCAATTGGAACACCACTGGAGATACAAGCTAAAGCTAAAAGTGCAACAAATAATCTTTTGGTGACAAAATTTCGACAACGATACGAATTTGTGTATCAAAAATTCATGGATTAGAGAAAACAAAAAAGCATAATAAATTTCTAACTGTTTGAATATTGTTTTTAATTTAGAAATAGTATTGAGTGGTCGTAGAAAAAGTATAGTACAAAACTCTAGATGTAAAGCAATTACGCCCTCGTGAAATTACAAACTCGCCGCTACGCGGCTCGTGTGTCAATTTTGCGTAAATTGCTTCTTACTTCTCTCGTTATGTAATATACTATTACGTTTGCACAAAAATAGTGTGTAAGTTATATGTTATAATACTCAAGGTTAAGATAAGACTCTTTGTTCCAAGTAAAGATAGTGATAAGTTTAGATAGAATAATGCTGTATCTTGTATTTTTGTATGGAGATAGTTCTTGGTTAGAGAACGGAGTTTCAGTCTTCTTTGTCAAGTCCTAATTGTAACATCCTTGTAATATTTGTCGTAGCAAATAAAGTTGTTTTTTAAAAACGCAATTCTCAAGTTGTAATTCATAAGTGGCGCAGTCGGTAGGATACCAGAAACGTGAAAATTAACACGGTTCGTTTTAACGATTTATTCCTGGAATCGAACATAAATAAAAACTTAGAATTGTGAAACGAAAAGTATCGCAAGTGCCAGCAAAGCTAGTGCCGTCGAACATTCGTTATAACAACTACGAAGAGGATCTACAGAGCCCGCAGAGCGAGAGCCCAGATTCCTCACACGCAACGACAAGTTCAACCACGGAGACGAGGTCCGCAGTGCCAGCAAGTCTAGTGCCAGGTCCCCAGCTCCAGCCAGGCGACAAAGGAACTCAACTCAACATCAGCGCAAATGATGAAACACATCTTATTACTGTAAGTGAATTTAAAATTCTTATAAGTGAAGTGAAGTGCGCGAATTCGTTATTATAGATTTAATAACATTACAATTATTTAAATTTAATATTAAAATTTTTGTAAGTTTATTGTAAAGTAAATTGCAATATGCCTCCACCAGAACTTAAAGAATGTCACTTAAATATGGTGCCAGATTTTGATGGCAACCCTAAATTATTACATAGATTTATACAAATCTCTGAGAAACTTATCAATCGCTTTTATAATGCGCAAGATCCGAATGATTTTCAAAATGATTATTTGTTGACAAGTATTTCATCCAAAATTAAAGGAGACGCTGCAGAAAAAATTAGTTATTATAATATTAAAGTATGGCAAGACCTGAAAAAAGCTCTTTTAGATGCATATTCAGATAAAAGAGATGACATAACAATATTAATAGAAATTGCAAACTCAAAACAAGGTAATCTTTCATGTTTCGATTATTTTGGTAAATTACAAGAATTACTAAATTGTTATTCATCTTATATTGACACTCATAAAGACAATCCTATTGAAGCCGAGACTTTAAAAAAGAATGGAAACGAACTTGCATTACGAACATTAATTTTAAATTTGAAAGATCCAGTCGGTCCTTTAATTCGTACTCGTAATCCAAGAAATTTAAATGATGCATTTAATATGCTCACAAATATTTTTCAAATGGACGTACAAAAGAGCCAAGGCCCTAGTAAACCAACAAACGTCCAAAAACCTAGTAATAAACCTGTATTTATACCACAATTTCAATACAGACAAATAACAAATCCTACTCCAAACTATTCATACAATAATCCCAGACAACAAAACGTCACTCCAAAATCCGAAACAAAACAAATTTTACCTAAACCTACACCAATGAGCATCTCGACAAAACAAACTTTTACCCCAAGAACTCAGTTCTCACGTCCAAATTATCAATATACTAGAAATCAACCAAATTATCAACAAAATTTTATTTCGGAAGAATTATTTAATCAAGAATCAGAATTAGAAGAAAACAACGGAGTAAACGAAGAAATAAAATATCAAGTCGATGAACCCGAATCCAACGACGAGGAATCTTTTTTAGACAATCCCAGCCTCGAATTATTGGAGAAGTGATGAATTGTAATACAACTAGTAAATTACCTTATTTGAAATTAAAAGATTTTATTTGTTTAATAGATACCGGTTCAACAAAATCATTAATTAATAAAAGTTTAGTTTATAAAAATAAAGATAATTATAAAATTTATAAAGAAGAATTTATATTACATACAGCTAATGGGTCTTCCAAAGGAAATGAATATGTAATAATAACATTTAAAAATAAACCCGTTAAATTCTATTTATATAATTTTCATAAAAGTTTTGATATATTAATTGGATTAGAAACATTAAAATTACTGAAAGCACAATTAGATATAGTTCGTGATGAAATAAAAATTTTAAACAAAAAATATAAATTACAATATTTTAATAAAAGCAATAAAATTGAAACTTATACTAATGAAATAAACACTGAAATTGACTTTAATCAGTTAAGATTAGATCATCTAAATGAAATTGAAATATTAAAATTAAAACAAGTAATTACTGAGTTTAAACAAATTTTCCCTAATAAAGATGAAAAATTAACATTCACAAGTGAAATCAAACACGGTATAAAAACAACGGACGACATCCCGATATATACAAAAAGTTATCGATACCCGGAAGTATTCAAAGGAGAAGTGGAAAAACAAATCAAAAATTTATTAGACAACGATATCATCCAAAAATCTTACTCCCCATGGTCAGCACCTATATGGGTGGTACCGAAGAAAGCAGATGCTTCTGGACAGAAAAAATTTAGAATGGTAGTCGATTATAGAAAATTGAATGAGAAAACAATCGACGATAGATTTCCAATTCCTAATATCACTGAAATACTAGATAAACTCGGAAAATGTAACTATTTCACGACATTAGATTTAGCTTCTGGTTTCCACCAGATAGAAGTCGAAAAAGAAGATATTCCTAAAACTGCGTTCAGCACAGACCAGGGACATTTCGAATTTAAACGAATGCCGTTTGGGCTAAAAAATGCACCGAGTACATTTCAACGTCTCATGAATCATGTTTTGGAAGAACATATAGGAAAAATATGTTTAGTGTACCTGGATGACATCATTATCTTAGGCACTAGCCTAGAAGAACATATACAAAACATCAGAAAAATATTTAAGAAATTACAAGAAGCAAACTTGAAGATCCAATTGGACAAAAGCGAGTTCTTGAGGAAAGAAGTGGCTTACCTTGGCCATATCGTCACTAACAATGGAGTTAAACCAAATCCTGAAAAGATCCAGGCGATAAAAGAATATCCCATTCCAAAAACCAATAAAGAAATTAAGTCCTTCTTAGGATTACTCGGTTATTACCGAAGATTCATCTCAGATTTCGCCCGTATAACCAAACCATTAACAAACTGTTTAAAAAAAGGAAAATCTATCAATATAGAAGATGAAGAGTATAAAAATTGTTTTGAAGATTGTAAAAAGTTACTCGTCAATGACCCGATTCTGCAGTACCCTGACTTCAGCCAACGATTTATACTAACCACCGACGCAAGCGATTACGCACTAGGTGCAGTCTTATCACAAAAAATTGATGGAAAAGAACGACCAATAGCATATGCCAGTAGAACATTGAATAACCACGAATGTAATTACTCAACCACTGAAAAAGAATTACTCGCCATCATTTGGGCAACGAAACATTTCAAACCATACATTTATGGAGTAAAATTCACAATCGTCACAGATCACAAACCACTCACTTGGCTATTCTCATTAAATGAACCAAATTCAAAACTTATTCGTTGGAAATTGAAGCTAGAAGAGTTTAATTATGATATTGAATATAAAAAAGGCACAAAAAATAATAACGCTGATGCTCTTTCCCGCATTAAACCTAAATTCCAGATCCAATATAAAAATGATAATATTTTTGATTCAAATAAACCTTTAGTTCATTGTATTTCACAAGACGCAAAATTGGGTAAAGGATTTGCTAAACAAGTAGATGAAAAATACGACAGTAAAAATTTTTTAAAAGATAAAAATATTAAATTAGGAACTTATATTGTACAAAAATATCAATCTAAATTAATATTTCATTTAGTTACTAAAATAAATTATTTTGATGAACCAGATCTGAGTACAATAGAACAAGCTATAAATAATTTAAAACAATTCCTTGTTTTAAATGAAATTAAAGAAATTAATATGCCAAAAATTTGTTCCGGATTAGATCATAAAAACTGGCAAATAATAGAAAAAATTATTATTGAATCATTTAAAGAGACACATATAAAAATTAATATTTATAATGACCCAGATAACCTTATAGTAATTCAACACAATGACTTGGATAGCGTAGCAACAATAAATGACAATTCAGACCTACAAACAATCCATTCAGCTGATGAAAATCCAGTAAATGGAATAACATATATTGACTCATCAATTAATATTGGCCGTAATCAAATTATCATAAAAGGAATAAAAAGTGAAACACAAATTAGAGTAGAAAAATTATTTGGTAATAAAATTCAGAGAATTTATTTGAATATTGATACGAGAAATTTAAATAATGAAATCTGTAAATTTATAAAAGAATATTTAGTTCCAAAACAAAATTATTATTGTATATTTGATGATAATTTAGAGTTAAATTTTAATGATATTTTACAAAAATATTTTAAGCATAATTCTTTTAAATTAATTAAATGTTATAATATGGTAAGGGATATTCAAAGCAAAGATGAACAAATAGACGAAATCCAAAAATATCACGAAGGTAAGACAAATCATCGCGGTATCACAGAAACATATAATTCATTAAAGAAAAATTGTTATTGGCCAAATATGGCAAAAGACATTCAAAATTTTATTAACCATTGTGACATTTGTCTTTTGAACAAATATGAACGAAAACCATACCCAGCAAATATAAACTTAACACCTACTGCAGAAAGACCGTTAGAAATAATTCATTTAGATACTGTTACTATTGAAAAAACTAAATTTTTAACTATAGTCGATAGTTTTTCTAAATTCGCACAAGCATATAAAGTAAATAGTTTAAATGCAATAAATATAGCTGATAAATTAATTAAATATTTCGCTCATTTCGGAATACCGAATAAAATTATAACTGATAATGGCGGTGAATTTAATAATAAAGTTATAAAAGAATTATTAGCTCTCCATAAAATTGAAATACATATGACTAGTGTGGATAACCCTAAATCGAACGGCATAATTGAACGATTTCATAGTACATTATTGGAACATATTAGAATATTTAATAATCGACCAGAATTTCGTAATTTAGTACTAAAACAAAAAGTTTTATACGGAATTATAGCTTATAATTCATCTATTCATAATACAACACAGATTAAGCCATACGATATTTTGTTTGGTCATTTTAAAGATAAATCTATAGAAATGGAAGAAAATTTTAGAGTATGTCAAAATTATGTTGAAGAACACAAAGATAGAATGCAAAATTTATATAAAAACGTAGGTGATAAGATAGAAAAAACAAAACAGAAGTACGTAACAGAAGTTAAAAACCCAGAAAAAATACCATCAGAAATTCTTGTTAAACAACATAAACGACACGCGGGTAAATGCGAAAAACCCAAATATAAAAAAGGAAAGGTACAACATTATAATCCTAAATTGGGAGTTATTAAATTAAACACAGATAAAAAAATTCGAGTTGATAAGATTAAACGACCTCGAATAAATGTTTCAGGTGCCTCGGAATCCTCCTCAGCGACGGATTCAACGTAATGAATGAAACTGAAAATATAGGTATTAACCTTGTAGATTTAGGAGAAACTTATACTTATACTTATTCAAAGTACATTTATATATATTTTAATATAAGCCCTATATTTACTCAATATGAAGTTATTAAAGGACATAAAGATAATTTATTAAAGGAAATGAATAAAAAACGAGAAATTGTATATCGAGAATTGCAAACAAATATAAATATTTTAAATTATGTATTTGAACAAGTAGAAAATAAACTTTCAAAATTTGAAAATGTTAATCAGAACCGCAAGAAACGGGGTTTAATAAATGGAATCGGTTCTATTATAAAGCAATTATCTGGAAATTTAGACGCGGATGACGGTAAGAGATATGATGAATTAATTCATATATTAACAGAAAATCAAAATAAATTGAAGGACGGATTGAATAAAAATATTATAATTAATGAAGAAATAATATCAAAATTTAATAAACAAATTAATACCGTACAACATAACGAACTTGTATTAAAATCTCGTATTTCATTAATAGAAAGAATTTTGAATAAAAGGGAAGATGATCTCGATATACTTTATGTTAAAGATATATTTAATCAGTTGACGTTATTATTAAATAATGTATTAATACTTTTAAGTAATTTAGAGGAAACATTTGCGTTTTGTAGTTTAAATACTTTGTATTATGGATTAATTGATAGAGAGGACTTATTAAAACCAATGGAAAATTTAGAAAATAAATTTATAAAACAACTCGTAATAAATAACTGGGAAAATAATGGATTAATTAAAACATATTGTAAATTATTAAATAAGGAATTGAAATTAATTATTGACATTCCTATCGCAGCAAATACAGAATATAAGATATTGCAATTTACTCCTATACCTACTAAATTAAATAATAAATATGTAACTTTGGAAATTACTCCGGGAACTTATATAGTCGACGGAAAGGAAATATTTTATGTTGATCATTGTACAAAATTACAAGATAGAGAATATTTTTGTAGAAAAAGAAGTCACCATGAAAACAGTTGCTTATCTAATATTTATTTTAGATCAAATAATATTAAAGATTGTAAAATGATGAATGTAATAGAAGAAAGTGAAAATTTTAATATTCCACATTCAGATTTAATATATATATTTTCCCCTCAAAATAAATTGTATAATATAAAATGTGATAATGAAGAACAGAATTTACAATTATCAGGTGTTTTTATGGTAAAAGGAAATTGTGAAATTAATAAACAATTATTTAAAGTAAATAAGGAAAGTAGAACTATTTTATTTAAGAATGTAAAATTACAAGATCATGCAATACATATAAGAGATAATAAAATTATTAATTTAAAAACATTGCAAGAAATTCATATTCCTCGTCAATCAAAAATAAGCTTTGAAAATAATAATATGAATAAAATAAATTATCATAATATTTTTATTTATGTATTACTTGGTTTTGTGATTGTTGTAATAATTATTAAAAAATATAAAGAGAAATTTTGTAATAAAATTGAGGAACAAAGAAATTCAAATTTAAATACTGTGAATCTTCCAGGAGAAGCTTCAATTTAGGGATGGAGGAGTTATATGTTATAATACTCAAGGTTAAGATAAGACTCTTTGTTCCAAGTAAAGATAGTGATAAGTTTAGATAGAATAATGCTGTATCTTGTATTTTTGTATGGAGATAGTTCTTGGTTAGAGAACGGAGTTTCAGTCTTCTTTGTCAAGTCCTAATTGTAACATCCTTGTAATATTTGTCGTAGCAAATAAAGTTGTTTTTTAAAAACGCAATTCTCAAGTTGTAATTCATAAGTTGTACACCTTGTCCGCGAAATCCTTTATCACCCTCGAAATTGTCCTTTCTGGGCTGCAAGCGGCCTCGGCGACAATTTTTCTCTCGGTGATTCTTTATGGACTAGTCCAATAGTCCGATTCAGTAAAAGCAATTAACAAAACAACAGAAAAAGTACGTTTTTAAATTATCAAAATTTTTCGTGTCAACGTCACATGTTAAATACAATTGACTCGCTTTTTTATGTGTTTCGTCTATAAAACCCCAAATTATTTATTTATTACACAAATATTTATTATTTAAATGCAACATATCGAATTATCTAGAAAGTTTTTATTTTACTCTTCTATTCTGTATGTAAAATATGTGTCAAGTTTAATTATTAAGCAATCAAATTCAGACTTATATGTGACGATAACCATAACAAAAAATAACAGATTAGAATATACTCTGTTAAATATGGAATTGTCACCACAAAATTTTCTAACAGTGTTTACATATTTTTAAACCAAGTTATTTTTTGTTCTTAACTATATACCATTTTTTTCTATTACCTTCTGTCTTATCAATTGAAATAAATGGTTATTTTCAGGGGCACATTTGCTGATTTTATAAAGATAAAACCACAGTTTTCGTTATTAAAGGCATTCGTCAATTCAATGTGTTTAAATAAAAGTGCAACAACTCAATTGAAAATTTGGGTGAAACGTTACAATAAACAATGTAATATAATTGGCTGCTAATAGTTTCCAGCAAACAATTTTCTAATTGATTTATCTAATTTGGAATATTAAAACATAAGACCAGAATCCCAGAAACAGGTTGCAAGCAAGAACACAAGCAACCATATATCAGTGACGTATGTATTTTGTTTCTGCCATAGAGAAGGGGGTTTGAATACAACCTTCAATTGAAAATTTAAAAAGTTTATTACCTGTTTAGTGTGTACTATAACAGATGGTAGTTTAGACATATTTCTTCATGTTGGTCTAAATTCTAAATAGAATTGTATTCCTACAATACAAAACCACTCAATTATCAATTACAATTATCACTCAATTATCAATTACAATTATCGCTAATAATTACTAATTTAAAATAGGAAAAATACTTTGAATTACCACTAAGTATTTCTTTGAAAATATTGCTGAAGTAATCAGAATTCATTGAACAGTTATAAAGTAGTATTTGTTGTGTAAACTTAGTAATTTGTATACAGAGTGTTTCTGTAGCACTGCACGAAACTTTAATGACATATAATTTGATATACTGATTATAGAACAAAGAGGTTATTTTTTCAATTATTTCAATCCTTATAAACATTTTTAGTGCCACTGGTTTAAAATAAAAATAAGGCTTTACATCAGGTACGTACATAAAAACTAATTAATAAATGATTATTTCTAGGCAGAGTTTATACTTTTATCCAACACCTCTCAATAAATGCTCTATAACTATGGCGATTTTAAACAAGCAAAGTAACGGATTATCCACTAGTGGGTATAATTTTGAGGAAAGCCACTAGTGAGTATTTTTTTATTTATAACAATAATAAGAACACACAACACCTTGGTAACTACTTCGATTAACATTTTAATTTTAAAATTTAAAGCATATGTCACTGTCAAATAACATTTCTTTAATAAATTTTTCATTTATTAAGAAGTGTTGGATAAAACGTTATACTTCACACGTGGGCAAAGTGGAATAATCCACTCGATAAAATTATCTCACTCAGCCTTCGGCTTCGTGTGCTAAAATTTCTCTCGTGGGTAATTCCTAACTTTGCCCACTTGTAAAGTAAATAACTATTATCCAACACCTCTCAATAAATGCTCCATAACTATGGCGATTTTAAACAAGCAAAGTAACAGATTATCCACTAGTGGGTATAATTTTGAGGAAAGCCACCAGTGAGTATTTTTTTATTTATAACAATAAGAATAACACACGACACCTTAGTAACTACTTCGATTGACATTTTAATTTAAAAATTCAAAGCATATGTCACTGTCAAATAATATTTCTTTAATAAATTTTTCATTTATGAAGAAGTGTTGGATAAAACGTTATACTTCACACGTGGGCAAAGTGGAATTACCCACTCGATAAAATTATCTCACTCAGCCTTCGGCTTCGTGAGCTAAAATTTCTCTCGTGGGTAATTCCTTACTTTGCCCACTTGTAAAGTAAATAACTATTATTTCATTAGTAACAAAATTATAAATAATTAAATAAACTATTAAACCAGTGACACTAAAAATGTTCGCAAGGAATGAAATACCCTAATATTTGCTAATTTCAAAAAACATCTTTTTGTTCTATATTCTATCTATCCAATTATATATGGCATTAAAGTTTTGTGCAGAGGTATAGAAACATTCTGTATAAAACTTATTTAATAAAAATTATCTAATGCTATTTTATGTTTTGATAATAATGCAGTTAAGTTAAGCTGTTCGACATTTCTGACAGAAATAGGGGAGCATTCTATTCTCATCGCATTGTTTAGGAGTAGAAAGTTTGGAGTTTGCAAGCTTTCAATCAGTACTTATAAACAGACGCCTTAATTTTGTTTGATGTAACATATACAGTTTTGTGTATTATTTTATAAAAGAAATGTGAAATGACCCTATTAGAATGCAGTTGGATTTGTTCCCCAATATCTACGCCACTGTCTCTCATCAGTAACGCACCGCACATCCTCACATTCATTACGCGTGTTGTCGCTTGTCAGGGTCGAGGAAGAAGAAATAAGAGAAGGAAGACAAGTAACACGTAACAGTGAGAGTAACTCAGTACGATAACGACCAGTGGAGAAGTGGCCGTAGCAGAAGTACTCGCTTGAATCTCCAATTACGGCTCGCGGTTCTGCAACTGCAGTAGGAAACGGTACAAACCCGGTGGCAGTTGCCAACTGTCGCTAACTAAATGCACCAAGCATAAGAATCGAATAGAGATCACGTGGAACTGCAAGCTAGACCGTGGGCTTGTTTTGTTATCATATTACAACGTATTCCTGAACGTGACTATCCATTGAGATCTAGAAAACTACAATAGCTTCAATGTAGTGGTATTAATAGATTAAAATGCAAAATACAGCTAGAGAATTATTTTTCAAATAGAAATACTAGATTCCAAAATTCTCGTTGTGCTGATAATTTTGAGCATCTAGGCAATTTCTGAAAATGAACCATTTCTTATGGAAGAAAAGTGCACTGAATCTCTTTGACCATAATTTGTTTGAAACAAAATATTATTGTTATAACGAACGAAACTTACTATGCATTATATATATTCATATTCATTTGTCAAATGTGCAACTATCTAAAATGGCTGAATTAGCTTCACTCGCGTTTTTCTAAACAAACACGAAGCCTGAAGAACTTACGCCCGACAAAATCGAATCACAGTACGCGTTTTCAATGGAACCTTTTCATAAATATTAACTCATTTTGATTCATATCTCTGCTAAGTCAGCCATTTTAGATCGTTGCAAATTTGACAAATGAACATTAGACAAGTTTCGAAGGATTGGAAATTGGATAGCAGGCATTGCATTTTAGGCACGCTCACACACCCTTTTGGAGGCTGGCGACAAAAAAACTCAAGTGCAAATTTTAATAGTTATGAATCTGGAGAATTCAATTTAAAAATTCACCAAAAATTAAGATTTTGTTGGGATTTATGTACAGTGAACTGTAGGTAATGGGAAAAATTCTAAAACTGCAAAATATCGTCAAACGTCAAATTATTTTACAGCATTTATTACCTATGTTTTAATATTGATCCATGCTATAATTAGAAAATTAATAATTACACATCATGAAATTGTTTATTTTCTTCTTATTTGCACCAAATATTGTAGTGTTATATATAGGTACTTGATAAATTATCTCAATTCTTAATGCTGTCATTTATACATTCAAAATGACAGATGAGTAGGTAATAAAGACTTGACAGTTGTTCCGGTGATACAGTTGTTCCTAATGGTCGATTTAGAATATGTCCACGTGGGTAAAGTGTGATGGCGGGTAAAATATATAATTATTTATCAAGAAACGCACTAGAAATGAATGATTTTTCAATAGTGATACAATAGTTATTTACTTTACAAGTGGGCAAAGTAAGGAATTACCCACGAGAGAAATTTTAGCTCACGAAGCCGAAGGCTGAGTGAGATAATTTTATCGAGTGAGTAATTCCACTTTGCCCACGTGTGAAGTATAACGTTTTATCCAACACCTCTTAATAATTGAAAAATTTATTAAAGAAATATTATTTGACAGTGACATATATTTTAAATTTTAGAATTGAAATGTCAATCGAAGTAGTTACCAAGGTGTAGTGTGTTATTATTACTGTTATAAATAAAAAAATACTCACTAGTGGCTTTCCTCAAAATTATACCCACTAGTGGATAATCTGTTACTTTGCTTGTTTAAAATCGCCATAGTTTTAGAGCATTTATTGGGAGGTGTTGGATAAAAATATAAATAATACATAGTATGCATTGAATTTAGGCAGATGCATGTGTTCCTCTTTAACCTATAAGAGTGAGGAAAGGGAGAGGGGTGAAATTTCGATAATACTAAGTGTTTTATCATAATAGAATTTGAATTTTTTCTCAGAATTAGGTGTTTCCCTTTAAATCATTAAACTTTTATCCTAAATATTTTTTCACTCGAAGCCTATTTTTCGAAATATTCCAGGTGGCAAATTTAAATGGGACCTTCTGTATACCTAGTGGTCCATTGTTCGGTATTTTTTATTTTCCTCGGTTATTTTTAATATTACCGAAAAATTTTTATTATAAAGTTTATTTGAAATCGGCACTAAAGTACTCAGAAATCATCATAAAAGCTCAGAAATCGTCACTAAAACTAAAGTAACCCATTATACGACGATTTTTAACAACCCAGTGTTGGCAACCGTTAAATATTTATTGTACACGTAGGATAATTTTGGCAGATATATTGACGTACTATAGTAAATTTATACGTAACATGAAACAAAATGTGCAAGAGGAATTAACTAATTAATTCCGATGCGAAATTGAGGACAAAACACATAATTTTGAGTGTTATTTACGTTAACTTCACTGTTCGAGGCGAGGTTCGAGGTTAGCAACACTGAGTGTCAGTTTCAATTGACAACTGACAGATGTATAAACTTAACCTATATAATAATTTTTTACAGTTTTTTCTAATTTTCGATTTCAAATAAAATTTAATATGTACCGCGGCCCTGAAGTTCTATTTTATCACTCACAGTTCAGTGCCTTGATACATAACTATTATTTCAAATTAAAATACCCAAAAGTCTTTTTTACCTCCCGCCTACCTCTAGGTAAGGGAGGTATTGTTTTTGGTCAAAAAATTGGGTAGTGAGTTTTCAATGAATAAGCACGTTTTAGGGTCCCTACAATACGATTTTACTATTTTCGCGATGATGTCTGTATGTATGTATGTGTGTGTGTAGTCTGTGGCAATTTTTTCGTCTCGCATAACTCAAATACTATAATACCAAAAAATACAATTTTGTGAATTATTGCTTCTTATATTTAAATGAAGAGCTGATTAGATTTTGGATAAAATTGGTCAACCGGAAGTAGCAGTTTGCTTGAAGCCCTTAACAGTTTTTCGTGAAAAACACGGTTAAATCTCCTTTTTCAACAATTTATGTTATTTTGAAAGTGAAGAATATTTAATTTTACATGTTTTTTGATTACACTAATTTTATTAATTTTCATTAGATTTAGAGATGATAAAATATAAAGAAATTAGATTTTACAAATTTTGGATTCCTAGTACACCATGAAAACATTTAAAAATTTTCAATTTTTTACGAAATGTGACACATGTCATTGTGATTGTGAAGCTGTTTTCTTAGTGAAATATGTCATAAAATTAAATAAATATACAAAAGAAAATTAAAATTCTTAAATATAAAGATAATAAACAAATAAGAAGGTATGTTTCTGTATCATCAAATACTATTTTGTACCGTTTAAGAGTAGTATTGGGCGGGAGGTTATGTGCTGGCCACATCAGATTTTTTTTCATCTCTTTAAAACCGTTCTTATTCATTATAGTCCTAAAAGTACAGAAACTATTCATGTTTTATTAATAATGAACCAATTTAGAAATTCGTTTTATACTTATGTAATTTATAAATAATTGTGAGTACAATAAACAGCTTAGCAATAGTGTCAATGCATCATAACGATTCTACTTTTTTATTAGACGTCCATTAGACTAATTATCCGCTCCAGATTCATATATAATAACAACAATACTATCTTTTGTTAATCGTAACAAACAATACATAGAGTAACACGATGCAATTGTTACATATTATACAGTAGAGTCTCTTGAACATATATCCGTACAACATGATCTTTTAGAAGACGTCTTCAGTGTAAGATGTTAGCTTGAGCCACTTTAATCAGGAGCATAATGTGATTGAACAATATGCGCATTCATCATACGGTACCCGGTCTGAGTGATCTAGAGAACGAGATTTAGAAACGGTAGCTTCTTCTTTTTTAAAACATGCGTCAAGAGGACATGTTCAAATGTTCATGTAACTTGTGCTCTGCTTTGATGTATAACGGTCTCATGTTTCAATATTGAATGTATAAAGATTTTAAAATATATTCAAATTTTATTTTTTGTACTCATACATACTCAAGGAACCGAGTTCACGCAAAATATTTATACAATATGTTTGTAAGAAAAGTATAACAATAATATAACAATACGCATAAACCAAATTTTTACAATAATTCAACCACAACGTACCTATATCATCCAATTTACTTTGAAACAAGTCAATTAGGTCATCGGAGAATCAAAAAAAAAAAAATAATAAAGGGGGACATAGCAGCAAAAGTGCTTGCTTTTGGACACAAAGATCGTGGGTTCGAATCCTAGTCAAGTCTCCCGTCACCATTCCAAGTTGGGATAAAATTAACTTGACAACTACAGAGCTATCGAGCACCGGCTAGTGGTTGTAACATTGTAAGTAAAAACGAGAAAATGCAAAGAAATTTAATAGATGTCAATGAGTGCCTGTCCATTCTAGGAATATAACCCCTGTGGTTGAAAGTTTCGAAATACATGCAAACATGCATACTAATAACAGCCATACAAAAAAAAACGAAGTTGTTCCAGCAGTTACTATTACAAATTGTCAAAATTGCACTAATAAACATACATAATAATTTGTCTAATATATCAGAAAACGATTAATATATTCGTAATATTTACCATATTCATCTGTAAATTTAAATATAATAAAAATGTTTCTATAACACTGTTTTGGAAACTATGCATTCCACAACTAAAAATTGTATTGGAATAACTATCAATCCCCATACGCTGCGTATGCAATAAATTCGACGAATCAGAACCGCATATTAGAACGATATATGAAGTATGGTTACGTCTGTTTTTTTTTTAATTTTATTTATTTGATAAATAAATAAATTTAGTTGGTAAATAGTTCCGTGGTAACGTGTCGGACTGTGGATCGTAAGATCCTCAGTTCAAATCCCAATGCCGACAGTTACAAATTTAAATTTACCCCTGTGGTTCCCCCTCCACTAACATCCTTGGGGGCTATGATTTGACGGCTGTTAACCGCACTTCATACGCAAAAATATATCACTTACCGAGATCTGCGTAAGCAGAGTGCCACACCCGTAATGGGTAAAAGGCGTAATGATATATTTATTTATTTATTATTTATTTGAGTTCGACGTGTTCAACAGTTTTGTATTTGTATTTTTAATATAATTTCCAAGATCTTGTTAAAAAAAGTATAGTCTAGAGTCTAGACTAGAACATGTATTGGAATGGCATATCCCACACTCGCAAACCGTAGTCATCCAACTTTTTGCTCGTGTGAAATATGTGCTATTCCATTACTTGTTGTAGAATATACTATTACTTTCTTATTTATTTTGTGATAACTAACATTACATTTATAGGTTATGTATTTCACTACTGTCAAAACCAGAAGCTATCATATCGAGCAGAAATTATTGCGAACCAAATAGACTAAATTTATTATATTAAAATTTAATGTCATTGTTATTGTACCATTGCTTAAATTGTAAAGACTTGTTTTGAAATTTTATACTTTTTTAATTACAAATATGGTTTTTTTTTTCAATAAATGCTTTAAAAATAGGAATATTTTCGTCGAAATTTCTCGATTACTGGGAAAAGGGAAATGGACATTCCGAACGTTGCTTAGGCAACACATTTCAATGTATGAGTACAAAAATTATTATTTCAAATTTTACAAGCGACATCTGCCCCCTTCTGGTTCACCCTCAATTTAATTTAACCAATCTTATAGTTTTCATACTGTATAACGTAAACAGCTCCATAGTAACGTATCGGATTGTCTATCATGAAATGTTCAGTTCGTTTCCTACAACCGATAATATCACTTTTTTAACTTAACCCCTGTGGTTTCTTTTCAAGTAATATCAATTGTGGCTATGACTTGAAATATGCTGTAGCAGTGTGTCGCATCCAAGTAAATAAAAATGGAATCATAGGAATAAAGTAGAACATTGTCGACTGTGGGATTCGAACTAAGATCCTCAATCCGATGGGTTACTACTGTTACTGTGGAACTATTTCAAATAAAACATAATTAATCACTATTCGGATCTCTTTAAAATTGTAATAACGGTTCGTCGATGCATCAAACAATTAATAAAACTCCAGTAAACGATAAGCAGTTACATTTTTCGTTACTACATAACGAAGTATGAAATTGAAATTGAAACTTAATTAATGGACTTTACTGTCAACAGCGCCACGGGCGTAACGCGGCGGCAACTGTAATTAAAATCGGTTCTAGACATCGGTTATTACGACAGTCAGTCGAACTCCTGCGCCGCAGAAATCAATTTTCTTGTCAAGATTCAATTTGGATATTTTCCATCTGCTGCTGTATATATTCAACTGCTATGCGCAAATACCTTCGGTAAAATATGCTCAATGTTCAGTTACATTAATTGACATATTTTTATTAAGTTAATGCAACTACGCCTACGATAAAATATTTAAAATGATTTGATGAGATCAAAAATTTATAATACGACGTTTCCATCTGGTACTACCCACTATAGAATTTACAGAACTAATTATTAATCATACGAGTACACTATGCAGTTAACTTTGCGATTATAATTTATTTGAAACAATAGTTATTTACTTTACAAGTGGGCAAAGTAAGGAATTACCCACGAGAGAAATTCTAGCTCACGAAGCCGAAGGCTGAGTGAGATAATTTTATCGAGTGGGTAATTCCACTTTGCCCACGTGTGAAGTATAACGTTTTATCCAACACTTCTTAATAAATGAAAAATTTATTAAAGAAATATAATTTGACAGTGACAGATGCTTTAAATTTTCTAAATTTAAATGTCAATCGAAGTAGTTACCAAGGTGTTGTGTGTTATTATTATTGTTATAAATAAAAAATACTCACTAGTGGATTTCCTCAAAATTATACCCACTAGTGGATAATCTGTTACTTTGCTTGTTTAAAATCGCCATAGTTATAGAACATTTATTGAGAGGTGTTGGATAAAATATTTTTATTTTAATAAATGAAACTTATTTCGTATTTTGTATATTTTTGTAGCCATATGCAAAAGTTTCACAATCATGAATCTCTTATCAGAAAAATATGGTAGATGTGTATACGAGCCCAAGTTCACATTATTTCACTCGTTTCATATTTTTCGTTTTAATGTTTTACAAAATTGTTCAGCTAGCAAACTATTTTTGTTGTATAACCTACGAACCTAGAATCTTATTATTTGGCCCATTTAGACATTTGGAATAAC
The DNA here is from genome assembly GCA_963942605.1 of Poecilus cupreus. Lineage (NCBI taxonomy): Eukaryota > Metazoa > Arthropoda > Insecta > Coleoptera > Carabidae > Poecilus > Poecilus cupreus. The sequence goes on from OZ012718.1 coordinate 23,276,918, forward strand.
TTTCAAAAAATTGTTCTGATCTTACAAGGGAAAAATTATTGTAATCATATTCGTATCTGAAATTGTTATTTATAAGAATATTTTAAGAAAAAATAAAACTGAAATAAAAACAAATTAACGATACTCACTAACAAAGATTTCATTTCGCCCAAAGGTATTGGCTGGTACCACGAACTCTGTTATGAATCTGATGACATAACAAAATATAGAAAAATGTTATTCTATATGTATGAAATTTCCTCTCTTATTTATTTACTAAGATAGGCCCAAAAACCCTGATAGGCCTTCAAATACTCAGCACTTACTGTTGATTAATTATTTCCAAAATCTAATCAATTCTTAACATAAATATAATACCTCACTTACCTAAATGTATGTGCGGGAAGTAAAAATGATAGAATTTAAGATATAAATGTGGTGAATAAACAGTTTTCCTTTCTATGATTTTAATTGGGCCAAATGAATGATTCGGGCTCATATGTTTGCTCTATCTAATATTCTAATATTATCTATTTTACTGAACTAAATTATATATTTGAAAACAAATAACTAAAACAACTGTCAAATGAGTGTGTAATTATAATACAACAAACTATGTAATAATGTCCACGATATACATTCAACTTTTACGACATTGTCATTTTGCTGCCATTGTCAATTAACGATCCTTTTCACCCCAGGAACCAGTCAAAAAATTATGAGTTTAATATTAATTCTGAATATTTAAGAATTTTAGCAATTAATAATGTTTTTTGGCGATTGATATTAAAAGTAATAGGGTTTGTTTCAAGTGGTTATTTCTGAAAGTTTGTGACATGTTTGTGACAATTTCACTGCACCTGCGAAAAATGTAAACAAATCTGACTGGAACGGCGAATGGAATAAAGCGCATGTCTATAAGGCGCGGGCAGAAACACGTGACTTCGATCAGCTGATTGTAACCTCAACTGTCAGTTGAGATTTCAGTAAAATAATTGGCTCGTTTAAAATTTTTTTTAAAGGTTTTATTTGTAATATTTTCTGTATTTGTGATTATAGTTTGTGTATAATGGTACCAAAAGTGTATATAAATATAAATAAATTATTTCTTTCAGTACAGTTTTTGTAGTACCATAGTATAAGAATTTTCTTATACTGTGGCACTACGAAAACAGTACAAAATGAAATAATTTAATATTATTTTGATACACTTTTGGTACCGCAACGCACAAACTATAATCATAATCACAAACACACAAAATATTAAAAATAAAACCTTTAAAAAAATTTTTAAACATGCAAATAATTTTACTGTAATCTCAACTGACAGTTGGGGTTACAATCAGCTGACCGAAGTCACATGTCTGCCCGCGCCTTATATTCATTTTTGTTTTGACAGCTAACCTTAAATATAAATATAAATATAAATAAAGAATTTCATACATTTTTCGCTACAAAAAAGAAATGAAGCTTATGTTTCAACGTTATCTTGTTTACATTTTTCGCAGGCGCAGTGAAATTGTCACAAACTTGTCAGAAATAACCACTTGGAAAAAACCTATAGTCTTCAAAATTTCACTTTTACTGCCTGTTGATATGGAAACAACAAATTTGACATTATCTAAGTGAAAGTGCACCTATATCCACACAACCTCTCACTCTCGCCTGTCTTGTTGGTTGCAGGTACGGACGGCTGAACGTGTTGCGCTGGTTGCTGTGGGAAACACAAACGCAGGAGCAGCGCGGTGACAGTGGTACAATGCCCGCCCTGGAGCGCGACAAGCCAAGCGGTGCCATGGCTGGTGGACCTGGTGCTGGAGCCAATAGCAGCACTCTGGCACTGCACTACGCGGCCGCTAGAGGCTGCCTAGACTGCGTGCGACTCTTGGTGGATTCCACCACGGAGCTAAGGTAGGATGGAGCACTTATATTTAATTTTAATAGTGGATTAAGCATGACTTTCGTAATATTCTACCTCAAAAAATGTTTAGAATCTGTATAAAATAACTCCAAATAGAATTTGATAATATATATTTAATATTAGTTAATAGTGCACTTAGACGATTTCCGAATGTGGACCAATGTTCATTGTTATCAAAAGGGACGGTTCACACAACTAAATAAAAGATCATTCACTTTTTAATCTTAACTTTAAGGCGAATCATACGCAGTGAAGTGTACGAACTTACACATCATTAAAATCAGAAAATAATAAGCTTTTTTACTATTGGTTTCATTTTAAAAAAATATGTATACTTTTGTATCATATCTCAAATATGAGTCAAAGTATAACTTATTTTTCTGCACTACTGATTAGATAGTAAAAATGTGTACCTATTTTATTTGAAATAGTTATCTAAATATGCGATTGATTAGAAGTTTTCGTAACTGAAATAAGCAACAAAAATAGTTTTAATCTACGATTGTTGTTAAAAGTAACATAGCAACGTGTTAAAAGTGATTTTATCCAACACCGAATCATAATAAGGCTGTAAATAAGTAATGTCCAACATTACTCACTCAGTGAGAGAATAATAGAGAAGTCACGGAGAGATAATTACTGATTAAATTCACAAAAAATTCTTTATTATAAATGTCTCTGGACTTCTTCGGAATTAAATTCAGACATGCTTCTTGTAGCTATTATAGCTTGTACAAATTTCCGTGGCGATTGACTTGACTTGCTAATGGGATAAGCCAGCCCTAGCCAGCGGGGTGCAAGTTTGTCTGATGTTCAGGAGTGGATTATTATAATTTTTGGCTTAGATGCTTCAATCTCCGAAATTTTTAATACGATTATCTTTTCAATTGTTTCCCCGAAAACTGTTAAGTAAGATAATTTTATACAAATATACCTTCAGAAAACGACATTTAAAATTCATTTTATTAAAATTTTTCATATTTTGATATTACTTGTGTCTGTTTGTGTAAAACTCATTTGAAAATATTATCCAGTACAACCCTGTAAAGTAGTCCCTCATAAATTTCTTTAATCCTCTTTTGGAATACCTGCTGAGAAACACTAATGGAATCAATCGCCACGGAAATTTGTACAAGCTATAGCATTAGTCGCACTCCCTATCTGCGCCTTTGATGTCCTGTACGGTATCAGATTTTCTTGCGCATCTTTGCTTTGCCTACTGGTATTCGAAGCGGTGCTATTTAAATAATCGTCCAATTTAAACTGATAAATAAATAAATAATTAAAACGTAACTTTTGATACAAGTTACATATTTTTAACAATGAAATAGGCAAAAACTTATCATATTTTTTTTAAATAGGTGACAAATTATTGGCGAAAATAGTGATATTAGGTGGTCGTTATTGGAAACGGCCAGGAGGTGAAGTTTACCGCCAAATTTTTACGATACATAAATACAGGGGAACCCAACTACTGCTAATAGCATTAATACGGTGACCTATTCACTATACAGGTAACTGGTTGTTAAACAAAACATAAAAACAGCAATACTAAAACGATTAGCTTATAGATGTTATACTTCATTTCACACAGTTATTTTTATTTTATTTTATTTTATCGTAATAACATTAGTACGTTATGGAGTTGAAGACCTGGAAGATAGTGTATTGCTGTGGGAATATCAGACTTATTTATATCACTATTCAACATTCCACTGGGAAGATTTATTTCAAACAGTGACAACTGTGACTAATATATAATATAAAGCAAAAGTATAGAAACAAGTTCTTTACAGTAAAAATGTAATGTTATATTGCTTCAAGAACTAGACAAGCAATAAAATCATTAATCTCAGAAATATCTAATCGATTAAACAGAAAATATGATTAGGTCTCCTTGTGATACTATTGACAGATTCATGTGGACTGTTATGATTTATTATTTAATGTAACGGTTTTGATATAACGCAGTTTTAAATTATATTTCTCAGTTATTATAAATGAGTTGCTTATAGCACAAGTGACAAGAAAAATTGATCTTAACTCGTATAAATCGGCAAACTGACTTGCGTCCCCGGCAGGAATGCGCGTTGTCTCCGCTTACTTCATTTGTACACTACGAGACAAAAGTTACTGTAATGCACAAGTTCTAGTATTAAACTTCTATCTATATAAAAATGAACGTATGTTATGCAAATACCTGCAGTATTTTTAAAATTTTTGACTTGCAATTACCTTTTATAATTTACTGAATTCCTATATTATGCATGCAGTATCTACCATTTAAGTATTGTCCTAAAAAAAGTATTGAAACACCCTGTAAGTGTAAGATATTGTTTTGTGTTTAATGTTGATGTTCTTTTGTTTTACTGCGAAATGTTTCTGTCTTCTGCGGAAACCTGAGTCCAAATGATGTGAAAATATTTAAAAATCACTTAAATTGTTAATTTCGCGTCATAAAACGAGAAAGTGTATAACATTTGCCGGGAATGTTATTTCCGCATCATAAATATTCGGTCGTGTTTTGTTGTTTAAAAACTAACGTATTTGCTTCAAATAATATCACAAAATTATATACAGTATACTTATTAGATCAACAAAACCGATATGAACCCCAGAATAAATGCGCAACTCTGTCTACTCATAAGCTTAAGAGGCATCGACGACCACTTTGCAGATCGCTAAAATACGCTACTCGCATTTCATGTTTCTAAAAAAAAAAAATAAAAAAAAAATAAAACCTTTTAGTAGTTAAAAGAATGTGTAGTCTACAAACGTTGATATTATTTAATCTATATTAAATAACTATTGTTAAACTAGACAGGAAAGCGCTTATTTTTCCCACTTGAGCTCGAAGATTGTCTCATGAGCGCAGAGAGAGTGGAAGTAGCGCTTTCTTCTCGTGTTAGGCACAATATTTTTTTCATGATATGTTTCTAAAAAGGATTTGCTCGGACCATAAATACACTTTGACAACACAACACACAACTTATCTTAATCTAAATTAAAGTCAAATTGTGATTTAATCTAGAAAACGAAAAATATAGGTCATAATTGTAAGATAATTTTAAGTACCTGATCACTAAAATAAGGATTTTTCTATAAAATTAGGAATTTATTTATAATTTTTACAATATATTTTTTGTAAATAACATTCATATTGTAACACTTCTATATTTTCCTCACTTAAGAGGAATAACACATTTTCTTCATTATTTTGGGAGAAGAAAGGTGGGATTTCCTGGCATGTCGTGAAAGAAATAAAATTTCTCAGAAAACATCAACTTTGCGTTGACAAATGCAATTGTCAAAAGATTAGACATAAGAACCAACGCTAGCGTTCGTATTTACAAAATTAATGCGTTAATTGATTAATATGCATGGAAACTTAACTTTCCACTTATAATTAATGGGATAGAGATATTATGTCTCTCTTTGTTTCTACAGTTTTTATTTTTTTGTTATTGAATTGGTATTTAATTATTTCAACAATATTTACCACCTCCCAAGTTTTAATTTCAAGTATATTTCTTCTTTGAAATCGGCAATTTTAAGACGCTTCAACAGATTGCTAATTCTAAGTTACAATTAATTGTAAATGATAATTGATTCGGTCTGAACGTTGTCTAAGCATATTTTAAACCCAAAATGAACTGCTGATACTCCTGGCCTATGAAACCACACCTCCTACTGGGCTTCCAAAATTAAAATACGCTAACTAGTGGTAGAAAGCTAAACTAACTATAAGGTACATAAATTTCATAGTATTTTGAAATTAATTGTTATTTTTAAAAAATTAATAACATTAGTAGTTATTTTAATAGTATTTCCAATGTAACATTTGTTTAAGCCCTATTATTTATAAAAGATGTAAAAATGAAAGGTTCACTGTATTTGTAGATCATAGCTAACTTACACTTAATAGTAATTAAGTTAATTGCAATGTAGGCATATGTAGATGATTTTTTTAAAAAGTCTACTTTTTTAATTGTACAAGGTGTACAATTAAAATGTGGAATTTTTAATTTTTTAATTTACAGCATAATTGTGAATACAAAAGAATTTTAAAATACATGCATTAAGGCCCATGTGGTTACATATATGTTAGTATTTCACGATATATCAATCAAATTAAAATTAATATTTATTAAACAAAAAGGTAAATAGTAATAAATTACTATGTATATATTGGATGACTTGGCTTTAAGTAAATTTATTTCAATTTATTTTGTCTTTGACGACGTTTCGGCTGTGGTTACAGCCATCTTCAGGTCTACAATTATACAATATTAGTATTTATATAAAATTTTGTATATCCTTAATAAAACTTTTCAAAGTCTGGTCGTGGTCTACGGCGGCAGTAGGTTATGTTTCTCTCTTCATTAATTATATTTACGGGTGTCGTTATTTGTCGGACAATAATCATTCTCTCCGATAAAAATGTGACTTCCAGAAGATATACGCTTTCAGCGCTCTATGCCTATAAGTAAATGTCTAATGATTATACATTATTTATTGATACATTTACATTAATTAATAATGTGTTAAAATGAAGAATGATAAACATATAAAATTGTAAGAGCTTCACCTTTCTAATTTATTGTTGCACACGTAAAAACAATAAACTATCTTATGCAGGGAAAGGCAGTGGCAATTAATATTAAAAACCATTACCTACAAGTTGCCATTTATTTTAAAGTGTGTATTTAACGAATTACATAACGTAAACATAAAACAACAATTAATGCAGTTTTATAAAAAATAACACATTTAAGACAATAAATGAATGTATGAACATGCACTCAACTTTTGCACTAGATGAGTAATATACGTAATAAATTATTTAAAACACAGGACTGGCTTTAGACAAAATCATTCATGCCGTCTAATATCCTGCAAAGCAATTGTAATTTTATTTAAGAATATCTTAATTTGCCTTATCTTTAAAACTATTATTACGTTTTTACGATGCTCTCCAAATTGTTTTTCTTATTTTAGATTCTCTTGCATGTTTGTCCACATATTCCTATCGTTGTTTTCCCTTTTCAGTTATTAATTATGAAAAATTGTGCCAAGATTTTTACGGAAATGCGTCTTTTGAGGCCCCGTTTTGAGCATTTTCTTAATGACGGATGGATGTGTGGATAAACGTGTTATTGAAAGCAGTGACATGTGTCAATATATTAATTTATTTGTCACATGTCTGCGTTTGAACATTGTAGTAAGCAACAAGGGACATCTTGGTAAGACATAAAGTTGTAGAGATTATTCCAGGAAATAATCTTTGTAGTTTTTATTGTTTAACAAAAATGTCAGCCAAAAATAATTTAATGCTTTCGAAAGTTCGTAAAATTAAATATTAATTTTCTAGTTTCTTTTTCAAATTTGTTGCCATATGGCAATAGCCAGCCAAGGCCGATAGGCTTTCTTACCACTTTCCTGACAAGAAGTTTTCGAAAAATCGGTTACAATATATTGTACAAACTTGAAATGGTACTCATTTCCTACGAGTATGAAATGGACGTTCCATGAGAGTATACTTTTCCTACGATCACGATATAGTTTAATAATTAATTTATATTTTAATACTAAATTTACCCCGCTTTCAGCATTCCAATATTTGACAATTAAAAAATAAGTATCCTAGCAATGGCACCTATACTGAAATGAAATACTCACAAAACAAATTCATTTCGCACGATGCTTGCAATGTACCTCATTTCCCGAGCAACAACAAACATACAATGAGCAGATTTGTGAGTGGTCAGAAAAAAATATTTTCAATTAATAGTCAATCTCTTGTTATATTATTACTGGTAATGTTTCAGTTTTTGTTGTTAATAATTGTCATGTGCTTATACTGTCAATTTCAAGAAAAAAGTATGCATTTTTTTTTTTTGAGACGGTAAGCGGACTAATTACTTTTGCTCATATGCCGCTTAATGAGTGGATGATTGTGAATTTACGTAAACAACACAAACGACCATGCTCTTCAGTAGGCTTCGAACCTACGATCTCTGACATAGCCACTACGCCACCGAGATCGGATATGAATAATTTTACTGTTTGATGTGTTTTTTTTTCAATCGCTTATCGTTTGCTAACTAACCAGGTAATTCTTATAGTTTTCGAAATTGCACACTTAAATTTAATATCCTGTATAGGAGTGTCAGGAGTAATAATCTAACATTCAAAAACATTAATTTTGTTATGATTGAGATGATGACAATATCAAATTGAATGTTGACAGCAATACTTTCTTTTAACCATTTTACTTTTGTTTTTATTTATTTACGTAAGTTCGACAAAAAGTTCCATGTTTGTAAACGGAAATTACCTCCTTGATTAGATATGTTGTATTTTTCTTGAACATCCGATATGCAAAGAAGGTAGATCTGAATGAGTACCTAATTTTGTAGAATTAAATCTGTTTAACACGTCCCTGTACAAAAACAATTTCCATTAACAATTTACAACAACAATTTCAACACGACTAAACTAATTATCACCACAAATAATTCTACAGTTCCCAGTGAAGAAACTAGAGCAAACAATCTTTTTATATCTCACCTCGGACAATTGATAGATGTACCCGCCTAAATAGAGTGTCCGTCTCCTGCAAATGCCATAGTGCGATGGTTCCGACATATTCACTGCAGTGCTGCCGCCGTGTTAAATCCATTAACTAAGTGGACAGCCAACCTGTGAATGTGTGTGTTTGTTCCTTTCACGTTACGAAACGTTTATCAATTTTTTCGTGGTAAATGCGAACAGTTGAACGATGAACGTCTTTTGTTGTGCATGGCAAGAGGTGATTATGACTAACGAAGTGAAGTAGCCTTTGTTTTAACTTTTAACACAGATTTTAAAGATGTGTTTGTTTTATTTATGAAGTATAACTGTACCGGCAGCGCTAAGGACATGATCATTATTTATTACGTAATTTGATTCCTATAAATATACATGTACTAGTAGATACTGTTAGTTGGAGAAATTATGAAACACTAGATTATTGCGCACAAGTACTATAAAAGTGGAAACTATTATTTTTAAATTAAATAGACTTTTGGATTAAAGTTCTGTACAATATTTATTAAAATACAACATTTTGAATTAGTAAACGTAATTCTGCGTCGGGTAAACAAATGAAAGCACTAACAAGTAAATAGAAACGGTAACTATGTAAACATTATGATTTCTGAAAATTTTTTCAACTAAATATTTTTTTGGGTAAGAATAAAAAGCTGACCAACGCTGACTGCTGACGGATGCTGACCGTAAAAGTTTACGCTGGAATACTACGCCATGTAATATACGTACATAAATTTATAATGACCAATACAGACACAAAGACATGCTATATTATATATGGGACCAATACAGAAATATACTTTATTATCCAGATAAACATATTATTATATTATGTTACCAATTATAACTCATTTTAAGTCTAGTAGGTTGAAAAGGAAAATAGCTGACCAATGCTGACATACGCTGACCATTACTGAACCATACTGACCTATATTAATGATTGTTTATAAACCTCTTATAATGCTATTTTAGCAATATTTACTCATTTCAAGTCCCACAGTTTGAAATTTATAAAAGCAGACCATGCTATAAGACTTAAAATTAGTAAGATAATATAATAATATGTTTATCTGGATACTATAGCACATTTCTGTATTGGTCGTTATAAATTTATGGATATTAATTGGCATAGTACTCCAGAATAAATTTTATATTACGGTCAACATCCGTCAACAGTCAGCGTTGGTCAGCTTTTTATTCTTAACCTATTTTTTTTACTAAATTTTTGAAAAAGAGAGAATAAAGAGGCATACGATGAAAAAGCCCGCTATGCAGTGAAATAATTAAATTAATTTTTGTGCGCCTGCCGATGAATTTATGAATTACTTTTCAAAAATAAACCAAGTTACATTTGAAGTAACAAATAAATTTGTTTATTATACCTGCATCATAATCCGTGTTTAAAACACGCTACAGCGTTCACAAACGAAGATTAAAACATGCCGTGCTTTAAAGGTTGCTAAGCAATAACACAAATAATTACTGTTAATATCTGTTAAAACTGTAAACGTAAACAATAAATACTAACCAAACTCCATGTAAACGATATACGTCAAGCGTCACACGCGTAAAATGATCAAAATCAAAATGTTGCTTTCCTGTTTTTTTCTTCAGAGTATGATGCAGACATAATAAAAAATAGCGTATAACACACGCTTCGCGTCGTGCTCTTAAACTCGTCGTACGTGCTTTAAAAGTTTACTTATACACTTGTATCATAATATACTATTATAAACAAATAATTAACAGTTCAGAAATTATTAAACAATAAAAAAAAAATAGTTTTTTATGATATAAGTGTGAAAGTGACATTTTATGAGTAAGTAAATAAATCACTTTTAATACGTATATCATACAAAATTTTCTCTACGTTCTTTTTAGTGTATTATTAAATACTAAAAAAAGTAGAATGATATTTTGACAGGTATGGTTATATTTGTTGATTTATTGATACCCATTCGATAACAACGTGTTAAATTTAACAATAAAATCACTTTTAACATGTTTCTATTTTACTTTTACACTAGTGTTATTAAGAAATACTTTTAACTTGCTAAGCAAACGTTAAAAGGGACACGGTCGTAGATAAATTGATTTTATCTAAGACCGTTGTTAAAAGTGGCCCTTTTAACGGTTGCTTAGCAAGTTAACAGTGTGACTTTCTTACACTAGTGTTAAAAGTAACATAGCAACGTGTTAAAAGTGATTTAATTGTTACTTTAACATGTTGCTAACGATTTGTATCAATGAATCAACAAATATCATTCTACATTTTTTAGTATTTACTACGACAAATATCGTAGATAAAATTTTGTATGATATACGTATTAATAGTTATTTAAATTATACGTGCGGCAAGTTTAGTTTTACAGCGCGAAGTTTTGTATTGAAGCACGACGCGCAGCGGAGTGCTTTAATAAAACTGAGCGATGTATAATAAACTTAACGCACACATAATGTATTACATTTTCTGGCCGACCTTTTTACTATATTTATTTTTAAGTATTTTCCATAAATTTTCCTAATTGATATCTACGAGCCCAAAATCATATTAGTTGGCCTAGTTAAGACTTTTAGAAAAGCTTTAAAAAAATAGTTTTGACCGAACAGAGCGAAAATTTATTGTACTAAATTTATTTATAACATACATTCTGTTATATTAAAGAATATTTTAAGCAATAATAACAAGTGAAATAATATCAAATTTACAATTTGTACCAAAGGTTTTGGCTGGTATCACAAACATTGTTTTTAAATCTGATGACAACAAAATACAGAAAATTGTTTCAAATAAAAATTGTAAGTAATAGTATTCTACATCTTTTTGATTCCAATGAAACTTTCTCTATCTCATTTATTTATTAAGATAAGCCCAAAAACCCTGATAGGCCTTGAAAAAATCAACAAGTTACTGTTGATGAATTGTTAAAAAAATCTAATTAATTCGTAGCATAAACAATACCTCTGTTATACATATGTATGTGAGGAATATAAAAATTATAGTATTTAAGATATAAATAAGGCGAATTAACAAATTTCCTTTTTATGACTTTGACTGGGCCAAATAATATGATTCTGGGCTCGTATTGGGCTTCCAAACTATCAAGAGATGGCGCTGATCACAAATCTCTAGCGGTACATGTCAGATTCATTTTGTATGGTCTTCTATGGCGAATGCGTGCTCTAGTTGTGGTAATTTGTGTTTTATTAGTGTATTTGGTAGATTTGTTTAGATTTTCTTATTATTAATTATAGACTATAGTTATATTTACATTAGCCATTAGTTGTTTTGTAGTTTTTTATTGTAGGTAAGTAGTTATTAACTGTAGCATTATTTTGTTTTAGATAGGTTATCATTTTTCTTTGTTGATATTAGTTTGTAGTTGTATATATTTTCCAGTAGTATTTAATATTAATATTTTTTTAGTTATTTGTTGTTGTTTTCATTAGTTTTATTTTACTTTTAGTTTAAATAGTAGTATGGATTCATTTATTTAGATAGTATATGTAAGTTCGCACGTTGCTCTTTATCTTCTAGAAGTATGGTAGAAGGCCAGCAAATAACAAATAGTGGCCACATAATATTATGTGGAAGTACATCAACAATATCATCACAATTTTCAATGCTCTTTTCCATGCCTTTAATTTGTCACACTGTCACACATCATTCTGACACCCCATTTATTCTTCACACAAACTAGTCTATCACCTTTTTTTGAGAATAAATGAAATCGAACTGTTCGACTTTTATTAGCAGAAGAACTGCAGCCATAAACAATGAAAATTTTTCTGTTTTTAACAGGTTTTTTTAGAGAAAACTCCATCTTAACCTCTAATCTACAAATTAAATGTAGTACTTTTTTAAATAATACGTCATAGATAAATGTAATACTTCCATTGAAATTCTTCTATAGTCACTACTGTTGATATAAATTTAGAAAAAATAACAAATAAGTTCAAATTCTTTAAATAAATAAAAACTCAGAATAAACGTCAAAAACACAATGTACCGCGAGACGTAGTTCCGAATTCTGCCGCTAGTTAGCGTACTTTAATATTGGAAGCCCAATAGTAAGCTTTTGACATTTTATTGCTTATGTGACAATTACCAACTGTGAAATATCGATACTTAGTTAGGATAAGTGTTAAGAGATGGCGCTGCTGGCAAATGACGTTTTTACATAAAACTTTTAGTTTTATTTATTTCTATGTTACTTTATTTAACAATTTTGGCGGCAACTAGAGTTTTTTTAATCATTCTTTATTGTTACAAAGTTACTTTTTATTTTAATGGCCTGAAAAAGCTAAAAAATATCGGTGCGCGTTCCCGCACCGCGGTGTTTTAAAAATCATGGAAACTGTAAAATCGTAGTTACCGCAAACGTAAATGATGTGTGATTGTTATGTTTACAGTTCAGGAGGCCAGAAAAGTGATTTATTTCATAATCGAATTTTTTATACAGTACAAGTAAGAAACATTTTTAAAATATGATGATGACATTGACAACCTTTGTTGCATTTAATTTGGAACAGTTCGGTGATGTATAAATAATTAGGGTCTGTAATAGCAACACATCACATGAATGACAGAAAATCGCGGTAATATACTAGTTATAGTATTAGTTAATTTTGGTATTGGTAGAAACTTTCAATTAAGTAGACGTATAATCGAAGTGGAATGTCAAATAAAACAATTTACCTTAGCAACATTTCGTGTCCAGGGGTAAAGTTAAAATGGCAAATGTTCTATATTTGATATGATGCGTAACCATGGAGCTATGTACTCCATAAAAATTAATATTATTTACACCAAAAGGAAACTTCTTGGTTATTCGAGTAATAATATTTATCAATTTTTAACTATAGATATGCTCATAATACGTTGTCAGTAAAAAATACTAAGTTAATGTCTTTATATATGTATTTGCCGAACTAATTACTTGTTGCTTTATGAGTTATCTTCTAATTAATTAATACTTGTCATATATTTGATGTTTTTGTGCTAATACTTTGGCATTTGCCAATTTAGATGAGATAAAATTAATAAGTTTATTAGAAAGTGTTACACAAAATTAAAATGTCAGAAGATGATCGCGCTCCACGAAAATGAGTACGCACATATTTTACATATCTGCAGTGAATTATCTCCTGATACAAAAATATGCAACATTTGGTGTGGTTAGATAACTACTCGCTTTAAATATTCGTTCTGAATTAATCAAATATTTGCAAAGCTACTATGTTATCTTTTATAGTTTCATTATGAAGTGAAATAAAAGAATACCAGAAATATCATATGGCCACCACACGACTTTCTTGTACTTTTATACCGTGATATTTAAAATGAGTAAATCTTCGTATTCTAGTAAATATATTATAAAAACAACTGACGTTCGCTTAAAAGTAATATTTTTTATTTTAATTTATCTCTTCTTTCTGATACCTTTAATTAATAATTAATTAATATATTATAAAAACAACTGACGATCGCTTAGAAGTAATATTTTTTATTTTAATTTATCTCTTCTTTCTGATACCTTTAATTTGATGGCAAACTTGGTAGGATTCAATTCACTCTTGTAAATAATAATTGGCGACCGTTCAAAATTAATTTTTGATATTTTAATTTAACTTTCCTCCCTGAGACCTTTAATTTGATACCAAACTCAGTAGGGTGTATTTAACTTGTATAAAAACAATTGATAATCGGCCATAATAAATTTTTGATATTTTAGTTCAAGTTTAATAAGATTTTTGTTATTGTAGAGTCTCTTAAATAAACTTAACACGGTAAGAAAGGAATTATTTCGTAACAAACTCTTCATTAATCAATCTTTCATTTCCAAGAGCCAGTAGTATATTATCAAATATAATAACAGACTGATGATAAAAATTAATTATACATTAAAAGTTGTAGAAGGTATATCACAGCCATTACTGCCAAAGTAACAAGTAGTAAATGCTTTTCAATTTGCAGTAATTGTATACTCCGCAAACAATTTGACAATCGTGTTACGTCACATTAAATAAGTATCATTAACTTTTCAGCAAATTTAGATTAGATCGTCGGAGATATTTCGCTTCCTATTTCAATTTAATTCTCGCTTATCTTTTTCTAATCTATTAAGATAATTCTTCTGGAAATGGGTTAGTGTTTGTAGCAGTACTTTCCGGTTTATAAAACACTACAATATTTATTAACTGTGTTTTACTTTTCTGTTAGTTTCATGTTCATAAAATGTAAATTGAGGTTATGTTTTCCTATTTGTGTGACTTTCTTTGAGCAGATGACACTCTGATATGAATCAGCATAAAATTGAGTTAATGGTGTAATTGCTGATTCCTAGGACGATAAATAAATATTTTAATATGGGAATGGATTATATGGAAATTGGTGTCTGGTACTGTACATTTTATTTTCTTACACATATACCCGTTATTCGTTTTGATTAGAGATGGGCGAATACCATCCCCAAATACTGGAATACAGAAATTATTCGAGATTTCGAAAATTAACATCAAAACAACAAATTCGAATACCTTGAATATAGCGAACGAAACGAAATCCATCGCAATACCTCCATTTGGTACATATCGTGAGTTTCAGCTAAGATGCAACATTTACTGTTCTGTCTTTAATGTATTACTATGGATTTAAAAAACAACATACTCGAAGGTTGTCAATTTTAAATGAACTTGTCATCATAATTTACTTCTTTATAAACATATTATGAATTCTTCTCAAAACTACAACTAGAAGCACAACCAAGTAACCATTCGAATTGTTTCTTCAATAGCAAACATCTCTAAATTGTGATGAAAATGCTTTGATTAAAAAAATATTTAATTGAATCCCTGTATTTTTGATCGTGTGCTGGGCCGACGATCATTGTCTGTGGTCAGGGACGGATGGGACGGCCGGGATACCGGGCAATTGCCCGGTGGGCCGCAAGGTTTAAGGGCCGCCGGGGCCGATGTCGCAATCGGTTAGATAATTTTCATTTAGAAAAGAACAGACAAGTTTAGAAATGGATAAGAGTAAAATTAACTTTAAATTTATTTTTTATATACTTTGATACTTATATAGCAAACCTACATGGACAAATTCTTTAATAAAAATAGTTATGTTCATCGTTTACTTTCTGTATCTATTTCATCATTTGAGTACCAAAAAGAATTTAAAATTATTTATTATTTACCAAAAAAATGAACAGTTTTAACAAACAATATATAGATAAAACTATATTTCAGCAACAACAAAATACATTAAAAAATTTCCATTCAATTAAAAATAAAAATGAAAAACAATGTAAAAAGTAATATTTGTACATTTTTTGGTAGGCTAAGTATCAAAACTTAAATTAAAATATTTACTTAATAAACTAGTACACAGGCTGGTGAATCTAGGAACGCACTATAGCGTTTTCAATGTTATTTTTGATATGTTCAATTTATTGACTTCAAAAAAGTTAAATAGTTTATTGTAGAGGAAAACTTTATGCATTTTCTACACTACCATTTATAATTTTACTCTACCTGGAATCGGAAAAATAACTAAAATGTTTATTGGTAAAAAATCGCCAGTGCCATGAAAAGCAAAATAAATGTTTTATTAATTAATTGGCAGATTAATAAAAAGAATTAGCGTTAACTCCATTTTTATTATTATTCGTAACTTCACTTTCCATTCTTAGAACAAAATTATATTAACTAAGGTTGTAATCAAGATTGGTTAGCATAAAATTTGACACATTTTGATAATACAATAAATTTAGAAACGAAGATACAGATGATTGAAAAACCCCTTTTATATGAATCTGCCTGCAAGAGTTTATGTTATTTAATACATTTTTGTCGTGCATTTTGACCATTAAACCATTTGAATATATCTAACTTTTCTTCCAAATTATACATTTTTAATTAAGACACTAAAATCAAACACTGAGGACAGCAGATGACAGACAAAAGCAATAAGTTTCAATTGGTACATTTGTTTTGTTATTTCATCGCATGGCACTGATAATTTTAAGAAAATTATCAATAACATTTCCTCATTTTTTCAGTTCAAATTTTAAATATTATTGTTAAACAAATGCAAAATTTCTTGCGTTATATAAACTGGTTAACTATTTTGACGTTAAATAATTAGGGAAGCCAATAATTAAACATTTCAAAAATAACATTCAAAACGCTATGGTAAGTTCATTTCAACACCCTATATAAAAAAACAAAAACAAAAAAATATGCCGGGGCCGATCACTTATAATTTCCCGGGCCGGTGTAAGTTACCCCAACCGTCCCTGTCTGTGGTGTATGGAGGAATTCCTTACCTCAGACAAACAGGCTTGAATTTTAATCAGTTTTGATTTTTTTTTCAGTGTATATTTTTTAACATTATATTATTTTTAAATGGTAGGGACCAACTTTTCCCAAACCTTTTTTCCCAGAATATTATTTCACAACATTAATACTTTCCCAAATAATGTTTTCCTAAAGAAATGAATTCCAAAATGTATTCAATAATCTTAATATGCAGATTGAAATATATATTTCAAAATTGAATATTGTACCCAATCTTTTGCAAATATGTTTTTTGTTCTTGTTTTGGGAAATTTACATGTTTGGGAAAAATAGATTGCGAAAAATTGAATGGGAAAATCCCTCAGAAAATCTCTCCTAGCAACCCCCCTCCCCCCAAACGCTTAACATTTTCTTCGATTTCTCCATACCCCAGAAAATTTTACTTCACCGGCCCTGATCACGTTTGCGAAACTAACCAATCACCATTACACTGTTAACTGCTGTTGACAGTTAATTCAATATTTGATTATTTATTTCAAAAAGTCCTGTTAAGGTATGGGAATGAAAGTAATAATAATAATAATCGCAAAATATTTCTCACCGAATATACCATTAATACTCTTAATTTTATCTCATCTACCTCATGAACGTTGCTTGACGGTAATATGATAAAATTATTTCATAATTATCAATGTCCTAGGGATATTATAACTGACATGTTCATTTAACATTGACAACATATGTTACATTTTATCTGGAACAATACGATGATATATAAACTGAAATCCAACAATTAAATAACATGGGCACATACAAACATATTTAAAACACGTAGAAAAAATCTGACTCAAAATGTTAAAATGTACACAATAGTCATCAGATAAAAAAATAAATAAATAAATATAGTTAAAAATAAAAGATCTAACATCTACCAAATCTGGGGCTAAACTGTTTAGCTCCAGATTTGGAATTCATGTTAATTATACGTTTCTGGTTTTCATATTTTATGAATAATTTTTTTGTCCTAATTTTCAGTTACTTTATATTCTCATTGTGAATACGCCTATCAACACCAACCGTCGACTAAGTCACCAAATGGCATGAATACTAGTTCCTATTATAATCTGTAAAATACTCATTGACAGTATTCTTTCTGTGAGAAGCACAAGAACAAGAACACAGCACAATTGTTCTGCTGACTACCAGGCTCAAGTCGAGCCAAAGCCAGATGGCTTGAAGCTGTCTCTGTTGCTTTCAGATTTAGGTCGCGACTTCTATTTTAACCAGAGTTTCTAGCTTTTGCCGACAACAGACGGCCGTTAGAACATGTGTCCGAACTAATGCATTCGAATTGTAATTGTTAGTTGAAATTATAGCAATTTGTGGAATGATTAATTTATGTTGATTTTAGTTGTTGTTTGTATGATTGGGTGTTGTAAGGTCTGACTTTATTAAAGTTGATTTCTAAATTATTCATTGTCTATCAATCATGAACAATACATATATCTGAAGTGATATATAGTTGCTATAAAACAAAGAATATTTAATTTGAAATCATAATATGAGAGGAAATAGAGACCGCTTTAATTTTCAAACAAAATACAAGAACATTACAGTAATTAGAAATTGTTTCATTTTGTATAGGATACTGCGCAATAAGTGCAGAATACTATCAAATTCACGAATGTTTTAAGATTTTCAACACAAGACGAAATCGAGTCCTAGAACCACATGATTGTGAAATTTCTACGGGATGTGGGGGAGATTAATACTGTAGAAACAGGGTACGGTTGAAACAAAGTTAATAACTTGCTTAATGGTAGAAATGGTAAAAAAAAGGAAGAAAGAAACGGCTTGCAAGTCTTGCTTGCTTACCGCAAAGGCAACAACGCGATTATGTTGTGTTTTGACCACCAAAAGTAACTATTTTTGATCGAAGTTTTTTTGTACTCGTAATTATTCAGTTACCATCAAGAATAATGTTTTTCTTCAAACGTCATAAAAGTACGTTGTTATGTATTTGTATTCAACAAGCAGAAGTTCAATATTGTCGCCGCCGGCGTAAAAGTATATCCTTGGCAACACATTTACGCCGGCGGCGGACAAAGTAAAATATTATGAAAAATAGTTAGGTTGTAATTCAATAATTTGACAGTTAAAAATGAAACAAATAAACAAAAATAACAAAACAGCATATTCTACGGCAACTTGAAATGCTAGATAAGACAGAATATTTTTTGAAGTTTTGAGCATTTTATAATATTTATAATTTTATTTTCTATGTTTGAAGAAAAAATAGAATGTGTTATTCGGAGTAAATGTGTCTTTGGGTGCTTCGCATGTAATTGTTCGACTCGCTTCGCTCGTCGTTCAAACTTACATGCTCAGCACCCAAAGTATCACATTTACTCCTAATGACACAATATACTATTTGTATATTTTCTTGTTTGTAAATTGAACCTTAAAGTTTATGAAACAGTGATTTATATTATCGTATCATATTTGGATTAGACATTTTATATTAAGTTAGACCAAATGGAGGTATGGGTACGGTTGAAAAATTTTTCATGGGTACGGTTGAAACATTTTTCATGGGTACGGTTGAAACATGGTGTGAACCATATCTTATCAATGAGATATATGAAAAAAGAGATACAAGTGGAGATAAGCAGGGTAAAAATATCCGTACTCTCGAATTATCTGATTTATTTTTTTAATTTTAAAGGGAACTTTTGTACGTTACCTAGAGTTTACCCATATAATTTATAGGTGATCCTTTAAGACTTCAGTACTGTAATTTTTATGTAAATTTTATGTAATAAAACTGTGTAAAAACTTAATTTTTTTTTCATTTTTTGTATGTTTGAAACAAGAAAAGTTTTTTGTTTGAATTGCTTTAGCAAGGTTACTATTGTACCTGGGAAAATAATTATTGTACCTAATTAAATATCGATAAACACCTTTTGATTCGATATGTTCCTTTCAAAAAACCGTAATATAGTAAAAACGTTATGGTAAAACTGTTTCAACCGTACACACTCTCCCCTACACTATATTATCTAAACGATCGCACAATAGTCCCCGGATTCTGTTTTGACCATTGTCTCAATGACGTCTGTGTGGATGGATGAATGTGTGGCGGTATGGTTTTGGTTAGAATTGAAAAATCGGAAGTTAAGTTTACTTGACACACGAAACAAGAAATTCAGTTTATTTCGAATATGAAATTAATTGCAAAAAATATTCCCAATAAAAATTGTTAGTAATATTATTTGGAATATAACATATATAATTATAAATATTGATTAAACTCTATTGAGTTTAGTATCAAATTAAAGGTTTCTTGGTGAAGACTTCACCTTAAATTTGAAAAATGAATTTTTGACGATTGTCAATTGTTTTTTATACAAGTTATTTGAATCCTGCCAAGTTTGGTGTCAAATTAAAATTGCATAAACTATTTTCTAGGTTTGCATATTATTTAGGAATTGCAGTATTCACATAAGTACTTAAAAAATGAATTGAAAATCATGTACAGTTATGTTTTTACTTTGACTTACATATTATACTCGCAAAAGATGGTTGTCCACTCTGTAGACAAGTATCGTTTGCGGTACCAATAATGTGCATTTTAATATTGCAAATCGCAGTTTTTTATTGTCTTTCACATTAATAAAAATGGCAACCATATGCCACAACAAGGACAGTTACTCGTACTTGCAAAAGTGACTGTTAGGCGTGAAATTCGTTGGAAATAAATATATCTGTAATGAAAGCGAAATCAAAAACCGTAAAATTTAGTATCCAGTCTGGTTGAACAGTTAGGTTAGATAGGCATGGACACCACTTTAATATTATTAAACTGAATTTCATTTTTATATAACTAGGACAATTTATTTCAATGATACACACGGTTAAGCATTGTTCTATTTTGGTATTTTTTCATGGTTAATAATATTTAATAATAATATTTTGTAAGATGAGGTTTTTATATTATTATTATTAATGCAAAGATAATAGTCCGTGCAGTAACAAAATTATTTGAATCAATATTAATTTGTTATTGTAACTACATTAGTAATAAAAGAAAATGAAACACCCAAAAATAATAGGAATAAATGAGCAAAGTTCCGGATTATTATTATTATTTATTTCGCTCTAGGGTGTTTCAAGGCATTTATTTTCCTAAGGTTGCCAGCCTTATTTGTTTAATGTACTATATCTTCCACTATTTTTACTTTGTTTTACAATACAAGTATCTATTTTGATTATCGCTGAATTTATTTTGACTAGTTTTGGCGTGGCGTACGTATGCATCTCGTATAACTCAAAAACGATTAGCCGCAGAAAGTTGAAATTTTTTATGTGGGACTGCTATAACATCTAGTTGTGCACCTCTCTTTTTGCAATCGCTAATGGCAAAAGGACACTTTGATCGAAGTTTTTTAAATTTTTCGTACAATTCAAAAACTCAATTATAAAGAACATAAAAAATATCTAGTCCAGATCATATTCTCAAACACATCTCCATTTTTCGCCAAACAAAACCCAAATCTTTCGTAAGATTTTTTCGGCATATGAATATTTTTTATCCTTTAATCGACCCAATTCTCTAACTAAATTATTACTTAGCAACTTACTAATGGTGTCAAAATCGCATCAAAACTTCATGTTTAATGGGGAATCTTTCTTTAGCTTTCAACAAACGATTAATTTTTCTCATAATAAACACGTTATGGTATCAACGTTTTAGAGAATAGGCCCGATTAAATAAATAAAATAAAATTTAACATTCGTGTGATATACCCTTTCAGCACGTATTGTACACGATACTTTTGCAACGACCACAATTAAGTAAAAAATAATAATAATATAAAATTTACATAAAAATATTAAACAGATTATGTTAACATCATTGCTATCAGAATTCACCAAAAATTGTGTTAAAATCTGATAAATCAGGGTCCAACCTTCTTAATCCGTGTAAATTCAGCAAATTTTCTGCAACTGTCAAACTTTTGAATACTTATTTTTAGGTTAGTTCGCTGAGTTATCGTAGCGTGTGATAAAATCATATCACACAGTTGCGGACGCATCTGATTTGCTAACGAGCTTTCATATCACACAGCATTGCCAGTGATATGCAATTTCAGTAATAATTTAGCGTGTGAAGTTATGTCCTTTTCGTAGTGGTCGTCGGAAAATGTTATTTATGTAACAAGATGACTTTCATCGGTTACGCTCTGAGCTATCGCTATCTGGAGCTATTTTTAGAAACGATGGTTCAGATTCGAAGACACCCCCTGGCATCCCTTAGCAGATGACCCCCTGGAATCTCCGGCGTCTGAAATTCAGTTCTCCGTTGGTCGTGAACCGAGACAGTTTTAAAATGTAGTCGCGCTACAGAAAAATATGTATTTTTACGTAGATTTAAGTCATTTCAGTAGTTCTTATTTATCAGATAAGTTAGTGCAACGTTTAAGTTAGTTATAAGAAGTTCTACAATTTAATAAAGTCCAATTTTACAAGTTTTACATCATTTTAAGTGTCGAGTGTCATGATTTCCCAGCTCCCAATTCATCCGCTCCCGATTTAACCACGACTGGTTTCTCCCTTTCCTTTAATAAAGATTCCCTCCTTTTTATTATCCCTATCCTATAGTCAACACCCCCGTTTGCTACATTGACGCAAGTCGGTAGGATTGCCGTGAAAAGTTCTGCAGATTTTTTGCAGAATTGCCATTTTTTTCAATTTTCACGTTGGCTGCGAGTAGTTAGTTTTTGAACTATTTACTCGTTACCGGCAATCAAAAGAACCTGGACCGTAGCACCATAGTCCTCAGTCATGACACTTATAATAATAATTATATAAAATTTCGTAAAAAAAGTGCGTGTTGCAATGGAGTGGCCATGGTATATTCCACCACCAGGGTACATGCCACCACAGCCGTCCTGGTATGTACCACCACCGTCACCATGGGGCCACCAGCATCAGCCAGCGCCGTGGCATCCAGGATATGGGTACTGTTATCCTGCGTACCCGATGCCCACGCCGCAACCACCGCTGATGCCATTGCAACAACATGCGCCATCGGTATCGTGGTCATCACAGCCGCCGCAACCAGTAAGTGTGCCAACGCCCGAGGCGATCAGGGTTGTTGAGACGCCGCTGTCTCTGCCTGCAGCGAAGATAAGCGTGGCCGAGATCGAGGCAATGCTTGCAGCAGAACAGCGAACGGTGGTTGACATACCACGACCGATGGTAACAGATAAGGAAGAGTGCGTCGCAGTCGAAGTGTCAGAGGTCGTCGATAAGGAAAATATCGGCTGGGCTGATGTGCCCTTGAAAACGATTAAAAAGAAGAGGCGCGCACGGAAGCGCAAGGCAGATGCCTGGGCCCAAAAGGACAGCCATTGTGGTACTAGAGCCTGTCAGTACACAATGTGCCAGAAGTCAAGTGTTGGCCCAGGAAAAATCGTTGGCTTCCAAGGCGGCCGTCTCAAGGTCAATCAAGTTAGCACATCACCCCAAGTAACTCAGCATCGGCGACGACGACGAAGGCGACTACGACGACGCTTCCTTAGAGCATGGCGCAGTCAACATCGGCGACACCGACGGCAACGTCGGAGAGCAACACGGCACAGACATTTCCCGAGGGATCGGATTCGCCTCACATCTGTTCTTAGGTTTAGAGTGAGAAGCCTGAAACCCTGAAACCTTTGCCCTGTGAAGAGCCCCCTCCCCCGTGTTATGTTGTGTTGTGTAAAATGAATTTTTTTGTGACCAATGACAATTTTAAGTTTTGTGTACCTACAGCCCGCGGGCATGAGCCCACTTATTTAAACTTTTTTGTGTTAGTTTTAGTTCTGACTTTTCTGTTTAGCATTTAGTTTAAAGAGAGATTTTTATGTTAGAATTAGTTCGTTTATTTAATTTTTGCTATAGTCATCTTGTTTTTTCTTTTAATCTGTATGCGTACCTATGTTGAATTTTTATGGGTTTTGTTAAATTGTTGTTTAAAGTGTTTAAATATTTGCAAATGTTTTGTTTCATTTCAGGTACGCTGTTTCGTTTGATAATTATATCTCTAAGAAGATATAATTATTTTAAGTAGGGGATGGTGTAACAAGATGACTTTCATCGGTTACGCTCTGAGCTATCGCTATCTGGAGCTATTTTTAGAAACGATGGTTCAGATTCGAAGACACCCCCTGGCATCCCTTAGCAGATGACCCCCTGGAATCTCGGGCGTCTGAAATTCAGTTCTCCGTTGGTCGTGAACCGAGACAGTTTTAAAATGTAGTCGCGCTACAGAAAAATATGTATTTTTACGTAGATTTAAGTCATTTCAGTAGTTCTTATTTATCAGATAAGTTAGTGCAACGTTTAAGTTAGTTATAAGAAGTTCTACATTTTTAATAAAACCAATATTTACAGTTTTCCATTATTTAAAGTGTTGAGTGTCATGATTTACCAGCTCCCAATTCATCCGCTCCCAATATAACCACGACTGGTTTGTTCCCTTTCCTTCAATAAAGTTTCCTTCCTTTTTATTATCCCCATCCTATAGCCAACCCCCGTTTGCTACATTTAATTAAACCGACTGAGTCAGTTACCATTCTGTATATGCGAAAACAAACAAATACTTTTGTAAAATTCCTGCTATCGTCTCACAGTAATCACTGCAGTTTCTTGCTTTGAAGTGCATCACATAATGTGCCAAGTGTCAGCGCAAAAACGAGGTAATTTTCCGTGCAGAACCAACCAGTAATGAATGAGACAGCGACAAACGACTGTTGCATCTCGGCTATTGGGTGCATAGTGCTGTGGTTGTTCCTGGTAACGGAGCGTTGCAGACGATGCAGGAATTAAGCAGTGTTATGTGACATTTGAACTCTGGACACTTAAACAACTATAATTTACGTCCGAAGATGCAAAACGGTGTCTTTGGAGGAGCTGACACTGATGTAGTGTCTTATTACCTGCATTTACCTTATTAACGTTACTTACTACAAATCATACGGTATGAAGTTATCACCAGTTAACCCTACGGTCAAAACTTCTTTGAAATAAGATATCCTTATAATATATGAAAATTATTTTTTCAATAAGTACCTATATAAAGAGTTTTCTGAACTCATACTCGTAATAATTATTTATCACGAGTTTGTTAAGTAGGAATACCGTGTGTCTGTCTTAAAGGTGTACATAAGAGATTAACATGGGAAATCAGTTTTTTGCGCATTGTTACTCGGTGTTCTACCGGACAACAATGATTGTAGTGCCAATCGAAAGATCTTATTTTTCTGAATCAAACGATGTAACATACATTATAATTTAGTAGTAATTTGGATCCGTAAATAAAAGTTTAAAGTTTTCAGAATGCTCCAATATATTCAATATCTATCGAAAATAAACATAGTCACCTATGACTGTTTTTGTTTTGATTTCTTTCAAGCTAATAATGGGCGCGTTCAGTAGCATGTTGCTAAACTCAACTGAACGATTTGCTGAGTTTATGATGACTATCATCAGCTGAGTCAACAATTCAGCGCATTTAAAACGCGCTGATTTGTGTCAGCAAGTGATGACTTCTAGTAGAGTAGTAGGTTGGATGTCAAAAATTGAACTGAATAATAAATTTACATGTAAATTATATAGATTGGGTACCAGCAATAGAAAATTGTGTTTTGTAATATGTGAATGAATATTTTCATATTTTACTTTGTTTATATTTATATATTAGATCCAAAATTTGCCCTTACATATTTTACTGACAATGAAGTTGTTCCGGGAAATACTCGTATACTAATTGGTAAGTTTGTAGCAAATTGTTTTTTGAACATTAGTACTTATTAAATTAATTTTATCTTGATAATTTATAGATGTCAATCAAACTCCTGTAATCACGCAAGAAATACAAGTCCCATGTGTACAAAATAGCGTACAAAAAGGTGTTATCTTTACATAAGGGTTTTAATCTTCCTTGATTTTTAATACTCAAAACAAAAATAAATATTAAATATATTACTTAAATAGAAAGTAATATACCACTGATAACTGATAAGTTAAATTTTCCATCACTAACTCAACATGTCGTTCAGCAATACGCTGAAATGCTTACTTGCTATTGCTGAGTTGCTTACTTAGCTGCTGAATGCAACTGAACGCGCCCATTTATTTGACGTTTAAAAATTACGTTATGGAACCAAATTACAACTAAATTGTAATGTATTTTACATCGTGTTATTCAGAAAAATGAAATCTTTCGATTGATTCCACAATATTTATTGTCCTGTAGAACACCGAGCAACAGCACATAAAAAACTGATTTCCCATGTTAATCTCCTGTGTACACCTTTAAGACAGACACACGGTATATCCGATTTAAATCTTGTTTCTATCATGTAGGGTTTCTATAATACCTCATTTGAATAGTATACCGGGTGCATAATTGTAATGTAGCGTATATGCATTTCAATGCTATTTATTATTATATTACTGTATCTTTTTACCTGTTCACTTTACAGCCAAAGTGTAAATACAAAAGTTGTTCAGTATTTAAAATTGCATAAATTAAGGCCCATTTAGATTACCAAAATATAAATGTTTCACGATATATCAATAAAATTAATATTTATTAGAAAAACTGTGATACAGTCATGAAAAATTATACAGGAACAAAATATATTTGACACGACGTTAAATGACATGTCATTCTAGCCACTTAACTTATGATTAGCTATTGCAATGTCGTGTATGGTAGATAATAGTAATTAAAGTATCGAGGGTGTTATAAGGACAATAACGCCTATGGCCAACAATATACTTTCCGAGGATTTCTGGCCCGAGCTATGTATGTACATGTACATACTTTCGTTGACCGAAGGTATTATTGTCCGTTTAACGCCCGTGGTGCGTTCAACGTTTAATGACTGACCTATGTATTATTTTATTAAATATTTTTATAGATTTTTCTCTTATCATTGTAATTTGTGTTAATCTATTAGCTTCCAAACGCTGTATTTAAGTAACGCGATATTCTTATTACAATACCGATTTGTTTATTTCAATGTTTCTATCTGTCAATTGATGTCAGTGTTTGTGTATTTTGTCCAATACCAACAACGCTGTTATTTAGTATATAACAATAACAAACCTGAAAGCAGGGTTGTTATGATAACAATAACGTAACGGTCGGATATTAAAGTTAACATATACCTAGCTTTTACCATAGTTTCAAAATAGAAAATATTGCATACACCATCCGCCGATTTTAGAACGATATCGCTAAATACATGTAAACGAATTCTCCACATTAAGTTTTTCCATACAAATATAATTCCCTACTAATAACGAAGATTCAGTTCAATTCCGAACGTAGTTATTCCACTTTTTATATTTATTATTTGTTTATTGTTATGTCAATATAATAGTATATTGTGTCATTAGGAGTAAATGTGATACTTTGTGTGCTGAGCATGTAAGTTTGAACGACGAGCGAAGCGAGTCGGACAATTACAGCGAAGCACCCAAAGTCACATTTACTCCGAATAACACGTGCTATTTTTTCTTCAAACATAGAAAATACAATTATAAATCACTAAAAAATTCACAAAAGTTAAAAAAATATTCTATTTTATCCAGCATTTCTAGTTGCCATAGAATATTCTGTTTTGTTATTTTTGTTTATTTGTTTCATTATTAACTGTCAAATTATGAATTACAACCTAACTATTTGTCATAATATTTCACTTTGTCCGCCGCCGGAGTAAAAGTGTTGTCAAGGAGACACTTTTACGCCGGCGGCGACAATATTGAACTTCTGCTTGTTGAATACAAATACATAACAACGCACTTTTATGACGTTTGAAGAAAAAATAATTATTTGCACACATTACCAGATTTTCAAATTGAGTATTTTGGTTTATTTATTCGATATTTTAATTTCACGGGTCATGTATATACATCGTGTTTATGTATGTATAGGATTATAAGTAGTAGATAATAATCTCGCGAAAGTACTATAATTTATTATAAAGAAACATAATGATCCGATTTTTATACACTTTTCCAACGTAAACACACAGAGATGATTACAGTAATTTTGCATACATAATAAGAGAAATGTCAGCAGAACCGTAAACTTCTTTACAATTTCTTTATTGCGCGTTACGTACTAATATACTCAATGTTTTATTTACACTCTACTCACATAAAATTCTTTGCAAGGACATGTTTAATGTTAACAAACTACGCCAGGATAATTGTGTAATAGATTACATCTATCAAATTAATTTTAACAGTATTAGAAGATGGCAATAAATCTTAATTGGATGGCCTAGAAGTGTGTGATTTCATGTGAAATTAATTTGGGAATGCAGTTTAAAATATTGCTATTTGTACATAAATTGTTTGACCGGAATTTTAAAATATGTTTTAGATTAGATAGTTAATTATTTCTAAATTTAGTTTGATCTTATAGGTTTGCCGATTAAGCAAGAATTATAATTCACACGGTTATATATTAGTTAAAAATAATGTTTTCGTAACAAATATTCAAGAAAAATAAGTTATTTCATTCAAAGAAAATATTGAAATCATAAAAAAAACTCTAGATTATTGCGGAAATATATGTTTTCAGGACCCTGGAGAAGAAGTAACGAAACTTCATAATAGTAAGTTTCGTGATAGAAGTAATAGTTAACTGAATACACAAAATAAATTCAATTTATCGAGTACATGCGCCGATTGTGGAATGCCATTTTTATTAAATTATAAAAAATATATCAAAAAGCACCAACCACCTATAATATTTGCTATTATATTATTTTCAGACACCATGCTTTATTATTTACCTTCTTCAAGGATAAGAAAGTATAGAAATCATGAAAAATATTTAGAGGATATTCGTGAATTTTTAATCCGTTTTCCATTTTCTCAACGAAGACTTTAAGGACTAACAAGAAATGATTATTTCAACTTCCTTTTGTGACAATGTGTAAAATTTATTAGATTTTGGGGATATCAGAAATGTAATTAGCTTTTAAAAAAGAGTTCCAAAGTATAGATGTTAGCAATAATACATAGAATACGAATTATCACATAACATAAAATAAAATAAACATTTCTTAAATTAGAATCATATGTACGAGTATCAAGAAACCATTCTAAATTTTCCTGCATTATTAAATACCTTTAAAGGATTATTCATTTCATATTCACATCTCTCTCTAGTTGCATTTAGGAACAGTACTCCTAACAAATTGAAGACCCTGCTGCAAGGTAGCTCCACAAATTTATGTATCGAAATAAATGAAAAAAAAAATAAATGTTTTATTCCGATATATGTTAACTTTATGAAAATAAGAATATATCAATTTATTTATATAGGCAAAAGTTTAAATATGGAGTAGATTATAACTAATAATATTTCCTAATAAACTATTTATTTAGTAACAAATTGTGGAGAATACTTCGTTCTTGCTACCAAAAAGGATAAAATGATTGAAAACATAACTTTAATTGACCAATATATTTATTAATACTTATTTATTATTAACAATAGTTATTTTTCTACAATCGTTGCACAATATCGACATTGTTATTCCATTTTTGGTTAGGAAATGTTCAAAATTGTCGCTCTAGGGCGACAAAGTGACATATTGTCGCACTAGCGCGACAAAAACAAAAAAATAAGTTAGGTAAAAGAAGTAAATGATGCGTTGGATTTTTCTGGTAATAACCTTGCAATTGCAAATACAGTTGGCATATACGTACATACACTTCAACTTAATCACCATAAACGTATTCACTCTGTAGACCAAAGATAATTTTGAAAATTAATGAACAATGTCAAGCTGTAGAAAAAAATTAATTTTCAAAATTATCTTTGGTCACGCCTATAACAATTCAGTAAAATTGTAGTTACCCATGTCACCGTAATCATGACAACGTTTATGAACAAAATAAACATTTTCAAAGAAATCATAATTTGACACATGGAGTACATTTGACATAAAGTCTACAGAGTGAATACGTTTATGGTGATTAAGTTGAAGTGTATGTACGTATATGCCAACTGTATTTGCAATAGCAAGGTTATTACCAGAAAAATCCAATGCATCATTTACTTTTATCTAATTTATTTTTGTTTTATTTTTGTCGCACTAGTGCGACAATATGTCACTTTGTCGCCCTAGAGCGACAATTTTGAACATTTCCTAACTAAAAATGGAATAACAATGTCGATATTGTGCAACGATTGTAGAAAAATAATATTTTAGTTAAACTTAAGATAAATTATTTATTATTTCGTACATTTCTATAAAATTTGATGCAAAATAGTTGTTAGTAACAACATTTATTTGCCCTTGTACATGCGTTTGTCTGAAGATAATTTTTAACTTGAAAATCTATTAGATTTCGGCAAATGAAACAGGTGTTCAAAGTTCTAATGCTCGCGCTTAGTATTTGTTAGCGATCGCATGTTTCACAATTATACCATACTATTTTATTCAATTACCAAATTCTGAAAGTCTCTAGTAATATTTTGGTGCTGAATTATGTAGGTTAGTTCACTAATAGAGCCCTAATTCTTGCGAACACATTTTTCCATCCATTCACTACATGAAATGTGGCCGCAGTTCTACGATTGAACACGACATTGTACTTTCACATTTAAATCAATTCTTTCGATGAAATCACTTGAAAATAATAACGGACTTTCAGTTACACTTATCGCTTCAAACTGTTAACTGTCAATACATTTTTAAAGGAGCGTGCAGATTTTACACACTTTCTAAAAATTTGCATTTAGGTAATTATCGTTCATCAAATCATAATTCATAAAATTATAAAAATATTGGCGTGTTATGAAATACGGTAATTTCGCGAAGTTCATTTCACGAATTTGTAATTAATTTTCAATTCAGGTAATACAAACTTTTATGTTGAAAGTTGATACAGAAGCACGCATCGTCTTAACTTGGAAATTAATTTTCATCCTATATTTTCGTTGAAGTATGATTAAGAAGTGATTAATGGACAGATGATTAACTATTATAATTTAATGGAGATTTGATTTTAAAAATAATTCAAGTTTGTCTGATACCTATCTGAAAAAATCTGGTGTGCGCACCACATTACTTTCTTATACATATAAAACCAATTGATCACGTATGACTTGTTCCTTGCGTATGACTTTATTTTTATAATTATATGACATATAGATGTTAAACCTGTTCAATTTTTTTTTTATTGTCATTGTAACTATCGTTTTCTTTTAAAATATTAATTAATACCTATTCTTTAAAACTTTGTAACTAATAATACAAATATTGCTTTTATAATATTTCAAAAGTGCAAATAACATTTTATGTTTCAACTGCTAACATCTTCCATTTGAAACTTTTTTCACATCTGATTCTATTTTTGAATTTATTGTTTTGTGTCCAGTAAACTTCCTCTTCCGGTTTTTCAATTTCATTTAAAATCAACTCATTTCTTCATATTTTCATGAAGCTTATAAATTTCAAGTTTCGTTTACATACCGTGTCTCGTTCATGAGATGCACACGGATATCCATCCATCCTCACACACCGACATCATTGAAAAATTGGTCTTAAGGTGAACCATACGGGCTGAAGATAGTGCAAGATGAACATGACTTTTTTGAAACAATATATCACTATTATAATAAATGAAACATATAATGTTTTATACCTACGTTTGTAGATAAAAGTCCAAAGTTTTGTAATAAATTTTAAAATGCCAATTTTGTTTACATATTATACATGAACATAATTTTCAAAGTAGTCAAATATATGTCACACATTCCCATGAACGACTACAGTAATACAAATAATGTGTATATTTATAAATATGATCGTCTATAACATACTAAAATTATTTTACATTTGAATTTACAGTTTTTGAGAAACAAATAAAAATATACGAAAAAGTGTGTTTTTTGGTATATTCTTATTTGTTTCTCAAAAACTGTAAATTCAAATGTAAAATAATTTTAGTATGTTATAGACGATTATATTTATAAATATACGAATTATTTTCATTACTGTCGTCGTTCATGGGAATTAGAAATTCAGTATCAAAATTCTAAATTTTTGACCAACTAGACTTCAACGAATATTTTTTTATAGTTGAATGTTTCAGTTATCCTTTTCATCCACATATATAAATACTAGAATGTTCAAAGACTTCACAGTAATAATTGTTTTGTTTTTCGATAAGAATAATTGTAAGAAATAATTTATTGAAATTTGAATTTGCAAAACAAAATTCATGGGAGTGAACGAACCCAACAAAAATATGTTCTTCATCTGATATTGCAATGTACAAGTCACTGTAAAAAATCCATGATATTTTGACGAATGGAGGGTGTTGGACCATAAAGAACATGAAAATAAATAAAGAATACAGAATTTGCTGTTTTTTACCTCCCGCCTACCTCTAGGTAAGGGAGGTATTGTTTTTGGTCAAAAAATTGGGTAGTGAGTTTTTAATGAATAAGCACGTTTTAGGGTCCCTACAATACGATTTTACTATTTTCGCGATGATGTCTGTATGTATGTATGTATGTATGTATGTATGTATGTATGTATGTGTGTGTGTAGTCTGTGGCAATTTTTTCGTCTCGCATAACTCAAATACTATAATACCAAAAAATACAATTTTGTGAATTATTGCTTCTTATATTTAAATGAAGAGCTGATTAGATTTTGAATATAATTGGTCAACCGGAAGTAGTAGTTTACTTGAAGCCCTTAACAGTTTTTCGTGAAAAAACACGGTTAAATTTCCTTTTTCAACAATTTATGTTATTTTGAAAGTTGAAGAATATTTAATTTTACATGTGTTTCGATTACACTAATTTTATTAATTTCCTTTAGATTTAGAGATAATAAAATATAAAGAAATTAGATTTTACAAATCTTGCATTCCTAGTACACCATGAAAACATTTACAAATTTTCAATTTTTTCCTTCGAAATGTGACACATGTCATTGTGATTGTGAAGCGGTTTTCTTAGTGAAATATATGTCAAAAAAATTCAATAAATATACGAAAGAAAATTTAAATTCTCAAATATAAATAGAAAATAAACAAATAAGAAGGTATGTTTTTGTATCAAATACTATTTTGTACCGTTTAAGAGTAGTATTGGGCGGGAGGTTATGTGCTGGCCACATCAGATTTTTAAAAAAATAAAGGGTTCGTTCTTTCGACGCGTATGTTTGACCTTAACGGATTCAGTGGACCACAAAATATAGGTATATTTCCAAAAAATCTCTACAGCGATTTTTTTATGATTTCAATACTTCGTTAAACTTTGTATGAGAAAATAATAAATGATTTACTTGCTAATCACCCTAAGTTTAAAACTATAGAAACTAAAATTGTTGATACCTTAGTTTACTATTTAAGATCCCTAGATATATGCGAGTACATATCCCACACGGTAGTGTAGTACGAACCGTGAAACACAGTTAACTAACAATCAATATCATCCAATTATTTTTCTCCTAGCACACATCACATTCTCGTCCTTTTCACATTCATACCACTTATTTATTCCTTCTTCACCCTCAATCTCGCCCGCATATATTAATTTCATCAATCTTTCATTCGACATTCGCTTGAGATGACCAAACCTACGAATCTGACTCACTCCTACTTTTCAACAAGCTTACATCTCCTATAAAAATTAATCTTAAGCATTTCTGCTTCCCTACAAAAATTTTAAACATTTATTTATTAATAAAATTCTGGTGTGATTAGCATGTCAATCTGTATTTGAATGCATTATCTTGACATATTCAGGATGATTAGAACAATGGGATTCAGTTGACTATAAAAAATTAATTAGAAATTTGTAAGACTGATACACAAATTTAGACAATATTCATAAACAAAATCGCTGTTTCATTTATTATTCCTATAATTCTTCTACTACTCATAAGAAATTTTAGTCTAATCAATTTCAAGAAGTATTATGTGAAAATTTATTTAAATTATTCAAATTAACAGTAACAATATAAATTTCTGAATTAAAATAAATATAGTTGCTAAGAATGAATTTTAGTAAAATAAAATGAACCATCTACAGATATATGCAATCACATTATTAATTAAATAGCTCCGTGGTAACGCATCGGACTGTGGATCGTGAGATCGTCAGTTCGAATCCCGCTACCGACAGTTGCCAATTTAAATTTACCCCTGTGGTTCCCCCTCAACTAACAACTTTGAGGGTTATGACTTAACGGATGGTAACCGCATTTCATACGCAAAAATATATCACTTATCGAGATCTGCGTAAGCAGAGTGCCACACCCTTAATGTGTAAAAGTCGTAATGATATATTTATTTATTTTATTTATTATTAATTAATCTGTAAAATATTGTTTCAAAGTTGCGTGAATATATTTGCTCATTTACTTATTCAGATATAATTACTACATAAATATTTACAGAAATTCTAAACCGTTAGAGGAAAACACCTCCTAAGCACTTAAGAAGAGAATTAAAACGAAAGAAAAACATTAACAGGCAGATTCATCAAAAGAATTAGCGCTAATCCTATTTTTATTATTAGTCGTAACTTCAGTTACC
This sequence comes from Poecilus cupreus, assembly GCA_963942605.1. NCBI lineage: Eukaryota > Metazoa > Arthropoda > Insecta > Coleoptera > Carabidae > Poecilus > Poecilus cupreus. The sequence continues at coordinate 23,311,344 of OZ012718.1, forward strand.
ATCCTCAAAACATATTTATGTTAACTAAGGTTGTAGTTACGATAGGTTAACATAAAATTTGACACATTTTGTTAATTTAATTAATTTAGAAATAAAGTTACAGAGGTTGAAAAAAATGGAATTAGCGTTAATTCTTTTGATGAATCTGCCAGTTAGGAATTATTTTAATTTGAATATTGTACGCTAATTTGTTTAAAAAACTATATTTAATGATTGTTTCTAAATTGATTAACTGTAAATTGAACGTTACCGGTAATAGCTTACTGCGTGCTAGGTGCCTGCAAGCAATTTTACATGGCTGTCACGGCTAACATGATAATATACTCGCAATTAACATTGTGCGCAAGTAAAATTACAAATTTGTATTTTTTATTAATAACAGATCTTCATTATTATCATATTTATGACACACCGCGTCGTTTTTACTACTTGAAGGCGAAACCTTCTTACAAACAAGTTAAATTCAAAGTATTAAGTTCTTAATAATACAGACATTTCTATATTTTATATCCGAATAAAAACTAAACTATTTTAATCTATGACTGTGAAGCATATTTTCTAAAGGTTAATTTTAAGAAATTCTTGTGTATAAACACGGCATTAATCTTGAAACCAATTTTTATTTTTTGACAACACAAATCACTGCAATTTTTTTTATCACTAGTTATTTTATAATAAATTTGGTCATATTAATAATCTGTTCTTAGCCCTGGACCTTTACACTGGGGTCTAAGAAACTTCGATGCTACCTCGTAAATTCAGTTCTATAACCCTAAACAAATATTTAATATGTAAAATCTCTGTGTTTGTTCTCATAGTCCAAAATAAAAAGATAAGTTTTGGCAAAATGATGTGTTTTGAACAAAGTATATGGTTCAGAAACGTTATTAACTGTTTAATGTTTTTCTTTTCTTGGGGTTTCCAAAACCCCGGTGTGACGTTTGTGCAACTGTGAAAGTAGTGAATGTCAAGGATTAAATTTGTACAAATAGTGCGAATTATTTATTGCGTTTAATAAATTTTGAATTTTATAACTTTAATTTTCATTTCTTTTCAAATACATGTTTCATAAATAAATATTTCAATAGTTATTATATAGAAGTCAAGAAAATTTACTAGCCCTAAAATTATAAATCTACAAAAGTAATCTAATATATCACTTTTTATTACACATCAAGCATGATTTATTTATTTATTTGAAGCTTTTTACAGTTTGAAGAATTTTTCAATTATACACAGCTGATATTTCAGAGCACTGGGACTCAATAGTATTTTGATTATAAATTGAAGTGAGCGAGGTTTGAACTCTCGAACTCTTAACTTGTGAGTTGAGCATTCTATACAGACGATTGCAAATGATCGTATTATATGTATAATTAATAAAATTATTGCAAATTTTATTTGTATACATATAACGATATAAAAAATATTTCGAATCCAATTGTTTTCATGAATGAATTGTAAATTAATCTAAATTTAATACAGTGTGATTAATAACATACAAAGAAGATTGAAAGTGTAGCTAGAGGGACATAAAATAATGTATTTTCCTTAATAAATTTGTCACATTAATTACAGAAATTCTACGTTTGGAAATATTACAGGTAAATGATACATAGCAACAACATGATGATAGAAACAGTAACTGAGTAACAACAAATTGCTATTTATAAATCAGAGCCTTCATATAGATATCTATAACTTCTCTTATGTGTCTGCCATTGGCACATTTCAATCTTGTTATAACTTTTAACAATAACTAGCCTCATCAGATTTCTTTGGTAGGTGAAGATGAATGGCTCTTTTGTGTTCTGTAATTCTTGTTATTATCGTTCTGCTAGTCTGCCTAATGTAACATTTTCCACATTTGTATGGAATTTTGTAAATTGCAAAGGACTAAAGCGGAAAAATATTCTTCGCACTCTTCAACTTATGATGTAATTTCAGATGTGGAGCAAAAGGTACTAACATGTTATTTCTTGACAGTAATCGTCCAATTTTGTCTGTAACATTTAAGACGTAGGACATAAGCACACACTTTTGATTCAAGGTTAGTTTTTTTTTTCTTTTATGAAGAAAAGATTGTGAAATTTAATAAAAAATTTATTTATTACTATGAGTCTTGAAAGCTTTTCCACTTATTAAATACTTTTCAGAAAAGTGGTGTAATAATATACTCCACCTTAAAGGAAAGCAGATTAGAGGAAATCTAGAAATATATAAAATATCGAGTTCAACACACGTCCAACAATTAACGCGGACATAAATATTACAATTAGTTTGATTACACATCTACAGGAACTTTGTATTCAGGGCAACTATTTACCATTTTCACATTTAGAAAAACCAGTAATCCGTCCAGCATTTAACGTTATTTCTTCTCCACATAACTATAAGTATTTACGACAATTTCTACGATGGGAGAAAACCAACATCTATAATAATTTTGTTGTCGAGCGTTGGTTGTTTGCCGCACTTTCACGGCCAGCTCTGCGCATGCGCATACGTAGTAATTTAGGAAACAATTAGAGCACAGATTGTTTATACCTTGTAATTATTTTGACAGTTCAAGACGTCGTGAGTGATGATTAGCATTATTTTCCTGGAATAGAGCTGCTAGAACAGAAGTTTCCAGGTGCAACCACGGCGGAAACGTGTTGAAAGCTTTCGAGAAAGAATGTGTATTTGACGGACTAAAAAGTTTTAAGATTATTTTATTATTAAATGTTTAATAGATGAAATGCGAGATTGAAATGGCATTTCATTGTAGATGGTTTTTATTTGAATCATTTACTATGAATATAAATTTGTTATGAATCAATATCACTGTAATAAAAATAAAACTGTACATACTTTTGTAACTAAAGAGTTATTTATAATAATAAATTAGTTTTTATAAAAATATTGCTGGTCTCAAAGATGATAGATTTTTGAAATGATTTAATACTGAACCATTTTTCAGTATTGACATAAATTGTTTTTGTAAAATAATGATCCTCTTTGTTTGTTTTCAACTATACCTATTGAATTAAACAATTTTATTTTCAAAAATTACACATTTAGTGGTAATGGAGAAGCCGAGAATTTCTCAGTTAAGTTTTATGTGATGTTTGGTGTGACCTTATGAAATAATCAAATATTATGAATTCGAAATTTTATCCAAAAGAAAGTTGTTTCCTACATTCTTAAATTTAAAATCTAGGAAGAACATGTTATTAATAATTTATTAGAAAACACATTAACACCGGAAATAATAAATATAAATATTAATTGATGAATTTCTCTCATTCTCAAACGCAATTTGGAATTTTAACAATTCAATTAAGTATTATTTCTGAAAGCTTATTCTTGTTTTTATTTTACGAAACAACTCCATGGTAACGTATCGAACTATGGATTATGAGATCTTCAATTCGAATTCCATAGCCGACAATTGGCATTTTAACTTTACCCCATGACTTGACCGCACTTCACGAGCATAAATATATTGCCTATTGAGATTTACGAAAGTAGAGTACCACACCCAAAGAGAGTACATAGTATGTTAATGTATTTATTTGCTTTATTTGTATGAATATGGTTGATTATTCCGTAAAATGTTATAATTTTAGCATTATACATGAACCAAACGATGTTATCGATTTTTAAAATGTTTTGTTCACATATATAAAGATTCATACATCTGTAAAAACACCAAATACCATAGTGCATTACTTATCCGTCTTAATAAAATAAGTAAATTGACAATTAAAAAGACAGTTTCTTAAAAATAGAATTATTGAAGCATTAATTAAGACACCATTGCATCAGTACTTCAATGAAATTAACTGTTTATGCTATTTTGTAATATCATATTTATATTATTAATATCTTCTTGTCTCATTGACTATTGAAGTCTCTTACAGTTTCACAGCTCGTTGAAGTCTCTCGCCTAACAGTGTAGATATTTACGGTTAAGAGTCTTTTATGGAAACCTCATGTTCATACTATAGTAAACTTAATTTGATATGCTATCAATTTTGGCATTTGAATATAAAATAAATATAAATTTATCATCACGCCATTTACCCATTTCTAGGTATGACACTCTGCTCAGTGAAGATCAGAATTAAATGGTAAATGGCGTCATGATAAATTTATTTATGTTCTACTGTATTATAATTACTTGTTTATGATATTGTTAAGCGTCCGTATAGTGGCTCTTTGTGGACCAGTCCGGAGTAAAAACAATAAAACATAAACAACTTGGAAAAACCAAACAACAGGAAAAAGCACACTTCGAAATATAATTTGCAATACAGTCGAATATAAAATATTGTATGTAACACGTACATAATAGGGTATTATTAACTCGCCCACAAAACCCAACATTATGTGCCTGTTCCATAAATATCTATTATTTATATAGGGCCTTTATTTTCAACCTCAGATAAACTAGAGAATAAATTTATCGATAAAATAAATAAAAAATATCAAAATCATAGCTTAAATGATGATTATTATTCTAGCTGTCATCTTATGGTTTTTTACCTACCGCACATATATGTAAGGGTGGTATTGTAACGGGTTAAAATTTTCGGTAGTGAGTTTTCAACGGATAAGCACGTTTTGGGGTCCCTAGATTACGATTTCATTATTTTCACGATCACGTCTGTCTGTTTGTGTGTGTTAGTCTGTGTAGCGATTTTTTCGTACACGATAACTCAAAATTTAATAAAGATATCATTTTGAAATTTCTTATTTATAATTTGAATGTTGAAGTTACGAGCTGATTAGATTTTGGGAGCAATCTATAAACTGGAAGTGGTAGTTTACTTGAAGACTTGTCAGGTGTTTTAGGTATATCTCAGTAAATAATTGAGTTACAATAAATTTCGTTATAATAAAGAAAAATGTAGAATAGTATTGGCTACAATTTTGCACCGTTTTGAAATTAAAATTTTGGGAAGTTATGTGTTGGCCACAACATATTCTATTGACAATATCATTTTCAAACTTTATTTTTAGACCTTGGATGTTTTAAGAACAGGTTAGATTTTGGTGGCTGACCATCTACCGGGAGTGATACTTTACTTGAAGGCTTATAAGGTGTTTTGAGCATATCTCAGTAAATAATTGAGTTAGAACAAATTTTGCTATTATAAAAAATATGTTAAATAATATTAGACACAATTTTTATTTGAAACTTTTCTTCTATTTTGCAACGTTAAAAATTAATTAAGCGGGAGGTTATGTGCTGGCCACATCAGATTTTTTGTTTTTGTTTATTATCTGAGATTAGAAATACCGGACTGTAATAAAATACTCGTGTCATATCACGACCCCATTTTTAGTAAAATATTTATATTCTATATAATTTTATTAAATTATGTTTGTATGAACGCTAATGATAATCATAAAATTGTGAAGCCATTTTCAAACTACACCAATTCCAATTTAACTTTATAATTTGCTGATTTAAGCTTCTAACCTATAAATCAACCTTCGTGGAATGTGTATCAATTTAATCAATCAACATTTATGACATCCTCCATCACTTGATCGCCATCGACATCCGACAACACACCTCTGCATCTTTACCTTTCTCCAAGAGTGCAGCTCTCGCGTGTCTTCTCTCAAACGTACTTATGCTCTGTAAACATGGCTATTAGCTTCGGATTGCGTGTGCGGGACTACGTGCTGCTACGTTCTACAGCAACGTACACACTCTAATTCATCGTTATAATCTTCAAGTAGTGGTGTTTGGATTGCATCCGCTGTTGAAGAAATAGAAACTGTTTAATTGTCACTTGGATTGTTAAGCTTCGGCGGCATTGTCTACGTGACGATGATTAGATGATAGAGTTTTTTAGTTGTTTATGCTTTTTCTGTGGTTACGAGTTTTGTTTTGTGGTTATAGTTTCTTGAAAAACCTAAGTAAATTGAGGTATTAAATGCAGCAATTATATAATGTTTAAGTAAATAAGTACTCCTAAATATATTTTAATTATTTAAGTACGTTGTTAATTAAGAAATTATTGAATGTTTTTTATTCCAGAAATATTAAGACTAATTACTGTACATGTTTATATACAGGACCAATTGTTAGCTAAGAACGCCATATTTTAAACAGTATTTTGTTTTTACCTCCTACACATACCTGTACAGAGTGTAGAATTGAAATGTAGCAAATAGAGATTTCAATGCTATTTTCTATATTGCTGTATTTTTTTACCTATTCAATTTACAGCAAAAGTGTAAGTACAAAAGTTGTTCAGAATTTTAAAATACATGTAAGGCCCATTTGATTACCTAAATATTATTTCACAATATACCTTAAAATTAACATCTATTAGAGAAATTGTAACACGGTCACGGAAAATTAAACGAAAAAAGGAAAAATGTTCGATTTTTTATGAAACAATTTTAGATTTACTATTTATCACACAGAAAAGAGCTCTCAAATTGTTTTCTAAAATGTCAAATATTTTTCGCGCCGCCGTCCGTCATTGATACAATTACATATCTCTAAATCGGTCGGAAATCATGTTTTTGTCGTACTAGTTCGACAAAAATTGCTAACTTTTTATGGTTATATGTTGGCATCACTTCACTAATTTTAGCTAACTTCTGACGCTAGAAGTGTCAAAGTATTACATTGACTTTAATTATGGTAATATATCTAGAATTGAGTATTTGCAATACAAGAAAACATAATGTTTATGGATTTTAAACATATTTGTAAGTAATTATAATTGAATTTGCAGTGTAAAATCCAAATAAAAATATGTAGATATTTTTGGTTATTATGATATTGAAAATAAACATAATTGACATTCAAATATTGTGAAGTGAGCAACATAAAAAATTCCCTGTCATTAAGAAAATGAGTAATAAATTAAATTTATTTATTAAATTTGCATAAATGTTGGCGTGAAAAATTTTGTGTATCCCTCGGTTGGAAACTATTTTGCGAGTGCTCGTATTTGTAGGACTCGCCTACGGATCGTCCTATCAAAATAAACTCGTACTCTCAAATAACTATCTCGTTTTTGTTTAATTTTCAACTGTAATTTCACAAGAGCTTTTTATTTTGCCGGATAAATTTCTGTTTGTCACAAAACCTTGTTACCTAGCAATTTGACAAGAAAACTATTTTAATAAAATCACGATACCGTAGGTGGAGTGATTTTATTTTTTAAACAGGTTATTAGGTTCAAGGTTATATGTTGGCACATTAGATTATTTAAATTCTATAATTTATAAGTTGATCATTTTTAGATAAACAATAATAGCACGCTAATGTTTTTAACAATTAATTATTTATTTTATGTTTGTTTATATTCCATTTGAACTTTTGCACGGACTTAACTACGTAATTAGCTGACATATAAAATCTGTAATGAATTTCTGAAACAATAATGTGTATTTCATTTAATACTAGATAAAAATGTATATAACTATAAATAGTTATATATAGTTAATAATATCGAATAACAAGCAAGCAGTAATTTATTTTCAGCTGTAAAACGTTACTAAATATTTTTCAACACAGATTTTTTACAATGTTCTGATTTACTTATACATTATAGCTAATTACGTTACGTGATTTGCCGCTTCAAGTAAAGTGCTATTAATTTTTTATCTCTCGCAATCTATCAACCGAAGTTGGTAGTCTATTTGAAGAGCTCTAAGTTTTTTCAAACATATATTAGTAAATAATAATTAATTTATAATAATTTTTACTAAATTTAAAAAGATGTCAAATTATATTAGCTTCAATTTTTATTTGAAAATTTGTTCTCTATTTTGTATTGTTACAAATTACTTCACGTTGTTCAGGCGGAGGGTTAATCCTCCAGTTGACGGGCTGGGTCTATGAGACCTGTAAATATTCATTTTGTATTTTATATTAAAAATATTCTTTAGCTTCTTGTTTCCTTCCTGTTTTTAAGGCATGTTATTCTTCAATTTTTATTTCAACTCTGTCGTTTAGCTACAAGAAAAGCTTTGGGCCTCTCAGGCTCACCCCCTGATTCGTGTAATTTATTTCTTCTATTTTATATTTATAAATATACATTTTGTGCTTGAACGTTAATGTATATTGAATTTCTAATTTTTGTATGATGGTTGATTAATTTCCTGTATGCTTAAGCATATTTTTTGTTATTGTCTTTTCCATTTTTTTTATGTTAAACTTAAGATTTTGTTGTAATAAATAGTAACTCTTGAGTTAATGTTTTTTTCGCAATTATTTGCACGTTTAATAGTATAAAATAAATTAGGTTAACAGTAGAATAGAAAAAAATCAACATATTAATGTGTTATAAACGTCAAAGTTATGGTCTAAAATACTCAGTCCGTCGAAGGGTGTGATTATAAGCATAAATGTAATATTTATTTGGACAACACACCTATTTCTTTGTTTCTGCTGCCGTATCTATTAAAAACTTTTATAACCATAATATCCATTTGTCACTCTCGGCGATGTTTCGCTGTTATGTCATTTACGCAACACTTACTCAAATACACTTTAAACCATAAAATGAATTATAATAATAGATAATCCTTTATGGATTTGTCAAGCTCAAGATAATGTGTCGCGCTTCCAGTCGCATGCGAAGCATGGCTTATTCGGCATTAAAGCGAAAGACTAACTGCAGGAGAAAGTCAGGGGAATAATAAGTGTACGCCGTTTGTTTCATTTTTGGATTCACATTTTATGGATTAATGGCTGCACTTGCGAAAGAGGGATAATAGTACGTTGGTTCGCACTGTATTTACATAACAATCGATGTTTAACCAATATAACTATTTATTTGATAACGTAGACAATGAGTACTATTTAAGACTTGAAAGTACATATTGTAGTTATATGTTTTATTTCCTTTTAATAATCATATACGTTGAATATAAATCATAGAGAAATGAATAGTATAAATTAATAGGTTTATAATAAATACTAATGCCTTTGTGTGTGTTTAGAAAACACCAGTTATTATAATTGTAAATAACAGAAAACTGTGTAGAGTGTAGAGAATTTTAAGGTGAAATATATGCTGTGAAGATATGTGCACTTCACATGTCAAATTATTTGTTTGAAATAAAATAGCACAAGTAGAAAAAGCTTTCAGAAATAATAGTAAACTAAAAGATTAAAAGTGTGTAATTTTTTATTAAAATATAGCGTTTCAAAAAACTGAACGTAATTTTTCGTCAGGCTAATAAATATGCAACGTAAACAAGTAAATAGAAACAGCGACTAAGTATCAACAAATTAAAACATATAAAACAGAAGAAGCCGTGTGTTGTTCAACTCGTAGCCTTCATTCTAATTCACTGTATTCCTTCTTTTTATAAATTATTATCTTATATATTATTCGAGACGTGTAACAAATTTGGAGTAAATAATACAAAATGTAGCATTTCAAGAGTTATCAAAACAAGCAAAATTGAAATGCATTTTTTATGTACTATAAATATCTTTAGTTTGTAACCAATGAGTAAATAATTATTTCAAAAATACAAATTTGCGAATGATTTCTCAAAATTAAACCATTTTTTAGTATTATATGTATAAGGTGCTTCAATAAGTTGAAAAACTTAGTAAAATTATAAAAACTTGGATACAAATATTGTATTTGAATACATCATTTCAAATTGTTCTACATAAATCTTCATCAGAAATCAGGAAATAAATGAATAGCATTTAATATTAATAAAAATAATAATAATAACTTTATTCCCTGGATCATGATTACATGATTACATGATTATCAGATAATATATTGAGAACTAAATAATACAAAATATAAAAATACTATGCTTACATTAAGTAGGTATGTTTACATATTGGTGTCATATATTCTTTGCAGGGAGTAAAAACAATATTTAATTAAATACATTTTAAGTTCCTTTATAGTTTATAGTGTACATAATACATACTCGATTTGTGTTGAAGTAAAACTAGATTTTTTTGCTGTGAGTATTGTACGTGTACGTATGAATATTTCCCTCAAAAAATTTCAACCAATTACGTTACAGTATTTCCTGAATTTCGACCAATGACAATCGAATATCAGTGAATATTTTGCATATCGAGTATTTGCAAAAGTGCGATACTCGAATATTTATAATAATGAGGAATAGTTTAATGTCTTTGTTTTAAAATGAAAAAAAAGGATAATATCTTCAATTTTTCAATTAATTTCTTCAAAAGAATTACTTTTAAAACGCTGATGACTCATTTTAACGTAATTTGACAAATGACATTTATCAAAGTCTGACGTTTATGTGACAGATTAAAATAAATATATATTCAATAATTTAAAATAATGACGAAAATCTTTCTCGAGAAATATTCTTCTGAATATTTTCCCTCGTGCACATTCGTGCTCTCGAGAAAATATTCAGGTATTTGCCATGCACTTGGGATATAACTACTGAATATCAGTGTGTTTTTCATAATCGCTGAAATATTTTTTTACAAATTAATAACATGTTATACAGATAAATACATGGAATTGTTAACAGACTTATTTTTACAAAGGCATTTCCGAAACTATCATTACATGTAACGTATTGCATGTTTTTTTAGTTTAAAAACTCTGTATGAAAGTTTTAGTTTCGTCACGAAAAATCATGAGGAAAACAATATTTTTTTTAACTATTTATAACTTGTAATGAAAGTTATATGTCCTTTGCGAATTTTTAATGTATATTTCTGTCGATTCATTTAACCATTTTAAACAACTCATAGAGCAGGGCGCGAGCATCACCCATCCAATTTTTACTTAATTTCGTTAATCTCAACACTACTATGTTAACCACACTATAAAAATGAGAAATAAATTTGTATTTTTTTTTTTAAGTATTATTTTCTTTACTAGTTATACAAATAACTATGTAGATTTGCATTACAAGTAATTTAATCGAATACATTTCCTTTAATAACAATAGTTTCACAAACGATTTATTATAATAATATACCTTTTATACAAAAGTTTCATATAAAAAATGTTGCATTATCAATTAATTTATTGTCTAATTTGCAACCTACTTCCTTCTCAATTGTTCTCACTTAACAAAACTGACAAGAAGTAAGTATAGTCTTTAGGGTGATCTACTCTAATAACTACAACTAAAACCCCATAAAAAGAGAAAAAATCCGGCCTGCCCCCACCATTAGCATAATTCATCAGAGTAAACCGAAACCGCAGCAGGCAGCACACTTTCATATTCGCCGTTGACTGCAGCTCAACACTGCCAGTACCGTACTAACTGTCGGTAAAGATGCGTGAATTGTTGCCGACCGTCGGCTGACCTGTGCTCAGTCGCAGTGACCGTCTGCTGGTGCACTAACAGTGAAGGTACACTCAGTGAACTCGCGGGCTCTTATTGAAGGCTATGGATTATTTTGACAGTTGATTGTGAATTGTTTCATGTTGTATAGTTGGTTTGTTGATTTTGTGATGGCCAATGTGATTTGTAGAAACAGTGCCAGTGGACGCAGAAGAAGCAGGATGGTAAACACCAAAATCAGGTAGATTTAACATTATAATCCTTATTACTTAACTCCAAACGGAGCGCTTTTATCAACGTCGTTGAATAGTAACCTATCTTCAAAAAAAACTTATAGAAATTTATATTTTTTGCACTTTTACTCAAAATAGAGAAATGAATATTTAACTGTAAAACAAAGTAGGTAAAACCTTTGAATTGGTTTTAGCAAGTCTGTGAAGAAATAATATAGCTTCAAACACAATCATTTGAATTGACGAATTGCGGTACATTGTCAATTATTTCTGAACCTAATTGTAGATAACACGTATTGGTTTCTATAATATAAAAAATTCTGTACTTCTTGTAGCTACTCAAATAATAAAGTCTACGGATATAGGCCGGTTTCTTCTTGTACAAATAAACTAGTTACTTGTTGAATAAATGAAAAATAATATCTACATTATAAATTAAAATTGTTTTGTCATTTTTTGATGCGATATTTTAATTTATTCAATGTTAAAATAACGTCAAAGTTAAATGCTGTCGATTATAAAGCAACTAAAACTAAAAAAAAAATAATTGCCATAATTTATTTAAAGATAATGGCTGGTACCACGGTTTTAGCGCTGTACAATGTTCTAAATTATTAAAAAAAAATACTTCGATTAGAAATTACAGAGAAATATATTTTATATCACTTTTATTTGAAGTATTTTTTTATAAAATAATTTTAGAACATTGTATAGCGCTAAAATAGAAGCTTAAAAAACATCCAAAAACAGAACTCTTGGTACCAGCCATTAATATTATGTTTAATACTCAAACAATCGTGAATCGTTAACTCGTCTTGATAATTTTTTTTTATCATTTTCTCTTTTACCCCTTATAGGTTATTTCAATACTTTAGAAAAAGAATAACTTTTCAAGTATTACAATTTATATTATTTAAACTTTTTGAGCCATTATTTAAACAAAATAACCAAATATGTAAATTATGGATAAGTTCTGAAAAATATTCATTTCAATATAACGTTTCGAATTATGTAGAATAAATCGAAACGTTGTATTAAAATAATTTTTTTATAGAATTAAATGAAAGAGTCTTTTATAATTTCACTATGAGTTCTGAACGTTTTTGCAATTTATTTAAATAATTAAATTTCTGCAATGCCCAATTATTACCACTAGCATTAAAAATACGCAGTTTATGCAAAGTGCTATTTTTAAGGTTTTTTTTACTAGTACCCCTTAATTTTTTCCTGAAATATTGGAACATTCTGTGTTCCCTGGCAACTTATAATAATTCTCTATTATTAGTATAAAATTTACCTTCTCTCATTTATCGCGCATGGTCTTCTTTCTTTTTTTCTTCCTTTCTGGTAGCAAGTGATTTGAAGCTACATTTGAAAATATTTTGAAATATTTACACTGTCAAAACTTTAATAGGGTTTAATGCTTGAAATATTCATTAAAAACTATAATAAAGTTAGAAAATCATGATTTCAATAGTTCTTTTATTTATTCCAGTTGAGAAATTGAAGAAAGAAAGCGATCTAATTTGAAACATTTAATCAAATTTAACTGAATCAAAGAAAGCGACTCAAAATATTAATTTGTATTGTTAATCTACGAAAAAGAGAGAGCTTTATTTTTTAAGAAACATACGGCAGATTGTAACCTAACATGCACGAATTTATTTTGTAGGTGTTTCTAAAAAGCCATTAAAAATTCTACACATTTCTTTATTTCATAGAAAACACAATTTTTTGCTCTACTTATCAGCTATGAACGAAACATTCTTTTTATATACTCACACTATATAATTTCAAATTTTGTACGTACATACGTCGTGTAAATTATGCAAATGAAATTCTGAACTGGTTGTTAATTTTTTTAAACATTACAGGAAACAGAAAAAGTTATGTTATATAGTAATAATTTCAGTACTTTTACATTTATTAATCGTGTTAACTTTTGGTGTAAATTGTTGAATAACGTTATGGTTCCCTCTGACAAAGTTCTCTAAATCATTTTTGAGATGTTTGTTATAATTTAAAATACTCGTAAAATAAAATACTGACAGTCTTATTTCTAAAATATCACTTTTGTCACTTTGACATTAAATATATAATCTGCAACAATACAAGGAAAGGAACTATTAGCCACTAGCAAATGGATAAACATTTGTTTATTTTCATTACCTTGACATCGAAAAATCAATATTTCACAAATTTTCTTTCCAAATGTCATTTGAGGTTTTGTTAGACCAAACTTTTAATTCTTTCAATGAAATTCAGTTGCTTTAAGTTATTAGCAAATTTCACAAATCCGTATTGTACACCAAATGAAAGTCTTCTTTCTATTATCTGTTGCTCCTAAAAATGACTACATATAACATTACTTTTATACTTCATTTGTAATAACTTTTACTGCATCCATTTTTGTACTTAGGTAAAATATATTCTTCCGGCGACTTTTATAGAAAGCTGACTTTTGTGCTTGCATTTTTCAACGTGAAGTTGATGTTTTCTGAGGAATTTTACTTTGGTATTCGTCTCCAATAGCAATAAGCGGTAAAATTTTTGTCGCTCGTCTCCAATAAACGGTAAAAGTTTAGTTTTTCTTTTTTACTAATACATCACGAAGTAAAAGAACAGCTACAACAATCTATGACAAAAATGTGATACATGCGTTTATTTGACTGAAATTAGATCAATGTTTTTTCTTTTATAATCGTTTGTCGGAAAAATATTGTGTATAATTCTTGCGGAAAGTCTCACACGATTGAAACGTTGCCTGCGGCTCAACGCTTATACCTGTTCAAGCGGCAAAACATAACTTTGCGCTCTAAATATATAAATAGCTATGTCTGTAAAGCACTGAAATTAACATAAACAATATGACACAATAAATCTGACATTTGAGAATTTATCCTTAGTTTATTTATATTATTTGTCACTAGATGTCACTACGGTAAAGTGAACCATATGCCATGAAACAAAATATGATTAGTATGATTAAACTTACTACGTATTTTATATATTTTTGTATGTAAAGAATCGGGGTGTTACGTAGGTAAATTTATTTTCATAAAACTATAACTGATATGGAGTAAATAATTTTTAAAAATGCAAAACTTCATGAATGGTTTTCTCACCGGTCATTTGTTTGTATCAGAAAATATATACCTAATTAAATCAAAGCTGCTCTGCACGTGATTAAATTTACAGTACTAAAATTCAGAAAAATGACCTAAGACTAGGGTCGTTACATACCCGTGACTACTTAGTGTGACAAAATATTGATTGCTTATTGTATTTTTGTTTCCATTTGTTTAAAATGGTTTTTTTTTTTGTTGTGTTAGCTTATTTCGGAAATAGTCTAATAAAATGTATTTCGGTACTCTAGTCTAGATTGTTGTTTTTAGGTAATAATACTCGACAAATGAAATGACAAAATTGATCAGATCATTTATCTCGAAATGTTACCAAGCAACAATCTTTTGAAATGCAAAATTTTCTTTATATTGATTAAATGATTGAATTCAATTATCTACCAGTGCTTCTAACCGAAAGGTTATATGTGTTTGTAATTATTAAATATAATTATGCATTACTAGTGACAAGTTAGTAAAATACGAACAATTATAATAATGCATTAATTGCACTTGGAAAAGAAATTGGAAAGTGTTGGCACCATTCGCGCTAAAAACGAAAATAATTTAGAATGTGCGTGATTTATATTAGTTAATTAGTTATTAATAAATTTTAGAAATTGCAGTTATTGGGTTATGACCAGACAATACAAGTAATTAGCGTTTTAAACGGTATTTTAAATTTTAATTATCCTGTTGTACATTCGATATTAACTTTTTAATTGATTTGTATTTCAATTACTTTATCATTTTCATCAGTTAATTAAAAGTTGCGCAAAACGTTCCGTTAAACTTCTTCAATACCGCTTGCGAATCCTGGATGGCTAGATATTTATTGTGTTTATCATTTGTTTAGTGGTATAGACGTTTGTAACTGCAAATAATTAACCTCTACCGCTGTGTTAATTTTTATAATGCAAGTGGAACGATTTGTTACCAAGTATTTTATGTCTTTTTTTATTGACGCAGAAAAATTTGGACAATGTCGTAAATAGATACCTGTTTCAAATTAAATTACCGTTAGGTTGGTATTATTAGTTTTTTTTTGGCACATTTATATACTGTTCTGCTTTACTTTAGATAAAATTGCATTAGAAAAATATCGGGGTTATGTCCAACAGTTTATGAGTAAAAATAAAATAAATATATCATCACGCCATTTATCTATTTTTACAGATCTCACTGATTGATACATTTATGTGTGTCCTGCTCTCAAGTTATGGCCCCAAAAAATGTAAAGGAATAAAATTGAAAGGGACGACATTATCGGCAGTAGGGTTCCACAGAACTATCTATTTTTATATAAAAAAAAAAACTCAAAACCGACTGTCCATAAGCGGGAAGGTTCGGGGCAAGGAACCTTTCGCAGGGTCAACACAAAAATTGTATAATAACTAAATACCACTTAATCTAGGGTTCGGCCAGGCCTATCTGTAAATCTGTCACCCCAGACGGCATCTCAAGCCGATATTTCAGAATATTTGCCGCGATAATCTCAAATGAATATTTATGAAAACTACAAATTTAACAAAATTCCTCACACATGTGTGGTAATAAATTTAACTCAAGAACTCCTGTAAACGATTTTCGATGCATTTCAGTACAAACGCAGTTTGAAACTTGATATTTTAAAACGTTTTGACAGTAAAACAATAAATCGTATTCCCCTTGTTACAATAATTTTGTTTTAAAAAATATTACATTATCCCCACTTATAACTTGATTCCTGTTGTCCGAATACTACGACGATATTCAGTTTATACAGATGCTTATACTTCATTAAATAATATTACAACAATTGGATGAACTATCTCTTTTGATGAAGTATTATTATTAATTTATATTATTTGCGAAAGTTTTGTAACTCAACGACTAATTTTCTCAAATCAAATATCAACATCTATTGAATGATTCCAAAACTACCCCTCCATGAACATACGGGATCGTAACTCGACGACTGATAACCGTATTTTACGCCTAAAATTATTACCGAGATTTTCGACAGAAAAGTGCCTCACCCAAAAAGAATAAATGGCTTGATGGTATATTTATTTATCTATTTTCAAGTTTTATTTCTGGATAAAAGTTAATTAATATAACAGTATATATTACGATATGGGGTAAATAGCTCTGTGGTAATGCATCGGACTGTGGATCATAAGATCCTCGCTTCGAATCTCACTGTCGATAAATTTCACCACATAAAATTGCCCCTGTGGCTCCTCCACCACCTTGGAGGTCGTGATTTGACGGCTGATAACCGCACTTCACACGAAAAAATATGTCAATACCGAGATCTTCTTTGAGCAGAGTGCTACACCCAGAAATGGGTAAATGGGGTGATGATATATTTATTTGGTATAGAAGACGATAAAACTAAATTTGATTCTAGTTTTTACACTATTTAGTATTTACCAATTTCTGGACGTAGCACTAGACTTAGAGCAGTTCTCGTATTAATATAATTTTGAGCATTCAGTGCTTTCATAAAACAACCCCCAAAGTTAGTGAAGCATAGGCACAATTTTTATATACTGAAAATTAAATTTGGTAGGTATTTAATAAGTATTACGATTTATTTAGAGTTTAAACACTTTTGATCTGATTAAAAGTGATTTAGTTTATCTTAATTATAGTTAGGATTATATTTCGCGTACATAAAAGAAATTGCGTTTTCTAAAATCATTCTCATTTCGAATTCCTGCTGTTAATACAAGTTCTACAAATCTTCTACGGTTAGGTATTTTAGAAAATGTATTTCAACATAAGGAATTATGTTTCTTTTTGTACAGCTTTCATCTCTCTATTGCTACTATGTTTAAACAAATGTTAATGTTATATTTTCTTGAAATAAAATGTACACTTAATTATATTATTAAAATTTCTCTACGTGTGCAGAAGTAGTACTGCCGCAGCTTTTCTTTTGTGCATATCTATTTCAGTAATACACACATCGTGCATAGACATTAGAAATATTTTTACTGCTCAAATACAGCTATTTCTTGCTACACGTAATTAGATATGCTCAAAAGTGTTTCTTCTTTTTCCATAGTCGGTTACCCGGTAGAGCCAAGAAATCTGAACCGTTTTGATTTGGCAAAATTAGGTATTCTTGTCTACATGAGCCTGGTTATAAGCAACAGTTGTGTTCACCAATTTTTTGTTAACTGGTGTAGAATTGAAATCACTTTATTCCTAAAATGTGAAAACAATGTTTATTCATAATTATAAAAAGCTTACAATAAGGCACATTTAGTTACCTAAATATTTGTGTTGCACGATATGTTTTAATCAAATTAAAATGAATATTTATTAAGAAAATTGTAATACGGCCCTGTAAAAATAAACGAAATATGTTTAATATTTCATAAAACAGTTTTAGATTAGTATATCACAGTGTTTTATTTATTTTCTGTAGAAATTTCGTATGTAATGGCGAATTTATTTTATATAGATAAATAAATCTAAAACTGTTTCATGAAATGTCAAATATTTTCGTTTTTGTTTAATTTATTCATGGCCGAATTACAATTTCCCAATAAATTTTAATTTTATTTTGTTTTATATATCGTGAAATACCAATATTTGGGCAACAATATGGGCTTTGTTGCATGAATTTTTAAATTCTGAACAACGCATGTATTTACATTTTCTCTGTCAAGTGAATACGTACAAAAATACGGTAATATGAAAAACTAGCTCTGAAATCCGTATACGCTACTTTTCAATTCTACACCCGGTTATGTAACGGAGGTATTATAATGGGTCTGCAGAAGTTTCGTAGAAGATTATAATAATATAATGGCGAATTTTCCATTAAATAAAAAAATTAATTTTTTGAAAAGTCATATTGTTTTTGTTTTTTGATATTTTTCTATGGCCGTGTTAATAATATAGGTAACCGAGTGAAACTTATTACATACCTACATTTTTAAATTCTGAACAACTTTTGTATTTACACTTTTGCTGTAAAGTGGATAGATATAAGATACAGCAATATAAAAAACAGCATTGAAATACATATACGTCACATTTCAATTGATATGAATAATAAATATGATGTTGTTTTCTCATTTCTATATCTGGTTAGACTAGATCTCAATGAACGATACTACGATATATTTGTGTACGTACAATGTCGTGAAATCACAGGGGTAATGTTTATATGTTTAAAAGTTTTCGACTGTAATAATCAAAATGAGATGCATCGCAACGCATCATTTCGTTGAAGATATCCTGCAAAAAATAACATTAATAATTAAATTTTCATTCAGAAACAATTCCTCAGCATCGCGTCTTCACCTCAGCGCGCTTTTGTGTTCCAGCAACAGTTTCACAAATTAATATTTATTAGCTTGTCTTGTGCTCCACAAGCCGTGACTCTTTGCGGCGTTTGTGCGAAGATGATCGCAGTAGGCGGCCGCGTCACCGCCGCGATGCGCTCTTGTCTTTCTGCGCTGTCAGTGAAAGTGCGTGCGACGCGCAGTACCACACGCGCGTGCGCAGGACCCAGTGAAAAGAAAGTCGCGGCTTTTCATTCAGAACTACTGAGATAATATGGAAATTTTGCGGTAAATATACACTAATAGACTGAAACTTTCTTTTAGTGCTTGTAGTGGAGTTTGTTTTAATTATTTAGAGTGTTTTGAATTAGATTTGCGATCTGATATACTTTTATTTTCTTTGAGATTTTATATTTCATACGCACGTACTAACAAACATCAAGATATTTTACAAATATCCTATATAACATTTTTAGAGCAGTATATATTTTGATATTGCAATTTATTTGAAATTCTGCGTGCGCCTTCGAATATAAGGCGTGTTCAGAAAATACAAACCAATAAATTAAAGATGCGTAGTGATATATTT
Source organism: Poecilus cupreus (assembly GCA_963942605.1). Taxonomy (NCBI): domain Eukaryota; kingdom Metazoa; phylum Arthropoda; class Insecta; order Coleoptera; family Carabidae; genus Poecilus; species Poecilus cupreus. The sequence goes on from OZ012718.1 coordinate 23,330,851, forward strand.
TATGAGTGAAATACGATTACTAGCCGTCAAGTCTGGTCACCAAAGATATGTATTAGTAGAGGCGAAGCTACAGGGTTAAATTAAAAATTTTCAGCTGTGGGATTTATTTATTTCTTTTCAAAAATTATAATCAATGTTCGATTTGTCCTCTTCTAGAACTTTCGATTCGTCGTCTCAGGGATTGACGAATGCAGCCAGAATTCAGTGACCTAGATTTTAGACGATATTGACAGACATTGAAGTATTAACAGTGGATATAACTCCAGTGACGGTGAAGGTACAGGTTAATAACAAAACTGTCATATGCAAACAATAAAAAAAGACAGAGTTAGTTGTGTATTGCCGTGTTTTGGCACTCTGGAATTCTACTTAAAATAGAAAATATAAATGAATTGCTTGTGTGCTTGTGATTTTTTACGCATCTCACATTTTAAATATGAATTGAGCTACGAAAAATGTTTCAAATGATAGATGTTAATGTTGTGTTCAATTTTCTCAAATGCTTCCGATTTTAACTGAACTTCACAAGTAAATATAGCACATACCGAGATCTGCAAAAGGGAGAGTGCCACACTCATGGCGTGATGATTTTTTTAATGAAGATTTTAAATGGACTCCTTACCTTTGGTCATATGCCGCTTAATGAGTGGATAATTATGAATTTATGTGAACAACACAAACGACCATGCTCTTTAGTGGGATTCGGACCCATGACCTCTGATGTGCTAGGCTATTGACAGCCACTACGCCACCAAGATCGGCAATGCTATATTTACTTATAATATATTTAAAAAGAATAAAGTTCTTATGAAAAAAATTTGAACTCAAATGTCAAAATTAAATTTGGGCGTATATTTCATTTGTTTTTTTTTTTTTACAATTGAACCTCACGGACTCATGGAGTTTTTTTTGAATGATTATCAATTGTTTTTATAATTATTATAAGAATTCTTTCGAATTTAATATCAAATTGAAACTTTCTGTGGATATATGTTTTTTGAGACCCTGAATTTTCTCAATGTAATTTGTGTGTCTGTTTATGTTATTATTAACATAGTTGCTTTAGTAATAAACAAATAACGGAAAAATCGATTCTATATTAATTATAATGTATATGTAAAAGAAAGTCTGGTGATACCACACCAGATTTTTCTATTTATAAAACTAATATATAAATATTCTAAATACGAAAAATTCTAGAAATTTATTAATGAATACATAACTCGAATTTGTTGCTTCTACTCATTAATAATGTTAAAGGTCTAGGTAACTTATTGACAAGTGAAAAAATATTTATAATGTGACAATAAACTGCGTAAATCAAAAGTGAACGTACTTCGTATTTCATCAGCGATCCGAATGAAAACTTTGTATTTTCCTATAGCTACTGCGTAGGGTAATTACATAACTGTACCTAAAGATGATCTTCTTTCCGCAGTTCCATATTTTAACTTAAAGATCACGCGCATTTCCTTCATCTAGGTGCAACGTACTGTAGAAAGATTAAATGTAATTTAAAAATAAACTTTGCTTCTAAATATCACGGTCACTGTAACAATGACATTGCACTTTAAATTTAAGCAAAAATTTGAAGAAAGTTTCCGCATGGTCCATGAAACACGAACGATAAAAACTTTTAATTCAATTGAAAGAAAAAGTTGGAATAATTGTGTGTGCATTTAGCTCTTCTGTAGAGACGAATAGATTTAATTTAAATAAATACTTCCGTTTTAGATTTTTGCTGAGATTTTTACATAAACTACAATGAATACAGAAAGTTTCTTTTATTATTTCTTAATTCTTTTTCAACTAGAAAAGATATCCAAAACTTTAGAAAATTTTTAAAGGGTTTACTTTCTGTTAAAAGAATTTTATTAATTTAAATAAAATAAATAAATATATAATCACGTAATTTTGATGTGGAACTATGCTTTCTTTTCAACAATAAGTGCTGTACATGTAACCAACCGTCAAGTTACGTCTCCTAAAGATGTCGGTATAAAGGTAAAATGATAACAGTCGAATCGAACTGAGATCTCTTGGTTCGCAGTCTGATGCGTTACAATAGAGCTAGGCACCTTATATTATTTATAATTAGCTAATAAACAAAATAACGAATTATTTTAACAGTATTTGTAAGGCTCGCTTCGCTATTATACTAGCTCTCAAACTCCAAATCCACTGAGCTCAAATAGAAGAATGTTTTATACTTTCTACCGTTTTGAGTTATTCAAATAAAAACTGTAGTTTGTGACCAATATTTGCTTCTTTTATGAATAATTATTTACATTTTACTAAAATTAAATTTTAATTTAATTAGGAGAAGGGATACGTGTCGTAGTTTTGGTAGGAGAAACATGGACATATTTGAAGAGAAACAGATAGATAAATCCGGTTTTTGTAATTTTCTATATTGTTTTATTTGAAATTTTTGCATATCAATTGTAAATAATCATACTTGTAAAAAATAGGTCATATCCACCGACATCTGACAGTTAGTTACAAAGCGCTATGACCTGCCTCAATTTATGCGCTATCAACTTGCGATAAATTTAATTGAAAATAGCATAAAATTGAAGATTATACTGGAAGTTTCAGCTAAGATGTAATATTTACTTTTCTGCTATTAATGTATTACTATGGATACAAACTATATACATTATCAAAGTAATTTACTAATTTATAAACATATCATAAATATTTCTCAGACTGTTACCATAATTGTACCAAGTATCCTTTGGAATATTTTCTTCATTAGTTAACATCTTCAAATCATGAAGACAAGTTCATTTAACATTATCAACCTATATTCCATTTTATCTGGGATAGTATGGTAATTTATATAGCTAGTATCCATAGTAATACATTAATATTTTTTTCTACGATCACTACTGAAAATTACACTTCCACTACAGTAAGCAAACCTTGAAAATTGTATATTTCGCACAGTCGTGTGGAAAAGTATGGGTAATTATTCTACACGTACGTGTGGCCAACTTACTAGTAATATAATATTGTATGATATTAATATGTCAAGTATAATTACATTTATATATCATAAAATAATTCAAAATTATTTAATAGTTTATATAAATCTTCGTTTTCAATATTGAGTTTACAAAGAAAATACAATATCAATTTTTAAATAAAATATGTCATTAGTTTCTATATTACAATCTAAAGATTTATAGTTGGTAACGCTGCTCACATCTGCGCTTGGGCCGCCATCATGCTGTAATCATAAACGTCAAATAGTGTGAGATGTCATTTCTTGTTTCTGATGAGTAATAATTATTATTATTAAATCTTGACAATAGTGGGATTGTAGAAAAAGTATAGTGTGAACTCGTACAGAATTACCTATTTCACGCTTGTGTGATTTCAGCTCTCGACTTCGTCTCGTGCTAAAACTCTCACAATTTGCGTGAAATAGATAACTTTCCGCACTTGTTGCACAATATCCTAGTTCATTATTATTATGAGATAACATTATATTTAATTAGCTTATTTTATAATTTGTTTCTTTAAATATTGCCATAAATCTCTTTATATATAAGAAAGAAACGTGTATTTTATAATTTTCTTTTTTTAATTCAAAGATCTAATTCTAATTAGCTGAAAATTTAGCCAGATAAACATAGGTTTTTTATATTGAGAAGTGGTTCAATTTTGCGAAAATCCTTTGCTAAGTTTTTAAGTTTTCAATATAAATTAGTCCAAACCAACTAGATTTTAATGACATCTGATTTACAATTAGGAAATTGCAACTCTTTGGCTACAAAAACATAGAAATAAATAGTATCTAAGTTTAATTCATTAAAATAATAATATTTTGTTTCAAAGAAATTTTAGTTTGATAGCTGAATAAATATCTCTTTTCTCACATTTCGGGAAGGTTTGTTTGACGCCTGGTATGCACGCTGTACGTAAAAATATCACACATTATAAATTTGGTGAACGTCGGTATACCATATATTTAATTATACGAGCAATTTCACCCAGTATCTAATCAACTAGTGAAGAAGATGTAAAATAAATTATGCAAATTAAGTTTCAAAATTTCTATTTTATTGAATATTTTAGTGATTTACTTGCCCATTCCTTTCCAAATATAGAAACACACCTGCTTAATACTCAAAATTTATGACATAAACGCATTTTTATTCGAAAACTGAAAGTTGAATTTATATAACATTATAAATATTTATCAGTCATCAAATATGAAAAACTGATTAAACGAAATTATTTTTAAACACTTGTTTGCCAGCATATACAAGGAATATAAAAAAATAGATATACATATTCTACATTTCCTAAAAATAAAGTTATAAGTATCATAACTATATTTCACAATTTTTTCGCAAGTAATATATGATATAAAAGGAAAAGTAACATAAATTTGCTCACAAATATTTTAATTATCTGTTCTCATTGTTTTTTAAACCATAAATAATTACACGAATTTTTGTTTCTCCTGCCATTGTAAGCAAATTGATACGATTCGAATTTCTAACGTATGGTGTGACAATTTATGAAGTGCAATTATGAAATTATATTATTTAGTGGCACTGTAATAGAGTACTTGCATCAAGGTCACAAACTTAGCGCGCGAACCTGTTCCTGGGCAACCAGACAAAATTTTAACATGGCGTCTTATGGAGTATTCATGTTTACTTTTGTAAAATTATCTGTTATTCGCATTCTACGTTGTTTTGAAAAAAGAAAACTTATGACGTTGATTAAGGTAAGTTCATAATTATACTGGTTTCACAAAATTCTCCTAAATATAAAGCAATTTTAAAATGTCGTATTTTAAAAGTATAGTATCGTAAATGTTGATGAAAACAATTTATAAAACTTATATTATTTATAATTTATAAAATATTCTCATCATATTTTGTGTATTTTCTGATAGATTAGGAAATGGTTTATGCTTATTTATTTAACAATTAGTGAAAATCCATGTAGATGCCAGAAATTAAATAGTATTAGAAATTAACCTTAATTTGAAGGAAATTTTGAGAAGTACATTTTGCATCAACTAATTTAATTAAAAAACTGTTTGCTTATTACCAAAATAAACCAATTAAAGTAAGTTTCAAACCACCTACCAATTTCAATCCCCACAACAAATGAAAAGAGGATATAAAAAATAATTTTGGTTAAGTTCTTCAACTAATAATCAGTTATCAAAGGTTTCGACAATTAACATCATAATTTAACAAGACTTAGCATTGTAAGACTTGACAAGTATTATTATTTTATTTCTTTGATATAACAGTTTTCTTTAACTTTAAATTTTAAAATATATTAATTTATATTTCATTTTTAGATGAGTAAATTAAGTGAATATGTGAAAGCTTTATCGGGAGAATCTAAGGAGTGATATTAGGAAAAAATATCTGTCATCAGTATTGATTCATATACTATATATCAACTTACCAATACATTTAATGTGTTTCTAATACATTTCATTTAAAATATACTTGCTGTACATATATGTATTTAATGCAAATACATTATATATACATTTACCTTTCTTAAAAAGTATATAATATAAACAAAACACGCAATCAACACCGACAAAACATAAAAATAAGTCACAAGAACCGAAACCTCCATAAGACTCAATGCTAACCTGAACGGTCGTTGCCCACGAACAGACTCCCGCCAAATAGGCCACGCCTCCTGCAAGTACTCTATTATGTAGAATTGAATGCGTGCCAGTGAATGTGTGATACAGAGACTTGAAAGGCGTAAAGCAAAGCTACTAAGAACTCAGAGCTCAAATAGATATAATTGTTGACAATAATTCACTTTAAGAATAGTTGTCCGCTACCGAGAAATTATATTTCTTCAAAGAATAATTAGATAATTACAGCCTATCGGGTTTCACATAACCTGCTATATTTCTATACATGAAAACATGAATATATGTATTTGATTCTTATAAAATATGTTATTGAAATGGTTCCGTGTTCTGGTACAGGTTAAGTTCTTGACGTAAATGGCCTACAGAGACGTTGACTGTATATGTAATTCTTTAACTATACTCTCAACCTCTAAAGGCTCATTCTGATTCTCAGTGGTTATCATAATCATAGTGTTTGTTAAACTAAGAATAAAATTATCGCCTTGCATAAAGAATATCGTTATATCAGGTTTCTACTCTTTTTATAGGACAATGTTAAAATTTTCATTAGGCGATAGTTCATTTCCTATAGACTTTAGAACAAAAGTGTAAATATAAAAAATGTTCAGCAACAAATACTGCACAAAATTAGCCTAAATTTATTGATGTGATACATTTCTATCATGAGATAGACGTAAAATAAAAATTTATAATTTTTAGCTGTTCTTAGAGTGCCATGGTAAACAAAACATAAAAACGATCGTATTGTTTGAGTTTGACAGATGATACTTGGCATATTTTTAATGATTATTGATTTGTTTAAATTATTTCTATATGGCAAATGTGTCCAAGATTACTGAAAAATATTTTAAACAAGTTAATAATCATTGAAACTATGCCAAATGTCATCTGTGAACCTGAAACAATAAGATTGTTTATATGTTTTGTTTACCATGGCACACTGGAAATAGCTAAAAATTATAAATTTATAAACACTAACAATTTTTTCTTCTATAGTCTTATGGTCTAGTTTTATTAAAAATGACCAAAATAATAATTTGTTAGTATAGTCGACCCAAATGAAAAAATTTTCTTGGTAAAATAAATCTTTCTCTAAGAAATCTGTCAGCTAATTTCACAATAATTATTGCGCTAATTAAATGTAATCAAGTCCTGATGATCAACAAAAATACAAATTACTTTTCACTGCTTTATAATTACACTACAAATTAATTGGTTTACATTGTAAAAGAATTTTTATAGCTAAAGAAATATTTTCTATACTGTTACGATGAACATCTGTGTGTAATTAACAACAAAAATTAGTTTTGAAGGATAAAGAGAAGAAGAATAAAAAAGTGAATTCTATTTGATGGATTCAGATGGCAAGAAACCAGTTTGATTTTCTCTGGCAATCTTAAATCCACTCGTAACGGTATAAGGAAGATCAAGATCTCCTTCAAGATGAAGTGGATGAATTGATGCCAGTTGAAAAAACTGCCCAGCACTTAATTCTTTAGAATTTAATGTTATTACATTTATATAATTGTTTGATTATAAGTATGTTTATAAATGTAAGTTGTTGAATTTTTAATAAAGAAAATTACACTGCATTTAAAATTGTAAAATCGTTTATCAAACACAGTGATTAATAATTAATATATCGAGAATTTAAGAACAACTCTTCAACAAAAAATGCTCTTCTCGAAAAGTTATAAGTATTTTTGATAATATGGGATAATTAGGATCTCTAGAACTCCAAAACAAAAACATTATTAAATGGCCTTACTAGTATTGCAACTTATGTTTAATTTAACCAGAGTCTTAGCTCCCTAATCCTCCAGATCCCAATGGTGAGCTTCGAAATTAAAACATACTGTATATCATCATTTCACCTTTACTCAATTTTGGTATGGCACACTGATTTTGGAGATCTCGGTGAGCTGACATTCACGTGTCCCAAAAGATGTTAGTAAAGGGGAAATGGCAGCTGTATGCTGTGGGATTTGAACAGAGAATCTTAAAATTCACAATCTGATGCGTTACCAGGGAGCTATTTATAATTGTTTTAAATAAATCATAGCCTACATTCATATTTTATAAGTAAATACAGGGTGTTAATACTAAGTCGTTACACCCGAAAATGGTAGATAGAACTCATTAAAACAAACAACTTTTTTTAGCTCAAATTTTTTATTTGGAGCCCCATTTCATAGTTATTGGCGTTCTCTTGTTTTTCGAAAAATCGTCATAACTCCCTTATTTTAAGGAATATTTAAAAAATACAAAAACTTTAAGCATTTGCTTTCGGTTCTCTAAAACACTTGCATTTACAATTATTTTCTATTTCATCAAATAACAAAATGGCGACCAATCAAAAATTTCTAAACAAGATATTTTGAAAACCACCCAATCGATTTTCGAAAATAAAACATTTTTAAAATCCTTAAACTTTCTATTACAATATTTGTCTGAAACATTTTTTTCTATCTGGCAAAAAAAAGGTTTTTGTTCACATACTTGGCTTACATAAGTATTAACAAACTAAAAAAATCTGATGTGGCCAGCACATAACCTCCCGCCCAATACTACTCTTAAACGATACAAGATAGTATTTGATGATACAGAAACATACCTTCTTATTTGTTTATTTTCTATTTACATTTGAGAATTTTAATTTTCTTTCGTATATTTATTTAATTTTTTGACATATATTTCACTAAGAAAACAGCTTCACAATCACAATGACATGTGTCACATTTCGTAAAAAAATTTTCCATGGTGTACTAGGAATGCAAGATTTGTGAAATCTAATTTCTTTATATTTTATTATCTCGAAATCTAATGAAAATTAATAAAATTACTGTAATCAAACCACATGTAAAATTAAATATTCTTCAACTTTCAAAATAACATAAATTGTTGAAAAAGGAAATTTAACCATGTTTTTCACGAAAAATTATTAAGGGCTTCAAGTAAACTGCTACTTCCGGTTGACCAATTTTATCCAAAATCTAATCAGCTCTTCATTTAAATATAAGAAGCAAAAATTCACAAAATTGTATTTTTTGGTATTATAGTTTTTGAGTTATGCGAGACGAAAAAATTGCCACAGACTACACACACACACACACACACATACATACATACATACATACATACATACAGACATCATCGCGAAAATAGTAAAATCGTATTATAGGGACCCTAAAACGTGCTTATTCATTGAAAACTCACTACGCAATTTTTTGACCAAAAACAATACCTCCCTTACCTAGAGGTAGGCGGGAGGTAAAAAAAGCATTTAAAACGAAGAAGCTGCTTAAAACAATGAAACAAAAAAGAGATTAGATTTGACAAGTACTCAAAAACAAGTTACTTCAAATTTAGCGCACGTCCGTTTGTATGTTTGTATTTTGCATAATTTATACGTAAACATGCATCATTATGAACCGGAGCCCCTACCTAACTCCACTAGATTTCTTTTTTTGGGGTCAGATGAAGACCTCTGTTTACGAGACACCGGTGAACACAGAGTTGGAACTAGTGGCTAGAATCGTGGCTGCAGCAGAAGATATAAAAGAGAAGCAGGTAGTCCTTGCGAAGGTCTCCACCAACATCAAAGCACGCTGCCGGGCTTGCGTTGCTGCGAATGGTGGCCACTTTGAAAATAATATTTAGTCCCACCCTTGTTGATTCATTGTTTATTGTTTTATTTTTCTTGTTTGTTTCTTGTTTTTCTTGTTTAATGGCAGCAAGCCTACTTTGTTTTAAATGATTGTTGCAGTTTGTAAAATTTATCTTGCAATTCAATTTCAATAAAAACTTTTGTTGGCCATATAGAAAAAAATGTTTTAGACAAATATTGTAATAGAAAGTTTAAGGATTTTAAAAATGTTTTATTTTCGAAAATCGATGGGGTGGTTTTCAAAATATCTTGTTTAGAAATTTTTGATTGGTCGCCATTTTGTTATTTGATGAAATAGAAAATAATTGTAAATACATGTGTTTTAGAGAACCGAAAGCAAATGCTTAAAGTTTTTGTATTTTTTAAATATTCCTTAAAATGAGGGAGTTATGACGATTTTTCGAAAAACAAGAGAACGCCAATAACTATGAAATGGGGCTCTAAATAAAAAATTTGAGCTTAAAAAAAATTGTTTGTTTTAATGAGTTCTATCTACCATTTTCGGGTGTAACGACTTAGTATTATCACCCTGTATAGGTAATTGCGGTCATCTAATAGATGGATGACAAACAAAAATTTACCATTATAAGTGAAAACTTCTGATGATGCATCCTCGTCCGAGGAAAGTGATACAGTTTTTTATATTTAGCTGAGACTTACTGTACAATGCAGTATTTTTTTCCCTTTAAATAAAACATGTAAAATTTTAATAATAATGAATAATTTCATTTATCCGCTCCTCTTCTTTAGACATCACAGTGATTTATGAACGAATGCAGCTAATATTTTGCGTTGAAGACACTTAAAAACTATTTTATTGGTTCATTTCGAAAATACGGATGGGGTCCGGCCCCAAATAATCCAGATTTTTGACGCTGTATATATTGAGGTAATTTTATAATTCTGTAATGTTTTTTTAAAAAATGCGATTAGTCAAAAATGTAACTTGGTGTTTTTTATCAGTTGTGTTGGTAGTGCTTCACAGATGCAAATTCATTGTTCACTGATACAGCAATAAATTTCTTCTTTGCCGATTAACATTAAAAGTGCGATTTTTTGACAACTACCAGTCTGTAAAACATCACTTTTACTGCCCAAAGAGTAAATATATTATATGATATAAAAATATTTTGAAACAGAAACTTCTGCTCTAAATCTGGTATTTTAATACCTAATTAAACAAATAACTTATCTTATTCACAATTAAAAATAATAGTTCGTTTTCAACACCTTACCATTTTGAGGTTATATGTCATAGATCTGTCAGTTTTGAAAACATTCCTACCACCAAAAGAAAATTAAAAGCGCCGGAAACGATACGCTTATAGTTCTTCGACGTATTTCCAGTGCATTTTAGCCTTACAAGAATACACCAAAATAGACAAATGAATGTTATCAGACATTGCATTATATTAACGATAACGGTAGTTGATTAATGGTGCAATTCTAAGCAATTTTTATATTTAATCGTAAAACCGTAAAACCGTAGTGTACGAGACAATCGTAACAAGTCAAGTTACAGATTTACAATAAATGGAATTCTATGCAGAAAACTGTATCGACGAACGTTACAGATATAGCTTTACGATTGACGTCATATTTTACGGTCAGTGTCTAACTTCATTGCTAATACAGTGTCTGAATATTGAATATGACAGTTGTTTTTTTTTTTATTTATTTACTTATCAAATACAACCATGTGATGAGTTTTTATTACAAATTTTAAGAAAAATAGTCTTGTCTGCGAATTATGAAACAAGATCTTCATTTACATCCCCATCGTCTACAATCATCCATGAACAATCGGTGACATGTGTCATTGTCAATTATGACATACGAAAAATTTGTCTTGGCAGTATTTGATGCCATTTTTATTTAATCACCCGATATATTTAAATATAAATGGAATACTATGATATGCAATGGAATTCTTGAATTTGATGGATTATAAAATGGTTCTATATTACAAATAAAATTGGTTGTCCATTACTGATCCAATCTAAATAGTTGCTTGAAATTTGCAATAGTAATGTCAAATGGGTTTACCAAATCTTTTATATCTGTTTCTGCGCAAGAGACGCAAGTAATTTCTAAAATATGTAATAAGGTAATTTTTCTTGACGTATAATTAACATATTTTTGTTATGCATTACCTGTTATATTCAACAAGAAGGAGAGCAATATTCCAAATATTTATATTTTCATTCATTTTATTGACAAAATTGAGCAATGATTAGAGAGAAAAATCAAAACCGTAATGTTACGTCCAGTTACCCTCTCAACGTAAAATTTTCGAGAAATCGTAAGATATTTACGAGTGATCGTAAGCAATAGTTTTGCACAGAATTGCTCTTTGATTCGTAAACTGTTACGAGTCTTACGAGAACACCTTACGAGCCTTACGATTATGCTTAGAATTGCACCATAAATTAAAATTCAGGTGTCATCATATTTCACATGTGTCTAACATATCTATTATTAAATAATTTTAATGTTAATTTATTTAAATGTATTCATAGCAATACTTTAATTGAAATGTATTGAAAGTTTCTATTTATAGTGTCATAAACATTATAAGCACATAAACATATTATTTGAAAAATCAAGTCTGCGTGTGTAATATAGAGATTACTATATCGATACGATAATTTAATGCGAGGATAATTTTCAGCTCATAGTATGAAATGAGAAACAGTAAAGCGACCTCGGACTGGACTGCAGCGGAACAATGAATTTCTCTCTGCGCGAAGCTTTTTATTTGAGAATCTGGAATGTTCTTTGTGAGGAAATACCCATATTGCTTGTTCATAGATAAGCTATGTGTAACACGCCCGTAAATCTTGCGCTTTTTAAATTTTGTGGGTAGTAAGGAAAGCTTGATATATGACTAATGTTGGCAATTAAAAACTGTTAACGCATGAGTCCAAGTTTTACAAAGGACGAGTGCGATTATAGGCCTTACGTTTGTACCTCTCTCACATAGTTATGTAAGGAAGGTATTATGACAGGTCGAAATTTTAAATAGTGAGTTTTCAACAAACAGATAAGTTTGTTTTGTGGTCCCTAGAACAGGATTTCACTATTTTTATATTGACGATTGTCTCCCAGTGTATGTAAGTGTGTGACGATTTTAGATGTTCATGGTATGAGCTGATCAGATTGTGGAAGCAGGCTATCAACCGGATATGGTAGTTTATTTAAAAGCCCGAATTACAGTAAATTTAATTCAACAAGATTGCAAATAATTTAAGTACAATTTTTATTTGAAACTATTTTCCATATTTTGTGCAGTTTGGAATTTAAAATTTCGGGAAGTTATGTGGAGGCCACATCAAATTATAATGGCCTATCATTGTTAAATTGCATGTAAAGTACTTGAATGTTCAAATTACGAGCTTGTTAGATTTTATCAGCAATCAGTCAATCGGAAATGGTAGTTTACTTGAAGGCCTATAAGGTATTTTTTCCACTCCTATCTCTATTTTTAAAATATGTTCGATGAAATATAGTACCCATAATTCACGATAGATTCATAATTTACTCTTCTCGATCAATCACAGAGCCAGAAATCCATAATTCACGGTTATTTAAAGATGTGATGTGGATCACCAAGCAACGGCCGTCTGACAGTTGACATGTAGTCAGTTGTCATTGTGTATTTTTATATTAATGTTTTTCAATGTGTGTTTTCAACGAATATCGATCATTTTCTAAAGTGTGTATAGTATTATATTCGGGATTAAGCTCATTATTCACTCCAATGATTTGCATTACTCTCCTTCGGCTCGTGATGCAAACTTCACCTTCGTGTATAATGACTATTAATCCCTCATATATTAATGTACTGAGCATCTCTCAGTAAATTATTTAGTTAAAGTTTTTGTTATAATAAAAAAGATGTAAAATAATTTTTACTTGAATTTTTTTACTATTCTGTACCGTTTAATATCTAGTTGCTTAGGCGGGAGATTATGTGCTGGAACATCAGATTTTTACACTACTTTTTTTTAAACTGGTAATTTTATAATTCTGTTAGATTTTTGAAAATACTCGACTGCAAATACAAAAAGTTGTGTTGTAATCATTTTGTCGGTCTCAGTTCTATCTATGATATTTTTTTTGTATTTTTTTTCCTCTATTAATTAGCAATTTTGACGCTCTTTCCCCCAATTAATTTAATTATGTCAGTTTCAGAATTGAGTATATGATGTTATGTATAATTGTATAAAAATTCGTCTAAAATTTTTTTTATAATCATAATCCTTGCACTCTAATGAATTATATGCAAATTATATCTCATTATAAGTATCATAATAAATATTTACATTTTTGTTCTCACTTCATACATAATATTCACATTCGCGAAAGTAAAGTTACTTTCTCTAACCAGAGATCTTCTCTTCAGCATCATCAAAATGCTACGACACTCTTGAATTTCATCAAATAGTTTCGTATGCAAACAACGATTCTACACTCTAATAATCCACCTACTTACATGCTAAACATTTCGCAAGTTAATTGCAAATTAGTTGCTCTTAATTACAAAAGAATAATGAAAAGCTTAACATATGAACAGATACAGGTGTCCATATATTTACGTTTCTATCAATAATATACTACAATTTTGACTACTAGTTATACTTAGTAGTTAGTACTGATCCAGATAAAATGCGATATAGGACATCAATTCAAATGAACTTGTTATCATATTTTAGAGGTAGTAATAAAGAAAAAAAATTGAAATGGTTACTTGATACAATTTTGGTTATAGTTTTAGATATATAAATAATGAAAAAGATACAATGATCGACTGATGAGGAATATGGAAAGAATAGAAAACTCTACTGAAATGCTATATGTCAAAAAATATCAAATGTCATACTTCGCTAAATAAATAAATACAAATTGTAAGAATATCATTTTTGTTTAATTTTGAATTTAAAAGCAGAAGTTACGAGTAGTAAGAAGAAGAGATAGGAAAGGCAAGGTTAGGTGTTGAATTTTCAAACGTCACATCAGTGTCACCAACTAACACAAAATGAGCTAAATATTAAAAATAGTACAAAGAACTCATAATTGTGGTATATTTTGTTCGAAGGACTGGCTCACGACGTGCAGCAGAATTCCTTCTCACAAAATAAAATAACAATTATGAAACTCGTTCTTTAATATACTGTTACATGGAGACATACAAATATTTTTTGACTGAGCCCTAATGAAGACAGTTGTAGTTTTTTAAAATAAATAATTGAGTGCAAGGCCTGTTTTTTTTTTTTTTATTCTTCCCATGTATAAATAATACTTTATGTACTGGGTGTAGGATTGAAGCATGGCGTATATAGGGATTTCAATGCTTTTTATATGTATATTATATTGCTATAAATTTTTACCAATTAAGTTAACAGCTAAAGTGTAAATACGAAAGTTGTTTAGAATTTAAAATGCACGTAATGAGACTAAATCAGTTACCTAAATATTAGTATTTTACGATATAACAATCCAATAAAAAATCAATATTTATTAGAAAAATTGTATCATGGCCTTCAAAAATTAAACAAAAACGAAAAATAATTGATATTTCATAGAACAGTTTTAGATTTATTTATTTAATAGAGAGAAATAGAAAGAAGTGAACACTCAAATTCTCCGTTATATTATTACAATGTTTTATGAAATTTCTACAGAAAATAATACAAACTTTGATATTGATATTGAAAATACGATATAATTATATTTCGTGAAATTTTTATTATTGCTTTGAATCATCATTTTGATTAAGATACTTGTTTTACAATTTGTTTCTTTAAATTCAATTAAGGTCTTAAATAGAAGAACCATGACTCATTCAATACCTCAGTTGCTTTTTAAACTGTATGAATCTAATTCAATATTTGATAATCTGTATGTCTGGTTTATTGCAAAACATTGAATTGTTTGTAGAGTTATAAAATAAATTAGAACTGAGAAATAACAACACATAATTTAGTATGTAACACGTATTGTTTGACTGATAGCAAACAATAATAAGTACCTATAGCCAGAAGAAATATTTCGTAAGTTTATAACAACAATATTCTTTCAAATATAATTGCTTTTGCGTTATATTGTGGGCTTAGTAACTGTAACTACTGTATTCTTACTGCGAGTAGCGTTATTTTGTTTTAAAGCAGCATTTTTTAAAGTATAAAGTAAGATATTTAATGCCTTTCACTATTAATTAGTACGATTATTGCAGTACAGCTTATGTTTTTTAACTAAATTTTTATAAAATTTATCACTAATTTAAATGATTTTGTTAAATTTATTACTTATTTTTAATTAATACTATTAATTATTAAGTTATTTAACATGGAAAATGTAGGACGTTTCAAATTAGAAAACAAAATTATTGTATATCAGTTCAATTATTTTTTAAATATAAAGTGTATCGATTTTTAAGAAAAATAAAAAGTAGTTTTTTATTGTTCAAATTTAATTATAATTTGAACTTTCGTTCATAAATCAGCATAATAATTAACTTAATCAATTTTATTGTCATATTCCTTTCACTAAATATGTTTTTTAATTTTATAGTAATTGTATGCATGTGTGCATAAAATGACATGTTTCAAATCAATAAAAGTTATTTACAATAAAATAATTGTAGTTATAAAAAGCAATCTACAAATTGTATAACACGGCGGTATACCAGAGAATGTAAGTTAATTAATACATATTCGGTGATCGAAAAAGTATGGACATGGACAAATGTCTAGTATATAATCATCAGAACAAGTCAACAAGGAAGGAATTAATTCATATTTTGCTCAAAGTTCACAATGCGTTTCACAAGTTAAAAGAAATATAAATACACAAATTGTTTCTTTAATTATATAGGTTAAATTTTAAGAAATAATTTATTGTTTTTTTAATTCATTCCAGATATAAGAATATTTCTTTTTTGTCCTATTGCGCTTTAGCTCTTTGTGGGCTTTGGATTACTTCAACCATTTTTTCTTTATTATAGTCCATTCTGGTATGAACTGGAGTAATAAATCAACCCGTCAAAAATAATGTAGTGCATCAATAATTATTTGCTAAATGATAATCGAATAGACTGAATTCGATAGTGACCATTCTGAAATCTTCTATCTCTACCTCTTTATTATTCTTCAGAAGGTATTATCTAAATGTTTATTGCGGTATTTCAATTGTTAATGAAGTATTATTCTAGGTGTAAAGTAAATGGCATTCTATGGCCACTATAGTAAAGTTGTATCTTATTTTTCTAGTGGATTTATTTGCCGCATCCTTGAAAAAACCCAATTCTATTCTTGCAAATTTTGATGTTACTCCAGCTTATTTTCGAATGGACTATAGCCAATTTCTGACTTAGTCTCCAGTTTTTTTCTTTAGACATCTTTTTTATTAACTAAATTAAATGACATTAAAAATTGAAACTCAATCAACAAAGAACGCATCAAACTTTATTAAATTAATTGTAGACAATGTACCAAGTCCAAAAATGAGTAAAATGACATGAAAATTCCCCCTTACAACATCTTTTTTTTGCAATTGATTCCATATTCGTAGTAAATTTTTTACATTATCACAAAACACATAATTATTAAGTTTCGTTAATCTATATTTTCTCGTTGGTGAGTTACAGAACACACATCCATTCAGCCACACAGATATCATTGGGAAAATGATCAAATCGAATTCAGGGTAACTCAAAATATGTATTATGAAGTATAAGACAGTAAAGAGATTTAGTAAAGTAATTAACTGTTTGAAACTCTATCGTTCTAGTTCCAATTTTTCATCACAATTCATAATCTATCATTTCTCAACTTCCTTTAGGTATAAGTAATGAACTTGTATCTAATAATAATACACATAAATTAATCAAAATAATTACAAAATAACTCAACCGTAAGCAATTTATTCAAGCATTAACTTCGCCCATAATCTAAGGATAGGCCAATTTTCCAACAGAAAACACTTTTTCAATAAATTATGAATAAGTAGTGAAGTCGGATAATAAGACGAAGACGGGGACAGTTTAAAGTTGACACGGTTTTGAAGCAATTTGCTTAGAAGAAAGTACATAAATTACCGTTCAATTTCTATGGCTAATTATGTAGTTGTTTATAATTTATACAACAAGTTGACAACCGTTTTTTAAGATCCCATAACTCTTCGTGAAAATGAGACTGTTTGCTGAATAGTGAATATTATTAGGCCGATGAAAGTGTGTCGTTTAACACTTACAAGAAGTTGAAAAGCGCTCAAACCAAATAGGATAAAATGGTTTTATGATTTACTATAATGTAATGTAAATAGAAACGGAGCTATTTAATCTATCATACATATGCTGTATTTTTTTTTTATTTATGAATTTACTATTAAAGTAATAAGTAAAAGATTTAACTCTAATGGCCGTTTACACCATTAGAGATTTTCTTTTACTTTACGTGAACTAAGTTTAAGATAAACTACAGTTTAAGTTTTCCAAGGTTTGCACGTTTGTCGTTTAGGTGTAGATTAAGTATACTGCGAAATCTAATACTAATGTTTCCTTTTCCCCTAAATATATATTCGTATCATACCTGAGAGAATAGATTGTTAATAGTGTGAATAAATAATATATTCAAAATTTTTGTCTTAACTGAAAATGATTAAAAATAGTGGCATCATGGTATGATCCAAGATCCTGGTAATTGAGCAACGATATTTATTATTTCTAATTTAGCATTCATAACTACTTGACAATTTTATAGAATTTTTTTTTTTTTCAATTTCTGTAAACTTTCTTATCTTAACCTCATGGCGATTGAATCTTTACGTGTGTGCAGTCTATTAGATACATTGATATATGAGTATCATATTTCTTTTTTTTTTAAATATCTAACCGATCACTCCTATAACTCTTGGATCAGATTCAGTACTTTAAAAAAAAATGTGGCTTTTTTTTAATTCAACCAGAGTTAAAGGAACCTTTACATATGTGCCAGAAAGTCTTGCTTGCGTTACTCTTAAAATTATTTCTGAAACCAAAGATAAGTGCATAACTTTAAAATAAATAAATAATAGCTTCCTTAACATCAATTTCTATTAATTCTTTTTCCAATATATGCTCCATAATGTCATGAAACATATATCGCAGCACGCATTTAACTTTATAAACTGTAAACATAGAACATAGATAAACTACAGTATAAATTAAACTCAAAATAATTGTGCGGTGCAAACGGATTATAATTCAAACTATTGTGTATTTTAAACTATTGTTTAAATTTTAAACTACATTGATGCAAGCGGCCGTAAAATGTATATAATAATATAGAATGTAACTTTTTCAATAGCAAAGTTACTTAAAATGGCACACATATATATGCAGATATCTGCAGTATAAGTTATAAGTTGTATTTTAAAAAAAATACGTATTTTTGCAGAATTTTAAAGATTTTTTTGTTCTTTAAAACAATTTTTATTCATTATATTTCTAAAATGATCAGTATAGAAACTATTTAAGTTTAAACTAATAAATAATCACACAGAAAATGTGTCATAAATAAATAAATTTATAAAAAAATGTTCGAATTCAACATCAATAAAAGAAACTAATTAATATATAACAACAAAAAGTTGATAAACTATGTGAAAAAAAAAAACAAACAAATAATAATTATTAAAGATCTGACAGCAACTAATGTGATGTGATTCACACACAATTCATGGTATACTTTCTGTTTGTAATTATTTATTAATGAAAACATGAATAGTTTCTGTACTGATCATATTAAGACTATAAGTAATAAGAAAATAAATAAAGAGAAACAAGAAGCCTTGAAATTTTGTAATAATATATAGAATGCTTCCTTTAAAAATATAAAGTTGCATATCATGGCGCGAAAATGGAACGCCCGGTATAATAACTTATACTGCAGATATGTGTACAGTTTACATTAAAATAAACTTTGTTTGAAAATTTCGGTTGTATTTAAAATAATCGAGTGAAATAAAAAAATACAGCCTGATGGACCACTCGGTATGTAAGGGATTATTGTGTAAAATTGAGAGCTCATATTTATTGTTGGAACGCGGAAAACGTTTTGCTACAATTTTTCTGCCAATTTGCAGACTGCAGGAAATTAGCGAAGACTTAAAGACTATACCTCCAATATAAAACTGTAAACTGCGTTGTCGGTGTCGGTATTGCACAATGAATGTTGTTATGGTCTTGTCATTATCTTACGTAACAAGAACTCAGTTTGTCGGTGGAGTTATATTGTTCTTTTCCTGTGAACATCTTCCTTTACATTTTCACTTATTTTGCTTTTTATTTATTTTGTCTATTGTCTTATTTACATTAATTTTTAAATTACAATATACTACAACTTTAGAAAATCTTTACTGAGAATATAATTGTGACAAAAATAACTGAAAAGTTTAAAAGTTGTAGAACTTGTAGTTAATAAAAGTTCTTTGGATTAATTTCTGTAAAATTTTGATTAAAATTCAATATTTCAATTTAACCGCTCGTAATAATTCTTCGTGAGGAAAACAATTTAACAACATAAACAAAGAAATAGAAACATTAACAAAGTTATAACAAATTGAAATGATGTTTATAGATTAGACGATTAGAGGATGTTAAGTCTTGTTCAAATCGTAGCCTTTATTCTAATTCACAGAATTCTTCTTTTCATTGGCGGTTTTATAAACACTTGTTACATTTTAATGCGGACTTAAATCTGTTAACATGTATGTAAATGGCAAATATTGTTTCACCAACCATTGTTAAGTTAAACAACACGATAAACCGTTTGTTAAATATATCTCTAGAGTCCTGTTGTATTAAATATTGAACTCATTGTTATCATTTAGTACAAATCGATTTAAAATAATTTCAAATTGTTTTTGGAATCGTCAGTTTATTGACATGTAACTTACAAAAGTATTATTTATGTTGAATTTATAATTAGAACAGTGTTTAGACATAATATCTGATGTTGATGAAGACGAATTTTTCGGAAAGATAATTCATCTTATGCCCAAGCCAAGAATATTTAGAGACCGTACGAAGTCATTTTTTTATGCGATGATACTGATTTTAATCATTCACTTGATCCAATGAACCAATTAATAATTAGTGTTTTCACAAATATGATCTGCAAAATAAAAATTACAAATATACTTATTAGTTATTATAAACCAAAATACCTTACCCCAATTCCCCTTATAATACATTCAGAGAAAAAAGCATTAAATTTCCTGCTAAAATATGTAGAATATTTATAGTTTTTGTTATATATTTCACAAGTTAAAGGGATGGGGTCTTTCACCATTAAAAAAAAAATGAAGCTTTATTAAAATTGAGGACTATCTACATTTTTAAAAAGTCTTAATTGTTATTCATTAAGCCACAATGATTTTTTAAAAATGTTGTGACGTCATTGTAGATTGCTGGATCTTAAACAGTACATATTGTAAATAATTGTAATCATATATTTTTTTACTTATTTTATTATTATTATTATTACAATAAATTATTTAAATCTCTACTGTTTGAGATCCACCAACACCTCTATAATGACGTCACAACATTTAAAAAAAATCATTGTGGCTTAATGAATAACAATTAAGACTTTTTAAAAGTGTAGATAGTCCTCAATTTGGATAAAGTTTCATAAAAGAAAAATTTTAAAAAATGGTGAACGACCCCAATAAAGTATTTCTTTCTTTTCATAAAGATATAAGTAGGTACACTTTATTTGATGCAGTTGTGTTAACTAGAACATATATTTATTTTCTTTAATTATGTGGCAGTCCAGGATGTGTACAGTGAAGCTGATAGAATTACAAAATATAGTGAATGCCTGAATAATATAATATATTCATGTTGTTTAAATTTTCTTTCTAATGTTACATTAAATTTGTAATCTCAAGTCAGCTTCATAATGATGTTTTATTTTTTGTTCTAAGGCAAAATATCTAAAATCTATAAAATGTAAATTACTTAGGTACAATGTTCAATTTTATCCCGGGATTAACCCCGTTTGCCGGTAGTACAAGTACGAGTACATGTTCGATTATGACAGTGAACAAAAACTGTCACGATTAAAAATTATCTCTGTGTTTCTTGCTCCACTTACTTCTTTGGTGGCGTTATTTGACGGCCGGTTTCCGCATTTCAGAGATAAATAGTACTTCTATTTTTCAATATATATTAAGATGCACGTCGCATCAAATCCGCACACTAGAAATCTATAAAACATCATAAAAATCAAACATGAACTAAATACCAATGCTTCTAGAAATCCTAAACCCGAACCCTACCTAACTCGTTTGACTTTCCCGCGATGAGTGCGGTAGCAGCGCTGCACATGAGTGAAAGTGACACTACAGTGACGTTTGTTGACATTAGTTTGTTGTTTGTTGACAGTGCCAACACGCAGATGGACAACGACGTGACGCCGGTGTACCTGGCGGCCCAGGAAGGTCATCTAGAGGTCCTCAAGTTCCTGGTCCTGGAGGCTGGCGGGTCGCTCTACGTGCGAGCTAAGGATGGCATGGCGCCCTTGCACGCGGCCTCCCAGATGGGCTGCTTGAATTGCGTCAAATGGATGGTGAGGAGATTTTGTTAATATATTTTTATTGAAAAAACCGATGAAATATACTCATGCGGGAACGGTAACTTGTAGGCTTTTATAAAAGCGATAAACGAGCCTGAGATATATAGATGTTGTAAGGCCACCCTTCTTTGTCTAACACATGTTTGTAGAGCGGTTGTTATGTAAATACATAGCCCATAGCCCAACAACTAGCTGTCTCTCTCGGCACGGATTTTCAATTTTTTAGCGTCAGTTAGTGTTCCGGTTTCAGTGAGAGAAACCGTTTTTATACCGGTTGTCTATTTTTTTTATAGAACATAGAAAATACAATGTTAAATTTTTTATTAGGCGATAGATTGTTCCCTATGAATTTTAGATCAAGTGTAAATATACAATAAATGTTCTAAATAAAAACTGTATTATGCCTATGCGTAATATTAATTAACGTATCAAGGGTGTTATAAGAATAATAATGTCTGAGGTCAACAATATGCTGCCAATGGCCTCGGGTGTGTGTGAATGTTGACCGAAGGAATTATTTTTCTTTTAACGCCCGTGGTGCGTTCAACGTTTAAAGTCCAAACGATATTATTTTAGTAAAGATTTTATCGATATTTGTTCTATCATTGTGATTTTTGTTAGAGAGATTAAACTATTTACTTGCAAACGCTTAACTAGGTAATGCGATATTCTTATTAGTTTACAATACCGATTATTTATTTAAAATTTTATAACTATATGAACAACGTCTTATTTATAAGACGACCTAGGGTGTTATTCTGTATATAACAGCCCTGATAGCCGGGTAGTTATGATACAATAACGTAGCGGTCGAGCACTAAACAGAATTTATATATTTTAGCTATTTACAAATTCCCATATTTAACAAAACATACAATTCAAACAGTCATATTGTTTGTCTTGTCTTTGTCATAAAGTTTTAAATAATTGTTGACTTTATTAAATTATTTATCAGTAATTATAGATACTTACACAATCAGGGAAAATAATAAATAGTTAAATTGATATTTGAAGGAAAATTCGTTATATAAAATGAAAGAATTATTTGGCGTATTATATCAGGACAACCCCATTCCTGCACATGGAAAAACTAACAGAATCATTATCGTATTTAACGAAATTATTCTTAGTAAGAATTGGTAATCTATCGTAACAGTAATAAGTTTAAATTTGCAATAAACAAAATAGCTGATAATGTCTGTGTGGTCGCGGAAACTTCTTCCTTTAAAAAAAGATCTTTAACTTAAGTTTTATAGTCCTACCCTTCCAAATTTTACATACGTTTTCTACAATTGATGATAATTGCATCCAGAATTGATAATTAATGATAATAATGATAATAAAAAATGAAATAAAAAATTGGATGATGAATGATAAATGAGACAGAAACTTAAGTTCTTATTAGCAAACGTATGGCATTATATTTACTCTTCACCAGTACTAAGAAGTTTAAATCAAAACGAAAAATAAAGATAATGGAGAACAACGTTCAGATTCAACAATTGCAGCAGTAGCAGCAGTAAAAGGACTGTGTAGGTTATTATCATTAGTTTTTTCGTTACCCGGGTTCCGTGAAGTTGAAAGAATAACACAAAAGTTTAATTATAACTAACAGAAAATGATTTATTTCCAGTTATTTATTTAAGGCTAAAACACCTAATAACTGCAATTATTTACACGTGTATAGTTATTTGTACTGAGTCTTCACATGTCGAATATTTATTTAAACATGCTGACTGTTATGGTAGTCTGTTTGCCGTTAGTCCGGCATCCCCTTATATTGGGGTTCCAGAATGTTCTCGAATTCTCCCGAAGCTACAAGAAACAGTACCACGTACTGATCGGGCGTGATGTCACTCCGAGAAGTTTCAACAGGTGTATTCGCTACAAGTACTCCCAGTACCAGTGCCATATAACAAATTTAAAGTCAACCAAATTTTCTTATGTAATTATAGGACTCGAGATCCCAATTATGAGTATTGATAAACTGTGAATCCTTTTATTGAGTTTGAGACTCTGCTTATAGTAGATCTCTGTAATTAATATATTTTTGTCACAGAAGTAATTTCTCATCGACTAAAAGTTGAATTGTGTTATGTACTTTTGCCCCAGAATGTACAATATTATACACTCATGTGCTCATGTTAAATATTTATTGTAAAATTAATTGTTGTTTGTGCAACTATCTAAAAAGCTAAAGTATAAATGGTAAACAATAGCCAATAGAATAATATTAGTATTCATAAATTTAGAAATATTTAACCTTTAAATCGCAATATTAATAACATCTTGAAATTGATAATTAAATGAAACACGTATTTGAATTTATGAATATTAAAATCTTTTCATAATAAACAATAATATACGTGTGCTAGAAATTATATAACAAATCCACTTTTAAGAAATCTAACATCATTAACAAGACAAATGAGCAATAATTAAGAACTTCTCATCAAATAATTAACAGTCACAGTCACTATGCTCCACTTATTAACGAGAATCAAGAATGAAGAAGTTTCACTTGAGCATTTAATCCAGTTTGATTCTAAACGCTAAAATAAGGTGCGGAATGGATCAAAGGTGCTGCGAAAATCGCTCACGAGTGAAGTGAGCGCCTGAGCGCCTGAGCGCCCGGTGCCCCACATATCAGTGGATGTTTGCACATCAACTGCTTCGCTAGTGTAATTAGTACTTCAGAGATGGTATCAGTATGAGTGAAGTTAACTTTAACTTTCGTTTGTGCTGCATTCACAAGACTGGATAAATGATTATACAGTGTATTCGAATTTTCCAAATCTTGGGATTAAATTCACAGAGTATATTTTGTATGATATAGGTCAACAAACCGATATACGTTCCCGGCAGGAATGCGCCAATTTAAGTACATAACAAATGACGTTAACGTTTACTTGTACAGCCCGAATTAAAAGTGAATTATTGTGATAAAATTCAAGTGTATTTTGAAAGCAAGTGCGAGGACCGAGTTTATGCAGGATGTTTGTGCAATATTTTTTGTAGAAAAAGTATAAATAAAACTAATAATTAACAACATAATAATTCGTCTGATATATTTGTGAATAATTGAATATATTTCTAATATTTATCAAATGCACCTGCAAAGTTAAATATAATAAACATGTTTAATTTTTTATTTATGTTGTGGCAACTAACATTACGTTTGTAAGATATGTATTTCATTTGTCTTTATTGCGAACATTCTTTTTTTTATTATTATTATTATTTAAGCGGTCTGAACCACGTCTGAACTACTGAGGTTATATACCGCCTCGGTACCTCTTTTTCGGTGGTATGATAACTAATACACATTGTTTTAATTAATATATTGGAGACCTAGAAAATTGACTTTTTTAAAAAGTATGCGTGCGTTGCCTAATCAACGTGCAAAATGCCAATTTCCCAGGCCTCCATCAGAAAACCTATTTGCAAAAGATATATTAAAAATTATATTTAAAAATAAAAACTATAGTTTCTTAAACATCGTTTTTCAGAATAATAATGTAATAAAATGGTGGAATATTCAATGATATTTAATCTTAAAATATTAAATTTTGCAAGTAAATAACTATTGTAACATTTTAAAATTATTTATTTCGTGTATGTATTAATTTTAATAAAGTAGAATTTATGTAAGCTGTTTTTGAGTGTATCATTTACACATTTACAAATTTAACAATAAATTGCATTCTAGAAATCCAGCAAACTACTTTTTTCTTTACTTTGTTTAGAGCAGATCTTGAGTTTATAAACATTTGATAGATAGATGTTAGTAGAGATAGGAAACCTCGTAGGAAACCATAAGGATAAAGTTATTAATAACATGCCACGGAACTAAGATATGACAAATAAATAAAATGAAAATAATTTGTATTGTACGAATTGTACGAATCAGGAACCTACCACTATTGATCTATAAATTTGACGAACAAATAAGATTTAATCCGCGATGTACTCCAAACGAAAAAATAATCTATGAAGTGAAATTGTATTGTTTGTCGGACAGATATTACGTCACATTATCGTTAAATTTTGTCGAAGAGTTGAACACTTCAATAGATATCTATATAACTGTAAATATGATTGTCAGGGAGAACTAGTGAATATGTGATCGAAAAATGTTTTTCAATATATTTTTTACTTAATAATTATTGGGAGGACAGTAAACAACAACATAAATCTACTTATTGCAAAAGATTTTTATAAATCGGGAGGTTTTTTTTTGTTTTGTTTAAATAGAAGAAACCAGAGCTGTAGAACTTACTAAACAAATAGTAAATCTAGATTACTTGGACTAACGATATATCATTCTTAATCTTCCTGAATACCATATGACTCCATTCCATCTAACATATAACTGTTGTATGATTAAATTATAGCATATGATGTTATCATCCAACGTAAACTTAGAAGTTGAAGAACTAGAGTTCCTGTTGTTCAAATTGAAGAAATGATGCGTTTGTAAAAGAAAGATTAAATTAGTTTTATATAAACAAAAAACGAACATAAATAAATAAATAAATATATCATCACGCCTTTTACCCATTACGGGTGTGGCACTCTGCTTACGCAGATCTCGGTAAGTGATATATTTTTTCGTATGAAGTGCGGTTACCAGCCGTCAAATCATAGCCCCCAAGGATGTTAGTGGAGGAGGAACCACAGGGGTAAATTTAAATTTGTAACTGTCGGCAGTGGGATTCGAAGTGAGGATCTCACGATCCACAGTCCGACACGTTACCTCGGAGCTATTTACCCCATTAAAAACGAACATACAAATAAATAATGTGTTCTACAAAAAAAACTTGTTTAATTTTGGAAGATATATGCATATTGTATTTAGTAGAATATCATTGTAAATATTGTTGAAGAACATTACTCGTTTTAATTTTCTCCTGTTTAATAAAATGTTAAATTCTAGTATCTAGACAATAAAGTAGATAGCTATATAACAAGCATATAATTTTTATAGACGAGACAATAATACTCTATTATCTACGTGTTTTATTTTTTCTCATTGTATTGCAGATTATTTTTCTTTAGGTTAGAATGACATTTATATTTGACACATGACGTTAACATGAAAAAATTTGATAGTTATCGAAGTGGGCTGTTTGCTATTGTTTGGTTATCAAGTTCTTTATTGTTTGTTATTATTATAGTTTTGGAAAAAATGTGTATGCTGATATTTCACATCCAAATCATTCTGACCTGTTAGTTATTATGGAAGAAATCATTCAAATAGCATAAAAAATTCTTCTAATTGCAAAATTAATATTGCTATAACTAAAAATGATGTTCCTATTTAATAACGTAACTTAATATAATAAAATTTATTTTGTCGTTTATTTTGATAATTGGCCTTTTTACTTTAGCATTATGGACTAGTCCATAAAGAGCCACTTTATGTCCGCTAAACAATATTATAAATTATAATATACAGTCGATCATTTATCTTTTTATCCAACACCGTCTCATAATAAGGCTGCAACTATGTTTATTTAAAATAAATAATGTCTAACATTCTTTACTCAGTGAGAGAATACGAGTAATAGAGAAGTTACGGAGAAAATAATCACTGATTAAATTCACTAAATTCTTTAAAAATGGGTATTAAAAATAATCACTAAATTAGTATTAATTAAAAATCGACAAAAAACTATGTGTTAAACACGACACTAAACACAGATTTACAGCTTTGGCAGATAAATCTTGTATTTTAGTGCGTAGTCAAAACATACAAATATATTTAGTTAAGCATAAGTAGTGACACTACTAGAACTAATAATTTGCGCTTTCTTCCATTTTAACGTTTCTTTCTTTTGCTATATTCTCCAGTTTGTTATGTTAGCTTCTTTGATGTTACTTGAGCATTCCATCAACTTCTTATTCTTCGTCTGGGCCTTTTTAGTAGTGATTTTGCGCGATGGTAAAACGAAATCAAATTTCTGTCAATTGTCAATCAATAATAATAAGAATATGAGGAGGATCGGAGGATGTAATGTAATGTTATGTGTTTTATTACAGATCCAAGAGCAGGGCGTGGACCCTAATCTGCGCGACGGCGACGGCGCCACTCCTCTTCACTTTGCGGCATCGCGCGGCCACCTGGACACCGTGCGTTGGTTGCTGCGTCACGGCGCGCGTCTGTCCCTTGACAAGTACGGCAAGAGTCCCATCAACGACGCCGCGGAGAACCAGCAGGTCGAGGTAAAGTAACATATAACACTTGAGCCTAGCTGTATTCTTTTTGGTCAAAATCTCAGTTAGTCTCAGCTCACTTCAGATAAACTCAGTAAAGCGTTGTTCTTTTACAACTGAACTGAGACAAACTGAGAGAACTCACTTCCCCCCTTACCGATGCTGCACCACCCGCGAAATAAACTCAAAATGATCTACGCAACTCAGTTCGGTGGAATGGGTAATGTTTGGTTTGTGCTGTCTGGAGAACTGTCATATTTATTAGGTTATGTGCACCAAATTGCTACAATAACCAAAATATGTCGATCTATTTCATTGATATATTAAATGTGTAAACTTATAGTAAAATATTTTCAGTGTCATCAATTTTAATAGCATACGTGTATATATTCTTGTTTAAACTCACCTTTCTATACATAAAATCCTGTTCTTTTTGGATGCCTTTCAGCTCAATTCAGCTCAGTTCATCTCAACTCACTTGTCAACTGAGTTGAGCTAAAACTTTCCAAAAAGAATACAGCTAATATTAAGAACAATCTAATTTTATATAGGTAGCAGTTTTACCACCTACCTAGAGTTATAGACCAGTACCACGAGATTTGTTTTTGGGTATATTGTAAAAAAAAAAATCTATATAAAAAAATACGTGTGGCACTCGGGGACTGCCGCAGTAAAGCTATTGCATAGAATTTTTTGTCAACTTATGGAATTATAATTATTTATTTATTTTATTTATGCAGTATTTTTTTTCTTCGTTTTTTTCTTTGATATTAATTTAAGTTACACTTTTTGAGCGTGGTGACCGAAAAGAAAACAATTTTTTTTTCTTTTATTGAATAAATGAGAAGTTAATATTGTTTAAAATATTTTTATTATCTTACAATATATGTACGTTATTCAGGAATTTTTATCCTTGAAACTATAGGTTTATGGTAACTGAAATAAGAAACATAGTTTGAGACTTGATATCCTCTAAATATCTGGAAAATACCGCGTCAATGGCATACGTCTAGTCGCACGCACACAAACACCGTGCCGAAGTCTGCCGAACTGAAACGATGTTTGACGATGCATGGCTTTTAACGCCGCACCGTTATGCCGGTCGGAGTGGGGGGTGTCAGGTTTTTTTCGTTATGGAATTTCTTGATTCGGTCGCCGCGCTCAAAGCCCGCGATAAAAGCTATGCAATAGCTTAAAAATGCCAAAGTTGAACTACTACTCGTATGACCTCCATAAAAATAAAAGTTGATATCAGTAACTCGTAAATGGTTAGATACAATTTTTTTTGACTAATTTTGCTAAAACACCTATATAATGTGCCTTAAAAAAAGTGCAAACCAGAATTCCGTATTATTTCAATATAACAATGTTATAGGCAAAAAAGAAAATCGCTAAATTTATATTTTGACCAATATCTAGTGACCTGTTTATTCAATTGGAAAAACAAATACATGGTTAAACTACTCTACTAATGAGGCAACATTCATCTAATTTAACCAACCTCTCATCTCTTACGGTTCTCGAGATTCCAATGCATTCGTACATTAAATGGGACACTCTATACTGTACAATTTGTTTAATGATTTACGCAAAACTAACCTAACCCACTGAAATATAGTAATACTGGAACGCGTACTGCCATGCTCTCCCTATATTGAAAAAGCGAGCCGAGAAAGATAGTTTGCGTCAGGTATCTCTATCA
The DNA here is from genome assembly GCA_963942605.1 of Poecilus cupreus. Classification (NCBI taxonomy): domain Eukaryota; kingdom Metazoa; phylum Arthropoda; class Insecta; order Coleoptera; family Carabidae; genus Poecilus; species Poecilus cupreus. The sequence continues at coordinate 23,360,709 of OZ012718.1, forward strand.
TTATCTAACACATCTGCGCTTATACACACTAAAACAAAAGTTAGTTCCTGTTTTTTAAGAAACTGTGTTTTTGTCATTTCTCATAAATACGAAATTATCCTTTTTTAGGTACGTAATAAATACATTAACCTAAGACTTTTGACATTTGTTCAATCATTCCATTTAATGTAAAATTGTAGTATTTTTCACATTATAATTATTATTAAAGTGTATATTAATACATCAGTTTGGCAATGAGAAACAATGCCATTATTTTTTCTTTCATTTAAATTTCAGTTTTCCTATAAATAATGAATGCTGCGACGCAAACTTTTTTAACGTACTGTACTACAAGGATAGAGATACCTGTGGATCGCTTTCTCTCCAGGGCCGGAGCCAAGAGGGGGCCAGGGGGGCTCAGCCCCCCCTGTAATCTTTAGAGCCACCCCTAGTAGTAACAGTACATAAATATAAATTCAATTTTAATTTCTAATTGTTGTAAAATTTGCAATTTTCTCATAATACATGTTAAGGAAAGAGTAAAACATATATAAATTAGCTTTCAGACCGTGTTCGTAATATAGCAAACGAATACATAGTTCTGAGAAGTTTGTACGAATAAGGTAAAATGGATAAATTTAATTTCAGAGAGTGATATAATAAATTCATTTGGCTAGAATATTCAAAAATTTTTAACGCACCATTTTGTTATGCGTGTCGCCAGTTCAATACTACGGGTACAAAAGAAAATAAGTGTACCTCTATTATGTCTTTCAAATTGGAGATGAGCTCTTGATAAAGGTGAACAGGCTCCAAAGACTGTTTATATGACACTAGAGAATTAGCATTCGAATAAACGCGTACAAAAGAATTAAATTTAGATATTTTTTTTGCAAAAATTTAAGATGAAAAATAGAAAATTCCAATTGTTATTTTATCTGCTTTATTACTTAAACAGATTTTTTTTGTATTAATTATATCATAAAAAAGTCAATTCAATTGCTCTTTTATTTACCCCCTAAATATTTTCTGCCCCCCCCCCCCCCCCCTAGAAATTGAAGCTGGCTACGGCCCTGTTTCTCTCTCGGCTCGTATTTACACCGCTAGTGCGCGTTCCAGTATTACTACATTTCAGTGACATAACCTATCTGGTCATAAGGTCATACCATATTAAATTTTATCCCATTGGTATATTAAAAACAAAACTGGAATACTTTAAACGGTTTTTTAGTCGTAATCCTTGAATCCTGTCTTTCAGGGTTTCAGGGTAGGGTGCCGGGTGTACCGAACCGCGGTGAGATGTTTTCTGAGCTCCTTCGCGGTTACCCATCTAACTTATAACGACAATGGGCTCATAAACCTTAAACGAAATATGACCAATTTATATCAAAATCGTGTAACACTTATGGAATAATTAGTAGTAAAGTATTTTTTTCTTTTAAATATTTTGCAGTAAAGTGATATAACGAATTGAACATACTTTGACGTCACAGGTACTTGCATTGGCCAAAAATATGAAAATTGCAAATCGCGCGTCTGCCGCTGCGCCCAACGCCTATTGTGGGCTAAAATAGAACTACGAAATGTCATTTCATATTTTTGTTTGTTGGTATTTAAGATTATATTTGTTGGGCTTCTATTACTTGCTTTATAATTTCACTGTTTTATTGTGCTGTGTTGAAAATCTATTGATTAAAATTGTGCGTTGAGGTTAGGTTACATCACTACTAGCGCCACTGTCCTCAAACTTTTGTTGTTATTTACTCGAATATCAAGTAAAATACTCTTAAAGTTGTCAAAGGAATTTTTTCCTTACTTTATATTAAGTTTAATTGTTGTGAATTAAGACTTATAATATAAAAATATTATTTTTATATTAAAAAATATATAATATCTACTATCATGGAAAATCGTAGTTTTAGTGCCACTGGTGTAATACCTGTGACGTCACACAACGTCACAGAAACTTGGAAAAATCATATCTCGGATAATACAAGAAATTTTCACATCGGGTTTTCACTGATCGTCATATATTCTAATAAAGTTTCATAATAAAATTTAAAAAAAAATTGGTTTATGGGCCCATTATGCGTGCTTTTCCCACCATAATTTTATTTGTATAAGTCCACCATTGTTCAATATACAACCACATTCGACACGCGTAAAGTTTCCTCTGATACAACATTTGTTGCTAGCATTACAGACCAACAATATAACCAGCTTTCTTAAATAAATTCAAGTGCCCATAACTATAAATAATGTGACAATAACAGTATATAAACAAGTCGACAGCATTTCCTACAATTCAAATGTTTTTTAGCTTGGAAAGTTGTACAAAATTATTATACTAACATCCAGTTTGCCTGCCATACGTAGCAAGTTTGTTACAGAATTATAACCACGTTTTCCAATTTGACACATTTCCACGGTGCAATAGTGTACCGTTGGACACCACACTGTGCAAAAAATACGAGCAGCGCATATGGTGCGCATACTTCATGTGCGCAGTAAGTCAAATAGAATTGTTCCCGACTATTTATCCTCAACTATTTGTCGCCAACAATCACGGGTGGGTGAACCATACGCTAGAGTAGTAAATACTTTATTTGTTACTTTGCGGTATTAAATTTCTACATTATCTATATTTACATTATCGTTGTGGTATTTCATTTATTTATAGTAAAACCTAATACAATGTAACGAGTGTTTTTTTAAAAGTTTATATTTCGAATTGCCAATACTTTTTCTAGCTACAACCAATTTGACAGTTGACAGCCATTTCACAATAAATAGCCTTAAGGCCAGAACCAAGGCGCACAATGGCCAGAACTACGCTTGCAAATTCTGCAAATTTATTTTGAAAATTTTGCTTAGTCATGAGGTTAATTTTTTATTAAATGGCTACGCCAACAAGCAAATTTTCCGCCTTTGAGGTGGAGAAAATCCACATTATTGAGACGGCGTTACATAAACAAAAAGTCACTGTTTGGTGTGCTTTACGAGCTATTGGAATCATTGGTCCATATTTCTTAAAAAATGAACGTTAGTCTTTTTCGTTCCCCAATTGAATGGCATTAATGTGGAAGAGCATTAGTTTCAACAAGACGGCGCAACATGTCACACAGTGTGCGCCTCAATCGATTTATTGAGAGATATATTCGATGAGTGCATAATATCACGCAATGAACCTGTGGATTGGGCTCCAAACTCTTGAGATTTAACATCTTTGGATCATTTTCTGCGGAGATTTGAAGTCGCTAGTCTACGCCGATAAACCCGAGACGATGGACGATATAGAAGCCAACATTCGCCACTTCATTGCCGATATAAGGCCCTAGCTGCCTCGAAAAGTAATCGAAAATTAGACTTCTAGATTGCGCTTAATTCGAGCCATCAACGGCGTCCATCTGTCCAAAATCATATTCAAATACAAATGGCATAAAATTATCTTTTCCAAAAGCCAATACTATGGCCATTACCGCGATTTTAATGTGTTTTATTACATTTTTAAATTCTATACCTCTTAAAAAAACACTCGTTACAAATATTTGGTCTATTTTGATGAACTATCTTCATCCAATCAGTGTTTGGGTTTTGTCATGTAGTATCTGTTGAGTAGATTTATCGTTTCTTAGGTCGTCTGTACAGTTTCTACTTAAGTGATTTATTGTCTCAACGTCTCTCCCACATATTCTGCATTGTCTGTTCCGGTCTCTTATCCAGTAATTATTTCTTATTTCTTCATTGCCTATCCTAAATCTTGCTATTAATTTCAGATTTTCATTTGTATAGTGGTGGCATATACAGGATGGTTCATTTTAAGTGGTACACTATTGCTATTTCGAGAACTATTAGAGCTACGAGGTCGGTTAAATTAGCAAACAATTTCTATATTATAAGACAATTAAAATTAGCGAAAAAAGAATTTTTTACCAGTGGTTCTCAAAATGCGGGGTGCAACTTTCTTATTTTAAATGGCAACCTACTTTTTTTATTTCCTTATTCGATTCAGTATTTTTTTCTGAATTCAATGATGTTCACATGTAATGACCAAATAATACAAAATATTTGAGAAAAATGCAAAATTAAAAATGTATCATTTTTATTTAAATATGCATATACAAAGTTTGCCATGGAGAAAACAAATTATTATTCGATTCAGTATTTTTTTCTGAATTCAATGATATTCACATGTAATGACCAAATAAAACAAAATATTTGAGAAAAATGCAAAATTAAAAATATTCTTTTTATTTAAATTTGTATATACAAAGTTTGCCATGGAAGAAAACAAATAAATCAAACATTTTTTAATATTTGTTTTTTCAAGTGTACCTCTGTATTTCTGTATTGTAACAACTAAATTAATAATTATTATCATAATTACAGTTTTTTCAATTATTTCTGCATTTGATTTATTTGTTTTCTTCCATGGCAAACTTTGTATATGCATATTTAAATAAAAATGATACATTTTTAATTTTGCATTTTTCTCAAATATTTTGTATTATTTGGTCATTACATGTGAATGTCATTGAATTCAGAAAAAAATACTGAATCGAATAAGCAAATAAAAAAAGTAGGTTGCCATTTAAAATAAAAAAAGTTGCACCACGCATTTTGAGAACCACTGGTTTATAAAAATTCTTGTTTCGCTCATTTTAATTGTCTTATAATATAAAAATTGTTTACTAATTTAACCGACCTCGTAGCTCCTATAGTTCTCGAAATAGCAATGAACACCTTGTATAGTGGTGTGATATATAGTATAGTGGTAATATACAGCGTGTTTCATAACTTCGAGTACATACGTTAATGGTATATGTTGTTTGATATGCTGATTACGAATCTAAAAAAATTTTTTTTTAATTCGAAAAATTAAGGGTTGTTTACCTAAAACATTTTTAGTAGTACTGCACTGGACTCGCTTTCCTATTAAACACAAACAATGAATTAGGTAATCAACAATTTAAATTACATAATACTAGTAAAATAAACGAACAAAATTTAATTATTTTTAATGAAACGATAATTATTAACATAATCATCCACCTAGTAGCAGTGGCAACGAAAAATTTTGGTCTGGGAAACATGGAAAATAATTTTGCGATTTAAAAAAAAATTCTATTTGATTCCTAATCAGCATATCAAATAACATATACCATTAACGTATGTACCTGAAGTTATGAAACAACCTGTATACGCAGGGGTGGGCAACCTTTTGTATAACAGGGGCTAGAATAAGATTTACGTTTCGTACGCTGGCCGTAGTTGTTAATTGACACATTTTTGTTACTTATAATTTTTTTCTGCAATTTTAAAAAAAATACTTAACAAAATTAACTAAGTACTACATTTATTTCTTAATTTAAACTAGACGAATTAAATCGAAAATTAAACTGTAAATCTCCTCTTTTTCTCTATGTTGGGTACTAACCTAATTTAAAATTTTTGTGTTTGAAAATTTTTATTTTTTTATTTCTTCTAAAGATCTCGCGGGCCGGATTGGAACTTCACGCGGGCCGGAGGTTGCCCACCCCTGCTGTATAGTATAGTGGTAATATATAGTGGTTTGCTTTCAAGCAATAGGAAGTTACATCCTGGATTATAGGTTGATTTATATATCTTTTCTCTTCTTAACTGAGTCTATATACCTATCTAGTTCTCTCCGTATAATTTCGTCCACCATATTCTGACCCAGATTTCTTCGTCTTTGTATATCTGTCGTTGACTGCCCATTTATTTCATACAATTTTGTTCTTCTTACCTTGTATTATTTCTTTTCCTGTGTTTTTGTCTTCTTTACTTGATTTTCCTACCCAACAACCATATGTGAGGCCTTTCCATGGTATCATTTTAGTATCTCTTCATATTTCATTACTCTCTTACTTGCTTCTGTCTTCATTTTGTGTTGTTTTGTTTCTTCCTCTAATAAGTATATCGGTCTAACCCGAGTATCCATCTAATATATCCATACGCTGCAAATTGTCTGCAACAAAATATCATCATTATAAAGTATGAAATGAAATTTTCTATGTATGAGGTCTGTTCAGAAAATAACCGAACAATATTTTTTAAAACTTCATTATTAATTTTACAGATTATTGGTCTTTGTCTCCTTAAAAGTACTCGCGTCCCCTATTCACACATTTCTCTTAACGGTGTCTTCATTTCGCGAAGCAGTCTTGGAAAGCTTCATTTGAAATGACCTTTCAGGTCTGTGAGGCATTTGCTTTGATGTCATCAATAGTCTAAAAACTGTGTCTTTTCTGCACTGATTTTAATGTCGAAAATGGAAAAAAATCGTAAAGGAGACCGATCTGACGAGTAAAGAAACTGAGAGACGAATTGCTGAGTGTGCGGGCGCATTGTCATGGTGCAAGAACCATTAGTTGTCTCGTCACAACTCTGGTCTCTTTTTACGTTTCTGCGAAAGTGTTTCCTAGTTTCACGCAAAATTTTGTGTTGCATAGTGCTCCAGAAAACCGCACATTTCAAAAATCGCTGCTGACACTTAAATCCGTTGCACTCATACAACAATATCACTAAAACTAAATGAGATATCAACACTCCAAGAACATGTGTTTACAGAGGAGGCTGTGCGCAACATAATGCTATACCAACCGCATATCACTAAATATCTCCGTTGACACGTAATTCAAAATGTTCTGTTATTTTCTAAACAAACCTCGTATCATACATGTTTTTGTAGCCGAAGATCAATTTTCATAAAAATATAGTTGATTTGGAGGAAAACTTTAGATATGATTTTCTTAAAATTGGATCTTGTGTGTATTGGGCTTCCAAACTATGAAGAGATGGCGCTGATCACAAATCTCTAGCGGTACATGTCAGATTCATTTTGTATGGTCTTCTATGGCGAATGCGTGCTCTAGTTGTGGTAATTTGTGTTTTATTAGTGTATTTGGTAGATTTGTTTAGATTTTATTATTATTAATTATTGACTATAGTTATATTTACATCAGCCATTAGTTTTTTTGTAGTTTTTTATTGTAGGTAAGTAGTTATTAACTGTAGCATTATTTTGTTTTAGATAGGTTATCATATTTCTTTGTTGATATTAGTTTGTAGTTGTATATATTTTCTAGTAGTATTTAATATTAATATTTTTGTAGTTATTTGTAGTTGTTTTCAGTAGTTTTATTTTACTTTTAGCTTAAATAGTAGTATTGATTTATTTATTTGCTTAGATTTAGATAGTATATGTAAGTTCTCACGTTGCTTTTTATCTTCTAGAAGCATGGTAGAAGGTCAGCAAATAATAAATAGTGGCTACATAATATTATGTGGAAGTACATCAACAATATCATCGCAATTTTCAATGCTCTTTTCCATGCCTTTAATTTGTCGTACTGTCACACATCATTGTGACACCCAATTTATTCATCACACAAACTAGTCTTTCACCTTTTTTGAGAATGAATGAAATCGAACTGTTCGACTTTTATTAGCAGAAGAACTACAGCCATAAACAATTCAAATTTTTCTGTTTTTAACAGGTTTTTTTGGAGAAAACTCCATCTTAACCTATAATCTACAAATTAAATGTAGTACTTATTTAAATAATACGCCATAGATAAATGTAATACTTCCATTGAAATTCTTCTATAGTCACTACTGTTGATATAAATTTAGAAAAAAATAACAAATAAGTTCAAATTCTTTAAATAAATAAAAACGTCAAACACACAAAAAGTACCGCGAGACGTAGTTCAGAATTCTGCCGCTAGTTAGCGTATTTTAATATTGGAAGCCCAATTGAAAAATATATGCTTGAATCCTTCAGGGATGAATTGTGTTGGGACGAATTGGCGGAGACAAAATCTCCATGAACCGTTTGAAATACCGCGAATAAATACATCACATCAACAGTAGCGTCATATGGTTCAGTGGTACTATATTAACAGTAGTGCTTCTAGTGCATAGTGGAAGCACGAAGCACCAAGCACCTGTTATCTTCGAACTGTCGATGGACTTTTTATATTATCGTGAAAGATTATCTGATTTTACTATCGGGATAGTTGTGATCTATAAAAGTAACATATGTTGAAATAGCAAATATTCTGTTACTTTTATTGTTGTCCATAGTAGTACCTTCTGACAACAATTTACATAATACATATAATTTAAAAATATTTGTTTAATGGAGCAAAATATTCTGAATATAATTTTTTATTCAAATTTAACATTTTTGTGTAAAAATATTGGCTGGTACCACGGGACGTGTTTGCCTCGGATGGATAATAAATTTCCCTGTAAATTCTATTCGAATCATTTATTTTTTTTCAATAAAATAATTTTAGAGCATTGTACAGTACCAAAACCGAGGTCAAAACACTTGTCTTAAAATAAAACACCTAAAAATAGATCTTATGGTACCATCCATTACATATTTCTAATGCAACAAAATTTATCTAAATAGCGAAAAAATTATCCCATTTTTGTCCAGGAGCACATTTTTTGAATGTTAAATGGATTACATCTTACTATAATTTGCTTATTTATACTTATGAGTAAAGAGCGGATTATATGCTCGAAAAAACTTTTATATATGCACTGATTTTTTGGGAAATTTTAACTCACTATGACAATACATGCAGCAAAATGTTCAAAATAAATTTAAATTATTAGATAAAAAGTATAAATTAATACATTATTAATTTTATTGCACAAAACAGTCTTAATCCTGATTCACAATTAACAAATATAACTACCAATATACATATAAACTAAGTCTAGAAACTTGAACATAATATTTCGAGATTATGACATTTTACATAATTACAATAACATATTTTTTGAAGTCTTCTAAAAAAACTGAATCTTAAGTAAAAGATATATCCAGCTGAGAATTGTCTTTCTTATATTGATTGTACCCACTTTTACCAGCATTCCTGTATACAATGAATAACTACCGTTACCGTTACAGGGATTTCTTTAGAAATATTAGAGTTTATTGGTTTGTGTATTTGCTTATTTTACTGTTTATTGTTTTTTTCGTTGTATTCTTCTATTTATTGTGCTCACCTCCAATATTTGGGAATTATCAATTTGTATTACCAGAAATATCATATTGTTTATCACTAGACAAAGTATTAACAAAATTGAAATATGCAATTATATACAACTTTTGTAAAGATATGAATAAGAATGGCTAAATATGCAATTTGTAATTAGCATTAATTAACTCAATCAATGTAATTCGTCCAGAAATTTGATTTTATTTAAAGATATGCAAAAATTAAAATATATGCACTTTACATATAATCCGCTCTACTTATGAGATTTGAACATTACAAAAAATTTCTACGTAACAACTTGCTAATCGTGACAAAAATGAATCGATTTTGACAGCTATTGAAATATTCTATATTAAACATAAAGTTTCGATGCGATTTTGTCACCATTAGCAGGTTGCAACCAAGGAAGATATTAGAGGAAGTTCCACTTGCGTCGTGACCTTGGTTCGTGACTGCAGCGCCGCGTAGCGATCTGGATGGTTTAACTTATATCTCTGGACAATTTAAGAACACCAACCAAATTTCATAAATGTAGTACATACAAAGAAAGACCAATGTTACTGTGATGAATGCAATTATAAATTATTTTCATTTCTATTTAAATATCTATAGCATATATAATAAAGTAAATATATGTGTAAATGAATTAGTTGACCCCAATTAATTAATTGAACATTAATAAAATTACAAAAAGTTATATTTTGAAGTTATACTTGTGGTTTTGAGCGTACACAGTTAGCTGTTTTTGAAAAATAATAATGGTGGGCTATGTAAAAAAAACAGTATGTAATAAAAAGTTGTCAAAAGATATAATTTTCAAGTTTTAATTTTTGTAAAAAGAACCTGCTGAGGTGATTTGTGTACGGGTAGTGTTCTAATTTGCCTCCATTCCAGAAACATTTGGGGAACGTGATAGGAGTGTTTTGCGTTGTGCGGAGGTGAATGGATTTTTTGATGGTGAAAAAGGCTGTTCGCGCGGCCAGTGTATTTCGGCGGAATAAACTTTGACATTTTGAATTTTTCGATTGTGGATACGTTAAAAAAGGCGTCGTACAACACTCGTAAAGCGGATCAACAAGATAACAAATCAGTTGGATACTCTATTAATTGCGGAAAATAAAAATTTGAAAGAAATAGAAAAAATATTTGAATTTACACAAGAGAAGAGATTTTCGAAAAACTACTTGAATCTGCAGCATATGTACCTGTAAACATGTATTTTAAATATTATTTTATACAATATATATATTGTTATTTACAATTCCGTGTTTTATTTTCCAATCACTTTAAAGAATATGAAAACATTTAGAAATTCAAAGTAGGCGCGCTTGCCGCGCATTAGCATCAGCGCCGCGTAGCGACCTGGATGGCGTTAATCTGACGGTTCGGTCTCTCTCACGTATAAGTGAAGCTTCCTCTAATATCTTCCTTGGTTGCAACGATAACAATATCGTTAGAGAATTGGGCCGACCTATTTAATGTAACATTTGAAAAAAAAGCGAATTCGTTTGTTTTCTTTGTCCTGCGAACTTCCTCATTCAGACGTGTTCCTTTCCGAACCCTTCTACATATTTGTCTTTGTCTTCACACCCTTTTGTTACAGATGTTCTATTATTTCACCTTCCTCCTTTTCTCTTTCATCTCTCCAGTAGTTGGTCTGCAACTCTTCGTTCCCGCAACTAATTTTAATGTAAATATTTAATTTCCAGTGTCTGAATGTTCTCGTTCAACACGGTGCAACTCCAGACTACAATGACTCCGATCGTTCCGTTAGTTTGAAGCACGGCTGCTCGTGCACCAGAAAGTCCGACACTCAAAGCAGGGTATGTACCAACAACATGCTACTATTTTACAACCATTCCATATCAAATACATTCTATTCAGCAGTATGTAATTGTTAATACAATGTTTAAAATAACGGGTTGGTGTTTGTGGTTAGAGCTCACACGGTAGCGAGTGCAACAACTGCGCGAAGAACGGCTCCGAACCATTCTACTTACACCCACCCAGCCTGACGTCGCAGCGCTCCAACACCTCCATCGAGGCGCCCCATGCCCCGCAGGACGGACTCTACATCAATCCCATGAACAACCACAGGCACAGGTGCGTACAAACACACCTTTTGAATTCAATTCAATTTAGCTTCATTGCTCAACCTCAAGAAACAGAAATAAAACTGCATTTTGAAAGCGCAGAGTCATATATTATCTTTCAAATATAGATAGAACAAAATTAGAAAATGTAAAGCGAAAATATTTTCTGATATCGCGTCATAAACTAAATGTAATTGCATCGTACATTAATTTAATGTTCGACCGTTACGTTATTTTGCTTTCAGGGTTGTTACATACCTAATAACACCCTAGGGCATGTTGTAAGTGTGATGTTGTTGTTGGAATATTGAAATAAATAAATCGGTATTGTAAACAAATAGTTACAGCGTATGCAAGCAAAAAGATTAATTTCTAACAAAACCCAGTTCAGTAGTTTTTTTTTTTTAAGTATGTGTTACGTTTTAATTGTTTATTTTTTTTTTAATGTGTTGTGTAATTGTGTATATTTATTATTATTGACGAGAATTGAATAATTTTAATTTCCATGTTAGCTATAAATTTTCATACTCTAAATTTTCCCTGGTGAAGGTCATGGGTATGACCGAAACGTTGGATTTTTAGCTATTGATTGCTTTCCGAAGAAAAAATTTTTAATCTTAAAAATCACAATGATAGAACAAAAATCTATAAAAATCTTTAATGAAAGTATTTATTTATTTCTAATAAATATAATGAATTTAGTAATGTTTGGTTTGTTATTAACGTGTTGTTGTCGTTAGCGCTTCCAGTAGCTCTGGCAGCTGCTCTGGCGATAGTGTGAACGGCGAGTCCTTCTTCTTGCACAACCCACAAGAAGTCATCTACAACCGGGTGCGGGATCTGTTTGAGTCCAGCGCAAATCAGACCAATCAGCAGAAACATCAGCCTCTCTCAGCACTCACAGGTAGGATTCACCTAATCTTACCTAACCTAATGCGGGTATTACACGATGAAATTTTTCTTTTCAAGTGATTTTAAAATAACATTTGATAGCTAATTCGCCCTCTGCAAAACAAGCGGATAGATGGCAATGTGGTAAAGTAGCAATGTACAAGTCTACGGGAATTTTTTAAAGGAAATTTTTAGAAAAAGTACCGCATATGCTGTTTTTTTTTATTCATTTATCTCTTTTACACTTACGTCATTGTGCAAGAGAGAAAACTTTTTAAAGTCACTTAAAAAGAAATACTTCATCGTACAATGCACGCTTAAAACCTACAAGTATTTACTCACAATAGGGTCTGTGACCATAGTCGAATTTTAAGAATCAAATTATTAAGTAAATAAATTTCATTCAATTAAAATTTATGAAAGTGGCGCTATTAACGAATGATAGGTGATAGGATTTCATAACCCATACATTTATTTTGCCGCTTTAATTAAACGAGTGTGTTGCCATTTATCTCTCGCCTACCATCACTTCAAAATAGTAATTATTTTGTAAGTAAGCACATACAATTGATTACATTGTTAATTAATATATATTGGTTAACAAAAGTGATAGATAACATTTGTATATTAATTCTTACCTTCGCTCATATTCTTGTTCAAGCTCCTATATAAATAAATGAAAATTTGGCCACAGACCTCTTGTAGAAATAAAAGAATATTTTGTTCGCCTTAGCGAGAGAAATTTGAACTAATTCAAAAGAAGCTGGTTTTCATAACATTTAAATTATTTTTGAATACTGAATTATAAGCATCTACCTATATTCTTAGCATCGAGTCCGGTAGGTATGATTTTACGGCCGAGACCGGTAGGACATAGCAACGACCTTGACGATGTCCGGTAGATATTTGTATTTACTACGCATCACAGCAACTTTTTCAAAACTAACACGCTTTTAATTAAATAATTATTCTAAATTAATTGCTTTTAAAATATTTGTTGAGCATACAGAAAATATTTATCCCGGGCTCGACCCGTGATATAGGTACTAGCTCGTCCGTAAATGCTTTACTACCTACCTCAATAATGTGATGGAAATAGCTATTATCATATGACTTGAAAATTTAAATTGAATATAAAACGGACACCCTTTCGCATACTTCTTTAATTGAGTTATTGTTTTTTAAGAACCTTGCTTCGCTTTGTATATTTTAATTTTGCTTAAAACTCACTTTTTAACTATGGACCCGGTTCTCAACTATCACTTAATATCATATCACATAATTTATCTATCACTTGTCATCATAAAATGATATTCTCAATTGTCAAGTGATTCGATGTAAATGAGCGAGAAAGTGTGATATTGTATTTACTGTATGGTGGTACTGCTAACATTTGCTGTGCGCTGTGCATGGCTCGAGATATTCAGCTTGGTTTCTGATTTCGTTTGTATGTTTACATTTGACAAAAATAAGATCATGGGCATCTTCACAAAAAATAAGTACCTACGAATTAAAAATGAAACTATGGTTTTATTTAACAATATTAAAATTTATTGAGTCACTTGTGTTAATAAATAAAGAATCTTGTATTTCGTGAGAGGAAATTTTATAAATTTAAAATTCCTTTATTAAGACTTAATAATTTGGTAAATTGGTTTTCATTTAAATCAAAAGTACATAACCATGGCCTAATAAACCTTGGTATATCATTCTTCATGTTTGCATTTAGATATTGCTCCATATTCTTTATTTAATGCTGTTATTTACTTTCGTATATACCTTTTATTTGAATTTCAGTTGATATCACTAACGAAATACGCGAGTGATACATCTCAAAATTAATCACATGTATCCGATTCAGAATAACTCCAAGTAATAAAGTAATGTATTTGGTGAAAATTTTTCACTGTATATCACTTCAGTGATAATCGGGTCCTAACTAACGAACCGACTGACAATGGAGTCCTTCCTTGGAAGAAAAAATATAAAGGAGAGAGCATTAAGCGTTAGCAAGCGATAGTGAAGCCACATCCCCACTACATTGAGAACCGCTGTTATCGCGTTGTTATAGCAACCATCAGCATTTGGAAGCCGTTGGCCGTATTGTTTTTTCTGAACGTATGTACCGTGCAAATGCCCACTCCAATTAGAACCATAGCTTGCTTGCTTCTGCCTTCACCAGGTTACATTCCCCTTGTCGCTAATATAACCTTATGCTCTCTTTTATATCTTCTTTTCTCCAAGGGTCCTTTACTAGAGTCTCAAAATGGCAAATTAGTTATTTATATATCAAGGCACTGAAGTTTTACTTTTTATCACGAATGGAACCATATTTGTGATAAAAAGGAACTTCAGTGCCGCGGAACATATTAAATTTTATTTGAAATCTAAAATTAGAAAAAACTGTGAAAATAAATACTATATAGTTTAAGTTTATACATCTGTCAGTTGTCAATTGGATTTGACACTCAGTGTTGCCAACCTCGAACATAAAAGTTATGATAAATTAACAATCAAAATTTTGTGTCACCGGAACTAGTTAGTTAATACTTCTTGCACATATTCTTTCATTTTACATTTAAATTTACTACAGTACGTCATATATTTGTCAAAATTATTTTACGGTTGTCAATTCTGTGTTGCTCGAAATCGTCGTATAATGGGTTACTTTAGTAACGATTTCTGAGCTTTTATTGACGATTTTTGAGTACTTTAGTGCCGATTTTAAATAATAGTTATTTGTTTAACTAGGCATCAAAATACCAGATTTACAGCAGAGGCTTCCGTTACATTACCACGGCTTCGACTCGTCAATGAATGCTGCCGAAGCTATAAATCTATGTTTGATGCCGAGTTGAACACATAATTTTTTTGCCGATTTGGAATTGATGTTAATTTAATAATTATTTTATATAGATATTTTGATGGTTATTGCTGTCAAATTACGTTGCCATGCATGTGTTGATCGGTTGCTATGTATTTATTGACGGTTACTATGCGTTTATTATGTAAAATAATTTTACAGCCTAGACATAAAAGTGACATTTTACACTACAGACTGTTAGCAGTTCGTGAAGTGTCATCTTTAATGTCAATCAGCAAAGAAAGTTATTTATATTATAACTAGACTAGATATAAGTTTAAAAAATATTAATAATTATTAAGATATATGAGTTTTAAAGATAGCCATTCTGGCGTCAGAGTATTTTGTTTCTCTGTTTAACTTTGTCTCGCACATCTATTCCTATTCTTATCAAAATTTTTTGCAAAATTTATCATTGGTAACCAAACATTTCACTAAAATAATCTATCAGTTTATTATTCTTTCTTTCTGGAATAAATGCTATTCAAGTATATTTTAATTATTTACCACGAAAAGTTATTTTAATTTCATTTAAATAATTTTCTAAACAATAAAATGGAATATTTATGTCGTGACTACCATTATTTACAATCCCTACTGTTTGAGATCCACAATCAACGTCAACTCTGACATCACAACATTTTAAAAAAATCCTTTCGGATTGATGAATAACAATTAAGATTTTTTAATATTACAGATAGCATTCAATTTAGATAAAGTATCATAAAAAAATAATTGAAAAATATAGAAGGACCCCATTGCTATCGGATTTTGTACTGTTTGCATTCAATTTGAATATTATCCCTTTCGACCATTAGAAATGACTTACCTCAATTTACGACTTAGTTCAAATTTCCCTCGTTATAACGAATGAACTGTATTCATTAACAAGTTATCATATTTTTGCGGAACGAGGAATATTTTAAGATAATACTTTTCATAAACCTAAGAAATATGTAAATATTTATTCAAATTATATAAGTACATAAATGAAGTGCTAGAGTGTGTTAATGATATTTGCTGCGCAAATATGACATCGTCCGTGTTAAATTTGCAGTGAAAGTAGAAGTTCACTCCAGTAGCTCCGGCGCTGGCTCGGACGAGAATCTGTCTTCTAGTGACCTTTCAGAAAGGTCGGGCGACCACGAACATGACTACGAAGACATCTACTTGGCACGCGAGGAGTCCAAGGCGTCAACCAAGGAACGTTCAACGGGTGTTCGCTCGCGCAGCCGTGACTCGGGAAGCCACAGTCGCTCTGGTTCCGCCAGCTCCAGCAATTCCGGGTTAGTATCGTGGATAATTGTGCATTTCCGGAAAAGAAGTTCAAGAATTCATTTGCTTTAAAAATTCAGTGGGAATGGCATAATAAGTTGAGAAACAAACGTATTTAACTATTATAATGTAGATGCCGTCTACAAATTTAAATTGTACATTTCGAATCAAAAGTTAAGCAATGTAACACGGGAAGTAGTATTCGAGTTCACTTTTGACGTTTCATATATTTTTAAAATAGAAATGAATCTGTTTATTTCTTGTATTGTCCAAATTTAAATTAGGTTTACTTCACGTAAGCATATTTTGAATGTACTTACAAACAAGAATATAGGTCGACAAACTGATATGCGTCCCTGAGAAATGTGGCTACAAAGAGCCGTAGGTTCTAAGTATGCTTATATTAATTCAAATTAAATCAAAAGGAAAAAATCATTACTGTTACTTAAAATAGTTTTTTCTAATTGGCATCTTTAATAAAGCCATTACGGTACAAAAAAAGTTCTATGATAGCTCATTCGAGTATTGTACTAGTGCAGTAAAAAAATATCAAATGTTTGCACTCATTTTTACTTACAATTTAAAATTTAAACTATTGATTTTTCCAATTGTCACATTAGCATTACAAATTTCCACATCTTACTAAACTTTAAAATACGATTTTATTATTTAACTCGTTTTTTAATTCACTATTTTCACCTTAAAGTGTTCATTATTAGCTCATTTGAGTGTTGTAAAAGTACAGTACGATATGTATTTTTATTTTATGAGTAGTTGACTATTGAAATTTCATGTCAAAAAATATCAAACTACGATTTTTTATTTAAAAAAAGAATATGCTACAAATACATATTTAACCTCTATAATGCACTCGAATATTTTACTGCGAGTTTTTTTTTATCAGTGTATATAGGATATGTTTCATTACTGTAGTTTCAGTTATTGTGATTGATAAAGCATTTTTTTTAGGTAAACAAATAATTATTAATAACAATCAATCATAATGAAACAAACAATCAAGTTAATAAGAAATTTGTTTTAATTACTTTAGTACTTAATAAATTACAGTAAATTGAGAGGAATTGTTATTGTTAATTATTTTAAAATATCCCTATACATTGCTGTCAGCCACTTTATCTATAACTATATAATGATACATCCCTATGTATACTGATAAAAAAATCCTGATAAGTGTTACATTAATGCGTTTTTAGACCAAAATGTACAATTCGTTATTTACTTAGCTGGGCAAAATTAACGTGCATTTTTACCAGAGCCGCTATCGATTTATAGACCTATATAATTACCTTTTTCCGAAATTGCACAATTCTTACGGAAACTATTATTACCCTCCACTATAGGTGCAACGTCATCGTCAAACTCACACCCAACAACATCAAGGAGAAACCCGACGTCAAGCGAACAAACGAGTTCCTCCCCAAGCCCCAAAAGTACGAGAAACCCAAGAAAGAAGACAAGAATTCTCAGGAGAGTGGCCTGTCAAGCTCTCCCTCTGACTTATACTCCGAGGAGGAGCACGAAAAGATGAAGTTGCAGGCGAGACATTCGCTGCAACCACCCAAGAAGGAAAACAACAAGATGTTGAAGCGCGTGGTGTCAGTTCCTGTAGATATCTGCCCACCACCGCCGCCACCACCACCTCCTGCTGCTCTCAATGACATGAAGAGGGACCTAGATGAGGCCGTGGAAGTTGTGGAGGAATCCACGGTGAAGCCGTCGGATGTCGTGAAAGGGATGGTTAGAAGTATGTCTACTATCGGTGGTAAGTTTTATATTTGTCTTATTTTTAAATATTATTTTACTTAAATGTTTGTCGCATAAAAATTCGTTAACTCGACTCACAATCTCACAATAAAGTGTTCAAGAACTATGGTAGGTAGCTGTCGTTTTGTTATAAAGTGGCGAATGCAAATAATCGAAGCAATCGTGAACTTGTGCGAAAAATTCTGGTAAAACATGACTTTATGCCCAAACCTGAAATTAAATGCGGAAAAATTGGGATTCTGACAGATACAGTAGGATCAGCGTAAAACCAAAACCAGAACCAAAACAAAAACTTCCAAGAATAAGTTTAACAGTTTGCGGCCAACTTCAGATTGGGCCATAAAGTCAAGTTTACCCAAAATTCTTGTACATTCTAAAGCAGATATCTTGCTCGCTATCTATCGTTGTTAACATAACTGCATATATAACATATGTGGTTTAAATATAATTAATATCAGATTTCATATTACTAACATTATATTTTCAAACAGAAAAGTAATAAATATATGAAAAAGCAGACGGATAATGACAAAACTGTCTAAATTTTTATAAAAACTACAAACTTGAACAATAGTAACCTCAAAACATAAGTGAAAGCTGTAGAGTGAATTTCATTCTTTATCTTATTCTGTTTCAGTCTAACATGTCACGTTAACTATAAAGCTTCATAATCCATTATTCAAAACATTAAATTCGATTTGAAAATTCGAAGCATTTTATAATATTAAAATACCTACTAAGAATTAATTTCAGAAGGCAATCTGTTAACGCACGAATGCAAATTATACAAAAAACGAATATGACAACAGGCCTTGTGAAAAATGTTTTTATATAATTTTGTCTATTGAGATAAATTTTATAATTGTTTTAGATTTTCAAAACATGTGACTTGGAGTTTTTTTATCAGTTGTACTGGTAGCACTTCTTGCTAACTACGAAAATTTAAAATTTGTTGACAATTAATATTTCTTGTTTTGACCTACTAATCATTTTGAAGTTATGTCATTCATTTGTCAGTTATGAAAACATTCATACCACCAATCACCAATACAAATTGAAAAGCGCCAAAAAACAGTACGTTTGTAGCTTAAAGGAAAGAAAATAAAGGACAGAGCGTTAGTGAAACCGCTTCCCTCACTGCAACCAAAACCACTGTTATCGCGTTGTTATAGCAACCATCAGCATTTGTTATTTTTCTGAATGTATGTACCGCGAAAATCCCCACTCTAACCAGCACCGTGTCTTGCATGCGTCTGCCCTCGCCAGGTTACATTTCCCTTGCCACTAATATAAGCTTATGCTCTCTCCTTTATCTTCTTTCCTCCAAGGTTTATAGATCTTCTTAATAACATGTTTTCATAATCATGCAATAATAACAAGTACTCCATGTATGCTGATAAAAAAATACTTCCGATACGTCTTATCTAATTAATTAATTAATTGTTGTAGCTAATGTAGAAATACTGTGGAAAAATTGCCAATAATTATTTCATAAAAATTACGCTTGTAATAAATGTCAAAATGCTGAGTTTAAAATCTGAAAACATATGTATAAGTTCAATAAATTGTATTAAACCTGGAATTAAGTTTGAGAAACAGTAGTTAGCTATTATTTTAACCTCAAAATGGTCAATTTTAAATGGAAATTATAAATTATAGAATTCAAATTACAAAACGTGTTAAATGTATCAATTCCAATGCTGTTGCTAACAATTGCTTACTTCAACTGGCCAAAAATATTTCCAATTTGTTATTTGAGTTATACAATTTATTCACGCATAAAGTTAATAATACCACAAACTAAAACCCTATTATTCCTTGCGTTGCTTTCTAATGTACAATTACTTCATTTTTATTGCTATTTTGTAAGAATTGCATCAGTTTAGTTCTAAATGCGCAATTAAAACTCTAATTGTCACCGGTAATTTATAGATTAAAACTTTTGATGAATTTTGACAAGTTGCGGGAACAATGCATGCTCCAAATACTTTTACTTTTTGTCTTCATTTCACAGATATATCATTCTATAACTGTACGAGTAATTAGTTCACGATTCATAAAAGATGTAGTTATATTAACTATACAATTTATTTTATTATGGTTTAAATACAATGATACGAGCTCTTTTATTCTGTAATTAATTTAGAAACCTGAGCAGTCAACATGCTTTTTGTAGAAAATAATTAAACAATCAGATTCATTTGCCCCAGATACGAAATGGTGCAGTGTTTGAAAGAAGGTTAATATGAGGTTTCCTCGAAAAATTTACCTAAATATTTAGAGTATTATTGTATGGGTTTATTTTAAATTATACTTGCCTTATAAATAATACATGTTTTCTACTAAATAATAATGGGTTTCTCTCTGTACATTTATTTAAATGTAGACTACTTAATAATCTAATAAAGTTAAATTATATGTTGGTGAACTGCAAAAGTTTTCGGCGTTTTCTTTTAAGTCTAGCAGTGTTCTTTCACCCTCGCTGGCTTCATCAAATAATAAAAAAAATTGCCTAAAGTGATTCAAAGCTCCCTTTCATACTGTAGATGTAGATCCTTTGAACTGAACTCGTGTTACAATGCCTAATTGTAATACTCGTATTTTGCGTAACGCGCCTGCGGCTCTTTTACGCAAACTATACTCGTATTACAAAAAAGGTTATTATAACACTAGTTGTTCAATATACTATTCTTCTTATAAGCTGTTTATAGCACTGCAAACACGTCGTTATAAATACCTATAAGCGCACTGTTTGCGGCGCTTTTCATTTTTTGGTGGTGGTATGAACGCTTCTAAAACTGACAGTAAAATGACAAATAACCTTAAAATAGAAATTGTTGATTTTGAAATTAATTTCTTATCCTTTGCCGAAGTGATGAGACAAAAAAACACGAAATTTATTGCTGTCGCAAACAATGAATTTTCATCTGATTATTATTTTAAATTTTACTGAAATTTTTTTCAAATATTTAAAAAGATGTCCACATAAGTATTTTCAGTATACGTTTTCATACATACTGTGTATGATATAAATGTACAAACTCTGAATTTAATTTTCAACATTTGTATATTTGAGAAATGTAGTTTCGTGATTTGTATTTTTGTGAAATGTTTTTTTCTCGAAGTGTAAGCGTTTCAAAATATATAGTTCCATTAAAAAATGTGTAGTTGCATATCATTGTGCGATAATGAAACATCCGGTAGAAAAACTTATACTACAGATATTTGGGCTTTTTTTTTTATTAAAAATTAACTTTATTTAAAGAAAGAATTTGGTAATATTTAAAATAATCGATTAAAATAAAAAATACAGACCGATGGACCATCGCCATAGGTCGACAAACTTTTACAGATAGCATAGCTTCGAAGGTCGCTAGTGGTATATTCATAAAATGCTAGAAACCTATTTTCAACAATATAATGCTTTCGAATATTATTTCTTTTGACTTGGAATGTTCAATTTAACTACTGTAAGTAGTTGTAATGTCATTCGTTATGTAATTGGATGGAAAGAGCACTCTGTATTTACAGTTAAGTGTGGTTACCAGCCGCCAAATAACGATCCTCAAAATTGGTTACAAAATGCAATTATATTTGATAACATTAATACTTGCTTTTATTAAAACGAAATTAATAATTTTTGTGTTATCTAGGCAGGCGTATTTGTAATTCGTTCATTCATTTTAAGAATAAATTCTATGAGAGGGATATTGTTCTATAGAATATTTGTCGGTGATACATTTTAATTATCTTTTCAGCAGACTCAGGCAAAATTTTTATTTTGTTGCTATTTTCCCTTCGTTTTTTGTGCCCTTGTTTAAACATATACGGCTAGACAAAAAATGGGATATTTTTTATCGTTTTCTTTAAGTTTTGTATGTTTCATTTCTGAATATGTTTTATGTTTATTAATTAATATGTTTTGGTTTCTTAATTATTACACTTTCCTTTTATTGTTTTAAATCCACCGTTTTATTAAAATTTAACGGCAATCGTAAAAAAGTGTCTCATTTTATTTCTTTATAAATAATTCATGGAATTCGTTAATCAATATTACATATATACTGAACAATTTAAAATGTTAAATTTTCATAATATTTGAAAACCGTTTTTTGAATGGTGATCAGTACTTCAAGCAGTATCTGCCATTTAGTTTTTCCTTGATGTATTAGTTCAACCTGTTTGAGAATTAAACGGAAATTTTATAACGGACGCTTACTGTTTACTGTGTGACGTAAAATTTTCTTGAATATTCAGATTATATTTTCTATTTATTATAAGTGTGAATAACTTTTTGTTAAACAAAGAAACAATAAATTGGCGTATGTGCACAGAGAAATTGTCGTTTCAAATACTCGAGTAACGGTGTTGTTGCGTTTTGCAAATTGCTTAACTGTACTAAAAATTAATGCAATTATACATGTCTGTAAAAGTTAACAGTTAAAAGATATGTTTTCAATTTGAATTTCACCAAAAACTGCACCGAAAATTTTCACTTTTCGCACGCGAATTTACAAACTGCACCATAAAATTTAACCGTATTAATTTCTATCCAGAAAATAAATAACCGAAAAATTTATTCGCATATAATTTGCAAACCTAAACAACAACAAAAATGTGATAATTAAAGTGTAGATTTCACTCTTACGGTATAACACTTACCAATGAAACCTGAAAACCGTTCTTCGCTGTTGAACTGTTGAGTTAACCCCCACTCTGTATGTCCCAGCTGCCAAGCGGCTCAACTCCAGCTGTTCAGACCTCACGATCATCAGTTTGCACGATGGTGACGACGCAGACAAACCGGGACCGAACCTCGTGAACAAGCAGCGAGTGCTTCCGTTTATTCCGCCGAGTTTCCCAGGAAGTGGCGACTCCAATTCGCTAATCAAGCCTTCGGAATACTTGCGCAGCATCAGCGACAAGCGATCCAGCGTGTCCTCCAGTCGGTGTTCGGATTACGACGACCCTTGTGTGGTGATTGAAGAGAAGAAAGAGGAAGTGAAGCCTCCCGCGTGTCCGCCGCCGCCGCCGCTTCCGGCTCCGGTCAAGGACCAATCGCAAGCGACTTTGAAACTTACTGACGACAATAAGGAAACCAACAAGAAGCAGCAGCAGCCTCTGTCGGCTATCAGCATCCACGATTTGAATAGTGTTCAGTTGAGAAGAACGGATAAGATGTTGGCTTCGAAAACTTTTTCTGCGCCCACACGAAGCATGAGTCTGCAATGTTTGCAGAGTGACAACTACTTAGCGCAGAAGAACGACTTGATTTCTGAGCTGAAGATGTCCAAGGACATTACTGGGATTAAGAAGATGAAAGTGGAGCGAGCTAAGGTTGAGGAGAAGAATGAGAAGCAAATGGTTACGGAAATTACCAAGCAGTTCACCGCCAGCAATTTTGTTGAAAAGGTCAGTTCTTTTTATTAAATTTACCCAGTTTTAAATCTATTAGTTTACGATTTTGTGAATCAGCCGCCAAAGTTAGGCTCCTAAACTCGCTAGTGGTGGGGGACTTATATTTATATGATTGTTGTCTGTGGGAATTGAACTCGAGATCTCATTTCAAGTATTTAATTATAAATTTTAATTGGATCGTTAATTTTTAACCATTTCACTCTTCGAATATTTGAGCGTAAAATTCAATTACTTGAATATTTTAAATCGTAATTAGATATGCAAATTTAAATATTATTCCTTTAGAAATCGAATATAGTTTCAAAATTTGTAATATATCAATTATTTTGTGTTGTTTTCTTTTATAAACAACATAAACTAGTTATTAAAAAAACTATTTTATAAACTTCGCAGTAATTTAGTTATTTAAATTATAACTATTGGGATCAGGTTGTTTTAAAATTGTATATCATTTGCAATTTCGGTAATGCAGCCAAGTATTATTTCTTTTGCGTTATAATATAGAACTTTTGACTTGTAATGTACAATTGAATCTTGTATAAGAGCTACGAAATATAACAAATGCAATGCTAATTTGAACAATGTTCTTAGTAGAGAAATATTTTGAATATCTTTGCAAATTTTATCCCAAACTTAGTTCTAATTTATACGATTTCGTAGTGCAATACTTGCCTTGAACCCTACTAATATTTATGAATTTTATAAATGTGTTAGATTCCTGACAAAGACAACATCGGCAACGTGATCCCCGTGTGGAAGCGCCAGATGATGGCGAAAAAAGCAGCGGAGCGGGCGCGCAGAGAACTTGAGGAGCAGATATTGAAAGAAGCTGAAGAAAAACGACTGCAAGCCATTCCGCAGTGGAAGCGACAACTCATGGCCAAAAAAGAAGAAACAGAAAATAAAATGAAGTAAGTTTATGCCTGATAACTTTTCTAAACATGTTTCATTAGTTGCGATTTATAAAGTTAATTTTCTTTTTTACATTCTATACAATTTCTTTTTAAAATAAGGAGTTTGATTAGTTGATAACTTCATTAAATATCTATTTTGTAATTTCGGTTTAGTGTAAAACGAATATATTTGCATGAAAAATGTGATTTGAGTGATAAATATTGAATCGAAGGGACATTTTCATTTGATTCTCAGATTTAAACGTTGTCTAGGTAATCAGTTATTAGTGCGAATTATAAAGATACAAGAATTAAACTACCTTTACTGTAAAACGTAATCTAATATTAATAATAGAGAAGTAAGTTATTTGTTCCACCTTTCCAATCAACTTGATGAGTATGAGGTAACAAAATATTATGGGCACAGTGCATGTTCTATTAATTTCTTATTGAAAGTAAGAAAATAACAGTTATCGAATAAATTTTATTCGAAGTTTAAATTTAACTGTAAATTTGAAATATTAAAATTCGTGTTGTTACAGTTTTCTAAGTAAACTTCTTTATTATCGACGATTTTTAAATTGAAAGCCGCTAGTGTTGCTTATACATTTTGAGTTTAAAACACGCTGCATAAATTCCACTTTATTCAAATTAAAATTCGGATATAAAATAAGCAGATTTATTTTTAAATGATACAAATATATTTATAACGTTAATAAAGTGCTTCAGTGCTTAAATATAATTTCTTGTTTGTTATAATACTAAACTTTCACACATTCACAGTTCAATTTAAACTTATACAAATGTAAGAAGATATTAATGCAATTTATGTAATGGGCGGAGGGAATATACAATAAGTACTGGAAAAAAGAGACAATTTTTTTACGATTGCCGTTTTACTAAAACTTTTGATGATAGGCTGTGAAATTTTAAAAATAATATAAAGAAAGTTTAGTAATTAAAGAACAATAACATTTTAATTAATAAACATAAATTGTTTAACAAATATATTCATTGTTACCTTAAAGATACAATTTTGATGCCAAGACACTGGTTAAAATTAACAACATTGTTTAGATTAGACTGAATAACTTTAATATTTAAAGAGAAAGTGTTGAACTTGCTTGCCTGCTTAGTTCACAATTTCGCCGAGAATAACGCTTTGCGCAACAACTGTATTTCCAAAGTAAAAATGCTATAAATGCAGAAGTCGCAATCCTTGTCGGCACCTTTCTTATTCTGTAATTGTGTCAGACTTTTTTGCGCATCTATGCTCCGCGTCCTGCTAGGCGAAGTAGTGGAATTTAAATAAACATTAAATTTAAACTGGTAAAAAAATAAATCATTAAAACATAACTTTTGACGCAAGTTGCGGTTTGAGATAAGTTACATAATTTAACAATTAAATAAGGCAAATATATTTTTTATAACTTTGGAACTAACTAGCTAGAAGGCGGAGTTTACCGCTGTGATACCAAAAAAATCAACAGAATTAGGCGTAAATACTAAAGTCATGTTTACATTGTAGATAAACACCAGAAAAGTTATTAGAATTTTGATTATGAATCGTTTTTTGACAGTTAATGAAATATTTCCCATTAAATATGAAGTTTAGCTGCGAATTTGTCACCATTAGCAAGTTGCAATGACTATTTACCTCGTCAAATTTAAGCCAATCAGAATTCTGACATTTCTGAATGTCGTCCAATCAACGTAGAATTACACGATTATTTTTCACTAGTGCAAATTATCGAAATTCGCACTAGTGCAAATTACCAAGGTGATTCTGACTTGCTGTCAACTGAAGTTTTTAAATTTTGCCTTTTTTTTATGAGAGAAACAGCGTTTGGCTAATTTTCTCTCGTGCGCATGCGCGCACTTGAGATAATTATCGACAATTTGACCATGCACTTGGGATATTATAGGTATATGATAAGAACTTTGTTACAGAATTGGACCGAATATTCCAAAATGCATTTAGTTTATTATTTATAAAATCGAAAATATAGAGTTACGTTTGGTGTAAATAAGGCTTCGCATAACATAATCCAATCATAAGCATAAGATTTTGTAACTAGGATATTAAAATGCTCCTACTAATTTAAGAATAGAGTTTAGTGACAAGGAAGATACACAGATAATTTTATAAGATAACAGTTTCTGTCAGCGGTCGGAATCGAAATGAAAATCTCTTGTTCCATAATGTGATGCATTATCCCGAAGCCCATAACATCACTAGTCGAATCTTTTATTAGAAAAGTAAAATAAAATTACATATTTATTTAATTTGATTTTACAGTGAATATTATTATTGATCATTTTGTTCCGTTTATTAATGCTATTTTCCAGCCAGTTGGAAGTTTCTTTCCCAATTTTATCCTGAAGAGGGTCCAAATTTCAAATCTGGACCGAACCATTGACACTTTTTAATTAATAAACACGTAGTAAGCTAAAATTCCAAGAATTTCCTTCCTCACTAAAATACTAACTTTAATTGCCGTAGGGCAACAATATACACCCCCAAAGTAGAAGATTCAAGAACTGTAAAGGCAGCGGACCCAGAGGAAATATGGTGTCAAAGCCAATCCCAGGAGCCATCAGTCACGGAGAAACCTCCCGTCAACGGGGATTGCTGTAACAAGGAAAACAGCAAGCCGGAAATAGTTGTGGAACCCCCCAAGGACGAAGATCCTCGCCCACAGGAGGAGCAGAATATCATACCATGGAGAGCGCAGCTTAGGAAAACAAATAGTAAACTTAATTTGCTTGATTAAATATGTATAGTTTCAATATTTTAATGGTGTAATTTATAATTATATAGCCTGTAAGGATAATTACAGATTCATTGAATCGTCATGGCAGGGTTTCAAATTTAATTTGATAAAAATTTAAACAAAGAGTTAATTCTACTATTCAATCAAGTCCGAAATTAACAGGAATTTCTTTACAATTTTTTAATTTTTCGGTGTGTTCTTATAAGGCTACACCCGCGCGAAAAACACGTCACAATCTAAGATGCTTTTTGATTGTAAACACACACTTTTAGCGCTTTAAATTTTTTAGTGGTGGTATAAATACTTTCAAAATGACACATTGACAGATGAATGTTATATATCCTCAAAATGGTAAAATGTTGTCGATATTATCGATTATTCTATATTGGACAAATTTTACAATACAGAACTACTTTAATCACAAACCATAAATATTGATTGTCAAACAATTTGAAATTTTAATTGTTAGCTAGAAGCGCTACCAACACAAGTGATAAATAAACCAAAGTTATGTTCATAATTGCAATAATAATAAATTATAAATATAAATTGTCAAACAATTTGAAATTTTAATTGTTAGCGAGAAGCGCTACTAGAGCTCTAGTGCCTTAGCGCTACTTACAATATTGATAAAAAAACATAAATATTTTTGACAAGTCGCATTTATTAAAAATTTAACATTATTTAATATATTTTTTACAACAATAAACATCGATTTATTTAAGAACTCAAGCGTGTCATTCACAATAACTACAACAAAAATCATATATTAAATTTATTTAAACAACAAAGTAAAGCAAATTAATTATAAACATAATTTTTTGACTTTTACCTCCAAGTTAGCATAAATTTTACAGAGCAAGTAGCGTTATGTCCAATTTCTCATTCTAATTCAAGGCTTATTCAGTGACTACTTTTTTTACCAAATTTATTAAATATATTTCTTTGTATTTTTACCGTTTGCAAGCTTGATAGAGGCACAACAATTTTAAAATCAAAAACCGACTGCAGCTCGCAGTGACAATACGTTTGATCTTCATTTTAATAATTTAAACCTCGTCTATTTGCAATATCCATTTATTTTTATATTACCAACATCAACTTTGTGATTCAATTTTTGTGTTATTAATATTTGAAAGGTCGTCATGACTTTTCATTGATTCTGTATTTAGTAAATCATGTCAATCTGGTCGAATATTTTAAATTAAATTGTATATTTGTACTCATAAGTAATGTATATACATATAATGAATATTGTTAACTACTCTTTTGTTGAATGTTGATAGGTTTAAGTTATTTTACCATGTAATTTTTAAGAATTTCCAATATGTTGTACTTGCTCATTTTAGATATATTTTTATGGGAAATTTACATTTGATGACAATAGCGTTTAATTTAAACGGAATATTTTGGTGTGGTTCCAATATTTGTTTAAGAAATAAAAATATATTTACACTTTGCTTCTGTTATGCACATTTATCATTAATTTTATGAATATATTTTATTTACGTGTTAAATAAAATTTGTATAAATGAATGTAAACTTGAATATATTAATTTATGTAACCATTATTACATATGTAACATTGAGTTGCGCTACCATACTATTTTTGATATTCTCCAAGTCTGTAAATCAATAAATATGTGTAATTCAATTTATATTAATAATTATTCCTATGAACGATAGTATTACGTAATATTGTACAAAAATTGTGACGATCATATTTTGACCAGTGATCTTATACTTTGTGGACGTCAATATTGAAAGTAATTTATTAGTATTACTTATTCAGAATATTTTAAATATAAAACATAATCCTATAAAATTATATTTATCAACATACATATATAGATTGCTGAAGGCCAGAATAGATAAATTATATGTAAAATAAAATTAATTTAATGTTTGGGAATAACTGGTTGCGCACATGTATGTATCAGTTATATTATTGTGCTCATGGTTGTTAGCACTGCATTCAGTAGCTGAACCAGCTGAACAGCTGGCAGGCAGTGTTTTTGTACGTAGTGTGCTTTTGTTACCCTATATTGCGCAATATTAGAAACTAGTTAAATTATTAGTTGTAATAATTGTTTATTTATTTATAATTAAGTGTTAAATCGTAAAATTTCAAGATGTCTTCTCCTTGGGCAAAAATTCAACAAATTGAACCAACTAACCTACAAGATATTATGTCAGAGCAGGTAGCTATAGATTTACAAGCCAAAGAAGATAAAAGGTACGCAGAATCTGTAAAAGAATATCAATATATTGTTGATGAATTATCTGAAAATGCAATTGCTGATATTCCAAGCGATGCTACTTGTGAATCAGATGCTGTTATTGCCATGATGTTGCAAAAACAATTCGATAGAGAGTACGATGGAATCCTAAAGAAATCAGAAGATAAATTCAACGGTTCTTCTAAAGTGTCTGTATCATTCAGTAATTACCGAAGAACAGATAATTTTGATAAAGACAATGAATCTGAAGAGGATGAACTAATCGACATACTTGATAGAAAAGACTGGGACCGTTTCGACAATGTTGAAAGAAGTATTAATCTCATTCCTCGCTGTGGTTATCGAAAACAAGAAAATGGTGACATGGTAACTAAACACGACATGACTTTGTGTGGACGTAAAAATGCTTGTAAATTTATGTCCTTTCCGCCAGAATTTCAAACTGGTGATGGTGCAGGATTTGACCTTCAACTTTCTAACAAAGTTTTTAACAGTTTGAAGGCACATTCGAAAAAAGAACAGTCAAGACATCACAGAATACACGACAAAAAAGAAGACCAAGCAACAGCAGAGTTGGGCGTTGATGAATTCACCCGTCTGCTGCTCTACAAACTAATCAACAATCAATTACTCGAACGAGTCAATGGCGTCATCAGCACTGGTAAGGAAGCAGTTATTGTTCATGCTGACAGTGATCCCTTGTACACTGAATGCGTTTTACCAAAAGAATGCGTTGTGAAAATTTTTAAAACAACTCTAAGCGAATATAAACAACGTGATCAGTACATCAAAGATGATCACCGCTTCAAAGATCGCTTCGGGAAACAAAACGCGAAGAAGATGGTTAAGTTGTGGGCTGAAAAAGAAATGCACAATCTCATAAGATTGCACAAGATTGGTTTGCCTTGTCCTGAAGTTGTCGCCCTGAAAAGCCATGTCTTGGTTATGTCTTTTATCGGAACTAACCACAGACCAGCACAGAAGTTGAAGTATACTAAATTAAAGCCTGAAGATTGGATTCTGGCGTACGAACAAGTTGTTGACGCGATGAAGAAGATGTACTCGGAAGCAAAGTTGATCCATGCAGATTTGTCTGAGTATAATATTTTGTGGCATGAGGGCAAGTGCTGGTTTATAGACGTCAGTCAGTCCGTGGAACCGACGCACCCAAATGCCTTCAATTTCTTGCTTAGAGACTGCACAAACATTTGTACTGTAAGTAAAAATACCTTATCCTGGATTTCTCAAAGTTATTTACCCTAAAATATTGTAGAATATATTAAAATAATTCAATCGTTATTTTATTCTTTTTATAGAAATTCAATTTATGTGAAAGTACAATTATTATTTTTTTATTCCGGATTTATGATAATTACCTTAATTCGATGTATTAAGAGTATGTGCGGGAGGTAAAAATATATCATCCAAAATAAGTAAATGTCCTGACAAAATAAATTCCCCCTTCAGAAAGTATAATTTTAATACCAATAACTTATGAAAACAATTGACGATCTCCCTAAAGTAAATTTTTATATTTAGTCTAGCTCTTCTCCGTGATACCTTTAATTTGACAAAAAACTCGACAAGATGGTACCACGAGCCCTGTTTTTTGGGTATTTTAGCTGCTGTTTGAGCGCTATACAATATTCTAAAATTAATTTATATAAATATACTTGAAATAAAAATGGTAGATAATTTCTATTCGAAGCATTATTTTATAAAATAATTTTAGAACACTATATAGCGCTAAAACAGCTGCTAAAATACTTAAATTACCCAAAAGCAAGATCATGGTGCCAGCTATTATGTAAAAAAAAAAAAAACAATTGACAATCGTTAAATATTTTTTTTTTTTATATTTGAGTCAACTCTTCTCTCTGTGATCTTTAATTCTATGCGAACTCGATAGAATTTAATCAATATTACCAGAAACATTTAAGAGAAAATTGCAAATAACATTTTATATATCAAATAATATACCTAATTATTCTATCTTTTATTTAGAACTTTTTTCGCAGCTAATTTCATATTCAAAATAAATTATTGAATTATTTTGTTGTTACGTGAATCTCAAAATGTGTTTCCCTGAAAATTACGCATTAGAATTTTTTTCATTATTGCTATACTACGTATAAGTAAATGTGCAATTTTCTCTTTTAGTTCTTCACGAAACGAGGAGTTCCAGAAGTGAAAGAACCCAAAGACCTCTTCACAGAAATAACAGGCTACGATTTTTACGACAGGAATTCATTACCTGTGTTCAACAACAATATCAAACCCAAACCATATTTGGTCGACCGGCCTGAGATGCAGAACCCCAGCAGGTTCGACTACGAGTGGGATAACTCCAAAATTGCCGAAGTTTCCACCAGTCAAACCGTCTCTGAAACCGATAAACCTCAACTTGTCGCATAGAATTTTTGTTCGGTGCTTAGTGGAAATTAGAATTCCGGAAAGGTAGCAAAATTATTTTTTTGGGACATTTTTTATGGAAACAGTATTGGATTTTTTTTTTCGTGAGCTTGAGGGTTTAAATATTATTTTTCAAAATAAAAACTTTTTTTTTCATTAAAAAACTTTTTATAACCTGGACAACATGCTATTTAGTTTATTTACATAGTTTGATTTGATTCTGAATTATTTATTTTTTGTTATATCGTTGATTTGAACGGTTAGTTTTTTTTATGTACACTTTGTTCTGGAAGTTCTAGAAATTTTCTAATAAATAGCTTATTTATCTGTTTATCATGTTATCTACCATTAAATGTAACTATTTGAAACTCAGTTGCTAAACGTATACTTGTCTGTCTCATACATTTGTATGTATTCATATATATTTTTATCATTTTTATTTCGTTTCAAGCACAATAATGATCATGCTCTGTTTTCACGTAACAATATCTAATTTAGTGTTAACTTAGCAGTTTAGCAAAAATAAAGAACTCTACATTCACTAGCGATTACAGCATAAAAAGATAGACATATCTTTTACACCTATCTACCAAACGCGCTATTATTAACTTACTGATAATATAAAATTGGTCTTGATTAGCTTAATTCTTTGAACAATAAAAATTAGACACCGTTGATTTAAATTTAAAAAAAAGTTGATATTCAAGATAAGGGAAAGTTTTTATTTTTTTTTAATATAGGTTAGTGTTATTTAGTCTTGATTGAGAGGGTGAATTTGGTTGCTAAAAATGCAATGTTTTTCTTAAATGCATGAAAACTATCTAGAACTTCCTAAACAAACTACTAGGTATATTATTTCTAAATGTGATTCTATTTTTAAATTCTACTATGCACTAGGTTAAAAATATGTTTTGTTGATGTTCCTTTCATGATTAATATAATACATTAAAAATATACAATAAGAATACAATGTATAGTATATAATTATAAGATGAAAAAAAGAAACAATATACTGCCTTTAAAAATAAATATCAACACATTTGTAAAGTTGGTGGATTTTCAGGAATTTTTCCGAATTCAAACGCCGCTGCTTCAAAACATTTTATATCTTTGTCACTTAGGTCTTCAAGTTTTGAATAAATAGTTGCGTCGTCGTGTTGCCTGTCCTGTGCTTGCGGTTGAAAACCGACTTGTGTTTGCATTGAACCAAATATACTTTTTGCATGTTCTGCTAAACTGTTTACTGGGGCTTGATTTTGAGAATGCATCACGGAATTTTGTCCAAAGGTACTGGCCGTGGCAAATGGCGACTGATTTGCAGGAGGTTGGATATTTTGTTGAAATACATTTTGTTTAAATACATCGTTAGTATTTTGTTTGAAAGGTTCACTGTTTTGTTTAAATGGATCATTGGTACTTTGTTGTGGTCTGTTGAATGGATTGGCCTGATTTGGCGCTGCATTATTTTGCGCAAACGGACTATTATGTGCGAAAATACTTCCTCCAGTTGTTGGTTGCTGCGCAAATATTTGAGTATTTTGTTGAGTGCTAAAGATACTTCCAGAATTTGAACTAAAATTTTGATTTGGTGGAGTACTTGTTTGAAATATATTAATATTTGGTGTTGGTGCAAAAATTGATTTTCCTTGACTCCCACCAAAAATGCTATTACTCGATGAAAAACTTGGCTGATTATTTTGACTGAAAATCGAGCCAGAACTAATTTGGTTGTTAGCAGCGTTGCCGAAGATACTTTTATTTTCTGGCAAAGTAAATGTAAAATTATTTGCGATGTTGCTTGCGACTGGTTGGCTCGTATATATATTTTGCGAGCCTACATGTGTATTCCCAAATATTGATGGTTGACTCGAAGGATTATTACCAAATATGCTATTTGAATTATTTACGAATGTACTTGCAGTTTGATTGTCATTCTGATTTGAATTGTATAAACCTTTTAATACATTAGTAGCTTCTGGTGTTGGATTTTGTAGAGACCTCATTTTCATTCTAGTTTCATTTATAAGTTGTGTCAACTGCTGCTTCTATTAGAAAATATAATAATAATTTCGGTGATTTAAAATAATATAATACGTACATATTGCTCTGCGGTTCCGTTTCTTTCTGCGTCATACAATCCAAGTCTGATTTCTTCAAAACATTTGTCCTCAAATCCAGGAAAGCATGGTTTGCCTTGAAATGGACCATAGCAAGAAAATGGCCATTGATTTCCATTTTCTGCTTTATCCATGTCATTGCTAACCGATTTTATTATTACATTCGGATCAATATCTTGTTTTTTCTTTAATATTGACCCAGTATTATCTGAAACTTTTAAGATGTTATGAGAAATAAAAAGTCCCGTATAGGTTAGAAATGTACATACCATTATAACTATGCTCATTTTTACAATTTTCGCCAAAACGGCAGGTGCCACGTAAAAAGTATTTGCAAATCACCATTGATGAAAGTTTTTAAAATTATGCAGTAAATATACTATTTTATATAGCTTTTTAAATTTCTGACAGATTCAATATATAAATAAACCTGAAGTTGTGTACCTGCAAACCTATCAACCACACGCTATGAAGATAGTCAAATCATTTATTTTTTTAAAAAAACAGCAATTTCTGTATTCTTCATTTTATTTGTTCTGTGTCTTTATGGTCCAACAACCTCCATCCGTCAAAATTTTATGGATTTTTTTTACAGTGACTTGTACCATACTTGTACATTGCAACGTCAGATGAAGTACATATTTTCGTTGGGTTTTTTCAACTCCTATGAATTTTGTTTTGCAAATTCAAATTTGAATAAATTATTTCTTACAATTATTCTTAACGAAAAACAAAAAAATTATTACAGTAAAGTCTTTGAACATTCTAGTATTTATATATGTGGATGAAAAGGATAGCTAAAACATTAAACTATAAAAAAATATTCGTTGAAATCTAGTTGGTCAAAAATTCAGAACTTTTATACTGTATTTCTCATTTCCATGAACGACTACAGTAATAAAAATAATTCGTTTATTTATAAATATGATCATCTATAACATGCTAAGTTTATTTTCAATTTGAATTTACAGTTTTTGAGAAACAAATAAAAATATTTCAAAAAAACATATTTTTTGATATATTCTAAAATACAAATTGCTGGTAACGTAAAATAAACTGTATACATCTTATAACATAAGTAAATCATTCAATTATTCTATATGTTTTAGTTTTAGTTAAAAGCTTTGTAAATTAATATTATTACTAATAATAATTTAAAATTGTTGAAATGCGTTCGACCAATCAGATTGCTTGTACAGCTACCAGTGGCGATCTACTCATTTTTCATACTTCAATTTTATTTTTATTGATAAATTAGTAATTATTCGTTAATTAATAAAGAGAAAAAGCCCAATATACTCAAAATTATATGGGTTATAAGGTAAAAATAGTTATTGTTACAGGTTTGGCTGAAAAATGTGAATTAAAAATTAGTAGCCCACGATATTTTGATAGAAATCTACGCCGCTGCTAATTTCCCCACCACTCAACACATCTAGTTCACGCAATCGCTGATTGATGGCGCCACATCTTTTGTGTTCTTTTTTTGACAGATTGGCAATTTAATCTCGTACGAAATGACTGTGGAAAAATCTTTGAAAACAGAACATCAAAAGGTATTTTCACATACAGTAAATCCTAATTTATCTATTTTGTGTTCAATCCGTGAAGTCCTTGTTTAAATTATTAGAAATGTGACAAATATTGCATAAGTTTTTTGTGATTATGACTGAAAATGTGCTGTGATTTTACGTTGAAATTTACAGGAAGAAATCATTTTCTATTTGTAGGTTGTTCCTGTATGGTGTTTGGAGTGATTTTCAACCACCCAAAGACTTGAGATCGAAGAGAAGTTGAAATTAAACTTCAGAGTGTTCTTGCTGTGAAATCTAACACAATTTGTAGCCCAACAGCTTAGGAATCTTGCTGAATGCAACATGAAAATCGTAAGTGTATTTTGATGTCTATTATTTACATAAATTTACCTTAGACTAACTAGATACACAAAATAGTGATGAACTTGGTTTTTTAATCTGATGACAACAAAATATAGAAAAATGTTTCAAATAAAGATTGTAATCTAGATTTTTTTTGGTATCAAGAAATTTACTCCATTTATTTACTAAGATATGCCTAAAATCCCTGATAGGGCGTCAAATATTCTACCACTTACTGTTGATGAATTGTTACCAAAATCTAATCAATTCTAAACATAAACATAGTATTATGTTCCTCCTTTAGATATACGTATGTGAGAGAGCTAAAAATGATAGAATTTAAGATATAAATATGGGGAATTAAACAATTTTCCTGTGTATGATTTTAACTGGGCCAAATGATATGATTCTGGGCTCGTAATACTTTTCCCCGGAAATAAAATTGTGGAACAAATTTAAAATAATATAGTAATGTAAATAAATAAGGGTTTCTATAAAAAGAGCAAACACATCATGTAAATATTTAGTAGTTTAGAATCTGGTTGTTTGTTTTGCTGTTAATAGAATCCGATGAGGCCTTCGTACGGTCTTCAGAGACACTGATCAAGTGATAGAGGTAATATTAATTTTTTAGGAAGGATGTTAGATCAGAAATTAAAACTTTAATGTTTCGTTTTAAATATGTTCAATTCCATAACAAATACGTGTGTAACATTGGTAGTGTCGACTTAATTTAAACCTGTCTGAAGAAGAAATGTTGATTATTTTTGTATATATTTGGCATGGCATATTTTTATATGATGTTTTAATATACAAATGCTATCAAAATGGACTTTTACTTTTTATTAGAAATTTGTTAACAAACCAATAGGTAGTTATGTACATACGACGTATATGTATGTTATATCGTGTACGTATTTAATTTATTTATTTTTGTTTTGTCCTATGAAATCATAAAAAATCGGAAATATTAAACAATAATATTATTATTGTTGTCATTATTATTACAAAGTTTATTTGTAACATGTTTAAAAATAAAAATTTATTTTTATTGCAGACAAGGTTGATTCAATTTAGGAAGAATGTGGCAAGTCTTGGTCGGAACTTGTTCGTCGAGTCGTCTAGCATTGAAAGCATTGGAGCTGGGCTGGCCTACGTGACTTTTAACAAGATTGTAAGGAAGCGGGGAGTAGTTTTAGGTATCCATGCGCCATGTTTCTCAGTGTTTAGTCGAGTAATGGCCGCGTTGGTAGAAGCTGCGTCGTTTTGTGCTATTTTAAATTGTGTAATTACTCGACTCCTCGCGTGTATTAAATGTGAATTTTATAGTTAGATATAGTATTCAGTTACTGTATTTAAATATAAAATTCCAGTTTGACCGTTGGGTGATTCAGTGGGTGTAAATTTTTTTGCGAAATGTGTTAGCAGTCGGGCATTTTGGATGGAGGCTGGGCGCGTTCTCGTACAATAAGGTGGCTTGTGCCTTAGCCACAGCGCGCGTATTACAATCAAAATTTATCGTTCGCGAGTGGGCTTCTCTCACTACACAAGAGTATGATTTCGTACGTTTGGCTCACGCAGTGCATGCCTGGAGTGGCTCGTACAGTCTGTGAGTCTGTCCATCTTCCTATAGGGTGGAGAGAACAAACCTCTGCAGGTCATACTGTTGTGTCCGTTGCAACTACGTGTAGAATCAGTGAACGTTCGCGGAGTATGATTTCGTATGTGCGGCCTACGCAGTACGAGCTGGAGTGCTTTAGTACAGTCAGTAGGTGGGTGGGTGAGAACGCACCGCTGCAGGTCATACTCTGTGTCCGTTGTAGAATCAGCCGGGAACCGTTTACGGGATTTTTGCAAAGCGCTCTGTCTTCACGTGAAGACCATCGATTCAATTTATTCCGATTACTGGTTTAGCGCTAACGCGGCGCGTGGGGCATGCTCACAGCAGTCCGATCATCTAGAGTGGATCCAGAGTTATGACTGGTACCAGCTCTCGGCAAATATCGCATCCGATGCCTGTTAACAAGATTCGCTCTTGACAGTTCTCGTTCATTACAATTATGAAAATGATAGGCTCTATTCATAGTTGCTTGTACAAAGGGAATTCCGGATGGCAGAGAAAGTAGTTGATCGACTAACGTGATTCTGTGACATGAGTTCGGGCCCCTGCGGTATCGCGAAGTAGGAGACCATGCGGGGTTCGGCTAGACGACCCACGTTTCTTTTTTAAAAACAGTCAACACACCGGTTGCTGTTCTTAGAGTCCTAAAGGCACAGGAATGTCTGTGGAGTGGTGTGAATCTTAGTTTTAATTTAGCTTTAATGGTTTTGGGTACCTTTAAGCTAATTTTAAGTTAATCCATTTTATTTCAGTTTTAATTTAAGTTAGGTTTAAGTCTACTAACCCATGTACTTGTATTCCTTTACAGCTCTTTCTTTCAGATCTGTATTTTTAATACGTAAGTTTTTATTTCCAGATTTAAATTGTTTCAATGTTTTTAATTCGTTTGTTTTTATTTTTTTACAGAGATCAAGAATAATGAAGACAAGAAGTAGTAGTACTAGAAGTAAGATTTATTTTTTCAACATTTCTGTTGTTTATTTATTTCTAATTTGTTGTTTTTATTTTTCTAGAATCATTGCAGAGTCAGCCTCCATGGGAAATGGGAAATGTAGCTGAGACTACCGCCGTTGGAACAGTAGCTGAGCCAGCCACCGTGGGAAATGTTCCTGTGTCTACTATCGAGGGATGAAGTTGCAGATTCTACCGCCGATGGAAATGAATCATCCGCCGTGGGACAGAACTTCTCGCCCTGAATTTCTCTTTGTTTATATATTTTTGTGTTTTTTTTCTCTTCCTTTTAGTATAGGTGTTTTCTGCTTCCATTGTTTGTTTTATTTTTGTGGTTTGTTTCTGTTGTGTTTCTTAAAACAGGAATGAAGATGACACAGTGAACTTAGTCGTCTTCGCTGGATTTCTACGTGTTTACTTTCTACATCACACATGTAATTATACATTGTTTCATTTTAATTTGCAGTTTCTTAATTGTTTTGTTGTTTCAGCCAAGAGTTTACGGTTGGCCATGCAGTTGAAGAGTCTTCAACAGAGTTTCACCGCTCGTAGTCAAGAGCCTGCGGCCAGCAGATACAGTTTCAGAGCCTTCAAGTAATTCTTCAACATAATTCGCTGTTCCCAACACAAAAGTAAGTACATTAAATTAATTTATTAATGAATTGATTTATTTACTGATGTATTTCTGTTTGTTTAGTGCGCAGCGACACCGCTCTTCTGTCCTAGGTTTTTTGGAAGTTTCCCTAGGATGTCAGGCAAATGCCAGAGGAGTTTCAGTCTCTTTCTTCCAATGTCAATCCAGGAGATCTGAACTTTGTATTCATTCCAAATAAATAATACAATAAAAATTATATACTCGTACATGTACTCTTGTGTTTTATTTAAGTTGTAATAATAAATAAAATATTGTAACTTGTAATTATCCATTGAGATAATAAAGAAATTATTACAGAAATAAAATATGTTTTATTTACTTTTAAGATTCCACAATAGTTTCCCTTAAAAATCACCCTTAATATTAACTTTAAATGGCTAGAAATAATTGTATACCCCTTTTAGAATGTGCTAAATACGATTTCACAAACCATTTTGCGATAGGATATGTAGTTACATAATTAGAGCAGTTTTTACTTTACTTTATTTAATTGCATAAGATTTAAGGGTGAGCGCCAATTTTCGAGACCGCCATTGGAGTTTTTAGGGCCGAATCTATAGGAATCCATCCTTAACTCGAATTTTTTTGGTTTTTGTCAAAAAAAGTTAGACTAGTCTCGGTGTTTTTACGATAAAATATTAGGGTAAAAAAATTGAGATAAGGGCGCTACACCCTTCATTAAGGTCCATAGATTTCGAATCTGTGATTTAAAGTAGGCTAGGGTTAGTATTTCTTGCGTAATTCGCATTTGAAATCGGAGAAGACCTTTGAAAATATTTTCAACAC
This sequence comes from Poecilus cupreus, assembly GCA_963942605.1. NCBI lineage: Eukaryota > Metazoa > Arthropoda > Insecta > Coleoptera > Carabidae > Poecilus > Poecilus cupreus. The sequence continues at coordinate 23,400,380 of OZ012718.1, forward strand.
ACACCTGGATTGGCAGAGAAACTTTAGCAAAAATCGGATTTCGTACCAGGGCAGCAAGGATTGGAAGAGCACTCTTTTGGATAAGAAGAAGAACTTGTCCATTTTTGCTATAGTTGGCAACACTATAAAAATCAATGTTGCCAACGACAGCAAAAATGAACAAGTTTTTCTTCTTATCCGAGGGCTCTGCCAGTCTCTGCTGCCCGGATACAAAGTTAAAAATTTGAGTTTTCAGCCAAGTAAGCCAGAGTCTTCTGACAAATGTGACGTCATTTTCTCATTACGGGAAGACATTATTCTTTAATTCAAAGGGTCATTCAATAGAACAAGGATGATGAAGGATAAATATATGAAACACAAGTATAATTTTAATTCTTTATTGCAATAAATATAACATTTCAACAAAATAAACAATAAATATAGTAACAATACAACATGAACATTTTTAATTTGCCAATAATTTATTAATTAACAATAATAAATTAACAAATGTGATATTTCCTAACTATATGATTAATTTAAGGATGAAAATTTCAAATTAGAGAATCGTAGCTCAAATAGTTTTAGAACTAGCGTCGACCCCCGCCTACGGCGGGTGTCTCAGCTAGGGCTCCGCCATCTCTGAAAGTCTCACAAACCTTATCTAGTTATAACATAATAGGAGAAAGGTGATTAGTTCTGCATACCGATTCGACCTGTTGGTCTAACCCCTATGCTCCGCGACCCTGAAGAAGATTTCAACTTAATTTAGGGTCCAACTAAAAGTATGGAATTCTGAATCATAGTGCTTTCTTAAAAATATTTCATATGAGACCATACAATTGATGAAGAAAGGTCATCACTTCGTTCCTCCCTTTCATGTAACTAAATTGGCGAAGAAAGCTCGTCACTTCGTTCCTCACTTTCATGTCATTAACATTGGCGAATGTCGTCAGTTCGTTTTTAACTTCCATATCACTATGAGAAGTTGTCTGTCTCTTATTGCCAGGAAGTTGTGTATTTACCACTGAAAGGAAGTTCTGAATTTGTCATTGAGAGATATTTTGTTTTTACAATTAGCGGGAAGTTGTGTGTCTCCTATAGCTAGGAAGTTATGTTTAACACGGTAAGGAAGTTTTATGTTCGCCATTGCGAAAATTTACATATTTATCATTAAAGTTGTATGTTTTCCATTGAAAGAAGTTATGTGTTTTCCATTGAAGGAAGTTGTGTGTATTTCATTGAGGAAAGTTGCGTATTTACCATTGTGGAATGATGTATGTTTTCTATAGAGGGAAGTTGTGCGCTTTCCACTGAGGTAAGTTATGTGTTTACAACTGGCGAAAGTAATATGTTTTTCATGGCGGGAAATTATGTGTATACCATTGTGGAAAGTTGAGTGTTTTCCATTGAGGGAAGTTGTGTGTTTTCCATTTTTTAAAAATTGACTGTTTACCGGTCGCAATTTTCGACAAATCTGAATCTCTCAACTTCCAGTTTCTAAAACAATTCATTTAATACCCTATAAATTAGGTTTCTAGTAATTTGTACAAAAACAATTGCCGATCGTAATGATTTGTGTTAAAAGAGGTCCTCACTACTCAACTTTCTCAACTTACTGTTCCTAACAGCCGAATTCACCAAAATACCCTTGATCAGTGATCAACTGATCGGAGAATCAAGCTGATCCATGGATCAACATAAGTTCTAATTCACCAACTTAATCCATGAATCAAATAACCATGATCAACTGATTATCATATTTGTTTTGTTATTTGACAGTTCCTATAATTTTCATTGTGTAAACGATTCTTTTCTGTCAAAAATAAAGTAATTCATACTTATTTTTTTGGAAACTTCTTATGACATAATATCTTCAAGTAAGTAGAACTTGATTCAATGCTGGTACAGATTATTTCTTTCATATTTTTGTTTCAATATATTATAATAGGTACCTTATTTTAAATTCATTATTATTATAAATATTGAAAGAATCTAATCTTCTTCGAACCGTTCAAGGTTCTGCAGTGTTTTGAAAGATGTTGTGTGTGTGTCTGTCATTCTGTCGGTCTGTGTGGGTCTCTCTCAAAACTACTAAACATAAAATATTGATATTTTGTATATATCAATTGTATTCTCTTGGGAAGAGCCTATTAGATTTTGGTGGTAATCCAATATCTGGAAGTGGTAGTTTACTTGAAGCACCATGAAGTAATTTGAAATATCTCAGTAAATTATGGTTTAATGACAATTTTTGTTATTAGAATAACGTTTCAAATATTATTATCTACAATTGTTGTTTGAAACATTTTTCTCTTACTGTTACCATTTATGAATTACAACATGTTAAAGAATAATTGAAATTTGACATTTTCGTTTAAATTTGCTAACCTGTGCTTTTTGAAAAAACAAAGCAACAGTTGAAAAATGTAATTTTTGACATGTGACATGTGTCATAATTGAAAAGAAAATTTATTAAAGGGATGATCGTTTCTTGATAGTGATGGCCCGTGTTCCTGCATTGTTTGATAAGAAATTTATGGCGGGATGTATTTCGGTGCCCCCAACAGTTTTTTAATGTAAATTAGATACACTTGTCAAAATCGCAAATGTCAAAATACTGATCAAAATGAGTGATCAGCGTTTGATTCATGGAATCCGACGAATCAGTTGATCACTGAATTTGATCACAGGATTAGCTTGATTTTCAATGGTGAATTGCATTGATTTACGGATCAGCGTTGATCAGTGAATCAGACCTTGATCAGGGAATGGTGAATTCGGCTGTTAATTTCATTTAATATCCAACAAGTCAGGTTTCTTAAAAAAAAAAAAACAATTACCGATCGTAACGATTTGGGATAAAAAAATTTCGTCACTGCGATTCTTTATTACTTGTTACCAAAAAAATTCATTTAATACTTATAAGTTAGGTTTCTAGTAATTTTTATGAAAACAATTTCAATTGATACCGCACAAGTCAGTTTTCTATGAATTTTTAGAAAAAACAATTGCCGATCGTATTTGACATTTAGAAAAAAAAATTTATAATATCAGTCGGTCCACATTTTTGACAAAGCGTTAGAACATGTTTATTCAAGACTTTTCATTTGATACCAAACACGATATATTTTTGATGACTTTTTGAAAAACAATCGACAATCGGATGACTTCCATTTTTTTATATAATCATTTATTTCGTCTCTTCGGGACCTTTCTTCAGATACCCAATAAGTGATTTAAAAAAAAAATTAAATAAACATAATTTATAATTATTTTTGATCATGTAATACAGACTTCTGTCAATCTGACATTTCTTTTGTCATCGTGTTAATTTAAAAGTACGGTCAATAATAATTAATAATAATTTGTATTTTACATTAGCTTTATCCCAGATAGCACAATGATATTATGAGCATGTACACTGAATATTCCTTAGGGATATTTGGATATTCCAGGAATAGTCTGTTTATGTCCTGTAATATTTAAAGAATATTCCTGGGATGTGTCGATGTCCCGAAAAAGAATATTCTCTGATGATTCCCTCAGTATGCTACAGAATATTTCTAGTTTATTTTGAGCAGTAATTAATAATATTCCGAGTAGATTCTCAATTAATTCATAAGAATATTCTGGGGTTATATAGGAGAATATAAATAAATGTACATAGGAGAATATAAATATATGTACAACATGTATTGCAATACAAAAATATTTATTAAAATATTTCAATTCTTCAACAAAACAAACAAAAATATTATTCTAAAGTAACAAATACATTTAAATTAAAGCTATCAATCTGCAGTCTATTGCTGGTTGCTTTAATATGCTTTTATTACATCTATAATGTAAAAAATTCGTTATTATTATTGATAAATATAGAGAAGAAATACTTACAACTTTATCTCTTCTTCATTCGATCTATAGCTTTACTTAGACATCGTGCTTCTAATACTTCAATTTCTTTTTCTGTTACATTTGCATTTTTATTTTTCTTAGCGGTTTCGGAATTAATTACAGACCAAATGTAATCTGTTTTCTTTTTTACTAATCTATTAAAATGTATATTTAATACAAATGATCTTTTGCTTTTATACATTATTAACATGAATATAACATACAAAACAGAAATTTGAGGTTAGACCTCTGGGTAGACCATTCGCTATTTTCTGCAAGATGTAAATTATAAACTCCTATATTCTAAATGTAATTATATACTCACAATATACGTGTATTTAAGAAATTAGCTTCACTTGGTGCACTTATTTTTATGTATTTTCACTGAAAATTATGTTACGGTTTAGTTCTAATTATTTTGCTTGTATTTTTGTTTCGCCTTTTGAGTGCACCACCTACTACGCGACGGTGTAGCTCTGGTCGTCGGAAGCTGTGATTTCGGCTTACTGGCAGGTGCGCATCGCTAAGGTACTTGTTGCAGTTAGTTTAATTTTTCCTTGCTTTGACCTGTAAAAAGGATTTTTCACGTTAGAAGAGTCGTTACTGAGTTTTGGAAGAGATCTGGTTGTGTTACCTTTTTTGTGTGAAGAAATTCAGTATAGAATTATATCAAATTAGTATCTGGATTATTGGTAATTTAAACCATTTTGGAATTGTTATATTCTGCGGCCGTTAGCCGGATTTATAGATCTCAAACTCTCATACTTTTAAGCCGTCCTACATCTCAGGTAACTATATTCACATGATAATCTAATTTTGCAGTTTCCTAGTTAAAATAAAGTCAATTAGTTTAACGTAGAGTCAGTCACATTAATTAGAGTCAATAGTAATTTCATTGTTCTGTTTTTATCAAAGTATAACACATTGCCACGTAGTTGAATAAATAGTCAGTGGCGTACGTACCTTGCTATGAGTCTGATCACAAACTTCCTTTTTAGGCTTTTACTTTTTAGGTTTTACGTTTACGTTTACGTTTACGTTGCACTTTTACGTTGCACTTTAACGTTTCACGTTTTCGTTTTACGTTTTTGTTTTACCATTGGGATTGGTATTACTGGGACCAAGTTAGTCCGCTGTTCCGTTATTATTGGAAACATTTACGGGAGTATCGTACTCCGTATTTTGGGAACCTGGAATCATCTCCAAGTCTGCGTTGACTTGTGAATACGGAGCATCGTGGAACATGGAGTACCACCGTCCATTCCCACCTTGGTTTGCTGTGCGTCGCGAAACGGGAAGTCGCCGCCACTGGATTTGGCGCGATTGCGATCCAACGCGTCACGCTACGCCTGCGCCGTTCCATCTCGGACGAGAGATAGCCACATTGGACAGCAGTGAGGAAGGAACCCCGCAACCCCCCTGGGCCGCAGCTAAGCCATTCATTTGTTTTATTATTTATGGTTATATTTATGTTATGCTAAATTTGATTTGTTACTTATATCATCAATACTTACGTGTTATCATTGTTACGCGGTCGATATTTGCATCTTGTATAAACTACTCATTTGTCGTTAGTAATTATCAACCGATTGCGATTCGGTCTGATCGTCGCGAATATAACACTTGCGTGCTGTTTAGCGCTTATTGTTCCGTGGCACGACGTACGTCTCCGGCGGTTGGGTTCACCGATTCTACTTACGCGCGTCACGTGTATCCTTGGTCGACCAACGAAACCATCGAGATCCTGTTGAGCGCTTTTAACACCTTTTTAAGTTTGTGCCCTGACTGTCACTGCGTCATCGAGCCGCGCGAAGTAATTCAACCACAACTTGATTTAGTCCACGCCGATCAGAGCAGTCCTAACTCGGACGATAATATTTTTATACGCAATTGTAAATACGTTCTTTACGCCGCAATACACTCATCATTAGCATATTTTGGAGTTGTTATTCGTTGCTACCCCCTTTACTACTGCCTTCGACAGATCGCTACGTCCCTTGGCCACTCTGGAGAATTGTTGGCCAGTCTCCAGAGGTTCGTTTTCGTCAGCTGCATGGCCAGCTGGCGCCCTATAAAAATTATTTTGATAGCTTGCTGCACACAATTGACCGCACGACCGTCTCCACTGTTCAAGCTAGCCGCGGCAGCCAAGGCGACGAAAGAAGTGTAGCAACTATTGTAAATCAACAATCTGTAACCTTGTGCTTCGTGTATGAGCTGATGTGCCGTATGCTGACAGCTGACACACGCTAACGGCTGACAGAGGTCTCAAGTTCATAGTGTGCAACATTTTACGAACTTCATTGCATTTCAAAATTGAAAGAAATATTTATTATTAATATTTAATACAAATCAATATATTACATTATTTTACCCAATGAACATAAATAAAACTATAAATTTTACACATCTAATCTAAGTTATTATTTTCTATAATAGAACGCATCTGCCATCTAGTGGCAAACCAACGAGTCATTTATTAAAGAATATATTATGTATAGCCAACAAATTATGTGTAACGTAAAGCAATTAGAAATGATAAAATCTGAAGACATAAAATTAAAGAGATACACGTACTTTTATAAAATTTCTGACAGCGACAAAATACATTTTTCTAACCATTTAAATTTGCAGACTTTTTCTCGTTTTCATGCAAATTAATACATAATTAGGCAACAATGCTTCAATAAAAAAACATTTTTGGGAAATATATATTTTATTAATTATACACCAAAATATTGCCTCAAGGTACATTCTATAGTGATTCCATAAAATTAAGAATAGTTTGTTCCACAGGAAATATACAGAAAATATTTTTTAATATCATATAAATATTCAAGGAATATTAAGACAATTATTCACAGAATATTAAATTATGAATATTATACGAACATTCCTATATATTCCAAATATTCCTAGAATAATACTAAAATATTCGGAATATTTAAAGCATGTTTAGAACATTGTGAGAATATTCTCAGAACGTTTGTGCTATCTGGGATATTTCGCGGTTTTACTTTATTTTTACTAAATTTAATCGTGTTATACCAACTTTTCTCGGGCCGTCAATATACAATCAAAGCAAAAAAAAATTATTCGACATTTTTATAATTTGCTTAAATTAACTTTTTAAAATTCACAAAATATTAAACCTGTTTGCACATTTATTCAAAACACAGATAAATTTACAAAACTTCTCCAACTTGTCTACAATTAATGTAATTTATATTTAAAATTTTAAACTGAACTGTCAAAAATGACAAGCTGTCATAGATGTTCATCTTAAAAATTTCACGGCCACCACACTCTTAGTTGATTTTGGCCCAAAAATGCATGTTTTTTCAAGTTTTCTCGCACATCACGCATATGAAAAATGTGAATTCATAAAAAGGGGCTAATCCTAATCAAACTCTACATATCTATGAAGATTTCACTCAAATCTACCAATCCGTCTAGGCTCTAGAAATTGGCAAAGTTGCGTGATGAATCTATAGAAATATATATATACAGGGTGTTGACCGCGACCCCGGAACATAGGACTTTAACATGTAAAATCATACTTTCGTAATTTCCTGCTTAACAAATTATATTAGACAAAAAAGGTTCAAATAATGTTGAGAGATCATAAAATTCTACATCAGAATCAATAAACAGAATTAAATTTACACGCCCTATAACGACAAAAATTAAATATGAAAATATTAAAAATTTGCTGAAAAATCGGATATATATATATATATATATATAAAAATCGGATATATATATATATATATATATATATATATATATATATATATATATATATATATATATATATATAGATCCGTTAATATACCAAATAGTATTAGGATAATTAACAAAAGAAAACTGGCCGCCATGACAGATAGACGAGCATTTTTCTATCGACTGTATCTTGTAAATTAACAATAATAAATTAACAAATGTGATATTTCCTAACTCTACGATTAATTAAGGGATGAAATTTTCAAACTAGACAATTGTAGCACAAATAGTTTCAGAATAATTAAGAAAAGAAAAATGGCCGCCACGACAGATAGACGAGCATTTTTCTATCGACTGTATCTTGTTAATTAACAATAATAAATCAACAAATGTGATATTTCTTAACTCTATGATTAATTTAGGGATGAAAATTTCAAATTAGAGAATTGTAGCTCAAATAGTTTTAGAATAATTAACAAAAGAAAACTGGCCGCCATGACAGATAGACGAGCATTTTTCTATCGACTGTATCTTGTTAATTAACAATAATAAATTACCAAATGTGATAATTCCTAACTCTACGAGTAATTTAGGGATGAAAATTTAAAACCAGACAATTGTAGCTCAAATAGTTCGCAATAAATTTGCAAAACAAAAATTTCGAAATGGCATCATACACAAAAATTTTATTTTGCAAATAAGTTATAATGGTTTAACAAAATTTTAACAAATCTGATTTTTTGTAACACTAAACACCGTGTTCCATCCATATTTGTTATAATTGATGCTATAGCTTTAAAACTTTTTGAGATATTAACAAATTTAAAAAGTTTAGTATGACGTAAATTCGTACATTGTTATTTCTTAAATATCTCAAGTATTTTTTACAAAATAATAATAAATCTTACAATTCTTAATGCTGAAATTCCCAAGGAATCCATAACTTCATTGAAATGATAACTTAATTAGTTTGAGTTATTAAACAACAGAAGATATTCTTCCACGTGTGCAGGCGCTGAACCTTGGCGAAGATGCGGCAGCAGTTTATCTCAGGCTCGCAAGTGTGTCGTCTGTTCTAGAAGTTGATCGGTTAGGGTTAGTTTTATCACCAGAACTCAACAGAATCCTGGAGAACCCAGCGAGCAATATTGTCATCATTGCACCTTGAAAAGCATAAATCAAATGTTAATAAATACTTTGAAACAATTATAAATAAATATAGACTTAAAACAATATTACCATTAATGTTTTATTAATAAATATTGAAATAAGTAAATTACAACATTTTGCAGTACGAAGAAAGTGCAGAAGGGTTTTTAAATTTGTCAGCTGCTACTAGTGATGATTCCAAGTTGATATAGAATGATCATCACGGCCTCAGAAGATCTACCAGATGACACCACGTTCTAGAAACTACAAGAGAACAAAAAATTAGTTTGTGTTTATATCAATAAATATTTTGGTAATATGTGTTTTGTTTTATTTACCTGAGCCCTTTTGATATATGACAGACAGTCAAAAAATGTTTAGATATCCTAAACCTTTTGGATTCAAACCCAATTATTAAATCATCCTTGCACCTCATCCTGGAGGCTGTAATTTAACAGCTAGAAGCTGTTGATCCTGCTAGAAGATGTTGTTGATCGAAATTCGTAGTTGCAAACTTGTAACATTAATATTTGAGTGATGTGATGATATATTTATTTAACAGCTCGACTAGTGTACAAAGAGAAGCCTACAAAAAAAAGGAATTGTTTTATTATAATGTTTGATATTATTCTGCAGCTTCAAATACAGTAAACAATAATAAAATAATGATAATCTACAAACTAAATCACAAGTCAATAGCAGTTATAAAATTTACGGATTGAACACAAAATAGATAAATTAAGATTTACTGTATGTGAAAATACTTTTTGATGTTCTGTTTTTAAAGATTTTTCCAAAAAGTCGTTTCATATGAGATTAAATTGCTTTTTGTCAAAAACTGAACACAAAAGATGTGGCGCCATCATACAGTGATTGCGTGAACTAGGTGCGTTGAGTGGTGGGGAAACTAGCAGCGGCGTAGATTTCTATCAAAATATCGTGGACTACTAATTTTTAAATTCACATTTTTCAGCCAAACCTGTAACAATAATTATTTTTACCTTATAACCCATATAATTTTGAGTATATTGGGCTTTTTCTCGTTATTAATTAACGAATAATTACTAATTTATCAATAAATATAAAATTGAAGCATGCAAAATGTGTCGTTCGCCACTGGTAGCTGTGCAAGCAATCGGATTGGTCGAGCGCTTAAACTAACAATTTTAAATAATTATTAGTAATAATATTAATTTACACAGCCTTTAACTAAAACATATATAATAATTGAATGATTTACTTATGTTATAAGATTTATACATTTTATTTAACGTGACCAGCAGTATAAATTTGTATTTTAGTATATGTAACCAAACTTTTTCTCTAAGAAATTATGTTCTGTGAGTGTTGGAGGAACCACAGGAGAAATTTAATTTCGAAAATTTGCGACTGAGGCTTGAACCTAGGATCTCATAATTCACAGTGCGATGCGTTACCAGGGAGCTATTTACCCCATTGTTACATATTAAAATAAGGTTATCTTAATTTCTCCTGTTACACGTATTACTTTTTAAAAATAACAACATAGATACTTATAATAATCAAAAGATTCTTGAATACACATTAACACTATAATTGAAAATACCTGCTAATGAGTCAGGTAAACTAATATTAATAGGCATAAATTAAAAGAGTAGGTAAACATTGGCATTGCTATCATTTAATATTAAGCCCTGTTCAGACATGGACACACAGAGGACACATTCAAGCCACACACAGGCAACAGTTGCTTCAATGAAGAAGTACTGAGACACAAAAATTTGATCCGTTCACACATGTAATTTGTTTGTGACCTCAAAATTAAAGCAAAAGAGGCACTCAAAATTAGTTTTTGTTATTTCTCTATTTTTCTTTATACAATGAAAGATTATACTCAAAAACTAAGCCAAATTAATAAAACCAAAAGAAAAATTACAATCGACAATAATCAACAATGCCAAAAGAAATTGCAAGTGACAGAAGAAATAATTTTTTAAGGCTAGAAAGTTTCTAGTAGAAACAAAACATTTCAATGATATGAAGTTATCAGTCAATTTGAACTTGTACTTTTCCAAGACACTTTGAAGCCACAAATTAGCGGCGCCTCTATTTGACAAGCGACACACACCGCACTTCTTCTTCATTGTGCTACTGTTGCCTGTGAGTGGCTTCAATGTGCCCATGTCGGAACAGGGCTTTATATAAGAAAACAGTGTAGATAATTTTATAAATCGAATTTCTAAAATTAAATTGAGCCTAAAAAAATATGCACGAGAGATGTGGAGAAAAAAATAGAAATTATTTTCCACTTAAATTAAATCGCAATTTGTATTTAAAAATTACTGTACAACATAACAAATCTTTATATGATATATTTACTGTAAATTATATAAACATTATATAAGATAAATCAATTTATTTGTAGAAAACGCTTCAGCTGCTTCCAGTCAAACAGATCCATCCACTTTTGCACAAAATTTTTCTATATATACAAGGAATAGACTGAATGTTATCTGCGATAAAATACTTTTGGTATATAACATAACAATACAATTATATTTCAACAACCAAATTATTGCATGAATCACATCTGGGACGTAGTTTTATTCTTTCTGCTGAAGATGCCACTCAGCATGCGACTCTTCTTCGGCTGCGAGTTCTGGTGCTCGCTTTCGTTAGAGCTCACTGATGCTGACCGATAATCAGCTGGCATGGAGTACCTGTCGTTTGTGGTGATGCACCTATAATATTGTTCAGTTCAATAATACGTGAATATTTTCATTCATTTATTCTACAATCAAATTAATAACTGGTATCACGAACTCTGTTTTAAAGTATTTTAAGAGGAGTGCTTTAACGCTGTAAAATTATTTTATAGAAAAAATACTTCGAATGAGTTATAGAGAAATATATCATCTACTACTTTTATTTGAACTATTTAAAAAATTATTTTGGAATATTGAACAGCCCTAACACTTCTCTTAGAATACGAAAAAAATAGAGCTCGTGATATAAGTCAATGTATTTAAGAAGTTAAAAACATTTTCAAAACTCATAGTAAATTACAGGGGGGTGACTGACTCAGTCGATTATTGTGTTTTAAATGTTTTAACCCTCTATTTCAAACTGTTCCCGATCGGGAACATAAAATTTAAAATTCTTCTTTTCTGTTCTTATGCAGTTTACATTCATGGCAATCATGTTGTAACCATTTGGGAACATTATATACACTTTGTCAATTGCCAATTAGGTCATTCCTCCCAATTAGATCAACATAAAAAAAAGTTGAAGTAGAAAAAGGATAATTACAGAAACTGAGATAGAAAATGTAAAATTTGAAGGAAGCAGCTTATTACCTGCTGATATATTACAGGTAAATACACCTTTACAAAATTTCCAAAAAATTTTTTTTATCTGATTTTTCCTAGAAGAGGTTGTTTATTAAACAATTTTGTATAGTACGCAAAGACGACCCAATAGACCAAAGTTCTATTGTAAGTTGAATATGTTTATAATGTTCCCAATAGTGATCAAAACTTAAAAGAAAAAAAATTTATGTAACACACTTATTTTAAATATATGAATATTTCTTTTGTCAAAAATAATTTTTTTGAGTCCTTATTAAAAAAAAAAAAAATAAAAAAAATTCGTGCAATAGAGGGTAAATAAAAGTTAAGAGAGATTTAATATCTGCATCTGAATCAGTGAACAAATTTCATTTTACCTATTTAATAAAGGCTAAAAAGACGTTCAAAAATATTAAAAATTCTATTTTCATAATGAGAAAACATGGAAATATTACAACCTGACATCGATCAAATATGCGGATAAATTTTTGAGAAAGACTTGGCGAACAATGGATATGAATTAAACTAGATTTATTTTTTGGGTTTCTTATAATTGTATTTTGTTATTAATAAATTGTTATTCAAACAATAGAATTAAATGAATAAAATGTTTAACTACTTACTTGATTATGAATAAAGTTAAATATTTGCTCGAATTCAATTTCATTACTCATTAAAAAACGGAATTTTTAATATTTTTGAACTATTTTTAGTCTGTATTAAATAATTAAAATGAAATTTGTGCACTGTTTCAGATGCAGATGTTAAATCTCTTCAACTATTATTTAAAACATTTTTCTCTAAAATTATTAAGGAAGCAGGAAATTACACAAGTATTATTTAACATGTAAAACGCCTATGACCACTGAAATATAATACTGGAACGCTCACAGTTGTTGAAAATGCGAGCCGACAGAGGCAGCTAGTTGAGGGCTATTTGCCTTTGTTGTACAATATTTTTACATAGAAACCGCTCAATGAATGCATAGCAACCGTTCTACATATAAAGTATTTAGACAAAGAAGAGTGGTCCACGACATCTATCATCAGGCTCGTATTTCGGTGTCGTATAAGATTATAAATGCACGTTTCAGATATATTACATTTCAGTGTCTATAACCAGCTGAGTCAGTCACCACCCTGTATAAAATTATTACAGAACTTAATCCAAAGTCTTTTATATATTGAATGTATTTATTGAATGAATGAAAAAGTCCGATGCAATAATATGGTGCTTAGCTGTGTTCATGCAAAGAGAAACCTGTGCTACACAACTAAACCAAGATATTAAAGAAGAAAGAGAAGACAGAAGAGTGATGTGTCAGTTGCACAAGAAAACTGACCCTGATTCTGATACTGAGAGTCGGAAGACGTGGAACTATCATGATACCATTTGGATCCAGTTGACATGTGTCTGTTGTTTTCCATTGAGGGCGCAGTCTCCGGTAGAGGTGGTGGTACTTCAATTACTGTTTGTACATCAGAATACATAAAACACCCGTTGCAAATTGTTATTGTCGGGTCGTTGAAAAATATTATTAAACGATCCTCAAAAGTTAATATATTTCATATTACCGTCACTAGAATTTATTAGTATGTATTTGGGTTTGAGAATCGTTTATATTTTGTTAGAAAGTATAATAGATATGTGCCTTAATATTCGTTCATGAAATAATTAATTTGTTACCTGAATTTTGGGTGTGTCTGTATTGTCCTGCACCATTTTGTTGTGGAACATCATACATTGGTGAATTTTTCAATTGAATAGTCCATACTGACTACACTGGATCGATTTTGAGTTACAGGAGCTCTAGAAGGAATAGTCTGGATGTTTCGCAGACGGCCGTGTGTGTTCCTAAAAAAAAAAAACAGATTTATACATAAAGTCACGCAATATCCCATTAAGTGGGGTAGCACGAACTCAGAAACACAGTCAACCAACAACCAATCTCCTTCAAACATTCCTCGACTTTCGCCTCGTCCATATTCATAATCATTCGTTCACGCAACAAACCATCAATCATACTCAACCATTTATTCCTCGGACTCCGACGCAATCGTTCACCCTCAATCTGTCTCATATATTATTTTTCGCCAACCTTTCATTCGGCATTTGCTCAAGATGTTCCACTTTCTTAACAACATTCTTCTCAATATCACACTCACCATACTGCAATATATTGCGGACATTATTACTCTCTTCTCAAATACCTCATTTCCACAGCAGTTATACGTCGTTCATGCTTCTTCATCCACACCCAACATTCAGAACATACATCAATGTAGGCACACACCATTATAAACACTCAATCGAGCATCTCTAGACGACTTTAGATACATTCACGTTTCGAGCAAATGTACCCAGTACTTTACACCCGCCTTTCAATCTCCCGCTCAATACATATATTCCTCGAAAACATACAACCCATATATACAAATTTATTCACTTTGTTTCAGTTTCATATTCCAATCAGTCACCAATTACTTCTTCTCAAACACCAACACTTTACATTTATCGACATTCAATAACAAATTTATCCTTTCCTACTTCATTTATGCTCACAATCATTCTTCTCTATTGCTCTTCAGTTTCACCCAACAACTAACGCAGGCACTTTACGTCCACCAATTCGTACGCTATCCGTTCCATTCAATGCTTTTCGTAACACCACATCCATACACAAATTAAACAACCAAGAAAACATTTTGCAACCCTGTTTCACACCAACCTATACCAAACCAATCACTCAATCTACCATCAACTCTCACCGCAGTCTCATTTCCTTCTTACAACGCTCGAATCGCTCCCAACAAATTACCATCCACAGTGTACTCTATCAGGCAGATTCACAGAAGGAATTAACGCTAACTACATTTTTTTCATCATCTGTAAATTCGTCTTTAAATTAATTAAATACTATGCTAACCAATCTTAACAACCTTAGTTAAAATAAATTTGTTCTGAGACTAGAAGATGATGTAATAATAAAAATGTAGTTAGCGCTAATCCCTTTTGGGAATCTACATATATAAGTTCATCCCACATAGTCTCTCTAAGAACACTCATACGCTTTCTTCAAATCGAGAGAGCCACAGAATTGATCCACACAACCTCTTTCAGGCAAAAACCCTCCTTGCACATCAGCCAACTTTGAAATTGTTAAGGCTCGTTTTTTAAATCGTTCACAATTATTGATTAATCTTCCTCAACTTACAGGTTGGTGAAACTGCTGTTGTAGATGAAGTCGTTGTTGAAAGTGTACTGCTTGTTGAGGATAATGTTGCTGCGGTGTTTGTTGCAGATACTGGGGTTGGTGATGGTGTGTTTGTCCACCGGGAACAGCAACGACAGGACTCATTCTGATCTGGGAATCTGGACTGGATGTTTGTTTTGATGCTGACCTTGCATCGAACTCGTGGTTGTTTTCAAAACTCTAATAAAAAATATGTCATACAAGAAACTTTACGGTGTACTAGTTCGCCTTCGATTTGAATGATTCCTTTTGACTGGTATTCTATTTTACTTCCAATTAAAGGAAAAATAGTATTAGGTGCCGGTCGTACTCGGATGACTTTGAAAACGCAGTTTAATGAATTGTAATTTGTTCAATGTGAAACGTAGAAAATAGCTTATTTAATTTCCGCTAAAAATGAGTACTGTGATTCGAAATTGTCGAGCGTGAGTTGTGTTTATTTGTTTTAGTATCGCTTAAAAAACATTAACAATGATGTAGAAGTTATGTGTTTGTTGAATTTACTTGTAGATAAGCTTGCTTCGCTCGCACTTTCCACAAACAAACTCTAAGCCTATAAAACTCACGCTCAACTAACTCGAATCACAGTAATCATTTTTATTGGATCTAAAGATAAGCTCGTTTCCAAGTTCCAAGTTGAACGAATAAAGTGCGTTTTTAACCAACGAAAAAAAGGAGGAGGTTCTCAAGTCGACGTGAATACAGGGTAGTGCCTAGGACGACGCAGCACAGGGATTTCAATGGTAAATTCTTAGGCTAAACACATAGTGAAGCAGAGAGCAAAGCAGCGATGAAACGGAAGAGCAAAGTGACGAAAATAAACAAATTGATTCCTATTTAAACGCGCATAGTGAGACGTACTGCAGCAAAGTAATAGCGCGGTTATAGTAGAGCAAAGCAACGCGTTCAAACAATTTTGATTTCTCTGCTTGCAAAATGAGTGAAAAAGTGGATATTGAGGCCTATCTTATGTTGAAAATTTTCATGAATACATTTTTGTTAGCATCAATTCCATGTTTTTGATTCTTCCCAACTTTCCGTATCTGCCGACCATCGCACCCTTTAAATTCCATATTAACTTGCTTGATTTCAAACGCGTCACTAGTGTGGGCATTTCTTTCATCAACGCTAGTTACATCTCTACTTTGCTCTTCCGTTTCTTCGTTGCTTTGCTCTCTGCTTCACTATGTGTTTAGCCTTAGTATGCAACTATTTGCTCACCTATTTTTTTTAGAGCAAAAGTTCATTTAGATTTTATCTAAAGAAAAAAATTCTACATATATTGATACCATTTAATCTTATTATCAAAAACCGTTGTAATAATGTACTCAATACAAGAAAACAAACCAATAGTTGATTACAATAATGTTATTTGACAAATGGGGTAATAGGGCAAATGTTAGCGCGCTTGTTTTTATTTATTGTTTTAATTATTCTATGGCATTATTGATTTTTGTAAAAATGTTAAATATAATTTCTTCGATTTCTACTCTTCCAACAATAGAAATTTATGAACAATGGTCAGGTAGAATTTTTTTTTTCTATATAAAATCTTAATAAACTTTTGTTCAAAAGAATTATGGGAGCAAATAATTGCACACTAAGAATTTACCTTTGAAATCCCTATGTTGCGTCGTCCGAGACACCAGCCTTTATATTTTATTTATGTATGACCACGCATAACTTTTTACAGACAGATTTTTATGATTCTTTTTTTATTTCTGTTAATCGATTGTACCAAGCATAACTTTGTACTGAGTTATCCGAGAAATAGGTAACTAAAAAAATAAAATAAATTAATTGGTATGAATCCCCATGGGACAAAACTCACCACCAAAATACCTCTCAAGTGGGGGTCGTATATAAAGAGCCTGCTGAGGTAAGGGGCAGAAGTCTTTAAGTATTTGTCTACCAGTTAACATAAGTCAATACAATTCAGCACAATTCAGCCTTTAGGCAGTGCAGTAATCAACATACAAATATTCAATATTCACACAATCAACTGTTGTAAATTATGAGAAGTGTTTAATCAATGTCAATGATCTTCACTTAATATAATAAATCACAATTATTAAAAGTGTCGTGTTTTATTCAACAAACCATTAACAAACATTAATGTAGATTCATCCAAATCCCAACTAATAGTAGTTTATATACAAAGAGGCTGAAGTGCCTGATTCAATCCCGTGGGTGAAGTGTATTTCACGAGCCGTCATTCTGGTATATATTTGCCCTAAAACTAGAATAAATACCTCGCCATTAATATTTTTGGAGGTCGAGATTTGACGACTTGTTACCGTATTGATATGTTTGTTCTTTAGTCATATTATAATTAATTAAAAATTAAAAAATAATAACAATAATAATTTTATTAAAAATTGTAAATCATACAATGAAAGTGCCCTTCCTTGCTCCACCCTACGACGATTGGCCAGCCCAAAATGAATGTACAAATTTGTAAAAATTATCCTTTAAATAAGATACGTGGAAAGTAAATAACTTTTTTCTACGAATTTTTTAATGATGTAGAATAATCTAATTCTTATTTAATAATCGACTACTGATTTTATTAATAATTTCAAAGATTTTAGAAGTTATTTTGTTAGCGACTCCATTCTGGAACGTTTTGTTGCTGGTGATATTGACGTTAATCTAGTTGGTATTCTTCTAATAGGTGAAATATCCAATGATGTCCTGTCTGGTCAATTTGTTGACGTTGGATTTGTTGCTAGTTTTATTCCGTCTTGGCAGCTGATATTGTTCTTGTTTAGTATTTCTTCTATATTCTTTTCCCATGTCTTTTGTGGTCTTCCTCTCCTATTATTTTTAGCTACTCGTGTATTCCACATCATTTTCGTTTGTCTATCCTCCGGCATTCTTACTAGATGTCCGTACCATGAAAGTTGCTTCTTCTCAATTGTATTTTGTATGCTTTCGGTTTGTAGGTTTCCTCTGATCTGTTCATTTCTTATTTTGTCCAATCTTGTAACTCCTTTCACTTTTCTCTGATATCTCATTTCGGCAGCTTGAATTCCACTTTTTATTCTTTGGTTCATTACCCATGTTTCGCTTCCGTATATTAATGTTGGTCGATAAATTGTTTTGTAGAGTATCATTTTTGTTTTCTTCGTTACTTGTTTGTTATTTAAAATGACATTATTTAGTGCATGGTAAGTTTTATTAACTGCTAATATCCTATTGTTTATTTCATTCTCTAAACTTCCTCTGTTGTTCAATGTTGAGCCTAAGTATGTAAACGTTTCTACTTGTTCTATTTCTCTTTCGTTTATTTTTATATCTGTTATCGTGTTTTCGTTCGATATAACCATGATTTTTGTTTTTTCACATTTATTATGAGTTTTTAATTCTTCTTTCTAAATATCAATGTTGTGTTGTAGATCTTCTTCATTTTTTGCGAGTATTGCGAGGTCATCTGCAAATGCACATTCTGCAATCGTGGTCCTAATTAGGTTGTGATGTCCTATGTGTACTTTTTTAGTTTTATTCTTTACGTTCTTCATGATGTTGTCTAAGAAGATAATGAACAGTAATGGTCTTAATGCGCCTCTTTGTCTTAACCCTTGTGTAGTTACAAATTCTTCCGATACCTCGTTTCCTGCTCTTACATAGTTGGATGGGTTGGACGATATTTTATATACACTTTGTATCGCTCTAAGTAGCTGTTTGTTCACGTTCCTTTCTTCCAGTATTTTACACATCTTTCCCGTGGTACTCTATCGAAGGCTTTTTCTAAGTCTATAAATGCTGTAAATAGTTTCTTGTTCTGTCTCATGGTTTCTTCGGTTATTCTTCTTATTGTGAATATGTAGTCTTGTGTCGAGTGTCCTTTTCTAAATCCGCTCTGGCCCTTTTCCAATGATGTTTCTATTGTTTTGCTTAATTTATTTTCGAGTATTGCCTCATATAATTTAGCCGCTGTTCATAGTAGTTATTGCAGTCTCTATTGTTTCCTTTTTCATGAATGGGGAAAATCACTGCTTTTTCCTAATCCTTTGGTATTGTTCCTATTTCCCATATTTTATTTAACATTTCTAGCAACACCAGTTCTCCTTCTTCGCCCATACATTTCAGTTGTTCTGTTTTTATTTTATCATGTCCCGGAGCTTTACCGTTTCTCATTTTTTTCAGTACTGTTTTCATAACTTCTTCTGTAATATTTTCTGCCCCTTCTCTTGTTATTATATTCATTAGTTGTGCGTTTTCGTTCTCTGTGTTGTCAATGATCATATGATTTTTTTCTAGAATTTCTTTAAAGTGTTCTTTCCATCTTTGCATTATTTCGGTCTCATCTTTTATTACCCTCCTCTTTTCATCTTGTAGCTGTTGTAGTGTTATTTGTTTTTCTTTTTTGCAGCTTTTTAGTATTTTGTAGAACAGCTTTTGATTTTCCTTGAAATTTCCTTCAAGTGTTTTTCCGAGTTCTTCCCTTATACCCTTTTTAAATTTTTTTGACTATTTCTTTTGTTATTTTCATTTGTATTTTGTAGTTATCATAGTCTTCTTGTTTTTTGGTGTCTAAAAATTTCTTCCATTTTTGTTTTTTCTTCCCGTTGTGTGTGTTTCTGTTTATGCCGCTTTGGTATTTTCTTTGTATTTGTTTTGAGTGTTTCTACTTTAGGACCTTTTTTATGCTGAATATGATTTTTCAAACCATTTTGAGATAGGATTTTTAGTTCCATAAAGCAGCATTGTCACAAATGAAATATTCAATTAACTGCAATAAAATAGATAAATTATGGTTGTAGTTAGTATAGTTGCAACATTTTTTTATATTAAATATCTCTTTAAATTAAGAGATAAATCTTCCCGTAATGAGAGAATGATATCATGTTGGGAGAAAACACATTCAAGATGACGAAAATAGCAGTTATAAACAATTTTTACAGTAAATTTTTGCTTCTATTCTTCATGTACTCTTGGAGAAACTTGCACAATATGCAAATACAATTTCAGTGTTATACTTATAGAAATACCTTGAAACACATAAAATATCAACAATTTATCAAAATTTTTACAAACACCTATGAAATCTCATTTTTAATTATTTAACAATAATTTTAGCATAACATTAAATGACGCTGGGTCGCTAGGATATGTATGTGATACAACAAATCATTTATGTGATTTTGTTGTGATTCGTGTGGTCAAGCTACTGTCATAGAACGAATTTTGCAATTTTAGCGCCTTTTATTTATTTATGAATGAATAAAATATAAAAAGTAAATAAATTGAAAAAACTTTCAAATCTCATAATAAAATTATAAAAGATTTTTACCTCCCGCCTACCTCTAGGTAAGGGAGGTATTGTTTTTGGTCAAAAAATTGGGTAGTGAGTTTTCAATGAATAAGCACGTTTTAGGGTCCCTACAATACGATTTTACTATTTTTGCGATGATGTCTGTATGTATGTATGTATGTATGTGTGTGTGTGTAGTCTGTGGCAATTTTTTCGTCTCGCATAACTCAAATACTATAATACAAAAAAAAAATAAATTTGTGAATTATTGCTTCTTATATTTAAATGAAGAGCTGATTAGATTTTGGATAAAATTGGTCAACCGGAAGTAGCAGTTTACTTGAAGCCCTTAACAGTTTTTCGTGAAAAACACGGTTAAATTTTCTTTTTCAACAATTTATGTTATTTTGAAAGTTGAAGAATATTTAATTTTACGTGTTTTGATTACACTAATTTTATTAATTTCTTTTAGATTTTGAGATAATAAAATATAAAGAAATTAGATTTTACAAATCTTGCATTCCTAGTACACCATGAAAACATTTAAAAAATTTCAATTTTTAACGAAATGTGACACATGTCATTGTGATTGAGAAGCTGTTTTCTTAGTGAAATATATGTCATAAAATGAACTAAATATACGAAAGAACATTAAAATTCTCAAATATAAATCAAATAAACAAATAAGAAGGTATGTTTCTGTATCATCAAATACTATTTTGTATCGTTTAAGAGTAGTATTGGGCGGGAGGTTATGTGCTGGCCACATCAGATTTTTTTGATTAAGTTTTGTAAAAATACTTTTATTTTGCATTAAGTACATATTTGACAGTATTTCCATTATTATTATGAAAGTTTATTTTTGGTAGGACATCAGTTATATGAGAATTAAAATTGTATACGTTTGTGAAAAATCAGTTATAACTCGTAAATTCTTTGATATATTCGAAGAATAAATACAAAACTTTGTTTACAGTACACTCTGCAGCTTTACAACATAACTGTAACATCTAGTTAAAATTTTAGTACTGTTTAATTTTTTCTGCATTTATTTCAACAATCATTCAAATGTACATTTAAATTTTACACCTTCCTGAAGTGTTTACTTAAATAAACGTTTGTGGGAAATAAGTTATTACATACTTGTATTTATAATATTTGATAAATACAGAAACGAAATTTTGACAGTACATTACACAGATTTATGATTCACTTACAAAACTATTAACTAGCATCAACTACAACAAAATTATTATAGCTTGTGTTTATATTTTGTAAGTTTTTGTTATTCGTTACATTCGGTTACAGCTTAAATGAGCATAGGATGAAGAAATTTTAAAAATATTTATATAACTGTATTTGGTGAACAAAACTGTTTTCCGCGGCATTCTTAGAATTCAGACGAACTAAATTATTATTATTAAAACCAGCATGGTTTGCCAATATCAATTTCATAGTAAAATATCATGTACAATATAACAACCCTGTAAATAGATTGACATTTGATACATTTAAAGATATTCAAGTTCTTCCAACTGGTTCTGTTCTGTGCTAGGATTTTATTTGTTTCCTATAATTAATAGGACTATTAGGACTACTTCTTGAAGACCTGTTCAATTACTATAACAGGTTATGGGCCCAGTATCACGTATCTGCAAAGAATTGTATCGTAAAGAAGTTACGAAAATTTACATTACATGTACTAAGCGTGTTTCTTTTGAGAAAAAATTTTCTATAATAATGGATTTGTCAAAGCATGTCAAACCATTAACTGGCGAAGCAGATTGGCCAATATGGAAAAGAAAAATTATAGATTTATTAGATTATCATGAAGGAACAATAGACGTAATTGATACGAAGTTAGTGAAACCTAATCGTTTACCAGATAAAGATACGGAAGTACAAATCAGACAGTACAAGGAAAACTGTGATTTACACAGTAAGGCAAATATCTATGCAAAATCCATGATAACAAGTACCATTACTGATGCAGTTTATAAAAAAATAATGGATTTTGAAACAGCTTGTGAAGCATGGGACGCTTTAAAACAACAGTTTGAGGCCACATCCAGGAACCAATTATTTAAAATTTGTACTGCTTTACATATTTTGCCAAGTCAATTCAAAATTTTTCATTCAAGTTGGATGTTATTATGAAAAGATGAAAAGATGACGAATTAACAATCCGATTATGTATGTTTGAAAGAAATTTTATGAAAATTACGAATAGTGACAATACAGTACAGGAAGCATTAGTGGCAAGTGTAACACAAAAGCAAAATAAGAAAAATATGTTTGTTAAATAAAAAATCAAAGAAAAGCGATATCTGTAATTATTGTAATAAAAAGGGCCATTGGGTGAAGGATTGCAGAAAGAGGATTACCATAAGAAAAACAAGAAAAACCAAAACTAAAACTGACACTGTTGCAGCTGCAAGTAACGTGCTCATGTCCACTTACGATGAAGCTCATACTGCTGAAACGGATTCAGTAACAGGGTGGATTGATAATGGGTAACAAGGCATGTAACAAACTGTTCAGAATATTTTACAGATTTTGAAAAGTTCGATGTTCCTTGTGATATTAGATCAGCTGGAAAGAAGACTTTAACGGCATTGGGTAAAGGCACAATTAGAATATCATCGACGATTAGTGGTCGAGATCAAGATGTAACACTAATGGACGTTTGGTATGTACCAAAATTATCAAGAAGTCTATTTTCAGTGCTAGCTGCTCAAGACCGAAATCCGAACAGTGAATTTAAGTCATCGTCAACAGAGTGGAAAACGAATTATGTGAGCCGTGTATTTATGGCAAGGTTCATCGATTGCCATTTGGACACAGAGAAAATACATCCAAACCTGGAGAATTGATTTCAGCTGATGTTTGTGGACCATTTGACGAATCTTTTTAGAAGAGATACCTGGTTGTGTTGAAAGGTAGTTACTCAAAATTTCGTTATGGCTATATTATTAGAGAAAAATCTGAAGTTAAAGTGTACTGAAACATGTTCTACAGCATTCGAAAACATTGGGACATAGAATTAAAGAAATGCTTAGCTGCAATGGCATAGAATTCGATAACAAGGAAGTTCAGGAAATTCTACGTGCAGAAGGAATCACACAGAGGCTGACAGCGCCCTACACACTTCAGCAGAATGGCGGCAGCGAACGTGAGATGCGCACTATAGTTGAAATGAATGTGGGCAGAGTTGATTGGAGCGTCAGTGTACATATTGAATTGAACTGGAAAGTCATCAGTGGAAGGAGTAAGTCCATTTGAGCATGGATGGGCAAACAGCCCAGGATAAAACACTTACGTATCAGAAGACGAAAAATGGATAGTAAAGCAATCAAAGGATATCTTGTAGGATACGACGGAGACGGGCGTTATAGAGATTGGGTAAAAGAAGAAAATAAGATCGTCGTTTGCAGAGATATAATCTTTCACGAAAAGCCTGGCAAGTGTGAAGAACACGTCGAATTACCACTTAGAGATGTTGAGCATAAAAATCAGGGAAAACGAACGATGCAGGAAAAAGTAGAAGAAAGTAGAAGAACTGATGAAGAACAGATTTTCATACCACCTCATCGACAATTAACAGATCGTTCAAAACTAAAGAAACCATTACATTTGAATGATTATGTCATGATCACCGTAGAGATTATTAATGGAACAAATATTCCAGAAACATACGAAGAGGCACTCAACTATAAAAACGCTATTAATTGGAAGCTGGCCATGGCCAGTGAAATCAAGTCACTGAAAGAAAATGAAACATGGGAATTGACTAGTCTACCTGAAGGAGCAAAGCTCATAGTATGTTTAAAAGCTTATCCAGATGACAGCATTGACAACAATAAAGCAAGACTTGTCGTCAAAGGATTTAGTCAACGATATGGCATAGATTGCAACGATACATTCATTCGGATAGCTAAAATGAGCACAATACGCTCTATGCTGTTTTGCCGCAACTAAAAAGATGTACCTGCTACAGTTTGATGTAACCACAGCCTTTTTGTATGGAAAATTAGAAGATATATATATATATATATATATATATATATATATATATATATATATATATATATATATATATATATATATATATATATGCAGCAGCCAGAGGGGTACAAGGACAACGCAGCTCAAGTTTACAGGCTCAGATGCAGCCTGTACGGACTCAAACAAGCACAAAGATGTTGGAACAAAAAATTCGGAGCTTTTCTTTTATCAATAGGTTTCAAGACAAGTGAAGCAGATCCTTGTTTACAAATTAGAGCAAGAAGCTTTTAGTCGCACTTTATGTTAACGATGAGTTAGATATGGCGACTAATCAGCAAGACGCTGATACATTCGTAGAAGAGTTGAAGGCAGAATACAAGATCACCGTAAAACCAGCATTGTACTGCCTTGGTCTAGAAATTGAACGTTTCAACGACGGTGCAATAAAGATAAGTCAGCAAACGAATGCAAGGATGATATTGGAACGTTTTAATTTTGAAGAATGTAAACCTGTATCAAACATCCATGTTAATAGAAGAGATATCGAAAACAGAAAAGGAAAGTACAGAGAAGTGCGACTTTCCTTAACGACAAACAGTTGGAGCAATGTTGTACTTGATGATAGGACCAAGTCCAGAACTGGCGTACAGCATAAGTTTCCTATCAAGATCACTTGATTCTGCGTCTACAGAGAACGTAGTAAGATTTAAGCGAGTGCTTCGATATATCTCAAGCACATGCGATCTGGGTATTGTTTATCATCCAAATATTCAGTAGCGGAATATTAGACTGCTACAGTGACGCAGATTTTGGGGGATGCAATAAGACCGGTCAATCAACGTCAGGCGTAGTCATTACGCATGCAGGCGGTGCTATTTCGTGGCTTAGTCAAAGACATGCCATGACTGCTACATCTACAACTGAGGCAGAGCTCGTAATAGCAAATGAAGCTGTTAAACAAATTATTTGGCTGAGTAGACTATTTCAAGAAACAAAATCAAAATTCTTCAAATTGATAATCAGTCCACAGTGAGACTGACACAGAATCCCGAGTATCATCATCGCACAAAACATATTAAAATTAAGTATTTTTTCATTCGAGGAAAGGTAATGGAAGGAGAGTTGTGCGATCAAGTGGCAGATGTCATGACGAAACCTCTAGCAAGACCAAGATTGTTGATTTTATGTAGAAAAATGGGACTTGCACACTAATAATTAGAGTAGTAGAGCATATTCTCATTTGTTGTCTCCATTGTAAATCAGAATTTAGTAACTTTAATTAAATAAGAGAAAGTGTTAAAGTTGAAAGGCTTTTAAATTACTTAATTAATGACATAACTTCAAAAAATTAAAGTAGCAATGTTAGATATAAATGAATTTATATATATTTTTGATAGTTAGAAAAATACAACTATTTACAAACTATTTTCAAGTTAAATAGGACTATTCTTTGAAGACCTGCTCAATTACTACAACACGAACGTCCTTTGAAACATTTACAATGCTACCAAGTAATTTCTCAGTTTTTAAATCGGGGTTTTTGATGAGAATATTTTTGTCATTTTGTGTGGAAATCTTCATGGCTTAAAAATGAAATAAACGTATGTCTTTAATTCAATTTCTTTAGAATTTATTTCTGAAGAAGTAGATTTTACAGAATACTGAGGGCAAATTTAGACAGCTGGTAAAGTTACAGATTTATTAGTAATAATCACTGATAATAGTGTAAATATGCTAATCAAATATTGATGGCCTTTGACGCATCATAATTGTGAGACGATGGTTAAAAGCACTAACAAATGTAACATTTTCATTTCGATGTTTGAGATATCTAGCAATCCAGCTAAATGAATTCAACAAGATACTACACAAGATATTAACGTTTGAAAAACTTGTTTAGTAAATTATTAACTAAATAACCTAATATTCCAACGGATCATTAAAATGTCAAAATTGATAATGTACAAACAAAAAAGGCCACATATAAAAAATTGCATTTTAAATCTGTCGTGTTATTAGAAATATGGCTTGAACTGTTGTTGTTTAGTACAACAACAAACCAATTATAATATTTTTCCCTGTAACCATACATACGATACTAAAAATTTCAACACCTAGTCAATCAAGTCGATTATTGATCAAGATAGGATTTAGTACAAATACAACTCAATTATAAGATTATTCCCGATACCTATACATACGATACTCAGCACCTAGTCGATCAACTCTATTATTGACCAAGATAGGATTTAGTACAAACAGAACTCAATTATATCATTATTCCCGATACCCATACATACGATCCGCAGCACCTAGTCGATCAACTCTATTGTTGACCAAGTTAGGATTTAGTACAAAAACGAACTCAATTATAACATTATCCCCGATACCCATACATACGATCCGCAGCACCTAGTCGATCAACTCTATTGTTGACCAAGATAGGATTTAATACAAAAACAACTCAATTATAACATTATTTCCGATACCCATACATACAATCCTCAGTACCTAGTCGATCAACTCTATTGTTGATCAAGAAAGGATTTAGTACAAAAACAACTCAATTATATCATTATTCCCGATACCCATACATACGATCCTCAGCACCTAGTCGATCAACTCTATTATTGATCAAGATAGGATTTAATACAAAAACAACTCAATTATAACATTATTCCCGATACCCATAAATACGACGCTCAGCACCTAGTCGATCAACTCTATTATTGACCAAGATAGGATTTAGTACAAACAGAACTCAATTATAACATTATTCCCGATACCCATACATACGATCCTCAGCACCTAGTCGATCAACTCTATTGTTGATCAAGTTAGGATTTTATACAAAAACAACTCAATTATAACATTATTCCCGATACCCATACATACAATCCTCAGCACCTAGTCGATCAACTCTATTGTTGATCAAGATAGGATTTAGTACAAAAACAACTCAATTACAACATTATTCCCGATACCCATACATATGATGCACATCCTACTTAACAGAATTCCTGAGTTTTTTAATTGGTGTTTTATTGGTTGTAAAAAAAAAAAATTCTTAAAAATAATCATATAATCAAGACGTGATTTAGAATACTCTCTTATACTGCTGATTACTCTTGTAAATAATGTATCTGTAACTGAAGACTATGTGAAAAACCAATTTTCTTCATTCGCTAAGAATGTAGACTGAACAGGATTATTATTCTCAGGAGATCAATTAGTAAAACTCGTCACAACAATCTAAAAAAATCATTGATCATCACTTTATCTCTGGATTATATGTTGGAAAACATTAATTCAATCATGGAAAACTAAAAAGAAACGTAGTACCGAAACCGATGCCTACCATACCGGGGATCGAGTCCCATAGTCAATATCAGTACGGGTATCGGACTCACAAGTCTATATAAAGATAGATTAGTTTCCAATTTGACGCTATAATATTTAGAATAAACAATAGCTAGAGTAATGTCTTATAATATGAAAATATAAAATAAGGAGATGAGATACCTAATAAATTGTATATATCAATGCATCCTCTAATGAATTTGCTGAGTACATGATGTTACCAACAAGTGAAACGTACAAGAATTCTTTTCACCAACATTGCCAATCATTTGTACGAATATTCCGCTTTCGCTTTATATGTGAACGTAGCCTTACATGACAGAAAACATAACAGTTATTAGGGAACATCGGTAATTACTGTTGAAAGGATAATTTCTTTGATTTATTGAATGAATGATACTAAAACTACTTCATAAATGAATGTTATATGACAACTTCATTTTTACTTCAATTATGTAACACCTAATCAAGCAACTATATAAACGTCAGATAAGTAGGATATAACTAGTAAAAAAATAATTGCTAAAATTATCAAAAATTTGAAATTATGTTTTAGATATTTTTTGTTCATCTCATAAACATTAATAAGAAGGATTTAAACACACAAACAACACGCAATAATACAGAGAATTTTTGGAAAAGCGTATGAAAAATTATAAAAATATTGTAAAAAATTTGAATTTGTATTAACATACTCAGGAATAGTAAAGAAAAATGTAAATGTCATTTACTGTCATAATGTTATAGAGACAACATTCTTGCATACGTCAGTTAATTGGATCCTTTTATCAATACGAGGATGAAGAAAAAAAGCAAGGTTACTGTAAAAAGTCATTAAGTAGGATTTAACCCTTAATCTTTTAATATACTCGTATAATCTGAGAATATGTGTTGTTTTCATAAAAACCATGAATGATATAAGAAAGTACCGAAATGATGCAAACATTTAAAAAGAAAAACACCTAATAACAATTTCTTGAATTGTATATAGAAGTCTTTTACAATGAGATATCCAAAGTGAAGCCATGCCACAAGTCGCAGAAAAAGTAGATAACGTAATAAAAGGTGCAAATTAGCACCTAGTAGACTATCCTGTAATATGAATCAAGTAAGATTTAGTAATTAGACGTTGCTGATGAATAAAGAAATTCTCAAGATCAATTTTGAATAACCTGGCTATTGGACAACCTATCACGTGTAAGAATGTAAATGAGCAATGCAGATAAAACAATAAGAGATTGTCAAGAATTGCAGAGAATATATTTCAAAACATATACAGTAAATAGGAAAAATGCAATTATTACTCAAATTATATGTCGCACCTAGTCACCTGACTCTTAAAAATGTTAGATAAGTAGGATTTAACTGTTAAACATTAGAATATATAATCTGAGAATGTATGCACTCTAGCTTAAAGCTAATGAAAGATATTATAATGAAGGCGCCTGCATACAGTATACATTTTAATATTAAACACCTAAACAATCTCTTTAATGTATAAGATGTACAATACGTATCATGAAATAATAAATTTGAAGAATAAAGATCAGGTACCCCACTTAAAATATCCAATAAATGTGATAACTGTGTAATAATGTAAAAAGGTAAGTGGCAACTTGTTACGAAGAATGAAGACAAATTTTGGATAGTTTTATTGATAGTGAAAAGTAGCATATTTAGTGATTAGATGTTCTTCCAGAAATATGACTAGATAAAAGAATTTTTCGTAGGAAAACGGCTTTTAAATGTTATTGAAGATTATTCAATACAGCAAATAGATTTTGGATCATCAAACCTGGCTATTTGGTAATAATCCATCACGTGTAAGAATATACAAACGGCAATGCTGGACATAAAAAAAATAAAAAGTACAATAAACCCTTTCATGTGCAAATTGAAATGCACAATACATCCTGAGCTGAGGAAACAATTTAAGAACAAAGAATGAAGGAAACATTCCAAACTTACGGGACATCTACCTATACAATTTCTAAGCGATAATCATGTAGGATTTAACCTTTCTATATTTCTATCATACGATCAAGAATATTCTGCTAGTATTATACATAGAACAACAAAACCTATGATGAACAGAATCCTCGATAATCTGCCAAGTAATTGTTATAAAAAATTATACAAAATACAAATTACAATGAACAAAACAATGGACTCATTAACAACTTGAAGTTTCTTTTTATACATCACAGTATAAGAATTCATACAGTAGCGACACTCTCCGTCGGTCCCTTTGATTTTTATGTCTCATCGACAGATGACCTTGAGCCGAGCGGCCATATTGGCAGCTGCGGCATACGGCGGTAAATTTGTATAACTGTCAGTTGCAAATGGGATAAAATCTAAATATTATTTCACCTGCACCATAAACGATCATGCAATTTTGCATGGTACAAATAAGTTTACCTCTCAGTTTTGCACACATTTTATGTACTTAACATGACAGAAATACTGTAGCTTGATATTTGACAGATACAACTGACACTGACATATATTTCCTTTTCTATGGTTACTAAGATAGCCTATCAGCGAACACTAAGCGGCCATCTTCCTGGCTGCGGAAATATCGGGATCATGAAAATATTTCAAGTGTCGCTACTGTGTGAATTCTTATACTGTGTTATAGATCATCTAAAAATGAGAACGCTGTACAAAAAATGCCCCAAAACAGAGGATACAACGAAATACCTGAAGCATTAAAATATAATAGAGGAAAAAGAAGTAATGGATTGGAGTCCTAAGGGGGTAGTGATGTGCAAAACAAAACCTCTCTTACTCAATCCCTATCCTCACCACCAAGTTGGTGACCCCCGGGGAAGGGGGTTGGGCATTAGGTTCATAATCTCCTGATCTTGAAAAAAAAACTGATTCAAGAAACCAATTGTAAAAGCCTTACAAAAAGATTGTAAGGACGCTGGAGTCCAGAATTACACCCGCCTGGGTTTAAATAGAAAAGAGTGGAGGAATACAATAGGGGAGGCGCATATCCTACTAGGATAGTGGAGCCTAAGAAGAAGTAATGGATTATTCTTTACAAATTTTATGCAATATTCAGGTAACATAGGTGGTGAAGAATGCCCTCAGGAATACATCAACTAAAAAATAACATTCACAAACTGGCTCCGTCCTACTGAAATTATACAACAAAATTGCGTTATTCATTTACATTGTTGAAACATGAAAATATTTCGTGAATTATTATTGTACGTAAATTCATCGAAAAATGTCTACAAAATAATATTCTGAGCCTGGATCTACGGGTTCAGCAAGAAACAAAAAAGGCAATCAAACAATTAAACAGCATAAAAAATATTCAAGCATACTTTCAATTTAAAATTACTGAATTGATACGTATTACAGACAAAAAAAGCATGTTCCAAATATTTCAGAGAAAACAAAAAATTAAATAAGTGTTTAAAAGTTAAGCAAATAGAAATAGTTTATGAAAACAAGCAAGTTTTAATATATTCAATTCGCACCAATTCAGTGCAGAAAATGACCAGTAAAACAGGAATAGATGAATTTGTTATAGTAAAACGACTATTAAATATTGCGCACGAAAATTTAAGCTTATTAAAAGCTTCTTCGGCCCTGACAACTCAACATTTGTTCATCTTCTCTGTATTAATGATAATTATAAAACAATTGGCTAAGTTAAAAGTAGCCCTTAGTCGATTCAGTTATATAGTTTATTTATTGGATTTAACGATTAGGAGTTACTCATGAACAAAGTGATGCCAAGCCACAAGTCGCAGAAAAATTATATAACGTTATAAAAAGTGCAAATTAGCACCTGGTAGACTAGCCTGTAATATTAATTAAGTAAGATTTAGTGATTAGACGTTGCTGATGAATAAAGAAATTATAAAGATCAATTTTGAATAGCCTGGCTATTGGGCAACCCATCACGTGTAAGAATGTAAATGATCAATGCGGATAAAACAATTTTAATATGAACTTCAACTTCAACGATATATTATTTATTATTATTTACACCAGGAGAGTTCGCTTACATAGGCGAATATTTATGATATATGTTGCAGCTTTTCTGCCACGACACATATTCACAAGAAATTATGGAACATTAATTGTAAGTAGGTTATTTTCCACATTTTTAAATTACACAAATAGAATATTTTATTCGAACTCTTGTGATGAAATATGTAATATTATTGAAAAAGAAAATCACCCAAACCTGAATTACAATTTTAAAGATAAAAAAAATTACATAATTGTTTCATTTGAATATTTGTATTCAAGATCCAAGAATTATAGATTCGACCTGCAATATTAACAATTGAGCAAAGATAAATTAGAAACGGAAATGGATAAATTATTGGTCCACCCCTTGAACATTAAGATAGAATTTAGTCTTCTATATAACAGAGAATATTGCATTTGCACTTGCCCTGTTTGAAAAATGAAATTGTGTGCTAAATATTTGTTGATAGTTTATTTTTGGACTGTTGAACCATATATTGCAAGAAGCATGTCGTGAACTACAGCTATAACCGAGCAGACTTCACAAATTAGAGGAGAAACGGCATAGTATAGATTTTAGAACTCTTTATACGTTAACAGGATTTAAACTTCTCTAATATTCTTTGCAACATGAAGATGCTTGTGAAGTATTTATTAATAGTTTATTTTTGCACTTTTTATTAATATTTTGCAAGATGATGACTAAGCATTTAAAGAACTTCCAGCTAGAACGAAGATTTTTTATTGAAATTATGTGCTAAATATTTGTTGATAGTTTATTTTTGCACTTTTTATTCATATTTTGCAAGATGATGACTAAGCATTTACAGAACTTCCAGCTACAACGAAGATGTTTTATTGAAACTGTTTGCTAAATATTTGTTGATAGTTTATTTTTGGACAGTTGAACCACATATTGCAAGAAGCATGTCGTGAACTACAGCTACAACCCAGTAGACTTCACAAATTAGAGGAGAAACGGCATAGTATATATTTTGGAACTCTTTATACGTTAACATAGGATTTAAACTTCTCTAATATTGTTTGCAACATGAAGATGCTTGTGAAGTATTTGTTGATAGTTTATTTTACACTTTCTATTCATATTTTGCAAGATGATGATTAAGCATTTAAAGAACTTCCAGCTACAACGAAGATGTTTTATTCCATACAAAGAATGTTTCACTAATATTGCAGCTGTTCTGGAACAGCACACTCACAAGCTTACAAGAAATGAGTTACGTTCGCATTTGAACTAAAATAATTTAATGAAGGTGCGCAAAAATATTACTAGAATTCTTTGACATTCGTGAAAAATCAATTTAAATATGTTTTCAACGAGTTAACCACAAAGAACGACGTATTCACATAATTTAATGTAGGTGTAGATGAGTTTAGATCATGAACTTACATCTTTGTAACGGTCATTTTGAAATAGCAAAGTATTCGATAATGAATTAATAAGACCAAAGCATACCAGTGGTACGGTAAAAACCGTGCCTCTTACATAACATTACGATTATTAAAATGGATTCCGGCCAATAAGATTACTCTAATTGGTAGACATTCAGAAACATACAATATGGTCGTGCGAACTAGTAAAGACAATTCAATTTAAAATGTTTCTCAAAGTGTCATATAATTAAATATAGATATGGATTAATTCGGATCATTAATAAATGTATGACCATTCTACACTGGCGAGGCGTATTCTATAATGCATTAATTTCAAAGCAAGATTACTGCAATTAGGACATTCAGAAGCAATCACGCGGAATCTTTCATTTCCTTCCTTCAATATGTTTAAGTATTGATACTGTTGTCAACTACACTTGTTCTAAATCCTTAGAAACAATAACAAAAGACCGTAATATGGAACTGGGACAAAAAATAATACGTCTTACATAACACTATCAATAAAAAAAAAAAATGCATGAAGATTGCTTCAATTCGTTGTCATCCACAAACATAAATGAAGAATCTGGAAGAATAGTTCGAATATGGAATACCTTCTTACAAATAAATAGTAATGAAATAGTAACAAAAAGTATATTTTCACAGAAATTATAAGTGAAAATTAACTACACTCAGAAAAACGAAAAAATAAAAATAAAATCTACAGACCTTACAAGTACAATTAATAAAGGTACACTATATGTATGCTGACATATCATGTTCTTATTACTTTAACATCAGGATGAGTTAAATAAATTAATCGTAGCGACAAAATAAAGCAAATCAATATTTTCTCTTCTATATTGAGCTAATGGAAAGCTTCAAAGTATACTTTAAATAGTATATTAAGAGAATATGTAATAACATGGTGAAGAAATAACACAAAAGCTTTCAATTGAAATATTGAACGACCCTTTGATTAATTAAATTAATGAAATTAGTAGAACATTATAGAATATATGGAATAATCAACTGGACAGTTTAGTTTAATATATATTTCTTTAGGACATACATAAAAATTAATCTATAAATTACAAATAAAATAATGAATATTACATTCACCTAATGAATTGGCTTATTTCACGTCAAGTAAGGTAGGAGTATATATACATATTTCAAAGAATAATTCATGTTAATCCCAATCATGAAATAATATTAATTTAAAAATAAAAGTAATAATCCGAATTTATAAACTTACAAACGGATAATTTAAGTTGAACTTTGTGAAATGAAGGAGGTAATCTTAACTTATTTGTTCATTATTCATGTTAGTCCAATTCACACATAAAAATAAACGTAGTCCATACAAAGATGGTGATATTTTACCCCAACACTATCGCAGTGTCCAAAGAGTCCAGCCAACACGCTTAGCATAATAAGCAATAAAATA
Source organism: Poecilus cupreus (assembly GCA_963942605.1). Classification (NCBI taxonomy): domain Eukaryota; kingdom Metazoa; phylum Arthropoda; class Insecta; order Coleoptera; family Carabidae; genus Poecilus; species Poecilus cupreus. The sequence goes on from OZ012718.1 coordinate 23,435,171, forward strand.
AATTATTTCTGCAAAAATAAATTGGGGCAGGAGTTTCGCAATTTACAATATTACAAAGAAGAAGAGAACACTATCAATCTACAAAAATTATGACAACTGATAGGAAAAATAAAGTCTCCTACTGAATACAAAAAATAAACCTGTTGCACCAAAATTAGGTTTAATTTAAAATCAAATAAGTTGAAATTGCAAAGAGCATTGTTAGGTAAAATTTACAGTGTATATTCCGTAGATTAGGCAATGTTAAGAGTTGTTTGTGACAAGGAACAAAGGCATTTAAGGCATAGAAGTGATCAATCGCAGGAAAAATGGAAATTAGACGAGAAATTCTACCTTACCATGAAACCAACAACAGAACTAAGGTACACATGGAACAGATGTCTCTGTATGGAAGATAAAAACCAATCAAAATGGAACCCAACCAACCAAGCATTCTCCAAATGTGTCAAATTTACAAGAAACTCCTTGATGAATAATAAACAGCATATAATCGTTAAAAACAAAAGACAACAAAGCTGTCAATCCTATCATTTGCCAAATCTGAAGCAGTATGCTTAGAATAGATATGAAATACAAAAATGACTGCATTATCCACTTACGAAGTAATATTTTTCACACGACTGGGGTAGTTACACACGATCAAAATCAAGAAAATAAGATGATATAAAATGAAATTAACTATTATATTCGAAATAAGAATAGGTTACTGATATGTCCACTAATAGGCCATGACGTGAAAATAGTTCAATTTTAAACCTCAATTTAAATTTCCTTCAATATGTATATATTTTCATTAATCAAATAAAGACATATTTACAAAATATATGTTAGCATTTTGACACCTAGCCAATGAATATTGAACGTTTATCGGGTATTTATTTTATACCGACATAACAATCGATAACCTGTACTATTCGAGTCTACATATATTAATTCTCAACAATATAAAATACGAGAGATTATTTAAAATTTAAGCACCTAGCCAAAGAACTTGATTAACGTTCATCGGGTTAGGATTTATCCAGTTAATGCACCTAGCACCTGCAGCAATAACAAACATACCCCATTGGATCCGTAGTCACATAAATTCTCATCCAGCTGTTGAAATGTGAATGTATTTAAGACATATATTCCCGTATATCTAAATAAAATTTAACATCATGAAATTGTTAATATAACATCAAAAAATTTGTGAGATAATTAGATATGACACATCTGTACAAGGCAGCTAATATACAATCAAAAAATTATTTCTATTCATGAAAATAATTTGAAGCATTCTAGTATTAGACAGAAAAATGAAAAAGGAAACAATATTTATGTTGTGCCATATATAATTTATAAATAATAATAAATAAGAATGAACTCATTCATTCTCGTACATTAACAAACATGTGAATTGACAAATTTAGAAAATATATGATTTTTTATTAGTCCGTATGTTATCGAGCTATGGATATTATTAAGACTTGAAATGAGAAATTGAAAATATTAATAGTTTCACAAAAGCAAGTTTGAACTATTGAATATGAACGCAAACCTTTGGTAATTTTAATCAAAATGGTTAGGGACGATATTCGAATTGTTCGAAAATACAATGAGAAATTGGTGTCATTGAACCCTTCTCTAACAACTAATATAATAAATATTGAGAAAACAGGGTATTTTTATAATCGTAAATATTCACCAAAAAAAAAAAAACATCGTATGATATGCATGAACGATAACATCGTATGATATGCATGAACGATAGCTATAATAACACAGATAGCATTTCAAAAGACAAAATACAATAAAAATGAAAACTGCTAGATTAGGAATTACGAAATTAGCATGTCGAAGCAGTCAATGAATTTTTCATAATTTGGTTATATTACTTCCTACAATGATGGACCTATCACCTTAATCAAGTTTGTAACGTGAGGAGCATAGTTCAAATAATAAAAAATATAAGAAATTAGTCATAATACACAGAGAAAACAACCAATATAAATTCTTGTTACGCCTTGTTGAAAGTATTATTCTGTAACTAGATACTACTGACAGTCATAGTCAATTATTTGCATTGTTATTTAGTGACACAACTATACTCTTATTTCATGGATGAAGATTTCATATCCAAGTATAGATAACAAAATTTATATCAAATATAAATTACAAAGGTCTTCAACAATAAAAGTAAATATATACTCTTGATCCTGTCACCAAATTTAACAACAAGCAAATACTAAACTGACCAGGATGTATCCGTGAGGTGATGATTAATAACTAATCTTGTCCTAATATCCTCTTATATATGATGAATACGAGATAAATATTGGTATCTAGTCAAACTAACATAATGATGAAATAATCAATGACCAAAAAATTAAACCAATTATTCCCAGGGAAAACAGAAACAAGAATTCACAAAACCCTTTAGAGTCTTTGAATGCATCGAATCGTCTCTGTGAAGCAACAAGCAAACTGAAAATCCATTTTTGCAGAAATGGACAGAAAACTAGTACCAAAGATAACTCAAAAAAATTGTCAAACAGAACAATACGATATAACAGCTGCAATTATATTAAAAAAATTCGCAGGTAAAACACTCACAATCATGAAATTATAAAAAAAAATTTTCACGTGTTCACACTTTTATTGCAACTTAAGTAGGAAAAACCTCGTATTATGAATGTATTTGAAATAATAGATCCTGTAACATTGCCGCTCCTAGATATTAGAATTTGTAGAATACTACGACATACAAACAACTATATTACTGCCGCAAGAACTAATTTCCGTAGTGAGACATAGTAGAAGTATTATTTCCAAACTAACTTGTAATTCAATTTGTACAATTAAGCTAACAAATAACAATATGCACGTGAGCAACACAAAATAATATTAATACAAAAAATTATGAGTTACTAATTATATAAATATAACTGTGAAGTTCATAATCCAACATACAAAGATAAAGAATACCGAAAAATGTCTTGTAGTATCATTGCCGGTATATATTAATGACAATTCGAATTTCATGACAATATCAATATCTTAATAATTAATTTCATATCCTATGATTAGGTTATTATATTTTATTATATTATAACATTATTCCCGATACCCATACATACGATCCTCAGCACCTAGTCGATCAACTCTATTGTTGATCAAGATAGGATTTAGTACAAAAGCAACTCAATTATAACATTATCCCCGATATCCATACATACGATCCTCAGCACCTAGTCGATCAACTCTATTGTTGACCAAGATAGGATTTAGTACAAAAACGAACTCAATTATAAGATTATTCCCGATACCCATACATACGATCCTCAGCACCTAGTCGATCAACTCTATTGTTGATCAAGATAGGATTTAGTACAAAAGCAACTCAATTATAACATTATCCCCGATACCCATACATACGATCCTCAGCACCTAGTCGATCAACTCTATTGTTGATCAAGATAGGATTTAGTACAAAAACGAACTCAATTATAACATTATTCCCGATACCCATACATACGATCCTCAGCACCTAGTCGATCAACTCTATTGTTGATCAAGATAGGATTTAGTACAAAAGCAACTCAATTATAACATTATCCCCGATACCCATACATACGATCCTCAGCACCTAGTCGATCAACTCTATTGTTGATCAAGATAGGATTTAGTACAAAAGCAACTCAATTATAACATTATCCCCGATACCCATACATACGATCCTCAGCACCTAGTCGATCAACTCTATTGTTGACCAAGATAGGATTTAGTACAAAAACGAACTCAATTATAACATTATTTCCGAAACCCATACATACGATCCTCAGCACCTAGTCGATCAACTCTATTGTTGACCAAGATAGGATTTAGTACAAAAGCAACTCAATTATAACATTATCCCCGATACCCATACATACGATCCTCAGCACCTATTCGATCAACTCTATTGTTGACCAAGTTAGGATTTAGTACAAAAACGAACTCAATTATAACATTATTCCCGAAACCCATACATACGATCCTCAGCACCTAGTCGATCAACTCTATTGTTGACCAAGTTAGGATTTAGTACAAAAACGAACTCAATTATAACATTATTCCCGATACCCATACATACGATCCTCAGCACCTAGTCGATCAACTCTATTGTTGATCAAGATAGGATTTAGTACAAAAGCAACTCAATTATAACATTATCCCCGATACCCATACATACGATCCTCAGCACCTAGTCGATCAACTCTATTGTTGATCAAGATAGGATTTAGTACAAAAACGAACTCAATTATAACATTATTCCCGATACCCATACATACGATCCTCAGCACCTAGTCGATCAACTCTATTGTTGATCAAGATAGGATTTAGTACAAAAGCAACTCGATTATAACATTATCCCCGATACCCATACATACGATCCTCAGCACCTAGTCGATCAACTCTATTGTTGATCAAGATAGGATTTCGTACAAAAGCAACTCAATTATAACATTATCCCCGATACCCATACATACGATCCTCAGCACCTAGTCGATCAACTCTATTGTTGACCAAGATAGGATTTAGTACAAAAACGAACTCAATTATAACATTATTCCCGAAACCCATACATACGATCCTCAGCACCTAGTCGATCAACTCTATTGTTGATCAAGATAGGATTTAGTACAAAAGCAACTCAATTATAACTTTATCCCCGATACCCATACATACGATCCTCAGCACCTAGTCGATCAACTCAATTGTTGATCAAGATAGGATTTAGTTAAAAACAACTCAATTATAACATTATTCCCGATACCCATACATACGATCCTCAGCACCTAGTCGATCAACTCTATTGCTGACCAAGTTAGGATTTAGTACAAAAACTAACTCAATTATAACATTATTCCCGATACCCATACATACGATCCTCAGCACCTAGTCGATCAATTCTATTATTGATCAAGATATGGTTTAGTACAAAAACAACTCAATAATGATATTAATTCCGATAATACTAGAACAGGCCATTGTCCATAAAGTTGTTTCCTTCACTCAGAAGAGAAATTATTAAGTTCACGAAGGAAAGTTGCGTAGAAATAACTGTTCACAGTTCTTATATCAAAAACCAAAACAGGGAAAAATACGACATAAATTTCTTATTAGGAGGAAACATACCAGTTCTTTGTGCAGGAGGCATAAGTTCAGAGGATAGAGTAAACTAAAATAATAAAAATAAAAAACGATATACCACAATAAAAACACGGGAACATATTACGAAATAAACAAACCAAAAAAACCTAGATAATCATTTGCGTTTCCGTAGAAATATAATTAATAAGAAATATTGCACAACAATATTATTGGCAACTAAATCACATAACACAAACATAAGGAAGAGTCATGTGACGTTACATTTTAAATTCGTACTGAATATACATAAAAGTAATGTGTAGTATTACATAAAGAACAACGAAAAGATAAACCCATAGAGAGTAATTTGTCAAAGAAAACTTTTGAAAAAGAAAAGATCCTCTCATGAAATATCTTTTCGATTACTAAATGTCTTCGTTATAGTTATTAATAAATTATGAAACATTCTGCGAATGACCCTAGAAATTACATTCCATACCAAAAAAAAAAATATATAATTTCCTTTCATATTACAGAATCCGCAATTTAACACGAACATATATGTATACAATTACTTGGACAATAGAACAGTCCAACAATCCATTTCGATGAACCTAGTTCAACAAAGTAGAAGCATATAAGAATAATATTCATACTAGAATCAAGAACAAGAACAAAACAAACCAAAATGCAATTTGCTTTATCAAATGCAACTTAATCGAAAATATAACACATTTCGATATGTATATTCTTAAAATGCAGTTAAAAATACAAATTAATTTGCATATACAAGTAATACTGACAATAAAACTAAAAGAAACCAACATGTAATGTAATTAATTAAATAAAAATTAGTCGAAAAGCAAAACATCAAGTAAAACACGAGTAAACATTTTTTTCAACTGACCAAATGTATGCAGGTTTCAAATCATTAAAAGAATCAATTAATAATATTTAATAATGTTAATAATATTTAACCACTTCATTTTGATGAACATATTTCAACAATGTAGAAATCAGAAACTAGACGAGGCACTGTTTGAAATGTTAAATAATAAAAAGAAATAATTCCAAAAATCTTCCCATACAGATTTTCTTTGCACTTGAAACATCATCACTGGCTCGTTATTTAGAAGTTTGAGGTTCACGCTGTCTTCAAATGCAGCAAATTCTTTTTTGACATCCACAAGACTTGTCTGATCATGTTTCCCAAATGACAACACCAATTTAATTGACATACTCCAGTCACATATAAGATAAGAAATTAATAACAAGAAGGAATGTGGCAATAATATAATAATAAAGAATATGTATATAACATTTATAATGTTGACTAATTAGTTTCGAAATAAATAGAAATGTCTACAAACATCAAGCCTAAAAGAATAAGCGTTCAATTACAATGATTAACAAATATAACATAATGTATAGTCGCACATCAGGTAATAAAGTTACAGCAATATAAAGTATTAATAGACTGAAATCCACATTAAAAACTATTCATGTCTGGAAAGCCATCTGATAAAAAACTCCTGACAACCTTTACTGCGGAAAATTGATCAGAACACATTCTGAAAAAAGAGACGATGTTAAAGTCCAACCCTTTTGATTTGCAAAGCAAAATATTTGATCGAAATTAGTAAGAGCAAGAGTCACCAGGAAATGGTAAATAAATTTATTCTGAGCGCACGGTTTGTTACTGCATGATATAGATGTATTTTTTATTGTTTAGTGGAACCAAGAAAAGCATGTAACTTCTATGTTCATTGTTTAGAGGAACCAAGAAAAGCATGTAACTTCTACGACTTACCACACGACACAACATTACGGATGAACAATCAGTTCAGAGAACTACGGTTATGGAACATATGAATTATATTTATAATTGTAACAAACGTATGAATTGGGATTTAGGTATCAATAACTCTAGGATTCTGTAAGACGATGTCAGAGTGAAAGAAGAAAAATATTCTGCCAGCAAGACAACACATCCTAATATATAAATTGTGTAATTTAACATGTAAAATGTAATTAAGTCAAAAGTCAAAAAACACAAGAAGAAATCGTAAACCTGAAAGATTGTTTTTCAACACTACATTTGTACCACATAAATAACAATTCCTTACGTAGCCAATGGTCATCATCCCCTTTTCTTCATTTTTTGCAGATTAAGCCAGAGAATTTAAAACAAATACAAATCATAGAATGGAATATGAGACTTAATACAAAATAGTTCTCTTTCAATAATATTTGCTCAATATTAAAACAATAGAATAGCAATTTAAATCCTTGTGATGGGATAGGCCACATTTTGACACTACCAAGTTATTGTAAGGTCGCAGTAAGACAAATAACTACAAAAGATTGAAATAAGGTGCAAAGAATTTAAATTAGCGCAGAAAATCCTCTAACAATAACATTTTGTATGCGATATGCGCATATAACTAATTACATTTACATACAATGCAATACAATACAAAATAGTGTAATATATATATAATAGATTTCTCTGATTTACTACAGAAAAAATCAATGCGGTGTATAAGAAAGCCTACTGCATTAGAAAGTACACATAATTTTAAAATGAACTACAAAATTATGATATAAACATCAGAACTACCTTCATATCGTTTTTATTATCATATAGAATAAATGAATTTCATGTGACACCAGCGAGCAAAAAAATAAATCCCGAAAACCTCAAAGAGTTCCGGTGACCTCATAGTCCAGATAACAGAGTTGTTCTAAAGCACGCAACACGTTTCAAAACAAAATGTCATAAATATTATAAAGGGTAACGAAACTGACAGAAATCAGAATTTCTAATTCTTCCTCTCACATTCTTGAACCAGCATCATCGACATATAAACATGATTCAATAGGGGTGAATGTGACAAAACCTATTTAAAAAATTGTTAAATAACAATAAATATTTATTACTGTCAAATACAAATTAATAAATCAAAACAAAAGTAAGTAAATTCATTCTTCAAAACAATAAATAGTAAAAACCAAATTATACTATCGAACAACGACCATTAAAAACGGTTGTATAATCTATACGAAAAACTAGTAAATATACATGCACACTAAGAACAAATCAAATACGGAAGGAAATTAACTCAAAAAAAAAAAAATAATGCCGAACCTTATCAGAATAACATCATATAGAAATTATGTTTATTAAGGCTTTTAACACAAGAATATTATGAAATTACATAAAACAAACATATGAGCTATTATCCCAAAATATATAGATAATTATGAACCTAACCCACCTAAATTCAAGCCAAAAATGTAAACACGAATATAACCAGAGAAGGAGGAGGAGAAAGACGATAAAACTGCCCATAAGAAATAGAAACCTGAACTTCCTAAAAATATAATAAATCACAAGACACATTGTATTTATTAGTACGATTAATTAAAAACGCTGGCACCTGGTCATTCAAAGTTTAGAAGCGCTGATTAAGCAAGGATTTTATTACTTATCATTTTAAAACGTTACAGTACTCATGTTACATGAAACTGATTCTATTAAATCAATTTTTAATTTAAAAATTCCATAACTACATATAACAAGGTTTAATGTTTAAGAACGATTTATTGGGCTTTTATTAATAACAAAGAAAATAGTTTAATTCTCGATGATACAGGTTTTCAAAACATAATAAACTTCATTAACAACTGTGCCAAGGAAAAGCCCTATATAACCTTCAACATACTACAAAGGATTATCAACAGAGCAAATCGACAGTGAGGGAAGTGACAAAATCGTAACATTTAATAACCAAAATCCAAGATCAGACTATTTCGTGCTGGTCAAAGTATTCAATCCATGAAATTTAATTTATTACGGCAGTACATAAAAAGAAGAAATAATAAGACAGTGTAAAAATATTAAGCCCCTTTGCATCTAAGAATATAAAAAATATTTATTTAAATAATAAACGAAAAAAGAAAGTTGAATCGAATAGAAACATTGAAAGAGTGTGCAATAAAAGGAAGACCTAATAATGCTTGCAATCATTTAATGAGCTATAAATTACATTAAAAGAGGAAAATTAATTGCTACTAGATCCCAATACCTCACAATGAAATTCTGGCCCCGTAAAATTAAACTTCTAGATCGTCAGATTTATCTGTTAAACACAGCAACACAATTAAATATTTTCTGGAAAACAATTTTAAAAGAATGAAATTCATTCGACCAACACTCGGGCTTTCTTTCTATCCTCAAAAGATCAAGCAAGTTTCAAAGAGATTTAATCATGAAGCACTAACCCGCTCAACGTCAGTTAGGAGGTAGGATTTAATCAATTTTAGAAAGCAGCACAAAACGTAACAAAGTTTTTAAAGACTCTGAAGTCACCGAAATTGTACACTACTAAGTGCTACGACGATAGGAAAAAGTATAAAGTAGAATGCTACCAACACATCAGTTTAAATGTATGAAAGTCATCAGTACGCCGACTTAATTTTTGTAACGCGTTACGCTAGCAGTTTTGGTCACTACATACCCAGCCAACCAACGAAATAAAAAAACTTTAGTATAAAAAAGCCGAAGACAACATTTCAGGAGCATTAATTTATTTTGAAAAGAAATCCAAACAATTATTAAAAGTAGACAAAAAATTAAATATTCTGTATCGTAATAAAATCACATTTACAGATATTTCTCCAAATTGAAACCAGATAACGATAGGAAACAACAGAAAGTTAAACATTTATAATGTATACCAAGAAAAAAAAAACAAGCTTGGAAAAACTCAGCTATATTAATTCAACATCATAACCATCTTGTACGACAAGAAAATCACAGAAACACGGAAATATTAATTCGGAATAAGTAACTAATACGTGTCACAGTAGGTTAAGTTGTCCTAAAATATTTCTCAAAGCACCTGCCAAGTTGAAAGGATCCTGACCTTCTCACGACATTCCGCAGGAACATTAACAAGTGAAACAAGAGAAACGAACGAAGAAATGGTCGTCATAGTAAATAATCCCGCCAACATTAATTTATAATTTAATAATAACTAAATATACACTACACAAAATTTCCTTATCATGACTGATAAAATTATAAACATTAATCATGAATTTGTTGTAACTCTATAAACAAATAGAATGCTGCTTTGTAAATTAAGATGTGTCCAATATAAATAAGCTGGGTGGCCTGGTAGCCAATTAATATTTGAAAATAATTTCAAATTGTCTACGACAATCATTTGATTATTCCATTTACAATTATCAGTATGTAAACTCGAAGAAACCATCACCAACGACGACACATTTCCATATTTATCAAGGAAGTATCATGCGCTTAAAACTATGAAAAAAAAAAAAACAACCATGAATGCTGTATAAGTAAATGAAATTGTTAGAAAATACCATTAGCAGGACCAAAATACAATTTTTCATTAATTTTTACATTTTGATATCCACCCTGACAATTTGAAACATTAACTGCGTTGGGTCATTGCCAGCATCTTACAGCGAACTTGACGCTGAGAGCCTCGGACACAACGCTAAGATAATATTAATCTGGAAAACTAAAACCCCAAAGAACCCAGCTGAGATATAATTTATGAGTTAGGGGTAACAACGGGTATGAATTTAAAATTGAAGATTTGTAATTAAATTGGTTAATGAATGCAGCTTTACTAACGTCTATTATATCTAGTAATAAATCGTGATTGGTACTCCATATCAATCATAGATTTATTTTCTTTTTGTTCATGAAAACGGCGCCACCTGTCATCTGAATAGTCACAAAACTTTTATAAAATGCTGTTTATTTGAAGTTTTTATCTTTTTCGATTTGCGTTAAAGGTAGTTTTTTGGTCCAAATTGGTATTTATATATTGCATTAAAACATTAAAAGCATGCTACCAGTTGTTAGTAGAAATTTTCGTTTGTTGTTGAATTAAATCCTAAAAAAATACAAACAAACCGATTTTCTAAAATTAGCATTACTTGTGGAATTTTATTCGAAATTTATTCTATGGTATAAATTTTTATATTCGATTAAACCCTTACTGCGCAAGACTCATGAGAACACATTCTGAAAGAAGAGACGATGTTAAAAATCCGACCCCTTAGATTTACGACAAAAAAATATAATAAAGCAAAATAAATTGTTAGATAATAATGCACCTAATGATAATCTGTATCAACTCGAAGTTAATTTAAACACTCATAAAAATATGATAGAAAAATTCTTGAAATAATTTAGTTCACCTAGGCGATGATTGTTTGATTGCTTGCGTAGTTAAATGTACAGGCCACAAAAGCACATAATTGTATTGTGCTACTAGAATTTATAAATATTAAAAAAGAAAGACCTAAAGAAATGCAGTCCCATATAATAACAGAACAAGGTGAAATATGTACATATTTGTCACTTTTGTATCAAATTATTTTCGAAATTTACAAAATTTCACAGTACGATCTCCTTAGTTCTGGAGATTGATACTTTCAAATCAGAAGATGAAGAAATCTGTAATGTAGATTTACGAGGTAGAAGAAAATATACTTCATTCAGTTAATAAAATATGAATTAATGAAATTACGCAGAGATCAAATAAGTACTCAGAAAACAAACCAAAACTTTAGATGAAAGAATCAATGAACAACGAAGTTGCTGATAATGCCCATGATCATTACAGCCTAAAGGAAAGACAAATTTGAGGAAAAGAACAATAGGACTAGATAGGAACAATTTTTTAGGTATAAATGAAATCTAATCAATACGACATTCTTCAAAAAATCAATTTAGAGGAAATGTCTCACATTATCCTAATTTTATTAACAAGCAACGTGAAAGTATTCGATATCATGAACATACAAGTAAAAAATGGAAGAAGATACTTAAAGGGAATATTATTTATTGGAAACAATAAAGAAATTTTTGGGGCATTCTACCTGTACCTGATATTGAATATATCCATAAATAAATATGATATGTAATACGTCCTAACATAGCTGTTGCTTAACATAGTATTAGCAACATCAACGAATTTATATTCATCGATAGAAGACTTCATTGTTATAAATTAATATTCGATCATAATTTCGGGATTTGTGTTAAAAACCGTGGAACATAACATAAAGATACCCAATAAAATTACAATATAAGAATGTATTGCATTAGTTTGTTCATCTTCAATCTGTGCGAAAAAAGTAGAGAAAATATTAACTTAATCATTTGCTGACACGTAGCTACTTCTGCCTGCAACTATCCAAAGAATCAACAATCTTATTTTGAATGTAAACTAAACATTTGGAACATGTGATTTAGGCAATCCAAAAACACATCCTGACTGCGCATGGAAATGAAGGGTTAGAGTAGGAAAACTTCATACAGGAGCCAAAGTAAATGGTGCAATAGAATGAGAATGAATAAAATCTTCCTGTAAATTCATTGCAATAACACATAACTAAAATGAGATCATATATAAACCCAAAGTATCGCTCTGAATAAACCGGTAATTTTACGAGTATTACAAGTTTTGTTGTTTTATCATAACATATTTCTTGTCTAAATAGTTATTAGTTATTTGAGTTTGAATTTGTCGAACATATAAAATTTACAAAAAAGGCTTATTGAACTAATTCTCAATTACCATAGGGTAAAGCCACAAAAAGTTTTCACCGTAAAAATCTATGATCTTATTTTATTAAGAGATCGTCGCCTAGTCCCTTCTAACCTGTTCTGCGGCCTTGCGGTCCACGAGATACAAATTTTTGTATAGCATATATAGTTTAAAATAGCGAAAAACCATATATCGTAAATTATCAATTATTTTCCAAAATAACAACTCAAACACATACAGTTAAAACGACCATCAGGAAAATGTCAAAAAAATCTCCGAATTAACCTCTCAAAAATAAAAGGAATATAGAACACGAAATGTAATGTCTTGCAAATACCAAATGCTATTTCCATCGAACTATGTACAATAAACCAAAAAAACTTGAAAATATAATAACAAGAAACGAAAAAACACAAAAAGAGACAAAGAGATATTTAAAGATCTAATTTAGAGAAAATATCATATCCGATGTGGAAGAAAATAGACATCATTCAACAAAATATGAATTAGCGAAACTACGGAGAGATAAACCAAGTAAAATTGATAAACAAAAGGACCAAGGAACAACGGAGAAAGATAAACAATAAAAATGAAAATAAAATCTAATCCATATGACATTCTTCAAAACATCATTTAGATATTATCTCACATTATCCTAATTTTATTAGAAATAAACGTGAATGTATTCCATATCATGTTCTCCATTTGAGCTATATGAAAAATATGTATTACATGAAAGCAAAATATGATGGAAAAAGCGAATTTTTGTTTATTCGATACTAGACTAAAAAGAGAGTAATGAAAAACAGTTTGATTCAACCATCCAAAGAAGAAGAGGAAATACAAGACGCGATAGGAAATAAACAAGGTATCTCTGAAAATTTTCGAATAAAATTTGCCAATTTCATTTTCGACAGCACGAGATCTCCAAACAATGCTAAATTAGTACCAACGGCAAGTATACAACACATGAAATAATAAATATGATTGTTACTCAGATATCACATTAATCTAGATTGAGATGCTCTGTAATTATCAATTTCAACTTAAAACGGGCACAAACAGAACAAATATTTATGCAAGATTAGAATTCCCGAAGTACAGTATTATAAAAAGGACAAATACACGAAGAAATTTCCAAAATACCAAAAGAACTAGTCCATTTCACTGCGGTACGAATTTTTCTTTTAAGAGACTTTACAATTCCGATATTGGTTATGTTACGTATAGATACATTACAAACACGATAATTTAATTCAGAGAAGACATACTGCAATTATCTCACGACCAAATTTTATTATAAGGAAATAATAGGAGTCCAGTGTTTGAACAGAAAGGAACAGCTCCTGCATCTTTTCCACAAACCTACCAAAAATAATATTAGCACACTGTCAACAAATTTTAAAGATGATTTAATAAATCCTCTCTTAATACCTAATAAAATTTGTACACCAATATGCTTTGAAAAACAGAAACACAAACGTACACGTTAACAATCATCCCATTCACACACGATCCTCAGCACCTAGTCGATCAACTCTATTGTTGACCAAGTTAGGATTTAGTACAAAAACAACTCAATTATAACATTATTCCCGAGACCCATACAAACGATCCTCAGCACCTAGTCGATCAACTCTATTGTTGACCAAGTTAGGATTTAGTACAAAAACGAACTCAATTATAACATTATCCCCGATACCCATACATACGATCCTCAGCACCTAGTCGATCAACTCTATTGTTGACCAAGTTAGGATTTAGTACAAAAACGAACTCAATTATAACATTATCCCCGATACCCATACATACGATCCTCAGCACCTAGTCGATCAACTCTATTGTTGACCAAGTTAGGATTTAGTACAAAAACGAACTCAATTATAACATTAATCCCGATACCCATACATACGATCCTCAGCACCTAGTCGATCAACTCTATTGTTGACCAAGTTAGGATTTAGTACAAAAACGAACTCAATTTTAACATTATTCCTTTTACCCATATACATACGATGCTCAACACAGTCGATCAACTCTATAATCAAGTTAAGATTTATTAGAAAAATAACTCAATTATATTATTTCCAAAAATTTCCAATTAGTATATAGACGTATAACTTGAATGCTCACGCCAATCATTTGTGTACAAATAACCATTACATATTAAGAGAAAACATGCGAATTGTACTTCAACAGATAAGTTCATGGATTACACTAAACCAAAATAAAATAAATGCCACAAAATAAGAACGAGAATAGATTTCGAAATGAACAAACAAAAAACCCAGAGCAACACTTTCGTTTCTGGTGCAATACAGGAAAAAATAAAAATAAATCACAGAATCTCACTTGTCTTATTGACAGAAGGAAAGGTAATGTGACGTTGCATATTACATCGCTACTAACTTCGTACTTAATACACACAAAAGCATTGTGTAGTATTGCATAATGAACCAGAAAAATATAAACCCAACATGAGAGGAGTGATTTATCTAAGAAAACTTTTTAAATAGAAAATATCCTATCATCAATTGTCTTCGATTTCTAAATGTATTCGTATAGTTATTGAGAAATTGTGAAACAATCTATAAATGGCCCTTGAAAATACATCCCGTATCACAAAAAAAGTATAATTTTCATTGCGTATTACAGAAACCCAAACTAGCACAATATGTTGATAAACAATAATATTTAGATAATATAATAGTGCAGAAAACGTTGCGAATAAAGTAATCGCAAAAACATCAAGTAATGTTGAAATTTAACCAATCCATTTCGATGAACATAGTTCAACAAAGTAGAAGCATATAAGAATAATATTCATACTAGAAACAAGAACAAGAACAAAACAAACCAAAATGCAATTTGCTTTATCAAATGCAACTTAATCGAAAATATAATACAAAATTACAAACTTTGAGTGGAATTTTTAGAGCTGATAATAAATATTAAGAAACAATAAGTACAACAACAAAAAAGATTCAATCCATTAATTTCATTCTGATTACTACAATATTCAGGTTTCAAATTATTGGTGGACATTGAAACTATTGAAAACACAAAAAAATATTTGCTGCATATAAAAATCATTTAACTATATATTGTTGAGCAACGCCTAATATCAACAATTATTTATTCATGGAATAAAAGAATGAATATGACAGAAAATTCGTTGTATACATTCCATTCTGATTAATACTAAGTGTGAATATCAAATTTCACTATAATTATAGGCTTATGGTAGAACCTCCCAAATAAGCAGGATCAATTTTCCTGCATAATGAAAATAATTTAACAATAAAACAAAATTATGATGAACAAACTGTGTTCAGAATATTTAAATGGTACCCATACCAAATAAGAATTAAATTGTATATAAGAATAGCGACTAAAAAACCTGATGAAACAAACACCTAAAATGTTTCATCGAATAAAGCCAAAAACAAAACAAAAAGTAAAAAAAAGGGAATATGAAAAGAAAAGATTTGTCGTTCAAATTTTACTACTAAGCTTATGTTTTTTAGGATTCAAGTTTCGTTTAATTATTGTCGTATGATGAAACCTATGACCGTTGATAGAAAACAATTTCAAAACACTGATACACACAACAAAATATTTGTTCCATTTTATATATTATTGTACAACAAAACGACATATATAGTCGAATTATGGATAATAATTCATGAAAGACGTTATAAATAAATGAATATTTGATTCTAATTACAACAGAACTAATATCGTCAACCACAGTTTTGTTCTAATTCTTGGCAAACAAAATAATTTTAGTTGCGTATTTAAAATCATTTCACAACAAGAATAATGAACAAGAAACATAGAAATACTTGGATGAAAATATGCAGGAACAGTGCTGCCAATAACAATTAAGTTGCATATAGTATTGTAAATATACAAAACGATCAACGAAGAACCATACACCAGAATGTAATATGCTTTATCAAACTGAGTCGACAGTTGATCAAAAGACAAAAACAGAATATATGAACTATGAGGTAATGATGAAGAAAGAAATTACATTCATTTTGGCTAAAATATGCACGAACAGTGCTGACAATAAATAAGAATTAAGATGCATATATTGGTAATATACACAACAAAGAAATATAAATCCGGATATAATACGATTTATAGAATAAAATTGAATAGGCAGTTGATACAAAAAACAAATAACAAAGAAAAAAACACAAGGAAAAGGGAAGGGACAAAATCATCGAAACCTGACCATTACCCCTGATGCGACATCGAAATGGAAACAAACCCACGTTGTTGTAATTTTTTTAAGATTTCATTTTTAATTAGTTGGAGCAATATCTGCAGGCTTCACGGTAAAGTATGATAATATATTCGCGTGTGGGTGATAAGACCAATGAAATCTTCAGCTTGAAACTTCATTATTGATTAACAGACCCACTGCCTTCAAGTTTCATGTTTGTCCATACGGTATCTTCTGCTATTTGTTGATGAAAACCAATGAAATCTTCTTTGTTCAAAGTTCATTCTTGATTAACTGAGCCACAGTCTTCAGGCTTCCCGTTTGGCATATGATGAAATCTTGTTATTTGTACGGAAAAACAATTAAATTTTCTTTTGAAATTTCATTCTTGATTAGCTTGTCTTCTAATTTCAAAGTTGTCTTGATGGTGAAATTTGACAGAGAAAACCATATACCTGTAACAAATAATAATAATAAAAACATGAACATAAACATAGTTATAAATTGAGGTAATAATTAAGCGACTGGAAAATGATAACGAATAGGAAAATACGCATGGATGCAGTCAATTGGTAAATTATTTTATTTTGTCAACACCAACGTTTCGCTACCGCTTGCAGCTTCTTCAGGGTACTAGAATATACATAGTTAAAAATTATAAAAACGAACATATTGTATAGAAAAAATTAACTTACAGACAAAGTTAACAATGTAAATTATATAAAGTATCTATCATAGAAAATGATGTCAGATTATAAAATAAACAGCAGCACTTCAACATAAAAGTCATATTGTGAAAACTTTTGGCGAAAATTGTTGTTAAAACCCGCTCCCTGTACACCAGCAGCAGAACCTATCTTCTGGCCTTGAATAGTTTACATATGTGGCAGTAGATGTTGTTGATGTTTTCTATATCTGTTCTGAAATTGACGTTATCTTTGTTATCTGGAATATGTAACATTTCTAAAATAAGCCTTTTATTTAGATTTGTGGCTCTATCAAGAATTTCAGTACTATCAAAGTCGAAATGATATCCTGTTAGTAGACAGTGTTGTTCTTTTAGTCTAAGAACATAAAAGGAATTCCACTAACGAAGAGCACAAAGGTAAATGCGCCCTTACACAACACTGTCTACTAACAGGACATCATTTCGACTTTGATAGTACTGAAATTCTTGATAGAGCCACAAATCTAAATAAAAAGCTTATTTTAGAAATGTTACATATTCCAGATAACAAAGATAACGTCAATTTCAGAACAGATATAGAAAACATCAACAACATCTACTGCCACATATGTAAACTATTCAAGGCCAGAAGATAGGTTCTGCTGCTGGTGTACAGGGAGCGGGTTTTAACAACAATTTTCGCCAAAAGTTTTCACAATATGACTTTTATGTTGAAGTGCTGCTGTTTATTTTATAATCTGACAACATCATTTTCTATGATAGATACTTTACATAATTTACATTGTTAACTTTGTCTGTAAGTTAATTTTTTCTATACAATATGTTCGTTTTTGTAATTTTTAACTATAAATATTCTAGTACCCTGAAGAAGCTGCAATCGGTAGCGAAACGTTGGTGTTGACAAAATAAAATAATTTACCAATGGACTGCATCCATGCGTATTTTCCTATTCGTTATAGTTATAAATGTCTACAAAGATGCACATTTTTTTTTTTATGAAAACCAATTGTTATGCAAAAAATCATGAAATCTCAAAAATGAGAAAAAATATTGTCTACGCATCTGGACAAATCCAAATTTTAGTTAAATAAAATGAATGTATCATCATGCCATTTAACCATATTTAAACAGATCTCGGTATTATGATATATTTTTACGCGTGAAGTGCGGCTAGCAGCCGTCAAATCACGGCCCCCAAGGATAGCAGTGGATTAATTTAATGTGGTGACAATTATCGAATTTTAATTTCGAAAATTTGTCGTATTGAGGATGGTTTACCAAAGAGCTATTTACCCCATATAAATTTTAATTTACATTATGAAATTCGAAATAAGCACAATGGCTGATACCACAAACTTTGTTTTTAGGTGTTTTAAGAGAAGTGTTTTAACTTCAGTTTTAGGGCTGTACAAGTACAATGTTAAAAAAATTTTTTTAGCATTTAATTAAGCGTACACCGAATACTCTAAACCAGGGGTGGGCAACCTCCGGCCCGCGTAAAGTTCCAATCCGGCCCGCGAGATTTTTAGAAGAAATAATAAATAAATATTATCAAAAACAAAAATTTTAAATTGGTTGTGTACCCAATATAAAGAAAAAGGGGAGATTTACTGTTTAATTTTCGATATAATTCGTCTGGTTTAAATTAAATTAATTTTGTTTTATTATTGTTTTTTATATTTCCAGAAAACAATTTTAAGTAACAAAAATGTGTCAATTAACAACTACGGCCCGCGTACGAAACGTAAATCTTATTCTGGGGCCCCTGTTATACAAAAGGTTGCCCACCCCTGCTCTAAACGATGCAAATTCTAAAGATTAGTGACTTGTGCACTATTGCATCTAGCGGAGTATACCATAAAATGGACATTGACCACTGAAAGGGATCAGAAATAATTTCAAAATGTTTGTAGGTAAAATTCTGAGCCATTGGATGAGATTCCATGTACCTGCATCAACAATTGATTTCACATCTTTCGTATGTGTACTTATGTGAGAAGCAAAATTATAACAATTTAAATAAGTGAGACGATTTCTTGACTGGAAGATGTATAAAGGAGACAAATAACGGAGAAGCAGTCAATTTATTAAAAAATTTTATAACACCAACGTTTCAACTCCAATTGAGTCTTCTTCAGGGTGCTAGTTACAAACATATAAAAAACACAATAAATACAAGAAAGTACAAATCAGGTACACGACTTACATAAAATTACATTAGAATGAATAAAAATGAGTAAATGTTAAATACATGTCAAAATAAATGTATGTCAAAAAATAATAAACATAAAACAAGCAAAGCCAACCACCTACAAATCACATAGTTGATCCAAAACTAACAAGAAACATCAAGTAAACTAAATAAAAAATAAAAATAAATAAAAAGTTAAAAAATAAATATAACAAACAGCATATCTCAGCAAACACAAATAATGGTTACAATAAAAATAAAAATATACAAATAGAAAACAACAAAATAATAAATCAGCAATGTAATAAAGATGCATAATGCTTAATTAAGACACCACTGTAGATAGAACTAAGATTTTGGATGTCAGTTTGCCCGTTTATGTTATTTTTATTTTTATGAATACAAAGCATCTCTAACGTCAACCTCTTGTTTAGATTTTTTTCAGTTTTTAGGATCTTCGTGTTATCAAAGTCGAAGTTGTGAGACTCAGATTGAGCATGGTGAACCAAAGCACAATTACCGGCATTGTTGGATTTGACAGAATTACGTTGATGTTCTTTAATTCTTGTGTTGAGATATCTTTTTGTTTGACCTATGTAAACCTTATTACAATCTTTACACGGAACTTCATATATAACTTCAGATCTATGTAGCTTGTTAATCGGGTATTTAGTGTTGCTAAAAAGTTGCCCAACATTTTTTTGTTGATAGAATGTAATATTAACATTCAAATTCCGAGAAATAGTACGTTTTATTTTATGAGACAGATTTTCAATAAACGGAATGGTATAATATGGAGAAACTTGTTTATTTTGATTGGAGTTTACTGGACTATTGTTGTTTAAAATTCTATTAACCAGTGTTTTGGGATAGTTGTTGATCAGGAGTAATTGTTTTACTTGCATTCTGACTTCTTTGTGAAAACATTCGGATGTTAGTTTAAGTGCACGGTTTTTTAAATTTGTCGCTAAATTAACTAGTTGATGTCGCGGATGATGCGATCGATAATTTAGGTACCGTGTGGTGGCTGTTGATTTCTTGTGCCATTTAGTTAGAATGGTTCCATCAAATGTCCGTATGAGTAAGATGTCAAGGAATGGGATCTGTCCGTTTTCTTCAACTTCGATCGTGAATTGCAAGTGTTCATTATATCCATTAAAAATCTCCAAAATATCATTGACTCTGTGTTTTGGAACTGCAGTAATAAGATCATCAACATATTTTTTAATGAAAGGAATTCTGAAGGGTAACAAAGACATACAGTGTTCGAGTAACATATCCATAACTAGATTAGCAATAACAGGGCTTAAATTAGATCCCATTGCTGTTCCAAAAAGTTGTTGGTAGAATTTACCTTGAAAACAGAAATAACTGCTTGTATACCAAAAGTCAATGATGTTCATGACCTCATGTAAAGGTATGTTCGTTTTATTTTTAATGATGTCCCATTTTTCTTCAATGACTTGATGTATTAAATTCAAGGGTACGTTAGTAAACAGCGACACAACATCCAGGGATATAAGTACATAATCAGGATCCAATCTGACGGTAGTAATAAATTCAGCAAATTCGAAGGAATTCCTGACATGAAATTCATCATTCTCTAGTCCTCGTAGAGTGTCTGCTAAATATTTAGAGATATTTGCTGTAGGGCCATTGATACCTGAGACGATAGGTCGTAGTGGAAATCCTTGTTTGTGTACTTTGATGAGCCCATATATTCTGGGTGCTACCGATGTGTCTTGTGTTAAGTTACGTTTGGTACGTTCATCAATGAAGTTATTCTCGAAAAGTTGTTTTACAATTTTGTTATTCTTATTCTGTGTTTTTGTTGTAGGATCCATGTTCAAGATTTTATATGTTGATCGATCTGACAGCAGGTCATTCATTTTTGTATTGTAATCCTCTGTAGTGACGGCGACAGTTTTGTTGCCTTTGTCTGCTTTTAGAATGAGAAGATCATTTTTATGATGTTTAAGAAATTTCTTGGTTTTATTAAAATCTTGTACAATTTGGATATTTTGATTCTGATTGTGCGTTCTGTGGAGATGATTTAGTACATTATTAGTTACATTGGCCCGTACATTATTTTTAAGCTCCGTGTCTGTAGTCGAACATAAAATGTATTCAACATCAGCTATGAGTCTATCCACAGGTAATTCATGTGGCAGGTATGGAACTGCGAACTTGGGACCTAATGATAGCAAATTCTTAACTTCATTGGGAAAATCCACATCAGTTAGATTCAAAAACCAATCATCGTCTGGTAGGCAGTTATTATTAACGGTCGTTTTATCCAGAAGTTTTTTAAATTTGTGTATATGTCTGATTTTAATAGTATTGTTGTAGTGATGAAATTGTCTGTTTAATGTGTTGTTAATAAATTCAAAATGAGGAGCACTAACATTGTTTGTTATGTAAAAGTATAAATTATTAAACTGATTCTCTAAGTGAGTTACCCGCCAACAAGCGATTTTAATTTCAGTATTAAGAACCTGATTTTGAAAAGATGTTATTAATTTGGTGACTTTAGTTTTAAATGGATGATCTGAAGACAGATCCCATTCCTTGACATCTTACTCATACGGACATTTGATGGAACCATTCTAACTAAATGGCACAAGAAATCAACAGCCACCACACGGTACCTAAATTATCGATCGCATCATCCGCGACATCAACTAGTTAATTTAGCGACAAATTTAAAATACCGTGCACTTAAACTAACATCCGAATGTTTTCACAAAGAAGTCAGAATGCAAGTAAAACAATTACTCCTGATCAACAACTATCCCAAAACACTGGTTAATAGAATTTTAAACAACAATAGTCCAGTAAACTCCAATCAAAATAAACAAGTTTCTCCATATTATACCATTCCGTTTATTGAAAATCTGTCTCATAAAATAAAACGTACTATTTCTCGGAATTTGAATGTTAATATTACATTCTATCAACAAAAAAATGTTGGGCAACTTTTTAGCAACACTAAATACCCGATTAACAAGCTACATAGATCTGAAGTTATATATGAAGTTCCGTGTAAAGATTGTAATAAGGTTTACATAGGTCAAACAAAAAGATATCTCAACACAAGAATTAAAGAACATCAACGTAATTCTGTCAAATCCAACAATGCCGGTAATTGTGCTTTGGTTCACCATGCTCAATCTGAGTCTCACAACTTCGACTTTGATAACACGAAGATCCTAAAAACTGAAAAAAATCTAAACAAGAGGTTGACGTTAGAGATGCTTTGTATTCATAAAAATAAAAATAACATAAACGGGCAAACTGACATCCAAAATCTTAGTTCTATCTACAGTGGTGTCTTAATTAAGCATTATGCATCTTTATTACATTGCTGATTTATTATTTTGTTGTTTTCTATTTGTATATTTTTATTTTTATTGTAACCATTATTTGTGTTTGCTGAGATATGCTGTTTGTTATATTTATTTTTTAACTTTTTATTTATTTTTATTTTTTATTTAGTTTACTTGATGTTTCTTGTTAGTTTTGGATCAACTATGAGATTTGTAGGTGGTTGGCTTTGCTTGTTTTATGTTTATTATTTTTTGACATACATTTATTTTGACATGTATTTAACATTTACTCATTTTTATTCATTCTAATGTAATTTTATGTAAGTCGTGTACCTGATTTGTACTTTCTTGTATTTATTGTGTTTTTTATATGTTTGTAACTAGCACCCTGAAGAAGACTCAATTGGAGTTGAAACGTTGGTGTTATAAAATTTTTTAATAAATTGACTGCTTCTCCGTTATTTGTCTCCTTTATACATCTTCCAGTCAAGAAATCGTCTCACTTATTTAATCTACGGAGTATACATTTACAATAATATGGATCAAGTTTTACAAGCATACGACGCATGTATTTCATCTACCATCAAACACTTATTGAATATCAACAGGAAGTTAGTCGCTGCCATTAATCAGCGAATCTTTTTAATCAGGTGCAGACGATCAAAAATAACACCTACACATATTCAAAACAACTTCAAATGCTTACATCAATCACTCACTTCAGATCATCCATTTAAAACTAAAGTCACCAAATTAATAACATCTTTTCAAAATCAGGTTCTTAATACTGAAATTAAAATCGCTTGTTGGCGGGTAACTCACTTAGAGAATCAGTTTAATAATTTATACTTTTACATAACAAACAATGTTAGTGCTCCTCATTTTGAATTTATTAACAACACATTAAACAGACAATTTCATCACTACAACAATACTATTAAAATCAGACATATACACAAATTTAAAAAACTTCTGGATAAAACGACCGTTAATAATAACTGCCTACCAGACGATGATTGGTTTTTGAATCTAACTGATGTGGATTTTCCCAATGAAGTTAAGAATTTGCTATCATTAGGTCCCAAGTTCGCAGTTCCATACCTGCCACATGAATTACCTGTGGATAGACTCATAGCTGATGTTGAATACATTTTATGTTCGACTACAGACACGGAGCTTAAAAATAATGTACGGGCCAATGTAACTAATAATGTACTAAATCATCTCCACAGAACGCACAATCAGAATCAAAATATCCAAATTGTACAAGATTTTAATAAAACCAAGAAATTTCTTAAACATCATAAAAATGATCTTCTCATTCTAAAAGCAGACAAAGGCAACAAAACTGTCGCCGTCACTACAGAGGATTACAATACAAAAATGAATGACCTGCTGTCAGATCGATCAACATATAAAATCTTGAACATGGATCCTACAACAAAAACACAGAATAAGAATAACAAAATTGTAAAACAACTTTTCGAGAATAACTTCATTGATGAACGTACCAAACGTAACTTAACACAAGACACATCGGTAGCACCCAGAATATATGGGCTCATCAAAGTACACAAACAAGGATTTCCACTACGACCTATCGTCTCAGGTATCAATGGCCCTACAGCAAATATCTCTAAATATTTAGCAGACACTCTACGAGGACTAGAGAATGATGAATTTCATGTCAGGAATTCCTTCGAATTTGCTGAATTTATTACTACCGTCAGATTGGATCCTGATTATGTACTTATATCCCTGGATGTTGTGTCGCTGTTTACTAACGTACCCTTGAATTTAATACATCAAGTCATTGAAGAAAAATGGGACATCATTAAAAATAAAACGAACATACCTTTACATGAGGTCATGAACATCATTGACTTTTGGTATACAAGCAGTTATTTCTGTTTTCAAGGTAAATTCTACCAACAACTTTTTGGAACAGCAATGGGATCTAATTTAAGCCCTGTTATTGCTAATCTAGTTATGGATATGTTACTCGAACACTGTATGTCTTTGTTACCCTTCAGAATTCCTTTCATTAAAAAATATGTTGATGATCTTATTACTGCAGTTCCAAAACACAGAGTCAATGATATTTTGGAGATTTTTAATGGATATAATGAACACTTGCAATTCACGATCGAAGTTGAAGAAAACGGACAGATCCCATTCCTTGACATCTTACTCATACGGACATTTGATGGAACCATTCTAACTAAATGGCACAAGAAATCAACAGCCACCACACGGTACCTAAATTATCGATCGCATCATCCGCGACATCAACTAGTTAATTTAGCGACAAATTTAAAAAACCGTGCACTTAAACTAACATCCGAATGTTTTCACAAAGAAGTCAGAATGCAAGTAAAACAATTACTCCTGATCAACAACTATCCCAAAACACTGGTTAATAGAATTTTAAACAACAATAGTCCAGTAAACTCCAATCAAAATAAACAAGTTTCTCCATATTATACCATTCCGTTTATTGAAAATCTGTCTCATAAAATAAAACGTACTATTTCTCGGAATTTGAATGTTAATATTACATTCTATCAACAAAAAAATGTTGGGCAACTTTTTAGCAACACTAAATACCCGATTAACAAGCTACATAGATCTGAAGTTATATATGAAGTTCCGTGTAAAGATTGTAATAAGGTTTACATAGGTCAAACAAAAAGATATCTCAACACAAGAATTAAAGAACATCAACGTAATTCTGTCAAATCCAACAATGCCGGTAATTGTGCTTTGGTTCACCATGCTCAATCTGAGTCTCACAACTTCGACTTTGATAACACGAAGATCCTAAAAACTGAAAAAAATCTAAACAAGAGGTTGACGTTAGAGATGCTTTGTATTCATAAAAATAAAAATAACATAAACGGGCAAACTGACATCCAAAATCTTAGTTCTATCTACAGTGGTGTCTTAATTAAGCATTATGCATCTTTATTACATTGCTGATTTATTATTTTGTTGTTTTCTATTTGTATATTTTTATTTTTATTGTAACCATTATTTGTGTTTGCTGAGATATGCTGTTTGTTATATTTATTTTTTAACTTTTTATTTATTTTTATTTTTTATTTAGTTTACTTGATGTTTCTTGTTAGTTTTGGATCAACTATGAGATTTGTAGGTGGTTGGCTTTGCTTGTTTTATGTTTATTATTTTTTGACATACATTTATTTTGACATGTATTTAACATTTACTCATTTTTATTCATTCTAATGTAATTTTATGTAAGTCGTGTACCTGATTTGTACTTTCTTGTATTTATTGTGTTTTTTATATGTTTGTAACTAGCACCCTGAAGAAGACTCAATTGGAGTTGAAACGTTGGTGTTATAAAATTTTTTAATAAATTGACTGCTTCTCCGTTATTTGTCTCCTTTATAACAATTTAATTGGGTGAATAAATTATATTACATTTATTTTGTTTAGAGGAGTAATAGTTTCTGTTGAGAGAGGGGTTGAAACCTTGCCTGGTTCATTTTTACCTTTGCAAGGTAATTTTCAATACAATTTCTAAGTATCATTGTTGCTCTAATTGTTAACAAACATAAAATAATTTTGTTATTTGTTTTCAGTTTAAATACTAAGTTGTTCAGAGTTTTTTTTTATGTGAAGATAGTAAGTGGGTAACTCCTGGCCATATGCCGCCTAATGAATGGATGATTGTGAATTTATGTGATCCTCACTAGGATTCGAACCAACGATCTCTGACGTGCTAGGCTAGTGACATAGCTACTACACTACCGAGATCGGCTAAATATTAGTATTTCGCGATATATCACCAAATTAAAATAAATGGCTGGTACCACGAGCTATGTTTTTGGGTATTCTAAGAAAAGTGTTTTCTCAAATTATTGTAAAAAAAAAATACTTAGATTAAAAGTTGATAATATATTCCTCAGTAACTTTTAATCGAAACATTTTTTAATAATAATTATTTGTATACCAAGGCCGCGAAATCACTCTTTATCGTACCGAGAGAAAAATTGTCGCCGAGGCCTCTTGCGGCCGAGGCAGGACAATCTCGAGGGCGATAAAGGATTTCGCGAACAAGGTGTACACACAATTTTTTGTGCAACCGTAAAAAATATTCATTACAAATTTTAAACAGTTTCATTGTTAATATAAAGTGGCTATGGGCATGACATTTGATAAACAAAACAATTAGTTTTGAAAAAATAATGTCAATTCTAAAGTGTCAACATTATTGTTTTACACTATTACGCGGCCGTTGTTATGGTAGCAGCCGCGAAATAGGGTAAAAAACAATCATTCTGGATTTCGCGGCCGGTAATATAACAACAGACGCGAAATTCAATTTCGCGGACTGCATGGCGGCTGGGAAATGCTTATTTCTCGTCCGGTTGCACAAAAAATAATTTTAGAAAGTTGTACAGTGCTTTAACATTAAAATATTTTGCATAGCAACCGAGCTACACACGCATATCAACCTAATTTACTAGCGATAAATATCTTCAAAATATGTGTTAAAAAAATTCATTAATTTCGCAGTAAACATTGCCGAGGCGGCAACCTCAGCTATAAATCTGGTATTTTGGAACCCAGTGAAACAAATACCTTATTTTTTATTCTCTCTACTTTCATATAGTAAAATGTAGAAGTGTGTAGCGATAGTAATAAAAAGCACTAAGCAAAACTTTCAAATAAAAACACTAGATGAATACAAACAATACAATAAACAAATGTAAATCGATGACATAAATCCGAACTTATTAGCAAGAAATTCAAAATTGTATCAACATCTAAAATAGTATTAAAAATTCAATTATAAATATTAATTTCATTACTAATAATTCAATAAGAACCAAATTAAATAAAGCACTAAACTTCAACGATTCTAAAACAATCTCAAACACACCCAATTAAATTTACTTAAAATCTGCTAAAATTGGAAGATCGACAAAAATATGTATCCCAATAAATGCAGCATGCTTAATTATGAGTATATTAATATAAAATCAACTGACCTTTAATTAAACTTCAGATGAGCAGATGTTTGCAGTTTAAATCACTGGTATCAGAGAGACAGCACGTCCATCATCTTCAGTAGACAAAACGGAATGAACGAGTGCTCAAACAAGCTTGCGCAGATTGGACAAGACGGCTGTGATTGGCTAGTAGGTACTGGGTCGATGAGCCACCTAGGAAAATAGTTTTGAGTAACATCCTTTTTTTTAAATTATCTAAATTCTTCAAAATTAAAACCGCAGCCATTGAATTAACTATATTCATAATAACTAAAATACCAGTTTGACCGATATTTATTAACATAAATTGAAGCACAAGAACAAGAACATGGAATTTATCAAAACTTTATTCTGCAATTACACAGGAAATACAATGCGCCATGGTGGATAAGTAAAGAACTAACATTAATATTTTATTTTTCCAAAATAAATATAACATTATCTACAACATAGAATGCATATTATGTTAATATTTAAAAAACGAGCTAAGTTAATTTTAAAAAATGTATATGTAGCTGATGCTGATAAATATTGTCAAAATTTTTTATCATAGTGGCAATCTAATACTCAAGCCCTACTAATCCTTCACCTAATTATAGTGTTGTATAACATATTATCAAGCTTACTGATATAAAATGCAAATAAAGAAACATACACAAAATTAATTTTTTTCACATACACCGGGAACCAGCAAAAAAATATCACTTATGATAAGTCCAATGCTGAATTTTGTTGCGAACTTAACCAGTGTCATTGTAACGGGGAAACGCAAGTATGGCGGCCTCTAGGTGTCGTCGTTATGCTGTGAAATTAAAAAAAAAAAAAACTGCCTTCAGGAAATGAGTACAAAGGTAGTTCTTGTTTTATATTGCTCATTAGATTGCCATAGTATGAAAAAGTTGTATGCCTTGCCTTACCGATGCGTCGTTCCAAATAGTCCGCCATATTGAATTAAACATGTTATTTTTTTATGCCTTCTTGAATTACGAGTCCAAAGCTAATTTTTTGCATATTGATAGAAAAAAGATTTTTATCACCGATTATGACCATGCCATACTGTTTCGGTGTCTGTAAGTACCCGCCATACTGATGTATTAGTGAAAAATATGACACTTTTGAATCAGTATGGCGAGTACTCAGGGACACCGAAACAGTATGGCATGGTCATAATCGGTGATAAAATTCTTTTTGCTATCAATGTACAAAAAAATAACTTTGGACCAAGGGAGCATTAAAAAATTTACCAGTTTAATTCAATATGGCGGACAGTTTGGGACGCCGCTTCTATATGGCATACAGCTTTTTCATACTCTGGCTTCTAAAGGTGCGTATCCACCAGCGAACTTATTGCGAACAGTTTGTTCCTTGTTTCAGGCCTTGCTCGCGATCAGTTCGGCATCAGCTCGCGATCAGTTTCACGCACAAATCGCGAACAGTAACACGACCACGTCTAGCGTTGTTCGCGTATATGTTCGCTCAATGTTCCACGTCGGTTATTGAGTAGACATATCGTCTTTTGTTGATGAAACGGATCAAATTCTAGATTGCGCGTGCTATATTGTTATCAATACATTATCTAAACGTCAGCGACATCGTCCACGGTACTGTCAAAGGCGTCTTTTCCAAAGCAGAAAGCAATACAGTGGCACCATTTATTAGCAGATTTAAGGATAGAAGATACCAGCGAATTTTGAAATTTTTGTCGTATGTCGACTACCGATTTTGAATATTTACTTAATTTAGTTGGACCTAAAATTTCAAAACGTAATACTAACTATAGAGATGCAGTTACCACACAAGAGAGGCTTGCTGTTACTTTACGAACTGTTTCAACATCTACACCAAACTGTGGCTGGCGAACATTTCTTTTGAAGTTACCGACAACCAACGGGAATCTTGGCGAGCTAGACGCGAACAGGGTACAACACGTTTTTGTTACGCGAGCTGCTCGCGGGCTGTTCGCGATCTCTACGGAAACATTTGACGAAAACCCTGCTAAGTGATTGCGAACTGTTCGCGAGCGCTGGTGGATACGCACCTTAATGAACAATATAAAACAAGAATTAGCTTTGTACTTGTTCCCCAAACATATAGTTTTTTTTATTGAAAAATTCCAAAAATTTCACAGCACAACGACGACACCTACAGGCCGCCATGCTTGCGTTTCTCTGTTAACCATGACACAACAAATCTTGTAGATAATTGAATTCTGTATTTAAGTCACTAATTTTATCTAATTTTACATCTTTGGTAACACGTAAAATCAAGTTAAAATTTTATAAAAATGCTTATTTGTACGTAGTGATAGCCATGGAATTTAAACAAAAATTACAGACATATGAACAACCATTTTCAATAGTTTCAATTCGATGAGTTCAAGTATACACATATGTTTGTATTTTTGTTTAAATTCCTTGACTATCACTAAAATTGAGCATTTTTAGAAAATTTTAAACTTGATTTTACATGTTACCAAAGATGTAAAATCAATGACCTACTAGGTTTGTTCCAACTGGTCATTTCTGGCAAGTTTGTGACATGTTTGTGACAATTTCAATGCGCCTGCGAAAAATGTAAACAAGATAACTTTGAAACATAAGCTTCATTTCTTTTTTTGTAGCGAAAGATGCATGAATATCTTTATTTATATTTATATTTAAGGTTAGCTGTCAAAACAAATAATGAACATGCACATGCGTTTCATTCCATTCGCCGTTCCAGTCTATATTGCAAACTTAATTTGTTTACATTTTTCACAAGCGCAGTGAAATTGTCACAAATTTGTCAGAAATTACCACTTAGAACAAACCTATATAAATTAAACGCCGCATGGCAGATACTTCCTGAAGTACAGTAAGGGGAATGCAGCCTGGATGTGTTGCGGATTGCGCTGACTGCACTAGCATTGAATAATAAAGTATATAGACAACACGCATTGCAACCAGGCTGGACGAGGCGTTCTCCACCTCGTTCCTACACCGCGGAGAAACCTGAGGAGTAACCGCTTCAAAACAATCTCTACATAGACAGCGCTATATGGTGTCTAGTTAATATAATGTCATTGTGTAAAATAAAATATGATTAGTGACTTTGATGCAGAATTCAAATTATGTACAAGATTTGATTTAAGTATTTTGCTCTAAAACCACTAGGGAACGACATATCGTTATATGAAAAAATTAACATTGTTTCCTTTATTTCACTTTGCACAAATCAATTCACTAGCCTGTATATACTTATTATAATCCAAAGCTATCAGCAACAAAATCAAAATAGTATCAACGTCTAAAATAATGTTGAAATTCATTTAAAAATATTAATTTCATTACTAATATTTTAATATTACTAAAATTCAACGACTCTAGAACAATCTTAAACATGCCTAAGAAAATGTACTTAAAATCTGCTAAAATTGGACAAATCGACAAAAATATGTATCCCCATACATGCAGCGAGCTTAATTATATTAATATAAAACTAACTAACCTTTAATTGAACGTCAGATGAGCACATATTTGTAGATTTAAATCACTGGTATCAGAGGCAACATGTCTCACTTTGGTAGACAGAACGGAAAGAACGGGCAGTCAAACAAGCTTGCGCAGATTGGACAAGAAGGCTGTGATTGGCTGGTACTGCGCCGATGAGCCGCCGAGGAAAATAGTTTTGTGTAACATACTTTTTAAAAATTAGAATTAAATGCTTCTACATGAAAAACACAGCCATTAAATTAACAGTATTCATAATAACTAAA
The DNA here is from genome assembly GCA_963942605.1 of Poecilus cupreus. Taxonomy (NCBI): domain Eukaryota; kingdom Metazoa; phylum Arthropoda; class Insecta; order Coleoptera; family Carabidae; genus Poecilus; species Poecilus cupreus. The sequence continues at coordinate 23,467,095 of OZ012718.1, forward strand.
ATACCATTTTGACCAATATTTATTAACATAAATTGAAGCACAAGATTAAGAATAAGAAAATGGAATTTATCAAAACTTTATTCCGCAGCTACACAGGAAGTTCACTACACCACAGTGGATAAGTTAAGAACTAACATTAATAATTTATTTTTCCAAAATAAAATATAATAACATTATGAACATAAAATTTATATTATATTAATATTTTAAAAATAAAACAAGGGCCAAATTAAAAAAATAAAAATGTAGCTGACAAAAATTATTTCAAAAAATTTCTCATAGAGGGCTTGAAATTGAAACACTCTAAAGCTTGTTTTACATTATACTTTTTTGTTAGAAACTTGAACTAGTTTTTAGAATTTATTTTTTGTCTAGACTCACAACAACCGTTTGTATAATTTACAAGATAATTCGTCAAGTAATACTGATAATCCAACCACAAAAAACAATTTTGATTGAGGTTTTGACGTTTTGAGTATTGTTCATTAAATGAAAAGAACAAAACATAAATTAAATATTATTATTATCATTAAAATATATGAAATATAAACGTCCAACAAAATCGGATAGCAGATAAGATTGCGGTTTGGTTGGTAAACACGGCATACACTTTCAGTGCGCAGGTCTAGCATGGAACTGGAATCAAATTTGGATCCGGATCTAGTTCATAAAGACGTTTCTAGTACGAAACTTGCATTGGGTTTTTCTTGAATTACATTATACAAGTAAACCTAGTAGTACGAAACTTATTAAAATTTCAAGCCAAAAAAGTACAATGTAAAAAAGGCTTAATATCCAAGCCCTACCTTCACCTAATGAAATCGTTGTATAACACATTATCAAGCTTATTGGTCTTAAATGCAAATATACATACATATATGTATTTCATTTTTTCACATAGATGGAAGCAAATTCATTTCTGGCCTCCTGAACTGTAAACATAACAAACAACCATCATTTTGGTTTGCGGTAACTACGATTTTAAAGTGTTCATGATTTTTGAAACACCGCGGTGCGGGAACGCGCACCGATATTTTTTAGCTTTTTGATGCCATTAAAATATAAAGTAACTTTGTAATAATAAAGAATGATTTAAAAAACTCTAGTTACCGCAAAAATCGTTAAATAAAGTATCATAGAAATAAATAAAACTAAAAATTTTATAAAAAAATGACATTTGCTAGCAGCGCCATCTCTTAACACTTATCCTAACTAAGTACAGATATTTCACAGTTGGTAAATGTGACATAACTAATAAAATGTCAAAAGATAAAACTGATTGATTGGATTGATGAGAATTGGTGATTTATTTTATTTTAATTATATTAAATGAATTGTAATACAGAATATCGAGAAAGGTAGGTAACATTTGAATCGCTCATGTAGTCTATGCAGGAATTATTAAATAGTCATATTTTTAGGTTATAAATGGAAATTTTTCTTTTCAAGGAGTAGGTATATCGGCCAGAAAATGTAATACATTATGTGTGCGTTAAGTTTATTATACATCGCTCAGTTTTATTAAAGCACTCCGCTGCGCGTCGAGCTTCAATACAAAACTTCGCGCTGTAAAACTAAACTTACCGCACGTATAATGTAAATAACTATTGTTCCTTTGATGCAATTGTTTTGTAAAAACTAAAAAAACGTACCAATGCACCAAGGGTAAATCCTTGGAGTAAAGAATATAAAGGAGATAGCGTTGGCAAGCGATAGTGAAGCCGCTTCCCCCACTACAATTAGAACCGCTGTTATCGCGTTGCTATTGCAATATTATCTCAGAGAAAAAGATATGCATCAGCATTTGGCTGCCGTACTGTTTTTTATGAACGTATGTACAGTGCAAATCCTCACTCCATCCAGAACCATAGCCTGCATGCATCTGCCCTCACCTGGTTACATTCCCCTTGCCCCTAATATAAGCTTATGCTCTCTCCTTTACCTTCTTTCCTCCAATCATACTGTAATTTTTTAAAACACAAACTTGTTTCTTATATATTAGTATTTTTTTTGTTAAATATTGATGTGAATTTATATTTTGTGTTAGCAATGGAACGCTCACTTTATAAAAAAGAATAACGAGTCGAGATATTTAGATTACCCGTCTCATCTAACACTTGTTTGTAGAATAGTTGCTATGGGATTGTTGAGAGGTCGTTATGCGTTTTTTGAGCGGTTGCTATGTAATAAAATGTTACACAGTCTTGTCCAAAAGTGAAAACTTGAATTTGACGTTTACTTAAATTGACCGCTGCGCCGCACAGTCCACAGGGCGGGGCATAGGATGTGCAAGAAAATCTGACAAAGGTGCCGACAGATAGTGCGACTACTACTTATAGCATCTATAATGTATTATATAATATATTTATGATCTGTGATAATGCGCTATAGCCGTGCCGTGATGATCATTCTATAATAACATGGAATCATCATCAGCAGCAGCTATGATATTTGAAGATTATTTTCCAGCTTCCTCATAATTTATAGGGTTATAATTTACTTATTCCAATATTTATTAATAAAATATAAATTTGAATTTTGATTTAATACTTTATATTTATAACAAAATTATCAAGACAACTTACCGATTAACGATCGTTAAGTAAATTACTTACCGTGCTGTTTAACCCGGCAACCGATAATAACATGTTCCCATGGAAACAGGCATAGTAAATTGATAAAAATAGACCAATAATGCAAAAAGATATTTTCCTATTTCACGTACACAAAGTCAATTTTGTGACACTGTTTTTCTCAAAAACAATGCTAAAAAATTGAATTTTGTGCAACTGTTTTTGGGGTATTTATTATTTGTAAAATTAACAATCTCTCAAACTTGGGGGGCGGAGCTCCTGTGTCGGAGCCGCGGCCTGGGACCAGGTGTGTCCCGGGGGCAGAGCCCCATCGCCGGGGAAGCGGCCTTGGGGAGCATCGGGGGCGGAGCCCCTGGGTCAGGCTTTGCACCTGGTGGGCCTCGGGGGCGGAGCCCCTGGACCGAGCTCGTGTCTACGGTGGAACCCGGGGGCGGAACACCCTGGACCGCGGCCATGGCCTCGCGGGGAGGGAGGTGGGCCCCAGGGCGAAGCCCCTTGGTCAGGGTCAAGACCTGGGTCCCAGTGGGCCCCGGGGGCGATACTTTTGGTTCGGGGCCTGAGCCTCGTGGGGGCCCGGGGGACCCTACTGTATAAAATATGACAACCAAATGCAACACAACTGTCACTCGTCACAGCCATCAGTGACCAGTGGAATATTAAACACGGCATACAATTTTATTTTATTTTTAGTTTTATTGAATTTATGAACGTGAAATAGGAAAAGTAGTATGAACAACTCGTGTTACAATGCCTAATTGTAATACTCGTATTTTGCGTAACTCGCCTGCGGCTCGTTTACACAAACTATACTCGTATTACAAAAAACGTCATTGTAACACTAGTTGTTCAATATACTATTTCCTATTTCACGTACACAAAGTCAATTTTGTGACACTGTTTTTCTCAAAAACAATGCTACAAAATTGAATTTTGTGCAACTGTTTTTAGGGAATTTATTATTTGTAAAATTAACAGTCTGTCAAACTTGGGGCTGTCATTGCTCACGTAAAATTATTGAATCGGAACCCCTGCGTCGGGGTTGCGGCCTGGGACCCGATAGTCCACGCGGGCAAAGCCCTTGGTGACCAGTGGTATATTAAACATGTCGTACAATTTTATTTTATTTTTATTGAATTTATGAACGTGAAATACGAAAAGTAGTATGAACAACTCGTGTTACAATGTCTAATTGTAATACTCGTATTTTGCGTAACTCGCCTGCGGCTCGTTTACGCAAACTATACTCTTATTACAAAAAAGGTCATTGTAACACTAGTTGTTCAATATACTATTTAAGCATATATCAGTAAATAATTGGGGTGAATGAATTTTGTTATTATAAAAAAGAATCAAAATCAAATAATATTAGCTACAATTTTTAATTGAAAATTTTTCTACTTTGTACCGTTTGCAAGTTATTTAGGCGGGAGATTATTTTGATTACATTATATTATTTCGACTTATATTTACTATAACATACTACCGGAGAATATAATAAAGTTGAATTTAGAGTTTTCACTTCACGAACGTCTCGTAACGTAACATTGTACATTGCAGTATTTCATAAATGCGAAATTTTTGTACAGCAACTGAGTGTAGAGTTTACTTTATTTATTAAGTGCTTAAAGTACTAAATAGTACAGTATACTTACATTTGGTTGACTCTGCTATAGAAATCCTTCATTAAAACACGCAGCACACGGCTCAAATCATTACATAGATCTCCGCACTACAAACTACAAACCTAATTTTAATGTATTCTGCAGCTCATTGCTAAATATTAGGTTTATACAAGTTTATAAACTTAAAGAATACAAATTATAAAATATAGCATTTATATTATTAATTATTCCAGAAACCATCAAAATTGTATTGTAGCCAGTATTGAATATTACAAATTCCACATACTACTCGTATACAATGCAGGAGAGTAACGTATTTCGCAGGACCTTGTGTAAATTATCCTGATAAATTCCTACGACTAGTTTTTAACCAATCATGATGCAAAACGCTTGAAAATTCCACCAATGGGATCAGTATTATACTGATAAAATCCCGTACCCCGATAAAACCTCGTTACCCCGATAAAATCCCGTTAACAAACATCAGTTGTTACTGTTTACAATTGTCAGTGTGACAGTTAATTTATATTTCAAGTTACATTTTGCTTTGTCTTTGTAATTTATCTTATCAAATACCACGCGACCTCTCTGATTTTCTCAGATAAATTTTTATTTTTAAGCACTCATTTTTTTTGCTTTTAAGCAAAACCACTCATGCAAACTAACATTAAGTAAAACCCCTCCTCCTTCGGAGTCGGGATTTACTATGCAGTTTGCTTTCGTGATTGATGCTAAGCAAAAAAAAATTCATGCATAAATAAACATTTATCGATAAAATCAGGTCTTGTTACCCTTGATAATATCGACCTTGTGACACCTTTTATGAGAACGAAAAATACTGTTTACAAGAAATCCAATAAAACCATAGAGAAAAACAGCACACACAAGTATATTTTTGAAATAGTTTGATATATCGAGCTTTGTTTTAGGGCTGTTCAACTTTCTCAAAGTATTTTATAGAAAAACGATTCGAATGTAGAGAAATATATTACTTGAACAATAAAGTAATAAAATTATTAATTAACCAGTTTATTTAATTTGCGTAAAATTCGAAAGAGTGAAGTGTACCTATTCCAGAGAAATACAAATGTTAAATACTTATATACAAAGAAATCTGAGTGCCATTCAAGTGCTGGTTTTATGGTTTTAGATTCTGGAATGATATTACCCTTGAGTCTACATACATACATAGTTTACACATTATTTTATTCAAAAGTCATTGATATCGAAACGCCAACGAATATTGGGAATAAACGGATGAAATTAAGAACAGTTGTTATTTATTATTAGAAGAATTTATGTTATAAACTTCAATATTAATACATGTATGTACCACTAGTATTACGTATTACCTGAAAATAAATTATAAATTTTTATTATGTTCTATATCTATAACCATTGCTATCCTGAGTCTTAAGCGTGGATTACACGATGAAGTTTTTATTTTCAATTGGCGTTAAAATATTTTCTCTCTCGCACAATTACGCAAGTGTAAGAGAGAAAAAAATTTAACGCCAATTGAAAATAAAAACTTCATCATGTAATCCACGCTTTATACACGAAAATGTTTGTAATAAAATTTGTATAAAATTAAATTTTGCATACCAGTCAACGGTTTATTTTTTATTTGTTTAATTGCTGTTAAGTTCAAATTTAACAAGATGGTCGTTAACTACTTAACTATAAGCTATATTCACAACATAAAATTAGTAGTTATCGTTAGTGGTTCTGGTTAGCGTTATTGCCTTACGCATTACTTTCTGTTTCTATAACGTTTATTAGAAACTTTTCTTTTGTCAATAATCTCATTTCCCTCGTTTTGCTTTTGTTTCGTAGATATTCCAAATATTTTTGTTATTTCGATTTCACGGACAAACATATACCATAAATGATTAAACTGCACAGTAAAAAATTTATGTTCAAAATTGACAACATTTTGACAAAATTTTAAATTCCAGGGGATCCACCGTTAATTTTTGTTAATTTAACAAGTTTCAAATTTGTTAGCAAGTAACTAATTATTTTTGTATATATCGTAACTAAATATATTTGTGAATACAGTAATTATTAACATTCATTACATGTGCTTTGACTAAATATTTTAGTAATTATATTGAAGCAAAACAATAAATATTAGTTATTATTTATAACAAATTAAGTTGTTACAAAGAATACAAACTTTATTTAATAATTTCTAATTGATAAGTTAGCTTAATTTACTAGTTATTATTGACGAGTCTATTTCTTAAATTTTATAAATCCAGCATATAAATAAATACAGCAATTTTTCTTGTTAAAAATTAAGAATTGACAAAATTTTAATTTAACAAATTGTCAAATTTTTTCAAATTGTTAATATAACACAATATATTTGTCAGTATTACTAAAAATACTTAACAACAGCAAAATTAACAAATTTATTTTACTGTGTGGACATAAATATTAGTTACATTGAATGATAATTATTCATCGGTCATCATAGTCTTTATTACAGTAAAATACGAAAACGCTGTACGCATTACCTGAAAAATAAGCATTAACATACATTAACATACTGTTTTTCACAATATTTTTCAATTTCTAATACAAAATCGTTACAGAAATAACTAATTACATATTAGTAGATTATACGACAAGTGAGTAAAAAAAGTCCCTATACAAAGTAAATTTATAATGACATTTCAGTCAGTGTTATACATGATTTTTTTTTACAGTAGCAGCTGAAATTTATCATATTATATTATATCACGACATTTGCCCATTTCTAGATGTGACACCCTGCTCAAAGCAGATCTCGGAATTATCATATATTTTTGCGTGTGAAGTGGTTACTAGCTGTCAAATCGCGGCCTCCAAGAACGGTAGTGATGGAGGAGCCACAGAGGAAATTTTATGTGGTGAAAATATACGAAATGTAATTTCGAAACTTTGTCGGCTGTGAGGCTCGAACCGAGGATCTTATGATCATCCAAGTCCGATGCGTTACCACGGAACTATTTACCCCATGAAATTTGTGCTTTAAATATATCAAAATAAATGACGTATGATGTTATAGTTACGCTATTTAACTAACAACTCTGTGCATTATGAAGCATTTTAGTTACTTATGCGGGCTAATTCTCTAAAAAAGTTACTACCATACCAACTTGCAAATTGTGACAGAAATTAATCATTTTTTTACATATTCTTCATTAACCAAGAAGTTTCGATGCTATTTTGACAGCATTAACCAGTAGCTACGATAATAACTAGAAACGAATGTATAATGTATGTACACCAATAGCTGCTACTGTAAGACAAAAATTATAATTCGTACCATTTCAAAAGTGGAGAGCGAAGCTGGCATGAAACCACCAACAGTTAAATAAATAGGCTTCTGTGCTCGCATTATAATAATGCAAATTGATTTCTTTGTGCTTGTTGTTGCATCCACCCAGTCACTATTATAAGCTGCTTGTGCGATACCTAAACCCTGCAAAATATCCAAATAAGATAATTGTAGTACTTTATCAGTATAAGAAGAGGTAATTTTGAAAATGCTGACTTTTGACATTTTAAACGATAATTAAAATATGATATTTATTAAAAAATATATTTAGAAAAAAACGTATTTTAGAAAATTATTCGCAAATAATTATGTAAAATTGAAAATTATAGAGGACTAACTTTATTAGATACTGCTTTTAAGATGTTTAGAAAAATTAGTAGAAAAATTTAGGTTAAGAAATTGATACCTGAAGTTAAACAGGATTTCAAAAAAGAACGAAGAACGATAGATAATATTTTCATCCTAAATCAGTTAATTGAAAACGAATTACTAAAAGAAAGAGGGAAACTGTTCACATTCTTTGCTGATTTAAAAGCAACGTTCGATAATGTAGAAAGATCGTAAATAATTATTTCAAGTTTTAAGGAAAATGGACATAGATAAGTAGCTGGTAACAAATATGGAAAGAATGTATGTATGTAAACAATCTCCATCGTTAAAGTGAACAGTGAATACTCGGAAGAATTCTGAACGGATAAAGGGTTACGCCAACGATGCTCTTTAAAGCCCAACGCTGTTTGATTTGTATATAGCAGACATTGAGGAATATTTAAGTAAGGAACAAACAGGAGGAACTGTTGCAGGGAAGAAGAAAATCTGGTCACTGGCATATGCACATGACGTAGCAGTGGTAGCAAAAGATGCAGAAGGTATGAAAGCAATGTTTAAACGATGAAACAATGAAATTCAAGAAAGGAGGAGGAAGAGACGTAAAAGAAGTACATATTTAATTGGGACAATCAACAAATAGAAGAAGTAAAAGAATTTAGATAAAAGATCTGGCCTTTTTTCTGTTTTTTTTTTTTCTCTAAAAATCCAGTTTTTTTTCTTAATAATGTAGTTCAGAAAATTGCATAAGTATTATTTAACATATAAACGCCTCTGACCGGATAAGTCAGTCACCTCCCTTTATGTACTTCAACTACACCAGATATAACATTTTACATATCAAAACACATTTGCTGTTATTCACAGGTCTATACTAAGTGCTACTAACTAGGACATTTTAAAATTTGACACTGTTACTTTCCAAAAGTTGTTGATTGCCTTGGAGATCAACATTTTTTTCATAGCAACAGTGTTAAATCTTAAAATGCCCTAAGTAAGTAAGTAAGTAAGTAGCCCTTAGTAGTGTAGACCTGTGAATAGCAGCCATAACGGTTACTTTTGGTAACAAACGTCAAACATTCTGCAATTACAATAATTTACCTCTGTTGTGAGTAGATCAGCTGCATAAAAATATGAGAACAGTTGTACAGTTGCTGCACACATTCCTATAGCTTCATATAAGACTATAGTTGAATCTTCTTCCATTAACTGTAAAAATGTGTACTACTTAATAAATAGGCGCTTAACATGAGAAAACAGTAAAATTGTCTGAGTAACAATTATGCTACCATATATATATATATATATATATATATATATATATATATATATATATATATATATATATATATATATATATATATATATATATATATATATATATATATATATATATATAATGCTATATCTATTTCCTACATCTCAGTTGATACATATTTCTCCATTCTAGTAACGTAATTTAGAGAAATTAATAAACTGGTAGTCTTGTGGTCAGAGCACATCAATATAAGAATTCAAACAGCAACTACTCTTCAAATATTTCATGATCCAATATTTTAGTAACCGTAAAAAAAATCAAGCCACAGTATTTCTTTCATGTTGAGTTCATAAAGCGAGTACAAAACAGAGAAGTAAACTTATTTGCACTATGAAAAATAATAGCAACTTTTTTAGTGCATGCGAAATAATATTTTTAGATTTTATATCCTTTGCAACTACAGCTATTCAAATTTACAGCCGTAAACTGCTACTGCCAATATGGCCACTCGGCTCAAGGTCTTTGGTCAATGCGACAAAAAGATCAAAAGTGCCGACCGCGAGTGTCGTTATTGTGTGAATACTATGTGGTCGAGTAACATATTACAGATTCCTTTGTGGGATTCCGATTACAATATAATATGATTTTCAACAAAGTAAGATTAATTTGTAATAAATAATTCGCGTATTATTTGCTCTCATCTAAGCAAACAATTTAAGTACTGCTGAAAGATACATACTAGAGTTTTTAGTTTTTCTTTAACACAAGGGATTTGTACAAGACGTTTTAAAAACTTTATGAATAGTTCTAAAACTAATAATTTTGAGTTAAACTTTAAACTAGAATTATTTAACTTCGTGTTTAATTTCTTAATCAATCTGCTTACAGCTTAGAATAGATATCCCATACTACAATAATCATAAATATATTGGCCAACATATGTATGTGTTAGCATTCGCTCAAACAAAGAATGGATATATATTTGTATAGACTCATGTTAGAATTTGTAGGCAGGTAACCTGTGTCATGTATCTAATTTTAGAAAGTTATAATAATATAAATGAAGTTTGTTGAACAATAGCCTACTTCTTATTTTTCTAGTGTAAGCTGTTTATGATTACGTAAACTTACCACTAAAGTAACATACATGGTAATACACAGATACACGGTGCACAAAGCGTTTTGAATAAATATAGGTCTATTAAAACAAATTTCTAGTTCATCACAAAACCTGTAAGAAAATATAAATCAAAAACATTCTCAATAAATAAGTCCCTACTTACTTGCATATCTTTTGATGATGAATAATACATTTGCGCAAATAATTTGCGTTATCTTTTGCATCATTGCCTTTGTTAAATTTCTGTATTCGCGTCTAAAACAATAATAATTTTTATGATATTTATTATTGTGGTTAACAAATAAAAACTGTCATTACTTTCATTAAATTAAAGCAAAACTCAAGTTTAATCATATATGTAACTAAACCTATACCTAGTCAATACAATTATCTATGACTAAATACAGCCGTGTACAATTTTATTTTCATCTCTCCTTAATTGTTGAGTATATAAAAATACTTACCTTAAACATTTATGAGTAAAAAGGTCTTTATTCAGAACAAAACGATTCTTCACAATTAGGTGTCATTATCGTGATAAATTCTAGTTGCAATAATATCAGAAGTAAGTAAGTACTATAAAAACAAAAGCTTCACAAAAACGACGAAAATGAGAATAAACAAAACATTAATAAGACCATTAAACGAAAGAAAGGATAAAGAAATTTCTCAAGTCTTATTCCAAATACACTATTACAAAAGTACGACCGGTTTGTAATAAAGTATTTGGAATAGTGCGAATTTAAAACATAAGAATTTATTTATCCTTTTCTCGTTTTACGATTTCATCAAATACATTTGGGTGATATATTTTTCATCATAATCGAGAATACAGAGTAGATCTTTATCTACTAAAAAGTCCAACGTTTCAACACCACTTGTCTCTTCTTCAAAGCTAGCAGAAATTTATTTTATTAGATTGCCCAAGTAACATGCGAATTTTACTGACATGTTTTATATATGTTATTTGTGACGACATTTCTGCATTTACAGAATTAAAGCTCTACTTATATACATTATTAGTATGCACATGTAGTATTATTAAATAAACTTATAAAGGATGGCGACAGACTCAGCCGATCATAAACTTTTTATATGTTAAATAATACTTATTTTTCTACTTCCCTAATCATTTAAGAGAAAAACGTTTCAAATTATAGTTGAAGAGATTTTATATTTGTATCTAAATCAGTGAATGAATTTCTTTTACATATTTAATAAAGGCTGAAAAGACGTTCAAAAATATCAAAAATTTACTTTTTACAATGAGTAACGAACTTTTCATTAATAATAAGTCCTGTAACAACTGTATGTATGTACCGCAGAAACTATAAAAATTACAAAAAAAAAAGAAGAATAATAAGAGGGTCAAAAAAGATATCAGATAATGAATTTACGGTAGAAATGAATCATAACCCAGGAGAAAACAGTGAGGAAAATAAAACACCACAGAACAAAATTGCTAGGACACATTGCATATAGAGCTGAAGAACAAAACCCATTATAGTCTACACCGTCTACACTAATGGAGCCCAGGAGGAAGAAGAAGAGGAAGCCCAAAATCACCATGGATAAAAGAAATATTTACTAACAGCTGGAATTAAAAATTGAAAGAAAGCAACAGATAGAAAGAAATGAAAACAGTGAATAAAATTTACTAGAAGCAATGGATTTAGAAAGCTTTATGAGAAACAGCGCAACTCCACAAAATGCTAAGTTATGAAGAAAATATAACAATGTGAAACATGGTTCTTGTAGATCTACGTACCTATCATGTTACGACGCATACCTACTTTTCACGAGGAACTAATACGGGGGGCTACTACAATTTATTAATAGTTATTACCGAAGTGTAGTATTTACAGCTCTTACCTGAATTAACTTCATTTGTCCTGCAGTACTAAACACCATGTAAACAAATAGTGTATCAATTGCAGCGAAAATAATTAAATAATAAAGCAAGCCAAATACTTGTATTGACATTAAAATTTCGAAGTATGGATCTTCATATGTGTCTATAAATTAATAATCTTATTTTAAACAAAAATAAATTCATATTTTCTGTCACTCACCTATGTCTGTACCATAATAATTTTTGTACATTAAAATTCGAACCGGAGCATTTTTTATAATATTGAGATGATACAAAATTACTTCCACAAGCCACATAATTTGTTTTAAAACAGCAAAAGGTCCGATAAATGAGAAAAATCCTGCTTGGAATAAGTTAAATCGAAAGGCTTGCTGACCGTAATCTTCGATCACTCGTTGCTCATCTTCGCCAGTGTCTGCGACTTCGGACCAAAATTCACTACGCACTGCTTTTAGTAACTTTGCAATTTTCTTATGGCATACCTAAAAAAAATTATGGTTCATGGGTAACAAGGTATTTTCAAATATGTTAACCTTGAACCTTAAATCTAACCCCTATAATTTCAATGTGTAGGTGCTACTATTCCATGTACGAAAAAAAAAAAAAATGGATTGCTAAAATACGTATATTTATCTTATGTAGGTATGGTTACAGCACTTACTGTCACAATACGTACAGGTATATTTATCATAAATAAAAATATCTTACTAGAAATATCAATGTTAGTTGTTGATTTGTATACATATTTTATTTTCAACAATATAGCATATTGAAGACAACATTATCCAGATATATACTGCAACAAGATTAGATTATTTTAAAAAGAAAACAGAAATATTTAGATTATTGTAGCAGCAATCGAAAATAATATAAAAATATTGTTATTATAAATATCTAAATTCTTGTCCACTATACGTAAGATAAATATTGCTATTGTAACAATCCATTTATTTTTGTGTGACCCCAGCATTTCTTTAATTTCGAATAATATAGGAAAAAATTTAAAAGAGTAAATTATTTACATGATTTTTTGCTAGTTATTTATTTAAGTTAAATATCACATTTTACTTCAGTCCCGATTCAGCGCTCGTAGTGAACAGACGTGTTATTCTCATCTACTAGCAAGTACAAATAACAAACCAACTAAATTGAATAATATCTGATTAATTAATTGATTATTTCATTATTTAATTAATTAATCAGCTAAGTGTTATCTAAACCAAGTGAACCAAGTACATAATAATAAACAATTATAAACAGTGTTAACTAATCAAGGAGTGCCCCCCCGGGCCAATACTCCATACGCTAAAAATGACACCAACCCCTAATACAGAATGGCAAAGAGCCGGCCCTGGGAAAACCAAGCGAGAAAATTCTGTAACAAGGAGCAATAAACGAAGAATAATCAATTCTATACAAAACTTACCAGTACCTACACAAAACCAATTTCAACCCCTAGCAACAATAAATTCAAATGAAGATCCCAATTCAAGCAATACAAAAGAAACTGAAAAAGAAACTAAACCACCTCCCCTATTCGTCCCGGATGTCTTAGATGTCAAACCACTTCAAAACATCGTTGAAGATATAGCCGGAGTTAACTACTTCATAAAAGCTACAAGCAATAGCCAAGTCAAAATTCAACTTAACACAATTGAAGTTTACAGAAAAGTAATCCACAAACTAAAAGAAAAAAATGTAAAATACCACACGTACCAATTAAAACAAGACCGCACATATCGTGTAGTAATTAAAAATCTACACCACTCTGCCGACTTAGAACTATTGAAAGCTGAAATAGAAGAAAAAGGCCATAAGGTAAGTAACATATTTAACATTAAACACCGAACTACAAAAGAACCGCTATCACTATTCCTCATAGAATTAAAACAGGAACAAAACAATAAAGAAATATACAATATTGAATTTCTTCAGCACACTAAAGTGATTATAGAAGCACCAAGGCCAAGAAAAGAAATTCCACAATGTGCAAGATGTCAGCGGTACGGACATACAAAAACATATTGTCATCGACAAGCACGCTGCGTCAAATGTGGCGAAGAGCATTTAACTAAAGACTGTACTAAAGATAAAAACACGCCAATAACATGCGCACTATGCCAAGGCAACCATCCTGCGAGCTACAAAGGATGTACCGTCTATAAAGAAATACAGAGAAGAAAATATCCCCAACCAAGAGAAAGAACTACTTACTCCCAACCCAAAACCTATCAAGCGACCAACCCCGAAATATCATATGCTAGCATAACTAGAGCTAACACAAATTTAACAACAAACAACAACCCCACAGAACCAGCTCCAAATAAACTAGAACAGATGATGATAAAAATGATGGACAAGATGGACACAATGTTAAATCTCCTAACAACCCTCATCAATAAACTATCAGGATAGTAGCAAACTTAAAACTAGCAATATGGAACGCTAATGGCTTGGCCCAACATAGCCAAGAGTTAAAGTACTTCATCAGTCAACACCGAATCGACATAATGTTAATTTCAGAAACACACTTCACCAACAAATCTTATTTAAAAATCCCACAATATAAAATATATCAAGCCAATCATCCAGAAAATACAGTACACGGCGGCACTGCTATTATCATAAGGCAAACTATAAAGCATTTCGAGATACCAGAATATACAATGGACCACCTACAAGCAAGCTCGATAGTTGTTGAAGACTGGGCAGGACCGTTAACAATGTCAGCAATCTACTGTCCGCCAAGACATACCATCAAAAAAGACCAGTTTGAAGAGTTTTTCGAAACTCTCGGTAACAGATTCGTAGCGGGAGGTGACTACAACGCTAAACACCCCGAATGGGGCTCAAGACTTGCAAACCCACGAGGTCGAGAACTATTAAAAACAATTCAAGGAAACCAACTACACTACATCACAACAAGAGAACCCACATACTGGCCCACAGACAGAAACAAAATCCCAGATCTGCTTGACATCGGAATAACAAAAAATATCTCACAAAACTACATACGCGCTGAATCAAGCTTAGAACTATCCTCTGATCATACGCCTGTTATAGTATATATAAACCAAGAAATACTGAAAATAAATAGACCCCTCATCCTCCATAACAAACACACAGACTGGGAATCATTCAAAGAAATTCTGGACCAGGAAATAAATCTAAAAGTGCCACTAAAATCCAATGCGGATATAGACATCTTATCCAAACTATTCAAAAAGCAGCCTGGCAATCTTCACCTCCAGCCACAGAAAGACAAATAACTATCGAATATCCTAACAACATTAAAGAACAAATTACAGAAAAAAGACGATTACGAAGAATCTGGCAAAACAGTCGAAACCCATACAACAAAACAAAATTAAATCAAGCACAAAGAAAACTATCAAAAACCCTACAAGACTGGAAAAATAATAATATACAAGAATACTTAAGCAAACTGACAAACACTGAAACGACAGATTACTCTCTTTGGAAAGCAACCAAATTTAAAAAAAACATAAACAGTAGAATACCACCAATTAGAACTGCTGATAACAACTGGGCAAGAAACGATAAGGAAAAAACCAACACATTCGCAGAACACCTCGAGAAAGTATTCCAACCACATCAAATAGAAAACGAAGAAGAGGAAAGAAACATTAAAGAGTATTTAGAAACCCCAGATCAGCTCTCACCGCTTATGAAAAATGTTGGCATGCACGAAATCATAGAAATGATCAAATATACCAACCCAAAAAAATCTCCAGGTTACGACCTCATCACTGGAAAAATACTTAAAGAGCTAACAGAGAAAACAATAAAACTCATAACGTTTATCTTCAACGCAATCATTAGACTAAGCTACTATCCTCCACAATGGAAAATAGCGCAAATTATCCTTATCCATTAACCCGGCAAGCCCGAAGAAGAAGTAACATCGTATAGGCCTATAAGCCTGTTACCTGTCTTATCAAAAATATTTGAAAAGGTCTTACTAAAGAGAATTAAACCCATTCTTAAAGAAGAAAACCTAATACCTGAATACCAATTCGGTTTCAGACAGCAACACGCCACTACTGAACAAGTACATAGAATCGTAAGCACAATTCAAACAAGCCTAGAAGAAAAGAAATACTGCTCAGCTGCTTTCCTCGATATAACACAGGCATTTGACAAAGTTTGGCACGACGGTCTCAATTACAAACTTAAAAAAAGCTTTCCGTCTAATATTTTCCAACTTCTTAAGTCTTACCTGTCAGAAAGATATTTCCAACTTAAGTTTAATCAAGAACTCTCCGATCTACATCCGATAAAATCCGGAGTCCCCCAAGGCAGCGTCCTTGGACCTGTGCTCTACCTAATTTCTACAGCGGATCTACCAACCTCCATAAACACCACCACAGCTACCTTCGCAGATGACACTGCAGTCCTAGCATCGAATACAGACCCCGAAGAAGCATCTTCCGCGCTACAGGATCAATTACTAGAAATACAAAACTGGCTAACCAAGTGGAAAATCAAAGCAAATGAGTCCAAATCTACGCATGTTACATTTACAACCCGCAGAGACACATGCCCACCGGTCTATTTATATAACTCACCACTACCTCAAGCGGAATCAGTTAAATACCTAGGCTTACATCTTGACCGACGAGCAAACTGGGGTAAACACAAAATCAAAAAAATTACAATTAACAATAAAATACAAAAAACTCTACTGGATGCTAGGAAAAAAACTCCAAATTACCAATTGATAAT
Organism: Poecilus cupreus; assembly: GCA_963942605.1. Taxonomy (NCBI): domain Eukaryota; kingdom Metazoa; phylum Arthropoda; class Insecta; order Coleoptera; family Carabidae; genus Poecilus; species Poecilus cupreus. The sequence goes on from OZ012718.1 coordinate 23,483,963, forward strand.
AAATTACTAATTTACAAAAGTATTCTGAAACCCGTATGGACATACGGTATACAACTGTGGGGTACAACAAGCAACTTTAACATAGCAATAGTACAGAGATTCCAGTCAAAAGTACTGAGAACTATAGTGAACGCTCCTTGGTACGTTTCCAACTCCACCATACATGATGACCTAAAAGTAAGAACAGTGAAAGAAGAAATAACACGCATGAGTGTGAAATACTTAAATAGACTCGAAAACCACCCTAACAATAGTGCAGTGAATCTTTTAGACAATAGCAGTGCTACATACAGACTCAAAAGGACAAATCCATTAGACCTGCCACATAGATTTAGTTAAGGCTTACTCTTTAATTAGTATATTATAATATATGTATTTATATATGTAAGGAATTGTAAGGAAGCGAGTCAGTGGACTCGTCTTTCACATGATAATTATTGACAAACCATTTACTTATTATCTAATGTCAGATAGATTGTAAATATAGTGTACAATAAAAAAAAAAAAACATTTTACTTCAAAACATGAGTTAATTTATAGTAATAATTCCACTCCTGTATAAAAATTAGTTATTTGTATACGAAGGCACTAAAATATAATTTTTTATTACGAATATGGAATTTTTTCTACAAGGCGATAGTGATTATGTTATTAGGAGTAAATTTGATACTTTGTGTGCTAAGTATGTAAGTTTGAACGACAAGCGAACCACAAAATTTTCAGAAAATTTTAATTTCTAAATAGTACAAAATATCGAAAAACTTTTAAATAAAAATTGTAGCCAATACTATTTTACTTCTTTTTAAATATAACATAAGTTACTGTAACTTAATTATTTACAGATATATCCAAATAATTCTAGTTTGCAACAATCATGACGTCGAAGCGCCCGAGAGTCCCACCAAGTGAACCAGCTGACGATCACTACACGTCTTCTATTAGCCTAAACATATTTATAAAATTTGAACGGTGGTAGTAGGACAGACGATTTGTGACGCTGGCTCTCGGACTATTATGTGCATACTTTTTTTGTTTTATATACCTTAAGTTTACTTGGGAATGCTTGAAGAAAAAATAGCATATTTAACTCGGAGTTGAATAGACTTTTGTGAACAAGTGAACAAGTGGTCAGCTTGTACCTGTAGCACCCGAGTGTGAGAAAATATTTGCTATTATTTTAACGATATACATGGTACACACTTGCCTGGTTCTGGCAACTAACTAAAATAGTCCATCTACATACATTTATCCAATTTTACATATTAGTTAAATGATAATATACAGAAATATATATTTAATGGACCTTGGACCTATTGAAATGGCGGAAATATATAACCGCTTGTCAGTCAACCTACCTACCTACCGGCAGGTTCGAATTCAAACTCTGACTGAACGAGTGTCGTACAGCAAAACTTGCAGTGTGTAGTGTTTTAATACAATCGTTCAATCGCTCCGACTACGTTTGCAGCTACTTACCAAATATTCTCTAAATTTCAAAAAAGAATGAAATTGCCCGAGAAACATTGTAATAATTAATAATACCACTGTGTAGTTAGGCCACTCGTACACTAATTCATTAATTCCAATTTCAAACATAACTGAAGATAATAAAATGAACATAATAACACGTAACTTATTTAAGTTCCCATATTCATCAGGCAACAACCCTGTAAACTTTAAAATAGTTCGTGGAAATATGAAACTTTTTTCCATTCTTTGTTCAAAATTCGGCATTATTACGATGTATTAAATTTTTGTCAAGCAGTATAATCCTGAGATTTCAAAGAACAATGCAGATATATAGTATAATTTTCTAATTGAAATTATCCATAGAAAATGGATAATGATGGAGTACTTTATGACGAACTGATATTAAAGGAATAATTTTTTGACAGCGCCTATGCATAATTTATAATGAAATCATAAAATAATTCAAATCTGCTAGTAGCATGTTAAATTTTCAACGTAGCTTCACTTTAATAATATGAATAACACAGATTGTTTCTTATAAAATTGATCATCAATACTGATCAATCATGTCGTTTGACTTACCTAAACCTTAAAACTTTAAATAATAAAGAATAAATGTAATTTTTACGGTGTTCACTGGGAAATTATACATTCATCTGATTTAAACACTGTATTATACATAGGGTAAAGTTAGTATAAATGCCACATTAACAGCCATTAATATTGAATTGTACATAGATTAACATATTCGGAGGTTGCTTAGTCGATCACACAGTGTATAAATGTCTATAATAAAGCTATTCCAAATTCAACAATCGTCTTACTGTTTTACTTTTGGTCATTTTTTTCAAATAGCGTATCTGTTATAGAAGTTACAATCATCATAATTTTCATTTCCCATATTTTTTTATCATGCCATCTTTTCCACTACCTCTGCAACATCATTATAGCCCCGGTGGTGGAAGTAAAGACTAAAATATAGGTTTTAGTCAATTGCTCTTGTACAGAATATTCCAAAACGCCAATATTTCAAAGATGAATCCAGAACTTACTTAGAGTCAAGTAGTCTACAGGGTGAGTCATCGAAATGCCCGTCTTCGATATCTCCCTTGTCGTTAGAAATACGGCATATATTTATTAACAAAATTTATTCGACTACTAAAGGAGCATAACGTAAAATTATTTTCACATATACAGGGGGTGTAACGTAACGGCTAGACGAGAATTGTTTGTCTTTTTTTAAATGGAACACCCTATATATTTTTATATATTTTGAATTGTATTTTATTCACCTATACGGACATATGAATTTTGTTTTAGTTTTCCGCGGCGTTGTCAAGTTTTTCCGTTTTTTCTCTAAAAAAGGCCGAATACACGCATTGCTTTGTGAAGACGTACTGAAGTTATTTTAATAGTAAAATTTAAGAATTTTTTTTTCTGCGCAACTGTAACTATACTCTATGTTTTGACATACTTTCAATTAAATGTAATTATACAGGGTGTTCAATAAAGCGAATCAAACTTACTCCACATCAAATGAGTATAACTCGCCATTTTCAAATGGAACATCCTATATTTTATTATTCCGTTGTATGCCATTTTGTATTACCTTCATTTGTTATTAAGGGTATCCTATGTCTAAAACCAATAATTTTGGAGATTTTTGCCATTTTTCACTAAATTAATTTATTGAATTAAAATTAAATCTAGTATACCATGGAAATTATTTCCAATATAATTGCCATTCTTATGCAAACATATTTGCAGACAGTTTTTAAATGAGTAATTTACTCTTCGCAGTATATTTGCGTTGACAGTTTCAAAAGAGTTACGAATTCGCTCCATCATATCTTCTCGTGTAGTTGGTGCTGTCTGATAAACCGATAAACAAGAAATAATGTAAGTTTGCAAGATCCGAAAATCTTGCGGCCAATTACTTGGACCACCTTGTCTAATCCATCTTTTAAGAAATTCTTCATTTAAATAATGCGTAACCTGAAGACTGTTGTGAGCTGGTTCACCATCGTGTTGAAACCACAATCTCCGGATAATATTGAGAGGTAAATTTTCTAAATCGTTTAGAGAATCAGTTTGTAAAAATTAACAATAATTTTGTCCGTTAATACTCATATTATTATCAAAAAAGTATGATGCAAATCCGTAACTGATTTGGAATTGTCGACGCAAGCGAAGAGTAAATTACTCATTTATAAACCGTCTGCAAATATGTTTCCGTAAGAATTGCGGTTATATTGGAAGAATTTTGTAAATTAAAACAAAACAATAAATTAAAAAAAAAACCATATCCATGGTATACTAAATTTAATTTTTAATTCAATAAATTAATTTAGTGAAAAATGGCAAAAATCTCCGAAATTATTGGTTTTAGACATAGGATACCCTTAATAACAAATGAAGGTAATACCAAATGGCATACAACAGAATAATAAAATATAGGGTATTCCATTTGAAAATTGCGAGTTATAATCATTTGAAGTGGAGTAAGTTTGATTCGCTTTATTGAACACCCTGTATAATTACATTTAAAAGAAAGTATGTCAAAACTTAGAGTATAGTTACAGTTGCGCAGAAAAAAAAATTCTTAAATTTTACTATTAAAATAACTTCAGTACGCCTTCACAAAGCAATGCGTGTATTCGTCCTTTTTTAGAGAAAAAACGAAAAAACTTGACAACGCCGCGGAAAACTGAAACAAAATTCATATGTCCGTATAGGTGAATAAAATACAATTCAAAATATATAAAAATATATAGGGTGTTTTATTTAAAAAAAGACAAACAATTCTCGTCTAGCCGTTACGTTACACCCTGTATATGTGAAAATAATTTTACGTTATGCTCCTTTAGTAGTCGAATAAATTTTGTTAATAAATATATGCCGTATTTCTAACGACAAGGGAGATATCGAAGACGGGCATTTCGATGACTCACCCTGTATAATCTATATAAACGTATACCTATCCTAAACGTGATATTATAAATCTTTTGTAATACAATTTCGTTATTTTAATTACAAGAAATTAAAAAAAAATATTTCCATTGTAATTGATACAAAAAGTCGCAGGCTACACAGGAAAGATCGCTGCGTTCTTAATATGGTAACATAAATAAATAAAAATAAATATATCATCACGCCTTTTATCCATTATGGGTGTGGCACTCTGCTTACGCAGATCTCGGTAAGTGATATATTTTTGCGTATGAAATGCGGTTACCAGCCGTCAAATCATAGCCCCCAAAGATGTTAGTGGAGGGGGAACCACAGGGATAAATTTAAATTGATAACTGTCGGCAGTGGGATTCGAACTGAGGATCCACAGTTCGATGCGTTACCACGGAGCTATTTACCCCATTAATATGGTTACTGGGATATTTCTAATATCGGCAACCTTCTGTATTTTTTTTTACTACAGGTCTTCCTACTCCAATTCATCTTACCGGAAATGTGCGTAAGCCAATCTCTAATACGAAGACATTGATGTGCTGATGCCCCATCGTGTTGGTACTACATTGCACACGTCTAATATTTAATGGCACATCTTCTTCTAAGGGCAAAGAGCACCATTCAAACGATGTAGCAGTCTAAATCAGTCGATCATTAAGAATAACAACTGCCATATTAACACTAAATATATGTTAAAAAACGTTCATGAAAATTATGATAGCTACTGATACCATTTCGTGCGAAAGAAACTTCATCGGTCCATAAAATATGCGATTGGTTTTGATTATTTTGTACCCAATTACAAAATCTTTAACGAATTTCAAAACAATTAGACATCTAGAGCTTGAGTTCATTAAGATACGAGGGCAGTTTGATAAGTCCGTGACTTTTCTAATTTCCCGTGTAGTAACTTTGATGGTAACACTGCTCCCGTCAACTAACATCTAGTAATAGACTAAAGTCAAAATTTGAGTAAGCTGCGTCGTTACGTTTTTGTTTGTCAGCCATTAAAAGCAGTCTACCTCGTGAATTTTAACGAAAATGGTAAAAAGTAAATTTCATGTGCTGATTAATCATTAATTTTTGCGTAAAAAAACCATCACCGAAACCAAGGAAAAGCTCGATAAATATTATGGGGACTCTGCACCATCAATTTCAATGGTTAAGAAGTGATTTACTGAGTTCCGTTGTGGTCGTACCAGTACAAATGACGCTGAACGTTCAGGTCGCCCAAAAGAGGTCGTCATGCCAGAAATTGTCGATAAAATTCATGAAATGATATTGGACGATAGGAAAATGAAAGTGCGTGAGGAGGCTGAGGCTGTGGGCATTTCATCTGAGCAGGTACATCACATTTTACATGAATATTTGGACATGAAAAAACTATCGGCGCGATGGCTGCCGCGATTGCTCACATTCGAGCACAAGCGCAACCAACTTCACCATGGCAAAATTTATAAATTAGGCTATAAACTGCTACCTCATCCAGAATATTCTCCAGATTTAGCCCTCTGTGACTATTTTCTTTTAATAAACCTGAAGAAATGGCTGGGTGAAAGGAGATTTGGGTCTAATGGAGAGGTCATCACTGAAACAAACGCCTATTTTGGAGGTCTTGAGAAAACCTTTTATTTGGAAGGTATTAAAAAATTGTAAAAATGGTAGACTAAATGTATCGACCTAAAATGGGACTATGAAGAGAAATAAAACGCTTTTTCTCCGAAAAAAATTTTTTTTATTCGAAAAGTCACGGACTTATCAAACTGCCCTCGTATGTATATAAGCGAGCACTAATTCTTCTCCAACCCTGATTTCTAAATATTCCAGTAGGAAATACAGTTCTTCGCGGATCTTCTTGTTATAAATCAAGAACTTGTTCATTACCGTTTATAGGTCTACGGACAACTCAACTCCTTGGCCGACTGCATGACGCATTGAATGTATCATGTTCTCTCAGCTGACGATGTAAATTAAAGAAAACTGCACATCAAGCAGTCTTCTACTGGGATATTTTCTACGAATATATGTGTATTATTCTTTTGAAAATAACATTAACATGGTGAATCACTTGTGAATTATGATGGGAATAAGTATACAAAGAGGAAGCCAATAACTTCAGAGTAATAAACTGACAAGTTACAAACAATAATTTGTTGAAATATTAACAAACAAAAGACGCGATCATGACAACTAGATCAGTATTTCAAAAATCTGTAGAACTAAAATTTTAGGCACATGAATTATAGAATAAAAATAATAACTCGTCAAACGTTATGTTTATATGGACTTTTCGCCTCTTAGTTTTGGAATTCATCCTTGACCTGTATAACAAATCTTTTACACTTCATTCCAGTAAATACACAGAATGTTAATGAATACGTGTTACAAATTTATTATAAAGTTTGTATAGGATACAAAACTAATTAACTTGTACTAATAAACTCATCCGAAAATGCAACGTTTTCGAGGTACAATCTCTTTAAAGTATAATTATCTATCTTAATTTTAGTTTGCTGTGACCTGCCAGCCTGCCACTTCAATTATTAGTTTTGTTAATTTTAATTTATGCCATTGAATTGTATACCATGCATTATGAATTACACTAGACAACTTGTATCTTGCAATCGCTGAAAAATGTTTGCAGTTAATTTGTGAGATGGTGGACTATTTGGAAATCGTTCTGCATATAACCAGCCAGCACTACAAACTACAGCTTAGCCTGTATATTACATAGTAGGTACTTGCACCTTGATTAACATGCGTAAGCGCGAGCTGTGCTTATCCATGCATTTACTATTCAATGCTAAGTTAAATAAAACTATACTAAAGTAAAAGGCAAGAGAATACTAAAATTAATTAATTTAACACCCTATAAATCGAAAACGCTGCGTTTCTGGATATGAATTTATTAGTTAAAGTTAGGCTATTCGTCATCCTTTATTTTGTAACACTTATTCTTAACATAATAGATAATAAAAGTAAACAAATAATACCGTCATAGGTGTTTTAAAAACTACCTGGTTGGCATTAACATTTTATTCATATAATATGTATGTAACAAGATTGTTAAAGCAACATTGTAAAAATACGGAGTAGCATGTACTCCTAGAAATTATCTTTATTTTAGTACATTTATGTAATGAGGTGTGGTATCACTGGTTTGTTCAGTTGGTACGTTTATAAAAACCGCGTCTGTAATCATTTAACTGTTTTGTAGTGTAATATGTTTGATTTAATTAAATCTGGTTATTTGTGAAAATAGACAACTTTTTCTGAAAATATTTCATATATTATATCAAGACTAGCTATAGGCTATGATCGTAAGTATTATTATAGGTTATGTATTTCCATATGACAAAAATACAGACAATTTATTCTTTACATTACTTTACATTAATAATTGTAAACAATGTTCATTAAAAACTTGTAACTATTTAATTTATTGTATTTATAAGCCAGTCAAGATTTTCTAAGTTCAAATAATTTTGTGACTAAAGTAAATAATTGTTTCAATTATTAAAATTCCTTGTAGAAAATGAAAAATAAGAAACCATCTATAAAACATAAACATAAGAAAACCAAATTGCTGAAGAAACCTGCAGTTTCCTTAACCGATGAACAATATGCAGAAATATTTTTCGCCGCTATTCATCATTCCCAAGAAACAGAGACGTTTAAGTTATCAAAAACTACGGTTTCACAAGACAAAGAAAAAAGTGCACCAATAGAAAGAACCGTTGCTAAATCTAAACCAGTAGTATCTTTGACTAATAAACCAAATACAGACATTGTTATAGTTGCTTCTCAAGAAACATTGAAGTCGCAGTCTCCAATTCCAGCTGATTCGCCAGGAAACAAAGCTAGGACACCTTCAGAAATCGGTGATTTTAAAGCTAACCCAACAGAATATTCAGATCCATCATCTATTTCCACTTTTAATTCAGAAGATTTTAAGAGAAATGCAGTATTTTCCACACCTACTTTGTCTGCGAATAATTCTGTTATGTTGAGCCAGCCACCACGGTCATTATCAAAAAGGGAAAGATTATTGTGGCTGCAAGAGAGAAGGTGTAATGGCATGTATGTTATATGTGACAATGCAGGCTGTGGTAAATGGCGATGGCTAGATAATCCAGATCCCGTGGATTTGCCCACTAAATGGTTCTGCGACATGAATCCAGGTAAACAAGTCAACTAAAATAAAAAGATACACTATAATCTGGCGTTTACAACCTCGTAATACTACAATCCTGCATTTGTCTTGATAATACATTAGAAGAATTGTGTTTATGTATAATAATTTATTTTTAATTATACAGTATTCCGGCGGTACCAGAGGTGTTGGATTACCGAGATTTTACTGCAAAATTTACAGACTATTATACTGTTAGATGCTTGATATAATTTCGCCGATTAGAAATAAATCTATATGAATAGCCAGTAATAATAAACATCGTATTGAAATCAGTAACTAATATTTCATACGATTTTGTTCAGTAAATATAGCGGCGCTTCTATATTAGTATCTTCCATATATATAATTGAATGAAAATATCCCTATTATAAAGCATTTATATTGGGTGTAAGATCAGGTGAATTTAAGTAAAAAGTTCTTAATTCATACACTAAAGCATTCAAGTTAGTCAAGCTACATGTAGTTTATTTATTAGTTTTCACACATATGTACAACAGATAATTACTTTGAGGTTTCTGGAATACGATATTCATATTTAGATTTTAGACGTTCATGTTACGAGCTGATTAGATCAATTAACCAGAAATGGTAGTTTATTTGAAGGACTATTAGGTTTTCTGGATATATCTCAGTAAATAAATGAGTAAATTTTATTGTATTCAAATAGATGTAGAATAATATTGGCTACAATTTTATTTGAACATTTTTTAAATATTTTGTACCGTTTAGAAATTAAATTTTTTGATAGATTATGTGGTAGCCACATCAGATTCTAATATATTATATTTAGAACTGATTAGATTTTGATCCATCCATCCATCAAGTGGTAGTTACTTAAAAGCCTATAAGGTTATTTTGAGCATATTTCAAATAATATTAGTAAGAATTTTGGGTTGAAACTTCTGCTGTATCAATTAAAACTTGTTTAGGCGGGAAATTATGAGCTGCTATTTCAGATATTTTCTTGTTATATGCTTATCGTTTATTGGTGTATAATATTAATAGTTTGAGTTTTCTTAATTCCTTCATATGCTTTCATAATCAGAACTGAGTATATATTTCATAAGGCTTTTGTCTAATGAAATTAACAACACTATTTTTTCTTAAACGGCGAATTTCAATAAAAATCCTATGTCAGCTGTATATCAGTGAATATCACTGGATTCGTCATAACAAAGATTATAGCGGACCCTGGTTCAGTCCTTGGCTAAGTCTAGTTTTTATATTCAAAATATAAATAAATGTCATCACGCCATTTACTCATTCCTTGGCAGGGGACATATACCTTATATACAAGTACCCAAAATCAGCCCACAATACATCTTCAACTAATATTCAACTCTATTTTGATACCACTTTTGTTTCATCCACGTGTATATTTTCTCTCAGTGTACAAACAAGCTCATCTTTTTGTTGCATTTCTCTCGTTTGTAATAGTTCTGTACTAAATAATTTTTTTACTGCTAAATTGTCCATTAAAGCTCACACCAGCAATTTTACTTGCCTATATTAATCCATTTCGCTATTCTTTCAGTCATTATATTAACATATCTTGAGCCACTCAAGATGCAATATTTACTAATCTATCAGTAATATGTATTTGCTATGAACTATACAACTCATAGGAAAATTGACCAATCAGATAACTCAATTCTTCTGTTACGCTGTATTATATCGGTTATTTGCGTTGCTAAGTTGTGTTTCTGTCGCAAACAAATGAATCATATGTAATCGTATAATCCATGAATATAAACAAACAATTATTATTTTTGACATAAATAAATAATTTAATATAATTGGTTAATTCGTTGTATAGTCTTAACATATATAACTCGAGCTTCGAAAATCATCTGAATAAACATTTGCGAACTCGATGTGTTTCCTACAAAACACAACTCCACCAACGGTGTCGTGTTTCCTAGGAAACACATCTCGTCCTCTCCACTGTATATTCGATTATTTTCGAACCTCTTGTTGTATAACTACTGATTATACAAGTCATAACTAATTCAGCCAATGGCATTTGAGAATTTTACTTAGTTACCATGTATAGATAAGCGAATATATCCTTGACGACGTGGTATATTCGCTTTTGTGTTTCACTGGGTCTCATCGTCATACTAACTACCAGTAACACGTTCTTTTATTATCCCAAATGTCAAATTTGTCTTATCTGTTGGCACTAATATTTCCAAAATAATACGTTTCGTGGCAACAACACAATATATTCGATAATACCTGAACACACACGTGGTATTATATATGATTATTCCACGCCATAGTAAATAAGCCAATAAGAATCTTACACGTCATCTATTTTGACCAATCAAAGCAATATATCAGCGAATATACGGCTACCAGTAATATATCCCGTTACCATGAAAATTTTTTAAATAGATAATTCTTTTCGCTTAAACGTCAGTGCCATTTTTTTTGCAAAATGTGTGGTAATTTACGTTGTGGAAGTGGTTCCATTAATAAAATTGATGAAAATAGTGTATCTTGTTGAATAATCTATCCAAATACCACTCAAAGTAAATTTTTTTTTTAGAAATTTTTTTCTGTTGACTTGCAAATTATTACAAATTTTGCTCATAAAAAATTTCTGAAATACCACTCAACCTTCGGTCTCAAGGTGTTTTTGACGAAATTTTTGAATCGCGAAATTTTGACCTAATAATTTGCAAAAACAAAAAATATTCACCTCTATTGATATTAACCACTGATTTCTATATAACACTAGATTGGACATAGACCATATTCTGCCATCTGAGAGCGTTCCCAATTGAACAGGTGAAATTGAGCTTTTGTGACACTTTAGTAAAGTAAAGTGCGCAATCTGAAGCTCTGCCTTCACTCTCTCTACACCGCGCTCGTCACCACCTCTCTTTAGGTCATACCACGAAGTATGGTCCCATACCCATAGACAAGAGAGATAGATTTTTAAATATTGAAGTATCACAAAACATCAATTTTGACCATCATCAATAAACTCATAACAGTGAAAGTTTTGGTTTAGAACGTTTAGAACATAAATTAGCAAACATATCACTCACATTTCTCAAACTAGAACCAACATTATACTAAGTAACCTTTTGAATTGTTTCCTCATTAGTAAACATGAATATGGATAGAATCAAAAAAACGGACTTGCAGTTAATTATATAATTAAGAACTATGCCGACGTTTCGACAGCTACGCTGTTAGGATAAAAAGAATTATTTTTTGCACAACCGGGCATAAATATCACTTTATTGACTCTGTTTGACGTCTGTAATGATATACTTTCTCGCCCGAAAATAAACAACATACAATAAATACATTACATTTTGTCAATATTTAATGTTATATTTCTAAGAAAATTCTTCTCTTCGACACGCTCCTGCCATACCCAGAATACTACCTTTAAATAAAAAAATAGAAAACGAAAAATTGTAACAAATCAAATTCTTACTTTGATCATTAAATATGTTTCATCTGGCACTTCTTTTATAAACTTGTTTATATCATCTCTACAATGAATTTTAGATTTGATTTGAAGCCATTAGAATTTATTTTCAGGAACGCAATTAGTTTTAGAAATGTATTGATCTGAATGTTCTTATTAATTGCGAGACTTGTACTTACCACTGAATAGTTACTCCATAGAGTAGGTTTATAAATTTCCGATCTTTCAGCAAAATATCCTAAAAGTACACTTCCTGTATCTTAACATTTTTCTGATCGCACCATTTAAAATATTCTTTAGAGGCTTTTTCATATAAAATTTTGGACTTCGGGGGAAGTAAATCTTGCACTGCCTTTTTCGTAGCATTTTCAATATCTTCCATTTTAACTATTTTCACTAATATGTGTGAATAATTCGTTGAGATCAATGACATTTATATTTTTCACTTCGCTGTTTCTGTGTTTGTTTAATTACCCCAGCAACAGCAGCAACTGATGAAAAGAACGGCCGACTATGCTTCTACTTTGATTTGAAACGTTATTTTTGCTTATATTAAAATAAGAAAATATTAATACAGAACTGATCTGGTTGTGCAAAAAAACATTGAAGCAACAGAAACTATATCCGTTCGCCCTTAATACATAAATAACTATTACATGGACACATACAAATATGAATACACGTAGTCAATATGTTAAAAGTCATATAATAAAAATAATACATATAGATAAATAGATTTGTTTTAGCGATTATTTTTGACGTTTCTTAAAACCAATAAAATGCTTTATTGTATGTCACGTGTCTGCGTTTTAACCAATCCTGTCATTATTATACTGAGAATAATGCTCTTGTGATTATTCCCGGCAATTTTCTCTGTAGCTTTTTTGTTTTTGTTGACAGATGTCAAATGACAGATAGTTATCATCGACACAAGTAAAAAAGAGCAAAAAAGATAGATTTAGTGCTGTGCCTGATGATGAAATCAAAAAATAATCTAATTAAATATAACTCGAGAGTTCGATAAATTAGAAAATAATTCTCCAGTATCTTTCTCAAACTTGTCGCCATTTGGCAATAGCCACTCAAGCCCTACGGGCTATCGTGGCTATTGCCTGACAACAAGTTTTCGAAAGATCTGTCAAATTATTTTCAATTTATTCTCACCCTCTTGTTATATTATTACTGAAAATAATGACAACTGTAGCTGTCGAAACGTCGGCGCAGTTTTTATTTAAATAATTGAATGTGAGTTCGGTTTTTTATTCTTCCCAAATTTCCTCATTAGTCGATCATCGTATCTTTTTCATTCAACATTGACAACCTATATTGCATTTTATCTAGAACAGTATAACTAGTGTCCATACCTAATACTTACAGAAAAATAAATGTTGATCTTAGCTAAAACTAACGGTATGCCGTACACTACAAGTAACCTTGGCATTTTTCTTATTCATTCATGTAAGCTACTTACGAGTGCATAAAAAAAAATCATCTGTTTCCCTGACAAATGAAACAAATTATAATAAATTTTTACTGGAAATCCAGTAAATGTATATAAATGTGTGCGACATAAATATATTGTTACAGATGCAGCGTTGGCCTCTTGTTCTGTGGCTGAAACTCCTATTCCTAATCGAGTGGAGGATGACCTCGTCCAGAACTGTTACACGACTGGCAGCATCGTCTGGGCCAAGCTGTCTGGCTACCCGTGGTGGCCAGCGATGGTGGATGACTGCCCGGACTGTGAACAGTACTACTGGGTCACTGATGATACGGCTAGTGGTATCCCGGTTAGTTTTTCTTTACATATTTACACATTACAATTTAATTTACAAAATTGAACACTAATTTGCTTCCCGGTTTCAATCAAGTATAAATTTGTCTTTAACTAAGTTTACTCGTTATTCATGCGCGATTAAATTTCTAATTAAATTTTTAAATGAACAATTAATTACATTGAATTGCTTTTTAAATCAACAGAAAAATTTTTATCATTGGTTTTAAAATACGGGACACAATTTTCTTTTTTTAAATTCAATCTTTTTCGGAATAAAACGATATAATTATAAACATATCTTAATATAACAAAATGCAAGTTAAATTTATGTATTTTATTTACAGCTGCTTGAAATAAGAGTTCTTTGCACATATAATGTTGGATAATATAGTGTCGTTGTTGACAATGGTTACGTTAATATTTTAAATAGTATTGTAGTAATACTACAGTTTGAATTGTGTTCTATCTAAATTTCGTATTTTTTTTAGTTCTTTTATTGTATTAATACGTGATTATCTATATCCTAATAAGAAATCTTATGTGTTCAGTACATAATATCCCGCACAATAGTACTTTTAAACGGTACAAAATAGTATTTGATGATACAGAAACATACCTTATTTGTTTATTTTCTATTTACATTTGAGAAATTTAATTTTATTTCGTTTATTTATTTAATTTTTTGATATATATATTTCACTAAGAAAACAGCTTCACAATCAAAATGACGTGTCACATTTCGTAAAAAACTGAAAATTTCCATGGTCTATGAAATTTATGAAATCTAATTTCTTTATTATCTAATGAAAATTAATAAAATTAGTGTAATCAAAACACATATAAAATTAAATATTCTACAACTTTCAAAATAACATAAATTAATCAAGTAAACTACTACTTCCGGTTGACCAATTTTATCCAAAATCTAATCAGCTCTTCATTTAAATATAAGAAGAAATAATACACAAAATTGTATTTTTTGGTATTATAGTATTTGAGTTATGCGAGACGAAAAAATTGCCACAGACTACACACACACATAGACATCATGGCGAAAATAGTAAAATCGTATTGTAGAGGCCCTAAAACGTGCTCATTCATTGAAAACTCACTACCCAATTTTTTGACCAAAAACAATACCTCCCTTACCTAGAGGTAGGCGGAAGGTAAAAAAAAAACTGAAGGGAATTTGTTTGCTAATTTATCCAACCTCTTAGCTTTTTTATAAATCATAAAATAGCAATGGTGGCACACATAAATTATACTTCCCGTATAATTCATTTAAATAATTACATTATTACTACAAATATTTTATTAATTATTAATGCTCATTTTAACGAAATGATCCAAACAGTAATTATATCCATCCATCTCTGTTAACTTGTATGACAAATATTGGTTGATTATATTTGAATTTCCAGTTACGTAATTTTATATTTTCTGGATTGAAAAAATTGGTGCCATTCATACCAAATAATTTCTTAAATTAGAAAACCTGTAAAATTAGGACTGTAAATAATAATAGCAATTTATTTTGCTTTAAAATTATTTATTTATTATTTGGAGTACAAATTATTCTGTAAATACTTCTGAAACTACATTTGTTATGCGTATTACAAATTCTAAACAAAAAACAATTAAACATTTATGTTAACTATACTGCATGTGAAACACTCAAATACATGTCTCAAAAGTTATATTATTTAGATTGAGCAAATTATGGAAATAATATTACATAATATATCTTTTTTATGTTGAATGAACATAAGGAACTCTATGAACGTGAAGAATGATAGCAATATCCAAGCCCCATGACGGATAATGAAGCCTGTCTATTTCAACATACCAATCATATGTCTCATTGATTAGGAACCTTGGATAACGATTTATATATTCGCCATTGAAAGGATTCCCAATATTAATAACACAATAAAAGTCATTTTCCTGTGATTTAGTTAGTTTTGTGTACACATATAATTGGTATTTACTTTCTGTCGTTTTAAAATCAACGACTACGAGCCCAATATCAGTTTTAATACCAGTTGTGTCATTGGCTTTCTTTACTGTCCAAGTTTTATCAGGGTTCACAATCTCAATACCTAACGAAGTGTTGATGAATTTACAGAAGAATTTTGTATGTGAAAACAATTTCAATTCATCGCCTTGGAAATTACAGCCTTTTTCTTTATTCTCACAATATTTAAAGACGGGTTTGCAGTCTTTGCATAGCCAAAATTGACCTTTGTTGAATAAATCTCCGAAAATAAACTCTTTCGTGCAGAAAAAACAGTGAACTGATACAGTAAAATGAAATGTTACCCCATTATAACTGTCAAAAATATCGGTAAGGCTATCCACTTCAATTTCCATGTTCGTCAAGATTTTAGCGGTTCCAATTTTAGTAACTACTAATCGGTGCCCTTTTTGAATATTTAATGTGTATTTAAATTCTGTCGCTGCATCTTGTTTGCCGAGATATTCAAGTTGGAAGGAAATTATTTTACCTCCGACTTTAAATATAGGGACAGTCACCTAGAAAATAATTCATACTAAATCACATATTTTATTAAATAGCTTCATAATCTTAATCTTACACATTTTCCTTTCTGAATAAAATAAAATTATAATAACAATTTTTTGACACCCGGCTGTACAACTTAAGCAAATTTTACAAAAAGAAAATTCTAACAGGTGAATTAAATTTGACATTGTTGCTTTGAAAAAACGTGATTTCCAAGGAAATCAAAAATTACATGAACATTTGGATTCACTATCCATTAATCAAAGTTGCTTATTTGATAGTATTGCCTTGGAAAAACTGTTGATTTCCAAGGTAATAAAAGACTAGATCGCAGATGTGTTTACCAAATAATCAGCCTTGATTAAGAACTGTTAATGAAGACTGCCTGGTCAACAAATATTACTTTCTTTTGAAATACTGTTGATCTATTAGATAATCAACGATAATCAACAAATAAATCTAACCTTAGATATGTAAATATTGACGAATTCAAAAAGAAAATGTTTTTACATTTTACCTTAACATGCAACATGAACAGCCGGCTATTAAACGCAATGAGAAAATAGGTACGTTTGTATGATCGAGATGTAAGCTCGACTTCCAAGGAACAGCAATTCCCAAGCAATTTGCGGGGATGTTTATTTCTGCAATGATCGGCCAATTCAGTTTTGAACCCTTGCCAATGACAAATATTATTTTCAGCAAATTTGCATTTATACTGTCTGAAGTCACAAGCAAACTCATGCGAGTGTTCAAATACATTAGTAAATGGTAGTGTTTCTATACAACCGTATCTTCTGTAACTACATAAGAAACGTGTAAGTTTGGCTGCATTCTCATAAATATGATTCCGAATTCCCCTTTTATCATTCATAGTATTGCATCGTCCACAAATTGTAATCTGTGGAAATATGTAAATTGGACCAATAGACAAGTAGTTTCTGCAATATGTGCATTTTAATTTCATTGAATACGAAGCCATTTCTGGATAACGAAATGCAACAGGTTAAAATATTATCACACTTTTCACAAGAATTATAACAATGATAACTAGATTTCGTAAAACAAACTAACAATTTGTATAATATAAATTATCGAAAATATGTAACTTTACATTTTCATGTCGTGGTGACGAATAGCAGACAAAAATGATTGACTTACAATACAAATAAGAAGAATCGTTTTCCGTTAAGCTGATTCATTTCGTAACGAACGTCGTATAGCTGCTGCCATCTTTGACTAAAATTATGCGGTCAAATTCAATTTTGATTTTACAGGCAGTCCATTTATTACCTCCCGCACATACCTATATGTTTTCTTCCACGATAACTCAAAATCTAATAAAGATATCATTTTGCAATTTCATATTTAGAATTTGAATATTTAAGTTACGAGCTTACTAGATTTTGGAAGCAAGATATCAACCAAAAGTGGTAGTTTATTTAAAGACCTATCAGGTTTTTTAACATATCGCAGTTCAGACAGATTCAAAAAAACGTATAGTAGCATTGGATACAATTAAGTAATTTTTTTTTTCTCTATTTTATACCGTTTAAAAGTTGGTTAAACGGGAAGTTTATGTTAAAACACCAGATAATTGCTGTAATTATTATTTTATTTAATAGTACATTTTATGTCATGCTTGCAGAACTGGTACCACGTGGTCTTCTTTGATAATAGTCAAGTAACAAGACGATGGATACTGGTTAAAAATTTAAAATCGTTTAAACACAATCCAGATTTCGATAAAAAATTTAAAATAAAACAAGTATTCAAGAAACGATTGGATATGGCCAAACAAGAAGCGACAGTAGCTATATCTCTGCACATAAGGGATCGTTTGAAGAAGTATAGTTTCTTGGCCTTATGGGACCAAGAAATCCCAGAATACTTAACTTCCGATGAGGATTTAGATGGTGATGAATCATACATTGATTACGAAAAAAGAATTAAGAAGAAAATCATACAACGAAAAAAGGCTGCTCTCAAGAATAAATACCAAGGTGTTCGCAGCAAGAATGAAACGTGCATTACTTATACAAATGGTAATCAACAAAGGGAAAACAAAAAATCTGTACCATCTAATAAAGATCTAAAAGTTAGTAACTCAGAACATACAAGCAAGATCCTAACTGATAAGACATTTACTAAACGCAATAATTTAACTGAAAGTAAAGTTGATCATTTCATTAAAGATAAAATAGTTTCCGAAAATAAAAGTATTCCTCAAGAAAAGTGTAAAGGTAAAGAAAATATGAAAGATACATCAAAACAAATTTTTGAAAGCAAACCACCAAATAACTGTATTGCGAAAAGCATAGATACAGGTTTGGATAACTCAAATAACTTGGAAAGTAGACCTGTTGACCATTTACTTAAAGGAAGTAATTATACCTGCGATAAAGATTTAGCGCAACATATATACGATGGTTTCTTAAATATGTATAAGAGTGGAAAACATGGTGAACAAGAAATTGAAAAGGTGTACAAAGAAATGTGCAGCAAGAACAACAGCAGCGAATCATCTCCAAAAAGTGATATAAATAAGGACTCAGTTAAATGTATTTCGAATAGCGTAAAAGATGAAAATAAAGACAAGAAAAATGAAAACGGAGAATCTACATTGAAGAATAAATCACTTGAAACATCACATAAGGAAGATCTTCATATCAAGAAACGTAAAAAAGAAGAAAAACCGTTTAGTGGAGATATTACCATTGAGAAAAAAGTTAAGAAATCATTTATAGTTCCTGTAAAAAAAAGTTAGTTTTAAGTTTTGTTCGTTAGGTTAAGTATATCCGATTTTATGTCCTATTATTTATTTTTAAAAATGAAGATTATATTTTAATATCGGTAAAACCGTAGTTTACGGCCAATTGTGATATTAGCTACGGATCGCCAATGATATTTGGTGGATATGACAGTTTGGGGTGAACAACAAAATCTAGTAAATTTGCATTATGAAAATGCTGTTGAACAAATTCGTGTTTATTCATCCTCAAAACTAAAATAAATCTGAGTTTCAATTGTTTTTCTTTAACTATGACCGGCTAAAGGAACTTGGATCTGCAGCTAACGTCTCAATTGGCCGTAAACTACGGTTTAGCCTTAATATCAGTTAAGATATAAATTAATATGTAAGTAGTACGAGTTCCATTTTTGTGTATTTTGCTTATGTTACGCCAACACGATTTTGTTTGATGTGCGATGAAAATAAGAGCACCGCTATGTGCATTGCACAGAACTATATGAAACTTCGTTGCTTATTTCACTACGGTTAGTTTGAATTGTTTTTCATATTATTAGTTTTTTTTTTATAGATTATTGTATAGTGTAGATATGCTTTTGTGTTATTTTGATTCTTTTCATTCAAATTGATCGATTCTATTTTGTTTCGTTTGTCAAATTCTTTTATGAGTTCAGACAAATGTTCATTTTACAGCCTCATCCAAACTACTTGAACTCGTATCACAGTATAAATGCTTTTTGCATTTATACTTGCTCATATTTAAAAATAAACTGAAAAAACTCATTTGAAGTTACAATTCTCATGTGATTTTTGCTGTACCAGTATGATACCCTGTCATACACTTTTCATCCCACATCAAACAATTGTGTTTGATATGACATAGACATGGCGTAGTTTTGATGTTGGTTTCAATCATATGTCGGAATAAGTTTTAATTCGTTTTATTTTTGTTGAAACTTTATAGATTAGCGAAGCTATATCTAGTCCTGAGGGCGAGAGTCGAAGGCCCTAGTGTTGTATAACATTCTGGAATTAAAATTTCATAAAAATCTAAAATTTTGCAAAACATTTGCAAAATTAGTAATTCACTTAAATATTATTTGTTTTGTATTATAATAAACTATTGATACAATTTGAACTATCTAGCACAAGTAGATGTTTACGTCATTTGTTGTATACATTGGATGAGTGAGTAGAGATAATTCAAGGAGCAAAGATAATGCACAATCTTGCCTAGGACGGATATCGGTTTGTTGGCCTATACAGGTTTTTCACCGTCAAAATTTTTGATAAACACAGTCGATACCCAGTGCATTCCAGTTACATCGTTTTAGAGTCGCTAAATATTAATTAAAATATATTTTAACTCAAAATAATAAATAAAATATGATGTTTGCCATCTCTAAGACGGTACTAGTATTTTTTTCTACATACATTTGTGAATTAGTTTAAAAAACTATTTTAGCTCAGTTTTATGAGATTTTTGTTTTTGAAACGTCCCTATTTTCACAATAATAACATCTCTTTTTAAATATTATTTTCATAATGTTAATAATTGTTTAACTGTTCTCGCACTCCAATATATTAATAAAGATTTGTATAAAACAGAAAACAAGCATGTCTTTATTTTTAAATAAGATAGCCTGTTTAGAAAAAATAATCTAATTTTTTAGGGCCATAATCGCCTGGCATACAGTAGAAAATATAGGTTGTCAAAGCGATATGCAGCCGCAGTAAGAAAACTAATTTTTGCCGCTTAAACAAATGTAAATAATACCCCTACATCAGATTGTTGCAATCTGTGAAAGGATGTATTGTTACAACATAGTATTTCTAAATATAAGGAAAGAACTTGCAAGTAAACCACATAACTTTTAAGTAGACCTAAAATATACACTCTCGCATAATACAATATATAAAATTATTTTTTATGAAGCAATAAACTACTTAAAACATATATTCTTTCACAACTTTTTGTATTATGGCTTTTATTTGGTTGTACCGGTACGACTATATTATCTCAGTGTAGTATTGACGTCGTTGTCTGATTGGATGAGAGCATAGACAATGAGAAAATGGAAATTGTTGGTATTTGATGTGTTATTATTGTTCAAAGGCTGTGTACATAATATTTGTTAAAATTTACAAAAATGAAGACTAATAATTATAAGGACGTCAAAATGCGTTTTGCTAATAGTGTTTATTTTTAGGGTTAAATATCTGTCAAAAGTTTTTCTTGTTATATAAATTTAACAAATTTTAGAAAAGTTATTTGTTTTAAGTATATCAAAATGACACGAATTCGAGATTTATTAATATCATTGCGTGCCAAACGAGTTCGACAGTTATACAAAAGTGATAATGTATCATTTGATGCATTTTGTAATGACAATTCAACCGAAGATTTACCAAAAGTAAAAGAATCTTCCCTATCAAACAACTGTGCAAAGGTTATTATAAACAAATAATTTATCTCCATTATAAATTACCTCTTTTATACATTACAGGCTGATAGATATGAACGGTTCTCAGATGCCAAAGTCGAAGGAAACTCTTGTTTTCGCCCTAGTTCAGTAACGGTTACATTATTGTTTATACTCATGGCTGTATGTTTACTTGTTCCTATTATATATTTGTTATATTGCTTCGACGTTCTTCACGGTTGGAAACACGAATCAGTATTACTGCACAAAAATTCTATTAAAGATGAGGTAAATATTTTTACATGATTTACTACAAAATCAATTTATTATAAACAAATAATTTTTGGTACTTTACATTACAGGTACATTATTCTCCTAGCTTATTAACCCGTCAAATTTTAAATAATCTGGAACAAATAAAGCACACCAAAGATGAAGTTATTAAACAGCTTCCACCTCCACCACCCCCAGACTACAATCAATGTAAGAAAACATCAGCAAACATGCGTTTCGACTGCTACCCCGAGAATGGGGCCTCCGCTTCGGCCTGCGAAGCCCGAGGCTGTTGCTGGATCCCCATGAAGAAGAAACGAAAGCTCAACGATACTCTCGACGTGCCATATTGCTTCTATCCGCCAAAATATGGCGGCTACAAGTACTTGAATGTTACAAAGACTGCTTATGGATTAGATGCATACATGCAGCGAACTTTTAAGAGTGCCTATCCCGATGATATTGAAGTGGTTAAAATGGTTGTGAAATTTGAAACTGAGACTAGATTGCATGTAAAGCTGATGGATCCGAATCATGCGAGATTTGAACCTCCGTATCCGGAAGTTCCGCTTGTTGATAGAGCCTGGTCTAATACTTCATATTCCATCATAATTGAACCTAGTAAAGTTGGATTCAAAGTTTTGAGGAAGTCGGATAAAACTATAATGTAATAATATTTCATTGAAATTATGTTTATATTTTGCGTTCATAATGAAGTCATTACGAAACCCAATTATATTTCGAAAGAACTTTCATTTCGATACAATATTTCTTGTTTTAGAAAGTTGCTACTTGATAACAATTTACTTAACTCAGAAGTAACGTAATCTTTCAAATAATTGAATACATTTTAATCCAATGTTACCAACTACAGTATTACATATGTAAATTTCCGTAAATCAATTCAGTTTATTATAGCAGGGAAAAAAATGTTAGAATATAAATGACGCAAAATATTTTTAAAAAATAGTACTAAGAACTTATTTTATAAGAGTTTTTTCGCACTTTTTAATATACTATTCTTTTCTTTTAGATTTAATAGTATGAACATTGGAGCGTTCATATTTTCAAATCAGTTTCTGCAGTTAAGCGCTCTACTACCTTCTAACTATATTTATGGGTTAGGAGAACACAGATCATCGTTTTTGTTATCCACAAAATGGCAGAGATTCACCATGTTTAATATTGATCAATTACCAATTGAAAATGTAAGTAACTTTTGTTTTTCATGTTTTAATTGTGTCGCATGTAAAATATTATGATGAATAAATCTAGATCAGTAATCTAACTCAATTATGATTATATATTAGCTGTGTATGTACATGTTAAGCATTAAAAACTTGATTAGATTAAGTAAAATCATTGTTTATTCAAAGTTATGGAAACAACATTTAACGTACGCTTTTGACTACCAGAAACTTTCAGTTCGCACACTTATTCGGTAAAATAAAAACAAAATCAATTTTATTTTATATTGATGTTTTAATTTATTTGTACAATTTTTCGGAATGAATTTAATTTTTAATATATTTCCGTAGGGTATGACTAGTTTGTAACAATGGCACAAGTGATTTTTTTTGATATTCTAAAAACCTTAATTATCTGGGTATAGATTGCCAAAGCGATATTCAACCCTAGGAGATGAGACTCCGAAAGCCACTATAGTCTATTCCACGAGACCTTTCATTAAAGGGACAAATATAGTTCTGTGATTGGTTAAAAAAATACACTGTACCATTACAAGCATTCGGCGGTATACGCTCGGAATTTTGAACTTATTCATACGCACAACTAAAGTATAAATTGCTCGGCTGTTGTGCTTTATTATATATCCTTATAGAAATATATAGATTTTAAAAAAATTATAAATTTAAGCATAAATATTTCTAATAAACACAATGTAATAGCAACAAGATAAAATAAAAATGCAGTGGGCAATGCTATATCTACATCCTACATATAACTCAAAACAGTAAAGTGTAGTGGACATTTTAACAGTGTATACGTGTTTGTATTTCACAAAGCGTTTAGTACGTGTTCGAGGACCAATCACAACACAAGAAACCACGTGGATTTGTGTCCCTTTAAAGAAAGGTCTCGTGGAATAGACTATAATGTCGCCTGTACATTCTTATTTCAAAATCTCAAAAATTGCAGTAGAAGAGAAAGCATATTTATTTTCACTTCATAAAATTGTCAAATATTATTTTTGTGTGATTTAATAATGGACTTTTGACTCAGAATGTACCATTAGCTTTATACTTGGGTGGGTGAAATTATATACTCTTAAAAGGTGTAAATACATATCTATTTAAATAAAAGAATTGTACTACATGTTAATTATTTTTAGTCAAATTTGTACGGAACTCATCCACTCTACATGTCTTTGGAATCCAGTGGTAACGCACATGGAGTATTTTTACTCAACAGCAACGCGATGGGTACGTTGTTATTTAATTTATAGGTTTTCTTTTTATATACAATTGTATACATTTGTAGATGTAATATTGCAACCCTCTCCTGCTATAACCTTTAGACCAATCGGAGGAGTGTTAGATTTATTTTTCCTGCTTGGTCCAACTCCTGCGAATGTGGTTCAACAATACACTGATATTGTTGGAAAGCCGTTTATGCCTCCAGTATGGGGTCTTGGTTTCCATTTGTGCAGGTATTTTATAACATTTACCTAGCTATTAGTATAGTGACTATAATATTTAGATGGCTGTTGGGTTATTTCGCATTTGTATTTATTATTAGAAAGAAGAGATTGTTTCAGTTTTTCTTTTTAGATTTGGTTACAAAACATTAAACGACACAAAAAAAGTTTGGAGGCGAACTATTGATGCCGGAATTCCACTTGTAAGGGATTAGTTTTTATTTTTTATTTTTTAACCTAATGAATTTATTTTTGAAGGATGTTCAATGGAACGATTTGGATTACATGTCGTCTAACAACGACTTTACTCTAAACACTACTTCATACGGCGGTTTACCCGACTTCGTGAAGGAGCTTCACGCACATGGAATGCACTACATTCCTCTCATAGATGCGGGAGTCAGTGGATCCGAAGCGGCGGGAACTTATCCTCCGTACGACACTGGCATAGAAATGAATATCTTCGTAAAAGTATGTAGAAAACAAATTAATATTATCTATTTTTTTATACCGGTTTTGTAGGATATAGGAAAATACAATGTTAAAATATTCATTAAGCTATAGTTCATTCTCTGTGAATTTTTGAACAAAAGTGTAAATAGTAAAATGTTCATAAACAGAAACTGCACCAAATGTACCTAAATTTATTAATATAATAAGATAGATATATTTGAAGGAAAGTAAATAACAACGTAGTTTTATGTACAATTTTTTTCGACGCCGGTGTAAAAATGTCTCCTTGGCAACATTTTTACTCCGACGGTAGATAAAGTAAAATATTATGAAAAATATTAAGCATAGTAAGGTTTGGTTGTAATTCAATAATATGACAGTTAAAAATGGTACCTGAATAAACAAAAATAACAAAACAACATTTCTATGGTAAATTGAAATGAAGACGCATGTAATTGTCCAACTCGCTTCGATTGTCGTGTAATACAATTATGTAATTAAATGGACCTTATTGCATGCACTTTTAAATTCTGAACAACTTTTGTGATGAAAATTTACCTACAAAAAAAAAAATAATAACTTGAATTCTACGACCTGTATAAGTTGTAATTAATATATTTTTTAAACTTTTATTACATCTAGTACGATGTTTTTGGGTCTATGATATATATGACTCATTTGCCATTTTGTTACTTTAATGAAGGACCTAATTTTTTAAAATTATTTGTTTTATCGTAAAGAACGCATCGGGTCTTCCATTCATCGGCAAAGTATGGAACCATGGGACAACAGTGTGGCCTGACTTTACTCATCCCACTACCGTGGACTACTGGACATCAATGCTGCGGTCTCTCCACGACAATTTCGAGTTCGACGGCGCGTGGATCGACATGAACGAACCCTCCAACTTCTTATCTGGCTCCACCACTGGGTGCCCGCCCTCACCGTTAGAGAACCCACCCTATGTCCCGGCGGTTAGAGGCGGACAACTCAACTACAAAACCATGTGTATGACTTCGTTGCAGTATGCTGGTGTACATTATAATGTTCATAATTTGTTTGGATTCACTGAGGCCATCATTACTAATTTGTAAGTTTTTTATTATGTTCAATTTTGTTAGTAGATTAACAAGAGGGTTTGTATTTATAGTGCACTGGCAGAAATTCGAGGGAAACGTCCATTTGTAATATCTAGATCGTCATTTTCTGGACTGGGACATTATGCTGGACATTGGAGTGGAGATGTGTACTCCACGTGGAATGACCTAAAATTCTCAATACCAGGTATAAACGAAAATTAATACTACACAGCATATAGATTGATAAACCGATAGCGTGTCTGGTAGGTTTGCCTTTGAGGACTGCTATAAATTAGCAGTTGTTGTACATTTTGACAATTTGATAAATAACATTTATAAACAAAAGCAGCAAATGCATAACAACGAAGCACACTTTGAGATGCAATTAAATGTTTTAAATATAGGTATTGACAATCATATTTTAAGAGAAAATATTTTCCATGCAGTCGAACATAATACGTTATATGCAACTAGTACATAATCGGACTTTATAGACTCGCCTTATTTATTAGACCTAAATTATGTACTTGTTACATAAACTACTATTATTATATTAATTAATGCGTCCGTAAAACATTCTTACTCATTTAAACACAGTTCATATGTTGTACTTCAATTTCACGAAATAAATAATAGCTCCGTGGTAACGTGTCGGACTGTGGATCGTGAGATCCTCAGTTCGAATCCCACTGCCGACAGTTACAAATTTAAATTTACCCCTGTGGTTCCCCTTCCACTAACATCCTTGGGGGCTATGACTTGACGGCTGGTAACCGCATTTCATACGAAAAAATATATCACTTACCGAGATCTGCGTAAGCAGAGTGCCACACCCATAATGGATAAAAGGCGTGATGATATATTTATTTATTTATTTTGATCACTAAAAATTGGCATATACTTTTATTGTATTTTGTATATAATGTAAACCCTAAAAAACTCACTGGTGCAGAGAGCATCACCATATCTCTTAAATATTTCGAGATATGTCGGTTTTTGATGTTTTACGAAGTGCAACTTTGAGGAACTGCAACTCAAAAATTACGCAAGATATCGAAAAATACTCTTCAGTTTTGTGTTATTTGTGCATATTATAGCACAATAACAATTTTTTTTTAATTGAAAATTTTCGAATTTTTTTTTTAATTTCGATCAGCGATATCTCAAATAATAAACGAGATACGAACTTGCAGACTAAACCATTGGCTTTAGCTCATCGAAATACATAAACCCTAAAAATTTCAGAATATTCGGATTGTGGATTGAAATTTTAAAGCAAAAAGTCTGAAAATGGCCTTTTTCAGGCCAAACGTCATTTTTACACTTTTTGCTCTAACTCTATAACGCGTAAAGCAATTTTAATGAAATTTTACATAATTACATGCATGAAACGCACAGAACTGAGTCTATTTTTCAATATCTTTAATAGATTTTGAGTTGCAGCCACTCAAAGTAGCATTTCGAAAATCATCGAAAATTGCCATATCTCTATAAATTTAAGAGATATGACGATGCACTCTACAGCATTGAGTTTCTTATGATAGAAATACAATAAAAGTATATGCCAATTTTTAGTGATATTTCGTGAAATCTGAAATTGTGCAGAACTTTCTTAACATGTAACCCTCTCGATAAAATTTCTCTCGTGGATAATTCCTCACTTTACGCACTTGTAAAGTAAATAACTATAATTATATTTACTTTATTGATAATAAATGTTGCGTTCGATATGTATTTTCTTTTTCTACTATTATTTTGGGACAAAATAAATTCACCAACTGGTGCTATTATTATGCGACGGAAGGAGTATCATATACTGAAATCTGCTTTGAACAGAGTGCCACACCCAGCAATGGGTAAATGGCGTGATAATATAGTAATTTATTTTATTTTTTATCGATCACAGCTATTCATAACACTTTCTTTTTTCAGAGCTGCTCAGCTTCAGCTTATTCGGAATTCCTCTGATGGGTGCGGATATATGCGGCTTCAACGGAAATTCCACAGCACCACTCTGCAACCGTTGGATGCAACTGGGTGCGTTCTACCCATTCTCCAGGAACCACAACACAGATGACGGCATTGTAAGTATTCTGTATGTGTAACTGTTATATGTAGTATCATACAGAGAGTTTGTAATTTTAGGAGCAGGATCCCGTCGCCATGGGGCCCCAAGTCGTGGAATCGTCACGCAAGGCGCTGAAAGTGAGATATGCACTGCTGCCGTATTTGTATACACTGTTTTGGCGCGCACATACACAGGGGGATACTGTTGCAAGACCACTGTTCTTCGAGTAAGTAGCAAAAACCCAAATTTAAAGTTATTTGTATTAGCAATTCTTTATTTTTTATTACTTTCTTATACGTAATGTAAGGAAGTATAACATACATGAAAAATTTCGATTTATTTTACCAAGTTCAACAGGATTGCTTTATTTTTCTTTAACCATGCTAATGCAAGGGATGCCGTCTTATAACGACGTCCGAATTAAAGAGATATATTTGTTGTTTTTTTTCTACAAATTATAATTATAATCCTAAATGAAACTCTTGACCACAGTGGCTGTTTATGGATCATACCATCTTTTCATACATTTTATTGGCTTTTTAGTTGATAATAATAGTTATTTACTTTACAAGTGGGCAAAGTAAGGAATTACCCACGAGAGAAATTTTAGCTCACAAAGCCGAAGGCTGAGTGAGATAATTTTATCGAGTGGGCAATTCCACTTTGCCCACGTATGAAGTATAAGATTTAACCAACACTTCTTAATAAATGAAAAATTTATTAAAGAAATATTATTTGACAGGGACATATGCTTTAAATTTTTAAATTAAAATGTCAATCGAAGTAGTTACCAAGGTGTTGTGTGTTATTATTATTGTTATAAATAAAAAAATACCCACTAGTGGCTTTCCTCAAAATTATACCCGCTAGTGGATAATCTGTTACTTTGCTTGTTTAAAATCGCCATAGTTATAGAGCATTTATTGAGAGGTTTTGGATAAACAAGTTTAATTTATATGTCCTATTACAGGTTTACAAAAGACAACAACACGTACCATATTGATGATCAGTTCATGTGGGGAGATGGCTTCATGATCACTCCCGTCTTACAAGAGGTAAATGTAATTTATGTACACAATTTTAATCATTAGAATGGTACCAAGAGTTCTGTTTTTGAAATAAATGAATATATCATGACTCCTTTCACCTATAAGGGTTGTGGCAACTCTGCTTACGCAGATCTCGATAACTGATATGTTTTCGCGCATGAAGTGTGGTTACCAGCCGTCAAGTCATGGTCTTTTTACATGTGCTAATATTTGTTTTAGTTATCTGTAATACACTAGTGGTCGTTGAAACTGGAAAATAAAAAATTAATAGAAATAAACGTTGTAAATTCAGTAGCGAAGATACTTATTATTAGTAGAATAGATGATAAAAAATTGGACTCGCTAAGCACATCCGTTCAGCGAATATGCAGATTTAAACTTATTTATCGAGCAGAGTAGTAAAATTGTATTGTTATCAAGTAGCATGCTTCGCCAAAGACAAAAGCTTATATTTAAACCAGTAGGTGTTCGAGGGAATGCGCGAGAGCGGGTTATCACTTCGTGATATAGCGGCTCGAGTAATTCGCAGTATGATTTCACGTATATGACGACAGTGGGTATAATCAGGTGCAAAGAAACGGCAGACAAGGTCAGGAGCCCTCTTCAAAAGGATAAAACGTTATCTGGCTCGGCTAACGTTACGAGACCGTTCTAAAAGTTTGTGCACTTTCAGTACGGCAGAGATTGACATTGGCAAGGTATTCAATATCTGTACAACGTATTTGTCACCGTTTGGCAGAATTTGAGCTGCACTGTTGCGGCTTTCACTGATCATGTGGAATAGAACAATCAAATTGTGTTTTCTGAAATTGTTTTTCTTTTTGATGTGGCCTATATACGTATAATTTTTATAACTCATTTTTAAATTATAATTTTTTTATAAACAGTTATTATCTAGAATTGCTATTACTAAGTAGTCTTACAAAAGGACTATTGACAACAGGCTCATTTATTTAGTTAGTTACGATACAGAAGCTTTTATACTATTATCTGATCTGTAATGGGTAAAAAGTACTCGAAATCTTAGTCATACAGCATTTATCTATAATGTTTCATAATAAATAAACTGGTTAGAACAAAGGAATGAAGTCACAGTTGTTTATATAAATATATATAACTTATGCGTCATACGACGACTACACAACGAATTATGGTGTGGTAAGCAATTTCTTACGACTGAAATTCGCGTCTAGTACGCATTCCTGGTACTATAAACACTCAGCGATACATTGACGAGATCCTAATACCGGAAGTTGCTCCACATATTTAGCTCCGTCCAGAAGCCGTATTTCAGCAAGATTACCATACGTCGTGAAATTATGAGGGATTATGATAGTCATTATTCACGAAGATGAAGTTTGCGTTACGAGCCGTAGGCGAGTGCTGCAAATCATCCAAGTTGCTGAGTTGATTTTTTTTTTAATTATAAGAAATTGTACTTATTTTATATAAATAAAATCACGACATTTCTGGGTGTCATGTTATTTTATGTTTCCACGGAGCTATATGCTCCATTAAATTTGTGTCATTATTTTAAAAACTTTCTTTTCTTCGCAGAATCAAACATCAATAACCCCGTACTTCCCAGCGGGCACATGGTACAACTACTACACGTACGACACCATCGTGAGCCACGGTGAAGTGTTCCCTGTGTCCGCTCCACTGGACACCATCCCCGTGTGGGTACGTGGCGGTCATGTGCTGCCACAGCAGACGCCCGCCGCCACCACGCAGGCCACGCGTCGCTCGCTTATACAACTCCTGGCGGCCGCTGACAACGATGGACACGCAGCTGGACACTTGTACTGGGATGATGGCGAGTCTTTAAGTAAGTGAATTGTGTCCACGTTTCATAATAGTGAAACAAATTCTTTATAGTATGATAGGATAATAATATTTCGAATGTTATTTGTCGTGAAACTTACACATTGCGCGGTTTTTTTTTTATTATTATTATTAATTACATTAATCCAATTTAGAAAAAAGTATTGAAAGCATTCGTCAAGTCCACCATTTTGTATTAAAATGGTGGAGAAAGATGGGTAGAGTTACTAGCATTTTTACACTGGCGAGCAGAAAAACCGGGACACTTCAATACACAGCTGATTCTGGGGTAAATAGCTCCGTGGTAACGTGTCGGACTGTGGATCGTGAGATCCTCAGTTCGAATCCCACTGCCGACAGTTACAAATTTAAATTTACCCCTGTGGTTCCCCCTCCACTAACATCCTCGGGGGCTATGATTTGGGCTGGTAGCCGCACTTCATACGATAAAATATATCACTTACCTAGATCTGCGTAAGCAGAGTGCCACACCCGTAATGGGTAAAAGGCGTGATGATATATTTATTTATTATTTCTATTTTTGAAAAAAATGAAATTTATCGTT
This sequence comes from Poecilus cupreus, assembly GCA_963942605.1. Classification (NCBI taxonomy): domain Eukaryota; kingdom Metazoa; phylum Arthropoda; class Insecta; order Coleoptera; family Carabidae; genus Poecilus; species Poecilus cupreus. Next base: position 23,515,477 of record OZ012718.1, read on the forward strand.
TTCAGTTTCATTCAAAATCAGCACAGCGTATTTTCATTAAACTTATAAATTCCAAGTTTCGCTAACATATCTTATCTCGTTCATGAAATTTGCGCACACGGACAAACATCCATCCATCCTCACACACAGACATCATTGATACAAGCCAGCAACAGGGCCTGGTCTAAACTTCGCAGAAATCATCGAGTAGGTAGGCTTACTTTTGCTCGTATCCACAATTGGACGGCGGAGTCACAGAAATATAATAATACTTGAAAACTGATGTTGAAAAGACGAGCCGAGAGAGTATAATATCTCAATAAAAAATTTGAAAACAGTACCAGATACAATTTTCGTTTAAAAAATGTATAAGCGCGAGGCTATATGATGGACATCAGACTTTTTGCATCTTCATACATAAAATGTCGCTATTTATTTTTGTTTACGAACCAGATCTGAAAATATATGAATATTTTCAAGTATCCTTGTTTTTTGCTCGCCGGTGTTCCTGGAATATTTGTCAGTCTATAACCGTTTATTATGTGTTAAAGTTCTCAACAATATACAATTGTTTAGATTCCGTGGAGGAATTAAAGTTCTCGTTGTTGAACTTCACGTTGCGCCCAGGCGAGCTTCGTACCAGCGTCATGTGGTGGGGCTCAGAGCAGCCTCCCAGTCTGGGTCGTGTTACCGTCCTCGGCGTCGCTACGCCCGTCTCCGCTGTCTTCGTTAACCAGGTCGTTCAAAGCTTCTCCTACAATACCATATCGAAGGTATGAAATCCTAGAATATCAAAAAATAATTCAAAACATTATATTTGATTTCTTGATAGTTTAAAGCTAATTTAAATTTTGTGAAAATAAAAATCGAAATAATCTTGCATATTGCAGTAGTAAATCAATTACGGGTGCGTTCTGTTAATTTATCAAAGAGCTCTGTGATAGTCTGTAATTGCTTTTCGACCAGTGTGCCACAGGCATAATAGATTTCGATAAATGAACTAACAATAATTTTCTTTCAGTTCTTGCTTATAGACAACATAAACGTTACAATGAAAAGCTCAGTTGTTATTAATTGGAAGTAGAGGGTAAGTCTCAATCAATCAATCATTAGATTTATGAGTCTGATTATTGTGCTGTTTTAAATATGCTTAAGCCTCATTCACATAAGCAATTAGTTTTAAGGTTTACAATTACGTTTACGTTTAAGAATAGTATATTCTACAACAAGTAATGAAATGGCACATATTCCACACGAGCAAAAAGTTTGTAGTCCGAGCTAATCGAGTGTGGGATATGTCATTCCGTTTCATGTTGTAGACTATACTTTATATAACAAGATTTTGAAAATTATGAGAAAAATACAAATATAAAACTGTTGAAAACGTCATACTCAAATAAAATTAAAACAAACAGACGTAACCCTAGTAACAAGATACTTCATATATCGCGCTAATATGCGGCTCTGATTCGTCGAAATTATTCCATACGTGGCGTATGGATTGATAGTTGTTCCAATACAGTTTTTATTTGTAGAATGTGTAGTTTCCAAAACAATGTTGAAATATTGTTTCTATGTTACCATACGAGAACGTTCACACTACCCAAATGCGGTGTACTGTTAAAACTAAAGTTTGTAAACTTCAAACTTTTGGTTTAGGTTTGCTTTTATGTTAAGCCATGAAGTAACAAGCATAAGATGAAATAAAACTATCTGCTCAAGTCACTAAAACTATTTAAGATCTTTTATGTAAACGATCATGTTGTGTTCTTAAAACGTAAAACCAAAATGTAAAACTAATCTTTATGTGAATGAACCTTTATATTATGAATTATATGTTGCTATGAACATTTTAATGTTACTTATATTTCATGTGATAGAATAAAATATGTTAATGGTAACCATTCCTTTCATTGTTACCTTCATATTCTTTTATTTATTAAAAATATAGTGGACCTTTTATTTCAAATTCACCTGCAGGTGGTCTTGAGAACCGTGGTAACATACATTTTATTAGTGTTTAATTTTCTTTACCCTGATGTTTTACTTTAGTTACAGAGTGTTACCAAACCAAACTATTAATATTTCCATCAATAATACTGTACACATTTTATTTGAAAAAGTATCAAGAAACCCAAACCCAGATATTCATAACCAAATTATAGAATACGTTGCTGTATTCTATTTCCTATAACAATGAAACATTGTCAGCTATTCAAATTATTTATTTCAATAACTGATAAAGAGTGTTTATTATCGATAGTGACATACGCAATTTTTACTATTTATTTATTGTTTTGCTGTTTCTATTTCAATGCTTTCCTAAATATACAGGATGGTCGGAAAAATTGTGATAAGCTTCAGGTAGAACGGTTCTTTGATTAATTCTGAGTGGAAAATTCTAATGCAAAAAATTTGTACTGCCTTTTTCGAGCCACACGGAGACTATGTGGCTTTACTAAGGGCCGTACAATTGTGTAATTGTAATATTGCGTGTAAAAGATTTCATCTTTTTAAATTCAAATTATAACTAAACATTTAGGATATTTATTTTTGTTTTAAGCCGCACTGTTTTCTCGGTAGAAGGGGTAGCAACAGTTGGTTTTCGTGCGGTATTGTCCTAGTGCTAACCTTGTTTACGACAAGGGGTTTCAGACTTGTTTGGCGGGTTTGATACGTGATGTTTATTGTATGATTCTGTTGCGACTTGCTTGTGTAGCAAAACTGGATGAACTGATAAGTACGAGCTACAAATCAGTGAACGCAATAACATCTGCTAATTCGCAGAAACAGTATTATACAGAATCGCCACAAGTTCATTTTATTTCTGCGTATAATATAGTGGTGATCAGTGCGTCTGTGTAATATAAAATCTTCTAAAAATGGAGTTGCCTATACAAAGTATTCTTATGTTTAAGTCTTGGCCTAAAGTAAAAGTAAATCGAAATGATTCTGAAATTATTATGTTTTCAAAATACTTCAATGCTGTTGACAAGTAAGTAGAGCTAATGAAATTCATAGTGCGTTTTCATGTCTTTACAACCCTAATTTAGGAATAAAATTGTGTCTCATATGACAAACAACTTTGAAGAGGACGAACCAAAGTCTAAAGATGTAGCAAACATTTTCCGAATTGAAGGAAACAAGTGTTATAATATATTAAAGTACGATTTAGCCTTAGAGAGGTATAATGTTAGTATTTCTCGGGCTCCACGAGACAGCAACGAGTTTAGTTTGGCAGTTGCCAATAGATCTGCTGTGCTCTTTGATATGAAAAAGTATAAAGTAAGTTTCTAAAATGTTTTAGTTTTCACGGATACTAAATATTTAATATTTGTTCAAAGGAGTGTATGGAAGATATAGATCTCGTTTTAAGATCAGAGTACCCCAGAAATTTACTGTATAAAGTTTTCCTGCGCCAAAGTAAATGCTATTTAGAATTTTGTTCATTTTCTAAGGCTGAGGAATCCTTACAAAAAGCCAAAGATTATTTTAAAAAGGAAAACAAAAACATGAGTCGTTCGTTGATTGGTAATATTAAAAATGAATTTAATTAAATATTTACTTACATCAATATTGTTTATATTTATAGTAATGGTAGAAGACAATATTAAGATTCTATCTATCCAAATAAATGAACGAAAAGAGGATCTACTGTGTATTGAGGCAGATAACAATTCATTGCCACCTCCAATTTTGCGCGACGGAGAAAATCCGAAGTTTTTAAATGCATCTAATACAATAAATTTCAAGTAAATTGTATTTTTCAAATTGCATACAGTGTCAACTTATTTATGTATTTTAGGCATAGTTCAGAAGTGGAAAGATGTGTAATAGCAACCAGCGATATTAAAAAGGGCGATTTTCTTTTCATAGAAGAGCCTTACGTAATGGCCGCGCTGAATCGGAAACCAAAATGTTTTACTACTTGTTCTTCCTGTCTTCAAACTTCGCTGAATTGTATTCCGTACGTATATTTTAAACAATTTACAGCATCACACGGCATACCTATCTCCACCAAATATCTGCCCTTTTAACTTTATGAGACCAACATTGTAAGTCTAATTCTCAGCGATATTAAGAAACAATATTCAAGTTCAGTACTACCATGGAATAAAATAGCTATTTAAATATTTAGAGCGCAAAGTTATGTTTTGTCACTCGAACACGAATATTGAAACGTTAGCCGCATGCGAACATTGCGATCGTGTAAGAGCGACATAAATACTTTGCGTTCGAATTAAACACGTGTTTTTCGTACTATTCAATTACAATAATAAGACTGTACAGCATGTAATTGTTTTATGAACCACTTGTCAGTGACGAGTGACATAGGAAAACAAATTTGTTTAGTGTGACGGTTTTTTTTTTTTTTAATAAACGAATTTTTCGTAATATTTTGAAACCAAAATTTACATGCAACACTAACGGCCTTCGAAGCTACTTCTTCATACATTACCGAATTTCCGAGCGATTCTACTACTAGAATTAATCAAATTCTTATCCCTTTTCTAATTATATTTCAGTTGCACAACTTGCTCAAAAAGATTCTACTGCTCTAACAAGTGTCAACGCACTGCTTGGAATTCGATTCACAAATGGGAATGCTTCAGTGACAGACATCAAATAATAATGGATGTTAGACTAAAACTTGGTTTAGCCATCTTGTTAAAAGCATCTCATGAGGGTTTCAAAACAGCAGTAGAAGATGCATCTATTTATGGAAACAAAGATAACAACTATCCTTTTATGGATAAATTGTTAACTCATAAAAATAAGATCCCCGAATTTGTTTTGTCTTATAACGTGCAGGTATAAATTCTCGAAACATTATTGCCTAGTTAATCACGTTGCTAAATACAAAAAAAAAATTTTTTTTGAAGTGAAATAACACGTAATAATTGGCACAATTTAAAATTTTAATTCAAACCTGTATAAGTTCAATAAAATATTTAATTTTCAGTAATAATATAAGAAGAGAGTGAGAATAAATGGATACTAATTTGACAGATTTTTCGAAAACTTGTTGCCTACGGGCTTTCATGGCTATTGCCAAATGGCAACAAGTTTAAGAAAGATACTGGATAAGTATTTTCTAATTTATCGAACTTGTTATTTAATTAGATTATTTTTTGATTTCATCATCAGGAACGATACTGAATCAATTTTTTTTTAGATACTTTTAATTTGATATTTAATTTTCACAGTTTTTTAACTTCAATTTATGAGCGCCCAATGACACTACTAGCATTATTTGAATTTCAAATTGAAAATCCCGCAAAACTATAATATTACATGTAGTTTAAATTATTACTACAATTAATTTTTTGCAGGCAGCTGTTTGGATTGTAATGTATTTGAAATGTTGCACCGATTATTTCGATTGGCTCTACGTTCAACAAGATCGCCCGGAAGGTACCCGAGATGATTTATATATATTTGTTGGCGGACATCTTGTTAAATATTTATTACAAATTGGATGCAACCTGGACGTCATACAAGAAGGAGAAATTTCTTTTCTGGATAAAAATGTTTCTGTAAATTATGTTGGTCTTGGAATAGGAATTTACTTATCGAGTGCTCTTTTGAACCATTCTTGTGTACCGAATGCAGTTATCAGGTATGTTATATTTATTTTTCTTATATTTGCAGCAGTTGACGTTTTAATTCACAAGCGGGCGTAAGTTTTTTGTAAGTTTTTAATTATCCTTTTTTTTGTGTTATAAATGGTTATATTTAAATATGTTCCTTTCGGGTGTCAGTCACAAATTTATAAATATTCAATTACATTTTTAATATTATTATAGCTTCCAAAACAATGTGAAAGTAGTGCGAGCCTTAAAAGACATTCCCCAAGAAACGGAAATAACCATTAACTATTTGGGAGGTAATGACCATATGGAAACAGAACATCGTCAATCCGAACTTGAAAAATACATCTTCAAGTGTTCATGCATTGCTTGCATCAACCCTAACTATGATGAAATTTTTGATCCCTTGTTGTGTCACCGTTGCCATGGCAAAGCGTATCCCTTAAAGAGAAAGAAGTTCGCAAAATGCGAAGAGTGCAAGTGGGTGTTTAATAGAAGGGAGTACAACAGAAACGAAAGTAAAATTGCGCAACTGCTTCTTATATTCCAACTAACAGAACAGTTTTGTGACAAAGGCACTCTTTACAATTTAATTAAAAGAACTTATCACAGGGATAATATTATTTACATTGCGTACTATAACGCATGTTCTCAGCATCATCAAAACCTTGGTAATCATTTTTACTATTCTTCTGCCAGTAGTTAATATGACCTTCCACTGTTACAAATTAGTACTAAATACAAATAAAATAAATCCAGCGTAGTACCACACAATTTTTTATATATATCGACTGTCTACTTTTTTATAGGACATATATTTTACTTACAATATTGAATTAATAACCTTTCATGTTTATTTGATTTTAGGCGAATATAAAAAATCAATTGATAGTCTCAAATCGTCGATAAAAGCAACTGAAAATATTTATGGTGATACAAGCAAACAATATCTCATAAATGTAGTGCAACTCACGTATTTACTCATGGAGTATAGTAATATTTTGAAAAAGCAAAATTCTCCATTATACCAGTGCGTATTGTTAAATAAAAATTAATTTGATAGACAGTATTACTGATTGTGTTTTAGGAAATTTGTTACTGACACAAAGGAATATATGCAGAAATCTGTAACATGTCTGCAGTACTATATGGGACCAAAAAATATTAAGGTTTTTGTTGAAAATATCATAGAATATTTAAATTCTGGTAAAATCTCAAATCAACATGTAGATGAAGAACATGAAAGCTTGTCTAATATGTTGAGAGAATTTTGTGCCTACCTTCGTTAAAACGATTAAAACCATTACTTTATTTATTTTGTTAGAAGTTTCTTTTTATTTTGTATTTTTATAACCGTTTAATAAAGTTGTGTTTCTTTTTGTAATAATAAAGCATTATGTAGTGCAAAATTCTAGTTTTATTACAACAAATACATTTTTATCCAAGTATAACATTCTAATTATGATACGTATATTAAATGTCGGCCTGTAGTTGGTTGCCAGCGAGTTGTATTTTTTCTCCAGGTTTGAATGCTGGCATCCCTAGGTACGGACACGTGGCACAACGGAATGCGTCGCCCAGATAACACTGCAAACGGACATATTGTTATAAAATAGGGTAAATTAAGATTAAAACAAATCGCGCTACATCCAGCCAAGTGAGATAAAGGATAAACACATCCAATTATTAATCAATTTTCTCCTAACGGAGACTAACATTCATACAACCTCGCAAACTGACTCACTCCCCAATCATCCAATATCATTATTGTCAACAGTCATCACACACCAACGTGTATCGGACACATCACACAACAGTTATAGGCTGTTCACGCTTATTTTTTATCAAACATTTACTACAGCAAAATTTGTAGCACTAATAATTGTAGGCACTAACATACTCATTCAAAATATCTCTAGCTAATATATAATACTGGAATAATAATTGATGTTGAAATGCGAACCGAGGGAGACAACTAGTCGTTGGGCCACCTATCTTCGTTATCGTTATCGACTACAACCGCACTCAAGCAGAGTATCACATCCAGAAATGTAAAAATGATATATTTAAAAAAAAAAAGAACTTACACTTCCACAAGAAGACTTGGGGGCCGGTGCAGCGGCGACGCCTCCATTTGCTTCTATAGCTAATTCGTCAGCCAAACCACAAGAACAATCTTTACATGCCTTGCGTTTGCCAGTAGTTCCACAAACTAAACAATAAAATCATTCAAATCTTCCATAATTTGTATTGACATCATAACTTACCTCTCAACGATGTAGGATCAGGTTTTTTAAGGTCGTCGTCGTCCAGTAACGTATCGGGATCTATTGCATCATCATCGTCATCTAGATTACTATCAATTTTCCAAACGGAAGCTGTATCAGTTTTCTTCGCCGCAAAAGATAATTTTGCTGATGACCCAACCTCAAAGTTCGGTTTAGCACAACTTACTTCGATGACACTTACATCCCCCTAGCGAAATATATTATATGATTCAATACAAAAATATATTTAAGCAGCGAGATATTTACCTGAACATTTAACTTTTGTTTTAAAGCCCCAAGTTCTTCATCCGACACATTTATCATACGATTTTCAGCTACCTTTGTAAATCCAGTTAATTTTAATTTGGACAATATTTGATTTTGTGACGAAACTACTTGACGCAAAACAATAATGCCATTTGGCTTTAATACTTTTAGGAAACGAGACAACAAATTGTCATCATGATTCAATCCATGTTGATTCGCATAACCTGATATTATGAAATCATATACTGCTGAACCTTCACCTAATTGTACAGTAAAATATTATACATTGCACAATCATTTAATGATTAATGTAAAATACCTTGGAGTTCAGAGATAAGTTTTGTTGTAATTACGCCACTAGTTTTCTGTTTCAAATCTTCTATCAAAGGATTGACCAAGTCATTTTGCTCATAAACAACTAGAATGTTTTGTGCAGATTTAACTGATTCCATAATGAAATAAATTTGAAGTAGCTTCGTTCTTGACAATGATTTTGAACTTTCAACAGCACGAACTGTCACTTTTAACTTATCAGAAATTACGAAATACCAACTGATGAAAATATAGTGCAAAATTATTGCCCTAAAATAATATTGGCTCTACTGGTCTCTATTTTACAGAACAATTTCAAAAAGAGCGCGAGAAATAAATCATATTTAAAATTAGTTCCTAAAAATCTGAACACATCTTTAATTATACAACTAAAAATTAGTTATTTGTTTAACTAGTACCAAAGTACCAGATTTACAACAAATTTGAAGGCCGTAAATCGGGGCAATGAAGGCTGCAGAAGCTGAATACATATTTCTTTTTGTGGATTTGGATGTAGTGATTATTATTACTTACTTATTTTGAGGGTTATCGCACTGAAATTACGTTGCCATGCGTTCATTGAACGGTTGCTATACATTCGTTACGGTTGCTATGTACTTGTTAGTCACTTGTAAACAACATTTATCCAAGCCTTCTATTATCTTTGAAAATAAATATTTACAAGTTACTAATTGACAGCTGCATTGAAAAAAATTATACAAATTAGTAAAAAAAGGATGAACAATACACGTTGCCATAGTAATGTTTACACAAAGCTTATGCGAAATTATTTATAATAATTTTTAACAGAACAGTTAGACAGGACTAGGTTATAATTTTTATTTTTATTTACAAATGAGTAACAAGTAAAATGTTATACAATATACGCAAAGTAACTGTTTTTACTGCTTCAAGGAGGTGATATACTCGCCTGGTCGGCTCGCCGGACATTTCTTCCATTTAGCAGTAAAAACTGTTTTACCTTGTTTGTAATGTAAATTACTATTACCGGTTTCAGGATATTAAACCTATGTTTGTTTACATGTACAAAAGTAGGCTAGTAAGTAAGTAATAACTCTATGTTGTACGGCAATATTACCATACCGACCTATCAAAACAGGCAAGAAAATGAAAATAATAAACAATGATGATATAACGCTATTTATTAATGCAGGCGGAATTAAGCTGTTCAGAGCTTCACCTGCTGCGTTCCAAATATTTTCAGGCAATTCAGTATTGCCAAAATCCATTTTTTGTTTAACACGTTTGTCGTTATTTGTTTAACTAGGAACCAAAATACCAGATTTAAAGCAGAGGCTGCCTTTTCATTGTCTCGCCTTCCACTCGTCACAGACTGTTAGAAGTCCGTAAAGTGTCACCTTTAATGTTAATCGCCAAAAAATTATTATGATACAAAACAACTGTTAAATTAAAACAAACAGACTTACTTGATCACCTTCTAAAATTATGACAGACGTTAATAATGACGTTAACATCTTCATATTCTGAAACCGGTAAACTGTTGAACAAACCACGGATGTTATGAATCATAACAGGCCTTATATATTTTAAAAATCCTCGCTCTAGGAGCTCGGATTTCAAACTGACATCTGCTGCTGTTATGATACTCATAACATCGCTAGTTACTTTAATAGCTATTACAACCTAGGTAGTAAAAGTGACACTTTACAAACTGTTAGCAATAATATAACCAACTTATTATGAAACATAGCAAATATTCGAATAATTTGAGTGTACTATATTTTTCGTAGAAATAATAAACAAAATTATAATTATTATCTTAACATAAATCTACATATTTCAAAGTTTTATCATTGATGCAATTTGAACATCCGGTTTATAACAAGCGCACCACAGTAAATCACAGCAAAATAGTAAAACGTTAATGTACCTTGTACCTAGCTGTAAAATGTGGTTACTAATATTAATTCTTTTCAATGTAATTATTGGAAGTCAATCACAGTTTGATTTTGATTGGCCTTGTTCTTGTGAAGGATCCCACTGCGAATGCTGTTTGAATGCATTCTTCATTGGCCAAGAAGGTAAATAAAGACAAATTCAATATTTATACAATAATATATGTAATTTATTTCACAGTGAAATTGCTACAGAAATGTATATTTTAATAGTTTATAATTGAAAAGTTTTCGTTTCAAATTACTACATGCATTTCGTCAGGAAAAACGAGTAAACAACATAAAAAAGTAAAATAGAAACTAACAACAAATTATGAATATTAATACAAAGGAATTCACTCTGATTCACTGTTTTCTTCTGCTTATAAATTTCTATAGCTGCTCTTATAATTCAGCCATTGACACATTTCGATCTAGCTCTAATTTTTATTTCTTCAAAATTTTTTGTGTAAAAATTCAATGACATAACTAACCACAACAGATTTCTGTGGTTGGTTAAGAAGAATGGCCCGTTTGTGTTTCGTAATTCTTGTATTTATTGTTCTGCTAGTCTGTTTAATACAACATTTTCCACATTCACAATAGAATTTTACAGAAAAAAATATTTTCTGCAAGTTTTTCAACATACGTGTTTATGTTTCTAGAAATTAACAAATCCTGAACTTTTGAATACAAAATCTAAACCATATAACAAGATTGACTTAACTGTTCGAAACACATTACTAATATTGTTTTGAGAATTTGATTAATTGTGTGTATTATACTTTAAGGCTGTATTCGAGTATCACTGAAAAATAACCGAATTCGAGTATCATTCGTGTTGAATGGTGATGATCTTGGTGGATTTTCAACCAGATTGGGAACTTTACCCGTTCCTAATGGCATCAGATTTACAGTACCTTGTTTACCGAACACCAATTTAGCTCTTCGAGTAAAAAATTCTTCAAGAAATAATAAGCGACGATTTTGTTTAAATTTATTTGCTCGAGGACTCAGGAGAACTTTATATGATCAAGATTTTTGTTTTGATGTTAATGGCAATGCACTAACAACTGCAGCAAGTGGTTAAGATGTTAATTTTGTGTAATTAAGACAACAGTTAAGAGAAAAATAAAATCATAGAACAAAAATCATATGCATATACTGTTTGAAATGTAGGTACTCGTATAGTTAGTTTCATGGTATAAAATTTTTTATTCATATTTAAATTAAATAAATAATTCATTGTTTCTTTTAAAATTGTTATTTTGTAGATATGAAATTAAATTTATTTATAATGCATTATACTAGTAGAAATATTTGTTACATGTAATTTTTTCATAAACAAGTAGAATAGTTCCATATTAAAATAGTCTTAATATATTAAGGATGTATCAGAGCAAATGTGAATGTATAACTGATGCAGACATGAAGTATTGAAGAGTGTATTGGAAACATTTGCTCAAAACAAAAGAGTGGGTATGAATCAGTTAAGGTGGTTTGGCCATCTCGAGCGCAAAGATTAGTGAAACTAATATATGTGGGTGAGATTGTTAGTGAGCGATTACAAGCGTCCGAGGAATAAGTGGTTAGGCATGATCTCTGATCAGGGCCGGATTTACATATGTGAGGGCCCAGTGCAATGGGCGAAGTAGAGGCCCACATAAATAAGCGAGTGCAGCATTTAATTGCTTACATTTTTTAAAAGACGGTAGTATTTTATAATAATGAAATAGAAAAATTCAACAATACTAATTAAGCTAAACCCCAAAAATAAACTGCACGTGCCTCCAAAATTGCCTGAAAAATTGAACCAAGAATGAAGTTTTTATCTGTATTAAACTTAAAATGTCGTAGCAAAGTAGTTAGTAAAGTTACTTACTTATTACATCAAACCAGTAATAGATAATATCGGATTCATATAGTGAAGTATCTTCTGTATCAGAATAAATGTGAATGATACTATATTTATTTAAATCTAACGTTTTTCTAAAAATAAATTTTTGTCATGAACATATTTAGGGCTCAGTTGCATAAAACGTTGATAACAACATTAACAAAAGTTAACTATGGTCTATGGTTAAGATGGCTGACACCACATTTTGCCATTTTTCTTCTATACAAATAATTTATAAATTACAGTATAAAATTAACCATTTTATGACTAATAATACCCTGAAAATGTTTTTAATAATTAATTATTAGTTTAATACATTTTATTGAATACTGTAACGCTAACTTTTTCCATTTATTACATGCGTTATTATTTTATTCTAGTTCAACTTTTTCTGGAGTTAATGTGATTTGCTGACAACTTTTTTTGCAACCAGTATTCTTAAAGTTTGTAATAAATTTGTAGAAACTTACATATTTCTATACGCCATATTTACAAGAACTGCATAATTTATATCAACATTATAAGTCGTAGAAAAACAATTTGGTAGACATTGCGGGCAATACAATGAATTCTCTCTTTCTAATTCTAGTTCTTCGATATTTATACGTGGATAAATGTTCATCCATTTTTCTGTAACAAATTATTTTATCCAATCTCCAATGAAAATGTATCAAAACAATAAATCAGCATGCTTTTCACATTTCACCAATTCGGGAATGTGAAATAAACTCAAACATTTATTTATAAGAGAGAGTCACCGTTTATTCTTATCTGAGTATGGTTCTCTGCTAGTAGATTTTTATGAATAATGCTTCCATTCACGGCTAAACGAAGAGCAAATTGGTTTTAAAATTCTTAAACAATAGATATTTGGACAGCTGTTATAGTTTCAGAGACGTTTTCAATTTGAACTTTTAAAAGTTTTAAATTCAAAACAACTAATAGTTCAAATTTATGTATTTTTATTTGTATTGTAAAAAGGACGCTCTCTGTAACCATAGATATAAAAAATCCTGTTTCATGATAAAATAATCTTAGGATTATTTACTTATGATTTTGTATTTATTCAACGAAAGTTTATTCAAAATTATATTAATATTGTACATAAGATGCAATGAAAACTAGATTTGTACTGTACAGTGCGATTTGATTAAAACAGTAATAAAGAGAAAGATAAGAAATGTTCTCTAAAAATAAGTAGTACACAAATATAAAATTAAAAAATTCCGAAGTGAAATTATACAGTACGTACATAATACTTTATATGTAATTTGACTTTCTCTGTACTTTTTTAAATAATTTATTTAAGTGTATATTGTAAATAAAAATTCTTGTACCTCTATATTTATTTAAACAGGGAATGTCCATTACGGTACATATCTGTTTACTAAAAGTGTATGACTTTAATACCGGTATAAAAAACGGAACACATTCGCATAACGCCAAAATACTTTTCAATTTACAATCAGCCAAACAGTCGCTGTAACTGTAAAATTTGCTGTCAAACACAGTTTTTCCTTCGTTTTCAAATACACAACCACGCTGAAAATATAAAAGTATCATTTTATTATTTTCACGAATGAAAAGATATGTATTTCTTGTAATATACCTTGGGTATTGGTACATTTTGTAAATTTGGAACAGCTTTAACAGTTCTAGCGCTGATTTGCATAAAAGCTTCATGTTTTAATGGAATGTAGCTTTCTATTAATGCACCACTGCTAACATCGGGATAATCATGAGGATTGAATATCTTCACCTGCCAAAAAAAAAAAGAAAATATTGAATACTATTGCGAAGGGAACTTATTAACTGTCTATTGACTATTTATGATTACCTTATTGTAATGAAATAATAGTTATTTTTGTAGGTTTTATATCTATTTTGGTGGCATATCATTAGAGTAGAGTAGAGATTATTAGCTATTTCACAATATACGTGATTGTTTACAGCAATTCATGTTTAGGATAATATTAAAATTTAATAATATACAATAACAAAGAGATAAAATAAACAAAAATGCCTGAATATTGTGAAGTCCCCATCGTTCCAATTATGATTTTAAAATTCTCAACTGAATGAAAACAGTGACATAATAGGATTTTTAAAATCTTTTTACCTCCTGCACATCTATGTAACTCGTCAAATATTTCGACAGTGAGTTTTCAACAAATAAGCACGTATTTGGGTCCCTAGAATACGATTTCACTATTTTCACGTTGTCCGCGTGTGTGACGATTTTTTCGTCCACGATAACTCAAAATATAATGAAGTTATCATCTTGAAATTTGAGAGTTTAAGATTTAAGTTACGAGCCGAATAGATTTTGGTAGCTGTCATTAACCGGAAGTGGTAGTATACATAGAAGCTCATTACTTTAACAAAATCACCCTTTATGGTCTTACAGTTAAAAAAATTACATATACTTACGGAAAATCCTTCACTGCTAATTAAAGGATAAAAATAATCTTCAGGGTCGGAATATACCACAATAGTTAAACCACTGTTGGGCCCAGCACCATTGAAATAAAGTTCTTGCATATTTTCATTCATTCGTTTTGCGTTCTGTCTATAAATACAACTGTATTATTAACAAAAAAATAATAATAAATTTATGCTAATGTAAAAAATACAAATACTATAACAGAAATATAATAAAGTAAATGTGTAAACTTACTCGGATAAATTATAGCCTTTCCAAGTTTTCACGTAGTTAAAAGTGCAGCAATAGCCATCCATTGTTCTCCTAGTTAAAAAGATGTCATTACAATTTACTTCCTTACCCATCCATTTGCATTTCACTAAAATTTCTTCACAAGGAGGTGTCAACTACAAATAAAATTTTACAATCAAATATCAATTTATTATATTGCATCCAATTTACTTCTAGAAGAATATTTATTAAAGCATCGTAATCATTGTTTATTTCAGTATTATAACGATCAACAATATCTTGTAGCTTCCTCATTTCCGATTGTTTATCAAATTCGAAATCATATAGTTTCCCAAAACTTTTTATTAAAAAAAATAAATCCTCCTGAGACACATTCATTTTATGGGAGCTGTAAGAATTATTTATTACAATTGTATGGATTATACGCTAATTTTAAAATTACAATTCCGATGCCATTTTGTTAACTTGTTTCCTGCTGATTCTATTGATACTACAAATGGCGACTCCAGGAAAAGGCACATTTGCAATATGATATTTCGTATTTTCTAAAGTTGTGATGGTAACTTTATTGTTGTAATCATCCAACAATAAATGAAAAATAAAGCAAGTCATTGAGAATGTTGTTATTAGAATTGCAGACCAGATACATCTAAAAAATTTAAACAGACTGATTTTTTAATTGATTTAATTGTAGAATTTGTATCTGGCAATGTGTTTGAAGTATTTTTGAATAAAATAATGTGTTTGAAAAAAATATTTTTTACTTTTCTATTGTTGGCCTGTTCGGTTGAACTAAATATTTATAGCCATGTATTGTAGTATTTTTACAATAATCTTTTAACACAAGCGATATACAACTTTTCCAGTTTTGTTTAGTGTCCATGATTATCTACTAAGTAGAAAACCAAATTATTTACATTTTATATGTACTTGCGACAGGAAATTAAATCTACTGTATGTCAATCTTAATTAAATATTGATTTGCGACCACATTATAATGAAATATTAAATTTAATCTCAAATGGTTATTTCGCGTCAATATTTGTATTTAATACATATTTTCAAAATGATTTGAGTAGTAGTTGATAAATAAATCAACAATGTGTATATTTTTTTATAATTAAGAAATTGAAAAGCAATGTAAAATATATTCTATAGTTACATAACAATTTTCTCTCATATCTTTTATTATTTCATTATTGTAATTGTACGAAATTTAAATCTGTAGATTAATATTAAATTTATATATTATATTATACAATTATATAAAAAATATTATGGGTTTTTTGTGAAGGATTTTGAATTCTGGTTCAAATATTTGCGCCGCATTGTTCTGGGTGCGCATTTGATCACGTGATATTTTCGTTTTCCTCTTTCCCCTTGGCATGACAGATCTGTCATGTCATGGGGAACAACGCAGAATGACTTGCAATTTTTGATAAAGAAAGTATATCTCAGCCAGCATTTGTGTAGTTTTCGTATAAAATAAAACAAAATGCCACACGATTCCAGAAAAAACGATCGTAAAAATTTGGTAGGTACTTTATAGGTTAAGAAGAAAACAAAATACAACTAATGGTATTGTTTCAGCCGCCCTTGTCTCCTGGGCCTGTTTTGGACATATCTGACGATGAACTCGTTACAATCTCCGTACGTGACCTTAACAGACAATTAAAATTGCGTGGTTTATCTCGCGAAGAAATTGTTCGCATGAAACAAAGAAGACGAACTTTAAAAAACAGAGGCTATGCAGCATCGTGTAGAATAAAACGCATTGAACAAAAGGACGAATTGGAAACGGAGAAGACTATAGAGTGGCGTGATTTAGAGGCTATGCAAGATGATAATAACCTAATGCGCGATGAAGTGAATGTAATAAGAAGCAGATACGAGGCTTTAAAGAAATTTGCGATGGCGAAAAACATTCCTTTGCCTCCTGAGTTAGAATCTTGTTAAGTATTTATTTATAAAACAACGAACCAGAGATGTACTCTCAAACCTTATCATCGCAATTGTTTATTTTTATTGCTAGCAGATAACTAAAATTAAGACTTACTATAAAATATAACTTCCATTTTTATTTATAACTGAAAAAATATATTTAGACACAGTTGTAATTTACTTCAAATATTTTGCGAAGATCATTTTCTTTTAAAACGCACTGTATTTTTATTAGTATATATTGTGGTCGTCATAATTAATTTACACAGTATAAAAATGTACAAAGAAATAAATTTATTTAGTTTTCTACAAGTATTTGTATAAGTTTAGATACAACTTTCACATTAATACTATTACCTAACAATTTATATTTTTGATTTAATGTTAGTTCATTTGAAAATGAAAAGGATTCTGGGAATGACATTAATCTAGCAACCTCCTTTGGTGTAAAAAATCTCAATTCTAATTTTTTTGCACATTCAATATAGTCTTTTTCATTAGAAATTAAGTCTTGAAGTTCCTTATACACTTTATCAATTTCATCTTTTGATTTTGGAGTATAAACACTGCCCGTTCCTTCTACATATTTTCCATATGCTTTGGTAAAGCAACAAGATCTTCTAGAACTCGGGTTACAAATATCCAATAACATAGCACGTTTTAATAATATTTTATCGGGAATCAAGTAATCTTTAACATTTATATTTTCTTCAATTATATCCGCAATTGGAAATAAATCTGTTTGAATACTTTTCTGGGGAAAGTCTTCTTTTAAATCTCCTATTTCAAAATTAAATTTTAAAGGAGATTTTTTCGCTATACAGTAGTATCGGTGCCTTGTATTTGATACACCAATTTGTGTAGGGCTTAATATAAACTCTTGAAAATTAAAGTTACAATTTTTTAGAGTATTCACTAATTTATTACGCATTGTTGAAGTTTCAAATCCCTTTACGTTTTCAATCAAAATATATTTAATACATAGGTTCGGTAAAAGTTGTAATATATGAGAAAATGAACATGTTCTTGCATCCAATTCATCCTTTTTTAATCCATTTCTAGTGAAAGGTTGGCATGGCGGTGACATGAATATTGCATCCACGTTAAGTTTATTTATAAATTCTACTGTTAATCCTTGAATATTTCGATTTAATAGTACAGTATTTGGAAAATTATGACTGTATAGCGAATTTGCAACTGTACTGATTTCCACAGCAGCTACGATTTTTCCATCTACACCACTTTCTAAAAGCAGAAAAAAATATAAACCTATCCTAAATAACGTTTTAATATAGCTACCATTTAATGCCATATGCATCCCTCCAACTCCACTGTAAAACTCTAAAATATTCATTGTAAAGTTTAATAAAAAAATAATTTAACCTCACTTTGTCACGTCAAAATATCAACTTGACGTTTATAAAAGTTCAAGACTCTGTCGCTCGATGGCGCAATAATCTCATCGAGCGAAAACAAAAAGTAGTCGTCATTTGACAGCGAGAGTTTGAGTTCGACTTCGACAATCGCAATCGTGTTAGGGGTTTGTCAGTGATGGCAGGTTATCAGTGCAAATTAACTTATTTTTATACAATGTGTACCAATCAACTTTGAAATATCAAGTATATTGATGATTAACGAACTTTGTACAATTTTTTATTGCAATAATTTTATCAAGGACATGAAAATCACATTGAATTTCTCTTGACATCACAAATATAATTATAAAATTTCAAATTGAAAATGTTTCGCAGCAGAAGTTGGTTTGGTGGTGGATGGGGACGCCCGAAGAATCCCCATTCACTTGAACATTTAAAATATTTATATAATGTTTTGGCACGAAACCAAACTGTGTCTGAACACAATCGAGGACTATTGGTTGAATCCCTTCGTTGTATAGCTGAAATTCTCATTTGGGGTGACCAGAATGATTCTTCAGTATTTGAGTAAGTGACATTACATTTTAATTTGTAAATGCGGAAATGACATTAAACTTGTTTCAGTTTTTTCCTTGAGAAAAATATGTTGTCATTTTTCCTGCGAATTATGAGACAGCGGAGTGGAGGATCAAGCTATGTTTGTGTACAGTTATTACAAACGCTTAATATTCTCTTTGAAAACATTCGTAATGAGACATCTTTATGTAAGTTAACTATTTTTTTTAAACAAACATACATTTACCTCCAAATATTTTCAGATTACCTGTTGTCAAATAATCATGTAAATTCAATCATTGTACATAAATTTGACTTCTCCGATGAAGAAGTCATGGCGTATTATATATCATTCCTTAAAACATTGAGTTTAAAACTTAATGCTCACACAATACATTTTTTCTACAATGAAGTAAGTCAATAATAGATTTGCAAGTTGTACAAAGAATTATATACTCGTTATTTCAGCACACAAATGATTTTCCTTTATACACGGAAGCAATAAAGTTCTTCAATCATCCTGAATCAATGGTTCGTATTGCGGTTCGCACTTTGACACTGAATGTGTATAGAGTGGACGACGCCAGTATGCTTGCATTCATCCGGGATCGAACGGCTGCTCCTTATTTTTCTAACATTGTTTGGTTCATTGGGAAGCACATCTTGGAGCTGGATGCTTGCGTTCGCAATGATGCCGAGTAAGTTTGATCAATATATCCTTAAGCATGTATAAAAATTATTGAAGACGTAAATTGTGACGCGAAAATTTAAACTAGTAATTATCTTCAAAATGAATATATAATCACACCATCTTTTTTTGGATGCGAACTGATATCAGTATGTTTGTAATACTTTATCCTTGCTTTTCGGCTTAGAATCTGCATTAAAAAAATCGTACAAAATGAGACATTATTAGGTGATACATTCAATTATACAGATTGTAATAATTCCGTTTGTCTTCTTAGGTCTCCCATTTTATCGAATCTTCTACGTCCTAACTTTTCATGCGCCTACGTCATTTAATAAATAAATCTCGTCTCTTCTTTTCCATTCTGTCTCTCTTCAATATAATTGTTGTTTCAATGTTTTCTCTTCTCTTGTACAATTTACAACTCCTTTCTTCTGCTGATGCAGTGTTTTTCCTTTCTCATAATACTAAAAAACCATTTCTTTCATACTAAGTTTTTTTAATCGAACAATGTTAAAGAATTGCAGTTTTACCGACTTTCGAAGATGTAACTAGACACCAGTTACGTAGAATAGTCGAATCTCTTCAATTTTTATTTAATTATAAAATGAGCGCATAGCATAATAGATTTATAAAAAACAACTGTTTTCATAGCTTACTTGGCTAGGTAAATTTTTAAAAAAAATTATGAACAAAAATTTAATTCTTAAACCCAAATAATTCGTTTTTTTTTTTCAAAAAATTATACAAAAAGAGAAAAAATATTGTCTCCAATAAAATATTCAAATATATGTTTCTATTAAAAAAAAAATTGTCTCATATTTTGGGAACCGTTGATACTATTTAGCTTTTGACGTTTTTATTAATTTTTCTTATTTAAAGTGGCACAATTTTATTCTTTTAACCAACCTCGTACTTCTTCAAATACAAAAGTTACCAATAGTGAGCAAGCTTTTTAAAACATCTTAAATATCGTTTTCTTAGAGACGTGGACGCATAATATCTGTCCATCCGGTCCGACGTAGGTTTTTCTCAATTAAAAGCCTTTAAAATCATTAATGGCGCATATATTAAATTATTTATAGAAGCTAATTAAAAATTTATCTCGATTTTAGTTTTATGCAATTAATATTTGACACTTTTTGATGACCCGTATTGATTAAAATATTGTTAATATGTCAAGAGAATTTGAGTAGTTGTAGTTCTATAGTTGGATGATCGATTAACAGGTGTAAAATATATCTGTACAGTTCCGTATAAGTTCAGTTTTTGATTATCTTTTCTTGAAAGCAACAGTTCCAAATATTTGGCTATAAGGTGTCCTCGACCTTTTTGCAGTAAATACCAAGAGTTTTTTTATCAGTATTTAAAAGGTGTATATCATTGCCATAATTACAGTGAAGTGAATTAAAGCTTTTTTTAAAAATAAACATGGGGATAATTTATGTGGATTATTTATAATAGCCAATTATAATAAAACAAACAATGCAAGTTAAAACAAATAAGAAATTTATTTTTTAAATAATGCTTCGAATAGAAGTTTCAGAGAAATATATTATCTATCATTTTTATTTGAAGTATTTCTTTTAATAAAATAATTTTAGAACATTATACAGCGCTAAAACCGAGGCTAATTCACTTCGCTTAAATCACCCAAAAAAGAGCTCATGGAGACAGCCAATATTTTTACCTACCGCTACATCCTGTAAAGGAGTTATAGGAATCATACTAAAAGTTTTCAGTAGATGAGCACGTTTTAGAGTCCCTAGAATACGATTTTACTAGTTTCGCGATGATATTTGTGTGTCTGTTTCTCGAAAACTACAACACTGAAAATTGTGATATTTTGTATATATTAATTGTTATCCCCATGAGAAGAGCTGATTAGTTTTTGGTGATAATTCAATAACCGGAAATAGTTGTTTACTTAACGGCCTATCAAGTTATTTTGAAATAAATCAGTAAATTATGGTTTAATAACAATTTTCGATATTAGAATAATGTTTCAAATATTATTATCTACTATCTAGAATTATTGTTTAAAACATTTTTCTCTTGCTGTTACCATTAACGAATTACATGTTTAAAAAAAATACAAAACAACGCTTGAAAAATGTTATTTTTTGACATCATAATTGATTTTTTTTGAAGGGATGAGCGTTCTTTGATAATGGTGGTATCTGTTCCTGCATTATTTGATAAAAAACCCACAACAGATTTTTAATATTGTAACATCCTTATGATTATATAAAATAAACTCTGTCATCTTTTTAACTGTAACTATGGTAATGAGACATTGTATGTATACTTAAAAAAAAAAAATACTCCCGGTATAAAATTAATTGATACACGAAAAGTTCTTGAAGAAATCAGTCATTTTATTCATATTCATTTATGTATCAAGTCTTCATTATGATGATAATTAGTCTTATTTAAAATAAATAAATTGTATGAAAAATATTTATTACAGGAAAATTTTTTCAAGAGATAAACACGTATGTTTTCAGACAGTCAACAATCAACTGAAATTTGTTTATTTTAAATAACAACAATTATCATCCTGATGGAGACTTAATTGAAGTAGAAACATTGTTGTTTAATTGAATTTTTATAAACTGACTAATTTCTCCAAGCACAGCTCATCTTTCCTTTCCAATCCTGTCCAGCAATCTACATGTACTAAAATTAATTATTTTTTCAGTCATCAATCACACAACCGCCTTGCTGATTTAGTAGCAGAGCATTTGGACCACCTCCATTACATAAATGATATTCTCTGTCTAAACATAATAGACCTAAACCGAGTGTTAACCGAACACCTTCTCCACAAGCTGTTGATTCCATTGTACATATACTCATTAACCGGCTTCCGAACGTCAGTTGAACTCCCAGATGCATCATCAAACGCTTTCAACGCGTCTGCAAGCTCTTTCGACGGCTTCTCAGACCATTCAGAAACCGCCAACGGGCGCGTCTCCTCAGTGGTAGCTTTGTTTCTCTTATCACAAGTGTTTCTTATCATCACCCACGCGCCCTTAGTACGAACGCTAGCTTGGATTATTCTTAAAGCTGATAGAACAATTTTTGAAAAAGACAGCAAAGAGTTAATTGATAATTGCATCGAAACAGAGCTTGTAACAACAAAAGAACCTGAAGCGAGTGTGAAAAGTGAGGAGACTAAACCGGAGGAATGTTCTGGGGAAATGTCAGTGAGCATAGAAGAACAGAAAAACGCGACAGATGAGGAAAAGTTGCTTGTTAGTACTCCTACGGAGTCAGTTTGCATGTCTCCGTTCCTGGACGCGGTGATGAAGGCTCTGGATTGTTCGGAAAATGACTATACGGCGTTGTTTTCTCTTAGTCTACTCTACGCGTTGGGAAACAACAAAGGTTAGTGACTGTACAAAGCATGCCGATCTGCAATGTAAACCAGGTTATTAGATAATTGTGTTATTGACTGCGTAAATTCAAAAGGTTCATTAGTTCATGTGATTTTTAAATCAAAATGGAAATGCCGACAATGTTTCAATATTTACATAAAATATTTAAATTTGAAATGTATGGGAATTTGATAAAATAATAGAAAGAATACTTCTTGTCTAGAGATTACGTGTTATCCTATTTGCTTAGGAAAGATTTCAATAACTGATTAATCCAAATTTTATTTGAGTGTTTGCCATTAGTCATCGTTTAATCATTTCTATTTACTTAATACTATTTAAATTAATGCGTATTGTGAGTTAATTTATCAGCAAGTTAACCTTTGCTATTTTGATTATATAAAGAGATAGAAAACACGGTATTAGCAATATGGAAGTTTTTGTTTTTTGTTTCTCTGTAGTAAAAATCTGATGTGATTATCGCACGACTTTCTTACATACATATTCTTAATTGGAATGTTTAACATATACACTTGATACATATTTGACATACGGAATAGGTGATTCACTTATTTTTTTTATAAATACTACAATTATTGAAATATATTATTAAACATAATTTACTTGTCTCAAAATTTAAAACAGGTACAAGAAAATTGCAAATAATATTTTATTTACGATTGTTCTACACTTACATATTCCACTCATTTCAGACAAGTAATGAACATTAGCGTACTAGTTCTTTATTAAATTACTGCACTGTTTATTTGGTAGTCGTGATTTTCAACGCGTTGCTATCTTTTTAAAAACTGTCGCAGCCTGTTGCTACTTTGATTTGAAAATAATTAAATTTTTATTTCAATAAAAATATACCAATTTAACTAGTTTACAAAGGTCTGAAAGATCGTACATAAAATTTTGTACGCAATACGTGGAATGCTACATGATTATCGCACTTATGTTATTCACATACTCAACCTACGGCCTCATGCAACTTTCACATGCGTGCGATAATTTTAT
Organism: Poecilus cupreus; assembly: GCA_963942605.1. Lineage (NCBI taxonomy): Eukaryota > Metazoa > Arthropoda > Insecta > Coleoptera > Carabidae > Poecilus > Poecilus cupreus. Next base: position 23,539,340 of record OZ012718.1, read on the forward strand.
CTATGTCCCATTAATTGCGTAAATAACTGTTTTTCCAAATATTTTTGCTATCATCTTTGAAACTTCTCTCGCGGATAATTCCTGTAAAATTTTATTAAAATTCAACGTTTCGAGTTACTGTAAATTAATTCTTCGTCAGGAAAAAACTATGAAGTTTTTTAACAGATTGAATTAGTTGTTTTGTGTCTAGTAAATTTCTATTTCCGATTTTGAATTATGACCAAAATCTAATCAGCTTTGCATTTTTAGAAAACTTATAATTATAAGTGTCATTGCTATTTTTTTGTTTATTCATGATTTATTGCACATTCGTTGCTCTATTTTTCTTTATTGCACATAGGGATATACATCTATCCATGACACAGAACGAATAGAGAGAACCTCAATAGTATTTATGCAACCAGATAGAAAATGCCATATTTAGTGTAACGAGTGGGAAATGTCATCCACATCCTAACGTTATTGCATACAAGATTTTTTTTGATAAATACAGTTCTTTAAAACTTTAATCCCATGAAAGTATTCATTTTGTACGAGTTGATTAAGAATCGAATAGATATATTTATTTCGTTTGTTTACTATTTTATTGTAGTTGAAATCAACTTTTCATCACCAGTTGTGAAATATTTTTCCTTTCCTAACCAGTTGTGAAAAGTATGACGTTGCAAAACGTAATTTTTTTTAAAAAATATGTCAAAATTTGGAAAAAAATGGCTTGCCACCACGAGCTCTGTTTTGGGTGTTTTAAGAGAAGTATTCTAGCCTCGGTTTTAGAGCTGTACAATGTTCTAAAATTATTTTATAAAAAATAAAAATACTTCAAATAAAAGTGGTAGATGTAGATTAAATTCGAAACAAATTTAGAACATTGTATCGTGCTAAAACCGAGACTAAAACACGCAAAAACAGTTCGTGGTACCAGTATAGTACCATTAATTAGTTTTAAAATTAGTGGTTATTTTATGTTGGTACAAATTAAATTTCTAGGTGTTTAAATATAAAAAAAAAAAATACATTTAATAACAGTCTCACAAGAACGAGTACATTTATTAAAAGCAATGATATAGAAATATATTTTGTAATTTGTGGCCACAGGAATTCCCGACGACCTCCTCCAACGCGTGCTTCGCCCGGAATATTCCGACTCCGGTGACATCAAATACAACATGAACCTCGTAGACAAGCTCTTACAAATCGTGAGCTTATCGTGTCAACCAGCTTGTCGCGTACGGCTCGTCACACTCGAGCTGAGCTTGAAATTACTGCTACAGCTGGTGACAAGCCCGCGGCGCCGCCCTGTTGGGCCCCTCAGTGATGCGCATCGCGTGCTAATGGACGCAGCTCGAGCGCAGAGCACCGCCCTTGTCAGGAACTTCTACAAGAGCGAGGAGATCTTTCTGGATATGTTCGAGCACGAGTATGATCTCTTTCAGTTCAGGTTCGCGGCTGGTGGATGTGTAGAGCTGTTGTCGCTATGAGATGTTTTAGTAGATTGGTGTACCTGGTTTATATGCAAGAAAATTTTTGGCCAACTGAGCTACGACTTCGGTTGAATTAAATAAAAGTTGCCACTAGTTGAACAACTTTCGTAGATTGCTTTATTATATAATTTTTTAACTAGCGCGTATCGAGGAAAATGTTTCAAATAAAAGAGGCACATATTTTTTCTGTCTAACCAGTGGCATCGAAAAATATTTTTTTCTGTGGTTCATATTCGAGAAGACCCAAATTATATTTTTTTAAATGCAACCAATGTTACAAATATCAGAGTAAAAAAGCTTAATTTATCTGACAAAGTTATGCATCATTAAAAACAAAGTATAAGCTTTTTTACTAAGATATTATTGACTATTGGTTTAAAAAATTGGACAGCAAAAATGTGTACCTTTTTTATTTGAAACAGTTTTATCAAATATACGATTGTTTAGAAATTATTACAAATGAAAAATATCAACGAAAATTGTTTTTTAAACAATTAAATTGGGCTATTAGAGTGGCAACTTTTGTCTAATTTATTCTAAGTCTTAATTCTCATAGTTCTCGAGATGGTCAATCGTGAGCCTCGATATACCGAGAAATATTAATATTTCTGAACAACTTTTCTATTTGTACCTTTGCTGTAAACACACAGCAATATTTACAAAAATAGCATTGAAATCCCTATGCGCCCCTTTTGAATTCTTCACCGGGTATACATAGGGTGGTGAATTGATTTGTGCAATATAGGAAATGCAAAATTAATTTTTTCACATAGCGATATGTCGTTCCCTATTGATTTTTATAACAAAATACTTCAACAAATATTGTAGATAATTGAATTAGATGCAGAATTTAATTTTCTAGATGATTTGTTTGAAGTATTTTGCTTTAAAATGAATAGGGAGCGACATATCGCTATATGAAAAAATTAACATTGTATTTCCTATATCGCATAAATCAATTCACCACCCGGTATGATCAAAATAATGGTCATATATATTTAACTTAACATAACTTGATCCTACTAAACGGAGTAGGACGAACCCATAAAAACGAAGCCAACAATCAAACATTCCTATTCTAGCAAACTACTTTCGTCTCGTCCATATTGTATTCATATAAGCACGTCTATTATTCAAACGCTCACGTTATCGTTCGGTTCACTTTAATCTACAACAAACATATTTCTCACTAACATTATTCATTATACAGCAACTTATTTTAAATACAGTTAGGTCGTAAGTTAAGGATTTTATCAAATCAGTCACTTCTAATTTATTCAACAAGTTTTCTTGTGTAAATTACAGGTATAATAGTTATTTTTGTGTAGAGAGTTTAATGTTGGTAAAATTATGCACGAAACTTTTTCAGCATGTTTATTTTATATTAGAGTAGAGTAGATTATTTATGAATTAATTTATAAATTGACAGCAGAGTACACATATCGTCAGTCAAGAACATTTTTTTTTTCATTTTTATTTATAAAGTGTAAATATAAATGCATGGTTAACTTATGTTCAACAAGTCAACTTTTATGATTTTCGTAAGTCAAAATAATGTAGAGTTCATTCCTCATATAGATTTTCCTATACAAAAAATATATAACTCAAGAAAATCTAAAGAAATTACTATGTTTATTTGCAGATACTGTGATATGACAAAAGGACCGTTGAATGTAGAATGGCTGTGTATGGATTCCGCAATATTACTCCCACCTACAGGGACTCCCATGACAGGAATTGCTTTCACAAAACGTTTGCCATGCGGAGAGGTAAGTCATTATTTATTTTTTTCTTGCAAAATAATCCTATTTTGGAGGACTACTTTGGCTAATTTTTTTTTTTTTTGCTCCTGGTAAAACTCCCATTGTGCTCGGTCTTAAATTTTAGTACGTTTCGAACTCGGATGACATATATTTGTACTGATCAGGACCGTGGAAGTTCACGTTTTTAGTTAACTAAGTGCACCAAGAGAAATGTGTAATTAAACCTGAATATGGTGGCAGTTAAATTTGGTATTAGTGATGATAATGTTCTATGTCCATGCATCGGAAAATCTGCATAGTCTTTCGCCAGTTATATACCGTATATGTATGCCCCTTTTTAAAGAAATCCATACCGACGTCTATGCTCGTTCAAAGCGCTTGCGCAGTTACCTTATTCTTACCAAATTGGGTTTCCCCTTTGTATTATATTTCTTTCTCACCATATCCTAAACGTTCCTTCGAATAGCATTGTAAAGCATACACTTCCTTACATCTAGTTCTCTACTCTATGATCTAAGGTTTTACCATACAAATAAAATCCTCTATGAAAACGAAGCTCTTACTCTGATAACATGACTACCAATTGACAGTTCTCTAACTTCAGTTTCTTAAGCGTACATTACACGATGAGGTTTTCCTTTTCATGTGTCTTTATAAGTGACCTTATCAGTCTATTTAAATGTTCTAATTTTAAGTGAATTAAAAAATTCAAGTCTCAAAACTCCGTTATTTCATCAAAAATTGTATTCATTTAAATCTCTTCAAATTACGATTCTGGTAATCAGTCTATTTAACTATGTACTAAAATGGATGATTGTATATGTATATCCACCAAACCATACAAATAACATTTGACAGGTACTTGAACTCTCTCAAAAGTTGGTAATGCAGTAAAAACAGCAATGCGCATACGCACGACCAAATATTTTAGGAACTTTCGGAAAAGTACCCCATATTGAAGTTTTGTTGTATCCCTCTTCCACTTACGTCATTGTACGAGAGAGTGAACTTTCAAAATCACTCGAAAAGAAAACTTCATCGTGTAATGTACGCTTTATCAAATAAATGTTAGATTTTAGCCAGCCGGGCAGTTTTTATTTAAAAAACCTTTTCTTTCATGTTATAAGCTTATGGCAAATATTACGCTGGGAAGCAAGCTCTATATTTGTAACAGAAAATTAAGCTAATTATGTTACGAAAAAAATTAGATTTAATATATCTTATAATTTACCCAATAAAGTAGAGGGATAAATATGTAATTCAACTAACCTCCCGCACAAATTAATTAAAATAATAATTATTATTGATTTTTATTAGGTAGAACGAGCTCGCAGAGCAATCCGCGTGTACTTCCTAGTGCGAGACACCCACCTCTCCCTCAGCGGTGAGTCGGAGAACCAGCTGCCACTTACCAACCCGTCAGCGTGCGTGCAGGTGGACACCGTGTTGGACCTGAGTATACCGCGTTGTGTGTGTGCCCCCCGGCGCTGTACAGCGGTAATTGAGCCTCGTTTGTTGCAGACAACAGCGACCTCATCTCCTGTGTCGTGGTGTGGAAGGACGGACAGAAGATCCGGAGGTTTCTAGTTATTGATGTGCTGCAGTTAATTCTAGTTGAGCCCGATACGAAGAAGCTTGGATGGGGAGTTGTTAAACTGGTGGGTTATCTTTCATTTGCGCATGACTATTTTCACAGAATTGTTTCTCTAAATGGTGACTGATCCAGTCGATCAAAGGTGTTTTACATGGTAAATAATACTTCAAATGGTTCAAATAAAAGTTGAAGATATTTAATATCTGCATCTGAATCAGTTAACAAATTTCATTTTACCTTTTCAATAAAAAGACTTTAAAAAATTCAATTTTTACAATGAGAATTTATAGAAATGAAATTGAATTCGAGCAAATATGTAACGTTATTCCTAATCAAGTAAGTAGGTAATAGTTATTTACTTTACAAGTGGGCAAAGTAAGGAATTACCCACGAGAGAAATTTTAGCTCACGAAGCCGAAGGCTGAGTGAGATAATTTTATCGAGTGCGTTATTCCACTTTGCCCACGTGTGAAGTATAACGTTTTATCCAACACTTCTTAATAAATGAAAAATTTATGAAAGAAATATTATTTGACAGTGACATATGCTTTAAATTTTTAAATTAATATGTCAATCGAAGTAGTCACCAAGGTGCTGTGTGTTATTATTATTGTTATAAATAAAATAATACTCACTAGTGGCTTTCCTCAAAATTATACCCACTAGTGGATAATCTGTTACTTTGCTTGTTTAAAATCGCCATAGTTATAGAGCATTTATTGAGAGGTGTTGGATAAACAATTTATTCATTTAATTTAAGTAAACATTTCTCTCCATATTTGATAGATGCCGGGCTGTAATATTTCCATAGTTACTCATTATAAAAATTTAATTTTTTGATTTTCTAACGTCTTTGTTAGCCTTTATTAAATAAGTAAAACGAAATTTGTTCACTGATTCCGATGTGAATATAAAATCCTTTATTTGAAACGTTTTTTCTGAAAATGATTAAAAAAGCGGGAAACCCATCTACAATCGCCAATAATTATTAATCATCAAATTCTATGACTTTGATACTGTAAATTTGTAAATTTACAGGTATTATGATTAAATTTTAATTCCGCTTAAAATAATTTTTCCTATTTCACGTTCACAAAGTAGATTTTGTGATTTTGTACAACTGTTGAGGAATTTATTATTTGTAAAATTGTAGGGTCAAACTTCGAGTTGTCATTGCTCACGTAAAATTATTTCAATTACTTTTTAACTCCCGCCACATCATGTAAGGGAAGTATAGGAATAAATTTTTAATAGTTTTACAATGATGTCTGTGTGTGTGTCTGTCAGTCTGCCTGTCGGTCTGTGTGGATCTCTGGAGTTATGGTTTCTCAAAAACTACTAAACTGAAAATTTTGATATTTTGTATATATCAATTGTAACCCTTTTCGAAGAGCTGATTAGTTTTTGGTGGTGAGCGGTCTTGATAGTGGTGGTCCGTGTTCCTGCATTGTTTGTTAAGAAATCTATGGCGGGAGTTATTGTGGTGCCCACAACCGATTTTTTATTGAAATAATAGCTCAAATAGTCAAACTGTAAAGCATTTTGTTTTATTAATATTACAGGGAAAGATACTTAGTTATTTTTATTTTAATTGACTTTGTGAACGTGAATTATAAAAAGAAGTATGAAACATGTTATAATGCCTAATTGTAATACTAGTTGTTTAATATACTATTGTTCATTATAAAAAGCATTGTACAAACCATTTGTGGGAAGACGTATTCCACGCATTCGCTCAAATGAAGCCCTCGTGCACAAGCACGCTCATGTTTTAAATAAGCGCTCATGCGAGAAGAATGTCTTCCTGCACTTGGTATGTAAATAACTATAGCAACAGCTACTTTCTTTGAACAAGAATTAGTGTAATTTCAAAATACTGTTATCTGCAGGTTGGCTTCCTCCAAGATATTGAAGTAGTGGGCGACAAGGATGACTCCAGGTGCTTGCACATTACAATCCATCGACCCCTCTCCGCTAGTAACGTGAATCGCGTGCCTCTTTTATCCGCCAAATTCATCTTCGATGACCACATTCGCTGCATGGCGGCCAAGCAGCGTCTCACGAAGGTCTGTCACTGCCACTCTACAATTTTTGTTGGTTTGCGGAGAATTGGTCCCCGTTTAATTTGTCATTAAAAGTTTTTTTAAAGATCAGTTCTCTGAATTCCGTTAGTGTCGTTACCCTGTTTTCTATGTGTTTGAGTTTATGAATTTTTCTATTCCAGAACGTTTATATATCGCCAAAATTTGGTAAAGAACAGCGGGAAGCTCACAGTGAAACTACTCAAGTTTTGTGAATCGCATTATGTTTATTTATTTTATTTATGGTTATGTATAATTAAATGTTCCATTTTCTAAGCAAATACAATATTTTAGTTTTAGTAGTTTTATTTAACATTTTATTTATTTTTTTAATACGGCGTATTTACATAAAATTAAAAACGAAATGTAATAAGGCTAATATTTAATGTAATTATTAACAACGTTAACAAGGAATTGAAATGTACGAAATTGTTTATTTTGTAATATGTATTTTTATACTTGCGGTTTTAATACGAAAATATTTAATATTTTACGTAATTATTTGTGTAAATAAAAATTTTTACGAATTTGATTAATATAACAGAAAATGTCGGTTTATCAGTTCGCTACGACAGCCTTTGTGTTTGATTATAATATTTATTTATAGTGTGCTGGTAGGTTTCATTTATCACTAAATGTTTACCAGTTGCATCAACAATACTAAATATTTGTTCATGGGTTAAATAAAAGTAAGTCAAATGCCTTGTAATTAGAATTTAAACATCAAAATAGAATTGCTAGATCCAAAAAAATAACAAAAGTCTGTTTTATTTTAAACTAAATATGATTTAGTTTAGTTGATGCAGTCTAAAATAAGATGTTAATTGTTTTCGGTGCCGTTTTTAATCAAATTATTACCGAGCAAATGTTGCTAATATGCGATTAAATTCTATTCTTCCTTACATTCAATTTTATAGTACAATATTTTATTATTTATTCAATTTTAATTTACTTATCAATATCAAATATTAATTTTGTCCATAATGGGAAATTTAATTTAATTTTTTAATAGCTAGTGCTTGCATTCATAAAATATTGGATAATTTGGTAATAATTGTTTTTCAAAACGTGTTTTTTTTTTTCAATTACAAAATATTGAATCATTCTGGAATATGTGATCAAAAGAATTTGTTATTTATTTCTCTGATTATAAATTCAGAATTGTTTACTTTTCAGGGTCGTATAAAAGCTCGGCAGAAAAAAATGCAACATATCGCGCGACTTTTGGACATTCCGGGACAAGCAGGGCCCCCCAGTCCGGCTTATGTAGGTGGTGGTGTGTATGCAGCGCGAGGAATGGGTCGGGGTTCCCGAGAAAATCGCCCGCTTTTTTGCACTGGCCGGGGGCCAGGTTTCGCCACCCCGAGAAGAGACAGCGCCCCTGCCGTCGCCCCGGATAGTGTTGCTGCTGCCACTGCTATTGGTGAGTAAAAATATCTAAATATATCTTTAATTCTCTACCAAAAATTGTAAATCTGGAGAATTGTTCCAGTCTTTAATGTCCATTTGCACCAATAAAACTTTCTTTTCTTTGATCTGATATAAATTGAATCTTTGAATCAATATTCTATAGTCCATTCACTTTGGCAAGAGAATTTGTAATTAATTCGCAAACAAAGTAAAAGTCATTCTATTAATGCGTATAGTACTAAATCCGCCGATAGTATATCAGCTTGGTCAGTTAGATGATTCAATAGTGACTTTAAAATGATCTAAAAATATTGTAGGAGAAGCAAGTACCTACTTTAAAAAACAATATCTCCACTAAAGAAGCGTGCGAAAATGATAATCTAAATACATGTAACTATAGAAGAACATATGTGAAAAATATGATATGAAGATAGCGGTTGAAAAAACAAAAAAATGGCTTTTGGGTACATCACCTGTAATATTAATAATAACTAATAGAACATATACCTCAGTTGCTCAGTTTATTTACATGATCAAAACTTCAGTTATGACAAAATAAATTGTATTAATTGATTTTACACTTCCTATTTTCTATTTCTTCTCTACTCCATTGTACTATTTTTCAATACAATGTGAATCAAATGTACCCAAGACATAAACACAAATGACATTTGATAGCTACTTCGCCTACTGCAAAACAAGCGTTAAAGTGGTAATGCAGTAAAAGCAGTAATGGCAGTAATGCGTGTGCACGACCAAATCTTTGGCACTTAGAATTTAGACGCAAGAATTGAAATTCCTAAGAATGGTAAAAGGATACAACAGAGTACACATTTAGGAGCAATGATATCAAAAATAAATTAAATAAACATGAAATGAAATGAAAAAGTGAGACAGTAAAGAACAGGATAGAAAGAATTGAGGAAGGACAGAATCCCAATAGAGACATATCAAAGCAGAGGGAAAAGAAACGTGGGACGTCCAAGAAAATATTGGGTTTCGTAACAGGCATGTACGCTTAGTAAATGAAATGAAAAATAATTAAAATTTTCGCCAATGTTTTGTATTAAAACAGGCATATCTTTAGTTAATTTAAAATTCTCTCGTTAATGTTAATGGACTGCAGCAAAATTAAAATCTTGTACTTTTAAGTGTTGAATAACTTTGATATATGCTCAGTGATGTCGCAAGCTTGAGACAACTACCTCTAGATGGCTCTGTCATATTTACAAATCACACTACAGACACTACACAAAAGTATTTGAAGAGGGTACAGAAAATTAAAAATTTTTGCATAACTTTTGTATATTTATTATAAAAATTCATCGTTTAGAATTAATGCGTGTACGTAATTCTTTGTACGAAACACAAGTAACAACTTATAAACAAATAAATAGAAACAGTAATTACATAATAATAAATTATGATTTATATTTTTAATTATATTTATAAAGCAGAGGAAGCCATGTCTTGTTCTACTTGAGGTCTTCATTATGATTCACTGTAGTCTACTTGCAGATTTCAATAGCTTCTCTTATGAGTCTGCCATTGGCACATTTCAATCTTGCTATGATTTTTGTTTCTTCAATATTTAGTACAAAAAAAACAGCAAGATCGAAATATGCGGATGCAGGTTCATAAGAAAAGCTACAGAAATCTAGAAGCAGAAGAATACACTATTTCAAAAATCATAATTTGTTGTTACTTTTAGTTCATTATCAACAATATCGTAAACTAGTGATTCTACATTCGAACATGACATCTTTTATTTACTTACTATAAGTACAGAAAGCTTTTTCAATTTAGGTTTCAGAAATCCCTACAACGGATCATACATATACATACAAATATCTGTTAGTCTTAGTATAAAGAAATGAATAATTTAAGAATAATGTATTCTTAGTATCGTCGCGCCCTCGTCTCCGGGACACTGACAGTCCCGCCCGAATGATCACCAGCGAACAACAAAAACGTGTGGAGAAGAACGGCAGTGCTAAGTCCCGCGACAACTCAAGCGGGCGTAACACCCGCTCGCGGGACGGTAGCCCGCGCATGCCTCGACCTCGGTCTGAAGAGATTCCACTAGAACTGATCAAAAAATCCCAATGCTCAGTGGAAGCAAGCCCGAAGATTTCCATCCTTCCGCGGCCGCAGCAGAGCTCACGAGTAGACCCCGAGGCCACGCCGAGTTCTTCCAGCGGCAGTGGTGCGGAGTCAGCGGGGCCCACGGCAGCGCAAGCGCAGCAAAAGTCAGAAGAGACGTCGTTCATAGCGGCGCAGCAAGACAAACGCGTACCCAGACGCAAGGGTGCTATTGAAACTGTATAGTGCAATTTTTATCCTGTTGATATTTAGTTTTTTTAATTTATATTTTGTTTATTGATGTAAATTTCAAATAAATATTTTTTGCAAATACCCTGCCCTTTTTTCGTACTCTGCTACAAAATTGTAAATAAGAATTCAATAAATATGTCAATAAAACTTACTCTATTTTCTGAAATGCTACACACGGACGATTACTTTATTTTCAATATTATTTAAAATGTTTAGTTTGGCTCACATGACTACGATTGTTTTTATTAAGCAATAATACAACTTATAGGTAGTACCGAGAGCCAAGAATTTCTAATAGTCGTTACGTAGAAACCGAAAGCCGAGTCTCAAAAATAAAATGTATAGATTCTGACAGCATAACTAGAGAGATTTAAATGTCATTTTTGCAATACCTGTACTGTAAATTACCCATTAATAACAAAATTTAAACACAGTAAGTAGAACTTTTATTGCACAATTGGTTTTCATGGTTACATCATTTACTTACCGTCCACGATGGATGGTAAGTGAAACTTACCGTTCATGGTGGATGGTAAGTAAATATATATCATTTAAATTTTATTTTTAACCTCAATCTCACAGCTGTTAATTTTGTTACCTATTTTTCCTTTTCTTATATTTGCGCAGTTATTGCAAAAAATACCTTACTAACCTCGAACTGTAAGTGATTTTTTAGGTCTCGAATGTTTAGGAAATCTCGACCCTACGGGTCTCGACATCCCAAACTACATTCTCGACCTAAAAACTATCACTTACAGTTCACGGTACGTAATATACTATTTTTACATAAGTTACCGTTTCTACGCAGGAATTATGATGAATTTTACCAAATAGGTCGAGTTATATTCGGTTAATTAAAGTAAGCAGAGTGTCACACCCATAATAGGTAAAAGGCGTGATGATATATTTTTTTATTTAAAGTAAAAATAAACAATATAATTGTTAAAATGTCAAAACTTTCAATATCAACAAAGGGTTGCCTAGAATAAGATGCAAGTACTTTAACGCTTGATGCAAATGAAGCATCCTGATTTACTTATAATGTATAATTTAATTTAACTTTTTTTTTGTTTTAGTAAACTTCTTTTAATTTAGAGATAAAGCATTAAGTTATCTGACACTTCTTTTAAAAGCACTTTTTTAAAAGTAATTTGCAAACCTGTGGTATACATAAAATAAATTAGGCAATAGACAAATATCCAGTGGTTGTGAGCTATCTGTCAAATAAAATAAATGATAAAATAGTTAAATTTTTATCGTAAATAATGCGATGCGATAATTTTTAAGTTATGTGACAGATATTACACATAATATCACGCTATATCCCACTCAGTGGGGTAGCACAAACACTGAAACACAATCAATCTCCTAACATTCTACCACTTATTCCTCGTACGCCCACGTAATCGTATAAGTTTCACTAACCTTTCATTCAACTCATTAAATAATAAATATATCATCTCGGTAGGTGATATATTTTTGCGTATGAAATGCGGTTACGAGTCGTCAAGTCATAGCCCCCAAAGTTGTTAGTGGAGGAGGAACCACAGGTGTAAATTTAAATTGACCACAGTCTGCTCATTCCCTCTTAATAACATTCTTCTCAATCTCATACTCACCATACACCAGTGTATTCCGAACACGATCATTCTCTCAAATACCTCATTTTCACAGCAATGTCGTTCATGCTTCTTCAGCCTCGCCCAACATTTAGGCATTAACACACCATTATACACATTCAATCGAGCATCTCTAGATACATTCAGAATTCAAGCAAATGTACCCAAAACACCCAATACTTTGCACCCTGCAGACATCGCCTTTCAATCTATACAGGGGGTGAATCCAAGGACGCAGCATAGCATTTTCAATGCTGTTTTTGAAATATTAACGGATAATAAATACAAAATTTAATCGAATATGAATAACAGTTATTTGAACAGTGATTTCATTGTGATATGTTTATATCTGAAAAATAACTATGCAAAACTTTATTGAAGGAAGAAAAAATTGCCAATAATCACAGTTTTTTAGGGAAATCTAAAACTAAAAATTGTAATTGTTAACATTGCACTATATTATCAAAATATATAAAATACTTTGAAAGTATTTGGTATATTAAAATTTAATTCCATATTTAATTTAGTGTTCAATTATTTTTATGGTAAAAAGAGGTAATAAAATAAATCATTTCTGTAACGACAATATTAAATAGGTCATTAAACAGATAATTTTGAACGCTTATTTTAAAGACACGTTTAAATGTTACTGGTACAAGTAGCCAACAAAAAGGAAAAGTTATGAAAGAATGGTATTGTAATTTGATTACAACATTATGACTAAAACGATTCAAAAACTTATATTATTATTTAATACAGATTCATTTCAAGAATAACATTTGGAAATTCAATTTTACCAATTAATGAAAGAGTCGACTAGTATAATGAAGCAAAACTAATTTCATCTGCAAAATACCGACAGGTGTAAATAATGAAAAATTATTTTCGCTAAGCAACTACATGTCAAAGTAAACTGAATGTAAAATAGTGATACCATGAGTGAGTATGAAACTGTCAATATAAATACAATACGCCAGAATTTTGAGACGTTATCGAAATCTGCACCACTGTCAACGAAAAAACATAATTTCAATAGCTTTATAAGATTAAGGAAGAACATTAATAAAATAGCAGTGATCATTCAAAATTTTGGAGATCCAGAAAACCAGTATGTATTTAGAGATTAATTTTAATAAAACCAAGCTAATGCGAATGATTTCACCGGATTCGAATTTCATTACTTGGTTGTTTCTGATAACTTAGCGCTAGCCACATCCGTGTGTAATTTTCGTGGCTTTTAGCCAACGTCCTGCCCAACTTATCGGATATTTAACTAACCAACGGGGTTACTACTGCAATAATATCAAAGTTTTTTGAGATAAAAATGTAATAATAGTGTCTAAATTCAAATTATGAAAGACATGTATGCCATATGCTCAAATGTAATTTATAATATTGTTTTGCAATGGAACGACAGCAACTTTTCTAAATTTTTCCATATATGGAATCATTGTATTGCAGAGAAAGCACGTCTTGTATATCAATTAAATCACTGGAGGTTATTTGAGTCATATGCTCCACTTTAACAAATTATTTGCCTCTTTTAAAAATGTTTTTAAAATAAACACCGTTATTTAAATTCAAATTTATGAATGACTCATACATGTGTTCAACTATTTATAACAAATATTACATTTACTAGTATTTACAAGATGTTCAGTTCAAGTTTTCCTTGAATTATTGCAAAGTATATTTTGTATTAAATACTTTACGAGTATTATTTGTTATTATACACAAAATCCTACTTTAAAATAATAAGTTCGGCACTAATTTTGTAGTTGAATGTACCGAGCAGGTATTGTTAATGATGACATCATTTTAGCTTTAACCGCTTTTTTGCCAAGGCCATTTATTTAAATTTTATAGAAAAGTGCGTAATTAAACATTATGTAAATAACATAGTGAAGTCTATTTGCCATAAAAGTATAGCTGTAACATAAATAAAATAAGATTTGGAGAAGTGGTAACAGCATTTGGCTTCTTGGCGGGGTTGTTTGAAACTCAACAGACACTCATCGTCCACCATCGGCCTCTTTCGGCGGCCGTTAAAGTAAATGTCGTCTTCTCCAGCGCACCAATAGCTGTCATTCACGCCTTAAACGTTAACCGGTTCATGTGAAAGCTTTTTTATATTTGTGCGTGTAATATAGTGTATTTATTAGTAATAATATACTTACTTATGTGTTTGCGAAGTCTTAATAGTAATAAGCAGTCGTCATTTGTGATAAATAAATTATCAGTAGAAAGAAATCATTGTGAGTGTTTCTAAAGTGCGCTTAGTACAGAACTCGGACAGTTAACGATGGCGGACGCTGAGCTAAGGGATCGGTATGATCCGGAGCTCAAATATTTGTCTGTGGATAGGAATAACTTCAATGATCCAGCAACACAGGCAGAATGGACTCAGAAACGCCTGGTGTGGGTACCCCACGAAAACCAGGGTTTCGTGGCTGCCGGTATCAAAGGTGAACGTGGTGATGAGGTGGAAGTTGAAGTCCAAGAAACCGGCAAACGGCAACTCGTTGCTCGGGATGACATCCAAAAGATGAATCCTCCAAAATTCGACAAGGTGGAGGACATGGCCGAACTCACGTGTCTCAATGAAGCTTCCGTTTTGCACAACTTGAAGGATCGTTACTACTCCGGCCTCATCTATGTAAGTCACATTTTTATTTAATCACCTGTTTCTATTCTACCTGTATAACCCCGCCCTCTGTTCGTGCCTCAACCCGAAACGAACACTCAACAAATTTGACATTATGAAAAAAATGACAATATAAACATCAGATAATCTACGGCCTCCACATTCTTGAAATTTGAAATCCATCATGAATTTGAATGCTGCTCCAAATATAATTCTAAACAGAACAAAAATACCAATCCTTCAGTTTATCTCTGTTTGAATGTGACTTATCTGTTGGTTTTTTATTGCGGTTGTTTCCACGAAATCTATAATATTTATTCGCAGTATTGAGTTTACCTATGCTAGGTAAATATACGATAAAGTCATACAAGAAGATATGCCGGTTATGATGATTCACCGGTGAAAAATGTCAGTTTATTGGTAGCCGTGCTACACAGGTAGGATAAGAAGGTTGATGTTGTTTTCACGTTCTTTGGGTTTTCAGCTCGCTGTATTGTACCGATAGTGAGAGCTAGTTACAATAATGATTAGTTGTATGTCCGACGTAAAATCGAAAGTAATCAGCAACGTCTTGAGCATTGGTTTGTTTTCTTCTGGTGACGTTTGTTTGAGTAGAAGCCGGTCCTGCGCGGCGCGCGGAATGCTGTCAGCCGAACTGAGGCCCGGGTCATTGCCACGTCACGCGACACCGCCCCCTGCCCCCGCATCGGCCGCGCCCCGCCGCCGCCAACCCGACGTCAAAACCTATTCACTATTGCATATTGCTCTCCACTTTTAAGTACTTTCTGACAAGGCATTCCTCCCTTATCGTTATCATACCCCATCGCTCACTTGCACTGCACGTTATTTATTGCACGTCAAAAGGCGCTCAAGTCATGTTGACTGGACGTTTCCAAATACAAATATCATACTCTACTCAGAAAATGCTGATTCAATCTGAAAATCTGCTGTACCCAGCACAAAACATTCCAATTCGTTTATATCTACTGGGAGTTTTTTTTTTTTTTTATCTGAATACGGGGATGTGTCATTACCATCATAGTTACAGTTAAAAGTGATTGACAGCAATGTATTAGCTTTTTTCTACAAGTAAACATAGGGATAAATAGAAATATTTTTGGTTTAAGTTCTGTAAGATCATTTCATTTATTACTATGAGTTCTGAAAGCTGTTTCAACGTATTAAACAAAGGGATAATTTATAATAATTAAAAATAACTATTGTAGTAATTCATGCCATATACCTACAGATAAAAAAACTCCGGGTATTGACAAAAAATGTAACAAAACTGAATCTTGAACATCTCTTCAAATTTGGCAAAGATTTTCAATACATTTTATCCACAAATATAATTAGTATTTGCAGATGAATATGAGAATATGGTTCATAATATGATCATGCAATTTACCCATCTTTGAATGTAGCATCGTGCTTAAGAGCGGACAGAAGTATATGATATACCGTGACTTTCAGTTAATATTCAACATTTACTTTTATGTCGTTAATGTATGAATATGGATACTTTTTACTGTTCCGGATATAATGCATCATGGGATGTCCATATAGCAAAAACAAATGAATGTTTATTGATGGCACAATTCTGGTAATAATTTGCGAAATGTTTATGAATTGTTAATAAATCAGTAAATTATGAAGACAAGTTTATTTAACATTGACAACCTATGTTGCATATAACTGATATCCATACAAGTAAATGTTGCATCTTAGTTGAAACGCACTATTGTACATATATTGTGATTACTAGCTGTCATATCACGCCCCCAAGTTAGCAAATGGGAATCAAACTGAGAATCTCGTGATCCACAATGCGTTGCTACGGAGCTATCCTACCTGTTCAAATGGTTCATATTACCGAAAATAACCTAGATATTTTGATCATTTATCTAAATATAAATTTTATTTTAAAATAAAGCAAATATTTTGAAGATATTTGTTTCACAGTTCACAAATATGTAAGGTTCAAAAGTATGCACGTTTTAGGGTCTGTAGAATATAATTTAATGAAGCAATTAAAATCAAAAGTAGATTTTAAATATTACAAACTGAGCAATCCATGAACCGGAAATGGTACTTTACTTGTAGACCTGTAAGGTATGTTGATCATATCTCAGTAAATAAATAAGTTGAAGTAAATATTGTTCTAATAAAAAAGAAAAAAAAAACAAATAATTTTGTAACTTTAAAAGTTGTTTAGGCGGGAGGTTATGTGTTAGACCATCAGATTATTAACATTAGGTACTTTATTTATCAATTTAATTTAAGTCAGTAAAACAAACTTTTTAAACTGTAAAACTATTTGAATTTTCCTATATATTATCCTTGGGTTCAAAATATGTAAAAATATTTACATATATTTCATGTTAATATGATTTTTCTTCTTCCATTTCGCATAATTGCACTATAGAAGTAGGGTTAATATAAATCATGATTTTTTTTAAAAAAATCAAAAAAATCGATTTTTTTGATTTAAATCAGATTTTTTTGATTTAAATCAGATTTAAATCGTTATCAATATAAGCTTAGCTTATAATACCGATTAATGAAATAAAAAACACACGTGGAACACAGACGAGTGATATTAAATCCGAGTGACTAACAGACGATCAATACAAATATATTATTTAAATGTGAAAAATCATCAGTCAGTTTATAAACAAATTAGACAAATGTACATACTTTAAGCAATTTAATCTGAATATATTATCTCAATACGTATACAACTTTTTTACAACTTATACAACGCAATTAAACAGTCTTCTCTTTGTCGTTAAATTGTTGAAAAAGACATACGCATGTAACTAATACAGTTAAATGTCGTCAAAAAAATCTCTATATTGCTGATAAGTTGGCACTATTGGCAGTGAAATTTAGGAATAATTACGGTTTATGTTTGGCGTGATGTATAATCGGTTACGAATGTCCGCATTACGGACTTAAAAAAAATTTTAAATGATTTTTTTAACATTTTTTCACGGAAAAAATGTGTTTGATTTAAATCATGATTTTTTTGAGTTTTTCGATTGATTTAAATCATGATTTAAGGCCGCTCCGGAGTGAATACAAATTTCGTATTTGCCCCGAAATCTTATGCAACCGTTAAAGATAGAAACCAAGACGTGTTGCTGTTCTTGCAACCACCGTCGGCTGGCCGAGGGTCTATTTATTAGGGGTTGTAAATTATCCCAATAATAATCTTATAATATCTCTTTTTGTTAAATTGAGAATTACTACCTGCTACTAAGCGAAGGTAAATAAACAGTAGAAATAACATTTAACATCTCAATATTTACCCAGATTACTTTTTCTATTTATTTTTCTTAACAATTATATTAATGAGATTATTGTTAGAATACCAATTAGCGACAGAAAATATATATAGATAATGATAAAATATTTTACTAATTAGAGATCAGCGAGGATTTTCCTATACTACTAGATAACTAAATGCTAACATTTTCTGGTAAATGGATTAGTTTGGATATATAAATGTGACATCTTCCAAATTTTACTCAGTCTTGTCTTACAGTATCAACTGAAACAAGTCTTTTTGTGCAAGTGTCTTGAGTGCTTTTTGTGTTTTTCAATTTGAGTGAGAAAAGCGGAAAACATGAATCAAACAAGTGAAAAGTTATCTAAATATCAACTAAAGAAACTTCGTCGTCATAGTATAGCACGGTAAGTTATTTATTTATTTTATATTTATTTTAATACAAGTTTAAGTATTTCATTTTTATTAATCGTTTAAATTTAATTGAATAATATAAGTGCTTGTGAAATTTTCGGTGCGATTCTGCTATTTTTTATGGTACTATAGAACTGTAACTCCCAACAAAAGCGCATCATTTTTTAATATCAGAAGATAATAATTAGTAGGCAAAAATTATTGCACCCGGGTTTTGAGAACCACTGGTCCAAAAAACATTGAATTTAAATAGTGTAATAAAATAGAAATTGTTTTCTAATTTAAACAACTTCTGCTCTTACAGTTCTCTAAAGAGCAATATCATATGATGCTCTACTTAAATTATATATATATATATATATATATATATATATATATATATATATAATATATTATATATATAATAAATAAATATTATTTTCTGCAGGAATGGGAAATATTCTAAGATATCTTCAACTTCCGAAATATCCGATCCAGATGATACAAGTTTCGCAAACATCGAAGTTTTAGCAGAGGAATATCCACGTAAGTTGTTTTATATTTATTTTACGTTTTGTCAAAACATTTATAAAATTTAAATTAAAAGGTTATGTAGGAGGCATATCATCTCCCGCAAAATCGTAGTGCATTTTAATATTTCTTTAGACATATTTCATCGGGTTCGTGAATTGGCAACAAATTTTCATTTTTTATTTATTTTTACAGCATTAGAAAGCCTAAAATTTGTGCCTATTTATATCCATATTATTTTTTTAGAACTGATAAAGAGTATATAGAAAAAACCTAAATGTCATTTAATTCAATATCTTTCTTTCTCTTTCTATCATGGTCTGTCATTGGCTAATGCATTCCTCATGTCCTGTTGCGAGAAGCAATCATGAACTGCCCGCAATATCAATATAATAATTCTAATCATTTTCCAATTATCTATTGATATGCTTAAATTTTAAATAAATTTTAAAGAATTGCCATATGGAGATATAAGTACGTAGTTAAATTTGGTTCCTCTTGGTCGCTATACATTTGTTTATAATTGTTTAGTTTAAATAATTGTGACAAATAATAATAATTTGAATTAATTTATTTTTCAGAGTCTTCTTTGTCGTTAAGTGAGGATTTCGAAATAGAAGTTGAATCTACTGAAATGAACGAAGATGAAATTTGCGGTAGAAGAATCGTAGATATACAATATTTCCTCAACGAACTAAAATCAATAAAGCATAGTGGATTCGACTGTTCCTTTTTTGACATAAATATAACATCGGAGAAACGTATCGGTTTAAAAAGTGTATTTAAATTCAAGTGTAATGTTTGTGGCATAGAAAACAAAATTCACACTGAAAATACGGGAATAACATCTGATGTCAATAAATTAGCTGTATCTGCAATGACTTCGACGGGCGGTGGATACAGTCAATTAGAAGAAATTTGTGCAGTTTTGGATATACCATGTATGTCAGACAAAACTTATATGCAACACCATGAGGCAGTATCTTCTACAGTAAAAACCTTGGCATTCGAAGAAATGAAAGAAGCTGGTGAAGAAGAGTACCGGTTGGCAGTTGCAGAAGGGAATGTAGATAATGACGGTATTCCTCTAATATCAGTTCTTGTTGATGGTGCGTGGAGCAAGCGATCATATAGGTCAAATTATAATGCATTGTCCGGCGTAGCATGTATAATTGGGGCACGCACTAAAAAGGTACTCTATGTTGACGTTAAAAATAAATATTGTTTTACTTGCGCCAGGAAGAATTATAAATTAAGAATATGACTATGCCCAGTGACATTGAATATTTAACGGAATGTTAAATATATCTAACAGATAAATTTTGACGTATGTAAAATTGGAACAAATTTATCAATATTATTAGTGTATATAAATCGATCATATTATGCGTAAACACAAATTTAATTGTACTTTCACACAATATAATGTATATATGTAAAAGATTCTACTCAATTTTGTTTTTTTGTATTGTAAAACATTTCAACATTCTATTATATATATATATATATATATATATATATATATATATATATATATATATATATATATATATATATATGTATGTAAAAGTTTCTGCTCAATTTTGTTATTTTGTATTGTAAAACAGTTAAACATTCTACAATATTTTTGTTTCACACAATAGTACAAGAAAAATTTAATGCAAAATGATTTTAAGTCGTATGTTGTCAGAATCCTAAAATCCCTGTCTTTCTTACAAAATATAAAATAAAGGTTCAAGTTGTAAAACTGTCACACAATGGACCCCGCAATAAAAATATACCTGTTTAGTAACCATCGTCGTTAAGAGCACAAGATGTTACTTTGGTTGCATAGTTTTGTATATTTGGGATTAAAAACATGAAAATATGATGTAAAATTCAAAAACAAATATACAGTTTTCTCTTGAACGGGACATTTTAAAACAAAATTGTTCGATAAAAAGTTTCATTTTTTCATAACGTTTCATTTCATATATAATTTGTATACTAAAAATGCTCTGCAATCTGTAAAAAATGTGTTAATGTTAAACATAAAAATGCCTGTATCTAGCTTATTATAAACTTTATCAAAAAAACTAAACGATAAAAGTTAATATTTTTATGTCATCATTATTTGTATAAAGTTTGAATAAATTTGGTCGTGTAGATCAGCAGAAAAATGCATATCATTTTTAAGCATTTTCGCTTGTACTCCGGAGCGGCCTTAAATCAATGATTTAAATCACTTGATTTAAATCATGTTAACCCTATATAGAAGTAATGTTCAAATAATTTTGCGATTTTTTTTAAATTTCTTTTTATTCGTCATCGTATCAAGTAGTATGTGCTAAGTGCCATTTAATTTTTTTGAAAGTAAATGTTCAATGTTTAGCATTAAAATACCAGCTAAAAGAAGCAACTACTAGCAGTATTTTTCTCATTCTCACAGTGCGATGTGATCACCACAATTAAACTCGATCCAACAGTCTTAACATAACGAAAAGATCACGTTCAAATTACGTGCTTCACCGTCTCAAATCGAGATATACCAGGAAAATTGACATCAGGATTCTTAAAACAGAACGTAACAGAGATAACTGTATCTTATTTTCTTCTTCATAACTTTACATTCTTGCTCTTTTGCATAACATATTCATAAAATATTTATGTAGGTTTCAAGTACATATTAATAAAACAATATTACACATACGCTATACGTCTGTTGAGGTTAATATGTGTATGTGTGTGTGAGCTTGACATACACAGATCTCATATTTCTTCTGTAACTGTCACTGATCACTACGTAGGTAAAAAACTAATATTTGAGTAAACATATAAATCAATAATCAATACTAAGAATGAAACTTATTAACATGTATAGATAATGTACAAAAATTGACATAATGTTCAGTTCTTACTTTTCAAAATAATAGGAATAAGCATTTTGGACATAATTCTGTACGTTTATTAAAATTCAACAATTTCAATTATTAAACATAATTCTTCTTTATGAAAGAAAATCACATTTCATTTCCTGTTTCAAGCTGTTCCCTGGATAACGATTTGTTTTAATAATCATATTGTTAAGACAATCATATTTTTATTTGAAATCGGCACTGAAGTGCTCAATCGGTGGTGCTCAAGAATCGTCATTAAAAGCTCAGAAATCGTCACTAAAGTAACCCATTAAACGACGATTTTGAGCAACGCAGTGTTGGCAACCGTAAAATAATTATTGTACAAAAAGGATAATTTTAACAGATATAAGACGTATTGTAGTAAATTTATACGTAAAATGAAACAATATCTGCAAGAAGAATTAACTAATTAATTCTGATGAAGAAATTGAGGACAAAACACATAATTTTGAGTGTTATTTACGATAACTTCAATGTTCGAGGTTGGAAACACGTCAGTTCCAAGTGACAACTGACAAATGTATAAACTTAACCTATATAATAATTTTTTTTACAGTTTTTTTCTAATTTTTACGGGACTCTGCAAATAAATTCCATATTCAGTTTTAGTTTTATGAAAATGTATTTATTATTATGAAATCTTGTTTCTCTGACTACAATTATATATGATGTGCAATACATAATATGTGTCGTTCATTATAACAATGGTATTTTATGTCAAACAAAAAATAGTGGTCAAGGAGTGAAGTGCATGTATCTTCTTAGCATATGGTTCACCTTAATCTTCAATAAACTTTGAAATTCAACCGAAAATATAACTGTTCGCTTATCTAAAATTATTTATCTTGATAAATAAAAATATCGCATAAAAAATCTATTGTTATATTTTTTTATTGATTTGACGTCTTTGCACAAACACGAAAAATTCGAAAACAGTTTCAACGATATTTTTAAAGTTAGTATATTTGAATGGCTTATTTTGTATACCTACTCGTTATTTTTCAGTTGCATAGTAAAGGTGTTGTTGTTTTGTTAAAAACCGGAATATTTAGGTAACATTTTTGCGTTTATAGTTCACGCATATTTAGGTATCAAACCAGTTGCCTTTTTTAATTGCTTTCTCTGTGGTTTCATAAAACATTATTTAATTTAAGCGTGAAAATTGTTTTCAACGTTAACGAGAAAAGTAATTACTTTCAAATCGCGTGTTTAATAGTGTATACGTAAATAAATATTCAAATTGATACAAATTTTAAGAACTGTTACGTTTATTTAATCTATTTTGCTAGAACCACGTAGACGTTATAATTTAAATTTATTGCAATGTTTTGTTTTGTTCAAAATTGAAATATGTCATCACGTTATATTCTCGTTTTGGTTATGACATTTTTATTTTGAGTTATAGAGTAAAACTCGACAAAAGAAATCAATTTGATATATCATTGTCTTTTAACTTGCCATACATCATTGTATACAGGATCTCCATTTGAGCACAACAATATGTAATTTCTGGTTTAAATTATTTTTTTGCTATAAACTTTTTTATGAACGTGAATAACTTGTTATTTTATTATTTTAGACACTTATCATATAAAACTTTTTGGAAGGAAATCCAATTTACTATCAAAATCAGTAAATATTTATAGGGCTTTCCATTAAAAAGTATACATATATGTTTATGAGGGACAATGATATATCGAATATATTTTATTTGAAGAGCATTGCTCTATTCTCTATAACTTAAAATAAAAGGAATAAAAAACTGTCTTGCAGTCAAATTATTTAATAAAACTACTAATAATTTGACCTTTAATTAAAATGAAAGATTTAAAAAAAATACAACTATGAATCGCCCGGTATATTTTTTGTTAAACTGTAGTGCAACATATTGTATTCTTTTCTCACAAAGAATTAACCGAAACATTTGCTTCGAGGAGTATATTATTATCCATTATCGGACGAACTTCCTTTAATATTCTTCTCAATCGCGCTCTCACCGTACACCGACGTATTTTATAATTCGTAAATATTATGTAGTAGGTTTTTTTCATTGAAACTGTAGGTATAAATGAAATTGTTTATTGGAAGGAGCCTATGATAATTTTATCATCGGCAGTCAAGTAAAACGGTGTTGGCTAGGTCTGCGATGACGATCTCCGTCGCGTCGCTGGGCTCCTTGGCCGCCACGCCACCTCGTCGCCGGTTCAAGGTCACGTGAACAACACTGCTTGTTTGTAAACGAGAACATATTTGTTCGTTTGCTTCTGTCAACCATGAATTAATCCTATTTCATTTTACTGTGTACTATATATTTAATTACTGGTTTTATTCTACGGTAGTTTTTTTTTTTCATTTTCATTTCCTTATTGGTCATATTCTTTCCTAAATATATCGAAATTGTTATTTTTCACGTTTGTATGAAATTAGCAACATTGTAAGCTTTGTATGAAGTAAAATAAAACGAACTTTTACCATTTTTTAAATATTAAACAAATTTAAATTAGCTTACATAAATTTTTACCTCCCGCACATATGCACAAAAATTAAATATTCCATAGAATTTACCGAACTATTCGGCAAACTGAGGATATAAGATACATTTTCTGAAAATTTACCAAACTTTTTTGTAAATACTTTTTAATTGCTTAGTACATAATCGTGTTTAGTTTCTTAATTGTTGACATTTTTAGAAAATTAATCTTAAATCCTCAGCTTACCGAATAGTTCGGAAAAAATCTAGGGTTACTTCCGTGTATGTAAGGAATACAAAAAGATTCATTTTTATTTTAACAAAATTAACATAAAGGTTTGTCTCTTTGTGAAAATTATTTATGCAAAACAATATTTTTTTTTTTTGTAAATCTAGTTTATTATTTTAAAATTTCAACTCTTTCGTTGCAATAATACCTAATAAATTAATTAATAATAAATAGGCTGAGGGTTAACTGTTGTTGTTGCTATCTTCATAGACTATGACTCACCTTCAATAAGTTATATTTAATTTAGACAAGTAATCTTTTTGAACGCCTGTAGAATTATGAATATTAATTTCGTTGTTTGTGTATGTCATTTTTATAATTATACCGATCCAGATGTGCCTAATGATGATGTTATACTTATAAAAATGTTTCAAATAGTTTTTGTCGACCAACTGACAAATGACTTGAGTTTATAAGACTCCTTATCGCAACTAATGTGATGATATGAAACTGGTATTTTCCTTAATTAATTTACATACTTCATTATCACATATGCGTTGAAAATCTAAACGTTTCTTTTGTTCGTTGTTCAGTGAGTTATTTTAAATTGAAGTCGCGTTCAATTAATTTCAAAGTTTGCGCTGTGTATGCAGAATATTTTGGCAAACAAATGGTTTTGAAAGAAGTGAATGACATGTTGTTCATACATTAGTACAAAACAAATATTCGGTCTCTTAAACATATTTTTAATTATTTCTTGTTTTGTGTTTTTGAAGCATTTAACGAATAACAATACAATGGTAAACATGTAACATTTTTTTTAGTTTTCGTTTTTAAGAAACTATAATGGCACAGAAAATGATAAGACGGTGAGTCACACTTAAAGCCGGTATGACACGATAAAATTTTTTAACATAAATTGCTACACTACACAGAAAATTATACCGTGAGTTTCAGCTAAGGTACAAAATTTACTTTATGGATACCGGTTTATACTACTGTTCCATATAAAATATAAAATACAACGCAGGAAGTCCAAATCAAATTAACTTGTTATCATACTGAAAGATGATCGCAAATGAAGATGGAATTTTCACGACATACCAGGAAACCCCACCGTTCTTCTCCCGAATTAGTGAGGAAAATGTGTTTTTCCTCTCAGAGAGGAAAATATAGAAGTGTTACCAATATGAATGCTATTTGCAAAAATGTATTGTAAAAATTATAAATAAATGCCCAATTTTATTGAAAATCCTTATTTTAGTGATATAAATACTATAAATTGTTATATTTTTCTTTATCCAGATTAAATCACAATTTGACAACTGTAATTCATATTTAAGATTTGTTCATTGGCAACACTGCTACGCCTTGAGTCGGATAACCTAACTTTTAAAGTGTCAGATGTGTTGTCCAAGTGTATTTTAGGTCCGAAAAAATTGTTTTTAGAAACATGTCGCGAAAAAAATGTTGTGTTTAACACGAGAGGAAAGCCTTTCTTCCACTCTCGCTTAAAAAACTTCGAGTTCGAATGGGAAAAAGAAACGCTTTCCTCTAGTGTGACAAATAACTATTGTTCATTGCTACAATTTTTGTTATAATTTGAGAAATATTTGTGATATGTTTGCTAAATTATTTCTTTGCCACCGAACTGTGTGTTTATTGAAAAAAAAATTACTTTTTTAAGATTAACGTTAATATCTGTCAGTACGTCTCGTAATTTTAGTTAAAATGCGCAAGCGCAGAAGTGTTAAATAATGAAGCAGATACCGGTTGCTAATTGTCTTTTTCGGCTCGCTTCTTCCTATAGTGCAGTATTACCATATTTCAGTTCCGGTAAACTCATTTCAAGCAAAAAATATTTCATCAAAATCTGCGAAAACGTAATGTTATATTTAATTATTCAGTATATCTGCCAATAATTTTTCTTCCGAAGTATTTGAGCAACTTGTATATATTTGATGTGTCTACAAATGATAAAATAAAATTGATAATGTTAGTAATACACACACACTATGTTTCCGAAGGTACCTGATGACATTAGCAGTGTAATTATATGTAGAGATATAGAAATAACAGTATTTTATTAGAGTTCGAACAGATGGTGTCAATCACCTTGCTCCATGTGGAATATATTTAGCGTGGTATTTCTAAAGTTAGACGTTGAAATAATTAAATCCGCTCCCTATCTAATCTGGCTTGTTGGATGTGGACGCAGGTACACACGCGAAATGTAATTGCTCTGCAAATTTAATTTTGTACCCTCCCATCGTTTACTCTCATAATTGTGGAATTAATAGAGAGAAGAAGAGAATAATCAATATAAAGCTGAATTCGCGAAAACTTGGAAGAGAAATAATAAAATAAATAAATACATCGTGATACCATTGCTAAGGAATTTGATGATATGGATGTTAAAAAAACAATTTATATAAGTACACATTGACGATTTTCGATGGTTTTTCCAGGTATTGATACATGAAAATCGGCGTAACATTTTATGAACAAAATTTTGTTATTTTAAAGCCGACTTTGCATTAAATTGTTCATTACTTTCTCGATGATCCGGAGATAGCCATTTTTGTTTTTGTATATTTTACCGCACGAGTTCGCGAATTGAAAGTTTCTGGTTGTCAATAACGAGCGATAAATAATGTTCCCATGGTTGTGAATATAACAAAATTATTTTCACGATGTTGTGACCGGTTCAGTTTGACAACAGTTGCAGTATTAGCCATTTTATTAATGTTTCTGCTTTTCAAATTAATGTGTAAATTACTAGACAAGTCAAACAGCGATTGTCTTTAAGATGAATTATACGTTATAAAGTTAGCAACGCTTAATTTTACGACCATAATTACTTTGAAACAAAAGCTTTTATTATTTGTTGGGTATATTTTTATAGCCAAAGAGTCAAAGTTTTATAATCATGAACCATTATCATAAAAATGTAATTAGTTTTGAGTAGGTAAATTATTTTGAAACTTTACGAATGGTATTCTTAAAGATTGTGCAATCAATTTAAATTTTACACTATTTCTTAAAAATACTGAAATTTAATAGTTATTTATGATTTTAGTTAACACGTGTATACAAAATTTTATCTACGATCTTCCTAAGTGTAAGTACTAAAAATTGATATTTTGACAGACAGGGTTATAGTTGTTGATTTATTGATACAAATCGTTAGCAACATGTTAAAAGTAAAAATAAAATAACTTTTAATACGTTGCTATGTTAAATTTAACACTTTTAACTTGCCAAGCAACCGGTAAAAGGGCCACTTTTAACAACGGTTGTAGATAAAATTTGTTTTTTGTGCAACCGGACGTGAAATAGGCGAATTTCGCAACTGTTGTTATGGTAACGGCCGCGAAATCCAAAATGATTGTTTTGTACCCTATTTCGCGGCCGCTACCTTAACAACTGCCGCAAAATAGGGTACAAAACAATCATTTTGACACTTTAAATTCCAACTTTATATTTACAATAAAACTGTTTAAAATTAATAAAATTTGTAATTACATATCTTATACGGTTGCACAAAAAATAGAGTGTACACCTTGTCCGTGAAATCCTTTATCGCACTCGAGATTGTCTTGCCTCGACGGCAAGCGGCCTCGGCGACAATTTTTCTCTAAATAAAAAAATAAAGAGTGATTTCGCAGCCTTGGTATATAAATAATTATTAATGGAAAATGTAAATTATTATCCCCGTAATGTCTTTGTATAATAACAATTACGTATAATATCATATTGGTTTCAGATAATAGTTATTTACTTTACAAGTGGTCAAAGTAAGAAATTACCCACGAGAGAAATTTTAGCTCACGAAGCCGAAGGCTGAGTGCGGTAATTGTATCGAGTGGATAATTCCACTTTGCCCATGTGTGAAGTATAACGTTTTATCCAACATCTCTTAATAATGCAAAATTTATTAAAGAAATATTATTTTATAGTGACATATGCTTTAAATTTTTAAAATTAAAATGTCAATCGAAGTGGTTTCCAAGGTGTTGTGTGTTATTATTATTGTTATAAATAAAAAAATACCCACTAGTGACTTCTCAAAATTATACCCACTAGTTGGTAATCTGTTACTTTCCTTATTTAGAATCACCATAGTTATAGAGCATTTATTGAGAGGTGTTGGATAAAAAAATCTTATACAATAGGTTGACTATTTTTGATTTGTCTATATTCCATTGTGTATAATGTTTAATATCTATACTTAAATGTGAAGCTTTTAATTTTATTGCATTATTACAAATTTATAAATATATAGTTTTCTAGAAGTGAATTCGGAAAACTGGGCTTTATTGTGGTCCTGCAAAACAATGTGGACTAGGTATCTTGAGAGCTCGTAAATAGGACATTACATATTGTGCTAATCTCTAGTTAAGTGATGTTAAAAATCTTACTATCTTGGAAAAGCTGGAAATATTTTGTGTTGGCAACTCATAACTGACCTACAAGTACCAGTATTCTGAAAAGAACAATAAAAATATTTCAAGACCTGGGAGAGCAGAATACTACATCCAAAATGTATTTGATTGTACCGGCTATGTGACAACTTTTGTTTAATTCAATCGAAGTCGCTATAGTTCTTGAAATCCTAATGATTTGTATGCTATCTTCCACACTGTAAAGGAAATAAGACATAACGAATATTTTTGTCAATTTTTGTTCAATCAATCGTCCTTGTATATTAAATATGCATCAAAACTTATAATTAGCATCCAGCACACGTTCAAGATCCCAATATAAATAATTTATAAAACCATATGTCCATAGTACTGGTGACACATACAAACACATGTAACATATTCTCCCAGCACGATTTCTCGATCGCTGTACGTGTTCTTCAGTGCAGAGCACAAAGCACCATACGGTACGGTACACTGCTGATGTCGCAACTCCGCGGCCGGCGCCGACCTTCACGTCCAGATAGCGTGCCCTGCAGCTGCAGGCCTCCAGGTCAGGGCTGACCCAATACCGTACAGACAGATGGTCAGATGGTCCACCTAGAGAGCTTCGTCGGCGTGGGGATAATAAGATGTGTGTTTGAAAAGGAAATTGCTAAACTGTTAATTGATTTATTGGTTCGAGTTTAACTAATTGGAAGTGTATGAAAGTAATTTTTATTGGCAGTATTTTTATTTCATGTTGTGTTAATAAATTTATGGAGTAGTAATTTTCAAATTTCATTATTAATTTACAAAATAAAGTACCAAATATAAACAATAAATCAAATTTGTCGTATTTGATAAATCAAAATACATTTAATAATAGTTATAAATCCTAGTTGTATTTGAAAGCGTAAACATTTTTTGATAAGCCATTTTTATTTCCTCACACATTATATTTAAAAGTTTTTTTTTATACGTATACGGATATGTATTATTACTATAGTTCATGTGTAAATTAAAGTAAATAGAAATTAAGCTATAGATCGTCGGATGATGAATAAGAAACAGGCTGTAAATAATACAATTTACTTCTCGATGCAAACGTTTCGGTAAGAATATATGTGAAATAACTATTCAGGACTACAGTCAGAACTCCGTATTTTATTCTAAATGCGACGTTTCGCCGACCAATTTTGACACCTTCATCGCAGACTAATTTCAGATAAATAACAGAAAATATAAGAACAATACACATCGATTTAATTAATCTCGTAAACAATAAGCAAATTTGTATGTAAGATAGCAATTTCTAGAAATTAAAATATAAAACTCCAGTAATGGCCTCTAAAATTGTTCGGCGAAACGTTGGTTCTAGACTAAAATAAATAATTTTGACTCCAGTTTTGAGTAGTTATTTCATTTATTGTTTCGGTTAATATTTAACCATCCTCTGTGCTAAAATGATACAATATGTTACACTACAATTTAAGAAGCAATATAACATACAAAGTTAGAAGGGGTGTAAGTTGAGAATAAACAATATGAAAAATAACTTGACATTTTGTTACAACGCAGAACAATCACAATAAACACATAGGCTGGTACCACAAGCTCTGTTTTGGGTGTTTTAGTCTCGGTTTTAGCACTGTACAATGTTCTAAAATTGTTTCATAAAAAATGCATCACTTTTATTTGAAATATTTTCTTATAAAATAATTTTAGAACATAGTACAGCGCTAAAATCGAGGCTTAAACACCCAACACAAAGCTGTGGTACCAGCTAATACGTCTAATGCAACAACTGATACCAACAAATTATTAAACAAATTAAAAATACTATAGATATGCACATATGCAAACCACACAATATTTAAAAATTATTGTAAATTCTAAAACGTTCTGATAGCATTTATTAAGATTGTCAGTATCCGTTCTAAAATTAACACTATACTTGTGTATGAAAATGTGTACCACTTAAAAAAAAAATGTAGATGTTGTAGAATATACTATTCTGTAATTTGGTTCTGAAGTTAATATTGGTATATTTTCGAAATCAAAATGATGTGATTCTTTACTATGTTTATGTTTCGATAAAGCTGTTTTTTCTGTTGTTACAATTAACTTATCGTATAAAATATTGTGAACCTGCCCAATGTCCGTCACAATTCTTACACTAAATTTTGTCTTAAATATATTTGATCCTCAAGTTTGCTTAGAATAAAATACGACCTTATAGCTCTATCATTATTTAAAATATTTGTTAATGTATGTACCGTTGATAAACAGAATTCTGATATATATATAATATTATTATTAATGTTGATATTGTTGCTGTTACTCAAACTGTCAATATATCTAGTGGGATATTTTATTTCAAAGAAATTGCGATCATAGGTATTGCTAACTTTCCAGCTTATGATTCACCGTAATTTGGTACGGGATTACTTATCAAAATTTTAAAGAGAAACGTATGAGAACATAACCTTTTTAGGATGTAGGATTAGCCAGATAAGAAAACTTAAGTTATCGATTTGTTGTACCCATAAAAAATACAGGTTTTTCATATTTTCTTTAAGTGCCTCATGCGTCATTCCGTGAAGTGACAAATGGACAAGTGGCGCCACTATCACTCATCACATCACTTACGATGTTCTGTCATTGTTCGTTGTTGTGTGTTGCCCCCTACTGCTTGATGTTGCGAATGTTGTGGAATGCGCTAGCTGGCACCACGTTGTGTAACTACCAAACAAAACCATGTCAGCAAGCATGTGTGCCGTTGTGCCTCGTGCTGTCTTCTTGGCTTGTGCCTGCAAGAGTACATCCCAGTATGAAGACAAGTTGCCCTTTGTACCCTGCTGTGTACAACAACATAATAAATTTTTGGAGAAAGTCAAGACATGGAGTATGATCGAAAAATGATTATCGTAAATTGTTCTGCAGGGATATTAAAATGTTTTTAAGTAAAATGATCTCTTGTGAATTTCAGAATGTTTATTTATGTTTGTTCTAAAAATAACTTTTAAAAAATGTACATATTTAAAGTAGGGTCGGTCGCTCTTATCAGAAATATTTGTTTTGAATTTTAAGGCGCGTTCATGTTATGCGCGAATGTAGGCGAATATTTAGATTTAAAATAATAAAATTGATAATACAAATAAACATTTACGATGTGAATAAGGTAATAGTTATTTGTCAAACTAAAGAGGAAAGCGCTTCGTGCGAAAGTGGAAAAAGTGCTTTTCTCTCGTGTTAGACACAACATTTTTTTCACAACATGTTTCTAAAAACGATTTGCTTGGACCTAAAATGCCTCGTAAAATACACTTTCATAACACAATTGACACGTTAAAAATTAGGTTATCAGATGCATGGTGGGGTAGCAGTGTTACCAATTAACCAATCTTAAATATAAATTAAAGTTGTTAAATGTTGATTTAAGTTAGAAAAAGAAAAATATAAGACATAATTGTAAAACAATTTATAGTTATGTATATTACTAAAATAAGGATTTTCAATAAAATTGGGCATTTATTTATAATTTTTACAATAATTTTTTTGTAAATAACATGCATATTAGCAACACTTCCATATTTTCCTCACTCTTTCGGGAGAAGAACGGTGGGGGTTTCCTGGCATGTTGTGAAAAAATAAATTGTAAAAGTCTAAGGTTAAGAACATACATACATAACATCACGATATATCCCACTCATTGGGGTAGCACGAATCCAGAAACAGTAAATCAACTCTCTTCCAAACATTCGTGTCCTGGCACACCATTTTCGCCTCGTCCATATTCATAGTGCGATTCATAAATGCTCGTCTATTCTACATACTCGAACTCATTCGTTCATGCCTAACGAATTATTCCTCAGATTCCCACGCAATTATTCACCCTCAATCTCACCCGCATGCATTAGTTTCTGCAACCTTTCATTTGACATTCACTCAAGATGGCCAAACCACCTCAATGACTCACTCCTACTTTCCTAACTACATTCTTCTCAATCTCACTCACCATACATCAATACCTCTCGTGTATACCCACACACTCCTCAACAATCATAATTGCTATGTATCTATGTATATCTATCTTTTTCTAATAATAAATACACTAATAAATAGAATGATAAATAGAATTAGATCATTACACAGCGATAAATTCCTGTACAGACATAGGTATGATTTAATTTTATTTTTATCAGCAAAAAGTATAATTATTACATTTATCAAACTGATAAAAGTATCTAATATAAAATTACAGGAAACCAGGAAAAACGTATCATATTTCACATTAAAATATTTAACGCAAACATTTATAACCACAAATTACATAGTTATGATAGTTTATAGAAGTAACGTAATATTTCCAGTTAATATATTACATTTCTAGAGCAATAAGTGGTTGTTAGGTTAACCATAATCAATCAAATAAATAAATATTCAAACCTACATATTGTAAATAAACTTACAAATTCCAGATAACTTCAGATTACTGTCATTTAGTAGCAAGTTCATAATCTTTATTAATGGTGCATAACAAGAAACAAATCTCTCAAGGATATAAATTTGTTCGTTAGGTATGCAGTAATTTTTAAATGAAATTTAATAAATATATCTAATTAACGTTGGATTGTCAGAATCAGAAAAATTGGACTCATTAAATTATTATTTGCATTATTTTTTATGTTATAGTTACCTATGTATATATACCTAAATATTTTCGATATATTTTGGCATTATCTTATTTATTTATTTTAAACAGCTGTTATATTTATTTATTAAATATTGAATTTGAGATGGGCTTGTTGGAATTTAAGGCGTTTTCAATTTACATTTGGTAATTTTTTTATTGGTAACACATTGGACTGTAAGTCCTCACTTCGATTCCCACAACCGACAATTTTTATTTGAAACATTAAATTTTTCCCGGTTGTAAATTAAAGGCTTTAAATAAATTGGTAATTAAATATCTCGACTTCTCGTCAATGAAACTGCAGCCTCTGCTGTAAATCTAGTATTTTGGTTAAACAAATAACTATTGTTTGAAAGAAACAAAAATGTAGGAAGTTATGTGTTCGCCCAGATTGTTACTTTCTCATACATAGTTATTACGGAAATATAGGAATTATAAAAAAGATTACAAGATTTTCTCGAAAACAGGTTTTTATGTCCTGTGAATCAGTTTTGATCATTTTCAATGACGTTTGTGTGTCTGTAGGTAGAATAGCTCATGAACGAGAAAAGAGAGTAAACTAAACCGGATGTACACAAAACAATAAATTCAATTTATTTCAAACAGCACCCAAAAGATTTCATTAATAGCATTCGAGTGTTGTAATAGTGCAATTCGATGATTTATATTTTTAAGTTTGTTGAACTTGTGATACCAACTAACATAAAATTCTCTAAATTTAGAAACTACGATTTTTTTTAAATAGCATATAAAACTCAAATAGAAACTTATTTTATTATGGTCGATATTTTTAAAACTACTTTATCACAAAATAGTTATTTATGTATCAAGTCACTGAAGTTTAACTTTTTGTCACGAATATGGAATTTAGTTGCCGAGGCTCGCAAGGCCTAGGAAAATAAACCATGTGAGTGATAAAAGGGAACTTCAGTGCCGCGGTACATATTAAATTTTATTTGATATTTAAAATTTGAAAAAACTGTAAAATATTATTATATAGGTTAGGTTTATACATCTGTCAGTTGTCCAATGAAACTGACACTCAGTGTTGCTAACCTCGAACAGTGAAGTTATCGTAAATATCACTCAAAATTAGTTATTAATTAATTAGTTATTTCTTCTTGCACATTGTGTTTCATGTTACGTATAAATTTACAACAATATATCTGCCAAAATTATTCTACTTGTACAATGATTATTTAACGATTACCAACACTAGGTTGCTCAAAATCGTCGTATAATGGGTTACTTTAGTGACGATTTCTGAGCTCTTAATGACGATTACTGAGTACTTTAGTGCCGATTTCAAATAAAAGTAGTTATTTACATACCAGGTGCGTGAAAGCATTCTTCCCGCCTGAGCACTTAATGCGTACATGTAGATTAATATATAATATATTTATATTATCATAGTTAAATAACGGAAACATGTACTGATATGTCAATGAAACATTCAAATTTAGATTAATATGTATAAAAAAGTGGTGTGGTGTTCCCATCAAATTTTCTGTTTGTGCTCGGTTTTGTAAGTATTTGCGAGTAATTCCAACAATTTCAATTCGAAATGGAGAAAGCTTTGTCCAAATTACTCATTATGAATCCGCTAACAATTATTAAAATCACACCGTTATTTTATTTTCACCGTGACAAATTATCCGGAGACAGTAATGACGTGATTGTATACATAAATGTGAAATATGCGCAACCATTTCCAGAGTCTGTTTAGAATCTCGACACTTTATAAGACAGGTCTGCTCTGCGATCATATAAACTTACACCGGAAAAGGAGTGAACGAACGACTGTCATAATTTCTACGAATTTACATATTCTTTTGGAAATCGCATTCGTACAGTGACTCACAAAATAAGCTACTGATTCTTTTTTTGGAAAAAACACTTGTATATTTACATTTTAATTTTTTTACGTGATACTGAGTTTGCATAAATTTGAATTTATAATACGTACTTAACATTAGCAGATTCTTACATTTTGCAAGATTTATGCGATTCATGTAATATGGGTAGCTCCGTGGTAACGTATGATTAATTTTACCCTAGCAGTTCCCCCTCCACTAACATTTCTGGGAGACAGAATTCAACGATTGATTGAATTTCTGAGAAAGTAGAGTGCCACACCCAAAGTGGGTGAGCAGCGTGATAACATATTTGTCGTACTCACAACTTTGGAAATAACATTTGACGTATGCTATCAAACAGGAATTTTAGATTCACATACTCCTGTGGTAAAATATACAAACTAACTGGCTAAAAACATAAAATGTAATATTTGCACCGATTTTTCGTGTTTTAAACCCACAAAATCTATCGATAATTTCCAATAATTTAAAAATTTGAAGAAATATATGCGTACAAATTGTTATTTCAATATTAATGTCATCAAATTCCTTAGCAAGGAAAGGGGTAAATAGCTCCGTGGTAACGCATCGCACTGTGGATCGTGAGATCCTCAGTTCGAATCCCACTACCGACAGTTGCCAATTTACATTTACCCCTGTGGTTCCCCCTCCACTAACAACTTTGGGGGCTATGACTTGGCGGCTGGTAACTGCATTTCATACGGAAAAATATATCACTTACCGAGATCTGCGTAAGCAGAGTGCCACACCTATAATGGGTAAAAGGCGTGATGATATATTTATTTTCTGCCGATTGACATTAAAGATGACACTTCACGGACTGCTAACAGTCTGTAAAGTGTCACTTTTATGCCTAGGTTGTAATATTATTTTACATAACAACCGTTCAACAAACGCATGGCAACCTAATTTGACAGCGATAACCTTCAAAATATCTATATAAAATAATTACTAATTTAATATTAATTCCAAATCGGCAAAGAAATTATGTGTTCAACTCGGCATCAAACACAGATTTATAGCTTCGGCAGCATTCATTGCCTCGGCTGCGCCTTGTGAATAAAACGGCAGCCTCTGCTGTAAATCTGGTATTTTGATGCCTAGTTAAACAATTAACTATTATTTGTAAATTCCTTAGCAACCGGTGATTGTTATGATTTTACTACTAGGAATTTTTAAATTTACGAATATTTTGATTAAATTTGAATTCTGTTAGTAATAGTTTTGTGGAAAATAATGATCCGGGATACAGTCAAAAATCTTTATTTTCTACAATGCCGACTTGTGTCTTTTTCAAGACTAGAAATATTAAAAATGCATACAAATAATTCAATTAAATGCTTAGATTCTGTAGAAACACAAAAGTCGCCAAAGATAAAAAAAATAATTAAAAAACACGTCAGCAAATTTTTTATGTTATTTTTGCAAGCCAAAAATATAGAATAACAAATAATAGTAATAATTTTGCTCGTTACAAAAAGCATTGTACAACTTTTAACTTGCCGGCTCTGTAATTTAACATAAATTTTAATGGTCCCATTTGGAAGTTTGCCTCAGAGGCCAAAAGGCTTGGCACGGTCCTGATTATTTTTGTATTGAAAATTACGATTAAATTAGTAAATGCAAATTACGATTAAAATAATATCACAAAGAGAATGTTTGCGAAACAAAGTAAAATAATTGAATTACTTCAAACAAAACCGATTAGCCGAGATCAATAACAAATCAATAAATCAAAAGCGGTCCTTTTGATCTGGCATTTTGCCAGTCATCACCAACATTCCCGAGCGCACATTAACTTCAAATTAAAACTGTCTTCATGAGTTTTATTATCGTTTGGATCAACAGATCGTCAAAAGTGTAACAGAATTAATATGAATATGAATCACACTTCGTGTTCTTTTAGAATGAACTTTCGATAGCTGAATCAGCTAGGCTAGATAGATACAATCACAAAACGACACAAAATATGAATGTTTTTCTAAAATAATACTTGAACATTGGCCAATATAAAATGAAGATAGCCTTTAATTTGAATTTGTTAATTTGTATACACGATTTTAGGGTTATTGTTTTTTGATAAGTGAAAATCGTGATAAGAGACATGAAAGTCATACATTACTATCGAGGAGTCATATTAAAATGTATTTTACGGCTCCAAATCAATTACAGACATTTTACTGACGAGTTATGTATTTTTTTTCTGAAATCATTGATAATAATAAAAATTAATTTAAATTTAAAAATTAAATCTGATTTTCTATGTATCAAGTAGCGCGTTTCTCTCGTTGCTACGGTAACAGAACATTTAATAGTTATTTGTCAGACTAGAGAGAAAAGCGCTTCCTCTTTTCGACTCGAGCTCGAATTCGCGCGAGAGTGGAAAAATGGCTTTCCTTTCGTGTTAGACACAACACTTTTTCACATGTTTCTAAAAACGATTTGCTCGGACCTAAAACACACTTTGACAACACAACTGACACGTTAAAGGTTAGGTTATCAGACACAAGGCGGGGTAGCAGTGTTGCCAATGAACCAATCTTAAATATAAATTAAAGTTGTCAAATACTCTAGAAAATAAAAAAAATAAGACATAATTTTAAGACAATTTAAAGTATGTATATCACTAAAATAAGGATTTTCAAAAAAATTAGGCATTTAATTATAATTTTTACAATATATTTTTTATAACATTCATATTGGTAACACTTTTATATTTTCCTCACTAGAGAGGAAAAACACATATTACTCACTATTTCGGGAGAAGAACGGTGGGGTTTCCTGGCATGTCGTGAAAAAACACGTTTTTGTCACTACGTTTTTGATGTAACAAAACGTTTAAACGTTTACGTGATTAGTCAGGATTTCAAAAAATAACATTTTATGAACTAAATTTAGTTATTTTTAAATAATTATGTTGTGAAATGCTTGAGGAAAGTCAGTGTTTTTTTGTATATTTTCTGCACGAGTATTAATATTGTTCATGAAATAGACCAATGATAAATAACATTATGATGCTTTTTCTGCACACTAATAGTAACTTGTTTCGTAAAGCATCAAACGCTATTTAAGTACTGCAAAAACTGACATTAACAAAAATTATTAAAGAAAATTGTGTCCCATTTTTATTTTTTGGTTCGCTAGTGTATATCACGTACTAAGATCTGCGAAAGCAGAGCGCTACAATATAAATGGTTTCTATGATACCAAAATCATGACAGAAACAGCCAATTTCATATCTACGGGAGATTTGTGCACTTTCTCTCCCGTCGTGAGGGAAAGTGCTCAAATAATGTGAAAAATAAACAAAATTAAACAATTCAAATAATTTTCAAATACTAAAAACCATCATAAATATTTACTCCGCGGGAAAAAATCATACACTTCTCTCCCTTAATGTATACTATTAATTAAAAAGATGATAGCCAAACAATACATGATACGGTGTGCAAAATCAAGTGTCGATTGTGGGGTATCGAACTGAGGTTTTATGCCCTATGTTACCACGAACCTATTTACTCCATGAATATTTAGATTCATAGTTGGATGTATGTTCAACCTGCATCTTCTTTTGTGAAACATAGTGAGCAGATGTTTTACGACATAAGTGGGCGGTTTACACCTGTTTCCTCATAGCGGATGCGCCCGAACAGAAACCGGAAACGAAGGGTGTAGGCAGCATTACACAGAAATGTGTTTCGTTCTACAAAACACATTTTCTTCTTTAATTTCACTCTCAGTGTTTCTATATAATTTTAGTTGTGGTTTTATTTGGCGAATTGGTTTGTGACCGCATTTAATGTTTTGCAATTGACATTTCTTACATACGCAGCAGGTATGAATTTTCTATTTTTACAGATCAAGGACGAAGAAAATTTTGTAGGTTATCAGATTAAATATATATACGTTTAGGTTTGTAAAAAGTAATCCATTATGTATACAAGTAATAAATATTTAACAAGTAGTAATGCAAACAATACATTCTTTTCATACCTATGGAGGTAATTATTGTTATAATTAAAATAATTATGCCGATCGCGGTGGCATAGTGGCAATACCACTAATATAGCACTCCAATGGTCGTGGGTTTGAATCCCACTGAAGAGCAGGGTCATTTGTTTTCACATAAATTCAGAATCATCCACTTATAGGGCGGCATATGACCAAAGCAGTTAGTCCGCTTCCCATCTTTGTAATATTAATAATATGAGTGTTGTTTGTAGAGTGCTTGCGCGTATTAAATGGAGTAAGATAATAAAATATATTTATTTTTTATCAGTTTATTATTTATAACTTAAGCTGCTGTTCAGAGCGACTCACTAATTAATTACAATTATCACAAGTTAAAATTAATTAGCAGCCGATTGAAGTGTCTTAAAACTGTAGATTTAAAATTGGAATTATATTTAAAATTACCATACTTAATAAAATTGACATCTATTGAAATTTTATTCTCAAAAACAATTTAATTATACAGTAGTAGAAGTAGTAGGGTGGATCTTAAAAGAGGTTAAATCGAATTTTAATCGAGCTGCTCCTTGAAATGCTTTCAAATAAATTTAAATAATTGTGCTTAATATTTATATTTTAACTTGCCTTAATGTACTTGATTTTTCCATTTAAATAACATTGGGTTTTGGCACATTTTGAATTTTTTTTCTGAGATAATACGAGGTCTACTTATTGGTGGAATATGTAATATAATGATCAGATAATATTTGGGAAAAATTTGTTCCAATCATTGTTCTTAAAATATTTGAAGACGGGTAAACTATCGCTCAAAAGACAGAAGCTATATCTCTATAATTTATAGTTTTAAACCAGTGAATGCATGAAGAAATGCGCAATGTTTCTTATTTTATGCGATTTTCAAAAATGATTTTAGAATAAATCGGCCTTATATTTGCAGTATAATTTTTTCTACCAAAGGTTCCAATTTCGCACAATGATATGCAGCATTATATTTTCAAATTTTATATATTTTTGCAGAATTTAAAAGATCGTTTGTTTTTCTTTACAACAGTTTTTTCATCATAGTCCTAAAATGATCACTACGTAAACTATATATGTTTTTAAGTTTTTATTAATAATCACACACAGAAAGCTTGCCATGAAATTGAAAAATAAATAAATTTATAAAAAATGTTCGAATTCAAACTAAATAAAACATAACAACGAAAAGTTAATAAATTAAGTGAAAGAAACAAATAATAATTATTAAAGATCTGCCTGTATATGTTATAGATCTCTAAATCCAATTCAATTATTGAACAGTTTTCCCATTAATCTCTAAAATCTTAAAACATTTTTGATTAATAAATAATATAAAATAAATTCGTTGATGAATTGCCTTTAGTCCGCCTCTGCATCCAATCTTCCAATCCCATTCTCGTTCGACGTTCATTCAACCAATTAACGGGTTCGTTAGTATAGTTAAGTAAGGTATGGTGTGTTTACCGGGATCAAGTAAGTACGCTTGTATGCCGTATATAGGCAGGACAGGGATCAATGTAAAAAATCCAGTCGTTCAGAGAGAGAGCGTGCAAACCACTTGTCTTATTATATCCATAAACTTGCTCTACTCAAAGCAGCACTAAACACTCCATGTACAAGTAGAATGTTTGTTAATGTGCTTGCGAACGCATAAGAGGAAACAGCTGATGCTTGCAGAATTCCAGGGAGTTATCAATGGGAGAATTTAGTCATTATTTTTGCACATCGGAAATTGTTTACATACTATTTATTTTTTAAATACATAATAGAGCGACGTATAGCAATAATGAATAATTAGATATTTCTAAGTACCCTGAATCCGTTTTGACCATTTTATGAATGAAGTATGTACAATAAACTTAGGAACGAGAAATGAAAGAGCAACAAAATTTTATGATTATAAGTTTCATGATATTACGCAGAACTGAGTTGATATTTGTGAAAGGTTTCTAGACGCATAAAACAGTAATAGGTATTTATATAACAAGTACATAATTAATGGTCTTATGGACGAGACAATTTAGGGGTCGAGCAAACACGGTGAAGTAAAATTCTATTATGTACGTGTTATATAATATATTTGACAGTATTTCAGATTATTATCTTTAGCTTAAAATGACAATGGGCGCATAAACCATAAACGAAATATGACAAATTTATATCAAAATCGTGTAACACTTATGGAATAATTAGTAGTAAAGTTTTTTTTTTCTTTTAAATATTTTGCAGTAAAGCGATATAACGAATTGAACATATTTTGACGTCACAGCTACTTGCAATGTGCTATTTGCCAGAAATAAATTGCAAATCGAGCGTCTGCCACTGCGCCCAACGCCTGTTATGGGCTAAAATAGAACTACGAAATGTCATTTCATTTTTTTGTTTGTTGGTATTTAAGATTATATTTGTTGGGCTTCTATTACTTGTTTCATAATTTCACTGTTTTATTGTGCTGGTTTGAAAATCTATTGATTAAAATTGTGTGTTGAGGTTATTTACTGGAATATCAAGTAAAATACTCTTAAAGTTGTCAAAGGAATTTTATCTTAGTTTATATTAAGTTTAATTGTTGTAAATTAAGATTTATAATATGAAAATATTATTTTTATATTAAAAAATATAAAATATCTACTATCATGGAAAATCGTTGTTTTAGTGCTACTGGAGTAGTACCTGTGACGTCACACAAAAATTTTGAAAAATCATATCTCGGGTAATATATGAAATTTTCACATCGGGTTTTCACTGATCGTCATATATTCTAATAAAATTTCATAAAAAAAAATTGGTTTATGGGCCCATTATATTTGACACATGACGTTTACATGAAAAAATGAGTCGGAGTAAAAGCGCATTCCTGCCGGATGACGCATATCAGTTTATTGACCTATATAAAATAAACAAATGAATATATTATTACGCTATTTACTCATTGTATTATTTTTACGGGTGAAGATTAAGTTTGTAATTGGAAAAATAAACGTGATGTTTAATAATCAATTGACGTGATAAGCATTAATGATGGTACCATGATGTTTTTGTATGTCATCGCAGAATAGTTACTTTTTATAGAAGGTATTTAGGCATTGCATTTCGTTAATCTTCCACCGTGACAACTGAAGTAAAATACTCGGTAAAATACTGAAAACAAATTTGAAATATATCTAAAATCCAAGATATGATAAATAAGTGTTTTGTGTGTAATTTTGTGTTTTTCATAATCTGTTTGGAATTCTCGGAATGTATAGATGTTGAAGGAATCGCATCGCGTCTGTGTTCCGGCGATAGTATGATACACCTGTCGGGGAATGTTGAGTGCTTGGTGACTACTGACTACTGCAACTGCAAGAACTCAAGAACAGAATGATAAAGCGCTGATGTAGCTGAAGAAGTTGTGCACACGTAGTCAAAACATGTCATATGCCAAGATATGTCAATGTGCGAATGTTATGCATTGCACGATGTACTTGACTGTAATATCACAAATCGTTTAAGCTTTTTTTGTCATTTTTACCTCCCGCCTACCTCTAGGTAAGGGAGGTATTGTTTTGGTCAAAAAATTGGGTAGTGAGTTTTCAATGAATAAGCACGTTTTAGGTTCCATACAATACGATTTTACTATTTTCGCGATGATGTCTGTATGTATGTATGTATGTATGTATGTATGTATGTATGTATGTATGTATGTATGTATGTGTGTGTGTAGTCTGTGGCAATTTTTTCGTCTCGCATAACTCAAATACTATAATATCAAAAAATAAAGTTTTGTGAATTATTGCTTCTTATATTTAAATGAAGAGCTGATTTGATTTTGGATAAAATTGGTAAACCGGAAGTAGCAGTTAAATTTAGTACCTATTAAGTATTATTTATGATTTTATTAAAATTTTATACGACTTAGCACATGAGCAATAAAAGTGGGAAAGCTAACCAGAACGGTTTTAACCTGTGGTTTAAACCATAGTGGAAGAAACTTTCCAACCCTGATCTGATTGGCTAACGAGCTTTCATATCACACAGCATTGCTAGTGACATGCAATGAACAACTTTCAGTAATAGTTAAGCGTGTGAATTTATGTACTTTTCGTAATGGTCGTCGGAAATAGTTATTTACATACCAAGTGTGGGAAGGCATACTTTCCGCATGAGCGCTTATTTGTATTTGCGCAAATACGTGGATGACGTCTTTCCGCAAGAAATACAATGCTTTTTGTAACAAACAAAATTATTTTTAATGAAATTAATATTTAATAAAATACTTAATATACAAATTTACAGCAGCAAAATCTTAGAAATTAGTTGATAAGGAATATGTTGATATGACAGTTGAAAAAACAATATTATTTACATTTTTCTTTAAATTATTGGCAATTATCGATGGTTTTTGCGGGTTTTTAAAAACGAAAGTCGGTGTAACATTTTATGAACTAAATTTAGTTATTTCTAAGATGATTTTACTGCAGAATGCGCTTATGGAGATAACCAGTATTTTGTATATTTTACTGCAGCAGTGCGCGAATTGAAAATTTCTGGTTGTGCATCAAATGTTGTTTCCAAGGCAATGAGTAAAAAAAGATATCATCTACCGAGATCTCCTGTTAGCAGAGTGCCATATCAAGAAATAGGAAAATGGTATAATTAATTATGTATTTATTTATTTATACGACTGTTTACTACAAATTTTGGCGTTGGGGGCATGTGCCGCCTCTGACTTATTACTACAATATTAAAAATGCATCTGGGTCAGTGTAGTTTAGTTTCATTATGAAAAAGAAAAACTGCATGATTGTACTTTAATTAGGCATTAATTTTTGTTGTACAATTATCAAAGAAATAAATACTAATTATAATATTTAGAACAAATGTTGTATGTATTATTAAACTGTATAAATAGACTAATTGTAATGTTTAATTTTACTGTGCTATTTCGAAGCAGATTGAGTTCCATCACATTAGCATCATGTTTAAATATCAACAATCGTTATTGTCCTGAATTACGCAACACGCACTGTGAGTACTACCTTAAATGGCTGTATAATTACATCTTTGTGTTCATGGTTTACCAATACAACCAACATACACATGCCAACATGCGTGCTGCAAAAAAGGCACAACCCTAGTTTACAAGTCGAGATAACCAGAATCGTGAAATTATGTAGTTGCTGAAGTATTTGCTAATC
The DNA here is from genome assembly GCA_963942605.1 of Poecilus cupreus. Taxonomy (NCBI): domain Eukaryota; kingdom Metazoa; phylum Arthropoda; class Insecta; order Coleoptera; family Carabidae; genus Poecilus; species Poecilus cupreus. Next base: position 23,584,227 of record OZ012718.1, read on the forward strand.
AGAATCGGGTACATGGATTTTTGCTGTTTAGGTAAACACTAAAACTAAGTATTTTACAAACAGGTATATCTGGAACGCGCTATCAAGAGATAGGCGACTTCCTGTTCCACTTTCGGTTACCAAAATTGTAAAAACATCCTACAGCATTTTTGTGGGTGTATAGATAGAGTTTTGGGAGGTAGGGGCATGACTGGTGTCGCCTGTACATTCTGGGGTCAAAATATGCTAACAAAAGGGGGATTGATGACTGATTCAGCCGATCATAGGCATTTTACAAGTTTAATAATACATTATGCAGTTACCTGCTTCCTTAATTATTATAACGAAGAATGTTTCATATAAAAATTGAAGAGATTTAATATCTGCATGTGAAACACTGAACAAATTTCATTTTATTTTCTACCTTCCGCCGCATACCGACAAGGTATAGTAATCATGCTAAAATTTTGATATTTTGTATATATTATTGCACCCTCTTGGAAAAAGCTAATTAATTTTTGGTGATAATCTAATAACCGAAACTGGTAGTGTATTTCAATATCTTCATGCTACTTGAATTTAACTTGGTGAAGATATATTTCAGCATATGGTCTAACTAGTTTTATTTTTGTTTTCCTTAAAAAGAAATTTTGTTATTAACAATAATTTTTATCCACAACTGTCAAATAATATACCCATAACTCAACCGTTATTTATCAATTAATGACCCTTCTTACTGTTGCTAATGAAATAATATTGACAGTTCGATGAAATAATATTATTCATTCGTTATGTCAAATTCAAATCTTACCTGTCAAAACAGTAAAATCAAAATGGCTTTTAAGTAATTTCATCCACATTAAAAGCCAAAGACACAAATATTCTCATTTTTCATACTTTTATTATCCTTTTAAGCTTAAACAATAGCTGGATAATTGGTTTTAAGATTTTCTGCTAAATGTCAAATCACTTCAAAATTTTGTTACAACAGTACGTACCCCAGCGATGGTTGCTACTATTTGTTTATGTTAATAAACATACAGGTTTTTTATTTGTCAGATCAAAAATTCTACTTATCTTATAATTTCAAAACAAATATTTGACGAAATGTTGTGGATAAAGTATAGTATTCCACTCGCATGTAATGGCTCGCATTCGCTCGTGATCAAACTTCATTCTCATGAGTAATAGCATACATTACATGCACATTATAATATACTATTATTCTGATATTAAATAAACGAATAAATTGTTTACTTGCTTACTTGACGGTATGTGTCGTTCAATATTTGCTCGAATTCAATTCCATTTCCATGGTTATTCAATATAAAAACTGAATTTTTCATATTTTCGAACGTCTTTTTAGCCTTTAATGAAATTCAGATGCAGATATTAAATCACATGAACTTTTATTTGAACCATTTTTCTCTAAAATCATTAGAGAAGCAGGAAATTACATAAATATTATTTCACATGTAAAACGCATATGACCGACTGAGGGGCCTATTCTGTAACTTATCTGTTAATTTTTAACAGCCTCTTAAAAATATTAACCAATGATAACAGACGGAACTGAATAAAAAATTGAAAATTTCATTTGGCACAAATATTTTTATTGGTCAAAATTTTTAACAGGCCGTTAAAAATAAACAGATATGTAACTATGGGGCCTATTCTGTAAAAATTTTGACCAATGATAACAGATGTTACTGAAGAGAAATTGAAAATTTTATTTAACACATATATTTTATTGGTTAAAATTTTTAACAGGCCGTTAAAAATTAACAGGTAAGTTACAGAATTTGGAACTAAAAATTTTCTGAATTTACGAATTGCCAAACTTACACCTGTTATTCAAGGTGAATCACATGCTATTGAATTAGCAACAGTTGGCATCTATAAACATAACTTTTATTACACTAAATATTATTGCTATAAATTATACATATTGTGTATTGTGTCCATTTTTTAGCCCATTGTTTATAGTTAAATATTAATTTAAAAACATTCAATTTATTACCAAATAATAAAAGATAAATTTGACTTTTATAGAAATGTCGAATTTTATGAAACAAACATTTCCAAAATACTTTGAATTTTAAAATAATTGAATATTTGTCCATAGATATGAGAACAAACATCCTTTAACTGTCCTATAATAAATAAGCATATCAGCAAAGCCATTTACCTATTTCTGGCTTTGGTACTCTAGTTAGAACAGATCTCAGTTTAAGATATATTTTATTTAATAATACAAATATATTATTGAATTTCTCAAATAAAAACTATTGTTATTGTTACCAAGATTAACTGTAAATTTGGAACTATTAATATGATTTTTTTTACTATATCTACAAAGAAAACAATTTCAATTATTGAATTGTTTTATATATTTATTTATGATTTTTCGTAAAAATGTATCGAATATTTGTTTGCAAATGTTTTATGCTTGTGATAACAGCAGACTGTTTATATTTATAGACCTTGCGACCGTGAGTCACTTACGATTAAGTGAATCATGATGTGTTTGGGTTACGACGGTGCTTAATTTTACTGCCACCATGTAACCCTTTCACCTGTGCGTCACTAGAAACTCTTTTATGATTTCATCTGCTTCAAATGCCTACATTTGCACAGGACCGGACCGAGGAGAGATAACAAAAACACTGAAAAACTAAAAAGAACACTTCTAGAAATTTTCAAAAATACTGGAGACGTTTTTATAGCAATTTTATATATTTGAATCGACTCTATATGTTTATATTATCCTGTATGATATTCGTATGCACTCTCTAAATCCAGCTTAAATTTCAAACAATTAACATAAGCAAACAAGCATCGAAGTGAATTTAAAATTTAACGGCGATCTACATATTAGGTCGTACTATCATCTTTATTTTCTCACTTTGCCTGAACTGTGAAAATAGCTAGACTCGGTTCTGCACATTCTTAATTCATGATTAATCGCGCAGACCTTACAACAATAAAAACTAATGTTTATGTTATTTATTAAACGAATTGTATTCGTCATAATTATTATTTTATTGTGTTATTGTTTAGATTGTTAAATCATGTATACGATATAATTTTTGAGATGAGATATATGGCGCCGTTAATTTGTCGGATAAATATTTGTCACATAAAAATTACCCGTATAGTTTAGCCCATTCGGATATCAGTCAACGCGTATTCGGAAAAACTAATTCGATAAGAGTTCGACCATTTCAGTTTTATTTATTTAATTATGCAAAATTACCTTACGCAATCAAGATGTAACTACCTGAATTTTATCCGGAAACAGGCCCCTCTGAAATTGTTGTCCAACCTATGATATCATCAGAAGGTATTATTCATGTATTATCTATCTAAACGTTTATTGTGATATTTCAATTGTTATGCCTATTTGCTTGTCAAGAAATTGCCAAGAACAAAAATATTGTAGTTCGTTTTACACACGTCAAGTTTTCCGTCAATTTCAGTACTACCAACATGATACCAGCTGTCACCTATGCTACTAATATTTTTTGTTCAAGCTATACACACAAAAATGATAACTGTCCTAAGCAAAAAGTTTGACTGATTGGCAATGACAAAAATTTTCTAGAATTCCGTAAAAAAATTTCAAAATATAGAACATGTTTTAATGTGTCAAACAGGCATTATAGTAGTAAGTATTGTTCCATTCTATGGCCACCATAGTAATGTTATACCTCATTTTTCTGATGAATCTATTTGCCACATTCCTGACAAAAATCCATTACTATTCTTGCTAATTTTTTCATTTCCGAACGGACTATACATCTCTTTCACTATTAAATCTTTGAGGGTTGTGATTGGACTGCTGGTAGCCAAAGTTTACGAACAAGAATACGAGCAAATCAATGTCGAGATATATTCAAAGCAAAAGGCCACGCCTAGCAATGGGTCAAAAGCGCGATCTTATTTTTTATATAATTTTAATTTAAATGTCTCATTAGAATCATACCATTTGCTATGTATAAAAAACTGGAGAAAATCGAAAGGTTACAACAACCGAAACGAGCTATAATTAATCATTTACAATTTGTAACAAGTCTTAATTAAGAAATGTCAAAATTTGTCATCCAACTGACTAACTCAGAAGAAACAAGTATTTTACATAATTGCCAAGTATAAAAAACAAGGATATTGGTAACACTGCAGCCATCTGTTTGAGTCCAGCCTAATCCAAATGATCGTTTCTCCAAATAAGTCCATAGTTGTGTGTCAAAACGCCGACTAACGCCAAATTTGGCATGTTTACGTGGAGATCGCTTAAATTCAATTAACAGCGCACAGTTTTTATTTAGGTTAATGTTCCTGTCAGTTTTATGGCTGCATTTTGCTTGGCATGGACATTTTTGTAATTTATTGGCACGCGATTCGCATAAGCAGTGCTTAGTTTCTTACTACATTATAAATGGGATATTGAGGTATCCACGGTCTGTAATGAGATTGCTCAAGATCGCCGTAATATTTACTCGTAAATGCTCTCGGTAATTAAAGTGGAACTGCTGTTTAATATGAAAATTAACTGCACGGAGGGGACCAATAAATACTGGAATGGAAATTCGATATGCCTACACTACTCTGAATACATTTAGCGAATGAATTATTACTCAAGTGCTAAGGGGATGTTAACAATTGAATATTTGAACAGTTGTGGCTTGGCAATATACCTAGTCTCTTCACTCATCCAATAAAGTTCGACAAATGCGTCATTAATTGCTTAAGCAATATTAGAATACGGAAAAATCTGATGTGTCCAGAGATATATTTAAAAGACCTAAGACCTTCAAGTAAACTACCATTTCCGGTTAATAGATTGCTACCATCAAATCTAGTCGGCTTGTAACTTGAAAATCCGAATTCTAAATATAAAATTTGAAAACACAAACCTGCTCTAGGGACTTTAAAACATGCTTATCTGTTGAAAACTCAGTATTGAAAATATTACCCGTCACAATACTTTTATTTTGTCCAATTTACAAGTATAACAAATTACTTTCCTTCTATTTATGGATTATACCGTGAGTTTCAGTATAGATGTAACATTTACTTTTCTGTCATTTGTATTACATATTTTTGCCGTAAAATTCCATCAAATCATTATTTATACATATTAGTGAGATGTGAGATTGAACTATAGGATGATTTTCAACCTTCAAATTAATGAATAAATTACCACGTATATTTCTTTTTTCTTAAATTTTGATAAATTAATTAAACAAATGTAGAATGGTTATTTTAGACTATAAATAAAGTCTATTTATTTTAACTTTTTCCTTATGGAGTCACTGATAAGATTTGAAATTAATGAAAATAATTACATACAATATTTATATTTATCCAGTAGGTAATGACCTACGCAAAACTTATTTAAATATTCAAAATTTATTGACCAATAAAATATATTTGAAAATGAAATCCATTCACTAAAATTTATTATGGACTCAATATTCATTCATGATATTTAGAAGTAATTTTTCGTAGATTTTCATGGGGTTTTTACAGGTCCCCATCCAAGTAATTTATTTATAAAAATATTAGGAATATATCAGCTTGTCTGGCTGAAAAATGATGACTCACTATAGTATCTGTGTTTACTCTATATCCATTTTAATACCAAAAGTAGCTACTGATGTTTTATGATATTTTTACATGAAATATTCGGATGAGAACGACAACAAAAGAATAGTGTAAAATAGATGTTTCGGTAAGAGATTTATTCTCATGACAAGTATCATTATTGAAATATAAATAGATACACAATCGACATGGAGAAAATTCAGGGTATCTGAAAAAATGTATGTACCTACATGTTTCAAAAAGCTTCAATATGATAACAAACTAGTAATTTGTAGCTGTCCTCTGTGAGACTTTTAATTTGATACCAATTTCAATAGGATTATTTAATCAATATTTATCATTTTTCAAAATTTATTCTAAATCATACAATTAGTTTTTCTCAGAAATACAAATAGATACGAGAAAATTTCTAATAATATTTTATATAAAAAAAATTATTAACATTTATTTTTTCAAAAAAATTATATTTGAATTTTGTTACTAAAATCTATTCAGTTCTTCACATTATCATGAAATTTATAATTATGAAGTTTTCTTTATTCCATGTTTTCTCGATCGTAAATTATAGCCGTTGCATACACATCCATTCATCCATCCACACAGAAGTCAAGACAAAATCAGAGTACGTCGAAACATGTGTGAAAATCTATCATCATTTTTGTATGATTGCTGTACTTGTACTATTTATAAAAAAGTTATAATTTAGACATCAACTTTCATACTGTTGCTTAATTATAACCTAAAAATGATAAAAAAAAATTCATTCCGAATGTATTATTTTTAAACTGCTGTTGTCTGAGTTCATTGATTTTATTTTTATGAAGATGAGAAGCGGACTAACTACTAAGGACACAAACGACCATGCTCTACAGTTGGATTCGAACCCACGGCCTCTGGTGTGCTAGGCTAACGACTTAGCTACTACACCACCGAGATCGGCAATCGATTATTAATTAATTATTTCTAATATTTATCATATATATTAATATCAGTTTGTGGGTTGACGGTGGCGATTAGAGATTTCTAATGTCCATAAACGTTTCAATCAACAAGGAAACCTGTATCGCTTTTCAGTAAAGGGTATAGCCGGATAAGCATACAAAATCTGCCCCCAGCGATTTTTAAAAATCCATATGGCTGATCGATTGCTAATTAAAAACAAAAATTTTCCTGAAAATTTCAGCTTTTAAATCCAAAGAGTTACGTCATAATTAAAGAATACGTTTTTTCAGTTTTTATTTTATTGGAACTATTCCACTGAATATTTTTTAACAAAATTTTTTTTAGTAAGAATACTCAATAAGGGACGGTAACACGTAATTTTTTTTGTAAGTTTTAACCATTACTTTTTTCTAAAAAAATTTTTAAAGTTTTTATCTTTTTTTTTAATATGTTCCTTCAGGGTGTCACTCACGATTTTTTCACTGAATACTCCTTTCTTACTCTTCTTTACTCAATAAAATTTTCAACCTGATTCATTTGGTGCAACATAGTCAAAAAAAATAAATTCGATTTTACTACTACACTCCAATATATAAAAGTCATACCAAATATTTTAAAACTACAAGTAAAATTTCAGCACATTAACTCAAAAACATACCGTTGTTTCATTGATTAATCAACCAGATTCGAATAAAATATGTGGCATAAGCCGATATTGTTGTGATTGTGGTAACGGCAGGTGCACTTTCGGGTACTGCTCGCACATTGCAGCTATTATGTATTATCATAGACCTAACTCATTACATTAACACTGAATAATTATTTTCAGTAATATGAAAAAAATATGAGATTTAAAAAAAAATATTTTACCAGAAAATAGTGAATACCATTCGAAAAAAATATGAAAAAAATAGATTTTTGGAAATAAGTATTCATTGTTAATATAATCGAAAAATATTTCCAATTTTATAAGTTATATTAAAATATTAATATGGCTCAATAAAAGTTTTTTATTTCCAATTTTTCTTTAATGAGATTAAACCAAACGACTTAATATCTCGGCAGGTCTTATTATTTTAGCCAAATATAGAGCGTAAAAAAAATTATATATATAATAACGATAATTTAAGAGCAGTTCACGACAATGCTCCTACCGTTACCACAATCACTACAATATCGGCTAATGCCAGAGATTTTATTCGTATCTGGTTCATTAATCAATGATACAACGGTATGTTTATTTTATTTGTAGTTTTAGAATATAAAATAATTATTCAGTGTTAATATAATGAGTTAGGTCTGTGATAATATATAATAGCTACAATGTGAGAGCAGTACCCGACAGTGCGCCTGCCGTTACCACAATCACAACAATATCGGCTAATGCCAGATATTTTATTCAAATCTCGTTGATTATCAATGAAACAACGGTATGTTTTTGAGTTAATGTGCTGAAATTTTACTTGTAGTTTTAAAATATTTGGTATGACTTTTATATATTGGAGTGTAGTAGTAAAATCGAATTAATTTTTTTTGACTATGTTGCACCAAATGAATCAGGTTGAAAATTTTATTGAGTAAACAAGAGTAAGAAAGGAGTATTCAGTGAAAAAATCGTGAGTGACACCCTGAAGGAACATATTAAAAAAAAAGATAAAAACTTTAAAATTTTTTTTAGAAGAAAGTAATAGTTAAAACTTACAAAAAAAATTACGTGTTAACGTCCCTTATTGAGTATTCTTACTAAAAAAATTCTTGTTAAAAAATATTCCGTGGAATAGTTCCAATAAAATAAAAACTGAAAAAACGTACTCTTTAATTATGACGTAACTCTTTGGATTTCAAAGCTGAAATTTTCAGGAATATTTTTATTTTTAATTAGCAATCGATCAGACATATGGATTTTTAAAAATCGCTGGGGGCAGATTTTGTATGCTTATCCGGCTATACCCTTTCTCATTTTCCGCATTAGTAGTCTAGTTCCAGTACGGAGTGGAGTACCTTGTCAATCAAGTATGCAAATGTAGGCATTACAAATTCTTTACGAGGCAATTCATTTCCAAGCTACACCCTTTACCACACCCCTGCCATCCCTTGCGACTTGCTCGCTTTGGTTGCACTCTACACTATTCATGCGTTTTACACGCTGCGTGTGTGTGCGTGCAATTTCCAAGAGTGAATTGTGAATGTATTTGTAAATTACATGGCAATAAAGACTGTATATGTGTGTGAGTGAGTCACGCGCGTGTGTATGTTAATACGCATGCGTTATCACTTCACTTACATATCAACTCTTTCTTTAACACCATATAAGGCACGGTCGGGAAAACCACATGGGCGTCCTAAAAACATATTCTTAGGAGACAGCTGCGAGTGAATCATTGTAAATATTTAAATAAGTTCTTAAATATTTATAAAATTTATAAACTGATAAGTTTCTACTTCTCATCGTTTCAGGAAACGCGGGAACTTGAATCTAAGTGGTATTATTTATTGGTTTTAATGTGTTTTACAATAAAAGTACAGTACAGCATTCTTGTGGTGCGGTTCACGTCACTATCTTCTTTCTTACTTTCTCGCACTATTGCTGATTTGATTCATACGAATGTGAATGATGACGTGAACCGCTATACTAGTACAGCTTTCTTGTGCTGCGGTTCACGTCATCATTCACATTCGTATGAATCAAATCAGCAATAGTGAGAGAAAGTGAGAAAGAAGATAGTGACGTGAAACGCACCACAAGAAAGCTGTACTGTATACACTTATGCGTTCAGAGCTACCCAATTATCAATGGAGGGTTATACAGAAGCAAATTTTCTTGCTATCATCTACTGATATTTCATTGAACTACGATGAAATTCACGTGGGTGTCAATTGACGAAATACAAACAAAAAGCTGTCACTAGCGCTGTCAGAATTACAGTTCTTAAAATGATGCTAAATATGAAAAATAAAGTGTGTGTGTATGGTTTGTGCAATAGTGACTCCCGTTATTTATAAAGAACATATGACCAGTGTTATATTTATTAAGTTTCCTAAATCACAAACTTCAAGAATAAAAATGATCTGCCATCTCAACTTTTATCTCATCTTTCTCTTTCTTGCCTGTTTTGTCAAAATCATAACCCTCCATTACGATTAGCAATTACATTTTGACTTATAGGAACCAGCGCTAGCGTTCATACCAAATGATGAATCTTTGGAAGAGTGCTACCCCACTGAGTAGGATACAGGATACAGCATAATATTATATATGTATAATATATTTCAACAATTATAGTTGGTATGAGATCAAATACTTAGGTATTTATTATTTATGGAAAAAATGTGTCGAATGTAATTATTAAAGAATTAAATTCAGATATACTTATATGCGTGTTTGATCACATCAGATTTTAATATATAAAATGAATGAAAAAAAAAATGAATAAATGAAATAAAGAGCCTACATATATTATGAAAGTAAAATAACATTATTATGTATTAATTCTATTTCATCATACTTCCGTACATTAATATTTCTCTTAGAATTTAAATTATTTTTTACTTATTAGCACAACGCTAATAAGCAAAACAATACCGCTATTTTTATTCTTTTACATTATTTTAGTAAATAAATTACCTATTTATTTGTTATCTTAATAGATGTATCAAAACATTACTATATTTTTTATAGTTCATAAAACAGTTCACTGATTTTATACAACTTCCTCTTCATTCAAAAATAATTTTATGGGTACGCCACTGTGCACCAAATAACATTTCCTGATTAAATGTTCTACAGTCTGTATCTATTCGCTTCAGCACCATTATCATTCCTTGAAGATTTGTACCTTATTACTACCATTCATAGAAACTTGTTCACCTGTGCTCCTTCTATGTTCTTTCAAATTTATATCACATTAAATCAAAATAAGGGACAGTGCTGGTATATTTCATAATTTGTATTATTATTCACACCGGTTTTGACGTATTTTATAATCATATTTAATATGAATTTTCTCTACTAGCCAAGGTAATAAAGAAGAATTATTTTTTAGGAATGCAGTCCCAGACAAATGGTATATACTTATACTATTAATTATAATATTTGGAAATAATATACTGGCAACACTAGCGACATCATGTGGAAGTCGAACTGAAAATATTTAACAGAACTTTAATAAGAAGTTTCTGTTTTTCCGCAAATTAATTTTTGATTTCAAATAAAATTCCATATTCGTGATAAAAAGTAAAACTTCAGTGCCTTGATACATAAATAACTATTATACTATACACATAGAAATGTCATTCATAATAAATAATATAGTCGTCTCGCATACTCAGTAAATGCACGTTATCAAAAAAGTAACCAACATCCATGACGTCATTAACCGGTGTATTTATATATGTTTTAGAATCGAATAAAATAAACTAAACTCTTAAAAATAACTTGATTTATCATAAATATACTAGCAAGAATAAAAATAAAACACTAGACAAATAACAAATATCAAGCATTTGGTAATACTTTTATTATAAAAATTTTCCGTTAAGTGATTACATGCATTGACTGAATACATGAGAAGAGTATAATAATATACTGGTTTCAAACAAATTATGGTTGGTGGTATTGACTATTGAAGTACCTATGTCCATCGCGTATGGTTTTCTTATGAATGAAATTCATTCTCGCACTAATTAGCGTGCGAGAATATGTCACTCACGTAATACGCATATTGTAATTTGCTTATTTGCGTAAATAGATAATCTTAAATATTCCATGCTTATCTCCATTTGTCAGCTCAGATTATTGATTAGCGTTCTCAACTCGCCTCCATGGTGTTCGCTGTAATCATGTAACGGTCTACCGGCGTTGAAGTGGAAGTGTATCGCCTGATAGTCATAGTCGCTCAAGTGACATTATACCCGTGGAATTCTCTGAATGTCTGAATGCACTCGCGAATGTCGCTTGTCTGCTCGACATTGGGCGTGACGCGTTGCTCAGCCTCGCAACTCGATAATCTCAATCTGGAACTCGTTACGCACTGGAATTGTTTCACTGATTGTACCCGATTACAGTTGATTGATTGGATGTGGTTTGGCAATGGGTCCTGCGGAATTTCGTTCCAGCACATCTGTATCAAAATGTCAAATGAGTTTCATAAAGATTCGATGAATCTTTCGTCACGCATTTGCCAGCAGATGAACATGAAATTCAAATTAAAATAATATTTTATTTGAAATTAGCACTAAAGAACGTTGAAATTGTTATTAAAAGCTCTGAAATCAGCATTAAAGTAATCCGTTATACTACGATTTTGAACAACGCAGTGTTGGCAACTGTATATTAATTATTACAAGTAGGATAATTTCGGAAGATGTACGACGTATGATAGTAACTATACGTAAAATGAAATAATATGTGCAAGGACAACGAACTAATTAATTCCGATGAAGAAGTTGGGAACAAAACATACAATTTTGAGTATTCCTTACGATAGCTTCAATGTTCGAGGTTGCCAACACTGAGTGCAATTTCCAATGTTTGACTGAACTGTAAAGTTAACCTATAAAATATTATTTCTGTGTTGTTTATTCAGAAATATATCTTTTGTAGATATTTATATTCGTGAGTGCATATCAACTGTTTTTGCTTCGTGCATTATTTCCCATCCTGACCCCTTGACCTCTACACAATGATTTTGTCAATCTCATATGCTTACCTGGAAATATATCTGCATTCTCTTGTAAATAGTCCAAGTATAAACAGTAAAGGCAATATTTGAAAGTTTCTATTAGTAAGTAACCTTATCGTTTCAACAGTCTTTATGGATGGATGATAGAAATTTATCTACTTTAATGCTCAGTTGCATAAAGCCTTGCCATATAATCCGTTGTTAACAGAAAGGAAATTGACAAAAAGCTACGCATGTAATAAATGTCAAAATTTTTACGTTTTAATATTCAAATTTCTATAAATTAAATCAAATGCATTAAAGTAATAATTTAGTTATTATAGAATTAAAATAAAGAAATAAAATAGGAATCTTTGTCCAAGTTATTTTTTACATTTTATTAGGTAACACTGTAATTAACAACGCGTTATAAAATGATTTGCAATTGGTTATAAATGCACAAAATTTAAATAACAGTAGATGACATTTGTTTGTCCTATTTTTTTTTTTTCTCTCATAAACTATAAATACCTGTTGGTTTAGAATCATAGATAATAAAAATTAAAATTTTAAGATCCTATTATCACTACCGTCTCTTATATCGTTCTATCTGTTAGTACAACTAATAATAATAATAAAATAAATACACAGGGTAGAAATATTCTCTCCTGCGATTTAATTAGCAAATATTGTTCCAAATTTGCAAATAGCTGATATTGTTACAAAACATTTGAATTTTAGTTTCATAGTTTAAATGGTTGGTCTGGTATTTACACATTGCCTGATAGCACAGTGTGTGGTTTTAGTTGATGTTGATGTATTCTATTTGCACACTGAATTCGCATCGTCTGTCTAACTTAATTAACGCGCGAATAGTTGCACGATGGAGAGAGCAAGCTGCAGACGCCGGCGTTCACCACTTGCACTGAAAATTCTTTACTCTTCCGTACAGATCAGTACTTCATTGATTTTACATCGTTAGTTTTGTTATTTGCTTGACATTCCGCACAAGAAGTGATTTCCAGTTACAAAACAGGGAGGCTATTCAGTTTTTACTTTCTTTATGGTATACGTAGTCAGTTTTTCTAACTAAATAAATACTGAAATACCCTTTTTTTAGAAATGGCTTATATAGTTATACTGGTTCACTGTTTGCCAGAGGGTATTAAACGAGAGTCGTCCAGAAAGTAAAGAAAGATTTGGCATAAATAAATAAAAACGAAAGATATCAACACAAAACTGTATTTACAAAGTTTCAGTACATTACTATACTTTTTAACGTAATCGCCATAGCTGTCAAGGCATTTATTATAACGTGGTACCAGTGTTTAAATGCCCATGTTATACTCTTCTATTGCCAAAAATCTGAGTCAGGATGTCACTGCTTCTTTGAGGTCTTCATCGTTTGCGAATTGTTTTCCGCCCAAAAGTTCCTTTAGTATTTTAAGTCAGTGTGAAATTTTTGGGACATCCTCCTTATAAGCCCTGACCTTGCACCAAGCGATTTTCACTTGTTTCTAAAGCTAAAGGAAATTTGTGTGGAAAACAGTTCACAAACGATGAAGACCTCAATCCTCAACGAAGCAGTTGGCTCTGGTTTTTGGCGGTAAAGAGCATAACATTGGCATTGAAAAACTAGTAAGTACTATCTTACAATAAATGCCTTGATAGCTGTGGCGATTACATTGAAAAATAGAGTAATGGGCAGTAACTTTGTAAATAAAGGTTTGTGGTCATATCATTATTTTTTATTGTCAAATCGTTATTTACTTTCTGGAAAACCCTCATGTCATAGTAATAATTTCTTTTCTTTTTAGCATCTTCACCTACGTAGAGAAAGAACAAAATATTCATAATTAAAAGTAATATTACGACACCAACTATTTACTATTTTGAGGTTATTAGCAATTTATCAATGAGTTTTAAAAGCATTCATACCACTAGTAGAAAATTAAAAGTGCCACAAACACTGTGCTTATTTTTCTACTTACAACGTGTTTACAGCGTGTTTGTAGCCTTATAAGAACACCAAAATAGATTTTTTATTATACCTGCATCATAATCCGTGTTTAAAACACGCTATAGCGTTCATAAACGTAAGATTAAAACACGCCGTGCTTTAAAGGTTGCTAAGCAACAATAAAAATAATTATTAGGTTTGTTCCAAGTGGTCATTTCTGACAAGTTTGTGACATGTTTGTGACAAATTTCAGTGCGCCTGCAAAAAATGTAAACAAGTTAACTTTGAAACATTTCTTTTTTGTGGAGAAAAATCTATGAATTTCTTTATTTATTTTTATATTTAAGGCTAGCTGTCAAAACAAAATATGAGCATGCACATGCGCTTCATTCCATTCGCCATTCCAGTATATGTTTCAAACTTAACTTGTTTACATTTTTCGCAGGCGCATTGAAATTTGTCACGAACATGTCACAAACTTGTCAGAAATGACCACTTGGAACAAAGCTACTATTAATATCTGTCACAACTGTGAACGTAAACAATAAATGCTAACCAGTTTCCATGTAAACGATATACGACAAACGTCACACGCGCAAAATTATGAAATGAATTAAAATCAAAATGTTGCTTTCCAGTTTTTCCAGAGTATGATGCAGTTATAATAAAAAATAGCGTATGACACACGTGTATAAGTGCTTTTAAAGCACTAGCGACGTAAAAATCACTCCGCTTCGCGTCGTGCTTTTAAACTCGTACGTGCTTTTAGAAGCTTACTTATACACTTGTATCATAATATACTATTTTGTCTTTTGCTGTTTAAAATATATAATTTTCTTTATATATTTACATAATATTAGTAGCAGTTATATTTTATTGAGGCTACCTATATGTGTCAATCTTAATATATTCGCAAAATAATTAAATTCCATTTTTAGAAGTCTAATTTATTAAGAATTCATGTGTAATTCTGCACGGTACACTTTGCCTATTAATATTTGATAGAAGTGTAAAAGAAGAAAGAAAAAAGTGGTATGAAAGTAGGTAATTGTAATTACATCACTTTTAATACATGTTTTGAATTATTCACGATTTATAATATGAACTACATATGTTTTTATAAGCATAAATACATAGTTATGTATATATTTTTATTATAAAATACTGTGATATGAAGGTAATATAAAAGAAAACATACATGTTTCTTCATTCATGTAGTTATTTAACAGTAAGATTTCTTTTTGTTTTATAGCTTTTTCCAATATTATACAGTGGTCAGATGATTAATCTAACAGCCGAAATTCGTAGAAATCACGTTATATATGTTGAAAGCATGTTGCATAAAACGTTAAATACATTTAGCAACGTGTTAAAAACTAAAAATGGCTGACACTACATTTTAGATTTTACACTTTATTGCTATTGGGCTTTAAAATTAAAATACGTTAACTATTGGTAAGAAGCTGAACTAAGAGAAAGGTTCATAAATTTCATTGGCCCTAGATATTTAAATAGTAACAAAATGATATTGCAGATATTTAGATACATTGCCACTTCGTCAAATACGAAATATGTGGTTTCAGCAAGGCGGAGCTTCTGCTAACAATTCACAGATCATATACAATATTTAAATGTTCGATTTGCAGAACAATGGATAGGGATTTAACACAATTTGATTTTTTTATGGGATTACTTAGAAAATAAACTCTTTATTCGGGAATATTAGACTGAAAAGGTACTATGAAATGCCGCAGTTAGAATTCTGAATCTCATTAGGCAAACAATGTTAATAAATTATAGAAAAAATAGAATGTAAGGGGTAGAAGTGCTTGAAACGAAGTAGCCAATTAATACAATATTGCAAAGATTTCGTAAATTATTTTTCATTTGTCCATGAAATTGTTATTTTCTTTCATAGCAGCCTAAGATTAAAAAAATTCGTTAATTTTTCTATCAATTATAAAAATATGTTATTACTGTTTTATATTGTTGTTAAGCAAAAAAAAAAATCTATTAAAAATGTTATGGCTTGTTATAACCTCCATATAAAAAATAAAAGTTGAAACCAGTAGCTCGTAAATGTTTAGATATAAATCTTTTTTTAGTATTTCTGCAAATTAACCATTTAAAAGTGTCATAAGAAAGTGGAAATAAGAGTCTCGTATTATGTCATATTACAAAGTTAAAGCAAAAAAAGAAGAAAATCGCTAAATTTATATTTTAGCCAATATTTAGTGACCTATGCATTTAATTGTAAAAACAAATACATGCTCAAAGTACCCTACTAATGAAGCAACTTTCGTCTAATTTAACCATTCTCTTTTCTCTTACGGTTCTCGAGATGCATTGGTACCTTAAATGGGACACACTGTATATGTGAATTTAATGGAATTTTTAAATAAATGAACAGTACACTCAAAAAACGTATATTGACCGTTTTATCAACAAAAACAAAGAAGGATGGCCTTACGACATCTATCTCATGCTTGTTTTTCACTTTCATACAATCCTACAATTTAACGTTCCACTATTACTATATTTCAATAACTCTTTTCTATTTGGCAGAGTCTTGTATATGCTTGTGTAAAATTTAAAATATTTGACATTTCTATATCATTGTGTTAATGTTTTATTATGTTTATTATTATTTTGGACTGCTGTGAACACTTTTTTAACAATCTGTTTTATTTTTATTCTCAGAGCGGTCAAGGAGGCTTTAGTTGTTACTAAACTTATGTTATTGAGTGTACAAGCTACACTAGCGCCCTCCAAATGTACACTTCGCAATAACGCATATCGGTTTGTCGAACTGTATATTGAATGATATAAATGTGTTGTCATCAGCGCCATCTCTGTGTAGTTACAAATTCCAATTAAAGAGATTAACAGATTTTTTCTATCTTGTGACACAACGATTTTCACTGAACTACGCATACATAATAAACCACGCTGGTATTTGCTGCAGTATTTATTTACATAATTGTCATTAATTTAATCAAATTATAATTTCGAAAGCAGTGCAGTGTACTAGTGGCGCCCGGAGATGAAATGTTATTACTTCCACATTTTTCGCACTGTCCCACTAATTACTGTTTATATTTAGGTCAATTAAAATGTAATAACAGTCTAAATTATATTTTTTATTATCTGTTTTTGTCTGGCTCCAATTTTATGACAAAATTCTGACTGAAATTTGAATAATTAATGAAACATTTTACATATGTGATTTTTAACCGGCCAGATTGGAATTTTCTTCTCTGCTACAAATGAAAGTATTGTAAAATATTACATAATATTCTACAATACAATCAAAGGCAGCCTTGAAAATGTCAATTTTGTATTAAGTCGCTTTCTACCTTTCTATTGAAAGCAAAACAGCATTTTGTGTTTGTAAAACATGTACATCTACATTTTAAAGGCGAGTGTTAATTAAAACATCAGTTTAATTCGAATTTAATTACATGTTTAAAATTAAATTGGTTTTGTTAGGCGATAAAATTAGTTGAGAATTACTAGGCGCTAATATTATACCGGACTTTGGACAAGAGGTTAAGAGCGCTCAGCTTTACAATTTGAATCTGACGGTCGGGGTTCGTACCCTGTATGGTACATCTTGATTATAATTATAATTCGTAGCTCTGATAAACGGTAAGAGATGGGTCTGAGTGGTACGGAAATCAGTGAAATTACTGTAAGTCGGCGATCCCATGTACTTCTGTTGATTGACCATCAGCAAATTCGCCAAGTAAAACATTCCAGTAATGAATCCGGCAGAATATTGGCTCTATGTTGAACATTAAAAAAAAAAACAGGACATAATTATTACTGGAATGGAAATAGTAATGGGTACACCAGCCTTATGGTTACTATTATGTTTATTTAATCATAAAGGTCTGACGTTTCGGCCCAAATTGGAGCCTTCTTCAGAGACCAAATGATATCACATAATATAGTCAATATTACATACAAAATATGTCATTTTTTTGGGAACTAGATCTTCAGTACCACAATGGCCAAACAGATGAAAAAATCTTAAAAGAACCTTGGCCTAGCAAGGAGACTGACAGCAATTATTACTTATTAATCTTGCAAGCTGCCAAGCTTGGAATATGCTTGTTCATTCAGTAAAGTATCATTTTGTACTCATAAACATTGGAAACAACATTTGACTTACGCTATTGACAACCATAAACTTTTATACGAGCATTGTTTGGTAAAGTATATAAAAAACTATGACTTTCTCCGAGCATTCTACAGCAAAATCATCTTCAAAATAACCAAATTTAGTTCCTAAAATGTTATTTACAAAGATTTTTGTATATCAAAATCCGCAAAGGGTTTTTCACTAAAGTCACAAAATGACAAATTTAGTCATTTATATTATTACTAGACCCCAAATCATTCTACTAGATATAATAGAAGTTTAAAAAAATATTATTAATTATTCATATCTACGGGAGATTTGTGCACGTCGTATTGTAGCCTACGGCTCGTGCTTCAATTTTACTCCGTGGAAAAAATTATACACACAATTTAAATTTACAGATGAATTTAATAAATATACAAAATATATTAATTATTTTCTGATATATTACTCTATTAGACGAACTTGATTTCTTTGTATGGACTGTGTTAATTATTAGTTTTGTACTTTTCGTACAAAAAATATTGTACAAACTTCTTGCGTGAATTCGTTTTCCGCACTTGGTATGTAAATAACTATTACAGAGATATGCGAAACAGAGTGCGGCACACAAATAAGTAAAAAGCGTGATGATATTAATTTTTTTAATATTTGGTACTAATGAATTATATTCTAAATTAGAGAAGGAAATCCGTTGTATCATGTACGCCTGTTACTGTTAATTGATTAATTAACACTTAGATAATTGCACGTAATGTTTTATCATCATCAGGCGTAAAGGAGTGTTGATATAATTTTTTTTTCCATAATACCTATTTGTGTGCATTACTTGACTAAAATTAAATGATTAGTATTATTTTTAATGCTAGGTTTAGCATAATTGCCCGGAGCGTAATTGCCGTGTTAGCATTCTCCAGTAAACTGTAATTACGTAGTGAATAGTTACTAAACACTGCATTTCATGAATTCATCAAATTGTATGTAGTTGTTTAATATTATTCGTCTAGTTACATTCACATTTATAATGGATGACATTTTTATTTAATCAGAATTTATTGAAGTTAGATATATGATACTTGTAACAAGGATATTATTCAAATTATTACATTGTTTTGTAAATTACGTATTCCACAACTAAAAATTGTATCATTCCATACGCCGCGTATGGAATAATTTCGACGAATCAGAGCCGCATATTAGCGCGATATATGGAGTATCTTGATTCAGTTACTATGGTTACGTGTGTTTATTTTAATTTTATTTATTTGAGTTTGACGTTTTCAACAGTTTCGTATTTGTATTTTTTGTATAATTTCCAAAATTAGAAAGTATAGCCTACAACATGTAACGGAATGGTATATCCCACACTCGTAAACTTTTTGCTCGTGTGGAATATGTGCCATTCCATTACTTGTAGAATATATACTATTTTATGCTGCACAGCTTGGAAAGTGAAATAGTGAATTTACAATCTTTTATTGCTCAAAACAAAGCATAATAGGAATGAACCACACTCTAACAGCACTTCTGTTTGCTCATAAGCGTGCAAAATTCTTTTTCCAAATATATATTATTTTTTTTTTGACTTTATAACGTTAGTATTTTTTTAATATGAAATTCGTATTTGACCTTGTTGTACATAATAAATAAATTATTCTTTTCTGTAATGAATGTACATTTAAATTGAATATTTTCTGTCGCAACTATAGTTTTTATAACTTTTTCCTTCAGCAAAGAAATTCTAAATTACTTCAACTCTCCATGTTGCATCGTCCGGACTATAGCAATAATATTTGGAATATATCATATGCAGTTATTTTGTATGTGCTTTCAATTTTGAGAAAAGCTGTATTTTATGTTCAATGTATTTGAGAACAAACAAATAACTGAAACATATTCTACGAGTATGTGTCAAATGTAGTTTATTAAACATATAAGTTAAATTTATGTTTATAGAAAATCCCTTTTTAGATGGAGAATAATAATAGTCATTATAAGTTGTAGGAACTATATGTGAACAACATTTCGATACATTAATAATCGTCAAACCGATATGCGTTCCCGGCAGGAATACGTCTACCCGAGTTCACAATGAATGGATTTAACGTCTACGTGTACAAGTTTAAATTATACATATCGCCTTAAAAGTGTTAAGTTTCTTGTTGAAGTTTGAAGTTGAATTTATGTTACTTAAATTGTACCTATAATTTGCCAGGGACGCATTTAGGTGTGTCGACTTATATAATACTTAATCTATTTTGTCAATATTGCTCTATAATTTGAATGGAGGCCGTTTAAAATGTTTAATTTTAACTCGTATATGTAGATAAACATACTTTAATTGCATTCAAAACACTTAAGTGTAACGATTGTTTTTATCTATTTCTTTTCTACCTATTATGATATTGACGACATTGATAATATTTCAAGGTGCAGTAAGATATACGCAATCTATTTGAAATGTAATTTCACATTTTCTTACACCTACGACAAAAACTAATATAAATATTATGACTCAGTATTCAATGTCTTAACTTTGACATGTTATCAATTTATTAAATGATAGAGCAAATAACTAATTTTATGTCTTTGACATTTGACTTTGGTTTCCATAAACTAGTTAATTATAATGCTGATCAATTTGTCTTCAGGAAAATAGTGACAGTACACGTCATTTTGTAATATATAGGTGCATTCAATTATGAATATTTTTCATTAATTGCTAACGGAATAATTAGTGCGGACTATGGATCATAAGATCCTTGGTTCGATGCCCACAGCTGACAAGTTTTACGGAAAAAAGTTCCGAAAATGTACTCCAACATAAAAATGATCCCTTTACATTCTGCAACACTACCATTCTTGGAGACTGCATTTTAACGGCAGGCAACTGCATTTCTAGCGCAATAGTTATTTGTTTAACTAGGCACCAAAATACCAGATTTACAGCAGAGGCTGCCGAAGCTGTAAATCTATGTTTGGTGCCGAGTTGAACACAATTTTTTTGCCGATTGGGAAATAATATTAATTTAGTGATTATTTGTAATTCATATTTTGAAGTTTATCGCTGTCAATTTACGTTGCCATGTATTTGTTGAACGGTTGCTATACATGTGTTGACGGTTACTATGTGTTTGTAGAACGGTTGCTATGCAAAATAATTTTACAGTCTAGGCATAAAAGTGACACTTTACAGACAGTTATCAGTCCGTAAAGTGTCACCTTTAGTGTCAATGGACAAAAAAATTTATATTATAATATGTAGACCTGCCTTAAGTAGAGTGCCGCACCTAAAAATGGGTAAATAGCGTGATGATAAATTTATATTATATTTATTTTATTTATGTAATTGGTTATTTACTTTTTTTACTCAAAAAAAAAGTATATTTCAAAATGGATGATAACATAGTACTAGAAAATATTCTGTTGAAATGGTTCTCATATTATCATTCCTACATTTTTAGCAATTAATTTATTGATCAATGATTACTGCCCATTAAATATCGCTTAATAATATTTTGTTTTGCTTCTTTAGTTCGACTTTCATTTAATGATAATGTATTTTCCAGTGGCGTACATGCGATTTTACCTGTATATCCATAATTATACAAAAAAAATTTTTTTTGTACTATATGAGCTCTGTTTTGAGACACACTAAAGCCTAGTTTACAATCATAAGTTGACATGTATTTCTAAAACTGCAAATGTGTACTTCATATAAAGATAAATTAATTTTGCGAATTCGAAAAACTCTTTTCTCTGTTATACATATTATGGCTGGGACCAGGAGCTATGTTTTAGGGAGTTTTAGTCTCGATTTTAGCGCTGTAAATATATATTCTAATATTATACCTATTATGAAAAAATAATTTAAATAAAAGTGGAAGATAATACCAATATATCTCTCTGTAACTTCTATTCGAAACATATTTTTTTCAAAATAATTTTAGAATATTTCACTCGAAAAATTTCAACCAATCACGTTACAGTATTTTCTGAATTTCTACCAAAGACAATCGAATATTATTCCCTCATAAAATTTAAGCCAATCAAAATTCGCAATAGTGCAAATTACCAATGTGATTCTGACTTGCTATCAAATGAAGTTTTTAAATTTTACTTTATTTCTTATGAGAGAAACAGCGTTTGGCTAAATTTTAATCGGGAAATAGTCCTTCGAATATCCCTCGTGCATGTAATTGTCGATAATTTGACATGTACTTGGGGATATTATATATGAATATTTTGCATATGTAAAGTAAAACTCGGGTATTTGCACAAGTGCGATACCCGAATATTTATAAAAATTTTAAACACAATGAGCATTGTTTGATTTCTTCGTTTTAAAAGGACAAAAGGGACAATATCTTCACTTTCTTCAAAACAATTACTTTCAAAACGCTGATGTATCATTTTGAACGTAATTTGACAAATGACATTTATCAAAGTCATAGGTCTGACGTTTATGTGACAGATTAAAATAAATCTTAAATGTACAATAATTTTAAATAGTGACTGAAATTTTCCTCGAGAAATATTCTTCCAATATATCCCTCTTGCATACCAAATACAATCAAAAAATACAGGTATTTACCGTGCACGATTAACTACTGATTTTTTTGAAAAAAATGTGTATAACAAAAGTTATGTTATTATATGGAAAATCCGAACCTGTAATAAACAAGGAGGTTCCTGTTTAAGATTTCAACACCCCCTGTAGATGAGGGGCTGTCAAAATTTAAAATATCCTGTATGTTCAGTTCATCATCAACGTATCATCTACTTTCTTTTTTTCGGAAGTATATTGTAACAGCCTGTATGATTAAATTCAAAGCTTCTTTGCTCTTGAATGATTTACTCGTGGCTTCGCTGCCGACATTATTCATTTCCTAATAAAGAGTATGTCTGCATTAGATCATATCTTAACACATGTCATTATTTATTTAGATGATTGGCAAATGACAGTTAACTCTAGACCCGTTTTAGGGCAGGCGCCAAGCTAGCAACACATGTATCAGTCTCTCTATGCATCAAACTGTGAATGCGTGAATTTATTTTCTCATATGGTTTGTGCATCAGAGATCAGACATGTTTTACGTCACCTCGCCATATACACAAATCATTCGATTCGATGTATAATTAGCCCCGCTCAGAATAGCTATCAAACAGACGGATTTATTCATCGGAAAATGGCGCTATCAGCGCGAGCGGAAATCGCTCCTTGATGTGAAAAACTCATTCTGCTTCGACGTCATCGTCTGTGTTTATTTTTTGACAGAACAGGAACATTGTATCATGCGTACAACCAAAATAAACGCTTTGATATAAAAACAATACCGAAATAGAGATTTGTTACTTATTTAGCAATTTTCATGATCTAAGAATCAGAATAGAAATCTGATTAAAAAAATTTAGTGTGGGCCCCCACACGACTTTCTTATACATACGAATTGAGAGCTTGCAGTTTGTAAAATGTCACTTTTACTGCCTATTATTACAATAGTGACACCAAATTTAACATTTCTATATTTAATCAACATAACCGCAATATGTATTTTCCAAATATACACTTGTTCGGGGTATCAAACGAATTAAAAAATTTAAAATAAGTTAAGCATATTCATCAAAGCAACAGAATTACATTTTTTGTATATGTATATAAATTTGTTTTCAACACACGCATAGTAAAATAATTTAACAATGATAACATTCAAAATAGGTATTAAAATTATTCATCAAATTATCCTAATGTTCCTGCAAAAGGTTTGTAATCAAAATACACGTTTTAGAAATTTTACAGCAGGAAAGTCATAGAAATCACCGGTTACTGAGGAATATGATCATTTGGGAGTTAAAAACAAAAACAATTTTTATAATCATTTTTCGGTAAACTTATAACAATTCTCGTTTGTTTTTGGGGGTTTTTATAAATTAAAATCGATGAAAGTAACATTTTATGAACTAAATTTTGTTATTTTTCGATGATTTTGCTGTGAATGCCCGGGGAAAAATAGTGTTTTTTGTATATTATACAGGAGCGTGCGTATAGAAAGTTTTTAGTTGTCAATAGCGCGCGCTAAATGTTGTTTCTCAGATTGAGAGTACAAAAAATATAATTTCATATTTAATATTTGCTATTTGGATGTGTAACTTACGAATTGATTAAATTGTGGTAACAATCTACCAACCGGAAGTGGTAGTTCACTTATCTTTTTTTTTCTACATATCTCACTTAACAATTAATTTATGGTAAATTTTTTATATTATAAAAGATTATTACTTACAATTTTTATTTGAATCCGTTTTCTACATATATGAATAAAACTGCAATTAAATATATGTGCTAACTTTTGCTGAAACAAAAGTATCTTAAAACAATTTGTGGAGAAGTTATGTGCAGTCTCATCAAATTTTTTATTTCGTAATTTGTTTAATATTTGAGTTATAAATATAGTTTTTCTCAGAAGCATACACAAATAGCATTCTTATCACGAACATTCGAGCATGATGACGAATACTGAATATTTGAAACCTGGTTTGATTCATAATATTTATATTATTTAGTTGGTGGTCTCATTGCTTTTTCGCTGAATAACACCGTGCACCGCGTAGAACCGCAAACCGCCAACGAACGTGCCCATTGCAACCGGAAGTGCAGCACAAAGAGTTGCATTATCTGATAAAGATAAAGAAATCAACCCGATCGGAAACTGTACATTGCAACAATTTCAATCGCCAGTAAAACTACTGCTCAATTATTAGAAATCTGTTGCGGGCACAACACAGCTTTTTTTGTACATATAAATATTAATTTGATGTTTAATACACTTGACACATATTTGGCATTTAGAGTAGATGTTTCATTTGTTTGTTTGTTCTTATAGAACTAGGATTATTGCAATATACTTGTTAAACATATACTACAGGCACAAGAAAATTATAAATAATGCAAGATGCTGCAATCTAAATTATATTATTTGCTGCGACATGCAATAGGCTCTGTGAAGAAACAAATTATAAAATTAGTAAATTAATCATTTTTTTTTATCTCGCAATAATAATAAAAACTACATATAATTTTATTTTCAATTTTTAATAATTTTTTGCCCATTGACACTAAAGGTGACACTTCACGGGCTGCTAACAGTCTGCAAAGTGTCACTTTTATGCCTATGCTGAAATAGTATATTCTACAACAAGTAATGGAATGGCCCATATTCCACGCGAGCAAAAAGTTTGTAGCCCGAGCCAAAGGCGAGGGCTACGGTTTGCTTTTGAAATATTTATTGGTGTCATAATTTATAATAAACCTAGCAAAATATGAATTTAATTATAAAATTTTATCATAACATTTAAATCTAAGATTTGATGCATCAAATTTTAATTATATTGGTAATGTGACAGTCAGTAATGCCAACTTAAATTTCATTTTCAAGTGTTACGTAATGAACATTACGTAACACTTGAATGAACATTACGTAACACTATTCGTAACAACGCACTTACATTGACTGTAGTTTGTTCTGTAATGACATACTTTCAGTAGTGGTCGTAGAAAAAAGTATTTTACATGTCAACCGCTCAACAAACGCATAGTAACCGTCAATAAATACATAGCAACCGTTCAACAAACGCAAGGCAACGTAATTTGACAGCTATAACCTTCAGAATATGTATATAAAATAATCACAAAATTAATATTAATTCCTAATCGGCAAAAAAAGTATGTGTTCAACTCGGCACCAAACACAGATTTATAGCTTCGTCAGCATTCATTGCCTTGGCTTCGCCTCGTCATTGAAACGGCAATCTCTACTGTAAATCTGGTATTTGGTGCCTAGTTAAACAAATAACTATTATTGTAAATCGCGCCATTGATGTGATGTCAAATTGTCAGATATCTAATATAACCTATATTCTACAAGTACACATTTACGTACAATTGATATCATGCATAAATTTCAAATACAACTAGTTTCCAAGATTATAAATTATTTGAAATCTGCATTAAAGAACGCCAAAATCATCATTGAAAGCACAGAAATCGGCATAAATAATCCATTCATACAACGATTTTGAGAAATGCAGAGTTGGCAACCGTGCGATAATTATTGAACAAATAGGATAATTTCGGTAGGTATACGATAGTAAAAATGAATCAATACGTGCAAGAAGAAGGGAATAATTAAATAAATTTATATAAAAAAACCACTCTCAAGGCGTGATAATAATATTTGTTTTTGTAATTTGCTGGAATATTAATAAACTTTTAATATTTAATCTAATCGTGAAGTAACTAATTATAAAATTTGAATGGTTGATATCAGCGTTCTAGTGCTTTTATCATGTTTGAAAGGATTAATTTGATTATTTTTTTTACCTGTGTACTTTTGAAAACAAATATTAATTTATAATATTCAATTTATTCATTTTTACCTCCCGCCACGTACCTGTAAGGGAGGTACAGGAATCATGCTAAAAATTCGATAGTGAGCTTTCAGTGGATGAGCTCATAGAATACGGTTTTAATAATTTCGCAATGATACCTGGGATGTGTCTGTCTGTTTGTCACTGTGTGTGTGGATCTCTGGAGTTACGGTTTCTCAAAAACTATTAAGCAGAATATTTTGATATTTTGTATATGTCAACTGTATCCTTTTGGGAAAAACTGGTTAGTTTTTGGTGATAATTTAATAGCTGGTAATGGTAGTTAAGTTATTTTGAAATATCTCAGTTAATTATGGTTTAATGACAGTTTTTGTTATAAGAAGGTTTAATATATTATTATCTACAATTGTTGTTTACACATTTTACTCTTACTCTCACCATTTACGAATTACAACACGTTAAAAAAAATTATGTTTTAACATTTCCGTTTAAACCTGCTAACCTGTTCTTAAAAAAAAGACAATACAACGAACGATTGAAAATGTCATTTTTTATATAGGTATCATAAATGAAAATTATTCGGTAATCGCACAATATATTTTTTGCTGAGATCTGCTATAGTAGAATGCACAACCAGCAATGGGTAAATGGCGTGATGTTTTATTTAAATTTATTTTAAATATAAACATTTTTTATTCGGCACACTGTTCAAAAGTTTGTGTACCTCTGGTTGGCCTGGTCTAAACAAACAAAGCGAATAATGCAAGAACGACTAGCGCATAATAAAATATACAGTGCATTAGTATCGCGTATGTAAACAGTTGCATCTGCGGCACTGCAATGTGGGTTTATTTCATTAACGAACCGTAATAAATAAATCAATAAAATATAGTGTATATTACAAGCAGTCATGTGTTGCTGCTGGCGCCTGTCCCTCGCGCTCCACCCCTCTTCTTCATGGGAAACAATGCCGCCTTGTTCGTTGCACAATCTCGAGCTCTTTACGTTTTCTTTTAAAACTCTCATTAACAGGCCGGCCACCTTCTAACCTTCTTTCGTATCTGATTTCGCTAATATTTATTGTGAGATAAATGGTTGACATTTAACCAATGTTTTGCTAATCTGTTATTATATTTTAGTTGTGTGGCATCTACATTAAATTTCCTTTACACTTTTAATAACAAACGAATATATGTAAAATACGCAATTATTTTCATTTACAATTTAAATTATCTGGAAATTTACTATGGCGTTAAAGCATTTAATTCCTTAACAGCTCATTTGAGTGATCAAAGTCAAAAATTATCAATGGGCCCATAAACCAATTAAAAAAATTTTTTTTTTATGAAACTTATTAGAATATATGACGATCAGTGAAAACCCGATGTGAAAATTTCATGTATTACCCGAGATATGATTTTTAAAAGTTTCTGTGACGTTGTGTGACGTCACAGGTACTACTCCAGTGGCACTAAAAACACGATTTTCCATGATAGTAGATATTATATATTTTTTAATATAAAAATCATATTTTTATATTATAAGTCTTAATTTACAACAATTAAACTTAATATAAACTAAGACAAAATTCCTTTGACAACTTTAAGAGTATTTTATTTGATATTCGAGTAAACAACAACAAAAGTTTAAGGACAGTGGCGCTAGTAGTGATGTAACCTAACCTCAACACACAATTTTAATCAATAGATTTTCAACACAGCACAATTAAACAGTGAAATTATAAAGCAAGTAACAGAAGCACAACAAATATAATCTTAAATACCAACAAACAAAAATATGAAATGACATTTCGTAGTTCTATTTTAGCCCACAATAGGCGTTGGGCGCAGCGGCAGACGCGCGATTTGCAATTTTCATATTTCTGGCCAATGCAAGTACCTGTGACGTCAAAATATGTTCAATTCGTTATATCGCTTTACTGCAAAATAATTAAACGAAAAAAAAAAATACTTTACTACTAATTATACCATAAGTGTTACACGATTTTGATATAAATTGCTCATATTTCGTTTATGGTTTATGCGCCCATTGTCAACGTTAATTAAATGGACAGTTTCAATATCAAACAATGGAATTTTCAAACATCAATATTACCAATTAACACAAAATTTTTAAATGAAATGTTAATTATAAAACTTTCTTTTATACTCTTTTTCAATACAAAAATAACACAATTTCAAGAAAATCTTACGCCAGGTTTTGCCTGTTTGAATATTATTTACTTTTTATATCAATTATAGATGCATAATAATGTATCTATTATTATGGAACTTTGCTTCTTTGGCTACAAAAACATACAATAGTATCATTTATTTTAATGACATTTTGTTTCAAAGCATGTAGTTCACCGTAACATCTTAACCTTGGACAGTCTTTCAAATAAAATCAAAAAACCTTTTTTACTTTAATTTACAGTAGAGTAGGACTCATGGAAATATTAATGGTGTTATTTTCAAGGAAATATAAATTTTGAGGTCCTCTGAATCTGTTTCGACCACTTTCGCAATAGCGTTTATACGAGTACATTATGTACAATAACTTATGACCAAGAAAAGATAGTGCAAAGAAACTTCATAATTTAAAAATTCATGACAATATATAGAAGTATTGATATTTCCAAGTTCCATAAGGCAACAGAACATTATGAAACATATTTTTATACAATTTTCTTTATTAAGATTATTGTAATAGTGGAATATTTTTGAAATTGCGACTTGTCAAAAATATATCT
Organism: Poecilus cupreus; assembly: GCA_963942605.1. Classification (NCBI taxonomy): domain Eukaryota; kingdom Metazoa; phylum Arthropoda; class Insecta; order Coleoptera; family Carabidae; genus Poecilus; species Poecilus cupreus. Next base: position 23,613,659 of record OZ012718.1, read on the forward strand.
TTATATTTATTTATTTTATTTATTCCCGCAAGGAAGCGTCCTGGGCCCAGTACTTTATCAAATGTACACAGCAGACCTGCCTTGTATAAATAATGTAATGACAGCTACCTATGCAGACGATACTGCATATCTCGCAATACACGAAGACCCGGCAGAAGCCTCAAGACTCCTTCAACAATCCCTTAACAATACAGAAACATGGGCAAAAAAATGGAGGGTTAAAATCAATGAAACCAAGTCTGTACACGTAACATTTACTAAAAAACGTAACACATGTCCGGAAGTGTCAATAAATAACCAAATGTTACCAGTAAAAACAGAAGTGAAATACCTAGGAATGCACCTGGACAAAGTACTAACTTGGAAAAACATCTTTCCACGAAAAGGAAACAACTAGATCTTAAAATTAAAACCATGTACTGGCTTATAGGTCGAAAGTCGCAACTCTCATTACAGAGTAAAATATTACTGTACAAAGTTATATTAGTCCCTATCTGGACTTATGGTATTCAGTTATGGGGCTGCGCTAAACAATCAAACATAAACTTAATTCAACGTGCACAAAACAAAACATTACGCATTATTGCTAACGCCCCATGGTACGTCCATAACGATACACTACACAATGATCTAAAGATAAAATATGTAAATGAGCAAATCACAACGTTTTCCAAAAGGTACGAAAGAAGACTACATTACCACCCCAACGAACTAGTTCCCGATCTTCTAAATAACGAAAACGAAATCAGAAGACTGAAGAGAACAAAACCATTAGACTTATGTATAAATTGAAATAACATGTAACATTACGAAGGACTACCGCTGGGTAACTCCTTCTCGCATGATATAATTACTTGTATCACATTTATTGGTTGGCTTAAAAACGGCCAGTTGTAAATTAAATTATAAAATAAAAAAATAAAAAATATTTTTTATCAGTTATACTGGTATCGTTTCATAGCAATATTTTTTTTCTTTCTAGTTCCATCGCATAGGGGAAGAATAAAAGATTAATAATTAAATATTTTGACACCAACAACTTATCATTTTAAGGTTCTATGTAAACCATTAAAAAATGAAAACCACCACAAATAGTATGCTTGTATACACAATGTGTTATTAGAACATCGAAATAGAAAAATATTATTTCATTTAGTTTACCAACAATTGTTTATTTATTTATTTTCTGATTTTGTTCATTTCTTTACAGACATACTCTGGTCTTTTCTGCGTCGTCGTCAATCCCTACAAGAAGTTACCTATCTACACGGAGAAAATCATGGAGCGATATAAAGGAATCAAACGACATGAAGTTCCTCCTCACGTTTTTGCCATTACAGACACTGCCTACCGTTCCATGTTACAAGGTACGAATAAAGACAAACATCACTAGATAATTATTTCCTTTGATTTTCAAGTATTTTGGCTAGTTTCTGTTTACCAGCGCAAATAACAGCTCGTAAATTTATTGTGCTGATGATGAGCGATTTTTTGTATTGTTCTTTGTCAGCTAACTACACATCCTGTCCTGAAGTTGACTCATCGTTATCGAGAAATTCTTTGTTCACGTTTATTTCATTCAGAAAAAAATGCATTTTTAATTAATTCATTGATTTTCCCAAAGCTGAAATTATGTTATACTTTATTAAATTAATATGATTTCATTGTTTGCTGGTATCACAAAACGGAATAAAACTGCAGTTGTAGTTAATTTGAAAGTGCTATTAACAGAATATTTTTTTATATCTTTGGTATTTGTTGTCATATTTATGTGTGTATAAGTATAAAATATAGAATTGAACTGGTACTAAAATAGGGTATTAGGGAATAATTTGTTTTATGAATCTGCCTATTGAAAATTAAGAAAAATGCATTAATAAAAAATGGAGTTTTATATTTTGCGTTCACAATAAAGTTAGTGCAAAACCCAATAATTGTGTATCCAAATAACCTTTATTTCGATACGCATATTTTTTTTTTTTTGTTTTAGATCCTGGTGCAAGATGACATTTTTTTACATTTATCTTTTAAAATTATGCTAATAAATTAAAATTGATATGAACAGGCCTTGTAAAACTTGTTCTTTAGTATAATTATTTATCTATACTTTAAATATTAAATTGTCCTGAAATATTCTTCAAACTCATCCTCTGTATTTCTGTATTTTAAACGCCTCCCAGGCTAGCTTTATTGATTTCAACCATGTTTTACATTTTTCTCACAAAATTTTTCGCAAAGTAGTTGAGATACAAGAGAGGTTAAATATATGTATATTTCTTTTCATTTTGTCTTATTAATGATAACATTTAAAAAATTGTAAGAAAATGAAAAATGTTATTTCGTAAAGTTATATTAGAACTATTAAAACTATTCTTTAGAGCCAGGCTCTTCGTGTACGAATAAAATTATATCATTGATATTTTGAAATTGTACTCCCAATAATATTCGACATCCGAAAGTGGAAATTCTTTTTTTTAATTTGCGTACATGATAAAGTCATTCATTCAGAAAATTGGATTTGAAAAAGCCTTCATTTCGACTCGTTTCTAAATTTTGACGCGTGCAAAAAAACATTCTTTTTAAATTCGATCTGTAATATACTAATCGAGACATTTAGAACTACACGCTTCAAATCTGCATTCACCTACTGGTCTTGTAAAATATTTAACGAAACCATATCTACACTTGACTATTGCAACTTGTCATTTCTATCATTTAAAAAACGGATGTACAAATCAATTCTGCACGAACAACTTCAGGGTAACCAACGCTCGTTTAATGGCTCAGTATGATAACTTTATGTAATTTTTGTAAATTTTCTTTTCTTGTTTTAGCATATATATTTGTATACTGTCTGTATAGTTATATATTTTTCTTTTGTATTTACATAGTGGTTATGTGTAAGAACAGCTTATGCTGAACATTGCCACTTTCATAAATAAATCGATTTATTATTATTATTATTATTATTATTTAATTTAAAACAGTTCATTTTGTTTTCCAAAGCGGGGATTACACGATGAAGTTTCAAGTTATTTTAAAATGGCATTTGATAGCTAATTCGTCTACTGCAAAACAAGTGGATAGATGGTAATGCGGTAAAGTGGCAATGTGTAGGGCCAATTTTTTTAGGACATTTACCGCATATTCTGTTTTTCGATTTATCTATATCTTTTACCCTTACGTCATTATGCGAGAGAGAAAACTTTTTAAAGTCACTTGAAAAGAAAAACTTCATCGTGTAATGCAAGCTTACAGTATGATTTACCACATTAACTCGTTATGAGTGATCTTTTTACTGTTACGTACGTACTTTAGTAAATAATTCATTTAGTAATATTTATACGTATGGTGTTTCAGATCGGGAAGACCAGTCAATACTATGTACAGGAGAATCAGGAGCCGGTAAAACGGAAAACACAAAGAAAGTAATCCAGTATTTGGCCTACGTCGCCGCCTCGAAACCCAAAGGAAGCTCTGGAGCGGTATGCAATGCCAGTTTGTCTCGTTACACAGAAAATACTATTAGAAATTAAAACTAGTTGTGTTTGGCTTCGTCGAGAAGTATGAAAATTCATTTAAATATGAGATATATTAAGAGAAAATTAGACGCTTTAGTAGATAGGTTAAAGGTTTTAAGCAATGTATAAATTTGTATCACATCCTTTTTGCAAATATCTATGTATTATTTGCACGACTTTACAATGGAGGATGTTCAGAAAGCTCTACAGAATTTTTTATGTTTCTTTTGATATTTCTCAAAATATTGATTTTATCTTCTCTCGCATTGATTAGCTTGTACATTTTAAATTAAGTATACTTCTATTCCTGTTACATTTTTTGTTTTTCGACAATTATAGGAGATGAAAATAATGATCCTAAATGCTCATTGGTATGTTCCATATTTAATGTCCAACCGTTACATTGCTGTTATAACAGCCCTGCTTTCAGGGTTGTTATATACCAAATAACACCCTAGAGCGTGTTATAAATTTGACGTTGTTGCTATTACGCACAGAATACACAAACACTAACTTCTATTGGCAGATAAGAAATATTGAAATAAACAAATCGGTATAGTAAACAAATAAGAATATCGCATTAAAGAGTTACAGCGTTTGCAAGCAAACAAATTAATCTCTCTAACAAAAATCACAATGATTGGACAAAATCGATAAAAATCTTTAATTAAATAATATATCGGTCGCACATTAAACGTTGAACGCACTACGGGTGTTAAACGAACAATAATGTCATCTGTCAACGTTCACACCTCTGGCCGGAGGCCCTCGGAAGCACTTTGTTGATCTCAGGCTTGATTGTCCTGATTTAGTAGATGGGTTGATGTACAAAGAACAAGAAACTTTCTGAACATCCTCGTGCATATTTGTATGATTTTGCAGCAGATTTATTATTTATAAGAAACACAGTTGTATGGATATGGTTCACAGCATTAGTTTTTATTTATTTGTGTAGTAAACAAACATGATTCTCAATCCCAGCACAGTGTCAATACTTAGGCGGACGTATTTTTAATTTCTCGCAATATGATTTGTTTGTGTAATATTCACTTTGGGTTTGAGTACCGCTCTATATCGCGCTGTGGACAAAGATCTGCCTTGAGTGTACATTTGCAATGCATGTTGATGGATGATGGTGTCGCGTCAACTCTAACCTCACTTTCTCTTTGCATGTTTTGCCTGGATCCTGCAGCCGCCAAATCTTTCCATTATCGTAAGTAGATCTTCCGTCTTGGTTTCTCTCAATCTTTTTATTATTTTGGAATGTTCAGTAGGAAATAAATGTGCCATATTGTTCATTGTATAATGTAAAGTAGGCGCCAGTTCAGTCATTTTAAAGCCGTAGATTTGCTAGTTATATTTTTTGGTTATTTTACACGCTTACAATACCAGCCGCAAAGTCCAACGAGGGAATTTTCGGTATGTAATATATTTCTATAAAAGTAGTACTACAATAACAGCTAATCAACTAATTGTATGTATTTTACTTTTTATAAATTTGTATTTATTTCCTACTGTCTTTATTATCATTTTAAATGATTAAAATACCTAGTTAAGATTAGAAAAAGAAAATAAATTAATAATGTATACAATTACAGGGTGGATTAGAACAACAATTATTGCAAGCAAATCCTATTTTAGAAGCTTTCGGAAACGCCAAAACTGTTAAAAACGACAATTCATCTCGTTTTGTAAGTTGTAATTAGCAGAATTTTCGTTCAGAAATAATGTTTTCAATTTTAGGGAAAATTCATAAGAATAAACTTTGACGCGTCAGGTTACATTGCTGGTGCAAACATAGAAACTTACCTATTGGAAAAATCACGTGCCATAAGACAAGCCAAAAATGAACGAACTTTCCATATTTTCTACCAGTTACTTGCAGGAGCATCAACAGAACAGAAAAGTAACTATTTACTACTTCTATCAAATAATGAAAACTAAAATTATTTTTACTTGCAGAATCATTTATCTTGGAAGATCCCAAATCATACGCATTCCTATCCAACGACAACCAGCAGGTACCGGGCGTGGACGACGCAGCCGAGTTCCAAGCCACCGTGAAGTCAATGGACATCATGGGAATGACCCAGGAAGACTTCGCTTCAATCTTCCGTATTGTGTCCGCCGTCATGTTGTTCGGCTGCATGCAGTTCAAACAAGACCGTAACTCTGATCAAGCCACTCTTCCTGACAACACCGTGGCGCAGAAGGTCGCGCATCTCCTCGGTCTCTCCGTCACTGAAATGACCAAGGCTTTCCTCAAACCCAACATCCGCGTCGGAAGAGACTACGTCCGCAAGTCGCAAACTAAGGAGCAGGTTGAGTTCGCCGTGGAAGCCATTTCCAAAGCGTGCTACGAACGCATGTTCCGTTGGTTGGTGAATAGAATCAATAGGTCCCTCGGACGTACAAAAAGACAAGGCGCTAGCTTTATTGGAATTCTTGATATTGCTGGTTTTGAAATATTCGAACTGAACTCATTTGAACAATTGTGTATTAACTACACTAATGAAAAGCTTCAACAACTGTTCAATCATACTATGTTCATCTTGGAACAGGAGGAATATCAAAGGGAAGGCATCGAGTGGAAATTTATTGATTTTGGTCTTGATCTGCAGCCTACAATTGATCTCATTGACAAGCCCATGGGAATCATGGCGTTGTTGGATGAGGAATGCTTATTCCCGAAAGCTACTGACAAAACTTTTGTAGACAAATTGGTTAGTGCACATTCCGTGCATCCTAAATTCAAGAAAACAGATTTCAGAGGAATTGCTGATTTCGCCATCATTCATTACGCAGGCAAAGTCGATTATTCTGCTGAAAAATGGTTGATGAAAAACATGGACCCTCTGAATGAAAACGTTGTCTCACTATTACAACAGTCTCAGGATCCATTTGTTGTACTTATCTGGAAAGATACTGAATTAGTCGGTCGGGCTAAAGGTATGTTCCGTACGGTTTCACAACTGTATAAAGAACAACTTGCCAACTTAATGGTTACCCTAAGAAATACTAATCCTAACTTTGTTCGTTGTATTATCCCGAATCATGAAAAGCGCGCCGGAAAAATTGACGCACCTCTTGTACTGGACCAGTTAAGATGCAATGGAGTACTTGAAGGTATCCGTATCTGCAGACAAGGTTTCCCTAACCGTATTCCCTTCCAAGAGTTCAGGCAACGATATGAGCTCCTGACACCCAATGTCATTTCCAAGGGTTTCATGGACGGTAAAAAAGCTTGCGAAACAATGATCAAAACACTAGAACTTGATCAAAACTTGTACCGCGTTGGTCAGTCGAAAATATTCTTCCGCGCTGGTGTTCTCGCCCATCTTGAAGAAGAACGCGATTATAAGATCACTGATCTCATTGTTAACTTCCAAGCTTTCTGCCGCGGTTTCCTATCCAGGCGTAATTACCAGAAACGTGTGCAACAATTAAATGCTATTCGCATTATTCAAAGAAATTGCGCTGCGTATCTCAAACTGAGAAACTGGCAATGGTGGCGTCTCTACACTAAAGTCAAGCCACTTCTAGAAGTCACCAAACAGGAAGAGAAGCTCATGCAGAAAGAAGATGAACTAAAACAAGTTCGCGATAATTTAGAGAGTCAGCTGAAGACTGCACAAGAGTATGAGAAGAAATTCCAACAAGCTGTTGAAGAAAAGACCATGTTAGCTGAACAACTGCAGGCTGAAGTGGAACTGTGTGCCGAGGCAGAGGAAATGCGTGCTAGACTAGCAGCAAGGAAGCAAGAACTGGAAGAGATCTTAAATGATCTTGAAGCACGTATTGAGGAGGAGGAAGAAAGAGCTACCAGTCTAACTGCAGAGAAAAAGAAATTGCAGTTGAATATTCAAGACTTAGAAGAACAGCTTGAGGAAGAAGAAGGAGCACGCCAGAAACTTCAATTAGAAAAAGTCCAATGTGATGCTAAAATCAAAAAACTAGAAGAGGATTTAGCTCTTAGTGATGATACCAATCAAAAGTTAACGAAAGAGAAAAAAGTACTTGAAGAACGTAGTGCAGATCTATCACAAGCTTTGGCAGAAGAAGAAGAAAAAGCCAAACATTTGGCTAAATTAAAATCAAAACATGAAGCAACAATCGTTGATCTGGAAGAACGACTATTAAAAGATCATCAACAACGACAAGAATCTGATAGGTCAAAACGGAAAGTAGAATCCGAAGTGTCAGATCTTAAAGAGCAATTATCTGAAAAGCGAACCCAACTTGAAGAGCTGCAATTACAACTTGGAAAACGTGAAGAAGAATTAGCTCAAGCGATGGTTCGTGTTGATGAAGAAAGCGCTTTGAAGGCCAACTCCCAAAAAGCTTTAAGAGAACTTGAAAGCCAAATTACCGAACTGCAAGAAGATTTAGAAGCAGAAAAGACGGCTAGATCTAAGGCGGAAAAATTAAAACGTGATCTCAATGAAGAACTGGAAGCACTTAAAAATGAACTGTTGGATTCTTTGGATACGACTGCAGCCCAGCAAGAATTAAGATCGAAGCGTGAACAGGAACTTGCAACTTTGAAGAAAACATTAGAAGAAGACGCATCTTCGCACGAAGTTACCTTAACTGACATGAGACACAAACATTCCCAAGAATTAATAGCAATCAACGAGCAAATGGAGACCATCAAAAAGGCTAAAGCTGGTTTAGAGAAAGCTAAACAGACATTAGAAGCTGAAAATGCAGATTTAGCAACTGAATTGCGGAGCGTGGGAGCCAGCAGACAAGAAAGTGACAGAAGACGCAAGCAAGCTGAAAGTCAACTTGCTGAAATACAAGCTAAACTAGCTGAAATTGAGCGCTCACGTAATGAATTACAAGAAAAAACAATAAAGCTCCAACAGGAATCAGAATCTATCGCTCAACAATTAGAAGATGCTGAACTGAAAGCTTCGGCTGCCATGAAATCACAGGCTACCACAGAATCACAGCTCAATGAAGCACAATCAGCATTAGAAGAAGAAACAAGACAGAAACTGGCATTAAGTTCACGTTTACGTCAGCTAGAAACTGAAAAGGAAGGTTTACAAGAACAGCTCGACGAAGAAGAGGAAGCAAAACGTAACCTTCAAAAACAATTAGCTGCTCTGAGTGCGCAATTAGTTGAAGCCAAAAAGAAAGCAGATGAGGAAGGCGAGCAAGTCACTGTGCTGGAAGAAATCAAGAAAAAGCTGACCAAAGACATCGAAGCTTTACAAAGACAAGTAGAAGAACTACAAGCCGCCAACGATAAACTAGATAAGAGCAAAAAGAAGATTGCTGCAGAGTTAGAAGATGCTAACATTGACTTGGAAGCTCAACGGGCCAAAGTTCTTGAATTAGAAAAGAAGCAAAAGAACTTTGATAAAATCTTGGCGGAAGAAAAAGCTGTCAGCGAACAAATGGCAGGAGAGCGAGATGCTGCCGAGCGCGAAGCCAGAGAAAAAGAAACTAGAGTTCTCTCGCTGAGTCGAGAACTTGATGAAGCAAGTGAGAAGATTGAAGAGCTAGAACGAGGCCGAAGACAATTACAAACAGAACTTGATGAGTTAGTTAACAGTCAGGGTACAGCCGACAAGAATGTCCACGAATTAGAGAAAGCAAAACGCTCTCTCGAAAGCCAACTCGCTGAACTTAAAGCGCAGAACGAAGAACTAGAAGATGAATTACAATTAACAGAAGATGCTAAGTTACGGTTGGAAGTTAACATGCAAGCCCTACGAGCTCAGTTCGAGCGAGATGTCCAGGCGAAGGAAGAGCAAGCTGAAGAGAAGCGACGTGGTATCGTGAAGCAGTTGCGCGACCTTGAAGCCGAACTTGAGGAAGAGAGGAAGCAGCGAGCAGCCGCCGTAGCGCAGCGCAAGAAGCTGGAGGGAGACATTAAAGAGTTTGAAGCACAACTGGAAATGCACTCTAAGGTTAAAGAAGATACGTTGAAACAGCTGAAGAAACTCCAACAACAGTGGAAGGAGTGTGCGCGTGATGCTGAAGAAGCTCGTGCAGCTCGCGATGAGTTGGCCGCCGCAAGCAAGGAGGCCGAGCGCAAGGTTAAAGCTTTGGAGGCAGAATTACTTCAGGTAATTACAACTATGTATTATTTTGTCCGTATTGAGTATTTTTGATTGGACGACATTTTTTCCACTGTTTTTTTTTATTTAATTTTTTTTCTATAATTCTTTTTTCAATTTTTCCAATAATTCTAAGTTTGAAAAAAAATAGTTGACATTTACAAGCAACTTCAAGCAATTTGGTTTGAGACATCAGATTGTCAAATTTCGGAGTGTCTATTCAAATACGGCATGAGGTATGAAGCCAGTATATAATTAATAAATTTCAAACAGAAGGCACTCTAGTGCGTTTCTAAAAATAGGAATGTTTTTACAGCGGTACTAAAACAATGATCTAGAAATTTTTTTTATGTGAAAATTATCTGTATGTATGCTCACTTTGCTCCCACTTTTAACAAACAAATCCAACACAATTGACGATTGACAAACTCGAGTTACAGTACTTATTTTTAATGGAGAATGTTTAGATAAGAGGAGGGCCAAATTTCAGAATATCTTCGCGCCGTTGGCCACAACATTGTAGTTTTTTTCTTTTCTATTGCAAAACATGCGGATAGATGGTAATGCGGTAAAGTAGCAATGTACAAGTGTACGGCTAATTTTTTAAGGAAATTTTAAGAAAAAGTATCGCATTCTTTTTGTCGATTCATCTATCTCTCTTACACTTACGTCATTGTGCGAGAGAGAAAACTTTTTAATGTTACTTGAAAAGAAAAACTGCATCGTGTAATCCATGCTTCAGTCGCCAAGTTTCATATGGAAGAATAGAAATACTTTCAAAAATTTAATTTGTAATTTGCAGATTGAAAACAAAAAAATTCGTACATATCATCGAAGACGTGCTTCGCTTCATACATATTTCGGGAGATATATAAAACAATGTAATTTCAGACAATCATATTACTTAAATTTAGCCGTGTTTCAGTGTCGAATAACTTGAGACGACTTTAATGATTCTTGAAATAGCTCATTCAAATTTTAAAATCATGCGGAATACTGAATACTTTGCTTTTTCAATATTGAATACGATTTATTATAATTTGGTTTCCAGGTATCTGAAGACTTAGCTTCATCAGAACGCGCTCGTCGTGCGGCAGAAAGCGAGCGAGACGAACTCGCAGAAGAAATCAGCAACAGCGCAACGAAAGGCAACTCGCTGATAGACGAGAAGCGACGACTGGAAGCCCGCATTGCCACCCTTGAGGAAGAACTCGAGGAGGAACAAGGCAACGGAGAAATCTTATTAGATCGTGCTCGTAAAGCTCAACTAGCAGTAGAACAACTCACTACCGAGTTAGCTGCCGAACGTTCTACCTCCCAGAAACTAGAATCAGGCCGATTGCTTCTTGAACGCCAGAACAAGGAACTTAAAGCCAAATTAGCAGAGCTTGAGACAGCTCAGCGCACGAAAACTAAAGCCACCATCGCTTCGCTGGAAAGCAAGATCTCCAACCTTGAAGAACAGCTTGAGCTTGAAGCAAAGGAAAGATTTGCTCAACAAAAGAATAACCGTAAACTGGACAAGAAAATCAAGGAGCTGGTGATGCAGCTGGAGGATGAAAGAAGACACGCTGACCAATACAAGGAACAAGTGGAGAAGGTGAACGCTCGAGTGAAGGCTTTGAAGAGGCAACTGGACGAAGCAGAAGAGGAAATCAGTAGAGAGAAGGCGCAGAAACGCAAAGCTCAGCGCGAATGTGAGGACATGATGGAGTCGCATGAGTCCATGACGCGCGAAATCAATAATTTGAAAAGCAAATTGAGGTTAGTGTGAATAATGAAATAAACTTGACAACTTGTGTAACAAATGTCAGATTTTCATACAAATGATAGTGAATTAATTATATGTTTTCTAATAAATAGCAATAAGTTGTAAACTGATTTAAATAATTGCAGCAGTAAGTGATGAGGACGGATATCCGCTGGTAGGGAAGTGTTTAAAACATTGGTACGTTCTGAATTTCGTGTGTTCGCTAACTCGCCGTGTTTGTTACTGATATTGCACCAGTTTTATTTTGCTATATTTTTATAACTGTAAAACTAATACTAATGTATTGTACAAATTGTATAACAATCTAACAGTACACATATTAACAAGAAAAGATTAGATCATAAAATTGATTCGTTAATCGAAAATCTATACAGAAATGCATAAATAATAAATGTGTAGATACGCGGTGATAGCAAAGGATCGATGGTGTAATTAGAAAGAAAGAAATGTACGGATTTTGTGTTATAGAAAAATGGTTTATTGCTTTAATATAAGAAATGAAGGCTATTTTTTATTGGAAGAGGACTAGAAGAATGTTGTTGTGAATGCTGTGTGTTTGTAGCTTATGCGTCCGCAGATGATTCATAGTTTGTCAAGCTTAAATGTAATGTTTTTTAGACGTGGCACGAGTGGCATGGGGCTGTCGTCGCGCTTGGGCGGCTCGAAGCGGGGCTCTATCCCTGCGGGCGGCAACGGCGGCTCGGGGGATGACTCCACCACGCAGGACGAAACCCTGGACGGCGACGACGCGCCCAACTAGCTCTCTCGTCTCGTCCCCTCCTGTACATACCACAGCTTCCTCTAGTACTTAGCCATATACATATTCTTATTACTATTAATGATAACTGTTATTGGTTATTTTTGATAAACATTTATAGAAAGAATTATTTTAACATGGCCTTATATAGTGATTATAGTCTTACTATGTGTATTTTAAATGCAGGTCCTTTTTATTTATACATCGATTATCGTACAAAACTACTATATAATTTCATGATGAATTTGGTATTAAAAATGAAATTGTATTAATTTTTAATTATGATACCGTGAGTATTTTATAAATATTACAGACTCTATATTAAATATTTATAAGGGATTACACAATATATGACATTAATTGTTTATTAATGATTTTTATCAATTTTTTAGGAATTGCTTATTTTATTGCAGAAAAATAAATGAAATAATATCATGAATAATGTACTAATAAAGTTTTTGATACATTTTAATACAGTGTGTAGACAGTTTTAGAATTACTTTCATAATAATGTATGTAAAGAAAATGATGTACCAATTTGGACAAGAAACCTGTTTTGTATAAACATTCAGCATAATGCATTTGTATATAAGTAAACGTAAGTTTGGGATATGGGAGTACACTAAATATTACAATTTTATTACGAATTGAATAAAATTTGAAAACTTAAAAAGTTTTAATTATTGACTTTTATATTTCATTACACCACATGAATTCGTGTAAGTATGTTATGTTTTTTTTTAAATATTCTTATATCTTACATTTTTGTTAAGAATTAAAGTGTCAGAAAAAATTTAGTTTTATATTTTCCCGCTTTTCTTTATTTCGTGTTCTTGAGAAGAGATGGCGTGATCCAAACGAGTTCGTGCTTTTGACAAGATCATTTCATGGAGCCGCAAACTGCCTCCATTTTGTTTATTTTCTTGCTAAAAGTGCTCCGTTGCCACGAAAGATAATCTACAATTATTATTCGACATTAAATTAGAATTTGAAATTTTCATAACACGAAGGTTACACGAAACATATATATGGTTACTGTAAGTACCCCTCGTTTAGAGGGTTTAAAAATCTGCAGACATTGGGCGCATCGCGAGTAAGCATTTTGTCAAACTGACTACCGCGTCCGGCACGAAAAATAATACGCATAATTCTGCTCCCGTTGTTAATACACTTGATCTAAACGAATCTAGTACAATTTTGAACTCGAAAAAGAACAAAGGACCGGTTTGTAAAGAGAAATCGGGGGCTCCGGTGACGCCGCCCCACTGCGGAGACAATATGAACCACGTGAATGCCCGCGACAGAAGACTCATGAGAAGCGATCTCAGTCCACAAAACAATGTTAATGAGGTAGAAGAAATGGACACACAAGACGGTATGTACTGAATAAAACACGTTATTGTCTATTATATTGCCGGTATTCAATCACTGTCCTATTAACTTAATTTACATATGTAATAAAATTCGAGAATATTTACCTTAACAAAGCGACACATGTTTATTTAATTGAATTTAAATGTTGTAGTTAATGTCACATAGTTTGATTACTTAAAAAAATTGAACAGTCATGGTTCAAACAAAAGCACAAAATTACACAAGGGAAATAAATTCATTACTTTTGACGTATGCTTAAAATTTTAAAGCAGATACTTTTAATTCTTTTTTATCCCTAACTGCGTTGTATGATTATTTCGACTGTCATCACAGATTGTCAAGTGATCACCAGGTTTGTAATTGTCTGAATTGTATTAACAATGCAGTTGATACCGTTGAATCTATGACCGACGGTGGAGGAGATGCAATGGATAGGTCACAGAACGGCGATATCATGATTGGTCCACAACCTCAAGACAATGCGTCTACTATCATTCAGGATGCCGAAATGGCAGAGGATGAAGCCAGATCGGAAGCCACGTTCAGGTTTACAGTTCCAAACTTTAGTAAACTTAAAGTTGGGGTATAATTTATTAAATTCACATATTTTCTTTAACGAAAATCATCTGTTAACTATTTTCAGGATTCGGTTTTGTCTCCGCCATGTTATGTAAGAAATTTACCATGGAAAATAATGATAATGCCTCGCACAAGTCAAACTCAAGAACGGCAAACTCAGCGTTCTTTAGGCTTCTTCTTACAGTGTAACGGGGAGAGCGAATCATCATCATGGTCATGCTATGCAGTTGCAGAGCTGCGGCTGTATTCACACAAGCCGGATGTAGAACCATTTTGTCGTAAAATTCAGCACTTATTCTATAGCAAAGAAAACGATTGGGGCTTCTCACATTTTATGGGGTGGAACGATGTCCTGGAGCCGGAGAAAGGATACGTTAAGGACGACGCCATCACTTTGGAAGTGCACGTCGTAGCTGATGCACCTCACGGAGTCTCGTGGGACAGCAAGAAGCACACCGGCTACGTGGGTCTAAAGAACCAGGGGGCGACGTGTTATATGAACTCATTATTACAGACTCTTTACTTCACTAATCAGTTGCGAAGAGCTGTTTATAAAATGCCGACAGAGTCTGACGATAGTAGTAAATCAGTTGCTCTGGCTTTACAGAGAGTATTTCATGAACTTCAGTTTTCTGATAAACCGGTTGGAACAAAGAAGCTAACTAAATCATTTGGATGGGAAACATTAGATTCTTTTATGCAGCATGACGTTCAGGAATTTCTTAGAGTAAGTGCAATGTTATACAAAAACAACAGTTTTCTTTTATTTAAAACCTTTTGGTACAGGTACTTTTGGATAAGCTTGAAAGTAAAATGAAAGGCACTTGTGTGGAAGGAACTGTTCCTAAATTATTTGAAGGCAAAATGATGTCATATATCCGATGCAAGAATGTTAACTATGCTAGTACTCGAATGGAAACTTTTTATGATATTCAGTTGAACATAAAAGGAAAGAAGAATAGTAAGTATTTCAAAATTTAAACGCGGAATATTGCAAGAAAAATTCATTTGTTTCAAGAAATTATTAACATTAATGCAATATTTTCAGTATACGAGTCGTTTAAAGACTACATCGAGCGCGAAACACTGGACGGCGACAACAAATACGACGCCGGAGAGCACGGCTTGCAGGAAGCTGAGAAAGGCGTCGTATTCGCAGCCTTTCCGCCAGTGTTACATTTACACCTTATGCGGTTCCAGTACGATCCAATCACCGACTGCTCCGTGAAATTTAACGATCGTTTCGAATTCTATGATCGCATCTCACTTGACGACTATCTGCAAGAGAAAGAATCCACGCCAGCCAACTACACACTTCATGCAGTCCTAGTGCACTCAGGAGACAACCACGGCGGACATTACGTAGTGTTTATAAACCCTCGTGGGGACGGTAAGTGGTGTAAGTTCGACGACGACGTCGTGTCGAGATGTTCCAAGGGGGAGGCCATCGAATACAACTACGGCGGCCATGAAGAAGATATGAACTTGACTGTGAAGCACTGCACTAACGCGTACATGTTGGTGTATATTCGCGACAGCGAGCTCAGCAACGTTCTGCAGGAAGTGACTGACGTGGACATCCCTAGCGAGCTGGCCGACCGTCTGGCGGAGGAGAAGCGTATGGAGCAGGTCCGGAGGAAGGAGCGCAACGAAGCTCATCTTTACATGACTGTAAACGTTCTTCTAGAAGATGCATTCGATGGCCACCAGGGCAACGATCTCTACGAACCAGAACGAGCCCCATACCGCGTGTTTAGAGTGAGGAAGAACACAACCATTTCTGAGCTGATGGAGATGTTGGCCGAGAGTTTCAAATATCCATTGGAGCAGATCCGGCCATGGCCATTCAGCCAGCGCTCGAATCAAACTTGTAGGCCGACTCTCTTAGACCTTGAGTCTGACCTACACAAGAACGTGATGGACGCGTCTGAGAATCAGAGTCCCTGGACAATATTTTTAGAATTATTACCTCCGGATTCCGGGCTCACATCGCTGCCAAACTTCGACAAAGACTCGGACGTGTTGTTGTTCTTTAAGTTATACGATCCGAAACTCAAGAGAATTCATTACTGTGGGCATCACTATTTACCAGTATCGAGCAAACTTCTGGATCTTATACCGCTTCTAAATGAACGGGCTGGTTTTCCCCAAGATACAGAATTAGTGTTATATGAAGAAATTAGGCCAAATATGATAGAAAAAATTGTTAATCACAACGAACCGTTAGAAAAGGTAGTAAGTTTTTCAAAAAGTTGAAATTTTGTTTCATTTTAAATAACAATTTAAATTTTTCAGGTCCTCGAGGAATTGATGGACGGAGACATTATAGTATTTGAAAAAGAAGAAAGAGACGAACTCTCAGATTTGCCGACTTGCATTGATTATTTTAAAGATTTGTTTTACCGAGTGGAGGTGATGTTTGTAGATAAAACCATCCCGAATGATCCCGGTTTCACGATGGAGCTCTCGCAGCGGATGACGTATGATCAGTTGGCTCGAGCGGTCGCTCAGCGGGTTGGGATCGATCCCTATTTGTTACAGTTCTTCAAATGTCAAAAGTAAGTTTTCATGATAAATTTATTTCAGTTTTCACATTTGAGGTTATTGTCTGTTAACACGAACTTACGTTTATTAAGATTGAATCTATGCGTGTAACGACAGAGAAATTTATTTTGCGGTGTTTATATTACATTTTAGTCTAGCTTGTATTTTTAGACCACATTTACTAATGTCGCTTTATTCATGCCTTGTTTGGTACTCAAATACTTAGTTGTTTTTACTATAAAATTGGATTAAAATTATTTTTTAATTTTTTATATTTCCTTTAGTGCAGCGATTATATAAATGTTTGTAATTGCAGTTATGTCCGTTAACCCTCCAGTTGACGGGCTGGGTCTGTGAGACCTGCAGAAAATCTTTTCTTGTATTTTTTAATTTCTTCAGTTGTTAATTTTTTAAATCTTTAAGAAAAACACGTTATTTTTTATTTTATTTTTAATTTTGTATAAGCATAATATTTTTTCTAATAAGTTTCTATTGAGTTAATGTTTTTTTTCACAACTATTTTAACATTCTGTAGTACAAATATATTAGGTTTACAGAAGTTTATAAAAAATTCAACAGGGTCAAACGTCAATGTTAGGGTGAGACCTAGCCCGTCGATCGGTTTGATTTTGAATTCATCCTTTAACTGGAGTATTTTTGTTTAGTTTTAACGTGATTCTTGCAAGAAATTATATAAATCAAGTATCTTATGCAGCATCAAATTTATTTACAAATCTCATATACAAACTCGTTTTTCTCTGTCTAGATACCACCCTGTAATCTTCGTTTTGTTATTTAATTGTCAGTTTAAAAATCATTTGCCGACAACTTTTAAAACCGTTGTGTCTTCATATTTTAGCTACAAAGATAGTCCAGGACATCCATTGCGGTGTACATTTGAGGGCACACTGAAAGATCTACTAGTACATTGTAAACCAAAAATGCCAAAAAAGATATTCTACCAGCAGCTCAGCATTAGAATAAATGAATTAGAAAACAAAAAACAGTTTAAATGCGTGTGGGTGGGCCCGAAAATGAAGGAAGAAAAAGAATTGATCTTGTATCCGAACAAGTGTGGTACCGTGGCCGACCTGTTGGAGGAAGCCAAGAAGCAGGTGGAGTTCTCGGAGGACGGTTCCGGCAAGCTGCGCATTATTGAGGTGAACTGCAACAAGATCGTGCCGGGACCCAAGGAGGACGTGCTGCTGGAGACACTCAATCTTACTAGCACCAAGACCTACCGGATAGAGGAGGTGAGTTCAAAATAATAACTAAGAGCAGCGAACATTGGAATCTACTTTTACTTCTAAATATTTTATTTGGGAATTTCGACTTCAGTATATTTAATAAAAAAGTTTTATTGAGAAAAAACTTGAATGTAGGTCGGACAGTGGCAAAATATAAGAGGAACGGGGAAATCAACCATCTGCTATAGCGACATGCACATGTTTCTTCCAAGAAATAACTGTTAATTAACCGCTACGATGCGATATTATTGTCATTGTTCTTAAGTTCGTGCATTCTTAGTTCGAATTGTAAACATATTTAGTTATATATATATTTTTTTTTTTTTTGGTGAGATTATGGAGAGACATATTGTGATGGTACAACTACAGATTAAAATTGCCTGTGTTGAATATTGGCAGACTGAAATCAATGTTATTTGTAAATTCATGTAAAAATAATGACATACCAAACTAACTTAGATGAAAATTATGTAGCCAGAAAGTGATCAGAACAGATATGTATTCTCTTTAAGATAGGCTTCTCAATTCATAGAACAATTATCAATATTTTCGGTAACATTGGATATTTAGGGAAGAAGTGTAACGAGCTATAATTATTATAACACTGTGGCATTCAATAATATCTTTTACTTTTGCGATTTTTTGATTAACACTATTTAGCACTTCTTAAAACACTATCTATTGATTTAATAATAAAGAGAGGACATAAATAGCATAAATATACTTTTGAATTGGAAAATAAATTTATCGAATTACCATATATTTAACGAATTTTTTCCCCGTATCTCTAGTAAGGTATCAGAGTTAATTTTATTTTTCCCAATAGACCATTTAAAGAGAAAATTAGTAGTTATTTTTTATAAATTGCTAGACTTCCGTGATTACCGCGTTCTTAAAGACAGAGCTCGAACAACTTCTAAAAAACAGTTAAATATAACTCGGTGCATCAACAGTATCCCAAATTGCGAAATTAAAATTTCAAATTTAACTTAACCTAACAATAATGACATAAACGTAAATTGTTTGCTATTATTACTGCCTCATTTATTTATTTTATCAATTTAGGTCAACCTTAATAAGTGTTATTTTGATACCACCTCGAGAATGCATTTCTCTTGTATAAATTGACAATGTTCTATTTTCTAATTTGAAGAGATCATTGACCCATACGCTACTATGCGAAGGAAGATACCATTTTAAAGCCAGCTGGTTTTTCCAACTATTGAAATAATCTGAATACGTACGAAATAGACCTGATAATGCATTCTCTATTGTTTGATTCTATTTATTAACAAATAAATTTATTCATGAGTCCTGTAAAAATAATGAAGATGGAGGGGAAATTTTTAAAATGAGGTTTCTTGATATTAATATCATAAAATGATTAGAAATAAGAGGAAAGTCCAAAAAATTACTCCACTTACTAACATTTTTTGAAGACCGTAATTTAAAAACAGCTGATAGTTGTTGGTGTTGCATTTTACACATTAAAATATATTTGCTGTAAGCAGAGTGTCGCAGCCAAAAATAGGTAAATGGTGTGATATAAGGATTTATTTTGATTTTTACTTTCTTATACAAAGTATAAGGAAGTATTGGAATCACGAAAAAAAGACCAATTTCTCAATGATGTCTGTGTGTGAGGATGGATGTCCGTATGCGCAATATCTCATGAACGAGACAAGATATGTAAGCGAAACTTGGAATATATAAGTTTCATGAAAAAATGAAGAGCTGAGTTGATTTTGAATGAAATTGAAAAACCGGAAGAGGAAGTTTACTGGACATACAAAACAATAACTTCCATTTATTTCAAAAATAGAAAAAGTTTCAAATGAAAGATGTTAGCAAAAGTATTTGGAATATAAAATGTTATTTGCATTTTTGTTGTACATGCTTCTAATTATGAGAAAAACTAAATTAAATATTTAAGATTATATTTCTATAATCTTAGTTACAATGGGAACAAAAACTAAAACATTTTTAATATCTATGTGTCAAACGCGTCAAATAATTGTGATGTGTCAAAATAATGTGTCGTGTGAAATATTATAAAAGTAATATTTGTATTATTAGTTAGAAAGTTTTGAAGACTATATTGAGAACAAAATTAAACAGGTTTAACATCTATATATCAATAAATGTCAAAATAGTCATACGCAAGGAACAAGCCATACGTGTTCACTTGGTTTTATTTGTATAAGAAAGTAGTGTGGTGCCGACACCAGATTTCTATGATTAGAGTACTGTGTGTTCTATGTTATTATTTTGTACTAGGTGCCGAGGGATGAGGCAAGCATGCAGGAGGACGAGCTGCTGGTACCGTGCGCGCACTTCCACAAGGAGGTGTTTTCCACTTTTGGTATACCATTCTACGTAAAGGTGAAGCACGGTGAACCGTTTACTAGTGTCAAGGAGCGAATTCAAAAGAAGATCTGTATTCCGGAGAAGGAATGGGAGAAATATAAGTTCGCTATCGTGTCCATCGGTCGGCCGCAATATGTCACGGAGGACGAGTATACTGTCAACTTGCAGGACTTCCGGCCACATCCCACGCAAAGTGAGTTTTCTTTTTAAATTTGTAGTATCATTATTTTATTTTCACTTTCTAAAGAGTTGGTTTGATGTTTAATGTATTTCTTGAACTGTGAGAATATAATTAATTTCTCAGTACAGCGATTCTAAAACTGTACTTGATTTTTTAGTTATACGCCTCATCACTTGCCTTAAATCCGGGGCAGTATGAATTAACAACAAAATAGAGTAATATTTGCGTTTTTAACAAAATAAAGCAATAAATCAGAATTTCAAAGTAGTGATATTTATTTTTACAGCGTAAGTCAACCGTGATTCGCTGATAAATACTGATCTGCTAATATACAATTATTAATCAAACCTAATCAAGAACTTAACGTAATACTGACATTAATTTTAGTTTGAAACATGCTGAACCTTACCTACGAAAAAAGAGATATTTCGGTTTCGGTATTTTGGCAAAACCAAGGTCATGTTCTGTATCATACGGGGTTTTAAATTAAATATAGATTATAGAACAAAGAACTTTACAAATAAACTAGTGTAAAATTGAAATTATATTCTTGTTCGAATAGAGATAAAAAGATACGCTAGTTACATAGAAGCAAAACATTATCGTAAAAAATAATTTTTATGCAAACTCAGTAATTTGTGTACATTATCACATTGTGATCGAGGAACCGAGGCGGTATATGAAAGTTAGTTGACTCAAGAAAATTTATTCGCAAAATTTAAGTGACACTGGGATTTTACTAAGAAAATATTGGGTATATCAGTCATTCTAATTTTTATTATCAACACCGTAGGTTGAGTTGTCAAACTAAAATTTATCCAAAGAAAATAAAATGCTGGACTATAATTCGGCGAGATAATTTAACGACATTATTTATGAAAAGGATTATTTAAAAGTACAATAGATGAAAGTACAATTATTATATATCATATTTCTGGCATATAAGGCGCGGGCAGACACGTGACTTCGATCAGTTGATTGTAACCCTAACTGTCAGTTAAGATTACAGTAAAATTATTTGCTCGTTTTAAATTTTTTTAAAGGTTTTATTTTTAAGTTTTACTGATATGAAATTTTAAATTTGATAGATGTTCACTATTTTTCGGTACCAAATGGCCAATTAAAGTTTGACGAAATTGAAAGACAATTATTGTATTTATTATTCAATGTGACTAAGCTATATTTAAAGAATAAAACATTTATTATTGCAAAAAAATGTTATTATAACCCTTTGGCTAGTGTAGTGGGAACAAAAGTTCACTAAAACTATTAGGAATTTTCAAATTTGGTAAATTAAATAATCAAACATGTTTCTAAACTTCATTGTGATCAAATAAATCAAATAAACGATATAATAATAATATTTATTAATTTAATTATTTGAAAAACAACAGTACTCATAGTTAGATCTATTTTGATTTTAGAAACATAAATATGTTTGAGTATGACATACTACACTAACAAAAGGTTAACAACCTTTTCTCTAGTAATTCAATTCAATCTCAGTTCCGGGCAAATTGTCGACTTAATGAAATAATACATATAATAATAAAAACTAGAATTTCTGGTATACCCATTATTTTTTCTAGTCAAATAAAATTTATATTAATTGAATTATTTAATGTGGCTGGTTCTATGAGCTCTCTTTTTGGATATTCTAAAAGAAATGTTTGTTTTGCTAAAATATTCTACATCAGTTTAACCAAAAAGGTTTCAAATCGAAGTTGCAATTATTATATTTCCCTGCATATTTTATTTGTAACATTTTCTATAAAATAATTTTAGAACATTGTACAGTGCTAAAACAATTTTTTAATATCTATAGTAGCTGTAGCAAAGCGAAAGGTTTGGTGTGCTTCTTTAAAATTATTCAGTACGATATTGTAAAAAATTTTTGAGTTTTTTGTATAAGGTTTGAGATTCTAATGTTGTTTCCCCGCAGGTGGTAATCCACGACCATGGCTTGGTTTAGATCATGTAAACAAAACACCAAAGCGTTCTCGCTTCAACTACCTGGAGAAGGCGATCAAAATCTACAATTGAGACTGAGCCACGCGACGGGCGGCGGCCTGATTCCCACGTACGTCGAGGGCGCGGCCCGCGACAACCACGAGGACGCTTCATACTGTATGGATAATTAATCATCAACAAAACAAACAAAACTGTTAACCAAACCAACCACAACTACTCCGCCCCTCAATCCTTAACAGAACATGTGCCCGTCTGTTTGTATATAATAATAAATATTATCGTATGTGTATTCAAATGATCAAGACGTAATGATACTCTGCAGTAGAGAGTGAGTAAGAGAGACAGACACATTTCTTTCCTAGCTCCCCTCCGACCCCCTCCTAGTGTCCTGAAGCCTCCCCGATCCATTGCTGATTTTTATGACAATGTTCATGATTTTATTGTTGATTGTAATGAATTGTGATTTACATCTTTCTTTATTTAGTTTTGCTCTTCTAAATCCTTATTATGATAATGTTGCTTCTTAACCACTACTACTTAGGAACGTTGGGTTTGTGCGAACGTGTTGAGTGTGACCGAGTGATTCGTTATTTACATCATGTTGACCATGTTTTTAAGCCGGAGGATGGTAACCATCGCGCCAAGCACTGGGAACTGTGCCCAACATAGATGCACGGTAACTGAGTGTGCAATGCAATGCATACAAATAGCTCTACCTATTGTGATCGCTGTTCAAGAAGAATCAAACATGTGTGACGATAAAGGTGCTCGTATTTTACCCGTTTTCAGTAAATTATGTACACTTTTAATGGCCCCAGCAAAACCTATTTATTTACTATGTGAGTGGATTATTATTGTGAGATACTAAAGGAAATATAATCAATTGAGCTAAGTTATTGCATTTGGCATGCCATCACTGTACATGAAAGTTGAATAAAATTTCTTGACAGCTGCTTCAGGGTTTGTTTTTTTCCTCTTTTTAGGTCACAGGTCATCAATCTTCTATTAGTTATCGTAATCGTACGAGTAATACAGCATAGTGACGACGATAAAATGCGTCCTTTACACATCACTCGGTCAATTCTATTACGAAATAATGGGATAACTTAATTAGTCAAATAGACAGCAGTGACGTGATTTCTCTCTTTTAAATGTTTGCCTCCAAACAGAATATTACCTCTTTTTGTCTTCTCATAACCTCAATGTTCAGCCGGCATCTTACCGCGTGTAACCACCTGTTGAGTCGTTTGGTAAGTGACAGCTTTTTAACATTTTTACGTCATGTACACTAAATTAAACATAAACTAAATAAATTTAACATATGTTTATTACTAAAAATGCAGAAATAATTACGAAAGTGTTTGCCCACAATTTTTTGAGCAATGAACCAATGTTTTTTTTTTAATTTGAGGTTATCTATTGACCTTTCACATTTTGATGAAATAAACAAAAAATATTTTTCAATTGTACTCTTTTATAAATTCTTTATCTTGCATCAGTCATTTTACTGTTATCCTTCAAAGCGATCACTTGGTTTCTTTTTTAGAAGAAAATAATTACAGGTTGGGATATTTTTTAGTAAAAAGTTTACATCAGCATACCTATAATTTATTTCTGTGTTCATATTTGTTTATATTAAATGTAATATCTAACCGGTTATTTTAAAGTAGTAGTGTGTGAGCACTCGAGTTAGTTAGGTGTTACGATCGTATTGAACTATGTTGTGTTTCAAAAAAGTTTTGTTTTCTACAATCGCTTATAAAATACCAAACTCATTTGTTTTTAAGATATCTCGTCAATTGGTCCAACAATCTGCAGCTATGAGTGGAAAAGCTTTACACGCCAACCTGTGGGAATCGGACCCAGAACTGTTCGAAATAATCAAGAAAGAAAAGAAGCGACAAGTGTCCAGTCTTGAAATGATAGCTTCTGAGAACTTCACATCTCTTCCAGTATTACAGTGCCTGAGTTCCTGTCTCCACAACAAATATTCCGAGGGCCAGCCGGGCCAAAGATATTACGGTGGTAACGAATTCATTGATGAAATCGAAATTTTATGCCAGAAACGTGCACTTGAAGCATACGGATTAGACCCGGAGAAATGGGGTGTAAATGTGCAACCGTATTCTGGATCTCCGGCCAATTTTGCAGTTTACACAGGTATATAATTGCGGTAAAATATATTTTTACAATAATAAATTATTTTTTTTCCTATATTTCAGCTATTGTCGAACCTCACGGTCGCATAATGGGTCTGGATTTGCCTGATGGAGGACACTTAACTCATGGATTTTTCACAGCCACCAAGAAAATTTCCGCTACCTCAATTTTCTTCGAATCAATGCCGTACAAGGTATGCTAACTTTATTACCTATTTAATTGCATTCAATAGTTATCGGAAAACAGTAAATTATAACTGTATACATTATGAAGTCATGAGTGATTAGTATTTTAAAATATTTTGTTAGTAAAAAAAGAAACATCCGTTGTTAATAACTTCAGTGATGATATGTGTCTATCTCTAGAAATGTATTTCATAGATTTAAATAGTTGAAATTGAAAACGATTCTAGGTATTCATATTTTTTCTGTTGCTATAGATACTTTACATAAATCAGAACGCCATTTTCTCATTTCGAATCCTGGAAATTTCTATTTAGAATTGTTCTCGGAATATGATATATTTTAAACTCTATAATATGTGTGAAAGAGTGCCACAAGAGTATTCTTTGTTGTATTTATAATTTATTTATATTCGATTGCCTTGAAAATACATAATTAGTTACAGCGTTTAGCATCCGAAAACATCTATTGTTTCGGATTAGCACATTTTATTTTTCAAGTAGTCAGTAAGAAAGTCGAATCAGAGTAATTTTTATTATGTTATAGTTTAAAATCTTCAATTTTTTACACTATTATTTCTAAAAATCATATGTTGATTCGTATAAAGTATATAAGCAAATGAAATATCGACTTTAAAAGCAATCAAACAATATATTGTATGCAACTCGTACATAATCGGATTTGTAGGATCATCTTATATATCAGCCTTGTTCGTTACGCTCACTTGGCCATAAAAAAAATTGCCCAAAAAATTTTTGTTACATAAATAGCTATTATACGAAAAAAATTGAAATATTTGCAATTCTGTAAAGTTGCTTGAAAATTTCCGTTCGTTCTTAGTGTATTGTTACATCAATAGTTTTGTGCGTAAGCAAATGAAAACGTGACATATTAAATGACAGAAAATAAGTGTATTTTGATTCGGGTCTTGTATTTCATGATGTAATGTTTTATCAATTCGTTGCGATATCAATATGCAGCGATCGTGACCTTAAAATTTTTATCGGTTTGAATAATTAAGAAATAATAAATAGTTTGCTTTGATACTTGAGTATGTAAATAAATTTCCAGCAAAACTATTAATCATTTTTTTAATAAATTGTCTATTATCTAATGCTAAATAATAGAGAAATATTAAACTAAAACTTCGACACTTTATTAGGCGTTAGATATCTTATGTTTATATTTAAATTTGATTGTAAATTATTTGCCTTAAAATAAATGTAACAATAATTATTAGAAGTATCTATAAACAGAAGAACACAGTGACTCAGAATGAAGAATATGAGTTGAACAAGACATGACTTCCTCTGTTTTATAAATAATAATGTGTTGTCACTTAGTTGCTGTTTCTATTTACTTGTTTATGGTGTTCACTTGTTTTCCTAGTATTTATAAGTTGAAAAACCTTTCAGAACTAATATTTGTAAAATTATGAAAGACTTTTGGATTAAAGTTCAGTAAAAATATTTATTTAAATACAGCGGTTTTGAATTATTGAACATAAATCTTCATCAGGAAAAAATGTATAATATAATAAGTAAAAAACATAAACAAGTAAATAGAATTAGTGAAGCAGAATGAAGGCTACGAGTAAAACAAGACATGGCTTTCTCTGTTTTTGAGTTATAATTTGATGTTTATATAGTTAATATTTCTATTTACTTGTTTGTTATTCATTTGTTTTGTGATGAAGAATATATATATGAATTTAATAATACTGGAACACTATCTTATGTTGAATATACGAGCCGAAAGAGACAGCCAGTTGTTGGATCACTTGTCTGTGTTGCACAGTTTATTTGGAAAGTTCATAAGAAAATATAAAGAAATTAACATTGAATGATTTTCAAATAAAATGTTTAATATTAAAATTAAATAATACATTAATAGAAATGGGTTTAATTAACTATTATGAATGTGAATTTAAAGGAGGTTTCAAATAGTTGAACTATACACTGTTAAATATTATTTCCCTTTTGGACAAGACTGTGCAACATGTTTTTTATAGACCGCTCAATAAACAAATAGCAAAGACGGGTGACTAAAAGCCCTACTAGTCAGCATTTCAGTTTTGCTATACTTCAGTGATAATAATTCGAAACGTTATTTTTAAATAAATATTTTTATAGAACTCTAATCCAAAAGTCTATTATGATTTTGAAGTTTTTATGTTTAGTAAATAATTATTACAGTGTAGTAGCCTACTTTTAAGTTTTTTTTTTTTTTTTTAATGTTTACAGGTTGATCCAACTACGGGATACATCGACTACGACGCATTAGCAAAATCCGCCCGACTGTTCAAGCCCCGTGTGATCATAGCTGGCGTGAGCTGCTACTCCCGCGCTTTAGACTACAAGCGCTTCCGCGAAGTCGCAGACGAAGTTGGCGCGTACCTCTTCTCCGACATGGCTCACATCTCCGGACTCGTGTCCGCCGGCATCACTCCCAGTCCATTCGAGTACAGTGACGTTGTCAGCTCCACCACACACAAAACCCTGCGTGGTCCCCGCGCCGGCATCATCTTCTACCGCAAGGGCGTAAGGAAGGTCACGCCCAAAGGCGAACAGGTCATGTATGACTTGGAGTCTCGTATCAACCAAGCTGTATTCCCTGGGCTGCAAGGTGGGCCCCACAATAATGCCATCGCTGGTATTGCTACTGCTATGCTGCAAGCCAAATCCCCTGAGTTTGTCACCTATCAGAAACAGATCGTTGCGAACGCTCGCCGGTTGGCCGCTGGACTCATCGAACGCGGATATAAGATCTCCACTGGTGGTACGGATGTCCATATGTTGCTTGTTGATCTGCGTGATACTGGCGTCTCTGGAGCTAAAGCTGAGTATGTCCTTGAAGAAATTAACATTGCTTGCAACAAGAATACTGTTCCTGGAGACAAGAGCGCTTTGAATCCGTCTGGATTTAGATTAGGTAAGAGTAAAAATGCAAGAGTCTATGAATAAGAAATTATAATATTGTCTTTACAGGCACTCCTGCGATTACAACTCGTGGTTTGGTAGAGAAGGATATTGATCAAGTATCCGCTTTTATTGACCGCGCATTAAAAATCGCAAAAGAAGTTGGAGTTGTTTCAGGACCAAAACTTGTAGACTTCAAACGCGTATTGCATGAAGATCCGACCTTCAAGACCAAGATGTCCACACTTCGAGACGAAGTAGCGAAATTCAGCGCACAGTTCCCAATGCCTGGATTACCAGAATATTAAATATAATTTGTTATTTAAAGTTAATGTAATTGTACTAATTGTAAATTGTGATAAGATTTTTTCTTCATTTTACCATTTATCCGAATTATAATTTTTAGAGATCTTATATTTATTATCGTGAATTTAAAAATTATATAATTAAATTTATAAACATTAAAAATTGTCCTAAATACATTTTTATAAAATAAAATATTTTGTACAACCAACTTCGTTTGAAATCGATTATTATCAACCTGATGCCAACTTCTGAGTGTTGTAGTTCGAGATCGAGATGTCATTTACGAAATATGTCGTAATCAAAAGGTTATCGTATTGTAACGTTGTTATATTTTTATACGAATATTTATGATTATTTCTATTGTGTTCTACGTATTAATTCTTATAATATAGTTTGTAATACATTAAAATGTTTGGTTCTGAAGAAGAAACTGAACCTCATAGTGTAGAGTACGAGAAACATAAGAAAAGACGAGAGCAGCGAAAAAAAGAAAAAATGCAGTTGTTGGAAGTAAATCATGTATCAGATATGCTTCCAACAAGCCCACCAGAGTTAAAAGAAATAGAGGAATCAATCAAATTATTTGATGCTAGTCCATCACAACCGAAGGTAAAAAGTACTCGTCGAAGAATACGCACAAAGAAGAATGCTGCGTTAGATTTAGATCCTGAATCATTAGAAAATTTATCTGAATCAGAAATGCTTGCCTTAGGGTTAGAAAAACCAACAGAAATAGTAAAAACAAAAAGTAATCGTCGAAGGAATCGCACAAAGAAGAACTGCAATTCAGAAGTTGATGGTGAGGGTGTGCATCCTAAAGTATCATTTCATAAATCAACAATTGGAAATATTGATATTGAAACTGTAACTATAGATATGAATGATCTAATATTACAATCATTCTCCGGCGTGGTCAGTTGTTGTGGTGATAGTCCTACTAAAATTAAAACGCCAAACAAAAAGAAAAAAACTAAGAACTCGTTGACAAGTAATAATGTGACAGTGGAACAAAATTTTGGAACATTATCAAAATCTTCCTGTGAGGTCAATGCAATGCCCTCAAATAGAACTCCAGAAGAAAGAAAAGATAAGAAAAGAATCAGCAATATTGTAAAAGCTAAAACACTAAATAATGGAACTAAGGAAGTCAAAGAAAAGTTTTGTGAATATATGGACATCGAAGAGGTGAAGAGTGGTCTTGAAAGTGGATTATTATTTTTTGGCAATATTCGCATTAATCCTAAAGATCACAAACTTAGTTACGTCAGCAATCCAATTAAAGATCAACAAGATATTTTAATAATATCTATGAAAGATCGAAATGGAGCTCTAGAAGGCGATAAGGTTGTTATAAAATTAAAGGATGAATCAGAGTGGAAATCCAGTAACCAAAAAACAGGATTCGTTGTCTACATTTTGGAACAAGTGCATCCAAGAACAGCTGTTGGTACTTTAAAATTAATGACAGATAAAAATAAACGATTTGCACTTTTCCATCCGCGAGATTCAAGAGTTCCACGTATGAAAATACCATTCACAGATTGGCCGGTATCATTTTTCGAACAAGTCGAAGAATATGCAAAAGTATTATTTTTAGCAAAGATAACCAAGTGGATAGATCCTCGGTTCCCCATCGGTACAATAATTAAAAATATTGGTTTCGTCGGCGACATTCAGGCAGAGTCCCAAGCAATTTTAGCTGAAAACTGTTTAAATGTGACACCATATTCTGAAGAAATGAAACAGTATTATCCTGCAACAGGCGAAATTGATCCAAAGGAATACGAATATCGAATGGATTTACGCAAAGAATGCATTTTTACTATTGATCCCCTAACTGCACGAGACTTGGATGACGCAGTTTCGTGCAAAACACTGCCGAATGGAAATTTAGAAATTGGTGTACATATCTCCGATGTTAGTTATTACTTAAAAGAAAACACGCCTCTAGATGAAATAGTTGCTCAGAAAGCTACATCAATATATATGGTTGAATCCGTGTACCATATGCTGCCACGCGAACTCTGCATGATGTGTTCCTTGCTGCCTGGTGAAGATAAACTTGCATTTTCCGTATTTTGGGAAATGACTCCAGAAGGAAAGGTAATCAGCCATAAGTTTTCAAGAACTGTGATAAACTCATGCGTACAATTAGCTTATGAACACGCACAAATGATGATTGAGAACCCTACAAAGGAATTTGCAGAAAATGAACTGCCAACAATTCTTAACGGTTTTAAACCAGGAGATTTAAGTAAAATTATAACTAGTCTTCATAAAATAGCTTTAAACTTGCGGCAGAGCAGATACCAGAGCGGTGCGTTGCGAATTGATCAACCAAAAGTTTCATTTTCTCTTGATCCTCAAAATGGTCTTCCAGTATCTTACCATTTATATGAAAATAAAGAATGCCATCGATTAATTGAGGAGTTTATGTTACTTGCTAATATAACAGTAGCAACTCGATTAAGAAACGATTATCCAAACATTGCATTTTTAAGAAGTCACCCTGCTCCTCATGATTACATGATGCAGAATTTGAAAGCAACTTTAGAGAAAGTGGGTATTCATTTAGACGTTTCTTCAGCTGGCGGTCTGCAGCAGACTTTGTGGAAATATGCAGGGGACGACACTTTGTCTCAAGCACGGATGTTAGTTCTGAATTTGATGTGCGCGAAACCAATGACTCGAGCACATTATTTTTGCGCTGACAACTCAAACGATACAGAAGACTATTGGCATTTCGCGTTGAGCGTTCCGCTATATACGCATTTTACGTCTCCGATCCGTAGATTTGCTGATGTTGTTGTGCATAGGCAGCTAGCTGGAAGTTTAGGCTATACGGAAAAGCCGGACTGGAGTTCTGAACAAGTGATAACGGCGGCTGCTAACTGTAATAAACAGAAGTATAACGCGAAAAGAGCTGGCGAGCAGAGTATTGAAATGTACCTGATACATTATATCGATCGACATCAGCCAATCATTGAGAAAGCTGTCGTGATGGATGTTAAGGATAATTCTTTTGATGCGATCGTTATTGCCAATGGACTTACAATACGCATTTATTTAAATGTAAGCATTTTTTTGTGTGAATTAGTTGAGGTTTTACTATCTTCAGCGAATTTCGAATGAAAGGTTGCTGAAACATATAAGTGGGCGAGATTGAGGGTGAATGATGTGTCTAAGAAATAAGTAGTTAAATACGATTGATTGTTTTACGGGGACGAATTATTCCGAGTGCGTGTGAATGTGGACGAGGCGAAAATGGTGCCAGAATAGAAATGTTTGAAGCAGATTGTATGTTGATTGAGTGTTCCAGGGTTCGTACTATCCCACTATGTGGTATACAAAAGGATGTTATGCATGCATGTTTTAATTTATATTACTAATATTGTTGCAGTGAATGGTGTATTTTTTTGTTTTTTATTAATTTATGGTTTGTAAAGATTAACAGGGTAATAGAGTTTAACATAAGAATTATGTTTTTCCAAATTTTTTTTTGACAAAAATTCAAATTAATTCAAATAAGTTGAAGTAATAAGTCACCCATGCATGTCCTGGCATACCACTTTTGCTTTGTATACATTCGTAGTTTCATTCATGTAAAGCTATCTATTCCTTGTACTCGAAATCATTCATTCGCACAACAGACTATAAATCATGAATATCACTAACATTTCCGCACTTCCACTCTGCTACCATAAATTTCAATAAAAGGTAGAAATAAACTGGAATGTAATTAGAATAATTGTTGTTTATTAATAAATGTCTCGTAAAGCCAACGTTTCGCTGCCATTCGCAGCGGCTTTAGGGCTGAGAGAATAATGCTCAACAACATGTCAAACAAATTAAATGGCGACAAAAATTATTGGTAAATTTTTTTACGCCATTTGGTTTTTTATTCTAATTTATTTATTTCGTATCTTTTGTATGATCAATTTCAATTTTATTCATGGACTTGTGCTTGAAATTTAGAAAAAAATTTATTTATTTTGTTTATTTCTCCCTTTCATCATCTAAATACACTATTTTACAGGTCTTATTAATTTCAATCTCATACTCCGTATAGTATTATATTCCGATGAATAAATAACTAACTATCCATTAAAGGAGTACTTTTGTAAACTTAGTTTTGCGCTATTACATGAGCAAAACTGAATGGATCAACTGATCCAGATGCAGAATTAAATTAGTTGCAATTTTAATTTGAATTATATTTGTTCAAGAAATATGAGAAAGTTTGCGTCATGCATTTTTTGTATCAATGGCTTATGGCCCGCTTTTTTATGAACAATCTATATGAAAAGAAAGAAATGAAATATGTTTGTGATTTGATGAGAGGGAATGAAGTGAAAAAGGGTGTGGTAAAAATATACATTTAGAATAATTTTTATAATTCTGGTTTAATAATTCGTATGATTAATTTTGCAAAAGAAACTGCGTAATTATCATTCGTAACACCATTTTATCTTGTATTTCAGAATTTGGAAGAAGGTGTATTGCATCAGGTCCTAAAAGATGACGATGGAACGGAAGATAACGATGGAACGAAAGATGAAGGCAAGAAACTGTTGAATTTACTTGTACAATGGCCAGTTCAGGATAACAAACCTTCCGTTAATCAAATCATTGCTATTTTCTCTATAATAACTATATCGTTATCGAAAAAAGATAAAGTTCTTAAATTGGATGCTAAATTGATCAGACCTGATATGTGACAATATTGTATTTATTTATAAAGGATGAAGTGATTTTATCTAAAGTATTAGTGAATTTTAAAATCATCTGCAATGATTATGAACGTTTTAAATAATTTACATTTTATTGAATGTAAATTTATTGCTTTTATTTATACCACGACGAAGTTACTTGTCCAATGATTTATTGATACAAAACGAAGGTTTTAATTATATTTATTGATTGCATAAAAATTCTTTACAGATATCATACTCTAAATTAAATATTTTAGTGTTAATTATATTAAATAATATTGTATATACAATAATTTATAAAAATCACATTTTATATTTTCAAGTAATCTGTTGTTTCAGTGGCTAGTGCAACGTATTTTAAGAAATTGAAATTATCAGACTTGTATGTTGTGTTTAGTACTATTTTAAAATATATTGGGAAGTAATATGTCACTAATTACATATTGCACCAGGATTTGTGATGTAGAGAACATGATAATTTTGACTGTGATAGATTTCTTAGTAAATTTATTGTGTACTTGCAATTATCAATAGAACTGGTGTATGCTGCGCCTGTGACAAATTTTGACTAAATACTTAAAATAAGGTTTTAAACTTAAAGATTACATTTATAATGAACATACGTAGTGATATTTCGTAGAGAATTTCAGATTTAAAACATGTAATAATTTATGATTGTAAATTTGATTACGTAGTTGTCCTTGCATTTAGTTTATACAGTACAATTTCAATTATATGTATATTGTTTCGTAATCTTATTACATATGATACTTTTTATAGAGTAACAATTACGAAGCAATTAATTCATGTGAAAAAATAGAATGGTGGGGAAAAATAAAAATATTTATTGATAAATTGTCGTTTCAACCAGAAATTAGAAATACATAACAAACTATGTTCAGATACAACCACCTGATAATAAATATAATAACAACCAATTATACTAAATACACACCGAAAGATTTGGAATATAACGGATAGGTAAGTTAGCATCTCATGATTATGTACACAAATCAAAAAGGGAGAAAGAGAAGAAAGACATTAGTGCGCCAGAGAAGCCGTCTGAGATTTTTGTCGACGGTGATCGTAATTGACAAGTCTTTGGCCAACCAAGTATTTGTCGTTCTTGATGTGTTCATACAGCTTCTGGAATTGGCGAATCTGGAAAGTAACGACGCCGCCGACGAGCCCGATAAGCAATAGAAAGGGGTACAGGCGTCGCGCAATGAGGTTCCGCAGTGGAGGGCTGCTGACGACGAGTGGAACGAGCGAGTGTGCGGTGACGTAGGGCACGGCTAGTGCCAACCCGAAACATGCCAGCACGGGCGCCGCCAGCTCTCGCAACACGAACCGCAGATCCATGTCGCGGATACCGTCACGATACGCGCGTTCTATAGCCGCACGTAATGCCCAATCCGGTCCCATCATTGTCACGGCGCACGCAATCTTCGTGTACAACACCCCCAACGCCCAGTCCTGCCAGATGAACAGCACAGGCGTCTGTTCCAACGGAACGCGTAATGGGACCACAACCACCAGCTCTAACAGCAACCCGAACAGCAGTGGTATCAGCCCTAGGAGCACGATAGAGGCAGCGAGGGTCCGGGCACCCAACACACACCACTGGCGCAGCTTTGCAGCGATAGCAGCGCGACCCTGAGGTAACCAGCTGGTGACGAGCGACACGGCGCGTGCTGCCACCCAACATATGTACGTGCCACATGAAGCTGTGTACAGTTCGTGGACGCGTCCTATACCCGTGGCTGCCGCTGCTCCGTCCGCCGCTACCACCACGCTAGCCGCAACTTGGGGCCCCGGAGGTGGCGCGCCCACCAGCCACACTGCCATGACCTTGCGGCCCAGCCACACGGGCAGCGTTAGTGCTACCACCGACGCCACCACCAGAGACACGCACACGCATCCTAACAATCCCACTAAACGTGCGGCGAACCATTGCGGACGCTCGTATGGCTGGAAACCAGTTGGACCTGTGAACAAGTTTACATTTAGTGATATTAATTACACACTAACAGCTACCCACCTTCTCTTTGGAGGAGCGCTTGATGTGCAGCTCCTAAGCCGCCGCCCCCAGCCAGGTGGTCTTGGGCTGGTGCGGGGGCAGCTGCTTGCTGCTGGCCACTTGATTCGTCATTCTCTTCATCACCTAGCAAATACGAGTGCAGGTCTAACACCCAGGATACGGCGCGACACCATGCGCGTACCAAGTTTTTCAACCATGTTCGGGTGTGTGATTGTTCTAATAGCGCGGGCAAAATCACTTGCAACAACAACAGCTCTAAAGATAGTTCATTAACTTGTGCTTCACTGTGCAACGCTACAGTGTAGGGAAGGAAAGTGGGCCAACAGGAACGCAACAACCGCACCGGCAGCCAGAGCATCAGCAGCACAGCGGTACCGAAGATCACTGCTGAAGCTAATAACCGCCGAATGTGTTGCAAAATAGGTAAGTGGATCATTTCTTGAATAGGACTAAAATCTGGGTCGTTTAAGTTGCGCAAGAACCAAAGTACTCCAGGGCGAAGAACTTCCCGAAGTAACAAAATAAATGAGGCGAAGTAATAGACATATACCATACCGACAAGCCAGTGAATGAACATTGATGTTCCTGGAGCTAATCGGAAACTTTGTTCTCGGTCCTTGAGAGTGGCATCAAACATCGCCAGCGAGCAAATGTCAAGCCACCAGCCACAAATCAGTGGCAACACACCAATCTCAACCACTGAGAGTAGAGATACTTTCACAACCACGTAGCACAAACCAAGAATCCTCCTCGATCGTCGTAAGCTGAGCAAAGTTGCTACGTTGTGTAACATCACAAGACAAATTCCAATAATGCAGTAACCACACAATGTAGTCACTAGTCCTTCAAAGTGACTTGCAGTGGCGTGCTCCTTTAAATTTAATCCAACAATAGCTAAATGACCGATGTGATACGGACAGAAAGCGAAAATTAAAATGAACAAAGTATTGAGAGAAACAACCCAGAAGACATGTTCGAGAAAAACAAGAGAACCATCCAACCCCAACAATCTTTCCCAGGTGAGTTCTTCAGCGCGATCCCACTCCATAGGAATCCAATTACCTTCCTCTGCACCACCGCCTTCAAGCTCACCGGCCGCGTTCTCGAGTGGACCGTCAGCAGGTAGAGCGCCACCTTCGGCAACTGCTGGGGCAGCGTCTCCACCGCCCTGTACGTCGACAGCAGGCACTGGCAGGATGTCAGGTGCTGCAGCGGGCTGCTGTTGTCCTGCAGGTATGTTGTTGTTGTCGGGGACTTGCTGAGGAGCCACTGCGCCCCCTGCTGGTACATCTTCCGCAGGCGGGGGGACATTTTCGCGTTCCAGCCATTCTGGTCCACCACCATGAAGAATTTGCTCTCGCAACCATACCAGACCAATGAAAGCGAATAGAGTGCAAGTGACAACAAAGCAGCCGTGAAACACATCAGACGCAACGTTTTCTGTTGACAGCATGTCTATTGGAAGCGTAAGAATGGAATCAATAGAACCTGTAAACAGGCATCGGTATATTCGGCACGCAGTTAGTGGCACGATTCCAAGCCATGCTATGGCTACTAGCGTGTAATGTAGCCAGTATTTCACTGCTGTTGCTATTGATGAAAGCAATCCTCCGATTACATCTTTCAATGGCAGTCTCCGAGGCATGTCGGGGGAATATATAGGTGTGAAAGAGAATCGGTGCCCGCATAATTCACAATATTCTTTCCGAGAATAACGCATCCATTGTACTAAGCATTCTTGATGTATCCATTTTATACTGCCCGTGCAGATACACGGGTGAAACAGGGGTCTGTCGGGTAGCCCTTCTGATCGACATACTCGACAGATATCAGCTGATGACAAATCTGAATCCATCATTTTGTCACGCGTTCTGAAAAATAGTGTAACTGTTAGTAATAATTACTATTGGAAAATCTTTTCAAAACATGCGTAAATAAAACCTTGTAACATCAAAACTTACAAGTAATCATTAAATAAAATTTCTTAGCTTATGATGACAGTTCATTATGAGAAACATGATTTTTTTTTCACTCACTCGCCATGATTAAATATTTACTTTACAAGTCAAATATACCTTTGACAAACTTATGAAACATTTTAACCATTTCCAGACACCGTAAACTAATCGTAGTTCAATTTTTTGGCCTCGTATCCAGCAAAACTTATCTTGACACCAATAAATTACACGCAGTATTGTAGTCGTCAAATAACTTTTAGTAATATTCAGTTGGTATTACCTTTCGGAGTAGAGGAACAGTATTAATATAAAGTTGTATCGTTCGACGAAATTGTAGAATAAACGCAATGAAAATGTTGCACATCAAACACGATTTAGTTCCAACAGTACAACCATGAATGTTTGCACGTCGGACAATTTTGTATAAAATAACCCTAGATATTACCATATTTCCCGCCAGAAAATGACAGCCGTATGCATTTATCTACCAGTTTATTTTTATAAGTGTGTTTTAAGTTGATAACGTTATATTTTTAATTTTGTGGAACAATTATACTGTTGCACTA
Source organism: Poecilus cupreus (assembly GCA_963942605.1). Lineage (NCBI taxonomy): Eukaryota > Metazoa > Arthropoda > Insecta > Coleoptera > Carabidae > Poecilus > Poecilus cupreus. Next base: position 23,650,885 of record OZ012718.1, read on the forward strand.
GTAATGTAATTTTTGAAAGTAAGTGTGTATAGTAAAACAAAGTAGGGAGGTTATATTAATTAGTAAAGTTTTGGTTAAATATTTATTTATTCATTTTAGGTATACAATAAAATACAAATCTGAAGAGATTTCAATGATCCCAAAATAGATGTAATATATGAATAAAGTACTTTATCCGTGATCCGACAGTACCGCTTAAATTTTAAACGAGGCTCCAAAGATTGTAAACAAAATCTATCAAGTACATCATGTCGAGTAACGCAATGATTGAAATATCAGATAACATAGTTAATTCAAGAGATGAAGCAAAGACACCTGTTAAAATTAACGCTTTCCAGTTTATGATGAACAGTAGACACAAGGTAATTGGAAGTAATTCTCCTGGAAAAGAGAAAAAGGATCTGGAATTAAAATCACCTGAAATAACTGAGAAAGTTAAAGAGAAGCTAGGTAAACGTAAGGCTATTTTTGAAGACTGGGCGGAGAAAAAAGGAGGTACGAAACGAAAATTGGCTGACAAAGCTGCGGAGAAACATATAAGTAAGACATTAAATAAACGAGCAAAACGACTGAAAAAGATGTTAGATATAATAGATGAAGAGTTGAAAAATTCTGGCGAAGAGTGTTCAGATCATGAGGAAGTGATTGTAAAAGTTAAAACGAAGAAACGTCGTGTACCAATTTTTGTTGACTCTGAGAATAGTAGCAACGGCGAAGACATAAATAAAACTGAAAAAGAAGATGTACACGAAAATGATGTTAAAACAGCTTTAAAACATAAACCAGAAAAAAATTCACCTGTAATAGGTGAAAATAATTTTCAAGATAATATTGAAGAAAAGAATAATGAGTCAGAAGAACCAACTATTGAGAAAATAAAAATATTCAATTCAAAATCATGTGAAGACAGTACGACAGATAATTTTGAAGCAAAATCAGAACAGCTTATAAAGACTTCTAATAAAGATATAAATGTGAAAGAAAAGGTCGAAAACAACAATGGGAGTAAAGATAAGAAAAATAATAAAACACCTGAAATAAATTCGTTGATAAATGGTAATACTGATCGAAATTCTGGAAGAAAGGTAACTCGAAAGAGGAGTTTGTCATTAAAAAGGAATAAAGATGTTGAAATTTCAACAGTTGCTCAAGAAAATAATTCGGATAATTCTCAAGCAAATCATGATGACGGGGAATTAACAGATGACGAAATATTTCCAACAAAAAAAATTACTACCAGTAAAAAATCGTGCCAACTAAAACTCGTCAATGATTTAACACTGAATACGAAGAAAAACAAAGAAGTGAAGAAAGAATGTTTCAGTCCTCGAGCATGGAGGATGAAAGTTAAATTCTGTGAAAATACTGAGAACGAAAACAAATCAGACAACAAAGAATCTGAATTTGAGAACTCCGAAGATCAGCAATCTGAAGAGAATGAACCTGACAAGGAAAATGATGAAAGTAACGAATCTGAAAACAAAGAAGATGCAATTGTTATTGAAGAAAGACCACAGAAGCAAGTTACAAATGAGGAAGTAGTGAATTCATCTGGTTCAGAATCGAAGAAACAAGTAAAGTTAGCACCGATTTTTTTAAAGAAACAATCAAGAAAACCGGATATAAATGTTTTAAATGCAAAGAAGAATTTCTTACACAGCGGCATGCCCTCGAAAGTAAAGAAGCTAATGACAAAATCAAAAAGGTATAAATAACATTATTTAAGAGATTAGTGGTTTTTCTAACTCCAGTTTTAGTATATTTGAACGCTAAAAGTGGTTTTATGTAGATTGGAAATAGATTAATCACTTCTATATATATTTTTAATACTTATATTTTTTATGTGAACTTTTCATATAATGATTCAATAAATAAACAGTTTTGAATATAATTTGTATTATTGTATTTAATTATTTTATAATTTTAGCTTTCAAGAACCCGAGTACATACTTAGCACATTTCCAAAAATTAGTCATGTTCAACAACGCGCTGCTGATGAGTCTTTAAACACATTTTGGGAACTTCCAGAAACATCTATACGTCTTACGGAGAAAGAAACAAATTCTAAATTATTGTTTGATCAAATAAACATTGGCAGCTTTACGAATTGCAAATCTTTAGATATCAATGTGAAAAGTGATACTGACCATTCTCCTCCATTTAAATACAAAAATCTCAAGGAAATTGTTAAAGAAATTAAGAAGGAACATCCGTCTTATCCTATTTATAAGACATTTCGTATACTTTACCAAAAACATGAAAAACATACTATGAAACCTGAGATAAAAATTGAAGAAACATCAAAAATAGAAACTCCAAAACCGAAAAGAGGTCGACCGAAAAAGAAAAAAGAACAAACACCGAAAAAATCAGTCATAATAGAACCAATCAAATCAGATCTTGGAACACAAATGTGGACCGAAAAATACAGACCGCAGTGTCAAGAAGACATTATAGGTAATATAACAGCTGTTCAGGAACTAAAATCATGGTTGTTATCCTGGATCCGATACAGTGAAGACCAAAAATCCTCACGAAAGAGACGACTGTCGAACTCTAGTGATGATTTTTGCTCTGACAGCACTACGAAAGACAGTGATACCCTACCACAAAATTTAATTTTATTATTTGGTCCTCTCGGTTCTGGAAAAACATGTTCTGTATATGGTTTGTGTAACGAATTGAGTATAAATGTTATAGAAATTAACGCATCGAGCAAAAGAACTGGTAAAAAAATATTAGCAGATTTACAAGAAGCCACTCAGTCTCATCAAGTTAAAAATACAGATAGCAAATCAGTGAATAGTTTTTTTCAAAAGAAGCCAGACTCTCAAAGCGAGGATGACATTAACAAGAAGCTGTCATTGTTATTATTTGAAGATGTTGATATTGTTTTCGAAGATCAAGATGATAATTTCATATCTGCAGTCACAACCCTGGTTACTTGCAGTAAAAGACCGATTATTTTAACATATACTGACAAGAAATGCCCGCATTTACAAAAATTCATTTTGCAATATTCTGTTATTAGTTTTAATTCTTTATCTAATAAAATACTCGGCCCTTGGCTGCAAATTTTATGTTTGGTAGAAGGAGTTAGAGCTGATAAAAACATGATTGATAAACTTGTGCAGTGGAATAAAGGTGACGTACGGAAAATTCTCCTGCAGCTTCAGTTTTGGACTCAGACTGGGGGAGACCCACAAAATAAATCAGATTTGTTAGAAAACACTGAAAGTTATTTAGACACAGTAGACAGCACAATAGAAGAAGATATTTGTGTTGATGATGACAATTCTAATATACCATGGATGAACTCAGAAGATGGTTCTGGTACACAAAATCAAAACTATAGTTTTTGTCATCAAAATTGTGCTGATTCTTTTATTCCATATTACGAACGTGATAAAGAAGGTTTCAAACTTTCATATCCGGTAAATTTAGAGGCCTTATGGTGGAATGTTCCTGAAGTATTAGGTCAAAATACTAACAATTTCTTATTTAATAAAGAAGTTAAAATAGAGAAACCAGTACCAACGTATGAAATTGAAAGCACAGTCTCCAGAAAATCTGAGGGCAAAAGGTCACTGGAAGAATTAAATAATTCAGTAAAATTTTTGGAAAGCTTAGCGTTTGCTGATGTAGTCCACACGCGATTAAAAACAGAATCTTATGAGGAACCAATTTATAATTATTGGCAAATAAATCCAGTAAATAGTTTGTCTTTAAGTCAGAATTTTAGTATGTACAATGAGACTAGCACTACCTCTTTGGAAATTAGTCACTGGCTAGTTGAAAACAGCGTAGAACGATGTCAAAGTTTACGTGAAAATAAAAACATGAAATTGGGTCTGAACAATACAGTTCCGTACTTTGAAGAAGTGAGGTATGTATATACAGTTACGTTTCTTTAAGTTTGAATTCCAAAGTATTTTCAGCTTAAGGCATAATTTGTTTTGTTGTTACATTTAGAGTAAAATAAATTAGTTATTTACATACCAAGTACGGAAAGACGTTCTTCTCGCTTAAGCGCTTAATACGAACGTACTTGCAAGTTGTCTTCATTTGCTTGATGCGTGGATAGCGTCTTCCCGCAAGAGGTTTGTACAAAGCTTTTTGTAACGAATAAAGTATATTGTGTTACTAGGAGTAAATGTAATACTTTCTGTGCTGAGCAAGTTGAACGATGAGCGAAGCGAGTCGGACGATCACTTTCACCTCAAGATATTTTCTATTACATAATTTGGAAATATTTAACAGCTCAAAATATAGTTAATCAGCCTTAACAGCAATTCATATTTTCGATCTATCAAATACAAATATTTTTATTTAGAAGAGAATTTACTGTTTTCATTAGTGAATGTAGTAACGAAATCTTATTTTTGTTTTGCAGTTGGCGATCAAAACGGCATAAAAGTATGAAAGAATTATTGAGTGCTGTTCCTATGTGTTCTATTTTGGATCGAAGAGCAATTTGTGAAGACTTCCAAACAATATTGCGTTCGATCAGTCGAATTGAAAATGAACGCTCTGTTACGAATAGTAAACGAAAAAATCGATTTTATCACTACTTAAAAAATTTTAATGTACATTTTAATGATTCAACATATTTGCTACTTTGTAAAACATTAGCAACAAACCATATTGAGTAAGATTTGTTTATTTCTACAGCTGTATTTTGGGACCAAATTTGTTATTTATTCGTTTTATGTACATACTATGGTATAAAGATCAATTACTGATTTATTTTAGGAATGACTTAGTTTAAATAAATTTTCTAACATCAATAAAACTAACTTTTACATGATTTTTGTGAAATGCTTCAGAATTTTTTTACAATTAATTTAAGCAGAACTTTCATTTATGAATTTATTGGGTTAAACATATACAAAATCTACGTTTTCTCTTATTTATTTTTAAATCGATGTTTGGTGCACTGTTAGGATAATTTAATACTTTCAATTAAAATTTTTTATGAGTTCTAAAACTAATGAATATTTTCTTATTAAGGGTTGTTTCTTATGCCAAACATAATTTTCAATTGAATTTGCCCTGAATCACTCTCTGCTCTACTTCCCAGTGATTTCAACGCCTGGGCAGCGCATGATACGCTACATTACAGCTTCTTCAGAGATCTGCAGCTGTACATCTACCACAGGTAATGTTGAAACTGTTATTGCTATTAATAATTTTAAAAGTAGTTGGATATATTTTACATAGTTAATTCAATACAACGTTTCGACAGCCTCGTTTTGTCTTAAACAAGTTTTTAAAACATTTTAAAAAGAATTCTACGTGAAATAAATCAATTAGATTCAAATTGAAAATCATTTGCGTCGAATCCATATTATTGATTTTTCAGGAATGTCATGGAACGGAGCGTATTAAACTAATATAACCCTAGCGTCATCTGTTGTATTGTTAATTATTTATCCATTTATCTTCAATGACATTCCAATGTATATTGTCTGCATTGTTTATTTTATTTCGTTACAGTTTAGTGATATTTTATGTGTTTTAAGTGTATTTATATACATTTAACATTAAAAATGTTCTTGTATGTTGTGAAAGGACCTCCATGAATACATAGAAAATTGAGCAGATGTCTTAATATTCACACATACTATAAGTATTGTTTATAACTGCTATTGACTTGTCATTTAGTTTCTAGATTATCATTATTTTATTATTGTTTACTGTATTTGAAGCTGCAGAATACAATTCCTTTATTTGTAGGCTGCTCTTAGTACAGTAGTCGAGCTGTTAAATAAATATATCATCACATCATTCACTTAAATGTTAATCTTGCAAGTTTGCAACTACGAATCTCGATCAACATCATCATCTAGCAGGATCAACAGCTACTAGCTGTTAAATTACAGCCTCCAGGATAAGGTGCAAGGATAATTTCATAACTGGGTTTGAATCCAAAAAATTTAGGATATCTAAACATTGTTTGACTGTCTGTCAATTGAAGAAAGGGCTCAGGTAAATAAAACAAAACACATATTTAACCAAATTATTTATTGATATAAACACAAACTATTTTTTTGTTCTCTTGTAGTTTCTAGAACGTGTGTTATCTGGTAGATCTTCTGTGGCCGTGATGATCATTCTACATCAACTTGGAATCATCAGTAGTAGCAGTTGACAAATTTCTTCGTACTGCAAAATGTTTTAATTTACTTATTTCAATATTTATTAATAAAACATGAATGATAATGTAGTCTTTATATTTATTTATAATTGTTTTAAAGTATTTATTAACATTTGATTTATACTTTTCAAGGTGCAATGATGACAATATTGATCGCTGGGTTCTCCGGGATTCTGTTGAGTTCTGGTGATAAAACTAACCCTAACCGATCAACTTCTAGAACAGACGACACACTTGCGAGCCCGAGATAAACATCTGCAGCATCTTCGCCAAGGTTCAGCGCCTGCACACATGGAAGAATATCTTCAGTTGTTTAATAACTCATAATCTAATTATCATTTCTATGATAGACATTATGGATTCCTTGGGAATTTCAGCATTAAGAATTGTTAGATTTATTATTATTTTGTAAAAAAAATACTTGAGATATTGAAGAAATAAAAATGTATGAGTTGACGTCATACCAAAATGTTATATTTTGATAATATCTCAAAAAGTTTTAAAGCTATGGCATCAATTATGACAAATATGGATGGAACACGGTGTCTAGTATTACGAAATAGTATATTTGTTAGAATTTTGTAAAATATTACTAACTTATTGGCAAAATAAAATTTTTGTGTATGACGCAATTGCGAAATTTTTGTTTTGCTAATTTATTGCGAACTTTTTGAACTATACTTGTCTAGTTTAAAATTTTAATCCCTTAATTAGTCCTAGAGTTAGGAAATATCTCATTTGTTATTTTATTATTGTTAATTAACAAGATACAGGCAATATAAAAATGGTCGTCTATCTGTCATGGCGGTCATATTTCTATTGTTGATAATTCTTCAACAATTTGAGCGACAATTGTCCAGTTTGAAATTTTCATCCCTTAATTAGTCGTAGAATTAGGAAATAACTCATTTGTTATTTTATTATTGTTAATTAACAAGATACAAGCAATATAAAAATGCTCGTCTCTCTGTCATGGCGGTCATATTTCTATTGTTGATAATTCTTAAACAATTTGAGCGACAATTGTCCAGTTTGAAATTTTCATCCCTTAATTAGTCGTTAGGAAATATCACATTTGTTATATTATTATTGTTAATTAACAAGATACAGGCAATATAAAAATGCTCGTGTATCTGTCATGGCGGTCATATTTCTATTGTTGATAATTCTTAAACAATTTGAGGGACAATTGTCCAGTTTGAAATTTTCATCCCTTAATTAGTCGTAGTGCTAGGAAATATCACATTTGTTAATTTATTTTTGTTAGTAAGTTATTGGCAAATTAGAAATGTTCATGTTGTATTGTTAGTTATATTTATTGTTATTTGTTTATTTTGTTAAAATGTTACATTTATTGCAATAAATAACTAAAATTATGCTTGTGTTTCATATATTTATCCTTTTATAATGTTGTCATATTTGTCAGAAGACTCTAGGCTACTACTCAAATTTTTAACCTTTTATCCGGGCAGCAGAGACGGGCAATGGCGGTTTCACCCTCACCCTTAATTCTTACGTAATTAAATAAAGGGATAGAAATGTTGCTATAATTATGGAACTTTGTATGCTAGCGCAAAATGGTTTTTAAGGGAAATAATTTTGAAAATTTTAAAGCGTCATATCTCGCAAACGGTAAGAGATATCGCAAAAATAACGAAATTTCGCCGTCCCCTGTGAGTTGACTCCTGAAAAACCGCTACTTTTCTACAACATATGTGAGTAGGAAGGGCCTCGGGCCAAGGGTTTACGAAATCGCTAATTTGTCATCTTTGTTTAAAAAATATCAGCATTTTTTACTTCATTGATTTCTTCAAATTTCAAATGCAAGTTACGCAAGAAATACTAACCCTAGGTTATTTTAAATCACAGATTCGAAATCTATGGACCGTAATGAAGGGTGTAGCGCCCTTATCTCATTTTTTTTACCCCAAAATTTAATTGTAAAAATACCAAGACTATAGTCCAACTTTTTGTTGGCAAAACCCCAAAAAAATCGAGTTAAGGGTGGATTCCTATAGAATCAGCCCTAAAAACTCCAATGGCGGTCTCGAAAATAGGCGCTCACTTTTAAAACTTATGTAATTAAATAAAGCAAAGTAAATACTGCTCTAATTATGTAACTACACATCCTATCGCAAAATAGTTTGTGAAATCGTATTCAGCACATTCTAAAAGGGGTATACAATCATTTCTAGCCCTTTAAAGTTAATATTAAGGGTGATTTTTAAGGGAAACTACTTTGAAAACTTTAAAGCGTCATATCTCGGAAATGGTAAGAGATATCGCAAAAATAACGAAAAACCGCGGTCCCTCTAGTAGTACCCTGAAGAATCGACCCTTCTCTACAACATATGTGAGTATGAAGGGCGTAGGTCCAAGGGTTAAAAAACCGCTAATTAATCAAGGTCACAATTTTAAAAACGAGCATCTTCAATTAGTTTTACTGAATCGAAAAAATGTGAGTGCCGAGTTACCGCATCGAGTAGTGCTGCCATCTCTTACAAAATTTGTGAACTATTGCATACAAGACAACAATATTTACAAACTGCAATGTTTTTTTGTAATTTAGGAACCTATACTTCTAAAATAAAAGAATAGATGGCAGCACTAAGATTGAAATTAAAAGGAATAAATTACAATTATGAATTTCCTTTTATTAAATGTAAATATTAATTTGAAGTATTGTTTTTCTTATTTAAAAGTAAATAAAACATATTTATATCTGTAATAATTTCTTTATTTTCTCAATGGATAATTACAAGTTATAATAGGTATTTTATTTATTATTACAACTTAAATAAAACACAAGAGTACATGAACGAGTCTATAATTTTTATTATATTATTTATTTGGAATGAATACAAAGTTCAGATCTCCTGGATTGACATTGGAAGAAAGAGACTGAAACTCCTCTGGCATTTGTCTGACATCCTAGGGAAACTTCCAAAAAACCTAGGACAGAAGAGCGGTGTCACTGCCCACTAAACAAACAGAAATACATCAGTAAATAAATCAATTCATTAATAAATAATTTAATGTACATACTTTTGTGTTGGGAACGGCGAACTATGTTGAAGAATTCCCTGAAGGCTCTGAAACTGCATCTGCTGGCCGCAGGCTCTTGACTACGAGCAATGAAACTCTCTTAAAGACTTCAACTGCATGGCCAACCGTAAACTCTTAGCTGAAACAACAAAACAAATAAGAAACTGCAAAATAAAATGAAACAATGTATAATTACATGTGTGATGTAGAAAGTAAACACGTAGAAATCCAGCGAAGACCACTGAGTTATCTTCATTCCTGTTTTAAGAGACAGAACAAAAACAAACCTCAAAAATAAAACAAACATTGAAAGCAGAAAACACCTATACTAAAAGGAAGAGAAAAAACACAAAAATATATAAACAAAGATAAATTCAGGACGAGAAGTTCTGCCCCACGGCGGATGATTCATTTCCATCGGCTGTAGAATCTGCAACTTCATCCCTCGATGGTAGACACAGGAACATTTCCTACGGTGGCTGGCTCAGCTATTGTTCCAACGACGATAGTCTCAGTTACATTGCTCATTTCTCACGGCGGTTGACTCTGCAATGATTCTAGAGACATAAATACAAAACATATTAAAGACAAAGAAACAACGAAAATGTTTCTTCTGTAATCAGATAAAAATAAACACACATGTTAGAAACATTGTAAGATATTTAAATCTGGAAATAAAAACTTACGTATGAAAAATACAAATCTGATAGAAAAATGCTGTAAAGGAATACAAGTACATGGGTTAGTAGACTTAAACCTAACTTAAATTAAAGCTGAAATAAAATGGATTAATTTAAAATTAGCTTAAAGGTACCCAAAACCATTAAAGCTAAATTAAAACTAAGATTCACACCACCCCACAGACATTCCTGTGCCTTTAGGACTCTAATAACAGCAACCGGTGTGTTGTCTGTTTTAAAAAAAGAAACGTGGGTCGTCTAGCCGAACTCCGCATGGTCTCCTACTTCGCGATACCGCAGGGGCCCGAGCTCATGTCACAGAATCACGTTAGTCGACCAAATGCTTTCTCTGCCATCCGGAATTCCCTTTGTACAAGCAATTATGTATAGAGCCTATCATATTCATAATTGTAATGAACGAGAACTGTCAAGAGCGAATCTTGTTAACAGGCATCGGATGCGATATTGGCATAGAGATGGTACCAGGCATAACTATGGATCCACTCTAGATGATCGGACTGCTGTGAGCATGCCCCACGCGCCGCGTTAGCGCCAGATCAGTAATCGTTACAAATTTAATCGATGGTCTTCACGTGAAGACAGAGCGCTTTGCAAAAATTCCGCGAACGTTCACGGCTGATTCTACACACGGTTGCAACGAACACAGAGTATGACCTGCAGCGGTTTGTTCTCACCCACCCTATAGGAAGATGGAGTGTCTCACTGACTGTACGAGCCACTCCAGGCTGCACTGCGTGAGCCAAACATACGAAATCATACTCTTGTGTGGTGAGAGAAGCCCACTCGCGAACGATAAATTTTGATTGTAATACGCACGCTGTGGCCAAGGCACAAGCCACCTTATTGTACGAGTACGCGCCCAGCTCCCATTCAAAATACCCGACTGCTAACACATTTCACAAAATTTAGTCACCCAACGGTCAAACTTGAATTTTGTACTTAAATACAGTAATTGCATACCATATCTAAGCATAAAATTCACATTTAATGTACGCGAGGAGTTGAGTTTTCACAAAAAAATAACATAGAGCGACGCAGCTTCTACCAACGCGAATAAAACTCAACTGTTGTCTATGCAACTGAACAACATCGAACATGACATGGCAGATGGATACCCCAAACCATACCCCGCTACCTAGCTATCTTGATAAAAGTCACGTAGGCCAGCACAGCTCCAATGCTTTCAATGCTAGACGACTGGATGAACAAGTTCAGACCATGACTTGCCACATTCCTTCTGAATTGAATCAACCTTGTCTGCAATAAAAATACATTTTTGTTTTTAAAGATATTGCAAATAAAATATGTAATAATAATGATAACAAAAACAATAATAACATTATTGTTTATTTCCGATTTTTTATGTTTTCATAGGACAAAACAAAAATAAATAAATTAAATACGTACACGATATAACAAACATATACGTCGTATATACATAACTACCCATTGGTTTGTTAGCAAATTTCTAATAAAAAGTAAAAACTATAAAGTCCATTTTGATAGCATTTGTATATTAAAACATCATATAAAAATATGCCATGCCAAATATGTTCAAAAATAATCAACATTTCATCTTCAGATAGGTTGAAATTAAGTCGACACTACCAATGTTACACAAGTATTTGTTTTGAAGTTAAACATATTTAAAACGAAATATTAAAGTTTTAATTTCTAAACTAACATCTTTCCTAAAAAATTAATATTGCTTCTAATAGTACCTCTATCACTTGATCAGCGTCTCTGAAGACCGTACGAAGGCCTCATCGGATTCTATTAACACGTTGACTGCGGCACCCAAAAAGCATGTTTAGAAAATAAGCATGTTACATATCCCCGGGGATATGTACCAAGCCTGTCTCTCACTGCGGTACAGATCCCCGGGGATATGTATGCATGGCCAACTTTAATTGCGCCTGGAGTTTATAAAAAACTATTTTTTAAATTTTTAGTAGCATACATCTCTTAAAAATACCTCAAACTTATTTACATCCTTACCGTTTTCACTTCACGTTATAGTAAAAATATGCAGAACAAAATATACACTAATATCATCATACAGTCACAGTTCAAATGAAACTAATCTAAAATGTTGCAGCAAATATAACGAACACGGTATAACTTGTAAATATGATTCATCAAATCAATTTCAATATCATTTACTGTACAGTACCCCGGGGATATGTACCACTAAATTGACATATAAAGAAAGTTTGGCTAAAAACATTTATAATGCTACTTATTACATCTAAAAATTCTAAAAAATACATGATCCACAACATTCGTAAAATAGGAAAGTTTCATGAAAAATGTCGCCGTCTGTATGGAATAACTGATACTGTACCCCAGGGATATGTAACGCAGTCAACGTGTTAACAGCAAAACAAACAACCTGATTCTAAACTACTAAATATTTACATGATGTGTTTGCTGTTTTTATAGAAACCCTTATTTATTTACATTACTATATTATTTTAAATTTGTTCCAGTTTTATTTCCGGGTAAAGTATTACGAGCCCAGAATCATATCATTTGGCCCAGTTAAAATAATACACAGTAAATTGTTTAATCTTAGTAAATAAATGGAGTAAATTTCTTGATACCAAAAATATCTAGATTAATATTACCTAAAATCTTTGTTTGAAACATTTTTCTATATTTTGTCATCAGATTAAAAAACCAAGTTCATCACTATTTTGTGTATCTAGTTAGTATTAGGTACATTTAAGTAAATAATAGACATCAAAATACACTTACGATTTTCATGTTACATTCTGCAAGATTCCCAAGCTATGTTGGGCCACAAATTGTGTTAGATTTCACAGCAAGAACACTCTGAAGTTTAATTTCAACTACTCCTTTTACTACCTTTTACCCATTATGGGTGTAGCAGTCTGCTTACGCAAATCTCGGTAAGTGATATATTTTATCGTATGAAGTGCGGTTACCAGCCGTCAAGTCATAGCCCCCAAAGTTGTTAGTGGAGGAGGAACCACAGGGGTAAATTTAAATTTGCAACTGACAGCTGTGGGATTCGAACTGAGGATCTCACGATCCACAGTCCGACACGTTACCACGGAGCTATTTACCCCATTCACATTTCACATAATTTAAACAAGGACTTCACGGATTGAACACAAAATAGATAAATTAGGATTTACTGTATGTGAAAATACCTTTTGATGTTCTGTTTTAAAAGATTTTTCCACAGTCGTTTGGTCGTTTCATTCGAGATTAAATTATCTGTCAAAAATGAACACGAAAGATGTGGCGCCATCATACAGCGATTGCGTGAACTAGATGCGTGGAGTGGTGGGGAAATTAGCAGCGGCGTAGATTTCTATCAAAATATCGTGGTCTACTAATTTTTAATTCACATTTTTCAGCAAAACCTGTAACAATAATTATTTTTACCTTATAACCCATTTAATTTTGAGTATATTGGGCTTTTTCTCGTTATTAATTAACGAATAATTACTAATTTATCAATAAAAATAAAATTGAAGTATGCAAAATGAGTAGATCGCCACTGGAAGCTGTGCAAGCAATCTGATTGGTCGAATGCATTTCAAGCGCTTAAACTAACAATTTTAAATGATTATTAATAATAATATTAATTTACACAGCTTTTAACTAAAACCAAGGAGCAAAGGAGAGTTCGCTTAGATAGGCGAATATGGTGCATGCATGTGGTGACACCTACCGGATCGGGCAGAGACTACTATTACTTATATTTGGGATCTAGATATCGCGAGTGTTTGAATTGTATCTTGTTTTTGTGATGTTTTTGTCAGCTGTCAAATGTGTCAGAAGAACAACAAGAATAAAATAGTTATTTGTTAAATATATGGTGATAATTTCAACTGATATTTATTTATTTGGATTCTTTTAAATAGAGGTAAGTACTTTTAGCAATAACTGCAATTATTAATCTGATATATATATATATATATATATATATATATATATATATATATATATATATATATATATATATATATATTAATCTGATATTTAATAGTTACAATATACATGGAAATAGTTTACCTCATGGCGACTCCGAGGCATTAAAATTCAAATACGAAGCATTCTTGTGGGTGTGTGTGAATATATTTATTTATTTCTTAACTTTTTTTAGATGTTCGATTAGCTTGAGGTATGAAGGAGAAGCTTTTGTGCGGTTTTTCAAAGCAACTAGTGTAGTTCATTGTTTAGTTCAAATTAGTCTACTACATCTCTCTTCGAGTGCTCGTTCAAAAATTGTACGCATCATACTGTTTTGGATTCCATACAACGATTTGCCGTTGAATGCAAGGAAAATTCATTAAAGAGCAAGTTTTGCAAGTAAATTGTAGGTAATTTAATATGAGTATTATTTTGCTCTATTTAATTTAATAAAAACATATTTTTGGTAGCCTTCCTCTCTTCATTTTTCAAGTTTTGAAGTTCCTGGTCGTAATGAAATTATGAAGATGCGTGAACAGTTATTACTGTAGAAGCTTGGCTGGCAGTGGTCTACACGTTCACTTGCATTACCAATAGCAAAGCAATAGAACATATTCTAATCTTCAAATTCACTAGCGTTACGAACAAGAAGACAGTATTTCTGTTAGAAGATATTCTACAGGTTCACTTGCATTTTGGAAAATTCATTAATAAATTCATAAATAATTTCTTTTTAATTAAAGTAGGTTAGTACAATATTGAAGTAACTGACAACTAAATGACCTAATTTGATTAAAAAAGAATTATTGATAAATTAAATCTGTCTAACCTAAAAATATTTGCAAATATGAAGATCAAAACAGATTTATTTTGTTTGACAAGTCGTGACGTACTTACGTCAAAACTAATTTATTTAATTTGTAAAATTATAAGAATATTTGTAAATATGAACCTCAAAATTATTTATATTGTTTGTAAAGTTGTGACCAAAGCTTCTTCAAAGCAATTATCTGAACATTTGCAAATATAAAAATCGAGACTGAATTATTTTGTACAAAAATTGTTACTGAATTGTTTCTAATAATATTTGTATTTATATTTGTATAATATAATATTTGTTATTGCATGTAACATTTGTTTTCATTTTAAAAATAATTAAAAATAAAAAAAATATTTGGGATCTAGTAGCAGTATGAAATGACTACTAGCGCCTACATAGCGGATCGGGCAGAGACTAAAAGTCATGGACCAAAAAATTAACATTGAGTGCGTTCTCCAGTACTCCATGACTAAAACATATAGAATAATTGGATGATCTACTTATGTTATAAGATTTATACAGTTTATTTTACGTGACCAGCAGTATAAATTTGTATTTTAGTATATGTAACCAAATTTTTTCTCTAAGAAATTTTGTTCTGTGAGTGTTGGTGGAGCCACAGGGGAAATTTAATTTCGAAAATTTGTCGGCTGAGGCTTGAACCTAGGATCTCATCATGGAGTACGATCTCATAATTCACAGTGCGATGCGTTACCAGGGAGCTATTTACCCCATTGTTACATATTAAAATAAAGCTGTATTCACATACAACTTATTGCTGTTGCCTTGCTTCGGTTGTCTTGCCTTGCTGTTGCGTTGCATTTGTATTGTATGTACACCGTTCACATATGACTAAACTTCGTTGTTACCAATAATACAGTTTTGACAGTCAATGACGCTGATGGGCTGTCAGTTTACTAGAAATTTGTAATAATTAATTTAATAATGGCTACGTACAACTATAATAGAAATACTTACAAAATTATTTTCTGCTAATATAAGTACATATACAACTGTCATAATATTACAAAATATGTTAGGTTAAGTGGCAACGCGTCAAATATATCTACCCTTTTTCATAGCGTTCTCTGATTGGCTGTTGCTTCCGTTGCCTTGCTGTTGCATTGCTTGAGTTTGGAGTTTACAAACTCGGGCAACAGCACTACAACAGCAACAAGTCATCAAGTCATTGTGAACGCCTGTGCGCTGTAGCGCTTGTCAAACATCATACGCTAGCAACGCAACAGCAACACCACTGCAAGGCAACAGCAATAAGTTGTATGTGAATACAGCTTGAGGCTCTTAATTTCTCCTGTTACTCGTTTTTAAAAATAACAACATACTAATTAATAATCAAAAGATTTTTGAATACATATTTATTTATTTATTTATTTATTTATAATACCATGTCCAAACAGGCGAACCCAAACACTATAATTAAAAATACCTGGTAATGAGTCAGATAAACTAACATTAATAGGCATAAATTAAAAGAGTAGGTAAACATTGGCATTGCTATTATTTTATATTATACAAGAAAACAGTGTAGATAATTTTATAAATTTAATTTCGAAAATTAAAAAAAAAATATCATCACGCCTTTTACCCATTACGGGTGTTATTATACATTATATCGCAATTTGTATTTTAAAATTACTGTACAGCCTAACAAATCTTATATTATTATTATATATATTAACATTATATAAGATAAATCAATTCATTTTTAGAAAACGCTTCGGCTGCTTACAGTCAAACAGATCCATCCACTTTTGCACAAAATTATTCTATATGTACAAGGAATAGACTGAATGTTATCTGCGATAAAATACTGTTGGTATAAAACATAACAATACAATAAACAATTATATTTCAACAACCAAATTATTGCATGAATAACAGTGGCGGCTCGTGACTTTATTTAGGTAAGGGCTGCAAAAAAAAAAAAAAACTGATATTCCTTTAATATTATTTTATTTTGAAAGTAAAAACATAGTCATTAAAGCTAAGTGGATTTTTATTTATTTTTTAAAAATAAAATCATTTCGTCGTTCTTTTTGCATAACGAAATGCTCTATGACACGAGTATTTAAAAAGTTCTTCTATTAAATGGTTTTTTCAATAAAGACTGTACTGAATTCATTTTATCTTATTTTTTATAATACGAGTGATTATAATCTATTTCTTTATATATTAATAATTAGTTATTTATTTAATCTAAAATATCAAAACTTAATTATTATATAACAATTTAATAACAATATACCTTTGAAAAATGCATATTTTAGTCTACAACTTTGCTTTTACTACGTTCATTCCATCTATTATGAATATGCGCTGCGATACTCGCAGCTCCACGCTCCATCTAAAACTACACAATGTTCCCTTCACTGCACGCCCCGCTGTGCCATCACTTTTGGAATATCATGGAGCTGTTTCAAGAACAGCTCTTAGAGTGGTGGGGATAAAGGTGCTGCGTATAGCATCTCTATGCATCTGTGTATAACAAATAGTATATATCACAAGGGCAACATTTTCAAATTTAACTAAATTGTTTATATAAATTATACAATATTGTTATTGTTGATTATTTATTAATTATTATATATGTATATAAATAGATCATTTTTTTAACTCAGGGCTGCAGCCCTGCAGCCCTTACCCACGAGCCGCCACTGATGAATAACATGAATCACATCTGGGGCGTAGTTTTCTTCTTTCTGCTGATGATGCCACTCAGCATGCGGCTCTTCTTCGGCTGCGAGTTCTGGTGCTCGCTTTCGTAAGAGCTCACTAATGCTGACCGATAGTCAGCTGGCATGGACACTGGCCAGGAGTAGCTGTGGTTTCGTGGTGATGCACCTGTAATATTGTTCAGTTCAATAATACGTGAATATTTTTTTGTGTGTTGTTGCTCCTAAAAGTTTTCTGTTTGTCCTATTGCCCATGCTGTTAGTTTCTATTTAATCATAATTATTGTTTGCATCGAACTATGTTTTTAAATTATTTAAATTTATTTATTCTACAATAAAATTGATAACTTGTACCACGAACTTTGTTTTTAAGTATTTTAAGAGGAGTGTTTTAACGCTGTAAAATTATTTTGTACAAAAAATACTTCGAATAAGTTACAGAGAAATATATCATCTACCACTTTTATTTGAACTATTTAAAAAATTATTTTGGAATATTGAACAGTGCTACAATACTTTTCTTAGAATACGAAAAAATAGAGTTCGTGGTACAAGTCAATGTATTTAATAAGTTAAAAACACTTTCAAAACTCATAGTAAATTACGGAGGAGTGACTGACTCAGTCGATTATTGCGTTGTACATGTTAAATAATACTTATGCAATTTCCTGCTTCCCTTATCATTTTAGAAAAAAAATGTTTTAAATAAAAGAGAGATTTAATATCTGCATCTGAATCAGTGAACAAATTTCATTTTACCTATTTAATAAAGGCTAAAAAGACGTTCAAAAATATTAAATATTCTATTTTTATAATGAGAAAACATGAAAATATTACAGCCTGGCATCTATCAAATATGCGGATAAATTTTTGAGGAAGACTTGGCGAACAATGATTTAAACTAGATTTATTTTTTGTGTTCCTTATAATTGTATTTAGTTACTAATGAATTGTTATTCTAGCACTAGAATTAAATGAATAAATTCTTTAACTACTTACTTGATTATGAATAATGTTAAATATTTGCTCGAATTCAATTTCATTACTCATTAAAACCGGAATTTTTAATATTTTTGAACTCTTTTTAGCCTGTATTAAATAATTAAAATGAAATTTGTTCACTGTTTCAGGTGCTGATGTTAAATCTCTTCAACTATTATTTAAAACATTTCTCTCTAAAATGATTAGGGAAGCAGGAAATTACACAAATATTACTTAACATGTAAAACCACTGAAATATACTGGAACGATCACTGTCGTTGAAAATGCGAGCCGAAAGAGGCAGCTAGTCGAGAGCTATTTGTCTTTGTTGTACAATGTTTTTACATAGGAACCGCTCAATGAATGCATAGCAACCGTTGTTTTTACGTAGCAACCGTTCTACATACAAGTATTTAGACAATGAAGAATGGTCCACGACATTTATCTGTCTCTGGATCGTTTTTCGGTTTCGTAAAAGATTATAAATGCACTTTTCAGATATATTATATTTCAGTGCCTATAACCAGCTGAGTCAGTCACCACCCTGTATAAAATTATTACAGAACTTAATCCAAAGAATGAGAAAGTCCGATGCAATAATATGGTGCTTAGCTGTGTTCATGCAAAGAGAAACCTGTGCTACACAACTAAACCAAGACAGAAGAGTGATGTGTCAGTTACGCAAGAAAACTGACCCTGATTATGATACTGAGAGTTGGAAGACGTGGAACTCTCAGAACTATCTTGATACCACTTGGATCCAGTTGATATGGGTCTGTTGTTTTCCATTGGGGGCGCAGTCTCCGGTAAAGGTGGTGGTAATTCAATTACTGTTTGTACATCAGAACCCACAAAACACCCGTTGCAAATTGTTATTGTCGTGACGTTGAAGAATATTATTAAACGATCCTCAAATGTTAATGTTGTGGAACATCATACATTGGTGAATTTCTCAATTGAACAGAGTCCATCTGTCTACACTGGATCGATTTTGAGTGAGTTGAGAGAAGCTCTAGGATGAATAGGTGCTGGATGTTTCACAGACGGCCGCATGTGTTCCTAAAAAGAAAACAGATTTAAATTATACATATATACATAACGTCACGCAATATCCCACTCAGTGGGGTAGTACGAACCCAGTCAAGCAACAATCAATCTGCTTTAAATATTCCACCATTTTTGCCTCGTCCATTCGTTATTCGTTCACGCAACAAACCATCAATCATACTTAACCATTTATTATTCGGACTCCGACGCAATCGTTCACCCTCAATCTGTTTCATATATATATTATTTTCACCAACCTTTCATTCGACATTTGCTCAAGATGTTCTACTTTCTTAACAACATTCTTCTCAATCTCACACTCACCATACTGCAATACATTACGGACACGATAAGTCTCTTCTCAAATACCTACCTTATTTCCACAGCATTTATACGTCATTCATGCTTCTTCATCCGCACCCAACATTTAGAACCATACATCAAGGTAGGCACTAACACACCACTATAAACACTCAATCGAGCATCTCTAGACGACTTTAGATACATTCACGTTTCGAGCAAATGTACTCAGAGCACCCAATACCTTACACCCTACAGACACCCGCCTTTCAATCTTCCACTCAATACATATATTCCTTGAAAACATACAACCCAAATATACTTACAAATTTATTCACTTTGTTCCAGTCTTACATTCCAATCAGTCACCAATTACTTCTTCTCAAACACCAACACTTTACATTTATCGACATTCAATAACAAATTTAAACCTTTCATTTATGCTCACAATCATTCTTCTCAATTGCTCTTCAGTTTCACCCAATAACATCATCTGCATAAGCTAATGCAGGCTCTATACGTCCACCAATATGTACACCATCCAATACCTTTCGTAACAACACATCCATATACAAATTAAACAACCTGTACAAGATAGATTGTAAATATGAATGGGATCACAAAAAAAATTCTGTAGTGCTACTTGAACCAAACTACTGCGGGAAAATATATTCTAGGATAAAACGTAATACATTTTGAAGTAGTTTAAAACAATAGTAAACCCTCTTTTTGGTCAAAGAATCAGACCTGCACCCATCATCGTATAGAAGATATGGCCTTTTTTCGATTGCGTAATCGAAATACACAAATTTATTTCTAAAAAAAACTTAGTTTTTATATACTTAAGGGGGGGAGGCGATAAGTGGTAATAAAGTAGATGAAAAATTAATGTTTTTAGTCCTTAATATGTGGACAGTGACGTCATTATGTTTGATTCAAGGGACTATCTTAATCTGGGGTACCCTTTAAAATGGCATAAAATTAAAGATCATATTTATTTCTTTCATTATTATAAGTCCACATAATTAATTTACTTATTTTATAATTTATTTCTTTAAATTCGACTATAGTCACAGATTCCATCATGATTAAAATTATCTCAGTTCTGCTCATTTATACTTCAAAATTTTATTGTTTGTTTTCTTGTTCGAGAGTTAAAGGAAATATGGACATACATCCATCCATGCACAAACGTAGACGTTATTGGCAAAATGTTAAAAATTCATTCAAGAAACCTCAAAACAAGTATTTTTTATGCTATGTATAAGAAAGTAAAAATGGAAATTGAGATAACAAGCATGTGGATAATTTAAATAAAATTTTCAAGTAAGCGACACTTCAAAAAAGTAGGTATAGTCTTCTTTTGTGGAGGAACTTTGCAAAGGAGCGTACGGCATATAAAATTTACAAAAAAGAAGTGTTCTTTTATCCGCGAAGTGTCGGCGTCGGTGGCGTCGGTAGCGTCGGCTACGGCACATTACGTACGCGCGCCATTGTCACCGCCACCTCCAAACGTGCGAATATTAAATGCATTTCCGGCTTGGGCGGCGTTACTGACATTAGTGCCGAGTTAAAACGAAAGTTTGTCAACGCTATTTATAAGCGAACTCCGACGAGTCCGGATCTCTTTCAGAACCAGGATGCTGAAGTTTTTATCAAGGGTCATTTTTACTAGATAATTTTATTTTGTAGGTTTCCTCTTCTAGAATTTTGAGAGTTTCATAAGCATTATAAAATATTTTATTTTTTATTTCGGTGTCTAATACACGTCGTTAAGGTGAACCATACGGGCTGAAGATAGCGCAAGATGAACATGACTTTTTTGAAACAATATATCATTATTATAATAAATGAAACATATAATGTTTTATACCTACGTTTGTAGATAAAAGTCCAAAGTTTTGTAATAAATTTTAAAATGCCAATTTTGTTTACATATTATACATGAACATAATTTTCAAAGTAGTCAAATATATGTCACACATTCCCATGAACGACTACAGTAATACAAATAATGTGTATATTTATAAATATGATCGTCTATAACATACTAAAATTATTTTACATTTGAATTTACAGTTTTTGAGAAACAAATAAAAATATACCAAAAAGTGTGTTTTTTGGTATATTCTTATTTGTTTCTCAAAAACTGTAAATTCAAATGTAAAATAATTTTAGTATGTTATAGACGATTATATTTATAAATAGACGAATTATTTTCATTACTGTCGTCGTTCATGGGAATTAGAAATTCAGTATCAAAATTCTGAATTTTTGACCAACTAGACTTCAACGAATATTTCTTTATAGTTGAATGTTTCAGTTATCCTTTTCATCCACATATATAAATACTAGAATGTTCAAAGACTTCACAGTAATAATTGTTTTGTTTTTCGATAAGAATAATTGTAAGAAATAATTTATTGAAATTTGAATTTGCAAAACAAAATTCATGGGAGTGAACGAACCCAACGAAAATATGTTCTTCATCTGACATTGCAATATACAAGTCACTGTAAAAAATCCATGATATTTTGACGAATGGAGGTTGTTGGACCATAAAGAACATGAAAATAAATAAAGAATACAGAATTTGCTGTTTTTTAAAAAAATAAAGGGTTCGTTCTTTCGACGCGTATGTTTGACCTTAAGAAGATTTATAAGTGCACTTGTTTGCGCCGCTTTTCATTTTCTAGTGGTGGTATGATTACTTCTAAAGTTGACAGTATGATAAATAACCTCAAATCAAAATAAAAAATTGTTGGAGTCGAAAGATTATTTTTAATTAGCATCTTTTGTTCTACAAAACTTAACATATACTCAAGCCGAGTTCACATGTTGAAGTAAGCAATTTCCCGTAATTCTTATACCGTGTGGCCCACGAAAATGTTGGCATAGGCAGTTAACATGTAAAATCAGTTTTATGTAAATAAAAAGTGTCCGGCAAAAAATTATGCATCCAATTTTTATATCACAATAATGCCAATATCCCTACATCTTATTTAATACAGATTAATTTATTTTGATACCGCAATTTAATGAAATTAATAATAATAATTCGTAATTTTCCGCCTACTGTTTTTATTGCTACTGACGTATAGTGCTTGCAATTTGTTATAAATATTTTAATCTGTCAGTGTCAAACCTGGCAATGGAAATCATTCGGCGTTCATTCTTGTGAAGTATTCAGATATTTCTCGTGTACTGCGCCCCATATAATACATTCTAATAATATATACGCGGTTCTCGACATTTAATGTATTCATGATGATAGTGACAGATTAAAATATTTAAAACAAATTGCATGCACTATACGTCAGTAGCAATAAAATTAGTAGGCGGAAAATTACGAATTATTATTATTAATTTCATTAAATTGCGGTATCAAAATAAATTAATCTGTATTAAATAAGATGTAGGGATATTGGCAGTATTGTGATACAAAATTTGTATGCATAATTTTTTGCCGGACACTTTTTATTTACAAAAAACTGATTTTACATGTTAATTGCCTATGCCAATATTTACGTGGGACACACGGTATATGTTTATTATTTCTTATTTCTATAATTCGTCGAACCGTCTTCCCACCACTTTCACCAGTGCTGCAGGTGGAATTATCCTATTTTTAAAATCTTATTTCAATTATAATATTTAGTAATACTCGTATAAAACAAAATTAACATCATTTACCAACACAAATTGAATTCCGAATGTCAGAGATAAAATCAATACAGAATCGTAACGTGTGACAGTGCGTAAAATCAGTATCGTTATGTTATGTACGGTCGGGGACGCTACGACGTTACGGTTACGGGTAACCGGTAACGGTTTCGGACTGGTCGCAAAAACTCCGGGGTAAATTATTGGCGATGTGGGCAACCGCAGGACACAGGGCGACCTCACTGGTCACGTGCTCAATGCTATGCCACTGTGTGTATTTGTGTGTGTGTGTCTATGAGATGTACGATAATAGACAGGCAATCTTTTTAAGATAGTGAACACTAAAATAGTTTTTGTTAACGTTGACTAATTAAGTTGGTTGGTTTTGTTTTGAGTTTGAAAATGTTTTAGAGCATCATATTTTATATTAAAACATTAAAATTATATTGTGCAGAAGTAAATAAAACGCCTCATAAATTGAATGCATTTTTATTGCATAGTGCGTGTAGAATATCATTTACAATTTTAATTTATAACATATACAGAATGTGCAGTATTTATTTATTATTTTAATTTCCTTAATTTTTATAGTTGCAATCAACGAATGCAATAATAAAACTTTAGTAGTTTACCTATAGCCCAATTAATGCGAAACCATTGGAAATGTTATTTCAGAATTCATATGCACACATTAAAATTTAATTGCTGCTTACATAATATTTGAAATTTGTTAATGCTATTTTCTCCGAATTAAGGTTGAATTCTTGACTATTACTATTTCTAATTGTTGAAATATGAATGCATTCAACTAGTTTGTTTGATTTTATAATATATAAAATTATAATCATAAGAGCTAATGTTATATTATTGATTATGTTATCTAGCAGTATTTTTCATGTTTATGAGTTTATGTTTTGCTGTCAAAATAAAATCTACTATATTGGGTGTCGCACTTATCATACGAATGTATTGGAATCTCGAAAACCATAAGATCTACGAGGGTAGTTATACTAGACAAAAGTTACCCCATTAGTAGGGTATTTTAACCATGTATTTGTTTTTCCAATTGAATGTATAGGTCACTAGATATTGGACAAAATATAAATTAAGCAATTTATTTTTGTTTATAACTTTGTTATATGAAATAATACGAGATTCATTTTAATGGTAAATTTGCAGTAGTATTCAATTTTTTATATCTAATTATTTACGAGTTACTGATATCAACTTTTATTTTTCATATATGGAAGTTATAGTAAACCATGACATTTCTAAATTAAAATTAAATTAAATTGAAAAAAAGTGGATCTTAGGTTGCTACAGTAACATAAAAAAATCTTGCAATCAAGTTTTGTTTTTAATATATGGTATGGTATGCAGCCCAATCATATTTTTAGAAATTAAAAATGTCTAGTGACTTATGCATTCAATTGGAAAAACACATGGTCAAACTATCCTACTAATAGGGCAACTTTTGTCTAATTTCACTAACCTCGTAATTCGATTATCGAATTTCTAATGCATAAGATGCAATATTTATTTAATTTAATTTTTAATGATTAATGTATTACTATGGATACCATTGATATTACGTATTATTCCAGGTAAAATGCAACATTGGATGACACTGTTAAATGAACATATAATATGAAAAAATTTGAAAAGCTACTCGTACAATTTATGATGTGCTATATTATTTCCGTAACAGTGGAGGCTCGCACTAAAAAACATTGGTGAGGCAATGTTTCTTAAAAAAAATATAGTTTTTTTTTAGTTAAACATCTGCTTCAAATCTCTGAAAATACATGAAATTCTGTACTCTACTGTTCTAGATCACATCCTTTCTCATCATCCATAGATAACAGAAAACTGATTATTACGAGGGTCGTTCAATAAGTCCTTAGAAAAAAGTAGAAAAAACACTTTTATCCAACACCTCCCAATAAATGCTCTAAAACTATGGCGATTTTAAACAAGCAAAGTAACAGATTATCCACTAGTGGGTATAATTTTGAGGGAAGCCACTAGTGAGTATTTTTTTATTTATAACAATAATAATAACACACTACACCTTGGTAACTACTTCGATTGACATTTCAATTCTAAAATTTAAAATATATGTCACTGTCAAATAATATTTCTTTAATAAATTTTTCAATTATTAAGAGGTGTTGGATAAAACGTTATACTTCACACGTGGGCAAAGTGGAATTACCCACTCGATAAAATTATCTCACTCAGCCTTCGGCTTCGTGAGCTAAAATTTCTCTCGTGGGTAATTCCTTACATTGCCCACTTGTAAAGTAAATAACTATTTTTGGGCAGATTTTTTTTATTTTTCTACATAATCTCCTTTTAGCTCTATACACTTCTCTAATCGTTTTCCCAAATTTTTTAAGCCGTCCAAAAAGTAGGATTTCGGATGCTCCTCAAAATAGGCCTCCGTTTGGGCGATGACCTCCTCATTGGACGTAAACCTTCGTCCGCCAAGCCATTTCTTTAAGTTTGGAAATAAGAAAAAGTCACTGGGGGCCAAATCTGGTTCATACGGTGGATGTTGCAATAATTGGAACTTTAATTCCATAATTTTGGCCATCGCAACTGCGCAGGTGTGCACACGTGCATTGTCTTGATGAAAAAGGACCTTTTTGCGTTTCAAATGAGGACGTTTTTCTTTTATTTCTTCGCTCAGCCGGTCCAATAACGACGCATAATACGCTCCTGTTATCGTTTTTCCCTTTTCCAAATAGTCGATGAAGATGATTCCGCGTGCATCCCAAAAGACCGTTGCCATAACCTTGCCAGCCGATTTCACCGTCTTCGCCTTCTTCGGAGCCCGTTCGCCTTCAAAAATCCACTGTTTTGACTGTTCTTCTGTCTCTGGAGTGTAGTAATGTATCGAAGTCTCATCCACAGTTATGTATCGACGCAGAAAATCTTCAGGATTACGATGGAAAAGCGCCAAAACAGCCTCAGAGTCCACCACACGATTGCGTTTATTCTCCCCTGTGAGCAAACGCGGCACCCATCTTGCCGAGATTTTTTTCACACCTAATTTTTCGTGCAAAATTAAAGCGACTGTGCCTTGTGATATGCCTGTAGCCTCAACTATTTTGCGCACTTTGATTCGTCGGTCATTTAAAACCATATCGTGGATTTGGTCAATCATTTCGGGGGTAGACACTTCTACAGGGCGTCCGGAACGATGTTCATCTTTTGTGGATGTACGGCCACGTTTAAACAGTTGCAAACACAGGAGCAGATGTGCCATGAACTTCATCCAACTCAGCTTTAATTTCTTTCGGCGTTAAGCCTTTTAAATACAAATGTTTAATCACCGCTCGAAACTTACTTTTATCCATTATTATAAACAATCAAAAGTTTTTTACTACAATTGGCAACAACAATGAAACTACGTGACGGATAAAGCTAAAACTCTAACAGTTGACTAGTTAGGAGTGCTGCTTACTGGAAAAAATTCATTTTCGATACTAAGAGCACCATCTCTTGGATTTTCTAAGGACTTATTGAACGACCCTCGTACATCTTAATTGAAACTCATTATATGTGAAAATGTACAATAATTAATTTAATTATAACATTTCAATTGCATGCATTTAGATACTTACTTACATTTGTTCAATTACATATCATTACTTGCGTGCGTTTTCTAATCAAACCGGTATAAGTATTAAACTACACAATGTATAAATTAATAGGCTGACGTATACCAAGTTTTATTAATTTGTTTGAAACTTGTAAACTTTTTTATAAAAGCATTAATGTTGAAACAAACTAAAACCTTGTAGCAAACTTCGGCAAATCGCATGACTAGATACGAGGCCGATGAAAAATTCCCGCCGCTAATTTATTCTACAGGCGTCGTAAACGCAACTCACACACGAACACATACTTTTTATCGGGCAAAAACTCAGCACTTGCTCAACAAAAATAAAACGAAACATATTAATCAGCCACCGAAATTCCGATCCTGTTTGGCGAAAGAAAAATACTCGGTAAAAAAGAGAAACACGAAGCGGGGGCAAGCGAGCGGGCTAGATAACCACGGCGCGCGCTAGCGACGAAAAATTATTCTCAACCGACGAACGAGGCACAGCGGGCTTAAGATAAGATACGAATACGCGAAAAAAGAATGATGAGAGCTTACAATTGTGTCAGAGCTGGAGAAAAATAGAGATGCGAAAAACAAAACAAGATCCCATCCATGGACGCACGTAAGGGGACGGAAATAGGGATAATTACCCAACGTTCTGTTAAGAGTTCTTAAATAAAAAGTCTGCTGTGAGCATTACTCGCTTTTCTTATACATATAAAACATAATAAGTATACAATAGATATTTGTTTATTCTTATAGGAAGTATGATTATAGAAATGTAAATAAAACACACAAACGACATTAATGGCCAGCTGCACCAACAAAACTTACGTATTAAAAATTTTTTAACAAAAAATGAAACCAAAGAAAAAAGAAACTGAAAAGCGAAAAATAAAATAAACCTTTTCATATTTTGCTTCTATAACAAAGTTGTTACGATACCCAAAGGAGCTTCGTAACAGCTCAATCGAGTGTTATAATAGAGCAGTACAATATATATTTTCAAGGTTGGTAACTCTACTGAAATCTAATATGTCAAAAAATATCAATGGTCACAGTTCGCTAAATAAATAAATACAAATTGTAAGAAAATTATTTTTGTTTAAGGTGAACCATACGGGCTGAAGATAGCGCAAGATGAACATGACTTTTTTGAAACAATATATCATTATTATAATAAATGAAACATATAATGTTTTATACCTACGTTTGTAGATAAAAGTCCAAAGTTTTGTAATAAATTTTAAAATGCCAATTTTGTTTACATATTATACATGAACATAATTTTCAAAGTAGTCAAATATATGTCACACATTCCCATGAACGACTACACTAATGCAAATAATGTGTATATTTATAAATATAATCGTCTATAACATACTAAAATTATTTTACATTTGAATTTACAGTTTTTGAGAAACAAATAAAAATATACCAAAAAGTGTGTTTTTTGGTATATTCTTATTTGTTTCTCAAAAACTGTAAATTCAAATGTAAAATAATTTTAGTTATGTTATAGACGATTATATTTATAAATATACGAATTATTTTCATTACTGTCGTCGTTCATGGGAATTAGAAATTCAGTATCAAAATTCTGAATTTTTGACCAACTAGACTTCAATGAATATTTTTTTATAGTTGAATGTTTCAGTTATCCTTTTCATCCACATATATAAATACTAGAATGTTCAAAGACTTCACAGTAATAATTGTTTTGTTTTTCGATAAGAATAATTGTAAGAAATAATTTATTGAAATTTGAATTTGCAAAACAAAATTCATGGGAGTGAACGAACCCTACGAAAATATGTTCTTCATCTGACATTGCAATGTACAAGTCACTGTAAAAAATCCATGATATTTTGACGAATGGAGGTTGTTGGACCATAGAACATGAAAATAAATAAAGAATATAGAATTTGCTGTTTTTTTTAAAAATAAAGGGTTCGTTCTTTCGACGCGTATGTTTGACCTTAATTTTAAACTTTAAAAGCAAAAATTAAGAATAGTGAGAAGAAGAAGAGATAGGAAAGGTAAGGTTAGGTGTTGAATTTTCAAACGTCACATCAGTGTCACCAACTAACACAAAATTCCCTGAACTTTGACACTTGGATTTTTTATTATAAAAGAGCATAAAAGGAGCAAAAAATACAAAATAATGTAAAGAACTCGTCTCATAATTGTCGTTTATTTTATTCGAAGGGCTGGGTCATTTCGTTACACGTCCTGAACCAAACTTCCTTCTCACATTATAAAATGAGAATTATGGATCTCGTTCTTTAATATACTATTTTAGTCTTTATAATTAAGCTTCTAAAATAATGTAACTAATTTTGATCCGGATACAAACAATCAACGAAGCAAGTAATTTTTCTATCCTTAGGGGTGGAATGCAAATGGAACCAACTTCTAGGTATACACTGTTCAATAAAAAAAGAATAACATAAATCGGATAACCCAGTACAAAGTTATGCGTGGTAGAATCGGTTAACAGGTAAAATTTCAGTGAGTGAACAATCAATAATACCCTATTTTCCTATCCTTAGGGGTGCATTTTACAAATTTAAATGGAACCAACTTCAAGGTATACCCTATAAAATAAAATAGAATCATCAAAATCGAGCTACTCTGTAAAAAGTTATACGTAGTCATACATAAAAAAATATACGCGTTGACTTGAGAATTGCCTTCTCTTTTCTATGGGTTAAAAATTGGGTTAATTGGACAAAAGCAAATCATTGTCAATTATTCTATATGACACGTAAGTTCAATTTGCTTTTATTTATTTAAACAAAGTTTAAAATTTAAAGTTTTCTTGGTACCTCAAAAATTATGTACATGTTTCAAAAATAACCTGCTAATATAAATTCCCTCTTCAAAAAGCTTCAATTTCATACCAAACACGAAAGAATTCTAACAATTACTATAAAAAAGAATTGACGATTGCTTAAAAATATACTCATGGACAAAATTATCGAATATTTAATTATGATGAATCAAGGAAAAAGTAAAGATGGTTTTAGTTCACAAAATAAAATTTGCAGTCTCTGATGTTATTAATACGTAGTATTGCTCAGAGAGTGCAAATTTTATTTTGTGAACTAAAACCATCATTACTTTTTCCTTGATTCATCATAATTAAATATTCGATAATTTTGTCCATGGGTATATTTTTTTTAAATTAAGTACAGCTCTCCTCTGTATACATATTCGGCCGTGTCGGATCTTTCGAATTCTGCTCGGGCGATTTTCTTGTATTTGGGTGTTTACTGTTTCACATACATAATAGTTAATTGATTTCAAAACTATTCAATGTTAATTTTTTAAATAATTATTTACGAATATAATTAACATAATTGTAAGATAAGAACCAAGAATGATTTCAATATAGTACTTTACATTTAACGTTATTCGAAATTTACCAGGCAAAATCTGTTTAGCTATTTATAAGAATACGTGTAGTTTTCATTATTATTATGCAACGTAATGGTTAATATACTTATTTTAAATTCGAGTACGGTCGCAGACCCCATTGTTTTCCAATGTAAAATATAGATTGCATGCATTATTTTGTCGATACCAAACAATTAATTGTGAATAACAGATAAGTACAATGAATGTATGCACATAAACCCGGTGTGTCTGCTTTGTAGTCGCGTGTTGATGTATTATTTATTTGTATCTCTTTGGCAATCGGCTCAATGCAAACATATTTACGGACGTGTGTTTCTGGTTGCGGACATTATTATGTGACATGTTGTGCTGGTTGCGGTGGCGGCGTCGCGGCGCGAATGACGTATGAAAAGTCCGGTAATTAACGGTACAATTGTTGGCCGGTCGCATCGGCCCGTAAATAAACATATTACGGATTCATTGGGGATGCAAATAGGATCGGGGTAGGCTGGGGGAGACGGAAGGGCAAGAGGGGACCGGAAATTACCTGCCGACCCTACACACACTACAGACTACACGACTACAGGAATATACCATCAGCACAGTGGAGTGCTGGTCGTGGCAGATGCCTCGTTGATGTGTTTAGATTTAAGTATTTAACATAAAAATCTTTTTAAGGTAGAAAATACGTGACATCCCAAATCAAGTGAATCATTATTTAAATATGCCTGTAGTCCTATATATAGGACTGTCCTTTAAATTTCCCTCCCGCCTTATAAAATGATTATTATCTGCTGTCACCTATTTGAATTACTAACTAAGTACACGTTTACGATTTACATGCTGACTTTGATTACCTGTGTGTTTCTGCATTTATCCAAATGGAAGAAATTTTAATTGAAATTTCAAAATGTAAGTTCTTAATTATTGTCATTATATACAGGCTGATGAATAGATTTATGCTATAAAGGAAATAAAATATATCGTTCCCTAATGATTTTAGAGCAAAATACTTTAAACAAAATTTGTAGGTAATTAACTTCTGCAAAGGCACTAATCATATTTTATTTGAGACCTTTTGTAAATCAAGTTAAAATTGTATGAAAATGCTCATTTGTAGTATTGACAGCTATGGAATTTAAACAAAAATACAAAAACACAAATTTTATTTTTTGGTATTGTAGTATTTGTGTTACGCGAAACGAAAAAATCGGCACAGACCACATACATACATACATACATACAGACATCATAGCGAAAATAGTAAAATCGTATTGTAGGGACCCTAAAACGTGTTTATTCATTGAAAACTCACTACCTTTTTTTTTTGACCAAAAACAATACCTCCCTTACTAGACGTACGCGGGAGACTCTAGGACAATAATATACTGGGAGTTTTTTTTTTTAAATAAATTCTTATTTAATTTAAAATAGAAAATAAACAAATAGAAAGGTATTTTTCTGTATCATCTTAGTATATTGTACAACGAGCATGGAATTTTACTCATTTTCTACGAGTATGAAATGGACATTCCATGCGAATTGTACATTATACTTTTTCTACGACCACGATATTATTTCCTAAATCATTTAATTTTAATAATAAATTTGTCCAGCTTTCACCATTCCAATATTTGACAATTCTAAATAAGTATCCTAGCAATGGCACCTGAACTGAAATAAACTGACCTGTATTGAAATACTCACAAAATAAATTCATTTCGCACGATGCTTGCAATGAACCTCATTCCCTAGCAACAACAAACATACAATAAGCATATTTCTAAGTGGTCGTAGAAAAAATACTATTTTGTAGCGTTTAAGAGTTGTATTGAGCGGGAGATCATGTGCTGGCCACATCAGATTTTTTTATCAGTATACATAGTGTGTGTCATTACCACAGTTGCAGTTGAAGTGACAGATAGCAATGTATTAAAGCGGTATTATTTAAATTAAACATGGAAATAATTAGCATGGATTATTTATTAATAATAGTCAATCATTATGAAACAAAGAATGCCAGTTTCAATAAATAAGTTATCTATTTGTTCTAATTTTGACATATAAAGTGTCATTTTTCAAAATTGACGTTCTAACGTTATACTTTACTGTACATGCAACAAAAACATTTAGATAACCAAATGACTTCTTGCATCCATTTTTTAAATTCTGAACAACCTTTATATACACACTTTTTCTGTAAAGTAAATAGGAAAAGATTTACAGCAATGTCAAAAAAAGCATTAATATGTACCACATATATAATGTTTAAGATATATAATTTTAACAATTATATTTCGCTTTTCATTCTGTGTACGATAAATGGTATTTTAAATTAATGAAATAGAAAATATACGAACAAGTCTTTGATTTAAGGTTTACGGTATGGATATCAAAGGGGATCTAATTTTCCATTTTAAAGTTCAGTAGTGAAGCTATCATCTCCAGTGCATATATTTCTCCAAGTTTGTTAAAAATAAAATAAAAATAAAGCACGTGTGCGAGCTGGAGCCATCAGTCTTGCAGTCCAGCCAACTAGAACTTCAGAAGCCATTATCCGGCACGAGACTTACAGGCCAGATAATAGAGCCGATAGTTCGCAAGTTGGCTGCCGTAAAGTGCTAAACGTGACACCATTAGCGACGAGCAGGACTGAGGCTAGCGACTACGACTGGACACTCTATCAAAGATAGCTCCCAGTCAACATGAACCGTATAAATTCTAAGCTGGAACTTTAAGTCAAGCACTAAATTAAAATTTATTGAAAATGGTCGCGTTTATGACAAGTGGCGGTTGGGTTATACTGCTGCAGAATACAGTCTCACAGTTGACGACGTGGTAGACAGCGTGGAAAAGGGCAGTCAAATGGAAAACCAACATAGGTATTCCTAGCCTTGAAGTGACAATGGGATCATTTTTAAAAAAGTTGTATATTTTATTTTGCATAAATACAAAGTTTGACTCATTTTATGAATATTGCAACAAAGAAAAATTGAAAATTGAATACTTTTCATTTATAAATTTATTTTTTAGATTGATATTAATTAACATTATTTAAAACTCCGAATAGTAACCATGCGTCACTTTATCTTTATCTCAGTTAACCTGCAAGATTTTTCAGATCAATCCATTAGACGCACTATTGGGCTTCCAAACTATCAAGAGATGGCGCTGATCACAAATCTCTAGCGGTACATGTCAGATTCATTTTGTATGGTCTTCTATGGCGACTGCGTGCTCTAGTTGTGGTAATTTGTGTTTTATTAGTGTATTTGGTAGATTTGTTTAGATTTTCTTATTATTAATTATTGACTATAGTTATATTTACATTAGCCATTAGTTGTTTTGTAGTTTTTTATTGTAGGTAAGTAGTTATTAACTGTAGCATTATTTTGTTTTAGATAGGTTATCATTTTTCTTTGTTGATATTAGTTTGTAGTTGTATATATTTTCTAGTAGTATTTAATATTAATATTTTTGTAGTTATTTGTTGTTGTTTTCAGTAGTTTTATTTTAGTTTTAGTTCAAATAGTAGTATGGATTCATTTATTTAGATAGTATATGTAAGTTCGCACGTTGCTCTTTTATCTTCTAGAAGCATGGTAGAAGGCCAGCAAATAATAAATAGTGGCCACATAATATTATGTGGAATTACATCAACAATATCATCGCAATTTTCAATGCTGTTTTCCATGCCTTTAATTTGTCACACTGTCACACATCATTATTCTTCACACAAACTAGTCTTTCACCTTTTTTGAGAATGAATGAAATCGAATTGTTCGACTTTTATTAGCAGAAGAATTGCAGCCATAAACAATGCAAATTTTTCTGTTTTAACAGGTTTTTTTTAGAGAAAACTCCATCTTAACCTCTAATCTACAAATTAAATGTAGTACTTATTTAAATAATACGTCATAGATAAATGTAATACATCCATTGAAATTCTTCTATAGTCACTACTGTTGATATAAATTTAGAAAAAATAACAAATAAGTTTAAATTCTTTAAATAAATAAAAACTCAGAATAAACGTCAAAAACACAATGTACCGCGAGACGTAGTTCCGAATTCTGCCGCTAGTTAGCGTATTTTAATATTGGAAGCCCAATAATTTTTGTGCAAAGAGTCTATGGTCACAGTCACAGACACCATTGTTATACATTTCATATTCATATACAGGGTGATTCATAATATACGGAAAATATTTAAAGTGTAGTTAGGGCAAAAACTCAATAGCAAAAAGTTACAGCAAATTAAATTTGAATCAATTAATGAGCAGTTAATTATGTTTCAAATAGAAACTGGGAATATTTTAAAGTTAGTTGAACAATGTTTAGTTAAATAATTATTAGTAATGTATTATCATAAAAGTTACGGCAATTTTCAAAAATTGCTGAAACACAACTGGAAAACTAGTTGCCGTTAAATTCATTTAAATGTCAATTTGTTTAATGTCAAAGTATGTTAAGTGCAAAATGGTAAATACTTTCCGTAACGAGGAATATATATACATGCTTATTGTGTATGGAATAAGTTTCATTAATTAAAAAGATTTCTACAATTCACTGCTCTTGCTATTATTACTTTCTTAAACATGAATCATGGAAAGAGATTTTTGCGGAAATACATATTTTGGCGTCTACTGAATCCGTTAATACCAATTTCTCAATGATGTCTGTGTGTGAGGATGAATGGATGGATGGATGTTCGTGTGCGTAATATCTCATGAACGAAACAAGATATGTGAACGAAATTTGGAATTTTCTATGAAAATATGAAGAGCTGAGTTAATTTTGAAAGAAATTGTAAAACCGGAAGAGAAAGTTTACTGAACACACAAAACAAAAAATTCCATTTTTTTCAAATATAGAATCAGCTGTGAAAAAAGTTTCAAATAAAAGATTTTAGCAAAAATATTTGAAATATAAAATGTTATTTGCACTTTTCTTGTACAGGCTTCTGATTTTTAGAAAAACTAAATTATATATTTAATATAACATTTCAATAATCTTATTTACAATGGGAACAAATACTAAAACTAACGTGTCAAATAATTAAGAAGTGTCAAAAGTATGTGTCGCTTGAAATATTATAAAAGCAATATTTGTATTATCAGTTAGACAGTTTTAAAGACTAGTTATTAATTAATACCTATTTTAAAATAAAATTATAGTTACGAGAAGAAAAAAATTAAACAGGTTTATCATCTATAATAATTATCAAAATGAAGTCATACGCAAGAAACAAGTCATACAACAAGTGTTCAGTTGGTTTTATATGGATAAGTAGTGTGGTGCCTAATTAAAATAACAGCAATTTGTCAGATTTGAAAGAAACATATTTTTATGGAAACGAAAAAATAATGATTATTTTCAGAGGTATTCAATAGGTGGGGTACGATTAGAATTAAACGAAATTATTGAATATTTTTATGAAATATCATTGCTGTTTACTTTCAAGAAGGATTGTGTAAAATTGCGTTGATGTAACTAATCGTTTAATATCAATACTAAGTTTTTAACTCCTCTTCAGATATATTTTTAAAATTGTATTACATATGCAACCTTTCACAAAAACGTTTTTGGTTTGAATAATAATTTGTCAAATTTGAATGTTAAATATTTTACTTGTTACTCACTTGTAAACTCCATTTACCCAAGCCCTCTAGTGCCTTTGAAAATGAATCTTTACAAGTTACTAATTGACAGCTACATTGTAAAAATTTTACAAGTTAGTAAACAAGGTAAACAATGCACGTTGCCACAGTAATGCTTACAAGGCTTATGCGAAATCATTTCAAATAATTTATGACAGAACAGTTGTGTGTAATTGACAGGACTTGGTTATAATTTTAATTTGATTTACAAATGAGTAACAAGTAAAATTTCGTACAATACACGCAAGGTAACTATAACATGCGTAATGATTTGCCTAATTACCTGATGACTGCTATAAATGCTTGATTCGGTATTACCAAATTTACATTTTTTTAGGACTATCAACTTATATTAATTAAAGAATCGTTCTACCCTCATAAAATTGTTGTGAAGCAGAATCTAAGATTGTTTTTCTCTATCTTGTTCGTGCGATTACGGAAAGATACAGATACTACATAAATAATTTACAAAAAGTTTCGTCATTTATTTCAGTTGTTTTTAAGATAATTACGAATAAACACACACATAAACAAAGTTGGTTAAAGATTATTTGGAAAGAAGACAAAAATAAATTCAGGTATCTGTATTTTAGGACAAGGAGATATAAATGGCATAACGTAGCAAGCGACAAGCAAGTAAACACAAATGTTTCAAATCAATTTTGAAATTAGTTTTGCTCGACGCAACGTAATCTTATTGTAGGTTTGAATTAGACAGCGGTATTTAACGGATGTCTCGGGGGAGCACCCGCGAGTGGCGTCCCGACGCCGCGAGAGTTGGATCTCAAGGAGGGTAAGGAAGCGACGGGGATCAAACCGTATTGGGAATTTACTGACGTCACCGTACGTCAAGCCTGCTGCGGTATTATATACAGATATTTTCAGTTTCAAAGAAAATTATTATCAATAATTTCTTAAATTTCATTTACAACCAGAAATACAATTGCGGTCTAGTAGTTAATTGTTAATGCAGGGGCGTTATTCCGAGAACTGAATATATTTACGTACTACTCGTACAAAAACACATTATTCAAAATATTTCAAACAAGGATTTTATACTCAATGGCCCAAACAAAATTACCGATTTTCTGTCTACTTTTTTTGAGCTCTGGGAAATACAATGTTAATATTTTCATTTCGCTCGTTTTTACATATTAATTTTAGAACAAAAGTGTACATAGGTAAAATTAATACGTAAAGCGAAATTAAAACAATACCATTATATTTGCTATAGCTCAAAAAAGATCCGAAAACAGACGTTCTTCTCAAAGTGAATTCATTATATTCAAATTTACCTTAGAAATAGTATATGGTAGGCTGCTTTACACGCGTCAATACACAAACGTACTTATTTAATAATAAATAATGTATTTATTACAATGTTAAACACGCTTTTGATGAAGATAGTACCATGCAAGTTGTCAAAATTAAATCGAACATACGTGTTTTTTACTTCTTCATATTCAAAAACTATTGTTTAATTAGCTCTCATTCATTGAGAAATAACACGCTTGAAAACAAATTCTCCTACATAATTATTTATTTTCTAGCAATATTTATTCGATTTTAATATTGTATATAGATTACTGAAAACT
Source organism: Poecilus cupreus (assembly GCA_963942605.1). Lineage (NCBI taxonomy): Eukaryota > Metazoa > Arthropoda > Insecta > Coleoptera > Carabidae > Poecilus > Poecilus cupreus. The sequence continues at coordinate 23,688,503 of OZ012718.1, forward strand.
ACTTTAAGTTTGAAATAGAGGAATTTTAATTAGGAATAAAATCACAACTATGTACAATCACGTTTTAAGAGATTTGTCTACAATTGTACGATGTCCGTTTTTTCGTCCGTACGTCGAGCTCAAAAACAGTTGAAACAATCTGGAATTGTGATTCGTGGATCGGAATCAAGGATCAGAATTGTTTTTCTCTTTGAGTGCAATGGAATAAGAAGGCTTGGATCGAGTTTCAATCTTTCCGGAAGTGAGTAGGCGGCATATATTATCCGCCACATCCGCATCCGGAGCCACTGTTCATTCTGTCGCTGGTCGAAATATTTGAAATGCTTTTCTTGTAGGACTTACATTGATCGTTTGTTATTTATAATCAAATAAATATTTTCATAGTATTATTTTAGCAATTTTGTGGATCATTTAGCTCCATGATAACGCAACGGATTGTGGATCATAAGATCTTTAGTTCGAATCCTGTAGCTGACAATTTACTTCACCATCACTAACATATTTGGAGGAGGGGGTGTGACCTTATGGCTACTAACAGTTCTTCATGCAAAAAATATTAAAAGATATATCGTTATATATCACAGATTAATGACGTTTACCACTTTAAAGTAACTGAGATATGCAATTCTCAGCTATAATATACCAAGGACATTGATAATTACCAAATACATAAAAACACTAGTTTTACACATCTTAAAGTCGTCCTGAAACTGTTTGTTTCAGGCCTAGGCCGACAAAAACGGACTTTTATAAGGTTAGGGTTGATATCAATTTGCAGTCAATTTTAGAGATAAATTGTTAATTGTAGGCTCAAATACAAGTAATTAAAAAAAAATCATCAAAATCGGTCAAGCCGTTTAGGAGGAGAAGAATTACAAACACACGGATATCAAGATATTATAAAGAAATATAGAAAATACATAGTTTTAGGTCTCCTGTATCTGTTTTCAACGACGTCTATGTGGATAGGCTGGTCCACAAAACAAAATTATGCACCCCTTAAAAATGGGGTAAATAGCTCCGTGGTAACGTGTCGGACTGTGGATCGTGAGATCCTCAGTTCGAATCCCACTGCCGACAGTTACAAATTTAAATTTACCCCTGTGGTTCCCCCTCCACTAACAACTTTGGGGGCTATGACTTGACGGCTGGTAACCGCATTTCATACGCAAAAATATATCACCTACCGAGATCTGCGTAAGCAGAGTGCCACACCCGTAATGGGTAAAAGGCGTGATGATATATTTATTTATTTTATTTATTTTAAAAAGAAACTTCATTAAAAAAGAAATGTTTTGCGCCATTAAAAAAAAATTAATATCAACAAATGCCCTACTTCAGTTGAAATTTAAATGGAGTTTAACAGATGTTTTGGACACTTTCAGATATGGCGCGTTATCAAATTTGCTTTTATCGACGATTTTTATAGTCTATTAGGATCACGGAATTAACAGTTACAAAAAATACTATCTTTAAGGAATATATTACTTAATTAATGCTTACTTTCGAATTAAAGAACTATGTGATCGAGTGAAAGAAATCGTGAAAAATAGTTTTTAGAAGTTATGTATTTAAAAGTTTCATCTGATGCAATCAGTTCAATCACGGCATAATGATACTTATACGAAACTCCTAGTCAAATTTTCCGTCCGATCTTGTATAACGAGCGGATGTCAGATGCACGATGCACTTCCGTATCCGTTATATAGTACGGTACGTAGTAAAGAGTTGTTTGCTGTTTCATACTATCAGCAGAACTTCCACCAGAAACTTACCACTGTAATGTTGGTGGCTGTTGTATTTACGATACTACGGCAGTAGTTCGAGATGTTTACCTGTATAGTTTACATTTTGTTACGAAGAAATTTAACTATGACTTTAACTTTAACTGGTATGTTATTGAGTGCTTCTGATATATTTAATTTTATATTAAATTATTTCATAATCATAAAAATAACATCGTGTTTCAAGAAAATTTTCAGTTTTCCTTTTGTATGCATTCGTTGAGGAAAATTTTATTTCTTACAAAAGATTAGATTCAATTAAAAAAAAATATTAATTTTGAATATGATTTTATTTATCTTCTTTTTTCTGTTATGAAAGAAAATGAATATATTTTAAATTTTGTTTTTAAAAAATAATGAAAAAGAAGTTTTAATTTAAAATTTTTTTTATTCAAAACGGTATCATTTTGAATTAAAAATACTCCTATATCTTTAAAACTAAATTAATTTTCGTACAAGAATATTTATTAAACCTACAAAAGTTTTAAATTTTTCTCTTCATTTAAGTGGAATCTATTTGTTCCAAGAAAACTTGCAAGTAATTTCTTGGATAAAATAATGTAAAAATTTTTTGGGGAATATTTTTGTACATAAAAATAATGCACTTTGGTAGTGAGACACTTTTTTCATTCTATTTTCCCATTCCATAATTTCCACTTCATTTTTTTCCACCGACCATTTTTTCCATTAACCATTCTTTCCACTGACGATGTTTTCCACTAATCATTTTTTCCACTGACTATTTTCTCCACTGACCATTCCCCCCCCCCCCCCTGATTTTATACGGGCGGGGCGATTGAAAAATGTCATTTTTTGATAAGAAATCTATAGCGGAAGGTATTGTGATACCTACAATCGATTTTTTAAAAACATAAGCATACCTCAATCAATTCTACAAGATATTTTTAATTTTATAAAGTATTTTTTTGGGTTGATTACGTGCGTCTTCTTGTTACATATTTTTGGTATACATGAAGTTACTTACTAGAACTTACCTTGGTTGTCGTATCTAAACATGGACAAGTCCAACAAAACCTAAAATATAATCACGTCTCAGTGGTTCGAAGTTCAGCTTAAATTGCAGGTTCCATAGCCCTGGGTCAGAGATGCACTGTAAATGAAAATAACGAAAAATGAACAAATAAATAAAATAGAAAGTCAGGAATAAATAAATGCTAGGCATCTTGAAATGATTTTATAATTTCAATAATTTAATATTGTGTGATTGCTTACAGTGTAATGTGCACGTCATTCATTGTTCTACTTAAATAATTACATATCCGTATATAAGTTAGTGTTAGTCAACTATTATAGTTCTAAAATTTATCTATGAATATCGTAGAGTATATACATCGTCCATGGTTATTTGGCAGTTTTAGACCCTTCCAGGAGCGGGGTTCGTTCAAGTTGGTTCTATTTATTTACATTTACTCCTGAGCTGAATATTTCGACATTAGAGTTCATTCAAAACCAAAATTGCTTACGTTCACTATTTACAATTTAGTTTTAAAGGTTGCGGCCATTCTAAAATTGCTGTAATTTGTTTTAAGAAAGAATAATGTGATTATAAATACTGCACTTGTCTAGCTAATTAAATATCATCAAACCAATCACCCAATTTGAATGTGGTACTCTGCTTTCACAGATATCGGTGATAAATTGTTATAATTTTCTAAATTTTGTTATAGAAACATAAATCGTTAATCTACCGTAAAACTAATTTTGTTTTAGAATGAACTCTTACAAAACTATTATAATATTCAACGAACACTCAAATATTTCTCAAAGTGTTTGAACGAAATAAGTTTTTGTTATTTTGTGTTATCGATACATCCAGCTCTAATTACTCGTATAATTAATCAACATTTTCAAAATGCGATTCAGTTGAGAAGAAAAGAAATGCAGTGGTGTTACAGAAGTCTATATCGCATTTAGAAATTTATAACAAATTTTTAAAATTATATAAAACAACAGATATTTAACACTGAAGAATACAATAAAATAGTATATTTATCGCCAATAGATGTTTTCTTTTACGTGATAATTCAGCTCAGCTCAGCTTACCTCAAAATAAATCTGTCATAGCCAGATGTACCAACATACATAAATACATAAACTCCATTTTACACGCAACAATAGAGAGACTTATAAAAGAATATTTAAGAGACTGGGTAAAACTCGCATTTCAAGAAGAAAATGTCAAGTCTATAGGTTTTACTCTCTAAAAAGTTGCTATCATAACAAATTGCTAATTGTGACAAAAATGAATCTTTTTTGTCAGTTCATGGAATATTTTCCACTAAACATTGGGCTTTTACCACGAGCTCTGTTTTTGGGTGTTTTAAGATCAGTGTTTTAGGCTCGGTTTTAGCGTTGTACAATGCTCTAAAATTATTTATTTAAAAAATGCTTCAAATAGAAGTTACCGAGTAATATATTGTCTACCTCTTTTATTTGAAATATTTTTTTATAAAATAATTTTTGAAGAATATAGAGTGCTAAAACCGCGTCTAAAACACTGCTCTTAAATCACCCAAAAACAGAGCTCGTGGTACCAGCCATTGACCGATGCGATTTTGTCACAATAAGCAAGTTGATACGATTTTACTCGCTATTTACAAAGTACAATTAGAACACGATAATATCATATGCATTGTTGCTTGAAATACAAATTTTAATAGATACTATTACTTTGAATTAGGTATTCATTTTCTTAAAAATTAAACTAGGTCATAAGGCATGTAAATAAGTTATACATTAATTAAATATTTTTTATTTCCTGGTATTTTGACATCTTAACCGTGATTAAAATACAACAATTTTGTAATAAGTATACAACCAAAATTCGACAACAGCACTCGAACTTACAATATGCTTGCTTAAATTGTTTGAATTTAACAATGAATGTATAAACAAAAAATATACAATTCTGGATTGCAGTGCCCTTTGAATCATTAGTATTCGCATCAGTACTAATTGCAAAACAGTTGCACTTCAACCAGTTGTAAAAAAAGTAAATTCAGAGCAATACAATATAAATATCAAATTGTCAATTAGTTCACACTATGTGCAACTAACCTTAAAATTAAAACATTGTTGGTACAATTGGTAATGTTTTTGTTTTTATTTTACTTTGTAATAATTATATTTTCATGTTTGAAATATAATATATACAATTTGTATTGTTCTATGCGGTTTGATGTTCTTATTATTTAACGTTCTGACAAGCTTATATGATTTGACAGTTATGTACTGAGCTGAACCAAACTAAAAGATTGTAAAAGAGTACCTACTTTAAATATGCTAATGTCAGAATCAGATAGATTTTTTTAATTTATGCGTATGTTATAATTTATATAAACTAGTAACTTGTAGATTTACTTTTGTGAGCAGTAAACTTTATAAATTATTCAATTTGCTTTAAAAAATAAATCTACTTTTTGTGCGTTTAAAGTTCAAATAAAATAAAAATTTCATACACTTTGTATTCCTCTTCAAACATGTTCATTTATACAATTGCGAAAATTATTTAAATATCTAACAATCAACACAAGATTAAAAGCAATGTTAATTGTACAATATTTTACAATAATGAATGATTTCTACAAATTTTACAATACGGCCGAATATAAAAATGTTTATTTAAATACAGGAAAAAGTGAACACATATTTGTGTAAATTCAGTCCGGCACAATTAATTATTAACTCGTTTCTTTAATCCAGCACAAAATTGGATTAAAATGTTTTTATTACAAATAATAAATACACCTACCAACCATGAAATAATATGTATTCGAAAATCCATATAAATATACATTGCCTGATGAACATAAACAAAATATAATTTACAATAAAAATTTATGAAATTTATTTCCCTCAAGAGAGCCCAATCGTGAATTGATGCAAAGAAATGCAAAGATAAATAATATGCCATGAATATAGATGCAATTCACCTCTATACAATAATAACTTTTAAACCACTGAAATACATATAATATAAGTACAGCAACAAAACTGACGTTAAAAATGCGAGCCGAGAGATAGATAGTAGATGGGTTACCTGTCTTTGTTGTACAGTCTATTTAGCAGTTGATGAGAAAAATTACAGAAATTAACATTTAATTACATTGAAATAAAATGTTCTGAATAAAAATTAAATAATACATTAATAAGTATGAGTTCTATTAACTATTATGGAAGTGAATTTAAATGAATTTGCAAATAATTGAACAATGCAAGACTGTGCAACAAATTTTTACATAATAACCGCTAAACAAACGCATAGAACCTGTTTTACCAACAAGTAAGTGGCCTAAATATCTTTGTCTCGTTTTTCGCTTTCATAAAAGTGTACAAGTTAGCGTTCCAGTATTACAGTATTCCAGTGATTAAAACATACTATCATAGCTATAATGAATGTAATTTACTATGTTATTGAATACTTTTTTGTAGCCAAAGAATCAAGATTTTATAATGATAATTTCCCACGACTAGTTTTTAACCAATCATAATGGAAAAACACTTGAAACTTCAACCAATGGAATCAGTATTATACTGATAAAATCCCGTTACCCGGGTTACCCCCTAAAAACCTGGGTTACCCCTAATAATTTCCCGCTACCAAGGAAATAAATAATTGTTACTGTTAATAACTGTCAGTGTGACAATTAATATTTCAAGTTACATTTTGCTTTGTCTTTGGAATTTATCTCATCAAATACCCCGCGACCTCACATTTTCTGAGATAAATTTTAATTTTTAATCACTCATTTTTTTTTGCTTTCAAGTAAAATCACTCAAGCAAACTGCCATTAAGTAATACCCCTCCTCTTTCGGAGTCGGAATTTACCATGTAGTTTGCTTTCGTGATTGTTGCTAAACATTTATCGATAAAATCTTGTGATATTACCCTTAATAAATCTATTTCCATAAAATTTGTAATTCTAAATATTTTCAAAGGTACACAATTTTCAGCAAATTTAAATTTTAAATATCCAAAATATATCTTTGCAGTTATTTATTGATAAGTGTATAGTTTAAATTTGTTAAAAATTGAGTCACGCATAAAGCATCTTTAATGTTTATATCGTAGATATTTATTGTAATACAAATAAATTATAAAATTTTGAAAAAATCATTAAATTGTATTCTGTTCGAGTGTATTATAATCGCTTGTTTATGATATTGTTTTGCGTCTATAAAATGTTTTTTTATGGACTCGTAATCAAGTAACAGGAAAAAGTATATCTCGAAATTATCAAATTTTTTTTAAGGCAACGTTATGTGATAAATATAATTGTCATTCTAGGCTAAGAAAAATAATCTGCAATGTAGTCGAACATAGAATATTGTATGTAATGCACCCTTTTATATGCCTTGTCTATAAAACCCTAAATTATGTACTTGTTACATGAACATGTAGTATGGCAATGGATGTTTGATTAAAATATTGATTCTTTATTTAAAAAAGTATACATAGAACATTGTAAATTACATTTTATTTTGTGTGAGTCCCGTCTTGATGGGGATCGAACTCAGGATCCCATGATCCAAAGTCCGATGCGATATATAGAAGTTCCATAATTAAAAATATACATTTCAGTAATAATATAAATGTTTTGAATTGATAAGATAATGGATAATTTTAATATATTTTGTAATTAACAGATTCCATTAACATCAGTGCCAAGATGTAATAACAAGAGGCTGCATTATTTTGTAAGAATAATACCGACTCGTTCGAACGGGAAAGAAATACTTTGACAGAAACGGGCGCCGTGTCACAATTAATAAAGTAAGAAAATAATATTTTAACATCTCGCCTTTGGGTCGTATCATCGAACAATTCGTATGGAAGTAATTCGATTTGAATTTTCGTTCGCTTTACTTAATTAACGGAGATACCGGTAGATGGCAGGGGCGTCGGGTGCAGGACGTAAGAGAACTCAGCAACGGTCGTCTTTTTTCTTCATTTCTTTTTTGTTTGTACATTCAGAGGTTTGAAAGTTTCTTGATAAAATTTTTAGCATTAATTAAAGTTGGTGAATTCGAGAAAATCTTAAAATTAATATCTTCATAAAAATGCATGGGTCGCACTGGTGCGCCCCTAAAGTAATTTAATAATTATTCGACGACGTACAGTTACAGGATGGAATTTTGTAGCATTGAAAATCGTCGTCTGTTTCTACACCTTTGTGATACACAGATATCTTTTGTAGTTAATTGTGTAGTTTCATATTTAACTTGAATTAAGTATCAAGGACACTATCAAACAATTTTTTCTCGTATTGAAAATATGACACTCGCATGCGCGATGAATAATAAAATGACAGTTTGACAGTTGATACTAATCGGTAAAATGGATGAACAATTATATGCTGTTGGTATTATTCTTACTAATTTACTAGAAATAATAAGTATAATAAATCATTTAAAGTAAGATAATTAATGTTTAAATGTACTAACCCTAAAAATTGTCCAGCTGTCAGTTATGTTATGACTTCAATTGTTTTACTGCACTGAAATCTGTCCAATATTTTAGATCCGTACAAAAAAAATCTTATCGTTTTCAAAATCGTGTGAAATAGCGAATGAAAAATGTGTAGAACACGATACCATATTTCTCGTATTGAATATCGTACGAGAAACAAGATGATATATTGGATCATGTACTACAGGCTTAACATTTTATTTTTAGCTTTTTTCGTAAAGGATTCAATTTAGAAAGAATTTAGAATTTTATATAGAAAAACTATTATTATGACTAATATGATATTTAGAAATTTAGGTTTTGAATTCAATTATATGAAATTTTCAAAAATTCTGTAAGAGAAGTTTAAATTGACATAACCTACAAAATCAATACATATTTTCTTATCATCAATTATAGTCATATTTTAGTTGAAATAATTTTTTTTAGTTTCAATTAACTATTAAGCTTTATAATTTACAAATATCTTGCTCATTCTCAACACAAGAAATTAAAAGCAACAACAAAGAAATGATACTCCATATTATAAATGCTATAAGCAGTAGACTCCAGTATTTTTGTAACGTGAAAATTTGACCTTGAAGCGATAAGCTCCGCCTCCTAGCCTGATTCCAATACCGGCCACTTGATGTAATTACCACAGTAAATTTGCTATTAGCAATAGTCGCACTCCCTGTCGGCACCTTTGATGTTCTGCAACGTGTCCGATTTCCTTGCGCATTTATACTCCGCCTCCTGGTAGACGAAGCGATGGAATTTAAATATACATCAAATTTAAATTGATAAGAAAATTAATACAAGTTACGTGTATTTAACAATTATATATACAAATTATAATTTAAAATATTTTTTAGAATAAAAACTTATTGGCAGCAGTATTGACATCAAGTGGCCGGTATTGGAACTAACCGGCCATTTGGCGGAGTTTATTGCTCCAAGGCCAAATTTTCACGTTACATAAATACCGAGGAGTGCGACCACTGCTAATAGCATTTACACTGTATACAATAAAGACAGATGGCCAAATAACTAGCTCGGATGTAATGTAATTTATAATTTTCCTTTATCCGGAACAGGAAAAGTTAATTAAGTAAATATATAATAAAAAATGTATTCTTTTGTATGGATGTTGTATGTTATGAAATGTCAAATACATGTAATTCTATTCTATGGCATTAATTATTTGATGAAAATTAATATTTATTTAAATAATTTTTCCGCGACTGCTGTAGAAAGTTGATATTTACGCTTAATTTTACTTTGTCAGTCGCTCATCTCGAATAGCAATACGCGACAAATTTTTGTCGTTCGTCACCAATAACAAAGAGCGGTAAAAGTTTTTAAATTTGTTTTTATTAATTCATTACCATGGATGCGAAGTACAAGAACAGCTACAACAATCTATGACAGGAATGTCATACATGTGTATAAACATTCGTAGGAAAAATATTGGGTATAATTCTAGCGCAAAGTATTTACGACAAAACATCTTTGCTCTCTAAACATACAAATAGCTATTTCTTGAAATGTTAATATTTCTAGATTAGAGAAGTTATAAATGAATAAAATAATTGTTGGGTTTCAACCCTTGCAAAAAACGAGACAAGTATGTGAATCAGTTGATCATGGTTACTTGGTTGTGAATCAAGTTGGTGAATTTAGAATAATTGTGATCCACGGATCAGCTTGATGATCGGACCAGCTGATCACTGATCAAGGGTATATTGGCGAATTCTTCTGTTAAAAAAGCTAAATTATTCCGATAGATAAATCAGCACAGTGACCACAGACCATAGCCAGCGCACAAGAAACACGGTCTCCGGATCGATCTACAAAACGTTACAACAAAAAAGTCGTATAAGAAAACGTTCTTTCAGGGAGTAAATTCAGAATACGCCATTGTCGAATGACCGGCGCGGTACAATAGCGCCGTGACGTCTCCTCAACCGTCAAACTCAGACGTGAGCCAATATACGTGGCGTCGACGGCGATGGTGATGGCGTAACCCACGTGTAAACCGCTGCGGTGCCGGAGGAATAAAGGTGTTATAGTGTTGCCGGACATCGGGATAACAAACGTACCTTTCTTAGTTGGGTGCATGTATGAAATACATGCTTGGAAGGTCTTTTGTAAATTAAACCGGAAAATCTAATTTGTTTTTATTTTACAAATGATTCTGCTTAGGATCAGATTTATTAAACGATATATGTTTAAATCTCTGAAACGATTCGGAGGAGTTTGGTAATGTGGGGTTAAATTCTACAGAAAATCAGATTTGATATAGGAAAAATGAATAAGCAGAAAACGCACATCATCAAATAATATTACTAGTAATTACGTTTATGTAGGTTTAGTTATTGTGCATTGCGTATTGCATCACATGTGTGATATTTAGACGCGATTTGTTGCAATGAACACAAATTAACAGAAAACAGGGTAAGTTTTTTTTAAAGTAATCAATTCGTTTTGCTGGTTACTTAATAAATAACTTAAGAGAAAAAATAAATACACGGGCTTATACAGCAAAGAGAGGTTGGAAAATAAAATTGTTACAGGAATGCAAGGTATGGGAAGTTATATTTATATTTTCTTAAATGAAACGAGGTACATTTATTATTGGAATGAATTATTCCCTTTTCAATCATGTTACATGTATAAAATAAAATTTCAGGTAGGTTGTTGAACAAAAGAAGTTGTCGTTAGTTTCATGGATACTCTTGTCAACAATAGTTTTGCTTCAGCAAGAATTAACAAATAAATATTAGGAGAATTTTAACGTTATTGTTTTGTATGGAGAGTGTACAGGGAATCTATCTGCTACTATACGAAGATTTTCGGAACTTTACACCCAACCCGCCAGTTGATAAGAACAATTTTTGGCATTGTTGATAGGAGAATTAATAAAACAAACAGTAACTTCTTTTGTTTAATAGCCTACCTAAAATGTTGTTTTCTATATTAAAGATGTTAATGTTTTTTGGACTTTGTGATCTTAATTTTAATTTTATGTATTGGAACATGGTACATCATTGAAAAGGGAATATTTCGGGCTATACATTCCAATAACAAAAAGCACCTCGTTCCCTTTAAGAAAATATATCTTTAATTCATTCCTGTCACTTTCCCCTAACAATTTTATCTTACCAACCGTACAATTATGTACCTACTCCTTGCTGTATAAGCTCGTGTATCTATTTTTTCTCTAAAGTTATTAGGTATCTAACAAAACGAAGTGGTTGCTTTAAATAAGTCATCCTATATATTATAAAACACGGGAACACAAGGAACACAAATTACAACTGAACACAATAAAGTCTGACAGATTTATATGAATATTGGATGTATACGTGATCATTTATCAGTAGCAGCAACGTCTGAAGCAAATATGATTTTTAAAAGTTCTGATTGTATTAACATATATTTTTTTAATTTAACTAATATTTTTTTACTCGTTCTTTTTTAATCATAAGCATACCTGAATCAATTGTATCAGTTATTTTTCAAAAAAATTTATTTCATGTTGATGAAGTGCGTTTTTACTTAACAATTTTTCGTATACAATGTCTTCAAAAAGTTGTGGAACTGTGAAATATCTCGAGAAATACACACATCGAATAAAAAAAACACAGGTTTAATATTTTTCAAAAACATATCTTATGTCACCAAGCACGATCCCACACCGCTACCCCCTGGGGGAATGGCGAAGGGCTAATTTGAAATCTTCAGTGGGAACCATGACAATAATTATATTTCTGATTACAGCAAATCGGAAAAAAGTTTCGTACGAAACCTACTTAGTTTTAGCCGTACTATCCGTACATAAAAAATGGGGGTTCCCATTTAAGATTTCAAAATGGCCCTCCGCCCCACCCCCAGGGGAGGAAAAATATTAAACACATGTTGTTTTGTTTTTTGATTCGATGTGTATTTCTCGAGATATTTCACCGTTCGGAAACTTTTTGAATATCCTATATAATAACTGCTTGCAAACGATACGATAACAAGGTATTTAGTACGAATACGATGGATTGTTTTACTGTCAAGAAGGCTTAGAAAGATGCAAATTTCAAAACGAGTTAGCATAAAGTATTATTTGGAATTGACTTGACAGGGATTTCTTAGGGTTGTATTTATTGTCACACATGTTTTTGATACTTTTGTTAGATTTTTAGTTTTTTACTGAAACTAGGTTATTAGAGATGTATCATTCGTATTGACATGTTTATGTTTCCGAGCTTGAGCTAGATTATTTTCGATGACAGCGCGCTGGGATTTGTCTCTTGGTTCTTCTGTGTTACTATTAAATTAGCGTTGTGGCCATTTTGAAACTAATTGTGTTAGTTAATAAGCCACCTGGGAAGTTTATACAATAACTATGTTGTCGTTTAAGCTGTACCGCATGTTACAGCTGTGCTGCTACAAAATTTTTCTAATTAATTTTTAAAAGTAGGACAAAATATTAAAGTTTAATTGTAGGTACATTTAGATAATCATCTTCTATTCCATAAAAAGGAAGTAGAGCTCGTTCCGGATGCAATATTTGAAATGATATGATTGCAAATGTATCTGCTGCAGGTAATTTTTGTTATCAAGACACAATTAAACTGCATCTACCAAATAGACAAACTTATTCCATTCGATAGCAAGGGTATGTGCGATAACGGGACTAAATATCTAGCACCTGTAATAGACACACATGCATACAAAGTCTTACTCAATGTTGTGAATTCATTACAAATTACAACGTTCAATTCAACAGTCACACGGATAGCAGCGAAGCCGGTATCACACTATCGCGAAAATGCTCGCAGAGTACGCTAGTGAACAGTTGAATGTGTACAGGGAAACAATAGTGTTGTTTTTCACTCAAAACAACGATGCAGAATCCAGAGGGAGCGATTGAGAATGAGCATGTCGCGATGTAGCGCGCTTGTAAGTTCTAAAGCTGCAGCACAGTGCAGCGAGCTCTGATTTTAGAACGACTATCTGCTTAATGATTTTCAACAAGTTTGCAAGTTTACAGGAAGGTTAACCGAAGACCAAACACTGAAACGAGATATCGGTAGGATTATCGTTACACGTTTGTGTGCACTACTGGCTTTTAATTATAAAAGAAACTCTGACAATAGTGTTTCATAAAAGAAATTTTCAGTAATAATATAACGGAGAGTGCGAAAATGATTTCGTGACTGTATCGGAAGTTACATGCATACAATTTGAATTAAATTACACATTCACAACAGATGTAGTTCTTTATTTTTATTGATAGTGTAACCAGGTTTTATTATCATTGTTCTAAGTCTTCGTTTTTTAATACATTTCATTTATTAAACCTTCCCGCAATATACCAATAATAGTGATTGCTGTCCATTTCCAATGGAAAAAGTTTGAGAAAAAAAAAACTGGAGAATTTTTTATAATAGCAAGAGAGCAAAAGTGACGATTTTGAACCAAATGATTGGTTTATTTCAAATGTGGGAAATATATGAAGGAATTTTATTTTGCCGAAAAAAAAAACTATTTGCATTGATAAATGATATGATTAAAATCGTGAGCCGAAAGCGAGGGATTTTGTTATTCCATTTACCGAGGAATGTTACTTACCTAAAAGCAACAATTTTGAGAACAAATTTTCCTACAAAATAATAAACCCGAAGAATATTTCTAAATAAGCTATTATATAAAAAAAATTCTTGGTAAATTGTAAATAAAAATACAATAAGCAACCAATATTTTGTCACATATGGTATAGTCGTGGAAATTTCATTTAAAAATGCGTTTGAACATTTTTCTAAATTTTACCTCTGTAACATGTATGTACGTGATGGGCCAAAAGTAACGAAACTAATTTGTTTATTTTATACGTGGGAAATAATATAATTTATAGAACTATCGAATTATATTTACTTAGACTATTTTTATCCACAAATTCAAAACTAAATATGAGGTTGACAATAATGCGTTGCGCATAAACTCCTATGTGACATTAACATTGTTATTTAAATACAACGTGCTTAAGTGTTAGTAGCGATTTTTGATATTTGCGATTTTCTGGAGCAACGATGCAACACAAAATTTTGCATAAAACGGGGGATATTTTCAAAGAACCACAAAAAGAGACAACTCGTCAGTTTTGTGCCAAAAATCAGATGATTATTCTCCCTCAGCTTTCTTACTCCACTCGCCAAACCTGGCTCATTAAGATTTTTTTCCTATTACCGAAATTAAAATCAGAAGTGACATGATGCCCTTTTCAGACTCTTGATGACATCAAAGCAAATTCGTCACAGATCTTAAAAGTCATTTCAAATAAAACGATCCAGAACTGCTTTGCGAAATGGAAACGTGTGTAAATACGGCAGGGGACTACTTTGAAAAAAACAAGGACCAATAATCTGTAAAATTAATAATAAAGTTTAAATAAATTAAGTCCGGTTATTTTCTAAACATACCTCGTATTGCAACTATAACAATTATAGAAACAGTAACTACCGAAACCATTTCGTTTCTTTGTACAGATTTTATTTAATATTTCTCATCTTCGTTATGTATTTGGGTGGGTAAAATGAAGACGCATTAATTTTTCCAATACCAACTTAGCCACCTGTATATTTCAATAAACATCAAACAATTAGATGGCTAGAAGGCTAGATGCTACTCGTTAAACTATAGTTATTTTGTTAATAAAGGATCATGTTATAGAAAAAATTTCAATTTTTCATTTTATAATGGATGAAATAACTACTCAGGACTACAGGAAATGTGTGGAAAATATTTTACTGCAGTCCCGATTTCTGAGTAGTAATTTCATGTATTATATTCTTACCAATCGCTTAACCTTGTCTATTTTCATTTTATTTTTGAGGTGGTGTTCAGTTTTGCAGCAGTCTAAAATTCCAGGTGACTGCATGTAAAAGTATTATTGATTACACCTTCCGATCGAGAATGCGCGGTAACAATTTGTGTGTATTGAAACAGAAACGCAGACGCAGACCACTTATTACAGCCCGTTTTTTCTACATTTCAGTTTTTCTCATCATTTATTCACATTGATCCTTGTATATTTCTCATTTTCCCATGTCAGATCTGAATATAAATATTTATTGGAAGGTATCATTACTGGAAGTAACTTTTCGGGAGCATTTTTGCATCCTTTTGAGATGAAATATTTGACAGAGGCGCGTGAATATTACACGAGAGACGGAATAAGGAATGAGCACGTGATCGTGAACGTGAAACGTACATAGGTACAGACGCACCCATCACCCATGCTGATATGGATCCGAATAAACATATGTGCGAGTAACGGTTTACAGTGTTCAGCATATAAATTGAATGCATAATCTCCAATTTAGAATATATTACACAATTAGTAGAAGCGTTGCTTGCGCTCGATGAGCCCAATATCAAATATTTGTCAACATGTACAGTTCAGCAAAAAAAAAAGAAGTTTTGGTTTAACAATATGGTGGGCGAGAAAATAATGTCAAATGAAAAATATAAATGTAGTTTTCGAGTAAATACTTGTTTCATGTAATAATTTAGTTACTTACTCGTATGTTGCAATAACCAATAGTATTTTACAAATTAAATACAGAAATTTCATTGTTTTATGTAATATAACCATTTATAGATCATTTCAGAATGATGTTATCTGCTCCTTAAGACCGTAATTATAACCTAATTTTTTATATATTTTCCAAATTAATTTTAATAAATTGCAACAAGAACATATTTAGTAAATATTATTATACTATTATTTTTTTGTAGTAAATATTACCATAAACAATATAAATCACAAATCGTTGCCTGAATTAAATTAATGAATGAAAATTGATTTTAACCGCGTATCATTTTGTGAATAAAAACTACCTTACTAATAATATTAATTTGTTTAACTAGGCACCAAAATAATTTACAGCAGCCGTTTCATTGTCTAGGCGAAGCTATAAATCTGTGTTTCGTTCCGAGTATAACATACGTATAATTTTTTTTGGCTAATTGCAATTAATTAGTGTTTATTTATAATACATATTTTGAAGGTTATCGCTGTTAAATTGCGTTGAAATGCGTTTGTTGAACGGTTGCTATGCATTTGTTGACGGTTACTATACATTTGTTGAGCGGTTGCTATGTAAAATATTTTTACAATCTTGGCATAAAAGTGACACTTAACAGACTGTTAGCAGTCCGTAAAATGTCACCTCTAATGTTAAACGGCAAAAAAATATGTTTATATACAATCGTTTAATAATGTATCAATTTCGGGCTTTAAAAAAGTTGGAAAATCAATAATTCCTATCTTTCACTTTCCAACCTGTGAAATCAGTCCATTTTTGCAAGCATTAAATAGAAATCGTACGCTTTGTTCAGGGCAATTAATTTTTTTGTGTGCACACAGCATACATACATACATCAAGACGATTTCCGGTCATCGTAGATTTAAACTATGTTTTTACTCTTTTAACAAACAAACAATTTTAGCAGGGTAAAAAATTCTTTGCCTTTTCTGGTAATAAAATTATAAAACGTTAAATTAACACCTAGTCGGAATTGAAGTGAGAGTCTTTTGTTTCGTAGTTTTTATTTAATACAATGTGCAGCACGAATATTCTCATACTCAAGTGTGACTGGCCGATCGACAGTCGATCATATTTTATGATGTTCCGCATCTTAATCCGGGTATGGACAGCACCAAAGTACAGTTTATTTTTCTTGCGGTGCGGTTCACGTCACTATCTTCTATATCTATATATCTTCTATATAAATAGTGGGAGAACGTGAGAAAGAAGATAGTGACGTAAACCACACCACAAGAAAAATAAACTGTACTACAAACAACACAACCAATTTGACGAGTGTTAAAAAATAATATACTATTGTTCTTACAATTCTTGGCACCAGGTACCTTACTTGTTAGCTTGAAATAAATAAAATAAAAAAAAAAACAAATTAGTCTGACCACATGACTATAGACTACCAACTGATAGCTGTAAGTTTAGTTTTTTATCAATAAAATTTTACATTATTTCACATATATCAAAGTATTGATGTTATAGAAACAGTTTTTATTTACAAAAAAAAAAAACTCTTTTCCCATGTTAAATGCACTTGAAAATATTACACTGAAATCCATGAATTGTAACGAATATAGACCTGTTGAAATCTGTCGGAGTGACGACACACCCTATGAGTACACGGTGCCGTTTCTCGAACATTCTCGAAAGTGCCTGGAATGATCGCGAGGCCGCAACACAGAAATATATGAAGGGTCGCCGAGCGAACAGCGCTCAGTCTAGTCAAAACCGTCAGTGAGTGTGAATAAATATTCGACGTGATAAGGCTCATTACAAATAAATAATCGGTTGAAATAAATAGTTGTTATGTAAATAAATGTAATTATTCGTGTTTGTGGAAATAAATAAATCAATTTTGTTTAAGTTAATCTCGTGTATATTATTAACTTCACCGAACCCGAGTAACGACTAAAACGTTTCAATATAAACTACAATTTAATTTTTAAAACTAAATGTACGAGTGACTAGCGGTCTCCTGAGCGTGTATCAAAAATTCCAATAATATCAATTAAAAATAAGAGCTCAGATAGTTTTTTATATCTTGTAAACTATGAATTTCAATTATGAGTCATTAAATTGACATTCAAGCTGGAAATAAATAAAATATTTTACGTTTTAAAATAGTCATAAATCAAAACATTAACCTAGAACTTTAACATTTCTGTTTTAGTATTATCCTGTGTATATCACCCTTACAAAAATAATAAACGAGGCCACAGGACTGGTGTCGCGAGTACGTTAGCTCAGGCTGCTGATGCAGCGCGATGTAACCACCAACAAATGGAATGGGCGACACTGTGACACGTAATATATTCCCGAAACAACTGCTAGGGATTTTTTACTTCTGACGGTCATAATTCGTGAGGGACGTGACAGGAAAGCGGTGCGCAAACTATGTTCGAAAATCGTCTGAATCTCTAAAGGAAATGTTTTACTTTCATTACAACTTTTAAATAGATGATAAATGTGGTTCCTTCATCATGATTTCTCGCGATGAAATAGCTATTTATATTAGTGCACACTTATGTTATGCGGAAACCGAGATCAACCAAGAGGTTTGTACAAAATTTTTTGTATGAAAAATACTAAACTAATAATTACACAGTCCGTACAAAGGAACGAAATTGCTCCATGAGTTAATATTGTTAATTGTCAAAGTTGCACTACAAATATAAACATACATAATAATTCGTCTAAAATTAAAACAATGGAGTCCTTCACTATTTAATTTGTTTTAAACTTATCTAAATTAAATACTATATGCAGTTTTTAAAAAATTATTAATTGTTATTCATTAAGCCCCAATATTTTGTTCAAATGTTGTGACGTCAGTGCTGTTGTGTGTGGTTCTCAAACAGTAGAGATTGTGAGCAATTTGATTGTTTATAAAAATATTTAAATGGAATTAAAATAACTTATCGAGGTAAATAATTAAACTATACATCAAAACCATTTATTCCAGGGAGAAAAATAAACTTTAAGATTATTTTAGTCAAATGTTTGATTACCACTGACAAATTTTGCTAACCTATGATTAGAAAGAATAAATGTGTGAGAGAGAAATTTAATCAAAGTAACATAATTCTTTGACGCCGGAAGTACTAAAACTCAAATATCTTAATAAGCAATAATATTTTTTAAACTTCTATATAGTACTATGTTTTTGAGTCTACTTATAATATAAATGACTTATGACTTACATGCCATTTTGTGACTAGTGAAGGACCCCATTGTTATATTTTTAATATTTACCATATTTAGATACATGTAAATTTAAATATAATAAACATGTTTAATTTCTATTTTGTGTTGTGACAGCAACTAACATTAATAATTTCACTGCTGCCACGAACTGTCATGTGGGGTAAAAATTATTGGTAATATTGATAACAAAATTTATTATTTTAAAATTAAATATCATTCATATTCCACTATTATATTAAATAATATTATGTAAAGGAATGTTTAAAATACTACATTTTTTAAATGCTTTTGTAGGAAGAATGTTTTTGTTAGAATTTCGGGGAATGTCTTCAAAACACGAATACGCAAAAACAGAATGAAATGTAACCGAATACGCATGCACAGAATATGCAAAAACCGAAAGGTTACAGAATAGCACGAAATATTCAAAAACAGAATATGCATTTCCTGAAAAAGTGGGCGTGGTTCTTTGGTTGGTCTACTTTAGGCAATTACCGCTAGATAAAATCACAGACGTACGATTTTAAATGTTAAATTGACAGTTAAATAATTATTTTTATAATGCAGTGAACAATATGTAAAAACCATTGATGAACCAGCATTTTTGCGAGCACATTTACGTGCTATCAAATTAGAAAAACCTTTAATTTAGTAGTTTAGTTAGTCAGATTTATCGTCAAATATATAAATGAATAATGTCTCATTGTTTTTAGATATCTAGTTGTCATTATTAGTGTGGGGATCTATAACTTTGTGCTTGTCAACATACCATGTCATAATAAATAGCTGATTTTATGTAAACATACATTTTTCTGATTTTTGTAAAAAATCTATATACCAATTATATAATTATTTAAGAATATATCAATTGTAAAATTGAATAGAATTTATTGTAATATATAGCATTCAAACATCCAATTTTTCGGATAATTACTTTTTAGATATTCAAAGTAAGAAAGTCGAATCAAAATGCAATTTTTATTATGTTACAAATATTAAAAATAATAAATTCATAAATTCATTACAAGAACCATTTTGATATTGTTGATATATATAATACTTTTGATTTTATCAACAAAAGAGGTTCTTTTACTTTCGTCACAATTTCTTTAATATTTTACAGCACTACTATCATATTGAACAGTATTTTGAATTGATGTGAATAAAACGTATAACAACAGTGACAGAATCAAATTTTAAAATACTATTAGTGAAGGTACCTAACTAATGTCATATTAACATTTAGCGGTGATTGTTTAAAGTAGACCAACCAAAGAGCCACGCCCATTTTATCGGGAAATGCATATTCTGTTTTTGAATATTTCGTGCCATTCTGTAACCTTTCGGTTTTTGCATATTCTGTGCATGCGTCTTCGGTTACATTTCATTCTGTTTTTGCGTATTCGGGTTTTGCCCGTACACCCGAATTTCGCGAACGTTTATCTGGCGGAGACGTTGGAAATGACATTTCGGACATTGCTTAGGCTTAGGGGACGCGAAACAACACATATTAACTTATGAGTACAAAAATTGTATTATAACAATATATGTCCGAAATGTCATTTCTCAGGTGTCTACCAGATAAGAGTGCTGAAAATTTAGAAAAAAAAACTCTTATTTTTAAAACATTATTTAAAAAACTACTTATAAAAAATAATAAAAATTAAGGAAATTGTGGAGTATAGACTGAAAATTTATTTTAAAATAATAAACTTAGTACAGTTGGTTTAAAATTTTGATTTAGAAAGAACAAGAAAAAAACTTACTTGGTACGCATGATTAATATGAAAAAAAATCTCCACAATAAAAAGAGCTTTATAGTTTTTCAGGTCTTTCTCCTTATCTATCACTATAAAGGTAAGAATAAAAATAGAGGGAGTTCTTGAAACCGTGTGGGAAATGTTTGGTTCCACTTATAAATTCCTACTTGTGTTAAATTTACATTAAAGATATTATTAACTTAAAATTTGATAGAGTTGGATGCAGTAGTTGATCTGGGAAATAAAATAAAATAACTAACACTTGTTGTTAGCTAACTAATGATTAAACATTAAAATAATTTGAAAATATTGTAATTTAGGTGGTCTATTTATATGGGGCAACAATTGTTAAAGTTAACTGAAGTCGCAGATCTATAAGAGATTTTGAAATACTATAAGTGCCTGAGTGAAATACATAGAAGACCTGAGCATAAAAATTTTCAAGATTAATTTTTTGTTCATAAGTTAGTCACCTATTTTCCGCATGATTTCAAGTACCGCTATTTCGCCATAAAGTTACATAGCGAAATAGTTCATACTTAAACTAAGGTGAAAAAACTATCTTAAAATATCAAGCCAGTCATACAATGTCCAAGAGCGATTTTTAGATTTTCAATTGTAATTGTTGGATTTTCTGTGTTCCTACAGTACTGATGAAGGATTAATAAAATCCGAAACATTTACTTCTGGAAGATGTTTTAAAAAATTTTCCACTTTAATTTAACCAACGCCCGTTGAACCATTGTTACTTACAATAAATGTTACTGGATATGGCCATCAATCTTTCTTAAAATAACATTTATCATAGAAATTATATAACTTGATGTGAGAACTATTTGACGGTAGGTAGTGTGTTGCTCATATAAAACTTCTTTCAGTATCGATTAAATAAGTGAAATGAAATGAGTTCGGAACATTTAGCGCTTCTAATACCCGTTATATTTTTGTGAAATTATTTTTTTACATTGTTTATTTTTGCGCAAAGCGCAAATGGTGTATATAGAAAAACGAATTTTGTGGTGCATATATTTCAATTAATTTCAACGTGGAAATAATACGAGAATATTACTGGAGCGAAAATTTATTTAGCACAATTATTTTTATGAAAAATAGACGGCGAAATATTTACATGCAGTATATTTTTTTGTTTTATGCACGAGTGCAAGTAACAACGAAAATGGTATATGAAATATAAATCTATAGAAAGTCTTTTTGTTGTATATTGCATGATAATTTAAAATATTTCATAAATACTTTGAATGGTTGAATACAGTTCGTTTAGTATCTAGGAGTTGTAAACAATAACAACAAACAACATTTGCATCACTGGTTTTAATATATGACTTTTAATTTGTAATATTAATTACCATGATGAATTATTGTTTGTAATTATTTATATTATATATTGAATACTGTGCATACCGCAGAAATTATTAATTGCATCAAATGGATATAATTAAATAATTATAATATTTCTCAATTGAATTTAATTAATATGTTGCTATATTTTGCTATTTAATCGATTAGAACAATTTTATTATATTTGGTAAATACAATTTGTTTGTGTATATGTAGACTACCTTATAATTATAATTTATTGATTAAATAATTATGATAATCTGAAAACAATATTATATTTTGATTACAATGTTTTATTTAAGTAAATATATAATATAGTTGGTTCCAAGTCATATAGGAGTGACGTCATTGACGTGAATTAAATGACATTGACGAAAATGATTTAACTCTCATACAGCTGTGTATTGAATCGCTAGTTGCCAGCAGTAACATAATGTTTTAGAAAATGTTCAATATTTAAATAAGTAAATATTTACATCATAATTTACAGAAGTTGTAAGTAGTAATTTTCATATTAAATTGTATATTCCATTTGAGAATGCGAGAGAGTGAGAGTAATAAATCAGTCTATCAAAGACATTCCAGTGGCGCATCAATAATTATTTATTCAGGGATTTATCACATTATTATAGCTGCGAATCGAGGTAATACAGTCAGAGACGTCGGAAGTAATTTTTTTCAGGGGGTGGGGCGAATTTGGAAGAAATTTCTTGGATAAAATAGTACAAATTTTAACTATACTAATTTTTTGGGTACTGTATTTGTTAACAAAAATTATGTACTTTGGTAGTGAAATACTTTTTTCATTCTATTTTTTCCATTCTACAATTTTCACACTATTTTTTCCACTAACCATTTTTGCTACTATTTTTTTTCCTATTCAGTTTTATTTTATAATAATTCACAATACATTTAAAATTGAATATTGTGGCCAATGGTACGGAGATACTCCAAGTAATTTGGCCCTTCTCTTTTCTAAACAATTTTCATTAAAAATGAGTTGGTACTGTGATTCGAGTTTGTCGAGAGTGAGCTGTGTTGGCTTCGGGTTTGTTTGTGAAATGTGCGCGCGAAGCGAATTTACCTACAAATAATTTCCATTAAAAATGAGCACTGTGATTCGTGATTGTCGAGCGTGAGTTGTGTAGGTTAGGGTTTATATATTAAAAGTGCAAGCGAAATAATCTTACCTTGCCTTTGTTAGTTTAATATTCATATTTTCGAATTTGCTCGAACGAATGTCCATCTTCAATAAAAAGAAAACTTTTGGAATGGAAAACAAAATTAGTGAAAAAAAGAACTGCAGAAAAATCTAGTGAAAAAGTAGAATGTAAAAAGTATTGTAAAATCATGCACACAGTTTCAGCATTTTCTACCAATTACTTTAGGCTTAAGTAAAGGGTGAAGTAGCGCGAAACACCACTAGTTTAAAATTGGATAATGTAATATAATATAAAATAGTAATATAAATACTTAAACAGATCACTCCAAAAAATCCAATCTACGTCTACGTTACGATTCAAAAGGGATTATCGGAACGTAACATAAATGATGTGTTTCTATTGTTGGAGAAGTAAGTTTCGTTCTAGGTGTAAAGCAAGCGGCATTCTATGAGCATCCTAGTAAAGTTATATCTTATTTTTCTGGTGGATTTATTTGCCAATATTGCTCTTGCAAATTTTAAGTTATTACAGTCTCATATTATTATACGACATATAATTTTATAAACAAATTGCTGCTGACAACAACTTTTCAAGTCGGTAATGCATTTTATCAGGACCTAATTTTTAATGTTAAGTAAGTATATCAAAGATTAAAAAATCCGTAACAGTCAGTCAGTAATTGTAATGTATTATTTCTGTGTTTACAAATTCAAATTTTCATACTGAATTCGTTACCCCAGTACCATCTATCATCAGTCTTCTTAACCTTAAAATCAAGTTCTACTCCATAGAATTATTTGATGACGGTCATATGTAGTCATTCTTATATGACTTGGGCCCAACTATACCAAAACTTCATTGTGAACAACATATAACTGGGACTGAATCCATATTTTAACATTAAGTATTAAAACATGTACTTATAAAAGTTGCGGAACAACGCGATAATGGTTTAATGCTGCAAATGATTATATGAAACATTTGCTAAATTTTGATTTGTTTGGAAAACTTCAATGTGGTTACACCGTACACATCAAATAAACCTGAATTTGAATATTTAATATTTACACTTGATACAATGACATGTTTGATATATCGAATAAATATTACACTTGTTTGTTTTAATTGTTGAAACACATCTTTTTGATTGAAATAACATATTTATTGCTAATTTGAAATTATCATTTTGTTCATATCGAGGTTTATTCATATATTTACTATTATTATTTTTATTAGAATTAGAAGTATTTTGAATTAATAAGTAAATGGGGTTAGATTGATTCTGATTGATAACAGTGGAAGTGGAATGAATGAGATATCGAATGACAGATATCCTCAATCTTTACTTTGACTTAAATAATCATAGAGTAATATTAATATTATAATCAGAGACTATAAATGCAGGGGGAACAATTCGTGAAGAGGATATTTAAACGTACTGTTTTTGGTGCCTTCTATTTTTTAGTTGTGGTATGTATGGCCTCAAAACTGTCAAATGGAAACATATAACCTCAAAATGGTAAGTAAATATTATATTGAATCATGAAACTACTATGATTTCTCTAGGTGATGGGACAAAAACGAAAGAAAATTTTAGATTTATGACAAGTAACATTTTTTCAAATGTGACAAATATAAAGTTAAGCTAATAGATAAAATATTATAACTCCTGTCTGTTTTCGCACTGATGCACTTCGCCTATTCCTCACTTGCTATCTCTTTCGCATTAATTGTAAAGCTGCGTTCAGTGTTATCCAATTAGCAATTATTATTATCCATTAGAATTCACAGTTGAACTTTGACTTGTGAGAACCAACGCTAGCGTTCTCACCAACAAAATTAGGACGTTAATTGTAAGTACTGATACTAATTCAGAAGATTGCAAACTAAAACGTTTTCACTATAAATTTGTAGGATAGAGATATCAAGCGTCTGTTTCTTTCATTCTCTAAACGTCAAATAGAATAGAACCTAACTACATAATTAATAAAATAGAAAATAGCGTGCCATGATTTTTTTTAAATAGGTGTTTCGTATAAATTGTATAATTTATACTACTTTCATTTATCATTATACCAAATTTATGTCTGATTACTTCAACAATATTTCAATAGATGTCACTTCCATTAGGTTGTAACACAGTAAAAAATTTATAGTCAAAAATGACAAAATTTTAACAAAATTTTTAGTCCCAGACGATTCACCGTTAATTTTTGTTAATTTAAAAAGTTTCAAATTTGATAGCAAGTAACAAATTATTTTTGTTTATTTCGTAACAAAATATATTTGTATTTTAAATACTTATTTTTATGTGTTTTTGACTAAATATTTTAGAAATTATATTTAAGCAGAACACTAAGTCGTAGTTATTATAACAAATGAAGTTGTTACAAAAGACTTTCTTTAACAATTTCAAATTGATAAGTTAGTCCAGCATTATACATAAAAATCTGATGTGCCAGCACATAACCTCCCGCCCAATACTACTCTTAAACGGTACAAAATAGTATTTAATGATACAAAAACATACCTTCTTATTTGTTTATTTTCTATTTATATTTGAGAAATTTTATTTTATTTCGTACCTATATTTATTTAAATTTTTGACGTATATTTCACTAAGAAAACAGCTTCACAATCAAAATGACATGTGTCACATTTAATAAAAAATTAAAAAATTTTAAGTGTTTCCATGGTGTACAAGGACTGCAAGATTTATAAAATCTAATTTCTTTATATTTTATTATCTCTAAATATAATGAAAATTAATAAAGTTAGTGTAATCAATACACATGTAAAATTAAATATTCTACAACTTTCAAAATAACATAAATTGTTGAAAAAGCAAATTTAACCGTGTTTTTCACGAAAAACTGTTAAGGGCTTCAAGTAAACTGCTACTTCCGGTTAACCAATTTTATCCAAAATCTAATCAGCTCTTCATTTAAATATAAGAAGCAAAAATTCACAAAATTATATTTTTTGGCATTATAGTATTTGAGTTATGCGAGACGAAAAAATTGCCACAGACTACACACACACACACATACATATATACATACATACATACATACAGACATCATCGCGAAAATAGTAAAAAAAATTGTAGGGACTCTAAAACGTGCTTATTCATTGAAAACTCACTACCCAATTTTTTGACCAAAAACAATACCTCCCTTACTTAGAGGTAGGCGGGAGGTAAAAACAACATTTTCTCTTGTTAAAAATTGCGAATTGATAAAATTTTAATTTAACTAATTGTCATATTAGTACTAATTGTTAATTTAATACAATATATCTGTCAATATTTAAAAAAAAATTAACAAATCGCAAATAAAATTTTTTACTCTGGAAATTAAATATAATCCCCATTTAAAATCGGCAATTCCCGAACTACTCGTATATAAGATAGATTTTCTGAAAATTTACCAAACTTTTTTGTAAACACTTATAATTGCTTAGTAAATATTCGTGTTTAGTTAATTGTTGACATTTTCAGAAAACGTATGTTATGGCCTCAGCTTACGGAATAGTTCGGAAAATTCTACGATACTTCTTTTACCATGTGGTAATTTTGATTGATAATTGAATCTCTCTGAGTGCATCTTAATTGGAAAGCTTGGAGTTTGCAAGCTTCTAAATCTCTTCTTATCAATTAATGTTTTTATTTTGTAGGTGTGAACGATAGCATTGGTTCCTATAAGTCAAATCGAACTGTTAATTCTAATTGTAAATCATAATTGATAATTGAGTATCTCTGAATGTAGGTTAATAGAATAAAAAAAAATAAAAGAAAAACAGTAAGGACGCCATTCGTGAGAGTACAGGGTACATCTCATTGTTTCTAAGCATTTGAGTTGCCGAAGGCGTAGGAGAAATTGGGACACCTGTATATTTAAATATCTCCTCAACGCAGAACAACGTATTCCATTCAATAATTAAGCAAGCGTATTTCTGTTCGGCCGGGTGTATGTGATACTGTCACGTGACGGTTATATGAGGTTCGCACATATTTGCGCATGTACCTCTGCAAACATAGAATACGGCGTGACACACCTAGCCTATATAGTGTGTATTATCTCAGGATATTCCTGGAGGATGTACTGTGACGTCACACGCACCCGACTTTAATATATTCACGTATTCAAAGGGTAGTTGACGTTTACAGTGCGTGTGTCATGTTTTGGAAATTTATATGCTAATTTTTAACTCGTTTGTTGCTCAACTCGTTTCACTACCAACTGACATTATGGCATTATGTTTGCATTTATACAGGTAGATGGCACAGAGAAAGTTTAGTAACTTTACCGAAGTCGAAAACCGATATTATTTCCTGACAGGAATACATATTACACGAGAACATACTAAATTATAATGACCTATATGAAGAAATTTAAAAAGCAAATCCTCAATAATTCTTATTAGTTTGAAAGAAACAATTTATATAATACTTGTTTGAATATGTGACGTCATCACGGGTTTTTTATGACCATACCTGCATGGCAACGTAATTTGTCAGCGATAACCTTCAAAATATGTATATAAAATAGTCACTGAATTAATACTAATTCCAAATCGGCAAAAAAATACGTGTTCAACTCGACATCAAACAGATTTATAGCTTCGGCTTCGGCTCGTCAATGAAACAGCAGGCTGCTTTAAATCTGGTATTTTGGTGCCTAGTTAAACAAATAACTATTGTCGAGAATAAAAATGCATCACGTGCAATTATCAAATAATTAAATTAGGATTTAATGATTTAAATGTATACGCACGTACTTTTAATTTTAACTACAGAATATTAGAACGAGCGAAACGTATTTTTAAGGTTAAAAACAAGCTCCTATACAATTTTATTTTCTTTCTCCACTGTTTATTTTTCCCTAATTATAAAGAATACTAACAAGTGAACATTACAAACCCCTTCAAAATAAAAAATAAACAAAAGTATGTAGTTTGGAACAAAAGCTGAATTGCTCAACAAAACAAAATCACATCTTGCAAACAGAGCAGAAGACAACAAAACAGAAGAACAGATACAGTTTATAACAACAGCAGGGAAACTTGACCCCGTTACATAAATCATTCGCAATCTCTTGGCCGCGGGGTAGAAGACGAGGAGGTGGACAATGCACATGCGCAAGTGATGACGGTTGTGGATGGATTGCAGAATGCATACATACATCGCTAAATTAAACCGAGCTTCTGCGACCTGGTTTCTGGATCAGTAATGAACGCGCGTTTTTCTGATGGAAATAAATTTTGTTCTGTATGGACTGTAGAGATAAGAGTGATTACATGGAGCTTAATGTTGCACTGTAGCAGGGTTTCAATTACCGAAGAATGTCGCGACGAAATGTATCTGAGAAATAATCGAAAAATGGCGGAAAATTTTTGGACAGTTAAAACAATTTGAACTATAATTCTAATCCGCAATTTCCCGATTTTACCAAAATATTAACATACTGTTTCTTGCAGTCAGTATTTCCACCTCCGGATGAAACAACCAATGACTATCGAAGGAATTAATTAATAAGCCTTTTTCTGAAAATATAACTAATTTTCTAAGGAGCTAAATTTATACTTTTTGCGGCATAACTATAGGCGCTTGGTATTTTAACTCCGCATAATATGTCATTTATTACTTAAATTTCGAAATAAACATATAAATAAAATAAATAACCACATAATAGAAGCGACACTGTAGGCGGCTCCTTTGATGCTTCGCTTACAGATTCAATGTTGGCTTTCTCGCGGAAATTTAAAAAATGTCCAATAAGTCAGGTTGAATAATAATATTATTATTATTTATAACATACTTTAAGATCATTAATATAATACAGGATGTTCATTTTAAGTGGTACACTATTGCTATTTCGAGAACTATAAGAGCTACGAGGTCGGTTAAATTAGCAAACAATTTCTATATTATAAGACAATTAAAATGAGCGAAACAAGAATTTTTTTAGACCAGTGGTTCTCAAAATGCGGAGTGCAACTTTCTTATTTTAAATGGCAACCTACTTTTTTAATTTGCTTATTCGATTCAGTATTTTTTTCTGAATTCAATGATATTCACATGTAATGACCAAATAATACAAAATATTCGTTAAAGAATTATGTTATCTTGATTTATTCCTCTTGGTTCTTTTGTTTACATTTCAAGGCCTAGGAATTTTGTATTGTTTGATTCAAATATTTATTTTTAATAAAAAAAAAAATACTTCATTCGTTTGATTGTAAAGTATGGTAAAATATTAAAAATGAAAATTATAATTAGTCGATTTCGTAGACGTAGTGGCTATGTCACTAGCTTAGCACGCCAGAGGTCGTGGGTTCAAATACCACTGAAGAGAATGGTCATTTGTTTTGTTCACATAAAAGTTAGTCCACTTGCCTTCTTCATAAAAAAAATAATATTCTTGCCAAATATTTGAACTTATTACATGGTACTGATTTTGAAAAAACGAATATTCTAGTAAGAGAAAATAACTGGATGAATACACTAATTAGAGAAGCTATTGAAATCAAGAAATCGTCAAATAATCTTAATTTGAATACAGGCTTTGAGCTTAATAAGTCTTGATTAACTGTTGTTCTTCCTTAATTTTCTGTTTATATTTTGCATACTTTGATTCATGACTGTTGCCTTTATTTTGTCAACTCGTTGCCTTGACTACATATTTATTATTTATTGTTTTATATTTTACCTGAAGAAGGCAGCATTTTGCTGCCAAAACGTCGTTATTTTAATAAATATTTTACAGAGCCCAGTTATTTTTTATTTGTCATATTATGAGTTCTGAAAGCTTCTTTAAATATTTATATGAACTTAATTTAATAATAATGGGATTACTGGCTTCTTGGTGTCTTATTTTCATTTTTAACTTGTAGAAAATTCAAAATATATAAATAAATAAATCGCCGTCTGTTTAATTCAATTTTTGTCGCTGATTATAAAATGTTACGCCCGTTAAATGGACTGTAATTTCAATACGAGAAAGGTATTCATTTCCTTTCGCATGAAAAATATTTACAATTTGCCCGTATTTTCGTGGTGTCTTCCCGTGTCCGTGTCCGAGTTGCAGTTATAAATTAAGAAGGGGTGACGGGCGGGGCAAGGGGCCACGTGGGCAGTCTGGAATTATTCAAAGATCCCGGATTAACAAAAGACGCAAAAGGCTGAATCAAAATGTGTACGCAGAAGTCTTCAATTAATTAAAGCGATGAATTTAGGCCAGCATGAATCTACATGAGAATGAAAGCGAGATTTGAACGTAACCAGGATGAGAATTTTCAGACGTTAGATTGAGTTAGACGTTAAAAAATTTAAATAATTTGACTTATTTTTTTTTTGACAAGTAGATGGTTAATTCAAATAGTTGCTGTAATAGTTATTTACATACCAAATGCGGGAACGCTTGGTTCCCGGATGAGTGTTTGGCGGCGCGAGCTTGCGAGCGCTGCCATAGAACGAATCCGGGAACCGAGTTCACGCAAGAGGTTTGTACAATATTTTTTGTACGAAAAGTATAAAACTTATAACAATCCATACAAAGAAATGAAGTTCTTCAAGGAGTGATTTTGATAAATGTCAAAGTTGCACTATAAATATAAACACACAAATTAATTTGTCTACTATATTAGAAAACAATTAAAATAAATTATAATATTTAGCGTATTCGCTTGTAAATTTATTATATTTCTTATTTATATTGAGATAACTAACATTACATTTGTAGGTTAAGTCTTTTACAGCTGTCATATCGGGCAGATTTTATTGCCAACATTTGTAACCAAATACACTAAATTTCTTATTTTTAAATTCAATTTCATTCTTATACCATCATTGTTTATATTAATATTATGTAAAGGAATGTTTGAAATACTATATTATTTTATTATAAATATAATTTTTTCATAAACGCTTTAGAAATAGGAATGTTTTCGTCGAAATTTCCCGGTTGTCTATCTGGTGGAGACCTGGGAAATGGACATTTCGGACGTTGCTTAGGCAACGCAAAACAACACATTTCAATGTATGAGTACAAAAAAATATTTTTAATCCATGACGACCACAATTTGACATTAAACAATTATGTAGAAAGTATTTCGTCGGATATAGAAAAACAAGCTTCGAAATTATTAATTAATTAAATATTAATAAATTTGAGGATTTATAAAGATTGTGTATTATCAACATTTATAAAAAATAGTATGTTAATGAAAACGAATGCGGTAATGAAGCTCTTAATTAACGCAAAATGAGTGGGATAAGTGAAATTTAACTCAAGGGCGTAGAAAATAGATATTTACGATATAAGTGGGATAAAAGTATTATTAAGATACGCATGTGAAATTTGCACAACGAGGCGAAAGCCGAGTTGTGTAATCACATACGTATATTAATAATGCATATCACACGTGTATTGTACAATATTTTATCTACGCCCGCCCAAAGTTAAAAAATTTGACTTTATTTTTTTGATAAGTAGAAAATTAATCCAAGTAGTTGCTATAAAAATGGTTTCAAATCCATGACGACCACAATTTGACATTAAGTAATTATGTTTTCCATAAATTTTTGAAGCATTTAGTGAAAATGAGTGATTTAGAAAGAATTTCGTCTGAAATAGGAGAACAAGCTTCAAAAATTATTAATTAATTTAAAGGATTGTAAAGATAGTATTATCAACATTTGTAATAAATACTACGTTAATGAAAACGAGTGCGATAATGAAGCTCTTATCCCACGCAAAATGAGTGACATTTAACTCACGGGCGTACATAATAGTTATTTACGAAACAAGTACGTAAAACTAGTCTTTAGTCACGAATGGGTCAATTAAAACACGAACGTAGCCTAACCTAACCTGTCAAATTTGTAATATGAGTTTTTTACCAGTAAATCATTACATTTAGCTACTCATTTCGGCGAATCCTAAGATTTACTGGTAAAACCTAAGATTAAACAATGTACGTGCTATTACAGTAACATAGATTTAACTCGACACTCTCTATCTAAAATTATATGTGGTTCTTATTGATTGTATCTCGTTTTTGAATGTCGTGTAGCGAAATTGTTTCTCATGTAGTGTTTGAGACTATGCTTCCTGTCCCGCCTAAAAGGCGAGGGTAGCTTCTGAGATTTATAAATAGGTTTTTCATCGCGGGTGGCGCTGGAACGGGGTAGCGGTCGGCCTTTGAGGAAGATTCCGGGTGTTCGCGTAATTAAAAATTATAAAAGCGACCAGTGAAGCTGCAGCGAATTTACGAATTTGCCTGAAAAGTATCCTTCTTTAATTTAGCTCGCCTTGAATTCGAAGAATACACGTTGGACTTGAACTGATGATTGGCGCCAGATGAAAAAGAAGTGTAATTTTAATTTATTCCTTTACCAACGTTCCATGAAATTTCTTTGGCCCGTATTCTCACATACCTCGAAGTAGCGCTATTTCCGAAATAAAGAATAAAATAGTGAGCGAAGTAAAAATCTTATTCTCACATCAAAATTTTACTCGAAATAGCGCTATTTCGTCTTCGCGAAGTAGTGAACTGAAGTAGTGGGTAGTAGCACCTTTTCGCGCGTGATTTCGTTTGACAGTTCATGTCAAATGGACCAAGTACTTAATGTTCCCGAACTGGTTGATTTAAATGACTTTATAAATGTAATAATTAATCAATATTGAAGTGCGAGAAGAAAGAGGATAACAAAATATAATCCTTTTTAAAGACTTATCTAACAAGGAATTGAAAAATAGATATTGCTTGTCAAAAAATTGTGTGAGATATGAGGTTAATATTGCAGAGGAGCAATTGAAACCAGCAAAAAAACCTCGATCAGATTCCGTTTCACCTTCTTTGCAAGTTTTATAGGCAGGCATAGTGTACTATTAAGTAAAATCTGTTCTAAAAAGAAATTAAATCTATTGTTGCCTCCAAAGAGACTTTTATTAATCAACATTTTTATTATTGTAATCAAATATTTTTATTATTGTTATCAAATAATTTCATTTATTGTAATGAATTAATTTCATTATTGAAATCAAATATTTTCAATATTGTAGTTAAATATTTTCATTATTGTAATCAAATAATATCTATAATATACCTAATTAAGAAACTATTTCTGGAAATTTTAACCTTTTGGTCTCATAAAATTCGAGCTATCCATCTTATGTATGAACATTCATCAACTCACATGCACTTAGCCACCGACATATGATTTTAATTTGTAATTGTTTCTCGCTATATTTTTATAGTTTATTTAAATTTGATATCTATATTTGAACCTATAACAGCAGCGAAGTTACATATGAATATAGATTAGATGTGATGTAGAATGTTAGCTATGTGTACATGCTACCCCATATATTGGGAAACAGTGTGATGAAATATATGTATTGCTATGTGGTTTTAAAAAAACACAATGTACGAACAAAACAAATTTATTTTCTAGGAAAAATGAAAGAAAATATATAAAAATTTAATTAATTACAATTATCTCTGTAATACGTTTTTCTATTTCTATTTTTTCTAATAAAGCTTTTCGACTTCTATTTCAAATATTTCTTGTTCTTGTTCTCTTCTACTTCTTGCACTAAGAGCTTCACAAATGTTTTCGTCCAGTGATTTGGTCTTAATTTTTTTTAGACGGATTACTTTCAATTTCGGTTTTCGTTTGAAACCTGTAGAATTTGCAAGACTCTCTTTTTCAAATATTATGGTTTCTTTTTCGTCGGGAGTTTTATTATCTTGGGTTTGGGAATCAGGAATGGCAGCAGTTGGGACAGGAATTAGTTCTATACAAAATATTCAAAATTTAATTCAGTTTGTTTATTACTTTATTGGTAGGTACATGAATTGAGCTATAGTTTTAACCGTTACCTATTGAAATAAATATAGTTAATGATGCACAACATTCAAATCAAGTCAATCTGACACATTCATTCTAAATTCATCTTTTTATAATGAAACCAATTAACGAACTAAAATGTTAAATTTTTATAATAAGAAATGTAGGACCATATTGTACGGCCGGGTCATTTTAATTTATAACCATTTATTTTATCACAATCATAAACAAGCATTCAACAAATATTTGAGGAAAGTTCTATTATCACTACTGAAACACAATTCAGTTAAATGTGAAGGTATCCATACGTATTAAGTATTGTAATTAATAAAATACGTAAACAGTGCACAAAATTTATGATAAAAAATTCTTTTTACTTAATATATGTATATATTCCTTTTTCCGTCTATCTGAATCATAAATGTTTTCGTCTTCTACAAAGTCAGATGGGCACACGCTAGCTACAAACCAATCAGTTTCGGATGGCTCTTTCACTGATGGTCCTCCTCCAGTTTTTTTTTTTTTAATTTTTTTTATATTTTGTAATTGCATATTTACATTTCCTTTCATTCGAGACCAACATTCACTGAGTCGTTGGACATTTCTAGAAAATTCGACACTTCGAAATCTTTCTTGTTATTCCTGCCACCTTTGTCGCCTTGCTTCGACTAATCTCGCGTTTTTCGCTTTAAATTCTAAAATTCTTTCACAAAATCCAAAATCAACTCTTTTTCTTTAGTGATGAACAATATTCGATCTGTTCTAGGCATCTAAATTGGAATAATTAAGTTATTAGGTTAAGTCACGTAATATCAACATAAAATAACTGTGCTACATAAAATTTTTAACCATTTATAAATATATACAGTAAATGTTTAAAATACTTACAAATTTTCATTAATACTTGCTTTATTAATGTTACAAGATGAGTGTCTTGACAGCAGTAACTAATATGGCGGCCAGAACGATCACGACACGTAAAAGATGCAACGTTGCCAAGTATACTTTCGTCGAAGTAGTACTATCTCAAACAGCAGGAAAATTTTGATGTGGGAATACAAATATTTGAAATAGCACTATTTCGTGAAATAGTAATACTTGAAGTAGTGAACGAAATAGTGCTATTTCAAGGTATGTGAGAATACGGGCCCTTATCTTTGTATTTTTACTGCGTTTACATGCAACCACGAGCCAGATAATTTTTATATTTGAAAGTAAAACATTTCAGTCAAATTATTTTACATTCAGTAAGTTTAATAAAACTGGAATTGTTCACTTTCTGTTGTAAAAATTAAAAAATTTTTTTTAATCAATTTAAGATGATACACATATCTTGAAGTTCGCATTAAAACACTAAGGAGGGAGACAAACAACTGTGAAATATACTGGGTGTCTCATTTTAATTTACCACCTGAAATATCTGTAGACCTACGCTTCGAATCGAAAAATATCCCAGGTAAAAGTTTAATGATTTGGAGAGGGACATGTAATTATGTAAAAAATTCGACCCCCCTAGCCCCATGGGTCGCTGGGGTGGGGGTAACTTTGAAAAATTAAATAGGACCCCTTATTTTTTATTGTAGATTCGGACGAAGCATAAAAAAGTAAATAAGTTGACATTGACACAATTACATATCTCTAAAGCGGTCGGAAATTATGTTTTTGTCGAACTAGTTCGACAAAAATTGCTAACTTTTTATGGTTATATGTTGGCATCACTTCACTAATTTTAGCTAACTTCTGACGCTAGAAATGTCAAAGTATTACATTGACTTAAAAATATTATGGCAATATATCTACAATTGAGTATTTGAAATAAAAGGAAACAGAATATTTATGGATTTTAAACATATTTGTAAGTAATTATAATAGAATTTGCTGTGTAAAATCCAAATTAAAAAATGTAGATATTTTTGGTTATGATATTGGAAAATAAACATAATTGACATTCAAATATTGTGAAGTTAGCAACATAAAAAATTCCCAGTCATTAAGAAAATGAGTAATAAATTACATTTATTTATTAAATTTATATAAATGTTGGCGCGAAAAATCTTGTGTATCCCTCGGTTGGAAACTATATTGCGAGTGCTCGTATTTGTAGGACTCGCCTACGGCTCGACCTATCAAAATAAACTCGCACTCTCAAAATAGCTGTTTCCAACCTTGCGATACAAATAACGATTTAGTTTTTGTTTAATTTTCCACGGATGTTACAACTTTTTTTTATTTCAAATTGGTTAATAATATTTGTAATCAAATAACCTTATTTCATGCATTTGAAAATTCTAAACAATTTTTGTATTTACTTTTTAAGTAAAAAATTTCCAATAATAATAATAAAAAAGTAGCATCGAAATCCCTATACACTATATTTCAATTCTACACCCTATCACTCAAAACTGACGATTATTTTTGAATCTCTACTAAACTCTTTATCAACAACATTTAGTTATTACATGTGCACACAAAAATATTTAAAATTGCATTTTTTCAACCTTCATGTAATATTTCTCCCTCTTTATTATCTCTCCGTCAACAAACCCGGTTCCATTTTCGTTGACAAAGAGACGAGCGTGAAATATACGCGTCGTATTACGTTATCACCGAACTAACCACATATTGGTACACTTTTGACACCGCTGTGTCGTTGTGCGCGGACGTGATTTATGTCGCTCTGGAAGTATTTAATCTGAGCGCAAATAACACGACGACAATGCACACTGCACGTTGCACCGAGTGTACACTGCACGTACAACGAGCACCGCCTACCCTGATATTAATATGCGCATCCGCGGAATTAATAATCTGCCTGCTCGCTATTCGTCATTTGCCGCTTCAGTGCTATTGTGGTGTGGAGATAGGAGTGCGTGTGCGTGTGATCCGCGAGTTGATATGTTACACCCTGGTGGAAATAAAGTGTACTACAATGCAGTACTGTATGCTTTTTGTTTTATTTAATAAATGGAAGTTATGCAAAATTTTTGTAATCTAATTAAATTGTAACGTAATTTTATTAATTGAGGCATTTCACAGTTTTATAAAATTTTAACGTTGCAGTCAAATGTCAAAAATACAAAATGTTGACATTTATAATTGATAGTCCCGAGGTCTATGTCTATGGCACAGACATATTCTCATAGCAAAAAAAAACTAGCTCTATTTTTAATATTCATGCCCAAAAAATATATTAATTGTCGAGATTGGCGAAAAGCAAAATTTCACAAACATAATGGGTAAAAAAGGCGTGATGATATATTTATTTACTTTTAACTTTGCTGCCTTTCTCCTTCCTTCAAGTAACACATTTAATGGATATTGGAGCTGCAAATTGCCTTCTCAACAATTTTTATTTTCATTTTAAATTAAATTTACAGCCGAAAATTTATGTACAGAATTTCGTTCTGACGCATTTTCTCAAGTACTTCTGAACATTACATTTGTACAGCCCAGTTGATTTTGGTGAAAATTTGCCAGCTGGAAATGGTACTTTACTTGAAGCACTAAAACAATTTTTTTTAAATATATCGATAAATCAAGTATTTATGACAATTTCTCAATATAAATGAAAGAAATTGGGTCTTTCAGCATTAAAAAAAAATTATGTTAGTACATATATCTAAATTGAAAACTATGTGCACTTTTAAAAGTCTTAATTGTTATTCATTAAGCCACAATGATTTTTTTTAAATGTTGTGACGTCATTATATAGGTGTTGGTGGAATAATTGTAGTCACATGAATGTTATAATTTATTATTCGGAAAATTATTTAAATGGAATTAAAATAACTTTTCATGGTACATAATTAAAATATATATATATACATAATTAAAAAAAAAAAATATATATATATATATATATATATATATATATATATATATATATATATATATATATATATGAATTCCGTTTATTTCTGGAAGAAGCATGACAACGGTTTTCGCAAACCCATCCAACTACTGATATGGAACAGTAGTTGCTCAACTTGCGTTATCGAGTGAAGCGGCTTCAATGCTACCTGTCATGGCCGTTGCCAAAAATGTATTATTTTCTTTTTTATAGTGGAGGACTATAATTTTGTTTAAGAATGCATTATTTTGAATATAATAATTCAGAAATGAAATATGCTTATAATCAAAGGCCACTACATTAAATTAATTACGAGATAGACCTCTCTTCCATCCCCTCCTAAAGTCAATTTCTAATGTATCCAAACATGCTATCAATATTGTATAATTGTGCTCTCTACGGTAACTGTGTTTAATAAGAAAAAAGTTGTAATTAATGTTGGTGACGATGCAAGCTATAAATGAATTATGGGATTCGCGGTGATGCCCTCCACGTGAATAATTCGCAGGTTTGAATTACCAGCACTCGTTACACGTTGATTAACTTATCGATCATGAAACTTCAATCGCAGATTCACATTTCAAATTTCCAAATTTCATTTATTCATTTAGTCGCTGACGAAAAATGAAACCGAAACAGAAACTTTTTTCGCATAATTTAACAAATTACCCATTCATCACATCCGTCAGAAACGTGAAAAAAGCACGTGAGATTTATTCCGTGCGTGCGTGAGGCGCGTGAGCGCGACGCTGGCGTGAATTTTCACGCGTGAGGCCACGTCGCGGGGCGGAGCAGAGAGAAATATTTTTTTGGGTTAGTTAGGCTGCTGCTGCTGCTGGTGCTGCGCCCGCATGAAATACGACGGCTGTATTTCAATAAGCAGAGCTAGCGATATAATCTGCAGTTTAAAATGTAAAACAGGCTCCAGGCTTCGTCCGCACCAAGCTGGGGATTGTTCGCTGGCCGACGTTGGCACTACTCAACCAATGAGCTTGCCAAATACCAGCGCTAACGTACAGGAAATGCCTTTGCATGTTTTAAAACAAACAGATCGACACTCTTTTTCTTCAGCCATTGAGAACAAGACCATGTTTAAAAATGGATATTGATAAACGTTAATACATCTCAACATATCGAAATGAATTCGCGGCAGAATTACACGTTAACTCTACCCATCCAACTATAAGTATCTAACAATAACAATTGGATTGACTTTCAGCAGATTCCGTAACTTAACCACGGCCATAAAGGTACTAGTTAACCATTCCGTAATGGAACCAGAAAGTTATTTCAGAATCTTGGTTTTTGGTTACGTTAATGAATGTTGTTTCTGGAAATTTTGGTTACTTTATACTACTACAATTGTGTATATTTTAGCATCTTGACTCAGAATTTTTTGTACGTGTTTTTAAATATGTTTGTATGTGTCCATGCTATTTAATTGTTTTTGACCTTAACTTAGCCCTAAAGATGACAGCCGTTGTTGTTGAAACGTCGGCATAGTTTTTTAATAAATATTTGACTGCTAGTCCATTGTTTTGATTTTTTCCAATTTTCCGTATCAGTCGATTATCGCATCCTTTCATAATATAGATTATCCTTTCATTATTATAGTGATTATTTTTTGACGTTTCTTTAAACCAATGAAATGCTTTATTGTATGTCACGTGCCTGCGTTTTAACCAATCCTGTTATTATAATACTGAGAATAATTCTCTTGTGATTATTCCCGACAATATTCTCTGCAGCTTTTTTGTTTTTGTTGACAGATGTCAGATAGTTATTATCAACACGAGTAAAAATTAAAAAATTATCTAATTAAATATAACTCGAGAGTTCTATAAATTAGAAAATAATTCTCCAGTATCTTTCTCAAACTTGTCGCCATTTGGCAATAGCCACTCAAGCCCTACGGGCTTTCGTGGCTATTGCCTGGCAACAAGTTTTCGAAAGATCTGTCAAATTATTTTCAATTTGTTCTCACTCTCTTGTTCTATTATTACTGAGAATACAGTTCTAGAAACTATTCTTTATTCAATTGGTTGACATTGGCTATGTGCGGTACCTAATTTTGTTTCGAATTTGTGCATCAAAAAAGAATCTAATTAAATTTAATTCAAAATATATCATCATGCCATTTATCCATTCCTGTGTGTGACACTCTGCTCAAAGCAGATCTCGGTATTATGATATATTTTTGTACGTGAAGTGCGGTTGAAAGTTGTCAAATCACGGCCTCCAAGGATGGTAATGGTGGAGGAGCCACAGGGGTAATTTTGTGTGATAAAAATTTTCGAAATTTAATTTTGGATCTTATGATCTACGGCCGATGCGTTACCACCGAACTATTTACCTCATGTAATTGTAATGTATTTCAAGAGTTCGATAAATTAGAAAATAATACTTCAGTTTCTTAGATATTTTTCAATACTAGCCTAGCAACGTGCCATTATCGAGTTCTTTTTTGTTTTTTAATGGTACGACTTCAACTGCTTTGGTTATTAGTCGGGGTGATGGGCTATATGAAGATGGAAGTGTTTGCACTGTACTTAGCAGCAGACACTGTTTAGTGCCAGCCCAGTTCTGGAATCGAACCCGGGACCTTTGGGTCCGTAGCTAGTAGTCTAGAGTCTAGACCACTGAACCACAGAGGCGGGCGAGTTCGTTTTTAATCGTAAAATTGTTTTTATCTCCCGCTTCCAGCTTCCTTAGTAATGGTCACTAATTGTTTAGCGTCCTTAGTAACGGTCAATAATATATTATAATAACAAATACAAGTTTCTGAATTTATTTTACTCCTTAAATCCAAGTAACGAATTAATTATAAATTTAAAATTGCAAGGAAAGTATTAGTTATGAATTTAAAACTGTCCTCTAATTTTAAGTTTGCAATTAAGTTTGTAGAATACCTAACAATTTTCCCATAAAATTTTACATGAGTTTTACTTTTACATTGTGAAATAATAATAATAATAATAATAGTTTATTTACCAAATAGCAAATACATGCATGGTACGTCAGATATTTATTATATTGTACTCCTAATATTTAATATTTACAGTAGAAATTGACTGCACTTTCTCCAAATATTTTTATTTATTCTTGCAAAAATATCAGATTAAGGTAAAGCAGAGGCTGTCGTTTCATTGCCGAAGCGAAATCGAGGAGGCAATGAACGTTGCCGAAGCTGTAAATCTGTGTTTGGTACCGTTGGAACATATATTTTTTTTGTCGATTTGGAATTAACATTAA
The DNA here is from genome assembly GCA_963942605.1 of Poecilus cupreus. NCBI lineage: Eukaryota > Metazoa > Arthropoda > Insecta > Coleoptera > Carabidae > Poecilus > Poecilus cupreus. The sequence goes on from OZ012718.1 coordinate 23,729,797, forward strand.
TTTAGTGATTATTTTTAATACTTATTTTGAAAGATATCGCCATGAAATTATCTATGCGTTTGTTGAACGTAAATTATGCGCCTGGGCAGTAAAAGTGACAGTTTATGGACTGTTGGCAGTTAAAAGAGCACTATTTTAATGTCAAGCGACAAGAAAATCAATTTCAATTCAAATATGGCTTCATAGTTCCAATTTCTCTCGATAACATAAATGGACTATAGCGCAATTATTTTTATAAAATTTTCAATATAAGACTAGATAGAAAAGGCTTGAAAAATATTTCAGAAAACAATATTTACAAAATCGAAATATAAAACAGCATAAATAATAATCTTTAGAAAACATAACCTGACACAAAGCTCACACATGTAGGTACATGGCAGCAGGCAAAGTACTAGCAAGAGTTTCGTACACTATTCTGTAAGTGTTTCGCGAAGTGCACTCAAAATACTCGTAAAATTGAGAGTGTGCAAGTGATCTTTAGCACGTTGTTCTTGTTCTTGTCCCACACCTCGCAGAGCCACGCCACGACGTCAGCATCGTTCAGGATTCCAGATCAATGTCGTACGTTCGCGTCTTGTTTCTCGCTTTCGTCTGCCGTGTTCTACTTCGAGTGTAAAACTCATACGTCTTCTAACCCACTTCGTTCTTGCTTTGTCGTTGGTTTTGGTAGTGCTATTGGGTTTAAATAGAATGCGCACCTAGCAATCTTGGATTTGGAACGAATGCTATTTAAAGATTTTGCAAAATTCGAACAACCGTGATTTGAACTCGGAATGTTGCTGAAAATATTATGGCAAGCCAATACGCATACTTAGTATTATCACACTGTAAGAATTAATACAGTAGTGACACTCGTTGACGGCACATTTGATCTTTTTTATCGCATCCGATGACCTTGAACCGAGCGGCCATAATGACAGTAGTTAGCAGCCTATCAGCGGACAATGAGCGGCCATCTTCGCAGTAGCGCACCGAGACACTGAAATATTGGGGATCATGAAATATTTGTTGCTACTGTATGAATTAATAATTAATAAGCATATGGTACGAGTATAAGTACATGACGTCGGGAATTTGTATTTTCCCCGGGAATATTCCCGAAAATTCCATCAACAACGATTTGCGGGAAAAATTTTTGTAAATAATTCGACCTGCATCATACGTACGGGTAGTCATTTCGAAATTCCTGTATCGGTTTCTTCGTCGCCTCGTTCGTAAACATCTTTTTTGTACTGTAAAAACTGATTTACCAGATTTATAACGTAAATAATTATTGTATCATAATAGAAAAGAATAGAAACTCATCTAACTTTAAACATACGACATATTATAATATTACAATAGATCCCGTTTGTTTTTATCTTTTTCTTTTTAAATTTTAGCCAACCAAAACTTTGTCACCTCATGAATTCCTTCTGCTAATTTGTATATTTAATTACTTATAAACTATAAATAATTCAGTAATTTAAAAACAATACGATTATATTATTTTCTTTTTTAGGATCGTATAATAAAAAATCAATTTGGTCACAGACCTAATTTTCTGTTTTTCAATTTCCACTAATGGTATTTCTTTGTACTTGGTAACAGTGGTTTCTGATTCCCGTTGTTAGAAATTTTGAATATTTAATGTAAAAATACCAATCCGCAATAATAATAATCCGTCACCAAATCAACATTAATATTATGGGGACATAATTAGACATCTGATAACAGCATTTCATAAGTAGAATAAATTCTAAGTATAGTGCTACATAAAATGGGCAAATGGCGTGATATAATTATATATTTCAGTTGGAATGTTTACATTTCGAAATGAAAATTATATTATGGTAAAAATTAATGATGCTTCAATAACTAAACCATTTTATTTAAATTGAAAATATTCACTTGCACCTCAAACAAACACATTTACGTGTCAAAACCAGAAGTAATTATAATGCGCATGTTATTGGTTGTTTACGTTTAAAAATTACGTTAAAACAATGGGCGATAATTGAATTTCATCCTTGATATCGAAATAATAAACATCAAATATCAAATTATCGTATGTTGCATGACTGTATGTAATTGCCTCGTCCGTATACCTAAACAAAATAAATCGAAATGTGAAAATATAACAAATATAATCGATGTTATTCAACGTTTAATTTTAAATTGTTGCCTCTGCGAATTTGAAACAGCCAACAATTTTTGCGATAATAATTTACAATTCTCTCTGACACTGGAATTTGTAGGTTCATTAAAATTTAGTGGAAAGCACAGTGGAACTCGGGAGGGGAATATGAAACACTTGCGTGTCGTATCTGCTGGTAGGTTTGTGTGTTTGTTCGTATTTGGTCTGCACCGCGAAGGATGCTATCTCTCAAAGATTTATATTTGTGTTTTAGAAATTTTTATGATATATACGTATATTCGAATTTAAAAATTAAATTTTGTATTTCTGGAACGATGAACGTACCGGTATGCGGATATCAATAGTATATTACGTACCGTGAACTGTAAGTGATAGTTTTTAGGTCGAGAATGTAGTTTGGGATGTCGAGACCCGAAGGGTCGAGATTTCCTAAGCATTCAAGACCTAAAAAATCACTTACAGTTCGAGGTTAGTAAGATATTTTTTGCAATACCTGCGTAAATATAAGAAAAGGAAAAATAGGTATAAAAAATAACAGCTGGCAGATTGAGGTTAAAAATAAAATTTGAATGATATATATTTACTTACCGTCCACCGTGAACGGTAAGTTTCACTTACCATCCACCGTGGACAGTAAGTAAATGATGTAACCATGCAATAAAAGTTCCACTTACTGTGTTTAAATTTTGTTATTAATGGGTAACTTACAGTAGAGGTATTGCAAAAATAATTTTTTTTCACATGCCAGGAAACCCCACGTTTTCTCCCGAAATAGAGAAGAAAATGTGTTTTTTTCCTCTCTAGAGAGCAAAATATAGAAGTGTTACCAATATGAATGTTATTTACAAAAAATATATTGTAAAAATTAAAAATACATAAATTATAGATTAAATCACAATTTAAAAACTTGAATTCATATATAATATTGGTTCGTTGACAACACTGCTACACCGCTTTCCGTCTGATATCCTAACTTTTAAAGTGTCAGTTGTGTGTCAAAGTGTATTTTAGGTCCAAGCAAATTGTTTTTAGAAACAGGTCGTAAAAAAAATGTTGTGTCTAACACGAGAGGAAAGCCCTTCTTCCACTCGAGTTCGAAGTTTACCTCATGAGCGCAGCGAAAATTTGTATCGGATATAAGTTATTGATATTGCTGCTAATTTCTATTGTAATTAGGTCAACAAAATGAAAATTTCAATAATGAAAAAGAAAAAATGATTGCGGCATTTCTGGCAAAATTACAAACTTTAATGAAAGTCGAACAACAAAATTGGTAACATTGTTATCAGCCGCCATATTGTCAGCACATCGTTGGGCGATTTAATTGTTCATCAACTTATTATCAATAAATCCCATCCCACGAGACGCAATTCCCAATAAATCAATTCTCGTAATAATGACTTTGAAAATCGACATGAATTTATCGTTTTAATTAACCAGCGCGTGTGTAGCGTGAACATAGGAACAAAGACACAAACGCATGCGCACGCACGTCCGATCGTTGCTCACGTCACGTCGCAGTGTTGCCAATGTTGCCATATATAACTGTCAGCAGCAGAAGATAACATTTTTGACGGGTTCGATTCGGCTTTTTACCGGGGTACTGTGAATGTGTCAATATCTCGATCCGTGCAGGAACCCGCCGTGACGTTGCAGATTATCCACCGGTACGAAGTGATTTATTGCGAACGATTTTCAATATGGCCTCGTGTGATGTGATTTTTTAAGTGGTGTAAAGTTTGAGTGAAATTGTAAGCCCTACTCGGGGGTGTTTGGCTGTAATCTTACACCAGGAATTTCATAAACAAAGCACGCAGGTGAAGTTTCGGTTTACACTGACATTTGAGTGGATCAAATTTTGATTGCACGAAGAAAAGTTTTTACATTGATTTTTAATCGGCGGAGTCGAATAACACCGTTATATTAATTTCGTTATATCCATGAACGATTTTTAAATTGAATTTATAAATATAATCCCTCATATTGATATTATTTTTTATTATACCTGCATCATAATCCGTGTTTAAAACACGCTACAGCGTGCGTAAACGCAAGATTAAAACACGCTGTTCTTTAAAGGTTGCTAAGCAACAACAAAAATATTTACTATTAAAATCTGTCAAAACTGTGATGACAAATTGTAAAAGAACGAATCTACATAGTAACGTAAACAATAAATGATAACCAATCTCTACGTAAATGATATACGTCAAACGTCACACGCACAAAATTATGAAATGAATCAAAATCAAAATGTTGCTTTCTAGTTTTTACAGAATATGATGCAGGTATAATAAAAAAATAGCGTATGAAACGCGTGTATAAGTGCTTTCAAAACACTTGCGACGTTAAAAGCTCTCCGCTTCGCGTCGTGCTCTTAAACTTGCCGTACGTGCTTTGAAAGCTTACTTATACACTTGTATCTTAATATACTATTAAAGCGCAAACCAAACACTTAAAAATGTCAAAATATATGACAAGAAAACATTACACATTTGTTTGCCATTTTGTTTTATTCTATGCCGAACACTGTTAAATAGATAGTAATTTTGTAAATATTCATATTTAACTTCTACAGTTAATAACCCACAATAAATGAAATTTTTTGACTGATTTACATACATAATTTTAAGCTTTACAATTCTTATTTGAAGCATTTTTGTCGAAAATAATATGGGAAGCAATGCGCACGAAAAAATCTGTAGAATTACAAGCGGATCCGGCAGGCAGACGTTGTCCTGCCACAGACCTCGCTATATATATATATATATATATATATATATATATATATATATATATATATATATATATATATATATATATATATATATATATATATATATATATATATATACAGGGTGTTGACCGCGACCCCGGAACATAGGACTTTAACATGTAAAATCATACTTTCGTAATTTCCTGCTTAACAAATTATATTAGACAAAAAAGGTTCAAATAAAGTTGAGAGATCATAAAATTCTACATCAGAATCAATCAACAGAATTAAATTTACATGTCCTATAACGCCAGAAATTAAATATGAAAATATTAAAAATTAGCTCAAAAATCGGGTTAGCCTTGGAAATGAAACAAAATTGTGTACAATTGGAAATGAAAATTGTATTTTGTATTAATTATTATTATAAATTGCATAATTGACTATTGTTTTTTTTTTTGTTTCATTTCCAAGGCTAACCCGATTTTTGAGCTAATTTTTAATATTTTCATATTTAATTTCTGGCGTTATAGGGCATGCAAATGTAATTCTGTTTGTTGATTCTCATGTAGAATTTTATGATCTCTCAAGTTTATTTGAACCTTTTTTGTCTAATATAATTTGTTAAGCAGGATATTACGAAAGTATGATTTTACATGTTAAAGTCCTATGTTCCGGGGTCGCGGTCAACACCCGGTATATATATATATATATATATATATATATATATATATATATATATACCGTGTGTCTGTCTTAAAGGTGTACATAGGAGATTAACATGGTAAATCAGTTTTTTGCGTGCTGTTGCTCGGGTTTCTATCGGACAACAATGATTGTAGTACCAATCGAAAGATATCATTTTTCTGAATGCAACGATGTAAAATACACTACTATTTAGTAGTAATTTGGTTCCGTAAATTAATTTTTAAATTTTGATAATTCTCCGATTTATTCAATTTTTATCGTAAATAAATATAGTCACCTATGACTGTTTTGTTTTGATTTCTGTCAAGCTATTTATTTGACGTTTCTGACTTTTGGACTTGTTTAAGACAATTTATAAAAATGTGGCTAGTTATACTACTGAAGAGCGTATTTTGATAGTAAAACTATTTTTTAGAGGAAATAGTTAGCTCAAAGTGCAAGATTTATTTTCTATTAAGTTTATGAATCGACCGAATCTAAGTGCAACCACAAATGTCAGTATCCATGAAAAATACACGTGAGCTTAGTAATTGCAATTTAGCAAGAGCAGAAGAACGTGCTTTATTGGAAGAAAGGGTTTTAGGAATGATACATGTAGATCCTTCGTATAGCACTAGATTTTTTGGAAATGAATTGGGTGTACATCGTTCATTTTTTGGAAAAAAAAAGTTCTCATTATTCCTACAAAATGCACTGCAATCAAGAACTTTTTACATTTGACGAAAAAAGTATTTTGTGAAGATATACAAAACAGAGCTAATAAAAATGAAATTTTTTGTCATCGATTTAAAAAACTTAACTCTTAATAAATTAATATTATATAAGAAAACTGGTTTTTAGACTTTAATTTATTTAATAAAATCTTTACGCAAAAATTATAATAATCTTGTCATAACTGTAAATAACCATATTTTACAAATTGACAGAAGCGTCAAATAAATCACTTAAAAGAAATCAAAACAAAACAGTCATAGGTAACTACATTTATTTTCGATAAAAACTGAATAAATCGGAGGATTTCCAAAATTTAAAAATTAATTTACGGAACCAAATTACTATTAAATTGTAATGTATTTTACATCATTTGATTCAAAAAAATGATATCTTTCGATTGATACCACAATCTTTCTTGTTCTGTAGAACACCGAGCAACAGCTCGCAAAAAACTGATTTCCCATGTTAATCTCCTATGTACACCTTTAAGACAGACACACGGTATAAAATTCCGGTGTTCGTAATTATTCTCCTCCTAAACGGTTTGAGTGATTTTGATGAATTCTTTTTGTACTTACGGGTTCACCTGGATGATTAAATCATGTCATGAATATATATGTATATGTATATATATATATATATATATATATATATATATATATATATATATATATATATATATATATATCAGAAAATTTAAAAAAAAATATGAGTCTCGACAACAGTGCCACCTACCGGGTCCAATTGTAGCTAAGAACTATCCAGGTGACCCCATAAGTACATTTATTTTTATCAAAATCGGTCAAGCCGTTTACGAACACAGGCACATCGGAAAGATGATATTTATATAATTATATTTTAAACATTTTTATGTATGAAAATTTTTTATTAGTAACTCCTACAACATCAAACGATGGATCAAGTAAAACAGATTTATTAATCACAAAGTTTGAGTACTCTTTATTCGTTTGTAATAACGATTATTGGTAAAAATTATACTTACGACAAACATTGAATTAGTAATAAATTTTTAGAATAAAAACACAACATGAAAATTTAATAAGTTGTAAAATTTATATATCTCGTAAAAATTTCATTAACTGACAGTATATTAATCTTAAAGTTATTCACTTTTTATATCTAAAACGTCGTAGAAAATAAATTATACGAAATAATATTTGCACTTTTATTATCTGGCCGCCCTGTTCTTTTATTACCGTTTTATTATATATTTAAAATTCATGCGAAATAATCTTAACTTTACGAGAGACAAACTTATTACAGTAAATATTCATAAATATTTTAGGACTAAAGCGAACGATTAACAATAAAATGGATTACATCTTCGCCGGTTGGTGCTCAACGAAATACTTACTTAAATGATAGTGTTAATTTATAGCAATCAAGAAAAAAGTCGATGACGAGATTCACGCGAAAATACATGTTTTAAGGTCTCCTGAATCCGATTTTACAATTTTTAATGGTCTGTCGATTGACAGACGTGTGTCAGTATGTTCAATAACTCCCAAACGAGACAAGATAGGGTAACGAAACTTTATTGCTATAAGTTTCAAGAAAATGCATAGAACTGAGTTGATTTTGGTCATAATTTGTGACCATATTATACTCAAAATGATTTTGGAGAAGACGCACGTCATCAACCTGAAAAAAAACTTTTTAAAGTGAAAAAAATAACTTGTAAAGTTTATTGTATATAGTATAGTATGCTAATGTTTAAAATAAAACGACGTAAAAAATACTAGCATTTTAAAAAGTATATATTAATGCAATTTACAGTGATTTTATAGTTAATTTTATTCCTTTAATGGTAATTTAAATTATTAAAAATAATTCTAGTTCATTTTTTGTTCGCTATGTTGTTGCTATTGGTAAATAATCACGTTTACATACAAAATTCATGTCGAACTGTCACTTTACTGTCAGATTTTACTGTGTTGTTAAAATTTGTGCTCCTCGTGATCCAGTGTTTTATAATATGTATGTACAAATATATTACGTTAATTGCAACAAATCACGTCTAAAAATGGCGGCACGTGTGATGCAACACGCATTGAATTTTCATTTCAATAAAAATTAGTATCCCATATAAACGTTGTTGCATAGTGACGTCATTATCTAGTAATATTTTTGATGAGGTGCGTCTTCTCCAAAATCATTTTGAGTATAGAATTAAACGAAGAATTTTGTGTCAAGTGTAATTATTGAATATTCAAATACTTATTTATATACAAGGTCATATCTCCTATAGTTTTAGAGATACCAAAGGAGGGAATTGAAAATTAGACACCCTGTGTGTCGAGTCAGCTTGGATAAAAATGCTAACCGATATTATCGATCAATACAAACACAAACACGCCAGTTAAATAAGCTGTCAGAACATCGGCACGACATTTTTAAAACTTATTTTCCGTGAACTTTCGAACAAATCTAGCCAAGAAAAAGGAAAAATAAAATACAGCCCCCAAACGAGCCGGTCAACTTTTTCCATCCAAACAAAGGGGTGGCTGAGGGCTGTGAGGGTGGCGTAGGGGCTGCTCCGGCCCTGGTGTGATGCATAATTCATGGCCGCGGTTCCGACGTAACTTCGGCCGGCCGGACCAGGTTTGGATTTACATCGCATACCGTATGCAAAATATCGCGGCTGCTTGTAAATCCACAGAAAGCTACATGCATGCTACACGTATACACTACACCAGTGTTCATCAACCTCTTTATTATTGGGAACAAAACATTCACGTTATTATTGTCTGCGAAACATTTCATCGTAACAATAATAACCAACTTGAACTATATATGACAAGAGACAATAAAAATTTTAAAATAATAGCAAGATTAGGATAGGCAATGAAGAAAATAGAAATAATTACTGGAGAAGAGATGATGATAGACAATGCAGAATGTGGGAGAAACTTGGAGACAATTAAGAGACTGTACAGGCGACCTAACAAATGACAAATCAACACAACAGATACTATATGAAGAAAACCCAGACACCGATTGGATGAAGAGAGTTTACCCAAACATACCAAATATTTGTACTTAGTATTAGTTTTTAAGATAAACAAATAAAATGCCATTATGATAATATAAATATAGATAATGTAGAAATTTGAACACTGCAAGGTAACAAATAAAGTCCTTAAGCTGGATTTATAGTTTACATAACATAACATAGCATAACATAGCATAGCATAACATAATAAATTTTGTAGGTTTTATAGTATGAAATTATTTTATGTTTTCAAAGCATAAAAAGAAGAAGAAGATTGTTTCGAAGAATGTTCAGAGTGTCCAAGTACGATATTTAATATTGTTTTGACATTGATTTGTCCATTTGCAAGTTACAATTTTGATCTTCTGTGAGATAGTATTTTTAGTTTTAAAATGTATGATGATATTGTAAAAGTAGTTAATGCAGTATTATATGCATTTTTAGTTTCTCTTAGTTTATTTTCTAAAAAATATAATAAATGTGTAGAAACTCATAAACAAATGTCATTCATTACCTTGTAATATAACCTGCAAAACATCAACATGACAGCTGTGAATCGTCACTAGGCACCCGAGAGATTCCGATAGTGTCCGAACATTACCGGAAAACATAACATAGCATAAGAAATAAAATATGGTCATTTCTTATGTTATGCTATGCTATGTTATGTTATGTAAGAGAACTATAAATGCTCTTACGTACTTGCGTGTATTTATATTTTCACTATGCTATGCTATGTTATGCTATGTAAACTATAAATCCAGCTTTACTACTATTACTAATAACCAACTTCAAACGCCATTTACACAATATTGAGAGTTGCGCCCTGCTTATACATATTTTTATCTGGGAAATGTGGCAACCGGCCGTCAAATTGCGACCATATAGATTATAGGTAGCAGGCGTCGCAGGAGGTAATTTTATGTGAGCATGATATACAGTTATACACTATACAGAATGTAATAATTGAGCGACTGGAAAATGATCACGAACAGGAAAATACGCATGGATGCAGTCATTTGGTAAAATTATTTTTGACATAATAAAATAATTTTACCAAATGACTGCATCCATGCGTATTTTCCTGTTCGTGACTATACAGAATGGTGCACTAAAAGACGTACCTACCATGGGGATTTCAATGTAATAATACTGGTATGCTAAATGATGAGCAGAGAGAAACAGTTAACATCTGTTTTTGATGTTTAATTCGTTTTATATAGCAACCGCTCAACAAACGCATAGCAACTGCTCAACAAACGCATAGCAACCGCTTTACAAACACGTGTAAGACAATGAAGGGTGGCCTTACAGTTACAACATCTATTTGTTTCAGGCTCGTTTTTCGAGTTCATAAAAGCCTACAAATTAGAGTTCCAGTATTACAAAATTTTAGTGGTCATTAACATATTATATTAACAAACGTAATTTAACTGTTTTAGGTTTATAGAAAGTGTATAATAATAAATGGAATATTTAACTTTTTGAAATTATTAAAAAAAATTATCTGCAATTTAATATTAATGGAACTCTTGTTATAACTAAAAAAAATAATTCAACAGATCATATTAGAGTAACTTCTCAGCTAATCAAGGGTATAAATAATTTATCTAATTATGTAGATATTACTATCATGTATTCATTAATTTATAAGTTTAATTTACAAACAAAATATTCAGATTTAAAAATACAACATATGACCCTAACTTCCAAAAAGGCTCCAAAAGTGGCAAGTTTCAAAATGTGTTAACACTTAAATAGTATATTATGATACAAGTGTATAAGTAAGCTTTTAAAGCACGTACGACGAGTTTAAGAGTACGACGCGAAGCGGAGTGCATTTAACGTCGCTAGTGCTTTAAAAACACTTATACACGTGTGTCATACGCTATTTTTGTTATACCTGCATCATACTCTAGAAAAACTGGAAAGCAACATTTTGATTTTGATTCATTTCATAATTTTGCGCGTGTGACGTTTAACGTATATCGTTTACATGGAGACTGGTTAGCATTTGTTGTTTACGTTTACAGTTTTGACAGATATTAATAGTAAATATTTTTGTTGTTGCTTAGCAACCTTTAAAGCACGGCGTGTTTTAATCTTGCGTTTACGAAGGCTGTAGCGTGTTTTTAACACGGATTATAGTGTAGGTATAATAAAAAAGTATTGTTCGGAGTTACTAGAGTTACTTAGGTTTCAATTTATTGCCACACATGTTTGTATTAATTTTGTTTGTTCATTTTTAACCTTTTTAATGTTTTATTAAATATTCATTTTTATATCATTATCCAATATGTTTCATGTATTACATATGTTATCAATTTCACCCCTGATCGTCTTTGGTTATATTTAATTACGTCATTATGCACCCCCATGTTACATTACAATACGTCCCTATCATGAAACAGACGTAAAATAAAATAACTGTCTTTAAACTGTTGACAGAGTACCATAAAAAACATTCAATTCAAAGAGAAGTACAGTTTAAGTGTGACAAATAAATTAAAAATCCGTTAATAAACTTTTATCTGTCAATTTCATATAATACGGCTATTTTAATTGAAAATATGTATGCAGACTCTGTATAAAATCCAATTTGTTGAACAACTTAAATCACTTGTCTCTATTTCAATGTTAGTCTCCAGGAATTATCTATTCGCCTTTTTGTTTTTAAATACATGTACTCAATTTCAAATCGTACAAGTTATCTTAATTATAGAAAATAACTACGAAAAAGAAAAACTCATTATAAAATACACAATTATTTAGTTATAACCATTTTCAATGGTTAAAAAAAACTAGGAAAGTGTAACTTTTGCAGTTCTAATATAAATAGTTTAAGTAATTAAAAATATAATTCAAAAAATATTTTTGTTTTTAACCCGCCGGTTGAGTTCCACTGCTTTAACTACCTGGACATGTGTTGTGTTGTGTTCTTGTGTTGGTATGATTGTGCGTGTGTCGTGTCGAGTGTTTTTCACATAGTTCCGGTTCCGGCCGTATTGTTTTTATTTTTATTTGTTGTTTGCTGTGAACAATTATTTGAATAGGTGTTTTATGTAATTGTTCACAGCGGAATTTACATTTGAAAATTGTCATGATTTTTAATTTAGTCCTGCAAGGGTAATTTTTCTACTTTTCTTTATTTTAGTACAATGAGTAAGTGGAGTTTATTAACATAAAACTAGATATTTAAAAATGTACGATCAGTTTCAATTTAGTTGAACTGTGTTTATATATTCCCTTCACGAAAATCGCGTAATAAGGTGTAATACGAAAGTTCCGTAAAATTTCGCACCTATATAATTTTAAAATAATTCTTGACATAAACCATTCGTAGAACAAGTTAAATTTATAAATAAAATAAATTCGTACCTCTGCGCACTTGTTTTGATCAGAGCAACATTTGGTGGAGTTTCCAAATCAATAACTTTTCAGCGCGTTTAAGTTCTCACCAAAGGAAATTTTTGGTCTATTCTCTAAACTTGGTAATTGTGGTAAAAATTAATCGCTTCTTAACAGCTAATGAAATATTCTCCATTAAATTTAGTGTCTTGTAATTCGTAAATGGTGACAGTAAGAGAAAAATGTTTCAAACAACTATAGTAGTTAATAACACTTGCAATATTATTATAATAACAAAAGTCATTAAATGATAATTTACTAAGATATTTTAAAATAACTTGATAGGGCTTCAAGTAAACTGTCACTTCCGGTTATCGAACTATCACCAAAAACTAAGGTGCTCTTCCCAAGGGGATACAATAGTACTTAACGTATCAAGGGCGTTATAAGGATAATAATGTGTGAGGTCAACCGAAGGCATTATTGTCTATTTAACGCCCGTGGTGCATTCAACGTTTACTATCCGGCTGATATATTATTTGATCGATTTTGATTCTATCATTGTATTTTGTTAGTGAGATTAATATATTTTCTTGCAAACAGTGTAACTAGGTAAGGCGATATTCTTATTTGTTTACAATGCCGATTTGTTTATTTCAATATTTCTATCTGTCAATAGAAGTTAGTATTTGTACAATTGTGTACAATCTGTATCCAATAGCAACAACGTGAAATTTATAACTCCTTAGGCCGGTATTTCGTATGTAAATGCCCGGCTAGCGGCTAGATAACAATAACGTAACGATCGGACATTAATATAATATGAAATATAAGAATTTTCAATTTGGTTGTTTGAAATCATACACATACACAAACAGACATTATCGCAAAACTATTGAAATCGCATTCTAGAGGCGCTACAACGTGATCATCCAATGAAAATCACTACCGAATGAATGCATGATTCCCTGTACCACCCTTACAGGTATGTGGTGGGAGGTAATAAAAGGCAAGTAATATCTGGATAGATTACATACATAGGGTATAGTAGTAGTGACAAATTTTAGTGGTCATTTTGTGAAACTACAATTAACATGAGGTTGACAGTACAAAGGTCACTTGGTATCTGATGCAAATGCAAAGACTTTTGAAACTCAACCTCCTCATGTTCCTCTCGACTCGATTCTGGTCACAGTTCACAGTAAATTGAGTTCTGGGTTCTATTTTCATAAGAGGGAAACGAAACTGTTCGTTTTATAGTATATAGAGTGCAGTGTACGAGTATGTAGCAACTGCGCGCTGCAGGTGTGTGTGTGTGTGTGTGTGTGTGTGTGTGTGTGTGTGTGTGTGTGTGTGTGTGTGTGAATGTTGTGCATGTACAGCGACGTACCTACCGGGTTTGCTTGCTATTTGAATGTTAATTAATATTTGCGGCTGACGGTGAAATGTGTGTAACATGTAGAGTTTAAGAGTTATCTCTGTCAGGTTAGAGCGCATAGTTTTTAAAGGATTACGATGTATGCAGTAACATTATAACAGCAGGATTAATGCACATTTACGAGCACTTTATCTGAGAGATTTTAAATAAATATTGCATCTATACCTTATAGACATTATACATGGGTAAACAGGTGTTTGTAAAGAAAAACACATTGCAACAGAGAATATTACAAATATTCCTATATCCTATAACATACAGATTACTCCATTGCAGTAATGTTATTAAACAAAATTAACTAAAATGTTTCATCTTTCATATTTATTGCTTTCTGTAGTTCTTTACTCTACCCACATGAAAGCTGTCAATTCAGTTTCTTACATATAAAAATAACAGGCGAACAATTAGTACTTATTTTTGTTAATTTTGTTAAAAAAAAACACTATTTTGATGAAGTAATTCATATTTAATAACCCTGATTATTTCCGTTAAATCCATTTCCCAATTCCATCTGTGTGCGTGTGAATGGAAGAATCCATATCTTTATGTACAATAACTCATTAATAAATCTTTATATAATTATAAGTAAGTTTTATGACAATGCCTAAAAATTAATAGATATTGATGAAATTTAGAAAGCTTGAAGTGGCAATATAATTTATTTATTGAAACATGGAATATGTTAGCATTAATATTCAGAATAATAAATTCGATTTGCAATTTCTTTGTTACTGTTTTCCAATTTTGAGAAAAAGATAATGGAATATTCCCACATATTCTGCTTAAAATTATTATTATTTTTTCATTAGTTTAGCTGAATCACTAGAAATACAAATATGAAATTTAAATTAAAAAAAATTTAATAATTTTATCAAATTTTAAATAATCTAACGTGGCGAGAATGTGATGTCATACCGCCTGAAACTAACTTTAACATAAACTGGCTCGTGCTCATACATGTCAACTTGTGACTTTAATAATTATCAAGTATTTGAAGAAAACTGATCGAAACAACACTTCCTTGGAATCAGAATATTCTCTAACATAATTATGAATGAAAACTTGTTATTACGCATGTTTTATTGTATTCTCGCATTGAATTATATATAAATAATACAACAAAAAATGATTAATTTGGACAAATACAATTATAACGGGATATCCTGTTACATATTTAATAAATGAAATATCTATTCTATAGGTCACAAGTGTATTGCGTGCATTTATTAAACATTCAAATTCAGATTTACAAGTATAAATCATTTTTCATGGTATGTACGAAAATTTACTTTAAAGCCTATAATATACGAGTCAATGGAGGGTTATGATTTTGACGTCCTAGGCCAGAAAGAGAAAAACCGAGTAAAAGTTGAGATAGAAGTTCATAATACAAACATCCATGTTTTGACGTTTGAGATGGTGTTTTAACAAGATTATGTTTTTATTTTTGAAGTTTATTATTTAGGAAACTTAATAAATTTAACACTAGCCATATATTCTTTATAGTAATAACGGCAGTCAGTATTGCACATACCATACACACACTTTATTTTTCATCATTTTAAGAACTGTCATTTTGACAGCGTTTTGTTTGTATTTCGGCCACGTGAATTTCATCATAGTGAAAGCATGAAAGCATCAATAGATGACAGCACGAAAATTTGCTTTTGTATAACCTTCCATTGTGTACCATTCAAATTATCAATTTATTTTCAAAATGATATATATATATATATATATATATATATATATATATATATATATATATATATATATTCTGGAAGATACTGTATTTATAAATAAAATTCATTTTAAATTATGTTTATAAGATCCATTGGATGTCACTGTCTGGTGGCACCAAATGCATTTACATTCATTTATAACGCTTAGGTATGTCCAATATATTCGTTCTGTTCCATGAAAATCATGTTTATTTCAAATCATAATTATGTAGTCTCGGATGAAAAATACATAGTGAACGATGCAAAATTTTCCATATTGAAATTATGATGATAATTCAAATGATATATTGCCTTGTGTATTATACGTAGATATAGGATTAATTAATTATGAAAATAATGAGTAATTTCATCATATGTCATTCCAATGTATGTGTATTAGAAATACGTAACGAATAAAAGTGGCAATTTATTTTCCATTTCAACTTAGAAACAGAATTGAGAACATATCGGGACCTTCACCATCGATGCCGTATAATTAATATTTAAAGGAGTACATAAATTTTATGGAAAATATGATTAATTATTTTTGGATGCAAAGTTATCATAATCCACAGTCCAATACATCACATTAGTGATTATTTGAAATAAAAGTAAAGAAAAATTTAGTTCTTTCCACCTTTCTGAATATCTTAAAACCTCAACATGTTCAAATTTTTATTAAAAAGAATCAATTATTTTTCTAATAACCACTTATCAATTCTTCATATACCCAATGAGCAATTCAGTTTTACAAAATCAATTTCGAAATGTGTATGCGAATTGAAGGAAGCAGGTCGTCGTCAGAGCAAATTAATTAGGCGGTTTCATTGAAACCATGAAACTGAAAGTAAAGTGGCGTCTCCGTGAAGCTCATTGTACCCGACAACAGCAACCCATCTTAACACACCCCCTTGTGGTACCGCAATAATCTACTTATGTACTCTTCGCGTTGCTTGTTCAAGACAGATATTCATTTTAGGGTGTTGGCGCTATACAATGAAGAGTCTCATATTATCCGAATTTTGAAATTTAAATTTGTATGAGCTTCTATGGAACTTATTTTCAGGTTAGTGAAATATTTACGGTAAGTGTACGCAGCGTAATTATTGAAGCACAAACAAATTTCGTAATCCTAATTTAGTTCTACGTGGAAACGTGGATAATAAGATCCTTAGTTCGAATCCCACAGGCGATAATCGCCATTTAAACTTTAGCCCTGTGGTTCCCCTTGTACTTGGGGTCTGTGATTTGATGGCATTTTACATATATATTTTAATACATTTTTAATTCAGTTTCTATGAATTTAATAAAGTACGAGTATGATTCGCAACTTAGATAAACTCAACTTTGTATTGTTAGGTAAATAAATGAAAATCTCCAGTTGATTTTCGTTTTTATTCAATGCAAAAGGAATCATAAAATGAAAATTCAAGTGTGTCAGGTTATACGAGTATACGATACTAAACTGTTTCAAGTTTCATTCTACAAATAAAGTGACACTCAACTTCAATGAAATCCAAGCTGTTATATTAAAAACATTCAATCACAAAATTCACAAAGAAATGTAAAATGGTCCTTCATTTATACAATTTAGTCAAGGAATCAAATTAAAGATGAACAAGATTGAAAATTTAAAACTTCTGGAAAAGTTTTAAATTAGAAATGTTGTGAATTATGAATAATGTATATTTCAGAATTAAACGATAAGATTAATTTTATAAATTTAAATTCAAACAAACAAATATATCGTATATACAGGGTGTTTCAGGACTAGTGTAACAAACTTTAACAGCTTATTCCTGAGGTCATTTTGAGCCAAAAATGTCAAATGAACACATGTCCTATTCCTTCTAGTTACCGAAATACAAGAGGTTGAAGTTCTACAAATAACATGAAATTTTCTAATTTTTGTAATCCAGGTACTTTCGGAAAACAAGAGTTTTATTGGAAAGTCATACCTTATTTGTCTTAGGACCGGTATTTCCAACCTCAGATAAACTATAGAATAAATTATTAATGGAATAAACAAAAAATATCGCATCAAAAAATGACAGCTAGAATAATATTCATGATTTAAGCTATGATTTTGATACGATATTTTTTGTTTATTCTATTGATAAATTTATTCTCTAGGTAACTGAGTTTGGAAATACCGGCCCTTAATTAATTTTATTTATTAAAGTTAACGAATACAATTTAGAGAACAAAACACACAATGACACAATTAAATTGACAAATAAATAAATTCTAAACACAGAACAACATAATAACAACATTTGAGACAAATAAGGTATGACTTTTCAATAAAACTCTTGTTTTCCGAAAGTACCTTGATTAGAAAAATTAGAAAATTTAGTGTTATTTGTAGAACTTCAACCTCTTGTATTTTGGTAACTAGAAGGAAAAGGACCTATATTGATATGACATTTTTTGCTCAAAATGACCTCAAGAATAAGCTGTTAAAGTTTGTTACACTAGTCCTGAAACACCCTGTATAATATTTACAATTTTTTAAGCCTTCGTTCGTGAGTTCATGTATACTTCAAAATCGTTCCGAAATAGTTTGATGCTCAGTAATAATTTTTTATGACTTCAGCTGGTGTGAATATTTTTTTTTGCTCCTAGACTTTTACAAATTTTAGTGCTGAAAGGTAATTGAAACTTAAAGAAAGAATAGTAATTTACATTGCAAGACCGTTAACTCAGAACTTGTTAGTGTGCGAGCTTCTAATATTCGGGTTACAGTCGAGCATTATACAATGTTTTATTAGGTATATTCAATTCCAAATAATTAAATAATCTCATAATTTATTGGAGCGTGCAGCACAATAACTTCTACTATTTGATCTTTGAAAACATACACAATAATATGTATGTTGCTAAGATTTTAAGATGTCAGCCCGTAAAATCTTTACCGCTAGAGACAGAGTTAAATAACTGTAGGTTCAGTATATCGGAAATTTAAAGTTTAAATGTAAACAACTGTAATAATTGAATATAGAGTGGGCAAACGATAATAAAATATTTATGCTGATTTTTAGATAATGTCAACTTATTAATTAACGAATTTATAAAGAAATCTGTTAAGAACGTAAGAAACCTCTGGCGTTTGATCAAATGAATTAATTTTTATTATATGGCGTGAATATTTAATTTTAAATTAAAACAGACGCTCTTTTGTAAGCTTCTTTGGTGGGGATTTTAAAGAACTTGCTTCGACTTCTATATTTTAACTTCACTTAAGACTGACCAAGCCGATCAACAAACAATCGCTGTCGGATTTTGTACTGTGTGCATTCGACTTAGCTCTGTTTGCGAGTAAGGCTGGTTTACACGGGTATAGTAGAGTAGGGTAGAGTAGCAGTAGGGTACGAAGTAGCGTATACTCTACCGAGTACCGAGTGTCGTACAAAATGAGTTGAAGAAATAGAAAATGTATTTGAAGTTGTTTAACTGAATTCTCAAAAGCACTTATCCCAGAAGTTAGTAGTGCTATCTATGAGGAAGTAAACAGAAACAAAGTAGTTGTTGAGAGAGTGGCTTAAAAAGAGCGATACATACTGGGCATCCGCTCTTCTGCTAAAAGAGCACGCTTTAGAGGACCAACTAGTCTATAAAAGGTGTCTAACACCAGAGAAATTTGAAGAATTGCTGAGCACTCTTCTGACTTTTTCTCCCCACTCTACTCTACTGTGCCTTGTTTACACGGGTAGAGTATAGAAGCAAGTATAGATATTTCGATAGTGATGGTGTAGTAGAGTAGAGTCTACTTTGCCAAATGATACATGTTGCTAGTAACTCTACTCTACTTACCAGCTACTATCCACTCTACTCCCTACTCCACTAAATCTGGCTAGCGCGTGAATGAACCTACTGCACAGATGAACAAAATGTTCGTTTTTATACATATCCAGGAAAAATCAAGTATATCGAGTTTTGATTTTAAACGAATTCGCGTCCGGATCAGGATCAGATAAGCGGTCCGCGTTAACCTTGATCCTAATCTAACAGGCAGGGTAGGGTGGCCAGAGGCAACGACAACTTTTTAAACTGATTCTTTTGTGCTGGAACTTTCAATTTTCCCGTATTTTTGATAGTTTTGTTTGCTTTGAGCTGTTTGCATTCGAAATTTCGTTCGTAACTGTTACGGCAAAATATTGCTTGCATCTGGGATTATTTAGTTTAACGGTTGTTTTTCTTTCGTCTTTGTAATTGAGTTTTTGTTGATGTTCAACTGTTACCGTTCGAAAAGAATTTTACTTTGCTTAGTTTACCCTATTTCTCAGTCGCATCTCAAATTGTTTTTCGCTTTTATTTAATTTTTCAGAAAGTTTTAATATAATTTTTTTGAAGCCATGAAAACGTAGTTCTTTTTACACAGATATGTAAATATTTTCTTGCTTATATTTCCCAATCTTCAGCATACATTTACATTATTCGATTAGAAAAAAAAAAAAAAAAAATCAATAGATCATAATATCATTACCTGGTGTTGACACTCTATAGCAGATCTTGGAATATGAGAAATTGTTGTGCATGGAGTGCGGTTGCCAGCAATTAAATTACTGACGACCACGGTACCCAACAAGTGAATTTGTTATCAATTATTATCTACGTGAGATTCCTTCTAACAATAAATTTATTATTAATAAATTTTTAGTTAGTACTTAAAAATATATTCTCCTTTCTTGCAAAGACAAATCTACAACAAGCGAAAAAAAGAAGATCTTTTCTAAAAAAGTTATTTTATTAAAAAAAAATTTATCAAAAATTGGGGTAAATAGCTCCTTGGTAACGTTTCGGACTGTGGATCGTGAGATCCTTAGTTCGAATCCCACTGCCGACAGTTACCAATTTAAATTTACCCCTGTGGCTCCCCCTCCACTAACATCTTTGGGGGCTATGATTTGACGGCTGGTAACCGCACTTCATACGCAAAAATATATCACTTACCGAGATCTGCGTAAGCAGAGTGCCACACCCATAATGGGTAAAAGGCGTGATGATCATGATATATACGGGGTGTTGACCGCGACCCCGGAACATAGGACTTTAACATGTAAAATCATACTTTCGTAATATATATATCAAAAAATGAGTAGACTTCACTACAAAGCTCTCAGTTTGATTGAAAAATAGAGTTGGATAGAAACCCAATTAGCAATTAGAATTAATAGTTGCGCTTTATCTTATGAGAACCAACAATAGCGTTCAACACCAACAAAATTGAGCCGTTAATTGCAAGTACAATTATTCATATAATTATTTACAATTAGTAGGTTAGTGATATCATTTCTCTCTTTTTTCAGATGTCCAATATTGTAAATCAATACTTTTAAGTTGCTTCAAGCGATTGCGAATACTAAGTAGTAATTGAAATTGATAAATAGGTCACACTGAATACAGCTGAATAGCGCATTATATAACGTTAAAATATTTTGTAAATAGTTGTTTCGCAAGGAAAACAATTTATAAATTCCAAGTGTCTACGTAAAAAAGTATTTTAAAATGAATAAAAGCGTAGAAATAGCAACTAGTTTGTAACTAGGATGTCAGAGCGGGCCACCGAGATCTACCCTCGTTAATTGCTGTCGCTGTCAAGGGACCCGCAGGGGCGCAGGGGCTCCTCCGTTCCACGTTTCGCGCGAGACATTTCACAGGAGTCCGCACACATCGTCCACGATTAATTTTTAATGCCCGTCCTGAAGTTTTTATCGGCTCAAACGGAACCGGCAATTTTTTCCTTCGCTTTTCTTTTTTGACATTTTCTTTTGGGCGCGTTAAAAGTGCCTGTTTTAAAACTGACATTGTATGACTTGTGAAAAATTGTTGAAGGAGGAAAATTTATTTTTTCTTGTTTTACTTTTGAGCTTATTTGAATTTAAAACTGTTTGTTTTTGTCCGCCTGCAAAATTGTGATGGGTTACGGGTTTTTGTGGCTTCATTATAATTTATTAATATATTCGTTAATCTCACTTAATTTATAACACTGAATTAGAAAGTTTGACATTACGTTCAAATTTATTTGGCGCAGATAATAAACAATACATTAGAATTAAGATAATATTTAATGTATGGATGTGATTAATAGCAAATTTAAACATTCGAGGTTTGTTGCTAATAAACCATAAATTTTGCATGAGATTACTTGATATGTTAATTAGAAAAATGTTTGTAGGTAGGGTTGGACTCGCCTAAAAGTTACTTTCTTATTTGCATTTACTGTAATATTTGTAAAAGTATAAAAATGATTAGTCAAAGGTTAGTTGTTACTTGACTAAAAATTCTATAACTTATAAAATTTCAGAAAAATCTGATGTGGGCAGCACATCACATCTAGGTTAATCGCTAATGATGATATCATTTTCAAATACCATATATAGAATTTGAATTTTTAAGTTAAGTGTTGATTAGATTTTGGTAGCAATTCATCACCAAGTAGTGGTAGTTTGCAGGAAGGTCTATCAAGTTTATAAAATATTTAAAAAATAATTGACTTTTGTTAAACTTTTTTATGTTTTTTTGTAGCGTTTAATAGTTGTGTTCGCGGGAGAATATATCTTGGGAGATGATTTTAGATTAAATTTAGATAAGTCTATTAATACAATTTACAAAAATTTGAATAAATATTCTCTAAAGTGAAAATGATTTGCTCTTAATTAAATATAATTTGATTAATAAATGAAATATTTGCGGTGCTCGCTTTGAGTTTTATTTCATGTATACTACAATATGAAGAACGAAAAAAATTCTGTTTTGATTTAAAATATTTTATTTCCACGTACACATATTTTTAATAAGTATAAAATATAGTTAAATAAATTGAAATGAAGCAAATGGAATCCCAGCTCAAATACCATTAGTAATTTTGATTATAAAAAGACGAAAATCCGATTGCAGTTTTTAATTTAAATTGTTAAAATTAAAAGAGCGGACAAACAAGTTTTAAAAAAGTATTTGTAATAATTTTTAAATATGTTTCATTAAACTTAAAAGTGTGCTCGAAAAGTTGCTGTTACTAAATTTTCCCCAATTTCTGGGAAAATTACTGATAAAATTACTGTAAATTAAATTTATTATTAGCCGGTTATAATAATGCGTTGCCATCTAATCACGTTGTTAATTTAAAGAAGAAATCAAATCATATAAACAACTTAAATAAAATAAAATAGGAAAGAAGTTGTAACAAAAAATTCTAAGTTATATTAATTTACATCTTTGTAATATAATAAATTTTAACATAAATCAATTATTACCCAAATGCTAAATATGAAATTGAAAAATGAAAAATTACCTCTAACGAAAAATCGTCACACATAGATGTCATCCTAAAAAAATAGTGAAGAAAATCTAAATTTTTGACCTGTTACAGTTCCTCTCTTATATAATCAAGAAGAAGGAACTAAGACTATGTATGTACATGTGTCGGAAAATTAATGCTCTTCTATTAAGGATGGGACAAGAGGGCTCCATTACCTTGCCTCCTAGCTCTCTTAATTTTTAGACTTAAATAAAAAGTTTCGTGTACACAACATCTATAAATAAACGTGCAGACTTGCAACAAAGAATTTAACAAAGTTATGAAATAATTCGAGGTAAACAAAGATGTTTTGAGAGACTTCTGAGTTCCTTCCTGAGAAGATGTAGATGCTACTCGATGCTATTCGATATGGAAGAAAGACAATTAGAACATCTTTAATAATTTGATCTTATATCATTAAATAATTCAAACTAAATAATTGTTATTTGTTTAACTTGATAACAAAATATCAGATTTACAGTAGATGTAAAACTGTGTTTTGTGCAGTGTTGAACACATTACTTTTTTGTCGAATTAGAATTAATATTAATTTAGTTAAATTTTTTAATACATATATTGATCGGTTACTGTGCGATTTTGGATTGATTACTATGCGATTGTTTAGCGGTTTCTATGAAAAATATTTGTACCGCCTAAGTAGTAAAAGTGATATTTTACAGATTGTTAGCTGTCAACACTTTATATGTCAATCGACAAAAAATTTCATTTTGGAAATACAAACTATATTAACACTTTTTATGAAGATAGGAGGCGGACTAATTACTTGGGTCATATGCCGCCTCAAGAGTTGATGATTGTGAATTTATATGAATCACACAAATGACCATGACTATGCTTGAGATTCGAACCAACGACCTCTTGTGTTCTATGCTAGTGACGAGCCACTACACCACCGAGATCGCCTTTTATCACTTATTTTTGATTACATGATATATTAAACTTAATTTTTGAACCACTTTAAGGTAAAAAAAAAAGTACTTGGAATAAAATACAACGCCTGTAATAAATGTATAAATTTAACTTTTCAATATTGAAACCTTTAGAAGTTACTGTATCAGCGCCAGGCACATTTTTATCCTTACATAAATGTTCGAATTTTGGTATTTTGCGCTCACATACTTTGAATATTGGTTCCCCAGAGATTAGAAGCTCCCTGAAAACTCATTGCAAAACAATCAAATGTCGAGGGAGTCAACTCTACAATGAATCGTTATTGCTGCGCTTCTAAATCGTTTTATTTCATTGAAAAGTTAAATCGTTGATCGGCTGGATTTGTTTGTTGCCACTGGCGCTTCGATAATTAGAGCTACATGCATTTTGTTTGCCTGGGCGGCGAGCGGTTTGCATTGTTCACGAGCATGGCCTACTTCAACAAATTCAATTTATTGAATGCAAACTATTCTGAACTGTGCTTCCATTTTCGCACGGCTTTAAATTTGTGGACAATTTTGAAAATTGGTAATGAATATTACACAACGTTGTTATATTTATTTGTTAATTAAAAAGATGAAATAATGGCTCCGCATCGGATTGAGGGTAATTTGAATAGTTCAATCCTCATAAAAAAATATTTCTGAAATATAATTACTTCTACAGCTTCTCCTGCTAACATCTAACTTCTTTGGGGCCGTGATTTGAAGTTTGATGTTCATATACATTTTCTCGTTAGAATACATATTTTGCCGTGATTTAAAACTTTTCTGGCACTAAATAGTTAACAAGGGTAATTATGTCGTAAATTATATCAGTTTTGTTTGAGGCACTAAATTAATTTTATACATTTTTACTTAAAATAATGAAATGAGTAACAAAATTTCGATATTTTTATGTAATTCTTAACAAGAAATAAAATTCCCTTATTTAATTAAAATATTATAAAGAAAGAGTAGAATGAATATGTGATGTACAAATGGCAACAAAACGATTAAAGATCTGTCTGTAGCACCCGATTGTGATGGGCACTATCGAATAAATTTGACTATCGAATAATTACTTACTCTTACTGAATGTTTCGAATTATCATATATACGAGTAATATCCCAAGTTCATGTGAAATTGTCGATAATTTTCTCAACTGCGCGAATGCGCACGAGAGAAAATATTTGGCCAATACATGCACGAGGGATATTCGAAGGACTATTACCCGATTAAAATTTAGCCAAACGCTGTTTCTCTCATAAAAAATTAAGCAAAATTTAAAAACTTCATTTGACAGCAAATCAGAATCACCTTGGTAACTTGCAATAGTGCAAAATTATCGTGCAATTCTACGTTGATTGGACGACATTCAGAAATGTCAGAATTCTGATTGACTTAAATTTTATGAGGCAAATAGTCAAATATATTCATTCATTCAAATAAGTTATTTTTATTAGCCTGGATATAATGAAATAGAACAGCTCGGCCCACTTAGGTTGCCGAATAACGCCGATTAAGTACGCAGTGCTCGTGTTTCAACGTATCGTCCAATTTCTATTTAATTTCTCGTATCTAAATAGTTTGTAGTACATATTATGTACTTATTGTTTCTTTTATCTGTAGTTGTAAATTATGAAGATTGTTTAAAAATTATTACAAAATTATTTATTTTAAATAGCTTATGAGGTCAAAATAATCTCAGTTCGATTCCCACTACCAACAATCTCCACTTTTAACATTATCCCTATGGTTTCCTCTCCGCAAACATCTTTAGGAACCGTGACTTGCCGGCTGGTAACCGCACGTCAAGCGCTAAAATACTTTAATTGCTGGGATCTGAGATAGCAGAGTGCCATTAGCAAATTGGATTAATGGCGTGATGATATATTTATTGTATTTATTTATTCCAAATCCAATTACAAAACTCTGACTCCTTACAATAGCATACATAGCACATAGGTATTTTTCGTAGTGCGAATCCCGCCTTGGTAATTTTGTTTGTTTTACTTTTTGCATTCGAACATCACAGCGCATGTTTCACCTTTACTAAGAACCACTCATACATCTCCATAACATCTCTAAATTCGTTTCCTTGCTGTTTGTAAACTCACAAACTCTCAAAGTTCTGTTCATATTTCCGCAAGCGGCACACGTTGTTTTTGAAGAACGTGACAGTGTCTACATCTACATTGCTCTCAGGTACTTTTTCTTTCAGAGAAAAAACTTGCTGTGATTTCGTTGGAATCGCAGAAGGCGAGCGCGGTTAATTAGAGCGAGAAGCGCGGGGTGGGGCTGCTCCCTGACGGCCCCGCTGGAGCCGCTCCTGGCGGAATAATTACCCAGCAGATAAAGAAGACAAACAGCGTAAAGATGTCAAAGTTTCTTTTTTGCATTTTGTTTCGTAAGTGCGCTGTGTGGGCTATAAATTCGCTGTCACATTTAAATTGATATTACTTTGGCTGCATTGCGTACTTGATATACTTTCTGTTCCTGGCACTCGGACTTTTTAATTTTTGTTTTTAGTTTTGTTTATGTACGATGTACGAATTCTCCTATCTCTGCCTGGAATGTGAAGCAGGAAACGAATATTTTAATGTCTCTGGATTTACAAAGTTCGAGATAAATTAAATATTGTTAAAAACATATCATTTTAACTTCAAATATATTTCTAGTCCTACTCACTCCTGTGCGTTAGATAACCTCTCATGCATTGCATGTACAAATCGAAACGATGAAATAATATATTGTTTACAAATCATGGAACTTAGAGGCGATCAGAATTTTTATCTTAAAAATCAGATTGTACGCTCAAAATTCGATAGAAAATCTACCATACAATCTAACAACAAAATCTTCTAAATATTTAAAACAAGCTTATTAAAATGTGAAATTTAGAACTACCGTGTGAGTTCTTAT
This sequence comes from Poecilus cupreus, assembly GCA_963942605.1. NCBI lineage: Eukaryota > Metazoa > Arthropoda > Insecta > Coleoptera > Carabidae > Poecilus > Poecilus cupreus. Next base: position 23,756,750 of record OZ012718.1, read on the forward strand.
ACTTATTCGTTTAACTTACAACAAAATGTGAATCGAGGTGGCATGTGAACTGCAAGTAATTTCTAATGCTGCTAGACTGTAGTTTTAAATTTATCGATACGAAAATCAGGAAAATTATGAATTGTAGGTTACAGTCATTTCTGAGAATGGTGCAGTGGAAAAAAACTATAGGTCCTCCATGATATGGCCTCACAATTGTATAATAAAGACGTGTATGAATGTTAAGGATAATATAGATATAAGCAAATATTGATTTTGTAAGCTTCTCAGCTGCTTAGGTTATATACCGCCGCGGTACCTCGTTTTCGGTGGCGTGACAACGGCACACAGTGTTTGATAGTATGGGTGTTCGCAAAGCGATTACCCATTCAACTACTGACAGCTGCAGTGTTGCTAGCAGTATCCAGTGAACCTAATTCTATAACATAAATTCCCTAAGGGAATAATAATGCGCACATTCTTCCCCTAAAGGGATCATATATGCTTTTACTATCCTTATTTTGATGTCACAGAATCTATAAACCAGCTTCTACTCCCGATCGCAAAAAAAAGTAAGTAAATACATCATTGCGCCATTTATCCACTTTTGCAAATCACCCGTTATATGGACACGACACGTTAAATAAACCGTAATTTAAATGTTGTCAGTGGATGTACAAGCGACATTAGTTGCATAACTCAGAGATTTAAATCGGGTTGTTCAAGTATATTTGTCAGCAGTGAGAATTAAACTAGGAATCTTGTGATTTACAATCTGATTTATTTAACTAGAAGAATATCCCGTTTCAAATTAATTAAAGACAATTATCTTTGAGAATTTGTAAAAAAGTTAATTTAGAAATAGAGGAAAGTGACCAAATATGGAATAGAATCCTTAATATGGAATACCGACATTTTTCTAGAATAAATAGTTGAAGACGCAATACAAGAGTATCTTCTAATTATTCATTCATATCACACGCATTTCATCTCGCATGTCGGACGTTCGCCGTCATCGTGGCAGGAGTGTTTTGTTTTGTCGGTACTACCAAATTTCTCAAAGTACATAAAAATAAGATAATTTTCGTTAATTCTTTGGACATAATACTGTCATTATATGTTTAGCATGTTGTGTTTATATTTGTTTTAATATTCTCTAAACGATTTATTATATGACATTACTTCAGAACATGAAAACAAATTAGAGCAGTTAGGAAATTCCAAATATGGACAGTCACTTGGGGTCTAATTATGGGATAGATTAAATGTATAATGTATGGGCTCTGGCCACATAATGACTGCGCTGGTTCAAAGTTTGACACTTGGATTTGTGATTGTTGTAAGTATATTATGTTACTTTTTATTTAAGATAAAGACTAAATTGTTTTTTGTTATTTTCAATAAAAAAAAAGTTGTGCACTATATGACTGCAATAGTTCAGAGTTTGACACTTGGATTTGTGATTTTTGTAAGTAGGTTAAGTTACTTTTTAATTATGATAAAGACTAGTTTGTTTTTTTTTGTTATTTTCAATAAAAAAAAAACTTGTACCTGATTCTAATGTTCCATATTTGGATATCTATTCCATAATTAGTTACTTTATTGTTATTTTGGTTTTTGTACAATTATAATAATATCAATTAATATTAAAAACATAAAACTGTTATTAAGTTATGCAAAAATGTATGACTGATCATTAAAAGTCTGGAATTTGTACCACGATTTTGTTTTGGTCACGAAAACAAACTGGTATTCCATATTTGGCAACTTTCCTCTATGTTTTACCATTTTGCCTTAAAGATGATAGCTTATGTTTTAAATAACCTATAACATAAATGAAAAGATAGTCAATTTATTTCAATCAATTCATGCATTCTCAAAAAAAAAAAAAATTATAAATATATCATTATGCCATTTACCCATACTGTGCGTGACATTCTGCTTTCGCAGATCTCGGTAAAGTCCATCAAATAACAACCTACAATACGTGAGGGACAACTACAGTGAAATAATGGCAACATTTCGGCTATGAAAATCGAACTGAGGATCTCTTGATCTACAGTCCAATGTGATATCAAGCGTTATTTATTTTCAAGATACACAAACAAATTTAGTAGCAATTCCCTCCTGTTTTGAAGTCGGTTAAAAAGGCAACAGTAGTACGGAATGAAGTTGCTTTAGTTCGGTCACCTAACCTAGTGCACTATCTATCAAGCTCGCATGTGCCCAGCTTCGATTAAGTTTTGTGATAAACGTTTCCGTTGGTCTTATTATCAAGGGTGGTGTGGGTAGAGGGTTGAGGGGGTCAGGAAGGGTCTCTCTGCGAAGCAGAAGCAGGGTTTGTTAGATTTACGGCGCTCCGTCGCGTTCGTGGCCAGCTAATGGAAACCGATACGTTCGAACGATTAACGAACCGTTCACAATGACATACACTACTACACCCTTTGCACCCAACACAGCCAGCACCAGCATACTCGTACAAGAGACAAGAGATTACTTCAGAATTGTTGCCAGCTCATTTTGCGGCATCGTTAACTTTGGAAGATGATGATTAAATGAATTTATTAGGCGTCAGCTATGCGAAATTACATTTCGCTAATTTCATTCGTTTTAAGAAAGATTTTAAAGTATCTTTTCTTGGCCACTAACATTGAAATGTGTTGTTTTGCGTTGCCTAAACAATGTCCGAAAGGTTCATTTCTCAAGTCCCCACCAAATAAACGATAAGGAAATTTCGACGAAAGCATTCCTGTTTCTAAAGCATTTATTCAAAAACTATATTCATAATGAAAAATATAGTATTTCCAGCATCCCTTTATATAATATTAATTTGAACAATGGTAGAATATAAAAGAAATTTAATTTTGAAATAAAATTTTAGTGCAATTGGTTATCAATATTGACAATAATTTTTGCGAAATATGACTGCTTTTGGTGTCGCCTAAACAAGGAGCAAAATTCCCAGGTCTCCAGAATAGCGTAACGATTCACGCGTATATTTCGAAGATGCAAATTGCAGTCTACAGTCTGCAGTCTTTGTATGCATTCGTTGAAGAAAATTTTATTTCTTACAAAATTATTAGGTTCAAATAAAAAAAATATTAATTTTGAATATAAATTTTGGTTCTTTTTTCTGCATTGAAAGAAAATGAATATACTTAAAAATTAGTTTTAAAAAATAATGAAAAAGAAGTCTTTAAAACGATATCATTTTGAATTAAAACTACTCCTATTCAAACTGCTTTGTCCCCATAACGAGTCTCAATAGAATACTAAATTATTTTTCATACAAGAATATTTATTATACCTACAAAAGTTTCAAAGAAAACGAAATCTGATTGGCACTATTCAAATCAATTTTTTTCTTTATTTAAGGGAATCTGTTTGTTCCAAGAAAACGATTTTATCAGGGTTTTGATGAAATATAGAAATAAGTTCACCATTGTAACAATAGCCAGTAAAAGTGACATTTTGCAGATTGTTAACTGTCATAGAAACGACAATCGTCAATAATAGTTATTTACTTTACAAGTGGGCAAAGTAAGGAATTACCCACGAGAGAAATTTTAGCTCACGAAGCCGAAGGCTGAGTGTGATAATTTTATCGAGTGGGTAATTTCACTTTGCCCACGTGTGAAGTAGAACGTTTTATCCAACACTTCTTAATAAATGAAAAATTTATTAAAGAAATATTATTTGACAGTGACATATGCTTTAAATTTTTAAATTAAAATGTCAATCGAAGTAGTTACCAAGGTGTTGTGTGTTATTATTATTGTTATAAATAAAAAAATACTCACTAGTGGCTTTCCTCAAAATTATACCCACTAGTGGATAATCTGTTACTTTGCTTGTTTAAAATCGCCATAGTTATAGAGCATTTATTGAGAGGTGTTGGATAATAGTTATTTACTTTACAAGTGGAATTACCCACTCGATAAAATTATCTCACTCAGCCTTCGGCTTCGTGAGCTAAGATTTCTCTCGTGGGTAATTCCTTACTTTGCCCACGTGTGAAGTATAACGTTTTATCCAACACTTCTTAATAAATGAAAAATTTATTGAAGAAATATTATTTGACAGTGTCATATGCTTTAAATTTTTAAATTAAAATGTCAATCGAAGTAGTTACCAAGGTGTTGTGTGTTATTACTATTGTTATAAATAAAAAAATACTCACTAGTGGCTTTCCTCAAAATTATACCCACTAGTGGATAATCTGTTACTTTGCTTGTTTAAAATCGCCATAGTAATATAGCATTTATTGAGAGGTGTTGGATAATAACTATTTTTACTGGTTTCGGGAAGAACTGTAAAATATGGTGATTCCGATATCGAAAATAATATCTGAAAACTCAATATTTCAATTCAGAAATGAAAAAAGTATTTTTCGCATTGTACCGAAAAATATTAACCTACTAACTACCTATAACATAAATACTTTAGTTAAGAAGTTTGCTTTATAAATAAATATCTAAATCGAGATCTAAATCTAAACAATAAAAGTTGTTTTATACGAAAATCAATTAACATTACGCGCGAGTTGACATTTCTAACAAGAACTAGACCACAGAATTTGAATTAGGTCGTTATAGCTATGTACGCATTTACTTACTCCAGTCTCCATGTCATTTAGATATCAAATCCCAACTTGAGCCACGCACAACGCAGCAATGCTTTCGCCTTCACAGAAATTCATTAGAAAACCTAATCAAACTAACATTGAGAAAGTTCTCATTCCCGCAACCGTTGTCCGGCGTTCCGCCTCAAAGCAGTTTATGATGAAAAGCGCGTGGTCACTGTATATAATATTCGTGTTGTTAGGCACCGAGGGCGAGGGACCTACACCCGGAACTCGAATGCTGAGTCCGGTTGGGTCCGGAGCAGCTGTTGGTACATGACATGAAGGGTCAATGAATTTATGCGCTGTCCTACGATAAACATGGTTCTAAGATCAAGAGCTTCGAGGGCTCATTCTTGAGATTTGTAAGGAGGAAATACAGCGTATTGTTGTTTATGGTAATCAAGATTTAAAGTTCGGTGGTTTTCGGTACAGACCTCGGAAGTTCCCTAAATGAAGGTGAAGTCAAAATACGATTTATTTATATGTTACTCACTTGTAAACACCGTATAACCAATATATTGCCTTTGAAAATGAATCTTTACAAGTTACTAACCGATAAAATTGTCAGTTGCATTATAAACAATTAGTCAACAAAGTAAACAAACAGTAATGCTTGCAAGGCTAATGAGAAATCATTTCAAATAATTTTTGACAAAACAATTGTATGTAACTGACAGGATTTGGATATATTTTTTAATTTTAATTTTGATTTATAAATGAGAAACAAGTAAAATGTGCAATACACCCAAGGTTTTTACTGCTGCAATTGGCTCGCCGGCCATTCCCCCCGGGATTCAGCAGAAAAAACTGTTATACCTAGCTTGTATGTAAAATACTATTAAGTGGCAAAATGTTTTTGTCTTTAAAATATTGTTCTAAAAGTCGAATTAACAGGGATTCATGCGTTAAATTTATTACCACACATGTGAGTTACTTTGTTAGATTCTTAGTTTTTAGAAATGGTCATTTGATATTATCGCGGTAAATATTCTGATATCATATCGTCTTGAGGCACTATTTGTGCTGATATATTTAGTTTAAGTGTGTAGCTGTCACTCACTACCAACGGAAGCACTACTTCTTGGCTTCAACGGCATAGGTATGACAGTCAAGCGGTGAACGTAGCGGGCATGTACCCTTTCGGTCCTGAGTTCGATTCCCGGCCACCGGGACGAAAGGCTGAAATTAACTTCCTTACTCCAAGTGTTGGCCGTGGAAAAGTTTCCCACTCCCGTTCCTACCCGCGTATGGGTTAGTTGGGTGCGTTTGGCCAACTCAAAGGAGATTGTTGTATTATATTTTGAATAGAGCAGACGTGTTCAATGATATCGTAATGTAACAACTTTATGCAAGTTCGATGGTTTGGTAATTGTAACTATTAACATATTCTAGCGTTGTTGTCATTTATTTATGCAGTTTTTTTTGCATCCTTTTACATTTAATTAAATATTTAACATTTTCATCATCAAAATTGTTTCGTTTGTTTTCACTCCATTATTTTATTCCAACTTTTAGCTACCGTATTATACTATATTTAATTGAATCCTGTAGAGTTTGCTATCAAATTAAAGAAATATCAAACAATACTTTTGGGATCGTGAACTATTTTTGTAATAGTTATTCGAATTATAATGAATTTGGTATAAAATTGTAAGCTTCTGAAGGTGTGAAAATGTATTACCAGGTTATTTAGAAAAAATGTACCTTTTTCAGTTTTCTTGAATCTACTTTTTTAGACGTGTGGAATTCATCTAACGTGATAAGTGAAACATACAATTTAAAAAGGTATACTGAATTTTTACGCTACGTAATAATAGATTGTCTTATAAAATAATGAAATTTCATTTGAATAAATTGGTGGAGGAGCTGATTTGCTGAAATGCCGAGCTAAAATATCAAGAGTTGAATTAGATGAAATGGCCACATAAATTCCACAATTTAAGTTTCTCCTTTTTTTAATATTTTAAAGAAAATGCTTAATGCGAGCTGATCTTTGATCTAACTTTAAACCTAACATCTTTCATATTTCAGGTTTTGCTTTATTCTTGGCCGCAAAATGGCTGGATTACCTAATACCTCAAACGGTTGGAATATATTAAAAATTAAAATATAGATAATTCTATGTAAATCACAGCGATGCGGTACTGACTGGGGCGGCAGATTATCCAGCATACCCGTGATCCGGAGAATAATAAATCGCCGACTCCTCAGACGCACGGCGTCGTCTTACCGTCAAACGTTCAGAGCCGAAGCTGAGTGCTTTCGAGCGTGACGCATAATATTCATAGCAAATTATACCATTGCGTTATCTATCTATCCATAAATTACTCACTTCTTTCTCGAAATCCATTAGAAAACTTTTAGAATTTGGTCTTAAGACGTCTGTCGTTCTACGAGTATTAATGACATTTTTTCTAAAATTGCACTGCACTAACATTAAATTGCAGAATAAATAATTATGTTGCTCTAACGAAAAGGATACAGAAAAGAATAAAACAAAAATGACAATCATTTAACTTTGGAACCATGCCCAGATAAATATTATTTAAGCAAATAAATAAAAAAAAAAAACATTTTAGAATGAGAGAGTAATAAATCAAAATTTGCAAGAGTAGTATTGTATTTTTGTCAATTATGCGGAAAATAAAGTCACCAGAAAAATAAAATATAATATATTCCGATCTCAGTGGTGTAGTGGCTATGTCACTAGCCTAGCACGCCAGAGCTCATGGGTTCGAATCCTACTGAAGAGCATGAACGTTTGTGGTGTTCACATAATTCATTATCATCCACTCATGAGGTGGTATATTATCAAAGCAGTTCTAAAAAAAAAAAAAATAATAAAATAGATATTACTTTTCTAGGATGGTTATAGAAAGGCGCTTGCTTTATACCTGGTAACCAAACTTCCTTGATAGAAACACCGCTATAAACGTTTCGATAATACCTTTAGGACCATAACAGGGTCATCGATAGGAATTTTCTGAGTTTATACGTTTATATTATTATATGAAAGATTTTACATTATCCAATTTACAAATAACGGTGTGTCGCGCTATTTCACCCTTCACTTAAGCCTACACTAAATTCAGTTGGATTGAGTTCGCAGTGACAGGGCGATAAACGAAGTATCATATTACCAAGATTCGCTGCCATATATTCAATAATAAAAAATAATTATAATTCGTAATTCTGACAAACGGCTATAGATGGATCTGAGTGATTCGGAGGTCATAACCAGGCGGTCTTTTACAGTTATCTTTTGACTGACCATCAGCAACTTCACTAATGCAAGTAAAACATTTGGTGGCAATCCGGACCTATGCTCCGCGATAGAAGAAACAGGAACAAATTATTTATAATTTTGTCTTTACTGCGTCAGAGCATGTGTGAGAAATTGAGCAAAATATTAAAAGAAACGAAATGAGTCAGTTGAGCTGGTTTGTTTTGGTCACATAAAGCGGATATCAAATAAAGTATAGGTGTTTGGTGAAAAAGATATATGAGGGCGACATTGACAGCGAATGATTGCAAGAATGTTCAAGAAATAAATGAATAGATAATATTGATGATTCGTGGTACCTCACTGTGTGGAATATAACGTGATGTTATGTATGTATGTAACTACTTTTAACTTTAATCGATTCGTCTTAAGGGTTTGTGTTTTTATAAGTCACTACTTTTTTATTACAATACTGGACATCATTAACATCCGTTGCTTCTGGTATCTAATTTAATGGTTATACCTGAATGTTATAATTTTACGTTAAAAAATTATATTTTCACCGAAATCAAATTGTATCCCATTACTATTGACTACAACTACTGTTGAAGTTTGTTTAAGCATATGCTTATAACAATTACTATCAATTACAATAGAGTATCAAATTACTGATATACGAATACATGCATTTGAAATATATGGAGCAATAATAAATCATAGAACTCCTAGCTGTGTTGGTACAACAGAAATTTAATCGTAATATCAGCTGATTGCATCAATAGTTAATAGTTCATAATCACAACTCGAATCTAAAAGCTTGCAAACCAGTACCAATTAAAACTAGAAGCATACAAGCAAAATATTATGAATTCGGAGTTCGGCCCTCGGCTGTAATTTAACTGCCGGACGCAAACTTTATTTCCAATTACAAGAGAGAGAAACAGAGTCCATTTGTTCCGGCGCAGTCGGCATGGAAACAAAATCACAGTTCAGCTGGTTGTGGTTTCATAACGACCGAGTGTGCGTTATTTTAACAAACACTCAGTTCGCGGAATAGTTCCAATTACCTCTTAATAAGGTTTGGATTCGGGTGCAATGTTTTGCTAATAATTTAGGTGCTGTTTCTTATTTCACTGGAAAAACAAAGTATCTACAATTTGTTAAAAATCTACAAGGATGCAAGAGCAAGAGCAAATTTTACTGGAGGGGATGTGTCATCACCATAGTTACAGTTAAAAAAGATTGACAGCATAGTAAAGCGTTTATTTTATAAGTAAACATAGATGATAATTTACAATGAGGAGTAATTAATTGTTTCGCCATTTAAATATTGGGTTAGCAAAAAATAAAACAGCTATTAAATCATTTGTGTGGGGTAAATAGCTCCGTGGTAACGTGTCGGACTGTGGATCGTAAGATCATCAGTTCGAATCTCACAGCTGACAGTTGCCAATTTAAATTTACCCCTGTGGTTCCCCCTCCACTAATATCTTTGGGAGCTATGATTTTACGGCTGGTAACCACACTTCATACGCAAAAATATATCACTTACATAATGGGTAAAAGGAGTGATGATAATTTTTTTTTATTTATTTATATTAAATCATTTGCATATCAAACAATGTTTCTGTTGGCAGTGAAAAAATATCAGACTCAATACGTGGTTAGCAAACTAACTAAATTGCATCAGCAAGTAAACATATTTACGTTAGCTTAATATTTATGCGTATTAAATATTTTTTTGTGCTGAATATCGTTAGTCGATATATCGATATAAACGCACATCCCTAGTATTGAGTAACTATGGAAATGGAATTGAATTCAAAAAAATATTTAACATTAAGTAAGCAAGGAAACATTTCCATGATTACTCACTATAAAAATTGAATTTTTTATAATTTTTAAGGTTTTTCTAGCCCTTATTAAAGAAGTGAAATAAAATTTGTTTACTGATTCTGGTGCAGATTTTAAATCTCTTCAACATTTATTTGAAATATTTTTCTCTAAAATGATTAGAGAAGCAGGATATTGTATAAGTATTATTTAACATAAAAAATACCTATGATTGGCTGAGTCCGTCATCACCCTGTATACATCAAATAACAAATTTTAATCGACGAATATGCACCAATCTACTTTTTTAAAGGTAAGCTTTGCTAGAAATACAAATAAATTTATTATTATATTAGATATCTATACTCGTAAGAACCTATCTACCCCAATAGTCATACTTAGTTGACATAGACTATAGAGGTGATTAAAATTGAAATGTAAATATTTATTATATTAAAAGAGCAGACCATAAACATAAGCTATAATATAATGACACAGAGGCTTGTAATTTGATGTGTCACTAGCCTAGTTGTGTTAAACAAATATTTTAGGACAAAATTTATAATTTGTTTATTTACTTAGACTTTAGCCTTGTTTCCAAGGCTCAAGAATTATGGGTATAGTAACGTTTCGGTGTATTGTATCTCTGTTGTCAGGTTGATTTACCAGTGGCCCTGTTTATTAATTAGATCTCAAGGACGCGGATAATTCCACGAAGGAATGAAGCATTCCTCCTCTGGGGCTATGTTAATTAAGGCTTGTTGCGAAATCATTTTGCTGATGGATTTATCTTGATCAAACTGTTTAATCTGAAGGGTTTTCAAAATAAACTCGTTTAAGAAAACAACAAAATTTTGCTGCTCTGGTCACTAATTTGTTTTACATTAAACAGCGGTGACATTTTAATAAAATACTTATCTACTCTCTCACGAAATATTCCTGTTCCGTGCAGCCGTGCTGGCTGCCGGGAACTGTCGTGGAGAAGGAAAACACATTAATTTTACAAGGTAGCTAGAGCAGGTACTTGACAAAAATTACGCCTCGTTACTAACTAATTTTGAAAAATGTCAAGTTAGTTAAATATTCGTAAGGAGGTATGTATACTTAAAAAAATAAATCAAAAGACAACTACATATGTATTTAAAAATCTGATGTGACAACATGGCTTCTTTGTACGCCTCATAAATTATACACTTTTTTGCTGAACTTCATTTAAACTTAATCTTATTTTAAGTTAGTTTCTTTCAATAATTGTAAATTTTTTAAATTAACTGTTAACATCTTCAAATAATTAATAAGATATTACTTTTTTCAATAATCTTAATTTGGGGTCGCAGAACAAGTATAGTATTTTATTCGTTTTATGAACATGAAGTTTATAAAAATTGTAACATAATATGGGTACTATAATCGTTTTAAAAACCTCCATGGTTCAATGAGCCATAAAATTTAATTAAAATGTTACCTTATTTACAGTATTAAATTATTAATAAATATGTACCTAAAGTATTATTTAGACATTTGTAATTTAGTTGTTTTGATTGTTTTACCAACAATTCCATGTATAACAATTGATTTTTTCGCGGCGCCGTCCGACATTGATACAATTACATATCGCTAAAACTTGTTATGGTTATATGTTGGCATCACTTCACTAATTTTAGCTAACTTTTGACGCTAGCAATGTCAAAGTATTACATTGACTTAAAAATATTATAGCAATATATCTAATTGAGTATTTGCAATACAAGAAAACAGAATATTTATGGACTTTAAACATATTTGTAAGTAATTATAATTGAATTTGCTGTGTAAAATCCAAATAAAAATATGTTTTTTTTTTTTTGGTTATGATATTGGAAAATATAGACAGAATTGATATTCAAATATTGTGAAGTTAGCAATATGAAAAAATACCCTGTCATTAAGAATGTGAGTAATAAATTAAATTTGTTTATTAATTTCACATAAATGTTGGCGCGAAAAATCTTGTGTATCCCTCGGTTGGAAACTCGCACTCGCAAAATAGCATTTTCCAACCTAGTGATACAATAGTTATTTGTATCACAAGGTTGGAAACTGCTATTTTGAGAGTGCGAGTTTATTTTGATAGGACGAGCCGTAGGCGAGTCCTACAAATACGAGCACTCGCAAAATAGTTTCCAACCGAGGGATACACAAGATTTTTCGCGCCAACATTTATGAAAATTTAATAATTAAATTTCAATTATTACTCATTTTCTTAATGACAGGGTATTTTTTATGTTGCTAACTTCACAATATTTGAATGTCAATTATGTTTATTTTCCAATATCATAACCAAAAATATCTACATATTTTTATTTGGATTTTACACTGCAAATTCAATTATAATTACTTACAAATATGTTTAAAATCCATAAATATTCTGTTTTCTTGTATTGCAAATACTCAATTGTAAATATATTGCCATAATATTTTTATGTCCATGTAATACTTTGACATTTCTAGCGTCAGAAGTTAGCTATAATTAGTGGTGATGCCAACACATAACTATAAAAAGTTAGCAATTTTTGTCGAACTAGTACGACAAAAATATGATTTCCGACCGCTTTAGAGATATGTAATTGGATTAATGTCGGACGGCGGCGCGAAAATAACTATTGTTGGTCTGGTAAATGAAATACTAAAAAAAGTATTTTTAGTGCTCATATTATCCTCACTTTAATCGACAAATCCGGATAAAATTAGCAACTTACTATATAAGATTTGTATACCAAATTTTAAACATAACAAACTGCTGCTTTTCTGGATCGTAAAGGGTATAACTTACAATGAGACTTACAGTTAGATATCTATTAAAATTGGACATTAAATCTGAATTCAATTCAATTTGAAAGTCTCGTTTATCGCTACATATTAATACATTTATGGTAGGTGTTTAGCTAGCATGATTTAAAAATTAACACAAATGTAAAGAATGTGCAATATTCTCATTTATAAATTATAAAAAAATGTTTTTTTTTTATATAAAACCTATACTTGTTAATTATATTCTTTGGAAATTAGATTGAAGGTTTAATATTCAAAAAACTGATGCAATACCAAACTATGAAAGTTCAATTATAAAATTAAAGATATGATCCAAGTGCAATAACATTGATTTCTTAGTGGTACCCATTAAATACATTCAAACTTAATAGGTAGTATTTAAATGAACTCCAAGTAATCCAATTTTTACCAACTATTAAATATTTTGAAATTGTTTTATCATGACTCTGTGATTAAAATACATACACATGACAAATAAAATTTCTATACTTATATGAACCAACACCAATTATTGCCAAAAAAATCACTTACATATATACGGAGTACGATGAGCTCGTATTGTTCGTTACGACTCTCCAATAATTCCTGTACGGTCACAAATTGGAAATAGTATCTGAAAACCGAACGAAATATGAGAACCGATAAACTTCAGTGTGTCTCAATAGTAAGACTTGATTTTAAACAGAAATAAAACATACGACAGGTAAACGTTTAAGATAACCTAAATATTTTATCAAAACATTTCAACGTCAGGAAGCTACGAATAAAAATGAAGATATCCCCACAAATATTGACTAAAGAGTCTCACCTCAGATAGAATTAGAATCGTTGAAAGTGTATTTAAATATCACACTAGACAGAAAACACCTCCAACTATCACTCAAATCACACTACGAAAGGCAATGAAATGACAGTAACGTGGTTCGTCGTTCATATCGCTACCTGTTCTTGCAACATCACTGCCTCAGACAAGTTACAACACTGAGCCACGGTCTTTAATTGTTTGAATTAAACTAAGGAAATGAATCATTCAGATTCAATAAATATGAAATAATATACTCTTCACATATGCTACATTTCTAAACATTACAAATGGCATAGAGCAAGTTTTGTATTTTATGACAAGTGAATATTTCACATATTAATTTTATCAAGAAAACAATTCATGTGGTTTTCATTCTACATACATCTCCGAGGGCCGTGATCCAACGACTGGTAATCACTGTGAAATAAAACACTTATTAAACTCTGAAACACAGAGTGCCAAAATGGGTAAAAAATAGCGTGATGATATATTTAATTTACTCCAAATATGAAAAAAATAAATGTATCATGACACCTTATATCCACATTGAATGTGGCACTCTGCTTTCACAGATTCTAATATGTATATGATAAATTTTTGCGCATGAAGTGCGATTACCAGCCGTCACTCACGGCATTCAATAACTATAAGTCTTTTAAATAGATTCGATTATCTAAATATAGATAAATGAAAATAGAAAACCTGTCTAATTTCTTAGAATAAAAGCATTATTCTTCAAAACACGTTTCAAACAAAATTTTCTTCATTTTCAACTATAAAAAAAATAAAAAGCTTCATTAATAATATTAATCAATAAACTTACAAGACATAAAATAAAACATATTTAACAATTAAACCATTAAAAATTTCTTATTGTAGAGTTGAAAACGAACTAAAATTTGTTCTACAAATTGCCATTTTTTATTTAGATAAATAAACAGTTGGCAAGAAATTAGAAGAGTTTTCTTTCTTCCTTTATTGTTAAGAATAATTGTCAAAATATTTGCTTAGAAGAATATGAATTAAAATTTGTTCTATAATTGCCATTTTTATTTAGATAAATAGCAGTTGTCAAGAAATTAGAAGAGTTTTCTTTCTTCCTTTATCGTTAAGAATAATTGTCAAAATATTTGCTTAGAAGAATATGAATTAACATTTGTTCTATAATTGCCATTTTTATTTAGATAAATAGCAGTTGTCAAGAAATTAGAAGAGTTTTCTTTCTTCCTTTATCGTTAAGAATAATTGTCAAAATATTTCCTTAGAAGAAATTATATGTTTGTTAAATATAGACAGTCAAAAAAAAAAAAACGTTCTTAAAGATCACCATCAGTCTAATACATTTGAATGACACGCGGTAGCACCAAGAAATGAAAAGGTTTAGGGGATGCCAATTTAGCGTAATTAGCATATTAGATTACCATCAAAATCTCATTATTTACCAGGGAACGAATAACCGAAAAGCCGGGTTAATTGCATTAACAGGGGTTGAAAATAATGAATAATAATGCTGTTATGTATTTCACAATTATATGATTTTGAATGGAACCGATACAAAATGATTTTGTACCCCTGAAATGAAATATCGATAGATATTTTATGATTACACGACGTAATTATGACAAATGCGCCGAAGATGGGCTGACACTAATAATTTTAATCAATACATACCGTTTAGATTTGTCTTGTATGCTTACAGCGATTAATTGTCATTCCGAACACTATTAGCAGAGCTGTAAATCTTCTTATTCGGTTTTCTGTTGCTGGTGAAGACAAATTGTATGCCCAATATTTAAAACTGAAACGTACAACTTGTAATGTTATTTTCTAGAATTTTAAATTTTATATTCAAATATTTTCAGAACTCTTTTAATAAAGGTTTAATTGTCATACGAGCCCAACCAAATTATGCTTATAATCAAATATAATTTTTTTTCACGCTGCTAATTGCCGCTACATATGTCAAAATTATTACGTCATCTATGTATTGCACTGTTTATGTAATAATTTAATCGAATATATCGACAGAAGCAGTGTAGAAATAATTAATTATATTTCATTATAGCAAATTGGTGGTAAGAATACATTTGGAGTTGAGCTCGTATATATTTAAGAAGAATTTTCATAGTGCTGTGAGGAAAATAAGACGTGAAACCTGAAACAAACCTCTGAATATCTTGGTTATTTTTCGAGTTGTCAGAGTGGATGACGTCGGTTGGGGGTCGCGGGTATTAATTGATGAAGTTTTAACGCAGCGCAGTCATTTTTCTCACGGGCTATTAATTCAGCGCGGCATCGACTCAGATAAGCGAGGCGAAGCGATATTATTAATGGAATCTGTTTCTTCGAGTGATTGCGCTGGTTCCCTCTGGGAAATAAACTTCTAGGCTCAGAGCCACTGGACGCCTGCTCACAACCACCTCCACACTTCGTCAACTTGCAAGCACTGCATGCCGGCAGTTTTTCTTTTTTGTGATTCATGCTGTGAACAGGTGACCAGTGACTTTGTATAAACTGAACATACGTGTCAGGCAGCAGAAAAGAAAAAGGGGTATCGTTTAACCTGGCCGTCACGTCCATGTTGCGAACGTAGCACAATATTCCGGCGATATTGCTTTTTTAATAAGGGTCCGGCAACAATGGCGCCGAGCGCCCGATTCAAAGCTCTAATTTAAACAAACGTTCATCGCCGCTCACAAGCCGGAGCGGGAACACGTCGTTGGCACAAAGTTCAGTTGAACGAAGAACTGTCCGTGAGTGAGGTTACGTTGTGTGAGGCTCTCCCAGTGTGGAGAGGATTGTCCTGTGCGGGGAGGGGCGTCCAGCCTGCGGGGCGCGCGGCGCGCGGGATCGACACGCTCTGCTCGCGTTCAAAGGCACCGGAAGATAAAAGAATGTGGTTGCGCGCGCTCTTCTCACTCCTGTGTCACCAATGTTCACATACGCACACAAACGCCATACAGAACTGAGACTGAGAGAGGAACGTTCTTGTATCGATGATGATGATGATGAGTCCACAGTTGAAAGATGTGTGTGATGTGATGATGAATGGTGGTGCATGGCATTTGTGGGAGTGTAGGAGCGAGACGGCGATGGCGATGGAGTGGAGTGTGGAATGGACGGCTGCGTAAAGTGGGTGAACGAGCAAACAACGCGGTCCGGGATTGAGCTAGCGCGTGCGTGATGTCGACCTCGTGTCTATGGTGTGCGGCGCGCCTCATACCGTGGTCTCGCGGTCCACGTGTATGTACTCCACAGACTGGCCCTTGTGTCAGGAGGACAGCGTGGCCGTGGGGTCCAGCAGCATTTCCTCGGTGGGTGCCCGGCGCGGCAGCTCGCCGCCCAGCAGCTGCTTCTTGCCGAGCTGCTGGCGGCGACGACGGCGACGCGCCCTCGCTCGGTGCGCGGCGGCGAACGCACCCAGCAGCAGCAGCGCCGCCGCCGCGGCCGCCGCACAGCTCAGCGCGGTGTACACGCCGCCCGGGAACAACCGGAAGAAGCGTCGGCCCACGCCGCAGTGACCCTCCGCCTCGTCGTACCCGCTCGGGCAGTTGGGGCGGCCGTCGCACCACAGCGACGCACTGATGCACGCGTCCAGCTCCGGGCAGCGGTGCGGGCACTCCCAGTCCACCGGCAGCAGCGAGTCATTCGCGCTCGCGTTACCGTTGTACGCGGGGAACTCGATCTGTAGCTGCTGCAGCAGCGCGGACCGCGATCGCGAGATCTCCAGCCAGTTGAATGCGGCGACTCCCGGCTCTCGACTCACGCACTCCACCAGGAAGCTAGGTGGGCGTGGTGGTTGCAGATACGTAACGGTTTGCACCGCGACGCCCTCGTCCTCCCCCAGTCCGCCACCACCTCCACCTACGCCAAACCATTCCTCGCTGAACACGTGCACCGCGAATTGCCGCGCGTTGGGTTCAGCAGGGCACACTACACGTATGAGTCGCGGCGGCCGACCTGAGTATATAAGCACACGGTTCTTGGAAGGACATCTAGCAGGCTCTTCGGGGCCAGGCTCCAGTGGTAGCACTGTACCCCACGTCAACAGGAACAATGATCGATTCTCATGCGCTTCCACCAGCCACGGCAACCCATCACAATATATGTCTGCCCTCGTAGGCGGGGGATGTACGAACGCTACTTCGCCACCTGACCCTCGCAATCTCTGTCTGCGCGGACATTCTGGCAGTCGGACCATCTCAAACGTGGCGAAAAAATACAAATCGCGGAAATCTTCAGTAATGTTCATACCGGTGACGGTGTAGTGGATCTCCATGTATCGGGAGGCGCTGAGGAAGACGAGTGGGCGGGTGTGTAGGGTGAAGTTGTCACAGAGGCAGGCTCGAGGGACGCGCACCTCGCGCCACGGCGCCTCGAACACGCGGAGGTGTGCCCGTGGCTCCAGGCTGGAGCAGCGCGGCCTGGCAGTGTGCGGGTCAGGCTCCGTGGCGCACGACGGCGACAAACCGAACGACACGTTGTGCAGCATGAGGCGGATCTTCTCGCCGGCGCCGGCCTCCAGGCGGTACACGCATGAGAGGTTAGCGGCGCCGCCGCGACCGAACATGAACACATTGCGTGGAGACCACAGTTCGCCGGAGCGCACTCGGCGGAATACCCGGGCACAGGTGACGGGCTGGTCGAGGTGCTGTTGCTGCGGGTGCCAGGGTTCACCGCCGAGCCGGGTGTCCACGAACTCGTAGCGCAGCCGGAACGCGGCTGGGTGCAGCGCAGTGCCGTCCTCGGTGTGATGCTGGATGGCGAGACGAGAGCTGCTCGACACGTAGCTCTCCGCAGCAGTGCACGGCCGGGTGAGGCGCGTCGCGTTGGCCAGAGACGTGTGGTCGCACAACCGTGGCAGCTCATCGTCGCAGTGATCCGCCAGAAGCCGAGAACCTGCAAAGTAAATTATCGATTAATTATTAACAAAATGTACTGGATGGTATAAGTTAACAAACAGATATGACTAGCCGTGAGATGCGACTTCGAAGGTCACTAATGTCGTTTTTATATACATTTTGGGTTCAAAATAAATTATTATACTTTAGAAACAGTACGAGAAATAAACATTAATTTTAATAGCATGCATTTTACGATGAAGTTTTTCTTTTCATGTAACTTTAAAAGTGTGTTTTTCTACTCCTGTATAAATATATCCCCATTATTTCAATTTTATCGATATATTATAGTAATTCGCTCTTCTCAACCAATCTCATAGCTAGAAATCCATAACTCACGTTTATTTTAAAGACGTGTTGGGTATCACCAAGCAACGGCCGTCTGATAGTTGTCAGTTGTCATTGTGTATTTTTATGTTGTCATTTTTTAACGTGTATTTTCAACCGATTTCGATAATTTGCTAAACGCTATTTCCGAATTTTCAGGAGTAGAAAAAGTACAGTATTATTTTCGGGATTATGATCATTATTCACTTGAATGATTTTGTAACAAGATGAGATATGGACTGGAAAACTAAATGATGTAATAATTAATTTGGCTTTTGGATATTTAGATTATTGTAGTTTGTGCGTAACAGGCCCATGAAATCTCTGCGACATGAATCATCGCTCATAGGTTCGTTTTGATTATAATATTTGTTGTTATGACCGATGAATCATGCATTTCTGTCCAACCAATATAATAGATTTAAAAATCAGTTCAAAAAGTTACTTCTTCGTTCGCCGGAGTGAAGTAAAAATCTAGTCGAGATGTAGCCATGCTACAGAGAACGTATATATTGCGTATCGTTTTCATAAATAAATAATTTATAATTCACAACGTTAAGGTGGAATAAGTAAGTTTTATCGTTTTGGTAACTATAATTAATTTACATATTTATGCGTTGTCGTAAAATGTAATAATTGTAGTTGTTTAATTTAATTTGTTTTATCATTCTTGTTTGTTTGTGGCACTTTTAAAGATACTAGGAAAGAAAAACTTAATCGTGTAACGCATGTTTAATTCACAAAATTGTTGACATGTATGTTGACACCACTTGTTCTGCACTTCGATGGTGTTGGATATTTGGTCCCCGTGCCCGCTTTCAACGAATTTAGTGTCTCCGATTTACTCGAGTTTCAAAAGTCAGGGTTTTTGGAAGTTTGCTATATGTTTGAGGTACTTCGGGTCTCTCGAAAGAACATGATTTATCGGAGGTTTTTCGCAGTGACCACGGAGAGTCAACGTAACTCAAATTCAATCTCATTTTCGTTAGTAATATCGTTGATTAAAAAATATATTAATTACAACTGAATACATCAACATGCCATTGATTAGAATCAAGCTGATCCGTGGATCAATATAAATTCTAATTCACCAATTTGATCCATGAATATGGTCATCTAATTCACAAAATAGTTTCGTTTTTTGACAGTTCATATAATTTTCCTTACGCACGTAGACTGACATCAGACTTATCGTAAACACATTTGGACCAAACGAAAGCAGCTGAGTTTAAAGATAAAACAATAGCATTGGCTCATCGCCAGAAAATCCATCCTCTCCACCGACAACAAATTACTGCTATATAAAGCAATAATCAAGCCAGTCTGGACCTACGGCATCAAACTATGGGGGGTCAGCAAGTACCTCCAACATAGAAATCATCGAAAGATTTCAATCAAAAATCCTTCGTATGATTATCAATGCTCCATGGTTTATCCCCAACTGGATAATTTCACAAGTTCTCCAAATGCCTTCCGTTTAAGAAGAAATCCCCAGAATGAGTGCAAGATACATTCAAAGACTAAAGTGTCACAAAAATAAACTAGCCGTGAATCTCGTGTAGTGCAGTAGTGTTAAACGTTTAAAACGTCACTACCCTCTAAAATTACCGAACCGATATAAATAACTTTATCTTAGGATTAAGTATTTTCACAAAATTATCTAATTAGTCAATTATAATTATAGTAACTAAGTAAATGTATGCCAAATACTGCCAATGGGCAGTTTCTTTTCCAAGTCATATATTCTTTAACTACGAAAATTTAATGAATATCTTCTGTAAATACTAATGGGATCAAACAAAAAATATATATTTTTTCCTTGTGTAAATGAATCTTTTTATTTAATAAAAATATGAAAGTTATATTAAAATTTATAATAATATACTGAATATTTCTACTTTATATATTTTTTGTGCAACCGGACACGAAATAAGCATTCCGCAGCCGTAATACAGACCGCGAAATTGAATTTCGCGACTGTTGCTACTTTAAATTAATAAAATTTGGAATTACATATTTTTTACGGCTGCACAAAAAAATAGTGTGTACACCTTGTCCGCGAAATCCTTTATCGCCCTCGAGATTGTCCAGCCTCGGCTGCAAGCGGCCTCGGCGACAATTTTTCTCTCGGTACGTTAAAGAGTGATTTTGCGGCCTTGGTATACAAATAACTATTACATGTAAACTTAAGTGTCAAAAGAAATTTGAAAGGGAAAATATTTAATATTAATTTGTGCAATTAACCTAACTACAAATTATTTAAAATATATTGAATTATCTGAGCTACGTATTTCCTTCGTTTTTTTTTTTTTATTACTTCGCATATTTTCGGAGAGTTGCGATTTCTCTTCTCTAAATTAAATACACTTGTCAAAACCACAAATGTCAAAACAACGATCGATACAAGTGATCAGCGCTTGATTCATGGAATCTGACGAATCAGTTAATTATTGAATTTTATTACAGGATTAGCTTGATTTTCAAAGGTGATTTGAATTTATTTATGGGTCAGCGTTGATCAGTGAATCAAATCTTGATTGAGGAATGGTGAATTCGGCTGTAATAAATGTTAGTTTGATTGAGTAACTTGTTTCTTTCATTTGTTAACCTGCTTAGGTTTGATCGGCTTTTCTCACTATAACACTACCGGAATTTCAATAGCATGCAATCCATTTCGAATTCGACTTTCGATACTCTTAGCATTCTTAAAGTTTATAGAGCTACTTTTGCAAATATCTAACAGGTGAGAATAATTTTCCTCACATTCCTGTCGACTCAACCACGTTTATGTACTCAAATTATAGTCTGTCTCGCGTTATGCGACAGTGGTACAAGCGACAAGCGATTTTTATTAGTTCTATTTTTATTTATCTTTAAAAAAATTTACTTCACCATTTTAATATGAAATGTGAAGTATATCACAAAATTTGAAAGGTGATTCGATTTTTATTTCTATCCAACTAAGATTATTTATAGGGTATAAATTTTTATCCGGAGTAATATGGCGGTTAGTAATCTCAGAAATGGTGGCATATTTCCATAAAATTTATAGGGCAGTTCATTCTCTGCATTTCTCTACACTTTAAAATATAACATAAACTATACGAGTATTCATTTTAATTCGCCATTAAGAAACAAATGGTAATGAAATATATATTTTATAATAAGATGATTAGTCAGAGTCAATTTATTTCTTTACCGTGAAAACGGCTTTGAAAGTTGCAATACCATCAAGTGTGAAGTCCGTGCAAGACCCTACACTGCACTTTTACCCAAATAAATGTTAATTTCAATGCAATGTTCAAGGGTCAATTTATCTTGCCCTTATGACGTTATGTCAATTACGAGACTTGTTTTAAATTTAATTTCAAAATCAAAATACGATAAAATTATAAGACTATATCGATAGTTTAAAGCATAAATGTTGTATGTCCATTTTTGTGTGCATCCTTATCATATAAGGAACAAAGATATAGTCATAATATACAAAAATCATATAGCAAAAATTTAAAATAAACAAAAAAGGACATACAAAAATGTGCTTTAGTTTAAACCATCGATAAGTAGTCTTTATTATTATTATGAAAACATGTAAGGGTTAATTTTTTTTCTATGAATATGGCCATATGCTGCTTTGATTATGAATTTATGTGAACAACGCAAACGACTATGCCAGTGATGGCGAACCTATGACCCGTGGGTAGACAAGACACTGACCCACGCAAGCTTTTTAACTGACCCACGATTGCTTTCATTCAAACACTTATTGCCGTTTGCACCAAACACTTAAGAATTATTAACCCCACTAAAATTTTTTATATCGTCAAACCGCGCCCATATTTACCCGTTTAGCCAATTGAATTTTAAAGATGTTTAATTTTAAAAATTTTTCAACTTAACTCTAGTGCATAAGTGACCCACGAGCTAGTTCTAAAAAATTTGACCCACGTCTCAAGAAGGTTCGCCGACCCTGGACTATGCTCTTCAGTGGGATTCAAATCCATGACCTCTGGCTAGTGATATAGCCACTACGCCACCTATATCGGTTAGTCACAGAGTCCATTGTAATTATTTTAAGAATTCATTATTTTCCATGAATTTATGAACAGAATTTCAGTGTATTAATAATAGATGACTGAAGATAGTTAGATAGTACTCACCGATGCCCCCACCATCCCAGATGCGCAGCCGCGTAGTGCAGGGCCCCTCCGAAGTATTAGTACTAGCCGGTCTCGGAATTAGAGGCGGCAGCAGCGCATCATCCGGCCCCTCAGTGGCAGCGGTGGGCGGCGGCAACAACGGCCGATGACTATACGACACGAAGTACACCCATATCAAGTCACCCTGCTGTCCATGAAACCGATACGTGCACGTGGTGTTCGGCGGCAGAGTATGCCGCGGACTCAACAGTCTCCCCCTTCGCCCCCGTTCATCCCATGTATCATCGGCATTCGTCGCGTTCACGTCAAACTCACAGCGCCGCGATTCACGCGAGTAGTCCAACGAATCCGAATCCGCGAAAATCACATCTACGTCCAGCTCGAACCCTCGCAGAGCAGAATGTGCAGAAGCGGGCGCATGCAGCGGCACGCTGAACGGCGAGGAGTGGAACGCGACAAGCATCCATGGTCCGTGCGACACGACCCGTGGGAGCCAATCGCCGCCGCAGTACTTCACCAGGACTGGGTCGTTCGTGGTGGGCCCATCGTAGAAGATAAGATGATCACGTTCTCCTGTACATTCGCGCCAAGCTCGTAATGCTTTAGCACCTGTTTTGTTTAGACTCGCCATGCTGATAGATCGCTTCATCTGCATTTTGTGCGCACTCTCTTGCCTCACGGCTATCATCGCATGTTTGCACGTTGGCACATCCTTCTGATGGAGGCTCCAGTAGCATGTTACATTCCTCGGGTACATCCCGGGGTAGTTTGGGCTCTGCAGCCTACACGGCTTGTGGCGACACTCATCGAACTGTCTGGTGCAGTAGGTGCCAGGAGAGACTTGCCCACGTTCCAGAGGAGCGGCTGCGCTACCGAAGCGTACCACGGCTTCAAGTTGCGAGACGAACTTGTAGCGGAGGTGAAAGGCGAAGGGCACGGCAGGGTGACCGTGGAACAGTTTCACGCTTACGGTGATGGTGGATGTCTCGCTGTAGTAGACTGCGTATCCGCTGCTGGAGCCGCACCAGGAGCCACCGGTGAATGGCCGCCCCAGCTCGGACAGCTGCATGTACCCGTCAGGGCAGCCGTCTAGCTCTGACGCCTCGTAGCGACCCACTTTGAATGCGTCGAATATTAACTGCAACAGAAAAAAATACGCTCAATATTAATAAACATAATTTGTTATAATAACGTTACATTTTCATGATCGGGAATAGAAGGTGGTTTCTAACAGGCAGATTCATTAGAGGGATTTGCTCCATTTTTTCCATCATCTGTAACTTCGTTTCTAAAGTAATTATTTTATCAAAATGTGTCAAATTTTATGCCAACCAATCTTGATTACAACCTTAGTTACAATAATTTTGTTCTGAGAATGGAAAAGGAAGTTACGAGTAATAATAAAAATGGAGTTAGCGTTAATCCCTTTCATGAATCTGTATGTCTGACTTTAAAATAGGGATAAATACTTGTCATTTTATCCCTTGGGAAATAATGTGCACATTTATTCACTTAGGGAGTTTACTTTTTAGAATTATTTTTACTTGACTAGCATCATTTTCTCATCAGAAGTGCAATAAATTTTGGATACACACTTATATCAATATTATGTACGTACTAATGTACGTGATGAAGAACAAGCAAATATCACAGAAAACCAAAACTAGAATATACCAAACGGTTATACGCCCAGCGGTAACTTACGCGAGTGAAACATGGATAATAAATAAGAAGGAACAAGAAAAACTTAGTAGATGGGAAAGAAAAATCTTAAGAAGAATATACGGAGGAAGAAAGACAGAGGAAACGTGGAAGAGAAGAACGAATGAAGAAGTAATGAGAATGTACGGGGAACCAAATATTATTCAAGTAATAAAGGCACAAAGAATACGATGGTTGGGACATATACAGAGACTACCCAGAACAAGAACAACAAAGATCATGCTGCGAGCGGGATTAATAGGACCAAGGAGAAGAGGAAGACCAAAGAATAAATCGATCGGCTCAGTGGAAGGAGACTTAAAACAACTTAACGCACATAACTGGACAGAAATAGCAATGGATAGAAGAAAGTGGAGAAGAATAGTTGAACAAGCCCTAGGCCTAGACGGCCTGTAGAGCTAATATATATATATATATATCCTTAACAATCATAACACATAGAACAAATCTTGTGTAACAACATGGACTTTTCTACTGGGAGTTTATGTTTAATATTTTTAATTTGTTTGGTTCAAGGAAACCATAGTTGAAAAAATTAATTTACCGAAGGGCTTGATTTTTCATTTTTTAAAAGTTAAAACTTTATATAGACCCTTATCACGCATTGAATAATGGTAGTTCTTGAATTCAAGTTTTTCATGCAGGTAGGAAGAAATGTCAGTAAGCCTTTTTTTGTACTAGACAAACATATATTTTTTATAAATTCGAGTCCACGTTATCCACATGAGTCAACAAACGGTAAGAAGATATGTGATCATATATACGCACGCCATAAACATATCAAAGATTCTGTAGAAAAGTTACTCTTTGTTTATCTGGTTGTGTAATATCAGTTGTTGATGATGGTAACGTTGATGTTGTGGACAAGAACTGCTTTGACTAAAATACTACAACAGTTGAGAACTGCACTACTAAATTCTCTTCTTGTAATGAATGAATTCTTTATTTCAAGGCAAGAAATATAAGATTAAGAACTAATTTGATCAAAATGAAGAAATATACAACAAGGCAAGAATTCGTTTCCTTTTGAAACATATTTAAAAATGATTTTATAAATAAACTGCTGGTTTGAAATTAATCTGTTTCCCTACACCTATTTTTGTTTGATAGCTTCAGAAACCACAAAAGTTATACTACATTACGGGCACTATACTTATCAACTACGACGTCTATCTAGTACTGGTTGTTAACGGGTCGGTAAAGTTGACCGTGACTGTGGTTGCCACGAATACTGGTTCCCAATTATCTAACAACTAATTAATTACCGTCAACTTTGACTCAAACTGTGTTACTAGTTTTCTGCAACCAAAGTTGTCTTTGTAACATCAACTATAGAAATCGCAAATAGAAAATAATAGCAGATAGAAATTAATATTCTAACACTTTTGGGTTAAGGTCTGTAAAAAACTTTCATTTAAATACGTTTTAAATTATTGTTTGTTTGCATGAAGCAGTGCATGAATAGAATTTTCGAGTGTTGCATGCGTTTCCGTTTGTGTGCGTCTTTAAATACATTGGTATGTATATTTTAATTATAAATGTACCTAATTATTATTATAGAAAGTATTATTATAATAGAAAGTAATCCCAAACGTTTTATGTTTTATCAGACAAACATTTATTCTTTTATTTACGAAAACATGATTGGCTGGTACCAACTGATGAGACCTATTGGCATGAAACCTGGAAAATATTCTAATAACTATTATAAAAAAAATTGAATTTATTAAAAAAAAAAACTATTGTCGATGGTTCAAAATAATTTTTTGCTCGTAAATACATATGTATGAAACCGAAATCGGATTGTGGTTGATTAACCGTGGTTCCTGAATTTTGTTGCTATTTATGGAATTAAAAACCATCTCAGTTGTTTGACGTTTATTAAAAACAAATAACATCAAATTAAACAAGACATATAATTAATTTATTTTATCCAACACCTCTCAATAAATGCTCTATAACTATGGCGATTTTAAACAAGTAAAGTAACAGATTACCCACTAGTAGGTATCATTTTGAGAAAAGTCACTAGTGAGTATTTTTTTATTTATAACAATAATAATAACACACAACACCTTGGTAACAACTTGGATTGACATTATAATTTAAAAATTTAAAGCATATGTCAATGTCAAATAATATTTCTTTAATAAATTTTTCATTTATTAAGAGGTGTTGGATAAAACGTTATACTTCACACGTGGGCAAAATGGAATTAACCACTCGATAAAATTTCTCTCCTGGGTAATTCCTTACTTTGCCCACTTGTAAAGTAAATAACTATTATCTGTACTTCCACTATTTTTTGTTTGTTTTTGATTTCTATGTCCCTTGCTGCATGGTTGTCAGTTATCACTATAAAATTTTTGCTGGCGAACAAGCTATACGTTTCGGAATTTAAGGTTAGTGTTATTTGTGATAGTAGCATTCCTATTGGTAATAATTTGCAGCATGAATTAGCCATTTTTCTGGTTTCTACGGTCTGACCAGTTAGAAATTTAATTCAGAAACCGCGTATCAAAAATTGTTTTTTGACACTTCAGGATTTACAGAACTAATAACAACAAATAAAATTTCGAAAATTTTCTCCCTTAAAATTAACCCTCTGGCTCTTTCTCCACTACCAATTTTGGAAGGCCTGATTTGACGGCTGGTAACCGCACTTCACGCGTAACAATATACCATAATACCAAAGAATATAAATATATATTAAATTTACTTATCTCTAATAATACCAAGATCTGATGTGAGAAGAATACCACACTCAGAAATGGGTAAATGGGATGGTATATTTTTTTATAATAACCACAAACCCGGTCGTACTAGTTACACCGCGTGCAATAATGGAATATATTTATAGAAACATTGCCGGTTTTGATCTAGCTATAATTACAGAATAGGGGTTCTGGTGTTAACAGTAGGGACTAACATAATATGCGGAGCCCATTGCAATGAAAATGTTGCTTAAGTTGCCTGAATGTACATTTAATCCGATGTTACGGTATCGTGTGTGTATTGTACATATTTATTTATATTAAAATAATCAAGAAAATAGTTGTACAATACAGATATATTCTCATGCAATCTATGTCTAGGTTTATTTTAGTTTGAATTAATACAGCTGAAGAACAAAAGCAAACCTTTTGAAGAAATAAAAGACAACTTTAAGACCGTGAGAGTAAAGAAGCGGTATACGATGTAATTAGCCAGCTATAAGATGTTATTTGTTTTAATTGGCTTTCAAGAATTAAATACTCGTCTAATGAACTATTTTACTGCACATTACGCTCACTGTGCGATACTTTCAATGGAAATAAGTGCTTGTAATTCGTTTTTTAGCTTGAGTAGTGCTTTCCTTTGACTTGATAATAGAAAGGAAGATCTTGTTCAAAAATAATAAAAAGATACTGCACTTCAACCGCTCCTTTCAGATATTTCTATAAAAGATTTACGAATATAAGTTACTGTTACTGTTCAATTTATAATATTTTTCTACTTCGGTCGTATAAGAAATGCACTGCAAACATGTCATTAAGAATATTGCGGGTGTAGAATTGAAATGTGGAATATAGGGATTTCAATGTTATTTTTTTTGTACTTCTGTTAACTTTTAGCTATTCACTTTAGAGCAAAAGTGTGAATACAAAATTTGTTCAGAATTTAGAAATGCATGCAATAAGGCCCAATTGGTTACCCAAATGTTAGTATTTCACGATGTAACAATCAAATTAAAATCAATATTTATTAGAAAAATTGTAATACGGCCATAAAAAATTAAACAGAAATGTATTATATTTGACAATTCAGAAAACAGATTTAGATTTATTTATTACATTGTTCTATTCTCTTTTCATTTCTTTCTGTTAAATAAAGAAATAAATTTTAAGCAACTTTTGAAATTTCAAATAATTTTCTTTTTTGTCTAATTTTCCATATCCATGTTACAATTTTTCTAAAAAATATTGATTTTAATTTGATTGATACATCGTGAAATACAAAAAATTGGGTAACTAAATGGGCTTTATTTTTTTTTTTAATTCTGAACAATTTTTATTTACACTTTACACTTTTACTGTAAAGTGAATAGGTCAAAATTTACAGCAATGTCAAAAAATAGCATTGAAATTCCTATATCCACATTTTCACTAAAAGAAGAGTCATTGATATATAAAATGCAAAAAGTACATAATTATTCCATGCACTTCTAGTGCAATAAATATACTTTTTGCAAGAGTAACATTTAATTTTATTTTCTACGATCGTATTTCAATCTATAAAAGTATGCAAAATTATGACATGAATATATTTTTAAATGATGCATCTTGAATTCGAAGTCAAAAACAAAATAGCTGTTTGTTTAGTAACCATTCTGTTTTTAATTGAAAATTTCACGCTGCTCAATAAATATATTCTTTTGTCACTAAAAATGCATATATAACGCTCTACTTTTTGCACGATCGTGAAAAAGCATTATTTTACTTTAATTATATTTTGTAAATAACCTTCCTTATTAATCAACTCTCATATTTTATATGGAAATGTAAGAAATTGTCTTGAAAGTGTAGAACCCATTTGTGCCAACATTTGAATAAATGTATAATATATAATCCTCCAAATATACCATAAATGTCAGTTGAAAGCGAACCAGGAAATATAATATATCAGGGAGAAATAATTTATGCGAGCGTTCGTTTAGCAATGGAACTAACATTTCACGCTACGTTAATTCTTTACGTACGCGAGCATGACACAACGCAACGCACAAACACATCATCTCATCGTCGTAAATTCCACCGTTCAAATTTGTAGTTAGGCATCAGCTGTTGTTGGCAACAAACACGGAAAGGCTTTGAAGTAATCCACTGATTTTAATTAAACATCATCATAATAGCACGTTTACTCATCTTAAATCACCCATTAAAATACATAAATTGTTTGCAAAGTTTTAGGACTAACTTTGGAAAATTGATAACACTGGATGTGGAACAATTTGTTTCTGTATTAAGCCTGTAACTATTTTATAGGATATGTTTTCTCATGCGGACTACGAATTTTATTTTCATTCCTGCCACAAATGCATGACGAGTTAAAAATTTTGACTGTGAATTTTCAACAAATATACATGTTGTTTTCATATTTTGATGTTTAAGTTAAAGGCTAATTAGATTTTGGTAGCAGTTCTGTTTATCAACCATAAGTGGCAGTTTATTAGAAAATCTTTCACGTTTTTCGTTCATCTAATAATGCATTATGGGATAATTTTTATATTAGGTGTACTTTGTCAGATTCTTAGTTTTCAGAAATTGTCATTTGAGATTATTACGGTAAATATTCTGATTGTATTTGCCATGCAAATTACGTTAAAAATGAGTCATCAGCGTTTTGAAAGCAAATCTTTTGAAGAAAAAGAAAAAATTGAAGATATTATCCCTTGTGTCCTCTTAAAACGAAGAAATTAAACTATTCCTCATTGTTTTTACAATTATTATAAATATTCGGGTATCGCACTTGTGCAAATATCCGATATGCAAAATATTCAATAGTTATATCACGAGTGCTAATCGATTAAATTTGACATGTCTAGCTTAAGCATAAAATTTTGCTTAAAAAGTGTTTGAGTACATAATAATTTTAAAATGGGGTAAATAGCTCAGTGGTAACGTATCGGACTGTGGATCGTGAGATCCTCAGTTCGAATCCCAGTACCAACAGTTGCCAATTTAAATTTACCCCTGTGGTTCCCACTCCACTAACAACTTTGGAGGCTGTGACTTGACGGCCGGTAACCGCATTTCATACGCAAAAATATATCACCTACCGAGATCTGCGTAAGCAGAGTGCCACACCCTTAATGGGTAAAAGGCGTGATGATATATTTATTTATTTTATCTTAAATTATTATGTACGATAAATTTTTTTAAAAGCAAAATTTTATAAATAAGCTATACATCAAATTTAATTTTCAATTTTCAATTCTTTAGCACGAGGGGTATATGTCAAGATTATTTCATGAATTCATAGTATAAACTTTAATTTTTGGCGATGAAATTGTACTAAAACGTTGTTTTGACACATTTTCACATAAATAAATCGGTACACACATAAGCAAAAGGCACCATAAAAATTTGTAACTATAGCAAATTGTTTGTTTTTCTTTTTACTTGCCAAATATAAAAAATTAATAAATAAAAATTAATTGAATTGAATAATTCAGTATGTTTAAAGTTATAGAATACCAGTAAACGAAAGAACATGTAAGTATCTTGCTTCTGCAACTAATTATCCGGCTGAATATGCCTTCAAAATGTTCAAAATTTGCATATAAAAGCTAGCTTCAATTTAATCGCGATTAAACAGCATGGTGCTATTTAATCACTTATCTAAAATGTACAACAATGGAAAATGAAACTTTCTGATTGGTCAAATTTGTAACGAATGAAATAATCACTGATATTCCATTGTAATTGGTTGAAATTCAGAAAACACTGTAAAATGATTAGTTGAAATTTTTTGAGGGGAATATTTAGAAATATCGTCTTGAGGCGTCATTCCCGTTGTCATATTTATATATCCAGGTGAGGCTTCGCTGAACCCTACTTTAAGTAGTTTTTAGGTAATCTTTGGGTTGGCCCTGGAAGAGTTTCCCACCTCCGCAGCTACCCGCGTAAGGGGTAGTTGGGTGCATTTGGTCAACTCAAAGTAGAGTGCTGTTTTAGTTTTTGAATAGAACAGACGTGTTCTCACGTCTGCATTGCGCTAAATTGTAAAACTTTATGTAAATTCGTTTGTGTAGTAATTGTAACTGTACAACATATTTCTACGTTGTTGTCATTTATTTTTTGTATTATGTTTTACTGTAATTCGTAATTTTGTTTATTCATCTTTTTAGCATATCTTTACATTTGATGAAAATAACAATTTTAAATCTTCCTAAAAGTGTGTCCAATTATTTTATCATGTTTCGTTTGTTCCACTTTTATTTTATTCATCTTTACCTCGTAACCCACCGTGCTACAAAACAATTACATTATCTTGAGCAGTTGTTGAATGAAAGGTTGGTGAAATTAAAATTTGCCAGTGAGTTTGAGGGTAAACGATTGTGTGGGCGTCCACGGAATAAGTGGTTAGGTATGTGAAGAATAAACGAGCATATACAATAAATTACGCTATGAGAGATGACGAGGCGAAAGTGATGTGCCAGGCTGCCAGGAATGTTTATAGGATACTGATAGTGTTTCAGGGTACTTAATACCCCACTGTGTAGGATATAGCGTGATGTATGTAAATTAGATACTTATAAAGAAAAACAAATAAATAAAAAGGTAAGTGGTACTGTGCCGATCTCGGTGCCGTAGTGACTAAGTCACTAGCCTAGCAGCCAGAATTCGTGGCTTCGAATCCCACTGAAGAGCATGATTGTTTGTGATGTGTACACAAATTTGCAATCATCCACTCATGAGGCGACATATGACCATAGTAGTTAGTCCGCTTCTCATCTTCATAAACAAAAGTGGTAATGCAATGAACTCTAGAACATGCGATCCTCAGTTCGATTCCCACAGCTGACAAAAAATTGTCACCACTTTCCTGTTAGTGCTTTTGCTTTTGTTTTTGTCTTCACAAGAACATTTACCTACTTCCAATTAAACGTTAAAGACAAGTTATACTATAATCTCATAATTAATAGATTATTATCTCGAGACCAATTCCACTTATCCTAACTACAGACTTAGGTCTCCTCGGCAACTCTACGCTACTGGACTTGGCAGCCAACCTTGAAATTAAGGCACTGCAGAGGCATCGCTTCTCAGACGGACACCTGAGCCCCACGCCGGGGGCGGAGGCGTTAGTTCCAGCACTTGGAGATTATTGCAGGGTGCGCCACTTGATCAGCAACTTCACCAGCGCTGGAACACTGCTTGTTGGTAACTAAGTACCGAGGCAGTGTCGTTTGGCACGTGCACCCATGTGATATTTATTGCTCTGAAGTACTTTTTATTTTGTATTTTTTGTTGTTGTGTAAATGCTTATTGTTCTGTTAGCCTGGAAGGCAGTAAACATTTGAGTTTCTTTTAGACATTTTTTATTTGAAAACTAAACTAAACTAAAGAATCTTGCATAACGAATACCTGATGAGAACAGCACATAATCCAAAGTCTTTTTTACGGTGCGGAATAGAGACAAAATTGTGAAAAAATTGCATTTGAAATTTCATAAAAAAGATTTAGATTTATTTATTACAGTGTTGTATATTATCTGTAACGTGGGCCTTATTGCATGCATTTTTAAATTCTGAACATATTTGTATGAGATGAATAAATAGGTATAAAGACAACAATATAACATTGAAATCCCTATAAGCCATATTGCAATTCTACACTCAGTATGAAGAAATATTCTTGTTTTGAGTTCCCCAGGATCCATTTCGATGTTTGTGTGGATGGATGTGTGTTTGTCATAGAACTAATAAAATGTATGGAAGGAGTATAGACAAAGATAGACTGTAACCAGCACAGCGCGATAGAGATAGAGAAATGAAA
This sequence comes from Poecilus cupreus, assembly GCA_963942605.1. Classification (NCBI taxonomy): domain Eukaryota; kingdom Metazoa; phylum Arthropoda; class Insecta; order Coleoptera; family Carabidae; genus Poecilus; species Poecilus cupreus. The sequence continues at coordinate 23,789,675 of OZ012718.1, forward strand.
GTCCTCCCATCACGTGACTTTCATCTCAAGATGACAAAAACATGGTTAAGCGTTTGACGTATGAGTAAAATACTGTTTTGATAGACTTTTGTGCGAGCTTTTGTCCCTAATTTATAATTTTGTCAATTATTTATGTCATATTTAAATATATCAAATATGGTAAAATCCTTTTGTGCATGTAATTTTACATAACGGACAGTGTTTCATTTGACAGGTAAATATGACACTTTTAGATTAGAATGCTGTATATATACATATTACAGTTTTCCGAAAAATGTGGATTTAAGCAAGAAATTGATATTAACTACAAAACGAGAAAATTTTCAACCTAATAAAACTACATGAAATTATGGGAAACATTTCTTGATTTTTGCATAAAGCAGTTTAATGCCAAATAGCACATTCATACACGTACTGAGTGGCATGACAATGTGCTGTTCTTCTCCTACTGCGTCATTTTAGGTATGAGTATCTCTCTCTTATGTTGGTTACAAATTACTGTATTAAAAGCATAGCCAACGCTCCATCCATATATATTATTAAATCTATGGTGTTTGTAGATGCAATAACAAGAATAGATAAAATAAGTAGAGCAACGAAATTTATAAATATATGTTTAATTTAATTTAAATATGGAATAAATAATTTCAAATTGAAAAAGGTTAGTAAAAATATTTGGGATAAAAAAATTATCTGTAATTCTCTTTTATCTGCGTCGAGAGAAGCGTAGAACGTTCGAGAACCCGCCACACAGGAGAATATAAGAGGATGCCGGACTAATGGCAATCAGTCTGTGATGGGCCGTCTGTCAGTCTATGATAAACTGTGAGTATTCCTTAGACCGTGAGGCTGTGATATTATGGATGCTATTGTATAAATTGTGTAACTAAACATTTGACGTGAAGACTCGTAGGAATAATCTCTAGAAATAAATAATAAGTGTGAAAATAAATGTAGTTATTAGTGTTTTAGAGTTAAATAAATAAGGGGGAAATAAATAAATCTTTGTTAGTTATAATTAAACTTTTGTGAATTCTTTCAACTTCATCGAAAAAGAGCAACGAGAAAAACGTTATATGTTTAATATATTTAAATAATCGCGCTTGCCACGTAAGTCAAAAGTTTTATATATGAAACCATGTGTCTAGTGTAATTATTGGTAGTTGATTTCATTCTGCTGTTCGAGTCACAAAAGAATATTCTTCTTAAATTTATTGTCAGTGCGAAAGAAAATATACCAGATTTATTAGTGAAGGAGCCAAGCCCTATGTGGAGCAATCCTTCACTGTAGTTCTAGCTATATTGTGTTTGATTCCAGTGTTGTCATTACGTTGATGGCATTTGACATTTACTTTCAAATTACATCGCTGATTCGTTTTATGATTATTGTCTTCGGTCTTGGAGATCGAGACGTTTACATCAGGTGAAGTCGTACTCGGTGCTCCACTCGACGCTGGCGTTGCGCTGCCGTTTTATGACGTCACGACGAGCGACTTTGCTGAGTGCAAGCCATTTGCTCGCTCTGATCTAGGATGCTTCGTTTTATTTCTGATACGTAAAACAGGCTATTGCAAATGACTTAATGGCTAATGGGTAATCCAATTAAAAATTCCTAGAGCAGAGAATAAGCAGCCAGTTTATGGTCGTATTATAGTGATCTTTTAAGTAGGGCATGTACGAGTACGTTATGTACGTTGTTAACTTCTTGGAAACACATTAAAAGAAATAGGTTATAATTAATTTAGTACTTCTTCGTATTTTCAAGCCCCTCAATAATGGTAACCTAATATTATAATTGATAGGGCTCATTTCACGTGCCCTTTCCGTAAAATAATAATAATAATAAGCCCGGCTCTAATTCTGATTAGAGATGTATAGTGGTAATTGTCTGCGTAAACAATAACAGAATTGAATCGTGTTGAATTGGAAAAAGTAGTAGTCGGAATTTGGACAGGAAATAATCAAAAACAAATGTGATCATTTGTAAACAAACTAAAAATCTAATGTGCTCAACACATAACATCCTGCCACGCAATTTTTAATGTGTACAAAATTATGAAAAATGTTTCAAATAAAAATTGTAGATTATTCTACATCTTCTCGAATATAACAAAGTAATATTATATTACTCAATGAACATGTAATGAGTGCTATTACTTATAAGAATGAAGAACAAGAAAATAAAAGTATGAAAATCGATAAAAATTGTGTCTTTGGCATTTTATGTGGAAAAAATTATTTAAAATTCATTTTGAGTAATATGTATATTAAAAAATTGCCGATCTCGATGGTGTAGTGGCTATGTCACTATGGGCACAGTATAAATGCTACAAGTATTATAGCATTTATACTGTGCTATGAGTTCGAATTCCACTGAAGAGCATGGACGTTCGTGTTGTTCATAAAATTCACAATCATCCACTCATGGAGCGGTATATGACCAAAGCAGTTAGTCCGCTTCCCATCTTCGTAATAATATTAATATTAATAAATAAAATGCACATACATAACCGATTCTCTTCTTCCTTTCGGTGTCGAGATGTCACTTGTATCTCGACTCCTATTTGATCGTATTATGCACAGTAGAAAATTTATTTGCAATTTGTTAATTTTGCGGTTGTTAAGTATTTTTAGTTAATATTGACAAATAAATGGGCGTATTTTTTAACTTACATATTAATTTTTAACGACCCGTTAAAAATTTTAACCAATAATAATATATATGTAAAATGAAATTTTCAATTTTTATTTAGTACCGTCTGTTAAAATTTAAGGTTAAAATTTTTAACATGACGTTAAAAATTAACAGGAACGTTACAGAATACTCCCCATATATTGTGTTAAATTAATAATTTGCACAAATATGACAATTTGTTAAATTAAAATTTTGTCAATTCTGAATTTTTAATAAGAAAAATTGTTGTTTTTATTTATTTGCTGGATTTAGGTATAAAATTTAACATATAGACTCGTCAATAACAAGTAAATGAAGCTAACTTATCAATTTGAAATTGCTAAAGAAATTTTGTATTCTTTGTAACAACTTAATGTTATCACTTTAATTTATTGTTCTGCTTCAATATAATTACTAATATATTTAGTCAAAAGCACATATAAATAAATTCACAACTATATTTAGTTACGAAACATACAAAAATAATTTGTTACTTGCTAACAAATTTAAATAAATAAATAAAATATAAATATATCATCACGCCTTTTACCCATTACGGGTGTGGCACTCTGCTTTCGCAGATCTCGGTAAGTGATATATTTTTTCGTATGAAGTGCGGTTACCAGCCGTCAAATCATAGCCCCCAAGGATGTTAGTGGAAGGGGAACCACAGGGGTAAATTTAAATTTGTAACTGTCGGCAGTGGGATTCGAACTGAGGATCTCACGATCCACAGTCCGACACGTTACCACGGAGCTATTTAGCCCCTTATTTAAAACTTGTAAAATTAACGGTGGATCGTCTGGGACTAAAATTTTTGTCAATTTTGACTATAATTTTTTTACTGCCCCTTAAATATTTAAACGTTATTTTTGGTATCCTATACCATGGTGGAAATACATAGGTGACGCATTCCGAAAGCTGAACACAGCAATCTAATCAGAACATTCGCCACACTTACGAGTCACGTGATCATGGTATCGGGAAGTTTGTGATACATAGCCTATTTTATTTGTTTAAGTTATATTTATCTACGAATAACATTAAATTCACAAATCTAATACCTCGTGTTAAAATTACTCACACGGTCGTCTGAAATACATGTTGAAGTGGATGTTTAATTTGAACGCATAGTGTATGTAGTACAACATATTTAAATTTCCCGATCGATTCGCTTAAGTTTAGCAAACAAAATTATTGGCTAACACCTTTTCCCTGTCTAGTTAGATGCGCAATTCGTCACCTATGTATTTACATCATGTGATAATGCGGGAGATAAATAAGAATTATTACGTTATTTCTAGGTTTCTAATTATATAAATGGGTTTCAATTGATATGGAGTTTCATGGAATGAAACAGTAAAGAACTCCAGTTTAGAGTAGAAGCAGTGATGTGTAATAGTAACTTTATTCAATTACTATTGACTCAAGTTTGAATTTTCGTATATAAATGTAAATAACATCGACACATGAGTATGATTACATTATGCTGGAAATTTGTCGAGTAACAAGTAACAAGAGCCTAAATAAGTTAAAATCAAATTGGAGGGTCCCAAAAGTAATTATAAACTCGGTAGGCACAAGCAGCAGACATAAAGCGTAAACTGGGCCTAAAGTCGCTCAGGTTAATACGAATATAGTGACAATTTAGTGGGGCACGAGACTATCCCAAATTACAACTTTACTATTTATGAGTGTGTTTATAGGTAACATAATAAGCTAAGTGCCGCGGAATATATAGCGCGGTAACTGCCTCTTCCTTCCACAGCACAGCCATCGATTTTACGTGAATTTGACGTAAATCAAATTAATGTGACACGGATTCTCACTTACAATAAAAATGTTATATTGGGATTTTAAACATTACAAGATGGCGCTAACCGCAGCACACGCGCCGATCAACAAACTTTCATAAGCAAACCACTGCTGTCAAATGTATTTAACTATTTCACTTTTATGAAAGTTATTATTTCTGTTGTTTTGGTCGTGACTATAATTCATTTATTTATTGCTAAACATGTGACGAAATATGAATATTGAGAATGACCAACGCCCAATCTAGTTTTTACCTCGCCCCGGACAAAAAAAAAAAAAACAAAGTGCCGCCCCATAAAACATACATATACCTTTAAAAATACATATCTTTATGTTAAGTAAAAATAATATGGTTTAAATTATAATATAAACACATATTTAGAATGATACATTTTTAATGCTATTACTGCACATTAAAACAAAACGAATCATCAACTACGCACTATGCTAAACTCACAAGAATTTTTTTTTCTCACTTTTTCTGCAAACTTTTTTATTATCTCTTTTATATTTACTTGATCAGCAATTCATGCTCAATCGCCAAAACGGCCAAACAGATTTTGCGTGGTAGTGCAACGTAATTTTAATTTTAATTCAGGAAAACTCCTTTTCCCACTTGCTACAGTTATTGATATAGTAAGCAATATTCTTAAGGCAACACTAAGATTTGGGGCCAAATTTGACACTGTTAATAATTTAAGAATATTGTTTAGGATTTCTTTTTGCCCAAAAGCGCAGAAACCGCAGAAATTTTCTCTGTTAATTCTACCCCATTTATGTCAATCGAATCACCATCAGTTAAAAACAAATTTAATAGCGTTTCTTCAGAGATGGTATTTAAATCGTATTGAAAATAGTTACTATGGTGACAAAGTTCTTCAAATCTACGAGTAGTGCATTTAGAGCTTGATTAATTGAAAAATTAAAAAAGTCTATCTGGAAATATCTTTGGGTTCTTTGGCCCGTTCATCTCGTGCTTCGTATGAGAAAGCGGACTCAGCCTTGGTTCCTCGTTTTCGGTGGTGTGACGACACGCAGTGTTCGCTAGTATGGGTTTTCGCGGTCACCCATCCAACTACTAAACGCGGGCAGCCTTGCTTAACGTGCGTTATCGAGTGAACCGGAATAAACGCTCGCAGCCATGTCGTTGCCTTGTTATTTATAGTAGCAAAAATGCCAGCCTTTAGATTTGCCCCCCGGACAAATGTCCGGACTATCCACCCCTTAGAGCGAGCCCTGAGAATGACTAACTTTACTAGAATGTTAATTCTAAAATGTGATGAAACTTTATGACATTAAGTACATAACAAAACGAATGACGTGACTATCGAACTATATCAGGGATATATGCAGTTCAAAAAAGAAATATTAACACTGATCTGATAGTTGTGTTCCATTAATTAACACGTTGACTGCCAACTACGAGATAACTCGTAGATTGCGTTCTTTTCTAGGACGCCAACTACGAGTTATCTTGCACCGTGTTTATTTGCCATATTCGTGCAGCTACGATTAAAATCGTAGTATATCAGTACTAATATGGATAGATGGCTTCTGGGACGAAAATAAAATATCAATGCTGGCTTGCATGAACAGAAATTTTATTTATAAATTAACAGAAAATATAATAATTATTAAAAAAATTATTCTAAATCAAGAAGTAAAAGAATATTATAAAGAATACATTTTCTATGCTTTTTGATGATAACTATGTATATAATTAGAGTTTTTAATATTATATTATGATTAAATGTAATTGGCTTTTTAAACCGGAATTCTGAAAATTGCCGTGCCAGTCAACGTGTTAACTGCAATAGTTACAACTATTGGGGCGTATTCTGTAACTTACCTGTTAATTTTTAACTACCTGTTAAATATTTTAAGCATTGGTAATGGCACTTAATAAAAATTTAAAATTTCATTTGGCACATTTTTTTTATTGGAAAATCAATATATTTTGCAACACATTACTTCGCAATCGGCCATTCAAATAAATCGCTATTTAGCTTTTGTTACTGAATGTACAATTTTCTTCCTTATATAATATTTAACTTTCATAAGGCTTCCTGTAAACGAACGAATCTAAATTTGGAAAATGAGTTTTACAAAAGACGAGTGCGATAATAGGCCTTAAGGGGTTTTTATACTTTTATTTTCTATTGATGTAATTTTATAATTAAATAAGATTTTTAATAATAAAAATAAGTGCAAAATGGCGTTTTTCATCAGTTGTTTTGGCAGCGCTTACACAGCAATACTTTTATTTTCGTTTATTTCTATAACCTAAAGAATGGTAAAAAAAACCACAATTAAATGTAATATTTCGGTAAAAACAGATAACATTTTTGAGGTTATGTCATTCACCTGTCAATTTGCAAGCATTCATACCACCATTAGAATTAGAATACCGAAATAAAAAAATTTGGTGTGGGCACCACACTACTTTCTTATACAAATAAAACCAATTAAACACGTATGACTTGTCCCGTGCGTATGACTTTATTTTGACAATTATTTGATATGTAGATGTTACCTGTTTAATATTTTGTTCTCATTGTAACTATGAATTTATTTTAAAATAGAAATCAATTAATATGTATTCTTAAAAACTTTCTAACTAATAATACAAATATTTCTTTTGTAATATTTCACAAGACACATATTTTTGACACTTCACAATTATTTGACACGATTGACACATAGATATTAAAAAAGTTTTAGTTTTTGTTCCCATTGTAACTAAGATTATTGAAATATATTCTTAAATATATAATTTAGTTTTTCTCAAAATTAGAAGCATGTACAAGAAAACTGTGAATAACATTTTATATTCCAAACATTTGTTCTAACATCTTTCATTTGAAACTATTACTCACAGCTGATTCTATTTTTGAAAAAAATGGAATTTATTGTTTTGCGTGTCCAGTAAACTTCCTCTTCCGGTTTTTCAATTTCATTCAAAATCAACTCAGCTCTTCATTTTTCTTGAAACTTATAAATTCCAAGTTTCGTTTACATATCTTGTCTCGTTCATGAGATATTGCGCACGGACGTCCATCCATCCATCCATCCTCACACACAGACATCATTGAGAAATTGGTCTTAACGGATTCAGTGGACGTCAAAATATGTATTTCTGCAAAAATCTCGTCAGCGATTTTTTCGTGATTCCAATACTTCCTTATACTTTGTATAAGAAAGTAAAAATGGATAATAATAAGTTTAGTCCGGATCTTTATAATCTCACTTTGTAAAATTATATAAAAAAGCAAAATTCTTCTTCATCATGAATAGGCACTTGCCACTACCGGATACAAAAGCCTTACCATCTTTTCCTGGGTCCTACCCACATCTGTTTTTCCTTTAGTCTCGTTACAGCTATGTGAAATGTGCAGCAAATGAACATTTCTTCACGCAGTCTAACGATGTATTTAGTTCGTCCTTCTCTATCTTGCATAACGAATGTTACCGAGAGTAAGAGAGCATGTTAGGGTTTTGTTAGTTGCATGCACGTTATGTGTATAATGTATAATCAAGTCGGCCGCAACATTAGTTATGTGCCGAGGAACAGAAATTCAGAGCATTTTCTAACCGGCAACAAAACAAGTCGTTGGCTCCGTTCTACATTGTGAGTTGTCACAACATGGAAACACCGGGTGGTGGAGCACTGCAATTAATATCGGCATTCGCTTGTTAGCTGCACCATCCGTTGTCTTGAGATAACGTCGCGACTCACGATCAACTGGATTCCGCAAATTATAGTCAAAATTCATCAATAATATACTGTTGTGGGCACCACAATAGCTCCCACCATGGATTTCTTATCAAACACTAAAGGTAAAGGAACACGGACCACTACCACAAGTATAAGAATTCACACAGTAGCGAAACTTCAAATATTTCATAATCCCAATATTCGAAAACAGCAAAAGGATGTAAAAAAAAACAGTGTGTAAAAAAATTCAATTCCGCGATGACGGTACTCCGGCTCCTCGCCTATTAAATCTGCTAATCTGTGCTTCTTGTAAAAAAACAAAGCAACGGTTGAAAATAGTTATTTGTATCACTAGGTTGAAAACTCGTATTTTGTGAGTGTGAGTTTATTTTGATAGGAGAAGCCGTAGGCGAGTCCTACAAATACGCGAACATAACATCACAATATTTGAAAGTCAATTCCAATATCATAACCAAAAAAACAACATATTTATATTTGGATTTAACATTGCAAATTCAATTATAATTAGGTACAAATATGTTTAAAATCCATAAATATTCTGTTTTTTTGTATTGCAAATACTCAATGGGGTCTTTCAACATTAAAAAAAAAAACATTTTTATGAAACTTTATCTAACTTGAAGACTATATACACTTTTAAAAAGTCTTAATTGTTATTCATTAAGCCACAATGATTTTTTTTAAATGTTGTGACGTCATTATGTAGGTGTTGGTGAATCTCAAACAGTAGAGATTTAAATAATTTTTGTCACATAAATGTTTTATTTTATTGTAATAATAATAATAAAATAAGTAAAAAAAATATATGACTGCAATTATTTACAATCTACACTGTTTAAGATCCAGCAACACCTCTACAATGACGTCACAACATTTTTTACAAAAATCATTGTGGCTTAATGAATAACAATTAAGACTTTTTAAAAGTGTAGATAGTCTTCAAGTTAGATAAAGTTTCATAAAAATAAATAAAAAAAAAATGGTGAAAGACCCCATTGTAGATATATTACCAAAATATTTTTCAGTCAATGTAATACTTTGACATTTCTAGCTTCAGAAGTTAGCTAAAACTAGCGAAGTGATGCCGACATATAAGCATAAAAAGTTAATAATTTTTGTCGAACCAGTTCGGCAAAAACATGATTTCCGACCGCTTTAGAGATATGTAATTGTGTCAATGTCGGGCGGTGGCGCGAAATGTAATTTTTTAAAAGGTGTCATAATTGAAAACTAAATTTTTTGAAGAGATGAGCGTTTCTTGATAGTGGTGGTTCGTGTTCCCTTATAATTTGATAAGAAATGTATGACGGGAGGTATTGTGGTGCCCGCAACAGTTCATTTTTAGCTCAATACATTGCTTTTACCAATCTATAAAACACCAACATTTGATCATCTTACATAAACCACCTCAACTGACTCACTTCCACTCTTGTAACATTCAGCGATCACGTCGTGAACAACAGTAAGTAATAAACTCGGTAAGACTTATTCATTAAATAGCATGCAGCTTATGCATCTCTCTTACGAGTGTTCGTATTAGAGTAGAGAAATTAACTTAGGAGTCATCGTAAAAACATATTTAAAATTCCGCAGGACAAACAGGCAGTCTCATATTAACATCCTAATATTCATTGCAAAATCCCGGCACGATGTTAACACTCAGATGGCTCAGTCACGCTACTGCGATCCACACAGCCGAGTACAGAGTAAGCTTCTACACACAGCAGCAGTATCAGCAGCCGGCAGCCGACCACTTTGTCTGTAAAAGCCGAACACACGTTTTGTACATTAAATCACAAATCATCTTTTTGCCAGCGTGAGGACAAGTACAAGCGCCAGCCATCTTGATCAACAAGAACCAACCAAAGAAAAAAATCATGCATCGTGGTAATTGTGAACGCTGTTTACCGTGAAATCTGGATGGTGGTGTGAATGTGTAAAGTGTGGAAATAAATTGAGGGAATCGGCAAAACTATTAGAGGGTAGGGTTGATTATAGATAAAGCTTTTGAGTTAAATACATGTCGTCTTTGTTATCAGTTACTGAAGTAGTACAATATACGAGAAAGTAAATATAGTAGAGCGTCAGTAATCCGGATTATTTGGGACCGGATCCCATCCGGATTTTTAACATGTCCGGATTTTCGAAATGAACCAATAATTTTTTGTGATCCTATTTTTTTTATACATGTAGGGTAGTTTTGAAGTTGATATCATAAATTTAAGGATAAATAGTATGACATAAATGTGTGGATTACGAAACAAAAATAATTTTTTTAAAACTCGCATATTTATGGGTAGTTTTCTTGAAATTAACATATTGGTACCACTGGATCACTGGCAATTCATTTGCATTATTTTCTATATAAAACCATTACTTACGCAGGAATAATTTAACACAGAATAACCTTAAATTTTGGTTATATGGAAATATATACTTCAATTTATAGTTTGCATAGAACACAGGAATAATTTAGCACAGCACACGGATTGAACAATGTTCTATTTTCTGTGTTTGTACTGTGTCTGTTTTCCGTGTACTTTGAGTAAGTGCTTCCTAGTAACCGATGCGAAAACATTTCACTTAGACAAAGACAAGTATATGTTTTCTTCTGTCACTTTGTATGTCATTCTGTGCAATTTATAAAACTCTCAAATGAAGTTCTATGTTTTTTATGTTAAATTATTCCTGTGTTCTATGCAAACTATAAATCCAACATAATACTTGAAATTAATTTACGTAATGCACACAATGCACTACGTTGAATTAGTGAGACACTACATGCCAGGTGCATATGATTTTGCTGTATAATCATTTCTTCACAATTCTGAATCCGCATCCGTAATTCTTCAAGAGTTTCACGGGGGTTTTGGCTATCATAAACCAAGAACTTAATATGACCCCACAGATAAAAATCTAAGGGATTGAGGTCAGGTGATCTTGGTGGCCATGGTATAACACCACCACGGCCAATCAACCTGTTCTCATATTATTTAAATGCTGTCGCACATTTCTTGAAAATAAGGAAGAGCACCATGATGCTGAAACCATGCATGTTGACGAACATGTAAGGCAATATCTTCTAATAATTCTGGGAGAATATTTTGCAAAAATTACAAATACTGGTCATCATTTAATCTATGGGGGAGTATGTATGGTCCAAGTAAATTGCCATGAAAGATACCAGCCCAAACGTTTAATGAAAATCTGTGTGGTATACTACTTCTTACAACACGTGGATTTTATTGCGCCGAATAATGTGAATAGTGGAAATTATGGACACCGTTACGTGTGAAGATTGCTTCGTCACTAACTATTATGAGCAGGGCCCTGTCAGCTATATGCACGACTTGTGATAGAAATGTCAAATTAGTTCCATGGTCTTCACGCTACGTGGCAGTACACTCGCATTATTTTGAAGTTTCCAAGTGACATTTGAAATTTGAAACATTCACTTCTCTCTGATTTCGTTTCGTTTGGATTGATAATACTCTGATTTAGTTGATTTTGTGTGAGTGATTATTCTGACTAGTGCATCTTATTTGAAAGGTAAGCCGATTTCACATATTTTCATTATTTGAAACTGTATTTGAATCTTTAAAGAGTTTGCAACTCATTTTACATCTTTATTTCTTCTTATTTGTTTTTATACATGATTATAAATGTCATTACATTATTTTCATTTCATGCGTGGCTTCAAATGTATTGTTCCTGGCTGCAGGAGTTTCAATGAGGAGGATCTAACATTTGACGTTTTGTCGTCTACCAAATATTCCGTCTGTATGAAGAATGGGTGCAGAACATGTATTTTACATATGTATTATGTATATATTTTCTGTTATTTGATGTGTATTTCGTTAATTTGAAATATAACATTTTTCTTAATACATAATTATTGTTTTCAATTAATGTTTATTCCTATTCAAATTTGAAATTTCATACTTTCCCGCCTATATACGCCATTAGTTTGTGGTCCCGACGGTAGAGGCGCAGAACTTCTATCCTTTTCAATTTTGCTGTAGCTGACACGTCTCCTTTGTCTTGTCTCTGATTATGAGTAAAGTAAAATTTAAATTTGCAGCATGTTGTTGCTGAATCCACTGGCAAAATATCATTCTAGCTTGGTGATCAGCAGGTATTGCTTTTGTATGTACGAAGTTTTAAAAAAAAACTGAATGATTGCTTACGAATGTATTTGTTACATCTACATGATTGTTTGTTGTTAGAGCTTACTGTCAAAGCAGTCAAGAAAATGAAAATAAAATACAATGATAATATAACGCTATTTATTAACACGGAATTAAGGTGTTCAGAGCTTCACCTGCTGCGTTCCAAATATATTCAGGCAACGCAGCATCGCGAAAATCCACTATTTATCTAGCCATTATAAACACATTTGACGTGTAAAAAAATTATTTATAAATATGATACAAAACAAATGTAACAGACTTACTTGATCACCTTCTAAAATTATGACAGAAGTTATTCATAAAAGAATTTCAAAAAATAATATTTATTAATGACATTAACGTCTTCATATTCTGAAACCGGTAAACTATTGAACAAACCACGGATGTTATGAGTCATAACAGGCCTTAGATGTTTTAAAATCCTTGCTCTACGAGCTCGGATTTCAAACTGACATCTGCGGCTGTTATGATACTCATAACATCGCTAGGAATGTTAATAGCTATTACACAATTGCTTTTGTTGGTAATTGTAAATTAAGTTAAGTTATATTTATTCGTTATCGTCATTTGTAAATGTTTGATTTCTCATTTTGTTTGTTAATTTTTTAGCCTTTTCAACGTACCTATTATTAAATATAACTTCATATCATCCTATAAGTTTGTTCCATTATTTTTCCCGATGCATCACCGCAGTGCGTCGGTTATTTTATTTTTAGTAAGATAGATAGAACCTCCGTGTTACAATAGTGTGATGATGTATTTATTTATTTTGAAGCTAGTCAATAAATTGGCGTTCGTGTTTTTTTATTTAACCCAGCCTTCATATAGAGAAATAAAAAGACAAAACAAATGCAGCAAAGTAAATATTTGTCCTTGCTGTTTACAACACTGTACACATACAAATACATTTTATCACCCGAACGATTTATATGTGATCACAGTGAAAAGATACACGCGTGGAGAATTTATTAGTGAGGTTATATGGTGTAGGGCCCGTGGACTTAACGAGATATTATAAGTTATATTTGCGAAGGTTTTTTAATTACTGCTGTTTAATTAAACGTAAACAACGTCGGTCTCGGGACGGCGCCGTTCTCGTTCACCGTTCCAGCGTCCCGACGCTTGTTTGAAGATGGAGAATGGATGGTTGTTGAAATTAGGTGTTTGAAAAATGTCGCAGAAATTCGTTGGCAAATATTTGACAGCATTGACGTTCGCAGTTTGACTTTATTAATTGAATTGCTTGTCTAAATAATCATTTGTTCTAGAACTTTACTATTTAATTAAGATTGTTTTGAAGTTATACGTACCCACATTTAATTACATTAGTTTTTTAACAAAACATTTATTTATTTAATATTTAATTAAATATGAACATTTTTATCAACTTTTCTAATAGGTAATTGTAAATAGAAACAAAACGAAATACTGAAAAATTAATTTAATGTATTTCGTATATTATCTCACACAAATATATGTAAGGGAGGTATTGCGATAAGTTAAAATTTTTGGTAGTGAGTTTTCAACGGATAAGTAAGTTTTGGAGTTCACAGAATACAATTTCACTATTTTCATGATGACTCTTTCTCTACCTATGTGTGTATGACGATTTTTTCATGCACAATAATTCAAAATCTAATAAAGATATCATCTTTCATTTCATTTCATATACATAATTTTTATGTTAAGGTTACGAGTTGATTTGATTTTGGTAGAAATCTATTAACTGAAAGTGATAGTTTACTGCAAGACCTGTTACGTTTTTTGGATATATCTCAGTAAATAATTTTATGTGAAACTTTTTTCTATATTTTGTACCGTTTAAAATACACATGTAGCACCTACCCCAGTTTCAAATATGTGGCTTATTGGCATTTCAATATTAATATCTTTTTTGACATTGTAATTTTTTACCTATTTACAGCAAAAGTGTAAATACAAAAGTTGTTCAGACTTTAAAAATAATGCCAATTTGATTATCTATTTCACGACATGTCTATAATAATCTCTGGGAGTCACCAATGTAAAAATGTTGCCTTTAAAGTTTGAAAATTTAGAAAGTTGAACGAATTAATATCTACATAACTACCATAAAATAAGTAAACACATAACAGTCAAAAACATAAACACAATGGGTGCTATTCACAGCTCGATACTAAAGTTGTGTACTAGGCTGTTTTAGTTAAAACATGTATTAGCGCTAAAACAGTAATTAATAAACTACCTATTCAGAGCTCTATACTAGCGTGTTTTAGTTAGTTCAAGTGACTAACAAAAAACATAGTTGACAACATCGCAAATATCACTGGTAGTCATAGTTCCGTTATATTTTGTATTATGTCAAACACCAAGTGACATATTCTGACATTTATATAAAATTTTAAGAGAATTGTAATTTATGAATAAAATTTTAAAAAGGAAATGAAAGTATTTAAAAAATTGAACAAAATAGGAAGAGATCCGAAAATTGAGGAATGAAAAAGAAAAGGAGTGCGTGCGACAGAAAAAAAAATGTAATTGAAAGTATAGTGATCCCAAACTGTCATTTTGACAACTAAAAAATTTAACCTTACAGTCAAAATTCAAATATAAGAAAATAGTTAATACCTACTTATCGTTTTATGTTTGGTACAAATTCTTTGTTTAAAATCTTAATGCAACAAGTACTTGTAATTCTGACGAAGCATAGGGGTACTTGAATAGCACCCTATATTACTTCTTGACTTTTCGCGTTAAAATAAAAATGGTAGGTGTAGAGCACTACATATTAGTGTGAATCGGCAAAAACTATTTTGTACTACTAATCCAGTTATTATATAGCAACACCTCGTATACAAGTCGAGATCACGTGATGCAGAATCTTTGTCTAACTTCAGCCTATTAAATATGTGTACATTGTTAACTTGCTCTTAGAGAACTATTTAATGATATTATAATAAATACTTCGGGAAACATATTTCCTTACTTTCGCCTTCAACTCATATTTATTCAACTTACAAACTTAACGAACAAATAAAACTTTGTCTCATCAATATTTATTACCAAAAATCTAACAATCCGACGCTGCTAAATTTCTCAAACAGCTTTATTTTCATTTCCGTAAATCTGAAGCCGTCAGATTAAGAAATACACAACGGGCTGACATAAATTCAACACAAACTTAAACATTCCCCTTTCTTACGCCGTGCGTCTCACCATCCCGCCGTTCACGGTACGCTCCTCGTTCTTCTTCAGTGCAAAACAAAACAAACTAAGACTCAACGATTATGAAATAAATCAAACGACGGCGCAGGATGACACATCCTCAATAGCGTCTGATTTTTCGGGGCGGGGCCGGAGCGCCTTTCACGTCAAAGTTTGCAAGTCCGCCCAGTACGGTCCTGGCGCTGGCGCCCGCGAACTTACAGTGAACAAAGTTTCGTTGTACCGCTGAAAAATCATCCAGCGTGACAGAGTTTTTTGTTGCGATGGACAATGCAATTTTTGGCTTGATGACATTGCGGTAAAAAAGCGGTTTGGCTTTTGAACATGTTTCTGTATGGCTTGTTTGAAACCTAAACTAGATATTCCGTTATTGCATTTGACTGAGTGCATCAAAAGATAGATAGTCCATGTTGGGATACAGAGAACACAATCATTATTTGAAATGTACAAATACTTCAAATGTTTCCATGTTTACTTCAACGAATATACTTTAAAATAAAGTTAACAAATATGCAACATTCAAAGTGTTTACGTCTACTGCTACAAGTTTATTTTATCATTTCAAGTGAAAAAGTTCATTATTATATCACTCTAAAAATAATATTCGATTACATTATTAACGTTGTAAATAATTTTAAAACTTTTTAAAACAATTCTGGGAAGTAAGAATGAATACGAGTACAAATAAAACATGTTGTGTTTAGGCTCTGATATTTTTTTTATTATTAAAAGTCTACGTTGCAAATATGGCTTGTTTATACTGGTTTTAATTTACTAATTTAGATTTTAAATTTACGATTTATATTTCTCGTTCATATTGAATTTATTAAATTTAAAATCTTTCAATAAGGATTAGGGTTCAGATTTTTAAATTATGTATTAAACAACAACGAAAGTAACTGTAACTTGTGCCGATCTCAGTGGTGTAGTGGCTATGTTGTTAAGCTTGAATTACATTATACTTTTTTCGTCTAGATTTCCGTTCGAGTTTCATTCGAAAAATTTCTAGTCATTTCTAGTATAATGTAAATCAGAAATTTCTGTTCGATTTTCATACCAGATTCTAGTATAGAAATATACGCTCTGCCGTATTTTTCTATTCTAGGTTCATGCTAGATTTGGCTACGATTGCGCACTACTGTCAGAAATCAGGTACACCAACCTGTTTATTTTGAGGTACATAAACTGTGGACTTTTTGTCATAAAGTTGTTAGTTTTTAATTTGGTGTTTGATAGTTGTCCTTTTTTTAAAGAATGTTTTTCTATGTTAACCATTGTTTAAATAATTTTAATAACAATGTGTCAAAATGCAGTAATTCAGTTTCAGTTATAAAGTTTGTCAACTTGGTCTCCTTCGGAAGACGTCGAAATTACTTGATTCCGAACGAGTGGTTTTAAAATAAAGTATGTAAATTGAAGGAAACTCGAATGAAAATCGAACCAAAAATCTAGTATGAATCTAGACGAAAAAAGTATAATGTAATTCAAGCTTTAGCCTAGCACGCAAGAGGTCGTGGGTTCGAATCCCACTGAAGAGCATGGTCATTTGTACTCACATAAATTCCCAATAATTCGCTCATTAAGTAGCATATGACCACAGTAGTTATAGTCTAAGAGCTGGCTGCAAAAAACCTGGCCGATCGAGTAACAGAATAAAACGTTTTTAAACTGTTAGTACTCACAGCGATCATCACAAAAATCACTGTGTGCCTGGGCAGAAGTTGTAAACAAGTTTTATATGGGTTTATAAACAGGGATTTCAAAGCAATGTTAAATAACACTCTCCGTATCCATGTTACAACAATATTTTATTATGATGACAAATAAATCGTTTTAACTCACAATCTTGACACATTATACTGCTATCAAAATTATTTTTTGTTTTCCAGTCACGTTGATTGGTTGAATTTGTAAATTTAGATTTAAAATATAAAATATGGTGATATTTTAAATTTAAATTATAAATCTGTAAATTTGTAAAAGCATAAACCAATAAAGGTATTTCTATAGGTTTGTTCCAAGTGGTCATTTCTGACAAGTTTGTGACATGTTTGTGACAATTTCGCTGCGCATGCGAAAAATGTAAGCAAGTTAAATTTGAAACATAAGTTTAGTTTCTTTTTTGTAGCGAAAAATGAATAAACTTCTTTATTTATATTTATATTTAAGGTTAGCTGTTAAAACAAAAAATGAGCATGCACATGCGCTTCATTCCATTGGCCGTTCCAGTCTAAGTTTCAAACTTAACTTGTTTACATTTTTCGTAGTGAAATTGTCACAAACATGTCAAAAACTTGTCAGAAATGACCACTTGGAACAAACCTATAGAAATACCTTTTTTGGTTTATGCTTTTACAAATTTACGGATTTATAATTTAAATTTAAAATATCACCATATTTTATATTTTAAATCTAAATTTACAAATTCAACCAATCAACGGGACTGGAAAACAAAAACCACTTGGAACAAACCTATTATATTTTATATTTTTAAAACTAAATTTCTAAATCTAAATTTGTAAATTAAATCCAGTATAAATCAGCCATAAGACTTAGTCACTGCCAAACAGTTAAACTTGTTTATATTTTGGGTTTATGTCATTATTGTACAATTTTACTTCATCTTCATATAAATAAGAACAATAATCGAAAATATTAGTAGTACCGGAGACAACTAATATCGTGTTTGTACTACTGAATTTGTTACAATAAATTAACGGAAAACTTGACCAGTAAATTGCGTCGTGTAAAAGAGGCAAAAAGAAGTAAAAGACTGGCAGTTTTAATTCGCGTGTAGTTTTCAGTGAGTGTACCAGTATTCACGCATAATGCGGCGATTTCCGCGCATCTCTCAACATAACAAGGCAATTGGATAAAAGATCCTTCTCCCAAGCTTCGTTCATCAGAGAGGAAGCATATTCTCCTCCTTCCTGCTCCACTTTCCATTTCTGTTTTTTTATATAAAATCCCACTTAAAATGCGATTCGAATAAATCTCTTGCAGGAATGAAATCATCAATCAAATCTGTCGGGAGTTATTCAAGTGCTTTGGCGCTTTCTCCGCTCGTCGAGAACGAATGAACGAATGAAAATGTTTCGATGTAGTCGAGTCGCTGTCGATTTGCCCAGATTTCGTGATGAATTATTTGCCGACTTATTCCGACTTTAGCCGATCACGAGAAAAGCGGGATCTAACTAAATTACTTTGGACACGTAACACATGAGTAGGACAGCGAAAAGAAGAATGAGAACGGAAATACAGGAAAGGAGAAATAAGCAAAATCCGGAATAACAATATTCGGGAAGAAAAAGTACAAGAATTATTTAGTTTGATGTCGAATGTTGTTCGTAGGTTGGCACGTTCAGAGACTTGAACATTTTCGTACATAAAATTATCTAAAAAGTTTGTTTCATTTAGTAAAAAAATAAGGCATTTCTAAATGTATAGCTGCCACTGTCGTCCCTAGACAATAAAGTTGAATTTTATTTCATTACGCGCACCGGATTGTGAATCATGATCATGGAATCCCATTTCGAATCCTTCAAAAATTGTCGCTTCATTTAACTTTACCTCTGTGGTTACTTCCTCCTAATATCTTCAAGTCCAGCGACTTGGCGGCTGGTTACCGCACTTCATACGTAAAATATTATTAGTGAGATCTGCGAAAGTAAATGGGTAAAGACGGAATACTATATTTATTTTAAGTTACTGTGAAATAGCAAAATTTCTTCCTACTATTTACTATTTGTTCAACATTAGCTGCCGATAAGTAGACAAATCAATACGCATCTCCGACAGGAATGCGCGAAATTATTTAAAAAATAAAATAATAACGATAATAGGTTTTTTCAAAATCGATACTAAAATACACGATATCACTCCGCGAAGTTAGCCTAAATAGTAGCTAAAGTAAAACTTTCCACACTCTTATGTCAAAATTTTACTTTACGAACTCATCTCTCAAACTTGAATTACAAACCTAAAATAAAATAACAAACATATTATTCTATAATACTATTGGTGAATTTATTTATTGTTTACCATTGATAAATTCCCACGACTAGTTTTTAACCAATCATAATTCAAAACACTTGAAAATTCAACCAATAGGAACAGTTTTATACTGATAAAACCCCGTTGCCCGGGTAACGGGAGTTTTAACAGAGTTTTACCGTGGTAATTTACCATGCAGTTTGCTTTCGTGATTGTTGCTAAGCAAAAAAAAAAATCGTGCAAAAATAAACATTTATCGATAATATCAGAAGGTCTTGTGATATTACCCTCGATAATAATTTATCGGATTTAATGCTGATCACATGCTGCCCATGATTTGACAGTATTTTTGTTATTACAGCTATTCCCATCGCAACAGTTAGCTGATGTTTTACAATACCTAATGCTATTTATTTATGTTTTTAATTAATAATTTAACGATTTCGGAAAAAATATAATGTATACCATACAGGCCGGTGAATTGATTTATTAGTCCAGGCAATGAGTACTTTCGGGGTTACAAAAGATCAGGGAGTGTTCGTTTTTGGTAGATTTTTACAGTTCAGTGTCCTAATTAATATTCTGAGTTTGCGACCTTGAGCGACCGCCGCTCGCGCCGCCATATTGAAAAAAAGGTACTAATAACTTCTCTCCAGCGGCACCAAAGTTGAAAATAGTTATTATAAAAATTATAGACCATAAAATTCTCTAGAGAAAAGGTTCTTAATAGTTTTTGTGTATGTGTTATAGTTTTCAAGAAAAACGAGAAAATAAAAATATAAAATTCTCAGTCTGTGTAAACCAAGTCAAAAATTTGTGTTAATACACAAAAACGGCTGACATTTTTTAACGGACTGAAATATCGACTACCGGTGATCAACATTCGATTGCCCGGTCATTTTTGTATTAGCACCATTATTTTTACAATTTTGGGAAGTCTAGTTCAGTTGTAATATATACATATTTCCCGAGGAAGTATAAATAAATTAAAATAATTTTCTTAAAATTTTGTGTTTAAATTACTGTAAATCTTGAACGGAATAAAATATCGACTTCCGGTTTTCAGCATTTGATTGCTCAGACATTTATCTATTAGCACCATAATATTTTCATTTTTAGTAAGTCTAGTTCAGCTATAATGTATATATATTCCCCGTGAAAAAAAAATAAATTTAATTATTTTTCTTAAAATGTTGTGTTTAAATTACTGTAAATCTTGAACGGAATCAAATAGCGACTTCCGGTTTTAGGCATTCGATTTCTCGGACAATTATCTATTTGGACCATTATTTTTACACTTCTGGGAAGTCTAGTTCAACTGTAAAA
Organism: Poecilus cupreus; assembly: GCA_963942605.1. Classification (NCBI taxonomy): domain Eukaryota; kingdom Metazoa; phylum Arthropoda; class Insecta; order Coleoptera; family Carabidae; genus Poecilus; species Poecilus cupreus. The sequence continues at coordinate 23,810,613 of OZ012718.1, forward strand.
TATACATATTTCCCGAGAACACATAAAAAAATTTAAGTAATTTTCTTAAAATTTTGTGTTTAAATTACTGTAACTTTTAAACGGAATCAAATAGTGACTCCCGGTTTTCGGCAATCGATTGCTCGGACATATATCTATTAGCATCATCATTTTCACACTTTCGGTAAGTCTAGTTCAGCTGTAATATATACATATTACCCGAAAAAACATAAATAAATTTAAGTAATTTTCTTAATATTTTGTATTAAAATTATAGTCCAGGCAATGAGTACTTTCGGAGTTAAAAAAGGTCAAGGATTGTTTGTTTTTGGTAGATTTTTACAGTTCGGTATCCTAATTAAAAAAATATAGCGATTTTGCGAATTGCAGAAATTTGCAGGTTAACTCCGCTGTAACTTGTGTACTACTCATCCGATTGGAAAATGTTTAAAACAGAAGTTGTAGGGAATTTTATGCTCTATAATTTTTGTAATAACTATTTTCAACCTAAGTTTCGCTGGAGAGAAGATATTTTTGAAAAACTGATTTTTTGTACCATTTTTCCAATATGGCGGCGCGAGCGGCGGTCGCTCTAGGTCGCAACCTCAGAATATTAATTAGGACATCGAACTGTAAAAATGTACCAAAGATGAAAACTCCTTGACCTTTTGTAATGAAAGCCCATTTTTATGTCTTCATTGCCTGGACTATATGTTATATAGGAAATACAATGTTAATTTTTTCATATAGCGATATGTCGTTTTCTATTGATTTTAGAGCAAAATACTTCAAACAAATCTTGTAGATAATTGAATTCTGCATATAAGTCATCTTTCATATTTTATTTTACATCTTTGGTAATATCTAACATGCAGTTTAAATTTTTATAGAAATGCTCGTTTGTAATGATAGCCATGAAATTGAAACAAAAATTCAAACATATGCATATATGCGAATTGTCAAACTATTGAAAATTGTTGTGTGTATGTCTGTAATTTTTGTTTAAATTCCATGGCTATTACTACAAATGAGCATTTTTATAAAATTTAATTTTATATGTTACCAAAGGTTTAAAATAAAATATGATTAAAATTACAAGATTTGTTTGAAATATTTTACTCTAAAATCAATAGAGAACGACATATCGCTACATGAAAAATATAACATTGTATTTCCTATTATACATAAATCAAATTTTTTATTACTCATATGGTTTATTATCCTCAGCTTCAGCTATCACAAAATACTGTCAAATGTCATATATTTGGCAATAATTTTCATTATTTTTTACATGTTCTTAGACGTGGTTTGTATGTGACCTGTAATAAATCCTATAAATTATTATCAAAGGTAAATATTAAATAAATTAACCAATATTATTAGAGAATAATGTGTTTGTTTTTCATTTTAGGTTTGTAATTCAATTTTGACAGATGAGTTCGTAAAGTAAAATTTTGACATAAGAGTGTGTAAAGTTTTACTTTAGCTACTATTTTGGCTAACTTCGCGGAGTGATATCGTGTACTTTAGTATCGATTTATGAAAAATAATTATTTTGTCCATATTTACTTATGCATTTATTCAGGAAAAGAAAAACATTAAATATGGGATCCCGGAATATTCTGTTGAATATTTTTTTAATTTCCTTGTACATCATGCACATCGCACGTTTAAATATTTGTTCCTTTGACGTAATTTTCATGTGATTAAATACAACAGATCATAAAAATAGACTGATTCAGAAGAGTACGAAACACGATTCTTCTTGATCATGTTTACTTTGATCACGAATCACAACTCAAAGAAACACCCCTGCCTTTTATCTTAAATACTACAACAGTTTCTTGATTTCCGCCTGCATCATCGACTGCGTTGTATCCCACGTTACTTCTTTTATTTCATTGTTAGCATCCACTGTACTGTCGCAATTTGCACTGCCGATCAACCCCAATCTAGTATGCTTTTAAAAATCGTAATAATTTAAGTAAGTAAAATGAGTAATAATAAAAATTGTAGGTGTTTATGGCATTGGCCTGTCGGCGCACATTCGTTTGAAAAACGCCGACATCGAGTTAAATTAAAGATTGAATTCACGCATCCGGGTCGTTTAATCCAACTGCTTCATTTTCACATTTGACTTTTCTATTCACACACACACCGTCACTGGTACAGTGTACACACACCTTTACCCTCGCGGTAACGAGTTTCCGCTTGCCGTTTGATGTTCATAACTGCACAGTATTTTAATTCGCTTTCGTTCCGCACTCAAACTTTTAATGACTAGCGAAAATTCGGTCTCTAAGCGCCATTTCCGTCGACGAACGCACACACAGCTATCGTATCATCGCACACACGGACACAGTGTGGTGGAATACTGTCGCATGGAGTCACATACCACATACGTTCACAGAGCATGGATAAAACAAGAAGAAAACTAATTCTGTGAGCGCTAGTTTGCTGGTGTGTGATGTCTTTACCGTGGAGACGAATTTATGTGAACGAAAGATAAAATGCCGCGCTGGAATTATCGCAGCTAGTTGAAAGTTGATAACAATAAGAATTAAACATTTTTTTTTTAATTGCTCCATGCTTTTGATGTTTTAGGGTGTATGAGTAGAGACGTGCATCCAAGTGATATTATATTGTGCTCTTCTTGAATAAAGATATATGAAAAACGAGCTGTAAAACATGTTCTTTTGTTTATCTAAATGGAATATATTAATTATTTACATATTATATAAGAGGTTTATACAAAATAACTATTAACACAGTCAATACAAAAAATCGAAGTTGTTTTAGGAGTTGCTGTTGCTAATGGAGTCCTTTATTACTATTATTTTTTATGAAACCTTATCTAAATTGAAGACTACCTGCAGTTTAAAAACACCGCAATGATTAAAAAAAAAAGTTATCACGTCACTGTTGTTGTGTGTTATGGATTTATGTTATTTGGTTACGAATTTAAAATAAAACAAAAATCTTCAAATTCAATGCCAACCATTTAACACTTCGACAATCTAACAGCTCAATAATAAGAGAAATACGAAGAATTTAGAAAAAATAGATTTGTGATAGATAAGCTAATAATAGATAAGTGATATACCAGAAATAAACAAACGGTGACCGACTTTCGAAGAAAAATTACAAAATAATACTTATATATTTAAATTGTAATATTATATTTCATTATTAGAGAAATAAAACAAATTAATGCATTTAATTTATTTCAATTTTTCTCTCATTTTACACAAACATATTGACATTCTCGTAGTTGGTGGCGCTAGTATCGTATAGTTTTACAGTGAGTGCTGCATATCAAACAGCAAACACGCAAAGATAAGAATTCACCAAGAATTATTGATTGTAAAGCATTAATTTTTGACTACAAGGTATTGGGGGTACTCTGGATACATTTACTCGAAACATGAATATATCTAGAGATACTCGATTGACTGTATAATAATTGTGCGTTAGTACTTGCTTTGATGTATATTGGGTTTGAATCTCTAACGTGGAGATAAATGTAGTAATTGGAAAAATAAAAAAAGAAGTAGTAGCAGTCAAATAATTTATTTATAAAATATACCGACGTTTCGACAGCAACGGCTGTCATCTTCAGGGCTAAGTTGAGGTCGAAACAATTAAATAACATGGACACATACAAACATATTAAAAACACGTAGGGTAAATAGCTCCATGGTAACGTGTCGGACTGTGGATCGTGAGATCCTCAGTTCGAATCCCACTGTCGACAGTTACAAATTTAAATTTACCCCTGTGGTTCCCCCTCCACTAACATCATTGGGGGTTATGATTTGACGGCTGGTAACCGCACTTCATACGCAAAAGCAGAGTGCCACACCCGTAATGGGTAAAAGGCGTGATGATATATTTATTTATTTATTTTAGTAAAAAATCTGAGTCAAGATGTTAAAATATACACAATTACAGTCATATGATAAAATAATAAATAAATAAATAAAATTAAAATTAAAAAGATCTATCTTCTACAAAATCTGGAGCTGAACAGTTCTATAACTCAACCTCAACCTCAACTTAGCTCTGAAGATGACAGGCGTTACTGTCGAAACGTCGACATAGTTTTTTAATAAATTATTTGACTGCTAGTCCGTTTTTTTATTTTTCCAATTTCCTGCATCAGTCGATCATCGCATTTTTTCAAATATAGTAACTAGTAATGTTTGTTAGTTTCCTGCACAAACAGTGGAGTATTATATACTCAAAATGATTTTGGAGAAGACGCACGTCATCAAAAATATTACTAGATAATGACGTCACGATGCAACAACGTTTATATGAGATACTAATTTTTCTTGAAATAAAAATGCAATGTGTGTAGCATCATACGTACCGCAATTGTTAGACATGATTGGTTGCAAACACAATATATTTATACATACATATTATAAAACACTGGATTATGAGGAGCACAAATTTTAACAACACAGTGGTCTGACAGTAAAGTGACAGTTCGATATGAATTTTGTATGTAAACGTGATCATTTACCAATAGCAACAACATAGCGAACAAAAAATGAACTACAATTATTTTTAAATAAAATAAATAAATAAATATATCATCACGCCTTTGACCCATAATGGGTGTGGCACTCTGCTTACGCAGATATCGGTAAGTGATATATTTTTCTATAACACTGTTTTGGAAACTGGGCATTCCACTACTAAAAATTGTCATGGAATCACTAACATTCCATACGCGGCGTATGGAATATTTTCGACGAATCAGAACCGCTTATTAGCTCGACATATGAAGTATCTTGATTCAGTTACTATGGTTACGTCTGTTTGTTTTAATTTGATTTATTTGAGTTTAACGTTTTCAACGGTTTTATATTTGTATTTTTGTATAATTTCCAAAATTTTTTTATAGAAAGTATAGTCTACAACATGTAACGGAATGGCCTATCCCACGCTCGTAAACCGTAGCCCTCGCCTTTGGCTCGGGCTACAAACTTTTTGCTCGCGTGGAATATGTGCCATTCCATTACTTGTTGTAGAATATACGATTTCGTATGAAGTGCGGTTACCAGCCGTCAAATCATAGCCCCCAAAGATGTTAGTGGAGGAGGAACCACAGGGGTAAATTTAAATTGGCAAGTGTCATTTGTGAGATTCGAACTGAGGATCTCACGATCCACAGTCCGACACGTTACCACGGAGCTATATACCCCATAATTATTTTTAATAATTTAAAATTCCATTAAATGAATAATATTTTACTATAAAATCACTGTAAATTGCATTAATATATACTTTTCTTAATGCTAGTATTTTTTACGTCGTTTTTTTTAAACATTAGCATATCTCAATAAACTTCACAAGATTTTTCTCTTCGTAAAGTTTTTTTTTCAGGTTCTCCAAAATCATTTTGAGTATACTAATATGTATTTATATACATAAATCCCTATTTGATGATAAAACTGGTATATTCTTATTTCATGATATTAATGTACACGTTCATTTTAAATTAAAAATATACAGTAACCTAGCATTAACATTTCAGTTTAGCATCACAGACCAAACCCTGCTTTGCATACTAATTCTGCGTTGTGCACAAGTTGATAAATCTGACATTTAGGGTAGAGTGGCAGATCAAGAGCAAGACATCGCGTATGCCAGTCACACACACCAGCACAACCTCCAGACGTCGTATCGACCTACGACACAAGGCTGAGAGTTGCGTGTCGGAGATGGAGTGGTGGTTCAAGCAAGGACGAGGTCTGGGTGGTTGGCAGGTGAAGGTGAACGTTAGGCTGGAGCCTGGGGACTGTGTGGTAATGTTCGATGTTCGCTCATTATTACTCATGTGGCTTATAATTAACGGAGAATTCGTTAGGATCTGACAATATGTGTACGTGCCTCGATATTCAACAGTGTTAACTAAAGGAGAGTGGGATCTGTTCACATCTCTGTTCAGGATATTGTTCACACTCGCAAAGATTTAATCCAATTTTAAATAGGTGTAATAGGTAATAAGTTAAATTATTATAGATATATCATGTGTCCTAGCCCCAGCGAAATATTGAAATTTTGCGAAACGAGGAATTTTTTGTGGTTTCTTAATTAAATACCATGTTTATTAATGAGAAAATTGTCTCTACTTTCTTTGATTATTGACCTCTTTAGGAAGTAGGTATTATAATATTTATTATTTCCAATCCGTTGTACTTCCCTTTTTTTAAGTATTGCGAAAAACATGGAATTCGTTTATAAAACTTGCGGATGAGTATCGGTTGTAAATATAATACTCGCGTATGAGGGTCGGATGCATGTTTACAATTTTGACAAGGGAATGTGGCTCCGGTGTGGATATGAAGTCTGCCTGTGGGGATATATCTTTTGTATCCGCACAGAATCATGAGTTTCTCAGTTCGATTCCCTCACCGAGCTGTGTACTTTTCTTGAGACACCCGGTATGATGGCAATAACATTTAAAGTGTAAAATATGAAAGAATTATTTGCAATATTATTTTTACATTATTCATTTTTTTCCTTTTTATTTCTGCAAATATAACACTTTTACGAGAACAATAATTGTAGTCTGTTTTGTACACAAATAAAATGAAGAAAAATTAGAAATAATTATATATTACGTACTAATATAGTTTGGTATTTAATATTGTAATCACCTCAGTTCGAATCCCACTGTCGACAGTTACAAATTTAAATTTACCCCTGTGGTTCCCCCTCCACTAACATCTTTGGGGGATATGATTTGACGGCTGGTAACCGCATTTCATACGTAAAAATATATCACTTACCGAGATCTGCGTAAGCAGAGTGCCACACCCATAATGGGTAAAAGGCGTGATGATATATTTATTTTATTTCAAACCGTACAATAACTTTATTGTCTATGATAAACGCAGATCGCTGTTTACAGTTTATCGTGACAAAATAATATGACTTTCCAAGAATTTTACTGATTATAAGGAAGATTTTACGGATTTTAATAGTGATTGCACGGATTTTTAATAGGTTGTACGGACTTTTAGATTGTTAAGATTTTCAATGAGACTGAAAAGATTTTAAAGATTGGCAAAGATTACAATACAATATTTTATTTACAAATTTTATGGATTGTAAATGAATGCAATCATGATTTTTGACTAGGTGTACATTGTTGTCGTGATTTCCCCCTCGTCCCACACTTTTACTTAACAAGTATACGTGTATCACTTATCTATAGTGAAAAAAATTTGTCACGTTTTTTCCCGGATTTTTTTTTAATTCCCAGGAATATTATTTTTGAAATTACCCGGAAATTCTAAAGGATATTTGACCTTGATGTCTTATTGCGCGCTTGTGTGTGTTGCTACCCATACTCTCGCAACAAGCAATGTGATACTCGGAATATTACAAGTTATAACTAAACAGACGTCTGAATTTCCTGGGCCTTCTCCCGTATCTTTAAATTTCGGGAATTGACCCATCTCTACTTAACGAGTCCTAAGAAAGCAGAATATCATTCGGCTAAATTACACTATGGTATATGCATTATTTAAATTATAAAATGTTACATAATTTGAAACAAGTTTTCAAAGCACTATTATGAATCTACCCATGGTTAACAGTTCAATAGTTAAACACCAATCTTAATCCTAATGAAGTGTATCGACCTCTGGTCGTCGCTCTTGATCCAGGATCAAGTGTTTATTGTTTACATGCATCCGGTGCATGCAGCTAATGCAATTACAAACACACCGTTCCGGAGTCCGGGCATCCGCGTGACATCACAAAGGGATTCCACTCGCCTTACATGTTCCAACAAGCACCTCCCGCTGCCTCCCAGCCACCCGGGGGCGCTGTGCAATGCTGTGCGTGTGTACATGTCAAACACCATCCGCCAAGATATTGTAAGAGGTGTTGGGGGATTTGTACTGTGGGAAATTGTCCCAAGGTTGTAAGGGTTCAATTATAGGCATGCAGGGAAGTAGCTCATTACAGGGCTAGCCCGACTAGACATGTAATAGTATATTAAGAATCAAGATCGGTAAGGATAGTTTTCCGATGGAAGACGCAGTAATTTTGTCTGATATCTGTAATATTCCTTAAAGTTCGTGATGCTTATATAATTTTTTTCACGAATGGAACATGCAAAATGTATTTGACAATACTTTGATATTAAGGGAGAAAAGTGTATGATATTTTCCCGCGAAGGAAATTGAAGGACAAGCCCTGAGCGAGGGCTACCGTACGACAAGGGAAAAAATACACTTCTCTCCTGGGGTGTATATATTACTGTAAAAGTCCGTATATTGGTAAATCTTATGTTTTACCAGTAAATTTTAGTATTTACCGATGCGTTGGTAAATATAATGATTTGCTGGTAAAAACTTAAGATTGACCAATTTAAGGCTTTCACAGGTTAGGTTAGGTTATTCAGAGTGTTTTTGAGGTAAATCGTAAAATTTAACAAGGGAATACCGATAAAAATTCGAAATTAACGATGATCACAGAACTGTAGAACTGTTACCATTCAGAATTGGTAAATCTATACAGTAACATATATACTATTTTTTCACGGCCCCAATATTTATACTGATTACTATATAGTTAAAAAATATTTTAATTGTAATATAATTTATGATAGTTACCTTTGATTTGTTTTATTGTAATTTTTTAAGAACAAATATCATTATATGAGTAATTTTCCGCTCGTTGGGAGAGAAAGCGCACAAATCTCCCGTAGATATGAAATTGGCTGTTCCTGTCATGATTTTGGTATCAGAGAAACAGAGTTTCTCGAAAGAGTTTTATTCTTATTAGTAATGTTGAATCCAAATATACCCATTAGGTGGTTTTTCTGTAATTGCTGTTGTTTATGACAGTTATCAACAAATTTGCTCATGTATTTAAATGACAAGCAGTAATTTAGTGTCGTGGCGTTGTTTAAGCTATTCTTTTGGAAAAAGAAGAAAAATAATTGCATTGATCGATTTCGTTAGTAAAAATTAGACAAAGAAAAATCGTGGAGTATTGAATGTTTGACAATAATAATAGAAAAATCCTAATTTCGATTTGAGAATACTAACAAAATTTTCAAGACAATTAACTTCAGCGAACGGTATGTAGGTATATTACTTATCGTTCTGTTTAATCTATTAACTGGTAAAAACAACTTACCGCCTTGGAAAGAATCATGGTAAGTTGATAAAAAAGACTAATCGTGCAAAAGAATAATAAAGTCTTCAAAAATTTCGTAAGCTTCTACTCATGTCGGTATATGGTTTGTTTGGTAATACAGTCGATTGCAACTTCACTTATTTGAGCAATACTTAAATTCTTTGCCAAATGATGCCAGAAAGCTCAATTTCGGATTTCAAAGGACACAGACGTTCCATGTACTATTTTGAAAATATCAACAAATTTTTATTAGTTTCTTCAAAGCGCACTCGATAAGATATTAGTAAAAAAAGGATAATGGAAGGTGTTTTGATCAAGTATTATGTAAACATTTATTTCTGCGTCCTATTCTTAGTTCGATTACCGGACGAATCAGCCAGTCCAAAACCGCAGTAGTAGAATTATGTACATAACCTCTGGAGGTCGTGTTAGTCATGTTAGCGTACTTGGAGCCTTGATTGTCCTAATTGCGCGGTGTTTTAGCGCTGAATCCTTCTATGCTGATTGTTAATTATTCAAGAATGTTAGTCGGCTGCTTGAATATTGATACGCTTAGATAAATAATGTATTTTATGATGAACAATGTGCGCGCGAGATGTAAGCTGCGGATTTGCAAGTGATATGTGTTTTCGCAGCCGCGCGACGCAGTCAAGGATTACGATAAGGTTTTCGTTTTTGTTGGCTTTCGTAATTAAGGCTACGTTTGCGGATTACGGATATTTCTGTTTTCTTTGCTTCAAGTTTCTCGTGTTAATCGTGCGAGCTCTAATTATTTAATTTCAACAGTACAGAACACAGTTGGGAAACATGATAAATATTCTACTTTAAGTATTCAAACAAGAACATAATTATTACTGTAGCGAATACGATAATATTCAAATATGGAGAACCTGCTGTCTACTGTCGCCAATGTTGATAAAAGATGCAAGATGGTAAAGTTTGAATTCGTTATGTTATTTTTATTGCCATAACGACATCGGAAGATAAACTAGCTTAATACATTAAGCTAAATTAAGTGCTGTTTCTTATATTTCAATTTATTGTTATACACTTTGTAATAACTTTGGTAAGTTTGAATTCTTGTAGAATATAAGACCCGTATTCTCTTCCCTATTTCCAGCACGATTTTTAAGAAGCGCTTTGTATTGTGCCCAAAATTGATTGAGTCAGCATTGGAATCTCGGAAACCATAAGTCGCTTTACTTAAGTAAACATTTTACTCTTCAAGGGTGTATAAAATACAGAAGTTGGATAGCTACTTGTGAAATTTCGTCAAAATTTTAAGTAAATTATTTTTATTTAATATAGATAGTAATTTTCTTGGTTTCAAAGAATAGCTGTGCACAATTTCATATGTTTATGAGTTTATGACATTATGACAAACGGTATAGATTTGTATATGGAACATATGTACATTATGGTGGGTCGAAAATTTTAGATTTGAGACTGGTAGTGAAAAAATGATAGCTCGCACAAATGCCTCAAAAATGGCCATTTTGGTAGTTTTTTCATATTTTCACCTAATAGCTCATACTGTACATGTTATATGTGCGACTTTTTGGTCACTAATTACTCCTGGGTCCTCAACCTTTAGATAAATCCATTGGGACCATCTTTTGATGGTAAACCGGTAGAGTTATTGCCCTCTGAAAATTTTGATTTCTGGGGGTAAAAATTCAAGGTGCTTGTTACAATGATAAATAGGTAACAATTAGCTTCTAAACCACTCCCTAACTAATTCAGACTCTAAACTGCATCGCAAGCGCATGAAGTTTTCCTTCGGTCGAAAGTCAACTAAATAAGCTTGCAGTACAGTCTAAATTCTAAATGTATACAATGAGTGGCTTAAAAGTCAATCATAGAATCACAAAAACTATCATTTTTTCACTACCCGTCAAATCTAAAATTTTCGACCCACCCTACTGTACATACATACGTTCCCTATTAGATAAACAAACAGATTAAAATGAAAACTAATAAGTTTACGAATATTTGTGACTTACCTGTACAATATCTCCGTGACTATGTCCATTGGCAGTAAATGTTAGATGACACAGGAATGGAAGGCGACCCTCAATGGGTTTGCTTAAGTTTAACTCGTACGTTTTTCCCAAATCACCGTAGTACGTCCGATTACACACTGTAACAAAATACATTATCAGAACATTGATTTTGAACTATACTGCAACAATATTTACTTATTTTAAAATAGTGTAGTACGTGTTAAGATTTAAATTTGTGAAAAATGAAAATTAAAATAATTAATAAAAGTCTAAAACATCTTCTTAAATAAAACTATCCTTTGTCTGGGAATATAGTAAAAATAAGATTGAATGAAAAAACACTGCTCCACTTGTTTTGTTACATAAATATTAAATGTACCACAAGATTTGTCACTGCATCGTATGCCTAAGTTGAGCTATTTTACATCGACTTTTCCGCTGTGTTGCTTAGAGATCGACAACTATATACATATATTTAAATTGTTCCAAGAATGTAAATGTTCAATTATAGGAACGCCAGAAATAGGGAAGTTTAAGAATCGAGAACGCTAAGGCCAGTTTTCCAAAGGTGGACACTCAAATTTTTCTGACATCTGTAATTCCTTGACGTTCGTGATGCTTATATATTTTTTGCACGAATGGAATATGTACAACTTATTTGAAAATACTTATATGTATATAATAGTATATTATGCATTAAGGGAGAGAAGTGTATGATATTTTCCTGCGGAGAAAATTAAAGCACGAGCTCTAGACAAGGGCTGCAATACGAAGAGGGAAAAATACACTTCGCTCCTGCGGTGTACATACTATTTTTTTCACGGCCCCAATATTTATACTGATTACTACGGGTGCGTACTTAAAGAATATTTGAATTGTAATATAATTTATGATAGTTACCTTTGATTTTTTTATTTTATTATTTTTTCTTATAAATCGATAAATTTATTTGTAAGGTAGAGGTCGCCTATTTGTTTTTAAGATGGCGGAATAATATTTAGCTCATATTTTATAGCTACTAATTATTACATCTTTGGGGGCTATGATTTGACAGCTGGTAACCGCACTTCATACGCAAAAATATATCACCTACCGAAATCTGCGTAAGCAGATTGCCACATCCATAATGGGTAAAAGGCGTGATGATATATTTATTTTTCTAATTATAGATAAAATTACTATTTAAATTTCCTTTAATATTTAGCTCATATTTTATAGCTACTGAATATAGATAAAATTACTATTTAAATTTCGTTTAATTAGGGTCAGTAGCAGCAATCACACTTAAATAAAATAAAAGCTAATCGAATGTTTTACAGCAATGTCAATTATTTAATATGAAATACCTGGCCGCCTAGATAAGATTTAAAAGTTAATAATATATAAGATATAATTTACAGTTTAAAATGATCCATTTTTAGGTAAACTATAATTGCGCTATATTTCTTTAGAAGTAACTAATAGTTTAATGTATTTTTTGTACTCATATATTGAAATGTGATATTTCGCATAGGCAAGTAGGAATTGCATACGTATTATTGCCTATGACGGGCTGAGTTATTCACAACCTTGCATACTCGAAATTTAGTACATTTCCACTTCCTTGAAGTCGGTTTTCGCAGCATTAAAAACCTGGTTCCTAAACAGTACTTTATAGTCTACTCATAGCGCTATAATCTTTGAAAAGGTATATCTATTAAGATAAACTTTTTTATGCGTCCAAACTTAAAATAGGTCAGAAATCGATCTCCCTCTCCTTAAATCAGGACACGTGACTTCGCATTATCTTGGATCCTGCATGAAAATTTCATGCCAATCCTTCCCTGATCGGCCGTAAAGAACACGGTAGTACCAACAAGCCACCAAGAACACCCGCGTCGAACGCAGATGTTAATAAACATTTGACGGGTTCGGCGTGGCCGCTTCCGGCGCTAATGTGACACAAGCGACCTGCAGCAGTGTTGGTGAACACACGATAGTGTTTGTGTGATATAGAAGATTTATAAGAGCAGTGCTGCACCCCGAGACTTGAGATTAAAATTATTAAAAAATGAATAGTCGCTGGATAATAACGCCGCACGCTGGCGACTGGCTTTATGGCAAGTGCTGGAATTTATTACTTGCTCATTTCTTTGTTTAATAAGTATTTTAATATTAAATGCACTTGTAAGACTATAATTTATTATACTTGATTTACAAGCAATTTCGTCTCCCCTTCTTGACAAAATAAACTGCGCAAACTGGATACATTTATTAACAGTTCCCGCTATAACAAGGATGATAAGACGAAGAATTTGCAGCATAATTTATGACTTTGTTGCTGCTAATACCATTATCGAAAATAAGCTCTAGTATTATTTTTATTATCGTTAATTACAATATGATGACAGAATGAAATATGCAAAAGCCATCAGTATTCGAAACAAGTCATTGAAAGTTCAATTAATATAGTTCTTGTGAACTATATTATCTGGAAAATTGTGTGTTTGTATTTCAGCTTTTAAAGATATTTATTATTCTAACTTTTGTTACAAATAATATTTTTTATCCAACACCTCTAAATAAATGTTCTATGACTATGGCGATTTTTAACAAGGAAAGTAACAGATTACCCACTAGTGGGCATAATTTTGAGGAAAGTTACTAGTGAGTATTTTTTATTTATTACAATAATAATAACACACATCACCTTGGTAACTAGTTCGATTGACATTTTAATTTAAAAATTTAAAGCATATGTCACTATCAAATAATATTTCTTTAATAATTTTTTCATTTATTAAGAGATGTTGGATAAAACGTTGTACTTCACACGTGGGCAAAGTGGAATTACCCACTCAATAAAATTATCACACGCAGCCTTCGGTTTCGTGTGCTAAAATTTCTCTCGTGGATAATTCCTTACTTTGCCCACTTGTAAAGTAAATTACTATTATTTGAAATATTTTTGCTAATTTTTGTTTGATTTGAAGCTAATTCTATATTTGTAATATATTTAATTTATTGTTTTGTTTGTTCAGTATAATGAATCTTATAATTTTTGTTTCGCTAGTCTACCTTTCCTTTTTCATATAGTTATTGCACATAACTTTATTGAGAAAAACGTTATTAAGAAAATGGCGAAAGGAATGTAAGTTCCATTTTACCTTCGTACTTCATTATTTTTAAGAAATTTCTCACAATATTTTATGCGTGATTCAGAATTAATTAATTTGCGTCAATTAAACAAATTACATTAAAACAATAGTTATTTGTACCAAAAGCTGTAAATCTGTGTTTGGTGCCGAGTTGAGCAGATACTTTTTTTGCCGATTTAAATTTAATAATAGGTTTGTTCCAAGTGGTTATTTCTGACAAGTTTGTGACAATTTCACTTCGTACTATTTTAAATATATACCTAAATATAAACTTTAATTTTTGTGATAATAATAAACCGTGTTCAAGTCAATAACTGGCGTGATTTTCGCTTTGAGTTCATGTTAAGCTTCGACTCTCCATGTTTCGAGGCGTTTATCGTGCACACACCACCCTTCCTTGTCCCCACCACCTCCCGGGATATACAGAGCGGAGCGAAGACATTACAATACAAGGTTGTGTTTCAGCAGCACATAAAATTAATACCATGTCCGGCCTATTCTCTGCACATGTAGCTCGGCGGTGGATCGAGGAATTTACTTGTAACAAGCTGTTATGATTGTGCTGTAAGGGTACTTGTACGTTGTACGGCATCGCACAATTTGCAAGGATGCAGGACTGTGGACGTCGGGACTGGGAAGCTTTAATTTGTTTTGTTTTATGCTTGGACGATGTGGCGCTTTTTATACAATAGTGATTAGGTGAATAAGTCCTCCTTACAAATTCAACATGAGAAATAAATATTTTGTTTAGCACTGAAAGTACATGTACATTTGGTACATATAGGAAAAGAAAGACTTTATTTCAAACCCACATGAAAGTAATTTATTTATAATTTAAAAGTCTAAAAATGTACGCATTTGGTTTAGATTTTAGATTATTTTGAGAAGCTTATGAGCTAGAAACTCACATATATAACCTGTATATTCTGGATATGAAGATGAAGGAAATGATTTATGTATTAAATTTATGCATTACCAGAAATTTCAGAGTGTTTGTTACTAGACAATGTCTTAAAAATATTGAAATATGCAATTATAAGCAATTTTTATAACAATATGCACAAGAATGCCCAAATATGCAATATATGCAATTAGTAATTAGCATTAATTAACTCTAATCAATGTAATTCGTCGTGCAAATTGATTTTATTTAAAGATATACAAAAATTTAAATATATACACTTTGCATATAATCCGCTCTCTAGTTATCAATCACCGAAATTGAAATACATTCAATAATAGACTTCCCCAGGATATTAAAAATGTGAAAATTATAAATTTTTTAATGACAAGTGTCTATTAAATTTTTTTTTTAAATTACTGTTTTTAAATGTAACAAACTTTTTCTACACGATATATTATTATCATTATTATACAAATTTAAAATTCTTTTACTTTTCTAGATTATCACTGGGACTGCGTACTGTACTGGTGTAAAACAAAACCTTGACCCAGCAGTTTTAATGGCTCCTAGTAGTCGTTAAAGAAGTGCTATAACAACTTTAAAAATTGTAAATGGCGTAACCTTTAACCTAATTTCATTTCTGTTCGCATTGTTTACGAGGGCATATAATATTTGGCTTGTAGCTGTAGTGAGCCGCGACTGATGTTTCACAAGAGAGCATTTTATAGATACTCCGCGTTTCGCGCGGGCTGGCTTTATTCCACCGGTGTTAAATATTATAGCGGTGGCCGGATAAGGGCTCGTGCAATAAACCGCATGCATCACTTTACGGAACTGCGCATTTCCCCAGATATGACTCTCAAACAGAACATTTTTGTCGCCCAAAGACACATCTTGGTCTTTCCGAAAACATGTTATTATTATGTGCGTCATTTCGACACGAATAAATTTTTATCGTAGTCCAGTTTTTCTTCTATATTTTGAGTTATGATTCAGATTACAATGTTTAAATTGTATAGTTAAATATTTACAATTTATTCTATTGCAGTACCTTAAGTTATAAAAATTAAATTAGCTCAGTTTTGTCTTGTCGTCACAAATGCTAAACCATCCCTATATTTTGGGTTGGACGAATGCATCCAGCTATTCCACACACGGATAGGTGCGAGGATGGTTTCTCTTCAAGTGCCAACTCAAATTTACCCAAAAATAATTAAACTCAAACAATGATTCGGTTATGACTAGCCCGGGTACATAAATATGCCAACATGGATGAATATTTGATGTGTTATTCTCAAATAACCTCGTTTCTATGAAAAATAAAAATACGAATACGTGTGGCAATAAAATGAACCTCATGGTGTTCCTGTTAAGTCACCATTGAACAATACTTAGTGCTAACAAATTTTTAAACACATCTTCCGAAGCCTTCTTGGCAGTAAAGCAATAAATCTGTTGGAAACAAAATATCATTGATATAAGGAATGGAACTTGCTATATGCTATGCATATTATTTTAGTAGATGATTTCATAATAATAACTACTTCCACATACATATATTTGGTTTAATTTTGTAACTTTTGACGTAGCACGTACCTACTTACGTGTTACGGAAGCAAAATTTAGACGAATATCCGTTACATAACCTTAACTACCTTGTGTGACAAAATATTGATAGGTACTTATAGTATTTCTGTTGGAATGAATTATTCGAAATGCAGTAAAAACATTTATTTGTGTTTATAAAACCAACGTTTTGGCACACATTGGCAATACTCATTCATTAGTATACCAAACCATGGATAAGGTGCAGATGTGTGCCGAAACGTTGATATTCTAAACACCAATTAAATTTTTGACTATTTAGAATAATTCATTCCAATCTTCTCCTATATCAATCGATAAAAAAAAATAATAAAATAAAATATTGTATTTATGTTTAAAATTTTTCAAAAATTGTTATTATCTTTAGTGTTAAATTATTTGGAACATAGTCTAATGGTCTCTCAAATTCGCTATCATTACAATCTTCTACGCAATTTTTACAGAATATAAGACACGCTGTAATAAATAAATCTAAACTGTTTTCTGAAATGTCTAATATTTTTTTTCATTTTTGTCTAATTAATTTACCCCTGTGGCTCCTCCAACACTACCAACCTTGGAGGTCGTGATTTGACGGCTGCGAACCACACTTAACGCGTAAAAATATATCATAATACCAAGATTTGCTTTGAGGAGAGTACCACATCCAGAAATTGGTAAATGGTATTATGATATATTTACTTATTTTATTTAATTTTTCATGGCCGTGTTACAATTTTCCTAATAAATATTGATATTAATTTGATTGCTATATCGTGAAATACTAATACTTAGATACCCAAATCTGCCTTATTGTAAGCATTTTAAAATTCTGAACAGCTTTTGTATTTACACTTTTCCTGTAAAGTGAAAATGTAAAAATTTACAGCAATATCAAAAAAATAGCATCAAGAACGTTAATCGTTAAGGAATTACGTATTAAACAAAATTGGAACCTTCGATTCGTTCAGTATCCAAACATTATCTTCCATCGGTAAACTGTCCTTATCTTTTTTAATAGTGAATATGCTATTCTTAAAATAGAAAAATACAAATTTTGATTTATGTCAAAGCGACAAGATGGTGACATGCCCCGTGGAAATGTCCTGTTTGATACGTCAGCTATTTTTAAATATTTACGCTCACCGATTCCTTAAATATTAACAAGCTATTTCAGTGTCCACACACGTTTCTCTTGCCAACGATCGACGTCCTGTCCGGCCATCAGACATCAGTCTGAATTTCCGGGCGGTCCCTCAACCTAGCTGCTCGGTCCCCGATGCTCGCCGCCAGAAATACGTTCGACGCTTCTGTTTATTTGTAGTGATTCAGAGAAATGACGGAAACACAAATCTTGCTTATCTTGTTAACTTTGTTTTCCCTTCGCTTTTATTTGTTTATTTGGTCTCCGGGAGTTTTCTCAGTATTTTGCGAGATTCCTGCGTACGCTGGATAAATATTTTTCTAATTTTAAACTTAATTAATTTTGTGTCATTAAGAGGTCATGAAGGAAGTATTACGAGACATTTAAATTATTGTTGTTTGCTTGTTTATTTCCAGTTAATTTACTTTTGTAATTTGTGCGAATATTTTACAAATATATTTTCAATTAAAATGAAACATATACGATGTAAAGATAACAACAGCAAATCAAACGACAATTTTTTTTATTTCTATGACTTAGATTAAATATCTCTGAAAGATGCAAGACTTCCAGAATGATTTTCTTAAAATATTTCAGGATTTAGAAAAAAATGTGATTTTTTTGCGTATTCCAATTGCTTACATTATTATAAAATAAAAATATATGTAAAAAAAAAACAGTGTTTTATAAAATTAATAGTCTTATTAGAAGTGGGGAATTATTTGGGAAATTTGTATTCTACGATTTTTTTTTATGTTATATGAGTTCGTCCGTAATAAATTTTTAGATTAATGTTTTATAAAAGTTTAAATTAAAATCAAAACAATCCTATTTTTATGATTTTCATTCAACATGATGAATAATTTACCTGATGCTAGCCTAGCAGAGGTCGTGGGTTCGAATCCCACTGAAGAGCATGGTCGTTTGTGTTGTTCATATAAATTCATATTCATCTACTCATGAGGCGGCATATGACCATAGTAGTTAGTCCGCCTCTCATCTTCATAATTAAAAAAAAAAAAAAAAAATTTACCTGATAATTTCTAATGGCCTGTTTAAAATTTTGACCAATCAAAATATATGTCAAATTAAATTTAGAATTCTTTTCAATGATCAGTGCCGTCTATTATAATTGGTTAAATTAAACAGGCTGTTAAAAATTAACAGGTAAGTTATAAAATAGACCCATATATACTCTAAACAAAATGAGATATCACAATAATCATAAATACTTTTTATGTAACTAGTCTATTTTGTGGTCGGAGGCAATTTCATACATATATTTATCTTTTACGGAAAGATGAATGTACCCTCATGCTCTCTACAACTCTACGCATTGAAGACGAATGAACAAGAAAACTAACTGTCATTTTAGCTAAGGTACCATTTTACTCACTTTTTCTTGCATGTGTTACCCATTTTTCTTCTTTATTAAAACTTATGTAATAGTATATTACGTACCGTGAACTGTAAGTGATTGTTCTTAGGTCGAGAATGTAGTTTGGGATGTCGAGACCCGTAGGGTCGAGATTTCCTAAACATTCGAGACCTAATAAATCACTTACAGTTCGAGGTTAGTAAGATATTTTTTGCAATGCCTGCGTAAATATAAGAAAAGGAAAAATAGGTATCAAAATTAACAGCTGACAGATTGAGGTTAGAAATAAAATTTGAATGATATATATTTACTTACCGTCCACCTTGCACGGTAAGTTTCACTTACCATCCACCGTGAACGGTAAGTAAATGATGTAACCATGGAAACCAATTGTGCAATAAAAGTTCCACTTACTGTGTTTAAATTTTGTTATTAATGGGTAACTTTAAACTGTACCCTGTCACTAACAAAAAGTTGTAAAATTAAAGTTAACGTCACTATAATTTTTATGGAACAGATTCCATGGTTACAGGGATACATACAGAATTGCACATTACAGAGTTTATGGCTTACACTTACAGATATCATTAACAGATACTACAGATTTACATTATTACATTTCATTCTTACAAAATCGAGACAAATAATTTGCTATATCTTGTAACGTACCAAAGACCTGCGAACACGTTTAAGAAAAACCTTAATCTTTGAGTTGATCAAACGCATTAAATTATCCAAAACATGAATATGTAAGGTAACTCTTCAAAAATTTAACTTAAACTAGGGATCAGCAGTCTAACACGGATACATAAATATGTCAACACAGATGATGCCTCAAAACGATATGTCCGAATATTTACCGCGTTATTCGCAAATGACCGTTTCAGTAAAATACTAAAAATCTAACAAAAGTAACGGAAACATGTAGCAATAAATTTGACCATAAGAATAATACTTTAAGTGGTACCTACATCTTTTGAAATCGTCTTGTCAGTAAAACAATAAATCGTATTTTGAGTACTCACTTTGTTACAAATGCGTTCCACATTCATTGCACAGGCGAAAAATTTCGTCTTTTCCGTTTCTTTGACGTCGTAAATAATAATTACTCTGAAACTAGTGGAACTTTGAAACTGCATTTAATGATCTACTCTCGACCAACACTTGAACACTGCTGGCGTTTGACTTGTGCTTTTCATTAATTTAATGCAATCGCGAATATGACTACCTCTACAGATGAAACAAAATGTTTACGAAGAAATCCCGGATAAATAATGAATAACTTTTACAAAATTCAAATTGTGCGTGTATGTTTGTCCGCATGCACATAAATTAAATTTAAAAATTCGATGTAATCTCTCAGAAGTTCATAAATTCAGCAGAGTAAGAAAACCACCGATAAAATAAATAATCCCATAAAACTTCATATCTAGATTAAAAAATACAATTTTAAAATTGGCGCCATAAATAACGGGTCGGTTTCTGTTTTACCGACCGGGCCTCGCGATCAGTGCGGCTACGGCAACCGGCAGTCGGCAACGTGGCCCAGGAAACACGTATTCAATTGTAAACTGTATTTTGATTAATGGCCAATTTCGTAGTTATTAATGGTGGCCAGCTTCATAAAAAGTTACATCTAGATATGGTGCGACTGTGGCGCCGCCGCAGCGCTGCGGTGAGTGCTGGAATTGACTCGCAGGCGCGGACAATGTGGTGTGTAGGATTGTGTGTTTGAAACATGCGGACGCGGATTATCCTCGCACTAACACCCCTGTCTTCCTGTACGCGAGATTTTCTACTTTATTTTCTTATTTTTTGCCGTCAACAGAATGCCATTTAGCAAAATACTGTGTACCGAAACACGTACAAAAACGACAGTATTTCAATACTGACACTGGAGTAATTAGCACGATTTGATTGCACTACTGTCTACTATCGTGCTTCATTTAACTACAAATAAACATTTTTTAGAAAATTAATTTTAATATTTTCACATTTGTGATTATGCGCCCAAAATTTAATAAGAAACTCTCTAAAAATGCATAACATATTTTGAGAATCAAGAAGATTTAGGATAATTTGATAAGTATCTTCATAAAGGAAGCAAAATTAGAAAATTACCGATCGTTGGAAAGTGGAACTCAAGAAAAATAAAAATAAGTGCCCTGATGTTTATATTTTTAGAAAAATTAAATTGTTGAAGCAAAACTTTATTCATTAGTAACTTCGTTTACCTCATAGAAATATTAGGCTTCGGTTGACCGTGTATTTTAAATTTACCTTTTTTTCAAATGTGCACGAAGAATTTTTTTCAAGAATTCTGGTCAGCACAACCGTAAACGAGGTATTGCACGTTTTTTTTTTTTTAATATTATCTTAATCAAACAAGTAAGAATAGTTATTTGTCAAACTAGAGAGGAAAGCACTTCTTTTTCCCCCTCGAGTTCGAAGTTTGCCTCATGAGCGCAGCGAGTGAGGCATTTCGGACGAGAGTGGAAAAAGAGCTTTCCTCTCGTGTTAGACACAACATTTTTTTCACGACATGTTTCTAAAAACGATTTGCTCGGACCTAAAATACATTTTGAGAACACAACTGAGAGACTGACAAGTTAAAAGTTAGGTTATCAGATACTAGGCGGTTTAGCAGTGTTGCCAATGAACTAATCCTAAATATCTTTAATAAGTTGTCAAATTGTGATTTAATAAGAAAAAGAAAAATATAAGACATAATTGTAAGATAATTTGAAGTATGTATATCACTAAAATAAGGATTTTTAATAAAATTAGGAATTTATTTACAATTTTTATAATATATTTTTGTAAGTAACATTCATATTGGCAACACTTCTATATTTTCCTCTCTAGAGAGGAACAACACATTTTCCTCACTATTTCGGGAGAAGAACGGTGGGGTTTCTTACCATGTCGTGAAGAAAATATATTTGATCCCAATTTTTTCTTTATTTATATTTGTCAACGCAATGTTTTAAAGTGCGGCTGAATTCCACCATTTTCCCCCTTTCCTATTGACATACAAAATGATCGGACCAATGCGTGAGTAGTAAACTACAATCGCTTAAGTTCTAATGTCAAAGCAATCGTAGATCTCGTAGTTTATGGGTTTCTTCTACGTATTAAAAAAATAAAATTTGTAACTGTCGGCAGTGGGATTCGAACTGAGGATCTCACGATCCACAGTCCGACAATTATAAATTTATATTTACCCCTGTGGTTCCCCCTTCACTAACATCATTGGGGGCTATGATTTGACGGCTGGTAACCGACACTTCATAGGAAAAAATATATCACCTACCGAGATCTGCGTAAGCAGAGTGCCACACCCGTAATGGGTAAAAGGCGTGATGATATAAATATATATATATATATATATATATATATATATATATATATATATATATATATATATATATATATACCGTGTGTCCCACGTAAATGTTGGCATAGGCAGTTAACATGTAAAATGAGTTTTTTGTAAATAAAAAGTGTCCGGCAAAAAATTATGCATTCAAATTTTATATCACAATACTGCCAATATCCCTACATCTTATTTAGTACAGATTACTTTATTTTGATACCGCAATTTAATGAAATTAATAATAATAATTCCTAATTTTCGCCTACTTTTTTCATTGCTACTGACGTATAGTGCCTGCAATTTGTTTTAAATATTTTAATCTGTCACTGTCAATTTCTGGCGATGGAAATTATTCAGCGTTCATTCCTGTGGTGTATTCAGATATTTGTCTTGCACTGCGCCCCCATAATACATTCTAATAATATTTACACAGTTCTCGACATTTAATGTATTCTTGATGACAGTGACAGATTAAAATATTTAAAACAAATTGCAAACACTATACGTCAGTAGCAATAAAAACAGTAGGCGGAAAATTAGGAATTATTATTATTAATTTCATTAAATTGCGGTATCAAAATAAAGTAATCTGTATTAAATAAGATGTAGGGATATTGGCAGTATTGTGATATAAAATTTGGATGCATAATTTTTTGCCGGACACTTTTTATTTACAAAAAACTGATTTTACATGTTATTCGCCTATGCCAACCTTTACGTGGGACACACGGTATATATATATATATATATATATATATATATATATATATATTTTAATATAGCTTTATCTTACCCAATTACAATTGTATAATATAAATTTCATCAAATAATTTCATATTATAACATATTGATTGTCGTATAAACATTCAATTTTTGTATTATTTTATGCATATAAATTTTTATGTAGTTATCAATCCATTACCATATCAACTCTATGACATATCTCTATTTTCTTGGTCTCTATCAAGGTTTGCCATTGGCTATAACATTTTTATCGTCACGCACTTTTGATTTGGCGAATATTTAAACAGTTTCAGTAAAATATCTCCATTTGTGGTAAATACGAATGTTCGGTTTAATTATTTATTGTTTTAAAATGTTTAGAATTATGACAAGTTTTATTTTTTGACTTTCACCTACTGATGAAGATGTGAGATAGAAACCAGAGGATGAAATACATTTTTTATAATATTGACTGCAATCCAGGAAATTGTTTTTATTTTAATACAAGTCCTTAGTCAAGAAGCTTGAACATTATAAAGGATGAACTTTTTTCTAATAATAACCGAAGCGAACTCGTAGCTCTAATATTCGCGATATTATATCACAATATATATATATATATATATATATATATATATATATATATATATATATATATATATATATATATATATATATATATATATATATATATTTAATATAGCTTTATCTTACCCAATTACAATTGTATAATATAAATTTCATCAAATAATTTCATATTATAACATATTGATTGTCGTATAAACATTCAATTTTTGTATTATTTTATGCATATAAATTTTTATGTAGTTATCAATCCATTACCATATCAACTCTATGACATATCTCTATTTTCTTGGTCTCTATCAAGGTTTGCCATTGGCTATAACATTTTTATCGTCACGCACTTTTGATTTGGCGAATATTTAAACAGTTTCAGTAAAATATCTCCATTTGTGGTAAATACGAATGTTCGGTTTAATTATTTATTGTTTTAAAATGTTTAGAATTATGACAAGTTTTATTTTTTGACTTTCACCTACTGATGAAGATGTGAGATAGAAACCAGAGGATGAAATACATTTTTTATAATATTGACTGCAATCCAGGAAATTGTTTTTATTTTAATACAAGTCCTTAGTCAAGAAGCTTGAACATTATAAAGGATGAACTTTTTTCTAATAATAACCGAAGCGAACTCGTAGCTCTAATATTCGCGATATTATATCACAATAGTGAGTTTGTAAATTAAAACACACTCTATAGGGAAAATACTCGTAGTACCCATTTCTAAAGGATTTTAAAGCTATAAAAGTTACCGTATATATTTTGATATGCTATTTAAAGAATAATAAATTTTAAAGATCAATCAGAAAATATAGTGGAATTATACCAACGACTCTCCGACTTTAAAACTGCCAATCTAGTGTACCGAATAATACAAACAATTGTAATAATTTGCACTAGAGTTTAAAGTTACCGCTAATATAACATTGTTCCCAGAGTTGTTTAATCTGTACGCATCGAAGTTCCGAACAAAATTTTCTCCCACGGCGCCACAGCGTACGCGTTAAACCAGTAATAAAAAGTTATGTAGAAACAATTTGGTATTGAAGGGCGGCTTTCAGCTTTCAGCCTTCATGTTAGTGTCAGAGCTCTGGTGTGAGGCAGACAAATTAGTCAGGTGTACAGAGAACAACTGTTTACTATTCATATTCAGGTTGTGTTGCGTCAGCGGCATTCACTGATACGATGCGGCAGCGGTTGGCGGATGTAAGCTCTGTCTACTGACAGCCAATGATGTATGCTACGCCCGGTGCGCCGCACTGCGTGGAGAGAGACTAATTCTGTGTTAACAAAATGCTGACTAAACTGGCTTGGAATATTTTATGGATGTATGTGCAAGGATATTTTGTTGCGCGAATCTGTGATATTGAGTTTGAAGAATAAACGTGCTTGTGTGAATCGAACTATATGTGGACGAGGCGAAAGTTGTATAATCAGGATATTATTTTTTGTTTCACTGTCAAATCAGTTTCGAAAATTGCAAGTGGTTTAGGGTTCTTGTTTAAATTAGAGGTGGGTGAATATCAGTTTTTCCAAATTCGAATATTAACTGCATCTCGAATACTCGAATACCTTGAATATTTTTATTAAATAATATTCCAGTATAATTAATACATCATTATATTTATTTCATACCGAGCTTCTCTATCTTGCCAGATGTAAATTATATATATATATATATATATATATATATATATATATATATATATATATATATAAACTAATGAAAAAAGTACATAAAATTAACAGTAAAGTTTTATACCTCTCTAAAAACGCTGACTACACATATTGTGCAATATTCGAGGTATTCGAATTTATTTTTTTGATGTTTATATTCGAAATCTCGAATACTCGTACTATTGTAACGAACGCGGCAGCGACAAGTTGAAGCTTGCCGACCTACACCGCGCAGCCGAGTGAATGACGTAACGCTAGCGGGTTCGGACAAGTCGTTTGCTCCACAATAGGGAATATTCCCGAAGCTTCCAGAAACAATGAACGTGCAATATAAAAGAGCGAATCGCCGGCAGCCGTCAGTCAGTCTTATAGAGGACTCGGACTCAGTTAGTCGAGTTGAGTCAGTCAGTCGTTTGAATGACTCGGACTCAGTTAGTCGAGTTGAGTCGGCCAGTCAGTTAGTAAGTCAGATGACTTAGTCGACTCCGAAGCTACTGTGAAGAGCTTGTGAACATAAATATATCGCGCGGTCTGAAAATAAGTATATCGTCATAAATAAATATCGCTCGGCTAGTTTATATAAATAATAGTGTTTATTTACAGTAGTGATAAGTGTTAGTGAATAAGTTTTTGTATTTGTTATTTTAGTGTTATATACCTACTGTTAATGAACCTTTTATTCTTTATTATAATTACTTGTTATTAATAATATTTCTTGTTCGTTTTAATAAAAACGTTTTAAACCCACGAACGTTACACTATCATTGGGCGCGTTCAGCCGAACCTAGAAGCTAGATTGTTAACCCAGCGGCCAAAGCTGAACGTATCGCTAGGTAACCGCTAAATTTCCGCAGCTAGACTAGCGACCTAGCGTAATAAATTTGCGCTAGATGAGCTAGCGAACCTTCTAGAACTGCCAACCTTTAAAAATTCATTAATCATGTTTTAAAAAAATCTATAAAAATAACTTAAAATATAATGAAAATATGAAGTATTTGATATCTATTAATTACCAATTTTAAAAGACTGTTTTGGATTTGTCTTTGATCAGAATTTGAGGTTAATTCCACCGAACTTGACTGGCATTAGATTGTAACAGTGCTGGGGCCGAGCTGTAAATGTGTAAATTACTGAAACACATTTTACTGGTGATGACAAAGGTTGCTTTAATGAAATATTACTATATTTAAATTGAGCAAAATTTACAAACAAATACAAATATTAAAATTGACGCAAACGTATAATTATGTTACCTAGTTACAGTTACCAATATTTTAAATAGACGATATTTCTTTATGGCTACATCTTGTAGCGCTGTTTGACTCTCAAAACGTTACTCCCCTTTGGACTGCCAAAAACTGTCCTTTTAAACAGCTAAAAGTATGTCATCAAGTTGATCGTGTCATCATTATCTGTGTCTGCAAATATCAAAGGAATGTCTTTGCACACGCAATAGAAACCTACTTGTGCATTAATTCCAATTGATATTTGCAATATTCGTACAAGCGCGGTTATTGAACCATAAAATGCTGAATAAACAATTTGGAAGAACGCGCTTGTTACAAGATGATAGCATCAGCAAAATTCCGTTCATGTTCATACTACTTTTCATCTGCTAGAATCTAGCACTAGCAAACCTAGCTAGCCGCTAGGTTCGGCTGAACGCGCCCATTATTCCAGGTATTCGAGTATTCGGGGATGGTATTCGCTCATCTCTAGTTTCAATTGCCACACATATTTATGTTAATTTTGTGTAGAGATACTAATTCTGTGTTAACAAAATGCTGACTAGACTGGGTTGGAATATTTTATGGAGTTGCTTTAATGAGTGATTTCGAGTTTTAAGAATAAACTTGCTTTTGGGAATTGAACTAAGTATGAATGTGCACATGGCAAAAGTGGTGTAACAAGGTTATTAATCAGGATATGATTTATTGTTTTACTGCCCAAACGGCTTCGAAAGATGTCAGTGAGATTTCCATAGACGACTTGATTCAAAAGTCAGTAGTGTTACCATGACGTACAGTAAAAAAGTATTTTTAATCTCGTATATTTTATTGATAAAGTGTTATACTTTTGATCGGGTATTTATTTCCTAGCATCGTAACTTCTCAACTCTACCAAAAGGTACAAGTATTATGGACGTTGTTTGAAAATTAAATTAATAGAGTTAGGTTAGACCGATGTCTACTTTTTAAAATAGACGATTTTCATCAAGGCAAACATTTTATTTTGTATTAGGACAGTAAAATGTAAATATTTTATTTTATTAGTTTATAAGCTTAAGAAATATATCGAAACATAATGTGCAGCAAATCTTATTATTGTATCTAAACCTTCTCGCCAGGCCAATAAAGTCATTAGGAAATAACCCCTTCAGGAATGTACGTACGTCTTAAAGCTCTCCAAATTTTCCTGAATTGGAATTACTGGACGATTAATGCACGTGTAGATCACGTAATCAACGCGTTCGTGGAAAAATCCCACCAGTAACTGAAGAAGTGATTGGTAAATTTGGCCAGTTCCTAAATAAGGGTTGGCTTCCCGCCATATTTGGGGAGGTCGAACATAAAAAGGAAAGTTATAAACTTCCAAAATAAACGGAGAGACAACCATCTGATTTTCAATTTTATCACAGTCTGGTTTTCAACTTTGTCACGGTCTGATTTTATTCTTGTTATTGAGTCTACCTATTAGTTTTGTCGATAGTCTACCTTTTAATTCTGTTATTGAGTCTGTACTTTAACTTTGCCATTGTTTTCACGTGTTCAAATAAATCTCGTGTCATGGTTCGTGCGTAAATTAAATTTTTGTTATATGTTATGTGTTGTTATTATCAGCGCGTAATTGGTGCAATATATGTTTTATTAACTCAACACCGCCTAATTATTTACGCATCCTGAGAAAACTCCGCGACACTTCAGCTCCAACATTAACAGCTTAACACATTTGGTCCACGAAAAACATTGTGCTTCTAGTTGACGTCAGAAATATACGAAATTGGTCATATTTCGCTATGAATGAGACAATTAAATTATAGTTCCAATAATTTTTTTAATTAATTTTCAGGATACAATAAATTATGTAGGTATATTCGAATATATTTTTATCATTGAGAAACCGCAACTACGATTATTTTCATACATTTTTACCTCTCGCACATATATGGGAGGTATTGTGTATTGTAACTTGTGACAGGTCAAAATTTTCGGTTAGTGAGTATTCAACGGATAAACACGTTTTGAAGTACATAAAACTAGATTTCGTTATTTGCACAACGACGTCTATGTATATTTGTGTAGTTTTTCTAATCTAATAAAGATATAATTTTGAAATTTAACATTTGATTGTTTAAGTTAACGAACTCATTAGATTTTGGTAGCAATATATAAACGGGAGAGGTAATTTACTTGAAGACCAATCAGGTTTTTTGAGCATATATCTCAGCAAATAAGTGTATTACAATAAGTTTTGACTTATTAAAAAACATGTAAAATAATGTTATCTGCAATTTTTATTTGAAACTTTTGCCCATTTTGTTTCGTTCTAAAGTTCTTTAGAAGAGATATTTATTATCACTGATTTTAATTTGCATTGGCTACTTTAAAAGGCGATAGCAAGTGAGACAGCACTATTCATATTTTCGCACTGTAGACAAAGACAGTAAATCAAAAGATGTCGTTGCTATATTGACAACAATAGTTATTTGTATCACAAGGTTGGAAACTGCTATTTTGAGAGTGCGAGTTTATTTTGATAGGACGAGAAGTAGGCGAGTCCTACAAATACGAGCACTCGCAAAATAGTTTCCTACCGAGGGATACACAAGATTTTTCGCGCCAACATTTATGTAAATTTAATAAATAAATTTAATTTATTACTCATTTTCTTAATGACAGGGAATTTTTTTATGTTGCTAACTTCACAATATTTGATTGTCAATTATGTTGATGTTACAATATCATAACCAAAAATATCTACATATTTTTATTTGGATTTTACACTGCAAATTCAATTATAATTACTTACAAATATGTTTAAAATCCATAAATATTCTGTTTTCTTGTATTGCAAATACTCAATTGTAGATATATTGCCATAATATTTTTAAGTCAATGTAATACTTTGACATTTCTAGTATCAGAAGTTAGCTAAAACTAGTGAAGTGATGCCAACATATAACCATAAAAAGTTTGCAATGATTTCCGACCGCTTTAGAGATATGTAATTGTGTCAATGTCGGACGGCGGCGCGAAAACATTTTGTTGTTATTATGGGGTAGAAAATCTCTGGGGTAAACTACCCTGACTTTAGACTATTTGTAATCTCAGTCGAGTAATAATAGCAGGTATATATGTGGTTTCATAAACTATATAAAACATAAAAATAACCTTTTATTCAAATATACATAAAAATATAAAATACAGACATAAAAAAATTGTTATGAATTTGAATATAAAAATGAATTCAGTCGCTTAAATCCCTCTCTCACATCAGCAGCCGATCACATGCCGGAACCGTTAAAATCACTGGACTCCCGGCGACAGATTGTCCTTGCTATCAAGCATCAAGCGAACATCAGCGTCAATTCAATAAAAAGGTATCTATCTGTCATCAGCGTCCCACGGTCGGTATTACAGCGGACAAGCGGACATGGATACCCGATATTAGCGCTACAGATGACAAATCACGATTAGCACGTTTCAAACGACGCAATGCTATGCGTTCGGCATGTGTAGTGTGTATAGTGTTAGTGTCCAATGCGGAGCGAAATCAGTGACAATGTCTCATGTGACGCGCGGAGTGCTGTAGTTGTAATAGGGGATGGGACGTGTCATTGTCGCATTGTCACGATCAAAACTGGAAGGATCGTGTGACAGTTCCAGTGTGAAATAATTTAAATATTTAAAGAACGCTCACAATGTTTACAATAATTTGCTATTTTGGTAAATGTGTTAACTAGCTTCATGGTGGACTATGAATACGATTCGGTCTTCTACATTCACATACTTATTTTGAGTTTTACAAGATGTATATCAATATTAATTTCACTGAATTGAACCAAATTTCATCCTTTATTTTTACTTGTTTCAATAAGTGAATTCGGTTTAACGATATGCATACAAGCAAAACCCAATTTAGGCCTAAAGAAACATTTTTCCGTTGAGCAAATTTATTCAACTGTCTTTATTGTATAGTGTAAAAAATACTCGATAATCATACAAAATCATCTATTAGAACTTTAGGATTTATTATTCGTTCTTGCAAATTTTTTCATAATTTGTCTACGCTAAAGTGTCTATACTTTTCTTTAATTAGGTCTAAATTGGAATACTGTCTTATGATTTGGAATCCAATTTATGACAAATATTTTTCTTTTAAAAGTAGCATTATTAATCTTTAATGCTAAATACCTAGAAAAACATATTAAATCATATCAGTCCCTAGAGAACTATAGTGCTCTGTATAAAAAAAAAAACATACAACTTCCTGTATCGGTCATTCCAGATAATATTTCCTTATTGTTTGCAATATATGTTAATGTAGTAGTAAACTTCGAGACTTATGATTGTAAACTATGGGTTCCGGGACAATAATATTCGTTTATGACTGAACATAATGAAGAAGATCAAAGTTTTTCTAACAAGAGTTTTTAGTGCAGCTCTTTAAATAATTTTAGTTAAGTTCTTTTCATTAAACAATTAAATTTTTGTTATCAACTACAGTTTTTCTTTACTAATAAATAAACTATAAAACATCATTCAGCGTTTTAATCATGTCTAAAATTACTATCACCCTGGTGCGGCATGGGTTGTCGGAGAGACTGATGTGCTTTTAATAGTAACATGGTGGAAAATAAAGAATAGAAAAACTTCACACACATGACTTTTTGATTGCTGAGAGATATCGTTTTTATTTCGTCTCATTGCATTTAACCACAATATTCTACTTTTTAATTAATTTATTTATCAACCTGATATATTATGTCACTTTCGCATTCAAATAAACCTTCAAAAACACATGAAAACACACGAAAACAGTATGCTATACAAACATATGTTCTATGTGAACAAGGAAGATGACGTCACGACAGACAACGGCACACTCTACGATCGTTTTTGTGCGTTTTTTGAAACTAGTTTTTAAAATATTAATATTTTCCCCTTTATGATAAACAAATTAATTTTTAACTATTTTTCTATAGATACAGGAAGTATAAAGTTCACTTTAAAATAATATTTAAAAATTATGCATGTCCCCTATTACCACTCAGTGTTCCTCGTATTAGCTCCAGGAATAAAATTACATTCAATTGTAGTAAACCACGGACTAATTATGAAATGAAATCACCGATCAGACATTTATGTAGTATTTTTAACAATATTCCTAACGATATTGATGTATTTGCAGAATCTTTTCATGTCTTCAGATGCAATGTAAACTTGTATTTTTCAAATTTGTAGCAAGTTCTCTTTGTTGTTAATTAGAATATTTTTCTTCTTATTGAATTTTGTTTTTATATAAGTGGGTATGATATAATTCAATTTATTATTTGCTGTTTATTTTTTTTTGCAAGACTTTTGTATTTTGTATTTATATATAATCATCCTGTAATTGGGACTTTGTGTCCTATTGGATTGATTTGATAATAAATAAATAAATACATAAATAAATACAGCATTTATTTTTCTTACATAACCGACGTTTCGGTTTACACTTAAAGCTTCTTCAGGGTTAGTAAGATCTTACAGCAAACTACTATGTAACATTCGTAAACGGGATTCCATTGACAGTATTGAGAATATGAATGTATATGTGTTATGCTTTGCATGCACGAAGTTTTTAACAAACGGAATGATTGATTACGAATGTATATGTTACATGATAGTTTGCTGTAAGATTTCACTAACCCTGAAGGTTTAAGTGTAAAAAAATGTTAGAAAAATAAATGCTGTATGACTGAGATTTCGAGTATTTTTTACACTTTGTAAAATAAGTATGTAGGAACAGATATTATTTGAATATATGGACTGAGTGGTGGTTGCCCGTTCAGAAAGTAACCGAACAGTTTGAATTATACATCAACGTAAATATTTAGTGATATGCGGTTGGTAGCACTGTATTGCACATAACCTCCTTTGAAACCATAAGTTCTTGGATTGTTGATATCTCGATTAGTTCTGGTGATATTGTTATTTGAGTGCAACTTGTTTAAGTGTAATTTTCTGGAGCAACGTTGCTACAAAAAATTTTACGTGAAACTACGGAAAACTTGCACAGACCTAACTATATATTATACATTGCGTGATTATATATTTATTAAATTTGTAGTAATTTAGAATCTTATATACAGTGCAGAAATATTATCCAAATCTCTCTACTTTAAATATCTTTGTATAATTTAAAATAGATCCTGTGTTTCAAACTAAAATGTTTTGCAACAAAACAGAAGAAAAAGTCAAGAAATTTCTATCGAATTACTTGTGAAGCATTTCATTTCTCTCCTTCGAGCAAAATTGCTTTCGAACTCCAGACTGCGGGCTTTATTTTTTCAACATCCGAAAATAAAATCTATAAACACTGTTCAATAAAAGCAAAATAACATCCAACAGAGCAATTTCTAAAGGCTCTAATCTAATAAGATTCCATCTTGTAACACAAAAATCATAACCAACAGCGAGAGAACAAAGCATGATTTAATTTCAGTGAGGTGGGATCAAACATTGCGCGCGTGCGCGTGCGCGGGGATATAATTCGATAACGGCCCTCAATTATCAACAGCCGGCCACATCAAAGGTCTGCGCCCCACTCGGACCCTCTCAGCGCGCCAGATCGTCGATTGTTACGTTGCGTTAACGTTTAGTTTCATTGTGATTGCATTAGACTGGACACTGGACATTGCGTACGGTATGTGGTGAGTGAGAATGGTCAAGCATCCTACTGCACAAATGGCCTATATTCAATTGTGCCCATTTTAAGTACGTAGCTAATCCGTACACTTGCAAGATTGATTGGATGAAGATGAGGCAAACATGACGTATTATTACAAGTTAAATTTCATGTAACATTTTTCAATAAGTGGAAAAACCTTCAGAACTCATAATAATGAAATAAAAGACTTGTAGATATAGTTATGTATATTTAAATTTATTGAAATTCAACGTTTAGAATTACTGAACATAATAATTCGTCAGCAAAAATAGAAACATAAACAAGTAAATAGCAACAGTAACTATATCCGCGGTTCTACAGGGTTCTAGTCTTAAACAACCAAATCTGCTCTGACTAGTCATGCCATTTTGGCAAAATCATAAGATTTGCACATCATTTTTAGAAATATGATTTTTTTTTTCATTTTTTTAAAACAATGATGTACAAACTGTCACATGTTACTATTATTCCTTTTAGTTTTACGCAAAATGTGATAAATTTCATCCAAATCAGCTGATCCTAAATGCTAATTGTAATTGATAATTGGATAGCACTGAATGCAGTTTTATATGAACGCAAACATCTACCCTTAAAATATTTTTGACAGGCTTTGTTTTCCATACAGATTAAAAGACCCAAATAGTGATAGACATAAACTCATAAATTTATAATGTATCAAATTGTTGAATAGGACCCAAAGTCCGCAATAATCAATTAATAAAATCCCAATAAAAATTAATCAATGTCTTTTGTACCACTAACATTTTTAGGGGCACTGATATGTGAACAGGTAAGTACTTACATTATGAAAAAAAACTGTTACTCATATGAAAGCTATTTCAGCTTTTATAATAATTTGCAATTTACATGATGAAAGAAAAACATTTTAAAAATGAAAAGCGTTTTCCATGTTCACATTTCAGCTTCAACAATATTAAGTTTTCATATCTTCCCTACGAATGTGTGGAATTTGAACATCAAATTAATATTTAAATGTTTACATTTTTAACTCTGAATAATATTTATAAACACATATTTCTTTTTTATTACATGCCAGGCACATTTCATGTGAAATGTAAGTAAACATTAGAATGTTATAATTGGAATTATGAGTGAGTAGAGTATGTTTGATTTTAAAACATATTACGAATGTGTAAACAAATAAAAATTGTAAATATAAACAGCTCCAAGGTAAAGCTGCGGACTGTTAAAAAGAGAACAAAAGCAAAAATTGTAATTTTCATCACAATTATTATACTACAAATTTTTTTAGGGAATATGAATTATAGTGAGATATGTCATAGTAGATGTTATAATGAGTAAATGACGTGATAATATTCAGGTTAACACAAAAATAATATTCCCCATTTATACATTCATTCTAAGATAAGTGTAAATTAGCAATAAATTATATCTGTACATTTATGCATACATTTTTAATGGACAAAATTAAATATCTATGACGCTAAACTGAAACCAAGTAGCACTATAAATGTATATTTTATGTAAAGTACATTTATATTGTTAATTAAAATATATTTGTATATTTAGAGATCAAAGTTATGTGTTGTCGCTGGAAAAAGAATATTTAAAATCAATCGTGTGAGAGCGACATAAATATTTTGCGCTCGAATGATTTGCATGCATATTTAAATTCTGTACAACTTTTGTATTTACACTTTTGCTGTAAAGTGAATAGGTAAAAGTTTACAGCAATATAAAAAATAATTTATACCATCAAAATACCATCACGCCTTTTACCCATTACGGGTGTGGCACTCTGCTTACGCAGATCTCGGTAGGTGATATATTTTATCCTATGAAGTGCGGTTACCAGCCGTCAAATCATAGTTCCCAAGGATGTTAGTGGAGGGGGAACCACAGGGGTAAATTTAAATTTGTAACTGTCGGCAGTGGGATTCGAACTGAGGATCTCACGATCCACAGTCCGACACGTTACCACGGAGCTATTTACCCCATTATAAAAAATAACATTATTTCAATTCTACACAGGATGTACCTACATTTTATTTTTATTATTTATTTTATGCTATTATTACCGAAATTTATTTTAGAGAAAGTTTATTTTACATTAAAATGCCTGCGTATCTGCGGTATAAGTTTTTCTACCGGATATTCCATTTACTCGCAATGATGTGCAACTTTAAATTTTTAAATGGAATAACCCATATATTGTGCAAATTTTTTATAGACCTTCTGTTTCTCTTCAAAATGGTTCTTATTCATTATAGTCCTAATATGATCAGTACAGAAAATATCACTGATTTCTATATAACACTAGATTGGGCATAGGCCATATTCTACCATCCGAGAGCGTTCTCAATTGAACAGGTGAAATTGAGGTTTTGTGACTGTCTTGAAAAGTAAAGCCCTTGTCACACAGTGAATGAATACTTCATTTTTGTTTGTCAAACTATGTTTGATGACGTCATATCATTCAGATTGATGTATGATGAAAAGAAGGTGTGTCAGACGGTCATTCTTTTCACTGGGGTGACTTTCGTTAAACAGAAACTTACCAATGCTATTGAGAACACCACTATTTATTTTGTATCCTATAAAATAATTATATTTTATTTCTCTTTTCAATAACGTTAACATATGGTTGAAAAAAAAAATATTTAAAAAAATTTATTTATTTAATAATATATTCCAAACCAGGCTAATTGACGAATTTATAATAATTGTTTAAATAAAATCTTATTAAAATACTTACTTTATTCATTACTGCTATCAAATGTCACTCGATCTGTCAAAACTACAAAAGTCGAACCAAAATGTATGACAGAATAAAAAACGTTTCTATTTAGAGCATTTGACCAAACTGTATGACGTGACGTCACGTTTCTATGTTTGTCATTCAAAAGTTTTGTCTAAAGCCCTTGTCACATGGTCAATCATTATTTCATTTTTGTTTGTCAAACTATGTATGATGACGTCATATCATTCAGATTGATGCATGATGAAAAGAAGGTGTGTCAGACGGTCATTCTTTTCACTAGAGTGAAGTTTGTCAAACAGAAACTTATATGCATAGAGGGCATCGCTGTCGGTCATGTGATGACAGAAAAGACAGTTGTTTGTTGATGAAGTTGTTTTTATTTTCATAATACCTAGCGGTGCCAATGAGAACACCAGTATTTGTTTTGTATCCTTTAAAATTAATTTATTTTTCATTTCTCATTTCAATAACATCAAATTTTAACATTGCCAATCAGGTTAAATAAAAATATTTTTTGAAACCTATTTATTTAATATATATTCCAATTCAGAATAATTGAAGAATTATTAATATTTGTATAAATAAAGTCTTATTAAAATACTTACTTTATTCATTACTACTATCAAATGTCACTCGATCTGTCAAAACTACAAAAGTCGAATCAAAATGTATGACAGAATAAGAAACGTTTCTATTTAGAGCATTTGACCAAACTGTATGACGTGACGTCACGTTTCTGTGTTTGTCATTCAAAAGTTTTGTCAAACGGTGGAAACACTGACCGTGTGACAAGGGCTTAAGTGCGAGATCTGAAGCTCTGCCTACACTCTCTTTATACTGCGCTCACCACCACCTCTCTTGAGGTCATACCACAAAGTATGGTCATATCCATAGACAAGAGAGATAGATTTTTAAATATAAACGTATCACAAAACCTCAGTTTTGACCATTACGGCGGCGTTCAATTGGGAACGCACCGTAGCAGATTATGTCCAATCTAGTGTTAGCTATATATAAATCAGTAGAAAATATTCATATCATTATTAATGAAGAATCACACACAGAAAGTATGCCATGAAATTAAAAACAATAAATAAATTTATGAAAAATGTTCGAATTGAACACTAGTTCACAAACTAAACAAAACATAAGAAAAAAAAGTTGTTGAACTAAGTGAAAATAGTAAATAATAATTATCAAAGACCTGGCAGCAAATAATCTGATTGTTTAAATATTCACACACAATTTTATGGCATATTTTCTGTGTGATTATTTAATCATTAGAACGTGAATAGTTTCTGTACTGATCATTTTAGGACTATAATGAATACGAACTTATTTAAAGAGAAACATAAGATCTTTAAAATTTTGTAAAAATATATAGGATGTTCCATTTAAATATACTAAGTTGCATACCATTGCGCGAAAATGGAGCACCCGGTAGAAAAACGAATCCTGCAGATATGTAGGCATTTTGATGTAAAATAAAGTTTGTTAGAAAAAATTGTCGCCAATATTTAAAAATTCGTATAAAATGAAAAATACATACCGATGGACCACTCTGTGTATATTTGCCATTTTAAATGGATGTACATATATTACGAAATAAAAATTATGCAATATTTTATTTCAAAATTTCAAGCTTCAAGATTTTATTAGATAAAAATGGAAAGTGATAACGAATTTAACATCCCCGTCCCAGATATTGTAGATATAAATTGCGAAAGTAAATTTCGAGAAAAAATATGATTTCACACCCCCCCCCCCCAATCCCTCCCACGGTACAACTCCGTACACTAGAGGCGATTGAAAGCGTGTAAGTATTTTTTTGAATGACCCCTATTGTTTTGTATTTATTCACTGTTTTTTCATCTTGTTCTATTATAGCCCGTTGGTCATGTATATTAATAAATAACCACCTACCGAGATTTGAGAAAGCAGAATGACACACTCAGGCATAGGTAAACAGTATGATAATATTTATTTATTTGTATTTTTTGTTTCTCGTCAACTTCACACTAGGAATAATTAAATATTTATAACATATTTAATTGAGGCCTTTTCAGATAAAATCGACTTGCCCGTTTCCGAAGATAAATCCAAATAACACATTCACCCTGAATGTTTTATCGTAGATGATGTCCCTCCATCCCTTATCGCCTAAATCCGTCTTTACATAAACATCGCCTGCATTTCACATGTTACACTTCCACTTCCGGTTGCGACTTGTACGGCGGGGTCGCATAGCGAGTGTAGGGGAGTGCGCTTATAGAATTATTAACTGGAATTTGACGGAGCACGCGTTTTGCCCGCCGAATATTAATTTGCGGCATTGCTGAAGTTCAGCTGAGCGCAGTGGTGCCGTTGCTGTTGCTGCTGTGTTAAGTTCAATTAAGCATTTAATTAAGAGAAAACTCTGGTGTGGTTTGTTGGTGCATAGTTGCAAATTATGACTAAGTTTGTATAAAAAAATTAATTGATGTTAAGATCTGAAGGATTCTGATACTGCATTGTTAATAGAAGCAATAACAATAATAATAGAATTTATTGGAAATATTAACAGCAGCTTTGATCCAGTGGATTTTACTAATTTTAGGGATGTTAAATGAAATATTATGAATTACTTATGTAATTTTTTTTTTCACGGCATGCCAGGAAACCCCACCGTTCTTCTCCCGAAATAGTGAGGAAAATGTGTTTTCCCTCTCTAGTGAGGAAAATATAGAAGTGTTACCAATATGAATTTTATTTACAAAAAATATATTGTAAAAATTATAAATAAATGTCTAATTTTATTGAGAATACAATTCATATGTCACGTGACATATTTTCAGAAAATCAACATTAAGAATCTTCTTATATACATGTGTACCACAGCGATAATATTATACAATAGTTATTTACGATACATGTACGTAAAGCTAGTCTTTAGTCACGAATGGGTCAATATTTAAGACTCCTGAGTGACTAAGGACGCTTTACGTATGTGTATCGTACAAAATTTTATCTACGATATATTGAAAAACTCCAAAAAATATAAATAAAAAAATTTTTATTTATGAAGTAGGATCACAATATTAAATGAGAAGTTTTCCATGATAACAAAATTTTTGCAAATTTGGCGTGTTTAAAAATTTTAATCACTCGTTGCTTGGCAACCCGTGACTACCCGTGACTAATGGGATCGTGTTACTAAACAACCGTTTTACAAACTTGAAACTAACAGTTAAACATCAATTTTACACAATATCGTAGATAAATGAAATTATCACCTTGTTTTGGTCGGTTGCGAAGGAAAATTTTTGACAGCTACAAGTAATTTTGTAATTTGAAGTATAAAAATGTATTATAATCGTACACATGTAACTATAATAAACTCAAACTTCGTTTTATTAAATAAAATTGTGCTTCATATCGTGTCTGTAGCTATAACTGTCAATTATAATACAACAAAACTTAGGTTAGTTGTGTGTTGCGTTCAGTACTTATAAGGTACGTTCTCGTTCTCAATCCGCTTTACAACAAATAATTATTCACTATATTCTCCAATTAAATATAAGCTCGTGATATGATTAATAATCGAAGATATTGCTCGTGAAATCTGAAGCATCGGTTCCACTCGGAAATATAATCGATAATAATCATATCACTTGTTATATTACCTGTGAATATACAGCCATAACTAATTCAGCCAATAGCATTTGAGAATTTTACTTAGTTACCATGTATTGATAATATAACCGAATATATCCGTTACGACGTGGTATTTTCATAACAAATACCACTTGTGGGTTCAGCATTATCAGAATATATTAGGTTTGTTCCAAGTGGTCATTTCTGACAAGTTTGTGACATGTTTGTGACAAATTTCAGTGCGCCTGCGAAAAATGTAAACAAGTTAACTTTGAAACATTTCTTTTTTGTGGCGAAAAATGTATGAATTTCTTTATTTATATTTATATTTAAGGTTAGCTGTCAAAACAAAATATGAGCATGCACATGCGTTTCATTACATTCGCCGTTCCAGTCTATGTTTCAAACTTAACTTGTTTACATTTTTCGCATGCGCACTGAAATTTGTCACAAACATGTCACAAACTTGTCAGAAATGACCACTTGGAACAAACCTATTGTGTTGATACACTCAACGTATGCCACCCCTCCTGCAGAATCGTGGTATTCCAAAATAATACGTTTCGTGGCAACAACACAATATATTCGATGATACCTGTACACACGTGTGATATTATATATGAAAATCCTTATTTTAGTAATATACGAGTACATACTTTAATTTGTCTTACAATTATGTCTTATATTTTTCTTTTTCTAGATAGTCCACTGCTAGAATGTTTCAATCCTGCCGAGTTTGGTATCAAATTATAGGTCTTAGAAAAGAGAGATACGTATCCTTTAATCTTCCTCAATTAAACTGCTTGGTTTTACGAGTATAATGCGAAATATTTGTTGTATTATATATTTAGCTCCTATTTTTTCTGTCAAATGTAAATCTATCTCCAGATTAACTACACACAAAAACATTTTAAATTGTAACATCGATGATCCTATATCCCTTAGTCTGAATAATTTGACAGTCTCACCCATGATGACGAGAACCTGCACCTTATTTTTGGTTCCTATCCTTAACATTCATATTTCATCCGGATAATCGATTTACTGCATGAGTGTAAATTACAATTCTTTGAATAATCCTACTGATTTATATAAATGATTTAAAATATACATATCTTTAAATTTGTATATATTTCTAAATTCCTTTTGAGTTTTGATATTTTATTATCTATATAGTTCACATATTTGTATACAAACTTATACCTTTCCCTTGTTAAGATTACATGTGTTATTTTACTTCAGTTGCTTTGTATCTGTCGTGTAATTGGATTTTTTCTGTTGATAAATTTTTAACGATCTACAGTTGTTTTTTACAGTAGTTAATTGAATCGTATCGTATATGGTGTCAAATTAAAAGTTGAGAAATTAACGAAGAAAGTTGAACTAGCACAAAAATTACTTTTGATCGATCATTCAGTATTTTTGTGATAGTTCTTCTTATTGTTTAAAATGCGTCAAGTGTAATTATTATACAATTAAATTTAGATTTATATGTATTAGAAAGTCGTTAGATTTTTTAATTTTAATATTTAGTTCAATAAGTAATTTTGGGGTTTTGATGAAAAATTAGTTAAGTCACTATTTCATGATTTTGAGTTTAAAGTTTTAAAGTTTCACAAGTCACCTCTATAAATAAATACCTTAAAATGGTTCCGAATATCTATCTGATATCCTTTGCATTTTAAAGAAAAATATAAAAAAACATGCGTAACTCGACAAATTGATGGATATGTTTTAACATGCATTTAAATATAACTTTACTGGTTTTTTCCTCAAAAAATGTCATATAACTAGTTTTTCTAATTTATCGAATTCTTGAGTTATATTTAATTAGATTATTTTTGAATTTCAACATCAGGCAAGTCACTAATGGCAGATTTATCAATGGACTGTTATGTTACTGTTATATTTAACAGAAAGATACTTCTGGTAAATATAGGAAAACATGTATTATTTATGTTGCTGTTAGTTAACAGTCGATTGATAAATCGGACATAAGTCTATCTTTTATGCTCATTTTTACTTTTGTTGATAAAAGCTATCTGAAAGCTGACACTTGTCAACAGAAAAAAGCTACAGAGATTATTCCCGGGAATAATCACTAGAGCTTTATTCTCAGTATAATAATGACAGGATTGGTTAAAACGCAGACACGTAACATGCATAGAAGAATTTCATTGGTTTTAAGAAACGTCAAAAAATAATCTTTTTTATGTCCTGCATGTTACTATAGTTTCCCTTCAAAGTTAGGCTAGGAACGTATTACTTCACCGAGCGATCTAATAATTTATCTCTCTATCTCTCTCTCTCTCGTTTAGCAATGGGCCCATAAACCAATTTAAAAAAAAAAATTTGTATGAAACTTTATTAGAATATATGATGATCAGTGAAAACCCGATGTGAAAATTTCATATATTACCCGAGAAATGATTTTTCAAAGTTTGTGTGACGTTTGTGACGTCACAGGTACTGGCTCCAGTGGCACTAAATCAACGATTTTCCATGATAGTAGATATTATATATATTTTTAATATAAAAATAATATTTTCATATTATAAGTCTTAATTTACAACAATTAAACTTATTATAAACTAAGACTAAATTCCTTTGACAACTTTAAGAGTATTTTACTTGATATTCGAGTAAATAACAACAAAAGTTTGAGAACAGTGGCGCTAGTAGTGATGTAACCTAACCTCAACACACAATTTTAATCAATAGATTTTCAACACAGCACAAAAAACAGTAAAATTATGAAACAAGTAATAGAAGCCCAACAAATATAATCTTTAATACCAACAAACAAAAATATGAAATGACATTTCGTAGTTCTATTTTAGCCCACAACAGGCGTTGGGCGCAGCGGCAGACGCGCGATTTGCAATTTTTATATATCTGGCCAATAGCACAATGCAAATACCTGTGACGTCAAAATATGTTTAATTCGTTATATCGCTTTACT
Source organism: Poecilus cupreus (assembly GCA_963942605.1). Taxonomy (NCBI): domain Eukaryota; kingdom Metazoa; phylum Arthropoda; class Insecta; order Coleoptera; family Carabidae; genus Poecilus; species Poecilus cupreus. The sequence goes on from OZ012718.1 coordinate 23,853,541, forward strand.
GCAAAATATTAAAAAAAAAATACTTTACTACTAATTATTGCATAAGTGTTACACGATTTTGATATAAATTTGTCATATTTCGTTTATGGTTTATGCGCCCATTTACATGCCAATTGGCGTTCGAGTGTTACTAAATTTCACTGTATAAAGTATTTAAAAATCGCGTAATATTTGTCTGTCATTTTCGTGTGAGTAAATAATTTAAAAAAATCTATATTCAATGTGAACATGACACACTCTTCCCACAGTGCCGGTCCCGTCAACTACCACAAATCAAAACCTCCCATTGAGTGATTATTCACAGACAAAACCCGCTTTATTCTCGATGTCAGCTCAATCACTCTGAAATGAACACTTCTTTTTCAGTTTTCATCGCAATTCAGCGGACGCCATGCGACGTTTAGCTGTTGTGTTGAATGAAGTTGCTCGTGGCTGCAATTTGTGTCCGGTGCGAGTTTCGCATTTCACCGAGAACTCTAGGGATGTGTTGGTGTTGGGGCTAGTGTTAGTGTGGAATGTTGGTACATTGTGGTTAATTGTCCTGTGGATGTATTGTGTGGACGTGTGTTCTCATTATGTTTTATTTCACTACACGCGTTTCGATAAATTTACGATATTGGCAGCGTTTATTCGATTCGCAATTTAAAATACAAATTACAATGTCTTTTGTTAATTGTAAACTGATACCAAATGTGCAGAACGCTTTATATATCGAAATTTCTAATTATCGAACTATGGTTTGGATTATTTGTTATTTATTAATAAAAATAAGAAGTAATAGGGTTTGTTATCATAAAGAAACAAACTATAAAATAAGTAAATTAACAATTATATTAACTCAAAATAATAACAAGAAAACTGTGAATCTTATAATTTTATGGTATTTTTAATTAAATTAAAATAAATATTTCAAAAAATGTTCAGTATAAACAGACCATTATTTTTAACGTGGAATTCATATTTGTAAAAAAATTACCCTTTGAGCCTGATAAATTTTAGTCTAAATATTTTTTTGTCCAGTACATACTGCTCAAGATATTCTTGAAACTAATTTAAAATGAGACACCTTGTATCAATTAAAAATGATCTAGATCAAGATCTTCACATTTAATATGTTCTAGATCAGATCATAGATCAATTTTTATGATCAGATCTATTTTTTTAAATCAAATCAGGAATAAAAGATATTTTTTTAGGTCATAAAATAGATCAGTAATTTTTTTTACAAAATTTTTTATTCTTATTAAGAAAATAAAAGACAAAATTATGTATAAAAAAAGAAGGTATACTTCAATTACAATTTTAATAACAAAAAAGAAAATACAAATTATTTCTACAAAATAAAATATATAGCCAGAGGTAGCGGAACTCCGCTAAAATTCTTTAATTTAGCAAGAAATAGATATGTAGCGACAGTTAGCGGAATTATGGTGAAATTTTACAAATATACGCTGGCAACTCTGGCTAATAATTTGCAGTATTCATAAAAATATCTGATCTTTTTTAATATCATAGATCTTATTCTTTTTGATCTAGAAAACATAAAACGCTCTAGATCAGATCAAAGATCTTTCGAGTTGATCTAAATCAATCACAACACTCAATTATACATTGAAAATATGATAATTTTAAATAATAAATTAGTGTAATCCTATTTTGTGTTTAATTTACATACAAACTATGTAATCTTGCCATGACTCTCATTTTCGCCACTCTACTTTGCCTCCCCATTCATTATAAGACAAGTACATTCGAGGGAAAATATGGTGGCAGTTGTCACTGAATACCTTTAAGTAGTGAATGTTTGTGACTTACCGGTACAGTACGGCGGCTCATCCGAGGCGTCGCCGCAATCGTCGTTACCGTCGCAGTAGCGATCGAGTCGCACGCAGTGGTTGTTGCGGCACGGGAACTCGCTGATGCGGCACGCGGGCACCGGCGTCACCGCGGGCGCCAGCAGGGCTAGGAGTGCCGCACAACACGCTGCCCACGCCGCCCACCACCAGCACACTCCACGCATCCTCGATCTGGAACAACACAAGAGAAATCTATCAGAATAGTCTTATAAGATGAAATAATTTAAAAACTGATATCTTCAATTCATGTATTCTTCATTATATTTTTTGAACGCGACAAAATACAGTGTACATGGTAAACTAGAGCCTTATGCCGAATTCATGCGGCCATTTTCATTTACATTTGTTTTAATTTGAAAAATAAATACGTATTATCAAATGTAAGCATTCATGCAATCATTTAATTTATGTTCTCATTTTCATTTTCATTTAATTTATGAGAAAACCAACTTTTATCTGTCAAATGGAAATGATACATTTTCACGTTTGTGATTGAAAAGGTTATATTTTAAATCATTGAGAATTGAAATTCTTGAAATGAATAATTTGGATGATGAATAATTTGGATGATTTGACTTAAGTAGAACTGATCAGATATGAGAAATACAATTATCTGTCCGATGAAAGAGAAATTTTATTCAAAAATAAAGAAGCTCTTATAATCATGATGTAGTAACATAGATTTCAAAAGAATATTGAAGAAATATTTTCCCTGTGAAACAAACGACTGGGTCTGCGTTTCTTCATTTTTAAATAATAAAATAATGTGATACAACATATATTCACTTGTATATCACTATATAAAAAACTCCATGCTTGCAAAAAATAAATCGCGTAACTATTTTTGTATTTGTTATTCAAATATTTAAGATTAACAAACTTAAATGTGACACATGACGTGCTTTGGTGCATGCATTCATATTCATTTAATTTAATATTGCAGTGTTCCATGAATGATATATTTAAAAAAGATAAATTAAAATTCATTTAAACTTTAAAATTAAATTAAATGAACAAGACTGCATAAATTCGGCATTAGAGACCATGGCTTCAGGAACGCATATTGGTTTGTCCACGTATTACAGCTCTCAAACATGTTGAGGAAAATGTATTACACGGGTAATTTGTATGTGGTGATAATTAGTCTGAGAATATATCGGCGCAGGAACTCGAACTGAAAATATAGGAAAATTAATTAAGAAGGAGACATACGTCACCAATTTGAAATAAAACTTTATAAAATGAAAAATAATTAGTATCCTATTCTCTTGACAGAATTTAATGTTATTATAAATTGTTGTAGTTTTTATTTGCTGCATATGTTAGTGGTATTGATAAATGATTACGTTTACATTTAAAATCCATATCGATCTGTCACTTTACTGTGTCATATTTTACTATGTTCTGTTGTAATTTGTGCTCCTCGTGATCTTGTGTTCAAATTGGGTCAGTGTCCTAGTAATAAAAATTACACCTGATGCAGAAAGCTTCAATTTGAAACCAAACTCAAAAGTAGTTTAATAACCACTGGAAAAACAATTGACGATCGTACAAAATAATTTTTTGATATTTTAATTTAACTCTCCTCCTTAAAACTTTGAATTTGCTACTAAACAAAAAGAGTTTAATCAGAATTTATTATATATATTTTTTTAAACCCTACACCTAACGGTAAAGGGGTATTTGACTATATATATATATATATATATATATATATATATATATATATATATATATATATATATATTTTTTTAACACATAAATAGGTAATGCACGTTTTTTTTTTTTATTGTCTTAATCGAAAGAGTAACTGAATATATTTGATCCTTATTTTCTTTTTCATATTTATCGTTATTAATGAGAAAATTATCTTCGAAAACACAATGTTTAAAAGTACGGCTGACTTGGGATTATGGTTAAAATGGATATGAGACTTTGAAAATTTCAACATCGTTTTTCTTTCATACTTATGCTTTCTTATACTTTGTATAAGAAACTCAAAGCTAACGAAATAGTGCAATTTTAAAATTATTCTGGAGAAATATTTGCTAAAAACAAAATGTTAACTAAATAGCCCGCTGGAAATAAAGAAAACTTTAGTAGTATTCCATTATTATGTTGCAAGCAACTGAAAAATGTCTGGAATTATGCAAATACGATGAAGAAATTTCTCGAGGCAAAAAATTCCTAACTCAGTTTAAGCTTCACTTGATAAACCTTGTTTATAAATATTTTAAGCTGTGCGAAAAAGAATAAAAATGTGTGTGCTTATTGCACAAAGAGTTTCCATGCGGGGAAAACTTTTGATTTTCGGTGTCGGCAGCATGGCAGCAAATTACCAACAGCGAAGTAAAAATAGATTTCGTACGCTTATAACTAGTTCGGGTTTTCACCGCCAGGCAGCGCTGCAGGCGCAAACAAAAAGAAGATAATCCAATTATGAGAGCGGCCTGATCTCGCTGCAGCGAACCTGCGAGCAGATCGACGTTCCTATTTATAGATCCACTTCGGATGACTTTATCTTCCAGGTCACGAAATATTTATATGCGTTCGTATTTCGATTGGGCCATTATACGCTGCATTTCCTTTCAATCTAGCCAGCTTTGGAAATGCAGCTACGTCATTTTTTCTCGTCGGCGCCAGCGTTGAAATGGCGAAACGGCAGCGCTAGGCGCACCTGCTAGATTGGAAATGATTTTCAGATAGTTTTGCTGTGTGTTTACGATATTGCATCTTTTGTCATTCCGCCTAACCTGGTTTTGAAGCCAATGCGCATTGCAAATCAATCACATGGAATCAGTATTCATTTCTGTTTTTCGTACATATTCCATCATCTACTTTCCAACAGATATTCTCATTTTTACAAAATAACGTTAAAATTCTTAAAACGTATTTCTCTTTGATACACTTATATATAGTGATACGGGAACGCTCAATGACTTTGAAAATGCGAACCGAGAGAGGCAGGCAACCTATCTTTGCCGGACAGTCCGTTGGTTAGTTGATAAGAAAATATAAAAAAAAAAAAATAATTAAGATTCAATGATTTTGAAACAAAATGACATAAAATTAAATAATTCGTGCGATTCATTAACTATTATGTATGTGCATTTCAAGTAATTTTTAAATAATTAAACAACACACCTACACTGTTGAATATCATTAATACGTAAATGAGGTACAGGAACCATGATAAAAATTCGGTAGTGAGTTTTCGTGTCAGATCTGTATGGACCTCTGGAGTTAAGGATTCTCAAAAACTACAAAACTGGAAATTTTTATATTTTGTATATATCAATTATAATATATTATAATATACCTTAAGGCCGTCCGACACGTTGCATTTTTCTGTACAAAATTATATTTAGAATTATGTTTCAAAATCATGATGCAGAAAAATGCACATTTTTCTGCTTAGTATTCTGTAACTGTGCGTACATAATACTTCCACATCACTACACCATTCAGCTGTGAACTGTCAACTGAAAATAAGTGCAAGGGAAGAAGACGATTTGAATGTGACGTTAATGTTAACTTCTGTAATAAAAATAGTAGTTTTTCCAAGAAACAACCGTTCTAATCCGAAAATATTGCAACCCCAGTTTTCAACCTGATTAGTCTCTGGTGATAATCCAATAACCGAAAGTAGTAGTTTACTTGAAGCCCTATCAAGTTATATTGAAATATCTCAGTAAATTATTGTTTAATAACAACTTTTATTATTAGAATAATGTTTCAAACATTATTATCTACTATTGTTGTTTGTAACATTTTTCTCCTACTGTCACCATTTACGAATTGCAACAAGAAAAATTATATTTTGATATTTACCTTTAAATCAATCAAATAATAATAAAAAAAACAGTTTAAAAATGTCATTTTTTTTTAAAAGGCAATTGAAATGAAACCTAAAATTTTCGAAGGGATTAACGTTTCTTGATAGTTGTGGCCCGTGTTCATGCACTGTTTGATAAGAAATCTACGGCGGGAGTTATTGTGATGCCCACAACAAATGTTGGAAATTTAAATTTGCACAGTTTTAATCATTTAGCCAACCTCGGACCTCTTCAAATACAAAAGTTACCAATAATTACCCTTACTGAAGCATTCTGTATAAGCCCAATATGTATCAAGTGTGAAAGCAATAAAATTTAAAAGTATACTTATGCATGAGACTGTAGTGTAGTTATTATAATTGCAAATTGTTATTTATATTTTTAATTAGTTACCTGTTTTACCGAAAATCTGAATGAAATAAGGTGCATTGATATTTTAACCATTGTCATAACATGTACACTATAGTAAATTATTATGGAATGCCTTTTTTAGAAAAATAATAATTAATAGTTGGTACAGTGCTATATACTGCATAAATTGAAACATATACTACATTTTTCACTGCAGCGATACACTGGAAATTAATTTAAAAATTGGAGTACAAAACATCGAATAAATCATTTATCTTATTCACATTTATTCAAATGTATTTTTAGCAGATAATCTAATTCCCGATAAAAATCGTTTACAATTCACAGAGTTTTAAAATTACATTTTTAATTAAACGTGATATCTGGCCGTGCTCTCGCAAAATAAAATATAGCCAGCACTCAGTAGGCCACTTTCATAGGTGATGCGATGTGTGATATATGCAGCAGGCAGCACGCACGCACCCTGCTAGCCAACGCCATATATGTAATAATAATCCCGCCAGTTCTATTTGTTCACAGAGTGCAGTGTTTTTACAAAACACACGGCTAATGAAATATTGAAAACTGGATCTGAAATTCAAACCAAAATACGAATGACAACGCAGATATAAATATTATTTAAAAATGAATATCACTAGCCTGCTATCCAATTAAAAGAGATGGATCAGTTAGCGCTTTTGAACACATGGTGCTCAGTGAAAAGAACTTGCATTTGTATTTTGAATTCCGGGGATTAGCTGAGTAAAATAATGTAAACTTTATTATACTCTAAAAATGATTGTGTCTATAAAACCCAATGTTAAAAAATTAGTGTGGTAACAACACGACTATCTTGAAATTGCATGGGCATATTATACCCTGAAATATTTTGATGCACGATCGAGATTATATATAGCTATAGAAGAGGGATGTAATATACCATTAGATTCCAATAGGACACACAAATTATTTTTCATCCCCATAAGAAACATACATGGTGTGTCCCATTTAAATTACGAATGCATTGGGATTTCGAGAACCGTAGGAGCTACGAGGTTGGTTAAATTAGACGAAAGTTGCCTCTTTAGTAGGGTAATTTGAACATGTATTTGTTTTTCCAATTGAATAGGTACTAGATATTGGCAAAAATGTAAATTTAGCGATTTTTTTTTTTTTTGCTTATAACTTTGTTATGTGATATAATACGAGATTCTGGTTTGCACTTTCTTATGACACTTTTTAATGATGAATTTGTAGAAGTACTCAAAAAATTTTTATAATTAAATATTTACGAGTAACTGTTATCAACTTTAATTTTTCAAATTGTTATTTTCTTTCGTAGCAGCCTATGATTCACTTTTTGCAATTCAATTTAATTATAAATAACAAATTTCTATAATTATGCTATTAATTATACAAATATTGTATTACTGTTTTATATCGATGTAAAGCAAAAAAAAAATCTCTATTAAAAATGCCATGGCTTGCTATGACTTCCATATGAAAAATGGGGTCCGTTTTCCCAGATTCACCCTGTACATAAGAAATTCGTAAGGTACCCACATCAGATTTTTTATTTCTATTGTTGGCAAGTAAAACTATAGTCGTTATAATCGGTAATGAAATATTTTTCTTGATATCCCGATGGAAGAGATAAGAGACAGAGATAAATACTGAAAAAAAAAACAATTTAATAATTACTCATCCAACTCTCTTTAATTAAGTTTTACGGTTGTTTGACAGGTAGTGCAGCTCGTAAAATGGATCTAATTTTTATTCAGCGTGCAATTAATTAAATTAAAACCAAGTTAACCAAACTAAAACAACGCCGCGAATCTCGAGTGTAAACAAATTCCCATTTCATTTCTTTAAAATATTACGTTAAAAAATAGACACTTAAAACAAAGTTAAAGGTTTTCTAACTTCGTTAAAAAAAATTACACCGCCATCAGTACTCCGTAGATGAATCGCGCTATATATTACGTCACGTCAGCCCTGACGAAATATCAGGTGTGCCAACCTCGGCTAGGGAGAAAAATTCCCTGCTGTACTGGCCGTTGGTAATTAACGTGGGTAATGTTATTTTTATGGAAATTTTAAATAAACTTCGCCAAGACGGGCCCAGTTTAAGAATAATTATGGTAATGGCTACAGGAGAAATATGTGAGCTTCGCCTTGTACTCGAAGTCTGTGCTAGTTTCACGTGCTGTCTTTTTAAGTGGTTTATTAAAATTTGATTTTAATTTTCGCGTAAATGCTGCTGTGATTTATGACGAGATGAGGATATTTTTCTAATGCGATGTGCAAATTTTATATCCTTACAGTAAAACATTGGTTAAAATGACTGCGTAGCTAATCAATAGTTATTTGTTTAATTACGCACCAAATACCAGATTACTGCAAAAGCTGTCGTTGCATTGAGCATTGAATGTTGTCGAAACTGTAAATCTGTGTTTGGTGCCGTGTGTGTAGAACGTTGTACAGGACTAAAACACTTCTATTAGAATTCCCAAAAACAAAACTCACGGTACCAGCACTACCAGCAATTATTTTTTTCTGATTTTAATATTAGTTTATTGGCTGTTTAAAATATGTATTTCGAAAGTGAAGACCATCAAATTATGCTGCTATACGTTTGTTGAACGGTTACTATATGTTTTTTGTTGAGCGGTTGATATGAAATATATTTTTCGCCGACCACTACGAAAAGTACATAAAGTCACACGCTAAACTATTACTGAAAGTTGGTCATTGCATATCACTACCAATGCTGTGCGATATGAAAGCTGGTTAGCCAATCAGATGCGTTCGCAACTGTGTGATATGATTTTATCATAAGCCACGTAAACTAAGCGAACTAACAATTCTAGCAATAATGTTAACATAATCTATTTAATTTTTTACCTCCCGCCTACCTCTAGGTAAGGGAGGTATTGTTTTTGGTCAAAAAATAGGGTACTGAGTTTTCAATGAATAAGCACGTTTTAGGGTCCCTACAATACGATTTTACTATTTTCGCGATGATGTCTGTATGTATGTGTGCGTGTGCGCGCGCGCGCGCGCGCGCGTGTGTGTGTGTGTGTGTGTGTGTGTGTGTGTGTGTGTGTGCGCGCGTGTGTGTGTGTGTGTGTGTGTCTGTGGCAATTTTTTCGTCTCGCATAACTCAAATACTACAATACCAAAAAACACAATTTTGTGAAATATTGCTTCTTATATTTAAATGAAGAGCTGATTAGATTTTGGATAAAATTGGTCAACCGGAAGTAGCAGTTTACTTGAAGCCCTTAACAGTTTTTCGTGAAAACCACGGTTAAATTTCCTTTTTCAACAATTTATGTTTTTTTGAAAGTTGAAGAATATTTAATTTTACATGTTTTTTAATTACACTAATTTTATAAATTTTCATTAGATTTAGAGATAATAAAATATATAGAAACTAGATTTCACAAATCTTGCATTCCTAGTACACCATAAAAACATTTAAAATTTTTCAATTTTTAATGAAATGTGACACTTGTCATTGTGATTGTGAAGCTATTTTCTTAGTGAAATATGTCAGAAAATTAAATAAATATACGAAAGAAAATTAAAATTCTCAAATATAAATAGAAAATATACAAATAAGAAGGTATGTTCCTGTATCATCAAATACTATTTTGTAGCGTTTAAGTGTAGTATTGGGCGGGAGGTTATGTGCTGGCCACATCAGATTTTTTTATGTGTTTTATATATTTTTCATATTGTCTCACTTAATTGTGGTCGTCGTAATGGTATCCTGTACAACACGTGCTGAAAGGGTATATAACACTCATGTGAAATATCCAATTTTCAGCGCTAGTTATACAATATACTATTTTTCACGACCAGGAGAGAAACTTGATTTCTATGATAACAAAATCATGACAGAAACAGCCAATTTCATATCGACAGAAAATTTGTGCGCTTTCTCTCCCGTTGTGAGGACAAGTGCTCAAATATTGTAAAAAATGAACAAAATTATACTAATCAAAGGTAACTATCATAAATTATATTACAATTCAAATAATACATAAAAACCATCAAATATTAGGGCTGTGAAAAAGTAGTATATACACCGCAGGAAAGAAGTGTATTTTTCCCTTGTCGTATTGTATTGTATTGTCAATTTACGACGCGGGAAAAAATCATGCACTTCTCTCTGTTAATGTATAATAAACTATTTTTGTCGATTAACTTTTACAGTGCGAATTTTGTGTCACCCAAGACTCCGTAAAATATCACTTTTACTGCACAGGCAGTAAAAATATGGTGAAACAATAAGTTTGACATTTCTATATTTTATCATCAAAACCCTAATTTGCATTTTCCATATATACACGTGTATGATGTATTTTACGAATTAAAGAATTTAAATATATAAAACGATTCAGACCCGATATTTCCTTTTATTAATAAAGTACCGATTAAATTATTCGCCGAATAAATTAAAAATGTCGCATCGAAATCATAGCTCATGTGATACTTATTGTTCTAGCTGTCTTTTTTTTGTTGCGTATTTTTTTATTTATTCGACGAATAACTTATTCGGAAGTTTATTCGTAGATGGAAAGATCGGCCCTTATAACATATTCATAACTCTTTATTATATTTAATAAATTGATTAGAAATATTCACACAATAACAGTATTAAATTATGTTATCGTTAGTTTTAGTAAATTAGAATTAGAATGTAATAAAATATCAGCCTACCATTTACATTTTTATTGTTCTTTGTTATACAATGTTAAGTATAATATTTATTTTTTGTGCTTTACTATGGATGTTGTTTGTCATAAAATATCAAATGTATTTTTGTTCTTTTTTCTACAAGAAGCTATTTAATTGTTTGGCTAAGAAACAATTAGGGGAGTCAATATTTGAATATTTCTAAATTAAAATTGAAATTCTTATGGTGCCTTCCCTAATGTAGAATGTTATTTCCTGTGTGTAACATATTGTACTACTGAAACTTGTCTCTGTAACGCGCATTACTATTAGGGACTAATATAGTTTTGTCGATTTATTAATCTTTTGTTCAATTGGCACAGAAATATGAACAAAAATAGTTAAGTACTTTATATTCTGAAATCTAAATGAACAAACAACAAAACAAATTAACAAACTCGTTACAATTTTCTAACTTAAATTGAACTGAAGAATTCTATAATTGGAAAACAATTCCGTGAACGACATCGAGATAAAACATTCAATAAACACAAACCGTTTTCGAGCATTATCAACGATATTAATTCTATTCCGTGGATATTTATTCGCAGTGTTTATAAACTCTGTTTCGATAAGATTCGACGAGAGATCTGATTAGCAATGTTATGAGAACGAACTGCTCATTTCTTTTTAGGGTTATGTTATATGTACGGCTGATGGCCGTTCTCAGCGGCGTTTATTTCGTCTTTAATTCTCAGTCATGACACTAATTATTTCTGAGTTGCGTCGCAAAGACCGTTTTAATTTTGCGCTTGAGGAGAGCCATTCTTCTTCTAAGGGGACAGGAGTATTGAAGTGGAGACGATACACAAGTATTTTATTACGTTCTTAATAAATGTGATTTACTTTGTGTTTCACTATTTTTATTCGTCTAACCTTTTAAGTTCTAACTCTAAACTCTAACTCAATATGGAAGTATTGAAGGTTAGAATTTAAAGCCGTTACTCCATGAATGCATTGGCAATGCAAATACAAGTTGGTTCATCGGTCTGCATTTTTAATTTTATGCAATTATTTTAAAATTTTCAAACTATGCTTATTTTACATTAAAATACCAACGTATATGCATAATAAGTTTTTCTACCGGGTATTCCATTTTCGCGCAATGATATGCAACTTTATATTTTTTAATGGAACAACCTATATATTTTTAATTCGAACTGAGGATCTCCCGATCTACAGTCTGATGCGTTACCACGGAACTATTTAGCCGATTCTAAACATATAGCAAATATGTGTCAACAGTAATTGTTAAACATTCAAATTTATATTTTATCCAACACCTCTCAATAAATGCTCTATAACTATGGCGATTTTAAACAAGCAAAGTAACAGATTATCCACTAGTAGGTATAATTTTGAGGAAAGCCACTAGTGAGTATTTTTTTATTTATAACAATAATAATAACACACAACACCTTGGTAACTACTTCGATTGACATTTTAATTTAAAAATTTAAAGCATATGTCACTGTCAAATAATATTTCTTTTATAAATTTTGAATTTATTAAGAAGTGTTGGATAAAACGTTATACTTCACCCGTGGACAAAGTAGAATTATCCACTCGCTAAAATTATCTCACTCAGCCTTCGGCTTCGTGAGCTAAAATTTCTCTCGTGGGTAATTCCTTACTTTGCCCACTTGTAAAGTAAATAACTATTATATGTGTAAGGTGCAATGTAAATTTCTTGTATTGTTTTAATATTAATAAATAGTTATTTACGATACAAGTACGTAAAGCTAGTCATTAGTCACGAATGGGTCAATTAAAACACGAACGTAGCGAGTATTTTAAGACCCCTGGCTGACTAAAGACGCTTTACGTATGTGTATCGTACAATATTTTATCTACGATATAATGAAAAACCCCAATTAATATAAAAAAAATAATTTTAATTGTGAAGTAAGATCACAATATTAAATAAGAAGTTTGTCATGATACAAAATTTCTACAAATTTGGCGTATTTAAAAAGTTTAATCACTCGTTGCTCGGCAGCCCTTGAGTAATGAGATCGTGTTACTAAACAACCGTTTTACAAACTCAAAACTAACAACTAAACATCAATTTTGCACACTATCGTAGATAAAATTAATTTATGAATCCACACTTGGGTATAGATTTGTTAATTTATAACGCATTAGTTTGAATATCAAGATATCATGAGTTCGATTTCCACTGACGATATCGATTGAACCTCTGTGATCACTTCACACTCTTTTCTATTAACTCCACCGCAACAAAAACTCAAATGCGTAGAATAACCACCGAAAAATATAAAAGGTAATCTTGTCTCTTCCAGAGTTCTTCAGTGGCCATTCTGAAATATCTGTTGGAGCGGAAGCGGGTGGTTGGTAAGGTGGGGGCGCGTTAGTGTGAGTGGGTCACCTGAAGCGGAAAATATCCGGCGGTGGCGGTGATCTCTGTGGTGTTGGAGGCGGCGGAAACGGGCGGCATAATGATGTGATAAGCGCGGAGAGCCGCGCGGCCACGGATAAAGCACCGGGAGGACCGCATTGTCAACCTACCACCGAACGAGCGCGAGGACGCTACGACTGACATTGTGAGAAAGGTGTTCTCGTTCGATGCCATTGGTGAACTGGTAGTTTTAGAAGTAGTGCTAGCTACACAATATGTTCTATTTGTAACAAATTCATATACTTGACATTGTATTCAGGTAGTTATTTCATACCTAGTATCTGGAAATAGTATATTGTGCAAAAAGTGCAGAAAGTTAGCTATTTCAGTGGTGAGAGTTTTATCACGAGGTGAAATCGAGTGCTGAAACCACACGAGCGTGAAATAGATAATTCTGCACGAACTGCACACTATACTTTTTCTACGATTACACTTTTGTTAAGATTATAAATAATAATTCCAACTCTACGAAAACAAGGAATGACATCTCAAACTCAAACTATTTGACGTTTATGATTACAGCATGAAGGCGGCGCAAGCGCAGATGTGTGCAGTGTTACCAACTATATATCTATAGATTGTAATATAAAAACTAAAGACATATTTCATTCAAAATTGATATGGTATTTTAATTGTAATCTCAAAATTGAAAACGAAGATTTATATAAACTCTGAAATAATAATTAATAGTCTACGACCGAAACATGATTTTCAGCCGAAACCGTAACCACATATTCGGATTCTCTTCTAGTTTCGGCCGAAACCGTCACCGAAACCGAATCTTATGTAGTTAAGTTAAAATTTAGTTAAATTCTCATAATACCCCGAAATCTAGTGTTTTTCTTCCATGGTAATCTTTGTATAGGCATATTTAAATAAAAATTATACATTTTTAATTTTGAATTTTTCTCAAATATTTTGTAATATTATGTTATTACATGTAGATATCGTTGAATTCAGAAAAAAATACTGAATCGAATAACCAAATAAAACAAATAGGTTGCCATTTAAAATAAGAAATTTGCACCCCGAATTTTGAGAACCACTGGTCTAAAAAAATCTTGTTTCGCTTATTTTAATTGTCTTATAATATAGAAATTATTTACTAATTTAACCGACCTCGTAGCTCTTATAGTTCTCGAAACAGCAACAGTACCACTTAAAATGAACATGCTGTATACGTTATACGTACTTGTTTCGAAATAAGAAACTCATTAATCGCTAATCGGACTTTCAACGTAAATTGCTATTACCTAGAAGCTAGTTCTACTGGTCAGAAGGTGTAGACGTAATAAAAGTATAATATGCAAATCTCTCAACTTATGTAATATAACTAACTTTCTGCACTTGTTGGACAATATGCTAGTGTGTTGTTTAGATATGTTTATTACTAGGCTTCTTTTGCGCTCAATTTCACTTAGCTATTAATTTTTGTCGACAGGGTGTTTACTAAATAATAAAAATGAAATTCAAGGATTTTTCCAGGTATTCCAGGATAATTAAATTTTTTTCAAAGTTTATTTTATATTCAAATTCCCACGTATATATAGTATAAGTTTTACTACCAGGTGTTCTATTTTCGCGCAATGATATGCAACTTTATATTATAAAATGGAATGCTCTTTATATTTTTGAAAATTTTTAATGACCTTTGAAAAAGTCCTTATTTATTATAGTCCTGAATTAATCAATGCAGAAACTATTCCTATTTTTATTAGTGAAAAATCAACAAAGAAAGTTTTCCATTTAATTAATAACAATAAATAAATTTATAAAAGATGTTCGAATTGAACATCAATTCAGCAAACTAAATAAAAAAAAAAGAAAGAAAAGTTGATGTGAAAAAAGCAATCAATAATTATTATGAATCTAACATCAACTAATCAAATTGTTTAAGCATTCATAGACAATTCCATGACATACTTTTTGTATGTAATTATTTCATATTAAGAATATGAATACTAAGGCTGTCAACGAAATCCGGATATCCGGATAACCGGATTTTTATTTGTAAAAAAATCCGTTTTTTTCTATCCGTATAAACCGGATATCCGAATATCCGGATTTTTTCCGGACTTCCGGATATCCGATTTTTCGAATATTGAGACAAACCGGATTTCCGAATTCTTTCCGAATGTCCGGATTTGTTTCCAGATAAAATAGATATCTTAATATACGGATTTTTCTATTTGGATAAAGTGGATACACAAAAATCTAGTTAGCCATGCTAAAATTACCAGGATTTGTTTCTTCAATTATTGATTTAAATAAAAAATAATAGTTAAATAATATTTAAAGCAAAAAAACAAATATATTTTTCAAGCACATTATATGTTTCCGTCAAAATAAAGTGATTCTTTTTAAAAAACCATTGATATAAATCAAATTTAGTTTCTGGGTTTATCCGGATATCAGTTTATCCGGATATTAGTTTATCCTGAATTATCCGGATACCGGTTTATCCGGTTTAATCCGGATACCGGTTTATCCGTTTTATAAACCGGTTACCGTTTTTCGGATACCGGATACGTACTTATCCGGATATCCGGATTTGAATTTTTACGGATATTGACAGCCCTAATGAATACTCTCTGTACTAATAATTTTAGGACTATAATGAATAAGAACTTTTTAAAGAAAAACAATTAGGTCCTTACAATTTTGCAACATACAACATGCAAAAATTACAAAATATTAATACATATTGATAAAAATCCAGGTTTTTTTTTAAATTCAAGGATTTTCAAGGAAATCAAGGACTATTTTTAAATTCAAGAATTTTTCCAGGTATTCCAGGAATTTCAGGTCAGTAGATACTCTGGTCGAATGAGTGTGTATGTTTATACTCAGCCACAAAAACTTAGAGCCGTCCCAAGATCGACATATCCTATAAAGCTTCCGCATCGAAATTAATTACAAGGGGGATCGTTGGGATCAGTGCATGACGAAGCACACCACACGGTACACACGCTCCTGCCTCTCGCGGTCCTGCTCACCATCGACACACTCCTCACATCTGCAGATTACAAGGTGCGCTCCACACTAATTGCACCTGCGACGGCTTCCATTCGACAAGTGGAGATTAGGACTGCGCCACCGCCGCCGCCGACGCTGCAATCGCCCGTTTAATTAAAATTCTGGGCCGGTGAGTGGAGCGGCGACAGCTGTGCCTGAAATTATCGCCGCTGCTGGGGCGGCAGCGTCGCGACGGTGGCGGCGGCGGCGGCGTCGTGGTGAAGGCTAACCGACCACCAACATTTACATAAACGTTTGTGCCGCGTGCGGTACCCAGAGACGCTTGTTTACATTGCAATTAAAATTAAAATTACGATCGAATGAATCAAGCCTTCGACGAACGCGGGAATGAAGGAAACAACAGATGGATTTGCTAGTACGCCCTGTGCTTCGAATTAATGAAAATTTCACGTAATGACGATGCAATAAATGTGTGCTGATAATTTGAACTGAACTGACATGGTATTTTAGGACTGAAAACTCTTGTATGCACCACGTGACTTTCTTTCTTCAAACGATTGCCTAGACTATGGGATATAGTACAGGGATTTTATTTGGTCATTGTAAAATTGTCCTCTTAGTGCAAATAAAGTGTTCTGAATGGCTTAAAAAGTACAGAAAGGAAAAAATCTACTGTAATATTCCAAGGATAATTACGAAATAACTTTATTGCAGTTACCCAAAGAACGTTGATTGGGAATCGCTTGACACCGAATGATAATTTATCGGGGAAATTATCAGTAATAATATAAGACTAATAATACAAATAACTAGAAATAAATTTTCTGCCAAGGACGTTGATAATTACGAAATTATTATGTCACAGTTAACGAATGGATATTTTTTTGAAATTTGTCGTTATAATACATACGTGTTTTGTCAAAAGTGACGAAACAACCAAATGATTCGTTTATTTCATATGTGGAAAAAATCTACAAAATTACATTTGAAACTTTTTCCACGGCTGATTGGATATTTAAAATGTAGAACTGAATGTATTATTCTGTTTGTCCAGCAAACATCATTAAGCCAGTTCTGCGCGTTGTAGTCCATGCATATAGATCCACAGATATATTTAAGATAATGATTAAAACGGATTCAGGGAATCTTCATATACTTAGTCATTAAAGCTAAGTGGATTTTTTTTTATTTTTTAAAAATAAAATCATTTTGTCGTTCTTTTTGGAAAATGAAATGTTCTATGGCACGAGTATTTAAAAAGTTTTTCTATTCAATGGTTTTTCCAATAAAGACTGTACTGAATTCATTTTATCTTTTTTGTATAATAATTATAATCTATTTATTTATATATTAATAAGTAGTTATTTATTTAATCTAAAATATTTAAACTTAATTATTATATAACAATTTAATAAAAATATACATGTGAAAAATGCGTATTTTAGTCTACAACTTTGCTTTTACTACGCTCATACCAGAGGCTCATACCATCTATTATGGATATGGCGCTGCGATATTCGCAGCTCCACGCGCAAGCTAAACTACACTGTGATCCCTTCACTGCACGCCCCGCTTTGCCATCACTTTTGGAATTTCACGGAGCTGTTTCGAGAACAGCTCTTAGAGTGGTGGGGATAAAGGTGCTGAGTATAGCAACTCTATGCATCGGTGTATAACAAATAGTATATATCACAAGGGCAACATTTTAAAATTTAACAAAATACATTGTATAAATTATACAATATTATTATTGTTGATTATTTATAAATAATTATTAATTATAATATATATCCCACTGCCGACAGTTACCAATTTAAATTTACCCCTGTGGTTCCCCCTTCACTAACATCTTTGGGGGCTATGATTTGACGGCTGGTAACCGCACTTCATACGTAAAAATATATAACTTACCAAGATCTGCGTAAGTAGAGTGCCACACCCATAATGGGTAAAAGGCGTGATGATATATATTTATTTATTATATATGTATATAAATAGATAATTTTTTAATTCAGGGTTGCAGCCCGCAGCCCTTACCCACGAGCCGCCACTGCTTAATTCCTTAATTCTGATGATTTTCTGTTACTCCTACTGTGGAGCATAGGGCCAGAATTCCACCAGTTTCACAATTGAATGTTTTACTTGCATTAGCTATGTTGCAGATGGTCAGCCAAGAGACAACTGCAAGTTGCCACTGGCTTAGAGTGACCTCCGAATCACTCAGACCCATCTGTGGCCATTAGTCAGAGCTACGAATTACAATTATTTTCATAATTCAAGATGTATCATGCGGGACGTGAACCTCGACCGTCAGATTACAGATTTTAAAGCTGAGCGCTTTACCCTTTTGTCAACCACGGGTTGTCTAATTATACATTAGCGCCTTATTATTTTACGTGGCACACATCGCGATAAGTGATATAGGCCAAGAAATTTCTATGTGATGACAAGCTGACTGATATAATTTTTCCCTGTTCAGTCCTCTTGCTCGGATGTATTTGATCCCATCATAGCGGCTAAAATAATAGTTAATGTATGCATACACAAATAAATTGGCGGTAAATCCGGCGTAAATGAAACATGTAGACGTTATAAACAAGTCTGATTAGCTCCGCTCTGCTACACCGGTAGGCCTTCAGCCTTCACATTTGCGTGTGCGCGGCTCGCGCATACTACAAATTTGCCGGTTCGACCTAATGTACTTAACGCATCGTATATAATTCAACAACATGACACACACGGTTCAGATTATCCGACGGTAATTACATCTCGTGTCTCGTGCTCGTGAATGTAATGCCTGGCGGTGTGCTACCGCTAGCACAATGTAACGTTGGCGTTACATAGCGCGCCGTTGCTGTAGAGCTAACGAACGTGATGTTTATTTCCAGCGAACTCACGGTTTTTACTCTAGTTTTGTTTTTGTGCCATGGATTGTAGGTCAATAGAACTGTCGGCAAGATTGAGAGAATTCCGACGAGTAACGGATGAGACTGATGGAAGAAAACTGGATGAACGTACAGAATACAGAGTGTCGGTTATTCAGTTTATAATAATTGTCAATAAAACACATTGGGTTATTCTGGTATTATTGAATTTATCCAAAGTAATATTTTTTGTATAATTTATATCAAAATATGTACAATAAAATATGCTTAAGGGCGCGTTTGAAAACCTAACTTGTGGTAACAACCGCAGTACTTCAATGACTTATTTTATCTCTTCCAGCAAAACCATGTACCTAGTAAGGTAAGAAAGTTTTCCTTACATCGTGAACTATTAGCGGCAAAACTTTGAACTCAAATAACATTTCGCTTGTGAGGAAACGAAACTTCATAATTTTTGGACAAACTACACAATTTTCGGAAATAATTCTTGCACAGAATTTTAGATTATATTGTTCTGATTGCCGTAAGCTAAAATTTTATCTTTATATATTTAATACATTCGTCATAAATATACTTACAATTTTAACATTTTTGTACTTACTATTTCTGTTTATTTTACAAAGAACATAATGTTTAAAAATTTTTATTTCGTAGCTTAGAGCAATCTAGAAACCCTAATGATTTAATTTTTGTATCATACATGTAGACATTGTCCCTAATTGCTTAAAATTATGAAATTATCGAAGCATAAAAATAGTATGTTTTACCGATTTTCAAACGCGGTATTAATAAAAAGTTATCATTCATTATTTTAAGTTACAAAATTGTAATTTTTAAGCAATCGTAGCCTTTTTAAAATTGTGACGTCACAGCGCCTTTTTGGCATTTATCTATATGGTTGGTTACAGAGATATAGATGGTAATAATAGCATTTTTTATTTAACGTTTCGCTGATTTTGATTCTCATACAGGTTCCATGCAGTTCATACTTATTTTGATTAATTCAACAATTTAATATTCTGATTCCAAGTATGTGTTATGACTAATTTTCTTCAAATAATCCATAATTGACAATAATGAGCAAGTGCTAGTTTATGCTGAAATAAAAAAAAATCACAGAATATGTAGAAATACCCTATTGTTTTGTAACACTTGGAAGCGAAGTAACATTATTTCAGGACAATGGCGGAAGTGTTCTTTAGATGTCCTAAAATAGAAATGCAGTGACGTAGCGCTAGCAGTACGACAGAAAATAAAATTTCTCAAATATAAATAGAAAATGAACAAATAAGAAAATATTTTTCTGTATTAACAAATACTATTGTGTACCGTTAAAGAGTTGTATTGGGCGGGAGGTTATGTGCCGGCTGCATCAGATTTTTTAATTATTTACATACTTCCTTATATTATGTTGAAGAAAGTAAAAATGGCATTTCACCCTCAGAATTAGTGTAGACTCCCATTTTGCATGATACGAGTAAACGTAGCAGCAAATGAGAATTACTAAATAATACCTAGTCCATGAATATCCCAAGAAATTTGACAGGAAGGTTGAACGATATCCATTACAGAGGTGACACTGTGGGACTAGAAGCACTAGGACGGTACGAGTTACCTTGGCTAGATGCCGGTTAACCCTCGTTTAGCGCTACAAATCAAGGATTTAAGGTGCTAATTTGAGACATTCATTAGTCCATTCGGGCAGCGGCGACCACATTAAAGGCACATCGCACACACGGACGCAGCGCTTCACGTAAGCTGCAGACTGGCCAGCGTTTACACTCTCTCCACTCACACGATTGTTGGATTAGCGAAGAATTAACGCACATATGTGTGCAAATATTTGCAGAGGCGAAAAGGGATGTTCGTGTACAAACAGCGATCCCGGCTCACGCTGTACATCTTTAATAATGAAGATAAGTAACAGTTCAATTAAAACGAGTGAGGCATTAATTACTCTTGTGTTGAATATTTCAGCGAAATTACGAAAGGTTTTAATTTATAACTACAGAAAGGGCCAGAAGTGACGGAGATTACAATTGTTAACGCGGAATGAAATTTCTGTTGGATGTAATTCTATGTGTAGGTGTTACCCCGGAAGAAATAATGAAATGAAATATACATTAAAGTGCTCCATGAGTAGATACTTCATAATTAAATTGTTAATTACACTTAAAAAGTATTGCGCCTGAAAATACGTTTTGTTTGAAAAATGTGTTTTAATTTTCTTTGAGATAAACATAAAACTTTTATCTCATTGTTTTCTAACTTTTACCTCCTATACATGTAGGAAGTATGTAACGGGTTTATATTTTCTATTACCACGTTTTAGGGCACCTAGAATAGGATATCAATATTTTTACGATGACAATTTTATTTTGAAACAGTGAAATCCTCAGTTCGAATCCCACAGCAGACAGTTGTCAATTTAAATTTACCCCTGTGATTCTCCCTCCATTAACAACTTTGGGGGCTATAACTAGACGGCTTGTAACCGCACTTCATACGCAAAAATATATCACCTACCGAGATCTGCGTAAGAAGAGTGCCACACTTGTAATGGGTAAAAGGCATTATGATGTATTTATTACTTTTATTTTTTTAGATCTTATTACCATCCATCAAACGGAATTGGTTGTTTCTTTACTATGCCAAGTTTTTTGGCATATCGCAGGAAATAATTGATTTAAATTCAATTTTATTAAAATACCTAAGCTTCTTGACTTAAAAATTAAAAAAAAATGTTTTTTCCAAATTTATTATTAATAGTTATTTATTTTACAAGTGGGCAAAGTAAGGAATTACTCACGAGAGAAACTTTATCACACGAAGCCGAAGGCTGAGTGTGATAATTTTATCGAGAGGACAATTCCACTTAGCCCACGTGTGAAGTATAACGTTTTATCCAACACCTCTTATTAAATGCAACATTTATTAAACACATATTATTTGACATGCTTTAAATTTTCTAAATTAAAATGTCTATCGAAGTAGTTACCAATGTGTTTTTATTATTGTTATAAATAAAAAAATACTCACTAGTAGCTTTTCCCAAAATTATACCCACTAGTGGGTAATCTATTACTTGTTTAAAATCGCCATAGTAATAGAGCATTTATTGAGAGGTGTTGGATAAACACATAATTTAGTTTTTGTTGGAAGTAGAAAATAACAAATAATATTTTTCCTCTAAATATTAATAGAAACACCTTTTATTCGAAAACTTTTTTTCGCAGTTGATTCCATGTTCGAAGTAAATTAAATTTTTTGTAAACTTCCAATTGACCACATAACTAAAATCTATACTCAGTTATTTGGATTGTTACATGATCATTACATGAACTTTGGTTGCTCTATCTTTTCTAATCAAACCATTTATCTTCTACACAGACGGCACTAAGAAAATGGTCAAATCGGATTCAAAGAACCTCAAAACACATATTTCCTCTAAAATCTCGTCATCGATTTTTTTATGATTCCTGTATTAAATTTATTTATTTTATTATTTAAATTAAATTTAAACAGTATGATGAGCAAGGAAAAGTCAAATGAAAAAAGTAAGCTGATATAGTTTCTTGGGTACATATATACCGTGTGTCCCACGTAAAGGTTGGCATAGGCAAATAACATGTAAAATCAGTTTTTTGTAAATAAAAAGTGTCCGGCAAAAAAGTATGCATCCAAATTTTTTATCACAATACTGCCAATATCCCTACATCTTATTTAATACAGATTACTTTATTTTAATACCGCAATTTAATGAAATTAATCATAATAATTCCTAATTTTCCGCCTACTCTTTTTATTGCTATTGACATATAGTGTTTGCAATTTGTTTTAAATATATTAATCTGTCACTGTCATCAAGAATACATTAAATGTCGAGAACCGTGCAAATATTATTAGAATGTATTATGGGGGCGCAGTGCAAGACAAATATCAGAATACACCACAGGAATGTACGCTGAATGGATTCCATCGCCAGAAATTGACAGTGACAGATTAAAATATTTAAAACAAATTGCAGGCACTATACGTCAGTAGCAATAAAAAGAGTAGGCGGAAAATTAGGAATTATTATTATTAATTTCATTAAATTGCGGTATTAAAATAAAGTAATCTGTATTAAATAAGATGTAGGGATATTGGCAGTATTATGATATAAAATTTGGATGCATACTTTTTTGCCGGACACTTTTTATTTACAAAAAACTGATTTTACATGTTATTTGCCTATGCCAACCTTTACGTGGGACACACGGTATGTTTTATGTAGTTAATTAGTTACTTGTTTTACGTTTTTGTGAGCCAAATATATAATAAAAGGATGAAAAATATTATAAAATAAATATCAACGTAAGCAGATTATTATTTTTTTAACTACTTCTGAAAAGATTTTATTCATTTTTTTCATATATTTCTTTGAAATGTAAAATATGAATAACGTAGCAAAGTGGCCGTAGATACCTCTTAAATAAATTGCCATTTAAATTTTTTACTGAATGTATAGGCGACGCTACAATTCTCAGCGACTTGAATCGGATTGTCGAGGCGTTTTAATAATATGAGCAGAAATAATTCAATTATTTGTCATGACATAATGTAGCAAAAAAAATAATAGTGTTACATGTGAGGTAGGAAATGTTTCTTTCCAATCGAGGGCTTATTATATGTATAACCGAGAGGCGAAGCTTCGAGGCACAGATATAGCGCAAGGCTGTAATGAAACTCCCACCGTACTATGTGTACTTTTTTATTTACAATCATCCTTAACCTTAATTATCCAAATTAACTTCTCAATCTACTCGTATATCCTACAAACAAAAGTGATGTCTGGTAGTAATCTATGAAAACAAATGTTTTTTATTTCAATTATTTGACATGTGACAACAGTTCAGGAAACTCAAATACTAATAAAATAGCATTACATTAGAATTTTGCATTACTTTATAATAAAAATGCTTCTGTCTAATATTAATATTGTAATTATTGATTTTTTATTGTAATTATAAGGTTTTATCAATATGTTTGACAGCACTGTTCAGCTTACTTTCATAGATTTATGACTGTGTTGCTAGGCAATCCTATACATATAAATACTTGTCATATTAATAAGGAATGACGTATTTCCCAACCTCTAAAAGGTTTGGAATTGACATATTACTGTAGTGATTGTGAATAAAATCTGTTTCTCTAAATTAACCGTATAGCACAGTACCTAGTTATCAAAGCATCCTGCAATGTAATAAGCAACAAACAATAGAAGTAAAACAAAGCTATCGAGTAGAGGCCAACGCAAGGCGCAACCGGAAATAAATAGCTGGCGTATTAAGAAGAAATGGGAGCGAAATCCTTGGAGGAATAGACTTTTCTCCGAGCTGGGCTGCGGCAGCGGCAGCCACGCTGGGATAACCTCCAAGGCGAAGACTTCAAAAGAGAATGAGAGATTTGCTGGAGCTCGGCGCGCAGCTCTGCGTGCATATAAAAACCTTCCAGCTGAGAATTGAGAATTTACAGCGTAGAGTTGCTGCTGTAATATCGAGAACAGTTGTGATCTTTATTTATTACGTGATGCAATGAATGCACAAGCAAAGCATTTATAACACGAGAGTTTATTACAGAAAAACAAGCAGCTTCAATTTCGTCTTATTTTTAAACGTGAATTCTCTAAATATGTTTTGAATGCTTTAAAACCTTATGGATATTTAATATTTTTTATAGTGTTTAATCATATTTAGCAACAGAAAGTGGCGTATTATAAGATTAAATTATTGGGTTCAAACTCAAGATCCCTAAATAAAAATTTACACTAAACGTTAATTAAAATCTGTTGTGACAGCATATTTTAAGTATAATTTAGTTTATTGTTTTATATTTTTATTATTTTGTCACTTAAAAAATAGCTTTGAAAATTTATGTTACCGGCAATTTTTTATGTTTGGTATGTTGTCACCTAATATTCATATGCAAAATGGGTAAAATATTCCTAGAAAACAATGGCGTAGCAAAGAGGAGAGATTTTGGATTCTAAAATCTTATTTTTTTTGTCGAATGTCAAAAATTGAAAGTAAACTAAATTATGCTTAAAATAAGCTGCTACAATAGATTTAAATGAACTTTGAGTGGAAACAATTTTTTTGGGTAATTGAGTTTGGACCGAAAAAATTATCTCTTATAATACGCCACCGTCTGTTGCTAAATATAATTGAACCCAATAGTTTTACATTTAGTATTGGCTTATCTTCATTCATTTTCAATATCAATATTATATGACAAGTTAGAAAAATATAATAAGCAAAAATCAAGCGTCCAAGCATTTTGTTGTTAGGGCTCGTATAAGTGTTCCACAAAACTTCGTGTGACGTTTTACGTTATACTAAGCGATTTATGTACCTAGTCCTTAAATTTACAGGAACGTTGGTAGAACTGGACATTACAAAAATATTCCAAAATAAATGAAAGTGAAGTCTCCAAATAAATCAGCTACTCTGCTACTCATAAATATGCTATGAAAGCTTTGGAAATTACCTACAGTGTAATGATTTAAAATACAAAACTTAAGTATGCCCCCACAGCAGAATGTCGTGCGGGCGAATTCGGGTATCATTGAAACTAACACCAGCCTCAACATAATTCATATGATAAACCACGTAGCAATCATAATTTTTAAAAATATGGATCAGAATAAGCCAGGCCAGAGAAAAAAGCGAAACATTTTCCCTAAAATATTCCCAAAGTTCGTGATCACACCTTGAAGAGCGCATATTTACAAAACATTTGCAAGTAAAATCCGCGCTCCACGCGGAGCGAGGCCTACTGTGATGGTTGCGGTGGCGGCGGGGTGGGCACGGCGCCAGGGCGGCGGCGAGGGATGTAGGTCGCTGGGGGCGGCGGCAGGACGCTCTCAGGGTCGCGAGATATCGATTCGAAGCTGGAATGTGGACCGGGCACAGCTTTTCAAATGTTTGTTCTACTATTTCGCCAACGGTCAACGGACATATTAAGATTATATACAACATTTAAATAAAATGAGAAGGAAAACATACACAATGGAGTATACATATAAGTATATTTCATAATTTTGGTTTATGGAGGGAAATAATATATCTCATTGACATACACATAAACTAATTTAAGTCATAAACACGGTTGTAGAAGGAATAGTTTTAATTCTTTTTTAAATTTCTTTTCAGTATCCTCCAATTGCAGTGACTCAGGTAATTTATTAAATATTTGTAAACCTACTCTGTTCGGAGAATTTTTAACAACTTTTAATTTAACATAAGATAGCTTATGAGGTTTCCAACTTAGGTTAGTCTTAAATGACATTCTTATATCTCTGGTAGAAACATTGTTATTCTTTATTGAATCATCAAATTGAATGTGAAGTTGTGCGCAAATTAACTGATTCCTCACAATCAGTTGACTCAACGGAACTAATTTTTTCTCAGTGTAAATGCTATAAAAGTTCGTTTAAATTATTAACTATAAACGAACACAAATTTAATATTTATTGATCGAATAAATAACAGGAATTGTGTTAAATTTTTTGGAAAGGAAATATAAATATTTAAAGCGATTTAAATACCCACTGTAAAATATTATTTAATTTTTTTCTTATTTCCTCCTTATTTTGTGGGCATAACATGCAAAGTAAATTCTAAATATGCGGCATATTGGATGACATGAATTTCATTTTAAAACGTTGTAAGGAAGAACGACAGGTATTTACATAAAAACACAACTGTTATTTCAAACAACGAAACAATTTTGTTTCTTAAGAAATGAGAAAAATGTCCCGCACATACAAATGTTCTAAAAATTACGTTGAAGAAACTAACTCCATAGTAACAAGTTACCTTATAATCTTTATCAAGCCATTTACTATTTTGGGTGTGACATTTTGCTTTCGTCAATATCGGTAACTGATATAACCAGGTTTAATTCTCTAAAAAGTTACTACGGTAACAATTTGCTAATTGTGACAAAAACGAACCGTTTTTTGGCAGATAATGATATATTCTCCATTAAACAAGGAGTTTCGATACGATTTTGTCACCAATAGCAAGTTGCTACGATAACAACTTCGTAAGAGAATTAAGCTGATTTTCAACTGTAGATCGTTTTCTAATTATTTTAGAGAAAAATATTGGTACTTATTATCTGTACCGAGACATCCAGTGCTTTACTGATTCAATAAATAATTTCATTCGGATTTCGACACGTTATGTGCAGCCTTTCATTACATTTCATTCTTGGGAGAAAGAAAAATACGAAATGGATTTTCTGCTAGAAGAATGAGTTCTTGATTAAAGTTATATCAAAAGTGGATTATCATCAGAGGAAAAAGATATAAAGTGGATTATTTCGCAAGAGCAAAAAAGTATTCGAAAGGAAAATGTATAGTTACATTTTGTGCCGAGAATACATGTACATAAATTTGACATCTAACTATGCCTTGTGTTCTATATTTTAATATTACATAAATAAATATCTATATTTGAATATTTACTGTGGTAAATAACTATGTGGTATCGCATAGGACTGTAGATCATGACATATTCTCGTTGAAATAATTTTTTTGAGTTCTTCATTTTTCCTATAACAACAGTTGTTTAGGTTCCATTTTTAGCTATAAGTCAGGTGTACTGTTATTTCCGTGTTTATATTATCAAATACATATAAAATAGGCATACCTGATAGCATATAAATAAATTTCGCTATTATTTCATTTATTAATAATTACAATACTAAAAATGAATTAATTTTCCGTCTTTTGTACATATTTGTTATTGTCAGTTGTATTTACCTACATGGAAATGTAAATATTTCATATTTAAATTAAAACGTGTTGATTTAATCAAATAAAATTAAAATTCATGTTTCAACATATTTTTAAATTAATATACAAAAGAAATATATAGTTTTGTTTCATTAACATGTTTGTTTTTATCTCTACATTATTATTAAAATACACATGATAAATAAATAATTCAGATATTCATTTTTATCATCAGGCAAATTCAATTACAAAATATCTGCGCTTGTCCTTTACACGTATACATAAAATAAATGACTTCCATTGTTGTTGATTATGGAGCATATCATCGATTCCCAATCTTTTGATAAAAAAATTATTTATACAATTTACCACTCTCATCATCGGATACATGTAATAGCACATTATGTTGCTAGAAGGTGAAACAGGATTTTTTGTGTTGAGCTCATATTTTTGATAAATTTATCTAGATAAACCATCTAGATTAAAACATTTTATCTATTATCTTATTTAGGTAATTTTTTCTTATTCATCTATTATCTTATCTAGATGAATTTTTTAATTAGATTTATCTATTTTGTGAGTATTATCTAGATTATATTTTTTTCTAAAATAATAACGAATCTAAAAATTCTTCTATTTGCTACACTGAGGGCATTTATTAATGATTCTAGATCTTGTTTTGACAGCTTGTGACAGAAGCTGGTATACAGCCTAAATTGGAATTTTATTTAAAAAAATAAATAACCAAGAAAATTTATATTTTTGTAAAATAAATATATCATCACGCCTTTTACCCATTATGGGTGTAGCACTCTGCTTTCGCAGATCTCGGTAAGTGATATATTTTTTCGTATGAAGTGCGGTTACCAGCCGTCAAATCATAACCCCCGAAGGATGTTAGCGGAGGGGGAACTACAGGGGTAAATCTAAATTGGTAGCTGTCGGCAGTGGGATTCAAACTGAGAATCTCACGATCCACAGTCCGATACGTTACCACGGAACTATTTACCCCATTTTTGTACAGTATACAAAGTAATTTTGGGTAGACAAACAATATATAATACATGATGAGATCCATTAATAATAAATAAGAGATTAGTTTAAAAAAATTCAAGCTGAGTCAAATTTTGTAGCCCCGGATATTTCACTTACAAAATTCGTTTAAAAAATAATTCATTCCGATGTACTCACTGAAAATACTAATTATTTTTGATAGTTCAACTATGTATAAGTTAAAGGAGGTTATAGCGTAAAAATAGTAGTTCATAATTGTTATTTTAGTTGTTTTCACAACATATCATACCACCAGCTATAACTAATGAAGCATATAAAAAAATTGTTTTATCTATTTATTATCTAATAAATATCTGGATAATACTTATTTATCTTTTATCTATTATATAGATAATTTGTCCAATAAATATCTATTATCTTATCAAGATTAATATGAGAGTATTTATCTTTATATTTAATAAATTTGAAATATTCGAGATCATTGCTTTCAAAGTTTTTAAACAAAAATCTAATAACAATAAGTTATAATAAAAAAAATCACGTGGCCATTACACAAAAACAAAAGTCAATCTAAATGTAGCAATTATACTTAAGTGTGTCTCATTTAAGAAAAAATTTCGAGGATTTAAAAAAAAACGATGGCTGCAGACTTTGCACTCCACTGCATATTTATATGTATAAGAAATTCGTAATAGGCTCACACCAGATTTCTTTTTGTTACTTACTACATTCTTGTTTTGTAAATCTCATACTAAAAATGTATACGTAATTGTAACAGATGCGATCAAAATACCAAACACCATTAATTTCTGTAATTCATCCCGGCTTATTGTCAATATCTCCTCGGGCGGAGGACCCTGCCGGACTCCCGGACCCTCCCGGAGTCCGCACGCCACACTTCTAATGACCCCCGCACAATTAATAACCCGCCATAATACAGCTACATACACACCACACAAAGCTTTATTATCCGACGTAAAATACAATGTTACGGTCCTTTAATAAAGTATTCACCCGCGACGGTATGTAACTACTTCTCTTTGTGTGGCAGCAGGACAGGGCCGGAGCAGGGGGCGGCAATTGTCCGAGAGGGTCCTTCAAATTGCTACCATTCCGATCTTTCACGCAAGCCACGTTCACACGAGAGTAATGATTGTGAAAGCTGGTATGTTGCGATTGGTCCTACGAAGTATTCATTAATTACTTTTTTTAATGAGAGCGCAGATAATTTATTTGTTGTGTTCCGCCGGGTGAGGATAATGAGAGAGAGAAATGGGTATGTGTGAGTTTATAATTACGAGCATTGTGTTTCATTTTTTTGTTATATGAAATCTGGGAGAAAAATTAAGCACGTCCACCTCAAGTTGTTAGCTACGACACTGCTATAGTACACTTAATAAAAAGTGTACAATTGGTCAATGAAGCATATATTTTTTAACAATTTGTTCTATGATGTGGCATTAATTTCAAAATTATTATTGAAGATGAAATAATCTGGTGTAGTCACAACATGCATTTTTCATACATATAAATCCTAATTTAGTTGGTGACTTGACACAAGGTTGACATATAGAATAGATGTTTCAGTTATATGTTTGTTCTTATAGCACCTATGGATATTTAAAACATAACATATATTTTCTCAAAGTTAGAAGCGGATACAAATAATTGCAAATTTTATTATTATAGTACATTGTAATTGTACAACAAGCATGAAATGGTACTCATTTCCTACGAGGGTGAAATAGAAATTCCATGCGAGTTGTACACTATACTTTTTCTACGACCACGATAATATTTCCTAATTAATTTAATTTTTATAATAAATTCTCGTCCCTCTTTCAACATTCTAATATTTGACAATTCTAAATAACTATCCTAGCAATGGAACCTGTACTGATATGAAATGACCTGTATTGAAATACAAAACAAATTCATTTCTCACGATACTTGCAATTTACCTCATTTCCCTAGCAACAACAAACCTACAATGAGCAGATTTTTAAACGCTCGTAGAAAATAGTTATTTGCTTATCTAGGCATCAAAATACCAGATTTACAGCAGAGGCTATCGTGTTTGGTGCTGTGTTGAACAAATATTTTTGTTGTCAATTTGGAATTAATATTAATTTAGCGATTATTTTTAATACATATTTTGAAGGTGATAGCCATCAAATTACGTTGTATGGTTTCTATGCAAATATGGAGAGTAACTATACGTTTGTTAATAGGTTGCAAAATAATTTTACTACTTAGGCAGTAAAAGTGACATTTCAGGGGCTGTTAACTCTAAAAAAAATTACACTTTTAATATAAATCGAGAAAAAATATTATTGTATAAATCTGTTTTGTAACACTGTTCCGACATTTGAAATAAATTGAATTAATTGATTTTTGTCCAGTACTCCCCTGTAACAACATGATTTTGGATTGCTGATCTCGTTCAATTTTCGTGATATTGTTATTTGAGAGCAAAGTGTTTAGTGTTAATAGCGATTTTTGAAATGTGCAATTTTCTGGACCTATTATGCAATATTAAAGGGTTAAACGAGTACTTCTGCTTACATACAAGGACATTAGATCATGGATATGTCTGGTGTACTTAAAATGTGTCTGCCATATTGGATCCGCCATTTTTAATTTTACAATTTTGACATCAAATTCGTAATCAGCGACCCCAAAAACCGTAATATACACTTTTATGGCTGAATTTAACGAAATTTTCCAAAATATATTCGCCATGCGTTTCCATAGGCCAGCGGTGAGACATATCCATGTCAAAATTTTGTTTGAAACTGGGGAAAACTTTCACTGAAATGCAAATATATACTAGAATTGGGGCGTGACAATTTATCATACTCAACTTTGTCAATTCGGCAGTTTTGTCCAAAATCAAATGACTGTTTTCCCTCAGTCTCCTTACTCGCTAGACCTAGCTCCTTGTGATCTTTTATTATTTCCAAAATTAAAATCAATGCTGAAACGACGCCGTTTTAAGACTATTGATGACATCCTAGACCTAAAAATTCATTACAAATGAAGCAATCCGGAACTGCTTCGCGAAATAGAAAGACCGCTGAACAAATGTATGAATAGGAATGGGGAGTACTTCGAAGGGGACAAGGACCAATATGTAAAATTAACAATAAAGTTTTGAAAAAAAGTTCGGTTATTTTCTGAACAGACCTAGCATGGATTTTAAAAATGTAAAATTTCGTACACTTATCTATCATTAAGCCCAGTATCGTCGCACACTATTTATGTAATAGCTTGTTAACGCAACTGCGTCATAGAACGAATTGAAAATATCTATATCTAACTACTTCACTAAACATAAGTATTTATCATCAAAGAACTTGTGTATTTCCCCAAACAATGAAAGTAATGAAGACTACAAGTTAATCAATTAATTAGCTGGCACATAATTTAGGCCCGCAATAGTTTGCGTAAGTATTTAAAACGATACATGTGGTGACGTCCGCGTTGACTGGGTTTAAAGCTCGTTTAGCAGGCTCGTGCTGCGTGGGCGTGCGGAGGTTGTGAAGGGTGAGCCACACAGAGGGTGCGAACCGCGGTAATGAGCCTCGGCCGCCGTTGACTAACGACCCCTATCTCACCACTGACATCTTAATTGTGTGCCGGGCTGCCGTGTGGGGTAGTCACTCTGACTCTGCCCGCCACCACCGAATTTACCTTTTTTCTTTACATGTTTCTGACTATTTTACAACTTTAATTATACACTAGACATGTGTGTGAGATATTATGAGGTTTTTCTAGTTTTGCTAGTGTTACAATTTAATTTAATTTATATTGTTATTCTATTTTGAGCTTTTAATGCATTTCTTTTTGTCGATATTTTTTTTACTTTCATAAATTATAAATAATGTAAAGTTATTTCAGGATCCAAGTAGTTTATTTAATTTTTTTGGTTAGGCTTAAGGAATCCAAAGATAATGAAATATATTTTAGTGCTGGACGTTTCGGGAGAGTTCGTCCCATCTTAAGCGTAGAGAATTGGATACATGGTATTATGATCAAACCGTATTTATTGATTGACGGATTTATTTATTCTCTACGCTGAAGATGGGAGGAAATCTCTTGAAACGTTCAACAATAAAATATATAAAATAATTTCATTATCTTTAGATTCGTTAAGCCTAACCAAAAAAATTAAATAAATGTTAAATACTTTACAAAACTCCCAAAATAAAATATAAAAATACACAGTTAATAAGTTTTTTTAGAATCCAAGTAGTTTATTTAAATTTTTTGGTTAAACTTAAGAATCCAAAGATAATGAAATTATTTCATATATTTTAGTGTCGGAGTTGCTCCCATCTTCAGTATAGATAATTACAAACTTTATCTAAATTGAAGACTATTTACACTTTTAAAAAGTCTTAATTTTTTTTTAATGTTGTGACGTCAATATAGAGGTGTTGGTTGATCTCAAACAGTAGAGATTTAAATAATTTTAGTCACATAAATGTTCTATTTTATTGTAATAATAATAATAAAATAAGTAAAAAAATATATGACTACAATTATTTACAATCTGTAATGTTTTCTATCCAGCAAAACCTCTACAATGACGTCACAACATTTTTAAAAATTCTTTGTGACTTAATGAATAACAAATAAGACTTTTTAAAAGTGTAGATAGTCTTCAATTTAAATAAAGTTTTATAAAAAAAAAAATGGTGAAAGACCCTATTGTCAAGGTTACATGGTATTATGATCAATCCGTATTTACTGATTGACGGATTGATTTATTCTCTACGCTGAAGATAGGAGGAACTCTCCCGAAACGTTAAACATTAAAATATATAAAATAATTTCATCATCTTTAGATTCCTTAAGCCTAACCAAAAAAATTTAATAAATTATAAATACCGTATAAATCTCTCAAAATAAAATATATAAATACACAGTTAATAATCTTATATCTTTAACAAATAACCTCTTGACACACGGGGTGGGAGGGGGTTAGTTTTCGATGAATTTTACTAGTACCCATAATTCACGGTAGTAAATTATGATTTCATAATTCACTTTTCTCGACCAATCACAGAGCCTGAGATTCATAATTCACTGTTATTTTAAACACGTGATGTGGATCACGTAACAACATCATTCTGTATTTTTATGTTGACTTCATTCTTAAAAGTTATTTCCAAATTTACAGGACTAAGGAGTAGAAAGTATTATACTATTTTATAGGTATAGTTTCAAGTATAGTGTCCATTGATACATTCTTGCTCTGCTTTCTTGATTTATAATTCGAATTAATAATTAACTTCCATATAAGCATAGACACTTTAAGCAATTGTAATTGGTTTTCTTAAAATAAGCAAAGAGATTCAAATAACAATTTTAGCTGAAACACCGTATCTCTATAAATTGCAATTGTGAATAGTTTTCTATAATGCATTCAAAATTTACTTCCATGTCCTCAAGGCTTTGTAACGCTAGCACTTCTACTAATTACAGACCAATCTCCATCTTGTCCACATTTGGGAAAATATTTGAGGCCCTTGTTGTGAAACAATTAAAGAGTACTATAGAAAATATTATCATCCCTGAGCAGAATGGTTTCTGTTCTGGGAAATCAATCTCCACGAATCTAATACCTTTCACTGAATTTCTATCTTCTAATATGGACAAGAAAACACAAGTTGACGTCATCTATACTGATTTCAGCAAGGCCTTTGATCGGGTACATCATCCTACACTAATACTTAAACTAGAAATGTTAGGAATTCATGGTTCTTTACTAAGGTGGATTCAGTCATATATAACAAACAGATCTCAGTTCGTATATTGTAATGGTTTCAAATCACGTTTAATTACCGTAACATCTGGCGTTCCGCAAGGATCCCACCTGGGCCCTATACTTTTCAATTTATTTATAAATGATATAAGATCATGTTTCAAACATTCACAATTTTTACTGTACGCTGATGATCTTAAGTTTTATAAAACTGTCACTACTCAATTCGATAGTTTGGAGCTCCAAGATGACCTAAATAGATTGCAGGAATACTGTAAAGTCAACTACTTGGCACTTAATGCTTCAAAATGTTACGTTGTAAATTATACAAGAAATCAATCATCAATTACTTATAAATATAAGATTGACAATACAACTATTGACAACAAATCAATAATTAAGGATTTAGGTATCATTTTTGATTCCAAACTATTATTTAACTTGCACATTGACCTAGTTGTAAAGCAGTCTTATAGAACTTTAGGCTTTATTCTACGTAATTGTAAATATTTTCATAAACCAGAAACTGTAATATGTTTATTCAATTCATTAGTTCGTTCAAAATTGGAGTATGGCGCAACAATTTGGAACCCAATGTATAATAAAAATATAAATTTAATTGAAAGACTTCAGAAAAAATTATTAAACGTAATCTGTTTTAAATTTGATCTTGAGATATCTGAATATGCAAACAGATTACATTACTTTCATTTGTCATCTTTAGAAAATAGGAGAATATTAATGGATATGATTTTTCTCTATAAGCTTTTCAACAATTTAATACATTCAAACAACATAATTCATTATTTTAACTTATATGCTTCTGAGAAGAATACAAGATCCAATAATTTATTTCAGCTTCCTTCTTGTAAAACAAATAATTATAAAAATTCTCCAATTAACAGAATTATGACCATATACAATTTAAAATTTCAAAATATTGATATTTTTCATTTGTCATTGACACAATTTAAACAGGCTTTAAAAAATGCACTAAATATAACGTAAATTTAACTTTTGTTTTACCTGTACAAGTATTTATAAGTATATCCTTTCATATTACACAATATTTTGTTAGTATTATAAATTAGTTAATTCGTATGTTTTCATTTATATCTTATATATCTAATTGTTAATATATTGTATAATTGTATGCACTTTCTATACACAATTTGTACAATACTTTGTATTGGAATTCGTGAGAACCTATCATTGGTCATTGTTGGCTGTTGGTTCTCCTCATTAAATAAATAAATAAATAAATAAATAAATAAATAAATTGTAGGTCGTCTGATGTCCTATGCATGATTCAATACACTGCCTCACTCTAAGAACAATACAGCGTGCAAATCCGAACTACATGACACATTAACTTATTTACATTACTAAATATTTGACACTCAATGTGCAATCACGCTCTAATTTATCGCAGCATCTTCCGAGGTTACAGCATTTCACACTACACGCCACACGTTGCCAAATCCAAAGCGTTGCAAGTGCAACCCAGTACACGGTCTGTAGGTACAACATGGCTCAATTATTCAGGTAAAGTGCATAACAAGCCGCGGTTGGCAACACTGGGCGCATGCGCACCGTTAGCGTGATGGATGGCACACAGGAGTGCCAACCGCTAAATCATATTGTGCGTCAGAGTGCGTGGAATTGCCTTCGTGGGATCTGGGGTGCTATTTGGGTTGTTGATGTGTTGTGGAAGTTTTGTGTGATTTATTTTTGAATGCAGAAATTCAGGATGGAATCTGAGTCATTTTGTTATAATTTGGTGAACTATTTACTAGTTATATCCTTTCTCGTGTACCTTTGTTTTTTTTTTTTAATTATATAGCGTTTTGCACAGGAGTCAGTCGATTTTACAAATATAAAATAAAAAAATTAATTTGAATAGCAGAATAAACTTTGAAAATTTTTTGCTGTTGCAAACTTGGCTTGGGATTTTTGTGCTGAGATTATCAAAAATTTCAGTCCTATCTTATTTAACACCGTGGCTGGTACCACGAGCTCTGTTTTTAGATGTTTTAGTCTCGGTTTTAGCGCTGTACAATGTTCCGAAATTATTTTATAAAAAAAATCATGACAAACAGCCAATTTCATATCTATCAAAGATTTGTGCAGTTTCTCTCCCATCATGAGGGAAAGTGTTCAAATAATGTGAAAATGAATGAAATTAAACAAATCAAAGGTAACTATCAAATTATATTACAATTCAAATAATTTTCAAATACATAAAAACCATAATAAATATTGTGGTAGTGAAAAAAATAGTATATACACCGCAGGAGAGAAATGCATTTTGTAACAAGGCGAACATTCAGAATACGATTTATTGTTTTACTGTCAAAACGATTTTAAAATATCAAATTTGGTTTGGTTATAAATGCTTCGAAAATCGTATTGACAGGAGTTCTTGATTAAATTTATTGCTACACAGGTATGTTAGAATTTTAGTTATCATAAATAGTCATTTGAGATTATCGCGTCAAATATTCTGAAATATGGGCTTGAGATGTCATCTAGAGTTGACAGAGTTACGGAGAGGCCTGGTCGAACTCTAGATTAAGTTTTAGTTTTTACTAAATTTTTGTGTTGGCTCTGTGAGAAAGGTTTTCCGTTTCCCTATTCAAAGTAACAATAAAATCACTTTAACACGTTGCTATGTTATTTTTAACACTAGTGTTAATAAGTGACATTTTTAACTTTAAAGCAACCGTTAAAAGGGTCACTTTTAACAACAATTATTTTTAGGAATTTTTAAACAGTTATTAATTTTTAACGATAACATAACATAAACATAGGTATATGTACTTCATTTCTGCGTAAGCAGAGTGCCACACCCATAATGGGTGAAAGGCGTGATGATACATTTATTTTGTTTTCATTATCCATACAAAACAAAATCAATGAATATTGAATACAAACATATTACTTCACAATAAAATAGCTTAAATAGAAATGCCAAGTTATTTTGCTTCTTCGTTGTGCTGTACATCTTAACAATATCTTACTGATTTTTCAGTTAAGTTTAGCAGACAATCCTTTAATATTTTTCCACGAAGCAAAATGCATTGAAAGCTATCTAAACCACTAGTTCCATTTACAAAATAAACCACAATCTACAGCAGCGTTCTCCGGCAGCTCCGTCGGCTCACACGTCGTCGCATGTATCTTATCAGGCTCTGTGTTCTGTGTAGTACAGAAGTGTCGTGAACACAGAGTACACTCGTCCTTTTTACACCATTTCCGAACGTTGGTAACACGAGTTTGTTATGTTTCATCGAGCCATGGCTGCAGCTGCGGAACTTGTGACTTTAATGTGGACTATCAACTGGAATTTTTAGAACAGTGCAGAGAATTCTTGCGTTATTTATGGTGTTTTGAGTGTGCGTGCATGTTATGGTCTCTGTTTTATACTGCAAGAGGAAATGGGAGTTTGACATAAATGTTTATGCGAATGCTGAGACATAAACTTCAACTGTATTTACGAAATAAATAACTTTCTTTCTCTGATTATATTGACAACAATGTGCTTCTCTGTAAAATAATAAAATCTGATACAGTATGATCAAACTGCTTCCATTGCTAGAATCTCTAAATTATATCTTTATTGTTCACGTTTTATTGCACATATGGACACAGAAGTCATCGAGAAAGTAGTCAAACGGATTCAGGGGACCTCGAAACATGAATTTTTGCAATAGTATACCTCAAGAATAAGAACTTCCTAAAGAAACGTCACTTTTGCAAATTGATATTTTTTTTACTTTTACCTTTACTACCTTCATAACGATAAATTTTGCGAAACGATGCAAAAATCTGAGATAATTTTGTTCATAATTGCAAATCCGAATACGAAATAATAATAATAATTAAAAAAATATGAAAAAGTGTTTGAAATGAGAAACATTAGAAACAATTGAGAAGAATAATAAACGGACTTTCAGTAAAAATATTTAATAAAAAAAACTATGCTGACGTATACTAATATTCCGACGTATTACGAAAGCGCTCCAAACGGCATTTTTTGTTGCAAAAGCGCACCAAAAAATCATTACAAAAGCGCACCATAATATATTACAAAAGCGCACCAGAGAATTGAAATTTATTCAGTGATGGAATAAAATTTCGATATTGTCGAGTAGACGTCATAATTAGGTTAGGTTAGGTTAGAATAGCATTTTTGCGAAAATCTTCTTTGAAAAACTTACCTTTAACTGACTTATAGAGACGATAACTTTCTAAAAGTTATATATTATATGTTACCTAACTAAAACAAAAATTGTTAAAGAAATATGGTGTTTCAATCAATTTACTTTAATTTAATTAAATGTAAGTCACTAATTCCTAAATTGTACAGGTGCGCTTTTATTACGTTTTTATGGTGCGCTTTTGTAATGTTGAAAAATCCGAATTTGGTCATACAGCCTAATATTCAGGTAACGAAATGGACCTTACTGCATTCATTTTTAAATTCTGAACCACTTTTATATTTACATTTATGCAGTAAAGTGAATAGATAAAAATTTTCAGCAATATAAAAAAATTGCTTTGAAATCCCTTTACGTCATACTTCAATTCTATATCCGTTATACATAAAAGTCATGTGGTGGACATACTAGTTGTTTTAATAGGTTATACTCGTTGAACGCATCGTAGAGCTAGTAGAAGTGCTGGCTAAACTGCAAAGGGTCATTCTTCCAATTACACTCAATACAAGTGAAATCCGCATGAGCCACTGATAACAGATGGCAGCACTAAAGGTGGAGCAATAGGGAAAACATTGCGTTCTTATATTTAAAAGCATTAGAATTGATGTAGGATTGAGTGTACAAATTTGAGTTATTTGTCGCAATAATTAGAAAAAAAGATGTTCATTTCTTTAATAGACATATATACATTTATTTGAATGAAGCATTTCGAACGATAGTGAAAAGAGAACCTACATAAAAATAAAAACCAAATCAGATTTTTTGCTTAGCATTGATATATTTCCTTGGTTTAGCTGGGCATATTATACTGTGTGGATATAAAATACATATCAAGAATAAAAGTAAAATATACGGCCTATGTTTACAAACATATAAATTAAAAGGCACACCACATAATATAAACATTT
This sequence comes from Poecilus cupreus, assembly GCA_963942605.1. NCBI lineage: Eukaryota > Metazoa > Arthropoda > Insecta > Coleoptera > Carabidae > Poecilus > Poecilus cupreus. Next base: position 23,893,301 of record OZ012718.1, read on the forward strand.
CACTCGAAAAAATTGTGCGCCAGTGGAAGTTTGCTCCGGCAAATGCAATCATATTTTCATCTGATTTCATTGCATTCATGGTGAAAATACACTTATTTACACTATGATCGCATTGTAAATTAATTTAGCAATGTTTATCTAGTGTGCCAGTTACTACCAAATTCTTTGCCCAACTGTTTATGGCCCATCATTCTCTGATATTTTAGACTCACTAGATATTTCATCCATTTTCATGTTTATGTTTGCCAGTACTTCTTTAAAAATATTGTAATAAATAAATACATAAATAGTACATATTATAAAGAAATAAAAATGATTAACAATTACATTCAGAATTATTCTTTCTGTCTTCCGTCTAATTATTTTGACATTTCTTATGTCAAACAGTCAGTGGAAAATCTTGGGTTGGAATAAACTCATGTTTAAGAATTCCTTTCTTATTGGCAGTTCGAACTATAAATATAATTCATTAGTTAATTTCAGTATAAAAAATTAAAAGCAAGAAATGAGCATAACAAACGTTCATATATGTCTTGACTTTTTTCCCACATTTGAAGCAATTTTCCACCTCCTTATTCTTTAGAAAATAATGTAATAATATTTCTGCACTAATATAATTGTTATATTGATGCATGAAATAATATATTTTTGATTTACTTGACATTTTGTTCACTAAAAATCTAAATCTCCATATACCACCATTACGAACACAGCAATGTTTTCCCTATTGCTCGTAATTCAAATTTAGCCACCAGATGTCAGCCACTTTGTTGGCTCATCCCAATAGAGTAGGTATAGAGAAAATCACCCCACATGTTACCAAGCAACCACGTTTTCGAAAACAAAAGTTTGTCCAATGTAATCTGAACCTCTTCTTTTATTGATTTCTATACTTCCTTGTAGAATTATCTTCTATGTAACGACAGTCCTATGAGCACCAGTGTTATTTGGTATTTGATTCTGGAGCAAATCGTCTTGGTAAAGTCAAAATCTCAATCTGTGCGACGGTCTTTGGTTACTATTGTAACCAAAGCGGCATCAGAGAGTTTCTTGTGCGGCCAAACTGCATTTAAGGTGAATAAGTGATTGATGTGATATTTTAACGTTAGATTCGAACACCAGCTGAACTGATGTAGTAAAGTGGGTAGTGCTTTAACACGCTGGACCACCGATTGTAGTATATTAGAAAGTAGAAATTAAGCAGTAATTGAATAGAAAATTTCCTGTTGTTGGAGAAGAACTCATCAATATGCTTCACTGCTCGAGCAGCAGGCATTCTTTGAATTCCCCATAAACGTGAAAAAGTAGTAGCAATTTAGTGGAAATAATTAAACCGTCCAAGTCGACCCGGTAGCCCAATTTTTTGCCGCAAATCTATCTCCCAGCCACCGAGATCAAATATCCTGCGCTGCGAAGACAATTTCCCAAGAATTATTTTCGTTTCATTCGTGATATTTTCATCCCTCCACGGGCTATCACGTGACCAGCCACCGGATGTTATTGGTCGGGAGCCTTCTAGAGTTCTGGATCCCTATCGAGAGTGCTGCCACCCTCCTCCAAGCGCAGCCATCGTTGATTTATTATTTCATATCTCCTGAATGGCAAATTCTTTGCGCATCGCCAGAACATACTGGCCATTTTAAATCACACTAACTGACATCTGGCCGAGTTTAAATTGCTTATAGTGGGGGGATCGCCATCATGTGGACTCGGCGTTCGGCCCCGGTGACGTAGTTACCCGTTCACGGTAATTTTGTTTCTGTTGGTGAACGCGATGATTTGAAGTTTAACTGTTTGCTTGTTTCTGTGTAAATTTGTTTTTATTAGTTTGATAACTTAAGTTATTGGAGTAATTTGTTTGCTTTGAGTTATATCAGCTATTGGAGATTTGTATTTGAGTTGGTGAGATTAGTTTTCTGATAGGTTAGCGCGGTTAATTTGTTAAATTACTGTTGAACACTTTCAGATTCGTAATAATATATTGTGCATTTATGCAACAAGTCTGTATGCTATCTGTTCCATGCGAAATGTGAAATTTTATGTCGAAAATCGAATGTTGATATTTGATTCCATTTTTTGTGCCTCTGTTCAAAAATACTAGTTTTACATAATTTAAAATCGTCCTGAAACTGCTTGGTTTCAGGTCTACACCGACAAAAACTAGGGACTTTTATAAGATTAGGGTTGACATCAACTATTTGTCAATTTTGTGCGTCGGTTTTGTTCAGTGTTTGGTGTTAGGAGGTTTCCATCAATTTTAGAGATAAATTGTTAACTGTTAGTTCAAATATAAGTAATTATAATTCAATATAAATAAATAAATATCAAGTAAATAAATGACACCGAATTTTCCAAAGAAAATTAATAGGTAAAGAGATCGTTCGGCATCATGAAAAAAATAGAGAACGAGAAGGCATTGGTTTGGTTATTGATTTTGTTTCTTCAGAGAATAAAAAAGATAAAATATTAATTTAATTATATTTATTTAATAAAAATAACATATTTTACTGTTTTTATATGTCTGATCCAACAAAAATAATTTGTTTATATTTATAAATACCCTGTATCCTTGTTTTCGAATGATCTGATATTACCAATAGAAAAAATTCCTAGTATTTCATATTTGACAAATAAATAATTAATTTCATTTAGACCGGGTATTTCCAATCTTAGATAAACTAGAGAGTAAATGTATCAGTGGTATAAACAAAAAGTATTTAATCAAAATCATAGCTTAAGCGATGATTATTATTCTAGCTAGCATCTTTTGAACAATATTTTTTGTTTATTCCACTGATTATTTTTTGACATTTCTTAAAACCAATGATATGCTTCATTGTATGTCACGTGTCTGCATTTTAACCAATCAGGTCATTATTATACTTGTGATTATTTCCAGAAATAATCTCTGTAGCTTTTTTGTTTTTGTTGACAAATGTCAGATGTCAGATAGTTAGCATCAACACAAGTGAAAAATTCAATAAATTATAATAGTATATTCTACAACAAGTAATGGGAATGGCACATATTCCACGCGAGCAAAAAGTTTGTAGTCCGAGCCGAAGGCGAGGGCTATGGTTTGCGAGTGTGGGATATGCCATTCCGTTACACGTTGTAGACTATACTTTCTATAACAAGATTTTGGAAATATTCAAAAAATGCAAATATAAAACTGTTGTAAACGTCAAACTCAAATAAATCAAATTAAAACAAACAGACGTAACCACAGTAACTGAATCAAGATACTTCATATATCGCGCTAATACGAGGGTTGCCTTTTATATTTCGGGATTCAGCAATCCTAGTGTTGCTATCTGGCAACTGACGTTCCTATAGTAAAGTTTGGCATTTTTGACAATATATTTACTAAGAACGTATAGACGTACGAACACTTTTTGTGTAGTTAACAGTAATTTGAAAAATTCATGTCGGCCAAAAAATGGATTTAAATCGTGAACATTTTCGTGCGATTATTTTTTGCTACTTTAGACGTGGATTAAGTCAACAACAGTGCATCGATGAACTTAATTCGATTTTAGTCGATGAAGCACCATCAGTGACCAGTTTTTTTTTGATGATTTACTGAATTCAATCGCGGCCGTAGTTCGCTCAACGTCGAGTTTCGTGAAGGTGGTCCAAAATCGGTTGTTGTTCCGAAAAACATTGTTTATGTGCGCGAACAGATATTGCACGGTCGTCATGTAACATATCGTGAGATTGAAGCAACCTTGGACATTAGTGGGACCAGCATACATACAATATTGCATAAACATTTGGCTGTAAAAAAAAATTTTTCACGTTGGATCCCACATAATTTGACAATCGCTCAAAAAAGGGCTCGGGTCAATAGGTTGCAAGAAATGCTCAAAAAATACGATCGCCGTGCTTCAAAACATGTATATGACATCGAGACAGGTGACGAATCGTGGATCTATGCGTATGAGCCCGAAAGTAAACAACAGTCGACTGTATGGATCTTCTAAAGCGAGCCAAACCCAACAAAAGTCGTTCGGGCACGAAGCACTTCGAAGCAAATGGTCGTCTGTTTTTTCGGAAAAACTGGACCTGTCTTAATCTTACCATTGGGGTAACGTAGAACGGTCAATTTTGAATGGTACACAACCATTTGTTTGCCAGAAATCTTCGGAGAAATAAGAAAAACCAACCGCTGAAAACGGATCATTCTCCACCTCGACAATGCGAGCTCGCAAACATCGGCTGAGACAAGGAAATTTTTGAGCACTCAAAACGTCGATTTGATGAGTCATCCGCCGTATAGTCCATACTTGACACCCAATGACTTCTTTTTATTCCCGAATATTAAAAATAAATTGCGAGGTCCACGTTTTTCGACATCTGATGAAGCGGTCGATGCGCTCAAAATGCATGTTTTGGAGGTACCTCAATCGGAATGGAAAAAGTGCTTCGAAAATTGGTTCACACGTTGCAAAAGTGTATTGATCTACATGGTGAATATTTTGAAAAGCAATAAAGCCATTTTCGATGATAAATATTCATTTGTTTTCTCTAATCCCGAAATATAAAAGGCAACCCTCGTATGCGGCTCTGATTCGTCGAAAATATTCCATACGCGGCGTATGGAATGTTAGTGATTCCATAACAATTTTTAGTTGTAGAATGAATAGTTTCCAAAATAGTGTTATAGAAAATAATTTTCCTAGAGCTTTCTCTATCTTGTTGCCTGGCAGCAAGTTTACGAAAGATCTGTCAAGATATTTTAAACTTATTCTTACTATCTTGTTAAATTATTACTGATAAATTTATTCTAAAGTTTATCTGTGGTTGGAAATACTTTCCCTTAATAAAAAATAAAAATAATAAGAAAAATAATGTGTATCACACGTCCAGGAACTGTTTTGCGAGTGCTCGTAATTTGCAAGCTTCTCGGCCTGTCAAAATATACTCGCACTCGCAAAAGTGTAGTTTCTGGACTAGTGATATAACTATTACGGTAATCGTGTCACTGTAAGGACGTGACAAGCAGCGCGACCCATCCACCAATATACTTGTATCTACGCATCTGCCTCATGTCAAATAATACGAGTTAATTTATGTATGTTTAAAATGGTAAATATATTTAAGAAATATTATTTGATCCGTGTAAAGCTTTATTTAATTCTTGTGAACCAAATAAACGAAGCTGCTGTCGGCGTGTTTATATTGTCCGATTGGTTATCCACTCATAAACCACGCGAAATGATCACAATTATGACAGCAGCGAGCAACGCGAGCCGAAACAGCTTTATCAATACCATCCCTTTGTTAGAATCCAATCAAAAGCCGAAATACGAAATACAATGATCACAGACGCACAAAGCAATCAGTTTATTCGACACGCGAGAGCAGCATTCAGCATTGTGTTGTTCTCAGTCACCAGCTGCTATTTGCTAGCAGTGGCGGACTGGCTTGTTACAATGACCCTGGCAGGAAAAGTATTCACTGACGAATAATAAATAGATAAATACATAAAGCATATTATGTAAATGTTCTCCGTCTACATTTTACCTCCTGCCACATGTTTTGGCATAAATCAGGCACACCGTGTCACAAATTTAAAGTTCTGTAATCACACATGAGCAAGATCACATGTACGAAAAACTAGATTTTTCCCTTTCGAGTCCTTCAAACCGCTTGCTTGTATCACATCAGGATTTTTTATAAATCAATATGAATGTTTTAGCTATTTAAGAGATATTTTTAAAAACTCATATCTTTTGCAATTTTGGACATTTTTAGATGATTCTTCGACGATTCTAAAGCTTAAAAAGTAATCTTTTAAAATGATTACGCGTTTGTATCATTATAATTAATAGATAAGAAGTAATGCCATCTGAAAGTGGAGTTAAATTGCCGAAAAATGCGGAATTTTTATTTTGATCTACACTTGACCAGTACGTTTATATTTTAGCCCTTTATGTTGTAAAATATTCAAAATAAAATCTATGAAACGTCCGTTAAAGTTTTATTTTTTCTTGTTTAAAATAAATTGGTCTAGGCTCTGGAATCTAGAGCAACAAAAATTTATTAACATGGAACGCAAAGGTGCATAATAACTCATTTTTTAAATTTCAACATATGTAAAATTTACATTATAATAAATAAATATATATAATGAATATTTTTAATAGATTGCTGTCGTTTTTTAAAACGTCATGTCATGAAATTTATCGCGAGAACTTGTTAAATTATATCTGTGGTTTTGAAGAAAAACAGGTTAAGTCACTATTTCCATGATTTTGAGTTATTTGCTTTTAAAGTTTCACACATCACTTTCATAAATACCCTAAAATGATTCCGAATATCTATCTGATATCAATTGTATTTTAAAGAAAAGTATAAAAAACGTGCCCAACTCGACAAATTGATGTATACATTTTAATATGCATCTAAATGGAACTGAACTCGTCTTTTTCCCCTAAAAATGACACGGAACTGGTTTTTTCTCAAAAATGACACTATACTGGTTTTGTTTTGTCCAAATTATGCAAAATATATAACATCGTTTTGAGATCAGGACATGAAAATATACATAAATCAATCCCAAGTTTACTCGTTTACAAGTTTAAAACGTCGCGGGATACGGGATAAATACTGTTAAAAAATGGGACTGTCCCACCAGAAGCGGGACGTCTGTTACCTTATGGTTATGCGCATCGCAATACTGCCAACCAAATGACCGGTTATTTTCTGAACAGACCTTATACACACTCACAGAGATATCATTAAGAAAATAGTGAAATTACGTATTATAAAAACTGCATTTTTTATATTCCCGAACGTTTTTTTAGCCTTTATTAAAAACAAGGTTCAACTTGTTCTCTAATTCAGATGCAGATTTAAAAACTCATCAACATTTATTTGAAACAGTTTTCTTTAAAATCATTAACGAAACAGGAAATTGCACACGTTTTATTAAACATGTAAAACGTCTATATGACCTATAATTGACAAGTCATGTACATTTTGTCCGCGATATGATGACCGGTACGTCATTAGTTTCTGAACTAATAATTAACAGTTATATGTATTGTTTGTCTTTACATACAAGCTTGTTCAATCGTTGGTTCATTTTTCGTGTGTCTAATATGTCCATCTCTTTTCCATTACTTGAAAAGAAAAAGGATAGATGATCATTTCACGAACGGAATAAATAGTAATAATAATAAGTATAAATAATAATTAAACATTCCAAAAGAAATCATAAGAAGATACGTACACTATCGAAAACCACAAAACAGTATTATATTTTTGTTACCTTGAACAACCTCGAGCTGAACTGTTAAATTTACACATCAAAATAATGTAAAATCGTTTATTCTAAAACAGTGAGGCGATTTCGACTGGCACTGGGTAGTCCTTGGTCACAGGAATAGTTAGTAAATGGAGTAACCAATTGATTTCGACTGGCACTTGTATTACGCCGTATGTAAACGGTGACAGTTCTGGTATATCAAATCAGTAACATGCTCGAGAACTCGGTACGTCCATCGGTTAGTATTCTGATTGGTTGAATTTCACTTGTTGTGATTTCAAACTAGTACGGTGTCATATTTTTCATGATTTCTGTCAAATTTGATTGTTAAAATCTACAGCGCGTTTTCAGAAACCTTTCGGTTATTGATTAAAACCAATCAAACATGTAACCGGCAAGTAGCCAGTGCCAGTCGAAATCGCCTGCGGTCTTCGTTTGAAATTATTAAATTAATCCATTATCATAACTATTCAATGTTGAAGTAATTTATGATAATGGTACCTTTAAAAAATACTATTTAACTTTTTGTCATTAATAAATAACTCTTAATTTGTATATATAAAAGTGTACTATTAACTTGTTCACCATGACTATTTAAGAATTTGTATGACTAAAATCTTAAGCCATACGAACATTTTTGATGACGTACTGATGAATCACATCGCGGACAAAGTGCACCAGCCTGTATGTGCCAAAGTAAAAAATAGCGACTTCTCGTAAACTTTCCGCCAGTCCGCCGCTGTGCACTGGTCGTTCTTTAGCGACAAATAGCGTTTAAATTGGTGAAATTAATTGGGCGTGTTGTGCACTCCACGCAGATTTGATTATGATCTGAGTGCGGCCGATGAGGACGCGATGCGATGGGATGCGCTTGTTCCTGTTCTGTTGCTTGTTTAGCGCTGCTATTTGTTGCTAAGTGATTCTTCCCTGTCACTGTGGATGGTCTGTGGGATTCTGATTGTCCCTTTGTGCCCGTGAGAACGTAATTTTGTACCGCAACTCTAGCCAGTTTGTTCATATTGTTTGGACGGGAATTAGTTTGAAGTAATGCTGGATTACCTAGATAAATTTCAGTTGTTTACAGAGGGCTTTGGAAAATTCAATAGTTTTATTTTAGACTTAGTGACATGGGAAATAACGAATTGTATGTTCCGTAAATAAATGTATGTATAGAACCAGAAAAAAGTTGTGGTTAACCGTGGTTGCTGATTTTTGTGAGTTTTTATGGAACTAAAAACCATTTCACTTGTTTGACGTTTATAGAAGACATTTAACTTCAAATTATACTTGACATTTGGATGCTTTTGATTGAAACAACACGATAAGCGAAAAATTAAAAATGGATAACGATAGTGACACTTGATATCACATATGTTCGTTCTATGGAAGAATTTATAATTTCATCTGATAGGTTCGAGTATAATTTGAACAGACGACTTTACATGTACATACATACTTCCATTATTATTTCGTTAATTTTTTTTTATTCCTACATCATTTGTTCTTTGTATATAAATTATCAATATGAAATTTTTGAAGTTAGTTTTATTTGTGATAGTAGCGTTCCTATCGGGAATAAGTTGCACAGAAATTTGTTTGAGGAACTGCATTTCACAAATAGTTTCTTTGGCACTTTTCAGAATGTATAGAGCTAACAACCACAAAACCAGTGGTACCGCGGTTATACCGGTTACAATTACGGAACACGCTAATTATTTTCATGTTTCCATAGAAATATATTTGTTTCATTCCGACATTTTACTGTTATTTTATAAATTATGCACACAACATAATAGCAAAAGCAGTGAATTGTAGGAATATTTTTAACTAATGAAACATTACATAAACCATAATCATGTCTACGTATTCCTCGTTACTGAAAGTATTAACCATTTTGCACTTAACATACTTTAACGTTTAATGAATTGATTTCAAATAAATTTTAACGGAGACTTGTTTCTAGTGGTGTTTTTATTTTTAAGTGGCTCTCAACCATGTGGAAAGTTATTTCTGTGCAATAAAGGAAAAAATTAAATAGCCGTAACTTTTATGATAATACAATACAATTAATTTTTTAAATTAAACATGGTTCAACTAACTTTAAACTTTAAAGTATTCCCAACTCTAGTAACTGATTCGAGTAAAATTTGTTGTAACTTTTTTGTTATTACATTTTTATCAAAAATTTATTAAGAGAAAGACTTTATTTTTCCCCTCTCCCCTAGCTACACGTTTAGATACACCATCTGACCTAAAAATGAGTATAAATTCTTAAATTCACAATCGATTTTAGAAACCAATTCATTTCTGTCACACACGATGAGGAGTTCATTTTACAGATGTAACCTATATATTTTCCCACCGCCCCTTCCGTTTCTATCCCCTGACCACATCCGCGGTGCAGGCACCCCGCAGAAAACAATAAGAATAAGTGCGCCGGTCACAGGTTCCATTCTAGTTCCTGTTGATATACGTAAAAAATGAACGAGGAAAGTTCGGGCTCTAAATTACACAAGCGGCAAAAGTCAGCCGCGAAGTTAAAAACTTTAAAGACCGAAAACACAAATGGGGTCGAAAGGAAGATTTAAAAAATTCATTCGGGCAATAAAGGAAGCGCCACGCGATATACTTTACGCTACCAACATCGGGAATGAACGTCCACTCCAGGAGTACTCAAACTATTACTGCCCAAGTGTTTTTTAAAGAAAAAGTTCAAGAATGTATCGAGAGTTCATGGGTACAAGTCGCGCTACTCTAACTTATGAACAATAATTTATTTTCTAAATTGAACTGACAAAACTATAAATGTGATCATAGGACTTATACACTGTAGTCAAAAGTAAATTTAATAGTATTAATACCTTTACAACTCAACATAAGCTTCATTTGTTTTGAATTCAATATTTTATAGTTTAAAAGGGGGAAATCGTTAGAAACTTTTTATTTTGTCGGATAAATTTCTGTTTGTACGAAACGAAAAGTGTTACTTTATCCACTAGTGGAGAAAGGTAATAGCTATTAACATTCCTAGTGATGTTATGAGTATCGTAACTGCCGCAGATGTCAGTTGAAATCCGAGCTCGTAGAGCGAGGATTTTAAGACATCTAAGGTCTGTTATGACTCATAACATCCGTGGTTTGTTCAATAGTTTACCGGTTTCAGAATATGAAGACGTTAATGTCATTAATAAATATTATTTATTGAAATTCTTTTATGAAAAACGTCTGTCATAATTTTAGAAGGTGATCAAGTAAGTCTGTTTGTTTTTGTTTAACACCATGGTTACACTTCTTTTGTATCATATTTAAAATTATTTTTTTACTTAAACGTCAAATGTGTTCTTCATGGCTAGATAAAAAGTGGATTTTGGCGATGTTGAATTGCCTGAGAATATTTGGAACGCAGCAGGTGAATCTCTGAACAGCTTAATTCCGTGTGTATTAATAAATAGCGTTATATTATCATTGTGTATTATTTTCATTTTCTTGACAGTTTTGACAGGTCAGTAAGGTAATATTACCCTACAGAATAGAGTTATGACATACTTACCCTGCCTACTTTTGTGCATGTAAAAATAGGTTTAATCTCCTGAAACCGGTAAATAACGTTTTATCACTTTCAAAAAGTTACCTTCCTATTTTTCCGCTGCCAAACGATAAAATTGTTTTTTCTTTATGGCTTACTTTATATTTGAGTTTAATTATCTTTTTCTACGACCGAGCAGAAAATATACATTTCCAACTGTTAGTTGAAAGCAGAAAATTGACGTTCCGCTTGTGAAGCGGCAATAAGATTTTTTTCTAGTAGAATAGAAAAATGGACAGTTGTTACAGAAAATTTTAATTTTCAAAGAAAACAGTTCATGATACTAGTAGGTAATATTTAACAATAGTATCTTATAATAACAGCAAGTTTACTTTTAATGACCAGTTAGGCATATTCCTTCTCATACCTATTCTTCGACTATTCAGGTAATAGATTTAATATAACATTCTTTGCAGCTTCTTTGATGAGTGGTGGAGTAGATTTCAATTCACATTCGTCACTATCCGTAATTTTATGATGTTTCACAAAATTTTAACGTCATAATTGTATTCAAAAATTAATATCTGCCATGCGATTCAAACAAATAACAGAAGAAACAGTATCCATCACCTTGGAAACGGTTTAACATGGCTAACTGTAAAATGGATCGGACAGAAAATAGCAAATATAATATTTTCATCCAGTTTTTTAATCATTATTCAATCGGTCGTAGAAAAAATAGTGTGTGTTTCTCGAACAGAAAGTGTCCTTGCCGCTTATGTATGGTTGCTGGTCTCGGCTGTCAATGTCTATGCGCAAGCGGAAATAGACTACTTTCTGCTCTAGATACACAAATAACTATTCCAATTTATAATTATTACTATTTTTAGGTCATTACAGATATAATTATCTTTTCAATTTTGTCAAATTCGTTTTACCTCCCGCCACATTCTGAAAGGGAGGTATAAGAATCATGTTAAAAATTCTGAAGTGAGTTTTCAGTGCATGAGCATGTTTTAGGGTCCCTAGAATACGATTTTTACCTTTTGTCGATGATGTCTTTGTGTGACATTATCGCGAAAATGAATAAATTGTTTACTTTCTCACTTGATTATGAATAACGTTAAATGTTTGCACGAATACAATTTCATTTACATGGATAAAAACTGAATTTTAGATATTTTTCAATGTCTTTTTTGCCTTTAGTAAAAAAATAAAATTGAAATTTGTTCACTGATACAGATACAGTTATTAAATCTCTTATAATTTTATTTGTAACATTTTTACCTAAAGTCATGAGAGAAGAATGAAATTACATAAGTATTATTTAACATGTGACGCCTATGATCGGCTGAGTCAATCACCAGTCTGTACATTACTGACATATTTTCACAACATATTTCATTAGTGATATCAACTGAAATTCAAACGAAAAGTGTACACGGTAGTAAATATCAGCATTTAAATAAATAACATAGAGGAATATCTTAATATAGTTGTAAAGAATGATGTATCAAAGTTTATTAGGTTCTTTGCTTATGATTTAAATGAAAATCAGTAAATAAAACCATAATAATAAAGAAGTCGCAATATTATTAGTAAATTCAATGAGGTAACATAATCGTCTTTCTCGTAAATTATAGGTGTTAGACGTTGAAACTAAAGATTACTTTGGATTACTTACAAACAGAATTTGTAAAACTTGTTCTCATTAAATACAAGATTCCTTATTTAAATTAACACAAATGCCTCTATTTAAATTTACATTTTATTTTTAAATATAAGTTTCATTTTATGTTCGTTATACATTTATATCATATTCATTGATAATTGAGAATAGTATTTTACGAAGACAAATAATATAATATAATTTTTTTACTATTGTGATATGATATGAAAAGATAGTTGAGAATTGGGCCTTATATTTGGAACATTATTCGATATTTAAGAATATTAATTATATGAAAAAAAGCTTTCAGAACTCATAGTATAACAAATAACAATAACTGGGTTTAAGTTCTGTAAATATTTATTAATAACACAACGTTTCGACAGCAAAATGCTGCCTTCTTCAGGTGTCGAAATGTTGTGTTATTAATAAATATTTACAGAACTTAAACCCAGTTATTGTTATTTGTTAATATGAATTATGTTCATTATATCATAATTAAATTCGCATAGAGAAACTAAATATGTATCAATAATTACAGATTAGAAAAAAGCATATTGTCAAATCGACATAGCTTTTCAGATATCAAAATACTAATTAAAGCAAAAGCGTAAGCGTAGCTGCACAGACAAAACCGATTTGCAAAAAATGGAAAAAAGTTCGTATTGACTGCAGCAGCATTTACGGCATCCCAACAATTCAGATAGAATACGAATCCATTTTCCGTAATCTATAATTGATGAGAATTGCTACAACAATGGCATTTGCTGCGTGTTCCTCGAACGCTCACACGACGTTATTGCCACGTTCCCGGTACGTTACGGCATGTTGTTCCAATATCAGTTACGTTTAATGTTAATAGACAGCGGAACGAATTTATTAGACGTAACGTGTCTGCGTATTACCCACCCCTAGCTCTGGCACCCTCGGTCTACACTTCCCTGCTAAGCTTACATAATTAATATTCACAAATATTGGAGTTAGGTGCGATCCGTAGTTATTAATAGCGGGCTGCTTAGCGGGAACGGAACCGGCCATTAACATGGGGATTTACTCGTTGTTACTAAAAAATATATGGTGGTAGTCCTGCTAACCGGGTAAATAATGATCCGGTTCGATCTAAACCAATAAGTGATGCTGGTGTAGCAGGATTGCTACAGGCTATCCATATTTATAAGTATTGCTAGATTTTTCTTCTGTATTTACAGGTTTTGGATACTCTATGTCTATAAAACGCCATTTTATAAATCCTTTGGATTTTAATATATTTGGGGAATGGAACACTTCAAGTATGCAAAAATAAAAAAGAAACTCAATTTTGTAACAAGGTGATGAGTCAGAATACGATTTATTGTTTTACTGTCAAGACGATTTACAAGATAAAGTGGCAAAATGTGTTTGTATTTAAAATATTTTACTGAAAGTCGACTTGGCAGAGATTCTTAGATTACATTTATTGTCACACATGCTTTGTTAGATTTTTAGTTTTCAGAAATAGTCATTTGAGATTATCGCGGCAAATATTTAGTCTTGAGGTATCATTGTGGTGATTTATTTATATATCCGGGTAAGGCTTGGCTAAACCCTAGTTTAAGTGATTTTTAGTTTTTAAGTAATCTTTGGGTTAGCCCTGAAAGACCTTCCCAGTAGTTGGTTGCGTTTGTCCAACACAAAAAGAGAGCTGTTTTTGCTTTTGAATAAAACAGACGTGTCCATACGTCTGCAATGTGGTACGATGGAGTAACTTTATATAACTTCGGTTGTTTGGTAATTGTAATTGTAAAACATATTCACACGTGTCGTCGCTTATAATATTTGTTAAATTTATTATTCATCATTTCGCTTATTCATTTTCTAGCCTTTTTTCAATATTGAATAAAATATTCAGTATTTTATCATCCTTCAACTCTGTCTAATTATTATGTCCCTGTTTTGCTTGTATTTTATTCTTCTCTAGCTCGTCCCCTGCGCTACAACATATTATCAGAGAGGAAATCACACACAATGAACGAAAAAATCTCAGAACAATTAAATATCTCTAGAAATACTGGTAGAATCGAAGAACAACAAAATACATGTTCAAATGTTTTGCAAGCGATATTCAGTGACATTAAACTTGACAATGTTGATATGTTAAATAGAAACTCCGATATTTTATTACAGATTCAGATTCTCCAGGAAAAATTATAACTACTGGGGGCGGGGCGGGGGGCAACTTTGAAATCTGTCAAGGAACCCACAATTTTTTCCGAGTTGGATTCTCCAGGAAAATATATAAAATACATACATTTTCACATGTTTTGTTTTAAATTGAATGCAGTTTCCAATATTGTAGGTGTTACAAAATAAAAGAAATATGCATAGAAATTTTTTCCAAAATCTGACAATATCTTTGTAAGTACGTATCCAGATTCATAAAATGGAAAACGATTTGCTTCAAAATGTTTCTGAGCATCTATGTATATGTTTTTGTTGTCGAATGAGTGTATGGTGTCTTTTCACTAGAAGTATGTACAATGTATTTCGTAACGAAGAAAATTATTAAAAAAAAAATTAAAATTTAGTCAAAATACTCGTAAATTTTAGTTATGACAACTAGTTGTAAAGGAATCTGATGATGACAGTTGAATATCCGACTACCTACAACAACCAGGCTTTATGCTTTAAGGCCCTCAAATTTACTATTAATTCAATGTGGAACGTGGAATAGAACTTAAGATTACATACCTATTTAATTATTGCTGTCAACGTGAAATCTTATCAATAAATTTTGACAATATTTAAAATAATCGAGTAAAATAAAATAGTACATTCCTTTTCCTACACGAGTATGAAAGTTTGTAACATTATCACGATATTATTTCCGAATTAATTTATTTTAAAAAAGATGTCTTCATTTTACTAATTCAGTATGACTATGAGTATCCTAGCAACTAAAGCTACAAAATAAAAATTGAACAATATTTTTCAAAACTGTTACGTTTCAAAAATTTATAAAATAAAACTGAAAAGTATGCACCTGTACTGAAATGAAATGACCTCTGTAAATACACACAAAACAAATTCATTTTTCATTATGCTTGCAATGTACATCATTTTCCTTGTAACAATAAACGTACAATGAGCAGATTTCCAAGTGGTCGTAGAAAAAATAGATACCAATGGACCACCCGGTAGAAAAAAAATTCAATAACCTAGCAGTATTTAATATACTCCTTATGTTACAGTTTTCGAATTGATTATGAGATCAACAATTCGAGTCTGACATCCGTCACATCCGACAGTTTCCAACATCTGATGCAGATAATCTTGTTTATAAAAAAAAAACTGATCTACTTACACACTTACAGGTTAGATATAGATTTCCCGGTAAATATTTAGGCATTATAATTAATTGGCATGATTTAATTAGTGCTTAACCTAAAGTTAAACATCTAAATACAATTGTGATTGGAATAATTGGTTTGCAGGATTACATGATTGTTATAATATAATAGATGATTGGATGCATGAAGGGCGATGCCGGTGTCGCGTCTGTCTACCTACAGAACATCAGCTTAGATAATTGAAATTGTGTAAGGTTACCCGATCGATTCAAGAATCCTATTGGCTTACAACTACAAGTTAGTCAAGTGCTTGGTGCGTACACCGAACATGCACTAGGTACAGTTACTTCGTACTACAAACTTCAATGCAATTCAATTAAAATTCAATTTATTTATGAATGTAACCCAACCTTACTAAAACATTGGAAACCTTAATCGGGTTTGCATTCAATTCCTTATTATTCAAAGCGGAGTTTCCTGGAAATATAAAGTACTACTTTATACTTGATTGTGCAGCTATTTTTATTTCTAGGGAACTCATTTTCCCTCATAATACACGCAGGTAAGTTTCACAAAAGGTGTCATTACTAGTTACTATTAAGAATAAAATAGCTAATTACGTATCAATTATGGGAACGTTATGTTGCCGGAGAAGTTTTTGACAGGAAACAGTTTTTGTCAGGATCTTGCAAGCGCTGTCATGGAACGCATCCGAGAACCGAGTTTACGTTAGATGACTGTACAATAGTTTTTGTTCGAAACATATAAAACTAATAATTAACACAGTTCATACAAAGAAACGAAGTTGTTCCAAGAGCTAACAATTACTAATTGTCAAAGTTGCACTATAAATACAAACACACATAATAACTATATCGATACAAATTATGATATATTTAGTTATTATTTTACAATCATCACTTACCGAGATCCTACACCCACAATGGGTAAAAGGCGTGATGATATATACTATTTTATCCAACACCCACCGATAAGGCTTTAGCTATGGTTATTTGAAATAAGTAATGTCCAACAATACTCATGCAGTGAGAGAATAATAGAGAAGTCATGGAGAATATAATTGCTGATGAATGATTTGTTATAAATGTCTCTGGACTTCTTCGGAATTAAATTCAGACATGCTTCTTGTGATATTTAGAGGTATTTCCACATTTCGGGTTCGTGACTAAACTTTTTCTTTCGTGACTAATATGTCAAATTCCACACTAGTACAATAAATTACTATTACATTATTATCTTGTAAAAACTTTTATAATTCGAAATCGATCGAATATATCTAATAATCATATTATTAAAACTAAGTTTTCTAAACTACTATCAAACATAATTTATAATTTGTCCCTTATATAAAGTAAACTTATATAGAGAATTGAATTTGTTTTGTATGTCAACTAACTTCCACTTCCCAATTTTGCAAATAAAACCACTGCAATGTCGCATTATGGACAAACATTTATCCATCCACTCACATATTTGGTATTTATATGATTATAAAATAAAAATCATTATAAAGTGTTTATTATTTCATATAGGAATCCAATACATCGAACATTTGATTAATAATAACCAATATATGGGATGTCGGAGATTTAACAAATAAAAAAAAAAGATTTATGTGCGGGGTGTGATGCTGCGTCAAGTGTAAGAGATCGTAAAATATTAATGATATTTAAAAATCGATTATACAAACTTGTAATTTTTCTTTAAGTTTTTTAGTATGTGTTAAAAACTATTGGAGTCTGCATTGAATATAAATGAGTAATGACTAGTTCTAGTTGCACCAACGTTCCTTAAAATTTAAGGACTACTTAAACCGCTAAGTATGACATAAAACGTTGCACGAAATTTTATGGTACGCTTATATATCTCTAAGTAATGCTTAAGATAAGCAGTTAAAATCGGAGGCTTTATGTCAGTGTTTAAATTATATTTGTGCCACATGACAGTTGAGTTCTGGTTAAGTGGTTAAAAATGATGAACATATATGATTTCAATTATAAATTTTGAATTACATACGTCGTCCGCGACATATACATAGATGAGCGGACCGATTATTTTTATTAATTTTCTGATGAGAGGTTTAGATTGACGAAGCAGTGTTGAATATCATAAGACAAATAGTTTGTGCTAGGATCCACGGACAAGGTGGAATCTGACGGTGTAACTCAAAAGGAGTACATTTTGGCGCCACCTATAAGACGCAGTTTTTAATATTTCAATTTAAAAAAATTGGTAATCATAGATGGAATTTGTACAAATAAATGGCTAAAACCGATTTTGTTCGTGTGCATTCCTTGTATGAAAAAAAAAATCATCATGAAAAACGTCTTCAAAATCACAATCAAAGAGACATAAGTAACGAGTAGTAAATCATTTATCTTTTATCCAATACATAAAACAGTATAAGAATTAACACAGTAGTTACATTCGCTGTCAGTACTTTCGATATTTTTGTCTCATCGACCTTAAACCGGGCACCCATTTTAAATACAGCGATAAATTTGAATAGTGTTTCATCAAGACAAGAAATCTTATCTTTATGATCAGTTCTTGTCTTGGGCTTAATTTTGAAGACAAAAAAATTATCAATTTCTTGTCTTGCTCATTTCTTGGCAACGTATTTCTTGTCTTGTTTAAGAATTCTTGATATTTCTTGATTTTTGACATTTTAGGGGAATCCCCTTTCTCTATCGTTTTATCCAATCCGAACGCTTGTAGCGTTGGCTACACATTTTATAAATTATCAAATTCACATATTTGCGGCATAAAATTTATGTATATTTATAAAATCTTGTGTTGCATATTTATATAACTTTTATCTTCAGATGGTTTTAGAACATGTGTACGTGGGTACATTTGTGGATCGAACCTCCAAGTTATTTTACTGACAAATATATACCATATTTTATATTTTAATCATAAATACGGAATGGAAAAATTTATTATCAAGATTTGAAGATTTCTTGACAAGAAATCTTGATTCTTGATGATACTTTCTTGTCTTGTCTTCGGAAATAAAACATACTTCTTGTCTTGGTCTTGTCTTGATTTCAAGACTAAATTTGAATAACTTATAGTTGAATTGCAAAAAACAAAACAAAAACTTATTTCACCTACACTATAAAAGTTTCTAAAATTTTTCATGGTACAAATACGTTTACCTCTCCGATATTCATTTTACAATATTTAACCCTAAACTAACTAAACTAAACATGCTTGTCATTTGACAGATAGAACAACGTCACTGACATAGTATGCTCTCTTTTTTATGGTTATTAAGACTCACCAGCGAATACTGAACGGACATCTTCTCAGAAGTGCACTAAGACTTAAATATTGGGACCATGAAATATTTTAAATGTCGCTACTGTATTAATTCTTACATTGTGTACATAGCAACATAAAAAAATAATCGTACTCACTAGATTACTCCACCAATTTTGAGTAACTTTTTAAATATTTAAGGAACTCTTAGTATAAAGGATGCTTACATATTTTAAGTATCTATGAAGCAACAGGACACAAATTACTTATTTGTTACTGAATTGAAGGACCTCAAAGAAACAAAAATTACCTTTATAACATTCCAATTCTTTTACAAATGTTGTAGACATTCTCCATAACCTTTCAACTACATTTCAGATCACCAATCCATAGTATAGTTCAAAGAAAAATGTCTTATTTATATGTGAATAGCAAGCATCTCTTTGTACGTTAAGGGCTCGCGAGAATAAAAACTCCCGAGGATAAAAACCCAGCAGGGCGAAGCGTCGGCGGGGTTGACGCGTCTTATCCGCGCATCCACATAAATAATACCACCGCGCCACTTCACCACTTCCGCCGCGTTCTTCTTCTTCTTCTCGAGGCGCGGTGACGTGGTGTGTACACCGGGTGTCTTGTACATCGCGCATAAATATCATACAAGCGTGCAGTAACGTGTTTGCGACGTGTGGAGTGTGTAGGCGCTATTGTGTATTTCCAACATACGTGCAAACGGATACATTTATTTTAGGTATACAAGGATTTCTGTCTCCGGGTGAAGAGAAAAATAGACATGATGGTTATTGTTTTATATTTACCTAATGTAATTTTTTAAACTTAATGGTAAAATGAAACTCTTTATGTCTTAATCCTAGTGTTGCTGTAAGAAATGAAAATAAATAAAATGGTTACAGTTATTTAGGATCATCAGTACAATCATTTATGCGGATGCGCTTTACATGATGAATGAATTCGCATTAAAAGCGGATAATTAAATACTTAAAAAAAATCATCTACATATTCCATAAAAAAAATTGACTATGGTTTATTCCTGTTCTGAATACCAGACATATTTTACAACGGTCTATTCTTCTAAGCGATGAATTTCCTATAGGTTTTTAAGTAGAGATGAGCGAATAATGAAAGTATTCGAGATTAGAGATTTTGCATATTAGCAACAAAAGAACAAATTCAAATACTTCAAATATTGCGCAATATTATAGTCAGCGTTCTGTTCAGCTGACAGGTATAGTTTTTTTTTTTTTATAATTTAAACCTGATATGATAGAAAGGCTCGGTATGAAGTAAGTATTATGGTTTATTCATTATAATTTATTTCATAAAAATATTCGAGGTATTCGAGTGTTAGAAATATTCGAATATTCGAGATCTAGTTAATATACGAGTTTGAAAAAACTGATCTTAGCCCATCTCTATTTTTAATTATGCCATGTTTATTACTGAGAAAATAAAAATATCTGAAATTTGTTTGGACATTAACAGTGTCCCTCGTTTCTCTGAAAACTGAACGTTTTGGAAATAGGTAATTGCTTTATTAATTCTTTCTAATCCGCTGTATTCTGTATGGACACTGCGAATAATTATGTTTCCATTTAATACATATTTTTTAATAAGAACTTTTTAAATATTATAAAAAATAAAATCAGATTCTTTAATAAAATTTACGATAGCTGATTGGTTTAGGATATGATAAGCTGCAAATCAATCCGGATCGGTTGCGGATATGAAACAAAATTTCATTATAATAAAGAATGAAACATATGTATATTGCACATATTATTATAGCCAATAGTTTAATATTTATATTTATAATCATAACAGTTAGACTAAATTGGTTTATAATGAATAGTTTTCAAAACTTTAAGATTGGTTTTCTCAAATTTGGACTATACTGTGCAATTTTTTTCAAATAAGGAATTAGCTGTGGTAAAAAAATGATATGAATAATTTTAACAATAACATTATATACAAATATAAGTTGCAAATGAAATGACTAAAACATATTTATTATATCGCCAAGTGTAATTTATACAATCAAATGCAGATTTTTATATAAATGCTTTTCTGGAAGATATAGCTTAAGAGGCCGCTAGAGTCGTCTGTACATTCTAGGATTAAAATATTTTTAGATAAATAATACTAAATAATAGAGCAAAATAAGAAATAAACAAACATAAAATTTGTGTTGTAATCGTCAATAGTTGAGAATAATAAACCTTTGACTGCCGACGTATATTTCAATAATTGCTGTTTAAAATATTATGGTAAGTGGTGTAGCAGGAAAAACTAGATTCCTATTTTAACCTGTTCTCAGTGAACATACTAGCTCTGTTCGACGACAGAGTACAGAAAGTGCAGTGCAGTGTAAACTAATATACTCTAGTTCTGTGATTTCATGAAACACTCTAGTGTATGTTGGGCAAGTTTGACTAGATGTCATTGCTGCGAAAGTAGCCAAATTAGGCTGTTTCTAAACAAACACGTTATAAATCTGTTTAGATATGTCAGTTTTAAGACGCATATTGTTTGAATTAATAAATGATCAATCATCACTCGATTCTTCATCAAATTTAGAAACAAATATATTAATAAATAGAATTAATTGTTTTGTGAATTTTATTTTCTAAATATATAAGTTTTAGGTTAACGGAAATGTCAACAAACTACATTTAGTTACCCCCACTTCCAGCCTGCACTTTCTACAACACCTCAAGAGTCAGTTCAGAAAAATGTACATTAGTTCTTGAAATTTTTTTCATCGAACAGTTTGTCAGAAGTTACACGTTTCTCATAAAACATGTTAGTGCAAGAAAGTTAACACTAGGTTAACCTATTTTACGTAGAACAGAGCTCCTGTATAATGAACATCAAGTGTACTGCCTCATTTACTCCTGCATCCACTATTTCATGTCTCCCACCAATCAGATCAGCGGTGCGCCGAGGGCGTTGGCAGAAACAGCAGCCACAGGCTCGCATGCATATGCAGATAAATTACCCGACAACACCGTACAATGTTATCAAACGGGCGAGGGTGGAGATGGCCTGGCACGTGTGACGTCATTACCAACTGACACCTGCACACATACACTCACACCATGATGTCTCCCGCAACTGTTTTTGCGGCTGTCGAAGGATTTGATCCGGGTTTGGTTGGTCGGGAAATGGGAACGTTAAGCGCCGCGAGCTGAGCTGGAATGAGACCGTGTTCTGTTCGTGCTAATGGCGGAAAGGAGATAACCTGGGCTGGACGTTTCAATGTTTCTTCCCATTAATTGCTGTTTAGGTTGTGATATTTGATATGAAGGATTTACGTGCCTAATGGCAGATTATTTCTGCGGAAATGAACTGAGGTGTGCTCTAATTTTCTGGGTGAATTCAATCATGGAATTAATTACTTGTGAATTTGATATTTAGCTTTAAAAATTTTAAGAGAAAAACTTGAACATGAAGTTCGCTATTCGCTTAACCAATCTCAAAATACGAAAGAAAATAAAAGAAAATACGTTATTACTTTGCTAATTTTACTAGCCTAGAAAATTTTACTCCTCTAGTTTCCCTCCCACTGTCATCTTTCTTGACGGCTGGTAACTATATTTAATGCGCCAAAATATATAATTCCCAGAGGTCGCAGTCGAAATGGCTACGGGTTATAAGTTATTTTTCTTCAATCGACAGAAACAGTTACGACTACAATAGATATTTATGTAACATGTACATAATATAAGGTTTTATATGCGAGACAGTTTAGGAGCCGAGCGAACTCTTATGTACTTGTTACATACAATAATTTATGTTCGACAGATTATTTTTCTCAGTTAAAATTGACAATTATTTGATACATGTTTTTACTTCATTAGATTAGTCACTTGTTGAATACTATACAATATCATAAACAAATGATTATAACTATAATATATTCAAACATAAGTATAAATCACGCCATTAATTCATTTTTAGTCATTCCGCTTAGAAAAGATTTCAACAGTACCTACATGATTATTGCCTCATCCTCAGCTTTCAGCAACACCTCTAAATTTTGAAAAAAAATATTGTTTAAAAATTTTTTTTAAAATAAATCATCCACTAATTGACAAACATCAAACAAAGCAACAAAGAGCAAAAGTTCACGACGATATTTCAAAAGAACTATCATTTTTCGAAAAATCTTATTCAGACAAATGAAGATTTAGACAAAAGTGAATCATTTTTAATTCAATCTTCCCCGAAGATTTTAAATTTATATGAAAAATTTTTTTTGTTACATCTTTACACCTAAAAAAAAAATATCTCAAAAAAAAGAGCCCATTATAAGATAATGCAATAAATAGCTCCATTCGGGCAAAAATAAATCACAGATCTGCGAAGACATAAGATGCATATAATAAAAAGGATCAATTATTTTACTATTATGAAAATGAAATTTAATAGATTGTCCTTTCATGATTACTATTTTTAATTTTGGTCCGTTTTTTCAATAAATAGAAGTTAATTTCAATTTACTGCGATTGTCAAAAAATTTGACATTCTTTTACTTTTTTCAATTATTTTTTTTTTAAATTCGCGAAATGCTTTTCACCGCGTCAAAGAATGGGGTCGTTCACCATTTAAATTTTTTTTTATTAAAACTTTATCTAAATTGAAGACTATCTACACTTTCAAAAAGTTATTCATTAAGCCACAAAGATTTTTTTTAAATGTTGTGACGTCATTATAGAGATGTTGGTGGATCTCAAACAGTAGGGATTTAAATAAATTTAGTCACATACATGTTCTATTTTATTGTAATAATAATAATAAAATAAGTAGAAAAATATATGACTACAATTATTTACAATCTGTACTGCTTTAGATCCAGCAACACCTCTACAATGACGTCACAATATTAAAAAAAAATCATTGTGGCTTAATGAATAACAATTGAGACTTTTTAAAAGTGTAGATAATCTTCAATTTAAATAGTTTCATAAAAAAAATTTTTTAATGGTGAAAGACCTCATTTTTAGAGTGCACAAAACTCAATCAATACTTTTTCTACAAATTTATTTAATTAATGAACGTAAAATATAATATTTTTTTTAGATATAATAGTGAAAAAGGGTGTTACCCAATAAACATTTCTTCATGATTGAAATGTTACAAAGCAAAAACTCTGCTATAATAAAAATATAATAAAAGATCTGATGTGGACACAACATGACTTACATTACACACTTTTTACTGAACTTCGTTTAAACTTGTTTTATTTAGATATTATAACAGTCCTACGTACAAAATTTCAACATTCTACGGCTATCCGTTTTTGTGTTATTTGAAAAATTCAAGAAACTCTTCGAGCAAAGTGCCCTTTTGGAACTATCGATTGCAATAAAAAAGAAAGGTGTACAAATAGATGCTATAGCAGTCCCATATACTAAATTTCAACTTCAACAATTTCACTGTTTTTGTGTTCTTCGAAAAATTCAAGAAATTCTTCGAGTAAAATGCCCTTTGGTCCAGTCGATTGCAATAAAAAAGGGTGGTGCACAACTAAATTTTACAGCAGTCCTAAATACAAATTTCAACATTCTTTGGCTAATCGTTTTTTAGTTTTGCTATACGTACAGAGGTCACGCCGCGGCGAAACAAAATGAATTCAGGGATGGTCAAAATTTTTGTTGAAATCTGAAAACCGAAACTTTTCGCGATTACAATACTTTCTTTATTTCGTAAGGTAGAAAACACTAATTTTTTATTTCGCATATTTATATTATTGAAAATTGTAATTTTTTTGTGGCAGATGATTGAAATTAAGAAATATAATCGTAATTTATTATTAAAATACAATTCTAATAAAAACATTCACTAGCACATATAACATTCCGGTGTGCGTGTTCGAAATTCTTCTCCTCCTAAACGGCTTAAACAATTTTGATGAATTTTTTTTTTTTTTGTTCTAATGGGGTCACCTGGAT
Source organism: Poecilus cupreus (assembly GCA_963942605.1). Taxonomy (NCBI): domain Eukaryota; kingdom Metazoa; phylum Arthropoda; class Insecta; order Coleoptera; family Carabidae; genus Poecilus; species Poecilus cupreus. The sequence goes on from OZ012718.1 coordinate 23,918,349, forward strand.
GATTCTTAGCTACTGGACCCGGTAGGTGGTACTGTTGTCGAGATCCAGAATTAAAAAAAAAATTGCCTGACTTATATTCATGACTTGCATTTAAATATCCAGGTGATCCTATTAGTACAAAAAAAAATTTATCAAAATCAGCTGAGCCGTTCAGGAGGAGAATAATTACGAACACAAGAATTGAATCTGGAAAATCCACGTTTCTCGCACGGCGTGTTCACGGGTCGGCAACTCGTCAGACCTGTACATTTATATACTAGAAGAAGAAATAACCAAAAATATTGCATAAACATTAGCATTAAGAGAAATTCATTGTAATATTTATTATTACTTAGGTTAGATTTCAGATATTAACAAATAAATAAATAAATATATCATCACGCCTTTTACCCATTACGGGTGTGGCACTCTGCTTACACAGATCTCGATAAGTGATATATTTTTACGTATGAAGTGCGGTTACCAGCCGTCAAATCATAGCCCCCAAAGATGTTAGTGGAGGGAGAACCACAGGAGTAAATTTAAATTGGTAACTGTCAGCTGTGGGATTCGAACTGAGGATCTCACGATCCATAGTCCGACCCTTTACAGAATAAATAGTAAATAGATATTAACAACATTCATTATTTAGATTTAAGAGATCCACTTTTCCTAATTTTGTTCTTCGTTATCTAATTATTACATTAATATATTTGAGATATTTCAATTATATCTACTGAATAAAAGACTTTATTTCAAAAAATATATTTTGCTGACGAGATCTGTGGCTGGACAACGGGTCCGCTAGTGTATTATAAATAAATATATCGACATGTCATTTACATATATTTTAATGCGTGACATGCAGTACCCAGCTTTCAAATCACGACCCCTGAAGTGATCAAGTTCTTTTATATTTCCATACCGGACAATAAATATAAAAACAAAAACTATCCCTGATGTTGCTTTCTCTATCTCCCTTTTAATCTCTCTGTCTCTCTCTTTCTCTAAATATCTGTTTGTGTTATGAAAACATTCGTTCTTATTTAAACACGCGTATATTTTCACGAAATTTCTTCACACCAACTATTTTATAAATATAATTTTGTGGTTACAGCATGATTATTTGTCTAAAAATAGCCTGTTTGTTTTAACGATAAATATTAATTCAATGTGTCATATTCATTGTTTTTCTTTGTCTTTACTCTACTCTTACTTATTTGGTATTGTAAAACGTTATATAAAACGCCCGAATTAAATATTTTAAGCAAAAAGACAAATTAGAGATCCACTTAATTCACGTATTGATTGTCTTGTAGGCTTCCTGTTCCATGATGATAGTGTATCAGCAGCAAATGGTAAACCACTGGTGCCCGAGCAAAACGATTCAACGCATGATGCATGCGGACATTTGAACGTGATACTTGTGAGAAATTGTTTGTGCTGTGTGTGATTATATCGTCAAGCGTAAGTCTCTTATTACTTGTTTTTTCTTTAGTTTTTGTTTCTATTCGTATTTGTTATGTTACACAGTTATGTCTATGCATCTTCTGTTATTAAGATTTAAATATATAAATGTATTTCAAAGAATATTATTTGCATAATTTTAAAATGTGGAGTAATGCTTTCTATTGGTTTCTATTCATGGAGCTACCAGATTTATTTGTTAATCATTCATGATCTGTCGTAGCTATGCCGAAACAGAAAAACATAGACGTTAGGATATTTTTATTGCTAGATATTAAATTTTTTTGTAACAATAAGTCTGTAGATTATTATTTACATACGATTTGAACAAACATTGAAATAATATTGTAAATTTGTATGAATATAATAATAGATATTAATGCAACAAGTACCTAATTTAGGGTTTTGTGGACAAGACAGTTAAGAGCCGAGCGATTGCAGCGGAGCGAGGTTCTAAAAAAGGGCTAGTCAATAAAATTCTGTTATGTACGTGTTACAAACAACATTTTATGTTTGACTGCATTGCAGATTGTTTTTCTTAGCTTAGAATGACTAATATATTTTACACATGACGTTGCCATGAAAAATATTTATATTTTCAACAGTTGATTTTTCTGTTAAGTTGTTTATTGTTTTTATTTTATCCGACTTAATGGGCTCTAAACAATATCATAAACAAGTGATTATAACATAAAAGAATTTTTGTTTAAGTTCTGTATTTTTTATTTATTAAAATTCAATATATGGAATTACTACGTACACGTAATTCTTCGTCAGAAGAATAAGTAGTTTAAATTTTAGTGATTGATTACATTATTAAAATATTTGAATTAAATAAGTATGGTTTGACATCTGATAAGCGTTCCCGGAATGTGTGGTTTCGGAGGACGCTAGCGGCGCCTGCACATTCTGGTTTCAAATTATTCTTATTCTTTCAAATACTCATTTACTTTCTGTATTATACATACAGTCCAGGAAAGTTAGGCATAAAAAGACGGAATAAGCGAACTTTTTTACTCTGAGATTTTTTTATGGAAAACATATGTCACACACACTACCACTAGCAACAACCATCGTTTTGAGATATACAAATCTATCAGAGTGTATCTGGGAAGACAGATTTATTATATGGAACAGAAAAATTTTCTTTATATAGAAGTTTTATTATATTAAATACACTATTTGACGACAGGTACAGTTAGATTTTTTTATAAAGTTAGGTTTACATGATACGACTAACAACTTTTATTTTTCAAATAAGGATCTAAAATTGTTTTACTAAAATTAAAACCGCCATTTTCTCTCTTCAATGATGTATTACTTGCTATAAATTAATATGGAAAAATTCTATAGAAATATCAGAACTTATTTTATAACAAGGTATTAGTTACATTTTATTTAATTTCGCATAGCCACCTAGAAGATTTTAATAAAAATAATTTCTGATATTTGTCAATTAACTTATTTATCTCAATTTTTTCATATTAATTTATGACAAACAATACTTCGTTGAAGAGAGAAAAAAATGGCGGTTTTTATTTTAATTAAAAAATTTTAGGTTCCTATTTGAAAAATAAAAGTTGATAGTATCTGTCATCAAATAGTATATTTAATGTAATAAAAGTTCTATATGAAGAAAATTTTCCAATTCCTTATAATAAACAAGTTGAGGAGGGTCTGTTTTCCCAAATACACCTGTATATATGTCGTAGGCATTTGGAATAATTAGGCATTTAGCGAAATGCCGGCAATTAGTTGAATTTTACTTCATTCTTCTATTTACTGGCGGAATCAGGCAATGGGCCCATAAACCAATTTTTTTAAAATTTTTTTTATGAAACTTGATTAGAGTATATGACGATCAGTGAAAACCCGATGTGAAAATTTCATATATTACCCGAGATATGATTTTTCAAAGTTTGTGTAACGTTTGTGTGACGTCACAGGTATTACTCCAGTGGCACTAAACAACGATTTTCCATGATAGTAGATATTATATATATTTTTAATATAAAAATAATATTTTCATATTATAAGTCGTAATTTATAACATTTAAACTTTATATAAACTAAGACAAAATTCCTTTCACAACTTTAAGAGTATTTTCCTTGATATTCGAGTAAATAACAACAAAAGTTTGAGGACAGTGGCGCTAGTAGTGATGTAACCTAACCTCAACACACAATTTTATTCAAATTGTTTTTCAACACAGCACAATCAAACAGTGGAATTATGAAACAAGTAATAGAAGCCCAACAAATATATTCTTAAATAACAACAAACAAAAATATGAAATGACATTTCGTAGTTCTATTTTAGCCCACAATAGGCGCTAGGCGCAACGGCAAACGCACGATTTGCAATTTTCATATTTCTGGCCAATAGCACTATGCAAATACCTGTGACGTCAAAATATGTTCAATTTGTTATATAGCTTTACTGCAAAATATTTAAAGAAAAAAAATACTTTACTACTAATTATTGCATAAGTGTTACACGATTTTGATATAAATTTGTCATATTTCGTTTATGGTTTATGCGCCCATTAGACGAAAAATCACGCATTTCTCTATTCGCGGCAAAAAATGTAATTGCAAAGCTGCAAAAAAAAAAAAATGCCAAACAAAACGATGTGCCTGGTTCAAAGCAGGTATTTTATGAAATTCACGATGCCATTTATCGGCACCTTGTTGTAACAAATAAGTGAAATTTGTTAATAAAATTACCGGCATTTCACTACATGCCTGATTATTTTAAATGCCTACGACATATTCATGATTTTTCGCATTTTTTGACCAAAAACTGCCAATATCTCAAAGGAGATGCATTTTTCGAAAAAAAGTTTCAAATAATAGTGGTTTAAAATTAAATTTCGTACAAAATTGCTCGTATGAAAAGACATTATTTTTGGCGCTCTTAGCTACACTTTAAATCTTTTCTGTACGTTATGAATCACTCTGGATAAGACATAGGTATTTAAATACAAACAAATAGGAGAGTTTCAATTTGCAGATTGTAATGTTAAAATAAATATATTATTTTCAGGCAGAATGTCTATCAACTATCTCGCGCTGGCTTTTCTGCTCCTCTTAAATCCATTTCCATCCCGTGGCCTCACCCAGAAAGGCTGCGAAGTGAAGCACGCCTACTACAACATCGTATGCTCCCGCTTCGAATTCTGGTGCACTACAAAACGCAACGTGCTAACCTACGAAGCAATCTGCAAGAACATTACTCTTACCGCTAAATCACCCCTCAACTTAGACAACTCAGCGAAAATATTGGACATAGAAATATACAGCTCGAACATTTCGACTTTGTCAGCGGCGATGTTCATCAATTACCCAAATATGGCGAGACTGTACATTCAGATGGGGACCACCAAGGAGATACAAGGAAACGCCTTCAAGGGGGCGAGTAAACTTGATTGGTTAATTCTTAAAAACAATAATATATCCATCATTCAACCGAAAGCCTTTAGTGGCTTAGGAAAATTAAATGTTCTGAATCTGAATTTAAATGATTTGAGGGAACTTAAAGATTATACTTTTGAAGGACTAGAATCCCTACAATATTTAAGTTTGAAAGAAAATAAGATTTCTAGTATTGAAGACAATACTTTTAAGAAAATGAAAAAGCTGGGTGTTCTATTTTTAAACGATAATTTATTAGGCGTCGTCAGTGATAAACTCTTTGTAGAAAATATAGGGTTAAGAATGGTATGGCTTCAAAATAATAAAATAGAGACATTCCCTAAATATTTCTTCAAAAATAAACCGTTGTTGAATGAAATAATTTTAGATAATAATAAGTTGAACTCTGTTAATTACGAAAGGTTTAATGGAAACATTTCTATGAACCACAACAAAATAAACAATTTGCAACCACTAGGTACAGTGTCCACAGATTACTTTGATATTAGCTTCAATAATATTAGTTTTATTCCTGAAAATACTTTCGCTCTTTCTAGTGATCTAAATACTCTATTATTAAACAACAACACCATTGAAGCAGTACACGAAGATTCATTTAGAAACTTGACAAAACTAAAAACTCTAAGATTAGATTCCAATCAACTATTTTTACTACCTTTAGGTGTGTTCCAAGACTTGAGATCGTTAACTATTTTAAATTTATCTTATAATCAAATACAACATGTAGAATCTGGAGCATTTACCGGACTAATAGGTTTAGAAAATCTAGATTTGTCAAATAATAAGATTAGTGTTTTACAAATAAGTGCATTATATCCACTAAAATTATTGAAAACATTTTACTTTAACGATAATGAATTAAAAACTTTGGACTTTGAAAATCTCGTTCTTCATTTGGTCTCGTTAAAACAGATTAATTTGGATAATAACTTCTGGACTTGCGATGGCTTGTCGCCAAATTTAGTTCGATTAGATTCAAAAGGAATTCAAATAGTTCATGGAACTAATTTGAATACAGCTAACGTACACGGAATCGCCTGCGATAATTCTGATTTCAAGCCTACAAAATCTTTTCTAAATGTTACCGAACCTCCCCCTCCAGTATTAAAGGACGTAGAAACAACGAAAATAGTTACCCTTGACAAGAAACCTGAAAAAGCTCTACATTCTACTTCAGAAAAGACTAGTTCTGGTAATAGTGTTTATATTTGGACAGCTGCTGGGGTTTTTGTTGGACTTTGCATTATTTTTCTTATTGTTAAAAAGTTTATTTGGAAGCGGAAGATTGTGGTTCGTAGGGTGCAAAGCAATGAAACTATTTCTTATAAACTTGATTTAGTTGATGAGTAAGTTTGTGATTAACTATTTTATAGAAAAAGTGTACATTTTATAGTATTATGTTCTGAGTTTCTTTGATTAAAGCACATTCGCAAATCGAAACTATATTTTTGATTTGCAATTTGGTTATGCAAATAATAATAGTGAACAAAATCATTATTTAAATTTTGAAGAAAATCGTATTTGCATCTCCGGCAGAAATAGAACTCTGCCCAGCAAAAGTAAAACTAAAAGCATTAAAACCTACTTTTGTTAGGTAAATTGTACATTCCTAATCAGAAATTTATCATTTTAACAAAAAATACATAAAGATTAAGAGCATTATTGACTAAGTAATAGCTCTGTGGTGAAGCATTGGACTGTGAACCATAATATCCTGTGGTTTCCTCTACACTAACATCTATGGAGGCCGCAAATTGCGTTTAAAAATATAATATTTACCGCGATTTGTGAAAGCAGTGCCAAGTTCACATGGGTAAATGGCGTAACGATAAATTTATTATTTAATTTTTTTACGAAGATAGGTGGCGGTCTGACTACTATGGTCATATGCCGCCTCATGAGTGGATGATAATAAATTTGTGTAAACACAAACGACCATGCTCTTCAGTGGAATTCGAACCCACGACCTCTGGCGTGCTAGGCTAGTGACATAGCCACTACGCCACCGAGATCGGCAATGATTATTAATCCAATTGTTAATGTTACAGATTATTCTAAAAAAAGTTTGGTAAATAATATAATAAATATATCATCACGCCATTTTGTGGATGGTGTTCTGCTTTCACAGATATCGGCCCTCAAAGATGTGAGTGGAAGGTAATAATAAATATGATTAAAAATGGGTAAATAAGACTCAAAAAATAATTTTTATAGTTAGGTGAATGGGTATAGATAGCGAAAATATTTTAAATTATAAACTTTAAATGTTAAAGGCATCTTTATCATTTACACTGGAGAACAAGAAACATATTTCATTACTTCATTGAGTTATGGTAAAAAAATATGTTTCATTGGAACAAAAAGCTGTAAATTATTTATTTGAAAAGTAAATTATAGATAATTAATATGGTTTAATTATATTTCTTTTTTTGGCACACAAAATTGTTTTTCTTTCGACATATTTAAATAACCTACGACTTGTAAATAACTTAATTGTTAAAATATGTATTAGTTAATTATTATATTGGGATTTTTATCAAAATTACAAAATTGTATAATGTTTACACTTATATTAAGATTCCGTTAAATGTTAAGCAAGACTAGCGAACTATGTATAGAGAGCAATTGTTTATCAATAATTTTGTTAGAGAAACTTCTGCAGATTGTTAAATTTTTTAACAGAAAACCTGAAACTTGCCACTAATTTCGATTTGCGAATGAACTTTTAGAATAGTCTAGAATTGTGTTCGAGGGCTTTTAGAATGTTCATATAATTTACTGTTTTATAAATTGCAGTAGGATAAGTTTGCAGTGTTGTATTTTGTTTGTTTGTTATGAATTAAAATGGATGTAATGAGATAATAAACGTATTTTTGTATCTGTATATGTCTGTTTCCGTATGATAATAAATTATCAAATGAAGAACTTTATTATGTTTGTCACTAGTTATTCACAAAACTTCCGTAGCAGTCATTCAGAGATATCAAAGCGCAATATTACACGTGTTCGGGAAAACACGAAAATTATCTAATCAATTATGCACTACATCATTTATTTACAGGGAAAAATACACGCGGAACGATAGCTTGAATGCCAATCAAGGATAACTATCTGCTTACAAATTTATTCATTCGCTGCCACTTTCCTGGAAGGAAATTTTATTACAGATAAAAGATAAATACATATTTTTTAACATGTTTCTTTGAAACATTTCTGTGGATAACATATCTTAGGGGTTCGATTTTGAAGGTAACGCATATAGCTGTGAGAATATATAATAATAATAAAGAATTGTGATTACCTATAAACATTTTTCCTTACACAAAAAAAGAATACAGTAGAATTTACCGAACTATCCCGGTAAGCTTAAGATATAAGATGCATTTTTCGAATATTTATCAAACTTCTTGGATAATAATTAAAATTTGGGGAAGGAAAGCAGGCTGGTTGTAATTAGATTACTATTCTAATTGACGATCGATTTCGACTTCTTTATTTAGTCATCATCAGGTCAACAGCTGAAATTATATATATATATATATATATATATATATATATATATATATATATATATATATATATAAACATTTTACATTGAATGTGTTTAAGAATTGTACAAAGTGAGATTTAATATTCTTGGATAATACTTACAATTGCTCAATAAATAATCATATACTTAGTTTCTTAAATGTTATAAAATTTTTAGAAAATGAATCTTATATCCTCAGCTCAGTTCGGTAAATTCTACGGTACTTTTATGTGTATTTGGTATCTTGTAGTCCATGATCGTTTGACCATTGCTTCTACATAAAATTTAAATTATTTTGACAATGGCAGTATGTGGATTACATAAAACTATTAAACGTATTTGTCATTATTATTAGCATGGTATTAGTAAAATGAGTTAAGCTAAAGGTAATATGCTGGCCATATCAGATTTTTTTTGCCCGGAACAAGAAATATTAATAAAAGAAATATTGATTTTAAACAAATCATCTTTATCATGGAATGAACAAAAAATACATATGCATTATTATTATCATAAATCAATACAAAAATTGATAGAAAAATTTGAAAAACCGGGAACATTATTAGTATTGCCTATCAGACTGTAGGTGTATAAGGAACAATAATTATTGATAGGATTATTTGTCGACGTTTCTTTAAACCAATGAAATCCTTTATTGTATGTCACGTGTTTTAACCAATCCTGTCATTATTATACTTAGAATAATGCTCTTGTGATTATTCCCGGCAATATTCTCTGTAGCTTTTTTGTTTTTATTGACACATGTTAGTTATCATCAACACAAGTAAAAATGAGCAAAAAAGATAGATTTAGTGACGTGCCTGATGATGAAATAAAACAATAATCTAATTAAATATAACTCGAGAGTTCGATAAATTAGAAAATAATTGTCCAGTATCTTTCTCAAACTTGTCGCCATTTGGCAATTGACCTACGGGCTTTGGTGGCTATTGCCTGGCAACAAGTTTTCGAAAGATCTGTAAAATTATTTTCAATTTATTCTCACTCTCTTGTTATATTATTACTGAAAATTAACACGAATTTAATTAACTGTTAAATAGAAAACAGCAGGTCGCGATATTGTTTGCAAGTAAATGAACACATTTCTATTAGTTAATTAATATTGTTCTTTGATATACAATATTAATTAAAATATTTATTATTTTGCGCTTTAATATGGATGTTGTTACGAAATGTCAAACTAGTGATTTAGCATATCGTTAGATGCAGAATTTGTTCCTCTACAAAAAAACTATTTTACTATGAGAAACAATTAGGAGAGCCAATATTTATATATTTCAAAATTAAAATCCCAGTATAACCGAAAATTTAACTGCATTCTTTGATTTTGAAGACTTTTCTATAATTCACAGTATAGACTGTCCGATTCTGAATTACAATAATAATAATTATTATCCAACACCTCTCAATAAATGCTATATTACTATGGCTATTTTAAACAAGCAAAGTTACAGATTATCCACTAGTGGGTATAATTTTGAGGAAAGCCACTAGTGAGTATTTTTTTATTTATAACAATAGTAATAACACACAACACCTTGGTAACTACTTCGATTGACATTTTAATTTAAAGCATATGTCACTGTCAAATAATATTTCTTTAATAAATTTTTCATTTATTAAAAAGTGTTGGATAAAACGTTATACTTCACACGTGGGCAAAGTGGAATTACCCACTCGATAAAATTATCTCACTCAGCCTTCGGCTTCGTGAGCTAAGATTTCTCTCGTGGGTAATTCCTTACTTTGCCCACTTGTAAAGTAAATAACTATTATTATTTTTGTAATAATAAATTTAAAACGAAAAAATACGAACGTATTTATTTCCACATTTTTTTTTTTAATAGATTGCGTATAAGTTTCTCTCATAGTAGTTGTTTTGGTTGATCTGTACATTCATTTCAAGTTTGACCGTACCTAAAATATTGTCATATTTGTGTACATTTAGTAGTGAATTAAATACTGAAATTAAAAGATAAAGGAAGTGATTTATGTACACCTCCGGATGTAACATTGTTACTCGATTTAGATATTATTAACAGGCTATTTTGTTAAATAACGTAAATTTCAGGTTGTATATAAAATATTGAATACCTATAACACGTGCGTAAAGTGTCGTTATTTGCTTACTCCGTTGGCATAGGAATAAATTACTATTATTTGTAGATATTTTCGCAGAAAAGTAAAGTACGAATGAATCTCTTTGTAAACTGTCTATTATTGTTTATTTCTGTATATTCCATTATATAGGTTGTTCAAAAAGTTCCGGGACGATGAAATATCTAGAGAAATATACATCGAATCAAAAAAACATAAAACACGTGTTTAATATTTTTCAAAAACCTATCTTATGTCACAAAGCACGATCCCCTATCGCCTTCCCCTGGGGGTGGGACGGGGGACCACTTTGAAATCTTAAATGGGAACTCTTATTTTTTATTGTACATTCGGATAGACGGCTGAAATTAAGTAGGTTTTGTACGAAACTTTTTCCGATTCGCGATACATGGCGCTGCAATCAGAAAAATAATTATTGTCATGGCTCCCATTTAAGTTTTTAAAGTAGCAGTTATAAAATAAGTAATATATAAATGGTAAACCATGTATTATAAATTGGTTCCCAAAGCTTCACCGCTCAATAGCTCAAACAATTGGCATGATCATCAAGTCAATTAAATACAGGTGAGGCAGCCAATCAAGTCAAGAGAAAGCGATTAGCATCCAGGAGCCGATTCGCTTTTGTCTGACACTCTCAAGCTCGCACAGCATCGCATTACGAGGTAAGCTATCATGGCATCTCGCCATCTTCGCCAACCCAGCAAACCGTCTCTCAGCCCAACCCGCTGCGATGATATATAGAGCGGGGCTCGGTATTTATGCGACATCTATTGTATCACTAAAATTACTTCATTTGCATTTAGCGCGAGCGTGGAGCGTCGGATCTTCGCGCCCTAATAAGGGTTTCCTGAGACGCTGACGCGACTATTCAATACGAGTTAATTCTGCAGGTGTACGCAATGTTGGTGAGACGGTGAGCTGGAGTCACTGAGGTGGCTGTCTGTGCGGTGACAGGACCGTATCCTTCTTATTGTGCTTTTAGAATATTTAAATATATTATAAGCAGAGACGTAGCTGGTGCTTGGTGGACCCTATATCAAACATTGACACGGGTAGCGACCCCCCTCCCCCCAACTCCACCCTATTCTTTTTAAAATAAGGAAAAATGGTGTTTCAAAATTATTTTAAAAAAATATCTGTTGTGAGCACCACAATACCCCCCGCCATAGATGTCTTATCAAACAATGCAGGAACACGGACCACCACTATCAAGAAATGCTCATCCTTTCAAAAAATTTAGTTTTCAATTACGGCACATGAATAAAATGAGATTTTTTTTCAAAAACAAAAGTTAGCAGTTTTATAATAAAATGTCAAAATCTAATTTTTCTATAACATACTGTAATTTGTAAATGATGATAATAAAAAAAAATGTTTCAAACAACTATTGTAGATAGTAATATTTGAAACATTATTGTCATTAAACCACAAATTACTGAGATATTTGGATTCCCACCAAAAACCAATCATCTCTTCTCAAGGGGATACAAATGATATATACAAAATACCAAAATTTTCCGTTTAGTAGTTTTTGAGAAGCCGTGTCTCCAGAGATCCACACAGACAGGGCGACAGGCAGACAGATACACACAGAAATCATCGCTTTAGTAGTCTTGAGAAACCGTAAATCCAGAGATCTACACAAAAAAAACTCACAGAGACATCATCACGAAACTTTAAAAATAATTTTCTAGCGACCCTGAACGGTGCTCATTCACTGAAAACTCTCTACTTTTAGCGTGATTCCTATACCTTCCTTACACGTATGTAGCAGGAGGTAAATTAAATTAAACATATGTATTTTTAATGTATGATCATAACGAAAAGTATACCAGGCTCATGCAAGAAATTTGCCTAATATTTTTTATACAATAAGTATAAAACTAATTATTAACACAGTCCATACAAAAAAAAACCACGAAATTGTTCCAGAAAATATTTAAATTTTTTTAAGTCACAAATATAAATATAAAATAATCATACGTTTCATATTTAAATAAACACAGTTAATGTTGCGATGTACTATTTCACCTCCGATTGAATGAAACCCCATGAATTTATTACATTTAGCGTAAAACTAAAGGAAAAATACAGTTTAATGTAGAGATGGGGCGAACGATTTTTTTCCTGAATCGATTTAATATCGATTCGATAAAAAAATAATCGATATAATCGATTCGATTTTATATTTGTAGAAAAATCAATAAACATTAACTATTTTCATAACAGTATGAAAAATATACATACATATATAATAAATCTTTGTAAACAAAATATCACATAAAATATATTAATATAAACTTGAAATAAAAAATTATTCAGGAACATAAAACAAACTTAAAACTAAGTTATAAAAAGACCAAAAATAAACATATCTCTCTTGTACAGATGATACATAAAAACAAGTACCAACCTACACGCTGTAACCTAACAAATGCAGGTTGCTAGTTCAGATTGTAAAGAGGGAAAAAGAAATATAAAAAATAAATTTTCTCATTATCATTGCATATTTTAAAATAAAATTGGTGATTTCATACCGATTTTATACGTGAATCGATTCGGACTGAAATTTAAGCGAATCGATTCTGAATCGATTAATCGAATCGTTCGCCCTACCTCTAGTTTAATGGGTCACTTTATTCTGAAGACCTACCTAGTTTCGGTACTTTCGGTTGCGGTCAAAAATTGGCCGAAACTTCGGTTCGGTGGAAACTCTCGGATTACGATACATAAACTAAATTCTTTAGTAAACACCTAAAAATTAATATAAGTTATAGTTTTTTGGGTTCCTTTCTTAATAATTTAACATAAAGTGATTGCCTAATAAATTGAAGTCTTTTGTTTAACCTAATCGAATAATTTGTTACATATTAAAAATTTATTTTGTACTGCAAATAAAATACATGTTAGCAAAATGGATGATTATTCTAGTGAAGAAGTAAAGTGCTGTTGTTTTGATAGTGTTTCCTGAATTATAACTCCTGAAGTAAACTTTCTTTTATGAATATTATTTGGAAAGGGTATTTGTGTTTTTACAAATTACTAACGTTCCAGAAATATTTTCACTTCTCACATAGTGTGCTCAAGTTTATTATTAAGTGAATTGTGAATTTGCTTGTGAAATAAAAGTTATGAATTCCTCATTCGTGCAGTATAACGCACCAAACTCTTTTTCACGATTGTCCTTAAATATTATACTGCACTTCTAAGAAACAAATATAATATTTGTAAACAGAGTTAGACAAGGTTCTCAAAAGCGGGAATTAAAAAATCTGACTGGTGATAGCAATAGCAACATTGATAACGAGTGTGATATGCAGAATATTGGATCAGCATCTTATATTAGACGCATATGCCATGTCGGGATCTAGGTCTAGAAAATCAAGTCAACCTTGCGATGTGATGAAACTTCATGAATGTACGAGTATCATATTTTGTTATTTTGCATTAAACTAAAGTCAGTGATTACTTACAAGTGGTGCTCAGACTCAGATGACATTGAAAACACTTTATTCATTTAAAGTGGAACGTGGAAGCGAACTTACGAGTATCCCCAGATAAGTTCCCTTGAAAATAAGTATTGTGATTAAAGTTACGTAAACTTAAGAGTTTGTGAAAAGTGCGAGCGAAGCGAGCTCATTTACAGGTAAATTCCACATAAAATAACTTGTACATCATTGTTTTAGTATCACTGAAATAATATCTTAACATCCAGTGGCTTAACTAGTATTTACAACCAACCCACAGAAAATTTGCCCCCCACCCCCTCGTTTAAAAAAAAAGTTTATGATTATGTATAAGATATAACCTAAAACATATTTTGATTAATTGATGAAAATAATCAAAATTAAAATATTTTTACATCAAACAGAAAACAAAATATATTAAATTATAAAACGCACATTTCAAAATATTATTGTCAGTTCTGCGAGCTTTTGGTTAGCAAAATAATTTAAATTTTAATTTATGTGCTGTAATATTGCCAATAGAGAAAGATATTTTTTTTCTGATAAAAATTTATCAATTTCAATTTGTTAAGAGATCGTACTGCTAAATTTATAATCCAACATTTGTACTAATTCATATAGAAGTTTGAATGAGCATATTTCTATGTTGGTCGTTATAAGTTAATGGATATTAATTTTCATAGTAGCCTAGTGTAAGCTCTACACTGTAGTCAGCAGTCGTCAGCGGTCAGCGTTAGTCAGCTTTTTATTCTTACCCAGAAGTGATAGGTAATAATTCCCTGGCAGATTAACTTTTATTAGGTCTAAATTATCTAAACTACTTTAATACTTAATACACAACTTCGGATCCGCCCAAAGTATTAGCGACATATTATAATGAACTCTGCCCTACTTTTCGATCTTTCCTATGACCCACATTCGAACATATTTCCTCGGGTGTAACCACCCGCTAATCTAAGCACCCGCATTTTGCTGTACGCATGTTGTAACACTAGCACTAAGGCATATCAGGGTCTCAGGTCTCGTTCTGCACGCCTTAAATTTCCCGGCACGGAGCGCAAACATCTCGCAGGAACGCTGAACCGCGCTGATAACGCCTCATATCACTTCGCTGGCATCGCGAGCACCGAACACAGCCTTGTACCTGCTAACATCGATAGTGAACTGCTATTTCACATGGTTAGGCTAGGCGATGAAAATTTTGTAGGTACTTAGTACTGTTCGCTGTTTTGGAGCAATAATTTTCGTAGAACTAACACAAGTTAATATTTGAAAAATATTGCTAAAGTGGTGTTACTTAACCACGTTATTAACTACGAAAAAACCTAAATGAAAATTGAATGCACAAATATTCTAATAATTTTTTTTTTTTCTTAAATCGGGATCCTTGATAAATATTTTTAAATTTGGGAGGGCTTAAGATCTTAACTAAGAAATTTTTTGCCAATGATGGACGTTTCGTCTGCCGTGCAGACATCATCAATAATCTATTTATTACATTTTTGCATTTGTATTACAATTTAATACAAAATATAAGAAAACGATACTTACATACATTTTTTTTATTGTTTAACTTAGTTTAACTTCTAAATATAAACTTGGTTATATAATATTGCTGTAAAACAAAGTAACAAAAAATTTTATGTAAGTATCGTCTTACTACTTAGTTCTAATATTAATGCAATAATGTAATAAATAGATTACTGATGATGTCTCCATAGCAAACGAATCGTCCAACATTGTAGAAAGGTTTCTCATTTAATATCCTAAGGCCACCTATATTTAAAAATTAAACTAATAATTAATTATTAGAAATATTAGAATACTAGTGTTGTTCACCTAAAATGAGTAACTTTGAACTGTACGAAATAAGTTTATATGATTTTAATAACAAAATGTGTAAAATATATTGTCAACTATATTGGCCATTGTTAACTTTTAATATATTAACTGATAATGCAGTTAACGGTTTGTGCAACTAGTTTAACACGTGAATGTATTTAATAATTTTAATTTCATAGTTTTTATAAATGTTTTCGGGCAATAAAATATAATGATCTAAATTTTAAAATTGTTGAATTATTATTAATAATAATAATAATATTGCTTTATTGAGAGATATCTCAATGGCGAGGTTCAGCCAAAGCTGATCTTCCATCTAACCAATAACCTAACCAATATTAGTCCATGAGAAAATTATTTTTTTCACGACATGGTAGGAAATCGCACCGTTCTTCTCCCGAAATAGTGAGGAAAATGTGTTGTTCCTCTCTAGAGAGGAAAATAAGAAGTGTTACTAATATGAAAGTTATTTACAAAAAATATATTACAAAAATTATAAATAAATTGCTAATTTGATTGAAAATCCTTATTTTAGTGATATACATAATTTAAATTATCTTACAATTATGTCTTATATTTTTCTTTTTCTTATTAAATCACAATTTGACAACATATTCAAGATATTTAAGATTGGTTCATTGGCAACACTGCTACACCGCCTTGTGTCTGATAATCTAACTTTTAACATGTCAGTCTGGCAGTTGTGATCTCAAAGTGTATTTTAGGTCCGAGCAAATCGTTTAAACATGTCGTGAGAAAAATGTTGTGTCTAACACGAGAGGAAAGCTCTTCCTCCACTCTCGTTCGAAATGCTTCACTCGCTGCGCTTATGAGGCAAACTTCGAACTCGAGGGGGAAAAAGAAGCGCTTTCCTCTCTAGTTTGACAAATAACTATTAAAAGTTAGTAGGTATCATGCTTTTACAAATTACAATAGTATATTGAACAACTAGTGTTACAATGACCTTTTATACATAATAAATTCCCCAAAAACACTTGCACAAAATTCAATTTTGTAGCATTGTTTTTGAGAAAAACAGTGTCATAAAATTGATTTTTTGTACGTGAAATAGGAAAATATGTTTTCTTTTTGTTTGCCCTTACAAGAGATTTTTTCTAGCTAACAATCTGTAAAATGTCATTTGTACTGCCTAGACATCAAAAAAATATACCTCTTGTTGCTACGATAAAACAATAAATTTGACAATACTATATTATATTTCATCAACATAACCGCTAGTTATCTATCAACGTATACTTATTTTCAAATTAATAAATTGTATGTTGTTAAATAAATTTCACTATACTAATAAATATCTAAACATCTAGCAGTAACGCCATTTACCCATTTCGGTAGGTAATATATTTTTGCACATAAATCCGGTTGTCACGGCTACCAAAGATGGTGGAGGATGAACCACAGGTATAAAGTTAAAATTACACCTCTCTCGGCTGTGGAATTCGAACTGTGACTCTCATGATTCACAGTCTACAGTCCGAATGTAGCATAAAAGGATAGAAAATGCTAAAACGTCAGTGTGTGCAAAAATTTACTCAGCCGCTTGTTTTAATTGCGAATTGACAGGACAATAACCCGGAGAAGGAGAGAGGATGCGGTGAGCAACTCACATATTTGTTTATCGCCCGACCGCACTGTGTATGGGAGCGACAAGGATAGCATGCGTGCGGGCTAAGTGACTCCACCTAGGCATACATCCACTCACTCACACACACATCTTCGCAGCGGTTAAACTTACGCTTTTGTTGAATTTGCTTGGCGGAGACCAGCGCGAGTTCTTGATGTTTTATCTTTGTGAGTGCTTTAGTTTGTTTAATGAGCTTCTACAGCGAGTGTACGTGTGTGGGTGAATGTACCTGCCTAGGCTCTGCCTCTACTCCTGCTGCTAGTTGGGCTGGACTGAATTATTCATGGGCGCAATGTCTTCTACAAACCTACAAAGTTTTTCCTAGTTTTGCGCTTTTGTTTAATCGCTTTTTAACTAGAGCATTGCGTGTCCCGAAAGTACGACGCATTGTTGTTACTCTGAATTGTTTTACTTTAGATGTGAGTTTAATTTTGATGTATTTGGATGTTTGCTCTACAAATTGTTCTATTTTTAGGCCCAAATAAGTGAATAATTGCAAGTTTTTAATTGTTCTTTCTAAACTTGGAATAATTGAAGTCCAGACCTATCACGGTATGTGTTAAAATAGATTTACAGTATATTCCGAGAAGGAACCGCTGAAAGGTTACGGTTTTACCACGGTTACCACTTCTATGGTAAAGAAATGAAGCACTATGATTATTATTATTTGATATATTTGTTGTAATATGGAGAAGTTTAGCGTGTTTGTTTTAACCGATTCTGATGGAGACGATGATGAAGAGTTTGATTTCAATAAAGGCGATTGACTGTATCTTGTTTGACAGATGTTTACCGCGTTAACCGCCATCTGTGTACGGTTCCCGTGGTAAGCAAAAAGTACCACGAATTTCTGGAACCGTGTTCCGAAATCTTGCCGTTAATCTTAAAATCTTATTTGAATTTTTTGTAAAATAAAATATATATTCCATCTAACCAAATACTCCCATTTCATTGGATGCGGTAGATAGAACATTACAGTTCCAAAATAGAACAAAAATAATTTGCTTCCAAATAGAAATATATGCACATGAATGTATGATGTTTATACATAGAACTGACATTTTTTCATCCAGTTAGAACAAAATTACATTTTCCTAAAAAGGGCAGATAGAAGATTATAAATTTTCTGAGGAATTTTATTTTGTCGCTCGTCAGTCTCCAATAGCAACGAGAGGTATAAGCTAGGTTTTTTCTTTTTTTACTAATTCATCACCAATGGATATTAAGTAAAATAACAGCTACAACAATCTATGATAGAAAAGTTATACAGGCGTTAATTGTACTAAACGTAGTAGCTAGTGCAACAAAATTTTTATATTTAAGGATTATTTAGAATTTTAAGGAACTCTTAACGATTAAGTGAGAGTGGTGCAACTGGGCATTAAAGTAATGTTATTTTTTTAGTAAACCCTCTTTTTATTGCTCGCATTTTAGAATAGCGCTCTTTTTAGCGCGCCCTTTAGTTTTACCGCCAGTAGTACTCAATGTCTTCGTAGAAGACGTCAACCTAATCCAAATGCCTCCGAATCTATTTTATAAAATCATGCTAAACCAAATCAGCACTCTTTATCTAGTCCATCCGTCGTTCGTCCATCGCGGGTCCGGCATTCCCAGCCTGCTGAATCTGATTACAGCGGCGCCGGCGACACAGCACGCGTCGTCCGCGGAATACCAACGCCGACGCGTGGACGTGCGCGGAGCCCCAATGCTGGGCTCGGACTCTGATTTTTCCTCCGCGCGCGCGAATCGGAATATTCCGCGTTAACGAACTGACCGCCGCGCGTGACCTGCCTACCACGCGTGCACGCCTGCAGCACCTGCCCGGGATGTTTTGTCACGTGCCTTATTTACTCGCCGCCGCGACCGTTGAGGAAAGCAGGTTAGGTTAGTTTGCTTTACATGTTTTGGGTAATGATGGAAGATTTGAATGCTGGGGTTTTTTTAGTTTTGCAAATGCGAGGGCCGTTCAGAAAGTAATGAATGATTTGGCATAACCACCAATATGGGGATTTCTTGTGTCGTTAATTCTTCACTTTTCCGTGCTGGGAGCTGACGTCGTTAGAGGGTAAAATAGCGACGAACAGCTTGTCACAATGAAGTGTCAATTTAAAGCAACCTAAAATTTCAGTACGACTGTAGTTGACTCAAAAAACGTTATTAGATAAAAGATGATGAAGGATAAAATTATCATTATTACATTTACATTTTGGAATGTAATATAAATAGGTATGTACTCACAACTGACACAAAACATAAAATATCGTAATTTTGCCGGAGTATATTCATTCCATTTTTTAAACTCTTCATGATTATCTGGAGGTTTGAAAAACGAAATGAGCTCACTTGTGTAACTGTCACTTAAAGAATTCGCGACAAAACACTGTCTCCCCATGATGACTTAAAGGCGTGTAAACATGTAACATGGACCGGCCAGTGACCGCTATTTTACCCTCAATGGTAGGTAAGGAGTCGACACCTCTCTTCTTACACCATTTGTATAACTAAATAAAAACAAAAATTATTACCATAAAACTTTATTTACAAAGTTTCATTACTTACATTGCTCTATTTTTTATGTAATCGCCATAGCTGTCAAGACATTTATTGGAACGTGGTACCAGTTTTTCAATCTTCAATGCCGATGTTATACTCTTTTAACGCAAAAAATATCAGTGCTTCTTTGAGGTTTTCATCGTTTGCAAACTGATTCACACCCAAAAATTCCTTTAGTTTTG
This sequence comes from Poecilus cupreus, assembly GCA_963942605.1. Taxonomy (NCBI): domain Eukaryota; kingdom Metazoa; phylum Arthropoda; class Insecta; order Coleoptera; family Carabidae; genus Poecilus; species Poecilus cupreus. Next base: position 23,938,587 of record OZ012718.1, read on the forward strand.
AAAATAAGTGAAAATCGTTTGGTGCAACAACTTTAAGTGGGACATTTTTGAACATCCTCCTTATAGCCCTGCCCTGGCACTAAGCGATTTTCACTTGTTTCCAAAACTGCAGAAATTTTTTGGTGGAAAACAGTTCGCAAACGATGAAAACCTTAAATAAGCAGTGACGGTCAGATTTATGACGGTAGAGAGTATAACATCATCATTGAAAAACTGGTAGCACGTTACAATAAATGCCTGGATAGCGATTGAAAATAGAGTAATGTACTGGAACTTTATAAATAATGTTTTATGTTAATATTTTTCGTTTCTATTTAGTTATGCCAAATCATTCTTTTCTTTTTGGACGACCCTCACCGAAATCAAAGGTAAATCGTTGTTATTGTAACAACGTGATTTACATATAAAAAAGTAAACAGTTTTCTTCTAACCAGGAATATGGATTAATATGATATTTTTTGATAGGTTACTTATGTTACATTATCACTTTATAGAACCGGGACAAAATGAATAACTTTTGATTTTTATTTCGTTGTTACGATAGGTATGTAAAATATATGATTATGCATATTAAATAATATTTATCCAATACCTCTCAATAAATGCTCTAGAACTATTGACAACTGGCAAGCTGCGGCATGACATCTGGTGGAAAAAATATGAACTTTCCGATTTGGTACTGTACTGTGATTGTTACATGTGATTTGATCATTTGATGTGAATAAAAATGGAAAAAAGTCCTACAAATTGTTGTGTATTCAGATGTCACTTAAGATCTGGTCGAGACACAGGCATTGGGTTTTATAATTTTCCGAAACATGGCCAAAGTAAAATTTAAATTACTACATGAGCGGTGTTGAAATGAACATGGATCGACGAAAAACATGGGAATATGCAATTCATAGTGCAAAACAATTAACAAAATATAAAACTGCTGATACATGTTTACATTTGGCACTTTTTCCAGCTTTTCCCCTGAATTCTGCATTAAAAATTTTTAAATTTTCTAAAGAACTCTCTAAATCTTTTTTTATTTCGTGTGGCTTTGCAGTAATTGCACTGGTTTGCAGACAAAGTGCAAATATTACCTACATTATATCTTCATTTTTTAATATTCCACATAATATTATGTGGTTAGCGTTTATAATTCGCTCACCTGCAATTATCAATTTCAATTAATTAAATAGGTATATAAAAAATTATAAATACATTTTAACATATTACTTCTAGAACTTATATGTTGCTTCCAGAAATCTAAAATGTTCTACGATACGAAGTCTCATTTTATGTTAAAAAAATTGCCTTTGTATTTAATATGTTACAATACTGCGAGTACCTTTTCAGAAGCAGCTGATCGGCCCGATGGTGCTGCCGCCATCGGACATGTCAGTTAACAATAGCGATTTTAAACAAGAAAAGTAATAGATTACCCCCTATAGTGGGTATAATTTTGAGAATAGTCACTAGTGAGTAATTTTTATTTATAACAATATTAATAACAAAACACCTTGATAATTACTTCGATTAACATTTTAATTTAGAAAATTTTAAGCATATGTCACTGCCAAATAATATTTCTTTAATAAATTTTGCATTTAATTAGAGATGTTAGATAAAACGTTATACTTCACACGTGAGCAAAGTGGAATTACCCACTCGATAAAAGTTGTAAAATAAATAACTATTATACAATTTCTTAACAAATCAATAAATATTTAAAATTTCATATTTTTATTAGATTTTAGTGATCTAAAAAACTAAAAAAAAAAATTATCGGAATTAATCGGAATAGCTTATTATTAAGTTTCGTTGCACAATTTTTTCTCATTCGTAAGTTATTCATTCTATTCATCCATCAATCCTCACAGATGTCAGCGAGAAACGGTTAAATCGGTAAAAGGGGGCTTAAAAATTTGTATTTGCACAAAATTCTCTGCGTATAAAAAATTACAAATAAGCACTCGAATATTATTTCTTGTGTGCTAAAATAACGGAGTACTGATTCGAAATTTAATATAAAATCAATTTATTTATTGATTAATAATTCCCCCACAAAATAATTTACATCAATTGATGAACCGATAAAAAGAGCACAAAAGAAAACATTTAAAATGAAATTGAATTCTCAAGCAAAACATTTTTATATTTCATTAAAACCAGCGTTCCACATTTTTCTGCAGAACAAACAAACGCAATCGACAGCGAGTCGTATTAATCAATCTACTGGTCCTACGTCCTGGTCCTGCGTGACGTAGCTGGAGCCTGGAGCAGGCAGGAGAGCGCAGGACCTGCGGCATCCTGCCAAGCCAACTTCACGCCACGTCGTGAAAAAAACTACCATCGGAACGAACGGCGCACTGCAGGCTTTGCTATCGACATGTTTTGTTTAATTCATACGAGCTACGATTCCGACAGGTATATTTCATTTTGTCTGGTTGGGAATTCGCCGTGCAATTCGAATTTGATGGACAAATCAATGAATTTGGATCAGAATTTTCTTTACTTTATGAGAAAAATAGTGGAAGATTCTTCATAGATTATATCTTTATTTTGGTGTGTTTGTGGTATGTAGCTTTTAGAAGATGATAATAAGTATACAAGATGTCTCATGAAAAAAATGTATAAATTTAATGTGAATGATATTCCTCTGGATATACCCTTACGAATTGGAGGATATGGGTGTTCGGGAAACCGGTTTATTCGAATAATCGAACTGTATACTTTTATGTACCAACATATTTATAATATGAATCTCGTTTATTACTGTGGTAAATACGAATATATGAAGTACAAATAGCGAGAACTAGCAGTTCGGTTGAGCGACGTTCGCATAATCGACACTCTTCTTTAAATCCAACTGTGGAAGAAATATTTTTTAAGTCAGTGTTTCTCAAGTTACAACAAAACAAAGTTTTTTTTTTTAAATTGGGTGGTATGCGTTTTTTAGGCCCAGAATTTTTTTTCCAGAATTTAACCTTGCAATCATTTTATATATATATATATATATATATATATATATATATATATATATATATATATATATATATATGACAAATATTTTGAGAAAAATTCAATGGTATTTACTGAACTAAATGGTTCAATTCTAAGCATAATCGTAAGGCTCGTTAGGTGTTCCCGTAAGACTCGTAACAGTTGTACGAATCAAAGAGCTATTCTGTGCAAAACTATTGCTGACGATCACTCGTAAATATCTTACGATTTTTCGATAACTTTACGTTGAGAGGGAAACTGGACGGAACATTACGGTTAGTGATTTCTCTCTCTAATAATTGCTTAATTTTGTCAATAAGAAATATAAATATTTTTCATATTGGTCTCCAACAGGTAATACAAAAGAAAAATATGTTAATTATACTATGTCAAGAAAAATTACCTTGTTCATATTTTAGAAATTACTTGCGTCTCTTGCGCAGACACAAATATAAAAGAATGAGATATTTGGTATACCCATTTAACATTACTGTTGAACATTTTAAACAAATGTATTGATTAAATCAGCAATGGACAACCAATTTTATTTGTAATATAGAACCATTTTATAATCCATCAAATTCCAGAATTCCATTGCATATTAAAGTATTCAATTTATATTTCAATATATCGGGTGATAAAATTAAAATGGCATCATATACAGCCAAGATAAATTTTTCGTATGTCATAATTGACAATGTAAACAATGGGGATGTAAATGAAGTTCTTGTTTCATATTTCGCAGACAAGACCATTTTTCTTAAAATTTATAATGAAAACTCACCACATGGTTGTATTTGATAAGTAAATAAATAAAAAGAAAACCAACAGTCATATTCAATCTTCAGATACTGTATTAGCAATGACGTTAAAAACTGACCGCAAAGTATGACGTCAATCGTAAAGTTAATCTGTAACGTTCGTCGTACAAGTTTCTGCTTAGAATTGAATTTATTGTAAATCTGTAACTTGACTTATTACGATTGTCTCGTACTACAGTTTTACGATTAAATATAAAAATTGCTTAGAATTGCACCTTAATTTCATAATAATTAACTGGCAGATTCATGAAAAGAATTAACGCTAATTCCATTTTTTTTAACCTCTGTAACTTTATTTCTAAATTAATTAAATTAACAAAATATGTCAAATTTTATGTTAACCTATCGTAACTACAACCTTAGTTAACATAAATATGTTTTGAGGATGGTAACTGAAGTTACGACTAATAATAAAAATAGGATTAGCGCTAATTCTTTTGATGAATCTGCCTGTAAGAAACTAAACACGATTATTTACTAAGCAATTGGAAGCAACAAAAAGTTTGGTAAATTTTCAGAAATGCATTTTATATCCTTAGTTCTACTGTACTCTTTTTTTTGTGATACTCATTATACGTTTTGAAATTCCAAATATAAACTTCACTAATGTGCCTAGACCGATCATCAGTAATGACAAGAGCGCTCTATCCCAATTCACAATGAGCATAAGCATAAGAACTACATAAGAAAATACGTAAACGTAAAGTTGAGCTAATGGTTTTCAATGGCCGTGTTCACAATGCCGTTATGTATTTCTTACGTTTATGTAGGTACATAAGACCATCCGTAAGAAAAACGTAAAGTTGGAATCGGTTCAACTTTACGTAAAAATTACGTATGTTTAGGAACATTGCGCATGCGTTTCATTTCGTTAACAAACGTCAACCATTAATTGAGTATTTCAGACCAAATAAAATATATATAAAATTGATTAAAAGAATGTTTAATATTTAATGTATTGTTTATTCATTTGTTTAGGTCATTTGACTGTATGATAAAAACATAAATTTTATAAAGTTACTCAGTTTTAACAATAATAATACAATGGCAACATCGTTGTCTTCTATAAAAATTACAATTAGTTTCATGAATTACTTAAGTTTTAATAATAAAGCCTAGACGGCAAAATTGTTTTCTGACTCTGACATTTTATAACAAATATTAAAAAATGACAGCTAGTACATCCAACATGAAAACAAGATTAAACCAACGTACTACCAACGTAATATTCTAAAATAACTAAATTTCATTATTTATGTTTATGTTCATTGTGAACATACGTAATATTTATTACGTTTTATGTTATGTAGTTCTTATGCTTATGCTCATTGTGAATTGGGACTAAGGTGAAACAGAGTGAAGTTACGTTGTGTTATTAATAAATATTTACAAAACTAAAACCCAGTTATTGTTATTTGTTATACTAAGAGTTCTGAAAGCTTTTTTCAATATTTAAAAACAGAAATAGTTTTTACTTCTCTTAAAACTCATATAGCAAATCATAAAATCATATACAGACTGTTATATTTTAGAATCGCTGAAAAATAAGATTTAAATGTTATGAAGATCGCTCGATTTAACGCCGGTGGATTTCATTTTGTAAGGATATCAAAAAAACAAAATTTTTTATTTTTATTATTAGGATTTTAATAAATTTTGACTTCAGTCCGAAGATTTTTTATTTTAAAGTTTATTATTAGGACACGGCAAAGGACAACAATTAAATAATGTTACAAAAAGTGTTAGACGCCGTATGCAGAAGTGAACAAGAAAGGTTGTAAAATATTTGTAGTTGTTCTGTAAAATTAAATATACCTGTGTGTGTACTTTTCCAGTCCATTAATAAATTTTCAATACCAGTCAAAATGCGTAAAATAAAAACTTTTGATTACCGTTTTCACATTTAAAAATGTATTATCAAGGATGATTAGAAACATTTTCTTCAAATAGAATGTTTGTCTATCTTCCTTAATTAGGATACTTTACTCTTTTCAGCAATTTCAAAAAATGCTATTTATGAATAGCCTGTATGTTACAAATATAATTTCATAATTGATATATGAGTTATAAGAGAAGTGAAACTACTTTTGTCCCATTATTCATTTCAATCACTCTGTATATCTCACTAACTCCAGAAAACTCCTTCACCAAAGATTGAATAAAACACTGTTCATATTATTTATTCAACCTTATTCTTGGAAATAAAATACCTGTATTCACATATCCCCGAAACCTTGTATCGAATTTTCCAACTAAACTGTGTATCGAGGAATTCGCGGCTTATCGAGTGTTTCTCAGCGGCTCTGCTTTGCGGTAGCGGCAGCACTAGTAGTGTTCTGTTTGCAGTGGCTGATGGCAACAGTTCCATGGATCGCGGAACGCCATGCTAAGTTCCGAGGCTTGGGTCTTGGGTTTGTCAACACGAGGATTGATCCGACTGAAGCACTACAAGGAGCCAAGATATGTAGCATATGTGGTTGAGTGCGATTGATGTCGTTCAAATCGGACAGAACGAAGGCATCGGAATATTTACAACCATCAAACGACACGGTTTGGTATTGTATTGTAACATTAAATGGGTTCTTGAATTAGGTTTACTTTCTTATTTCTAGGATAAATAAGTACAGAAATCCTGAAAAAAAGAGTCATTTACACTTGAAATATAATATGAAATGCCAAAAAACAACTAATATGCGAATTAGTTGATCATAGTTGTATGATTCATGAATCAAGTTAATGAATTAGAACAAATGCTGATCGACGGATCAGCTTGATTCTCGGGTTAATTGAACACTGATCTATGGTATGTTGGTGAATTCGGTTAATGAAAATAAATTTACAAATGTAGTAATATTGTACCTATTGCCAAATTAGTGGCTCACTATAGTGCATATAAGCAATTAGAAATACAGGATAATTTTAAATGTAATGTCATAAATTTAAAGGTAAATAGTACGACATGTGTAGATTACGAAACAGAAAGAATTTGATGAAATTCGGAAAAAAGAAAATTCGATTTTTCTAATGAAATTTTTTTTTTACTAATGTTTTAATTAATATGTCATTAAAACGTACATATATGGTTAACAAAAATACATTCAAAATTAGTTATGTAAAATATTATTAATAATAATTAAATTAAATAGCATTTTTAACGAAAATAATTGTGTAATAAATAAAATATTTTATATTTCATTGTAATGGTGTAAATAGCTCCGTGGTAACGCGTCGGACTGTGGATCGTGAGATCCTCAGTTCGAATCCCTCAGTTGACAGTTATCAATTTAAATTTACCCCTGTGGTTCCCCCTTCACTAACATCTTTCGGGGGTATGTGTGTATGTATGACCCATTATGAGTATAGATGAGTGCCACGCCCATAATGGGTAAAAGACAGAGTGATATATTTATTTATTTTATTCTCGGAAGTGTACCAGTGTACCAAAAATGTAAGTTTCATGAAAACTACCCTAAATAAGCGAATTAAAAAATATATATATGTTTGTTTCGTAATCTGTACATACTACTTATCCTTAAAATACATCCTGTACATATTGAAGTGGATATTTATTTTGGATGCATATAGTGCATGTAGTTCAATATAGTAGAATTTTCCGCTTCGCAAAAGTTTGGAGGAACCCATTATTAGCTAACATCTTTTCTACCCCTCCACTTAAGCCCGGTAGTTCAGTACAAGGTTAAACCAAAAAAAAGTAGGTAACCACTTTTTTTATTGGTTAGGCGTATTTCAGTTTCTAGTTAGCTGTTAAACGAGTTTAGTTTAACCGAAAAGTTAAACCTGCATATGTAGGCGGGTTAACCCAAAATTTCATGGTCAACTCATACGCAGAGCCGCAGAAAGGTTTTTAAAATTTGGTTATGAGAGTGTTTATTATTTTGACATTTGGTGATATTGATAAGTAGCATAAAGTAATAATAGTATGAATCAGTAATTTTAATGCAAAATTCACAATCAAAAAATTGTATATAAATATTATTAATATGTGATACGAAATTGAATTTATTTTACTTTACCAATTAGTGGGATGTTTTATGCTTATTAATTTCGTCCAACAATCCATTCACAGACTCCTTGGATAGCCGAAAAAGGCAACAAAATTCACCATCGTCTCAATAATTAAAATTATCATTTCTAATATGCAATTTGTAATCTTTCACACTCGTACCAAACGACTAATAAAATAAATAATATGTTCATCATTCGAATCAGATGAAGGATTCACTTGGATTCGATGTGAAACCGTCCATAATATTAAAACGCAAAAATTATATTACCAGGTAAATTGGTTTTAAGCATGTCATACATGAATGACACTTCCAAATTACTACCAACACAACGAAATTATTGGTTACAAAATCCTGGTTTAGGTAACCAGGATTTAGATACTGATATACAGATGCGGAGTTAAAATGTCGGTTAAAAGTTAACCGAGATCATGTAACCAAGATTTTAACCGAGTACTGAAATACTGGGCCTTAGATGCGCAATACTGTCACCTATGTATTTAGAGATTTAGACTATACATAATCTCAGTTACGTCTAGTATAGGGTCACGGTAATTCATAATTATAACTTTTATGACAAAGCGTAGAAATGAATTTGGTCATAATTGCCAAACTGGAAGTTGAATTTTACTAGAAACACAAGGCAATAAAGTCAGTTTGTTTCAAATTCGGAATGAGCTAGGCAAAAAGTAATAATTGAAATGAAAAATATCAGCGAATTTAAATCAAAAGACTAGATTGTATGTGTAAGATGTATTCAAATATAGACTGAAAACAAAAGTTGTGTCGCGACAACATCAGATATTTTTTAAATACAGTATAGTGGCGAACTAAAACATTGTTTTGAAATGAATAATATTTAAAACAATTTATTTAAAAACAAAGTAATCTCTCGTCACGAGAATGAGCAAAAAATTTAATATTTATTTTCGTTTTCCATAGTTATACTGTAGTTAATTTTCCTAGGAAATATTATTAAAATACATGCAAGAACGTTTCCATTTAGTATACTTTGGGTTTTATAAACGTCTTGTAAAAACTTTCCGTGAACTGTGAGCGAGTACGAGTTGACAGGAATAGAAAAAAACCTGTCAACATGTTTTTATTCTTTCACGATGTTTTCAAATCAAGCAACTCTTTACAAAATCTCTTTCGATTCAGATAATGGATCGACTCCTAAAATGTAAAATGTTATATTTATACGTAGGTACATTTTCATAAGAAGTTTGTAGTGTTAACAAAAATAGCTTTCAGAGTATTAAAAATAAACTGTGTGATTACGTTTTGACCTGTCGAACTTGGGTTCCTTAGTTCGATTCTTATAGGCGACAAATTTTAATACGTACACATACACTATTAAACCAGAAATTAATCTCCTCCAAACATTCTTATCCTGGCACTACAATTTTGCCCCGTCCGGTTATTGGATTATCACCAAAAGCTTATCAACTCTTCCCAAGGTTGATAACAAAATATTAAAATTTTTTGTTTAGTAATTTATGAGAAGCCGTATCTCCAGAGATCCACACAGACAAAGCGACAGACAGACATCATCGCGAAATTATTAATATTGTATTCTACAGACCCTGAAGCGTGCTTGTCCACTGATTATTTTTTGACGTTTATTTAAACCAATCAAATGCTTTATTGTATGTCACGTGTCTGCGTTTTAACCAATCCTGTCATTATTATACTGAGAATAATGCTCTTGTGATTATTCCCGGCAATTTTCTCTGGAGCTTTTTTGTTTTTGTTGACAGATGTCAGATGTCAGATAGGTATCATCAACACAAGTAAAAATGAGCAAAAAAGATGGATTTAGTGACGTGCCTGATGATGAAATAAAAAAATAATCAAATTAAATATAACTCGAGAGTTCGATAAATTAGAAAATGATTCTCCAGTATCTTTCTCAAACTTGTCGCCATTTGGCAATAGCCACTCAAGCCCTACGAACTTTCGTGGCTATTGCCTGGCAACAAGTTTTCGAAAGATCTGTCAAATTATTTTCAATTTATTCTCACCCTCTTGTTATATTATTACTGAAAATTTACTACCAAATTTTGAGCATCATTCCTATGCCTCCCTTACATGATGTAGCAGGAGGTAAAAAAAGTGTGACTGATGAGAATTACTAAAATCCTCTACAATTCCCTAAAAATTGTCGAAAAGTAGTATGCGTCAATAAATGGACCAATTTATTGGTAAAAAAAATTGACCAGTAAATTGCGTAGTGTAAGTAGAAGAAAGTTGTGTGGTGACCACACCATATTTTCAGTAGGATACTACTATTTCGTCATACCCCTTAAACCAATTTACTCAAATACAATTGCATTGCGAATATCCACTGTAAAAAAAGTGTTAATTTGAAATATAATCTCAAAGTAAATTAAACACTTTCTGATATTATTTCTAAATTTCCATAATACAAAACCGCTCAAATAAAAAGTAATTTTCATTGTACATTTATAAAAACAAACAAATAATTAACTTACCAATTTCGTTCAAAGGAAAAAAGTATAAAATTGAAATGGGTCGTTCCGGGACGAAGAAAAAATTCCTATAAATGGAAAAAGAAAACCATGAATAAATCAATCATCGACTGAAATAAGTGGAGAGGAATAAGAAATTATGCGAGGCAAAAATCAATACTCAATTCTGAGAGTGAACGTAGCGTTCTCGATTTACTGCTAACCCACTCCGAGCAGGAACGAGTGCGACCGGAGCATTCGCGATCCCGTGCTGGTTCACTTCGCCTCACCGAAGTGAGCTGCAAAAAGTTTGCCGAGTCTGAGTTTTCAAAAGCGAACCATAACGTCATGTGCAATCTTTAGTTATAGCTACCTGGACCCACTTTTGGAAATTAGGTGCATGGATTGAATAGGAATTAATGGCGCATTCATGCCGAAATTTATGTAACGAGTCACTTATTTACTTTAATGTACGGGCGGTTATGGCATTGAGGATAAAATGCTCGATTTATAAAAGAGAGTTGGGAGTACAAATCATACAACAAGAAATCTGATGTATCAAACGATACTCTTATGTGCAGTATGTTGAAATTTCCATGCTCATCATTGGGATATCGAGAACTATAAAATTTATGACTGCGGTTAACGAAAAAATTTATAGATCAGTAATATGGACAATATGGACAATGAAGTGTTTATTGAGCAGAGCTACCAACATTTGTCATAAAGAGAAGTTTGAAGAAGAAAAGAACCCAGCAAACACAGTTGTAACATTGATGTACCTCGTATGTAATATCTGAAACCTAAGCAGTATATCATTTATATACGTACTAATAACGTAATATACTTATACCATGTCGGACATCTCTTGGGAGAGTGTAAAATTATATTGTTGGTATGCCACATTGGTCTTGGACATGGTACATACCTACAACATGTATATTTTATGTTACCGTACTTATAACATATTCACAGTTAATTAGAAAGTTTTATATATTTTATATAAAATTATAGGAAAAAATTTTTGAAATATTTTATAATGTACAATGAACAACTTTGAAATATATTTAATTTTGCTTATTTACATATTTCCGTATCGTAATTTATGTGAAGGAAATTGTTAATTTATAAATAAATAAACATTTTCAAAGAGATCTTACTCAAAAATGTACGAAAACAACTATTCTATTCGTATATTCAAAGTTGTTTATACCAATAGTTTTGTTATGTACCATTAACGTTACGATGACTACATACATGGTATGTCATGTCTCATAGATAGACCGTGTTGCAGACATAGGTCTCTCCGCGTTATGTATACATAACGTACTCGCGACATAACTGTGTTTGCTGGGAAAAGGCTTATAGAAATTTTTCAAATGAATGGTTACTCGTATGAAGAAAAGAAGACTTTGAAAACTTTCGTTCCATAAAGAACAAATAACAACCTTGAGCCAGAAAAAATTAATAAACGTTTGTTTGCTTCTCTGCCCTACGTCCTAAATGTTACTTATAAAATTGGAAGATCACTGTCAAGAAATAATATTTTAGTTTCCTTTGCTCCACATCTCAATCTACAACATATGTTGAAGAGTGCGAAGAATATTATTCCGCTTCAGTCCTCTGGAATTTACAAAATTCCATGTGAATGTGGCAAATGTTATATTGGACAGACTGGCAGAACGATAACTACAAGAATAATAGAACACAAACGGGTCATTCGTCTGAACCAACCAGATAATTCTGCTGTGGATAGTCATGCCATTGAATTTCTACATAGAATGAATTTTGAAGAAACGAAGATAATAGCAAGAGCTAAATGTACCAATGACAGACTCGTAAGGGAAGCAATAGAAATCTATAAGCAGAAGAATACCGTGAACAAGAATGAAGGCTACGAGTTAAACAAGACATGGCTCCCCTTATTTTATAATTCATAATTTGTATTTACATAGTTACCGTATATATTTACTTGTTTGTGTTTTTCATTTGTTTATAACCTGACGAAGATTTACGTGTAGTAAATCGAAACGTTGTATTTATTAAATATTTTACAGAACTTTATCCAAAAGCCTGTTTATTAAAACTGAACTATATATTGCAATAAATACCTATCACTTTCTGCCTTTTTAGCAAATGGCCGTTGAGGCTTCACTTTTGTGCTTCGTGTTAGATATCTAGATTATATATAAACATCTATGGTATGCCTGTATGTGACGATTTTTTCGTCCATAATAACCCAAAATTTGAAAATTATATCATTTTCAAATATCATATTTACAATACAATTTAGATTTACTTTCTGATTAAGTGATTAGATTTTGGTAGTAATCTATCATCCAGAAGTAGTAATTTTCTTTAAGTTCGACAAAAATTGCTAACCTTTTATGGTTATATGTTGGCATCATTTCACTAATTTTTGCTAACTTCTGACGCTAGTAATGTCAAAGTATTACATTGACTTAAAATATTATGGCAATATATCTACAATTGAGTATTTACAATACAAGAAAACAGAATGTCTTTGGATTTTAAACATATTTGTAAGTAATTATAATTGAATTTGCAGTGTAAAATCCAAATAAAAATATGTATGTAGATATTTTTGGTTATGATATTGGAAAATAAACATAATTTACATTCAAATATTGTGAAGTTACCAACATAAAAAAATTCCCTGTCATTAAGATAAATGAGTAATAAATTAAATTTATTTATTAAATTTGCTTAAATGTTGGCGCGAAAAATCTTGTGTATCCCTCGCACTCTCAAAATAGCAGTTTCCAACCTTGTGATACAAATAACTATTTTATAATATTTTACTTTGCCTACCGTCGGAGTGTTTCTTTTATGTCGGCGGTGAAATAATTGAACTTCTGTTTTTTTTTTTTAATACAAATAGATTACAACGTGCCTTTATGACGTTTGAAGAATAAAAAAATTAGTCTGGTAAATGGTAGAAATATCAATAACACAAAATTGGTTGTTTCATTATATTTTTTTATTATTTTTATTAAGACTAAACGAACTGATTTCGTCCAAAAATGTCACGCATGAAACAAACCGATGTACGTCATACATCTGTTAATAATTTTGACGTTTCTTATTTCGAAATTTTTGACTCTGCTCTCTCGTCGCCGCGTATCATTTACCAGAGTTATAATAACTTAAATAACTATTACTTGTTTTAGACACGAGGTTTAGTCCTGGGTCAGATTATTACATTCTTTGCACTGCCAAAATCAAACACTTATTTGGCAAATCCAAAAGTCAGTAAATAATTGAGTTACAGTAAATTTTGGCTACAATTTTTATTTGAAACTTTTTGGTGGCCACATTAGATTCTAATGACAATATAATTTCTAAATTTTATAGACGTCAAAATTAAGAGCTGATTAGATTTTGGTGGTTGGCCATCAACCGGGAGTCGTAGGTTACATTTTCAGAGTTATGTTGTCACATTACATTGTTATTTTTGAAGAACATTGTTTATATTATGATATAATACTGCACTACTTTGTAAAATAGTGACTTTATAATGATATAAAATAAAGCAGCGCTGCAAATTGCACGATCTCACCTCAGCATCATAAACCAAAGCTGCAGCGCTAAGCCGCTGCGCGGCATACATAAGTCTCCGCAACAATTACAACGACAGAAACGTCGCATTACGTTACGTTACGTGCTGTCGGTGCACTGCACCGCTCCCATCGCCACCACCGACATCAAATTCCCATCTAGATGTAGTTAATGTCGCGTATTAAACAGATTATTTTTATGTGGCATGTAATTCCCTGTCGCACGGTTTGTTTAACTGGCGCATCAAAAGAAGAAAACTCGTCAACAGCGAAGAGACGAAGACGGCGAAGGAGAAGAGAGTTTAATGGCGAATAAACTGGGTTTACGGTAATGCTTTATTTATGGTATCTTATGGGAAATGTCCTGATTTATAGGGCAATTGCAGTTATTTTTATTTGTTGTACGGAAGATGCAAATATCATGCATCTCGGTGCCTCACGCTTATATTTTTAAATTCAATCAAATAAATTTATCATCACGTCATTTTGCACGTTTATAGCTAGATGCTAGATGCATCGGTCTTATTTATATTCTGTGCTTATGTTCAATCAATACAGCATAAAATCGGGATGAACACTTTTGTTCTTTGGTATCCATTCCAAAGATATACAAAGTACTTAATAAAATTAATTGACGTGAACTAATTTTAGGGATACAGTTTCGTCACAGGAATTTTCTTACTATTTCTAGTAAATTTACTGATTCCGGCAGATGAAGGAAAGGGATTTTTTACGAAGATGGGAAGCGGACTAACTACTATCGTCATATGCCGTTTCATGAATGGATGATTATTAATTTATATAAACACAAACGACCATGCTCTGCAGTGGGATTCGAACCCACGACCTCTGGCGAGCTGGGCTAGTGACATAGCCACTACGCCACCGAGATCCGTAGGAAACGGATTATCATGGGAATTGTATATTTTATTCTTATATAAATAAACAAATTAAAAGATATTCCTAAAAATCACCACGTGACTTTCTTATATACTGCTTATATGCAAATCTAAATTTGAATATTTTACTTCACACGTACGAAAATATTTTGTATATGTGATAAAAAACTACTTACCTTTAAGTGTTCTGTTAAAAATTATGTAGGATGGAATTAAATTGGTACTAACCTGAAACAAAAGGAAATCTTAATTAATAACATTCTAACAAATTATGGGAAAATTAAAATTACTATTTATTTATTTTATAATATTGGCATAGTCGAACCTCTAAAACCCGAAATTTTGTGTTAATTCTTGTTTCCTATTCCTTGTATATTTTGTATAATGAAGTCATTTCAAAATAAAGTTATATTTTTGCATAAATTCCAAATTTGGCTCAATTTATTAATATTGCAATAAATAAAATTTGAAAATTTAATACTTTTATTTTGATAATAATCTTTCGAGGGTGCCAAATCGTGACGCCATTAATTCCTACACATACAATGATACTTTTCACTAACACATTCAGACGCCGGTGTTCTAATCTGAAAATATTGCTATTACCAAGTGTCTACTTTTTTTATAAGATATAGAAAATACAATGTTAAAATTATCATTAGGCGATAGTTCGTTCCCTATGAATTTTAGAACAAAAGTGTAAATATAAGAAATGCCAGTCCCACACACTATTAGTTTTGAAGGAACAGGATATCAAGTTGGGTTTGATATTTTGAAACGCGATAAGAAAGACGGTTTTCGGCCATACGCTTTGGTTTTTGTATAGTTTGGAACGTTCAGTTATATTATAACCGTACGTTTCAAACCGTGCAAAAAGAACGGAATGTTTGGGGCACTTTAGAATGTTTTCTGTTTTATTTTGTGAATGGGCGCATAAACAATAAACGAAATATGACAAATTTATATAAAAATCGTTTAACACTTACGGAATAATTAGTAGTAAAGTTTTTTTAACCCCTTGTGGGCTAAAGTAGTACTACGAAATGTCATTACATTTGTTTTGTTTGTTGGTATTTAAGATTATATTTGTTGGGCTTCTATTACTTGTTTCATAATTTCACTGTTTTATTGTGCTTTGTTGAAAATCAATTGAATAAAATTGTGTGTTGAGGTTAGGTTACAATACTACCAGCGCCAATGTTCTCAAACTTTCGTATGATGTTTACTCTAAAGTTGCCAAATTAATTTTATCTTTATTTATACCTATTAAGTTTAATTGTTGTAAATTAAGACTTATAATATGTAAATATTATTTTTACAGTAAAGAATATATAATATCTACTATCATGAAAAAGCGCTGTTTTAGTGCCACTGGAAGAGTACCAGTAACGTCACACAAACTTTAAAAAATAATATTTTGGATAATATATGGAATTTTTACATTGGCTTTTCACTGATTGTTATTTATTCTAATAAAGTTTCATAAATTTTTTTTTAAATTGCTTTATTGTATGTTTTAAAATAATATTTCTACGCAAATAAAATAGTTTTCTAACAGCAAATTATTTTGCGGTACCGTGAAATTCGAGTTATATTGGTTGGATTATATTTACATAGTTCAACAAAAAAGTTTTGTTCGGAAGTGTCACCTGCTGCTAACTTAATATTTTATAGTTCATCTCAAAAACGATAGAGACACAGTAAGTACACATCATCCATCTAAAGTTTAAGTGAATTAGGGATGAAAAGTTTCTCAGAAAACTGTCATTGCAATATTTTCCCCTTTTAACTATAGGAAGATTGTCAAGTAAAAAAGAGGTCTGATCAATGTTCGTTATTTTCAATAATAAATTAAGTGTGTTCGGTGGCTGTGAAGTGCCAATTGCGGTGGCATTGAAGCAGAAGTTGACAGAGCTATAAATAGCGCTTAAAAATCTGCATGTGAGTTATGATAGGCGGATTACAGATATCGGGGATGTCTGGCGCGGTGGCGTGACGTCACCGCGTGAAATATGACCTCCGACCCCAACCGGATGAATTCTTCACGGAATCCCGCTGCATTTAACCAGCCACCATAACTCACACGGTCTCCACACTCCACCGGCTTCATCAATCTACTTGAAAAATGAGAATTAATTTTATTATTTTGTAATGCAGTAAACGCCGGCGAAACTGCATTTATAATCAATTCGGAAACCAACAAAAAATATGTGAACGCGAGCCAAGCCAAGGCGAGCGCGCAAGAGAGAAGGACGAACAAAAATCCTAGGCTATCATTCCTTCCTGTCTGTATCTGATATTGTGCTAGTAGCCAACGCAAGCAGAATGAAATGTGCCAAGCAGGAGCGATGAGAGCGATGGAGCAATGGACCGGGGGATTACGGAATGCCTCACGCACACAGGGTCGGCACCACACTTTTTTCCTTTCACGATAAAAAAATAATAGCATTTTCCAGCCGACCATTTCTGCGTATTCGTTATTTATTGTCGTATTAAAGAAGTACATTAACACGAAATTGATTAAATGTATTTAGCACACTTCCCTACAAATAATAATGCAAAGACAAATATACAGCCTAGTATCCAAGGATACAACCTGTCCCATTTTAAACTAGTTTCGCGAATATCTCCAAAAGTATTCATCGGGCAATAAAATGTTTCAATTGAAACATATCATTTCATTTATAACAATTTGAAATTAAAAAAAAATTATATAAACAATTTTTGTCGGATGCATACATTTTGAATTATTCGTGAAAGCAATTAAAAATGGAATAGCCTGTATAATAAATGGCCGTGTTACCGTTACTTGTACAGGTTTAAATTATACATTTCAAGTCAAAAATTTAATATTGTATCATAACAAAAATAATATTCAAGTTCCTTATTGATCTAGTAAATATTTTGCTGGGTTTTTAGCAATTTTATGATATAGAAACGAATTTACTAAATTTTCATTTTGTACTTATTTCAACAAAGTGTATCCTGTTAATATGCAAAATAAAAATTTATCAATAAAATCAGAAAGTCTTGTGATATAAATAATATTCATTTGGCTTCTTTGGAGCATAGGGCATCTTTTATAAGATGATTCATCATCATTGTAATATTACCATCGATAATTTGCTTAACCAATTATGATGCAAAACACTTGAAAATTCAACAATTGGGGACAGTATTATACTGTTAAATCCCATTACCCTAATAAAATCTCGTTACCCTGATAAAACCGGTAACCATTAACCAAAAAATAATAAAAACCGGTTATTTAAACCGGTTATTTAAACCGGTTAATTTAGTTCATTATTTGGTCATAAAATTCTGTGCTGTGTAGTTTAAACGCATACCACAGACGAGTCTTCTGCCCTTTACTAGTTACTATGTTATGTGCAACTATGTAGAACATTCAGCTAATTCCAGTCCATTCTCGTTTATGCCGGTTTCGCTGTTTGTTTTGCAAACTATTTTAATAAACCGGTTTTTAACCGGTTAATTTAAAGTGCTTTTATAAACCGGTTTTGTAGTTCGTTAAACGGTTTTGGAAGAAAACCGATAAGCAAATTTCGTTTCTTGCCCTGCTAGCAAGTAAATAAACAGTTGTTATTGCTTGTAATTGTTAGTATGACAGCTAATTAATATTTCAAGTTTTATTTTGCGTTGTTTTTGGGATTTATCTCATCAAATATGGTCTTGTATTCTCAAATAAATTATTTTTCTTGCTTTTACGCAAAACCACAGAAATAAATTGATATTAGGTAACACCCTTCATCCTTCGGAATCGGGATTTGCCATACAGTTTTCCCACGTGTTTGCAAACAAAATTCATGCAAAATAAAATTTATCGATAAAATCAGAAGGTCTTGTGATATTACTTCCAATAAATTCTTTGCTCTTAGTATATTACATAAGATAAATTGATGCAAAACAGTTGAAAATTCTGATAAAATCCCGTTACCCCAATAAAATTCCGCTAACTAAGGAAACAATTATTATTTTTTATAACTGTCGGTGTAAGAGTTAATTAATATTTAAAGTTTAATTTTGCGTTGTCTTTGGAAATTATCTCATCACACACGACCTCTCTGATTTTCTCAGATAAATTTTTATTTTTAAGCACTTACTTTTTCTGCTTTTAAGTAAAATCACTCAAGCAAACTGGCATAAGGTAAAATCCCTCCAGCTTCATCAAAATCAAGTAAAATAAAATTTTGTAGATATAATAAATAGGCCTTGTGGAATTATTTCGTAATATTGTAACTTGTTTCTTGAAAATATTCTATTTTAATTGTAATGAAGGATTTAATCCGGGAAACATTTATTAAAATGTTTTGTTGCTAAAGTAAATAACCAAGCAATGGTAGAAGTGGTACAATTATGCTAATTCTTATGCTAGTATATTATGTTTTATTCAGAAATCTACATGTACTCGTATTTTAGTATAAATACGAGTAGTAGTGACTTAAGAGTATATGTATGTTGGGGGGCTATGACTCGACGGCTGGTAATAGAATTTCATACGCAAAAATAAATCACTTACCGAGATCTGCGTAAGCAGAGTGCCACACCCATAATGGGTAAAGGCGTGATGATATATTTATTTTTATTTTATTTAAAATTTATTCCGACTGAAAATGCAGCTCAAGCCGAATTTTTAGCATACCTTATTTACATAATGTGGCGGGAGGTAATAACATGAGCCGTAAAGCTAAAACTTTTTCCAAACCAAAATTGCTTCTTTAATTTAACATTTAGGGTGGAATTGATATGATCTTTGGTGTTATTTTACTCTCATATAAATATAGCTTGTACTGAAATCGTACGAACCGTCATAATTTCGGGAACTGATTTTAAGTTGAAACATTGTAGAAATGTGTATCTGAAGGATCTAAATCTAATATAAATTATGTTGGAAACACGAAAATGTATCCGGTTATGGTGTAGGTGCATGTCCTAGTTACGGCACTGAACTCGGGCGTCGGGCGCGGCGTGCGACGCACACGCACATGACAAATGGTGGAGGCGCAAAGGTCACCTGACGTGGACAGAAAAACGGCCTCTTCGCCGGATCACGGCGGCTCCGGCCGTTGTTTTTCCACTTCTTCCTCCCGAACGTTTTTTTGACAAATAAAATATAGGATTGCTCGTAAACTGGGGATTCAGCACAATAAGCACAATACGGGGGCTGTTTTTGAGCAGGTATCTCTGGTCTGCTTGCTACCCTCCTGTCCACATTTCCTGTTTGACATTGCCCGACACATTTATTTCACTGCGATGTTTATTGCATTCTTTTATAAGTACTTTCTCATTGTTTATCTACAATCGCGTGTGACTTTTATGAAATTTATATACATTATACGAGTATATCTGTATCGAAAATAGAGCTCTGGGCTTTGGTGTGCTAATCTAAATTCGAATGTTCGATAATTACATTTGATATACAGGGTGGCGACTGACTTAGCCGGTCATAGAAGTTTTACATATTAAATAAATAATAGTTATACAATTTCCTGCTTCTCTAATCATTTTGGAGCACTATGAATGTGGACGAGGCGAAAGTGGTGTGTCAGGATAAGAATGTTTGGAGGAGGTTGATTGTTGGTTGACTGTTTTTCTGGGTTCGTGCTACCCCACTAAGTGGGACATAGCGTGACGTTATGTATGTATGTATGTATGTATGTGTAAGAGAAAAAGAAATATGTAAATTTTAAATCTCTGTACATGAAAGGTAACCAAATTTTTAAAATTATTTCTGGAAATATAAAGTTACCAATTTTAAAAATTGTGCGAGATTAATTTAAGGGATTTTATCCTGAGTACTAGTGTCAACAAATTCAAAATTTTTTCGATGAATTATAGTATCCATAATTCACTCTTCTCGGCCAATCACAGAGCTAGAAATCCATAATTCACTGTTATTTTAAGACGTGATGTGGATCACCAAACGACGGCCGTCTGCAAGTTGACATATAGTAAGTTGTCATTGTGTAGTTTGATGATGATGTTTTTCAACGTGTTTTCAACGAATTTCAATCATTTTCAAAAGTGATTTCCGAATTTACAGGAGTAGAAAAAGTATATTATTTGCTTATTTGATAACATGAATTATTTCCTTGAATTAAATTCCATTGTCATCTTTAAGTTTATTTATTATAAAAACTGTTTTTTTGTATATCATTATGCCCAGTTAATTTTGTTAATTTCACCATATAAATATATACCGTGTGTCCCACGTAAAGGTTGGCATAGGCAAATAACATGTAAAATCAGTTTTTTGAAAATAAAAAGTGTCCGGCAAAAAATTATGCATCCAAATTTTATATCACAATACTGCCAATATCCCTACATCTTATTTAATACAGATTACTTTATTTTGATACCGCAATTTAATGAAATTAATAATAATAATTCCTAATTTTCCGCCTACTCTTTTTATTGCTACTGACGTGTAGTGTTTGCAATTTGTTTTAAATATTTTAATCTGTCACTGTCATCAAGAATACATCAAATGTCGAGAATCGTGTAAATATTATTAGAATGTATTATGGGGGCGCAGTGCAAGACAAATATCTGAATACACCACAGGAATGAACGCTGAATAATTTCCATCGCCAGAAATTGACAGTGACAGATTAAAATATTTAAAACAAATTGCAGGCACTATACGTTAATAGCAATAAAAAGAGTAGGCGAAAATTAGGAATTAATATTATTAATTTCATTAAATTGCGGTATCAAAATAAAGTAATCTGTATTAAATATGATGTAGGGATATTGGCAGTATTAAGATATAAAATTTGGATGCATAATTTTTTGCCGGACACTTTTTATTTACAAAAAACTGATTTTACATGTTAACTGCCTATGCCAACATTTACGTGGGACACACGGTATATCTTAAATTCTATTATTTTTAACTTTTTGGGAAAAATTCAATAGTAAGTGGTAAATTATTTCAACGCCTATTAGGGTTTTCAGGCATATCTTAGTAAATAAATGAGATAGGGTAAATTTCGTTGAAATCAAAATGTAGAATAGTATTATCTACAATCTTTATTTGAAACATTTTTTCTATATTTTGTTTTCAACAGATTCAAAAACTGTGTCCGTGGTATCAACCAAAACCTTTGGAAGAAATGAAATCTTTTTGTTAGTAATTTTAGATAATAATAAGATAAGTACTATTTAAAATGTAAAACTCATATAACCGGCTAAAACAGTCACCATTCTGCATGCTATAAGTTAGGGCTGTGCGTTTACATCGATATATCGATATTATATCGATATATCGATATATCGAATAACGATATTCAGTAGAAAAAATATCGATATATCGATATATCAATATATCGATGTATCGATATATCGATGTATTGATATATCGATGTATCAATATATCGATGTATTGATATATCGATGTATCGATGTATTGATGTATCGAAGTATTTTGTGAAAAAGAACTAAAATTTACCTATAATGCCATCTAATAAAAGGGGTTGTGCTCGATTTATTGATAGCATTGCATGCTGATATTTATTTTTACTTTCACTCTGGAGTCGGGATTAGGGGGAGAATTAATAATTGGGACGATGTATAGGTACAATTTCCAGCAGAAGTTTTCATAAAACTACCTTCCAGTCATGGCATAGTACAATTTCAAATATTTTAAGTAGATTCCCGTTTGTTTTATAATGCTGGCGCCCAGCACCATAAAGCAAGTACACAAACACCCCAGATGTTAAAATTTTTCGCCTTTGAAACACCCGTTACTTCTCTTCACAATAGAACTGCCGACATCCTGAACCATTGTAATCCTTCCATAAAATCTATCTGCATTAGATTGTTTACTATTTATATAGTACAGATCGACATACTGAATCATTGTTTAATTGCCAATAAAATCTAACTATATTAGATCGATACATCAATATCTCGATATATCAATATATCGATACATCAATATAACGATATATCGATACATCAATATATCGATATATCGATATATCAATATATCGATACATCGATATATCGATATATCAATATATCGATATATCGATATATCGATATATCAATATATCGATATATCGATATATCAATATATCGATACATCGATATATCGATATATCGATATATCGATATATCAATATATCGATACATCGATATTATCGATATTTTTCTAATATCGAATATCGATATTCAAAACAAGATATCGAACAGCCCTACTATAAGTACATAAGTGAAGCCCTCTGAATGCTATATGCACTGCAAATCAGTCAGAACTTTCGACAAACTTAGAGTCACGTTATCATGGTAATTTGTGAAACTTAATCTCCTGTATTATTTATTATATGTTCATCTGAGTGATGTAAAATTGGTGTATGAATTAAAATTAGTTAAAACATTTATGCGAATGTGAAAACAATGTTGACACTTACCGTTTTAAGAGAATAAAATAATTAGAATTAAAATACTTCTCTTAGTTTTCAATTCTCGTTTAAAGTTAGTTGTTTGTATAAAAATAAATTAAAAATGCAAAAAGAAAGTTCCGGCACAATAACAATAATAATTCTAAAGTTTCCACAGCAGCAGCGCAGCGCAACGCAACTTAAAGTAAATGAATTCATGAGTTAAACTGGGTGCGGGTAGAATTTAAAATGAAATATTTCATTAAAACAAACATTTGCATAGAGCCTTTGTGAAGTGGAAGTGGTGTATGGAGAGAGGGAGACGACGAATCACGGCGAATTGTACACGAAGGCAGACGAAAGTGAATAAAGGATGTTAGATAACGCGAGATGTGGAACGACTCAAACGCGAATCTCTTTTCTTAAACGTTCGAAGACGGGGAGATGCGCAACATGAATCCACGGATAAAGATGAGACATTCAAATGATTATTGTAATCACTTATTTGCTACTGAATATACCGAATGTCTCAATAGTTCAGCAGAAAATTATATGGCAAATTATACTCGATACGATAAACTGATCATTTTCGAAAATTGCTAAAATGCACATTACACAAGGTACATATTTTAAGTGACATTGCTTACATATACAATTTTATGTGATATTATAAATATAGATTAGAGAAACTCGATTCCAGATGAATTATTAGAATGCAATCAGGATCGTCGGATGTTGGAATAAGGGTCAAATAAAAAGTCAACTCTTCAATGCATACGTTTCGGCATTTATTACGCCTTCATCAGTGCTAAGGAACGAAGATATATAATTTAAAAATGTATACAAATACATCGTATGTAAATCCAAACAAGAATAAATAAACAATTACCTGTGAGTTGGTTACAATATTTTTGGATAACTTAAACAAGTAAAAAACGTCGACATTTTTGTGTGACATCTAAACAAGAGTAGCGTTGATGAAACAAGTCAAAAAATTAAAAACTCTAAAAAACTAATAACTATAAAAACTAGCGCGAATTTTGAAATGTGTTGTATAATTTCAAAACAAATTGATAACACTTTGATAAATCTTCTGTGTCAGCTCTGAAATTAACGCTCTTTATATTGTTGAAAATGTGCGTCATTTCTAAAAAGTTTCTTTTTTTATAGTTACTGTCATAATCTAAAATGGAAACATTGTCAAAATCAAAACGATGTTGTAGATCAACGCTATGCTTGGATAGAGCAGTCTTAGTGTCTAATTTTTTACAATCATTCTTATGATTATTCATTCTATTTTTTAAATATTGTTTTGTTTGGCCGATGTATACGCCATCACAATCCAAACAATTTATTTTGTAAATAACATTAGATTTGTGTTGTATATCATCTTTGTCTTTAATCTTACTAAACAAATTGCCTACTTTTTTGTTGTTATGGAAGACAATACATGTATTATTTGTTTTAAAATTCTAGCTATATTGTGTGATAAGTTTTTAATTAGTGGGATTTTAAAATAAGTTTTATTCTTGTTGTTATTGACTGTGTTGTTATTGTTATCTGTATTTGTTAAATGAAATATTTTATTAATAAAACTGTTAGGGTAACCATTTGTTTTTAATTTCTTTTTTAATAAGTTGAAATTTTGTTCATGAAATTGCGTATCGCTTAATGTTAATAACATTTCACACAAAAATGTCCGACGTTATTTACTTGTTAAAGTTATCCAAAAATATTGTAACCAACTCACAGGTAATTGTTTATTTATTCTTGTTTGGATTTACATACGATGTGTTTGTATACATTTTTTAATTATATTTCTTCGTTCCCTAGCACTGATGAAGGCGTAATAAATGCCGAAACGTATGCATTGAAGAGTTGACTTTTTATTTGACCCTTATTCCAACATCCGACGATCCTGATTGCATTCTAATTATAAATATAATAGATATGAATATCAGTATCAAATGAAAGCACATTCAGAAAAAAAAGTAGTACCGTTCAGTCAATTTAACAGAGTAATCAGTTAATTTGAACTCAATTGAAAAAATAGTTCCGTGGTAACGTATGGGACTGTGGATCGTGAGATCCTCAGTTCGAATCCCACAGCCAACAGTTGCCAATTTAAATTTGCCCCTGTGGTTCCCTCTCCACTAACAACTTTGGAGGCTATGACTTGATGGCTGGTAACCGCATTTCATTCGCAAAAATATATCACCTACCGAGATCTGTGTAAGCAAAGGTACCCATAATAGGTAATAGGTGTAATGATATATTTATTTTATTTAATTGAAGAATTCAGTCTAAAACAAAAACTAAATAATTTAGTAATTTTACTAAATAAATATGGTAGCTGATCTTCCATTGCCTTTATTACGAGATTATCAGATAAAATAAAATGATATTTAGGAAGGTTATGATTTTAAAGAAAAACAAATACAATATTGAGTATTTTAATAGATAATAAAACACTTTGGAAATTTTATAAAACATATTTTAACAATTAGAAATTTGTACATGCCGAATATTTACGAATAGTTTGAAGTTTTCAAAAATTCTTGTCATGTCAATTTATTGTAACTGCATTTTTAGTTATTTCAAATGAAGAATGTCAGTTGCGCGTTGCCTAACTGATAAATGTAGTTGTCTAGAATTACTGGAGTTGTTTAGTAAATATATAGTATATAAATGTTTTTTTTATTTATTGTATAATACAGTAAGAGTAAATCAACTACTTTTTACTGAATTTTTCGTACCATTAAATTTATTGTATAATAGAGGAAGAGTAAATAATATTCTATATTATACTATATCACTCAGTATCTTGAAACTAAATATTTTATGATACAGGCACCTAAGTAATAAATAAATTTTTAGCTGTTTAGCTGTATGATATACCCCTCTATACTAATAAAGTAATTTTTTGTGTAACTGATTTTAAAATAAATTACGGAGTTTTATTATATTTCACAACATACATTTAATATTTTCGTATTTTCTAAGAAAATTAATGATGTTATAAGAATAAGAGCAGCGAAGGCTTCAGAGGCTATAGCTAGCTATAGAATGAGTATGATGGGATTTCTTAAGAAAAATAATTTATAGTCGTTATATAGTCCAAATAATCTAAAAATCAAAGAAAATGATGACGATTGCTTAGTCAAAGAATCTGATAAGAAAAATTTGTCTGAAATTTGGTAATTCAAAGAGAGTGCAAATACTTTGGATAAATTGTCTGCAAATTACAGTGTGGCCAGAAAGAACCGTTAATGATCTATGAACTTATTTATTTTATTTATGAATACCGTAGCAGTAAATGTTGAAGCTATATATAAACTTATATCTGAATATGGAGTACAACGAAAACAAAAGCAAACATACGCCGAGGCTTACGTGATAACCAGTCAGAAGATCACCATAAGCTTACATTTAACCGACTTAGTATCAGTGGACATTCCGGTTGACCACAAGCAAAGACAGAAAGTCATTTTATACTTGAATGCAATGCGATATTACACTTTGATTAAAACACG
The DNA here is from genome assembly GCA_963942605.1 of Poecilus cupreus. Classification (NCBI taxonomy): domain Eukaryota; kingdom Metazoa; phylum Arthropoda; class Insecta; order Coleoptera; family Carabidae; genus Poecilus; species Poecilus cupreus. The sequence continues at coordinate 23,965,307 of OZ012718.1, forward strand.
TATTTTTTCAGTTGTGACATTGGTGATGACATAATTTTTTACTATTGTTGACATTGTTATAAATATTTTTTGTTTTTTTTTTATTAAACTTATTTCCTCTAAAAAAACTTTCAGTTTCTTGTTTAACGACATAAATATTTGCAATATTTCTTTTTTTCAAAATAAAATTGGTATGCTTTTGAATTATTTTTTTTATATAAATATTTACTAAGTACCAATTGTTTAATTCATTTGACCCACAATAAAGTGTAGAAACATGTTTGATCGTTCAATTTACCAAATTTGAAAATTCCTGATAGTTTTAGTGACCTTTATTTCGGGGAATGACATAACCCAAAACACTAACTGCTTTACAATTTCCATTATACAAACAAAGGATCAATACATATTTTTCATTTTTATATAAATACACTTTAATGGTTCCGAAGTAGAAGTATATTTTCTAAAAATTTCTGCACGCTTTACTCGTGGAGACCTAGGAAATTTACATTTCGGAAGTGGCTTAGGCGAAACTAAATAACATATTTTAATGTATGGGTACAAGATATTATTAAAAATTTAAAGGAAAACGATATATGCTGCATAGTTAATTTCAATAATCTCAATAATTATTATGAGAACAAACAAACAACTGTAAAATTTACCATTTTTAGGTTTGTATTTTGAGAAAAATTAGGGAGTATTTCATGTGTTCCTCGTATTCTATCAATAAACTGAAATTTTATTTGTCAAAAGAACAATCCTTCGATAAACTTGAATCTCAACTAAATTATATCAGAAAAATTTATTTAAACCTATTGGGATCTGACATGGGGGCGTGGCCTATCCAAGATGGCGACAATTAGAGTGAAGATTCGAATGTGACATTAGTACTGTTCGTGTATAAAATATAAAAAATGAGTCTCACGAGTATTAATATTTGCGAATGCGCTGCAACAGATCCTGCAAACTAAATTTTAAAGAAGCTGAACGCATTTTATATACTTGATAATTGATTAAATGTGGAAAAATAAATAAAATGAAAGTGACAGGGGCTGTGCGTGTAGTGGCTTTCTGTATGTCAACGTCGAATTTACGAGGTGATCCCCATCAAATTAATAGGAAAATTGCAGGAGATGAACAAGTGATGAGTGTTGTTTGTTCCTGCATGGCTGGTTTTGGGTGAAAAATGCAAAAACTGCATTGTTACGTTGTTGTACTGTTCCTGTTATAGGTTAGTTGTACGTTTCTTGATCTAAATCAACTAAATAAACAAATAACTAAAAATTAACAAATATAAGGATCATTAGCTTTGAATACAGATTGAATTTAATTAATGAACTTAGTTAAATACAAAGTGAAAATATTTCGGAGCAATTCGTATTATAACCTAAAATTTTACTTACATAGATGAACATAACCGTGTGGTACAAAATATACAGAGCATATTATTTATTGTAAACGCATTCATGTTGTTTACTTTTGTTAGTTTTCTCCAAGGTTTTTTCGCACTCCAAATTGGTTTACTTTATAAATAAAACGTTTGTCCAGCTTCGGAAAATATAGGAATGTAACGTTCAGATTTTTACTGGACTTATTATTATACCCTTTTACTGCACAATACACTTTATTATTCGATTTTTCGCGGTGTTTAACTACAATTTCGGTCATTTTTTATCTCAAAAATTGTTATTCCCAGTTGACGTAATGTATTTCTAACGGAATCTTCACTCTACTTTGTGTTCGAAAATAATCCGCTAGATGGCATATCGCTACATGTCAGATCCCAATATAGGTAATTAATTATGATCATATCGTTTTATTTAAACATAAATATTAAATATGCGGTATTTATAAAGTTATATAGAAATATTTGTGTTAATTAAACAGATTAATAGATTTTATTATACCTATTATATACAAATCTAAATTGTTCACATTACCCATTTGCAATTATATTTTATATAAATTATTGTTCGCGGTGGAATATACCCTAAATTACATTTTAACCTACAATATCATAAAAAATGCTTTTAATTAGAGATGAATTATTGTTATTTATACGTCCAATTATTATTATTAATTCGTACATGCCAAATAAATATGCACGAACTAGTGGTAAATATACTATTCAATATTTAGTTATTAACTGCTAATTTAATTTTTGATATATTTCATGGGTTGTTAATTCATTATACATTATATATAATATTTAAAAAATTGCTGACAATTATAGACAATTGAACATATAGTCGTATTTTCTATCAAAAAGCCGGCGTTATTCTTTCCAACGTTATTATGTTAGTTGGTAGTTATTTGATTTCGCAAATGACAGATTGAAACTTATCTTGTTGCAAAATAATTAAATATTTAACTTACTTCTTTTGAAAATTATTTTAGGTGTTCCTGAGATTATTAACTAGTAGTTTGATTCATGAAATAATCAGACAAATATTTAATAATTTATTAAACTGATATTTTCAGTTTATAACTGTCTTAGCTTATACAGAATGAAGATGATATATGTTGTGTAAATGTTTTCTCTAAAAATATAACAACTGGTTTTTTCCTAAAAAATGATACTTAATTGGTTATATTTTGCCCGAGATACCGATAACATAGTTTTGAGGTCACCAAATGAAAATATACATAAAAAATGTATCAAAGTCCGCATGTATCTCAATTTGACTAAAAAAGTGACTTAATTGGTTTTCCCTCAAAACCACAGATTTAAAGGTAAATTTCTGGCCTAATAAAGTCAAAATTGCTATGTACAAAACAATCTAATCTAGATTATCACGTAGGTGTCAAGAATTCTTGTGACGTCCACACTACATTTTTAATGAAAACTTGATCCATAGTTGATATCAGCACGAGATTTGCTGTGTAATAGTTCTATCTCATTTCATTTTGATGATTGCAGGCATTATAGTGTTGTTTATTTAGATCTACAATTTAAATTGATATGCATTTTACTCTAAATTTTCCAGAATCGTTAAGGTGTATAGTTGATTGTTTCCCACGGCAAATATTCAGGTATAAAAACAAGCGTCTCGTTTAGTTCAGCAAGGTGTGCTTGGTCTCAACGAGGTATCTACCAATCGCTCCGCAAAATTACAAATTTTAATTAAGATCGGTGATGAACGAGCTCCACGGCGGCGTAATCCGCGATATGCCTCTCGGGTGTCTCGCCTCGAAACATTCTTTATTGGGAAATTGAAGGAATCTAATTTCGGGCCTATCAGAAATCTTATAAGTGATCCAGTTAGATTGCCGCCGCGACGCTGAGATCCAATAACGCCGCCGACATCGCCGACGGCTACATTTTCAAATCATCGGCTGTCTGCTCGTGTCAATATTATTGGAAGTGTAATTTACATATTGCACAGAACCGACGGTTGCTTATTTAATTTATCCAGAGACAGGTTTTTGAGCTCTTATTTGATTGATCAAACTTTTTTTAAGGATTCCACGCTCGAGTAAAATATTGGGTACTCAAGTAAACGAGTATTTATGTTCTTGGAGCGAATTGCTAATTGTGTATCTTGTACCTCACATAATGAGACCCTCATGGACGACCATGTCGCCATGTTTAAGTTTACCCCATGTTGTAAATACATAGGTGACGTATTACGATACGCACTAACGCACTGTAAGCCAATCAGAACGTATCAACTTCACAAATGGAGTAATATAACAATCTTTCATGTTCAGTATTTTGGGAATATATATATATATATATATATATATATATATATATATATATATATTGAATTTTCATTCATCGAGTGATAATTTATAATAATTGATTATTTTTAATATAAAGATAACTGTTATAAAATAAGCTATTGTAATTTCAAAAATATTTGTAAATATAATTAAATATATTTTTCTGAAACCGATACACGATATTACTACGCGAAGTTAGCCAAAATAATAACTAAAGTTAAGCTTTTCAGACTCTTATGTCAAACTTGAATTACAAACCTAAAATAATGAACAAATTATTTTATAATACTATTGGTGAATTCATTTATTATTTACCTTTGATAATAATTTAACGGATTTAATGCAGATCACATGCAGAACCCGACTAAGAATATATAAAAAAAAAATGAAAATTATAACCAAATTTAACTTTGACAGTACTTTTGTTATCACAGCCATCCCCGTCGCAATAGCTAGCTGACGTTTTACAAACACATAATGCTATTTACTTATTTTTTAATTAATTAATAATTATTTTTTAATTAATAATTTCGGAAGAAATATAATGTATACCTCGGCACTATAGTATATTACATAATAAGTCAGGAAAGTGATACTTTACTAGACGAAGCGGCTGTTTGAAATACGAGGCCGCCAGGCCGAGTATTTTTATTACGCTGTTTTAATTTAATAAATAATTATGAATAATTCAAAATATTTAAATTTTTTGGTAAGAATCATATTGGCGATAAACTACGTATCCAATGTGACAACAAAAGCTGTTGAAAACAACGACTAATAAGAAAAATATTTTTGTGTCAAAAGTAATTGATTTTAGTGTGTAAAATGTTGGAAAATAGCGAAGAAAATGAGAGTAAGGAGTATTTAAGTACTCCTCCTGAAATCCTAAATGAGGCAGCTGCGGCAGTAGAAAATTTACTACCGAGGAAATCAAAAGAGCGATATGTAAAAGAGTATGAAATTTTGTTGTTATTTATTTGAGTCAGGTAATGATCTATTTTCCTGACTCAAATGCGTCAGAAAAGTGGGTACTTTCCTGACGGTTTAAGAAAAAAGTATTTTTTATTACTCATATGGTAAATTCCATATTCTTGTTCAATAATTATACTTTAGTGCCTTAATATACAAAAAACATTTTTATAATTCAATAATTTTTATTTTTGCAGACATTTAAAAATTTAGTTTTGTTTGGTATAAACCTGCTTTGCGCTTCTACAATAATAATTTATGGTACCGTGTTAGTTGAAAAGAACTTATTCGTTTCACTTCATATTAGTAGATTTGTTCTGTGATAATACTGCACCTCGAGTCAAAATTAATGGCTCACATGGCCATTAGAAATACATGTTGAAAGAAAAACTCAACTATACTCGTATATTTGAATAATCATATATGATATGAGAACAACAATTAATTGAAACACTATTTTTTTTAATAAGGCATGCGTAATTATTAATCGTTCAAATACAGATTTATATCAGATGGTCGTGTGGTTTTCAAACCAGATATTTAATAAGTTTTTCACGTAGACAAAATAATTCATAAAATTTATTTTAAAACGTAGTATTTTATTATTTTTTTTTTTTTGACTAGAATTATATTTCTAAAATCAAAACCAGGTGACTGACCCCATTCTGAATTTTTAGCTCAAATAATGTATGCAAAAATATTTTAATTCTCGAACTGAATAATTAGAATGTACAATTAAGTAGCGTCCAAACGATGTGTGAATATAGGCGAACGTTTACGCCAATGTACGCTGACTTTCAATTTGATTGAAGTGTTCGGCATCCATTTAAATGCATACAAACGATACGAGAATTTAAACGAATATTTACATGAATGCAGGCAAATGTTTGCATAGAAGAATAACATATACGGATATTCAGATTCACGTACGTCTAGTAAGCACATTCAATATATTCGAATAGTCGCATAAACTATCAAATAATCTTAAAAAGGCAAATGTATTACCTTATTGCTTGAATCTAATGTAGAATTCCACTTGAAAACCCGAGAAGCACTCACAAAAATCGATTTAAACACTGCAAAAGCCGAAGATATACTGGCTGTTAATTAGTATTTTCGAACCTGTACGCTTTGCGTAGACGGTTGAAACAAGTTCACAATCATTTTTACAGCGATTGACGAAGATTACAATATAAAATGTTTTTATATCTAGTGAATTTTAAATCTGTACGTTGAATCCCTTCCTGGCTATTAGTTCATAGTAAGGGTTGTATTTAGATAGGTAATTGGTTATTAATCGTTGTTGAACAGTAAATTATTTATATGATTTATTTATGAAATATCGGTACTAATTCAATTATTAATTGAGTATTGCTGTAAACGTACACATTCTTTTAAAAAATAATTAAAAAATATATTTACGAAATGTATAATTGTAAAGCTATATAATATTCACATTTTTTAAATCCAATATTTGGAAGCCAGAATTAAATTATTGTGTAATAGTTACTGTAATGTCCTGTTCACACGTTGCTACTTTGATGACACTTGCGTAGTACTGTCTGTGCCGCTTGTCAAATATTATCGTCGCTAATTTGATGCATGAAAGTCTCTTAGAAAGAAGTACATACGTGAATAGTTTCACGTCGTTGTATTTGCAGAAAATCGTGGTTTTTGTTTTGATTCGTACAGATATTATTATTATAACGATTTAGCTATGTTTGTGGATCTGGATTAATTATTATAACGATTTATGGGCTTTGTTTGATTAACTTTTATGATGAATTGGTTTTGTTATTATTTATAAATATACAACGCGGATTGCTACGGATCTGATTTTAGCAAGATATATATTGAATCGAGTAATAAATAAGAATTTCGTAATAAAATGAAACAGAAATAACTATATTTTGATGCAACAAATTAGCTCATATGTGAACGGTCAGGAAACAGATAATTTTTGCGTCTTCCAAAACTTCTTCTTTCTCATGTAACAGTTGCACGCAAGTGTCATCAAAGTAGCAACGTGTGAACATGACATAAGAAATAATTGATGTAAGGATGAAGTGGAATGTATTAAGAATGATATAAGTATAGTAGAAGAAGAAAAAAAAGGATGCACGAAAAAAAAGTCAGGAGTTGTTTAAAGCGAATGAGACGAGGATCAACTGAAGCTGAATCAGCAGTTTAAAGGATCAAATGTGCTACCATGAAAAACAAATGCTAAATTTAAGAAAAAATGTATGATAATTGATGGTGGTTATCCATTCGTTACTCCAATATCTGCATCCTTAGTAGAGCACGAGCTTTATATTCACTAAATTGTAAGTTTCACATGTTGCTATGGTAAATACGTCCAAACATACATACAACATATTTTTTATTATACCTGCATCATAATCCGTGTTTAAAACACGCTACAGCGTTCATAAACGCAAGATTAAAACACGCCGTGCTTTATAGGTTGCTAAGCAACAACATAAATATTAACTATTAATATCTGTCAAAAGTGTAAACGTAAACAACAAATGCTAACCAGTCTCCATGTAAACGATATAAGTCAAAAGTCACACGCGCAAAATTATGAAATGAATCAAAATCAAAATGTTGCTTTCCAGTTTTTTCCAGAGTATGATGCAGGTATAATAAAAAATAGCGTATGACACACGTGTATAAGTGCTTTTAAAGCACTAGCGACGTTAAAAGCACTCCGCTTCGCGTCGTGCTCTTAAACTCGTCGTACGTGCTTTAAAAGCTTACTTATACACTTGTATCATAATATACTATAAACTTACCCTCTGGGGTAAAACCGTGAGCATACTAAAAGCGAATAAATTTTAATAATTATAATAAATATATTTTCTCCGTGAGGTCACTGTTGCTAATGTTACAGTTCACGTTAAATATGTACAACAACTGTGAAACCTTTCCATATTAATACATCAAGATCCTCCAAAATGGCGTTATAGGTCTGATGTTTACTCAGTGGCAGCCCAGCAATAAAACCATTATAAACGACCAAACGGCGTGGTGTCCGCCGAGCCCGCAGGAAATGAAATAATGCGTCCGTCACGTCGGGCTGCGGCTGTGCGGGGGACCCAGGCGGTGCCGGGGGCTCCGAGGGGTCTTCGCAAGGTCCTGCGAGGCCTTACAGAACCGGAAATAGCGCCGACCGGCCGTTTTCCTTCCCGCTAGATTTATTTTATTGTTGCATTTATAGTGCGAAGCGTAAAAAATTGATTAAGCGTTTCCGAGTTCGCTTGGTGGGTCTAGGAACCACTGTTGTTGTGAGATGTGATGTGTGGCCACTTTCTGCCACTAAGTGCTGTACTATAAATACACTGCTTCATTGCCTCCAACATTGTACTTCTTTCTTCCGGTCTTTTAATTAAATTCATATATAATTAGGGAGGTTGTTACTTACTCATCTGTTCTCATATCTTCTACCTACTTATAAATACTCTTGAAGCTAAAAATATTATACCATTAGTTCCAGCTAAGATGTCATAATTTATGTGACACTATAATCGGCCCAATTCTCTAACGAAGTTGTTACGTAGCAAATTGACTCATTTTTTGTTACAATTAGCATGTTGTTATGGTAGCAACTTTTTAGAGAATAGACTCGAATATCAGCGTACTGTTTCCGATAAAATATCAATGTTGTTGCGGTTTTAATATTTATATTATTTTAATATCTTTCTCTTATTATTCATATCGGTAGCATATAAAGGGGGTAGAATTAAAATAATGCTATTTTTTATAATGCTTTGTCTTTTTATCTATTCACTTTACAGCAAAAATTGTTCAGAATTTAAAAAGGCATTTAAACGGAGTATAGGTATTTGGTTATCGAAAACTATTGGACTTTGCATAAAACATATTTCGATTTATTTATTATTCTGTTGTATTATTTTCTGTAGAATAAACCTTATTGTAGTATTTTTAAATTCTGAACAACTTTTGTATTTACACTTTTGCTGTAAAGGTAACAGATAAAAAATACAGCAATATAAAAAATTGCAGGGAAATTCTTATAAGCACTATAGACATTGCAATTATTAAGCCCCGGTATTTCAGTACGGGATTAGATTCTTAGTTACATGATATTGTTTAACTTATAACCGATATTTTATCCCGCCATTCGTATCTAAAACCAGGTTAACTTAACCGAGATTTGCTAACTGAGAATTTTGTTGTGTTGGTAGTAAATTTTGAAGTGGCATTCAAGTTGAGCATACGCAAAAGGGATTTCTTTAAAGTCAGCTGTTAGATAATTATCATATTTTAATAAAACCAACCAAAAAAACTTAAATTCTTTTAATTATATGGTGGACGGTTACATATTGACTTCAAGCGAATATTCGTCCGATAAGGAAGATGTACAAATTATTTATTTTGTTGATCGGTCGGCCACCATCAGTTCGTTGACAACTTTAACATTTTATCGGTTCGTAGCACACGACCAGAAAATGCATTATATTTTTTGTAATTTCTAGCCAGGCCGCTGATTTTTGTTTGTGGTTTACAACCCCGGATGGCTTACATTCTATACTCTGTTGCTTCTCAAATAGTAAGCTATTTCTACTAATACATTGATTTCGTCATCTGTCCAATTCTTTGAACGGGTATTTTCCATTGTAATCACAATTGATTCGCATATTTTATAATAATTGCGTGTGCTGTCAACACGTCTAAATTATATATTTCACATAAGCAAAACTGTTTCTGCGTATGACTTAACTTAACCATAAAATTTGTTTAACTTTTCGGTTACATTAAACTCGTTTAATACTAACTGGAAACTGAAATACGTCTAACCAATATTTAAAATGGTTAAATTTTTTTTTGGTTTAACCTTGTACTGAAATACCGGGCCTAAGTCATATATTTTTGCGATTACGACAGTAAAGTCACAGCATCTACATATATTACATACATACATTGTATCTATTTTATGAAATAGGTATGAACAAATTTGTTCATTTATGTTACAATAAACTTAGAATATACAGGCAAGTCACATCTCCTAGGCACGCATATTAGTATGTCAACCTGTTATAACAGCTCACATTGCTGCCAACCACTTCATTCAACAGTGGCCAGTTTATGTCAACCTTAATGTTTGATTGATGCAAAAGGACATAAGTATACACACAAATATGTAGTTTCTTTTTTTAAGTATGTTTATTTTTGTGATGATGAGATGGATGATTGTGAATTTATGTGAACATGGCAAACGAACATGCTTTTTAGTGGGATTCGGACCCATGACCTCTGGTGTGCTAGGCTAGTGACATAGCCACTGCACTACCGAGATCGGTATGTATTTATTTATTTAACTTCTTAAAAACCTAAAGAAATTTCGCTTAGCACGTGCAGGTCTTATAGTCTTACTTTGTGGTTTTACCAATTTAAAAAAAAAATCCCACGGCAAACAAAAAGTGTCTTATCCATCAAACAATGTTTTTCAGAAGTTATCTGGAGCGTAATTGTTATTTTTCCGAGATAAACGAGTATTTTTCTTAACTAAGAAAAAATTTTATTCCATGAAAGATTTAAAAATTTGAAAAGTTAGTGCTCATCAAATTACAAACCCAAAAATTAAATTTCCTCTCGCTGTATCGCGTTGCCTGCGGCGCAAAAACAAATTTACTTCGCGCAGCATCTCAACATTAGCGAGAACTCCTCGGGAAAAATCTTATTGAAATAAGAAAATAATGTAACTGGCTCCCTCGGTATTATTTGCTAGCCATTATGCTATATTTAATGACCTCGTAAAGGCATGCTCGTGAATTCGTTTTGAATTGAATGACTTGAAAATTCCATGAATTTTTAGGCAGCCCCTAATCTCAATATTTACCTAAGTGTGCTGTTCTGGGCTGAATGGCGACCGTGTTGGAACCTGGACGTGTACGTGTTATGTTTCATGATATTGTTAACCTCTTTGTTGCAAGTGTGGCTTTCAACCTTTCATCCCATATTAAAGTCATGTTTGATTTGTGATCATTCGACAAGTGTTAACAGTTTAATATTTGTTTTGTTGAATGTGAAATGTACTCGTTAACAGGAAATGGATTTTATACTTCTGCAGTGAATTTAAATTTTAACAGATTTGCGGCTGGTTTATCGACCACAATATACCTATATTTTTTGGTGGTTTGGTCAAAACAATAATAAATTAAATATGATTTTCATACGCATGTGCGGTCAACTACGGGAGACTGGGTACTGTTGAAACAGTTTTGCTTTTATCGACCATAGTGTCTTTACTATATGACGGATTTTTCAAAGAAACACGTCGAATCAAAGGGTGTTTATCAATCTCTAATTAAATACAATAGTTATTCTTCCAGATACAATAGTTGCTCTGATAAATCAATTCAAACCAAAGTCTGTTTTTGTTTCAACTGACCCCAGTACTTGGGTCGGTTGAAACAGATGTTGGGGTTAATTAGAACATACAAAAAATGAAAAAATATTAACCTTTAACACAGTTTTATTATGTAAAAATCACAATACTAAAGTCTTAAATCATCAGTCATAAATTATTGGTAAAATACAAAAATTTTTATAAAATTAAAAAACATCAAATACGAGTATTTTGAGACTATACGTTCTTGAATTTCACTAAAAACTCTTTTTTAAGTTGTTTTTACACATCTCATTAATGAGATATGGTGCACACTATGTTTCTACCGTATCCATGAAAAATGTTTCAACCGTACCCACACATCCATTTGGTCGAACTTAATTCAAAATATCAAATCCAAATATACTACAATATAAATCACGGTTTCGTAAACTTTATGGTTCAATTTATAAGCATGAAAATATACAAAACATTATTTTTAATGGTAATTGGTCCAAACACACTATGGGCTTTTCTGCACAACATAAGCGCGTTAAAGGCAATAGCCTTTGCGACACTGGTAAGCAAGTTCACACTTAAAAGCCGCTTGTTTCTTTCTTTGTACCCCATTCCTACCAGTCATACATAGCGTACTCTGTTTCTACCGTACCCAGTCTCCCCTATCGATTTGCATCTGATCGCAGATTTCCACTGGACGAATAAACTTATCACAATAATGTTTTCTATTATAATTCTTCGTCAATGTTTTCAATAATAATTATTCTGAAATTACATAACGATACCTTATCTTGTTCGGAGTACGGTATGTGGTGTGTGGTGTGAAATTGAGAAAAGTTTGTATTAAAGTTAGATTTATACTTTTTATACAACCGAAGTCAATTGAGATTTTGAAATTTCGTCTTGAAGCTTTTATTTTCTGGGATAACATATTTTTGTGCATTAAACTTTTGTATTTCCCGTAATTTTGTAGCTAAAGAGTTGAAGTTTCTAACTTGTAAATCTGTTTCCAAACTTATTTATCTAAAATAAAATTAGATTTTGTCTGAGCAGTTTGTATTTTACACATTTTAATTATATATGAAATATGTGGAAAATTGGACATATAAGTTTTTAAACTCTAGTTATAATACATAGATATAAAGAAAACTACTTTATAATTTGTTAAATATCCGAATTATGTTATGAAAATATTCAAAAAATTTGTAATTATAAAACTATAGCCAATATCTTTTAATGTTCTGTTAATATGTGAAGAGGATGGGTTTAGATACTAACCTGAAACAAATAGAAATAACTATTAATAATATTAAATCAATATTTAAGAGAAAATTGAAGTAATGTCAGTATTTGAACCGGTAACCGTAGAAAATTTTTCATACCAAAAGTCATTTTAATTTTTCCCTTTATTTAGGGAAACTAAAATTGTGTAATAAATTTTTTAGGTTACAAATATTAATAATTCTGTATACTATATGCATATAGTTTTTAACTAAAAAAAATTGTTATTGTAAAATTTTGATATAAAAAATAGAAAAAAATACATTCCAAGAATAAATAGTATATTAAATATCACAAAACAAATTGACAATTATTTTTTTGTAAATCACGTGCAACAGACAATGGGGCGCATTCTGTAAATTGACTGTTAATATTTAACGGCCTGTTAAAAATTTAAACCAACGGGTTATTACAATTTAACAGGTCGTTAAAAATTAACAAGTAACAAAATATGTCCAAATGATAGTTAATGAAGAGAGCCTATATAAATAACGGTTTTTGAAATAAAATTTAGTGTGGTGTAGGGTTTAATAAAAAAAAACTCATGTAATTTTTTTTATTTGAAGTGACGGTAATTGGTCAGGAGAAGCTGTTGGCCGCTGCACTATCATTTGGTTACATAGGCGCATTCAAGCAGGCGTCGACGACTAAATTCGATTGTCTCGCCACGAAGTTATCTAGTTGCCGATAATTACATTCGTCACGTTCAATGACGTCTGAACGGAACGATAAATGACAGCCGTGTCGCATGAATAGCAGCGCCTTCAATTCATTAGATTAAAATTCACCTAAATGAATTACAAGAGCCTTGTTTAAAACGATAGGTAATAAGGAAGATAATAGCTCGGCAAAGCGGACAAAGAAGTGTGAATTTGAATAGTGTTGAGTTATTCGCAAAACTAACGTTCACGTGCGGTAACAAATTGTTGACCCAGTTGAAGAAATTCAGGATTCAGCAACTCGCCCTTTGAATATTTTAGCTAAATTTACATATTTCACAGTATTGATTAGTTATTTAATCAGCTAAAATACATTCCCATGCCATTCGGGTTTAATCAGTTCCACTATGGGCGTTTATAGTTAGTTGGCGAGTTAACGTTCATATTTTAGGTCGAATAAATTAACAGTGTCATTATGAATTAATACGATTTTTTTGAAATTGAATTTAAATTAACGATTAATAATATATTAATAAATAATTATTAAAATTAAATTTTGTTTTAAATATAAAACGATCGTGCTTCCCTGGTAATAACTGTATTAGCGAAGCAAATATTTGTAAAATATAAATGATACTATACATGTTTTCAACATTGATATGAAAAATTTAAAAAGGCATGATTTTGTAATTCAATTTTTTATAGGTTTAAAATTATTTTTTCAACTATATTCATAAAATTAGATTCGAATTCTGTTAGTGTTTGGGTTTACAAATTCATAAATATATAATTACGTTATATGAAGTGAGATTTTATCTCAATAAATGATATATGATGAGTACGGTAAAAATAAAAATATGTTAACATAAACTACAAACAGAAATAAAAAATAGATATTTGTGAACCAATTTCTCACAATATTACAAATTTTTGTGTAAGAAGTATATATTACTTACTAAAATTTACTTGTTTGCATAATTTCTATAATGCCTTACATTAATGCCATCTATGGATGATGAAACGAAAATTACAGGAAGCTAACTTTAGCCTGGGCTTTATTAGTCAGTTGCTAAATACACTAAAACGTTCGAAGCCACTGCTTGTCCATATGTAATTAAGATGTTATTTTAACTATTAATATATAAAGAATATTATGCCATTTATAATATTCGTGGACGTTGCTAAATGACGAGGCGTTAACCGAGAAGGTGTAAATCGCTTATATTCGAGTTATATTAATGTACTTACTTAGTGTATTATTATTGCATCTAACATATTAAGTTCGTAACTAATGTATTATAACTAACGTAATGTTTATAATTATCAATAAATGTTTAATATTAAAAGGTTATAACAGCCGATGATACTATAAAGTTATTTTTATCGCTAGTCCAAAAACTACAAAATTACGGGTATTCGCAAAAATGTTTCTATAAATTCACTTGTTTTTTTTTTTTTTGAAAATTTCAGTGACATTTATTTAGTTGATATTTATTTATTGGTTGTGCATTGACAACTGAAAATTTAATTATTATTTTATAATTACTTACATTAGAGCTTACAATTAATAATTTACCTCTAAAATTGATAGAAATTTCTAACCTCCAAGCACCTAGTCTACCATACTAAATTTTAAGTGTAATTTAAATAAGAACATTAGATTAAATGGTTTTGCGGTTTGCCTCAAACATAAATATAATAAGTTACTAAGCATTCTATAAACCTCATTACATCTTTTAAAATGATTTAGTTTTACGTCGAGAAATATCCGGAGGAGAACTGCAATCTTTATGATTAAGATGAAAGAAACTGGGTTTGTCATCTCGGACCTGATGCAAAGTTGTCTAGTTTCATCTCAACCTTCAAACATTACCTAAATTATGAACTTAACCGTAGACTTCAAACCCAATAACACTTACAAGTATCACTTTGCACATTCAATTACACTTGAGTGTAAAAAACTTGGGGAATTCAAGTTCCATCCCAGTGCCGCGACTTTATATTGTCCATCGCAGCAAGTGTAAACCAATCCGACGAGTTCTCTCCAGGGGGTGGTGGAGGCGGTTGTCACAAAGTGCAGGACAGCCCTAGCCGTACCGTAGCCAATGTAGGACACCTCCTCGTCAAATATTTATGTAATTCCAGTCGCTCTACCAGAGTGGAAATCAATTCGGAAGTGTTTGCACCCGGGTATTTGGGTCGCAAAGCGAGGGAGAAGGAAATGCACTCATTGTTAACTACTTTCAAGTAATCTACTTCTTTCTACATAGCTGGATTTGTTGACGAACCTAGATCGGGTTTTCCAGTCAAAATCGCACTAAATGTATTTCGTTTTACATATAAAAAAACTTACTTATATGCTGCATTTGAATCTGAAGACTATGAACTGAACAAGGGATTCCTCTTTTTTATAAGGCATAATTTTGATGTTTAGATAGTTATGTTATGTCATTATTTTATTTCCTGACGAAGAATTATGTTTTATAATTCAAAAAGTTGAATTTAAATAAATTAATTTATACAGAACTTTATCGAGTCCACATATCGAGTCCGAAACTGTATATTCAGATGATTTTAGAAGCTCGAGTTTTATGTGTTAAGAATATACAACAAATCAACCAATTATATTAAACAAAATATTTATTTATGTCAAAAATATTAATTATTTGTTTATATTCCTGGATAATATGATTACAAATAGGCGATTTCGACTGGCACTGGTTACTTGCCGGTTACATGTTTGGTTGGTTGCAAATAATGACGTCATACTGATCGAACGGTTACTGAAAACGCGCGGTAGATTTTGACATAAATCAAATTTGACAGGAAACATGAAAAATATGACAGCGCACTAGTTTGACATGAATAAAATTTGACAGAAAACATGAAAAATATGACAGCGTACTAGTTTGAAATCATAACAAATGAAATTCAACCAATTAGAATACTAACCGTTGGACGGACCGAGCTCTCGAGCATGTTACTGATTTGACATACTAAAACTGTCACTGGTTACATATGACGTCAGTCGAAATCAATTGGTTACTGTATTTACTAACCATTCCTGTGACCAAGTACTAACCGGTGCCAGTCGAAATCGCCTAATGATTCATTTGGTTGCGACCGAAACACAACAGCAACGCAAATGACCGATATAATACAGCGTAACTAAGAAAAATTGAGCTATCTGATTGGTCTATTTTCCTATGAGTTGTATAGTCAGTATTTATACAACAAGAGGTTCGAAAATACTCGAATATACAATTGAGAGGACGAGATGTGTTTCCTAGGAAACACGATACCGTAGGTGGAGTTGCATTTTGTAGGAAACACATCGAGTCCGCAACTATATATCCAGAAGATTTTCGAAGCTGGAGTTGTATATATTAAGACATTTCAACTTTAAAACGTATACTGGCAGATTCATCAAAAGAATTAACGCTAATTCCATTTTTTTCAACCTCTGTAACTTTATTTCTAAATTAATTAAATTAACAAAATGTGTCAAATTTTATGTTTACCTATCGTAACTACAACCTTAGTTAACATAAATATGTTTTGAGGATGGTAACTGAAGTTACGACTAATAATAAAAATAGGATTAGCGCTAATTCTTTTGATGAATCTGCCTGATAAAAACTTATCTAAGAAATACTACCTCCCATATGAGTCTTAATGATGTCAATTCATAGAGATGAAGTTATATATATATATATATATATATATATATATATATATATATATATATATATATATATATATTTTCTTTCTACTTTATCATATTGCAGATGCTTCTCCAACTTTTCCTATTGCCTGCTTTTTCTTTCCAATTTTTGACTCCTGCGTTTCTTAGATCTTCGATAACTTCTTTTATCCACGTAGATCTCGGTCTACCTCTTATTCTTCTCCCAGGCTCCCATTCAAGTATATTATGAATTGCTTCTCCTCCTGCCCTCCATGTGTGTCCTAGCCATTTTACACTCTGTTGTTTGATAGATGAAGTTATATAACTAAAGAAATAAGTTTTGTATGCTTAAAATGATTGTAATCACTATTACCAACAAAAATGTTTCAAATAAAAATTATGTCCCACCAAGATTTGTGTCTGGGTACTCTATTGAGCGGACGAATAAACGAGTGATTTTTTTTATTGACGAAGACGCATGTGTTGTACGTCTAGAAGTTCGAAATTGTAGCTTTTATCGTTTTTCAGATTTCTAGTAAATGTATGAAATGAAAAATATGATACAGTTACTCATATGTACGTGCATATTATAAAACGTGTTTATATAAAAATTTTGGACTAAATTTTCCAAGTACAATAATAATGAATTAAAATATCTATAAATGTTTGTTTTTTACTTGTCTCTCTTTTTGTTTTGTTAGGATGTAAATCCCCTCTCCCCTCTCTGCCCCCTTTTCTTCTCTTGCGCCTGTATTTCCGCTGTGTTGCACTATTCGATGAACGATTGCTATTTGATTTTCCTGTTGTCGGTGTATTGGAAAATAATTTGTTTGGAAGTTTCGTAAGTTTGAGTTCGGCAGCAGTTCGTATTTTGTTTTTACTTTATTTTATGATTTTGTTTTTTTATATATAAATTTAAGTTTAGTGGTTGTTTGTCAAATAAGAGTAAATAATGAGTGAATGTTTGGAAAATATGTTTTGTTATGTGTTCGTTGTTGCCATGTTAAACAAAAGTGAATTATATTTTACATTAAGTAAATATTATATTTGAAAATGAATTTAAAATAAAACAATGCATACATGAAAATTGAAAATAATAATAATAAAATAATTTCTATGTAATATATACACATTTAGAACGCTGTATTTATTTCTTGTAAAGTTATTTCAATTCTTCAATCTACCCAGGGGGTACCAGAAAACGTCGCTACTAATTATTAACAGGGATTGTATTTAGATGAATATTTTAAGAGTTTTAGTTGAACAAACAAACAACTAATTGCTTCAATTATGAAATATTCAGAATTTACTTTATTATTTTAAATAAATATCAATACCATACCAAAGCATACCATACCAAAGCATTTATCCATATTTGATGAGGAATTCTGCTTTAGCGTTGGTGAGTAATTTTTTTTTTCGATTAACAGAAGTGCGATTTTTTTTTTACAGCTAGAAGTCTATAAAATGTCACTTTTACTGTCTAGGTCTAGGTAGTAATAATATTTTTACTACCGATTATAGCTATGAAAACAACAAATTTGAAATTTGTATATTTCATAAAATATTGCCTATTCCAAAAATACAAGTGTACGAATTCAAGAATTTAAAACTCTCCATTTTGCGTAACAATTATCACAATGTAACAGAATACAATTTTATGGAAATATAAATAACAAATTTATTTTTACATAACAAATGTTCAACAAACCCACGGGAACATATTATGATGTTGATCACTAAATCGGTAAAAAATGGGTTTATTATGGCACCAAGCACAGATTTACAGCTTCGGCAGCATTACATACTACTAACGGACGGTTATAAGTAGGCAAGCCACGGTAGGGGAACAACAGGGAGAAAGATGAAGTGGCTATTATGAGGTGTGGAATTTTAACTGACGATATAATGTTTTTGATTTTTCTGTTGTTGATGTGTTTTATTTTAATAAAATTTTACGGAATCCCAAAATCGCTAAACTCTTAAAAACAGAATCTGTGTCATAATATCATTTATTAAATGTCTACTTTTTATAGGGTATAGAAAATACCAAATTAAAATTTTCATTAGACCATAATTTGTTCCCTGTGAATTTAAGAATAAAATTATAAAAATATTTTTAAAACAAGAGAGTGGAATAATTTGACAGATCTTTCGAAAAAAATTTGCCAGGCAATAGCCACAAAAGCAATGGCTATTGTTAATTGGCAGCAAGTTTGAGAAAGATACTGGAGAATTATTTTCTAATTTATCGAACTCTCGAGTTATATTTAATCAGATTATTTTTTAATTTCATCATCAGGCACGCTACTAAATTTATCTTTTTTGCTAATTTTTTCTTGTGTTGATACGAACTATAACTATCTAACATCAGAATTTTTAAACAAAAACAAATTCCCGGGAATAATCACTAGAGCTTTATTCTCAGTATAATAATGACAGAATAGGTTAAAACGCTGACACGTGACATACAATGAAGCATTTCATTGGTATTAAGAAACGTCAAAAAATAATCATAATCAAAATCTGAATTAAATGACCCTAAATTTGTTGATAATAATTCAATTTTGTTGCGAGCTACACAAAAATAAAATTTATATTCATAATCACGAAAACGTCTTATAACACACTGAAAGTTACTAAACCACTAATCTTTGAGTTGAGTTAACCAAACACATCTAACTGTCTTTTACTTGGATAGGTGCGGGGGAGAACTTGTAGATTGCCTAAAACATTTAACTTAACCCAAAGATCAGTAAAGCCTAACCCAGATATATAAATATGTCAACGCGGATGTTGCCTCAAGACAATGTTTCAGAGCATTTGCCTCGTTAGTGGTTAGTCTAACAAAAGTAACACAAACATGTGTGGAAATAAACTGAAACCTAAAAACCCGTGTCAAGTCAAATTCAGAACAATAATTAAGTCCAAACACATTTTGAAACGCGTTCTTTTAAAATCGTCTTGACAATAAAACAATAAATTGTATTTTGCCTTATCACCTTGTTACAATGATAATAGAACTACTAGTCAGTGCTATATTAATTTTACTTCTGTGGGTCTTCCTTTTCTAATATATTTAAGGGACATGGGTTTGACGGCCAACAGCTGCACTTCATTCGCAAAAATATACACAGGACGTGACGATACATTTATCCAATTTTTATTTACAACACAATTATTATATACGAGATGTGGCTAATAAATAAAAAGATTGATACTGTAAAACTTTTTCTTTCAAATTTATATATATATTTGATTATCACCCACTTCAATATACACTCCTCTTCTGTCCATACACCGCTCCACGCGAATTCTCCATTGTTCAAAACAGTGTTGAAAGTCTTCTTCTGGAAGCTCGTTCATGATGCGTGCCGTTTTATTTTTTCACAGCTTCGGCGGTCTGAAATCTTTTTTTTAATGCAGATTTGCCCTTGGGGAACAGATATAAGTCACATTGTGCCAGTTTTGGCGAATAAGGCGAATGGTCTAACACTATAATGTTATACTTGACTATAGACTAGCTTCATTTTGTACATTTGTGAGAATTTTCGGCACCAATTTCTCACACTCTTTTTGAATGTTGAAATTCTCATGTAAAACTTTCTTTTTGCATTCTTTGTCAATTCCTACAGTTTCAGCAATCGCATAAATAGTTAAGCGCCGGTCAAATCGGATCAGATTACCGATTTTTTTCAATATTTTTATTTGTTTTTGGCGGGGTGTCCCGGGCGTGAGTCATTTTCAACGTCCTCACGGCTATTTTGGAAACGCTTTAAACCACTCAAATACCCACGCATGGCATAAACATTCATTGCCGCATACTTCTTTTAATAAAAGATAAGTTCCAGTAGCCGAAATTTAACGACAATTCGAGGATTTATTAAAACACTTATCATTTTTTCGGCAAAACAAAAAATTAGATTTTATACAAACCGAGTCTACGGTCAGGTGAATAAGTCTAAAGACACAGGAGGGGTGGCATTCGAAAGAGAAGGCTTCACGCTACACAGTAGTCAGTCATACGATTTTGCCGAATGTGGAGTTCGTCTATAGTAGCACCAGTCTCCTTGTTTACTAGTCACACCTCGTACATTCGACAACAACGGAAATGTTTTCTCCATCGCATCCACTAGAAATAACCACATCCTCAACTCCCTTTACACTACATACAACATACAACAACGTCCTCTGTATGTCCTCCAAATCGCCTCCCGCCTCTCCGCTCGTTATGCGTTGCAACACGTCGGTGATTCGATTCTCGGGCCGTTGCGGAAGCCAAAGGGCACTTGATTCCCGCCCGGAGCCGCACGCCGCCTACCGCCGTCACAACTCCGGAAACGCACGATGGAGGCGGATGCGATTCGGCGACGTATTGAATCAGATCGGCTGCGAATGGGACAGACGATAGACGATAGAGCGTGGCCTGAACGACGGAACATCTGTTTCTATTTCGTCATGTCGTGTCGGAGTGTCGTCGTGTCCGGTGTGAGAGGTTGGATGTCAGAGGTTGAGGGGAATGAGGGTGAGGGAAGGTTAGTGACGTCTATATCTTTCTGCTGGTATTATGATGCTTTTGCTTTATGTCCACTGTTTGCCCATAGAGCTGTGGCAAAAAAAGAACATTACACACTTGGATAATACGTTCAGGAAACTGCAGTATTTACTAATAAATAATTTGGTGTGGTTATCACATGACTTAGGCCCGATTTTTCCATCTACGAAAAAGTACCGAATAAATTATTCGCCGAATAAATGAAAATTGTCGCATCAAAATCAAAGCTCAAATGATACTTATTGTTCTAGCTGTCATTTTTTTTATGCGTATTTTTTTATTTATTCGACGAATAAGTTATTTTTCTACAGTGTACATATATGAGACTTGGCGTTTTATTCCTCCTAGTTATTAAATAAACTATAGTGTTTCTGCCACAGAAAAATTGTGTGTCTTGCCTCATTTTGCTTCGTCTCGATTATGGGTATCTCGTCTCGGCGAAATTTAATTGCGATTTTTGAGATGAAAACGATCCGAGATAAAAAAAATTTGTTAAGACCAGACGAGAAGGTCTAAACAAGATGTCTCGATCGTGATCTTAAATAAATTTGATTTATTGAATATTGAAACAACATATTTAATTTTAATATATACACATTTATACTCAATTCAATTCAATCAAGACGTAATAGTATTTATTTCAGAAAAGAAAAACAGTAGAACATTTATGTATACTTCGTATTAAAATAAAATATTTAATTCATACGTCAAAAAACTTTTAAAATCCATCCACAATTCAGTGCCTATTCTTGTTTCGTACACAAAGTGTCCTAAGTTCAATTCTTTGTTAGAGTATGGTTGTTTATACTTGACCTCAGATACGGTAGCCTTGTTAAACAAGAACAAAGAAAATCTGTACGATAAGTAACTTAAATTAAGCTGAGTTTATTTAAGTTTTGTTGGTGCAGCAGACCATAAACTCCTTGCGCAGTTCTACAAACTGCTACATAATTATTTTACAACATGGAGGCTAGAGAGAAATATACTTCATGAAAATAAATAAGAGTGTACGTGACATGAAAAAACAAAATTCCATTACAACACACATCAAGTAAATCCTCGTCTACTTCAAACATCCTTACCACAAAATTACAAAGAAAAAAAGTCTTGCGGTAATTCTACTAGCAAAAACAAAAGAGCTCCGAAACTGACGTCTGGTTTAATTAAAGTAATTACGCTTGAAAAATATTAAAATAAAACCTTTCAATATAAAATGGTAGTCGTATTTTCGCCTGCGAGCTGTCAGTTTCAAACGATACCTTTTATCCAAATAAAGAGCGTGCCGGCATCCACCCGTGACACATTTCCAATTACCCTTTCTATGAAATAACATTTACTTTGTGAAAAAACGCACGTCAAGAGACTAATTTGTACCTGCCTGAACATGTACGTGGATACTTTGCCGCAGTTAAATTAAAAACATTTAGCAGCGAACAAGGAATGCCTGCCTAACCTACCTTTAACAGCTTCTGATGATTCAGACAATTGGACCTGATCTCGTTTCGATTTCCATCTGCTGGGGTTTGGATGAGAGGCAACTGCATGAAATTGATGTTACTGCCGGATCTAACATGGGCGGGGATTTTTATTGGGGCACATTTCAATTCGCTGGGGATTATATTTAGGGAGAGATCATTCGGAATTGTAATATTTATTCGGAGGTTGCCTTACATTACATTCATTGAATCATGGAACAATTATGCACGTGAATGTGTAACTAAATATTGTAATAATATAGAAAATTTGACCTGATCTCGTTTCGATTTCCATCTGCTGGGGTTTGGATGAGAGGCAACTGCATGAAATTGATGTTACTGCCGGATCTAACATGGGCGGGGATTTTTATTGGGGCACATTTCAATTCGCTGGGGATTATATTTAGGGAGAGATCATTCGGAATTGTAATATTTATTCGGAGGTTGCCTTACATTACATTCATTGAATCATGGAACAATTATGCACGTGAATGTGTAACTAAATATTGTAATAATATAGAAAATTTGAATTGTTCTTTTTATATTGCAGTCATGAGATCTACCCGTTTAAAATTTGTTTCGTTTATTTTTAAGTAAGACAAGTAACCCAGTAGTAAGTAGTTTTTGTCACAAGCGTCGTCGTAAACTATGAAATAATTTCTTGTTCTACCGATTCATATTAATGTTGCGAATTTTTTGATTGGTGAATTTGCAGAAGCACCCAATTATTTTTTATATCTAAACATTTACAAGTTACTGACATCAATACCAACTTTTATTTTTCATATGGCGGTCACAGTAAGCCATAATATTTTGGAATAGAGATATTTTATGTTTTACAACGATATGAAACAGTAATAACAAATTTTTATAACTAATAGTAAAAATTTTTGAAATTTGTTATTTTTAATAACAACTTATTCTCGTATAAACCACGTTATAATTTTCAAACAATGTAAATATTTCTACATATTTTCTATAAATTTTTCAGATTATTTACTGAGATATGCTCAAAAAACCTGATAGGGCTTCAAGTAAACATCCACATCCACAAGATAGATTGGTACCAAAATCTAATTACCTCACAATTTGAACATTCAGGTTCTAAATATGAAATTTGACAATGAGGTTTCATTAAACTCCATTTATTACATTATTATTGTTATTTATCAAAATAATTAAAAATCCAAGTTTATTTTAGAAATAAAGTTAAAATAAAGACTAACATACTAATAAGAAATATAAATAGGTACAAAATGTAAAATTAATTGTGCATTAATCGCTCACACATCTCCATTTTAATTACGTTTTTTTCTAACCTGTTTTACTTTTGACATATAAAAGTATATTATGATACAAGTGTATAAGTAAGCTTTTAAAGCACGTACGACGAGTTTAAGAGCACGACGCGAAGCGGTGTACTTTTAACGTCGTTAGTGCTTTAAAAACACTTATACACGTGTGTCATATGCTATTTTTTATTATACCTGCATCATATTCTGGAAAAAAACTGGAAAGCAACATTTTAAAATTGATTCATGTCATAATTTTGCGCATGTGACGTTTGACGTATATCGTTTACATGGAAGATTGGTTAGCATTTATTGTTTGCGTTACTATGTAGATTCGTTTTTTTACAATTTGGCATGACAGTTTTAACAGATATTAATAGTAATTACTTTTGTTGTAGCTTAGCAACCTTTAAAGCACGGCGTGTTTTGATCTTGCGTTTATGAACGTTGTAGCGTGTTTTAAAGAAAGTTTATTAAGAATGTAATAACGCAATGTTGCCAGGTATAATTTTATTTATTAATAAACTTAGCTAAGTTTTGCTTAGGAACAGTTGTTGAATACAATTTTTTTAAAGATCATTCTTATTGATAATTACGATCTTAGTTAAGAACACCCTAAATACGTTTTCTAAGTACACGTGTTGAATACAACCCATTATTTTTTCGATTACTGATTAAAAAAAGATAAATATTGTCATCCTTTCATAGATTGATGGGATTGATGTAGCTGTACTTTAACTTCGTATCCAAGGTAATGAATTAGTAAAAAAAGAAAAAACAAACTTTTGTCGCTCGTTGCTATTGGACACGAGCGACAAAATAAAATTCCTCAGAAAATATCAACTTTACGTTGACAAATGCAAGCGTCAAAGTTATAGAATAGTTTGCCTTTTGTATCTTTTATTTAATCCTACACTATTACAGCAATATACATACATTTCGTCTCATTAACCGAACCTAATCTACGCATGATTAGATTTTTAGATGTGCTCAAACTTTCGAAGAGATCTTTTTGGAAAATTTGACAACAACTCTGATGTAATATCTACCAGAAAAACGATACAATCTGAGTTCAGATTTTGCCTTTCTTCTAGATAGATGTCTTCTATGTTACATAAATAAATGATTTTTGGTATAAATATTTAAAAATATACGAGTACATTGCTTCGAATTACCATATTTAATTCTTAGTCAGGAAAACAAGTGAATAACATAATTAAGAAAATATATCATATTTCCCAATCACTTCATTTTTTCTTCACTCCCTGCTATAATCACTAAGTCGTCAAAAAATGCACATACTGATTTTTGTATTGATCTTATTATAAAAATTAATTAAAAAATTATCGGTCACTTCATTTATTTTCTCCTGCATGAAAATATTCGTACGCCACTGGGCGTAGAGTATGAACCTGCAATATAGGGTTAGCACTATGGGCGATCTATCAGAATTACAAACGGCGTGGTCGACGCTCTCTCCGTCAACGTCGCGGCGCCGGGCGCCTACTTGATCGGGTGCTCTTTATATATTTACCCCTGGTTCTGCACTCCTCCCCCGCATGCCTGTCCTGCTCTAATTGTAATTGATTTGATGCGCGCCGCTCTGCTGTAAGGATGAATTTATTTTCGCTTGTAAGCTGGCGACGAGCCGGGATGCAGACGAGGACAAGTCACTCACTCTTCGGCTCGGAGCAGCCGTTGCTGATCATTAATTGTTTTAGGGGACAGCAATTAGATTTGCTGGTGAAAGACTAACTTTATACGATAAATACATACGGAGTAGTTCTACATGGGACTGTTTGCTGAAGTAAATTGAGATTGGACATGAACTTTTAAATATCTAACTATAGAAAATTGTGACGATAATGATGAGTCGAGATAATGATGAAGAAGTATTAAGTATTTGTATTTATCTAAAAATAATGTGTAATCAAGGACACTAATGTGTGAGGTCAACCGTGTGCTGCCGAGGGCCTTTGGCCCGAGTTGTGTACGTTGACCGAAGGCATTATTGTCTGTTTAACGCCTGTGGTGCGTTCAACGTTTAATGTCCGACCGATATATTATTTTACAAAAGATTTTTATAGATTTTTATCGAACATTGTATTTTATTAGAGGGATTAATCTATTTGCTTGCAAACACTGTAAACTAGGTAACGCGATATTCTTATTTGTTTACAATACCGATGTGTCTATTTCAAAATCTATATTTGTCAATAGTAGTCGGTGTTTATGTATCTTGTGTCAAATTTATAATGCCCTAGGTCGTTATTTGGCATATAACTGCCCGACTAGCCAAGTAATTATGATAACAATAACGTAAGTAATTAAGGCGTGTACGTTGAACGAAGGCATTATTGTCCAGTTAACACCCGTGGTGTGTTCAACGTTTAATGTTCGACCGATATATTATTTTATAAAAGATTTTTTATTGCTTTTTATCTTGTCATTGCATTTTGTTAAAGAGGTTAATTTTGTTAAGAGGTAACGCAATATTCTTATTTGTTTACAATTTCTATCTGCCAATATTTGTTTCTATCTGCCAATAGAAGTTAGTGTTTGTGTATTCTGTGTCCAATAGCAACAACGTCAAATTTATAATGACAGAGAGCGTTATATGGTATATAACTGCCCCGCTAGCTGGGCAGTTATAATAACAATAACGTAACAGTCGGACATTAAATAATTTATTTATAGTGACTTCACTATGCAACGAGTATCATTGTAGTTTAAACAAAGATACATCTAAATTTTAGATTCATGTATTGAAATGAGATATTTTACAATAGTCATGAAATGATACTCATTACTAGCGTAATAGTTTCTCCTATTCGACATTGCAAATTTTAGAATTGAAATTTTATCCGTACAATAATCACAATAATCTAAACTAATACAATAAAATCCATAAAAAGATTGAACAAATATGACAACTATTAAAATGACACTGTAGAAAAGAAATGACCTCTTTGATGAGCTAAATGTGACAGAAGGCGAGGGCCACAATTAATTTATCTTTTGGAAACTACATCTCTACAAAATATTACTATTTATTTCTCTATGAGCACAGATATGTCAAGTTAACTTTAATTTCCGGTTTTGCAATTGTTACCAAAATTAAATCAGTTCTTCGCATTCTCATGATTTTGTTAATCTACCTTTCCTTGTTCATGAGTTACTGAACATTTGGACACACATTTATCCATTCAATCATTCACACAGACGTCATTGAGTAAATGGTCGAATGGAATCAGTGGACTTCAAAACATGAATTTGTATTGTTCTATTATTAATTACATGTGGTATTATATGGTTTATGTTTGATATATAGAATTGAGGTTTACGTTATTTGTTTATTCCTATATTAGTTATTATTATTAAAATATAGGAGTAAATATTATGGAGTACTTATCAGATAGTCATATAACAACACTTTTCATGCCAGTGTCTTTCATTTTAAACTTTTTTCAATGTATATTAGTGTCTACAGTGATATTAGTGAATATGCCAGAATGGCGTATAACTGCTGTGTAATGAGGTATTAGAGAGGAGACGTGATAGTATCAGGAATACGTTGGTGTATTATGAATATGAGATTGAGAAGGTAGTTTAAGTGAATCAGTTGAGGTGGTATGGTTATTTTTAGCGAATGTCGAGTGCAGGTTGATGCTTGTATGAATGCAACTATGAATGTAGAGGAATCAAATGTAGTGTACCAGGGCACGAACATTTGGATTGTTGATTAAATGTTTTTCAGTATTCGTGCTACCTTGTGCTAATAAGGCGTAATGCACATTTTCGTCTTTAGGATTTTTAATAAGAATCAAAATCAATTTACTTCTTCACATTGTCATAAAACTTATAATTACGAAGTTTCGTTACTCAATCCTTCTTTGTTCATAAGGTATATTTAATATACATCACATCCATGCGCCCGTCCATATAGACGTTATCGAGAAAATGATAAAACGGATACAGCAGACCCTAAAACTTTTATTTCCGTAAAAATAACGCCATCGATATTTAATGATTTATGTACTTCCTCATACTATGGATCATAAAGTAAAAACTGCAACGTCCCGTTACAGAATACCCCTAATTGAGAGTTCAAAATTTAAAATCCAATTAATTTGATTCAAATTGCGTCCTTTATAATTACATACTAAATTTTCCCATGTTTTGTATTTTTCATTTACAACATATCAATTTTTGACTCAAATTATTTGTTTTTATTGTATTTTTTTACAACAAATAGGGTGGCATACGTGTCCAGTCCAAAGCCTTTAATATTATTTCGCTTTAGATAAATTGTCGCCTGGAAATATCTATGCATACAAATTCAGTTCGATTTCCAGACCTAATAGGTACTTTTTCAATTCATATGAAGGATCTACCGCAATTTTTTTCTAATCCATAACAATGTTATTACAACGGCTGTTCTCTAAATATTGTGCCTAAAATAGTAAAACACGATATTTCATTCTGAAAATTATATTACATTTTCTCAAAATATTCCTCATTATATACAGAGTGTCCCATTTGATTTATGAATGCATTGTGATCTCGGAAATCGTAAGGGCTACGAGGTTGTTACATATGTTATCTTATTTTGTTCACAACATTTGAATAACATACGATACAATTAATGTTACTTTGTACTTGAGCTCAATTTTTGTATTTGAATCTTATGAAACGATTTTTATTATACTTATTTCTTGTGGGATTACGTTTTACTACTTGGCCTGAACTTTTCAGTTTTACTGAATTGAGTTTATAATTTTTTTGAGTACTTCTGCAAATTCCCCATTTTAAGTTGTATGCGAAAAAAAAATCGATAATACGTTTTGTCCAACCTATGCATTCAATTGGGAAAACAAATACATGCTCAAACTACCCTACTAATGAGACAACTTTTGTGTAACTTAACCAACCTCGAAGCTCTTACGGTTCTCGAGATCCCAATGTATTCATACCTTAAATGGGACAACCTAAATACATTTCTGCATTCGTAGGAAGCAATTTTAAAATATATTATTTCATATTTGTAGGGGTAACTCCTGTTTTCCGCAATTTGTCTTTGACTTATGGACACAGCAAGAGTTATGCGATGTCAAATCTATTCAATATTTTGCTTCTTTAAATACGCTACTGTTTGAGGACGGTCGTTTTCATAATGGAATATGACTCTTCCTCTTTGTCGCTTCTGCCAGATCTTTTGAAGCACTGCAGACAAGACAATAAAATCATCAAGGAATATAATTGGGTCTTTCACCATTTAAATTTTTTTTTTATGAAACTTTATCTAAATTAAAGACTATCTACACTTTTAAAAAGTTTTAATTGTTATTCATTAAGTCACAAAATGTGACGTCACTGTAGAGTTATTGCTGGATCTTAATAAACAGTGTAGATTGTAAATAATTGTAGTCATATATTTTATTTTATTATTATTATTACAATAAAATAGAACATTTATGTGACAAAAATTATTTAAATCTCTACTGTTTGAGATCCACCAACACCTCAATAATGACGTCACAACATTTAAAAAAAATTATTGTGGCTTAATGAACAACAATTAAGACTTTTTAAAAGTGTAGAAAGTATTCAATTTAGATAAAGTTTCATAAAAAAAAATTTTTTAATGTTGAAAGACCCCTTACAACATGCCTAGTAATACCAAAAAAAGTAGCGACTATCTTATTACACCTTTTTTGATGAATAATTTTTATAGATGACCCAAAAAGCCGATTTCTGTTTTTTAAAATCTTACTAATAGATCCAACTTTCCTCACATGTCTCAACGTTATAAGAATCTGTGAGCATAGCGTGCAAGAGTGGCTTTACACCAAACTGCCTTTTGAACTGGTATTAAATTGTGGGAAATCCAGCGAGCATATAGCTTCCGTATACCCAAATAATTGCATAAGATGGTATTAATCGTTTTTACGCTAATCTCCGGGGTTGTTGAATGGAACGAACGATCTTCCTTTGTCATGTCGAGTACACACGCAATGGTTTCGTCAATAACACCAAATCTTAAGACGTAAACATGACTCATATCATAATCATACCTCTTCCTCAGTTCATCAAAATATGCTTGGAGACTCAAAAATGCTCGTTGTTAAATTTCATGTATTTACAATATGACGCGAGATCCTGCGTTAACGAGATCTTGTCTCGAAATTTCAAAAAAATTCGATATGAAAGTAGAATCAATTTCGTCTCGATTTTTCGAGATGAGATGAGAGTAATATAATTCTAGTCTGGATTCTTTGAGACGAGACGAAAAAAAATTCGAGATTTTCAGATAGGTACGTGCTTCTTTTATAAATGAATTTATGTAATTATTTCAATACAATGTATGAAAAACCATCTATTTTTGTAATAATTTTAATTCGCCGACTCAATTATAAAATATTTTAAAGTAAATAAAATTTTACTGAAATATATTTTGTAATATGGAGAGAAATAAATTGTATATATTCTATTTTTCTTCTCATTCACAAATAACTTATCTTTTCACACATATTCCTGTGAAGTTAATTGTTGTAATGTTGATAGCACTAGCTGTAAGCATTCTATACTTTCCATAAAGCTTTCTATGTCATCTGATATTGTCGTATATTGTCGCAGGAGTATGAATCATCATTGGCGACAATCATTTCATATTTTAACTTTATGAAGCACGCACAAGACACAAAACATCCGCTCACTGTCAATAAATTGGAATTCTTTGCTGTCTACTAACACACAAGTTTGCACTATTTTGCTATAAACCACCCATAACGATGACGAGAACGAGAGTAACATGGTTGAAACCACAGATGGGCAGTAATTTTTATTACCTTTGCTCTGTAATGGAAAGTTCAGTAATTAATAGTTAATATTATTTATGCAAGTAATTAGTAATTCTAGCACTTACTCACTTACTTACATTTGTTGGTGCTTAGCAATTTTCCAAATGTCAATCGAATTTTTCTGAAGTGTATAACGATATTATTTTTTTTTTGTAGGCCTTATTTTAAATCCAAGGCACTGTAGATTCGCTCTTTGAGAAATTTCTAATTTTAAAACACCAGTTCGAATATCTATAATCCACAAGATTAGATAGAACGTTTTGTTTTTGTTTAAGAGTTCTAGTCTTTAGTTTTTTTATATATTTTAATACTAATAATTGTATGTTTCTACATTTTGCCTTTGATATATATTTCACTTTTCTATAGCGTAAAGTTGTAAAATAAATAAATATATTAAATATAAATTTTTTAATTCCCATAAAAAAGTAAT
The DNA here is from genome assembly GCA_963942605.1 of Poecilus cupreus. Classification (NCBI taxonomy): domain Eukaryota; kingdom Metazoa; phylum Arthropoda; class Insecta; order Coleoptera; family Carabidae; genus Poecilus; species Poecilus cupreus. The sequence goes on from OZ012718.1 coordinate 23,996,591, forward strand.
TGCAATTTGTTATTATTTAATGTAATTTAATTACATTTTTGCATAATTATTTAATTATAAATTAATTACATATTGATCGTAAAGTAATGTAATTTGACGTTTATAATTTAATTAACACTGAGACAATAATTATAAAAAAATCATCACGCCTTTTACCCATATTGGGTGTGGCACTCTGCTTACGCAGATCTCGGTAAGTGATATATTTTTGCGTATGAAGTACGGTTACCAGCCGTCAAATCATAGCCCCCAAAGATGTTAGTGGAGGGGGAACCACAGGGGTAAATGTAAATTGGCAACTGTCAGCTGTGGGATTCGAACTGAGGATCTCACGATCAACAGTCCGACAAGTTACCACGGAGCTATTTACCCCATTAATATTTATAAAAAGTAATTAATTACATTTTTCAGTAATTTGCCCATCTCTGGTTGATACGAGAGTGGCATCACTAATTTTCAGAGGAGTTCACTTAAAATAACTATAATTTCAAAACGGCACAATATTTTTTCGATCAGTTTTATTTGTTAAACTAACAAAAGATGAAATTAAATTTTCACAATAAAATTTGTCTAAAAATCCCTTGTTTTGGTGAGTAGTGTTGAAGTAGGCTAATTAAATTGATTTATTTATGTAATCTAGTATTTAAAAATAAAAATATTTATTAAATGTTACAGAATGATATGTAAATAATATTTTATGACAAAATAAAAAATAATATTAAAGTGTCCAGTTGATTACATAAATTCAAACAAATTTAAGAAGAACACACGTAATTCATAAAGTTCAGTAAAGTTTAGAAAGAAACAAATTCGAAATCGTTTGAAGAAGAACGTAAAGAAATCACTTACGTTTGTGAGAGATGAGATGAAGTGAGTAGTTTGTTCTTATTGTTTTGCCGGAGCCAGAACGTGCAGCGCCGTTGGGCCAGCAGACGAGCGAGTTGCGAGCTCACGAGCTGCTGCTGAGAGCTGAGAACTCCTCGCTCGTCCTCTCGATAAGAATCGTGCCAAGTGGCGATTCTAGCAATGCATGACGTCCACTGTCTGCACCCAACCCCCAACTCAGAACTGATAGCCGTTGCAAATTCAACCTCTTGCTCCTGTTTTATGTAGCACATGCAGTTACACTTAAATCGGTTTCATCCATATGTTATTGGATTAATGTTTACATTCACTTTAAAAATGCACCTTAAAACTGCCGATTCAAAATATAAATGGCATCAATAAAATTTTGTTGAAGTAATCAGAAACAATTTCAATCATGTTATTATATAGTGACAAATCAAGTAGTGTTTTTATATAAACTAAACAATTTATGTGTAACAGCTATTTACACAATTAGTGGTATACAGTGTGTTTTAATTTTGAAACTCAACATTAGGATCTCGAGAACTATAAGACATACGACTTCGGCTAAATTTGACAAAGTTGCTAAACTAGGACAATAGATAGATTTTTTCATTTTTATATAGCTTTTAAACTATTGCAAAATAAGAAAAATGTTTCAAATAAATTAGATACATATTTTTGCTGTCAAAATTTTTTCCCTGTGCTCAAATTCGAGATATGGCACACTTATATATTTTTTTAAATGAAACTAAAAGTTAAAAAATCATAGTGGGAAAGGTGATGTATAACTTTGTACTCTTCTAACAACTTCATAGTCCTTGTAGCAAATTCGGTGGACATTTCACTTATGTTATATGATTTATAAAATTTTATTTGTTAATTCAAATGTAAAATGGTTTATTTCTGAAAAAAACATTCATAAACTCATTGTATTATGGGGTAAATAGCTCCGTGGTAACGTGTCGGACTGTGGATCGTAAGATCCTCAGTTCGAATCCCACTGCCGACAGTTACAAATTTAAATTTACCCCTGTGGTTCCTCCTCCACTAATATCTTTGGGGGATATGATTTGACGGCTGGTAACCGCAATTCATACATAAAAATATATCACTTACCGAGATCTGCGTAAGCAGAGTGCCACACCCTTAATGGGTAAAAGGCGTGATGATATATATATATATATATATATATATATATATATATATATATTTATTTATTTATTTTTATAAACTCATTGTAATTAATATTTCATTACTTTCACTCAAAAAATTATTAAAAATATATAAATATACATCATTAAAATAAGAAAAAGTAGTATTTTTAATAAGTTTAACTTTGGGTTTTGGTCCCATTTAAAAATTATAAGTTTGCGTCGTATCTGGAATATGAGCTACAGAGAAAAAAATTCTACGCCATGGTTAAACAGTAAAAATATAAGTACGATTTATTTAAAATTTTGATTTTTATATAAAAATTTTCATATCATGCAATTTTCTATTTTGTTAAATGTACTGTTGGTTCTATGTCGTTAGACGTCTAAGGACAAAAAAAAAGAGAAGGATGATTTTGCAAGCTTCTCAATCAGTACACACAATTAACGTCTTAATTGACAATTGTGTAGCTCTAAATGCAACTTTACTTGTTCGAAATAAATTAATAATAGCTAGTCTCAAATTTAGTTTCAGCTTAAATAAAAATTATTAATCGACAAAGCTTGACTATTTCCCAAAGATAAAAAAAACTTTAATAATTACATATAACTAGCAAAAAATTTCAATTATAAAATGCAGGAACACGGGAAACTCTGGTATGTAATTATGAAGGAAGCAATTTGTATGAAATTAATTGGATTTTAAATTTTGAACTCTCATATAGAGATAGGGTAAATAATTCCATGGAAACGCATCGGACTGTGGATCGTGAGATCATCACTTCGAGTCTACAGTCAACAATGTCGTCAGTTTTAACTTTACCTCTGTGGTTCCCTCTTCACTAATCTTTGCGAGCGTGACTTGACGGCTGGTACTGTATAGCCACATGTCATGCGTAAAAATACATCGCTTAGCGAGATCTGTGCGAGCAGAGTGCCACATCCGAAATGAGTTAATGTTCAGATATATTTATTTATTTATTTTCTGTACAGATTTCCAAACGGGTCGTATTCATTTTTAAGTGCAGTTTTAGTTATTTATTTTATAAGTTCGGTAAACAACTTTTTACGGTACGAATAAAATGTTTAGCAATGCGTACCGTAAAAATCTTTAACGGACGTATGACGTACAACGGTTTATTTAATACTAACTAATTTTTTGAAGAATATTTGCTCTCTATCTTCCTTTCAGTTTTAAAAACAAACAGTTGGTTTTGGTCTGAATAAAATAAAAAAATAAGCTGATGTGAGCAGCACATAACCTCCCGCTTAAACAAATTTCAAGTTTAAAATTATAAATTGTAGCTCGTATCATTTAACATAGTTTTTATTATAATAAAATTATCTCTAATTCGATTATTATAGAGATATGCTCAAAATATCATGTAGGCCTTCAAGTTAACTAGCACTTCCGGATCGTTAATTAATAGTTGGGACTGTAATTAATTATTGAGCCCCGACATATATTTATTTTTTCTTCGGAAAACATTTTGATGTTTCACAGGTTCTACAAATATGTTATTATTAATATTGAGAGTTGGAATACGGATTTGTGTTCATAAAGTTGAAGCATATATTTTTTCTTTTAGCAAAATAAGCCATAAAAATATTTTCGAAATATCATTTTGTTTCCTTATACAATCCATAAACAATTTATATGATGCCTCATATATTTTCTCTTACAATTTCGGGTAATAAATTGAGAGACGTTATTTTCACAGATGCTATAATATTTGGGGGATCCTCTTCGCTATCACCCTCTATTTCTACCTCACAAAATCTGAAACTAGTGACAGTGACGTATATAGAAAATACAATATTATTCAATTTAGAATTGTTATATTAGAGTCGTGAAATCGGAACAAAATTTTTATCAAAATATAATTTGAGGTCGTAGAACAATCATAGTGTACAATTTGCATATAATGTTCATTTCTTACTGTAAGAAATGAGAATTATTCTGTTCTTTTCACAATAGTGCTACTGTAGAATATTAATTTACTGTTATTTATGTAATGCTGAATATATCAAATCAGAGTTGTGAAATGTATAAAATACATTAAGCTGTATCTAAATATGTATATATGTAGCTGCACTGTCAATTTAAACATTAAAAGCAAATAGTTGTTAAGCAATATATTAGTTTTGCTAAAAACACAGTTCGCTCTACATAAACTCGTATCTGTCTAATTTGAAAACGATTTATGTTTCGGAAATTATGATGACACATTAAAAATAGAACCGAATAACTAATCCAAGTTTAATTTATCGCACAAAATTCATTAGCAGGAACGTTTAATATAGGTTCGTAATATTATTAATTAATGAAACTGGATATTTCCATTTATTTGTAATATATGGATATTATTTTATCGAGGTTATTTCACTGTACCGTGTAAATTATATCCCGATGCAAAAATAACATTTTTAATGAAATTAATATGAATTATTACTTGTACGAATATTTTTATAAATGTAAACATTAATATTCCCAACGAATAATTCATACAGTATTTTATATTTTATTATTTATAACTGTGTATACATATATAGTTTTAATTTTTATAAATATTTATTTGTTCATGAACAAAATTTAATATCAGCTACATGATTGTGGTATAATAGTATATCGTGTCATTAGGAGTAAATGTGATACTTTGGGTGCTGAGCATGTAAGTTTGAACGACGAGCGAAGCGAGTCGAACAATTACATGCGAAGCACCCAAAGACACATTTACTCCGAATAACACATGCTATTTTTCCTTAAACATAGAAAATAAATTATAAATATTATAAAATGCTCAAAACTTCAAAAAATATTCGGTCTTATCTAGCATTTCAAGTTGCCGTAGAATATGCTGTTTTGTTATTTTTGTTTATTTGTTTCATTTTTAACTGTCAAATTATTGAATTACAACCTAACTATTTTTCATAATATTTTACTTTGTCCGCCGCCGGCGTAAATGTGTTGTCAAGGATACACTTTTACGCCGGCGGCGACAATATTGAACTTCTGCTTGTTGAATACAAATACATAACAACGTACTTTTATGACGTTTGAAGAAAAAATACATTGCATTTCAATATCTTTTTTTCTGTGTTCCACCATTCTCCAAACGAATATAAAAGATGGATTCCACAACAATTAGTTTCTTTCATAGTTGAAATTCGTACAAAATTACAAATCAGAAATAATAACTGAACTAACCATATCTGTTTAAATACGAGCCCTGTTCCAAATTTGTTCGAATCACCCGAAAAAAATTGCTATAACTATGTATAATTAAGCAGGCCACTATAGAATTACAAATGGAAATAATAATAGAGACTTTAAGATAAGAAATCACTTAAGAAGAGGCTATGAACAAATAAATAAATATATCATCACGCCTTTTACCCATTATGAGTGTGGCACTCTCCTTACGCAGATCTCGGTAAGTGATATATTTTTTCGTATGAAGTGCGGTTACCAGCCGTCAAATCATAGCCCCCAAGGATGTTTGTGGAGGGGTAACCACAGGGGTAAATTTAAATTGGTATCTGTCGGCAGTGGGATTCGAATTGAGGATCTCACGATCCACAGCCCGATACGTTACCACGGAGCTATTTACAAGACTTAAGAAATGATAAATGATTAGAGGAATAGATTAATAGTTAATTATGTATCGAGAGCAAAATTTTATTTCATACTAGTTACTAAAGTTGATAAATTATAGTATTTATTAACGAACAGTAGAGATTGTAAATAATTGTACTTACATGAATATTCAAATTTATTGTTCGGAAAATTATTTAAATGGAATTAAAATATATTTTCATGGTAAATAATAAAAATATACATGAATTCCATTATTTTCTGGAAGAATCATGAATATACTGTAATATTATTTTAGTCAAATGTTTGATTACCACTGATAAATTTTGACCTATGACATTCAACAAGCCTTTAATTTCGTTGAGTCGACCTAAACTAATATTTATTAGTTAGAAATAAATAATATGTTTTGTATGTATTTAAAATATACTTACGAATTCAAAGTGAAACAAAAAAGCTTCAAATTAGTTGCCAACTATTTTGATACTTCGACAATTTGACAGCTCAATAATAAGAGAAGTACAAATAATTTAGAATAAGATAGATATGTGCCATAATACTTTGACGTCATTGTACAGATATTTAAAACTCAAATAACATAATAATTAATAATATTTTTTAAACTTCTGTTATATCTAGTAGATGTTTTTGAATCTAGTCATAATGTAAATGACTTATTTTCTATTTTGTGACTAGTGAACGACCCCATTGTCATTTTATTATGAGAGAAGGATGTTGGGATTGTAACGCACAGAGGATCTATATTTTAATTCTACAGCAAATATTTTGTCGAATACGTGTCAAATGTAATTATTAAACAATCAAATTTGAATGCTATATATAATAAAATTGTATGACGATTATACATACCAGTTTTAATTTATTCAAAATGATAAATGAACTTGTTATGTATCGTTCGACTTAAGGTGTTATTACAATGATAGCATCTGACATCATAATTGCTAAGTTTCACAATATGTGTATGTTTTTAAAATGAAAGTAATTGAAATTGTTTTTTTAAATATTCATATAAAACATGTCCTGGTTGACTATACCAGCACTAAAAATAATACCAACATTTATTTATAACAATCCCTATATGTTGATAAAATTTAACAACCTTACGTGACATACCTATATCCATAGTTAAACCTCATGTATTCCGTATGTATTTACATACGTCTATTGAATGTTCTCTGCTGTAGCATAGTCTCGGAGTCGCTGTAAGAAGGCATAACTTCCAAGTTGGAGTAAGAATTTTATTTATCGAAACGGAACAAGTATTAGGAAGTATCCTTCGAGTCCAAGTATTGATTCGGTTCGGATGTTATTCAACAATAGATGTAGGGCAGCCACTTTAAACGGTTATAAATTTAACAATACAGCAGTGGGCGGATACAAGGCACGCGATGGCACAATGCGCACGATTCTTCATATGGAACAAAATACGCAGGCTACTTATTCTCACGTTATAAAGTTCACATGCGAGGACGGTCAAGCAAAACATTCAACTATAATTGTACGAGTGAGTAATCGCCGTGTTCTTGTTTTTATTTATTTGACATGCTTTACACCTTAAAGTAATTTATACGTATTTATTACAATACAATTTTTATTTTCCTATAGGTCATAAGAGGAAGTAATCATGAGAAACTCCATGACAAGATTATCGTGAAAAATATTTTGTTTTCATATCCATACTATGTTGTAGCATGGGGGGCTAAGATGAAAATTAGAGTTGACACAAACACAAAACACTTCTTATATGTTATGGCTTCCAAAAACTAAATGAAACTAAATGAAACTTGTGTTGCGAAGTCCAACGGATGAAGCAAATTGTCGAACACACAGTTTGCAACTTGTTCTTAATTGTATTTTTTGTAATTCGTGAATAATTAATTACTTTTGTGGTGCAAATCCGAAAGTTCGAGTTGCAAACTGGCATGACACTGCATTCTAACTAGACGGGCAAATAACGAAGCTGAAGCTTCTGAGCCCTGAGCGAAACTTCGATGCATTTAGCCGGCCCAAACGGAAAATAACTAGACACATGCAATATCCGGATTACATCGGGGATGAAATAGTGACGGCCCCCGCTTCAGAGTTTTCAATTTCCCCGCCTCTGTCTCCGCCGCCGTTGAGATAGATTTCTGGTTAAATCTGGCGAGAGACCTCGGTGATATTTCAAATATGTCAAATTCTGTTCTGTCTGGATATCACTGTGTGAATCGCGAATGTCATCCACTTGATAAAATAACTCAAGAGTTTTACACTTCAAATATTTTCATTGCAGATTTTTTCATTTCTTGATGTTATACTGGACATTTCTGAAGAAGAATTATGTTTAAGCGACTATAATTCTAATAATTACTGATAAATGAGATCAAATTTAAACAAACGATAATTATTATTTGCATATAAATGCCCAGTTGCAACACGCTTAAACGTTAAAAGTTCCTTAAAAGTCTAAGTAGTCCTTATGTAAAAATTTCGTTGCACCAACCAAATTTCAACACTTAATTTGACGTAAGTAATCCTTAAATTAAGTATCCGATTTTAGCCACTTAAAGTCTGCTTAACAAAGGAACTGCCATGAACCTGTTATTTTTGCTTAGTAAATAAATAAATAAATAAATATATCATCACGCCTTTTACCCATTATGGGTGTGGCACTCTGCTTACGCAGATCTCGGTAAGTGATATATTTTTTGCGTATGAAATGCGGTTACCAGCCATCAAGTCATAGCCCCCAAAGATGTTCGTGGAGGGGGAACCACAGGGGTAAATTTAAATTGGCAACTGTCAGCTGTGGGATTCGAACTGAGGATCTCACGATCCACAGTCCGACACGTTACCTCGGAGCTATTTACCCCATTATATTTTCGTCATTTACGAATTACACTTTAAAGAAAATATATTTTGACATTTTCGTTCAAATCTGGTAACCTGTCTTTTTTGAAAAGAATAAAACGCTTGCAAAATGTAATTTTTTGACGTGCCATTAAGTAAAAATTTATTTTTTGAAGAGATGAGCGTTTCATAGTTGTGATGGTAGCTGTTCCTGCATTGTTTGATACGAAATCTATGGCGGGAGATATTGTGGTGCCTACAACTGTCTATTTTTATTTGTCATTCAATTTGTAGTTTTGTTTTCAATTATATGATTATGTTCTACAACGAGTTGCTACAAAAACAACTTTTCGTCCGTTGTGAAATTTGCGGTTCATCGTTTTTGAAATACTTTTTTAGATATCTAGTTTTAGATACAGAATATATAAAACTAAGTAATGACTACCTAAGTAATGCCTAAATTTAACGTGAGCAACATACTTAAGATATAAGAATTCCTTAGTAATAAGTAATACTTAGTAAAGTTTAATCTTAAGGAATTGCGGTGCAATTGGGTATAAGTGAATAAAGACATATTACAGAAAAAAGGCGTTTTATTGGGTTAATCACAACTGATTTAATTATCCTTTCTGCAACCGGACCTAAGTTTCGTATAATACGAAGCTATCGCAGCATTGCGTTGCACATAACCTCCTCTGTAATCGCATGTTTTCGGACTGATGATAACTCGTTTACTCTTCGTGATATTCTTATTTAGGTGCCTCGTGGTGAAGTGATAGTAACGAGTTTAAAAATGTGCGATTTTCTGGAGTAATGATGTAACATAACTGGGGAAAACTTTCACAGAAACTTTAAGAGACCAGAGTTATGGCGAGACAATTCATGGTTCTCGCACCATGACAATACTCCCACAAGTCTGCTTTGTCAATTCGTCAGTTTTTTGCTATAATTCAGATGAGATAATTGTTCTATCTCAGCCTCTTTTCTCGGCTGACCTGGCTCCTTGCGATTTTTCTTATTTCCGAAATTAAAATCAGTGCTAAAAGGACGCCGTTTTCACCCTCAATTGACGTTAAAGCAAATACGTCACCAAATGAAGCTATCTAGGAAATGGAAACACCAATGGGATAAATGTGTGAATAGGGGAGAGCAGTACTTTAAAGGAGACAAGAACCAATAATATGTAAAATTAGTAATAAAGTTATAAAAAATCGGTTATTTTCTGAACAGACCTGGTATATAATTTAATTAAATTTCAATTAGGATTCTTCATTCTCACGCCTAGTTGTCATAGTTACCCACCATCTCCATGAAATCCCCGAAAATCAAACATAATCACACCACTCAATTTGAAAGATAGAGTTTAAAATTTAATTATGCCACTACGCAAAATATCCGCTGTCATCACATAATTAATTCGCATTATTCGCAGCGGACGTATGTTTTACGCAGCGCGTCCATTATTATAAAATTGAACATAATGCAATGTAATTAATTGTTGTTGGTGGGTCGCGCTCTCGCGTCGTTTTCTTGTTTTTCCGCGGCCTACTCGACGGCTCGGGCTCACGAAGCCTCACGTTTAATAACCGCGCAGAGATAGCGATATAATAGGGTCCGTGAACGTGAAGACAAGTACTGAAATTGAAATGAGTTCGTGTCACCGAGAATTTAAATTAAATTTTGTTGGGCTCCACTGATATTTTAATTCTGTTTGAATTAACTTACTGCTGGTGTTTTCTATACTTGTGCTATCGGTACTTGATACTTTTTTGAAATTGTGAAGCGCAGTTGAAATTAATTAATTTTACTAACCTAGTCAATTAATTAAAATTTGAATTGTATTTGGTTTAAAGCTGATATTGCTGTTTGCTGAAGGCTGAAGAGGCGGAAAGCTGAATTTAATCGTTAGTTTAATAAACTGGTTTTCTTTCCAATGAATTTAATTTGATGTATTTTCCATTTTTTTTTTTATATATATATTTTGTAAAACATGAAATTATAACCCCACAGCCGATATTTGCCAATTTAAATTTTCCCCTTTGTGGTTCCCCCTTCACTAAGAACTTTGGGGGCAGCTGGTAACCGCACATCATACGTAAAAATAAGCACCTACCGAGAGTCCCACACTCATAATGGCTAAAAGGCGAAATTATATATTTATTTATTTATTTTTATTATTTTCTAGTATGAAGTACAAGGCAACTTAGAAATAACGAAAAAAACAATTATCAGAAATTTAGGTTTCGGTGTTCCTTAAATTAGCTATAAGTATTTTCTCAACGACGCGACGTCTGTATAGATGGATGAATATGATCCTAAGTCATGATCTACCAAAAATGTTAGTGGAAAGTAACATTAAAATAAATTATGAAATATTTATTCATTTTCATGTCAACCAATAAATGAATTATAAATTCATAATAAACTACACTTTCTTGACCGTTATTATAACTTCATATATTTAATTGTTATTTTGTTTATATTCCAATGGCTATCACTATAAAGTAGCAATAAGATATAATTTAAATCATAATACAATGAAAAAATACAAAAGAACATGCTTGATATCATGTTTTAATGCAAAATTCAATATTAGAAAATTGCAATTTTTACGTTCCTGTAAACTCTCCTGAAAATTGTGATGCCACAACGCCACCGCTCATGTTATGCCTATAGATTTGGTTAAAAAAGCATAGATGGCGCTAATAGCTTTTTGAGTATAAATTTGTTAGTTCAAAATATTATATTTGAGCATTTTGATATTCTGATTTCAGGCATTTGTTGTTATGACCAATTTCCTTTAATTACCTACTTGATAATTACACATTAAACAAGAACTGTAAAAATAAAACAGTGAGATACTAACAGGTTGACATTGACATCCATAAGAAATTGAGCACGTGATATTATATGCTGAAGTTAGTTGTAGGCTTTGTGACGTCACGGCCTGATTATTTAAAATATGGTGAAATTTTTTAGAAAATCATTCAACTTAAGGGGAATCTCTGGTTAGCCGCTCCGCGATTCTCGTATAAAACATCCGATTCAAAAACAGACATAGGTTACGTCAATCGTTAATGCAACTTAGAGTGGTAGTAGAAATTTAGTAGCACTATACATGCAACGAAATATCGAAAAAACACGTTCACAATTTATTAAAATAGATGGTTTAAAATTATTTTTTTGAAAAAATGTATAGAAAATTTCAGAATTTGAAATATGTATCTAGTTTGGCAAATTACGTTTTTCACCTATATTACGAATAATCAGTCATTAAATTTGAGGAAAATTTTAATATTTTTGTAAGGAAAGTATGTAATAAAAGGATGAAAAATATTATAAATTAAATAGCAACGTAAGTGGAATATGCATTCTTTTAATTGCTACTGAAAAGATTTTATTAATTTTTTTTTATATATATTTCTTAGAAATGTACAGTACGAATAGCGTATTTTAGCGCTTTACGAAGTAGCCATAGATTCCTCTTAATAATAGTTATTTGTCAAACTAGAGAGGAAAGCGCTTCTTTTTCCCCCTCGCATTTCGAACGAGAGTGGAAGAAGATCTTTCCTCTCGTGTTAGACACAACATTTTTTTCACGACATGTTTCTAAAAACGATTTGCTCGGACCTAACACACACTTTAAGAACACAACTGACAGATTGGCACGTTAAAAGTTAGGTTATCAGACACAAGGCGGTGTAGCAGTGTTGCCAATGAACCAATCTTAAATATATTTAATAAGTTGTCAAATTGTGATTTAATAACGAAAAGAAATATATAAAACATAATTGTAAGATTATATAAAGTATGTATATCACTAACATAAGGATTTTCAATAAAATTAGGAATTTATTTATAATTTTTATAATATATTTTTTATAAATAACTTTCATATTGGCAGCACTTCCATATTTTCCTCTCTAGAGAGGAACAACACATTTTCCTCACTATTTCGGGAGAAGAACGGTGGGGTTTCCTACCATGTCGTGAAAAAATACTTTTTCATTTCAATTTCTTATTTATGTTTCTACTGAAGGAATATGTCGAAATTCTTCATTTTTATAAAACTTTATTTCAGTTAGAAAACACGCAAAAATAAATTGGGATTACTCACTTAGATGTAGAATTTATTTATCTACAACATTTATTTAAAGCGTTTTAGTCTATAATTAACTGGTTATTTTTGAGCAAGGAAAAATTGATTTAGCATGTTATAACCTATGGACAGGTTTTTATGTTACATCCGGTATAATATTACATTTGAATAATCATGTAGTTGTTATTAGAACACACAAATAACATCTATTCCGTATGCCGAACGTGTATCAAATGTAATTATTAAAAATTAAATTTACAACTTACATGCTATGTATATACTGGCTGGTCCATCGGTGTGTATTTTTTATTTTATGCGATTATTATAAATATTACCGAAATTTATTTCAGACAAAGTTTATTTTACATTAAAATGCCCATGTATCTGCAGTATAAGTTTTTCTATCGGGTGTTCCATTTTCTCGCAGATATAAAACTTTATATTTTTAAATAGAACACCCTGTATATATAAGTGGTTACCACATCAGCTTGTTTCATGTCCAATAATCATTTTCTATTACATATTTTCATGCATTAAATTAAATATAAACATAAAAATTTAAATCCTCCAATTCGCTGATTTTATTTAATTTCCGAAAGTAAAAATATTCACCGATAGGATAAAATTGTAACGTGCTAAATTTTCGGACTTAATAAAATTTTCATGCTGTCAGGAGCGCTTTTTCATTTAATGCGTACCTGCGTATTTAAAATTTCATTTACGATTTCAGTTACAAGAAACGGAAATTAAATTCCGGAATACAATAAAAACGTCCAGGATTTTTCAGATGGGATTTTTTGTGTCTGCATTTCACCGATATTCCCTCTCTCTTGCTCTCGTGCGGTTTACGAACATTTTCATTAGACTTATATGGTACGTTTTAAACGACAATTAATAACTCATTTAGTTTCCCTTTATTTTTGGAGATTTTGTTTTTCATTCGAAGTATTTTTACCTCTCGCCTACCTCTGAAGTAAGGGAGGGTATTGTTTTAGATACAAAAAATTGGGTAGTGAGTTTTCAATGAAGAAGTACTTTCTAGGGCCCTACAATACGATTTTACTATTTTCGATATGATGTCTGTATGTATGTGTGTGTGTGCGTGTGTGTGGTCTATACCGATTTTTTTCGTTTCGCATAACTCAAATACTGTTATACCAAAAATACAATTTTGTGTATTTTTGCTTCTGTATATTTATGTGAAGAGCTGAATAGAATTTGGATAAAATTGGTCAACCGGAAGTAGCACTAGATACCCTTAACAGTCTTCCGTGAAAAACACGGTTAAATATATTTTTCAACAAGAAAATTATAAAACATATAATTTTACATGTGTTTTGATTAGACGAATTTTATTAATTTTCATTAGATTTACAGATAATAAAATATAAAGAAATAAATTTCATAAATCTTGCAGTCTATGCCATGGAAACCCGTTTTCAAGTTTTCCATTTTTACGAAATGTGATACATGTCATTGTCATTGTGAAGCTGTTTACTTAGTGAAATGTACTCATGGACAAAATTATCGAGTATTTAATTATGATGAATCAAGGAATAAGTAAAGATGGGTTTAGTTCACAAAATAAAATTTGCAGTTTCTGAGTAATACTATGTATTATAACATCATAGACTGCAAATTTTATTTTAAGAAGTAAAACCATCTTTACTTTTTTCTTGATTCATCATAATTAAATATTCGAAAAATTAAATAAATATTCAAAAGAAAATTAAATTTCTTAAATATAAATAGAAAATAAACATATAAGAAGGTATTTTTCTGTATCATCAAATACTATTTGGTTTTAAGAGTTGTATTGGGCGGGTGGTTATGTATTGCTCACATCAGATTTTTTAAGTTTGAAATAATGTTTTTATAGACCACTATAATTGTAATTATAAACATTGAATATCAAAATATCGTATCCAATGATGAAAATAATGTATATTACGTACGTACTTTGAAAGTTAGCTACTCACACATTTAATTTTGTTTAACTAGAACCAAAATACCAGATTTACAGAAAATGAATGCTGCCGAAGCTGTAAATCTGTGTTTGGTGCCGTGTTGAACACACTATTAATATATTAATACATATTTTAGAAGTTATCATTAAATTATGTTGCGTTTGTTTCTTGAGCGGTTATTCTGTGAAATACTTTCACTGCTTAGGCAGTAATATGATTTTACACAATGTTAGCTGTCAAAAAATCGCACTTTTACTATCTAGATAGTAAAAATGTTTTTATTGTTATGACAAAAATAAATAAAATGTATCATCACGCTATTAACCCATTTTAGGTGTGGCACTCTGTTCAATGCAGATCTTGCTGTTATGATATATTTTTGCGCGTAAAATGCGGTAAATAGCTCCGTGGTAACGTGTCGGACTGTGGATCGTGAGATCCTCAGTTCGAATCCCACCGCCGACAGTTACAAATTTAAATTTACCCCTGTGGTTTCCCCTCCACTAACATCCTTGGGGGCTATGATTTGACGGCTGGTAACCGCACTTCATACGATAAAATATATCACTTACCGAGATCTGCGTAAGCAGAGTGCCACACCCGTAATGGGTAAAAGGCGTGATGATATATTTATTTATTTAAAATGCGGTTACCAGCCGTAAAATTACTGTCTTCGGAGATGGTAGTAATAGAAGCATCATAGGGGTAATTTTATGGGGTGAAAATTTTCGGAATTTATTTTCGAAAATTTGTCGACTGTGAGGATTGAACCAAAGATCTTTTGCTCTGTAGTCAGATGCGTTATCACGGAGCTATTTGCCCCTATTTATTTGATATGGTGAAATAACAAATTTGATATTTATATTTCTTTAACATAACCGTTCTAGTTCTAAGTATACACGTTTATCGTGTATCTTACGAACTAAAGTATTCGCCTTTTATTATTATTATTATTATCTAATTATTATTATGCAAAAAAATGTTTGTGTAACTGTACTTTTTTATTATAAATATATATTTTTAATAAACACTTTAAAATTTGTAGGGTTTTTCCGAAATTTCCCGCATGCTTTTCTGGTGGAGAACTGGGAAATTGAAATACCAACAAATAAATGCTATCTAATGTGTAAAAAGAGAATTTGTGTAATGCTGTAACTATACATATATTTGTTGAATTTATTTCATACAGTAGTGCAATTATAGTTAAGCAAATAAGTACTTTCCTAATTAGCAATGAATCAGTGATAATACTATTTATTTATTAGTGAGAGAAAGGCCGATCCCAAACACAATTGAAGCTGGGAGCAGTTCAAATATAACCGAATTGATAGTGAGTATTAATTCCAGCGAGCTCTCATTATAACCCGGTTGGATTAGCAGTAACCGGGTAACATCTGGGTCTGGGGCGCAACATATTGATTATTATTTCGTAACAAGGCACAAATTAATGTCGCACCAATTCATAAATTGCCAATGGAGTTTATTTGGGATTTTACATGTTATGCTCAATTCTTCACAGAGCCACGCTTGCTATGTTAAGGCTCAAGTTATGTATGTACATATTTTAAGCCATTCACCTGATGTTAGGAGGAACCACAGTCACTTTAAAAAAAAAATTCAATTGTCAATATATTAGAAAACAATTAACACATTTTTAATTTTTACCACATTCAGTTGTAAATTTACATACATACATACATAACATCACACTATGTCCCACTTAGAAGTGTAGCATGAACCCAGAAATACAGTCAACCAACAATCAATCTCCTCCAAACATTCCTATCCTGTCACACCACTTTCGCATCGTCCACATTCATAGTGCGATTCATACATGCTCGTTTATTCTTCACACTCGGAATCATTCGTTCACGCAACAAACCATCAATTATACCCAACCATTTATTCCTCGGACGCCTACGCAATCGTTCATCTTCAATCTCACCCACATATATTAGTTAAATTTAAATATAATAAAACATGTTTACTTTTGTAAGTTATGTATTTTACTGGTGTCAAAATCAAAAGCTGTCATATCAGACAGAAATCATTACGAACATTGGTATCCAGAGGCACTGAATTTATTTTTTTCTTAAAAAAAAAATCGGTCATATTCCACCATTAATTTAAATAATACTATGTAAAGGAATGTTGAAAGTACTATATTTTTTATTATAAATATAGTTTTTTTTAATAAATGCTTTATAAATAGAAATGTTTTCGTCCAAATTTCCCATGGAAACCTAGGAAATATGCATTTCGGACGATGCTTAGGCAACGCGAAACACACATTTCAATACGATATATGAGTACAAAAATAGTATATTGTACAACAAGCATAGAATGGTAAGCATTTTCTACGGTTCATGCTGTACAACTATAGTTTTATTACCACCACGATATTATTTTCTACTTAATTTACATTTTAGTAATTTTGTTCCGCTTTCACCATTTTAATATTTTATAATTCTAAATAAGTATCCTAGCTATGGCACCTGTGCATAAATGAAATGACCTGTATTAAAATACTCACAAAACAAATTCATTTCGCACGATGCTTGCAATGTACATCATTTCCCTAGCAACAACAAACATACAATGAACAGATTTCTAAGAGATCGTAGAAAAAATATTTTGTATGTTTGAAATACCTTTTCAAACACATATACTACATACGAGCGAGAAAAATACTTATTCAAAAGAAAACATTGAGATGCCATTCCCGAAAAAATCGAAGATAAAACCATGTTCATATTTTATGGAGGTATTTTACAATCCTTTCCGTATTCCGGCATTTTTATTTCGACACTTCTAGTTTTATGCATTGGATTTTTCAGATTAAATATGTTTCCACAGTAACAGCATCACAGCATAAGGTTATGACTACTTTTGTTATTTGTAAACAACGGAATTCAAAACATTGTTTTTGCTTGGTTTTAGGTTTTATTTTAAATAACATAGATGAACAAGGATTATTGCAAAATAAACAATAGATTTACAATGAAGAGAACGTTTCGAAAATATGAAACTTCTATTTAAACAAATAATACTTTTGTATACAAATTTTCCTTGTATTATAAACTGCAAAAAATATGAATATTGAATTTTTTAATTCACAAAAAACTCAGTAAATATTTTAACGTAACAATAAGTTAATTTGATAATTGGCAATTTAAGATACGTATCAAATTCAAGACAAATTTCAGAATTCATATTCAAGTAATTGAAACAATTATATTGGTTTTTAAGGCTTTGTAAACTGACCAATACAATATAGTATGTCCATTCCACGCAATTTAATTATAAAATCTGCACTTTCCAGGAAACTCCCACAAAATAGATCGCTTTTAAAATTATTAAATTTTTGTGACAGATGTTATCATGAGACATTTTTTGCCTTTTTTTACAAATAATCGGCCAGCGAAATTTTTTAATTAATACTAAAAGTTTTTAACTTTTAAGTACTTTAAAATAGCGACAATGATTTAAATAAATACTGTAGCAAATATTATTCTACATCTTTCTTAATATAATTTAACGAAAAATTTGTCAAATATAGTCATCTCGCATATACAGCAAATATACAGCGTGTAGAATTGAAATGTGGAATAATGGGATTCAATGCTACACTTCAAGATTTAGACTGCGGCACTGAAGTTCCTTTTTATCACTTACATGGTTTATTTTCCATATTCGTGATAAAAAGTAAAACTTCAGTGCCTTGATACATAAATAACTTTTTTTGTATACCTATTTATTAAATATTAACCTATTAATTGAAAATATACTAGGACAACTATTGGTTAAAAACTCACTATTGAAATTGTTGTTTCATCGCAATTGCCCTTAATATGTGGCAAGTGTTAAATAATGATAACTGCATTCATATCACAGTAACTCCCACTCCCGGAATCAAAATTATTGTTCACGCATATTCACGTATGAGAAGTATAAAAATTTTCACGTTCACGCACGTTGGGTCACGTCGGGTCACGGTTATTTTTTCAAATTGGATTTATAAAGCAAATAGTACCTAAATATTTTTCGTTGTTTTCTGTGTCAATTAGGTTTATCATAGAAGAAATATTATCTATAAATTATTTTGGGGCGGTTTTATGAGCTATGTGACTGAGTGACTGTCATTTGCCCTTCAGTTTGGTTAGTGCGTGTTGTCATTTCGTCTTCGTAACTAAACTGCAAGAGCCCTGTTCGCTGTCCTGTTTATTTTATATTATATCTTATGAAAAAAAAAAAAAAACTAGCTGCACCTAAGAAAGTAAAATTTTTGATTTTCGTAAGTAATTATTTTGTTTGCTCACGTCCATTCACTTCCAATATAAAAAATAACTTTCACGTTCACGTCCCAAATTCAAATTTTTGTTCACGTTCACGGTGGGTCACGCCATGACCCACCGTGACCCATTAGATTTTACGCCCAGCGCCCATCTCTAATGTATACGTTAAACAAAAAGAAATAAGGAAAAATCAAAATTAAACTCTTAATTTTACTACAGACTTGGGTGATTTTTATTCTAAAACAAAAAGAAATAGTTATTATCCACGAACTTTAACTTTCTTTTACAAATCTAGCGAAAACCTATTACATAACTTACTGCGTATCTTCATCTCTCCTAACCATAAACACAAATAATATAAAAAAGAATCCCAACACTGTCATAACAAGTAATTCACAATTTCATGCTCACAAACAACGACTGCACTGCCACAAGAACCAACAACATATGTTCTCCTTCTGGATAAAACCTCCCAGGTTCCACGCGCGGTAATCCAGGAGCAGCCAGCAGTTTGATTTAACATCCAGGAAACTAAATCTCTATCTCCTGTCCGGCTGCAGGAAAACGGAACTGCTGAAACCACTCCAAATAATTCAATAATTTTCAACATTCACTTGATCAGATTTACAGTTTGACATACGAGGTATGTTTAGAAAATTATCGGACATTTTGAATTACGCGAATTAAGAAGATATTTAGTGATATGCGGTTGGCAGCATTGCATTGCACTTAATCTCCACTGTAACCACATGATCTTGGATTGTTGATATATTATGTAGTTTCCGTGATATTTTTATTTAATTACAACGTGTTTAGGTTTTAGTAGTGTTTTTCAAATGTACTATTCTCTGGAGCAACGATGCAATGTAAAATTTTGATATACAACTAGTTGTAGTTGCAGTCAATATAATTAAAATTAATTACACACCAACGTTTCGACTGTTAATCAGTCTTCTTCAAAGTGAAAATTAATAATTTATAAGATATACATGTAATAATTGTTATTGTAATCTATCAACAAAAAATAAAATAAAACACTTACAACTTTTCCTGTTCAACATACTAAAAGTGTTTTTTTTTTTAGTTTCAGAAAGACTAATTTATTGAAAACTATACAATATAACTAAAATTAATATAAATGCATCCCTTGGCATTCAATTTTGAGCAATACTTTTATCTTATACTTTATATATTATTGGTATTCAAAAAATATTTTTATTGTTTACTCAACTAGAGTTTCTGTAGTGTAATTAAGTTTATCCGACACCGCTCAATAAATGCTCTATAACTATGGCGATTTTAAAACAAGGAAAGTGATAGATTACCCACCAGTGATATTTTGATACTAATTTTCTATTTATAACAATAATAATAACACACAACATCTTGGTAACCACTTCAATTGATATTTTAATTAAAAAAATTTAAAGCCTATTTCACTGTCAAATGATATTTCTTTAATAAATTTTGCATTTATTAAGAGATGTTGGATAAAACGTTATACTTCACACGTAGGCAAAGTGGAATTATCCACTCGATGCAATTATCACACTCAGTCTTCGGCTTCGTGTGCTAAAATTTCTCTCGTGTAATTCCTGACTTTGCCCCCTTGTAAAGTAAATAACTATTCTTTGGTTGTTTATTATTATTGTTTTATTTGATCGTGTCATGAATATTTCCACTGTACTAAGTGCAAAATAGGTGCGAAAAGGTAATCTAGGGTTGCCCAAATTTCATTTAGCATTCGGGAATAAATCTATATTTTCAGTCTCACTGCATAAATAAAAAATTAAACTATTAAAACTAGTCAAAGTTGAACTTGAACAAAACAATGTTGGCTTTTTGTGTTGTAATATGAGATAATGGAGACAATAGCATGCGCAGCAATACGAGGCGATGTTGTTTTTGTGACGTAATGAGGTTGGTTATAAACAGGAAATGGCGTGCCTTTGCTCCTCCTGATGTCGTTTTGTTTCTTTCTCATTTCAGTTGTTAGTTTTCCACTTTTCCAGGGATGCTATATTATGTGATTCTATAGGGTTATAGTGATGATAATGGTATAAACTTTATTCAATTTAAATCCGTAACAAAAGGAAGTGTTTAAAGATATTAAAAGTTTTTTTTAGTCATTGTAGTTTCAAGAGTAGTAGGATAATAATGATGAAGAGTTGATGTTGATATTTTGTAATTTTTTAAGATTTTAGTTTTGATTGTAACTTCTAGTTAATATCGCTAATATGAATAAGAACTTACAATCATTATTACATCAAACACATATTTTACATTAAACCCATTTACACGAACCAATTTGTAATTTTAATCTATTTTAAAAAGAAATAGAGATTTTAGATTTTACCTGTTGTTGTGTTGCTGTACGATGGGCGCAAGAAGAATGTTTTTAAGAAAGTGGAAGTATGTTCGTTGAGCTAATTTGGTCATCGACCAAAATATCGAAAGGAAGAAGATAGAGGGTGAACAATGGTACAGGCGTTCCAGGAATAAGTGTTAGGTATGATTGTAGGATTATTATATGAACGAATGATTCCGAGTTTCAAGGATAGAAGTACTTTTATGAATGTGGGCGAAGCGAAAGTGATGTGCAAAGTAAACAGGTAACCCCAATTTTTTTTTAGCTAATAAAAATCTCTTCAATTAGTCGAAGCAGTATTGAAGAAAGCTTCAGCTACTATAAGTTTTAGTTTTAGTTCCTTTTATACTTCTTATACTCGAACAACTAACATTAATATGAAACGATCTAAAACCTCATCGAGTCAATTGAGCATCGGTGCTTTATTTAAGAAACCTAAAAATGATTTAGATTCTTATCGTAAATAGAGGTTATGTGTTTCATGTCTCCATTTTCACAATGAAAATTTTTACTATTCTACGTGAAGAAAAATTTCAAATTATAAAGAAATGTGCTAAATCCATGCACAAAATACAAGAGACTCCTGTAATTATACGGTGTAATTCTTGTAATAAAATCATATGGGTAATGCTATTTTAATCAAACACCAGCGCTATTAGCATGAATCCAATGCTGATAGAGTATAAAAGGAATTGCTGCTAAAATTTATATGCTGCGTGTCTTACTAATAGAGTTTTTCTCCGTGTATTTGTCAATTTTGTAAATAGGTACAAATTATTACGTTTGCATGAAATTTCACACATTCATGTAATTAATACTTTGTCAAGAACCCTTCTACCGTAAGGTGTTGGGTGTAAAAAGCCTCTTAATTGTGTCAAATTTCGCCCATTGTTTCTTATTCATCGTCCTCCTTTGTGCATCCTATAGTGAGTGCAATGTTTCGCGGTGTCTTTTGGTCTTCTACGATTCCTCTTTTCTTTCACGTTTGTCATCCAAATTTTTCGTACTGGTCTTGATTCATTCATTCTTATCATATTATCCCGCCTTGCTAATTGTTTTGTTATTCTTTGAGACAGTACCCATGACTCGCATGTCGCAATCGTATGTCAATATGGATCTGTACATAGTGTTATAATTGTTTCTTTTGTTTTCATAATGATTTATTTTTTCCCTAAAGCTGTGTTTCATTGCATGAAAGATTCTTGTCGATTTCTCTATTTTTTCATTTATGTATCCTGTTTACCATTATTTTCTATTATCGTTTCAAGATTCTGAAACTTATTAACTTGTTTTATTTCTTCATTATTAATAGTCAAGTTCTGGGGTAAATATTTCCTTGATAACACATCGGATTCATAAGATCGTTGGTTCAAACCTCACAGCCAATAAAATTTCGAAAATTCCGAAAATTTTCACCACATTAAATTACCTCGTGGCTCTTCCACCACTTGGAGAAAGTAATTTGACGGCCGGTAACCGTACTTCACGCGCAATAATATACATAATACAGAGCTTTGAACAGAGTGTCACATCTAGAAATGGGTAAATGACGTGATGATATAAGTATTTATTATTGTAGTCAAATTTCTTGTTATTTGTTCATTTCCCACTACCATAACATTTGTCTTAATAGTTTTTAGCATTAATTTTCATATCATATTTCTCAATCGTTTTATTCCATATATTGTAGTTCTCTTGCATTCTTTCTTCACTCCCTGCTATAGCCACCAAATCGTCAACAAATGCACATAATGATATTTGTATTGATTTCTGTATCCTATGTGTAACTTATAGGATATTTATTTGTTAGTAATTAATATAATGAAATAAAATTGTTCGTTGACTGTTTCAGGATCAATAACAATAAAAATTTTGTGTTAATAATTTTCTTATATGTATTCTTTTGTTCTAATAAAGTAGAGTAATATATGTCTGTTTGTACAACTACAGCAAAAGACTTCTGAGATAAATTTAAATCTAATTGACTTTTCAAGAAGTAAACACCGATAATAACGACGTAGCAAATACAACATGTTACCTCTGCAAGAATCTCTGACATTGATTACAGTGAAATCCTCCGCGAGAGCCGATTCTTTATTCCTCAAATCTAAAAATTTCTCGAAGCTGTGCACGGTCAGTTAAAGCATTTTTGGTTTTATACAGACATAAATTCCAGATCAAATTGCCCATGTAAACTTAGTTATCCATTCAGCTGGAGTTTTAAACCGGTGCGCAGTGGAAAGGTAGGATAAGTCGGGACGAGGGCTGGAAGCTGGAGACTGGACGATGTCCAGCATGCATGCAGGACCGCACTGGCCCTTGGGACTCGGCTTAACAGGATTGCAAAGTTGGGGTCCAGCAAATCAGATTTGCATTTAACTGCTCTGAATGAGATACGTGGCTATCGGTGCTTCTGTAAACTGGACTTGATTTGTTTAGCCCGTTTACAATAATTATAATGTTTAACTGGGTAAATGTTATTATAAATTCCCTGGTGTTTGGTTTTACTATATTTTCGTTTGCGAAGGATCAACATTAACACCGTACTTAATCATATTTTAGATTATACAGAATGTGGCAAAAGTTATACCAATGTTTTGAGAATGACTGAGGCAAAGAAAACGTCATTATTTAATTTTTCAGCATACCTACATACTCGTACATAAATCATGCTGTACCTCCATAGATGGGATAACATATTCGACCAATTATTTTCGTCCAAGTATTCCACTAATTTTGCTTCGTACATATCAATACAAGCACATCAATTCATTTCCTTATCCATTTATTCGTCGAATCTGTTTTGAACTCTTTATTCAACATCTAATTGACATATCGAAATATTATTTTTTCTCACAGTCATTCAACTTATTTCGGATACGATCACGTTCCGTGTATCACACATTTACCATAAATATCTATATCATTTGCACTACAGATAATGATTTTTCATCCATACCTAACATTTACTACCCTACAATTTAAATAAAAGCTTACAAATATTTTAATAGAACATAAATCAATTATTTAAATATTCATATAGACTTATGAAACTAACATATCTGGTTGATAGATTTCTACCAAAATGAATTCTGCTCATAACACGAATATCCAAATTCTAAATATAAATTTTGAAAAATATATCTTCATTAAATTTGTAGTTATCTACTGAAAACCCAATATCGCAATTTTTTAACCTACCACAATACTTCCCTTGCATACATGTTCGGGATGTAAAAATCAACCGCGTCTAAGAGAACTGTTCTGATTCATAACAATGTATAACTAATGCCATATTGTTTTATTCGCTTGCTGACTTAATTAAAACATGAAAGGTATACGAAAGATAAGATGACCGATCGTGAAATGACGAACCGAAAGGGAGACGAATAAAATAATTGAAAATGTTGAAATTATTTTGATGATGATATATAATTAGTTAATAATACGTCAAATATGAAAAATAATAAATAATAATTGATGAAAATGTATGAATATAGAACCACCTACATCACCATTACCACGAAAAGAAACATATGCCTACCAGACAACCACCGGTTACCTCATGCTGATGATGTCAAGTATCTAAAAATGCACCTAGACAGACGTCTGACCTGGCTTAAACACATTTGGACCAAACGGAAGCAGTTGGGTGTGAAAATAAAAACGCTGTATTGACTCATCGGCAGAAAATCCATAGTCTCCACAGACAACAAATTTCTGCTATACAAAACAATAATCAAGCCAGTTTGTACTTCCGACATCGAACTATGGGAGTCAGCAAGTACATCCAACATCGAAATCATCAAAAGACTTTAATCAATCCTTCGTACGATCGTCAACGCTCCTTGATTTGTCCCAAAATAGATTATTTTACAAGATCTTCGCGTGCCTTCCATTAAAGAAGAAATCTCCAGGCTGTGTGCAAAATACAATTAAAGACTAAAATGTTTCAAAAATGAACTAGCCGGGAAACTTGGACAGTGTTGTAGTTTTAAATGTTTAAAATATCACAACTTTCTAGATTTACTGACAGACCGATATAAATAATTATTAGGTTAGGATTAGATATTTTTATAGTATTAGCTATCTAGTCTACTTTAATTGTAGTAATTAAGTAAAATATAAGTAAAGTAATAGCAGTAGGTAGTTACTTTTCATCATTAAATATTTATCTCTAAAATTTGCTAAATATCTTTGTAAAATATACAAAAAAGACAGTTACTTCAATACAAGAAAGGCTATAAATAATCTACAAAACAGTTGAGCCCAGGAAGAGTTACTACTGCTGCCAACCTCAGCGTTTTACGACGCTCCGTTGGCGCGCAATTCAAAAAGTTAATTTAAAAAAATTCTAGAATGTTTTTATCAGACCTCTTATACTTGAAATTATTGTTTTCTGTATCCAGTATTAACTTAGTTATTTATAGTTATGAAGTTTCGTAACAAATGTTTTTCGTTCATATCATACATACAAATAGCTCAGTGGTAACGTATCGGACTGTGGATCGTGAGATCCTCAGTTCGAATCCCAGTACCGACAGTTGCCAATTTAAATTTACTCCTGTGGTTCCCCCTCCACTAACAACTTTGGGGGATATGACTTGACCGCTGGTAACCGCATTTCATACGCAAAAATATATCACCTACCGAGATCTGCGTAAGCAGAATGCCACACCCTTAATGGGTAAAAGGCGTGATGATATATTTTTTTTTTTATATTATCACTGAAAAATATTCACAGCAGATTTTTCTTATTCGTACACTTTACGAACAAGAAAGTAACAATATGTATTTACATACGAACAAGTACTTGAAGTAATAATTAAGCAAACTACCCTACAACCAAATTGATCTGAATGCAATCCTGGCGACAAGTAGTACAAACCAGCATTATGTGACTTCCGCCGCGGGCACACAAACAAATAGTTCGCATCTAGCTCGAGCAATAAACGAGCACCCGAACGTCCGAGCAGAGGACGGAAAATCAGTTGAACGGAGCCCAGGCTGCTCGGATACTGCTCAGAGACAAAGATGCGAATGAACCTCTGCAGAGTCCGAGGTCCGAGATCAAGAAATGAGGCGGTGTCAGCACGCGTCCGCTGACACGGAAATAAATGATCCACTCGGACGTTTCAGTGACGAGGGGATCACGTTCGCGAGAGAACGCCAACTACATTATTGTAATTGCTTTTGCCAGATATTTTCACCGAATCTGAAGAAGTGTTTTACGGAGATTGCTATATTGAAATGATACTGGCATAAAAGGAAATGAGTGACATAAAAAAATATATCATCACACCTAATATTCATTTCGGATGTGGCACTTTGATACCGTAGATTTCACAATAAGAAAAAAAAATCAGTTAATTTCTGCTCAACTGAAGAATTCAGTCAAAACAACTTAATAATTTAATAATTTTTACTACATATGATAGTTAAATCGTCCTTAGCTTTATTATGACATGAAATGATATCTAGGTTAGGTTTTTAAAGTAAAACAAATTATAACATTCAGTATTTTAGTAAATATTTTAAAAATTTTGTATAATTATTTACTGAGGTTGTCTGTTATAAATAGTATATAACTGAATTTTTAAATGAAATTGAATAAGAGTGAATCTCATTTTTCGTGTCATTTTAATAACTGGATTTGTCTGTGTGCCTATATTTTCATGCGTGAAGTGCTGTTACCAGACGTCAAGACACCATAAAGTTAAAAATGACAAATGTCTGCCATGGAATTCAAATTATGGATGTCTTGATCCACAGTCCGAGATATTTACCTTACAAAATGAGTAATAAGCATTTTAAGGGATTGTGGAATGCGGAATAAACAATTCTTGAGATATCCTGTAAGTACTAAATAATATCTTGCACGGTGTAAAGATTCAGTGTCACGAAGACGTTAGGCAGTTCTTACAAACATGTGTTAGTGGTTAATTAAAAAATATTGTTAGTATTTTATTAACATTATGCGAAGTATGTGTGTAACGAGCAAGGTCGCGTGTAACATGCGGTTTTGTCAGCGACCTGAGTTGCTAAAAGGGTTGTAAGTTACATTTGTTTGGAAGTTATTTTGTATAATTGAATATTAATATTCGGCTGTTTATTGCAGAACTATTAACATTTGGTAAACCTGGAAAACTCCAACATATAATACATACCAGCCTTCCAGTAAAATACCACTTCCGGTTCATGGATTGCTCCTTATAACTTATAACTTCCAAATTCTATGTTTAATTTAAATATAAGAAAGTAATAATTTGAATAACAAAAGCTCTGAAAACAGTTAAGCTCCAGATACTGAAACTAGAACATATATGAAAGGTAGAAATAAACAGGAATGCAATCAGGATAAAATTGTTGTTTATTAATAAATGATTTTAACTCTTAAGGGCGCGTTTGAAAACCTAACTTGCCGTTACAAAAGTAGTTCTTTAATGATTTATTTTATCTCTTTCAGCAAAACCATGTAGTGCGCCAAAATGCACTTTCGGAAGAAAGTTTTTCTCACGTCTTGAACTACTAGTTTTCTCGGCGAAACATCATAATTTTTGGATAAACTACTCAATTTTCAGTAATGATTCTTGTACAGCATTTTAAATTACAATGTCTTGATTGTGATAAACTAAAATAAAACTACTAACAAATTTTGAATGTGTTTAAATTTAATTATATTTTTAACTTAGAACAATCTAGAAACTAAAATGATTTCACTTTTTATCATACATATTACCTTGTCCCAAGTTGCTTAAATTTATGAAGTTATAGAGGCATACAAATAGTATGTTTTACCGGTTTTCAAACGAGGTCTTAAAGTCAACGTTTCGCTGCCATTTGCAGCTTCTTCAATGCTGAGAGATAACGCTCAAAAACATTAATTACTTTGGCCGCATTATTGTTTAATTCTACCCTGCATTGTCTAATACAGTCGCTTACAAAATTCTAGAACATTATCTTATATTGTTTTTTTTTTCGTAACAATATTAAAATTTTGTTTGCGGTAAATAGCGCGGATTGTATATCATGAAGTATTAAGTTCTAAAATTTTTCGAAAATTGGAACCGAATAAAATTATCTCTGCGATATCTCCTCATCACATCTTTGGCCATTTATTTATTCCAAGTAAAACACTACATTTAACAATAGGCAAATGACACTTATTTAATCAGTAAATAAAGGATTGAATACGAACAAAACTCGCCATTAATCCATCGTCTTAATTGTTCCTTCAGCACTGAGTACATCCAGGAAGTTGGCACGCCTTTATCACGTAATTAATCTCAGTGTGCCGTGCATGGAGTCCAGGCGGGGTGACGGACGTGGGACGTGTGTGACAGCGGTCCGGGTCGCAGGCCGGTCAAGCAGGAAGCCGGACACTCAATGTTCCTTGCTGTATGCAGGACTCACGGCCACGACCAGGAATCAGTAATTCTACAAATGGATGCTACTCGTAGCTGCTCGGAATGAAAACTCGAGTGCTAGAATTTGTCCATTTGGGTTTAGGAGTTGGGTAATGATGAATACATTCAAAGGATTTAAATGAAAGGCATGATTTTGCCAAGGGTTAATTGATCTTTAACACTTTAGAATTATCGAGAAATATTTATAATAATAGCAGAAAAAATAAAAGCACCAAATTTACAATAATTAGATAGGAACATATACGAAGTCTGTTTAGAAAATAACCCGATATTTTGAATTACGCGCCAATATTTAATGATATGTGGTTGGAACACTAATTTCTATATAATACTAGCTTGGGTTTCTGCCGCTACGGTGCCTTCCCAATTCAACGCCGCCATGATGGTCAAAATAGGAGATTTTTGACACTTCAATATTTAAAAGGTATGACCTGAAGAGAGGTAGTGACGAGCTCGGTGTGTCACAAAACTCCTATTTCACCCGTATCATTGGGAACAACCTTCTCTGTAACCAGATATTCTTGGATTGTTGATATCTCGTTAGTTTTCGTGACACTGTTATTTGACTGAAACGTGCTTGATTGTTAGTAATAATTTTTGAAATGTGTGATTTCTTGGAGCAACTATGCAACACAAGAATTTTTTTGAAACTAGGCAAAATTTTTACATAACGCAAAAAGAGATTAAACTAAAATCAACTCATAAGTTCTTGTACCACGACAATGCGCCTACACACTCAGTTTCGAGAATTCGTCAGTTTTGTGCCGAAAATCAGATGTTCTCCCTCAGTCTCCTAATTCCTTGGACCTGGTTCCTTGTGATGATTTCTTATTTTCAAAATTAAAATCAATGCTGAGAGGGCGCCGTTTTCTATTGATGACATCAAAGCAAATGCGTTACAGTCCTTACAGGCCATTTCAAATAAAGCTATCCAGGATTGCTTCGCGAAATGGAAACACCGCTGGGAAGAGTGAATGAATAGAGGAGGGTGCAAGGACCAATATCTGTTCGTTTATTTTCTGAACATAACTGCGAAACC
The DNA here is from genome assembly GCA_963942605.1 of Poecilus cupreus. NCBI lineage: Eukaryota > Metazoa > Arthropoda > Insecta > Coleoptera > Carabidae > Poecilus > Poecilus cupreus. The sequence continues at coordinate 24,026,231 of OZ012718.1, forward strand.
TGGACGCTTGTTACCCGTGATGGAGGAAGGTGAAGCCTGGAAAATATGTAACGATGAGCTGGAAAAACTAATGGATGGACAATATTATAATTACATTCACAAAATCCTAGATATTGCAATGCCTCTGCCATTCAGATGACCAAACGTGTACGGAAATGTACACTTTTCAATTTCAACCAAAGAAGAAGGAGTAGATGGACAAAGAACGCAAAGAAAGATTTAAGAACACTAAAAAATAGAGGAATGAAAACGAAAGCCGCCAATAGAGAGGAATGGTGGAAGGCCATTCTGGAAGCCAGAGTCGACATCAAGCTGCAGTATTAAATAAGAAGAAGATATATTTAGAATTGACGTTAGCGAAGATAACAAAGGGAAAAATAATGACTTATAGTATAGTTGTAATATAATGAGTATTTACATTAATTTGTATGTTATATAAGTATGAAGATGGTAATTAAATATTATACTTTAAAACCTATTTAAGTTTTTTTGCAAATTAGTATAAAAAATACTGTACTTGTATCCGCTACATAAATCCTTTAGATTGGCTATTGGTACGAAATAGGCTCTATGAAACAAACTGTCTTGTTTATATCTCACGGTGAAGTGACGATTTTTTCTTCCGTTTATCATTTTTGGACATGACTATGCAATGTGTTTTTACATAGCATTTGAACAACAAATGTATAGCAACCGTTCTACAATCAAGTACAAAGAAGGGTCTTCCTAGAACACCTACCTGTATTGTTTTTGTTTTTCGCTTTCATAAAATCATATAAGTTAGCGTTCCAGTATTTCAGTGTTGTTAAACACTACACTATACTGGTAAACGTTTCAAAAGTTGTTCATTATTATCATTAAAATTAAGGACATTTCACAAATCTAAAAAAAAAACTTGTTTAATTTAAATAATTAGGTAATTGATATTTGTGGTTATACCTCTACTCTAATAAGCAAGAGTTCGCAAATTTGGATTACACTATTTTACTTATTGAAAAAATATTGACTATTATAATTTGAAATTACTTCCTATTGTTATTAAATAATTACTCGTAAATACCGCTTTTATTTGGATAAAAGTGTTGATAACAAAATATTTATATATATAATAGTCACAAAATATATATGATTCGAAATAAGACAGTAGCGTCGGTGTGATATTTATAGGTGAGCATATTACTAAACGTTTATGTTTAATTCAGTGGTCTGTTTCTTTTCCATCCGACGTGGGATTAATTCTTTGATTATACGAGGCGTGGAGCCATTCTCACAACCCTTAAATACTCAGTGAGTCGGCCACCGAAATTTATTTTGTCAGTGAATAAACATGAAGTCAGCGCCCATTTGCAATCCGCTTCTGCTGCTTGGAATGCATCTCGTACATCAGAGGTCTTGCAGCATTTATAACGTCAGTAAGCCGAGTGGGAACTTGTGATAGAAGGCTGCGGTCTTAAATATTTGATTCTCTTTTTTCTTCATTTGTTTTGTTGTCTTAAGAGAAGGTTTCAATCTACTTTTAAAGCTTAAATTATTTGTGCTTCTTTTTCATTTAAAAGTTCAGGTCTATTTTTCTTTTAAAACTTAAAGTTTACTTGATTGAAGTTTAAACTGGCTTTCTAGTTTTACGTAAACTTCAATTAAAAATAACTAAAGTTAATTTATCTTTACTTTTACGGGAAAAATGCGAAATTAAAATCGTAAATTACAGTTTTATTCTCTCTATGCTACCAATCAAAACGGCATTAAAACTTTTCCATGCTTTCTTTCTATTTACTGCTAACATTACCTAGAAATTATCATCCACTGAGGAGCGTTTCACAAATATACGAGTACTGTTATAATATCCCATTTTCTAACGGTGTTCAAACAATAAATATAAAATAATTCGCCTATTTAAATATAGGTAAAGTAATACAAACGCGAACAACATCAAAGTACATTCGAAATGAGAAAAACAATATTAGTTGAGGAATGGATAATAAGAAAGATATTATAAATAATGGAAAACGGAGGAAGAAATTTAAAAAAAAGAACAAAAAAAAAAAGAAAATATTGGACGACGAGAGCACCGGAGATTACTGCATGAAGCATATCATCACCCGTTGTTAGAAAAAATGTGCAAACAATTTTTTTTCGTGGAATCTAAACCCTAAGAATAATAACAATAACTGAACTTATAAATGAAATATTGATAAAAAATACAAGTTGAAAAGCTTTTAGGACTCATAGTAATAAATAAAAAGAGTTATGTTTATGTTTTGTAAATTTGTTTATTACAATTCAACGTTTCAAATTACTATACGTAATTATTCTGACGAAGAAAACGATCAACGAAATATTTCTCAATTCCTACTACCTATAAGGAAGTATGTAAAATATTAGTTTCAATGTTCCCGTTTCGCTTTTATTGGTGAGAGTATTTTTTTTTTAATACGGTGATGTTTATGTACAATTTTTTTTTCAAATAAATTAATTCTTTGTTTTTAAAAATAAAAATTATTTACAATGTTTATTCAGGTTAGCTACCCAAATAAGCCACGGTAACAATTTTTTTAAAGACTTATTACTTTATTTTCCGGTTTCAGGATATTAAACCTATATTTACATTTACAAGCACAAAAGTAGGATGGTAAGTAATATCTTTATGCGGTACGGTAATATTACCATACTAACCTGGCAAAACAGTCAAGAAAATGAAAATAAAACACAATGATAAATATAACGCTATTTATTAATCCAGACTGAGTTTAAGCTGTTCAGAGCATCGCCTGCTGCGTACTAAATATTTTCAGGCAATTCAGCATCATCAAAATCCATTTTTTTATCTAACAGGTTTGATGTTTAAATAAAAAAATTATTTATAAATATGATACAAAACAAGTGTTACCATGGTGTTAGATAAAATCAAATAGCCTTACATGATCACCTTCTAAAATTATAGCAGACGTTATTCATAAAAGAATTTCAAAAATAATATTTATTAATGACGTTAACGTATTCATATTCTGAAACCTGTAAACTATTGAACAAACCACGGATATGAAGAGTCATAACAGGCCTTAGATGTCTTTAATAAGTTAATATAATAGCAAGTTTATAAAAAACTGATGTTTTTATGGCTTACTTACTACTTACTACAAATATTTTTAAGCGCAAATAATTAATTTTTTGAATTTTTTTTACATGAACAACCATATTTAACACATACCTTATATATTTTGTACTATATTTTTTTAATCTCTGGTATAATTTATTTTAAAAATTTTCCTATTTAAAATGGCACAACTTTGATCATTTGACCAACCTCGCACCTCTTGAAATATAAAAGTTACCAATAGTGTACAATGCAAGCTTACATAAACATCCGGTGTATGTAAACACATATGGGCTTCAGCATTATATGCTACTTAAATATTGCGAGTACATGATATTGATAATACAGACATTATAGCAAAAAATAAATATTTATAAACTAACTAATACAGTCATAAAATTGTTGGCAAATTTCCGTTTCGTGTTACAAAATCCCTGCTGAATGTAGCTGCCGTAAGATGAGCACGCAACTAATAAAAGTCAACAACTATGTCTAACATCGACAATATCAACCGCGGAATGAACTCTGGTCATGTTACAACTTACGCTGCCTTGTAACATAGAAAACATGAAGTTTTCCTCTCGAAACTTTGCTGCTCGGAAGGTTCGTCCCACGTACGGCAAAAAGTCATAAGCTCGTGCTAAACACCAACTACGTTCAAACAGAACAACTCTTACAAAGACACTAGAAAGTGAAGAGGATCAGTGATTCACTGTTTTTAATAAGGCAATAAATCAAGAACTTCACTGGTATTATGCTCTTCCTTTAAGTAGAGATTAACAATTATATTCAGAAATAAGTGATATGATTGTCATGATATTTTCGAGAAATATGTTCTATTATTAGTCATATTATGAGCTTATATTTAATCGGAGAATATAATGAATATTTATTTGTTATAAAGCGGATTGAGAACGAGAACACAACCTACATTTACTGAACACATCGGGTGTAATTTTGATGTATTAAAATGGACATTTGTAAGTACAGGCATGATACTTTAAATTACTAAATTACGAGTAGCTGGAAATTAAGAAAAAATATCCCAGTCAACTGTCTAAAACAAGATGATAATTTCATTTTTCACGACATGCCAGGAAACCCTACCGTTTTTCTCCTGAAATAGTGAGGAAAAGGTGTTGTTCCTCTCTAGAGAGGAAAATATAGAGAGAGAGGAACCAATATTAATGCTATTTAAAAAAATGTATTGTAAAAATTATAAATAAATGCCAAATTTTATTGAAAATCGCATTTTACGTTTTTGAACTAATCAGAAGTGAGAATTTTTGAGGTCTCTACCAATCAAATTTCAATTATAGTAGAAATCCTTCTGGTATGCAGGAGAAGAATTTCCACTATAATTGAAATTTGATTGGTCATGCACGATGCATAATTTTCAGTATAATCAAAATTTGATTGGTAGATACGTCAAAAATTCTCACTTGTGATTGGTTCAAATACACCATGACATAGCTCCGCTACTGGGCGCGTTCAGTTGCATTCAGCATCTAAGTAAACAACTCAGCAATAGCAAGGAAGCATTTAAGCGTAGTGCTGAACGACATGTTGAGTTAGTGATGGAAAATTTAACCTGTCAACTAGCAATATTATACATATAGTAGTAGTAAGGGTGGGAAAAAAACATTCTATTTGCAAATTGTATAATATGTAAAGTAACACCTTGTTGTACGCCCTTTTATACATATGAAACTTGTATTTCTGGCGTGATTTCAGGAGTGTGATTAAGATCTACAAATTATCAAGATGAAATTAATTTAATAAGTACTAATGTTCAAAAATAATTCGCGACAAACTTACCTATTTAGTATAGGAGTATTTCCCGAAACAACTTCATTGTCAGTAAAATATGTATTGGCAAATTGTGGATCTAGTATATAAATAGAAACAAAGTAAAATTTGAAAATATTTATTCACATATTATAAAACATATCGTTTTCTAGTGCTTGACTGGCACACAATCTATATACTTTCCATTCAAATTCATGTAAAAAAAATAAAAAAAAATATATCATGACGCCTTTTACCCATTAAGGGTGTGGCACTCTGCTTACGCAGATCTCGGTAGGTGATATATTTTTGCGTATGAAATGCGGTTACCAGCCGTCAGCCAATTTAAATTGGCAACTGTCGGTACTGGGATTCGAACTGAGGATCTCACGATCCACAGTCCGATACGTTACCACTGAGCTATTTACCCCATATTATTATTATTAAATTTCATTTTTGACATCTAACCTACTACTCTACTAGAAATCATCACTTGCTGACACAAATCAACGCATTTTAAATGCATTTTAACATAAAATACGATTTTCTAGCTGAATCTATTTCGTGCTAGATTTGATTTCCTATGGAAATTTACCTTCTGGTCTATTTCTAAAAACTCAATAGATCAGGCGGTAAATTTCCGGAAATCAAACTAGCCCTTAATAGATTATGTATGAAAATTCTTATTTATGTGATATACATGTTTTAAATTGTCGTACAATTTTGTCTTATATTTTTCTAGATTAAATCACAATTTGACAACTTTAATTTATATTTAATATTAGTTTATTAGCAACTCTATTACACCACCTTGCGTCTGGTAACCTAACTTTTACGTGTCAGTTATGTTGCCAAAGTGTATGTTAGGTCGGAGCAAATCGTTTTTAGAACATGTCGTGAAAAAAATGTTGTGTCTAACACGAGAAAAAAAAATGCCCTTTTTCCACTCTCGCTCGAAATGCCTCATTCGCTGCGCTCATCGATTGGGAAAAAAGCGCTTTCCTCTTTAGTTTGACAAATAACTATTGTTGATTGGCAAAAAATATGTCACGTGATATGCGATACACTTTTACTCTAACGGTCGTTGAAATCGAAACTCCAAAAAATAGTAGGAATAAATGGATGAAATTCAGCTTATTCTTTTATATATTATTTTAAAATTAACATTTAGTTTGTCAAAAAAAAAACAAAAAAAAAAACATTAAAAACATAAAATTTGACATTGTAATCAATGTAATATTTTTTCCGAAATCGATATTACTACGCGAGGTTAGCCAAAATATTAGATACAGTTAAACTTTACAGAGTCTTATGTCAAAATTTTACTTCACAGACTCTTATGTCAAACTTAAATTACAAACAAATTATTCTGTAATATACGTACTATTGGTGAATTTATTTATTATTTACCTTCGACAAAAATTTATCGGATTTAATGCAGATCACATGCCAGATTTGTGTCAAATTTAGTTATAATTTTCATAATTTTTTTTATATTATTAAACGTCGTCTGTATGTAATCTGTATTATTCCTATAAATTATTATTATAGGTAAATAACAAATAAATTCACTAATAGTATTTATTGAATAATTTGTTTGTTATTCAAGTTTGACATAAGGGTCTGTAAAGTTTAACTTCAGCTACTATTTTGGCTAACTTCGTATAGTAATATCGTGTACTTTAGTATCGATTTCGAAAAAATAACTATTTATCTATTTTTTTATTTTTTGACATACTAACTACATGTTAACTTTTAATTTGGAATTTATCTTGACGCTTTACTCCTAAAGATGACCTATGTGATGTCGAAACATTGAGCAATAAACGTATTACAAGGACTGAAACACACAAATTATTTATTCTTTCATAATTTCTTCAATCCACAAACCTATTTCAACTATAGAAAAATAGTTAAATTTAAAGTAAAATACAACCCCTTTAGGACAATATACACTTCAATACGAGAAAAAGAAGAATAAATAAATAAATTTCGTCCATTTTCCTACTATTTTTTGGTGTTTCGATTTCAACGACCATTACTGTACTACTGTACAAGATTATCATATGTCATTATTATTTATTCCTTTGTGTTTTATATAAAACGTGTTTCTCATGAATATGAAAAAAAAAAAATTATACGGGAATCTAATGGCATTTTACATTGCATCAGCTATTGCTATCAGAAAACTTCGGGATGTAAAACAACCATAGATTCCCTTGTGACGCAATATACTATTGTTAATAACTTAGAATCATGTAATATTTAATAGAATTGAACACCTCTGGCATGCAGAAAGGTTATAAATTTCTATTAACATGTTGTACCTTGTAATGTGAGTACATAAAATAAACTTAGCAAGCACCGGCGAACAAAACTTTTTATGTAAATAAAAAGAAAAGATAGACGCAAGCTGTCATCCCGACTATGTAAACACATTTAAATAACAGCGTTTGATGGATGGTAAGCCAGGTCGGGCCGCTGCCGGTGCTGTTTCATATTATTCTGTTAATATTGCACTGTTCCGTCGGTGCCCAGCAGGCCACCGGCATGCAATTTTAATATAGTGTCCATCCTTGTCAAAACACCGCCATTTTGCGTTTTCTTCACCGATTTTTCACCCGCGCCAGCCTGAATAGCAGGCGGTTTTATTTTATGTCAACTTTCCCGAATATTATTTTGTAATTTTACATAAAGTGACATGACAAATTAATGAAGTCACCGCATAATGTGTATAAAAATGAAAAATGGTTATTTAGTTGCTGGTAAATTCTGCTGATACCAGTACCAACTTTACAACCATAAAACAATCACGCTTTGAACTCGTATACATAAATCAGTTGTTGGTATTTTGTGGATGAAACGTTGGCATCACAAGCTAGAGTTCTCGGGTTCACAACTTGCTCACATCAACTTACAACGAAATAAAAAAAATGTTTTCAAGATAGAATAAATATTTTGGACAGACATGAGAAAGATGATATTCGTTTATTCCATCATTGCCTGACATCCAGTTTCTTCATTTTCAACCATGCGTATTACAAACAAATTGATGGTGTAGCTATGGATTCACCTATTTCTCTTTTTCTAGCTAATTACTATATGGAATATTTTGAGGAAGAACCTCTGGAGTCTTCTCCTATGAAACTTTCTCTCTGGCTACGTTATGCGGACGATATGTTTGCTGTTTGACCTCATGGACAAGATACCCTAAAAACTTTCCTTAAGCATCTGCTAGACATAACAATATCAAATTTAAAATGGAAATATAAGAATATGGCACTATTCTTTCCTTGATATATTTTTGGAAAGAAAAAGTAATGGAACCTTGACTTATTCAATTTGTTGAAAACGTACGTATAGCAACCAATATATTTATTCTCTTTCTCATCACAATTATTCTCAAAAATTTGGTACCATGAAGTGTTTGATGAACAAAGCTACCAACATCTGCCACAAAGAAAAGTTTGAAGAAAAGAAATAACTAATAGATACTTTTTAAATGTATGGCTATGAAGAAAAGAAGATTTTGATAGCGTTCCTTCCCAAAAGATTACAAAACAACCCTGAATCAGAAGATAATAATAAACGTTTGCTTGCTTCTCTGTTGTGTGTCCAAAATGTAACAGATAAGATTGAAAAAATATTGTCGAGAAATAACATCATAGTATCTTTTGCTTCAGTCCTTGGGAATTTATAAAATTCCATGTGAATGTGAAAAATGTGGGCAGACCAGCAAACAATTTCTACAAGAATTTGAGAATACAAACGGACTATTCGTCTTAACCATCCTGATGAATCTGCTCTGACTAGTCATGCCATCGAACATTTACACAAAATTAATTTTGAAGAAACTAAAATTACAGGAGAGCCAAATGTACCAATGGTAGACTCATAAGAGAAGCTATTGAAATCTACAAGCAGAAGAATACAGTGAATAAGAATGAAGGCTACGAACTGAACAAGACATGGCTTCCTCTGTTTTATAAGTTATAATTTTGATATTTACTTAGTTACTGTTTCTATTTACTTTTTTGTCATTCATTTGTTTCCTGATGAAGAATATTTAATAATTCGAAACGTATTTAAATAAATTTATTTATACAGATCAATATCCAGAAGTCTTATTAAAAAAAAAAGCATTGCTTTGGTCACTACACGACTTTCTTACACATTGTTACAAGGACGCCTCGTAGCGTTTTCGATGCTATTTTTGAACTGTTTAATTATTTCCCTAATTATTTTACTTCATAACAGTTTAATAGTTTATTGTAGAAGAAGAATCTTTACATTTTTTAACACTAATATTTATAAATTTACTCAACATGGAACCCTGAAAAATGACGGATATTTGTATTGGTAATTTTCTTAAAAATCATCAGTACCATGACCTATTTTTGGGTGGGCAAGTGCCCACCCAGGTACACCCCTAGTGCCGTCCCTAGTGTTACATTAAAGAACGTTTGATAAATACAATTTAAATTTGTAGGAATTCATGTTATCGCTGTTCGTTATGTAATTGACGGAACAGTTTTTAAGCCCATTGCTGTCATGGACGTTTATCAGGTTGTTCACCTATAAAACAAAAAAATGCTATTGATTTTACTGGATACATAATTAGTAAATTGATGGTATTAACATTTGACAAATAACTGAAATTTGTATTAAAATTCCCTGATCTCGATACAAATTATAATTTTATCTAGGAATTAATTAATAATTAATTAAAATTAAAAATTAGTACCGTGTACCTGTCGAACAATAAATATGATATAGCACCGTGTAATTGGAATAATTACCTGCATGAGAATATTTTGTATGCTGTTGTTGGTTTATCAATTTGCTAATTGAGAAAAACATATATTTTATTTATCTCGTTTGGTTAAAACATTTTAACGCATGAATTAAAGGGATATGTTTTATTTTATATATTTCAACAACATAAACAAAAATGTAATGAATTAGTGGAATTAATTGAAGGATAAGCCAGGACTATAATGAAGACCGCAGTTGATTCACGGTTGCGTATTTTATTTACACAAATTTAATTAATTTTGTTGCAAGCGTCCGCTATGATGATATTGGCAGAACATTCTCAACAAATTCATTAATTTGCAATATTAATTTCACGGGAAACATCCTAATACTCAAACAAAATAAATGGAAATATTCCATTATGCTAAGGGGAACTAAATATATACACTTCGTAACTCTGACATTCATTCCTTTATTATTTCGCTCTCAGAAATACTCACAAATTAAACAATTCTATAGTCAAGTCAAATGCCGTTTATTGCAATAAAAAGTTTATTTAATTTTTGAATGAAGATTATAATAAGCAACTCAACTATCAGTCAGCGAATAATACACAAAAACATTGTTTAATTGTACCATTAAAATATTATTTATATTATAACTAGACCCAAAAATATCGTACTAGATAAAAATAGAAGTTTGAAAAATAAAAATATTATAAATTATAAAGATACTCGTATTTGAGTTTTAAGTTTCTCTCTGTCACATCTATTCTAATCATAGGTTAGCAAAATTTATCAGTACCAAACATTTGACTAAAATTATCTTTTATAAATTGTATTCATGTATATTTTAATTATTTACCACGTAAAAGATATTTTAAAACCATTTAGATAATTTTCTAAATAATAAAATTGAACATTTATGTGACAACTATTTTCAATCCCTATTTCTTGAGACCCACAACACATGACAATTATGACGTCACATCATTGCTGCTTAATGAATAACAGTTAAAACTTTTTAAAACTGCAGATAGTTTTCAGTTTAGATAAAGTTTCTTAAGGAAAATTTTAAATAGAGAATCACCCCGTTACTGGTCCACTTCTGGAATGTCTTTGACAAACTGAATTATTTACTCTCTCATTCCCAAATGGAATATGGATAGAAAAAAATTGCAAGGTGGTTACATTCCATATAGTGTAAAGAATATAGACCGGTTGAAACTGCGGAGTAACGCCACACCCGATACATACACTGCGTCGTTTCTCGAAGCATCGTGAAGGCGCCTGGAATTTTCGAGAGGTACATAAGGGGTTGCCGAGCGAACGGCAGGCAGTCGATTATAAAACGACATAGAGTGTATATAAAACTATTCGACTTGTGAAAATAAATACATCCGTAAAATAAATAGTTGTTGTGTAAGCAAATGTAATTATTAATGTTTTTGTGTCTTAAGCGTGGATTACACGATGAAGTTTTTATTTTCGTTTGGCGTTAACATTTTTTCTCTCTTGCACAATTAAGCAAGTCTGAACGCAAGATGAACCGAAATTCTGTTTTTCGGTGGAAATAAATAAATAATTTTTTATAGTTTAAATTGAACTGATGCGTATTCTTTCAACTTCACCGAACCCTAGTAACGTGTAAAATGTCACAAATATATTCGTATGTATACTTTTTTCATCGTTTTATGATTTGAAAGTCTTTGACTTTAGCTTATGTCTACTAATTAAAATGAAATTGTTCCTGAATTATTCATTTTACTATATTTAAACGTTTTATAGATTATCACCATTTAAAAAAAAATACTGTCCAAGTTTTTTAGCCAGCAGTATATTTTAAATTTTATTTATTTAATGTTCTAGCGCTATGTTATTGTTATCATACTACCAAATAATACCCTCGGGCGTTATAAATTTGACGTTGTAGCTATTGGACACAGAATACACAAACTCTGATTTCTATTGGCAGATAGAAAAATTGAAATAAACAAATCAGTATTGTATACAAATAAGAATATCGCGTCACCTAGTAACAATGTTTGCAAGCAAATAATATTAACCTCTCTAACAAAATACAATGATAGGACAAAAATCAATAAAAATCTTTTATAAAATAAGATATCGGTTGGACATTAAACGTTGAACGCACCACGGGCGTTAAACGGACAATAATGCGTGAGGTCTACAGTGTGCAGCCGAGGGCGTCCGGCTCGATGTGTGTACGTTGACCGTTGATACGTTAATTACTATTGTCATTATTAAAGGAGCTTACATAATGTATGACAATTACCCAATTTAACACCTTGTTAAAAAAAAATCCCCAAAAACAGTTCCACAAAACTGAAATTATGTAGCACCGTTTTGATAAAGCAGTTTAATTTTGTTCGATAAATTCGCATTGAAGTTAGTTTGACATATCGCGGGATTTAAAATAGAAATTAAAAAAATTCATATTGAAATGAAAAATTAATATTAAAACTGAATTCGTTTATGAGTGCTTATATACTCGTAGTGTGCAAATTTATAAAAAAGTTCAAATAATGTCTCGTAAAATTGTTCAATAAACGCTCCACTTCCAACTATATTGCATCGAAATCTATATGAAAACCTATGCTGGCAATTACAATAAATCATTACAAAAAATGTGCATTGAACTGCGTTTTTTTCATTTCATGACAAAGTTGTACAACTCATAAAATATGAATCTGCCAACAAGGACGCGGAGCCCTAGGGCTATCCAGAGCCTCCAACAACAGCGATTCCCTTGAGGGGTGTCCTCTGCTGCTTAATAATTAAACCGCCAACAACGAGTGATGTATCAGCAATGTCACAACGGCAACATCGCTATGCTAACTCGCTGAATTGTGCTAGCAACGGCGCATTCTCTCCGTCGTTCTGTCATTATCCCGATTTTGTCTTTTCCTTTACGTTTTTCCGTTTGTGATGAACATATATTACGGTTTATGTATATGAATGTAGAGTTTTTAATTTTTATTGCGGCTTTTGGCCGTAGATGTGTGATATTATAACCGAAAACTTGTTTGTTTTTCATGCTTGTGACATAATTTATAATTTTATCCTAGATAGATTTTTCGAGACTTCAAATTCATTAACTCAAATGAATAAATAGCTCGGTAATAACGCATTGGAATATCGATATGTCAAAATTATTTCATGAATTCATAGTACAAATTTGAATATTTGCCGAACAAATTTGTATATAGAACGTTAATTTTGATACATTTCCGGTAATATTATAAGGCGCGGGCAGACTCGTGAAATAAAATTTTTTAGTTTAAAGTACAGATATTACATCTGTTCATTATTAGTATATATTAAGTATAAATATATGAAAATGGGATATACTCCCTCTGACAACACCGAAATTTTCTACCTTTGACATTTTCAAGTATTTTCTCTTTTAATATCGTTTTATTAATAATCCTAATGGGGTCTTTCACCATTTTTTTTTTTTTATTTTATTTTATGAAACTATCTACACTTTTAAAAAGTCTTAATTGTTTTTCATTAAGCCACAATGATTTTTTTAAAAATGTTGTGACGTCATAGTAAAGGTTTTGCTGGATCTAAAACAGTACAGAGAGTAAATAATTGTAGTCATATATTTTTTTACTTACTTTATTATTATTATTACAATAAAATAGAACATTTATGTAACAAAAATTATTTAAATCTCTACTGTTTTAGATTCAGCAGCACCTCTACTATGACGTCACAACATTTAAAAAAAATCATTGTGGCTTAATGAATAACAATTAAAACTTTTTAAACGTATAGACAGTCTTCAAAATAGATAAAGTTTCATAAAGAAAAATTGGTGAAAGACCCCATTATGGAGAAAATGTGTAGTAGTACAAAAAATATATTGTGCGTAGAATTGTGTGAAAGTAACACCTCACGAGTACATTTCAGTTTAACAAAATCCAAGTATTTGATAAGATTTTATTACCTTTGTTGAAATTTCTGGATGTATGCTGACTGGTAATTAACGCGAAAAAAAATTAGCCCCGAAATATTGCGTGTCCTTGCCTTACCTGAAACAAATAAATTCCGATTAGCATATTTTTATAATTACACGGTGTTAGGTACAAAGCTTAAAAAGCACTCTGAGTTAACGTTTAATCGCAGGAAAATGTAAATTTTAAGTTTGCTTCCTGGCGTTAATGGATTGAGACGGATAATGAAAATTATCACATTCTGTTTCCGACTGGAAGTTATAATTGTTACGTATACAATATTCATGATAAACTGTAATCGTATATTCATGAGATTTTATCAGTGTGCGTAACTTTTGACCACGAACTGGGACAATGCCGTAATATGTAATGCACAGGCAACACAAAGGGAAAAATACAACAACTTTTATCATTTATGAACTTTTGTTCGCTCCATTCATACTTCTAACAATATTTCGCTGTAATTATCATCTATGTATACTGGGAACATATAGGTACATTTGAATTTCAATGTTTATTAACAACTTTTTGTTTTGATATCAACTATATACGTATATTTTTTATACTTCCATCCTTAGAAATAGCATTTGACGTACAACCAGAAACATTCAATTCGCATAGTCGTGTGATAAAATATACAAAAAATAATGTTTACCCCCGATTTTCGTTTATCAAAACCCGAAAATATCATCAACAATTATTGCCAATAATTTAAAGAAAAATGTGTATAAAAACCATATAACTAATAAAATGTATGGAAAGAGTATAGACAAAGAGTCTGTAACCACAACAACGTGATAGATATAGAGAGATGAAGGTCCACCGGTCACGTGACTTTCATCTCAACATGAACTTGGTTTGACGTGTGTGTCTAGTAGCCTAGACTTTTGTGCGAGCTTTTGTCCCTAATTTATAATTTTGTCAATTATTTATGCCATATTTAAATATATCAAATATGGTAAAAAATTTGTTTGGGTGGAACATCATACCTGTGTACATAGGCGATTAACATGAAAAAATAGTTTTTCCTTGCGCATTGCTCCCCAAATTATTTTATGCAAAAATGCTTCAAATACATGCTGTAGAGCATAAAATTCTGTATCTAAATCAATAAACAGAATTACATTAACATGCTTTGTAGCGACAGAAATTAAATATGAAAACACTGAAAATTACGTTTATAATTTCAAATAGCCATGGAATTGAAACAAAAATAAATAATTGCTTGACGTTTTTCTGTCTATTTGATATTTTACCTGTCAAATTGATCATTCACTTGTCAAATGTCAAGCATTTATTTATTTTTGTTTCAATTCCATGGCTTTTGATATTTTCAACGTAATTTTCATTTCTGTCGTTTCAAAGCATGTTAAAGTAATTTTATTTTTTGATTTAGATGCAGAATTTTATGCTCTACAACATGTATTTGAAGCATTTTTGCATAAAATAATTTGGGATAGCAATGCGCACGGAAAAACTGTTTTTTCATGTTAAACGCCTATGTACACAGTTATGATGTTCCACCCGGTATATTTAAAGATATGTGTATATTAGTTACAACTTCCTTTTCATATATTTTGTAAATTAAAATTTGCGCGAGGTTATGTGCTGGGTACACTGAAATATAATAATACTGGTATGCTAACTTGTAGACTTTTGTTAAAAAAGTAAAACGAGCCTGTGACAAATAGATGTTGTAGGGCCATACCGTTCCTTGTTTAACAATTGTTTGTAGAACATTTGTTATACATTTAATCGGCCCAATTCACTAACTCAGTTGTTAACTTTTAACCACTTGCAAATATTTTTGACAAATAGAAACAAACGTTGCTAGTCACAGTTTGATTTTTTCTTGTGTGTTAAGAATTTTCATTGGATTAAAATCTTAGCAAGTGATTAAAAAATAACAACTAAGTTAGATAATTGGGCCGATTGAGTGGTTATTACGTAAAAAAATATTGACCAGGCTTGTCCAAAATTGATAAATAATAGTTAATAGTGTATTGCTCAATTATTTGGAAATTCCTTTAAATTCTCATACATAATAGTTCATTGAACTAATTTTTATTAATGCATTATTTAATTTTAATATTAAATACTTTATTTCAAAATTAATTAATGTTAATTTTTTATATTTTATTATCAACTTTCTAATCGGACTGCATAACAAAGACAGGTGGACCAACGACTGGTTGTCTCTCTCGGCTCGCACTTTCAACGTCAGTTAGCAATCAACCAATTTTTTTTTACACTTCAACAGGCGACACTAGTTATTTTCGAAGCTATGCTTATAGGTTTGTTGACCTATAACCAGAGCTGGGTAAGTATTACAATCAAAATATTCAAGTATAAGTATCAGTACTAACGATGGTTAATACTTGTTATCAAGTACATTCTCAAGTTCAGCTTCAAAATTTCTTAAGTATAAATACCAGCACTAATAATGATAAATACTTGTTATCAAATACTTGCTCAAGTTTAGCTTCAAGGTACTTGTATAAAATATCAGTTTTTTTCGTCGATAATACTTCATATTAAAGTATTTTTTAAGTATCAGTACTTTATTTTTTTGGAAAACTATTCGTTACGAGATTTGCTACAAACTGATTTCAGACTATAATATATTTTAAAATAGTACAATTTTTAAAATATGTACAATGCACCTACAAATATATAATAATAGAAACAGAGTATTAACGTGAATATAGCTCAAAACACTGTTTTCCGACTAATATACAATAGAACTGTAATATAAATTGCATCATTGAAATTACTTTCTATGAAATTATATATGATTTCAGTAATATCAAAATACTTAGTTATTTAAAAAGTACTTCAATATTTTTTACGATTATTACACTTATTACAAATTTGACCAATCAGAATGTCACATTTTCCATTTTTGTGCATTTTAGATGAGTGATTAAATAGCACCATGCTATTTAATCGCGATTAAATTGAAGCTAGCTTTTATATGCAAATTTTGAACATTGTGAAGGCATATTTAGCCATATAATAATTTGTAGAAGCAAGATACTTACATGTTTTTTTACATTTGCTGGTATTCTATATCTTCAAACAAGCTCTTTTTATTTACAAATTTTTGCCATTTATTTGACAAGTAGAAAGGAAAACAAACAATTTGCTACAATTACAAAATAACAAAAAAATGATGCTTTTTGTTTATGTGTGTACCGATTTATTTATGTAAAAATGTGTCAAAATCAACGTTTTAGTTCAATTTCTTCGGCAAGTATTAAAGTTTATGCTATGAATTCATGAAATAATCTTGACAAATACCCCTCGTGCTAAAGAATTGAATCGATTAAATTTGATGTATAGCTTATTTATAAAATTTTGCTTTAAAAAAATCGAACATAATAATTTAAAATACTTAGTTATTTAAAAGTTTAAGATAAAACCCCTCGACCTGCGGTCTCGGGATTTTTTCAAATTATTATATACTCAAACACTTTTTAAGCAAAATTTTTTGCATGAGCTAGACATGTCAAATTAAATCAATTAAATTCTTAGCACTCGTGATATAAGTATTGATTATCACACGAGAAAGATATTTGTCTTAAGTACAAGTTTTAATTTTCATATTTAAAAATTTCAAGTAACAAAAAATTAAATCTGCTTTAGTACAAGTATTAAGTATAACAGGACACTAAAAATTTATACTTAAGTATTTAAATACTTAAGTATTGCCCAGCTCTGTCTATAACACACTCTTCACTCACTTAATCTATCATCTCAGACACATTCACATTTAGAGCAAGGAACCTAAGACATCCAAGGTATTTTATGCAGTTTTATTAAAAAGTATATAATTAACTCTTACTCTTTCTTCCATATTAGCCATTACGTAAAATTGCCAATAAAAATTCAATTCCAAAATCAGATTCATCGTCAATTTGCTTAACTGTTTTAACAAAGAACAGTTGCGAAGCACGGAATATTTTATCATTCAAATTATCCGTTCATCAGACGCGACGTTCATTCCACTACCCCCTTGCTACCCTCCCACGCCGCCGCCTCTGAATCATGCAGGTATTTACATATCTGATTGCCTGCAGGAATCTCTTCATCTCGTCTTCGTCAAGTGAGCGGCGGTGATGACGTCACATCGTCGCAGTGGCGAGCAAACATTCAATGGTTGCAATTTGTTGCGTTATTTTCAAATGGTTTGTGGAAATGTGTGGGTTGTGTGTGTGTGTGTGTATGTGTGCGCGCGTGTATGGGTGTGTATGTGTGTGTGTGTGTGTGTGTGTGTGTGTGTGTGTGTGTGTGTGTGTGTGTGTGTGTGTGTGTGTGTGTGTGTGTTTGTGTGGATAAGCTTCAGGCTCGTCTCGACTGATGCAGCGGATGAAATTGAATTTTTTCTTGTTTTTCAATGGCTCGCGGTTTCGATTTTCTATTTGGGAGATTTATTGAAAATGCTGGTATTTGAAAAGACAGTCTGCTGTAAATAAATAAATATGGTTTACGTTGCGCTTTGGATGCATTTTTAATATTGCAACTTGGTTTTTATAAAGAGCTACAAATAAACGACTTTCTAGTTTGACACGGATCAAAATTTTTGGCGGAGTTTAACGATTTATCCTGAAGCGTAGAACGGTTTACCAGGAGAAGAGGAAGAGCACAGCCCATCCTAATGGTTGTTAATTTTGTTCTTAGAACAAAGGCGAGCAAACATGAGGGCGGCCAGACACCCAATTTCATTTTCTTCCAACATCTACTTCAATGTACTTTATCCATTAAATTCTCGATATTCAAATAATATTTTAATAATCTATCATTAAACGAGCTTGAAAACTATTTGGTTGTTTTAGAAAATAGTTTACTTCCCTTATAATAATATAACAAGTGCAATTAAGGGGCCGAGCAAACGCAGCAAAATTTAAGCTATGATTTAGATGAGATGTTTTTCATGTATTGGACGAATAATTTATCGGTATTTTATTTGTAGTTCATAGATCACATGATCGTGCCTCAGTATTTATTTATTTAAAAGTATTGAGAATAGTTTTCTAAACATCATTTTCTTTAGCGGTCTCAACTGCTGAGGTTATATGCTACCTCGGTACTTCGTTTTGGATGGTGTGATACCGGCACGTAATGTTCGCTGGTATGGTTTTTTTTTTTCCATAAAGCCACCCATCCAACTACTGACCGCGGGCAGTGCTACTTAACTTGGGTTGCCCTAAAAATAATATGGTTTCATTGTTTGTTGTTAATTATTAATTTTTATAATTAATTATTTATTAATTTTAATAGTATTGTAGTGACACCACTGGTTTATTTCTTTATTTTTCAACTGTTTTCTATACAAAGCACTTTTATTTCAACCATTATTAAAGTACTTATTACATTGTTCTGAACTATTTTGTTACACCGGGATTTTTTTTTTTATTATGTATTCATTGGGATGTGTATGATGTGTCTATCAGATTTGCAGTTATAGTGATGTATTAACACGTATTTTTAAGTAAATATATTGATAAATAAAAGTTTCTTGGTTTAAGGTAGTTCATCCGTGACATACCTAATCAAGTGAGTCAGTATATTTAAACTCATTGAAAAATTAAATTGTTACTTTAAAACATGGATAAATAATTTTGTATTAATTAGTAAAAACCAAATGTATGGTTTACATTCTTTAATTATTTTTTATTATAAGTAATATCAAAATGAAAAACCAAACGATATGGCAACATTCGTTTTCTATATGTCAAAATAATGTAAACATAACCTCATCCCTGTGAATTGAACTAAAATGAGATATTAAGTACTTTGATTTTCTTTACAAATGTACATTTTTATATCATTTACCATATTTCGGATTGAAAAAAATACTAATTTGTATTCTTATCGGTCGTGAATTAAATCTCAAACCGAACAGCTGTTTGCAATGTTGTCAGTTCACGTCTTTAAAAAATATAAATTTTTTTGACACTTCAACACTAAAAGTGCAATTACTCAGCAGTGAGTATGGTGACCCATAGTTTTTATTTTTTTAGTACATACCTCAAACTTCATTATATTGAACAGTATAGTGAGGGTAAGAATAAAAAGCTGACCAACGCTGACCGCTGACGGATGCTGACCGTAGTATACTATAAAGCTTACACTGGTCTACTATTACAATTAATATCCATAAACTTATAACTACAAACAAAGAGATATGCTATATTAATCCAGATGAACATTAGTATATTATTTTACTAATTTTAGCTCTAATAGTCTCTAATAGTCAGCGTATGTCAGCATTGGCCATCTATTTCTCTTTGCAAACTATTAGACATAAAATGAGGTAAAATTGGTAAAATAAACAATAAAGTGTTTATCTGGATAATATAGCAGATCTCTTTGTTGATTGTTATAAGTTTATGGATATTAATTGGTCAGCATATGCTTTATACTTCGGTCAGCATCCGTCAGCGGTCAGCGTTGGTCAGCTTTTTATTCTTACCCGTATAGTAAACCTAACCTCCATATTTGCAATGCATTTCAGTGTCATCTTTAAATGCAATTATCTTCCTTATTTACAACTTTTAATTATTATACATTAATTTGGGCTACATTTTGAGTTGTGACAATCAACGGATTAACTACCTAAAGTTCTGTGAAAACTTTTTATTTGTTACTATGAGTTCTGAAAGCTATTTACACGTATTGAAACTTAAAAAGAATAACTCCTGATAATTTAATGTATATTATTATTTATAGCAGAGGCTGCCGTTTCATTGACGAGGCGAAGCCGAGCAGCCGAGGCTATAAATCTGTGTTGGATGCCGAGTTGAACACATAATTTTTTTGCCGATTTGGAATTAATGTTAATTTAGTGATTAATTTATATAGATATTTTGAAGGTTATTGCTATTGAACGGTTGCTATGTATTTATTGACGGTTGCTCTGCGTTTGTTGAGCGGTTGTTATGTAAAATATTTTTACAGCCTAGGCATAAAAGTGACACTTTACAGCCTGCTAGCAGTCTGTGAAGTGTCATCTATCTTTTATGTCAATGGGCAAAAAAATAAATTTCTTATTTGTTTAAACTTGGAAATGTTTCTTTCATTATAATTGACTATTATTATAATTCCAGTAAATTATCCCTGTGTTTATAAAAAAAAAAAACGCTTTAATACATTTCTGTCAGTTACTTTAACTATAACTACGGTAATGACAGATTCCTTAGAGTACCCTGTAAAAAAAAACTCTCGAGGATATGATACTCTTATGTTTATTTATCGTTATGTTTATATAAAAATATTGAATTGAATAAGTGAACAAAAAATAGGTTCATTAAAATGAGAAAGTTATATCAGTATTCTAAAAACTACTGGTACAATGCTCATTGTAATAGTCTTGTAAAATAGAAATTGTTTGCTAATTTAATCAACTTTGTAGCTTTTACAGTTCTATAAATACTAGCAATGGTGGTACACTTGAATAGAATAACCTGGTGGTGTACTGAAATTGAAATAGTGATTTTAATATTCATTTAAAAGTAACGACTCTATTCCAATTTTTAAAAGTTAAAATTATTTCTTGAATATATGTGTCCATTTTTCAAGAGCGCTGTTGAAAAATGTGTGCAGTATTTCCTTGGCAGAAGCACATATCTGTATCTGTAGCATTAGGGCGGCGATTCGAATCCGAGAGCCGGGGAGTTGGACTTGTTTGTTTGCACAAAACAAAGCGAAGAACACCGCGACAAAGCACTTTACATATAAATAAACCGCAGTGTTTTTAATCGCCAATAAAAATAAAAACGCAGAGAGGAGAACGCGAACACGCATTCCCAGAGCATTTATACCAACCGTAAAAACGGTGCAGGGCAGAACTAACGACGTTAGGCAGGGGCGGGCCCAGGAGGAGCGATAGCACTCTCTCCGCCCTCACAAGACTTTTTTTATCATCGACTTAGGCCCCCCAAACCGCATGACATCGAGAAAGCTTCTACGGTAATCTGGATAATTTATTCTTAATGCGCTCCAAAAATGTACATGAGGACGGCCATTAAAAAATAAGAGACATTTAAGCTTTTTACCTTAAGACGAAATTGTTTTCGCTTTGTACCTTGCGTTCGGAAAAACGCGACAAGATTCACGGTTAGATTATTTCGGACCCCAACACAATCACACCGCCTTTTTGCTTTGCTTCTGATAAGAAGTTTGCATTAGGCATTAATGGAGTGGACTGTATTAGCAATAAGCATTTTAACAAACGTTGAAAGAAAAACTACAAAAATTACTCATTTCAAATATCCGTTGTGAAATTACCTACAAGTATAGTGAACCTACTATAATGACTAGTATTATGGACTAATTTATTATTATATTAAATCCTAATTAATTTTACTGTAACTGCACTTCACGCGAAGAAATATAAACTTACCGAGATCTACAACAGCACACTGCTACATCTGATGTTAGTAAATGGAGGACGATGATATAATTATTTAGACATTACAAGTGCGATTTAGAAATCTGTAAAATGTAGGTAACTTGTAAAAAATACTCGAATTCTCAGTCATACAGCATATATTGGGCTTCCAATATTAAAATACGCTAACTAGCGGCAGAATTCTGAACGTCTCGCGGTACATTGTGTTTTTGACGTTTATTCTGAGTTTTTATTTATTTAAAGAATTTAAACTTATTTGTTATTTTTTCTAAATTTATATCAACAGTAGTGACTATAGAATAGTTTCAATGGAAGTATTACATTTATCTATGACGTATTATTTAAATAAGTACTACATTTAATTTGTAGATTAGAGGTTAAGATGGAGTTTTCTCTAAAAAAAACCTGTTAAAAGCATAAATATTTGCATTGTTTATGGCTGCAGTTCTTCTGCTAATAAAAGTCGAACAGTTCGATTTCATTCTTTCTCAAAAAAGGTGAAATACTAGTTTGTGTGAAGAATAAATGGGGTGTCACAATGATGTGTGACAGTGTGCCAAATTAAAGGCATGGAAAAGAGCATTGAATATTGCGATGATATTATTGATGTACTTCCACATAATATTAATATAATATTTATTATTTGCTGGCCTTCTACCATGCTTCTAGAAGATAAAGAGCAACGTGCGAACTTACATATACTATCTAAATCTAAGCAAATGAATGAATCTATACTACTATTTAAATTAAAAGTAAAATAAAACTACTGAAAACAACAACAAGTAACTACAAAAATATTAATATTAAATACTACTAGAAAATATATACAACTACAAACTAATATCAACAAAGAAAAATGATAACCTGTCTTAAACAAAATAATGCTACAGTTAATAACTACTTACCTACAATAAAAAACTACAAAACAACAAATGGCTAATGTAAATATAACTATAGTCAATAATTATAATAATAAAATCTAAACAATTCTACCAAATACACTAATAAAACACAAATTACCACAACTAGAGCACGCATTCACCATAGAAGACCATACAAAATGAATCTGACATGTACCGCTAGAGATTTGTGATCAGCGCCATCTCTTGATAGTTTGGAAGCCCAATCTTCTCACATAACAGACGTTTCGGTTTACACAGAAATCTTCTCCAAGGTTAGTAAGCAACAAACTATCATGTAACAAACACATTCGTAAACAAACATTCAGTTTGTTGAAAACTTCGTACATACAAAAGCGTAACACATACTAACTCTGAAAGTTTAAGTGTAAAAGATTATTTAAATAATAACACTTGGCTAAGTTTCACATTTGATATATTTTCTTTATCGCGATTTCGACTTATACACCATCGTCAGAAGACTGATAAGTTTACAAAAGAATTACATGAATATATATATACATTTGTGACAGGGATGGAAACAGTACAATCTTAAATAAAGCTGTTGGGAGGATCCAGTAATAAACGGATTAACAAATGTTGCCCTTTGTTAGCATTTTTTAATAATTCGGAATGGAGAAAATATGTCTGGTCATTCATTAGTTTCTCATTATATAAATATTGTTTTTTGGTATCGCTACATTGATGATATCATTTGTTTATTTGACGGCACTGATAGACAATTAATTCAATTAAAAAATTACATAAATTCCTTCCATAAATCCATTCAGTTTACTTTAGAAAAAGAATTGAATGGCCAACTTAATTTCTTAGACTTATCCATTGTACGCACAGACAATACTTTAGACTATAAAATATACAGGAAAGACACCTACACCGATAGTACAATACCCAATTGTTCGAATCACCCAGAAAATATAAAAATGTCAACCGTTAACAGTTTTATTCATAGACTTGTCACAATACCTTTGTCTAAAGAAAATTTTATAGCCGAATTAAATATAATAAAACAAATAGCTACAAACAATGGATATGATGCGAAAATTATACACCAAATGTTAAGAAATAAACAAAAATCATTAACCAACCCACAACCAAACTTAAATAAAAATGACTATTTCAAACGATTTAACTTTATAGGCACATTAACAGAAAAATAAAAATAAATTTAGAGACACCAACATTAGACCAGCCTACTACAATAATAATACCATAAAAAAGCAACTAGTCAACAACAAAATTGTCACTAAGAATATTTTAAATAAATCAGGTGTTTATGTCATTCAATGTGATCAGTGTGATTATAAATATATAGGTCAAACCGGCAGAGGTTTTCTCATTAGATTCAATGAGCATATGAGATCTTGGAAAAACAATAAAACTGATTCAAATTTAGCAATACACCTCAACCAAAATAACCATAGTTTTTCAATTAAAAAATTTTAAAGTTTTACATTTGGAAAAGAAAGGTCCTAAACTAAATTTCTTGGAAGCTTTCGAAATCCATAAAGCCATTGAGCATAATGAGAAACTAATGAATGACCAGACAGATTTTCTCCATTCCGAATTATTAGAAATGCTAACAAAGGGAAACATTTGTTAATCCGTTTATTACTGGATCCTCCCAACGGCTTTATTTAAGATTGTACTGTTTCCATCCCTGTCACAAATGTATATATAAATTCATGTAATTCTTTTGTAAACTTATCAGTCTTCTGACGATGGTGTAAAAGCCGAAATCGCGATAAAGAAAATATATCAACTGTAAAACTTAGCCAAGTGTTATTATTTACCTTATTTTTTACAATGTTTCACCTAGCACCGACGACGGATTCAATCAAGTATATTTAAGTGTAAACCGAAACATCGGTTATGTAAGAAGAATATATGCTGTATGACACTTTATAATAAAGACAGTCAAATAAACATCTAGATATGTAAAATGTAACTTTTGCTGCTTATTCTTGCTATGGTGAAACAATAAAATTGACTTTTCCATTTTTTGTCAACATAACCGCAATTTGCTTCATTCAAATACACACGAATATGTATCTTACGAATTAAAGAATTTGAAACGAGTTAATTAACTATTTGTATTTTTAGAGCGCAGAGTAATGTTTTGTCGCTCGAACACGAATATTGAACCGTTAGCCGCAGGCGAACATTTCATTCATAACAGAGAGACAAATACACAATATTTTTCCGACGAATGATTGTAAATGAGAAAAAAATTGATCCAATTTCATTTAAAAAAACGCATGTACGACATTCCAGTTGTAGATTGTTGTAGCTGATCTTATACTTCGTATCCATAAGTGAAAAATTAGTAAAAAAAGAAAATGTCAATTTTGGATTGGACCGAGAGAAAAATTGTTTACGGCCGAAGAAGGGCAATCTCGAGAGCGATAATGGATTTCGCGGGCAAGGTGTATACAATACTTCTTGTGAAACCGTAAAAAGTATGTAATTATAAATTTTAATCTGTTTTATTGTAAATAGAAAAGTAACTATAGGATTGACATTTGATAAACAAAACAATTAGTTTTGAAAAAAATAATGTCAATTCTCAAGTGTCAAAATGATAATTTTTTTAACTATTCCTCGTCTGTTGTTAATGGAAAAAATTATAATTTTGGATTTCGCAGCCGTTACCATAACAACAACCGCGAAATTCAATTTCGAGGCCAGTATTGCAGTTGCGAAATGCTTAGTTCCCATCCGGTTGCACAAAAAATAATGTAAAGTGGTACATCGTCATAGATTCTATAAGTATCATGTTTAGTTTAAACAATATAAAAATTAAAAATTCAAGGTTAAACAAATTAATTAACAAGTGGTTAAAGTTAAGTAAAATACATGGTAAGTACACACCAATCACATTATAAAACAAAAATTGTGCACATAGAAAACGGATGAAATATATATTTATTTTTGACTTTTCAAGAAGTGTAATTGAAATGTATTATGAACACATTTTTACCTCCCGCCTACCTCTAGGTAAGGGAAGTATTGAAGCCCTTAACAGTTTCTTGTGAAAAACACGGTTAAATTTCCTTTTTCAACAACTTATGTTATTTTCAAAGTTGAAGAAAATTTAATTTTACATGTGTTTTGATTATACTAATTTTATTAATTTTCATTAGATTTAGAGATAATAAAATATAAAGAAATTAGATTTCACAAATCTTGCATTCCTAGTACAACATGGAAACATTTAAAAATTTTCAATTTTTTCTTCGAAATGTGACACATGTTATTGTGATTGTGAAGCTGTTTTATACGAAAGAAAATTTAAATTCTCAAATATAAATAGAAAATAAACAAATAAGAAGGTATGTTTTTGTATCAAATACTATTTTGTACTGTTTAAGAGTAGTATTGGGCGGGAGGTTATGTGCTGGACACATCGGATTTTTTTTAATCATGTTACAAATTGTAATGTTTACGAGTCAGTGGGAAATTTTTAGACATCCTCCGTATAGCCTTGATCTGGAACCAAGCTATTTTCACTTGTTTCCAAAACAAAAGAAATTTTAGGGCAGAATACAATTTGCAAACGATGAAGATCTCAAAGAAGCAGTGGCATCCTGGCTCAGATTTTTTGCGGTAGAAGAGTATAACATCGGCATTTAAAAACTGGAACCACGTTACAATAAATGCCTTGACAGATATGGCGATTACATTGAAAAATACAGTAATGTACTTTTCCTTTTAAATAAAGTTTTGTGTCGATATCTTTCGTTTTTATTTAGTTAATTTTCTGGACGACCCTCGTATGTTGACAATACAATAATAAAATTTAAATTCATGTACATAAAACGGAATATGGTATGATACCAACATTACATAGATGAATAATTTGCAATACTGTCCCGCCATAATTGATTTCTCATTTGAGCACATTGATCTGAATTTACATTATGCAAAACTGTTCGAAGCAAACAACACCTCGTCGTTTACAATCGAACATAAAATAAACACAACAATAAAATTTCCTCCTCCCCGACTCGACTGGAAGTCTCTTTGTGAAACAGTGGTACGAGGAGCGGCAACAGCAGCTCCTGCTCCTTACCATGTTTGCTTTCCTCGGAATAACACGTCATCAATGTTATTTGCGCGTTGTGTGGATGGAAACAACAACACAGATGACGCGAATCGCTATTTTTGTTTGGAAACGAACGCATCGTTCCATTTGGATCCGTTACAGAAATATCAACAGCGGTAAGCGATTTTCATCCGATTTGTTTGCGAATACACCGAATTTACTATCGGAATTCCGAATTTACATATACAGTTTCTGCTAGCTCCAATAGAAATATTTCAGTGGGAATTTTTTCTGTAAATATTATTTATTTTCGTTCAATAATATATAAATAAACAAAGAAATTGAACATTGAAATATATTGACCAACCAATTTAAACCAAATGGTTTTGATTCATAATTTTGTTCATATTCCCAAAATACGTATTTATGTATTAAAATTTAAATATTCTGATGAAACTTTATTTAAAAATCGCCCTAAAATGAATAACATTACGCAAACATTATGTTGATTGTTTTGAATAACAATGTCACAATCAAAAAATTTCCCTAGGAAAAATTTCCAAAAAAATCTCCTTTGAAGAGGGTAAGGACCAACAATTTATAAAATTATTAATAAAGGTCATCCATTCTGTTTTTTGGCTTCTGCAGTCGAACAATCATCTCATCATTGTATACAAAATTCTCAATATTTGTAACCTAATTTTTTTTTGTTTCTCAGTTACCTTGATGAAGCAATACACAGTGATAAAATTGATTTGTATATTTTTAGTTAATATTGACAAATATATTCCGTTAAATTAGCAATTTGAAGAAATATGACAATGTGTTAAATTAAAATTTTACCAATTCTGAATTTTAATAAGAAAAATAATGACAAGTAAATTTAGCTAACATAAATTTGAAATTGATAAAGAAAATTTGTATCCTTTGTAACAATTTAATTTGTTATAATAACTATGATTTATTGTTCTGCTTCAATATTACTAAAAAATTTAGTCAAAAGCACATAAAAATAAATGTTTATAATTATTACAATGACAAATATAGTAAGGTAAGGACAATAGTATGTTATGTACCTCGAACTGTAAATGATAGTTTTTAGGTCGAGAATGTAGTTTGGGATGTCGAGACCCGTAGGGTCGAGATTTCCTAAACATTCGAGACCTAAAAAATCACTTATAGTTTGAGGTTAGTAAGCTATTTTTTGCAATACCTGCGAAAATAGAAGAAAACGAAAAATAGGTTTCAAATTAACAGCTCTCAGATTAATGTCAAAAATAAAATTATATATTTGCTTACAGTCCACCATGAACGGTAAGTATTTCACTTACCATCCACCGTGGACGGTAAGTAAATGATGTAACCATGAAAACCAATTGTGCAATAAAAGTTCCACTTACAGTGTTTAAATTTTGTTATTAATGGGTAACTTATAGTACAGGTATTGCAAAAAAACTAATTTGTTTCTTGCTAACAAATTTACAACATGTTAAATTAACAAAAATTAATGGTGGATCGTCTGAGACTAAAAGTTTTGTTTTTATCAATTTTGACTATAAATTTTTTACTGCGTACAGTTGTTGCGAAATATTGAATTAAAATAAAATTAACTTGAGTATGAGTTTCGTGAACGTTTAATCTAACTGCCGCTAAATCTATTTTTTAACTACTATTGTTTTATTGATATAGTAAGATTAGTAAACTGTTGTTAAAACATTATCCTTGATGTGAACAGAATGTTTCCCTAAATTTACCATTGTTAATGATTTCCTACAGAAGTCGCAACAATCAGTCACAAAATGTTCCTGTTTGTTTCGCTGATGTGGACATACCTTATGCGCAAGACAATCCGTCCTATATTGTGTTTGAGGAACAAAATTACTACAAAACATTATTTGCGTGGAACCTACAGCCTACACCTACCTACCTGATACATTTAAATTTGCCTGGCTGCTGTGAAAGTGTATTTATTTTTTCTGGGCCGCCCGACGTATTTAAATGAGTATGGGAGTATACGCAAACAAGTCATTTGTAATTCAGCACCTAATACAATTAGTATAGCGTGCACCGCCATCACTGCCACACGCCAATTCGCGGTAAAAGTGCATCGCATTATTACACTAAATTAAAACACGTGTTTGCGAAATGTTCATTTAAAATTCTAATCCAAATAGTTAACCAGGCAAGCGCAAACAACATTTTCATAAAATATACGGACGCGGACGTGGCTCGGCGCTCAGCACCGGCTTCTTGCTGGCTCGTATTTCATGCATTTCCCCGCTGAAATATTGCTGTCTTTTCAATTCGCCCACTCCCAGCTCACCAAACATAATTGTAGTTAGCAGAAACCATCTGAGCTTCATATTAAACAGTTTTCTCCTCACAATTTCAAATAAATTGGATATTTTTAAAACGGGGTAAATAACTCCGTGCTATCGTATCGGATTATGGATCGTGAGATGTTCAGTTTAATAGTTTAAATCCCTCAGGCAACATTTTTAAATTTGCTCCTTTGGTTCCCCCTCCGATAATATCTTTGGGAGTTATGATTTGACGCTTAGTAACCGCATACGCAAAAATACATCACTTACTGAGATATGCGCAAGCTGAAGGCCGTTCGCAAAATGGGTAAAAGGCGTCATATTTTTTTTTATAAACTTCCAAGTTTTTAATTCATAACTATGATCTATTTTATGGAAACAGTCCTGTGAATGAACAATTACATTTCTTAGAAGCAATTGAATTTTTAGCCTACTTCACAAAAATTATGTGTCAATACATCAACTGCCGCCTAAATAAACTTTAAACGATACAAAAATAAAAATTGTAGCTATCATTACTTACTATTATTTTGAATCTTATTATTAGTATAACTCAATTATTTACTGAGATGTTCAAAATACCTCATAGACTTTCAGGAAAACTCACTTCCGGTTGATGGATTGTTACCAAAATCAACTCAGCTCGCAATATGTTCATCTAAAAACTAAATTGAATTATAACATTAAATAGTGAGTTATCGTGGACGAAGAAATCGCCTCACACACACACACAGAGATGGACAGATATCATGATAATGATGAAATCGTGTTCTTCAAATCCCAAAACCTAAAACGTGATTATTCGTTGAAAACTTGCATACCGAATGTGTACTTTTTTAAAGGTCATAGAAAATATAATATTAGAATTTTCATTAGGCGAAAGTTCATTCCCTATAAATTTTAAAACAAAAGTCATCTTCAGGAGTAAAATATAAAAGTAACATACATTATAAACAAAGTAATGAATAACATGTGGTTAGTTGTCAAAATTGATTAACAAATATGTCAAAATTATAAAATTATTTTTTTCTGTTTTTACATTTTTGTTGTAAAGTGAAAACGAATATGTAAAAAGATAAAGCAATATAAAAAATAACATTAAAATCCATATACATCACATTTCAATTCTACACCCTGATTATATCCGAGAGTTAAAAAACTCAAAATATGGTCGCAAATCGCATTATAATTTACAAAATAAGTAAACGCTATTTTGGCTCAGACTCATCCATCACCTATATAAGTCTTTTAAAATTTCTCGACGGAATAGGATCGGTCGAAAGGAGTCCTCACCAAAATGTGAAACAACGTTGAGTGTATTCCGCTTGATTTATTTGCATTTTTAAGCAAGTGCACTGCTGCGCCACCGCCACGGCCATCCTGATTGTGTCATCGCGAAATTGCATTCGGACGGGTTCCGTGCTCTCGTGCGCACTGCGGCTTTACTTAATGATATTTGTTGTAGAGCCTATGAGTAGTTCTGACTGCCGCTGTAATTTACACCGCCATTGGGCTGTATCATCAAGTGTTCCTTTTATTTTTTAATCCATTATTCACAACTCTGTTACTGTTTTTCCTTCTCAATCTGTAAATGAGAAACAGTTTGATGCAGGTTTATCGATCCCTCGTTTTTGATAAATATTTGTAATGAAAAATAGAATATCTGACTTTGTGTTTGTTAATTTCTGCGGAAATGTTCACTGTTTTATTTATGCTAGTTTTTAACGGATTAACTTTTATATATTTTGGGCATAAAAAGTATAATGTGTAAAAAACATTTTTACGGTATAAAATACAATATTTTTTTTTTTTATAATAATTCTAGGTTTACCTATTTTTTACTACAACAAAATTATTCATTTACTGAGTTATGTTTGAAGAAACATATAGATCTTTAAGTAGACCGCCACCGTTAGTTGATTGATATCTACCAAAATCTAGTCAGTATGTCACATGAATATCGAAATTTTGAACATGAAATTTGAAATTGATATTATTAAATTTTCATTCAGATGTCATAGTGACTCTCGAAAAGTAAATAAACATATGTCACATAACCTCTCTCTTAAGCAACTTAAGATGGTTCTATTATTACAGTCAGTTAAAAAAGTAAAATACAAAGAAGATATTTTCGGTTTCTATACTTTACAATTCTAACATTATATAGTTTTAATTTTAAAATAGTACATTAGGAATAAATGTGACAATTTGGGTGATGAGCAGGTATATTATTATATGCTGTTTTTCTTCAAAAATAGAAAATAGAAATATAAATAATTAAAAAATGTTCTAAACAACGAAAAATATTCTGTCTTATTCACCATTTCTATAGTTGACATAGAAGATGTTGTTTTGTTGTTTTTGTTTATTTGTTTTATTCTATACTGTCAAACTAATGAATTACAAAGCTTACTATATTTCATAATGATTTACTTTGTCTCCCACGGAGTAATAGAGTTCAAGGAGACACTTTTATGCCGGCGGTGTAAAAAATTTACTTCTGCTAGTTGAATACAAAAACATATGACTTTGAGGAAAAAGTGTAATTATTAAAGCAATTTTAAATTGTAATTTCTTAATTTGTATCGAAACTATATGTTGTGAGTTTTTTAATTAATAATTACCTGGTATGACAATTGTATTCACTGAACTGACAATTTTAACCATTGGGGGCGTGACCTAAATCGAATAATATGAAGAAATCTACAAAGAAATTGCGTTACATAATATGTTAAATATTATTTAACTTCTTTAGTTAGTGAAAATAAGGAGTAATAGTATACGTGTTATGAAACTAAGAATTTCGTTCACGCATGTGTCAGTTTTGAACAGGAGGCGTTAGCCGAGTGGGCAAAGACACATAAGTGAGCGAATTAGTTTCTTCACGAGTGTTGTATAGCGTTTTGTTCAATCCTGCTTTTAAGTACGTGCCCCCATCCTTGTGGTCCACGTACCTTATGTTACGAATCAGTCAATTTGGTAATGACAGGTAAGTGGGTGAAAGTAGTGAGCAAAAGGAAAAGTGAACTTTTGTCCACTCACTTGTTATTACCCACCCGTTGCCATAGGAATGAGTTGAGTGGATAAAATAAAAGGTTTCAAACTCTGCATCCAAGTAAGAAACAAGAAGTCTCACTAGCAGGATTAGGATTGAAAAAAAAATTTATGACGTGCACCTACACTTACCATTATTAGTACTCGTGATACAATATTAAAACGAAATAATAAATGCTCTAAAATAATTAATCACTGTTGATATTTTATAATTATCAGAATAAAATATTTCAAAATGAGTTCTGATAGTAAAATTGAATGATTTTTTACACATTTAAAAATATTTTTTTGTAAATAGTTTTTAGGATGATTTAGACGTGAAAACCAGTGCTTCATTTTAATGTAAATTTAAAACTTTCATTTTGTCAAATCGTATTCAATCTTGACGAATTGTACTGAAAAAACAAAGAAAAAGTATAATATTCTACTCACGTGTAATGGTTTTTACTCACTCATACTATTATGAAGCAGAAATTAGAATTAGGTGAAATTCATGTAAGCGTATAATGTACAACCCCTGAAACCACCCTTCCAAGGTCTGTATACCGCTTTGTCAACCTATATTTACCCCATTAATCTACAATAAAAATATTTCCTAGACATAAATCTCAAGAGAAAAATACCATTTTGTTCCGAACAAAAAATATATATTTGTGTTCTTTTATCCGGTTGTTAGTATTTAGAGCACATAACAGGCCTTAAAGGTTTGTAGGCAGGAACGCATTATAAATAACGGTGTTATTGTGAACGCATCGCATTCCATTTTCCATATTACACAAGACATTCCGTACCGTAGCTCGCAATAAATCAAGCACCCTGTATATCTCCAGCGATACACCCACGTATAAATTATCGTTGGCTGTGTCGGATTGCGCACATACGTTGCCACTCGCACATGTTTCAAAACAGTTGCCGAACAGGCTACGCCTACTTGATTGATGTGTCCCGCACTCGATCTCGATTCCGGAGGATCTCTTCCGGTTACGGTTCCGGCTCCGGATAAATAAGTTTTTACGACTTGTCGAGAAATGGAAAACTTTCCAATTATTCCACCTATTTATGTTCATTAAAAGTTTCTTAATTTTGTGCGTCGTCTGTTTGATGTATGTGCCCAAGTTTTTGATAAAATGTTTCAAGAAGAAGATGGAATCATACCGTGTTGTATTTTTCATTTCTTAAAACGCTAAAACATTATTCCACAAACTCTTTGCTACACTGCTCTCTCAGACTAAAAATTTTATTTCTCTTTAACAAGTACAGAAAATTGCTTGTTTCATGTTTCAAGTGAGGTGTTAAATTTTAAGTATAAGACGCAGTTAAGTCCTAGAATGATACGAGCGTAAAACAAGTAATTCTGCACAATTTATGTGCTATACTTTTTATATAGCCACGAATTTGACTAGTTTTGTGACAAAAGCTGGATTTTTAGTTTGCACCGAACACAACAATAATAAAACATAGAGTAATATAAAATAGAAAACATAGAACTTCATTTGGAGGTTTTATAAATTGCACAGAATAACATACAAAGTGACAAAAGTCTTTGTTTATGTCAGATATTTTCGTAGCGGTTACTAGGTAGCATTTACCTGGACTAACACAAATTATAACGATGTATACGGAAAACATAGAAGGCACAGCACAAATACAGAAAATTTAACATTATTCAATTCGTGTGCTGTGCTAAATATTCCTGTGTTTTATGAAAACTATAAATTGAAGTGTATATTTCTGTATGAGCAAAATTGTTAGTTATTCTGTGTTAAATTATTCCTGTATTCTATGCAAACTATAAATCCAGCTTAAATCGTTCTGTACTTTCTTATACGTATTACTAAAAAGTCGATTGGGGCTTATTGATACAGTTTGGATCATTTCCTCATTGACGTCTGTGTTGCTGGTTGATGGATGGATGTATGGATAGATGTTTGCCCTTTTGTTCTACGAGCCCTAACAACATAATGTTCGGACACTTGATTTTTGCTAAGCATATTTTTATGACTTGTCACATAATATTCATAATTAAAATGAACGAAGATGAACCAATATAAAATATAAAACTATAGTGTATATTCATATTTAGCAACAGAAAATGGATAATTATAAGAGTAAATTATTGGTGTCAAACTCAACTTCCCCAAAATAATTTTTTACACTATATGTTCATTAAAATCTGTTGTAGCAGCATATTTTAAGTATAATTTAGTTTATTGTTATATAGTTTTATTATTCTGTCACTCAAAAAATAGTTTTAAAGATTTACGTTTTCGGCAATTTTTTTAAGTTTTGTTTGTTGTCACCTAATATACCTAGAAAACAATGGCGTAGCATAGAGGAAAGATTTTGGATTCTAAAATCCTAATTTTTTTTGTCGAACGTCAAAAATTGTCGAAAACGAAAAATTTTTATTAGAGACAAATATGAAAATAAATGTTTGTAAACTAAATAATGCTTAAAATAAGCTGCTACAACAGATTTTATTGATCATAGAGTGGAAATAATTTTTTTTTTGCAAATTGAGTTTGAAACGAAAAAATTATCCCATATAATACGCCACTGTTTGTTGCTAAATATAATTGCCCCATTTAGTATTGGCTTATCTTAATTAATTTTAAATGTGAATGTTATATGATAAATATGAAAAATATAATAAGTAAAAATCAAGCGTCCGAACATTATGTTGTTAGGGCTCGTATGTAGCACGGGGGGACGAACTGAAACTTTGGGTTGAAACAAAACAAATATTTTTATGCCCGGTTGCACCAACGTTAGTTAAATTTTAAACTTAGTTTAAATAAATAAAAGCAAATCGAAGTTATATGTCATATGGAGTAATTGACATTGTTGTCAAAAATTAGATACGCTTTTATTTATTAAAACCAAGTTTAAAATTTAACTAACGTAGGTGCAATCGGGCATTAGGGTGATAAAAATGATATTTTAATAAAAAGGTTAAAACGGTAAATTGAACAGAATGACAAAACAAAGAAAAATATTACAATTGACGACAAAATTCTACATTATCCTCGGGAGTGGAATAGCACAAATTCTAAAACAATCAATCTCCTCCAAATATTCCTATCCTTGCACTCTTCATCCACATTCAAGTGCGATTCATACATGCTGGTATATTCTTTACACTCGCATATATGTATATTCAACTTATCATTCGATATTCGCTCGAGACGGCCAAATCAAATCTGTTATAGATTTGCTGATATTAAAAATTCGTATAATTTAAAAACATAACTTTTTCACACTTCATTTCTGACATATAGTTTCAGGTTCAAATAAATGTCACATAGTCATCCTACTTGTCTATCCGATCCTATATCACTAAGTGAGTTTCAGTGCATAATTTAGTGCTTAATATGAAACCTTTTGAAATAAACCAAGGTTAAAGTGAGATCCCAGACAGAGCAGCATATTCGTGTGATGTAGGTATTGTCGGTAACCAGCAACTAGTTGCTAGGCGTCCAGGCTGAATGAAGACGCTTAATTAAGATCGCAATCAGATGCAATTCCGCTCGCTGTTCGTTTGCGCGTGCAATGCGAGATGTGGCCACCGCCGGCGCCACGTACCATTCAACTGCATGGGAAATACATCTCCACTTTACTGCAGGCTAATTGCATGACCGCCAGGACCAATAATTAAATGTTTTACGGGTATTTAAAGCTAGGCAAGCTATATTTGGATTGTACTTGTAAATTTTTATTCATTACCAGAGGCCTATAAACTACATTTAATTATAATCATAATAAATCTTGATCATATAATGGGGGTCCTTCAATATTAAAAAAATAATAATTATGAATCTATATATTTGAAGACTATCTGCTGATATTTTAAAAAGTTTTAAATTTTCTGACATCAAAGTAGTCGGTCTCACACATGCAATAATTAGAGAGCGGATTATATGCAAAGTGCATATATTTTAATTTTTGCATATCTTTAAATAAAATCAATTTTCTGGACGAACTACATTGATTAGAGTTAATTAATGCTAATTACTAATTGAATATCGTATATTGCATATTTGGGCATTCTTATGCATATTTTTACAAAAGTTGCATATAATTGTATATTTCAATATTTTTAAGACCTTGTCTAGTGATAAACAATCTGAAATTTTTGATGTTGCACATTGATATTTCCCAAATATTGCAGGAGGCTGCAATAATTAGAAGAATGCAACGGAAAAAGCAATAAACTATACAATAAGCAAATATAAAAACCAATAAACTCCAATATTTCTAGGGAAATCCCTGTAACAGTAACGGTATGTATTCATTATATACACTAATGCTGGTAAAAGTGGATACAATAGTTATAGAACATACAATCACACAGTCATCCACCCACACAGACGTCATTGAGAAAATGGTTAAGAAGAAATCAGGGTACCTCAGAACTTGTATTTCTGTAAAAATCTCGCGATCTATTTTTAAGGTAACGTAAAAATTAACATTATATTTCTTACAATACATAAATCAATTTACCAGTCAAGTTACCTAATGCAATGATGCTCAAAAGATTGAAATTTCTTTCAATTTAATTTACTTGACAGAAATGTCAATAATATCTTTCATATCTAATTTCAGACAATGAGGGTATCCTGTATCACCACGACTGTAATTCTGGTTGTGGGTGTCAGTAGGCGTCACGGAGTATAAATAACAAGAAAAATATGACGCACAAAAAATCATAAACTCCTTCTGAAACATGATACATGTCTGAAGTAGTTAGAACATCGTCAGTGAGGGGTTAGAGGTTCAAATAGGTAATATATTTTAGTGAAATTATCACGAAATGTAGAAATGTAGAAAATAGAGAAAAGCTTATTGATTTGCCTCTCCTTCATTACCATCATAATAACTTCATAGACTTACCATTCTTATTATCAAGATTTTATGTAAGAAGTCCTAACTTCGACAGTTCGGCACAAGATTAGCTACTTGTAATTAATTCTCTATAACTCTCGAACAAATTCAATTCTTAACTCACCGTGTATTAGAATTTGAAAGTATTCAGTATTATTAATAATATGTTAATATGCTTGAAGGATTTTCTATTTCCTTAACAACTATTAAACATTCTATTGATCTCAGTACAACTACATAGATTAAACTTGATATGAAATATTGATTACTTATATTGTTTAATGTTACTTCCAAAATGTGTAACTATGTTTTTTGTATGTACTCGATGGTGACTGACTCAGCCGATCATAGGCGTTTTATATTTTACTAAGTTAAATAATACTTAAGCAATTTTCTGCTTCCTTAATCATTTTATAGAAAAACGTCTTAAATAAAAAATATAGAGATTTAATATCTGCATCTAAATCGGCAAACAAATTTGATTTTACTTATTCAATAAAAGCTAAATAGACTTTTAAAAATGTAAAAAAAATGCAGTATTTCTAATGAGTAATGAATAATAATGAATGGAATTATTGAAGCCCGGCATCCATCAAATAAATAATAGTTATTTGTGTATCAAGTGCGGATAGAGCATTGTTTGTTGCACGCGGCGAAAAATTGTTGATCGAGGCGAAGCCGAGATCAACAACTCGATAAGTGCACCGAACAAGCTCTATCCGACGAGATACACACAATATTTTTTCTACAATCGTTGAACAATGTCAAACGGTAGAAAAAAATTAATTTTCAAAATTATCTTTGGTCACTACTATAACAATTCAGCGAAAATATAGATACCCATGTCACCGTAATCATGACAACGTTTATGAACAAAATAAAAATTTTCAAAGAAATCATAATTTGACACATGGAGTACATTTGACATATGGAGTACATTTGACATAAAGTCTACAGAGTGAATACGTTTATGGTGATTAAGTTGAAGTGTATGTACGTATATGCCAACTGTATTTGCAATAGCAAGGTTATTACCAGAAAAATCCAATGCATCATTTACTTTTATCTAATTTATTTTTGCTTTGTTTTTGTCGCACTAGTGCGACAATATGTCACTTTGTCGCCCTAGAGCGACAATTTTGAACATTTCCTAACTAAAAATGGAATAACAATGTCGATATTGTGCAACGATTGTAGAAAAAGAAAATTTGCTCGAATTCAATTCTATTTCCATGGTTACTCATTATTAAAACGGAATTTTGGACATTTTGGACCTTTTTTAGCCTTTATTAAATAAGTAAAATAAAATCTGTTCACTGATTCAGTTGTAGAAATTAAACTTCTTCAACATTTATTTGAAACATTTTTCTGTAATATGACGAAGGAAGCAGGAAACTGCATAAGCATTAACATATAAAACGCCTTTCAGCGCCTGAGTCAATCACCACCCTATATGTAAATCTGATCTTTTTATGGTAAGTTGCACCAAGAAAACTAAAACTTAAAATTTAGTTCAAATAAATAAAAGCAAGTCAAAGTTACATGTCAAATGGAATAACTGACATTGCAGTGAAACATTCGATTTGCTTTTTGTCCAATTAATCCAAATTAAAAATTTAGAGGCAAGTTAGTTGTTGTTTCCAGTTTTCAAGCCAAATTAATATAAACAAACAAATAAATTAGTACCACATTTTATTTGAACATTTATTTATCACCAAAAGTTTAAACTCACAAAAATTAAATTTAACTAGTAAATAAATCATGTATTCTAGTTCTTATTAGGCATTTCATAAAAATGGTAATAAATTATATTTAAATTCGGTATATTCGCAGTGAAGAACCTAATATGAAAATATAAATCAATTTTATTCGACGCGCAAATCAAATCTGTATGACATCGAAAAAATCAGTCACCAGCTAATAAATATCATTGATGAATGTAATTTTCAATGATATATTGTGCAAATCCATCATATTTGTACAATATAAAGATTACAAATATTTGACCTGCTATCATAAGTAATATTGTCCATAAACAAATCATTTTTGATGAACGGACGAACGGAGTAATGGCTTACAATTGACACATATTTATGTGGAGAGAATATACGCAGACTGTTAAAATTATTTAAACGCTAAAATTTAGAAAATTTTCCATTTTATACATGATTTGATTTTTACTTCTTATCCTACCGTAAATACATCTTACAGTCAGACACTACTAATCGGCCCTACTCATAACACAACGCGGACTAGAGTCGTATTGGTCTTCCAAATTACCAAGAGATGGCGTTGATCACAATTCCCAAAAGGTACATGTCAAATTCATCTTGTATGATATCTTATGATGGCGAATGCTTGCATTAGTATTAGTTTGCTTTTATTGACAACAGAACTGTTCCCATGCACACTGTAAATTTTCCTATTTTCATAGGATTTTTTTCTTAACAAATACAATGAACCTTTTATTTTTACATCTTATTTAAATAATACGGCTTAAACAAATGTTATACTAACACTGGAATATTTTAAAAATAACTACTATTGTTATTAATTTTAAAAAAAGCAATTAATTACAAAATACAATGAAATGTATGTACCTTATGGTTACTTTAGCTTTCTACCACTAGTTAGCGTGTTGTAATTTTGGAAGCCTAATAGTTTAACTAGAATATGAAAGTTTACGATTAAATTATTTATCGGCTTCTATTCATATCAACTATTGATCAATTTCTAAATACTCAGTTAAGTGTAGGATTTGAATATTCAAAAAAACAAAAATATTAGCATACGAAGCTTAAAATAGATGGATCACTGCAGTAAAATTATAAGCTCCGAATAAAAATACAGGGATGTAAACAGGTACTACAACGAACCATTTGTTTTAAACCAAAAAGGCGAACATGTTTGTAGAAATTTCAAATCCAGTGCCTCTCTGGATATGTATACAGGAACTTTCCTTTAAAACAAACAGCGCTTTTTTGGGCGAACTAATGACTTTCGAGAAAAATGTTATGTTCTAAAAAAGACCAGGAAAAAGGACCCTATTTAATAGAAATAACAAACAAAAAATTAAACCAGTTTTCAAACGATAAAATAAAATTAATTTTTGTTTACATTGCAACCTATATAAATTTTTAGTCCATTAGATAAAGATTTTTTCTCTGATTTCGACGCTAAACTAAACAAATGTTTAGTGTGTTACATAAACGTTGGATTTGTGGATTAAAAATAATGTAAATAAATATAATTCTAGAGTTCGGTTAATTAGAAAATATTTCTCCAGTTTCTTTCTCAAACTTGTTACTATTTGGCTATAGCCACTTAAGCTCTACTGACTGTCAAATTAAATTCTCACTATCTTGTTG
The DNA here is from genome assembly GCA_963942605.1 of Poecilus cupreus. Lineage (NCBI taxonomy): Eukaryota > Metazoa > Arthropoda > Insecta > Coleoptera > Carabidae > Poecilus > Poecilus cupreus. Next base: position 24,066,852 of record OZ012718.1, read on the forward strand.
TATTATTTTCTGAAGAAGTTGCTACAGTAATTGTGACAAAAATAAATCATTTTTAACAAGTAATGAGTCGATCTCGGTGGCGTAGTGGCTATGTCACTAGCCTAGCACCCCAGAGGTTGTGTGTTCGAATCCCACTGAAGAGCATGGTCCTTTGAGTTCACATAATTTCATTATCACCCACTCATGAGGCGGCATATGACCATAGTAGTTAGTCCGCCTCCCATCTTCGTAATAATAATAATAATAAAAACAGCTAACGAAATATTCTTTCGATGCGATTTTGTCATCATTTGCAAGATGCTGCAACTTCGTTAATCATGGCCCCTATAGATGTTAGTGGAGGAAAAACTACAAAGGTAATGTTAAAATGGTGAATAGTGAAATTCGAACTGATGATCTCATGATCCACAGTCTGACGCTCTACCAGGGAGCTAAATGTAAGCATTCTCGCTGTAATTGTGTAATTCATACTTTCCTTAGATGTTACAACGTACTTACATTCTTTATAGCTTAAACAGAGCAGTTGTATTTAATTCTATAAAACAATGAATCTCAAATTTGTCAAGTATCATAATAATAAATAAAAACCTTCCGACTACACTCCAGCAGATGAATTTTCTTATGAATGTTAATTTATGTAAATTGAAAGTACAACGAGAATAAGTTTTGTTCTTATTTGGTGAAGAAGTCGTTAAGTCTGGTACAGTAATTGGATACGTTCCCATCCTACGAAATAATTATGTTTGTTGTACAATGACGTAAACTGCAAGTCATAACGAACATGACAAGGACACGTGATGAGATTGCACGTCGCCGGTAAATCGCACTAATGAGATATTTTGCATCTTATTAGTTTCCTTTCTGAAAATATAACCTATGATCAAGTATACTTTAATGACAGTTTATAAAATAAACATAAAACTTTTATATTACTATTTTTCTTCTGATATTCATTTATTATTTTTAAAGCTTCGTCCAGAGATACAGTAGTTCTGTAAACCTCAAAATAATCTAAAAACAGTTTTCTTTCTGATTTAGTTGGCAAAAATTAGGGATTTCGTAATTTAGGTCGGTATGAGCATTTTTTATGCTCTGGCTCTTATTCTATTTACTGGATTGAATATTAGAATGAACTTTTATATATTTTAGAGCTAATTGTTTAATAGAAACTGAATAAAAGTAATATTTTTAAATGTAATATTCAAATGACTATAGAGTGCGCAACCGATTAAACAATAATATTTATTATCAGGAAATTTTTAAAGAGAAAGTACATTTTTTGTTGGTAATTCCTTTTTTACAACAAGCTTAAGTATACCCAAAGAGAAATCCTGATGATGGGGGGAGGGGGCGTGCAGGAAGATTTTTTCCCATTAAAATTCTCCTGTAATCTGTTCATAGATTGAGTTGACTTTAGAATAGATTCAAAAGTATCTTTATATTCTTCCTTGAAATACACATTTATTGTTACCAACGATATTACTAACCCAAGAAATGGCATAGTCAATATAAGACTCTCTTATACATTAAAACAAAATTTGATTTCTCAATAATTACGTTTGCTATCTGTGAAATGAAATAAATACTCTAATATACATGGAACTAAGGAGATTGTCATTGTTGATTGACAAAACATAATGTCAAGCGACATATTTTCATTAGTTATACAAGAGGTTCGAAAATAATCGTATATGCAGCTGAGAGGACGAGATGTGTTGTCTAGGCAACACGACACCGTAGGTGGAGTTATGTTTCCTATTCAACATATAGAGTCCGCAACTGTATATTCAGATGATTTTCGATGGTCGAGTTGTATATGTTAAGAGCATATAACGAATCAACTGACTATATTACAGCTATTGACATACCTGGGGATGTTTTGAGTATCATAACAGCTGCAGATGTTAGTTTGAAATCGTATCTCGAAGAGCAAATTTATCTAAAGTTAAATGCAGGAAAGTACCCGTTACAATATGTGCATTATCTTGACTCTAATAATGCGAGATATGATAATTATGAATTCACTCTCGCGTAAAAGTTACTTCAACGGAAAATATTGTGTATGAGGGAAAATTAACGATTAAAACATGTTGCTGTAAAACCCATTTGCAAAACAATACTCGGTAATAACAGTCAGGTTCTGTTAACCCTTGTTTTTGTAGTAAAAAAATTGGCAAATATCATATTTGACAGATTTAGGTTTTTCCCTATGGAGGAAAATTCAACGTTATGATTGGCTAAGGTTACTCGTTTGACATGTGAGGGCGATTTTCTATCAACAGCTTTTGTACTTACTGCTAACTATAGGGTCTTGCTTAGATGTGGGTACTACACTACTTGACCTCGCTGTAAAATTTACTGTATTAAATATTCTAATGCAATAAATATATCATTTGAAGATCTTCGGGGTATGTAAGGTAGCGATAAATTTGTTCTTGTGATAAAACTGCCAGAGCACATCGCGAGGAATGTCGTGGCTCGTGACTAGAGATCCTTGAGCCTTGAGCACAGAACACAGAACGCAGAGCACCCGGAGTTAATAATTACCCCGGCGATGTATTACTTGTCAGCTCGCTCCAATTCAATCAAATAATTTATGAGTGAGCAGACAGAGTGAGGCTGAAGCTGAGGGCCGCGTGAGGGCCGCGCTGAGATATTGTTATGGCGTTTGGGCCACTCTGAGGGCGAGAATTTCCGAATCTAAAACCGGAAGTGGGATATTAGGATCAAACACTTGCTAGAGGTGATAGTAGCAGACGTTAGATAATTTCATATGTAATGTAACGTTTACTAGTCATACTCGTACGAGTTCATTGAAGTTGAAAATACCTAAACGTTTTGTTTTTTGTAACAAAGTGATAAGTAGGAATACGATATATCGTTTTACTCTCAAGAAGATTCTGAAATATCAAGTTTCAAAATGTAGTTGTATTTAAATGTATCGAAAGGCACTCTTTGGTTAAATTTTTAGTCACACGTGGTGAGTTAACTTTATTAGATTTTTAGTTTTCATGAAAGAACTTCGAATTTATCGTTGCATATATTCTGAAATATCATCTTGAGGCATCATTTCATTGACATATTTGTATATCCGGGTGAGGCTTGGTTGAACCTAGTTTAAATGGTTTCTAGTTTTATGTAATTTTTGGGCTGGTCCTAGAAGAGTTTCCAACCCCTGCATCTAATCTATACCTGCATATGGGAATGAGATAGCTGGGTACGTTTTGCCAACTCAAAGAAGAGTGCTGTTTTAGCTTTTATAAAATTCAGACGTGTCCTCACGTGTGTAGTGCGACAAAATGTAGAAAGATTAAGTAATTTCGTTTGTTTAGTAACTGTAACTGTAAAACTGTTTTCTCATTTTGTTGTTCGCTTGTAGTGTTTTTAATTATTAAACATATCATTTTTTTATCAGCTTTCAAGTTTGTTTAATTATTATGTCCCTGTTCCACCCTTATTTTATACATCTTTAGCTTGTCCCCCTCGTGTTAAAATTTATAAAGTTGTAAAAATGCTTTAAAAAAATCTCAAATGTTATTATTAAAACAACGTGGATCGTGAAATCCACAGTTCCAATAACACAGTCAACTGTTGTCATTTTAATTTTACCCCTGTGATTCCTCTTCTACTATCATTATTTGAGGGCGTGACTTGACTTCAGGCGCAAAAATATATCAGTTATTGAGATTTGCAAAAGCAAAGTGTCACACAAAATTGATAAATGGCGTTATAATACATTTATTTGTTCTAAATGTATTGACCGGTAGAATAAAGGCGAGTGCATGCAGGATGCAAAGTAAATATTGAATATGGATAAAGAAACATAAGTTTTGTATTACAAATAAAAACAATTTCTGTTATATTAAGGCAAGATTAAGGGTGAGCGATTGAGGACGATTGAAGGAGACTGAGGAATAAATAGATCGGTACCTATATATAATGGTTCGTGCGAGGAATTCACGTGCTTCTATGTAAATAGACGAGACGAAAATGATATGACAGGATAGAAATGTTTCAAGGAGATTGGGTGCTTATGGCTTCGTACTACCCCACATAGCATGGAAACCTTCCAAGGAAGGGTGGTTACTCGATAAGAATATATAGTAAAGATTTTAATTGGTTGTTTTCTTTAAATAAATTATTTTCTTATTTGCAGAAGATATAGAAAATCGTTACCTGTATGCAGAACGAATCTAAGTCCAATTGTAATAAATATGTACTTAAACTACTTCTGCATACAGGTAACGAAATGTTTGAAATACTAAAATAAAAGGATCTCTTTACCTTCCGCATATATACCGGGTGTCTACTTTTTTTTTAATATTTTAATTTCGCTCTAAATTTTTACCTATTAATTTTAGGGTAAAAGTGTAAACAGGTAAAATGTTCAGAGTTAAAAACTGCAGCAAGTGAGCTTAAATTTATTGATGTCATGAGATAGACGTAAAATAAAATGTATAATTTTTAGCTATTTCCAGAGTGCCATGAGAAACAAAACATACAACAGCCGTATTGTATGAGTTTGACAGATGATATTTGACATAGTTTTAATAATTATGATAATATTTAAATTATTTCTCGGTAATCATGGACATATTTACCATTTAAAAAATAATTTGAACAAGTAAATAATGATGAAAACTCTGCTAAATGTCATCTGTCAAACTCAAACAATACGGCTAATTATTCGTTTTGTTTACCATGCATTCTAGAAATAGCTAAACATTATACATTTTATTTTACGTCTATCTCATGATAGAAATGTATCACATCAATAAATTTAGGTTCAATTGGTGCAGTTTTTAATTCTGAACATCTATTTACACATTGCTCTAAAATTAGTAAGTAAAAACTTAGAGCGAAATTAAAATATTAACAATATATTTTCTATAGCTCAAAAAAGAAATAGACTCCCGGTATATATGGAGAGTATAGTCCGAAGGATGTTATTTGGCTAGTTGGCTAGCTATTTTAGAGCGTTAAATGTTGTAAAATCACTATATCACTATTCCAGCTGTGCTGCATCTAAGTAGAAGCATACAAGTATATTTGACAAAACGCATCACAGGAATAGCGGACCAAATTGCATTCCATTTCGTTAGGTTACATCGGCCCAATAATATTGTGACGGATCAAAATTTTTGGCAGTAAGTTTTCAACATTAAGCACATTTGTGGGTGTTTTAGGACTATAATGAATAAAAACTGTTTTAGGGTCGTTTTCACCAACTTCTGTTAAATCAACAGTTAACTAACAGTGAGTTATATTTATTCTACTGGTTATATTAGATTGACATTTCACCAACGTCTTTTGCGTCTCGGTTTGTTAACCGGCGAGTAGTCATGTTTTTAAAATTATCTATTCGTCACCAGATGGCTACCAAGCTAGTATGACTGTTTAGTGCCCTGTTTTATCGATATTTTGGCTTTGAGGAACAACTGACAATTGAAAATCAGTCACATTTTGCAATTCGAATTTTAAAACAAGGTGTTTTCTTTTTAAATTAAATCAAAATGAATATCGTAAAAACAAGAAGAAACAGAGGAAGAAATTAAGAGAAGGAAGAATTATTCAATATTATCGAGAAATATATGCATATAGTGGAGAATAAAAAGATAAATTCCTTTCGGATTTGTTTGGCTAAATTCGAGGTCCTAATAATTCCAATATTTCTTTTAGAAAATCCAAAGGGCATCTTAAAAGCAGTCATCAATCATTACAATCTCTGAAGATTCGTGGTCTCGAGTATATAACAATTTCTTCATCATTGGCTGATAAACTCATCACATTAGAAATTTTATTCTTTACTGCTCAATACATTTTCGTAAAATAGGAGAGCATGTTTGTAACTTTTAAATATTTCACATTTACAACCTATGTTTACAACTTTTGTGTTTATAACCTGGTTAGTGTCAACATAATGCTATTTAAATTAATATAAATTCAATATTCTATAAAAATGTAAGAATTACTTACCAAAGTAATTTTACAAAATAATGTAATAAATTTTGATATATAAGCGCGACATAACAGTAGAATAAATAATTATCCCATCAAAATAAGCTAGGTTATTTTAACTGTCGATTTAAACGACGGTTAGCGTTAACCGAGGTTGGTGAAATGGAAATGTCCAATATAACCTCCGATTAAATTAAACCTACAGAATAAAATACTTAACCGTTATTGGTGAAAACGGCCCTTAAAGGGAAACAGGGTATAGCAGAGAGTGTTTATGCCCGTTCACTCGATAACGCTTTGCAAAAATTTATAGCAGCAAATACTGCGTGCCGTTGTCACACTACCGAAATCGAGGAACCGAGGCGGAATATAACCTCAGCAATTGTGACCGCTCCACAAAAAAAAAAGAGAAACAAAAGATTATTAGATTGTTTTCAAAAATGTATAGCTTTGTCCATTAAAAATATAAAGTTGCATATAATTACGCGAAAAATGGAACACCCGGTAGATAAACTTGTCTTGCAAAATTGCGAATTTTAACGATAGATTTGTCCACGAATCTGTTTAAGAGATTTCGGCAGGGGTTATAATGAATCCATTTCAATCGATCAATGAACGTAAATCGACCGCGATTAAGCAAATATTTAGTGGACATATTACACTGTGTGGATCGACGTAAATTATTTCATAGAAAAATGCCATTGTATTACTAACTTGAAAAATAATTAGTACCTGTCATTGGATTTGTTGTGTGGAATTCAATATAATCTATAAAATATAATATAATTCTATTTTATCCCTCACATTGTTAATTAATTGATCACCCACGGCCTTTAGTGTTCTATATTTCACCGAGATCGTCAATTAATTGATCTATTTCGTTAACTGTGTCATTTTAAATATTTTTCTAAACTTCCTATTTAAACGTCAAAATTAAAATAAATCTTGTTTAGTTTACATTTAGTATGAAACATGTGAGAGAACAAATAATGCGCGAATTCATGTTTGACATGTCAAACTATTTAACAACGATCGTAAACGTTGGATCATAGTCGATATAAGCAATGTGACCATTCATATAAGACAAAATAGGTACTACTGATTTTTGCCATACTCAGGTATCACACTGTATCTGATGGCGAGTGGCGCTTTTTTCAGTTATTTAGATTTTTCTTCAAGAGAACTTCCTTGGAAACCTTGGTAAATTATCTTAAAATGTATTCATCGCAAACACAAAGACATTTGCAACATTTGATTTAAAGTAGGCAGTAAAACAAAACTTAACGATACTGTAATGTTTAGTACAAAGCAGTCGCGATATTTTGGGATGTGTTGTGGGCTGTGTAAGCCCGGCGAGTCGACGAAAATGGAACTTTGCTAATTGGTTTCCGGCAGCTCTGTATAATTATCAACATCGGGGTCCTGCGCTGTTTCGCTGCGCCACGTCTATTCAACGGCTTCGTGTTCGCGTTTCGCTCTGCTTGAATATTTATGACGACCATCCGCACGGTTACTTATATAATTAACGAAGTTTGTTGACAACTGATTAATGAAAACATTGCTGTGATAATACAAGCCCTTATAGTTTTGTTCGCCATTCTTCATTGCTGCTCGACCAGAGAATTATACACCATTGCTGCTTAGACTCGAACACTGACTATTGGTATTGTCCTGTTGTAAATTATTGCGTGTTGAATTAAAGTACATAGTTAATACATTAACTGGGCGACAACTAACAGCGCTTTGAAATAAAATAAATAAATATATCATCACGCTATTTATCCATTTATCGTGCGGAACGCTGCTTAGAGAAGATCTCGATTAGTGATACATTTTGTGCGTGCAGTGTCGTCAAATAACAACCCTTAAAAATTTTAGGGGAAAACGCACATAATACATGTTTTATGTAGCGATAATTAAGAGGGCAGCAAAAATATTCTTCGTTTAAAAAAATGTAATGTGTCCACAACACGTCATTTTTATATAATACATATGAATCTGTATTCGTATGTGTAAGAATTACACTTGTTACTTGTCACATGTTTTACTTATTAAAAAGATGTATCAGTTATATGATTGTTCTCGAATGACATGTTATATATTATATATAAGACTTGTCTAATGCCCAAAATAATTCGTCAAAGGTACATAATAGTTATTTATGTAATAAACGGTATTTGCGTTTATTACGATTAAAGATTTCAAACGATATTAAGAGATTTCAAACTAAGTAAATGGTTCATTGTCAGTTGTTAGTGGAAAATTCCATTTCTTCAGTTCTTCAGTTCAGTTCCCACCTAATCAGCGGATGTCAATATGTTGTAGGAAATATTTAACCAGAGTCCTATGAGAGAGTAGTGCCCAGTTAGAGTTATTTTGAGTGCCACTGTCCCATCCCTAAAGTAATAAATTGTGAACCTTGGGCAGTGAGCAGACACTTGCATTTTGGCTTTTCTTGTGAAATGTTGAAAGAATTTATACACAGTTTTAAGGGCTCCTCTCGATTGTCAATTGCATACATAGTTTTTGTGAAGTTTATTTTGTGAGTTCATGTAAGTAGATTTGAGTTTTATGTATGAGTATTGTTAATAGCAAATGTTATATCAGTTTCGATTTTTGAAAGTTATTGTAAAAGTTAGTGAGTAAGCGATACTTTGGATTATATAGCGTCGAATTATTCAGCTCGTAAAAATATTTGATTTATATAATTTCTTTTGCTTGTTCGTTATTAAATATTATATAATTTTATTATTGTTGATTACGTGTTTGATTCCCGCCTGCGCGCATGTTTCCCGCCAATTTATCAGAAGTCTTTTTCTAAATACTCTTCGGAATCGAGTTAAAATATTCTGTGGTGGCCAGCGACTACGCTACCCTTGATTATTCATTTAATCAAGTAAAACCCTTTCGTATGTTAGTTACCTCTTGGTACCAAGTGCGAGGTACCTGTTACATCTTTGATATAAGTGTTAAAAGTGACATTTTATGAGTAAGTGGGGAAGTTTGTGAAACGAGGCGAAGCCAAGTGAAACAACCTAACGAACGAAATAAATCACTTTTAACACGTCTATCATACAAAATTTTTTCTACGATCTTCCTAGTGAATTAGTAAATACATAAAAATGTTAAATGATATTTTGATAGGTAGGGTTATATTTATTTATCTATAGATACAAAACGTTAACAATGTGTTAAAAGCTTAAAATTAACCCTCTATTCTAATTCTTCTTTTCTTTTTTTATGCAGTTTACATTCATGGCAATCATGTTGTAACATTTGGGAACATTATATACACTTTGTCAATTACCAATTAGGTCATTCCTCCTAATTTGACCAACATAAAAAAAATAATTTGAACTGGAAAAATGATAATTTCAGAAACTGAGATATAAAATGTAAAATTTGAAGGAAGGAGCTTATTACCTACTGATAATTACAGCTTAATACACCTTTACAAAATTTCCAAATTTTTTTTTTATCTGATGTTTTCCTAGAAGAGGTTGGTTATCAAACAATTTTGTATAGTACGCAAAGACGGCCCAATAGACCAAAGTTCTATTGTAAGTTGAATTTGTTCCTAATGTTCCCAACAGTGAACAAAACTTAAAAAAAATATATTTTTTTTATTTTTGGAAAAAAAAATTATGTAACACATTTATTTTAAATATATGAATATTTCTTTTGTAAAGAATAATGTTTTTGAGCCTCTATTAAAAGAAAAATAATTTATGCAATAGAAGGTTAACAATAAAACCACTTTAAGACGTTGTTATGTTACTTTTATCACTAGTGTTAGAAAGTGACAGTTTTAATTTGCTAGATAATCGTTACAAATTGCCACTTATAACAACGGTCGTAGAAGAAATATCCGTATTAACACTATGGATTGCGGATCATAAAATCCACAATTTGATTTCCGCAGGGCACAACGTCATCATTTTATCGTTAAACTTCTACACCTATCCTAATATTTTTGAAAGCTGTTACATGTTACTTAACTGCTGATAATCGTATTTCACGTTTAAAAATGAATTACTCTGCGAACGCAGTGTCCCACACCTAAAACGGGTAAATGAAGTTGTGATACATTTATTTTATTTATTTGGAAAGAATTGGAATAGGTATTGTATCAAGTTTCGTACATAATACGTATAAATAAACTGCCGTATAACATGTAAAAGAAAAATATTCTTTTAATTTAATAACAAATTCCCCCTCAGTAACTTTAACACTTGACGCAATCTCCTGAGAAAAATTACACAAATGTAGCTTTATAGCACGAGCGATATAATTTCACCTCGCGTTCCGGAATGAAAATTAAATATTGTTAGTTAAATTCCGCGTGTGCAGGAGGCGGAGATAGGAGGCAGGGGATGTTTGCACAACGAAATTAACAATCCGTACAACCGCCGTCGGCTCCGGTGGCCCCGGGCTGCCTCCAGTCTCCGGTGAAGCGAATGAGGCGAGTTCAGGCTTGATGAACTCGCTGCTCCCTGCATGCATCGAGAGCAGTGTTCCATATTCAGATCGCTCCGCACTTACGTCTGCCAAGACAAATGTTTGTACGTATTGCTAAAGGAAATGTTTATCTTTCCCAACGGGAACAAAATCACTTGATGCACGGACTTACAATTGCAGTTAAGTAAATTGACCGTTCTGATTTTGAGAATGTACCTATTTGTATATTTATATTCCATTTATAATTAAATAAAAATACGATGTGAGTACCACAAGTGTTTCTTATACATATAAATAAAATAAATATGGAAAAAATATTTTATGTTAGGTACATGATTTTGTAATAGCAATGATAATTTATAAAATATAAATAAACACAGACGACACTGAAAAAATTCAGAGGATGTCAAAATATTTATCCCTCAAAATATACCACGTGTAAGAATTGAAATGTAGCGTATAGGAATTTTAATGCCAAATTCTTATATTTTGCAGCAAAACTTGTTCAAAATTTAATATGCATTTAGTTACATAGGTATATATTATTTCACAATATTTCATTCAAATTAAAATGACTTAAAAATTAAGAAAAATTGTAATACGGACATGGAAAAGTAAACAAAAACGAAAAATATTTGATTTGATTTAAATTGTGAAATTAATGGTTAGTTGTTAGTTTTAAGTTTGTAAATCGGTTGTTTATTAAGACAATTTCATTAGTCACGGGTTACCGAGCAACGAGTGTTTACATTTTTTTCTGCTCCTTTATAAATATATCCCCATTATTTAAATTTTTTGATGACTCTTCTCGACCAATCACACAGCGAGAAATTCATAATTTGCTGTTATTTTAAAGACTTAATGTGGATCACCAAGCTACAGCCGTCTGACAGTTGACATGTAGTCAGTTGCCATGGTATATTGCGTATATTGACGGTTTTCATTGTATGTTTTCAAATAATTTCGACCATTTTCAAAAGTGATTTCCGAATTTACAGGAGTAGAAAATTATATTCGGGATTATGGTCATTATACACTCAGATGATTTGCTTCATCTTCGTGAATAATGACTATCATAATCCCTCATATAATAATGTACTATAAATACGCCAAATTTGCAAAAAAAAATTGTTATCATGGTAAACTTCACATTTAATATTGTGATCCTAATTCATAAATAAAAGTATTTTTTATATTTATTGGATTTTTTCATTATATCGTAGATAAAGTATTGTACGATACACATACGTATCAGGGGATAATTGACCCATTCGTGATTAAAGACTAGCTTTACATACTTGTATCGTAAATAACTATTATTACATTGTTGTATTATTTTTTGTAGACATTTCGTAACAGTGGTTGTAATGATATAATGGCGAATTTGAGAGTTGTTTCCATACCTTTCTATTAAATAAATAAATAAATAAATCTAAAACTGTTTTATGAAATGTCTAAGATTTATCTGTTTTTGTTTATTTTGCATGGCCGTTTCTCTAATAAGTATTAATTTTAATTTGATTGATATATCGTGAAATACTAATATAATATAACCAAATAGACTCTATTGCAAGTATTTTATAATTCTGAATAACTTTGGTATTTACAACAACAACAACAAAAATGCGCAGAAATCTATATACGTCACATTTAAATTCTATGTCTTTTATATTATATATTTAGATTTTAATTTAATTGTCCTCTCTGAGACCATTAATTTGATACCAAACCCGACCAGATTCAAACTTGTAAAAAGCAATTGACGATTTTCGAAAATTTATTCATTATTTTGAGTTTAAGTTTCCTCTCTGATATCTTTAATTTGATATGCAAAACGCATCAAAAGAATAGTGGATCAAATTGCGTTCCTTTTGTTCGCCAAGTTACTGGACCATGCAATATTAACGGTTCTAAACTAATTTTTAAAACGAAGAACTTCCACTTGCATATAGTCACCGCTTAGTTTATTTTAAATTCTCACACTCGACACAGTTGCCAGTTTTAATTTTATCCCTGCAGAAAGATATGTGAGACTTTCAAACGAGACGAAGACCATAACAATAATAATTCAATTTGTAACAGGGAGATCATCACAATGGAAAAATCTCTGAATATATTGTATTTTTCGAGGTATCAAACACTCAAATAACTTCCTGCTCTGAAATCAAAATATTATGATTCGTGTTAGATATGCATCTCTAAAAGCAGAGACATTTTCTATACAGTCCACTGGGAAAAATATGATTAAATATTTATATATTTAAATTGTATTAATGAAATATGTATACGGCAACAAATTGCCCGCGGGCATTAAGGGATCAAGGGGCGTTTAGAAACAATCACGCGAAGATTTTTTTTTCTGTCGCTGCACTATTTTACGTGTGCGGCAAACGATACGTGAAGCGACTCATGCATATTTATGAAACATGTATCATTTCGCGAGGCTAGTGCTGGTGCGCGTTTGCATATGTGTGAAGCAATTATCTCTGCGTGTGGCTGTGTCTGTGCACTAACTTAATAATCCGTATCAGAATCAGGACTAATGAAAGTTCAGTTAATGAGATACGTAATTATAACATGATATGTAAATATGTTATTGTGGTATTATAAGGAAAATTGTTTTACTACATTTCGTGACTAATGAAAACTATTGTTTATAAACAGTTATCTATTCCGAGATTGGAATAATGATTAACATTATTCAGGGTGATAATTAACAAACGATACAGGAATTATTATACTTTGTGGACAGTTTTGAAATAATTTTAGACAAAAATATTTCAAAATATTTTTGGAGAAAAGAAATCCATATCAAAATCTAATTTTATTTATTATTTGTTATTTATTTCATGTAAAAATATGAAACTGCTGACAAAAAAATCGAGACACATTATTTTTGAAATTTCTGTTATTAAAATTGTTTTTGTTATACTGCCAATGAAACTTTTGGTGTATTACGATTTAATGGACTATTAACACGTAAAAAATAGCTTTTTGTACTTATCAGTTTTATTTTTAATGAACAATAATAATTGGATATTACATTTCAAGATTTGCAATAATTAGAGCTATTTTAGTTCTTCTTAACCTTTGTTAAGTTTATATCGGAAGAATTTATTGTCTTATTTTGTCCAGTATTCAACTAAATTTCAATATCTATTAATATTGACCGATGTATAGCATTATGCTGTTTTTCTACACACTAATAATTGTAACTTGCTTCATAAAACATCACACGCATTATTTAGGTATTACAACAATTATGACATTAATAATTACTATTTTTTAAATTGTGTCTCGGATTTTTTATACGCCAGCATAGACAGACCTTTGTATTATTTTGGGAAAACATTAGGAACGATGTTTATTGTGATCTCGCACGACTTGTCACACATTCGATTGTTTAATTATTACACCTAACACATAGTTTGTAAACTTAACCCAAAAAATGTAATTGCCGTCGAATAATTAGAGGAAAGCTATAAACATTTCAAATCAATGCTAGGAATACATACTCCACGGGAAAAAAATTACGAAATATTTCCTACCTTTTCAGTTTTTCATGTATAAACCTAAAACGGATCTCTATTGAAAAAGTTGTTCAGCAGTGAAATATACAGCATAAAATTATACTTTGAATGAATACCCAACTTTTAAATTTTGGTGGTCTTGTACAATTGAAATTGTTCATCAAATAGATTTTTTTCCCCTTTTTTGTATAAAATGCGGTTTGTTGTTTTTTGAATGGTAGTATATTGATCGGTTTTATAGAAATATATTACAGAATTGAAGTAGAGAATTCAGTTTTCGTTGAAACGGACTCTATAGTAATGGAATGGAATTCCAAAACACATATTTGTATAACATAATTTTTATAAAATGTAAAGGATCATTCATAAATAGAATTTATTTTTACATGTTAGTTTTAAGTTTTAAGCACATGTCACATCTTAATTCAAATTAACGCAAAAAACAAGTTAACTAAGTGAATGAACCTTTATATGTATAATGTAACAATAAACTAATTATATTAAGAATTGTTTATATGAAATATGTATTTTTATGTACAATAAATTTTTTTCATAGAAGTACCTACGTATATCTTACTTACCTATTCACACCATATCGTGTATAGCATTTACGCTAATATTGATAAATATTTATAATAAAATACACATATTTGGTAATAAAATACAAATTTTGTGAAAAAAAATCATAAAAAATGAGTACTATTGTACACCGTAATCAGTGTGTATAAACACGAAATTGATGAAAATGTACACTGCAAATAGGTATATTTATTCACTAAACTAAGTTAAAAATGACACTACACTGTGTTCTAATAACCGCAGGTATTTGGTTAAAATAACTTATATAAGTATTAAAAAACTACACGGTGTAGTAATATCTACGAAATAAATAGTGTTAATTATTAACACGTATCTCGGTGTTGTTTATTACCAAATGTCGAAGTGGTAAATTCTACACTACAGCTGGTGGACCTATATAGACCACTTTTAGTGTAAAATTTAACACGGATTTTCTTAGTGTGTACGTTCGTATAATTCGCTCAAGTGATACGAGCAATTTTCCACTACAAATCGTGTTGTAAATAATTAAAATAAATAATTTGTCAATATAATGCTTCATTTTTTAGTTTTACGCGAAAATCGAACGTGGTGGTTGAAGCTAGATTTCTCAATACGAGAGATAAACGAATTATATCGATTAAAATTTTTCTAAAGTCCTGCTTTTACTAGATTCACATGATTGAAGTACATGAATCAATAATTATTTGTTTGTTCTCTTAGCAATTACAATTATTTGTATACAGAATAGTGAATCAGAGAACGCACCAGAGCGTTTTCAATGTTATTTTTAAATTGTTCAATTTTTGGCTTTCCTAATTATTTTATATCAAAAAAGTTAAATAGTTTATCGCCGAGGAAAAATGTCCGCGTTTTCTACATTAATATTTATAATGCTATTGTACCTGAAACCGGAAAAATGAAATATTAGTAATTTTCTTCAAATCATTAGTCCGCCATGACTTAACGCAACAAATAATCTGATCAATCTGAAGCCATATCTCTTTTGTTCCTGGTTCAATTAAGAGGGGAAAAAACCTGAAATTTCTCCAGATTACTCAACGAATAATCTACATTTATTTGAAATCGGCACTAAAGTGCTGAAAAATCGTCATTAAAAGCTCAGAAATCGTCACTAAAGTAACCCATTATACGACAATTTTGGGCAACGCAGTGTCGGCAACCGTAAAATAATTATTGTACAAGTAGGAAAATTTTGACAGATATACGACGTATTGTAGTAAATATATAAGTAAAATAAAACAATATGTGCAAAAAGAACGAACTAATTAATTCCAATGAAGAAATTAAGGCCAAAACACATAATTTTGAGTGTTATTTACGATAACTTCAATGTTCGAGGCTGGCAACACTGAGTGTCAGTTTCAATTTACAACTGACAGATGAATAAACTTAACCTATATAATAATTGTTTTACAGTTTTTTCTAATTATAGATTTCAAATAAACTTTAATATGTAATGCGGCACTGAAGTTCCTTTTTACCACTCACATGGTTTATTTTCCTCGGCCCTACGGGATAAAAAGTAAAACTTCAGTGCCTTGATATATAAATAACTATTTATCAAATGTACATATAGCATTTCCATCGTGTGGTCCGAGTGAATGAAATGCGGATATAATAATAACCTTATCATTTGTAATTAACAGTACGTCCCAAATGACAAATCTGTTCTGCAGGCTGTGGACTTGTGGAAACTTAAATGATGAATTAGACAACATTCCTGTCGCATGCAAAATTTAGCTCCATTTCGTGTGTGTTACAAATTAATGTGATTTTATAATTATTGTAATTTAAAACGAAACGTGCCAAATTTATTCTGGAACAGTGCTGCCACGAAAAATTTATTATTTTTGTCTATACGGTATTATTCTTTTACAACATGCACGCAACAGTGCTGCTCTCTGGGCCTTTATAAAAAATTTAAACGACGAGAATATATGATGCAGAAATTATATTGTGGCGTGAAAAATATTTACTTGCTTTTTATGGAAATGAAGTGATGTGTGTAATGTTAAAATGTTATAGATAATGAAAACGGATTGGTCTACGAAAATAAATGTTACGTAGATTTCAGCGAAGATATGTACAGTTTTGGACATTTGAAGTCAATAATAGATATACATGTTTTATACACAATGAAAAAATATTAAACAGAGGTAATGTTGAACTGTAAATTTACAGATTATATCCCTGTATTATTTACCGTACATCCATACAAAATTTTCAATAGTTGATATGTTTCAGTTCGAACTCAAACAATGTTGTTTGAATTAATTGATGTATGATCTAAATTATTTGTATAATTTTACTCTGTTTACATTATTTAAAATTTTTCTTTCGTGCTTTTTTTTCTGGAAATTCGGTTCGTTCATTTTCCAATTTTGTGTGACATCGGCAAATTCCTTAAAATTCGCAATGCTTATAGTCCCATGGTTTCTGTATTATTAATAATGCTAATATTCATACGAGATGTTGGGATTTCCTGTAGTCATGACATATATAAACAAATTTGTTTATGTATTTAAATAAAACAGTAGTTTAGTATCCTTAAACAAAAAAACAAAAAAATAGTTAAATTAAAGTGTTCTGATATTCTATGAGAATATAGAGAGAAGAATTGTGGAGTATTGGCTATTTGATAATAATACCACAAAAGTTTAAATTTCAATATGAAAATACTAACAAAATTCGATAAATTAAAAACCCTACGGGCTTTCGTGGCTATTGCCTGGCAACAAGTTTTCGAAAGATCTGTCAAATTATTTTCAATTTATTCTCACTCTCTTGTTAAATTATCACTGAAAATATTTGTACGGCTCTTCGTAAAGCTTTCTTATTTATTTAAATTCAGATTGATATACTATGTTATATCGTTTTGTGACCACACCAAATTTTTTATGAATTAAATAAATAAATATTAAAATCACACCATTTATCTATAATTAAGTGTACTATTCTTTATATACACATATTATAATTTCAGCGTAAATTGCATTTACTAGTCGTCAGTTCTCCCAAAAGGTATTAATGGAATTGCTACAAATTTGTGCAAACGTTTCACCTGTTCACTCTTCCCCTAGGTCTTGGCGAACCACATAGGTCGGTTAACCACGCACTAATCCCCAGATTATCGTGGATTACACGCATTTTATACGCATAGAAAGACGAACGCACCTCCACCAAAAGATGCGCGCGTTAACGACAATTGGTTGGTTGGTTTTCATTTCGTTGCAATTCAATCTTCCAAGATTTCATGTAGAAGTAGGAGACAAATAAGTATATTGTTGAGTTTATTTATTAATTTAATTAATTTCGATTGATTACTGTCTCTGTCTTCTATCTAAACTATGGGAGTTATGATTCGAATAAATAAATTTGTGTTTTCCCATATAGGTTTTAAATTGGTCAATAATGAGAAATATGCTTCAATTATAAAAGAACATAAATATGATTTATAAAATTTACATTTATCTAGGTGTAGCTACTTATTGAAGATCTCGGTATGTGTAATATTTTTATACATCAATCATGAAATTGCGACAATCAAAATTTATGATGGAAAGCAAAAATTTCACTTTAGTAATCTAACGTTGATTCATTTGGGAAACATCTGGTGTGGTCACGACATGACTTTCTTTTGCAAATAAACCTGAATTTTATTTATTTAATTATTACATTTAGTATATACTTAACCCGGCAGCGAGCGCGTCTCGGAAGCTAGCGCGTGCTGTCACGGCGTAAAAGGAATAGATTTTATAAGTACTTCAGTAAAAAATAATGTTTATTAACTATTGGCTAATATATTTATTTATTTTATAATTTATAAAAAAAAACAGTTTCAAAACTTAGATTTTATTCATTTTACAATTGCCCGGTTTGTATCTTTTCTAAAATGTTTATGTAAATGTTTCAAAATTATAAAATTATACACAGTGATTTAATTAAACCACCGTGCGATGTCCATAATTTGGTAAATGACCTGAAAATATATTTTCTCCCTTCAGAAAACTTAAATTTGATATTAATAACGAACAAATGACGATCATTCATCATTAATAACCAACAAATGACGGTAATTCTCATCATTGATATTTCAATGCAACTCTCCATTGTGAGATCAAACTCTGATGTGGACATCATAAGATTTTTTGTACGCCTATTAAATTATTTATTTAAATATTTTTAAGTGCCTACTCAAAAAGCAAAAAATGGAGGTGCATAACTAGACGTTATAGCAATTCGGTAAATAAAATTACAACTTTCAATGGCTTACGGTTTTTGAGTGCCCTTTTGGGAAGAAAGATGCACCACTAGATGTTATAACAGCCCTATATACAAAATTTCAAAATTCTACGGTTAAGCGTTTTTGGATTTATGTGAAAAATAACAAAATAAACCTTCGAGTAAAATACCCTTTTGGTCCAGTCGATTACAATCAAAAAGAGTTGTGTAAAACTAGGTGTTACAACAGACCCATGTACAAAATTTCAACATTCTACGGTTAATCTTTTTGAGTTACTGAGATATACATATACGTACGTATATAGTGTATACATAAGGACGTGCATACATACGTACATACGACGTCACGCCGAAACTAATCAAAATGGGTTCAAGGATGGTCAAGTAGATATTTCTGTTGAAATCTGAAAATTGAAATTTTTCACTATAATAATACTTCTTTTCCTTTGTATAAGAAAGTAAAACAAGTGACGATCTTTAAAATTTTAATGTTTACTCTCCTCTTTGAGAACAAATTAAACAGCATTGGGGATTGTCCAAAATTATTTTTAGATATTTTGGTTCAAATCTTCTTCCAGAGACCTATAATATGATATTTAACTCGATAGGATTTAATCAACAGTTATTAAATGTCAATTTTACAAAGTATTATTAAAAATAAAATCAGTTTTCTCCATACTAGAAGCAAATAAAAGAAAATTATTGCAAATAACATTTTATTTTTTATTCACTCAAATATAATTAAGAATTTTTAAATATCTGCTATATACAGAGTGTTCATTTTAAGTGGTACACTATTGCTATTTCGAGAACTATAAGAGCTACGAGGTCGGTTAAATTAGCAAACAATTTCTATATTATAAGACAATTAAAATGAGCGAAACAAGAATGTTTTTAGACCAGCGGTTCTCAAAATGCGAGGTGCAACTTTCTTATTTTAAATGGCAACCTACTTTTTTTTATTTGCTTATTCGATTCAGTATTTTTTTCTGAATTCAATGATGTTCACATGTAATGACCAAATAATACAAAATATTGGAGAAAAATGCAAAATTAAAAATGTATCATTTTTATTTAAATATGGATATACAAGGTTTG
Source organism: Poecilus cupreus (assembly GCA_963942605.1). Taxonomy (NCBI): domain Eukaryota; kingdom Metazoa; phylum Arthropoda; class Insecta; order Coleoptera; family Carabidae; genus Poecilus; species Poecilus cupreus. The sequence continues at coordinate 24,086,720 of OZ012718.1, forward strand.
CCATGTATATAACAAAAGAAATTATCCAATTTCGTAAAGTGTTATTAAATATAAAATTACAATGCCCTTACAATTGACTTATGTAATAGGTATTTTTAAAATTTTTATATGGCATCATGTATTATAGGTGTTACATAACGGCTACAGTTATGACGTAAAGTTTCGGCTATGATACACTACGGTACGTTAAAAAATCTCATTAAAATTATCCACGTTAATCATTTAAACGATGTATCCGTTTTTTTAAACCCACACGGGCCGTTAAAAAATCGCTTTCGAGCTCATACAACTAAAAAATTCATGTGTATAAAAACAAAAATAAAGATAAACCTGAATGCGATTATACAAAGTGCGTAAAATAAAATTAATGACACGAAGTTTAAGCCGCGTTTAACAAGATTGCAGGAGGCTGTACTGTGCGGAATTTATGCACACATGAAGGAGACAGGATGCAGTGGCGTACTGTGCATCCTTCCTACCTTTCTCATAGATTATATCGATATTTCATTATGTTACCAGTTGAATATAATAAAATAATTTTACTTTTATTCACCTAATTAAATAATCTGGAGGGATCAGCACGCACTATCTTGTAAAATAATACAATGTGTGTCAAGGTCCATACTCCAGCGATTACATACGAATACGAGAGTGAAGTTTGGAATCGCGCACCGCCCTTGATGCACAAGATACATTTTGTAACAAGTGCACGGTTATTAATGCGTTACGGACCTATTTTTGGGGTGGTATGACATTAATGACAAATTAGATAAATTATAATGTTTAAAATTTTGCTTAAATATACCGGGTGTTGAATTGAAATATGTAATATAAGGAACACAATGATATTTTTTAATATGTTGATTGTTGCTTCGCTAATTAAATTAAACCAAATGTGTAAATACAAAAAAATGTTTAGAATTAAAACTGCATCTAACATGAATCTACTTGTTGCTTAATTGTTTATTATGGAAGAGTAAGAAACGAACGAAAAACTGATTTCATAAAAAAAAATTACGGTTGAGAAGTCTGTGGAAAACAATGCAACTATAATTATTTGTGTACTAAAAGCAGGGCCGGCGGAAGGCGTGGGTAGTGTGGGTAGCACTAGCCACTTTCCGGGGTGGGTAATGGGGTATTCCTGAATTTTTGAGGCAATTTTTTTTTTCATTAGTAAATTTTATTAGATCTACAATAATCCAAATTTTAGTGAAAAAGCGAAGTATTAAGTGAGTTATTAAATTTATAAAAAAATTATTAGAATTCAAATATGCAAAGTGTGACGTTATCTTGCCTATGATATTTGAAAACTGACATCAGCGCCAAGCGCTGCACGTGTTCGAAACTGTCAAGAAACTTGTTTATATTTCAATTTGTGTTTGTTAGTATATGTTTATCTGAGAATTGCGTGTGATAAAATTTGAAATAATGGAGCCTGGGTTCAAACAAGCAGATTCATCAAATTTACCTGCAATTAACTCTACTATGGTAAATAATTACAAGATGGCAGCACATGACATTTGAAAACCTGAATTTATTTGCACAGATATAACCTTAAAGTTTCATGTCAGTGGTTATTTGTTATCTCGACAATATGTCTGAAAAGAGCAGCAGTAGGCAAGTTTACGTCACGCATTTTAAAGCCGCGAAAAAATTCAGATTTATAATATAAAATTATGAATGAAAAGTAATGTTTCCAAATTATTTATTATATTTTCCAGCCATATTTTAACATAAACTACTATGTGGAAAAATAATGATCGGGGATACAGCCAATAGATCTTTATTTTCTTCAACACCGACGTTTCGACACCACTTGTGTCTTTCTCAGGGCTAGTAGAAAAAGTTTTATGTGATAATTTTAAAAATGCATACAATTAATGCAATTGGATGTTTAAGATCTGTAGAGACAGAATAATCGTCACAAATAAAATATAAAATATATGAGATACGTCAGCAAATTTCTCATGTTACTAATGTAGACCAAAAATATAGAAATCAATTGCATTAATTGTATGCATTTTTAACAATATCACATAAATTTTTTTTTACTAGCCCTGAAGACACAAGTGGTGTCTAAACGTCGGCGTTGTAGAAAATAAAGATCTTTTGACTTTATCTCCGATCAATATGTTTCCACATCACTTCTCCAGTCGAACAATCATCTCTTCATGAACTACTATATCCTATTATTATTTTATGCTAATTTAGTTAGACAGGAATACACCATTACCCTACTTATCTAGTATTCTTACAAGATAAGACTTTTAGATTATTAAAGTTTTTGCGAATTTTTGTCGAAATAACCCACAGTCTGCATGCTTTTTTTTATTTTAAATGATCCTTAGAATACATGGTTAAAGTTTCCTCAGGGGACACTTTCGGTATCCTTAGCATTGTAAGGATTGAAAATAATATTTGTTATTTTTAATTTTATTGCTAATATTTTTCATTTGAAACCCGTTTTCATTTTGGTACGATATTTGATGTAATGGAATTTATTGTATTGCTCAATAAACTTCCACTTGTGGTTTTGAAATTACGACCAAAATCAACTTACAATTCTTAAATTTTCTAGTTGTTCTTTGTTAATTCATGAGTTTTTGAATATACATCCGCACATCTACACATCCAGCCTACGCCACTGGCAGGGCGCTCTTACTCTGCAGAATTTCACAGCTAACAACAATTTGGAATTTGCGGTACGGCCGAGTACAGAACTTTACAACTCGGGGGTGTAATAAAAATTTGTGAAGTGTGTATTGGATTGCACATAAACTTGATTTGGCGCGAGCGTATTTCAAAACTTTTTCTGGAAACTTGTCCATCGGATTTCACTGAACTATTAAATATCTCTCGAAATTATTTTACTAGACGTCACTTCAAGGTTTGCTGCTAACGAAGTTTGGCCTTACTTTATTAATCAATGAAAAACTGAGGATCTATTTGAAATATAAATCTTTGAAATAAAAATACCACAACCCAGTTCTGAAATGTTTTTTTTTTTTTAATTTTTAAATTATTTTCAGAATACGTCAAAATGCTGAAGATGCTAAACATTGTTTTTAAAAGATTTTCGCATCAAACTGATTGTATAATTATTATTACACCTAAACCTTAATAAAAATACTTGTCATTCAAACTTATTTTTATTTATTTTTAACTTACTTGAATGTGTGTGTCTGCATGTTCAATAACTCACGAAAGAAAAAACATATAACTATACAATTATAAGTTTCGTGACAATGCGCGAAAATAAGTTGATTTGGCCGTAATTGCAAAACCGGAAGTGGAAATTTGAAACACAAAACAGTAAATTCAATTCATTTTAAATACAGAAACAGTTACAAAAAGCTTAGCGTTAATAATAATATAAACTTGCAATTGCCTTGCTTCTGTTTCCATTATTTGTGAGAAATTCAAGTATATTCTCAATAATATATACCCATGGACAAAATTATCGAATATTTAATTATGATGAATCAAGGAAAAAGTAAAAATGGTTTTAGTGCACAAAATAAAATTTGCTGTTTCTGAGTGATACTAGGTATTAATAACATCAGAGACTGCAAATTTTATTTTGTGTACCTATTTTGTAAAATAACAATATAAAATTTAATTCAGATTTTTGCAGATAATCTACAGTCACTCATATATGATAAAATTAATGGTTAACTTTGAAATACATACATGTACGAAAGTAGAATTTATAAATTCTATAACATAAATAAAATAAATAAATATATCACGCCTTTTACCCATTGCGGGTGTGGCACTCTGCTTACGCAGATCTCGGTAAGTGATATATTTTTTCGTATGAAGTGCGGTTACCAGCCGTCAACTCATAGTCCCCAAAGATGTTAGTGGAGGGGGAACCACAGAGGTAAATTTAAATTTGTAACTGTCGGCAGTGGGATTCGAACTGAGGATCTCATGATCCACAGTCCGACACGTTACCACGGAGCTATTTACCCCATTAATTCTATAACACTCTTTTGGAAACTACGCATTCAACAACTAAAAATTGTTTTTGAATAACTATCATTCCATACGCCACGTATCGAATAAATTCGACGAATCAGAGGCGCATATTAGCGCGATATATGAATTATCTTGATTCAGTTACTATGGTTACGTCTGTATGTTTTAATTTTATTTATTTGAGTTTCACGTTTTCAACAGTTTTGTAATTGTATTTTTTGTATAATTTCCAAAATCTTGTTATAGAAAGTATAGTCTACAATATGTAATGGAATGGCATATCCCACACTCGCAAACCGTAGTCCTCGCCTTCGGCTCGGAATACAAACTTTTTGCTCGCGTGGAATACGTGCCATTCCATTACTTGTTGTAGAATATACTATTCTATAACACTCTTTTGGAAACTACGCATTCCACAAATAAAAATTGTTTTGGAATAATTATCATTCCATGGAATAAATTCGGCGAATCAGAGCCGCATATTAGTGCGATATATGAAATATATTGATTCAGTTACTATGCTTACGTCTGTTTGTTTTAATTTTATTTATTTGAGTTTGACGTTTTCAACAGTTTTGTATTTGTATTTTTTGTATAATTTCTAAAATCTTGATATAGAAAGTATAGTCTACAACATGTATATTCCACACTCGAAAACCGTAGTCCTTGCCGAAGGCGTGGAATATGTACCATTCCAGTACTTGTTGTAGAATATACTATTCCACGGCCCATATATTATATTACACTTTCAACATAATATACAGTAATGGAAAGTTTATGTTATACAATCGTTCAAAAAGATGAAATTATTTTGCACGCAAGTATTGCTAACGTACAATAAAATAATTCAGCTACCATCGCCGAAATGGTATGACCGTCGATAAAATATAGTGAAAGTTTGCTAGTTGTATGAAATAGGTAATACTCCGCACATCTGCAATCATCAGACAGTTTTTAATTATATTTTCCTCCTATCTTGTTCGTTTACTTCTCAACAATGTAGTAGTAAAAAACCAGTGTTTCTCTCATTTCCAATGCCGCCTTAAATCTCCAGTAGACGTTCCATATTTTGCAAGACGTAATAATAAATTTTGAGGAGTTAAAGTTTGCTGAGCATCTCGGTATCATGCAAACTTGTAGGTGGAAAACTTCCCGACAAGTCGAATTCTATTAAAGTTGCCGAGTTTTACAATGCTATTTGAATCGGATTGACTGTTGTGAGATATTGAAAATTTTAGAGCTAGTCTCAGACTTAAAGAGTGCGGGTAATATTTCTTGCTGAATATGGTTTTAAATATTTTATGAGGCACATAAAATTGGGTTATGATATTTATGAAGGAAATACTGATAGTTCAAATTATACTTGTAGTATTTTGTAAATGGAAATCGAAGGAAATGGTTACAAAATAAGGAATTGAATTTTCTGTATTTCACAACGAAGCAACTTCTCGGAAATTTGATATTCCATAATTCAGACGAGTATCTGTTCTATCAATTAATTGATAACATTGGCTAATAATACCTTCTATTGACAGATGGAAGAGTGAGATTAAGGCCTCCCCAGTTGGTAAACTAAATGTGAATTTCAAAAAGCATTAAAAAGTCAAATGCAAACAAATTTTGTTTTTACTTTTATTTTACTTATTATACGCAGTTTATTACTTTTTGCACGACCGTGGTTTTACTTTCTTATACATAATATAAGAGAGTATAGGAATTAAGAGAAAACATCGACAATTTTTTTTATCGGAAATACATGTTTTGAGATCCTCTAAATCCTATGTTTTACGACAATGCACAAAATTTATTTTGGAACGATAAATTCAATATATTAAAAAAACAGAATTACTTGCGAGAAACAGATTCAAATGAAAGATGCTAATAATGATATTTGAAGTAAACTATAATTTGAATTTTTCTTGTTGTTGCTTTCAATTTTGATAAAACTTAAATATTTTTTAATAGTTCAATATTCATAGTTGAAAAAAAAAAACAATATATTAAAAACAAGTTTCATGAAACAATCTATTAACGTACGAGACAAAGCCTTACGTAGATCGAGTACGATAACCGATTACCTAATGAAACTTACCTTTCATATAATAAAAAAAAAAACAAACTGGGTATCTAATTTAAATTTTTCAAGGAATTTTCAAAAAATTTCTTGAATCTTTTCTTCTTTGGTGCCAAATACAAGATCTCACACAAAAGAAATTTGAACTAAGTATGAAAAATTACTTTTGAGTGGTCGCCAATTATTGTAATAATAGTTAGAATTTAATCGACTTTGGTATCAAACTGCAACTTTCACTCGACCATTGACTTATTTTTAACGAAATGCTGCTTACAGTAAATCATGATATATGACATAGTATTTTTTGAGTCAACTATATACATGTTTCGAGGTCTCCAAATGGTGTGTATTTTCGGAACTTTCATATTCCTAGGATGGACAGATACATTGATATCTATAAAATTTCTTTGCATTACCTCTATTTTTGTTACGCTATGCGTGTAACCCACTCGCCTCATGTCCTTGTTACAGCCATTAGCCGGTGTCCGATAGCTTTGTAGTTGCCAAGTTATTTGTGTACCAACTTGAAATGGTGACGAAAGTGAGTACCGATTCAAATCAGGCCGTGAAAATTTTTTAAACCTGACCGGTATTCGTATTCATGTTCTTTGTCCAGAAGCAATCACTCCATTGCGTTATTCCGGCGTCATTTTCGTATGAGTATTAATTCATATTTGAATAATCATGGCTGCTTAATTGAACTTCCGCTTTTTTTTGTAAAATATCATGTTTATTTCACTCGCCAACAGAATATTAAGTATCCTTTTGCATTGTTTAATTCGTATTCAAAATATATTCCCTAATAGGCTATTACACTGTATTTCTTTATTTAATTTTTCCTTGAAGTACATAAAAATATAAGACCACATTTAAAAGTCCGAGTTAAAAATTTCTCCAAATAAGTGAAATATTAAGGTCTGAATTTTAAATTACATTGATTATGTTGGAAATTTATTATACCAGAAATAAACAAACGGTGGTTCACAGACTTTCGAAAATAATGTTGGGAAAATTACAAAATAATATATATTGAAATTGTAATATTATATTTTATTATTACTGAAATATACTAAATTAATGCAATTAATTTATTTCACTTCTTGTCTCATTTTACAAAAACATTTTGACATTCTCGAAATTAGGTAGGTGGTAGCGCTGGTATAGTACAGTTTTGCAGTGAGTGCTGCATATGAAGCAGCAAACACGCAAAGACAACAAAATCACAGAACCGACGTACCCGAATATGTATATTCATAGTTAAGGAGGAGTGGGAGTAAATACTTGAATCCCATTGGCTATACAGGTCCTACGTCATCAAAAACAAAACATGCCGTATTTATTAAAGGAAGTAATTTATAATTTTAAATATGGAATTTTCCGCATCCTTTAACTCTTATCTTTTATATTTTCAATAAACTTGTACCAGTTTTGATTATGCTGGAATAGCTTACGCATCGTTTATTTTGTACTGATCATTTCAAAACACATGATACTCAAAATAAAGTGTTTGTTTAGAATGCACCCCTTATTCGGTCGTTCGCACCAGCTGTAGAAGCCAATATTACTGTCACCAGAAACAAGTTTAAAATATTTTACGAGCATCTCTTCATCATCCAAATGTTCTTTAAAATCTGGTTTGTTTTGCTAGTAAACGAGATCCGCGTGACAATATATTTATTTATTCTCGTTCGATTGGAACCGTGCACTATTTTACAAATCAATACGAGACATAAAGCAGAGCGGGAACCTTCTTCTTCTTGTTGGACGAATGCAGCGGTAAAATGAATAAAACATTAGTAGGTACACTAGACTAGTAACGGGATCTAGTTGCTGCGCTATTCATTACATGGAGCCGCGGATACAAAATGACGAGTGGCACGCAGCCGAAGCGGGCCTCGCGACATGACGTCACAGAGGGTGACACAAGGTATGGTAGCTGGAGGGAGGACAAGACGAATGCTGTTGATTACACACTCCCCATGGAACATATTTTGGCGCTTATAAATCTAGGAAAATGGGGAACATGGGGAGAGGGTTGACCTAAATTTTGGGAAGTAAAATGCATTAATATCAAGTGTTTCGAAAGCTATGTAAATTGTAAATCCTTTATGAATCAGTATATTATTATTATAGTCTATTCCATAAGACCTATCATTACAGGCAAAAATATAGTTCTGTGATTGGTTCAAGAAATACAGTATACCATACATGCATTTGGCTGTATACGCTAAAATTTTGAACTAATTTATATGCACAACTATACTTCCACCACCAGTTCGTACACTGTTATTAAAAAAAGAAAAAAAGAAATTACTTGGTGGTTTTGGTTTAGTACATCCTTATATATATATATATATATATATATATATATATATATATATATATATATATATATATATATATATATATATATATATATAAATTTCTAATATATACAATGTATAAGCAACAAGATAAAATAAAAATGCAGTGGCCAGTAGGTAATGCTACACCTACATACGAGTATAACTCAAAACAGTAAAGTGTAGTGTGACATTTTAACAGTGTATACAGCAAACCATGAAGATTTGTGTCCTTTTAATGAAAGATCCAGAATTTGAATCTATTACTAATTGTAGATATTTTTTTAGCCTAATATGTATGTTCTGTTACATAAACCTAAGTTGTTAAATACGAACAAATCTGATGACATATCTTCCAGATTAAACAACGTTTAAACAATACAAAAAACAAAATACCGAAAATAGCCCCAGATTAAACTTGTAGTTAACATTATTATGTATCTTATAACAAAATTTACTCTAACTGAATTATTTACAAGTTATTCTGAAAAAAACATTTTACGTCTTCAAGAAAAGTACCACTTCCGGTTGATAAATTACTACCAAAATCTAATCAGCTCGTACACTCGAATTCAAAATATGAAAATTTAAAATCTTTCTTAGAATTTGAGTTGTGGAAGAAAAAATTAATATACTCGCTTCGGTCAACCTTGCGATGGATGATTCCTTTTGATTTGTATGCTATTTTACTCTCAAATAAAAGAAAAATTAAGTATACTCTGGACGCCCAACATAATAGAGTAGATACTTCTCCCACAAATGTGCGCGAAATTGAAATACAGTATTGCTATTGGTAAGTCAGTTTTACACTGATCGACGAACGCGACATCTTAAATCGGTAATTATATATCATGAAGTTATATATGAATAAATAGATAGGTACATAATATTTAAATTTTACTTAATATTTCTTTTAAAATTATGTATATGATAAAATATATTTTGTTTTAGTTTACCTTATATTCATTACAAATAAAACGATTCAAATTTGTAGATTTTTTAAATTTCTAGCATATAAAGCTGACTTACGTACTGCGCAGTATAGACTTTACCCATTCATTTAATTACTATATCTGTTGGGCGTCCAGAGTATAGTATTAAGTGGTAGTCAGACTCGGATGACTGAAAACAGAGTTTAATGGGTCACTTTATTCGTTCAACGTGGAACGTTTAAAGGAACTTATCTTCAAAAAAGTGTTATTAAAAATGAGTATACTGTGATTCGAGTATGTAGTCTGAATTGTGTAGGCTGAGGGTTCGTTTGTGAAAAGTGCAAGCGAGCTCATGTAAGCAAATGGCACATACAAATAATTTGCACATCATTGTTTTAATATTGCTGAAAAATGGTTATTTGTGTTTTTTTTTTTTTGTACTATTCTTAAAACTAATTAGTCAAGAGTAGAGGTGGATTAACCAATGGCGTCGCGTCAGATGAAGTAGGTAAAGAACTACTACACCAACTTTTTGAGAGGATAGAGGATATATATTTTTCCATAATTAGAATTATTGAAACAATAAATTTTCATGTTGAAAAACATGTGAAGAAGTTTTAAAAATTAAAATTAAATTATCACTGATCTACGGCGACCCGCATCACGAGTATAGTGATATTCACCTAAGAATGGCATTCCAATGTGATGACGTCACGCACTTCGTTTATATTAAGTACTAATAAAAATTGAAATTTCGATTGACCGTGCTGACATCTGTTGGCAATGTAGTAGTAATAAGTATTTACAAATTTGTTTCCTTGCGTTGTTCAAATTTCAACATTGTCTATATTTACATTATCAAGTGGTAATTTAATTTATTTATAATAATAAAAAACTAATACTATGTACAAATATTTGATATTCCCTAATCACTTTCACTTTCACTGGTGCTGACATTTACATGAATAATTAAAAATCCAAATCCCAATTTTATTGAATAAGTTCTTCTGTATGTCGAATACTATTAGCCCATATTTTTTGTAGTACCAGTTAGATTATTTGTTGTAAAATGATTTTGTAATGCCCCACATTAATTCTATATCATTAAAATGGCAATGGTATGGTGGTAGAACTGCGTGGCCAGCTTCATTAATTATTTGGTCAATCACGTATACCTTCTCGGGTTTATTCCTGCGGTAAAAGTTGAGGGTTAATAAAAAATCAAATATTACACATTTTAAATGACGCAGACCTTTGCACCTTTACTTAATAAATCAATTTTAAAATTCGTTAAGTTGTACGCAGTGCCTCTGTTTTGTAACCAATCTTGAGTTTTAGCTTTTGTAGAATTTGAATTTGGCATTTTTTGCAATTGTAATGTGACAGTTTTCATAAATACCAATGTGCTATTTTAAGAAGCGTTCTCTAACTATTAAACCATGTTCTTCTAATGATGTTAACAATTGATTTTTAAGCTAAAATTATTAAAGCAAAAATAAATCATCTCCTTTTATGAACCCATTTTTATCACCAGCGTATACCATTATATCTGAAATTAAAAGTTCGTTGTTTCTTAATTTATGAAATACTATACACTAGACTAACTAAAGGAACTCAATAATTTCTGTAAATTGCTTCCTACGGTATGGTTCCTCTTTCTTTTAGGCGATGGCAGAATTCCACTATTCATTTCATTTTGGATAGTAGATACTGTGGTGTGTGACACACCCAAAGCAGCACAAATCCGCTAAGATAATAATAATAACAAAGAATGTATAAGGAAATAGAAATAATAACAGTTACATTAAACTGAAAACATAACCTCATAATATAAAACTTATATCTTCTGCAGAAGAAAATGGAATTAGTGGACCATCTACAAGTTTCTCTTCATGAAAAAATGCCGACGCTTTCAAAATAATTGCAACGTTTAGATAATGTTTTGCCACTCATATTTTTCGTTAAATTTAACACAATCACTGAATGCGAATATAAACACAGTGAATATGCAACTGTCACCTATACGGTGTAAGTAGCGACGTACGTCAACACACGCTTCGTGACATTAGCAACACATCAGACAATCGCATTGCTAATAATGCATGTGTATCACTTAATTCATACCCTTCAGTGACGTCATCAGAATGGAATTCGAAGAATGCCATTCTTAGGTGAATATCACTATAGCTATTGAGCAACCTGAAACCGTGATCAAGTGATGAGTTACAATTATCACTGCACTATTGCGCGCGCATCCTACAGCGTATATACTGTGTTATCATGACAACCCATGCTCTCCCACCACTCATACGACTGGTAGGTGAAGAGATTGCAGTGATCACTGCACCTTGTATTATTTTGCATTATAGACGGTTCATTAAATAATTATTGATATAGCTGTTCATCTGTTGATGTAATTATTTTATTTAAGGTTTCATATCGCAAACTCATTGGCTGTCTGCTCTACGCTACGCTAACGACAAAACCAGACCTGAACGTTGCCGTTCATTTTTACAGCCGTCACCAAGAAAAACCCACCTACGCACTATGGAATGGATTGAAATAAATCCCAAACTAATAAATTTAATTAGAAACGAACAATAATAATTAATATTATTTGCATCTGTTCTATTTACAATATTTTTATAGCTCTTCACCTACTTACCTTTCGTACGAGGCGCCACTGGGATTAACGCCAGTGAACATTGGAGAGACTCGCCTTTTAATTTCCGTTTGCTCTTTCAAGTCTAAGGCAATTTTGAACTAATCTAACGTATGAGTATAAAACGCAGTGCCACCAATTTTTTTTTTTTAACTAGAAGGGACTATAGACCATTAAAGTTTTTGTCATATCAAGAATATGAGCAATAGAAAAATATTCTTACACGATACTGGTTAGACATTATGTACAATTTTAATTAGAAACATTTTAATTTATTTCTTTGTTTGCAAATGATTACATTTAAAAAGTCAATGAAAATATATTTAGTGATCTATACATTTAGCCGAGAGAACTAAAACATCATAAATTGTCCCACTAGTGTGGCTAATTTTGTCTAATTAAATAAACGTAGCTCTTATAATTCTTCAGATCTCAATGATTAGCCTCTAAATTGAAACACTGTGTATTCGTATATAATACCACGCCTGTGTTCAGGTATTATCGAATATTTCCCTAGAAAAATTTCAACCAATCACGTTGCAGTATTTTCTGAATTTCGACCAATGACAATCGAATATAGTGAATATTTTGCATATCGAATATTTGCAAAAGTGCTATACCCGAATATGTATAATAATTGTAAACACAATGAGGAATAGTTTAATTTCTTCGTTTTAAAAGGACAAAAGGGGTAATATCTTAAATTTTTCATTCAATTTATTCAAAAGAATTACTTTCTAAACCCTGTTGACTCATTTTGAACGTAATTTGACAAATGATATTTATCAAAGTCTGACGTTTATGTGACAGATTAAAATAAATATATGTTCAATAATTTAAAATGATGAGTGAAATCTTTCTCGAGAAATATTCGTCTAATATCCCTCGTGCGTCGTGCATGGCAAATACAATCAGAATATTTTCTCTCGTGCACGTTCGTGCACTCGAAAAAATATTCTGATTGTATTTGCCATTCACTTGGGATATAACTACTGAATATATCATGTTATTATTTTGTATAAAACGGCTTATTTATTATTGGAATTCAGTTTTTATGTATAAAGATGTCATGTAATGCCGCACCAAATTTATAATTTTAGTGAGAAAGAAATTTCAGTTTACCACCACAATTAATAAAATGAATTATTTAATTTAAGAGAGAGTTTTATTAACATTTATGTACGGAAAGAGTATACGAGTATATGTATTTCTGTGTGAGCACAACATAATAGAAAACTAATTTAAAAATAAATTACACTGCTACCCCGGTAGATGTGTTAATTTTATAATATTCACAATAAAACCTCATTCCATAGTCGGTGAATTTTTCCAGAGTTGCAAGGAAATAAACTAATTCAAATTTTAACTTTGTCGAAAGTTTAATTTATAAAATATTACAGGGCTTTCATTCGCTAATGAAATTTTCATTCCATTTGAAATCAAATTATAAAATGCATCGCGTTCATATTGATCTGAAATTCTGTTTATTTTGTATTATAAATGAGTAGTGTGCAGGTTTATGTTGTGTGTTTTGCCGGACTAATTTGTTTCATTAATTACCAAATACATTCCATACTTGTACAGCTATATTTCTTTTTCCATTTTTATTTTATTTGATGGTACATGTATATTTAGGGAGGCTCTGAAAATTCTAGATTTGTCCGTCTGTTCGGTTGTATGAGAAAACAAGCACAAATTCAACTACACATATAACTTTAACTTTCTTATACGTAATATAAGGGAGTATAGAAATGCATAGGTATGTGGATGAATAGATGTGTGTCCATATAACTCACGAAACAGTATCAAGAACGGTTAGGACAGTTTACCGGTAAATATTTTTTTTATGTTTATTTAGCGAAATTTAACAAAATGATTTTTTTTGACATTATGATATTTCAGTAGTCAACTATCAAACATATAAATTGTTCTGCGTAATTACTACACCTGAATGAGATATTAATGAACTATTCTGGGTGCTGTAATAGCTTTATTACAGACGCATAATAGAAAAATACAATTTGTAATGTATCCCCTAGTTTTGAGGATTTCAATATTGATTCATCAAAATCTGGACATATTGTACAAATGTAATCCGCACAAGAATAAAAGTTTAGGCGAAAAAATTTCCACGGAAGATGAAATTGCCAGGAATAAATGTTCCACAGGAAGTGAAATTTTCGATAAAAAAATATCATGAAAGTGTATAAAATATCTAAAATATTGTTGATTAGAATCACTACCGTTTATTCCAGTAGTGTGGTAATTTTTTATTTATGTTTTCCAGATGCGTAACTTCATTTCTCTCATTTCTTACTTCCCGGTGGGTGGTGGTGACGCGGCGAGGAGCGGGGCGGGTACATTACGGGCGATAAACAACGCGGCGGCGGCGGCGGTGGCCTAGTACTTCACGTGATATTTATCGTCCTCGGCAGCAGAAATTCGAAGAGAAACGAACAGAGAAAGGCAAGAGAAAGGTTCTCTCGTTCCATGTGAAGTGCTTGGTACCTGTAGGTACTCTGTGCTGATGTCGAGACGGAACAGTAAGCAAAGGAGGAATGAGGAAGATTGGTGATATTCTTTGTTTATAGACACGGTGAAATATAATCGTAAAGATCTACGTTTCATCAATCTTTTTCTCCTTTTACAACTCGATTTACTGAGTGTATGTAGTGTGTATTTATTTTCTACTCCGCTGACACTTATTTAAGAATTATTTCCACTTACTGACGATACATTTTCACATCATTTTCTACCTGTTTTAGTTTTGATGAAACCCAGTTATTTGTAACTATACACAGGAGCACAGGAAATGACATTTTTTACAATTATATGAGACGACTCCGGTTACATTAGAAAAAAATTCCCAATACGTTAGAACAAAATTTGGAAGAAGATATAGTAAAAAAATCAAGCAATAGAGAGTGAGATGGCTTTGGACACATAAATAATGGAGAACATAACAAATCAAATCAGTATTTGAAATCAGCAGGAAGAAGAAGACGATACAGACAAACAAAAGATATAAAGACTGTAACAAATTGATTTAGAGAGCCTCATAAGAAACTATGTTACTCCATATATATTTCAAATACGGCACAAAATAGAATAGTTTCAATTAAAAATTGTACCTAGTTAATAATATTTTACATTAGTTAAATTAATTATTAACTGAAAAATATTTAATAAATCTTATAGATCTTCGAGTAAATATACCACTTCTGCTTGAGGAAGTGCTGTTAAAATCTAATCAGCTCCCAAAATTAAATATCCTATTTCTTAACATGATTACTCCATATAAGAAAATAAAAAGAAAAATGATTGCTAGAAAACAATCGTGTTTTGAGAAACAATTTTCTGATAAATGCATCTCCTCCGGATATGTAAGTCAGGCAGTCCATAGAAAGTAGAAATTGAAGTAGAAAATAAATAGATTAATACAATTAATAAAATAATACTAGATGTTTGGTTCCATGGTTCGGATGATTAAAATATGAGAGCTCATATTCTAGAATTTTTGCTGAATTTTAATTTTGTAATTTATTTTCAAAAAATTACATGTTAAAATATATGTAATAATAACAATATATTTATTTGTTATAAATAGTTCTATACAAATAGATTGGAACATTGATATGTTGTTACAAGTTATATTTATACAAATACATATTTACAATGACTTATTTAAAATATATGTTGAATCATCGGTCTCTATTTTTCATTTTATGCGATTATATTAAATTACCAAAATTTTTTCATTAAAAGTTTACTTTAAATTAGAATGTATTTATCATACATAATAATTTGTGTCACAATTCTGAATGTTTAAATGTTTTTTAAATACATAGTAACCACTATAAGTAGTGGCGCCGAAAAGTAGTATATACAGGCTGTCCCAGATTTAAACGGCCTAACTTAAAATTAAGATTAAACACTTAAAAATAGGGTGACAAGTTCATTTGAGCAAATGTCCGCAAATGCTTTATTCCAGAGATATTAATGTTTTTCTTATTGAGTAGCGCTACTTTAAAAAATCAACTTCATAACAAAATATCCATTATTATCTTATTGAGGTGAGACATAATAATTAAATTAAATTAATAATAAATTGGTTATTACCTAATTTTAATACAAAATTTAGTTTGCTTGCACTAAATGTCAAAAAAAAAAGAGAAAATATCCATTGATAAATTCATTAAATTCATTAATTTAAAGAAATTTTTTCAAGGTGCCATAAAAGAAAAAGTCTATGAAGAACCGATAAATAATTTAGACTCACTACGTAGAAGAATTATTCAAGTTTGCGAAACCATATCTCCTGTGCAATATCACGCAGCAACAAATGCAGTGGCAGAGCATTGTCATGCCTGTTTACGTGCTGCAGGTGAACATTTTGAACAAAAATTATTTAAAAAAATAGTTTTTGAAGTTATGTTATTACTTTCTTATTTTAAACAATAAATTTCTTCAAATTCATTGATAGTTTCTCATTTTTTTCCAGACATCAGTGCAAGCAAACTAAATTTTGTATTGAAATTAGGTGATAAACAATTTATTATTAATTTAAATTATTTATTATGTATCACCGCAATACGATAATATTAGATATTTCATTATGAAGTTGATTTTTTAAAGTAGCGCTACTCAATAAGAAAAACATGAATATCTCTGGAATAAAGCATTTACGTACATTTGCTCAAATGAACTTGTCACCTTATTTTTAGGTGCTTAATCGTAATTTTAAGTTAGGCCGTTTAAATCTGGGACACCCTGTATACCATGTAAGAAAAATGCTCCTCAGGAATAATCATAAATTTCTCTCCTTAATTTTATAATTTCTCTCCCTAATTATATGATATACTATTATATGTTTCTTTAATTATTTTTTTCATCATGTACTTTACAGACCTCTTTGAAAAGTTTCATTGCTGTAAACTCAGACTATACGCATCATCCTTTGACTATAATGGAACACTTTCCAGCTCGGTATTTAAGTAATATACTATTGAAACTCAGAATTTTAACCACACCACGCTTTCAGAACTAGCTACTAGAGGCGCAAAGAGCCTATTTAATGCTAAAATAATTTTATACACCAATTATAAGTCGATTATTATCTCATTGTGATCAAATAAAGTATAGTACACCGTATTCGTATATTATGTGCTGGTTAATTTGAGAGCAAACATTTTGCGCAGTTCTTTCTTAAAATGTATTACTTTCTCTCAAGCATGGGTATGTAAGTCTACATTTTTATGAGTATTGAAAATGCATACATTTTTGCAAAGTAACAAGAAAACTTAGAACTTTAACTTGTAGCCAAATGAAGAAAGTTTTGGCATGTTAAATTTATAAGTATGATGGTGAGCAACTTTAATTTTATTAGTTTGTTGCAAGTTACTTCTTCGAAGTACGAGAAACGGATATGCTGACAAATAAAAACACATGAATAATATTATAACTATCGTAAATACACAAACAAATTCAACAAAAACATTATCAGATAGGTTCATGTGCGGCCAGAACTACATTTAAGGTGAACAAGTGGTCAGCCAGTAAAACTCGAATGTAATATTGTGATATTTTAACGACATATACACTTGCTGACCGATGTATTCGAATCCCGGCTGAACGGGTTCGTACGGCATAACATACAGTGTACGCTTTAACACGCTCGGCCAGTTGAGAATATTAATTTCAATATTAAAGTTTAAAGTAACCTAAAGTAATATTTTTTATTTACGATAGTGTGTAAAATTGATGTTTAGTTGTTAGTTTTAAGTTTGTAAAACGGTTATTTAGTAACAAGATGACATTAGTCACGGGTTTAAATAAATAAAAGCAAATATAAGTTACATGTCATATCGAATAATTAACATTGCTGTGAAACATTCGATTTGCTTTTGTCCAATTAAGCCAACTTTAAAATTAAAGTTTTGTTGGTGCAACTGGCTCTAAAATTTTTAAATACGCCAAATTTGCAAAAATTTTGTTATCATGGCAAACTTCTCATTTAATATTGTGATCCTCATTCAAAAATAAAAATATTCTGTTTGTATTTATTGGGTGTTTTCACAATATCCCCGATAAAATATTGTACGATACACATACGTAAAGCATTTTTTGTCATTAAGCCATTCGTGACTAAAGACTTGTTTCGTAAACAACTATAACGACACAAATAATCAAAGCTCAGCATAATTTGTTTGTAACAAGAAATAACTTACGTTTCGACTGGAAGAAACCAAAAAGACAAATAGGTTTGGAGTGTCGTACCTGAAAAGCAAAATTTTCTTATTAGTATATTGCTATCAACATATCTATATTCAACTTAATATTAAATACAAGTTACAAATAAGTTAAATGATGGTCAAGCTAAAGATGAAAATCAAAAGCAGTTAATTTGGCAATATCTATTTAAAGAAAAAATAGGTTCCTTAACAATTTACTCCCAAACATTTTTACAATCAGAGTTGAAGAAGAGATTAACAAAAGCCGAAACAGATTAGCAAGAAAATAACAGTCGAAAATCGAACTTTGAGTTGCAGTTTATTTGTTTATCAAATCCAGAATACCATTTTATGGTTTTGACAATGGTCTACTGTTTCCATTCGATAATATGTTGGTCCAAATTTGATATCGAATTTTGTGATTCTTCACAATACCTCCTGTTACATATTATATAACGTTATGTAAAAACTGTATGGGTATTTTTTAAATGTATGCCAGCTATATTGTTATTTGAATTGAGTGTATCTACAGAATACTTTATTTAATATGTTCTTAAGGTGCTAAATAATAACTTACTCTTCCTTTTGCTATTGAAATACTCCATACACAGCACACGACACAAATCACTGCAAAGGTCCCCGCACTACTGACTGCAAAGTTTTTCGTGCAGTTTACAGCGCTTTGCTAATTAATAGGTATGAAACAAGTCCGTTGATTGCAAGAATACGTTTTTATTAATAGAAAATAATATTTATTTGAGGTATTATTCCAGAAGTTCTAAAAATTTTATTTAATATTGTATTTTAAATAATTTACAGAACTCTTATAATTTTAGTTTGGAAAAGATTATTAAGCCGAAAAAATTGTATAGGAAAATAGTAATAAATCACTATGCATATATTGGATGACTTGGCTTTAAGTAAAGTGTACACTTCCAACTAAATTTTTATTACAAAATGTAATTATTTAGTGTTAAAATTCTTTTTTATATTCTTAACTTAACGTAACTTCAATTTCAACATGTACTGAATACATTTAAATATATTTTGTAATTTAAATTAGACCTGAAGATGGCTGTAACCACAGCCGAAACGAACGTCAAAGACAAAATAAATTGAAATAAATTTACTTAAAGCCAAGTCATCTAATATATACATAGTGATTTATTACTATTTTCCTCTTATAATTTTAGTTCATTGTTAGACAATAGTTATTTACCTTTCAAGTGGGCAAAGTATAAGGAATTACCCTCGAGAGAAATTTTAGCACACGAAGCCGAAGGCTGAGTGTGATAATTTTACCGAGTGGGTAATTCCACTTTGCCCACTTGTGAAGTATAACGTTTTATCCAACATATCATAATAAATTAAAAAACTTATTAAAGAAATATGATTTGACAGTGATACATGCTTCAAATTTTTTAAATTAAAATGCCAATCGAAGTGTTTGCCAAGGTGTTGTGTGTTATTATTATTGTTATAAATAAAAAAATTACTCAATAGTGACTTTTCTCAAAATTATATCCACTAGTAGATAATGTGTTACTTTCCTTGTTTAAAATCGCCATAGTTATACAATATTTATTGAGAGGTGTTGGATAATTTTTTTTTCATATTCTCGATTATGATCATTTACTGTTCTCGTGTTCCATATTCTCCCTTACAGAAATATATTTATTTTAAAATACTTCCTTACAGAGACAAAATGTATCGACATTGCTATTAAAGCAATCCAAATCTTTCGAGGTACGTGAGTTTGCTATGAACTTTAGAACTTGTATGTAAATTATAAGGACATGAAATGTTACCAATATTTGTTATCGACATGATCCCTTGAACAAATAAATTTATTCAACATTATGTAGTTTTTATGACAGATTTTTCTGGTTTCCCTTCAAAAATAGAACATGACAACAGATGTAAAATAATCTGATGTGATCAGGAATTTCTAAGCGGTACAAAATATAGATAAAAGTTTACATAAAACTTGTATTACTATTTTTCTAATATGTATAACAAAATTTACTTTAACTTATATGTTTTCTGTGATAAATTCTTATCGATTGATGGATGGCTCCCAAAATATATTCAACTTGTAAGATGAGCATATGAAATATACCAGATATCTTCATAAAATATTAAGTTATCGTGCACGAAAAAATTATCACATACATTCTCACCAATATTTTTTACAGAAAATAATATTTTTCTTATACTTTAACAGTAAGTTTTCGTTACTTTTAAGTTAGTGTATAGGTTATTACATCTATGCAAAATAATTTTTATTAATTCATATTTTTTATTGTCCACATATAATAATTTTACACTATTAATATTAAACTTAAATTAGACATGAGGAGAAAATATAAGTTGACATGAACGATTTGCTATAATTTTTTCTTACGTATATCAACCAATTTTTCTCATTGCTTGGTGGTCTTGGTAACTTCCAAGAGGCTGCCTAGATAGCACACGAAGGAATCGTCACCCATATATACCTGTAAAAATAACAAAATCATTTTCGGAGACTTCAAATACTCGTACATTAACAAAAGTAATAAATATAATATATGAAAATAATATTTTTCTTCAAGCGTATTATAATATTCATATTTTGCTACTATTTGTATATACGATATACAAGTTAATCATTTTGCTACCAATACGGCGTTTAACTGGTAGACTTACATCTCATAAAAGTGATGCCCGGCTTAAACCTAACTCTAGTGCTTTGGCTGAACATTTTAATAATAAAAACCATAGAATACATTATGCAGATGTTAAAATTGAACGAAATTTGTCCAAAAGGTGATTTCTTGAGATGGTTCACATTTACAACATTAGTAATACGATGAGTAAAAGGACTGATTTAGATGGTCTGAGCAATATATATTGTTATTTATTAAAAATGTCTATTATAAAAACCTGTAATGTTTACTGTTTTCTGCTTTTTGTTATAAATTTAAATTACTAAAAATTTTTAGCATTTATATTCTAAATATTTAAATCAAGTTTTCAAAAAAAAAAAAAAAATTATTTATGTTATTTGTCAATTTTTAATTTATTTTGACATTTTATTATAATACTTATTTTAATTATTTTGAGTATATTTCCTATTTAATTTAGTATTGAATTATTTATGTTATGATTGACCATTGGAGAAATTTGTATAGATTGTCTCAACTAAATGTAAATTTACTTTACAAATTTTGTTAAAAATATTTATATTTTTATAATTTTTATTACACAGTGAATATGAAAGATAAAATATATCTGAAAGCAATGTATTTGATCACCTACATCGTTTTCGGTATTTATTTTTTTTAAATGTCAACAAACAAAAATGTTTACTTTTATTTTTTATTATGATCAGGAAGATATGATTGTTTTTAAGAAAGGAAGAAAGACAAAAAGAAAACAAACATTCATCAGAAATGTATTCAGGGATGAAATTAACAGTTGTACGTAATACTTGTGTAAATGATTTTCACAATACTAATTTCGAGATTCTTGACCTGACTTCCCTTATCTGAAAATATCTTATTCGAATTGTAAGAACTCATTTACCCAACTTATTACGCATAAAATAAAATTTGGAAGGAATACACTTTAATAAGGATCGACATTCCATTTAGTTTTCCTCAAAAGGCATTGTCTAAAACCCCTAGAATATTACATTTACAATGCTGCATTTCATTGCTTAAAACAGCTTCCAATATAAAATTCATTTCGGAGTTATTTGCACTTCAAAAACTAAAATTCTTTTATATTCATGTACCATATTTCATACGATCTCCGGTCGTTCGCTTCCGCTTGCAGGAGCTCGAAGCTCGAGCATCAGTGTGAATTTATCTTCAAACGAATCTCAAAATAAACTCATGTATTTATGCAGTTAATATTCGAGTGAAGCAAACTTCATAAAGGTTTCAATATCTGTGAGCGCTTCACAATGTCCTGAAACCTGAAACCTGAATTCATTGTCATGTTTGGTAGCGCTGCTAGGTGGCATTGAAGCCGCAATGGCGCTGCAATCACGCAGTGTCCTATCCCGATAATTATTTGAACTAATATGATAAACTTACACTTCAGTTGCGGTACATAACGAAAATAGTTTTGAAATTATTGTAGGTTATTTAAAACTCACAGCATACAGCTTAACTAGACAGGAAGCTTATTAATATGGATTTGTTTGTTCCAAACATACCTTAAACACCAGCATTAAAATCAGGATACTTTATTTAATTTAAAAAATACTGAAAGAGGATTCAGAACACCTCAAAACAAGTATTTCCGCAAAAATCTCCCCATCGAGTTTCGTTGATGATTCCTATATTTTTCTCAAGGTGTGTGAATAGATAAATGTGAGTTCGTTGCGAAATAATTCATGAACAAGTAATGATAGAAGAACGAAGTTTTATAACACTGCGTTGAACAGAGTTGATTAAGAAATATTTTCTACGACTATTGAATAATGCGATATACTTTATGATATATTTTATCCACTATCACACTTTACCTACGAGTGGCAAGTATATCCGTCATGTTTTTCAAATATATTTTAACAGACACAATTTTATTATGTGTAATAATAACTTTTCTATTCATGGCACAATATTAACCCATTAATGTCCATCATATGACATATCATACGTTGAAGATGTCTCATTTTAAGATTAGTTTCTGCTCTGTGTATTGAAATGTAAAATAATTTATACATAATTAAACTTACAAGTTACCAACATACAGAAATATGAATTCAATATTTAATGAAAAATAGTTCTGGGCAATAATAGGTTAAAACGAAAAATAAGTGCTGTAATAGTATATTGAACTACTGGTGTCACAATGACCTTTTTTGTAATACTAGTATTACAATTAGGCATTGTAACACGAGTTGTTCATACTACTTTTCCTATTTCACGTTAATAAATTGAATAAAAATAAAAATAAAATAAAATTGTACGGCATGTTTAATATACCACTGGTCACCAAGGGGCTTTGCCCGCGGGGCCTATCGGGTCCCAGGCCGCAACCCCGACGCAGAGGCTCCGATTCAATAATTTTACGTGAGTAATGACAGCCCCAAGTTTGACAAACTGTTAATTTTACAAATAATAAATTGCTCAAAAACAGTTGCACAAAATTCAATTTTGTAGCATTGTTTTTGAAAAAAAAAAACAGTGTCACAAAATTGAATTTGTGTACGTGAAATAGAAAAAATAATTTGAAGTTTCTAAAATTGTTCACCAGCGCTCCTGGCAGAAGACATATTCAAAATATATCAAGTGGGCACAATATCTAAGGTTACGTTATCTGTATAAGGTTGATATTTTGCAATTTTTAGAATTTTAACTGTATTAGTAAATGCAGCTTTCATCTGAATAGTCGTAGAAAATGTTTAGCTTTTATTCATGAGGGTATATCAATCTGTCAATATATTTTGTAAATTTACTATTTACTTATCGGTATTGTCAGCGAAAGTATAAAAAAAAAATACGCAATACTAGCAAATGATGTTTCGGAAAGTACGTAGATATAATTTCAAATTTTTGAGTTACTAATTTATATATTTGTACTAGTTTAACTTGTGTATTTGATTATCATTATGTAGTTATTATTTTTAAATATTATTTCATAAACTATATGTATAACAAAAATTTAAATTGAAGGTCTGCCTAATTTCCTTGTATTAAATGCTACTGAACTAATAAAAAAAACTATTAATCATCTATTTTTAAAAAATGTTTTTAATTTGACTCATTCTTTTAAAAATAAATTATAAATTCATCGTCTAACGAATACAAATTAGTATATGATTATTTTTACATAAAATGTTATTAGAAATGAATTAATTTATAAATCATCAAAAGAAATTAAAGTATTTTATTTTCATATTTTTTAGGTACTTTTTGTTCCATTTAAACAATTTTTGTCATATTTGGAATATAAGCAACAGAAAAGTTTTTTCTACGCCACTGATTAGACAATGAAAATATATATCTTTTTATTAGAATATTTTTCCTAATATGCTCTTGTTTAGAAATTATTTAATAATAAAATATCAGCGAAAATAAGGTTTTTTTATCTATATCTAGTGTTTTATGCATTTTTTCGGAAAACAAAAACCTCATTAAATTTTTTTACTAGTGTGGCAACTTTGTGTGTGCAGCTCTTACAGTTTCTAATGGTGAACCTCTAAATTGAAATACACTGTATATAAGTGGATTTAAAATGAAATATAATCAATAGATACTTATATGTGTTTTACAAATAATTTCGTTTTTGTTTCATTTCTTATTTATAAATAAATGGAGAAAGTTAAAATTGCGAAATCCCTGTTTTATCGACAAAAATTAACCTGAATACTTCGAATCACAACCACTTTTTCAGTAACCACAACTCAAACACACGTACTACAACAATCGTGGTTAAGGTACGGAATATACAATTCATTGTGTATGTTCCCATTAGTCAGAAAGTCAGAAAAAATAACTACTTACCTAGTAAGTATGAATTTAAAAACAAGCTTTATTTCATTTGAATAATAACATCTCTTAATTCTGAAATAACATCATCTAGGTCAGATTTTACAGTTGAATCAGGTGCATTATATTGCTCAACAATTTCATCAATGTTTTTAGATATCCATTTATTGTGCATTTCTTTATCTGGCTTGAAATTAAGCACATAATCTGTGGCTACATGCGGGAACGCATATAAATAAGCATTTTGGAGTGTTACATATGGCTTAAGATCCTTAACACTGGCTAATAGATCACTCTTTGTTAGAACTTCTTCTGAGTTAACTCCTCCTAGCTGCAGCTCTTTCGACAAACATTCATAGTAGAAATCAAGCAAGCTATCCAGTTTATCGTGCCGAGTTTTCAAAGATGTTACAGAATATACATATTTCAATACGTCGTAGACAGGGGGAAAGTATTTCATAGTTATGAAATCTATCAGTTTCACTTTTGTGCTGTTATCCTCTTGTTTAAACAACACACCTCTTGATGTATCGCCATGACAACAAGCTTTGCGATGTGTAGAATTAACATTGACAAATCTCATTCTTTCTTCAAGTTCGTATACTTTTTCCTTGAATTCTTGTCGGCTTAAATCATTTGTTTCTGGCATGACATCAATGAGAGCTTGGATACATTTGATTGAAGCCAGATCCATTTGTCTTCCTACATGGGAATCATCTTCGTCGGATTCTTCTTTAAAGTGTACTTTATAATCGTCGGTCAGGCGATATGGTTTATTATGTTCTTTGGATTTCCTTTCTTCATAGATGATACTAGCAGCATGCAGTTTAGCTAAATCTTGTAAAACTAGTATAATTTGACTTATATTGTCTTTTGTTTCATCATTGTTGAATCCTTCTTGGTAACAATTCTCTACAACGATCACATTGTCTCCTTTTGATAAATAGAAAGATTGTATGAAGGAGTCGTTAAAATTGTTCTTCTTGAACGCTGGGATAAGTTTTTCATGGAAGAAAATTGCATTTTCAAAAGCACCAACTTGTTTTATGAACTGCTGTTCAAATGCATTTTTTGCTTGTGTGTAAAGAACGAACTTTTTACTCGAAATATCATTTTGGTATCTGTATTTTATGTTCACGGAATAGTGTCCTGTCTCTTCATAAACTGGTTTAGTGTTATAGTTCAACAACTCGACATCTTTATGTCCCAAATAACGTTCTAAAATCTGATTATAATCTTCTATGTTTAAAATATTTCTATACGAGGCACTTGCGTATGTTAAAAATAATAATAATAGTAGCTTCGTGCCCATATTGCAACATAGAACTTAACAAGACGGCCAGTAGATGAAATATTAAACTAAATCCAGTTCACGCAAACGACTCTTATTTATACCTAAATATATAAAATACTAGGAATTACGCTGATGTCATATTATTATGCACTCAATTCTTTTTAAACAAATAATTACATGAAAAACAAGAACGTTTCCGAGATCAAGGTCAAAATTGTATACAATTTTTTTTTTAATTCGTACTCATCATGGTCGATTATATCATATAAAAAAGAAAATAAATATTGATAACTTTAAATTAGTGCACGACAACAAAACAAAAATAAGTTTTTTTCTATTACGGCAGTGTTTCGCAAAGTGTAGTACGTTAAGTTTATACAAGGGCTTCGCAAAGAGAAAAATAATAGTTCTTTGAAATTAAATTACAATTACATAGGAAATAATATAGCAAATATTACTTTTTGTAAATAATTCAATCAATATTCTACAATTTAGAGGCTCACTATTGGGAGCTCAAAAACTATTAGAGCCATAACATCGCGTCGGTTAAATTAGACAAAAGTTGGCAGCCTAATAAATTAATTTAATGGTGTTTTTGTTTTTCAGAAAATTGCATAAATCACTAGAGATATGACCAATAAACGTATTTTAGATGATTTTTATTTTTAAATAATTGCTAAACAGTCGCATATCGAGAATAATATATTCTACAACAAGTAATGGAATGGCACATATTCCACGCGAGCAAAAAGTTTATAGTCCGCGCCGAAGGCGAGGACTACGGTTTGCGAGTGTGGGATAGTCCATTCCGTTACATGTTGTAGAATGTAGACTATACTTTCTATAACAAAATTTTGGAAATTATACAAAAAAATACAAATATAAACCTATTGGAAACGTCAAACTCAAATAAATCAAATTAAAACAAACAGACCTAACCATAGGAACTGAATCAAGATACTTCATATATCGCGCTAATATGCGGTTCTGATTCGTCGAAATTATTCCATACGCGGCGTATGGAATCATAGCTGTTCCAATACAGTTTTTAGTTGTAGAATGTGTAGTTTCCAAAACAGTGTTAACGAAATATTTTACTGTGGCCCATTTTCGAGATATGTCACAAAATTATAATTTTTTTTTAAACGGAATTAATAATAACAAATATCAGCGAATAAGCCAGTTTTTTTTTCTGATTTTAATGTTGTATAACATTGTACACTTCTAATAATTGTTTACGTGAAAATAATTACATACCAACTAATTTTTATTCGCCTGAGGATGAGATTACGAAGTAATTTTCAGAAATAAGCCAAATTACATTTGAAAGAAAAATAAAATTTTATAAATAAATAGGTTATTGTTCACTTAGTAGTTGTAGTACAGGTGAAGGCTCATTTAATAACATACCTATTTCATATATACGATAAATAGTTTCACATGAACGATGAAATAAAAGCTTTTTTCAAGAAAAGTATTTAAATCTTCGTTAAAAATAATTATTCTTTAAATAGAAACTTCTTTTGCAGCTAGCTATACTTTGTTAACTTTTGTTTATTGTATTATTGATAAAACTCTGAGTTCTGTTTCGCAGCAGACAGCAGCTGCTGAGTTGCGATGTTGTTATAGTTTTTGTTAGCAAAAACAAGAAAACTCGGTGTGTCATTAATGTCTCGTTACAGAACCGAATAATCGAGAACTATTAAATAAATAGTACAAAAACCACTATGCGTTTGAATTCTGGGAAGTTTCCTAAAAACAAGCATAAATATTGCAGTAAATAATGACAGACTCATAATAGAAGCTATATAGAAATCTATAAGCAGAAGAATGCAGTGAATCAAAATTAATCTTTTCATTTAGTACTATTAATTTTGATAGCTCTATAAATATATTGAAACATTATTATAAAAATGATACTTTAATTTTTTCGACCAACGGTAACTAAATGCTGTTGCTGTTGATGTATTATAAGTTATATTTACATTAATGGTAGTGGGAAAAGTATGATCCGATTTTTATTAAGGTAATAAAAATAATTGATAATAATTATACAGTTTAAAGTTTCGTTATTAACCTATTCTCGTTCGTAAATATTGAATGTATAAATTGAAGAATGCACTTCTGCCAATTTTCGTCGTTGGTATTTTTCATGACTTTTCTCCTTTCTTATATCATGTATAAGAATGTAAAAATATTTTCGTGTTTACTATTTCTATTTAAAATATTTAAAAAATAATAATAATAATTAAGAAATCATTGTAAATTAAAGAGACTTAAATTCTGTAATAGTATATTATGATACAAGTGTATAAGTAAGCTTTTAAAGCACGTACGACGAGATTAAGAGCACGACGCGAAGCGGAGTGCTTTAAAAGCACGTATACACGTGTGTCATACGCTATTTTTTTTATTATGCCTGCATCATACTCTGGAAAAAACTTAAAAGCAACATTTTGATTTTGATAATTTTACGCGTGTGACATTTGACGTATATCGTTTACATGGAGTTTGGTTAGTATTTATTTTTTACGTTTACAGTTTTGACAGATAATAACAGTAATTATTTGTGTTGTTGCTTAGCAACCTTTAAAGCACGACGTGTTTTAATCCTGCGTTTGTGAACACTGGAGCGTGTTTTAAACATGGATTATGATGCAGGTATAATAAAAAATATTTTATACATGCACTGTTTTGGACAATTCAACTATCTATTCTTAATGAAGAATCATGTAGAATAATTTGAAACCTTGAATTTAAATAATAGATTTTTTTTTCGATCACCGGAAAACTGACTCCTTTGCGGTGTGTTTTTGAACCGCTGTGGTTCTCTTTCACTAACATCGTTGACGGCCGTAACTTGACGGTTGGTAACCGCATTCACGCGTACAAATATGTCACATGCCGAGATCTGCGACTGCTGAATGCCATTTATTTGTATTTAAAAAAAAAAAACTCTAATTATATATTATAGTCCCAGGACTAAGTCAAATTTCTCCACCCATCTTCATGACATCATCTTGACCTCTCCTTGGTGCGTAATGAATTTATCGTTGTTCCAACTCTACTCTAGCGTCCCTACGAACCAGTGCTCTACTACATTAGCCCAGCTCTCTGTGAATTATCTAACGATATAGGGGCCACGCTTCGCGGGATCTGAATGGCGTTATGGTTCCAAACTCGACTGATGTAAACTGTCCTAAATGTTTTTCACACAGGCAATGCCTCGGTTTTATTAGCCGTAATACACAGTTTTCAGCGCCAAAATATTTTTTAATGTCACTTGCCATGCCAAGAATGGTTTTATGGTCGAATTATTATAGTTTTTTCGGGAAACTAAAACTATTAGAGTATGAGACATTATTTTTAATTACTGAATAATTATTTCAATAATTTTATTCTGATTAGCTGCATATTTTGGTTTTAATTATAATATATTTACATTGAGTAAAACACTACGTAATAAGGGACTCGTTTGTAAAACTGAAAATTCGTATTTGATCTTGTATAAGAAATGTGCAGAAGAACGATAATCTACAACGCAGGTTGAACTGAACGTTAAACAATTATATTTGACTCATATTTAAGAGAATATAGAACAATTTTTTCTTAAAATTCGTAGATAATACAAGAAAATTAATAAACTGTTGGAGGCACCACAATACACCATAGATTTCTTATTAAACAATGCACGGACACACGGACCACCACTATCAAGAAACGCTGATCCCTTCTAAAAATTTAGTTTTCAATTATAACACTCAAGAATAAATAAATAATAAACTGAATTTGTAGTTTTGTGTTTCAAACTTTCGCTATCAGTTTTACAAATATGATTAAAATCAACTCAGTTCTTGGTAGTGTCATGAAACTTATAATCATGAATATAAAAAATTACAACTTTAAGGCTTAGGGGATAAATTTAAATTTTTTATATTATTCATAGCTTTAGATTTTCACAATTTATTTTATAATCATAAAGTTTCGTTATTCTGCCTTTTCCGATTCGTGAGTTATTCATCATAAAGACACACACCCAATCCATCCATCCACACACACACATCATTGGGTTATGGTTAAAACGGATACGGGGGACCTAAGAATTTTTATTTTCGCGAAAATCTCGCCATCGATTTTTTCGTGATTCGTATACTTTCTTATATGTATAAAAAAGTAATATGTGTATCAAATGTTTTATGCTCTTTCTAATGTATATACATATTAAGTTGCAAAACATACATTTGAGTCTATTAAACTAAATATTATAAAAATAAATATTTTTGCTTCGAAGATATTAGTGGAGAAAGGAGGCATTTTTGCAGTAAAAACTGTGTTCGTGAATAACCCGGCTGTAGGAATACAATGGGGTATTTCACTTAAGTCACTAAATATCAAACAACTCATATGTATATTATAACTAGACCCAAAAATATTGTACTAGATATAATAGAAGTTTAAAAAATATTATTCATTATTAAGATATTTTAGATTTTGTAAGATAGTAATTTTGACGTCAAAGTATTATGTTTCTACACTTAAGCTTATCTCTCAACACTCACAACATCTTTATCTCTTATTATTGAGCTATTAGAATGTCGAAGTGTCCTGTAGTTGGCATCTAATTTGAAGATTTTTGTTTTGTTTTTGAATTTGTAACAAAATTTCATAAAAAAATAAACATATACAGCAATAAATTAAAAGATCAAAAAGATGCGTCAGATACCAATTTAATTAATTTATACTTCTAATCGCATTGACAAATCGAGTTCAAGTCCTTTCTGATAAATACAAAATTATCAGTTTGCTTATAAAAAAGTGGGAGTCGTAATTTAGGTCAGCCTCTCAAATTACTGATAAAGTGGCAGGATATTTTCTTATTTTATAGACTCAACATTTAAATTCTTTCCGCTTGAAATTTTCAGCAATACTCCCTCCTGAATGGTACCTCAAACAAGCCTGCGGTTTTGTTTCAGGCTTCAAAAACATTTTTATTTAGGATCCGTAAAAGAAAATATTTTCGTCAATTACTTTGAACGTAGCTTCTTTATAATCCAAAAACTCCACAAATATTAAAAACCTTTTACGAGACTCACACGTTAAAAAGATATTATAAACTGTCTCCGTTGCCGGCATATTTCAACAGTAGCGGCAGCGGCAGACTTGAGGCTCCGGGACGTTCAGGAGCGGAACACTGAAACACTTCATAAACAACTCAGCGCTTTGTAATTTCAGCTGGAAAATTGCCGCGTTGCGAAACAAAGTCCCCGCGACACAACGCGTCTTTGAATTTTTTAGCCGCGTACCTTCAAGGGCCTCTAATAGATCTGGTTAACCAAAAAGAGGTACACTCCCCGCAGTAAGTTTATGAGCTTGCCAAACTTGCAAACAGGGTTGGATTCACCGCGAAATTTAGGCAGCAATTTTATTAATTTTTTAACTTGGGACGATTAGCCAAATACCCTGAAGCACATTCAACCAACTATCAAACTATTTCAAACATTCCTACTCTGATACCATTCGTCAAGGTTTATAGAGCGAAACATAAATCCATGACTATTCAACAAACCATCCATTTCGCCAGCATATATTAGTTTCTCTAATCATACTTTCGACATCCGATCAAGTTACACTCCCATTTCGTAACAACGTTCTTCTCAAACTCGCATTCATAGTACACCAACGTATTCCAGATACGATCTCGTCTTGTACGAGTATACCCACATACTTCTCTCAAAGTCCTCATTTCTTCAGAAGTTATACGTCGTTTATGTTTCTTCATTCTAACATAACATTGTACACACTCA
This sequence comes from Poecilus cupreus, assembly GCA_963942605.1. NCBI lineage: Eukaryota > Metazoa > Arthropoda > Insecta > Coleoptera > Carabidae > Poecilus > Poecilus cupreus. Next base: position 24,118,524 of record OZ012718.1, read on the forward strand.
ATCGAGCATCTCTAGAGACATTTACGTCAAGGGCAAAATTACCCAGAGCACCCAATACCTTGCACCCTTACGTATAGTGACAGCAATTTAGATATTTACAATAACAATATTTTTATTAGTAATATGATATTATTTAGATTGTTGTAGCAGCAATCGAAAATAATATTACATTGCTAATATAAATATAAATATTGTTATTGTAAATATCTAAATTGCTGTCAATACATGTAAGATAAATTTTTGGTAATGTAACAATCTATTACGTCCAGGCTTCGAAAAGTGCTATAAAAATATACAAACTCAATTACTTGTTTCAATTTCACGTCATTTACTAAAATATTACAATCAATCACTAAATAACTCTTTTCAAACACCAACACTGTACAATGTATATTTATCGACATTCAACAACAATCTTTCACCAATTACTCGTATGCTTCATAATTGCTCCTCAGTTTCACTCAACACGTCCGTATACATATATACGAAACCATTCACTAATTCTCAAGAAAATATTCGGACCAGGAGCACATAATGATAATAAGAAGTTAGCAATGAGATCAATCATGACGAGAGATTGACCGGATGTGGATGCATCGTAGGATAGCAATGTTAATATTGCTGAGATATTAAGTCTGTAAAATTTCAAATATAGGAGTAGAATAATAACGCAAATCTTCTATGGTTGGATTTGAACAACTTTAGAAAAACAATTGAGAAACACTCTAATGTCATTGTATCATTGCTTCTTTCCTTGTATCTGATAGCAATCATGAAACATTAGCGTATGTTTACAGATGATATTTTTGGAAGAGTGGGAGTAATTCAGTTAATATGGTTTGGATATTTTTAAGGAGTTTTGAATAAAAGGTTGGTGAAACAGTTATTTGAGGGTGAACGATTCTTAGCATTCGAATATTGAGTTGATATTTTATGATTCCAAGTATGAAAAATAGACGTACTTGCATGAATGCAAATGGTGTAAAAGTAGTGTGTCAGGACGCAGGATAGAATATATAGAGGTAATTAATTGCTAAAATTAATAGATAAAAAATATAATCTTCCACTGAATAGTGCCGTAGACAACCTATCGTAATTCGAACATTCAAAACATCAGCATCATTGTTGTAATATAAAAGTTGTCTGCAAAACTATAATTTCCAACAGATTATTGAACACAATAAATTCAAATATGTACTGGGAAACCAAAGACTATTACATACAAATCGCTTCAAACTTCTGTTCCATAATCTAAAAGCAATATTTTTGTCTTACATCCGAATTCACCATTCTTTGCTCAAATTTGATTCTCTGATCAATACAAATTGAAACCAAAAACTACAAAGAAAAAAATGTTGATCTCCAAGATAATCAATAACTTCTTTTACAAAGTAGTGTTGATCAAGGAATCGATCCATATTTTGTAATAATTTATTCTTCCTGTTGTACAAAGAAGTTTTACTATAAATATTTTATAGTTCTCAAGAAAACAATATAAAATTTCCAATTACACTATAAATAATCTATAGCTCACAGTGGAAAGATCCGCATGTATTACTGGTTATAAAATGACGTGGACAAGATATGAAACCGCGGACTCTTACATATACGACAAGCGTTCTATTTAGAATCTAATAGCAGGGATTTTTAATAATATTCTTATTATTTCTCTTAGTTTCACGGACTCCAATTTTTTATTGTAGATCAACACCGGGTCCTATTATACCAAGATCCGTCTCTGTATCCAAAGTCTTGGGAAGTTTGCCGCAAATAAACCAATGACGAAGGTTGGCAACCCTGGGCCCCTCAAGGGGAAAGAGTGGAAGGGAGAAGTCTTAGCGGTGACCCAGTTAACTGTTTTGCTGCAGGCGATACGTAGGACTCCATTAAAAATTTACAAGTACGGGACTGGATGTTGGTATAACATGTTCGATATTATGATTTTAATATCATGGTGGCATTATGCGAGAACTTCGGAATTTCCCGTACCAAGTAAATACATAATTGGGAACAAACATTGCGGAAATGCATGAGTTGTTGCGAAGTGGAAGAAATGAAAATACACGGATTTGACGGGAAATATGTTGGTTGAAAGGTGAGTTAAAAGGTAGAGCTGTGTAGGTGAGAGTGAGGGTGAGCGACAGCGTGGAAGACCAAAGAGTAAATGATTGGATGCGTTTCATATTACGTGGATGAATGAGTACAGGAGTTGTGAAGATTTTCTATGGGAGAAAATTTTGAATTATGAATGGTACCATAGACAAATTATGGATTGTACCTAAAAAAAATAATATTTGTAGATAAATGATTTGTAAGGTAAAATGTTCTGAAACCGAAGAAACAAATAGTACCTGGTCTTCTGATACTAATATGTATAAGAAATTATGTATGATACACCATTTTTCTAGTTATAGCTCCATGGTAACATATCGGATTGGGGATCATGAGATCTACAGTTCGAATCCTATAGCTGACAGGTACCATTTTAATTTTACCACTGTGGTTCTTCCTCCACTAAAATCTTCGGAGAACGTGACTTGGTGGCTGGAAACCATACAAAATAGTATATTAAAGAACTAGTTTCGTCATTGTCATTTTATTTTGCGCGTCGTTACCCAGCCCTTCGAACAAAATAAACAACAATTATCAAACTAGTTCTTTATACTACTTTTTATATTTTGCGCCCTTTTGTTCTTTTATAATAAAAAAAATTCAGGAACTTTGTGTTAGTTGGTGACACTGATGTGACGTTAGAAAATTCGACACCTAACCTTACTTTTGTATCTCTTCTTCTTCTTAATATTCTTAACTTCTGCTTGTAAATTCAAAATTACACAAAAATAACATTCTTACAATTTGTATTTATTCATTTAGCGAAGTTATGACATTGATATTTTTTTAACATATAACATATCAGTAGAGTTACTAATCTAGAAAATATAAATTGTACTGCTCTATTGTAACACTCGACTGAACTGTTACGAAACTCTTTTGGGTGTCGTTACATGTTTATTATTTAAACAAAATATAAAAATACATCACTTAGCAAGATCTACGATACAACATATTTCTTAAATAAAATAAATATAAATAAATATATCATCACGCCTTTTACCCATTAAGGGTGTGGCACTCTGCTTATGCAGATCTCGGTAGGTGATATATTTTTGCGTATGAAATGCGGTTACCAGCCGTCAAGTCATAGCCCCCAAAGTTGTTAGTGGAGGGGGAACCACAGGGGTAAATTTAAATTTGTAACTGTCGGCAGTGGGATTCGAACTGAGGATCTCACGATCCACAGTCCGACACGTTACCACGGAGCTATTTACCCCATTTACATATTTCTTAAAAGTGAATATTATGATTCTATTTCCTTAATAACACATACACACACACACACACACATAACGTTACGCTATATTCCACTCAGTGGGGCTACCATGAACCGTGAAATACAATCAATCTATGCTACACCATTTTCGCCTCGTTCTTCCGCGGACGCTACTGAAGGTGTTCAAACCATCTCAACTGCCTCATTCCCAGTGCCTTAAAAACATTGTTTTCAATCTCTAATCTCACAATCATCGTACACCAACATATTTTGCACACGATTACGTCTCGTATACCTTAACACTCCTTTCAAATACCTCATAATCACGGAGGCATTCCACAACCTTGTTTCACACCGATATCTTTATAAAACAAATCACTTAATTTACCACCCGCTCTCGCCACTTCCTCACTTCTTTCACACAACGCTTGAATCGTTCCCCATGTATTACCATCCCCATCGTACTCTGCAAGTACATCTCACATAGTCTCTGGAAGAATCATACGCTTTCTTTAAATCAGGAAAGACACCTATCACTTTTTTGTCATCAAATAACTTCTCAACAATCATACGAAGAGAAAACAATTGATCCACATAATTTCTCTCAGACACTAAAAGTAATGACTAACATAATTTAAACAAAATTCATTTCTTTCATAATAATTTCGAATAATAATAAATAAACTAGTAGACATTATAATTTAAATAGTTTAATGGAATATGTACATCTTTAGAAATGTGTGTATATACTTGTTCATCAGTAGTAATTAAATAATTTTCGTTAAATCTTAGTTCAAATGTTAGTCAATCTAAATAGATAGATAGGCAGTACAATATTATCGCGACAGAACGTAAACATCCGGAGAAATCGACAACCAGTTCTCGCTCCGCGATTCCAACAAAGGTTATACGAAGATAACGCAATAGGGCTAATCCTGCTTGGTTGGATGCTGCCCAGATTCAACTCCTGCTTATTCCTCCCAAGGGCAAAATAATCCAGGCAAGTATTTGTTATGAATATTTAAAATTATTTTGAAAGTAAATTAAATAATGTTACCTATTTATTTCCTTTTATTTTATTTATATAGATATAATTTAAAGTTTCTATGTAAATGTGATTGAGGGGAGTTTATTAAATGTTTTACTAGTTTTGGTAGACTGAAGTATATACACAATACATTACAAAAACATTTGATACATACATTTACAAGTATATAAGTAAGGTTTTAAAGCACGTAAGACAAGTTAAAGAGCACGACGCAAATAATGAAAAAGAAATGGTTTTAATTTTAAACGAAATGTTATTTTTAATTATTATTTAAACGATTTCATTTTGAATTACAACTACTCCTATTCAAACTCAGTTGAATACTTTGATATGTTCCTTCCAAACTAGATTAATTTTCATACAAGAATATTTATCAAACCTATAAAATCGGATTGGTACTATTCGAATCAATTTTTTCAACTTTTAAGAGGAATCTGTTTGTTCCAAGAAAATATTTTTATCACTGAATATTTCTATCTGCCAATAGAAGTCAGTGTTTGTTAAATTGTATATTCCGTACCCAATAGCAACAACTTCAAATTTATAACGCCCTAGGGTGTTATTTGGTATACATATAACTTAAATGGTCGGACATTAAAAATATTAAAGTTAACTTTGTGAACCGCGAGACAAAGGCAAAGTTTAAGAAACTCTGAGCTACAGAATACAATAACTGATCAGAGATTTTAGTAGGAGCAAGATATCCAGGTTATTAGTTTCGTCCTGTTAAGCCTCCTAGGATGGTTCTGCGTGGTCCTCCTCCCCAAAGAGACACCCTCCCTGTCTACGCATCATAGCAAGATAGCACAGGCGGCAGTTATCCAGCAGTGCCACGCAGGGACTGTTACGAGCAGGCCCAGGACCTCGGGACTGTCGACCACTCTGTGTTTGCTGTTTTATGTTGGCGCTGGCTGATTTTCACCAAGTGATTAGATTGATACTGGGAGTGGTCGAGTGGCCGCTGTCGGGTTTAGCGGTTGATTGTCCGGGTTTATGACTTGACCCGTGCGGAGTTCCTCTACGAGTGTGGGACACATGAACAGATACAAGCAATTGATTTTACTGTGTCTTGTTCCTTTACTGTCTATGGAGAATCGAGATAGCAATGCGTGCTGTGAGATACGTGCGAATGGAGGGTTGAATATCGCTAATTCCAAACGACACACAGCAAATACAACTGTTAAAATAATGTGGCGGCTACAATACGATGTGGGTGTCTTGTATGCTTGCATAGTGCAGATACCATGGAATATTCGGTGGTAAGATTTTCATGAAAATACATATTTTGAAGTCCTTGAACCCTTTTTGATAAAGTATTTATATACAGTGTTTTATTTAAAAGCGCCACCATTGCTCTCTCGAGAAATATAAGTTGGTTAAATTAAAAAAAAAAAAAAATTTCTATCTAACAAGACTATTACAATGAGTAAAATAGTTATTTGTATACTAAGGCCGCAAAATCACTCTTTAGCGTACCGAGAGAAAAATTATCGCCTAGGTAAAGGATTTCGCGGACAAGGTGTATTCACTGGGTGTGTGATGACAGAGACATCCTATCGACCGCATTTTTTATGCTCATGAAATAAGGTTAACTAAAATTTTTCAATGTTTATTGGACAACTTAAATGATTAACATTATTTTAAATGTATAAATCATCAATCATTCTACAAAGATTATTTTTGTAAATTGAAGGAAATATTGTTGGGATGTAACTTAGACTTGAATCCTCTTATGATTTTTTATCTCTAATAAAATGATCAATATAAATAAAATCTATTGGTTTTGGGTGAACCATCAAGACTTTAAAAATATTATTTTATTTTGACACTTATAAAGTAAGGTTATATCATACATATTTTTTACTTTTAACGGGTTTAATCCATTTTTTTTCTTTTTGCTACTTTTCTACTTATACTATAACTATAAAATTTGCACTTACTATTTCTACCTGCATGTTTTCAATTAACTCCGGAACAAGTAGTATGAAATATTTTTAAAGAATTTTTCATAGTAAAGTGAATAACATGAGCATAATTAAATGTTTATTTTGTCCGCTGCTCACACTGCTGTCGATTCAGTTTCCCCCACCACATACTCTGCACCCTGCAATACACTATTTTTTGTGCAACCGTAAAAATATTAATTACTAATTTTTAACAATTTTATTGTAAATGGAAAATGGCTTTGGGATTGAAATTTGATAAACAAAACAATTCGTTTAAAAAAAAATCCCCCTATTTCGCGGCCGTTACCATAATAACACCCACAATACACACCGCGAAATTGTATTTCGCGGTCTGTATTGCGGCTGCGAAATGTTTATTTCGCGTCCGGTTACACAAAAAATATTTTTTTAACAAAAGATTCTCAAAATATGGAATTCAACTCTATTATTTTATAAGGCAATATACAATTTTTTTTTTGTTGCTTTATTAACATATTTTAATTGTTTAACAAATTAACTGATAAAACGAATCAAATTTTTTTTAATGACTATAACCAATATCAACTTTTGAAGGAATGACTGTTCAAATTAGAGCAATACAAGAAATAAAAAAAAATGTTAATATGATAAAAACTGTTACAATAGTTATTTGCTTAACTTGAAACCAAAATACCAGATTTACAGTAGAGGGTGTCGTTTTATTGACGAGGCGATGCTGATGATGAAGATGGTTATGAATTTCTGTGAACAAAAGTGATATAGCCACTACTCTACCGAGATCGCCTGAGATTAATATCAATTTAGTGATTATTTTTAAAACCTATTTTTAAAGTTATCGCCATCACACTGTGTTACTGTGTATTTGTTTAACGGTTGCTGAAAGTAATGTGAAAGGTACATAACAAGACATGTAGCATAAAATTTGTATTTTGTTACAGGATAGTTTATCAACTCATCCCTTCATTTCTCAGAAATGTGCTAGGGTAGACAATATTAAGCATCTAAATCTAGTCATCTTTAGTTTATAAGTTTTATTTGTTTTATATGTTCTGATAGGCTATCGTTAAATATTAGTTACTTATTATAAGGCAACTCCCGCCTAACATGTTAGTTTCAGTAGATTTGTTTCAAATATATGTTGCATTTTAATTGTTGCTGTGGAAGTATTTATATTTTTAACTTTATTAATTTATTTAATGTGTTTCGTTATAGTGTATTTTGATTATTTAAAGATGAGAATTGTATACTTTTAATCTGTAAATGTGAACTTTAAAATTTCCACGAAGTTAAATATAATCATTAATCATACCATGTAGCACTTTCTGCTCTGTTAATAGTTGAATTATTTTGTAGTTTCCCTGATGAAGGTCATAGTTTTGACCGAAACGTGAGATATTTAGCTTTAATAAACCATTTTAGACTGTATTCTGAAGAATTTTTATTTTCAATGTTAAACACAGCAAAATTTATCTAAAAAATCGAATTGAAACATTATTTACATCTAAGAAATAAAATATAAGTAAAACAGAATAAAATATGAGCAACAACAAAAATGATAAAATCAGATATTTTCTGAATTCATCGAAATAATCCTGCAATGAAAACATCTCCAGTTCAACACGAAGTCTCGGAATTTTGCTATTTGAGTCCCACGAACTTCTATTCCAGTGAGCAAGGTGAAAAGAATTTCCTATCTCTGATGAAGCAGGCTATAAATCTAGTCTAATTGACAACAATCTAAAGAATTCCAAGTAGAACATCTCCTTCCAAGTTTACATAGAACAAAAAACTAACAAGAAGAACAAAAAGCCTAAGAAGAACAAAAGAAAGTAAAAACCCGATCAAGCAAAATCCACGCATCCGTAGGTTCGCCAGAGAGAAGACAAATCTTGGAGCGGGTGGACAAGAGCTGGGTTTCCAAACGGTTTCACATTCGGGGACACATTCACACATTCGGTAGATGCACACAATTAATTTTTAATGTAAATTAATGAACGGCAAACCAATAAGCATCTTCGACAGAATTATGTGTTATCTGTACCTATCAAAATACTTTATAAATAGTATTATGCAATTTTGAATTGTACATTTCGAACGAAAAATTAATTATTCTAATACAAGAGAAACAATATTCGGGCGAATTATTGATAGAGTAAATATTTTTATTTGAAATTGGCATTAAATGCTCAGAAATCCTCACTAAAGTAACCCATTACCGTAAAATAATTATTGTACAAGTGGGATAATAATCACAGATATATGACGTATTATAGTAAATTTATACGTAAAACGAAACAATATGTGTAAGAGGAATTAACTAATTAATTACGATAACTTCAAAGTTCGAAGTTGGCAACACTGAGTGTCAGTTTCAACTGACAGATGTATAAACTTAACCTATATAATAATTTTATACAGTTTTTTCTAATTTAAGATGTCACATAAAATTTAAGATGTATCGCGGCACTGAAGTTCTTATTTTTTTAGTTAAACTTCACTGACTTGATATATAAACAACTATCTTCTTCAAACGTCATAAAAGTTCGTTGTTATGTATTTGTATTTAACAAGTAGAAGTTCAATATTGTTTCCTTGGCAACACTTCTACTCCGGCGGAAGATAATATAAAATATTATGAAAAATAGTTAGTTTGTAATTCAATAATTTGACAGTTAAAAATTAAACAAATAAACAAAAATAACAAAACAGTACATTCTATGGCAACTAGAAATACTGGATAAGACAGAATATTTTTTGAAGTTTTGATTCATAAGTCTATTTTCCATGTTTCAAGAAAAAATAGCATGTGTTATTCGGAGTAAATATGACTTTGAATGCTTCGCATGTAATTTTCCGACTAGCTTCGTTCGTCGTTGAAACTTACATGCTCAGCACACAAAGTATCACATTTACTTCTAATAACACAATGTACTATTGTGGAATGTTTTATTCTTTTTATGAAAAATAACTGAAATTGTAGCATAGCACAGATCCTGAAATACAATCAATCTCCGCCAATCATTTCTATCCTAGCATATCAATTTCGCCTCGTCCACTTGGAAAAAGATGATACAATACTATTGAGAATCACTGAGAATCATTGGCGTAGTATTGGGGCAGTACGTGGCGGGGGCAAGTGTCAAGATGGTGTGTAACTAGCCGGAGGATCTCGTGGGATTATGTCGCAATCGCCCGCGCCGCCGATAAAGAAGCGCCCTGATCTATTCACTGGGCGATCGGCGCTAATCCGCAGCTGAACTGACACGCACAGCACACTAGACTAGGAGTTGCTGAGGCTGGCACTAGCGGCTCTGCAAATTGAGAATTTAATTGCACTGCGATTTGCTAAAAGCGAATTTAGTTTTTTGGCTGCGAGATTATCTAAATTATTTCGTTGTATTCATAGCCTTCTTTTAGTAATGTTATTTGTATTCCTAAAACGTTGTACTGATATACGAATATCTGTTTGTTGCTTATTTAAATTGGATTATTGAGAATAACGGGATTTATTTTTATATAAATGTATTTTCAATACCATATTATAAGTAAAAGTAGCGCGCCACATTTTTTGTGATGCCAACATATTATAGGCAAGGAGAATATTGGCATTGTTTGTATCATTGGTTGCTTATATTGTATTTAAAGAATGGGAGATTCCGACATTATAAATAAGAAATTTTAAGTGAAAAAAATATATTAAGTGAGATAATATTTATTTAAATTTTTATTAAATTTTAAGTCATCAGGACTTAACGTTGAAATAGTAATTATCGTATCAAGACATAAGGTCAATAATGCTTGATGTCAACAGTGTGCTGCCGAGAGCCTCCGGCCCAAGGTGTACGTTGATCGAAGGCATTGTTGTCCGTTTAACGCTCGTGGTACGTTCAACGTTTAATGACTAACCAATATATTATTTTATAAACAATTATTATTGTTTTTATCCTATCATTGTGTTTCGTTAGAGAGATTAATCTATTTACCGTCAAAGGACACGCAACGTCTAATTATATTACGTCAGAGAGCCTTCAATAAATTCTAAATTTCAGTACATTAAACGCACTGTATTTTGATCCTTCAGATCCTCAGTTCGAATCTCACAGATCACTGTCGTAATTTGAACTATATCCCTATGGTTTCCCCACCACATCGTTTAGGGTCGTGACTTTACAACATTTTACTCAAAATATTAATTCACTTACTGAGATATTCGACATCAAAGTGTCACACTCAAAAATATGTAAATGGTGTAATTTTACTTATTTGATTTGTAAATAAATTTTCAATTTGAGTTTGATTAGCTCTTATATTTGCAGTTTTTTTATTTAGTGTATTATCTACTTAGATGGGATCTCTTTATATATATTGAATGAAGGACTCGTTTTGAGTTGTTTCTCAGGTACATTGTATGTGCAGTCCATTCATTGCAACATCAAAGAATCAATTCAATGTAGTGTTCATTCAATTGAGTGTTTTTTGTGATAGGTACTATAGATGGAGATTTGATAGATTCGTAAAAAAAATCAAAGACACTTTATCTATTTAATTCATAGGACATTTCTTAAGTCAATTTAATTATATAAGTTGGAAAAAATCAGAAGCAAAAGATTTTTTAATTTTTATTGAAATACGTTTCGAATTAATTTATTTAAATACAGTTCTACAGTGCTTGATCCAAAATCCTTTAATTTTAATATAATTTTATAAAATTTCAAGTCTTGAACGAGATCTCAACACATCTAGTTTATATCATCAACAGTGAAGAAATAAACATGTAGGTAAATCATAGGTTTGTACGTAGTTTACAAACATTAGGTGAGCGCTCTTTCTGGTGATTGCAAATTATTTTACACTTTTAAGTTTTAAGAACAATAGAAGAAGCCAATATACCTAGTGTCTATATTATTTTGAAGCATCAAAAATACAATGGTAAAATTTTCAAATGGGGGTAATTTCTGCTCTATTAGTTTCAGATCAAAACGTCATCAAACAAATCACGACATTTATATGTTTTGGATATGGATGTGTATGTGTGTGTGTGTGTGTTTCTAACATAAAATTATGAATGAAAAATTGTTATTAAATATGTTTTATTTGAAATCGGCACTAAAGTGTTCAAAAATCGTCATTAAAAGCTCAGAAATCGTCACTAAAGTAACCCATTATACGACGATTTTAAGCAACCCAGTGTTGGCAACCGTTAAATAATTATTGGACAATTAGGATAATTTAGGCAGATATATTAACGTACTATATAGATAAATTTGGACGTAACATGCAAGAAGAATTAACTAATTAATTCCGATGACGAAATTGAGGACAAAACACATAATTTAGAGAGATATTTTTGATAACTTCACTTCTCGAGGTTGGCAACATTGTCTGTCAGTTTCAATTGACAACTGACAGATGTATAAATTTAACCTATATTGTAATTTTTTTACAATTTTTTCGAATTTTAGATTTCAAATAAAACTTTATATGTACCTAGGCACTGAAGTTCCTTTTTATCACTCATATGGTTTATTTCCTCGGCCCTATTGGCCTCAGCAGCTAAATACCATATTTGTGATAAAAAATTGAACTTCAGTGCCTTGATACATAAATAACTATTATTGTATTTTACTATTGTATTGTGATATAAATTATGCATAAAAATGATTACTCTGGATAAATTGAGTTATACCGAAAAACCCCATTATAGCTATAGATAGAATAACCCGGTATACTATTAAAACCACCAAAATAAACATATAGCGCGCGTTTCTTATCGTGCGGTTATTCCGTAAAAGTCGCTTTAAATTTTGCTTTACAAATGAACCCTGTTATTAGATAACTTTCAAAATTGTGTTATTCTCATATCAAATGCTAATTATGTCTATTACTTTAACATCAGATAATATAACAAACAACCGCATGTCAAATATATGACCGATAGTTGTAAGGAAATTCCAACTATGATAATAGCAATATCCTAACGCTGTCAAAGTCAGGGAACAACTCCCAGTCCCTGAACTGCATCGTCCGCGTCCCATTCCCGATAACGTGATAACCGGGAATCCACACATCACAAACAACTACCGTACACTGCACTAACATCAAACACTGAATTGTCTTTGTGTCGCATTACAAAACGTGTTTATCTGTTTAAAATATTCAAATTGCATCCTTGATCATACGAGTCAATACCGTATACATTGCTCGTGGTAGCAAATCTGATGCTGATGTTTAATGCTTTTGGACGAATTTAAGCCCTTGCAATTTACGATTGAATGTAATTTTGGATATACAGTTTATTTTTCTTGTGGTGCGGTTCACGACACTATCTTCTTTCTCACTTTTCCCTTCAGCAATAGTGGGAGAAAGTGAGAAAGAAGATAGTGACGTGAACCGCACCACAAGAAAAATAAACTGTACCATGGATCCAATGCTTTCAAAATATTACAATACCTTCAAAAATAACAATACTATAAATGCCCATTTATCGGACTGAAAACAGTCTGGTGAAGAAATAAATGTGATACAGTATGAAATAATAGATATGTATTTATGTAGCAAGTATATAATTCACATTTTTATGTGCCCTCGCATCCTTGCGCTCACTCGGTCCCTATAAATTGTCTCATCCTTAAAACTCTATTATTTGTGTGTTACATACAACATTTTATGTTCGACTGTATCCCTTACAATTTTTTTAATTCAGAATAGCAATTATTATATTTGACACATGACACTGATATGATTATGGACTAGTACATAAAGTGCCGTTGTATGGCCGTTTAATAATATCATAAACAAGTGATTTAATAATAAAAGTCGAACATAATAGTATATTATAAGTGAGTGAAATTAGATATTATACAAAGGTGAGACGCGGTCGAGTGCCAATTCTCCCGAATGATTAATAGCATTGCACTCACGCGTGATATACAACGTTTAATCATAAATTAGCAGCTTTTTATATGATAATAGTTTAAATCTATGTTTGCTTAAAATATATGAAAATGACGTTTTATGAAAAATGAAAACAAATATATTTATTTTTTATAATTCCAAATTTCGATCAAATAGTTTAAGAGGAATCTCTGGCTAGCCGCAAGCGTCAATGCGACTTATGGGTAATAGTAGATTCGCAACAAAATAACAAAATCGGTTTAAAATGAATTTTTTGAAAAAAAATTACATAAAATTTTAATAGCTAAAAGATGTATCTCGTCACGTAAATGGTTGGAAATTACGTTTTTTCACAACATGCCAGGAAACTCCACCGTCCTTCTGCCGAAATATTGAGGAAAATATAGAAGTGTTACCAATATGAACGTTATTTACAAAAGGTATAGTGTAAAAATTATAAATAAATTCCTAATTTAATTGAAAACCCTATTTTAGTGATATACATACCGGGTGTTGACCGCGACCCCGGAACATAGGACTTTAACATGTAAAATCATAATTTCGTAATTTCCTGCTTAACAAATTATATTAGACAAAAAAGGTTCAAATAAAGATGAGAGATCATAAAATTCTACATCAGAATCAATAAACATAATTAAATTTACATGGCCCATAACGCTAGAAATTAAATATGAAAATATTAAAAATTAGCTAAAAAATCGGGTTAGCCTTGGAAATGAAACAAAATTCCTAAAAAAATAGTCAATTATGCAATTTATAATAATAATTAATAAAAAATACAATTTTCAATTCCAATTGAATACAATTTTGTTTCATTTCCAAGGCTAACCCGATTTTTGAGCTAATTTTTAATATTTTCATATTTAATTTCTGGCGTTATGGGGCATGTAAATTTAATTCTGTTTATTGATTCTGATGTAGAATTTTATGATCTCTCAACTTTATTTGAACCTTTTTTGTCTAATATAATTTGTTAAGCAGGAAATTACGAAAGTATGATTTTACATGTTAAAGTCCTATGTTCCGGGGTCGCGGTCAACACCCTGTACTTGATTAATCTTACAATTATGTCTTATATTTTTCTTTTCCTATATTAAATAAATATAAATTGGTTTCTTGGCTGCCTTGCGTCTAATAACCTAACTTTTAACTTGTCAGTTGTGCTGTCGAAGTGTATTTTAGGTCCGAAAAAATCGCTTTTAGAAACATATCATGAAAAAAATGTTGTGTTTAACAAGAGAGGCAAGCCTTTCTTCCACTCTAGTTTCACAAATATCTATTTTCATTTATGTTACGAATAATCAGTCATTGAATTGAGTATAATTTGAACGTGTTTTTAAGCAAAGTATATAATAAAAGGATGAAATATATTATAAATTAAATATCAACGTCAGTAGATTACACATTACTACTAGTAAAAATATTTTATTACTTTTTTTCAGATATTTCTTATAAATATAAAATATGAATAGCGTATTTGAACGCTCTGCGAAGTGGCCATCTCATAAGTGTTTACGATTCAGTATACCATAACACATTGTACAATACTCGACCGTAACCAAAACTTTACATGCTTGCACGGATGATAAGCTTACGTAGTTCCTCGTTAGTTATCGTGTTCGCCAATTACGTTCTCAAATAATGATATCTTGTTTAAAAGACCACCACATAAAATTACTCCTGCGGCTCCTCCATCACTACCATTCTTGGAGGACGTGATTTATTAATTGGTAATATCATAATACCGAGATCTGCACTGAGTAGAGTGCCACCTCAAAATGGATACATTTTTCTTACATCTTTACTTTTTATTTTTTTTTATATCCAATTTTCATTTTCATCTAATCTAAGGTACATAGGTAGATAAATTTGTTGTGGTAGCGACGTCGCCCTGTCACGTTGCCTGGAGCAAACGTCCGGAGTCGCAGCGGTGAGATTGGCCTGCTTCTGTGTAATAGAATGACACATGCACGTCCCAAGCCCCAGGACACGTTCCTGTTGTCTGCTGTCTCCCACCCACTCTCGTAACTTACACACGGCATTCTCTTCTACACGCCGCCTTTCTTCTGCTTTTCATAATTTTTTGCGTATTGATTTTTAGGTTATATTTACCCTGAAGGTTTAGAAGCAGGTTTTTTATTTTACTTTGATGTTTGGAGATTACACCTGGGTTTATAAGTTAAAATTAGGTTTTTTTTAGGAAGTATCATAGCGGAATTAATTTTTATTGATCTTTTCATAACTTTTACGCTTTATTATGTGAGAAGAACTGAGAATGTGAAAGCTGAAAGCATTAAGTGAACATAATTTCCATGTAATTATATATTTTATATTTGTTTGTTTCCCTGTATTATCTGATTCAATCTTGACACGATATAACATGGATTTATGGGTCAAGCAAATATTTACTGGTATTTTTTACCTTAAATGTTAATGAAAATTATCGATGTGCACACAACTTGACTTTTGTACACCTATTAAATTATACAATTTTTTGCAGCACTATGGTTATGGAGATGCCCTTTTGGAAACGCCGATTGCAATGAAAAAGATAGATGCATAACCTAGATCTTATAAATGTTCCACATAAAAAATATCAACATTCTACGGCTAATCGTTTTTTAGTTATGCGAGATACGCACGTACATACATACATACGTCACGCCGAAACTAGTCAAAATGGATTTAGGGATGGTCAAAATAGATATTTCCGAAATTATTCGCGATTAAAATATTTTCTTTACTTCGTACAAGGAAGTAAAAATCTATTCTAATAAGAATCTTGAAAATGTTGTATAATAAGGAAACACACGATTTGGATAACGTCGACATTATTCTGTTAACGCAGCTCGACCGCCTCCATTACAAAAACTATACAAAATGATCATGTCATTCATGTCTGTATATTCTACATTAAGAAAAGTTCTAGGCATAGATGTAAAATGATTAGATACTTTAGAAGTTCATGCTACAGCTACGTCAATGCAACAATGTATAAACAATGGCTACTTACCTAGCATTCTTACTATAATAGACTTTCTTTATTATTAAAACTTTAGCGTTTTCTTGTTGATTATTTCTGAAACGAAGAAGAATTGATCTATAGTCTATAAGAACTTTTTTTATTTAGAATAACCTCTATAATTCTTGGTTAAATTTGTCGGTTTCCTGAGGGGGCAGCCTGTATAAACTGTTATTAAAGATTAAAGCATACAGTGTAGAAACTTTATTAGTAGATAGATTAAATATTTGAACATTATTATGCAAGTTATAATCAAGGTATCAAAGCTAATTACGAGTATATACATACATAAAAAAAATACGAGTATAAAAATTATTTTTTGACGATCCTTAAAACTAATTAAATGCTGAATATTGAGAATAAAGTTCTAGTGTTTATTCCCGGGAATAATCTCTGTAGCTTTTTTGTTTTTGTTGACAGAGACGTCAGATAGTTATTAATAATAAAAGTAAAAAATGAGCAAAAAAGGTAGATTTAGTGGCGTGCCTGATGATGAAATAAAAAAGTAATCTTGATCAATTAGAAAATAATTCTCCAGTATCTTTCTCAAACTTGTTGCAATTTGGCAATAATTTATCGAAAGATCTTTCAAATTATTTTCAATTTATTCTCACTCTCTAAGACACAGAGACCGGTCAATTCAGCGTAATGTAGCCCACCAACTTCTGTGAGGCAGTGGCACCGACTGACTGGACCGGCGGGATGTAAGATCCCAACAGGTTGGTAAATGGAACTGAGAAGTAGCTGAATACATCCAGAATCATCTACCGCTTTTAGACTTCAACAGAAGTAAATATTTTTAAAAAGAGAAAATTGTTTACGAAAATCTTTATATATAAAATTCTGATGTGTGTTCTTAATTCTTCTCCTCCTAAACGGCTTGATTTTGATGATTCTTTTAAACTTACTTGGTCACCTGGGTGGTTCTTAGCTACAGTTGGATTCGGTAGGTGGCGCTGTTGTCAAGATCCAGATTTATTTTAAGTTCCTGACTTATATTCATGATCTATGCATTTGACTATCCAGATGACCCCATAAGTAGAAAATCGGTGAAGTCGTTTAGGAGGAGTCGAATTACAAACACCGGAATTTTATATTACGGCGAAGTCTGTGGCAGGACAACGTCTGCCTACCAGGTCCGCTAGTAATTATATACAATTTCACTACCCGATTAAACATCAAACAACATCCACTGCTTCCCGAACATATATCCTAACAACCTTACTTTCTTTAAAAAAATCTTTAACAAAATTGAAGAGTATATTACGAAGTTTCATCTCCATTTCCATGGCTGATCGCTCGGTAAGCCCACTTGTACACACGTCTGGGAGAGTGAAGGCGATGGTAGGTAGTGTTATGTGCTATATACAGCCGAGGACGGTAAACAGCCCGCGGGAAAGTAAACACATTATCCTGTGCGGTGCTCGCTAACGGACAAGATGTTTATGAACAGTGCGCGTGGTGGTGTGGTGTGCATGGCGCCTCCGCCATTCTACGTCAACACGGAGATGTATAGGTAAATATGAGCGGTGAAATAATTGTACAGACAGTTTATACTTTCACTTGGGGTATTCGTGGTATCTGACCTTATTAAAAACGTGCACAACAAAGCAGATATGTTAAGCTAATTATATTCTGAAAACGTTCACTAATGATTTCTTTCATTCATCCGCTTTACGGGTTTTTATATAATAATTATGGTATCAAGGGAATTATAAGGATGATTTAAAAATAAAGTAGATAGTCGGGATGTAGGTAGCAAAAAAACTCGTACAGTACCGCTAACGATTCGACAATTTTTCCTCATCAGTAACGAATTGAAAAGTATAAAATTACTAAAAAATTCTTAGATAGTTTCAAAATTACAATACAAAAATACACACCGTTTAAGTCTTAAATTTTAAAGTGAACTTTATACTTGTTGTATTTATAGAAAAATAGTTAAAAATAATTTGTTTATCCTAAAAGGGTAAATATTCGTATTTTAAAATCTAGTTTCAAAAAACGCAGCAAAACGATCTTAGAGTGTGTCGTTATCTGTCATGACGTCACATGCCTAGTTCACATAGAACATGTGCTTGTATACCATACGGTTTTCGTGTGTTTTCATGTGTTTTTAGAGATTTATTTGAATGCAAAAGTGATATAATATATCAGGATTTATAAATAAAAATATAAAATTGTACTCAGAATATGGAACATACAGGTCCAAATACGAGTAAACTGAATTATATGACATATACCTTGGTGCAATGTTATATCAGTACCTCTATGAAAAATCCGGAAAAAATATTTATTTCGTTGCCATCTAGTCCGAAATAATTAAAAAGTAGAATATAGAAAATAGACGAAATAAAAACATGCGTGTGAAGTTTTTCTATTTTCCATCTTCTAGAAGTGCATCAGTCTCCGACTACCCTCGTCGTACCAGGGTGAATGGGCCTGATAAAACACTGAATACTGCGTGCTTTATAGTTCACATTAGTAAAGAAAAACTACATTTGTCAACAAAAATTTAATTCTTTAATTAAAGCAATTTAACCAAAATTATTGCAAAAACTACTGTGGAAGAACATTTTAATCTTCTTCTTCATTATGTTAAGGCATATACAGAATATTTTTGTACCAGAACCTATGGTTTACAATCGTCTCGAAGTTACTACTACACTAAAATATATTGCAAACAACGAACTAATAGTGCCCCGGATGACCGATACAGCAAGTTATACGTTTTTTTACGTATTTTACGTATTTAGCATTCAAGATTAATATTACTACTTTTAAATGAAAGTATTACATCGGTCTCCAGAGACCGATAACGCTGTCAACGTGTTAATATAATTATTATACATACAATAACAATCGATATATCAATCAAATTAAAATTAACATTTATTAAAAAAACTGTAATACATTTCAGAAAAAAATTCAGATTTAATTATTATCTTTAGTGTATATATATATATATATATATATATATATATATATATATATATATATATATATATATATACCGTGTGTCCCACGTAAAGGTTGGCATAGGCAAATAACATGTAAAATCAGTTTTTTGTAAATAAAAAGTGTCCGGCAAAAAATTATGCATCCAAATTTTATATCACAATACTGCCAATATCCCTACATCATATTTAATACAGATTACTTTATTTTGATACCGCAATTTAATGAAATTAATAATAATAATTTCTAATTTTCGCCTACTCTTTTTATTGCTGCTGACGTATAGTGCTTGCAATTTGTTTTAAATATTTTAATCTGTCACTGTCATCAAGAATACATTAAATGTCGAGAACCGTGTAAATATTATTAGAATGTATTATGGGGGCGCAGTGCAAGACAAATATCTGAATACACTACAGGAATGAACGCTGAATAATTTCCATCGCCAGAAATTGACAGTGACAGATTAAAATATTTAAAACAAATTGCAAGCACTATACGTCAGCAGCAATAAAAAGAGTAGGCGAAAATTAGGAATTATTATTATTAATTTCATTAAATTGCGGTATCCAAATAAAGTAATCTGTATTAAATATGATGTAGGGATATTGGCAGTATTGTGATATAAAATTTGGATGCATAATTTTTTGCCGGACACTTTTTATTTACAAAAAACTGATTTTACATGTTATTTGCCTATGCCAACCTTTACGTGGGACACACGGTATATATATATATATATATATATATATATATATATATATATATATATATATATATATATTTTCTGTAGAAATTTCGTAGAAAATTGTAATGATACCGGTACGAATTTTATAGTTCATTTCATTCCATTTCGGCCTTTCATCTGTTAAAAAACCTAAAACTCTTTTATGAAATGTCAAATATTTTTCGTTGTTTTTTTTTTTTTTTGTTGCACTTAAAATGTTAATGGAGGCAAAGTGCCCTTAGCTTTTTATTTCACAATACATGAAATAAGCAAATATATTTTTAAATATTAATATAGCCGATCTCGGTAGTGTAGTGGCTATGTCACTAGCCTAGTACACCAGAGATCGTGGTTTTGAATCCTACTGAAGAACACGGTCGTTTGTGATGTTTACATAATTCACAATTCATCCATCAATGAGGCGGTATATGAACAAAGCAGTCAGTCCGCTTTCCATCTTCGCAAAAAAATGAATAAAAATATTAATAGGTTACTCTATTTTTAAAGAATCATAAAAATAAGAAAGCAATTTTACAACACATACTCAGTTCCTGAACAAAGATTAAAGTTCAATAGGTTTTATAATTTTATTATAAATTTAATGGGAACATAAAATGGAACATCATTTAGGTTTATATGAAGAGTATAAAGATAAAATGCATTGCAAACTTTTTTTTACTACAACCACAACATCAATTACATTAGCAAATAATTATTCAAAAATCCGGAATCAGTCAAGCGGCAGTCCAGGCAACAGCGTCCAGACGCCAAAATCCAGGAGGAGCTCGTCCCTGCCAACAGACATTCTATTTCCGGCGGATCCTCTCAGTGCATTGTGCGGATTTAATGTCCCGAAACATTGGTCGTGCTCTCTCTCGCACGACGCTCGAGCCACTCTGCAATGGACGTCATAGTTCAGCGATTTTTGATTCTGAGGCGAAGCGATTCATGTGCAGCGACTATTGACCAGCAAATTGAACGGCCGCGCAGCTGTTCGGCTGTTCTTGTCTGCTGGAGCGAACACAATGAGCGCGGATTGAACACAGTGTGGAAATGGACTTGATCTATGTAACGCGGTAAATGATTTTTTCGCAGAAGACCAAAGTCTGCTTGTGAATGAGTCGGAATTGCCTGCTTTATGTACCGGTCAGAGTTTTCAAGAAATTAAACGAGGATTTGACACATTAATATAATGCTAACTGTGTAACTCAGATTATTTTTTGACGTTTCTTAAAACCAAAGAAATGCTTTATTGTATGTCACGTGTCTGCGTTTTAATCAATCCTGTCATTATTATACTGAGAATAATGCTTTTGTGATTATTCCCGGCAATTTCCTCTGTAGCTTTTTTGTTTTTGTTGACAGATGTCAAATGTCAGATAGTTATCAACACAAGTAAAAATGAGCAAAAAAGATAGATTTAGTGGCTTGCCTGATGATGATATCAAAAAATAACCTAATTAAATATAACTCGAGAGTTCGATAAATTAGAAAATAATTCTCCAGTATCTTTCTCAAACTTGTCGCCATTTGGCAATAGCCACTCAAGCCCTACGGGTAGTAGTATTACTGATAACTAAAATGATTTCCTAATATTAAGTTGGAAAACTTACTGAACTCATATTTGTAAAATTATAAAAGACTTTTGGATTATAGTTCTGTAATAGTATATTACATGTGAGGTGTGAAATGTTTCATTCTAGCTGAGGGCGAAGCCTCGAGGCTCAGATATAGCGCAAGGCTGTAATGAAACTCCCACCGTACTATGTGTACAATTTTATTCACAATCATCTTTAATTATGCAAATTCACTTCTCATTCTACTCGTATATCCAACAAAGGTGATGTATGGTAGTAGTAGTAGTCTATGAAAACAAATATTTAAATTTATTTCAGTAATTTGACATGTGTCATTATATTAGAATTTTATATTACTTTATAATAAACATGCTTCTATTCAATATTAATATTGTAATTACTGATGTTTTATTGTAATTATAAGTTTTATCAATATGTTTGACAGCACTGTTAAACTTACTTTCAGAGATTTATGACTGTGTTGCTAGGCAGTTGTATATAAATACTTCTCACCCATGGGATAAATCTGTCACTTCCCACCCAAGAGGTTGTCACATTAGTAAGAAATGACGTATTTCTCAACCTCTAACAGGTTTGGAATTGTCATATTACTATAGTGTTTGAGAACAAAATATATTAAAAAAAGTTTAAATATAGTTAATTAATAATAAATGTAATTTATATAAAATAATTGTAATAAATATTTTACTTATTGCTATGGTTACTTGTCTACTTGTCAATTTAATTTCTTGAGCTTAGATTTTGAAATTTAATCCCTCCGAAATTAAAAGTGATACTTCAGTCCACGATAAGGTAGAATAAATTAAAGCATTTAAGCCCGGAAGTGCAAAAACACTTCTTCTTTATAAGATTATGGTGTTTTCGATGGGCTCATAATATTTATTAATAAACAATTAGACATATTCTATAGATTAAATATCTCGCAACCGATTTTTTCATGATTGCTATGCAGCCTTATGTTACGTATGAGAAAGTAATATATCATATAATGAAATCATCTTCAGCCTTCAGCAGAGCTACCATATCCAAGGAAAGATATGCCCATGTATTATCTATAATTCACATTTTAAAATTTATTGACTTTAAAAGGTTTTGCAATAAATTGAAATGTCAGGTCATATTTACTTCCCATTTGCCGTTTTTAATGAAACACCTATTAAATATTTAAAGGGCGATCAAAATTTAACGGCATACCTAACGAATGATGTGAGAGATAACAACTCTGTAGTTATTTCATTATGCAAAAATGGCAAACACATTAGAAAGAGCATTAAAGTATAAATATACTCCTGCTGTACGATTCTACGTGGCCATTATATTACTCGTACGTCATATATTTCAAACTGGGTCAACCCGACGAGGACCCTGGAAGCGTCGCGGCGCGCCGTCATACGAGCTTTACGGTCGTATGTTTTATGCAATTGAAGTCCTGGATTGTTGCAGGGTAGGCGACTCTAACAAGCTGCATAGAATAACTTCAACAAAAAGACATATTCAAGAGAATATTCTAGAGATCATAATGCTGACAGCTAGATGTCTGCATACCAATCGACAGATCAAACAAGCTCAGCTTTCTACCACCAAACTATCTTAAAGCAACTAAAAATATTCTGTACCGTTGCTGAAATACTTGTTTTGGGCTCCAAAGATGAAATATACGACGAGGTCATCAAATGAATTTCTTGTACATTTCAATTTGTTTATTGTATAGATGTTTCAGTTAAACGTTTGTTCTCATAGCAACTATAATTTTTCAATATACAGGGTGTAAAAGAAAAAAGAACACTAAATGTAAGCACTGACAGATCTCTTTAAAAACAACAATATTTCTTAATAACTTTTCTTCTAAATTATATGGACAGATGAAGCCAATTTCTCAAATAACGGCATGTGCAATACAAGAAATACACTCTTCTGGAGCCGTGAAAATCCTATTACACTTCGCGAAAGAGGTTCTCAGCAAAAATTTAATATAAAAGTTTGGTGTGCGATATTAAATGATAACACGTATGTTTACATGTACGAAGGTACACGGACTGGAGACAGATATTTAGAAATATTAAGAAACATGCTGGACATCATTTTAGATGATCTGCCACTAGCAGATTTAGGAAATATTATTTTCCAACAAGATGGTGCACCAGCACACTATTCTCGTCAAGTTGTTAATTTTTTAAATAATAATTTTGCAAATCCGTGGATTGGCAAACATTGTCCCATTCCGTGGTCCGCAAGATTGCCGGATTTTTCTTGTGCGGCTACGTTAAAGATGAAGTCTACAAAACAGTTCATCCAGATGTTCAATACTTAAAAAATGCTATAGAAAATACTATTAATAATAATAAGAGTGCACTTTAAGAAGAGTAAGAAATTATTTGCTAAAAAGAGTACAATTACGTATTATTAACAACTGAAATAATTTTGAACAATATTTGAATTAATTTTATCTTTTTCGTAAAAAAATTTCAATTTTTTTGCAACAACACTCTTCTTTGTATCATTAATTTGAAATAATAACATTTCTTAATTGCATTTTTCTCAACATATTAATTATGTAAAACTAATAAGTGTTATATCGTTGTATGCAGAAAAAAATACTGAATCGAATAAGCTAATAAAAAAGGTAAGATCTAATTTAAAATAATAAAGTTGGGTACCATATTTTGTGAACCACAGGTTAATAAAAATTTTTGTTTTGTTCATTTTAATAGTCATATAATTTGTAAATTGTTTGCTAATTTAACGAACTTCGTATCTCTTATACCTCTCAAGATGCCACCTTGTGCATGTAGTATAAACATAGTCTGCAGACATATACCAAATTTTTACACATTAACGTTCTCTAAATTAATCAACTTTGATATGACTCCAAACAAACACAGCAAAATAATTGTGTTACACATTATTATTGGCAGGTAGTCGTTCCTTTCCCGGGTGTAAGGGTGATAATTGCTCGTGCACATGCGCGTAACAGACAATCCAAGCTGTCACAGCCAGCTACAAAAGGAAACACAAAACAGTCCATTCTACGTTCGAGAACAAAACAAAATATCGTAATTCAAACGGCAACTGTTTTGATGGAGCCGAAACGAAGGCGATGCTACGAGGAGATGTTAAAACATGCCATGTGGGGGAGTGTGGCAGTAGTGGGCCTCCAGGGGGTGGGGGCAGGGGCTCCCTACGGCGAGCTTCAAAGAGGAGAATAACAAAAGCGCAACGGAAGTGCAAAGAGCGAGAGGACGATAAACGACTGGGGGACAGACGCTCGCAGGGGGATGTGTGGGGTGTGTATCAGCAGTGGTGGCTCGTCACTTCGGACAAATTAATTGCTGGTATAAAAATTATGATCCATTAGAAGTAAAATTTTAATGATACTTTTAGTGTTAGTTCTTTTTCTCATATTGTACTTCGTGAATTAAATCAGTTCCTCTGATCTTTATGCAGCGCGCCACTTTTGACAGAATATTTTCAAAATATATCACTTTTTTTTATGGATGGTACCTCAGAAAATTTATGTTGAGTGTATATTATACATTTCAAGTCAATAATTCGTTATGGTGATAGAAATGTTACATTTGAGTGCATTTTTAACTTTGAAAATATTTTTTTTAAATTTCGCGTCTATAACAACACTATTACAGCTCTTCGTTGATAGTGCTATACAATTTATATTTTTAAAGTAGGTAATCAATTGTCACTAACTTTTACTTTTCACTTTTCAAACATAGCATCAGTATCACCAATTAACACAAAATTCACTAAAATCTGAAACTGTGATGAAAAAGAGCATAAAAGACGTAAAATAATATAAAGAAATCATTTCATAATTGATAATTATTTTGTTCAGAGCGTTGATTCCTTCTACCAAAATAAAATGACAATTCGTTTTTTGATATACTATCATAGAGTCATTACGAAATTAATTTACTAATCAGTTTATATTTAATTAATACAATACCAAAAAATAAATAAATAAGCAAATATAAATACCATTGTCACCAACCCCAACATCGTCTAAACAAATTTCTCCTAATTAACTCTGTTTAATACATGGCAGATTTTAATTTAGTTTCCATATGTAAAAAAACCGCAAGATTGATGATACAATTAGGTATATACAGATCATATTTTGTAAGACTTTATATTGTATATACATAATTTTATCACGAGCGAAAAAGAAAATATGTCTTATAATAGCTATTTTTAATACTAGTACGCTAAGTAGTGCATTTAATAATAAGTCCAGAAGTTGGACACCAAGAGATAAAAGATGCACTAGCAAAACAATTTCTGAATGTGTGATACACATTAATTTTGTATCGATTTTGTCATACTTTTATTCATTGAAATTACTGATTTATTTGTTAAATATTCAATACTAAGAATTTTTAAGTTAGTAATATCAGAACACTTATAAACAAGGATACGAAGGATTTACAGATACAAACAATTCATTTGTTATCTTTTAAAAAATCTATGACCTTCATTTAGTTGATATTTTGTCATATAATGGGTACTGTACTACCACAGAAAATAAGCAAGCTTATTCTGTGGTACTACATATAATAGAAGTTATCAATAATTTATTGCCAAAATATAAAGTGGTGTAATAAAAATTGACAATCAGGTGGTTCCAACCCTAATCTTACAAATGTCCCTAGTTTTACAGGAAAACAAGAAGTTTCAGGACGATTTTCTATTGTGTAAAGATAGAATTTTAGATAGATTCGCGAAAATTATATTCTGGGTCAAATTCTATTATACCGAAATTTCGATATCCCGAAATCACGTAGTTTTTTTCCAGTATTTGAGTATTTATTTTTTCAGCACCGGAATTTTCGGTATTGATGGCGGTTATTACGTGTAGTATCTAGTATAATGATCTGTGTTAAATATTAAGTTGTCGCCCTTTCTTGCATAATACGACTGATTCAATTTTATTTTTAAAATCATATATTTATGTCCAAGCCATATGACTCTCCGTTGCTTGATCTTACATACTATGTCTTTTCCTTTCAATTTCTTGTTCTATTTCATTCATTTCTTGGTTCTAATATTTTTCGTTTCATACTCGTAATTCTTAAACCTTCTTCACATTTTCTTGTCATAGTCACAGCAGTGTACATTGTATTGGTTTTATAATCGTTTGTTAAATTATTATAAGCCAATCTCTCACATATTGTTTTAAAATTTTAAAACTTTTAACTTACTTCTTAATTCATGTTGTTACTTATTTTTATTTTAAATAAAACTCTCAGTTGTGCCTCTTCAACAAACAAATGAACACAGCCCAGGTTCAGGGTTCAACAGCAGCACAGAAGCATCGTCGTCTTCCTCGTCGTCGGCGGATCTAATTAACGTTAGACACAGGGGGGTGAGACGCAGGTCAAGGCCCGACGTGGCGCCGCGACGCAAGCAGCGTCTAAGTTTCACCGGCTCGGTACTAATCAACACACACATTAGATTATGGAAATAGCGTCTGTCCCCGCCACCGCCGCCGCCGCCAGGATGGGGGCAGGGCGCACCGCCACCGCGGAACAATTAACAACACAAACAAATGCCGAAAGTTTCGCAACACCGGCAATTCGCGAAAACCTGACGAAATTTGACGGGAGGGAAGTACCCACTAAATTTTAAATGTAAGTGCTTTACTTTTACACTCAAATGCGGCAGACTTCACTGAACTGGGTTACGAAACCCTCTTTATTAATAAGGAAGTGGAACTGGAATTGTCGGTGGTAACGCATTGGACTGTTAAAATGAGAACCCGAGTTTGAAGTCCACAGCTGACAAATAAAACATAGAATCTCTTATTTCCAAAGTCAGTAAGAACAGGATATTGACTTAAAAGGTCCTGTGAATATAAACGTTCAACAGAATTGCGTAGAGAGAATTACAAATAATTTCAGTATTTTATGTTTCGGCCCTTTTTTTCAAATAAAACTATGTATATACTAGCGGGCCCGGTAGGCAGGCGTTCTGTCACAAACCTCGCTATATATAAAATTCAGGTATTCCTATTTCCTCTCCTCCTAAATGGCTTGACCAATATTGATGGAATTTTTTTTGTACTTATGGGGTCACCTGGATATACAAAAGTCATGAATATAAGTCAGGAAAATTAAAAAAAAAACTAGTTCTAGATAATAGCGCCACTTACCGGGTCCAACTTGCTAAGAACCATCAAGGTGACAGTATAAGTACAAAATAAAAATTTTATCAAAATTGGTCAAGCCGTTTAGGAGGAGAAGAATTACGAATACACGCACACCGGAATTATATATGTATGCTGGATCTTCAAAAAGTTCAGGGACGGTGAAATATCTCGAGAAATGCACATCGAAACAAAAAAAAAAAGCACGTATTTAATACTTTTCAAAAACCTATTTTATGTCATCAAGCACAACCCCCCGTCATAACAATAATTATTTTTCTGATTACAGTCCCATACAAAACCTACTTAGTTATTTATGTACAATAAAAAATGCGTGTTCCCTCGTGCCAGGTGACAAAAGATAAAAAATATTAAACACGTGTTTTTTGTTTTTGATTCGATATGTATTTCTCGAGATATTTTGCTAACCCGGAACTTTTTGAACGCATTGTATAAAGATTTACGTTCTTAAACCTAGTATAGGAAAATATGGGAATCACGATTCACGAAAAAAATCTTGAATTTGTATGTGTGGATACACAATGGACGAATGTGTTTTCGTATGTGCAATAAAAAAATATACAATTAGAAAATTAATAATTATAAGTTTCATTACAATGCACTGAGTAGAGTTTATTTTGATTATACTGAGGCCTGTGACCAAAGTTAGATTTTTTATAGTGGGTTTAGAATTGAATTCCCCAGACGCAACATTTCAATTCTACACTTTATAGCAAAAGTGTAAATATAAAATTTTTTTTAAGTATTTCACAATATATTAATTAAAATAAAATAACTAAAAGTATTTATTAGGAAAATTGTATCACGGCCATGGAAAATTAAACAAAAACGTAAAATATTTGACAATACATAAAAAAAATTTAAAATTCAATAAAAAAAATATTTCACCCAAAATAGAAAACATTTCAAATTAATATAATTTTATTATATACGTTTCATTGTGAATAAAATACTATACAAACCTCTATGGAAATTTTTATTATAAGCTCAGACTATAGCGCTTTGCGCTTTGGATTAGCTATCGTAGCTTTCGGCTAAAAAGCTACAATGAAACACTTTCCACCTCAGTATGTAATATACTATAACATATCTACTATTTCAGTTTAAGATAGACAATAAATATCAAATCTAATGCAGAACTTTAAATGAATTGAAAAATAAAAATGAAAATTAAAACAGAGTAAATAATATGAAGCATTCATCTCAGACGATTTTTCAAGCACTTATTCGTTCGTCTATGTGACCAAATATAAAACTCATTCTAGCATAGGTTGCATTCTGTAACTTGTATTTTAATTCACTATATACCACTAGCCACTAGCAGAAACAGAACAATAAAAACTTACAAACCTGATTTAAAATTACCGATGTGGTAGCATTTAAATACCAGTTATTTCTTTGCACATTATGTTTGATTAAATCATTTGATAATATAAAAAAAAAACATAAGAAAAAACGCGCGTATAGCACAATATTATTATAAAGATAAAAGAATATCCATTTCGGAGTAGATCCGTATATCTCAGTAATTCTTTTGAAGGTAGAAGCAAGCAGAAGTTGTGAAGCGAGGAGCTGTTATACAATTTGATTAAATATGAAACCAGTCAAGGACATTCTCTTGTCAAGCAGATAATTTCATTTGAGACTGGCCGAGGGATATCGCTTGTGTTACTGCGCTATGCGATGTAACCCCTCTTAACCACCCCTCCCTCCGCAGTGGTTAAACGCATGATTTGATTAATTAAATGCTCAACATCAGCCCATTCAAATCTTGATATTAATTGAAGATGAGCTTCTTCACCACAGAAGTATTTAGCTTCTGGCAGCTCAAGTTTTTAAAAATATTTATTAATCAGAATTTTATGTAAAGCTGCATATACAAATTTTTCTGTCTACAAAATGTTTTATTTTCTAGACAGAATGCGCATATAAATTACGCGCCAGGAATTTATATCTAGGAATAAAATTATTGAAGGTTATAACTATTTTGTAAAAAGGCTTAAAGTTAAAGTTGAATTAAAAAATAATAAACATGTCTGGGACTAAAGCCAAGCAACAATGCTGATAGAATGCTATGAAGAGCACCCATGTTTATTGTTTATATGTTACAAATCATACGGGATATAAAGATCTGCACTAGAAGATATATTAACATAATTCTTTTTCGATAACGCAAGTTAAGCACAAACTGCCCGCGGTCAGTAGTTGGATGGGTGGCCGTTTTGCGAAAACCCATATTGGCGAACACTGCGTGCCGTTGTCACACCACCGAAAACAAGGAACCGAGTCTATTTATGTTAAATTGGCAAACACAACTGAGCACGAAACAGCTGTCAAATTTGCTGTCGCTGGATAAAGTGGTGCCAATTCGAAAATCAAACCTCTAAAACAAATACCCGTTATATGCTATATCGAAATTGGAATAATTTCTTGTTCCGAAGATTAAATACAACAATAAAATAATTAATTTAGTGTAACGTAACTATGAGTTAAATACTCGTACATCAACTCATTCTTCTTTCATCGTGTTGCAAGCGCGAACGTCGTGTTAACATCGCCATCATTCAAAGCTTCAACATTCAGCGTTCAAGTTCCGCGTCGCTGTCCCATCTCAACAGTAAAAGAAAATGCTTTCAGCTGCTGTAGTTACGGCTTAATAAATACGTATAGGCCTCCAGGGGCCGGCAGCAGGCTATAGACGCTTCTTGTTGTTTTCTTTGCTTTTGTTCGACGCTGGAGATCCAGGAAATCCTGCTTCCGGTCCTGAGGAAGCAGGGACTCGCTGTGCCTACCGCAATTTCACCCGCTTTGCCTTGTCACTATGTGTATATTTTATCATTTGCGAGATACAGTTTTCTAAGATGGAATACGCTAAAAAGAAATCTACCTTTGAAATTTAAAATAATTCTGATATTTTGTTAATAAAGCAACTATAACATATGTTACAGTTCTCAAACGTATTTCATGAATAGAGAAAGAAGAATCGGGACTAAGTTCAAATGCGTCGAAAATGTACGTTAAGAAAGATAAACAAATAGGTGTTATAATGACAAAACATCATCAGATTTAATAGAATATTACATACCGGGGTGAAAAGTGTTTCATTGCAACCGGAGGCTGAGATAGCTAACTAGTTAACTATAGCCTGATGCTGTAATGACACTTTCCACCAAGATTTGTATACATTCACAACCGAAAATTTTTCAGTGAAATATATTTAAAGAAACTATGATCATTTTGAATGTTTTTTTTTAAGCATAAATATTTCTAATATGCACAATGTGAAGCAACAAGACAAAATAATATGTTGTGGGCAATGCTATATCCATATACAGAGTGATTAAAAAAAGTCTTAAGATATGGGAAAAAGTTATGCTTTTCTTAAGATCCAAATATCAATCATGAAATCAAATTTGTTAGATACAGGTTGTACAATAATTACATTTTTTTTTTAAATTGCTGTCAAGAGTAAAGTATCCAAATTGTTAGAGGTACACAAAAATTTTAGTTGAATTAAATGTTTATAATCATCCCGCAAACAAATTTTTGAAATATGAAAGCAGTACTCAAAAGTTTTTTATTTTAACTATCAAA
Source organism: Poecilus cupreus (assembly GCA_963942605.1). Taxonomy (NCBI): domain Eukaryota; kingdom Metazoa; phylum Arthropoda; class Insecta; order Coleoptera; family Carabidae; genus Poecilus; species Poecilus cupreus. The sequence continues at coordinate 24,149,838 of OZ012718.1, forward strand.
AAAAAATTATCTAGCATGCGGTTGAAAAACAGTGCCATCTAAGTATTTTCTTAAGTGTTTATCTTCCATAACAATATTTGTCATTATGAGTGTTACCAACGAAGAGAAGATAGAAATAATATTAATTCGTGGAAATAAATATAAGAGTACGAGACAAACAGCTGTGAAATTTAATAACATCCAGGAAGAGTTTATTAGCCATATGACAGTAGCCAAAATATTCAATGATTTTAAATCTTGTAAAGAAAATTTTTTTAGGAAACAAAATTAAGAAAACTATTTTGATGATGAAATGCAGTTAAATATCATTTTGACTATTCAGGAACATCCTGAACAAAGTATAGGACAATAATTAGCAAGGAATTTAAATACAACTTTTCTCCCATACATTATTTTTTTTTTTTTCAATCACTCTATGTAATTCAAAACAGTAAAGTGCAGGGTGATATTTTAACAGTATTTGTACCCGCACGGGATTTCATAAAGTGTTTAGCACGTGTTCGAGGACCAATCACAGCATAGGAAACCACGTGGATTTGTGTCCCTTTAATGAAAGGTCTCGGAAAAATCAGAACAACGGAAAAGCGCCCGTTACTAAAATCGGTACTAATACTTGAACACGTTGCATTCAAATAACAATATAACGGAACCTAAACAAGATATCAAGAATATAAAAACAGGTCGCTAAAGAGAAGGTTATACACAACGCAATGCTGTCATCCGCATATCACTAAACATTTTCGTTGCCGCGTAATTAAATTGTACGGTTATTTTCTGAAAGAACTTGTACAAAAAAGATGCAGGACAGAAATAGTATATTGAACAACTAGTGTTACAATGACCTTTTTTGTAATACGAGTATAGTTTGCGTAAACGAGCCGCAGGCGAGTTACGCAAAATACGAATATTACAATTAGGCATTGTAACACGAGTTGTTCATACTACTTTTCCTATTTCACGTTCATAAATTCAATAAAAATAAAAATAAAATAAAATTGTACGACATGTTTAATATACCACTGGTCACCAAGGGGCTTTGCCCGCGGGGCCTATCGGGTACCAGGCCGCAACCCCGACGCAGGGGCTCCAATTCATTAATTTTACGTGAGCAATGACAGCCCCAAGTTTGACAGACTGTTAATTTTACAAATAATAAACTCCCCAAAAACAGTTGCACAAAATTCAATTTTGTAGCATTGTTTTTGAGAAAAACAGAGTCACAAAATTGACTTTGTGTACGTGAAATAGGAAAAATAATATTTCTCATTTAATAAAAAATTTTCGCTTGAAGCTTCATTTTCTAAATTTGAGTACTCAAGAATAAATTGGTTTTATAAAACTGGTTCTTTAATATACTTACTGATTACAGAAAAGAGTAAAATATCTAAAAATAAAATTTTCATCAATTACTGAAGGTGAAAATATGAAAGAGCAAATTTCGTGCTCTTATGTAGCTGAAAGCAAATACAAGTCCTAAATCCTTTGTAAAGGGTTGACTCGTTTCAAAAACAATTATCCTAATTAATTGCTCGCCTAATTAAAAATCGTCGTAGGCAAATAAAAGATAATCCTCCCGGAACGGAAGAAGCTGGTGCAGCGAATTAACATAAGAATAACTCTCCACTCGAACGAGTGTATAATTTCCGTTTGGAAAAAGTCAGGCAAGTGAAAAGAAATGACAAATAGAAGCCGTAACGCAATAATTAGCCATTGTCTCGGCGTTCGCCGCGGTCGGTCCATCCGTCACCAGTTCCACCTACGTAATTAGTTTGCGTCAGCGTGTTTTATAAAACTCCTCCCGGCGTTTTCAGTTTTCTTCCTCGAGGAAAAACCCAGTGCTTCAGACAGATCGCTTTCAGCGCTGATCTATTTTTATCCTTGCTGAATCTTCTTTAAAAACATTTATTCATGCGCGCTGTCATCGATGGCATCGACGGCCTTGTTTTCCTGTTTCTGATTAATGACGATTTTTTCTCTTTGCGCTATCGGGAAACAAAACGGTGGCTCGCGCGAGCTGAATACGTAATGGTGGCCCGCAGGACGTGCTGCACACAAATGTGTTTTAATTTCTGCTGGAGTTACTTCAGCGTTCACTGAGTTTGTCTGTGTTGGATAAACACTAAAATTTGAATTTTAAATACCTACTCGTGTACCGAACGATGCTGGACTAATTATTTTTATCTATGGATGTCATAATTCCTTCCCTAGAGTACTGTAATAACATTTTAATATATTTTTTCTACGGCCACTATAGAATATTGCATTTTCCACATACAATGAAAACCTGCAAAAGCGTTTATTTCACACAATCCTTGCTAAATAATATTTCACACACAAACATTAATATTTATGTTATTGTTAAGTACAATTATTGAGTATAAATGTTACTAAATTTCAGAGTTTATTAGAAAATTACAAATCAAAAACAATAATTAAAAATAAGTAAAACACTCGGTTGACGTTTCAAAAACTTTATTAACAATAATTGTTAACCGCACTTCATACGAAAAAATATATCACCTACCGAGATCTGCGTAAGCAGAGTGCCACACCCGTAATGGGTAAAAGGCGTGATGATATATTTATTTTATTTTTATATTGTTTTTGCATTTCGGTTATTACACCATCTTCAGACTGACTATACAAGAAAGTCAAGCAGGTATTTATATAACCATAGGTGATTGCTGCACATTTTCATGTTTATATATATATATATATATATATATATATATATATATATATATATATATATATATATAAACTATTACCCTTTAATTTTGCCCTTAAATGTACAAGCAACGCTACGGGTTCCTAAGCCACTTAAATCGGTCTTTTTAGGTATAATATATTTATTCAATAGATATTCATGCGCCAAGAGCAGGAATTATTATTTCCCGGAAGGGTGTTCGAATGCTCGCGCTTCAACAAAAAAAAATGGTTGATATAATTATTTGTTTTATTAAGACCAAGGCGATCTGATTGTTCTTTTAAAAAAAGAAAGCAAACTGTCATCTAAAAATGCGACACAGGTATGAAATAAAGCGTTGTACGTATATCATCATCTGTTAATGATTTTCACGGTTCTCATTTCGAAATTCTGAACGAGGCGTCGAACTGTACTATAACTCTTTTACCGGACTTACAACGCAAATAACTATTTTGTAACTGAAATTATAAGAAAAGAGTTGACACTATTTTACCCGTCTAGGCATTGCGTAAGTCATGGAGAAATATAATATAAAAGATATTTCAGTTTCTAAAAAATCAACTAAGTAACTCAATTACTTAGTAAAACAAATTTATTCATTTATCAGAGGAAGTTTCGTAATAATTTTATTGTAAAACAACTCAGTTTTGGTTTTCATATTTGCAAATTTCTTATATTTACTTTAGAAAAGCATTATAATATTATCTTAAGAAGGCTTCGTCCCAAAAAAATATATTTTAATCAGTGAGATAAAATGAAGTAGGTTCCCAAATCAGGAGAAACTATTAGTGTCCCATAACTTCAGGTACATATTGGAAGGACATATAGTTCTTAATGTCCTGATTACGGAACAAAAAGAATTTTTTCAAAATTCAAAAATTAGTTTATGAGGTTTTTGAAGGAAACAGTTTTGGGAAACTGGTTGAATAGGTAGTTTTAATATTAAATATTACGTTGTATTATATCTAATTAATAAGAAATGTTTGCATAATACAATCATTTCATTAGGTTTCTAGAAGCCGGCCACATAAATTGTGTTTCTTATAACAGTTTTGATATTGCTCTTCTGAATATTGTATAGTATTCAGGGGTACAAAAAATATTCTTCTTAAGTGAACTACCCTTAATTATAGGAATTTTGAAAAAATTCTTTTTGTTCCGTAATAAGGACATTAAGAACTATATGCCCTTCTAATATGTACCTGAAGTTATGGGACGTCCTGTATATTATAAACCAGCTAGTACAGGAATTCTTGCTATAAATTCAATAACTAGTAAGAAAATATGATAATTGAATTAAGCGCGACAAACAATAGTGTAGATGTCTCCACTCATGCACAATAATCGTCAATTTAATTGAAAGCTTCTTTGCCCCTTGGCTAGATTCTAGACATAAATAATTTTAGTGTCTGTCTAGTACAGGAAATGTCTCCACTCATGCACGAGAATCGTCTATTAAAGTGAAAACTCCTTTGCTGTTGGGCATAAATGTCAAATACATAGAGACGCCATTTCTCGTTTACAAAGAGTAGTTTATAAGTGAAAGAAAAAAATGACTTGTCATCAAAGAAATGGGCACCAAAGCATCTGTAAAGCGATATTAAAAGTAAATTACCTTTTATTAATTCAACAGTTTCGATTCGCTGTAAGTCACTAGGTAATATCTTCTAATTTAATACCCATACATTTAACCATTTTAATTAATCTCGGAGCATGCTATTAGTGCAATAATAACAGAAATTGTGAAATTTGCTAAAATTTAAGTCTCTCGTTATTTAAACACGGCTATAAATTTCTTTGTCTTATAAATGGAACGAATTTCCGTCTCTAAAATCATAACAAGTAATTAAAATCTTTTATGGAGCTTTTAGTAATAAACACACAGGTTTATGCAGCAATAACGGCAGCGCAGTGTACTGTAGAATTGTAACACAGATGCAAGTCAAACATTAGACAGATTCGGAAATGTAATTCGTATGTAGACAAATGCAAATATGTATAACGAGAAGCATTCATCCGTTTTGCTCATCGCTAACATTAACATGTATGAGTACATTTATATTAATTTATGTTCCGTACCAAAATTATGCCTTGTGCATTTGCTTTCAATGTACGGTATGTCCATGTCAGACGTGTCACTGTTGATAACTTCTAAACTGTAAGACACATGAGTTCATTTAATGAAACTTTTGGAGCGCATCATACTTTTACTTTCCAAAGAATTCTTATAGGTCACTCAACTCAATTTATGTTATTTAAGTTTTGAGATTTTCTCATTCCGTTTTGACCATTTTTCCAATGATGTTTGCGTGGTTCGATGTTGAGAAACTTACGAACGAGAAAAGATAGAGTAATAACACTTAATAATTATAAGTTTTAGAACAATGAAAAACTGAGTTGATTTTGGTCACAATTTCAAATCCAGAAGTGGATATTTGCTTGACACACTTCGCAATAAATTCACACAAAATTTATTTCTATTATGAAACGGAAACTGTTATTTGTAATTTTCTTGTACATGCTTCCAGTTATGAAAACAAAAATTAATTGAATGTACTACGAGTATGTAATAACACATTTTGAAAAATAACCTGTAATAAATATTGATTAAACCCTATGGAGTTTGGTATCAAATTAAAAGTCCCAGAGAGAAGACTTAAAGTCAAGTATTAGACAATTCGTCAATTGCTCTTCTAATATTTATTAGCCTGGGAGGCTATCCACTTGTCTGTCCTGATTACTAGTGCAAGTACTGGTACAAATACTGCCCTATAAGGTTTACACTAGGTTAAGAAGAGCCTTGTAAATTATTGATACAAGCAACTAACTCAATACCCAATTACTATACCAAAGTGAACCCCGTTTAAGTATGACACTGTGCTTACGCAGATCTTGGCTGTGGGATTCGATTCACAGTTATTTACCATATAATATGTTAAATTTTCTGAACTAATTATATTTTTGACATGTAAAATGGTTTAACTAGAGTTCATGACCAAAAATGAAACTTGATTCGAAATTTAAACCCATTTTTATTGTTTGGTTGACCGTTGGTTTAGGTGAAGTGTAAATTAATATATTTTAAAATAATTTTAAAGCGTCAATTCAACTGCTATATTTTTTGTTAGGATCAGATAATTTTAGATATGCGTAATGTCACTCATGGATGAAAAAGAATTAGATGTTGTAGATATAGATTAGACTGTTTTTCTTTTCACACAGAAGTTTAAATTTTAAGCTCATTCTTAAATGCGGTTTAGAGAATTTTTAGAAATCTAGCATTTTGTGATAGGATTAAAAAACACGTTTCTCCCTTGAGCGACCTCTAAATTAGGTTGAAACAAACTTTAATGCCCGTCAAAATTCATAATTCCATACTCTCAAAACCATACTCAAGAAAGAGCTTAAAATTTAAACTCTTGTGTAAAAAAAAACAGTCTAATATAGATATTACCGTACTCCTATATATCTTTTACTTAGTTTAATTTAATAAATGTTAGTTTCACATTGTTCATCTAAATATTTCTGTTTAGGCAAGCTCATGATGACAAGCTTAGCTGTCGAAACGTCCTTTTATTAAAGTTCATCTAAACTATGTAATCAACGTTCTTTTTATTTTTATAATGATCCTATGGCCTAGATTCAACATAAAAACATGCATCACTGAATCACCTCAATTTTAATAGGTATATTTGATTGCAGGCCACAGTAGATTCTAGTAACAATATCATTTTCAAATTTCGTATTTAGTTAGATTTCAGTAGGAATCTATCAATAGGCTGTTAGAATATTTGAAGGCTTGTAAGAAATTTTTAGAATATCTCGGTAAATAATAGAGATAGAGTAATTATTTGGAATAAAAGAGATGTAAAATAATATTGAGTAACACTTTGTTTCACACTTTTTCTTTTATTTTATGCCGTTTAAAAATTAAAAATTAAAAGTTATGTGTTTGTTGTTTCCTCCCTTCATATTTCTTTAACTTTCTTTTAACATTCCAATTTCCCAGCATACGTTTCAGTTAACAATATAAATTTACAACATTCCATTAACCACTCCAAAATCCACAATCTTAATCACTCAGCGTCTCTCAACACACCATTACACATGTAAAATCACTGCACAGCAACTATTAGCCGCTATCGATCAGGCGTCGGGACGGCGCTCGGCAGTAACTCAGCAGTGAGCGCTGCATGGCTGCACCGCGTCCCGGCGCACAATTACCGAACAATTCGTGTTATTACTTACAATTAACAAGGATTGTAAGTGCGTCAAGATGGTGAGTTTTAAGACGACCGCGCTTTTATAAAAGGATCCGGTTTAATGCCGGTTAATCTTCTTGGCTAATTTCGAGATGGCTCTGCTGTGGGTGTCTGTATCGCTGGATATATACGTATAGCGGATCGGCGCGCCTCAGAATGTTGCTTTCAATGTCGGGGAGTTTACCAAAGAACTTTACGGCTTCTAGTTATTGTGAATTTGGATTTTACAATTTCAAGAAGTTTTGTTTAGAATTAGGTGTTTATGGATTTTGCTGGATTTTCATATATTATTTCCAGTTGTCTTCTTGCTGAAAGATCTTTCGACTAATGCAGATATCTAAATCTCTTCCTATATTTCTCAAACTTTCTAAATAAATTTATCGCGGTTCGGGCATATTTAATACAAATATTTTGTTAGAATTGATTTTAGTCATACTAAATTCAAGGTTGCGGATACTGCCTTTATGACTGATGGTTTGATTTACTGATGATGAAGACTAATATCTTAAAATCAGGACAAGAAACCGGTTTATTTAACCGGTTTAAAAAACAGGTTAAGCGTTATTGTTGGCCAAAAGTGAAATTCTTAACCAAAACCGAAATCGACATTTATATTTCCTAACAAATCGGAAACAATTAATCAAAAAATTTCAATCATTATTTGACTATAACACTCTGTGCTGTGTAATTTGAACGCATACCGCAGTCGCGTTTCTGCTCTCTAATAGTTACTGCGTACATTTATGTTTCCTTGTTTGTTTTTAAACCGGTTATCTTAACCATTTTTGAAAACCGGATTATAGTCAGTTAACCAATTTCTTATCGAAAACCGATAAAAAAATTTTACAATTTCGTTTAACCTTTAACTAATATTTTTTCTGTTTCTTGTCCTGCTCGAAATACATATTTAGATGTTTACCTCATGAAAATATGAAAGGGATTATAAAAATATAATTTTCTAAATAAGATTCAGAAGTCACTGAAAGGCGACGGGTCCTTATACTTGTCTGTTAACCATTATTAACTTTGCTGATGAAAGTAAACCATTCGGTCAATGAAACTCGTGGAATTGTGGTCCTATGCTCCTCGATAAGAGAAGCAGGAAAAAATTATTAATTTTATTATATTAATTAAACTTTCACTTCCGATTTTGCAGTTACGACTAAAATCAAATTAATTCTGTGTATTATAATGTAACTTATAATTATGAAGTTCATTCCATCCACTCCCAAAGTCTTTTGGGACAATAGTCAGAACGATTCAGTAGTTATATGCCAAGAGCATTGCAAATACTTGAATATTCTGATGCACGAGGAATATATTTGACGAATATTCTTCAAGAAAAATTTCAGTCATTATTTTTAATTATTGAACATATATTTAATTAATCTGCCACATAAACGTCTGACTTCGATAAATGTCATTTGTCAAATTACGTCAAAAATGAGTCATCAGCGTTTTGAAAGTGATTCTTACGAAGAAATTGATTGAAAAATTGAAGATATTATCCCGTTTGCCTTTTTAAAACGAAGAAATTAAACTATTGCTCATTGTGTTCACAGCTATTATAAATATTCGGGTATCGCACTTGTGCAAATACTCGATATGCAAAATAATCATCGATATTCGATTGTCATTAATCGAAATTCAGAAAATACTGCAACGTAATTGGTTGAAATTTTTTCGAAGCAAATATTCAGGTCTATCTAACAGTCCCTGTGTTTATATTTGAATAGTTTCTAAACAATTACTAAAATTAAATTCTTTGTTTTCTGTAGTAGGTTTTGTCCCGTTTTCCATTATTGCGCTGAGAAAATTGCATCGACTTTTTAGTCTTGTTGTGGACCAGACTACTCCGCGATTTAATAGAAAAATTCTTGTCACGTTTTTTGATTATGCCTGGATGCCGTGATCTATCTAACAATAAATTCTCAGATAACTAAGTACGTCTCAGCTTTACGTGAGCTCAGGTCGCGAGATAGTCAACAGCACATTATAATTTACATAAATAAAATCACAAATAAGTTAACGAGTAACGTAATAAAGGCTGCTACTACGAACTATGTTTTTGAGTATGATAAAAGGATAATTTATACCGTTTTCCAAGTTTTAAAATTATGTTATGCACAAATCATGAATTTTTTTAGGCTTGCAATTCATGATCGTTGCAGATCATATTCTAATCATGTAGCTTATTTTGCAGAAGATGTTTTGGGCAGTGGTCCAGTGTTGAGGGTCAGGGTCTTATTTATGTTCTAGTATTCGAAGAATAGCACTACAGCACTGTATAACATTTGACAATTTGGAGGATATTAAAAGCAATAATTACATCCTTACCACCTGCCAAATGTGAAGTGTTTGCTACCAAAAGACTTATCGCGCGAACGTCAATATTGCGAATGGGTAGTGACTCCTTAAAAAATAATTACAAATGTTGCTGCTTGCGTAATTTCGGGAAGTATTCCCATTGGAATTTGTTCTTTAGCATCATTATCGTTTGGATAAATTTTTAGTTTAGAAACACAAATTTCAGTTTATACTTTTAACACAAATATATAGATGTAGTCAGCAGTATCTGTATTAAAGCCATCTATGACATATGAAACAAAAACAGTACAAAGTTAACTTCAGTTCTCTAAATTATGACTTTTAGCAGAAGTCATATGTTTCCCATTGCCGGGAAATCTTTGTATCTAATCTCTAAAGAATTTGAACTCAAATACTAGAAGATTTAAAAAAAGGTTAAGTAATTGTTGGAAAGAAGTATCGCCTACTTGTTGATAGACAAATTAAAATATCACGGATTTGGTGGCAGTATTTCTTTGAGTTAAGATATTGAAACTCATTAGAATGTTAATTTTATTTAATCCAATACTTCGTAGCAAATTGGCTACTTCATCAGGGAACTAAGAACGTGCATAAGTTAGGATACATTTATTAAAATTTTTGTATACAATACTTACAAATTGATTTAACAATTTTGCTTTAATTTTTTTTTACTGTTATTGAAGGTTTTCAACTTAGTAATAACTTAACAAAATGTATGTGAATTTTTAAATATGTTTTTCAGATCGACACTGACTGGAAATGTAATTTTACTGGAATCATATTTGTCGAAATTTCAAAACAAATTTGTTAAAACATTCTGTACGTATTGTGTACAACCATTTAAATACTTGTAACCTAAATTATATACGTTTTCAGTTCCCTAATGGAGTAGCAAATTTTTTACAAAATATGGGGCTAAATAAAATTATCATTCAACATCTTTAACCTCAAAGAAATACTGCCACCAAATCCGTGATATTTTAATTAAGTTAGTGATATAAAAGTAGTTCTTAATACACTATTATTTATATTCCAAATATTATTTAATACATTTTTGATAATACTTTCCTAAATCTAATCAGTTCTGTTTACTGATATATAAAGCTTATAAAGTTTACTCTATAATTCTTGTTTATGATTTAATTACTCATACAGACAGACACTGATAAAAATGTTTGCTTGCAACAAACAGATTCCTCTCAAATGAAGAGAAAAATAGATTTGAATAGTACCAATCCGATTTCGTTTTCACTGAAAACTTTTCTAGGTTTAATAAATATTCTTGTATGAAAATTAATTTAGTTTTGAAGGAGCATATCAAAGTATTCAATTCAGACTCATTAGGGGGAAGAAGATGAATAGGAGTAGTTTTAATTCAAAATGATATCGTTTTAAATAAAAACGTTTTGTTTAAAATTAAAACATCTTTTTCATTATTTTTAAAAACAAAATTTAAAATAAATCATTTTTCATTAAAAGCAGAAAAAATAAGTTAAATAAAATTTATATTCAAAGTAAAAAATTTTTTGAATTGTACCTAATTATTCTATAAAAAATAAAATTTTTTCCAGAGAATGCATTCAAAAACAAAACTGAAAATTTTCTAGAAATAAGAAGTTATTTTAATGAGAGTACATCCATAAAAAAATAAAGACGTTATTAAGAAAAAGATTAAAATGTATAATAAATATAACTTTCTGCGAAAATCGCTTCATCGATGTTTTATTTTTATCGAACGACACTGTTTTGATTGCCTGCTAAATTTAGCAATGTCGGCTTGAGAATACTTCTTCCATGAGTGGTTAAAATCACAAGCAGTTCTTGGTGTTTTTTTCACAATACTTAACGTGTAGAATTCGGCAGACAACGGAGTCGTATGTTGTAGAAGTTTCATTATGCTATTATTTGATTTGAATCGATTTAGCTCTCTAGTGAACTGAGCTATTTATCTTCATAGAGCTTTAGGTTTAGTGCAAACCGAGGACAAAAATAAAAATAACAGACCGTTAGGTGAGCGAAGTGGTAAGTGGTATTACTTCAAGTGAGGATTTTCCAAATTGGATTTTAGTGGTAATTCGTCCACATTACGTGCAAAGACTGGTCTTCAGACAAATTCCTTATAAAAATCTCTACTTGGCGTTGTAACTTTCTTTGTTTTTTGAAATTCTGGTCATTTTATAAGCTACAGAGCTTTATAAAAAAAATATTAGTTCATCCCACCATTTACTCATATTATATGTGGTACTCTGCTTTTGCATATCTCGGAAAATGATATATTTTGGAGCAATTTTCAGCGGTCAAATCTCAACCCCCAAAGATGTTATTGCAAGTGAAACAACAAAGTTAAAATAGCAACTGTCGACTGTAGGATTGAAACTGAGAATTTCATAATTCACAATCTGATGCGTTACCAAGGAGTTAATTAACACAATCAAAAGCAAGTTGTTATACGAAAATAGTACTTTAATTTACCGCACTATTCGGTAAGCTAAGAATATAGTATTATTATTATTATTATCTTTTGAAAGAGAATTCTTTCAGTTTCTGATGAGGGGGAAGGGGGATATATTTTATTCTTACATAAGATGTACTGAAATATTTATAATTATTAATTTCTTTATTACTACTAAAGAAATTGATTACACAACAATTTTTTTAAAGAATTTATATTATTTATAAATAAATAAAGAGATTTATTTATTATTTACAGATTTATAGATCAAATTCCTAAACATTTTATAATTAACTATGTTATAATTGCTAATATGTGAAAAAAATCTTACATAAGATAGAAGGGGGGGGGGGGGCTTACATAAGGGTGAGGAGTAGTTAAAATGGCCATTTTTAGCCTTACGTATTACTTGAATGGCTCCTATATATAAAACGTTATAATAAAATTGATTGTTTTATCCGAATTTTCTTATTGTTTTAATAAAGAAATATGTAGAAAATTTTAAATATTTTCAACAAAAACTTAATGCAATCTCGATGGAAAATTAACGTAAGAGTACTTATGAAAATTAGCTTTAATTTCTCCAGATTTCATACAAAAAACAAATGAATACCTAATTCCCCGATCATTTACATTTTAAATCTGTTTAAGATTTATGTTGAAAAGACTGCTTCGTGCACCTTCTTGTAAAAAGTAATTAATTTCATTACTTCGACTTACAGAAAACCATAAATAATTTATACCGAATCTAAAAATACGTCTCGCACGCCCTAATTACGTTCCCTTCACGCGAATATGGTCCTTATCACGCGGGCCGTTGGGAAAAACCTCTGGAGTTTCATACCTGCACGAATTACATATCCATTTCACGTAGTCGCCCGATAACGATATTAATTTCAAGTTCTTCTGCGTGCCAGGGCCGCACTAGGGGGAGCCCACTTCGCAAGTTTCCCGCTGATCAGTAACGGAAACGTATAATCAACGGGCCGGAACAATTGCGCCGAGGATTTGGAAATGGCGGCGGCGAAACACAAACTTTCCTCGCGTAATTGGACGGATCGATCGGAGCGGCGACGAGCGGGGCGCCAATGCGTGAGTGATTTTTTGTTTTTTGTTTTATTTTGTGGCCGCTTAGCTTTGCAGGAGTAACACCGACGGATGAATTTCAAAGGACTTAGTGGTATTTTAATGGTTTATCGGGTATTTCAGTGAATAAATGTTGTTTAGAATGTTTTTTAATGTCATGATATAGTTCATCATTTTGGAAACGAGAATGTATCAAGAGATGCTTGCTTGAGTGTCAATAATTGGGTATTGGTGCCTATTGAATTTAATGAAAAAATATGTACGTCGTATAACTACTGGGGAAAAGAGGTATTTAGTAATCTATAGTAATGTAAATTGTTTCACGTAGAATTAAAATATTTTTAAATTCTGTAATTTTTGTAATTAATTAACTAGCGGTTAAACTATGGTATTTATTAAACCATGACACAACCAGCGTCTTCAAGCAAAGTGCTGTTCCAATAATAATAACATTTATAAAGGGGTGTGGGACCAAATTTTATTTTTTGAACAAGATTGTAAACAAGAAAATCAAATACCCGTATATATTTTTAAACAACGATTTATTTATACATTTATATTTTACGAATAATTATACAATAAAAATTAGGAGAAGTAATACGTTTAGCATAGATACATTTAGAGAAAAAGGGACAGATACAAATATCATCTGTTGTAATTTTATATATTGTATATGTACAAATTCATATTTGTTATATTTGTTACTATTGACATCATTGTTTCGTTGCCAACCAATTTTATTTATGACGTAACTAAGAAAATAAGAATTATATGTCAGTGTTCAGATTCCTGTAAATAAGTAATGACGTAAAATTGTAGAGACAAAGAAATTGAAGAAATAAAGGTATTTTGTACACTCGAGAACGTTATTAATTCAACATATGGTCCTTCGAGCCGGATGTAGTGCTACGAAAATAATAATTAAACTCAAGTATTCCATAAATTCTAAAAAATTACTACGTTTAGTTTCGACCAACTCAATATTCAACTCCAACTCAAGACTATAAATTTATGGTCTACATTAAAAATCATAAACTACGATGGATATTAGACAATTAAATCTTAGAAAACGAACATATAAGACGCAATTAACATTATTTGAAAAATATTTATCGAATTTTACCGATGAAGAGGAGTCAAATAAACAAGCAATCGACTGTCTCAGTAAACGATTGTCAAAAATTGAACCTTTATTAGACTTGTTCATTGAAATCAGCAATGAAATTAGTATTACACAAAATCAAGACCACGAAGATGAATCAAATACTGATGAATTAGCTGCTTTTCAAGACAGTTATTTCTCTCTAAGTTCAAGGGCTTCAGTAATAATTGAAAACTATCAAGTTACTCAAAAACAATGTTCATACTCCAACCAAAGTGTGAATTCAATACATTCAAGTCCACAGAGAGGTACAAGGGTAGTTTTACCAACAATTAATTTACCAACCTTTGATGGAACTTTTACTCAATGGAGAGAATTTAAAGATAAGTTTATTTCATTAATTGATTCAGATAAGGAATTAACAGATACTCAAAAATTAACGTATTTAAAATCATCACTAAAGGGTGAGCCTGCAGATTTATTATGCTCATTAGAAACTATAAATACTAACTATACAATTGCATGGAGTAGATTAGATAAAAGATACAACAATAAGCGACGAATTATTAACAATCATGTTCAAGCTTTATTAAACATTCAACCTATTGCAAAAGAATCGCATCATGCTCTAAGAATACTAATTAATACAGCTCAAAATAACATTGATTGTCTAAAATCATTTAACATGGCAGTCGATCAGTGGGATGCACTATTAGTTCCAATTCTAACTTCAAAATTAGACACTCAAACTAACAAAGAATGGGAATCAAAGTTGAATCGCAATACTACAGATCAAATTCCTACTGTTCAAGAATTTTTAGAATTTCTCAATATCAAACAAAATACGCTAGAATCAACTTATACTCGTAATAAACCAGACTATTTAAAATCAAATATAAATCAAAAACCAAGAGAAACTAAAACGTTTACTACTGTAATTAACAGATGTGTTTATTGTCAAAAGGAACATACAATATTTCAATGTGATTCATTCTTAAAATTAAATGAAAATCAGAGAAATATTAAAGCTCGAGAATTAAAAATATGTTTAAACTGTTTACGCAAGGGACATTTTATTCCAGATTGCAAATCAACACACTCATGCAAAACTTGTAGACGAAGACACCATTCGTTATTGCATATTCACCACAAACTAGAAAATCATGAAGATAAGAAACCTACTGGACAAGTTACGAAAACAAATGATTTGGAAGCTGCAGTATTAAATGCAAGTTGTACTAGTCAATCTTATTCATCACAAGTATTTTTGTCGACTGCAAAGGTTATTGTAATGAAAGACAATAATGAAATACAAGAAATAAGAGCATTATTAGATTCTGCATCACAATCTAATTTTATCACTCAAGAAGCATGCAGAATTCTCAATCTGAAGCCAGAAAAGGTAAATTTAAGCGTAAAAGGAATAAATAATACAAACTCTACAATTACTGAGCGAGTTCAAATTACTATCAAATCAAAATACAATAATTATAAATCAACTTTGAACTGTTTTGTATTAAATACAATTTCAAACAATCTACCCTTACAGTCAGTCAAAATGGAACATTTAAATATTCCTATGAATTTAAAACTTGCTGATCCTACTTTCAATGAATCAGGATCAATTGATCTATTAATTGGGGCAAATTTATTTTATGAATTACTCTGTCTTGGTCAAATTAAAAATAAAGACTCACCTACATTACAAAAAACTAGACTCGGATGGGTAGTTTCTGGGTCATACTCTCAACCAACTTTTATTAGAAAACCGGAAATTAATAATTACCTAACACTAAATGATCTTCACCAAACAGTAGAAAAATTTTGGAATCAAGAAGAAATAAATTCAAACAAACGATTACTATCACAAGAAGAACAATATTGCGAAATCTTATTTCAATCTACCACAACAAGAGACAAAACAGGGCGTTTTATTGTTAAAATACCTTTTAAAAATAATTTAAATGAATTAGGCGATTCAAAACAAGTTGCAATAAAAAGATTTATATCATTAGAACGACGTTTGAATAATGACTCAAATTTAAAACAACAATATACATCATTTATAAATGAATATCAGTCATTAAATCATATGACTAAAGTAAATCAAGTAACAGAAGATGGTTTTTACTTACCTCATCATCCAGTAATCAATCAAGCAAGTGAAACTACAAAACTGCGTGTTGTTTTTGATGGCTCATGTAAATTAGAAAATGGTTTATCTATTAATGAAGTTCAATGCACTGGTCCAACAATTCAAGACGATCTTATATCAATAATAGCTAGATTTCGTATTTACCAATATGTTATGACTGCAGACGTTGCAAAAATGTATCGCCAAGTACTAATACATCCAGATGATCGCAAATACCAACGAATATTATGGCGTTCACAACCAAATGAAGAATTAAATACATTTGAATTAAATACAGTTACTTATGGCACAACAGCTGCGCCATTCCTAGCTGTTAGGGCACTAACACAACTTGCGTATGATAATGAATTAAAATATCCGAAGGAATCTCAAATTATAAAGCAAGACTTCTACGTTGATGATATGCTAACTGGTTCAAATATAATAGATGAGCTAAACTTAATCAAATGCAATGTAAACAAAATTCTAAAATCAGGAGGTTTTGAATTAAGAAAATGGACCAGTAATGTGAAAGGTATAGGTGACAACATTGAAGAAAATAAATCCAATTTAATACAAATCATAGACAAAGTTCACAAAACTTTAGGAGTCTACTGGAATCCCAAATTAGATGAATTTACATACACTGTAAATATAAATAAGCCTCAAAATCAAATCACTAAACGGACTATTCTGGCAACAACTGCACAACTATTTGATCCCCTGGGATTACTAGCACCAAGTGTAATTATTGCAAAATTCATACTTCAAGAAATTTGGAAACTCAATATAGGCTGGGATGAAGCAGTTCCCATGAACATCTACACATCATGGATAGCCTTCAAAGATAAGTTGAAATTTTTAAATAATATACACATTCAAAGACATGCAATCATTTCAAATTATACTAACATTGAAATACATTCTTTTGCTGATGCTTCAGAAAAAGGTTATGGTGCATGTGCTTATTTAAAATCAATAAATGCTCAACAAGAAACTCAAATTACTCTATTTACAGCTAAATCAAAGGTGGCACCAATCAAATTAGTTACATTACCTAGACTAGAGTTATGTGCTGCTCTTATTGCTGCTAAACTTGTTAATAAAGTAAAATCAATGCTAAACCTAACAATTAATCACGAATATTATTGGAGTGATTCAAATATTGCACTATGCTGGATAAAATCAGATGCAAATAAATATTCCACGTATGTCGCAAATAGAATAACACAAATTCAATCTATAACTAATCCTGGAGATTGGTATCATGTACAATCACAAACAAATCCAGCAGATTTAATATCAAGAGGTGTCCTACCTGATAAGTTGGTAAATTTAAAACTGTGGTGGAAAGGTCCTCCATGGCTAGAAGATTTATCTAACTTACATGATTATAAATTTAATGAAATTAAAACAAATGACTTACCAGAGCAACGAAAAGTTAAAGTAAACTCATTCACAACAATAAATGCAACAAATATTTTTCTCATTGAAAACCATTCATCAATTTTAAAGCTACCAAGAACAGTAGCGTACTGTTTACGATTTATTCACAACATCTCAACAAAAAACAACAGAAGAGTGGGCAATTTGACTGTCCAAGAAATTGATAATGCAGAAACAATTGTAATTCAACAAACTCAAATCGAATGTTTTCCTGACGAAATAAAAAAATTAAAAGCAAACGCCAAATTAAATCCCAGAAGCAAGTTATTATCACTAACTCCATTTCTAGACTGTCAAGGAATAATACGTGTGGGTGGTAGAATACAAGAATCTGATTTTTTATATGACAAAAAACACCCTATCATCCTACCAAGAAATCATCATTTAACGAAATTAATCTTTAGACATAAACACAAAGAATTATTACATGCAGGTCCCAAACAACTATTAAATAGCATCAGAGAAAAATATTGGCCTTTAAATGGAAGAAACACTGCAAAATTAATTACCCGAGAATGTGTTAAATGTCTAAGATTTCAAGTTAAATCAGTTTCACAAATTATGGGAAATTTACCACGAAATAGAACTATTATGATGCCACCATTTCATATCACTGGAGTTGATTATGGCGGTCCATTCAAAATAAAAGATAGGGAAGGAAGAGGACATAAAATTACTAAAGCCTACTTGTGTCTCTTCATATGCTTCAGCACCAAATGCATACACTTAGAACTCGTAAGTGATTTGAGTACAAATTCATTTATTGCTGCTTTGAGAAGATTCTGTGGACGACGTGGCAAACCAACACATATTTATAGTGACAACGGGACAACATTCGTGGGAGCAAATAATTCATTAAAAGAATTAGGAAAATTTTTGATTGAAAATTCTCTGCCAATTGAAAATAATGCAACACGATTGAGTATTCAATGGCACTTCATTCCTCCCTACTCTCCTAACTTTGGTGGGCTCTGGGAAGCTGGAATAAAATGCACTAAATTTCATATCAAACGAATCTTAGGCGAAACATCTTTAACGTATGAAAATTTTTCCACGCTATTAATACAAATAGAATCGATCCTAAATTCCCGCCCCCTCACACCCTTAACAAATGATCCAAATGATTTTGAAGCATTAACTCCTGCTCATTTTTTAATTGGGCGACAATTGACTTCTATTCCTGATCCCAATGTACGAGACATTAAATGTTCAAGATTAAACAGATTTGAGCATTTACAACAAATTAATCAAAAATTTTGGGATCAATGGTCCAAATCGTATATTGCTGAACTTCAACAGAGGTATAAATGGACAACAAATCAAGCTAATTTGGAAATTGGCACAATGGTCCTCATCAAAGAAGACAACAGCCCTCCTTCTGGATGGCAGCTAGGAAGAGTTACCGCTTTGCATCCAGGCAAAGATAACGTAGTGCGTGTAGTCTCCATAAAGTGTAAAAGTGGTGAACTAAAAAGGGCAATTTCAAAAGTGTGTGTTCTACCTATTAATGACAACAATTAATATATCTAAGAATTTACTTTGTTTGTTATTAATTTTCAGCATTATTGTTAATTTTTATATTGTTATTGTTTTGAAATTTAATATTTCAAGGTGGGCGGCATGTACAAATTCATATTTGTTATATTTGTTACTATTGACATCATTGTTTCGTTGCCAACCAATTTTATTTATGACGTAACTAAGAAAATAAGAATTATATGTCAGTGTTCAGATTCCTGTAAATAAGTAATGACGTAAAATTGTAGAGACAAAGAAATTGAAGAAATAAAGGTATTTTGTACACTCGAGAACGTTATTAATTCAACAGTATATGTAGAAGTATTATGTATTACGATACAAATGATTTTAATCCTGGACGCTATAGTTGTATTCGAAATTTTTACATGATACCAATTGAACGTAAATGAACTTCGTTAAACAGAATAAAATAATCCACATTACAACTAAACATTATATGAAATCACAATGGCGACTTGTATTTTGTGTTTTAGCTGATCATCTAATTGGATCATTAGTGCCAATCCAATTATTTAAATCGATATTTTTAATTGGTGTGGGTGGTGAATTCAGAATGTCACGTAGAACCCAAATTTTAAAAACATACAGGATGATCCATTTAAATTAAGAAAGTTCTGATAACTTTCATTTAATCCGGAAACAAAATATTTTTACTTTTTATATAGGTTAACGCGCATTTTTATTTAGTTTATAAAATGAATGTAATTGCTTTTAAAATGAAAAGTTTTTGAGGCCTGCTTTTTTGGAGTTGCATAACGTGTTGTTAACTACATATATTGTAACCTGATAACTTGTAATTAATTAATTATTAGCTTAATACATTTTATTTTTCTTATGTATGTTTGAATATTAAAAAGTCATTATTTTTACATGCCTGTTTCTTGTAGTCAACAAATTGATGAGCTGACATTCGTGCTCGTTTTACTTTTTGCTTACAAATTTCATTCACCTAAAACTGTAGCATGTCCTACAATTCCATATTTCTTCCCAACGTTTTTAATTTAATTGTAGGAATATTACAATAAAAAGACAATCTCCGCGTAATTTTCTGCACCTTAATACCATTCCAGATTCTGCGAAGAGTTCTAACAAGACACAAACGAACACCCTTTCTGCCCTAACCGTCTCGAATAATTATGTTATCGGCGCCGAGGAAGTAACTTCTCGCCGCTTCCGCTCGGCGCTCTGGCCGAGTGACGCTGCGATCGCGGCGCCGTTGCCATATTTTGCGAGCGCTGGCTTTTTATTGGCGCCCAGACGACCCGCGAGTGAATTTTAATGACGCCTGCGTCTCTGAATGTGCGACTAGTTTCAAGGTTTGCATGAGAATTACTAGCCGGGCGGAATGCAAATTTTAGGTCAATGAGACGTTCGCTTTGTGGAACTGTTTTCATGATTGACGGAACGGTGTTTTTCATTGCTTTCTATCAGATTTTATTATCTTTATGTAATTCATAGGCTTAAGACAAATAAACCTACCGTACAAGCACAAGTTTAATAAGCTAAACTGTACAAGAATCACATTTTAAGTGGATGAATCTTCCTGATATATATGTTACTGTGAAAGGCCGAAATCTAGTGAATGTCAACATTCTCGAAGTTGCGTGGCGTATATTCGAAATATTGGTAAACATCATTATTTCTAACTTACACCGGTGAATGTCGACATTCAGCATGCACTCATGGTGTATGTTGAAAAGAATTTTTTTATGAAATGAAAACAAAAATAAAACTCTATAGGTTATGTTTACTTATTGAAATGAAATTTATTCCAATAAAAATAAAAACATTGTTGAACTTAAAACAAACATTAGGGCATTGTAAATCACGAAACACAATTTAAATAATATCATAATGTAATAAACGTACACATACATTTTAATATTTAAACTGAAATATAAAATATGACGAAGACAAAGCCAACTGAAACAAGGTGCTGGCACCGTCCAAAAATTTGTTGCGACCTGTCGTTTCCGACATTCACCGGAGCTCATTCATGTTTGTCGACATATATTGGTGAAAGTCCGAATGTATAATAAAATTAAAAAATGTTCGGTCTTTCACCAAGGCATTTGGTATTTGTCGACATCCACCGGCGAATTTTGACATTCTCTATTTTCGGACTCTCACAGTAGGTAACATGTAGGTATCACATTTTGCGTAAAACTAAAGAGAAAACTACTAGTACGTGGCGTTCGAACTCAGATGAAGTGAAACGTAGAAGCGAGCTTCTCTTCAGAAAGTCCCATTAAAAATGAGTACTGTGATTTGAATTTGTCGAGCGTGCACATAAATATAACTTGTACATCATTGTTAGTGTATCGCTAAAATAACCTGCTGTAGGTATTCAAATACCGGATGTAGAATTGAAATGTGAAATGTGTGTATTATTTTTACCTATTCAGTTTACAACAAAAATGTAAGGACAAAAGTTGTTCGGAATTTAAAATTGCAAAGGTTCATTTGGTTACCGAAATATTAGTTTTTCGCGATATATTAATTAATTTTAAATTAATTGTTCTTAGAAAACTTGTATATTAAAAACCAAAAATATTTGACATTTCATAATTTTAATTGTTACATCATGAAATATCAATATTTGGTAACTAAATGGATCTTATTTAGTACATTTTTAAATTTTGAACAGTTTTTGAAGACACACTTTTGTTGTAAATTTAATAAATAAAAAGATACAACAATATAAAAAGTAGCATTGAAATCCCTATATGCCACACTTCAATTATTGTAACATACATGGTAAAGATAACTTATTTTGCAATATATAGTATGTTTCAATTATTTATAGGCTCGCATTGGGATGTCGAGAACTAAGCTGGCTCCCACAGCAGTGGTATTAGCCTGGTCACGCCAGCTCGCGCCAACACGCCGTGGAAAGGGTAGCGCCTGAAGCGATGCGGCCGGACCTATGATGGCGCATCCGATCCGCTGGAAGTCGGTAACTTCAAAGCCCCGTCATGGATTCGAGTAATGTTGCTGAGCATATCACTTCTTCTTCATATCATTTCAATCATACTCTCATGTTGTACGTAAATATGGAGTTATTAGACGAGGTTATTTTTTAGTTTAAATTAACCAGCTTTATGGAACACAAAAACTAAAGTGCATAAAAATAGAAACGATCTGCACGATACGTGAAGTGTAAATTAAAAGATAGCAACATCGCGAGTAAAGATATAAAAAAGAACAGAACAACTTACGCCAACTTGTAGGATATTACGAATTAAAGCTAAAGAATCTAGGAAGACGGGCATTTTGGATTTGCATTTCAAACCAAAATAGGTATCATGCCACGGGCCTATATGCGTCGCGTCGTGAGAATGGTTCATATCGGGCTTGCCTGTAGCGCGTGTTCATCCGCAAAAATCGGCGCGGCGCAACGCGGCCCGTAAAATCACAGGCCGTGGGAAGCCACAGAGCAACGACTTCAGTTAAAGTTGCCACACTAGTATGCCAATTTATTGATGACTTTGTTTTACTGAAAAAAATCTATACGTCACTAGATTTGAATAAAAACCAGTTCTCGTTAATTTTTTCACTTTTAAATATTTCTAAACCATCGCTTATTGAGAAATATATTTCATATAGGAAAGGAACATATTTTTGCTGTCTAACCAGTGCCATAGAAAAATAATTTTCTTTGGTTTATATTCATGATATGGCATAATGTAAAACAGCTCGTTTTATTGACGTGTAATGTGTTCCATATTTAATGATATTTTACGTGAAAATAATTATACCTGAATTTATATTTTTCTGACAATGATTTCCAAGATTATTTGTATTACAAATAAAATTTAATACACAAATAATTATCAGTTCACTTAATTGTTTTAATACCATATTACATAAGTAAATTATGTAGAGTAGATGATAATTTTGCTATATTGTATCATGACTGCTTAGTACTAGGTGAAAATTTACCTATTTATTTATTAAATTTTATTTTTAATTCAAATGTAACATGGCTTATTTCTGGAAAAATAATTTATAATCTCAACGGCGGACAAACAAAAATTAGTAGGTTTTTAATTATTTTCACATTAAATATCATTACAAGAGTACAAGGTTATAATCAGTAGAAACAAAAAAAAACACTAGCTTATTTACAGTGATATTTTTTACTATTGATTCCATTAAAAAAATTATCGTTTTGTGATATATCTCTAAAATGGCACATTAAAAATATTTCTCGGCATGCGACAGTTTAGAAAATATATAAAAATTAAAAATTCTACAAAAATACATTCTTTGCTCATATCTAGTTAATTTATGAAATTTTCTGGAAATGAAAATCGCCATTAAATTAGCCTATGACTGTGGTAATTTTTGTCTAATTTAACAGAAATTGTAGGCCTTAAAGTGTTTGAGATCCTAATGTTAAGCCTCTAAATCGAAACACATTCTTCTATGTAATTTAATTTCAAGTAATTGTTATTTTTCTTAGCGTACCTAACTTTGGAAAACACTGTCGTAAAAGGAAAAACTAATATTGTCCTTAGTTATCATGCACAAATTTAAAGTTATCAATATTACTTTCGTTTTTTATGATAATAATCGACCATGATATGTGCAAAATAAAAAAAAATTCAATCTTCACCGCGAATCTTGGAAACGTCCGGCTTGTTTCTCAAGTAATTATTCGTTTATATAAAATTGAGTGCAAAATAATAACGTCGCTATGACGTCAGCGTAATTCCCAGTTTCTTATACTAGTATAAATAAGAGTCGTTTGCATGAACTGGAATTAGTTTATTATTTCATCTTCTGGCCACCTTGTTAAGTTCTATGTTGCAATATGGGCACGAAGCTACTACTATTATTATTTTTAACATATGCAAGTGCCTCGAATAAAAATATTTTAAATAAACAAGATTATAATCTGATTTTAGAACGTTATTTGGGACATAAAGATTTCGAGTTGTTGGACTATCATACCAAACCAGTATATGAAGACATAGGACAGCATTCGGTGTACATAAAATACAGATATCAAAATAATATTGCGAGTAAAAAGTTCGTCCTTAAGACACAAGCGAAATGTGCGTTTGAAGAAACGTATAGAAACCAAGTTGGTGCTTTTGAAAATGCAATTTTCTTCCATGAAAAACTCATCCCAGCGTTCAAGAAGAACAATTTTAACGATTCCTTTATACAATCTTTCTATTTATCAAAAGGAAACAGTGTGATTGTTTTAGAGGATTGTTACAAAGAAGGATTCAACAATGATGAAACGAAAAACAATGTAAGTCAAATTAAACTAGTTTTAGAAAACTTAGCTAATTTACATGCTGCTAGCATTATCTATGAAGAAAGGAAATCCAAAGAACTTAATAAACCGTATCGCCTGACCGACGATTATAAAGTTCATTTTAAAGAAGAATCGGATGAAGATGATTCCAGTATAGGAAGACAAATAGATCTGGCCTCAATCAAATGTATTCAAGCTCTCATCGATGTCATGCCAGAAACAAATGATATTAGCCGAGAAGAATTCAAAGAAAAAGTGTTCGAACTTGAAGAAATAATGAGATTTGTCAATATTAATTCCACACATCGCAAAGCTTGTTGCCATGACGAAATACCGACAGGAGTGTTGTTTAAAAAAGAAGATAATGGCGTAAAAGTGAAACTGATTGATTTCTTAACCATGAAATACTTTCCCCCTGTGTACGACGTATTGAAATATGTATATTCTGTAACTTCTTTAAAAACACGCCAAGATAAATTGGATAGCTTGCTTGATTTCTACTATGAATGTTTGTCGAAAGAGCTGCAGCTAGGAGGAGTAAACTCTGAAGAAGTTTTATCAAAGAATGATCTTTTAGCCAGTGTTGAGGATCTTAAGCCGTATATTACACTTCAAACTGCTTATCAATATGCGTTCCCGAATGTAATCACAGATTATGTGCTTCATTTCAAGCCAGATAGAGAAATGCACAATAAATGGGTGTCTAAAAACAGTGATAAAATTGTTGAGAAATATAATGCTCCTAATTCAACTGCAAAAGCTGATCTAGATGATGTTATTTCAGAATTGAGAGATATCATTATTCAAATGAAATAAAGCTTGTTTTCAAATTTATACTTACTAGGTAAGTACTAATTTTTTCTGATTTTCTGCGTAATGGGGAACATATCATATGAATAGTTCATTCCGTAACTCAACTACGATCGTGGTTGTGGTTTTGTTATAGTATGTGAGGTTGAGTTGTGATTACTGAAAAAGTGGTTAACTTTTGTCACTAAAGAAGGAATAACGCAATTTTAACATCCTCTAATTATTTATGAATAAGATTTAAAAAAATTTAATTGTCAAAGTTAAGCGCAGAAAGAACCTAGTTAATATATTTCGTTATAAAAAAAAACAAACTTGTATACACTGTGTTTGAATTTAGAAGCTTACTATTGAGATTTCCAGAACTATTAAGAGTTACGACTTTGGTTAAACGAGCATTAGACGATGAAGTTTTTCTTTTCAAATGACTTATGCCCGATTTATCAGTCGACTGTTAATCAAATGATGTATGCTACAAAGTTTTGTAATCATACATCCGTTTTAATAAAAATATAATTGCTTTGAAGTTTATAATTACACTGCTGTACAAAAAAAAAACCGGACACATTTTTTACGATCGCCATTAAATTTCAATGAAACAGTTGATGATAATCTGTGAAAAAATTATAGACAATATAATGAAAGATTAATAATCAAGGAACAATAATGAATAGTCAATTATTCAATGCTAGATAACTACATAGTTCATAGGTGCCTTGTGTTTAATTGGCGAAAAAAATCCTATTTTTCTTATCTTGCGGTCTATTTAAATTTTTCAATAATTCAAAATTTGCGACTGGTTTCTCAAAACTGAAATCTGTATTAAAGTATATTTAGATTTAAAGTAAAATGAATTTGAATTAAACCATTCATAAAATTATGAAGTTTTGCCATCAAAAATATGTGCAAAAAAATTATGGTTGTAGTTTTAACTCATGCTATATTTAAATCCAAGTTTATAGTTATACAAATACTCAAATTAATGTTGTAAATTTATTTAGTGACTTTTTCTGCCTTCCCAGGAAAATAATAAACTTCATAAAACTTATTATTGTTATTATAATTAGCATTTGGCTGGAGACTATCAACAAGATATTGTCAATTTATTACAAATTTTAAACTTAAATGTTGTTGTGAAAATAGGCGTTAGATTTTACAATAATCACTAGGATGCATCGAAAAAAGGCAATTTTTCTAAATCATCGATGAATCTCTCCTAGAACTTTAGAGTTTCATAAAATAAGAAGATTTCGGTACCTGTCAAATGAACTGAACTGTGAGTTGTCCTGAGACTTGAATGGGAATTTTATTATACGTGACCTATTTAAATATGTTGCAATAAAGTTTAAAAATTGTGAAAATTATAGATTTGTATTCAAAATGGCAGTGCAAGTACTCTCTATGTCATTGTACCTCTTTTTGAAATAATATAATAATATTATTGTCAAACATAACATCATTCTAAATAATTAAATTTTGAAAAGAAGTAACACCGACTTCTTGAAAGTTAAGTTTACAATGTATTTTTTTTATTTTCCTTTTTTTTGTCAAAATTTTATATTTTTTTAATTTAACTTGAGTACGAATTTTGTGATCTTTTAACTTACACCAAACTGCCACTAATCCGTGACAACTTTACTTATCTAAATAATTAAAGTATATCATTACATTAAATCAAACTATATTTTAGAACCGACTTCGGAATTTGAACTCAAGACCAAGACCATCAGGTACCTGCTCATATGATTCAAGCAAGTGAAGTTAGCAGTCCCTTATTTCTTATCAAGACATCATCTGAATTGTTCTCTCGAATTTGATATATTAAAGGCATTTGCAGTATCTAATATAGGTAATATTAGAAGATCCTGGCAGCGGTGGATTTTTTCGCGATATGTAAATGTAATATATTTAATATAATAAAGGAAATAAGTTATAAAACAATTACTAATTGTTGTTGTTTCAGTTATTTGATAGAAACTATGATTAATAAAAAATATTATTACACATATAATTTAGTTTTTTTAACAATTGTGATTCCATGATATTTTTACTTATTTCCGAAATTAAAATCAGTGCTGAAAGGACGCCGTTTTCAGACCATTTCAAATAGGACTGCTTCGCGAAATGGAAAAAGTAAGGACCAATAATCCGTAAAATTATTAATAAAATTTATACAACTGAAGTTCGGTGATTTTCTGAACAGACCTCGTATATGAAAATGGATAATATTACATAATAATCGTAGATAAAATATCACATGAGGCAAAGTTTCAAGATCTTGTGGAATAATACTTAAAAGAAATGTTTTAGTTTATAAATAACTATTGCATTCTGCAGTCTACGAACTTGTTTCAACCTAATAATTAGCAATCTTACAAATACACGATAAATTAGGTTTGCGCTGTTTGCAATCAGTAGTGCCGTGAGCTGTGTGATCAATGTTCAATGAAGTATTTCCATAGCAGATCATCAAAATGTAAGTGTTCTTGATTACTTGATTACATACTAAATTCAATAAGCTGTTGATACATTTAATTAATATATTTAGAAGCCTAATATACTATGGATACCGATTCATATCACCGAACTGTTCCAGATTAAAAAAAAAATGCAACATAGGTTGTCAGTGTTGTCCTCGTAATTTGAAGATATTTATAAATGAAGAAAAAATTCGAATGATTACTTGGTACAATGGGGTTATTTCACATTTATTTTATTAATGAAAGAAAGCATAAAAATGTTTAGTTTTTGAGATATATATATATTTTTTAAACAATATCAAATTTCAAAGATTCTTTGACGTACGTCAGAGCTACTTTATTTATTTACGGCCAATAACACAAAATAATAACAGTAATAGCAGTAATGTAACTCTAATGATCAAATTTAAAACTATATTTGTTTTTATTTCTTTAGCTATTTTATCATTTTTTGACAGCAACAGCTGATTAAATAAAAACACCGCAATATTTAACCCTTTGAGAATAAAATAGAGTAATAAATCAAAATTTGCAAGAATAGTATTGGATTTTTGTCAACCATGCGGTAAATAAATCCACTAGAAAAATAAGAAATACTTTAATAGGATGCTCATAGAATGCCGCTTGCTTTAAACCTAGAACGAAACTTACTTCTCCAACAGTAGAAATATCGATATAAACGTTCCGATAATCTCTTTTGAACCGTAACCGTAATATTTATTAAAAAACTATGCCGACGTTTCGACAGCAACAGCTGTCATCTTCAGGGCTCTGTAAATGTGACAAGTAAACTTAGTAATAAAAACATACAAATATAGGACTGCTACTTACAAGTTAAGGCCATAAAACAATTACATAACATGGTTACACACAAACATATTTACTTATTATTTTATTATATGATTACAATTGCGTATATTTTAACATGTTGTAACTTCTACCTAAATATATTATATGTAAAAGTAAATGTTAGGTAGTATTTGTTTCATATTTATACTTTGTACATATCAATATTTTCAAGTTAGAGCACTGGTGTTTGATGTTTAAATGTATGATGTGAATGTGTGAGTATCGTTGATGTGAATAAATGACGCCACGAATTTGCACCCGTGAAGGTTTATTACCAAAATTTTGATTGAAATATATTCAATTTTCAAATTTTCTTTATCGTAATATCCATAAAACGAGCCAAATTTTGTATTTATTTAAAAAAAATATACTATTTTTTTTAATAACTCCATTATGGTTATAGTTTGAGATATATTCATGATATGTTTATAAATCAGTATATTTTCCCCTTTCGTCCCATTGTGAACATGCAGTGTTTTAGCTCCTCACTCGAATAAATGTACATAGCTCGCCAATTCCATCAGCGCAAGAAAAAAACAAGTGAAGCTAGGAGTGAAATTACCTTAGGAACTCGCGAACAAAAAGGCAATTGGTTTCAGATGCCGAGCGCGCTAGAAAAAAGAGTAACTTGCGCACAAAACAGTGAAGCATCGGCGGCAGGACTCAGGCGGGTCTCAGGACGGCCCAGAGCACCGTGCTTTGTTTTTACACGGCGCTTGTTTCAGTTGTTTCTTCTCTGCACTGAACGGAAACTATTAAACAGCGCTTAGCGCGCTAGTGCAGTGCAGAAGTGGAAGAGGTGCATTCCGAGCAGCTCTGGCCGAGTAACTCTTGCTTGCCACGCACACCTTCATTGAGTTTCAATACTAGTTTTTCAACTTTCAGTGGATTTAAATTGAAAGTGTTCAACTAAATTTATAGCACTTTCTAGGTTTTTTTCTTGTGAGGTTACGGGTAATTATGCATATTATCTGGTTGGAAGTGATTTACCTAGTTTCAATGGCTGGCACTACGAGCTCTATCTGTACGTTCTAAGAAAATTGTTTCGGCCCGGCCGAAATTTTATATATTATAGTAATACTCGTAGTTCAAAAAGTTGCGTAGTGACTATGTTACTAACATACCAAATGTTGGGGGTTCAAATCCCACTGAAAAGCATGGTCGTTTGTGTTGTTCACAAAAATTCACGATCATCTACTCATTCGGCGCCATATGACCAAAACAATTTGTCCTTTACCATCTTCGTAAAAAATATATTAATAAAACCTTCAAAATTAATATTTTTATGAGAAAAAAAACGTAAATTACGAATTAAATTTTCCATATAGATATTTACAAAATACATGAATTAATTTACATTGTAACAAGTATCGTTAAAAAATTAATGGTTAATAGTTTTTATTTCAAAATGGCAATACATTCGAAGATTTGTAATTTGGTTCGGCATGTATGGGGACGTTTCATTATTACAGTTACAGTTCAAGTAATTGACAGCAATGTATTAAAGCGTGTTATATATATATATATATATATATATATATATATATATATATATATATATATATATATATATATATATGTACGTTTTTTTTTTAAATTTGTAACCTTATTCTGGATATTCGATAGTTTAGAAATTATAATAACAACGAAAAAAATATTGTTTTTTTTTAATAGAAAAAAATCATTAATTTGACCTACTAGCGTGGCAATTAATTTAACCGAAGTCTTATTATAGTATCCCAATGGTGAGCCTCTAAATTGAAATACATTATATGTATATGTGTGAAAGATTAAAATAATCAACACACTACAAACATTAAGAGTCACCATCGGGAAAATAGTCCTCTCACCCCGCTTTTCTGGTGGTTCTAAGCTTTATGCCCCCTGTAATTGCTTTAATAGAATATATTAATATCAAATTGATTAATTAATCTTGAAATAACCTCAATCTATTTGAAACCAAAGCAACAGAACACAAACGAATTAAACATCCCGTCCCAGAAACAGAATGCAATAGAGAAACATAATTAGCAGATGTACCTGACGATGCAGCCATCAAAGAGAAGAAACAATTTTGCTCACGTTCCTTGCTCCATGTGCGGCGTGTAGGTTTAAAGGTTCCTCTGTCGGGTTCAGGTTACGACACATACATTTATATTCATGAAAACTGTTCAACAACACACAAGCCACCATAAGGGGAGCGAAAGGAGGAGTAGCGAATAAAGGCAAAAGAAAAGGAAACCGCTTGTGTGGAGTGGAGCACAGCGGTGATAATTACCCATCTGCCAACTGTCGCCCTTGTCCCGTCCCGCGTTTATAATGATAATAATAATCCGCTCCAGCTCGAGATGCTCTTTGTTTCAGCGGCGTCCATGCCAGCTGGATTATCCGGCCCGAGCGCACTTTATCCGCCGATGTTAAGCAAATAAATAAATCATTTCACACTGGACTTGAGCTAGTTTAGGTGGTTGTGAACTAGAACTATCTAGGAAGGATGTAAACTTGATAATTTCACTAGCGGTATTTTCGTCCAGGGCGGGACAAGTTTCTAGAAAACTTCAAATACATGACATAGGTCGACAAAACTAAATGCAGCTCTAACAGATTTTGCTTCGTAGACCACTAGTATTGTCCATACAATTTATTCTAACTGGAATAATAGAATAACAAGACAATTGAGAGGGTTCATGTAATGTACACGATTCTTGATAGAACACATGTCTGATGATGAATGTAAAGTCGAAATATATCTAACGTTTTAATAATAAAAAAATAAGTGGAAAATCCAATCTTCTTAATTTCATTTAATTGTTGAATTTCATTTCATACGCCGCATTTGGAATAAATTCGACGAATCAGAGCCGCATATTAGCATGATATATGAAGTGCCTTGGTTCGCTTAATATGGTTACGTGTGTTTGTTTAATTTTATTTATTTGAGTTTGACGTTTTCAACAGTTATTCGTTAAATAAGCAACATTTTTTGTATAATTTCGCGATATGTGAAGTATCTTCATTCAGTTACTATGGTTACTTCTGTTTATTTTATTTATTTATTCGAGTTTGACGTTTTCAACAGTTTTATATTTGTATTTTTGTATAACTTCCAAAATCTTGTTATAGAAAGTATAGTCTACAACATGTAACGGAATGGTATATCCCACTTTAGCAAACCGTAGCCCTCGCCTTCGGCTAGACGGCTAGAGCTACAAACTTTTTGCTCGCGTGGAATATGTGCCATTCCATTACTTGTTGTAGAATATACTATTCTATAACACCGTTTTGGAAACTACGCATTCCACAACAAAAAATTGTATTAGAATAACTATCATTCCATAAGCCGCGTATGGAATAAATTCAACGAATCAGAGCCACATATTAGCGCGATATATTAAGTATCGTGATTCAGTTACTATGGTTATGTCTGTTCGTTTTAATTTTATATATTTGAGTTTGACGTTCTCAAATGTTTTGTATTTGTATTTTTTGTACAATTTCCAACATCTTGTTATAGAAAGTATAGTCTACAACATGTAATTCCATTACTTATTGTAGAATATACTATTAAATAGAGAAAACAGTATCAAACAATAATTGTAGCTGAGATTATTTTAAATCTTTTTTAATGTACCATAAACTAATTATTTACTGATATGTTTGAAGAAACATAATATGCCCTCAACTCAACTACCACCTTCACTTGATGAATTTCTACCAAAATCTAATCAGCTCGTAACTTGAACAATATCCTCACACTTGACTATTTAGAGTTTTGAAGGTTTTTTTTATTAAATTGACATCCAGTACGTGAACTCTCTGAGAGATCTTTTCCCCAACGTCTAACCGCAGTCAAACGTTTCGGAAAAGGACGGACATTAATTGATCGGCTCGGTCGGCTGATTAGACAGCCCTATCAGATTTTTTCTGAAGTTTTCAGAAGACCAATTTCTGCCTTTAATAACATGTGAAACTTTTGCTCTCTAATCTTGAGACTCTACATCTGCAGTGAAATAAATCAATCGGAAGATGAGATGATATTGAGGCGAGTTTATGAGGTTTATTAAAACGGTGCGAGTATACTGATAAAATATACGTTATATTATATAGCTTCGTAATAACGGATCTAATTGTGAACATACGATTCCTACAGTTATAACTGGAGCTATTTTAAATTAACCAGTAATTGAAATTTGTGAAAGTAGAATATTACTCTCAAATGGGGTTTTTTTTTTTTTCATATTATTAGTAAATAAATGGGTTAGAGTAAATTTTGTTATAATAAAAAAGATGTTGGCTACAATTTTATTTGATTTCTTTTTATATGTTGTGCCATTCGAAGTTAGAAGTGAGAGATGTGTTTGGCACATCAAATGTTTGGAGTATATCTCAGTAAATAATTGAATTACAGTAAATTTTGTCATACTAAAAATGTATTAAATGGCCCGCAATTTATATTTGAAACTGTTTTCTTTATTTTATACCGTTTGAAAGTTGTTTAAGCGGGAGGTTATGTGTTGGAACCTTAAGATTATTTCTTACTGTATAAATATTTAATTGATCACCTGCGGTGCCACCTGCTTCAACTGCGTATAAGAAACCATGAATTATAAATGAAAATACATAATACAAGCAGGTTAAATAAAATAATAACTAACTTCGTGCGCCTATGGCTAACCTACTTCGTGTTCCTCGAAGCCAAGGGAAGTTTCAATGGCGCGAACACACATAAAATGCTTATGAATGTAAATAGGATTGTTCTCCTGCTCACACAACCGGGATGCGCAGGGAAATGAAAATTTCGTGAACTCTAACGATAGCTTTAATCGCTGGCTGTCGCGCTGCTATTTTTGCAAGTGGATTTGGTCTGTATCTGATACGAATCCAGCGATACGAGAAATGTAGTATACGCAATTATAACTTTATAAAATGTGTTTTCGCGATATTAGAAAAGTTGTAAAATTTTTAATGAATCGTGATTAGCGCCGCTACAAAACGAGAGATTACTTTAATGGAAAAGAATTAATACAAAGATGAATGAACAAGCTGAAAACGAAATCACTGAAGATTTATTTTGCGAATTTATGGAAATAGCTTCTGAAATACGTTTTACGGAATATTATACAATCTAAAAAAGGAAATTGCAATTCGAGCTTTTAAATTTTTTTATGTCGGACAAACTTCAAGACGATATCTTGTTGATACACAATGTAATCTGTATATATTATATGCCCTTACCTCTGTCCTTACTGATGTAGATACTAGTGTAGTATATAAAACTAATGTAACACTAACCTGAAACAAAAACAAAAGTTAGTTTCTAAATAAATACGTGTAGCACCAGAAATTTTTTAAAAAAGTTAACAGTATTAGTAGTGATAATCCTTGATTTCGATTTGACTAAATAGATCTACACATGACTTGTTAAGGGGACAGGCAGACACTACCCAGCGAAGAATAGGTCTATTTTTGGATAGGTATTTCTGTGTAAATACAAAAGCTGTTCAGAATTTAAAAATACATGCAATACGGTCCATTGGGTTACCTAAATATTAGTATTTCACAAGATATCAACCAGATTAAAATTAATACTTGGTATTTCATAAAACAGATTTATTTAACAGAAAGAAATGGAAAGAAATAAATTCTCAAATTCGTCATTAATTTCATTATAACAATTTTTTCAGGTGGTGCGAATATATTTGGGGTTAAGCTTGTATACCGGGTGTAGAATTAAAATGTGGTACATTTATTTACTTATTTATTTAACAGAAGGAAATGAACTTTCTAATTCTCCTTTATATCATTACGATCTTCTAAGATATTTCTGCAGAAAATAATACAACACTGTAATAAATAAATCTAATTCTGTTATATTAAATGTCAAAAATATTTCGTTTTTTCATTTAAAAAAATTTTTTGTTTTACTGTTCGAAAACCACTGATTAAATTTTCGGTTTGTTATTAGGTACTGATAAAATAGATGCATATTCCTGATCATTTTTACTTTCTTATAGAAAGTATTGGAATCATAAAAAAAAATTGCTGACAAGATTTTTGTAGAAATACATACCGTGTGTCCCCCACGTAAATGTTGGCATAGGCAGTTAACATGTAAAATCAGTTTTTTGTAAATAACA
Organism: Poecilus cupreus; assembly: GCA_963942605.1. Taxonomy (NCBI): domain Eukaryota; kingdom Metazoa; phylum Arthropoda; class Insecta; order Coleoptera; family Carabidae; genus Poecilus; species Poecilus cupreus. Next base: position 24,184,436 of record OZ012718.1, read on the forward strand.
AGTGTCCGGCAAAAAAAATGCATCCAAATTTTATATAACAATACTGCCAATATCCCTACATCTTATTTAATGCAGATTAATTTATTTTGATACCACAATTTAATGAAATTAATGATAATAATTCCTAATTTTCCGCCTATTCTTCTTATTGTTACTGACGTATAGTGCTTGCAATTTGTTTTAAATATTTTAATCTGTCACTGTCATTTTCTGGCGATGGAAACCATTCGGCGTTCATTCCTGTGAAGTATTCAAATATTTGTCTTGCACGGCGCCCCACATAATAATATTTACACTGTTCTCGACATTTAATGTATTCATGATAACAGTGACAGAATAAATGTTTTTAAACAAATTACAAGAACTATACGTAAGTAGCAATAAAAACAGTAGGCAGAAAATTAGGAATTATTATTATTAATATCATTAAATTGCGGTATCAAAATAAATTATTCTGTATTAAATAAGATGTAAGGATATTGACAGTATTGTGATATAAAATTTTGATGCATAATCTTTTGCCGGACACTTTTTATTTATAAAAAACTGATTTTACATGTCAATTGCCTATGCCAACATTTAAGTGGGACACAAGGTATGTTGACGTACTTAATCCGTTAAGACAAATTTCTTAATGATGTCTGTGTGTGAGGATGGATGGATAAATAGATGGATGAATGTTCGTATGCGCAATATCCCATGAACGAAACGAGAAAAGATATGTAAACGAAACTTGGTATTTAAAAGTTTCATGAAAATATGAAGAGTTGAATTGATTTTGAATGAAATTGAAAAACCAGAAGAGCAAGTTTACTGGACACACAAAACAATAAATTCCATTTTTTTTTTCAAAAATAGAAACACCTGTAAAAAATGTTAGCAAAAATATTTGGAATATAAAATTTTATTTGCACTTTTCTTGTATATGCTTCTAATTTTGAGAAAAACTAAATTATATATTTAATAATCTTAATTGCAATGGGAACAAAAACTAAAACATTTTTAACATCTATATGTCAAATATTTTGTCATAAATATGTACCTATTTTAATATAAAATACTAGTTACAATGAGAAGAAAAAAATTAAACAGGTTTAACTTCTATATGCCAAATAATTGTCAAAATAAAGTATTACGCAAGAAACAAGTCATACGTATTTAGTTGGTTTCATATGTATAAGAAAGTGCCCACACCAAATTTTTATTATATAACATTTTCCTCTAAACTTATTAATTCGCCTAAAAGAGACCTAGTTAATTCAAGGGCCACACCCAGTATAATACATTCTTTTACACAATTCAATGTTAATTAATCGTGTTCAAATTCAGCACACGAGTTGAGCAGCTATTAGCAGTTACTCACAGCGCCGAAATCTAATAAGTTTCCATATGATATCCTCTCATCTCCACGAGGCTTTGTTCATTCCCCATCTGCGATTTCGATCATCTGGCTAGTCCAGGTCGTTCCAATCAGCGGCTGCAGCGATCCAGAACTTCATTTCCAATATGAGCATCTTGCCTGCCCTTTGCCCTTCCCACGTCATGCCATTCCCAGCTCCAACAGCTTCTCTAAAATCGAATAACGTTTAAATATCCATGACGGAAGGTAATCTGTCCTGCTGGCTTGCTGGTGTAGTATAACTAGAACTTACTAGTTAGCAGTTTGCAGCAGGCGAAATGAACCAATCAGCATTCGAGATGAATCTCTTTGTATGTGTGAGAGAGACGCGGATGCGCCGCAATCTCAAAGAGGATGATGTCTTGATGAATGTGTGGGAGCGCCATGAAGACATCGATGGTTGGTTATGGTGCTGGGCAAAACGCAGGATACGGAAATTAAATGATTTTAAATATTGATGTAAATCTCATCCAGAAATTGTTAAATGTTAATATAATCACTGATACTGTAATTGTTGTACGTGTAAGTTATTCGTTGTGTTTAGAACTGTATTATTTATTCATTTTATTATTTCGACTTTTACTTCCTTGCACTGATGAAGAGTCAATATAACTCGAAACGTTTGCGATGAGAAGTTGAATTTTCTTTTCCAACATTCATCTTCCAACATCCAAGTCCCGACTATTGATTCATATTAACATTTTAAATATTGTTCTTCCGTGACTAACTACTACGGAAAGTTGCACTTTCCACAATGTATAAAAAGCTACAAAGTTGATAATTTCATAAAATTGTTGCGAAGCAATTTATCATTTAAATGTGCACTTCTCCCCGTTGAATATGAATTATTATTATTAATACTAGTCAAAAAGTGTGGTTCATAGAATACCTACCGTGGACAAAGAATACAGAATAGTTATTTATCTACCAAGTGCGCCAAGGCTGATTTTTTTACAAATAGATAAAATTCAAGAGTTATGTACAAATATACATACAATATTTTTTGTACGAAAAATACAAAACTAATAATTAACACAATCCATACAAACAAACAAACAAGATTGTTCCAGGAAATATACTACTGCTAAAGGTGTCATTTTACATTTTTATTATTATTATTTTTTTTTAATGTATAAAATGTATATGTATGTTTATTTGGAAGCCTTACAAATATTTAGTATTTGAGATATAATTCTTCAAAGCCAGTATCAAATTTCAAATTCTCTTCGATTTTCGTCAGAGTTACGCCATTTATTTACAGCCATACGGCGAATAACAGTATATAAATCTAGTGAGCAAATTGGAAACTATGTTTCCATGGCCGTGTTACAATTTTTCTATAAATATTGCTTTTAATTTGATTGAAATATCTAAAAATACTGACAATTAGGTAACCAAATGGGCCTTATTTCATGCATTTTTAAAGTCTGAACAATTTTATTACCTATTTATAATTTTGCTGTAAAGTGAGTAGGTAAAAAATTACAGCAATATAAAAAAAATTGCACTGAAATCCCTATATTCCATGTTAATATTAGTATTTATTTCAAATTATTTTTTAGACATACAGATATTTTCAGATTAGAATGTTGGCATTTGACGTTCCAAGTACAGACAGAGTTCGTGAATGTGTAAGTGTAAATTATTATCAACTTTATTTCTAAATAATCCCATTGGCAAAATTGCTTTACAAATAATATAAACATACATAATAATTCGTCTAATATATGTATACTATAAAATAATAAATATATTTTTATATTTAACTTTGCCAGTAAATAATATAATAAATTAACCCTCTATTGCATACTGTTCCCGATCGGGAACATAAAATTTAAAATTCTTCTTTTCTTTTCTTATGCAGTTTACATTCATGGCAATCATGTTGTAACATTTGGGAACATTATATACACTTTGTCAATTACCAATTAGGTCATTCCTCCCAATTTGACCAACATAAAAAAATAATTTGAACTGGAAAAAGAATAATTACAGAAACTGAGATATAAAATGTAAAATTTGAAGGAAGGAGCTTATTACCTGCTGATAATATTACTCCTTTACAAAATTTCAAAAATTTTTTTTTTATCTGATGTTTTCCTAGAAGAGGTTGGTTATAAAACAATTTTGTGTAGTACGCAAAGACGACCCAATAGACCAAAGTTCTATTGTAAGTTGAATTTGTTTCTAATGTTCCCAATAGTGAACAAAACTTTAAAAAAATATATTTTTTTATTTTTGGAAAAAAATGTATGTAACACATTTATTTTAAATATATGAATATTTCTTTTGTAAAAATAATGTTTTTGGGCCTTTATTAAAAAAAAATAATAATTCATGCAATAGAGGGTTAATAACCATGTTTAATTTCTTATTTATGTTGTGAGAACTACTATTGCGTTTTTCACTGCTGTCCTGAGCTGCTATATAAGGGCAAAAATTATTGCCAACAATTACAATCAAATGCACTAAATTTATCATTTTAAAGTAAAATTTCATTCACTTTACCATTTTTTATATTCATACATTGTAAAAGACGTTAGATATACTACACTTTTTATAATAAATATAGTTATGTAATAATTGTTGAAGAAATAGGAATATTTTCGCCGAAATATATTTTTTAAATAGAATGCATAAATATAAAACTTCACTCGGTACAATAAATTAATGATTTTTCATTTAAGCGTATTACATATCGATTTATATTTATAATATATCTATTAATATTCGTAAATATTATAACTGAATATTATTTTGGAATAAATACTATCTAAATGCATACATCAATAAATATAGATCAGAGATATTCATCATGTAGTTTTAGGTATTATATTCATTTCAATAATATTTCCAAACAGGATAGGAAAATTCTGACAAGCAGATATTTTGTATGGAATAGAAAAGATATTTCCCTGATCTTGTATAACCGTTGATAAGTTAGACGCAGATACAAAATTTCTTTGTTGTAAATCTAGAAAAAGAATTTTCATCATTTGACGTAAAACTGTACGTAACTCAAAGAGAAATGAATCGAAAACATATTCAATGAATTGAAAAGATGAGACTACTGGATCAAAGATTTGAAAATAATAAGAAAAAGAGTACTCATATAATAATACAACTGCAAATATTTATACTTAAATCAAAAATATAACATTGACTCACAATATTACAAATAATAGGAACCTAAAAAAAGATGCCGGGCTGTAATTTTTCCATGGTTACTCATTATAATAGTTATTTATTTATCAAGGGACTGAAGTTTAATTTTTTATCATGAATATAAACCATGTGAGTGATAAAAAGCAACTTCAGTGCCGCGGTACATATTTAATTTTATATGAAATCAAAAATTAGAAAAAACTATAAAAATATTTTTATATAGGTTAAGTACATTTGGAACTGACATTTAGTGTTGCCAACCTCGAACATTGAAGTTATCGTAAATAACACTCAAAATTATGTGTTTTGTCCTCAATTTCTTCATCGGAATTAATTAGTTAATTCTCCTTGCACAAATTGTTTCATTTTACGTATAAATTTACTACAATACATCATATATCTCTTAAATTACCCTACTTGTACAATAATCATTTTACGGTTTCCAACACTTTGCATTGCTCAAAATCATCGTATAATGGGTTACTTTAGTGACGATTCCTGAGCGTTTAATGACGATTTTTAAGCAATTTAGTACCGGTTTCAAATAAAAACTATTTTTTGAGTTTTTGGACGCCTTTTTAGCTTTTATTAAACAAATAAAATGTTTGGTTACTGACTCAGATATAGATATTGAATCTTTTCAACTTGTATTGGAAACATTTTTCTCTAAAATAAGTAGAGACGTAGAAAATTGCATAAGTATTATTTAATTTAATTATTTACAGCGCAAAAATTCTTTTTTGTTTGTTAAATTGTAGTTCTCTTGTGAAATGTACTTTTTGCTGTAGTTGATTTCATGTTGTTCCATAGTTTTATATTATCGGAATCCCTAGTCCGAATACTTTTTGATCACAACTCTAAATCAATCAACTCGAAATAATTGCACTAGCTAAAATGAAGAACCTTTCTATATTTTTGAATTCTTTGTAAGTCCTTTAGACGTTGTGGTCTACGCCTACATTATCTAAAACAATTCATAGTTTAGCTCCTAAATCTATAAAAAGCATAAGAATATATCAGAATTCTATTTGATTACAATTTATATAGTACACATTCATAACTTTAAAACTTTTGCACCATTACCATTCTTTCAAAACTAACAGCAAAACTAATTCGCAACGATCTACCTCATAAATCCTCGCATCAAAATAATGAAAAAATAAATCATGTAGCGCACACGATCCGAACACAACCAAAGACCGATTTGTTGTTATTATTTCCCGGCGATGCGTTCGCTTCCACAGCGTTTAGCCTCAATACTCCCTCGCTGTAGTTGCTGCTGCACTTTACACCGCTCCGCTCTTCGTGTGCGTGATTTTTCATCACCGTAATCTTGATTTATAGTCGCGACTTAGCGGAACATATCTGTATTTCGGCATCGCCCATCGCTGCAATGCCGGCATCTTTGTCTCGGCGGCGGGCCTCTGAAAATGCATCACCCGGGATGTTTTACCAAATCATTTTCAATATCTTAATTAAAATTTGAGCTACCCATAAACTGGAATGGGGAGTTAACTGAAAGGCCTGTAGGGTTTTTATTTTAATTACATTCAAAAAGGTTTAGTTTAAAATTTTTTGTATATTTTGTAACCTTCAGTAATTAAAATTTTCGGGAAATTATGTAGTGCCACATTAGATTCTAATCACTTAAATTTGAATGTTTAAATTACGAGCTGATTAACTTTCGGTGACCGTCCATCAACCAGAGGTGATAGTATATGTTAGAATACCATAAGATCCTGTGGAAATAACCCAGACAAACTGTTAATAAAAATTGTAATTCTTGCAATTATTAAATCCCTTTATTTTTGCTTTTACATGAAAATTATTTTTTGTTTATTTGTCAAAATTATGTTTTTCATAACACACTATTTTATATATTTTATTATATTAATTCAATTTTCTTGACAACTGTGGTAACTATGGATATTCAACAGTATACTTGAAGACCAATGAAGTAGTTGAGCATTCCCAAAAAAATTAAATAATATTACTACAATGCGTTCTTAAACTTTTTTTTTTCTATTTTGTATCCTTTAAAATTTATTTAGGCGGGAGGTTATATGCTATCACATCATATTTCTTGCATATTTGCTTAAAAACGAGGACACAAAACAAATTGTGTTGTAAAAATGTTTGCAAAAATATAGTTACATCTTTATTAATGGAAGTATTAAAATCCAACATGAAAATATTATTGAAATTACTCCGGTTATAAAATTTTCCGCGTTATTTTCTTTTACAAAATAACTCAATCCAAAAATCGAAGCATCTTTGATCATCAATAACGTTAGCTTTAAGCTTTTTATGTTTATTGGCAAGAAAAATTCTCCGTCGTATAAACACACACACGGCTACAGTTTCACCAATACACACGCAGTGTTCACTCACGTCGAAACACATGAGACATGAATTCCGGTCGAAGCTTCAGAGACAAAAAGCTCGGACCGCGATACCGAGTAATCAATTTCTAAGGACACAACACATGGACGTCCGTAAATGGGGGACAGACAAAAAGTGGCTTTTATGTTCTACACGTTCCAAGATCAAATTCGTGATTCTAGGACTGGTTATCTTCATTTACCTGCTACAAATCCTAAAATTACTTCGTGGTAACTCAGCGTTCTGTGGATCAAACTGTTTATTTTTCTGTAGGATTTTATTATTAGTCGAAGTGTATTTCAAAACCTTTTCATTTAAATTCGAGCTGTATTGATAATTTGAAAAAAGACGAACTTGTTTAATAATAAATTTGTTATCTGTTAGCTGTCATAATCAAAGGAATAAATAAGTAACAGCCGTAGTCAACCTACTTGCTATTGATTAGTGTACCTGTGATTTACTGATCCGCGGGGGTTGGGCACGAGCCTGGCTTCTAAAGTTGATAAAAAGACTCCCCCAACCCCTAATGATATTGCTGAAATTGATATTAATGGATTCAGTGGACGTCAAAATATATATTTCAGCAAAAATCGCATCAACGATTATTTCATGACAATACTTCCTTATATTTTGTATAAGAAAGTAAAAACTATTCCGACGTTTCGATAGTAACGGGTTAAGATCGAAAAACATTAATAAGAACATGGACACATACAAACATATTTTAAAAAAAACACGTAGAAAAAAATCTGAGTCGAGGTGTTAAAATAATATACACAAATGTAGTCATGTAATAAAAAAATATATAAAAATAATTAAAATGATATTCGTGGAATAAAATCTGAAGCTAAACTGGACCTTAACTTAGCCCTGAATATGATAATCGTTGCTATCGAAACGTCGGCATAGTTTTTTTTTTATATATTTATATATAAATTACTAAGTCTAAATTTGTAAATTAAATTCCGTATGAACCAACCATTATTGTCATTTAAACTAAAATTCAGGTTTACATTTATGTAAGAGAGTACTAAATACACCTAACATTCGTAGATACGAATTCAGCAAGACTGTCCAATTTCTGTAACCCCTTTCTTAGTTTATTGCAACCCCTAGTTTGGGAAACGCTACATTAGATTAAAGTAAACAATATTAAATAAACCCATCATACACTAATTCAGTTCCGGAGTAACCAAACAATTATCTGAAGCCAGGAGTCTAACCCGTGTAGCGGAACCGTCCTCCGTGAGCATTAACGCAGCCCGAGTCTCCTCCGCTCGACTTTGTTACTCTTCCATTATGTGTAATATTCGCTTGTATCTCATCCTGGGCTGATGCTGATGCCGTGACGTTCAGGTGGTGCGGAGTGGTCGGGAGAGAAGGATAAGTACACGAGTTCAACAAGATACGCCACCGCTAGCAAACTAAGTTAGTGCGTGATGCAAGCAGTGTGCGCAACTGGAAACTGAACTTCATGTTTCGAAAGTAAACATGATTTGATACTAAACGACGTGTGATATGTGCAGCCTTCAAGAACATAATGAATTTTATTAGTTTTTACTCTGAAAATTAAACAATCAGTACATTAAATAACGTCTAGACTCTAGAGGAGGCTCATTAAAGGTGTTGTAACCTTGTTGAGTGACCTTTCGAAATACTGTACTTGTTTGAAGCGCGTTTAAGTCTTACGTATTTTTTCTTCTTATGCTCAACATTTTTCTAATGTTTCTTCACTATATTCTTTAAGGCGTTTAGTGTCCTATTCATATGTTGCACAATGTGGTATTCTGGTATAATTGAATTTATCTAAAGTAATCACTTCTTTGAATAGTTTATATCACAATATAATGGGATAATACAATAAAACTTGCTTAAAAAATTTCTTTCATCCTAATTCTATGTTAGAAAAATGCAATTTTGAGGCTATTGTAAACTCTCCTGAAAATTGTGACGCTACAACGCCTACCGCTCACTTCTTAAGTTAAGGAATGTTATACTTGACTTCTTTATAGACTATCGTAATAAAATTTATTTTATAAAAACAATGTATAAATTATATAATCCTGAAACATTTTTCAACTTTTCGGTTAAATTCACCCCAGTGGTCAATTTTCCTCAATTTTACGGTACTTTAATATTTATTTTTACTTCGGAGAAAGAGGATAAAAGTAGGATTAAATGGCCGAACCTACAGTATAGATCGTGTTACTTTTAATATATTGTTATTAATTATTACTAACTAACTTTATACACTTATTTACACAGTTTTAGCAGATTTTTTTAAAGCTGAAAATAGTTATGATAATTTAGATCTTAATTGAGTCGAAGATGATAACTGACTCTAGGTCTTTATTGATTCGATGATGTTAACAGACTGACTTTTCCATTCATGTCTCAGCCTTAGGTAGTTGATACAAATATCAATAGTCAGCAATCTTGCGGGGGCATACATCATCAAAAAGTTATAGAAAATGCTGAAGGGGTGCGAAAGGCATCAAAAGGATGTGAAATCATTATTAAACAAAATTTGATACTACACTTTCCATCAACATAATCAAACTATAATTCTTATAAATAACTAGGGAGATTACAACAGAGTTATTAGTTATTCTTCATACCACACTCGGAATTATTCGTTCACTCATCAGTCATATCTACCAACTTATTCTTCAGACGCCTGCGCAATCATTCACCCTCAACAACTTTTATTCGACATCCGCTGGAGAATGCCAATTCTTTTCAATTGGCTCATTTTTTTTTAAAAAACACCAACGTATTTTGGATACGATAACGTCTCGTACAGAGTCCCTGACGGCTGATAGGACTACAGGTTAAAAAATATATCACTTACTAAGATCTGCGAAACAGAGTGCTGACATAGTTATTATTATGTATTTTAAGACCTGTATGTTTAATGTTGGCATCAATTCCGTATCTTGATCCAATTTCAATAAATTTTCAAATGAAACCACCATGAATTAATGTGAACGTAAGCAAACAACGCGCTCTAAAATAGCTATAAACCAAGATTATGGCAGGGACATTACATGCAGATGAATATAACAGTGCCAGAGCTATACACCACACAAACACACATATGATGATTCCACGCTCTCACATTCGTAAAGCGTTGCAGTAAATCTGGTATTTAGCATAGCAAAGCAGCGCACCCTCCACGTTGAGTACGTTTGCACAGGACCGAACTGCTCTATTACAGAGCGGCGAAATTATGATAATAAAAAATGAACCCATGTTAGGTGATTTCTTTATTATTGAGTTCTGTTTGAGCAATATTATTTTGATGCAGACAATTTGAATTGTACTTTTTTTCAAATATGATTGGCTTGGCCGAGGAGAAAATTATTTATAACAATTCACAAAATAAATCAAATATATAGCTTTACTTCGAACACAAGGTAACTATGTATTACCTAGTTATTTTTTTAATTTAATTATGAATATGAGAGGCAGACTAACTACTATGGTCATATGCCGCCTCATGAGTAGATGATTATGAATTTATATGAACAACACAAACGACCATGCTCTTCAGTGGGATTCGAACCCACGACCTCTGGCGTGCTAGGCTAGCGACATAGCCACTACACCACCGAGATCGGCGCCTACTTATTAATAAGTTATTTATTTATTAGGGGTTGTAAGTGAAGATTTATGATGGAGGGTATTTTTGGTGTAGTCCAAGATGCAAGACTATGAACCTCACTTACGACCCCCACTACATGTAATATTATTCCGCCTACCTGGTAATTTTTTATTTAAAAATATTGATTCATTATCAATTTTATTTCGAAATCGTTGAACCCTATTGTGCTTTCTTGTCTTTATTGTTATGGTTACCTGACTGTCAAAGAAAACAAATAAGGCATTATTTCTCTTCCATCGTAATCACCACAATTTCTGGTAAAAAAAAAAAATAATTTAAAAAAAGCGAATATAAAAATAGAAAAAAACAGCTAAATGCAGCTTTGTTAGCACTATTAACAAAAAAAAACTAAGTGAAGATATAAAGCAGTTTATGAAAATTGTTTTTTTTTTTTATTGGAAGTTCAGTAATGGGGAATTCGAACGTTTTCTGTTTAATTTTTGTTTCATTAGTTTGGGATGGAAATAAAAAAATCTTATTAAGTGAAATATGCTTTTTTAAAAGATTTTATCAAATTTTAAAGTAACAACTATGACGTTACAACGCCTACAGTTAACTTCAGGATAAACAAGCCCGTGCTCATGGTTATCATATTGTCAATTTCGTCACTTTTACGTACGTATTACAGCGGAATCTGTCAGAGACAAAATGCCCGTTATATATCTATGACTACCAAGTGCGATAACATATTAATTGCTTATTATATTTTGTTTACATTTTGTCAAAATTGTTATTATTTTTTATGCTAGCTTATTTGAAAACAGTCTAATAAAATATATTTCGGTTACATCTATAATCAGGATTGTTGGTGTTAGGTAACATTGTTTGACAAATTGAACGACAAAATCCTTCTCTGGTCTTGTGATTTTAATCATACCATTTGTATTATATTACCAAGCAACAATCTTTCGAAATACACGGCACATCACTAATTATGACAGAGAGCATAATGAATTCATGTGTTGGATATATCAGATTAATCTTCGAAAAATTGCTCCATTCCATCCCATTACAATTTGCACATTTTCAAAATACCAGCAGCCAGGCCTGTCGCCATGTATGTGTATGTAACATACACGTGTCTGGTAAGGGACAGAAGCTGGGGGCTGTTGAACGCTCTGCTAAACATCCAGCACAGCAAGACCGAGATAAGATAGTGTTCTTGTGCCTTGCTGTCTGCTCCATCCATTGTTGTCTGCGCACGTAAGTTTGCTCGACTCGGCCGGGATATGTTTGTTTGGGAATTGCTGCAAGTAAATCTGGACCAGTTTGGGGGAATTGAGAGGCTCGCGTACATACGACTGCGACATACAAGACGAGATGCAGATATGCCAGACTTATCTCATCATGCACCAGTTATTATTTTCTAGAATAAAATAAATAGTTGTACGACAACTCGTCGCATGCAGATGTTTACAAGCAACTTTCTTACATTATACATTGTGCACGTTTTCATACATAAATTCAATGGAAACTTTAACGAGTTCTGCTAAACTCTTTAATAGATAAAGCGTCTTTGAGAAATGTTATTTTGTGCAGCTTATGTAGAACTATGGATAAAAGCTGAACTATAAATAACATTAGTATCAATGCTGCCCTTAATGTTGAATCATATATTATAAAGATTGCAATTATTAATAAAATAAAATATCATTGCTCTAATGAAAAAAACTCATTTGCTGGTACCACTTATGGTGTTTTAATAGAAGTGTTTTAACCTCGGTTTCAGAACTGTACAGTGTTATACTGATAATAATGAATATATAAATATGAAACTTTAACTATATATAAGATAAAACTGATGTACTCGTATTCAACACATTACCTTCCGCCTAATTTATTTGTATTTCAAATCTGTACTACAGAACGCCAAAATCGTCTTTAAAACTCTAAAATCAGCATGAAAGTAATCCATTATACTATGATTTTGAGCAAAGCAGTATTGGCAACCTTATGATTATTATTATATACAATGTACAATAGTAAATTTGTATCATGGAACAAAAATATTTTTTTTAATTCTAAAAATTACTTAAAATGAACATTTTTAGGACCACTGAAGTAGCGTACTTCATTCAAAGCAACATAATCAAAATTAATTATGAATGTTACATTAAATAATGCTCATTAAACTTAGAGATAATAATTGTTTTGAAGACAAATTTGAATGTCAGTGCATTATATTTGAAATTAAGATATTTGTAAAAATAACTGACCACATACCTTTGAGGATAATTCGATGTAATTATTAGGCTTGTAACGATTTTCGGCAACTATTCGGTATTCGGTCTATTTGGCCACATTTTTAATATTCGGCCGAATACCGAATAGTAAAGCATTGTTAGGCCGTACACCGAATAGTTTAGAATGTTAAGAAAAGTGGAAATGTTGGATATTTCATTCGGTAATTTTTGCTTGAAATAAAATAATAAAAATAAAACACATACTTATATTGAGATAATATATACAATATAGTATTGTAGTAGCGGCTAAGCAGAGAGCTAGAGAGGGACGCTGTTACAGATCGCACGAAGAACTGGTGCCAACCCAGCCGAATATTCGGCAATTCGGTCAAGAAATTCGCCGAATATTCGATATTCGGCCTAGGACTGAATACACTATTCGATGCAAGTCTAGTAATTATTAATTACAAATACTGTTCAAAATTGTCACCATTCATCGCTACACCTAATGCAGCATATTGGATAAACAGTATAGTACAAGCTTGACATGAATATTGTTGTTTTATTACTTCCGCAAATTTCTCTAACCGCTGCCTCAGTTCTTAAACATTTTCCGGCGCATTTTGGTTGTCGTTGAATGCAGATAATAGACTTAAAATGCCCCCAAAAATTAAAATCCAGCTGATTTAGATCTTCACAGAATTACCGTGACTAATCCACCTATCTTCAAAAATTTGATCTAGATGTTCACGCACATTTGGAGCCAAATGCGGTGACGCACCATTATGCTGAAACCATGCCTCCTGACGCACATTAAGAGGTACATCCTCCAATAACTCAGGAAGGTTATTTTGTAAATATAATAAATAATTATTAGCATCCATCCTATTTGGTAAAATGTACGGCTCTAGTAACATCCCATTTACAACACCAGAACAAACATTTATTGGAAAGCGATGTTGGATATTACCTCTTACAACAACATGTGTATTATCTTGATTTCAATAATGCACATTATGATAATTATGAATTCCCTCTTGCGTAAAAGTTGCTTTATCGGAAATATTATGTATGAGGGAAAATTAACGAATAAGGTATGTTGCTGTATAATCCATCCGCAAAATATAACTCGGGAATAATGGTCAGGTTCTGTTAATCCTTGTACAAGTTGAAAGTGAAATGGGTGGTAATTGTAAGTCTTAAAATTTGCCATACTGAATAGCAAGATACTTCTCCTAACTCTCTAGATATTTTTTGAATGCTAATAGTTGGAACAGCTTCTACAATATCTAAGACAGCATTTTCAACATTAATGTGTTGTCTTTGGTGTCCACCGTCTCTCCTCCGATTAAGTCGCGAAGAACCAGTATCTCGAAGGCGTTGGTGATCGTCACAAATAAACGAGCAACGGGATGCAGTCGTTGGGCAAAACGTTCTACATACGTCGTGCCAATAATGAATTTTGTTCTGCTTCTCCTATCCACTAACTCATTAACATTGCATGCATTCATTTTCAAAAACACTGCACAACACTGCATAATCAAGAAAATAAACCAGCAACCCAGTAAGAAATACGATTAACAATAATGTCGACGAAAGTAAAATGCTGCATCAAATTAAATTAAATTATTCATTATTAATTTTACATCAGACACTTATTAGGCGTTGTGTAAACAATTACTTGTATTATAGTAGACTCAAATAAAATTATTAAGAATAGCTAACAAGCAGTGGTAGTATGAGGCGATTTCGACTGGCACCGGTTAGTACTTGTTCACAGGAATGGTTAGTAAATAGAGTAACCAACTGATTTCGACTGGCACTTGTATGACGCCTTATGTAAACGGGGGCAGTTCTGGTATGTCAAATCAGTAATATGCTCGAGAGCTCGGTTCGTCCAATGGTTAGTATTCTGATTGGTTGAATTTCACTTATTATTTCGAACTAGTATGCTGTCATATTTTTCATGTTTTCTGTCAAATTTTATTAATGTCAAAATTTACAGCGTATTTTCAGTAACCGTTCGGTCAATGGGACGTCATTGTTTGTAACCAACCAAACACGTAACCGCCAAGTAACCAGTGCCAGTCGAAATCACCTATGAAGAACGCTATTCCAGTGGTCCTAAAAATGTTGACTTAAAGTAAACCTCCACTAATTTTGCGAATTTAAAAAAAAATTGTTCCATTATCAGTATGGCATATAGTATATACCCTTTAATTTTTGGTTCTAAGTCCCTGTATACAAGAAAATCAAACTAATTAATTCCGATAAAGAAGTTGGGAATAAAACACTTACTTTTGAGTGTTCTTTACGATAAGTTTAATAGTCAAGATTGGCGATACTGAGTGCAAATTGCAATGTTTGACTTTACTAAGAACTAGTAGATATGTAAACTTAATCTTGGTTCTAGTTTTATATATCAAACAAAATTTAACATGTATCGCGGCACTGAGAACTGGAAGATATAACTTAACCAATAATTTTTTTGAAAGTTGGTTCTAGTTTTATATTTCAAATAAAATTTATTATGGGTCGTGGCACTGAAGTTCCTTCTTCGCAAACTTAAATGTAACTTGAGTTTATTTTTGTAAATGTCAGCGTCGTACGAATAAAAATTAGTGTTTAATTAATTTCACATAAAATATTTTTAGAAGTGTACAATGTTATACGTAAATATATTATAAAAAAATAATTTTTACTATTATATTTTTTGCTTTTCGTTCCATTAAAAAATTTTAAATTACAAAATTTGTGTCATATATTGAATGTGAACTGCAGAAAAAAAAATGTTTTTATACACCACTGGTATAGCTAATTGTTGCTAACATTATACCGTTGACTATACACGTCTTATAAAGCTACGATGGCTCGTTAAATAATTTAATGAATGATGACAATGAAATTAGATAAATACTAAACAAGATGTCTTATGAAGTTTTATAATTAGACTATTATAGCTATAATTTCAGTGAATACAGTAACTAGAAAAATCTCCAGTTATGATAAAATAAACCATATGTGTTTTCATCCTACGAACAATGCATACATGCGAGTATATGATATTCTCATAGAATCGATGTTTCATTCATAATAAAAAATTGATAATAGCTGCAGAATGCATTGTTAGCTTTATAAACAACCTAATGGAAAAAAGAATAACAAATTGGTTGCAAGATAATCTGTTTGTTAAATAATTTTGTGTATACTTTTCACAACGTAATGGAAATCCAAATAAAATAGCAAACATCCCCCGAATGGGAGGAATAGAGAGAACACGCAGCAGGCCGCGTCTTTGTGGAGTCGAGGAACGTTCGCCTCAGGTATTTTAAAAACATCAATCACATCATGAAAGGATCGGGAATAAACAGAAAAACAAAATCAACTCTTTACATTTTTATCTGGTCGATCAAAAGTTCTTCATAGTTACCGGGAAATGTGGAGTGTGCACGGTGCGCATGACAGTGACACAAATAGGATTTTTAGCATGTAACCGCCCGTCGAATTTATTCACTTTCAAATGTAATTTAATTAATAGGTTCATGAGTAATTTAAAATGCGTTGACATACTCGTAGTATGCATGCGTGATCAACAATTAATGGGAACTGATCACAGAAATTCACTCGCCATTAATTTGTTTTTAATTATTTCTTTGATAGATATCGTTTTATGTTATAACAAAGCAAGGGACAATTTAACTACAATATTCAGTTATAATTACTGAAATATTCAATTGTTTGGAAGGAATACTTTAGTTCTGTGCAAATTAACTAATTATTCAGTTAAATTGACCGAAATGGTCTCATTGTACCCAAAAAAATTTCAGACAAAGTCTACAAATCTGAAGTATAAATTTTTCTATCAGGTGTTTTATTTTTTGCGCAATGATATGAATATTGCAAATTTTTTATAACTTTAGTTTCTCTTCAAGAGAGTTCCTCTTCATTACAGTCCTCAAATGATCAGTACAGAAACTTTTCATGTTTTTATTAATAAATAATTACACACAAAAAGTTCTCTTCATATACTTCAGCTTCTGTCTTCATTTTGTATCATTTTGTATCTATAATAACTGATGTTTGTTTATCTAGTACAAGTAGCTATCTAACATATTTTTGTTCTCTCTCACCCTCAGATTTCGGCTCCATACATCATAATGCTCGCAAATAATTTATAAATTTCTGTTGCCCTTTACCCCAGATTTGTAAGAGAGCTATGTTAGCTTATTTTGTTATTTACTTTATATATTAATTATTTTGTCCATTTCTGTGGAATGTATACCTAAAATATTTAATAGTTCTTACTTTTTATATTTCTCTTCCTTGTCATAACAGTGTTTCTTTTGCTTTCTTGTCTCTTCCTTTATTGGGAAGAACATTTTTTGTTTATTTTCTGCGTTTAAGACGATATCTTTTTTTAAGGTACACCGTCTTCATTGTGGAATATCTATCTTGTTTCGTTTTCGTAACTACTGCCAAGTCGACGGCGTACGATATTATCCAAAACTTTTTCCACCCTATTATAATATCACTTTCCTGACCTTTAGACAAGGAGATTCCAAATCGGATATGTAAAGAGAAAACAGAAGAGGACTTAATGGGCATCCTTGTCTAACTCCACATTTAGTTTCAAATTCTTCTCCTTTTCCATCCATTTTTACTCATAATTTCAGAGTGTATTTCTGCTAATCTCAATACTAAGTTCTGTTCAATGTTGGAGCCTATCAATATGACAATAATTTTTGAATGCTGCCTTCAAGTCTGCAAATATGTATTACTGGGAAAATGTCAACACATTTTTGAATGTGTCAGACTGCTTACAGCAGATCTCTGCATACAGGCTGGTACCACAAGCTCTGTTTTTGGGTGTTTTAAGTGAAGTATTTTAGCGTCGCCTTCGTTATACATTGTTCTAAAATTATTATAAAAAAATATTCTTCTAATAAAATAATTTTGGAACTTTTTACAGCATTTAAACCCAAGTTAAAACACTTCTCTTTAGACACCGAAATATAGAGGTCGTGGTAGGTACCAGCCGCAGTATCCAGCAAGTACACAAAAAGATGCAAATTTACGGGTATGTTTTCTGTGGAAGATTGACGAAATTTTCGTACATTTGTCGGCTCTTAGTTTCAAATTTGTGTACCACATTCGAAAACATTATAACAGAACTATCTATTGTTACATATTTTGTTGGATTATAATATATTGACTACGTTTACACGTAGGGCAAAAAAATATTTTTACTTGACTGACTTTGAAAAGGGGACTTTTGCCACTGTGTAAACACGATCAACTAACTACTTTTCTTCCCTAAAGTCAAGTAAAAAATAAATCAGACTTGACTCATATAAGTGACTTTATAGGATTCGTATAAAAGCATATCGACTTTACTTTGTCATCAGTGACATTAAATTGCCTCGTAATTTGATATATATCAGCCGTTGTTTCCTCATGCAAAATTGTGATTGCGTTTGCATTGTCATCATATTAAAACAAAATACTCTAGAATTAATTATGTTTAATTTCAATTTATTGTCCATGTATTTTTTAAATAATATAAATATTATGCATTGTATTTTTCATTCAGTTAAATAAATATTTACACACCTGTGAATTTGTCCACAAATTTTAACATAACCACACAAATTACTGGCTGCTAACAAGCGGTTAAGTGAATGACAACTCAATAATCTTAAAGTGAAGTAGATTTGTTCTTAATGTGGAAACGTACGATTAATTTTACTTTTCAAAAGTCGACTTTTCAAAGTCAAATCAAAGTATTTTTACCGTGTCTGTACGTAGGCATTATCAAGTAGATTCACAAAAGAATTAGCGCTAATTCCATTTTTATTATTAATCGTAACTTTATTTTTCATTCTCAGAACATATTTATTTTAACTACTTCCTTTTGTAAATCTGCCTGTATATGTCTTTTATAATATAAATATAAAATTATCCTAGTTTATTTATTATTATTTCCAGTTTATGAATTTATCTTCTTATTGTTACAAATAAGAAACGTACATTGTGAAAATAGAAAGTGTAATTTAGGGACTCCAAAACATACATAGGATTGAAAATTCGAGCCCTTCATCACATAAAATACTCTCCGTCAGTGGTGAAGAGCCCTCCCGTCGTCCTTGGATTCTGAAAGCAGAAATATTCAGCGCGTTCTTTTATTTATGCTTCCTTGATATGTTCCATCCTGTTGTTGAATTTTAAATTAAAATCGAGATGCGCATCTGCAAGTTTCACTTATGTCTGCAGACTTCATCATGCAAAATTGACGACACGTAAAGGAGATTCATTTCAATCCCTCCACATATTTAGAAAAATGTACGGAGCGACTTCAAAGACAAGTGTCTCTGGTTCAGGGAACATTCATTTGCTCTGTCGTTATTCTACTCCTCTTCTACGTACGCGGAAAAAATTCTAATTATGATATAGTGCAGATTCTGAAATTTATTTACACTGCATTGGTGTAAGTTTGCAGCACATAGAAATTACTTATTTATTTGATGTTCTGCACAACGGAAAGTATTTTTCAATTACAGCATAAGACTTATAATGCTCTTTTTTCGTAAATGAAATCACAACAATTCTGGCACAGTAAGTTACATTAGAATACAGAATCCTTAGACCTATATAAATATCAGTATGTGAAATTGTTGACGACTTAATAGTTATAGCAGAGAATGAGAAAAAAATACAAAAGGATTTAAGTATGATGTGAAAATTAATGTTAAAAACACAAAAGTTATGGTAGTTAGAAACAAGCAAATAATAGGAAAGGTGACTATTTATAAAAAAAAGGACAATATTTGAACGATAATAAAAAATAATAATATTAAACAGAACATTGGCAAAAATGAAAGAATAGGTAGACAAAACGGCAAAACCTTTCATGCAATTAAACACAGCTTTCTACGGAAAAAACAAAAGTAACAGTAGATGCACAAGTGGAAGTATTTCCCAATAACAGCATGTAAGACGAGGGTTGTTATGATTTAAATCATTTATTTAAATTATGATTTAAATCTCGAAAAAAATCATGATTTAAATCAAATATTTTTATTATTAAATACAAACTGTTTTCTAATCATACTCACATACAAATAAATCGCATCAAATTACATATCAATATAAAATAAAATAAACTTATTGGCTAGTACCACGTGCTCCGTTTTTGAGTGTTGAGAAGTATTTTAGCTTCAGTTTAAGCGCTGTACAGTGATCTAAACTCATTTTATAAATGAATATTTCGAAGAGAAATTACATAAAAATATACAACTATTATTTACCACATTACTTGAAATAATGTATTTATAAAAGATTTTTAGAACATGGTACAGCACAAAACCAGACGCTAAAACAATTCTGTTAAAATACCCAAAAACAAAGCTCGCAGTACCAGTTTTTGTGTTTATTAATATTTTTCATCTTTGAGCCTTTTAATGGAAAAGTTATCTATTCTTCAGTAATGGGTTTTGGATAGAAAAAAAAATGAAATGATTTTTATTGTATAACTGTGATTCAATATTGTATACAAGTTATTGAAAAAATAAACAAAATAATAAAATTCAATAACATAAAATTCGGATCAATTAAAATAAGGATTTTTTTGATTTGATTTTTTTTATTTTTATTTATAAAATCGGATTATTTACAACACTTGAAATGTTTTTTTTTAAGCTTTCCTATTCACTGTGTCATATGTACATTTAATTAATTTAACTCATATGACTTCTAATATTTGTCTCAGTCTCAGTAAAAATATTTGATCCGTTGCTGACTTATTTCTACAGAATTCGCATTGATATTTGACGATCATAGCTTCTGCATATGGTCTCAGACTTTCGTATAAGATATTAGCAAATATTTTGTATGCTGTATTCGGGAGGGTTATTCCACGATAGTTTCCACATTCTAACTAATTCCCCTTTTTAGGCAATGAAACAAGAATTCCAATGTTCCATTCTTTTCGTATTATGCCCTATTCCCATATTTCCATTACCATTATTCCTCATAGAATTTACCGAACTATTCGATAAGCTGAGGATATAAGATGCATTGTCTGAAAATATCATAACAAATAATAAATTAAAATTATTTCCCAAAAGTTTGGAAAGTAAAAGTGGGTTCAATATAAGACCGAGAATTCTCAGCTGCATACATCTTTTACTTACGTTTCACTGTTTTTTACAAAATTTTGAAATATTTGTTATTGTAATTATGTAAATATGTCTCAATCTCATAATATGATGTTAAAGTTTCTAGACTTAGTTTATATGAATATTAGCAGTTTTTTAATTGTTAATCAGGATTAAGACTGTTTTGTGCAACAAAATTCATAATGCATTTATTTACTTTTTAACTAATAATTTAGGTATTTTTGTATATTTTGCTGCATATACGAGCCCAAAATCATATTAGTTGGCCTAGTTAAGACTTTTAGAATAGCTTTAAAAAATAGTTCTGATCGAACAGAGGGGAAATTTATTGTACTAAATTTATTTATAACATAAATTCTATTATATTAAAGAATATTTTAAGCAATAATAAGAACTGAAATAATATCAAATTTACAATTTGTCCCAAAGGAATTGGCTGGTATCACAAACATTGTTTTTAAATCTGATGACAAAATACAGAAAATTGTTTCAAATAAAAATTGTAAGTAATATTATTCTACATCTTTTTGATTCCAATGAAATTTTCTCTATCTCATTTATTTATTAAGATAAGCCCAAAAACCCTGATAGGCCTTGAAATAATTAACAAGTTACAGTTGATGAATTATTTAAAAAATCTAATTAATTCGTAGCATAAACAATACCTCTGTTACACATATGTATGTATATAAATAAGGCGAATTAACAAATTTCCTTTTTATTACTTTAACTGGGCCAAATAATATGATTCTGGGCTCGTATTATAAAAGTGAGTACATATTCCCCAAAAAATCAGTGCATGTATATGCACATCACTGATTCCTACATAACACTAGATTGAGCATAACCTGATAGGGTGCGTTCCCAATTGAATGCCGCCATAATGATCAAAATTGAGGTTTTGTGATACTTTAATATATAAAAATCCATCTCTCTTGTGTATGAGTATGACCATATTTCGTGGTATGACATAAGAGAGGTGGTGGCGAGCGCGGTGTAGAGAGAGTGAAGGCAGAGCTTCAGATCGCGCACTTTAATTTAAAAAATATCACAAAATATCAATTTCACCCGTTCAATTGGAAACACTCTCAGATGGCAGAATATGGCCTATGCGCAATCTAGTGTTATATAGAAATAAGTGATGCACATATAATTGAGTTTTTTCGTGCATATAATCCGCTCTGTAATCATTACTATAAAATATAAACGTGAAAATATTTATTTAATTATTTTGCTTAGTGGAGCAGTTAAACAATGGGCTATGTACCACTCGATATCAAGTTCGAAATCACTATTGCCTGCACATAACAGCAGTTTTTCTTTTAAAAGCGAAATAAAAAGAAGAACACTTAACTTATTCTCGTAAATGTAGTTCTACGTTGTTCTTGTAAGCTTAAGCAGTTTACTTACATTTACTTATGCCACATGACGGCAAAGGAAAACACCTTGAAAGTGCCTTCAAGCTTTTCCACGATTTGAAGATTACAAATTCTCTTTAACTCATTGTGTTACAATTTACTTGCATATGATTTAGAATCTGAATGTGTTTGTTTCAGAAACGAAACAATTTGTATGTTTCGAGTGGTAATTACACCTTGAAAGGTTTCAATGGTTTGTTTTGAGTACCATTCAAGTATAAGTAGAGAATAGGTACGTTCAAATGTACGATACAGTTACTTATTATGCTAAATACTATTTTATTAAGAGCTGCTCTTTAGTCTCATTCATGTAGTACTTAACATTTGCTTTCAAATATAATTCTGTTTGAAATAAGAACAAATAACTGATCTACAATAGCTGCTTTATTTCAAATAAACTTTATATAAAAATTATACATATCCATATCCATAGGAAAACCAGTTTATTTTTATTTGTTTCGAATTATATACCGGGTATAAAATTAAATGTGGTTTATGGGAATTTCAATGTCTTATTTCGTTCGTATTGGCGAATTTAAGTGATCATTTTTTCCATTTCTTTCTGTTAAAAAAATAAATCTAAAATTGTTTAAATGAAACATCAAATATTTTTCGATTTTTATTCATTTAATGACCGTGTTACAATTTTCTTAATAAATATTTTAATTGCTCGTAATTTACAAGCCTCGCCTTCGGATCGGCCTGTAGTATACCCGCACTCGCAAAAGTGCAATTTCTGGACTAGTGATACAAATAACTATTTCGTGACAATTTGTCACAAATTTATTAAATAAAATTACTTACCTACTAATTTATTTGTCAAATATATAATACAATGAATTTTTTATATTGGGATAATATTTTTTGTGCAACCGGACGCAAAATAAGCATTTTGCAGCTGCAATACAAACCGAGAAATTGAATTTCGCGGCCGTTGATAATGGCAACGGCCGCGAAATCCTAAATATTGTTTTTTATCGTCTTTCGCGACCGTTGTTAATGTTAACGGCCGCGAAATATGTAGAGTAAAAAATAATTATTTTGACACTTAAGAATAGACATTATTTTTTCAAAACTAATTGCTTTGTTTATCAAATGTCAGTCCCATAACCACTTTCATTTTACAAAAAAACTGTATAAAATTTGCGATTGCATATTTTTTACGGTTGCACAAGAAATCATTTATCGCCCTCGAGATTGACAATTTTTCTCTCGACAAGCTAGTGATTTCGCGGCCTTGCCACACAAATAACTATTTAGAACCTACGCAGTAAAAGAGTTAATCACAAAAAACATATATTTTGAATACCATATTGCATTTTTGGTGTGTCACGTTTTAAATTCGCTTAGATTTAGGTTCCCTCCCAACAACTTATACGGTCAACTCATGCCCACCTATCAATTTAATACTGGCGCCGTCGCTGCATATCCTCCCGTATCAGTTACACAAATTATTCCATCGTATATACTACGAGTATTACCTCGAATACATAGCATATAATTCTTTCGCAAATTCTCATTAGTTGAACCCGCACTGGCAGCATCGGTGGCGTTATCAACCACGTGAAGCAACCGCAATTACCTCTGAATCGATCGCTCACGTGTGCACGTGCGCGTGTGTTACCGGAACCGGAACCGCACCACACACGCACACGCACATAAAGAGGCTGCACCACCGCCACCCGAGTAATTATGTTTGTTTGTAATTAGCACTTCAATAATCATTGATTATAGGTGGGACGTGGCCCAGAGGAATCGACGACCCCTTGATCAGGCCACAGCCTAGCCCTCGAGGAGTTATTGTTCCTGTGTAACCACCCCAAAGTGGGGGGCATGGACACAAATACAAATAGATCAGCAACCGAACTCATTCAAGCATTATTATATTCTATTATTTAACGGAATAAATCTTAGATTAACGCTACCTAATCTATGTAGCTTTTGTTTTTCTTGATTAAATGTCGGAATGTCAGATAGTTAGGTTTGGTTAGCATAAACAGTGGCTTATAACACATTTTATATGCGTTACCTGATGAGCTATTACAAAAAAATTAAACATGAAGTTTTTTTTTCATAATTCGAAGAAGGAAGGTCTAACGTGTTAATATGTCTTTCAGATAAATTTTTTGTTTATATTAAATATAGAAGCAAATTAGTTTGTTTAAATCGTCGCCAAATCAAACGTGCGTGACGTAAGAAATGCATTAGCCAATGACAGACCATGATAGAAAGAGAAAGAAATATATTGAAATGAAAGATATTGTCATAGAGCTTATACGGTAATGGATCGATAACTACATAAAAAAAATTAAATATAAAATAGTATAAAAATTTAATGTTTACACAGCAATCTATATGTTGAAATAATTTGATAAAATTTATATTATACAATTATAATTATGTAAGATAAAGTTATATTTTTCTTAATATGTAGAAACAATCCATAAGCTATTAGATCTATGATTGTTTTGACGTTGAAATTCGCTACTCTCGTATTGGTCCGCGCAGTGCATACATCAGTAGGCAAGGGGGGAAGTGGTGGAATTCAGTTACACTTTTAAAAATTGCGTCATTTTCTCATTAATGAACAAAAAAAATTGGGTATAAATTTTTTTTTGTTCTTTCGATTAAGAATGAGAAAAACCAGGCAATACCTCATTTTGTTATGAATTTGTGAATCCAAAATAATCTACTTAAATATTATTCGATAGTTCGATAAATTAGAAAAGAAATCTCTAGTATCTTATTAGTTTATTCCCAATACCTTATTATATTTATTACCAAATATTTTGCATTTTTTTTATTTACAACAATATTGAATAAAAGTCAATTATTTACTGAGATATGTTTGAAACACCTGATAAATCTCCTAATAAACTACTACATTTGATTAAATAGAATCTAAGTTGCACATCCAAATTCTAAATATGATATGGATTGAACTTAACGGCCAGTCCAAAAAGCAGGAAAATATCAGCAGGTGTAAGATAGAAAAGTACGTAAAATTACAAAAGCAATATGTGTAAGAACAAACTAATGAATTCTTATGAGATAAAACACATAATTTCGAGTGTTCTTGACGAAATCTTCAATATCCGAAAATAGCAACACCAAGTGCAAGATTCAATGTTTGAATTAACTGAAAACCGACAGATATAAAAACTTAGGCTAACAAAATTATTTTTAAGTTGCTACTTATTTTATATTTTAAATATAATTTAATACGTACCGCGCAATTGAAATTTCTTTTTATCACTCTAGGTTTTATTTTGCTCGGTCTATGGGTCTCTGCAAATAAATTCCATATTCGAGATAAAAAGTAAAACTTCAACACCGTGACACATAACGAACTATTAAATAATTTATTTCAAAATTTCTGACATATTTTACGTGTAAAATGTTGATTGATATTTTGGTCAGGCAAAATAACTCCCTTACAACAAAGCTAAATAACATTCTCGATCTCGACTAAGCTACACGTATATTTCTGAAAGTTATACCTAATCACATTTATGGTTACAAAGAATGAAATCAATGTTTTTCTTTGATGATAACATGGAAATGTCGCACAGAATATTGTGTATGGATTTATTACTTTGATGCCGAGGTTGTTAATTAAAACTGATCGAAATAAACAAGCCATCTATGTATCTACATGCGTTTGTGTTTCAGCCATATGATACAATCAAACCACTTCAATCGTTTATTTGCGTTATTTACAAATCTATTTAGAGAGTGGGTTTGAGGCTTTTTCTAATTCAATTATGTACAGCTCTTTGAGTATAGACTCAGTAGATGGCATAGTGAATTTCTATTTTTTTTCTTACATACGGTATTTAGTAATAGACAATATGAATCATGATAAATATTGACGGCGAGATATATTCGAGGTAATACATGTTTTGAGGTCGAGCGTTTTCTCAATGACGTCAGTATATAACATAATAACCACAGACCAATATTACTAATATAATGAATTAGGTCTATGGTATAACTCAGAAACACACAAATATAAAGAGTAATGAAAAATCGTATTTATATATTTCATTACAATTAGATTAAAGTGTAAATTTACTGGGCACACAAAACATTAAATTAGATGCACTTCATATGGAATTAGTTGCGAAAAAGTTTTGAAATGAAAACTTTAGGAATACTATTTAGGATAAGAATGTTCCTTATATTTCTTTCAAGTTCAAAGTAAACACTAGACATACTATTATTTCTTAATAGTCAGTAATAATAATTATGGTAGTTACTAGGCATTCTATACATACATGAAAAATTGTACATTAAATTTACGTGCTGTGTATAAGAAAGTCGTGGGTTACCTATATCAGATTTTATTTGGGGGATTCTTCTCTAAATATGTTATAATTAAAATAACAAAAATTTAAAAATTCAATTTTGATGACAATGTGAACAAAAGCGTTGATTTTTACCTCCCGCCTACCTCTAGGTAAGGGAGGTATTGTTTTTGGTCAAAAAATTGGGTAGTGAGTTTTCAATGAATAAGCACGTTTTAGGGTCCCTACAATACGATTTTATTATTTTCGCGATGATGTATGTGTGTGTGTGTGTGTAGTCTGTGGCAATTTTTTCGTCTCGCATAACTCAAATACTATAATACCAAAAAATACAATTTTGTGAATTATTGCTTCTTATATTTAAATGAAGAGCTGATTAGATTTTGGATAAAATTGGTCAACCGGAAGTAGCAGTTTGCTTGAAGCCTTTAACAGTTTTTCGTGAAAAACACGGTTAAATTTCCTTTTTCAACAATTTATGTTATTTTGAAAGTTGAAGAATATTTAATTTTACATGTGTTTTGATTACACTAATTTTATTAATTTTCATTAGATTTAGAGATAATAAAATATAAAGAAATTAGATTTTACAAATTTTGCATTCCTAGTACACCATGAAAACATTTAAAAATTTTAAATTTTTTACGAAATGTGACACATGTCATTGTGATTGTGAAGCTGTTTTCTTAGGGAAACATATGTCAAAAAATTAAATAAATATACGAAAGAAAATTAAAATTCTCAAATATAAATAGAAAATGAATAAGAAGGTATGTTTCTGTAACATTAAATACCGTTTAAGAGTAGTATTGGGCGGGAGGTTATGTGCTGGACACATCAGATTTTTTTCATTAACATGAAAAACTTTTAGAACTCATAGTAATATTTTAAAAGAGGATTAATTTCTATAAAATATGTTATTTAAGTAAAAATTTTCCAAATCTGTACTTAATTCTTCATCTGAATCGAATCAATCTTGTTCACTGACTTGAATTACAGGTTGTGTAATCTTGATTTTATCGCCCTTGGGTGCAATAATTTCTAGTGCCAATAATACAGTGAATTAATTTGCTGCAAAAATGCTTCCCCTCCTATTTTCAACTAAGTATACTCTTCATGTCGCCTATAATTTGTAGAGGGTACTTATTATGATGTATTAAAATTTTAATCGTTTTAAACGCAAAAAATAAACTTGTGCTGTTAATTTTAAAGAATTAATGGGCGGGTAATTAGTTTATCTACCCGCAGGAAACAGGCGGGAAGGCTTAACAATTTCTCCGCTTGGGGCTGGGAACACGGGGACCAATTCCAAATTCATCATGCGCTCATCCCTCCTGTGGGGGTGGGGAGAAATTCTGCAATGCACGCGGCATGGCGTGTATTAATCTTGTGATTAAATGGTGACTTACGTGAAGTTTCCGCGGAACACACGTTTAAGCGAATCGCGTCTGACGGAACGTAATATATAGGACTGCAGATAAACTTTTAAGTACTGGCACTGGTGTTGTTAAAGTTAAAGTGTGATTTGCCAGGAATAAATGAAAGTCTTGAAAAGTTTGGATTTCGTTTTCGCTCCGACGAGATTCCAATGTCTTACTTCATATTTTATTTTATAACAAATTGCTGAGCGCTAATACATTAATAATATGAGAATTGAATTTGATTTAGCCTAACAGGTCGACAAACTGATATACCTTCCTGTTAGCTGTGGCTTCTGAAACCGTTAGTGTTTTTTGTACATTGAATTGATTTAAAATGTTTGTTCAATCCTGCGATTAATACCTGTTGTTTCTTACTTGGATATTGAGCTCGAAACCTTCTGTTTTCTCCACTCAAC
The DNA here is from genome assembly GCA_963942605.1 of Poecilus cupreus. Taxonomy (NCBI): domain Eukaryota; kingdom Metazoa; phylum Arthropoda; class Insecta; order Coleoptera; family Carabidae; genus Poecilus; species Poecilus cupreus. Next base: position 24,212,965 of record OZ012718.1, read on the forward strand.
TCATTCCTATGGCAACGAGATAGGTAAAGACAAGTGGGTGGACGAAAGTTCACTTTTGCTCACTACTTTCGCTCACCTATCTGTCATTACCAAATTGGTTTATTTCATTTCACTCGCGAAGAAACGAATTCGCTCACTTATGTGTCTTTGTCCACTCGGCTAACGCCTCCTGTTCAAAACTGACACATGCGTGAGTGAAATTCTTAGTTTCTTCACTCGTATGTAATATATTAACTATTACATAAAATGCACTTTAGAGAACAATACGAGAAATAAACAAATTCATTTTTACGACTATTTCGTCACTTTTAACAAATAACCTACGTACGTATTAAAGCGGCAAATTTCCTGAATCATGTGTAACAAAATATTGATTGTTTATTCTTCTTTTGATTACAATTTGTCAAAAATTCTAATTATTTTTTAAGTTATCAATTATATCATTTGCCTTGAAGTGTTATCAAGTAACAATCTTTCAAAATACAAATTTTCCGTTAAAATAATATTCCCATTACGATTGTGTTCTTCATAAAAATGCTATGCTAATAAAGTTCTCTAATTATTAATTGTATCACTATTCAAAAACTGAACTTTAGGCAAATGCGAATAAGAGCACTCGTAAAAGAGTTGCGGGATGTGTGCTACCATTTTTTGTGTGCTGATTCTACCATAAATATATAAAATTAATTTGATTTATATGTGATTATTAATTGTGTACAAAATTATTAAAATTATTGTTAAAATCACAGTTAGTTCTTTACTACGACAATTTTATTTTCCGAATATACTCGCATATGAAAGAGAGCTATTGTAATAGGACAAAATTTTCAGTAGTGAGTTTTCAATGGATAAGTACGATTTGGATTCTTTAGAAAAGATTTCATTATTATCACAATGATGTGTGTGTGTGTGAGTATGTGTGTGTGTGTGTGTGTGAGAGAGAGAGAGAGAGAGAGAGAGAGAAAGAGAAAAAAATAAACATTTTTTTCGTTCACCTTAACTTAAAATTTACCTAAAATAAAAAATTGAAATATTAGTGTGGCATGTTTTTGCCAAGTCAAGGACGGAAACAAGCTGTTTCTGAACGATTTTGTAATACGTGAAACATGTTTAGTGTAATGATTCAACATTCAAATTTAGATGAACGTACAAAAGTGATATGGTGACCACATTTGATTATTTTTTTCTAATAATTTCACCTATTTTTGTATATTTGGCAGATATTCCACCATTTTGATGGCTCCAAATGTGAATTAGATTAAACGTATTTACTATTATTTTGATTGTGAATGAAATAATAATACGTGACTTGCACAATGCATCAGATAATAATTTTCACGAGAGTAACCACTACGTTATGCGATGCAGAGCAGAAATGACTCAATTTGATGGGTAAATACCGATTGAATATAACATTCAAATACATATATGAATAAATTTACTTTCCGCCGTTCACATTTCAGTATCAATTATTACAATGACATGATGACAGTCCGTGTTTGAGGACTATAAAATGTTATGTGTAGATTGCTGTAATATTGAGTGTTCTGTCACTTCATGGGTTTTGATCAATAACCTGTTTTATCGGTATCTTTCAATAAAGACAAAATGAATTTAATAGAAGGTAATTGCGTGGTATTGGATAAAACAGTACAACAAATTTTTACTTTTTTGTGACTCAGCTTTCTCGATGTGTAATTGGTTCATTTTAAATCAGAGACATAATGTCCTTGATTTGTTTTTACTGTCAAGATTTATATATATTTTAGTTTTTCCCGTTTTTCACCCTAATTATGTTCCAGACGATCAATATACTAAAAAAAAATTCAGTAGAAATACCGCGACACGAAAAACTCATTTTTATAACCTTAGGGAAAAAAAACGGAAAAAAGTCTAAAATCGAAAAAATCTAAATCCTGACAGATCAGGGAAATTATGTTTGATATTCCTTCATTTTATGGTAAAATAAACCAGTTAAACATAGAGAGAGCCGTGCACAAAATAGTTTTGAACCGTGTAATTATTGAAATAATACTATAGTAATAATAATATGTAATTCAAACATTATTCGACAATTTTAATCCATTCCCGTCATTCTCCCTGAATCCCTGATGCTATTTAATACCAGGATAGTATTCTAGTTTTAATTTCTTACTTTAGTCTAGGATCAGATTCTAACACTGGCCATATTTCTCTCCGACGATGGCATCATTCATAGCATCAGACCAACTTCCACAAGTTCCATAACCTAAAAAAGAAATCAAATAAAGAGTTGTAGAAGGGCGCGAGTCGGTTCTCTTGCACACGTGCCTAGCCGCCTAGATGAGCGCGGGATTCGGCGGGTAAATTGGGCTGCGGTGGCGGCGTAATCCGTCTCGGCCTCTCCGCTCTATCTCATCCACCACTTGAGACACGGACACGTATGTCTGACAAGAGTGAGCCTAGTCCAGGTGCCCGCCGTGATCGATGGATGCTCGGGGATCATTTTATATCTTATTATTTTTATAGTTTACTGTGTTTTTACACCGAATTATTATTAGACTAAAGATGAATTAGTTATATTTATTTTGAGGCATTGATAAATGTCGAGTTTTAAATGTGCACAGTTATGAGGTCTGTTCAGAAAATTAACGAACACTTTAAATTACGTGCCAAAGAAAATATATTTGTGTGGTATATGGTTGGCAACACTGCGTTGCACGTAACCATAAATCATAGAATAGAGAACTAGGCGTAGGGAACTGGTAACGCTTAGGATTGAGCGAGATATTTGGTAAGAATAAGCTACTATGCAAAGTCTAGAATTATCGCGTCAGTTGTGTACTCAAAACATCGAGATTTTCTGATTTCATGTTATGTCGAATTCATGCAGCCATTTTCATTAACCTATACTTTAAATTTATTTTAATTAAAAAATAAATACATATCAAAATCTCAGTATCCATGCAATCATTTAATTTAATTTGTAAGATAACCAACTTTCATCTTTAAAATGAGAATGATAAATTATGACGTTTGTGATTGAAAAGGTAAAAATAAATAAAATAAAATAAATATATCATCACACCTTTCACCCATCATGGGTGTGGCACTCTGCTTACGCAGACCTCAGTAAGTGATATGTTTTGCGTATGAAGTGCGGCCAAATCATAGGCCCCAAGAATGTTAGCGGAGGGGGAACCACAGGAGTAAATTTAAATTGGCAACCGTCAGCTGTGCAATTCGAACTGAGGATCTCACGATCCACAGTCCGTCGAGGTACCACAAAGCTATTTACCCCATTGAAAAGGTTATATTTTAAATCATTGAGAATTGAAATTCTTTGCTAAAATATAAATAATTTTGATGACTTGACTTAAGTAGAACTGATCAAAAATGAGAAAATAAAATTTTCTGTCCGATTAAAAAGTAATTTTATTAAAAAATGAGGAAGCTCTTATGATCATAATTTAGTAACATAGATTTCAAAAGATTATTGAAGAAATATTTTTTCCTGAGGAATCTATTTGTTGAACAAACGACTTAACTGTCTTCGTTTCTTTATTTCTAAATAGTAAATTATTATGATAATCACTTATATACTATTTAGAAATCTCCATGCTTCCAATGCATAAATCACATAACTATTTGTCTATTTGTTATTCCAATATTTAAGGTTAAGAGACTTCATTTTCATTTAATTTAATATTGTAGTGTGCCATGAATGGAACATTTAAAAAAGAGAATTAAAATTTAAAATTAAATTAAATGAAAATGGCTGCATGAATTCGGTATTAATCAGTTTCATGTCTTCAACTGAAAACGGGGTTGTATGAATCTTGAAATAGTATATTGAACAACTAGTGTTACAATGACCTTTTTTGTAATACGAGTATAGTTTGCGTAAACGAGCCGCAGGCGAGTTACGCAAAATACGAGTATTACAATTAGGCATTGTAACACGAGTTGTTCATACTACTTTTCCTATTTCACGTTCAAAAATTCAAAAAATAAAAATAAAATAAAATTGTACGACACGTTTAATATATCACTGGTCACCAAGGGGCTTTGCCCGCGAGGCCTATCGGGTCCCAGGCCGCAACCCCGATGCAGGAGCTCCGATTCAATAATTTTACGTGAGCAATGACAGCCCCAAGTTTGACAGACTGTCAATTTTACAAATAATAAATTCCCCAAAAACAGTTGCACAAAATTCAATTTTGTAGCATTGTTTTTGAGAAAAACAGTGTCACAAAATTGACTTTGTGTACGTGAAATAGGAAAAATAAATTATTCGTATTGTTATAGAAGGACCAATAACATGTAAAATAAATAATAAAATTTAAAAAAATAACTTCGGTTCTTTTCTGTACATTTTAGCTGAAACTCACGGTATACATGCGAGAGTTAATGAATATACAATTTGAAAGATTCTATCTGCGGGTTTTTCCATATTTCTTTTATACAACGCTTTTAAACAAAACAAAAAGATAAAATATTTAAATACAAAAGAACGATAAATGAACAATAGCTCAGTGTTTTACCGACAGTCACATCAACCATATATCCTTTTCCGAAGTACATAATTTATGTTACATTCGACTGCGTTCAAAAATCCCTGTGACCTAAATCACAAATCAAAGCAGAGTAAAAAAAGAACCTTCAGCTCAGTCCTAAAACAGAGAACAGTGACATTCCAATTTGCAAAAACCAGATCAAGTCAATCGAACGTCGAGATATTAAAGCGTCACACGCCACGGGTTGTGATTTTACGGGGGGAGGAGATGGGTAAAAAAATGAGGGTTTTCTCCACCACTACTGCCATTTCAGTCGCGATGTCATGAAAGAATATCCGCAAATACCAACGGTGATTAAGGACAATTAACTATCTCTTAACTAACTTTTTTTTTTGTGCAACATTCCTAATCTGTTTCGAACAGGAATTAGAAACTTTTATTATTATTTAATTCAGGTAGTATGTTGTCATGGACGTCAAAGGAAAGTAATAAAACTTAATGTCATTATAAGTTTTATGTGAATGTGCAAACCTAGTTAGATGTTGGTCATATTTAGAATAAAATTTGAAGTTTTCTGAACACTCTGAACACATGAAACAATTAATAAAATAAAAATTCAAGAAATAAAATGTTAGCGATACGAGTAGGTACCTAATATTTGAACAAAAAATATTGTTTTCCTCTTTCACGTTCACAAAGTCGATTTTGCGACATTGTGTTTTTTTTCAAGAACAATGCTACAAAATTGAATAATTTTCAACCGTTTTCGGGGAATTTATTATTTGTAAAATTTTCAGTTTGTCAAACTTGGAGCTGTCATTGCTCACGTAAAATTATTGCAATTAGTTTTTTTAGTAATAACACAAATAGTCAAACTGTAAAGCATTTTGTTTTTTTTAATATTACAGGGAAAGGTAAAATTTTTTTTATTTTTATTGACTTTGTGAACGTGAAATAGAAAAAGTAGTATGAAAAACACACGTTACAATGTATAATTGTAATACTGTAATACTCGTTTATGCAAACTCTACTCGTAATATTAAAAAAAAAGCCGTTATAACACTAGTTGTTCAATATACTATCGCTCTGTTTAAATCTAATAATATATTTCTAGCTTATAATCATGTAAACACCGTTTATTATATAGGTTGCTGTTTGTTTTGTTTTACTTACTTACTACTGAAAGGACGTGTAATTTAATTCTTTATTTAGGTAACTAATTTATATTTGTGTATGTTTGATGTATTTTAATTATGTTTTGTAATTTATTTAGAATAAAATCAAGTAGAATATAAAAACGATCTTAGAATCAGTAGAGAAGTTTCTAGCGAATCATTAACATGGGTCCTAATATCCCATTTAAATGGCGCGAAAAAGTAAATAAATTTTCAAATGAAGGAAAATCTTCACGTCAAATTGCTTCTTATTATCAATTGGAAAATCTATGGTGAACGATTTACTTGCAAATTTTCGTGCTGGTTATGGTTAAAAACGTTGTCGTTCAAGTTAGAGACCGCGAAAAACAACCAAGAGTGTGGATAACATTGTTAAACGTAAGTCAGTGTCAGATGCTAGAAGTTTTCAGGCTTTTCTACCACATATGATAACAAATTGTTCTGTAAGATATCTCGATATACGAAGCGGTCCATAATACCGTCAATTTGCACTAATTTTCAATTCTGGGTTGTCCAACTTAGGTAATCTTTGGCAAACTGCAATCGTAATTTTTGATTCCTTCTGCTATTCAATGGTTTCTTTATAGCAATTTCTCCGAGCAGTTCTATATCATGTAGACGTCTTGTTACAGTTCTGCGACTAATATTAGCAACATTTTCATCTGGTAATTCTCTCGAAATTTGAGCCTTTGTTTTTCTTTAATAATGGCCACTCTCTTGGTCCGTTTTCGCAGCCTCTTACTTTAAAGACTACGTTTTACACCATAACCAACACGAAAATTAGCAAGTAAATCGTGCACCGTAGATTTTCCAAAAGATAATAATGAAGCAATTTAATGTAAAGATTTTCATTCATTTCAAAATTTATTTACTTTTTCGCGCCATTTAAAAGTGAGGTGGACCAATATTAATGATTCACTATAAACTTCTCTACTGATTATGAAAAATATATCGTGAAATTATTATAGAATATTTCATTGGCCGGAGACTTTTGCACGCCACTGTATATACGAATGTATCTCACATAACTCAAAAACGATTAGCCGTAGAATGCTGAAATTTTGTATGTGGGACTCGTATAATATCTAGATGTGCATTTCTCTTGCAATTGGCCGTGTATATAATTTAAAAGACGAAATATCAGCATGAACGTTGTTCATTTTTAACCGCCATCACTTTATTCAAGTGTTAATAAGTTAAAATGGTATCATACAACCGCTGTACGCTCAAGAAAAATAAATAAAGAAGGTTCCAAAAATACAAAATGCAACAAAACAAAGTTGTTGCTTTGCTTTGGTGTTGTGCATAAACAAGACAACTCCATTTTCTCTACTACACCAGCACGAGCAAAGTACGTCAAAGAGTGGCACCCCTTGCCCCTGTTTCATATCATCCCCGCGCTTTGCATCATCCCATCGCTCGGTACAAAGCTTGGTCGTGCGTTAGTAACAGCCTCCACCTAGCCTCCCTTCCTCTACTTGTGTCAGATGCAGTCCCGGCAGGAAAAATACATCGTATAATATTTTACTACAGATTTTTCTTTGAACGTTCGATGTTGTAGGATAGATTGTACGGAGAAATTTCGTTTCCGCTATTTATTTTATTCCAGACATATTCATTATGAAAACAAGAAAGTTTAAATTCATATTATCTTATTCACAAATGAATCATTTAACCCTTCCATAGTTTTTTGGCCTACAAAGAATAGCTATTTACATACCTAGCGAGACATCTAAGGCCTGTTATGGTGTTATGACTCATAACATCCGTGGTTTGTTCAATAGTTTACCGGTTTCAGAATATGATGACATTAACGTCATTAATAAATATTACTTTTTTAAATTAAAGTCTGTTTTTATTTAACACCATGGTTACACTTGGTTTTATAATTTTTATAAATATTTTTTTTTTACTTAAAACCTTCCACTAGTCGCGCCGGGTCTCACAGACCCAACCAGAACGACTGCTAGCGTTCTAAAAATGAGCGCGACTAGTGGAAGGGTCGTCAAACGAGTTAGATAATAAATGGACTTTGGCGCTGCTGAATTGCCTGAAAATATTTGAAACGCAGCAGGTGAAGCTCTGAACAGCTTAATTCCGTCTGTATTAATAAATAACGTTATATTATCATTGTGTTTTATTTTCATTTTCTTGACTGTTTTGTCAGGTCAGTATAGTAATATTACCGTACATCATAGAGTTATTACTTACTTACAAGCCTACCTTTGTGCATATAAACATAGGTTTATTCTCCTGAAACCGGTAATCCAAATGTTAGTCAATAATGAATTTTCATCTCCGTGAAGTGCTACCAACAAAACTGATAAAGACACCAAGTTATATTTTGTAAGTCGCATTTTTAAAAACTGACAGAAATATAAAATAATGGTATAACAAAAACGTTTCATGTGGTTTGTTATCGCATTCACCCTTTGTAAAACTTGGACACGTGCGATAAAAGACTTATGAAACTTGTTTTTAATGTCCGCGGCTATATATATATATATATATATATATATATATATATATATATATATATATATATATATATATATATATATTTACATATTGAATTATTGTCCATCGCCGCTCCTATTTAATTATGTAGAGGATCTTCAAACCTAATAACATTGAATACAATTATTTTTTTTACTTTTTGAGGTATGGAATTCCATACCTAGACTTTTCTGAGGTATGGAGTGCTCCATATCATCCAGAAAATGTTCGCCGGCCATGGTAGTGAGTCTTTCTTCAGGAAATGTTTTTTCCAAGATTGTGAGTAAAATATGTACATAATCGTCGATGTAAACAAAACAGTAATCTAAACATTAATTACCAAAATATAAGATTACATCCTAAAGAGAGACATCTGACAAACAGAAACAAAAAATTTTAAATTAGCAAAAATACCTTAGGTTACTATAGAGGCGGATTGTTAATGTAGTTTTTGTGTGCTTAAGGCCAACATTTTGAACATGTAATATACCGGGTGCTTCATCTGATTGTTTTCTTTTGTATCCCTTTATTTTAAGTTTTCGAGTAAAACTTATCAAATAAAATCTATTTGATATTACCATAAAAATTTGTATGCAGAATTCTCTATTGGAGCGCAACAATATGCAACTTTACAATTTTTATTAGAACACCCTCTAAATATTTATTTATTTTAATAGTAAATTAGATTACCTTCTTAATAGTGTAATGTGATAAAGTGTTAAAAATTATTAATTAAGAATTTATCCACTTTCATAAAAACTAGTAGTTTATATTGAAAAAATAATAATTTAAACCAGAAGTTACATATCATTGCACTCAAATGGAGGATTCTGTATATAATGTGTTTGTTAAGTAGATAGACAATAATACTCGTAAATCAAATTTGAAGAGATTTACGCCATAACTTAAAAAAAAAACTTCCAAAAATAAACAGACCGATGACTCATCCTGTATTTTAAAAGATTGTATTTGTTGTGGATAAAATAAAATATATTTAATGCTTTATGTTTTAATAATTTTTAATGGATTTATGAATAATTTTTAACATGTTCTGATGGAAGTAATAAAATCTAATTCAAGAAATTAATTAACGCCATAAAACGTTCAAAAAGGCAAAATATTGTTTAAATCTAACATACACCTACATTAATTAAAACTAGTGTTGATTTTGAAATTTTTCACGAATAATAACACATTTTTAACACAAATACGTATAAAACGTTTACTTTTGACCCCATATAAACAGTTATAATTTTAATTAAAACTCTTTTTTAAAAGAGTCGAATAAAAATATTATTCTAACAGAAATATTCTGTTTGTACAAAAGAGAATTCTCCGTTTTTTTACTCAGTTGAGCTTTCATTACGAATAATAATTATCGTGTTTGACATCTGTAGGTCTTACTGACTTCATTATGGGGAATTCTTGCTGATCCGAAATAATTAACGCAGAGCAGGTTTCAGAATAATTTATTTTAGAAAGATTTCCAATAGAATGAAAGTATATATTAATAAAGAAATAAGTGCATACATTCAATATAAACCTAAAAATAAATTGATTATGTTTGTGTCAAGTGTGGTCTGTATATTTACTGACGAAATTCAAATGGCGGTTCATTCGAATGAAAGATTATGTAATAATAAGAACTATTTTACAGAGAAACAAAATATCTTCAAAATTTTGCAAAATTTATAGTTTATTTTAAATATAGAAGTAACTACAATAGTTATTTGCATACCAAGGCCGCGAAATCATTCTTTCGTGTACCGAAAAAAAATAGTCGCCAGCAGGACAATCTCGAGGGTGATAAAGGATTTCGCGGACAAGATGGAGACACTATTTTTTGTGCAACCGTAAAAAATATTACAAATTTCATTAATTCTAAACAATTCTATTGTAAATAGAAAATTGGCTTTAAAAGTGTCAAAATGATTATTTTTTTACACTATTTCGCGGTCATTGTTATGTTAGCGGCCGAAATGTAATTTCGCGGTCTGTTATGTATTGCTGCTGCATTATGCTTATTTCGCTTTTGGTTGCACAAAAAAAAGTTTTAGTTATAATTCGATATTGCATTATAGTAGGTAATAACATTTGGATAAAACGGTTTACTTGCTTCCTTATTGAGGAAAGCTGACTTATATGTTCGGTAATACATTTTAGTAAGTACTTGTAATTGCTTTGAGAATAAACAGTTAACTAATACATGTATTCTACATTCTATGTAAAGAGTAGGTAATAAACAACAAAATTTTAATTTATATGTATAAGAAAATAATGCGGTTCCTAAGCCAGACTATTTCTTCTGCAAATAATTCAATTCATTTTAATAGAAAACTTGTTTTTCCACAATCATTGAATTTTGATGTGTTTTGTTCACTAAAAAGAGTGAGCAAAGTAAGCAATTTAATCACTAGTGAGAAAAAGGAACATCATTTTCTCACTCAAAATTACTTTACTCGGGCCCCAAACTTCTGGACTCGTGATTAAATGCACTACTTTGCTCACTGATAGTACTAAAGTATCAATTTTTTCCAAGTTTACTGTATACTTAATTAAGAAATATAATTCCAATTTTCCTCGCAAAGTAAATAAATAAATTATCACGACATTTATACTCGTATATTCTGAGTGAGACAAATCGTATTCTTTAAAGTAGTTTCATTTAGAAACCCAAATATCAATTAACTGTGTCTGTCGTCATCTTGTAAGCAGTTTCGCAAACAGATTGTTATAAGAAATATTCCTCGATCGTTGTACGTGAATACAGGGATCTGACGATGATAGATAGTGTAAAATCGCAGTGTTGCATGTCAAGTTGGCCATGCTACGCGTTGATAACACCCCCTCACCCTGCCCCGACCAACCCTCGCCGCGACGTTTACAAATTTCATTCGACGCTCTCTTGTAAAACAAACTTGTGCATCGCTCCAACTTGAAAGTGAAACAAAAAGCCGCTGCCATACTCTAACAAATGACGCGAGCCAACAAAACAGCCAACTAAATCCTGGCATAGATCCATAGGTTCGCGATGTGTGCACAAGCCACCCCCAAGCGACATTTCAGTTTATAAATATGAAATTTAAAACATCATGATGAACGGAACAGTGTACACCTGGAGAAACCGATACAAATTCTTGAAGAGTGTGCCTTGGAAGGCCGCTAGCGTAGCTTGTAGTTTTACATTGAGTGAAATAAGTTAAATGGTAGTTTATTTAAATTATTTATTTCTTTAGCAGAACCCGCTACACCGAAGCATCAAGCGGATAGACAGACAATCATAATTTTAGTCTTATACTCGTATAAAAGTATCAGTGTGTTAAGATATAGAAATCAGTGGAAATAAATAGTGCGCCTATAAATAGTACAAGCGCAAATTATTTTTTTAAACTACATCGAACCCGTTTGACGAATTGAAGGTTACAGAATTTTCAGGAGCACCATATGCATATATTTTGAAGACAAAAGAATAATCTCTAAAATTGTATATATTTGAAAATTATTTAATGCAAACCAGTTATACTTTTTTGGAAACTTAGATTGTCTCGCTGCAAAAAAATGTATTTGCATTCATTATAACAATGGTATTTTATTTAAAATTGTTGAAGTAAATCAATATTAATATGTTATAATAATGTTCATATTAGATAGAAAACCAAGTTGCCTATGAATATAAAATAATTGATGTAGTTGTCACATTTTTTCTAATAAATATATAGTTGAATGAATAAATCGTTATAAAACATAAATGTTTGATTTATTCCAACAAAAATAAATTATGGTCTAAGAATAAAGTGCGGTTATTTTCATTGCATATGGTGGCGAAGAAAATAGTTATTTACTTTACAAGTGGGCAAAGTAAGGATTTACCCACGAGAGAAATTGTAGCACACGAAGCCGAAGGTTGAGTGTGATAATTTTATCCAGTGGGTAATTTCACTTTGCCCACGTGTGAAGTATAACGTTTTATCCAACATCTCTTAATAAATGAAAAATTGATTAAAGAAATATTATTTGACAGTGACATATGCTTTAAATTTTTAAATAAAAATGTCAAATGAAGTCAAATGAAGGTGTTATGTGTTATAATTATTGTTATAAATAAAAAAATACCTACTAGTGACTTTCCACAAATGTATACCCACTAGCGGGTAATCTGTTACTTTGCTTGCTAAATGATATTTTTTTGTACTATTACAAACTCTTTTTCGCCACAAGTTGAGGTTCAATTTTATTATTTCTGGCTATGGCTTCTCTAATAATAAAATTTCACGTTTTAAAAGAAATTCCGTTTTAAGCACACATAGTACTAGACCAGAAGAGTTCTACTTGTGATATCTACGTATGTTTCTGTTTTCATGAAAAGCTTTTATGGAAAAATTCTATCTGCATCTACAGGGGATTATACAAGTTTTATTGCGGAGCTCTCTGCTCCCTGAGTTTTGAGTACATGTTGTATAACATGTACAACAGCAGTAAAGTTGAATGAATACAAATACGTATAACTTTTGGAACATTGTTCAAATACACAAGGTAGTATAAAGTTTCATTTTCGTCCGAAAATTATGTGCTTCTCTTTGGAATATTAAATAAATTAAATATATTTATTAAGGGAGAGATGATTGTTCGACTGGAGAAATAATGTGGATAAATATTGACCGGGGATACAGTTAAACTTCTTTATTTTCTACAACGCCGATGTTTCGACACCACCTGTGTCTTCTTTAAGGCTAGTAGAATAAATATTGAAAAATCAACCAGATAAATCTACATTTTGAAAAAACAAGGATTCTAGTAAGAGAAAATAACTGGTTGAGAAGACTTATTAGAGAAGCTATTGAAATCAAGAGATCTTCAAATAATCTGAACTTGAATACAGGCTTTGAGATCAATAAGTCATGGTTAACTGTTATTCTTCGTTAATTTTCTGTTTATAATTTGTTTACTTTGATCCATGTTACCCTGATTTTGTCAACTTGTATCCTTGACTACATATTTATTTGTTTATAATTTATATTTCACCTGAAGAAGGCAGCACTTTGCTGTCGAAACGTTGTGTTATTAATAAAATTTTTACAGAACTTATACTCAGTTATTGTTATTTATCTAGTAGAATAAGTTATATAATAATATTACATATGCATACAAATAAGGCACCTGAATAGTTTTTATTGAAATATAAAATAAAATTAAATTCTAATCAAAGTAGCAACAAGCCGGGATAATTTTAAAAATGAACGCGTTTAAAATCACGGCAGTTGATCTCGGTGGCACTAGCATAGCACACCAGAGGTAATGGGTTCGAATCGCACTCAAGAGCATGGTCAGTGGTGTTGTTCATAAAATTCATAATCATCTACTCATGAGGCGGCATATGACCAAGCAGTTAGTCCGCTTCATATCTTAGTAAAAAAAAATCACGGCAACGACATGCATAAACATTGAGGTAATATTAAAAATACAGACTAGTACTGTAATGTAAATCATTACCTGTCTGAAATAAGTGGGATATGTAGGACATATTGCACAATCGTAGATAATAGTATATTGTACAACAAGCATGAAATGGACATTCCATACGAGTTGTACACTATACATTTTTCACGGCCACGATATTATTTCCTAATTAATTTAATTTTAATAATAATTTTGTCCCGCTTTCATCATTCCAATATATGATAATTCTAAATAAGTATCTTAGCAATGGCACCTGTACTGAAAAGAAATGACTTGTATTGAAATACTCACAAAACAAATTCATATCGCACGATGCTTGCAATGTACCTCATTTTCCTAACACCAATAAACATACAATGAGCAGATTTCTAAGTGGTTGTAGAAAAATAGTATATTGTTATTGTACAACAAGCATGGAATGCAGCGATCTGAATCACAAGTTATTCATGTCTATGATGGAATGGTACTCATTTCCTACGAGTATGAAAGTTTGTAGCATGAGCCGAAGGCTAATGCTGCAAATCATACTAGTATGAAATGGACATTCCATGCGAGTTGTACACTATACATTTTCTACAACCACGATATTATTTCCTAATTCATTTAATTTTAATAATAAATTTGTCCCGCTTTCACTATTCGAATATTTGACAATTCTAAATAAGTATAATAGCAATGGCACCTGTACTGAAATGAACTGATCTGTATTGAAATACTCACAAAACAAATTCATTTCGCATGTGTACCTCATATCCCAAGCACCAACAAACATACAATGAACAGATTTCCAAGTGAAGCGGTCGTACAAAAAAATACATTACACAATTCACACTTCATTCAAATAAGAGCAATACGAGAAATAAAGAAAAATGGTCATATTTCATAAGATTGCTTTAAAAATTTGCAATATCAGTAATAAACACGATTATTTTTTTATGTGTTATAACTTATAACAATTAATTATTGACCCGGAATGTACAATTGAAACTTCGATAAAAATAAACTCTAACTACATTCGATATATATTTGCGTGGGTGGTATTATCGCGCATTTTTGCCAAAGACATATATCCGTTTGTCAGCTTATAGAATTATGTATAGGTACCGAAAATAATTAACATAAATTATATTTCCAAGCATTGCCAACTTAACCTCAGTAAATAGTTCCGTAGTAACGCAGTTGATCATGAGACCCTCGAATCCCACCGTCGACAGTTGCCATTTTAACTTTATCCCTCTGGTTCTGCCTCTATTAACATCTTTGGAAGCATGACTTGACGGCCCGTTACTTCACACGTAAAAATATATCACCACCGAGATCTGCGAAAGAAAAATGCCACACCCAATACTGGCATGATGATATGTCTATTTAACCTCAGTTACTTTTTCCAGTATTTTAATTCAATGCATAAATTCAACAGGAAAATTAAACAACTGGTTTTAAATATTCATGACATAACAAAACAATTTATAAATAATTTTCACAAATTCAGCATTTATTATTTAGCAGCTCTTCGTTTTTAATTGCTTCCAATGAATAATTTAGCCTACTTTTCATTTTACATTTTACACATGTACTAAAATTTGTACGCAATAGTTTATGTACACTTTAGCTTTAGTATCAGCGATACCATTTTAGTATTTCCGTCATTCCATTTACTCTTCGATCGTATGTGTTTACTTGAAGAGAAAATTGCTGTAACGATAACGTGTTTTCGGTCGCAATGCTAGCAGTCTTGTAATGTGAAATTTATCGGCAAATCGTATCATTTCGGAAATTTCTTGATCGTCGCGAAGTATAACAATTGATACAACAAGCATCGCAAGGGGGCGAGCGGGGTGCAACAGTAGTAGTAGAGGGACTCGCGCGAGCGATTGAGTAACAAAACACGCATTCCGAGGCCAGCCACGTACCAGCCCACGCGGACAACATACAAAGCGGAACCGGAACTGTATCTATGCGCCAGGGCCGCATTCGCGCAAGGGCGGCGATGCGGACACACTCTAACAGGGAGCATTTTTTGGTAATTTAAATATGTATTTTCTTTCATTTAAACAGTTTAATTAGTAAGAAGACTTGCAGACGACAATCTTAAAAATCTGTTATAGGTACCACAATACCTCCCGCCATAGATTTCTTATCAAACATTGCAGGAACAGGGATCACCAGTATCAAGAAATGCTCATTCCTTCAAAAAATAGTTTTCTATTTTGACACATGTCAAAAATAACATTTTTAAACTTTTGTTTTGTTTTTTCAAAACGCACAGGTTACCAGATTCAAACAAAAATATAAAAATATAATTTTTCTTTAACGTGTTGTAATTCGTAAATGGCGACAACAATTGTAGATAATAAAATTTGAAACATTTTTCTAATAACAAAAATTTTTATTAAACCATAATTTACTGAGACATTTCAAAATAACTTGATAGGGCTTCAAGTAAAATTCCAATTCCGGTTATTGGATTATCACCAAAAACTAACCATCTCTTCATGTTTAATAGTTTTATTCGCCGAATAAATGAATAGTGTCGCATCGAAATCATAACTCAAATAATGCTTATTGTTCTAGCTGTCATTTTTTGATGCGTATTTTTTTATTTATTCGACGAATATCTTATTCAGAAGTTTATTAGTAGGGGGAGATATCGGCCCTAAACATAAAAAAATTTAACGGATTGGCAATGACTAAAATCCTCTAGAATTCATTAAAAAAATTCTCGCAAAATAGAATTTGCGTTAATAAATTGTCCAATTTATTCGTCAAGAAAAAATTGACGCAGTGTCGTATTACACACAACAATAAAGTGACATGGAAATTTGGGCAATTTATTGACTAATAAACTGTGTCGTGTGAAACAAGTATTATAATTTACTAAACTATTCACATAAAACATTAAAATCTAGTTATTTCAAATTTGGAAACTCATATCCTTCAAACCTTCAATTTAATATGATTTATTCATCTTATTTCGACTGGAGACGTTCCTTAACCGCTGCGCGTGAATTCTAAATGTAAATTCGCGCCGGAGTCGTAGTAAATATATTACTACGTAAGAAAATCTTTTACTTGTGCCAGGAACGAAGTGACGAGCTTTCTTCGCCAATACACTGACATGGAAGTGAAGAGCGAAGTGACGCACTTGCTTCGCCAATGTACCGATTACTGACATGGAAGCGAGAAAGGAAGTGACGAGTTTTCTTCCCCAATATAGTGATGTGGAAGCGAGGAACGAAGTGATGAGCTTGCATCGCCAATGTTGTGACACGGAAGCGAGGAATGGAGTGACGAATTCTCTACGTCAATATACTAACATGAAAGCGGGGAACGAAGTGACGAGCGTGTTTCGCACTTCAATAAACAGAATTAAAACTTTTTTTTTTCTTTGAGCATTGCAACGCATGCCGGGCTCAGCTTCGCCGTCGAGTGATTACCAAGCAAAATTTTTCGGTAATTGTGATAAAATTATTTTGTAATTATCTATGTCCTTGGGATATTATTGCTGTAAATTATCTCAGCTCTGCAAATTGCCATAATTGTAAAGGTTTGTTGCATTATCTTTTCTTATCACAACTCCATCCATCCGCACACACACACACACACACACAGGCATCATTAAGAAATTAGTAAAATGGTTTTAGAAGACCTCGAAACTTCAACGTAAAATAAAGTAATAACTAATTTACATTAAAATGTCACTAGCTTAGCACACTAGAGGTAGTGGATTCGAATCCCACTGAAAAGCATAGTCGTTTGTGTTCACATAAATTCATTATCATCCACTCATGAGGCTTCATATGATCCTATCGGTTAGTCCGCTTTCCATCTTCGTAAAAAAAATTATATTAGTATTATCGGTGGGGGTAAGTAGTACCAGCACCCCCATGTGTCCGCCAGTGGCTCGCTGTACTGCCCCTTGCTTCGCCACCCGATCAATTATATATCCGCCATGCCAGCCACGTACTCCTCTTATATCTCCCCGGCTCCACTCTTCCCCTGCCCGCCCGCCAGCTGTAGATTACGTCCCGCGCGTCATCCGTTATTCGTTAAGGCGTCGCGCACCGCCGCGCCGCCGCCACCGCCGCTGCCACCACTACCGCTGCCCCGCCACGTTCAAAATGTATGAGGGTGATTTTTTAAAACTTTTACACGTAATACAGACCGAGACCGCTTGTGCTTCGATGGCTCCATGCCAACTTCAAACGAGCTTAACATTTTATCCCAAAATACCATTACCCATCTTAAATATTAAAAATTGTGCTGCGCGCATCTCAACGCGTTCGAATAAACTTTCCGCGCCAGGAGCCGGCAATCTCGTTACGAAGAGCTCACCTGCATGGATTCCACTATGGCCATTTCAACACGGAACTCTAATACGAAGTAATGAATTACCTACGGGTTTCTGTACATGGCAATATACATTTATATTATGTATTGTAACAGTTTTCAATGCTATTTTTGAAATGTTCAATCATTGGCTTCAAATTATGCAAAATTTTATTTCAATATCATTTGTAATACGTATTCGCTTACAATGAGGTCCTTCACTAGAGTCTTAAAATGGCAAATAAGTTTAATAATTTACATTATTACTAGACTCAAAAATATCGTACTAGATATAATAGAATTAAAAAATAATATTAATTCTTAAGATATTTGAGTTTTAAAGACAGTAATTGTGGTGTTAAAGTATTATGTTTCTCTGTTTATGCTTCTCTCTCACACACTATTCTGAATTATTTGTACTTCTCCTATTATTGAGCTGTAAGTTTTCCGAAGTGTCAAATGGTTCAATGGTTGGCACCTAACTTGAAGATATTGTTTTGAATTCGTAACTAAATAACACAAATCACACTTATTTGAAAATTCCCGCGATAATGAAACCAGATGGTTAGATCGTCATAAAAATTTGACTAAAATAATATTACAGTTTATTTATATTTATTCCTGGAATAAATGGTATTCATGTATATTTAAATTATTTACCACGAAAAGTTATTTAATGTCCGACCGACAAGTTATTATTATCATAACTGCCCGGCTAGCTAGCTAGCTAGCTTGGCAGTTATGTATCAGATAACGCCCTAGGGAGTTACAAATTTGACGTTGTTGCTAGTGGATACAGAATACACAAACATTGACTTGAATTAGCAGATAGCAAACAAACACTGACTTCTATTGGCAGATAGCAATAGCTGATTAATATCTCTTAAAAAAACACAACGAAAGGATAAAAATCGATAAAAATATTTTACAAAATATATCGGTCGGGAATTAAACGTTGAACGCACCAAAGGCCTTAACTGGACAATAATGCGTGAAGTCAACAATGTGCTGCCAAGGGCCTCCGACCCGAGGTGTGTACATTGACTGTTATGTTAATTACTACTAATTTGAATAATTTTCAAAACAATAAATTAGAATATTTATATGACTACAATTATTAACTACTGATTGAGATATAGGTACAACACACGGCATCTCTGACGTCTCAACAATTTTAAAAATATCATTGAGGCTTAATGAATATGAATTAAGACTTTTTAATACTGTCCCTTGAATGCCTGAGTATTCGCACGAAGTCTTCTTTCTAGTTTCCTAAAAAATCATCGTCGAGGAATTTCTCTATCAGGATACTGTTCTCTGTACAGATTAACTGCAGCCCGAGTGTTTGTTAACTTTTTCATCGTGAGTAAATTATACATTTTCTATTTAAATTTACAAAATAACCACAAGAAGTAACAATTCATCAAGTAACGAAAATTAATAAAATATAATATAAACATTTAAAATTAATTAAAAGTTTAATACCTCATTGAAATTTAACTCATAAAATTCATTTATACTATACAAGGGGTGCAAAAGAAGAACCATTAAAAGCAAAAACTTACGGTGATAGTATATGGCACGAATATGAAGACTTTTAAGCTCAAAATTGCGAGAAAAAAGTAGCTGCACCGAGTAGAAGCACAGTGCATCAGCCTTTGCTTAGTGATGATGTGAAGGCAATTGAAAAATGTGTAGTCCCAGAATCATTCTAAAAGGGTTCGTGAATCATGTGATCTGCAGAGGACTTGTGTATCACATCTTGCAGAAAAAAGACTCATCTTTGATCTGAGATGCTGAATATAGTATCAAAAGATTATCATGCTTAAAACTTTTCAACCAGTTTTGCTGAACTATTTCTCTTCTTACCATTTCTTTCAATTCTCAATAATAACGGATCTAATCGAGTGAGAAGAATTCAGGAAACACACTGTATATTAGTTAAAGCGTTGGCGTCCCAGTAAAATTATATTTTATTGTTATCAGGTAATTTATTCATTTTTGAACGTAGTACGCTGCTTACAACAGATCACGATATTTTAATATGTTTGCGAAATTTTTGGAGGTTTCTCAATTTCGTTTGTGTGTCTATTTATATTTGAATTTTCGAAGTTTCTATCAGGTGTATTCAGAAAAAGAATTTAGCGCTATCTCCATTTTTTCACCATCTATAATTTTATTTCTAAATTAATTCAATTAGCAAAATTGTAAAATTTTATGCTATACAATCTCGATTACAACCTTAGTTGAAATAAATATGTTCTGAATATGAAAAATGAAATTACGAGTAATAATAAAAATAGAGTTAGCGTTAATCTCTTCTGTGAATCTATTTGTATGAGAACAAACAAATAGGTAACCGAATCATCTTTTTTATACGTTAAATATGTGTTAAAATCAAGTGTAATTTTGTAACTATTCTTTTTATTTAAGTGTAAAAAAAGTCGTGTGTTGGATAAACCAGACTAAAAAGAAATACTTTTGTAATATCCGGCGTAGCAAGTATCAATGATATCCTGGATTATTCATTTAATTAAATTAAACGCTTTAACGAATTGGATATCTAGTGATACCAAATGCCAGTAGTTATTACTCATTTATCATTACGAAACTATTAAACCGTATTTTAGGGACCTTAAAATGATATTATCCTTTAATAATTACTATTTAATTTCTAGCATGATTACTATACATATTTCCTTTGCAAGTGGCAAGGGCTAATACTATACAATTAAAAGCTACTTATAACAACTCTAATGGTTTTAATTCAGTAATTTATAAATTGACCTGAGAGTATTTGGAACAGGTTAATTTTTCATTAAATGGGTTTGTGCTACTTGACTTATTTAGTACATTGATAAGTGTGTTTTTGTTTGAAATTGTTATTTCTTTAATAATGCACAAGTTTTTTGTTTACTCTGAATTATGTACGCTTACCTTAATAGGAAATGACAGTTCTCTTAATATTCAGATAAATATATGGTACTAACCTGAAACAAGAAAATACAAATTATTTACAATAGGTTCTGAAAAAGTCCAGTGTAAAATTACAGCAGTAATTATTTGGGGATGCTTTGATAAATGCAACATTTAAAGAGAAATCATCAAAAGGGTACATAATAAAACTAGAGCATGCTCTAAAATGCGAAGTAGTGTGTTTAAATTAAATCTAGCAGTTCGACATTAGGAACTGTAAGAGATTGGTTATTTTAACTCAAGTGATATGAAATAGATCGATTTGACTATTTCTCAGTTAGGTTAAAAATTTTGCTGTAAAAACCGTCCTCTTGATTTTTGAATAATTTTTAAACTTTAATTTTTGAGAAAAATGTTTCAAATAAAAAAGGTTCGTGTTTTTACTTCTTGACCAGTAGTGTATCTTGAATATTAATTATTAAAATGTCATTCGAGTTTACGTCTAGCAACAGCGTTGGAAAATTTTTGTTTTTATTAAATTAAACTGCGTATTCTACAACTAAAAATTGTATTGGAACAACTATCATTCCATACGCCGCATTTGGAATAAATTCGAAGAATCAGAGCCGCATTTTAGCATGATATATGAAGTAACTTGGTTCGCTTACTGTGGTTACGTGTGTTTGTTTTAATTTTATTTATTTGAGTTTGACGTTTTCATTAGTTATTCGTTAAATAAGCATCATTTTTTGTATAATTTCCAAAATATTGTTATAGAAAGTATAGTTTACAACATGTAACGAAATGACGTATCCCACAACCGTAAACCGTAGTTCTCGACTTCGGCTCGGGCTACAAACTTTTTCCAGTACTTGTTGTAGAATATACTATTCCGAACACTTGCAAAATATTCCCGTACGATTTAACTTCCCGGACTCCTGATTTTTTTTTCACCATCGTCCCGGAATATATTTTTTCTACTAGATACTCAATATCCTATTATTTATTACTATTCTTGCACTAAGGCTTAGAATATAGAGATATGATTTACATATTTTAATATCCAAGAGATCCTCTTTCCTTGGATGATCTTCTTCATCCATTCCTCTCCGGTGCTCTGCTCGTCCGCATAATGCTTTTTTCTTTCATTAATAACCAGTATTTATTACATCTTTTTTTCTTTTACACACCTGAACCACTCAATTAACTTTATGTTGTTCTTCTTTATTTATGCGGTATCGTTGAATTGAGTTAATACATAATGTTTTATTGGCAAATTTTTAATTGTTGTGAATATATACATACTGGAATCACTATAATATATAGCGCGCTTCGTTTATCGGGCGCCTTTTTGTTGTTCGCCCTTTTATCGGGTGGTATTTTGTACACGCGCCTTTATGATGGAGATTGTCTTTAGTGCAGAACAGTAAAGCTGTACTTCATAGTGAATTTATAAGATTAAAACAAATGTATTATAAGTATAATAAAGTAGAAGATGCTTCCATAAAATAAAGAATAAAATAACATTACGATTTCAACAATAGAAAAATTGAGTCTCTGGAAAATAGCATCGCTAATGTAAACAAGTAGACAAGTAGACAAAGCAAATTCGCATTCAGTGTTCCAAATAAAGCAAAACAATGGTAGTCCTCGTCGTCGGAGAAATTCATTTCATCTCTCACATCGGCAGATTAAACGTAATTTAAAACGACGTCGATTTGCATAATTCATGTACGAATGCGCAGAATTAAAAGGCACCTGCTTATAAAAAGAAATAAGCAAGCACAAGAAATCTACGGGCGCCGTGAATGTTTTATGAAGCTCGTTATACGCTGTCCTCCTAAGTTTGTGATTGTTAACCCTGCGCGCGCGCTGCGAGACGATTTTAATCCGCTGCTGCCCATGGACGATGCAGACATTTATTATAGTATACTCCATTCATTCGCTGAAATATAAAGTACACGTTTTCAAATATCTCAACAATGTTTGTAATATCGTTGCAACGTTTCTGTTCAATTGTTCTTTGTACAGGAACAGATACAGGCGATACTGGAATTCCCAAAACTTGAAAGTCACAAAATATTTTCAATCTAAATTTTCTATGGTGAATTTTCAACACAAATAATAATAATAAATAATACACCTACTTTGAGATGTAGTCAATATAATTAAATAGTACAGCAAGCATGGAATAGTACTCATTTCCTACGAATATGAAAGTTTGTAGCATACGCCTTCGGCTCTAAATAAGTATCCTAGCAAATGCGCCTGTAATGAAATGAAATGAATGTCCTGAATTGAAATACTCACAAAACAAATTCATTTCGCACGATGCTTGCAATATACCTCATTTTCTTAGCAACAATTAACATATAATGAGCAGATTTCTTGTTGGTCGCAGAAAAAATTAATTACACATCGACGTTCCGACTGTTATTCAGTCTCTTCAGGCTAATAATTAATAACTTATAGTACTGCAAAAATTGTTAAAGTAATCTATAATCAAACAATAAATTGAAACACATATACACTCTTCCTGTTCAACATACCTAAAAATAGGAGAAAGACTGAATAACAGTTTAAAACGTCGATTTGTAATTAATTTTTAATTGTTCTGACTGCATCTCCAACTACTTGTTTTATACAGGTTGATTCATAATGTATGGAAACTATTGAAAAAAACTAAAAAACAGAAAAGTTCAGCAAATTACATTTGAACCAATTAATTAGCATTCATTACAAACTGCTGCTGTGAAATAAATAAATAAATATATCATCACGGCTTTTACCCATTCTGGGTGTGGCATTCTGCTAATACAGATATCGGTAAGTGATATGTTTTTGCGTATGAAGTGCAGTTACCATTCGTCAAATCTTAGCCCCCAAAGATGTTAGTGGAGGAGGAACCACAGGGATAAATTTAAATTGGCAACGTCAGCTGTGGGATTCGAACTGAGGATCTCACGATCTACAGTCTGACGCGTTACTACGGAGCTATGAATTATGTTTTAAATAAAAATTGGAAATACTTAAAGTTAATTGAAGTATTTTTGATTAAAAAAAAAAAAAATAGTAATGTATTATAATAAGAGTTACGGCTATTTAAAATTTTTTTATTGTTAAAAAATTTTGGGGTTCGGTAACGGTTAATAAAATTTCGGTTTCGGTTATCGGTATCGGTTTCTTGAAAATATTATAATGATTTCGTTTCGGTTTTAAAATAATCAAATATATTTCGGTTTCGTTACGGTTTCAGTTAAAAATGGTAAGTTTTAAGTAAAGTTATAGTTTAATTTTAAATTCTGATCTAAAAATTAAAATTGCGCTTCAAAATATATTATTAACTTTCATTTCATTTTTTAATAATAATTATTCTGTTCGAAATTAGAATAGTAATACTTAACTGAAAGAGTGGTTAAAAAATGTTTTAACAAATGAGTATGTTCTCATTATAAATGCAAAAAATAAAAATGGAGTAAACTGCATTCAATTTTATTTTTAAAAAAATTAAGTTTTATGAAATCGAAGGCATGCAAGTATTTCTATGAAAAAGATTTATGGTTCATATTTTCAGTTTAGTACAAAATCTATATTTAATTGTTAGAACCGATATTATTTCGGTTCGGTTATGTTTCTATAAAAATATATAAGAATAGGTGACGTGTAAGCCTCTTATTGGGTTATTTACTATGGCGTTGAGTAATCAGCAATATTCAATGGGAGGGTATAAATTTTAAAGAATTTTATTTAAACTTTTTGGTTATTTAATTTTTATCAAAAGTTTATTTAAGAAACAGATTTATTTTGGAACCTCACAGCTACACTTTCAATATTTTCCGTACGTTATGACTCATTCTGTATAATAATTAAATTCAATCGAGATATTTCCTTCTGTACAATAATTAAATTCAGTCGAGATATTTCCTTCATCATTTAGTTTTATTTAAAGAAAATTCAATCAGGAGGAGCACGGACACATTGTTCTTATGGGTTACTACCCCACGCCATTCGACATGATGCATCAGATATACTTACTCCACAACTCTGGTCTCTTTTTGTGTTTGTGTGAAAGTTTTTCTCAGTTTCACGAACAATTGTATGATAGTTATTATAGAAGATCACATATTTAAAAAAAAACACTGCTAACAATTAAACACGTTGCACTCAAACAAAACTATTACGAAAACTAAATGAGATATCCACAATCTATATCACTAAATATTTCCGTTGGCGCGTAATTAAAAATATTCGGTTTTTTCTGAACAGACTTTGTATATTATTCATAGTGTTTATTTGCTAAATTTACATTTATTCTGACTTTATAATTTCGAACCACCCAAAATAAGACAAATTTAAATCCGTGGTCAATATAAGAAAGGAAGAAATGAAACTCAAATTCAAGATTGGTGAGAGTAAAGCCTGGCCGTGTTGGCGGCTGGCACGGAAGCGCAGGATTAATATTTATAAGAACCTTTGTGGAATGTCGCAACTTATGAATAATGGAAAAATAATTTGTGCTGTTTATTTATAAAACGCTGTTCGAGGGAATACAAATGATGAGTGCCATGCCACCACTTTACACATTTCCGAATATATTATACGATACTGATATGGGATAAATAGCTCCGTGATAACGCATCGAACTGTGGATCATGAGGTTAATTGTCGGTCCATGCGCAAATACACATATACCGTGAGTCCAGACAAACGTTGTCACAGGCGTTTAGCATGGGAAAAGAGCTTATTGTGAATAAAGATTTCCCGGCTAACATACACAGATAAAAATGTTTTCTTGAAACAAACAGATTCCTCTTAAATGAAGAGAAAAATTGATTTGAATAATGCCAATCCAACTTCGTTTTCATTGAAAACTTTTATAGGTTTAATAAATATTCTTGAACGAAAATTAATTTAGTTTTGAAGGAACATATCAAAGTATTCAACTGAGACTCATTATGGGCACGAAGTAGTTTGAATAGGAGCAGTTTTAATTCAAAATGATATCGTTTTAAATAAAAACTTTTTATTTAAAATTTAAACGACTTATTTCTCATTGTTTTTAAAAACATAATTTGAAATATATTCATTTTCTTTCAGAGCAGAAAAAAGAAAATACATAACATTTATAAGTGAGATGATTTTTTGACTGGAAGATGTAATAAAATGAGACAATTGTCGGAGAAGCAGCCAATTTATTAAAAATTAACACACCAACGTTTCGGCTCTACAGTGTTTGAGCAACTATGAGAACTGTAGGTGGTCGGCGTTGTTTCATTGACTCATTTTTATTCATCTTAACGTAAATTTATCACCCTGAAGAAGACTCAATTGGAGTCGAAACGTTGGTGTGTTAATTTTTAATAAATTGACTGCTTCTCCGACAATTTTCTCATTTTATTTAAATAAAATGTATATTCCAAATTTATATATTATTTTAATTGAACCTAATAATTTTGTAAGAAATAAAATGCATACAAAAGGAAACCTGAATTTTTTTTAAATAAAAATTTATTTTTATGTGTGTATATGCTAATATCTTTGGGAGGCAAGACTTGGCGGCTGGTAATAGCACTTCATGCGCAAATGTATCACTTACTGAGATCTGCGTAAGCAGAGTACCACACCCATGGTGGGAAATTGCGTGATGATTTATTATTTTTATTATTTATTAAACATGGCACTACTTCATTTATTCATCCATTTTATTTGTTACAGATTATTCCATTTAAATGACGATATTTAGAGAAATTAACAGAAATATTGACTAATTTTACTTGATAATTTTATTGTTAAACAGCTGTTAATTAGTAATCGAGTTTTACTGTTTATTGTGTAGGTTAATGTAAAATAATTATTGCTTCTTTATGTGCAAATATATTGATAACTCCTGTCATTCCAACGAAATAAATTATTATGAAATACGAAACACGTAAATCAAATACATGATGTTTCAATATGCCTGCTCACTATTGGTAACTTTTGATTTGAAGAGGTTCGTGGTTAGTTAAATGGGAAAATTGTGCCATTTTAAATAAGATAATTGATAAAATCGGAATAAAATAAATTGTAGCAACTGTTCCTAAAATATGGGATAACATTTATATATTTTGTAAATAGATACATAAATACATACATAACATCACGCTATATTCCACTGGGTGGGGTAGCAAGAACTACATTCGTAGTGCGATTCATACATGCTCGTTTATTCTTCACACTCGAAATCATTCGTTCACGCAACAAATCATCAATCATACCCAACCAGTTATTCCTCGGACGCCCACGTAATCTTTCATCTTCAATCTTACCCACATATTTTATTTTCACCAACCTTTCATTCGACATTCGCTCCAAACCACCTCAACTGATTAACACTCACTTTCACTTTCTTAACAACATTCTTCTCCATCTCACACTCACAATATACCAATGTATTCCGGATACGGTCAAGTCTCTTATACCCACA
Organism: Poecilus cupreus; assembly: GCA_963942605.1. Classification (NCBI taxonomy): domain Eukaryota; kingdom Metazoa; phylum Arthropoda; class Insecta; order Coleoptera; family Carabidae; genus Poecilus; species Poecilus cupreus. The sequence goes on from OZ012718.1 coordinate 24,240,300, forward strand.
CACTCCTCTCAAATATATCATATCAATGGAACCATTTTCATATTCTTTTATTGGCGATAGTATTATTATTTTGGAAATAGTAAGGAAAGAGCGGTGATCGACTGTGATGATAAATAAATTAAAATATTATTCTTCGGAATGCAGTCATATATTTATTGAAACTAAAAATCCGACGTTTCGGTCATAACTATGACCTTCCTCATGGAAATTTGGCGTTGTTTGACATTTACATGTAATATGGAAAATTGTACAAATCTCGTCAAAAAATAAAAATACACAAATTACACTGCATATTAAAAAAATAAATAAAGTTAAAAATATAAATAATTCCACAGCAACAATTAAAACGTAACATATACTTAAAACAAACTACTAAAACCCCGAGGAAGGTCATAGTTATGACCGAATTGTCGGATTTTTTATTTCAATAAATATATGACTGCATTCCGAAGAGTATTATAATTTTTTTTATGAAGGAAATATTCTCGACTGGATATAATTATTAAATAAAACAATTAGTTGGAGATGCATAGTCAATATAATTAAAAATTAATTTCACAGCAACGTTTTGACTGTAATTCAGTCTTTCTCATGGTGCTAGGTCTTGAACATGAAATAAAACAAACATTTAAAATATTACTTCGTCACATTTATTTTATATATTATTTTCTCGTTTCAATAGAATGCTACTGTTAACATACAATTTTTTCAAATAAACGAATTATTTGCGAAAGCATAGTACATCACTCAAAATATGTAAATGACATGATTCTATATTTCTTTATTTACATATTAATCCAAATTTACTATGAGCAAGGGCTTTTACTACGAGCTATCTACTAACAGAATTGTTTTGTCCAGACTTAAATTAATCAGATACAATTTATCGTCCACATTATAGCAGTCCTTATTTCAATTCAATTATTGATAAATTGTAGCGTACCCAATATGTTGTTATATGATATAACTTCTCTGGTAGTGTCTGTCTGCATAAACTCTAAGCAGAAAGAATTAAATTCCCGTGCAATGCTCCGCTACAAAATAAGAATTTTAGCGTTGGCTTCTGTCTCAAGCCTGAGCTTTCTCCGCGATTATTTTATCCGGAACATGCTTCTTCCATTAAAAACGTCAAATAGCACTCACATAGAGAAGTAGAGGTATGTAAGTTGTCATGAGAATGAAATCAAATATTACGTTTTACTCTGGTATCAGTATTGACACTTCATCTTGAGATACGTCTCACATACCAATGTTAAATTGAATTCTTCATCCTGTTTATTTACACCAACTAAACCTGCACACATAAATAAGGTCTGTTATATTTATTTTAAATTTAATATTTACGTGTTAAACTAAACAGTCATTTTCAAACTTGATAATATTATTAATGTTACTGGAGTATACGAGTATACCATCATGGAGATATCGTGGAGTATATTTGACGAAAAAGGAGAGGCATGTTCTACTAAAATTAACAAAACGGATTTGCAAGACTACATCATGGGTTGAGATAATACATAAATTAAATGTACACGTATTTATATTAAATAAATAAATATATTAAATAAATATAATAATTTCACTTACAAATTGTATAAATTTTCTAGTTTACTTACTGAGTCGAAAACAAAAACAAATAGAAAGAAATTATTTTTTCGCATATTTTCTAAGCATTTTAATTTTCTATATAATCAATAATTTTTATTAATTCGGATGAGATCAGTTAATAAATTTTAATATTTTCTATACCGGGTGTAGAATTGAAATGTGGGGTTTGGAAATTTCAATGCAATTTTTAATTATTGCTGTGTCTTTTTACCTATTCACTTTACAGCAAAAGTTAGAGTAAATATAAAAGTTATTCCGAATATAAAAATGCATGCAATAAGGCCTATTTGGTTACCCAAATATTAGAATTTAGAATATATTGTTCAAATGAGTGGGGTAAATAGCTCCGTGGTAACGCGTCGGACTGTGGATCGTGAGATCCTCAGTTCGAAACCCACAGCTGACAGTTGTCAATTTAAATTTACCCCTGTGGTTCCCCCTCCACTAACATCTTTGGGGGTTATGATTTGACGGCTGGTAACCGCACTTCATAAGCAAAAATATATCACCGAGATCTGCGCAAGCAGAGTGCCACACCCACAATGGGTAAAAGGCGTGATGATATATTTATTTATTTTATTTGTTCAAATGACCATTAGTGGAATACAGTCAATCGGTTTTTATAATTGAAGAAAAATTTTGTGCTGACTCTATCTGTATAAAAATATAAACTATTAATTAATATGCAGTAGTTATATCCCAAGTGCAAGGCAAATACCTGATTGAATTTGCAACGCAGGGTGGAATATATTGGAAGAATATTTCCCTCGAAAAATTTAACCAATCACGATACAGTATTATCTGAATTTCGACCAATGACAATCGTATATCAGTGAATATTTTGCATATTTGCAAATGCCGAATAGTTTAATTTCTTCCTTTTAAAAGGACAAAGGGGATAATATCTTCAATTTATAAATTAATTTCTTCAAAGAATTTCTTTCGAAACGCTGATGACTCATTTTTAAAGTAATTTGACAAATGACATTTATCAAAGTCTGACGTTTACAAAATAAATATATGTTCATTGAACAATAATTTAAAATACTGACTGTAATCTTTTTTGAGAAATATTCGTATATATTTAGCAAATTGTTGTTATTTGTAATTGTATTTTAGTAATTATATTGAAGCAGAATAATTAATCACAGTTATTACAATAAATTAAGCTCATACAACAATTTCAAATTGATAAGTTAGAATATATGTTATTATTGATGAGTCTATTTGTTAAATTTTATAAATGTAGCAAATAAATAGAAACAATTCTCTTGTTAGAAATTCAGAATTGACAAAATTTTAATTTAACAAATGGTCATATTTGTCAAATTGTTAATTTAACGCAATATATTTGTCAATGTTAACTAAAAATATTACCGCAAAATTATCAAATCGCAAATCAAATTTTTTACTGTGTACGATATAAAAAAGATTAATGCCTGATTGTATAAATAAACCCTTGACATCGCATGTAACTAAAGTCAAAACTTTGGTTTTTTAATATTAAGTAAAAGTTCTAAAACTTTTATTAAACTAATAATTAATTAATAAAAACATTATCGCGCCATTATTGTTTATTAAATGGGTAATTTTAAACTGTAAATTTCATTATATTATGGAATTCAAGTAGCAAAATGTTCAAAATGTGGTGCAAGCCACTTAGGCCTTCAACTTTTAATAATATTGTTAAAAACGGTTTATGCTACTTGATATAATATATCATCATCATCATCACGCCTTTTACCCATTACGGGTGTGGCACTCTGCTTACGCAGATCTCGGTAGGTGATATATTTTTTCGTATGAAGTGCGGTTACCAGCCGTCAAATCATAGCCCCCAAGGATGTTAGTGGAGGGGGAACCACAGGGGTAAATGTAATATAATATTACATCAAATAATAAAGAATGTATGAAGAGGCATTTCGATGTATGGATCTCATTTAAATTTAAGCCATGGAAGCCCAGTTAATTTCATTGGTTACAAGAAATCGTTGAAAGTTTCGCTCGTATCTCTTGTAGAAGAACGCGTAGCGTGGCTATTTGGAAATTCAAGCCGTGATCGAAGCTCGCACATGTGCCCGCTTAAAAATTAATCCGAATGACTTTTTAAAAGTTCTTTTTGTGCTGTGGAAATACAGCCCAGGGATCTGAGATCTTCCAGTCATCAATAATCATAGGAGATATACCGCCGGTAGGGAATTGTAAAAAGTCTAAGTGATGTCCCGCTTGGGACGCCCATGGATTCCGTATGCAGCGACGGCTAAAAAATTAATGGCGGACGAGGAGCCGAGGTCACAGATCCGATTTCACGAGAACGGAGAAAGTCGGGACGTCGGGACGTCGCGCGGAACCGATCGTCAATCCGAGGATTCTACCCTTCTCCGAGAAAAAATCGCTCCCGAGGTAGGCCCATTTTTAATTATTGTGTAATTATACAACGTTCTGTAACATGACGTTTAATAAGGGGTTCCATTAAAAAATGTATGTATTAAAAATTTATTTAAGATAGAAAATCCGTTGGTGGTCATAACCCAAAATGTAATACAAATTCATAAACGATTTTATTTTTTAAAAACTTCATTATTAATTTTACAGATTATTGGTCCTTGTCCCCTTCAAAGTAATCCCTTCCCCTATTCACACACTATTTCCAACGGTGTTTCCACTTCGCGAAGAATTCCTGGATAGTTTCATTTGAAATGGTTCTTAATATCTGTGAAGCAATTGGTTTTGATGTCATCAGTAGAATCTGAAAACGACGTCCTTCAATATTGATAATATAAGAAATAAGAAATCATACTTCACAGGATCATTTCTCTTGTATATGTTCTATTCTATAACTCAAAATTTGAGTTATTGTTAATAATAACAAAAATGAGGAAAGACAATCATCTGATTTTTTGGCAAAAAACTGACGAATTGACAAAACTAAGTATGTGGGCTCATTGTATCGTCACAACTCTGATCTCTTATGGGTAAATGGTCAAATGACATGATAATATATTTATTTATTTTTTTAATTTAGGTCTAATTGATACAACAGTGCCTACATACTAAATATTCAAAAACTGAGTTCTGTATAACATTTTAAACAGAAAATATATTTTGGTATTATTAGCTATACCTTGTGGATGCAAAAGTATGCATTTACTGTAAGATTATTTCTGTAATTCGCAATGTTGTGATGAATGTACTAATTTGTTAAGATAGAGCAAAACCATATAAAGTGAAAACCCTCGTGAAAAATTGATCAATGAACTCATGTTTTTTTGTAATTATCTCAGATTCAAGTGGGTGCCACACACTTAATTTCTTATGAGTTTTTTTATTAATATCAGTAATAGTCAATCGGAAATTCACATCATGTTATTTACGGTATTTTGATTTGTTGAATATAATGATGTAGTCATACAATTCCCAATTATTTCGAATGGAATTTCTAATTTACTATTATACTAGAACAGCATAATTATTATTTTAAAATGTTTACTGTGCTCTTATTTATTTGCATATTACGGTTTATGAATATGGGCAAACATATTTGTAAAGTTCATATTAATTAAATTAATATAGCTTTGTATAGAGATATTAATTACGACGTCGCTCGTTAAACACAGTTTGGAATATTTCACTAAATATAATCATATACCATATATTCAACATTAATAAACGAAAGACTGTTTCGAAGTATAAGAATGCAACAACAAATTGTACTGTTGACAATTCCTGCTCTCATCACTGGATAAATATGACTTAGCAATTAATTTAAATTCTAAACTATTTCGCAGTTTGGAGATAAATTTAGACAGTTAATTTAGTTAAGGCCTGAATGAAACTAGCACCATTTCATAATGGTGATCATATTTCTCTAAAGTCTGAAAAACAAGGTGAGATCAGAAAATATCAGGATAAATCTTATTTTAAAAATCTGGTCTGGTAGGCACACGACTATCTCATTCCTATAAATCTGAATTGAATTATTTAATAATTACGCTTGACACATGTTTCACATAAAGATTGGATGATTCAGTTATTTGTTTGATCTCATAGCAGTTATGACAATATGTTCGGCATTAAGTTTCAAAACCCTATGTGACGGGCCGATAACCTGCGGCCCGGACACATATTAATATTCATAATATTAATTAATTAATAATACTATTAATTATTTAATAATAATCATATTAACCGGAATAAAGACCAGTACAATTATATAAATTTATTTGGAAACAATAAAGGTTCATCCTATATAACCATATGTTTGTGAGATATATTTGCGTTTTGAGTAAAGGCATCAAATTCCTTATACCCTGCATACACTCACCACTCACCTTTCAATTTTTCGGTCAGTACCTACGTCCATCGCTAGATATGTATTACCGAAACATATAAACTCTATCTGAAAAGGTATTTACGTATCTAGGGTAGAAACATGTTTGGAGTATAGTGGAGAGAAACTTCATGAGAGAGATAAAGATTAGATGGATGATATTTGAGTACATAACAAGAGTATTTTAGTGTATGAAGCGGGAATCTACGGTCGGAAAGAGAAAGTCAAAATAGAAGATATTCCAATAAAATATAGGTATTAAGTGGATCATGAGGTTAACCTGAATATACTTATATAGTTATGACTATTATAAATGGAAGTTGAAAGTAACTAATATTAAAGTAGAAGCGGGGAGAACAATTACGAAATATGAAAATAAGATAAGATATTCCGATAATACCATACTTAAAGAATGCTAGAAAACAATAAAGAAAATGGAAGGAAACAGCTTTTCTAGTTTCACTGAACATATAATTGTCACCAAACACAATTTCGATATTAAAAAAGGTTATGAAATTCTACATTTCTAACCTTACGTAGAGTGCTAGACTTTCTTGATCATTTAGAAATATATAAATCATTATGGGATTGTCTATAATTTTTGCGAGTTGTCAATAGATTTTTTCCTCTATTTTTTCTTCTGTTACGGTTTACGATCATTTTTCCTTTATTTTTCTCTGATGGTGAATGTGTATTATTCCATCTTCAACTATAAAATTATTTTATTATGAAATATTTGATTGATAATGTTTATTATATCGTTACCTGTTAACAAATTTCTCTTATAGTTTTATAATGTAAGTTATTATATTATTATTTATTTTTGTTATTTTCTTTGATTTTGTACGTATATATGTACAGTTGAGAATGGCCATTGGATGGACGAAACCGGTCGCACTTTAAATAAAGTTTTTTAGAACAGTGTGGAACAAGACCCTAGGATTATTTACCTAGCCCCATTCACTCATTAGATTGCAAAAGTATGGAGTAAGATTAAATACAAAAAAATCACGGAATGGATAATTGAACGATAAAACTACTACTTGTGAAATGAATATTCTACAATCTATATATGTATAGAAAACAGACGATGTCAGAATAATGAAAGCTTAGAAACACTTCTCGTCCAAAGAGACTGAAAATACTAAAAACACGAACAATGCAATAGGATAGAAGAATCAAGGTATAATAAGATATAAATATATAAAAACAGATGAAGTCCATAAATATGTTCTGTTAAATTAATAACTCTTCATTGATCGCAAGATTTAGATGTGACAATGAACAAAAAAAAAAAACAAACAAAATTGATTCACCGCCGATAAAAAATTCTGCGAAATAGGTTTGTGGAAGACAGGAAGAGACAATATAACACCTAAGACGCTACTGCAGAGAAACAGAGAGACAGACTAGAATCGATATTAATTTGTTAATAACAATGATAATAATTTATTTATCGCCCAATAGTTATACATCATTAACAGGACAATGTAATAAAATATTCTAACATGTATATATTATCAAGAAAAAGATAGATTTTATAAATAAAATGGACATAATAATGATATCACAAAATCTTACAGAAAACAAGTAACAAGAAATGTTAAATTTATTGCGAATAAAACAGAAGTTGTGGTAATCTAGGGTAAAGTAATCTTAAATAAATCAATATCGATAGTGGGTTCATTAACATTATTGCACAAAATATATTATATGAGTGATCAAGTTAATAATTCTATTCTATTTTAGCAATGTTTATAAAGATGATTACCTGTGTTGAAGGACAATCAATAATATTACGTAATAATTTTTACAAGAATAATGTAGTAATAATGAAATGAATCCAAATCGCTCTAACAGAGTACTTTGCTCAATTCCTATGGGGGGAAACTGATTATCGTCATTATTAAATGAGAAAGGTACGGGAGTATATATTATATATGATTATAATTAAATGTAGATTCTAGGTTTAGGCCGTCAGGCAATGAATAAAAATTAAGTAAGTACAAACGCATTCTCTTGTGCCTATATCACACCATTTACTGAAACATAAAATAAATAACATAAATGTAATTTCACACCATTATCCATATTAAGTGTGGTACTCTGCTTTCTCAGATATATTTTCAGTCATGCTCCTTAGGGCCGATCTTTCAATCTACGAATATAATACCGAATAATTTATTCGCTGAATAGAAAAAAAATATCGCATCGAAATCATAGCTCAAATGATAGTAATTGTTCTAGCTGTCATTTTTTGATGCGTAATTTTTTATTTATTCGATAAATAACTTATTCGGAAGTTTATTCATAGATGTAAAGACCGACCCTTAAGGTATTAATGGAGGGAAAACTTCATGGATAAAAATAAAATAGCCACTGCCAACTGTGAGATTCGAACTAAGAATTTCATAACTATCCAAAAATACAACGGCCCAATCTCTCACCATTCCCTGAGACATTGCTTTCACAATGCTGGCGTTATCTACGATGAGGTACAACATCCGGATTTACATTTAAACAATTTTACTTATACGCAAAATACAAAACTAGGCTACTAGACAATCCATTCCTATTCTCCTTCGCGTCCAATTCCCGACTGCACCCATAGAATCAAATTATGTTTCGATACAAAACAGCAACGATTCCGAAAAGGACGAAGAATAAATAAAATCTAGATTGTTCGGGGTTGGCTTGACCTCTTGAAGAGGCAGAAGGGTCCGAACGTTGTTTGACAAGCGAGAGCTCTGGACGCACTTTTATTAGTGCGGTATTTGAATGCACAGTTCGTTTCCTCAATGGCGTCGTTGTTCGGACACGCAGCGCCGCCCAACCGGAAAAAAGAAAAATCGCTAGGTCTACTCGGATGAGAAAGAAGGGTCCTGCATGTCTCACCCGCGTCCTGCATCTAACCCTTTAAGGGTTATTTACCAGCAGGGCGAAACTGATTCATAACACCGAACAAACACTGATTTTTAAATAAAGAGATAAATATATCACCAAGTCATTTGTCTTTTATAAAATTTTTGAGAATGAAGTAGAGTTACCAGCTGTCACGACACTCTACCCCGACATGGTAGTGGAGGATAAATTACAGGCGTAATAAGGTTTTCGTGCCGCCGTCCGACATTGATACAATTACATATCTCTAAAGCGGTCGGAAATCATGTTTTTGTCGTACTAGTTCGACAAAAAATGCTAACTTTTTATGGTTATATGTTGGCATCAATCCACTAATTTTAGCTAACTTCTAACGCTAGAAATGTCAAAGTATTACATTGACATCAAAATATTATGGCAATATATCTACAATTGAGTATTTGCAATACAAGAAAACAGAATATTTATGGATTTTAAACATATTTGTAAGTAATTATAATTGAATTTGCAGTGTAAAATCCAAATAAAATTGTGTAGATATTTTTGGTTATGATATTGGAAAATAAACAGAATTGGCATTAAAATATTGTGAAGTTAGCAACATAAAAAAATCCCTGTCATTAAGAAAATGAGTAATAAATTAAATTTATTTATTAAATTTACATAAATGTTGGCGCGATAAATCTTTTGTATCCTTCGGTTGGAAACTATTCTGCGAGTGCTCGTATTTGTAGGACTCGCACTGTCAAATAGCAGTTTCCAACCTTGTGATACAAATAACTATATTGTCATCTGTGCAATTCGTACTACGGATCTTACGTTGTTCAGTTTAATATTTTGCAAATAACATTCTATATTCCAATTGGAACCAATAAGAAATTGATTTTTCTGCTCTACAAATAAAACCATAACTAAAGTGATAAACGGATACAAATGTAGTTAAATATTGAATGTAATTACAAATGTGATACAAAATTCCAAAGTGAATAAGTAAATGCTTCCTGTAATATAGCAATTGAGTTAATCCCTTAACCAGAAATAATTAATACATAGAATACATTCAATATATTGATTAATAATCAAACCCCAACAAAATTCATAAAATATGAATAGAGGACGATACAATAATGTCCTTGTTTCGTATCGTACAATCAAATCAAACCGACACAATTAATCACCGAATGCCACACGTTGGTAACGAGAATGAAATAATTCGAACGAGTCGGGGACAATGCAGTGCAATGCAGACGAGAGTGCATCACAACCAAAAAACACACCGCAATCATTTCATTTCAATCGAATTTACACAAATAACACAACTACAAAGTATCAAACCAATTGCATCATTATCTGCATTATCGACACTGCAATTAGGGCTTTGCTGGATTTGTCACGTGCGATTTTGCCCGGAAAACAAATAGGCCTCTTAGAGTGACATCACAAATAGTAATTATTTAGAACGTGTCTTTTTGTTATTTTGTTCATATAATAATTTGCTTTATATAAGGGTATTCGGAGTGGAGTGCATTGTTTAAAATGAACTAAAAAATGAGATATTAGATTTTAAAGGATTCACTGCCCGATTAGCTAATTGCAGAAAATTAAGAATTTCCCAAACGATTCAAAGACCAATTTACGTTGTTGAGACTAAGATAATGACAAAAAAGATGAAGATCTAATAATGCAGTGAAAAATAATAAAAACATAATATTAGGAAATAAAGATTTCAGAGAACAAATACAGAATAAGAATAAACTATAAAATATCAAGAATGACAATTTGCTGTCATTTAAATTTTAATTATGCACCCAACAAAATATAATGACAAAAGCAGTGAATTGTACAAATATTTTTTAATTAATGAACTAATTCCATAAACCATAATTATGTCTACATACCTATTCCTCGTAACTGAAAGTATTACCAATTTTGCACTTAACTATATTTTATTATACTTTGACCTTTAATGGACTGACATTTAAATGAATTTAACCGTCAACTAGTTAACCAGTTGTGTTTTTGTTTTTAAGTGGCTCTCAACCATGCGGACAGCAATTTTTTAATAATAAAATAAAAATTTAAATAAGAGTAAGTTTTATATAAGTACAATACTAGAATTTTTTTATCTTAACATTGTTCAACTGTAAAGTATTCCCAGTTTCTAATATGGGGTAAATAGCTCCGTGGTAACGCGTCGGACTGTGGATCGTGAGATCCTCAGTTCGAATCCCACAGGTGACAGTTGCCAATTTAAATTTACCCTTGTAGTTCCCCCTCCACTAACATCTTTGTGGGCTATGATTTGATGGTTGGTAACCGCACTTCATACGCAAAAATGTATCACTTACCGAGATCTGCATAAGCAGAGTGTCACACCCATAATGGGTAAAAGGCGTGATGATATATTTTATTTATTTTTATTTTAGTTCGTAACTAGTACTCATTAATTGTTTCATCTTCAATGTGCTGTAACTTTTTTGTTATTAAGTTTTTGCTAAAAGTTTATTAAGGAAATTACGTTATTTTGACCCTTTCCCCCTAGCTACACTTTAAATCTTTTCCGTATGTTATGAATCACCCCGTATCTATTCCACAAGGTTTTACTTATCAAATAAAGGCTAAAAACACCATAAAAAATCAAAAATTCAGTTTTTATAACCATGGAAATGGCAGTTGATTCAAGAAAATATTAAACGTGGTCCACAATAAAGTAAGCAATTAAATAATTTATTTCTGTTCCATTTTAGTATCAAAATAAAAATTTGTTAATAATAAAATTCAATTGTAAGAAATATAAAAAATAAATTTATCTATCTATGTAGATTATATGCTCAAAAGCATCTTAATTTTTTCTTCTTGTCTCGCAAAAATCTCTCCGCATATTTGACAGAGGCATGGTTGTATCTGCGGATACTAATTATAAAACTGAATTGTTAGTACTTTTGAACATCTTTTTAGTCTGTATTAAATAACTGAACAGCACTGAAATGAGATTCCTAAGAAAAATAGAAGGGAAAACAATCATGGACAAGGTGAGAAACGAAGACATTAGAAAATCCCTGGGCATACAACCTATCGCTAATACGATAGAAGAGGGACAGCTAAGATGGTGGGGACACATACAAAGAATGGAAGAAGAAAGAACAACGAGAAAAGTATACGAAGCAAGAGTAATGAAAACAAAACAAAAAGGAAGACCAAGAAAAACATGGACTGAAGAAGTAAAGAATGCACTAGAAAGGAGAGGATTCAAATCGGAAGAAGCAAGGCAGCTGGCCAAAGACAGACAGGGATGGAGGGAGACATGGAAGAAGATCCCACAAGTAGCGGAATACCGCCCAGAATAGCACAGACTCAACCTGCCCTACACCTGAAAAGGTACAAAAAGGGCCTCAGGATTAAGTAAGTAAGTAAGTAAAGTATTAAATAAGTAAAATGAAATTTGTTCACAGATGAAGATAAATAAATCTCTACAACTTTTATTTGAAACATTTCTTTTCTAAAATGATTAGGAAAGCAGGAAATTGCATATGTATTTTTTAATATGTAAAACGTCTTTGATCGGCTGAGTCAGTCACCACCCTGTAAATGAAGTCGTGCCAATTATTAAAGTTGCAAATTCAAATTTACATACTCGTATATTAATTTTTTTATTTGATCCCTTTAAAAACCGTTTTCCTACAAACAATGAATAGTTCCCTGTTATATTTGGTGGGATTAAATTGCATTTGGGTGAAATCCGCACGTATGAAATCAGCGCGGCCCCAGCCACACACCGCTGATAATAATCAGGTGTTGGTGACTCCGAGCACGAAGTGAGGTTATTTGACTCCAACGCGATAATAAAATCGAAGAACTATCGGCAAAGTTGCGAGTTGCCGCCACCGCCGCCGCTGCCGCCGCTGCCGCATCCACCGAGTTTATGCTGATTACAGCGAACGCAAATGAGACTGAGAAAAAGTCGTTAGCAATCGTCGACGCGTTAATAACTATTTATAAGAGCCGAGGTAAAGATAGTGCCCATTTCGCTAATGAGCCAAAGAGGTACTCTCTACCTACGTAATTTGCTTTTATCTTGTAAATACAATTTATACACTTCAAAAGTTCACATCTCCAGCATTAAGAGCTGGAAAAATACTAATTTCTTTTAACCTCTATTATCTTCTTGTTCGCTTTAATGTAAGTATGTATTCACATTACTGCCAATGGAGAAATTACGACAAATTCGCAATATGGAGGCTATTAAATTTATCCCAAGCATCTAAGACAACTTCTAGAACAGCCAAAACTATATTGGTTTTTTTTTTTTAATTTTTTTTTTATGATCCCATTAGTATTTACAATCTATCTTTGTAGAGATATTCAGTAAATTTTAGTGATTAAAGACTATATGACATGTGAAAGTAACTGCCCATTGGCAGTACTTTACTTACATTTACTTAATTTGCTATAGTTACTATAATTACAGTTGACTAAATTAAATAATATTATGAAAATACTTAATCCTAAGATGAACTTATTTAAATCGGTCCTGTAAATCTAGAGGGTTGTGACGTTTTAAACGTTTAACACTACCGCACTGCACAAGATTCACGGCTAGTTTATTTTTGTGACACTTTAATCTTTGGATGTATCTTGCACTCAGTCTGGGGATTTCTTCTTTCACGGAAGGCATTTGCAGATCTTGTGAAATTATCCAGTTGGGAACAAACCATGGAGCATTGATAATCATACGAAGGATTTTTGATTGAAATCTTTCGATGATTTCGATGTTGGAGGTACTTGCTGACCCCCATAGTTCGATGCCGTAGGTCCACACTGGCTTGATTATTGCTTTATACAGCAGCAATTTGTTGTCGGGGTTTATCTTTAAACCCAGCTGCTTTCGTTTGGTCCAAATGTGTTTACGCCATGTCAGACGTCTGTCTAGGTGCATTCCTAGATATTTGACGTCCTCAGCTTGGGGTAGCTGGCGGTTGTTTAGATATACTGGGGTGCATGTGTCTCTTCTGGTAGTAAAGGTGATGTGGATAGATTTATTTTCGTTTGCTCTAATTCGCCAAGTTTTTAACCAGCGCTGTATTAGATCCAGATTCTTTTGTAAAAGTTGCGAAGCTAATTTTGGGTCAGGATGTGATGCCAGTATTGCTGTATCGTCTGCGTATGTAGCAATTGTTGTTTGATCCACGGTAGGAAGATCAGCTGTATACAGAAGATATAGAATTGGCCCAATAACACTTCCTTGGGGTACTCCGGATTTCACTGGGTGGAGATTACTGGCTGCGTTCTGATATTTTATCTGGAATTGTCGGTTACAGAGGTATGACTTAAGGATTTGGAAGTACTGGTGGGGTAAGTCACGTTTCAACTTGAAAAGTAACCCAATGTGCCAAACTTTATCAAAAGCTTGACTGATGTCAAGGAATGCAGCTGAGCAATACATCTTGTTTTGAAGGCTGTTATTTATAGCTTGTACAACTCTGTGGATTTGTTCGATTGTGGCGTGTTCATGTCTGAACCCAAATTGATGATTTGGAATCAAGTTTTTCTCAAGAATAATTGGATACAGTCTTGAGAGTAGTGCTTTTTCAAATAACTTGGATAGGGTTGGTAACAGGCTAATTGGTCTATAGGAAGTTACGTCTTCTGGATTTTTGCCAGGTTTTGGGATGACAACGATTTGAGCGACTTTCCATTGACTTGGGAAATAACGGAGTCGAAGGACTGCATTGAATAGGATAGTTAGGTGTCGGATGCATTTCATCGGTAGTTCCTTGAGTAGCTTTCCAGTGATAAAATCAATACCTGGAGCTTTCTTAGGGTCTAGTTTATTTATGATTATATTCCAAATCTCATGAGTTTTGAAATATTTTATTTGTGTATCACTAGAGGATGTGTTATTCAAAGATTGACGGATGTTTTCTTCTTCGACGCTGTCATCCTCGTCTACTGGTGGGAGAGGCTGGAAAACTTGTGCGAAGTGCCTGGCAAACGCATCCGCCTTTTCTTTGCTTGATCTCGCCCATTGTCCTTCTTGTGTTCTTATAGGAGGACATATGGTTTGGGGTCTCTTTAATTTTTTAGTTGCACTATATTGGTTAATCTACTTTTATTTGGTTTTTCAATTATAAAAATGGGCACCACACTACTTTCTCATACATATAAAACCAACTGACACGTACGATTTGTTCCTTGTACCATAAAAGTGCAAATAGCATTTTATATTCCAAATAGTTTTGATAACATCTTTCATTTGAAACTTTTTTCACAGTTGAATCTATTTATTAAAAAAAAAATTATTTGTTTTGTGTAAAATTTTTTTATCTTCTGGTTTTTCAATTTCAATCAAAATCAACTCAGCTCTTCATATTTTCATGAAACTTAGGAATTCAGAGTTTCGTTTGCATATCTTGTCTCGTTCATGAGATATTGCGCACACAGTAATCCATCCATCCTCACACACAGACATCATTGAGTAATTAGTCTTAACGAATTCATTGGACGAAAATATGTATTTCAGCAAAAAATGTCGTCAACGATCATGATTTCAGTTTTGAAGATTATCGCTGTCAAATTACGTTGCCATGTATTTGTTGAACAGTTGCTATGCATTTGTTGACGGTTACTATGCGTTTGTAGAACAGTTGCTATGTAAAATAATTTTACAGCCTAGGCATAAAGTGACACTTTACAGACTGTTAGCAGTTCGTAAAGTGTTACCTTTAGTGTCAATCGGCACAAATTAAATTTATTGTTATACCGACAAATATATTACATTTTATGAAACAGTTTTAGATTTATTTTTATATTTAACAGAAAGAAATTAAAAGAAATGAACTCTCAAATTAGCCATCATATCATTAAAAACTTCTACGAAATTTGTTTCCTGAAATGTCAAATATTTTTCGGTTTTGTTTAATTTTCCATGGGAGTATTACAATTTTACTTATAAATATTGATTTAAATTTGATTGATATATCTTGAAATACATATTATCATTTAGGTAATGCATTTCTAAATTCTGAACATTTGTATTTACATTTTTACTGTGAAGAGAATATAAAAAAAAAATATCAATCAAATTTTTTTCGAGGTGAAAAAGTATCTATCCTACTTTACATACCGGAAAAAATGTTATCTTTTTTGGAAAGTTGCAGAAAAATATCATGCAAGTATAGAAGTATATTCAAGTAAAATGAAGTAAAAAGTTGAACACTATTGATAAATGTAAGCGCAAAAGTCATCTTTCTATGGGGCCTATTCTGTAACTTACCTGTTAATGGTCTGTTAAAAATGTTAACTAATTAAAATATATATATCAAATGTAAATTTCAATTTTTATTCAACTATTTGCATATTTAGAGAGCAAAGTTATGTTTTGTCGCTTGAACATAAAACATGAGCCGCAGGCGAACGGTTCAATCGTGTGAGAACGACATAAATACTTTGCGCTCGAATTATACACAATAGATTAATGAAACTGTTCTTTTACTTCGTATTCATGGTGTTGAATTAGTAAAACAAGAAAAAACGAAAAATTTACCGCTTGTTGCTATTGGAAAGGAGCGGCAAAGTAAAATTTCTCAAAAAACATTAATTTTGCGTTGACAAATGTAAACGAAAATGTCAACTTTTTATGACAGTCATCGGAAAAAGCAATTATTGTTATTTTATGCTACTATAGATAAGTATTGGGCTCTCAAATAGGGGAAAATAAAATGTTTAATTTGGTAGTTTCGTGAATTTAATTTTGGCAGTAAAAATAATTTATCGGCAAACACATGTCATGTATTTGTTGGCAGCCTCATTATTATGTACCCAAAATCACTCTGTTATGTTTGACATGTTTCCAATATCATATTTTAAAAATGACATTCGATTTAGAATAATCAAACAGTTTTCCGGAGCACCGAAATTTTCATGAGCTTGTTCAGCAGGAATCATATTTCATTGTTGTGTTAAATTTTATCGCTATCTACTCCGAAATCAGTTTTTTCAACATCAATACAAATAAATGCATTTCGAAATTTTGCATTTATTGGAAAATTGAGTACATAAAAATGTTGTTAATTTGACGCTAATATTTTAATCGAATTCTGTTTGTATAATACATTCAAACTTGAAATTCTGTTGATTATTTTTCACATACCCTTCATTCATATTCATATTATAAATTAATATATTTTTTAACATCTTCGTAATTAATAAAAATAAATAAATATATCACGCCTTTTATCCATTATGGGTATGGCACTATGCTTACGCAGATCTCGATAAGTGATATATTTTTGCGTATGAAATGCGGTTACCAGCCGTCAAGTCATAGCCCTCAAAATTGTTAGTGGAAGGGAACCACAGGGATAAATTTAAATTGACAACTGTCAGTAGTGGGATTCGAACTGAAGATCTCATGATCCACAGTCCGATGCGTTACCACGGAGCTATTTACTCTATAATTTTTGTCGCTCGTCTGCAATAGCAACTTGAGGTAAAATTTTAGTTTTTTCTTTTTTTTTACTTTTTTATATTTAAATAACTGTCATTACGCCATTTTCTTCATTTCTAGGTACGATAGTTCGGCAAACTAATATTCGTCTCCGATAAGAATGCGTTCGAGTTTAAGTCTCATCTTAAGACCTTTAATTCGATACCCAACTGAATAGGGGTTAATTAATATTTATTAAAAGTAATTTTCCAAAAAAATTTTATTAAACACGTGATTTATTTTTCTCTATATTGAACGTAAAGATACGAGAAAATAGCAAACGAGTTTTTGCGAGATTTTTTATTAGTTAACAGTCTGTAAAATATATCATTTACTACCGAGGCAGTAAAAATATTTTTACTTTTTGTTGCTATAGTAAAACAACAGATACCCGTAAATTATATCTTATAAATATACACATATATCGTGTATGTTACTAATTATAGAATTTAAACAAGATAAAACATATTTTTCACTCTCCATTTTATGTAATAAATTGATTATTAATATTGACAAAGCAACATAAATATATTTTTTTGGCGATGGACATTAAAGATGACACTTCACGGACGGTTAACAGTCTGTAAAGTGTCACTTTTATGCCTAGGCTATAAAAATATTTTACATTACAACCGCTCAACAAATGCATAGCAACAGTTAGTAAATACATAGCAATCGTTCAACACATGCAGGGCAACGTAATTTGACAGCAATAACCTTCAAAATATCTATATAAAATAATCAATAAATTAATATTAATTCCAAATCTGCAAAAAAATTATGTGTTCAACTCAGCATCAAACAAAGATTTATAGCTTCGGCAGCCTCTGCTGTAAATCTGGTATTTTGATGCCTAGTTAAACAAATAACTATTATTAAAATTTAAATAACAAATTGTTTTTACCTCTAAACCGCTCAACAGTTATAAAGATCAGTAACTTTATTTTTCCTCATTCGTGAGTTATAGAACATACGGATACACATCCATCTATCCATCTACACAGACTTCATTCAGAAAATTATTTCGGGGTTCTATAAATATGTATAACAGAGGAAATCTAATCTTTTTTTATCATGTCTAATTGTCTACACTTCCTTATATCACTTATAGAAAAATCTTACAAAATAATTAATAATTCAACTTTAATTTACTGTAACTTTCTGATTATTGAGTTTTTGTCAAAAGTTTGTTCATGAAAAAACATCATTTTGAGAGATCTAAACTATACTTTTAATCTCCTCCGTACGTTGTGAATCATCCTGTATACAAACTTATCATTTGTATCATTTTACCACTGAATGGACAGCTTTTTTGAATATGATCATTGAATAAAACAAAAAGAACAACACAACAAGTAAACATGTATATATAATGAATATATCAATTTTATTTAATATTGTTTAATATAGCAAATAAGTTTTTACTGTATATTAGAAGAGAAGTATGCGAATCTAATGTTAATAAAATTGTAGACATACCATTGAACATGCGGAACATCCGAAGAGCATTATTGCAGCATACCAATGTAGGTTTTACTGAAGATCAAAAAGATGTAAATCAAGTGTGCAACAGTTGTGCTTAAATGTAATTACAAGATTATTATAAACTAATAAGTATTCAGAACAGGATTCCTACATCTCGTAAACCAGCAATATAATATCGGTTATTACCAGCATAACGCTCCGTCGCGCTATCCTATAAAAACCACTAACCGGTCACGCAAATCTCCGCGATATCGGTAACCTGTAACCCTGCGTCACTGGCTCAGAAGTTTCCCACTGCATAACTCAAACTCATCAACGAGAACTTTTCCACTTTCCGCGGAGAAAGTACCGCGCATGTGGCGCAAATGGGCTCGCATAGCGATCGTCGCATTACCGGAAATCACTGCGATGGCGCTGTAACTGCTTGTCGGGGGCTGACGCAGTGTTCACAGGTGTGACAGGGACGTTGGTAGGCCGGACACGCGCCGCACTGGAAGGTGAGCGAGAACGAGAACGACACCCGAGTATTGCTCTATTTGTGCTGAATGGAAAATCATTTTTACGATTACGGCACAGTTTGGAATTTATCGTGGCCGACATTAAATTATTGGTGTATTTGCCAAATATGATCTATGACTTGGTTTGAATTCGATACTCCTTCTGATGTGACATACTTATTTATGTAGCAAGGGCTAGAATATTTGTACGCCCTTCGAGAGCAATAGATTTAGAAGGGCGTGGTCTATGTGTTAATATCGAGTAATGCTCGTGTATATAAATTTTATTTATACTGATTTTAGCCCTGTAAGTGGGACTTTACAGTAATGTTATTTTTACGATAGTGTATCAATTTTGAAAAATCTTGTTAGAAATGTCAAGAAAACAAAATTGGTTGCTGCCATTTTTTTTGTTAAAAAGGAAGAAAGAAAGTAAACTTTGTTCAACAAATGCAAACTAGGGTTGAAATAAACCATTGCACGTTATACGTCCGTTAATTATTTTCACGGTACTCATTTCGAAACATCTTATTCGTAACGTAAGACTCATTTATCAGATTTATAACGTAAATAAATGCAACACACATTTAGCATCTATGAACGTGGCAATGCAATGGAATTTAAAGATGTTAGTTTGTCTGTCTATCCTAGGAATATAAACTCTGGGGGGTTGAAAGTTCCAAAATACATACATACGTAAATAATTATTTTGACTCCTCCGTCCAAAAACACGAGTTTTACACATTTCAAAATCGTTCAGAAACTGCTTCTTTTCCGACCTCGGTAAAAACTGGGGATCTTTCAAATACAGAGTTAAGGATTTTTCTGGCAATAAATTATTGATAACATTCTCGTCAACTTCCTTTATGTGTGACGGAGTCTCATTATATAATTATACAATATCAATATGAATTGTTTATACATATTTTTTGTTGACAAATGTTCTGTTGGTAATATAAAAAATCCCTAGTATTAAATATTTGACAAATAATACAGTAATTTCATTTAACAAATTTGTGTCAAACTCAACATAAAAAATAATGTGTATCGCACATCCAGAAACTGTTTTGCGAGAGTTTGTAATTTGTAAGCCTCGCTTTCGGCTCGGCCTATCATAATATACTCGCACTGGAAAAAGTGCAGTTTCTGGGCTAAAAATAAATAAAGAAATATATCATCACGCCTTTTACGCATTATGGGTATGACACTCTGCTTAAGCAGATCTCGGTAAGTGATATATTTTTGCGTATGAAGTGCGATTATCAGCCGTCAAATCAAAGCCCCCAAAAATGTTAGTGGAGGGGGAACCACAGGGGTAAATTTTTAAATTAGCAAATGTTGGCAGTGGGATTCGAACTGAGGATTTCACGATTCCCAGTCTGATGCGTTACCACTGAGCTACTTACAATGCTACTGCAGGTCTCTAACGTCAGTAGTCATTATGATTTCTTTGTTGCTGATTTTCTCTCTTGAAATTCATAATGTTAAAACAGCAAAAATATTATAATCTCTCTATTCTCATTCTCCACTAACAAAATCACGGGATATTATATATCACTCGACCCTCATAAACTTGAAAGACTTTCTGCTGTAACTATTTTGCGCTTGAAGCAAAATCACACGCGACGTACCGTCACGTTCCCGATAATAGTAGCGTGACAATACGTTCCTTACCCTGTCCTGCGCTTCTTCCACCCACCCACCGGTGTTTCAGTGCGCGGCGCGGCTGCCTTTCAGTTCAATTCAGCGCGCTGAACAAATGCACCTAGTTAACTGTCCCGTCCCGTCCGTCCCGCCTAGCCGCTGATGCCAACGCCGACCCAGACCAAGCCGTTAGCTTTTTATTGGTTTTTCAACTTTTTCCCGGCTTGTTTTGTTTCGCTCGCCTCGCCTGCTGAAATGAGAGTGTTGTCGGAGGTTGAGTCCGCTAACGATACCGATGGACTTTTTGTTTCTTTCACTGACAGATCCGTACCAACTCTATTTCATCCTTATTTATTGTTCTGCTTCCAACTGAAATCTTACTCATATCTGTTTTGCAGATAATCTAAAATTTACGATTAACAGTAGGTATGATCACATCGACTTTCAGATCTTTGTATTACAATACAATGAGAAAAAAAAGTACCGTTCAGTCAATTTATATCAGCACAACTGAACAATTCAGTCAAAACATCTAAATACTTTACAAATTTCTCTTGCTTGCACTTTTCTATGTAAAGTAGAAGGTTGCTAAGGAACCTAGGTTGTAAAAATATTTCATCAACAACTGTCAAATAAAATACCCATAATTAAATCGTTTTTTATCAATTAATGACCTTTGTTACTGCTGCTAATGAAATAATATTGAAATTGAAATAATATTATTCCTTGGTTATGTCAAATTCAAATCTTACCTGTCAAAAGAATAAATTCATAATAATTTTTAAGTAATTTTTTCCACATAAAAAGCAATTTTTCATTTTTTAAGCTTAAACTGTAACTTAATAATCTATTTTCTTCTAAATGTTAAATCATTTCAAAATTTTGTTACAACAGTACCTAGCCTAGCGGTGGTTGCTACAACAACGATTCCTACATTTATTTATGTTGATAAATAAACAATTTTTTTTTGTATTTATCAGAAGCAAAAATTGTACTTATCTTATAATTTAAAAATAAATTGCCTTCTGAAGACGTAATGTTGTTGACAAAGTATAGTATTCTATTCGTATTACATGCTCATTGAATAATATACTATTTACATAGCAAGGAATATATGTACATATTTAAATTCAATTGAATTGAATCATGGAAAACGGTTTAATTGCAATAACACTTCATTCCATGTAGACGCCTACAGCCTACAGTGACCTGGATTGAGATACACTGTGTATAAAGACAAATTGTTATTTATTTATAACTCTCGTAGCGAAGATAAACTTTACTTCAAAGTACAGAAACTTTAACCCCTTCCACATAACAAGATTCTGAATACGTCTATATTATATAAACTTGTCTAGTTCGCAACATACTCGTACAACTTGTGTTTGTAGCGTACCTACAGAATATACCTAACCTACACAGAAATTAGTAAAACGTAGTTGTGTGCGCCCCACAAACGTGTGGCTCATAACGATTAGCGAGGCTATGTAAATAAATGCAATTATTTTGCAATATACAAATACTCATCGAACGCTTGTTATTTTATACTTTGTTTATCCGATTAATCGGGTATTTCTATTTCGATATTGCAAATGGAAAACCCTTGTAAAAGAACAATTATGTTGCAAATTGTTTTATAATTAGTTGTTTTATTTATCTTGCATTCATCGGGATCCGTTGGTCTCTAAACGTTACCCATTGAAAAAGGTACAAAACAAATTTCCACCTGCTGTAAAATATGAAACAATAGTTATTTAAATGTATTATTGCACTTACTTTCCGCGGCGCTTATTGTGTTTTTTATACGACTGTTAGAATAACGTAGTACCTTATTGGTACACATTAAAAATCCTCTCATACAATATACGAACGTGGTTTGAAAATATAGTATATTTCTATGGCTGGTGGTATGGTAACGGTTTCGGTTTTACCCCGGGCGTAAAGTTTCGTTTTCATTAAGGGTTCACATTTGTATGGTAAAACTTATTGTGGAGTATAAGAGTTCGTTTCCATATAATTAGCGATAGCGGTCTAATATCGATGGATGTTGTATGCAATATTTTATCTTGAAAGACAGTATAGTAGAAGCTAGGTAGGTATTAACTTCTACCATACACAGCATTATAACGCCCAATCACAAGATTGAATACAATAAGTGACCATTAATGACATATCATTTGACATCTGATATATATGTTTGTATTCGAAAAAGTTACAAGGAAAGTGACCAAATATGGATAGGATCCTTAATATGGAATACCGCCATTTCTCTAGAACAAATAGTTGAAGACGCAATACAAGAGTATCTTCTATCTATCTAGTATCATTTCATCGCGCCTGTCGGACGATTACTGACTATGACAGGAGTGTTTTTTTATCGGTACTACAAAATTTCTCAAAGTACATAAATGTATATAGTATAACTAGCGCTAAAAGTTGGATATTGGATTGGATAAAAAACAACATAAAATTTATATAAAAATATGAAAACAGATTATGTTAACATTATTGCTATCAGAATTCACCCAAAAAATTATGTTAAAATCAACCTTCTTAATCCGCGTAAATTCGTTTAATTCAGCAAAATTATCTGCAACTCTCAAACATTTGAATACAAATTTTTAAGTTGGTTCTGGTACTCTCATTTATCGCAGCGTGTGATAAAATCTTATCACACAGTTGCGAACGCATCTGATTGGCTAACGGGTTTTCATATCACACAGCATTAATATTGATATGTAATATACAGTAATGGTTTAGCGTGTGAATTCATATTCTTTTCGTAGTGGTCGTCGGAAATTGTATGTTGTACAAGCATGGAATGATACTCTTTTCTTACACATGCTGCAAATCATACGAGTATGAAATGGACATTCCTCGGGATATTCCATGCGAGTTATACACTATACGACCACGATATTATTTCCTAATTAATTTAATTTTAATAATAAACTTGTCCCGCTTTCACCATTCATTCCAATATTTGACAATTCTAAATAAGTATCCTAACAATGGCACCTGTATTGAAATACTCACAAAACAAATTCATTTCGCATGATGCATGCAATGTACCTCATATCCCCAGCAACAACAAATATACAATGTGCAGATTTCTAAGTGGTCGTAGAAATAGATATTTTTCGTTAACTCGTTGGACATAATGCTGTGATTATGTGTTTAGCATGTTGTGTATATATTTCTTTTAATATTTTCGAAACGATTTATTGTATATATGACATTACTTACAAATGAAAATAAAGCTATAGCTTGAGGATAAACACAGTAATTGCGATTATAAGATATTTATGTTGTAAGTATGTTTGATTATATATTTCAATAGTAACACAACAGTAGAAGTAGAAACAGTAAGGGCACTCGCTGGCGGCACTTTGATGTTTATGTCGCATTGACCTTGAGCCGAGCGGCCATATTGGCAGTCAGCTATATACGGCGGTAAATTTGAATAGCTGTCAGTTGAAAGTGGAAGAAAATGTAAAAAAAAACTGCAAATAAGTTTTCCTCTCTATTTTGCACTCATTTTATGTACTTAACATGAAAGAAATACTGTGACTTGATATTTGACACTTGACATACATACAAATATACAACTGACACTGTCATAACTCTCCTTTTTATGGTTAGTAAGATATCAGCCTATCAGCGGACACTGAGCGGTCATCTTCTCGATATCGCACCACTGAAATATTTGGGACCATGAAATAGTGTCGTTACTGTATAAATTCTTGTGCTGTGGCAACATTGTCAAACTTACAACCAAGCTTATAACTGGAGCAAGCTGAGTATAAATAATACTATCGTGTTGAAATACGAATAATTCAGCGACTACTTTAAATTGTAGGTTCCCAATTCCTTTCCATGTTTCCATGTTGTGGGCTGCCACCTGTATAATTCCATCTCAATGCAGATAAATACCTCGCTTTGTGCTGAACAATTATTTGAAATAACTTTCCGTTTTGCTACCGAATAAATAATGCAATACCTAAACTAGAGTTTCACGCAATATATTATAATTGGACCACCCTTAAGACGTGCCGCGGTTGCATGTTTTGCGGCTTTGCTGAATTGCTCGGGCGCTAACAATGGCGTTTACCCTTCAAGTAGGGGTGAAAAATACCCGCACTCACCACAATAGCCAGGGGTTGCGCAGTAGAGCACAGGGTGAGAAAGTGACAGGTGCTTCTGTCTGTACATGCATTCCGCCCGCTGTGTTGTTAGCGAACGCATCACACAGTAAAGTGATATTCGTATAAATGTTTATATTTAACCCGATCTCAGTCACATATTTCATTTTGACTTTTTGTACTTCAATAGAACGCTGGAAAAAATGTAAACAAATATTTTTAAATAGCATACAAGATACTTATTTCAAATATATATGTTTGATTCTTAACAAACGAGGTTTGTTCAGAATATAACAGAACTTTTTTTTTAAACTTGATTATTGTTCCTTGTTCCATTTAAACAATCCTGAAGCAATCTTGAATAGCTTCATTTGAAATGGTCTATAACGCATTTGCTTTGATGTCATCAATAGTCTGAAAACAACGTAATTTCAGCATTGATTTTAATTTCGTACTTAAAAAAATGCAAGTTATCAGACAATTTATTGTCCTTATATTTTTTATTTGTTTCATAGACAATTTTCTCTTTTTGAAAACATTTACTTCTGTTGAAGTATAAAAGCGGTCGATGGCTATGGATGTATTAAGTTACCTCTCAACTACAGTTGGCAGGTTACACTACACTGATGAGTTCCAATAAAATCGGAACGCGTCCGTAATTACCGATTGATTGGATTAGCCGATCTCTGTGATTTAATAACTTAGTTATTACTCAGAGACTGAATTTTATGAAACCTTGAAAATTTATTGTCTTCATATTTTTTATTGTTGTTTCATAAACAGTTTTTTCTTTTTGATAGCAAGGTATACTTTGTACTCGTATAAGAAAGTAAAATACTAAAAAGGCTAAATTCACAGTAGTGTATAATACCAGCAGAAAAATTGTGACGTCAAAACTGTGTACAAGCTAAAGATGTATAAAATATTAGTGGAACAGGGAACAGGAAATGATGACGTAAAATTTAAGATTTTAAAAAGGCAAAAAAAAAACTGATTAAACAAAATGACAAAACAAATACAAATATTACAAATGACGATAACGTATGACTATGTTTTGCAGTTACAAAGGAAAATAGTAAATAAATCACTATGTGATATTGGATGACTTGGCTTTAAGTAAATTTATTTCAATTTATTTCGTCTTTGACAACGTTTCAGCTATAGTTACAGCCATCTTCAGGTCTAATTTTAAATTACAAAATATATTTAAATGTAGTCAGTTTCATATTGAAATTAAGTTACGTTAAGTTTATAAAAAATCGTTATCGATTCTTGGAAGTATACACTAAATTTTTATTACAAAATGTAATTATTTAGTGTTAAAATTCTTTTTTATAAACTTAACGTAACTTAATTTCAACATGTAACTAACTACATTTAAATATATTTTGTAATTTAAAATTAGACCTGAAGATGGCTGTAACCGTAGCCGAAACGTCGTAAAAGACGAAATAAATTGAAATAAATTTACTTAAAGCCAAGTCATCCAATATAACATAGTGATTTATTTACTATTTTCCTTTACAATTTTTTCGGCTTAATAATCTTTTCCAAACTTTTACAGTTACAATTACCAAATAACCGAAATTACAGCTACATTTTGTAGCGCACTGCAGACCTATGAACAAGTCTGATCTTCTCGGAAGCTAAAACACCACTCTTCTTTGAGTTGGCCAAACGCTAACAACTACCCCATACGCGGGTAGATGCGAGGGTGGAAAACTCTTCAACAGCCAACTCAAAGATTGCATAAAAAACAGAGTTCAGTAAAGCCTAACCCGTAAGTATAAATATGTCACCACAGATGATATTTCGGAAAATTTGTAGCGATAATCTCAAATGACTATTTATGAAAACTACAAATCTAACAAATTAAAATCACCATGTGTGACCATAAATTTACTTAACCAAAGAACCCTTGTCAAGTCGACTTTCGGTACATTTAGTACAACCGTATTTTGAAATATGATCTTTTAAAATCGTCTTGACAGTAAAATGACAAATCGTACTGTGATTTATCACCTTGTTACAAAACCATAGCTATACCTCGCAGTGAACTACAATTATTCTCCTATATCAAAATATCAATTAACTTAATTTACCATTATTCACACTAACAACATCCATATTGGCCATGACTGTCATTCACTGTCATCCATCAGACAAATGAACCTGTCACGTGAAGAATCGCGCTACAGCTGTCAATGCACTATTAGTGATGCTTCTAACTTGCTACCCGTGGACTCATCCCACCATAAAAAGTCTTCGTTCAAACACAAGGACTCATCCGCACCCAAGAAATCGTTCCAGCTCAATACGTCCAAGAGCTCGACTTCCAGTCTTAAGGGTAACCCCTCGTCCTCGTCGACGTTCAACCACACTCGTACCGCCAGCATCTGCAGTGCGGATGTATCAAGTGCCAGTTCCACGCTTAAAATAAAATGTGGCGCACCTGTGGTGATGATAACTTGGAGGACGATATGGAAGATCGTATTGGTATGTTACGCTGGCAATGGTAGGTGCATGCTTCGCTCTTATATGTATGTAGAAATTTAGAAAGAATCCCAAACGTAAATCATAGGATGCTCGATTTAGTGTGGGTAACTGCTGTGGAAATGAGGTATGTGAGAAGAGTGTGATCGTTGGTGTATCATACGCGTGACATTTGGAAGAATGTTGTTGGAAATGTCTAAATGAGTCAAATGAGGTGGTTTGAATATGTCGATCTGATCTCGAATAAAAGTTAGTGAAACAGATATACAGATGTCGGAGAGGTTTAGAGTGCCGATTGCGTGGATGTTCAAGGAATAAAAGAATAAATATGATTGATGGTATATTAGGTAAATGAATGAGTCCAAATATGATGAATAGAATATGAATGTGAAAATGTGGGGTATGCCAGGGAATGATTATATGGAGAGGATTAATTATTGCTTGAATGTGCTTAAGGGTTTGTGTTTTACCATTGAAAGTATTAAAAGTATTCTAGTTTAAACAACTGCAAAGATCTGATCTGTTTTCCTGTTACACCTATTGTGGAGGGCCCGGAATTTCACCGGTTTTATTGACCGAATGTTTTACTTGCATTGGTGAAGTTGCAGATGGTCAGTCAATAGACAACTCAGACCTATCTATAGCCATTAGTCAGAGCTACGAATTATAATGATTTTTATAATTTTATATGTATTTTGCGGGACGCGAACCCCGACCGTCAAATTACAGATTGTAAACCTAAATGCTCTTAGTATCTTCCACCGATGGAATGAACAAGCTGTTTCGTAACTTAACTATTATCTACTTTTATTTTCTGAGTTTTACTTTCTTAAACATATAAAATAAATTTTAATTATTTCGAATAAAATCTGTTATGAAAATAAAAATAAAATATTGCTCGAAATTTGAAAAATACCAGTGTTACATGATAAATCTCCAAGAAAAACTTAGAGTATTTCGCACACGACTTCGAATACAATACACTTGATCAATCTCTAATTACACGATAACAAATTCAAAATGTTACCGAATGTTTTTGGAACCACAAAGTGATGTTTGCAGTCACCATTTTGTTTAAAGAAATCTATATCATTTACACTTTCTTTCATCTATTAGCCCCCCAAGTCTTAGGTTACTGTAGACATTTTAGTTTCTAGGCATTGCAATCTTTTCATTCTTATCCTTGGCTCTGTCCAGTTTCCACAGCTAACCAAATTATTGTACTTTTCGGTTGATAAATATGCCATCTACTATGAACCAGAATATAATAGCATCATTCCACAACTTATTTAATAATTTCCTTTCTGCTTCTAGGACTGATCATCTTGTACGCCATCATGATGCTCGCACTGGGAATCAGCACACAGCAGACCATCGGGGACTTTCTTAACATGGTGTCAGAGGGCGATGGAACCGCTATACCCGTGTGTCTTATCCTAGCTGCTTTCTTCTGTATTCCACTTAGTACTGGATTCATTTTCGTCACGTACAAGTCATGCAGCAAGAGCCGCAATCGCGCCATGAACTCTGTACATTTTGCACTGATCGTGGTAAGTACTACGAGTATTATTCTATATTATAGTATAGTTCCGTTTTTTTTCATCTTAAGTAATTTCTTAGAAAACTGTTCTCTACTTTTTCTCAAGCTAGGTACCTATATTAATTGTTTCAATTATTTCCGGATCTTGTATTAAGTTATTGTACATCTACGGGGCTATGTTTCGACGGCTGGTAACCGCACTTCATACGCAAAATATATAACTAAACTAGATCTGCGTAGGCAGAGTGCTACACCCATAATGGGTAAAAGGCGTGATGATATACTTATTTTCTTATTTGATATTTATTATTTACTGAAATTTGCGTACTTTTATCTCTCCTTCCTTGCTGTGTTATTATGTTTGATAGCTGTAGTCAAATTCTTATCAAGAAATGATCAGTTTCTCTCACACGCATCTTTGTGATCTTACATTTTTAATTAAATCTTATTCAATCAAAATATAATCGATTTGGTTGCATGATTTTTTCATCTGGTGATAGCAAAGTTCTTTTAAATATTTCTTTTCCTTGGAAACTTGTGCTCGTTATCTTAAATTTCATCTCTGTAAAAGCTATTAATTTCAGGCTATTTTCATTCGCAAAAGTTAAAAATAAAAACTGGTTTGATGAAGATTGTAAAAAAACGATGGAGAGGAATAATAATCCAATAGGTCTACTGTTAACATTATAATAACGAGGAGAATAATAAATTATACACTATTAAGCATTTATTAGCCATAAAATTGCTCAAAGCGAGTATGTCGTATTTTACAATTTGTTATGTTCTAGAAATAACGCAAATACCTATTTAGAATTAAATTGTGATAAAAATACCTCGTATGTGATTAAAATTGAAATAAAAATGTAAATTATGAAGGTCAACATGACGTTTATATTTCATGATTCTAAATGTAAGCAAACCATGTGACATATTGTTTTTTCAGTTGTTAATATGTCAATATTATAGTTCCCCTGAAGAAGGTCATTGACCGAAATATTGGATTTTTAGAATTTTAATAAATTTTGTCTGCAGTCCTAAAATTTTATTATTTAATATTTTCTTATATTTGTATGATTGCAGTAACTAATCATCTTTTATTATTGAAATCTATAAAAAATCCTAAATTAAAAAAATATATTTTAAGAAATTATTGTTATATCATCGATTGCAATTAAATTTTTTTTTAGTTTGATCTAACGGTCATATTTAATATATTTGAAGTCTATGCCCAGTTGCACTACTCTCACTTAAACGTTAAGAGTTCCTTAAAATTCTAAGTAATCCTAAAATTTCTTTGCACCAGCCAAATTTCAGCACTTAAATTAACTTAAGGAATCCGCAAATTAAGTGTCCGGCATTGGCCACTACGTCTATTTAACAAAGGAACTATCAAGTATTTGCATTTGTGATAAAGATATTATGATATTGATTACGACGATGACGATATGGATGCTTTGGAAGATATTTTTATAAATAATTGTTCGAGAATGATATATAAACAAACTGATCATTTTTATTATTTGTCGGATGTACAACGTTTAACAAAAAATAATATAACAAATTTTTAACTTACTTGGTAATCCTTCTCGATAAATGAATTAATTTCCTGAACGTTTGAATTGTCACAAATAATAAACAAATCTTCTTGACAGTTCGTATTTAAA
This sequence comes from Poecilus cupreus, assembly GCA_963942605.1. Lineage (NCBI taxonomy): Eukaryota > Metazoa > Arthropoda > Insecta > Coleoptera > Carabidae > Poecilus > Poecilus cupreus. The sequence goes on from OZ012718.1 coordinate 24,271,068, forward strand.
CTTACTAGATTTAAACATTATAAAATGAAAATTTTGTTAACATTAGAATGCCCGGACAGGTCAAAATAACCGTTAATACAATTTAAAATGTTCTTAGTCACAAATATTCTGGGCTTCCTAATGTTAAGTTACCAAAGATTCTTCTTCGTTTTTGAAATTCAGTTTTAGATCTCTAGTTTTAGACACAGAATGTAGAACTAAGTAATGACTAGCTAAGCAATGCCTAAATACAACGTGAGCAACAACTTAAGATATAAGGATTCCTTAGTAATAAATAATGCTTAGTAAAGTTTAATTTTCAGGAAGGGCGGTGCAACTGGGCATAAAACAATTATATCGAGATTATTTTTATTGTAACATAGCATTTCATTACTTTTTTCAGATAATACAAAATTTTCGACCTCTTACAATTGACCTTAAAATTTTGCATCACCCTAATGCATATAATACTAGCAGAATAGATAAACATAATAGAATGTTTCGTAACAGTAACACAACTTAAATCTTTTGTTCTCCAGGTGGCTGTTTGTCTGGTGATGTTATTGTTATCGCTGGCGTTCTTCTGCGTGGGGCACGCGTATAGTTCGCTGCAGCACCGACTGCACAGTGGCATCATGGATGCCATGCAGAAGTACAAAACCACCCCAGCCACTAAGACTCGCATTGACATCTTGCAGATTACGTTCCACTGCTGTGGCAGCAAGTCCTACAATGAGTGGTTCGATGTGGCGTGGTTTGACACTTCCGATGCTACTGTTGAGTAAGTAAGTTTGCTGATTATACCTTGTCGAACACTGAATTACTGGAAAACTAACTCGTAGGCTTTTGTAAAAGCGAAAAACGTATAGATTTAATAATATATATGGATGGAGCGTTGGCTGTGCTTTTAATACAGTAATCTGTAACCAACATAAGAGAGAGATAGTCATATCTTAAATTACGCAGTGGGAGAGGAATAGCACATTTTCATGCCACCCGTCACGTGGTCTGAATGTGATGTTCTTCTCCCATTGCGTAATTTTAAATATGACTATCGCTCTCTTCTATTGGCATTACAGTAACTGCTGTATGTAAAAATCAAGAAAATGTTTCCCGCAAATTCATGTAGTTTCATTAGGTTGAAAATTTTCTCGTTTTATAGTTAATATCCATTTCTTGATTAAATCCATATTTTTCGGAAAACTGTTATAAATATGTACTGTATATACAGCGTTATAACCTAAAGTGACATATTTACCTGTTAAATGGAACACCGTCTTTTATAGTCTGTTTTTTTTACAATTATATGCACAATAGGATTTAACCATATTTGATATAAATATAACATAAATAATTGACCAAATTATAAATTAGGATACAAGAGCTCGCACAAATGTCTATCAAAACAGTATTCTACTCACACGTCAAACGTCAAATCAAGTTCTTGTCATCTTAAGATGAAAGTCACGTGACGGGTGGACTATCATCTCTCTATCCCTGTCACGCTGTGCTGGTTACAGACTATCTTTGTTTATACTCCTTCCATATATTTTATTAGTTCTATGGAAAAATGAGCCTAAGATAGATAGATGTAAAGGCCACCTATCTATGTCCAACCTTTCTTTACAGAACGGCGAATTTCTTCATCGGAATTAATTAGTTAATTCTTCTTGCACATATTGTTTCATTTTACGTATAAGTTTACTACAATACGTCACATATCTTTAAAAATTATCCTACTTGTACAATAATTATTTTAGGGTTGCCAACATTGGATTGCTCAAAATCGTCGTATAAAGGGTTACTTTAGTGACGATTTTTGAGCACTTTAGAATCGATTTCGGCCCTTCCACATAACTTTAACACAATCTATTTTATTGTTTGGTTTTTTCTAAAGATCCGAATTTGAAGTATGTTTGAAGGAATAAGACCTTTTTATCCATAAAAATGGATCCTAAGGCCTCATTCCTTCAAACATACAAAATTTTCAAATTGTAAAATTTTATTGACAACAACTCAATATCTTTGATCAGAGAACTGTCAGATATTTAAAAGTATACTGGACTATTAAAGTAACAGGTAATTAATATTTACTAAACTGATATTATGGTGGTAATGGGGAAAAGCAAATTCATTTTGTAACAGATGTCTATTAAATTTTGAATCGAATTGTTGGGATGAAGCATATATTTTTCTTCATTATACAGACGTTCGTGAATTGGCGTTAGCATTCAGTGTGTTGCGAGTGTTTTTTGTTCCATTCGCTTGTAATTGGCCCTAATGACCTAAATACGAGTGGCCAGTGCGGAATTCTCGGCATTCTGGGCATAGCTAATCTGTGCACGATTGTAAAGTTTTCCCTAATGTGTATTCCAAAGATGCACGAAGTCGGTTAAGTGGGATTTAGTTTGCATACTTCGTTGTCTGTTATAAGTGTTTGCCTCTTATGAGAGTACTTACGACTACAAGGAAGAATTCGCTAAATTATCTTCAATCGTTTTGTTAGAGCAATTAGATCGAATAATGGTCACTAAGGGCAATTAACAGAATTTATGCTCTTAATCAAATTAGATTTTAATCTTTTTTTTTTTGGTACATTGATAAAAATGTTTTTTTTTTAACAAACAGATTCCTCTTAAATGAAGAAAAAATTGATTTGAATAGTTCCAATCCGATTTCCGTTTTCATTAAAACTTTTAAAGGTTTGATAAATATTTTTGTATAAAAATTAATTTAGTTTGAAGGAACATATCAAAGTATTCAACTGAGTTTGAATAGGAGTAGTTTTATTCAAAATGATATAGTTTTAAATAAAAACGTTTCGTTTAAAATTAAAATGACTTCTTAATCATTATTATTGAAAACAAAATTTAAAATATATTCATTTTCTTTCAATGCAGAAAAAAGAAGATAAATAAAATGTATATTCAAAATTAATATTTTTTTTTAATAGAACCTAATAATGTAAGAAATTAAATTTTCTTCAACGAATGCATGCAAAACGAAAACTGAAAAATTTCTTGAAACAAGAAGTTTGCGTTAACATTTAAATACAATGTAGATGTTTTCTAAATTCTTATTTTAATAAATATATTTCTTATACGGACTTCATAAGATCCTTAGTTCGAGTCCCATGGTGGAAAATCGTATCTTTAACTGTGCCCCTCTGGTTCCGTCTCCATCATAGTCGTTGAGGACCATAAATTGACGGCTGGTAACGCACAAAAGACATCACTTACTGAGGTCTAAGAAAGCATAGTTCATACCCAAAATGGGTAAGTGGTGTGGAGATATAATTTATTTCCTTAATTTTATTTAAATATTTTGTGTGGAATAATTTAAATTAATTAAATAAATTAACAAATATAAATTTAAATTTTCCTTGAATGTGGTGTGCGCAGCAGTTAACCTCTCGCTATTGGGCTTCCAATATTAAAATACGCTAACTAGCGGCAGAATTCTGAACTACTTCTCGCGGTACATTGTGTTTTGGACGTTTATTCTGAGTTTTTATTTATTTAAAGAATTTGAACTTATTTGTTATTTTTTCTAAATTGATATCAACAGTAGTGACTATAGAAGAATTTCAATGGACGTATTACATTTATCTATGAGGTATTATTTACATAAGTACTACATTTAATTTGAAGATTAGAGGTTAAGATGGAGTTTTCTCTAAAAAAACCTGTTAAAAACAGAAAAAATTATTTGCTGGCCTTCTACCATGCTTCCAGAAGATAAAGAGCAACGTGCGAACTTACATATACTATCTAAATCTAAGCATATAAATGAATCCATACTACTATTTAAACTAAAAGTAAAATAAAACTACTGAAAACAACAACAAATAACTTCAAAAATATTAATATTAAATACTACTAGAAAATATATACAACTACAAACTAATATCAACAAAGAAAAATGATAACCTATCTTAAACAAAATAATGCTACAGCTAATAACTACTTACCTACAATAAAAAACTACAATACAACTAATGGTTAATGTAAATATAACTATAGTCAATAATTAATAATAATAAAATCTAAACAAATCTACCAAATACACTAATAAAACACAAATTACCACAACTAGAGCACGCATTCGCCATAGAAGACCATACAAAATGAATCTGACATGTACCGCTAGAGAATTGTGATCAGCGCCATCTCTTGATAGTTTGGAAGCCCAATAAGTTATACTTCAAAAGTTCAGATTATTTAATCATTATGAAAGAAATCATTCTTTCCACGATCGAGAGAGCAAGTCGGTTTTTATGATACTAAACCTATGACAGAAACCGCCAATTTCATATCTACGGGAGACGTGTGCACTTTCTCTCCCGTCGTGAGGAAAAGTATTCAAATAATGTGAAAAATGAACAAATCAAATATAACTATTAGGGCTGTCAATATCCGAAAATTTCCCAATGCGGCTATCCGGATTAAAATTTACCGCAATTCGAAAAATCCGGATATTAAAACGGTAGCTGGTGAATCCTATATCCGAAGTATCCGGTAACCAGTGAATCCAATATCCGAAGTATCCGCTATCCGGTGAATCCGATAACCGGAAAATCCGGAACCGAATGATAGTGAAGGGTAAGTTTTTAAGTAAACAAATTTGAAAATCTACGATAAAAAAACTAAAAACATTCAAAATTTATTAAAAATATACACAATAACATAAATAGCAACTTCATTATTTCTCAAATTTTTTATCAGAGGCTACCAGATTTTTAACGTTTTTCAGGTAAATATTTGTACAAGAGACAGTGCGTTTTTTAATTGACGATTATAATACGTTATTCATTTATTATACAAATGTTACTAATAAGAAATGAAAAATTAAATTGAAATAAATAAAACTCAAACATTTAAAATTTGAAATTATCACAATTGAAGTAGAAGTGCCATCTGTTGCTAACATAGTTTAATTGAAATTTTAATGTCAGTTCTCAAGATGATATCATATTTGTAAAAACAGAAATTTGTTTCTTGCACCCAGAAAATTACTAATTCCAGTTTTGCAATTACAATTAAAATCAGTTCTACACATTGTCATGAAACTTTCGCTACTCTATCTATTATTGCATATTACGGACACAGACATCATTGAAAAAAATGAGGAAATATCAAAATATACATATTCTGTAGTAAACAAAAACTGAACAAAAACTTGAATATTTTGTTGAATGATTACATCTAGACAGTGCAGGCAACCGTAGGGCACAGAAAAATAATATGTAAAATAAAATTCACCTCCATTTGTTCGATAAGAAGAGGGCGATTCAAATATTCACAGAAAAAAATTAATAACCGCGAGTAAGTCAGATTTATACGGGAATTACTTGGGTATCCTGATGTCTCTGTTGGCGCACAAAAGAAAGTCATTTTTGCGAATGTTATCACAGCAGAAGAAGAATGTGTCCCCCGAGTGTCATTTAGATAAGTAGGCTGGGCTCGAGGCTTGCTTGGTGTCGGCATAGTCGCGCGCTCTCTTTACCAGCCACACCGCACACTGCTCGCAAGCATTACGCATTATACATAAAATTCTGTCTTCATCAGTTCGCGACTTTATCACCGGACCAGACTTTATTTTAAAAAAGTAAATCACGCAGTGTGCGTGATATCTCGCAGATTCCACCGGTATCCGCTCGTCCCGCTGCCGCGCCCCGGGCCTCCGCTGCCCAGCCCTCTTTGTTTACGAGTACTTCAGGTTGTTCTTTTGCCTTTTTACGGTTTATATTATTAGTAGATTCGAGAACATCAACTTGAGATATGAAAAATTGCTGCAGCAAACATGATTTGCAGTGCTACTACTTTCTGCCTAAATTAATTCAATATTTAGAATATAAAATATATAATGATGTAGGTTCTTTAAATTTGAATCCTTAATTACTTCATTTCATTAATTAGATTTAATAATTGTAAAATATTTCTGCAATTACATATATACATACTGCGATGTTTATCCTTCCAGCTGACTGGTCGGAACTTGAGATGGATGTGTATACGAGTATGTGTGAATTGAATTGAATATTTATATAGTATAATTTGTACAATAAGGTTGTAGGTCTATTTGGTATTCAGGAAGTGAATTATCCTAATTTTGGCAGTTAAGTGAAAGTGACGACATTGTTATCGATTAATTATAAGTAAGTATAGTAGAATAAACATATGATCCCAAATTCATATATGTTCAGCCGTCTCAATTTTTTCGTTTAATGATTTATAAAAGATGAAATAAAAATAAAAACCCCGATTTATCGCTAATCGAAATTTCATAGAACCGAATGAAAAAATATGTCACAATACCTCCCGCCATAGATTTTAACAATGGAGGAAAACGGACCAACACTATTAAGAAACGCTCATCCCTTAAAAAAATTATGACACCATCACATGGCAAAAAATTACATTTTTCAACCGTTGTTTTGTTTTTTCAAAAAACACAGGTTAGCAGATTTAAACGAATATATCAAAATATAATTTTTCTTTAACGTGTTGTAATTCATAATTGGGGGCAGTAAAAGGAAAATGTTTTAAACAATAATTGTAAATAATATTTGAAACACTAGTTTAATAACAAAATTTTCATTACACCATAATTTACTGAGATATTTTAAAATAACTACCACTTCTGCTAATAAGATTATTACCAAAAGCTAATCTGCTCTTCCAAAGGGGATACAATTGTTATACAAAATATCAAAATTTTCAGTTTAGTAGTTTTTGAGAAACCGTAACTGCAAAGACCCACACACTCATAGTGGGTAAAAGGCGTTATAATATATTTATTTTATTTTGGGCTCGTTTGTGTGCGGGAGATAAAATTAGAATAGGAACTTTTGTTTCATCGATATTAAATGTAGTTTCCAAATTATAACAATGAATTTTCTTGCAGAGCCGCCCAAATAACCCGCGATGACGCTCCCTTCAGCTGCTGCTCCATACACAGCCGCTACCCATGCATCCACCACGACCTCATGTCCGTGGGGTCCAGGTACCTCTACGCACCCGAGACCAACCTTTCCGTGTCGGAACATGGTTGTCAGCCGGTGCTGATGCGTCACACGCGCACCGTGGCGTGGCAAGCATGTCTCGCCCTCCTCGGCCTTGCTGTCCTCCTGGCCGCCGTCGCCGTGGCCCAGCGCTTCCTGCAAACCGCGCACTCGGAGATGTACAGGTATGAGAGGAATAGCCATTGGCACACGGCCTGGATGATTGGATGTTACAAGGGAAGGAGGGGAAAGATGCCGCCGAAGCCGCCGCCCATACCGGATGAGTTGATGAAGTAGATGGATTTTTTAAAAGGAATATACAGAACGGTAATATACAACTAAATTTTTTAATCCAGCTTTGTAATTTAATTGAATGAATATAAAAGAAAATTATATTTTGTAATTGTGTCTTCTGTTACAAACAAGGTGATAATTTCATTTTTTATTATCGTTGTAATAGACATGTAACTAAAAAGATTATCAACGTTGATTGGCCGTAAATATTTCACGTGACATGAGAATAAAATTCATTTTAGTTTGTTCTTCTGGTTCAGTATCGATTATACTTTTAACGCGAAAACCGATGTGTTATGATCTCCACAGTGTCTACACTAACACCATCTATTCTGTCAATTTCAGCATTCATATGTTCTCCATTGGCAGGTACTCCAAATTTTAAAACAAAATTAATTTAAAAACTAGAAGGGAAAAATTATTAAGGAATATTGTTGTTCTCAGCGAGTTCTATCACTGGTTAAAATTAATGTACTAAAGCGTGCATTACACGGTGAAGTTTTTCTTTTCAAGCAACTTTTAAAGTTTTTTCTCTCGTACAATAACGTTCCAATATAGTACATGTCTCGGTGCATGATTTGAAAGAGGCGAAGTAGCTGTCAAATGTCATTTCTGTTTATGTTTTTGGTATGTACAACGTACAAATGTTTGATTCATATTAATAACAATAACAAAATGGTATGGAGAATAAATTAAAATTTTGGTGCATATATACAATTATCCATTTTTGTACGCAGTGAAATCGCCTGATTACCATAATCGTAATTTGAAGAGATTTGAGTGCATTCAATTTGTTGGTATAACCTAGTTTCGACACTTATTTTAATTCAATTAAAACATGGCCGTGTAAATACACTGATGCACGCTTTATTAATGTTATATCCTGTATATAGAGTTCAATGGGCCTATTGCATTAGTACCAAAGTCGATCACCGCAATCTCAATTATTTTCTTTATTATTATAATCACAAAAAATACCACAGAATAATGTTGTAGGAGACTAAGGGGGGCATCTTATTAGAGAAGTTTTTTTTAAGCACCTCAAGTTACAACAAAAAGATATATTTTTTTCAAATGGGATTATACGTATTTTTTATGCCTATTCGATAGCGTATTGTTTTCTGAATTCAACCATGTATCAGTTTTATACCCTTAAATAATAAAAATCTTGAAGAAAATACAATTGAAATTTAAATAAATATTAATTTTTAATATTCATTTACAATAGGCTATGGGTAAAAAAACAAAAGAATAAAATATAGGTAATGTCAAATAATAATGACGTATAAATTGTTGTAAATTAATAATAAATTTTAAAAATCTTCATTATTATTAAAAACAAAACGCAAAAATAAGTTTAAAATATTTGTAACAAATTTATTTTTCAACCAATTGCAATGATTCAAAAAGTATCATGTTATAAACTTTTGGTGCTGTATGTTGGAAACCTTGTCTTATATAGCATTAAATCTGTCTGTCAAAAAATAAAACCTGGTGCTGCTTTTTGAACAGAAATCGGTTCTCAATAACGAGGTAAGTAATGATCATTTGATTTTTGTCAATGTTGTTTGCACCCATTGTTGCTGCTTGAGTTTTTCCAAATGTATTGCATAATTTTTAAATAAATTTATTTTTTACTGACGTCATTTTTTGGTTAAATTGGGGTAAATTGTATCAACAGCTGATACCTCGTTTATACAAATCCAAAGATAGGAAAAAAACATCGAAAACATGCTCTTGACAAACTGGAAGCCATCTCTTTTGATTTGAAGGGAAAAAATTTACAATAAATATACCTACTATATTATATTTTTAATATGTTGTAGTGCCTACTTCAGAAATTCTATTTTTGTTTGTTTTTTCATATTTTTAATATGGAATTTGTATTTGTGTTTATTTGACTCAACAAGAGCTTTATGTTCCAAAATTGTTTATTTTTTGTCGTTTTTTTTAATGTTTTAGATACCTGCTTCTATTTCTTTTTATTTTTCTATTAACCTCAAGTTTGTTTAAATAGAAATAACGAAGAAAACATATGAAGTTTCTTTTCACTCCATGTAGAGGTAAATAGAAACTCACCACAAAAAAAAAAAGAACAAACTAACTAACTAACTAACTTTATAGACTTATTTTGATGAGAACGTGTTCTTAAGGCACAAATGAAGTTTTAGAAGTATTTGAATAAATCAAAATATACGTTTGACTGTAATCAACTGAAACATGTTGCGAATTATTTCTATTAACTCCATTTTACGGCATATAAAAATAAACAATAATAGCGTGTTAGTTTTTCTAACAATTCTTTTTATTTAACTTTTTTCCGTTTTAACAATATGATTAGTTTATTTACTTTATGCAACCGACCAAAAATATATCAGCTAGAGATGCTACTATTTGCACTTGTTATCTTGGACTTTGTAAGTCAAATTTAATTAAATTTCATTTAAAATCTCCTTTCAATGAAACTATGAAACAACCAACCCTAAATTTCTCTCACAAAAATCTAAAAAGTAGTAGAAGAAACTACACAATCTCTTTTATGAATTGGTGTTGTGCTCTTTCATATTACACGTAAAAATATGTTGCATTACTTTCTTTGTATAGTTTAGATGCATACGAAAACATTTCCTTCGTCTCTGCCGACAACCAACAAAACTTTAAACCTACCTTGCAACATAACAAAGTCTGTCGTCCGCCAGTATTTTTAAAGAAATAAGATATCCACGGTACAGCGGACATTGCAACTGCGACTCACGCGAAGCTGCAAGCTGCGAGTGATGTCATTTAAATCCGGGGTTTACGCGCTTCGGACGCTGTGGCGCTGCAGTGCAGCCTGGTATAACCTAACCTAACATCCACCACTTCCGCGCGGCGCGCAACGTAGCTAAATGTTGAATTTATTGTTAGGTTTCTATGCAAATCGTTGTAAAACTACTAGATGTTGCTCAGTGCTTCAAGAGGATTCTGGTTATTTGAATGTTACAATTGTAGGATATGTGAGGTGTAGTTCTAGTGTATATAACATTTTTTCGTTGTGAATACAGCAACAGTTGAGCATACAACCAGGATTTTTTTGAAGCAAAGTAACATTAATATAATAATTATTATTACTATTATATAATAGAAACAACTGTTAATTAACTGTTTTTTTTTATTTATTTGTAAAATTATGGAGAAAACTATGATGGCTATTGCGAACTTTTTGTTCTGTAAAAAAATTATTAAACGACGTTTCGGCAGCCAAGTGCTGCCTTCTTCAGGTTAAATACAAAAACAATAAATAATAAATATGTTATATGATTACTCAAAATGATTTTGGAGAAGACGCACGCATTTGTGGCCTCAAATTTCGGAACACAAATTTTAAATTTTGAAATTCGTCTGCCAAGACAACCGGTCCACGTATGAGTGGCAGACTGGTGTCTTTTGATTTGTATTTTCGTCTAGTATCATAATATAAAAAAGAATATTTTGTTCATTTGAGCCATATACAGGGTGTTCAATTTAAGTGTGCCACCATTGCTATCTCGAGAACTATAAGAGCTACAAGGTTGGTTAAATTAGCAAACAATTTCTATTTTACAAGACTATTTTAATGAGCTTAAAAAATATTTTTTTAACCAGTGGTTCTCAAAATATGGGGTGCAACTTTCTTATTTTAAATGGCAACTTATTTTTTTTATTTGCTTATTCGATTCAGAATTTTTTTCTGAATTCAAAGATATTCGCATGTAATGCCCAAATAATACAAAATATCTGAGAAAAGTGCAAAATTAGAAATGTATCATATTTATTTAAATATGCCCATACAAAGTTTGCCATGGAAGAAAAACAATAAATCAAATGCAGAAATAATTGCAAAAACTGTAATTATGAGAATAATTATTCATTTTGTTTTTACAATACAGAAATACAGAGGTACACTTCAAAAAACTAATATTAACAATTGTTTGATTTATTTGTTTTCTTCCATGGCAAACTTTGTATAGGCATATTTAAATAAAAATGATACATTTTTAATTATGCATTTTTCTCAAATATTTTGTATTATTTGGTCATTACATGTGAATATTGTTGAATTCAGAAAAAAATAAGGAATCGAATAAGCAAATAAAAAAAATAGATTGCCATTTAAAATAAGAAAGTTGCACCCCGCATTTTGAGAACCACTGGTCTAAAAAAATTATTGTTTGTCTCATTTTAATTGTCTTATAATATAGAAATTGTTTACTAATTTAACCGACCTCGTAGCTCTTATAGTTCTCGAGATAGCAATGGTGGCACACTTAAATTGAACACCCTGTATAATGAAATATATAAAATGACCAGTACAAAAAATTGTGGTTGAACTACGAACTTGTAACCCAAGTGAATTATTTTTAAAAAGTACATTAAAATATTTTTTATTATACCTGCATCATAATCCGTGTTTAAAACTCGCTACAGCGTTCACAAACGCAAGATTAAAACACAGCACATAACCTCCCGCCCAATACTAAACGGTACAAAATAGTATTTGATGATACAGAAACATACCTTCTTATTTGTTTATTTTCTGTTTCTATTTGAGAATTTATATTTCTTTCGTATATTTATTTATTTTTTTGACATATATTTCACTAAGAAAACAGCTTCACAATCACAATGACATGTGTCACATTATGTAAAAAATTTAAAATTTCCATGGTGTACTAGGAATGCAAGATTTGTGAAATCTAATTTCTTTATATTTTATTATCTCTAAATCTAATGAAAATTATTAAAATTAGTGTAATCAAAACACATGTAGAATTAAATATTTTTCAACTTTTAAAATAACATAAATTGTTGAAAAAGGAAATTTAACCGTGTTTTTCACGAAAAACTGTTAAGGGCTTCAAGTAAACTGCTACTTCCGGTCGACCAATTTTATTCAAAATCTAATCAGCTTTTCATATACATATAAGAAGCAATAATTCAAATAATTGTATTTTTTGGTATTATAGTATTTGAGTTATGCGAGACGAAAAAATTGCCACAGACTACACACACATACATAAATACATACATACATACATACATACATACATACATACATACAGACATCATCGCGAAAATAGTAAAATCGTATTGTAGGGACCCTAAATCGTGCTTATTCATTGATAACTCACTACCCAATTTTCTGACCAAAAACAATACCTCCCTTACCTAGAGGTAGGCGGGAGGTAAAAACAGACTTACAGTCAAATATTCTTCCCATTTCCTTATCAGTCGAGCATCACAGCTTTTTCAATCTATTTCAAAATCATTGAATTTTAATTTCTTCATATTTTTTATGCAAACAGTACGACAAAGATAGATTGCCCATTTATTGCCTATATTGCAACGTCCATGATCGTTCCGGTATTAATATATTTCAGTGATGTTAACGGCCATCAAAATTATATAGCGCTCATGGTGTTAAATTGGTTTGTCGAAGTATGTATAAGTTGCTTTTAATTCTTACTGCATAAATAAATAAATTTTACATCCAATCTAAATTGCGTAACTGTATAATATTTGTCCTTTATGACGGATTCTTTATAGCTTTGGTCAGTTATACAATATTGCAATTTATGATTATTTCAGCAACAATATGTTACATAGAATTGAATTGAAACGCGCAACAAACAGCTTGAAATAACGCACTTTCCGAGGTGAAGCGAGACACGCATGTGACAGGCGACTGTTTAATTCAAATTCTGCATGCAAATACGCGAATTCGCGCTCAGTTTTTTTCTAGTTTATTGAGTTGGAAGATTGATTATGAAGTGAATAAAACGCGCATTGTTTGTCCGAATAAAGAGAGCAGTACCAGCGCTGCATTGCGATGGAAATTTTAAAACGATTGTAATATCTGTTCTGTTTGATGATGTCACCGTACCGTCACGTGATTGCGAATCGACGAATCGAAAACGTGTTTTGTTAATAAACTCTTAGCTCGGCCCGGACGACAGGAAGTAAATTCATTAAATTTAATTATTTCTTTAGAGATGCCAGCGCCTTGCTTAGTGTCTTATTTCTCTCTTTTGTTTGCAGCGCTGGTGAAAAGCAAATTTTATTTCTTTTTTGTTGTTTAAACTCTTCCGACTCCGCGGACAGTTTGATTAGACGTATTTGTGTAACAATTTCCTGGAATTTTATTTATGTGTACTTTTTAATTACGTTTGAATAAAAATGTTTTCACAATTCGCATTGCTTCGGATCTCCGTATATTTTGTAGTTATTTTTTTTTAGTTTTTCAGAGTAATTACTGAATAAATGAGACCTGAATATTTCAGGAAATATTTGCCTCCGCTGTAAGTAAATTAAAAACATGGCAGCGAAATAAAATAAATAAGTTTATCATCATGCCATAAGGTCTGTGTCTACGATGATAGAAATCGGTCCGAGATCTCGGATATAGTCTCTATATCATAAATAATGAACTTGTAAGACTACATATGTCAGGTTAGTCGAATTTATGAAGTTAGTTTCAGTCAGTACTAAAAACTAATAAAATACAACTCAAGAAATTATTCTGACATAAGTAAATTAAATTTGTTTATACGTGAAATAAATAAAAAATATATTTCATGTTTCAGAAACTGTTTAAAAATACTGACTTTCAGCTTTGACTGTAAATTTTTCAGCTTCTCAAACATCACATTTGAATTTGGTAACCTCTATATGCAATTAGCAACTTGTGTGAAGAAATGGGACAGAATGAGTTTTTTCATCACTATGTCCGAGATCTCGGACCGATTTCTATCATTGTGGTCACAAGGCCTTTACCCATTCTGAGTGTGCCACTATGATTTTTCATAGCTTGATAATTGATATATTTTATCTTGTGTAGTGCGCTTATCAGCCGTCAAATCATGGCTGTGAATTGGACTGTGGAAATTAAAATTTTAAATAACAGTAAGTAACAAAAAAAAAAATGATTAACAGATACTTTATTTCATAAACAATTGATTAATAGTTCACTGAGTGCCTGAATTACAACCTTAGATAAACTAGAGAATAAATTTATCAGTAGAATAAACAAATATATTGCATGAAAATCATAGTTTAAATAATAAATATTATTCTAGAAGTCATCTTTTGATGTGATATTTTTAAATGAATGTAGAAGAGGAGTTATATAAAAAGAGATAGAGTAAAACACACTAATTATCAAAGCAGGCAGAACTGGGATAATATTGGTCAGCATTTCAAAACCGGAAATGATTGCTTACTTCAATTGTTTTCAAACATACAACCAGCTGCAAAAAAAGTTTCAAATGAAAAACATTATCAATAATATTTATTTGCAATATCTAGTATCTGGTTTAAAAATTGACTTTAAAAACTAAATTACGTGTTCAAAAATCTTAGTTGTTGTGAGAACAAGCAAAACAATTGTAATTATTAAACCACAATATAAGAATTCATATAGCAAGCATATCAGTTGCAAAGGGAATAAAATCTAAAAATATTATTTCACCTGCACTATAAAAGTTCCTACATTTTTTCATTGTACAAATAAGTTTTTCTCTCTGTTTTGCACTTTTTTTATGAATTTAACATGACAGAAATACTGTGGCTTGATATTTGACAGATACAATTGATACTGACACTGACATAGTATATTCTCTTTTCTATGGCTACTAAAATATCAGTCTAGCAGCAGACATTAGCATTGAGAGGCCATCTGTTCGATAGCGCACCACTGAAATATTGGAGATATTTAATATGTCGTTATCTGAAATGATTTCTTATACTAAGATTAAACATTCCAATTCACATTTATACACAGTATAAGTGGCATACTTTAATACATAAAGAAAGAATGTTACAATTGTTTTCATTGTTATTCATTATTATGTCAACAATATTTAATTACTCTGAAACAGCAGTACAAAAATAATTAAATGTACAAGCACAATTTTAAATCCATGAAAAATTAATTATTCCAAGTACACACTTCGCAGAATGTAAAAATTCCTGCACAAGAGAAAAATGTTATTTCTGAGGATGGTCGCGAAACAATGCGACATGCAGAATGTGTCACTGTCACCGAGCCAGCGGCGGGTGCAGGGCCGACCTGGGGGGCACACTGACCGTGCAATGACAGAGAATAATTACTGCTGTGGTTTGTGGCACGTGGACATTTTTATGATTTTATGTCGTGAATGCCAAGTGACTGAAATTGTAAACGGGATGACGCATTGCAGCCATTTTTCAACTAATGCACTTTTTAGAATTTCGTTATTTATTTTACGCTATGAAGTTTGCATTAGTTACTTGTTACTTTTGCGGCCAAAATGAATTGTGAGTAAATGTATAAATTATTAAATAAGTTGCTATTAGATGTTCAATAATTATTATTTGCTTCTTTCACTTATATATAAACTTTTTGTTGTCATATTTCATTTAGTTTGTTGTATTGATGTTGCAGGACAACATTCGAACTAACAATTAAAAAAATCTGATGTGGCCAGCACATAACCTCCCGCCCAATACTACTCTTAAACGATACAAAATAGTACTTGATGATACAAAAACATACCTTCTTATTTGTTTATTTTCTATTTATATTTGAAAATTTTATTTTTCTTTCGTATATTTATTACATTTAATTCACTAAGAAAACAGCTTCACAATCACAATGACATGTGTCATATTTCGTAAAAAATTGAAAATTTTTAAATGTTTCCATGGTGTACTAGGAATGCAAGATTTGTGAAATCTAATTTCTTTGTTTTTATCCCTAAATCTAATGAAAATAAATAAAATTAGTGTAATCAAAACACATGTAAAATTAAATATTCTTCAACTTTCAAAATAACATAAATTGTTGAAAAATGAAATTTAACCGTGTTTTTCACGAAAAACTGTTAAGGGCTTCAAGTAAACTGCTACTTCCGGTTGACCAATTTCATCCAAAATCTAATCAGCTCTTCATTTAAATATAAGAAGCAATAATTCACAAAATTGTAATTTTTGGTATACTCAAAATGATTTTGGAGAAGACTTACGTCATCAACCTGAAAAAGAACTTTATAAAGTGAAAAATAACTTGTAAAGTTTATTGAGGTA
Source organism: Poecilus cupreus (assembly GCA_963942605.1). NCBI lineage: Eukaryota > Metazoa > Arthropoda > Insecta > Coleoptera > Carabidae > Poecilus > Poecilus cupreus. The sequence goes on from OZ012718.1 coordinate 24,287,425, forward strand.
TGCTAATGTTTAAAATAAAACTACGTAAAAAATACTAGCATTAAGAAAAGTATACATTAATGCAATGTACAGTGATTTTATAGTCAATTTTATTCATTTAATGGAATTTTAAATTATTAAAAATAATTCTAGTTCATTTTTTGTTCGCTATGTTGTTGCTATTGGTAAATGATTACGTTTACATACAAAATTCTTATCGAACTGTCACTTTATTGTCAGACTTTACTGTTTTGTTAAAATTTGTGCTCCTCATGACCCAGTGTTTTATAATATTTATGTATAAATATATTGTGTTTATTGCAACAAATCACATCTAAAAATGGCGGCACGTGTGATGAAACACGCATTGCATTTTCATTTCAATAAAAATTAGTATCCTATACAAACGTTGTTTCATAGTGACGTCATTATCTAGTAATATTTTTGATGACGTGCGTCTTCTCCAAAATCATTTTGAGTATATTATGGTATTTGAGTTGTGCGAGACGAAAAAATTGCCACAGACTACACACACACATACATACATACATACATACATACATACAGACATCATCGCGAAAATAGTAAAATCGTATTGTAGGGATCCTAAAACGTGCTTATTCATTAAAACTCACAACCCAATTTTTTGACCAAAAACAATACCTCCCTTATCTAGAGGTAGGCGGGAGGTAAAAATAATTAATTAGCTAAAAATTAAAATAGGTAAAAGCTGGGGGTGGACGTAACATGTAAACCTGTCCTATGGTTGCTATCTTCAAACAGTGAGTTGGCAGTTTAATTTTTGCCGCATTTAATAATTATTTCGATAGTATTCAATACGTTTATTCTAATCATTTGATTGGAAAATGCATTTCATAGGAAAATTGCAAAAAAATTTCGCGATTACAGCGTCCTTTGTTACGAATCAAATAAAGTGTTTTAAATAAATTCTGTATATTTTAGTGCGTAGAATCCGAATTTATAATAACATGTAGGGGTTTCCATTGAAATTTTCTAACATGCCCTTACCGCATCCTACGGACTCGGGGGATTTTAATTTTTACACCATTGAAAAGGGCACGTAAAAATTAGTAATGGAACCGTTCGTTTCATCAAATAATATCAAATCCCTGAATATTAAATGGGATGGACTGATTGTCTGAAATGTATACAGCATTGTATTTGTTACAGACTGAAGAAGAATGTTGTGATAACAATTAACCGTCATGTCGTGGTCTATTAATATAAAACTATACGAGTACACAAGAATATAAGACAATTTTTCGCAAGAAGTAAAGTTTGATTGTGTTCAATGAATATTATGAAGTCGTTTATAATTTATTAAATTAAGTACATATTTAACGAATACAGACCTGTCGAAGAGACGTCGCGCCCGATCAGTTCGCGATATAGTTTCTCGTAGCTTCGAGAGACGCCTAGAACATTCCAGAACCCGCCATACAGGAGTATATAAGGGGCTGCCGGGCTAACAGCGGACAATCATTGATAAACCGCGAGTCTGTGTGAACAGGGAGTGGCATTTTTTAAATTTAAAAATTCTCCGATTTATTCAATTTTTATCGAAAATAAATTATAGTCACCTATGACTGTTTTGTTTTGATTTCTTTGAAGCTATTTACTTGACGTTTAAAAATTAATTTACGGAACCAAATTACTACTAATTGCAATGTATTTTACATTGTTTTATTCAGAAAAATGTTATCTTTCGATTAATACTATAATCATTATTGTCCGGTAGAACACCAAGCAACAGCACGCCAAAAACTGATTTCCCATGTTAATCTCCTATGTTCAACTTTAAGATATACATATCTCAAATAATATACCCATAATCCAACCGTTGTTTATCAATTAATTACCTCCGTTACTGTCGCTAATAAAATAATATTGACAGTTCAATAAATTAATATTATTCAGTAGTTATGTCAAATTCAAATCTTACGTGTCAAAAGAAAAAATTCAAAATGACTTTTAAGTAATTTTATCCACATAAAAAGCCAAGGACACTAATTTTCTCATTTATCATACTTTTATTATCTTTTTATGCTTAAATTGTAGCTGAATAATTAGTTTTAAGATTTTCTGTTAAATGTCAAATCATTTCAAAATTTTGTTACAACAGTACGTAGCCTTGTAATTGTTGCTACAATTTGTCTATGTTTATAAACAGTTTTTTGTATTTATCAAAGCAAAAATTCTACTTATCTTACAATTTCAAAACCAATATTTGACGAAATGTTGTGGATAAAGTATTGGGATCTGACATCGAACATTTGCCATCTAACGGCATAACGATTGTACTAGTATAGTAGTCCTCTGGCTGGCGTGTTCAAATGTGACACTTGATTATTTATAGTCAATTTGTACAAAAATGAGTTCGGTGTGTAAAAATAATGACCCAAACGGAAAATCAACTCAATATGTGTACAAAGCTAAGTGCGCAGTTGAAAATTGTGGAAGTAAAGGAGGAAAAAACTACGGTGTATGTTTTCACTCCTTTCCACTGGCGGGTGAATGCTTTGTTATAGTGCGTAATATATTCGACTTTCCAGAGAAAATGGATAAATTTAAAGCGTGGCAACGAGCTACGAAAATTTTACTGGTACAGAAACATACAAAAGTATGTTCATTACATTTTAAGAAGGAAGATTATTTTTTTATTGGTAAGTGAGGTTATGTTACGTCATACGTTTGGAGTTTATAACACGCTTTACATTAATTAATTTTTAACTTAATTGTTCAATTAATTCAAATTTTTATTAATTTATATATTAAATACATTTATATTTAAACATTTACATTATTAATTCAATTATTGTCATATGTCAAAATTTGAAGCTTAGGTTAGGTCCTTACCGGCTGCAATGAATCAAAGTTGCAATGATGTGTTTGCAATGTTCATCCAGTCCAGCTTTGCAGAAACAATCTATGTGCATTAACTCACCACCCTGAGTGATTTCACCTTTAATTTCATGCGGTTTCTCTCTCAAATTGGAGGATTGCATCACATATGCCGCAATGTTTACATTTGCACTGTAAACAATGTCAACAATTATACCGCATTTAATCAGATGTCCTACACTCAAAATACGCTTAGTTTCGACATAATTTCTTAGATCTTCCTTTGCGCCTGCCCAGAGAACAAGTTCGTTGCAATTCAAGGCCATTTTTTGAAAAAAAAAAAAAAGAACCCGTGCGAGAAATTGCACATATGCGCGATAGACTACTAAAGCCGCCATATTGAATAAGCCACGCCCCCATGTCAGATCCCAATAGTATTCTACTCGCATGTAATGGCTATTACTCATTCATTTGCGTGCACTCGTGATGCAAACATCATGAGTAGTAGCATACATTACATGTTCATTGAATAATATACAATCAATTATACCTTGCAATAATTTTGGTATCATACTTTTTTTTTCATATAAGAAAAACCATAATCAGTTTGACAATAGAATTAAAATGAGATAAGGACACAATTTACTACTGTCTCCTAAAATAAAGACTATGATTATGACAAAAGTTTGGAGTTTGCAAACTTTTGGGAAAATGTTTATGATTAGCCTTAAAAGCAATGACAAAAACAAACACTGATAACATTGTGACACTTTCAGTAAATGATTTTTATTCATTTAAAGTGAAGTTTTCAGTCTTCAGTCAAACGATGTTGCAGGTTGCAGCAAAGTTAAAATTACCTGAAAATCTATAATCTAAGTTAATAAAATAATAATTCCCCAAAAATCCAATTTTCAGCCTCTAATATATATATATTTGACTTTGCAATCTGTTCACCTTGTTTACATAAAATATCTCCCAGCAAACACAATCTCCTGGATTGAATGCGCGTGTGTGGTTTTGTGGACGCCGACGGCATAACCCCCTGCTACAGGGGTGCAGGGGGCATCACTGGCTGGTCGCAGAACTCATCCCTGGCGGCCCAGGGCGTTCGCTCGTTGACAGACAACGCATGTATACAAATGCGTTTACTTCCCAACCAAACAAATGAAAAAACTAATTTGTTTAGCAATTGCGACAAGCTATGAGCACCGACCACTCTTTATACTTGAATGACAAGAGTTTGTTTTTTTATGATCCTATAATAAATTAATCGGTCGTAACTTATTAATGCGGTCTGCGACGATTAATATGATATAAAAATTGCATGAATTGACGTAGGTCATAGCGCATCTAAACTGGCGTTGGTCAAATGTCGTGTAATACATATAACCTATATTTTACAAATACATTTATGCAAAATTTTTTATTATTATTATGCTCGAGTTGGTTTTAGTGTCCCTGTACTGCGGCCTTTAGGCCTATTGTACCCTCCGAGAGGAGTCCCGTCTCTTTAACGAAGTCCAGAATCTTCTTCAATTTCACTCCTTTGAGAGACCCTGAGTTCAATTTCGTTGCTCCTAGGAGCCTATGTCTACTGGCCACGAGAGCTTCGCAGTGACATATCAGATGAAGTGGCGTGTCCTTATCTTCTCCACAGCTTCTGCACAGTGGTTCTTCTTTTAGGCCCAATGTATGCAGTTGCTTATTTAGTCCGCAGTGTCCGGTTACGAGTCCTGTTAATAGTTTTAGGTTTTGCCTACTCATTTCCAGTAAGCTTTTCGTCCTTTTCTTAGATGGCTCATCCAGTAAGACCTTTGCGTGTCTCTGACCTGGTGACTCCTTCCAGTAAGTTTTGTGCCATTGCAAAAGCAAAGTTTGAATTTCCTGCTTCCTTATTTCAAATGAAATCCCGCAAGCTGGTTCTGGTCCTATGAAATGTAGTTTTGTTGCTTCTTTTGCCAGAAGCTCGGCTTTCCGGTTTCCTTCGACTTCCGAATGCCCGGCTACCCATATTAGTTTAACTTTGTTCCTTGCCCCAAGTGCATTTAGTCTATGAGAGCAGTCTAGGACTAGTCCTGATCCCGCCTCACACGATCCTAGTGCCTTTAGTGCAGCTTGACTATCTGTTACTATAGAGAAGTAATAGTTGCGAGCAAGTTGAAATTGCGTATACTTCGGCCTGGAATACCGTTGTATGAGTCCCGAGTCCAACCGATAGGTTGTATCTCTGTCCAATTGCCCCATGTATTCCAGCCCCAGCTCCCTTTGTTGTCTTGGAATCGTCTGTGAAGATGTCTATATCATCCTTTTCCACTGGATTGTTATGTTGCACAATTAATGCCATACAAACATTTTGAACAAAACTGTACTTTCCAGAATTAAAAATTATTTATATCATAAAATCCGACATACCCCAAGGCAGCGTCATCGGCCTGTACTATAACCTAATATACGTTGTTGAATACAAATGAAAACGAATGTGTAGTTTAGTTGTGTTTATTAATCAAATATATTTATTTATTACAATTAATTCAGAATCTAGGTGTCTATAACTTGAGAATGACAAGTACATTCCATCAAACTTAAAATTGTATTTTTAGTTATCGGTTGAGCCGTTGAGCCACCGACCATGAAACTTTTAATGTCTAGTACGATACAATTAGACAGATGGCACTACACACTTGAGGCGGGATTTTAAAATTTACAAAATATCGACGCCAACTCTACAACTTTTTAAACATTTTTATTTTTATATCAACTGTCCGTAACATACGTATTCAGCAGACTTTCCATTATTCACCCAAACCACAGTAGCCACATTTGAAGACAATACTGCGATACTATCCAACAATGAAGACCCATAAATAGCGTCCAAAATACTTAAACAAAAAATCTGATGTAGACACCACATAATTGCCTTGTACCCGTTTATTATGGCAATAGGTACATTTTTTGCTGCACTTCATTTATACAAGTAACGAGTACAGTGTCCTTTTGGCCCAGTCGAATGCAATAAAAAAAGGTGCATAAGTAGATGTTACAGCAGTCCTAAACACAAAATTTCAACATTCTACGGCTAATTAGTATTATTTTGTATACTCTTATGTATTCTCCAAGTCCATTTTGTTGACTTTCGCCTGTTGGGCAGCGAAATAAATAAATAATATTTTTTATTTCAGTTATGCGAGATACATACATACGTACGTACAGACGTCACGCCGAAACTAGTTTAAATGGATTCATGGATGTAAATATGTTAATATTTGAAATCTCGAATCTCAAATACTTTCATTATTCAAGGTATTAGAGTATTCGCGGATGGTATTCGCCCATCTCTAAAATATATATATCAATAGAAATTAGAAACTTACCCACCTCTAAATGTACAACATATAATATTAAAAATTACATCCTATAACGAGTGCGCGAATTGAGAATTTCTGATTGTCAATTTCAAGTGAACCATTTGGTGATAGAGGTTATATGCTGACCTCGTCACATGTTTGTTTATTACTGAATATGTGTACAAGTGTCCAAACAAAACATTTTAATTTTAATTATATTAATTTCATTATCATATAGAATTGTTGTTTGTAAATTAAATTATACATTCATATATATTTTTTTAGGAAGAATACAAAGACCACATCTATGATTTTATTTGAAATGTGGAATCAGCCAACAACGTCAATAACACAATCGTGTATAAATTCTATGAAAATTATAATGGTAACTCTCTAAACACAATAACAATATTATCTGTATTATTAATGAATAACATAAATTATTTCGACATTGTTGCGTGGCGGGAGGTGCCATATGCCATATACCACAGAAGATAAATAATAGAACATTATTTATCCAAAGGTTATGGGCATGTATTGGTAAGATTTCTAATTTGGCTTTCTTGTTTTGGTATTAGAATTACTCTATATTGATACTAGAAAGAGCTTCATTCGTAAACAATTTGTAATGACATATTCGGCCTTTAATGTCAATCGGCAATAATTATTTGTATCACAAGGTTGGAAATTGCTATTTTGAAAGTGCGAGTTTATTTTGATAGGACGAGCCATAGGCGAGTCCTACAAATACGAGCACTCGCAAAATAGTTTCCAACCGAGGGATACACAAGATTTTTCGCGCCAACATATATGTAAATATAATAAATAAATTTAATTTATTACTCATTTTCTTAATGACTGGGATTTTTTTTTATGTTGCTAACTTCACAATATTTGAATGTCAATTATGTTTATTTTCCAATATCATAACCAAACATATCTACATATTTTTATTTGTATTTTACACTGCAAAATTCAGTTATAATTACTTACAAATATGTTTAAAATCCATAAATATTCTGTTTTCTTGTATTGTAAATACTCAATTGTAGATATATTGCCATAATATTTTTAAATCAATATAATACTTTGACATTTCTAGCGTCAGAAGCTAGCTAAAATTTGTGAAGTGATGCCAACATATAACCATAAAAAGTTAGCAATTTTTGTCGAAATAGTTCGACAAAAACATGATTTCCGACCGCTTTAGAGATATGTAATTGTGTCAATTTCGGACGGCGGCGCGAAAAAAAGTATAGGTTCCTAAATAAGTATAACAAATCAAGCAACGGCTTGGCAGGTAACATTAAAGACGGATCACTCGATAACGCTAGTTAAACAATGTTGCCCGCATTCAATAGTTGGATGGGTTAGCGCTTTGCGAAACACACCAGCGAATACTGCGTGCCGTTGTCACTCCACGAAAACGTGGATCCGAGGCGGCATATTGAAACTGCTTAATAATAATAAACAAAGTATAACAAATATATAAACGTATACATAAATAAATAGTGTCTTCTATCTGTCGTATTTGTTAGAGCATGCAAAAATCCCCAAATCCGTATCTGGCCTAAAGTCCCAAATCAAGCAGTGATCAGCAAAACATCGCAATTTCAGGAGTATATTAACTTGCTTATCGAACTATAATAATTTCTACGTTGAATTAAATCATGATTGGAGCAATCAAATTCGACATCTACCGCTTCGCGACTGGATTGTCTGATTGTCGCGAATTGTGGATATTTCGCATTTCGCGGGTTGATGTTGGCTGAATGTCCCCTTTGCCCCGCTGCAAATATTTGCTTTGTCAAATTAGTTCCGGTCATAACAGACGACTAAATTAGTTCGAGCCCTAAACAATATGTAGTTAGCTTAATTTTGGGCTAACTCCCACTCTTTTGTCCGGGGAACAAATGCGCGTTTTACTCTTTAATATGATTATTCGGTTGTAATTATTGTCCCCTGTGAAAGAATTTATAATTAGGTATTGTTGTTTCAGTTGAAATTGATGAAATGTGTGTGTTTTCAACTTTATGACACTGGTCGACTAATTTTGTGAACATATAAATAATATATTCTACAACAAGTAATGGAATGGCACATATTCTAAAAAGTTTGTTCGGTTTGCGAGTGTGGGATATGCCTTTCCGTTACTTATTGTAGACTATACTTTCCATAACACTATTTTGAAAGAACAAAACTGTAAAACTCCAGCAGAAAATACAAAACTTTTGAAAACGTCAAACTCGAACGAAGATACTTCATATATCGCGCTAATAGGCAGCTCTGATTCGTCGAATTTATGCCAAACGCGGCATATGGAATGATAGTTCTTCCTAAACAATTTTTAGTAGGGGAATGCGTAGTTTCCAAAACAGTGTTATAGAAACTAATTTATAATATTTACCATGTTTTCTGGACCTAGGCTCACAGTGAGATCTATAAATAACATGTAGTATAAAAAATGTATAGTATATTATAAACCAGGACTGAGAGATACTACGACTGCACGCTGCAGTCAAAGGAGAGAAAAATTGCCACATTTGTTAACCATTTCAATCATTTGATTTTTAGAAAAATAATTTAGAGACAAATTGAACGTTCGTTACTTTTTCGGCTTCGATAACTCAACATGTAATGATATCATTTGCAAATTTCTCATTTCGACCAGTGTACCATAGGCATTACAAAATGTGGCGATAGGTAATACTGATAGTGCCGTTCTCATGGTAATCATTAGTTTCAACAATAAATATTTCTTTCTAAAAAATTCTGACAGAAATGACAGTTTTCGATAATTGTTTTAAATAAATTGTAACCTACAATGACCAAATATATTTTTCTATTTCACGCTCATAAAGTCATTTTTGTGACATTGTTTTGCTCAAAAACAATATGCTACAAAATTGAATTTTGTACAACTGTTTTTGGGGAGATTATTATATGTTAACCTGTCATGCTCTCAAACTTGGAGCTTTAATTGCTCACGTAAAATTATTGCAATTAGTTTTTTATTGAAGTAACAACACAAATATTACAAGGAAAGGTACTTATTTATTTTTAGTCTAATTGACTTTGTGAACGTGAAATAGGAAAAGCAGTATGAAAAACACTTATTACAATTAGGCATTGTTGTTCAATATGCTATTGCGGTCGTGAACTCCTGATGCTCTTTTAATGAACCAGTTACCACCAATTTGGTGACAGGTTATATCAAATTTCCTTAAATCGCATAGTAGTTTGTAATTCTATCTCGACCAGCTTCAAAGCTAAGGCAAGCAAAAAACGAGAACATCCCAACAATTGAAAACATTTGAAACTAAATAAAGTAAGTTTGGTTTCCACAAAAGGCCAATCTATAAAATTCAAAATAAAGAGGATGGGTCACGAAGCAATAAAGCCTGCAACTGAAGCAAAAAATTAAAATACTGAAAGGTGTAGGCTTAGCTGCGGCTGCGGGTCTAGAAGCTTCGGTCTCGAGCCTCGTGCCGCGGGAAGTTGTTCATGCACGTAACACTGAATTAGGCTAAGCCGATTTGCACGGAGCGCTACCGTACGCCGCCTTATACGCCCGGCCCCATCAAAATACTTTACATTCCCAAAGAGCGGCGCCAACATTATAACCGCACGCTATCTACTTGATTCGATATTTATTACAAACCATATATTGGGGTAAGGTGTCTGTATTTGTTTATACATAGCTTACCGTCAGATCTACCATAAAATTTGTACATATTGTTACGTTTGTAACTGACGGGTACACACATATTAATAAACACAAAATAACAACAAATCAATAATAAATTTGGAATATTAGACAAGAAATATTTATTTACACTACTTGTATTCACTATGCAAACGTTTTATTTATTTCCACTTTATTCGATACTGCCTGAACAGCAACAACGTGTCGGTGACGAATGAATCGCTGGATAGGCTAACGAATTATATATCTGTTAAGCTGGCGAGATTTCTCGTAGCTTAGGTCATGGAACAATTCGAGAACTCGCTAGAACGATAAGTCACTGTCGCGTGCTATCTGTCCTGGGCCGTACTGGCCCGTTCTAATATCATCTTGGGGTACATAGCGCTCTACTAATGCATCGGACTGTGGATCGTGCGATCCTCAGTTCGAGTTCTATACCTGACAATTAACAATTTAAATTTACCCCGTGGTTCCTCCTCCACTAACTCCTTTTGGGGGCAAGATTTCATGCGAAAATGTATCACTTAGCGAGATCTGCGTGCAATATATTTAGTTTGTTCTCTGTTGTTTGCCAACACAGAATTGTTTAAGTTATTTAGCTTAATTAATCTAGATTCTATTGTATTATTCAAAATGTAAGGGGAGTAATTGTTATTAATTAAAGTTGTTTTAATAAGATCAATGTTCTAATTGTGTAAATACTCAAACAGATTTTCATACTTGCGTTGATCAATTTCCATCATTTCAAATAATTTTGACATGTTGTTTTTGTTTACATTTATTAGATTGGTTAGGTTTCAATTTAGTGACATTTAGTTTCAAAATTTAGTTAGATTTCTATATTGTTCTTATTGTTGTTATACTTCGAATTTCACGCACTCGAGGGCTAGTTATCAATTTTTGGATCTTTCGCCATCATTAATTTAATCGTTATCGATTCTTGGAAGTGTACACTTCCAACTAAGTTTTATTACAAAATGAAATTATTTAGTGTTAATTTTTTTTATAAAATTAACTTAAACATGTAATTAACTACATTATAAATATATTTGGTAATTTAAATTTAGGTAAGCACACTTAATTGTACTTTTTTTTATAAATATTAATATTGTAAACTTGTAGACCTGAAGATGGCTGTAACCATAGCCGAAACGTCGTCAATGATGATTTAAATTGAAATAAATTTACTTAAAATTATCCAATAAAACATAGTGATTTATTTACTATTTTCCTCAACAATTTTTCGGCTTAATAACCTTCTCCAAAACTATATATACGAGTAGAATGTTCAAAAAGTTCCCGGAACGGTGAAATATTTTGAGAAATACAAATCTAATCAAAAAACAAAAAAACACATGTTTAATATTTTTCAAAAACCTATCTTATATCACCAAGCATGATCCCCCACCGCCATCCCTTGGGGGTGGGATGGGGGACCACTTTGAAATCTTAAATGAGAACCACCATTTTTTTGAAATTTTTTGCGATAGCTGGCGCTGTAAGCCATACCCCCAAGAGTGGCGATGGGGGACGTGCTTGGTAACAATATAGGTTTTTCAAAAATTATAAACACGTGTTTCTTTGTTTTTTGAACACATTATATGTAGATATTTTAAATTAAACATTATAGTAAATTATAATGTACAATTACTAACAATTTAGAAATTATTGCTCTGTATAATGAGAAGGATTATCTTCCACGAACGCAGCTGTTTGCAAATCACTGTTTAATACTAGGTGCTGCCACCTACTCGGTTATATTAATGATACGATGATACTCTATTCTTTTTTTTTTTAGGTCATAGTGGAACAGAGATGGACTGATTTAGTAGAAATGTTCTTCAGAGCTACCACTAGTGGTGTTTTAATTTCGTAGAGCCTAGTTCTTTTTGACATTTGTTTCAGAACGGGGTTTTTTGTTAATAGGTTTTCTGTTTCGATTTTGTATAGTAGTTCATCGCCGTATTATTTATTATTCGTTTTATAAATTATACGGTTTAGTTCATCGATTCTACTCTCTTTTAGAGTAAAAACTTATAATAGTAAATAAAATATACAAGTATTAAAATTGTAACCAAATTAATAACAAAACATAAAAAAAAAAACAAAAATTATAAATAAACCCGCAAAAAATTTGCTGCCTACTTAAATTATTAAAACTTATACACAACAAAATTCCTAGGATAAAACTAGTTCCTATTCTGATTGTAGAAACTACTGCTTAACGTTATAGATAGAGCTCTTTTTTTATATATTTTTTTAGCAGATCTCAATAAAAGATATGCTGTTACCGGCCGTCAAGCAACAGGAGTCGAGAAGGGAGGATGAACCACAGGATCAAAGTTAAAAGTAATGTACAGAATGTCTTAATTTCAATAGCTATTACTATCTTATACAACAAACTCTAAAAGCTACGAATTCCATTATACTGGATTTATAATAACCACTGAGGCGCCATCATAGTTCCAGTAGGGAAAGACAAAAATAAATATTTGACCTCTTAGAATTTATAAGTTTCATGAAAATATGAAGAGCTGAGTTGATTTAGAATAAAATTCAAAAACCGGAAGAGAAAGTTTTTGGACACACAAAACAATAAATTTAATTTTTTTTTAAATAGGATCTGCTGGTAAAAAGTTTCAAATGAAAGATGGTGGCAAAAATATTTCGAATATAAAATTTTTTCTTCAAACGTCATAAAAGTACGTTGTTATGTATTTGTATTCAACAAGCAGAAGTTCAATATTGTCGCCGCCGGCGTAAAAGTGTATCCTTGGCAACACATTTACGCCGGCGGCGGACAAAGTAAAATATTATGAAAAATAGTTAGGTTGTAATTCAATAAATTGACAGTTAAAAATTAAACAAATAAACAAAAATAACAAAACTGCATATTCTACGGCAACTTGAAATGCTAGATAAGACAGAATATTTTTTGAAGTTTTGAGCATTTTATAATATTTATAATTTTATTTTCTATGTTTGAAGAAAAAATAGCATGTGTTATTCGGAGTAAATGTGTCTTTGGGTGCTTCGCATGTAATTGTTCGACTCGCTTCGCTCGTCGTTCAAACTTACATGCTTAGCACCCAAAGTATCACATTTACTCCTAATGACACAATATACTATTATTTTCACTTTTCTTATAAAATTTGATGAGAAACTAAATATATATATATATATATATATATATATATATATATATATATATATATATATATATATATATGTATATATATATATATATATATATATATATATATATACATATATATATATATATATATATATATATATATATATATATATATATATATATATATTGATGCACGGTATCTTGTCGCCTCCGGTATATGGAAAAGGCGACCTGGCCTCCGGGTCTTCCCATTGAGCTACATCGACAAAAAATTTATATATGGGGTGTTGAAATGATAATTAATCCGAATTCCTTGAGAGGGGTAAAGATTTTAAAGTTTTTTTGGGGTCATATATGGGGAGCACTGAAAGTACGCTGTAACCTCCGAAAACCGTATATATGCGTACACCTTGTAGTCGTTGTTGCCTCCGACAATGTTGCCACATTATCGGAGGTCACATAGACACTTCTTTATATGTGTTCTGGATTTTAAATATAAAAACACATACACAATTTACTTCTTTTGATGCCACGATGAATGAAATCTGTTATAAACAGTGAAACCTGTTAGACCAGGTATTCAATTCGTAATATTGTATATTTTTGAGTAATTTAAATTTCTTTCATACATTGTTATTTTGGTTAAATATTTTTTAACTTATCTCTTTAACAGTTCGTCCTAGATAAAAAGTGTAAGAATCTTTTTTTGTGTAAAAAATATTGTGCTTTAATTTTGTATACTTGTTATCGAGTAAATGGTCAAAAACCCGCAAGTCATAAAAATTCCGCCATTTTTAGCAATTTGCGGGAGGTTCCCATGGTCCGATATCCGGAAACTTTTGCTAAGTTGTTCAGCGCATTTTTCTGAACAGGATTCCGTAAAAAAAACTTTTATTGCAATTTCTTTATGTAAAATCGTAGATTTCTTGGACTATTCTTCTGCCATTACTTGTAGACCGTTGACCTGAGAAAAAATTGTTTTATTCAGAAGTTATAGGGAATTTTATTCTATACAACTTTGAATATAACAATTTTTACAGTAAAATGTAGCGGAAACGAAATATTTTTGAAAAAACAAATTTTGGCCGACATTATCCAAGATGGCGGCGTCAGCGGCAACCTTTTGGGTTTACAAATTTCAGGTTAGGTTAGGTTAGGTTAGGTTTGGGTTTACAAATTTCAGGATTTCATTAGGGCCCCAAAATAAACAAAATTGCCAAGTATAAACTTTCACCGACATTTTGCAAGGAAATGTCTTTTTCGTCTCTATTGACTGGACTAACAATGATATGCCCGTAAATATACACGAAATAAAACTATTGTTCGTAAAAAAGTCCATACTGCTTTTTGTAATTGGAAGTTGATTAGACTGAAAAGGCTGTATATTAGTAATGGAAGGGCCTGAATTTTCTGCATTTTAATTCACACTTAATTCTGTTATGCATACTGCTGGCCATAGAAAAGTAGCCACTAAAATTTGTATTTCAATAATCTTATTTACGATAACATACAATGTTCAAGGTTGGCAACACAGAGTGTCAGCTCCAATTGACAACTGACAGATGTACATAACCTATATAATAAATTATTTACAGTTTTTTCTAATTTTAAATTTCAAATAAAATTTAATATGTACTACGTGATAAAAAGTTAAACTTCAGTGCCTTGATATATAAATAACTAATAATTTTGTACCATTTATAAATTTGCGGAAAGTGCACTTCATTTTTATTTTTTATTTTTGAGAACAAATGTTTTCTTAGTATAAAACTGAACCAGTACGTTCCATGGAGCTATTTACCGCATATTTAAATATATACTACTATATATAAATAAATAAAATCAATAATTTCAAACTACGTAAGCAGAAAAATACGCTATGTATATTATATACGAGTAATGTAGATTTTAATTCGACTTTCAGCATAAGCAGATATAAGCAGATGCTTCATTTCAATTCTGATGAATGGCAATATTGCTTGCTTAAAGTGAAGCAATTCGCGGATAAAACGACAGTTTCGTGCTTGTAATTAATCAATCTAATTATCTTCATTACTGCGCCTGATTAATGAAATATACAGCGAAGAAATTTTATCTTACGGTTTCTGCGTAAATATGCATTTGCCTGTTTATTCAAGTTTTTTGCTGCATAAGCTACGTCGATATCGCACTTCGCAGCGAATTAAAACTTGGAATACTCTTTTCACATCTCAAACAGAAAAAGTCGTGTCGGTTTACGTATTCATCAAAGTTGGCGCGAAGTTTGCTCCGCTACGTGGACCGATCGGATTTACCAGACATATTGAACTGACTTAAACAAGACATTTTGATGAAATTATCATGGCATTATTTATGAAATTACTATCACAGACTTGTGATTTCTTTACGGAAAGCAAAGTTGTTGGATGGAGTAAACGAAATACACGAAACAGTCAAATTTTTATAATTTCACTTACGAAATGAAATAGCATAAAATACTGTAAAATATAATTTTTGCCATTTTTTATTTTTAATATATAATATATTATTATTATAATTTGTGTAAAATGCTCTTGTGATTATTAATTTGTATACAGAGTATAGAAATGTGGCAAATAGTGATATTAATATTCTTTTTTGTCGATTGATATTAAAGGTGACACTTTACGGACTGTTAACAGTCTATAAAGTGTCACTTCCATGCCTAGACTGTAAAAATATTTTTCGCGCCGCCGTCCGACATTGACACAATTACATATTTCTAAAGCGGTCGGAAATCATGTTTTTGTCGAACTAGTTCGACAAAAATTGCTAACTTTTAATGGTTATATGTTGGCATCACTTCACTAATTTTAGCTAACTTCTGACGCTAGAAATATCAAAGTATTACATTAACTTAAAAATATTATGGCAATATATCTACAATTGAGTATTTGCAATTCAAGAAACAGAATATTCATAGATTTTAAACATATTTGTAAGGAATTATAATTGAATTTGCAGTGTAAAATCCAAAAAAAAATAAGTTTTTTTTTGGTTATGATATTGGAAAATATAGACAGAATTGACATTCAAATATTGTGGAGTTAGCAACATAAAAAAAATCTTGTCATGAAGAAAATGAGGAACAAGTTAAATTTATTTATTAAATTTACATAAATGTTGGCGCGAAAAATCTTGTGTATCCATCGGTTGGAAACTATTTTGCGAGTGCTCGTATTTGTAGGACTCGCCTACGGCTTGTCCTATCAATATAAACTCGCACTCTCAAGATAGCAGTTTCCAACCTTGTGATACAAATAACTATTACATACCAGCCGCTCAACAAATGCATAATAAGTGGGATAAGTAACCCTCAACAAATGCGTAGCAACCGTCCAACAAACGCTTGGCAACGTAATTTGACAGCCATAACCTTCAAAATATTTATATAAAATAATCACTAAATTCATATTAATTCCAAATTAGCAAAAATATTATGTGTTCAACTCGGCACCAAACAGATTTATAGCTTCGGCAGCATTCATTGACGAGGCGAAGCCTCTGCTGTAAATCTGGTATTTTGGTGCCTAGATAAACAAATATCTATTTTTTTAAATATTTATTGGGTTTTTGTCATTATATCGTAGACAAAATATTGTACACATACGTAAAACGTCTTTAGTCACCCAGGGACTTTAAAACACTCCCTACGCTCGTGTTCTAATTAACCCATTCGACTAAAGACTAGCTTTACGTACTTGTATCGTAAATAACTATTATGAAATGTGTTTGAAATGATTTCATTTTTAAAATAACTCATTAATGAGCTCAGTGAGTAACAACCCGTTGTTAAAAAAATATAAGTACTTCGAATTTAAGTTACAGCAAAATCTATTATCTACCACTTATTTTTGAAATATTTTTTTACATAAAAATTTTAGAAAATTGTACAGCGTACAGCGCTAAAATACTTCCAAAAATATTCAAAAACAGAGGTCGTATAAGTGCAAATCTTTGTGTCAAATTATGACTCAGTCCCCCAATCATTAAAGTTGCCATGCTAATTACATTTGTTTCAATAACATTGAGACCATATTCTTCAAAATAGAGTACAACAGGATCTTTTCTTTCTTACTTATGCACCCTAAACTGCATACAATAGGAAAGCATAGATATTCTTCCATTTACGAAATCATAAAATGAGCAGACATGTAAAAACGATAAATTTTAAGAAACTAGGGAGTGTAGGCCAGGCCAGCTATGAATTTCGCTACGTAATTTGCGTAATGGGGTAGCTCCTTTTCAATTTGGTATCGCAGTCGCGGCTCGCCTGTATGTATGTACATACATACATAGCCTTTATTACACCGCCCCCGACTCCGCCACCGCAGCATGCAAGCTGCATGCACGCCAGACGAGCGCTCGGAACGTTGACGTATGTTCATTCACGTACGTACAACTACGCCATGTTCATATCGTAAGTGATTTTTCTTGAAAATTCTCTTGTTAAATATAGTTGAGTTGATGTATTTGCTCTCTGATTTATGAGAATGCGGAAATTGACTGTGAAGGGTGACTGTGAAATCTAAATTGATATTAATAAAACCACTTCTTTAATTTATTATACACAATGAAGCATAGCATAGTATAACAATAATGTAATACTCATGTGCAGTATCAAATGAAATATTTTAGGCAGAAGAATATAAAGAAGGTTGCAACAAACTTTATTTATCACAATAATCAATAGTTATATCACGAGTGCTAAGAATTTAATCGATTAAATTTGACATGTCTAGCTTATGCAAAAAAATTTGCTTAAAAAATGTTTGAGTACATAATAATTTGAAAAAATCCCAAAACAGCAGGTCGTGGGATATTATCTTAAATTATTATGTACGATAAGACTTTTTTAAAAGCAAAATTTTGTAAATAAGTTAGATATCAAATTTAATCGATTCAATGCTTTAGCACGAGGGGTATATGTCAAGATTATTTCATGAATTCAAAGCATAAACTTTAATATTTGCCGAAGAAATTGTACTAAAACGTTGATTTGGACACATTTTTACATAAATAAATCGGTACACACATAAACAAAAAGCACCATAAATTTATGCTGTTATATTGTAACTATAGCAAATTGATTGTTTTCTTTTTATTTGTTAAATAAATGTTAACAAAATAGCTTGAATTGAATAATTCAGCATGTTTAAAGACAGAGAATACCAGTAAAAGTAAAAAACATGTAAGTATTTTGTTTCTATAATTAATTATCCGGCTAAATTTGCCTTCAAAATGTTCAAAATGTGCATATAAAAGCTAGCTTCAATTTAATCGCGAATAAACAGCATGGTGCTGTTTAATCACTTATTTAAAATGCACAACAATGGAAAATGAGACATTCTGATTGGTCAAATTTGTAAGTGAAATAATACTTGAAATTGTTAATTGTTTTTTCTAAAATTATCGGGGATGGTAACCATAATTATCGTTTTAGGCTTCGGTTTTGGTGATCGTAAAAATAAAATTCATGTTTTGGTTAAGGTACCGGTTTTTATACAACAATCAGTTTCGGGAACCTGTTTTATTAATAGGAAAGGGTTTCGGTATTGTAAATAAGATTAACGAGTATTTTTATATTGATAATTTATATTCTTGTAGGAACATTTAAAAAACAAAGATATATAAACTAAACATTGTTTTTAAATGATTAATGTTGGATCTTGCTAATAAAATATATTCTACTGTCTGTTCACCCATGTTCATAAGTATGTCTAAAATTGTCTAATCCTAAAATATTTTTAATTATTTAAAAAATACTGATTTATACATTTACCTAACATGAAAACGTTTTTCGGTTCCGGTTTTGTATCTGTTTGAAATTTCGGTTCTGGTTTCGATTTCGGTAATGACCTTTTTTAGGTTTTTTCAGTTCACGGTTTTTGTTCCGGTTTCAGGTACCATCCTTGAAAATTATTCATAAACATTTTTACCTCCCGCCTACCTCTTGGTAAGGGAGGTATTATTTTTGGTCAAAAATTGGGTAGTGAATTTTCAATGAATAAGCACGTTTTAGGGTCCCTACAATACGATTTTACTATTTTCGCGATGATGTCTGTATGTATGTATGTATGTATGTATGTGTGTTTGTAGTCTGTGGCAATTTTTTCGTCTCGCATAACTCAAATACTATAATACCAAAAAATAAAATTTTGTGAATTATTGCTTCTTATATTTAAATGAAGAGCTGATTAGATTTTGGATAAAATTGGTCAACCGGAAGTAGCAGTTTACCTGATGCCCTTAACAGTTTTTCGTAAAAAACCCGGTTAAATTTCCTTTTTCAACAATTTATGTAATTTTGAAAATTGAAGAATATTTAATTTTACATGTGTTTTGATTACACTAATTTTATTAATTTTCATTAGATTTGGAGATACTAAAATAGAAGAAATTAGATTTCACAAATCTTGCATTCCTAGTACCTACACTATGGAAACATTTAAAAATTTTCAATTTTTTACGAATTGTGACACATATCATTGTGATTGTGAAGCTGTTTTCTAGTGAAATATATGTCAAAAATTTAAATAAATATACGAAAGAAAATTAAAATTCTCAAATATAAATAGAAAATAAACAAATAAGAAGGTATGTTTCTGTATCATCAAATAGTATTTTGTACCGTTTAAGAGTAGTATTGGGCGGGAGGTTATGTGCTGCCACATCAGATTTTTTTTTTCTAAAAATATTTGTTTTAGATAAACGTTTCTTGTTAACTGTCAAATAAAAGAGTTGAGGGACAAGAAGATAAGGCAAATTGTCACAAATCTTCTTTATCCATAAACGTTGCGATTGGTAATAGATTTTCTAGTAAATTTGAAAACGATTATTGTGGGCTATCAAATAAAACAATGGAAAGACAAAAAGATAGGAAATTTTTAATTGAACGTTCTTTATCACATTCACATTGCGATTGGTACTAGTTTTAAATTAAATTGTTAAATAAAAAGGTTGTTTATTTATTTATTTTTTCATTTATTTATTTTTATCATTTAGTTACATTTATTGTTCTTATTTATTTTGCAGTTTACAGTTTTTTAGGCAGAAAGTTATGTGTTATCGCTGTTAAAACATCAGAAATTTAAGAAACCGATTTAAATGAAAAGAGTTGTACCTTATATTTATTGTCCAATAACTTAAGGCCCCTCATGACGGGAAAGACCATTAGTAGTGTTAATAACTATTTACGAATATTAAAAAAACGAGTTTCATAATTGTAATTTTATTTCGTGAAAAGGAAGTTAGGGGCACGACGTACAGCGGAGTGACCCAGCCCTTCGAACAAAATAAACGACAATTATGAAATGAGTTCTTTTTTATATTTTGCGCCTTTTATGCTCTTTTTAATAAAATATCCAATTCAGGAAATTTTGTGTTACTTTTTTCACATTTCTCTCTCTTTCCTATCTATTCTTCTTCTTACTATTCTTAACTTCTGCTTTTAAATTCAAAATAATTTGTATTTATTTATTTAGCAAAGTGTGATATTTGACATTTCAGTAGAGTTGCCAGGCTTGAAAATACTATAAATTGTTATAGAAGCAAAATATAAGAAGCATTAGAGAATAAATAGTACTTATGTAAGTGTAATAATAATTGTATCTATTGTTGTTGAAACAATTGACTACATCACGACCTACTGGTAATTTTGTGGTTTTGTATAAACCTATATTTAACAAACTGTTTTTAATCTATATGAAATAAAAAAAAAATTAAAATCGTGTAATATCTTAGTTAAACAACCTAAGTCACCCTCAATATATCAACCAAGAATAACAGTGTGATTATTATTATGCAGAGCAGAATGATTTGCAATAGGATATTTCAAGTAGTAATATGGTGGAAGCCGCAACTTTCTAAATTTGCTATCGTTCGATGTGGAAGAGCAAGTATATCTGTAGAGCGCGTTGTAAGTTAGCCATCACATTTACAAATCAGTGTCCGGAGTTCGGAGTTTCTGAGCGCCTGCGGATATGTATAGAGGGTCGCGTCCCGAGGTGACGTGCAGAAACTGCGAGTCATCAATCTCACATCGCACAACTGCCGCGTCCGCGTGACGTCACGCCGCTCACGCAACGCCGGGGACAAATATGACTTGAAATCGAACCGAGAATCTGGAAGGTGCCTCATTACTCTTCATATTTGTTTTACTGCTCAATAGAAACTGTTTTAAATAATAACGCAACAGATAATAAGATAACATCTACAGATAAACGAAGTAAAACTGCTGACTTGAAGTGCTTTCTATTCGTACATAAACTGTGCAAATAAACAAATATTATAAATATATTTCTTTTAATAAACTATTTTCTACAATAATTCTACATATTTTTAAGTAATTTTGGTGTGATAACTATCATCGACAGTTTACATTATATAAACACTACTGAATAAAGTCGCGGTTATATCGTTTTGAACATATTTTCAATGAAGTCTGTTTGTGTGGATGAATTGATAAATATATTTACATAAACGAGCAAACAGAGCAACGAAACCTCATAATTATTATAAGTTTCATGTCAATGGACAAAGCTAATTAATTGGTTACACACACAAAATAATAAATTTAATTTATTTCAAATATAGAATCAGCAGTATTGTTTTAAACAAAGAAACGATGTATAAAACATTGTTTAGAACAAGAAATATATTGAGTGCAGTTGACAGCATATTTTATTAACAACTAGATTGCACACACAAAAAAATTAAATATATCATTACGCCATTTATCTATTTGTAGGTATTTCAGTTTTCAGAGTAAATCTCGATATATAATATATATTTTTCCTCATGACCCAGTCGTCAAACCCATGCCCAAGGTTGTAGGTCCAGTGCAAGCCACAAGACACAGAGATGAAAATTTATCGACAATAGACAAGAACCCAGAGCAAGAAACCGAAAAAAAATCTGTTAAAGGTTAACCGAAATGTGGAACGAAATTTTCTTATCGGTTATAGATCAAAAACCGGTTAAGGGACTACGAAACTGGTTTTTACAAACAGTTAAGTTAACCGGTTTATGAAACTGGTTAATTAATCAGGTTTATCACAACGGATTAAAAAACTAATAGGGAAACCGACATAAACAAGTATGGACCGACATTTGCTGAGTGTTCTACATAGTAGTACGTAGTACCTAGTAGAGGACAGATGGCTTGTCTGCGGTATGCGTTCAAACCTCATAGCGCAGGGTTTTCTGGCCAAATAATGAACTAAATTAACTGGTTTAAATAACCTGTTATTTTTTTTTTATTAATGGTTACCCGTTTCTAAAGAAATATAAATATCGGTTTGGAATACGGTTAAAAATCTCACTTTTATTTAAAATATAACGGTGAGTCGGTTTCTTGTTCTGCAAGAACCCATTTTTTTTTTTTACTATTATTATAAATTTGTACACTTTCCGGTGTTTTGATTAGATATAATTATGTTTATTTTATATCTTGCTAACAAAGTATTTCCATTCCTTTCTGATACTTGCTATCTTCTTGAATGCTAATTTTATTAGTATTTTCTCTATATTATTTTCCCATGATCTTCTTGGTTTTCCTCTTTTCTTCTTTGATTTTATTCTTGCTTTCCACTTTGCTTTAGTTTGCCTGTCGACAGTCATTCTTAGTAAGTAACTGTACCATGTTAATTATTGTTTTTTTTTTTTGTATACTTTCTATATGTAAGTTATTTCTTATGTTATTAGGTATTTCAATTCGGCCGCCTAAACAAGATGTATTTATCTTATGAAAACATATTGGTTGGTACCACATGCTCTGTTTTTGATGTTTTAAGAGAAGTGTTTTAGCCCCGGTTGTAGCACTGTACAATTATTTTATAAAAATATACTTTATAGAAAAGTGGTAAATATTTCTCTGTAACTTCTGTTCAAAGCATATTTATTTAATAAAATAATTTTTTATTATACCTGCATCATAATCCGTGTTTAAAACACGCTACAGCTTTCATAAACGCAAGATTAAAACACGCCGCGTTTTAAAGGTTGCTAAGAAACAATAAAAATAATTACTATTAATATCTGTCAAAACTGTAAACGTAAAGAACAAATGCTCACCAGTCTCCAGGTAAACGATATACGTCAAACGTCACACGCGCAAAATTACGAAATGAATCAAAATCAAATTTTTTTTTCCAGAGTATGATGCGGTATAATAAAAAATAGCGTATGACACACGTGTATAAGTGCTTTTAAAGCACTAGCGACGTTAAAAGCACTCCGCTTTGCGTCGTGCTCTTAAACTCGTCGTACGTGCTTTAAAAGCTTACTTATACACTTGTATCATAATATACTATTACAACATGGTGCATAACACCAAAACCGAGACTAAAACATTTCTTTTAAAACACCCAAAACCAGATCATGTGGTACCCAACCATCAAGTTTAATTTTCATCACATATTTTACAAGCTCGTTTTAAACAAAATGTTTTATATTTGCTATATAATGCTAACAATCAAAACAACATAATTATAATAAATATTGGTAAATACAACTTAAAGTTTTACTTTTAGTCGTTGTGTTTTTAAAATATTTATCTTGTTACTAATAATTTACTATTCAGAATTCTGATGTTTACAGCTCAACAATCCAACTAAGACTAACTTCAATACAATATAAAATATTCTAAAACAACTACAATCTAATCTAACTCTTCATAAAGGGGTATCGTATTGCACCGTGGGGCAATGCAGGTTCCCATGTTCTGAGGCGATATATGTAACTTACATATATAATTTCATATTTACAATTTCACGATTTCCCAATTTCAGAAAATAGTTAATGTTCCCGTTGGCATTAACGTTGTTTCATATACAAGCAAAATTGAGGTTCCGTGCCTAGATACTCCAAAGAACTATTATTTTATACTCTGATATAGATTTAATTTATGTTATTTGAAAAAATTAGGATTCGTGCAGAGTGTATAATAAATTAGTTTTCGTGTCCTTTCAGAAATAATTCATGAATTACTTGGAAATAAATAAATATAAATACACTGTTTCACTTACTTATAAAGTAACATTTCTTTTCTTCATAATATACCGAGGTATTTTCATAACATAAAGTGAAAGAAAATTATATGTATTCTTTTGAAAAACAACCAACAATGAAAACTATCATAATATTCATTATTTCTGTATTATAAAAGTAAGGATTCCTATACACTGCGAATAATTTCCACAAAAGCCTGGAATATACGACTGTTTCCAGCAACATGAAGTCTAATTAATTTACGAATAGAAAACAGCGGCGCGGACAAGTTACTTGTGCGTGTTTCACACTAATTAAAACGAATCTCTAAGCACAAGTATCAAGTATTTTTAACTGTTCATTCATTACTTCATTACATTAACATTACATTTCAATTTATAAATAGAACAACATTATTTCTATATATTTACATAGATTTTTTTTACTATTTTCTACTAATGCGAACATGCTTCCCGTTACCATTTATGAGATATCTATAAAAAAATTATATTTCATAAAACCTAAATATTTGGTGTGACTTTCGATCAAAATTCCTTCTTCAGATATTTGTATACCAGGTTCTAATATCGTTAATTTTGTCAAAATTTTTATTGCTAGAGTCAAGAGTGCAGAAATCGCGTCAAAATTATGAGTAACTTGTATTAAGTGTAAGTATTACTGATGGACAAAATTTCTTATTTCTATGACAGAGTAAGTGGATGTGTATAATGAATAAATATACATACGATTACTTTTATATTGATATAATAGACAAAACAAATATACAGCGTGTTTAAATAAGATGGCTCATTAATGGTAACTTTTATATTTGAAGAGGTGCGAGGTCTATTCATGCACAAAATTATGTTGTTTTTTTTTAAATAAGAAAATTGATAAATACAAAAAATTGAGCAACCTGACGCGAAGTAAGCATTTCGCTGCCGCAATACAGACCGCAACCGCGGCTGTTGTTATGGTAACGGCCACGAAATCCAAAATGATTGTATTTACCGTATTTCACGGCAGTTACCATTAATAATGGCCGCGATATAGGGTAAAAAACAATCATTGCCACTTTAAAAGACAACTTTCTATTTAAAATTAATAAAATTTTAATTACATATTTTTTACGGTTGCACAAAAAATAGTGTGTACGTACACTTTGTCCGCGAAATCCTTTAGCATCCTCGAGATTGTCCTCCCTCGGTCGCAAGCGGCCTCGGTGACAATTTTTCGCGGCCTTGGTATATAAATTATCAACGTTGCCAAAATATGGGATAAAATATATGTATATTTTATAAATGGAACGATCAAATTGTTAATCTATTATTAGAGAGAAAAATTTTTCTCTTTTCAATATGGTAATGTTGTTTAGGTACCTATATTTTTCCAAATAAACGAATTATTTGCGTTTAAACATAAATTTTTTGAAAACTTATACAGATTACCTATTGCCAAATATGTTATGGAAACAATTGTTTTATTAAAAACTTATTATTTTGTTGACATACCTATTTTACATTAATAACAAAATAATTAGAGCAAATATTTAAATTGTTATTTCATGCTAGGTAAGCTGAAAAAACAGTGTACTACATTTTATTTTTAAACATAAATAATTCGTTTATTTTAAAATATATAGGTACTCAACATTACCACATTCAAATAAGAAAAATATACTCTCTCTCTCTCTCTTCCTCTAATAAAAGAATAAGGAATTGTACATAATAACATTACCTTATTGAAAATAGAAAAAAATCTCTTCAATATAAAAATAAAAAAATATGTGCTTCTACTGTATATTTTTATAATTAAGTAATTTTAATAACCGCGCTTTTACGAATACTGCAGATATCAATGGTAATTTAACATAAGTATTGCGTGTGTAGAAAAATTAATATTTGCAGACACAGCCGATGATGACACGATCAATTTGATGACAACAGTTTTTACTTTTTTAAAAAGGACAGTTTTTGTCGGTCGGAGGGAGAGTTCTGTTTTAGATTCTGAATAGTTCTGAATAAGGAATATCGTTCGTTTTTAATGTATTGATAACTGTAACTATTTAACATATTTATGCGTTCGTGTTAACTGTTTTGTTGTTTGGTGTAAATCTTTTTAATATTTTATTAAAATAATCTTTTCATCACCCTTAAAATGTGTTTTATTATTTTATACATTTGCAACGTCGAATTTGAAATGGCACAATTTTGCTCATTTAAACAACTTCATACCTCTTATAATACAAAAGTTACCAACGGTAACCAAACTATTGAAACATCCTTTACCTATAAATTAATGTTTTAAAAATCTTTAAATTAATGCAGAGGGTTTTTTCTCTTCAACTTTTCTACTCGAGACTGAAATTTTTAAAACAAGAATTAATATTGCTAAATTTTTTATAATTGTTTTGTTTGGTAATTAAATAAATACAAAATAAATAAATTTAAAAATTAAAACAGTAACATAATGCGATTATTTTCACGGTTTTAATCTTTCTCTCACTATGTTTAAGCAAAAAAAACAAGCATCCAATTATATTTATTTTATTCGACGTATTTCTAATTTAATAAACACTATTGTAGTTATTTAACAGGGACGGATCTTATTCATAACCCAGATTCGAAGCCGAGCAGCTCTGCAGAAACGGTACCAGAACACCACTAGAGGCGGTACTTCTTTTTATTATTTTCTTTTAGGAGTAGGTATATATTAAATTTTGCTCCAAGCTCCCGAGAGGCACTTCCTCTTAGTTTACCTGTATATATTTTATTGGTTGAACAGTGCAACGAGCCATACGTGTTATTTTGTAAGCATATAAATTGTTCTTTACCGTGAGTCATACGACATGAAGTTAACTACATAATTTCTTTGAAAGAAAACATTAGTATTACTCAAAAAGGAATTCAATATGTATTGTACATATTTCTGTTTCCAAAGAATTTAAGTTCTGTAATCACTTAGTTTCTACTCTGAGACTAAAATAGTTCGCTAATAGCTGATTCAAGTGTTGTAATAGTACAGTACATTTCATATTTTTTAGGTTGGTATCTATGATGAAATATCATAATATAAAAAATATAAAATGTCTAACTTCGCTAAATAAACAAACATGAACGATTGTAAGGATTTTATTTTGTACAAATCCACCAGGGGTGACCATCTTTTGTGTACATAAGATCTACTTTTTATCTTAAAAATGTGTCGCGATCGACTTGTTTTAATAAGGGCCGTTTACGTTGGAAGGGAAAGGTGTGAAATACATACTATGTATTTCAGGGGAATACACCTCATACTGAAACACCATGTCTATACCTACGTAAAAAACAATATTTATTAATTAACTCGGTAGACGTATTTCCAAAAATCTTCCTCAAATTTTCTGGCTTGTAAGATTAAATAAGTTTGTAAAATTATAATTTTATTTTCTAATGCCCTTTGTTTTATTAGAAATAATTCTGAATTTTTTGGCTAATGCGTTTCACACTTAAATTTTTAATAATTAATTGAAACATTTTTTAGAAATTCTAACACGGAAAAACTTAGATTCACTGTTTAAGAAAACATTCTATATATTTTTTTAAATTCATATATAATAATAATTATACAGAAATTACGACACGTCTATTCATGCAACATTTTGTTGTGGAGACGAGACCCTCGACCCAAGATATCGCGAGCGATTGACCAAAGTTGGCTCCGTCATGTTGGCCATCATAGTCTACACTCATTTTTACTGCAAATAAATTCATAGTTTTATATTGAAACAAATAAATTTTGAGTTCTGTTAACACAAACTTTCCTAAATTTTGAAACAACGCGCTTATATATGGGTATATGACAGGTCAAAACTTTCGGTAGTGAATTTTGAATAGATACGCACACTAGAATACAATTTAACTGTTTTTGTAATGACGTCTGTATTTATCGTTTACGATAACTCGAAATATAATGAAGATATCTTGTGATACCTTTAATTTACTTGTTCGTTACAAGATTTCGGTAGCAATCTATCAACCGGAAATAGTAATATATTTGAAGGCCTATTATATGTTTTTGTTACATTCAACAAATAAACTATTTGTGTTAAAAACCTTTTCTCTATATTATGCCGTTTAAAAATTGTATATGCGGGAGTTTTGTGTTGGGTACATCAAATTAGTTAAATGGTTAGGATAAAGGTGCAACGTAGAAATCATAAAGTGAAGATATCATTTTATAATAGTCGGTTATTTTGTACGAAGGGTTGGGTTACGACGCGCAGCGAACTTTCCTTTCACAAAATAATACGACAATTATTATGTGCTACAAATTTTTTTTTGCTTATTTTTCAGTATTGAATGTAATAGAAGTAAAATTAATGTGCTGAAGACCTGAAATTATACTCGAAACGAGCTTTGTAAAAATAATATTTGTATGATAATGAATGAATGATTATAAAACTTTGACTCATTGGTTGTAAAAGTATACAGAATACATAACAAATTACAATAAATTTTTTATACATTTTTCTTTTGAAAACTCACTGTGTGATTCTTTCTTGGAACTTTGGTGCATTTCTTTTACTTTTTTAATACGAACTTTATAGCGTATGTTTCACCTGAATACAAATTTATATTTAATTTTAAATACGAAACAATGCAGGATAACGGAGTAATAACTATAAAGAGCGACAGTTTTATTAATAACACAACCTATCTTAAGTGATCAAACAGCTAGTAAATAGTTGATCAAGATAAATAAAAATTATATTACGTTAACAATACACAATAAGATTTACTTTGCTATCTAATCTAACACGAAAGTGGTTAAGCTAAACTATTTCACTTTTTGTATTTGTTTTTAAAATTTCGTAATTATTAATAATATTTGATTTTGCAATTATACATCTTTACAATAAAATATTTAATTCAATATTTATTTTTGAATAATATTTATTATTAATTGTAAGGAAATTTTCAAAATTTTAGCGAACTATTTTTTTTTTAATATAAATGGTTCCACTTTTTTTTTCAATTACATACAATCTTTATAAATAACTGTAACAGTGTTTTATTTTTATCGTAATTTCTAAAAGTACAAGATATTTTTCTTCGTTGCACTGTAACTATCACAATTACATTAAATTAACATAATTTTCATTTTGCATTTTTCAAATTTTGTATTTGTTCTACGTGGTATAGAAATATATTGTTGAAATCAAAAAAGAATACTGAATCGAATAAGCAACTATGCAATAGGTTCCCATTTAAATAATAGTTTAAAAAATAATATAAAAATTGTTCGCCAGTTTAACCAACATCGTAACTCTTATACTTCTCGAAATAACGGTGCGCCAATTAAATTGAACACCCAATAATTAGATATACTGTATAATTTTGTTCCTTACAGCTGTTATGTATAAATATTCATATAAAAATTTTGTAATAGTTTTCAAACAAAATGAATCACATAATTTTTTGGTGGAGGCGCCCGTTGGCATTTTTCTTTTTAATCGTATATTTATGAACCGTTAGCACTTTCTATACAAATATTACATCTCAAAATTATGTTTATCTAACCAATATATGTACACATCTTTATTTAAACCTGATTATTCCATCTGTATATGAACCGAAGCATAATAATTGATATATTATAACATGTTACCATTTTACTAAAATATATTTGCTTATGAACACAATACGGCTTGGGTTTTTGGAACTTGAATATATTAATAGAATGTGAGTGAAGCGAGTTTTTCCTAAATGTAAATTTTTAATAATAATCATGAATGACTAATACTGAACTATTAAAAAAATAATGTTCATTATAGTGTTTGAATAATATTTTTGTACCTGTATTAGGAGTGTCGGTGAAGATGACGTGCAGGTCCTCAATGCGGGATCCTCGTGTCACTGGGCACCCCCGCCAGCACGGGCGCCGGGGCCTCCATCACACACACACTGTCCACCTGAAGAGGTCACGCTCACGGAGACACACACAGTCACACGGTCACGTCACTGCCTTGCTCACTGCAGGTCCGCGTGTCGCGTGTCCGAAGGGATTCGCTCTCCGCACCGTCGTGGTCCGCCGGCGACTGGCGCTGCGCTGGCGGCGCGGCCCCGGCCCCGGCCCGGCATCGATCCGCTCCTGCGCGAGGCGTCCCGGCGCCTAACACACCACCACACCTGCCTCAAGACATCATCCATCCACCCAGCTGCTGCTCCTCATATGCACTGCCGAAAAACAGATTACATTTCTATAAATGTTACACAATCATACTCAACTCTTTAGGTTTAGATCATCTTAAAGCTATTCTTATTAAATACATTGTAAATATGCACTAACTTATAGCGTTTATCATGAAGTTCATGATGCATCTTAAGAGCAGATCTACTCACAATCTTATGTTAAAATCGCTATTACTGAAGATCAAGTTATCTTCATGAAATTTGTATATACATCATGCACCATACATAACGTTCTTATTTAATGGTTTGAACAGACAATATCATTCTGGTGGTGTCTATCGGACCTCATTTATTTTAAATCTGTGGAATGAAAATAAAAGTAGTTCAGTCTCTGAGATGGCTACAGAACTTTTCTGATTGGTAGAATTTATTTTATTATGAACATAATTTGAGCAATTGCCAATAAAAATATCGTCTAAATAATATAGAGAAAGGAACCACAACTGTAAATTACATAAGTGAGGATCTCATAATCAGGACGTAGAAAATTATTTACAGAATAATTTAACAAATTGATTAAAATAAATAATACGTATTGACCGGGAGATGCGGATATTCGCAGGTGCAAGGACTGGGTAGCTGGAAACGTGAATGTATCTAGAGATGCTTTGATGAATATGTTATGAATAGGAAATGGTGTGTTCGTGCTCATATTGATGTATAATTCTGAATGTTATGTGTGTAAAGAGGTATTATTTAACATGTAAAACATCTATGACCGGCTGACTATCAACAGAATATCTGCCTTAAAACTAAGATAAACAATTTTCATAATAAATATTTATTTTAATATGTTTATTTCACTCATTACAAATGTGAACAATCAGAATGACTCATGTTATGCATTTTAGATAAGTGATTAAACAACACCATACTGTTTAATCGCGAAAATTGAAGCTAGCTTTTATAATGCAAATTTTGAACATTATGGAGGCATATTTAGCCGGAAAATTAGTTGTAGAAGCAAGATACTTACATGTTTTTTACGTTTACAGGTATTTTATATCTTACAACATGCTGAACTATTCAATTCAAGCTATTTTTATTTATTAATTTTTGACATACCGGGTGTATATTGAAAAGTGAAACATACGTTTAACACGGTAAATCAGTTTTTCCGTTCGCATTGCTTTCCTAATTATTTTAGACAAAAATGTTTCAAATAAATGTTATTAAGCATAAAATTCTACTTTCGGATCAGTAAACAAAATTCATTTTGATTGCTTCATAACTGCAGAAATTAAATTAGAAAATTCACGGAATTGCGAATTTATAGTAGCAGCCATGGAATTAAAAACAAGAGATGAACAAATGCATAACGTTTTAAACGTCAATGTCAAAATAATAGATTGTCAAAATCATTTATACGTACATACTTAAATTATTTTCTAAATAAAAATGTAAAAATAATAATAAAGCATAATGTTTATTTTAAGAATAATAAATATTTTAGGTAGGTTGTTATAAATATGTAACAAATTATTTAATATAACAAATAAAATTAAAAAAAAAAAATCAGTAAGAAACTAAATATTCTTAAATTATAATAGATGTTCAAATAGTCCACCGTTATGAGCTAAACAATAACCAAATCTGTTGTAGAAGCTTTGTCGAGCATTCCTTAATTGTCGAATATTTATTTCCTAGAATTCTTGTGTTATAGCGTTTTTAAGTTCTTCTGCATTCTGATATCTTTTTTGATAAACATTAGTTAGTAAGAAAAACAAACAATTTGCTATAGTTACAATATAACAACAAAATTTCATGGTGCTTTTTGTTTATGTGTATTTATGTGAAAATGTGTCAAAATCAACGTTTTAGTACAATTTCTTCGGCAAGTATGAAAGTTTATGTATGAATTCATGAAATAATCTTGACATATACCCCTCGTGTTAAAGAATTTAATCGATTAAATTTGATGTCTAGCTTATTTTAAAACTTTTGCTTTTAAACAAATGTTATCGTACATAATAATTTAAGATAAAATCCCTCGACCTGCGGTCTCGTGATTTTTTCTAATTATTATGTACTCAAACATTTTTTAAGCAAAATTTTTTGCATAAGCTAGACATGTCAAATTTAATCGATTAAATTCTTAGCACTCATGATATAATTATTGATTAAAATATCGTGAAATACGAATATCTATATATTACATGCGGATTCTGAGCAATTTTCGTATTTACACTTTCGCTATAATTGAATATTTAAGAAATTTCAGGGAAGAAAAAATAGTATTAAAACCTCTATATGTAACATTTCAATTACATACCCGGTATAAAATGTTACTGAAGGGTGGTCCATGTAATGTTAAATACAGATGTCATTTATCGAATTCGAAGATTTTTGGTTCCCATCATAGACAACAACAAAAATAACACAAAAAAATTATATTGCTCCTCATACTCTAACAGCTTTGAGAGTTTGATAATTTATAATCAATATACAAAGAAATATTTGGAAATCGAATAGTTACATTTACTTATACTTTAAAGTAAATATGAAAGTATAGTCAAAGCAATTATTGATAAGTTAAATATAAATAATAAAGCTTTCAGCTTAAGCCCCCTTTAAAGTGTTATATCTCACAATCATCTTGTAAATAAAAATGGCTTGTTCAAGTCGTAATGAAAACGTTTACTAAACGCCTCGAAGAGAGCAGCCGTGGAGTCGGGTGAAAGAAAGTCATTAATTTACGTACTGCACTTTGTTTTCAAGAATTAAAATAAGATACATCAGACTTAAATTGCATTTGCAAGATTTCCTCTCCTGACTAATTTTCTTAGTTTCAAATGCTTACTTCTCTTTTTCGTCATTAAGTGAAGCATATTGTAAGGAGCCTGGAAAAGCTATCATGTTGAACATGTTGCTGTGAAAACTGTAGCTTTATATTACATAAATGGTATTTTCATTTAAAGTTATGCTTATTTAATAAACTGGTACAGTAATTTAACATTATCTTATAATCATATGCATCTTAATTCAACAATAAATTCCAACTTTTTGTTACGAATTGAAATGAATATATTTCAATACTTTTTTTTATTTATTAAAACTGGCTTACATGTTTTATAAGAAATGTCAAAAAAATAAAATACCTATGTAATTTTTTTTTCACACACTTATAATACAGTGTGTTTCAATTTAGTGGTTAATTATTCAGATCTCAAGAACTACAAGAGCTACGACTTTGTTTAAATTAGATAAAACTTGTCACACTAGTAGGCCATTTCCCAAAAAAATGGCATAAATAAAAAATGGACAAAAAACGTATATTCGTTAATTTGTTTCAGTTGTAAATAATTTCGAAATTTTGAGAAAAAACATTTTTTTCGCGATCGCCCAGAAATTGAGCTGTTTCTGATCGCTTTTTAGCCCGGAAAATTGGCTATAAGGGAAGGGAAAGCAATGTTTCCATAGTGATCAGTTATTTATTTATTTATTTTTCATTCATGTGTCAAATATTGCCATTTTTTCAGGATCGCAAAAAAAAAAATTTGTATCCAACATGACCTGAAGGTATCACTTTCTGGTCTTGTTCCGTAAATTACTATTAATTGAAACAGATATATATATATATATATATATATATATATATATATATATATATATATATATATATTTACTTTCTAACAAAGGCGAAAGAAAAATATATTTTTCTGTAGCTCTTACTCAAGATATGACAACTTATTTTTTTTAAATGAAAACAACAGTAAAAATATCATAGTAAAATGGTTTTTCTTCAAACGTCATAATAGTACGTTGTTATGTATTTGTATTCAACAAGCAGAAGTTCAATATTGTCGCCGCCGACGTAAAAGTGCATCCTTGGCAATACATTTACGCCGGCGGCGGACAAAGTAAAATAGTATGAAAAATAGTTACGTTGTAATTCAATAATTTGACAGTTAAAAATTAAACAAATAAACAAAAATAACAAAACAGCATATTCTACGGCAAATTGAAATGCTAGATAAGACAGAATATTTTTTGAAGTTTTGAGCATTTTATAATATTTATAATTTTATTTTCTATGTTTGAAGAAAAAATAGCATGTGTTATTCGGAGTAAATGTGTCTTTGGGTGCTTCGCATGTAATTGTTCGACTCGCTTCGCTCGTCGTTCAAACTTACATGCTCAGCACCCAAAATATCACATTTACTCCTATGACACAATATACTATTATTTTGTAGGTACTTTTTAGTGATGGGTTGATTAACTCTACCACACCTAATAGTAAATTATTTGATTTATTCTGAAATTATCTATTAGGTTGACTGAAGCATAAAGCTATTAGTAATTTTATTCATTACTATTTATTAGTTCCAAATAGTTGATTGCGTCGTTATAATATAAATTGGGTATTTTACTTTTTTTTAATCAATCTTCACCACTAATTTGGTTTAAAAGTTATGTAATCTTTATCGCTTCTACTTCAACTGATAATGATAAATATTTAGATATTTTCTTTATTTACTTATGGCTTAGAAGTTGGAATTAATATTTAGATAAAATTTTGCTTGACCAAAGTTCTAGTCTTTCAAATTAATAAAATAGATACTTTTACAAGAGTTTCATAGAAGAGTCATACTTTTTTATCTTAATTAAAAATTGTTGTTTGTATTGTGCTTCATAATAGATGGTTTCAGTATTGTTGAATATGCAAATGTGGCATATAATTTTATTCTGAATAGTTCTATATATTTGTTCAATACAAAAAATTGGTATAGTTTTGAGAAAATCATATAGGTATATTTTGAAGAAAACTAATTTATAATTATAAAAGTTTAACTTTTAGGTTACAAACACATGTACAGTAAATAATAAATTCCACTTATATATATATATATATATATATATATATATATATATATATATATATATATATCAGTGATATTTTCGCCTTACTTCATGAAGTATGATTCCCCTAACATATATCAAGGTTATCGTTTAGCCAAAATTATATTTATATTATATACTCCTTGTGTGATATAGAATTCCATTGTAGAATGTGACATATTCACAAATAAGCACTATTAAAACAAAATAAGTATATCATGCGTTTCTAAATATGGCATTTACTCTGCCGAATATAAAAGCTAATTTTTAAAAAAATATTCAAAAACCGATTTTAATTTCCTTTATTTCCACTTTTGTGTAAAATAAACCGTTTGCTCAAAATTGGAAACATTGATTTCTTTTATTTTGAAACGTGATTTCTGCTGCCATCTATTACAGAATATCTGAACTATATTCTTACATAAATTTGTTGAAA
The DNA here is from genome assembly GCA_963942605.1 of Poecilus cupreus. Taxonomy (NCBI): domain Eukaryota; kingdom Metazoa; phylum Arthropoda; class Insecta; order Coleoptera; family Carabidae; genus Poecilus; species Poecilus cupreus. Next base: position 24,322,967 of record OZ012718.1, read on the forward strand.
AATACAATGTTACAAATAAAAATCATTCGTACTAATGATATTAATACTTCATATAAAGTCAAATAAATGTTTAACAACATTAATATTAATTGCATGCTGTTGTATTTTCCAGAAATAGATTATGAAGACATTGATGACTAAATATTATTTCCAAACTCTCTTCACTTAAGCTTTAGCCATTTGGAAAAATTTCTTCAAGTTCTGGAAAATGAAATCATTCGGCACGGCTCTAAATTCAGCTCTGCAACTGACGGTGCATCATCAGTTGTTAACCATTCTTGGCTCCTATTCGCCCTACACGTCAGCATATACCTACACATATGTCAATACATATTCAGTTCACTGTAAATATTTCCATTTATTCATTGGTACTTACATATTGTTATCATGTTTGTAGGTTCGTCACGATCTTAGAGACCATTTTGCGGTAGTTTTCATCAGGAACATGGTCACCGAACGAAATGATATTCAAGTCTGCTGCGTGTAAGTGCAGAATGACGCATTAATTTTGAAATTTTAAAATATTGGTTCCCCTAATTTTTCTCAGCAAACAGTTGAATAGTAAAAAAAAATTATTCTGAAAAGTGAAAATTGTTGTTCTCAATTTATTTGTATCTTAAATTCTGTTATTTTTAAGAATATTTTTAGGAAAAATAACAGAAATAATAACGCAACGGCTATGGCAGATATTTCTGAAGCCTGTTATCTCGATAACGCAAGTTTAGCCCCAATGCCCACGGTTAGTAGTTGGATGGGTGACCATTTTGTGAAAAAACCTATACCAGCGAGCACTGCGTACCGAGGCAGCATATAACCTCAGCAGTTGAAACCGCCTAAATAATATAAAAAAATTAATAATAAAATAATAAAAATCACTAATTTAAATATTTCATTTGACCCGAAGATATTGGCTTGTATCACGAACACTGTTTTTTATACAAAATATAGAAAAAAGTTTGAAATAAAAATTTTAGGTACCTAATTGGCCTTCAAATAATCTACCGCTTACTGTTGATGAATTGTTCCCAAAATCTAATCTATTCGTAACATAAACATAATACCTCCCTTACATATATGTATGTGCGGGAGGTAAAACTAATAGAATTTAAGATATATCGTAAATATGGCTCAAACAATTTACCTTTGTATGATTTTAACTAGGCCAAATGATATAATTCTGGGCTCGAAAAAAAAATTGAAAATAGCCCAAAGTTCAAAATGGAAATAAATAACATAACTAATAATTATTTTAAAGATTACAAAATAATAACTTTTCATTGCCGGTATAATACTAAAACCAAAAATTTTCCAGCAGGTTCCAAAATTGCCACTGAATTCACAACACACGTCGGTTTATTGAGATCCCGCAAAACTAACAACACCACCATTCTACATCTGTGAAGAAGTGTTGAAGATATATTTAATGTAGAAGCTCTGAATGTACACGGTGTTACATTTATCACGATAATGTTTTGTACATGTTCGTTTACGAGCACGTACAAGCCTTTTCTCACACATGAACATCAAATTGTAGAAAAAGCAATACGAAAAACTTAACAAGAATCTGAAAACACTCCCGCTCAGTTATTTGTTTTCAAATCAAACAGTCCCAACAATTTTATTTATTTATTATAATATTATTATACGATTATGAATTTAGAATAGAATAGAATATATTTATTTAGCTTCGTGCTAGTTACAACAATACAATAATAATTTTTTTTTATTTGTTCATTTATTTCTGTTTTTTTTTTTCGAATATGAACAAAAATCTGCCAAATAATAACATAACGTAAAATGATCCTGTATTCGTTTTGAAGAAAACTACCTACCATTTAGGATTAGGCTTCAGATTTTTAAAATGCATTAAACACAACAAAATTAAACCTTAATTTCTCAACTGTGTTTTATACCGTGTGTCTGTCTTAAAGGTGTACATAGGAGATTAACATGGGAAATCAGTTTTTTGCGTGCTGTTGCTCGGTGTTCTATCGGACAACAATGGTTGTAGTACCAATCGAAAGATATCATTTTTCTGAATCAAACGATGTAAAATACACTACTATTTAGTAGTAATTTAGTTCCGTAAATTAATTTTTAAATTTTGAGAATTCTCCGGTTTATTCAATTTTTATCGTAAATAAATATAGTCACCTATGACTGTTTTGTTTTGATTTCTGTCAAACTATTTATTTGACGTTTCTGACTTTTGGACTTGTTTAAGACAATTTGTAAAAATATGGCTAGTTATACTACTGAAGAGCGTATTTTTATAGTAAAACTATTTTTTGGAGGAAATAGTTAGTTCAAAGTGCGAGATCTATTTTCTATTAAGTTTATGAATCGACCGAATCCAAGTGTAACCACAAATGCCAGTATCCATGAAAAATACACTTGAGCTTAGTAATTGCAATTTAGGAAAAGCAGAAGAACGTGCTTTATTGGAAGAAAGGGTTTTAGGAATGATAAATGTAGGTCCTTCGTATAGCACTAGATTTTTTGGAAATGAATTGGGTGTACATCGTTCAAATTTTGAAAAAAAAAGTTATTATTCCTACAAAATGCACTGCAATCAAGAACTTTTTCCATTTAACGAAGAAAGTGGAAGAGTATTTTATGAAGATATACCAAACAGAGCTAAAATATATATGAAATTCTTTGTCATCGATTTAAAAAACTTAACTCTTAATAAATTAATATTATTTAAAGAAAACTGGTTTTTAGACTTTTATTTATCTTTACGCAAAAATTATAGTAATACGCTTGTCATAACTGTAAATAACCATATTTTATACATTGACAGAAACGTCAAATAAATCACTTAAAAGAAATCAAAACAAAACAGTTATAGGTAACTACATTTATTTTCGATAAAAACTGAATAAATTGGAGGATTTTCAAAATTTAAAAATTAATTTACGGAAGTAAATTACTTCTAAATTGTAATGTATTTTACATCATTAGATTCAGAAAAATGATATCTTTCGATTGGTACTACAGTCATTGTTGTCCGGTTGAACACCGAGCAACAGCACGCAAAAAACTGATTTCCCATGTTAATCTCCTATGTACACCTTTAAGACAGACACACGGTATGTCCTTCATTCAAAAACTACAAATTGAAAGTAAATTTAACACTCACCGCATCCATTTTACAACAATATTTGATTATGAACACAATTAAATAAATTTATCATATTTGTTTGTATAAGAAAGTAGTGTGGTGGCCACACAAATTTTTTATTATTACAATATCAAACTCAGTTAAAGTAGGTACCAATTTTATTGTCAGTTCCAATATTTTCTTCTTTCCTTTGATGTGTACCACTTCAAATGAAATGTTCATTCTCGTATGACCGCACCAGAAGCAAATATTCCGATTCGGGATCAAACAGATAGGATTTTTTCATAAATACACACCGTAACGCCTGTAGGTACTTTATTTAATACCTACAGAGAATACCGGACAAAAATATATTGCTGTGAAGAAAACTAAAATTCAGGAAAAAGTAATATTGGTGAAAAATCATTACAACAGCGTTAAATACAGGGTGTTTCAGGACTAGTGTAACAAACTTTAACAGCTTATTCTTGAGGTCATTTTGAGCCAAAAATGTCATATGAATATAGGTCCTACTCCTTCTAGTTACCAGAATACAAGAGGTTGAAGTTCTGTAAATAACACGAAATTTTCTATTTTTTGTAATCAAGGTACTTTCGGAAAACAAGAGTTTTATTGAAAAGTCATACCTTATTTGTCTAAATTAAAACTTGTACTTTTAATTGTATTTTTGTTTCATAATGGATAGTTATTGTACTGCTGAATATGCAGATATGATTTTTATTTATGGATTATGTAATGGTAATACCCGTTACGCGTCTAGAGAATACCAAGACAGATACCCAAACAGACGCCAACCTTTCCCATGTTGTTGTTATGTTCTGTGTTTCGAATTTATTTATTTGTCTATTTAATTGTGTCATTGTGTGTTTTGTTCTCTAAATTGTATTCGTTAATATTAATAAATAAAATTAATTAAGACAAATAAGGTATGACTTTTCAATAAAACTCTTGTTTTCCGAAAGTACCTGGATTACAAAAATTAGAAAATTTCGTGTTATTTGTAGAACTTCAACCTCTTGTATTTTGGTAACTAGAAGGAATAGGACATATGTTCTTATGTCATTTTTGGCTCAAAATGACCTCAGGAATAAGCTGTTAAAGTTTGTTACACTAGTCCTGAAACACCCTGTATATGAACATTACACATTCATCATAATTTTGATAATTAGGGTTATCAACTTCATCCTTTGAAATACTAGATTTAATCAAATCAAATGAAAATTAAAAATATAAGTCTCGCAGCGCCATGACGGGTGAAATCTAAAATTGTTAAGCTGCATGATGTTCTGCATCAGCGCGCTAGTGGCGGCGCTAGGGACGCGAAGGGAGCATTACACGCGTGATCTCTTCCATATAAACCTACACACGTGATAATTCCACGGGGTGTTACGTTTTATGCTCCATCTGACGAGACGAACAGAGAGAAGCGACGTACCAACCACCACGTTACGTAGTATCGCTACGTTCTTATGTTGCGGTGTGGAGCTGGGAGCACTGTTGAATTTACTATTTTAGTGCAAGGTAAATGTGATTATGGTTGGGAGGAATTAAAAAGTAATGCGTGTACAATAAAATATGCTGTAGCACGGCGGGCTGAGGACTGAACTAAAGGGTTTACAAACAAATAACACAAACGTTATTAAAGGTGATAAAAAATTCTATTTAATTAATGATAAAACGGGGAATTGAACAGTTAGACGTAAAAGACGTCTGCTCTGTTCAAAAATCTAAAACTAACTCCCTGTCTTGTGCTGGCCAAACATACGCATCTACCCCATAAACGGGTACGCGGGGCAGGGAAGGAAACGTTTCCCACAGAACTAGCACAGAAATTACCTAAAAACTAAAACCTAATCTAGGGTTCGACCAGGATCTGTAAATCTGTCAACCCCGGATGACATCTCAAGCCGATATTTCAGAATATTTGCCGCGATAAACTCAAAAGACTATTTATGATAACTAAAATTCTAACACACATGTGTAGCAATAAATCAAACTCAAGAAAGCAAGAACTCCTGTCAAGGCGATTTTCGATGCGTTCAAGTCCCAACGCAGTTTGAAACTTGATATTTTAAAATTGTTTTGACAGTAAAAACAATAAATCGTATTCTGAATGTTTGCCTTGTTACAATGCATTTGCATTGCCTCAGTCGAACAATCTTATAAATTTGTTACTTTCGTATACGTTGGGAGTATAGCAAGCAACAAATAAATTATTTTCGCGGAATTTCTTGTTTTGTGGTCCTCTGAATCCTATTTGACCATTTTTTTCAATGACATCTTTACGGGTGATTGTTCTATAACTCACAAAGCTACGAAAAAAGGTAGAATAATCATATGTAAATACCGGGTGGGGGTGGTCTATGGGGCGCCGTGTGAATATTATATTATATTTTATTTTTCATGTTTGTTTATTTCTCTATTATGGAATATTGTTGTATATTATTTGTACAATTATTGTATATAATTTTTAATTATATCATTTTCGTTTATTATATAAAGTTTGAGCTTCACTTATCTGCCGCAAGCAGAGCTGTTGTCATTTAATAAATTGTCCACATATTAGTAATTTTTCTAGCGGGGTTTCCATTTTCGCGCAATGATAGACTAATTTGTTTTTCAGTGAAACATTCTAAATATTTTTATAAAATTTTAAAGATCTTTTGTTTCTTAGAGTCTAAAAATTTGCTGTACGGAAATTAATCTTGTTTTTATTAATAAATAATTGCATACAGAAAGTTTGTATGCGAATTTTTAAACAATTAGATTTGCCGAGAGATTTGCTATCAGACCTTTAAGAATCATTATTTGCTTCTCTTACTTAGCTTATCAACTTTTTGTTGTTGTATTGATGTTAAATCAAATCATGATCTCAAAAAGTTAATAATTGCGATTTTTTAAATATTTTCTAGCTGTAAATATTTTGAAACATTGAATTTATTGTATTAAATGTAATGGGTATTACTCATTTGGTTGGTAATGTAATGCGCACCCAACAAAATTTTCTGTTTTTCGTTTTTCGCGACTGAATGCACTCCAATATTATTGTTTATATTATAGCGTATAATTGAAACAGATGCACCACGTATACATTTACCAGACTAACCATAAACAAATGATTAACTGCATTCAGTGTTTTTCTCTTCAACACAGTAATTTTTTAATGCGTTGAAACAAATGTATTGTCAACGCAAAATATTAATTTAATATGTTATCAACGCACTCACGTTAAATATTAATCCCGTTGCAGTTTTTGATAAATTTTTATAAACGGGATACATTTGATGTGATTTTAAAAATGCATTATGTCGCCATTGGATATTAATAGCATTACGAGTATATATTGTGTAATCATTTGTATTTTTGAAAGGTTTTAATATTTTAATATACATTACAATAATATTGAACATATTTTTTTATGGTACATATAAATTTATGAAGAGATAAATATTGAAATGGTCTAAAAATAATTATATACAATATATTCACAATTCGTTGTTACGAATCGGACTGTGGATTGTGAGATCCTCAGTTCGAATCCCACAGCGAGCAGTTGCCATTTTAACTATACCTCTGCGATTCCCTCTTTATGAGGCATGGAATGACAGCTGAGAATCGGACTTCACGCGACAAATATGTTACTTATCGAAATATGGGAAAGCACATATATATTTTTATCTATTTCTTAATTTTAAACATTTTCAATTAGTATGACAACAAAATTATTTCCTCATTTTATATTATTCATTACATAAATAAAAAAAAAAAATAAGTATCATCACGCCATTTGCCCTTATTGGTAACCAGTTTGTTGTCACGCTCCCGAATGATTTTAGTAGAAGAGAAATCACAAAACTACATGCTCTAATTACGAATTTGTTTAAATATGTATTTGGAAGTATGAATGTTTACGTTTAAAATATTTTTTACACTTCCGGGTTTAAAGGTTCTAATTTATTCTTCCTTTCCTGATGTTAGTTTTTATCTCGAAGGGGTTAAATTTTAAAATTTAACACCGAGGGATTAAATTGACAAGTAAACAAGTAACCACAGCAAGTACAATATTTATTAAAATTATTTTATATAAGTTACATTTATTATTAATAGTTTTATACAGTTGATAACTACAGAGTATATTTAAACGATTTTGATAAAATTAATTATTTTTACCATTAAAAATACCTTGCCTAGTGCATCTTTTAACAATTGATCAATTTGTTCTGCTGTAATTTAGACTTTTTAGGTTATTAGCCACCATTTCTTCTTTTAAAGAAAGTAATGAATTTCAGGAACTTGCTTATATCAGTATTATTTCTAACCACCAATATTCCCTTTAACATCGAATATCGCCCAAATTATAGCTTTCACAATTTTTGATCGTTCATAAAAATACACTAGCAGCACAGTTTTCGTGTATATTTGAATTTCGTTATTCTCACAAAACTTGCTTTTTAGATTTTATCGGTAGTATTTCCACTATGGCTTCTTAAAATTATCCATAATGAAACGCCACACAAATTTTCACTTTGTTTATGGTTTCTAGGCAGCCTACAAAATTTGAATAATTCTATAATTGTTATCAAAGCCTTCCATTTTCAACATACCTACGAATATGTATTAAAATTAATCATTATTTATAATGTATTGCTGAAACGAGGATTGGAAGTGCAAAAAATAGTGTATATACCACGGGACTGAAGTGCCTTTAATCCCTCATGTGATCATTTCCCTTGCCTATGGCTCGTAAAATAAACTTCTCACCTTCGGGATTAAATCATGCACTACAGCCCCTTGGTATATAAACCACTATTATTGTCCTACTTTAAAAATTAATACCCATTGTGGGTGTGGCACTCTGCTTACGCAGATCTCGGTATGTGATATATTTTTGTGCATGAAGTGCGATTACCACTATTATTATTGTGAAAAAATAATTAGCTTTGGTATTATGTATAATTTAACTCTCCTATCTAAAATCTTTTGTTTGATACCAAACACGATTAAATAAATAGCAATTGACAATTCATCAAAATTAATTTTTGACATTTTATTTTAATATATATCTTATACATTTACCTTGTACATATATATCTTGATAAAAAAAATATATAGGCCATAATCAATATTTATTATATACTTATATACATAACATCACGCTATTTCCCAAACAATTACTATTCGGCCGAATATCGCATAGTTTAAAATGTTGAGAAAAGTATGGAAATTTTGGGTATTAATTCGATAATTTTTGCTTAATAAAAATTATAAAAATAAAACATTTTTATACTGAGATAATATGAATAATATAGTATTGTAGGTACAAAGGGGGCATAGGTAATAAACAGGATAAACCAGCCGAATACTATACGCCGAATATTTGACTATTCGCCCAAGGAATCCGTCAAATATTCGGTACAAATACAATATTCGGTGTAAATCTACAAATTACTGTTTTCTTTGTCAAATAAACATCCTTCTAGTTTTGTTATAAATACATATGTTTAAAGAAAAATGGTTCAATGGGGTATAATTGAATTTATCCAAAGTAATAACTTTTTTGTGGAATTTATATTATAATACAATAGGAAATTACAATAAAACATGCTTAAAAACAAGTTTTTATTCATAATTTTATGTTAGAAAATCGCAATTTTTTCGCGACTACAAACGTCACAACCTCTATTACCTATGAACCTAAATCATGCTAAGGTTTGGTTAAAAAGAAGAATAGTTTTTTTGCGAGTATTTTTATTGATTTAAATATTATTTGTGAATATTTTGATATTTTGATTCCAGGTATATGTTGATTGATTAATTTTCTTGAAATATTGATAGTTATTAAACAATCACCGCAAACAAACCAGTGAGATACTATTAGGTTAACATCGACAAACATGAGCACGTGCTGATTATGGTAAAGTTGGTTTCAGGCGTTTGTGTAAATTAAAAAAAAAATCGTATCTCACTTACTCACTTTTTATTTTATTTAAAATTTTATATTTGTGTTTCTAGTGGGTAACAAACTAATAAACAAGTTTGCAGTTACGATAATTACTTACTCGAAACCAATTACATATTTATGATTATAGAACTTTATCTCCATCCTCAAAAATATTTGTAATATACAACATTTTTCATTCATAATAAGTACAATATTTTGTTTTACAAAAAAAAAAAATGGTCATGCTAACTTAATATCTTATAAATAAACAAACCATACATGAAAATTAACATAATGGCTTTTTGCTCTGAATGCACATATGTACTTAATCTAACATCACTAAAATCTAAAACAAAACCGCTGCAGCTATCTCGATATCACAGAGATGGCCACAAGCATGTAGATCGCTCTGCATGCATACAGAACGCCGCTTCACTGGAGCTGCATTACAAGGGTTGGTCAGCGGTCGGTTGTCGAGGAATGTCGAAGCCCCGGAACACTGAGATAAGCTGACCACTCGCCCAGAGCATTTATTCCTAATTGTGCCAACCCGCTGGCCCTACTCCGCCACGCCTGTTTCCGCCGGAGATGGTTAAGCCTTTAATGAACACGGTGCAAGAAAACTGGGAGTCAAGCCGCATTTGGAACGCTCATTCTTATTTTGTTGTTTTGTAATTTTATTATTTTATGTAGACAATAATGCAGGTATTTAGTTCCTTATTTATCTGAAACTCCGGACACAAGTAATTCCCATTTACGGGTTTTTACTTTCTTTCAGATGGAAGTCATGAAAAATTCGATCACCAGATTTTATAGGGCAATACCACAAGAGGTTTAGAAGCACATAATAAATTATATAAGCAGTTGCACTCCCCGGTAATTTGTAAAGTGAAAATTTGTCCCTAGGGCGTAAAGCGCCTCTTGACCGGTTAGTTCTAATGTCGACCACTTGATGTCAATAAAATCGCTTTTGATTGCTGCGCGAAATCTATGCTTATTTACTACTATCTGTATACTTTATAACGCATATTAATTTATGTATTTTAATTTCAACCTCATGCAGTGTGAATCAATATTTTTAATTAATTTTGAACTCTCGTCAATTGTTTTTTTTTTTGCAATAGTTAATTGATTCTTGTCGAATTTAGTGTCAAATTAAAGGTCTAACAGAAGAGAGCTGCACTACAATATCAAATATTACTTTCGAACGATCGTCACATATATTTATAATAGATGATAGAATTAGAAAGTTTGGTACCAAATTGAAGTACATAAAATTTTTGAGCCCCTCTACCCATAAATTTTCTCTAACATACATATAAATGAAACATTCATTCCATATTTATACCGTGTGTCCCACGAAAATATTGGCATAGGCAGTTAACATGTAAAAACAGTTTTTTTTTGTAAATAAAAAGTGTCCGGCAAAAATTATGCATCCAATATTATATCACAATTTCACAATACTGCCAATATCCCTACTTCTTATTTAATACAGATTACTTTATTTTGATACCGGCGCAATTTAATGTAATTAATAATAATAATTCCTAATTTTCCGCCTACTCTTTTCAGTGTAAACTTCCAACTAAGTTTTATTACAAAATGTAATTATTTAGGGTTAAAAATCTGTTTTTATAAACTTAACTTAACTTCGACAGGTAATTGACTACATTTAAATATATTTTGTAATTTAAATTTAGACCTGAAGATGTAACCATTGCCGAAACGTCGTCAACGACGAAATAAATTGAAATAAATTTACTTAAAGCCAAGTTATCCAATAAAACATAGTGATTTATTTACTATTTTCCTCAACAATTTTTTCGGCTTAATATCCTTCTCCAATATTCAGATATTTGTTTTGCACTGCGCCCCCATAATGCATTCTAATAATATTTACACGGTTCTCGACATTGAATGTATTCTTGATGGCAATGACAGATTAAAATATTTAAAACAAATTGCAAGCACTATACGTCAGTAGCAATAAAAAGAGTAGTCGGAAAAGTAAGAATTATTATTATTAATTACATTAAATTGCGGTATCAAAATAAAACAATCTGCATTAAATAAGATGTAGGGATATTGGCAGCATTGTGATATAAAATTTGGATGCATAATTATTTGCTGGACACTTTTTATTTACAAAAAACTGATTTTACATGACAATTGCCTATGCCAACATTTACGTGGGACACACGGTATATCCATGCAAAACAAATGAAGCACAATCGTTTAATGTATGTCTTGTTGTTTATGCTACACATGTGGTCGCCAGATGTGAAGTTGGCGACCACATATAAATTGTTTATAATTATATAAGTAATTATAAGGGTCAAATTGGATAAAAATTTGAAAAACTTAAGCTTGATGATAAATACTCTCACAGCCCCAACTTTATTCATTACTGAAAACTGCCCCTCATGCATGGCGCACCTTGGAAAAACTGCTGAAAATGTAATAAAAGCTAACAAAGGATCAGTTTTTTTTTTGTGAAAAATGCAGTTAGTATTAGTCTCTATGCGATGGTCAAAAATTACTCCCACAGAGTGGAGGAAACCATCCCTAAATTTAAATTTGAGAGAATACCAGTGAAAAAAAATTGTCAATGTGATTTCTATGTTAATCGTTGCTGAAATTGGTAATAGATATGCAGTACTGCAGTTTGAAGGTAAATACTTGCATTGCAGATTGCACCAAAGTCATCTAGTGACATCCCCATGAGAGAGTGAAAATTACTCCTCACATAACACGAAATTCAAAAATAGTTGCAGTACCTTTTAGACTATTCGCGGAGCGTTAAGTTATTTTTCCCTGTTGAGGGGTTGTGTACGATTTTTTTTAACACCGGATTCGAATTCATCGACCAAAATTACTTAGGGATATAGATGTTTCGATAATGGTTAAAGACAATTTTTTGAGGGGCCGTGTTATTTACCAATCAATTTCAGATTCATGAACTATGTACAAGAAAAATTTGTGCTTACTACAACAAATATTTATGATAATTTAACTACATAATTTCCATAATAATTACTAAAAATTTGCAACTCGAATTACTATTGTTAAGAATATTAAGAAGTTTCAATTTCTTATAATAATATATGTTCGTGGTTAACAAGGAAAGAATACGGTTGAAAAAATAAATCACATTTGATACGTTAGTAGATTCAAGAATAAAAGAACCAAATCCTTCTTTATAGGACAAGCGTTCCTATAGAAAACTTCAAATACGATTTTCTAGCAATATCATGATTTCTACTTACGAGAGAACATATACATTGCTTTTAGTTTGAAACTCTGAAACTTTACCGATTATCGAATCTTGCAGCTTCTATAAACATTCATGCCATTTGTTCTTCACACATCGACTTGTCAATAACTAGAGGACTACGTACTCAATGCCCGCGCACTATGGACGAGCAAAAGTTTTAATAGATATTGCCATTTGATGAAGTAACATTTTACCTTGTCTTAAGGGGAAAATATTATTACCACATAAAGTTACCTCTGTGGCTCTTACATTAACATCTTTGGGAGCCGTGATTTAGCAGCTGGTAACTACACTTCATGTTTACAAGAATGTCATACGATATCTGTTCTAATAAGAGAACCTTCTAAACTAAATTTTTTTTATATTTTCCACATATCGTTTATAAAACTATTCAAGAATATGCCGTCCAAGTTTTATAAAAAAATTCCGATTCGTTCCTATGTTATGAGCAATACAGTGAAGGAATAATTTTTTCTAACTTTAATTCATGTTATGAAATACATCTAGTAATTATTTCAAGTCATTACGAAGAAGTGTTGCTGTATGTTGCTGGAATAGCTGATTAACCGTTTAACAGTCTATTGTTTATTACTGCTTCGAATTTCGTTTTTGGGGAAAGCATTTTTCTCGAAACAAATTTTTTTCAACTTGCGGGTTCTCTAAACTCAAAAAGTTATCGACCAATAACTTGACAAATTTGCATATAAATTCTTTATCCAATTACACTCGACATGCCCTAAACTCTGGGATGATATTCATGTCTAAAATATTTTTTCTAGTGCAAAAAAAATTGTGATAAATCATACCATTTTGTTCAAACACCTCTAAAACATGCAATTCTCAACGTTTTCAATTGGAGTTTAGATGCAGTAAAGCGATATAATGAATTGAACATACTTTGACGTCACAGGTACTTGTATTGGCCAGAAATATGAAAATTGCAAATCGCGCGTCTGCCGCTGCGCCCAACGCCTGTTGTGGGCTAAAATAGAACTACGAAATGTCATTTCATATTTTTGTTTGTTGGTATTTAAGATTATATTTGTTGGGCTTCTATTACTTGCTTTATAATTTCACAGTTTTATAGTGCTGTGTTGAAAATCTATTGATTAAAATTGTGTGTTGAGGTTAGGTTACATCACTACTAGCGCCGCTGTCCTCAAACTTTTGTTGTTATTTACTCGAATATCAAGTAAAATACTCTTAAAGTTGTCAAAGGAATTTTGCCTTAGTTTATATTAAGTTTAATTGTTGTAAATTAAGACTTATAATATAAAAATATTATTTTTATATTAAAAAATATATAATATCTACTATCATGGAAAATCGTAGTTTTAGTGCCACTGGTGTAATACCTGTGACGTCACACAACGTCACAGAAACTTTGAAAAATCATATCTCGGGTAATACAAGAAATTTTCACATCGGGTTTTCACTGATCGTCATATATTCTAATAAAGTTTCATAAAAAAATTTTTAAAAAAATTGGTTTTGGGCCCATTATGGCTTCCACATTTCCCGCAGGTTGTGAACTGTGATTGCGACCTGTCATAGGCAACAGTTTATAGCTAGGCTACTTCCGCCGGAAATGACTTAGAAAAATTATTCAATGTACCTCAAAATATGGTTAAAATAATACCTTAGAAAAAAATTCTAATTACTCCTGTTAATAAAATTGACAAAAATCGCTGCGAAATCATGCTCCTAAACTAGGTTCCCCCTTAAATTTATATAATTATGTTTTCACAAAATTAGAAGCATATATAACATTTTATATACTCAATATTTATTTGAATTAAAATTAATAGCAACAAATGTTTATTTTATTATAACACATTAGATTGTGATGCTGGAAAAAATTATCACATGCGGCTTACCTTCCATGTTTTTGGGGCGTAATTTGACGGCTGGTAACGAAAAATTAAGCATTTAAATTTTCCATTTACTCAGATCTTAACTAAATAAAGTGCCATGCTCAGTAATTAACTAATTGCGTAATTTTTTATATTAGATGTCAACTACTAACAGAGCTCATGAGCTCAATCACTAACATATTTTTAAGTATTAAGTAGAAGCCGTCAAATTGCATTCCCCAAATTGTTTTAGTGACAGTCCGATGTAGAATCAAGTTATACTCTTGATCTTGTCTTGATTTTAAAAAAAGACCAAGACAAGAAGTAGATTTCCCAAAACAAGACAAGAATGTATCATCAAGAAGCAAGATATCTTGTTAAGAAATCTTGATGTGTCGATAATTTTTCAGTACTGCATTTTTGATTAAAATATGAAAATTTGAATCTATGACTATGATTTTTAATAGCCGAAGGCATATGTATCAATTTTCGGGTAAATAATTCGATTAGGTAAAGGTAAAATAGAAATATTTGCTGATATTGGCTAGATTCAGTTTCATCGGTTTCATCACTGCCAGAGTAAATCTGGTTTACATTTCTTATAAAACTCATAGTTTTAAATAAAAAGCAGGTATTATCGAAGTGCGACGCGAAGCGACCAACATTTTACTAAATGGGAGGGGTAAGGGGCCTCGCCAACGCGAAACTTGAGCGTTCGGATAGGAAAAAACGATATAGAAAGAGAATCCCCTAAAATGTCAAGAATCAAGAAATAGCAAGAATTCTTGAAACAAGACAAGAAATATGTTGGCAAGAAATGAGAAAGACTAAATGAAAAATTTCTTGTCTTGAAAATCAAGTCCGAGACAAGAAATAATCATCAAGACTAGATTTTTTGTCTTAATGAAACACTAGTCCGATGCGATTCAGTCACATTTTAATATTGGGTTATATGATAAGATTTTTAATTTTTTAAATATGATTTCTATGTATTAATATCAATAACACTATAGCAAAGAATAATGTGTTAGCCAGCTTTGCATGTGGATATATTTAGACTGTTATTTATGATAATAAATGTTTCCTTGTTTGTTAGGTTAAAAATAGCTAATTACTTAGGGAAATCATGTGCAGTAGGTCAGCGTTTGTCAATGTCAACCGGCGGCGCATAATAATTAAATAATAAAACCTGTACGCTGCAAGAAGATTGCATGTATCGATATTAAAAATTGCTGTATTATATTGGATTTAATTTACTAAATTAGTTTTATTTATTCAATTTTTTAAATGTAAATTACATATAATACCTTTCATAATTTATGCTGGATATATGATGGATTTAAAATATCAGTATATTTGATTGTAATAAGGTGATTAGGGCTAGGCTTTGCCGAAATTAATTGTTAATCTTTGGGTAAGCCCTTGAAAAGTTTCCCACCCTTATAACTATCCGCTTATGGGATAGTTGCACTGCTAAAAATGTTTTCTTGGAACAAACAGTTTCCTCTTAAATGAAGAGAAAAATTGATTTGAATAGTGCCAATCCAATTTCATTTTCATTGAAAATTTTTGTAAGTTTAAGTATTGAACTGAGACTCATCATTAGATTGGATTGGAGCAGTATTAATTCAAAATGATATCGTGTTAAATAAAAACATTTTGTTTACAACGATTCCATTTTCATTATTTTTAAAGCCAAAATTTAAAATATATTCATTTTCTTGCAATGCAGAAAAAGATGACAAATAAAATTTATATCCATATTAATATTTTATTTGAATTGAACCTTATAATTTTGTAAGAAATAAAATTTTCTTCAACGAATGCATACAAAAAGAAAACTTAAAATTTTCTTGAAACAAGAAATAATTTTTATGAGTGTGGCTGAGTTTGACCAACTCAAAGGAGAGTGGTGTTTTAGTTTGGGTAAAAACCAGATGTGTTCGCCCATCTTCAGTGAACTAGAATGTAGTAATATTTAAGTAATTCATTGTTTAATGAAACTGTTTAGCATAATTCATACGTTACCGTCATTTGTGCATTATGTAAAATGTGTCTCGTACCTCTTTTTCTCGAAATATGTTTATCTAACTCATGATAAAATTACGCCACGTATCCTTTTTCCTGAAATATAAATAATTCGTCGTTTTGAAATAATAGTTATTTACTTTACAAGTGGGCAAAGTAAGGAATTATCCATGAGAGAAATTTTAGCACACGAAGCCGAAAGCTGAGTGTGATAATTTTATCGAGTGAGTTATTCTACTTTGCCCACGTGTGAAGTATAATGTTTTATCCAACACCTCTTAATAAATGAAAAATTTATTTAAGAAATATTATTTTACAGTGACATATTCTTTAAATAATATAAAAAAAATTTACAGAACTTAAACCCAGTTATTGTTATTTATATTACCATGAGTTCTGAAAGCTTTTTTCAATATTTAAAACGCTTCTATGGGAAAGAAATTTATAAGAAAGTCAATGAATATGAAAAAGTCAAGTTGAAGAAAACATCCCGATTGTGTGATTTAACTTTTTTGAAAAGATGCAGAGATAATGGTATAATTCCTAGCTGCGCTCGTGTTAATAGTTACATTAAAACTGAACAAGCAAGAAGAATTTTAAATCGAGCTAGTTCTAATTTGCTTCGTGAAAGAATCCAATTTACAAGAAGAGAGATTGCTCGCTTAGACAAGGAATGTTTGTTTCTACATTTATATTTGTCATCTAATTTGGTTCATGAGAATTGGTCTACATTGGATAATATTGTATCACTTCGTTTAATAGAACATCAACAAAAGTTAAGTTCCTCACAAAAATCTAAATTTGATAATTTATGTAGTAAACAGAAAACTCACACAGAACCTTACATTTCCTAAAAACAAACTAGTCATTAATTTAAGTTCTCATCCTTTGTCAGATACTGCTTGTTCTGTTTTATGTAAAGGTTTTGGTTTTGGAATAACTCCCAGCCGGATACCTACTGAAGAAATTGTTACGAGTGTTGAAGCTGCCATTCAGACGCTACCTGCAGAAAAGTCCCAAGAGATTCGTCATGAAACTGCACGTATACTAAAGAGAGCTACGTCAGTGAAACCCAATATGTCAAAAAAAGAATTTTTAAGTTTAAAAGAAATAAAGAACAATAAGAACATTGTTGTCTTACCAGCAGACAAGGGCAAAGCTACAGTTATTTTGAACAAAGGAGATTATATTAATAAAGCCAACGCTTTGTTAGATGACCCTGCTTATGTCAAAGTCAAGAGTAACCCGCTAGGTTCTTCTAAATGTCAAACGACTAAACTATTGAAGGAATCGTCGTTACCTCAAAAGTTTTGAAGAAAATTATTCCCCAAGATCCGGTCATTTCAAGGTTTTATGGTCTTCCAAAAATTCACAAGAAAGACGTCCCGTTAAGACCTATTGTTAATTCTATTGGTTCTACAACTTACGAATTGGCAAGATATTTGGACAGATTATTGAAACCTTTAATTGGTCATTCGTCATCATACGTCAAAGACTCTAGACATTTTGTAGAATTGATTGGTGACATAATTTTGACAAGTAATGATTTACTTGTCAGTTTTGACGTTTCATCTTTATTTAAGAGAGTTCCTATTCTTGACACATTAAAATTATTAGATCATTTTACTGCTGACATAATCAAACTGTTTAAACACTGTTTGACATCCTGTTATTTCCTTTTCAACGGTAATTATTACAAACAAGTTGATGGTGTTGCCATGGGCTCTCCGATATCTCCTTCTATTGCTAATTTCTACATGGAGAAATTTGAAGAAAAAGCACTTAGTACAGCAAGTAAGAAACCCACAGTCTGGCTTCGTTATGTTGATGATGTTTTTGCTATTTGGCCTCACGGAAGAGATGAATTAAACAATTTTCTTAATCATCTGAATACGCAACACGAGAACATTAATTTTACTATTGAAGTAGAAGAAAATAATTGTCTTCTATTTCTTGATGTACTTTTGGAAAAACAAGATGATGGTAAACTTATTTCTTCAGTTTATAGGAAGCCAACACATACTAATCAATATCTTCATGAGACCTCTAACCACCACCCTGCCCAAAAAGCATGTACGATTAAAACATTATACAAGAGAGCTTCCGCTTTATGTCATCCCAGTAAGCTTCAAGAAGAAATTGATTTTTTGGATGATGTTTTCTTTAAAAATGGATACAGCAAAGCGCAGATAAAAAGAGCACTGAAATTGAAACATAAACCTGTACAAGTTCCCCAGGTTGTTAATGAGAAGAAATTATTTGCCACTTTACCTTACATTGCTCATGTTACCGACAAAATTGGCAGGATTCTTAATAAATTTGACATTAAAAAGTCATTTAAGTCAAATTTAAAAATCCGTGATCTTCTGGGCAATTTTAAAGATATTGCGCCTCTAAATTGTTCTGGCATTTATGAAATTCCATGCCAGTGTGGTAAAGTTTATATTGGCCAAACTGGCAGAACTGTTGCTACAAGATTAAAAGAACATGAACGACATATTAGATTAAATCAACCAGATAAATCTGCAGTCGCTGAGCATGCCATTCAAGAACTACATGGTATTGATTTTGAAAAAACAAGGATTCTAGTAAGAGAAAATAACTGGTTGAGAAGACTTATTAGAGAAGCTATTGAAATCAAGAGATCTTCAAATAATCTGAACTTGAATACAGGCTTTGAGATCAATAAGTCATGGTTAACTGTTATTCTTCGTTAATTTTCTGTTTATAATTGTTTACTATGATCCATGTTTCCCTGATTTTATTTTGTCAACTTGTATCCTTGACTACATATTTATTTGTTTATAATTTATATTTCACCTGAAGAAGGCAGCACAATATCATTTAAATTATCTCAATTATTTATTTTCTATAACATAACTTCGCTACTCAATGACTACAATTATAAATGACCGAAACACCGTCAAACCAATACAATCATTCATGTATATAAAGCCACGTTATATAACTAAATTGAAATTTACATTTTGAATTCCGTGAAAAAAATTTTCAGTACAACAAATATCAAATTTATAAATAAAAAAAATGATGTAGACACCACATGACTTCTTTGTGTCTATTAAGTAACCCGTTTGGGACTGTCGATTGCAATCAAAAAATGAAATGCACAACTAGATATTATAACAGTCCAAAATACAAAATTTCAACATTCTACGGCTAATCGTGGAGTCACGCCGAAACTTGTCAAAATAAACGAATATTTCCGTTGAAATCTGGAAACCAAATTTTTTCGCGATTACTTCTTTTACTTCATACAAGGAAGGAAAAGAAAAGTTTATATTTATAAATCCATGTAATTACTCTTTCTGAGTCCTCTACTTGAAATGTTCGGTATTATGTCAAAGCATTGCCAGTCACCTCAAGATGTCAAGCAGCGTTAAATTAGTATCATTTTGGTTGAAAAATCAAAGGCAAATCTGAAAAGTGATGTGAGGTCAATTACCTTTCGGATATTGAATCCGCTCGTAATGCTGTAATGGATTTCAAGTGCGTTCTGCCCTTTCTTCTTCTCTAAACAAGTTTTAAAATTTGTTTTAACAGAGATAAACGATTACGAGACAGCATCTCTTCAATTAAGTGGATAATATTTACCAGAATAATTGTGGATATATACCTTTTTTTTAAAGACAATAAAATTATAAGTATTACCTACTAGTTTTATTGTTAAAAAAAGTAAGTAATTTCATGTTCACGGGTCAGCGATCGGACCTGTACACCAGAAGAAGAAGTAACCAAAAATATTATACACATTATAGCATTAAGATAAATTATTAATTTCAACATTTATTATTATTAGGTACTTGGGTTAGATTTCAGAGATCAACAACATGCATTATTTAGATTTTTTCGTAATTTCGTTCTTCGTTATCTAATTACATTAATGTATTTGAGGCAGTGTTGTGACAGATCATTTTAAAAATGATCTAGATCAATTTTTATGATTGGATCTATTTTTTTAAGATAATATCAGGAATAAAAGATATTTTTTTTAAAATCATAAAAAAAGATCAGTATTTTTTTCACAAATTTTTTTATTCTTATTAAGAAAATAAAACAAAATTAAAAGTTCAAGTTAAGTATATAAATAAAGGTAGGTATACTTCAATGACAATTTTAATAACAAAAAAGTAAATATAAATTACTCTTACAAAATAAAATCAAAAAAGTTACTATTTATTTGTTTTTCCAGAAGTGTTCCCAGAGGTAGCGGAACTCCGCTAAAATCTTATAATTTAGGAAGAACGCGACATATAGCCTATATACGCTGGTAAACACTGGCTGATAATTTGCAGTATGCATAAAAATATGTGATATTTTTTTAGGATCATAGATCTTATTCATTTTGATCCAGATCATGATCAAGATCAGAAAACATAAAACGATCTAGGCACAACACTGATTTGAGATATTTCAATGGGGTCTTTCACCATTTTTTTTTATTTTTCTTTATGAAACTTTATCTATATTGAAGACTATCTACACTTTTAAAAAGTCTTAATTGTTATTGATTAAGCCACAATGATTTTTTGAAAAATGTTGTGACGTCATTGTAGAGTGGTTGCTGGATCTAAAACAGTAGAGATTTAAATAATTTTTGTTACATAAATGTTCTATGTTATTGTAATAATAATAATAAAATAAGAAAAAATATATGACTACAATTATTTACAATCTGTACTGTTTTAGATCCAGCAACACCTGTACTATGACGACACAACATTTTTCAAAAAATCATTGCGGCTTAATGAATAACTATTAAGACTGTTTAAAAGTGTAGATAGCCTTCAATATATATATAAAGTTTCATAAAATAAAATAAATAAAAAAATGGTGAAAGACCCCATTATACTGGATAAAAGATTTTATTTCAAGAAATATATTTTTCGCGCCGCCGTCCGACATTGAGATAATTACATATCTCTTAAAGCGGTCGGAAATCATGTTTTTGTCGAACTAGTTCGACAAAAATTGCTAACTTTTTATGGTTATATTTTGGCATCACTTCATTAATTTTAGCTAACTTCTGACGCTAAAAATGTCAAAGTATTACATTGACTTATAAATATTATGGCAATATATCTACAATTGAGTATTTGCAATACAAGAAAACATAATATTTATGGATTTAAAAATATTAGTAAGTAATTATAATTGAATTTGCAGTGTAAAATCCAAATAAAAATATGTAGATATTTTTGGTTATGATATTGGAAAATAAACATAATTGACATTCAAATATTGTGAAGTTAGCAACATAAAAAAATTCCCTGTCATTAAGAAAATGAGTAATAAATTAAATTTATCTATAAGATTTACATAAATGTTGGCGCGAAAAATCTTGTGTATCCCTCGGTTGGAAACTATTTTGCGAGTGCTCGTATTTGTAGGATTCGCCTACGGCTCGTCCTATCAAAATAAACTCGCACTCTCAAAATAGCAGTTTCCAACCTTGTGATACAAATAACTATTGCTAGCGTGATTTGTGGCAGGACAACGTAAAATTTTAATTTGATTGGTAGGTATATCATTAAATATTAAAAGTTACGTATTCAACTAAACCTTATTGAATGCATTTTTAAATTTTTGTTTTTATACTTTTGGTTTAGGTTAAAATTAACTGCAATATAAAAAAAGCATTGAAATTCCTGTATGCCACATTTCAGTTCTGCACGCGATATAACAACTGAAATAACTAATCTACATTTGTTATATTTATATTTTATATGTTTAAAAAAAGTGGGTTTTCATATTATTTGATTGTACTGTTATATAGTAATATGTAGAAGTTACTGTGCTTTTCAATTATGATTTAAATTATATTTAATTCTGGAAACATACTTGGAATATATAAGTTATATCACCCGACATCAGTTTCAAACCCAAACGGCTAAGAACTACCACAATTTATGTTCCACCAAGTTTACGTCACGTCAAAAACACGACTTATCGTCATCATATGATATCTTTCACAAATTTAAAATTATAATATATCATCAAAATCCTTTCTGGAAAGAAAATAAAGGAGAGAGCGTCAGCAAGCGATAGTGAAGCCGCTTTCCCCACTGCAACCTGAACAGCTGTTATCGCGTTGTCATAGCAACCATCAGCATTTGACAGTCATACTATTTTTTCTAAACGTATCCGCAAATCCCCACTCCAACCAGAACCATGGCTTGCATGCGTCTGCCCTCACCAGGTTACATTGCCGCTAATATAAGTTTATACTCTCTCCTTTATCTTCTTTCCTCCAAGCCAAAATCTCTATTTACCTTTGTTATTCTGAATAATTTGAACAATGAGGTAACGATTTCAAAAGCCGCTTATTTTAATTAGGCAATTTACGACTAAATTTTTTTTTCAGAGGGCAACCTGACAAACAATATCAAAAATTTTAATACATTTAAAAAAAAAAATCTGATGTGTCCAGCACATAACCTCCCGCCCAATACTTCTCTTAAACGATACAAAATAGTACTTGATGATACAGAAACATACCTTCTTATTTATTTAAATTCTATTTATATTTGAGAATTTTAATTTTCTTTCGTATATTTAATTATTTTTTGACATATATTTCACTAAGAAAACAGCTTCATAATCACAATGACATGTGTCACATTTCGTAAAAAATAGAAAATTTTTAAATGTTTCCATGGTGTACAAGGAGTGTAAGATTTGTGAAATCTAATTTCTTTATATTTTATTATCTCTTAAATCTAATGAAAATTAATAAAAACACATGTAAAATTAAATATTCTTCAACTTTCAAAATAACATAAATTGTTGAAAAAGGAAATTTAACTATGTTTTTCACGAAAAACTGTTAAGGGCTTCAAGTAAACTGCTACTTCCGGTTCCCAATTTTATCCAAAATCTAATCAGCTCTTCATTTAAATATAAGAAGCAAAAATTCACAAAATTGTATTTTTTGGTATTCTAGTATTTGAGTTATGCTAGACGAAAAATTTGCAACAGACTACACACACACACACATACATACATACATACATACATACATACATACATACATACATACATACATACATACATACATACATACAGACATACAGACATCATCGCGAAAATAGTAAAATCGTATTGTAGGGACCTTAAAACGTGCTTATTCATTGAAAACTCACTACACAATTTTTTGACCAAAAACAATACCTCCCTTACCTAGAGGTAGGCGGGAGGTAATTACGCTCTCAGTCTCAGTACCGAATTCTGAACACCATTTATTTTAAACATATATAAGAATATAAATATTATTGATATTGAACCGTAGATTTCCACAATTAAAATATGTACGTTTTAAATTCTAGTAAACCTTTGTAGTTTGTTTGTTACAGCCATAGATGCCATGGATGTTTATACATAATTACATAAAAAATACTTAAACATTTGTGTCAATTTAAAGGTATTTATTATAATATACAGTTCAGTTTTGATTGTAAAATTAAACAGTATAGCAAAATAGTCAAACCCAAATCAAAATGTGAGTAAAACAAATTAAATAAACCAATATTATTTTTAAACCAATAAATAAAATTATAAAGTATAATATTTATATTACATTTCATATTTTAGCTATTAAAATAAATTTAATAAAAATTGATGTGAATTTTATTTCCTATTTACTATACATCATATTCAAATATTGCCTTTTTAACAACTGGGCGTTGTTGTTGTTACAGCCAATCATATTCTTCCGTTTGTTAGGAATTAATCTACAGATCAAATATCAAATACAGGTTGACTTAATTATGTAACATTACATAATACGCATGCAGTTTGGTATTAAAGTGTATCTAGGACACACATGCAGCAGCATCATCCATTTGTATCATAAACAATGTATGCGCGTAAACTGTGTATGTCAGTAAACATAATTTGGCTGCAATCTCTGCTTCGATTATGACGAATAGACGAGCACATTTTGGCGGAGGCACGATTAATACCACAATAACAAAATATTAGATTTTCGAATGGGCCTGTGACTTGACGGGTGCTGACTGTACTGCACTCACAAAATGGAATCACTTATCAAGATCAGCAAATTTAGTATGCCAAAAATAGGTAAGTGATTTGATGATATAATTATATTTATTAGCAAATAAATTAGAAATGTGAAAATCACGTATGACTTCAGGACTGGATATTATTTTGTCAACCTTCGTCAATATCGTATTCGCGACTAAAATTGACTCGAATCAATTTAGCGGAAAATGAGGAACTATTGATACTGGTATACATATCGTTGGGTACTTTTTTGTGAACACATTGTAAACTGTGTGTCTTGTATAGTTTGTGCGAATAAATTACATTGGAATGACTGTTAAAAAGAAAAATTTTAATAATTACTTTTGGGTCATTCTTTTCATACTCGACCAACAAAATTCCCGTCAATCACCGATTTATCTACAAATGCTTTTACTCGCTTTGTTTTATCCAAAAACCTAGAAAAAATACCAACTTTTATTTTTTTCTTGAATATTTTGCATTTATTCATTGAAAAAACGTTTTTAATGAAAATGAGAACTACCTCTGCAGGTAACATAAACTAGTTGCAAAATAATATTGGAATTCTTAAAGAAAATTTTGTTTGCATACTTTTTAGATTCTTTGGGGTCCATTTAAAGGGAAAATGACAAAAATAATTTTTTTTTTCGTATTACAAATATATTTTTGACATAATAATTTTGAAAATTACGAAAAATTTTCAAAATTCATTTTCCAAAATACACCATCTTCGATTTTTAAGTTATACACTTCAAAATGCTTGGAATACATGAAAGTCTATACGTACAAAATTTCAAGCCATGGTAATTGAAAATCGGCCGAGTTTTGACTGTTTAAATTTGAAATTTCATTTTTTAATTTTTGAAATTATTTTATTTATACAGATAATTAATATCTTTTATATAAATTTGATGACATATTCTTAATTTTAGTGAATTATATCACTTATCAGTGTAAACATAACCTATATTATCTATTACAAGTGTTCAAAATAATTTATTAATATTTCTGTAAATTAGTTACATAAAATTTATATCACTTATAAATAAAGTTGTAAAAAAGAAATTAAATATTTTTTTTATTATAAGGCTTAAGATTATATATTATAAGGGATACCTGTCAAGCATCTGTAAACTGGAAAAAAATTTATTGATTATCTGGAACAAAATTTAAACAAAAAAAAAACGGAAAAAATTCAAAAAATTACAAAGAAAAAAACTTTTTTCAATAAATAGGGTAAAAAAATGAAATTTTCGGGGCGTGACATTTCTATTGAATTTCCCTTATTATAAATAGATTCCTGTGAAGCGTCTGGTAAGCTGAACAAAAAATTAGGGCAAAAGAACGGGAAAAAAGCCTAAAAACGTAGAAAATCACTATCCTGACTGTAAAAATAAATCAAGGACATTATGTCTTCGATTTCCCTTCATTTTAAAAGCAAAATAAATCATTTATACATAGAGAGAGCCGAGTCAAAAAATGTAAAAATTTGTTGTACTGTGTTATTTATTGTAAATTTTAATTAACTAATTTAATGAAATATAAATAAATAAAATATTTTGAACACTTGTAACGGATATTATAGGTTATGTATATACTGATAGGTGATATAATTCACTAAAATTAATATTATTTCATCAAATTTATAAGAAAGTTATCTAGTATCTGTATAAATAAAACAATTTCAAAAATTAAAAAATGAAATTTCAACTTTAAACAGTCAAAACTCGGCCGATTTTCAATTACCATGGCTGAAATTTTGTACGTATAGACTTTCATGTATTCCAAGCATTTTGAAGTGTATAACTTAAAAATCGAAGATGGTGTATTTTGGAAAATGAATTTTGAAATTTTTTCGTAATTTTCAAAATTATTATGTAAAAAATATATTTGTAATACGAAAAAAAAAATTATTTTTGTCATTTTCCCTTTAAATGGACCCCAAAGAATCTAAAAAGTATGCAAACAAAATTTTTTTTAAGAATTCCAATATTGTTTTGCAAGTACTTTAAGTCACCTGCAGAGGTAGTTCTCATTTCATTAAAAACGTTTTTTCATTGAATAAATGCAAAATATTCAAGAAAAAAATAAAAGTTGGTATTTTTTCTAGGTTTTTGGACAAAACAAAGCGATTAAAAGCATTTGTAGATAAATCGGTGATTGACGGGAATTTTGTTGGTCGAGTATGAAAAGAATGACCCTTTTGTCAGTTTAGGTTTGTTACTTCCTACCGGGAGTTTATTATTTTTATTTGATTCTGTATACATAGGGATGTGTCATTACCATAGTTACAGTTAAAATGACTGACAGAAATGTATTAAAGCGTTTTTCTATAACACTATTTTGGAAACTACGTATTCCACAACTAAAAATAGTAATGGGATAACTATCAACAGAATAAATTCGACAGAATCAGAGCCACATATTAGCGCGATATATGAAGTATCTTGATTCAGTTACTATCGTTACGTCTGTTATTTGTTTTAATTTTATTTATTTGAGTTTGACGTTTTCTACATTTTTGTATTTATATTTTCTGTATAATTTCCAAAATCTTGTTAAAGAAAGTATGTATAGTCTACAACATGTAACGGAATGGCATATCCTACACTCGCAAACCTACTACATTTTGCTCGTGTCATGTCATGAACTAAATTTTGTTATTATTCAAATGATATGTTGCAGAATGCTTTGGGAAAGCTAGTATTTTTTGTACATTTTACCGCACGAGTGAAAGTTTCTGGTTTTCAAGAGCGTGCGTCAAATGTTGTTTTCAAGGTTGTGTTTATTTTATTTTATAATCATATGTGTACATAAAGCATCCAACATACTGCAATCCCTCTATAGTCTATACCTTTGCTATTTTAAAGAGAAAGCAACAGCGACGTTGCCAAATGGACTCTGCGAGCGCAGGGGTGAGTCAGCCCACTGCCCAGCGCATTATCTGCGCTGCGTCCAGCAGAGCACAGACCCGGACTAGCACTTTGAGCACTCGGCACTCGCTCACTCGTTCGCGAATGTCTCTTTTGATTTCGTCTGCGCTCTTTATTTCTTGTTTGGTCTTTTTCTACACTGATAGCAGATTGCTTCATCGATTCGATTGAAATGTGTTCGCGTAGAGGTGTGGTGGTGTAATGGGGCGTCGTCGAAGGTATTTTTCCAAGACGAATTATAAATCATTTATAATTGGGCAATTGGGAATTTTGTTGTATGTCCGTAACTAAGACAATCTTATACAATTTTGATGATGTTTCTATTTAATACGATTTAAATGGAAAAACAATGTTTTATACATTATAATGATAAAAGTTATTGCTACCGTTACAAAAAAAAAATGCTGCTAATTTGCTACATCTTGTAGCGCAAACAGAAGACGTGGAGAGACTTCTTGATTCTACAAATGCAGAACAATCACTATACTCCTAAACTAACTCAAAAATACTAAAATAATAGCTGAAACAAGGGTTTGTTAAAGCCTTGCTCGGACTGGACACATGACCATACTGCACGAAGTTCAAAATATCTGCCGCGTTAATTTCAAATGACGAAAACTAAAAATCTAAAAAATTACCACAAACATGTATGGGATTAATTAAAACCTTGTAAACCCCTGTGAAACTAGCTTCGAAGATTTTAAGGGCTAACGCACTTTACTATTTGCATCTTTTAATCACCTTGTTACAGGTAATACAAATAACATAACTTCGAAATCCTTTCATTGTCATTGTACCGGATGTATACTTTTTACGGGACAGGAAACACAATGTTAAAATTTTCACTGGGCGATAATTTGTTCTGTCTTTAGAACATAAGTGTAAATATAAATATTGTTCAGGAATAAAAATTGTATTTAAATGAGTCTAAATTTATTGATATAGTTTAGATTAGTTTAGACCTGTTTAATTTTTAATAAAAGAAAAATACGTGTGGCACTCGGGGACTGCCGCGGTAAAGCTATTGCATAGCATTTTTTTATCAACTTATGCAATTATAATTATTTATTTATTTTATTTATGCAGTATTTTTTTTCTTTTCTTTTTTCTTTGATATTAATTCAAGTTACACATTTTGAGCGTGGCGACCGATAAGAAAACAATTTTTTTTCTTTTATTGAATAAATGAGAAGTTAATATTGTTTAAAATATGTTTATTATCTTACAATATATGTAGGTTAGTCAGGAATTTTTATCCTTGAAACTATAGGTTTATGGTAACTGAAATAAGAAACATAAGTAAGTTTGAGTCTTGATATCCTCTAAATATCTGGAAAATACCGCGTCAATGCCGAACTGAAACGACGTTAGACGATGCACGCCTTTTTAACGCCGCACCGCTGTGCCGGTCGGAGTGGGGGGTGTCAGGTTTTTTCGTTACGGAATTTCTTGATTCGGTCGCCGCGCTCAAAGCCCGCAATAAAAGCTATGCAATAGCTTAAAAATTTTCACAAATGTTTAGACGGTTAGAGCACAGTATAGGAGCTACAAGCTCTTATACTGTGGTTAGAGTGTCATGATTGTAGAGCTCCCATTTACCCGCACCTAATTCAGCGACGACTGGCATTTCCCCTTTCTTTAATAAAGTTTCCTCCTTTTTAACATCTCTACCCGTACAGTCACCTTCCATTTTCCTGCAACAAAATAAATTACAAAAATTAAATAATAGTAAAAAAAGCGAACAAGAGCTCAAATAGCCTAATTCACAGAGATAACAACATTTTAGTAATTATTTCACCAAATTAAATTTACACGATGTAATTATTTTGCATCTTTTTGAGACTGGTTCTGCTACAGAAAGAAGTTCAGATTTTGAATAAGAGATATCGAATAAGTTTATTGTTTTAAGGTTACAGAGAATATGTAAAATTTGTCTAAATTAGAAAGAGAAGATAACGGTGCCACTGGCATTGAATGTATTTTATTCGATGTCGATAATTATATAGCTTCTGTAGTTTTCTATTTATCATTGAAACAAACAACTAATTTTTTTAGGAGGGACAATTCAATAATAAAAATAATTGAAGGTTATAAGAAAATTGAAAATAATTTTACTTACTTTCAAACTCCTCAATAATAAAAACCACTTGTATACAATTAAAATCATTCCAACTTTTTTTCTAAGTGAGATAACGGTTTGCATTTTCATCAGTGCTGCCAATTTAAAAGGTTAAATTAGAATTATACGTCGTTTTTAGAGCACCAGATCATGATGAAGGAAATGATAATTAACACAAAGGATGGTACCACAAGCTCTCCTTTTGGGTGTGAAAAAGAAGTGTTTTAGCCTCGATTTTAGCGACGTACAATATTGTAAAATTATTTTTAAGAAACTGCTTCGAATAGAATTTGCAAGGAAATAATTTTATATAACATTGTTTTGGAAACTACACATTCTACATCTAAAAACTGTATTGGAACAACTATCATTCCATACGCCGCGTATGGAATAATTTCGACGAATCAGAGCCGCATATTTGCGCGATATATGAAGTATCTTGATTCAGTTACTATAGTTACGTCTGATTATTTTATTTATTTATTTGAGTTTAACGTTTTCAACAGTTTTATATTTGTATTTTTTGTATAATTTTCAAAATCTTTTTATAGAAAGTATAGTCTACAACATGTAATGGAATGGCATATCTCACACTCGCAAACCGTAGCCCTCGCCTTCGGCTTGGACTTAATTTTTTTTTATAATATAATTTTAGTACATTGTACAGTTCTAAAACCGAGACTAAAACACTTCTCTTTAAACATCCAAAAACAAAGCCATTGAATTTGTTTTATTTTATGTTAATATGTGATTTGATGCGAATTATTTGTATGTAAATGTGAAAAGTGTTAATTTCGACAAAAAATTATTTGGTTTTTTTTTTCTTGGTTTAAATCATAACAACCCTAATTGTACTGCAATATTACAATACTCAAATAAACTATTAACGAACTTTTTGAGTGTTGTAATAGCTTTGTTATAGATACAAAATAGGTAAATGAATTTGTACAGCACTTTATACTCATCTCGAGTAAAGATCCGATGGACATATACTGGTCAGTTCGGTGCATGCGCCATTGAGAACCATTGACAGGTCACTGCAGTAGATTACAGAGTTCAAGAAAGCAAAACGTTGTTAGTTGAAGTGTACGACCTTACGAGTGTACTATTTTGAGATAGTCACAATTTCACAACGCACTGTCCTTATCCTTTGTCTTGATCCTTGGCTGGAAGACGCTGATTGTTCCTTGTGCTCCCATTTATTACCTGCTCCTGATATTAATTCCAGATTTTATGTAGCGTCAACTTATCTACATCTACCCTTTAAGGATTGTCCTCTTCGCGGATATCATTTGAGATTTATAGCCGTAATAAAAGATTCTGCATTAAATTTTTTATTTAACTTGGTGTAAAATACGACATATCTCCTATTTTCCTTTAGAAATATGTTTTTCGTATTTCATAAAAGAAATTATATTTATCTGCGTAAAGTGCATTACGGAATAAACCATTGTTAGGACTGCTATTTCCGTTTTTATTTTTATTTTACTGCGGGGATAGTCTTTCAAATTTTAATTTCGATTTAAATCAAATAAAACACAAATTCACGTAAGCTCCAGTTGTACATAGAATGATACATTCGATGGTTCATAAGTCGATGCCTGGTTACTGTAACGTATTAGTATATTCTACAACAAGTAATGGAATGGCACATATTCCACGCGAGCAAAAAGTTTGTAACCCGAGCCAAAGGCGAGGGCTACGGTTTGCGAGCGTGGGATAGGCCATTCCGTTACATGTTGTAGACTATACTTTCTATTAAAAGGTTTTGGAAATTATACAAAAATACAAATATAAAACTGTTGAAAATGTCAAACTCAAATAAATCAAATTAAAACAAACAGACGTAACCATAGTAACTGAATCAAGATACTTCATATGTCGAGCTAATAAGCGGTTCCATACGCCGCGTATGGAATGTTAGTGATTCCATAACAATTTTTAGTAGTGGAATGCCCAGTTTCTAAAACAGTGTTATAGAAAATATCTTTTATATTGGTGTTTTATCAATTTTTCTCAGGCAAATTTAAGAATAGTACTCATTTCCTACGAGTATGAAAGTTTGTAGCATGAGCCGAAGGCAAATGCTGCAAATCATACGAGTATGAAATGGACATTCCATGCGAGTTGTACACTATACTTTTCCTACGACCACGATATTATTTTCTAATTCATTTAATATTAATTAAAAAGTTGTCTCGCTTTCATTATTCCAATATATGACAATTCTAAATAAGTATCCTAGCAATGGCACCTGTACTTAAATGAGCTGATCTGTATTGAAATACTCACAAAACAAATTCATTTCGCACGATGCTTGCAATGTACCTCATATCCCTAGCAACAACAAACATACAATGAGTAGATTTCTAAGTGGTCGTAGAAAATAGTATATTCTACAACAAGTAATGGAATGGCACATATTCCACGCGAGCAAAAAGTTTGTAGTCCGAGCCGAAGGCGAGGGCTACGGTTTGCAAATGTGGGATATGCCATTCCGTTACATGTAGACTATACTTTCTATAACAAGATTTTGGAAATTATACAAAAAATACAAATATGAAATGAAAATGTCACACTCAAATAAATCATTTTAAACAAACAAACGTAACCATAATAACTGAATCAAGATACTTCATATATCGCGCTAATATGCAGCTCTGATTCGTCGAAAATATTCCATACGCAGCGTATGAAATGTTAGTGATTCCATAACAATTTTTAGTTGTGGAATTCTTAGCTTCCAAAACAGTGTGTAGAAAAGTATTACTATCATTTTTATTTTTTTTCTGTACGGTGTTCTTATAATGATAAAATCGCTCACACAGTTAAGAAGATCTACATGCGCACTATGTACGGTGCTTTTCATTTTCAAGTGGTGGTATGAAGGTTTTCAAAATTGACAGATATGTAGATGACAACCTCAATATTAATTATGATACTTTTATCCTAACATGTTTTTCTTACATAAATATGCCACCCCATTTTATTATTTTCCTATGGTTCCCCCTTTACTAACTTCTTTGGGGGATATGATTTGACGGCTAGTAACCGCACGTCACACGCAAAAACATATCACTTACCGAGATCTACGTAAGCAGAGTACCACAGCCATAATGGGTAAAATGCGTGATGATATATTTATTTATTTTATTTTATTGTAGTAATAATGTGCTGTAGATGGTAGTGTTTTGTGAGGAGCGTCAATATAACACGCAATTTCAGACATTGTTATGATTACCGAATATTCTGTGTAAAAAGTGAAAATGTAGTAAAGGTAATATTGAGGTATAATAAATAATTAGCAGCAATAAATTACGTTTATCCAACACCTCTCAATAAATGCTCTATAACTATGGCGATTTTAAACAAGCAAAGTAACAGATTATCCACTAGTGGGTATAATTTTGAGGAAAACCACTAGTGAGTATTTTTTTATTTATAACAATAAAAATAACACACAACACCTTGGTAACTACTTCGATTGACATTTTAATTTAAAAATTTAAAGCATATGTCACTGTCAAATAATATTTCTTTAATGAATTTTTCATTTATTAAGAAGTGTTGGATAAAACGTAATACTTCACACGTGGGCAAAGTGGAATTACCCACTCAATGAAATTATCTCACTCAGCCTTCGGCTTCGTGAGCTAAAATTTCTCTCGTGGGTAATTCCTTACTTTGCCCACTTGTAAAGTAAATAACTATTACTGTGCCTGTTTATGATAAAAGGTGAACGAATGTTCCATACCATATGATGACAATAACTTAAGATATTCTTGATTCTTGATGATACTTTCTAGTCTTGTCTTGGGAAATGGAAAATACTTCTTGTCTTGGTCTTGTCTTGACAACAGTATATCTCGATTCTTGTGAAACACTATTTACGTACCTCATAATCCGATCTAAAATTTTATAAAAGTATGGAAAACCAACAAAATTTGTCATTTAGAAGGGGGTAAATGTGCAAAAAAATATTTTTAAATGTGTTTTCACAAACTATCCAACACTATATATTGTTATTGGGAGTAGATGTGCAAGTAAGTTTGAAGTTACAATCGCAGCACACAAAGTATCACATTTTTTTACTCCTAAAATACAATATATTTTTGGATTGTTTGTAAAACCCATTTGAAAATCGTTTTTTTGCAACATTTATCGCCCTTATGGCACCATTTACCCCCCTTTAAATGACAAATTAAGTTGGTTTCCTTTAATTTTATAAAATTTAAGATCTTTTTATGAGGTACGTATTATTTTTTTTTTACGGGAACTCCAATAAGTATACATACATTAATAAAATAATAAAATCTATATAATAGAGTAGATAAGTTAGCAGTCAGTCAAACCAATTCGGTATTTTAAAAAATAATGAATTATTCATTTGTTAAGCGAATCTTGATTTAGAAAATAGTAGTCACAAAACTTACGAACACCCTATTTAATAATAATATACAATTTCAATCATTATTGTTGCTATGAGAACAAACAAATAAGTTAAACATTTATTTTATATGTCCAATATGTGTGAAGTCTCATTGTTAATCATTCAAATTTAGATTTGCGTATAAATAAATCCGTCTAGTAATACTCGTAACTTGAGATTTGTCTCTAATTTCGTTTAATACAGAAAAGTTCCATAGAATAAAAAAATTGTGCATCAACTATCCCGACTTTCCCTTATATAGAAAAGTATTTTGAAATGAAATTCAAAAGTAATTTCTTAAGTGAGTAGAAAATGTTCAATTATTCGTTAGAGGGGAAACTTTTGAATATAATTTCGCAATGTCAGTCAAACTGAAATCTATTTCTTCTACTCGGTTATCCGAAATAATTGGATCCAGCAGAATGGAAGCATTTACTTAAAAACTATTTCAACAGCCATCATATATTATAATTATATTTTTAATTTCAATTCAGTCTTGAAAAGAATTATTCATATCTTATTTCAAACTTATTTAAGTACTTTCTCGTTCAACTTTAAAAGTTTCGAGAGTTAATATAAAATAGTTTAATTTTTAATTGGACGTGTTTCATTTTATTCAAACGGATTAATTAATTGCTTGATATGAGAGAGTATGAAAAAGTTAGCTATGCAGGGTGTCTGTACATTAACTTATATAATGGTTTTTTTTTGCATAATTTCCTATTTCGAAGTAACTAATATACGTCAATAAACTGATGCACCTCCACACATGTGGACATAACGAATTACTATCTTGTGCAAAGTTCATGCTCTTTAATATTGCAGCGCTCAGGAATGATTATTTATTATTCTAGTGTCATTACTGACGTTGCAAATATCTTTAAGCATTTTTATAAAATATAAATGAAATATAATAAGCTATGTGGTATCGCATCGAACTGTGAATCAGAAGATCTTCAGTTCGAATCTCACGCCCGATAATTGCCATTTAAACTTTACTCCTGTGATTCCCTACCCATTAAAATCTTTGGGGATAAATGATAAATGTGGAAAAATACATCATCTCCATCAACCAAAAATGGTAGTTAACCTATCACACTTTTCGTACCACAGTACATAATGCAGTCTGTTACCGTAGTTGAATTTAAAGCAGGACGTGGAAAAATATTTTTTCTGTGACTTATATTAAATTGACTCAAAATTATACATTCTTTAATGGAATCAATGGTAAAATTACTTATTTTTTATGATTTGTGTAACATATAACTTTGTATGCTTCTAATAATACTTTTGCTGACGATACTCATAAAAATAACTTGTTGCAAGAAAATTTTCAGTTTTCTTTTTGTATGCATTAGTTGAAGAAAATTTAATTTCTTACAAAATGATTAGATTCAATTAAAAAAAATAATTTTGAATATAAATTTGATTTACCTTTTTTTTAAATGATCAAAAAGAAATCGTTTTAATTTTAAAGAAAACGTTTTTATTTCAAACGATTTCAATTTGAATTAAAACTACTCCTATTCAGATTACTTCGTCCCCATAATGAGTCTCAGTTGAATACTTTGATATGTTCTTTAAAACAAAATTAATTTAAATAGAAGAATATTTATTAAACCTGAAAAAGTTTTCAATGAAAACGAAAGCAGATTGGCACTATTCAAATAAATTTTTCTCTTCATTTAAGAGGAATCTGTTTGTTCTAAGAAAACGTATAAGTTTATGAAATATTTTTCCAGAAATAAAGCTAGTTACATTTGAATTAATAAAATTTAATAAACAAATTATTAAGTGCACACGTAGTGGCCCCAGTACCATTTAAAAAAATTTAACGTCTACCTACGTATATTTTTTTAAATATTTATAACTAAACTCTTTTCTGTACATTGCTTTTCTGTAATGTTTGTATATTAAATTAAATATTTTCTGGCGCGACTATGGTTTCTATAGTAGGTATTACCCGCAGAGAAGAGAAATTCTAAATTACTTCAATAAACCAAGTTACTTAGATCCAATTAAATACGGAATGACATTGGCTACACTTTTTGTTTGTATTTTTTTAGAAATCAAAGTAAATATATTTTAGAACAATTTGACGGTACGGTAAGTAACCACACTTCCCACGTAAAAATATCTTACCTTGATCTGCTGCAAGTTAAGTGAGTGTACCCAACAATAGCTAGATGTGATTATAAATTGAAGCAATCCCTAAGGAACCGTTGAGTTTTTAAGTGTAACCAACCTTGAAGTATCCATTCTCCCTTCAGCACTGACTTTATTTACATGGCGCTGCGGCTGCGACAAGGATCCGCTGACCGCCTCCGCCGCCGCCGCCGCCCCGGTTGACACAGCAAGTTAATCTAGTTCAGCGGGAGCGGCAGCCGCGCACTAACCTCGTTATCAGCCCGTGTTTGCGTATTCAGGCGGGGTGGAGGCGAATACATGGCAGCGTCGCGGCGCACGGAACATCTTGCCCGACGGACAAGATACACGAGTCCCTGTACGACCCAGCGCCGAACCGAACCCGACGACGAATTCCCAATACGTCGATTTCTCACGCTGTGAAAGCTCCAGTCTGATCCCTACACAACTGAATCAATTTACGTGTCGGATGGGAAAAATATTGTGCCTGCTAATTGTTCTACAGATACAAAATGCTTAAGCGTGGATTACACGATGAAGTTTTTCTTTTCAAGTGATTTTAAAATGACATTTGATAGCTAATTCGCCTACTACAAAACAAGCGATTAGATGGTAATGCGGTAAAGCAACAATATGCAAGTGTACGGCCAATTTTTTTCTTTCTAATTTTTAAAGAAGAAGTACCTTATATTCAGTTTTTAGATTTATTTATCTCTCTTATACTTGCGTAATTGTGCGAGAGAAAAAAAATTTAAAGCCAATTGAAAAGAAAAACTTCATCGTGTATCGCACGTTTTATTCTCAGCTATTGATTTTACTTTCTTATACAAAAAATGTAATCATAATTCTCAAACCGATAGTGGAAGTTTATTTGACGACAAAACATAGAATCAAATGTAAAAAACGAGTCAAATAAAAAATGTTAGAAATAATATTTAAAATATAAAATATTAGTTTTCTACATCTCGTATCTGTTCCCGGTTTTGAAAAAAAATCTTAATTATACCTATTTCAAATGACAAAATAAATTTTGATTAAGCTCATCGAGCTGGGTATCAAATTAAAAGTCTTATGGAAAAGAGTTGAACTTAAATGTTAAAAATAATTTTAGAAGAGTTACTTGAATCATATCGAGTTTGTTATCAAATAAAGCACTCAAAGCGTAGAGTTAAACAAAAATATCAAAAACTAACGTCGAACGATCGTCAATTTTTTTTATTATTATAGTTAGTTGACTCTTATTAGGTTTACTAAAATGATTTTTTTTTAATAAAAGGGAAGAAAGTATCATCAAGAATCAAGATTTCTTGTCAAGAAATCTTGATATCTTGATAATAAATTTTTGTAATGTTCAATTTCTTGTCTTGACGCCCTAGACAAGAAGTGATCATCAAGACAAGAAATCTTGTCTTGATGAAACAGTACGATTATGGTCGAATCTATTGAAAAAACCTAAATCAGCATCAATTGATAATTTTTTTGCAATTTTAGCAAGTGCTCTGTAGATTGGATCAAATGTGAATATATTAAATATCAAACGAACTACATATGGTCAAATAAAGTTATTTTTCCTGAAAGTGAATAAGTATGAGAGATTTCGAATGAATCGGGAGGTGTCGACAAAATTTTGGCAAATTTGTCATGGAAATACCTATATATATATATATATATATATATATATATATATATATATATATATATATATATATATATATATATATATATATATATATATATATATATTTTTTTTTTTTTGAAGACAGTTATCAAGTAACGTGCATGTGTGTGTATTTTACCATATTTTCTACATGATATTCTTCATTTTTTTATAACCAATTATCATCCTAATGAAGACGAAACGTTGGTGTTTTATTGTGTTTTATTAAATTAACTGCATCTCCAACAATTTTCCTTTTATTTAACATCCAGTTTTTCTAATATTATCTACAATTGTTTGAAACATTTTTCTCTTCTGTCACCATATACAAATTACAACACGTTAAACAAAAAAACAATTTTTTCAAAGATCGTATGGCTTATAGACAACTATTGTTTTGTTGTAAGTTAAACAAAAAAAGATTATGTGATAATAAGTTTACACATTTCGTGTAAAATGGATATGAAAGAAAATTAGTCCACATGATATTGAAGAAGCAGCGAATAGAGCTACTTTTGACTAATAATCAACGAAGTCGAAGTCAGCAGTATGAGATCGCTTACAATATTTTTCAAGATTGGTGTAAACATAAAAATGTATCTGAGATGTACCACGAGAATGTTTATTTAGTATATTTCGAGGTGAAGTCTAAGGTATGGAAATAGTCAACATAATGGTCACATTACTCTATGGTCAAAAAAATCGTCAACATAAAAAATAATAGAAGTATAAGAAAATATTTTAAGATTAGAGCATTTCTGAAAAGAAAGGGTGAAGGATATCGTCCAAGAAAATCAAAAATTTGGACACAGGAACAAATAGAAAAATTTCTTACTGAAACGCAAAATGAATAGTACTTCTTGCTAAAGGTTGCCAAATTATAGGTATTGTAACGTACGTGGGTTAAAAAGTTTTTTATTTAAACATAAAGAAATTATTAATAACAAATAATTATTATAATTAATAGTAAAAGATAATTAACACTAGGTACATAACACTAAAATAACGATTAGAATACCTTATAAACTAACAATAAACACTATTATTTATATTAACTAGCCGAGCGATATTTATTTAAGACGATATATTTATATTCAGACCGCGCGATATATTTATGTTCACAAGCTCTTCATAGTAGCTTCGGAGTCGACTAAGTCATCTGACTTACTGAGTCTGAGTCAACTAACTGACTGGCCGACTCAACTCGACTAACTGAGTCCGAGTCCTCTAAAAGACTGACTGACGGCTGCCGGCGATTCCTTTTATATACCACGTTCCTTGTTTCTGGAAGGTTCTGGAACAATCTCTATTGTGGAGCGAATGACTTGTCCGAACTCGCAAGCATTGCGCCATTCAATCGGCGGCGCGGTGTACGGGCGTAGGCCGGCAAGCTTCAACTTGTCGCTGCCGCGTTCGTTACAGTATATTTGAAGCCTACCGCCGGGAAGAATTATGCCGAATGACTGTAAATAATATTGAAAATTTGGAAACTCAGCTTGTAGTGATTATTCCAGATACAACAACAAACTTGTACGCACTCTACCACGAATTTTCAATATTGTTAGTAAAAGTTATATTAATATTTTCATCCGTTCAACGGACGTTAATCATCAACAATTATACCGTGTGTCTGTCTTAAAAGTGTACATCGGAGATTAACATGGGAAATCAGTTTTTTGCGTGCTGTTACTCGGTGTTCTACCGGACAACAAAGATTGTAGTACTAATCGAAAGTTATCATTTTTCTGAATCAAACGAAGTAACATACATCACAATGTAGTAGTAATTTAGCTCAGCAAATTAAATTTAAAATTTTGAAAATTCTCCGATTCATTCAATTCTTATCGGAAATTTTTGTTTTGTTTTGATTTCTTTGAAGCTACTCGTATTTATTTGACGTTTAAAAATTAATTTACGGAACCAAATTACTACTAAATTTAATGTATTTTTCATCGTTTGATTCAGAAAAATGATTTTTTCGATTGATACTACAATCATTATACGATATTAAATATATGAACATAAATGTACCAAGAATCTAGTAGGAATCAACATGTTTGGAAGTATGCCTACTGATATTCACATTTCTTGAATTTGACAGATTCTCGATTACTAGACACTGTTTTCGTCATTCTTCTGCCACATTTTAAGCAGATTCTGGTGCTAATGCTAGTATTACTACAATTAAAAGGCATGGAGGATGGAATTCCAAATTCTTCCCACAATTTCTGCAAATACTACAGTTACAACTACCACCACATGCATTACAATTACAGAAACCTCTATTTTATTGCAGACTTCTCAAGGAATTATAATTTCTTACTGTTCTAATTTTACGTAATTCTTCTCCTAAACGGTATGACCGATTTCGATGATTTTTTTTTTGTACTTATTGAGTCATCTAGTAGGTTGGTAGTTGGGCCCTGAAGGTGGCGCTGTTGTCGAGATTCATTTTTTTTTATTTTCCTGACTTTATTTACGATTTATACATTTGACCATTCAGGTGATCCCATAAGTACAAAAAAAAATTCATAAAAATCGCTCAAACCGTATAGGAGGAGAAGAATTATGAACACCTGAATTTTTTTATATTAATGTATTTGAGGTATTTCAATTATACTGCACAAAATATTTTATTCCAAGAAATATATTTTGCTATCGAGGTCTGTGGCAGGACAACGTCTGTCTATCAGGTTCGCTAGTAAAAAATAAGATGTGAAAATATTCCTTAAAACAAAAAATATATTGTTTTTCCTGTAGATTTTTCTAACTAAATTTACTTTTAACACTACCTATTGTTAAAAGTGAATTACTTTCAACACAGGTGACATAAAATGACATTTTTTAAATTAGACACAAACGTTGAAAGTCGTTTGTAGAAAAATCATATTTTGATATTACCTGCTAACCTGTGGATTTGAAAAACAAAAACAAAGCGCTTGAAAAATGTATTTTTTTACATGTCATAATTAAAAACTAATCTTTTGAAAACATAAGCGTTTCTTGATAGTGGTGGTCCGTATTCCTGTATTGTTTAATAATAAATCTATGGCAAAAGTGCCCACAACAGATTATTACAAGTTGTACTCGCTATATTTTCAAATTGTTTTCTTACGAATGTGACAATATGGAATAGACGTGCGTTGTGCGTTGTGTAGAAGCATGTTATATATTAGTGAACTCAAGTAAAAATCAAGTGTGTTCCGCATTGCAACAACCTATAAAAAATCAAATAACCGTAATAGAAAAATACCATAGCGGCGTCAGCATCTCCGGCCGCCGTAACGACCGTCATTAACGCCTGTCGAGCCATCGCGACATAGCAGCGTCCAAGGACGACATTCCACAACGCAGCCACAACACCCTTCACACAATATGTGTCCTACAGATTGGTCCAAAACACTCAAAATACTGTCTAGCCATAAACCGGACATTTGTTAATTTAAATTTCACTCATTCTCTGTAATAACACATTTTAACCTTGCGTCTCATTCTTTTTTGTTTCACATTTGTTATACTAGATCTCTAGAGAGCGGATTACATGCAAAGTACATATTGTAACATTCGTGGGTTTAAAACGTTTTTATTTAAACAAAAAGAAATATTATTAATAACAAGTAATGAATAATTATTATAATAAAAAGTAAAAGTTATTTAACACTAGGAATATAACACTAAAATAACGAATACAAAATTTTATACACTAACACTTATAACTACTATAAATAAACACTACTATTTATATAAATTAGCCGAGCGATATTTATTTATGACGATATATTTATATTCAGACCGAGCGGTATATTTATATTCACAAGTTCTTCATACAAGCTTCGGAGTCGACTAAGTCATCTGACTTACTAACTGACTGGCCGACTCAACTCGACTAACTGAGTCCGAGTCCTTTAAAAGACTGACTGCTCGGGAGTCATCTAAAAGACTGACTGCTCGGGAGTCATCTAAAAGACTGCCTGCTCGGGAGTCATCTAAAAGACTGACTGACGGCTGCCGGCGATTCCTTTTATATACGGCACGTTCATTGTTTCTGGAAGCTTCTGGAGCATTCCCTATTGTGGAGCAAACGACTTGTTCGAACCCGCAAGCGTTGAGTCATGCACTCGGCGACGTATCGTGGCGGCGCGGCGCGGCGTGGCGTCGTAGGCCGGCAAGCTTCAACTTGTCGCTGCCGCGTTCGTTACAATATGTTTTAATTTTTGCATATCTTTAAAATATTAATATTCTGGAAGAATTACATTGATTAGAGTTAATTAATGCTAATTACTAATTGTATATATTGTATGTTTTTACAAAAGTTGCATATAATTGCATATTTCAATATTTTTAAGACTTTGTCTAGTGATAAACAATCTGAAATTTCTGGTAATGCACATTGTTAATTCCCAAATATTGTTAGAGGCCGCAATAAATAAAAGAATACAGCGGAAAAAGCAATAAACAATAAAATAAGCAAATACACAAACCAATAAACTCAAATATTTCTAGGGAAATCCCTGTAACGATTATGGTAGGTATTTTTGTATAAACAAATACTGGTAAAAGTGGGTAAAATGAATATAAAATCGAGAATTCTCAGCTGGATATGTCTTTTACTTATAGTTCACATTTTTTTTTAGAAAAATATGTTATTATAATTATGTAAACATTTCATAATCTCATAATATTATGTACAAATTCTTAGGCTTAGTTTATATGTAGTATTAGTAGTATATTTGTTAATTGTGAATCAGGATTAAGGCTGTTTTGTGTAAT
Organism: Poecilus cupreus; assembly: GCA_963942605.1. Classification (NCBI taxonomy): domain Eukaryota; kingdom Metazoa; phylum Arthropoda; class Insecta; order Coleoptera; family Carabidae; genus Poecilus; species Poecilus cupreus. Next base: position 24,365,283 of record OZ012718.1, read on the forward strand.
AAAATTCATAATGAATTCATTTATACTTTTTATCTAATAATTTAAGATTTTTTCTGTATATTTTGCTGCATATATTGTTATAGTGCGTGTATATTTCCCAAAACAATGTACATATGTTTGTTATGTATCTATTTAGAGTTCAATAATTATAGGAGCAATGAGAATATTATACGAGTATATTCAGGGTGAGTAACTTTAGAGAAAATATAAAAACAGAGGCTTATACAGCAAGAGGGGGGGGGGGGGTGGCATAATTGTACGGTAGCTGAACTTGAAGTTATTGTTATTATTATTGATATTCCTATGATCAATTTGTCAATAATTGTTGTCTATGTAAAGCCATTGTTGATAGGAGTATTAACAAAAAAAATAGTAACTTGTTTTGTTCAACGGCTTACCTAAAGTTCTATTTTCCATATTAAAAATGTTAATGTTTCTGTGAACTCTGTGACCTTCCTATACCTTTTAAATGTAGGTATAGGAATATGCTATATCGTAGAAAAAGGCCTATCCTTTCCAATGAAAAAGTACCTCTTTCCATTTATGGAAATATAACCACCATACCCCTAATAATTTTATTTTACCAAACGTACAATTATGTCTCCCTCCTTACTGTATAAGCCTGTGTATTTATTATTTCCAAAAGTTATTAATTAGCTAGGATAACTGATTGGTTGCTTTAAAAAACTCACCTTGCATATGAAATTTCTATTTTATATTTATTAAATTCACATGTATGAGAAAGTTGTGGGATGTCCACACTAGATTTTTTTTTGCAACTTAACTATTACAACGAACGGTTTTTATTTGTTCCGTGTTCTAGTTGCAATTCAGTCCACTATGACCGAGGAACTATCATTTAAACTGTGGTGCTATTTGGACAAATGCGCAGGGTACGAATTAGGGCGTTACCACACCTTTATCACGCGTCGTCTGTGCTTTATGTGCCGTGTGCATATAATACCAAGTCACGCGTCACGCACGTACACGCGCACACGCATAAACGCACGTCAATTTTTATTAGCGATTGTCGAATTCATGGCCCACTCGTGTACAAAATTTTACTATTCCCATCACCTTTGAATTCTCGTTTGTTCGTTTCTTGTATGTAAGGAGATTTTGATGGCTGTGTTATGTGAAAAATTGCTTCTTCTAGATCTCCCCACTGATAATTTATTGAAGAAACTACTTTGGAAACATTTTATTATCAGGATTAAAAGTTTTCTGCTTAAGAAAGTTTGTTACAGTAAGAAGTTTTTCATATTTTCTGTCAGAAAATTTACATTTTTAAGCGGAAAATGAATTGCTAGTTATATATTGTTACATACTTAGAAATTTTTAATATGCTTACATTACGTGGCCCAGGTACTTGAATTTGGAAGCTTGGCAAGGTTAGGTGTATTAATATTATAAATGTCACTAGTATATTTTGTCCATAAATTTGTGCTAACTAAAATATTATAAATAATTAGAATTCGGTCAATGTACACAGCAGCACTCTGTTGACCTCAAGAAAAATTGTCCTTTGTCCTTTGTTACGGTAATTACTATATTAATACTGTAATATAAGTAGAAATATCATATCATACGGAAAATGAGAAAATAAAAGATTCCGTAAATTATTTCTTAGTACTAGTGTCCAATTCAGAATTTTGGGCATTAGGATTTCAGTATTCAGGTAAGGATTTTGGGAAATCGAGATTTTGGGATTCAGGATTTTGGGATAAGGAATATATTATGACAGGTCAAACATTTCAATAATAAGTTTTCAACAGAAAAAAACTTGTTTTAGGGACCATAGGATACGATTTCACATTTTTTTTTTTTAATGACGTCTCCATTTGTATCTATGCTTGATGATTATTTTCATCCACCCAATAACGATGTCAATCACATTCACATCACAAAATGTAGATTGTTTGACTGAATGGGAAATACAAAATGAAAAGTACATAAAGGAAATAGTTAGTTAAATCACACACCAACGTTTCGACTTCAGTTAAGTCTTCGTCAGGGTGATAATTGTTCTTAAAAAAAATAATTCAGAAAATAAAATTTGATACAGAATTTTTTTTCAAAAAATGCCTGTTATCATAAAATCCACAATCAATATATTCATTTGAACAATTGTCACCCTAATGAAGACTTAATTGAAGTCTAAACGGTGGTTTGTTATTCAATTTTAATAAACTAACTGATATTTGTAGATGGTCAAATAATCGGCCTTTTAATTTTTCCTAAATATTCTCGGGTCGTTATTACATATTCCACACTTGAGTGGATTTTTCGAACCTTCTATTGCAAAGTTAGAGAATGTCTCAAAACCCAATGTTATGTAAATGGAAAAATCAAGTGCATTAAGACACGGTCAAATATTTAAGTTAAACGAAACAAAGGCCAGTACAATTTTTTTTTTATTTGGAATCAGTTTAGGCCAGTCCGGTTAAAAATCGACCTAAACACTTTTAGGATCCACTTTATTTATACTGGAAACACGAACGTAATGATATAGTCTATCATAATCGTAGAAAAATACTGAATCATTATTAATAGTTGTTTCTCAAATTAGAGAGGAAAGCGCTTCTTTTTCCCACTCGAGCTCGAAGTTTGCCTTATGAGCGCAGCGTGCGAGAGTGAAAAAACAGCTTTCCTCTCGTGTTAGACACAATATTTTTTCACGACATGTTTCTAAAACCGATTTACTTAGATCTAAAATACACTATGAGAACGCAACTGACACGCTAAAAGTTAGGTTATCAGATGCAAGGCGGGGTAGCAGTGTTACCAATGAACCAATCTTAAATATAAATTAAAGTTGTGATTTAATTTAGAAAAATAAAAATATCAGACATAATTTTAGACAATTTTAAGTATGTATATAACTAAAATAAGGATTTTCAATAAAATTACGCATTTATTTATAGTTTTTACAATATATTTTTTGTAAATAACAATCATATTGAGAAGAACGGTTGGGTTTCCTGGCAAACCATGAAAAAATATTATTTACATTTTATAGATTTACCATTTGAGGAAATTAAATTAATTCAGAACAATGTATGTAGGTACAATTGCTAGTAAGTTACACAGTAACTATTGGACAGGAACAAAAGACATTGATATCTGTGAGTTGCAGCTCAGTGCAGCTGAGTGTCAACATTTACGTAGTAAGTTTGTCGGATTCCAACCGGAGTCGAACTCTGTCCCTTGTTGACTTTTCGTCGACCAATTATCAAGAGCTGAGGCTCTTACCACATAAATCACATCTACGGAGTCTGCTTCTCCGTCCGCTACTTCAGCTAACTTCTCGGCACTAAGATTTCATCCCGTACTCGCACTGTCGAATCAAATGTTTGTCTGATATCTGCTCTCGACATATTTGGCAGCTCAATGTTTATTTAGTTAATAAATAACTTCATTAATCCGCTGAGTATTACTAACTTTTTTCGCGAGTGTTTTTGGTGCTTGTTCGAATTACGTTTATTGAATTTTTAATTACTCTCTTTAATAAATACGGCATGTTTTGTTTTTGATCACGTAGGGGTAGGACGTGTGTAGCAAATGGGATTCAAGTAATTACTCACCCTCCTCCTTAGGTAAGAATATACATATTCGGGCGTGTTGGATCTGTTCGGGTACTGCTCGGGTAATTTTCTTGTTTTGGCGTGTTTGCTGCTTAATATGCACCACTCACTGCAAAACTGTACGATACTAGCGCCACCACCTACCTAACTTCGAGAATGTCAAAATGTTTTTGTAAAATGAGACCAAAAATTGAAATAAAATAAGTGCATTAACTTATTTTATTTCTCTAATAATAAAATATAATATTACAATTTAAATATACAGGATGGTCCATCGGTCTGTATTTTTTATTTTATGCTATTACTTTAAATATTACCGAAAAAATTTTCTAACAAAAGTTATTTTATATTAAAATGCCAACACATCTGCAGCATATGTTTTTCCACCGGGTGTTTCATTTTTGCGCAATGGTATGCAACTTTATATTTTTAAATGGAACACCCTATATATTTTTGCAAAAATTTAAAGAACATTTATTTCTCTTTAAAACAGTTCTTATTCATTATAGTCCTAAAACGATCAGTACAGAAACTATTTATGTTTTTATAAATGAAAAAACGCACACGAAAAGTGTGCCATATGAAATTAAAACAATAAAATAAAAAATGTACGAATTGAACATCAATTCGTCACACTGAATAAAATATAACAAAAAAGCAGATAAACTATATGAAAAAGCAAATAATAATTATTAAAGATCTGACAGCAACTAATCTGATTGTTGAAACACATTCATGGCATTCTTTCTGTGTACGATACTTTAATAATAAGAACGTTAATAGTTTCTGTAATGATCATTTTAGGAGTTTAATGAATAAGACCTATTTTAAAGAGAAATGAAGAAGCTTTAAAATTTTGCAAAAATATGTAGGGTGTTCCATTTAAAAATACAAAGTTGCATATCATTGCGCGAAAATGGAACAACCGGTAGAAAAACTTATATTGCAGATACATAAGCATTTTAAATTTAAATAAATTTTGTCTGAAAATATTTTCGGTAATATTTGTAATAATCGTATAAATTAAAAAATACAGATCGATGGACCACCTTGTATATTATTTAGTAATTTTTCCAACACTTTTTCGAAAGTCAGTGAATCACCGTTTATTTCTGGTATACCACATTACCTACGTCATCAATGTAATTTAAAATTCAGACCTTAACATCTCGCTTATTTGGAGTAATTTTTAACTCGGTCTTTCACATGTGGTCTTATATTTTTATCTACTTTAAGAATCAAACAATGTTTAAGTATGTATTAATTACTCGTATAATTTGTTCTTCTTTAAAAACTTTAGCTAGATATCATTTCACGTCATAATAAAACAAAGGACGTTTGAACTACAATATTCAGTGAAATTAGCAATTCAATTGTTGTGATTGAATTCTTCAGTTGTCCGCAAATTAACTGACTACTCAGATCAATTGACTGAATGGTACAACTTTTTTCTCAGTGTGGGTACATAACGAAATTTGTTAAAAAATATGTTCCTGAATAATTGCTGAAATATGTGAAACATTAACTTTATTCAAAAATATATACATTTAAATATTATATTACTTCTAATAGTTCTATACAGTCACTGTTACAAGATTATGATTATTAAGAAATAAAGTCGTAAATTGTGTTGGGAAATATTTGCATTAAAATTAGAAAGTTTCAAAGAGTTTAAAAATTAATATCTATTTTAAAATAAATTCATAGCTACAATAAGAACAAAAAAATTAAACATGTTTAATATCTATATATCAAATAATTGTCAAAATAAAATCATGCGCAAGGAACACGTCATACGTGTTCAGTTGGTTTTATTTGTATAACAAAGTAGTTTGGTAACAACACCAGATTTTTTTATTAAATTTTCAAAATGTTTTAATATGTATTAAAATAAAATTTATTCATCAAACCTAGATATAAAAGGACGATTTAACTCTCATAGTCTGTAAAATGACTGAAGTATTCAGTTGATTTGACTGAATTCTTCAGTTGCATATAAATTAACCTACTTCTCAGTTAAACTGACAGATCAGTCCTATTTTTTTGATACTTATAATCTACGATCTTAGTTAACAAAAATGTTCATGGATAATTTCTGATATATAAAAACCATAAACTTTATTCATAAATGTGTACATTTAAATGTAGTATTACTTCTAATTGTTCTAATCTACTTATACAGTCACTGGTACAAGATCATGAATAATATGTAATAAATTCGTAAAATTGTGTTGTGTTAAACTCGATTTGTAATTTTTACAATGAATTCTCTTTCCACTTCAAAGCCAGTTGAACTCGTTCAATGTTTTTGTTTAAGTACGAGATAAAATGAAAACATCATCTTCATGTACTGAAAAAGAAAATAATTAAAATACGATTTTAATTATTATGTAGTATTTTCAAATAGAAATTCACTTAGTTATAACGCAAAGAAATGAAACTATTTCAAAGGTTTTGGATCTGAAAAGAATTATGAAAAGTGAATCCTTGTACAAAGTGATTAAACATTCAATAAGCTCATAATATAAATAAAAAAATTAAGGTTTCAACTCAATAGTAAATATTTACAGCGACGTAGTTTGGCAGCGAAAATATCATCATTCCACCAGCCGTCATAAACACTTCCTTTTGCGAGCGCATGATCATCATAGATAAAGCTGAAGTAACAGAATTGTGTCCAAATTTCTCCCAATTTATTTCATACGCCTCTTGTCCAATACTCGCACACTAAGTACAAATATGAAATGCATTATCCTGTTAGATATTATCATTACAATAATATTTAGTCGATACTCTTACTTCATTAGTTACAAAATCTCCGAAAAAACAATACATCAAAGGTTGGCTTCCACTGGCAGCGAGTATTAAAAGAAATTTCAAATTTAAACTCCTAAAAATAATAAGTAGTTTAATGAAGATATTGTCAAAAATATATTCAAATTACAAACATACTGTTGCTCGGAGTACATATATGTTATAACACATAAACACAATATATCGCATAACATTTTATCCAACAGTGAATATTTATACATTTCTTCAATTTTATGTAAAGACCTGAAAAGGAAATTTTATCTAAGTTATCCCAAATTTCTTACTTTGATTATAATTCATTTTAACTCAGAAAATATCGGATAGTACTACGGGCACAGTCCAATTTATACGCATTAATAAAAAATGTTTAAAATAAAATAATTATATATCTACTGTTTAAAACACGGAATTGAAGAATAAAATACCATATAAGTTATCAAATTAAAATCGTATTTCACATTTGCCTGTAATAAGTTTTGTTAATGTAAATTCACCTCCCAGCTACAAGAACCTCTGCGCGTTATTTTATTCAACGCTATTTACTAACATGAAACGATGAAAGGACAGTACAAAAATTAATACAGTAACAACACTTCAAATATTTCAAAATTCCAATTTTTCAGTGGACGTGTCTCAGTGCACTACTGAGAAGATGGCTTCTCAGCGTCCGTTGATAGGCTATCTTAGTAATCATAGAAAAGCGAGAATAGTATGTTAAAGACATTGTTCTATATGCCAAATGTCAAGATTTTTTAGTTCATTTTTATTGGCTTAAATACTTTAAAATGAGTGCAAACCATGAAAAATTGTAGGAACTTTTATATTGCAGGTGAAATAGTAGACATAATAACAGATACAAATCTCTTATATCTAGATTTTTCATTAAAACAAATATATATCAAAAATATATTGAAAATACATCAAAAATGAAACATAAACAAGTAGACTCACAAAGGGAATTAGCGATTAATCCATTTTTATTATTACTCGGAACTTTATTTTCCATTCCTAGAATATATTTATTTTAAGGTTGAAGGTAGTCAAAATTGGTAAATAAAAAATTTTACACTATTTGTTTGTAATTTAATTAATTTAGAAACAAAGTTACAGATAATTAAATAATGTAGTTAGCATTAATTCTTTTAGTGAATCAGCCTAAAATATTTTAAATAATTTGGAATGTAGAAGTAAGAAAAAAATAAAAGCACTTCGGGAGATAAAGCAATGACCAGTCTCGAATTCATTGTCATCCCTCGCTGTCGCCCGGGCACAAACGTGTCCTCGACTGGTATATAGAGCTTACCTCACTTAATACAAATAAACTATAAATGACAAGTAGTAATTTAGTGTCGTGGTGTTATTTAAGCTATTCTTTTTGAAAAACAAGAATAATTGCAATGAGCGATTCCGATAGTGAGAAATTAGACAAACAAGAATTGTGAAGTATTGGATGTTCGACAATAATATGCGAAAGATACAAATTTCGATATGAAAATACTAACAAAATTTTCAATGCAATTAACTTGGCGTTCAACGATCAGCAAGAAATTACTTATCGTTCTATTTAGCCTAGACCAGCAATCGTTAAGAACAACATACCCCCTAAAAAAAGATCAATCGTGCAAAAAATTAATTAATACCTTCTAAATTATAGAACACGTAATAACTAAAGGTCCAAATACTAAAAAAATATAACACAATTCTTACAATACTATGTAACAGTAGGTACATAAAAAGTATATCTAACGAGATATTTATCGTCTCGAATACCCATTAAAATGTTTAAAATTAAAGTCAATAAATGACCTAAAATATGGCTCAGTTTTCCAAATTTAACTCTCATATAGTTTATTTATACTAAAAAAAAAAATAGGAATGTACTAACTATGACATCAATAATTCGAGTACGTACGTCAACACAATATTATGATGTGCAACATATTCCTTGAGTTTTTCATAAATTTCTTTTTCGTCTTCTTCTCCAGAAATTACATTTTTAAGTTTCTGTTTAATTAAATCCAGTTGTATTAGAACAAACCCAATACTAGCTATGTACAAAATGTCTAAGATAACCGCTAATAAAGATCCAATGGGAACCGAAACTGCTTGAAAGAAATACGTGATCTCGAAGTATGGGAACTCTTTTATAAAATTCCTTTGTGGAAATGACATATCCATTGGAAACATTCCAGTGTTGTGGATGATAGGTTCCGTAAACCAAACACAGATGCATCCATAGCAAATGCCCTGGTAACCTGAACCTATACTGGAAAGTATTCGATAGTAGGTTTGGTGCTTCGCTAAAATACTATCATCAACTTGAATATCTTGGAACCAAAAATGTTTTTGTATGATGTCCAGATTTTCCAGAAAAGTCTTGCGGTATATGCGGACTATCAATAATGCAGCTAAAACCTAAAAATTGTCAAATCAAAATCGAACACGACTGTGATTTTTGCGGAGCGAGTAAAACGAGATCCCGATATATCATACAAGCACAAAATAGTATTTGCTAGTCTTTCATATAATAGTATACCATACATTAAGGAAGAGAAGTGTATGATTTTTTCTCGCGGAGTAATTTGAAGCACAGGCCGCAGGTGAGGGCTACAATACGACACGGGAAAAGTACACTTATATCCTGCGGTGTATACAGTGCCGGATTAACCATTTCGGGGCCCGTAGGCAATACCATTCTCGGGGCCCCTTTACCCTTTTCTAACTTCCCAAAATAAATTTTTTCTACCACAATACAATAATTATATTCATATTTACACTATTTTTTACTACATTAAGCTATGCCATCACCCAAAACAAATACAAACCCTAAACAATACAAAATACAATATATGTTTAATTGTCAACTCTTCTAACTTTTTTAGATACAAAATCATTTACAAGATTTTAAAAGTTGACCTTTTCCAATGTATCATTTTCAATCGCCATTATCCCAATGAATTTAAACTGTTCTGAGACATTGATGAATAAAGACAGTTTTTTATTAGTTTTAAATTCGAAATATTACGTTCACCAGTATGGCGTTAAGATCGCCGCGAACAAATCAACTATCATTCTATAATAATTAAAAATATGACAATGTAATTAAAGAAAGCAATAATGTTGTCATTGAGGATACAAATCTTCAAATTAAATTTTTCCTCGATGAAACATTTTCAAATTTTTATTTCTCGGTCCGCGGAGCCCCTAACCGATGCTGGGCCCCTAGGCAGTTGCCTACACTGCCTTATGGATAATACGGCCCTGGGTGTATATACTATTTTTATCACTACCCCATTATCTAGATAGTTTCTATGCACTTCAAATTTATTTTAATTGTGATATAATTTATAAGAGTTACCTTTGATTTGATTATTTTTGTTCATTTTCACATTATTTGAGCACTTTCCGTCACGACGGGAGAGAAAGTACATAAATCTCCCGTAGATATAAAATTAGCTGTTTCGGTCATGATAGAATAGTATATTCTTCAACAAGTAAGAAATGGCACATATTCCACGCAAGCAAAAAGTTTGTAGCCCGAGCCAAAGGCGAGGGCTTCGGTTTGCGAACGTGGGATAGGCCATTCCGTTACATGTTGTAGACTATACTTTCTATAAAAAGGTTTTGGAAATTATACAAAAATACAAATATAAAACTGTTGAAAACGTCAAACTCAAATTAATCAAATTAAAACAAACATACGTAATCATAGTAACTGAATCAAGATACTTCATATGTCGCGCTAATAAGCGGTTCTGATTCGTCGAAAATATTTCATACGCAGCGTATGGAATGTTAGTGATTCCATAACAATTTTTAGTAGTGGAATGCACAGTTTCCAAAACGGTGTTATAGAAATTGAGTTTCTCTCCTGGTCGTAAAAAATTGTTTTTTTTTTTTTTCGAATTTTGATAAATACAAGTCTATAAAACCTTAAATTGATGAAAGTATTCAATTTTTACAATTTGCGGATTTGTATTGAGAATAAAGTAGGTACACTTATTTCACTTATTTACTATTTTATTGTGGTTCAAATGAACTTTTCACATCCTACTTGATTCTTATTGCAAATCATACAAAATGAATACTTTCAAGGGTTTAATTTTGTTTTAAACTGTGTTTATCAAAATTGGAAAATTCTATTTTGTGTAACTCGTATAATATTGCGGGATATCGCTTCGTTCGTCCCACAAAAATATCACTCTTTACACAAAATGTGACATTTCCTAACTGGTTGCATAAATACAAATAGCTACAACAGAACTTAATCCGAAAGACTTTTATATTTTAACTATGAGTTCTGAATTAATTTATTTTAACTTATTCAAATAGTATGCTAAGAATAAATGTTATACTTCGTGTGCTGAGCATACAAAGTCAATGTGACTCTGAAGATCGCATGCTATTTTTTCTTCAAACATAGAAAATAGAAATATCATTAAATATGCTGAAAATTTCAACAAATATTTGTCTTATTCAGTATTTCGAGTAGGCTTCCTTAAAATATTTTGTTTCGTTATTTTTCTTTTTGATTAATACTTAACTCTGAAATTATTGAATTACAACCTAAAAATTGTTTGCCGACGGGGTAAAAGTATTACTATGGAGGCACTTTTATGACGTAACAATGATGATATTTCTATTTTCTATCTTTGAAGAAAATATAAATATCATTAAAAAATACTGAAAATTTTAACAAATATTCTGTCTTATTCAGTATTTTGAGTTGCCTTCCTTGGAATATGTTGTTTTGTTATTTTGCTTATTTGATTAATCATTATCTGTCATATTATTGAATTACAATTTTAAAATTCTTTGCAGTCGGGGAAAAAGTGTTACCAAGAAGACAATTTTATGACGTTTGAAGAAAAAAATTTATTTAGATTGAAATATTGTATTATACAGAGGAACTGCATATTGATACTTGATTGATACTGTAACAATAACATTTTATTGTAAACTTATTGAAAAATTTGGTATTTAAACTATGTTTAAAATTGGTATAAAATAGTATAAGTATAATATAATCAATACAAAATGCATTTATTATTGTTACAACGAATAATAAGATAGATTTTGAAGAGATAAGGTATCAGAATTGTCAAGTTGATATAAACTTGGGGTATCAAATTAGTATCAATTAGTAAGGTGAGGGACGTACTGAGGAACTATCTTAATCATATTAATAATTACAATGGCAATTTTTCTTGTAAAAGTCTTATTTTTCATTCTGGAATATCAATTGAAAAGCTTTAGTAACAAAAATGTGAAGAACCTTCTTTACCATATCAATGAGAGGCAATTGTTTTTCAAGAAACTTATTTTAAGTATCTTATTGATTACTCGTTTTAACTAATGTTAGTTTTCCTTACCTGTGTTAAACAGCTCACATTCAAAACAACCTCACTAATATCTTCTAAGGTTGACAATTTCTTAAGATGCACACAAGATAAAACGATCCACGTTATGTTGGAAATAAATAGAAAGTACCACCATATTCTAGCTGGAATGTTAAAACGTTCTGGATGAAATCCGAATGTGCCCATTCTATTAATAATAGGCTTTATTATAAACTCCACTGGCATTTTCTAAAAAAAGATATTTCAATATGAAACATTATTCTTATTATTATTCTTCCGATATGTTGGGTCACCTGCTTGGACTTCACCATACTGAAAATGTGCTGAAATAATTTATCTATTTATTAGATACTTTAACAATCCCAGTTAAATGCAGTTGAACAATGAGTAATCTTCGACGTCGAGGTGTGATTCAAACAGGGACCGCTAGTGAACGAAGTCACATCGTTATTCCCCACATCACAAATAGCCGAAAAAAATTCGTTGGAACTAATTATAACCTAATAATAATGCAAATATTACCCCTACCACTAATATTTGATGTGAAATAAATGTACTAAGGACATATTTTCCATTTATAATTACAAGCCGGCTTCTTTTGAAAATTTAGAAAAACTATAATTTCTTCAATGTTACAATAATTTCATTATGAATTTATGTGTAAATGATAACCTTCTTTATAATTTTCCGGCATGTGACACGTGTGTAGTATTCACATCTAAAATTCATAAGACCAAAACAATATGTTTCCTAATAATTTTATTTTAAATGTTAGCTAATTTCTATATAAGTTTGCCAGTGAACTTAAAATTAATAACTATTACATTTAATTTATTAGCTGTCCAAAATTGTTTTATTTTTGTTGCAATAAGCAAGTTGTAACAGGAAAAAGATATTTTAAAAGTTAATAGATAAATTAACGAAATTTATAACATAATTGAACTGAAGAAAGTGATGAAAGAAAATAACAAATCAAAAATAATTTACGAAAACTTTGCAATTAATATTCTATTTTGTTCCAAGCACTTCTGCGCCTTTCATTCTGTTTTTTCTATAACTTACTGGACATTCTTGGCCTAATCTGATTCAGAATTCTTAATGTGGTATTTCGTAGTATCGAAGTACATTTTCATTTTGTTTATTATATTTTCTAAGTAACTATATATTGTGTTAATATATATATATATATATATATATATATATATATATATATATATATATGTGTGTGTGTGTGTGTGTGTATTCATTCTATTATTCCCAAATAAAGTCCCTCTATAAAAAAATCTATTATATGACGAACTGGAAATGTATCTAAAATATTTGTATTATCACTTTTTTACATATTGAAATATCTAGGGCCATTTAAAATTTGGTTAACTATGATTGGCCAATTAGTGGAATTCCTAGTATTACACGCGATACATTAAAACTAAATCTAACTCGATGGCGAGATTCTATTATTTATTATTAAATGTTTCCATAGCAGCACATTTTGTATTTTATTACAAATAATAAATTTCGTTAATTTTTCTATTAATTATAAAAATATTTTATTATTGCTTTATATCGTTGTAAAACAAAAATAATATTCTATTCAAAAATGTCATGGCTTTCTATGACCTCTTTTTGAAAAATTAAAGTTGATACCAGTAACTTGGAAATGTTAAGATAAGAAAAAAATGAGTACTTCTGTAAATTCACCATTAAAAAGTGTCATAAGAAAGTGCAAACAAGAATCTCATATTATGTCATACAAGAAAGTTATTAGCAAAAGAAGAAAATCGCAAAATTTACATTTTAGCTAATATTTAGTAACTTATGTATTCAATTGGAAAAACAAATACATGATCAAACTACCATACTAAAGAGGCAACCTCGTATCTCTTACGGTTCTCGAGATCCCAATGCTTCGTACCTTAAACAGGATATACTATATATATATATATATATATATATATATATATATATATATATATATATATATATATATATATATATATATATAAGAGGAATGTTTGTTCGTCTGCATTAAACTCAAGAACTACTGCACCGATTTTGACAAAAAATTGTATGTGTTCTAGGAACAGTGAGGAGTGTGGTTCATTGCTCAGTTCTATGGGTATTATATTTGATATTTTGAGTCTCCACTACTTTAGAGGAGTTTCTTTACCTGCCGGGCGGGAATTCGAAATGTAGGTTCGCGTCAGGGACGAAATAAATCTATTACTATGTACGAAAATCTATTACTTATCAGTAAGGGCATTATACTGATCTAGAAGCGAAGAACGAAGTGACGAGCTTGCTTCGTCAATCTACTGATATGGAAGCGAGAAACAAAATGACGAACTTGTTACAGCAACGTACTGATATGGAAGCGAGGAACCAAATGACGAGCTTGCTTCGCCAATATACTGACATGGAAGCGAGAAGCGAAGTGACAAGCTTACTTCGCCAATGTACTGATATGGTAGCGAGGAATGAAGTGACGAGCTTGATTCGTCAATGTACTGACATGAAAACGTGGAATGAAATGACGAGATTTCTTCGCTAACATACTGACATATATTTTGTGAAATATGATAGTGAAAGATGGTTTGATTGGATAATCTATTTGTTTAAATTATGTTTAAAACAGTGCCTGCCTCCTGCTGATTGGAAACTTGCTGTCATTTGCACTACATTTAAAGACAAAGGTAGTACTGTAAAAATTTTCAAGTGATAAGCTTGTTGAGTGTGGTAGGGAAATTGTTCGGAAAAATCTTAATTCATAAGATGCATGCTATTTCTAAGTTGAGTGATATGCAAGGAGGTTTTTTGCCTGAGAGAGGTTGTGTGGCTCAATTATTTTCTCTTCATATGATTGTTGAGAAGTCACTTGTTACTAACAAAATGGTGTTCTGTGACTTTCTCGATTTAAAGAAAGCGTATGACAGTTTTCTTCTAGAGTCTATATGGGATGTACTTGTAGAGTACGGTGTGAATGGTAATGTAGAGCGATTCAAGCGTTGTATGAAGAAAGAAGGGATGGTAGATTCAGCGAATGGTTTCATGTAGATGTTGGTGTGACACAGGGATATGGAATGTATCCTTTTATGTTTATTTTGTTTATGGATGTGTTGTTACGAAAGGCATTGAATGAAACGGATGGTGTTCGTATTGGTCGATGTATATTGCCTACATTAGCGTATGCGAATGATGTTGTGTTGAGTGAAACTGAGAAGCAAGATACAAGAATGTTTGTTAACATAGAAGAATTAGTGAAAGACAAATCTGATATTGAATGTCGATAAATGTAAAATGTTGCTGTTTGAGAAGAATGATTTGGTGACTGAATGTAATGTTTTAATGAAAGGTGTGAGACTAGACTAATTAAGTGAATTTGTATATTTGGGTCGTATGTTTTCGAGAGATGGACGTATTGACCGGGAGATGGAAAGGCGGGTATATGCAGGATACAAGGTATTGGGTGCTCTGGGTACATTTTCTTGAAACGTGAATGTATCTAGATATGCACGAATTATTGTTTGTAATATTATGTTGGTGCCTACATTGATGTATTGTTTTGAAGGTTATGTTATGTTAAGAAGCATGAACGACGTATAACTGCTGTAGAAATAAAATATTTGAGAGGAGTGTGTGGGTATGCGAGATGTGATCTTGTCCGGAACATATTAGTGTATGGTGAATGTGAGATTGAGAAGAATGTTAATAAGAAAGTGGGAGTGAGTCATTGAGGTGGTTTGGACATCTTGACCGAATGTCGAATGAAAACTTGGTGAAACTAATATGTGCGGGTGAGATTGAAGGTGAACGATTGCGTAGGCATCCGCGAAATAGTGGTTGAGTAGGATTTCTTGCGTGAACGAATGATTCCGATTATGAAGTAGGTAATAGACGAGCATGTATGAATCGCACAATGAATGTGGACGAGGTTAACAATTTTGCACTTAATATATTTTATTATAATTTGACGTTTAAAGAAATGTCATTTAAATGAATTACAACGGCAACTTGATTTCCAGTTGTGTTTCTGTTTTTAAGTGGGATCTTGATTATGCAGACAGCAATTTATTTACAATAAAAGAAATATTTATATAGCTGTAACTTTTATAATAACACAATACTATAAATTTTAACTTCAAAGTATTCCGAATTTCTATTTAAAACATAATTAACTGCATAGTTTAGAAAGAGTGCTCATTAATTGATTCAATATTAGTGTGCTGTAACTTTTATTTCTGAGATTTTGCCAAAAGTATATTAAGGAAAAGACATTATTTTGGGCCACCTAGCTACACTTTAAACCTTTTCTTACGTTAAGAATCATCCTGTATAACGATCTTTATAACAAAAATATTAATGAATAATTGCTGAAATATGTAAACCATAAACTTTATTCAAAAATGTGTACATTTAAATGTAGTATTACTTCTAATAGTTCTAAGTCAATGGTACAAGGTTATAATTAAGTAATAAATTCGTAAAATTGTGTTGCGCAATATTTGATTTATCGAGGTTCATTCATACTTCTTCCACTTCGAAGACTCGTTCAATGTGTTTGTTTAAGTACGAGATAAAATGAAAATATCATCTTCATGTACTGAAAAAGTATATAATTTAAATAAGATTTTTATCATTAATTAGGATTAGGATTAGAAAGAGAAATGCATTTCTAATTCAAAAAAACTGGTACTATTTCAAGGGTATTGTATCTTTAAAATGTGCTTGTAGAGGTTTATGAAAAGTGTACCCTTGTACAAAATGATTAAACATTCAATAGGCTCATAATTAAGAAAATACCAGTTTTACAATTCAATAGTAAATATTTACCGCAACGTAGTTTCGCAGCGAAAATATCATCATTCCACCAGCCGTCAAATACACCTCCTTTTGCGACCTCAAGATCATCATGGATAAAGCTAAAGTAACAGAATTGTATCCATATTTCTCCCAATTTATTTCATATGCCTCTTGTCCAATACTCGCACACTAAGTACAAATATGAAATAATAAATAATAACTGCATTGTCCTGTTAGATATAATTATTGCAGATACAGTCTTACAAGTCTTATCTGAGAGTTGACGCTGGTGTCGTGCGGCGAGAGAGAAAGCATTCGGAGGAAAAGAAATAGATAGTACGCGCGATAAATACAGTCTGTTATAAAAGTTTTTGTACTAAACAAAATACGAGTATAATCATAATAATGAAATTAAAGGTACCATCTAGCATAATATGAAGTATTATAATAATTTTACTTCTAATAAAAATATATAAAGATTTACAAGTTTACATGTAATAAAATTAAAATTAACTGTTCTCCTTTAGAAATAGGTTCAAATAATCCCTCATTTGAGTCATCATTTCATGATTTTAAACTCGTATGGGAAATGGGAAGAATGTAAATATGTATCATCCAAATAAATAATTGGACGTCCATGGCGGGGATAATTTCTAATTGATCTCAAAAAATTTATACGCAAGTTAGGACAATAATGGTAATTCACTCCACAGCATATATCATCTCCACCATATTCTACGAACCACTGCGCATCTTAGTAAAACTGTCAGCTAAGACTTGTTGGGCTCATAGGGATATTTGAAATAATTGTAAATAGCCTTCAATACCACTGAAATATTGTAATACTGGAACGCGAACAACGTAGGACTTTATGAAAGCGAAAAACGAGCCCTAGGCAGATAGATGTCGTAAGGCCCTGTTTTGTCTAACACTTATTGTTTGTAGAACGGTTGCTATGCGTTTGTTGAGCGGTTGTTATGTAAAAACATGTTGCACAGTTTATCCAAAAATG
The DNA here is from genome assembly GCA_963942605.1 of Poecilus cupreus. Lineage (NCBI taxonomy): Eukaryota > Metazoa > Arthropoda > Insecta > Coleoptera > Carabidae > Poecilus > Poecilus cupreus. The sequence continues at coordinate 24,382,853 of OZ012718.1, forward strand.
ATAATTGATAAATAATATTTAACCGCACATTGTGCAATTAGTTGAAAATTTTTTTAAATTAGTTAAATATTCATTTTTTTATTCATATATTTTATTTCAAAATTATTGAATGTTAATATTTTTTACATTTCTCTTACCAACTTTTTAATCGGACCGTCCAATAAAGACAGGTGGACCACGACTCTCTCTCTTGGCTCACATTTTCAATGTCATTTAGCTTTCCAGTATATATTTCAATGCTCAACACTTTAAAAAGGCCTGGAAGATCCATTTCAATTCCAAACGTAAGTACACTATCATTCTTAACATTACTCCATTTTATCTCAGAAAACAGCAAAAAGCGCTACTACAAAATTTAAAACTTTGTAAAACAGACATCTGAAGTAGAAAATGCCATTTAAATTGTCAAATCATAATCGAACACGTAATTGCACTTTTTGAACAAGTTGAACGTTTGAAAAATGGTAATTTCGCTCATTCAAAACCACATCGTCATCAACCAATCTGTTGCAAGGTCATCATCGCCTTGTTTTATTCAACACTGTTTTCTAAGACGACATAGAATATAGTATCATATATATACTACAGAGTTTGATATTCTGTACATACTGTATATTTAAGAGTAATAATATTGAAAGTAGTAAAAATTTTGTATTCTTACTTCGCTAGTTATAAAATCACCGAATACAAAATAGAAGACAGGTTGGATTCCACTAACAGAGAGTATTAAAATAAATTTCAAATTTAAACTCCTAAAAATCATAAGAAATTTAATGAAGACCTTACCAAAAATATATTCAAATAACAAACTTACTGTTGCTGAGAGAACATATACATTACAACACATAAACACGATATGTCGCATAATATTCTATCTAATAGTGCATATTTATACATCTCTTCAATTTTTTGCAAAGATCTAAAAAGAAAATATGTTAGAATAAGTTATCCTAAATTGTTTACATTGACTATAATTCATTTCAATTCAGAAAATAGCAGATGACACGACGGAGACGGGCGCAATTCGTTTTACACGTATCAATAGAAAAAATTTAAAATAATATTTATATGTATATGTACTATGTAAAACACGCAATTTAAGAATAAAATGCCATATAAGTTATAAAATAATTACAATCAAACGCATAGTTTTACGTTTTCATAGGTCCTACTCATTGCACGTTTACCGGTAATAATTTTCGCTAAAGTAATCCACCTCGTATCTAGACCAAACAGTTGCAAGGACCTCATCGTGCTATTTTCTCAGATGAAAGAGAGGTTAAATATAAATAAGGGTTTAGGAAAGTGTTGGTAGCGCGTTGCTAAGGATTACAAAAATTTAAATTGTCCATTTGACGTACTGTATCTTTCAAGTATTTTTTTTATGAAAATGATAAGCGGACTGCTATGGTCATATGCCGATTAATGGGAGGATGATTGTGAATTTATGTGAACACAAACGACCATGGTCTTCAGTAGGCTTCGATCCCACTACCTCTGGGGTACTAAGCTAGTGGCATAGCTACTACGCCACCGTATCGGCTTTTCAAGTATTTAAATAATATGATGTGGGCAATACGAAATCTTCTGCCTAAATAACTTATAAACAAGACTAAAATGAAAAAAGAAGTATTAAATAACAATTGTAGCTAATATTATTTTACATATTTTTTTATTATAGCAAAATTTACTCTAACTCAGTATGTTCAAAATACTTTATAGGCCTTCAAGTAAAATGCCACTTCCGTTGATACATTGTTACCAAAATCTAATCAGCTCGTAATTTGAGTATTCAAATTCTAAATATGAATTTTGCAAATGATACTGCCATTAGAATGTTCAATTCCCGAAAATGTGGTGGCCATTATATCATTTTCAAATTTCATACTTAGAACTTGGATATTCAATTTACGAGCTGATTTGATTTTGGTAGTTCTCTATTATACTAAAGGATAGTTTACTTAAAAGCCTATAAATTATTTGGAGCGTTTCTTAGTAAATTAAAGAGCTACAATGTTACTAGAAACTTTTTTCTCTAAATTGTAACGTTTATAAATTTAAATTTGCGTGATATTATATGCTGTACACATCAGATTATTTTTTATTAGTTGTAATATTTATTACAGTATTTTGTCATTTCAAACTCAGGAATGTAAACTTTAATTGTGCTATAAATTCCTATGACAAAATAAATCATAAATTGTTGTCGCATAAATGTCATGATTTTTGAAGACTGAGACACTACTTAATCCAGTGCCTTTCGGTGTCAGGCGTATTGAGTTGGTTGATCTTCAGGTGTACTTCTCCAGAATTCCCTCCAATTTTTCCTGTCGCTCGTAAGGTTCCTGAGGTCACTCAAACTTCCTCCTCTATGTTCGACTGCTTATTTGACTTCCTGTTCCATGTTTTGATGGGTCTACCTCTTTTCCTTTTGCCTGTTGGTCTAGCTTCATATATTTGTTTCGTTATTCTGTTTTCCCCCATTCTTTGAACATGACCTAACCTAGTTGTCCCTCTTGTATTGTGTGTTAAATGGGCTTTGTGCTGAGCTGTTCTCTGATTTTGGTGTTTCTCATTTTATCAAGTCTTGTTCTTTCTGCTATTTTCCTCAAAAATAGCATTTCTGCGCTCTGTACGTGATTTTTGTGTTTTTCTGTTATTGTCCAGGATTCGCTGCCATATATAAGTATCGGTGATACAACTTTTTTAAATACTTGACTTTTTGTTTCCTTTGATATCTCTTTTTTGTTAAAGAATTTATTTCTAACTGCACTGAATAGTCTAGTTGTCGTGCTGGTTCTTTGCCTTATCTCTTCATCCAGGGGTGCTATTCTTGAGCCTTCGTAATGGTCCAGGTTACTCGTAATGTGAGTCATATCGAATGAAATTCGAAAAATTGTATTCTTGATCATTCGCTAGGAAACGTATTCGTGTTTATCAATCGTGTTCATTGCGAGTGGGTATGAGGCACTCGTCTTGCCTAAGCGAGTGGTCGTTTCCATGGAAAATTTAAAATAAAAAATCTCTAATTCGTTTTTGACGCTTACACGTCAATCTACGTTTATTTAAGTGTAAAGATGGATGAATTAGTACATTTACAACTAATTGAAGAATTAGAAAATGCAAAAGAAGTTATTGAAGATAGGGAAAATTTAAACATAGTAGTACGGAATCCATTCGACGAACTTTCTGACCATCAATTTAAAAATATATTTCGTGTAAATAAAGACTTATTTAGATACATAGAGGATATGTTACGACCATTTATGCGTCCAAAATTGAGAGCTACTGATTTGAGCATACCATTAAGAGTAAGTAATAATATAAATGAATTGGCTATAATAATATGAATAAGACTAAACAATTAATAAAACTTGAATGTAGATTTTAGCTGCTCTAAGATTTTATGCAACTGGTAGCTACCAATTAGATATAGGTTCTAATTGGTTTCTTGGACTATCTCAGTCATCTGTTAGCAGGTGCATTAAGGAAGTGAGTAATGCATTTAACAGGCCCGAAGTTATGAACCAATGGGTAAAGTTTCCTGCGACTCGTGAAGAACTACTAAGAACCAGAAGGAGATTTTACGAAGAATATCAATTTCCCGGAATAATAGGACTTATAGATTGCACGCATGTAGCAATATTTCCTCCAAAAATCGAAGACCAACAATACCCGGAACATGTTTATGTCAACAGAAAAGGATACCATTCTATTAATGTTCAATTGATATGTGATGCAGACATGAAGATTATTAATGTCAATGCGCGTTTTCCTGGAAGCACACATGATTCGTACATTTGGAATAATTCCAACGTACAATTAGCTCTCCGAAATTTGCACAGAATAGGACAAACTGATTTTTTTTTATTAGGTGATTCTGGATATCCTTTGCGGACATTTCTGTTGACGCCAATCATTCCAGAACCTATAGAAAATACTCCGGAACATAGGTACAACACACGGCACAAACATGTCCGAAGTTTAATAGAACGTTGTAATGGAGTTTTAAAAGGAAGATTTAGATGTTTATTGAAGCACCGTGTTCTGCATTATAAACCCGAAACTGCGTGTAAAATTATAAATGCATGTGTAATATTACACAACTTGTGCATCCATTACAATATTGAAGAAATACATGATGACGAAGATTTTCATATACCAAATAACGATGATAATGACGACAATGACATAGAAGAAAATGTACCATTAGCAATTAATCCGGAACTTGAAGAAGGAAAACGTGCGCGTAGAATAATAATACATCAAATAGCTAGAAATTAATTTGAATATTTTCTATTTCTTAGTTTAGAATTAAAATAAAATAAGTAATTCATTATAAACAAGACTTTATATTTCTAATAACCAAAAACAGAAATTATTTAATAACTATTAATACATACATATATTGAAAATACAGAAATGCAAGGTTAAATATTATTCACTAATTTTTTCTTTTGATACTAGAATTTGGATAGATTGTCGAATTTCTTTTAATTCCTTAACCATTTGTTCTCCATTTTCTTTTAGTATTTTATTTTGTTCTTCTAATAATTTTATTTTAGCGTTATAATATTTTTCTTTTATATCTAATTTTCTTTTTAATGTTAGTTCATATGAAGCTACAGCTTTTTGTGTGCTCTTAAATTTATTTGGTGGTTTGATTGGCCTCCTTGTTGTTGAGTCTCTTATTTTTGTAGTTTCATTTTCTGTTGTTGTTGCCTCTAAATCTATGCATGGTACATCATTTTGTGCATGTTGCAAATTTTCTAAATCCATTTCCACAACAGATTCTTCAACTTCCTGATGTCCACTTAAACAGACTGGCTTAATTATAGTCATAATGTCGTTATCTGTTGTGGACATTGTATCTTTTATTTGAGGTCCCCCTCCTGTGGCGCTCATACTATTACGAATCTTTGAAAATTTTGTTTTCGTCCTGCTACGTAGATCTTGCCATGTCTTTAATTTTAAATAGATTTAGTTATTATTAATATACTTCAAGTAAAGTTTTAATTAATGGTATGGTATACCACTATGAACTTACTTTTCTCCAATTTTTCCAGTCCTTTGTTGCTCCGCCTGGAATACCATTTAAAATTGCGGATATTTCTTTCCATTTCTCCTCTGCATGTTTGAATGTAAAAGAACTTGTAAATTTACCGCTAACTAATGCTTCTTCATGTTTTAAATATTCTATTAAAGTGTTTCTTTGCTTCTCGGTTATTTTCATTTTGAATATCTTCACGAAACATTAAATGTCAAAATAAGTTATTATTCTTTGTAGATATCTATGATTTTGGAAAACAAAATATACGATGTTGCCACAAACATCATTCGCTTGACACGATTGATATTGCGAAGGGTTGTCAAGAATATCATTTTTCTGTACTATTCGCAATCATACCCTTCGTGTTCATGCGTATACGTCCGATTACGAGCGATGTCAAGAATAGCACCCCAGGCTTGCTTTGTCGTTTATCATTAATCCTAGATATTTAAATGAGCTTACTTTGCAGTCTTTTCCCTCGTATTAGTACATTTGTTTTTTTGCTTCATTACTTATGTTCATGATTTTCGTCATTTCTATGTTTATCTTCATGTTTAAGTTATGCTGAATATTTCTTTCTGTTTCTGCTATTAAGGCCATATCATCTGCGTAGCATAGTTCTGAAATTTAAATTTTCAACATCTAAAACTATATGGAAAACAGTATTGGGCTGAGCGCGCAACCTTGTCTGACTCCTCTTTTCGATTTAAAAGCTTTTCATTTTTTATTCTTACGTAGTTTTGACTTTCTTCATATAGGCTTTTTATTTGGCTTATTGTTATTTCATATAAGTATTGGGAATGCAAAAAGAATATCGCTATTTAAAAAGAAATGTATTACACATGTGAAAAATTATATACAGAATGTAATTTCTTTTTTATTTGACCATGTAGTACCTATTTATGTTAAATAAAGATCTATTATTATTATTATTATTTCATTATGTCAAATGCCTTTTCCATATCCACAAAGCAGATATATAGTTTTCTTCCTGTTAATTTGGCTTTTTCGCTTATCTGATGCAGAGAGAATTTGAGATCTTGTACTCTTCTTCCTGGTCTGAAGTCGTTTTGGGTATCTTCTTGGCAGGTTTTAATTATTGGTCTTATCCATTTTTCCAAAATTTTTGCGTACTTTCAGTTAGCCTTTGTGTTGCTTGTTTGTAAACTTCGTAGTCTTTTATGTTTTTCACTACGTGAATTTTTTCCATTTTTGTTTTTGGTCTTTCACTTCCTGTTGAATTTCTGCGGTTCACCATGGTATTTTCTATCCCTGTTTATCGCACATTTTTACTTTCCCACATGCTTCTTTCGCTGCTGTTAGGACAATTGTTTTAACCCTTTCCAGTTTTCTTTTAAATCGTCTTTTTCTAGTTTGCTTTCTACTAGTTGTGATCCTGTTTCTTTTAGATACATTTTTAGCAGATAGTGATCGCTGCCTATTTTTGGCTATCTATATACTGGTACATTTTTTGTGTTTTTTAATGTTTCGTTACACCAGTAGTCTATTATGAAATTTTCATTTCTGGCTAGATCCGTTCTAATATATTTGTGTATATCTTTGTGTCTGTAGAAACTGTTTGTTACCACTAGGTCGTTTAGAATACACAAGTCTTATGATTCTCTCCCTATTATTATTTCTAATTGCTTCTCCTTCTTTCCCCATGTATCTAACTATTCCATTGTTATTGTTAACTACTCTACCGTTAAGATCTCCCATTATGTTAATGTTATGATGTGTTTCGTCTATTTAATTTGGAAGTTCGTCAAAAAAATGGTCTTTTTGTCGTTTTCGTTTGGTTCGTCGGCTACTATGACCGTGAAATCGTTTTCTCTTCCCAGTTTCAATTCGACTTTGAATATTCTCTCATTTACGTATTTTTCATTGTTTATTCTTGCCAAGAATTTTTCGTGAATGAGTCCTACTCCTTCAGTCGCTCTATTTGTTATTTTTTGTCCTTTTGTTAGTTGTGTTATTCCCTCTCCTTTTTCTTAGTTTCAGTTACCACTAAGATGTCGACTTTTGCCATGATCATTTCTTCTATCAATTCTTCTTCTTTTCCATTAAATGGTCATACGTTTCAAGAACATATGTTTATATACCATTCTCGTTTCCCTTTGACTAGCTGGTTGCGATGCCGTTTTGTCGTTACTTTTTGGTTTGTTTCCTAACCGTTTTTTGAGAAACTTTTAACTGGGATCACCCCTTTTTCGTTTTCTTACCCTTACTCCTTTGATCTTTACCTATTTTTATTAGTTCATTTAAGATTTTTCTTTCTTCAATAGTATAATCGTTTTCAATGTATATTTTCTCGCTATAACTCAAAACAATCTTATTTGTATTCGCAACGAAAACTACCGATGGCAGCAACACTGTTTCTTGAAAACGAGCGTTCTAAGGTATACTGTGCTTTGTAGACAGTAACATGTAATAGAAATGTAAAACAATTTTTTTTTAAATTAGAGTGGGTCGTAAGTTTGCAGATTATATAAAAACGAAGTACTATTTTTATTAATGATTTGTTTTGGTTGATTTTATTATATCAGTTTACTTTTTCGGTGAAATGCTGTGGCAATTAACACAAAACAACATTTTCCAACAACTTTTCTTCGGTAATTCTTGATGTTTCATTGAAGAAGAAGCAATTTTGAACGTTTAGAAACAAGTTCAACAAACATAATCGTCACTCGGAAAGTGCAGTGAGAAAACTCCAATATTTTTCAAAACCTATTTCTTTTGTCAACCAATGCAATTTCCCTAAACTTATTCAACAGTTGCACTTTTCTTTCACCTTTCTTCGAAAAACACTAAAATGTTACCCATAAACATTTTAGATAAAGCAATAAAAGTATATAAAATGTACACTTTAATCACAATTCCATTAATCACTTCTAGGTAATTGTTCCAGAAAAGAAGATTCAAAGAAAAATAGTATTTGAACTTGATTAAAAAATTCATTAATACAACAATTCAAATACTCAAAAAATATAACACAATTCTTACTGTACAATGTCATAGTACAAAAAAAGTATACATTACGAGAATTTTACCGTCGCGAATACTCATTAAATTGTTCATTTGTCGTCTATTTATTTGTATTAAAAAAAAAACAGTGATGTGCTACCAGTGATATCAATAATTCAAGAACGTACCTCAACACAATATTATGATGTGCAACATATTCTTTGAGTTTTTCGTAAATTTCTTTTTCATCGCCTTCTCCAGAAATTATATTTTTAAGTTTCTGTTTTATTAAATCCACTTGTATTAGAGCAAACCCAAGACTAGCGATGTACAAAATATCCAAGAAAGCAACTAGTAAACCTCCAGTATAAACCGAAACTGCTTGAAAGAAATATATGATCTCATAGTATGGGAACTCTATTATAAAATTCCTTTGTGGAAATGACATATCCATTGGAAACCTTCCAGTTTTGTGTATGATGGGTTCCATAAACCAAACACTCATGCATACACAGCAAATGACCTGATAACCTAAACTTATACTGGAAAGTATTCGGTAGTAGGTTTGGTGCTTCGCTAAAATGCTGTCATCAACTTGAATATTTTGGAACCAAAAATGTTTCTGTATGATGTCCAGATTTTCCAAAAAAGTCTTGCGGTATATGCGAAATATCAATAATGCAGCTAAAAGCTAAAAATTGTCAAATCAATATCGAACACGTTATTCCACATTTTCATAATTTATGCTCATTTATTTCCTGATGAAGAATTATGTAGAATAGTTAAAAAAAAAATTTTGTGTTTAAATAATAGCTATTTATGCAACCAACAACTGTTTAGGAAATGCAAAATATTTCACAACTGGTGCTGATTATTGGCGGGAATAGAAATAACGCATTGAACTTCAAAATGAATTTAATTTGCGATCGTTACGAGCATCTGTCAAAATTAGGACCGAATGAAAAATTACAATAATAAAAATTACAAAGCAACAATGTAATGTCAATTTTAATCTAATATTTTCTGGACGATAATTGATTTCAAACACTTTCCCTGAATTCGTACAGATATAGTATACGAAATTAATCTCGCAGTCCGAAATCATTAATATAACACGTCACTCAATAAGTTCGTAGGATGGCTAATGAAACTTTTTGGCAAAATTTGACTTTATTCATCAACATAGTTCCCTTGAAGGATGACACATTCATTCCTACGCTTCTACAATATTTCGATGCCTCTTTTGTAGAACGAAATATCTTTGGCCGCAAAATACCCTTCAGTTCCGGAAATCACTTCTTCATTAGAGCCAAATCGCTTTCCCTGGAGCATTCTTTTTAGGCCTGCAAACAGTTAGTAGTCGCTGGGTGCCAGATCTGGTGAATATGGTGGATGAGAAAGCAATTCAAAGTGTACTTCGTGCAATTTGCCATTGTTGTAATCGACTTGTGGCACAGTGCATTGTCTTGATAAAAGAGCACTTTCTTCTTCTTCATTTGGGGTCGTTTTATTTTATAATTTTTCACTCAAACGCACCAATAATGCAATATAATATGCACTATTGATGATTCTTCCTTTCTCCAGGTAAGCGATGAATAATATTTTATTCATCCCAAAATACGCAGGCCAAAACCTTACCAGCTGACATTTGCGTTTTTGGTCGCTTTGTACGGTCTTCATCCTTTGCTGTTCACTCCTATTGACTGCCTATTTAACTCTGGAGTGTAGTAATGGATCCATGTTTCATCCATTGTCATATACCACATGAAAAAATTCTTTTTCTTGTGCTAAAACCGCTCCAAACAACGCTTTGAATTGTCGACGCGTTGTTGTTTTTGATCGACTGTGAGCAAACGCGGTACCCATTTAGAACAGATCTTTCTCATGCTCAAATGTTCATGCAAAATGGTGAATAAACTGCCTTCTGATATCTTTAAGGTGTCAGCTATCTAACGAAACTTCAATTTACGATCGCGCAAAATAATTTTGTGGACATTTTTATGTTTTCTGAACAACTGCCAAATTTGGTCGACCAGAACGTTCAACATTATCGGTGTTTGTACGGCCGCGTTTCAAATCAGCAAAAAAATTCTCTACCATTTGTCTCAATGAAGCAGAGTCCAAATAACATTTGTCAAGCTTGCTTGAACGGTATTTTTTCCCATTAAAAAGTAATGCTTTATCAACACACGAAATTCAGATTTTTCCATTGTTTTGAATATTACAAAAGTAGCGTCACTAAAACAACTGTAACAAATGAAATAAACGTCAGATAGTCATAAAATTTTGACACGTATCGTTTTCAGGTTGGTACCTCCTAAAAATCATATTGATTTGTCAATAGTGGTGCCATACATATGTCATCCTACGGACTTATTGAGTGACGTAATAATTTAGGAATTTTACACCAGCAAATGGCTTCGTCAAAACGTCCGCTGTCATTTCTTCTGTGGGAAGATATTCTATCTTCAGTGGAAGTTCCCGAATGGTCTGTCGAACGAAATGGAACTAACTTGATGTCAATGTGCTTTGTTCTAGCATAAAACACAAGGATGTGCATCAATTTTCCTGCCGATTGGTTATCGTTGTAAAACACTATGTTGGACAGCTCACCGATGCCCAGTTCTTTCATAAAATTGGACATGTGAATCCTTGGAGGACAAGGGAACTGTCTTCTGTTTGCAGAAGCGCCATGAAGCGCCGGAGAGAGTAAATTCGTATCCTGAATAGGACCTCCTGTCGATGATGCAATTTCACCAAGCCGCGTCCGCGAATCCAATAATTCCCTCCTTGTCCTTGTAATATAAAAGCTTTTTCTGAATTGTTTCTCAGAGGTAATGAATAATTTGCTTGGCGGCCTTCCAATGAACGTGATCAGGGTTGGTTTTAAACTGGGTCTAGACGTTGACAGAATAGGTGATGTCAGGGCGAACATCAATGTCCCGATAAGTTCCCCGTATGGGTAACGAAGATTTGCACTTTCCGAGGTGGATGCAGGATTGAACTACCCGTCAACCTCCATGGGTGCCTCGACGGGTTTACATTCGGACATTCCGAACTTCTGTAGAATTTCGTCAATGTACCCGGTTTGATATAATGAGATGTGGTGTGGTCCCCCGTCTGCTCTACTTAAATACCTAGGAAGTAGTCCACAGTTTTCCATTTTTTCACCAGATGTCTTTGCCGCTTCGAAATCACCAAATGGAGGCTGGTGCAGGACTCTTCCACGTTGATCTCGATGTCCCGGAATGTAGGCTTATTCTTCGGTGGAATTTCTGACGTGAATGGTTCCTGGACAGGACCGTTTTGACATCAGAAGTAAATTCGTTCAGAAATCTAACATCTTGAGAAATGGGCACTTTTCTCTCACTTGGGATCCTTGGATTGTTCAGAGTACCCGACGAATACACCTGTAAACCCCTTTTGCTCGAACTTTTCTTAATTGACGTCATGTCACTGTAATGCCACTTGCGTCAGGTTTGTTTGGTTTCACGCACTTATTGAAGTATGTTGTTACGTTTTCGCGCCTGTTCGTTCAACTTAGCAAACATGCCGGCACTTTCATCTTCTGAGAACTTATGCCTCCTGGCGTGGAATTCTTCTAGAATCTTCACGTTGAGAGATTCCGCGTCCGGCAATTTGTTCCGAGATTCTATGGTACATCGAAAGTTGCCAGAGCTGCACGGAAGACTTAACAATAGCATAAATGACATCAGCTCGCAGTTGATGTCAATTTGAAGCTTGAAGCTTGTCCACAGCGTCGAAAAACCTGGTGAGATGTTCTGACAAGTCATCTCCCTCTTTCATTTTAAATTGCGCCAGTCTTTTGAAAAGCGTCGCTTTTTGAGCTTGTCTTTAGACGCGTAAACCGTTTCTAGTGTGAAGATGAATATCCGCGAATTTGCGATAATTCGGAAGGATTGATAGCCAAAATAAGATCGGCTTTGGCTTTTCGATTCACGGTCAGCCACGTTTTCGCGACGGCTTCCGAAGCCGTGCGCGCCGCGCCTTCGCCTTTAATTATTGGTTGTGATGTTTCGCCCGACACATATCCGCAAACATAATTCTTAATGAGGAGTGCTTCAGCCTGAATTTTTCAGGTGTTGTAGTTTTCGCGCGATAATGTTTCAAGCCGCCCGCGCCCGTCGCGTTCAAGTGTGCCATTATATTGTAGGCTGGTGAGACGACTTTACGAGACGGTGCTTCAACTTCAAAATGAATATATTTAGCGATCGTTACGTACAAATGTCAAAATTATAACTGAATGAAAAATTACACTAATAAAAATACATAGCAACGATATGTCAATTTCAATTTGGTCTTTTCTGGACGATAATTGATTCCCAACACTGATAGCTCTTTTCAACTTCAATAAAATAGTAAACAAACGAAATAAGTATACCTACTTGATTCTTAGAAACAAATCGTACTAAATGAATATTTTAATCGGGGATCTCGCTTCATTGCATTCGTTACACAAATGGTTGCATAAATAGCCATAAAAACAATCTAAAAGGCTTTTATAATTCTACTGTAAGTTCGGAATTTTTATAAAATAGTATATTGTGTTATTTAATAGTAAATGTGATAAGAGTTGGGCAATTATATGCGAAGCACACAAAATCATATTTACTCCAAATAAAACATGTTATTTTTTTCTTCAAACACAGAAAATAGAAATATAAATTATTAAAAAATGCTCAAAACTTCAACAAATATTCTGTATTAGAATATTTTGTTTTGTTATTTTGTTAATTTCTTCCATTCTTAATTATCAAATTATTAAATTACAACATTACTATTTATCATGTTTTCCTTTTTTGCCGCCGGAATAACAGTGTTACTGAAAATAGGAAACACTTTTATGCCGACGGCGAAAAAATTTAACTTTTGCTTGTTGAATACAAATACACAATGTACTTTTATGGTAAAAAATCATTATTTACACTGAAATAATGTATTATACGGAGGAACTAAACAAATTGTTACTTCAAGTGGTACAATCAAATTTTAATCATATACTTATTGCAAAATTATTGTCCTTCAACCAGGTTTAAAAATGGTAAATAATATTAAATGAATAGTTTTAAAGCCAGATGTTGATTCGAATTGTCAAGTCACTAGAACCTCTCACGTGGCCTGGGATATCAAATTAGTATCAATAGTAATATGGGGGACGTACTGACAAACCTTCTTGATCATATTGATAGTTACGATGGTAATTATTCTAGTAAAAAATTCTTTAGTAACAAAAATGTGAAAAACCTTCTTTACCATATCAATGCGATAGACAATTGTTTTTCTAGAAGGTTATTAATAATATAATAAATTAAGTGTCTAATAGTGTTTGCTTGTTATTAACTAATGTAAGTTTTCTTTACCTGTGTCAAACAGCTCACATTCAAAACAACCTCACTAATATCTTCTAAGGTTGACATTTTCTTAAGATGCACACAAGATAAACCGATCCACGTTATGTTGGAAATAAATAGAAAGTACCACCACATTCTACCTGAAATGTTAAAACGTTCTAGATAGAATCCAATTGTGCCCAGTCTATTGATAATTGGCTTTATTATAAACTCTACTGGCATTTTCTAAAAAAATACATTTCAATAAGAAACAAAATTATATTATTATTCTACCTATATGTAGGGTCACCTGGTTGGACTTCACCATTTTGTAAATGAGCTGCAATAATTTATTTATTTATTAACTACTTTAAAAATTCCAAATCGATGGGTAACCTTCGACCTCTAAGTAGGATTGAAACAGTTCTCTTTGAACGAAGTCACATCCTCAATGTCCAATCCACAACTGGCCGAAAAAATTAGTTTGAACTAATTTATAAATTAATAATGATGCAAATGTTACCCCCACCAGTAAGATTTGGTGTGAAATACGTATTCTAAGAACATATTCTCCATTTATAATTACAAGCCGGCTTCTTTTGAAAATTTGGAAAAACTATACTTTCTTTAATATTACAAAAATTTCATTATGAATTTATGCGTAAATTATAACCTTCTTTAAAATTTTCCAGAATATGACACGTGTGTAATATTCACATTTAAAATTCATAAGATCAAAAAAATATACAGGGTGTAACATGAATTGGTACATTAAATTTATCCAGTAATAGAACTTGTCGGGAACAACAATATTTCTTAATAACTTTTTTTAAGAAAACATCTAGTTTTAGAGTTAAAATTCTTTAAAAAATTGTTACAAATTTGATTACCCGCCAATGGTGAACATATTACTCTATAGATGGAGTTAATGCAGACACTGCGCGAAGGTACTAGAATATAATTCTACACTGCGCTGCATCTTTTTCGTGAAAGGTAACCTAGAATTTTGTGCTTTTGAAATTAAAATTCGTCAAACGATAATGAAGCTGAAGAACAAATTCCAACCACAATATAAGAATTCACACAGTTGCAACACTCGCTATCGGCACCGTTGATCTTCATGTCGCATCGACCGATGATCTTGAACCGAGCGGCCATATTTGTAACTGCGGCATACGGCGGTGAATTTGAATAGCTGTTAGTTGCAAAGAGTATAAATTCTAAAAATATTATTCCACCTGCACTCAATGCCAGGACAAGGAAGGGGGGGAGTTTGCAAGGATAGGCAGTTGTCCCTCCACCCTAAATTTTAGACATTCAGAAGCAAAAAATTTGAACGCTCGTTTTCAAGTTTACGTAAACAAGAGACTTATTGCAGAAATACTATTAAGCAAGAAAGATTGTCTTCATTAGCTCTATTAGTTATTGACTTTTCACCGTTATTTGCAAAATTATAAATGATTTTGATGTTAGTAAGAACAGAAGATTAGAGTTTTCTTGAAGAAAGGTATCTACGCAAGTTTATACTGTAAGTTACATTGTTCGCTGAATTACTAGCAATATAAATAATATTACCAATATGTGCAATAGTTATTTGTCAAAATAGAGAGAAAGGCGCTTCATTTTTCTACTCGAGCTCGAATTGCCTCATTCATTGCAATCATGAGGCAATTCGTGCGAGAGTGGAAAAATGGCTTTCCTCTCGCGTTAGACACAACATATTTTTGACGACATGTTTCTAAAAACGATATGCTTCGACCTAAAATACACTTTGACAACACAGCAGTGTTGCCAATGAACCAATTTTAAATATAAATTAACGTTGTTAACTTGTGATTTAATCTAGAAAAAGAAAAATATAAGACATAACTGTAAGACAAAGTATATATGTCGTAAACATTTTGAATATATATATATATATATATATATATATATATATATATATATATATATATATATATATATATATATTGCAATTACATTTATTGTTTTGCCCCGTAAAGCTGCAAAAAACCAATGCCAAAATAAAAACGATGTGCCTGCTTCAAAGCAGGCATTTTATGCAATTCACGATGCCATTTATCGGCACCTTGTTGTAACAAATAAGTGAAATTTGTTAATAAAATTGTTCACAATATTATGAATGATTCTTCCAAGTGCCTAAACCGCGCTCGGCAAATAGAGAAATGCGCGATTTTTTGTCTAATTGCCTGATCCCGCCAGTCAAATAGAAGAATGAAGTAAAATTCATCTAATTGCCGGTATTTTGCTAAATGCCTAGACATTTAGCTAAATGCCTGATTATTCTAAATGCCTACGACATTATCCAAGAACATATAGTGATTTATTTGCTATTTTCCTCAACAAGAGATTTTTATTTTGTCGGATAAATTTCTGTTTGTCACGATACCTTGTTACCTAGCAATTTGACAAGAAAACTGTTTTAATAAAATCACGACACCGTAGGTGCAGTGCACGGTGTGTTAAAACGAGCTCAGGGTTACGTACGATTGGTTCTATGTGTAAGTGAAGTAATTATAGTGTTTGGCATGAATTTTTTTTTTTTTTAATTCATTTAAGGACGCGCGACATCTCTGGTCATTGCGTCCACGCAGAAAGAAATTATGTTATTTGTAGACACTTTTGCAATCACCATATTCTTCAGTGACGTTTATTTGTTGGCAGGTGTCGGCGAAAGCACCGAATTTTTGTATATATGCATAGGTATATATGTTTTTAGAGTTTCGAGTGAGTCTCAATTAGTAAATATGAATTCTTGTTATCTTCATAAAATGATAGGTGTAATTTGATTTGCGAACATTTGATATTATATTAATTTATACAGGTTGGAGTCTCTCAGAAAACATAGTAAGTTTTGAATGCGCTTGCTACCGTTCGAGCCGTCATCTTCATCACGAAGGCTGTTTGTCGATGAACGATGTTTAATACGGTGTTGTTGATATATTGGACAATCATCTAAAAGGTGTTTGACTGTAAGTAGTATTTTGCAGACGCCACACTCGGGTCTAGGTTCGTTGAGTAAGATATAACTGTGAGTGACTTTGGTATGGCCAGTAGTCAGTCTTGTTATGACAACTTGTTCTCGTCGACTTAGTTCCATATATCGTTTGTCTTTCCAGCTATGTATCGTTGGTTTGATAGTTTTAAAATGAGCTGCCGAAGTCGTAGCGGTCCACTGTTGTTGGTAAATAGTCATCGTATATTTAATGCCTTCGTTAATTAAATCGGAGAGTGTAACAGTTCCTGCTATTTCGGGGTTATTAGTGTTTAAGATTTCACTAGCATGTTTGTCGGCTGTCTCATTTCCCGGGATACCAACGTGACTTGGGACCCAGAACACGACGACTGAGATGTTTTTCGCATTTAGCTTACATACTTTGTCAGCAAATGCTTGATAGGTATTACAGAAGAAATTTTCATATACGCTTTCCAGAAAGGATAAGCTACTTAATGAATCCGTAAATATTACAATTTTGTTGATTTGGTTGTTGTATTGTATGGTTTCTAATCGAGTAAGGTTTTCATTCAGAGCTTCTATGATAGCTGTTATTTCCGCGGTAAATATGCTGCTCTGATTCCATAATCGGAAACCGGAAGTTATATTCCACTTAGGGAAGAAAAATGCAGAACTGCAGCCTTGATCCCTTTTCTTTGAGCCATCTGTGTATACAGTGAGTGTTGTGTTTGAGTTATTTATTGTTTCAGTCATGTTTCTGAATTCGTTGAGTATTTGTGTTTTTGGGTATTCAGATTTATTTTTAAATTTATTTAATAAACGTTTGTCAGTTTTAAATTTGCTATAAAATTCCCAGGGGGGAATATTTGTTAATTCTTCATGAATTGGTCTTAATTTATATATACAGTTATTATCAAGAATATTTTGATTTTGTAATTCATTTATGATTTTAAATTTATTATAGAATTCTATAAAAATTGGACAGACTGCAGATGGTGGTTTCGTAGTTTGAAATTGTATATAGCGTAAATTATGAAAAATTTCTCTATAATTGGGGTGGGTTCTATCGAAGTAGATTTTGGAGACATATTTATATATAATTTTTTCACGTTTTAGGTCAACTGGAAGAATTTCGGAGTCGATGTGAAGTGGCTCAACTGGGGTGGTACGGAACGCGCCAGTGATTAAGCGTAATCCGTGATTTTGTACTGCTTTAAGCTTTAGGAGATTGCTCTTTCTTGCTGAACCGTATGCGAGAAGTCCGTAGTCTATTCGAGATGAGATTAGAGCTGTAAACATAGTTCTCAATAAGGCTCGGTTCGCTCCCCAGGTGGTGTGCGCTAGAGTTTTGAGTATATTTAATGAATTTCGGCATTTGGCAGCTAGGTCATTAATGTGCTTCTTCCATGTTAGTTTACTGTCGAATATAATACCAAGGAATCGTATGTCACTTGATTTAGGTATTAGTTTACCATGTAAATAAAATTTTGGGCATGTATGTGTCTTTCGTAGTCTGCAGAAGTCAATTGCAGTACATTTGTCTGCCGAGAACTCAAATCCGATATTAGTAGCGGCGGTTTCAACGTTTCTAATACATCTTTGTAGTTGACGCTGAATTTTCAATAGATTTTCATCTTTAGTGTAGATCATAAGGTCATCAACAAAGCAGTAGTGTTTGATCTCGATTTCTGTGTACCTTGGTATGGATTCAAGGAGGGTATTTATAGCTACCAGGAAGAGACAGACAGATATGGAAGACCCCTGTGGTATTCCGTTTTCGATGGGATAGATATTTGAGAAAGTTGAACCGATGCGGACCTGTATTGTTCGGTCAGTGAGAAAATTGCAAACAAAATGGAGCATATTGCCCCGTACGCCCCACTTGTGAAGGTTGCTAACAATGCCATATCTGTATGTCATGTCGAAAGCTTTTGTCAGGTCGAACGACACTGCAACCAGGTGCTGGCGCCGCATGATTGCATTTTGAATGTTGTTTGCGAATGAGTTTATAATGTCCTGTGTTGAACGTTTTCGTCTTGAACCAAACTGATGCACGTCAATATAATTGTTTTTCGTCAAAAACCACGTGAGTCTGTTATTTATTAATTTTTCATATATTTTTGATAGGTGACAAGTCAATGAAATTGGGCGGTAATTGTTGACTTCAGAATCATCTTTGTTATTTTTAAGTAACGGAGTTACGATGGCTGTACGCCATAAATCCGGGTATTGATGGTGATGCCATATATAGTTGTAAAATTTTAGCATATATTCGATATATTCAGTTGGCAAATTTTTGATGATTGTATAAGATATTTTATCTGGACCAACAGCTGCGCCATTTTTACAATGTTTGTAGATAATGTTTGAGAGTTCATGACTATAAAAATCCCTATTATAAATATGGTTGGAATTGTTTGAGGAATTTTCTCTGAAGTCGAGTTGATAGTTTAATTCGGATATTTTATTTTCCCTAAATTTTAAGTTATAGTTTTCGTCAGAGCTTACACTACTAAAATGTTCACCGAATGTGTTGGTGATTTGAGCTATGTCGGTTATAATGTTGTCACCAACTTTAAGTTTGTTTATCTGTTTGTATGTTTTCACACCCCGTATATTATTTATTTGCCGCCATGTTTCTCTAGCTGTAGTGTATTCGCCTATTTTGCTTGTGTAATCACGCCAACTTTCCTTTTTTGATTTATTTATTATATACCTAGTTCTGGCTCTTGCTCGTTTGAAATTGATCATATTTTCATAAGTTGGGTTTCTTCGTAGTTCTCTTAGTGCTTGTCTTTTTACACGTATAGCTTCTTTAATTTGGTTGTTCCACCATGGTACGTTGTATTTTTTATTGGATTTAATTACACAATTTTTGCATGGATTATCGAAATTTGTGTGCATGCTGGGCGTGTGGGGTATTGAATCAAGAGCTGCTTTGATGATTTGTGTATTAAATTGCTCGAGTATTCGATTACAGTCGTCCTCGAAAGTGTCGCTATTGAATGTATTTATTTTTTCTAGCTTATTGCGAAATACAGACCAATCTCCTTTCTCGTGAAACCATTTGGGAGCTGGTTGGGCGGGAGTTGATGACGTTATACCCTTAATTACTATAGGGAAATGGTCACTGAAGTGCAAATCATCTCTACATGTAGACCATTCTAACTGAGGTGCGAGGGTTGGAGAGCAGAGGGTTAAGTCTATTGTTGAGAATGACATAGATCGGATATTGTTATAGGTTGGTATTCCGGGAATGTTTAAAATGTTTGTGTTACTTGAAAGTAAGTATTCGTCAATCAGTCTACCGCTGCGGTTACGTATGACATCAGGGTTGTCCCATGTGTCGCTGATAGCATTAAAGTCTCCACAAATCAGATAGTTACGTCCAAGTTGTTTGACTAGATTCCTGAATTCATCCAGTGACCAATTTGTATTGGGCTGAATATAAATCGCACATATAGTATAGGTTATTGGTTTATGGATTTTTAATGCAACAGCATTGAAGGAGGTATTCAGTTGTACTTTAGAGTGAGCTACACTGTTTTTGATAAAAATTGCTGCACCGCATATGGCACGGTGATTAGGTGTGACGTCATTTCTATAACAAGCATAGTTTCGTAAGGAAAATTTGTCAGTTGGTTTTAAGTGAGTCTCCTGCAGGCATATAATGTCACAATTATTTTCGTATTGTTGTATAAGTAACTTAAGCTCATTCAGGTGGTACTTTAGTCCGTTTATATTCCACTGTATTATGTAACTGTCCATGAAATAAAATAAATAAGTCTTTGGTGGTTTATTAAGTTGTGTTAATTGGTTTTTAATTATTTGATGAGCTTTTTGTGTATGGAGATTTGTTTTTATTTTTTAGTTGGTTTTTTGAGTAGTTGGTTTTTTTTTAATTTTTAATTTTATTCCATCCTGTTGAGGTAATAATATGTTTTGCTTTACGTTTTCTTCATTTACACTAGTGCTGGATGTTGATGGGCTTATTTCACATTCCATGTGAGCTTCTATGTTTGAGGTATTATATTTTTGATTGAGGGAATGTGATTGTTCAGCAGAGATAACATTTTCTACGAGAATATTTTTTTGTAATAGAGCTGTTGCTGGATTGTTGGTTATATGTTCTGTTGGTTTAGGTGTTAGGGGGGTGGGTTTTAGTTGTTCTTTAAGTTGTGTTGTATATTGGTTCTTTAACGTTCTTTCAACTATTACATTAATGACAGGTGATATTTTAGCTATTATATTATTGCTTAATCTTGTCTCATTCATAACCGAATCATTTTTATTTTTTTCAAACATATCTAGCATAGATTTCCGTAGTTCCTCGATAGCCGCAATAAATTTCGTTGATAGCTCTGATATAATTTCGGTATTTAGTTTATGTATATCAGAAGGACTGACTTGTGCACCGGAGGTGCCTGGAGTAACTGTCGTTGTAGCTGAACTACTTACTGTTTCTGCTGCTTTTGAATATGAATTCAAATTGAGTCGTGGGTTAAGTTTTTCAACAGATCGAACAGCTTGAATATAGGTACATTTATTTTTGACTTTATATTCATTTATCGATTTTTCATAAAGAAAAATTGGACAATTTTTGGACGAAGCCGGGTGTGAGGCATTACAGTTTGGGCATTTTAGCTTTTCTTTATCACATGGATTCCCTTGGTGTGGGGATTGACCACATATACATATTGCAATTTCACTGGTACAGGTGTTGTTCAAGTGGCCGAATTTTTGGCATTTTGCACAGCGGACGGGGTTTGGAATGTATAACTTTAGTGGTATCGAGTACATAGCCACTTTTACATCTCTCGGCAAATTTTGCTTATTAAATGTAAATACAAATAAACCGTTTGGCGTTTTATTGCCACTGCGTACCGTTTCGAGACGTCGAACTGCGCTTACACCTTGCAGTTTAGCTTCAGCTAGAATTTCTTCGTCACTTGAATTTATAAGATCAGGACAATAGCCAATGCCCTTTATGCTATTTAGAGTTGAATGTAATGAACATTCAATATCGATGTCAAGCAATGTTTGCAAGTTGAGAAGTGTGTTTGTTTGTCTTTCATTACTCGTTTTAATTAGTAATCCAGTTTTGATTTTTTTGATCTCCTTTGCTTCTCCAATTGCATCTTTTAGCTTGTAAGAGAGTACAATCGGATTTGTTGAGTTGAAATTGGTGTTCTCATCTTTACACTTAACTAAGACGAATTTTCCATTGTCTTTTGGTATTTGGTATGCAAAAAAGCTACATTCCCCACCAGAAAGAGGGGGGAATGGGGATAGTTGTTCCGCCGACCCATCACTGAAACCGGATGAGCGAGGGCGTTTTTGAGCCCCAGGACCCCGCATGGTAAATGCGGGCCTGAAAGGCCCTGAACGTATGAGATACCACCTGTAGTTAAATGTTTGTTATTCAACAAGATAAAAGGCGTAGATGTAATCAAGAAGGTGGCTAAATTAATTGAAGTTGCCTCTGTTACGTTAGTGATGTAACACACTCTCACTAAATGTTGGCCTCAGTACAGTTAATTATTCCACAACGGTATCAAAAAATTGCTTCAAAACTTACTTTGGCCTGATGTTTTCAAAAGTTTTCGGCCAGGGCGCTGGCCCATTAACTTTCAAGATCGGGGCTAAGTTTGTGACGGTCGGACTAATGTTTGATATCCGAGCGCGGAGAGTTGGTGATCTGATTTAGTGGGCTACACAGATGACACTGCACCTTTTTTTTTTTATAACACTTTATACAGATATTAAAGTTTCAACTTTTCAATAAATAATAAACAATAAACAATATACGGCTACAACGTTAGAAGCAAGCAAGACCACGTCTGAACAGCGTGGAGGTTGCGAGCGGAATGGGCATGAATTAATAGTAGTCGTATTGTAGGTGCTGCTTCCGATTGGGGCTTGCTTTGCTAAAAATACCATACCGGATAAAACGATGTGGTACTGCTACCGCGACACCATCGAGATGGCAATGGCGGGCGGCTCCGTGGTGGCCTTCTGGTTGCTAGCGTCCGGCGCCCGGGAGATCAACCTCACCAACGAGATGCTGTTCGCTGGCGTTCACGCGATGATCAACTGTGTCGCTTGTATATTGTATTATGAATGGCAGACCAAAGCATACAAGAGGAATGTCCACAAAGTCATGTATACGGAGCTAACAGTCGCGATGTTTTGTGGCTTTATTTTGTGAATCATCGACTTTGTGATGTCTGCAGTATATTACCACTATGTCAATTCAGCAGCAGCGGCCTCTACCGCTGAGGCTCCGCCAAAACAAGTTTTTAATAAATTTGTACACTTTATGAGATAATAAAATAAGGTAAATTCTTTAAACATGTGTACTTACCACTCGAGTTGTCTATTGAAGAGTGCAGAGCTGTTGTACAACTTTTGTGTGAAATAAATCCAATGTTTTAACCAAGTGTTAGTACTCCACACTCGGCTTGAATATCTAGGATGGATGTAGAGTTCACCAGGATGCGGTAGCCCTCCTCCTGCACGAGCACCATGTAACAATTTTTTATATTATTTTTAAACCAATTCAACTATATTAAATATATTTAATTTTATATCTTTTTCGATCAAAACTTTCTAGAAATACATTAATTATTAATTATCTTAATTATGAGGTAACATTTCTGATACTGCCACCAGTTTCTAGATCAAGGACACAAATTTATCTGAAAATGAGAACATAATACAAAAAATTAAAACAAATCAAATGTATTAATTATTATGACGTCGAACTCTGGAAATCTGCTAGGCGTTGGGCTACTCATATTTGTTGTACAGCGGTTCCTGACGCTGAATCTACTACTTGAATGTAATATCACCAGAAAATTCCCAATTTTAATATGAAAATACTAAACTTACCGTTCAGCGAATGGTATAGCTATTAACATTCCTAGTGATTAGAGAACGGATCATATGCACGAAAAACTGAATTATATGCGCATATATATGCACTGATTTTTTTGGCAAATATGCACTATATATGCACAAATATAACAATATGTGCAGCAAAATATACAAAAATAATAATGAAATTATTAGATAAAAAGTATAAATGAATGTATTATGAATTTTATTGCACAATACAGTCTTAATCCTGATTCAACTAAGTCTTGAAACTTGATATTATAAGATTATGACATATTAACATAATAATAATTACCATAACAAATTATTCAAAATTTTCTAAAAAAAAAAAAGTGAAACAAGTAAAAGATATATCCAGATGAGAATTTTCGGTCTTATATTAATTGTACCCAATTTTACCATCATTCGTGTATACAATAAAAACCTACCGTTACCGTTACCGTTACAGGGAATTCCCTAGAAATATTAGAATTCATTGAATTCGTGTGCTAAAATTTCTCTCGTGGGTAATTCCTTACTTTGCTCACTTGTAAACTATTATCTGTTATCTTATTTAGATAATTTTTGCTTTTCATCTACCATATTATCTAAATAAAATTTTTGATTAAATTTTGGTAGTATCATCTAGAACTAGATGATATATTTTCTAGCGTAATAACCAATGTTTATTTTCTTTTATTTGCTGTACTGTGGGAATTTAGGAGAAATGATTCGAAATCTTATGTGACAGCTAACTGGTAAGCAGCGTAAATTGAAATATAATTTTTTTTAAAAATCTATTATTAATATCCAAGAAATTTAATATTTTTGTAATAGATCATAAGACCTCTAATTGATAAATAAAAAAATTAGTTCAAAAATTTTACAGCCGATTTAAATTCTGTAGCTAACTTCAGCCCCGATTCTGAAATTACGAATTTCTGAAAATACTAATTTATTTTTTGTTGGTACATTTTGTTGGTTATAGGATGTTATATCATATATCATAGTAGTTCAGAATTGTTATTTTTGTTGTTTTAAAATATTAATGTATCATACCACTAGCTAACCAATAAAATATATTTTTAAAAAAATATTGTCAGTATTACATTTCCATTTCCTGCATAAAAAAACGTTCTATATTATCTATTTATTATCTAATAAATATCCAGATTATTGTTATTTATCTTTTATCTATTATCTAGAAAATATCTCCAATAAATATCTGTTGCCTTTTCTAAATTAAGAAGAGAGAAGTTTTTTTTATCTCTATATTGATAAAAAATATTTATAGTTATTCGGCTTTTGCAGATTTTGTTTAATTTTTTTTTATACAAAATGTTCAAAATGTTTTAATATGTATTAAAATATTAAATGTTACTTATACAATTTATTTTTCTTCAAAAACATAACCTAGATATAAAATGACGATTTAACTATCATATTCTGTACACAAATTAACCTACTACTCAGTTAAATTGACAGATCGGTACTATTTTTTTTTTAAATGTGGATACTTATGATCTACAACCTTTGTTAACAAAAAATGTTAATGAATAATTGCCGAAATATGTTAATCATAAACTTTATTCATAAATGTGTACATTTAAATATATAGTATTACGTCCAATAGTTCTAATCTTCTTATACAGTCACTGGTACGAGATCATGATTATTAAGTAATAAATTCTTAAAATTGTGTTGCGATAAATTTGATTTGTCATTTTTACAATTAATTTTTATCGAAATTCATGAATTCTCGTTCCACTTCAAAAAGTCAGTGGAATTGGTTTAATGTTTTTGTTTAAGTACGAGATAAAATGAAAACATCATCTTCATGTACTGAAAAAGAATATAATATAAATAAAATTTTTATAATAAATTAGTATTTTAAAATAGAAAAGCACTTAGCTATAACTCAAAGAACTGAAACTACTTCAAGGGTTTTGGATCTGAAAAGTGTGCTTGTGCAGGAAAAGTGTACCATTCTACAAAGTGATTGAACATTAATTTACTCATAATATAATAAAAAATACAGGTTTCAACTAAATAATAAATACTTACCGCGACGTAATTTGGCAGCGAAAATATCATCATTCCACCAGCCGTCATAAACACCTCCTTTTGCGAGCGCATGATCATCATAGATAAAGCTGAAGTAAAAGAATTGTGTCCATATTCTTCCCAATTTACTTCATAAGCCTCTTGTCCAATACTCGCACACTAAGAACAAATATTAAATTAGAACTACTTTATCTTATCCGTTATCCAAAAGTAATAAATAAAACTTAACCGCGTATTGTGCAATTTTTTTTTTTGTGAAGATGGAAAGAGGACTATGTATGTACATCGGTCTTATGCCGCCTCATGAGTGGACGATTGTGAATTTATGTGAACTGCACAAATGATCATGCTCTTCAGTGGGATTCAAACCTACCACCTACAGGAGCTATTCTAGTGATGAAGCCACTACGCCACCGAGTGCAATTATTTGAAAATTCTATATGCCTGTTTTAAGGAGGCAATTTATTGGTCAATAAATTTATAAATTTATTGATGTGCGTTAATACGACTCTTCGTGTCAATTTTTTTTTCACCAATAAATTTTTCGATTCATTGAAAAATTTGAACATATTCTATTTTTCGAAAAAAAAAAATTGAGAATTCTAGAACATTTTAGTAGTTGCCAAAAAGGGCGTTGAAAGTCAGGGTTAGTGGGCACAGGTAACCCCATCTGTTTAAAATCACGGGGGCAGTTCTCCCTAAATCGTGAACAAATGGGTATTTTGTAAATAACTTATTA
Source organism: Poecilus cupreus (assembly GCA_963942605.1). Taxonomy (NCBI): domain Eukaryota; kingdom Metazoa; phylum Arthropoda; class Insecta; order Coleoptera; family Carabidae; genus Poecilus; species Poecilus cupreus. The sequence continues at coordinate 24,408,874 of OZ012718.1, forward strand.
ATTATATTGTTGGTGATTTATAAATAAGGTTGAATATAATGGTATCAAAAAGGTTCAGGTTACCAAAATGCATTATTTTTATATACAAATATACACCTCTAAACATTAGATTTTAAAGCTTTTACATAATTTTATTCAAGAAATTTTCCCTACCCCGTCACAAACATTACTTCCGACGCCCCTGAATGCCAACTACTCAAACTTGTTTATTTGGTAATCTTTTTTTGTGCTTATAGCTTGATCCAAAAATATTATAAGGATGGTAGTTGATACTACTGAAAAAACTTGATGTGTGAAAAATGATTGTTTCGGGCAATTTATGGACAAGAAAACAAATTATTTATGTATATATTTATGTATATATACGCCTTGTAAAACAGGCATTAAATTAATATACATCTTAGTTTATTGGACTCATTTTTACCTCCCGCAACATCCTATAAGGGAGGTATAGGAATCATGATAAAAATTCAGTGGTGAGTTTTTAGTGGATGAGCACGTTTTAAGGGTCTCTAGAATACGATTTTGTAGCACGGCGGGGCGACGACTGAACTTAAGGTTTGACAATTAAAAACACAAACACTTTTAAAATGATAAAAAATGGTATTTAATTGAAATGGTGAAATGATGAATTGAACAATATAAACAAATATTACAGCGACGACAACGTATGAATATGCTTAAAAGTTAAAATTACCAAAACATATTTATGGAACAAAATTACTTGAAGTTCTACATTTTTTGTAGAGCACTACAGACGTCAGAAGACGTCTGTTCTGTTCAACAACCAAAAACTAACTCTCCGTCTTGTGCTAGCCAAACATATGCATCTACCCCATAAGCGGGTACGCGGGGCAGAGAAGGAAACGTTTCCCACAGATCTAGCACAGACATTACCTAAAAACTAAAACCTTAATCTAGGGTTGGACCAGGATCTGTAAATCTGTCAACCCCAAATGGCATCTCAAGCCGATATTTCAGAATATTTGCCGCGATAATCTCAAATAACTATTTCTGATAACTGAAAATTCTAACACACATGTGTGGTAATAAATTAAACTTAAGAACCCCTGTCAAGGCAATTTTCGATGCATTCATGTCCAAACGCAGTTTGAAACTTGATATTTTAAAATCGCTTTGACAGTAAAAACAATAAATCGTATTCTAGCCGATCTCGGTGGTGTAGTGGCTATGTCGCTAGCCTAGCACGCCAGAGGTCGTGGGTTCGAATCCCACTGAAGAGCATAGTCGTTTGTGTTGTTCATATAAATTCATATTCATCTACTCATGAGGCGGCATATGACCATAGTAGTTAGTCCGCCTCTCATCTTCATAAAAAAAAAAAAATCGTATTCTGAATGTTCGCCTTGTTACAATTTTAATAGTTTCGCGATGATGTCTGTGTATGTGGATCTCTGGAGTTACGGTTTCTTAAAAACTACTAAACTGAAAATTTTGATATTTTGTATATTTGGAAAGAGCTGATTAGTTTTTGATGATAATCAAATAACCGGAAGAGATAGTTTGCTTGAAGCCCTTTCAAGTAATTTTGAAATATCTCAATAAATTATTGTATAATAATATTTCTTGTTACATATTATAATCTACAATTGTTGTTAGATATCATAAACAAACTAAAAAATTTGGTGCTTATTTTGAGTGACGTTTTATTATGGATAATTTGAAGAAGTCACAGTGAAAACACTGCCGTTAAAATCTTGAAAATTATATAAAAACAATTCGAAATTTTCAGCAAGTGGTGGACAATAAAAAAATACACGGATCGAAAAAACTTATTATAAAAAATATATTTTGTAGTTATCAACTGTGTAAAACTATTAATAATAAATAATAAATCCCTTGGGATTAAATTTTGAAATTAATACCTTAGAGATTAAATTTGACACTTGTCCACGAGAAAGAGGAATAAATTAAGGCATTTAAACCAGGAAGCACAAAATAGTTATTTACGATACAAGTACGTAAAGCTAGTCTTTAGTCACGAATGGGTCAATTAAAACACGAGCGTATCTAGTGTTTTAAGACCCCTGAGTGACTACAGACGCTTTACGTATGTGTATCTTACAATATTTTATCTACGATTTAATGAAAAAACCTCATAAATATAAAAAAAAAACTTGTATTTATGAATTAGGATCACAATATTAATAGAGAGTTTGCCATGAAAACAAAATTTTTGCAAATTTGGCGTATTAAAAAATTTTAATCACTCGTTGTTCGACAACCCGTGACTAATGAGATCGTGTTACTGAACAACCGTTTTACAAACTCAAATCTAACAACTAAACAACAATTACACACTATCGTAGATAAAATTATATTTTGTCTTTTTCGTTTAAGTCTACTAAATTGTGCGTTCTGAAAAACAAAATAATGATTGAAAAGTGACATTTTTTGACATGTGTCATAAGTGAAAACTAAATTTTTTTAAAGGATGGGCGTTTCTTGATAGTGGTGGTCCGTGTTTCTGCATTATTTAATAAAAAAAACTATGGCGGGAAGTATTGTGGTACTCACAACAGAATTTTAGTAATGTATTATTGAATTTTTATATAAAAATTTTATTATCAAATCATTGAATGTTAACTTCTTTACATTTTCTTATCAGTTTTCAAAGAGGACAGGTGGAACAATGACTGAATGTCTCTTTCGGCTCACATTTTCAACGTCATTTCGCGTTCCAGTATATAATTTAGTGTTGAAAAAACTGGAACACCTACTTCACTCCCGAACGTACACTATCATTCTTAAAACTACTCCATTATATCTTAGAAAACAGTAAAAGGTATTAATAAAAATTTAAAATATGCAAAACAGACATATGAATTAGAAAATGCCACATAAATTGTCAAATCTTGAGAAATGAGAACGACTAATTTTCGCTAATTCAAAATCACCTCCTATTGTTTCCTAAGATGACATACAATATAGTAGCATGTATTATACTACAGAGTTTGATTTTCCAAGCATCCTGTATATTTAAGAGTAATAAAATTGAAAGTAGTAATATTTTGAACTCTTACTTCGCTAGTTACAAAATCTCCAAAAAAACAGTACAACAAAGGTTGACTTCCACTGACAGCGAGGATTAAAAGAAATTTCAAATTTAAACTCCTAAAAATAATAAGTAGTTTAATGAGGCCTTATCAAAAATATATTCAAATTGTAAACTTACTGTTGTTCAGAGAACATATATGTTATAACACATAAACATAATATGTCGCATAATATTTTATCTAATAGTGAATATTTATACGTCTTTTCAATTTTTTGCAAGGATCTAAAAAAATAATGTTATGTTAGAATAAGTTATCACAAATATTTAACATTGATTCAATTCATTTCAACTCAGAAAATAGCAAATGACATTGCTGACGCAGTTCGTTTTTCATGAATTAATAGAAAAAATATTGCAATAATATTTATATGTACTGTGTGAAACACGCAAATGGTACATGCGTTATCAAATTAGAATCGAATACATTATTATGCACGAACATCGTTGTGTTATTTTAATCAACGCTATTTTCTAAGATGAAACAGAGTGTAAATTTACATCAGTGTTTTAGAAACAAGAAAATAAAATAATTTTCGGCGGGGATTTCAACGCATGAACAGGAGAAGAAGGCAGTTTATACAATATTCTATATTGTAAAATAGAAAAACGGAACTCTAAGGATAAAACAAAGTACAATGAATGAAGGAACAACTTCAGTGAAATGGTACAAGGACAGAGGATCGATCTTACTGAATGAAAACAACGAAGAAGATGAACTAGATGAATACACTTTCATTAATAGAATAAATTGAGCATCAATTATAGACTAAGATATAGTAAACAATGAGGCACTATATGATATTAAATAATTAGAGGTAATAAACCAAATTGATTCAGACCATCAGATAATTTCTGTTACTTTAAAAAATCAAATATGCAACAAACCTTACAATAACCAACAAGGCAAATAATCCTGTGAAATAAAGAAGTAATAAAACAGTTCAAAGAAAACATCGCAAAATTAAAAATATGGAATGCAACCAAGACCATAAAAATCAATATTTTATATTTTAATAAGAGTAAATAGTAAAAAAGACGAGAAAATTAAATACAAATACAACAATTGAAAACTATTGGTAGGATAAAGAATGCAATGAAAAAGATATTTAGGGCCATCAAGAAAGGGGCACATAAACACAGAAGCATGCAAATAGAAAATTAGAGAATATCAACAACTGAGCAAAAAAATACAACAATTATAAACAAAAAGTAATTGGTGAACTTCACAATAAAACTTCAAAAGCACAAGCATGCAATTACATAAAAGAGTACGAAAGTCTCATTCCAAAGTAGACGAAAATATTGCCAGGGAGGAGTAACAACAGAACTTTCAAATGTTATTAGGTGGTGAAGAAGAGTAACAAGAAATCAAATTCACAGAAGAAAGGAATATAATCGCGCTAGAAATACAGCCAGCAGCAAGACATATCCTTATCAATAAAAATATTAAAGAAAAACATAGCCAACGATGGAGTATGGAGGAGAAAATGTAGTAAAAACCTTAACATCCATAATTAACAAAGTATGGAAAGGGAACGATGTTCCCAAAAAATGGGGTAATAGCTACTATCTACAAAAAAAAAAAGAGACAAAAGTCTTGCAAGTAATCATCAAGGTATCACGCTACTAAATACTATACAGGATGTTCCATTTAAGTGCTATACACTAATGCTTATATATAATTTCTAAATTATAAGACTATTAATATGAACAAAACAAAAATTTTATTAACCAGTTGTTCCCAAAATATGGGACCTAACTTTTTTATTTTAAATTAGAACCTGCCTTTTTTATTAGCTTATTCGAATCAGTATTTTTTTCTGAATACAACAATATAACACACTTATAAGTCCTACATAATAAAAATGTTGAGAGAAATGTAAATAAGAATTGTTATTATTTCAATTTAATGATACAAATGGGAGTGCTGTAGCAGAAACAAAATACTGAATCTAGCCAAAACAGAAAACAAAATGAAATCGATGATCCGAAGACTAGACACTTACTTTGAAAGGAACAAATTACAACTGAACGTAGAGAAGTCGAGGATTATGAAATTCGAAAAGGGGGGAGGAAGAAAGAAAGAAGTAAGATGGAATTGAAAAGAACAGAAAATAGAAGGGGTGAAAGATTTTAAGTACCTAGGGTACCCTGTCAAACAAAGTAACACTGAAAAAAAACATAGAATAACTAGCAAAGAAAGCAACCTATAAAAAGAAATATGCAGCATAGCGGAAAGATAATTTGATAATATCTTTAAAAACATCATCATGTAAGGGGCAGAAATTAGGAAATGGAGAAAAAATAAACTCCAGCAAAAATATTTTAAATGCGAACCTTAGAATTCGATATGGGTAAATCACAATACATTGTTCCTGGAAGAAACAAATAGGAACAAATAAAGGATATCAACTGGAAGTGGAAGAGCAACAAAATAAGAAGAAAAAATCATAAAATATGACCTAGATAGAAATCTGTATCAATACTGGACGAAAATAATGAAAAAAGAAGAAACGAGATTACCAGAAATTATTTGGGAGAGCTACAGGACAAGATGTTACGAAAGAAGAGACCAAGATACAAAAAGAAAACAAGAGCAAAATAACAAGGTAGAAAACTGAAACTATAACAAATTATACAATCAAGAGCGGGAAATCAATAAAGCTAATAACCACACTAACATGCAAGAATGAAGAGAATGAGAACAAATAATGTAAGAAAGAAGAACGAGTATGCCGATTATGCAATGAAGACCAAGAACACATAATACATTTATTATATCATTGCAGGGAATTTCCGAAAACGAACCCCGGTTACCATGGTATATTTTTCAGGTTACTGGTAAGATTTCGTAATGCAGTTCCTGAAATTTGTGGTACTTTTTGCTTACCACGGGAACCGCGCACAGATGACGGTTAGCGCGGTAAACATCTGTCAAACAAGATAACGTCAACCGCCATTGTTGAAATCAAACTCATCATCATCGTCTACCTCAGCATTACTACGACCGGTTAAAACAAACTCGTTAAAAGTATACCACGTCTTCATTTTACAATAAATATGTCAAATCAAACATTGACATAATCACGGTGTTCCGTTTCTTTAAAGTAGAAATGGTAAAACCGCAACCGTGATAAAATCGTAATCTCTCACCGGTTCGTTTTCGAAATATACTAGTAGTTTGTTTCATTTCCTAGACGAACTGATTAGCGATCAATCGTAGGCCAACGCGGTCAAGAAGAAGAAGGAAGAAGCAAAATAATATATATGGAGTATCTGGGTCAACGAATCCCCCTTAACTTTTTTATTATAAGGAATAGAAAAATTTTCTTTATATAAAAGAAAACTCAAAACACACTTATTTGTATTCGTAACAAAAACTACCGATGGCGGCAGCACTGTTTCTTAAAAATGGCCGTTCTAAGGTATACTGTGCTTTGTAGACAGTAACATGTAATAAGAACGCATCTGTTTGTTTTTTTTTTTTTTAGGTGAAATGGATAAGTTTGATGATTCCGGAAAACATTTAACTAAACATAAAATGTTAATTTATATTTTCTTCAAAGAGTTTTGTATGTTTCACTGAGGGAGAACCAATTCTGAACGGTGAGCTCCTGATTTTATAAGGAATTTTGGAAAAACAATGAAATTAAATTTTTTTATCTATGTTCATTAAACATAATCTTCATACGTAAAATGTAGTCAGAAAATTTGCATGTGTTGCGAAACTGATTTCTTTTGTCCACTAATTCCATGTCCCCAAACATATTTATCAATCATATTTTATTTCATCTTTCTTCGGAAAACAGGGAAAACTTATGTTAATATCTCTATTTAAATCGTGAATTGTAGCCATAGACACAACAATTTTTGTGTTCAAATCTACGATTTTATATGGCGTCTATAATAATTTTAGATAAGTGTCAAAAAACAAAAATATTTAAAGTACACACTTCCAATTGTTCTATAAAAGTTGATTTATAGAACAGCAGTATTTAAACTCTATTAAAAAACTAATTGAATTATGCCCGATTTATCAATCATCTGTTAATCAAATATTAACTAACAGCAACATAAATAATAGATATTTCTTTAGTTTTAACAGGAGGATTACCATGACAGTAACATAACAGTCGATTGATAAACCGGCCCTTAGATAACTAAAGAAAAACAATCCAAATGCTCAAAAAAATATAACAAGTCTTACAATACAATGTCATACAGGAATGTACTAATTGTGACACCAATAATATTAGTACGTACGTCAACACAATATTATGATGTGCAATATATTCCTTGAGTTTTTCGTAAATTTCTTTTTCATTTCCTTCTTCAGAAATTACATTTCTAAGTTTCTGTTTAATTAAATCCACTTGTATTAGAACAAACCCAATGCCAGCTATGTACAAAATATCCAAGAAAACAACTAGAAAAGCTCCAATGGGAACAGAAACTGCTTGAAAGAAATACGCGATCTCATAGTACGGGAACTCTTTTATAAAATTCCTTTGTGGAAATGACATATCCATTGGAAACACTCCAGTGTTATGGATAATGGGTTCCATAAACCAAACACCGATGCATCCATAGCAAATGCCCTGGTAACCTGAACCTATACTAGAAAGAATTCGGTAGTAGGTTTGGTGTTTCGCTAAAATGCTATCATCAACTTTAATATCTTGGAACCAAAAATGTTTCTGTATGATGTCCAGATTTTCCAAAAAAGTCTTGCGGTATATGCGAAATATCAATAATGAAGCTAAAACCTAAAAATTATCAAATCAAAATGGAACACGTGATTACATTTTTTTATAATTATTACTAATTTGTTTTATGATGTAGAACTAGTTAACGTTGTATTTAAACAATAGCTATTGAATGCAAGCAGTTAGGAAATGTTACCATTTTGTGTCACGAATGCAATTTTTGCAGGGCGAGCATAACGAGATCCCGCAATATAACACAAGTTACACGCTTCGTTCGTCCCGCAAAAATTCCATTCGTTACACAAAATATGGCATTTCCTAACTGATTGCATAAATAACTATAACAAAACTTAATACAATAGTTTATTTTTATAATTCTACATATTATCAATAGTTAAGTTGTGACACAAAGTCACATTTACTCCGAATAACACATGCTAATGTTCAAAACTTCAGCAACTATTCTGTCTTATTCAGTATATCGAGTTGCTTTGGAATATATTGTTTTGTTTATTTGCTTCATCTTCAACAGCCAAATTATTTATTACAACCATACTATTTTACATAATATTTTCTTTGTTTGTCACCGGAGTAAAATTGTTACCAAGTAGACACTTTTATGCTGACAACAGCGGCGAAAAATTGAAATTCTGGTTATTGAAACACATATAACAACAATTTTATTAAATTTAAAGAAAAAATAGTATATTGTATTATTAGAAATAAATGTGATGGTTTGTTTACTGAGCTTGTAAGTTTGAACGACGAGCGAAGCGAGTCGGGCAATTACATGCGAATCACACAAAGTCATAATTACTCCAAATAACACAAACTATTTTTTCTTCAAACATATATAATAGAAATATAAATACTAATTAAAAAGTGTTCAAAACAAATATTCTGTCGTATTCGGTATTTCTAGTTGCCTTAAAAATGTTGTTTTGTTATTTTGTTTATTTGTCTTATCCTTAATTGTCAAATATAGAATTACAACCTTACTGTTTTTCATAATATTTTACTTTATTTGCCGTCGGAGTAAAGTGTTACCAAGGAGACACATTTATGCCGGCGGTAAAAAAATTGAACTTCTGCTTGTTGAATACAACGAAATTTATGATATTTGCAGAAAAAAATAGTACATTATACATTGAGGGAGAGAAAAGTTTTATTTTTCCCGCGGAGTAAATTGAAACTCGAGCCGTAGGCAAGGGCTACAATACGATAAGGGAAAATGTACACTTCTCTCCTGGGGTGTTTATACTATTTTTACAACCCCAATATTTATTATGGTTTTTATGTATTTCATAATTATTTGAATTGTAATATAATTTATGATAGTTACCATTGATTTGTTTAATTTTGTTTATTTTTCACATTATTTGAGCACTTTCCCTCACGAGAAAGTGTACAAATCTTCCGCAGATATGAAATTGACTGTTTCTGTCATTATCAAAGAAACCGAGTTTTTCTCCCGGTCGTGAAAAAAATTTTAACATTGAAATATATTATTATACACAGGAAATAAGCATATTGTTACTTCAAGTGATACAATCAAATTTTGATCGTATACTTATTGCAAAATTATTGCTTTGAACCAGGTTTAAAAAATACGAAGGAGTTTTTTAAAATGAATATAAAACGCATTTATTAGTTTTACAACGAATAAAAAGAATTATCTTGAAGAGATAAAGTAAATAATATCAAATGAAAAGTTTGAAAGGAGATCTTCTTGAAATGTGTCTTTATGAAATATTTTTAAATTTTCAAATCCTTCGGATCTTAGTTAGAAATCAAGGTAAACCAAGTTAATAATATATTGTGTTACTAGGTGTATGTGATACTTTGAGTGCTGCACATGTAAGTTTGAAAGACGAGCTTAGCGAGTTACATGCGAAGCCATGTATAGAATATGCTGTTTTGCTATTTTTGTTGATTTGTTTCATTTTTAACAGTCAAACTATTGCTGCTTGTTGATTGCAAGTACACTACAACGTACTTTTATGATGTTTGAATCTTCATTTAACTTGATTTATCTTCTGCATAGAAACTTAGATGTATAAATTTGATATAGAAACATTTAACAAAATTTTCTAAATTGCTTGATGTCTGCATTGCGGACGAAACATCCATAATTGTAAACGATATTATAACTTAAGATCTTAAGGCATTTAAAATTTACAAATTTTTAAGGAAGATGTTCATCAGAATTATCAGTTCAATAGAAGGGGTATCAAAATAGTATCAACAGTAAAGTGAGGGATTCACTGACAAACTTTCTTACCGATATTGATATTTACGATGGCGATTGTTCTTGTGAAAAAATATCTTAATTTTAATTCTTGAATATATTTAGTAACAAAAATGTGAAGAACCTTCTTTACCATATCAATGCGACACCCAATTGTTTTTCTAGAAGGTTACTACTAAATATTTCCCTATTTGAGTGTCTAGTAGTATTTTCTCGTTATTAACTAAGTAATGTTAGTTTTCCTTACCTGTGTCAAACAGCTCATATTCAAGACAACCTCACTAATATCTTCTAAAGTTGACATTTTCTTAAGATGCACACAAGATAAAACGATCCACGTTATGTTGGAAATAAATAGAAAGTACCACCACATTCTATCTAGAATGTTAAAACGTTTTGGATGAAATCCGAATGTGCCCATTCTATTGATAATTGGCTTTATTATAAACTCTACTGGCATTTTCTAAAAAAAGATATTTCAATATGAAACAATATTTTCTTATTGTTCTACCAATATGTTGGGGGTCACCTGTTTGGACTTCACCATTTTGTAAATGTACTGCAGTATTTATTTAATAACTACACTAAAAAACCCCAAATAAAGTATAGTGGGCTGATAGCTAATAGTAACCTCCGATCTCGAGGTAGGATTGTAACAGAGTCCCCTTCTAAACGAAGTCACTGCGTCATTCTCCAGTCCACAACTGGCCGAAAAAAACTCGTCTGAACTAATTTATAAACTAATAATGATGTAAATGTTACCCCCACCACTAAGTTTTGGTGTGAAATACGTGTATTAAGGACATATTTTCCGTTTATAATTACAAGCCGGCTTCTTTTGAAAATTTAGAAAAACTATACATTCTTCAATATTGCAACAATTTCATTATGAATTTATGTGTAAATGATAACCTTCTTTAGAATTTTCCAGAATGTGACACGTGTGTAGTATTCACATCTAAAATTCATAAGACCAAAAAATTATCTGGTGCCTAGTAACAAATACGAAGGATTTTTTTTTTTTTTAATGTTAGATTATTTCTAACTAAGATTGCAATTGCGCTTAAGATACATAATCTTTATATTTAATTCAATTTTAATACACACAGATTGACAAAGTGATATGCAGCTATGAGGTGTGGATTCGGAGGGCGCTAGTGTCACCTATACCTTCTGGGTTCAAATATATTTATATAAATTCTGACATTCATCAATATGAAATAATCAAATTATTTATCAATTCATAAAAAATGTTTTTAAACGTTATATAAATATTTTCAACAACAATAATGCAGTTAAAAATTAATTCTTGTGTATTATAGTAATATACTTTTTTGGCGTTTGAGATTAAAAATACGATTTTTGACAATTATTAGGGCTGTAAAAGTCACTTTTACTACGTAGGCAGTAAAAAATTTAATGTCCGACCGTTATGTTATTGTTGTCATAACTGCCTAGCTAGCTGGGTAGTTTTACCAAAATGGGCTCGGGCGTTGTTAATTTGACGTTGTTACTATTGGTCATAGAATACACAAACTCTGATTTCTATTGGCAGATAGAAAAATTGAAAAAAAACAAATCGGTGTTTTAAACAAATAAGAATATCGCGTTATCTAGTGACAGTGTTTGCAAGAAAATAGATTAACCTCTCAAAGAAAACACTATGATAGGACAAAAATCGATAAAAATATTTTATAAACTAAGATATCGGTCGGACATTAAACGTTGAACGCACCACGGGCGTTAAACGGACAATAATGCCTTCGGTCAACGTACACACCTCGGATCAGAGGCCATCGAGAGAAAATTGTTGACCTCACCCCCTGATACGTTAATTACTTTTAAATTGCTACCGCTTAACAAACGCATAGCAACCATTCAACAAAAGTATAGCAACATAAATTGATGACGATAGCTTACTAAATATGTATTAAAAGTATTTTTCCACAATCGTTTAATTTTGCTGTTGTTTGCTCACTCAAAAGAGGTTGTCATATCAGTAAGAAATGACGTATTTCCTAATCTCTAACTGGCAGATTCATCAAAAGAATTAACGCTAATTCCATTTTTTTCAACCTCTGTAACTTTATTTCTAAATTAATTAAATTAACAAAATGTGTCAAATTTTATGTTAACCTATCGTAACTACAACCTTAGTTAACATAAATATGTTTTGAGGATGGTAACTGAAGTTACGACTAATAATAAAAATAGGATTAGCGCTAATTCTTTTGATGAATCTGCCTGTAAAAAATTTGGAATTAACATATTACTATAGTGACTGTGATACAGATTTATTTTTTATATACCATGGTGCCTTTGTTATTATTCTGAAGACTTATTACTGGAACATCTAAATTATTTCGATGTTGGATGTGATAGTAGTTACCCACAGTTCTATACCATATGTCCAAATGGGTTTTAATATTACTTTTTAAATTAGTAGCTTATTTTCAAGTGATAGATTTGATTCGTGTTTCGTGTCCTAATAACCAGTAATAATTTTATATTTAATTGGTGTATTTGACTTCAGTATCATTTTATATCGATTTGATATATATAACTTCGACCAATTAATCGAGTTCCTTGTATACCACACCTTACATTGAATCATTGAAATCAAAACTAATTTAATGGCGAGATGCTTTTATTAAATGTTACCATAGCAGCCTACAATTTACTTTTTTAATTGAATGTAATTATTAATAGTTCTTTATGTATCTAGAACGAAAAGTGAAACTTTAAGGTACGAGCAAGTTGTTTCCGGCCGAGGCGTGAGCTAGGAGTCACGGATAAGATGGAATTTGACACGCAGTCTGACGGTGTAACTCACAAGGAGTGCACTTTGGAACCACATACAAGAGGCTATTTTTAATATTTCACTTTAAAAAAATTTGTAATCATAGATAAAAGTTGTACAAATAAATAATTACAACCAATTTTGTTTCTGCGCATTTCTTATATTAAAAAAATAAAATTCCTCCAAAATCCTGCCCAAACCACAAAAATATGGTTATATATGTTATTGTAAATGCACGTATATTGGTTAATCTTAGGTTTGACCAGTAAATCTTAGGATTAAGCGACATAAGTTGTTAAATGTAATGATTTACTAGTGAAAACCTCAGATTAACCAATTTACGAGGCTTTGACAGGTTATGTTAGGTTAAGTCATTTGCCGTGTCTTTGAGGTAAATCCTACGATTTAACAAGAGAATGCTGGGAAAAATTTGAAAAGAACGACGGTAGCAGAACTGTTGGACTGTTACCATTAAGAGTTGTTAAATCTTAGATTTTACTGGAAAATTTTAGGATATACCAACTCGGGCTTTTATAGTAACATTTACACTAAATCCTGCAATCGTCAAACTTTCACTCCAGGAGGGAGAGAAAGAAACAATCTTGGTGAAGCATTTTAAAAGATTATCAATTTATGATTTGTGTATACTGATAATGAGTCTATGGCACAGCGACATTAGAGTCGTATGCAGCCAACATTATCTTTCTGTAATGCATACCCATCGTACCGAATATTGAATTATATATTCTATATTTTACAATATTCTTGCCCCTGAATTTAATACCAAATGAATAATTCATTGTAATTAAAATTTAACCAATAATTTTCATCTTTACCAAGATATTTCCGCACCAAATAAACTGAATAATTCTTAAAATTAACTAATTCTCGTTTCAGTTTACACTTGAACAATTCTCAAATTTATGTCGCTAAACATTTCGTAAAATATCTCAGCTGAGAAACAAAAAATAAATCTGAAATAATTTCGGCAAGTCAGCTTGGAGCGACACAAGAGACTCGAAGTGACACTATTTTACACCGATATCGTTTCGGAATTCGAAGCGAGTAGGACAGTGTGCGTATAGTACCACTGAACTATACAGCGGGACTGCTGACTGCACGCCAGTTATTGTGACCTCGGGTTTCAAAGAAGAAATGTAGAATATTTAAAACAGTTACAATTTTATTATTTATACAAGATTATTCATCGCATACGGAGGAGATTGGAATTGTAGCTACAGAGCCCAAAATAATGCCTTTTATAATATTTTGAGAAAAACTCAATAATCATAAGTTACGCCAAGTCAAAAGTCAGTGAATCTCTTACAATCTGTAGCAGTATATTATATCAACAATGTTTAGTTAAAAAATAGTTATTTGTATATTTAGAGCGCAAAGTTATGTTTTGTCGCTCGAACATGAATACGTGAGCCGCAGGTGAACATTGCAATGTGTGAGAGCGACATAAATATTTTGCGCTCGAAATATACACAATATTTTCCGACGACTAACTGTATAATTGATTTGATTTCATTAAAATAAACGCATGTATGACATTTCTGTCATCCTGTCATAGATTGACGTAGCTGTTCCCTTACTTCGTATCCGTGGTGATGAATTAGTAAAAAAATAAAATTCCTCAGAAAACATTAAATTTGCGTTGACAAATCCAAGCGCCAAAGGCAATTTTCTATTGCAGTCGTCGAAAAATAAAAATTGTTAAATAGTTTTAGTTATTATTTTCATGAATTTATAATTATTTACTGATAAAATTATATAAAATTAAATTAAATATAACAGTTTCACTAACTAAAATGATTTCTATTCCGTGATTTTGCCTTTGTTTTTCGTTGGATACATAACTTAAAATAAATGTAATAGCAAATTTTCAAATTTTGTTAGAAATATTTTTCTATGGAGACGAGAATATGACAAATTCCTCTCTTTTAGTTTCACCGGTGCGAAACAAGTAAGTTTACATTTAAAATAACTATAAACAGTAATTTTCTAAAATAGGCCTAGATACACCGCCAATGTTTGTTGCTAAAAGAGCAACGACAAATAGTGATTCACTGTCTTTGTCTATAATGCGAAAATGTCAATAGTATTGCATCACTTGTTATCATTTTGTGAAATAGCCAATGACAGTATCGAAAAAGCGCACTGAATTTCAAATACCGTTATGTGAAATCTAGGTTATTTAAGTTATTAAGAAAATATAATAAAATATTCGTGCATGTTGCGATTTTTAACAAAAATTTGTGAATATACAAAATTAATTTTATATTTAAAATTAAATACAAGAATTTTTATTGTTTATCCTAATTTACTAAATATGTTAGATAACAAAATTAATTCTAGAATAATTACTAATTTAACTACTGCTTAATTATTTCGCAATCATTGCAAAATATACCTTTTTCGTATACTTTTGACTACAATCACGACTTTTTTTTAACAGTTTACTAATTCCTTTGACAACAAATCCACGTATATTATTTACAATTTGTTCTACAAATATGGAAAGATCTACCATCGGTATAACATAATCATAATCTTCAGAAATAACAATGTCAATATCATCTATAATTGCACCGTTTATACAATATTATTAATTAAAATTTAAATTAAATGTTTTACTTATGAAAATGAAAGTTGCGTATCTTTTATTTGTGGAGCTTTATTGAATACTTCCTCACTAATTTACCATTGTTTACCATGTGTGAAAACAGTTATTTTAGGTTGTGACATGCGACAATTTAAAAATAGACATACAAATCCTTTTATGGCATAAAATTTATCCTGATTGGTAAGTGACTGGTGATAGCAACAGATACAAAAAGATAGCATTATAATTATAGTATAAAGGTGTCTTGTCATTTAGAAATTGGCCGAAGTTCGAAGTTCATTTTTTAATTTGTTTTGTCAATCAAGGTGGCCAGATAATACGTTCTCTACACTCCTGCGAAGCTGTGATCTGGTGTAGTTAACTTAGGTGATAGGTGTGTAACAAGATGATTATTCAGGATACGATTTATTGCTTTACTAACAAGAGGGATTCAAAGATCAATTTATAAAATGTGTTTGTACTTGATGTAGGGTTCTGAATGTCGACTTGGCAGGAGTTTTTTGGGTCAAATTTATTGCCAAACATGTTTGGGTTATTGTATTAGATATTTAGTTTATTGAAATTTTCATAATGTAAAGCTAGCAGCAAATATTCTAACATATCGACTTGAGGTATCACATTTGTTGACTGACATTTATGTATCCGGGTAGGCTTCTTTAGTACACTATAATGGAGCAAAAGTTAAGCAATCCTTTTCATAGACAACTAACTGTTCAGCATATTCACACGTTGTTATCTTTTTGTCAATTCCAAATCTTAGTTTTATCGTTTTGTTTAATTCTGTTTGTAGCTTTTTCTTATTTGATTAAATATTACCTTCATATCATCCATTCATTAGGTTATTCAATTATTATGTCCCTGTTTCTTCGGCTAAACATCACGGTACGTTGGTTGGTTCTCTTGTCATTAGTGCAGGTGTATTGTGGTTAGTGATTTGAGTCAGGTAAATACCCAATTGGTAGGTAAATAAAATTAGGGTATTTACCCGGTATTTGCCCAAGGTCTATTTACCTACCCAAAATACAATTTGGTTACAATGTGGTACAAATAAGTAAAACATCTACAAAACGAGTATATAAGCTGGGTCATTCCATGTAAAATCGGTCGAAATTTTATTGACCATCTCCAAATCACCTGACAACGCTCATACTTTTTCATTTTCATTTAAAAACAGTCGGAAATGTGTTCATTTGTTTTAGTTCATTGTATTTTCATTTATATTTCACTTAACAGCTTTTAGCTGTTTTTATCGTATTTCACAGAGCACTAGGAAATAAAATTTTATAAACTTATATAATTAATACAAACAATGAATATTTCGATAATTTCAAATGTAGAGACGCAAAAGCTTTTGATATAAATCGTTCCTAGTGATTTGCGGCATGAACATGCTGAAATATGAGGTCAAACGTCAAAAATCTCATTTTTTCTTCAAAAATTCATTCCCAAAATATGCCATCTTCGATTTTGCTGAAATTTTAAGTAATTAAAGGTAATAGATCATACTTTAACATGTCAGAAATTCGCAAATGTTTTTTTTTTTTGATTTTCCGAAATTATCCTGATTTGAAGTTGATATTCCATATTTTCTATTTCGCGTTTGTTTATTCTACTGGTAAATTTATTCTCTAGTTTATTTGAAATTGGAAATGCCAGCCCCTAATAAATAAAATATTAAATAATGTACTACCGATCTCGATGGCGTAGTGGCTATGTCACTAGCCTAGCACGCAAGAGGTCGTGGATTCGAATCCCACTGAAGAGCATGGACGTTTATGTTCACCTAAATTCATTATCATCTAATCATGAGACGGCATATGACCAAAGTAGATAGTCCGCTTGCAATCTTCGTAAAAAAAAATAATGTACTTTTATGTGACTTGATATCTTTTTTAATGATATTGAATACCGATATTTAAAATATCATTAAATATACACCGACTTATGAGTAAATGCCCGGGTATTGACCCTGAGTTATATACCTGAAAAATTAATACCTGCGTATTATACATCACTAATTGTGGTTGTCTTTGTTTATAGTATTTAGTTAGTTAGACAGCACCTCCGTGCTACAGATGAATGTGATAATTCGTGTTTACACCTTAGCCTAATTTCGAACTAGACACACTCAAGCTACAAAAGCAGGATGGATCTCCTAATGGGAACAAGTTAAATTTTCAATCACCATTCCCGTGAATAAAGTTCAATGATACGCACACATAAAGCCAACGCTCACTGGAGACCAGCTCCGCTAGAAACTCGCGCTCGTCAGACTCGAATTGTGCATTAAATTGCTAGTAGCTCGATAAAAAATTCATGAATTTTTCAAAGATTGTATGGCGTGCGTTTCTCGGTGGCTGTATCTGCCGCGAGGCGCGGCCTGGCTGGGGATATAGGAGCTGTTTACCCCTTGACGTGCCTGCCGTAGCCTCGCAACGCCCGGAACAGATGGCTGTGGACATGACGTCACACATTATTAACGGTGTTTTCATATTAAAAGGATTTACATTTATTATCGGTTAAAATGTCCTATATGAACACTTTGATAGCGTAAACGGAACAAGGAGCGTAAAAAGTAGACAGCGACCCAACAAAAAATAATATTAATAGTTCTCAAAGACTTTCAATGACACTACCGACGTAGTTGAAAACCAGCAAATATCATGAATATATCAAGCTATTGCAAAGGTTTCCGAGGAGTAACTGGACAGGTATGATTTATGGTTTCTTGTATGAATGAATGGTTACCAATGTGAGGAATAGGTGAGGAGAGTATATTGAAAGAGATAATAGTAAATTGTATAAATCCCGAAATAAAATACGACTACTGCATCTATCTCGTTACTTAATTGTCGTACCTCGCATAACAATATAGTATTTCTCTATATAACGGGTGTTCCTTTTTTTTAGAGGTTTGAGTTTCGAAGTGGCAACCCTTTTTACAGCTACAGCCAATTTGACAGCTGACAGCTGTTTTGTGCTCAGTCTGGTTTGCTATTTTACCATAAATAGAATTAATACATATCCAAGAGGTACCTTGCCCAGAACTACGCTTGCAAATTGTGCAAATTTATTTAGAAAATTTTATTCAGCGATGAGGCTAATTTTTTGTTAAATAACTACGTCAATAAGCAAAATTACCGCCTTTGGGGTAAAGAAAATCCACAAGTCATTATTGAGAAGGCGTTACATAAACAAGAAGTCACTGTTTGGTGTGCTTTACGATTGATAGAATCATTTATCCATATTTCTTCAAGAATGATACAGGCCAGGAAGTTACAGTCAATGGAGACCACTATAGAACCATGATTACTAACTTTTTCGTTCTTCAATAAATAGCATTAATGTGGAAGGGCGGAGGTTTTAACAAGACGGCGCAATATGTCACATAGTGCTCGCCTCAATCGATTTTGAGGGACACATTCGAGGAGTGTATAATATCGCGCAGTAAACCTGTGGATTGGCCTCCGAGATCTTGTAATTGATCACCTTCTGATCATTTTCTGCAGGGCTATTTGAAGCGCTAGTCTACGCTGATTTCGCCGATAAACATTAGATGATGGACAACATGGAAGCCAACATTCTCCACGTTATTGCCAATATACGGCCTCGAAAAGTGATCGAAAATTAGACTTCCAGATTGCGATTAATTCGTGCCAGCCTCGGCGGCCATCTTTCCGAAATCATATTCAAACACTAATGGCATAGAATATCTTTCCAAAGAAGCAAATTCTGGGGCCATTATCATAATTTTATGTGCTAAAGTTCTATACCTCTAAAAAGAACACCCGTTATATAAAAGAGGAGGCTATGTTCGTACGCATTGTACTCAAGAACTACTGCACCAATTTTGACAAAAATTTGCATATGAGTTCTAGGGATCGTGAGGAGTATTTAAAAAAATCAAAAAGCTTACTTAGGGTCAGCAACGTGGACCGAGCACAGCTAGATATACATAAAGGGAGAGATGTGTATAATTTTTTCCTGCGGAGTGGAGTAAAATTAAAGCACGAGCCGTAGGCGAGGGCTACACAAAAATTAATTTGGGGTCCCCTGAATTCTATATCAATAATTATAGTCACTATGAGATTAAACAACTGATGCATCTTCCTATATTTGTTATTTTTATTTGTATAAATGAAGTTTTGTAGTGATCGCACACATTCTTATATCACACCGAGTGTGAGTAGTATCCTCCATGGTAATAATTATATTTTGTTTGCAGTGAATTTGTGGTCGTAGTGACAAACTATTTCTAAACTTATATCATATGATTCAGCTTAATACTGCTTAATAAAATAGGTTTTATGTCGTCAGTAGAGCGTGGAAATATGACTTTGTGAATAATAATAGGTTGACGAAAGCAAAGTCATCCGTCGTATTATACGCGTTCAATTATTAGTTGTTTTAATCCCATCTGAATTGTAGCAGAAATAAATGGATAAATCAGATAATCCGGCGTACAAGTTTCTGCCAAATTAGAAATTAATGCAAATTATTGCATTGTTTGAAATACCGGCGCTTTTAATGCAGCAGCTTCCAGCTTTTAGTTGCGCAAGTCCGCTTTGTTCTTGCACAATGGATTTATTAGACTTATTTTTCTTCTTAGCGTGAGAAATGAGGGAATTTTTCAGATACATACATATCGCGACCCGCGAGGTTTGCTTACGTGGTTACTCGGTACGGTGAATGGGGAAGTGGACGACTACACATGTTCACATGTTCCGCTTATAGAATTTTTCCACTTGGACGTTTTGCACTAATATTTCTTTAGTTCAATGAAATATGCTTTTTGATAAAAATCTGACATTGAAAACAAACTGTTTGTACGTTGTTTGACGTGCAGCTAAATAAAAATAGTTTAATATTGCAAAAGTTTAGTAAACTTACATAGCCAGTAAATATTAAAAGTAGCTATTTTCAATAGAATATTTAGTGCTAATTTTTGTATTTATTTGTCTTCTTCAAATAATTTATAATCTATTTAAAATAATAATGGAGTAGGTGTCTCCTCGGAGATTGTTGTTGAATTATTAAAATTCGTAATCACTTCTCTTTGTTTACGTGATGTCTGTTCGATGAGTTGCACTAGTTAGTTTCAGTGCTAACTTTTAAACATTGAAGCGTTCTTTAACAAAATTGCAATTAGTGCAGCTTGTTCGATGCGAAAAATTGAAGAACTAGTGCACATTTTTCTGAACTGCATTTTCGTGTTCTTTGGAATGGTGAAAATAATGTGCATTGCACTACACTGTACTTCAAAAAAATTCATATAGCAGACAGACAATAATTGTTGTTTTACATAAATTATGGAGCCCTTGTATTAAGAATACTGCAAAAAATATCAACAAAAAATGACGAAGGCAACCAAAACAAAAATGAAATTAGATATACATTACATTAACCGCCAATCGTAAAACTTATTCCTACATGTTGAAATTCCGTAAAATTAGTGTTCACATAGACAAAAACTTTACGGCGTAGTGTACTCTTGTAAATCCTGAAATAAAATTCCCAAAACATTAAATGTTTACGCCATTTGAGATCAAATTTTTAGGGTTATAGTGTATTAAGGTGATAAAAGTGTAACTTCGGACGCGTCCTTAGGAGCGCCATTTGTATTTTTGATAACACATACGAATGTAAATAAATATCATGCTCATCTTTCCGATTTAAATTTCTGAGATGTGTGTATGCGGAGGTTGCATGTGTCTCCTGAACAATTATTAGTAAAAGTTGAATTGTACTTTATATACATATTAACTCTATAAATAAAACAAAGTTTTGATTGCCACTGGGACAATTGGAGTCCCTATGTCATTCAGCGTACCTTTATAACTACCTAACCTCGTTTACTTTCTAATTTTGTATATGAATTTTCAGTTTCCCAATTCTTAATCCTCATATACCGGGCCTGGCGTATAGTTTTCCAGGTACAGTAAAATTGTAATTATTTGTGTCAAAGAATTCAGACATTTTTCCGCTAAAATAAACTATTTGAGGTGTTTTATGTAAAATAATTAGGGAAGCCAATAATTGAACATTTCAAAAATGGCATTGGAAACTCTATGGCGTCTTTCGATTCACCAACCTGTGTACAATACGAAATATAACAATATATCTATTAACATTACATTTAATAATTTATATTCGATAACCATTCCGCTACCTTTTTTGTCCACTTCGACCACAGGTTAGTAGTAAGCAGAGAGAGGCAGTAATGAATTACAAGTATTTAAATTACATAATTAATGTAATTTTTCAGAAATGTATTTGGTAATTTAAATTTTCAATTACATTCGCTCTGCAATTGAAAGTTCAGTAATTAATTATATCATTTATGTAAGTAATTAGTAATTCTAGCACTTAATAAGATGAAATCGAAAATACCGTTTCAATTTCAACAAAACAAAATTTTTGGTTCTTAGTAAATTTCCAAATGTCAATTGAATTTTTCTGAAGTATAACGATATTTCACCTTCCTCAGCTGCTATTGAAAGATTATTCTCATTCGTAGGCCTTATTTTAAATCCAAGGCGCTGTAGATTATCAGATTCTCTCTTTGAATAATTACTAATTATAAAACACCAGTTTTAATAATAATAACTATAATCCACGGTAGAACATTTTGTTTTTGTTCTTCAGTTCTAGTATTTAGTTTTTTTTAATATTTTAATAATAATTTTATGTTCCTACATTTTGCCTTTGATTTATATTTTACTTTGTTTGTAGTATAAATTTGTAATATAAATAAATATATTAAATATAAATTACTTTTTTGCCGATTGACATTAAAGATGATACTTCACGAACTGCTAACAGTCTGTAAGGTATCACTTTTGTGCCTAGGTTGTAAAATTATTTTACATAACAACCGCTCAACAAATGCATAACAACCGTCAATAAGCGATAACCTTCAAAATATCTATATAAACTAATCACTAAATTAATATTAATTTCAAATCGGCAAAAAAAATGATCAGTTCAACTCGGCATTAAACACAGATTTATAGCTTCGGCAGCATTCATTGCCTCATCTTCGCCTTGTCTATGAAACGGCAGTCTCTGCTGTAAATCTGGTATTTTGATGCCTAGTTAAACAAATAACTATTAATTTTCATAAAAAATAAAAAGTAATTGTACCTAATTTGTAATTATTTAATGTAATTTAATTAAATTTTTTGCATACAATTGAGCTAATAAATTAATTACATTTTGATCGTAAAGTAATGTAATTTGAATTAACATTACGACAGTAATTATAAAGAATTACATTTTTTCAGTATTTTGCCCATCTTTGATTGTAAGATTTTGTACCTAGTAACCTCAAAACTATTACATATTAAGAAAAATAACTGTTATACCTATATAAACATAATTAGAATGTAGAATAGAATAGATGTGTAAATTGGAGATATTGTATTCGCTGTATGTTTCAGATAAAATGTTTGAAAAATGTAATCGGGGCAAATATTTCGTTGATGCTCTAAACAAGGCTTATGGAACCCAAGCACCGAAAATCGCCTGCGGTTCGAGTAAAGTAAATATGTCGGTAAATTGGTGTAAAGTTGGGCCATAAAAGCTCGTCTTGTCAGTCCAATTACTTGAAATTCCGCTCGCAAATTTGTTTGCGTACCGTACAACTCTAACGAAATAATGCTTTAAAGGGATAAATTCTAAATTGAAATTAATCCATTTTCAAATTCAATAAAGACAACGCAGAAAGTTAATGAATGACCGAATACACAGTTGGAAACATTTTTGTGGAGATGAAATTTACAACTTTCCTTTTAACAAGGGTCGGGAGCAGAATAACAGATCCAAGCAACTTGTGGACATTCACAGCTCCGAGAACAACTCGTCGATACCATTGCAAACACGAGTTTAATTCAATTGTTAACAGTACAACAAGCTTACATACAAATCGGGACGACCTTATCCAGGGCCGTATTCATTTACGGACGTCAAGTACTAAGAAATTTTATCCAAGTCTGAAGCGTTCAACTTAAACCTACAGCAGAGCATGAAAAGGTTCAAAGACAATGGTCATTAATAATGACTTTGATAGCGATTCTGTTTCGTATACTGAAAGTTCCGAATTCGAAACCCAGCTTGAGTATGAAACCAGTTGCAATCATATTGTGGGGGAGAGGTAATTTACAAATCATTATATTATCAATTTTAGGATCCAGGATTGTGACCACGATTTTCTTGAGAGAAAGAAAAATATTTTTGATTCATTGTTAATTCTTAAATGTAAAGGTGTAAAGGCGATTTCGACTGGCATCGGTTAGTACTTGGTCACAGAAATGGTTAGTAAAAAGAGTAACCAATTGATTTCAACTGGCGTCATATGTAATCAGTGACAGTTTTGATATGTCAAATCAGCAGCATGCTCGAGAGCTCGGTTCTTGCAACGGTTAGTATTCTAATTGCTTGAATTTCATTTGTTATGATTTCAAACTAGTACGCTGTCATATTTTTAATGTTTTCTATCAAATTTGATTCATGTCAAACTAGTACGCTGTCAAATTCTTGATGTTTTATGTCAAATTTGATTCATGTCAAAATCTACCAAGCGTTTTCAGTAACCGTTCGGTTAGTATGACGTCATTGTTTGTAACCAACCAAACACGTAACCGGCAAGTAACCAGTGCCAGTCGAAATCGCCTTAAATCTTTTAAATTCGAAATTTTCATTTTTAAATAAAATTAAAAATACTCAACTATTTTTTATAAATAGAGAAACGGAATAATTTAAATAAATTTATATTACACGAGAAATATTTTTCATTTTCTTTGTTTTCAATTTCAATTATTTGAAAAATCCATATACAGAAATAACACAGGCAAAGAGAGTGACTAAAAGGGTTAAAGTTAGTATAATCTCCAATTATTTGCTCCTAGTTGTCAAATATTTGGGGAAGTGGGGCAAATGTCTATATTTTCCCTCCCCAAAACCTGCCACTGTATGAATGTCTGTTTCCACATTCCACAGTACACGATAACCATAACAAACAAAAAAATCAAGCCACACATTTTTAATTATTCAGTGTATGTCAATTTCAAAGCAAGAAATATAAGAGCTACGATTTTGGTCACACTATTAGGCCAATTTAATAATCACGAAAAAAAAAAACTTATAAATCATTAGAATCATCAATCATCATTTTCTCGCAATGATATTTTTTACTATTTGTTCCATTTAAAAATATATATGTTTCTTTTAATATGAGCAAATGAGCAACATGAAGAAACTATTTTTCTACGCCACTGGTTACAAAGTAAAAATATGTACCTTTGTTATTTAAAACATTTCTTAGATATGCGAGAGTTAAGAAATTATTTAAAAATTAAAAAGTCAACAAAAATAAGTTAAGCTAAAGTAAAACTTTACTGACTCTTATGTCAAAATTTTTTTACGGACTCATTTGTCAAACTTGAATTATAAAACTAAAATAACAAACAAATTATTCTATAATACAATTGGTGAAATTATTTATTATTTACCTACCTTTGATAATAATTTATCGCATTTA
This sequence comes from Poecilus cupreus, assembly GCA_963942605.1. Lineage (NCBI taxonomy): Eukaryota > Metazoa > Arthropoda > Insecta > Coleoptera > Carabidae > Poecilus > Poecilus cupreus. The sequence goes on from OZ012718.1 coordinate 24,433,874, forward strand.
ATGTAAATCACATGCAGACCACGTCTAAAAACATGTAAATAATTATGAAAATTATACACAAATATTTCACACTTTTGTTTTCACAGCCATCCACTGATTTCTATATAACACTAGATTGGGCAAAGGCCATGTTCTGCCATCTGAGAACGTTCCCAGTTGATCGGATGAAATTGAGGTTTTGTGACACTTTTGTAGTAAGTAAAGTGCGCAAGCTCTGCTTTCACTCTCTCTACACTGCGCTCGCCACCTCCTCTCTTTAGGTCACACCACGAAGTTTGGTCAAACCCACAGACAAGAGAGATAGATTTTTAAATATTTAAGTATCACAAAGCGCAAAACCTCAATTTTGATTACTCATATGGTTTATTCTCCTTGGCTCGGAGAATAAATTCCCTATTCGTACTAAAAAATTATACTTGCCTTGATCTTGGGCCTTGATATACAAATAACTATTTTGTCAATATTGACCAGTGCATTTTTTCGTGAAAACAAACACATAAAATTGAGCTACTAGTGTAGCAATTTTTGTCTAATTAAACCGAAATCGTAGCTCTTATAGTTTTTGAGATACAAATAGTATAATTGATACACACAATATAGTTTGATTTAAAATGTACTGCTAGTTTTGAAAAATAAAAAATTCAAATCTATTGTAGGCAACAAACGATTTTCTTATCCATATCATACACATAAAATTTGTTTAACTGTAATTTATTGAAATATTTTATTGAACATACAAATCAGTATTTCTCAAAATATAAGCTGATACAAGAAAACTTTTATGAAAAATTATTATTCCAAACAATTTAAACATTTTTTATAGACGTTTATGTATTTGAAATAAATTAAATTTATTGTTTTGTATCTAATAAACTTGTCATGAAATTTTGTGACCAAATTTTTATTTTTTCATACATGATTCTAAATAAGAAACTAAAATACCTATATTTATTTAATTAAATGACTCATTTATATTTATAAAGAATTTTTAAAACTCACTCTTATGTCTTCTATTGTAATTTTACTTATTGTGTGTTTAGATGTACGTACATTTTAATGGTGGAAACTAATTATATACAATTTTTTTTTCATATCCATTGTATGTAGATATACATACAAAATATAGATTATTTCTCCCGACTTTGAACAAGTCAATGACGCGACTTGCAATAAATTTGATTTCAAATTGAAAATACCATAAAATTACATGCTTTATATAATAATTTGTTATCCACTCAGTTTTGCGCATTATCATGAAACTTTTAATATAGGTACCCTATATATTCTATATACAACACAAACGTCAAAATTAACGGTCAAAATAGACTACTGAAACCTGAAAAATACGTGAAAATATCGTCATCGATGTTTTCTAATATTTCTCCTTCTACTATAAGAAATGAATAAATATTCTGAAATAGAATTATAATTAAATAAACAGATTTACTCATGTTTCATGTTGCGTTTCACTTTCTCTGTTCTTAGTTAGTAAGTTACCAACACTCAATCCACTGCTTCCAAAGACGTTAGTGAAGTTAGTGAAGTCAAAAGTGATAATTGCTGACTGTCAGAATAGAATCAATTCCAAGTAGTTTTTTACCTCATTAATTCATTATCTCAAAATATTAATTTTTGTGTTCTGCATCCCATGCGCGAAATGCATATTTAGCGCTCCCAGAGGTAAAGCCTACTAAACGCAATTCGCGGTTTTATGAATTAACTTCTAACCTAACCTGATCCTGTACCTGGGCGACAAAGTTATTTCTATTTTTGGAAAATGATTCAGTACGCATTGAATGTAAACTTTGTGTTCGTTATGTCCCCTCCTAATTAACGTTTTAGTTAAAAGGCTAGCGACTGCAATGGGCTAATTAAATTTTTAACTATATATGCGTACGTAATCTGGTTTCGAAATTATTAACTCTGCACGCGAACTGCATTATGGAAACTTTCGACAATATGTTGGTGTGTTATTTATAATTTTATTAATTCAGGATACCTCGCTACCATGTTAATGCTTTACAATTTACAAAACTGGTTAAATTTTAATTTTCTTATAGACTGTGTATGTACCTATTAAGTTCATAAACAAAATTATTGATGAATTTTTTGAGAAAGTACATGATTTTACGTTGCCTGAGTATTTTTAGCAATTCCAAGAAATGAAAATATGATACGGTAACCACATGATTTTCTTTTATATATGTCGATTCCAGAAGATGTAATTGTATGTACATTTGCAGTCAGATTCACAAAAGGATTTTTTGTTGTTTTTAAATTAATTAAATTAACAAAAAAGTATCAAATTTTATGCTAACCAATCTTAACTTCAACCTTACTTAAAATAAATATGTTCTGAGATTGGAAAATGAAGTTACGACTAATAATAAAAATGGAGTTAGCGCTAATTCCTTTTGTGAATCTACTTGTTGATGAAAAGGACAAACTCGCATCACAGTACTCATTTTTAAAGGAAATTATTTGTATGTTCCACTACATCCACAATAAAATCCTCCATTTTGTGTTATTACAAATTTTCGTTTTTAATTCTTTATTAATTATTTATTGTTTTATAATGTTTATAATTATGACAAATTTTAAATTTTTGACTTTCACCTCCTGATGAAGACTCATGTGAAATATGTAGAAACCCAGAAATTTTTATTTTTATTCAAGTTCCAGTCAGGAAGATTACATATTATTACTATAAAAACATTTGACGATCATCCAAAATTAATTTTTAACATTTTAGTTCAACCGTAGGATTACATTACATTTATAAGAAAACAATTGACGAACGTCCAAAATAAATTTTTAAGAACAAAGTTCAATGCTCTTTCCGGAGACCTTCCTAATTTGGTAGAGTTTAATCTATATTTATTACGTCATTTTCCAAAATATTTTTAAGCATACAGATCAGTTTTTCTCTAAAATAGAAGACAAGCAATTTTTAAATAGTTCTTAATTATTATTTCAAACATTTTTTATTGAAACGTTTTTTCGTAGCTGATTCAATAATTGAAATAATTGAATTTATTGTCTTGTTTGTAAAGAAAACACCCACGTCCAGTTTTATAATTATAACCAAAACCAACTCAGTTCTTCACATTGTCATTAATCTTATAATTATTTAGTTTCCTTTCTCAATCTTTTATCGATAGTAAGTAATGGGGTATGTGACCAATTTTTTTTTCTGACATTACATGATACTAGATACAAAAATAAAATACCCGTATTTTTTTAAATCAATTATAGTCCAGGCAATGAAGACATAAAAATGGGCTTTCATTACAAAAGGTCAAGGAGTTTTCATCTTTGGTACATTTTTACAGTTCGATGTCCTAATTAATATTCTGAGTTTGCGACCTTGAGCGACCGCCGCTCGCGCCGCCATATTGAAAAAAAGGTACTAAAAAACAGTTTTTCGAGAATATCTTCTCTCCAGCGCCACTTAGGTTGAAAATAGTTATTACAAAAATTATAGAGCATAAAATTCCCTACAACTTCTGTTATAAATATTTTCCAATCAGATGAGTAGTACACGAGTTACAGCGGAGTTACTCTGCAAATTTCTGCAATTCGCAAAATCGCTATATTTTTTTAATTAGGATACCGAACTGTAAAAATCTACCAAAAACAAACACTCCTAGACCTTTTATAACCCCGAAAGTACTCAATGCCTGGACTATAATTTAAATACAAAATTTTAAGAAAATTACTTAAATTTATTTACGTTCTCTCGGGTAATATGTACATATTACAGCTGAACTAGACTTACCAAACATGTGAAAATGATGATGCTAATAGATATATGTCCGAGCAATCGATTGCCGAAAACCGGGAGTCACTATTTGATTCCGTTTAAGATTTACAGTAATTTAAACACAAAATTTTAAGAAAATTACTTAAATTTATTTATATGTTCTCGGGAAATATGTATATTTTACAGCTAAACTAGACTTCCCAAAAGTGTAAAAATAATGGTCCAAATAGATAATTGTCCGAGAAATCGAATGTTCAAAACCGGAAGTCTTTATTTAATTCCATTCAAGATTTACAGTAATTTAAACGCAACATTTTAAGAAAAATACTTAAATTTATTTTTTTTTTCACGGGGAATATATATAAATTATAGCTGAACTAGACTTACCAATAATGAAAATAAAATGGTGCTAATAGATAAATGTCTTAGCAATCAAATGCTGAAAACCGGAAGTCGATATTTTATTCCGTTCAAGATTTACTGTAATTTAAACACAAAATTTTAAGAAAATTATTTTTATTTATTTATGCTTCCTCAGGAAATATGTATATATTACAACTGAACTAGACTTCCCAAAAGTGTAAAAATAATGGTGCTAATACAAAAATGTCCGGGCAATCGAATGTTGATAACCGGTAGTCGATATTTCAGTCCGTTAAAAAATGTCAGCCGTTTTTGTGTATTAACACAAATTTATGGCTTGGTTTACACAGACTGAGAATTTTATATTTTTATTTTCTCGTTTTTCTCGAAAACTATAACACTTACACAAAAACTATTAACAACCTTTTCTCTGGAGAATTTTATGGTCTATAATTTTTGTAATAACTATTTTCAAGTTTGGTGGCGCTGGAGAGAAGATATTCTCGAAAAACTGTTTTTTAGTACCTTTTTTTCAATATGGCGGCGCGAGCGGCGGTCGCTCAAGGTCGCAAACTCAGAATATTAATTAGGACACTGAACTGTAAAAATCTACCAAAGATGAAAACTCCTTGACCTTTTGTAACACCGAAAGTACTCATTGCCTGGACTATTAATTGTTTATTGTTAACGAGAAATTAATTTTTAAAGATTTGGAGAGGGGATTTGAGACGTCACTGTGTCTTCTGAATAGGTATGGTGCCAGAAAAAGACAGAGATACTGTAAAGGAAAGAAATAGATATAGATCAGCGGGCCAAGCGTACAGCGCAGTACAATATTTTCCTCGGCCACAGTGACGTCACATATCCCTTCTCCAAAACACAAAATTGCTAATAACATTATTATTACAAAATAATGTACAGTTTTTATTGTTGTAATAAGAAACTACAATGAAGAACATTCATATGCTATGGCGTATACATTGAAATTCGATTATGGTCACATACCCCATTGAACATACAGACAATCATCCATCATATCGGTTTATACGGTGTTAAACTGACTAACACTAATAAATAAATAAATAAATAAATATATCATCACGCCTTTTACCCATTACGGGTGTGGCACTCTGCGTACGCAGATCTCGGTAGGTGATATATTTTTTCGTATGAAGTGCGGTTACCAGCCGTCAAATCATAGCCCCCAAGGATGTTAGTGGAGGGGGAACCACAGGGGTAAATTTAAATTTGTAACTGGATAACGGAATTATGTTATTCATTTTCCTCAGATTTTTTAATTAGATAGAAATTGCTGATATACCTAAAAAAAAATCTGTTACAGGCTACAGGTCAAAAATCAGGAAAAAATTATCGTTGTACAGTCATGATATAAATAGAAATAAATAATATTTGATTTCAGCACTCCTTCTTAAATTTATTGCGAGAAACCTGAAGATAGATTCAACAGAACATCTATCATACACTAACATCTACATAAACTACAAAATGAAACTCTATGCAGCACGGAATCTTTTCATAACATTGCAAATTTCTAGATAAAACGCAAACGTAGTTCTAGATATCGATCGTTCGTCAATCATATCTCCCGTGGTGTGTTAACTGCCTATCAATCCTCTCCTACAGCCTTGTTCTATGCTCTTCCTCTGCCTGTTCAGTGCTCCTGCTAACTGCGGTGGTGAATCGTCTAAAAATAGATGTGAGAACGTGCGGCGTGATGCGTGCACGAACAACGAGACCGAACACTGATATGTGAAAAGGCTTCGATATAACTTTACAGGCTGTAGATTCTGCAAATATGAGTATTGTCAAAGTTTTTCTGCTTGTTTCAAAAAGAGAAAAACTGATGTACTTGCAATTGTAATACACAATACTACTGATTTTAATATTGACACATGCACTAAAAAGTTATTGTGAAAAACGTATGTTCACAATGCGAGCCGTGGACGAGTGTTATAAATCAATGAGTGCATTACTGACACCGGCACTTCGACACAAGTTGTATACTATACACTACTTTTCTATAATCGTGCTTCATTTATCTATAAATACAGAATTAGCCAGCGAAACTGACTGGTTGCTTTAAAAAACTGTTTTTTGCGGAAATACATATTTTGATCCACTGAATTTGTTAAGACCAATTTCTCAATGATGTCTGTGTGTGAGGATGGATGGATGTGCGTGTGCGCAATATCTCATGAACGAGACAAGATATGTAAGCGAAACTTGGTATTTGTAAGATTCATGAAAATGTGAAGAGGTGAATTGATTTTGAATGTGACACATTGGGTGCTGAACATGCAAATTTGAACGACATTTACGTTGAATAACACATGCTATTTTTTCTTCACACATAGAAAGCAGATTTATAACTCATTAAAAAAATTATAAATTATACTTCAAAAAGTATTCTGTTTTACCCAGCATTTCTAGTTACCACTGTGTTATTTTGTAGTTTAGTTTTTATTTATTTGTTCCATTCTTAACTGCTAAATTATTGAATTACAACCGTACAATTTCTCATTTTACTTTGTCCGTCGCCGGAGTAAAAGTGCTACCAAGGAGACATTTTTATGCCGGTGCAGCGGCGAAAAAATTAAACTCCTGCTTGTTGAATATAAATACATAACAATGTACTTTTATGACGAATAAAGAAAAATAGTTATTTAAGTGTTAAACGTGGCATTCTATGAGCATGTGGGGAAGAACCACACGAACGAAATAAATCAATTTTAACACGTATATCATACAAAATTTTATGTACCATTTTCCTAGTGTATTAATAACTACTAAAAAATATAGAATGATATTTTGACATGTAGGGTTATATTAGTTGATTTATTAATACAAAGCGTTTGCAACGTGTTAAAAGCAATAATAATGTTGTGCATGATTTAATCTCGAGGGTGAAGTTTATTTCACGAGCCGTAGGCGAAGGAAATAATCACCTGAAGGATTAAAGGCACTTCAGTCCTGTGGTATATACACTCTTCTTTGCACTTCCGACCCTCGTTTCAGCAATACATTATAAATAATGATTAATGTTAATGGTTTTAAAATACATACTTACTCGTATGTTGAAAATGGATGGCTTTGATAGCAACGATAGCACTATTCAAATTTTGTAGGCTGCCTAGATACCAAAAACAAAGTGAAAATTTGTGATTATTTTGTGTGGAGTTTCCCATTATGGATAATTTGAAGAAGGCACAATGAAAATACTGCCGATAAAATCTAGAAAAAATATATAAAAACAATTCGAAGCTTTCAGCAAGTAGTGTGACAATAAAGAAGTTCAAAAATACACAGAAACTGTGCTGCTAGTATAATTTTATTAACGATCAAATATTGTGCAAGCTATCATTTGGGCGATATTCGATGTTAACGGGAATGTTGGTGGTTAAAAGAAGAAATGGTGGCTACTAACTTAAAAAGTCAAACTTATAGCAGAACAAATTGATCAATTCTTAAAAGATGCACTAGACAAGGTATTTTTAATGGTCAAAGAAATTAATTTTTATCAAAAACGTTTAAATATACTCTGTAGTTATCAACTGTGTAATTAATAATAAATGTAATTTATATAACATAAGTTTAATAAATATTTTACTTGTTGCTGAGTTGACTTGTTTACTAGTCAATCTAATCTAATTAAATTTTGAAATTTAATTCCCTTTTAACACTAGTGTCAGAAATTGACACTTTTAAATTTGCTAAGCAAACGTTAAAAGGGCCACTTTTAACAACGGCAGTAGATAAAGTAATTTTTGACAACCATCAATTGTTTTTACCTCCCGCCTACCTCTAGGTAAGGGAGGTATTGTTTTTGGTCAAAAAATTGGGTAGTGAGGTTTCAATGAATAAGCACGTTTTAGGGTTCCCACAATACGATTTTACTATTTTCGCGATGATGTCTGTATGTATGTATGTATGTATGTGTGTGTGTGTAGTCTGTGGCAATTATTTCTTCTCGCATAACTCAAATACTATAATACTAAAAATACAATTTTGTGAATTGTTGCTTCTTATATTAAAATGAAGAGCTGATTAGATTTTGGATAAAATTAATAAAATTAGTGTAGTCAAAACACATATAAAATTAAATATTCTACAACTTTTAAAATAACATAAGGGTAAGTAAGTAAGTAAGCTGTTTACTTACCCTTTACAGTTTTTCGTGAAAAACACGGTTAAATTTCCTTTTTCAACAACTTATGTTATTTTAAAAGTTGTAGAATATTTAATTTTACATGTGTTTTGACTACACTAATTTTATTAATTTTCATTAGATTTAGAGATAATAAAATATAAAGAAATTAGATTTCACAAATCTTGCATTCCTAGTACACCATGGAAACATTTAAAAATTTAGAATTTTTTACGAAATGTGACACATGTCATTGTGATTGTGAAGCTGTTTTCTTAGTGAAATATATGTCAAAAAATTAAATAAATATACGAAAGAAAATTAAAATTCTCAAATATAAATAGAATATAAACAAAAAAGAAGGTTTGTTTCTGTATCATCAAATTATTTTGTACCCTTTAAGAGTAGTATTGGGCGGGAGGTTCTGTGCTGGCCACATCAGATTTTTTGCAATTAATATTCTCTATTCCGACAAAATATTGTGAATCATATTTTTTGTCATAAATATCATCTACAGCCCAATTACAAAACTTCTTATTTTAATGTGTTGTTAGATTAGTAAGGTACAATTAATTTAAGTTACGTATAAGATACCAAATGTTTTGATATAATTTTTGTTCAAAGGTGCTTTTGAAATAAGTATGCTAGAAATTCAATAAATTATTATTAAAATCTATTTTCAATATTTTCAATATTAGCAGTGGAAATAAACACCTACTCGTATTATTAATCAAGTAAGTATTTTTGTGATATTAATATATGGAAAATTATTATCTCTTCTGTATTATATCGCGTTACCACGCACAAAGTTTATAATAACAAAAAGAATTAAATGATGTTTGTTAAAAAATATTCTATCACGTTTAACACGATAAAGAAGATTCTCGAGGTCACCCATATCAAAAAAGAGTAAGTGTGGGGATGCAATGTATAGTATAAAAACTGAAGCAACTGATGCAGAAAGCACACTCAGGGTTTTTGTGTCTTAGTGAAAACATAACCATGAGGACGACTGTCGCACTGTTCGTGGTAGGCCTCTGCGCCCTGGCTCTCGCCGGTCCGACCCCCCAGGTCAACCAGTACGGAAAACAATACAAAGTTGGTATGTATCACTCTTGATGACTTGTACTCTGTATGCGTGTGAGAGATGATTTATTAATTGTTAATATATTTATGTATATAGCTGACAAGGCTTTCCTTCAGAAACAGAAGGATCTGCTTCGTCTGTTCAAACATGTGTTCCAACACAACTACTACCAGGACCAAGCCGAGATCGCCAAGTCGTACGACATCGAGCAGCACCTGGAGCACTACAGCCATCAGCAGTACGTGAAGGAGTTCATCCACTTCTACAAGGAAGGACTTCTGCCCCGCGGTGAGGTGTTCTCCATCTTCTACGAGGAGCACCGCCAGCAAGCTGTGTCCCTGTTCCACGTGCTGTACTACGCCAAGGACTGGGAGACCTTCTACAAGACCGCCTGCTGGGCCCGCGAGTATGTGAACGAGGGCATGTTCGTGTACGCCGTGCACGTCGCCGTCCTCCACCGCCAAGACACCCAGGGAATGGTTCTGCCCCCCATCTACGAAATCTACCCATACTTCTTCGTCAACAGCGAAGTCATCGACAAGGCTTATGAGTACAAGATGAAATATGGAGGCCAGAAACAAGAACAAGACAAATACTACGTCTACGCCAACTACTCTGGCTGGTACTTGAACTCCAACCCCGAACAATACGATATGTCCTACTACACCGAGGATGTTGGTCTGAACGCCTTCTACTACTACTTCCACATGGACTACCCCTTCTGGATGGGCGGTGAAGAGTACGGCCTGAACAAGGACAGACGCGGAGAACTGTACTACTTTGTGCACCAGCAACTCTTGGCCCGCTTCTACATGGAGAGACTGTCCAACGACTACGGCAGCATCCACGTGTACGACTGGGAAGAGCCCATCAAGACCGGCTACATGCCATCCATGCGTTACCCCAACGGCCTCGAGTTCCCCGCCAGGCCCGCCTACGCCCACCTCGTCTACAACCCACACAACCAGGCTTACACCTTCAACGGCGAAGACAACCAATTCTTGGTGCAGCAGATCCAAGACTACGAACGTAGAATCCGTGACGCCATCGACAGCGGTTACATCTACACCGAAGAAGGCAAGAAGATCAACTTGTACGAAGAACACGGTTTCGACTACCTCGGCCGCATCATCGAGTCCAACCCTGACTCCCCCAACAACCGCTTCTACGGTTACCTGCAGGTGATCGCCCACCAGGTGCTCGGCTACTCTGCCCACCCCGTCCACTACTACAAGGTGCACCCCAGCGCTCTGGAACACTTCGAGACCGCTCTGCGTGACCCCGTCTTCTACCAGTTCTACAAGCGCATCACCTACTACTTCCTGCAGTACAAGAACCACTTGCCGCACTACACCTACACCCAGCTCAACTACCCCGGCGTCAAGGTTGAGAACGTGCACGTAGACAAACTCGTCACCTACTTCGACAAGTTCGACTTTGAAATCACCAACGCCCTGTACGTCAACGAGCAGGAGTACGAGCACGACAACTTGCAGGTGTGGGCCCGCCAGTACCGCCTGAACCACAAGCCCTACACTTACAAGGTGAACGTACAGAGCGACAAGGCTCAGGATGTTGTTGTCCGCGTGTTCCTGGGACCCAAGTACGACGAACAAGGCCACGAGATCCCTTTCAACGAGAACCGCGTCAACTTCATTGAGTTGGAGAAGTTCGTGTACACTCTCCAGGCCGGCAAGAACGTCATCGAGCGTAACAGCCAGCAGGGATACTACGCCAAGGACCGCACCACCTACCGCGCCCTCTACCAGCACGTCATGTCTGCTTTGGAAGGCAAGGAAGAGTTCCAGCTGGATATGTCCGAGGCTCACAACGCTTTCCCCACCCGCTTCGTGCTCCCCAAGGGCAAGGTCGGCGGCCAGGTCTACCAATTCTACGTGTATGTCAGCCCCTACACCCAGCACAAGCACGAACACACCTACGACAACGTCATCTCTGCCGGTGTTGGCTCTGGAGATCGCTACATCGATGATCTGCCCTTCGGATATCCTTTCGACCGTCAGATCCATGACGAGCACACTTTCTATGTGCCCAACTCCTACGCTGAGGATGTTGTCATCTTCCACAAGACTGAGAATGAGCTGAATACCGCTCGCGTTCATTACGAGCAACATTAGGCCCAACGAATTACAACGACAAACGCATAATTCTGGTCTATGATTTGTTAATTAGTTCATAAGTTTTTCATATTTTAAAAAATAAAAAAAAATATTACTTCACTCCTTGTTTTTTTTTTATATGTATAAATAATCTCTATATTAGGTGCATTCTACTAGCACTAGAACATAATACTTTTAAATTTGTTTCCTACCTTATTGTTGCCAGATGAAGAACGTAAGTTGTTTCTAGTAGCACCTTTCTGCAACAAAATATTTTAATTAGTATCACCAAAACAATAAAATAAAACTAATAACATAAATTCTATGTTTTGCTTTTAATCAGTATTGTGAAACACAAGCAACAACATTAATATATCAATTTTAGTTGAGACAGTATAGTACAACAAAATATTACAAATCCTTATTTTATCTATGATAAAGAAATGTTAAACATTTGATGACAGTGAACTTGAACTTCAGAAAAATAAGATAGGTGTAAATGTTGCAATAACAGATGCTGATATTAATATCAAATCATGTCAAATAATTATCTTGCGTTAATTATGCCGATAAAAAATTTAAATATTATAAAGATATTTTTAAAATTTTTAATTTATGCATTCGTAATAAAAGCAAAATAACAACATAATAATTTGTCTAAATATATACAAGTATAAAAAATCTGATGTGGCCAGCACATAACCTCCCGCCCAATACTACTTTGAACGGTACAAAATAGTATTTGATGATACAGAAACATACCTTCTTATTTGTTTATTTTCTATTTATATATGAGAATTTTAATTTTCTTACGTATATTTATTTAATTTTTTGACATATATTTCACTAAGAAAACAGCTTCACAATCACAATGACATGTGTCACATTTCGTAAAAAATTGAAAATTTTTAAATGTTTCCATGGTGTACTAGAAATGCAAGATTTGTGAAATCTAATTTCTTTATATTTTATTATCTCTAAATCCAATAAAAATTATTAAAATTAGTGTAATCAAAACACATGTAAAATTAAATATTCTTCAACTTTCAAAATAACATAAATTGTTGAAAAAGAAATTTAACCGTGTTTTTCACGAAAAACTGTTAAGAGCTTCAAGTAAACTGCTACTGCCGGTTGACCAATTTTATCCAAAATCTAATCAGCTCTTCATTTTAATATAAGAAGCTATAATTCACAAAATTGTATTTTTTGGTATTATAGTATTTGAGTTATGCGAGACGAAAAAATTGCCACAGACTACACACACACACACATACATACATACATACATACATACATACATACATACATACATACAGACATCATCGCGAAAATAGTAAAATCGTATTGTAGGGACCCTAAAACGTGCTTATTCATTGAAAACTCACTCTCCAATTTTTTGACCAAAAACAATACCTCCCTTACCTAGAGGTAGGCGGGAGGTAAAAAGATGAATTAAAGTTTTCTCTACCTTTTGTACCTTCCGTCACATCCTGTAAGGGAGGTATAGGAATCATGCTAAAAATTGGGTAGTGATTTTTCAGTGAATGAGCACTTTTTAGGGTCCCTAGAATTCGATTTTAGTAGTTTCGCGATGATGTCCGTGTGTGTGTCTGTCTATCTGCCAGACTGTCTGTCAGTCTGTGCGTGGATCTCTGGAGTTACGGTTTCTCAAAAACTACTAAACTGATAATTTTTATATTTTGTATATATCAATTGTATCCCCTTTGGAAGTGCTAATTAGTTTCTGGTAATAATCCAATAATCGGAAGTGGTAGTTTACTTGAAGCTCTATCAAGTTATTTTAAAATATCTCAGTAAATTAATATTTAATGAAAATTATGTTATTAGAATAATGTTTCAAATATTATTATCTACAATTATTGTTTGAAACATTTTCCTCTTACTGTCACCATTTACGAATTATAACACGTTAAAGAAAAATTTATTTTGATATTTTCGTTTAAATCTGCTAACCTGTGTTTTTTGAAAAATCAAAACATTTATATTCTTTGCAACTAACGATATATAATTTACTGCTCACTTTATAATTTAACAATGAATTTGGTTTTATAATTGATTTGTTTTTGTCGGTTCCCTTGGTATTTCATGACATCAAAATGCGTGCAAGGATATGACATTCTAATGTCAAAAATTTATTTTTTCTACAATCGTTGCACAATATCGACATTGTTATTCCATTTTTGGTTAGGAAATGTTCAAAATTGTCGCTCTAGGGCGACAAAGTGACATATTGTCGCACTAGTGCGACAAAAACATAACAAAAATAAATTAGGTAAAAGAAGTAAATGATGCATTGGATTTTTCTGGTAATAACCTTGCTATTGCAAATACAGTTGGCATATACGTACATACACTTCAACATAATCACCATAAATGTATTCACTCTGTAGTAAAAATATTGTGTGTATCTCGTCGGATAGAGCTTGTTCGGTGCAATTGTCGAGTTGTTGATCTCGGCTTCGCCTCGATCAACAATTTCTCGCCGCGTGCAACAAACAATGCTCTATCCGCACTTGATACACAAATAACTATTGTATATAATATATATATATATATATATATATATATATATATACATATATCAATTAATTTATTAAACAATTAAATTAATTCAAATTATATATGGTGAATACAATTTGACTTTCCGAGTATGATCACATGAAAATGAAATGTTTGCAATAAACTAGTGGACGTTCGAACCAAATATTGAAACAAACTTGAAACATACGTATCAAGAATGAATGACCGAAAGAGTAAACAGCAACAAAGTAAAGTTTCTCGTTCGCGTCCTGCTTCTTTAGGAAGAAGCAACATCGCTCAAATGGTTCCATATCCTTTCAAATATTCCTTATTGACTAGCAGTGTTCATTCGGCTAGTATAACTATATTTCCTAGGTCCAAGTTTCAAGTGGATACCGACTGGACATGCTATCCATACTGAACTATACTTCTACAAATAAAATTTGTCGTTTCGTCCTCTGGAGACTGAAATATATCTCGTCATTTTTCAAGGCCCGTAGTTTTGAAATTGTCGTCGGCCAAGACAGAACGAATGGCTCCATATATAATATGCTTACCGGTGACGGAGAAGCCAAGAATTTTAAATTTAAGAGGTTTTACTTTATTATAAATTCCTAGTTCTGAAAATAGTTTATTCAAAAATGTATTACACTACAAAAATTTCTTTCAAATGAATAAAGAATAAATGCATGTATTTCAGAAATTTATTTTATACTGTTCTTAGGATTAGCGTTTGATCGCTAGAAAGATGACAGAAAAATCTGTGAAATAAAACACAGTGAATTAAGTTAACGTTTCGGCAAATTTATTGCCATCTTCAGAATTGATGTAAAAACTTATTATTTCCCTCTTATTTCCTCTTCTTATTTAAAGTTCCTTTCCACAGATGAATTTGAGATCCAGTAAATATTTACTTCTAGATTTGCAATTATTATCAAAATCAACTCAGTTCTGTGAACTGTCATGATATTTATAATTTTGATAATTTTTTATTTGCTCCCCTTCATGGAAAATTTGTACTACATACAGTCTACTCTTGGCATAATTACGTATGGAATATTTGCATTGTTTCTTATTTCAAAAATATGTAGTTTTTCACCAAATATATCTAAGGGTAAATCTTCACTTATTTAAGAAGATACAACACTCCTAGATAATAATAAATAAATTTTACACCTGTGGTTCCCTCTCCACTAATATTTTTGGAAATTATGATTGACGGCTGGTAACCGCACTTCATACGAAAAATATATTACATACCAAGAGCTGCGTAAGCAGAGTGTCACACCCATATTTTTATAATAATAGATTATTTTACTTGGTGTCTTTTCCTCATGATGAACTATTGACTTTAAGTTTAATTCAATAGAAAATTGTTTTAAAATAGAACATCGTCATAAATGTGTAAAAGCTCACGGATCTACGGAAAAACAAAAAATATAACTATAATATAACTATTGAATAATTTTAAATTGGATAATAAATTCATTCTTCTAATATACTTTTATTGTTATAGTATGTCTATACAATTACAAATAATTTATATCTTTCCATAAATAACACTACCGATTTACCTACAAGTAATTCCAGTTTTCTTACGTTCTTTTATCTACTCATACTATAAAATTGTTATTGATCGGTGATAAATGATGCAATAATTACCAGAGTAGACAAAACTGTAGCTATAATCTAAAATATACTTAATATGAAATTATGAAAAATTAAAAAATATTACAAAAATTACCTGGAATATAAATGTGTAATTTAAATTGAATAAATTACAAACCACAATATTAAATTTACTATGATACATTTGAAGAGAATGTATCTGTATCTGAAAATTAAAGATATTAATTGAAATATTATTTAATTAGATAATGTTTTATTAATACCACGTCTCTAAATTCTGCCTTATTTCTTCTATTGCTGTGCATTATCTTTGAAAGTTGATTAGCTTGAAGAAAATTAAAAAAGGGTAAATATTTAAGTTGTAAGTTTTCAATTATTGTAAAATTAGTTGTAAGGTCTGTCAGGTTTTTGTAGATTTCTATCCAATAATTATTGTATACCTATAATATAATTTTGTTTAAAATTTTTACTCTATTTTACACGGATTTAAAATTAAATTATTTCAAAATTACTCTTAAGGTGTAATCTGGGATAAAAGTAAAATGATTTCGGGAGACTGCCACATGCCGAATACTCCATTTTTATTTAATTATTCTTTGCTTTTGTTGTTTATTTGTAAAAATATTTTTCCTGATAAAGCCGCGTACTGCAATTTTAACGCGCAAGAATGATTTGCGCGCGAACGTGTGTACGTATGGACTTTACTGACAAGCGACGGATAGCGTTTGTGCGTGCTCAGAGCGTTCACGCACAGACAAAACCGAACAAAACCAACGTACTGACGAACATTCTTGCGCGCAAACCGCTCGTGCGCGTAAAAGTGCTCGTCACTATGCGGCTTGCTTATCTTCGTTTTTTTCGTTGTGTTGGTACTTGTTGTACACATTCTGATATTTTGCCTTTGTGCTGGATTTCTTATGTTCTTTTAATTGCGTGACTAACACGTTTTGGTAAGTTATTTTCTATTTACAAATTGTTCTATTTTTGTTACTTGATTTGTTCATTGTAGGCAACTGTCTGAAGATGGTCAAAATCATTGACCGAAACGTCATGTTATTATTATTTATTCAAAAAATAAATCCTATGTTCCAATAATTTCTAATCATGATGTAAGTACAAGTTTGTTGTGCCCAAATGTTTTTAAAATACTACAAAACTTATAAAAATTGTATAATTTATTTATAAGTTTAGAAAGATTATACTAGGGCCAAATTTATTGTGCAAATTATTATCATACTGTAACGTTCGTGAGTTTTATAAGTATTTATTTAAACAAAAAAGAAATATTAATAACAAATAACTAATAATTACTATAATAAAGAGTAAAAGTTAATTTACGCTATATTTAAAGACTAAAATAACGAATACGAAAACTTTTACACTAACACTTGTCACTACTGTAAACAAACACTATTATTTATATAAACTAGCCCAGCGATATTTACTTTAGGTGACATATTTATGTTCAGACCGAGCGATATATAATTATGTTCACAAGTTCTTCATAGTAGCTCGGGAGTCAACTGAGTCACCTGAGTTAATTGATTGACTGACGGCTCCTGGTGATTCGCAATTTCCTTGCCTCGAGAAGCTTCGGGAATATTCTATATTGTGGCGCGAGCGGACTGGTTCAAACAAGTCATCGCTGCATCTATTCAAACGGCGGCGTAAGCCAACAAGTTACAACTTGCCGTTGCCGCGTCCGTTACACTGCCCCCTCCTTGGGTCTGTTTCGTTCCGAAACTTCCCTGTTGCTTTTCCTGGATCTACAGCTACTCCTCTTTCAGAGACAATGTGGCCGAAATAATGAACTTCTTTACGGAACAGGTTACATTTCTTGAGACATAGCTTCAGGTTGACATTTCTTAACCTCCGGAAATTTTCTTCTAAATTTTTTACATGGTCTTCAAATATTTTGCGGACCACAATTATATCATCAAGATATACCAGACAAGTTTTCCAGGATAACCCTTTCAGTACGGATTCCATCAGACGTTCAAATGTAGCAGGAGCATTACAAAGGCCAAACGACAGTACAGTAAATTGCCAGAGTCCAGATCTAACAGTAAATTCTGTCTTCTCACGATCCTTTTGCTACATTCCCATTTGGCAATAACCACTTTTCAAGTCCAAAGTTGAAAAGATTTTCGATCCCGCAAGTGTGTCCAACGTATCTGCAATCCGGGGTAGAGGGTAACTGTCGTTTTTTTGTGACGTTGTTCAGCTATCGATAATCGACACAGAAACGAGTAAAACCGTCCTTCTTCTTCACCAATACCACAGGTGAAGCCATGGACTATCTGATTCTACAATCACTCCGTCTCGTTTCATTTCGTTGATTATTGAATCGGCTTCTTGACGTTTGGCCGGGGGTAGTCTTCTGGGCACTTGACGAATGGGTCTCGAATCGCCAGTATCAATCTTGTGTTGGACAATATTTGTCCTTCCCTTAGTACCATTTTTTAACTCGAAGATCGTTTTTTAATTCTTGTACCTTTCTGCCGCACAATAGTAAAACATAGTAACTGGAAAAAAAATATATAATGTCAAAATCGAGTTTTTGCGTGGATGAGTTATATCCCGGTATCGTTGAGAAACTAAAATTATATCTCTGCTTACTGAATAAATAAAACATGAATTTTAGCATACTTGCTTTATTATAAACTTCAATTTAGCATGTACACTTACTGCTTACATTTTGTATTTTTGTTTGGAGATTTGGGCTTATAACCAATCTAAAATTAGGCAAGTAGAGTTGCTAAAAATTTATAATCAATAATAAAGTATATTGACATAGTGTTTTCAAGTTTCTTCAAATGCATGAGTTAAACCAAGTAAGTCGTGTTGTTCTAATTATACAAATACAAAATAAGGTTATAATAGTACATTTCAAAAAGCTACTAAATCTAGTACATCGCATAAAATCGAAGAAAGACGTGGTGTAACTTGTTTCATCTTCATCACAAATAATTACGCCGTTTTACATTTTACATCTTCATGAACTATATCTACTTATTTTGTTTTAGAATTGTATTATTAATTAACATGAAAAGTGTGTCGAGTTACTTGGTTTTATTTTTGTAAACTGACAGGTACCCTTGAAAAAGGTAAGTCTAAGATACACAAAATTACAGTAAAAAAAAATACGCGAGCTTCATTTTCAGAATATATATTATGTATTCATTAGAAAAGAATGAAAGCGAGGAAAGAAATGACGAGCTTGCTTCGCCAATTGTCTGGTATCAAATGCAAGGTACTTCAGAAAATTTCTTTTAGTGGCATTGCAACGCAAGTTACTGGTAAATATATTATAAAATTATAAAAAAAAAGATACGTTTTAATATACAAATTATTCTAGATGAATGCCGAAGAAGTGTTTATTTCTATGGTACAAAATATTTGGTTACGTACGTATTTTGAATAAAAATTAAAAGAAAAAGATAACTGTATATTGCTGCATCATTTTACGCGTCTTCTTATTGGTCAATTCTTAAGTATATCACGTAAAACTAAAACAGAACTAACTAATTTGCAAACTTGTGCGTTTGAAATCGTAAAGCCGATTGGTAAACGGTTGCAGAAGATAACACATCTGCAAAGTTGTTGAAACAAAAACAACACTGATACTAAATTCAAATTGTGAATAAGTCTTTAAAGCCAAGTCCAAAAACAAAATCAACAAAAAGAACTGATACATCTTCCAAAAACAATTTCATTGTAAGGAATGCGGTAAGAGTCGTGCAGATTGTAATAAAAACAAGTGATATCATTTTAATAAGTGTAACAAGGCGAACATTCAGAATACGATTTATTGTTTTTACTGTCAAAACGATTTTAAAATATCAAGTTTCAAACTGCGTTTGGGACTTGAACGCATCGAAAATCGCCTTGACAGTAGTGCTTTCTTGTGTTAATTTATTACCACACATGTGAGTTCGAATTTTGTTATCATAAATAGTCATTTGAGATTATCGCGGCAAATATTCTGAAATATCGGCTTGAGATGCCATCTGCTGTTGACAGATTTACAGATCCTGGTCGAACCCTAGATATGGTTTTAGTTTTTAAGTGTTCTAGTTTTTATGTAATCTTTGTATTGGTCCTCAAGAGATTTCCTACCCCCCGCGTACCCGCTTATGGGGTAGATGCGTGTGTTTGGCCAGCACAAATGAGAGTTAGTTGTTAGATTTTGAACAGAGCAGACGTCTTCGCACGTCTGCAGTGCTCTACCAAGATGTAGAATTTGAGTAAATTTTGTTTTGCTAAATATGTTTTGGTAATTGTAACTTTTAAGCATATTCATACGTTGTCGTCGTTGTTAATATTTGTATTTGTTTGTAAATTGTTAAATTCACCGTTTTATCATTTCATTAAATACCATTTTTTATCATTTTAAAAGTGTTTGTGTTTTATTTTGTAAACCCTAAGTCAGTCTCGCCCCGCCGTGCTACATAAGGCACGTTGGAAATTTACTTTAAAAAAACAAAATCAGAACATGTAAAAATCGAAAAACTATATTAGCTGTTAATTTTGATAGTTTCGTTAGTTTAACAGAAAAAAAACTTGCCGATCCGCCTTTATTTTCAATTTAAAGCATATTTGTATAGATGCTAATATCCGGATCGGCAGTTTTTTTTTTCTGTTAAACTAACAAAAACATCCAAACTAACAGCTAATATAGTTTTTCGATTTTTACATGTTATGATTTTGATTTTATAAAGTGAATTTCCAACTTGCCTTATTAAAATTAAAAAAACACTTTTTTTGTTACATCTGCACGATTCTTGCCGCATCCCTTACAATGAAATTGTTTTTGGAAGTTTTTTATTACAATTTAAATTTTTTAATAGTTGTGAAGGAGGCTTTGCTTTTATTCATATTACAAAGCTACAAAACCTAACTTCCTTCAGTCGATACCTCTAACTTTTGAATCTATATTTGTATATCTTTTCTCCAGATTTCACATCTTGACAAAAAATTAGAAATTTGATCAAAATATCAACTTGATAATCAAATCAAGTCAATAATATTAGGTATATACACCACTTGAGAAAAATGTATTTTTTCCCTCGTATTATTGCAGCCTTCATCTACGACTCGTGCTTTAATTACTCTTCAGGAAAAAATCATACATTAAACTAACTAGTTGTATAGTATACTATTTATTCTACCCCTGGTTAACATGCATTCCTGTCCATTGCATGTGTTAAATTGTTTATTTTTTCACTTACTTGATACACGGTTTCAAACAAAGTTTAAGAAAACCGTACCCGTTTCGGATATAAAAGACGAAAAACACATTAAGATATAAAATAAAATTAGAAAATTACTATAGAATATTTTTTATTTAAAACTACCGCGAGATCCACTAATCTGGAATGTATTTTACACAAAATTTGAATATTTTAACTTTAGCGTTAACGTTATTGTTGAATAAATCTATCACGGCTATATTTATTTGGCCAAATCTTTGGCGAACTAGCCACAAAAACATAAAAAATTCTAACGTACTTGCATAGCATAAAAGCGTCATAGATGTGTCGAATATTATAAATATAAAAATATCAAAACAAATTGTTTCGTAACAAAAAATATTCAAAAAAACCATAGAAACTGGTGAAATTAATACTGTTACAAATGCATGGCAAATAATTGCAAATTTAGTTTTTTGGTAATTAATTAACATTCCTGAAGACTGGCATATCACGTCAATGCACTGCAATTCGTACAAAAAATAAATAACAGATTTTTTATTTTTGAAACTGAAAACAAATACGTAAGTAAACATAAACAAATTTGTCGCTAGCAAGACGAAATCAGTAATATCTTCTACAAATATTTTTGATCTTACAGTTCCGGTTTTTAGTGCTGCAAAATTGTATGTCAAGCCATAAATAAATAAGAATACACGAAAGGTCGCATAACCATAATCGAATTATGTATTAAAATTTCCATGTTGTACAGAATACGGGATATTTCCCAAAACCCGGCAAATTTTAAAAACTGGTTCGAGCGCTTCGTAAATACATTTCGCTTCAATGTACATTTTAGATTAACTGAGCAAAATTACGTTCCTGTAAGCTTTATTATAAATTTTATTTAAATTAATGACTAAGATTGTCTATAATTTGCATAATTTATGACAAAATACTTCAATTACATAATAATTTCCGTCTTGTTTGACAAGAAAATAAAAATTTAAAATATTTTCAATTCATATTATGCATAGTGGAGTGTCTGACAAGTTTGACCTCGGAACCCAATTACTTTAAATGTGTTGATGTAAAACCTCCTGAATTATGTTTTATAGATAAAATAGTAAAATTTTTTATTGTTGCTTTTTTTAGTAAATTTTAGCAAATTTTAAATTTTTAAAACTTCAAAGGAACATACCCGAAAGGGACGTAGAAGCAAGAACGGTAGCAAAAATTAGAGGAGAGGTTGAGCGGCAGCTATTCGTAAGATTTAGTCTATTGCGACACGTGTTTCGTTACTAATAAATTAATTTGTTATTAATCGTCGATGTATTTTTAAAATGTATTGAGGGACTTGATTTTCTTCCGAGGCTGTTTCGGATAAAAAATGGTTTTCGTATTGATGTTGGGAATTATATGAATCATTATTTTCTGTTGAGTACTCAACAATCGCTTCTAAGTTTTCGCTGTAATAGTTTTGTATATTAAAGTTTACGGGTGATTCATTTTAGGGATTATCTTCAATATTAAAGAGTTCCTCAGCTATAAAATTTTGATTTAGTTGCCTAGAAAAATTTTGAAACGGTCCTTGATGGGATTGATATGTATTTCCAGTAGAAATACTCATAGGTGTTGTTTAATAATTTTGATTTGATTGTCTAGGAAAATTTTGAGATGGTCTGGACGGGTGTTCGCAGTTAAGGATCTATTTCTAAAGAAAGGTTGTGGTTGTTGGTAATTTTTAAAGGGAAATCTATTTTGTGCGCACTGTGGGTTATGCATTATTCTAGGCGGGTTTACTAGTTTAATCGCGCTTATGTTTAAAGCATTTGTTGTTTTGGGAACAATTTTTAAATTATTTTGACTAGATTTAATATTTTTATGTTTCGAATTGGAAATCGTTTGCTAACATATTTAAAGCTTCGTTCAATGATTGCCCTATTGGCTCTTTTAAACCGCGTAATAAAATCCTAAGAGCATATTCACAGAAATATGAGCACAAGATTTCGCTCTCTCCTTGTTATTTGTGTGTTTTAATATAATATATTAACAAGTTCAATATATGTTGTATTCTATGATAAAATTGAAACACTGTTTCGTTATAATTTTGTTTAAGTTCTGTCAATATTATATTTAGTGTGTACATATCGCGTTTATCCTGATATCAATTTAATAACGCGGTTTTTTTTTAATCGTCACAGGTTTTTAACGTGCAGGACGTAATATTAACAACGGCTTCGCCCTTAATTTTGGCTAGAATACATGACATTAAAAATTCGTTTTGAAAATCATTTACATCTATTCTACTATGAAACTTGACTACTAATTTCTCACTTATTTCAATGAATCTCAAGAGTAGTTCTATCTCACCGTGGAACTCTAGTACCATGTCGAGACACTGGTGCAGCCATTATAGTTGAATTTAATTAAAAATAGGGTTTTCAGTAATATTAGGATCAAGTGTAATTGTTTCCATTATTTTTGTAATAGTATCTACGAATTCTGAGTCAGAATTTACACATCCAATACATTGGTTGGCTCTGGAGTACTGCGATGTCGATTCTTGTCGTTGCTGTGTGCTCGAACTCGTTGATATGCGCTCAACGGTTGGCGGGATTCGTTCCTAGGGCTGGTCATATAAAAATGTCTTAAATTATGAAAATTTTCTTCGTATATTTGTCAATTTTATCAGTAATAATACAGGGTGTCCCAGATTTAAACGGCCTAACTTAAAATTAAGATTAAACACCTAAAAATAGGGGGACAAGTTCATTAGAGCAAATGTCCGTAAATGCTTTATTCCAGAGATATTCATGTTTTTCTTATTGAATAGCGCTACTTTAAAAAATCAACTTCATAACGAAATATCCACTATTATCTTATTGATGTGAGACAGAATAATTAAATTAAATTAATAATACATTGGTTATTACCTAATTTTAATACAAAATTTAGTTTACTTGCACTGATGTCAAGGAAAAATGAGAAAATATCAATGAATATAAGAAATTTTTATAAGGTGCCATAAAAGAAAAACTCTATGAAGAACCGATAAATAATTTAGACTCACTACGTAGATAAATTATTCAACTTTGCGAAACCATATCTGTGGCAGATCATTTTAGTGTTTGTTTACGTGTTGCAGGTGAACATTTTGAACAAATATTATTTAAAAAAATAGTTTATGAAGTTATGTTATTACTTTATTATTTTAAACAATAAATTTCTTTAAATTCATTGATAGTTTCTCATTTTTTCCCAGACATCAGTGCAAGCAAACTTAATTTTGTATTGAAATTAGGTAATAAACTAATTATTTTTAATTTAATATGTAACATGTCAATACGATAATATTAGATATTTCATTATGATGTTGATTTTTTAAAGTAGCGCTACTCAATAAGAAAAACATGAATATCTCTGGAATAAAGCATTTACGGACATTTGCTCAAATGAACTTGTCACCTTATTTTTAGGTGTTTAATCTATGGTTTAAGTTAGGCCGTTTAAATCTGGGACAACCTGTATAACAAGAGAGTGAAAATAAATTGAAAATAATTCTTCAGTATCTTTCTCAAACTTGTTGCCAGCTCTACGGGCTTTCGTGGCTATTGCCAAATGGCAACAATTTTTTAATTTATCGAACTCTCGAGTTATATTTAATT
This sequence comes from Poecilus cupreus, assembly GCA_963942605.1. Classification (NCBI taxonomy): domain Eukaryota; kingdom Metazoa; phylum Arthropoda; class Insecta; order Coleoptera; family Carabidae; genus Poecilus; species Poecilus cupreus. The sequence goes on from OZ012718.1 coordinate 24,458,402, forward strand.
AGATTATTTATTGATTTCATCATCAGACACGGTACTAAATCTATCTTTTTTGCTCATTATTTTCTTGTATTGATGATAACTATCTGATATCTGACATTAGTCAATAAAAACAAAAATCGTTACCTTGCAAAAACAATAAAGATAATTATATTGGGATGAGCCAACAAAGTAGCTGACATCTGGTGGCTAAATTTGAATTACGACCAATAGGGAAAACATTGCTGTGTTCGTAATGGTGGTATATGGAGATTTAGATTTTTAGTGAACAAAATATCAAGTAAATCAAAAATATATTGCTCTTTGCATTAATATAACAATTATGTTACTACAGAAATGTTATTACATTATTTTCTAAAGAATAAGGAGATGGAAAATTGCTTCAAATGTGGGAAAAAAGTCAAGACATATATGAACGTTTGTTATGCTCATTTCTGGCTCTTGGATTTTTATAAAGGTATGATTGCTTTTAATTTTTTTATTCTGAAATTAACTAAACAATTATATTTATAGTTAGTACTGCCAATAAGAAAGGAATTCTTAAACATGAGGTCATTCCAAACCAAGATTTTCCACTGACTGTTTGTCATAAGAAATGTCAAAATAATTAGACGAAAGACAGAAAGAATAATTTTATAAGTAACTGTTAATAATTTTTATTTCTTTATAATATGTACTATTTTTGTTATGTATTTATTTACTACAATATTTTTAGAGAAGTACTGGCAAACATAAACATGAAAATTGATGAAATATCTAGTGAGTCCAAAATATCAGAGAATTATGGACCATAAACAGTTAGGCAAAGAATTTGGTAGTAACTGGCACACTAGATAAACATTGCTAAATTAATTTACAATGTGAGCATAGTGTAAATAAGTGTATTTTCACCATGAATGCAATGAAATCGGATGAAAATTTGATTGCATTTGCCAGAGTAAACTTCCACTGGCGCACAACTTTTCGAGTGAAATGTTTATATTATGTAGTGTGCCTTTTAATTTATATGTTTGTAAACATAAACCGTATATTATACTTTTATTCTTGATATGTATTTTATATCCACATAGTGTAATATGCCCAGCTAAACCAAGGAGATATATCAATGTTAACCAAAAAATCTGATTTTATTTTTATCTTTATATGCAGGTTATTCTTTCAATATCGTTCGAACTGCTTCATTCAAATAAATGTATATATGTCTATTAAAGAAATGAATATTTTGTTTTTCTAAATATTGCGACCAATAACTAAAATTTGTACACTCAATCCTACACCAGTCCTAATGCTTTTAAATACAAGAACGTAATGTTTTCCCTATTGCTCCAGTTTTAGTGCTGCCATCTGTTATCAGTGGCTCATGCGGATTCGCGTCCAGTCCGAATATATAGATCACTATGTAGTCCGTCTCTGGCTACTTTATGGTGCACCGTATTCAAAGAAAGTAAGAAAGCGCTTGCGCCATGCTATCCCCATCCGCTAGCCACTAGGCACTCCGCTGTCGCTAGTCGGCCGAGAGCTCATTCGTTTTTGGTCCACGTTACGATGTACATTTAGCTTAGCGCACGGCGGATAGAGCAACGTTGGAAGGTCCAAGGGTAAGAAACAAAGCCGTTCCAGACGGTCTCTAATAATATTATATATTTATTATAGTTAATAAAATAATTACATAACATAATTCTAAGTGAAGAAAATAGGGATCTTCGGAGAAAGTTGCTTCAGTTAAGGAAGGAAAGTGACAATCATTATTATGTCTCTCGATCTCGTTACCGAGAAAGTCGCTCTCCGTGTGAGGCGAGTTCTCGCAGAGATAAGTCTAGTTCAATAATTTTAAATAATGACCGAAATTTTTCTCGAGAAATATTCGTGTAATATATCCCTCGTGCATGACAAATACAATCAGAATATTTTCCATGCACTTGGGATATAACTATTGAATATTTATATAAAACCATTGTTTAAAAATACTAACAAATGAACAAGTTTAGTGTTTGCAAATTTACCGCGCATAATATTTATTTATGTTGTATCAACAGCAATAGAAATATATGTACGCAGGAACCAAGTATCTAAATATGCAATATGCCCAATAAGTTTTGAACTCTGACGAAATAAAAGTTGCATGAATGCTAAAGTTTGCTCTGATGATAGACGTTCTGGAAGGATCTAGGAGATAAAAGCTGGTGAAACTTACGATTTATAATATAGATGACAAAATGGTTCTAGTGGTGACAATAAAAAAACTGGATGATGTATTAATTGTTGTATCGCTATGGATCATGTACCTACTTCGCAGTCGGATAGTAAGAATACTTTCTGTACCATGTCGTCAAAGATTACAAAATACATGCTGTCGGTGCATATGGTGCATATACATAAAAATAAAAAAGAGGTGTGAAAAAGTTATAGCATAGTCTCGAGGAAATATTTAACAAAAAAGTAGTGCTACTTTTAGACAAAAATTTTCCAACTACAGAAGTAAAAAATACAGAAAATCAGAATGTCCTAAGTTGAACAGGACATGATTTTCTCGGTTTTATGCTATAATTTGTTTATTACTGTTTCTATTTAATTGTTTATGTATATAAATAAATATTTTTACAGAACTAAATCCAAAAGACTTTTATTTTATTTGGAAATATCTCTACGCATTTATTTTAAGCGTAAATGTGCAATAAAGAAAAAATATTCAGAATTAAAACGGCATCATTTATGTTCTAGTTTATTGCTAATTGTTTGTTATGTATGACTTAGAAGCCAAAGAAAATTCACGATTTAAGGTAATTATCAGAGTACCATGAGAAATAAAACAATAATTTGTTTTTTTTTATTTCTGATATATTTAACATACTTGCTTAATTAATAAGATTTCATTTTTACTTAGGAATGACGACGCCTAAAACTATAACAGAACTGTTTAACTTATCTTAGTCCACGGGACATAACTAGAAATAATAAAAACACAGTCATAATAATATCAAGGTATTTAATAGAAACATTGAGCAACAATTTATTTTATGTCTATATTAATATTTGTTGTGAAAAGTCTAATTATATTTTCAAGAGTGGAATCTTTCAAGCCGTTTCTAATTTCGACTTCCGAACATAGAAAAAATTTGAAGTCCAAAATCGCTCATTTTTGGATATTTTTCTATATCCAAAAGCTCGAACACTTTTATTCCAGTTAATACACTAGATGTAATATGAAGGTTGATATATAGTGTTAAAATGATTTACAATTATAATTCTTTTCTCATACGCATTATTTTATTTAATAATAAAAATGTTCCTCTTTTTTTTGCAATGGTACATGAGCTATCATCATGAGTAATAGGTTTCAAATAAAAAAAGGCACAGCAGTAGTAATCGATTAACATTTAAAGGGGCCATATTACAAAAGAGTAGTAAGAAAACCACAACACAACTACATAACATCATCATATACGATAGAAATTACGTATTTTACAAAAATTGCCTTTTCACTGGTTGAAAGAAATACTAGCCATAATTATTACTATTAACATATTTCAGTTGTGTTGAATTTAAGCAGTTTCAAATATATTTATTTCACATTATTTATCTATGTGAAAGCATAACATGTACTGATATAATTGTAAACCGGCCATAAAAAGAATTAAGATGAAATGTCATGAGAAGCGTAACGTAAATAATTAGAAAATAATTTATTATGATGTATGAACGGCGATAGAGGAATGATTATACTCGTGGCGGGTTGTTTTCCGAAGGCCTATGGTCCGAGAGATATGCACGCAGGAACCAAATATCTTAAGATACAGTATACTCAAACAGTTTTGAAATCTGGAAAAATAAAAATTTCATGATGCTGTGAATAAAACGGTGCCAATGGATTATTTTCAGTAACTGTTACGTAGTTAATCGTAAAAACATAACTTTTATTTTAGTTTTGTTCTGATGATGGGGCGTTTTGGATGAATTTAGGATACTGAAGTTTACTTTGAATGATATAGAATTGATGACAGAAAAATGGTTCTTGTAATGGAGAGTCGAAAAGAGGAAAGACAACCAAAGTAATGCTACTTTCAGATAAAAATTTTGCAACTGCAGAAGCAAAACAATGCAATGAATCAGAGTGAAGACTTCGAGCTGAACAAGACATGGTTTCCTCTGTTTTGTAAGTCATAATTTGTTGCTTACATAGCTAATGTTTCTATTTACTTGTTTGTTATTCATTTATTTGTCTAATGAAGAATTATGTTGAAAAATTTGAAGCGTTTTTTAATAAATATTTTTACAGAACATAATCCAAGTCTTTTATTTTATTTGGAAATATCTCTATATGAATTAGGAGAAAAAGAGGCTATTATCACATTGTCATGAGTAATAAAACTATAATTTATGTTTTTTTTTTATTTCTTACATTCTTACCTAAACAATAAGATCTTATTTTGATTTAGACATATACGAAGTAGATACATCTAACTTACATACTGAGTATTTTAACTAATATATAAATTTTCTTCTAAGGCCTAATTTCTTGCCATAGTAATAAGGTGGCAGTAACCCTTGATTAACATTTAAAGAGGACATGTTACAAAAGAGAACAACTACATATTATCATATACGATAGAAATGATGTATTTTACAAAAATAGGCTCATCAATTGTTGAAGGAAATACTAGCATTTTAGTTTTGTTGAATTTCAGCAGCTAAGTCCAGCATCCATCTACTAAATGTCAGATACAACTTTGCTATGATAAGAAACAGCTGAAGAACAATAAATTCCCATCCAATTTGTAACTCTGAAAAAGAAATTGAACAAGATCAACTTGTAATCATCCAAACCATTTTTATATTAATACTTACATCGATACAACATATTTTCTGGTATATAAAGTAAGGTTATACTTGTATTTCATATTTAAAAAACAGTTTTGAATGTAGACAAATATTATTAAATGTTAACATAAGTTTTAAATGTAGTATTTCTTCTCATTTATATCTTCCATTTAATTTTATTCCAGTTCAATTTATAGTAGTAGTATAGTAGTAGTAATTGAATTCTTTCCTGCCTATTATAAGTTATAAGCACCTCTACAATGACGTCACAACATTTTTAAAAAATCATTGTGGCTTAATGAATAATAATTAAGACTTTTTAAAAGTGTAGATAGTCTTCAAGTTAGATAAAGTTTCATAAAAAAATTATTTTTTTTAAATGGTGATAGACCCCATTGCATTTCTTCAATTAATCTTTTTCTAATAGTAAGGGACTTCTCTAATTCACCCAGGAATTTATTTCTCTACGGATTACATTATTATTCTATAGCCTTAGCTGTATTCTTTTTGGTCAAAATCTCAGTTAGTCACAGCTCACTTCAGATAAACTCAGTAAAGTGTTGTTCTTTTTGTTACAACTTGCTCCTTGGTTACAACTGAACTGAGACAAACTGAGAGAACTCACTTCCCCCCTTAACGATGCTGCAACACCCACGAAATAAACTCAAAATGATCTATGCAACTCAATTCGGTGGAAGGGGTAATGTTTGGTTTGTGTTGTCTGGAGAACTGTCATATTTATTAGGTTATGTGCACTAAATTGCTATAATAACAAAATATGTCGATCTATTTCATTGATATATTAAATGTGTAAACTTATAGTAAAATATTTTCAGTGTCATCAATTTTAATAACATAAATGTATATGTTCTTGTTAAAACCCACCTTTCTATACATAAAATGCTGTTCTTTTTGGATGCCTTTCAGTTCAACTCAGCTCAGTTCATCTCAACTCACTTGTCAACTGAGTTGAGCTAAAACTTTCCAATAACTTATTTCTGTCATGTTCATCTTGCGCTATCTTCAGCCCGTATGGTTGACCTTAAGGTGAACCATACGGGCTGAAGATAGCGCAAGATGAACATGACTTTTTTGAAACAATATATCATTATTATAATAAATGAAACATATAATGTTTTATACCTACGTTTGTAGATAAAAGTCCAAAGTTTTGTAATAAATTTTAAAATGCCAATTTTGTTTACATATTATACATGAACATAATTTTCAAAGTTGTCAAATATATGTCACACATTCCCATGAACGACTACAGTAATACAAATAATGTGTATATTTATAAATATAATCGTCTATAACATACTAAAATTATTTTACATTTGAATTTACAGTTTTTGAGAAACAATTAAAAATATACCAAAAAGTGTGTTTTTTGGTATATTCTTATTTGTTTCTCAAAAACTGTAAATTCAAATGTAAAATAATTTTAGTATGTTATAGACGATTATATTTATAAATATACGAATTATTTTCATTACTGTCGTCGTTCATGGGAATTAGAAATTCAGTATCAAAATTCTGAATTTTTGACCAACTAGACTTCAACGAATATTTTTTTATAGTTGAATGTTTCAGTTATCCTTTTCATCCACATATATAAATACTAGAATGTTCAAAGACTTCACAGTAATAATTGTTATGTTTTTCGATAAGAATAATTGTAAGAAATAATTTATTGAAATTTGAATTTGCAAAACAAAATTCATGGGAGTGAACGAACCCAACGAAAATATGTTCTTCATCTGACATTGCAATGTACAAGTCACTGTAAAAAAATCCATGATATTTTGACGAATGGAGGTTGTTGGACCATAAAGAACATGAAAATAAATAAAGAATACAGAATTTGCTGTTTTTTAAAAAAATAAAGGGTTCGTTCTTTCGACGCGTATGTGTTGGGAAATGCAGAAGGCAAGGTTGCCACTTTGAACTTTGAAGATTTGCGTTTATTCAAGGAATGCATAATCGCGGTAAAATATTTCAAATTTTGCAGATTCAAGAAATGCATTAGTCGGTACTTGAAAAAATCAATGTAAAAATATTTTAAAATATTTAGGTTTGAATGGTCAACGTAGGAATATTTGTCCGCGTCATACGCTCCCGTCGGTATTTCATCGGTTTCATTTTGACAGCAACAAATCTGAATAAGTTTGATCGTAGACTGTTTTTAAATATAACAGTACAAAATGTCGCATATTATAGTTATAAGGGAGTATAGACAAAATGATGATGTAGCTGTACGCGATATTATCAAACAGTCCTTACTTTCTTTAACTACAGATTCATTTCTATCAACTTTAACGAAAGAGGTTAGAAATTATATAAAAGTTTTACTAATACAAGTTTTAAATACATATTTCCCTGCAGATTACATTCCAGTTAATAATTTTAACAGCTGCTATTATGTTTATTTTTGTGGGAGTTCCAATGACTTATTGTATTGTCGCACTGCCCGTAGTTATTGCTTGTTTATACTTGTGCATATATTTAAATCTTACATTTAAATCAATGGAACAGTTTCAGGTAAAATGGCTTATATCTTATAATCATTGTTTATAATATTAATGCTTCCGTAGGACAAGCCTTATCAGTGTTGGGTCGCAGAAGCTTGTGAACCATTCTTCTTTTCTCAACCTCCAGAAAAGTTTATGTATGCTATTTACACTGAATATGATATAAGAGATAAAAATATAGATGTTGGTTCATTACAACGCAAGGTGAATACAAGTAATTGTAATTTTAATTCATGTCAAAAATTATATTTATAATTAAAGGTTGTGGGGACCGTAGCTTTAAAGAAACATCGAGTTCTTGAAAATTCGTGCTGGCTGTATAGACTTGCTGTTGATCGTAGGTAATTAAATTATAATTAGTTATGAATTATTATATACCATAATTAATTTATACAACTTTGAAGTGTTACATTGACAGTAAGTGGTAATTTACATAAATTTTTTGCAATTCGTTTCCTTCAATGAATTGCGTAGTTACAGAAACAAGGGAATTGGTGGTGCATTAATTCAAGCTTCTGTCAAATGGTCAAGAATTCGTGGATTTAACACAATAGAAATAGCCTTTACCGAAAATCAAGAATTGGCAAGGCAAGTGTTTTTAAATGCTGGTTTTCATCTAAAACAAATGTACCATAAGCAAATAGTTGGAAGTGCCATGACACTCTTAAAATATCAGTTTGGGTTAGATCTTCAACCAAGCATATAAATTTAATAATGATGTTTTTATATGTAAGTTCAGTATCAGGGCATTTATATTATCACTATTGATTTTACCAATAATTTTTCTTTAAACTCGCGAATTCTTTTGTTATAGCAGGTATGAATATCATTAAAAAAGTTGTGACAATTTCTGCTACGGAAAGTGCGTGTCTGTTACAAAGTGAAGAATAAACAAAACTGCGCCTTTTCTTTCAAATGATCATAACTTTTTCAAAAATTGACTACATGAAGCAGTTTTTAATTTCTTTGTCTTTAAACGTACTTTTCAGAATGAAAATCCAAAAAGTCATCAATGAAATTTTCTAGTTATTTCTAAAAAAATCTAATGTGTGCAGCACATAACCTCCCGCCCAATACAACTTTTAAAACGGTACAAAATAGCATTTGATGATACAGAAAAATACTTTCTTATTTGTTTATTTACTATTCATATTTGAGAAATTAAATTTTCTTTCTTCTTTTGTTGACATATATTTCACTAAAAGAGAACAGCTTCATAATCACAATTCGTAAAAATTAAAATATTTTTAAGTGTTTCCATGGTGTACATGTTACTATTAGTAAAATACTACTATACGGCAATTTTGTATTTTTATAAATGTTTTTTATACGAAAATAAAACTTATCAGCAGACTATTATAAATTTTAATAGAGCTACCCAATTATCAATTACGATTAGCAATTAGAATTAAGAGATGAGCATTGACTTATGGGAGCCAATGCTAGTGTTCACATCTACAAAATTAACACTTTAATAAACTGTAAATACTGAATACAAATCATGCAAATAGTACTTTCTACTTGTAATTTTTGGGATACAGATATCTCTCTTTCGATCTTTGAACTTCAAACAGCCTAGAACTTACGTTCAATTATTAAAAAAAAGTTTTATACGTAAATTACAGTTTGTACAAATACTATTTTTAAAAAGATGTTAGAGGAGGAATGAGTGTGAGAGCAGTAGGGGTAATTTTGATATAGTAGAAATTTGTAAGCCCTGGGTGTCGAACTGTGGATCTCATGATAAGGATACTAAGGAGCTATTTACCTTCACATAATAGCTATAAATTCGGAGTTTTATAAATGCATAATGTATTTTATAAACTTGTGCAAATATAATTATATTTGATTTACAATGATCCTTACTTTTAATATCACTAACTCAGTGTTACATAGTTTCGATTTTATTAACATATTAATTACGTATTTCTGGCTAGCATCTTTAGTTTTACATTGTAATCGTCAAGTTTATAAAAAAAATCAAATTGAAAAATAATAAAAAAATAAACAAGTTATATGAGTTAGAACTAGCTTTTCTTAGTAATAGAGTAATACACTTCAAATTTTTACAATTCGTAAAATCCTATCTATTTTATTATAAAAAACAAAATATTTGATTGTAATTGATTTCTATTTTTGAATTTTATTTCGAAATTTTACATTTGGGTCACCTATCAGTCGGGTGTCTAATATATGATGTTCGTAATTTCAATAAACACTCGGAATCATTTGTTCACGCAACAAACCATCAATCATATCTACTTATTTCTCGGACAACGCAATCGTTTACCCGCATTATTAGTTTCTTCAACATTTCATTCGACAGCAGCTATATATGTCGTTCGTGCTCCTTCATCCACCCCCAATGTTCATCCATACATCAATGTAGACACCCAGCATACCACTATAAACATTTGTCAAGCTTCTCTAGATATATTCACGTTTCGGACAAATATAACCAGAGCACCAAATACGTTGCACCTTGAAAACATACTACCTATCCAAATATACAAATTGAAATTGATATATAAAATATATTTATATTACATTGTTTTTCAGATTTAGATGGGTTACTATTATTATCTCCTATAACACAATAAAACGTAAATATAATTGAAAACTGTTTATGATTAATTATAAGGCTATTTAATTTTTTTAATACACAAGATTCCAGTAAATGAATCAAAAAATTCATATCGGTGTTCGATAACATAAGCGTACAGTACTAAAGAAAACGAACAATCAGAAACAAAAACTAACTTGTAATCGGGTAGTCTGTTTTTCATTGCTATGTTTCAATTAGATTTATTAATTAAAATGTTATTGTTTCTGTTTGTTTAGATTTTGCTAAACAAAACGAACAAATTACTATTTTAGAGAAATATATTTCGAATAAAAATAAAAATAGAATCGCTCACTAAAATGTTACGAAATTTCATGTGCATTTAAACCCACATGTAATACTGAAAAAAAATATATATATTTTATCCATTAATCGAAAACTTCTCTTATTTTAAATAATAAATAAACCATGAAGTATAAACAATAACCGCACAATTAATCATCTCTAATTTGAGAATTCAATAACAAAAGTGTCAGATACAAAGAAGAGAGATGTAGCTATATTTTAAATTGCTAATTCATTATTGTGTACGATGCGCTATTTTGAATTGAGGGTGTTCTATGCCCGCTCCCGATTTTATTTTATATCCTATATCACATCACTGCTTTCCTAAGTTTGTCAACACGAGATCTAAGCCGCTTTTGTGCTTGACAAAGTTCAATAACAATCTTCTGTCGTTCCGAGAAGTCCTTACGGAGTTGATGACAGTACTCTGCAGCTTGATGGAGAATCGTAAGCTTGGATGTACGATCTTTTCCAGCGATAGTTGGCACCTGGTCACGTAACTCATTGAACTTGACCCGTAGAGTCCCTCGACGCTCACGCTCCTTATCATTGTGAAGAACACGTCCCTCATACAACATGGAAACGGAAAAGTGGACTTTTTCTTTTAACAAAGTTCTTTGCTCTATGATTCGTTTATTCTTTTTCTTTATGGGCTGTAGAGATTTATAGGTTGTGTCGTTGGAAGGAATGTAATTCTTTGGCCGTCTAACTCGTAGACGGGTTTTGATTCCTTCAAATATTAGAGGTGATGAGGATACTGTACCTTCTGAAAAGTTGAGGTCTTCTGCTGACCCTACATCGATTTCCTCCTCTGCTAAAAATATTTCAAACATCTTTAACCATAAAATATTTTGGAAGTGTAAAGGAAAAGTATATTTGTGTACAAATAGTAGATTGCGACAAATATAACTTTAACAACTCAAATCACGAAAATTTTAACAAAAAAAAAAACACCATTAGGGTAATATACAGGTATCCATAAACTATTCGACAATATTGTACTTAAGAAAATATCTGCATTTTTGATGTTCGTGACTTGAAAAACTATTATTATGTAATTATAGTGCCAATATAAATAGTATTGCAGTAATCGGAACACATACACTTCTCGAAAAATCATTTCATGAAAATACATTTTCCCGAATGTACAAATGTCGAAAATTAAATTTCGTGGTATTCAAGGAAAAATGATGAATCGAATAATAAAAATGTTCTCATTTAAAATAAGAAAGTTGTGTCCAGTATTTTGAGAACTACTAGTTGAAAAAAATTCTATTTCGGTGTTCTTATGAGGCTAAAAACGCATTGAAAATACGTTGTAAAGAACATTTATAAAAGCACTGTTTTTTACGCTATTCATAGTGCTGGTATGAATGCTTTCTTTAGATCATATATTTTAAGATTGTATCGACAAATCGCAATGTTTGGAAAGGAGACCCAGTTACAATTCTTGGCATTAGCATCTAGTCATCTCTAAGTGGCAATTCGCACGTTTTATATATCAGCCACAAACTGTCAAATGTCCTGTTTTTACTCAGAAGACTAAAGACACTACTTGATATAACAACTCTCAGAACTGTTCATTTCTTTGTTCCACTCTATTATGGCGTATGGAATCTTGTTTTGGGGTAACTCCTCAAATTCTGTAGAAGTTTTCAGACTCCAAAAGAAAGCAATCAGAACAATATCAGGTTACAATGACCACTGTAGACAATCCTTTATCAATTTAGAAATCTTTTCCTTCACTGTTCATAATGAGTAATCTAATTGAAATCCATAGTAACAAATGTTTTAATTATTACCAGACAGCAAACCTGTTGCGCAAGCCAAAATACAAATTACATACTTCGAATCAAAAGTCCTTAAATCTTGATCTCTATAATTGACAAAGGAATTAGATACTAAAAAATTTAAAAACTGCATTAAAAAAATATTAATACAGAAGGCTTTTTATACCACTTAAGAGTTTCTGTCTTGTGAACTTGACACAGTTTGCTGGCATGTGAACCTGTATATCACTTACCGATATCTGCAAAAGCAGAACTTCGTACCCAAAATAAAGTAATGATATATTTATTTCATTTTCAATAACTTAATACTCGCAGAACAATATTTATTTCATATAATTCATGGTGCCACTACTTGCGTGCGAAATATAATTGCTATCGCAACTATTGTGTGAGGCTACTTTACTTTGTACGTTTATGTAAAATTAGTCTTAGAAAAACTCGAGTTTTGAATGCACTAAACACATTACGCACACTAGGTTCCTAAATTATTGTTATTACCTGAATCATTATTCGCAGAGTTGAATTCTGTAGTTACACTTGATTCGCTGCTCTCTTCATTATTTGACAATGATTCCTCTCTAAGCTCTTGGTAAAATACTCTGTCAACTTCAGATTCATCATATTCATCTTCAATATCCTCTACAATCAAAATAATTATTTCAAAGCCTGATACATACATAGAAGAAATATTGGAAAATATTGAAAATACCTGAACTCGTGCTTTTATTGTACGAGGAATTATAATCAGCAATGATGATTGATTCGCTTTCTTCTGCATCATTTGATAGTTCACTTATAAGTTGTTGATAAAATAGTCGATCATCTTCAGATGAATTAAATTCATCTTTGATTACAATGTTATCTTCTATATAAATGTTTTCTTGTAATATATCTGTTGCTTCTTTTTTAATATTTAAATTGAATTGTGTAAAATTCCTCATATTTATTTGGTACTAAATGCAGGCTGCAATAATTATTCAAATTTTTTTTCCAAGAATATTTCCGAAGCTCTCAAAATATTTCGACGCCTCTAAAAAACATGTAAAACTGTAAACATACTCTCATTTTATTTACTTTTTGTTTTCTTTATTACTAACCTACCTCCAGTTTGCATGTTTCTAAAGTTATGTGCATCTGCATTAACTGTTAATTATTTCATTTCATGGCTTAATTTGTAAACTTAAACAAAAAAACACTTAAAATATAAATTTTGTTTATAAGTAAAAGCAATGCTAAACAAATAACTAAAAGAAATTGAACAGTTAGAAGTTAAACAAAATATAACCTAAAAATTCTTATTCCATTTTTGAAAGCTCAAATCTGTATCAGGGAAACTCAAAATTTATTTTCATAAAACTTATAATTAAACAAAAATTAACCAATACAAATTGAAAACAAATGCTATTGATGATAAATAATTGCAATTACCTCTCAATGCTACTTTGAATTTCTTTTATTTAACAACAACACATCACTAGATTTAAATTATTTCATCCACGTGTACTTTTCTTTGAAATGAAACGACTACCAGCAGAGACAAATATCTAGCACACAAGCACATCAGAACTGTCAAACTACGCACTGAAGACAGGCTATATTCATCAAAATAGATCTAGGTGTAACGTTACAACTCAATGAACGCCAGTTATGATCAAGCGCTTGCGTTTTTCGTAATTTTATCTGTTACATTTTTTTGTAGTATATTAGGAAATGTATAAGTAATTAAAACAATAATTCTTAATCGATTATTCATATTATAAGTGGTCTATATTCTGATATCCAATATCAAAACTGATACATTTTATAATTATATATAGGTATACATATTTTTTTTTTAAATCAATATAACCGGAATCGAATACGTAATGGCTTTTCAACTATCCCGTCACCAAACAATTGCCGTAACTGTCACAAAATTTCCAGTTGTTTATCCTGCAAGTCAAGAATGTCTCGTTGATTTCACACGTGCTGTCTAGTGTTTGTGTTCGTGGTCCACCGTTGGGATGGCGCGCACGCTCGGCTCGCTGCTAGGCGTGTCTAAGCAGACAGAGATGTTGGTTATGACGGTTATGACACTTTGGGTAAATGTCTTCGACATGGCTTTATTCGAACTAGGTTCTAACCTGGAACAAGTCTGGAATGTGCCACTAGAAATCACCAAATTTACTCCAGAAGTTCAAAATATAATGAAGATACTACTTTCTGGTATTGTGTTTGTCAGGACTTTCAGCCTGCACTTGTACATTGCATTTTTGATAGCTATGTTCTGGCCCGCCACTTTCGTAAGTTTACAATTTTGCACTACCTAATAATCTTTATGTAAATTCAATTTATAAATATACTGACATAAGGAATTTACGTATAGTAATAATAAGTAATAATAATAATAAATATAAAAATAAGTTTTGTTAAAATTTGATATGAGATAAATTGTATTAGTCCGTGAGCCAGCTTTAAAAAGTGCGACCCATTTGACCAAAAGTTTCAGTATGTTCTATGGAATCTACCCGTTTAGGTACATCGAAAAGCGCACGTCTGCCATTTAGATTTGGGTGGTATTAAAAATGGCGTCCATTAAAAAAGGAAAGTAAATGACGGAATTTTGAATAATGTGACCAACATTTTCTTTTTAATCTCGAAATACTAGACGAAGATACAAATCAAAAGACACCAGTCTGCCACTCGTACGTGGTCGAGTTGTCTCCGCAGACGAATTTCAAAATTTAAAATTTATTGCTCGAAATTTGACTCAAATGACCAGAATTTTCTTTTTATCCATGATACTAGACGAAAATACAAATCAGGAGATACTAGCACAGTATAAGAATTCACACAGTAGCGACACTTCCAATATTTTCATGATCCCAGTATTTCAGTGGTGCGCAGCCGGGAATATGGCTGCCTAGTGCTCCCTGATAGGCTATCTTAGTAACCATAGAAAAAAAAATATAATATGTCAGTGTCAGTTGTATCTGTCAAATATCAAACTGCAGTATTTCTAGTCATGTTAAGTCATAAAATGAGTGCAAAACAGAGAGGTAAACTTATTTGTACCACGAAAAATTGTAGATACTTTTATAGTGCAGGTGAAATAAAATTTTTAGATTTTATCCCCTTTGGAACTGACAGGTATTCAAATTTACCGCCGTATGCCGCAGCTGCCAATATGGCCGCTCGGCTCAAGGTCATCGGTCGATGCGACATGAAGATCAAAGGGACCGACAGCGGGTGTCGCTACTGTGTGAATTCTTGTGATACTAGTCTGTCACTCGTACGTGGTCGGGTTGCCTCGACAGAGTAATTTAAAAATTTAAAATTTGTGGCCCGAAATTTGGCTCAAATGAGCAAAATATATTTTTTTATCTCACGATACTAGACGAAAATACAAATCAAAAGACACCAGTCTGCCAAACGTACGTGGTCTGGTTGTCTTGGCAGACGAATTTCAAAATTTAAAATTTGTGTTCCGAAATGTATATTAGATAATTCATTAAATGACCATTGATTAATTTTACAGTCTTCATCAGTAATAAGTTTAATAATTCCTTGATTTTCTTTATAAATTTATTAGTGCAATTTATTATTAATTCTTGATTAATTGGAGAAACAATTATTATATTATTAGTGATTGGAATTTGCACTACACTGTTTTTATTATATTTTTCAACTATTTCACAGTCATCATTATTTTCACTTAATACTATATTATTAATACAATTACTAACTTCTATTCCTTTTGTTTGACAAAAGTTTACATTAATAGATTTTTTATTGAATCTTTCTATTAATATATTTGTATTTCCTCTATTTATAAAGTACGTAGGTGGTTCTGTTAAATTCATATAATTTATTATGATAGATAAAAGGGATTGGATAGAGTTGATGTCAAGGGTAAGAATTCTTTGAAAGTTCTGGCTCAATTAGCAGTTTGTGGATTTGTTCGTTTTCGTGTCGGCAGTATGTAGTTATTTCATTTATTTGTGACCAAATATCTGTTTTACCTGATGTGATTTGAATTAAGTCGTCGTGGTCTATAATAGTGGTATCTAATTTATTTAATGAACAAATTATTAATGTCAATTCTATGTGTTTACAGAATTCTTTTAAATTTTGAATAATAATCAATAATTGATTAATTTTTACTTCTGCCTCCATTAGACTTACCCAGTTTTGTTCTTCGTCAAGAATATGTATTATATGTACTATCAAGAGTTTTTGATATTTTAATTTCAATTAACTTTATTTGTTCTAGTTTTAAATTAAATTTATTTGTCAAATATTTTTTATTCTTTATTATTTGTTGATTTTGAAGAATCTTGTAGTTGTCTTTTAATTGATTTATTAAATTATCATATTTTTCTGCGTCACTCTGATCTAAGATGCCCGTGATTGACTTAATTAAATTTCCTAATCCATTTGGAATGTGATAAATACTGAGAACTGTATAGCAAGCGATCCAAAGCAATTTTGGTCTTATATTAACAAAACAAAAAAGGTGTCTCGTATACCTGGTGATATTTTTTGGGAAGATATTCAATACCACGATACTCCTTCCATAGTGCAAGGATTATTTTGCTATTGTATACACTACTGATAAATCCTCTGATTTCTCAGATATTTACTGTACATCATTTACTTCTTCTTTTGTCTCAATTAATAATATTTCTGAAGATGACATCATATATGCAATTAACAAATTAAAAATTTCTTGTAATCTAGGTCCTGCTAATTTTTCAGCCTACATTTTGAAACGATGTCGTGACTTGTTCATAAAACCATTACACATTTTATTTAACATGTCTCTTGCTCAAAATACGTTTCCTACAGCTTTAAAAATATCTTCAATATGCCCGATTTACAAATCGCATAATGTTGCAAACTATCGACCCATCTCTATTCTTTCTAACATTGCGAAATGCTTTGAAAATTTTTGTATAGACACATCTGTTTTAGCGTTAGTAAGGCAATAATCCCAAACCAACATGGCTTTGTACAAGGAAGATCTACTCCAATCAACCTTTCTAATTTCACCGAATTCACAATTAATGCTCTTAATAAAACTACTCAAGTTGATGTCTATACTGATTTTGCCAAGGCCTTCGATACAGTCAATCATGATGTATTATTATACAAATTGCAGCACCAATTCAATTTTTCTCCTGACTTAATTCAATTTATACGGTCATATATTTCTATCGTAAGCAATATGTTAATTATAATAATTTCAAATCTATTTATTTCATACGTTATTCTGGTGTACCGCAAGGATCTAACTTAGGTCCTTTGCTTTTCAATTTATTTATTAATGATATCACATATAGTTTACATTCATCTCATGCGCTGATGATAAAATTATTTAAAGTCATCAACTCAGATTCTGACTATTTGGAGCTTCAATCAGACATTAATAATCTACTAGTTAGGTCTTCGTCCTCATTTTTGTTGTTTAATACTAATAAATGTAAAATTATGACATATTCGATGAAGCATAGTTCACATTACTACTCTTCCTGGATGGGAAATACGTTGTTTAAAGAGTTATAATATACAGGATGGGGCGTTTTAAGTTGCGTTCAGGAATATCTCGGAAACGAAGCATCGGATGAAAAATCAAAAAAACACGACTAAAATATTTTCGAGGGGGACATCCCATGACACCAAATTCATCTCCCCCGCCCCAACCCCGGGGGGTGGGGCGGGGGTAAGTTTGAAATCTTAAATGGGAACCCCAAATTTTTTTTGCAGATTCGCATTCTACGTGAAAAATGGAATTCAGTGACTTTAAAATTTTCGCCCCCGCCCACCCCCCCGGGCCAATTGGGCGGTGGGAAACTTTCAAATTGGTTACGGGAACACCCACTTTTTCTACGTTAACAACTACATGCAGTACCATCAAAATTTTTACCCCTGCCCCCACCCCGACCCTGGAAGGAGGGATTGGGGTGACTATGAAATCTTAAATCGGAACCTTTAATTTTTTACAGATTCGCATTCGGCGTGAAAAACTAAATTCAGTAACATCAAAATTTGCCCCCCTGCCCCCCTCCACCGTGCCTGTGCCGTTCACCCCGTTGGTTAGAGGCGAGGGGACTCGAGAATTGGATCGAATCTTCGTGA
Source organism: Poecilus cupreus (assembly GCA_963942605.1). NCBI lineage: Eukaryota > Metazoa > Arthropoda > Insecta > Coleoptera > Carabidae > Poecilus > Poecilus cupreus. Next base: position 24,476,563 of record OZ012718.1, read on the forward strand.
AAAAGTGGGTGTTGCCGTTTCCATTTCAAATTTTCCCGCCGCCCCACTGGCACGGGGGAGGAGGGCAGGGGCGAAAATTTTGATGTCACTGAATTTCCTTTTTCACGTAGAATGCGAATCTGTAAAAAATATTGGGGTTTCTATTTAAGATTTCAAACCACCCCCCAGGGTTGGGGTCGGAGTGTTGAATTTGGTGTCATGGGATGTCCCCCTCGAAAATATTTTAGTCGTGTTTTTTGGATTTTTCATCCGATGCTTCGTTTCCGAGATATTCCTGAACGCAACTTAAAATGGCCCACCGTGTATAAGGATTTAGGCATTCTCTTTGACGCTAAGTTACAATTTGGATCACATTTTGAATACATCGTTAAAAGCTCATTCAAAAATCTTGGATTTATAATTAGAAACTCTCAACTTTTTCATAATGTCTTAAATCCCTATATTACTCTTTGGTCCGTTCTAAGCTCGAATATTGTATTGTAGTGTGGAATCCTGTCTACGACAATCATAATATTGAAATTGAATGGAAACAGAGGAAGTTTGTAAGACACTGTGAACTCAAATTGTCTCATTCATTCAATTCCTTAACTTATAGCTACTCATCGACTTTGTGTGATATAAATATTCTTACCCTTGAAAGTAGGCGTAATATCCATTCAATACTATATTTACGCAAATTACTATGTAATAAAATAGACGATATATCGAGCTTAGATCGAATATTAATGTTCCACATCTATCCTCCAGATCTAAATGCACGTTCTTTATATCAACTGTGAGAACTAATTATGAGTTACGTGCTCCTATTAGAAGGTTATGCTATGATTCGTATATAAATATAAAAATGTCTTGTTCGATTATTATTTTTTTTGTAAAGTACGCTTTTTATCTAAGTATGTCGATACCTACTACATTTTTCTCTACTTGTGTTGTAAGAATATTTTATATTACTATTTCTCCAACCGTCAGTAATTCAGATATTTACTTATCCTGTTGAGTGATTGTTAATAAATAAATAAATAATCAAAATGTTACTTTCTAGTGTTGTTCCAGATTATGATGCAGGTATAATAAAAAATAGTGTATGACACAAGTGCTTTTAAAACATAGCGACGTTGAAAGCGCTCCGTGTCGCGTCGCCGTCGTGCTCTTAAACTCGTCGTACGTGCTTCAAAAGCTTATTTATACACTTGTATCATAATGTACTATTTAATGTATTCAATAACAAATTTTATTAGACCGTTTAATAGAAGGTAACAAGTAATCTGTGATATCGTAAAATTAGGTCATACGAAGTTTGTAGACCTTACGTTTGTCTAAAAAAATCGTTCAAATATATTTTCCTATTTCACGTACACAAAGTCAATTTTGTGACACTGTTTTTCTCAAAAACAATGCTACAAAATTGAATTTTGTGCAACTGTTTTTGGGGAATTTATTATTTGTATAATTAACCGTCTTGGGGCTGTCATTGCTCACGTAAAATTATTCAATCGAAGCCCCTGCGTCGGGGTTGCGGCCTGGGACCCGATAGGCCCCGCGGGCAAAGCCCCTTGGTGACCAGTAAACATGCCGTACAATTTTATTTTATTTTTATTTTTATTGAATTTATGAACGTGAAATAGGAAAAGTAGTATGAACAACTCGTGTTACAATGCCTAATTGCAATACACGTATTTTGCGTAACTCGCCTGCGGCTCGTTTACGCAAACTATACTCGTATTACAAAGAAGGTCATTGTAACACTAGTTGTTCAATATACTATTTTTCTACGACCACTGAGAAATCTGCTCATTGTATGTTTGTTGTTGCTAGGGATATGAGGTACATTGCAAGTATCGTGCGAAATGAATTTGTTTTGTGAGTATTTCAATACAGCAGTGATACCGCGCGCCCATTCATTTCGAATTGTAGTATTCTACAATTAGAATTCGATTTTCGTTTTCGATGGTACCGCAGTCAAGCGAATTCGAAAGTAGAGTTCTCATTCGTGTAACTTCGTAAATATTACATCTTTTGTGAAAACATTACAGTAAAACTGAAACAATTGCTTGTTTTGACATTTTATGGTAAATGTCAACAAAATATTTTAAAGGTAATTTATTACTTTAATTGTAATTTCACATTAATAATATTATTATATAGCGGATTACGTATGGTATATAAATGTTTAATTTTATATGTTACCTAGTAACATTCTGAACCAGATCATTATTGAAGAACATGAAAGAAGGGCTGTAATTAGACAATTTAACCTAGAAAGACGCACAAATCAAAATTAGGTATTGACATTTACAGAAAAATTTAATGAATAATTATTGTTATTTTTCTACGCTAGCTATTTTGTTGCATTACATTATTAAAGAAAGTAGATATTATGCTTTTTATTTTCATTTCTACATGTATTAAAATTATTTTTCGCGCCGCCGTCCGACATTGATACAATTACATATCTCTAAATCGGTCGGAAATCATGTTTTTGTCGTACTAGTTCGACAAAAATTTCTAACTTTTTATGGTTATATGTTCTGTACTTCTGACGCTAGAAATGTCAAAGTATTACATTGACCTAAAAATATTACGGCAATATATCTACAATTGAGTATTTACAATACAAGAAAACAGAATATTTATGTATATTAAACATATTTGTAAGTATTTATAATTGAATTTGCATTGTAAAATCCAAATAAAAACATCTAGATATTTTTGGTTATGATACTGGAAAATAAACATAATTTACATTCAAATATTGTGAAGTTAGCAACATAAAAAAATTCTCTGTCATTAAGAAAATGAGTAATTATTTAAATTTATTTATTAATTTACATAAATGTTGGCGCGAAAAATCTTGTGTATCCCTCGGCTGGAAACTATTTTGCGAGTGCTCGTATTTGTGGGACTCGCCTACGGCTCGTCCTATAAAAATAAACTCGCACTCTCAAAATAGCAGTTTCCAACCTTGTGATACAAATAACTATTGCGACTTTAATATTTTAACATATTTTCCGTCTCTCTCTCTCTCTTATGTAAATACATATGCAGACGAAAGGTACTTCACGTTCGTAACGAGCCGAAGCGAAACACGAAAATTCTAGTGGTGGGGGAATTGTAGAAATGTGACTATGGTACCATTTTCTTAGAAACGAAGCGAAAATTAGAATACTATCGTGAGCGCGGTACCACCACAGGTCAGTTCATTTAAGTGCAGGTGCCATTGCTAGGATACTTATTTAGAATTGTCAAATATTGGAATGGTGAAGCGGGACAAATGTATTATTAAAATTAAATTAATTTTGAAATAATATCGTGGTTGTAGAAAAAGTATTGTGTACAACTCGCATGGAATGTCCATTTCATACTTGTATGATTTGCAGCATTCGCCTTCGGCTCATGCTACAAACTTTCATACTCGTAGGAAATGAGTACCATTCCATGCTCGTTGTACAATATACTATTCCTTCCAATCATTATTCATGAGATATCGCGATTTCAAAAGTTAGAAAATTCATATTCTGCATAATATGCATAGGCACACATTTCCGTACCATCTATGAGGTAGTGTACTTGGCGTATATTTTTTTAACGTGGTTTCCCCCAGTAGGCATAATCCACGATCTATTATGATTAAGCAAATTTGATCAGTTTTCTATTGATTAAAAAATGGTACGATTGGTAATTATCAAAGTGAAACGGATTATGGTTGATTTTTATGAAAACTATAATATGATTAATAATCTTCAAATTCTACTTCAATATTCATAGCTTCTTCGCTTTCTTCTTCCTCTCATTGTTGGATTTCTATAGATTGTTTCTATTCAAACTCTACGCCCGCCAGCTACAGAAAAACTTCTTAATACAATATTTTGTAATTGTAAAGGGTTGTAATAATAAATGTTGCTGTTAGAAAGTCGGATTATTTTGTTCACCAGTACGTAGAAATTTCTAAGGCCAGTTTTGCTCCGATGCTGATTGAAATACAACAAATGAGGATAATTATGACCAATGAAAATATAACTAATCCATTCTTTTTCTTAGAACGCTCTACATAATTCCAGCAAGGAGAGAAAGGCGAAGGCAAAGAAAAAGAGAGCGAAGAAAAGACTGCGAAAAAGAAGACATGACTGTTGAAATAGAATTAGAAGATTATTAATCATATTACAATTTTTAAAAAAATCAACAATAATCCGTACCTTTTGATAATTATCAACCGAGCTATTTTTTAATTAATAGTAAACTGTCTGATTAGCTAATAGATCGTGGATCATGCCTACGGAGGAAACCAAATACACTGCCTCATAGGTGATGCGGAAAATGATGATTCGTAAAAAAATGTAAGTAGGTACCGTTTGAGGGAAATATGCGAAAAACTGATATTCTTAACCTTTGGCCTTGTATAAAATTTTTAGCAGAGGTAGGATCGATAGGGACTTTTGATATTTCATTTGAAATATTGTATTTAAAGTCTGTACCAATTTTCAGCTGTATGCGAATTTTCCCGATGGTAAATGTTTTGTTTGACTGGACTATGAAATATGACAAAAAGTTAAATAAATATACAATATCATCAAATGCTGTTTTGTACCGTTTAATTGTTGTATTGACCACATCACATTTTTTTGTATATTTTAACAGAAGTACTGAACTGGACTGGATAATATTAAGTGGTAAAATGAAATGCATTATGATTAATCATTATAGGGAACTTGTCCGACTCTGATCCTGACCGCGATTAAGAACCTCGGTGCGTTAACTATTGGCATAGGACTCTACATATGTCTTGTGTTCGGACCAGTGCGTCCTGCATATCTTCGTTTCATCGGTTCTCTGATTCTAAACTTATACCCTTCGCTCTGTATGTGGATTGTTGGTATTAGGTTGCTGTATATCACATTTTTGATAACAATGTTCTGGCCTGCCACTTTCGTAAGTTCATCATTATTGTGTAGGTAGGTACACTGATACTCTTTAAGGTGAATTTAATTTATAAGTATGAAATTGACAACTATACAATTGGAGATAAATCTCATACAATTTAGGCACACTTCCATAAAAGAAAAGAAAATTCGAATAGTATAGCTGCGTGAAACTGGCAACACCAAATACTACACAGTATATACCGGGTGGTGCTCGGTAAGTGCGAACATAGGGATTTAACATGGGATATTAGTTTTATGCAATTTCCTGCTCTCCTGTACATTTTACGGAAAAAACTGTAGAGGGAAGATTTATTCAGAATTAAAAGTTACCCGCGAAACTGTTTTTACATGTTTTATTAAGTTTTGGTTTAGCCGTAACATTAAAAATAAATTTCGAAATTTCTGTTACTTTGTAGCAATAGCCATGACTTTTGTTTTATTTTTATGACAAATGCGTTAAATGTCAATTTTTGATGTTTATAAACGTGAATATATCTTATTAAATTAAATCTTTTTGTAAGCTATAAAATGAATGTTTATTCAAACGAAGAACGTGTCTTCATTATTAAAAATTATTATGGTGGAAATAGGTATAGGAGGGTGCGGGATTTATTTTCAATTAAATATGAAGATAAACCAATTCCAAGTGTATCAACAATTTCAAAACTGGTTACAAAATTTGAGAGTACAGCTAGTGTAGCTGTGACCGATGGTAATGAAGGCAACAATAATAATAACAGAATACGTCATAACGAAGTGAATGAAGAATTGGTATTGGCTATCATATCTCACAATTCAAGGTACAGCATAAGACATATTGCTTCTGAGTGTGGTTTGCATCATTTAACAGTTCTGAGAATTTAAAAAACACATGGGTATAAATCTTACAAATTTCAAACACATCAAGAACTTCTTTTAGCTGATTTTGAAACTAGAAGTACATTTTGTGAAATTATGCAAGAAAAGGCAAATCGTATTGATTTCATACATTTCTTTCACAATAAAATATTGTAATTTAAATTAAAAAAAAAATTGAAAATGTTGATAAACTTGAAACTGATTTATTATTAAATATGAAAATAAAACTTTGTTCTAAGAATAAAAAATGTGAATTTTTTTATTTAATTTAAATTATTAGATTCACGTTTATAAACATCAAAAATTGACATTTAACGCATTTGTCATAAAAATAAAACAAAAGTCATGGCTATTGCTACAAAGTAACAGAAATTTCGAAATTTATTTTTAATGTTACGGTTAAACCAAAACTTAATAAAACATGTAAAAACAGTTTCGTGGGTAACTTTTAATTCTGAATAAATCTTCTCTCTACAGTTTTTTCCGTAAAATGTACAGAAGAGCAGGAAATTGCATAAAACTAATATCCCATGTTAAATCCCTATGTTCGCACTTACCGAGCACCACCCGGTATATACCGTGTATCCCACGTAAATGTTGGCATAGACAGTTAATATGTAAAATCAGTTTTTTGTAAATAAAAATTGTCCGGCAAAAAATTATGTATCCAAATTGTATATCATAATACTGCCAATATCCCTACATCTTATTTAATACAGATTACTTTATTTTGATACCGCAATTTAATGAAATTAATAATAATAATTCCTAAGTTTCCACCTACTCTTTTCATTGCTACTGACGTATAGTGCCTGCAATTTGTTTTAAATATTTTAATCTGTCACTGTCAATTTCTGGCGATGGAAACCATTCAGCGTTCATTCCTGTGATGTATTCAGATATTTGTCGTGCACTGCGCCCCCATAATACATTCTAATAATATTTACACGGTTCTCGATATTTAATGTATTCTTGATGACATTGACAGATTAAAATATTTAAATCAAATTGCAAGCACTATACGTCAGTAGCAATACAAAGAGTAGGCGGAAAATTAGGAATTATTATTATTAATTACATTAAATTGCGGTATCAAAATAAAATACTCTGCATTAAATTAGATGTAGGGATATTGGCAGCATTGTGATATAAAATTTGGATGTATAATTTTTTGCCGGCCACTTTTTTTTGCAAAAAACTGATTTTACATGTTTACTGCCTATGCCAACATTTACACGGTATACGCATAAAAAAATGACAGCTAGAAAAATTACTACCATTTGAGCTATGATTTCGAAGCGATATTTTTCATTTATTCGGCGAATAATTTATTCGGTACTTTATTCGTAGATGGAAATATCGGCCCAATATCAAAAAAATAAAGAAATATACGAGATAAATTTAAATTTCGCAAATATAAATAAAAAATAACAAATAAGAAGGTATTTTTCCGTATCATCAAATACTATTTTGTACCTTTTAAGAGTTGTATTGGGGGAGGTTATCAGATATATTAGTCTATTTTATCATTTTGCAATATTTAGAGAAAATGAAATTCACCATGAATAATAATTGTAGGGAACTCATCCGACTCTGATGCTGCCGTGGTTAACGGTGAGCGCGATTAAGAACATCGGTGCCGGTTTCGTAACTTTTGGAACTGGACTCTTCACATGTCTTGTGTACGGACCAATGCGTCCTGCATGTCTTCGATTCATCGGTGCACAGATTCTAGACTTAAGCCCTTCCCTCTATATGTGGATTGTTGGTATTAGGTAGGTTTCCTTACGAATTAATCATCAATCATAATTTTACTTGCTATACATTCAATTATAGCATCGTTTTATTTATCAGTCTATATCGAGATTTACGTAAACCACTCCCAGTCGACAAAGAAGCATTGAAGCATACGGAAGAAGAAGAACTCAACATGGCGTTACGTCGACGCAGAGTTAAATCCATGGTGGATGAGGAAATTCTTCGGAAACAGTTTGAGTATCGACGAAAATTCATTGGTATAAGTTCCGTAGAAGTGAAGGAGATCTTCTCACCAGCCTCGCTCGAAGAAACGTACAGCTTCAGAAAGATTTCAAGATCGCTGGATTCATTGTTAGACGCCATGAGGGCAGAAGCGGAAATCATGGAAGCCGAGGACTTTGAACCCCTCGAGGATGGGTTGAATATCCAAGAGAAAACGGCCAAGCTGCTAGGAATCACTATGAGCGAGATCAGCAGGATCAAGCAAAACAAACGTGAGTAACCGATAACTAATAAAATATTGTAAATACAAAGTGATTCATAACGTATGGGGGGGGGGGTAAGGGCAGTACTAGGGGGCAAAATAATGTTTTTCTTTAGTAAACTTTTTACAAAAACTCCCTAACCAAAATGATACAACAAAAATTTTGACATTTGGTTGTTTGTGTTATCATGTATTTGATGTGTGCTATGTGGTTCATCCAATTAAAAATGCTGTTTTGCTGTATATGCAAAAATAAAATAAACCTGCACAAGTTTCTAAAAGATGATGTGAAAAAAAAACTTGTAGATTCTAAAATTAAACTTTCAATTAATTTTTGATACTTTTAAATTTTCACAAATGATACATTTTTTTACATTTAACAAACAACACTGTCTTATCATATCTATCACTTCGCACTCTTCGCAATCATTTTAAATTTCAAATGATTCTGTCATGGTTCAGCCGGTGCAATTGCTTGAGAAAACGGAAAGTTTTTATTTTAAGTTATATACCGGGTGTAGAACTGAAATGTGAAATATAGGGATTTCAATGCTATTTTTAGATATTGCTGTAAATTTTTAGCTATTTACTTTACAACAAAAGTGTAAGTACAAAAGTTGTTCAAAATTTAAAAGTGCATGCTATGAAGTCCATATAGTTACCTAAATACTAATAATTTGCGATACATCAATTAAATTACAATTATTACTTATTAGAATTACGGGCATGGAAAATTAGACAAAAAAAAAATTTGACATTTCAAAAACATGTTTATTTATTTAACCATCATGAAAAATAAAATGAACTCGAATATTCGCATTACATATTTCAATCTTCTACGAGTGCAGAAAATAATACAATATACTGCAATAAATAAATCTATAGTATATTGTACAACGAGCATGCAATGGTACTCATTTACTACGAGTGTGAATGTTTGTAGCATGAGCCGAAAGCGAATGCTGCAAATCACACGAGTATGAAATGACATTCCATGCGAGTTGTACACTATATTTTATCTACGACCACAATATTATTTCAAAATTAATTTAATTTTAATAATAAATTTGTCCCGCTTTCACCATTCCAATATTTGACAATTCTAAATAAGTATCCTAGCAATGGCACCTGCACTTAAATGAACTGACCTGTATTGAAATACTCACAAAACAAATTCATTTCGCACGATGCTTGCAATGTACCTCATATCATATTCTAATCAATTTTTTCTACGACCACTGAGAAATTTGCTCATTGTATGTTTGTTGTTGGTAGGGATATGAGGTACATTGCAATCTATAAATCAAGCATTAAACGGTACAAAAAGTATTTTATGATACAGGAAAATACCTTCTTCTTTGTTTATTTTCAATTTATATTTGAGAAATTTAATTTTTTTTTCTTAAATTTTTGATATATTTCACTAAAAAAACAACTTCACAATAACGACATATGTCCTGTGTCACATTTCGTAAAAAATTTCAAATTTTTAAGCGTTTTGAACTCCATTTTTCATTAGTTTGCGTAAGCATTCCCTAAAACCCTGTATACGGTCCCCATTATTTAATGCTTAATATAAATTTTACATTTCGATACAAATTTTTTTTAAAACCAAGACTTTGCCAGGGGCCCCGTAAGGGATAGTTACGCCACTGCGAATGAACCTAAAAATACATAGCATATCGTTTAAAAAATGTATCTTTGTGCTGCAGCTTGAGAATCACTGGTTTAAAAATATTTTTCCATAGTTGAATATCCCCTTGCAGGTGTATTCTGAGTATATTCCGTTTAATTTTAACGGGCCGTTTAAAACAAAGGGTCCGTTTATTCATTTTTCTTATTCTAAACAACAATTTCGTTTTTCCAATATACGGAGTTCCGTTAATTTTCTCCGTTTACTTGTTTATTTTAACAGGTGCTTTTTAAATGACGTTATCCAAAATATTTTGAAGGTTCTGTCATTCTTTTTTTTTCAAAATGGCTTTTTTGGGTATATTATATATTTTATTTGCAAATCAAATACAAGATGAACAAAGGAAATTATTATATCAATTATACTTCAGATATATTTGTATTTTAAAATCTTTCAATGCAATTATAGGTTAAATAAATTTACGTTACAATAAGGCTTCGCTCAGGCTGCAACTTTCGTTTTGGTTCGAGAAAGATAGACTTTCAGCACTTGATATACAAATAACTATTTTGTTTCTTAGTCAAGTTAATTGGTTGAATTTGGAAATTTAGATTTAGAATATGAAATATGATGATATTTTAAATGTAAATTATAAATCTGTAAATTTGTAAATCCAGCATAGGCCAATAAAAGTATTTCTATATATTTTATATTTTTAAAACTAAATTTCTAAATCTAAATGTGTAAATTAAATTCAGTATAAACCAGCCATGACGGTGACTGTTTATATTTCCACTTTTAACGGAATGTGTTCAGAATATACTTGTTGATCCTCTATAACAGTGATGCCCAACGTTTTCATATTCTGAGGCCAAAGATAATAATACTGACTAATTTTAGCGGGCCGGCTGAATTATAACAAATAAAATTACGAACAATAGAATGACAACATATATAATTTTAATGAATTTTATTTATAACTAAGTTAGTAGAAATACATATAAAAAGGGTTAAAATCAAGATTACGCAACTTGTAAACCAGGATATTGGACAGGATTCAATCTTGACCACTGGCTTGGTTTAGCGGTCCGTTTAATATTTGCTGTCGGGTCGGATTAAATAGTTAAATTCTGCATCTAGAGACTCAGAGTTTGAATCCCGTCATCGGTCATGTTTATGCAATTTTTTGACAAGTTAATTATTCTTTAACAGAAACAATTCAGGATCTTCCTCTGTGCCCAGTGAGAGCGCAAAAGAAACAGATAGCCATTTCCAACGCAATTTTAAAACACGAATCACCTTTGAAACTTCTAACGGAAACGTCGTTATACACACCAAGCACGAAGCCAGTACGCCCAACCAAAAGCGAGCTAAAATCTGCCAAGGACTTTCTTAATCTCAAATCCCCGTCTGATTTTATGCAAACCGACTCCGAGATCGAATTACGCTTAGCAAATTACATGCAGGAACAAATAAATTCCGACAACTGTATCACAGAAACTATTTTTAAAACTGGAGAAATTAATACTAATAATAAAAAAACTTTCATAAATAAACAAGAAATTGAAGATATGAATACTGACGAAAAGGTCAGTTCTAAAAAAGAAATTGATAATAATAAATCGGAATCAAAAGAGTCAAGTATTAAATCTGTAAACTCGAATGAAATTGTTAATAATAAATCGATTTCAAAAGAATCAAGTATTAAATCTGTAAACTCGAATGAAATTGTTAATAATAATTCGATATCAAAAGAATCAAGTATTAAATCCGTAAACTCGAATGAAATTGTTAATAATAAATCGATATCAGAAGAATCAAGTATTAAATCTGCAAACTCGAATGAAATTGTTAATAGTAAATCGATAACAAAAGAATCAAGCATTAAATCTGTAAACTCGAAAGAAAGGCAAAAATCCACTGAAGACCTTATAGAACAAACTGATTTAGATAATATATCTCATTCGCAATTAGATACTGAATTACAAGTTGTTTCAAATAAAGTTTCTTGTGAAATCGGTTGCCAAGTGTCAACGTTAAGCAAGAGAATTTTAAATGCCCCTGCTAGAGAAATATCTGAAAAGCTATCAAATCTCCATGCTGCGAAACCTTCCAAATCTAGAACTATTCCCATACGGCCCCCATCATCCAGCAGTCAGAATCGAATTAGCACTAGAACTTCTTCATCAAGTAGCCAAAAGAGAAGCAGCAATCAGTCTCTTTCCAGCAAAAGTCGATCTTTTTTAAATAAGAGCTCTTCAAGTACCGGCGAAAATTCCTACCTCAGTATGCATTTACATAAACTGGAACACGAAAAAAGTTTAGACAAGATTGGAGTGGATAAATTTGGGGTGGTGTCCAGGCCCCCTAACACAGACGATGAGAGGGATTTCTTGTTTGGTTCCTTTGGATCACAAGATATGCTGGAGAATATTCCACGAAAGAAGTTTGAAAATATCACTTTTAAATTCTAAGTTACTGTATTGTATTTTTTTATATTTACTTTTATTTCTGTGACGAACAAATTTATTTTTGTTATACATATGTATTAAAATACACAATTTACACAAACCTGGTGCATCTTTATTTTCATTCATTACTAATGTATAAATTCAAATTGCGAATATTTTAAATTGAATTGAATTTTCTTTTCCTTTATGACATACTAATTTTATTTCAAATCTTGTAATATTGAGAATAAATTTTCTTACGACCGATCAGAAACTATTTTACATTTATGCTGTGAAGTGTGCGTAATATAGATATTTTCTGCATTCTAATGAACAATAATGGGTCCGTAAATATCTAATATTATATTTCTACGCAATATGCATCTCTCACAGATGTGACTTCAGCTACAGTCGCCTGTAAATTTTGAGTTTTACATGTGGTTACATAAATGTCACTTTATTTTAATTAGAACAATATGAGAAATAAAGAAAATAATTTATATTACTTAAAATTATTTTTAAATGCTACAAAAGTAATCTTGCCCTCAAGTAAATATATGTGTGTGTATAATTTTTGCTAATAAGGTATGTATTGGTGGATTATTACTAAAAAATCGACTTTAAAGTTTTATAAATATTGCTCATTTGTAGTGATAGCCATGGAATTGAAACAAAATTATAAACATTCACATATCACTAGCAATATTTATAAAACTTTAAATTCGATTTTACGGATTACAAGACGTGCAAAATAAAATCTGATTAGTGATTTAGATGCAGAATTAAATTATCTACAATTTTTATTTGAACCATTTTCGTCTAAAACCATTTGGGAACTTTTGCGCACGGAAAAACTGATTTCCCATGTTAAACGCCTATGGCCCGCTTTTTATTTACAACCTGTATATTACTTTTGAATTTTCATTTTCAACTGCGTTTTGTCAGGCGCGGGCTAAATTGTCCGAGCCATGGAACGTTCAACGCGCGCGCTATTCAGCACGCCGTGGGAACAGATCAGGCGCGGCGAAGCTCGGATTCATACGTGCCTCCGAGCCGCGCGGTGCTCGCCGAACCACGCGTCGTGGGAAGCCGGCTTAAGTTGGCAGACAATTAGAGGACACTTATCGGTTTGTCGATCTATGTGTAATCCCAATTAAATAATAGTAATTTATGGCTGGAATAATATATTTTTAAAAGCTTTAACCACACGTATAAAATTCATACAATTATTCACACTGGCTTAAATAAATGAATGTTATAAAATATAATTATATTATAATTAAGTACAAATTAGTATTTTTAAATGATCTATCTATGAATTAAACCATTCATTTTCAATTATGCATTTCATTTACTTACTTAAAAAATAAATAATTCTAAACTACTTTTAAACCTACAACAAATTGTCGATAAACCTCTTCAATAAAATTGATATTTTTGTTTGAAACTTATTTATTATCTAATAACAATCAATGTCATCTGAATAATCAGAATAAGCGCCTGGTCGAGAATATTTCGGATCACAAATCGTACCTTTAACAGCTTCGTCAGCGTACGCGTGCATTATTCTAAAGTTGTAGTCATCTTCATCTAGAGACTTGTACAAATAAAATGGCAAACGATTCGTTATTACCCAAATACCTTGACGTTTTTCTTTATCTAACCTCAAATCATTCGGAAACACCATAGTGGTGCTGTTCTTCGCAAGCACACCCATGTTTTCTCTCTTATACGCTTTTCTCGAATCCCAACATCCAACGCTATCTCTCGACACATAATTGAAGTAAAGGATTCCGTTTCTGTCCATCGCGGACGCAGATGCATGTCCGCTTTTTCCTCTACTTTGTCCCAGCACTTTGTATTCATCAGCTGCATCAGCGTCTTCCCAGCCCGTTTCATTGCAAACCACGGAAGTTTTAACATAAAATTCCCTAAAACTTGACATAGGGTGAAAATATAATATTCTATCATCTAGCTGTTTATCATAAGGACTTAAAGCAATTCCAAAAATTCCATCCGTCCAACTGAATTCCAAATCATGAAGTTTATAGGCAGCTGCCAGGGGATCAGGGTAAAATAAGTGATTTGTAACTCTCCAGCTTCGGTCTTTTTCCAAACTGTAAACTAATAATCCGAATCTCCAGACATCCGTAACGTACGCGTGGACGTTTTCACAATCATTGTCACGAACATCAACCACGATGTTGGAATATAGACTGTCTTGTTTGATATATTTATCATCTAAGACATGTCTGCGCACCATTTTGTTGGTTTTCAGGTCGAAGATGACTATCTGAGGAGGGCAGACTTGCTTCGGATTAAGTGTAACTTCTATCTGGCCGGAGTCTAACACCCAGAGACGATTGCAGCTGTCCACTTGCATGCGAAACACGGATGTAAGGCCCATACAGGATTCTGCAAATATTTATTACATTAGTATTTTTAAATAACTTATAAAGTGTAGCGAAAAGCTCTTAAAGTAACAGGCATGAGAAATCAGTTTCTCGCACACTCTCCTTCAGTATACATAGGATTGTGTCATTACCATAGTTACAGTTAAAGTGATTGACAGCAATGTATTACCGCGTTTTTTTAAGAGTGAACATAGGGATAATTTACATTGATTATTAATAATAGTTAATCATATTGAAACAAACAATGCAAGTTTAAACAAATAAGAAATTTGTTTTAATTGCTTTAGTACTTAATAAATTACATTGAATTGATAGGAATTATTATTTTAATAACTGTAAGTTATCCCTATGTGCACTCATAAAAAAAAACGCTTTAATACATTGCTGTCAATCATTTTAACTGTAACTATGGTAATGACGCATCCCTATGTATACTGATAAAAAAAAAAACTCCCGGTATCTGTATATAGTGGTGTTGTGACTGACTAAGGGCCCGATTCTCAACTACCACTGAAGTGATATGCAGTGTAAATTTTCACCATATATCATTTTATCACTTGAAGTTATTCTCAATCAAGTAAATGTGATATATTGTGAGATATATCACTCACTTATTTTCGCCACGTATTTTATTGATGATATCAGGTGATACAAATTATAGTTGTATGCTGCAGTAAATTAAAAAATAATATGAAGGAATATCTTACTTCTGGAAGCCATAGAGTACCAGGATTTACCAGACTACGATTAAAATGCTTTCGATTATAATAAAAACTGATTTGTCAAATTGTTTAATAAAGAACTTGTAAACTTTATTAGTAATTACAATAAAGAATCAAAATCGTGTTCCTCGTAAAATGTGGGTGTAGACTTTGAGACAAAGGTAGTATACTATAAATATAAATAAATCAATATATCATCACGCCTTTTACCCATTACGGGTGTGGCACTCTGCTTGCGCAGATCTCGGTAGGTGATATATTTTTACGTATGAAGTGCGGTTACCAGCCGTCAAATCATAGCCCCCAATGATGTTAGTGGAGGAGGAACCACAGGGGTAAATTTAAATTTGTAACTGTCGGCAGTGGGATTCGAACTGAGGATCTCACGATCCACAGTCCGACACGTTACCTCGGAGCTATTTACCCCATTGGTAGTATACTATAACATTTAATTAATTGCATTATCAAGTACAAATAACTATGCACTATGATTTTTTATATCGAGTGGCTGCGGACTATCAGGCATATGAAAATAATACATATTTTTCAATTAGTCAAAGTTCTGTTAGCAGGTATATGTATAGAGGAAGTGACTGATGTTAACAGGATTTTACTTTCGGAATGCGTGAAGTTTTCAACAACGGAAGAAGATTTAACAAAAATTAAACTGCTTTTGATCAGAAATATTTAAAATTAAAAAAAAAATTAATTTAAAATTTGAGACACTTCCTTACACGAAAAGCCAGATTCCTTGTATTAAATTAATAAAAACGAAACTATTTATATTCGGATACTGTTGAATGAAACCAGTTGATTTTAATTTTTGATAATAAGATACATAAGTTTTAGGTGCCTTTGTTTTCTTTTTCAAATGTAAACTCAAACATCAAACTTCACAAATTTCACAAACATCATGCACCAAGTTTGTTTTCTTCTGTCATGCGCAACAAATTTTGCCCATATTCAGTATATAAAATATCACACATTATCGTTAATTTATGTCATATCACTTTATCATTGAGAATAGCATAATAAGTTGACAAGTGATATGATATAAATTTATCATCATTGTGATATGATATTAAATGATAGTTGAGAATCGAACCCTTAGTCGATCATAAGAATTTTACGTGTTTTCATGCTTCCCTAATTATTTTAGTGAAAAATGTTCCAATTGAAAGTTGAAGAGATTTAAAATAAAAGATGTTAAAAAATAGCAAAAATCGGTTTTTATAATGGGTAACCATGGAAATGTCTACTTGCTTATGTTGATTATGAATAATGTAAAATATTTGCTTGAATTCAATTTCATTTCCATGATTACTCTTTGTTAAAACTTAATTTTTGATATTTTTGATCAACTTACTCGCCTGTATTAAGTCTATTAAGTAAGTAAAATGAAATTTGTTCACTGATTCAGATGCAGATATTAAATCTCTTTTACTTGTTACTCACTTGTAAACACCACTATTGCCTTTGAAAATGAATCTTTACAAGTTACTAGTTGACAGTTGCATTGTAAATATTTTACAAGTTAGTAAACAATCCACGTTGCCACAGTAATGCTAATAAGGCTTATGCGAAATCATTTTAAATAATTTTTGACAGAACAGTTGTGTGTAACTGACAGAACTTGGTTATAATTTTATTTTGATTTACAAATGAGTAACAAGTAAAATGTTGTACAATACACTTAAGGTAACTGTTTTTACTGCTTCAAGGAGACGACAGGCTCGCCTGATCGGCTCGCTGGTCATTTCCTGCATTCAGCAGTAAAAACTGTTTTCTATAACACTGTTTTGAAAACTGGGCATTCCACGACTATAAATTGTCATGGAATCACCAACATTCCATACGCGGCGTATGGAATATTTTCGGCGAAAAAGAGCCGCTTGTTAGCGCGACATATGAAGTATCTTGATTCAGTTACTATGGTTACGTCTGTTTGTTTTAATTTGATTTATTTGAGTTTGACGTTTTCAACAGTTTTATATTTGTATTATTGTATAATTTCCAAAACCTTTTTATAGAAAGTATAGTCTACAACATGTAACGGAATGGCATATCCTACGCTCGCAAACCGTAGCCCTCGCCTTTGGCTCGGGCTACAAATTTTTTGCTTGCGTGGAATATGTGCCATTCCATTACTTGTTGTAGAATATACTATTACCTTGCTTGTAATGTAAATAACTATAACTTTAATTTGACACATTTTTCTCTAAATTGATTAGGGAAGCAGCATATTGCAAATGTATTATTTAACACATAAAATGCCTATTATCGGTTTACATATTTTAATAAAGCTTCCATTGGGGTAAATAGCTCCGTGGTAACGTGTCGGACTGTGGATCGTGAGATCCTCAGTTCGAATCCCACTGCCGACAGTTACAAATATAAATTTACCCCTGTGGTTCCCCCTCCACTAACATCTTTGGGGGCTATGACTTGACGGCTGGTAACTGCACTTCATACGTAAATATATATCAATTACCGACCTCTGCGTAAGCAGAGTGTCACTCCCTTAATGGGTAAAAGGCGTGATGATATATTTATTTTATTTATTTAACGAAGTTAAATGTCGAGAGGTTAGATTTTTCTCGTTTATTATCACTTATAGATAAAAATACGTTAAATAATAATTTATTCAATTCATATATATATATATATATATATATATATATATATATATATATATATATAAATATAAATATATAATTGTTGCACTAAGATGCTTGTTGCTTAAAAATGATTAAACAAAAGAAATAGTTTTTCAGAAATATCACAGAAGACATAAAACCTATTATGCAAATGATAAAAAACACGAAAAACAATTAAATTATAAATTATTCAAAAATTTAAATTGATTCGTTAATTTTATCCAGGAGTTTATTATGTGAAATATTCAGATATGTAGTTATAATTGTTTTTGCCACAGTAGAATTTAAAGAAATAAGTTATACGAGCCCAAACCCAAATATATTCGTACCACCTGAATAATATAATATAATTTTTTCACGCTTCTATTGTCGCTATACAAATCTAAATTAATACGCATTGCCCTGATAGACCGGGAGCCAGCAAAAAAACACGTATGATAAGTCCAAAGCTGAAGTTAGCCAGTGTCATGGTAAACTGTGAAACGCAAGTATGACGGCCAGAAGGTGACGTACGGAGATCGAGATTATATAAAAATTTTTTGTAATTATTAATATATATACTGGGTGTCTCATTTTAATTTACCACCTGAAATATCTGTCGACCTACGTTTCAAATCGAAAAATATCCCAAATAAAAGTTTAATGATTTGGAGGGGAACATGTAATTATGTAAAAAATTAAACCCCCTACTCCCATGGGTGGCTGGGGTGGGGGTAACTTTGGAAAATTAAATAGGACCCCTTATTTTTTATTGTTGATTCGGACGAGGCATAAAAAAATAAGTTAGTTTAATCTTTAATTTTATTTTCAATATAAATTGTTAATTTTTATAATTAAGCTTTAATACTTTCATTTTACTATCTAATTTACTCCCAAATTTGTCACATTATGTTGTAACAATATATTCAGCTAATTATTTTCCTTAATTTAATAAAATTAATTATAAAAATTATTTTTGTAAATTGTGATCCGTTAATTTTGTCCAGGAGTTTATAAACACGGATATGTATAAATCTACTTTGTTACCTGTAGTATGCCAATCCCAATTAGGATACGGTTTCAGTTTCGGCGACTCTTCCTGCGCCTTCCTGGGCAACCAGGCCAGGGTAGCGGGTACACCAGGCTTCCACTTAGGCATAGACACAAACACCTTATCGCGCCATGCCTCAATACCCAGTGGCAAGTTGTTCCGCTGGATGAACTCCTCCGACGCCTCGGCTCGAAAACGGGCTTCCTCGCTGGGGAAGTCAAAGTCCAGCAGCTTCCAACGGTACACCGTGCGGAACGGACCCGTGTTTTCCCCGAGGTCTATGGATGGCGAGGATTCGGCATAAGAAGGTGGGGATAAGGCGGTTAGGGTGAGGAAGTAGGGCAGGAAATTGTTCATAGTGCTGGAGTGTGAACGGTCGCGATCTGGAAAAAACATTGTGAATTCAAATTCCAAATGCTTTACGTAAACATGGTACACAAACAAAGTCATTTATCTGTATAAAGACGTTTTAATTATCTTTGTATATTAATTAATTGAAATGTATTTAAAAAGCAAATGCAGGTATTTACTGACTTGATTCCCTAGAATTAATACATAGTTATTGCTTTTAAACTATTTTCATACTCGTATTTAGAATCTAAAGTTGAAATACAAAAAACACAAATTAAATTTAGTTTTATTTACTTAATTATTATAATAGTAATTTACGATATAAGGAATGTTATATTGCTTTATTCATTACGAGTGAATAGTTTAAAAAAACAAGCGACGCTAGGAACCAGTTCATTAAAATTCTCGAGTAAAACAGATAACATTACGTGTATTGTAAATTGTTTTATTTTATCCTAATATACAGTTATGTTTTTTTAAATATAAAACAATGGATGTCCAAAAAAAATTTCTACGACTGTTGTTAAAAGTGGCCCCAAGTACCCAGCAAACACAGTTATGTCTCGAGTACGTTATATATACATAACATGGATAGACCTATGTCCGCAACATGGTCTGTGAGACATGACATCTCATGTATGTAGACATCGTAACGTTAATGGTACATAACAAAACTATTGGTATAAACAACTTTGAATACACGAATGGAATAGTTGTTTTTGCACATTTTTGAGTAAGATCTCTTTGAAAATGTTTATTTATTTATATATTAACAATTTCTTTTACAAAAATTGCGATACATGGGATACCACTTATCAGAATTGAATTAAGTAGATATATTTCAAAGTTGTTCAGTGTACACTATTAAATATAAAAAATATCTTTGCTTTATTTTTATACAAAATGTATAAAACTTTCTAATTGACTGTTAATATGTTATAAGTACGGTAACATAACATACTCGTATACATGTTAAAGGTATGTACCATGTCCAAGACAAATGTGCATACCAACAATATAATTTTACGCTCTCCCAAGAGATGTCCGACATGGTATATGTATATTACGTTATTAGTACGTATATAAATGATATACTGCTTAGGTTTCAGATATTACATACCAGGTACATCAATGTGTTTCAGAGGCGTAGGAACCAAAATTTTTTTGGGGGGGCAAATTTTTTTCGGAATTTTATTTTTAAAGATTATCTATCCTCTTTAGTTGTTAGGTTAACGCGATACTAACGGATAAGATTTATATTTACTGACCATAGCGAGAATCTACGCTAAAAAATAGGATTATTTTAATTAACTGTCCTTATTTTGCGGTAGTGCAGCTTTAAACATAGTGACTTACCGTTTTCGGGGTCAAAAAGCGCCTAATCACTGTTTTACAAGCTGCGATATCAAAAAATGACGAAAGTTATTTCAATATAATCGTATTTTTGAGCAGATTCTCGCTACTATCAGCAAATAAATATCTCAACAGTAATTTTTGTATTTGCAAAACGTTTTTAAATTCATGGTTTCAATATTTTCAATGATTTATGAATGTCACAAATAGAAAGTAAAAATTATGATCAATTATGATGAAGATATGAGAAGTTCGTTAAAGAAGAAATATAGATTGGTACTAAATTTAAGAGAAAGAAAAATGCCCATAAACCATGCTTGAACGGAACATATTCAAATTTTTGTGATTTTAAACACATTAATTGTATAGATATTGTAGTACCATATTTTGCCATTAAAAAACTGTTTTAAATCATGATCTGATTCTTATATAAAATATAGATTCTACCTACGAAAGCTTGTAACAAAAAATGTACAAGTATGGAAGAGAATTCTTTTTTTCTGCGTTTACCATATAGTTCTCAATGTTTTAAAACCAGTCTCTTTGATGAAGATTATAGATAAATATTTTACTAATTGCACAAATAGATGAGGGGGCAAAACACAGCCTTTGCCCCCTCAGTCAAATTTACGGGGGGGCAACTGCCCCCTCTGCCCCCCCCACCGGTTCCTACGCCCCTGATGTGTTTGCTGGGTAAACCCCTATATTCAAAATGGATAGTTTTGATAACAACGATAGCACTAATCAAATTTTGTAGGTTGCATAAATACCATAAACAAAGTGAAAATTTATGTTTATTTTGAATGACGTTTCCTTATAGATAATTTGAAGAAGCCACAGTGAAAATACAGTCGATAAAAATTAAAAAAAACTGCATAAAACTATTAATAATAAATGTAATTTATATAAAATTATTTTAATAAATATTTTACTTGTTGCTGTGATTACTTGTTTACTTGTCAATTTAATCCTTTGGGATTAAATTTTAAAATTTATGCCTCAATTCTGTATAAAAGAAATATAAAATCTGTACGATATGTAGCTTACAGATATCTGTAAGTCAGAAACATACAGAGTACTGTAATGTGCAATTCTGCATATATGTCTGTAACTATGGAATCTGTATCTTAATAGTTACAGTGACGATAACTTCGCAACTATTATTTTTGAAATAGAGCAATTTATACAATTTTGACATACGTTATAATAAAGGAGATTGGATAACATATGCGTAAAAAAGAAAGTAAAATGATACCTTAATTATATAATCTTCTTTAAAACGTAAGAAAGCCAAGTTAAAATATTGTGACAATTCATATTTTAAGATTTTTACTCAGTCTGTAAGACTTATAGTGACATTTAGCTCACTGACAATATTTACATTTCTGTAGCGCTTACAGTGGCATTTAAAAATAGGGAATCGCTGTTTGACTTACAATGGGCACGTTCAGTTGCATTCAGCAACTGAGTAAGCAACTCAGCAATAGCAAGTAAGCATTTCAGCGTATTGCTGAACGACATGTTGAGTTAGTGATGGAAAATTTAACCTATAAACTACCAATATTATACATACAGTGGTAAGGGTGATAAATTACTTTCTATTTAATTTATATTTTTAATATTTATTTTTGGTTTGAGTATTAGAAATCAAGGAAGATTTAAACCTAATTGTTAATTATACATAATATGTAAAGTAACATCTTATTGTACGCCCTTTTGTATATACTGGACTTGTATTTCTGTCGTGATTATAGCAGTGTGATTAACATCTACAAATTATCAAGATGAAATTAATTTAATAAGTACTAATGTTCAAAAAACAATTTGCTACAAACTTACCAGTTAGTATACGAGTATTTTCCGAAACAACTTCATTGTCAGTAAAATATGTATAGGCAAATTGTGGATCTAGTATATAAATAGAAACAATGTAAAAGATGTAAAAATTCATTCACACTTTATAAAACATATCGTTTTCTATTGCTTGACTGCCACACAATCTATATAATTTCCATTAAAATTCATGTATATTATTATTCAATTCCATTTTTGACATCTAACCTACAACTCAACTAGAAATCATCACTTGCTGACACAAATCAGCACGTTTTAAATGCGCTGAATTGTTTACTCAGCTAATGACAGTCATCATAAACTCAGCAAATCGTTCAGTTGAGTTTAGCAACGCTCCCATTGATACATTTTCATAGTTACAGAACAAAAACTAAAACATTTTCAATAACTATGTGTCATACGTATCAAATAATTGTGCAATGTCAAAAATATGTGCCACTTGAAATATGTTATGCTCCTTGAGTAGTCGAATAAATTTTGTTAATAAATTTATGCTGTATTTCAACGAAGACGGGCATTTCGATGACTCACCCTGTAGACCGGGATCCAGAAAAATAAAAACCACATATAAGTCAAAATCTTGTTTTTTGTTTCATTCCGGTCGAGGGCGTATTATAAGACCGAGAGACGAAGCCTCGAGGCTCAGATATTAGCGCAAGGCTGAAATGAAACTCCCACCGAACTATGTACCTATACTATTAATTCAAATTCATTCTTAATTATTCAAATTAACTTCTCATTCTACTTGTATATCGCCATTTTCCAAGAAACTAAGGTTAAATGTTTAAATTTATATCATTAATTTGAAATGTGTCACCAGTTCAACAAATTCAAATGTCACATTAAATTTCAATGTAGATACTACTAATAAAAAGCATTACATTAGAATTTCATATTACACTATAATAAAAAAGCTTCTGTTCAATATTGATATTGTAATTATTGATGCAACCATATTTAAACATTTTCCTCCCATGAGATTTTAAATTATTTCCAACCCGTCAGATTGTCATTGCGGTTGAAATGACATACGTTTCCAACATTTGACAGGTTAGGAATTGACTTATTATTATAGGGATTATGAATAATAGTATTATACATTAAGGGAAAGAAGCGCGGAGTAAATTGAAGCACGGACCTTAGGAGAGAGCTACAAATACGATTAGAAAAAAATAATACTTCTCTCCTGTGGTGTATATACTATTTTTTTCCCTATCCCAATATTTATGACGGTTTTTATGTATTTAAAAATTATTTGAATTGTAATATAATTTATGATAGTTACCTTTGATTTGTTTAATTTTATTCATTTTTCACATTATTTGTGCACTTTCCCGCACGACGGGAGAGATTGTAGCGAGCGCGGTGTAGAGAGAGTGAAGGCAGAGCTTCAGATTGTGCACTTTACTTTACAAAAGTGTCACAAAACATCAATTTCACCCGTTCAATTGGGAACGCTCTCAGATGGCAGAATATGGTCTATGCCCAATCTAGTGTTATATAGAAATCAGTGCCCGTAGATATGAAATTAGATGTTACTGTCATGATTGTGGTATCATAGAAACCGAGTTTCTCTTCCGGTCGTGATTTTAAATGAATAAATTATTACAAAAAAATTATTTTTTGTGTCAAAATATTACTTTTAATAATGAGTATTTACTCTTTTAGATGTTCCTGTACCAACACAACTGTTAAAACACCAAATTATATTTTTGACAAATCATAAATATACAACTTCTTCAGTCTACTAGTCTACATTACCTCTATAATCAGTCCACCGCATCATACGTCAACACTGCCATAACAAATAAGACCAAGACATTAACGATCACACTCTAAACGTTTACATACTAGTAGAATGTTTCACATACATAGCGCACCGTTCACGCAACTGCGTTCACTGAAACTGATTTGCTCAGATCTCAAGTTTACCTACATAGCAGTGATTTTTATTAAGGTCGAGCCGTATCCTTCAAGCTACAGCGACTGAAAAATGTTATGCAAAAGGAAACGCATAACAAATGTTACCAATAACTTGACACATGCGTGCGGTGACCTTAAAATTGTTTGTGTATTTACTTCGCTGGGGTTTCAACAGATTTAATGGTAGCGGAGATGGATATGAATACCAATGTCAAGTCAAGATTATAAATATTAGACACACCTTGAGTAAAAACTAAAGATATTTCAAACGAGAATATCTTTGAAATCATTCATGATAACTTTCATATTTGTTATAATTCCATTAAAATTTAAATCAATGAATTAAAAGTTATTTATGTAGCAAGTACGAAAAATAAGAGTTCACCTTACGATGTGCTACTTCACCTCCGATTTGGATTAAACTTCGTATATTTATCACATTTTACGTAAAACTAACCTTTAAAACACAGTTTAATGGGTTATTTTATTCATTCAACGCAGATGTTGAAAAGGTTTTGTTAGGTTGATTTTAAATATAAATTTATTATTATTATTTATTGTTAGTGACTTATTTTGCTAGAAATTTCTGTTATGATAGTTTAGTAACTTTTCGATAGTAAGATTGGTCGTCGTATATATTATATAAAATGTGAAGTCAGTGTTTTTCTCTTGTAAATTTCTAATATAAGTTTTGTTTAAACAATCACTGCTTTTTATTAAATAAAACCATAATAAGAACAGTAGAACGTGGACGCGAGCTTATCTTTAGAAAATTAAGTTGATGAGTTGGATTTAATTTGCTGTGACAGGGCAGTAAACGAAGTAGCGTGTTACCGCTGTCATATCATCAAAAACATATTTATGCTTTAATAATTTAGCGGTAATTCTCAAATGGAACATAGTTCATGATTGTTTATGGACGAGACCGTTTAGAAACCGAGCGAGCGCAGTGTCATAACAGTACGTTGTTATGTATTTGTAGGTATTTAACATGAAAAAGTTCAATTTTTTCGCCGCCGCGCCG
Source organism: Poecilus cupreus (assembly GCA_963942605.1). NCBI lineage: Eukaryota > Metazoa > Arthropoda > Insecta > Coleoptera > Carabidae > Poecilus > Poecilus cupreus. The sequence goes on from OZ012718.1 coordinate 24,501,993, forward strand.
GCCAAGTAAAATATTAGATATGAAAAATAGTAACATTGGAATGTAATAACTTAACAGTTAAGAACGAAACCAATATAAAAAAAAAACTTTAGGTTTGTTTCAACCTGTTTATGTAAGATGTAACCCTATGAATTTACATTAGCACTTAGATTATACTTATCATTAAACTTAATTCGGTTCATGTACATATCAGATATTGGTCGATGTTCTTAGGATAAACCAATAAGAGCAGGCCGATAAAAACATTAACTACTAAACAGATATGTTAATTTCAAAATAATTACAAATTGATTACAGACATAGAATATGAATAGTGACATATAAGAAGCTTGATCTACTATTTTAATAAACTTTGTTGCTTTAGCAATAAACTTGAAGAAAATAATCTGTTGTGGGCACCACAATACCTCCTGTCATAGATTTTCTATCAAACATTGCAGGAACGACAAACATTATCAAGAGACGCTCATCCCTTCAAAAAAATTATTTTTCAATTATAACACATGTCAGGAAATGATCAGTTCCGATTGATCAGCATTAAGCCCTTGTCACACGGTCAGTGTTTCCACCGTTTGACAAAACTTTTGAATGACAAACACAGAAACGTGACGTCACGTCATACAGTTTGGTCAAATGCTCTAAATAGAAACGTTTCTTATTCTGTCATACATTTTGATTCGACTTTTGTAGTTTTGACAGATCGAGTGACATTTGATAGTAGTAATGAATAAAGTAAGTATTTTAATAAGACTTTATTTATACAAATATTAATAATTCTTCAATTATTCTGGATTGGAATATATATTAAATAAATAGGTTTCAAATAATATTTTTATCTAACCTGGTTGGCAATGTTAAAATTTAATGTTATTGAAATGAGAAATGAAAAATAAATTAATTTTATAGGATACAAAATACAAAACAAATACTGGTGTTCTCATTGGCACCGCTAGGTATTGAAAATAAAATCAACTTCATCAACAAACAACTGTCATTTCTGTCATCACATCACCGACAGCGATGCCCTCTATGCATATAAGTTTCTGTTTGACAAACTTCACTCTAGTGAAAAGAATGACCGTCTATAACACCTTCTTTTCATCATGCATCAAACTGAATGATATGACGTCATCATACATAGTTTGACAAACAAAAATGAAGTAATGATTGACCATGTGACAAGGGCTTTAGCCTTATGCCTTAAAAGTTGATAAATTCCCATATTTTAGGTTTACAGCATAATGTTCTTCTACTGTACGGCTGCCGAATACCAACATGTGTTTCATATGATTTAAAACCTAACGTACAGATTGCATAGAATAAGAATGGAATAGGTGTAGGAATGGATTTGGAATAGAAACTTGTCATTTTACATCACCGTTGCTTCGTGATTCTTGGTGCAGTTGTTTCAAAAGTGACAACGATGTGGATAAAAGAGTAATTCTTTCGACGGACTAACACGAATTGCGACGGATCAACTCGAATGGCACTGGAATGGAATAGAAAATACAATTTTGTAAATTCTGTGCTATTCAGTGCACTCTATTCCATTCTATGCAATCTATAAATGGTTGTATGCTTTTACATACTTTTAAATTTATATTCCTGTGCAATTCTATTCCATTTCTATTCTATGCATTCTATAACACAGGCATAAATCCTAATGTTACAGGATAGTGTTAACGTTAGAGTAAGTTCATAATGTTATAGCTTATATAAACCAGCCTTAACGAAATAACATTCCAAGTATAAGAACCATTGACAAGTTTGTGACTACTAGTTAGCTGTTTCAAGGCATGTTGTTAAACAGTCGCAAACCAGTTATAAACAGTTTGAAGTGTTCGAAAATATGAAAATGTCAAATACTTGTCACAAACTTGTCAAAAATAACCACTTGGAGCAAACCTAACAAATTCTGTGGCAACTAGAAATGCTGAAAAGACAGAATATTTCATCAAGTTTTGAACAATTTTTAATGATTAATATATTTATTTTCTATGTTTGAATAAAAACTAGCATGTGTTAGTAGAGTAAATTGGACTATGTGTGATTCGAATGTAATTTCTCGACTCGCTTTTCTCTTCGTACAAACTTACATGCTCAGCACACAAGGTTACATTTAAGCTGGATTTATAGTTTGCATAGAACGTAGGCATAATTTAATACAGAATGATTTAACATAGAACTTCAAATGAGGGTTTTATTAATTTCACAGAATGACATACGAAGTAACAGAAGAAAACATGTAGTACCTGTCTTTGTATATCTCAGGTTTTTTCGTAGCGGTTACTAAGAAGCACTTACCCGAACTATACGCATATAACGAAAGTACACGGAAAACATAGAAGACACAGCCCAGACACAGAAAATTGAACATTGTTCAATTCTTGTGCTGTGCTAAATTATTCCTGTGTTCCGTGCAATCTATAAATCCAGCTTTACTCTTAATAACACAATATACTATTCTTTATATATATATATATATATATATATATATATATATATATATATATATATATATATATATATATATATATATATATCTACAATTATTGTCGTAAAAAAACTAAAGTGTTCTCATAGGAAAATAAATAGATTGGTAATCGACAAATGACATAAATATTTGAAGTGAAATAGAAACCAATTTTATTTGCCGTGCCGCGTAAAACAACTAAAGTTACGCTACACTTTCCTTAAAAGTTTTTGTCAAATATTTCGAGTTCTTCAGTTATTTTTTGTTTCTGATCCGTACCGATCAAAACATTGACCGTTACGCAAAAGAGGTTTTATTGTTTTTATTAATTTCCGCTTTTAAGAGAGAATACAATGATTATTGATTTTAAGGTTGTTCTTTTTTGTTATAATCAGAACTCAATACTCATCAGTACTATAGTACAATGAAAAAATGAATTGGAAAAATAAAATAATTATTTTAAAGCAGATTATTTGCATTACTAACAGCAAAAATTGCCAGTAATAATAGTTGTTTTTTGTTCTAAGTTCGAGTAAAATTATGTCTGGAAAGTCTATTCTTAATTTTTCATACTGGGTGACTATTTTTATATGGACCATAGATAATACAATGGTAAAATTTTCATATGGTGGTAATTTCTGCTCTATTAAATTTAGAATTAAAGTATAAATACAGTCCAAAATGAAAAATCGAAGCAAATGACCCTAAATATGTTGATATAATCTATCGTGAGATAGATGTGATATTTAAAATGTCCGTCTTCAGGTTGCTTACAGAGTAAAATGAAAAATAAAATTAACTGGAACAGTGGTTCTGACAGATGAAATTAATAATTATCATTGTATTTCCTATCGTCTATAAAAAAGTAGACACCTGGTAAAATCGGGTCTAGAATTAAAATGTGGCGTGTAGGGATTTCAGTGCTATTTTTTAATATGGTTTTTTTTACCTAATCATTTTACATCAAAAGTGTAAATAAAAAAATTTAAATATGCATGTAATAAGGTCCATTTAATTTTTTAAGTTTTTGTCTTTCATGATTTGTCAAACAAAATGAATTTAATATTTATTAGTAAAACTGTAATACGACTATAGAAAATTAAACATAAACGAAAAATATTTGACACGTCAGAAATAGTTATTTACTTTACAAGTGGGCAAAGTAAGAAATTACCCACGAGAGAAATTTTAGCTCACGAAGCCGAAGGCTGAGTGTGATAATTTTATCGAGTGGGTAATTCCACTTTGCCCACGTGTGAAGTATAATATTTTATCCAACACTTCTTAATAAATGAAAAATTTATAAAACGAAATATTATTTGACATTGACATATGCTTTAAATTTTAAAATTAAAATGTCAATCGAAGTAGTTACCAAGGTGTTGTGTGTTATTATTATTGTTATAAATAAAAAAAATACTCACTAGTGGCTTTCCTCAAAATTATACCCACTAGTGGATAATCTTTTACTTTGCTTGTTTAAAATCGCCATAGTTATAGAGTATTTATTGAGAGGTGTTTGATAATAGTTATTTACTTTACAAGTGGGCAAAGTAAGGAATTACCCACGAGAGAAATCTTAGCTCACGAAGCCGAAGGCTGAGTGAGATAATTTTATCGAGTGGGTAATTCCACTTTGCCCACGTGTGAAGTATAACGTTGTATCCAACACTTCTTAATAAATGAAAAATTTATTAAAGAAATATTATTTGACAGTGACATATGCTTTAAATTTTTAAATTAAAATGTCAATCGAAGAAGTTACCAAGGTGTAGTGTGTTATTACTATTGTTATAAATAAAAAAATACTCACTAGTAGCTTTCATCAAAATTATACCCACTAGTGGATAATCTGTTACTTTGCTTGTTTAAAATCGCCATAGTTATAGAGCATTTATTGAGAGGTGTTGGATAAAATTATTTGTTTATTTATTAGTGTTGTATTATTTTCTGTAGAAAATTCGTGGAAGATTGTCTTAATATAATGCCGAATTTAATAGTTAATTTCACTAATAAATCTAAAAGAGTTTTATAAAATAAATATTTTTCGTTTTTATTTTATTTTCCATGGCCGCGTTACAATTATTCTAGTAAATATTAATTTTAATTTAATTTATCATGAAATACTAATATGTAGATAATCATATTATTGCGGTCATTTAAAAATTCTGAACAAGTTTTCTATTTATACTTTTGCTGTAAAGTGAATGAGTAAAAAGATACTGAAATATGGGAAAAAAAGCACCGAGATTCCTGTACGCCACATTTCAATTCTACACCCGGTATGGAAGAGAGGCATTATGACGAGTCAAAAATTTCGATAGTGAGTTAGTGTTAGGATCCCTAGAACATGATTTCACTATTTTTACGATAACGTTTGTGTATGTGTATATGTGTTTCGGTATAGTAACTTTTTTTTTCGTCTCCGATAACTTAGCATTTGCGGGAAGCAACATGCATTGTTGATTGACACGGGTGCGACGAAGACTATTATCAGGTCCGACATCATGCAGAAGACAACCAATAACAGCAACCAAGTGGCGACTGCGTACAGCAACAGGAGACGCAGCTACCATTCATAGCGAGGCAGACATCACCATTCACATTGGAAACACGCCAAAAAAACTTCGGGAACTTGTAGCTGATATTGAAGATTAATTTATTCTTGGAATGGACATCATGGTTGAAAATGGATTTAGGCTGAATCTGAAACACGGATTTATTAAGATCAATGGAGAAGAGATTGTGTTACATCGCCAAGGCGAGAGTACCGTACGTGTGCTCTTAGCGAAAGATACTCTCGTGTCGGGTCGAAATAAGAAGATTTTCGAGGCTGATATGGGGCGCAAACTCTCTGAAGAAAGCATCATGATATTGGAACCCAGAAATCACGGATATGAAGTCAGTATGCCTCATACTAGTGTTAAAGTGTCTCGTGAAAACTGGAAAGGTAGTACCAGCGAGAGTAATGAACATGAATTACTATCCAGTAACTTTGAAGAAGGGTACTACTTTTGGTTACTGCTCAACAGTAACTTAAGTTATTAGACCAACATCGGTCACTCAAAGCCCATCAAAGAAGATTTCTGGAGAACTAGCCAACGTGTTATCAAACTCTTGCCGATAATTTAACCCGGACCAGACTACACGAATGAAGAATTTAATAACTAAATACCAAGACGTTTTTCATACCGGCAACGGAAAGAAGGGTAGGTGCCAACGTAGTACAGTTCTAAATAAACACTGGTGATGCACGTCATATCCGTTAGTTTTCGAGAAAACTACCACTGGTAAAGCGAGAAGAGGCAGACAAAATATTTCGAAGCATGGAAGAAGAGGGAGTCATCGTAACCTCCAGTAGTCCGTAAGCTTCACCAGGGGTACTATTGAAAAACAGCACATAACCTCCCGCCCAAACAGCACATAACCTCCCGCCCAATACTACTCTTAAATGATACAAAATAGCATTTGATGATACAGAAACATACCTTCTTATTTGTTTATTTTCTATTTATATTTGAGAAATTTAATTTTCTTTCGTATGTTTATGTAATTTTTTGAATATATTTCACTAAGAAAACAGCTTCACAATCACAGTGACATGTGTCACATTTCGTAAAAAATTGAAAATTTTTCCATGGTGTAGGAATACAAGATTTGTGAAATCTAATTTCTTTATACTCTAAATCTAATGGAAATTAATAAAATTAGTGTAATCAAACACAACCTGAAGCGAGCATTAACTACAGCGTCAGTCCTAAGTTATCCGCTACCTGATGGAAATTTCATACTGGATAGAGATGAAAGCAATATCGGAATAGCAGTTGTCCTATCTCAAATTCAAGATGGACAAGAAAAAGTCATCGGCTTCTTCAGCAAAACTCTTTCGAGTTTAAGAATCCGGAGGACAGGTAGCACTATGGATTAAAAGGCTACAGGAATACGATTTCGACATCGAGCACAGAGATAGAACAAGTCATCGAAATGCCGACGCCTTAACTAGACGACAATGTTGAGAAGACTGCAAACACTGTACCAGGGTTGAGGAAAAATCTGTTCTCATTCTGAGAACTACGGTAGTAAATGATGAGTGGCAAATCAGAGAATTACAAAAAGACCAAGATAACGACCCAATTTTAAAACTCAACTCGGGAACAATTGCACGACACTCGCAGATTGTTAAATCGTTATGGAAGATGGGTCACTCAAGCGTGTCCTGCAAATTCCTGAAGCTACGGAGGATAGGAAGCAGATCATAATAACCCAAAGATAATAAAGAGAGTACCGGAAGTACTGAAGGTGATTCATGATGAAACTGCTGGAGGACACTTGGGAGTAACAAGAACCGTTCAGAAACTGCGAGAACGATTTTACTGGGTAAATTGCAGAGAAGACGTAAAGGAGTGGTGCAAGAAATATGTAGTTTGCGCATCCAGTAATGGACCACTGAAGCATCGGCGGGCTACAATGTCGGGAGCCTATTCGAAAGAACATCGATCGTTGTGGCCGGTCAGGTTCCACAATCCGAAGATGGAAATTAGTACATCGTACATCGTTGTTGTCGTGGACTACTTCAGCAAGTGGGTTAAAGCCTATGCCTTGCCAAACCAGGAAGCAGCCGATTCGACGTACCGTTGGAATTGCACTCAGACCAAGACAGAAATTTTAAGTCTGCTCTGTTCCAAATGATCTGCGCCATACTAAATATTCGCAGAACGAGAACGATTGCTCTACATCCGCAGTCAGAACGTATGAACAGGACAATCAACAGACATCTCTCCAAAGTGGTCTCCGGGCACCAAAGAGATTGGGAACAATATTTGCGCCTATTTCTGTTGGCGTACCGTTCGTCCGTTCATGAAACAATAGAACAGACTACGGAATTCATCATATTTGATCGCGAATTACGATTACCCTGCGACTTGAAGTTCGGGAGCAAACCAGGCGATGATTTGGCTGGAGAGGATTACGTGGACAATCTGAGGATGAAATTAAACGACATCCATGACCAAGTACGCTCCAACATCCCGAGTGCCAGTGACCGAATATATAAACATATGACATCAGGGCGGAAGACGGTGGATACCAAGCTGGTGATTTAGTTTGGTTGTATAACCCAAAGCGACGTCGCGACCTATCTCCAAAACTACAGGCACCTCGAGAAGGGTAATAAAGCGGATTAACGACGTTATCTATCGAATTCGAAAAAGGACTGGTGTAAAACCAAGAGTGCTCCATTTTAATTGATTGGCTCCTTTCGCCGGAAACAACAACGATAGTACCACCAATGAAGTACAAGTCCGCCAGATAGAACTGACGAGCCCGGAAATAACGTTCGAGAAGCTCATGGCCACATATTCTTCGGGTCAGAAAGCACGACACGGCGTAACCAAGGAACACCAAGGTGACCTATTAAATGTGCCTGCTGGTTACTCACTGGCTTATTGTGTAGCACAAGCCCTACAAATGTCTCGAAGAATTACAGTGGTTTTTAAGAAGAAGTTCGGCCAACTCGAAAAACTTCGGCAAGAATATGTCGGAAAAGTGCTACAAATACTTGATGAACAATCGAGTCGAAGACTGCACATATTTTATTTGGTGACCAAACATCTGTCCCATCAGAAGCTGGCCTATCGCGCCGTCTGGGATGCCTAGTATGACCTACGAGGAATACTGCTCGACAAGGACATCATGAGGATAGCTGTTCCAAAGCTGGCTTGTGGCCTGGATCAATTGGATTGGAGAATTCTCAGGAACATGCTGAAAGTTCTCTGCGAACACACTGGAATAGAGATCCTGGTATGCGACCACAATCCTCAAGCTACAGAAAAGTTTAAAAAGACTGTAGAATGTTACTTCCATCGAACATCACAGTGCTTACGGGGATCACAATGTCGATATCGTCTTGATCTAGGACAGTTTCGAGGCGAAACATCCTTAAGGAGGGGGCAGTGTAACGGGCCAGTACGAGCCTGAACAAAAAGCGCGCGACGATGACTCATCGTTCTAAAAAGCTTCTAGTGCTATTCTAGGGTAGAAGCATCGAGAACAGTCTGGATTACCAACACAGCAGATATATAAATGCGCTGGCCTACCCAGTGGGGCATTCGATTCCGACACGCTGTTCTGGAAGTATCGAATATAGTGGAAATAAATAAAACGTTTGCGTAGTGAATATAAATAGTGTAGGTGGAGGGCTGTTACCTTCAAGCAACGTTCTTGAGAAATTTTTTTCCGATAATTATTATTTTCATTCACATACTGTGAAAATGACATTTTCAAATAATAAATAATCGTGACATGATTGGTTACTTATACACACGTGATCAGAAATGCAGGTATTTGATTGGATATTTTGTTAACTAAAAAATTTGCTATGAAATTGCAGGGGCTCGTGCCCATGGGCGCGTTCAGCCGAACCCAGCAGCTAGATCGCTAATCTAGCGATCACAGCTGAACGTATTGCTATGTAACCGCTAGATTTTAGCAGCTAGACTAGCGACCTAGCGAAATAAATTTGCGATAGATGAGTTAGCGAACTTTCTAGAACTGTTTAATGTATAAAAATTAATTTGTAATATGATCAATATTAACCATGTCTGCAATAAAACTATAAAAATAATTTAAAATGTAGTGAAATATATGAAGAATTATTACTTATCAATTTTAAAATACTGTTTTGGTTTTGTATATTATCAGAATTTGAGGTTAATTTCACCTAACTTGACTGACAGTACCAGCAAAATTCCGTTCATGTTCATACTACTTTTCATCTGCTAGAATCTATCAGTAGCAAACGCTAGCTAGCCGCTAGGTTCGGCTGAACGTGCCCATTTAGTGAGGTAGGAGACTCACTATCATTATTTCCATTGTATGTATTATTTGCCCAAATAATGAGCATCCAGTAAATATCCAATAAAGAATAGGCTCAGGACGATTACAATCTATAAATGTGTAAATAGTAGTATCATAGTGAAGCAGACATATTGCGTGCATGACAATATGGTTCGTTGCGTGTGCGTTACAGTCCGATGCGCCCTGCCGATAACAGTTCCTTTTGGTTCTGCTTCATTCAATCCGCTGTTAATTAGGCGAGTTGGCAGTGTTATGCCTTTACTGATTGATTCTTCATGAATCAAACAATTTTCTTTAATTACTGTACTGTGGGTGGTGCCCAATACTGATCTTAATGTAACAGAAAGAATACATTATAACTGTGTATTGGCTGCATTTTTCTCAAAAAGAAAATTAGAAAAATCCTGAGAGTAGTAAATATTGTTAATCAAATTAGAAGATAGTTAATGGTCCAATTCACTCTTAATCGGTTATTAAAACTATATTGATATATAAAGTATAATAACATAAAAGAAGATGGACGAATCAATTTTGTTGTTCTTAATCTGTCTGTGCGTTCCTTAAAGGAACATGGGGCACCAAGTGGTATTTCATTTGCCGGCCTTGTTGTGCAATTTCCTCTTTATATAGATACTAGAACTTATTTTTTATATAAATTTGTTTTGTTTATTCCCTATTGTTAGTTTTTTATAATAGTAATTAGAATTCTATCGAGTTTACTCCAAATTGAAACTGTTTGAATAAGGCACTATATTATCGGGTCATTTATCTATTTTTGGGCACTGTTTACAGCAAATTGAATTTCGCGGCTGTTGTGGTAGCGGCATCGAAATCCAAAATGATTGTTTTACCCTATTTTGACAATTGAGAATTGACATCATCTTTTTAAAACTAATTGATTTATTTATCAAATGTCAATCCCATAGCCACTTTCTATTATATAATAAAACTGTTTAAAATTTGTAATTACATACTTTTTACGGTTGCACTAAAAATAATGTGTACACCTTATCCACGAAATCCTTTAGCGCCCTCGAGATTGTCCTGCCTCGGCCGCAAGTGGCCTCGACAACAATTTTTCTCTCGATATGTTAAAGAGATTTCGCGGCCTTAGTATACGAGTATAAATAACAATTTTGTGCAACCGGACGCGAAATAAGCATTACGCAGCCGCAATATAGATCGCGAAATTGAATTTCACGGCTGTTGTCATGGTAACGGCTACAAGATCCAAAATGATTGTTTTTTAACCTAAATCGCGTAAGTTGTTAATGGTAACGGGCGCGAAAAAACAATCATTTTGACACTTGAGATGAGAATTGACATTATTTTTTCAAAACTAATTATTAAATAAATAAATAAATATATCATCACGCCTTTTACCCATTAAGGGTGTGGCACTCTGCTTAGATCTCGGTAAGTGATATATTTGTACATATGAAGTGCGGTTACCAGCCGTCAAGTCATAGCCCCCAAAGATGTTAGTGGAGGGGGAACCACAGGGGTAAATTTAAATTTGTAACTGTCAGCAGTGGGATTCGAACTGAGGATCTCACGATCCACAGTCCGACACGTTACCACGGAGCTATTTACCCCATAACTAATTATTTTGTTTATTAAATGTCAATCCCATAGCCATTTTCTATTTACAATAAAACTGTTTAAAATTTGTAATTGAAATTTTCTACAGTTTCACAAAAAATAGTGTGTACACCTTGTCCGCGAAATCCTTTATCTCCCTCGAGCTTGTCCTGCCTCGGCCGCAAGCGGCATTGCGACAATTTTTCTCTCGGTACGCTAACGGGTGATTTCGCGGCCTTGGTATACAAATATAATATAATATAATACCTTTGAGGCCCAGTGAATTTGGTCAATGTTGTCTATATGTCTATTTATATTAGTTTCTATGAGAACAAACAAATAACTTAAACATATTTTCATTTTCTACATGACGTATAGAGGAAATCAAATCACAAACCCCATTATGTAAAATTCTACTTTTACGATACAAAAAATATTTCACTACTTCCGATTCTGTTATGTAAAACAGAAAACCTGAATACACACATGTAGTATTTAAATTATAATATTACGGATAACGTAGTCTAGTTCGAGTGTAAATTTTTAGAATGCGTGTTTCCGATTTCTAATTAAGTTGATTATAAATATTAATTTACAGGTAAAAGTTGTAACACTCTCTGTAATAACTAACGTGCGTACCTAAATATGTAAAATTATATATAGTACACACATAATTATATGTATTTAACTAAACTGTACTATTTGTGAACTATACTATTTAAAGATAAATAATCTTCATTCCTGCACCATAACTTGTTTGAAACAAAGTAACATTATTATAATGAATAAAATTTGAACTTGCTAAATATTCTATATATTTTTGTACAAGGTTTCATAACAATATATCCATTTTTATAGAACTGGAACTGGTTTGGAGTAAAAAATGTTTAAAAAATACATTGTATATTGTTAAATTTAATGTTTTTAAATCTGGTGTGGGCACCACACTACTGCCTTATACATATAAAACGAAATGAACACCTATTACTTGTTCCTTACGTATGACTTTATTTTGATACTTATTATAGATGATAAACCTGTTTTATTTTTTCTTCTCTTAAATATATTTTATTTTAAAATAGGTATTAATTAATATCTAGTCTTTAAAACGTTCTAACTGATAATACAAATATTGCTTTTATAATATTTTAAATGAGACATATTTTTGATACTTCACAATTATTTAACACGTTTGACACATATATGTTGAAAATGTTTTAGTTTCGTTCCCATTGTAACTATGATTTTTGAAATATATTATTAAATACATAAATTAGTTTTTCTCAAAATTAGAAGCATGTACAAGAAAAATGCAAATATCAATTTATATTTCAAATATTTTTGCTAACATCTTTTATTTAAATTTTTTCACAGCTGATTCTATTTTTGAAAAAAATTGATATTATTGATTTGTGTGTTCAGTAAACTTCCGCTTCTGGTTTTTCAATTTCATTCAAAATCAACTCAGCTCTTCATATTTTCATGAAACTTATAAATTCCAAGTTTCGTTTACATGCCTTGTCTCGTTCATGAGATATTGTACACACGGACATCCATCCTCACGCACAGACATCATTGAGAAATTGGTCTTAATTGATTCAGTGGACGTCAAAATATGTATTTTTGCAAAAATCTCGTCGATGATTTTTTTCATGTTTCCAATACTTCCTTATACTTTGTACAAGAAAGTAAAAATAGTTTTTCATTTATAAATAATCGTCGAAAAAAGGACTTCACTGGGATCTCAAGAACTATAAGAGCTATAACTACGGTTAAATTAGACAAAAGGTGCCACACTAGTAGACCAGTTGATTTAGGTAGACACAGGTCACTTGATTTTGACCCAAAAACATATTTTCGTGATTTTTTCATTTTTAAATAATTTCTAAATTAACGTATATTGCGAAAAATGTGTCAAATAAAAAAGATACATATTTTTACTTTCTAATCAGTAGCGTAGAAAATATTATTTCTGTGATTCATATTGAAGATATGATCCAATCTTATAATTACCTCCCGCATAATGTTTTAAATTGTTATTGTAATATTTTCCCCATGGCTACATTCCCATGCATCTGTAGTCATGTATCCGTGAGGCGTGATTTACATACGTAAAAATTTTGCTCGTATAACCTATGAAAAGAAATGAAATCTAAATAGTTATTTACGATACAAGTACGTAAAGCTAGGCTATAGTAACGAATGACTGAGTGATTAAAGACGCTTTACGTATGTGTATCGTACAAGATTTTATCTACGATATAATGAAAAATCTCAATAAATATTTAAAAAATATTTTTATTTATGAAGTAGGATCACAATATTAAATGAGAAGTTTGCCATAGCAACAAAACATTGTAAAATTTGGCGTATTTAAAAATTTTAATCACTCGTTGCTCGGCAGCCCGTGACTAATGGGTTCGTGTTATTAAACAACCGTTTTACAAACTTGAAACTAACAGTTAAACATCAATTTTTCACACTATCGTAGATTATATGTAATTTGACACGTCAATTAAATACAACGACTCCATCACTAACACAGATCTCAGAGAGAAAATTTAAAAACTAGCGTTGGCATTGAAAAAGTCTAATCGAAAATCGTAGTTTCGCACCTACACGCAAATTATGGGTAGGTACGAACTACGAAGTATTTACACAGTATAAAGACGGGTGTTACAGGGTGCTAGTAATAATTCGTTAAGAAAAATTAAAGCAAACGATCAAAATAAATATCATAGTTATCTAAGAATGACGTCTCAGATTATTTTATCATAACCACATTTCAACAATACAGCATAGTATATATATTTATGATCTGTGCTGTGCAATACAGGGTGGTGCCTCGAACAACGCAGCATATGGATTTCAAAATGTAAATTTTTAGTGTGCAATTATTTGCTCCCCTAATTATTTTGGAACAAAAGCTTATTAAGATTTTATCTAAAGAAAAAAAATCTGCATCTATTGATACCATTGATCATAAATTTCCATTATTCGAAATAGAGCAAAAGCGGGCTAAATAAAACCTGGGCGATCGAGTAACAATAAAATGTTCTTAAACTGTTAGTACTCAGAAGTTGTTACAAGATTTTCATGGGTGTAGAATTGAAATGTGGAACATAAGGATTTCAATGCAATTTTTTTGATATTGTTGCAAATTTTTACTTACTCATTTTATAGCAAAAGTGTAAATACAAAAGTTAATCAGAATTTAAAAATACATGCAATAAAGCCCATTTGGTTACCTAAATATTAGTATTTCACAATATATCAATCAAATTAAAATTATTATTTATAAGAAAATAATTATAACACGGCCGTGAAAAATTAGACAAACACGAAAAATATTTGACATTTCCATATCATTACAATCTTCTATGAAATTTCCACAGGAAATAATGCAACAATGTAATGTATAAATCTAAATCTGTTTTCCGAAATGTCAAATATTTTTAGTTTTTGTTTGATTTTCCATGGCTGTCACAATTTTCCTTATAAATATTGATTTTAATTTGATTGATTTGTCGCAAAATACTAATATTTTGGTAACCAAATAGCCCTTATGTGGGCATGTATTTTTAAATTCTGAACAACTTTTGTATTGACACTTTTTCTGTAAAGTGAATAGGTAAAATTTGACAGCAATATCAAAAAAATTGCATTGGAATCCCTATGTTCCACATTTCAATTCTACACCCATATGAATCTTTGTGACCACTTCTGCCAGGCACACGGTGATTTTTGTTATGATCGCTGTAAGTACTAACAGTTTAAAAACATGTTATTCTGTTACTCGATCGGCCAAATTTTTTACAGTCCGCTCTTGACTAGAAGAGGATAAAATCGTTTAAACATATTATTAAATGCCTTAGATATATTAAAATACTCAATACAAGAAAAAGTAGAAATGATTAAATGGTTTTATGCCAGAAATCAAAACTAACCAATAGCTGATTACAACAATGTAATTTGGCAAATGGAGTAATAGGGCAAATGGTAGCGCGCTTGTTTTTTATTTATTGTTTTGACTATAGCATGGCGTCTTTGATTTTAGTAAAACTGTTAAATTAAATTTCTTCGATTTCTCCTCTTTCGGGCAATAAAAATTTATAAACAGTGGTATCAATAGATGTAAATTTTTTTTCTCTAGATAAAATCTAAATAAACTCTTCCTTTAAAATAATTAAGGGAGCAAATAATTGCACACTAAGAATTATCATAGAAATCCCTATGCTGCGTTGTCTGAGGCACCACCCTCTATATCCATCGTCAGGGAGTTAATAAATGCAGTCTACATGCACGATCAGCTTTCAAAACCAAATTAAATGCTGCTTCTTGTTGTTGCAAACATATAAATTTTTGTTCCTGTACGCATGTGTCAATTGTCAACTCATCCGTATCCGTGAAAAGTTAAAATTAACCAATTTTCGTACGTTGCGTTTTTGTAACGGATCCGTTGTATCAATTATTTGATTTCATTGGTTACACGCCAGCACGTATACGTGATCCGATCACGGATGCATGGGGGCAGTTTAAAGGTCTATTCACACATATCAGTGACGTGTCAGTGCCGTGTCAGTTCAGTGTCTGTGTCAGTGAAAAATAAAATATCGTTGCATATAGTTTAGCTTAAACTGTTCACACTAGCCCGACACAGTGCCGTATTTTTGCGTTCAGTTCAGTGCAGTATCCGCTTCGTGAAATTATATATCGTTGCCAACGATATTTTTACTATTTCACTGACGTATTGTACGCAGTCGTGCAGCTTACTTGTTAATTTTTTTGTGAATAAAATGATTAATTTTGTGTCTGTAAGCTAAAATAATTACTGACAACTGATGAAACTGTACGGATATGTGTGAATAGTAGCCACTGATATATCACTGATGTTACTGAGACTGAACTGATACGGTACTGATATGTGTGAATAGACCTTAAAGTTCGACCGTAGTCATTTGGCTAACTGATAAAATTTTATAAATAAATTCATATTTTGCTGGTTATTTATGATAAATTATGACATTAATAAACATTTCAATCAAATATTTAGAGGGGACTATGTTTCATCATGTGTCCCTAGGCCCATTTGTCGTTTATTTTCATAAACAAAAACGAACATTTCAGAATTTGTCCTTGAACATGTTTTAGTATTTAATAATATGTATACAGGATGAGTCATCGAAATGCCCGTCTTCGATATCTCCCTTGTCGTTAGAAATACGGCATGAATTTAATAACAAAATTTATTCGACTACTAAAGGAGCATAACGTAAAATTATTTTCACATATACAGGCTGTAACGTAACGGCTAGACGAGAATTGTTTGTCTTTTTTTAAATGGAACACCCTATATATTTTTATATATTTTGAATTGTATTTCATTCACCTATACAGACATATGAATTTTGTTTTAGTTTTCCGCGGCGTTGTCAAGTTTTTCCGTTTTTTCTCTAAAAAAGACCGAATACACGCATTGCTTTGTGAAGGCGTACTGAAGTTATTTTAATAGTAAAATTTAAGAATTATGTTTTCTGCGCAACTGTAACTATACTCTATGTTTTGACATACTTTCTTTTAAATGTAATTATACAGGGTGTTCAATAAAGCGAATTAAACTTACTCCACTTTAAATGATTATAACTCGCCATTTTCAAATGGAACACCCTATATTTTATTATTCTGTTGTATGCCATTTTGTATTTCCTTCAATTATTATTAAGGGTATCCTATGTCTAAAACCTATAATTTCGGAGTTTTTTGCCATTTTTCACTAAATTAATTTATTGAATTAAAAATTAAATCTAGTATACCATGGAAATTATTTCCTTTATAATTGCCATTCTTATGCAAACATATTTGCAGACAGTTTTTAAATGAGTAATTTACTCTTCGCAGTATATTTGCGTTGACAGTTCAAAAGAGTTACGAATTGGCTCCATCATATCTTCTCGTGTAGTAGGTGCTGTCTGATAAACCGATAAACAAAAAATTATGTAAGTTTGTAAGATCCGAAAATCTTGGAGGCCAATTACTAATCCATCTTTTAAGAAATTCTTCATTGAAATAATGCCTAACCTGAAGACTGTTGTGAGCTGGTGCACCATCGTGTTGGACACACAATCTCCGGATAATATTGAGAGGTTTTTTCTAAATCGTTTAGAGGATGAGTTTGTAAAATTTAACAATAATTTTGTCCGTTAATACTCGTATTATTATCAAAAAAGTATGATGCAAATTCGTAACTGATTTGGAATTGTCGACGCAAGCGAAGAGTAAATTACTCATTTATAAACCGTCTGCAAATATGTTTCCGTAAGAATTGCGGTTATATTGAAAAAATTTGGTAAATTAAAACAAAACAATAAATTTAAAAAAATCATATCCATGGTATACTAGATTTAATTTTTAATTGAATAAATTAATTTAGTGAAAAATGGTAAAAATCTCCGAAATTATTGGTTTTAGGCATAGGATACCCTTAATAATAATTGAAGGTAATACAAAATGGCATACAACAGAATAATAAAATATAGGGTGTTCCATTTGAAAATGGCGAGTTATAATCATTTGAATTGGAGTAAGTTCGATTCGCTTTATTGAACACCCTGTATAATTACATTTAAAAGAAAGTATGTCAAAACATAGAGTATAGTAGCAGTTGCGCAGAAAACAAAATTCTTAAATTTTACTATTAAAATAACTTCAGTACGCCTTCACAAAGCAATGCGTGTATTCGGCCTTTTTTAGAGAAAAAACGGAAAAACTTGACAACGCCGCGGAAAACTAAAACAAAATTCATATGTCTGTATAGGTGAATGAAATACAATTCAAAATATATAAAAATATATAGGGTGTTCCATTTAAAAAAAGACAAACAATTCTCGTCTAGCCGCTACGTTACACCCTGTATATGTGAAAATAATTTTACGTTATGCTCCTTTAGTAGTCGAATAAATTTTGTTATTAAATTCATGCCGTATTTCTAACGACAAGGGAGATATCGAAGACGGGCATTTCGATGACTCACCCTGTATAATAAATACCGAATGGTCCATCGGACTGCATTTTTATATTATGCGATTATTTTAAATATTATCGAAAATTTTAACTTATATAAATTGAAATGCCCATATTCATATCTGCAGTATAAGTTTTTCTACCGGATGTCCCATATTCAAGCAATGATATGCAACTTTATATTTTTTAATGGAACATTCTATATATTTTTGCAAAATTTTAAAATTTTTTTGTTTCTCTTTAAAACTGTTCTTATACATTATAGGCGATTTCGACTGGCACCGGTTAGTACTTGGTCGCAAGAATGGTTAGTAAATAGACTAGCCAATTGATTTCGACTGACACTTATATGACGTCAAATGTAAACAGTGACAGTTTTGGTATGTCCAATCAGTAACATGCTCGAGAGCTCGGTTTGTCCAACGGTTACTATTCTGATTGGCTGAATTTCACTTATTATGATTTCAAACTAGTATGCTGTCATGTTTTTCATGTTTTCTGTCAAATTTGATAAATATCGAAATCTACCGCACGTTTTCAGTAACCGTTCGGTCAGTGTAACATCATTGTTTGAAACTAACAAAACCAAATCGTCTTATAATAAACACACACAGAAAGTATGCCATGAATTATGTATGAATGATTAAACAATTAGATTAGTTGCAATTATTTAATCAAGATATAAATTATTGTTTTGATTTTCACTTAGTTCAATAATTTTTCGAAAATATAATATATTTATATTGCTTTATGAATTTATTTGTTGTTTTTATATATTAATAAAAACCTGAATAAATTCTGAGCTGATCATTTTAGCACTATAATAAGTGAGAACTGTTTTAAAGAAAACCAAAGGTCAGTAAAATTTAAAAAAATCATTATATTCCACTTAAAAATATAAAGTTGCATATCATTGCGTAAAAATTTACACCCGCTAGAAAAACTTTCTTGTGTACGTGTGCATTTTAATTAAATATCCGCAATATTTAAAATAATAGAGTAAAATAAAAAATACAGATCGATGGACCACCGGGTATATTATACCAACACAACATTTACCCATTTTGGATATGACACTCCAATTTCCCAGATCATAATAAGTGCGTGAATGCTATATTTTACCTGTGAAGTATGCGGTTACACGTTTTCAAATCATGTCCCACTAAGATATTAGTCGTACATAGTTATTAAAGGTGGCGCCTGTTTGTTGTGGGAATGATTCTGAGGATGTAATCTTTATTGGATAAAAATATAAAAAATTTAATTAAAAGAATCTATTACTGTTTTCTTGAAAAGAAATATAAATAACGTAGGTAATATATCTCAATATTAACCGTATTCATATCTTGGTACAGATTATATTTTATTTTCAATATTTATATGCAGTAAATGCACTGGTATTTATGCTAAAATAAATTAAAGGTTAAAAAGTACATATGCTAACATACCGTAGAAATTGTTTCTTGTCGGATAAGTGATCCTGCTGCTCAGTTCCGGGAATACATCCGGAAGCACGGGTTCCGGAGGAGACCAATTGTTGAACCACGAACTAAATTCTGACACTGCCATTGTAAGTCACTCACTAACACTCTTGATGCAACTCTTTTACAAGCATTACTCGTGAAATAATCTTTTAATTGTACAATAATACCCAGTATAGTGTATATCAGAAAAAAAATCAGTATTTTTTCTACACAAAAATGTCTAAATTCGCAATTAAAATTCTTTGCCAATAAACTTTCACTATTATCAGTTTAAATTTGGAAGTATTTATGTTTAAATTAGTCGCTTTTTGCAAAGATAAAAATCACTGTTGTGTAATTTATCCGTTGCTTTTTAACCTGTAAAATACTCTTTGATAAGTGCACCGTTAAATTAAATATTAATTATCATACGGAGTACGTAACATTGAGAAAAATTATATGTAGGTGTCTTAAATAGAGCAAGTTTTATGCGTGAAAAGTAAAATTATACGTCAACATGATGAATGTTTGAAATGTTTTTGAAAGTATCTTTCAAAGTATTTCAAGTAGAAAACGGATATTATAAGATTTTGAAATAAATAGCTGCACTACCGATCACATTCTCATGATTTCATTCGAAGTTACTGCCTAGGGAAACTTTTTAATTAATGCAAGTTTTTGCTTTTTATTTTTATTTATAGATGCGTGTGCGTGCTTAGTTTACTTTCTTTTATTATCAGCTTGAAAATCTGGAACAATTTTTATTTACCATATGATAGACTTTTTTTTACTAAAATATTAATATTTTTTTGTCGTATTTAACAGTATTTACGTGTATATTGCCTGCCAAATTATCTTAGAGAAAAATGGTTCAAACAAAATTCATTTACTATGGTTTGTAACTGCAGAAATTAAATATGAAAATAAACAAAATCATATTAACCACGGAGGCTTATTTACTATTAGAAAATTATGGATGATGCAATTATATTTCTAGAGTTTTGTCAATTGATCTTGTATTCCAATACCGTTAATGTTTTAATTTTGGTATTAGTAATTAATTTTACGTTATACCAGGAGTCTATTTACTCCCGTGTACATATATTGTTAATATAATTTCTCATGAAGCATTCCCAAAAAAGTTTTTGTTTTACGATGCAATGGACTACTATAAGGATGTATAAAAATCCAACATGCTGGAATTATCAATTTGTAAATAATTATGAAACTAAATTGCATGTTCAAGAAGTTTTGTGCCCCTTGCTAATTGATTATATGACTATAGCTGATTTTAAAGAATATAAATAAATAAATATATCTCATAATAATAATAAAAACTACATACAATCTTTAATTTTATAGAATTTTCAATTTGAAATCAAATATATTGTAAGTTGCGGCATTGACATGACGCCAAATTGGTAGAGCATACATTGAAGTAGGCCATACCGACCTTTTGATATACATAATTTCGAATGGAACTATATTTTCCTGGATAACAAATGTTTATATCATAATAAGAAAGCATATGAATTTACCTACTTCTAATTATATAATATATATACAATTACTAGATATGATATTTGCATCATTCATGTTATGAGTTATGACACCACGTATCCCATCTTTTAATTTTTAATAATTAATTTATCGTAAACATAACTAATATAGAGATTCAAAGAGCAGAATCCTATGTAAAAAAATGAAAAAATGGTCAGACCCCATTCAACAATATGAATAGAAAATTATTTATTTCAACATTTTGATTCTTTGTCTCTTTATGATTAAACGTCAATATCCTGGAGAATTGCAACTTTGTTTCGTTTTGTTAAAGTGCGTAAGGTTTCACTTTCAATTATTACTGTTCATTAAATATACTAATTACAAAAAGATGACATGAAATTTTAATTAAATAATTGGCCCTTTTATTTTGCACATGAGTTGATATGATGCAGGAAATAAAATACGGAAAATATTTCAATTACTACAAGAAATATATAAATGTGTAAATAGAATTAGATTGCTTCAGTTTTCATAATTAATTAGTTATAATATTATTAACTCTAAAATCATTTATGTTGCTTTTTCCAATATAAGTCCGGTTTTAAGCTTAGTTTTATTATTATATTATAGGAGTAAGATTTATAATATAGTTAATACATTAATAATATTGTGTATAAAAAGGAAGAAATCATTTGTAACTAGAAATTAGAAAAGCATAAAATTTTAATTTATCATATATCTTCGACCTATGGATTTATTACGAAAATCTTTACATTACATTAGTTAAATCATGTCCTTTGTCTCCATGTAGTATATTTAAATAAAAGTAATGGAATTATTTAACGATTAAACCTATAGCTGTAGTAGTATATACAATAAATGTTAATACAAGTTTCATTCCTCAAGTTAGTTTTGCTTTTATTTATTGCAGTTAGCACTGATTTTCTCTACAGGAACTAGAATTGCACGCATAGTCACACATTCTATATATGTAATTTCAAATTTCTAAACAACTGTTTTCTAAAGGTACAAATAAGTAGTTACATGTCTAAACTGCAAAAAAAAAATTAGAGTATGAGGAAGGTACATAAGACTCTAATTAAAATGGTTTTAATTGATACACGTTGTATGTTTTTTATACAGGTTTTCACTACTTACTAATTAATTTTCATTTTATACAATAAACGGAACTATCCTCGAAAGAATAGTAATCAAATTTGTACCTTTAAATAAATACATGAAAATGTGTAAAATAGACCAGTGATGTCATCGCACTATATTATATGTATTATTTCTACGGGTACTGTTAAACAACAAAAATGTAGCAAAGTTAAAAATCTTGTTATATTAGTAATATTTATAAATGGCAAACAGCAAAAATATAGAGGATGAAAAGATCTTGAATTAAAGTCACAATGTTTATTTGTTTTAATATAGTGAAAACATCCTATTTATTTTCGAAAAATTTCAAAAACCTTTTGTATCTCTTTAAAACAGTTTTTTTTTTTTTGTAAAGCAGTCTTCTGAGCTTATATGCCGCCTCGGTACCTCGCTTTCGGTGGTGTGAAAATGGCACGCAGTGTCCACCACTGGTAATAGGTTTTCGCAAAACGGTCACCCATCCAATTATTGACCGCGAACAGTGCTGCTTAACTTGCATTATCGAGTGAACTGATATTAACGCTCCCTGCCATTGTCGTTGCTTTAAAACAGTTATTATTCATTATACTCCTAAATTATTAGTACAGAAACTATTCATGTTTTTATTTATAAATTATCATACACAGAAAATATGCCATGAACTATATGTATGAATGTTTAAACAATTAGATTAGTTGCTGTCAGATATTTAATAATAATTATTTGTTTTTTTTTACTTAGTTTTCAACTCCTCGTTGTTATATTTTATTTAGTTTGTTGTATTCATGTTGAATACAAGACATTCAAACATCTTTTATAATTTTACTAGTGGACCCGGCAGGCGTTATCCTGCCATCTATCTATCAAAATATATACGAGTATCTTGAAATAAAATTATTCAGTATGAATGAAATTCTTCTCCTCCTGAACGGCTTGACCGATTTTAGTGAAATTTTCTTTTTGTACTTATGGAGTTACGTTATGAATATAAAACAGGAAAATAAAAACAAATAATTTTTGGATCTCGAGAACAACGTCACCTACCGGGTCTAAATGTAGCTAAGAAACACCCAGGTGACACTGTGAGTACAAAAAAAAAATGGTCAATCCGTTTAGGAAGAGAAACACACGCACACCGGAATTATATATTTAAAGATTCATTACATTAATTTTCGTGGCATACTGTCTGTGTGTGATTCTTTATTAATAAAACATGAATACTTTCTACAGGGTGTTGACCGCGACCCCGGAACATAGGACTTTAACATGTAAAATCATAATTTCGTAATTTCCTGCTTAACAAATTATATTAGACAAAAAAGGTTCAAATAAAGATGAGAGATCATAAAATTCTACATCAGAATCAATAAACAGAATTAAATTTACATGCCCCATAACGCCAGAAATTAAATATGAAAATATTAAAAATTAGCTCAAAAATCAGGTTAGCCTTGGAAATGAAACAAAATTCCTAAAAAAAATAGTCAATTATGCAATTTATAATAATAATTAATAAAAAATACAATTTTCATTTCCAATAGAATACAATTTTGTTTCATTTCCAAGGCTAACCCGATTTTTGAGCTAATTTTTAATATTTTCATATTTAATTTCTGGCGTTATGGGGCATGTAAATTTAATTCTGTATATTGATTCTGATGTAGAATTTTATGATCTCTCAACTTTATTTGAAACTTTTTTGTCTAATATAATTTGTTAAGCAGGAAATTACGAAAGTATGATTTTACATGTTAAAGTCCTATGTTCCGGGGTCGCGGTCAACACCCTGTATACTGTTTATTTTAGGACTTTAAGAATTTTTCGAAACAAAAAAAAAAGATCCTTCAATTTCATTATAAATTTAAAGGGTGTTCCATTTAAAAATATAATGTTATATATCATTGCGCGGAAATGGATTACCCGGTAGAAAAATTTATACTGCACATAAGTGGGAACTTAATTCAAAATAAACTTTGTTTAGAAAATATGTTGGTAAAATTTCGAATAATCGAGAAAAAAAATACAGACCAATGAACCACCCGGTAGGGTGCAGAAAAAGGACCTTAATTTCAGTACAATTTCAATTTACTTCACTTCCAAACTAGAGAAGTTGCTTCGCCGGATCAAATATAACCATAATCTTTCATCCCCAATATTTCTTTGTCATTTGTATATGTTATTAATTAAGAGTTTCTTGAATGTAACAAATTAGGAAGGAGCTATATAATTGACACTTCGTATATCCGTTTAGTTTAATTTTAAATATCTTGACTGTGATTGCAAATCAAAACTTGAAATATTTATTCATAAAATGACTAGAATAAATATAAAAAAATTTCCTATATTAATTTGAATGATAATGCAGACAAATCCAAATCAACCACTTGATAATATATCGCAGCACACACTCACATTCACTACTGCACTCTAACCTAACAATCGAACTGATCACTTGAAGTCCTATTACTTCGTGATGTAAATGTGAACTACTAAATATCAACTGCAAGTAGCCTCACGCTACTAAGTATCTTATGATCTGCAACTGACAGTGAAAGCCTACTGACTTTACAATACGCATGAAATTTTCTCTTTTTGTATGGGTTACGACTTTGGCTAAAAAAGATCCCCCCCTCTGTTTCGCTGTAGTCTATCAAATCCGTGGCATTTATTGATAGACTTGAATTTGTTGAGTGCTTAATTATGACATTATGAAAGTGGCCCCAGAGAAATATGTTAACCTGTGATAATGGTGTCTACTCACTGTTATAGGTTATTGAGGTTCAATGTTACTTATTGATTTACTACTATGTAAAATAGAAAGCGATCTTAATTACGCAACAGATAACCTAATGGTCATGAAGAAATTGAAACCACCACATTTACTTTTGTGCTTACTTCAAATATTCGCTGAAGTATTTCTTTCCCTCAATCCGTTTTGACCATTTTTTCAATGACGTCTACTTGTGTAAGTAGCCAATGAGCCAGAAAATTATAAGTTGTATCAATGTCACGGGACGGGAACTTGTCATCACACTTTAAGGATGTTTACTAATGTAGAAAAAATTCGAATGGTTACATGATACAACTCTAGTTATAGTTTGAGAAATGTTTTGATATATTTACTAATTTATTTATTATAATTACAATATTGACAACCTATATTGTATTTTTTCCGAAACACTACGGTGGTACGAATAACCGGAAACCATAGCTTGACAAATTAGTAAATATTACATCATATCTGAAACTCAATCTATTTTTAATAATATGTTTTTTGTGACTCCGTCCAAAAGTACTAAGTAGTTTCAAAATCGCCCAGAAATCGTTTGGTTCCTAGCCTAGGCCGGCAAAGACAAGGAGTTTTATAAAGTTAGGGTTGGCATCAACTCTGTCAATTTTGTGCGTTGGCTTTGTTCAGTGTTTGAGTGCAGAGGAATTTCTATAAATTTTAGAGCTAAATTATTAATTATAATTAAATTTTCAATTGCAGTGCACAACCAATAAATAAATAACAACTAAATAAATGTCTCCGAATTTTTTAAAGATAACAAATGAATTGTTTATATTTATAAATCTTTCGTATCCTTGTTTACGAATGATGTTACCAACATAAAGAATTCCTAGTATTTTATATTTGACAAATAAATCAAAATTCAATGTATGACAAATTCGACACGAAAAATAATGTTTATCCAACACAACTCAATATATGATCTATAACTATGGCGATTTTAAACAAGGAAAGTAACAGATTACCCGCTAGTGGGTATAATTTTGAGAAAAGTCACTAGTGAGTATTTTTTTAATTTATACACAACACCTTGGTAACTATCTACTTCGATTGACATTTTAATTTAAAAATTTTAAGCATGTGTCACTGTCAAATAATATTTCTTTTTTTAAATTTTGAATTTATTAAGAGGTGTTGGATAAAACGGAATTGGAATTATCCACTCTATAAAATTATCACACTCAGCCTTCGGCTTCGTGTGCTAAAATTTCTCTCGTGGGTAATTCCTTACTTTGCCCACTTGTTAAGTAAATAACTAGTGTCCACACGTCCAGGAACTGTTTTGTGAATGCTCCTAAATTGCAACCTTTGCCTTTGGCTCGACCTGTCAAAATGTAATCGCAGTAAACACACTCGCAAAAGTGCAGTTTCTGAACCTATTAAATGTTATATAAGCTAATATCTCAAAGTATTCCATGTCTTACATATTTGTCATCGTTATTATTAAACATTCAAATTAAGACATATGTACGCATGAGACAGTAATGTCGTGCCCACACGTGATTTTCACTATATTATAGGGTGCTATGTAAGGTCCTCTAAATCTGTTTTGACCATTATCTCAATGTCAATTGGGTAGATGGATTTGTGTCCGTATATTCAATAACTCTCGAACGAGAAAAGACTGAGAAATGAAACTTTACAAATTATATGTTTCATAACTATACGTAAAACTCGTTGATTTTGGTCAGGATTGTAAATCCGGAAGCGGGAATTTTCTGGACACATAAAACAATAAACTCAATTGATTTCAAATACTGAAACTGCAATGAAAAAAGTTTCAAACGCATTAATACTTGGAATAGGATAAATCAAAATCAAAATAAATAAATATATCATCACGTCTTTTACCCATTGTGGGTGTGGCACACTGCTTACGCAGATCTCGGTAAGTGATATATTTTTGCGTATGAAATGCAGTTACCGGCCGTCAAGTCATAGCCCCCAAAGTTGTTAGTGGAGGAGGAACGACAGGAGTAAATATAAATTGGCAACTATCAGTAGTGGAATTCGAACTGAGGATCTCACGATCCACAGCCCGATGCGTTACCATGGAGCTATTTACCGCATTTATTATACATTTCAATTGTATTTATTCATTTAACCTCGTTTGATGTTATTCAGTATTAAACCTGATCCTTCGCTTGATAATATAATTATGCACTGCGCCTTCATTTGTTTTTATTTTTAATTGTATGCGTGGGCAAAAAGGAAATGCAAGTATATATTTTTTAATGATTATGTTATCATGTTACTTTTATTTTCATGCTAATTTAATATTTTACATTATAATAAAATGCATAGATTTACACTTTCTATTGTTTAATAATATCGAATGTTAAGGTAAACGTCTTTTTTTATGTACGGTATTTGGATGGTGCATTCTCTATCACCAGTGCATGGAGTTTCTTCCTTCTAATTCTTTCTTTTTATGTAAATAAAATTAGCATATTATGTCATACACATAAATAGTTTAAATTATTGGTTATTTATGTAACTAGTATAAATATGAAATAGTCATATTTTTAACGGTTATAGACCCGTTTATAGAAAATCATGTTAAATTAATTAGTCAAATAAATTTTAAATGACAGGTATATTATTTACATATTCTTGAATATACACTGCTGGATAAAATAATTGCACCCACTTCGAAATTTCCAATTATTGTACAAAATAAGCATAATTTCGGTAAAGTTTTTAAATCTTTATAAGTAGTCTCTTATTGGACTTAAAAAAAATATTTAGAAAATAACTCAAAGCTTTTTATTTAATTGAAAAGTTCATTATATATTAAAAACAATATAATACACTGCAAATATTAAATAAGATTATAAAATTTCATTAACAAATGTAATTACTAGTTTTACTTTGTATGACCACATCTTACTTTAATAAAAACTTGTAATGTTCCTCTTATGCTTCGAATATAATTTTAATCGCGTTGTAAGGTAGGTCTATCCTTTTTCGTAGCATAATTTCCACTAGTTATAGTTCACTTTGAGTACGTAGAGTGGGTAAACGACATTTTAGCATACTATCAATTACATACAAAGAAAAATTTATACTTCATTCTAATGTCCGACCGAAACATGATTTTCAGCCGAAACCGTAACCGAATATTTGGCTCCTCTTCTAATTTCGGCCGAAACCGTAACCGAAACCAAAACTTATGTAATCAAGTTAAAATTTATTATACCTTTTTTCCGAGCTTTGCAACATTCAAAATTTTTCCTTTTCATAATGTCCACTCCATTTATCTACTGATCATTTTGTACACTAATTTTTTCTAATTAAATTTTTTTTAATTTCAATTTTATTTTATGATAGTATTTACATGTTTTATGTTTACATCACAATACATTTAAAATTTTATGTCGAGGGTGTGTTGTGTAGGCTTAGGGTTTGTTGGTTAAAGTGCATCGAAACGAGCTTACCTACAGATAACGTCAATAAAAAAGTGCAAGCGAAGCGAGCTTAAATACTGAAAATTTTTTGGTTAAAGAAATATCCAATCGGATCCCTGTATTTCTGATCACGTGTGCAAAAGTAACCAATCAGGTCACAATTACACTGATAATTTCCCCGGGAAATTATCACCTGTTGCTAAGTAACAGTCGTTGACAGCTGGTTGACAGTTAATTCAATATTTAATTTGTTTATTTCAAAATGTTATTTTCACGGTTAGAAAATGAAAATAATATTATTAATCGCAAAAAATTTTCTCACCGAATATCCCTCGACCATTGATAAATACTTATAATTTGATCACAACTACCTCAAGAACGTTGCTTGAAGGTAACAGCCCTCCGCCTGCGGCGTCGGGCGGTTACCAAGCAACGTTCTTTCGGTAACTGTGATAAAATTATTTCGAATTATCAATGGCCTAGGGATATTATAGCTGAAAAATGCTGATTGTAAATATCAAATTTTTGTTTGTTTTAAAAATATTTTTAAAAAAGTGGAAAAAAGGACTATATGAAAAGAAAATCTATTATTAGATTAGAATAAATAAATGTCTTCAATTTATTAGGAAATCACTTTATTTTTGGAATGCTATGTGGATAAAAAATATTAAGAAACTCATAAAACTACAACTTCTAACAATTTTTATTTATTTTATAAATAATATTTTCAATAAATATTTGTTATTAAAAGGTTCATTTATAATATAATCTATTCTCTCAAAATTTGTTTCGATAGTGCTCGACTCGAAACAAACTCTAGTTTCGGCCGAGCCGAAACTGGCCGAAACCGAAATCGAAATTTCGGTCGGTTTTTATTTTCTATTCAAAATTAGTTGAGAAAATATAAGTTGTGCAGCAGAATTTTATAACGTATTTACATCTCTCAGCAATTTGATCGTCCTCCGTCCTCTTTCTATACATTTTTCATTAAACATTAGTTCTATGATTCAAGTTTATCGAGCGAGAGTTACAAAGATTTTTGGTTTGTTAGTTAAAAGTGCAAGTGAAGCGCGCTTAATTTAATAATAATAATTTGTTTCTGTTTCTCATATCGCGGAGCATATGGCCGAAATTCCACCGGTTTCAATGACCAAATGTTTTATTTGCATTCGCGATGTTGCTGATGGTCAGTCAATAGACAACTGCGAGGCAGGTGGCTTATAGTGACATCCGAATCACTCGGACCCGGTATCCGTGGCCGTTTAGTAGAGCTACGAATTATAATTACTTTTATACTTTGTACCTACAGATAATTTGCTTTTGACAGTTGCATATACAAATAAATGAAAACAATTGCAATGAGAAAGAAATTAGTGGAAAATAAAGCTATAAGAAAAAGTTGTCTGCAGAAAAAAACTGTAAGGAAAATTTGTCAGTGGAGAAAATAACTACAGAAAAAATCCTGTGGAATAATTGGAATGAAAAAAGTGTCGTATAATCGTGCACTTTTACTAATCTTAATATTCGAATAAAATAAAATAAAGTTTTTACACAAAACTGAAAAATTTCAAAAATTATATTATTTTCTACCCATATGTTCAGGATCTAGGGAGGCGGCGCCCCCCTGAATTTATACGGAGGGGGTGGTATATTAGATATTCTATAAACAATATAAGATTATTTTGCTAAGAATATAAATTTGACAATTATTCTAAAATTTGTTAAGCGATTAATGATTTGACTATAGCTGTTAATATGACTTTAATTACATGCAAATATAATCCCGTTTTGTATTAAGAATCCATTCAGAATGACTCACTTTCTACACGCTCGTAGGAAAAATATTTAATGGTGTTAAATATTGGTTGTTAATGTTTTACTACTTAATTATCAATTGATTGACATTTTCCAACATTGCTAAAACTATAATTAGTTTAATTAAGTATATCTTAATTGGAGAAAGTTGCCAATAATAGGAATACCAGTAATATTTGAAAAATTTAAATTTCCTCTACATTGAAATAAATTTTCCCAATAAATTCTTTTTTCCTTTCTTAAGCATATTCTATAAGGAAGTATAATAATCATTAAATAGATTATTGCGGAAATACATGCTTTGCGGTTTATTGAATCCGCTTTGACTATTTTTTCAATGACATATGTATAAATGGATGCATTGTGACAGTTGTAAATCCATAATATGCTGTAACTAATAAACAACAACAATTAACTAAAAAACATGTCATAGTGATCTACATAAATTATAAAAATATAAAACATGCAATATTGATTACTACAGATGTATGTATGTAGGTATGTCTGTAACTCACCAACAAGAACAAGAGAGTAACAAAATTTTAGAATAATAAGTTCAATGCTAATACAAAGAAATGAGGTGACTTTCGTCACGTTTGCAAAAAGGAAAATAGATACTCAATACAATAAATTAAATTTATTTTGAATACAAAATCAGCTACGAAAAAGTTTCAAACAATAGTATATGCTATTTTTTCTTTAAACATGGTGTTAAATATTGGTTGTTAATGTTTTACTACTTAATTATCAATTGATTGACATTTTCCAACATTGCTAAAACTATAATTAGTTTAATTAAGTATATCTTAATTGGAGAAAGTTGCCAATAATAGGAATACCAGTAATATTTGAAAAATTTAAATTTCCTCTACATTGAAATAAATTTTCCCAATAAATTCTTTTTTCCTTTCTTAAGCATATTCTATAAGGAAGTATAATAATCATTAAATAGATTATTGCGGAAATACATGCTTTGCGGTTTATTGAATCCGCTTTGACTATTTTTTCAATGACATATGTATAAATGGATGCATTGTGACAGTTGTAAATCCATAATATGCTGTAACTAATAAACAACAACAATTAACTAAAAAACATGTCATAGTGATCTACATAAATTATAAAAATATAAAACATGCAATATTGATTACTACAGATGTATGTATGTAGGTATGTCTGTAACTCACCAACAAGAACAAGAGAGTAACAAAATTTTAGAATAATAAGTTCAATGCTAATACAAAGAAATGAGGTGACTTTCGTCACGTTTGCAAAAAGGAAAATAGATACTCAATACAATAAATTAAATTTATTTTGAATACAAAATCAGCTACGAAAAAGTTTCAAACAATAGTATATGCTATTTTTTCTTTAAACATAGAAATATGGATCATTCAAAAATGCTCAAAACTAAAAAAAAATATCCCGTCTTGTTGTCTTATTGCCATAAAATATGTTTTTTTTGTTTATTGTTTTATTCTTAACTGTCAATTTTTTTGATTACAACCTTACTATTTCTCATAATATTTTGTTGTGTCTGCCGCCGTAGCTAAAGTACCAAAGGGACATTTTTATGTCGGTGGCGAAAATTTGAACTTCTGATTGTTGAATACAAATACGTAACAATAACAACGTATTTTTATGACGTTTGAATAAAAAAGATCTTAGTAATAATATTTGGAACATAAAATATTATTTGTTATTACTATTATTATTTAAAAAAATGTTTTATCTAATAAAGATAGGCTTAATGATACATTTTGGAAAATGACATGTAATAAGTAGATATCATTATACTCAAGGGTAATACCACTAAAGGTGAATATTTTTTGTGTTTTTGCAAATTATTACGTCAAAATTTCGGGATTCAAAAGTTTTGGTTAAAAACACCACGAGGTCGAAGGTCGAGGGGTATTTGAGAAATTTTTGATGAGCGAAATTTGTAATAATTTGCTACTTAACACAAAAAAATTTCTGAAAAAATATTTACCTCGAGTAGTATTTAGATAGATTATTCAACAAGATTTTCATTAATTTTATTAATGGAACCACTTCCAAAACGTAAATTATCACACATTTTGCGAAAAAATTACACTGACATTCAAGTAAAAAGATATACTGCTGGTACCCGTATATTCAGTAGTTATACAACAAGAGGTTCGAAAATACACGAATATACAGTTGAGAGGACGAGATGTGTTTCCTAGGAAACACAACGACACCGTAGGTGGAGTTGTGTTTTGTAGGAAACACATATAGAAGTCAGATTTTGATAGAAGTCATTGGTCAAATTACATTATAAATGAGTCATCAGCGTTTTGAAAGTGATTCTTTTGCAGAAAATTGATTGAATAATTGAAGATATTATCCCTTTTGTTCTTTTAAAACGAAGAAATTAAACTATTCCTCATTGTGTTTACAATTATTAAAGATATTCGAGTATCGCACTTGAGCAAATACCCGATTATATGCACATATGCAAAATATTCACTGTTATTCGATTGACATTGGTCTAAATTCAAAAAATACTGTAACGTGATTGGTTGAAAATTTTCGCGGGAAATATTCTGTGAAATTAGGTAGGTACGTATAAAATAATTAAAGGATTTAGCGAGAAAATTCTAATAAAAACGTTAAAATCTATTTTGGACGATCGTCAATTATTAGGTTTGTTCGAACCTGCAGTTCTGAACTTAGTGAGCATGCGCATTGGTCTTGAAGCGTTCGAACCTTGCAGTTCCGTATTTACGAATTCTGAGAATTGTTAGTTCGGCGTTCGAACGGCAGGGAATTCGTAGTTCAAATTCTATTAGAACGGTTCTACCAGGTTTGGTTAGGTGGCAAGTATTTCAAATTCTCTCTAACATTTTTCATCTGTTTTCACAATTAGCAGAATTATAATCAAATCCATTCCTTTGCATTTCGTTGGAAATGATGTCCCACAGTACTCTCATCCAATTTATTGTATTTTAGTTTATTGATATTGTATTACTCAATAAGTACTTTGGTTACATTTACAGTCCACTCGGTATAAGTCTTTGGAATTGGGAAAAAAATGTGTATAAATAAAACTGAAAATATATAATAGAGCTAATGAAACAGTTTTACTTTTTACTTTTATCTTCTTCTTCATTGTTTTGTATCTCCATTTTAAATACTAAGTAATTAAAACGGTTCTCTAATTTTAAGGTTAGCAAATCATACGTCAAAATAATAGTTGTGATTACGTGTGATATTACATCGGTTAAGGTTATGATATCTGTGTAATACATTCGCATACATAATGCCGCGAAATTTGAATCGAGCTGTGCGTTCGAACATGTGCATACTAGAACTGTTCCGAATTTGCTGTCTTAGTTGCCATGCGCGGAACTTGCAATCCTGGAACAGTTCTGAACTTCGGGTTCGAACAAACCTAATTCCTACCTAGTTTAGTTTTAAATTACAGGTCTCAGAGAGTCAAAGAGGAGAGTTAAACAGAAATATTAAATATAAATTTTGAACAATCGTCTTTTAAATGAGAGCTGCAATAAAATATCGAAGCACGCCAAATGTTTTGTTTCTGAAAGTCAAAATTGTAATGCAACCATGCACTAGAATAATAGATACCAATACATTCTTGTTTCATTTTTCGAAGTTATCCGTTTTTCACACTCAAATTTATAGGTGCTGCATACAGGAGCGTATCAAAGAGACTTTTTACTTGCTGCAATGAATACTTTGCTAGGCGCTATTACTCAACCATGCACTACTCCTGTACTGATTATTTGGTTGACCTCTATTGAACATTGCTTATAAAAGATTTTCGTATCAAACTAACTGTCTAATACTGTTTTTTTAATCGATATGGAATATGTAAAGCTCCCCTCACCCCTCTTATATTAGTTCTGGCTACGCCCTTGGCTGTATATTTACTTCTAGTAAATCAAACATTCAACAGTGGAGTGTAATTTAAATTTGACATGATTTAAAGAATTATTACTTTCCATATTTATTTATAGGTAATAAACATTGATTTACACAGCACGATTTATTTGTAATGTCATAATATAAACACTGAGTTACTTAAATTAATATTTTCATTATATCTATGTATTTATTACTCCGGATTTTTAATATATGAAACTCGGCCGTTAAATGTTACTTATGCAATTTCCTGCTTCTCTAATCATTTTTGAGAAAAATGTTTCCAATCAAAGTTAAAAGATTTAATATCTCCATCTAAATCAGTGAACATCATTTTACTTAATTAAAAAATGAATGGCATTGAATTCAAGCAAAAAATTAATGTTATTCAAATAATCTAGTAATCAATTTATTTAATTTGTTAATAACAAAATTCAATTATAATATTAAAAATAAATCTAGTCTAGATCATAATATGCTCAAATAATAGTTATTTGTATTAAGGGTGCAAAATGCTGCATTGTAGCACGCGTATAAAGCACCCGTAATACACGCAATATTTTTTCCACAACTTCCTTAATATTCAAATAAAAGAGATTAATAATAATAATAATAAATATGTAAAATTATTCTATTTTTCATACTAACATATTGATACATTAAGACAGTGTGTTCCAAACTGTGGGGCGCGCCCCCCTAGGGGGGCGCGAGACTGTTGCAGGGGGGGCACGCAGCTGATTTTATAATGTTGAATTCTATTTTTTGTACTTTTGTAAGATTTCTTTTTATTACATTATATTATTATTTCTTAAAATAGATAATTATTTTTTATGTATTTTTATACATAATATTGTATATTATTTTGTAGCCCATTAAATAAATTACAATATCAGATGAGTGTTTATGAAATTGGATTGTTAGAAAAAATTAAGGGGGGCACAACAAATTTTTTTTCCAAAGAGGGGGCGCAGGTACAAAAAGTTTGGAAAGCACTGCATTAAGATGTTATTAAGCAACAAAAACACTCACCACGTAACTGTCAACATCAACATAGAAAATGAAATTCTGGTATAGCTTCAGCAAATAAATGATCGGACATTAATAAATATTAACTCGTATAATAACTGCAACATTACCTTAAATAAAAATTATATAAATAACAAGTTCACACTACCCTACTTATGGGACTATTTTTGTCTAATTACGGTTCTCGAGATCCCAATGCATTCGTATACCGTCAATGGGACACACGTATATTGTTATTACAGTAAAAACTTTTTTTTTTAAATCTTTTATTCAGTTGTTATTATATGCAGATAAATGTGAATGTAGCTAATAGTGTGTAAGATGCAAAAAACATAACTTTTTTCTGCTACTTATTGAATTTTTATACTACTACTAGAATTTGTTATGCACTTTCAAGTCATATATAAATTATTATTTTTTTTTTTCATTACAATGAGTCACATGTACTTTTCCTTGCAAAACACAAGAAGTATAAATGAATAATGACCTTCATTATTTATATTTTATATAGACTTTGAGCTTTGATGTAATAAAAAGTTCATTGAAATCAAGATCAAGAGCAAGTGATCTTTGATATTTTAAAAAATACATGTTTTATGTAAATAATCATTGAGACAGATGGAAAAGTTAAATCGAATAATTTCTAATGTTTTTAGACCAATGAATGGAGACAATAGCTTGCAAAAGGTCAAATAGTTCAAATTTTTTAATATGTTAAATAGGTCGGTCCCTTGATTATGAATTTAAATTTTTTACCTAACCCTAACCAACTAAAATTACGTGCAATTTTTGCTTTTTGTCGATTATCTCTTAAATGGTTAATATTTGTAAAAAACTGTTATACACGAAAAAGTAGATCCTGAAATTTTCTATAGATTTTTTAAAATGATTTTGTGTAAGTGCTGAAGATTTCATGAAAATCGGGAAATAATAAAACTAATATTTTCAGTCTATTGCAATCAAGGCATAAATTTTGTGTGATTACACAAAAACGGATGTCATTTTTTAAAGGACTCAAACCTCGACTACCGGTTATTAGCATATATTTATTTTAGTAACATTATTTGTATACTTTTATGAACTCCGGTTCAGCTGCAATATGTAATACGTATCTCAACGTGCTCTTTGAGTGCACGTATTTTTTTCGTAGTTCTTAGTGGATTATCGCGGCTGCCTTATTATGCCTATCTAAATACTGTTTGGATGCGAGAACAGAACAGCGTGCTATAATGTGATCTGGGGTTTCCTCCTTTTGATTGCACATGCGGCATTTTAAGTTTGGGATTGTATCTTTTATAATGCGGGATCTGTAACTTCTTGTTGATATTATCTGATCCTGAATTGCAATTGCGAACCCATCTGTTTCATTGAACAGGGCACCATATTTGCGAACGAGAAATTGTTTCTTTTTCTCTATTTAAACCTAGTTTGTGAAGTCTGGTGGAAACAGAAAAATCTGAAAAAATCCTGAAGACTCCTGTTGAGTCATAAATTAATTAAGATGAAACACACGCACTTACATGATTTTTTGCACAAAACACAAATCCGACATATATATATATATATATATATATATATATATATATATATATATATATACAGTGTGTCCCATTTAAGGTACGAATGCATGGGGATCTCGAGAACCGTAAGAGATACGAGGTTGGTTAAATTAGACGAAAGTTGCCTCTTTAGTAGGACAGTTTGAACATGTATTTGTTTTTCAAATTGAATGCATAGGTCACTAGATATTGGCTAAAATGTAAATTTTGCGATTTTCTCTTTTTGCTGATAACTTCGTTGTATAACATAATACGAGATTTACATCTAACCATTTACGAGTTACTGGTATCAACTTTAATTTTTCATATAGAGGTCATAGTAAGCCATGATATTTTTGAATAGAGATTTTTTTTTGCTTTACAACGATATAAAACACTAATAAAATATTTTTATAATTAGTAGAAAAATTAACGAAATATGTTATTTATAAAAAAATTTAATTGAAATATGTGAATCATAGGCTGCTATGGAAGAAAATAACAATTTCAAACAATTCAAAAATAATTTACGAAAACTTTGCCATAAATATTCTATTAATTGGCTAATTCTATTCAAGCACTTCTTGCCTTATTTTTTATTGTAGAATCGGACAAAACGTAAAAATAAGTAAATTTTATCTAAAGAAAAGGGGTCCAACTTAATTTTTCAAATTTACCCCCCATCCAGCCACCCCTGGGGGTAGGGGGGTTGAATTTTTTACATAATTACCTGTCCCCCTCCAAATCATTAAACTTTTACTTGGGACATTTTTCGATTCGAAGCGTAAGTCTACAGATATTTCAGGTGGTAAATTAAAATGAGACACCCAGTATATTGTGTTTATTTATTTATGTTTACGTAAACGAATGTAACTTATAATTATTGTTGAAGGCTCGAAATTATTTTTAAAAACTTTATTTAAGTAAACAAGATTCTGAGAATCTGAAGGATACTCTTCTCTCACACAATGATTACCTATCTTATTCATGAATTTCTATAATATGAGTTGATTACTAAGGACTTTAAAAATTACTTGTATATATATATATTAATAATATTATATTATTATTCGGAGTAGGAATAAATGCCGAAAATTATAGAACCCTACCAACAGAATTTGTCCATTTTAGTTTCTTCTCTGTTATAAAAGTGCATAGACAAAGAAATCTATAAAAAAAGAGTTCGCATTCAGTGAACAATGACAACTGAATCAGTATGCTCTTTACACCGTAACAATGACTGCAGTACCGTGCCTAATTGTTCATTGATAAAAATACTTAATTCCTGTAGTTCGAAAAGATTGCCAAACAAAAAAAAAGGAATTCATTCTCTTAAAATATCATTTTATTACTAAGCAAATCACTTAATAAAATTAAAGTAAATATTTATATCATCTCTCAACATTAAAAGCAGCCAGTAAACGAGAAAAAGTAAAGTAAATACAGGGTGATTTTTAACGTACAAAATAACTCAATAACAAAAAAAAGTTACAGCAATTTAAAATTGAATCAATTAGTAAGCAGGCATTACAAACTACAGCAGTTAATTTTATTTTAAATAGAAATAGGGAGTAATTTAAATTTAGTTCAACAATGTGTATTTAAAAAATAGTTGTATTATATTAAGTAAAAATTGCGGGTATTTAATTATTTTTTTTTTTTGTTCAAATTACTGTCCACATTGTTGAAAGCTACTTAAAAACAAATACACCACTAAAAACAAGTTTCCTTTGATTTTCATTTAAATGTTAATTCATTAAACGTCTAAGGGCCAGTTGCACAGTTACCACTTAAGTATAAGTTTAGTTAAACCTTAAACTGCAGATTAAACCAAATACTTAAGCTGTATATGTTGCACAGTTCTCATTAAAAAGATACTTACCTAAACTAAATAAAATCAATGTTGGCAAACATGAATGTCATTTATTACTGTTTTATCTCGTATTTTGACATATACAAAATAATGTTTTGTATATTTAAATATGGAAAATTTGGAAATAAGTAAAGCCTTATATTCAGCTGTAGCTGTAATAAAAATAAAATATCGCTCAAAAATCGATGTGGAGCGAAAAATGAAACTGGCAGTGTCAAACCTTATTCCGAGTTTTGAAAAAATGTAAGTTGTTGCAGTTTTTCACCATTTATTTCATATTTTTTGTATTTTCATATTTTTAGTTTGAAATATTTAATTTTAATAAATGTGAGGTTTATCTTGAGTTGTTTTCATTCGTGTGTCTGATTTATGCCATTGTACACATATTTCGACAAGGGCGCCGGGACAAAATACTGAACACGTAGTGCCCGGGGACGGATAATGTTTGGGAAGACCTGTTTTATAAAAATCTTCATCATTCCATTCATTGAAATTATTGTACCTATTCTCTCCAGGACTACGACAAGGTCTCATGAAAATGTCAATATATAAGATTTCTTCATCCTCATCGTCATCAATATCAATAAAAATTACAAGATCCATTTTAGAATATATCTAAAGTGGATAATGTAAGTAAAAAAACATTAAAAAATGTTAAACTTTGGTTTAAGCGACACCACATGTACCGCTTAAGTATTTGACATTTAAGAGACAGTTTAAACTGAAAAACGAAACTGCAACAACTAAACCATAAACTAAAACTTAAGCTTAAAAAAAAACTTAAGTGGTAACTGTGCAACTGGCCCTAAGTATGTATGTATGTACAATAGTATATTCTATTGCACGGAATGGTACTCATTTCCTACGAGTATGAAAGTTTGTAGGATGAACCGAAGGCGAATGCTGCAAATCATACGAGTATGAAATGGACATTCCATGCGAGTTGTACACTATACTTTTTCTACGACCACGATATTATTTCCTAATTCATTTAATATTAATTAAAAAGTTGTCTCGCTTTCATCATTCCAATATTTGACAATTCTAAATAAGTATCCTAGCAATGGCACCTGTACTTCAATGAGCTGACCTGAATTGATATACTCACAACACAAATTTATTTCGCACGATGCTTGCAATGTACCTCATATCCCTAGCAACAACAAACATACTATGATCAGATTTCTAAGTGGTCGTAGAAAAAATGATTAATACCTTCAGTAACGAGGAATATGTAAACATAATTATGAGTTATGAAATAAATTTGTAGTTAGAAAGATTTCTGCAATTCCCTGTTTTTGCCATTATTTGTTGTGTGTATAATTTTTAATTAAAATAACAGCAAATTGTCAGATTTAAAAGAACTAAATACGAAAAAGAAAATGAAATTATTTTTAGCAGTGTTTAATAGATGGGCGTTGATTTAAAAGAACTTTAACATACAGTTACTTTTTGGTTATTGACTCACTCCCACTTTCTTAACATTCTTCTCAATCTCACACTCACCATACACCAATGTATTCCGTATACGATCACGTCTCGTATACCCACACACTCCTCTCGAATATCTCATTTCTACAGCAGTTATACGTCGTTCATGCTTCTTCATCCATACCCAACATTCAGAACTATACATCAATATAGGCACTAACATTCCATTATGAATACTCAATCGAGCATCTCTAGATACATTCACGTTTCGAGCAAATGTACCCAGAGCACCCAATACCTTGCACCATGCAGACACTAGCCTTTCAATCTCCCGGTCAATACGTCCATCCCTCGAAAACATACTACCCAAATATACAAATTCATTCACATGTTCCAGTCTCAAACCATTCACTGAAATATTACAATTAGTCACCAATTATACATTAATTATTATATCATCGTACCATTTACACATTTTAAGTGTGGCACTTTGCTATCATCCAGTCAACAAGGATGTTAGTGGAGGGGATACGACTTGGATACAGGTAAAATAATTTTGAAGTGTTATAATATAAATGTAGTTGAAAAATGAAAATGGCGAAATGTGTAGGTATATTGCATAAGGAAAGCAAAGTGTAATAATTCAGAGATATGTTAACATTAAAGTCAATTGAGTATTTTGTGCAAAATATTCAGAATTGAAAGTAATGAAATAGTTGTTGTAATTGAAAGAAGTGAAAAATTTGAAAATATATCTAACAAACTGTGTTAAAAAAATATAACCTCGCATATTTAATTACCATCAGATCTTTCTTTATCATGCTGGTATTGAGATAAAATAACACACATAACATAAATATAAATAATATATAGTTCAAAATAAAATAACTAAATACAATAAAATTTCAAATATTTGTCATGAATATTTCATTAAAGATACGAATTATTTTATTCGTATTTTGCTCCACATTGGCGTGGTGTAATGGGGCCGGAATGCGGTATTATTTTTTACGACCGGAACGCGTTTCGTTAAAATTCGGTTGTATTTTGTAGAGTACATTTGTTATAATATCCATTTTAAATGGAAAAATAAAGGATATAATTCATTTAGGCCTGGTTGCACAAACAAGTGCTTTAATTTTTATTAACTAATGGAGACTCAAAATTAAACAAAACGTCAAATTAATTAGCGTTGCAACAAATATATATTTAACAGGGCCGGTATTTTGAGTCTTCGTTAAATGCGCAATTTACTAAGAGAAGTATCTAATTAACCAAGATATTTAATATGCTATTAAATCGTTCTTCGTATTTTAGGCATTTTTGATAACCATTGGTTACTGAAAATTTATTTAAGTTTTCAGTTAGCAACAACATATTACTACCTTTTAAGGTAACTATTGTAGCATATGTTATATATTTAAGTCTTGACGGATTTGACAATTAAAGTGACGTTTTCGAATTAAGTTTTAGAAATATAGAATGGATAATATAACGAAAAAAGAAAGTAATATTAGGATCGTGAGATCCTCAGTTCGAATCCCACTGCCGACAGTTACAAATTTAAATTTACCCCTGTGGTTCCCCCTCCACTAACATCTTTGGGGGCTATGACTTGACGGCTGGTAACCGCACTTCATACGTAAAAATATATCACTTACCGAGATCTGCGTAAGCAGAGTGCCACACCCATAATGGGTAAAAGACGTGATGATATATTTATTTATTTATTTATTTATGATGCTTTAGTAAAAGATAAACAAAATTTGTGGAAAAGGATTACAAAATTATTATGGTATGAAGAACAACTATATTCCTGGTTTTATCTAGACATTTGAGACTTGAGTACTCAAGGGGATAATGATCACAAATGGACACAAATCACCGATAGCGATATACAAGCTTCCAGTTGAATAAAACCCTAAAGTTAATATAGCGTGTTCGAATTTGCCTGGCGATTGACTTGACTTGCTAATGGGATAAGCCAGCCCTAGCCAGCGGGGTGCAAGTTTCTCTGATGTTCAGGAGTGGATTATTATAATTTTTGGCTTAGATGCTTCAAATCTCAGAAATTTTTAATACGATTATTTTTTCAATTCCCCGAAAACTGTTAAGTAAGATAATTTTATACATACATACCTTCAGAAAACGACATTTAAAATTCATTGTATTAAAATTTTTCATATTTTGATATTACTTGTGTCTGTTTGTGTAAAACTCATTTGAAAATATTATCCAGTACAACCCTGTAAAGTAGTCCCTCATAAATTTTTTTAATCCTCTTATGGAATACCTGCTGAGAAACACTAATGGAATCAATCGCCAGGCAAATTTGTACAAGCTATAACAGTTGTGTCATGGGGTCAATTCATAACTTATTTTTTTAATTTTTTATAAAATTAAATTTTATTTTTTGTCATAATACCCACACACAAATAAATCTTATTGTATGGACCCTAAAATGTGCTTATTCATTGGAAGCTCACTACCCAATTTTTTGACCAAATACATTATCACCCTTACCAAGAGGTAGGCGGGAGGTATAAACGATATCTCTCAGAAATAAAAAGGTAATATATGTAAAGTTTTTCTATTCTCCATCTTCTACCATGTTACTATTAGAAGCGCGTCAGTCTCCGATAACCCATGCCGTACCATAGTGAAAGTAATTTTAGGCATGATAA
Source organism: Poecilus cupreus (assembly GCA_963942605.1). Classification (NCBI taxonomy): domain Eukaryota; kingdom Metazoa; phylum Arthropoda; class Insecta; order Coleoptera; family Carabidae; genus Poecilus; species Poecilus cupreus. The sequence goes on from OZ012718.1 coordinate 24,544,499, forward strand.
AAACACTGAATGATGCATTCTAGTTAGTAAAGAAAAACTATATTTGACAACAAATATTTTATCCCATAATTAAGACAACTTAATTAAAATTATTGCAAGAACTTTACTAAAATTATTGAGTAAGAAAACTTTGATCTTCTTTATTATGTTACTTCCTAAACATAATATTTTGACACCGGAATCCATGGTTTACTCACGTATAAGTTTCGTAGTTTACTACTACACTAACATATATTACATCCAACGAGTTAATAGTGTCGCGAATGACCAATACAGCAAGTAAATTATACGTTTTTCAACACAATGCACTATTTAGGTAACCAAATGGGCCTTATTGCAAGCATTTTAAAATTCTGAACAATTTTTGTATTTACACTTTTACTGTAAAGTAAATAGGTAAAAATTTACAGCAATATCATTGAAATTCCTATGTTCCACATTTCAATTCTACACCCATATAAATGTTTGTAACAACTTCTGCCCAGGCACACAGTGATTTTTGTGATGATCGCCGTGAGTACTAACAGTTTAAAAACATTTTATTCTGTTTCTTGATCGGCCAGGTTTTTTGCAGCCCGCTCTCACTCTAACATGTTTGTATTGAAACGAGAATTCTTCCCAATAATTTTCAGCGGTATGCAATAGGTTGGCGTTAATTTAATAGTTATTTACGATACAAGTACGTAAAGCTAGTATTCAGTCACGAATGGGTCATTTAAGCGTAGCGAATATTTTAAGACCCCCGAGTGACTAAAGATGCTTTACGTATGTGTATCTTACAATATTTTACTTACGATATAATGAAAAAACCCAATAAATATATTTAAAAAATTCTCTCATTTATAAATTACAAACTTAAAACTAACAACAACATCAATTTTACACACTATCGTAGATAAAAAACTTTCATTTACTGTAACTTTTTGGTTGTTGAGTTTATGTCAAAAATGTATTAAGGATTTTGGGACCGTCTATACAGAAAAAAATTCATTGTAATAATAGCAAAAATGTATCTTACATATAGTGGCAAGCAAATTAGATTAGAAATATTGTTATTGTAAATATCTAAATTGCTGTCACTATATGTAAGATAAATTTTTGCTATTTCAACAATTAATTTTTTCCGTGTATGTACACTAAACCTTTTCCGTACATCATGAATCACCCTATATATTTCCCTCCCTGGTGACGAATCGAACTGTAGCTGATAAGTTCATTTCGAATCCCACAGCCGACAATTCCTCTTTTAAACCTTGTTGCTGGTCGTGACTTTACGGCCGGCAACCGCAATTCATACGCAAAAAGTAGATCTGTGAAAGCATTGTATCACACACTCACAATGTGTAAATGGCGTAATTAAAAAATCTTAAGTACTATGCGAGCAAACTAATAACTGCAAAATTTATACCACATGTCAGTCATGTCACATATGTATCATTGTATCAAATGTTACGACTATACAGGATGTAACAGCAAAGCCGACCACCGCCATTATTTTCTCATTTATTACAGTTACAAAAAATACTAGAGAATAAAGTTGTAGGAGACCAAGGGGGACATCTCATCAGAGAAGAAAATATTTTCTACAACACTGTTTTTGGAAACTACGCATTCTACAATTAAAAATTGTTATGGAATCACTAACTATGGAATATTTTCGACGTATAGAGCCGCGACATATGAAGTATTTTGATTCAGTTACTATGGCTACGTCTGTTTGTTTTAATCTAATTTTAATTTTTTGAGTTTGACGTTTTCAACAGTTTTATATTTGTATTTTTTGTATAATTTCCAAAATCTTGTTATAGAAAGTATAGTCTACAACATGTAACGGAATGGCATATCCCACATCGTAAACCGTAGCCCTCGCCTTCAGCTCCATTATTTTTTGTAGAATATACTATTTTAAAACCAGTGGTTCTCAAGTTACAACACGAAGTTATATTTTTTCAAATGGGATTATACATATTTTTATGCCTATTCGATAAAGCATTTTTTTTTAATTCAACCATGTATTAGTTTTATATCTTCACATAATAAAAATATTGAAGAAAATGCGATTTATATTTAAATAAATATTTATTTTTATTGTTATTTTATTGTTGTAACTTGAGAACCACTGGTTTTAAAAAATATTTTCTTCTCCAATAGGATGTCCCCCTTGATCTCTTACAAATTTGTTCTGTAGTAGATATTTTTTTGTAAGAATAATAATAAAGATAATAATGGCGGTGATCGGTTTTGGTGTTACAACCTGTATATTAAAATGTATAGTTTACTAAGAATCGTTTGAAAATTTGCCGATTGAAGATGATTTAATAATACTTTACAACGGAGCTAAAAACATAAATGTTGTTTTGTATTTTAAAAGTTAATACTCATTGTACGAATAACATAATGTCAAATATTGTTCTCAATGAAAGTTATAGCAATAGAAAATTAGAAATGCTATTGAAAATATATTATATTATAATATATCTTCTCTAGTATTTTTATTTCTTAAAGAAAGTAGTGGAAAGTGAGTACTACAGATTTAGGACATTATCGAATATTCAGACACCTTTTACTCGTGTGTTGGTGTCTATTTAATCATACTCGACGCCTACACTGAATTGTCACAGAAGTTTTTAATTTAAATTAGAATTTTTAGGAATTTACACACAAGCTATGTGATTTTTTTATTGCATTTTTATACTTACATAATGTAATTATTAACGGCTTTTTAATTTATTTCCATTCATTACATGGATCGTGATCTCGTTGTGAAATGTTCTTGTAAAGATATAGTGCTAAAAATTAGCATAACGTAACGTGATATGGGATACTGTTAAGTAATAACATATTAATACTTCGAGTTCACCTTGAGCGTAAGAAAAAAACTTTCCACAATTTATAGTATCATTTTACTTAATCGGCATTCACTAATCTAAAAGACATAAATTAGCTCTTAAAAATATATTTTTCTAATTTTGAAAGTAGTGACACTAATTTTGAGGCCATTTTAGTTACTTGTTAATAAAAAGAAGCAATCAAATAGAATATTAATATCCCAATTACAGCACGATTATTATACCGGGTGGAGCATCATACCTGTGTACATAGGCGATTAACATGAAAAAACAGTTTTTCCGTGCGCATTGCTCCCCAAATTATTTTAGGCAAAAATGCTTCAAATACATGATGTAGAGCATAAAATTCTGCATCTAAATCAATAAACAGAATTACTTTTACTTGCTTTGTAACGACAGAAATTAAATATGAAAACATGGAAAATTACTTTAAAAATATCAAATAGCCATGGAATTGAAACAAAAATAAATAAATTTTTGACATTTGACAGATGAATGATTAATTTGACGGGTAAAATATCAAATAGACAGAAAAACGATAAGCATTTATTTATTTTTGTTTCAATTCCGTGGCTATTTGATATTTTTAACGTAATTTTCCATGTTTTCATATTTAATTTCTGTCGTTACAAAGCAAGTAAAAGTAATTCTGTTTATTGATTTAGATGCAGAATTTTATGCTCTACAACATGTATTTGAAGCATTTTTGCCTAAAATAATTTGGGGAGCAATGCGCACGGAAAAACTGTTTTTTCATGTTAATCGCCTATGTACACAGGTATGATGCTCCACCCGGTATATACATATACAGATTGGTTCATAATAGCGATATGTCGTTGGCTTGATTTTATTGATTTTAGAGCAAAATACTAAACAAATCTTGTGGATAATTGAATTCTGCATTTAAGTCACTAATCATATTTTATTTTACACCTGTGGTAACATGTAAAATTAAGTTTAAAAATTTGTAAAAATTCTCATTTGTAGAGATAGCCATGGAATTTAAACAAATTTGACGGAACCCACTTTTCCATAAGAAATGTGCGGGGTCCTTTGGACAACCCTAGTCCAAAATACGTCAAATGGATATTTTTAAAAGTATATTTTTCAAAACATAGGATTTTGTGTAAATTTGTTATAATCGGCATTTTTTGTAACTGGAGTTTTTAAAATTTTAAATAGGTTGTAGTATTTGAAAAAAATGTTTTAAAATCTGACAAGTAGCTTATTTTGTAAGGATTCTTTCGTAATTTTTCCAGAATTTTATCTTTTCAAGAATTTAGCAAAAAAAAAAAAAATCGGGAATCCCCAAAATACGTACAAACGCATTTTTCCAATTAAAAAATCTCCGTGAGACACTAGTCCAGTAACTTTGTCGTCGGAGGTACCTTACATCAAATCTGGTAGTTCAGATTTCTTTCTGAGCTGTTTATGATGTTTTAGTGACCAATCCAAGTTTTCGTTAATTTTCATTTAATTGTTTTTGCTATTTTACTAGTATTTCTTTCCATTTTATTTCTTATCGATACTGCTACTAGTTAATAGTCTGAATCAGCGCATGCACATTCACATGTTCTCACGGCCAATATTGATGACTGTCTCCTCTTTGTTACTAACACGTGATCTATTTGTGTATGTGTTTTTTGTCCGGAGATATCAAGTTATTTTATGCTCTTTGCGATTATTGTTTATTATCATGCTTGCTCTTACTGCTATTTCGCCTAATCTTTGTCAATTGTGATTAGTTATTTGATACATTTTTTCTTCTCCCACAAATTTCCGAATAAAGTTTCCTTCTTCTACTTATACATTATACCTAATGAATAGATCTTCTTTTGGATTTTATTCTATTTCTTCCTCTAATCTATCATAAAATATTTGATTTTCTTCATCTATAGTGTTTTCTGTTGGTTCATATACATTTATAATTGACAGATTAGAGGCAAAATTTTTTATTCTTATGTAAGCCATTCGTTCATTTATTGCTCTAAATTCCAGTATTTTATCTCGATACTCTTTTAGTATTATAAAGGCTAATCCATGCTGTCCCTGTTTTTTCTCTCCAGAGTACAAGACTGTGTAGTAGTTTTTATTAATTGTTCCTTCTCCGCTCCACCTCCTTTCTTGTATCGCAGCAATTTTTATGTTATACCTCCTTAATTCCAACGCTACTTCTTCCATTCTTCCTGGTTTCAGAATCGTTCTTACATTCCATATGCCAATTTTTAGTTTTCTATTCTTTTCACATTCACTGATTTTGATTTGTTTCCTTTTTTGCTATTACCATTTCCTCGCTTACCGTCTTCTGTGTCACTGTCTTTGTTTTTATTTTCTACTCGCATTTTGGAGTTTCATGTCTTTATTTAAAAATTTCTTTTTCCGTACCCCAAAAGTACCATGTGTTATATATTTGTAGCTTTTGGTATCCTATTTTGACTTCGCATCACTTGCTTTTCTCTTCTTTCATTCTTTTTAAAATTAGTTGTTGTATTTGCATTTGTTTCCTTGTCAGCTCGCTTTCATTGTATATGTTCGTATTTAGAAGTATTTTATTTTTATTCATCATTATTTTTATTTTATCTTCCCATTTCTCAATTTTTTCATGTTACTTGTTACTTGTCTCCTTCTTTTCCTTTCTTGAATATTTTTTAACTTTTACTTCTACTCTTACTTTCTCTTTGAAAAAATGCTCGTGGTCTTGGTTAGATTCCAAAATTTGTACGCCTTTGGTTATTATGTTATTACTCTTTTCTTACATGGTCCTATTTCCCTTCATTTGTTCTAGTATTTTTATTCTTGATTTCGTATCATTCTTTCGACTCTTCTCTATTTTCTAGCTTTTCAATTCTATTTTTCATTTCCTTACTGCCATTGTCCATTTTTTTCTCATATTTTTACCTCCCTAGGATATGATTTTAATAGTTTCACGATGATATCTGTCTGTCTGTGTGGATCTTTGGAGTTACGTTTTCTCAAAAACTACTAAACAGAATATTTTGATATTTTGTAAATATCAACTGTATCCCCTTGGAAAGAGTGATAATCCAATAACCGGAAGTGGTAATTTACTTGAAGCTCTATCTAGTTATTTTGAAATATATCAGTAAATTATGGTTTAATGACAATTCTTCTTCTGAGAATAATGTTCTTAATATTATTATCTACAATTGTTTTTTTGAAACATTTTCCTCTTACTTGCACCAGTTATAAATATCAGCAAGTTAAAGAAAAAAATATATTGACATTTTAGTTTAAATCTACTCACTTTTGAAAAAACAAAACAACGCTTGAAAAATGTAGTTTTTTGACATGTATCATAATTGAAAACTAAATTTGCTGATGAAATGAGTTTTATTCATTGCTCGATAAGAAATCTATGGCGGGAGGTATTGTGGTGGCCACAACAGATTTCCTATGTCTCCTATAATGCTTCTGCAGATTTCCTCCATTTCTTTCCTAATCTCTGAATTCTTTTGTTTCGCTTGGTTTCTTGCTTCTTCCACTTCTTTTTTAATATCACTGGAGCCCATCTTGAGTTGTTCTGAGGTTAAATTTATTCCTTTGAGAATATCCTTCATGTTTTCTTCCTGTATTTCTACTGTTATTTCTTTTTCTGACGTGCTTTGTACTGTGCATGTTTGATTCTTTGTACTTCCTGCCTGTACGCTTTTATTCTTTATACTTTCTTACACAAAGTAAAAGGAAGTATTGAAATCACGAAAAAAATCGTTGACGAGATTTTTGCGGAAATACATATTTTGACATCCACTGAATCCGTTATCCGTTAAGACCAATTTCTCAATGATGTCTGTGTCTGAGGATGGATGGATGTATGGATGTACGTGTGCGCAATATCTCTTGAACGAGACAAGATATGTAAACGAAACTTGGACTATATAAGTTTCATAAAAAAATGAAGAGCTGAGTTCGAATGAAATTGAAAAACCGGAAGAGGAAGTTTACTAGACACACAAAACAATAAACTCCATTTATTTCAAAAATAGAATCAGCTATGAGAAAAAATTTAAAATGAAAGATATGAGCAAAAATATTTGGAATATAAAATGTTATTTGCACTTTTCTTGTACATGCTTCTAATTTTTAGAAAAACTAAATTATATGTTTAGGAATATATTACTATAATCTTAGTTACAATGGGACAAAAACTAAAACATTTTTAAAATCAATGTGTCAAACGTGTCAAACATATATGTTGTTGTGTGAAATATTATAAAAGTAATATTTGTATTATTAGTTAGAAACTTTTAAAGAATAGATATTAATTAATTTCAATTTAAAAGAAAATCATAGTTACAATGAGAAGAAAAAATTTAACAGGTTTAACATTTATACATAAAATTTTTATCAAAATACAGTCATACGCAAGGAACAAGTCATACTTGTTCAGTTGGTTTTATTTGTATAAGAAAGTAGTGTGGTGCCCACACCAGATTTTTTTGCCTTTTCGAGAACTTCGAGAAACCTGCCTTACCGGCAATTTTTAATTACCTCTACTTCACACTTGGTGTCACTACATTGACTTATTAACTCTTTCAACAAATTATGATTCTTTAATGAAATTACATCTTCCGGTACTTTTTTCTAAATGTTCTTCGAGGACCTAAAACATGCCTTATCGCCCTCTTTTTTTTCTTCTGCTTCCTACTGGATGTCACTGTCTTAGCTACCCTTTCAACTAATTATGACCTACAATTTTATCTAGTTCTAAACTTCAATCCTTTTCCACTTTTCACCACGTTAGTGTTACCCTTTACTCTGTCGCTATGCTCTCGCCTTCTTCTACTTTCGGCTTCTCCTCAGTTGTTGATGAGCTTATATGCAAAAAAAAATTGAGGTTATTTCCTGAAATTTTTTGTTTATTTTCACTACCAGGATTATTTCCTAGGAATGTTAACTTTCTCTGGACTTATAAGCGGTATTTTTAAAATATCTTCTATGGTATCTCAGGTTCATGTTCTCTTCTCTTCTACTATTCTTATTTTGACTTTCTCTTCCACCTGATAGCTGCGTGTATCACAAACTTTACAAATATCTTATTTACACTACCTCAGGTGGTGCACAAATGTGTGCACTTTATACAGAATACAACTTTTATAATTTTAGAAATGGCTATATCTCATAAATAATGATTCGTATTTGAGCAATTTTTGTAGACAAACTTTTTGTGACCTAAGTTTATGATAACACTTACAGTTTAAAAGAAATGTGTTAAAAACTCATATTCTTGACCATTGACCCTGAGGTATGATCAATGGGGGGAATATTGTATTCAAGGTCTGTACCAATTTTTAGCTCTATGTGAATTTTTCTGAAGTTATATGTCTATTTTGACTGGACTATAGTGAATAATAAAGTTATAATTTTATTGAGATTTAATGAAAACTGATTAGATGATTGGTTAATGCATTAAGGTCATTTATTTATTTATTGTTATTGACTTAATCAATGTTATTATTAATAATGTACGATTACTATTAAAATATACTAATCTTATCTTATCATATTCTTATTATCATTATTAATAATAACTGCGTATATAGCACTTAGTTTGTTGTAATCGTCTTTAAAAAATGCAAGTAACTAAATGTAATGAAATCACACCAAACAATGAATTGGATAAAAAGTTGTACGAAACATTAACAAATCCAGTAAGATGTGGTTTTGGAGAATTTGGAGTTGAGAAGACTGTTCTGCCGATTCACTTTAAAAACATAGCAGAGCAATGCGAAAATCTAGAGGTGTTAGATACGGATATTTTTGTAGCATCATATCCAAAAACAGGTAAGTGCTAATTATATGAATCATATAACTGAAATTACTAGATTTCATAGCAGAAAAATTATAACAGTTTTTCATCATGTATAATTGAGCCGAATCGAATCAAAAATTAAAAGAGTTCCCATTATCAGTTGTCCTCAACACCCAAATTCCGAAAAAAGCGAGATAAATGGAAGTTAGGTACGTTTGTAAATACCGAAAAGTAAATAAATTTTGAAAAAACCATTCGAAAAATTTGATTTATAGAAAATTATTTACCTCAAACGTGCTTCAACCCAATTATATTTTCATGATAAAAAAAACTTGCAATAATATAATTAAGTTACATTTGATTTTATAAATATTTCGTGTTCCAAAAGTAATAGTAATAAGATTAAGAACTAATTTAATGAAATGCCAAACCCTTATAGTCCAAGAGCGGGCTGCAAAAAACCTGGCCGATCGAGTAACAGAATAAAATGTTTTTAAACTGTTAGTACTCACAGCGATCATCACAAAAATCACTGTGTGCCTGGGCAGAAGTTGTTACAAAGATTTATATGGGTATGGAATTGAAATGTGGAACATAGGTAAATCAATGCAATTTTTTTGATATTGCTGTAAATTTTTACCTATTCACTTTACAGCAAAAGTGTAAATACAAAAGTTGTTCAGAATTTAAAAATGCTTGCAATAAGGCCCATTTGGTTACCTATATTTTTCAATTTTGGACACTTGTTTGGTTTTGTTACGAGTAAAATCTACTGATGACGAGTACTTAGCTTCAGTTCTTAGCTAACTAAGCTTAAGGGTATGATTTTATTTTATTAAATTCATAGCATATATTTTATATAAACAATTCCAGTGGAATATTTACATATTATTGCTAATTATTAAGTATGCGAAACATGAAGTCATGTAAATTTTGCTAAACACATTTGGTAAAAGAAATTATTTTTTTTTAGGAACAACTTGGTGCCAAGAAATGGTGTGGATGATACTTAATAATCTGGACTTCGAAAACAGCAAAATTCCTTTATTTCGAAGATTTTCATTTTTAGAGTAAGTAAATTTTAACAAATTTTACAAGAGCGTCTTTTTGACAGATAGCAGTCTGAACTTTTACTGTCACTTTTATTCTCAAGGCAACTCAAATGTATTCTTGCTCTGCTGAAACAACGAATTTGACTCTTCTATATTTCATGAATATAACCGCAATTTGCATTATTCCAAATATGCACGTGTATCGTACAACTTACGAATTTATGAATTTAAACCGAGTTAAAACATATTCATTACTATCCATGGAATGTAATAAATTGATTATGAATTTTCACAAAGCAAAAGAATTTAATTTTATGAAAATATAAATAACAAGTTTATTTTTACCTAGCAACATAATTTTATGATAACTTTTAAAATAGGTTTCAAAAATAATTACTACAAATAATATTATGTAATACCAAATCGGCAAAAAACAATGGCCGGTACCACGAGCTCTAGTTTTGGGTGTTTTAAGATCAGTGCTTTAAGCTCGGTTTTAGCGCTGCATAATATTCTAAAATTATTTTATAAATAAATACTTCGGATAAAATTGGTAGATAATACATTTCTCTGGTAACTTCTATTTGAAGCATTTTTCAAAACATAATTTTAGAACATTGTAATGCACTAAAACAGAGTCCAAAACACTGCTCTTAGAACACCCAAAAACAGAGCTCGTGGTACTAACAAGGCAAAAACACGACGATGAAACGACGGTCTTTGCTGTATATCTGGTATTTTTATGCCTAGATAAACAAATACCTGTTGTTTAACTGTCAATAAAGTGTACTCGATTTAAATCCACGAAATTCATGATTTATTTGCAAAATACTATAAGTCGAACAACCTATATGTATCGTCAGCAAGAAGCAGTAACTCTTATATGAGTTTATATTGTACTTTCCAAGTCAAAATATCATTATTGTAATATCCGAGTGCATTATTGGTGTTGCAAAGATATTTATATTTCCAGCATTTTTTAGCAATTTAATTTTTGAAATTAAAACCAAATTCAACTTTGTTCTGAACATTGATTGTCATGAAAGTTGAAGTTAAGAAGTTTCTATATTCTTTTTTTTTTTTTTAGTTATTGCATCTACGGACACACAGTAATTATCATAGCGGATTTAAAGGACCTCGAAATATATATGTACCTCGTCACCTATTTTTTTCACTCTTATACATGTTTACCTGCATTACGTAAATAAAGTAAAAAGTATTCTTTCAATAAAATTAGAAACATTTGACAGCGACAAATGTAACCAAAATGTACTTACATGAAATCGCGCTATATACTAAACACACAGTGGGGTATAACACGAACTTAAACATTATCTATCCCATCCAAACATTTTTCTGCTGCCACACACGTGTGCCTTGTTACCTCGTCCATATTATTCCCATGCTTGTCTATTCTTCACACTCGAAAACATCATTTATTCACGCAATAACCAGCAATAATTCCTAACCACTTATTCCGTGAAATGGCGTTATCAGAATATCATTTGCATCGGTCGACACCTTTGTTCTTCGATACACACCCATTTTCGGGCTTTTTTATCAAATTTCCAATGAAATTTGAGACAGATAGCGCTGTGGTAGGTATGTTATTGGAAATAGGAATGATTTTCATGGATGCTAAAACAATGATGTACAAATTTTGTTTATGTTTAATTTATCTATAACTCGTTCGCTCGCACTTTTAACTTTAACTCTAAAGTTACTTAACTCACAATCGACAAACTCGAATTACCGTACTCACAGTACAACGCGTTGTGTATAGTAACATTTGCGAAAGATATGAAATGAGGCATAAACGAAATTATTTATATATTGTTACATATATTCCTTGTAGCATCAATAACTGTGTTACCAAAGTAAAGTTAATAGCCCCTTAATGTTTTATAATAGCGATTTTATGTTTTATTTTTTTTTTGTAGACTATCTGGCATGTTCAACTATTCAGAAATCATGAAAACAAATCAAGGAACCCAATTCTCACTGCAGCAAACCAATTCGCCTAAATATATTAGTGAATTAACAGATTGTCCTCGGCTGATTAAAACACACTTACCCTGGAGTTTACTGCCCAAACAGATACGTACCAAAGAGAGGAAACCAAAAGTATAAACAATACAGCGTATCCAAAGGGAATGCTACTCGGCGGAATAGTGAATTAACTTGACTTGTAACTATACCACATTCCACCTAAGAAAATAGAATTAAGTAAAATGCGGTGATATCCTTGCAGCTGATTAGTAAACCAGAGGTGGACTTACTTTAGAAAAAATTATAATCATTATTTCTGTAATCTTCTCGAAGCGGGCGAACGGGTATACCTATAAATGCGGTTGATTTTGATTTGTACATAGTCTTAAATATTCTTTTAAATGTGTTTCTGTCATTGCGTGTAAAACGGGATGTGCCCGAGGTATCATCTGCTATTTTCTTACAAGGAAAAAAGTATAGTTAAACAGATATTTCAGTATTTATTTCATTATAAGCAAAACAGTTTGTACTGAATTGATTTTGTTATTCGTATTTGGTACATTTAATCCACGGTAACGTACGAAGTGACAGTTTCCTTGGTTAATGTGTATGATGATATGAACTATCATCTTTTAACTATAATCTTTTTTATATTTCAGATAATATACACAACGAGGAACGCTAAAGACACGTGTGTATCGTTCTACTATCACTCTATTATGTTTGATGGTTATACAGGAGATTTTGAAACCTACTGCAAATTATTTTTAAACGGCCGCCGTAAGAACAATTTGTTTATTTATTTATTTGTCCGAATAATTATGTTAGTGTGCTTCACTTATTTAATATTTTGCGACATAAATGACTATTTTATAAAATACATACACAGTTGGTTAATAAACTAACTACGAAATAAATGTGTTCCAAGTATCTTCCATTAATTTAAACCAAGTAATTAATTTTGAAGTGAACTATTATAAATTCATAAGATTCGAAATTAATTCTTCTTATTAACTTTGAGTTTTTGAACTTACCAAATCAAGTTCTTAATGGGGTACTGAAATTTAAAATATAATTTATTGAACATTTTTAAAAAAATTAGATACCTATATATACCGTGTGTCCCACAGTAAATGTTGACATAGGCAGTTAACATGTAAAATCAGTATTTTGTAAATAAAAAGGGTCCGGCAAAAAATTATGCATCCAAATTTTATATCACAATCTCTTGCACTTTTTTGTCCCTGGCTCTTGGGCTATAAGGGGGGATTAAATTTAACTTTAATACCTATTTCAGAGGTTTTAATGACGATTCTGACGTCAAAGATTAAAAATATTTTCGTGTTGTAATACTAATTTAATTTTAAACTGTCATGCTGTTATGATTAATAAATTAATATTTTTATTTCAGTGTACTACGGCCATTATTGGAAGCATGTCGCCGGCTACTTGGAACATCGAAATTCATCCAACATTCTTATAATACGCTACGAAGATATGAAGACAGATCTTCTAGCAGAAATCAAGAACGTTGCAAATTTTCTTGACAAAACTTTATCTGATGACCAAGTCACTGCACTTGCTCAACACTTGACGTTTGATAATATGAAGAATAACCCTGCTGTCAACTACAGTTCGCTGCCCTTAAGAAAATATTTTAATAATAATGCAGAGGGACTACAGTTCATGCGATCTGGTACAGTTGGAAGTTATAAAAAAGACATGAGTCCAGAGATAGAGGAAGAGTTTGATAAATGGATACAAGAGCATATGGCGAAAATTAATAGTCAGTTATAGGAATTATTAATTTTCTTGCTTAATCTGTGGCATTTAAATCTTGAATGATTATAGATATTTGTTAAATAACAATACAATTAACAGTTCGTTATTAGAATCTAAGTAGCAGTTAGTATATTATTTAGCTTGTTTCGTCTCGGAATTGTGATTATTGTATGTAAGTAATAAAATAATATATTTTACGTTTATAATGTTAAATTTAGATCACATATCAGCCGGGATTAGTCACCTTGTTTTATCTGAATTTGTTGACATATTGACGAGACTATGGATAGTGAGATCCTCAGTTCGAATCCCATATCCGAAAGTAGTTAATTTAAATTTACCTCCGTGGTTCCTCTGCGTAAGCAAAGTGCCACATCCATATTGGGTAAAATACGTGATGATATTTTTATTTTATTTTACATATTAACATTTTAGAGAAATTTTATTTATAGAATACATGTTGCATTAACATAGCAACTACGTATAATCATTACAAATTTTTGTATGTAATATTTTTTCTCACATCCTTATACTATGAAAATGACAAATTGTTTACCTCATTTGAAATTAATAATGGCGAGTAAATATGAAAAGCGGGATGCTATGAACATTTACAGCGCCAACTGTCAGAAAAAAAATAAAACTTTTCCTATAAAATCTATTTGGTTTTTTACGCTATATCAGAATCTGCAATGAAAAGATAGGTGTTCCCATTTAAAATTTGAAACTTACCCAACCCCCCTTTCGGGGGGGGGGGGGGTTGGGAACGTAAATTTATAATAGTATCGGATTTCCCTCTTCATACCATCAAACTTTTGCTGCGACAAATTTCTTGTTGATTGCTTATTTCACAAGTTATTTTAAGAAGTCAAGTTACATGGACTACCGTGTATATAAAAGGCCCTTATCTACCAAAAAATATTCATATCGGAGAAACAATAGGTTTGTTCCAAGTGGTCATTTCTGACAAGTTTGTGACATGTTTGTGACAAATTTCAGTGCGCCTGCGAAAAATGTAAACAAGTTAACTTTGAAACATTTCTTTTTTGTGGCGAAAAATGTATGAATTTCTTTATTTATATTAATATTTAAGGTTAGCTGTCAAAACAAAATATGAGCATGCACATGCTCTTCATTCCATTCGCCGTTCCAGTCTATGTTTCGAACTTAACTTGTTTACATTTTTCGCAGGCGCACTGAAATTTGTCACAAACATGTCACAAACTTGTCAGAAATGACCACTTGGAACAAACCTATTGAAACACCTTTAAGAATGGATTAAATCATGGCGCGTTTATGATAAGAACAACAGGGAACGAAAAGGATTACATTATGTAGACGGATTTGCCAAAACTATCACTGATATCTTACAATTGTGGTATGATCTCAGCAAAAAAAAAAATATATATAAATTCTTTATAAGTTATAATAATAATATATTTATTTATATAGCTTCATGCTAGTTACATCAATATAACAATATATAATAGTTTTATTTACAATGACATAACTAATAGATTAAATCAAGATTCGATAAAGAAAATTTATTTTCAAGTTTAAGAACACTAGAGGATCCAGTACGTATTCGACAATTTATTTTTTTTAATAGCACTACAACGCAACATAACGACAATAATAGTGAATCTATTGGAAACATTAATTGTGAAAATAATAATGACAAACAACTTGATTGCGATTTGGATGTAAATTTAGAAGCTCTAGTTCTTGCCTCAACTTCTGTCGTCCATAACGAAACTGATACTTCTACGAATGCATCAGACATGTCGAAATTTCCGAAAATGAAATCGAAGAAGTATCACATACTGACGATAAATTAAATTATGAACCAGTACAACATGATTTTTGGAAATTTGTAGTGTTGTTTAATTTTCAGGGCCTTTAGTTCATAAATGAAATAATTAATTTAAGTTCAACAAGTGTATTATGTATTTACTAAAAAAAATGGTTTAACTGATGAAAAACAATTACTATTAATTAGTAGAGACTACAGGAAAACAGTTTTGCAAAATTTTATTGAAAAAAAAAAATAATAAAGCTGATTCTTATACCGTTTGTTAGCTAAGAATTATGAATGTTGTGGTAGTGTGGGTTGAAGGGTTTGAAGTGCAATATAATAAGTTAATTATATAAAAAAAATTTCCTACTTTTCGGTTATCAAATAACGTGTCATATCTTCATAATCAATACTTAGTTTGCAGCAAATAAGTAGCGACACCTGACACCTTGTGGCTAGTGGTTTTTACATGTGACTGTGTGAAGTAGGGCAGTGAAGTAAATGTATCACCGAGACTTTGGCTTGCTATTTAGAACTGCTGGGTAGTTGATACTGCATCACTTGTGTGAAAGAAAGGTTGCATAAGAGCTGGGCAAAAGTCATGGATACGAAAAAGATATTAGAGGAAATAGCAGATTTAAAAACCGACATAGCAAATAGTTATTAAAAAAATGGGAAGAAAAATTCTCATTAACAGCAGACTATCTTGAGGAACATAAGAAATTAATAAGTATACAAGAGCAACGATGGAGAGATCTAGAGCGCATTAACAGACAAAAAAATATTGTAATATTCGGATTAATAGAAAGGGCAACAAGCAGATATGAACTTAAGAGGGTATGACTAGATAATATACAGGGTGTACCAGATTTAAACGGCCTAACTTAAAATTAAGATTAAACACCTAAAAATAGGGTTATAAGTTCATTTGAGCAAATGTCCGTAAATGCTTTATTCCAGAGATATTCATGTTTTTCTTATTGAGTAGCGCTACTTTAAAAAATCAACTTCCTAACGAAATATCCAATATTATCTTATTGAGGTGAGACATAATAATTAATTTAAATTGATAATAAATTGGTTATTACCTAATTTTGATACAAAATTTTGGTTGCCTGCACTAATGTCAAGGAAAAAATGAGAAACTATCAATGAATATAAGAAATTTTTTTAAGGTGCCATAAAAGAAAAAGTATAAAGAACCGATAAATAATTTTGACTCACTACGTAGAAAAATTATTAAAGTTTTCGAAACCATATCTCCCGAGCAATGTCACGCAGCAACCAGTGCAGTAGCAGATCGTTGTCGTGCATGTTTACGTGCTGCAGGTGAACATTTTGAACAAATATTATATAAAAAAAAAGTTTATGAAGTTATGTTATTACTTTATTATTTTAAACAATAAATTTCTTTAAATTCATTGATAGTTTCTCATGTTTTCCCAGACATCAGTGCAAGTAAACTAAATTTTGTATTGAAATTAGGTAATAAACAATTTAGTATTAATTTAATATGTAACTGCTCAATACGATAATATTGGATATTTCATTATGAAGTTGAGTTTTTAAAGTAAACTCAATAAGAAAAACATGAATATCTCTGGAATAAAGCATTTACGGATATTTGCTCAAATGAACTTGTCACCTTATTTTTAGGTGTTTAATCTATGGATTAAGTTAGGCCGTTTAAATCTGGGACACCCTGTATACAGAATTGGAATTAGAAACTACAGAAAAACAGACCGCTCTTAATACAATGTACGTATTTCAAGGAGGAAGGCAATATACATAAAAGCTCCTGAAAGGAACAAACGTTGTAATTTCTGAAGATTTACCTTAAAATATTGCAGAAGAAAGGAAGAACTTACTAACATTAATGAAAGATATACGTAAAGAGGGCAAACATGAAATAATAAAGTATGACAAGCTCTATGTTGACGGTCAGCTAATAGAAAAAGAAGTAGCAATAAAAAAGATGCATGATAAAAAGTGAAAAGAAAATATTTCTATCGGAAGAAAAAGTTCAAAAAGAACCAGAAGAGAGAAGAACAATTACAAGCATTGATAAGCAAGACCCGAAGATACAGGCTCATAAGTAAAACCTACTTCCGAATATATGAATCGTCCAGAAACTAACAACTATAACAAATATGACGAGAGGCCAATTAAAGGCAGCGAAACAGAGTCTTTTTACAAAGGAATGAAGCCAACTGCACCGCCAAAAGAGATTGATCCAAAAAACGATCGAAAATAAACGCTCTGAATTACATAAATCGGACTAAAATAGGTTTATGGAATATTGCAGGATTAAAAAATAATGACACCGATTTTTGGAATTTTATAGAGGAGTTTGATTTTATCGCTTAAGTAGAAACTTGGTTCGAAGAGAAAAAGTGGGAAAATATACTGTCAAATAAATTTAAATATATGTATATAGGGAATACAAAAAGTCAAGAGCTAAATGAGGAATAATAAGCGGAGTCAGAAACATAATAGAGGAGCTACCGGAGGGAAGAAGTATGAATGAAATGCAAGAGCGAACACTCTTAATACGTGGAGAAAAATGGAAAATAATAACAATAGATAGCAAAGGAGAAATGAAATTAATACAATAGTAAACAGAAGAAATAGACGAATATAATTTATTATTTTAACGGCAGAATAGAGGAAGAAGGAAATATTATTGACACTAGAGATGGGACTGAAAAGAACTGGAAATCAAAAGACAAAATAATTAACAATGAAGGAGGAAAGCTCCTAGAATTCCTAATAAGAAAATGGATTGAAAATATTGAGTGAACATACGCAAGGGGATGAATAAGGGCAATTTACTTATGTAGGCCCAATCGGAGAGTCAGTTATTGATTATTGCATAACAAATGAAGAAGCAATAGGCAAAATAAAATCTTTCACAGTAACATGTACAATAGAATTAGGTCACCAGCCATTTCAAGGTGTCTACCGACCTGTAATCCCTGGAGTACCTGTAAAAATCCTTGAATTTAAAAATGGTCCTTAATTTCATTGAAAATCCTTGGATTTTTGTAAAATATATACATATTAATATTTTGTTATTTTTATATGATGCTCCGTACTTTATTATTTCAAAGGAATTAAATGTAATTGCTTGTATGGATATGACGTACACTCTTTACTGCTCGTATTCTCTGTTCTGGCCACTACGTCGCTTTTATAGCTTGTACAAATTTGCCTGGCGATTGATTCCATTAGTGTTTCTCAGCAGGTATTCTGTAAGAGGATTAAAGAAATTTATGAGGGACTACTTTACAGGGCTTACTGCACTTTTTTTTTAGAATATTTTGAATAATTTGTTTTGTAATTATGTAAATATGTCATAATCTTATAATATCAAGTTTCTGGACTTAATTTATATGTAAATTAGTAGTATATTTGTTAATTGCAGATCAGGATTAAGACTGTATTGTGTAATAAAATTCATAATGCATTCATTTATACTTTTTATTTAATAATTTAGAAATTTTTTGTATATTATGCTGCATATATTGTCATATTTGTGCATATATATATATATATATTGTATATTTCTCAAAAAATCAGTGCATATACATATATGCGCATATAATTCAGTTTTTTCTTGCATATAATCCGCTCTCTAATGATATATAATAGTAACTTCTTGTTCTTGTGCATACAAAAAAGTTTCACTAATTATATGTTGTATATTGAGAATACATAATTTTTAGCACAAGCAGATATACGATATGCAAATATAAATAGATCATAAAAAATAAAAGTAGACTACTTAAAATTTTAAACGCGCGAAATCTAGTCCACTATTCACACATCGAAACCAAATTTAGGTATCCTGAATAGAATATTCAATTTGTTAATTCTGTCTTTGATATGCAGAGCTCATAGACACATCATTGTCCAACTATGAACATGTAAATAAACATGCTACACTGTATGCTACACCTACAATACTACAAATAGACTACTTCCACTTCCAGTGCCGTAGAGTAAATAGCATGATGTATATTCATAATAATTGCTCAACAAATATTTCTAATACTTGCCCTAATTTTCACTTTTTGTTTTGCTTTTTAATTGACTTCAAAAAAGGAATGGCATTTTTTTAAAATCATTGTATTTTTTTGACAGTATATTAAATTAATATTTAGCCTACATTGAACACTGGGGAAGAATATTTTTGTTGTAGCACCATTCGCACTGTTGAGCCTTTCACCCTGCCACTGTTCTTCTTCTCGGTTAACTGCACGTTTTATTAATCTTTTTTCTGCTTCATTTATTTCTGGATTTTCTTCTAAAATAATGTTAATTTTTTCATATATTCTTATTATTTCTTTCAATTTCAGAACAATGGGTGTATTACTGGATAAAATACATGATGCCTTGTGCGATATTTTACGAAAGCCCTTCAGAATTCTTACATTCATTACTCGCTGAACTCTTATTAAATTTTTTCCAGTTACACTTCTTTTCCAAAGCACTTTTCCATGCAGGTATCCCGTATGACAATATTTGTACAATAGCTCTTTTATAAATAATTTCTAGAGCTTCTTGAACAATACCGCATGATATTTTGCCGATTTGGATAGTACATGTATTCTACGAGACCTTTCTTTAAAGGGACACAAATCTACGTGGTTTCCTGTGCTGGTGATTAGTCTCCGACCACGTGCTAAACACTATGCGATTATGCAAACTTGTATATACTGTTAAAATGTTACACTACACTTTACTCTATTGAGTAATATGTCGGTATAGCATTGTCCACTGCATTTTTATTTTATCTTGTTGCTTAAATTTACATAATTTTTAAATCTGTATATTTTTATAAGGATGTGCAATAAACCAAAACAGCCGAGCAATTTATTCTTCCCTTTCTTAATAACTGTGTCCGATCTGATGGAGGAATTACAGTTGTGCATATAAATTAGTTCAAAATTCCGAGCGTATACCGCCGAATGCTTGTAATGGTATACTAAATTTTTCTAGCCAATCCCAGAACTATATTTGCCCTCGTTGAACAGACTATAATCTACTGCATTTTTCTGTACAGTAGTTTACGTGCTTGTCGAACTGAAATTTGTTGTCTATAATAATCCCCAAATATTTGATTACTTGTACCTGTTTCAATGTTTCTAAATTCAAATAATTTTTCTAATTCAATGATTACAATATTTTCTGCATAAGTGTTGCTTTTCCACATGTTAATATAATCAAGTCATCAGCAAATGCTATTGGTTTGGTAGTAGTTGAAAAATTTAGGTTAAGAAGCGAATTGTATTGAAGATTCCAAAATCCCGGACCACTACACAACCCCTTAGGACAACCACGGTTTACTGCTTTTTCCACCTTTTTTCCGTAGATTTCTAAAGACGCTGATCTATCGCGGAAATAGTTCTTGGACAAATTGTATAGATTTTTGGGACAATTGAAGCATTTAATTATAGCTGCGCGCGCGCGCGCGCGTGTGTGTGTGTGTGTGTGTGTGTGCGCGCGCGCGCTTGTTCACACACACATACATACATACAGACATCATGGCGAAAATAGTAAAATCTTATTGTTTGGACCCTAAATCGTGCTTATTCATTGAAAATTCACTACCTAATTTTTTGACCAAAAACAATACCTCCTTTACCTAAAGGTAGGCGGGAGGTAAAAATAAACATACATTTTCAATTTTTTAGGAAATGTGACTCATGTCATAGTGATTGTGAAGCTGTTTTCTTACTGATATATACAGGGTGTTAATACTACATAAGTTGTAACACTCGAAAACGACAGTTAGAACTCATTGAAACAAACAACTTCTCTTTGTTAAATTTTTTTATTTGGGCTCCAGTTCATACTTATTATTAGCGTTCTTTTGTTTTTCGAAAAATCATCATTACAAATACAAAAACTTTCAGTATTTACTTTCGGCTCTAAAATATTTGTATTTACATTTTTTTTGCTATTTTAACAAATAACAAAATGGCGACCGGTCAAAATTTTCAAAACAAGATATTTGGAAAACCACTCTATTGATTTTTGAAAATAAAACATTTATAAAATCCTTAAACTATCTACTATAGCATTTATCTGAAACATATTTTTCGATCTGTCCAAAAAAAGATTTTATTCAAATTGAATTAAAAAATAAATGTTAACAAGCTGCAACAATCATTTTAGGCAAAGTAGGCTTGCTGCCATAAAACACGAAAAATAAAACGATGAACAATGAAACAACAAAGGAGGGACTAAATTTAATTTTTTAAATGGCCACCAGTAATATTAGAAGAGACACTTCTAGCCACCAGTTCGAATTCGGTGTTTACTGGTGTCTCATAAACAGAGGTCTTCATCTGACCCCAGAAAAAGAAATCTAGGTGAGTTAGGTCGGGGCTCCGGACTGGCCACGCAACAAGACCTCCTCTCCCAATCCACTTATTCGGATTTCTCTATTTAATAGTGCTATGACATCTCGGGTTGTGTAAGCCGATGCTCCATCACGCTGGAACCAAAGTCTTCGTCTAATGTTTATCGGTAAGTCAGCAAGAAGCTCTGGCAGAACTTTAATTAAAAAAGCAAAATAATTTTCACCATTCAATGGATTTGGGAGAATGTAAGGTCCAATAACATACCCCCATACGATTCCAGCCCATACATTTACTGAAAAACGTCGTTGATGCGCACGAATAAATGTTGCGTGGGGATTTTCATCACACCACAGGTGACTATTGCGCGAATTAAATACACTGTCCCTTGTGAAACAAGCTTCGTCTGTAATAAAATATACTGTTCAAAATGCCTCTGAAGATTGCAACGTTCAAGAAACCAACGACAAAACAACAATCTTGGATGGAAATCTACAGGTCCCAAAGCTTGTCCTTTTTGTTGGTTCCGGCAAGTTTTCTAGAAGTTCTGCAAACCTACAAGGATGCTCGGGTCATATACACAGATGGTTCAAAAACACACCATGGCACAGGATGTGCATTTGTTGTCGACAACACTGCTCATCATTGGTCAATGTCTCATTTATCGTCTATATACACGGCATACGCTGTATGGCAAGTTTTTCATTACTGCGAGTTCGTCGGAACTTCTTCGAAATTAAAGTAGAATTAATTACTGAAGTTCCTAGAAAAATTGTTTTAAACCTTTACACTACTATCAACAATACAAGTAACGACGCTAACGCAAACGAAACAGTCCATGTGCTTACGAAACTAACATTGACATAATATTAAATACATACAATAGGTTTGTTCCAAGTGGTTAATTCTGACAAGTTTGTGATATGTTTGTGACAATTTCAGTGCGCCTGCGAAAATGTAAACATATACTGGAACGGCGAATGGAATGAAGCGCATGTGCATTCATATTTTTTGTTTTGACAGCTAACCTTAAATATAAATAAAAATAAAGAAATTCATACATTTTTTGCTACAAAAAAAGAAATGAAGCTTATGTTTCAAACTTAATTTGTTTACATTTTTCGCAGGCGCAGTGAAATTGTCACAAACTTGTCAGAAATGACCACTTGGAACAAACCTATTGTCAATTATTATATTCAAATTTTTTCCAAGTAACTAGGCATTTGCATGTGTCACATAATTTTAACTGACTATTTGCTCTGTTAACTTAACTTAATTAACTGGCCCAATAAATCTGTTTCTAGAAACCGGCCCTAGGTGTAATTCATTTTTAAGAAGGTTTTTGCAAAAGTATTCAACTATGGAGCACTAAATTGATTATTGTAGCAGGCTTGAATCCACGTGGGAATTTTATGATGATTTATTAAAATACATGAAATATGCAAAAAAGAAGCTATTATTAACCTGTACATATTAATTTGTACAATATAATAATCTTATTAAATATTTATAAATTAAAATACAAAAATAAGGAAAATTGTGTATAATATAGTCATTTGTTGTTAATCACCCGGAGTCCCATTTGAAAAAAGAAAAGTTTATTTACGTGTTAAAAAAAATTGACAATAAATTGCTCTATTTATATAATCCTTCAGATTGACATGTATCACACATACGTTTTTTTTAAGCTACACGGCTGCAAATTATGATATATTAAATTTTCTCGTAAATAGGTCCACTTTGAATTTACGCCCTAAAAAACTGTACTTTTTTCAATATTATCTGGGTCATTAACAGCAAATAATTATGTTGAATTCAACACATTTCACTGTTCTGTAGATTAAAACAATTTTTAATGGTTTGTATGAGGGCGCAAATTATGAAATGTATAGTATTCTGTTCAATAGGGTCTCCTTGAATTTGCTGTCTAAATTTTTACTGCATGTATTGTAAATAATTACAATCTTTAATAAAACGAATTTCTAAGTTTAAATCAATAAAAAGTTGTAAAATTTGTATGGCTTTATCTAGTAATATTTGAATATGTGAGGGAAATTTGACTATATTATATATATTTCTAATTTGTATTGAACGATTGCAGCTGCTTGATCTGTAGAATATAGTTTGATACAAAGTAAGAAGGTTCTGGAATTTTTTTTAGTAGTATATCAAAAAAGATTTATTACATACATAATCAACAGTAAATATACCATTTTGTTTCTTTCAATATTTTTGAATATTTTATTCAATACTATTACCCTCTTTATATAATTTCAGAACAAATCAAATAAATATATTTAGATATTTCTAAAATGGTGTATCACAACGTGTAATTTCATTTCCGTATAATATAGTCACTACAAAAAACTGCCTTAATTTGTGCAAGAGCATCGAATACACAAGTAATAAAATATAAATAGCTATTGTTTTCTTGTATTTTTATTGGTTTATTAATAATGATGCAATTCCTGAGTAATGTTAATTAAGTTTTTCCCTTCTTTTATGGTTAATATTTCAGGACTGGAGTTCCTTCAACAATGTGTTTTCGTCGATTTGTTCTATTTGCTGAGGTTTTGTCTCCCAATCTTCTTTAGCACTTCTTTATTATCACTATTTGATATTAGATGTTTTATATTATCTGGTACCTGCATATGTACATTTAACAAATTTGATCAAAAATATATTTTTTTGGTGTAAAAAAGGAAGACGAACTTGGGAAAAATATTGGAAAAAAAAATTATGCCAAGAAATTTCACTATGTATCACATATGAAACAACATATTTTGGATCAAATTTAATATAATTTATTGCATAATAATGTCGAACCAATGATATAAAAATGATGTTATTGCCTTTCTGGTCCAATATTTTAATGTACACTGCTTTAAAACCATGTATTTATTAAATATATCACAATAAATCATTCGTGTAAAAACAGCAACAGCATTTATTTTTAGTGCTGTGATGGAAATACGTGCTTAAATAAATATAAAACTTATGTATAGTTACGGTAAGAGTTATAACATATCAGATACAAAGATATATTTCTAAGCGTATATAAAATACAGTATAAAATTTGTGGATGGATAAATGAAACATTGCGCAGTGTAGGGTTAAATATTGAATTGTCAATTGACTGAACTATGATTCAACCACAGGTGATGAAGCTGTATTTACAATTAAAATATGTTGTCATTACGGAATTCTAGAATACGAAGTAAAAATTTATTTGCGTGCAAATGAGACTTTAAGGAACAGAATATTATATATTTCATAATTTACGCCCTCACAAAAACCCTTAAATTTTAGTTTGTATATCTAGAGAATATTAAAATGTATTAAATTAAACATAATTATTTCTTGTTAATTATGTAGAAAATAAAATTATAGCTAATTCTCCCTAAACGATTTGCAACAAATTTGTTTACCCTCATTGGTAAATTGACGGTTCAAATGTTCGATTTTTCAATTGATTGAAATAGGAAGCAGTATTTGTTTTAAAATTAAAATGTGTTTTCATTACGGAACTCCATAATACAAATTAAAAATTTATTTGGGAACAAAAAAGATCTTAAGGAACAGAATAGTATACATTTCATAATTTTCGCCATCACACAAACCGTTAAATTTTAGTTTAAATATCTAGAAGAAAGTAAAATGTGTTAAATTCAACATAATTATTTCTTGTTAAAAACGCAGAATATTTTTTAAAAAGTACAGTTTTTATAGGGCACATATTCAAGGAGGGCCTAATGAAGAGAAATAAATATTTCATAATTTACGCCCTTATAGATATAATCATATGTTGGACGCGTGTCATTATGACGAATTACAGAAATAGAGGAATTTATTGTCAACAAATATTGAATAAAACTGAAAAATACGTAGGGCGCAAATTTGATGAGCGCTAATTTTTGGTAATTTTTTTAAATTTTCAAACAATTTTGGTGCTGCACCTTTTTTTGATACAATATAAATAAAAACTAATTTGGGTGCAAATTATAAACAAAATTTCAGAATTTGCGCCCATATTTTGGTGCCAACTTCACGGACCTGAGGTGCGCGCACGTGACTCGCGTGGGTCACGCGTCACGCGCACGCCGCGCGGCAGATTCGATTCGCGAGGTCCGAGGCGCGGAACAAGTCACCAAGTCCAAGTTAGCTCGGTGTAGTCGCAGACGCAGCCGCCGATCAGCACCGTTCAATTCGCGCGATTCTC
Source organism: Poecilus cupreus (assembly GCA_963942605.1). Lineage (NCBI taxonomy): Eukaryota > Metazoa > Arthropoda > Insecta > Coleoptera > Carabidae > Poecilus > Poecilus cupreus. Next base: position 24,570,320 of record OZ012718.1, read on the forward strand.
GGGTCAGTTATATAACTCTGTGATCTCTGTGCTCTCGAGTGGTCTCGATAGTGGAAACTGCTTTGTGTGTGCTTCGTGCGTGTAACTTTGTGGATTTTATTTTTATTTGACGAAGAGGTGAGTTCATTATTTAGTAACTTTGATAGAGTAGAAATTGTCAACTGCGCAATTTGAAAATATATTCAAATTTACACTAGGTCTGCTGAATTGTCAAAAAATATTTCAATGTTTATTTCAATTTATACACATTAGGAAGTGATTCCCAATTTATAGTATACTTTCTTATAGTAGAGCCAAAACACTTGGATGCAAAAATATTTTGGTTTACAAGAGTGCGCGTAATTTAAATTATAGAACTTTTACCAGTGAATCGAGCGATTTTTGTACAAAACTGCAACCAAATATTTTTATTTATTTTTTTTTATTTGAGTATTCCGCGCAATAATATTTCATACGATTATTACATTAATGGTTATGCTTCCTTACCGAATTCAGGCAGACATAATTTAAACACATATTATAAATTATAATATAATGTAGGTATATGATGTGAAAAGAAAAATTGAAACGATTACTGACAAATGGAAAAATATTGTATATACTTATTTATAGCAGCTTGAATAAAAATGACCAGATCTTGTAGTTTAATTAATTATTTTGCATTGTTTAGCCGAGATATGGAAATATATATTCTTATATATAAATTACACAATTTGAATTCACATATACGATGTTTCTATATATCAGAAAAAAGATGATTGGTCACTTGTATACAGCGTTGTTAATGAACTAGTTAAAAGTTTAAAAATCCCAAGTGACTGAAACCATATTTTACACGTTTTATAATTTTAATTCTATAACTTAGTTTACAGTTTTAAATTACTTACAACTTAAGATTATCAATAATAGAGTGCCAATGTTTCTAACAATTCATTATTATTTTACATATTTTATTAATTTATACTGTTTTATTTTAAGCCAAAATTATTTCAACATGATTAGCAGCTCATGTTTTATTAAAACGGTCCTAAATGGTAGATACTGCATGATATACAGATCGCCCAAAAAAAGTGAATTTTTAGAAATTCGCAAAATAAATTGCACTTTCTATAGTGGGTGCATTTTATTGCCACTGGTTTAAATTTAATGTACGGACATTTAATTAATTTGGTCATTATACAATATTAAAATTTACCTCAGTGGTTCCTCCTCCATAACAGTTTTGGGGGGGCATGGATTAACGGCTAGTAAATTCCTTAGTTCTCACCCATAATGGGTAAAAGGCGTAATGATATATGTATTTATAAGAGCTTTTTAAACATTTGAACTAAATATGTGTATTTCATGTAATTATATTGCGAAATGAAAAGAATTTATTTTCATTCATGATCAGTATATCATAATGTATAGTATATTCCTTATAAATGGTGTTATAGGCGTTTCAGATGGGAAAGCACTGGTTTGTAAATAAAAACAACAACTATGTTAACTATTATATTTAAACAAATTTTTGTTAATTTCGTTAAATAAAGCTATTTTAATGGAGTATTCTATATTAAATAAGATGTTTGAATGGATGTAGTATTGCCCTGTACAATATTACCTGGGACATTGAAATAAAAATATTTCTTTTTTTTTCTTATTCAAAAAATTGGGTTAACGATAAGTGACATAATTGAGAACCTTCAATTATTACAGGGGACCACTGTGCCATGTTGTATCTGCTGCTATTTTTTTTCAGATATCTAAAAACTTCCCAAATAATAATTTTTTGCGCGCAAATTCTTATATTATTTATTGTTAATCATTTTTATGAGTTGTTTTTGCATTTCTGCTGCTGATAATAAAAATGTATGTTTATAGTTGTTAAAAGAAATTTTTTCACAAACTTTTTGAGTAAATATGAAAATTAATAATTGCGAAATACTTCATAAACATATTATAATCATAATTTTAACAATACAAAATAATGTATAGTGGAATAATAATAGCGAACTTTTTATAGAAGTGACATCAAACTATTTAAAAATACAAAAACTGATTCGCAAATGAATAAAAAACAACTATTAAAAATTATATTGTTTGTAAATAATAACAATATTAAACTGGTCTTACATTAACACTTTATTTCTGCTTCATTAATAAATTTGAACTTGGAAAGTATCTTCAAGAATATTTATTAGGAAAGTCTGGGCTATCTCGTGTATAACAGATTAAAAATAATTTACATTTGTGATATTTTTAGTAACGATTTACCGCCTGTTTCCAACTTTCTATACCCGATAACTTTTTTCTACCAGTTTTTACATTTGAAATTCTTTGAACATTTGATCATTGAACAAGTTGTGACGTAGGTGTAGTCGCATTTAGTTGGAACTTGAGTAGGTAAACTTCAATTGGATAATTCATTAATTTCCTTGAATAGTTTAATTGTGCTAATTGAACTGAGAGAACGGAAAATTCAAATAAGCAAATATACAGTGTGTTAAATAAAAATTCGTGAAATCACTCTTGGGCAACGTATTGGAGTGTGAAACATAACTCTCGGGTCTATCTCTTATCAATTATACTGTATTTATTAAAAAAAAAATAGACAGCCAAATATTTAAAATAGAATTTCAAATTTTACAAATTGAGGTAACACACATCACTCGTCACAGCTGCCCTTGTAGGTGCTGCCACCAATAACCATTGGTAACATTCAGAGCTGGGAGTATCTTACATAAAAATATATTCGACAGTATCTAAGATACTAAAAGTATCTAAGATACTTTATCTTAGATACATTCTATTTTATGTAAAATGTATCTTTTATTTAAATACTTTTTTAAAGTATCTGTATCTTTTATCTCAAAAAATATCTTATATCTTAAAAAAGTATCTTTTGTCTTAAAAAGTATCTTTCATTAAAAAAAAAGTATCTTGTTTTCAAATATTTAAGGTATGTGCCAGTTAAACATTTTGAAATATCTGATATAATTTTTAATGTTTAAGCTTATAGTTAGTATATGTATTTAAAATTTACTCAAATATTTCTTAAAAGTAACTAACTAAGATATTTTAAAGTATTTAAGATATTTAAAAGTATCTCAAAGTATCTAAGATATTAAAAAGTATCTAAAATATTTAAAAGTATCTTAAGTATTTATATTAGATACTTTTAGAAATATTTGTATCTTAAGATACTTAGAATAAAAAGTATCTAGATAAAAGTATCTTCAACAAATTTATGTATCTAGATATTTATTAAAAGTATCTTTCCCAGCTCTGGTAACATTATATTTAAATAACTGTATTATTATGATTAAATTCTATGTCGCATAATGCAGTAGCAATATATGAACATTATAATAATATTTCAAATTTGATTCTATAAATTATGAGCTGTTTCAATTTGCATAGTATTTCATATACTGGAAATGTTATTTTAATTTTATTGAAGTTTTATCAGGTTTTTCTACATTTCTTAGTAAATAATTGTTATAAAATTTTGCTATACTAAAACAAATCTAATGTGAGTAACACATAATCTTCCGCTCAAACAACTTAATTAAAAAAATAATTTTAAAATGGTATAAAATATAATGGTATGGAAGGATTGCGAGAGTAAAGAATAGCCGAGCATATATGAATCACAATATGAATGTGGACGATGCGAAAATGGTGTATCAGGATAGGAATGATTGAAGGAGATTAATTTCTGGTTGATTGTGTTTCAGTAGTCATGCTACCCCATTATTTGGGATATTGGGTGATGTTATGTATGTACGAAAGTATATAAAAGAGAAAAAGGTCGCAAATAAAATTTAAAGCTAATGCTATTCTACATCTTTTTAATACATATTATATATTTATTAACTATGTACTGAAATATGTTTGAAATACCATCGGTAAGCTAGCAATTCTGATAGTACATGAACTAACCGATAACTATGAACTAATAGTATATATATAATAAATGAGCATCTAATGTATGCTATTGCGAATGATTTTTCATGTATTCGTATTTTATAGGATGTTCAAAAAGTTCTGGGACAGTGAAATATCTCGAGAAATACACATCGAATCAAAAAACAACAAACATGTTTAATCTTTTTCAAAAACTTACCTTATGTCACAAGCACGATCCCCATCGCCACCCCCGAGGGGTGGGGCCACTTTGAAATCTTAAATAGGAATCCCCATTTTTTATTGAACATTCGGATTGTACAGCTGAAACTAAGTAGGTTTTGTATGGCGCTGTAATCAAAAAATAATTATTGTCATAGTTCCCATTTAAGGTTTCAAAGTGCCCCCCTGCCCTACCCCCAGGGATTACGATGGGTTTTTGAAAAATATTAAACACGTGTTTTTTGTTTTTTGATTCGAAGTGTATTTCTCGAGATATTTCACCGTCTCGAAACTTTTTGAACATCCAGTATAATATATCATCATCACGCATTTCACCCATTATGGGTGTGTATATTTTACGCATGAAGTACGGTGGGTAAGGGGGAACCAAAGAGGTAAATTAAAAATGGCAACTATCGTCGGTGGGTCTTGAACTGAGGATCTCCCGATCCACAATCCGATGCATTCCTAAGAGCTATTTACTCCATATGAATTGAATAAATTATTATTTAACGTATTTTTATCTATAAGTGATAATAAACGAGAAAAATCTAACCTCTCGACATTTAACTTCGTTAAATAAATAAAATAAATATATCATCACGCCTTTTACCCATTACGGGTGTTGCACTCTGCTTACGCAGATCTCGGTAAGTGATATATTTTTTCGTATGAAGTGCGGTTACCAGCCATCAAATCATAGCCCCCAAGGATGTTAGTGGAGGAGGAACCACAGGGGTAAATTTAAATTTGTAACTGTCGGCAGTGGGATTCGAACTGAGGATCTCACGATCCACAGTCCGACACGTTACCTCGGTGCTATTTACCCCATTTTTTTTAACTTTGTTCTTGTTAAAATTTAGGTTATACTCCCACACCTACATTTTCTAATAGGTGATTATAATATCAAATCAAACATACACATTAGAGCTATCATAAACTCCTGTATTTTACTTCCTGCAAATATAAGGAAAACAACGTGATATATTTATCAACTTCTTTGATCATACGAAAAAATTGTGCAACACACTAACGCTGCTGAGACCACTGTTCATCAATATAAATATACACGCGGTGGTATAAACGTATAATAATATTTTGACGGTGATGTTGACATTTTAACGATTGGATAAAAATACCCCAGGTTTGTTGTTTTAGGTTGGTACGCGTGTGTCGTGTTGTGTTGGTGTTTTCGCACACTGCAGAGGCCCTTGAGAATCTATTTCTATTTGCAGTGCTACTGTTTCACAATGCACCTACATCTAAACTAACAACACTCCCGTTTAATTCACTGTTTCGAAATTTGTATTAAAATAGTTTATGATCGTTGCAGACATTACTAGACGGTATGCTATAATAATAGAGTGCCACGAAATGCGCATATTCAACTTTCTTGTTGTAATATTTGATTTAAATTTGCTAAATTAGATAGTAATTTCGATAGAATTTGTATCATGGGATATACAGTTTGTTTCTCCATAAACATATTTTAGTTTTAGGGGTACGATTTGAGGGCCAGTAACTACGCTTTGCGCGGAAGATCCTCTAACGAAATGTAAAAAAGATTAAACGATTACGATTTCTATTATTATTATTATAAATAATTATATTCTGAATATGTTAAATTAAATCCGCCATTCTTTATATAAAATTTATTTTACATAAACGCTTTTTGAGCACATTCTCTAATAAAAACACTTTCTGTTTTATATCTTGTCCTTTTTACTTCGCGCCACATCCTATAAGCAAGGATTATACTAAATAACGTTAGTGAATTTTCTGTGGATAAGCTCATTTTAGGGTCTCTAGAATACGATTTAATATTTTCCCTATATTGTCTGTGTGTGAGTAGCCATCTTGTCGGTAGCGCGCCACTGAAATACTGTTGTTTGATCAGAAATATATAATGGTGGCCCAAGTCAGTTTAAAAAAAAGTTATATCTTAGTATTTTTATTTTTATTTCCATTTTAATGGGGTCATAAACCTTTTTTCATTTTTTTTTCTGTAAGTTTGAGTAAAATTATAAATATAGATACTAATTTTAATATTAAAAGGCATTTAGTTAAGATATGAGTTTTTGAAATTGGCATCCTATTTCAAACACGCTCTTGCGGAGAACGAGGAACTACACCAACTGTCAAATTGAATGTTATCAGTCATTGTTATTTACTGAGAGGTTTTTACAAATGTAGTTTATTCACATTACCTGGGCAAAATAATATAATAAATATACTAAACATAAGTTTAAATTGAAAATCGTTGTTAACTGCAACATATGACTTGAGATGACAGGTGTGATAATGAGACTACCGACATTACCGACAAGCGACAAGATATAGTACAACAAAGCATATTGTTTTAACACGTCCCAAACTCTTTGATTAAAAATGTTATAATTAACGAATATCTAATTTAATTTATCGGAGTATTCATTTTAATAATAATAAGTAATTATTACAATACTGAAAAGCAAGTTTTTATTTATTATCAACATCTCTTTCGCCTTGCCATGCTTTACATTCTATTACAGGATGACATCACGATTTTGCAACCGCGAAACTTCAGAAAGGAAATTATGAATGAAAAGTTGAAAAATTATAAGAAATATTGAATAATATGTGACTGAAATGATCTAAATTTTTATGATTTTTTAAAAGTGTATGACCCCATTATAAAGGGTGTATCTGGGAAAACGGAATTAGCTATTTTATTACAAGGAATAGAAAAATTAGTTGTTTTACTTTCTTACATTTTGTTTAATTTCGCATAGCCACCTAGAACATTTGACTAAAAATAATTTCTGATATTTCTCAATTATCTTATTTATCTAGAATTTTTTTATATTAATTTATAACAAGTACTACATCGTTGTAAAGATATAAAAATGGCGGTTTTTATTTTAATAAAACAATTTTAGGTACCCATTTGAAAAATTAAAGTAGATAGTCGTATTATGTAAACATGACTTTAAAAAAAAATTATGTACCTGTCATCAAATAGTATATTTAATATAATAAAACTTCTTTATGAAGAAAATTTTCCTATTCCTTATAATAAAAAAGTTAAGGAGGTCTGTTTTCCCAGATATACCCTGTATAGTATTTTTGTCATAATTTTTATTCTAAATATGTGTCATATATCATATATCATTTCTAGAACATTACAAAATAAAAAATACGGCATTCTCCTTTGGAGCAGTTTTATGTTTCAGCTTATTGGTTTACAATTATAAAAATTTACGGCGGGAGGTAATGTGCATATCTGAGTTTTAATTCTTGTTTTTGTGCGTACAATCTTTTATGTTTCATCTCGTGAGTAGACAATATAAAGTGAAATAATGAAAAATCCAACTTGAGATAAGGTCTTTCTTCTAAGAGATCTTGGAAAATATCCTTAACCTTATTGTATGATTCGGTATTCAACCACATATACCTGTGAGATCATCTTATTATGTACAGTCATCCAACATTATTAGGTATCTCAAAATGATGCATCAAACAAAAATTTACCACATATAAGATAAAACATAAAAAAGATGACATGTCGAGTAACATATATTTCTCGGAAAGAGAATTTAAATGTACAACCTGATTCTCGCTTTCATCGACGCCTGGCTAAGACTGAGCTAGGTGACGGTGACGGGTGACCTAGACACGGTTCCATTGCGGCGGGGTCAGCCCAACCAGCAGGACATGACAGCATTGACAGCGCAGTGGAAGGAAGGATGTGCACTAATGCACTGCTCTGTTATTAGGATTATGATGGCGTGTAAGTCATAAAGATATGGGTCAGGGACGCCGACAAATGAGGGGTAATAGTAGTGAAGAAAATGCGTCTGATGTCTCTGTTATTTGCTTTTAAATTTTATGGTCTGACTACCATTTTATCATGGTGGGTGAACAACATTTCATAAATTATAGTTATTTACCGGTTTCAGGAGATTAAACCTATGTTTACATGCACAAAAGTAGGCAGGGTAAGTATGTCATAACTCTATTCTGTAGGGTAATATTACCTTACTGACCTGTCAAAACAGTCAATAAAATGAAAATAATACACAATGATAATATAACGCTATTTATTAATACACACGGAATTAAGCTGTTCAGAGCTTCACCTGCTGCGTTCCAAATATTTTCAGGCAATTCAACATCGCCAAAATCCACTTTTTATCTAGCCATGAAGACACATTAAACGTTTAAGTAAAAAAATAATTTTAAATATGATACAAAAGAAGTGTAACCATAGTGTAAATAGAAACAAACAAACTTACTTGATCACCTTCTAAAATTATGACAGACGTTTTTCATAAAAGAATTTCAATAAATAATATTTATTAATGACATTAACGTCTTCATATTCTGAAACCGGTAAACTATTGAACAAACCACGGATGTTATGAGTCATAACAGGCCTTAGATGTCTTAAAATCCTCGCGCTACGAGCTCGGATTTCAACTGACATCTGCGGCAGTTACGATACTCATAACATCACTATGAATGTTAATAGCTATTACATTACAAGCAGTAAAACAGTTTTTACTGCTAAGTCCTGTCAGTTACACACAACTGTTCTGTCAAAAATTATTTGAAATGATTTCGCATAAGCCTTGTAAGCATTACTGTGGCAACGTGCATTGTTTACCTTGTTTACTAACTTGTAAAATATTTACAATGCAGCTGTCAATTAGTAACCTGTAAAGATTCATTTTCAAAGGCAATAGAGGGTTTGGGTAAGTGGTGTTTACAAGTGAGTAGCAAGTAAAAACAATTTACAGGGTGTTAATTTAAAAGCGGAGCGCATTGGCGTTGCCGACTTTACTTATAGATTCATAAACAGATCAAATAACATTGGATTTTAAAATAATAGATATTAATTTGAAATCGGCACTAAAGTGCTCAAAAATCGTCATTAAAAGCTCAGAAATCGTCTTTAAAGTAACCCATTATACGATGATTTTGACCGTAAAATAATTATTATACAAGTAGGGTAATTTTGACAGATATATGGCGTATTATAGTAAATTTATATGTAAAATGAAACAATATGTGCAAGAAGAATTAACTAATTAATTCTGATAAAGAAACTGAGGACAAACACATAATTTTGAGTGTTATTTACGATAACTTCAGTGTTAGAGGTTGGCAACAATGAGTATCAGTTCCATTTGATAACTGAGAGATGTATAAACTTAACCTATATAATAATTTTTCTACAGTTTTTTTCTAATTTTAGGTTACAAATAAAATTTAATATGTACCGCGGCACTGAAGTTCTTTTTTATCACTCACATGGTTTATTTTCCTCGGCCCTACGGGCCACGGCAACTAAATTCCATATTCGTGATAAAAAAATTATCAGTGCATTGATACATAAATATTTATTATTTAACAATTACATAATTTAGGGTTTTATCGACAAGATAGTTTAAAAGCCGAGCGAGCACAGCGAAGGACGAGCCAATAAAACTATTTATTATGTACGTGTTTAAACAATTTTTTATGTTCAACTGGATTGTAGATATTTTTTTGTTAGCTTAAAATAAAAAAATTTCGAAGTGTTTTTTTTCTGCTGGTTGATTGTCAAGTTGTTTATTGTTTATTGCTTTTACTTTATCGGACTAGTCCATAATGAGACACTTTATAAATGCTAAACAATATCATAAATAAGTGAATATAATACAGTTAAACATAAATAACTTAATAAATGATATGACATTTAGATCACTACCAAATGCTGTAAAAATGATATTAATTTCAAGAAATAAATTAAACTTACATACAAAAAGATTTCGAAAGGTGAAAAACCAAAAATCTAACAATTAAACGGATTATGGAACTTGAGTTCTGAGTTCTAATCCAGCTCCTGCCAAAATTGTTATCACATAAATTTGACTCTATCCACATTTCACAATTATGAACAAACTTATATTAAATTGATCACAGGTAAAATAGGATTTGTGACTGAACTCCAATTTATTTATTTTTTCCGGCAGCATTCATTGCGTCGGCTTCGCAACATCAATAAAACGAGAGTCTCAGCTGTAAATTTGACATTTTGGTTCCTAGGTAAACAAATAACTATTAATTTGCCGATCTCGGTAGCGTAGTGGCTATGTCACTTGCCTAGCACGCTAGAGGTCGTGGGTTCGAATCCCACTGAAGAGCATGGTCGTTTGTGTTGTTCTCATAAACTCATAATCATCCACAAATGAGGCGGCATATGACCAAAGTAGTTAGTCCGCTTCTCATCTTCGTAATAAAAAAAAAACTATTAATTACCAATTTAATCAATTATAAATTATTATTTTAAAGGGATGACAGCGAAGCAATAAATGATATTCATAACACATACATTTAATTATAATAGTAAAATAATTGCGTAGATCTATAGGTTTAAGAAATATTACTTGATTTCTGTCATCCGACTTTCCAATTCAAAATACTCTATAATTATAAATTATATACAGTTTTTAAATAATGGTAAATTTATTTACATTATAATTTCTTTCTTTTAACTATGATGATAAACCCCATATGAAATTTAATTATATTTTTTGTAAAACTTCTAAGATATATTTTTAAACGATTGTTTTATTTATTTCTAATAAAAAGTAGGTGTCATTTAAATTTAATTTTAGATCCTTGACTCACTTGGCAATTTCACAAATCACAACAAATTGAAAAGGATCCAAAAAATATGTATTACACATACATAACAATTAATTTTTAAGTATTATTTTATTTATTTATTTTTTTTTTTGTATGCTTTTAACGAGTTTGTTTTAACCGATAGTAGTAATTGTGAGGCAGACTATGATGATGAGTTTGATTTCAACAATGGCGGTTGACGTTATCTTGTTTGACAGATGTTTACCGCGGTAACCATCATCTGTAAGTGGTTCCCGTGGTAAGCAAGAAGAACCACAAATTTCAGGAACTGCATTCCGAAATCTTACCGGCAACCTAAAAATTTTACCATGATAACCGTGGTTTGTTTTCGGGATATGTATTTTAACAGGCCAAAATAAAGGTGAGGCTTGCAGATTACGAGCACTCGCTAAACAGTTTCTGAATGTATGGTACACATTATCCGTCCAAAAAAACTTGTTTTACCGATCTCAAAATTATCCTGAAACTGCATATTTCAGGCCTAAGCCGGAAAAAATTAGGGACCTTTATAAGATTAGGGTTGACATCAACTGGCTGTCAATTTTGTGTATTGGTTTTGTTTTCTATTAATTTAAGAGCTAAATTATTAATTGTAGGCTCAAATGTAAGTAATTACTATTAAATTTTCATTTGCAGTGCACAAGCAATAGATAAGTATCAATGAGATAAATCTCATCGAATTTTTCAAAGTAAATGAATTGTTTATATCCTCGTATCGTTTGTGAATGATCTGAAGTTACCAATACAACAATTCCAGTATTTCATATTTGACAAATAAATCGTAATTTTATTTAATAAATGAAAGAGAAAAATAATCTGTATCATACGTCCAGAAACTATTTTGCGACTGCTCATAATTTGCAAGCGTCGCCTTTGGCTCGGCCTGTCAAAATATAATCGTACTCGCAAAAGTACAGTTTTCGGACTAGTGATACAATAGTATATTGAACAACTAGTCTTACAATGACCTTTTTTGTAATACGAGTACAGTTTGCGTAAACGAGCCGCAGTCCCAAGTTTGACAGACTGTCAATTTTACAAATAATAAATTCCCCAAAAACAGTTGCACAAAATTCAATTTTGTAGCATTGTTTTTGAGAAAAACAGTGTCACAAAATTGACTTTGTGTACGTGAAATAGGAAATAGTTATTTGTATCACAAGGTTGGAAACTTTTATTTTGAGAGTGCGAGTTTATTTTGATAGGACGAGCCGTAGGCGAGTCCTAGAAATACGAGCACTCGCAAAATAGTTTCCAACCGAGGGATACACAAGATTTTTCGCGCCAACATTTATGTAAATTTAATAAATAAATTTAATTTATTACTCATTTTCTTAATGACAAGGAATTTTTTTATGTTGCTAACTTCACAATATTTGAATCTCAATTATGTTTATTTTCCAATATCATAACCAAAAATATCTACATATTTTTATTTGGATTTTACACTGTAAATTCAATTATAATTACTTACAAATATGTTTGAAATCCATAAATATTCTGTTTTCTTGTGTTGCAAATACTCAATTGTAGATATATTGCCATAATATATTTAAGTCAATGTAATACTTTGACATTTCTAGCGTCAGAAGTTAGCTAAAATTAGTGAAGTGATGCCAACATATAATCATAAAATGTTAGCAATTTTGGTCGACAAAAACATTATTTCCGACCGCTTTAAAGATATGTAATTGTGTCAATGACGGACGGCGGCGCGAAAATAACTATTGCATGACGATTTTGTCATAAATTTATTAAATGAAATTACTAATTTATTTGTCAAATATGAAATAATAGGAATTTCTATGTTGGTTGTAATGTGAATGTTTTTAGATGGAGGCACGAAAAGTATTTTTACATCCTAGATAGTAAAAGTGTCAATCAGCAAAAAAACATGTATTTTGACTACAATATTGCATTTCTAGTGCAAGTCACGCTAATATTCGCTTAGATCTAAGTGCCCACCCAATAATTTATGCGGCGCCGTCCATGGGGCAATTTCAATTTGAAATTAACTTTATTGCAAGTCGCGCCATAGACGTGACGTCAAAATGGTAGAGAATAAATGAAAGTAGTTCATAGTGCTTTTAAACCGACGTTTCTCAAATGTCAAGTAATGTAACTAATTTTTTAGAAATATATTTATGTCATATATTCCTTATTGTAATTTATAAAATTTAAATTAACGTAAACTATAAATAATTGATCCATGTAAAAATAAGCCGGTATTTTATATTCTCGTTTAGAATCATATATTTAAAATAAATCCATCATTCTACTTCAATTACTTTTTATTCCTACAAACATGTCCGAACCAATTTCTAAACTAAGAACTAAACTCAAATTGAATAAACTATTGACACCCACGGCATAAATATTTAACAGTAGTGCTCATGCATATGCAACAGCGGCTACGTAATCCCGTGAGCCGTGAGTGTGGGTTGATGATGATGACGTCACAGGTGCTACAAGGATCGCACCTTTTACGAAGCGGTTACGCACCTCTACACGGTTCTGTTATCGAGCTCAATACGTCAGCACAACATGTAAACAGTTCGGTTACCATTATGTATTATAGGTGTTCATGCCATGCAGTGATACAGTAAATATCATCAAGCATCTATTGTGAATTCAAACTAGAACTGAAAGACGTGGTTTTACAACGTGATTTATAACGAATATAAAAAACTTTTGTTTGTTGAGGAGGCTAGTGAAAAATGTCACATAAAAATAGGCCCTATTATGTCTAGTTTGCAACTACAAGTCATTTAAGATTTATAAGAGCCATAGAAAATTTACGAGTATAATATTAAGTTACCGTTGAAAAAAAAAAATAGCCCAAATGCTAATTTAAAAATCTAGTATGGTCACCACATGACTCTTATATTTATTAATTTAAATTTGATTATTGAATAATTCTACTTTATCCAACTCCTCCTAATTATATCATCATAACTATGGTGATTTCAAATAAATATTGCGGTTTATAAGTCACTAGTGAGATAAAAGTTTTATCTCACTATTGACCTAAAATTAACTCAATGTTTTGGAAAATGACGTGTTTTAATAACATTATTTTTTAAGATTAATTGATATTAAAATTATCACATTTCCTTCCATCTCGTAATATTTTTTTTTTAATTTGTTATTTTGTTTCAATAAAAAAATAACATACTCGCAATAGGTTTGTTCCAAGTGGTTATTTCTGACAAGTTTGTGACATGTTTGTGACAATTTCACTGCGCCTGCGATAAATGTAAACAAGTCAGGTTTTAAACACAGACTGGAATGGCGAATGGAGTGAAGCGCATGTGCATACTCTTTTTTGTTTTGACAGCTAACCTTAAATATAAATAAAGAAATTCATACATTTTTCGCTACAAAAAAAGAAATGAAGCTTATGTTTCAAACTTAACTTGTTTATATTTGTCGAAGGCGCAGTAAATTTGTCACAAACATGTCACAAACTTGTCAGAAACAACCACTTGGAACAAACCTAATATAGCCTTCTCAACGGCATATTTTATATTTGTACATCAAATGTTATACTGATATGTCATACTCGTATATTATAAAGATGTGTTGGATATGTTATAAAAATTTGTCATAAAATTTTGTATAGTACACTTGAGAAAAGTAGGTACCCCACTCGCTTACGGCGCATGGGCTAATACTTTTCTCGCGTGACTTATTTGAATTATAATATAACACACTTGTACAATAAATAACTATTACTTATGTTTGACTTTGACATATAAAATATTTAGTTATTTATTTGACGATTACTCAATAGTAAGTTTTGATAGTTTAATCTCCTCTGTGAGATCTTTAAGTTGACATGAAACACTATAAGATTCAATTAACTATTGTACAAAACAGTTCAAAATAATTTTTTAATATTTTCGTTTAACTCTTATGCCTGAGATATTTCATTTGATACCAAACATGCTTCGTTATAAAAAAACTGACGATTGATTCTTTTAATATATTTCAGTTAAAAAATTATTGAGAACTTCGGTACTGCAGAAAATATGGTTTAATCATTATACATTGAATTTCATTTCAAACATATTAAAAAATAAAAATAATATTATTAACATCTTTTATATGAATCTTTTATCGCAATTGATTCCATATTCGAAATAAATTAAATTGATTGGTTTCTGTGTCAAATAAATTTCTACTCCCGGTTTTATAATGATAACCAAAATCAACTTAGTTTTTCGCATAGCATAATAAAAATTATAATTGTAGAGTTTCGATATTCTTTTCTCGTAATATATCAATATCAATTAGGCTTGTAATGAATATTGGGCAACTATTCGGTATTCGGCCTATTCGGCCATATTTTAACTATACGGCCGAATACCGAATAGGAATGCATTATTCGGCCGATACCGATTAGTATAGATAATTGAGAAAAGTGGAAATTTTGGGTATCTCATTCAGTAATTTTTGCCTGAAATAAAAAAATAATAAAAAAAACTCATACTTATACTGAGATAATATGTATATAAAAGTATTGTAGTAGCAACTAGGCAGATTGATAGGGAAGGGTGCTGTTACAGATCGCACGAAGAATTGGCGGCAAAACAGCCGAATACTATTCGCCGAATATTCGGCCAAGGAATCCGCCGCACATTCGGTATTCGGCTTATGGCCGTATACACTATTCGTTGCAAGTCTAATATCAATACATCCACACAGACGTCATTGAGAATATGGTCATAATGAATTTAGGGGTCCACAAAACATATATTTCCAAAATTTCGCAAAAATATCGTAAATGATTAATTTTTATTATTACTGTAATTACTTACTACACAGCGTATAAGAAATGTATATTTTTGTTTAAAATTTTACCGGACCGATCGAGAATAAAATGTTTTTAAACTGTTAGAACTCACAGTGATCATAACAAAAATCACTGTGTGCCTGGGCAGAAGTTACAAAGATTTATATGGGTGTAGAATTGAAATGTGGAACATAGGGATTTCAATGCAATTTTTTTGATATTACTGTAAATTTTTACCTATTCACTTTACAGCAAAATTGTAAATACAAAAGTTGTTCAGAATTTTAAAATGCTTGCAATAAGGTATTTTTTATTTAGAATTTTACGATATATCAATCAAATCTCAGCGGTTAAGTACCATGAAAATATATTTTAAAATAAAATTTAGTTTTAGAAACACCATTGAACATCATATTTATGAATGCGTATAAACAATTGTTTAGATTACATACATGGTATGCGTCGCGAGTAAGTGATGATAATGCATCCATCACGATGCATGCGATGCACTAACTGCAATGCAGGTAAACAGTAATAAAACGGTGCATGACGGCAGTGTTCGTGTTCTTATACCACTCCATACTCAGTTAACACATTACATACGCAACAAAAATAATTACATCATGTTTTTGCGTATTACGACTGCTTTCAAATAAGGAAAAAATATGTATTTCATTATGGCAGAGCCCTTGATATTAATGTAATGTAAACATTGATGGTATGTGTGATAACTAAATAAATCGGATTAAATTCATTTTATTATTCAAATCGAATACTTAATTTAGTTGTCTGCGCATCATAAACGTGAAACTAATAAAGTATTAATATGTTATTTCCATATTTATGAGATTGTTAAACATAATTAAATAAAGCGCAATTAAATATTAAATGAAAATAAATTGTAAATACAAACAAACAACAAAGGAATTTTTTTACATACCAAGATAAAATATTCATCCACAAATAAATCAAGAACATAGCCATAGGAATGATTTTTATTGAGTTCGAGGATTTTTAGTGTTAGCCTGAATTTCTACAGCAATATACCATCGACTAACGGCGCCTTATAATTATTAAGGGATGCCTCTCATAGATTTACAGTTTCATATCTGTTCATATCTTTAATCAATTATTTTTTTTTCGATATAATTAACAAAATTGTTATAGTTGCCTCCCGCACTCAGCCATCATAAAAGTAACTAGCATCTGTGAGGTCATTAAGCGGTATGTTTATACAAGTATTAGAATCAAAAGAAACAGAATAAACTAAAGTTCAGAAAAAAAAAACTGATTTATAATAATTGATAATTGTACTTATAATCACACTGTTGGTCATATGTACATACATAATATGTACACATCGGACATATTGATTTAGTAACTGTGTACGATTAAATTTAAAATTATCAATATTTTCCTGTTCTTGTGATTTTATTATTATAAAATTCTTATTTGTATCACCATTCCAGAAATTACAATATATAAATATATAGACAGGCCGAGCATAAACTGAGGATTGCAAATTACACTCGCAAAACAGTCTCTGGATGTGTGATACACAATATTTTTTATTCGATTTTGTCATATATTAATAAGGAAATCACTGATTTATTTGTCATGTACCTTGACTGCGGCGCTAAATAGTATATTCTACAACAAGTAATGGAATGGCACATATTCCACGCGAGCAAAAAGTTTGTAGTCCGAGCCGAAGGCGAGGGCTACGGTTTGCGAGTGTGGGATATGCCATTCCGTTATATGTTGTAGACTATACTTTCTATAACAAGATTTTGGAAATATACAAAAAATACAAATACAAAACTGTTGAAAACGTCAAACTCAAATAAATCAAATTAAAACAAACAGACGTAACCATAGTAACTGAATCAAGATACTTCATATGTCGCGTTAATAAACGGTTCTGATTCGTCGAAAATATTCCACAATTTTTAGTAGTGGAATGCCCAGTTTCCAAAACAGTGTTATAGAAAATCATTATCTATACTCTAGTGCGTTGACGGTCCCCGACAACCGAAACTAATTTTTCATTCTGTGAGATACCGGTCTCCGGAGAATTATGCGAAATTTGTTTATTGACATATGCATGTTCTATTTCAAAGTAAAATGAAATTTTGATTACAGTATTCTGTTCTGCGCTCTCCTAATATGTGACTGTTAGAAGCGCATCCGTCTCCGATAACCCATGCCGCATCAAAATGTAATTAATTTTAGGCATGATAAATGGTGAATAATGGTTAATATTTTATTTATCACTAAAGAAAAACTTAATATAACAACAAAAATTTAATCCTTTATTAAAAAAATATATAACTAAAACGATATCTACAGCTTTATTCAAACTAGAAACAGAAAACTTATATGAAATTATTATTTATGAATAAAGAATAAAGCCTTAAGCAGAATTTTTTTTTGCACGAGAACCCATGGTTAACAACCGTCAGTCTCAAATTTGACTACTACACTAACAAATATTGCAAAATCGAGCTAAGTGGATGGCTTAGATAAGAATTAACTTGTTTTCCTTATAACTTAAGATAAGTCCCCGGCGACTGATACCACAGGGAAGTGATACGTTTATTAATTCTGTGCGGTGTAGGTCTCTGGGGACAGATACGATTTTATGTTTTTCTGGCTATTTAGCTTTATAGATGAATATTGCTACTTTTAAAATTTTCTCGAATCCATTATTAATGAAATTACAAACTCCGCATATATTGCAATTTTAGCGAAATACACAACACCGACAGAAAATATTATATCGGTCCTTAGAGACCGATAACACAGACATCGTGTATATAAGGTTTTTTTTTTAATATACCTTACAAACATATTATGTGCTAACAACAAAACTACTGAGAAAAATAGATTTATATTAAAAAACAATTAAACATATGATTATCACTAATTTCATTATTTATTATGTGAATATTTGTTCATTTCAATAACATTTCTTATACATAGCACTTATAAAATACATACAAATTTAACTTACATTTTTCTTATTTTGGCCCAGTCTTCATTTTTAAATTTAAGATATTTTTGCTCCTATTATTATATTATTAACGACTTAAATATTTAAACAGATATTGAATTGTAAAGATCGTAAGTAAATGAGTGATATCTTTGCTTATATTGAATATAATGCTGAACATTGGTGCATAAAATTTTGTTTTGTTTCTTAATACTCTGCATAAGAAATTAATCGTAATTAAACTATAAGTTCCTAAATCGAAACCTAAAATTATATTATAATCCGAACTACACAGAGACGGTCTTATTTTTGGTTATAATGCTGAAGTGCGGATAAATCTATGAACTTCTTATTCGCGAAACTCGATAAAAGCATTCAATTTGTATTAGAATAAAATACATAATTCATTATTTTATTTACGTAAATATTTTAAATAAGGTTGAATGTAAATGAAAGAAAAATTAAAAGAATACTTTACTTTTACATTAAAATTTTAAATGTTCGTTTGACCGTGACATTCTAACGAAATGTCAGGAACAATTGCGTAAAATTAGTTCAAGAGCATGGCCAGACCTATATCCATCAGAATATCAACATTTTCTAAATTCAGCTCACACGAGGCTACGGTAACAACAACAAATATGCAGCAAAAAAATACTGCATCATCGGAAGCTAAAGAGGAAATAAATATTTAACACATCAATGTATTTTACATTGTAATTGCGAACATGCTGCATTCTATACCGGGTGTCTATTGAAATTAAGGAAAGCTATTTCATAATTTGTCAAAGCAACCAATTCAGTTAAATTAAACTAAAATTATTATTATTTTAAATGGCTTTTCAAAAAAATATACCTAGGTTAATAATAATTAAGAATATAATAAATAATAATAAAACAGAGAAAACATGTTTGAAATATAAATTGTAAACTGCAAAAATTTTGTTTTTTAGGGTGGTGACTGATTCAACTGGTCATATGTGTTTTACATGTTAAATAATACTTATGCTATTTTCTGCTTCCCTAATCATTTTGAGAAAATTGTTTCAAATAAAAATCTACGAATTGCATTTTAAATAAAAGCTAAAAACACGTTCAAAAATTCATTTTACTTGTATTACAATACAAAAAAGTGTCTAAAATAGACACTTTGTATATGATATGATGAACACAAACGTATGTAGATGTACAACGTATTATATACGTTGCACAATACCTGCCGCCGCTGCTCCCAGAGCCGCAAGTAAAGGTCACAAGCTTCAATTAAATGATCGAAATGCGTATATTCTGTTTTGTATATCTATGTTTATTTATATTCTGTATACAAACTACATTGCTAATCAAGGTTTATTTGTTTTTCAAGTGTTTGTATATAAACCCAAGTGCTGTGTTAAATAAAATGTAAAAGTTTTTTTACTTTGTTCAAATTCCGTGCAGCCGATATTTTTTTCAAATTTCTATTGGGTTCTTATACAGGAACAAGGATAGGTTGACCCGACGTACTCTTTTTTAGAATATTATACTCTTTTCTAAATAATATCCTCTTCGCTCTTACTTTTTATAAAAAAATTACAAATCTCGAAATTTTGTCGAAATGATAGATTATTACAAATTTGGTAAGTACATAACTAATATACAGTGGCCATAACTTCAGGTACATATTAGAAGGGCATATAGTTTTTAATGTCCTGATTACGGAACAAAGAGAATTTTTTTCAAAATTCAAAAATTAGTTTTTGAAGGAAACAGTTTTGGGACACTGGTTGAATAGGTAGTTTTAATATTAAATATTACGTTGTATTATATCTAATTAATAAGAAATGTTTGCATAATATAATCATTTCATTAGGTTTCTAGTAGCCGACCACATAAATTGTGTTTCTTATAACAGTTTTGATATTGTGTAGTATCCAGGGGTAGAAAATATTCTTTTTGTTCCGTAATCAGGACATTCAGAACTATATGCCCTTCTAATATGTACCTGAAGTTATGGGACATTCCGTATACAAATGTCGAATAATAACTACAGAAAATTTTCATTAAATATGAGTCTTTTGGTCTTATGGTCAAATGAGTCGCTGTTTTTACAGCCGGCTCGCTGGCTCATGGATTAGAATATAATGTAAGTTTGTTTCAGTCGTAAATTATAAGAGATAAATAAAATTTGGAATAAATGCCTTCATTTCTATTTTTAATTTTTAAGTAATTCAATATCAAAAATTTGTTATCTTTTGTGCGTAATAACACAAACATTTTATAATAAATGAAAATATCGTCACCATATCATCGTTTTTTAATCAACAACCAAAATTACTCTACAAACACGCAACAGGCTTCTGAAATAATTATACAAGCATTACAAATTCAATCTCTGTTATTTTTCATTTTTCCTGGTCCCTTTAAATTAGGCAACATTAAACTGCTGTCATTCAGAGACAGATCGGATAACATAGCACATAATTGAGATGGATCATTGGAGACCTAATTGGCGTGAAACGGAAAGGATCGCAAGAGATAACTACCACGAGGCTTGCTGCCTGCTGCCTGTCTCATGATTTGATTGACTGAGTGACCTTGCCAATAGCACAGTGCGTGGGTGTGCCATAATATCGATTGACGTTAGTTGCAGGAATGAAATTCGATCTATTTTTGCGCACACTAAATTAAAATTGACATGTGGATACAACGTAAAATAAAATTTTTAATTTAATTATCATCTAACATTTTTGTTGTATGTATATAAAATTCGCACGAATATCAAATTAAGTTCGTTCTTGTCAGATATTTTGATACTGAGTATTTAAGTTTTTTTTTTTAATGTTATTTATAATATTTGAAACCACTAAATTATCAGATTTAATCCGGTAAACGAAATTAAAATATTACCATATTAAAATTATTTCTACAAATCTCCTGCTCCTTAGGAGTACATTTTTTCATTGTTTGTTTATAATGTTAGTTAATTTAATAGCATTGTAATAACACCATTGTTTTATTAGTTTATTTTTCAATCTTTTTGCAGCAAGATATAAACAAAATTCTCGTACATATAAATTTAACTAGCAGTTTTCTCCGTTATTTTGTTATATGCATTAGGACATGATATATGTTTATATTGTTGTAATCAGAAAATATACTGAATCAAATAAGTGTATAAATAAACTGTTGTGGGCATCATAAAATCTTCCTATCATAGATTTCTTATTAAACAATGCAAGAATATGGACCGCCACTATAAAAAAGCGTCCATCCTTACAAAAAAAAAAAAATCAATTATGAGTAGGACATATGAACATATGTCAAAAAATGACATTTTTCAAGCGTTGTTTTGTTATTTATTTTAATAAGCACAAGTTAACAGATTTTAATTTAACTCATATGTCAACTGTTAAAAATGGTCCAATACATTTTGAGGATTTAAAATTTTCCACCAATTGAAAAGAATTATACTGACATTTTTCACCAGTGATCTCATCGACATTTTTTCGACAATTTTAACTAGTGATCCTGTCGACAATTTTAAACAATTGAATTGTTACACTGTTGCTATGAAAGTGAATCTATTTCCAAGTCATTTTAAAGAAAGATTACATTTTTACTCGTTGAATTGTCCTCCGAATACCATTCGTGTTAAAGTTATGTAGACAATTCTTGAGGCTGCATCACTCATGTTTATTAAGCTTGAAAATATCACTCGTGATATTTAAAATCAAGCGTTATACCCATCCGTGATACAGCAACAAAAATTGTCGACATAACGATTTTCTGTGTTATTTCAGTTCATAAAGGTAGAGAAATGTAAAGCTAGTTTTATACTGGAAATAAAACCTACTAATTGGGAAATTGTTATGGTGTAAATAATTGTTAGATCAACAATAAAATGGATAAAATATTACTATTATTCTAAATACTCATTTGGATACTTGTACCAAGAACTGTCATTTGTAAAATGAGTTCAAATTTAAACGTCAAAAAAAAAAGAAAGAAACACTATAATGTAAGGCCCAAAGTCGCATGTTTGCATTGAAGTCAAGCCGCTTCATAAATCCAAGCTTAATATTTTAAAAGCTTGACGTGACACATGCCATCTACTTGAATATATCATTCTCAAAGATTTATTTTGTGCAGTAAGAAGGGATTGATTCAAAAGTAGTTATTAGAGAATAAAACTCTGTATCCAAATAGAAATTTCAAAGTTATGAAAATTGTTGATTTTTAAATAAAATATTACCATATTTCTAAGCTTTGAATGTCAAAATTTACAAGATTTGCGAGCCCCTTGTTGTATGTTTACATGGGAAATCTATTAAAGAATTTAATCTATATCCTTACCATAAATCTTTTTTGTAAATCATCGCTCAGCTATGGTTCATCCTAGATTTCAAGAAAGAAAATACTGTATGGCAACTTCTGGCATAGGTGCGCGTAAGTATTTTTAAGTTGTTTTAGTGAATTGTTATTTATAATGCCATTTTATTTTCTTTATTTTATATTAATGACATTTTTATTTATTCTAAATTAATGTTTTAATGGGTATTTCAATTTCATTATTATATACGTATATACAGAGTGTATCTGGGAAAAAGGACCCACCCTTAATTTTGTATTATAAGGAATAGAAAAATTTTATTCACATAGAAGTTTAATTATATTCAAATATACTATTTGATGACATGAACAGAATATTTTTATAAAGATAGGTTTACATGATACGACTACCAACTTTTAATTTTCTAATAGGACCCTAAAATCGGTTTAGTAAAATAAAAAACACCATTTTTTTCTCTTTTCAACGATATATTCCTTGTCATAAATTAATTTGAAAAAATTGAGAAATTATTAAAATCATATAAATCAATTCATCTTTTGCAAACATTTTAAAAATTACTTTACAAAGCACGTAAAACAGGTAACAAGTAAACATCTGCCTTATTGCCATTATTTTGTTTTCTCATACATTTGGTTAAATTTCGCACCCAGAACATTTCAATAAAAATAATTTCTGATATTTCTGAATTATCTTATTTATCTTCATTTTTTTATATTAATTTATGACAAGTAGTACATCGTTGAAAGAGAAAAAAATGGCGGTTTTTATTTTAGTAAAACAATTTTAGGTTTTCATTTGAAAAATAAAAGTTTATAGTCGTATCATTATAAAAAATTCTGTACCTGACATCAAATAGTATATTTAATATAAGAAATTAAGAAATTTTTTCTATTCCTTATAATAAAAAAGTTGGGGGGGGGGGTCCGTTTTCCCAGATATACCCTGTATATACATATTACTTTTATATATTATAATAACATAATTAACTTTTTTTTTAATTAAGTGCGAGCCCTTTGTTAAAAATTTCATATCACGACTGGACAAAACCATAGAACATTTTGTGTAAAGAAAATGTGGCTCACTTTTTAATATATGTATTGCCCTGACAACTAATATAAAAATGTATATTTAAATTATGTACGAGTTTTTATACAGGCTGAGTCATCGAAATGCCCGTCTTCGATATCTCCCTTGTCGTTAGAAATACGGCATAAATGTATTAACAAAATTTATTCGACTACTTAAGGAGCATAACGTAAAATTATTTTCACATATAAAGGTTGTTACGTAACGGCTTGGCGAGAATTGTTTGTCTTTTTTTAAATGGAACACCCTATATATTTTTATATATTTTAAATTATATTTCATTCACCTATACGAAAGTATGAATTTTATTTTAGTTTTCCGCGGCGTTGTCAAGTTTTTCCGTTTTTTCTCTAAAAAAGGCCGAATACGCGCATTGCTTTATAAAGGCGTACTGAAGTTATTTTAATAGTAAAATTTAAGAATTTTTTTTTCTGCACAACTGTAACTATACTCTATGTTTTGACATACTTTCTTTTAAATGTAATTATACAATAAAGCGAATCAAACTTACTCCACTTCAAATGATTATAACTCGCAATTTTCAAATGGAACATCCTATATTTTATTATTCTGTTGTGTGCCATTTTGTATTACCTTCAATTATTATTAAGGGTATCCTATGCCTAAAACCAATAATTTCGGAGATTTTTACCATTTTTCACTAAATAAATTCATTCAATTAAAAATTAAATCTAGTATACCATGGATATGGTTTTTTTTTTATTTTATTGTTTTGTTTTAATTTACAAAATATTTTCAATATAACCGCAATTCTTACGGAAACATATTTGCAGACGGTTTATAAATGAGTAATTTACTCTTCGCTTGCGTCGACAATTCCAAATCAGTTACGAATTTGCATAATACTTTTTTGATAATAATACGAGTATTAACGGACAAAATTATTGTTAATTTTTACAAACCGATCCTCGAAACGATTTAGAAAATTTACCTCTCAATATTATCCGGAGATTGTGGTTCCAACACGATGGTGCACCAGCTCACAACAGTCTTCAGATTAGGCATTATTTAAATGAAGAATTTCTTAAAAGATGGATTAGACAAGGTGGTCCAAGTAATTGGCCCGCAAGATTTTCGGATCTTACAAAATTACATTATTTCTTGTTTATCGGTTTATCAAACAGCACCAACTATACAAGAAGATATGATGGAGCGACTTCGTAACTCTTTTGAAACTGTCAACGCAAATATACTGCGAAGAGTAAATTACTCATTTAAAAACTGTCTGCAAATATGTTTGCATAAGAATGGCAATTATATTGGAAATAATTTCCATGGAATTTTTAATTCAATAAATTAATTTAGTGAAAAATGGCAAAAAACTCCGAAATTATTGGTTTTAGACATAGGATACCCTTAATAACAAATGAAGGTAATACAAAATGGCATACAACAGAATAATAAAATATAGGATGTTCCATTTGAAAATGGCGAGTTATAATCATTTGAAGTGGACTAAGTTTGATTCGCTTTATTGAACACCCTGTATAATTACATTTAAAAGAAAGTAGGTCAAAACATAGAGTATAGTTACAGTTGCGCAGAAAAAAAAAATTCTTAAATTTTGCTATTAAAATAACTTCAGTACGTCTTCACAAAGCAATGCGTGTATTCGGCCTTTTTTAGAGAAAAAACGGAAAAACTTGACAACGCCGCGGAAAACTAAAACAAAATTCATATATCCGTGTAGGTGAATAAAATACAATTCAAAATATATAAAAATATATAGGGTGTTCCATTTAAAAAAAGACAAACAATTCTCGTCTAGCCGTTACGTTACACCCTGTATATGTGAAAATAATTTTACGTTATGCTCCTTTAGTAGTCGAATAAATTTTGTTAATAAATATATGCCGTATTTCTAACGACAAGGGAGATATCGAAGACGGGCATTTCGATGACTCAGCCTGTATACATTATATGCAAAAAAAATATTTAAAAAACGTTATAATTGTCCAATTTAAATTACGACGTATTTCCTCTATTTATACATAATGCTAATTTATTGTCTATCATCTATCTAATTATTTGAATTAGCAACACATTTAATATATGCGATCTATTAAAAATAATATAAATAAAAACAATGTACAAGGTCATAATTGCTCAATCATCAAAGTCCATCAAACCGTATGATAAAACCGCTTTGTACATTCTTTATGTACTCAATACGTATCCCGCATGTGAGTGACTTGTCACTTGAACATCCGAAACCGAAAGAAACGAGAGATGCGCGAGTCACTGGCACAGAATGCGACTGGGTCCAAAACTGGCGCAATGCCAGCGACGTACTGGCCATCGTGGCCACGGCGTCACGGGTTAGTCATCACAGAATGTGGAATGGAGCCACACAGACCTTGAGATCGGTTTCGGGGACAACGGCTATTTACTAATATTGTTATGCGAAATACACCTGCTGCGAAATAGAATAGATATGAATTGTATAATAGTATGGCAGATAATATTAACAGCACCAAGTGAGGTCAAGGTAGGTAGGTACCTAGAGTGATAACTACCATAAAACACGGTGGCCGAAGTAATGACAGTCTCTTCGTCTCATTCTTAATACTTCCCTCTCTTCAGAGCCGATTTTATATATTTAGAGGTCTAAGGCGGAAAAAAATTAGAGGCCGAAATATAATATCTAATTTTTTATATAAAAGTTTAATATCAAAATCAAGTTCTAATATAGACATAAATATGTAGTAAAATTTGAAAACAAAACAAAAATTGCTTTACACAAATATAAAATAATAGTTTTAAATCACAATAGGAGATAGCTCCTTTCTCCATATTTTTTTTTATATTATTTTCTAATAATTTCCAGTAACATCTTTTTGCTCGCTATTTTCAATTATTCTTAACTCATTATCCACAGCATCAACATTTGATACAGGCGTGTGGCTACTGCACTCTTCCCGATCTAAATTTTGATTTGCATTTTTTGATTCATAATATTTTTCATTTTTGCTACAAGAGTCCTTTTTTTTTCTTTTTAGTTCGCGGCTCCTACAAATTTTCTTTTGCCATACCTTTTTCTAGAAAGAACCTATACCTACTGTAATTATTTTTATTTCTATATAAACTCTTCACCTCTCCGCTATATTTCACCACTGACCCGCTAAGGGTTACGTCAAACTCGGGAAATCCAGTTTCTCAATCTGAGCCTCTCTAAGAAAAACATGATGGACCATCACGTGAATTGAAACAGCCCGTATTAATACCAAAACGATTTTTAACGAACGGTATAAAGTTACTATCAATTTACCGGTAAAAGTAAATGATGTTATCAATACGTACATTTCCCTAACTTACAGCCGAATTCACCATTCCCTGATCAAGGTCTGATTCACTGATCAACGCTGATCCGTAAATCAATGCAATTCACCATTGAAAATCAAGCTAATCCTGTGATCAAATTCAGTGATCAACTGATTCGTCGGATTCCATGAATCAAACGCTGATCACTCATTTTGATCAGTATTTTGACATTTGCGATTTTGACAAGTGTATCTAATTTACATTAAAAAACTGTTGGGGGTACCGAAATACATCCCGCCATAAATTTCTTATCAAGCAATGCAGGAACACGGGCCATCACTATCAAGAAACGATCATCCCTTTAATAAATTTTCTTTTCAATTATGACACATGTCACATGTCAAAAATTACATATTTCAACTGTTGCTTTGTTTTTTCAAAAAGCACAGGTTAGCAAATTTAAACGAAAATGTCAAATTTCAATTATTCTTTAACATGTTGTAATTCATAAATGGTAACAGTAAGAGCAAAATGTTTCAAACAACAATTGTAGATAATAATATTTGAAACGTTATTCTAATAACAAAAATTGTCATTAAACCATAATTTACTGAGATATTTCAAATTACTTCATGGTGCTTCAAGTAAACTACCACTTCCAGATATTGGATTACCACCAAAATCTAATAGGCTCTTCCCAAGAGAATACAATTGATATATACAAAATATCAATATTTTATGTTTAGTAGTTTTGAGAAACCACAACTCCAGAGACCCACACAGACCGACAGAATGACAGACACACACACAACATCTTTCAAAACACTGCAGAACCTTTAGCGGTTCGAAGAAGATTAGATTCTTTCAATATTTATAATAATAATGAATTTAAAATAAGGTACCTATTATAATATATTGAAACAAAAATATGAAAGAAATAATCTGTACCAGCATTGAATCAAGTTCTACTTACTTGAAGATATTATGTCATAAGAAGTTTCCAAAAAAATAAGTATGAATTACTTTATTTTTGACAGAAAAGAATCGTTTACACAATGAAAATTATAGGAACTGTCAAATAACAAAACAAATATGATAATCAGTTGATCATGGTTACTTGATTCATGGATTAAGTTGGTGAATTAGAACTTATGTTGATCCATGGATCAGCTTGATTCTCCGATCAGTTGATCACTGATCAAGGGTATGTTGGTGAATTCGGCTGTTAGTGACGCTGCCGTTGTGAAAATACATAATTAAGTGGCGCGAATTTAAATTATACATTCAAAATGAAATTATTTAACGCGGAATACAAAGGAAAATATTTCGTTTTATGTAGTATCCATCAAATTTTTAGAGGCCGCTTAAAATCGGAGGCCTAAGGCAGTCGCCCAATTGGCCTTATGGGAAAACTGGCCCTGCCTCTCTTTCTAAGCAGTGGACACCAACGATGGGACGCACTGTGCAGAATTCTTGTATAAATTGTATTTAAGTAAATATTATTATAATTATGGCCAGTTGCACCAAGAAAACTTAAACTTTATCATTGCTTTAAATAAATAAAAGCAAATCGAAGAATAATTTACATTACAGTAAAAAATTCGATTTGTTTTTGTCCAACTAAGCCCCAAGTATAAAATTTAAGTTTTGTTGGTGCAACTGGCCCTAAATCATACATAAATTATATTACAGAAATAATGATCTAAAATACAAAAAAAAAATACAAATTATTTTCTAATATATACGACCTGCAACAGTTGAACAATTACATGAAATGAAAAAAAGAAAGTCATGAGTTATTATGTGTATTTACGTAAAGTAATAGTAATTAACGTTATAAGTCTGGGAACACATACTTTACAGTATGAGTGAGACATTTAAAGACGAGGCGACAAAGGAGCCGAGTCTTGAAATTCGAAACGAGTACTGTAAAAAGTGTTCACGGACGAATGTCGTTATGTATTTTATTTCATTCTGTGTCCAATTGCGTTTTAAAGAAACATTGAAATTAATTTAAAAATAATTTAACAGATGCTCCAAATCTAGTTACATTTTCGAAACATGATTAGCAACAGTTGTTTGGCAAATGTTTAATTTGTTTAAATAATTTGTTGTGTCAAAATGAATTCTTATGCAAATTGCCCAGAAATTGTAAATCCTCCAGTAATTGTAAGAAAATCTGAAGAAGCGTGTGCGAAATTAATACCTATTAAGTCTGGTGAAAGGTATCAAAAAACAATTCAGCCATTTTTGTGAATGGAAAGCAGAAAATAATGTGATGAAAATTACGGAAGAAGTTATGTTGGCCTATTTTTTAGATTTGGTAAGAATTTAAATGATTACATTTATTATTTTATTTGTGAACTAATGTTTTTAGTCTAAGAAAATAGGTGCGTCTTCTTTGTGGCCGAAATATTCCATGATAAAATCAACATTAATTGCGAATGAAAATCTTGACATATCTCGTTTTTCTAAAGTGGTAGCATTCCTGAGAAAACAATCAATTGGTCATGAATCGAAACAATCTAAAACATTAACCCGAGAAGAAATCTATAGATTTATGAAAGAAGCTTGTACTGATAAATATATTATGTATTTTTGAATAAATTATTTCTTAAATTTGAATAATTGTTTTTGCCATGATTAGTTTTGTGTTTCCAATAGCAACACTTTACCGGACCGGCCGTTTTTTGTGTTTTCCCGGATTGAAACTGTTGACGTAAAGTATTGGAATTTGACACAGTATGAAATAAATGAAAATACATAATAGTTTCATTATAACAAAAATATTACTTTCAATAATTTTAAGAACAATACCTAAAATTTTATACAAATTTGTTTTGCTTAATTTAGAACGCAAAGAAGCTTTACTAACCTGTTTTTAGAAGACTACTATAAGAAATCAGAAAACTACATTTTGTTTGCTAGTTTGTTGGTACAAAAGTTTTATTAGCTAAACCTACACTCACCCGTATGATGTGGGCATTGCATTGCATCTTGTTCTGTTTCCTAATTTAGTGAACAATATTTGTAGAATCTCTTATTTGTACTCGTTACACCCGCGTGTAAATTCATACATGCTCCACTAAATGTTTATTTAAATTCTGTAATAAATTTTCCTGTGGTCTGAGATGCTTCCACATTAAAGCATTGCGATGTACGGAATCTTGCGTGTAGCTTAATTTTAAACAAACGTTTCAGAATTTACTTTAATATTAAATTCCAAACTAATAGCCTTCAGATTCCATACATTACATAATTAAACAAATGTATAATTTTGCCTTAAAATTTTTCCTAGTAGGTATTCAAAAATTATTTATTTGTGTAATAAATTTACTTTCACAAAAAAAAAGTACTTACATTGTGCAAAAAGTGTAAAATGTTATACAGACTATTCAATTTACCTAGAGGCACTGAAATATCTCGAAAACTACACATCGAATCAAAAAATTTTAAAATTAAAATTTGTTTGTATTAAGGGGACATAAAATGATACCAAACTCGATCCCCCACCGCCCACCTTTTAGGGGGTGGGGGTGGTAAATAATAAATTTAAAAATGAACCCCTTTTTTGTGCAGTTTTGAATTCTCCAGTAAAAAATACATACGCTACAAAACAAAAATTAAACAAATATCAGGTTTTTTTCTGACTCCATTCAGTATTTTTTTTTCTGTCAAGTGACAATTATTTTTGTGATCGAGTATTCGGTGAAGGAATTAGTTATGATAGCATTAATTTTGGATGAAGAAAAGGAACAACAGCAGAAGAAAAAAGAAACTGGGTTCACGAAGAATGAAAATAAAAGAGAAATAGAAGGAGGGTTTATCACGTTATTTGAAGAATTTATCGATGATTTACCATCTAAAAAATACGTATTTTTTAATCTGTACTATAAAAGGGGGTTCCTATTCAATTTTTTTATCCGCGGGGATCGAGTTTAATATCATTGGATGCCCCCCCCCCCCCCTAACTAGACGAATTAATTTTAATTTTAATTTTTTTGACCGGACGTGTAGTTTTTGAGATATTTCAATGTCTTCAGATAAATTGAACATTCTGTATACTCGGTATTATGTTTTATATTAATTAATAAAATTCATTTTTAATAAAGAAAATATTGAAAGGTGCATTGATCGCCATTTCAGTGACGTCAGTTGCGCAGGTAGAGTATTTCTAGTTCGCTATCCATTTCCGAATAGTACATTTTTTTACAGTTTTTATTATATCACAAACAGCACAAACAGTATTAAAATTACTCTTATCGATAAAGACGCCTCAAGTTGTTTGACTTTTAACGCTTAAACGCGCGCATTATTATCTATTTACCAATTAATTGCTATGTATATAAAAAGGTACATTTCTATGAAATGTTATATTATTGCAGTTTGTTTACAATCTTCATATGATTTATAGCAATTATTTAATAACTGAACTAAATATATTTAATATAAATATGAACATTATAGCAACATCTTTGTGCGAAATAAAGACATACGTTATTTCGCAACGATTTTATTAATTACGCAACATAATTTTGAATAATATATGGCATGGGATATGTAAAAATTACAAGGCGATAGATTGACTCATTATGAGTGTGGCACTCTGCTTACGCAGATCTCGGTTCGGTAAGTGATAAATTTTTGCACATAAAATGCGGTTGCCAGTTGTCAAATCATGCCCCCCCCCCCCCCCCCCAAAGCTGTTAGAAGAGAAGAAATCACAGGGGTAAATTAAAAATTGTAACTGTCATCTGTGGGATTCGAACTGAGGATTTCACGATCCACAATCCGCACGGAGATATTTACTCCATTTGATTTAACTAGTATATATTGATTTTAAAGGTTATTTGTGTAATTTACCAACAGAAAACTTAATTTAAAATTTAAATTATACTGAAAATACCGAATCGAATTTTTAATTTAAAGATTTTAAGAAATTTGTGCTATTTAGTTATAGATTTTAATAAAATGTATATTTATAAAGTTTCGTTGTTATTCTTATCTCGTTTACGAGTTTTTGCACCGGGGGCACACATCCATCCATTCACACATACGTCATTATTAAATTAGTAAAATTGGAATATCAAAGGATGAATTTCAGCGAAAATATAGTTTTAAATTTTTTTCACGATTGTTATACTTACTTATACCACAGTATAGGAGCTACAAGCTTGAAGCTCTTATACTGTGCTTATACTGCAAGTTTACGAAAACTGATTTTTCTTAAGATAACTTATTTTCCATATGTACATCTTTCAGTTTTGGCAATAACGAGAATATAAAGAATTTCTCATTCAATTACTGTTCTAAAATCTGCTACATATTTTCTGATAGAATTTTCCTAGAACATTTGTATTAATAATGAACGCTACTTCAGAAAGCTAATATAGAATCTAGTTCAATTTCAATGGTGCAAAATATAAGTAGGTTAACGCGTCAGGCGTCAGGTACCTACTCTTCTCTACTGGATTTTATTTTTAGTTCCACGGCATTTTCTGACATTTTCGCGTTCTTCGCTATATTGCGGCTATTTTAAGCGATGATGGCCTCCGAGATGAACTGCACTTTGTACTTAATTTCGTAATTAATTGCTAATTAACATGCTCCAATTACTTTTTTAATGAAATTGCTCCTTATCATACCATTCAATAACATTAAAACAAAAATTTTGATAAACTATTTATGAACATAACATTACTATAATATTATGATATATCTGTTGTTAAACTACGTTTCTGATTTAAATAAATTCTGCGTTTAAAAGGAAGCATATGTATAAAATATTTTTAGCATAACACAAAAAAATTAATTGCTAGAAGACCAACGTGGTCAAATATTTTTCGTTTAAAAATAAAATTCGCATTACTTTTTATCAATGCTTCCATAGTGCTATAAATAACGATTATGCTGCATACCACGTCAGGTATGTTGTGTAGTGTCGTGAGTAAATTGCGGTAAAGTGAATGAGATCGGACATAAGCGAGGTGTTAACTTTCAGATGAATAAATAATACCTTGTTCTATGCACGCATATTACTTTCAATTTGCTCGCGTAACTTGTAATCATTGAGCATTCATTAAGTGAAAGATTCTTGCATGTAAGTACCTATCATATAGTTAAATTTTACAATGTATTCGTAAATAATAACTTTAAACTTTATGCTGAAAATAATTTATCCACACCTGTCAAATAATGTACCTACAACTCAACCGTTGAACTTTGTTACTGTTCCTAATGAAATAATATTGACAGTTCGATGAATTAATATTATTTACGATACAAGTACGTAAAGCTAGTCTTTAGTCACGAATGGGTCAATTAAAACACGAGCGTAGCGAGTGTTTTAAGACCCCTGAGTATTTGTATTTTTCTTGGGTTACAGAGTAAGCAGCAACAATGGGTCGCCCCTTAAACACCTGCTGCATGTGTTGTTCGCTAAGAACAGGCACCATCGTCAGCGGAGTCAGCGGAATTGTAAGTTACTCATTTGCCTGAAACCTCAATAATCATTAGTATGAACACCCAATTAAACAAAAGCTGTTATACTCCATTTAGGAATGTCAGATAGAAATAAGAAAAAAACTTGCGAGAGTAGAACTGGGTTTTTATCGGCTAAGCTAAATTATAACTTTATTAGAATCCTCATAGAATACCGCTTGCTTTATACCTACAACGAAACTTACGTGGTGAACAGTGTTCTCTTTTTGAAAACATTTACTTCTGTTGAAGTATAAAAGCGGTAGATGGCTCTGGATGTATTAAGTTACCTCTTAGATCTCACCAATTCAGCCATTCGATGCCACTACCTCACAGCAGTTAACGGGTTACACTACGCTGATGAGTTCCAATAAGAACGAAACGCGTTCGTAGTTACCGATTGATTGGATTGGCCGGTCTTTGTGACTTAATAATTTAGTTATTATTCAGAAATTGAATTTTATGAAATATTGACAATTTATTGTGTTTATTTTTTTTATATATTTGTTTCATAGAACGTTTTCTATCTTTGAAATTAAAATTGTCATTGAAATATACCAACCCTCTTTTATATACATAACTTGAACTTCTAATTTTGTATTTTCTTAATAAAAATTTGAAAATAAATTATTGCTCTTACTTAAGATCTGAAAAGAGATCTTTTATTCCTTATCTGATATAAAAAAATCGATGCGATCATAAAATTTGATCTATGATCTGATCTAGAATGTATTAAACTTGAAGATATTGATCTTGATCTAGATCATTTTTATAATGATTTGTTAGAACAACACTGATTATATGTAGCTTATATAAATTACAAGTCATGTATAGAACTGAAACGATATATTTCTATTGAATGCAATCTTTTCGAATATCCGTGAACAATTGTTTTCACATTCTCAAATGGAATATAATAAAGTAACATATTTTTAAATATTGTATAAATTAAATCTCTTAATTTTTATTTCAATATATTTTTCTGAAAACTAAAAGCAAAAACATAGTCTTTGTTATGAATTTGTTCCCAAGTTATCCTTTACCGTTGGCGAAGGCTATATGCTAGCTTATGTTTTATTTACTAAAATAATTTTAAATCAATATTACTTTTGTTTTCAGTTACTGGCTGTTTTCGGCATTATAGTTATGTTCACAACATCCGTCAAATTCCGCACAATTATTATTGATTCACTACCAGATTGGGCAGGTAAGAATATTATTTAAATTTATTACTGATAGTGATAATGCAATAAAAATAGATTTATAGCGAAACAAAAGTTATATAGAGTGGAAAATTTGAATTTAGCATGAGATTAGTAGAAACAAAAATCTTAAAGAGTTCTCCACAGGAATGCTGACTTATCTTTAGAAAAGGATTAATGAGCTACTCGGTAGCAAAACTTAAGTCTTTTTTTGTATACATGATTTTGGTCTAGTCATCCTAGCAAATAAGGATTTTTCATACTAATAAACATAGAAACAAGGACTCCCCAGAAAGTATCCAAATACTCGTTAATCGCAAAAGCTTTTCTTGTCAGATTGCCAATTTAAATGAAATTAGTGTTTTTTTCTAATAATTGTAAAATATCAACTTTATTGTAGGTATATCATTTCAATTGCCATAATGTTTCCAGTCTGTTTAGACAAATAAAGTTGTGACATGTGTACATAGATGAAAAAACATTAGAAAATGTTTATTTAGTTAGATCCAACATTAATTATTTAACAAAGTAGCTTCAATCTTGTACAATTAGTTTAGATAAAACAACATTTAGTTCCTATTAGTTTAATTTTATTTGCAATACCGAAATCCATTTAATAAAACCGCTTTACCGAAACCAATTGTTGTATAAAATCGGAAACTTTAATCAAAACCGAAATTTTATTTTCACAGTTACCGAAACCGCAACACACATCGTTAATTTTTATCGTTACCATTCCTGTTTAAATCAGTCAATTATTCATAAATCGTATAAATATAAGATAAATTACATTATATCTACTTCATATATAGAAAAAGCGTTATTTTCGTTTTTTATTTTAAAAGAATTTACAAAAGCGAGGAGTACATACTATTTATCCCTAGCAAACGTAACATGTGCGCTAACGTGGCCTAACGTATGACGTAACATAAACACGTGGTTCACCCACCCTACTGAGTGGAAGGTGATGGCTGAAGGTAAACACACTTAGCAGACAGCTCGAACCTTGGCCGAGAATAGTCTGCAAACATGAGCAGAAACCAAGAACTGGCTTCACTTGCTACTAGTGGATGACCTCGCCAAATGTCATCTACTCTATTCTAAAACCTTCAGATTTATAGAATAAGAATTAGCGAGATATTATGCATAATGTGTTGTTTGTATGTATATGTTTTTAATATGGACGTTTTTGTTGCAGTGAAAACTATCCTTGCTATCAACATGGCCATGACGATATTAATTTCTATTTTATTAATCATTGGAGCCATCAAGGTACGCATGATTGATCTTAAATTATTTAGAAACATAGTAGACGTCGGGTATAGTGATCACATTTATTTATTTTTATAAATGATAACCATAATAAATACGAAAGAGGTTCACTACTAGCTATTGAAATATACAAAAACGCATTTTAGTAGTACCATTAAAATGAATGAAATATTATTAATATCAATAATGGACTGGAATATTATTTGTTGCGTGTTACACTATTGAACTTTTGATTCGGAATGTACAATTTAAATTTGTATAACTTAAAGCCATTTGTTATGTAGTCAAGTGGGCGGGTATCATCACGCCATTTACCCATATTGGGTGTGGCACTCTCCTCTCGCAGATCTCAGAAAACGAGATATTTAAGCGTGAAATGAGGTTACCAGCCGTCAGGTCACAGACCCCAAAGGTGGTAGTAGATAAAGAACTTCTTAGGTAAATGACATATGTCAGGAGTGGGTTACGAACTGAAGGTCTCTTGTACCACAGTCCGATGCGATACTACAGAATTATTTAGTTCATTTTGTAGAAATATTAAATTAAATTTTATCTTTCGGGTATAAATTAACATACAGAAACCTTTTTGCCGTTAAATGATCCTTTCATGTCGCTAATTTTTTGTGAATTCATTGAACCATGGTTACCGTTTGCAAATAGAGGTAATTCCTGTATTAAAATGTTTGTAAAATTTGTCCACTTGTCACATAAAATTTTCAAATTGGATTAACAAAATTTATTTTCATATTTTATTAAAAATGCTTATAAAATAACGAAATTTTATGTATATTTCATGTATTATGAATAAAATCATTAAGTATATTATCTTAATTTCAAAGTGAAGTCTACCTTCAGCTTCAGAGAATCTTCAGTAAACTTGATAAATATTGAAAACGTTGTCAATCGGCGATTCAGTGCGTTTGAAATATATGGTAGAGTTATCCTAAAGCTTGAATTACATTCATATTATTTCTGGTTCGATTTTCATTCGAGTTTTCATCGATTTACATACTTTATTTTAAAATCATTCGTCCGAAATCGAGTAATTTAGATGTTTTCCGAAGTAGACCAAGGTGACAAACTTTAAAACCAAAACTGAATTACTGCATTTTTATACATTGTTGTTAAAATTATTTAAACGATGGATATCATAGAAAATTAAAAACTAATGATCATTATGACAAAACGTCATTAGTTTATGCGCATCAAAATAAACAAGTTGGTGTACCTGATTTCCGACAGTAGTGCGCAAGTGTAGCCGAATCTAGTATGAAATTAGAATAGAAAAATACAGCAAAGCGTATATTTTTATACTAGAATCTTGTATGAAAATCGAACGGAAATTTCTGATTTACATAAAACTAGAAATGGCTAGAAATTTCTTGAACGAAACTCGAACGGAAATCTAGACGGAAAAAGTATAATGTAATCCAAGCTTTACACTAAACAGAAGTGCTGTAAATGACCATAATTAGATAGGAGATAAAATTCTACTAATATTCTTTCTATATGGTTTTAGAGATACATGTTCTGCATGCTACCATGGGTGCTACTAGGCATCATGCTGGCCATCGGGCTTCTGATCTCAGTCATCTACACATCCGTTGTATTCTACATCGATGGAGACAGTTTTAACGGAACGTTATGGCTAGTGCTAGGAATAATAGCAGTTTGTAAGTATTAATATCGCATTAGCATAGATATATGCATTCAATTGAAATATACATTCGTATTTTTGACAAATATGTATTAAAAAGAAAGTTTCATAGAAATAATTCTGTACTACACTTTTCACTAATTATACAATATTGCTCTAATAAACGCCGTACACAACACAACTTACATTACACCTATGTACTTAAAATAGTTTACCGCATGTTCCAAAAACTAAAAATGGGGCCCTAAACTACATAACCCTCTATTGCATACTATTCCCGAACGGGAACATAAAATTTAAAAAAAATTCCTTTCCTTATGCAGTTTACATTCATGGCAATCATGTTGTAACATTTGGGAACAGTACATACACTTTGTCAAATGCCAATTAGGTCATTCCTCCCAATTTGACCAACATAAAAAAAAAATTTTAACTGGAAAAAGGATAATTACAGAAACTGAGATATAAAATGTAAAATTTGAAGGAAGCAGGTTATTACCTGCTGATATATTACAGCTAAATACACCTTTACAAAATTTTCAAATTTTTTTTTTATCTGATGTTTTCCTAGAAGAGGTTGTTTATCAAACAATTTTGTATAGTACGCAAAGACGACCCAATAGACCAAAGTTCTATTCTAAGTTGAATTTGTTCATAATGTTTCCAATAGTGAATAAAACTTTTTATTTTTGGAAAAAAAATTATGTAACACATTTATTTGAAATATATGAATATTTCTTTTGTAAATAATAGTGTTTTTGAGCCCTTATTTCAAAAAAATAATAATTCATGCAATAGAGGCTTAAGAACATACCATAAACTTTATCTGAATTTAAAACCAATATGTAGATCTACGATCGTGCGAAATAATTATCCCACATGTCTCACTCATTTCAGATATCATAACCGCACTGTTTATTTGGCTACCCTGATTTTCAGTACATTGCTATCATTTTAAAAACTTTCCCGAGCTGTTGCTACATTGATTTGAAATTATAGTAGAGGGTCAATAATCCGGACATTAAAAAATCCGGACGATCGATAATCCGAATTCGATTTATTATATTTAGCTTAGACTTACTGATGTACAATGCAGTATTTTTTCTTTTAAAATTTTATTAATAATGAAAAGTTTCATTTATCCGCTCTTCTTCTTTAAACATCACAGTGATTTATGACCGATTGCAGCTAATATTTTGCGTTGAAGACACCCAAAAAGTTCGAAAATTCGCATGGGGTCCGGTCCCAATTAATCCGGATTATTGATGCTCTACTGTAATAAGTGATATTAGATTGATTGAAAACAGTTAAAGTGGTTTTGAACGACATAGGACTTAAATAATTTATAGTCTATTCACGTTAGCGAGAGAATAGTCAATTGATCAACTTAGTCAGTCGGTATCTCCACCAAAGAATCGTGCGAATGGGGGTTCGTTTTCTTCAATTTAAATAATTTTTTCTTGAGTTAGTTCCAAATTCTCTCACTAACGAACGTGAATGGACTATAAATTCACAGTATAAGAATTAATACAGTAGCTACATTCGCTGTCGGAACTTTCATCTTTTTGTTACATCGACCGATGACCTTGAACCAAGCGGCCATTTTAGCAGTAGCTGTATATGGCGTTAAATTTGAATAGCTGTCGGTCGCAAGTAGGATAAAATGTAAAAGACACTAAAGAAGTTTATGCAATTGTTCATGGTACAAATAAGTGTAACTTTCTGTTTTGCGTTCATTTTACAGTGTATTTTATCCAATAAAATTGAACTAAACATGCTTGACATTTGACAGGCAGTCAACGTCACTGATAAACAATACTCTCTTTTTTATGGTTACCTACTAAAATATCAGCCTATCAGCAGACGCTGAGAGGCTATCTTCTCAGTAGTGCACTGAGATCCGCACTGAAATATTGGGATCATGATATACTTGAAGTGTCGCTACTGTATTAATTCTTATACTATGATATATTATTTACGGTAAAATTCTACTGTCATTGGCACGATTGTAGTACCTACCTATGTCATTATTCAAAACACCTGTTTTAGAACCCAACTTCATTCACTTCTAATTCTAAATTTTAGTATTCGCTAATTTGAAATGCAAATAAGTACCTAACAGTAAACATAAATAAACAACAATATGAACGAGATAATAAACATAAAATTAACTATCAAAATGAAATGTAAAACACCTGTTAAACTAAAACAATAATATGAAACTAAAAAGAATTTGATGTAAGAAAGATAATACAAATAATAATTTGGGGTGCGGCCTATAATCCCGACTCTCGAATACTAAAATTCGGTATTTTTGTAGGGTAGACCCGTAACTGGTTACTATTGTAGGAATCTCAGTCTATAATTAGCTCTAAACGCTGTTTAATATGCAACTTACAGTACATTCATGTTCTTAAAATAACATACTGTGCGGTAAAAGAAAAACAACTTGAGAAGTTAGTTTTTCCACTGTTTCAATAATTATTGCCTAAATTAGAAAATTTTATTGCTAAAATATCAAATTGTAAAGTCCTACTGCAAAAATAATAAAGCAACTTTTTACAAATACCCTGAAATTTTCCGAAGGCAATATACATATGTGTATGTTTTAGAACACTTATGTTTACTAGCTAAATAATATGTTTATATTTTAGTGGTGTACGTGTACATGTGGCTAGTAGTATACAGCTACTTCCTCATCGTCAAAGAAGAGCACGACCGAGGAGCATACATGAAGGCACCTTTCCGAAGGGGATAAGAACAGCGTTAAAACACGACGAATAGTGACAATTTACAGATAGATGGTTTCCAACGATAAACACTAGTCAATGCAAAAAGAATGGTTGAATATTTATGCTAAAAATGTGGTTGTTTAATTTTAATTATGATCTAAATTTAATGATTTCTAATTTTTCACTAATATATTCTAAAAACTGCCGTAATTTTGACCCAGCGAAAATTAGAAATAAAAATAGAATAGAATCAAATTTAATCATAAAACAAAACAGTTATTTACTCTACAATTATATTAATATGACTATACAACTCATAGGAAAATAGACCAATCAAATAGTTAAATTTTTCTTAGTTACGCTGTATAATATCGGTTATTTGCGTTGCTAAGTTGTGTTTCGCACAACTTGTTGTGTTTCGGTCGCAAACAAATGAATCATATGTAATTATATCATCCATAATTATCAGGTTTGTTCAAGTTGTTTATTTCTGACAAGTTTGTCACATGTTTGTGACAATTTCACTGCGCCTTCGAAAAATGTAAACAAGATAACTTTGAAACATAAGATTCATTTCATTTTTGTAGCGAAAAATGTATGAATTTCTTTATTTATATTCATATTTAAGGTTAGCTGTCAAAACAAAAAATGAGCATGCACATGCGCTTCATTCCATTCGTCGTTCCACTTAACATTTTTCGCAGGCGCAGTGAAATTGTCACAAACATGTCACAAACTTGTCAGAAATAACCACTTGGAACAAACCTATAAACAAACAAATTATATTTTTGACATAAATAAATAATTTGTTTAATATAGTTGGTTGATTCGTTGTATAGTCTTAACATATACAACTCGAGCTTCGAAAATCATCTGAATATTAAGTTGCGAACTCGATGCATTACCTAGGAAACACATCTCGTCCTCTCAACTGTATATTCGAATATTTTCGAACCTCTTGTTGCATAACTACTGATAATTATAAAACATGTGCCTGTACCCGGTATATTTTCACACATAAACAAAACTAACTATGTACTACTACAAGTTACAGATAATGCAAACTGATATCATATATTTATAAAATAGTTAAGCGGAGATTAATCTTTATTTTTGTATACCTGTTTGTTAATAGTAATTTATAAAATATATATTTATGTGTATTAATAGGTTGTAAAATAATATTAACATGAATATAATAAATATTGTTAATAAAATTTAACTCGAATTATATTTACATTATGTATCATTATTTTACTAATCCATTTATAAATCCAACTTAATCCTCAAATTTAAACAAAACATCTATACTTATACGTATTTCAAGAATTTGTTAATCAAGTAACAGAATATTTAACTAAATATTTATTTTAAAATCGAAAATAAAAGTCTATATAAAATTGACTTTATGTAAGTATAGCATTTCAATTAATGTTTTATAAGTTGTTAGTTTATTTATCCCAACATTTATTTTATAATTTTTGTTTCTACTGCGTTCTCAAAATTATTTTTACGTCGAAAACATTTAGGCCTAAAGCTTAGCTAAATTGAAGTTTAACTGAACTTAAGTTTAACATTTTGATATGTTGTACAAATCGTGTTTACATCGAGCTTAGCTAAACTACAGAGAGCAATGTTTTTATAAATTCTGAAAATAAAGTAGTCACAGTATAGATGCTATACAGTGCTGACAGATGTCAGATGTCGAATTAACCTTAATAAATACAAAAAAAAAGGTTATTTATATTACTAAATAATAATAATAAAGGTTGTTTTAGATTGGAATACATTGCTATCTGTAGATATTATCGTGTAGCATAGGTATCAAGATATTTGGAAGTGGTGTTTGCCAAGTACATGAATGAATTAAGAGTTTTTAAAAAGGGCAGCTCAGTTTATTTCAAAAGAAGAAACTTTGTTGATGCCATTTGTCGAAATATACAAAAGTGTTTTAGAATGTCAGGTTTGACATTATACCGTTGTATAGGGTGTGATATTTCTTGATATATTACCCAGAATCCTCGCCAGAATCATATCATTTGGCTCAATTATGACTTTGTACTCTTGTACTCGATTTATTTGTAATTGAAATAATAACAAATTAACAAAACTGACTAAAAGATGTCATTTTGCCCAAAGGTATGTGTATCTGATGGCATAACAAAATATAGAAAAATGTTTCAAACAAAATTTGTAGGTTATATTATTCTACTCATCTCATTTATTTACTAAGATATGCCCAAAAACCTTGATAGGCCTTCAAATAATCTAACATTTACTGTTGATGAATTGTTCCCAAAAATCTAATCAATTCATAACAAGAACATAATACCTCCCCTACACATAGGAGGTAAAAATGATATAAATATGGTTAATTTTCCTTTGTATGATTTTAACTGGTCCAAGTGATATGATTCTGAGCTCGTATTTTCTAAAATAAGAAGATGAAATATTTAAGTTCGGTGTCGATCCATAATATACACCAGTTCTAACATGTCTTCATCTGCACCATGGAATCTTTCCATATTTTATATAGTAACAATAAATTTACGAAGTTAGAGAATAAAAAGGAATATTCATTAAAAATAACACAAAATTGAGGTTCGATTCAGTTAAATAAAGCTTAAGCCCTCAAATTCGGCGGCTCAAATTAAACGAAGCTTAAACTTCCATGCAGTACTAAACACGTATTGTACAACTCATGTTTTTGAAAAACTGAGGTTATTTCCGGTTTAAGATTAAACCAGGCTTAAGCTCGCAATGTACAATCGGCCCTAAAAGGTTTAAGTCTCTAAATAGCCGTTTGCACCATGTTCAGTTCATTCTGATTCATTGATTAACAAACCGTCGTTTAAATAAATCTTGGTTTAAATTTACTGACATTTGAGTAGTACATAATAATCTGTGGGTTAGTTAAACGGAGAACTGAAAAAAATTCCTAAAATTATATTGCTAAAGTTTGACATTTGGGTTTGACACATTGACACATACTGATCTATACATACTTATTTTTTTATTTTCTACGATAATACATAAATGTAAGTAGGTATTTCTATTTTAATGTTGTTTTACTTGTTAATAATGTACTGATTTTCATTTCTGCAGATGTCAAAAGAGAAAAGAACAGTAACGATGAAAAGGTTACGTTATTGGAAATAATATTACAATACAAAATATTTTTTCTACAATCGTTGCACAATATCGACATTGTTATTCCATTTTTGGTTAGGAAATGTTCAAAATGACATAATGTCGCACTAGTGCGACAAAAACAAAACAAAAATAAATTAGGTAAAAGAAGTAAATGATGAATTGGATT
The DNA here is from genome assembly GCA_963942605.1 of Poecilus cupreus. Lineage (NCBI taxonomy): Eukaryota > Metazoa > Arthropoda > Insecta > Coleoptera > Carabidae > Poecilus > Poecilus cupreus. The sequence goes on from OZ012718.1 coordinate 24,614,249, forward strand.
TTTCTGGTAATAACCTTGCTATTGCAAATACAGTTGGCATATACGTACATACACTTCGGCTTAAATTTACTATACGCCCTGAATCTGACGCGTGCGCAGAGTAACACTGTTGCATCTTGGGATTTTTACGTTATCATGTGGTTCCAAAACAATTCTATAAATTGTTGGCTGTACGTCTTAGTGTTTTTAGCAGGTTATGTTTGTAGAATAACTACATAAAAAATCTTGAAACTCAGATTTACCATTCTAAATTGTCGCTCTAGGGTGACAACGGCTTCACCTCGATCAACAATTTCTCGCCGCGTGCAACAAACAATGCTCTATCCGCACTTGATACACAATAGTTATTTTTCTACAATCGTTGCACAATATCGACATTGTTATTCCATTTTTGGTTAGGAAATGTTCAAAATTGTCGCTCTAGGGTGACAAAGTGACATATTGTCGCACTAGTGCGACAAAAACAAAACAAAAATAAATTAGGTAAAAGAAGTAAATGATGCATTGGATTTTTCTGGTAATATCCTTGCTATTGCAAATACAGGCATATACGTACATACACTTCAACTTAATCACCATAAACGTATTCACTCTGTAGACTTTATGTCAAATGTACTCCATATGTCAAATGTACTCCATGTGTCAAATTATGATTTCTTTGAAAATTTTTATTTTGTTTATAAACGTTGTCATGATTACGGTGACATGGGTAACTACAATTTTACTGAATTGTTATAGGCGTGACCAAAAATAATTTTGAAAATTAATTTTTTTTCTACAGCTTGACATTGTTCAACGATTGTAGAAAAAATATTGTGTGTATCTCGTCGGATAGAGCTTGTTTGGTGCACTTGTCGAGTTGTTGATCTTGGCTTCGCCTCGATCAACAATTTCTCGCCGCGTGCAACAAACAATGCTCTATCCGCACTTGATACACAAATAACTATTGTTTTCATTAGATACTTTTATTCATTGTACATATATGTGAAACTGTACTATTGATGGAACGTGACGACCATTTGAGGGGCGAGAAATGATTTTCAGTATGTGGTTTAATATAACATTTATTTTATATGAAAAACAGTACAAACTTTAAAGATGTCAAAAATCATGAAAATTATTTTATTTACTACAATTCAACTATTTTATTCTCAACTGTTTTCGAGACTAGGAAATTTGATTATTCCCAACACTCCTCCATAATCAATTTTCTTCTCAGACCTTCGAAGACCTTCTTGTTGAGGGGCTTCGTCAAAATATCGGCGAGTTGCTCCGAGCTTCTTACATGTTGTGGTTGAACCGTTACTCCCAAGTGTTCTTTAATAAACTTCCTTGATATGTTTATGTGTTTTTTTCCTTTTGTGACCCTTCCTTCACTAGTGTTTTTCAGCATACATATAGCCGACTGGTTGTCCACGAGTAAGGTTGTTGGCTGTTCGAAGTCCTCGATCCACAATTCCTTTCCAATTCGTCGTATCCAACAAATCTCGTCTATCGCTGAAACTGCTGCTCGAAACTCTGCTTCAGCTGTAGATGTCGCTACTAGACGTTGCCTTCGAGTGCTCCAAGTGATTGGTCCTCCGCGCATCACTAGTATTCCGCTCGTTGAGCGTCCTGACTCAGAATCTCCTCCGTAGTCGGAGTCCGAGTAAGCTATCAAGGTGCTGTCTCCGTTGAAAAATATGCCTGAGCGGATGGTGCCTTTCAGGTACTGGAAAGTTCGCATCACCATTTTCCAGTGACTCTTCTTGGGCTTGTCACTGAAACTACTTAAGTGGTTCACTGCGAAACTAATATCCGGTCTTGAAATTGAACTCAAATATAGGAGACTTCCTATTGCTTCGCGATATGGGATAGATTTTGGTGCAGGTTCATCATTCACGTGCTCCTCTGGACTGGCCAACATGCCTCGCTCTATTGGCGTGGATACTGGATTACTGTTTTCTAATTTGAAACGTTCGACAATCTTGGCTGTAAAATTTTCTTGGTTTACAGAGATCCCGCCTGGTTGCTCATGGATTTCCATTCCCAGATAAGACAGTTTTCCGGGAAAGGTTTTGTCATAAGTGATTTCGAACTCTTGATTCAGTCTGTACAGAAAATCACGCATGTCCTTTTCCACAGTACCCGCTATAAGTCCATCGTCGACAAAAAGTGCAACCAACATGGTTCTGTCTGCGTTGTAGAAAACGCACGGATCGTCATCCGTATTGCTGAGATCTAGAGATTCTAAATATTTGGCTATCTTGTCGTTCCATACCTTTGGAGCTTGCTTTAAGCCATATATGCTTTTTCTTAACCTACAGACACGGTCGGTTCCGTCACTGAAACCTTCTGGTTGTTGTATATATATTTCTTCTTCTAGATCGCCGTAGAGGAAGGCTGTGCGAACGTCAAACGTGGCTAATTTCATCTTTCTTGAAGCTGCCAGACTGAGGATAAGTCTAATAGAGTCGTATCTAACCACGGGACTGAATGTTTCGGAGTAGTCAACTCCCTTTCTCTGCTCAAACCCTCTTATCACCAATCTGGCTTTTGATTTTCCGTTCTGCTTTTCGCGCAAAACCCATTTGCAAGTAAGGGGCTTAATGTTCTCAGGTGGTGCCACTAATTTCCACGTCTTCATTTTTATCAGCGACTCGAATTCTTCTTCCATAGCAGTGCGCCATCGTTTGTCCTTCAAGGCTTCTCTGACTGGAATGTCCTCAATGTCTCCTATCACGGCGACTTGATTGCGGTTCTCAACTTGAGCAGTTTGACAATCATTATATCTGACAGGCATTCTCAGCGTCCGACGATCTCGCAGAACTCGACCTGTTGTCTCTCGTTCTGGTACTCTGTCCGGTATTTCAAAATTCTCATAGATGTCATTGTTCACGCTTCCCGATGAGTTTATCTCATTGAGTTCTTCCGAGTGATCCATCTGGTACAATTCCAATTCTCTCTGTCCATTTTCTCCCTGCATCTCTCTGTCTTCCTGTCCTTGATTTTGTTTATTGTTGTTGTTCATTTCTTCGTCTTCTAGCTGTCTCGTTACATTTTGACTAGCTTCACTAAATATCACGCTGTCTGAACTAACGACATCTCGTCGTCCTGGCAAAAATATTCTAAAACATGGCGAGTCGGTATCATATCCGACAAAGATTCCTTTTTCTGATTTCTTGGATAGTTTTGTTCGTTTGTGTTCTGGAGTTAACACATAACAGGTTGATCCGAAGCTTCGCAGTTGACTAAGTTTGATCTGACGTCCAAACCAAAGTTCAGCAGGACTTTTGTTTTCTACAGAGCTTGTTCCAGTCTGGTTTATAGTAAATACAGCGTAATTTATCGCTTCAGCCCATAGTTTCTCACTCAGATTCAGAGCGTGTATCACAGATCGTGCAGATTCCACTATTGTTCTCATTTCTCTTTCCACACGTCCATTCTGTTGCGGCGAATATGGACTAGACTTGCTGTGAAAAATTCCGCGCTCGTCCAACAGTTTTCTGGTGATGGCATTCTTGATCTCCGTTCCGTTGTCTGATCTTAAACTCTTGACCCTTTTTCCAAATTGATTCTCCACGGTTCTCAAGAATGTCTCCAGCTTTCCTGCCGCTTCATTCTTATTTCTGAGAAAATAGACGGTTTTAAAATGTGAAAAATCATCCTTAAATAAGAGAAAATATTTAGCTCCTCCTAGTGACGGTTTACTCATCTCCCCCAGATCAACGTGTATCAGATCTAGTACATCCTCCGAGACTTTGGGATTGAGTGGATGGAGTATCCTGTGCTGCTTCCCATATGTACATCCTTCGCAGACGTGATTTCCCCAATCATCTACAAATTTGACATTGTTCCTATTCAATACATTTCTGACATGACGGACGTTTTGATGAGCCAATCGTTCGTGCCATTGTCTGATAGACAATGTAGATAGACATTTGTCTGACTCTTCCAGTCGAAATTTCATTTTGTATAACTTCCCGACTCGTTCAGCTAATGCAACTGTTTCTTTTCCATCGATTGTTTTATAAATTGACATATTTCGGTTAGCTGATTGAATGTATCCTTTGTCGAGCAGTTGTGAAACCGAAAACAAATTAAAGGTTAGTTTGGGAACGTATAAGACATTTGTCAGAATGACTTTCTGCCAATTCGATCCGTCAAATGCCTCCAGCTTGACGTTTCCTATTCCAATTCCTTTAATTTCAGACGCGTCCCCAATAATGACATTTACATGATTTTTCAGGTCTTCGTAACTTGACAGCCATTCCCTGCGGTAAGTCATGTGCTGTGTTGCTCCACAATCCTGGTACCAACAATTTTTATTTTCTTCTTTCTGTCCGTTACAGGTTAGCTCAGTTGTGGACAGACTTATAGTGACAAGGGCTCGACGACTATTTCCTTCATCTTTGCTCTTTACTTGATTGAACTTTCTCTCTGACGTTTCATTCGGACAATCTTTGGCAAAGTGTCCTTTTTGCTGGCAATTGTTACATGCGTAGTTGTTTTTGCAAAAATTTAAATATTTCTGACATGGTTTATTTTTGCAAAACTTTTTAATGTGGCCTTTCATTCCACACTTAAAACATTCAACCGTTGAGCGTACAGGCTGACTTGAATACGGTTTTCCCTGCTTTTTCGTCGTTTTCGAGAGTAGTACATTCCTGGACGTTGATTCGATAGGCTGCTCACTCTCGTTCAGTCGGTCTTCCTCCAGCCTCAGACGTTCGATGAGTTTATTAAGATTCTTCTCCTGAGTACTCATGTTGTACCAAGCTGATCTAAAATGATACAATTTGGGCGGTAAGGCTCCCAAAATCCTGGTCATCACCCAGCTTTGCTTGACCTGTTCTCCTGCTGCTGCTAAATCATCCGCTAATTGTTGAATTGACATACAATTCTCGACCACCGACTTGTTACCATCATACCGAAATCCAAAAAATGATCTTTGCAAATTTTCAACTGACATTTCAGACTTTGTTCCGTATAATATATTCAATTTATTCAACATTTGTGCGGCTGATGTACAATTTGAAATCTTCTTTGCAATATTACTGCTAACATTTAATCCTATGTATATTTGCGCTTCTAAGTCCCTTTTAGTCCATTGTTTAACATTATGTTCTTTTGCTTCACCTTCCGGTTTAGCTTCTGCACCTGTGGCGATTTCAAAGATTCCCTTGGACTTTAAAGTTAGATCCAATTTGAACCTCCAAGACGTATAGTTTACATTTCCCTGCACGTCCTCTGACAATGTTTCTAGTTGTGTCTTGATCGACTCCATGACGAACAATTTTCGGTTGACTTTGTTAACTGACTATGACTGACGAGTAACGTTGACTGACGTGAGCTGACTGCTGTCTCTTCTATTACGGCGTTGACCGGACTGACTTTAACGACTGATCTTTTTTTCTTTTTAACTGACTGGGACTTTCTCACTTTCCAAATTGATTCTCCACGGTTCTCAAGAATGTCTCCAGCTTTCCTGCCGCTTCATTCTTATTTCTGAGAAAATAGACGGTTTTAAAATGTGAAAAATCATCCTTAAATAAGAGAAAATATTTAGCTCCTCCTAGTGACGGTTTACTCATCTCCCCCAGATCAACGTGTATCAGATCTAGTACATCCTCCGAGACTTTGGGATTGAGTGGATGGAGTATCCTGTGCTGCTTCCCATATGTACATCCTTCGCAGACGTGATTTCCCCAATCATCTACAAATTTGACATTGTTCCTATTCAATACATTTCTGACATGACGGACGTTTTGATGAGCCAATCGTTCGTGCCATTGTCTGATAGACAATGTAGATAGACATTTGTCTGACTCTTCCAGTCGAAATTTCATTTTGTATAACTTCCCGACTCGTTCAGCTATTGCAACTGTTTCTTTTCCATCGATTGTTTTATAAATTGACATATTTCGGTTAGCTGATTGAATGTATCCTTTGTCGAGCAGTTGTGAAACCGAAAACAAATTAAAGGTTAGTTTGGGAACGTATAAGACATTTGTCAGAATGACTTTCTGCCAATTCGATCCGTCAAATGCCTCCAGCTTGACGTTTCCTATTCCAATTCCTTTAATTTCAGACGCGTCCCCAATAATGACATTTACATGATTTTTCAGGTCTTCGTAACTTGACAGCCATTCCCTGCGGTAAGTCATGTGCTGTGTTGCTCCACAATCCTGGTACCAACAATTTTTATTTTCTTCTTTCTGTCCGTTACAGGTTAGCTCAGTTGTGGACAGACTTATAGTGACAAGGGCTCGACGACTATTTCCTTCATCTTTGCTCTTTACTTGATTGAACTTTCTCTCTGACGTTTCATTCGGACAATCTTTGGCAAAGTGTCCTTTTTGCTGGCAATTGTTACATGCGTAGTTGTTTTTGCAAAAATTTAAATATTTCTGACATGGTTTATTTTTGCAAAACTTTTTAATGTGGCCTTTCATTCCACACTTAAAACATTCAACCGTTGAGCGTACAGGCTGACTTGAATACGGTTTTCCCTGCTTTTTCGTCGTTTTCGAGAGTAGTACATTCCTGGACGTTGATTCGATAGGCTGCTCACTCTCGTTCAGTCGGTCTTCCTCCAGCCTCAGACGTTCGATGAGTTTATTAAGATTCTTCTCCTGAGTACTCATGTTGTACCAAGCTGACCTAAAATGATACAATTTGGGCGGTAAGGCTCCCAAAATCCTGGTCATCACCCAGCTTTGCTTGACCTGTTCTCCTGCTGCTGCTAAATCATCCGCTAATTGTTGAATTGACATACAATTCTCGACCACCGACTTGTTACCATCATACCGAAATCCAAAAAATGATCTTTGCAAATTTTCAACTGACATTTCAGACTTTGTTCCGTATAATATATTCAATTTATTCAACATTTGTGCGGCTGATGTACAATTTGAAATCTTCTTTGCAATATTACTGCTAACATTTAATCCTATGTATATTTGCGCTTCTAAGTCCCTTTTAGTCCATTGTTTAACATTATGTTCTTTTGCTTCACCTTCCGGTTTAGCTTCTGCACCTGTGGCGATTTCAAAGATTCCCTTGGACTTTAAAGTTAGATCCAATTTGAACCTCCAAGACGTATAGTTTACATTTCCCTGCACGTCCTCTGACAATGTTTCTAGTTGTGTCTTGATCGACTCCATGACGAACAATTTTCGGTTGACTTTGTTAACTGACTATGACTGACGAGTAACGTTGACTGACGTGAGCTGACTGCTGTCTCTTCTATTACGGCGTTGACCGGACTGACTTTAACGACTGATCTTTTTTTCTTTTTAACTGACTGGGACTTTCTCACTTCTCAGTATGGCCGTTCAGTACAACGAAACTGGGCCCATAACCTGATGGAACGTGACGACCATTTGAGGGGCGAGAAATGATTTTCAGTATGTGGTTTAATATAACATTTATTTTATATGAAAAACAGTACAAACTTTAAAGATGTCAAAAATCATGAAAATTATTTTATTTACTACAATTCAACTATTTTATTCTCAACTGTTTTCGAGACTAGGAAATTTGATTATTCCCAACAACTATACCTACCAATTATTTCAATTACTCTTCGAAAGGACGTCAGCACAGTATAGGTGCTATATGCAGTAGTCGCACTCCCCGTTTTTTTTTTTTTTTGTATCGTGAATATTTGGCCTTGAAGCGATAAGCCTCGCCCAAGGGACTGATAATTCCAGTATCGATCGCTGATATCAGTAACAACGCCTGCCGCAACAATACTTTTAAATTTGAATTTGACGCTAATTTAAATTGACCGCTGCGCCGCTCAGTCCGCAGGGCGGGGCATAGGATGCGCAAGAAAATCTGACATGTTACAAAACATCAAAGGTGCCGACAGAAAGTGAGACTACTGTTTATAGCACCTATACTGTGACGTCAGGTTAAAGAAGTCATTTTGATTTTTTTTAATATCATTACGAATTGAAGAAAACGTTACAAATTTTTGTATAGAATTAGTATTGCCTCTGATACTCGTACTACGATTCATGAGACAGTAGAAACATCCATTCCTCCAAAATATGCCATTAATTACAAATACCTCCCTGTAGCAAATACTCGTAAGTATACAAGTAGCTGTTTCATTGTAGAATTATTCCAAATAAGTGTAAATTCATTAAAAATAGTATGAATTACTGGTAAATTCTGCATCATACATTTCATATATTCATTTATTACACCCAGAAGTTGCAATACTGTGTCCTTTGATAAACGAAATCACATAAAAAATTATTTATTTTCTAATCCTTCATATAAATTTAATCTCTCAATCTAATTATTCTGTAACATAAGTAAATATAAGTTACTAACAATTTTTTTCTTTGTCCATAATGAATACCACTAAACGAGGTTCAACAGTTAAACCATCAATATTCACGGTTTAAATAATTATTCATAAACGTCTTTTTAAATAAAGTTTAGGTAATGGTGCAAACGATTTGAAAAATACCTGGTATCTAAGCTACAGTTAAAAATTAAACTTGGATGGTGCAACCGGCCATTAGGCAGCTAGAATAACTCGAGAAATAAACAAATTCACTTTTACACATGTTTTAACATGCTACAACATTATTTTACATTACTAGCAAGAGTAGCAAGGTAAAACAGTTTTTACTGCTGAGTGGAGGAAATGGCCGGTGAGCTCTTACCTACGGTGCAGAAATATAGGGTCCATTTCAGTATGAAACTATTGAAAAAGGACAATAAGAATTTATTAAACATTTTTATTCATGGCAGCGACAAGGATATATCATCAGGCGGGAAACAGGCCTATCAAAAATTGAACTATTGATATTTAATAAAATACTGGTCTGGTGGCGCATCTTTTAAAATTAAAATTTAATCTTAGATCAATTATAAAAATGCTCTTTTAATCTTAAATGATTAAAAAAGTACTCAATTAGAACGATGCACTTTGAACTCGATACGTGAGTGTAAATACACTTTATTTGGGCAATATTTTAAACTTCCCTTCTGAAAGTAAAGGTCGTACTTTCATCATCCGAGGAGAGCATAGAGATAAGGTAATTCAGATCAATAGACGAGAAAATGGCATACCATACTGCAGAATAAATGAAAAGCCTTCAAAGCTTTCTTTATTGAACATATATGCACCAACGGAAAATTCCTCAACAGAAGAAAAATAAGCCTTCTATGAAAAGCTAGAAGATGAAATAGAGATAATTCCTAAGGAAGATACAGCGATAATTCTAGGCGAATTTAATGCACAAAATGGGAAAAAAGATTACAATCAACAAGTAGCAGGAAAACAAACAATTAATGACAAAACAAACGATATTGGATAGAGATTATTCAGATTGGCAGCAAGAATGAATTTAATATTAAGCAGTACAAAATATAACCATTCAGGGAAGCACAAAGTGACATGGACATCGTCACCGCCTATCAAAAATACAACAGTCAAATTGATTTATTTTTAAATTTATAAGATAATGATTCATTTTAAATTAAAAACAATTTACTTTAAACTTTCATTATCTTTTATTGTAAAAACACACAAAAATATAAATTCACAACGTTTCGACAGCGATAATCTGCGTCATCATCAGGCGAACTGATACTATTGACCAATTCCTTAACATACGAGGTGGTCAGGTATAACGGATGGTTGGTCAGATGTAACGGAAGGTAGGTCAGGGTTAACGGGTAATTGGTCGGGTGTAACAGAAGGTAGATCAGGATTAACTGGTGATTGGTTAAGTATAACGGGTGGGCGGGGTGTCCTGGGGGCTTGATTTCCACACTCGGTTTAAACTTTCTCTTGTACCAATGTTCTTCCTTCTTTAGGATCCTCGCTGCTTCCCATTGAATTCGGTGATGGTGTTCCCAGGCGTGTTCCGCAAGTCCGGATTTCGATATCTCTTCTCTCTCCGTGCGACGTCTGTGTTCCTTAATTCTGGTTTGCAGCGGTCGTTTTGTTTCTCCTATATATGTTTTCCCACATTCACAGTCCACTTGAAAAATGCCAGTTTGTAGTTTTGGTGGTTGTTCTGGTATTGTTGTTGATAAGATGTTCTTGATTGTGGATGTTGCCCGAAATCTAATTTGCGTTTCTTTTGGTTTTGTCCGAAACTTCTTGCACATATGGAATGTATAATTCATTCTTCTTTTCTTCTCTGTTTACCTGCTTCACCTTGGAAGTTTGGTTCTTTTTCACAAGTTTCTTAATAGTGCTTTCCGCATATCCGTTTCGTTAAGTGTATTTATGACATTCTTAATGGGGTAAATAGCTCAGTGGCAACGTATCGGACTGTGGATCGCGAGATCCTCAGTTCGAATCCCACTTCCGACAGTTGCCAATTTAAATTTACCCCTGTGGTTCCCCCTCCACTAACAACTTTGGGGGCTATGACTTGACGGCTGGTAACCGCATTTCATACGCCAAAATATATCACTTACCGAGATCTGCGTAAGCAGAGTGCCACACCCGCAATGGGTAAAAGGCGTGATGATATATTTATTTTATATGACATTCTTTACTTCTATCTCGTAACCTTGTGCTGTGTTGCAGGGTGATTTAGCTCTGCCACCCTTATGACACTACATATAAGGCTCGTATGTTTAGGAATTAGTCAGTCGTATCAGTTCGCCTGATGACGACAGCATATTATCGCTATCAAAACGTTGTGAATTTATATTTTTGTGTGTTTTTACAATAAAGAATATTGAAAGTTCAAAGTAATTTTTTTTTAATTCAAAAAGTCAAATTGATCATGTACTTGTTATTAGAAGGAAGCAGTCATCAATAATGGATGTAAGATCATATAGAGGAGAGTGTGCATACTCGGATTACTTCATGGTAACAGCGATAGTAAAAAATAAAATAGGAAGAAAAGGTAAAAATAAAAAGCAAGAGCCGAAATGAAAAACTAAGTAATGAATGAGAATAAGAAATAGATAGATACAAGAAATGTGAAGAAAGAGACTTGGAGACAGAGTGGAGTAATATAGAAGCATGCATACAAGAAGCGGCCAAGAAATGGATAAGAATAGAACAACAAGGAAAACGAACAAAGGTACAACAAGGAATGTCAGGTATAACAAGGAATGCCAAGAAATAGTAAGAAAAAAGGCAAAGGAAAATTATAAAATAATAATAATAAAATAAAAGGGAGTGGATTGAAAATAAACTAAAGGAAAAAATATAAACACTAACAGGCAGTTTCATCAAAGGGATTAGCGCTAACTCCATTTTTATTATTACTCGTAACTTCATTCTCCAATCTCAGAGCATAATTATTTTAACTAAGGTTATAATCAAGATTTGTTAGCATAAAATTTGACACATTTTGATAATATAATTAATTTAGAAACGAAGTTACAGATGATTGAAAAAATGGAGTTACCGCTAATCCCTTTGATGAATCTGCCTGTAAGAAATTATAAAAGGATACATTTAAAGCAATAGTCGAGTGAAGGCCGAACAGTGATCTGAATCACAAGAGTTAGTTAGTTAGTTATTCATGTCTATTAGGCCGAAGGGAAAAAGAAGAAGAGGAAGACAAATGGATACGTCAGGTGGAAATGGATAAAGGAATCATCGTTTACTAAGTCCCTAGTGGAGCACAAAATTATTCAAGTTGTGAAATAATTATCACATAATTATCACAAAATTATAGAACCTAAAGAAATTCATGAAATTTGAATAAATCGTTTCATTCATGAGTCGTTAAAAGTGATAAATGTTGAAAAATTGCCAGAAATATTACCAACTTCCGTTTTTTTTAGTAAGTATTAAGAGCACACGATTAGAAAAGAATTATAAAGCAGTAAATATTGATTAAATATTATTATTTTTCACAAATCACTGGATTTCGTCTGTATGGCTAAAATGGTTAAAATGGTTAAAATCTTTTAGAAATAACGTTCACTTCCGGTTCGTTTTATTGATTTTTAAGAGCACATAATTATAGCCTAGTAGTTATTTTAAATTGTCACATTTTGGCGTAGGTCGTCTGCCAGCTATACGTCAAGCTAGCACCCCCCCTAAACTCATATCCGTTTTCGCGGTTTCCGTTGTAGCACAAAATTCGTAATATTGGTACAAAATCAGCACATAATTAGCACAAAATTTTGCCATTTTTTTTTTTAGATTTGGATGAAGTAAGGGTGCAGCTGTACTGACGTATGAACCAAATAACTTGTTCACTTCCTGCTTTACTGTCCCATCTTTTCCCCCTATAGAACAACATTTCTTTCCAAATAAAGCCTAAGTACACTCACAGATGAGGACTATAACACGCTCCTGTCAGAACCAACAAAGCCTATGATGTCAATGTATACAAATACATTACAAATTCACTCAAAAAACGATCATTCACTATGAATTTATAATCTTACTATGAATAAATTGTAATTTATATTGAATCATATTGTAACGGGCCAGTACGGCCCTGGACAGACAGCGCGCGACGATGACTCACCGTTCTAGCCTGTTCTCGAATTGTTCCATTGCCGAAGCTACTAGAAAATTCCAGACCGCCAGCTCAACCGATATATAAATACGCTAGCCTACCTAGTGGGGCATTCGACTCCAAAACGCTGTTCAGGAAGTTTCAAATATAGTGGAAATAAATAAAACGTTTGCGGTGTGAATATAAATAGTGTAAATAATTATTTCTTATGTAATATTCTTAGTTTATTATTGATTTGTTGTTATTTAGTGTTTATTAATAAGTGTTTAAAATAAATAAGTATGTGTTAGTGAATACACTTTTTGTGACTTTAAATTGTTGTTTTAATTGTTGATTATTAAACTTCACCGAACCCGTCAGTTACAAACGTAACAATATTTACTATTAAATAACTGATATTATAATACTTTACAATCATTTGCATATACATACTTTGTAAAATTGTAATTTTTTCACCTTTTGCTAATCTTTTGTATAAGAAATGTAATTTTTCTAAAACAAAATAAATCTAATCTAATCTAATCTTATTCACATTTGTCCTAAAGTAATCAGTACTGAAACTATTCATATTTGTATTAATAAATGATCATACACGGAAAGAATAATGAATAAGATCTGTTTCGAAGAGAAACAAAAACTATATTTTAGGTTCCATATAAAAATATAAAGTTACATTTCATTGCGCGAAAATGGAACATCCGGTAAAAAAATAATAATTAATTATAATACATGTTTCAATTAATTCATCTTGAAAACTGTTCTGGCCATCCTGTACTATACAGAGAATAAAAGAAACAAAAAATTGTAATTTTTCAAAACTTTGACCGCACTCTTTAACGATACAAAACTACATTAGGCGATATTTGAATTTGTCAACGTTGTTTTTTGCTCCTTGGTTGTTTTGAAAAGTAATTTTGTTGATAAACTTCATCTAAATTTGCGGATGTTAACAGATAAAATCATATTAAATTTCCTAATATTAATGTTAATATAAGTTTAAATAAACGGAAATGTCAGAAAATTAATAAGAAAGTGTTTATATGAAATAATTAAAAGGGTGGACACAAAAGATTGCAACTTTTTGGTTTAAAACAGTGCTTTGGTGTCAAATTTCACAAATACATTAAGCATTATTTTAATTTGTTAAGTGTTTCAAATCCCGTAGTTTCGCTGATAAATTTTATCCAAAGGCCACCTTGACTTTATCTAAATTGGACGGATGTTAAACTACCGAAATCTTATTATATTTCATAATTTTAATGTAAATATTAGTTAAAACGAATTAAATTGTCCACAAATTAAATAAAAATTCAATGTTTATATGTAATAATTAAACTTTGTATCAGCGCTATGGTGACAGAAAACAGAACTACAATAGGCGCTATTTCAATTTGTCAAACGTTGTTTTTTTTTTAAATGCGCATTGTTTTGCTGATAAACTTTATCTTAATCTATGAATCATTTCTTAACATTGTTTTACAAAGATAAAGCGTTTTCGAACAGAGTATTTATGCTTGAATTGTATTTTGTGTGTAGGTTTAAATACCAAAGTAACTTTCGTGAAAATGGATCAATAACAGTGGTCGAGAGGGCGGACGAATGAAACGTCGCCCGCATTATCGAGTCAAATTCATTTTAACATATGTGTTCATGCGATAAGGTTTCTATTGTAAATATTCAACAATAGTTACTGACACAAGCCAACGTGTTACTAATAAACGAGTTAGCAAACGCAAACGGCCGGCTATTAACTAACGGAAATGATTTATTAAGTGATAAACGTTCAAATGTCAGTGGGACAAGTGTAGTGTGTGGAGTGTGTTGTTAATAATGTCATAATTATAAAGATGCCCCTAACGAATATATTTCGACGAGCATCTAATTACATTCTCGGTTCAGAATGCGAAGAGGAACAGAAATTCAATGATCAATATTCTGATAATGAGGTTCTATTCTGCAAGAATAATGTGTGTGTACATCCGCCAACAATCATACGTCAAGACTTCGACATTTTACATCACCCAGGTTACTTAACAATCACAGCCAAGACATTCGTCGACCAATACAATGATGTTAAAAGGCCAACTTTATTCTTAAACTGGATTCCAAATACCACGCTTCGAAAATGCCCAAGCGAACTTCAAAACGCAAAAAATATAAACGGATACTTGTACGATAAACAAATAAGCGTGGACAGTCTTATTTCCAACGAATCTTTCGATCGCCCGAATTCAATTGAACTAAAATCGACTAATCCATTTTTAAACTATGACGATAAACACAATGACGAATCTGTCAGCTCTGAGGAAAGCGATAAAATACCTACGGATATAAATATCATCAATATTAACGTTGAAATAGCAAATCCTGAAATTGAAATAATATCCACACCTGATAGCACTAAAGATTTATCTGAAACTATAGAAAAATTTTCATTTTCTCGTTCTGAATCTATAAATTCAACTGACAGTCAACAACCGACTTGGATGTCAACACCTGAGTTCCTTGCGTTGCAACATAACCTCAATTTTCCAGACAGCAACAACTCTTCTCCAGTTCTAAACACAAAACATCCACACAAATGTCGCAGGTTCAATGTTGATCTAAGCCAGATGCGTTCTTTGAGATTATTCTTTAACGATGCGAATTGCACGTGCGGCCAGCTGGTTGTTGCATCCAGGGAATCGCAGTACAAAATTTTGCATTTTCATCACGGAGGTTTAGATCATCTCGCTCAAGTTCTGCACCAATGGCATTCTTTGCTGCACAATATTAAATATGCGAAAGGTATATTACGCCTACATAAATTTGTTATCATTTTTCAATTAAAATTTTTATAGCCAAGTATTTTTTTTAATAAAATTTAATACGTCTTTTACCATATTAATTTTCGCCAGATAATATATCGGACAGATAATTTAATTGTAAATATTGATCGTGAGATAATGAGATAAAATTTATGCTATCTAATATAACATAACTATACTATTTTTATACGTAATTAACGTAATTTTGAACTTAAATTGAATAAGAACTACCTACTTCTTCATTTTCGCTCATTCCAATGCAGTATGCTATTCAGTTGTTCAGAATCACATGATTCAATATATATTACAAAATTACTCCGGTTACCTTTGCTTGAAATATAAATGTATCTAGAGAATGATAGTATGATAGAGAATGTTAAGTATGGATGAAGAAACATGAACGGTGAATAACTGCTGTGGAAATAAGGTAGGTATATGAGAAAGTGATATTGCCCGAAATACGTTGTTGTCTGAGGGGTGTGAGATTTAGATGAATGTTAGACGTGTGGAATGTCATCGATTAATATGGTTTGGTTGCATTGAGTATATATCGAATGAAATGTAGAAAGTGAACAATTACGTTGGCGTCTGAGAAAAAAATGAATAGGTAAAACAAATGGTTTATTCCGTAAACAAATGATTCCGAGTGCGAGGTATAAAGGTGCTTGCATTAATGTAGAGGTGAATGAATGGGTGATAGTTTATGGATTCATGCTACTTTACTTAATCGGTTGTTTTGTATTATTATACTTCCAAATTGAGAATTTGAAAGATTTTTTTTTTTAAATTTCTAGGCTGTGAAGATAATCTACCTTACAGACACTTCATGGTCTGTAGACCTGAAGTATCGGACCTGGAGTTACACCCTGAAGAAGGCCAGGTTACAAAGCTAACTGAAGACATGTTCCGTAGTCTTTTCAACGAAAAAGGGCAGCTAGAAGACGACTTAACCCTTCGTAAAGCCATCTTCTTTGCAGGAATGGAACGCGGACTCCGAAAAGAAGTCTGGCCATTCTTGTTGCATTGTTATCCTTACCAGAGCACGTATGAGGAACGCACGCAAATCGCAGAAATTCGCAGGCAGGTAGGGAATGCAATCATGCAGGGCCGGATTCACAAATATAGCTATATACTTTTTCTCGTTAAATTTACCTTAATTCTGATTTATTTATATTTATTTATTTTAATGGGGTAAATAGCTCCGTAGTAACGCGTCGGACTGTGAATCGTGAGATCCTCAGTTCGAATTCCACAGCTGACAGTTGCCAATTTAAATTTAGCCCTGTGGTTCCCCCTCCACTATCTTTGGGGGCTATTATTTGTCGGCTGGAAACCGCACTTCATACGCAAAAATATATCACTTACCGAGATCTGCGTAAGCAGAGTGCCACACCCGTAATGAGTAAAAGGCGTGATGATATATTTAGTTTAGTTCCATCACTTAAAGAAAAGATTCTCGTACCAACAAATCACCATTTTAAGGTTATATGTCATTCATCTCATGTCAGTTTTGAATGTATTTATACCACCACTAAAATAAATCATAAAAACAGTACGTTTATAGATCTTCTTAAGGTCTTATAGAAGAGCCCTGTAGTACCGAGGATATTCACCAATTCTTGCGTATTCGGATATTTTTACAAACATACGGAAGTAGTTTATATTCTTATGAATGCGGAGCACATAATAAATAAATTCGAATAAAACCGGATATTTTCAATTACTTTTTCGCGCAATTCAAAAGAGATAAGGAGCCCCTGTTAATGATACACGAAAACTTTTCTACTGATTATAAACTTGAAATACATTATTAAATCTAAACAGAACGACTAAGTTAAAACAGAATCAAAATGGGAACGGAACAAAATCTGGCCGGATATTTTTGATCATGTTGATATTTAAATTATTTGAGCACTTGTGCTCTTATAGTTGAAAAGTCAAAAATTACTAAAAGGTTTTATTACAATTCAATTATAGTTTAAAAATTGTGAATCTCAATTTACCACAATTTATTTTTATGTAAATATTATAGAATATTTCATTGACCGCTGACTTTTGTGCGGCACTGTATGTATTCTATTGGATAAAGCGTTTTGGCAATGATTACTCATACCAATGCATTTTACAGCGGTCTGTTCTTCGGAATAAAAATTTTCCATATTTATTACTGAGAAAATTGATATATCCTATTTTTGTTTGTTTATTTACATTGCCCCTTGTTTCTTTGAAGATTTACTGCTGTAGAAAATAATCAATATTTATTCCTTCTAATCCATATATTGTGTGCAATACTGCGAATTAAAATGTTCACATAACACATGTTAGTATTAAAGAAAAAATCGGATTCGTTTGGAATATAGTAAACTGTGGATGCGAATGCGAATTTTGACAATTAATCAAAAATGCTGTCCGGGTACTTATATGAAATCTGTGAGAATAAAATAGTATATTACGTACCGTGAACTGTAAGTGATAGTTTTTAGGTCGAGAATGTAGTTTGGGATGTCGAGACCCGTAGGGTCGAGATTTCCTAAACATTCGAGACCTAAAAAATCACTTACAGTTCGAGGTTTGTAAGTTATTTTTTGCAATACCTGCGTAAATATTAGAAAAGGAAAAACAGGTATCAAAATAAACAGCTGTCAGATTGAGGTTAAAAATAAAATTTGAATGATATATATTTACTTACCATCGACCATGAACGGTAAGTTTCACTTACCATCCACCGTGGACGGTAAGTAAATGATGTAACCATGAAAACCAATTGTGCATAAAAGTTCCACTTACTGTGTTTAAATTTTGTTATAAATGGGTAACTTACAGTACAGGTATTGCAAAAATGTATTTTACAATAGGTGGCGCTGTTTTCCTCAAAATTTAATTATTTAACATGAAACTTAAAATTAGTGTTTATGATCAAAAAATTCTCAAACCATTTCAAATGGACGCAGCTTCATCCGCCTGAAGGCGGGGATGAGTACAAACTATGATAACCTTCAAAGAAATCCGTATATTTTTTATTTGAAATTCACATTACAAAATAATGTGAGGCTAATAAGTTATGTTTAAAAATTACAGTGAACTAAAGTGATAGAATAGGTGTGAAGGTGAATCAATTTCAATTTGGTTATGTAATTATGGTAATTTCTTAGCTTATTATTTTGTAATGTGAATTTCAAATAAAAAATGGTGTTTATTTATTTGGAGATATCACAGTTTGCACCCTTCCCCACCTCCAGGGAAGGGGGGGTGCGTCAATTTGAAACGGCCTAAGCCTTTTTTAATAAAAAAATTTTATCACGCAACTTTCTCTATTTTACGCACACTTCTCAAGCTATTCTCTTGGAAAGATTAAAATAGGACACCCAGTATTTTTTACTCGACAAGTGCGTTTACCAGTTAGTAGAGAAGGAACTATACGAGTAAAGTTAAAATTGCAACTCTCAGCTGTGCAATTCGAACTGAGGATCTCATAATCCAGAGTGCGATGCATTGCCACGGAGCTACTTAACTCATTTTGATCTAATAACTTATAATATAAAAGGAATTGTGTTCCTCTCTATAAGTATGCTAGTGAAATCTTCAATAATCCGGCTCTGTAAACATGTTATTGTGTTCTTCTGAAACTTGTACCTGGTTGAAAGGAATACGAAGAGATAACTCGTCGAAGATTGGAGCTCAACGGGTCTCAACTAACAGCGTTCCGGCGCCGTGTACAAAGTGTTGTTGAGAAAGATGTAGTACGTACTGACAGAGCCAACCCGTATTTCGCAGGGGATGAAAACCCGCACCTGGAAATCATGAAGAATATTTTGCTCAACTATGCTGTCTACAATCCTGGATTAGGGTATGAGAAAAATTTATAAAATATTATCAATAGAAAAATATCTGCTCAGGTCTCCACAAGACTTCTACCGCGATTTTTTCTTAAAATGAAACAGTATTTTTCATATCAATGGTTAAGAATTTGACAGCAATATATTGGAGCGTCCTTTTCAAAGAATCTAGGAAATATATTTGAACTATTAATTGTTCTGTACTTAAAAATTTTAATTGAAAACATCTTTGAAACTATTACAGCTGCTCAAATATATTATGGTCTTCGAGTTTTATAACGGATTGGGATATTGTTTAGCAGTGAATTGTTGAAATTGTTTTATAATTATTGTGTAATTGTTCGTTATTTTGTTGTGATTGTTTCATTTTAAAAAGGATGCTCTAATACAGTTCTGTCAAATTCTATACGCTACATCCGTTCTGCGCGGTCACATTTTTTGACAACAATTTAGATACTGCGTGAAAAAATGTGCTGGGATAAAACGAAATGCATTTTGAAGCAGTTTAAAACAATAATTACGTACTCAAAGTATAGTAAAATTAGTTTTTATATGACAGTTATATCTACAAAACGACAAAAATGTGTTTTTTTATATTTTAAAAGTGGCGCAGCTCTTTGGTCAAAGAACCAGACCTGCACCCCTCACTGTATAGTACAGAAGTTATGGCCTTTATTCTGTTTGTTTTTTTTTTTTTCTATAAAAATCAGACTTTCTTCTCGATAGTGCAGTTCTGTTTTAAAACGAAAAAAATTATTTTTGATGGCTATTCACTTCAGTCATTTTACTGTCACGAAGTATTCTCAAGTGGATCCGATTGCGTAATCGCATTACAAAGTATTATGTCTAAAAAAAAACTGGCGAATCATTTATATTTAGAAATATAAATTTCAAATAACAAAAATTAATTTTGTACAAACGTCAACTGTTTATTACAATAGTTAGTTTAATCTTGTATAGTTTGGTGTCTAACGAGGTGTCTAATTTAAGGTCTCACAAAGGAGAGCTGCACTAAAATATCAAAAATTACTTTTTAGCAATCGTTAATTGGTGTTTTTTTAGTTTTTAAAAATTAGATCTCGTTTAATATCAAATTGAAGCTTTCACAGGAGGCAAATATATTATGAAATATAAATAAATTCTTCTAAAACAGAATCAATGTAATATTTTGTCTAGGTACACTCAAGGCATGAGTGACTTGCTCGCCCCAGTGTTATGTGAGATGGGAGACGAGGTGGCGACATTCTGGTGTTTTGTGGGTCTGATGCAGCGTGCCGTGTTCGTAGCGACACCCACAGACCGTGACATGGACATCTCGCTGCGCTACCTTCGAGAGCTGGTGCGCCTCATGGTGCCTCGCTTCCACGACCACCTCCTCAAGTACCCCGACGCTGCTGAGCTGCTGTTCTGTCATCGATGGATTTTACTGTAAGCTAATGTGAAAGGTGACACGTTTGTAAAATTGTTTAATGTTTTACCGTGTTGAAGGTGTTTTAAGCGCGAGTTTACTGAAGCGGTAGCTCTGAGGATGTGGGAAGCTTGTTGGGCCAACTACTTGACGGATTATTTCCATCTGTTCCTGTGTTTGGCTATTATATGCGTATACGCTGATGATGTTATAGCGCAGGATCTGCGCGCCGATGAGATGCTACTCCATTTCAGTTCACTTGGTAAGTTTGCGTACTTAATTTAATTATATTTTTTATACATTTCATTGTTTCATATATTATTTAGTTTCACTTTTTAAATATTAAATAATGTTCATTATATGAAATATCTCAGATCCCGAAAGGGTCTTATGTTGGTTTTAAAATTATATTCTCATAAAACTTCAAATGAATAAAAGCCATTACACGCTAATACAGGGTGAGTCATCGAAATGCCCGTCTTCGATATCTCCCTTGTCGTTAGAAATACGGCATATATTTATTAACAAAATTTATTCGACTACTAAAGGAGCATAAAATAAAATTATTTGCACATATACAGGGTGTAACGTAACGGCTAGACGAGAATTGTTTGTCTGTTTTTAAATGGAACACCCTATATATTTTTATATATTTTGAATTGTATTTTATTCACCTATACGGACATATGAATTTTGTTTTAGTTTTCCGCGGCGTTGTCAAGTTTTTTCGTTTTTTCTCCAAAAAAGGCCGAATACACGCATTGCTTTGTGAAGGCGTACTGAAGTTATTTGAATAGTAAAATTTAAGAATTTTTTTTTCTGCGCAACTGTAACTATACTCTATGTTTTGACATACTTTCTTTTAAATGTAATTATACAGGGTGTTCAATAAAGCGAATCAAATTTACTCCACTTCAAATGATTATAACTCGCCATTTTCAAATGGAACACCCTATATTTTATTATTCTGTTGTATGCCATTTTGTATTACCTTCATATGTTATTAAGGGTATCCTATGTCTAAAACCAATAATTTCGGAGTTTTTTGCTATTTTTCACTAAATTAATTTATTTTATTAAAAATTAAATCTAGTA
Organism: Poecilus cupreus; assembly: GCA_963942605.1. Classification (NCBI taxonomy): domain Eukaryota; kingdom Metazoa; phylum Arthropoda; class Insecta; order Coleoptera; family Carabidae; genus Poecilus; species Poecilus cupreus. The sequence goes on from OZ012718.1 coordinate 24,635,844, forward strand.
TACCATGGAAATTATTTCCAATATAATTGCCATTCTTATATTTGCAGACAGTTTTTAAATGAGTAATTTACTCTTCGCAGTATATTTGTGTTGACAGTTTCAAAAGAGTTACGAATTCGCTTCATCATATCTTGTCGTGTAGTTGGTGCTGGCTGATAAACCGATAAACAAGAAATAATGAAAGTTTGTAAGATCCGAAAATCTTGCGGGCCAATTACTTGGACCACCTTGTCTAATCCATCTTTTAAGAAATTCTTTATTTAAATAATGCCTAACCTGAATACTGTTGTGAGCTTGTGCACCGTCGTGTTGAAACCACAATCTCCGGATAATATTGAGAGGTAAATTTTCTAAATCGTTTAGAGGATCAGTTTGTAAAAATTAACAATAATTTTGTCCGTTAATACTCGTATTATTATCAAAAAAGTATGATGCAAATTCGTAACTGATTTGGAATTGTCGACGCAAGCGAAGAGTAAATTACTCATTTATAAACCGTCTGCAAATATGTTTCCGTAAGAATTGCGGTTATATTGAAAATATTTTGTAAATTAAAACAAAACAATAAATTAAAAAAACCATACCCATGGTATACTAGATTTAATTTTTAATTGAATAAATTAATTTAGTGAAAAATGGTAAAAATCTCCGAAGTTATTGGTTTTAGGCATAGGATACCCTTAATAATAATTGAAGGTAATACAAAATGACACACAACAGAATAATAAAATATAGGGTGTTCCATTTGAAAATTGCGAGTTATGATCATTTGAAATGGAGTAAGTTTGATTCGCTTTATTGAACATCCTGTATAATTACATTTAAAAGAAAGTATGTCAAAACATAGAGTATAGTTCCAGTTGCACAGAAAAAAAAATTCTTAAATTTTACTATTAAAATAACTTCAGTACGCCTTCACAAAGCAATGCGTGTATTCGGCCTTTTTTAGAGAAAAAACGGAAAAACTTGACAACGCCGCGGAAAACTAAAACAAAATTCATATGTCCGTATAGGTGAATAAAATACAATTCAAAATATATAAAAATATATAGGATGTTCCATTTAAAAAAAGGCAAACAATTCTCGTCTAGCTGTTACGTTACACCCTGTATATGTGAAAATAATTTTACGTTATGCTCCTTTAGTAGTCGAATAAATTTTGTTAATAAATATATGCCGTATTTCTAACGACAAGGGAGATATCGAAGACGGGCATTTCGATGACTCACCCTGTATAATACTACACTTTTTCTGCGATTATTCAGTCGAAAGAAGTTATTTATGTAGGTGTTTAATACTGTAACTTTGGATACCGTGCCCACGTGACAAATTTTGAATATTTCTTCTGTGCTAGTGAAAAACTTTAGAAACGTGCTAATAGTATATTATACATTAATGGAGAGAAGTGTATGATATTTTCCCACGAAGTAAATTGAAGCACGTTCCGTAAGCGAGGGCTATAATACGACAATCGAATTATAGAAATGAATCAGCGAACATACATTCCTCATTTTTACGTTATATTTATTTGCTAATAATTCCAATAGTTATTTGTGTATCAAGGTTGTAAAAGTGATCTTTTTTGGCCGAATCTGTAGATTGCAGCCGAGGCGAATGCCGAGGCCAGCAAATCAGATGAGGCTAAAAAAGAACTTTTAACCGAGGTGCACACAACATTTTTTAGGCGACCATCACAAAAAGATTTAAACTTTATTTTAAAAATCAATTTCACAATTTTGACAGTGACAGTTATCTGACAATTACATATATTTGGTTATTCATGTCACTTACAGAGTGCTTGAATTTACTATTTAAACAAACGAGTGATTGTAGCGGCCGTAAATTAAATGCGGCCGTAAAGTAAAAGCGGCCGTAAAGTAAAAGCGGCCGTAAAGTAAATGTGGCCGTAAAGTTGTTTTTGACAGATGTCAAAAAAAAAGTGACACTTTACGGTTGTCAAACGATACGTAAAACAACTATTTATGTAATAGCCGCCTAAAAAATATATTTTTCTGCCGATTGACATTAAAGATGACACTTCACGGACTGCTAACAGTCTATAAAGTATCACTTTCATGCCTAGGCTGTAAAATTATTTTACATAACAACCGCTCAACAAATGCATAGCAACGATCAATAAATACATAGCAACCGATCAACACATGCATGGCAACGTAATTTGACAGCGATAACCTTCAAAATATCTATATTAAATAATCACTAAATTAACATTAATTCCAAATCGGCAAAAAAATGATGTGTTCAACTCGGCATCAAACACAGATTTATAGCTTCGGCAGCCTCTGCTGTAAATCTGGTATTTTGATGCCTAGTTAAACAAATAACTATTATTTGTGACATATGTGACTTTGATTTTTATTGCCTTGAATAAAATGATTATAAATATAAAAATATGTATAAATATTATATCTGGTGGCGTGGTAGCATCTAACGGATGTGGGCGCAATTATAGGTACCATGGGAACGAGAGTACCGTTTTATTTTACCACTGAATGTCACTCCTGGTGCTCCTTGGGTTTAGTCAAGGGGCACCAGGAGATTTTGCTTGCTTGGTGAAATTAGGTTCGCGTTGCGCGAGCTATCTACCGGATCTGGCTGCACTTAAATTTTCTTATAGAGTATTAAAGTAGACTACGATTTATATACAACAATTATCAAAATCTGTATTCGTATTGAAAAGTTTAATATTAGAATTTTATCGTTATGTGAAGTAATATTTCATTGATGTACAATGGTACGATATTGTAAGTACTTAAATTACAAATATTGATATTTATGTAATTGTCACTGAATATTAATTTACAGTGGATTTCTATCAACTGGGAAGTACATGTATACGAATTTCGATAATCTATTAATTAGGAAATGAAGACCTTATTTTCTAACAATTATTTTTCTTTCGGTAATAAATTGAAAGATTATATAGAGCATTGCGTGATTAAGTGTAATTTTGGTCTTAAACTAATTTTAACCATAGGTTTTGTTGCTATTTCCAATACACATGTAAATCCGATATATCAAAGATGCGGCAAGAAATATATCAGTTTCTCTGCGAATAGTTAGCAAGGTCTGGGTGTATGATGGAAAATAACAATGTTAGATAAATTGTGGATACAATGAGATTGTCAAATTCACTCACATAAATTGAATCATGCAAATGGATCAGTGAACATACATTCGGATCCCAGGCCGCGGCCCCATCGTAGGGGCCCCGATTCAATAATTTTACGTGAGTAATGATAGCCACAAGTTCGACAGACTGTCAACTTTTGTGTGGGGTTTCATAAAAGATAAGTTTACATTAATCTATCCATTACGATTTGAAAAACAGAATACAACAAGCAGTAGATTCCATAACATCTGCAATAATTAGAAGAATACAAAAAACCGTCATTCAAAGGGCTTGATTTTGTTTAAGAAATAACCAAATAACAGAAGACTATTTGAACATTTGATATTTTATGTTTAATAATAATTTAATATGACTATTTCAAATTTTATCATAGCTGTTTTGAATATTATTGATGAGAATAGTAAATAAAACATATTATAAAAAATTACGTATTATTTAATAAAACAAAATAATAAAAAATTATTTAGTGACATTATTTTCAACTATTGGCACCATTAAAAAATATAATTTTTATAACTTCAAATTTGGGCAGTACAAAAATTTTAATTTTACCACAGTGTAAAGTGCGCTTTATGAACTCAAAATTTTGGATTTGAAATTATTTGAAAATACCACCGTTTTTACATTTTTACTCATATCTAACGACTATCCATTTTATCGGGTTAACTAAAACATCCTTAAATTCGCCTACTAGTGTGGTAACTTTTATCAAATTTAACCGAAATTTTACTCTTATAGTTCTCGAACTCACAATGGTGAACCAATTGAAACATCCTGTATAACCAAATTTTTGTGACTGATTATTTTCTTGTGTAATATTAAAATTATTTGGGACGAAATTTAAGAACAAAATAAATGCCAAATAAGCGCAAAGAGAGCCAAACAATAAATGACCGTTAATTTTTTATTTTATCTACCCCCTCTCGCCCATTTAGCTTTTTTGATGTGAAGTTTTTCATGAGTTGATTGACGAAAAATTTTTTAATTAGCAATCATAAATATTGAGTACCACACTCAAAATGGCTGAATGTCATATTATATTTATTTTTCTTCAAGCGTATTATAGTATTGATATTTATACTACATGTACTACATACAAGTTCATCCTTTTGTTATTAATACAATTATACAAATATAATTGTACGGCATACAATAATATTTTAAGTTGTTTCATATACCACTGGTGGCAGCACTTACAATACTACAATACAAAGGCAGCTGTAACGAGTGACAGTTGTGTTGAAATTAGTTCTGTCATATTTTATTGTTTAAAATGGCAGAAAAAAAACGACATACTTGTATTTTATATACCTCAAGTTTACTTGGGAATGCTTGAAGAAAAAATAGTATACGTCACGCGGAGTTGAACAGCCTTTTTAGTGTTCTCTCAATTTGTATTGCATCGGTCGCAAACATATGAGATCAACACAAAAGTCCTGCTTCAACTCCTAGTAACATAATATACTATTATATTTTACTAGGTTTATATTATATTAGTTTCTACAATAATTTTGGAAAATTTCATATTAATTCATTATATCAAGAATAACATGATAATTTGTGTTCCTAGCAATGTACATGGACGGTGGCGTGATAGCCCGAAAAGCTCGAGGGCTGCTCCACCAGTTCCGACAGCTTCGGGAGCTCCCTTGCTCGCTGGCAGGGCTATGTCGGCGCTGCGGACCCGGCCAGTGGGATAGTGCACACAGTCCCCGGCTGTACTGCACGGGACACGACTCTCTCCCGCACTGCCCCAACAACACGCTCAACACACAGGAGGCATGGTAAACACAACACAACATAATCACAGAGTGCATCTAATGCTACCACTAGTTCATACACAAGCAATAATCCTAATAACATCAGCTCACTTATTTTAAATGGTATTTTAACATCAAAGACAATAAGTATTTGGGGGTTGTTCGTCAGCCGTCTGTTTTATTATAATAATGATCATTAGTTTAAATCAAACTATCCTTTAACTTCATTTTACTGTTAAATATTTTTCTCCGAAATAATCTGACGGTAAAATAAGTTAATTGCTAATGGCGATTATACTACTGATCATAGGTCCAAGAAAATTAAGATAATTCGCGAATTGTACTCGCAACAAAATCAATCTGTATTATTCTGATAAAGTACAATCAAAATAAAATTGTTCGAGTATTAAGTTGCATAATGTAAACTAATTTTAATATAAATATAATGTAAATAAATGTAAACATATCATTGTGGTGTTTCTTGTGTTGATGGTGACTGGTGCTATTCTTGGTAGGGTAGATCTTGCTAGATGGAGATATTTTTTACGCGTGAAGTGCAATTATAAGTCTGTATAGCACAAGTGTGATTTTAACGCAGAAATTTTTTTTTCATCTACTAGTATTAAACTTGAAATCTATAGAATGAGTGCCTCAAAAGGTCTACTAATTTGAAAATACTAAAATCCATTCACCTTAGTGAGAGCATTTGAAACAAACTCACGAGAAGTCGATTTTAATACACATTTTACATTTGTATATGACGCGAAAATGAAAATTGTTTGAGTATAAAAGGTATAAAGAAGAGAATACAAGTATTATTTACTGTTTTTGAAGAAACTGAATCGTCTTCCATATTTTAACTTCACTTAAAATTTATTAAACTATCTGACGAACCGAGTGACTAAGCCGACAAACTAGCAAAAATGTTATATTATTTCATCCTGACCAAACAATGACTGACTCTGCGAGTTACTTCCAAATTCTTGCTAACGTAAATAGACTATAGATTTTTTCCTAACTTTAAATTAGTAAATATGGTGCGGGTAGGTTGTTGCTTGTCAACAAACGTGGCAACGATCAGATCAAACATGCAATATTTGTGTTTGTATATAGTATTTATAGACGGATATTTTACCAAAAGAAACATTTTTAATGTCCGAATATTTTCATAATTTAAAGACGATGTAAGAAAAAAATTTAACAAATATTTTCCTTCATTGTAATTAGGTATAATAATTAGTATTTACTCCAACACGTAATAAAACAAATACTTCAGGGAAATCATATAGCAAGAATGCAACAACTACAGGATGCTGAGCCTATGCCGCATAATGCCTCTAGATTCGAGAACAATTGATCGTCGCCTTAGTGAAGGCACTTCTTACCCAAGCCTTATACTTTTGACACACGTGTATAAAGCCTAAAATTGTAGATTTTATGAACAGTATTTGACGCTTTTATAACAAAAATAAGTGTGTTCCTAAATATGTATACAAGTAACGTTAATTATTTTTGTTTCATAATTTTCTTGGACGAAATATAAAAAACAGTGAACAACACTCAAAATTAAAATTAGATGCACTCTAATATCCATTGTTAGCCCTTCATTTTGTTATTAAATCCCATGTAACAGTTTCCAGACGAACAACAATACAATCAACACAACAACAGCAACTTAAACAACACATACACATTACAACACACCTTCCTTACCTTTACAACGTAACGTATTCTCCAGTTTTACGTAAATTACAAATAAATAATATTCAAAAGAATATACTAATTATTCCATTTGTTATTACATATTAAGGAGTGTAAAGATGTTATACGCAATGTGTGAACAATAATATTGTATGCAAAAACAAAGTGAGTTCGCTTCGCACAAGATTAACTGAATATATCACTGACTTAGAATAAATTAGAATTAGTGAAAGGCTTTGTTTTTGTATATCGCAGCCTGTTGGAATAATACTTAGTCACATATGTATATTATTTACGAAAAATGATAAATAAAATATATACAGTGCGTTAATTAAAAGGTAGATCATCTGCTTTTGTTCGCGCAAAACTTCCCGTATTCTAGACAAAAATACTTCATAGAGATTTTAAATACTGATTTTACAGTCAACATAATTATGCTCGTGTTCTTATTGACACAATCAAAGTTGTATTTCAAGTATTTGCATATAAATAAAAACAGGAAATATTATACAAGAAAAAAATATTTTTATGTTAAAGGCTAATGATCCGCTTTTTAATAAACAGCCTGTAGAATAATATATGAACTATGAAAGTTACTAAATATTGTATATTGAATGTAATAAAGCTTCATTCTAAAATGTAACATTGTGTTTTAATATTTACATAACACAGGTTCATGTATATTAAGTACTTACATAGCATTTAACAATTTATTTGTGCATATCCCTGCTTTCCAACAATATAATAACAATAACATAATTTATATAAAATAGTGGAATGTATATAATATCAAAAATATATTTAATTGCACGTTAATATCACGCAAAACTTTAGTCCTTATTTTTACATTCTTATAGAATAAAAATTATTTCATATTATAGTAATAATTGACAAAAGTGTCATAAAATATTCGAGCAATTATTTGTAAGGCACATAATATTTAGTACTTAAAATTACTAAACAAAAATTACTGCTGTCCACAGGTAAAAATATTTTAAACGTCACAAACAAAACGGATCACTCCAACATCTTAAATTAATTGCTTTACTTACATTCTACTCAGTTATCTAAATCCAGTTCCGTTCAGAGTTTCTTGTCCATTCGGAACGAACTTCTCTATTATTGGCTGAATTTGTTTCCAGATATCTGCCAGCTGAAATGAATTGAAAGTATAATAGATGCCAGATACAATAACCTCTAGTTCATTTGTAAAACTGTTACCAAACGTATAAAATTATCAGGCACAAGTTCAAATGTAGTTTGGTGCAATATACATCAAAATAATGTTGAATTATAATTTTTACAAATATAATTCAAATTATTATTTTTCAATATAGCTTTAGGTGTAATTTCGAGTGAAAAATGTCATATGGCGAAGGGTCTCTAGAATCGCGGATATCCACTAATTCTTATGAATTCGAATAATTTTTCAAAAATTTTATGCCGATGCGGATAACAAGATAAATAAATTTGGATTAAAAGCAAATATTATATATACTTTTTTTAAAAATTACATCTACCGAGTATAGAATTGAATAGTGGCGTATAGAAATTTCAATGTAATTTTTTTACATATTGCTATATCTTTTTACCTATTCACTTTACAGCAAAAATGAGATTTAACAAAGAAAAATTCTTCAATAAGATCACTAAAAAATTGAATGTAGCGGGAATCGGCTTGTCTAATAACGTTGCTTCCTTCCCCATTCAAATACATCTAATTATTAAAAAATAATAATAATAACAATTTCGACTGACCTCTGTATGTGACCGAATCTGAACGGTGACCATAGTGTTCATCACTGACGCTAACACTTCTAGATGTAGATGGACTAGCTGCGTCTCCATATGGACACAATACAAACTGAATCCAGTTCGCATCTCCATGTTACTGATGACGTTCTCTTGAGCCAACATCCGAGACTCCAACTGTTCTACACTTTCAGCCTGAAATGTTATACAATGATATTTGATTTATTCGTTTATAAAATGTTTGATATCGTACGTCAGTTCCTCGCATGACGCCCTGGATTTTCCTCTTCTTTAAGCTCAACATTTTAGCGAGCGCTTGCTGATGATCGTTGGCTAAGCCTCGTTCAAGCCGTTCACATAGGTCTCTGTGTGAGATTAGAACGTCGAGGAGTAATGCTAAACGGTCGCAGACTGTTAGCTCTTCTAGTGTTGAATGTCGGATTGCTTGCGTGGACAACGAATTAAATTCACTGGAAATTAATATATCGTAAAGTTTGCGATGTCAATTTCTCTGAAAGGATGTTTTTTTTTTACACCCCGTCACATACCTGTAACGGAGGTATAAGAATCATACTAAAATTTCGGTAGTAAGTTTGTTCAGTGGTTTAGCACGTTTTAAGGTCCCTAGAATACGATTTTAATCATTTCGCGATGATGTCTGTGTGTGCGTCTGACTATATGTCACTGAAGTTACGGCTTCTCAAAAACACTCCGAGTATTAGATTATTTCTTTCTCCAGTGTGAAGAGGGCTTTTGTGTTTATCATTAGTTTTAACTTTTACTTATTGGATTCATGAAAAATATCGCTGATGAGATTTTTACGGAAATACATGTTTTGAGGTCTACTGAATCCGTTTTGACCATTTTCTCAATGATGTCTGTGTGTGTGGAGGGATGTAGTCCGTGTGTGCAATATATCATGAACGAGATAGTTATGGTAATGAAAATTGAAATTTATAAGATTGATTTTGAATGAAACTGAAAAACCGGATGAGGAAGTTCCCTGGGCACACCAAATAATAAATTCCATTTTTTTCCAAAAATAGAATAAGCTGAGTAAAAAAGCAGTTACAATCTATATGTCAATCAATTGTGAAATGTCAAAAATATGTGTCGTTTGTAATATTATACAAGCATTTTTTGTATTATTAGTTAGACAGTCTTGAAGACTAAATATTAATTATTATTTTAAAATAAAATCATCGTTACAATGAGAACAGAAAATTAAACAGGTTTAACAAACATCCATGTCAAATAATTGTCATAATTGTCATACGCAAGGAACAAGTTATAAGTGTTTAGTTAGTTTTATATGTATAAGAAAGTAGTATGGCGCCCACACCAGATTTTATTTAGGGCCGATCTTTCCATCTACGAATAAACTTCCGAATAAGTTATTCGTCGAACAAATAAAAAAATACGCATCAAAAAATGACAGCTAGAACAATAAGTATCACTTGAGCTATGATTTCGATGCGACATTTTTCATTTATTCGGTACTTTATTCGTAGTTGGAAATATCGGCCCTTAAAAAAATATCGCAAATTTTACATTTTTGGCCATATCTAGTGACCTTGCATTACTTAGAAATAACAATAACATTACTGAAATGACCTACCAATACGGTAACTTTTGTGTAATTTAACTGAAGCCGTAGCTCGAAATTTTAATGATTAAAAAATCCTGAATTGAGCCCTGTATGATATTCACAATACTAAAAGATGAAAAGATTTTTGTTATAACCAACTGCAATTTGCAACATATTTTGTTCAAAATTATTGCGTCTAAAATAAAAATACGCATTTCGCATCAATTTCACAATATCAGTCATGTGTAAAAATGATATAGAGCACTAGAACAACACATCCGTTACAAAACAAAGATTACAATATCAAACGGAATGATATCAATTCTCCTGAGTCCTTCAATTATGATTTTGAAGCTAGCTAAAACCAGATCATAATTCTAATATAAAAAAAAAAAAAAATAAAGAAAAATCTTACTTGGCAACTTGGCTAAACCCCTTCTTCATCTCAGTCCAAGATTCTATCCTTGGATGGTGTGTCTGTTCGCCCCCTAGTGCCTTGAGCTGCGCCCCAAGTTCTAGCATATCACGTGCGTAAGCTTGAGTCCGTTCTACGCCCGCATCAGCCAGCTGCTTTAACCGCCCTACGATCTGTACCAAGGACCTAACATGTTCTCTGCTCGAAGCGAACTCGGAGCCGGTTTCCATTGGCACTAGATCCTTTAAAGAGAACAATGTATATATTTTTTCGGTGTTAGGTGTGGAGATCCTACCTTGGCGGTAGCGGCAAGTTCTGATGTTGTAAACTCATCGGGAGCCCTACGAAACAGTTCCCGAATGCGATACTGGAGGTCGGGGCCACGTTGGTCTGTTAGGAAGTACGAGACGAGGGCGTCGTGGCACAGCACCGGGTGCCGCGCCACCAACGTAAGCCATCGAAGGAGCCCACGTCGACGGGATTCGAGGAAGTGAGAGTCTGAGACGATTTTTTTTGGCGGCAAACGTGGAATCATTCTAGAATAAGCAGATGCTTGAATTGAATACGATATTCAGTGTTAATGTTTTGAAAAATATAATTATTGTTTACTGTAATACCAGAAATATAAGAGGTAAAAACTCGAGGAAATCGTCATTGAATTCGGTGCATGGAAATATGATCTGGTAAATTATATTTTAAAAATCCTACAAAAATGGGATCAAGTCATCAGGGGTACCATTACGATTTTGATTTTTTCCAAACATTTTGCTTTATGATTTTACATATGGTGGAAAAATTCTGAAGAGCTGAATACATTTTCGTTCGTTCGGTATTTTTTTTTATAAAATAGAAAATAATTATTTTTTCAAGTATAATACTTTAAAAAATCAGTAACACTGCAGAACAGCGTTTTGCGATATCTAGCTTAAAGTTAAAACCTTCCAAAATTGACTTATGTAAAATCACAAAAACTACAACAGCTACGAATATGAGAGATTTCATGTCTGGTTTACATAAAGAAAAGGAAATTTGAGTAAAATGTCATACGAAGTCAAGTCAAGTATTCGATTTCAAATTTCTGGATGCAGATGGGTAAGACTCATAAAATATATTTTGTCTTTTACCTGAAAATTTATGAATACTTCTTCCATATCAAAAACTTTAATGCTTTGTCGAATTTTCTATATTAATAATAAAATATCAAACAGATTGAATAAATAAATAAATTTTAACTTTTATTTTGTATAGAAACCGAAAATAGGACATTCAAATTAAGAACAAACACAGGTAAAATAAGAATACCTGTAAGGAAATCTGGAGACTAAAAGTTCATTCAAGGCGACAAAATCATTATACCGCCTTGTAACCGTTGCCAAAAATCTTTTGGAAGACACTAAATATTCGGAATGCTTTAAGAATATTCCTTTTTTTTCTGGAACTAAGTCAATTGTGATCGTGTCCAATTGAACGATATCTGAATAAGTTAATCCTAAACATGCTGGATTATTTTTTAAATTAAGTCTAGCTTGAACTGCCTTAACTGACGATAAATCTCCCAAATCTGGCGTGGGATACTCTGCAAAATTTAAATTACAATAGTCAAATATAAAATTGTGAAAAAAACTTTTTACCTTTCCCATTAAAGTTGTCAAACAGTTTTTCAGACAAATTTTTTCCCTGCTGTGACCAAGCAAGAAGTGCAAGGGTCTTATAAAAATTTGTACGTGTAATTAAGCCCTGTGGGGGGCCTGTCATGTCCCATATTGTACGTAAAATTGGTCCGGATAATTTCGATTGTGACAAAACTGATTGAAATATATCTCGGTGTACTGCTTCGCCATTTGGAGAACAAATTTCGTAAAGTTCACGATAATATGACGGTATCGAACCTATAACCATAGTTAAACAAGCAAATTCATAGAATGCATTAACCAATAACACCATTTTTAATATCATATAGCATACAATTTCACAAGAAAATTAAATTTTTAGCTTCATAGTGACAATCTAACTTATTTTGCGTCGTTTCAAAGTTAAATTAAGAAAAAATGTTGATAGTAAAAAATAAAGTTAGTCGTCTAGAACCGACATTTATACATAGGTTTATACTAGCGACCAGTTTTATAAATTGAAAATGTTACTATAAATTAAAAAAAAAATTAAGTATATCTATTTCATGTTTTCAGGATGATTCAAAACCATGTTCAAAACTTTAACTGAGGTCAAATTCGTTTTCAATTACAAGCAATTGTTCTAAAATATACTTATACAATAATGAGAGCACTATTAATTTAAAATTTGTTAAATATCTTGTCTGTCTTGCAATTATAAAATCATTAATTATAATTTAAATTCTATGATAACACAAAGGTAAATATTGTCTGTCGCAATTTATTTAACCTACAAATGTTATCATCTACTATGACACGTTACTATAAGTAACACTTTGATATATGCTTTTAAAATAAAAGTAAGTCACCCATACCTGAATCAAAATCAGTTGTCATTCTTCAAACATAAATTCTGACAGATAGTTTGCAACTTGCAAATTCCAATAGGAATCTATATCATAACTGTATTTTTCTGGTATTTTTACGAGCGCACATCTAAAAATTTAAAGATAAACACAGCATCAGTACCAGTGCTGTAACCGGATAAATATAATTTGTTGATTAACTAGTCAATATCATCACGAGACTTGTTCCGTGAATCATAACCTATCAACATTACAAGTACACTAACGTTAACGCATCACACCCGACCACCTACTAACTACGACTACAACCAACTACAACTACTGCATAAATTTGCTTCGCTGGCATGTTTTGCTGTCATTTAATATCGACACTCTAGTTTTACCTTCAAACAGACCTTCAAATTGATGTTCAATGCGTTTTGTGAAATAACGTCAACTTTATATTAAAATTGTATAATTAATTGCATGCCGATTTCAAAGTTAACTTTCCGGATATATGTAATTTGTATTTTTATTGAAAGATAAATTACACATTTAACATTGTTTATTTGAATTTCTGTTAGATCAAGCAACAACTTACCACGGAATGATGTATTATTATTTAAACACTTTCACTAGTTTGAGAACTTTATGCTGTTCAAAGAATAATGTAGTTTTTCACCAAAACATGTCCGTGGTTTGATTTTGGTTTACCTTTCGCAGTATTTTAATTTAGAAAAATGTTTAGTTTGTAGGAAATTCCACAATACTGAATTACGTAAGTTTTTTTTTGCAACTGATCATAGGCGGCGTAATATATTTTTCTTTAGAACGCAATAATTGCATGAAATATTTTTATACTTACTCTTTGCTTTGAAATAACCCATCATTGATTAATTGTCGTGTTGCGAAATAAAACATTCCATTTTCAATATATTCTCCAGACCAGTCTTGCCTTCTTGGTCTTTTATACGGATTAAAATTCACAGCACTTATTTTATGAGAATTATCTTCGATCCAACGTAAATTAAAAGAACTAGAATAAATCAAATATACATTGATAACAAATTTAAATATATAAAATATACGAGATGTTGATTAAAAACGGGTTATAAACGTTTGTCATCATTTTTTCTTTAGATTTTCACTATCATATATTACTTTAAAACAAAAACGGTTTAAATAACAATTGTAAAAAATTAAATTCATTTAAATTAGGTAGTCTATACGTCTATAGGTTTACCAGTTGTTATACAGGGTGTTGACCGCGACCCCGGAACATAGGACTTTAACATGTAAAATCATAATTTCGTAATTTCCTACTTAACAAATTATATTAGACAAAAAAGGTTCAAATAAAGATGAGAGATCATAAAATTCTACATCAGAATCAATAAACAGAATTAAATTTACATGCCCCATAACGCCAGAAATTAAATATGAATATATTAAAAATTAGCTCAAAAATCGGGTTAGCCTTGGAAATGAAACAAAATTGTATTCAATTGGAAATGAAAATTGTATTTTTTATTAATTATTATTATAAATTGCATAATTGACTATTTTTTTTAGAATTTTGTTATAGTACAAAGGACACATTTGGAAATGAAACAAAATTGTATTCAATTGGAAATGAAAATTGTATTTTTTATTAATTATTATTATAAATTGCATAATTGACTATTTTTTTTAGAATTTTGTTTCATTTCCAAGGCTAACCCGATTTTTGAGCTAATTTTTAATATTTTCATATTTAATTTCTGGCGTTATGGGGCATGTAAATTTTATTCTGTTTATTGATTCTGATGTAGAATTTTATGATCTCTCATCTTTATTTGAACCTTTTTTGTCTAATATAATTTGTTAAGCATGAAATTACGAAATTATGATTTTACATGTTAAAGTCCTATGTTCCGGGGTCGCGGTCAACACCCGGTATGAATCTGGAAAGTAGAGATTCGGAGGCCGCTAATGTCAACTTTGCACTCTGGGTTCACAATATGCTTACTTAAATTACAATATTCAAATTAAAATAATACCAGACCCAAATACATACATACAAAAATATTTTTGCAATACCTGTACTGTAAGTTACCCATTAATAACAAAATTTAAACACAGTAGTGGAACTTTTATTGCACAATTGGTTTCCATGGTTACATAATTTACTTACCGTTCACGGTGGATGGTAAGTGAAACTTACCGTGCAAGGTGGACGGTAAGTAAATTTATATCATTCAAATTTTATTTCTAACCTCAATCTGTCAGCTGTTAATTTTGATACCTATTTTTCCTTTTCTTATATTTACGCAGGTATTGCAAAAAATATCTTACTAACCTCGAACTGTAAGTGATTTATTAGGTCTCGAATGTTTAGGAAATCTCGACCCTACGGGTCTCGACATCCCAAACTACATTCTCGACCTAAAAACTATCACTTACAGTTCACGGTACGTAATATACTATTGTAACCTCATTAATGCACTTAAAGTTGTCTTTGGATCATTTGACTCGGAACGTACAAATTTGTACAAATAGATTTTAAATTTTGGGTTCAAGTAATTACGAAACCCAATTTTCATTAATGCGGCTTAATACAAAATTTCTTTTAAAAAAATATTTTAGTACCTATGTAAAAAGACGCAAAATATAAAAATAGTACAAAGGACACATTTTATGATTTTTTCGTTTTTTAATTTGAAGGCTTATTCTTTTCACTTCCAAATAAAGCCCGATATTAACGACATAATAAGTCATTTAAAATGAAATTCAGTATTTATGATTTCGAGTGTAAAGAATAAACGAGCATGTATGAATCGCATTATGAATGTGGACGAGGCGAAAGTGGTGTGTCAGGATAGGAATGTTTGGAGGAGATTGATTGTTGGTTGACTGTGTTTCTGGGTTCGTGTGGGATAGAGTGTGATGTTATGTATGTATGTATTTAATTATTACCATTTATGCGGTTGTTTTGTTGCGATATTAAAAAATATATATATATATATATATTAGGAATTATAAAATAATATTGGACTTTTAGATAAGATGCAAACGGCCGTAACTCATTTTTAATGAACACAAAATTATAAATAATACTTACTGCGTAACTGAAAAAGCGCAGTCTTTTCTATAATACAAAGCATTTAACGCTTCAAGTAAAAATTTTTTTCGAATAAATGGCGATGTGCACTGAACTAAGGCAACAACATCAACTTCTTGATGAAAATTAACAAATTCTTGAACAGCAAATATTGATGTAGCCTCATCTGTAGCAGTTTCCGGTTTTCGCCAATGTATCTGAACACCAACTATAACAAAATATAAACGTCTACGCTGCTGGAAGTTAGCACGACTAAATGGTAAAGTAATTTAAAACAACAGGTAAAGCATCTTGAAATGTATGCGAAAAAATATTACGTAATATTGTTTGTATTGAAATTTGTTTACTAAAGTTCACCTTTCACTTCTAAGTAAATGATAATAGCATAATGTTTGCAAAAACTGTAATTATAACTTTGAAATTATATAAAAAAATGTTGAATAAAATATATACTTAAATCATAATAATCGGCGCCACTGCGATAACTCAATACAATACATTTAGTTGTACAATAATTAGTTTGTTTATAATGCAATACAGTGACTTTTGCAACAATAAAAATTGCTGCAATAAAAGATAACACGACAGCACGCAATGTTGCCAGCTTATGTATAATGTTATAATGTAAAACAATTCTGAAAGCAAAATACAATGATTTAAACTTTATATTTAATAAAAATACACCATACTATTAAACATATGACTTAAAGAGCAGAAAATACTAAATTAATCGAAAAGAAAATCAACAAAACTATTGTAATACAGAAGACTCGGCAACATTGTAAAAGAAATCGTGACATATTTTGCTTGCATTGCCTACTCCATGTAGTACTCGTCTACGGCGTCAATAATTTTCTCATAATTTTTTTCAAACTAAAGCCAGAGTTTGGCTATGATAGATAGAATGGACAACGAAAAACTTATTTATGAAGTTTCAAAGCATGAAGAATTGTTTGATACTAGACACAGAAATTATTTCGATTCTGAAATTAAGAATTGCATTTGGAATGAAATTTCTTTGAAAATGCAATACAAGCGTAAGTAAAAACAAAATCCTTGCTTAATTTTTATTATATAATTTAATTTTATCTTTTTAGCTGAAATCTGTAAAGCCAGATGGAGAAATCTACGAACATGTTTTGTCAGTGAAATTAAAAAGGCCGAAAAATATTCATGTGCTGGAAAAAAGACAAAGAAATACATATATTATGATAAAATGCTTTTTCTTATGCCTTATCTGCAATATCGCAAGCAAGTATTTCAACATACGTATATAACCTCAC
This sequence comes from Poecilus cupreus, assembly GCA_963942605.1. NCBI lineage: Eukaryota > Metazoa > Arthropoda > Insecta > Coleoptera > Carabidae > Poecilus > Poecilus cupreus. The sequence goes on from OZ012718.1 coordinate 24,653,052, forward strand.
TATGTCAAAGTTGATCATAGCAACAAACACTGGCCGATTAGTCTATTATCGCAAAATAGACTGTAAATTAAGATTCGTTTAAGGAAACATAAATACGTTGTTTTTTTTTTTAAATAATGCCCTATGTAAAATGGGGAGCCTTACTTTTAACATATCAATCAAAATAAACTGTCGTACACAATACCTTCCGCTAAAGTTTTTTTTTTTTTTTTATCAAACAATGCAGGAACACGGACAAACAAACGCTCATCCCATCAATTAGTATATTGTGTCATTAGGAGTAAATGTGATACTTTGGGTGCTGAGCATGTAAGTTTGAACGACGAGCGAAGCGAGTCGAACAATTACATGCAAAGCATCCAAAGACACATTTACTCCGAATAACACATGCCATTTTTTCTTCAAACATAGAAAATAAAATTAAATGCTCAAAACTTCAAAAAATATTCTGTCTTATCTAGCATTTCAAGTTGCCGTAGAATATGCTGTTTTGTTATTTTTGTTTATTTGTTTCATTTTTAACTGTCAAATTATTAAATTATAACCTAACTATTTTTCATAATATTTTACTTTGTCCGCCGCCGGCGTAAATGTGTTGCCAAGGATACACTTTTACGCCGGCGGCGACAATATTGAACTTCTGCTTGTTCAATACAAATACATAACAACGTACTTTTATGACGTTTGAAGAAAATAGTAATTTATTGTACTAATCACGAAAGAAAAAGTTTAGCCACTAACACGAAGGGTGAGTGGCTACTTATTTTGAGTGACTATTATGCATTCCTCACGAGTGCAATACAACGTTTTATCCAACATCACTCTTAAAACGTTGTTTGTATATTTTGGTTTTTCGTTTGACACATTTGATATGTTATTTATAAAATATAGAAATTACAAAATAGCCTTGGAATGTAATTGTAAATTGTAAACACGAAAAAAGGTAAAAAATAGATGAAAATGTGACAATACCTCTAAATATCTGATTAGAAGCACAAGAAGCATTTCTGAATTTAATTCCGAAGAAGTCCAGAGAAATATATATCTAAGAATTTAGTGAATTTTATCGGTAATTATTTTCTCCGTGACTTCTCTATTAGTAGTCTCTCACTGAGTGAGGAATGTTGGACATTATTTATTTAAAATAACCATAGTTACAGCCTTATTATGAGTCGGTGTTGGATAATAATAATTATTTCTTTAACGTGTTGTAATTCATAAATGGTGACAGCAGAGAAAAATGTTTCAAACAACAATTGTAGATAATAATATTTGAAACATTCTTCTCTAACAAAAATTGTCATTAAACTTTAATTTACTGAGATATTTCTAAATAACTTAATAGAGCTTTAAGTAAACTATCACTTCCGGTTATTGGATTATCACCAAAAACTAATCAGCTCTTCCCGAGGGGATGTAATTGATATATACAAAATATAAAATTTTCAGTTTAGTAGTTTTTGAGAAACCGTAACTCCAGAGATCCACACAGTCAGACACACACATACACTCAGACATCATCGTGAAACTATTAAAATTGTATTGTAGGTACCCAAGCCCTTGTCACACGGTCAGTGTTTCCACCGTTTGACAAAACTTTTGAATGACAAACACAGAAACGTGACGTCACGTCATACAGTTTGGTCAAATGCTCTAAATAGAAACGTTTCTTATTCTGTCATACATTTTGATTCGACTTTTGTAGTTTTGACAGATCGAGTGACATTTGATAGTAGTAATGAATAAAGTAAGTATTTTAATAAGACTTTATTTATATAAATATTAATAATTCTTCAATTATTCTGGATTGGAATATATATTAAATAAATAGGTTTCAAATAATATTTTTATCTAACCTGGTTGGCAATGTTAAAATTTAATGTTATTGAAATGAGAAATGAAAAATAAATTAATTTTATAGGATACAAAATACAAAACAAATACTGGTGTTCTCATTGGCACCGCTAGGTATTGAAAATAAAATCAACTTCATCAACAAACAACTGTCATTTCTGTCATCACATCACCGACAGCGATGCCCTCTATGCATATAAGTTTCTGTTTGACAAACTTCACTCTAGTGAAAAGAATGACCGTCTGACATACCTTCTTTTCATCATGCATCAAACTGAATGATATGACGTCATCATACATAGTTTGACAAACAAAAATGAAGTAATGATTGACCATGTGACAAGGGCGCATCCACTGAAAAAATCTTTTATTCAACGGAAAATTAAGCGCCGAATTCCATCAGATTTTAGAATGATGTTATCCGGATTGAAGCGCGGGAACAGCTGAGGGTGAATTTATATTGCATAAAAATATTTACCACTTGTAAACATAGTCTAAGCACAGTATAAGAATTCACACAATAGCGACACTCGCTTCGCTGTTGACTCGTTTGATCTTCATGTCGCATCGACCGATGATCTTGAGCCGAGCGACCATATTGGCAGCTGCGGCAGGCGGCGGTAAATTTAAATAGCTGTCAGTTGTAAAAGGGATAAAATATAAAATTCTAAAAATATTATTTCACCTGCACTATAAAAGTTCCTACAATTTTTCATGGTAAAAATAAGTTTACCGTTTACCTCTCTGTTTGGCACTCATTTTATGAACTTAACAAATACTTTGACTTGATATTTGACAAATACACCTGATATACTACATTCTCTTTTCTATGGTTACTAAGGTATCAGCTTATCAGCGTACACTGCAGCCATCTTTCCGGTTGCGCACCACTGAAATATTGGAATCATGCACATGAAATATTTGAAGTATCGCCACTGTGTGAATTCTTATACTGTGGTGTAAGTTTCTTGTTTGTTCCATCGGCTTCTTAAGTCGCTGAATAGGATGGATCATCGGTTGATTCAGTCTCGAATTTAAAACGTTGTAACATCAAACGTGAAATTCATCGTTAACTTTACGTTCGCTTTTATATTACTGCGCATTATTCATCGCTGAATAAAAAAACATGCCTTTTACCTGCCTTACAGAATGTGGCGGGAGATAATTATTTTTTGGTTTGATATAATTAATTATACGCTCTCGGTCTACTTATATTCCTTGGGTAAATTCCGGGGGCCTCCGAATGTACATGACGACGTGAAATGTTATCATCCTTATTACTCCGTTTGTTATCTTAATTTTTATAATATTATTCTTTTTATAGGACAGCTTCTCGTGAAAGCATCCAACTAATATCCCAATCCGAAGAAAATAGTAAACAAGATCACGAATACAGTTATGAAAATTCAAACATACATCCTACAGATACTCCCAAAGAATTTATAAACTTTAATAATGAATTCATAGATCATAATCAAAACGCTCAAGATCAAGATCCCATTTCTGTTGAAGAAACGCACATGGAAATTGAAAACGAACGTAAAATAATAAACTATTGTACTTTATTCGCAGTATCAAGAGAAATTTGAACTAATTCAAGAGAAGCTGATTTTAATCATAACATTTATCTATTTTTTTTTTCATAAGATGCTAAAATTTAAAAAGGGACATTTTTTCGCTAGCTTATTTGAGAGAGATATTATTTTTAAAGAATTTGCTTCGCCTTCCAGATTTTTACTTCACTTTTGAACTATGTAATGAACTGGCTAACCAAGCCGATCAACAGACTAATGTACATTTGACCTGAAAATTATCCTTTCTGACCATTGGAAATAGCTGATTTCTCTTGCTATAGCGAATGCACTATGTACTCGTACATACATCAACACTTTATATTCTTACAATGTGTTTTACAGGGCTAGAACCCTCAGAGTATCAAAATACCAAAGAAGAAAAAGATGATCCACTGAAAATGTTTTTCACAACAATGTACAAAACAGTGAAAGAATTTCCTCCACATCTGCAATTAGCTTCAAAGAAGGCGATATTTAATGTAGTTACGAATTACGAAGAAAAAGTATTGCATCAACCAACTAACTATTCTAATCGTAATACGATGTAAAATAACATGATTCTATGAATTATGTATACTTATAGTGATATTTTTGTCATTTTACTTACAAAACGTTTATAATGTATAAACAGTTATTTTTGTGATAAGAAAATTTCAAATTCTTTCGTTTAATAGACCTATTAGGTTGATAATAATATATGCCTACAGTTGTTGTACATTACATGAAATGTTTATAGTTAAAAATATGGAGTACGTTAAAAATATAAACTTAATTCCGTCTTACTTATTTAATATAATTATTATTAATATTTATTTGCAGAACTCCAAAAAATGCTAAAGAATTATAACATTTTTTGAAGAAATAAATAACATGTATTTGTGATTACATACATAATCTGTGCGTGACCAAAGTCTACCACAAATATAAAATTTATATATTTAGGCTGAAATAAATTGCTGTAATTTGTTTAATGCTTGTACTGTTTACAATTTTCTAAATAAAGATAGATATTTCAACACTAAAATAAAATGCTTATGAGCTTTACCTTCGTTAATATATTATTTAAAATATGTCCTTATAAAAAATATTCACGCAAATGTATTTACTAAACAAAAGTAATTTGTTTGAAACATGCAAAGACAATCATACATAAGCATTTTATAATAAATACTTACATTTTTCGGCTTCTTTCGCAATCAATTCATGATCTGTGGATACCCAAATAGAATCAAACTGTTTTATTTGACAAACGACTGAAAGAGTCCTAGATAATAAACTTTTGCCGTCGACTAAGGCTAAGTTTTTTAGTGGAATCCCTTTGGAACCCCCACGAGCTAAAATCAAGCCCGCTATATGCTTCTTGTTAAATAACGGATTCCTAAATAATAAAACTAAAATAATGAAAAGAACACAAAACACGATTTTTACTGTTTACCATTTGACGTTTTCACATTGTTGAGTGAACACATAAGAAAATAACACTAGTATTGGTAGACAGAAATACAAGTGCATAGTACTATAATTTATTCACAAGTGTCTCCCATTTTGACAGCGTTAAATATTTAGTTAAAGCAATTATCTAATAAATATATTATAGACTGAAAGGGGTTCTTGACTCATAAATAATAACCGGATATACACCGCGGAGCGACTGAAAAGAGAACTAATTTTAAAGAGCTCTTGAAAATATGTTGAATTGACCAATAACAATGAAGTAACCCAATATTGTAGCCAATAGAAATGCGAGCAATCTATTATTTGAATGATCAGAGTTAGTATTTTATAGTTTATAAACTAAAAAGTAATTAATTATACTTAATAATAATATACATTTACCTGTGCAGGTGACATAGTTCTGTTTGGTTTTAATACATGTATTTCGTTTTAAATTATCTACATTATTTATTAATGAGTAAGTAGGTATTTTAAAAGCATTGTCACAATTTATTGCCATTTTACAAGTAATAAAGTTATGTATAAACATAGAAGTGTTAGAAATATAAAACAATTAACCCTTAATATTGCTTTTTATTTGGGTGCTTTTAGGTTTTCCATTTCTCTGATTCGTGCAGCAATTTGTTGTTCAATTAATATTTTATATTTGTGACCTTCTCCAAGTTTCTCCATATCAGCGAGCCATTCTACTCTCTCCTGGATTTCTCTTTTTACTAAAAAATAATAATAATTTAACGTAATAAATATGCTAAATACGGGAATTCCACACTTAAAAATAAATAAATATAATTATATTAATGTTTCTTCATATGCCCTACTGCCATAATTTCCTTTAAACATAAAAAATCATTGTTTTAATGAATGGATTTTTTTATGTACTCTACATCTTGCAATAGCTAAATAATTGAAGTCATTTGGTACCAAATAACTATTATAATAACGATTGACAAGCATTCAGAAATATTTTTTACTTATTTCACGTTCACAAAGTCGATTTTGTGATACTGTTTTCCTCAAAAACAATGCTTCAAAATTGAATTTTGTATTATTTGTAAAATTGTCAGTCTCTCAAACTTGAAACTGTCATTCTACACGTAAAATTATTGCAATTAGTTTTTCTTATTGAAGTAATAACACAAACAGTCAAATTATAAAGCACTTTGTTTTATTACAGGGAAATGTACTTATTTATTTTAATTGACTTTATAAACGTGAAATAGAAAAAGTAGTATGAGAAACACGTATTACAATGGCTAATTATAATACTCCTATTAAAGATCATTGTAACACTAGTTGTTCAATACACTATCATTTAAGGTCAACCGTACGGGCTGAAGATAGCACAACATGAACATGACTTTTTTGAAACAATATATCATTATTATAATAAATGAAACATATAATGTTTTATACCTACATTTGTAAATAAAAGTCCAAAGTGTTGCAATAAATTTTTAAAAGCTAATTTTGTTTACAAATTATACATGAATATAATTTTCAAATTAGTAAAATTTTTGCCACACATTCCCATGAACGACTACAGTAATGCAAATAATTTGTATATTTATAAATATGATCGTCTATAACATACTAAGATTATTTTTCATTTGAATTTACAGTTTATATGTTTCTCAAAAACTGTAAGCTCAAATGGAAAATAAATTTAGTATGTTATAGACGACCATATTTATAAATATATAAGAATTATTTGCATTACTGCAGTCGTTCATGGGAATGAGAGACAGTATCAAAGATCTGAATTTTAATATTAATAATAATATAACTAATATTTTTTATAGTTTATTGTTATAACTATCCTTTTCATCCACATATATAAATACTAGAATGTTCAAAGACCTCACTGTGATAATTGTTTTGTTTTTCGATAAGAAGAATTGTAGAAATAGTTTATTAAAATTTGAATTTGCTAAACAAAATTCATGGGATTTTTCAGCATGTGAACAGTGAACTACACTTGAACTGTCACTATAAAAATCCATGATGAAAATTTGACAGATGGAGGTAAAATGATGTGTCTGTGCACCATAAAGAACATAAAAATAAATGAAGATAACAATTAAAAAAGAGACTCGTTTTTTGACGCGTATGTTTGACGTTAAGGTGAACCATCCGGGCCAATACGGGCTGAAGATAGCGCAAGATGAACATGAATTTTTTGAAACAATATATCATTTTTATAATAAATGAAACTTATAATGTTTTATACCTACATTTGTAGATAAAAGTCCAAAGTTTTGTAATAAATTTTAAAAAGCTAATTTTGTTTACATATTATACATGAACATAATTTTCAAAGTAGTCAAATATATGCCACACATTCCCATGAACGACTACAGTAATACAAATAATGTGTATATTTATAAATATAATCGTCTATAACATACTAAAATTAATTTACATTTGAATTTACAGTTTTTATTTGTTTCTCAAAAACTGTAAATTCAAATTGAAAATAAACTTAGTATGTTATAAATGATCATATTTACAAATATACGAATTATTTTCATTACTGTAGTCGTTCATGGGAATGAGAGACACAGTATCAAAGTTCTGAATTTTTGACCAACTAGACTTCAACGAATATTTTTTTATAGTTCAATGTTTTAGCTATCCTTTTCATCCACATCTATAAATACTAGAATGTTCAAAGACCTTACTGTAATAATTGTTTTGTTTTTCGATAAGAATAATTGTAAGAAAATATTTATTTAAATTTGAATTTGCAAAACAAAATTCATGGGAATGAACGAACCCACAAAAATTTGTACTTCATCTGACTCTGCAATGTACAAGTCACTGTAAAAAAATCCATGAAATTTTGACGGATGGAGGGTATTGGACCATAAAGAACATGACAATAAATAAAGAATACAGATTTTGCTGTTTTTAAAAAAATAAAGGATTCGTTCTTTCGACGCGTATGTTTGACCTAAAATGTTTCGTGTAAGTACAAAAATATGATCTTACTTTCATCAAATCGATTTATTTCCGGCAGTTCATCCTCGACCTTCTTTATCGGTTTTGGAGTCTCTTTAATTTCCTTTCCGAAGGCCATGAAGTCCTGCAGGTGCCTCTTAGCGAATTCCCTATCCACGCCTCGTTGAAGCGGTATGAACATAGCTGGTTCGTAGGCTCCGGACTCGACGATGGATGATAACTGTCTTCTAGTCGTGGTTCCGGATCGGATAATGATTTCCGGCTTTTTCTTGTTTTTGACTTCCGGACGATTGTTTAAGGGTGGAAGCGGATCCCCGGATCGCAAGGAATAGTTGATTTTCTTACGCTGCATCATTGAGAGTTTGCTTTCTTGCATCAGTTCTAAACATTATTTAATTGATGTTAAGGACAAGATTCTTGGGAATATTTACCGTTCTTAACTTAAGCATTTAAATTCAGTAACCACATATATTAACAACTGACTTATTTAAATTATTTTGGAGAAAAAAAAATTGTACCTTCCCCTTCTTACACTAAAATACCGCATATAGGCACATTTCTTAACGCAAAAATAAAAAATATAAAATTGGACACATTGTAAAAAAGAAATAAATTTACTATTTTGGATGTGGTTCTCTGCTTGCGCAGATCTGGACAAGTAAAATATTGCGCGTGAACTGCAAGTAGCAACTGTCAAGTTACGACATCCATAGATGTTAGTCCGTTAACTGCAGGCTTAACAAGCATACTTTATATAGTTATAGTTTGAATGGAAATGTATTTTTTTTTTGACAACATCACAGGAAACCCTATTATACTTCTCCCGAAATAGTGAGGAAAATGTGTTTTTCCTCTCTAGAGAGAAAAATATAGAAGTTTTAGGGCCGATATTTCCATCTACAAATAAAGTACCGAATTAATTATTTGCCGAATAAATGAAAAATGTCGTATCGAAATCATAGCTCAAATAATACTTATTGTTCTAGCTGTGGAAAGTGGAAAGACCGGCCCTAACCAATATTAATGTTATTTACAAAAAATATATTGTAAAAATTATAAATAAATTCAAATTTTATTGAAAATCGTTATTTTAGTGATATACGAGTACATAGGTACTTTAAATTATCTTACAATTGTGTCTTTTTAGATTTAAGATTGGTTCATTGGCAATAGTGATGTGCCGCCAAAAAAAAACCGTCAGGAATTTCTTATTTCCTCCTTCATTCACGATTTGCGGGAAAAAAATTATTACGTTTTTTCCCGGATTTTTTGGAAAATTATGTGAATATTATATTGGAAGTTTCTCGGGAAAAAAATTCACCTTGCGCGCTTATGTCTGTAGCTACCCCAATTCTAGCCACAAGCAATATGGTACTCGGTGTATCACAAGATGATTAAACAGACTTCTGCAGTGGTTTAGTGCGCTTTGGATCATTATTTAGAGTATTGTAAAAACAATTTTAACAAAGAGTGAAAAAAAATTTAATTTTTATTCACTATTAAAATTCCAAATATTCCACAAAAATTCCTAGAGAATTCCCTGGGAATTTTCCCGTATCTTTAGATTTCGGGAACTGAACCATCTCTAATACACCGCCTTGCGTATGATAATCTAACTTTTGACGTGTGAGTTGAGTGTTGTGTTATCAAAGTGTATTTTAAGGTCCGAGCAAATCGTTTTTAGGAACATGTGAAAAAAATTTTGTGTCTAACACGAGAAGCACTTCTTCCACTCTCGTTCGAATTGCTGTTGCTACTTTTTCTTCGAGCTCGAGTAGGAAAAGAAGCGCTTTCCTCTCTAGTTTGACAAATAAACTATTTATTTCTCCAGAAATATGTGAAAGTCTACATCTTCCAGGGTACGTTAATTTCTTAATGTATCCAGGTTGGAATAATTTTCAAAACTTCTTATTATCAAGTACATCAACTGGGTAACTATGCACAAAGTCGTTTTAGCTTACTAGAAAAATTAAGGCATCTTAAAATTAAGATACAAAACAGTTTCAAAAATCACCTGGAGTTCTTTAGTTACAAGACGATAGTGAACAAATTACAGAGGTAAAGATTTAGTCCTAATTGTACCCTTTCAATAGATTTTTTTCATATCCTCGGGGATACGTACTGTTCAGTATAATAAAAATATTACTTCTTTATTGTACACATTCACGAGGATATGTTTCGAAAAAATAGCAGAAACTAAAAGATCAAACAGAGACAGAAAAATGTATATTCAAAATTATATATTTTTATGAAACGCAGGTCAAGAATATTCACTGAAAAATGACACCTTCCACATGTAATGGATGACACAGAACCTCTGGTATTGTGTACCACAAATCATCGTGTTAATGAAAAGGGAACACTGAACCACAGGAGTGAAGTTAAAAGTGGTGACAATTTTAGTGGTTTTCAAACTTTCACAGTCCAATATTTACTATGAATAAATAGGAAAATTCGAATTTGAATTCTACAAATGACAAAATAAATTTTCACCATATATGGTAACATTTTGGGGGATACTGTTTGTCGACTGGTAAACATATTTCACGCACAAATATACCGCTAAATTGCCACACCCAGAAATAGATATAATAGTTCCAAGACATATTTATTTATCTGTATATAGTTGCAAAATTAAAAATATCGTTTCGAGAAGAAGTAATACTTTTGACAAAAGTTTGTTCTAACTCTGAAAAATATATAACAGATAATAATCTACAACCTAACAGAGGTACGAAGTTTAGCGTTACTTATTAACATAATCAATAACGAGCCAAGTTTAAAGACTTACAAACTATAATTACAGTACACCATTAGTACATACCTTGCAAGAACTTCTTGGTTTCGGGGCTGTAGGTGACCTTGGCGGGATGGTACATGCCCCCGGGGGCCACTCGGTCGCTCGGCCAGGACTCCATCACTTCTAGTGTCTTCACCGTCTTCCCAAAGTGTCACCACCGCACATTATTTACTCGCAGAGCCGATGTGTCAGTTTGCGTCTCTATGGCAACACTTGTAATTAATTTCCCTGGATGTGTTTTGGTGTTTTGTATTTCTGATGCGGCAGATGATGCAGTCACGATATTTCAGCTTTGTTAGAGGCCTGGAAATGCATTTGAAATGTTTGGTAAAAATATTGAAGGAAGGAGGGGTGAACTAGCGTGCAAAATGCAGTTTTATAGCAAAAGTTTTTGATTTAACGTGACGTGAAGGTATGATTTTATTGAGCGGGTTTTATTTTTGAATTTTATTTGCATTTTAAATATTTATATAATATCATTTAACTATTATAAACTGTGGGCTTCATGTTAATGTCAATTTGTATAGTAATATATTTATTATAATGCAAAAATAATTTTCTATAATTTTTATTTTATGTATTATCGTCAAATAATTACTTGGAAAACATTGTTATAAGAAAGAATAGAATTCTCATTGGTCTAATGTATTGTATTAAACAATGTAAATAATAAAGCTACTGAATTTGAATGTTATCTATCGTTGGTCACCGGCGGTTGATTCACTGCTCCTAAATATGTTAGTGTAGAGGGAACTACAAGGGTGAAATTAAAATGAAAAAAAAAAAAAACAGTAGATAACTTACCGAAAACTTGTAATCCGGATTTGATACCAGTCTATTTCTTAGAGAAATCCTGAAGACAAAGTAAACTCTACATCATCTCTACGTCAATGATAACAAAACAAAATATCCGTAACTTATTTACATGAATAATTGAATTTCTTTTTTAGTAACAACACTGTCCCAACATGTATTTGTTTTTTTCAGTTGAATCCTTAGATCTCTAGATATTGTATACAATATAGAATTACCGATTTTCTTTGCTCTGGATGTATTAAGTTACCTCTCAGTTCTACTTACCAATCTGTTGGGATCTTAGATCTCGCCAATCCAATCATTCGGTGCCACTGCCTAACAGCAGTTGGCGGGTTACACTACGCTGATGAGTTCCAATAAGAACAAAACGCGTCCGTAGTTACCGATTGATTGTATTTGCCGGCTTCTGTGACTTTAATAACTTTATTATTTAGAGACCGAATTTCATGAAAAATGACAATTTATTGTTTCTATATTTTTTTCACATATAGTTTCCTCTTTTTGAAAAGATTGGAAATTAATTAAGCAAAGACTACTAACAATTACAATTAATTTTAATGCAGAAAATCAGTTGTTCACGGTAATATCTGCATATGTTCCTAACGATATTACTAATGATGAAACTAAGGATAACTTTTATTTAATTATTGCAAAGAGTAAAAATTGAATACACACAAGGACATATTATATTGCAAGGGGACCTGAATGGTCGAATAGGAAACCAAGTGGAAGAACAAACAAAATAAATTTTGGGAACACAAGGATAATTAACAAAAAATAATAACGGGGGAAGAATAATAAACATGTGCCTGACAAATAATCTAGTGATAGGAAACACTAAATTTAAACATAAAGACATTCATAAGTTTACCAGGGAAGAACCGGGAAGGAACAACAAAACTATTATTGATTACACTATTATAAGCAGATGTTACTGGAATTAACATGAAAGACGCACAAGTTTATAGGGGCCCTGAGATAGGGAGTCACCACTACCTATTAGTAATGAAATAAAAATACGAAAACCTACAAAACACCCTATAGAAATCAATTCCAGGATTAAGTTATGAATTGAAAACAAAGCAAACAGCCGAAGAATACAGAAACAGAATCAAAGAGAAACTGACAGAAATAGAAAGAGACGAAAATAATATCTATATGGACGAAGAAACTAGCAAAAAAGTGTCTGGTGTAACAAATAATACGTAAAAAGACCGCAAAACTCCATGATGGACAGAAGAATTGAGGCAAGAAATTAAAAAGAAAAAAAAAATAAAGAGAAGAAATTTCTTTGAAAGCAAAGGATATGCACCGACAGAAATGGACAATGAAAGAGAAAGAGGGCAGGTTATAAAAGGAAGAATAAAACAAAGGAGCATCCAGAACCAGGAAAGATTTAGTAACATGGAATCTTCCAGATATAACCCAAAATATAATAACAAAAGAACTCTCGGCATACCTAGATATTAGAAATAGGAAAAAATAAAAAAATTAGGAAGGTAGTGGAAATGAAAAGAAAGTCAGATGAAGAGAGAAGATGTAGACTATGTGGAGAGGGATGGGAAACAATAGAACACCTGCTATAGGAATGCGGTGAACTTAAAGAAGAGAGAAGAAACAGAGAAGAAATCCTATAACATTCGGGAATAGGGTTAGGATGGATGAAAGAAATAAAAAAAACGAAAGAAAACACTAAAACTGTAATATGAAATGAAATGACATATTTATTATTTATTTAAGGGATAGAAATGTATAGTATTAAGCCGAGAGGCAAATAAAGATTATTTATTACTACTACTGAATATTTATAAAATTTTGAATTTGAAAAATTGAATTCTAAACAACATATTTTGTTAATTCGTTTTGAACCAAACCGTAATTTATTACCATATTGTTTGAAGAGTATGACTCGACTCAATTAATATATACCGGGTGTAACAAAAAATGCGTGCCATAGGCGTTTAACATGGGAAAACAGTTTTCTCGTGCGTATTGCTTCCCAAATTATTTTAGAAAAAATTTCTCAAATAAATATTGTAAAGTTTAAAATGCGTGTAAATCAGTATACAAAATTCATTTACCATAGTTGATAAATACAGAAAATAAATATGAAAATTTACAAAATTACAGTTTTCCTGTCGAATATTTTGATATTATTAAAAAAACAAAGCAAACACTTAAAAATGTGGACAGGAAAACATAAAACATTTGCTTATGATTTTGTTTAATCCATGGCGAACACTATTAAATAGTATTTTTGTCTAATTTTTGCATTTACAAACCATTGTAAATGAATTTTTTCTTCAAACGTCATAAAAGTACGTTGTTATGTATTTGTATTCAGCAAGCAGAAGTTCAATATTGTCGCCGCCGGCGTAAAAGTGTATCCTTGGTAACACATTTACGCCGGCGGCGGACAAAGTAAAATATTATGAAAAATAGTTAGGTTGTAATTCAATAATTTGACAGTTAAAAATGAAACAAATAAACGAAAATAACAAACAGCATATTCTACGGCAACTTGAAATGCTAGATAAGACAGAATATTTTTTTAAGTTTTGAGCATTTTATAAGATTTATAATTTTATTTTCTTTGTTTGAAGAAAAAATAGCATGTGTTATTCGAAGTAAATGTGTCTTTGGGTGCTTCGCATGTAATTGTTCGACTCGCTTCGCTCGTCGTTCAAACTTACATGCTCAGCACCCAAAGTATCACATTTACTCCTAATGACACATTTAGATGCAAAATTTTAAGTTCTGCAACATTTATTTGAAGCATTTTTGTCTAAAATAATTTGGGAAGCAATGCGCAGGAAAAAATTCTTTCCCATGTTAAATAACTTACATCCTGATTATTAAGCTTCAGAAATGTCTGTTGAGGATTAAAATATGTGTACCATTTTTTAATGTAGTGTGAATGAGTAAACGCAAACAATTTTATGATCTTTTGCCAAAATGATTATAAAATTAATACTTGGATTGGATCAAATATCCTATTTAAAATTTGCGTGTCTAAAATTAGCCCTTGCATTTGCCTACCGCTGGGCAGCCCTGTTTTCATATTATTGATTTGATATTCTCAAATTTACCACTGCGCAATCGTTCCTCGAACAGCGGCAGTCTGCCGTTCATGTCAATGCAGACTAAAATCATCTCCATTGATATAACGAGTTTTCAAAGCAAAGAGTGACAAGTAATCTTGAAATAAATAGTGTTGTTCTAAAAAGCTAAGCATGGCGCGATCTACGAATGAATTAAATATCATTTGTTTCACTCTTCGACAATGGGCGCTTTTATTGGCCATAATGGCCTTTGTGAGTAAACAGTGAGGTTGTGTTTTACTCAAATGAAAATAATTCTTTTTGTAGATCATTACGGCTGTCCTTACTTTTGGGATGATGCTTGGTTTGAGACACACCAGAGATGCTTGGGAATTGGTTCTAACTGATTTGAATGAAGAGGAAGAAAGCCAGAATGCGAATTCGGTTTATTTTGATGAACAACAGCAGTATAAATCCAACAAGAGGTTGTTGCATCGATCTCAGCATGTTGTGCAAGGTACCATGCTTTTCTACAAATATATATTTGAATTTTGCATTTATAATTCAAATTTAGAAAAGCTGCCTCTTCACCATGAAAAAATCTATGCCATATTTGAAGTACCCTGAATTCGAATTATTTTATCAATAACGACTCATGTGTGAATGAACGGATATGTGTATAGTCTAATGAACAAGAAAAGATGCAGAAACGAAACTCTATAATTATAAGTTTTATAACAATGCGCAGAATTGAGTTGATTATGGATTATGGTCAAAATTGCAAAATCAGAAGTAGAGTTTATAGTACACGAAAAAATATAAATTCAAATTCTTTCAAATATAGAATCTGTTGCGAGAAAAATGTTTAAATGATAGATTTAGAGTAAAAAGTGTTATTTGCTTCTAATTTTGAGAAAATAGTTATTTACATATGTCATGAAAATGTTACATTACTGTTGAGGAGCCACATTGAAATACTGGGCGCAAAGTGCTCCGAGTCAAGTAGAGACATTTTACTAACGAGTTATGTATTAATTTTAATTTTGAAACCATTGGTAATACTAAAAATTAATTTTAAATTT
This sequence comes from Poecilus cupreus, assembly GCA_963942605.1. Taxonomy (NCBI): domain Eukaryota; kingdom Metazoa; phylum Arthropoda; class Insecta; order Coleoptera; family Carabidae; genus Poecilus; species Poecilus cupreus. The sequence continues at coordinate 24,668,632 of OZ012718.1, forward strand.
AAAAATTAAATCTAACTGTCTAATGTATGTCGTAGTACGTTTCTAAGGTACCAGCATGTTTAAACGTTTTCGTGAATCGTGGCTAGTCAGGGAAGTACTACTTTCGCTCCGCATTTTATGCGCGAAAATGCTACTTTCGCTCCGGTTTCAGAAAAATTAAATCGTGTAAATACTGTTCTAATATTGCTATGAAAACAAGCAAATAACTGAAACATATTCATATCTAATAAACATGTTTCAATTATAATTATTAAACATTAGATTTATATGGCGTTTGGTGCCCACGCAAGATTTCTATATAAGGTTTTAATTAAAAATAGGACCATGCGGTAATAAAATTAGAAGGTAAATGATAGAAGTATTTCAATTAAATCTTAAATCATAGTAGTTATACAGTTTGTGAAAAAAAAATGTGTGGTAGTTTTATCGAAGATCGAAGCATGAATGAATTGAGGTATTTGAAAAAAATATGTTAGTGTACAAATGGTGTGAGGTGTGAGATTAAAAAAGTTATTTATGTTATAAGTCCGGTAAAAGAGTTTTTACGGTACAAATAAGATCTTTCGTTGTTTCGTCCGGAATTTTGAAATTGTTTAACAACGATACAGTTCCGTAAAGAATAATATCAATTCGGTAAAGTCCCATTTACCGGACTAAAATCAGTACAGTAAACATAACAATTTGACTCTGTATGAAATAAAGGATATTATCGGAAGAATGGAAGTGAAACAGTTGGCCATATCCAACAGAGGTCGGATGAAAGTAGATGAGAAAGTTATATAAGAGCGAGATTACGGGTGTGGATAACTTCGTTGATGTTCATCGTTGAATAAATGGATAGGTAGATTAATGATTGATTACGGGAACGTATAATTCCGAGTGTGATAAATAGTCGTGCTTGCATGTATATGTACGAGGCGTAAGTGGTGTGCCAGGATAAGAATATTTGGAGGAGGTTTAGTTACTACCCCAATATAGCATGCTGTTATGTACTACGTAGGTCTAGAAAATAATGTAGTGTGTTGCAACAAAGAATTTTATCCAACACGTCTCAATAAATGCTATATAACTATGGCGATTTTCAACAAGGAGAGTACAAATTACTCACTAGTGGGTATAATTTTGAGAAAAGTCATTAGTGAGTAATTTTCTATTTATAACAATAATAATAACACACAACACCTTGGTAACTACTTCGATTGACATTTTAATTTAGAAAATTTAAAGCATATGTCAGTGTCAAATAATATTTCTTTATTAATTTTGCCTTTATTACGAGATGTTGGATAAAACGTTATACTTCACACGTGGGCAAAGTGGAATTTCCCACTCGATAAAATTATCATACTCAGTCTTCGACTTCGTGTGCTAAAATTTCTCTTGTGGGTAATTCCTTACTTTGCCCAAATAACTATTATAACACGTATGAAATATAAAAAGTTACAAGATTAATTTATTAAAAGTCAAATTAGTAATAGTGCAAGTCAATTTTAATTCGTTTTATGTATTGAACAATTATCGGTATTTCTATTTTCAATAATCCTCTCCTCGGAAATCAGAACTGAATACATTTGGTAATTTTGCACCATTAGTAATCCGACACATCTTATTATTTGTCGTGTACTGATAACAAAAAAGTATTATATTTGATTACAACATGAAGAGTCGGTTTCCTTGTAGGTTCTGCATTTTGATTACATCAAGGAACTCAACATATTCCGTATTCATAACGAACTATTAACAGTGTTAGTGTAGTGTTAACTATGTGTACTCCAACAGACAATCATACCATCCTTTTAAAACGGAAACATGTCACATTATCTCTTTCTGAAAAAGCTGTAATTTTACGGAGACTTGATCAAGGTGAAACAGTTTCAAAACTAGCTCTGGAATACGATGTAGGGAGAGCAACAATAAGTGGTCTCAAGAAAAACAGAGAAAAAATATTAGAATTTGTATCTTCTGTAGATCAGGAATCTAAAAGGAAAACTCTGAAAGGGGGTGAATTTCCTCTTGTGGACTCAGCTTTATACTCGTGGATTTTAGACGAGAAAGAACGGAATACATCTATCTCAGGAGAAATTTTAAAAGAAAAAGCTAGATTATTTTATTCGCAATTGTATCCAAATAGAGAGGATTTTAAAGCGAGCGAAGGGTGGTTGAATAAATTTAAAAAGCGGTATGGAATTAAGTACAATTCTGGTAAAGCTGTTTTGGACTTGCCGATTAAAAATGAATCACTACCACTAGAAAACATAGCAAAAGAAGATAATTTGCATTACCTTCCAGCACATGAAATGGTGGAAACAGTCATGAGGGAAGAAGAGAACGATCAAGAAAATGTAAATAAAGAAATTAAACATGACGAAGCGATTGCCAGTTTTGATACTTGCATAGAGTGGGCAATTAAAAATAAATTACCACCCCATGAAATTATATTTTTGAAACAATTAAGAAATAAAGCAACTGAATTTGCAAAACTTGTGTAGACAATTATAATACTTATGTTAAATAAATCTAGTACATTTTATTTAAATGTTTTTTATAATTTGATTATCCCGAATTCTGATTACTGAGAGGGCGCGGTAGTATGTATCAAAGGGTTTAAATAAAATTAAGGAATATTTAATTTCTTGCATTTATTATTAGAGACGTTTGACAAAGAAATAAATCTGGTGGGCAAAATTTGCCTTTTTTGTACAAATAAAACTGAATTTGATGTTTCAGTTAGTTGTTCCTATAATTATTATGATTACTCTTTATTACTCAACATTTGTAGGTTTGAATATATATTTTATGTTCCAAATATTATTGTTAACAATAAAATGTAGATTTCTAAAGTGGATAGGCAAATGAAAATAAACGTTTTTGGAGTAACCAGGCAGTTTATTAAAATTTAATAATACACCATAATTGGTTCAACTTCAATTAAGTCTTCATCAGAGTGCGGAACCCAAACATACAAGAATGAAAAAACATGTAATAAATTTAAAAATAAGTAATATATACAGTATATCCCATTTAAGGTACGAATGCATTGTGATCTCGAGAACCGCAAGAGATTACGAGGTTGGATAAATTAGACAAAAGTTGCCCCATTAGTAGGCTAATTTGACAATGTATTTGTTTTTCCAATTAAATGCATAGGTCACTAGATATTGGCTAAAATGTAAGTTTATAGATTTTCTTTTTTTGCTAATAACTTTGTTATATGACGTAATACAAGATTCTGGTTGGCACTTTCTTTTGACACTTTTTAATGGTGAATTTGCAGAAGTACTCAATTTTTTTTTATGTCTTTATGTCATTTTCGAGTTAAAGGTATCATCAACGTTTACCTTTCATGTGGAGGTCATAGTAAGCCATGACATTTTTGAATAGGAGATTTTTTCTGCTGTACAACGATATACAACAGTAATAAATTTTTGTTATAATTAATAGAAAAATTAACTAAATTTGTTATTTATAATAAAATTGAGTTGAAAAAAGTGAATCATAGGCTGGTATGAAAGAAAATAACAATTTGAGAGAATCAAAAATAAATTACGAAAACTTGGCTATAAATATTCTCTTAATTGACTATTTCGTTCCAAGTACTTCTATGCCCTACATTCTGTTTTTTTTTTTTATAACTTGGCCTAATCTGGTTCCGAATTCTTACTGTGGCTTTTCGTAGTACATTTTCATATATACATATATTATTCTAATACTTCCAAATAAAGAGTTTATTTTCTAAGTAACTCTATAAAAAAATCTAATTGTCTCTCTATCAATTGTCCTCCAAATCGAACATTTAAATATTGTACTATGACCTGAGAATTGTGAGCAGAAGTGACGAAGTGGTAATGATATCTGCAATATCATATTGTTACATATTTAAATATCTAGGGCCATTTAAAATTTCGTTAATTATGATTGGGCCAATAAGTGGAGTGAGTGAGTGAAGATTAGGGTCTTTATTAAACAGGCTACCTGATTTCTATTTTGGGTATTGATTATGAATAACAGTAGAGCACTCATATAAAAATCGATTCTGATATTATCGCGGGAATACATGTTTTCAATTCTCCTGAATTCATTCTGATCATTTTCTCTATGACCTATTTGTGATGGGTGGATGTGTGTCCATTATATTCAATAATTCACGAACAAGAAAACAGAATAATGAAACTTATCATTTCATAATACTGTGAAGAACACAAAACAATATAAATTCAATTTATTTTGAATTTGAAACAAAAAGTTTGAAATAAATGATAAAGTAGTAATATTTAGAATATAATCTACTTCCAGTTTAGAGAAATTAGCATATTATGTTACTAGGAGTTGAAACAGGGTTTTTTGTGTTGAGCTCATATATTTGCGGCCGAGGCTATGCAAATTAGGTGAGAATAGGAATGTTAGGAGGAGATAGTCTGTTGGTCGAATGTGTTTTAGTAGAATCCAGCATGATGTTAAAATTAACAATCAAAAACTGAACTATAATTGTCTATATAACATTAAAACTCAGTTCAGTGAAACTGAAAAGTTCAGGCAAGTACAAAAACATTTCCCACATAAAATCATGTATAACAATCGTTTCATACGCTTATGATATAAAATTTGGACTCAAATACATAGTAACATTAATTGTAACATGTTATTAAAATTTTGTAAACAAAATAAGATAAGATATGTTACAATAATTAATTTAACCTTATAAAACGATTGTTATTATACATGTTTTTTTTTTGTGGGATAACGTTTTTGTACTTGGCCTGAACTTTTCGGTTTTACTGAATTGAGTTTATATCACTTGCTTTTGTAGACTGTGGCATTATTGTCCGATTAACGCCCTTGGTGCGTTCAATGTTTAATGTCCGGCCGATATATTATTTTATAAAAGATTTTTATCGATTTTTGTCCTATTATTGTGTATTTTTGGATAGATTAATATATTTGCTGGCAGACACTGTAACTAGGTAATGCGTTATTGTTATTAGTTTACAATACCGATTTGTTTATTTCAATATTTATATCTGCCAATTGAAGTCAGTGTTTGTGAATTCTGTGCCCAACAGCAATAACGTCAAAATTATACCGACCTAGGGCGTTATTTGCTATATAACGTAACGGTCGTGCATTAAAATAATTATTTGTTTTAGGGAGGATGTGACCGTGCCTAAAATTCAATGAGTGCTATCTAATTTCCAATCCTTCGAAGCTTTTCTAATGTTCATTTCTCAAATGGCTAAACTAGTAGAGATACGAATTAAAATTATTTTTTAGGTTAGCTTGGTTCGTTCGCGCTTTTAATAAACAAACCCTAAGTCCGCAGAACTCACGCCCGACAATGGAAGCTTTTCATAAATATGTGCTCATTTTGGTTCATATCTCTGCTAAGTCAGCCATTTTAAATTGTTGCACATTTGACAATGAACATTAGTCAAGTTTCGAAGGATTGGAAATTGGATAGCACTCATTGAAATTTAAGCAGATGCATGCATTCCATCTGTTTTATGTCTTCACTAATCGTAATATAATACAAATATTACCAAATTATGACAAATTATTTTTCAGTGTTGATCTTCCTACTGGACATAGGGACAATATTTGGATGTTTAAATCAAATAGCATGTGGTGTGATGATCTACGGCATCTGTCTCAGATCTCCGAATTGTGTTCTGCCTTGGATCGTTATTAGTGGAATCACATATATTCTAGTTGGAGTCACTGTCCTGGTGTCATACTTTGACTTCGTGCCTGGAGTCTACGTCTCCTTCAATAGTCTAGGTAAGACCCTAGTTGTAAAATACTGGCCTAAAAATTGCCCTATTTTTGCACTTGACATTAAGCACTAATAACATATTACAGACATCTCACAAAAGAACACTAAAGAACACTTCTTCAAATTTATATTACTCTTTGTTTTTATCATTTATATAATTTTTATATCGAATTATCATTAATATAAAGAACTAATTGGTCTTTCCGAATTGTAACGCATCATCGGGTTGTGGAATATGATACCCTCAGTTCAATTCTAAAAAAACTGTTACTTAGCTTTGTTCGCTGCAATAGTTCTGATTCTGAACTGATTCAGGTACTATTCGCATGCGCAGTTTGATTCTAAAATAGTTCTCTGTTCGCGGTACAGTCAATTCGGTTCGGTACTGATTCGTAACTGATTCTACTAGCCTTGCCGACAGAGCTACAATCCTGTTCGCTCATGGGCACTTTCAGTTTTTTCAACAAGTCAGATCATTGCAGTTCGAGCGATGAAGACTTGTAAGTACTTAGAGAGACTATTCCGCTTTTCAGTGGTGAACAATTTTCTGTACATTTTCGATTAAGCCGAGAAATGGCAGAAGAACTTCCCAACAGATTATCGTTCTTAAAATTTATCACTGTATTTCTGTGGTTTGTTGCCAATGAAGCAGCATCTTTTAGAGATATATAGGATAGGTTGAATATTAATAAAAGTACCTTATATAAATTTGTAAGAATTTCAAAAAAGTTTAACCCAAAAAATCGTTCGAGATGCGTTCATTTGGCGTTCGTGGTCATTAAAATTTCGAACTGATAATGAACCGCGCAGCTTTTTAAAACAATTCTGAATCTGTCTTGAATCAGTTTGGAACGCGTTCAAAATTGTTTCCGCGAATAAAGTTAATATTAAGTTTACTCCTATGATAACTCCTTCAGCGTCGTCTTTGGGAACCGTGATATGATGGTTGAACGCATAAATTCATATATTTTACCGGAATCGGCAAAATTGGAGTGTCATACCCAAAATGGGTAAATTGTATCATCAAATACTATTTTGTGCGTTTAAGAGTTGTATTGGGCGGGAGGTTATGTGTTGGGCTACTTTGTGAATTCTTGTACTGTGGAAACATAGATGATAAACCGACATAGACAAACAATATAAGATATATACTGCGTTTACATGCAGTTTAGAAAGCGTTCAAATCATTTTAAGTTTTGAAAACTCCATGTATACAGTGTCAAAACCGTTTTGAGTTAACTCAAACCAAAACTAAAATTCATGGGTTTGACTTCAAAATTGTTTTGAAAACAACTCATGTAAACACGTAAAATACAGTTTCGAGATTACGCATGCGTACTTTGGAACACCAATATTACACAGACAATAATTAGAATACCATTAGCAAAGCAGCTTCAGAAAACACATTCTAATAAATATTACGTTATTAAAAGATTATTATAGGTACATATTTTAACACAAGCAATACTGAGAGGTTATGTTTTACATTCCGATCTGTCACTTACATCAACCAAATGCGCATGCGCCGAAACTGTTTTCAAATCTATTTTTACACCCTGTTTTGGAAACTACATGTAAACAGTTTCCTATAATTTTGACTGAAAACTGAAATCATTTTCAAAACTGCATGTAAACTTAGTAATTTAATCACACTCCGGTGCTACAGACTGACCACTTGTTTACCGTCAATGTTGCTCTGGCCGCATAAAAACCTATCTGACCAAAGGCCGTTGCACAGATTAAAATTCTGACTGCACCAGTACCAGGATGAATTGGCCGCGAATTAAGTACCGCGGTATTTGAGGCCCTGGTCCCCCTAGGACTGTCGTGCCATTTGAAGAAAAAATCAGTTGGCGATCGTTCGAATTTTTTTTTTAAATTTGTTTTTACAGTTGGTTCTATATTCGCGATACATTGAATTTGTTATTTTGAGTCAAGTAATCTTCCACTTTGGTTTATATTATATCCCAAATCAACTACGCATTGTCAAAAAAAGATTCGTTACTTCTTATTTTTCGTTCGTGAGTTATTAAACAGGGACACACATCCATCCATTCACACATATGTCACTGAGATAATTAAATCAAGTTTTTATGATCCAGCTTTGCTTTACTTCATCATCATTTACAATGCTGCGGTTGGAATAATTTATATTTTTATGAGATGAAAATTTGTTGAATGTTGGAATTACTCTGAGAATCTCATGATTCATAGTTCGATGCGTTACCACTAAGTTATCTACCTACTCCTTAAATTATATATTTAGGAACAGCAAAATTTTTTGTTGAAAACATTGATTTTTAATTAAATTTCCGAGTGTTTTCGTGTTGAAATTTAAGTGAAATGTAAATTAATAGATATTTACGATATAAGTGAGATAAGAGCATTATTAAGATACGCATGTGAAATGTAATCACATAAGTATATTAATAATGCATTATCACACGTGTATTGTACAATATTTTATCTACGCCCGCCCACAGTTAAAAAATTTAAATAATTTGACTTTATTTTTTGCCAAGTAGAAAATTAATCCAAGTAGTTGCTGTTAAAATGGGTTCAAATCAATGACGACCATAATTTGACAATTAGATAGTTGTTATTCATAAATTTTTGAACCATTTCGTGAAAATGAGTGATTTAGAGTATTTAGTCGGATATAGAAGAACAAGCTTCAAAGATCATTAATTAGTTAAATAATAATTAATTTAAAGAATTGTAAAGATTGTGTTATCAACATTTATAATAAATAGTACGTTAATGAAAACGAGTGCGTTAATGAAGTTCTTAACCCACGCAAAATGAGTGGGTTAAGTGACATTTAACTCACGGGCGTAGATAAAAAAATTTTATACCATATAAATTTGCAGCAATACACAACCTGAATAACAAGGCTCAAATAGGGCACCGGTAAATCTAATTATTTTTCTATTCCTTATTTAGACAACTATCAACCTATGCGAAACAGTTTCAATTCAATTACCAATGACAATCTATTTTTCAGTTGTGGCCGTATCGCTATCTACTCTCTTCCTGATTATCTGGTACACGCTATTATTGTACTTCTACTACTTATACCATGCCACATGTGCTGGTAAGAAGGTGGGTACCATCTCACCCACAATCATGCAAGCCTATGGTGGATACATCCACAAAGTCGACGACACACCCATAGAGAAGAAAATCATAGTTTAAATATGTTGTTTTGATCTTGTTATTCATGACATGGCTCAATGTTTGTATTGTTTGTTGATGTGAGGGTCACCTGGTTTGAAAATTGTTACAAACTTTTTGGTAATTTTTAGTATTGTTAAATGCATTTATATTAACTCCAGCTAAGGGCGATAAACTTTTTTTTTGTTTTTATCAACTTTGTTTTCTTTCTTTTTTAATTATTTGAAATGCTGAAAGTTAAAGATGAAAACAACTAAATGACATTTAATCGCTCTTCTTTTGAATATACTATGCTTATTATTTTTAATACGATTTTAGTTAACAAATTATGTTATTAATTTATAAAAGTTACGAGTAATTTGAGTTTCAAGTATTATAATTTTAAAATATTTATTAGGTTTCAACGTAATAATTAATTTATCTGTTTGTCCAAGGGAGAAATCAGTTCTGATTGGCTGTGTTTGCAGAAAATATGTTCAACTATCTCGTCCTATTTATTGACTGAGTATTACACTGGCTAGTGTCTAAATGAACGATAAGATTTGATTTCTTAAAACTCAAAATATAGATTGATATTATCTTGGAATAAGAATAAAATAAAGATATTTATTATAATTATATAAAAATTAGCTTATATCTATGAGGCACAAATATTAGTATTTTTTCTGAATCTAAATTGACAATATTAAATATAAATATTTTAATAGCTCATAAAAGTATTAGTTAAAATATGCACGTTAGCAATTGGTAACAGGTCTCAATTTATAATTAATTGTTCATTAGTCAAAATATACGAGCAGGGATTTAATTTAAAATCAAAGCAGTAATCAAATAAACAAGAAATTATAATATTTTTAGACTATAAAAATGTCGCACTTGTTAGACAAAAGGATATTTAAAGCCTTAATAATTTAAAAACGATATATTGTGATACTTATTAAATAGAAATTATGATTCTGCTTTTAATTAATCCTAAATCTGTCAATTTGTTGAATATTTCTGCTTCCATTTTCATTTAGTGTTTTAGAAGACTGATCTATGTATTTAGACAGTGCTTATATTTAGTTGTTTCTTCCAGTTAGCAAATTTTCGGTTAAAAAACGGAAGTGTTTGTCGGACGAACAGCGAATTAAATAAAGAATTTATTATGCTTTAGAAAATATTAAAATTGACCAAAGCCGGGATTTCGTCTACAGTAGAAACCACTTCCGTTTGGTTTTATTTATATTAGGTAGTTAACATATCTATAGGGTTAGGTGAGCCATAGGTGTTCTGACCTACATAATCGATTTTACCTTGCGATATTATTTTCTACAGTAATACTTCAAACAAGAATTTGTACATTTATTACTTTTTTTTTTGCAAGCAGTATACATAACTTTAATGTTATTCATTTAAAAAATAATAATTTCGTTAACTTTCGAAACGGTTTCTGCTGATTTACATGTACAATTTAATTTTCTTTGTACAATTATGTTTAAAATAATTTAGAAACGTTGAAACGGCTATGGTTCGATTTTAACACCCTTTATAAAAATAAATAAAATAATATTAATTTTCATGAAAAAGTATTAAATTCACAAGTATGTCGATAAAAAGGCAAATATAAAATTAATAATATTTATTTTATAGTATCAGGAAATATAATTTACATAATAAAAAATATAGACACTACATGATATCTTGTTTGCATATAATGATACTACAGAAGCGATATGAGCAGGGTATCGTAAAACAAAATGGCGAATATTCCACAGTGATGCCAACAGAACACAAAGCGACGAATTGAATTAATAATTCTTGTCAAAATAAATGTTTGCATCACCTTGTAACAAAACTTGGTATTTGTATTGTTATCTGTGTGAATAAAGGAGTATACTATATCTATGTACACAATTTGATGGTTGGTTGGCTGCTATCCTCTTATCCCCCAGGTTGAAAATGGCGCTGATTGAAAGAATTGAATATCGTATAAGAGTTGAGAGAGTATAAATATGTGAAGAGTGGTGGATTGGTTAGTTACGTTTGTTTACGCGTGGTCATCAGTCATTTCTAGAAACTGGGCACTGACGTCTCTTGTACACTCGCCCTTGTTGTTGAACACGAATTTATAGTAGCTACCGTCAGCACAAATCACTAGAAAAAATATATTATAATAGTATATTCACTAAGTTTCAAGCATTAAAATATAATAATTCAGATATTGTTAATTTTAAACTGATTGACAATAAATTTATAAATTGTAACCTGTAACAAGTATATAATTTAGGGTTGTAGGAGAGCACCCTATTATGTACGTGCTACATACAATAATTTATATTTATTGATGAAATCAGTTAAGTAATTTTATGTTGTTTTTTTATGTTAAATCTAGCACTATATCAACAATAATAATTACTTAAGCAACTAGTGTCAAAAGGATAATATTGGCACCGGCACTTTTGACACAAGTTATATACACTATTTATGACGATTGTGCTTAAATGAACAAATAATAAAATAACTAAATTAATGTTAATTCCAACTCAAAAAATATATATAAATTCCACAAAATAAATAATAATGGAAAAGGAAAATTCAACAATACACGGTTAAATAATTTATCATTTTTGGACAATACTGTGCCAGATGTTTTTACTCAGCAACCGTTCAACAAACAAATGTTAGGTAGCTTTACGACATCTATCTGTCTCAGGCTCGTTTTTCGGTCTAATAAAACTTTACAAGTTAGCGTTCTAGTACTACTAACTATATTTCAGTGATAGCAACATAATTTAATAAATCAAAATAAGTATTAAAAATAAATTAATATTAATTCCAACTCGACAAAAAAAAAGTATATTCAATACGACACCAAACAGAATTACTGTTTCAGCAGCATTTATTTATAGAGCCTCTGCTGTAAATTTGGTATTTAGATGCCTTGTTTACCCAATCTATTTTTCTAAAAATAAACAAATCTACGGAACATGCCGTAGAAGCAATACCAAACTTTGCACCTCCCTCTCGGTATATGTTGGCTTTACAAAAACAACAGCGGCATAGGACACGCTATGTTTAGTTATGTTAAATCATTAAATTTAACTTAGCAAACTAGGTTTGTTGAGCCAGCTTCTATATTGTTCGCCATAGTACATAATGGGGGCCTATTCTGTAACTTACCTGTTAATTTTTAACGACCTATTACAAATTTTATCCAATGATAACAGACCTTACTAAATAAAAATTGAAAATTTCATTTGATACATATATTTTTATTGGTTAAATTTTTTAACAGGTCGTTAATAATTAATAGGTAAGTCACAGAAAAGACTTCCGGGGTTAGACAAGTTAAAAGGTACTAGATTTAATTTTTCCAATAAAAAATTACCTTAATGTATTATAATAGTTAATAAATGTAAAAATTTATTTCAATAAGGAAATATTTTTGTTTTTTCAATGTATTTTTTGTGCAACAGACCACAAACAAAATAACACTAATAAATTATAAATGCAATGCGGCATGAGGTCAATTAGATTATCTGCCAGACGAAAACAATAAAGTATAAAATTTAATCTGTTATTTTTAGACAAGACAAACCTTTTATTTTTAGCATAACAAATTTCTCAATTATTAAATACAAAAAAGAAAATATAAGTATTTTTCTCAACTCACCAATCACAGAATTATTGTCAGCGCCAAACGCACAGACACAGGGTGGTCCATTAGGTACAGTGAATTTACAAAACGACCAATTGGAAGTGAAGTACTTGGGTAGAAAGGTAGCATTGGCTAGAGTGGACTGCTTGTTCAATTTGGGATCATCTAAGGCAAAGATGTGCACTGTTCCGTGGTCTGAAGCCACGCACAGCCACGTCGAACTATGGTTGAAGTTGATGCAGTAGATCGTTGCCTGTGACAAGTATTTTACAGTTAATTGACATATTTAAAAACATATTTCTTAAAATAATTTTTTTTCTGTCACTGATTACATTTATTTTTATAAGATAAAGCGATGAGTAGTGACCGAAAAAAAATTGATCCCAAATTACAAAAATTAACAAATAAAGAAAAACAATCATGTTTTCAGGCATATTTTATATTAAACTAACTTTGAGTATTTTGCAAACATTTGCATTGTGTGCATTTTTATCTTTCTTTCTGCACAGTCCGTGATTCAACCACCTTTATAAATGGCCTTATTTATCTTGTTTTAGTTCTTGTGACAAATTTTAATAATTCTTGGACTCAAAATGTGTTAATATCAAATTCAATGCAAACTTTTTTAGAAAGAAATATTTCTTTTGAGTATTCATAAAGAAAGGAAAGAAATATTGAGTTTAAATCAGAGACTTTAGAAATTATACGAGGAAATAATTATATCTGAAAAAGCTTCCGATGATAATAATGATTCAGTTACTGAGACAGATTTTAGAAGCCCGAGGTGTACGGTAATGTGATTTTTATTCACGTGTGCACTGTAGGGTTAATATGTTATTGTTTGTACGTTTTATTAAATATTTACACGAAAAGAAATACTTAAAAAATTTGTCACTATAACCACTCAACGATGACAATGTTGAATATTTCTCACTACAGACACCTGTGTATTATGTTCCTACTGCTGTTGTAAACACTTTTCTGATAATTTACAGATTATAATGTAAAAATTCAAATATAACAAATAATATACATACTGCTAAAAAGAGGAATAAATATCGTTTCTAATAAATAAAACTATTTGAAAGTAACTACCTGGTGTGCACCGCGTCTAAGCTCCGTCAACCTCTGCCCACTCTGCGTATCAAACACTCTTATCAGCGTTCCCTTCTCGCTGGCCGTAGCCAACCTCGTACCCTGCAGGTTGAGCTGGACGCATCCCAGCGCCGCCTCGTGAGCTGCCACATCTAGTGGAGCGCGTTCCGTACTAGCTAGGTCCACCAGCTGGACGTGCCCCACTCTTCGGCCCGGGAATGCCAGCAGCGAGTTGTTACTATTGGGACACAGCACGCACAAACCCCGGGGATTGGGGCTTGTCTCGAACACATGAAGCTGCTGAGGGGTCTGGGTGAATGTGTACACTTTGATTACGCCCTCTAGAAGAGGAAATAAATGTTATGTTTTTAGTTAAAGTATGCAAGATGGAACACACGTTATTAATAATTATAAAACTTTGATTCTTTGACTACAAACACATATCCACTATATAATAAGTTTCCTTCATTATAATATGTATTTTGTTATAAAGAATTATGGTTCTAAGTTAACTAGTGCATAGTTCATGAATTATCAAAACAAACACTGAAAATAAATTTTCCCACTACCAATGATACACTGGATATTTTACAAAATGATTAAAATAGATGTTATAGAATATTAAACTCGACATCTAAATCAGTCAACGCATTACATTTTACTTATTTAATTTCCAATAATAGCTTAAGTTACCAAGCATTTATATTTTCAAAGTATTGAAATTCATTTAGCAAAACTTTAAAAGATGCTTTTTGCTTAGCATAACGTATAAATTTGTATTGTACCTAAAACTACAACTATGCGATCCCTTCTTAAGCGTACAGCTTTAACAGGAGCGTTAAATTCTAATGATATGGCCGGAGCTTTCTTTAAGTCATCCCAGACCATCACCCGGTTTGGAGGATAAACTGGTCGGGGCCCACCGCCCACCAGAGCCAAGTAGTTGCACCTAAACAACATTTCGACATAACTAAGCCCTCCATCAGGGAAATCTTGTCTTTCTTTCTCTTTCAGCGGATCGCAATTGTAAACTCTAAATCCTGTGTCGGTTGCGCAGGCGAAACATCCTACAAAATGATATAAATATAACGAATATATTTTATACAAGTTGCACAATTCCTACCCTGATCTTGGTTGAAACCTGCATAAAGCAAGCCGTTCCCATAAGGGTTAAAAGTTCCCAAATTCATAGCAAATACGTTACAACACTACTGTTTTATTCATTCACACTGTTTATTTTTATGTGTAATCCTAACAAAAATAACATATAATTATTTAACGCAAAACACCATTTTGTTATTTTCAATTTTTAACCTATAAACATCGTGTCGTTGACATAAGAGAATTGTCAAGGTCACAAAATATCAACGAAATCCCAATTTTGCATTTACTTTTCTCTAGAATGAATTTTAGTTCACACGAACCACTTGTTTACGATATGCAAATGCCATAAAATATTTACTCATTCAATTACGTTTTACCTTTTGGGAAAAAATTTGTAACTAGGGATATTTTTATAACTGTTCACCCGGGAATGTCTTCAAAACCCGAATACGCAAAAACAGAATGAAATGTAACCGAATACGCATGCACAGAATATGCAAAAACCGAAAGGTTACAGAATGGCACGAAATATTCAAAAACAGAATGGAATGTTACAGAATATGCATTTCCCGAAAAGGTCTACTTTAGACACTCACCGCTAGATGTTGGTATGAAATTAGTTAGCTACATTCACTAATAGATGTCATTTATTAATATGTCGATAAATTAGAGACGTACGATTTGAATTGTCAAAATGACAGCTAAATTAAATAAAACCAATAATTATTTTTATATTTCAGTTAACTGTATGTAAAAACCATTGATGATCTAGCATTTTTGTGAGCACATTTACGTTCTATCAAATTAGAAAAACATTTAATTTGGTAGTTTAGTTCTGATTTACGTACGAATACTTTGGGATATCGAGAACTGTAAGAGATACGGGGTTGCCTGATTAATAGGGTAGTCTGAACATGTATTTGTTTTTCAAATTGAATGCATAGGTCACTAGATATGGCTAAAATGTAAATTATGCGATTTTATTTTTTTGCTGATAACTTTGTTGAATAACATAATACGAGATTTTGGTTTGCACTCTCTTAAGACACTTTATAATGGTGAATTTGCAGAAGTATTCAAAAAAAATTTATATCTAAACATTTACGAGTTACTGATGGTATCAACTTTTATTTTTCATATGGAGTTCATAGTAGTAAGCCATGACATTTTTGAATACTTATTTTTTTGCTTCATATCTATTTAAAACAGTAACAATATATTTCTATAATTAATAGAAAAATTAACGAAATTAGTTTTTTTTTACGAAATTAGTTTGTTTATAATAAAATTGAATTAAAAAAAGTGAATTAAAAATAATTTACGAAAACTTTGCTATCTATATTTTATTAATTGGCCATTTCGAATCAAGCATTTCTGCACCTTTTATTCTGTTTTTTCTACAACTTACTGTACATTTTTGGATTATTCTGATTTCGAATTCTTACTGTGGCATTTCGTAGTACATTTTCATTTTAATATTCCAGAATAACGATTTTATTTTCTCAGTAACTCAATAAAAAATTCTAATTGAGTTAAATCCCTATCTATTGTCCTCCAAATCGAACATTTAATTACTGTACTATGACTTGTGAATTGTGAGCAGAAGCTCTGCCCTACCGAAACCACATATTTTGTATTTGGCGAAGTGGCAATGTATCTAAAATATCTGCAATATCATTTTGTTACATATTTAAATATCTAGGGCTATTTAAATTTTCGTTAATTATGATTGGGTCAATTAGTAGAACTCTTAGTATACCACACCATACAACGAAACTAAATTTAACTCGATGGCGAGATTCTATTATTTATTATTACATTTTTTCCATAGCAGCCTACGATTCACTTTTTTTATTTCACTTTTATTATAAATAACAAATTTCGTTAATTTTTCAATTAATTAAAAAATTTATTATTACTGTTTTATATCGTTGTAAAGAAAAAAAAATCGCTATTCAAAAATGTCATGGCTTACTAAGACCTCCATATGAAAAATAAAAGTTGATACCAGTAACTCGTAAATGTTTAGATATAAATTCTTTTTTAGTACTTCTGTAAATTCACCATTAAAAAGTGTCATAAGAAAGTGCAAACAAGAATCTCGTATTATGTCATATAACAAAGTTATTACCAAAAAAAGAAAATTGCTAAATTTTACATTTACAGCCAATATCTAGTGATCTATGCATTTAATTGGAAAAACAAATACATGTTCAGACTATCCTACTAATCAGGCAACTTTCGTCTAATTTAACCAACTTCATATCTCTTACGGTTCTCGAGATCCCAATGCATTCGTACCTTAAATGGGACACACTGTATGAATTAATAATGTCTCATTGTTTTTAGATATACAGTTGTCACTATTAGTGTGGTGATCTATAACATTGTGCTTGTCAGCATACCATGCCTTATAGCTGATTTTATATAAACATAAATTTTTCTGATTTTTGTAAAATAATCTTTATATCAATTATATAATTATTTAAAAATGTATCAATTGTAAAATTAAATAGAATTTATTGAAATATGAAGCGTTCGAAAACACCCAATTTTTTGGATAATTACTTTTTAGATATTCTAAGTAAGAAAGTCGTATCAAAATGTAATTTTTATTATATTACAAATATTAACAATAATTAATAATTCATTATAAGAACCATGTTGATATTGTTGATTTATATAAATCTTTCGATAATTTTAAATTATAGGAAATTTGAAGTTTATATACGCAAGTCGAAAAGCTAAGGCAAAGTCGAAGAAAAAACTATGAATTTATTATTGACAATATATAAAACTCATTAAATCCATTTGAGAGATGAAAGTAAAAATGAAGAATTAATGAAATAATTATTTCTATTTGATAATATTATCTACTGATCGACTTTATTACGGTCAACCATACGGGCTTAAGATTGCTCAACATGAACATGACTTTTTTGAAACAATATATCATTTATTATTATAATAAATGAAACATATAATGTTTTATACCTATATTTGTAGATAAAAGTCCAAAGTTTTGTAATAAATTTTAAAAAGCTAATTTTGTTTGCAAATTATATATGAACATAATTTTCACAGTAGTAAAATTTATGTCACATGTTCCTATAAATGACTACAGTAATGCAAATAATTTGTATATTTATAAATATGATCGTCTATAACATACTAAGATTATTTTTCATTTGAATTGACAGTTTCTGAGAAACAAATAACCAAAAAGTGTGTTTTTTGATGTATTTTTATTTGTTTCTCAAAAAATATATGAACTATTTGCATTACTGTAGTCGTTCATTGGAATGAGAGACACAGTATCCAAGTTTTGAATTTTTGACCAACTATACTTCAACGAATATTTTATTATAGTTTAATGTTACAGCTATCATTTTCATCCACATATATAAATACTAGAATGTTCAAAGACCTCACTGTGATAAATGTTTTGTTTTTCGATAAGAATAATTGTAAGAAATAATTTATTCAAATTTGAATTTGCAAAACTAAATTCATGGGAGTGAACGAACCAAGCCTGTGAAATATACTTCATCTGATATTACAATGTCTAAGTCACTGTAAAAAATCCATGAAATTTTGACGGATGGAGGTCGTTGGACCATAAAGAACATAAAAATAAATGAAGAATACAGAATTTGCAATTTAAAAAAAATAAAGGATTAGTTCTTTGAAGCGAATGTTTGACCTTAAGACAAACTTTTGTTATACGTTTTATTTACATCATTTCAAAATACTATTCAATATGAAAGAAGTGCTGAAAAATATTAAAGAAATTGTGACAATAGCAAAAGAACCTCTTTTAACGGTAAAATCGAAAGATTTATATAAATCAACAATATCAACATAGTTCTTATAAAGAATTATTAATTATTGTTAATATTTGTAATATAATAAAAATTACATTTTGATTCGACTTTCTTACTTAGATCTAAAAAGTAATTATCCAAAAAATTGAGTGTTTTCGAACGCTGTATATTTCAATAAATACTATTCAATTTTACAATTGATACATTTTTAAAAATATATATATAATTGATATATATAGATTATTTTACAAAAATCAGAAAAATGTATGTTTATATAAAATCAGCTATAAGGCATGGTATGCTGACAAGCACAAAGTTATAGATCACCACACTAATAGTGACAACTGTATATCTAAGAAAAATGAGACATTATTAATTTATATATTTGAAGGAAAATCAGAACTAATCTACCAAATTAAATATTTTTCTAATTTGATACAACGTAAATGTGCTCACAAAAATGCAAGTTTATCAATGGTTTTTACATACAGTTAACTGAATTATAAAAATAATTATTGGTTTTATTTAATTTAGCTGTCATTTTGACAATTCAAATCGTACGTCTCTAATTTATCGACATATTAATAAATGACATCTATTAGTGAATGTAGCTAACTAATTTCATACCAACATCTAGCGGTGAGTGTCTAAAGTAGACCTTTTCGGGAAATGCATATTCTGTAACATTCCATTCTGTTTTTGAATATTTCGTGCCATTCTGTAACCTTTCGGTTTTTGCATATTCTGTGCATGCGTATTCGGTTACATTTCATTCTGTTTTTGCGTATTCGGGTTTTGCCCGTACACCCTGTTCACCCCATGTCATTTTTGATATAAAATTTGAAGTAGTTTACTTTTCTCTAGTTCAATTATTACATGTGTACAATTGATACAGGTAAATAAGTTAACACTGTTTATATTACGCTTTTTAATTTAAACAATTTAGTACTTAGCGGTTCGCAATTTAAAATTAGCGCGGTCGTTCTTGATAATTATTTTAAAGGTTGGTACAGAAATAGTACGTTTTATTGATAGAAATATTTGTATGAAATAGTCTCATAGGAATATAATTATGGAGTTGTTTTATTTTATTAAGTACTGAAATGTAATAGAATCTAGTACATAATTATTGTGAATATGTTTTTTATAAAGAATTCATGTAATTATAAATATTAATTTAACGGATACATATAGAAAAAACGTATTTGAAGAAAGATAATTTTGCGCATGTGTAGCGCTGACGTTTTGTTGACATTCAATTTGCTTACAAATATTGAATTTTATAAATCTTAATATATTGCTAATACAATCTACAATGTCTAGTGACGGTATGTTTTTAGTTTCTTTTAATGGTCAATTAGAATATGTAGATATAACTGCTGCGGCAGGCAGTTTGTGGTACACTAAAATTGAAATAATATCTGGTCCTGATTGGAAGGTGATAAGTGGCTTCGAAGCAGGTGTCTCTCAAACCGTGCACGTAGTTGTGAACGGAGATAGCATAGTATTTAATTTTCCCATCGAAATTACATTCAAATCAACAAATCCGTCAGGGTGTAAGTTATGTTATTCGATAATCAATATTTAATACAAATGTATTTCAAAATTGTAGGGCCTCAAATAGTTTTAAGCGTTTACAGTGGTGCAACTTTACAAGGCTACGGCCGTATTCACATGCCATTTCAACCAGGACTACATAGTTTACAAATGCCTTTATCTAAACCAGTTCCGTCCTCGTTTTTGGGTTACTTAGCTAGTTTTTTCGGTTATCAACCGGAATTAGTTCAAGCTTCTTTACTTGCCAGCGGCGAAGGCAATCATTGTAAGTTATTATCTTATTTGAATTTATTAGTTGATAACAATTATTCTTTTAAAGTGGTTAGAATGACTTCAAATGGCTATGCTTCATTTTCAATTAACGTTTTAACAAAAGGGATGCAAGACTTAGGATATGATGTTGGATCTAAATAATACATAATTATATTGTAACTTATTTATTTTGTGCATATTTATATTAAGTACGTATTTATTTTAGATATTTTATAACACAAAATATATTTAATAAATAATTAATACATATTTAATCAATACTATTTCTCTATTAATCACATGAATTGAACTATTATGGTTTAGTTAGCACGTTACCGTATTTTTCTAAAAATTCTAAAGCTACACCATTGGTCATTCCGAAGCCGGCTTGCACTGTGTACTCGCCCCCGCCTCCGAACTGTCCTGGAACATTAGCATCGTATTTTTCAAACATTTCTTTGGAGTCTTGGAAGCCGATGTAGTTTGCTCGAATCCACAACGTAGCTAATTTTTGCGCTAATTCTCTTGCTTCATCGTTGTTGCCATTTTCAAGCCCTTGAATTATAAATGTTTGAAGAGGCGCCCAACAGTTTGGACTATCCCATTGTTCCCCACTATTGAACGTAGATGCTGGTGTACCTCCTGGAAACTTTTCAATTCCTTCTTTTTCTAAATATCCCAAAACGCTTTTAATTACACTCTTTCTGCGTGATCTATCTGTTGCGTTCACCCATAGAGGAGCCATGTTACTAGCGTAAAAATAATCGCGATGTTTTTTCAATTCAATATCGAAATCTTGCCAAATTCCTGCATTTTCGTTCCATAAAACAGCGTTAATTGCGAGTTTTAAGGCTATAGCTTCAGTTTTCCAATAAGCGGCTTTAATTGGTTGGTCAATTTTGAGATATAATTTTGCGAGAATGTTGAATGCATCATAAACAAATGCATTCAAATCAACCGGAATGGTTCTTCTAGTTTTAATACTGGACAAATTAGCATTGTTACCTCCTTTAGAATCGAAATACCAGCGACTGGAGAAATCCCAACCACTTTCAGCAGCGCTCTTCAAGTCAATGTAAGTCTCATTTGGGTTTGGAGTGATGGCTGCAGTGAGAAAATCTTCTCGGTAAGATTCTGGACGTGGTCCGGAACTTGGTGCGTTGTATTGAAACATTCTATACGTGATTAAACCTTGTTTGACTCTAATTTGCCTATAATTGATAAAATACTGTAATTCTTCATCCAACACTTCGATATTTTGTTTCAACCAATCGATGTCATCGGTATATTGGATGTATTGGTCCACCATTTTGGTTAATAAAGGTGGTTGAGATCGTTGATTGTAATATACACGAGAACCGTTTGGAATATGTCCGAGCGTCTTCACCAAGAACATGAAGTTTTCGATAATACCGCGGACTGTTTCCGTCATCTCACTGATTAGTAGTCCTCGAACGATCCAATACGTGTCCCAGTAATATATCTCCTTGAACCGCCCTCCTGGGATTATGAATCCATTCGGTATCGGTATCAAAGAATATTGACTCGGATTTTGTGACACTTCGGGTTTTACCTTCCGTGCGAGCGTCTTCCACAACGCCACTATCTCCTTCGCGAAATTACGCAGATCCGTGTCTTGAATTTTTGACAGGAACTTGGGTTCGGGGTTGAAGTCTGGCGGAGACCATTCTTCTAGTTCTTTACCTTCTTCGAAGTTTTCACTCACGAATTGTTTAATTTGGTCCACAGTGGGCTTGTTGCTGGTCGTATCCATGAGTGTCTTGAAGTTTTCTAACGTTATGTCTTGTGATTGTTTCATTTTCAAGTCGACGAATGTTTTGGAGTCGTTGAAAATACGCGCCATTTGCACAGTGTGTAGCAGCGGGCCATGGCAGTACACCGGGCTATCGCAGGATGGCGGCAGCTCGGCGCGCAGCGCGCACGCTGATATCAACAATACGAATAACACCAACATTGTTGCTGCTGATTAAAATTTTAAATGCTTATATAGTAGCAATCGTTGTTCCCCCACCAAGAACCTTGAAAATACCTAGTTTTTTTTCACTGTATATACAAGAATATTAATTGCTGAGCGGTATTACCACAAAATCTATGTTTTGATAAAAATTTTAATTTTGTTATCACTGTTTTTTAATTGGCACTATCTATATCACTGATATTTAGTTCAATCTATGCACAAGTTGGTTTGAAACACGTGATTGCAATTTATACTACACGATTTAATTTCTAATGAGAGTATAATAGTCGTGATGATCTGAAGAGGTATATCCTAATTATTATACGTCAGCCGATTTTAATTATGCTGGTACCCACGACATACAAATAGACTTCATTATAAATTTTTTGTTATTCATCTTAATATAAGTATACACACATCATGAATATTAATGCGATTTTTTGCACAAGTGATTGACAGACCAATAAATGTTGCATTCTTTGCAAAACAGAAAATTTATTCAAGATTCTAAAATTAAACTAACGGATATTTTTAATGGCAATATATCAAAGTGACACATAATATTTGTTTAATTGAAAAAAAAAAAAAGGTTGAGTATAGTAATTTAATTGGTGGAACATATTTTTCTTTTAAATGATCGTATTAACTTCATCTTTATATTTATTGTGTGTTATAAAAAGTATTTAATATTTTAACAATATGTATACATACTATACTAAATTATACAAATGTAAAATTTCCTGCACATTATGTATTTTTTGCACTAAATTTAATGTTTGTGTTATCTATAATTATTGCGTTTAAATTGAAAACTTACCAACCAACCGGAAAAAGTACGTAAAATACGGGTTTAAAAAATATTGAACTGTAATTAGCAAATATTTGCGTATATTAACCCAAAACATACATACACATAGCAATAAATATTCTGAGATTATTTTACCATTCGTTTAAACTGACCCAAATTTCAGTTGATTTATTTTTAAAATGTCCAAAATTTAAATAATATAAAGCTTAATTTGTTTTCTCTGCATTTCTTACGTAGTATAACATAAGAAAATACATACACAGAGAAATGCATGTTTGTGGAGCAATAAATCAATTTTGAATTAATCCAATAACATCTGTGTGTGTGGGGTGGATGTATGTATGTATGTTTAATAACTCACAAACGAGAAGAAATAAAATAACGAAGTTTCATAACTATATTAAGTTTTGTGATAGTTTGCAGAACTGAGTTGATTTTTGTAATAATTGACACATAAAACAATAAATTATAAAATGAAAAATTTCATTTGCACATTTATTTCAAATATTCAAATACCTTATAATAAAGGTACAATAATACTCGGAATAATAGTTATTTGTTTAACTAGGCATAAAACACCAGATTTACAGAAGAGGCTCGCGCCTTGTCAATGAATGCTGCCGAAGCTATAAATCTGTTTGGTGCCGAGTTGAACACATAATTTTTTTGCCGATTTGGAATTAATATTAATTGAGTGTTTATTTTATATACATATTTTGAAGGTTATCGCTGTCAAATTACGTTGTCATGCGTTTGTTGAACGGTTGCTATGAATTTATTGACGGTTTCTATGCGTTTGTTGAGCGGTTATGTAAAATATTTTTACAGCCTAGGCATAAAAGTGACACTTTACAGACTGTTAGCAATCCGTAAAGTGTCACCTTTAATGCCAATCGGCAAAAAAAATTGTTTGCAATTTCTTTGTAGGTATTTTCTATTAATTTTGAGAAAAAGTGGATTATATGTTCAGTAACTACAGCTGCTATGAGAACAAACGAATAATTCAAATATTTATTCTATATGTCAAACATGTATCATGTGCAAATTCAGATTTGTATAAAAATACAGTAATGCGGTGTCCACTCTAGATTATTTATTCTTTTTAATATTTAAAAGAAAAATATAAAATAAATATTAAAAGATATTTGAGTTATCTACTGAAATACTTGAAGAAAACAGTCAAAACAATTATTTGTAAATTAAATTTTAAACATGAAGTACCTAACCCAGACATTTTTTTGCAATATGCAATTAAAAAAGATCATTTATCATCAATGCTATTAATTTTTTGATCCAAATCCAACAGATTCCAGATTCTACTAGATATATGGAAGTAACTATAGGTACACGTATTCATTTAATTTTAAAAGTTCTCGGAAAATTTTTAATTGCTCATTATCAATAAAAAAAATTGAAGGCACTTGTGTTTAATCAGATTGTACTTTATCATTTTTGATGACTGTACTTCAATAGTTTCTCATTTTTTATTTGTACAGAAAATAACTAAACAATAATTTAACATAATATATTGTTTTTTGTATAATAACAATAAATCGAATAATCATGACCCTCCATAATGAAAGTAATAAAATTTTAACATGACAAAGAAATATGAAAAAGTGTTACTTTCATTTCTAGTTGTAGAAATAACTGACAAGAGTATTATAATTTACTAAAGAAAAAAATAAATTGAGCATAATTGAAGAAATATATTTCAAATATTTTCCAGTGTACAAATAAAAGTAGAGTTTAAATTAAAATTTATTCAATTTTATTTTGAAAGGTTGAGGTTATATACAATAATTAAACATTCCGATGGTAGTGGTATCGTTAGTAATGAATTCATTTCACTTTCAGTGTAGTTCCTGTCATTTGAATTTCACTAACAAAATCAAAACATATGTTTATCAGTTTCCTTGAATAAACTAACATTATTATAATTTATAGGTGCAAACTAAATGTGTTTATAAAATAAATAGTAAAGAACATTCTCTCACTGAAAATATTACATGAATATTTTAAGTTGTCATATTTAGTACGAATATCAATTTTATAATTGTATTCTCTCTAAAATGAATGCATATTTTATGTAAATTAACAAATACATATATGGGTATTTCCTATACTTTGTCAAATAAATTATTTCGAGCTTTTTCAAATTTTACAATAAATAAGGTAAATTAAATAGTTCCGTTGTAATGTTATCGTCAGATCGATTCCCACTACCTACAAAATTGTCATTCCAATGCAGGTGCAATTTGACAGCCGTTAGTCGTGCATCATTGGCAAAGTAAGTCATATACCGAGAGCCTCTTCGAAATTTTTTATAAGCATTGTGCCAAATTATTTAAAATTAATTGATTCAAAAATGTGACTAAGCTAATTATGTGCTTCACAAATAAATAAATAATAAAATATATCATGAGACCATTTACTAATTTTTCGGATGACACTTTGCTTTCACAGATCTCGGTAAGTCTAGTATATTATACATTAAGGACGCGTTTGAAAACCTAACTTGTCGTAACAACCGCAGTACTTAAATGACTTATTTTATCTCTTCCAGTACTGTTTGTTTTAAGTTCAACATTGTCTTTATTTTTATTGGAAAACTTTTCCCATATTATATACAATAAACCTATAGAGTTTTATTTTTGTCTTCATTTCATAAAAAAAGTTTCTTTTCCACTTGCACCATGAGTGCATGCTGAATGTCGACATTCACCGGTGTAAGTTAGAAATAATGATGTTTTACCAATATTTCACACATACGCCAAGGAACTTCGAGAATATTGACATTCACCGGTGTATCTAAACATTAACCAGATTTCTGTCTTTCACAGTAATACATATACCCCATGTAAGTACTAAACAAAATAGTTTTAAATACTAAACTAGCGCTGTCGGCGGCACAACGTTGAACTCAAATAAAATTGCGCTTGTGAGGAAACGAATCTTCATAATTTTTGGACAAACTACACAATTTTCAGTAATAATTCTTGCACAGAATTTTATATTATATTTGCCTAATTGTCGTAAGCAAAAAAATTTTTCTTTATATATTTAATACAATAACCAGAGGGATAAAATTAAAAATAGCAACTGTCAGCCTTGAGATTCGAACTGAAATTTTTTTTATCTAATCTACAGTTGTACAGTTCAAGCCTTACAACGGAGCTATTTATTTTAGGAAATGGTTCACTTCTCGAATAATTTTTCTTACGGTAAATGTCATCTAATAGAACATTTATTTCTCGATTTATTTAATTTATCTGAAATCATTTTGATGTCTTAATTTTGAAACTAAAAAAATTATAAAGTTTCAAATAAATATTTCGATAAACTGTTGAATAATCCTTTTCAAATAATTAATTTTGTCATAAATCAAATAATAAAAAAATTAAAGACCAGAAAGAAATGGAACAGTTAAAATAAAAATATATGATCGTAAGCAGTAGAAAAACTTATACAGGATGCAAGGAACGACCTGAAGGAATAACCTCCCTTTGGATATAAGAAGACTTAACTATTCATGTATGTATGTATCTAGTAATTGTTCAGATATGTAAGAAAAAGCTGATTGATCTGTAAATGCACATAACTTCTGGTTGATGGAGAGACAAAATCTCATCAACTCTTATCTTGAATATACAATTTCTAATTATGATATTTTGCGTAAATAGGTCTGTGGTAACGTATCGGACTGTCAGATCCCCAGTTCGAATCCCACAGTCGACGCAGCTGCCAATTTATAATTACCTCTGAGGTTCCCCTCCACTAACAAATTTGGGGTCTGTGATTTGACGGCTGGTAATACGTAAAAATATATCACTTAGCGAGATTTGCGGAAGCAGAGTGCCGCACTCATAATGGCTAAAAAGCGTTATTTATACTATCATAAAAATAATTTCTTGTTTCAAGAAAATTTTCAGTTTTCTTTTTGTATGCATTCGTCGAAGAAAATTTTATTTCTTACAAAATGATTAGATTCAATTAAAGGATATGTTAATTTGGAATATAAACTTACTTTCTTTTTTCTGTATTGAAAGAAAATGAATATATTTTAAATTTAGTTTTCAAAAATAATGAAAATAAATCGTTTTAATTTTAAACAAAACTTTTTTATTTATGTCAATATCATTTTGAATTAAATCTTGTCCTACTTTGTCCCCATAATGAGTCTCAGCTATATACAGGGTGGGATTTACAAATGTGGGGGCCCGGTGCAGTGAAAGAAGTGGAGGCCCCTAAACCCCCCCCCCTAAAAAAAAGTGAAAAAAATTGTCTGAAAATTAAATTCTTTATAAGTTAGCAAAAAATGTACTAATGAGAGGTAAAATAAAAATATGTTTTGCTGCAATATTGGTACCTACTTAATTTCTTAATAATAAATTTTAAATTTTTGCTTCTGGAAATTTGTGGAGGCCCCTGTGATCGTGCACCGGATACACATGCGTAAATACGGCCCTGGCTATATACTTTGATATGTTCCTTCAAAATTAGATAAATTTTTATTAAACCTACAAAAGTTTTCAATGAAAACGACATCGAATTGGCACTATTCAAATCAAATTTTCTCTTCATTTAGTAGGAATCTGTTTGTTGGGAGAAAACCTATTTATCAGAGTATATTTTATATTGTGATTATATTATGAGTTAACACAGACGAAAAACTGGAAAAACTCGTCACATAAATAGACACACCTATATACATATGCAAAACACAACCATAATCGTTAGCTAGGGATATTGTTTTCTAGAGACAATAAAAAATGCTTATTTGTTTCGAATCATTATCGAATTTTTTAGTGCATCATAATACTATTCTACATATATGTCGCGGCAGGTAAAAAGAGCTCGCAAATATTCGATCTCATACATAATGCATGTAACTACAGGTAATTAAAAATTTTTATGTATAGAAACACATTTTACAATTAGTAGTATTTCTAAGAACATAATACAATCATTAATGCTAACCGGTTTGTTTAAATATGATGATTAGGAAAAGAAATAATCCCCTTAGGAAAAACTACTTTCAAATTTTAGTATTATTGAAATCTGTACTGTTCAACTAACACATAAATTATAAATCAATAATTTAATTACTTTATTATCAATGTACATACATGGAAAATAAGTTTATCTGTACTCAGTAGTTCCCAAATTTCGTTAGTCAAATCTGGTATAAATAAAAGTTGTACAACAATAAATCGTGCATCTAGATAGCATTGAAAAATAAAAATTGTGTAGTAATACTTAATATTAATGACAGAAAAATAACTGTTGCATCTTAGCTTAAACGCAGGATATACATAATTCGATTATTACATCCACTGGAATATTAGAGATGTTCGATATCCACAGCAGACAAATTCTCGGGCATATTTTCAGTACATACAAAATTTCCGTTGACTTTCTTTAACCACAAATTTTATTTACCTAGTAATTTTTTAACAGATAAGCACGTTTTAGGATTCATAGAACACTATTGTACTATTTTTTTGCGATGACGTCTGTGTGGAATATTAACAAGCTGTCATAGAATTTATTTTTTTTTTTTTATTAAATTTTCATAGTAATCCATCAACCATAAGTGGTAGTAAAGTATACTTGAAGGCCTTTAAGGTGAAAAAAGCGGACACTCCACAACCACCCTTCTCCCAATAGCAAAATAATAAAAAAAATTAAATATAAAAGAAAATTCGAAAGAGAGGGACTCATTTGTTGATCATACTTTACCTTCCACTATTTTTTTGGTGCCTATCAACTGTCAGGCAGAAAATATACTTAAATACATGCTGAAAAGATGAAATATGTATAAACTGATAGTTGATCGGTCTGATCGAGAAAAAATCTGATGTGGCCAGCACATAGCCTCCTGCCCAATATAACTCTTAAACGGTACAAAATAGTATTTGCTGATTAAGAAAAATACCTTATTGTTTGTTTATTTTGTATTTATATTAGAGAAATTTAATTTTCATACGTATATTTATTTAATTTTTTGACATATATTTCACTAATAAAACAGCTTTACAATCGTATGACATGTGTCACATTTCGTAAAAAATTTTAAATTTTTAAGTGTTTTATGGTGTACATAGAAAGCAAGATTTATAAAATTTTATTTCTTTATATTTTATTCTCAATCTCAAATTAATGTAATCAAAAAGATGTAAAATTAAATAACACAAATTGTTGAAAGGTTAAATTTAGCCGTGTTTTTGCACGGAAAACTGTTGAGGGCTTTTAGTGAACTACTACTTCCGGTTGACCTATTTTATCCAAAATCTAATCAGCTCTTCATGTAAAAATAAGAAGCAAAAATACCCAAAATTGTATTTTTTTTTTGTAATATAGTATTTGAGATATGCGAGACGAAAAAATCGGCACACACACACACACAGATATATACACCTATACATACACACACACATACATACATCAATACATCTTAGCGAAAATTGTAAAATTGTATCGTAGGGACCCTAAAACGTGCTTATTCACTGAACACTCACTACCCAATTTTTGACCAAAAACAATACCTCCCTTACTCAGAGGTAGGCGGGAGGTAAAAAGCGGACATTTCACATAAAAAGTGGACAAGCAGACATAGGACGGAAAAAGCGGACGCCTGGTCACCCTAAGAATAATATTAATTACAAGTTTTACTGGATTTTTTTTCTGTATTTTGTACCTTTTCAAAGTTGATTAAGTCTGAGGTATAGAATTGATGTTTTTGTTTTTTTTTATTTTTACATATTCATTTTACAAAAAAGCTGTTCAAAATTTAAAAATGCATGCAATAAGATCCATTCTACAGAAAATAATTCAATATTGTAATAAATAAATCTAAAGTTGTTTTATGAAATGACAAATATTTTTCATTTTTGTTTAATTTTCCATGGCCGTGCTACAATTTTTTCATAAATATTTTAATTTAATTGTGAAATATTATTAAAATTTTTAAATTCTGAATCACTTTTGTATTTAACCTTTTGTTCTTAAATAAATAGGTAAAAAGATACAGCAATATAAAAACATAGCATTGAAACTCCTGTACGCTATATTTTACTTCTGCAGTCTGTACATCGAACACGGATAAATATAACAGAAATGTTTTAAAATTTAATATTTGTATTCTTTGCAGTATTGATAAGTAATGAACGTTACAGTAATATGTTTAATGTAGAATAGAGAAAAATAATAAAGTTTGTTTCGGTGTTTAGCAAAATAAATATTTATTTCGACTTTTCAATTAGGAGAGTAATTCGTATTCACCCAAATAAAATCCGTAACATCTGGTAAGAAGAGTTCCAACCAATAACAACCAGAATCATTATTATAAGCAGTAAGTGCCGAACTTATAACTGATCAATCAGACAGATTTGCTGTCTTGCTCCAAGGAGAGAGACAGCGCTAGTCACAACATTGAAATGCAATTATAGAAATACGGTAGCGATAGTGAAGTTCATTGGGCAGAAACTTGGAGAAAGCAGAGACATTGACATGCTTTGCAAATGAAACTTAAATTTGAAGGGTCGCACGCAGTCGTACCTGTCATACACACTTCACACTTCATTTCATTATTAATAGAATTCATTAAAATACAGCTATTTGTGAAGTTAAACACATTTGATATTTATATGAACGCTCAATACGAAATTATTTCCAATGGCACGGCAGTGCAGATCGAGGCATTGCCTTGCAACAGGGGCGTACTTGACATATTTAGCATCTGGACTGGTCCTTCAATTTGAACCCTATTTCAACTTTATTTCGAAGACGTAGGGATCGTACAGGGTGTTTAGTTTTTAATAGGATAAAGAAAATACAATGCTAAAATTTTAGTTAGGCTATAGTTTGTTCCCTATAAATTTTAAAACAAGAGTGTAATAACAAAAGATGTTCAGAAATAAAAACTGCAAAAATCCATGTTATACAAATTTTTTTTTTTTTTGATATGGTATAAGTATTCATGGTTACTAATAAAATTAATCAAGTAAATAATTATTTAAAACTTTATGAGCCGATTTCGGTGGTGTAGTGGCTATATCACTAGCCTAACACACCAGAGGTCATAGGTTCGAATACCTGAGAAAAACATGGTCGTTTGTATGTCAATGAAACGGCAGCCTCTGCTGTAAATCTGGTATTTTGATGCCTAGTTAAACAAATAACTATTTTCAAAATTTTTGTACTAACAATTTAATCTTCTTAACAAGCCGTCATGGAAGTTTTTTTTATCAGCATAATCATAACCATACTACAATTAAAGCAATCGATTAAGAAAGCGATTAAAAAAAATATAAATATAGAGTTAATTTACATGGTTCAATGGATAATAAATAATTGTTAATGATAATTTAAAAAATAATTTTATCGTTTTGACAGCGTTTCTAAGATTACAGAACGTTTAAACACGTATTCGTGACTACCTACGTTTTTAAGATAATAGAACGATTAAACGTTTTTCTGTCTAGGCAGGGAAATTCTACTTTCGCTCCGCATTTTAGGCGTAAACGGAGTACTTTCGCTCCGGTTTCAGAGAAAATAGTTTAAACGATTTCAGAGGATTTCAAAACAAGTATTTCCGCAAGAATCTCACCAGTGTGGTTTTTCATAATCCCTACATTTGCTCATACTTTGTATAGGAATGTTTAAAAAGCAATTGTAATATTTATTGTCTTTCTGTGTTTTTTTCTGCTGTCACACTTGTTATGTACAAAAAAAAAAACAAATTTTATGCTGCATGTATACAATTTTCAAATTAAACAAATTATGTTTACTTTTGTTATTCTATTGTAATTTTCTGCTTTTTATTATCTAGTTACAAATATAAGCTTAAAAGGCAAGAGTGACTCACAAATATTTAAATTCATGGTTGTTGATGAATCTACTTGTACCTCCATTGTTATTTTTTTTACGATTATATAATAATTAATTGCACACTGCACTATGAAAATATACATTTTTACAATAGCAAAAAAATAAATGAATTGTTCATACGTATGATATATTAATGCATTTGTATGTGTTAGTTTTTATAAAAATAATTTATGTAGTTTTTGTTTCGTTTCATGATATTATGGCTGTTGTTATTTAAACAAAGTTTTTTGTCTGCAGTTTGTACAATAAAATTGCACTTATTTAAAAGACATTAGTGAAACTAACACAAAATCACGAGTAATTCCATGAATCATTATAATTTGACGGCAAGAATAAAAAACAAATAGTTCTAATTTGTATTAAGTGGTAAGTATTATCTGTGCAAATTGAGTTTGAATTCATTTAGAAATAATAGAAAATAAAGGGAGACAAATGTATGATTTTTCTTGCAGTCAGAGGGACAATTTGAGAGGTACACATATTATGGCGCCGAAGAAAAAAATCTGATATGGATACCAAACAATTATCTTACACGTATTTTCAATTAATTGTTTGGTCTTATAGTAATTATGATAATATTAAACATATATTACAAGAATTCCCTACATTGGATTCAGCAATTGAATATACAGGATGTTCATTTTAAGTTGCTTGCTATTTCGAGAACTATAAGAGCTAAGAGGTCGGTTAAATTAGCAAACAATTTCTATATTATAAGACAAATAAAAAGAGCGAAACAAGAGTTTTTTTAGACCAGTGGTTCTCAAAATGCGGGGTGCAACTTTCTTATTTTAAATGGCAACCTATTTTTTTATTTGCTTATTTGGTTCAGTATTTTTTTCTGAATTCAATGATATTCACATGTTATGACCAAATAATACAAAATATTTAAGGAAAACTGCAAAATTAAAAATGTATCATTTTTATTTAAATATGCATATACAAAGTTTGCCATGGAAGAAAACAAATAAATCAAATGCAGAAATAATTGAAAAAACTGTAATTATTATTATTTTTTGACGTTTATTTAAACCAATCAAATGCTTTATTGTATGTCACGTGTCTGCGTTTTAACCAATCCTGTCATTATTATACTGAGAATAATGCTCTTGTGATTATTCCCGGCAATTTTCTCTGTATCTTTTTTGTTTTTGTTGACAGATGTCAGATGTCAGATAGGTATCATCAACACAAGTAAAAATGAGCAAAAAAGATGGATTTAGTGACGTGCCTGATGATGAAATCAAAAAATAATCTAATTAAATATAACTCGAGAGTTCGATAAATTAGAAAATAATTCTCCAGTATCTTTCTCAAACTTGTCGCCATTTGGCAATAGCCACTCAAGCCCTACGGGCTTTCGTGGCTATTGCCTGGCAACAAGTTTTCGAAAGATCTGTCAAATTATTTTCAATTTATTCTCACCCTCTTGTTATATTATTACTGAGAATAATTATTAATTTTGTTGTTACAATACAGGTGTACACTTCAAAAAACTAATATTAAAAATTATTTGATTTATTTGTTTTCTTCCGTGGCAAACTTTCTATAGGCATATTGAAATAAAAAGATACATTTTTAATTTTGCATTTTTTTCAAATATTTTGTGTTATTTGGTCGTTACATGAGAATATCATTGCATTCAGAAAAAAATACTGAATCGAATAAGCAAATAAAAAATTAGAAAGTTGCACCCCCCATTTTGAGAACCACTGGTCTAAAAAAATTTTTGTTTTGCTCATTTTTATTGTCTTATAAAATAGAAATTGTTTGCTAATTTAACCGACCTCGTAAGTCTTATAGTTCTCGAAATAGCAATAGTGTACCACTTAAAATGAACACCCTGTATACATGAATATTTCAGAAAATAGCCAATAGTCTGTAAAATGTCACTTTTGCTGGTTATTGTTATTATAGTCAAACAACAAAATTGAGATACATATATTTTATCAACATAACCGCAATCTTCCATATATTATGAATTAAAGAATTATAAACAGATTCATCACTCTCCATTTTATGTAATAAATTTATTAGAAATTTTCACAAGCAAACAGAATTAAAATTTATGAAAATATAAATAACAGAAATATGTTTTTATCAAGCAACCGTTCAACAAATCCCTAATATAATTAGATGACGTTAATAAATAAAAATTTTCACATAACAAATAATTATTAATAATGTGTTCAATACGGCGCCAAAATAGCAAATTTACAGCGTCGGCAGCATTGTCGAGTGTAAATGGTACCCCAGGATAAGATGTCCTTGAACCAAACGTCATACCACTGTCCACATGTTTAGTACTAAAAATATAAATTTTTGATCTACTTAATTACCGCCTATTACCACCCTACTCATTAATAAGTAAAAAAAATCAGTTTTTTTTAGTAATAAATGTTTGCATTGTAATTATGCAATCGGATCCACTTAAGAATATATTGTAACAGTAAAATGACTAAATAGACATCCAAAATCTTCTTTTTTTCGATCAAAACAGAACTACATTATTAAGAAAAAGAACAGAAAACCTGATTTTTAGAGAAAGAACAGAAAAAAGCCAATATCTTCTATACGGTGAGGGGTGCAGGTCTGGTTCTTTAACCAAAAAGAGTGTTTTTGAATTGTATCATCTCAATTTTTTTCAGATTTTTTTGCAAAGCTGTGCCTCTTTTAAAAAACACACCTTTTATTGATTTTTAGATATAACTGTTATATAAAAATTAATCTTATTATAATTTGAGTACTAACTTATTATTTTAAACTACTTCAAAATGTATTTCGTTTTATCCCAGCATATTTTATTCCGCAATAAGTACTAAATTGTTGACAAAAAATATAATTTCTAAGTTTCATATTTAACCCATAGAAGTTAAAATTAAAAGCTGATTAGATTTTGGTGACTGACCATCAAGCGGAAGTGGTAGGTTATATTTTCATTAGAATCTGATGTGTCCACCACGTAATTTCCAGAAAATTTTCATTTCTATCGGTACAAATTATAGAAAAAAGTTTCAAATAAAAATTGTAGCCAATACTATTCTACATATTTTTTAATATAACAAAATGTAACTTAATTATTTATTGAGATATATCAAAATAATTCTAGTTTGCAACAATCATAGCTGAAGTGCCGTAGTGGACCAATGGGGTCTTTCACCATTTTTTTTTTATTTTTTTTTATGAAACTTTATCTATACTGAAGGCTATCTACACTTTTAAAAAGTCTTAATTGTTATTCATTAAGCCACAATGATTTTTAAAAAAATGTTGTGACGTCATAGTAGAGGTGTTGCTGGATCTAAAACAGTACAGTACAGATTGTAAGTAATTGTAGTCATATATTTTTTTACTTATTTTATTATTATTATTAAAATAAAATAGAACATTTAAGTAACAAAAATTATTTAAATATCTACTGTTTTAGATCTCTACTATGACGTCACAACATTTTTAAAAAATCATTGTGGCTTAATGAATAACAATTAAGACTTTTTAAAAGCGTAGATAGTCTTCAATATAGATAAAGTTTCATAAAAAAATATAAAAAAAAAAATGGTGAAAGACCCCATTGACGGTCACTACATGTCTTCTACTAGCCTAAACAACATATTTACAAAATCTTAACGAAGTGTGACCGACGATTTGTGACGCTGGGTCAAGAAATAATAGTATTATTTTTTGAGTTGATTATACGTACTTTCTCACGACTTCAATAATAATTTGAAAAATAAAAAAAATAATATTAGTACAGAACAATAATAAAACTACTCAGGCTAGGGAATATTGCTGTATAACTAGGGAATATATTGTTAATTTCTGTCACGTTTTTTCTATCATAGATATTGACAAATACTTTTGGAATAAAACATTTTAAAAAATATGACGTATGTAGTTTAGCTAGGCAACGTTGTCAATGAAAATTTTAACTTCGAATTAGTAGAAAATGATTACAAATTTTTGTTTTTACAATCAATGTCACTTGATTTAATATGTCGTTCTAAGTGAATATTCCAATAAGAAAATTGTTGACTGATCAGTTGCACCGCTGTTACTAACATTTTACTTTTTATTTAACGAAAAGTTCATTTTGTACTTTCTTATACAAAGTATAAGGAAGTATTGGAATCATGAAAAAAGTTTTTACGTCATTTTTACCACTATAGTTTTTTATCGCCAATTCTTTTTACCAGTAATTTTTTACCACTAATTATTTTCCCTCAGCGCATTTAAAATCCTCCGTTTCGCGACGGGCTTTAAATATTGCTCTTCGGGCCAGCACTATAGCTTGTACAAATTTGCGTGGCGATTGATTCCATTAGTGTTTCTCAGCAGGTATTCTGTAAGAGGATTAAAGAAATTTATGAGGGACTACTTTACAGGGTTGTACTGGATAATATTTTCAAATGAGTTTTACACAAACAGACACAAGTAATATCAAAATATGAAAACTTTTAATAAAATGAATTTTAAATGTCCTTTTCTGAAGTATATATGTATAAAATTATCTTACTTAACTGTTTTCGGGGAAACAATTGAAAAGATAATCGTATTAAAAATTTCGGAGGTTTGAAGCATCTAAGCCAAAAATTATAATAATCCACTCCTGAACATCAGACAAACTTGCACCCCGCTGGCTAGGGCTGGCTTATCCCATTAGCAAGTCAAGTCAATCGCCACGCAAATTCGAACACGCTATACCAGAAACTATATCATTTTGCCCTTAACACATAAATAACAATTTTTCATTGAACACCCAAAATTAGGAGGGGGCTTATAAACTAGAGTGTCTACATACTTTAAAATCGGCTAATTTAATAAAAAAAAATCTGATTAATATTTTACAATTTTCTTTCTACTTTTCACAGGAAGCATAATGTATCCTAGATATTTAAGTTCCTTTTTATCATTTATGTTGCTTCGGCCGTTATAAATTCCACATTCGTGATAAGAAAATGAACTTTAGCGTTTAGGTATAGTAGGTACATCAGTAATTATTCTTTTAAAATCATTTGTAAAGTATTATAATTAAAAATGACTTATTATTATTCATTCAATCTACAGATTTATAGTACACAATAGGAAGTCTGACATGTTCGTGTTACACAGTAGAAATTCTACACTGAAGTTGACATACAATTTCCATAGGTTGTAGCTAAATAATAAATTAAGTTTTCTAGTATGTATGATCTGTAAATTGACATAATCATGCATAAGTGATATAGCGACCAGCTGAAACTTGTCGGTTTACGCCGCCGTTTAAAAATGACGCAGCGGTGACTTGTTTAAACTAGTCCGCTAGCACCAAAAAAGAGAATATTCCCGAAGCTTCTCGAAACAAGACAAGCAATATAAAAGAGTTGACTCAGTTAGTTGAGTTGACTCAGTCAGTCAGTTGACTGAGTTGACAGTCCGAAGCTACTATGATGAACTTGTGAACATAAATATATCGCTCGGCCTGAACTTATACCGGGTGGAACATCATACCTGTGTACATAGGCGATTAACATGAAAAAAACAGTTTTTTCGTGCGCATTGCTCCCCAAATTATTTTAGGCAAAAATGCTTCAAATACATGTTGAAGAGCATAAAATTCTGCATCTAAATCAATAAACAGAATTACTTTTACTTGCTTTGTAACGACAGAAATTAAATATGAAAACATTGAAAATTACGTTGAAAATATCAAATAGCCATGGAATTTAACAAAAATAAATAAATGCTTGACATTTGACAGATGAATGATTAATTTGACGGGTAAAACATCAAATAGACAGAAAAACGGCAATCATTTATTTATTTTTGTTTCAATTCCATGGCTATTTGATATTTTCAACGTAATTTTCAATGTTTTCATATTTAATTTCTGTCGTTACAAAGCAAGTAAAAGTAATTCTGTTTATTGATTTAGATGCAGAATTTTATGCTCTTCAACATGTATTTGAAGCATTTTTGCCTAAAATAATTTGGGGAGCAATGCGCACAAAAAAACTGTTTTTTCATGTTAATCGCCTATGTACACAGGTATGATGTTCCACCCGGTATATATTGTCTTAAATAAATATCGCTCGGATAGTTTATATAAATAATAGTGTTTGTTTATAGTAGTGATAAGTGTTAGTATATAAGTTTTTATATTCATTATTTTAGTGTTATATTTCTAGTGTTAATTAACTTTTTATTTTAATAATTATTGATTATTTGTTATTAATAATATTTCTTATTGTTTAAATAAAAACGTTTAAAACTCACTATCAATTAAATTTACACAAAAATAAAATAGAAATATTTAGAATTTTCAGCGTGTAATTGAAAGTTTGGTCTCGGTTATAATTACAGAGTAAACAAATCAAAAAGTATAATGGTAAAAACGGTGTAGTAAAAATGTCCCCCTACCATTATTATGTATAATTTACTTATTTCGTAGTTTGTGTCTAAATTTCCAGTTCATTTCATAAAGTGACGATAATAACTTGGAGTTTAAATTAAATAATTGATGACTCATAGAAACATAGGTGTTCAATTATTACATTTGAGTCTTGAAACCAGTGATTTAATCACTGCAAGGATCGTATTGACGTCCAGACATTGAAGAGTAGGCATAACCTAGACACAATGGTACCTACGCGCTGTGAATTTATTATTTCATTCTTCGAAGGTTCTTTAGACACATATACCAGGTATTAACAATTATTAAGTGTCATTCAACGTACGGACACTGCCAATTGTTCCACAGGTCACTGGATTAAACATATACTTTAGGAATAGCATTTACTAGTCGTTATTGTTTTCTTTGTTTACTCGATATTTTATGATAATTATTACGAAATTGTTTTTAAAATGATATAAGCGCAATTATATATAATGGCTCTTTATTAAATTGTAATTACGGGATAATACGAGTTCACATTCAATTTGAAATACACTGCTAGCATATTATTTCATATTTTAATACCTAGTTTAAAATGGAGAAATATATTTGTACGTGTTTGTAAGTAGGAAATATGTATATTAAGGAAAATATATGTAAATTTAATGATATTTCACTGATTTAAAAAACAATTTTGGGGTAATCAAAAGAAATTGGAATTTCTGAAAATACGTATAAAAAATATTGGTTTTTACTTCTTATCATATAGTATATTTTTACTATATGTTGCGAATTTCCATATTATAGGTTATCGCAGGTTACTACAAATAAAAATAATATAGAGCCATTGGTATTTCAGAAACGGAAGTTTGAAATTTGTAAACAAAATTTCATCATGAATCACTAATATTGCAAATGTAAAATATCTACAATTTTTAATCATTATTCATTAAATTCATTAAAGTTTCCCGTGATAATAAATGTGTATTTGATATACATTTGCCAGTATAAGTGACTGTTATAAAGTTATATGTATATCAACTCATATCACTACACAAAGAATGCCATGTATTAAGTATACGAGGTTCGATCCACATTTGTACTCAGGTCCTAACACCATCTAGTGCTCTTAATGTGAAGCTCAAAATTTTATATATATTCAACACAAGATATTATAAATATGTCATGATATATTTCTAAACATGAATCAATAGAAATAAAAATTTGAAAAAATAAGTCGCGACTGCCACTTTTAGAAACAGTAGTACAGAGTGTTGGTAAGTTGGTTTAATGCATCTTCTCATGCAATTGTGCGCAAATTACGAATCACTTATTTATTAATTAGTTATATTTCAAATATTTAAGATATTCGTGATATTAATTATTATGATTTATTTAATATTATACAGTGGAAATGAAATATTTAACGAGATAAATCATTGTCAATTATATCTGTTTTATTAGTTTTGATAAACGTTACATTGACTTCTTAATATTTCCATATGAAATGTAAATAATTAAGACTAATCTTCTTGATTTATAAACTCTCATATATCACTGAAACTAATTGAGGAACATATTCATATTAGTTATGTTCTTTAAATAACAAATAAACGTTGTAGTTTATTAACGTTTGTCAATATCTTTTGCGGTAATTTAAAATAATAAACAAACGATTCTAAACATACTTTACCGCTGTAACAAGAACATTTCGTAACACATATAAATTCTTACGAAA
The DNA here is from genome assembly GCA_963942605.1 of Poecilus cupreus. Lineage (NCBI taxonomy): Eukaryota > Metazoa > Arthropoda > Insecta > Coleoptera > Carabidae > Poecilus > Poecilus cupreus. Next base: position 24,708,831 of record OZ012718.1, read on the forward strand.
TATGTGTGTTTGCATAAAGATTTGCAGGGGAATACCTAGAGGAAAAAGTACCATTGAGTTTACGGTTCATCTGTTGAGACATCACATCATTTCACTGCCACGGCTCAGCCTACGATTCTCCTCGCTAGTATTGGTCAGGTAAGAGTTGTCTCATTCCTCGCATAACCTATATGACCTTTATAAAATACGAGTGTTTCCTTCGTAATAAACTCCACAATTCGTTGTGGTGATATCGCAGATCGCGGACCGTAGGCGGCGTTTCCTTGTCCGGAGAAATGCTGAAACGTGCACCATGGTTGGGGAAGTGTCATCGGTATACAAAACGCTTGTGAGCGCCCCTGCCCCTGGCTTCGAATTATCCGAACGAATAAGTTTTAATAGATTAAATAATAACAATTATTATTATCATGAACTCCATTACCCATAAGTACCTAGTTTCTTTGTTAATGTTGTTGCTCCAGAGCTTCGGTTATGTTAATACTTTTAGCTTAAAAAGAAATTCGTTTATTACGTTTACGATTTGATTGGTCTACATCTTTCTTTATTACTACTAGCATAATTTTGCATATTCGCTTATATTCTGTACCCTTAGGCGTTCTTATTAACAGTCCGTACTAGATTTGTATATTTTTTTGTATCATACTTTACATATGCGATGAAGATAGCAACATTTAACCCTATAAATAAAATTTGTTTGGAACAAAAAACTAATATTATACTGAATGAAAATTTTCTTGTTTTATTTATAGTTCTGTAATCATAAAACAGTTACCGTAAATATGAACAGATAAAATAATTTTTACGCAAAATTAGATGATTTTCTGTGTTGTGTTTTCTGTGTTTTCACATATATTTAATTCGTTTTAAATAAATTAAATTTAAATTTACCCCTGTGGTTCCCCTTCCACTAATATCTTTGGGGGCTATGATTTGACGGCTGGTAACCGCACTTCATACGAAAAAATATATCTCTTACCGAGATCTGCGTAAGCAGAGTGCCACACCCGTAATGGGTAAAAGGCGTGATGATATATTTATTTTATTTTATTGTTTTCATTTACTGCCGGCTTTCTGCAATTTTTTCACTTTTGATTCTATCTGCTCTTAATATTCTTTCTATTTTTCTAAGAAATTTCATTTTATTGCCTGGATTTTACATTTATGTTTATTGTTAAGCACCCATTTTTACTTTTATTATACGTATTATGAGGAATTATACCAATCATGAAAAAAATCGATGACAAATTTTTCGTGAAAAGACATATTTTGAGGTTCCCTGATTAGTTTTGAACATTTGTTCAATGATGTCTAGATGGATGGATGTGTGCCGTAAGTTCCACAACTCACGAAAGATATTGAAAAAGGCAGTCACCGAACTTCATAATAGTAAGTTTCATGACAATGTAAAAAACTGAGTTGATTTTGGTCTTAATTGCGAAACCGGTATTTATGCAAAACTTAAATTAATATTACTTCAGTCGGGTATAAGTATATTTGCAATAATTAATAGAATTCTCTCGAGTTTGGTATCAAATTGAAGCTTCCAAAAGGGGGATAACATTTTTTTGGCCATTTATCTATTTCTGGTCGCAGCACGCTACTTACAGCGTTGCAGCAGATCACAATATATGATAATTTTTTGAGACATGGACATACATTTTTGACGTCTGTATATTAATTTATATATCTATTTTATGTCAAAACATGTGTTATAATTTAAAAATAATTAAATTTAGATTTACATTCTTAAGATAATATTGTGGCTCCCACATAAGCTTTCTTTCTAGATTTGACTTTCACGATTTTTCTCATATATTTACATTATTTACGTAAACAGAACGAATTGATTGATAGCAGAAAAACAAAGCATTTCAATAACACATGTTTTCTTATCTTAAAAAATAAAATAATTAAAAATTGTGTAAGGAAAATACGCTGTGGGTCGTATCATTTACCTATTTCTCAATAATTTGTAATATATGATAAATTTAATTTTTTTGCTTAGTGTTCAGTTTTTAATGGAATTGATATCTCAATTAAATCCTCCTTTCGATTCTTATGACCGACAACAAATGCAACCACAATTAAATATACATGTAGTTTTTCTTCCTGCAGTAGGGGGGGGGGGTAATTTAACGGCGGTAACCGCACTTCACCAAGAACATAATTTAACACAAATATTCTTTAAGCAGATTGCCACACACATTTTTAAGTCTTATAAATCCGTTTTGGCTATTATCTTAATGATTTCATAATTATTGTTTTCAAGAAGATTCAGTTCAATTTGGTCATAATTGTACAATAGGAAGTAACAAAAAATAATTATTTTAAATTAGGAATAAACTATTTAAAAGAAAACCTGATTTGCCTCAGCACATGACCTCCCGTTCAACTCATTTCACTAATACTATGCTAATAGTCACAAATAAATCTAATAGTTTTATGTAAACCAAATCTAAACCAAGATAAAAGCATCGAATGATGTCATCTCACTGTTACTGCCATAATTAGTCAAATTTTATGTAGAAACAATCATGGACTACAATAGGCCAGTAATTATAAATTGTACTGTTACGTTTGTAACTGACGAGTTCGGAGAAGTTACAAAGAGTTAATCTACTAACACTTATATTTATTTGAACTACTTATTTATTTTTAAACAATTAAAATAAACACAAAATAGCAACAAATCAATAATTAACTAAGAATATTACGCAAGAAATATTTATTTACACTACTTGTATTCACTATGCAAACGTTTTATTTATTTCCACTTTATTCGATATTTCCTGAACAGCGTGTCGGAGTAGAATGCCCACTGGGCTGCACAGTTAGTCTAGAGATTTCTCGTAGCTTCGGCCATGGAACAATTCGAGAATTCGCTAGAACGATGAGTTTCCGTCGCGCACTGTCTGTTCAGGACTGTACTGGCCCGTTACAATACTATAGTTCTTATCCGAATTAACACGAAATATAACAAAATCAGAAGGCATAGCACAGGCACAGAAAATTGAACTGTGTTTAATTCGTGTGCTGTGCTAAATTATTCCTATGCACTATAGAAACTAAATTATTAAAATATACATTTCCAAATGACTAAAATTTTATGTTATTCTATGTCAAATTATTCCTGTGTTCTATGAAACTATAAATCTAGTTTAAAGCTCTAAAGATTATTCTTGGCGACAATCTCGGTTGCTTTTGTTTTTCATGATAAATGTCAGATAGGTAGCTATGTTCGCACGACATTAGTCTAAGAGTGGGCTGCAAAAAACCGGCCCGATCGAGTAACAGAATAAAACGTTTTTAAACCGTTAGTACTCACAGCGATCATAACAAAAATCACTGTGTGCCTGGGCAGAAGTTGTTACAAAGATTTATATGGGCGTAGAATTGAAATGTGGAACATAGGGATTTCAATGCATTTGTTTAATATTGCTGTAAATTTTTACCTATTCACTTTACAGCAAAAGTGTAAATACAAAAGTTGTTCAGATTTTAAAAATGCAAGAGCCATTTGGTTACCTAAATTTTAGTATTTTGCGATATATCAATCTAATTAAAATCAATATTTATTAGAAAAATTGTAACACAACCATGGAAAGTCAAACAAAAACTCAAAATATTTGACATATCTGCAAACAGATTTAAATTTATTTTTCTTCAAACGTCATAAAAGTACGTTGTTATGTATTTGTATTCAACAAGCAGAAGTTCAATATTGTCGCCGCCGGCGTAAAAGTGTATCCTTGGCAACACATTTACGCCGGCGGCGGACAAAGTAAAATATTATGAAAAATAGTTAGGTTGTAATTCAATAATTTGACAGTTAAAAATGAAACAAATAAACAAAAATAACAAAACAGCATAATCTACGGCAACTTGAAATGCTAGATAAGACAGAATATTTTTTGAAGTTTTGAGCATTTTATAATATTTATAATTTTATTTTCTATGTTTGAAGAAAAAATAGCATGTGTTATTTGGAGTAAATGTGTCTTTGGGTGCTTCGCATGTAATTGTTCAACTCGCTTCGCTCGTCGTTCAAACTTACATGCTCAGCACCCAAAGTATCACATTTACTCCTAATGACACAATATACTATTATTACATTGTTGTATTATGTCCTGTGGAAATTTCTTAGAAGATTGTAATGATAAAATGGCGGATTTTTGCGTTCTCTGCATTCCACTTATTTCAGTTAAAAAAATAAATAAATCTTAACCTGATCTGGAAATGTCAAATATTTTTTGTTTTTGTATAATTTTTCATGGGCGTGTTACAACTTATTTTAATAATAAATATTGATTTATTTTGATTTAATATATTGTGAAATACTAATATTTAAATATCCAAATTGCATGCATTTTTAAATTCTGAACAACTTTTGTATTGACACTTTTGCTGTAAAGTATTAGGTAAAAACTTGCAGCAATATCAATAAAATTGCATTGAAATCCCTATGTTCCACATTTCAATTCTACACCCATATAAATCTTTGTAACAATTTCTGCCCAAGCACACAGTGATTTTTTTTTATGATCGCTGTGAGTGCTAACAGTTTAAAAACGTTTTATTCTGTTACTCGATCGGCCCGGTTTTTTGCACCTCGCTCTCGCTCTACAGTGGCAGTGGCTACACTTGTTAAGTATGTTACCTAATTTTGCTCTCAATTTGTGGCCAAAAAACTAATTATTATTCGAGAGTTCGATAAATATATTTTATCCAACACATCTCAATAAATGCTCTAAAACTATGGCAATTTTAAACAAGCAAAGTAACAGATTATCCACTAGTGGGTATAATTTTGAGAAAATCCACTAGTGAGTATTTTTTTATTTATAACAATAATAATAACACACAACACCTTGGTGACCACTTCGATTGACAGTTTAATTTAAAAATTTAAAGCATATGTCACTGTCAAATAATATTTCTTTAATAATTTTTTCATTTATTAAGAAGTGTTGGATAAAACGTTATACTTCACACGTGGGCAAAGTGGAATTACCTACTCGATAAAATTATCACACTCAGCCTTCGGCTTCGTGTGCTAAAATTTCTCTCGTGGGTAATTCCTTACTTTGCCCACTTGTAAAGTAAATAACTATAATATTAAAAATATGTCAAATTATTTTCAAGTTATTTTCACTCTCTTGTCAAATACTGAATATGTCATTATTATTAATTCATCAAGTTTTATGCCATATTTTGAGAAATTTCGACGCAAGGAATCAAATGAACATTTTAAACGATCAGTCTGTTTATATAAATATATATTTTACAGGGTTGAACGCTTGCTGGATGCTAGCGGGCTTGTTTCATCCCTTTGCAGACACATGTTTCTCATTCCTCTAGGGAAACAGAAGGCAGAGGTTTGCGACAGCACACAGATTGTCCCACACGACCTCAGACCTCACTCAGATATGATATGATGATTCCAGATCTTGTTCTTGTGTATATTGGCTCATATCGTGTTTTATAGTAATACTGCTTTTATCTGCCTGTGCTTGACAAAAAATATGACTCTGTAATAACGTTTGTTTGATATTTTTTGTCGAAAAGTAGGAGCAAAACCTGTGGGTTTTCCACTGTGATTTGTACACTGAAAAGAAAAAGAAATTATTTTGACTATGTTAATATTGTTTTTAAATACGCAACCTAGAAAACTATGAAATTATTTTTATAAAAGGATAATAATTCGAAAATACAAGCATCCTTTTGGCCATTCTCAAGTAAAAAAAATCTATAGTGTGATTACCACACTAGTCCTTTATACATGTAAAACCAAGTGAACACGTATGACTTGTGCCTTGTGTATGACTTTATTTTGACATTTAGATATTAAACCTGTTATTTTTTTGTTCTCATTGCAACTATGATTCTATTTTAAAATAGGTTTTATTTAATATCTAGACTAAAATTTTCTAAATAATAATACAAATATTGCTTTTATAATATTTCAAATGACACATAATTTTGACAATTCATTATTATTTCGCACCACAGATTACTAGATTATAGATGTCAATGTCAATCGTATTTTACAGTACATGTACAAGTTAAGAAACTAAGAATTTCGCTCACGCGTGTGTTAAGTGAGTGAATTAGCTTCTTCTGTACAGTGTTTTGTTTATTCCTGCTTTTGAAATTTAAAATATATTAAAATTTGTAATATCTGCTACAAGCTGGGGTGTGGTTATGTATAGAGAATACAGTTTAAACAAACTATGACGGTTGCGTTGCTATTTGGTTCGAGTAAATATAAAGTTGCATTTGTCAAGAAATTAATTTGCATTTATTTATCATTTTAGACTTAGAGCAAAAGTACAAGAATAATAGTTTGTTTAAAATCAAGACTTATAATAAAGTTATACTCCATTGAAGAGCAAATTTTGTTTGTAAAATTGTACTTTAGTGTAAATAGTTACGAAGAAATTCGAGCATTGTTTGGTGAAATAAATAATATAATTTATTTGTGTTGAAAGTGAGAATTTATGAGTATGTGGAAGTTTGTGAAACAAGGCGAAGCTGAGTAAAACAACCCCAGGAACGAAATAAATCGCTTGTTAAATACTAAAAAAATATAGAATGATATTTTGACAGGTAGGTCGGGATAAATTTGTTGATTTATTAAAACAAATCTTTATCAACGGGTTAAAAGTAACAATAAAATCACTTTGAACATGTTGCTATATTACCTTTAACACCGATGTTAGAAAGTGACACTTTTAAGGGCCGGTTTTTCAATATATAGTTAAACTCGACAGATTACATTTTAAATTAACTACGACTTCATAGTTAACCATACCTCCGAGCTGTAGTAAAAGTTAACTACAGATTGAAAAACGCAAATTTTACATAAACACTGAAATATCTATAGTTACTGCTAACCAGAACCTTAACCAGCGATTGAAAAACTGGCCCTAAGAAACCGTTAAAAGAGCCACTTTTAACAACGGTCGTAGAAAATATATTATCATGCCTTTTACCCATTATTAGTGTGGCACTCTGTTTTAGCAGATCTCGGTAAGTGCAGAGCTGGGCAAACCACTTCCAAAAAGTAATTAAGTTACAACTACTAACTTCTAGCCAAGAAAAGAATTAAATTCCTTAGTATTTAAATACGTAAGAAAAGACAGTAGTTAAACTACAAAACTATTTGCGGTAAAGTAATTGAAATCAATTACTTTTTAAAATACTTTATCAAAAAAAAAAAAGGATTTAAATGCAGTAGTACATATTTTAGTGAATAATACTATTTATTAGACTAAATTTGAACAAAATATAACCGTTAAAAAATATAAAGACAATAAAAATTGTCAACTGTTTCATAAAAACAGCCTCAGAATAATAACTAAGTTATTAATTCATTGAGACCGGCCAAGTCAATCAATCGGGAACTACAGACGCGTTTCGCTCTTATTGGAGCTCATCAGTGTAGTGAACCCACCAGCTGCTGTGAGGCAGTTGGTACCGAATGACTGACTTGGCGAGATCTAAGATCCCACAAGATTGGTAAATGGAACTGAGAAGTAAATAAATACTCTCAGAGCCATCTACCGAAACTTCAACAGAAGTAAATTTTCAAAAAATTGAAAATTGTCTATGAAACATATACAGGGTGAGTCATCGAAATGCCCGTCTTCGATATCTCCCTTGTCGTTAGAAATACGGCATGAATTTATTAACAAAATTTATTCGACTACTAAAGGAGCATAACGTAAAATTATTTTCACATATACAGGATGTAACGTAACGGCTAGACGAGAATTGTTTGTCTTTTTTTAAATGGAACACCCTACATATTTTTATATATTTTGAATTGTATTTCATTCACCTATACAGGCATATAAATTTTGTTTTAGTTTTCCGCGGCGTTGTCAAGTTTTTCCGTTTTTTCTCTAAAAAAGGCCGAATACACGCATTGCTTTGTGAAGGCGTACTGAAGTTATTTTAATAGTAAAATTTAAGAATTTTTTTTTCTGCGCAACTGTAACTATACTCTATTTTTTGACATACTTTCTTTTAAATGTAATTATACAGGGTGTTCAATAAAGCGAATCAAACTTACTCCTCTTCAAATGATTATAACTCGCAATTTTCAAATGGAACACCCTATATTTTATTATTTTGTTGTGTGCCATTTTGTATTACCTTCAATTATTATTAAGGGTATCCTATGCCTAAAACCAATAATTTCGGAGATTTTTACCATTTTTCACTAAATTAATATATTCAATTAAAAATTAAATCTAGTTTACCATGGAAATGGGTTTTTTTTTTAATTTATTGTTTTGTTTTAATTTACAAAATATTTTCAATATAACCGCAATTCTTACGGAAACATATTTGCAGACGGTTTGAGTAATTTACTCTTCGCTTGCGTCGACAATTCCAAATCAGTTACGAATTTGCACCATCCTTTTTTGATAATAATACGAGTATTAACGGACAAAATTATTGTTAATTTTTACAAACTCATCCTCTAAACGATTTAGAAAAAACCTCTCAATATTATCCGGAGATTGTGTGTCCAACACGATGGTGCACCAGCTCACAACAGTCTTCAGGTTAGGCATTATTTAAATGAAGAATTTCTTAAAAGATGGATTAGTAATTGGCCCGCAAGATTTTCGGATCTTACAAACTTACATTATTTTTTGTTTATCGGTTTATCAGACAGCACCAACTACACGAGAAGATATGATGGAGCGAATTCGTAACTCTTTTGAACTGTCAACGCAAATATACTGCGAAGAGTAAATTACTCATTTAAAAACTGTCTGCAAATATGTTTGCATAAAAATGGCAATTATATTGGAAATAATTTCCATGGTATACTAGATTTAATTTTTAATTCATTAAATTAATTTAGTGAAAAATGGCAAAAAACTCCGAAATTATTGGTTTTAGATATAGGATACCCTTAATAATAATTGAAGGTAATACAAAATGGCATACAACAGAATAATAAAATATAGGGTGTTCCATTTGAAAATGGCGAGTTATAATCATTTGAAGTGGAGTAAGTTTGATTCGCTTTATTGAACACCCTGTATAATTACATTTAAAAGAAAGTATGTCAAAACATAGAGTATAGTAGCAGTTGCGCAGAAAAAAAAATTCTTAAATTTTACTATTAAAATAACTTCAGTTAGCCTTCACAAAGCAATGCGTGTATTCGGCCTTTTTTAGAGAAAAAACGGAAAAACTTGACAACGCCGCGGAAAACTAAAACAAAATTCATATGTCCGTATAGGTGAATAAAATACAATTCAAAATATATAAAAATATATAGGCTGTTCCATTTAAAAAAAGACAAACAATTCTCGTCAAGCCGTTACGTTACACCCTGTATATGTGAAAATAATTTTACGTTATGCTCCTTTAGTAGTCGAATAAATTTTGTTAATAAATATATGCCGTATTTCTAACGATAAGGGAGATATCGAAGACGGGCATTTCGATGACTCACCCTGTATATTAAAAAATATAAAGACAATAAAAATTGTCAACTGTTTCATAAAGTTTCTGTTGAAGTTTCGGTAAATGGCTCTGAGAGTATTTATTTACTTCTCAGTACCATTTACCAATCTTGTGGGATCTTAGATCTCGCCAAGTCAGTCATTCGGTACCAACTGCCTCACAGCAGCTGGTGGGTTCACTACACTGATGAGCTCCAATAAGAGCGAAACGCGTCTGTAGTTCCCGATTGATTGACTTGGCCGGTCTCAATGAATTAATAACTTAGTTATTATTCTGAGGCTGTTTTTTATGAAACAGTTGACAATTTTTATTGTCTTTATATTTTTTAATATATATGTTTCATAGACAATTTTCAATTTTTTGAAAATATAACCGTTCATTTTCTTTTAGAATAACTATTGTTTAATAAAGAAATATTGAATTCAAATTTTTTTATTATGATTTGTATGGATGATTTTTTTTTAAATTGACTATCTTGATCATCGATAATATTAATTAGTAAAACTATTAATATTCGGGAATATTAAAACTAATAACCTTTGGAACCTTAATAAAATTTTGAACTCAACATGTACAATGATTTAGAGTAATTAAATTTATAGTAATTATTAAAGAAAATTACTACTTTTGCGGCTTTTACAGAGTGTGTTTTGATTGGATTCCATACTCGTTTAATCGGTTTGTAATTTTGTGGATTTAAAATTGAAATAATCTTTAATTGGCATTTTTCATTTTTTTATCGAAAATCGGCAAATTTTCTGGATCTTTGTCACTGCCTATTGGGAAAGGTACATCTTGAGAACCATGACTTTCTTCAATGAACAAATTTAAAATTTATATTTGTCATCTGCATAAAAAAATAAAAAAAATGTATTGAGAACACCATTTGTTTTAGAAGTACATCCAATTGAATTAGAATAAAAAATAACGTACAGTATAGTAAATTTATATTTAGAATAATTTTTTGTGATATAGATAATAAAATGATTGATATGTATGGAATGAAGAACACTTGTACCTCTTTCTCTTAAGACATAAAATTTAACACAACTCGCTGAGGAGCAACTACACAAAAATTATATTCCGTTGCAAATGAGTAATTAAATTACTGTAAGTAGTTACACTCCTCTGAGTAATTAGAAAAAGTATTTAACTACTAAATAAAAGTATTTTCCGAGAATTTTCCAAAAATCCAGCGAATACCAATTACAAATACTTTTTTTATAATATTATTCAATTACAATTACTTGTGATTAAAAAGTTAAATTAGTAATTTAACTACTTTGTAGTTAACTACTGCCCAGCTCTGGGTAAGTGATATACTTTTGCGTATGAAGTGCAGTCGCCAATCGTTAAGTCATGACATGTATATTTAATACGCAGTTTTATTAAAATTAGTTGATAATACAACAAAATCTCTTCTTTCACTCATATCAGGACATAAGACAAGAAATTTAATCATAAATCTATCTGTGAACTATGATTCTTTGATTATTGTATGGATAGCTTGTAAATTTCGACAAATTTTCGTTATTAAACGATACATTGCTGGTGAAATATCATTTTCGATTAACGGATTGTTTCCAAAGTCTAATTAGTTCGTAGGTTATTTGAATTTCCAAATTGTTTATGTAACTTGAAAATGATATATATATATATATATATATATATATATATATATATATATATATATATATATATATATATTGTGACGCGGCAATCGTCTTTGCAAAATATTTATAATTTTGATAGTGATTAGGACCCAATTACGTTGTGTTTATTTTTAATAAAGTGACCAGAATTCTTTTAATTGAAGTCGTGGCTGTGTGAGGATGAGAAAGGAAAAGACACAATTGGTTTTAACTGTTATATTGACTTATTCAATATACATTTTAAATAATTGTCTGAATGATATAATTTCGTGATCGTATTTGAGTGGGGTAGAGCCAACCTGGGCGTAGGCACGCGACTGGTGCCTGCAGTTGGTAAGGCGGACAGCACCCTCTGGAACGGTCTGGCCCGTGGTGACCTTGGTCACGGTGGACAGCACCCTCAGGAGCGGCCTCTCAGGACGGACCTCAGGTAGACGGACGGCGGTACCTCCCGGTACAGCCTCGGATAAAGGCCCGCAGATAGGGCTGCCGGCACCCGCTCCGTTAGCGGGTTGGTGATGGCTGGTAGGCGGGCTGCACCCTCGAGTGGCCGGCTAGCGGGACTGCTTGGCTCTCTGGGCGTTGGCGGCAGGCTGTCTGGGGCAGCCTCGGGTCGTCGAGCGGCAGCACCCTCAGGTACGGCCTCGTCACGGGACTGCTTGGCTCCCGGGAAGGTGACGGCGGCGTGGAACCCCCCTTGGGAAGACCTGGGTGCTGAGCTCGTGCTAGACGAGCCGGTTTGCTATTGCAATTAGCGTACTTGTACTCAAAAGAGCGTTTTCCGCTAAATATATATATATACGTGCCACCAAGGTGGACTGGTGCTCAGAGAGCTAGTTGGTTAATGCAATTAGCGTACTTGTACTCAATGAGGGCTTTCCGCTAAATATATATATACGTGCCACCGGGGTGGACTTGTGCTCAAAGAGCCTCCTGGTGCGCCGGATGGCGTTGTTGTGCTCAAAGAGCGTGCTGGTGCGCCGAATGGCGTAATTGTTGTGCTCCAAGAGCGTATTTTATAAGTGGAATGCTCACAGAACGTGCACCGACCACGTCTGATCCGATTGCAACTGGACTACAATTAAGTAGAGCGTGCACCGACCAAGTCTGATCCGATTGCAGCTGGACTGTGGCCTCACAGAACGTGCACCGACCACGTCTGATCCGATTGCAACTGGACTACAATTAAGTAGAGCGTGCACCGACCAAGTCTGATCTGATTGCAGCTGGACTGTGAGTAAGACAGAACGTGCACCGACCACGTCTGATCCGATTGCAACTGGACTACGATTAAGTAGAGCGTGCACCGACCATGTCTGATCTGATTGCAACTGGACTGTCTGGTCCAATTTTATATATCACCATAGAGCGTGCACCGACCACGTCTGATCTGATTGCAACTGGACTACAATTAAGTAGAGCGTGCACCGACCAAGTCTGATCCGATTGCAACTGGACTATAGCGGACCTTGGCCGAAACCAAGATGCCTTTCCTGGCGAAAAGCATCCTATTTTATACTGATAATCGCCGCCCATCATCCCCATCCACCTGTGGGAACGAAGATCGCATCTTCGTGAGCTAGAAAGAAATCGCAACCTATTTCCAAGAACAACATCTGCTAATATTATTCTCATTCGTTAATGCATTTTTCAGTTAGAAAAAGAAAACTAATTTGGATAACTAGTGTTAGAACGAGCAGTCTGATAATTTCGTAGTATCTTGGTTTGTTTACCTATTTCTGATTTGTTACCGACCTCGGGTTGTAGTTTCTCGTTGCTGATCTTCACTTGGCGGGGGTGAGTTCCCTTGCTCTGATTTGTCTCCTAATTGAACGCAGAAAGCATCATCCTTCCGATTGTAGAGTAGAGAGAGACAGTATGTGGCCGTATGCGTTTTTACCCCTTCCTGTTTGTTGGCGATATTTTTGTAAACTAATAATTTGAATATTGTGTATGCGTTTCTTTAAAATTCCCTAATTAAATGTAAAATAATTTACTTATTGTTAATTAATCAGTCATGAAACTCTTTTACTAATTGCTTTGCGGAAGCCGGATACTATTGTATTTGGTTGCAGATGCATACAGGGTTGGAGTCATAATAATTTAGATTTCTAATAAGATGATTCTATGTGACATAAATTTCTAATAGTTTCGTACATTGCGAATCCATTAATTATCTCTGTTTATTATTTGGCAAAAGTATTATTACTTAGCATGGGATTCTTTAACCAATTTAGAATATTTACTTTCATACTTCCCCAGCCCGTCAATACGTCCCTGGCACTCTGATTCTTTACCCTCGGTTGGCCACTTGACGCCTCGCCTCCAGATGTGCCGATGCTGGTTCGTGTCAGGTCACACCTTTGCCGCGAACTGTGATTTTAAGACAAAGAGCACAAAAAAATAACCCCGGCCTGGTTTATATCACCCAATTCTTATCTTTGTTTCTAAATATTGCACGTAGACACCTTTCGCTCATATAAAGTTTATCAAAAAATATATACTTAGTGTTGTCGGACATGAATTAAAATAATGCATGACCACCGTACCGTCTCAATCTCCCCCTGATATTAAAATTGAAGTAATGAGTAGTTTAATATCATCTTCTTCGGTACCTGAAACAAGACAACACTTCTTTCCCCCACAAATTAACAAATTATATAGAGTGAATTCATTTATTCGTAGTTTATCATATAAAAACCCTAACTTAAGAAACCTGCAGACATAATAATAATCCAAAATGGCATGAAGAAAAATCCTGTGATATGCTGTTACTTGACTTACTAGTCGTACCTGTTGAACGCAATTTCATTAACCCTGTTCGTTTTCTAGTTTTTGCTGACACTTGGGTTGTCTTTATCACTCACCATTTGAGACAATACTCCCCCTGTTTCCAATCCGGAACTCTCTGCTTATACGATGGACACTCGTTCTATGAATGGAGTAGTGAGAATGACCGTTTACGTAAAGTCTTTAATTGACGACAACTTCTTAATTTTACTCCCCCTGTCCTTTGAAAATCATTAGCTTAGTAGATGCAGAAGTGGTCATTTGTATGATTGATGTAGTTTTTTTTTCCTTGGTCAGCAGAATGGCGCTGGTAAGACATTGATGCTACTGGAGTTAATCTTATTCAAGTACTGTTACTGCCATGTGTGACTTCGGTCTCGATGCCGAATACCTTTCTGTGATTTCGATTAGCTCCGTTACCTTTGAATTAATTTTTTCTAGATCTAGACTCGATATCTAAGAATGCGGCCGCATTTGCTAGTTCTCCGGTTTGCAGTTTTCAGGACTGGCTGATATTTCGCGGTTATTGCTTGATGCTCGCTGTTGAAATTCCCGATTTCGTGGTACCTCAAACCGCCGTGTAAATTGACCTGATGACTTTTGTCCTTTGCTGAATTTGTTATTATTTAGTCGGTATTGGTTGTTCGGATGGGAGCGCGCTACTGCCGCTATGGCTCGTTGTCCACTTGATTGATTTATTTACTTTTTCTCTTGGTAAACGCGTGTAGTATTTTCCTGTTTCCTCAAGAATTCTGCCAGGGCTGTAATTGAGCAACCGTTCCCAATTTGCCACAATGATTGTAAATGAATGGGGTAGTGTCGGATCATTTCCTCTACAAATTGGCTCTCGGGAATTGGGGTTTTCAATAACTTCAATTGACTCACATAAAGAGCCAGGTGTGTCACCATACTCGGCGTTTTACGTGAATCCCATCGATCGGTACTGATCCGGAGTCTCCATTTATTTTGGGTACTGTCCGACCAATACGTATGCAAGAAATCCTGTTTAAAATCGTCGTAACTCGCCCAACATCCGATGTAAACTTCGGCCCATTTCTCTGCCTCTCCGGTTAGACAATCTCGGGCCGTTTCTAGTTGATATTCCGCCGGAATATTTAATCGGACGAAGTACTTGGATAAAGCCTCTAGGAACCTCACTGGATTCATCCGGATGGAGTCGCCGTCGAACTTAGGTTTTGTCGGAAGAGTCGACAACAATCTATCTGAATTCAACGGTATCATCATGGGCATGGGAGGTGGTATTGTCTGCGTATCCCGTGCATAACCCGGTCCGGACGTTGGTATTCCACTCGTCGAGCTGTTTGTCCCGTTCTCGGAAGCGGTGGATCCCTCATTAAATATCGGGTTTGTTGGAACTTGTATTGTCGACGTATCTTGAGGTGGTACATTCGCAACTTGATTTTGAGATGATGTTGTGGAGTTACGAAACTGGTTCGTGAATTCCTTCATTGTTTGGTTCAACTCCCCCAGTACCTTGCATATATCTTCCTTCTGGCTCCTCCACAGCTGCTGCTGCTCGTTGCGCCATTCGCTTAGTACTTCGGCGAGATCGGACGTGACTAAGACAATGGGTTCCGATGACCCATTTTCCTCTGAATTCGACGTATTCATCATACTTACTTTCCTTATACCTGTTATTCGCCCTCAATAATATACTAATAGTTTTATTACCCCTCTCAAATACTACTCCTCTCTCACCTTCTATCTCACACAGCCAACCTCAAAAACTTCAAATCCTGGTCACGGCACCAATTTTGTGACGCGGCAATCGTCTTTGCAAAATATTTATAATTTTGATAGTGATTAGGACCCAATTACGTTGTGTTTATTTTTAATAAAGTGACCAGAATTCTTTTAATTGAAGTCGTGGCTGTGTGAGGATGAGAAAGGAAAAGACACAATTGGTTTTAACTGTTATATTGACTTATTCAATATACATTTTAAATAATTGTCTGAATGATATAATTTCGTGATCGTATTTGAGTGGGGTAGAGCCAACCTGGGCGTAGGCACGCGACTGGTGCCTGCAGTTGGTAAGGCGGACAGCACCCTCTGGAACGGTCTGGCCCGTGGTGACCTTGGTCACGGTGGACAGCACCCTCAGGAGCGGCCTCTCAGGACGGACCTCAGGTAGACGGACGGCGGTACCTCCCGGTACAGCCTCGGGTAAAGGCCCGCAGATAGGGCTGCCGGCACCCGCTCCGTTAGCGGGTTGGTGATGGCTGGTAGGCGGGCTGCACCCTCGAGTGGCCGGCTAGCGGGACTGCTTGGCTCTCTGGGCGTTGGCGGCAGGCTGTCTGGGGCAGCCTCGGGTCGTCGAGCGGCAGCACCCTCAGGTACGGCCTCGTCACGGGACTGCTTGGCTCCCGGGAAGGTGACGGCGGCGTGGAACCCCCCTTGGGAAGACCTGGGTGCTGAGCTCGTGCTAGACGAGCCGGTTTGCTATTGCAATTAGCGTACTTGTACTCAAAAGAGCGTTTTCCGCTAAATATATATATATACGTGCCACCAAGGTGGACTGGTGCTCAGAGAGCTAGTTGGTTAATGCAATTAGCGTACTTGTACTCAATGAGGGCTTTCCGCTAAATATATATATACGTGCCACCGGGGTGGACTTGTGCTCAAAGAGCCTCCTGGTGCGCCGGATGGCGTTGTTGTGCTCAAAGAGCGTGCTGGTGCGCCGAATGGCGTAATTGTTGTGCTCCAAGAGCGTATTTTATAAGTGGAATGCTCACAGAACGTGCACCGACCACGTCTGATCCGATTGCAACTGGACTACAATTAAGTAGAGCGTGCACCGACCAAGTCTGATCCGATTGCAGCTGGACTGTGGCCTCACAGAACGTGCACCGACCACGTCTGATCCGATTGCAACTGGACTACAATTAAGTAGAGCGTGCACCGACCAAGTCTGATCTGATTGCAGCTGGACTGTGAGTAAGACAGAACGTGCACCGACCACGTCTGATCCGATTGCAACTGGACTACGATTAAGTAGAGCGTGCACCGACCATGTCTGATCTGATTGCAACTGGACTGTCTGGTCCAATTTTATATATCACCATAGAGCGTGCACCGACCACGTCTGATCTGATTGCAACTGGACTACAATTAAGTAGAGCGTGCACCGACCAAGTCTGATCCGATTGCAACTGGACTATAGCGGACCTTGGCCGAAACCAAGATGCCTTTCCTGGCGAAAAGCATCCTATTTTATACTGATAATCGCCGCCCATCATCCCCATCCACCTGTGGGAACGAAGATCGCATCTTCGTGAGCTAGAAAGAAATCGCAACCTATTTCCAAGAACAACATCTGCTAATATTATTCTCATTCGTTAATGCATTTTTCAGTTAGAAAAAGAAAACTAATTTGGATAACTAGTGTTAGAACGAGCAGTCTGATAATTTCGTAGTATCTTGGTTTGTTTACCTATTTCTGATTTGTTACCGACCTCGGGTTGTAGTTTCTCGTTGCTGATCTTCACTTGGCGGGGGTGAGTTCCCTTGCTCTGATTTGTCTCCTAATTGAACGCAGAAAGCATCATCCTTCCGATTGTAGAGTAGAGAGAGACAGTATGTGGCCGTATGCGTTTTTACCCCTTCCTGTTTGTTGGCGATATTTTTGTAAACTAATAATTTGAATATTGTGTATGCGTTTCTTTAAAATTCCCTAATTAAATGTAAAATAATTTACTTATTGTTAATTAATCAGTCATGAAACTCTTTTACTAATTGCTTTGCGGAAGCCGGATACTATTGTATTTGGTTGCAGATGCATACAGGGTTGGAGTCATAATAATTTAGATTTCTAATAAGATGATTCTATGTGACATAAATTTCTAATAGTTTCGTACATTGCGAATCCATTAATTATCTCTGTTTATTATTTGGCAAAAGTATTATTACTTAGCATGGGATTCTTTAACCAATTTAGAATATTTACTTTCATACTTCCCCAGCCCGTCAATACGTCCCTGGCACTCTGATTCTTTACCCTCGGTTGGCCACTTGACGCCTCGCCTCCAGATGTGCCGATGCTGGTTCGTGTCAGGTCACACCTTTGCCGCGAACTGTGATTTTAAGACAAAGAGCACAAAAAAATAACCCCGGCCTGGTTTATATCACCCAATTCTTATCTTTGTTTCTAAATATTGCACGTAGACACCTTTCGCTCATATAAAGTTTATCAAAAAATATATACTTAGTGTTGTCGGACATGAATTAAAATAATGCATGACCACCGTACCGTCTCAATATATATATATATATATATATATATATATATATATATATATATATATATATATATATATGCAAGTATATATATATATATATATATATATATATATATATATATATATATATATATATATATATATTAGACTTGCAACGAATAGTGTATTCGGCCTTAGGCCGAATACCGAATATTCGGCGAATTCCTTGGCCGAATAGCCGAATATTCGGCGAATAGTATTCGGCTGGTTTTTTCAGTTTATTACTCAGTATTTTTAGTTATTATTGACAAATATCTTGTATTAAATAAACAATTTGAACAAATATGACAATTGGTTAAATTAAAATTTTGTTATTTCTGAATTATTAACAAGAAAAATTGTTGTTTTTATTTATTTGCTACATTTATAAAATTTAATAAATAGTTGTTCGTAACAAATTAATTTGTTATAATAACTATGATTTAATGTTCAGCTTCTATATAATTACTAAAATATTTTGTCAAAAGTGCATAAAAATAAATGTTAATAATTACAATATTCACAAATATATTTTGTTAAGAAATACACAAAAATAATTTGTTACCTGCTAACAAATTTGAAACTTGTTAAATTAACATAAATTAACGGTGGATCGTCTGGGACTAAATATTTTCTTAAAATTTAAAATTTTGTCAATTTTGATTATAAATTTTTTACTGTATACCTATGTATCTTTATTTATTACCTATGTCCTCTATGTATGGGGCCTAATAGAAATGCGGCAAATGAAATTTTCAATTTTTATTCAGTACCATCTGTTATCATTGGTTAAAATTTTTAACAGGCCGTTAAAAATTAACAGGTTAATTACAGAATAGACATCCTTATGTGTTTTACATTTATTATTTTATTTCAAGCAAAAATTACCGAATGAAATACCCTAAATTTCCACTTTTCTCTATTTTCTAAACTATTCGGTATTCGGCCGAATAGTAAAAATATGGCCGAATAGGCCGAATACCGAATAGTTGCCGAATATTCGTTGCAAGCCTAATATATATATATATATATATATATATATATATATATATATATATATATATATATATATATATATATATATACATATAATTGTAGGTACCCGCATATCTCATGACAGTTTTGTACGATATTAAGCTACCCGAAGCACCATCTTGTGGAGATTCCAATAAATTCTATACCCATAATTGTAATATCACCTAACACCTATCTTTGACAAAGACTCATTTTTACAAATCTGACACAAACCGCAATTGTAACATACAATTCAATTTAATTTAGAATATTCAGTGGGGTTATGTAAAAGTGCTCATGAACCCCCTTAAAATAAAGGTTCATGGATCAGACAATTGAGTAAGCGATAAAATAAAAAAAGAATACCTATATATATATATATATACGTGTAATCGCGAAATCGTATTTTAAGGACCATAAGATGTACATATATCTATTAACTCCTTCACTACAAAAATTTCATTTATTTTTTTAATTATTCCTATTTTCAGCTATACTAGGTAAAAGAAATATAGATACAATTTTTTGATGACAACTTTTTCTAAATCATTTTCTAATCATATCAAATTAAGTATTGGAGAAAAATTATTAGTACACTTTTTATTACTTTCTTATACGTATTGTAAAGAAGTATGTACATATAGCAATCTTGAAAAAAAAATCGGTTTAGACCAATTTTCCAATACCAATTTCATGGATGAATGGATGTGTGTCCGTATGATCTATAAATTCCCGAACGAGAAATGATACGGTAATGATAATTAATTATTTTAAATTCCATGACAATGGAAGAACTGGGTTGATTTTGGTAACAATTAAAAGTGAAATTTGCACTCAAAACATTAAATTCAATTACTCTGTGTATATTTATTATATGTATATGTGTAAAAAAGTCATGACAACAACACATTTATAAAATAATACAAAATATGAACGTAATACATTCACATATATTTTGTTCCAGTTACAAGGCTAGTCATTAAAAAATGCATGTTACTGTACATTTCAAACCTAGTTATTGCCGGTTTGTAGATAAGCTTAACTAAATTTGTTGTTCGATTTAAATACATGATTTAATTTTTTCAACTTTAGTTTCAAGTTTTTTTTATGGGTGCCCCCTGTACATAGAATAATAAATTGTACAATAATTATGTAGATGTTTATCTTCTAAAGATACAAATTAAATAGATTATTAAGTGAACTTCAATTTTGAGATCCGATTTCCGATATTGAAATTAAAGTTCAAGGTATTTTCTATATCTAGCTTATTTCAAAACAATAAATCATATATTTGCAAAAAATATCTAAACAAAAAGTTTTGTTTATTATTATCTATGATCGACTATACCGCAGGTCGTAATGTCATAGTAATTTTTCAACTTTCCAAGTATAGTAATATGTTTGTATAATTTCCCTGACCTAAAAATATATAATTTTCCTACATGAATACTTACGCCATTGTACCGTAATCTAAAATTGCACGCACCAGTAATAATTTACGAGCAAATTGCACTTGAATGTATCACTTAATTGAGACGACATTTAGGAATTTGCAGTTATATTGTGAAAATTAAAGTAGGCATCTATGTAATTGCCAATTAATTTTCATTCATTCAAATGAATTTCACATCATTCTGGTCCGTGGGCCATCAGAGGGATATGAATACTATGTGTAATATTCCTACTTAATAGTTACTATACCTAATTTAATTATAATTATCCTATATATAGAACATTTGCAAGGTTTGTGTCTCTATTCATAACAATTCGTTATCATTAACGCTTCGTTACTGAGGGAAACAATTGCACATCTCTCTGTTGTAACTGCCTAAATTTAACGAGACGGTAAATAGCTTTATTGTGAATACAGATATTAGCCAATTTGTTTGATTCATCAGAATTTGTCAATTGAACTGGTTGGTAATGCGTTTAGTGATTCATTCTGGTTATATAGAGAGTTAGCAAAAATATGTTTTTACCTCACGCCACATCCTGTAAGGGAGGTATAGGAATCATTCGGTAGTGAGTTTTCAGTGGATAAGCACGTTTTAGGGTCACTAGAATACGATTTTAAAGTTTCGCGATGATGTCTGTGTGTCTGTTTGTCTTCGCGTGGGTTTCTGGAGTTACGGTTTCTCAAAAACTATTAAATTGAAAATTTTGATATTCCTTTGAGCAGAGCTGATTAGTTTTTGGTAATCATCCAATTACGGAAGTGGTAGTTTACTTGAAGCCCTATCAAGTTATTTTGAAATATCTCAGAAATGTATGGTAAAATGATAATTTTTCTTATTAGAATTTTTGTTTCAAATATTGCCTACAATTCTTGTATGTGTGTGTATGCGTGTGTGTGTGTGTGTATTCTGTGGCAATTTTTTCGTCTCGCATAAGTCAAATACTATAATACCAAAAAAATACAATTTTGTGAATTTTTGCTTCTTATATTTAAATGAAGAGCTGATTAGATTTTGGATAAAATTGGTCATCCGGATGTTGCAGTTTATTTGAAGCCCTTAACAGATTTTCGTGAAAAACACGGTTAAATTTCCTTTTTCAACAATTTATGTTTTTTTTAAGTTGTAGAATATTTAATTTTACATGTGTATTGATTACACTAATTTTATTAATTTTCATTAGATTTAGAGATAATAAAATATAATATAAGCGTTCTTGATAGTGTTCCTACATTGTTAGAAATCTATGGCGGGAGCTATTGTGATGCAAACAGATTTTTTATTTTATGTTTAAATAAACAATCTATTTACTTTTAAACATCTAGTAGGGAAAGAAAAGTAATCAGGAAAATTCAATGGTGAGATTTTCGCAGAAATGCATCTGCGAGTAGTCTCCTGAATACGTTTTTAGCATTTTCTCAATGATGTCTGCGTGATTGAAAGGATGGGTGTATGTGTGTTTGATCATATGTAGAATAACTAAAAAACGAGAAAACGATATTTGACAGATTTTTACAAATAAGTGCTATGAAATTGTGCTAAGGTGATAAGATTTTGGTAATAATTAAACAACCAGAAATGGAAATTTCGTGTTGATCATGGATAGATAACTGCTTCACAATTATGACGGAAAAAAGAGAAAAGATTCTATCTCTAACTGTAAGTGGAAAGTATGTAGTTTGAAAGCTTTTTTATGAGTATATACTTATAAATTAATAATTTTATTTTGTAAGTGGGAACGCTGGCTTTGGTTCAATGAAGTCATTACGCATATGTTTATTTTAATTGCTAATTGTAATTGATAATTGTTCATCTTTGCTCTCTTGCAGGACAAACAAAACAATATCTTTAATCAATTTCAAATATCGAAGCAACTACAAAAAATGTTTTAATTGAGAAATTGCAATAAAATAAAAAAGTTATTTGTTATATGTGCTAAAAGTGATATTTTTTGAGTAAGTGGGGAAGTTTGTGAAACGAGGCGAAACCGAGTGAAATAACTCCACGAACGAAATAAATCACTTTTAACACGTACATCATACGAAATTTTATTTACGATTTTCCTATATTAGTAAATATTAAAAATGTAGAATGATATTTTGACAGGTAGGGTTTATATTTGTTGATTTATTGATACAAATCATTAACAACGCTTTAAATGTAACAACAAAATCACTTTTAACACGTTGCTATGTTACTTTTAATTCTAGTGTCAGAAAATGACTCTTTTAACTTGCTAAGCAACAGTTAAAAAGGCTACTTTTTACTACGGTCGTAGATAAAAAAAATACAATTTTCTTGTTTCAATCTGGTTTCAATTTAGGAAAAACTAAATTACGTACCTATATTTATTTTAATCTTGGTGTAGATATGTTGGTGACGCATTCCAAATGCTGCGCACTGCAAGCCAATCAGAATGTTCATCAAATTTAAGTATCACGTTATCATGATATCGGGATGTTTTGTGTGATATGTGTACTCGCAGTCGTAAAAGTGCAGGTTCTGGACTAGTGAAAAAAATAATTATTGTGTGTTAGTAAACTTTCATTTACGGTTTTGGAAATATAACAAAAATCAACTCAAATCTTTGCATTGCCATAAAACTTATAATTAGTATAAAGTCGCGTCACTATATCTTTTCTTATTGAATATACAAATATGTATCCATCCACAAACAGTCATTGGATAAATTGTTAAAACGAATTCATGGGACCTTATGTATTACCGTAAAAATGTCATCTTCAATTTTTTTATGACTCCTACTTTTCTTTGTACTGTGTATAAATAAGTAAAGCATTTTCACAAAGCGAAAACTGTCTATGTAATTTTCATTGTTTCATACAATACAGTCTTTGAATAATAACAAAGTTATTAAGTCACAGAGACCGACCAAACCAATCAATCGGTAACTACAGACGCGTTTCGTTCTTATTGGAACTCATCAGCGTAGTGTAACTTGCCAACTGTTGTGAGGCAGTGGCACCGATTGATTGGCTCGGCGGGATCTAAGATCCCAAAAGATTGGCAAATGGAACTGACTAAATAACTTATTATTCAGAGACTGTTTATATGAAACCGTTGACAATTTCTTGTCTTTATATTTTTTAAGGATGTTCTGATCGTTTTATCTTTGTCTAATGTTGGGTTATGTTACATTTGTCAAAAACAACGAGAATTGTTATTAAATGTGCAAATTGAAGTAATATTTTGACTGGAACCCAATTTTTTAATGTGAAATTGTATTTATTTGTTTATTTTTTCAAGCAAAAGAACAATATAATAGTAAAATTGCTACCATTTATCACTAAAATTACACATTTTTCACAAAAATCGCATTAATTTCGTAAGATATCACAAATTATGAATGACTTTCGACGATGCTAAACGTGGCAACGTCGTATTTTCTAACGATCACTACGTCAAACATCAAATTGCAAAGGTCAAACCTTGGACATTAGAATATCCGAAGAAAGTAAATTTCCATTGGATTCAATAATAACTTTAAAAAGTAATAATTTTGATTATTAAATTCAACTAATGTCAATTAAACAAATTGTAAGTTTGTCCGACACATTCTAATTTTCGTGCGGACTATGATTTGGAATGCGACGTTGCCACGCTTCGCACAAAATTTGTAGACATTTGTGTAGTTTGTTTCATTAATTTCTATTTTCTTGTTACACAATCTCTAGGGCTGTTCGATATCTTGTTTTGAATATCGATATTCGATATTAGAAAAATATCGATAATATCGATGTATCGATGTATCGATATATTGATATATCGATATATCGATGTATCGATATATTGATATATCGATATATTGATATATCGATATATTGATATATCGATATATTGATATATCGATATATCGATGTATCGATATATCGATGTATCGATGTATCGATATATCGATGTATCGATATATCGATATATTGATATATCGATATATCGATATAATGATGTATCGATATATTGATGTATCGATATATTGATATATTGATATATCGAGATATTGATGTAACGATGAATCGATCTAATATAGTTAGATTTTATTGGTAATTAAACGATGATTCAGGATGTCGATCTGTATTATATAAATAGTAAACAATCTAATGCAGATAGATTTTATGAAAGGATTACAATGGTTTAGAATGTCGGCAATTCTATTGTGAAGAGAAGTACGGGTGTTTCAAAGGCGAAAAATTTTAACATCTGGGGTGTTTGTGTACTTGCTTTATGGTGCTGGGCGCCAGCATTATAAAACAAACGGGAATCTACTTCAAATAATTGAAATTGTATAGCTTGTACAAATTTCCGTGGCGATTAATTCCATTAGTGTTTCTCAGCAGGTATTCCAAAAGAGGATTAAAGAAATTTATGAGGGACTACTTTACAGGGTTGTACTGGATAATATTTTCAAATGAGTTTTACACAAACAGACACAAGTAATATCAAAATATGAAAAATTTTAATAAAATGAATTTTAAATGTCGTTTTCTGAAGGTATATTTGTATAAAATTATCTTACTTAACAGTTTTCGGGGAAACAATTGAAAAGATAATCGTATTAAAAATTTCGGAGATTGAAGCATCTAAGCCAAAAATTATAATAATCCACTCCTGAACATCAGACAAACTTGCACCCCGCTGGCTAGGGCTGGCTTATCCCATTAGCAAGTCAAGTCAATCGCCACGGAAATTTGTACAAGCTATACTATGCCATGACTGGAAGGTAGTTTTATGAGAACTTCTGCTGGAAATTGTACCTATACGTCGTCCCAATTATTAGTTCTCCCCTTAATCTCGACTCCAGAATGAAAGTAAAAATAAACATCAGTATGCAATGCTATCATTAAATCGAGCAAAACCCCTTTCATTAGATGGCATTATAGCTAAATTTTAGTTCTTTTTCACAAAATACATCGATACATCAATACATCGATACATCAATACATCGATATATCAATACATCGATATATCAATACATCGATATATCAATACATCGATATATCAATACATCGATATATCAATACATCGATATATCAATACATCGATATATTGATACATCGATATATTGATACATCGATATATCGATATATTGATATATCGATACATCGATATATCGATATATTGATATATCGATATATTGATATATCGATATATCGATATATTGATATATTGATATATTGATATATCGATATATCGATATATTGATATATCAATATATCGATGTATCGATATATTGATATATCGATATATCGATGTATCGATATATCGATATTTTTTCTACTGAATATCGTTATTCGATATATCGATATATCGATATAATATCGATATATCGATGTAAACGCACAGCCCTAACAATCTCTGAAGGGTAATGATATTCTCATTATTTTTTATGTGTTTTTTTGACATTTTTAGCCTCCAAATATCCCTTTTCCATAAGAACACATGCTAAATCAGCAAAACTTTAAAGTGTCATAACTTTTTTTTAGACTGTGATTGACTTCAAAAATTTGCATAAATTTTTTGTGCAATACTTCTGACCTGCTCTCTAAATTTCAAGCAATATCTCATTATTTTCGAAATAGGGTAAGAACATCCTTAAGTAAAGCATTATTATATTTTGATTTATATCAAAAGCGTCACGTGAGATGATAAACTCTGAAGCCCCGGAGTTGGACACATCAGATAACAAGTAGCAATGCGTAACAAACACTTTCCGATCCCGTTTGAAACAAACCGTATCCAAATCCAATTCCAATCGCCAAAAATGATAATCTAAATCACCGGGACTTAATTTAAAAGACATTACCTCGCGATAACCCAGTAACTCAGCCCTGCTATCTGGCTATCTACACCCTCAACAGTGACCACGTGCACAATCACCGGGCGGAATGCCGGCGATTCGGACGATTCTTTAAATGGGAGCGCGTCGCGGAGTCCCGAGGGCCTACTATAGTTATTGCGCCAGCGAAATCGAACCTCCAGCCCCCCCTTCACGAGCACGAATCTTCCTCTTCACCGATTGAATTCAATTGTTACGACGTGGACGCACACACGCCGTTAAAACTAGTGATCGATGAGATACAACAATGCTCGTAAGATCGCAGGTGATTGTTATCGCAGCGATATATTGCGAGATTGTTTCACTAGATTTTCTAGACTTTATGATTTGATTTTGTTTTGTTCTTGTTATTGGGTATTATCTGTTGCTATATTATTGGATTTGCAATATTTATTTAGGTGATAATGATTGTATGTTACCCAATTTTTAATACTTAATTTATACTTATCTGGTGGTTTCATATACCAAAACAATAAGTATATGTTTTTCATATTAATCTTATGTTGATAAAATAACTCCGTAATTGTTAACGAATATGTTTTATTTTGCAATAATGAAGCATGGGCTTCTAATATATTATAAATTTAATGGTTACTATCCACTCAAGTGTTAAATTTGAAAATTTTAGAAAAACGTTAGCATACCTGGATTAAGGGCGCGTTTTGAATGTAACACCCTCAAAGTGCAGTGAAATTTATAAGTATAATAAAATGTACCACTAACGAATTTTAGATGGCAGCACTATAAGTATATGCAGCCTATAGCAGTAAACTTCTAGATTATAGGTGCGCTCTAGTAGAAAATTTGGTAATATATAGTAGGTTAGTTACTTTAGTCGTTCCTTTTTACTTTCTTATATAAAATTTATACTTTCCTTATGGAAGTATTGGAATCACGAAAAAAATCGTTGACGAGATTTTAGCGGAAATACATATTTTGACGTCCACTGAATCCGTTAAGAATAATTTCTCAATGATGTCAGTGTGTGAGGATGAATGGATGTAAACGAAACTTGGAATTTATAAGTATAATGAAAAAATGAAGAGCTGAGTTGATTTTGAATGAATTTGTAAAACCGGAAGAGAATGTTTACTGGACACACAAAACAATAAATTCCATTTATTTCAAAAATAGAATGAGCTGTGAGAAAAAGTTTCAAATAAAAGATGTTAGCAAAAATATTTAGAATATAATGTTATTTTCACTTATCTTCAATATGGTTCTAATTTAGAGAAAAAAATTAATTATATATTTGAGAATACAATTCTATAATCTTGGGAATAAAAACTAAAACATTTTTAATATCTATGCGTCAAACGTGTCAAAGGATTGTGAAGTGTCAAAAATATGTATTGTGAAATATTATATAGTAATATTTGTATTATTAGTTAGTAAGTTTTGAAGACTAGGTATTAATTAATTTCTATTTTAAAATAAATTAATAGTTACAATGAGAACAAAAAATTAAACAGGTTTAACAACTATATTTCAAATAATTGCCAAAATAAAGTCATATGCAAAGAACAAGTCATACGTGTTAAGTTGGTTTTATTTGTATAAGAAAGTAGTGTGGTGCGCACACCAGATTTTTTGTATTGCACTACGAGAATTTGACATGCGAGAGCGCGATAATTTGACCATGCTGCACTCCAAAGATGGTACACTGTTCATAGTAGTCAGGCGAATATCGAATCCCCTTGCTCCACCATTCTTTTGAGAAGCGTGTGTCCAAAAACTTATCCAACAATAGCGGCGAAAATTTATATCGAAAGAAGCCGAACTATTATTTAGTTGAACCTCAAATACACTGTTTCCAGCTACATTAAGAAACTATGGTATATTTTTCAACCAAATTTTGTATACGTAATACATTAATAATATCTTGTTATACAAGAGCTATTTTTAAATATGTACTTTGTTCAAATGCCATATGATTTAAAAAATTATTAACATTATTATAGTTAAATTTAAAATAAAAATTATTTGATGTACTAGATCTTAAAAATATGATTACAAATATGTAAAAAAAATTGTTTACGTATTATTAGATGAAACAGATAGTTGTTTTGCCGGATACCGGATACAGAATATTCGGCCATCCTATAAACCAGATAGCCGAAAATCCGGCCGAACATTGATTGAAAAATGTTGAGAAAATAGGGTTAATTTAGCATAATTTGAATTTTGCTCTCTATCACGAGTAACAACACATTTCTCGAAAATACAAATCACAAATATACACATCTCGAATGTAAAAATATCGAAAATTACGATTAAAGATTTTTTTCTTCAAACGTCATAAAAGTACGTTGTTGTGTATTTGTATTCAACAAGCAGAAGTTCAATATTGTCGCCGCCGGCGTAAAAGTGTATCCTTGGCAACACATTTACGCCGGCGGCGGACAAAGTAAAATATTATGAAAAATAGTTAGGTTGTAATTCAATAATTTGACAGTTAAAAATGAAACAAATGTTTGAAGAAAAAATAGCATGTGTTATTCGGAGTAAATGTGACTTTGTATGCTTCGCATGTAATTGTCCGACTCGCTTCGCTCGTCGTTCAAAATTACATGCGCAGCACCCAAAGTATCACATTTACTCCTAATAACACAATATACTATTAATGAAAAATATCTGTATCTTTTAACAAAAAAATCCTAACTCACGCTCGACAAACTCGAATCGCAGTACTCAATTTTGATGAAAATTTTCTGCAGGTATTATTCCCATTCGACATTTGTATTTTAGAGATATGTACTTTCGGAATTTGTAATATCCTGGCGTTTCGAAAAATATATTTGCGAGTTTTATAACTCTCGATATTTGTAGCATATTCAATATTCGATATTTGTATTTTCCGTAGATGTAAAATTTCTACATTTGTACATTAAAGAAATCTATTTACATGGTTTGTATCTTCGTGAAATGTTTTTTCGAGAAGTGTATCAGTTCCCTTGTTAACTACGAGTACTGATTTTTTTTAAAGAAAATAATTATAATAATTAAACAAAGCTGATTTTATGAAATTTTAGTACTTTATTGAAAATCCGTTATCCGCCGGATATTAATCTACTATTCGGTATCCGGCCGAATAGTAAAATCTAGGTCGGATAGGCCGGATACGCGGTAGTTGCCGAATATCCGTTTCATCTCTATTTATTAGTTTACGAATGTAAGTGGATAAAAATTATTCTTTTTACTATGCAATACGCCATACAGATGGATCACTGGAGTAAAATTATAATATCGGAATAACAATACCGGGGTGTATATAGGTCACACAAATCCATCAGCTTCAAACCAATGCTTAGTTAGATATATATATTATACCTAGGAAAATAACACATTATTTAAGGTTTCTTACAATTATAGTTTTTCATAGCAAAACAGACTCATGTTACTTTAAAAGTTTTCATTGTGCAAACTGTTGTTACTTATCTAGATAAATTCATCAAGATAAATCATCTAGATTAAATAATTTTATCTATTATCTTATTTAGATAATTTTTTTCTTATTCATCTATTATTTTATCTAGATACATTTTTTGATTAGCATTATCTATTTTGGGAGTATAATATAGAATCTAGATGATATACGTTCTATAATAATAAACAATATAAATATTTTTCTATTTGCAATATTGCGGGAATTTAAGAGAAATGATTCTAGATCGTGGTTTGACAGTATGTGGCAGCTGAACTGGTAAACATCGAAAGTTGAAATATAATTTGAAAAAATAAATTATTTATCTATGCTAAAAAAATAATCTGCAATGCAGTCGAACATAAAAGGTTGTATTTCAACACGTATATAGGGTTTTATTGACTAGCCCTTTTACTTTTTTTCTACTAGTAAGCCATCTTGAAATGTTATTTTTCTAAATTTCCACATAACATAATATAAAAGCAAACGCTTTGCAATCTACATATTTGTTTGAAGTTTGAATAAGAAGTTTGTCAATATAATAGTTATTTACTTTACACATCTCTAAATGCAAAATTTATTAAAGAAATATTATTTGACAGTGATATTTGCTTTAAATTTTCTAAATTAAAATGCCAATCGAAGCAGTTACCCAGGTGTTGTGCGTTATTATTATTGTTATAAATAGAAAATTACTCACTAGTGACTTTCCCAAAATTATACCTATCAGTGGGTAATCTGTTACTTTTCTTGTTTAAAAGTCGCCATAGTTATAGAGCATTTATTGAAAGGTGTTGGATAATAGTATATTCTACAACAAGTAATGGAATGGTACATATTCCACGTGACCAAAAAGTTTGTAGCCCGAGCCAAAGGCGAGGGCTACGATTTGCGAGCGTGGGATAGGCCATTCCGTTACATGTTGTAGACCAGGGGTGGGCAACCTTTTTTATAACAGGGGCCAGAATAAGATTTACGTTTCGTACGCGGGCGGTAGTAGCTATAATTTTTTTATAAGTAGCTGCGTTACGACTTTCTATGTTATATGTGTTTAATTTAAACAAGACGAATTATATCGAAAATTACTCTTTATCTTTATGTTGGGTACTAACCTAATTTAAAAATTTTGTTTTTGAAAATATTTATTTCTTCTAAAGATCTCGCGGGCCGGATTGGAACTTTACGCGGGCCGGAGTTGGCCCGCGGGCCGGAGGTTGCCCACCGCTGTTGTAGACTATACTTTCTATAAAAAGGTTTTGGAAATTATACAAAAATACAAATATGAAACTGTCAAAAACGTCAAACTCAAATAAATCAAATTAAAACAAACAGACGTAACCATAGTAACTGAATCAAGATACTTCAAATGTCGCGCTAATAAGCGGTTCTGATTCGTCGAAAATATTCCATACGCCGCGTATGGAATGTTAGTGATTCCATAATAATTTTTAGTAGTGGAATGCCCACTTTCCAAAACAGTGTTATAGAAAAATATTTTCGATGTATTTATGAATACTTTCAATCTTATATATTTTTATAGAGTTGCAGATATTCCTGGAATATTACTATGTATAACATATAAAATATTTTATCCAAGTTTTTAAAGTACTAAAAATAAATTCCAGGTCTTCACGTAGTCCCTAATGGGTACTTAGATATTTTAATCTGTATTAAAAAGTAAGCGATTTGCTACCCTCATATTTTTAGGCCTGCAACTAACCCTTCTTAAAAAGGGTCAGCGCTATAATCGTAGGGCTGGCAAAAAGATTCTACATCAAGGTAGGCCGTAGTGCAGGTGCGGCGTAAGGAGGCAAAAACAAAAAGCAAGTCTGCCAAATATTTAATATCTTGTTTGCATAACAGTCAATATATGTAATATGTCCACATATTTGCTTTGATGTTGAATTTTGCATAATATGAAACTGGATCCGATTAACTGTAAAAAATAGTTTTTGTAACATTTAATATCTTTTTAATATATGCATACCTCAGCTCTTGTTCGTGTTATCTGAGTAGATAACTATTTAATTAAAACATAAAAGAAAAAAGAACGAAAGATAAATGGATGTATGGTAATAAATTTTTTAATATCTGGAATTATTAAGGCTTGAGGTAATAATAATGTTTTATTAGTTATACTGCTTCAGCAGTTTTAATTAAAACATACTACTTAATTTTTTATATTATAAAATTCATTATTTTAATTTATGGATTACTACACGCTTTCATAAGTAAAAACAAGAAATAAGTAAACTGTTTTTTTGCATAACAACAAATAAACAAATGTCTCAACGCATGACTTATCAAAAGTCATTAAAATTCATATTCCGTACCCGGAAAATTTTTCTTTTTATTTCAACTGGGAATTTCAGAAGTTTCCAGTTGGCAATTATAATTGTCAATTTCCATATAATCATAAACTTATTTTCACGTAATCAATTCAAGTATTAGAATTTTTCTATAGGTGCAAACAGAACGACGGAATGTATTATACTTCACAAAAACCCAGTTAATTCACGAACTATGTTACTTTAACAAAATTATAAAAAATAACTAGAGATAAAGGTTGAAAAGAAATAAACTCAGTATCTATATTGAGCATTTAATTTACTAATGCTCGAGTTATCAATCGTCTATTAATCAAATGTTAGCTATCAGTAACATAAATAATACATATTTATCTATATTTAACAGGAGGTTAACCATAACAGTCGATTGATAAACCTGCCCTTAGTGTACCTGTTATAATTTGGTTTGCCAATAATTCCGATTTTATAGTGTAACTCGAACAAAATGCAGGCAAATATATGAAACATGGAGGGTTGGAAATCGTACTCAATGTTAATCATTATGGCTTATAGATACGTTCGCTGAAATCGGCTGTAAGCGACTGCTTATTGATACCAATAATTTTTAAATTTAATTAATCTACTAGCAAACAGCAAATAACAATAATCAATTTGTGAATTAAATAATGGCGTTTGTAACCACCAGAGGCGTAGGAACCAAATGGAATGGTGGGGGGGGGGGGGTTTATAAACCATAATGAATATTAGATTAGTATAAATTTTTGACTTGTTTACAGTATTAGACTAATTACTTTAAAAGCAGATTAAAATGCAGAATTAAATTTTATTCATCAATTATTTGAAGCTTGTTTCACAAAAAATAATGATATTTTGCTATTTAAACGCATGTGGAATTCTATGAGTAATTTCGATCTTAAATAAGTAATAGGTGCGATTTGTCAGGTACACAGGTACAAGTTGTTAATACAATGGACTATGGACAGAGCGTTCGCCTCGCAAGCAGCAGTTCGCTAGTTCAAACTTCACTTATATCAACTTGCCACTAAAAGTACGAATTTGAGATGCACTGTGAACTATAGTGCCCTAGTACTGTTATTAGTCATTATTTTCTATGGTACAGATTTATAGAACACCAACAACTCAACAAGAATGGGAATATTAAATAATAATAATCATTTTATTCCATGAATCATAAATACATGATATTGGATGTGTCACAAAAAAGATACAGAAATAATGATACTGCGACAAATATAATTACTTAAGTAAGTAAATTACAACTTATTGACAGAATAATAACATTTTGAAATTAAATGGGGTAAATAGCTCGCGTCAAACTGTGGATCGTGACATCCTCAGTTCGAATCCCACAGTTGACAGTTGCCAATTTAAATTTACCCCGGTGTTTCCCCCATACTAACATCTTTCGGGGCTATGATTTGACGGCTGGTAACCCCACTTCGTACGTAAAAATATATCATTTACCGAGATCTTCGTAAGCAGAGTGCCACACCCATAATGGGTAAAAGGCGTGATTATATATTTATTTATTTTTGTATTTGAAATTAATTACAATTAAAAATTAAAAAGTGTTAATGGATTTTAGAAAATTTGCAACTTATTGTACAACTCCTACGTCTACGTAGGAAGTGTTTTTTTCGAACATAAATGTTTTATGTTTAATTAATACAAGATGTTCTTTATTGCGTGCATTATAAGAGTGATCATCAGTGCGTGTTCCAAAATCATAAATATTTTTTTTTGGCAAACAAGAGCATGTTATATATAAATATGCAGGGGAACGTTAATATATTTAATTCTATAAAT
The DNA here is from genome assembly GCA_963942605.1 of Poecilus cupreus. NCBI lineage: Eukaryota > Metazoa > Arthropoda > Insecta > Coleoptera > Carabidae > Poecilus > Poecilus cupreus. The sequence continues at coordinate 24,742,918 of OZ012718.1, forward strand.
GTGTCTCTACAACTATCACACCAATTTAGGCCAGACATGTAACGAATTGCACGGTTTTGTAATTTAAAATCTCTTTGAGCAGTGGATGATAATCCCCAGAATATTATTCCATAATTTACAACAGTATAAAACTTCACAAAATAATAATATATATGTAACGTACAAATTTGTTATGTCTTTGAGTCTTCTTCTGGTATAATATTGGACTAATTTTATTACAAACATGATCCACGATCCACGTGATGTTCACCTGACAGGGATTCTTCAAGGATAATACCTAATATCTTGGTACTTTTTACTTTACTATTTATTTTGACAAGTAAACTTTCATTGCTTTGTTTATTTTGTCTTTTATAGAATTTAATCGTATTACTTTTCTCAGAATTTAATATCAATTTATTTTCCTGTAACTAGTTATTAAGTATTACTAATGTGGAGTTTGTTTGTTGAACTGAACTAGCAGTAGATGAACTATAATTTAGTAAAGACAAATCATCGGCACTTCCATTATTAATACAATATTTTATGTCATTTACATATAACAGGAATAGTAAAGGACCTAAAACTGATCCCTTTGGTACACCAACATTGACATTACATCTATCAGATTTTACAGAGTTAATAACAACAATTTGTTTACGATCTTCAACAAGCCATAGCAAGCAAATACCACGCAGATCGTAATGTTCACACTTTTTCTAACAGTAATTTATGATCAACACAATCAAAAGCTTTTGACAGGTGCCAATAACAGATAAATTGTTATCTAACATTATCTAGATGTTGCTAATAAATTCTGCCAAAGCTGAAACGCAGTCTAAACCTTTCTGAAAGCCATGTTGTTCTTTAATAATTGTATTATGTTTATTTAGAAATGATTGTATTTTTCATGAACATAACTTTACCAAATATTTAGTATTAAATCTGTTCTTGTTTTAAGGCAATGATTGCGTAAAGCACATCAAACAGTGACCTCTTGTTTATGTAACCCAATCTCAATAATGGTTGTGGATTTTCTTCATCCCAACGCCAGCAATTTTGCCATTTCATAAAAAATGACCCACAACGCTGTATAAAATTTTCGAAATAAATTTGCACAATTTGCAATCGTATTTAACCAAACTGTGTTCAAAACAGCTGTCAAATTGGCTATCACTGAAAAAATCTCTTTTTCTACATCCGTTATATGTATGTGTACAATTTTATATATTTTATGAAATACATTTTATGCTATTGATTCGTTTATAACATTTTTCTTTCTTTTATTTAATGTTGTTAATAGTTATTTACATTACAAGCAAGGTAAAATAGTTTTTACTGCTGAATGGGGAAAATGACCGGCGAGCCGATCAGGCGAGCCTGTCACCTCCTTGAAGCAGTAAAAACAGTTACTTTGCGTGTATTGTACAACATTTTACTTGTATCTCTTTTGAAAATCAAAATAAAAATTAAAAATTATAACCAAGTCCCTGTCAGTTACACACAATTGTTCTGTCAAAAATTTATTTGAAATGATTTCGCATAAACCTTGTAAGCATTACTGTGGCAATGCGCAATGTTTACCTTGTTTACTAACTTGTAAAATATTTACAATGCAGTTGTCAATTAGTAACTTGTAAAGATTCATTTTCAAAGGCACTAGAGAGCTTGGGTAAGTGGTGTTTACAAGTGAGTAACAAGAAAATTATATTTTTTTCCATACGTTTAATAATTTCAAATAATACGGATTTAGTGTCGTAATACAGAATTTTACTTTTAAATTTTTGCACGTATAAATAATAGTTATTTGTATCACAAGGTTGGAAACTGCTATTTTGAGAGTGCGAGTTTATTTTGATAGGACGAGCCGTAGGCGAGTCCCACAAATACGAGCACTCGCAAAATAGTTTCCAACCGAGGGATACACAAGATTTTTCGCGCCAACATTTATGTAAGTTTTTTAAAAACATTTAATTTATTACTCATTTTCTTAATGACAGGGATTTTTTTATGTAGTTAACTTCACAATATTTGAATGTCAATTATGTTTATTTTCCAATATCATAACCAAAAATATCTGCATATTTTTATTTAGATTTTACACTGCAAATTCAATTATAATTACTTACAAATATGTTTAAAATCCAAAAGTATTCTGTTTTCTTGTATTGCGAATATTCATTTGTAGATATATTGCCATAATATTTTTAAGTCTATGTAATACTTTGACATTTCTAGCGTCAGAAGTTAGCTAAAACTAGTGAAGTGATGCCAACATATAACCATAAAAAGTTAGCAATTTTCGACAAAAACATGATTTCCGACCGCTTTGTGTCAATGTCGGACGGCGGCGTGAAAACAAATTTTGTTAATTATAGTTATCAAAAAAATTGAAGAGCGCAACATACATGTCACAAATTTACAAGTATTCCGGTTCTGATATAACCCCATGAATAATGAAGCAATATCATAAGTGCATCATAAAAAAATACTCTACTTGCACCTCCGCATCCTTCAGTGCTGAAAGATCCTTCAGTCGTAGGTAACCTGCATTTCGTGCGCCTGCACTCGCCGCACACTGCTCTACATACGCGCTGGGCTGGTTGCGACGGCGCGCCGGCATGTTATCTATATTTTAAACTTCATTAAAACGAATGCTGCCGTAATAAAGCATCCTAATGTACAGACACCGTAGAGTCGTTTTACGCGTGTATTTGCAGAAGTTTCGAGCGCCGGTGTCCGTTATCGCGGGTTTCTACACCTGACCCCCGAACCTACCAGACATTAAACTTCTTTATCGGTCGAGCGGTATCCGAGGCTTTTTGCTGCGGCCGTCGTGGCCACCGCGGCGCTGTGCAGTGTTTCTCAAAGTGTTAGTAATGGTTTATTGGTGATCAACTAACACTGGCGTACTGTAAAATATTTTGTTAAAATTTATCTACAGAAAAAGTTCCAAGATTTCCATAAATCATAAGAGGTATGCTAGTTCTATACCTAACAAGAAATATCTTCATCTAGAATTTAAAATGTATACGTTTGAATATAGTTTGACTTGAAAATTATTAAGAAATTATTTATAAGGAAATCTGAGATTTAGCTTATGAAATAATTGCCAAAAATTTGGGGCGAATGTCTTAAAGTTCGTAGTCCACCTATATTTGGAAAATAGCTAGAGATCACTTTTAAATTTATTTATTTAATTATATACTTTATTCAGTTAAATTCAACATCATTGTAACAAGAATGACAAAATTCGGCCAAATTTTGGAACATTCATACAATCAAATGATAATTCGAATTGGATTTGTAATAAGGATTCCTTAACTTGTGATTTTACAAATTATGTATTTTGGTATTTACATTTTTGCAATAGCTGCTCGGAAAAGACGCTTTCCTGTTCCTGTTTCTGTCCTAAGACAGAAATGGAGTGACCTAGTGGACAGAAAAACTTTTCGTTCCACAGACACAAGCATACATGTAAAGTTCCATAAAAAAGTGACAAAATGAATGTGAAAGAAATTCAGCGACCATATTTTCCGACTTGTGTGGTAGCATAGAATAAATTAATTGAATGGTTTGAAATAAAGTTTATACATTTGTGAATATTAAAATTTATAGAAATATTACATGAAAAGCATACTTTCAGGCGAAACTATCAAGTTTCTAAAATTACTGATGTTCTGTGCATTAGTAATTTGCGACTATGAAAGAAACACTTTTAAATACGAAAATGCACTTTATACTTTGTTCGGCGTACTTATATAATTTAATTTACCAAAATACATATTGAAAAAATATATGTAATTTTCATACAAGTTGAATTTAAAAAAAAGTTAAAATAAGAATAAACGCACCTTTATTAATAATTTTTTGTTTATTATTATCAAAAAGTAAAGATTGTAATATTTAGTGCAGGGTGCAGTACTTACAGTGGCGCACCTAGGAATTTGGATAGATGGTGCACTATAAGACAAATTTAAAATTATAGCATCCCAGTATTCAATTTTTTCAATTAATTTTATTTCAAATACAACTTTTTTTTCTGTAAATTCTAAAATAGTTATTTGTATATCAAGGCCGCAAAATCGCTCGATACGCTACAGGTATACACACTATTTTTTGTGGAACCGTAAAAAAATATGTAATTACAAATTTTAGACAGTTTTGTTGTAAATATGGGAAATATGGGAATGCCATTTGATAAACAAAATAATTAGTTTTGAAAATATAATGTCAAGTGTTTGTTTTTTTTACCCTATTTCGCGTCCATTGTTAATGGTAACGGCCGCAAAATAAGGTAGGAAACAATCATTTTGTATTTCGCGGCCGTTACCATAACAACAGCCGCGAAATTCAATTTCGCGGTCTGTATTGCGGCTGCGAAATGCTTATTTCGAGGCCGGTTGCACAAAATTATATTTATCATTATTTTATATCGTTATATAGCAAAAAAAAATCTCTATACATAAATGCCATGGCTTACTGTGACTTCCATATGAAAAATAAAAGTTGATATCAGTAGCTCTTAAATGTTTAAGATATAAAAAAAATTGAATACTTCTGCAAATTCACCATTTAAAAGTGTCATAAGAAAGTGCAAACCATAATCTTGTATTATTTCATATAATAAAGTTATAAGAAAAAAAATGCATATTTCGTTCAGTGTCTAGTGACCAATGTATTCAACTGGAAAACAAATTCATGTTCAAACTACCCTACTAATGACTGAGGCAACTTTTGTTTAATTTAACCAACCCCGTAGCTCTTACGGTTCTGGAGAATCCAATGCATTCGTACCTTAAATGAGATATACTGTATATATATACCGTGTGTCCCACGTAAATGTTGGCATAGGCAGTTAACATGTAAAATCAGTTTTTTGTAAATAAAAAATGTCCGGCAAAAAATTATGCATCCAAATTTTATATCACAATACAGCCAATATCTCTACATCTTATTTCATACAGATTACTTTATTTTGATACCCCAATTTAATTAAATTAATAATAATAATTCCTAATTTTCGCCTACTCTTTTTATTGCTACTGCCTGCAATTTGTTTTAAATATTTTAATCTGTCACTGTCAATTTCTGGCAATGGAAATTATTCAGCGTTCATTCCTGTGGTGTATTCAGATATTTGTCTTGCATTGCGCCCCCATAATACATTCTAATAATTTTTACACGGTTCTCGACATTTAATGTTTTCTTGATGACAGTGACAGATTCAAATATTTAAAACAAATTGCAAACATTATACGTCAGTAGCAATAAAAAGAGTAGGCGGAAAATTAGGAATTATTATTATTAATTTCATTAAATTGCGGTATCAAAATAAAGTAATCTGTATTAAATAAGATATAGGGATATTGGCAGTATTGTGATATAAAATTTGGGTGCATAATGTTTTGCCGGACACTTTTTATTTACAAAAAACTGATTTTACATGTTATTTGCCTATGCCAACATTTACGTGGGACACACGGTATATATATATATATATATATATATATATATATATATATATATATATATATATATATATATATATAGGTATTCTTTTTTTTATTTTATCGCTTACTCAATTGTCTGATCCATGAACCTTTATTTTAAGGGGGTTCATGAGCACTTTTACATAACCCCCCCCCACCCCTGGGTGCGCCACTGAATATTCTAAATTAAATTGAATTGTATGTTACAAATGCGGTTTGAGACAGATTTGTAAAAATGAGTCTTTGTCTTTGGGTATAGAATTTATTGGAATCTCCACAAGATGGTGCTTCGGGTAGCTTAATATCGTACAAAACTGTCATGAGATATGCGGGTACCTACAATTAGTATGTTTTTTTTTTAATATTATTTAGTGTTATTAGAACGAGTGAAATTAGTAATTTAAAATTACTATGAATAACGTACACGATGCCAAGGAAGTACGGGAAAGATTGGAAAACAGAAGCGCGAATAGAAAACGTAAAATAACAAAAAGAAAAATGTAACTCAGAATACTATAATTTTATTTCAACTGACTGCACTTCAAGGAACAAGAAGAAGAAAGTTAAATGCATAGGTCATTTGATTAATATAATTTGTCATTTACATTAAGTGAAATATTAACAATAGAAAGCTTCCCACGGTATCTTCTGACTTTGGTTCCATCTGAAATATATCTACACTGATAAAAATGTTTTCTTGGAACAAACAGATTCTTCTGAATTGAAGAGAAAAATTGATTTAAACAGTGCCAATCCGATTTCGCTTTGATTAAAAACTTTTGTAGGTTTAATAAATATTCTCGTATGAAAATTAATTTAGTTTTGAAGGAATATATGAAAGTATTCAGCTGAGACTCATTATGGGGACGAAGTTGTTTGAATAAGAGTAGTTTTAATTCAAAATGATATCGTTTTAAATACAAACGTTTGGTTTAAAATGACTTCTTTTTCATTATTTTTTAAAACAAAATACAAAATATATAATTTTTTTTCAATGCAGAAAAAAGACGATAAATAAAATTTATATCCAAAATTAAATGTATTATTAATTGAACCTAATCATTTTGAAACAAATAATTTTATTAACGAACGCATACAAAGAAAAAATTTTTTCTTGAAACAAGAATTTATTTTTATGAGTATTTAGTTCTGTTTAGATGAAAAATGTGACCGAGAAAACATATTTAATAACACAACTAGTTAACCAGTAAAATTTTTTTTTCTGTTTTATTTAAAGAAACGGGTTAAATTTAGTTTTTCTATATTATCTAGAAACCTATGAAAATTTATTGTTTCTTCAGTAGGTATCTCAAAAACAAATGCTTGCCACTAATTGCTAGTGTAATGTCTATGCTTTAATTACTTTGTCCAGTATATCTTATTAAATATGTAGATCGACGGACCGATAATCGTTTCAGTCAGGAATGTACGTTGATTCCGCCAACACCAACCGACTTACAAAACTAATGGCGTTAACGTCTACTTATGCTTGATTAATTGTATATACGGAGGTGTAAAAGTTTAGTTTGAAACAATCAAAAAATAATCTGATGACACAGAACCTTTAACTTAAATAATATTTTAAACATAAAATAGAAAAAAAGTTTCAAATTTAAATTGTAGCTAAATTTTACATCTTTGTTTATTATTACAAAGTTAGCTCTAATTTAATTATTCAATGACATATACTTAAAATACCTTATAGGTCAAGATTCGACTGTAAAATAATGGTCTTCATTTGTTAGAAATATAAAAATTATTGTAAAGAACGTGAAATATACCTACTAAAGTACCACTAAACGTTTTGGCAGCGTACCTAAAGTTGGAGGATTTTGTTACAACATATTTTGATTAGGCCTACTTTTAATACACATGTGCGCTCATTTGTAAGCAGATTTAAACTTTGTAGTACGAAAAGTTTGGATAGCAAATATTATAAAAACCGCTGGCTGCCTGACCAAATCCTGAAAATTTTTATAATTCAATTTTCTATTCATCTGTACTAAATAAAAATTGATCATATGAAAGGCAGCCTGTATTAAAGATTTCGGGACACGGCTGTTTGGATAGCCGCATGTGACAAAGAAAGACCGCACTGATCACTAAGAAAAAGAAGCAAAAAGAGACACTTAAAATCTTCTACTGTCTTCGACGCTCGTCTGGATCTTTGTACCTATTTCAGATTTCAATGTCTAAAAAATAATTCATTAGAACATTTTCTTATGTAGTGTAAGTGACAAAATGAAGCTGTGTCTTTTTTCCAAATTCCAAAAATGTGAATTTTAATGAACAGAGTTTTCAACAATGTTTGCTTGCGATAGCTTTTCGTCAGAGCATCAAATACAATGATATTGTATTAACACGTTAGTCATTGGGAATACCATGGTTTTCATTTAAAAACAGTATTAAGGTACGATACAAGCAAGAGTTTGAGGATTTCTGAGTTGCAGCAATCGTAAGTAATAATAATAATATAAATTTTAGCTGATTGGCATTAAAGGTGACATTTTACGGACTGCTAACAGTCTGTTAAGCATCACTTTCATGCCTAGGTTGGTAAATTATTTTACACAGCAACCGCTCTACAAACGCATAGTAACTGTCAACAAATACATAGCAACCGTTCAACAAATATATGGCAACGTAATTTCACAGCGATAACCTTTAAAATATGTATATAAAATAATCACTTATTTATTATTAATTTTAAATCGGCAAATAATTACGTGTTTAACTCGCAACCAAACACAAATTTAGAGCGGAATTATTCATTGCCTCTACTGTATATCTGATATTTGGGTGCCTAGTTTAACAAATAACTATTATTTGCTTAAAAAATTTTCAGAAAAGCCTAGAAGTGAGTGTACCAATGTATTTGTATTTCAGTGCCTGGAATCGCTTTTATTTGAAGCAGTCCTCAAATGCCTCAAATTTGAGAAGCACTGCATTAGTGTTTTGTCAGTCTGTTGCGCCCCCTCCCCCGCAATCAATAATGCTTTGCGCACTTTGCGTATAGGGATGAACCCGAATGGTAGTTTCTCTCCACAAATTACTGATATATTAATTATCCTGATTTAGCGCCCGTTTTCGAGATTAAACTAATTAACTTGGCCAAGTTGGTAGTTAGTGTGCGGTAAATATTCTACTTACGTACACTACGCGCTGTAAAGTTTTTGCCGCTGCTTGGTTCCTATGCTAATTCAAAATGATGCAAAAACTGCCCCAGTGAAATATTCATTTAAATTTGTCATAAAATAAATTATCTTTATTTGTGGGTCTTGCTGGCTTGCCAAGGGTCGTGTGTTTATTTTATTATCGGTTTTTTTAACGAGGACAGATGGCAGAGCGGTAATAACGCTGTATCAAGCGGTTTTAAATGGTTTGCACTGCTGGGAGATTTTAATTTCGATAACACGGGTTAATTGTTATTTTTATACACATTTAACAGTTCAAGATAAATTGATAAACTTTATTCTTCAGTTAGTTTCTAAAAATTTTAACAGATTTTAATGAAACGTTGCTAAAATTATTTCATTTAAATTTGTTGTAGTTTATATGTCTAGTAATAATATTTCTGTATCATGTTTAATTTTTTAGACATTCGATGGAAAAAATGTTTTCTTTTGTTATTGTTACATACAATAAATAATGAAATTGTTGTGGGAGAAGGGACACGAACAAGGAAGAAACTTATTATTATTATTAATTAATTATAAGTTTCATATCAATCCGATGAACTGTGTTGAATGTATTTATAATTGCAAAACCGGAAGTATACTTGACACAAAAAAAAACAATAAATCCAATTTATTTCAAAGATGAAATCAGCTGCATTTTAGGAAAAAATATTTAGTAGAAAACGCACGTCATCAACAACATAACAGAAGGATTAATATGGAGAGGATGTTGGTTCAATTAAATTGTTTAAATCTACATTTTGTTCTCGGAAATGATGTAGACTTGTTCACATTAAAAACATTTATAATGAAGGCAACAATAATAGTAAATAGTAATTCATCACCCTTAATTTTGACATGTTTTTGGATATAGCGTAACAATATAACAGTAACATTGCATCCCTCGGAGATGTCGTCTGTTTTTCGAAGGATAACTCTGATCTTTTGCGGCGTTTCAAAGCATATTTAAGAGCTACAATGATGCAGAAGCAGGGCCGGATTAACAGTATGAGGGGCCCTAAGCACAAACATATTTTGTGGCCCTCTACTTACCCCCCCCCTCCCGTTTCAAAAAAGTTAGTTTTTTTTTCATGTAATAAAGTAATCTCGTTTGTAAATAATTTATAATTGTATATATCATTGTTTGGATACCAGCCACGACACTACACTTAGAAGATGAAGTGTGTTAAAGGCGCGAATTTTTCGCCTTTAATACAAAATCAACTAATTCTTGACGACCTTTAGAAATGACCAACAGTTAGTCATACGCAAACATATATTTCGGTAGTTTCCTCACTTCGTTATTTTTTACCCAGAAAAATTTTCATTATTAGTTTTTAATTTGTATTTTTTTTTTACAATTTCCGCGGGGCCCCCAATGTGTCGGGGCCCTAAGCTATAGCTTAGTCAGCTTATGCTATAATCCAGCACTGTGCAGAAGCGTTTAAATTTCGACATTGTGAATGTACATTTCAAAATAAAAAATGTCATTATTATTAATTATATATATTGTTGTTTTGAAAACCGTCTTAATATTGTATCTTTTTGAAATTCGGTTTATCTCCTCTGATATAAGGAATTTCTAGAACGGAATTATTATTATTAAATTCACAGCGTATAATGTATCTTAAGGAAGAGGAGTCAAAGGAGTAATTTTGATGTGGTGTAAATTTGTTTAAGACTACAGAAATCAAATTAACAAATAGTATAACACAATGATAAATAATCCCCTTTCAAATATACTTTATTATGACAATTAATAAAATCATAATCAAATCATGTATTCATTAATAGAATTCTCAGCCTCAGTTCTGAATGTCTCAACAATGTACACATTTCAGCAAGTAATAAAAACCTCAAACATTAAAAACTGAATCCTGTAGTAGCAAAAGTAGCGACGGCGTGTCTATAAACCAACAACCCTTCCGAGGCAAATTGCATTATAACGCGCGGTGAAAAGGTAAAAACACATCTTTGTCGATTTGCAGCGCTGGGAGTCCCCTCTCGTGGCGGGTAATTGAATCAACGGTGTGTCGCGTCGCGGTGCCACCAGAGGCGCCACGTGTGTTTGCGTTGTCACTTAGCGGCGTAACGAGCTGCATTGTGCGAAGAAGAACAGGAGCCGCAGGTGCACATGAGGAATATAACTGGAAGATACTTTGCTAACACACCTCTACGTTTCTCTGTCCAGACTTATAGCTGTTATGGTTTTTTGTGACATGATAGAGTTATAGTTTTTCTCCTAAACGGTTTATGTTTCTTGTAAAGAAGTCAAGGTGTTTTTGTGTTTCTTGCAGGAAAAGACGATAACTGGATTGATGTACACTTTAATGTTGCTGTTTCAAATATAGATAACTTTTCACTTCATATTCTCGACAAAGATTTTTATTAAAAACAAATACCTAATTATTTTTTTACACTTCCGGGTTTAAATGCCCTAATTTATTCTTCTTTCTCGTGGACTGAAGTGTCACATTTAATGTCGAAGGGATTGTATTTCGAAAAAAATTATCTAAATAAAATAACTGTAGATTGTGTTATTAGGAATAAATGTGATACTTTGTCACCCTAAGTCACATTTACTCCGAATAACACAAGCTATTTTTTTTTTTCAAATTATAGAAAATAGAGTTATATATCATTAAAAAATGCTCAAAACTTCAAAAAAATATTCTGCCTTGTCCCGCATTTCCAGTTGCCCTAGATATGTTATTTTGTGATTTTTGTTTATTTGTTTTATTTTTAACTGTTAAATATTTAAATTACAATCTAGCTATTTTTCATGTTCGCCGCTGGAGGGTTGCCAAAGAGACACTTTTACGCCGGCGGCGACAATATTGAACTTCTGCTTTTTGACAACAAATACATAATAAACATACTTTTATGACGTTTGAACGAAAAAATTTAATCTAGATGATTTATTTAGATAAGCAACAACACTGGTAAGCATGTCCTAAAAGTTTATTGGTTGAAATACGAGGAGGATTTTAACTAGTGTTTCTGTCAACTTTTACTAACGAGAATTATGTAACTGTGATGTTTACCGCATATAATCTCCCGTTAATTTTTTTTTTTTATATAAAATAGAAAAATAATTTGCACAGACAAATTGTAGGTAATACAACTCTGCATCTTGTTTATTATAACAAAATTAAATCTTATATAATTGTTTGATAGACTTTCAAATAAACTAGCACTTCCGGAAATATGAATTTCTATGAAAGTCACTATTTAAAAGAAGTAATTTTTATGAAATTAAATGTTTGAAAAGGCGTAGTAAATTCTTTCAAGTTAAACTTCTATTTCAATAGTGCTGTTGATTTTCGAAATAAATGAATTCGAAAATTCATTTGAAAATAAATTCGAAGTTCCGAATTTGCAGTGAAATTCGAAGTTCGAATTTCTAATTTTTATATAGAGGCTGTAACACGAAAAGCGGGCCATAGGCGTTTAACATGGGAAAATAGTTTTTTCGTGCGCATTGCTTCCCAAATTATTGAAGATAAAAATGCTTCAAATAAATGTTGCTTAAAATTCTGCTTGTATATCAGTAACAACATACATGTACTATATGGGTTTTAACTACAGCATTTCATGTTACACCCGGTATATATAAACCAGATTTTTTTGCAGAAATAATTACTTAGTAGTAATTACATAAAACTAACCAAACTAGCAAACATTACACACAAAATTGAAAATAGTATAATAATTTCTAATATTTATATTAACAGAAGTGTTGAAATTATAAAATTCAATTCAAGGGATGTGCCATCTACCGATTTTTATTTTTACTCAACTTCAATGAAATGTTGAGTTGTATTCAGTTTTCCAATTCTAAAATTCCTACCATTTATGACTTCTAAATAAAAAATTCGAAATTTGAAATTCGTGAAATTTTTTATTTTAAATTCGTTGGAAAACGAAATTTGAAAATTTGAAAAAATACGTAATTTTTAGAATTCGAAATTCGAATTCGTTCATAGTATATTTTTCGAATTTCATTAACAGCACTATATTTCAACCGTACTCTGGGACATACAGTATAATGAATAAACACTATATTACTCGTATGTTCGATATACAGCACGTCAACAACAGAAAGTTTTATTTGTTTGTTCAGCAACGTATTTGCAATTTATTAGAATTCTTTTCGTAATTTATGGAAACTTGGTGCATTGCAATACACGTCACTGCTAATGGCACCTGACACACTGCCAGCATTACACATGATGCGTATAATTACCTGCTCTCAGTTCACCGTTATTTAACTAATTTCACTAGGAAAATTACTATCAACTTCTGCAGTTGACTCTTACTCTTCTAGTTTATCAGACGACCTAAAGGAAAATAACGTGCTCTTTCCTGTGCTACTTAACATGCAATAACTTAATATTGATTCTGCATTCTAAGTTTTAGTTCAAGGCGGAAATGAAATGAAATTTGCATTTTTTTAATATCTGATGATTAAGTGAGAATTGTAACTGCAGCACGTGCTGAAAAGGTCAGCGAGATAATTGAATTAATTTTAAATGCGCTAAAGGCAAAAATGATTTGTATGCATTTTAGTGCTCATATATTCCAAAATAATTTAATTACTGATAAAATAATAATATACTGTGGAATATTTAAAAATATATCCACAGACATAATTAACCCTTAATTTAACTATTAATTGTTCCAAAACTTAGATACAAAGAGAATTTAATTAGTTAGTTTATTTTACATCAGTATTATTGAATTATAAGGTTTCAATTTAAATAAATTAAATATTAGATATTAATATCTACAAGCATCCTTATCCAGCAAGAAAATTTATTTTGAAAATGAACAGTTATTGGAATTGTATTCTATAATAACTGTTTCATACAATTTTGCTTCTTTTGGCTTCTTCCACTTACATCATTCTTTTATAAAAATTGTTTAGAACTTTAATTAAGGAAATTTATTGGTAGAATAATTATGATTCAGACTTCGCATAGCGATTTGTGATTAGTTAATTTGTTTTATCATTAATTTTGTCTGTTGTTTAGATTTTGTATATTTAATGCAGTTATACCATTCTTTACCTATAATATGTCATCAAAAATGCTTAAGTACATTCTACACTCCAGTACATTCTATTATCAATAAACGTGCGAGAATATATAATTACTAGCTTATACCCGGCATGCGCTGCAATCCCACTCAAAGAAAGAAAACGATTGTGTTTTAATTCTGTTGATTGAAGTGCGAAGTAAACTCGTCACTTCGTTCCTCGCTTCCATATCAATATAGCGAAGCAAACTCGTCACTTCGTTCAGCTTAATATTGAGGTTTCCTCAGCTCTAAAATTTTTTCTGCTATCAAATATATTTAGTTGAGCCATCACTTGTGGTCAGCAAGTAGAACAATATGGATTAGCAAATGGTATCATATTCGTCAGCTCTAAAGTTATTTCTATAGTATATAGGAATATTACTAACAAATAGACAAATCGTAAATCCGTTCTTATAAAATTTTGCCAAGCTGTTAAATTAATTTGTTAGTTCTGCGCTGCGAACGCGCCCCTCGGCGCTCACCCTTTATTCTAACAACCCTATCTTTTCGGGTCTCAATCTCGCGGTATCTAGCTACATACCAGGTTTTTCATACTTCCAGGTCATTCATACCGCATACCGCATTAAAATACAGCACTTCTATGAAATATAAAATAGCTCATTTTTATTTGTCAGCTGCAAACGCATAAATATTGTAGCTTATGGGTATAATTTTGTTGCTGATCAATTTTATAATCTTGCTCACAAAGCAATAATTTTTTCCATTACTGTTTAATTTTGAATACGCATAAATATTATAGTGGCTTAAATGTGTTTACCAGATATTTTTTCTCAGTCAATAGCTGTTTTTTTTTTGTTTGCTAATAACACAATTTTATAAATCGGCTCTCTATGTGAACTGGTTGATTTTGCTTTAAAATGAAAGGAAATCAAACACACAATGCCCCTGATTTATATTTCCGGTCAGGATTTTTTTTTTACAATTATAGGTTTTTTCCAGTTTTTTGCCCTAATTTTGTTTCAGATGATCAATAAAAGTTTTGGCCAGCTTACAGACACTTGAGAGGTAGCTCTTAAATAAAAAAAAAAAAATAAAAAAAAATAGTAGAAATGTAGCGGCACGAAAAAGTTATTTTTATAGCCCTGTTTTTAGAAAAACAAGTTTTTTGTAATTTTTTGAATTTTTTCGGCAAAAACTGGGTTTTACTCGAAAGTGAAGGTGAAATAACAACGACTAATGTATGTTGAACACAAATGTATCGTGTATTAAACACAAATACTCGTAAATACTAATTAATACACTGGCGAAAAAAAAACCTTTTTTTATAAAATTTTGTCGATTTTCTAAGTTGCGTAACTTCGCTAATTTTCATCGTAGGAGATTAATCTAAACCTTGCTCTTTAAAATTACGTTTTAATATTTATCATTGTTTACGCGAGAGTTACCACCCAAAACATAAAGGTATGTTTTTGAATGTCAAACTTGTGTTTTCCAAAAAATAGGGATATAAAAATGAATATTTCGTTGCGTAACATATCTATTTAATTTTTTTTAGTATAAGGGATATCTGTCTAGCGTGTAAGCTGGACAAAGTTTCTATTGATCATCTGGAACAAAATTATATCAAAAAAACTGTAAAAAAGCCTAGAATCGTAAAAAATCCAAATCGTGCCGTAACAACAAATCAAGGACATTATATCTTTGATTTCCCTTCATTTTGAAGAAAATTGAACCAGTTGTACATACAGAGAGCAGAGTTACAAAAAAAAAGTAAAAATTTGTTGTAATGTGTAATAATTAAATGGCGAAACATTTAATTACTTCTCGTATTCTTTTTGCATGTAACAGATATTACTCATTCGAATGATTTACATCATGAGCGAACTCTTCTGTATATAGAATAAATTAATATAATTGTTATGTGTCTACAGTCAACTTGCCCTTCACATGTTTTCTGTTTTGCTGTTATGACCCAAAACTAAATAAAGATATTTCATTGGTCTTTCTTCTCTTGTTCTAGAGTTCTTTCGTCTAGGAATTCACATTCATCCATCCATCTACCCATATATGTAAACATCTCTGAAAGAATGGTAAAACAGATTTATAGGACTTGAACACACTGATTATTTTACAAGATTCCTATTCTACTATGTAGAAGAAAGTATAAAGTTATTAGCAATAATTAACATAGTAAAATTTTCACTTTTCTGTATACAATATACCTAATAAAAACACACATTGTATTATCTACTAAATAAATATATCAGCACGCCATTAACCAGTCGTGAAATCGTAGAGTGCGTACACGATAACTTCAAGCTTCCAAGTCTAATCGTCCGGTGCGCGGCAAGAGGAAAGAGAGTAATTCATAGGCTCGTCAGATTTCATAAAACTGGGGGCTAATTACATTAGTCGCTATCAGATGTTGCCAAACGATTTTTGCAAATTTTTCATTAATAGGTAGTGACAAAATCGAAAGAGTTATTTTCAAAAGGTTCTTTTAACTTTCCTAGTCTGAATTTTTTTTGCAAGACAGAAGCCCTTGGTGTTCGGACTAATATTGTCAGGCCACTGGACAATTTGATGAAGTTAACGTGCACGCACTCTACCGCACAAAGATGATAGTAGAACTTTAGGGGTAAAGTTGAAATAGCAACTGTTGGCTGTGGGATTCGAAGAGAGGTACTCACGGTCCAGAGTCTTACTAGTTACCACGGAGCTATTTACTCCAATATCGTACTAAAATTTCAAATTTTATCTAACTCAGTGGAAATCGAAGTTCTATAGTAACATGGGCGTAGACTTAAAATCTTGACGGTTGCATGGGGCTAAATGGAGCAATGAAAAAAGTATAGCCCAACCACAAATGTATTCGTACCACTTGAAAAATATGCTATACATAATCAAACATATTTGGTCATATATGTATGTATTGCGTTGAACTGATAATTCTCTGAAAGATATTTACAATATTTTGCGTCTTAATGGCATTACAATACTTTTTTGTAAATCTACATCAACGCTCTTCCACGGAGCATAATGAAAATATTTTTCAACGATATCATTATTAATATTGAATGTATAATAATTAAATTTGTTTTTATGTAAATGCGAATGTATCTGTTTATCCAGCACCTCTCAATAAATGCTCTATAACTATGACGATTTTTAACAAGAAAAGTAACAGATTACACACTAGTAGGTATAATTTTGAGAAAAGTCACTATAGTGAGTAGTTTTTTATTTATAACAACAATAGTAACCCACAAAACCTTGGTAACCACTTCGATTGATATTTTAATTTAGAAAATAATTATATTTCTTTAATAAATTTTGCATTTATTAGGAAGTGTTGGATAAAACGTTATACTTCACACGTGGGTAAAGTGGAATTACCCACTCGATAAAATTATCACACTCAGCCTTCGGCTTCGTGTGCTAAAATTTCTCTCGTGGGTAATTCCTTACTTTGCCCACTTGTAACGTAAATAACTATTATTTAACGCTGGTTATTTATTCCTGAATAATATATTGTTATATTGTGAACTTCCTTATTAAAAAATTTATTATGATTCAGTACACTCTGAAAATAGCTTATACAAATACAGCGACCACAGTAGTGTGAAAATAAATAATTATACTTGATTATAGCAAATTTTTCAGATAATACGAATATAATTGTGGTTGGGCTCATATTAGGGAATGATTCTATTTTGACAATGTAGGGAACTAGTTATTTCCACCCGTAAACTTACTCCAAATACAATTTTTTTAAATGTTCTCGTGCCTTCTAGAGCTTTCAGACTCAGGCTCAAAATTTGCATGTAGTTTAAATGATAAAATTGCATCTCTGGACATTTTATTGTATAAATTTATCTATGTTACAAATACGCTATCATAACACCACGAATTAAGTCATTTCTATGAAAATTCCCGCGCCAATATGAAAATTATAATTTTTAATATCGAGATTTCATATTTTCAATACACACACTTGGTTTGTCCACAAATTTATTTATTATTCGAAAGGACGAAACGTACGTAACAATCGAATAATAAATAAATTTGTGGACAAACCAAGTGTGCGTATTTTATTATTTTTATAGATTCATCATGTTCCACCAAGTACCAACTACAAACACTGTCAAATATTTCATATTTTCATTCAAATATGATGAATTTTGGCCTCTAAAAGACGATATATACTGAACATTTTTGAAATAACATCATTCTATTTCAGGTAATGTTTTGCTAATAGTAGTGCTGAATTAAATTGTATTTTTTATTTAACAAGTTCTATATTTTCAAATAACAATAACTGGGTTTAAGTTCTGTAAATATTTATAAAGTCAGTTGTTATTTGTTATACTATGAGTTCTGAAAGCTTTTTTCAATATTTTCTATATTTTCGTTGTCGGTGGTAATTTTATATGTTTGCCTTCAAAGTAATTCATTGGGGGCACGTGCCCCAATGCTCCTTATAACTCTACGCCTATGTGTAGGAATGAATGAATTAAACAGTATGCCTCTGACAAAAGTGAAATATATCGTAGAGATAAAATTTTAATTTTATTGATTATTTGTTAATCATGGTAAGGGGAAAAATACTTTATATTGAAAAAGAAATTTATATAAACGATAATAAGGAAATCTTAAGAGTAATATAATGTGGTATGCGGAATTTCTCATTAAAGGAAAATTTTTAGAAAACATAATTTTTAGTGCCTATAAGGCATAAATAATAATTTATATGCACGTGGGCAGATTTTAATTAAAAAAATGACAATACTAAAATCACCAGTCGTTAAAACATGTCCCTTTCCAAACCAAACAGTAACAATAAAAACAAACCACGCTTCGACCTCAACAATTCCAAAAATTCAAGTTTCACCCTTCATTTGAATTGCGCATATCGATCTTAATTTCGCTTCCGACATAACTAGCATCTGCCATGGGGGTGCTTCGCCCCATCCCTCGTTCGCCAGTTTTTCCGCGGCAAGTTTTATTTAATTAAAAGTTGAGTCGCGCTACTTTTGAATTCCCGTCACCGCTGCGCGTGGCCGTGGTCCGTGTTTTTGTGGACGGCCCCGTGTTTTTGTTGAAATCAATTAGCGAAATGAGGATATTAATTTGTCGGAGAAGTTGACGGCACCTTGAGAAGTTTGGTTCGCGCTGTAAACGATTCTTGGTTCACGGACTGTGAGGTTTGATGGCTGAAAGCTGCGATGAATTTTGATTAATGCTGTGTGATTGAGAGGATTTAAAAGCTGAGAATATATTTTACGAATCGGATGATGTCTTCACAGGAGAATAGTTTTAATATCGGAAGTTTTGTTTATCTATATTCATAGGGACATGTCAATCATGTCATTAGTACAGTAACATTTAAAGTGAATGAGAGCAATATATTAAAGCTTATTTTATACATAGGGATATACAGTAACGAAAAATATTAATTGTCCTAAATATAATCTAATTTAATAAGTATTAAAGTATGTAAAATAAATTTCTTATTTGTAAAAATTTGGAATGTTAATTTCATTATAATTTATTATTATTACAAATCCATGAAAATTTTCCCTAGGTTCACTACTAAAAAGAAAAAAATCTGATATGGCCAGCACATAACCTCCCGCCCAATAATACTCTTAAACGATACATAATAGTATTTGATGATACAGAAACATACCTTCTTATTTGTTTATTTTCTATTTATATTTGTATAATTTTTTGATATATATTTCACTAAGAAAACAGCTTCACAATCAAAATGACATGTGTCACAATTCGAAAAAAATTGAAAATTTTTAAGTGTTTCCATGGTGTACAAGGACTGCAAGATTTGTGAAATATAATTTCTTTATATTTTATTATCTCTAAAATCTAATGAAAATTAATAAAATTAGTGTAATCAAAAAACATGTAAAATTTAATATTCTACAACTTTCAAAATACTGCTACTTCCGGTTTACCAATTTTATCCAAAATCTAATCAACTCTTCATTTAAATATAAGAACTAAAAATTTACAAAATTGTATTTTTTGGTATCATAGTATTTGAGTTTTGCGAGACGAAAAAATTGCCACAGACTACACACACACATACATACATACATACATACAGACATCATCGCGAAAATAGTAAAATCGTACTGTAGGGACCCTAAAACGTGCTTATTCATTGAAAACTCACTACCCAATTTCTTGACTAAAAACAATACCTCCCTTACCTAGAGGTAGGCAGGAGGTAAAAAAGGGCAATTGCTGTCAATCACTTTAACTCTAGTAAAGGTAATATTCATATATATGATAGATATACTGATAAAAAAATAACTACCGGTATCTAATTTCTAATTGAATATTTTTTTTAGTTCTTTTTTTTGACATGTAGATATTAGTATTTACTTTAACTTACAAGGATGTATTGGAAAAACAATATCGCAATTTTGCCCGAAATATATGTTTATCCAACACCTCTCAATAAATGCTATATTACTATGGCGATTTTAAACAAGCAAAGTAACAGATTATCCACTAGTGGGTATAATTTTGAGGAAAGCCACTAGTGAGTATTTTTTTATTTATAACAATAGTAATAACACACAACACCTTGGTAACTACTTCGATTGACATTTTAATTTAAAAATTTAAAGCATATGTCACTGTCAAATAATATTTCTTTAATACATTTTTCATTTATTAAGAAGTGTTGGATAAAACGTTATACTTCACACGTGGGCAAATTGGAATTACCCACTCGATAAAATTATCTCACTCAGCCTTCGGCTTCGTGAGCTAAGATTTCTCTCGTGGGTAATTCCTTACTTTGGCTACTTGTAAAGTAAATAACTATTATCCAACACCTCTCAATAAATGCTTTATAACTATGGCGATTTTAAACAAGCAAAGTAACAGATTATCCACTAGTGGGTATAATTTTGAGGAAAGCCACTAGTGATTATTTTTTTATTTATAACAATAATAATAACACACAACACCTTGGTAACTACTTCGATTGACATTTTTATTTAAAAATTTAAAGCATATGTCACTGTCAAATAATATATCTTTAATAAATTTTTCATTTATTAAGAAGTGTTGGATAAAACGTTATACTTCACACGTGGGCAAAGTGGAATTACCCACTCGATAAAATTATCTCACTTAGCCTTCGGCTTCGTGTGCTAAAATTTCTCTCGTGGGTAATTCCTTACTTTGCCCACTTGTAAAGTAAATAACTATTTTAGGTCCTCTGATTCCGTTCTGGACATTTCCTCAGTGCTGCCTATGTGTGTAGAAGGCTGAAGGATGCATGGATGTGGCTGTTTATGTTCTAATTTATAAACGCGAAAAGGAAGAAAAACGAATTTTCATAATTCTGATATTAATTACAATGCAAGGAATTGAGTTGATTTTGCTTACAATTGCAAAACAAGAAATTGAAGTTTACTGAGCACACAAAACAAATAATATAATTTCTTTGGAATATAGAATCAGCATGATAAAGGTCTATTCACACATATCAGTGACGTGTCAGTGCCGTGTCAGTTCAGTGTCTGTGTCAGTGAAAAATAAAATATCGTTGCATATAGTTTAGCTTAAACTGTTCACACAAGCCCGACACAGTGCCGTATTTTTGCGTTCAGTTCAGTGCAGTATCCGCTTCGTGAAATTATATATCGTTGCCAACGATATTTTTACTATTTCACTGACGTATTGTACGCAGTCGTGCAGCTTACTTGTTAATTTTTTGTGAATAAAATGATTAATTTTGTGTCTGTAAGCTAAAATAATTACTGACAACTGATGAAACTGTACGGATATGTGTGAATAGTAGCCACTGATATATCACTGATGTTACTGAGACTGAACTGATACGGCACTGACACGGTACTGATATGTGTGAATAGACCTTTAATTTTCTAATAGAAGATATTTGTAATAATAATTGAGATTTTCTCAAATCTGCTACTAATTTGAAGAAAATTTTAATCATATATTTAATAATATACAGGGTGTTAGGAAATGATTTGGCCAAACTTTAAGGATAGTTTTATAATGAAAGATGCAACAAAAATTCGTCAGTCATTTTTCGATTTTCTCAATTTTTTTTCACGTAATATTTACTACAAATTCTAAGAACTGCTGAAATAATTCCTTTGTCATTGTACAAACTGCACTTTGATACAAAATAATTGTTTCTTAGCAACTACGAACAATCTGTGACATTTTAACATTGTCATTTTGACAACTTAATTGTGTAAAATGCATCAATTTTCAATTAAAGAATAAGTAGACATGAACTTTATTTATAGTGAGAGCCACGGCAATGCTCGAAATACAGTCCGAAGATATATTGAACGTTATCCACACCGCAGGGTCGTATGTCATTTCGAATTTATTCCTTATTATTATTATGTTGCATTATTCTACACTTTTTCCGCGATGTGGTGGCCGCTAAGTCATTAGTTTCCGAACTAATAATTAACAGTTGTATGTATAGCATGTCTTTGTCACATTCACGCTTATTCAATCGTTGGTTATTTTAACGTCTGTCTAATATGTCCATCTATTTTCCACTACTTGAAAAGAAACATAGATGATCACTTCACGGATGGAAATGTCAAACTTTCTGTCATTTCAGTATTAATTTTAGGTTATATTTTGAACGAAACTACAGTTTCATATTTAAAAGTAATAATAATAAGTATAAATAATAATAAAATTTTCAAAAAGAAATCATAAGAAAATACCTACAGTATCGTAAACCACAGAAGAGTATTATATTATTATTACCTCAAACCACCTCGATATCGAACTGTCAAACTCAAACATCAAAACAATGTTAGATCGTTGATTCTAAAACAATGGTCTTCCTTTAAAATTATTAAATTAATTCATTATCATAAGTATTCAATGTTAAAGTAATTTATAATGATACTAGAATGAAAAAAAAATTATAATTTTTTTCTTTAATAAGTGTAATAAACGGTATTTGCGTTTATTACGATTAAAGATTGCAAATGATATTTAGAGATTTCAAACTAAGTAAATGGTTCATTGTTAGTTGTTCGTGGAAAATTCCACTGCTTTAGTATTTCAGTTCAGTTCCCGCTTAATCAGCGGAAGTCAATATGTTGTAGAAAATATTTAACCAGAGTCTTATGAGAGAGTAGTGCCCAGATAGAGTTATTTTGAGTGCCACTGTCCCATCCCTAAAGTAATAAATTGCGAACCTTGGGCAGTGAGCAGACACTTGCATTTTGGCTTTTCTTGTGAAATGTTGAAAGAATTACTACACAGTTTTAAGGGCTCCTCTCGATTGTCGATTGCATACATAGTTTTTGTGAAGTTTATTTTGTGAGTTCATGTAAGTAGATTTGAGTTTTATGTATGAGTATTGTTAATAGCAAATGTTATATCAGTTTCGATTTTTGAAAGTTATTGTAAAAGTTAGTGAGTAAGCGATACTTTGGATTATATAGCGTCGAATTATTCAGCTCGTAAAAGTATTTGATTTATATAATTTCTTTTGCTTGTTCGTTATTAAATATTATATAATTTTGTTATTGTTGAATACGTGTTTGATTCCCGCCTGCGCGCATATTTCCCGCCATTTTATCAGAAGTCTTTTTCTAAATACTCTTCGGAATCGAGTTAAAATATTCCGTGGTGGCCAGCGACTACGCTACCCTTGGTTATTCATTTAATCAAGTAAAACTCTTTCGTATGTCAGTTACCTCTTGGTACCAAGTGCGAGGTACCTGTTACATAAGTAACTCTTAATTTGTAAGTATAAAAGTATGCTAACAACTTGTTTATCATCCCCCACCATTAAAATCTTAACCCATATGAATATTTTTGATGACGTACCGGTTATTACATCACGGACAAAGTGTATGTATAATGAAATCAATTATTCGCGTAAAGATTGATTGGTTATTGGATTCAAAGTGTTAGTGTAGTAAGAACACTATTTAATAATTCTAACATATTTTTAAAATAATGTAATTCAAATTTAGAAAAAAATATTATGTAGCACATGTCGTAAGTGAAATGCATTTAGCGCCCTCCCGTCAAACAAACTTTCACATTTCACATGTAAATATTCAAAATTAATTCATAGTACGGCAACAATATTAGAAACAATATTTATAAACATAGTTTTTAATAAATTACTTGTAAACTGTTTGCACATTTTATAATTTTCGAAATAATAGCAATAGAAGCTATTTTCATAAAGTGTTTACAGTAATAATTACATGAACTAAGAAGTATGTAAATTTTGTTTTCAAACAAGAACATGCCACGTTTACATGTACTTTGAAAATTGACTTCGGCATGATTTCTAAAAGTGACTTATTTTCATTTAATTAATTAATATCTTTCGGCTTTTTTATACTGTGTGTCCCATTTAAGGTACGAATGCATTGGGATCTCGAGAATCGTATGAGTTACGAGCTTGGTTAAATTAGACGAAAGTTGCCTCTTTAGTTTTCTTTTTATGTCGATAACTTTATTATAGGTTTGTTCCAAGTGGTCATTTCTGACATGTTTGTGACATGTTTCTGACAAATTTCAGTGCGCCTGCGAAAAATGTAAACAAGTTAACTTTGAAACATAAACTTCATTTCTTTTTTTGTGGCGAAAAATGTATGAATTTCTTTATTTATATTTATATTTAAGGTTAGCTGTCAAAACAAAAAATGAGCATGCACATACGCTTCAATCCATTCACCGTTCCAGTCTATGTTTCAAACTTAACTTGTTTACATTTTTCGCAGGCGCACTGACATTTGTCACAAACATGTTACAAACATGTCCGAAATGACCACTTGGAACAAACCTAACATGACATAATACGAGATCCTAGTTTGCACTTTCTTATGATAGTTTTCTTTTTCATATCTAAACATTTACTAATTACTGGTATCAACTTTTGTTTTTCATATGGAGGTCATAGTAAGCCATGACATTTTTGAACAGATACTTACATTGCCATTTCGTCAAATTAAAAATATGCGGTTTCAGCAGGACGGAGCTTCTGCTCACAATTCCCAGGTCATAGTACAATATTTGAATGTTCGATTTGGAAGACAATGGATAGGGATTTTAACACAGATTTTTATGCAGTTACTAACAAATTGAACTCTTATTCGAGAATATTATAATGTAAATATACTACGAAATGCCAGAGTCAGAATTCTGTATTAAATTAGGCCAAGAATGTTACGTAAGTTATAGAAAAAACAGAATGAAAGGCACATAAGTTCTTGAAACGAAATAGCCAATAGAATATGTAATACAAAATTTCGGAAATTATTTTTTTTCACGATATGGTAGGAAACTCCACCGTTCTTCTCCCGAAATAGAGAGGAAAATGTGTTGTTCCTCTCTAGAGAGGAAAATATTGAAGTGCTGCCAATATGAAAGTAATTTATAAAAAATATATTATAAAAATTATAAATAAATTCCTAATTTTATTGAAAATCCTTATTTTAGTGATATACATACTTTATATAATCTTACAATTATGTCTTATATATTTCTTTTCGTTATTAAATCACAATTTGACAACTTATTAAATATATTTAAGATTAGTTCATTGGCAACACTGCTACACCGCCTTGTGTCTGATAACCTAACTTTTAACTTGCCAATCTGTCAGTTGTGTTCTTAAAGTGTATTTTAGGTCCGAGCAAATCGTTTTTAGAAACATGTCGTGAAAAAAATGTTGTGTCTAACACGAGAGGAAAGCTCTTCTTCCACTCTCGTTCGAAATGCCTCACTCGCTGCGCTCATGAGGCAAACTTCGAACTCGAGGGGGAAAAAGAAGCGCTTTCCTCTCTAGTTTGACAAATAACTATTGATTTTCTATGAAATTGCTATAGCAGCTTACGATTCACTTTCTTCAATTCAATTTTATTATAAATAACAAATTTCCTTTTTTTTCTATTAAATATAAAAATACATTATAACTGTTTTATATCGTTGTTAAGCAAAAAACAGTCTCTATTCCTCCATATGAAAAATAAAAGTTGATGCCAGTAACTCGTAAATGTTTAGAAATAAAAAAAAATGAGTACTTCTGCAAATTCATTATTCAAAAGTGCAAACCAGAATCTCGTATTATGTCATATAAAAAAACGAAAAAATAAAGTAGCTAAATTTGCATTTTGCCCATATCCAATGACCTATGCATTCAATTGGAAAAACAAAAACATGTTTAAACTGCCCTTTTAATAAGGAAGCTTTTATCTAATTTAAACAATCTCGCAGCTCTTGCGGTTCTCGCTCGAGATTCCAATGCATTCGTAACATAAAGGGACATCTGTATATTTGCGTAATACCTTTGGTAGATTTTTATTTGAAATATATTTAATTAATATCTGTTTAGACAATTACATTCACAATTAGTTTTAATATCTAGGGTAATAACTTTTCTTTCTAAATTTTAAAGTTTTAATTTACATTTATACGAATTTTTAATTACGGTTTTATTAATGATTTACAAATTTATTTATTTTTGTAATAGTAAAAGTGGAAAAGTAAAAATAGAAATTGTTTACACGACAAAAATCTTTGCTTAAAGCATCTGTCATCTATGTTTTCATTTTTTAGGATTTTTTTTCTGTGTTGTACTCTATCCCTAAATTATATACAAATTTGCATGTTTATTATTTTCATGTTATGTTCTGTGAATTATATATTATATATACAATTTTCTTTTAAACGTATTGTTAATAAGTATTTGATCTGTAATTGGGTCTCTACTTTAAACTGTTGTTTTAGTAAATATGAAATAGAAAGTCAACTCAAATAATATTGTAGACCGAAGAGTAAACGTGATAATAACAACGTGTAACAAATTTAAAGTTGTGTAATCACACATGAGCAAACCCATATGTACGAAAACTAGATATTTTTCCCTTTCGAGTCCTTCAAACCGCTTGCTTTTATCACATCAGGATTTTTTTAAATTTTTGAAAAAAGGCAATTTGGGTTCTTTTTTGCCTTGAATCGTTTTGTACCAAAATCGTTTAAAATGTGTGCAATAGCCATTTATCGCGTTTTCTAAAACGTCTTTGTTTTCAAAATGTGATTGGAAATTTTTTGAAAAATTTACAATTTCGCGCCAAATTCTCGTAGATACTCGAAACTTGAGAAAGTTAAAGGAAATTGTTTGAACTTTATTGCCCTGTGTGCCAATCATGTCTTTTTGGCACTGCGAACGAGCTGTCAAAGTTTGACATTTTAGATTTCAGGACCATTTTTTTATATAAGGGCGTGGGAGGGGTTGAATAGATTTGATATCATATTGACTAGCATCACATTGAAGAGAACATTTCAAAGTTTCTAAAACTCAAAGAATCATCCAATTTTAACTAAATGCAACCGAGTTATGGCACTCTGAAATTTAGCCATTTTTTGTGCATTTTCAAGTGCTGCGTTTTTTTCCTCGAGTATTTTATAAAACACTGAATCAGAAGGAGCACAAATTGATACTGAAAACGGTGAAGTCTGACAGTAAAGTGACAGATCGATTTTGGATTTTGTATGTAAACGTGATCATTTACCAATAGCAGAAACATAGCGAACAAAAAATGAACTTCAAGTATTTTTAATAATTTAAAATTCCATTAAAGGAATAAAATAGACTGTAAAATCATTATAAATTGAATTAATATATACTTTTTATTATGCTACTATTTTTTTTTGTTCTTTCTTAAACATTAGCATACCTAAATAAACTCTACAAGTTATTTTTTATTTTATAAAGTTTTTGCTTTAGGTTGATGATTCGCCTCTTTCCCTAAATATTTTTAGTATATGTACATACCTCTAAAATCATTTTACATGGATGGTAGGCCAGTAATTAGTTACAAAAACATTTATCGTAGACTCGCTTAATCAATGACGCAAAATAAAATTATAGGATATAACCACAGACTTCGGTCTATGATATAACCATTCTCTAACTGTCATCCATCAGTTCAAAGCACTAAATGACATTTTAAATATAGTAACACAAAATTGTATGGAAAATATAATATTTTTAGGAGATTTCAACATAAATTTCAATAAGGACTGCAAACATACACGAGATATAATAAATTTATTCTTAGTTTTGGACTTTTAAAAATAGTTTCAGAATCCATAAGGATTAATAATACATTAAAGTGCATAGACCATTTAAAATTTCAATATATGTAATAGATGAAGGCGTGGTGGACCATTGTGCCCTAATTTTTATCTTTAAACGTGACAACTAGAATTTTAAACATAAATATATAACAAAAATTAATTATACTATTTTAAGTCAATTTTTATATTTAAACGACTGTACTCTACGAAATGTAAACCATAAATTCGAAAACATTTAATAAGAAAATACTTTAAAATAACAATAACAATAATACTTAAAAATTATTAACAATGAAATAATTAAAGAAAAGGTTTATTTACAGTATTTAAAATATCTATGTACAAAAGACAATATTGAACAACTTAAACAAGCTATTAAAATACAATATAAAATTTATAAACAAAAATTAAAAGACTCGAAAATTAACGAAAATGATAGCTCAAAAATTAAACCGGATGGAGAATAATTAAATCAAATCTAAAAGAATCAAGTATATAAACAAATATTACTGCTAATGAATATAATACATACTTTGTAAATATTGCTAACCAACCAAAGTATTCGACTGTATTTCGCATGTCATATTAATAAACTTGATATGCATGGTATTAGACGTGTACCACTCAATTTAATCAAATCCTTCCTTTTGAACAGAAAATAGTACATTGAATTTGGTCCAATGTGCCGTATAATTGCTGTCAAAGTATAAGCCAGAGCAGTGCTGCACTAAAATATCAAAAATTAATTCATTTTAGTTTTTAGCAATCGTAAGTTGTTTTTATAATAGGTATTAGAATTATTTCTGGTTTAGAGTTAAATTAAATCTTTTTCTTCAGGAAAATTAGGCGTGTGTTGGTGGATGGATATGTGTATCGAAAAAGTGAGTTGATTTTGATCATAATTGCAAAACTGGAGTTTGCTGGACAATACTACAAATTCAGTTCTTCTAACCCATTATTTAAATTTTCTCGATGAATTATAGTACCCAACATTCACGAAAGTGAATTAGGATTCATAATTCACTCTTCTCGACCAATCACAGACCCAGAAATAACCGTTTGGCAGATGACATTGTCAGTTGTCGGTTGTCGTTGTGTATTTTTATGAAGACGTTTTTCAACGTGTGTTTTCAACTAATTTCGATTATTTTTAAACGAGAGTTCTGAATTTACAGGAATAGAGAAAAGCATAGTATTATATTCAGGATTATTGTCATTAGTCTCTCTGATGATTTGCATCACTCGCCTACCGCTCGTTTCGCAAACTTCATCTTCATGATTAATGACTCAAAATCCCGCATACAATAATACACTATTATTTTAGAAAAGATATCAGTTACGAAAAAATGAAAGAATGTTAATTTAAAGCCCTGCTTTCAGTTTTAGGAAAAACTAAATTATTTTCTTAATATATTTCAATAAACAGAGTTGTAATGAGAACAAATAATTAACTAATCTATTCTATATTTATAAACTCGTATCAAGTGTAATTATAATCATTTAAAGTTATACTTATATTCTTAGTAGTTTTATTAAAGAACTTCCAGGATTACTCAAAAACTTTCTGTGTTTTACTAATAAAAAGGTACAAGGTGTTTATTTTTGTATTTATACTAACGAATATTTATGAATATTTCACAGTAAGACATTTTCATTTTCTGTTCATTATGACACGATTTCTTATAAATTTTCCATGAGATATACTACTACATTTTATCATATTAGGCTTAACATTGTTAAGAGAAAATTTCGACGTACTTTTGGGGGTAAGTCTCTAACGCTGGCATAGCGGTGCGCGGGCGCCAACAGTCGGATAGCTTTTTTCAGAGAATAATAAAGGCAATAGGTACGTGAAACAAAACAGTGTGTTAATTGCTGATAATAAAATTGATGTTGGCGGGGCAGGTACAACCGGTAGTAGTACTAGAAAAGGAGAGGTATGACTGTAGGATGATAAATCGGGGTTTTTCTGGAAAACGACGCCAGGCATCGCGACGCTGATGACGTTGCAACGCTGGTTGAGGGGGTACTGGAAATTGACGGACGGGTAGCGGGAAACGGTTCGGGGAGGTGTTTGGAAAAAGGACTCCGGGCGCCGTGGCGTCGGTGACGTCGGAGCGGCGTTTGCAGTGTTCGTATTCGACGGACGGATGACGGAGAACGACTTGGCACGGTTTGATAAAAACGACCTCTGGCGTCGCGGTATCGTAGGGCTGTTGCGCGGGTTGTCGGAAATCGACGGACGGTTGACGGAGAATAACAGTTGGTGGCAAATTGACGCCTGGCGTCGCGGCGTCGATGCCGTTTGGGATCCAGCCTATGGGCGCCGTGGCCGTAGGTAGCTATATAGAACTCGCAAGCTAGGTTCGGCAAGGCGTCGATAGAGTGGGACGTCCGTATTTTTGTAGGAAACCGGAAAACTCGCGGTCTATAAACTCTCAATACGTTTCTCGGACGACTTCTCCGTGTCGCGCCCCTCGTAGCCCAGGAAAACTCACCGCCGACTGTATTCGTTACGCTACGAGAGAACTCTCAGCAAAGTTACTCGAACAGCGTCGTGAAACTCGCAGTGCCACAAGATTTCGCTTCACCAAGAAGTCACGGAAACAGTCATCGACAACCTCGCTTAACTTAGCACCTGGTGCTGCCTACGGTGATGGTACGGTAGCAAACGAATAATCAGAGGATATCTCGCACTGATTTAACGGAAGTGCTCCCGGAGAAGTTCACGGAGTTGCTGGTTGACAAACTAGAATTGAGATTTGCTTACCTGGTGCTGTTTACGGTACGGTTTTTCGGAGGTTCAGAGCATATCTTACTCTGATACCTGGTGTTCTCGGAGAAACTTAAGGAACATTGATGATTTCATTGTCAAAATCGGCGACTTATATACTGTTTTATTAATTTTTCTTGTCTGATTTGGATTAAAGTCGTTTTCCAGTACTAAACTATATAGAGAAATGGTAGCAAACGGAATCGGGATCACGGGTACGCGAATCTTGCTCAAAATAGTAAATTACGGTGGAACGCGTTATTTTTCCTCTGAATAAAAGTTTTGACACATGTACGTTGATTTACACGAGAGTTAAACGCAGATTTCGGAAGAAAGATCTGATTTAGTCAAATCAGATCACGCCAGGACACTTGTGACGGATCTACTTCGCATTTTCATTTAGAGTATATTAATTAAACATAGAAATAGAAGTGTAACAGATAACAATATTTTTTATCTAGATAAAGATAAAGATAACTACTCTCATATTAATCTAGTAGATAAGATAATAGATATTTATTTCACTAATTATCTTGATAATAGATAAATGACAATTATCTAGGTATTTATTAGGTAATAAATAGATAAGACAATTTTTTTATATGCTTCATTGGTTATAGCTGGTTGTTTGATATGTTGTAAAAACAACTAAAATAACAATTCTGAACTACTATTTTTTACGCTATAACCTCCTTTAACTTATACATAGTTTAACTAACCAAAATAAATTAGTATTTTCACTGAGTATATCGGAATGAAATGTTTCTTAAATAGATTTTGTAGGTGCAATACCCGGGACTACAGAATTTGACTCGACTTGAATTTTTTTAAACTAATTTTTTTATTTATTATTAATGGATCTCATCATGTACTACATATTTATAAATTTGTATACTATACAAAAATATCAAATTTCTTGGAATTATTTTTGAAAATTATATTAAAATTTACGTTGTTTACCAGGTTAGCTGTCACAAGCTATCGAAAGACGATCTAGAATCATTTCTCTTAAATTCCTTCAGAGTTGTAAATAGCAGAAAATTTATATTGGTTATTATTTTAGAAAAAATATCATCTAAATAATACTCCCAAAATAAATAGATAAAGCTATTCAAAAAATTCATCTAGATAAGATAATAGATGAATAAGAAAATATTATCTAAATAAGATAAAAGATACAATTATGTAATCTAGATGATTTATCTAGATAAGTATAACACTGGTCTTGACAAAGTGAAATATATATTATTGCTCAATTTAAAAGAGTCTACAATAAGGCGGTGACGAAACAATACCTTAACTAGTTTTCGATTCATTTGTTTAGTATGTCTAGGAATATGTACTATTTTTCTTTTTTAAATTGGGCACTCAATAGTTAATGAAACTGGTATGTACTTCCATAGCATATAAATTACAATTTTTATTCTTAATAATATTACACTCGACACATGTTTGATATAACAAATAGATGTTTTAGTATAATATATAATTTAATTCTTTTTAATATTGGAAGCAGATATGTACCAGAAAGTTGATAATAATACATCTATTATTTAAAAATTGTTGATAAAATCATTCACTTCTTCGAAATTATTTTCATATTTGATATATATTAGAATTAATTGTTGTGACACCAATACTGGATTTGATATGGAGTCTGTGATCAGAATCGAATTTAAGCAAACAAATTATGGAATAAGTTAATAATTAAACATAATTTTTTGCCGATCTCGGTGGCGTGGTGGCTATGTCACTAGCCTAGTACGCCAGAGGTCGTGGGTTCGAATCCCATTGAAGAGCATGGTCGTTTGTGTTCACACAAATTCATTATCATCCACTCATGAGGCGGCATATGACCATAGTAGTTAGTTCGCCTCTCATCTTCGTAAAAAAAAAAACATAGTTTTGTCTCATAATAATAATAAATCCAATTCAGTAAAATTAAAAAGTTCAGGCCAAGTACAAAATCTTTATCCCACAAAGAAACATATACGAGTATAATAACAATATTTTCATAAAGTTCTGATATAAAATTTGGGCTCAAGTAGTAATGCTAATTGTAATATACGTTATCTTATTTTGTTTACAAAATTTTAATAACATATGTTACAATTAATATTACTATGTACTTGATCCCAAATTTTATATTTTACGATTGTTTTTATACATGTTTCTTTGGGGGATTAAGATTTTGCCCTTGAATTGAACTTTTCAGTTTTACTGAATCACTTGCTTTTGTAGGTCGGAGTCAGCCTCCCACTTTTGTTACTTTATTCCAGTTTTTACATATTTGACCGGCTATTTTAAATTTTGATATCAATTTTGTAATCAGTGAGGTGAAAACCCCCAGAATATTCATTTTTGTTACATTATTCCATTTATTCTAAATATGATCCGTCATTATGAATTTTTTAATTTTGGTATCAAATTTGTAATCAGTGAAGTGAAAATCCCCACTATATCCTTTTTTGTTACTTTATTTAATTTTTTTTTCCAAATTTGGTCCGCCATTTTGAATTTCTAAATTTTAGTATCAAATTTGTAATCAGTGAGGTAATTAATCCCAGTATATCCATTTTTGTTACGTTATTCCATTTTGATGCGCCATTTTGAATTTTTAAATTTTGATATCAAATTTTAAGTCAGTGAGATTAAAAATCCCAGTATATCCATTTTTGTTACTTTATTCCATTTTTTCCAAATTTGATCCGCTATATTGGATCCGTCATTTTGAACTTTAATATCAAATTCGTAATTAGTGAAGTCAAAAACCCCATCATACCTATTTTTGTGCATTTTGAAAGAGATTTTGAATTTTGGCTAGATTTAAGGCATTTCGTACCACTGTGAACAAAAAGAAGAAGACTTCGATGTTTGCCCATGTTCTCTCGGTTCGGGATACGAAACTGTAGTGTAGTGTTATACATTTATATTTTTTTTACTTGGGCGGAGACACTACCATGTCTCCTGATAATAAAATTTACATAGCTATTACTTTATAACAGTACATTATATTTTAAATCAAATACGTACCATTGATGTGACGTCAAATTAGTAGATCATTAATTGTGGTAGATCATAGCAGTATGAAACTAACGTTTGTCAGATGTCGGGTGATAAACCTATATCTTACAACTCTCAAGTATATTTGCATACAATTAAAAGATAAAAAATATTCATATCACAATAGGAACGCATAGAGACTTATCCACCTCTAAATATACAATATATAAAATTATAACAGGCGATATTCTCTTTAAATATGTTCATCTTTCTCAATTGCGAGTGTTCCTTCCACTAATTTGTAAAAATTAATTTCATCTAAACTATAAACAATTTGTGAATTATAAGAAACATATAAATTGTAAATACTGACGCAAGAGACTTTTTAAGGTAATTAAAGGAATGCAGATGCGGAAAATTAAATTAAATTTATATTATTTTTATTATAAAATGAACCTCATTATAACAGACCTTGAAATAACAATATTTGTAAAAATGGTTGCAACTACTTCATTACTTTCTAAATTAAACATTATTGTGCATAAAAAAATTCCCTTCAACCTTGATTTTAACATTTCAAAATAAGTTTATTTTAATAGTTACCAGTTGTAATGTTAAACTTGTCTATGTGGTAAGTGGTGATCTTTAATATTAGAATAATATCTTCTTGGCAGAAAACTAATCAAAAAATTTGTGACTAAAGCGTATACAAAATATTCTTCTTCCCATTAAATGTTGTGATTTTTAAATTGCTTCTTGTGTGAGCCGGCGGTGGTTACCTTAACTTCAAATAGAAAAAAAACTTTAGATAATCCAAAACAAAATCGGTCATTTTCATTTGGCTACATCGGCGTATTGTCCACTTGGTTTTCGGCTGTTTGACGCAGACGCGTTACTTTGTAATGTGTCCTTTAAAGAGAGTTAATGCACTTTTACACTGCAAATTTCTATTTCCCCCCTCTTTGAATATCATCTCTACTGTAGTAAGAAACTATATATACAGGTAGGCATACGAAGTTTATGAAGATGACAAATACAATTCTTGAGGCAAGAGAAGTTTTGTGACAATTGTGAGATAATGGTGAACGATTGGTACAAATTTCCGTATGAAATACACCCTGTTGACAGTGAAACTAATGAAAAATTGTTAAATGATTTTAAGGGTGAGTAGCAATATAATTATTATGGTTTCACCGCTTTTGATTCCTTAAATAAACAATACTGAATGAAATAAAATGATTCACATGAGTTATTAAACATTATTATCAAGTGAATTTAATATTTTTCATTTAAGAATATTTAAAAATTGTGGGTCATAAAAGCATCAGTGGGGTTCCTGCACTAATATCTTTGGAGATTGTAATTTGGCGTGTGGTTGCTGTATTCAATAAAGTACCTAATACACAGAAATAGATAAAGGAGAAAATGCTATATTTAATGCTATAAATAATAAATTTTATTATTGTAAATTTCACTTAAATCATGAAAATAAAAACTTAGTTCTGGCGGCCACACACAGGAACAACTTCTACGCATACCCCTATTTATTAGAATAAATGATTTATATTTATCTTGTACTTCACAATCTTGACTAGGTGTTTTCAAATATATTTTAAATAACTTCATGTTTGTACTAGAAACATAAGAATAATTTATTAAAATAAATAATAACATAATATAAAACAATAATTGCCAGTTAAAATTGTTTTTGATTGTATACAATAAGAGCTGAGGTTGCTCTTGACTTTAATAACTTTAATAACAGTTGAGACTGCTTATTGAAATCAAATTTACTCATATTTATACTCAACTTAACCACACTAAAATTTAAAAATAATCTCACAATCACATACATTTCCTGTTACACTTCCTGTAAAAATTAGATAACTTAGCTTACAATCTTCTTGCGGTTTAAGAATAATGTTTCCAAAGCACAATACAGCTTACAGGGTAAAGTTAAAATGGCAACAATCGGCAGTGGGACTCGTAGTAAATATACTAATATAATTAAATGCAAATTTTAGGCTTAATTTCATTTGGGGCACAATAGCAAAACCGGAAGTGGAAGTTTACCTTACACATAAAACAATTGCGAAAAAATTTTCCAACAATACATGTAGGCAATAATATTTGAAATAATAAATATTATAATCAGTTTTACTTTCTTACGCAGAGTATAAGGAAATATTAGAATAACGAAAAAAATTGTTGGCGAGATTTTTGAGGATATAGATGATTTGTGGTCTACTAAATTCGTTTTGACCAATTTCG
The DNA here is from genome assembly GCA_963942605.1 of Poecilus cupreus. Lineage (NCBI taxonomy): Eukaryota > Metazoa > Arthropoda > Insecta > Coleoptera > Carabidae > Poecilus > Poecilus cupreus. The sequence goes on from OZ012718.1 coordinate 24,778,797, forward strand.
TTCGAGTGTGTAATACCTTATGAATGAGATGAGAAGACAGGGTATTGAAACATGAAGTTTATAAGTTTCATGAAAATACGCAGACCTGAGCTAATTTTGAATGTAATTGAAAAATCGGTAGAGGAAGTTTATTTTTCAAAAATTAGCTGTGGAAAAATATTTAAAAAAAAAAATTTGAACGATCATGCTGCATAACTTTCGACGTCCCGCATGATTTTAGTTTTTTAACTTTTAATTTTTCAATTTTTTACCTCCCGCCTACCTCTAGGTAAGGGAGGTATTGTTTTTGGTCAAAAAATTGGGTAGTGAGTTTTCAATGAATAAGCACATTTCAGGGTCCCTACAATACGTTTTTACTATTTTTGTGATGATGTCTGTATGTGTGTGTGTGTGTATGTGTGTGTGTGTGTGTGTGTGTGTGTGTGTGTGTGTGTGTGTGTGTGTGCGCGTGCGTGCGTGCGTGCGTGCGTGCGTGCGTGCGTGCGTGCGTGCGTGCGTGCGTGCGTGCGTGCGTGTGTGTGTGTGTGTGTACTCTGTGGCAATTTTTTCGTCTCGCATAACTCAAATACTATAATTCCAAAAAATACAATTCTGTGAATTATTGCTTCTTATATTTAAATGATGAGCTGATTAGATTTTGGATAAAATTGGTCCACCGGAAGTAGCAGTTTACTTGAAGCCCTTAACAGTTTTCGTGAAAAACAGGGTTATATTTCCTTTTTCTACAATTTATGTTATTTTGAAAATTGAAGAATATTTAATTTTACATGTGTTTTGATTACACTAATTTTATTAATTTTCATTAGATTTAGAGATAATAAAATATAAAGAAATTTCACAAATCTTGCATTCCTAGTACACCATGGAAATATTGAAAAATTTTCAATTTTTTACGAAATGTGACACATGTCATTGTGATTGTGAAGTTGTTTTCTTATGCCCGGTTGCACCAACGTTAGTTAAAATTTAAACTTGGTTTAAATAAATAAAAGCGTATCTAATTTTTGACATCCATGTCAATTACTTCCATATGATATATAACTTCGATTTGCTTTTATTTATTTAAACTAAGTTTAAAATTTAAATAACGTTGGTGCAACCGGGCATTAGTGAAATATATGTCAAAAAAAATAAATAAATATACGAAAGAAAATTAAAATTCTCAAATATCAATAGAAAATAAACAAATAAGAAGGTATGTTTCTGTATCATCAAATACTATATTGTACATCAGATTTTTCCTAATTATTTTTATGACTATTGTTTTTTGACATATTTACTATCAAAATATTTTTGATATATGTTTTATAATTTAAATTCTTTACTTCATATTTTATAATTTAAATTTTAAATTTACTTCTTGGTACCTTAGATTTTTGTTAATTAATTTATATTATTCTACAATTAAGGATTTATATTTTTTAGCTGATGATGACATATAAAAGTCGAAACGTTTGAATAAAAATACATTATAATTATATATCTTTTTATTTTATTAATCCTGAGACCCACAACTCTGATTTAAAAAAAAATGTTAAAAATATTTGGAATATAAAATGTTATTTGCACTTTTCCTCTATATACGTCTAATTTTGAGAAAAACGAAATTATATATTTAATCATATTTTTCAAAAATCTTAGGTACATTGGTAACAGAAACTATAATATTTTTACCATTATTTTTACATTATAAAAGCAATATTTGTGTTATTAGTTATTTAGACTGTTTTAAAGATTAGATATTAATTAATATTTCAAAACAAAGTCATAGTTTCAATGAGGACAAAAAACTAACAGGTTTAATATCTATATGGCAAATAATGGTTTAAATAAAGTCATACGCAAGGAATATACTTCCTATATGTATAGGAAAAGTAGCGTGGTGACCACATTTTTTGTCTGTTTCAAATTTCGTTAAAAACAATTATGTTTAATAATATATTTTAATAATCATTGTTGCTATAAAAATAAATAACTAAAACATGAATTCTATATATCACACACGCTTCAAGCGTAATTATTTAACATTTAAATTTAAATTTGATTATTGAAAATTCAAATTTAGATTCATATACTACTCAAAAGTCGTGTAGTGGCTATTGTGACCACCCGATATATTTCATTTTCATTTTTGTTTATTTCCCTATGTATATATGTTTGTAGAATAACAAAAATAATTTTAATTGTCTTTTAATTACTATTTTAATTTATCCAACTTTGTATCACTTAACGGCTTGCGAGGTTATAATGATGAGGTAATATAAAACTTATCCTTTATAAAGGACATTTGACACGTTACATTTTTTTGTTCAAAATTATTTTCAGAATTTTGTTCAAAATTTTGTTTCAGACAACTGTACATTTTTTGCACAGAATTCTGTAATTGTATATGCTATTGCTATAGAATATTGTTCATTATTCTGCGGATACGCATGCGCACATACTACTTCCACTTGTCAGCTGTGAATTGTTAACTGTCAAAATAAATGTTATGGAAGAATACTATTTGAAATTGTTGTTACTGTTAACTTCGGTAATCGAAGTAGCAGCGGTAGATTAAAAATTAGTATTAAGGTAAAGAAAGAAAAAGTGGAGAAATTGGCTAAAACGATGAGAAGAGGGTACAGTTTTTCTTAAACTTCTGAATAAAGAATAGAAAACGCTTTTAATTGCATACATTTATTTATCCAACACCTCTCAATAAATGCTCTATAACTATGGCGATTTTAAACAAGCAAAGTAACAGATTATCCACTAGTGGGTATAATTTTGAGTAAAGTCACTAGTGAGTATTTTTTTAATTATAACAATAATAATAACACATAACACCTTGGTAACTACTTCGATTGACATTTTAATTTAAAAATTTAAAGCATATGTCACTGTCAAATAATATTTCCTTAATAAATTTTTCATTTATTAAGAAGTGTTGGATAAAACGTTATACTTCACACGTGGGTAAAGTGGAATTACCCACTCGATAAAATTATCACACTCAGCCTTCGGCTTCGTGAGCTAAAATTTCTCTCATGGGTAATTCCTTACTTTGCCCACTTGTAAAGTAAATAACTATTTTGTATGCAGTGGTTTTTGTTAAATACAAACAACACAACTAATCAATTCATGAAAGTACTGAATGCCAAAATCAAAGATCACCGCCAAAATATTTTGGTGTTGACAGTATTAAATAGCTCATACTTAAGTGGAAGCTCGTAATGTAGAATTTTTATCACAATAAAAGATGTAATTATAGTATTTATTTATATTTTCATTATACTAGATATAAAAATAATGTCTTAGCATAATTTAGTGATACATTAACATTACTTAAATGAAAATAACAAAATTATTTAGTTCATAACCGTTCTCTACTGTGAATAGGTTTATACTTAACAATGAGTATTTTCTGAGAAACATTTTGTAATAGTAATTTACGTAACAAGACCTGAAAGTGAGCAAGTGAGCAAGCATATTCCAGAGCGAGCCGTAGGCGAGCTTTTGGAATCTTGCGAGCCCAGTAAAGACACTCTCAGGTCATGTGGGATACAATAATTTTTTCGCGGTCCTGAAAATCAAGAAATAATAATTCTTACACCTTATTGCAATATTTGACACATGAATGAAAAATAAATAAATAAAGAACTGATCACTATGGAAACATTGCTTTCCGATCCCTTATAATGAATTTTCCGAGCTAGCTCGGAAAAGAAGAAATTTCCAGTCTAAAAAGCAATCAGAAACAGCTCATTTTCTGTGCGATCGCGAAAAAAAAATATAGAACGTTTTCAATATTTTTCTGTGCATTTTTCTGAAGGTTATTTTACTGTATGCAATTTTGTTCATAATTTTGTAACAAAAAAATTTAACTTGTTACAAGTTCGACCTAAAAAAAGATGATTCTGTTATTTATTTGTTCTTGTAGCATAATTAAAATATATAATTTAAAAAATTTTGGAAATAGATACAATATAATAGCAAAAATTATTATGAATATACTTCATTTGCAATTATGTCCGTAACTGCTTCCTTATTTAAAATAAATTGAATGTATTGTTTTATGTCCAGTAAACTTCCATTTTCAGTTTTGCCATATGACAAAAATGAAGTCAACTATGAACAAAGTCTATCATATTTGTTTTAAATGGAATCTGTTTTACGGTTAGCTTGGTACTCTCATGTTTTGAATAATGAAACTCTAAACCACCAGGCAATAAAATAATTATATGTTAATTTATTATCTGTTTTATAGTGCAGTATATTAATGATTTTATGACAAATTAGAAACATATACTTTCACATTTTGAATACGTTGAATATGATTAGTAGTTTCCTTACATACTTGCACTATTTTCTTATATTGTAATTACAACAGTAAGATTAATTTTCTTATATAGGTGAAAGAACTGGTTTCGTGCAAGTTGGAAGTAAAAAATATTTTTTTCCACACCAATTTGCGAAACAGGCTGAAAAGTACTACAACATAGAAGTGCGGCCGGATGATGTTTGGGTTGTATCGTTTCCTCGTTCAGGTGAGACATTCCCAGATTTTACCTTTCTCAATTCATAATATAATATAGTATACATCGGACATCGGACTGATTCTACAAAACAAAGTATTACGGTAGAACTGAATATATAATAAGCTAGTACATTTCGTTTGAAATTATAGTTGTTCTAATGTTAGAACTCATCAATCCTTTATCAAGGGGGATTAGTCCTTAAAATCTTTTTTTCTTCACAGTGCTTCATGGGTCTTTGCTGCCCATACAATTTCCCTCTACTTTTTTCTGTCAGCTGTGTGGTTTTTCCACTGTTTTATCTCCATTTTCTTAATGTCCTCTTCCCCTTGTTTTTTCCACCTTTTCCACTGTGTTATCTTCCTTATTCTTTCTTCCTTTTCTCTTCTGTATATGTGGCCCAGTCATCTTATTCTCATAGCTTTGATCGTGCGTACTGTGTTTTTGTTTTCCAAGATTTCTTCTATCCCATGGTTCATCATCTGATTACTCTTCTTTCCCATACTTTAAGTTTTTCTTCTTCTTTGCTTAAGCATTGCTGTTTCTGCTCCGTATGTTACTATCGGTTTTATTGTTGTTTTGTATATCCTCAGCTTGCTTTTTCTACTTATCTTCTTGTTCTTTAGCACGTTTGTTACAGAAATAAGCTTGAATTGAATATATGTAAAGTAATAACTTTTTCGTATAATTTATATGATTATTTTTGACGTTTATTTAAACCAATCAAATGCTTTATTGTATGTCACGTGTCTGCGTTTTAACCAATCCTGTCATTATTATACTGAGAATAATGCTCTTGTGATTATTCCCGGCAATTTTCTCTGTAGCTTTTTTGTTTTTGTTGACAGATGTCAGATGTCAGATAGGTATCATCAACACAAGTAAAAATGAGCAAAAAAGATGGATTTAGTGACGTGCCTGATGATGAAATCAAAAAATAATCTAATTAAATATAACTCGAGGGGCTACGGGCTTTCGTGGCTATTGCCTGGCAACAAGTTTTCGAAAGATCTGTCAAATTATTTTCAATTTATTCTCACCCTCTTGTTATATTATTACTGATAATACAATGGGAAAAATACAATAAAACATGCTTAGTAACAAGTTCTCATTAATAATTTTAGGTTAGATAATTGCAGTATTTACGATACCACCAGCTGTATTCGGTGGAAGTGGTAATGTTTGGTTTGTGCTGTCTGGAGAACTGTCTTATTTATTAAGTTATGTGCATCAGATTGCTACAATAATCAAAATATGTCAATCCATTTCATTGATATGTTAAATATGTAAACTTACTAGTAAAATATTTTCAGTGTCATCCATTTTAATAGCAAAAGTGTATATATTTTATTATATTCTTGTTCAAATCTACCTTTCTATACATAAAATGCTGTTCTTTTTGGATGCTTTTCAACTCAACTCAGCTCAGTTCATCTCAACTACTTCTCAATTGAGTTGAGCTAAAATTTTCCACGCCTACCGTTCAAGTTATGCCTATGTTTGGTATGTTTTTTGCGTGTATTTTTTCTTAAGTCAAATACTATTTTTAAACTTTTTTATATTCTGATTCCAGGTATGTGTTGTTATGACAAATTTTCTTTAAATATTTGATAATTATTAAACAAATTTAAGGTACGAATGCGCTGGAATCTCGAGAACCGCAAGACATAAAAAGTTGGTTAAATTAGACGAAAGTTGTCTCATTAGTACCTATGGTAGTATGAACATGTATTTGTTTTTCCAATTGAATGCATAGGATACTAGAAATCGGCTAAATGTAAATTAAGCTATTTTCTTTTTTTACTGATTACTTTTTGGTTTGAACTTTCTTATGACAGTTGCATTTGTAGGTAAGCCACGACATTTTTGAATTGAGAAAATAGTAATAATAAATTTGTATAATTAATTGAAAAATTTACGAAATTTATTGTTTAAAATAATATTAAAATTTAAAAAAGTGAATTGTTTGCTGCTAGGGAAACATTTATTAATAAGTAATAGAAGCTCGCCATAGAGCTTAATTTAGTTTACACTAACTGGCCCAATCATTATTAACGAAATTTTAAATGGCCCTAGACATTTAAATATGTAACAAAATGATATTGCAGATATTTTAGATATATTGTCACTTCGTCAAATACAAAATATGCGGCAGGGCGTAGCTTCTGTACACAATTCACAAGTTATAGTACAATAATTAAACATTCGATTTGGAGGACAATAGATAGGGATTTTTATAGAGTTACATAGAAAATAAACTCTTTATTCGGGAATATTAGAATGATGCCCCAGTAAGAATTATGAATCAGAATCCAGGAATGTAAAGTAAGTTATAGATAAAACTGAACGAAAGGCGCAGAAGTGCTTGGAAAGATATTGCCAATTAATAGAAATTTTATGCCAAAGTTTTCGTAAATTGTTTTTGATTTATCTGAAATTGTTATTTTCTTTCATAGCAGCCTATGATTCACTTTTTTCAATTCAATTTTATTATGAATAACAAATTTCTTTAATTTTTCTATTAATTATAAAAATATTTTATTACTGTTTTATATAGATGTAAGAAAAAAAAATCTCTATTCAAAATTGTCATGGCTTTGGATTTTTTAGACCTTGCAACATTCTCACATATGTACCCCTTAAGTGGAGGGAATTCAAAGTAGTCTATATTCCGAAACCGGAACGTTTAGACTACTCATCACCAAAATCCTATCGTCCCATATGTCTCACCTCAGTTCTTCTTAAAACTCTGGAAAGATTTTGCAATATGGATAAGAAAACTGCACTGATTCGCAATCCATTGCACCCAAACCAACATGTTTATATCCAGAATAGACCGACTGACACTGCTCTTCATACTGTGGCCAGTAGAATCGAGAAATCATTGGAATGTAATAATTTCTCCCTTGGTATCTTCATAGATATAGAAGGAGCTTTCGATAAAATTACCTTTAGTTCCATAGCCTACTAATGAGGCAACTTTCGTCTAATTTAACAAACCTCGCATCTCTTACGATTTTCGAGATCCCAATGCATTCGTACCTGAAATGGGAAACCCAGTATACGCTTTACGCAAATAGTAAATGGATAAATCTCTTAAATATTTTTAAAGATTACAAAATAAATAAATCAATTATATAAAATTATACTCTCTGTCTCAATGGTCAGATAAACTTAAAAAATAGTTCACTGCTTCAGTTGTGCATTTCTACTAGGTCAAATTACTTATGTAAAATGTATCATATCTGAAGCCACATTTGAAGTTTCGCAATCAAAATCATAAAAAAATAAAAAAAAATATATATATCATCACGCCTTTTACCCATTACGGGTGTGGCACTCTGCTTACGCAGATCTCGGTAAGTGATATATTTTTACGTATGAAGTGCGGTTACCAGCCGTCAAATCATAGCCCCCAAGGATGTTAGTGGAGGGGGAACCACAGTTGCCTGATTAGTAGTGTAGTCTGAGCATGTATTTGTTTTTCCAATTGAATGCATAGGTCACTAGATATTGGCTAAAATGTAAATTTCGCGATTTTTTTTTTCTGAAAACTTTGTTATAATGACATAATACGAGATTCTTGTTTGCACTTTCTTATGAAACTTTTTAATGGTGAATTTGTAGAAGTATTAAAAAAAATTATATCTAGTTAACCAAGTTTCAATTGAAAAAACAAATACATGTTCAGACTACCCTACTAATCAGGCAACTTTCGTCTAATTTAACCAACCTCGTATCTCTTACGGTTATCGAGATCCCAATGCATTCGTACCTTAAATGGGACATACTGAATATAAATAATTCAGTAGAATTCAATCAACTAAGATTTAGTTACGAAGGAATTAATGTGTCAATCACGTTTTGTGACAAAGTTCCGTAACCGTAATGTACTCTTTGTGTTCGACTTGTAAAGATTTTATATGTTTAAATATTTTTTATAAAATTTTCAAAAATTTTTAATTATTATTAAAATATTATAGTTCGTTTTTCTTCGAAAACATAAATAAATAAAAATAAATAAAGCAAAAATCGTTTTAACATATTCAGTAAAAATTACGGACGTATACAATTGTGTTGACTAAATTCTTCGGTTGCGCGCTAATGGATTACTCAGTTAAATTGACTAAATGGTACAACTTTTTTTCTCAGTGTATGTATATTTAAATATACGTGATACGTGTTTCAATGTGAAGGCTCCCCATTGCGATCTAGAGAACTATAAAAGTATTGATTTCGGTTAAATTAGAAAAAGGTGCTATACTAGTTGGTTAATGATGTTTTTGATTTCCCGAAAAAATGCATAGCTCACTATGTATGGATTAAAACTTATTTTCGTTGATATTTTCATTTCTAAATAATTGTTTACCGTAATTCTTCACTGTATATGTATACATTTATTTGTTATGAACTTGGTATGGAGGAATACGCAATTCCGTTCCAGAAAAAAAATTTATAAATATGTTTCCCTATAATATAAGAGTTATATACCGTATTTTGAGAACCACTGATAAAAAAAGAACCACTGATAAAAAAAAAACTAGCTTTGTAATAACCTATATTTTAAAATTTAACAAACCTAGAAGCTCTTATAGTTTTTAAATAGCAATGGTAGCACAATTAAAAGAGCATTCTGTATATTCTTTTCTGGGTTTTTTCAAATTTTATTCTCGTACCTCAAGCGTAAAGTGTCTCTGTTACTACTGCATTATTGCAGCTTTCGCCTTCGGATAGTTGTGCAATTACTATGCTCGGAAAACAATGTATCATTTTATGCTCTTAATACATAAATAAGTATCGGGACTCTTCCGTTCTTCAATTAAGTATAGTCATTCTTTAGAATAATAATTTCTTCTTACATTAAATACTAGATTACTGCCGAGGTTTAAGGAATGTTGTATAAATATTTATTATTTATTTATTTATAAATAATGCCGCTACTATATCTATATTTTTCATTGCTTTATTCATAAAAATAGAATAGTTCCAATAATATATCAATTCGACATAATGTATTCTGTTCTGTCAAACAATTATTTATTCATAACTGGGATTATGTCAATAAACTGGTATAATTTTATTTTCGAGCGGTTTCGAAGTCGAATATAATGAAACCAATTTATTGACTAAAAATAATTTTCTTTATATACAGTGTATCCCATTTAAGGTATGAATGCATTGGGATCTCGAACCGTAAGAGATACGAGGTTGATTAAATTAGACCAAAGTTGCCTCTTTAGTAGGGTAGTTTGTACATGTATTTCTTTTTCCAATTGAATGCATGGGTCACTTGATATAAAAACATAAATTTAGCTATTTTCTTTTTTCGCTGATAACATAATGCGAGATTCGGGTTTGCACTTTCTTATATATATATATATATATATATATATATATATATATATATATATATATATATATATATATATATATACAGGGTGTTAATTAAAAAATGGGCCATAGGCGTTTAACATGTAAAATCAGTTTTTCCTTGCGCAAAAGTCTCCATATTATTTTAGGCAAAAAAGCTTCAAATAAAACTTTTAAAGAATTTAATTCTGCATCTGAGTTAATTAACAGATTTTATTTCTGACATTTTATAACCGAGAAAAGCTATTTTAAAGTTATTTGAAAATTGCTTATTTATAGTGTTAGCCTTGGAACTCAAACAAAATTGCAAACAATTGTATGACATTTTAACTGTCAGAGAAAGGTTATATTTTTCAGTTTCACCGCAATAACATATATTTTTGGTAAAATGGAAAATTTTACTCACGAAGAAAAGCTACAAATTATAAAATAGTTTTATTCGGGATAAAGCTTGAGGAAAATTCGAGATTTAATAAGTGTAGTCTGGCCACACCGCCGAATACCGAGCAAATCTACAATAGAGAGATTTATTAAAAAATTTGAAGAGACTGGTACATTTAATTTTAAGAAGCAAGAAAATGCACATATTTCTTTTAATCATGAAGAGAACGTATTGGCTTTAATTGAAGCAAACCCTACACTAAGTTTGAGAGAAGTTGCTTCAGAAATTGGAATTAGCCACGTTTCTGTTTATAATATTTTTAAGAAGTACAAATATTTTCCATATAAATTCCACGGTCATCAAGAACTTCTACTAGAAGATTTTGAAAATCGCGCAACATTTTGCGAAATTGTAATGGAGAAGGCAAATGCGGACAGAAATTTTTTAAGAAATATTTGTTTTACAGACGAATGCACTTTTGTATTGAACAAGAAGCCAAATTTAAATAATTACCGTTATTGGTCACAGGTTAATCCGCACAAAACTTTGGAAACAAATACACAATACATCCAGAAAGTAAATGTGTGGGCTGGTATACTTGGTTCCAACATTATTGGGCCTTTTTTTATTGAAAATATTAGTGCTAACAAATACTTGGAACTTCTAATAGAAAAAGTAGGGCCTGAGATAGAAAATTTAAATATTGAAACTGTGGTTTCAACACGACGGCTGTCCAGCTCATTATGCTCGAGAAGTACGAGAGTTATTAGATGATGCATTCCCCAATCATTGGATTGGTAGAGGAGGAAGTATTAATTGGCCTGCGAGATCACCGGATTTAACCCCATGCGACTTTTTTTTGTGGGGTCATTTGAAGAATATTATTAATAGACAGAGATTTGAGAGAGTTAATGAAATGAAAAATGCAATATCAAATGAGTGCAGAAATATAAATGCCAGGCAACTAAATAATGTTAGGGAGTGCTTTTACAATAGAATAGGATATTGTTTGGCACAAAATGGTGGAATTATCGAGCATTTAATTTAAATATATTAATATAAATTTTGTTGTTCTTATTTAATTATTCAATAAATTCTTAATTATTGTCTTAATTTCTGTTATTTGAATTAATTTATATTACGAATATTTGTACTTGAAGTGAAATTAAAAAATATAAACTTTTTTCTAACTGTTAAATGCCCAGTTATAGAAACGTTAATCAAAGTTATTTTATCATTGATGTTCCGCTAACAGTCAATTATTCAAAGTGATTAACCGTTAACGGAGAATCAAAATTTTATGGAATAATATGTCAATATATGCAATTTTTTTGTCCCTAGAACTTATGAAAATCGAGTTTGATTTTTAGGTTGCTTCAGATATAAATTTTTTTAAATATGATAATCAGTTCATTGTAGTAATCGGTGCATTGTTGTAATCAATACAAGTTCATCGTTGAAATCAATAGGAATATATTGTTGTAATCAATACGAGTTCATTGTTGTAATCAAGGTGAGTACATTGTTGCAATCAATACGAGTACATTGTTGTAATCAATAAGAGTACATTGTTGTAATCAATACGAGTAGAATGTTGTGATCAATACATTATTGTCATCTATACACTCATATTCTGTACATTATTATAATCAATCATTATTCTTAAAATTATTATTAATGCTAGTGAAAACAAATAATATATTTTACTATGGAAAATAAAACACCTAGTTTAGGAAACGTGTCGTGTTGTGTGCAAAAGGTTGCGCGATTTTCAAAATCTTCTAGTAGAAGTTCTTGATGACCGTGGAATTTATATGGAAAATATTTGTACTTCTTAAAAATATTATAAACAGAAACGTGGCTAATTCCAATTTCTGAAGCAACTTCTCTCAAACTTAGTGTAGGGTTTGCTTCAATTAAAGCCAATACGTTCTCTTCATGATTAAAAGAAATATGTGCATTTTCTTGCTTCTTAAAATTAAATGTACCAGTCTCTTCAAATTTTTTAATAAATCTCTCTATTGTAGATTTGCTCGGTATTCGGCGGTGTGGCCAGACTACACTTATTAAATCTCGAATTTTCCTCAAGCTTTGTCCCGAATAAAACTATTTTATAATTTGTAGCTTTTCTTCGTGAGTAAAATTTTCCATTTTACCAAAAATATATGTTATTGCGGTGAAACTGAAAAATATAACCTTTCTCTGACAGTTAAAATGTCATACAATTGTTTGCAATTTTGTTTGAGTTCCAAGGCTAACACTATAAATAAGCAATTTTCAAATAACTTTAAAATAGCTTTTCTCGGTTATAAAATGTCAGAAATAAAATCTGTTAATTAACTCAGATGCAGAATTAAATTCTTTAAAAGTTTTATTTGAAGCTTTTTTGCCTAAAATAATATGGAGACTTTTGCGTAAGGAAAAACTGATTTTACATGTTAAACGCCTATGGCCCATTTTTTAATTAACACCCTGTATATATATATATATATATATATATATATATATATATATATATATATATATATATATATATATATAGTCATGAACCCTTCTACCGTCAGGTGTAGGGTGTAAAATGTCTCTTAATCGTGCACAAATTTCGCCCATTGTTTCTTGTTCCTTTGGCCTTCCACGATCCCTCTTTTCTCTCACGTTTGTTATCCAGATTTGTCGTACCAGTCTCGCTTCGTTCATCTTGATCATATGGCCCCACTAGGGATTGTAAATTTACCGAATTTTTCAATTACCGGTAATTCGGTAAAATATTTAATCAAAACCGGTTTACCGGTAATTTACCGTTTTTCTAATATTGTTATAGGACACAAGAATTAATATTAAAAAAAGGGTCATTTTATTGAAATTTATTATTTTTCCAGCATTACAAAAAATAGGCACAAATAAAACTATTCTGTATATAAAATAACACAAAATATTTTCAAAAATCGAAAACAGTCTATGAAACATTTATATTAAAAATATATAGACAATAAAAATTGTCAATTAATTCACAGAGACCGGCATTAATAACTTTGTTATTATTCTGAGACTGTCTTATGAAACAGTTGACAATTTTTATTGTTTTTAAATTTTTAATACAAATGTTTCATAGACTGTTTTCGATTTTTGAAAACATTTACTTCGGTTGAAGTTTAAGAGCGGTAGATGGCTCTGCGAATATTTATTCTCTTCTCAGAACCATTTACAAATCTGTTAAGATCTTAGATCTCGCTGAGCCAGTCAATCGGTGTCACTGCTTCACAGCAGTTGACGGGTTACACTACACTGATGAGCTCCAATAAGAGCAAAACGCGTCTGTAGTTACCGATTGATTGGCTTGTCCGGTCTCTGTGAATTAATAACTTTGTTATTATTATGAAACTGTCTTTTATGAAACAGTTGACAATTTTTATTGTCTTTATATTTTTAATACAAAATATATTATAAAACTAAACAATACATATGAAATAATGGACTACAAATTTCACCACAAAAACAGTAACAAAAATCTTAATACAATAATATATTTTTTTATTTATGCTCGTATTTTAAAAAATACACTCGCAAAAAACATATTTTATCTAAACTCCTAATCTCCTAATCCCCACCACTTGCCGTGTAACTAGCATTTTGTACTTGTGTTTCGCAACTTGTAAACGTATAAATGCGTTATTTTACTACTATGTAATTTACCGAATTACCGGTAGAAAACTGGCGAATTACCGGTAAAAAATTATGGGATTTTTTGGCTATTTACCGGTAAACCGGTAAACCGGTTTACCGGTATTACAATCCCTAGGCCCCACCGTGCTAGTTGTCGCGTCTCAATGAAGTCTAATATTGATTTACATTGTAGTTGTTCCCTTATTGTTTCGTTTCTTATTCTGTCCAACATTACTTTCTTATAACTTTTTTTAATGGTGAATTAGCAGAAGTACTCAAATTTTTTTTACATCTTAATATTTACGAGTTAGTGGCATCAATTTTTATTTTTTATTTGACGGAAGCCACTTTTCCATAAGAAATGTGCGGTGTCCTTTGTCTACAGAACGGTTTATTTGCACCTGCGACTCGTAATAATTTTTGTATTAATTTCAGGTACAACTATAACTCAAGAATTAGTATGGCTAATTGGAAATAATATGGATTACAGTATGGCTGCTAAAGAACCACTAGAAAAGCGATTTCCATTCTTAGAGTAATATGGAACATATATTTTGAAGAGTAATTTATTTGTTTTTCTTCTATATTCTAGATTTGGGTTATTTTTTCATGATGAAGTAAAACAAGAATTTATTGATGCCAATGCTGACACAGAATTAAACCAAAATATGATAAATGAAATATCAATGCATGGATGGGAAATTTTGCCCCTAATGAAATCTCCCCGATTTATAAAAACTCATTTGCCATTTAGTCTGTTACCTAAAGACTGGCATATAAAAGAATGTAAGGTTAGTATAATTATTAATTGTATTTTGTATTTGAAAAATTAATGGTAAATGTTTAAATTTTCAGACAATTTATGTAGCACGCAACCCAAAAGACGTTGCTGTATCGTTTTACCATCTCAACCGACTATTTAAAACTCAGGGGTTTCGAGGAGAATTTACTAAATACTGGGAATACTTTCAACAGCATTTACGTAAGCTTTAATGTTTCTAAATGGCAGACACAAAAAGTATCTAATGATACACCAAATTCAAACAAATCATCGCTATATTGCTAGAACTATTAATTATGTTTTGAGGTTAATTTTGCTCAAATTGTTAGAAGGATTTAATCATTTTTGTCTGCACTTTACATCATTTTTACTTTATTGTTTATGTAAGTTCTTTAAAGTTTACTCTTAGAAAAAATATTCGTGTGCGGATGTACTGTCAGCACGACAGTTATTTGTTGTTAATACATAGTACACTGGAATTCTACTATATGCTTCTAATGATTATATTACAATAAGAACTAAAATATAGTTATTCTGGAGCGCGCATTTGTAGATTTTTATGATAGAGAAAAACGATTCTGAGATAAATAGGTATCGTGGATTACAATTCTTCGTCTAACACTTGTTTGAAGAGTGGTTGCTATAGATTTGTCGAGCGGTTGCTATACGTTTGTTATGTAAAACATGTTGCACAGTCTTGTCCAAAAGTGACAAATAATATTTAACAGTGTATTGTTCAATTATTTAAAAATTCCATTAAATTAACATACATAAGAGTTAAATGAACTAATTTTTAAAGCATTATTTAAATTTTATATTAAACATTTTATTTCAAAATTATTGAATGTTAATTACTTTATATTTTCTTTCTTTTACTTACTTTTTAAACGGACTGTACAACAAAGATAGGTTTCCCATATATTGCCTATTGTCTGTCTCTCTCTTCTCGCATTTTCAACGTTAGTGAGCGTTCCAGAATTACTATATTTCAGTGACAATCAGGAACTTTTGACATTGAGCAATACTGCGTTACTAACTGAAATATTGCCCAGTGTAATATAAAATTGCTTGGACAAAATAGTAATTTTTCAATATGATTTAACTAAATTTTGTGACACGTAATTCTGTATACTAAGTATTTAAATTTGGAAGCTCGCCATATGACTCTCGATAACTATAAGAGTTACGACTTTGTTCAAATAAGACATAACAGATTGTAGAAAAATATTTGACATTTCTAAAAAAAGATTTAGTTTTATTTATTATATAAAAAAATAACCCTCAAATTATTTTTCGTTTTTATTTAATTTCCCATGACCGTGTTACAATTTTTCTAATAAATATTGATTTTAATTAAATTGATATATCGTGAAGTACTGATAAACCAAATGGGTCTTATTGCACACATTTTTAAATTGTGAACATCTTTTTATTTACATTTTTGCATTAATGTGAATAGGTAAAAAATTTCTATTCCTATTCCTATCCAATTCTATTTACGCAAAGAAAAGAAAACGAATCCACCCATTTATTAAAAATACTTATATTACACGTCGGTCGTATATATACATATAAGTCATAGTAAATTCGATATTTGATGAAATGTCTGGCCAATTTACACAATTTATAGTAAGATATTTTCGTAAAATGGAAATTAGCTAGAAAAACCGCTTCAATTTGTATTTAACCACAAATTTAAGTGTAAGAATTTAACAAATGATTGTGGTCGGTGCATATTGATATAAAAATTTATTTACAAATGTAAATGTAAATGTAAATGTTATTCTGTAAATTCACGTATCTCGAAAAAATAAATACCTATGTTAAATTACGTGAAATGCGGTTTCCAGTTGGAGAGGTAATTTTTAGGCAGATAAAATTTATCGACTAAGGATTTTATGTTTTACACAATTCATTACGGAATATTTCTAATTAAATTTTTGTGAATACGTCAAATTTGATCATAGATCGATATCGATATTCACATTATTTTTTTGCTGTGTTTAATATCAGACCTAATAATATTAATACGTTTTAGAACCTTGGACGCCGTACTGGAGTCACATTGAAGAAGCTCTCGTGATGAAGGACAAACCAAATGTTCTATTCTTGTTTTATGAAGACATTGTATCGGTATGTTTGAGTTCTAAATAATAATTGTTTACAACTTTAATGTATTAATTATATAAATTTACAGGACATGAGCAGTTCCATTAAGAAAATTGCATCTTTCCTGGGCAACACATTAAATGACAATCAAATAAATAAACTACAAAATCATATGAGTTTTGAAAATTTTCAAAAAAATACTTCGGTCAATGCAAAAATATTAAGTGATTTGAAAATAATTGAATCTTCCGAACCAGGTTTCATAAGAAAAGGAAAGATTAATAACAATGATGATTGTATTCCAGAGTTGAGTCAGCGCATAGAGAAGTGGATCCAAGACAACATGAAAAAATTAAATATTATATTTCCAAAACTACATTAATTCGTAAAATTTGACAGTTGCTTTGATTTCATCCGGCATGTCTTACATAGGTACATGTATTTATTTTACTATTTTTATAGTCACCACTGGAATAATTTCAATATATGGAGCATGAAGTACGTCATCTTCAACAAATATTATTTGTATGTATGTTACTCAAAAAAAAAGTTCAATTATCAATCTATCACTTCTAACATTAATTATTAATAACTTACATATATGTGTAAAAAAGGAAAATATATAATAACATAAACATAATATAAAATTTTAGTTCCTTATTATACCACTATGTAGGTTTTTGTTTGCTACAGTTCTTTATTTTGTGATAAAGGAAATTGATAAATAAATACATATTTTATGAATTTTTTTTCCCGGGCCCAAGAAGAACCAATTGTTTATTTTGCTTATACGTAAATCCACCCCTAAAAGTAAACCACATATTTTGAGTTATATTTAGAAGAATGTGAAGATAATGAGGTCTGTGACCAAATTTCATATTTTTTAATATTTGGATTGTAAATTAGAGAATAAAATAGGTACACAAGTTTTTTATATCAATGAATTATATATAATTTACGAGAGATTAATTATTAAAATTAAAAAGTCTGGTGTGGGCATCACACTACTTTCTTATACATATAAAACTAACTGAACACGTATGACTTGTTCCTTCCGTTTGATTTTATTTTGATAATTATTTGACATATGTATATTAACCTTTTTCCCTACTGTAATATAATTTTATTTTAAAATATGTATTAATTAATATCTAGTCTTGAAAGATAAGACGCACGTCATCAAAAATATTACTAGGTAATGACGTCACTATGCAACAACGTTTATATGGGGTACTAATTTTTGTTGAAATGAAAATGCAATGCGTGTTGCATCATACTTGCCGGCATTTTTAGATATGATTTGTTACAATAAACACAATGATCGCTAGTAAGAACTGTAACAAGGCGAACATTCAGAATACGATTTATTGTTTTTACTATCAAAGCGATTTTAAAATATCAAGTTTCAAACTGCGTTTGGGACTTGAACGCATCGAAAATCGCCTTGACAGTAGTGCTTTCTTGAGTTAATTTATTACCACACATGTGAGTTCGAATTTTGTTATCATAAATAGTTATATGAGATTATCGCGGCAAATATTCTGAAATATCGGCTTGAGATGCCATCTGCTGTTGACAGATTTACAGATCCTGGTCGAGCCCTAGATATGGTTTTAGTTTTTAAGTGTTCTAGTTTTTATGTAATCTTTGTGTTGGTCCTCAAGAGATTTCCTACCCCCGCGTTCCCGCTTATGGGGTAGATACGTGTGTTTGGCCAGCACAAATGGGAGTTAGTTGTTAGATTTTGAACAGAGCAGACGTTTTCTGACGTCTGCAGTGCTCTACAAGATGTAGAAATTCAAGTAAAATTCGTTAATAAATATGTTTTGGTAATTGCAACTTTTAAACATATTCATACGTTGTCGTCGTTGTTAATATTTGTATTTGTTTGTAAATTATTAAATTCACAGTTTCACCATTTCATTAAATACCATTTTTTATGATTTTAAAAGTGTTTGTGTTTTATTTTGTCAACCTCTAAGTTCAGTCTCGCCCCGCCGTGCTACAGAACGCTGATTAAGGGCGACTAACTAGCAGTTGACTATCTGTGTTTTTCAGCTGTCAAACCTTCTTACATGATTATTGAGAAATATATTTGAAATAGAAATGGTAGAATATTTAATTCTGTATGTCTTTTATTTGAAGCTTATATCTCTAAAATAATTTAGGAACGCTTGACAGCGTAAAATAAAGTTAGTCAACTGCTTGTTAATCACTCTTAATCGGTTGTTCTTACTAGCAGTCATTATATTTATACAAATATTACATATTATAAAACACTGGATCACAAGAAGCACAAATTTGAACAACACAGTAAAGTCTGACAGTAAAGTGACAGTTCGATGTGAATTTTGTATGTAAACGTGATCATTTACCAATAGCAACAACATAGTGAACAATAAATTTACTACAATTATTTTTAATAATTTAAAATTCCATTAAAATGAATAAAATTGACTATAAAATTACTGTACATTGAATTAATATATACTTTTCTTAATGCTAGTATTTTTCACGTCGTTTTATTTTAAACATTAGCATACCTCAATAAACTTTACAAGTTATTTTTCATTTTATAAAGTTTTTTTTCAGGTTGATGACGTGCGTCTTCTCCAAAATCATTTTGAGTATAATAATACAAATATTACTTTTATAATTTTTCAAAAGGCACATATTTTTGACACTTCACAATTATTTGATATATTTGACATATAGATGTTCAAAATGTTTTAGTTTTTGTTCCCATTGTAACTAAGATTATTGAAATATATTATTAAATACGAGTATATAGGAAATAGTAAAGAAAGAGCGATGATCGACTGTAATGATAAATAAAATTAAAAAATTCTTCGGAATGCAGTCAATAATGATTTAATCTAAAAATCCTTAGCTTAAATAAATATTGACTGTATTCCAAAGAATTTTTTAATCTTATTAAATAGATAATTTAGTTTTTCTCAAAATTAGAAGCAGGTACAAGAAGAGAGCAAATAACATTTCATATTCCAAATATTTTTGCTAAAATCTGATTCTATTTTTGAAAAAAAAAAATGGAATTTTTTTGTTTTGTATGTGCAGTAAATCAGGTATTTCAATTTCATTCAAAATCAACTCAGCTCTTCATATTTCCAAGAAACTTATAAATTCCAAGTTTCGTTTACATATCTTCTCTCGTTCATGAGATATTGCGCACACGGACATCCATTCATCCATCCATCCTCACACACAGGCATCATAGAGAAATTGGTCTTAACGGATTCAGTGGACGTCAAAATATGTATTTCCGCAAAAATCTTGTCAACGATATTTTTCATGATTTATACTTTGTATAAGAAAGTAAAAAAGTGATTTATAATGTAATTTTATATTATATAGTTTTGTCATATCTGTTATTGTAAGAAAATTTACTGCAAAGTTTTCACGGAGTGCCCTCAAGTATGGAGCGCTATAATGACTTCGGTGGGGGGCCTATATTGGGCATTGGGCTATGAAGTGACACATGTTTTCTTTTTCGTCTTAGTGTTGGTGGCAGAGAGTATGGTTGTCTTCAGCTTCCAATTTATACGCGTTCCTCTTAATATAGAACTTTGGACAGGAAGTACTGGATAAACGCAGTTGGTTGAATACTTTCGCGATACTAATTGAGGCTATAAAGAATAGATAATTAGTTTGTGTTATATCTTTATATAGTGTACTGGAGGAAAACTGGAGAATTCGGTTCTTGTCCATAGTTTCTAGCATGCTTCGGTAACTGTCCACTAAAGGTCTATTCACACATATCAGTGACGTGTCAGTGCCGTGTCAGTTCAGTGTCTGTGTCAGTGAAAAATAAAATATCGTTGCATATAGTTTAGCTTAAACTGTTCACACTAGCCCGACACAGTGCCGTATTTTTGCGTTCAGTTCAATGCAGTATCCGCTTCGTGAAATTATATATCGTTGCCAACGATATTTTTACTATTTCACTGACGTATTGTACGCAGTCGTGCAGCTTACTTGTTAATTTTTTGTGAATAAAATGATTAATTTTGTGTCTGTAAGCTAAAATAATTACTGACAACTGATGAAACTGTACGGATATGTGTGAATAGTAGCCACTGATATATCACTGATGTTACGGAGACTGAACTGATACGGCACTGACACGGTACTGATATGTGTGAATAGACCTTTATTGTTCCCGAACCTCCTTCAGTTTTACACAGCTCTGAAGATCCCGTAGCTAAGAGTAGTGAATTTTCTATAACATTTTTTAAAGTTATACAGCCTAATCACAAAATCACAAGGCAATGTTATTCTTATGGAATTAAACCTAGCCTAGTTGCCAGTTTTACACTTACATTGTTTCATGATATACCATTCGTTTAACATGCTTGTAACACTGTAAGTTTACAGTATGAGTATTTCATAATGAAATGTTAGTACAGAGGGCTAAGGGTTGTAAATCTTAATAGTAGCGCCGAGAAGAAAAGTTCGCAGTTCTCAAAAGTTTAAAATTATTAACTACTTACTTTTACTTTACAAGAAATGTTTTAATAACTCTTTCTTAGTAGAGATAGTGTTTATACACGTCGTATTTTTTACGTGTAATGGTGGGTCGCACTTTCTCAAAAAGAAACAATTCAAATGATGTAAAAAATGAATTTATTTCTAACAACACACCAAATAAAATGATAAATAATGCAGAGTAAATATAACAAATAAACTAAACAAAATAATACAAAAATAATACAAAGCGAACTTGGATTCGTGAATTTTGAAAAGAATTTAGATAAATTAATAGTTGAATATTGAAATGACTTGAAACTTGAACGTAAACTTGCTTATGAAGTTTGAACGTAATTGACTTGATTGTACGAAGACTAAAAACTGACTGATTGGTACAACGACTAAAAACTGACTGATTGGTACAACGACTAAAAACTGACTGATTGTTACAACGACTAAAAACTGACTGATTGGTACAACGACTAAAAACTGACTGATTGTTACAACGACTAAAAACTGACTGTGGATTCCAAAAAGTTAAAATTTGAAAATGAAAATAATACGCATCATCCCCACCTCAGTGACGTCAGAGGGTGGTTTGTTCGAGTGCGTGAGTGAAATTCCAAGAACGCAATTTCTTAGAACTATACACAAAAAAATGGTTGTATGTAGTGCACCAGATTCGATGCACACATGCTTATGGCTAACATGCAAGAGGGATGCGAATGTCAACCCTCTTAAGGATTTTAAGCGGTCCAGAAAGGTTGTTTATTACCGGCACTTGACTTGACACCGCACCAATATTCTTAAAAATGACAACTTTGTAATAATTTATAAAGTCAGGGAAACAAACACTTGCCACATGGCCACTGACACTTGACACTACACAACATCCCGCCCGCCTTGAAAGGCTTCACTTTCAATTGAAATCGTACTTACAGTTTATAGTCATTCTAAGGGTAGGGGGCACAGCTTTGTTGAGGGACGCTTGAAAATACCTGCTGCCGTACGCACGGCTGCTGCACGCACGATTCCGTCTTGGCCTGGATGGGTTTCCTCGATTCGCCCGAGGTGCCACTGAAGTGGAGGTAGATTGTCCTCGCGAACTACGACGAGCTGGCCCGGCTGAAGGTCGTTGCCGTCGTGCTGCTTCCACTTGGTCCGCACTTGCAAATGAGACAGGTATTCTCTGGACCAGCGGGACCAGAAATGCTGGCGGAGGCGCTCAATATGCTGCCATCTTGATAATCGGTTAGTTGGAACGGAGGATATGTCAGGCTCAGCATTTGAGGTTAACGCGTTTCCAATCAGGAAGTGACCAGGTGTTAAAGCAGAATAGTCATTGGGATCATTGGATAATGGAATTAAAGGTCTTGAGTTAAGTATTGCTTCAGTTTGGACAAGAAATGAATAGGTTTCTTCATATGTCAAACAACTATTACCAATAACGCGGCGTATGTGATGTTTTACGGATTTTACTGCAGCTTCCCAGATACCACCAAAATGAGGCGCTCTTGGCGGTTTGAAATGCCAATTAATATTGTCCGTTGACATATTAGAGATGATCTTGTTTTTGGAATAATCATTATTGAATAAAACGTACAGCTTGTGCAACTCATGATTCACTCCAATGAAATTAGTTCCATTATCTGAATAGATATCTTGAGGCTTTCCTCTGCGAGACATGAATCTCTTCATTGCCGCTAGAAATGTTTCCGTAGAAAGATCTGTTGCTAGTTCTATGTGTATTACGCAGCGGGGGTTGTGGAAATTTGTTAAGTTACTTAATTGATTTTTGAAACTAGTCCACTGCGTATGGACCGATAATGGCACTGATTCATCCCAATCAAGCTGTATTTGCCAAAGTTGTTGCATTATTAATTTAGCATTAATAATGACCGGTCTAATTAATCCAAGTGGATCAAATATTTTTGCTATTTCCGATAAAATTCCCCTTTTTGTCGCTTTTGGCGTAGGATTAAAATTGGATGTTGAAAATGAAAAACAATCGGTGTTTGCATTCCACTGAAGACCCAATGTGCTAATATCATCTTTATCCAAGCTGACCGTAGCATGCTCAAGATCTCTAGAAATATTGTTTATTAGCTCTGGACAATTGGACGCCCATTTGCGTAACGCAAAACCACCTTTAAGCAGCATTTTAGAGAGTTCTTGCTGAATGTTCAAAACTTGTTCTTTCGAATTGGCTCCTGATAATAAATAATCAACATAGAAGTCTCGTAGAGCGATTTCAGAAGCCAGGGGAAAATTGTGTTGTTCGTCGCGAGCTAATTGTTGCAGCGACCGAACGGCGAGAAAAGAGGCTGACGCCGTACCGTACGTAACTGTGGATAACTCGTACGTTTTGATTTTGTCATTTTCATTTTTGCGCCATAATATTCTTTGCAAGCAAGTTTGTGATGGATGAACTAGAACTTGCCGATACATTTTGGCAATATCTGCGGTGATGACCTATCTGTGACTTCTGAATCGCATGATGATCGATAAAAGATCTTGCTGAACGACTGGACCAATCATTTGAATGTCGTTTAATGATATTCCGGTCGTAGTTTTAGCAGAGCCGTCAAAAACTACGCGTAGTTTGGTCGTTAAACTTGATTTTTTTATAACTGCGTGATGCGGCAAATAAAATGACTTCTCGCTGTTATCATCTCTAATTGAAATGAGTTTCATGTGACCAAGCGCGATGTACTCATCGATGAATTCCGTATAATTATTTTTTAAAATTGGATCTTTCCGGAATTTTCTTTCAAGTGAATGTAAACGATTTTCGGCTTGAAATTTGGATTCGCCTAGAGAGAAAATGCCGTTTTCTTTAAATGGAATTTGTACCATGAAACGGCCAGTACTGTCTCGTGTATACGTTTTTAAAAAATGCTCTTCACACAGTTTTTCCTGCGGTGAATATGGCGGCGCATTTGAGTATTCTTCTAAATTCCAGAATCTCGTTAGCTTCTCGTTTAACTGACTGTTAAGCGCAAGATTGCAAGATGTTGATTTTATAGGACCGGAAGTTGAAGGTATTTTACCTGAAACGATCCAGCCGAGCTGCGTTTTTTGAAATATTGGTTGATTTCGCCCGGAATTGATTTGTCCAACGCATAAAAGATTCCAAAATAATTCAGCTCCGATTAACAGATCAATGGAATCAGATTTATAGAAATATGGATCAGCGAGCTTGATATTGCTTGGAATTTGAAGTTGATTAACATCAATCGAATGAAGCGGAAGTTGATCCGTTATTTGTTTTAATATCAAACAATTAATGTTAGCCTTAAATGCGTTGTAACATGACTTGATTGAGACATTTGTTTTCGAACAAACAGATGATTGTGTTTTATTTATTCCCAAAACAGGAATGTCAACATTTACTGATGTTAAATTCAAACGCTGAACACAATAACTGGTAATAAAACATGATTGTGAACCAGAATCTAAAAGTGCGCGACAATGCTGATAATTGCCTGTAGAATCTCGCACTAGTATGATGGCTGTAGATAATAAAACTTGAACTGACTTGAACAATGACTGATGTGAACAAGCCGAAATTGATATTTGTTCCATTTGCGCGGAACTGGCATCGGAGGAACTGCTATCAACATGCAAAAGAGTATTATGTTTTTCTGAGCATTTTCTGCATGTTCCAGAGCTACAAGTGTTTGATGAATGTCCCTTGCGTAGACAATTCATGCATAAATTTTTATATTTTATTTGTTTAATACGTTCTTCGACAGAAAGATTTTTTAATTTCATACAATTGTAGATAGTATGAGATTTATTGTTACAGAAATAACAAAGCAGCTTGTCGGTTGAAATATGTGCAATTACTGAATGTCCTTGCTTATGTGGTACAGAATGCGCTATTTTATTAATAGATGGACACGGTTGTCTTCGATTGATGGCTTCTAAAGTTTCGCAACGTTTAGTTAAGAAATCTGTGAAATCTTTGAAAGTCGGCAGAGTATCCTTACTTAACGTTGTTTCCCAGTCTTTAATTGTGCATGAATCCAATTTGTTAGAAATAACATAAATTATAAGATCATCCCAGGTATCTGTAGGCCGGCCGAGTGACAATAAAATACGCATATGCTTTGTTACACCGTCTATAATTTGTCGTAAAATCTTGAAGTTTTCTTTACCCATTGAAGGTAAATCATGAATTGCTCGAATGTGTTTGTTTATTATGAGACGTTTGTTGTCATACCTGTCTACGAGCATTTTCCAAGCACAATCAAAATTAGCTTCAGATATTTCTAATGATGAAAGTATCTCAGCGGCTTCTCCTCGTAAAACAGATTTTAAATATTGTAATTTTTGAATTTTGGATAAATTGATGTTCGAAATTATAAGAGAGTTGAATGTATTATAAAAATCATACCATTCTTCGTAATTTCCGGCGAATCTAGGTAGGTTTATTTCCGGTAATCGTAAAGAATTTGAATGCGATTGTGATACATTTCTTTCTGAAGTTTCTGATGGAGTCAGTGAAGTTTTGTCATTGAATTTCTTGATTAATTTTTCAACTTGCTCATCCAGATCATAATATCTTTTCTCAAAATCGTCGCGCTCATTGATTGATAATTCAAAATTATCGGTGTCATTCAAGATATCTATGCTGTCTTGAATTTCATTGAATTGTTGAAGTAGTGACTGGAAGTTGGCTCTACGATTTTGAATTGTAAAAATATTTATGTCTTCGGAATTTAATGAATTGACATAGGTTTCAAATCGTGTAACTTGTCGCTTGACATTGCCTCGTTTGGCTTTTAATTGTTTTAATTCTTCCGCCATTGTTAAATGAATAATGGGAAGTATGTATTGTATTGACGATTGACGGATATTTTAGGATAAATTGATAAAAAGGATTTGATTGGAAACACTAACCTGTAACCTCGTATGAACTTGACGCCAACGCGAACTCCTATTGCAGGGGCTGGTAGTTGTAGATCTAGACCTGGACCACGGCTGCTCAGGCTGTTGACACGCTGGATGTGTCTTGATGAGAACGTCACAAGTTATGTCCAACACTAATTAACACTTGCACTTGTTTTAATATCCGGTACGAAGGACCATTATGTTTATACACGTCGTATTTTTTACGTGTAATGGTGGGTCGCACTTTCTCAAAAAGAAACAATTCAAATGATGTAAAAAATGAATTTATTTCTAACAACACACCAAATAAAATGATAAATAATGCAGAGTAAATATAACAAATAAACTAAACAAAATAATACAAAAATAATACAAAGCGAACTTGGATTCGTGAATTTTGAAAAGAATTTAGATAAATTAATAGTTGAATATTGAAATGACTTGAAACTTGAACGTAAACTTGCTTATGAAGTTTGAACGTAATTGACTTGATTGTACGAAGACTAAAAACTGACTGATTGGTACAACGACTAAAAACTGACTGATTGGTACAACGACTAAAAACTGACTGATTGTTACAACGACTAAAAACTGACTGATTGGTACAACGACTAAAAACTGACTGATTGTTACAACGACTAAAAACTGACTGTGGATTCCAAAAAGTTAAAATTTGAAAATGAAAATAATACGCATCATCCCCACCTCAGTGACGTCAGAGGGTGGTTTGTTCGAGTGCGTGAGTGAAATTCCAAGAACGCAATTTCTTAGAACTATACACAAAAAAATGGTTGTATGTAGTGCACCAGATTCGATGCACACATGCTTATGGCTAACATGCAAGAGGGATGCGAATGTCAACCCTCTTAAGGATTTTAAGCGGTCCAGAAAGGTTGTTTATTACCGGCACTTGACTTGACACCGCACCAATATTCTTAAAAATGACAACTTTGTAATAATTTATAAAGTCAGGGAAACAAACACTTGCCACATGGCCACTGACACTTGACACTACACAACAGATAGTCTTTTGCAATCTAATATCTAATTTTAAGAAACGTTCCATTCTAATTATATTTTTTGTAATGTAACTGTATCTTAAGTTACCCTAATTGCAACAAGCAATATTTAAAATTTTCACAGGTAAATATTATAATATGATTACAAGATCATAATTTTACGCATAAATCTCACCTAGGATTTTAAATATTTTTCTTAATTACATTTAACCTGTAATGTAGGTACAAATCGTTTTATTATTTAAAATGTCAATTTAGTTACCAATGATATTGATCCTGTAATTATTAATCCTACTGAAACAAGTGATAATATTGTTATAGAAAATGATGAAAACAATTATATGTAAAGCATGTTTTGAGTGTTTGAGTACCACTGATACGCTAAGGATACATTATATTGTGAGTGTGTAACAAAGTAACCAGGACCTTACTATAAAAATTTTCAATTTATGTTATGTTAATCTTATATTTTATAATATTATAATACTTCCTTCTAAACAATAAATTGATTAATCTGTCTAAACTGTCATGTAAATAAAATGTACCAAAAAATATTATCAGTATTTTTTTAAATTATAAGGTATATGGTAAGTGAAAACAAAATAATCCGTCTCTGGATTTTCTGTCTTTGTCTAACACAGTACTCTTGGAATATATTTAGCAACACTGTATTCCTATGTCTGCCGTACTGTAAAAACTTGTGATTTTGACTTTAGTTATATTTTTCTTGCTCTTGCCATGTTTTACTCTTCTCTAAGAGAAAGTCGTAGCAGATTCTAGGGTATCTGTTATTATTAAATTGTTATTATATTTACGCATAATGAAATTAAAGATAATAAACATAAACAATAAAATTGTTAGAACCATATTAACATTAGGGTGGATCGGAAAAAAAACTATTTTTTCAAATCGTCGATAACCAGCTCAACACGCGTCTACACATGTCTTTAAAAACATGGTTTAAGCATAACTACGCTTTATACAAATGAAAATGTAATTTTCGAGGCCTCGGCGTTTGAGCGCAATGGAGTAAGAATAAAAAACTGACCAACGTTGACCGCTGACGGATGCTGACCGTAGTATAGAGCTTACACTGGCCTACTTTGACAATTAATATCCATAAACTTATAACGACCAACACAGAGATATGCTATATTATTCAGATAAACATTACTATATTATTTTACCAATTTTAACTCTAATAATAGACTCTAATGGTCAGTGTAAATCAGCATTGCTCAGCTATTTCCCTTTTCAAACTATTAGACTTAAAATGAGTTAAATTTGTAAAATTATATAATAATGTATTTATCTGGATAATATAGCATATCTCTTTGTTGGTCGTTATAAGTTTATGGATATTAATTGGCATAATAGGTCAGCAAAATACTTCGGTCAGCATCCGTCAGCGATCAGCTTTGGCCAGCTTCTTATTCTTACCCAGAACAACTCAACAATATGGTATGAAAGGTAGGTACCGAAATCCCATAAAGACAAAATGTCAATACAGAAGTAGAAGCACAAATCAAAGATTGTAATAATACAGCGCTTCTGTTATATGGGGTTCAAAATTTGGATATTGAGTTTTGAAGAAATAAACACGTTTTAGGGTCTCTGGAATACGATTTCATTATTTACACAATTCCGACTATGATATGTTTGTGTATGCGACGATTTATCTTTCACGATAACTGTAAGTAAAGACATTATTTTGTAATATATAGTATATAGAATTTGGAGGTTTAAAGTAAAATCTCTTAAGATTTTGGTATCATCAACTGGAAGGAGGCAGATTACTTTGTCTATCAGGTATTTTTAAATATTGTGTTATATTTTAAAAAACTTAGTATAATATTGGTTATAATTTTGATCTGAAACTTTCTCTCTATTTTGTACCGTTTATAACTTAATCAACGCCCAGTTGCTCAAAAATTATACACTTTATTGGGTAAATTTTACTTGGGTAATACATTAATTGTATAAGTAACGAAGTAGCAAACTGTAGTAAAGAACTTACTTCAACAACTATTGTTATATCTCAATCTCAACTTCCTTCTTCGCGGCCACCTACTTCTACTTCACTACTTCACATCCCTAAACAGTTATCAAATTCCCTGACCGGAGCGTAAAAGTTTGACAGGGACGCGACTCGAACTATAAAACGATTTAAGTTCGGCTCATAAACATTGATTGAAACTGGAGCTTGGAACGTCTTACATGCGCGGCGGATTTTGTGGGAGAGATTTACTTTAGAATAATGACTGTTGATTAATCTAAGTGGGATTGGTTAGTTGCGCTTCTGTTTCAGTTTGATTCGGTCGGGTGTTGACCATTTCTCTGTTTTCTTTCCGTAATGAAGTTCGACTAACGAAAAGGGTAACAGAGAATAGAGGCATTTCTCTGATAAAAAATATTGACTGTTTTGGAAATTGAAATGTTTGATTTTTTATTTGTATCCTGTTTAATGTCTACAGCTGTCAGTGGAGTAAATAAACATACATTTTTCAAAATAACTCTTTCTGATAATTTGCGCTTTCATTTCGTTGAACTTCAAAAGAAAATGGATTTGTAAATTTGCAAAGTTAGAAATTGGCAATTAAATGAAAAATCATGTGATTCGTTTTAGCCTGCCAAAGAGAACTTGATACATTTGACAAATAACATAAATAAATAATAATAATATATCTTATATTTGACAATAATTTAACAGAAGCTGTTTTGCTATATAAACTTTTTTTATATTCAATAAAAAATAACGTAAAAAGTAATATTATCAATATCAAATAATGAATAATTATTATAATAAAGAGTAAAAGTTAATAAACACTATATTTAAAGACTAAAATAACGAAAACAAAACCTTATACACTAACACTTATCCAGTGCCGGATTAACCATTTCGGGGCCCGAAGGCAATACAATTCTCGGGGCCCCTTTACTCTTTTCTAACTTACAAAATACATTTTGTCTACCATAATACAATAATTATATTCATAATTATACTATTTTTTACTACATTAAGCTATGCCATCACCCAAAACAAATACAAACCCTAAACAATACAAAATACAATATATGTTTAAATATCAACTCTTCTAACTTTTTTAGATACAAAATCATTTAAAAGATCTTAAAAGTTGACCTTTTCCAATATATCATTTTCAATCGCCATTATTCCAATGAATTTAAACGGTTCTGAGACATTGATGAACAAAGACAGTTTTTTATTAGTTTTAAATTTGAAAAATTACGTCCACCCGTATGGCGTTAAGATCACCGCGAACAAATCAAATATCATTCTATAATAATTTGAAACATGACAATGTAATATAAGAAATCAATAATATTGTCCTTGAGGATACAAATCTTCAAATTAAATTTTTTCTCGATGAAACATTTTCAAATTTTTATTTCTCGGTCCGCGGGGCCCCTAGCCGATGCTGGGCCCCTAGGCAGTTGCCTACACTGCCTTATGGATAATACGGCCCTGCACTTATCACTACTGTAAACCAACACTATTATTTATATAGACTAGCCCAGCGATATTTATTTAAGACGATATATTCATGTTCACAAGTTCATCTTAGTAGCTTCGGCGTCGACTGAGTCAACTGACTGACTGAGTCTGAGTCAACTAACCGACTGACTGAATGAGTCTGGTGATTCGCTCTTTTATATTGCTTTTCTTGTTTCGAGAAGCTTCGGGAATATTTCCTATTGTGACGCTAGCGGACTAGTTTAAACAAGTCATCGCTGCGTCTATTTTTAAACGGCGGCGTAAGCCGACAGGATTCAACTTGTCGGTACCGCGTCCGTTACAGTAAAGCAATTTCAGACAATACAGATATCAATACAGGTTAAACAATAAAAACAATCGCAAATGTACTTGCAATGCAAAAATTACAAATAACTTGTGAATATAAAAATATT
This sequence comes from Poecilus cupreus, assembly GCA_963942605.1. Classification (NCBI taxonomy): domain Eukaryota; kingdom Metazoa; phylum Arthropoda; class Insecta; order Coleoptera; family Carabidae; genus Poecilus; species Poecilus cupreus. The sequence continues at coordinate 24,809,952 of OZ012718.1, forward strand.
ATTTAAACAAACCGTTATCAGTGAGTAATAATTAGGCATTTTAAGTCTTTACAGAAAATATAGCTGTTTTAATAATTGTCGCGCCCATAGGATATCGTTTAAAATAGTAGAAGCAAAATGGCTGAAAATACATTTAAAAAGGGCTGTGTTATATTTGGGTATATGACATTCATGATTATTTCATAAGCTATATTAATGATTTGAATCCGAATTGAGAATTTGTTAAAAACAAACAAAGAAGATTTGTTCAAAACAACACAGTGAGATAGAATAGCCGTACGTATCTCGTCTTGTTCATAGCTATCCTAATTCATATATACTGGGTGTAGAATTTAACTGTTGCGTAAAGGGGTATCAATGCTATTTTTTATATTGCTGTATCTTTTTACATTTTCACTTTATAGAAAACAAGCAATTCAAGAATTTTAAAATAAAGCAATCAGACTACCTATATATATTAATATTTCACAATACATCAATCAAATTACAAATAATATTTATGGAAAATTATACAAAAACGCAAAAATATTTGACCTTTCATACGACAGTGTACTTTCCCAATTCCCAAATGTATCATTAAATATGTTTTCTAAAATGTTAAATATTATTCATTCTGGTTTAATTTTCCATGGCCCTGTTACAATTATTCTAATAAATATTAATTCTTATGGCTGGTTTATACTGGATTTTATTTACAAATTGAGATTTAGAAAATTTTAAAAATATAAAATACATAGAAATACCTTCATTGTTTTATGCTGGATTTACAAATTGACAGATTTACAATTTACATTTAAAATATCACCATATTTCATATTCTAAATCTAAATTTCCAAATCCGGCCAATCAAATTGACTGGGAAACAAAAAGTAATTTTGACAACAGTAAAATGTGTCAAAACTGTCAAATCAAACTGATTAAATTGTGATCATCATAAAATATTGTTGTAACATGGATGCGGAGCGTGTTAAATATGATATTAATTTAATATCTTTGATTGAAGAACATCACATATGCCAAGTTAATGTTATTTTGTTGTTTAAAGAATATGTCAAAGTACTGAAGCCTTAGCTTGATTGACAGATTTCAAATATAATAAATTCAGTATGAACCAGAAGGTAAATCGCAAATTTCAAATTTAAATTTCTACATCTAAATCTGTAAATTAAATCCAGTATAAACAAGCCATTAGCGTAGCACACCAGCGGTCGAGGGTTCGAATCTCACTAAAGAGCATGGTCTACATAAATTCACAATCATCCACTCAGGAGGTAGTGTAATAAACGGCATTTGCGTTTATTACGATTAAAGATTGCAAATGATATTTAGAGATTTCAAACTAAGTAAATGGTTCATTGTTAGTTGTTCGTGGAAAATTCCACTGCTTTAGTATTTCAGTTCAGTTCCCGCTTAATCAGCGGAAGTCAATATGTTGTAGAAAATATTTAACCAGTCTTATGAGAGAGTAGTGCCCAGATAGAGTTATTTTGAGTGCCACTGTCCCATCCCTAAAGTAATAAATTGCGAACCTTGGGCAGTGAGCAGACACTTGCATTTTGGCTTTTCTTGTGAAATGTTGAAAGAATTTATACACAGTTTTAAGGGCTCCTCTCGATTGTCGATTGCATACATAATTTTTGTGAAGTTTATTTTGTGAGTTCATGTAAGTAGATTTGAGTTTTATGTATGAGTATTGTTAATAGCAAATGTTATATCAGTTTCGATTTTTGAAAGTTATTGTAAACGTTAGTGAGTAAGCGATACTTTGGATTATATAGCGTCGAATTATTCAGCTCGTAAAAGTATTTGGTTTATATAATTTCTTTTGCTTGTTCGTTATTAAATATTATATAATTTTGTTATTGTTGAATACGTGTTTGATTCCCGCCTGCGCGCATGTTTCCCGCCAATTGATCAGAAGTCTTTTTCTAAATACTCTTCGGAATCGAGTTAAAATATTCCGTGGTGGCCAGCGACTACGCTACCCTTGATTATTCATTTAATCAAGTAAAACCCTTTCGTATGTCAGTTACCTCTTGGTACCAAGTGCGAGGTACCTGTTACAGTAGCATATGGAAAAAGTTCTTTTACCATCATCTTAAAAAAAATTTACTTTCATTTGATTGATATATCAAGAAATATTAACATTTAGGGAACAAAATGAGCCTTATGGGCTGTATTTTAAAATTCTGAACCACTTTTGTATTAACATGTTTTCTGTAAAGTGAAATCTAAAACTGTCCGGTAAAATATAAATAGTATTTATATTTTACATTGTAGAGTTCTAGATTGAAAATAACATTTTACAATAATCAATATTGTGAAAGGAATATCTGTCCATAGTTTTAAAATTTTTCATAACTCCAACAAATTCGTATAATGATGACACTTGTGATGAAAAATGTCAAACAGCTGTCATTTATTATTTTGTTATTTGTGTTTCTCTGATTTTATGTGTAATCAATAGAAATGCATTTCATCTGTGACGCAAAAACGCTTATATCTGTTAAATGGAATATATAAATTAGGGTAGATCTAAAAAGGGTATTTTTCCAAATCGTCGACCACCTCACCAGCTAGAACTGCCAGACCATTTTAATGCATCCTGTCATGCGCCGAGGCCTCAAAAATAGTCATTTTTGCACTTTTCTTACATTTTCATTTGTAAAAAGTGTATATATGCCTAAATCAACTCCTAATGACAGTGTAGATATTTTCGGAACTCTAGTCGTTGAACAATTGCAATGTTCTATGCAAATAAGCTTGATAGTCGTTTAGAGATGAGAGTCAAAATGCATGTACACATGTCATTAAGAACTAGATTTAAGCATAATTACACTTTTTACAATTGAAAAATGTAAAAGAAGTGCAAAAATGGTCATTTTTGAGGTCTCGGCGCTTGACCACAATGCATGGCCTGACAAGTGCAGAAATTTTATTTTATGGAAATCTGAAGTTCTATGGGGCCATCGACGATTTGGAAAACTACCACCCTAATATAAATATACATTACATACATTTCGTATTTGAATGTTTAATAATTACTCTAACACATAATTAGAAGAAGATACAAAAAAGATGCACTATTGAAAATAAAATGATTTCATTGTTTTGATTTTAGCAAACTTCGTAACTGTGACAAAAAACAATTCATTTATACGATTAGTCATGAACCCTATAATTATGAACTTTCATTACGATTCATCCATTCGTACTTGAAGATAATTGTCAAAACGAGTAAAGAGTATTTCGATAATAGTTATTTACTTTACAAGTGGGCAAAGTAAGGAATTACCCACGAGAGAAATTTTAGCACACGAAACCGAAGGCTGAGTGTGATAATTTTATCGAGTGGGTAATTCCACTTTGCCCACCTGTGAAGTATAACGTTTTATCCAACACCTCTTAATAAATGAAAAATTTATTAAAGAAATATTATTTGACAGTGACATATGCTTTAAATTTTTAAATTAAAATGTCAATCGAAGTAGTTACCAAGGTGTTGTGTATTATTATTATTGTTATAAATAAAAAAATACTCACTAGTGGATTTTCTCAAAATTATACCTACTAGTGGGTAATCTATTACTTTGCTTGTTTAAAATCGCCATAGTAATAGAGCATTTATTGAGAGGTGTTGGATAATAGTTATTTACTTTACAAGTGGGCAAAGTAAGGAATTACCCACGAGAGAAATCTTAGCTCACGAAGCCGAAGGCTGAGTGAGATAATTTTATCGAGTGGGTAATTCCACTTTGCCCACGTGTGAAGTATAACGTTTTATCCAACACTTCTAAATAAATGAAAAATTTATTAAAGAAATATTATTTGACAGGGACATATGCTTTAAATTTTTAAATTAAAATGTCAATCGAAGTAGTTACCAAGGTGTTGTGTGTTATTACTATTGTTATAAATAAATAAATACTCACTAGTGGCTTTCCTCAAAATTATACCCACTAATGGATAATCTGTTACCTTGCTTGTTTAAAATCGCCATAGTAATATAGCATTTATTGAGAGGTGTTGGATAAAATATATTTATCGGTTTTTCCACGCTTTCTGTAGGTACATACTTACAAAATCTGTTTAAAAGTAAAGGTATCTAATGTATTGCTAATATAAAATGTGTTGGCACTTAATGTTCGGATTTTACTTGAGAGGGATTTCTTAGGGTTTTGTTATATTTTAATTATCACGGAAACAAAGTCATTTGGGAGACAAACATTCTTAAATTTCGTCTAGAGGTATCAATCGTGTTGATATGTTTACAAATCCGCGTTAGGCTTTACAGATCCTTTGTTTAGCCTAAGTGTATTTGGTACTCTTCAAATTGTCCCTTGAATAGATATCCCCTTCTTGCTCACCATCGTGTTACACAGTAAAAAATTTGATATTCGATTTGTTAATTTTGAGGTTGTTAAGTATTTTTAGTTAATATTGACAAATATATTGTGTTAAATTAACAATTTGAAAATTGACAATTGACAATTTGTTAAATTAATATTTTGTCAGTTATGAATTTTTCATAAAATTTAACGTCTCGTCAATAATAACAAGCTTTAGCAAAATTATCAATTTGAAATTGTTAAAGAAAGATTGTATCCTCTCTAACAACATAATTTGTTATAATAACTATGATTTATTGTTCTGCTTCAATATAATTTCTAAAATATTTAGTCAATAGCACATAATAATAAATGTTAATAATTACTATATTCACAAATATATAATAATTTGTTACTTGTTAAAAAAATTGAAACTTGTTAAATTAACAAAAATTAACGGTAGACCGTCTGGGACTAAAAATTTTGTTAAAATTTTGTCAATTTTGAATATAAAATTTTTACTGTGTACATGTAACAACAGCGAACTCGTTGCTGAAGAATCAGAGCCGGTCACAATTGAAAAAGTAGTGGGAACGGGAAGAAAAATGCGAAGATGGCAGCTATAGCTATAGGAAAGCTCCTGACCCAGACTTGATCCCGCCAGAAATCATATCATTTCTTCGGGAGTGTTTCCTGAAGAATGTATAAAACCGACGTATATAAAACCGAAACTTGGGAAACCAAAGGACCCTGCTCATTTTTTATTGGAAGTGGCAAATTGTGAAATTGGCTGAAAATGATATAATGTTGTTTCCCTCGACCTCTCAGACATAGAGATTAAAATATCACTTTTTGGCATCTTGACGCTTTAGCTTCTATCTTTATAATTGACCCGGGGAATTTTCTGGGAGTTTCCGTGTGTCTATTTGGTCCCTAATTCTATCCGGAGACCTTTACAAATAAAATAAATATATCATCACGCCTTTTACCCATTCTGGGTGTGGCATTCTGCTTACGCAGATCTCGGTAGGTGATATATTTTTGCGTATGAAATGCGGTTACCAGCCGCTAACAAAGATGTTAGTGGAGGGGGAACCACAGGGGTAAATATAAATTGGCAACTGTGAACTGTGGGATTCGGTTGCTAATTCAGATGGTATGAACGATCACAACCATTGACAGTTGACAGTTGTCAAAAAACTGTCAAAACATATTATAACTCAATAAAATGGTAATCAAAACGTACATGCTTAATGCCTTCAAGCACTAACTCATTGTCAATGGTGTGTAATTAGATCAAGCAAATAAGAAATGTATATATAGTGTTATTCTAAAACTATCACCGCAAAATTCATACTTTTAAAATTTGTTAATACCAGTAGTTTGCTATTTGCGTTCAATTGTGTTTTTAATAATTCCACGGGAAAGAATGTGCCCAAATCGCCCGTAGATATGAAATAGACTGTTTCTGTCATGATTTTGGTATCATAGGAATCGAGTTACTCTCCCGGTCGTGAAAAAATATATTTGTTTTTTAGTGCAAATTTGTGCATGGCATCAAGTTTATATTTAGCACAAATAATTACATGAGTGTTTTGACTAAGAATTCGTTCTTTTGTGTAGATATTATAAACTTTGAGCTTATTCTAATAAGGTTATAATTTAACATTTTTTATGTGGTGCTAACTTAAGGATCGCATTTCAGTTTGCAACAGAATGTCCGCGGGCACCGTTTCCACGGAGGACGCGTTGGTACTGCGCAACGCGGTTAAATTCGGAGATGAGGTCACACCGGGTACACCTGGTGATTTCGCGGTGTCGGGTAGATACCGGGTTGGTGCCGTGGTCTAGGTATTACCTCTCGAGGTGCTAACGCCAACTCCAGATGCCGCTCTAGGCCAAATGGCAAACGTAAAAGCGGTTGCGGACGACGTCATCGCCGTGGTTAATGTTTGCTACTGTGGAGGACGCGAATGGTATTACCTTTTGAGGATTCTAATGCCAACTTAGAAGGACGCGCTACTACACAAAAATGACGCGGCGATGACACAGCCTGAAGGGCTCTAACGGGCGGGGACAGATGGTGACGGTGTCTTGGAAAATAGGTTTACTCGCCGAGGATGCTAAAAGCCAGCTGCACGAGTCGCACTACTTTGCAAGGCGGAAAACGGTAAACAAATTACGGAACTCACAACGTACTCGGAAGACACGAGACGGCTGAAAAGATACTGCAACGGATGCTCAGAGTTAAATCTCCAGATCGATGCAAGTGCCTGGGCTGATGATTGAAATCAAGTGTGTAAATCGTGATTTAACCCGGTTTTTTTACTCTTTTCGCTAATTTTTCTGAAATAAACTGGTACTCCGTAGTCGCTACTATATATTTAGTTAGGCGATAGTGGATGGAAACGGAATAAGGGTTGTGAATGAGTTAACGCGGCCGAGATTAACTCCATTCGCGAACCCTCAAAAAACTGATTACAACAAATATAAATTTTTTTTAAACGGATGACGAGTTGTACAGCTATTTAGAGTAAACTAGAAAAACTAGAGCGAAAACTATTATCTGGGTCAATACTTGTATTAAACATTGATGATTTACGTGCTGGATCTCGGTGATATTAAAAATTATGATACTGGCTGCTCAAGAACTCAGTGATAATAGCTTCATCACAGATTCTAACTTGAAGGTTGTTATACCTTACCTGAGCTAGTGAACAAATCCTGGGCTAACGGTGTTTAATGAGAGGAAGTTTGCAGGTTTGCACATGTATTAGGAAGAGGAAAGGATGCCACCAAAATAAAAAAAAAAAAAAAACAAAAATGACAAACTAGTATAAATTTGGTATACATTTCTGAATTTGAATTATGAATACAAAAAAAGGAGAAAGCGGATAGGAAGTAAACGTATAATAACAAGCTCTACTCACCCTTGATTTACCTAACAAATGAAGCTGCTGATAGTCTGGTACTGTTTACGTAGACAAATAAGCGAGCCGACACTGGTAGCATGCTAAGGCTTCTTCTGCCAGTACTCAGGTAATGACGAAGCAGTTTTGGAGTTGCTACAGTTGGATACAGTCGGCGTAGCTGCGGATGATCGTGTGACTTTGGAGCTAAGGTCGTAACAAGTAAGGACCATTTTTTTTTATTTAGTAGCACAAAGGAGAATAAATAGAGCACCAACTGCTGGAATATTTTTAAAAATATTAATATTGCGGTATTATCTGGAATGACACGCATGTATGCAAAGAGTGAGAATTTTTGTTCCGGAGGTCAAGAGAAACAAAATGTATCAATTCCAGCAAAATTCACCGGAGCCCACTTTCCATGAGAAATGTTCCGTGTTCTTTGGAGGACCCCTCAACTTACCATCCACTTTACCTTCTAAACCCTATAGCAAAACTGGTGTAACATGTCCTAGCATACAGAATAAACAAACATCTGGAAAAGAACAATGTATTATCTGAGAACCAATTCTGCTTCAGCGTGGAAATATCCAAGAGAAATGCAATGGAGCTGGTCAACAAGATTACAGAATTGGATATCAAAAAGGGAGGAAGCAAAGAACGGTAACTATAGTTTATTTTTCTTGTGGTGCGGTTCACGTCACTATCTTCTTTCTCACTTTTTCCCATCAGCAATAGTGGGAGAAAGTGAGAAAGAAGATAGTGACGTGAACCGCAACACAAGAAAAATAAACTGTATGTGACCCAGCTATGGTTTATATTAAGAATGCGTTTAACTCTGTACCCTGGGGTCACATTATGAATGCGTTAAAAAAAGCAAAAGTACCAGCATAATTGACCAAGTTTATAGGAACTAGGTACCTAAGTTCTTTCTTAGTTTATTGTCCCTAGATTAGAAGATAACATTCGTTGAAATTAAGGTACACTGTACAATCAGTAACACTTTGGAATCTTGTTTTTTCTATTGTATAAATAACTTGTTCCTAATACAAACCCTTTACTATAATTGGTGGTTGTCGTGAGTTTACGACAGGAAAACTGCTGAAAAATTTGGAAGGCTGCAATAAATATACAATAACAACATTAAATGAACGTTATTTTAAATAGTTTATTTCTGATCACAATTGACATAACATCCTTTGGTATATAACCCATTATTATCAGACTAATAATAAGTTTCAGTCGGATTTGTTTACTTATCATATACATGTATAGCTTTGTACATTATTTTACAAATTTACAAATTTCAATATGATTCATTTATTATTATCAAATCGATAAAATGTACGTCGATGTTGGTATTTTGTGTAAAAATAATTCCTGATACCGCTTGAAATTTCACATTTGTTATCGGATTTACAAAACAGTATTAATATGATTCATTTCAGTTCGTACAAAGTATAAAACATTTTACAACAAAATAGTTCAATTCATATAAATTCAAAATGATATCAAGTTATTTGTAAACGAAAATATTATATGTATTTGGTTTTATAATTAAAGCTAATTGCAAAAGTTCTTTGAAGACATCTTTTGTATAAAATTCGTATCCTGCTTAATTACTGTAAGAACTTATAATAACTAAACCCATTTTAACGCAAATTATAAAATACAATAAAATCTATTTATTCCTGTATTATTATAGGAAATATTTGTCCAAAGCATTGCGCGAAATTACAACTAAAACTTGAAGAATACAGACGAACACGTGTTTGTTATTTTTAAAAAAGCTACAATGATGCGTTTTATGACAAATCTGTAGGTGTTTGGTGAACGAGCTTTCAGATGAGGCGCAAAGCCTCTTTAGCTCCCAGTAATGTGCTGTATTTTCTACAAACGCCGAAATAATAACCTATTCTCATATTTATGATTGCGAAATCAATCAGTGCCATTAATTTGGTATTGTATGCCATGGAAATTTGGTACTGTGCTGTTCTGCATTCCTTGCAAACAACATAAAAAATGGACTTGTTTTATATTTATGAAATTAATAATTATTGAATAATTAATAATGATTTTTGAATGACAAAATGAAAAATGTTCGGCAAAAAGAAGGACTTTGATTGTTTGATTGGATAACTAGAGATAGAAAATTAAGTTTTTCTGCCAGTCCAACCATCTGATAAAGTAATTGTTAGAAAAGTTCAATTTTACTGTTCCTAGGGAGGTATAAAATATCTCTTTTTTTGCGTTTGAAGAAAAAAAAAACGGTTAAGAAAAATTTATTTTTATATGTTTAACTTATATTGAATAAAAATATACCTAATACAGAGGAACCAAAGGGGTTATCACTATTTAATCAAACACAGACAAATATATTTCTATAGATATTCAATGTAAACTTTGTTGCTTTATAGTTCAACAAATACTGAAGAAGCTTAAATATAAATGTCAGGATAGTTCCCTTGGTCACACTGTATTGGCAAATGTTTCTTTTTTCTAATAATATTTAGAGTTTTCTGTATGTTTGTGTAACTTGATCAATTTTATCCAAAATTAGTTTAGGAACGTTGAATAGCGGAAAATATAGTTAGTCAAAAGAAAATCAATTATTCTTAAGCTGCGTTCAAAGCGTTTCAATTATGACTAAGAATTAATTATTACAATCAGTAGTCGATTGAAGCATCTTAAAACGACCGATTTAAAATATGAAATGAGTGACATCTAATAAAATATTGTTGAACTAATGAAAACCATTTGAAAATTTTAAATATGTAGGGATACAAAAAATTGTATTTGTATATACTACATAACTTACATGTAGAACTTATTTAAAAAAATTAATGCCACGTTATTTTGATAAAAAAAACGATCCCTTTTTAAAAAAAGAGATAATGATTTTTAGATTACACGAACTGTAAGTGAAAATTTGGAGTTTTCAAGCTTCTCAATCAGTATAAATTAACTCAATTCTATACTAATTATAAATACTAATCGTAATGGATAATAATTGGATAACTATGAACGCATCTTAAACTCATTCATCGTTGGGGACGATCGGAGATGCGTGCCCAATTCAGCAAAGAGTGGAACCCAGAATTTGTTTCAAATATTTTTAGTTATACTAAACAATATTTGCTAAAAATGACATGTTTTACACTATATTTTCTAAAATTTATAAAAATTAATTATTTTCCAATTTCGCGTTGCTGTTGAAACTTTGGACATTACAAAGATTTAAGAATAGAAACATATAACTAAAGTATGAATAAATGATATAAATTGTGCAAAAATGCATTGACGTGACATTTGTTATAATCTGCATATTTTGTATTGTAAATGCATTTTATTCACATATAACATTTATTTTTGTAGTGTTTTAAAAAATTTCAGTTGGCCCTCCAGTTTATTTGATTTCACAATAAACTAGTTTTGTTTCACTTCACAAATCTCTTTCCAGTGACGTAGACACTAATTTTCTTAAGGTATTTCAAAAATGTTTCAAAATTTCTTTATAATGACAAACGTGTTTTTCATAATATTGGGGCGCAAAATATAAAATCACCACTGGAATGAACTTGATTTAAGGGTGACTATTGGTATTTTGAACTGCCAAATGTGTATTTTAAATAAAATTTTAAACTTACAATAATGGACTAGGCTAAAACAGTAAATATTTAAAAATCGTAGTTTTGACATAAAAAAGTCTTCTTGTTAAATGAACAAATTTGAACGAGTTTTCAATATAACAATAACTGATAAAGATATCAAAACGTGAAAATCATCTTTCTGATTTGAAAAATTATTAAAGCTAATGATTTGTACTTTCCAAAATTTTTGAATGTAGTATTTTCCACATAAAAACTTTATATTATAGTTAGTCACCCTTAACCAATTATTGAATTCAACGGTCTCACTATTTCCCAAATTACGGTATTCATTTCTACAAACTAGTTTTCAATATAATAGGTGAATAGATATTAAAATTAAGTGCTCTTTTTGATTATTACATACATGGATTTCCATGTATTTACTTTCATTTTCGATATGGACAACAAGTGTTCATAATTAATATATACTCGTTTTGTTTTAGATATAAAGAAACCAGAAACCAAAGCAATTAAATTGTTACATATCAAAGGAATTATGGAGATGTTTATGTCCTCCAAAAGCGATAAGCTTTGAAGGACCGGGTTTCGTAAGTTGCCCGAAAACTATAGACATTAAATTATGTCTACGATGCTTATAACGTTTTATTTAAATTTTGAATACCTAAACAAGTTGAAAAATTAATATATGAATTTGTTAAAATAGCGTTGTCTTTATCTGTGTTATTCGTTTTTGTATATAAGACGATGGATGCATGAAAGTGCATTACGAGGGCGAAATTTTGAATTACACTAAAGTTTAAATAAAAATCATTTGAGAGTAATGAATACAATAATTTGGGTTACAAGGAGTAATTGTTTGCAATAGTGAAAGACCGTATAACATCTATCATTAAATAAGTTAATTATCTGATTACGTAATTAAGTAATATATAGATTCATTTTCTGTGTACTAATTATTATTTTTGGAAAAAAATTATAGTGCCCTAAGAAAATTTGTGAGCAAACGCCATCTAGTTTGTTAACTGAAGAAAAGTAATAAAATAATAACAATAATATATCTTTGAATGATAAACTTAAAAAGCACTTAAAAATAAATAAGACAAAATTTCACTAAAGTATTTGGTATGACGCTTACACTGAACGGCACATTGAATATAGAAGTCTGTAGCACTTAGCACTGACTGAAGACTCAGAAGGCGACATTCTGGTGCAGACTGTCGTCCGTGTGTAGCGTAGAGCCCTTGGCGCAATCACGAACGCCTTTGAGGATGATGCCCACTCGCCGGTCCAACGCTGTAAGGTGTGGCTCCCACAGCACGGGAGCCACTGGGTCTACAGACATGCTGCGACGCATGGCTTCGCTCAACTTTACGGGGCCGTTGTGGTATCTGCAAAATAATACGTTCATGTAGTTTATCATTAAATATATTCGAATTAGCAAATAGATATTATGAGAATTTTCTTTGTTAATTTTTCTTTTAATCGCTACAGGTCGACAAACTATTATGCGTCACGAAGAGGTGTAAATTCAGAGGCCACTAGTATCGTCTTTCCATTCGGGGTTCAAAACATTCCTACGTAAATTGTACTTATTCCAGATTATATACATACATAACGTCATGCTATAGCTCACTCAGTGGCGTAGCACGAATCTAGAAACACAGTCATCCAACAATCCACCTCCTCCAAACATACTTATCCCAACACAATACTTTCACCTCGTCCACATTCTTAGTGCGATTCATACATGCTCGTCTATTCCTCATACTCGAAATTATTCGTTCACGCAACAAACCATCAAAAATATCTAACCAATTATTCCTTGGACGTCCACGCAATTGCATATAATTCGTTTGCTTAGGAAAACAGGTCGGTTAGAACATTATCATCCGGACTGATATTATCCTACAATACGCTTCTGTACGACGGAGAGATTTAGATACTAGAGATGTGTCGTTCGCGAACGATTCGTTTAAAATGAACGAATCGTACAAGTGATACAAATGAATCGAATCAGTATTTTGCGAAAGATTCGTTCAGTTAAAAAGAATCAGTAGTGAACGAATGGTTTGAAATAACAAAATTATTCCATATAAAACTTCTTTATCTATCACTCAGTACTCATTATTATGTAGTATAGTAAAGCAAGTGAGATACAAATACGAACTAAACGTATTGTATTATCAACATTAACACCGGACGAACGAATCGAGTTGCGCAATGCGCAGTGCGCACCGATTCGGTACCACATTATAACATCGGTTCTCAACGAACGATTCATTCGTAAATTACTGTACAAAATTATAAGTGGTTCGGTGAACGAATCTTTCTGAACGAATCACTTTACTGAACTGAATTAAAGATTCGAATCAGTAAAAAGATTCGAATTTCCCATCTCTATTAGATACAATGGCAAGTGGTACTTGTAAACTGCAAGGTTACTCAACTAAGCAATTCTGGAATTTACCACGAAAGATCAAAATATAAAAATAAGTTTATTTTCTTAACGATAAATCAACTAATCAATTAATTAAATAATGGATTAATCAAATAATAGATTAATCAAATAACCGATATATCGATTATTTAAAAAATTAAGTGTTCGAATAATCTATTAATCGATTATTCGACTATTTTTTCCAGTCCTAATTAAAATCCGCTAAAATCAACGATAAATATCAATAATTTAAAGATGTGTATAAATTGATGTTTCAACTATATCATCAAATTCCTTAGCAACCAGTGATTACTATAACTTTGCTGATGTGAATTTGTAAATTTACGAGTATTTTGATTAAATTTAAAAGTTTATTCGTAACAACAAAGCATTTCACAAACCAAAAACGTCATCCACGTGTTCGAGCAATAAGCACTCGTAAAGGAAGAATGTCTTTCAGCAATGAGAATATAAATAACAATTGTATAGAGTGTGTTGAAAGTATTGTTTTGTCAGATGCGAATGAATGCTTTTTCATTTTAAATTCACTGCAAGTCGCACCATTGACATGACGTTAAATTGGTAGAGCAAAAATGGTCTTAATTGTCGGATGTATAGCATATATTTTAACAAGTACTTTGCATACAACATATGTCATGTAAATAGTATGAATAAAACTATAGTTTACAGAATTAAAAATTATTTACATCATAATAGAAAAATACAGAACCTATATTAATATCTATCCCTAAATATACAATATATATATATATATATATATATATATATATATATATATATATATATATATATATATATAAAATTACAACTGAAGAAATTTGTACGAGGGTTGTCTCAAAAGTAAGTTACACTATTTTTTTATATCCGCGCGGTTGCCAGGATACGTCTGGGATTCGCATGGATCTTTCGTCCAAGTGTGGTGGCAACACTGTAAAATTCGTAAGCGGCCGCCATGACCCATTTGTCAGTTGCGATCAAGCCACTATGGAGCTACCACTCACTTCTACCGCCGATTGCGAAATACGCAGTGTGATTCTTTTTTTAACGGCAAAAAATAAAAATGCAACTGAAATTCACCGTGAGTTGTGCAGTGTGTACGGTGAGAACGTTATGTCGAGGCCAATGGTTTCTCGTTGGCGCCAATCATTTATTGAAGGCAGGACAACAATACACGACGAACAAGGAAGCGGCCGCCCATCAACTTCACGGGCCCCGAACATTGTTGAAGATGTCCGAAGAGTCGTCGACATAACGTTCTCACCGTACACACTGCACAACTCACGGTGAATTTCAGTTGCATTTTTATTTTATGCCGTTAAAAAACGAATCACACTGCGTACTTCGCAATCGGCGGTAGAAGTAAGTGGTAGCTCCATAGTGGCTTGATCGCAACTGACAAATGGGTCATGGCGGCCGCTTACGAATTTTACAGTGCTGCCACCACACTCGGACGAAAGATCCATGCGAATCCCAGACGTATCCTGCCAACCGCGCGGATATAAAAAAATAGTGTAACTTACTTTTGAGACAACCCTCGTATCTTTTTTTTCTTAATATGTACATCTTTCTCCTACCAAAATTACATCAGATACCTCTTCTTCTAAATTTTTATAATTAATTTCTCGTACACTATTAATAATTCATCGATTAAAAAATATATTAGTCTATTGCAAGGTAAGTTTTGTCTTTCCATGCATAAACAAAGGCAGAAAAGCCTAAATTTATGTATTAATTGCTCTTTATACCGTGTGTCCCACGTAAATGTTGGCATAGGCAGTTAACATGTAAAATCAGTTTTTTGTAAATAAAAAGTGTCCGGCAAAAAAGTATGCATCTACATTTTATATCACAAGATTGCCAATATCCCTACATCTTATTTAATACAGATTACTTTATTTTAATACCGCAATTTAATGAAATTAATAATAATAATTCCTAATTTTCCGCCTACTCTTTTCATTGCTACTGACGTATAGTACCTGCAATTTGTTTTAAATATTTTAATCTGTCACTGTCAATTTCTGGCGATGGAAACCTTCGGCGTTCATTTCTGTGAAGTATTCAGCTTTTTTTCTTGCACTGCGCCCCCATAATACATTCTAATAATATTTGCACGGTTCTCTACATTTAATGTATTCATGATGACAGTGACAGATTAAAATATTTAAAACAAATTGCAAGCACTATACGTCAGTAGCAATAAAAAAAGTAGGCGAAAAATTAGGAATTATTATTATTAATTTCATTAAATTGCGGTATCAAAATCAAGTAATCTGTATTAAATAAGATGTAGGGATATTGGCAGTATTGTGATATAAAATTTGGATGCATAATTTTTTGCCGGACACTTTTTATTTACAAAAAACTGATTTTACATGATAACTGCCTATGCCAACATTTACGTGGGACACACGGTATGATTGCTTTATAAGAAATAAATCATAATAATTATTTCCAAGTGGTTTTACTATGCACTAAAATAATGAACATTTGTCACTCGGGTCAAATGAAACGTTAGAAACATTAAACACACTTATTGTATAGCGCAGCAGCAGAAGACTTTGTATAATCGCATAGAGAAGTACAAAATGGAAAGTACTCGCACAGACGCTACGGATTTGCAAAGAACGAAGCAGAGCAGCCGCCGTGGCTTGCTATTCTATAGGGCTCTCATCAAATATTTAATTGCCGGAAAGACATTAATTATTAACATCCATTACAGGTTGTCAACGACGGGAATTAGCACCAAATTATCTTCTAAATTAATTATTACGACAGCTTAACTTCTTGTTTTCCTTTTTTCAGCCAACGTTTTGTCTTTCGGGAAAATTACTTTTCTTTCTCAAACGGCTTTTAAATTGTTACAAGCGCATGAATGCTAGGGCTCCTGTAATAATTTTTTCTTTGTTTTTCTTAAAGTGTTTTAATATGATTAGAGGAAGCTATTAAAATACTAAAGTTGAAATTATTATTCAACAGATTTTAACTCAGATCTCACATTGTTAATGTAGAGTTCTTAATATGTAGTTAAATTTTGGGTAGTCACATCGAACGAATTTATGAAAACTTCTACGAAAGTGGCACTTTATTTTATGAATAAAAAATAAATAGCTCCGTGGTAATGCATCGTACTGTGGATCGTGAGAGCCTCAGTTCGAATCCCACTTCCGACAGTTGCCAATTTAAATTTACCCCTGTGGAGGACCAAATTCGACAATAATCGCAATTCAGGCTTAAATAAATGACGTAATAAGTATTTATTTATTTTTACTTTCTGCACATACCAGGGGTTTCAGCTAAGATTCAACATTTACTTTTGTCATTAATGTATACCAGCTCTCTACAAGTATATTCATGTATTGTTCCAGATAAAAAGCAACATAGGGTGTTTGAACTGATCATAATTTACTGATTTATAAACATACGAGTATTACAAATAAACATTTATCAAGCTATAATCACAATTGTATAAAATAACCATTCGAATTGTGCCTTTATTATTAAACATCACTAAGTTGTGCGAAAATAATCTGAAGCTTCTTGATTGTATGGATTGAAAGTACTGGATTATAGTGAATCAATACTTATTGACTATACACTCAGGAAAATAGACCATAATGTAGCACAGTCTTTCTTAGTTACGCTGTATACTATCGGTTATTTATGTTGCCAAGTTGTGTTTCGGTCGGAAACAAATGAATCATAATTATGTAATCATATCATCCATGAATATAAACAAACAATTAATATTTTTGACATAAATAAGTAATTTGTTTAATATAATTGGTTGATTCCTTGTATAGTCTCAACACTCGAATTTACAGTTGCGAACTCGATGTGTTGAATGAGAAACACTTCTCGTCCTCTTAACTGTATCTTATATTCGATTATTTTTGAACGTCTTGTTATATAAATACTGAAAATAGACCTCTCTCAGTTTTGGCAACACATTTGCCTTCTTGAGAAGGTGATTTTTTTTAATATGCTTTGTTATTATACATATTCCAATATAACACGTTAGAATATGCTTATTAACAAATCTTAATAAATAAAATCACTTCCTGAATAAAGCAAATATATTGCCAATATTGGCACAAGCCAATTTTCAATAAATAATGATTAACATCCATCCAGTCAAGAAGCTTCAGATACATCTCTAAGTTATGATGATAAGTACATTAAAACCTATGTAGCATTCTATGTGTGATATGTAACTGGTAGCCAAACCATAGTAATAATAGCAATGACAGAAAAGTAATTGATGTATCTTAAATTAAATTCACGGTATTTGTAAAATGGCTGGTTTATACTGGATTTCATTTACAGATTTAGATTTGAAATTTGCGATTTACCTCCTGGTTCATACTGAATTTATTAAATTTGCCAATCAAGATTAGGCTTCAGCTTTTTGACATAATGCTTTAAACAATAATAAAATAACCTGTGATGTGATGTGATATTCTTCAATCAAAGATATTAAATGAATCATATTTAACACTCTTCGCATTCATTTTACAACAATATTTTATGATGATCATAAATAAATCAATTTGATTGACATTCTTGACACATTTTACTACTATTGTCAAAATTATTTTTTGTTTCCCAGTCAAGTTGATTGGTTGGATTTGGAAATTAAGATTTAGAATATAAAATATAGTGATATTTTAAATGTAAATTATAAATCTATAAATTTGTGAATCCAGCATGAACCAATAAAGGTATTTCTATGTATTTTATATTTTTTAAATTAAATTTCTAAAACTAAATTTGTAAATTAAATCCAGTTTAAACCAGCCATAAGTAAGATATGATAACGGTTCAAAATTTAAACACTATACTTAACGATAACATCAAATTCCATATTTAGAATTTGGATGAATGAATTGCATCCTTATAAGGTTTTCGTAACACCCATAAACCGGAAGTGGGTTTAATATAAGGTATTTTGTTGTAATAAAAATGATGTTTTTAAAGTTTAAAGTATAGGCGAAAATTTATGTGTTGCCTACACCAGATTATATACTTTAAAAAAATATACTATGGATGAATAATGAATATCTCATTTTTAAGAAATAGAGAAATCCTCTAAATAAAAATAATTAATAATATTCGTCGAAATCATAGCTCAAATGATATTTATTGTTCTACCTCTCATTTTTTAATGCGTATTTTTTTATTTATTCGACCAATAAGTTATTAGGAAATTTATTCATATATGGAAAGACCGGTCTTAAATTGATAATTAAATTATAGCACTCTTTTGTGCTTTATGTTTTAGACTGACTAAAATAAATTTATTGCTTTATACATATAGTAGACAAAGAACTGAATTTCTCATCTTTCATCTATATTTTTTCTTAAAAAAAAAAGAAAATTTAGAAATTGAAAGGTTTTCCCATGATGAACGTCTATAACCTTAAGCTACGGTCACCAGTCCGTCCGCCGAATGTTTAACGGGTGATAATTTGAAGAACCGTCCGAGTGTTTACTTGATCCGGTCACATTGGAACACACAACACAGTTTCACTCGCACTTGAGGTAAATATTGAATTCCCAACGTAAATCACGACACAAGTATTTAATCTAAGAGTGTCAATATTGGCGCCATAATTCTCCGTATGTGAAGTGCGAATGTCGCGCGGCCGCCAGCCGCACCGCGCAGCAAATAAATTCACATCAGGACGTCCTAGGTCCTTGTCTTCGCGCCCTGTTCCTTTCAGAGCGGGCGAGACAACACTACACATCAGCCCTATCCTCACAATACTATTTAAGGCTAGCTCACTAGGACACGATTCTCATTATAATAACTAAATGTGCTCAATTTTGGTGTAGCACTCTGCTTTCGCACACCTAGTGATATATTTTTAGACGCAAAGTGCAATGTTAGCGGAAGGTGAACCACATGAGTAAAGTTAAAGTGGCGACATTGTTGATTGTCTGTTGATATATCATAAAGCAATTTATTCAGTGAGCAATAATAATAATTTCACTCTAGTAAACAAATTTGAAACTATGTTTGGTTTCGTCAGCTGTCTTCTCATTTCTAGACAGCAACAGCTGATTAAATAGAGAAAGGCGCAATATTTAACAACCATGTTTCCTAAATTATAAATAGATGTTAATATTTGTTTCATATTTATCTTTTACAAACTAATATAACAACTTGCTAATTGTAACAAAAATTAACCTAATGAAATATTGTCCGTTAAACATGAAGTTTCGATGCGATTTTGTCACCATAAACAAGGTGCTGCGTTAGCAATTAATTCGATTGTATGTGTAGGGATAAATGACGTCACGAATTCGCACCCGCGAAAGTTAAATACAAAAATTATGAATGAAAACTTTTTAATATTTTTTATTGAAATATTCATAAATCTGTAATTTACTTTTAAATTTTTAACGGTCTGTTAAAAATTTTGATCAATAAAAATATATGTCAAAAATAACTTTTTAAAAGGCCGTTAAAAATTAACGGGTAAGTTACAGAATAGGCCTCATAAAATGTTATTATTTATCATTTTAGCAAGGAACAAAAATACAATTATGAATAAAATCGTAGTATGCTAGACGATGCAAACGACTTGCGGGTGAAAATAATAGCAGGCACAAATAGCTATTTGTATATTTAGAGCGCAAAGTTATGGGCAGAAATACTTTGCTCTCGAATCATACACAAAAGTTTTCTATTGGAGACGGGCGACAAAGTAAAATTCCAGAGAAAACATCAACATTGTGTTAACAAATGCAAGCGAGAAAGGCAATTTTCTATAACAATCATTTGAAAAAGGCATATTTCGTTTAGAAAGTATGTAAAATTTAAAAAAGCCGATGGGAAAGTTTATTTTCATTATTTGTTTTCAAACATTATTATTTTAAAAATCTGGTGTGGGCACCACACTACTTTCTTATACAAATAAAACCAACTGAACACGTATGACTTGTTCCTTGCGTATGACTTTATTTTGACAATTATTTGATATTATGTTTCATTTTTGGTTCTCATTGTAAATAAGAATTTATTTTAAAATAGAAATTAATTAATATCTAGTCTTCAAAACTTTCTAAGTAATAATACAATTATTACTTTTATTCACACGACACACATTTCTGACACTTCACAATTATTTGGCACTTTTGATACACAGATATTAAAACTGTTTTAATTTTTGTTTGATTATAGAAATATATTCTTAAATATATAATTTAGTTTTTCTCAAAATTTGAAGCATGTACAAGAAAAGTGCAAATAACATTTTATATTCCAAATATTTTTGCTAACATATTTCATTTGAAACTTTTTCTTACAGCTGATTCTATTTTTGAAATAAATAGAATGGAATCCAATAAACTTCCTTTTCCTGTTTTTCAATTTCATTCAAAATCAACTAAGCTCTTCAGTTTTTCATGAAACTTTTAAAATGCAAGTTTCGTTTACATATCGTGTTTCCTTCATGAGATATTGCGCACACGGGCATCCATCCATCCATCCTCACACACTGACATCATTGAGAAATTGATCTTAACTAATTCAGTGGATGTCAAAATAAGTATTTCCACAAAAATCTCATCAACGATTTTTTCGTGATTCCAATACTTCCTTATACTTTGTATAAGAAAGTAAAAAGTGCTGTCGACCCTATTAATAAAATGGTAAAGTATTTTAAAAAATTCACATTACAGAAAAATTATTCAGATTGAATAATATATTATCTGCATATTTGTAACATTTTTTAACTAAAATATTATTATAGTATATCTAAAAACAGATCTCGTATAGTCGTTTTATGAATTAATTATTATAGCTAACCTAGAAAATTTAATAAAAAATGCTACCAATTAAACTTGCAGTAAATAATTGAATTTCTTTTCATTTATGCTTCTTAAATAAAAATTATATAATTTGTATTCAGTAGTAAATCTTACAAAAATACTTGAAATTTATATAGAATTATGTAAAACTATTCAATTTCCTGCTAGTAATCATAACTATTAATCATGTAACGTTTTCTCCTCCTGGTCCAGTTTTAAAGCCGCCTTCACCATCCAAGTGTTCATCTCACCGCCTTCTACTCGCTGAATCTGCCGGTATGAGTGCGCACAGGAAATTGACTTTTATAAAATGTAGAGTGTTTGTTTAACCCCTGGGCAGCTTAAGCCTTATCCCGGGTAAGTATACATACGTACAGCAGCGCACAGCGCAGTCGGAAACGCATATAAGAGTCCCGGCCGCCATCCTCGCCGTGAGTTACTGGCGACTGAATCGTTTCTTTATTTCCGTTGTTTGCTTCAACCTCGTAAATATGTAGTTTGAAGCGAGTCTGGGGTGTTACGAATGTTTTTGCTGCGAGGTATTTCCCGGCGCAAATAACAAAACCGTCGATGTGAATGGAAATTTTGTTTATTAGTGCTTTATAGGTACATGAGGAAATTATTGAGATTAACTGATTGTATCCCAAAACTTGGTAAAAATCCAGAAGACACAACTTTGTTACCAACTTTATCCCAACTATTTGAGAAAGCTCTACCAAAACACTATCAAAATATACTTAGAGAAAAACTTGATTAATCAATTTGGATTCAGACATAAATACTAAAATAGTATATTCTACAACAAGTAATGGAATGGCACATATTCACGCGAGCAAAAAGTTTGTAGCTCGAGCCAAAGGCTACGGTTTGCGAGCGTGGGATAGGCCATTCCGTTGCATGTTGTAGACTATACTTTCTATAAAAAGGTTTTGGAAATTATACAAAAATACAAATATAAAACTGTTGAAAACGTCAAACTCAAATAAATAAACAGACGTAACCATAGTAACTGAATCAAGATACTTCATATGTCGCGCTAATAAGCGGTTCTGATTCGCCGCGTATGGAATGTTAATGATTCCATAACAATTGTTAGTAATGGAATGCCCAGTTTCCAAAACAGTGTTATAGAAAAGCCATAGTTGAACAAATTCACAGAGCAGTAGAAGTTTTAAATAATAGCCTTCAAAATAAGATGTTTTTCTCAGCTGCCTTCCTTGAAATCAGTCAAACTCTTTACAAAGTTTGGCACATTGGTTTACTTTTCAAGCTGAAACGTGACTTAACCCACCAGTACTACCAACTCCTTTAGTCATACCTTTGTAACCGGCAATTCCAAATCAACTAATTAAAACGCTATCACTAGTCTCTATCTGGTGAAATCGGGTATACCCCAAGGAAGTGTTATTGGGCCGATTCTATACCTTCTGAACACAACTTATTGATACGTACGGAAACGATAGAATAATATTAGCATCACATAAGGACCCAAAATTGGCTTCGTAATTATTACAAAAGAATCTGAGTCTAATAAGTATTGGCTAAAACGTTATTAGGTCCAAGGAAAGTAAATCCACCCACATATCCTTTACCACCAGAAGAAACACATGCGCCCCAGTATAACTAAACAACCGCCAGCTACCTCAAGCTGAGGACGTCAAATATATAGGAATGCACCTTGAGTACCTAGACAGACGTCTGACTTGGCGTAAACTCATTTAGACCAAACGGGAGCAGTTGTGTTTGAAGATATAACAGCTGTATTGGCTCTTCGGCAGAAAATCTATCCACCGACAACAGTTGCTGCTGAATACGGACCACCAAAATCAAGAAACGCTCATCCCTTCAAAAATTATGACACATGTCAAAAATGACATTTTTCAACCAATGTATTATTTTTTCAAAAAACACGGGCTAGCAGATTTGAACGAAAATATCAAAATATAATTTTTCTTTAACGTGTTGTAATTCGAAAATGGTGACATTAAGAAGAAAATGTTTCAAGCAAAATTATAGATAATATTTTAAACATTATTCTAATAACAAAATTTTCATTAAACCATAATTTACTGAGATATTTCAAAATAACTTGATAGGGCTTCAAGTAAACTACCACTTCCGGTTATTGGATTAACACCAAAAACTAATCAGCTCTTCCAAAGGGGATAGTTCAGTAGTTTTTGAGAAACCGTAACTCCAGACTGACAGACTGACAGGCTGACAGACTGACAGACTGACAGACTGACAGACTGACAGACTGACAGACTGACAGACTGTCAGACTGACAGACTGACAGACTGACAGACTGACAGACTGACAGGCTGACAGACTGACAGACTGACAGACTGACAGACTGATAGACTGACAGACTGACAGACTAACAGACTAACAGACTAACAGACTAACAGACTAACAGACTAACAGACTGACAGACTGACAGACTGATAGACAGACAGAGTGACAAATAGACATCATCACGAAACTATTAAAATCGTATTCTAGGAACCCTAAAACGTTCTCGTCCACTGAAAACTAACTACCCAATTTTTTGCATGATTCCCATACCTCTCTTATGGGATGTGCCGGGAGGTAAACAAGATTCAAATTTATTTGTTTTAAATATATTTTCTTTCAAAATAACTAATTTTCGACATATTTTTTAATCAATATTAATTAATAAAGAATTTTAAGAAAATAATTTTTTTTTTAGGTGATACTGCCAGTGCCAATGGCATTAAATCACTTTATTTCCCTTGGGAATATTTATCATTTTCATTTCCTTCGGCAAATAATTTAATGATTTTGGTAAGAATAAAGTTACCTTTATTTGTTGGTTGACGCTTGTATTTATAAATAATGTAATTTATCTAGCTAAACAAAGCTGCGTTTTCGGCAGTCGTCGGCTGTGTTCGGGTTAACCAAGTCTACCAAAGCAAGAGTAAGAAACACAACACTCCCTAGCGCTAGAGTGTCTGAACTGAGAACATCTCTGGCTCTCTCAACTCTTCAGCGCCAGCTAAATTAGTAAGTTGATAAATTAGCGAAAGAGGATTACGAATGATTATCCCGTATGCGAGTTTAATAATTCGCCAGTTGTAAGTAGCTTGGTGAATAATGCATGCGTGAAGTGTAGATGTATAGGGTGCAGGATATGTGAACCCGGTAGAAGCGAAATAGGATGTTTTGTGTTTTGTTTTGGCGGAAGTGGAAGACGGCTGAGGTTAAGTTTCGGTCTGGTTGTTTGCTGACAACGTGACAACATATGCTGTTACTGTAATGATTCATTTATTATAAAGTGAGGAAATGCACTAGTTTGAACAGTGTGCTGTGACACTGAGAATTATATGAATTGTTCTGAATATATTGTATGGCAAGATTTATAATTCAGATTTCGTTTTGCTACTGTCGAAATGATTTTGAGATATACAGATGTCCCAGATTCTAATAGCCTATTTTCATCCATGGATTAAACACCTAAAATTAAAGTGTCAAGATAATTTGAGCAAATTTCCGTAAATGCTTTATTCCAGAGACATTCAATTTTTTTATTGGAAAAGATCTACTTAAAAAAAACTTGATAGCGTGATTTTAAATCTCACAATTATAATAATCAAATTATTGTAATATCTAAAGATAGCTTTAAATATATTTTTTGTTGTATGGCTTTCGTAGTAATTTGTAAATAAAATTAAGTTCTCTTTATACTATAAAATATTATTTACGGTAATCAATACGTATAAATAAATAAAAAAGAAATAATATAACTTTATTTTATATATTCTTATTTCTACTTTAAATTGCATCATGGTTTTTTTGTTTTCTTTTTTGTTCTAGTCTCTGAATGTAAACAAAAAATTAATTGCAGACGCATCATATAAATTGAATACGGTACAGGGTACACGGTACAGAACATTTATTAAATTAGCAAGTTTCTTTTATCTTAAATTAAATGCATATTTTAATGACGTATAAATATATACCAGTTTATTTTTGCTAATTGTTTATATTATAAAATATTCATTCACAGTGAGATAAATAATTTATATCAATAATAATTATATGTTTAACTTAGGCATTAGGCACCAAAATACCAGAAGCTGACGCTGCCGTTTTATTGACGAGGCAATTAATTCTGCCGAATCTGTAATCTGTGTTTTATGTCGTATTATTTGTGTGCAGACTTGAAATGTTGGAATTAATAATAATTTAAAGATTATTTTAATAAGAGTACTTATTTTAAAAGTTATCGCCATCAAATTACGTTGCTATGTGTTTGGTGAAAGGTTGTCCTGCGTTGCTAAGTAAAAATGAATTTATTATTTATATTTTCGTAAAATTAATTTTGCTGCTTTATGAAAATTCCTTATCAATTTATTACATAAAATGGAGAGTGATGAATATGTTTTAATTCATTTTAAATTCATTAATTCGTAAGATACATGCATACCTTTATATTTAGAAGATGTAAATTGCGGTTATACTGATGAAATATAGTACTATTAAATTGTTTTAACCATAAATATAGCAACAACAGGCAGTAAAAATGACATTTTACAGATTATTAGATGTCTTCTTTAAATCGACTCAGTTCTTCGTATTGCCATGAAACTTTTTATTATGAAATATCCTTATTCTATCATTTCTCGTTAATCAGAGAGAGACTGTTGGAAACCAAAATACGAGCAATGAATGTCAAATAAGAGAGGTTATGATGTTTATGTGAAACAGAAGAAAAGCGAGGAAAGAACATGTATTAAGAGGGTATGACGACAAATTGATTAAAAAAAAAAAACTGAAAAAGATTGCGGAAAACCATTGAAACGTTAGCAACGTTTACATGGATGAAAAAAATGCGCTATTCAAATGTAATATTTTAAACTAAAGGAACAAAGAATACAAGTCCCTTGTTGAGAAACAATCCCTGATGTTTATACTGAACACACCTTGAAAACTATTTCCCACAAAATCCAAATACAACTCATCCTCCGGGACAAACCATCCACTTTATCATCATTACAACTAAACCAACATTCCACTGAAAACAACCATAAAATTCAATAAACAACCGTCACATCAAATCCCAGAGCTGCGTCGTCGCTTCTCTGTGCCTCTAAACACCGAACACGCCGCTCTGACATCCCAGTGTGCGCCTCCCGGTGCCGCTGACAAACAAGCGAGGTGCATTATTAAGGTGGCCGTCGCGGTGTAGTTTAGTGCCGACTGTGCACAAGAGATGGCGGGACCGGCGGCGGAGATGCCGACAAGTGTGAAATATTCAGTGTGCTAGTGTCGGACCTACTTCGCGCTTGTTGCATGTGGGGTGAATGTATAGGGTTGTGCTAGGGGAGGTGAAGTGGTAGACAGATATAGGGGTACGAAAGTGAGAAATAATATTTTCAAATTTGATATAAAATTTTGCCGGGGTTACCTGTCAGTTTCATTTTGAAAATAATAAATAAATAAATAAAATAAA
Source organism: Poecilus cupreus (assembly GCA_963942605.1). NCBI lineage: Eukaryota > Metazoa > Arthropoda > Insecta > Coleoptera > Carabidae > Poecilus > Poecilus cupreus. The sequence continues at coordinate 24,836,546 of OZ012718.1, forward strand.
TATATCATCACGCCTTTTACCCATTGCGGGTGTGGCACTCTGCTTACGCAGATCTCGGTATGTGATATATTTTGTCGTATGAAATGCGGATACCAGCCGTCAAGTCATAGCCCCCAAAGTTGTTAGTGGAGGGGGAATCATGGGGGTAAATTTAAATTGGCAACTGTCGGAAGTGGGATTCGAACTGAATATCTCGCGATCCACAGTCCGATTCATTGCCACGGAGCTATTTACCCCATTTTGAAAATAATTTTACTTGTTATTCACAAACACCATTTCCCCAAGCCTTCTATTACCTTTGAAAATGAAACTTTAAAAGTTATTAATTGACAGCGGCGTTTGCAATTTTTGACAGAACAGTTGTGTGTAAATGACAGAATTTGGTTATAATTTTTTAATTATAATTTTGTTTTACAAATATGAAATGAGTAACAAGTAAAATGTACATTTCATAAGAGGTAACTTTAAAGAGGTGACAGGCTCGTCGGTTATATTCTCCATTCAGCAGTAAAAACGACTTTTCATTGCTAGTAATGTAAAATACTATAATTATTATTTGGCAGATCTAATTACAATAATTGTTTTTTACTTCTAGCTTAGCAATTGGGATCTGACATTGAACATTTGCCATCTACCGGCATAACGATTGTACTAGTATAGTAATCCTCTGGCTGGCGTGTTTAAATGTGACATTTGATTATTTATAGTCAATTTGTACAATAATGAGTTCGGTGAGAGAAAGTAATGACCCAAACGGAAAATCAACTCATTATGTGTACAAAGCTAAGTGCGCAGTTGAAAATTATAGAAGTAAAGTAGGAAAAAACGACGGTGTAAGTTTTTACTCCTTTCCACTGGCGGGTGAATGCTTTATTATAGTGCGTAATATGTTCGGCGTTCCAGAAAAAATGGATAAATTTAAAGCGTGGCAATGAGCTACGAAAATTTTACTGGTACAGAAACATACAAAAGTACGTTCATTACATTTTAAGAAGGAAAACTATTTGTTTTGTTGGTAAGTGAGGTTATGCTACGTCATACATTTGGAGTTTATAACACGCTTTACATTATTCAATTTTTTTTATATATATATATATATATATATATATATATATATATATATATATATATATAATACATTTATATTTATACATTTACATTATTAATTCAATTATTGTCATATGTCAAAATTTGAAGCTTAGGTTAGGTCCTTACCGGCTGCAATGAATCAAAGTTGCAATGATGTAGAGGGTTCAAATGAAAAGGGTGCTAAATCAACCTAATAACATTGAATACAATTATTTTTGGAATTCCATACCTAGCCTTTTCTGAGGTGCTCCATATCATCCAGACAATGTTCGCCGCCCATGCCGATTGACACAATAATTAAAGGGGTACAGGAAGAGGGACATAATGACTGAGCAATTGAACATATTTTTAAGGATTATAAAAATGTAATTTTTAATAAAATATCAAAAAGGCTACTAGATGAATAATCAAAATGATAAATTAAATTCAACAAATATTACAAAGGACGACAACGTATGATGTTAAAAAGTTACAGTTACTAATACAGAATTACATTAAATAATTTTACTATATTGCAGCGCACTGCAGATTTGCGAACACGTTTATTCTTTACAAAATCCAAAAGGCCACTCTTCTTTGCGTTGGCCAAACCCAAACTATCCCATACGCGAGTAGGTGCGGGAAGTGGGAAACTTGTCCAGAGCCAATCTGAATATTGCATAAAAAAAAAATTAAATCAAGGTTTTGTCAAGCCTGCCTTGAATGTACGAGGTTTGTTCATTAACTACGGTAAATTTCCACAAAGATTGCGCCACTGTAATATTTTGAATTGAGCATGTCGCTATAAAGTAGCATTCTTCAAAATAACCTATACCAAGTTTGAGTCCGTTCTGACGTATAGTTTCCAATCGGTAAACTTTTGAAATGAGGCCGACAACTAGAATTTTTAATAACGAAAAAAACAGAATTTCGCGTTGAAGATTATTTCGAAGATTGTTTTTTCATTTGATTCTATATTGTTTCGATTGGGAATAAATCGAAGCTGCTAGAAGGCCTTTCCAGTAACGGCCTACTACTATTATTATTATAATATAGCTTTAAAATATATAATGCACAAATACATTATTCCCTGGTTCTGATTTTTATTTAAACTTTTATAAAACATTAATCGAAACATTGAATACGGGCGAACTCATGTGAAATTGGAATCTAATAAAGAAAACAAAATTAGGAGAGCGCTGAGTAATTTTTTTCTGAATAAGGAGCGGCAGGTCAAATAAGTTTGAGAATGTATAGGAAAGTAAAACATGAACTATTTTATTTTTACGCAGGTTAGAGTGACGTTTAATGAATTAAAAAATGAGCCTAGCTAATCGTGACAAATTCACTTTTTGATACAGCAATTACTCCATTTACGATTTATATAAGTGACTAATAAATATCTTAACAACAAACAACACAATATTTTTTGTTTAAATGTATGAACGACTCACAATTCTATTTTCTGAAAACAACGCAATAAAGCAGGTATTTTGCAAAACAAAAAATTAATGTACTCTTCAGAATGCTTTCATTTTAAAAACACATTAAACTAATCTCCTATCTACTCCACAATATATCTTTTTAAATATCATAGGTACATTAAAAACATTTCTGCTAGACGCGGACAAAAATAGCGCCATTTCCGGTCTGGGGGCACTTGGAAACTTCGTTCCTCATTTCGTCCACGGAACCAGACGGCGGAGCGAATTACGCCGGGCGTCTTGACTTTAGAACCGAGACAGGCAGCGGAATGGAAGGATCGGACGCCGTGAGATATTTAATGGGAAAGAAATGAATATATTTAAGACACTTTGGTGCCTAATAGCGCGGAAGAGGCCGGCTGAGCTCCGAGAGCTGCTTCCGGTGTCAGTGGCGGAGGAATGAAAGAAATTTGTTGGGCTTTACTACGAAATGTTTGATAGTTTACGAGATAGTAGTTCTTCGAAAAACAAAAGTATTTCTAGTATTTATGAAAATGAAAATAATATATCACGCCATTTATCCATTTTGGATGATGCACTCTGTTTCACACACCTCAGTAGATGGCATATTTTATAGAAGAAACGGCGGATAGCGGATTCAATGAACTACGAAAATTTAATAAAATCAACTTCATTTAATTTCGTATAATTATTCTAACCACAAATAAAACCATTCTTAACAAAAAATAAATATAATAATAATCAGTACTCGTAGTTAACACGGGAACACATACACTTCTCGAAAAAATATTTCATAAAAATGAAAAATACAAACCTTGACAATAGATTTCTCGAATGTAATAATTTTTCGAAATTTATTATCAGAGATTTTACATCTGCGAAAAATACAAATTTCGAATGCTAAATATGTTAGAAATGTCGAAAGTTACAAATCTCAAAAATACATTTGTCAAAACGCTAGGATAATACAAATTTCGAAAGTACATATCTCGAATTGAAAATGCAAATGTCGAAATAATACTTACATACAATTTTCATTAAAATTGAGTACTGTGATGAGTGAGTTTGTCGAGCGTGAGTTCTGTAGACTTATGGCTTGTTTGTTAAAAGTCCGAGCGAAGCGAGCTTACCTACAGATATTTTTCATTAGAAATCTCTAATCGTAATTTCCGACATTTTTACATTTGAGAAATGTATTTTCGTGATTTGTATTTTCGAGAAATGTGTTAACGAGAAGAAAATTCAAATTATGGTGAATGAACACCAATCTCTCAACATTTTTCAGCAATGTTCGGCTGGGGATCCGCCCGCGGATATCCGGCTTATAGGGTGGCCGGATATTCGATATCCGGCAAAACAATTATCCGTTTCATCTCTGTCAAATTTATACGAGTGATATGCGACTACAAGTAGTCAAATCACAGTCTCCAAAATTGAGGAAAATGTTTGAAAAGGTGACACTGTCGAAATATCTATCTACTTAATTATAATTAATTAATTACTTCTACTTCCTGTCATTTCAAATATTGGAATATAGGGCACGGAATCTTTCCAGAAGCAAAAATTTCTTGTTACCCCTAAGCATATATGTATTACTATACTACTTGTTTCTTTCTTATAAATGGAATATGGAAGTATAGGGTTCACGGAAATTATGGATTATAGGGAAATTCATGGTTTCGAGATCCCCTAAATCTGTTTTAACCATTTTACAATGACATCTGTGTGAATGTGTGTAAGTGTGTGTTCTTATATCCAATAACTCACAACGTAGAAAGGTAGAGTAACGAAATTTAATAATTTTTAAGGTTCATAACAATGTGTTGTATGCAGGAAGAGAGACTGCGATGAGAATTGATGGAGGATTGAGTAATTGATTTCGTATTGATGTTGGTGTGAAACAGGATTGTGAAATGTCTCCGTGGTTATTTAATATATTTAATTAAACATAGATGTGTTGTGGCGAAAGATATTGAACGGAACGGATGGAGGACGTATAGTGTCAGTGTTAGCTTATGCTGATGAAGTTGCATTTGGTGAAACCGCGAAAAATATCCGACTGTGTTAAATAGTTTTACAGTAATATTAGTATGCTGGGTTTAAATCCGATTGTAATATTTGATATTTTTGGTACTTTCCATTAGTAGTATTGATATGAATAAAATAATAATAGAATTATGAGTGGAAGGTATAGATATATTTCGTTAGCGACAAATATGAATATTGAATACATTTTAGGTATAATTATGATGATGAACTTAATTAGATTAATTAGTAGGAAAACAATGAAAAGGTAGTATCTATTGCTCTTTCTTTCTTTCTTTGATTGTTTGTTCATTAACTCATTCTTCATTTGTTTGTTTGTTTGTTTGTGTCTATACAGATAGATATTTATTAATCTATGTAGCTAAATTAGTTTTTGATGCAACTGCAAATCTATATATTGTTTTGTTGATTACATATAGGTACAATATGAATTAAACGGATTACCTTATATGTTTGTGAACATAAATGAATCTATTATTGAATGTCTGGAAATTTAAAATGTAGGTGAATGAGTACATATTTCTGGGTTTTCGAATGATAGATGTATTATACGTGTGCATAGTGGTTTGTTGGTGCCTAGACTGTTGTAGGGTTCTGAATGTTGGGTGTCGATAAAGTAGGATGAACAGTGCATAACTGCTGTGGAAATAATGTATTTGAGAGGAGTATGTGGGTACATATAACGTGACTGTGTCAGCTACACGTAGTTGTATGATGAGTGTGAGCGTGAGATTGAGAACAATGTTTAAAAAAAAAAGTGGCAGTCAGTTATTTAAGCTTGTTTGGCCATCAGGAACGGATCTCCAGTGAGAGGTTGGTTAAATTATTATAAGCGAAAATGTTGAGCCAGGAAATAAATGTTTAGAAGAGATTGGATGAATGATGGAATCTTATTTTTTTGTTTTTGTGTAGGTATACTCCATATACATTAGTGAAACCAATATCAGCAGCCTAACATTATCTTTCTCTATCAGTGTAAGAAGTAACCTTGTCGTAAAGTAATTAGGTGTTCGAAGCGCTTAACCGTTCCCGAGGCGAAGCTTACGCGCAAATCACGACATCGCCTTTCAATCGCCTTATTAACTGCTGCGCCTCAAACCACGAACCTAATTTCTACCGGCCTAGTCCTGGCCTTCAGCCCAGGAAAGCTGAGGATTTTTTATAACGAGATACATGCGGAAAGAACGAGGAATATTGGTTTGATGAAGAAATTTGGTGGAGGTAATTAAATTTAAAAATGGAAGTTACTAGCAGCAGAACTTAATAGTTGCATAACAAATATTTTTTTATAATACAGGATAACCTAATTCAAATTATATACTTGGTTAAGAAATCAGAAAATAATTCAGGATAGCAAAATTACTGTACAATTACGCAATTTGTCTATTAGGTATATGTTGATGTCTATTAGATATATGCTGATGATATGATAGTGGTAGAAGAACCACAGGATTATCGTATAGTTAAAGTTTATATTTATTGATCTGAGAATCTCATAATCCAAAATTCTGCATCTTGGAATGGACTTATATATTTCTTTGCATATTAATAATTTTAGGACAAAGTAATTAAAATTTATTTTGAAATTTGGTGGATGCGCCGATGTATACGTTTGTTTAGATATACCCAATAAATTATTAACATTTCATTCAAAGAATTGTATACGTGATGAGAAGGTCACTTGAAATTACAAAATAATGAAAACAAAATATTATTATAAAACTTTACATTAACAACACAGTACGAGCTCGCAATAACTTTTTTATGAAAGATAATATAGAACGGGATGAATTTATGTTTAACAAAATATATGTTAACGATATAAATAAATAACCTACTCACTAATTGCAGGTTAAGTATGGTACACCAGTCTAAATAGCTCAGATACTCACGTTACGTACACTCACTGCATTTCATTAGGTTCGTTTTATATGAATTTTAGAACAAAAGCGTAAATACAAAAAAATTTTGATGAGATAGACTTTTTAATACGCAATTTTTATCTCCCGCCACATCTTGTACTAAGGTACTAGAATATATGAGTATTCTCATCCGCCATTTTGGGTCCAAATGTCATAAATTAAACAAATTCTTGGAATCCAGATACTTTAATTCTTTTCTGTCAAATTTCAAGTTGATATTGATTAATAATTGTGATATATCATTCCTTCAATTATTATATTCCATATCTAAGGTAAGTGTACAGAATACTTTCTAATAATATATAACCGTATGATTTGTGTAGTTGGACTTTACAGAATTTTAAGAAATATGTTTTCAAATTTGACAGATACAAATTTTAAAGGTTTTTTTTTAAGTAACTGGATTCCAATAACTTGTTTTATTTATGACATTTGGACCCAAAATGGCGGACGAGAATACCTACATTCTTCTAGAGCTCTACTTGTACGGGAGGTATAGGAATAATGCTAAAAATTCGTTAGTGATTTTCCAATGGATGAGCACGTTTTAGGGTCCCTAGAATACGATTATAATAGTTTCGTGATGATGTCTGTGTGTGTCTGTGTGTGTGTGTGTGTGTGTGTGTGTGTGTGTGTGTGTGTGTTTGTTTGTCTGTCTGTCTGTCTGTCTGTCTGTCTGTCTGTCAGTCTGTCAGACTGTGTGGATCTTTAGAGTTACGGTTTCTCAAAAACTACTACACTGAAAATTTTGATATTTTGTATATATCAACTGTATTCCTTTTGGAAGAGCTGATTAATTTTTGATTATAATCCAATAACCGGAATTGATAGTTTACTGGAAGCCCTATCAAGTTATTTTGAAATATCTCAGTAACTTATGGTTTAATGACAATTTTTGTTCTTAGAATAATGCTTCAAATATTATTATCTACAAGTTTTGATTGAAACATTTTTCTTCTTCTATCACCATTTACGAATTACAATACGATAAAGAATTTTTGTATCTTGTCATTAACGTTTAATTTACTAATCCGTGTAACCTGCGCGTTTTGAAAAAACAAAACAACGGTTAAAAAATGTCATTTTTTGACATGTCATAATTTTTTTGAAGGGATATGATATGACCGTTCCTTGAAAGTGCATTGTTCGATAAGAAATCTATGGCGGGAGGTATTGTGGTACCCAGAAAAGGGTTTTTTTATTATTGGTTTCATTTTAAAAAAATATTTTTTATTACTCCACTGATTTGATAATAAAAACATTTAGCTTCTATATTTAAAAAAGTTTTCTTAATATGTTATAGTTTTCAAATAATATGTGGAAAAAATGAACGAAAATAATTTTTTTGTCTATATCTAGAGACCAATATCTTTTTTTTCGGGAAAACAAAAACATTGTTAAATTGTTCAACTAATGAGGCAACTTTTGTGTAATTTAACCGAAGTCGTAGCACGTCTAGTTCCTGATATCTGAATGGTGTCCCTTGAAATTGAAACACACTGTATAATATGAAGTAAATTAATTATGAAATACTTTTTACTACATAAGGGCAAACCAGCAGGTGTTGATAACGCAGGGTAGGAAACATCAGGGCTGGTTGCTGAGCTCGCCCTTAACGCGCGGTTCTTTCTCCTTTTCTTTGGTGACGAGGGATTATCTTTTCTCCGCGAATAAGCGACGTGCAGTGACGTTGAAAAATAATTAAGACGAACCCGGGAGACTTAAATTGTCCGCGTAATAACCCGTGTCGTTCGTGTGGGTGATGCCAACGCCAGCGGCGTCCTAGAGGCAGGGTAATGGGGCCCACCACGCACCGCCCCTCTCTATTACACGAGCAGACGAAGTTGCCAGGTTTTTATGTTGCCAACGTTTTGGTGGATTTGCATTTTTATTATAAAGTTTTATTGCAATTTGTTTCCTAGCCTCTCGTCTTAGTACTCGTTATATTTTTTAATATTGTTGTATGAGAGTTTTTGTAATAGTTTGATTACTTAAGTCATTTCATAAGAATTTAAGTAAAATTTGAGATGTTAAATTTTTTGAGTACCTATTACATAAGCATAAAATATATTTCCAATTTAAAAAGTTCGTGCACTGCAGAATAAGTAAATAAATATTCATGATGTCCATCTCGGTGGCATAGTCGATATGTCAGTAGTGTAATAAACGGTATTTGCGTTTATTACGATTAAAGATTGCAAACGATATTTAGAGATTTCAAACTAAGTAAATGGTTCATTGTTAGTTGTTCGTGGAAAATTCCACTTCCTTAGTATTTCAGTTCAGTTCCCGCCTAATCAGCGGAAGTCAATATGTTGTAGGAAACATTTAACCAGAGTCTTATGCGAGAGTAGTGCCCAGTTAGAGTTATTTTGAGTGCCACTCTCCCATCCCTTAAGTAATAAATTGTGAACCTTGGGCAGTGAGCAGACACTTGCATTTTGGCTTTTCTTGTGAAATGTTGAAAGAATTACTACACAGTTTAAGGGCTCCTCTCTCGATTGTATACATAGTTTTTGTGAAGTTTTTTTTTGTGAGTTCATGTAAGTAGATTTGAGTTTTATGTATGAGTATTGTTAATAGCAAATGTTATATCAGTTTCGATCTTTGAAAGTTATTGTAAAAGTTAGTGAGTAAGCGATACTTTGGAATATATAGCGTCGAATTATTCAGCTCGTAAAAGTATTTGATTTATATAATTTCTTCTGCTTGTTCGTTATTAAATATTATATAATTTTGTTATTGTTGAATACGTGTTTGATTCCCGCCTGCGCGCATGTTTCCCGCCAATTGATCAGAAGTCTTTTTCTAAATACTCTTCGGAATCGAGTTAAAATATTCCGTGGTGGCCAGCGACTACGCTACCCTTGATTATTCATTTAATCAAGTAAAACCCTTTCGTATGTCAGTTACCTCTTGGTACCAAGTGCGAGGTACCTGTTACAGTAGTCTGGCACACCAGAAGTCGTGAGTTCTACTCGTAATTCTCACTGAAGATCATGGTTGTTTATGTTATTCACATAAATTCACAATCAACCACTTATTAAACGGCATATGACTAAAAGTAGTTAGTCCGCTTACCATCTTCGTAAAAAAAAAAATTCATAAATTTGTATACTCTTGAATATATATGTAGGACGTTTTAGTAACTAGTTGCCTTCTAGAAGATATGTTGAAAACTTTTGAGCAGATCTCACACCTATATATTAGAAAGACTTTTATTAAGAAAAATATTTGTATAGTTAAGAAAAAAAAAAAACATTACATACAGCAATAGCATATGAGCAACATGTGTAGAAGGTTTATCTAGTGTGAAAGAGCTTACAACTTGCGTGAAATACATACTATGCACTTTGTACCATCGGGCTGTTTGGCAAATTAATATTAAGGAAAAAGAAAATAAAACCCTTATCTTTTTCACACTGTACTTTAATACTAATTTAATTGCAACCGGTTTCGACCGTTTAATGGTTATCATCAGGCAACCGGTGAGACTACATTATAAGAAAAGTAAAATTGAAAAATATAAATTATAGAACAAAACTAGTACAATTTTATATAAAAAAAAGAATACTCACACTAAAATCCACAGGTGGACATGTATATAAAAATAGAATAAAAACTAAACCACATCATTAAAAAGGGACTGAAAAGAATAAATATAAATATAAAATGTAAAAAAATAAAAAACTGATATTACAGGTAATATATAAACTGACGATGATAAGATGAAAATAGAAATTAAAAAAAAAAATTATAATATATAAACTGAAAACAAAAAAATTATAAAGCAGTAAGCCGAGAAGTGGGCTAGATTTCAAATTTATATTGACTTATCATTTAAACACAGAATTTTATTATTAATGCGACTTTTTAATTTCTAAATTTTCTTAAAAGTCAAGAACTCTACTGTTTTCTCGAATATGTAAAATATTAAAATTTTTATTAAAATTGCAAGAGTTTCCAGTATCAACAAGATGTTCTGCAAAACAAGAAAATTTATTGTAAAATTTAAGACAGCGAGCATGTTCTTTTAACCGCGTAATATATTTTCTGCCTGTTTTCCCCCACATAATTTTATCCACATCTATTACATTTCAACATATAAACCCCAGATATGTTGAAGTTGAATATTTTCTGTTTCGATATTACGTATAAATTTTACACGTGTAATTGTAACAAACAACACACAATACTAATTAGCATTACTCAAATAATGACGTTTCAGCCTATTTGACATTGAGGCTCACAATGTGCAGACACCCTCAGTAATACCAACTATTAACTTAAGAATTCACTATAAATAAATGTATTTGAACAACTATAATCTCTGTAAAATAAACGAAGATTTGTAAATAAATAAATAATTATGTCATCACGCCTTTTACCTATTCTGGGTGTGGAACTCTACTTACGCAGATCTCGGTAAGTGATATATTTTTTCGTATGAATTGCGGTTACCAGCCGTCAAATCATAGCCCCCAAATATGTTAGTGGAGGGGGAACCACAGGGGTAAATTTAAATTGGTAACGGTCGGCAGTGAGATTCGACCTAAGGACCACACGATTTACCCCTAAAGATTTGTAGAAACCATCAATTAAAATTATCAATTATTTAGTAGTATTTAGCAGAGCTGGGCATAAGTACACAAAAAAAGTACTTAAGTACAAAGTACAATTAAATTTTTTGTTTTGTACTTAAGTATAAGTATAATTAAAATTTTGAAAAATGTACTTAAGTATAAATACAAATATTTTTGTACTTATTCAATTTTTAAGTACAAATACTATTAAATAATATTGAAATAAATTACATTTAAGGAAAGGTAGGCTTGTAGGTAGATATTGATATTGAAGTACTGTACACTGTAAAATAAATAAAATAAAACTACAACAATAATAAACAAAGACAAACTTTATGTTTACCTAGTTATATACATAATATATTGTAAATCAAAAAGAATATTTATTCGAAAAGAGGAAAAGAAAAAAAACAACATATTTTAAATAATATATATAATATGAATAATAACTAAGGCAACAAATAGAGAAACACAGAAAATAAATCTATGCTGTTTCTCCAATTTTATTAGCTTTCAGAACAACAAATTTTTCAAAATTATCATCACTTAACGCGTGTCTTTTTGATGCATTGATGATTGTAGCAAATGAAAAATTCTTTCTACGGGTCCTGATGACGGGAGGCAAGTATTATATTTATAAAATACTTGTTTTAAAATGGGATAAGTATTTAACACAAGTTATATGTTTTCTAGAGTCGTCCAAATATTGTAGTACCTCTAATTCAACTTTAGTATTCACGTTTTCCGTGTGAATTGATTTTTCTTCATTAAAGTCAAGCAAATTGTCATCGTCACTCTTTTTTTTTTATATTTGTATTTATTTTATTTCCATGAACATTTTGGTTTCGACTAAATTCCCTATACTGAATGCGCAGGTTCGAACATGTTGGAACACACTACGCAGTAGCGCATAATCTTACTTAAATACACGAAAAGTACTTAAGTACTTTTACATATATTTAAATACTCAATTCAAATACAAAATTCAAATAATTTACAAATTTTGTACTTGAATTGAGTATTTAAATATATATTAAAGTACTTAAGTACTTTTACATATATTTAAATACTCAATTCAAGTACAAAATACTTTACAAATTTTGTACTTAATTATAAATACAAAGTATTTTCATAATAAATGTATTTAAGTAGAAATACAATCACTTTGAAAAGTATTTAAGTCGTGATTTATAAGTACAATATATTAAATACACGCCCAGCTCTGGTATTTAGAATAAAATATTCATGGTATAAATTTAAATTATAATATAGTTCCATTACTTGAAATACAAGAACACGTTATTTCGGAATAAGTGCGTGAATTAAACTTAAATAATATATACGTGTAAAGTAATTCTATAGTTGTCATAGAAAATAATACTTATTTTGATACAATGAAGGAAGGGCGTCATTACAAAACGAGTACGAAAGTTGTTGAAAGTTGTTGAGAGCTAGATCGAGATTTATAATGTTTTTTTTTTCATATTAAATGCAAAAACTATATTTTTTCAACTTTTACGTTACATTAAAGACATTGACTACCTAATCGTTTTATATAAATCTTAGCAGTTGTATTTCTAATTGTACATCATGTCACTACAAGTATAAATAATACACTAGAAATTATTTTTATCACTAATCAAGGAAGTGACAACTTTCTCCATTAAAATGTATGTGGGGTTCAGTGATTTTTAAAAGTGATTCTCAAAAAAATGTTTGAAAATAAAATAATGCAAATTCCGCCTTTACTTTTTAAAACTACTTAGTATCCACAAGTCTTTAACAGTCTTCCCTGAAGAAAGATTCCCAAATTTCTTACAGTCTGTATCGCAATTCTTTGACTGATTTCCCAATTGTATTGTCTGCAATTGCATATTTTGTAAATAAATATTGAATTAATTTGTATTTAAAAATATGTGCAATCTCTATAAATAAAATAAAATAAAGTACGCTGTCATTATTTTATAACTCAAGCAAACATTTTTTGTCAGTTTACCATTTGTATTCTAGTATATTATGATACAAGTAACATTTCAAAGCACGTGCGACGAGTTTAAGAGCACGACGCGAAGCAGAGTGCCTTTAATCTTGCGTTTGCGCACGCTGTGGGACGTTTTAAACACAGATTATGATGCAGGAATAATAAAAAAATATTTATTTAAATATAAGCACTAGTATTAACTAGTAGCGAGCACTACTGGAAAGGGATGAAACCAATCTTTGAATAATGGAATGAATTCACCAGAAATGCAACAGACTATGCATTGTGATATTTTGTGAATTCATTAAAAATATAAACGAGCTATACCGAGGAAGATTTAAATACAAAACACACAATTTAGCTTTTAATAATATTAAAACTCGCCTTAAAACAACAAAACAAAAATCTGGAACCTCAAACAAAAATTAATTACTACGAAGAAGTACACAAACTAAGCGTACCACCCTACCAACTCTGATCTACAACATTCATTACTTTGGACGCCTATGTCCACAGATGTCGCCAGCATCATCTCAAAGCAGTGTACACTCCGCAACATAATCGTGATTAACTGAGAAGGTGTTTGAGTTTGTTATGAGGCACGTGTTGTTGATAAGGGTTGTTTAAGATTACGCTGTATACTTTGTTCGTCGACATGAACTAGCTTAAGTGTACTCTAGTGTCAACTTTTAAACCATGATCTGTTTTGTAACGAATGAGTCAATTTGAGTAACCTGTTTCTGCAGGGTGCGTTTTTAAAGTAACACCTCGCAGTGCAGTGACAAGTTTCGGAAGTACAATCAAATTTGCCGCTAACGAATTTTAGATGGCAGCACTATATATTTAGTCAATAGTAGAAAACTTTTAGATTATCGCTGCGTTCTAGTAGAAAATTTGAAAATATTTAGTACCTAGGTATTTTCTCGTTACTTGTTTGTAATACACTACGAGTATTTGGCAAACATGCGAGAGCGTTATAATTTGGCCATGCTACACATCAAATATGGTATACTGCTCATAGCAGTCAGGCGAATATCGAATTCCCTTGATGCACCATAATCTTGAGAACTGTATGTCCAAAAATTTATAAGACCATAGCGCTGAAAATTTATGCGGAAAGAAGCTGAACTATTTTTAATTTAGTTGAACCTCAAATACACTGTTTTTTTATTTCCAGCTACATTAAAAAACTGTGGTATAATTTTCAACCAAATTATATGTATGTAATATTATATAAATTTCGTTATATATGTATAAACCACGGTTGAGATGACCAAGTGCTTTGGCAATATACTATTATTCAAAATATTATTATTATTACGTTTGGAACTGACGGGTTCGGTGAAGTTTAATAATCAATAATTGAAACAACTATTAAAAGTCACAAATAGATTATTTACTAACACTTATATTTATTTAAACTAATTATTTATTTTTACACACTTATTAATAAACACAAATAAGAATATTACACAAGAAATATTTATTCACATAATTTATATTCACTACGCAAACGTTTTATTTATTTCCACTTGATTCGATATATACTGGACAGCGTATCAGAGTTGAATTGCGTCGGTGGGTAGGCTAGCGGCTTTATATATGTGATGCGCGGTATTCTAGACGCTTCCAGGCGTTACTATGATGGAACTTTACTAGAACGATGAGTCATCGTTACGCGCTGACTGTCGAGGGTTGCACTGGCCAGTTACATTATTAACAGTTTTACAGTTCCCAAAATCAAATCAGTTCTTCACATTGTCATTTAATTTATTATAATTATGTATTTTGTTAGTTTTTTCTCGTTCGTTACTTAAACGATCACATATTTATGTTTACATCTATCCACACATTTAGAAAATGGTCAAAATGAATTCAAAAGACCTCAGAACATGTATTGGACATATTTCATCATAAATAGATAGTATTAAGAAAATATCTTATAAAACTTTTTTTGCACTTCTCCTGCAGATCCCTAAAATAATTACCTCAAGATACGTGAACTTGTGTAGAAAAAACCACTATTTCCAACTGCACACGGTTTGGGTAACCCTGGCTCAGCTGGTGTAATTGGAATAAAATTTGTATTTATATTTTGCTCTCTTGAGATGTTTCGGCGTTTTTTATTTTGAAATATTCTCAGGATATTATAGCAGAAAGCCAGTATTTGTGACAAAATATTTAATAAATCTTTTCTGGGCGTTCCTCTTTGAATTCTAGAAAAGTAAAGAAACATTTCAAGTTCTATAGACGTATACGTACAAAATAAAATAACGAATAAAGTAGCAGAACGTTGCAACAAATGTATATGAACGATCATTGAAATAACTGTTGTATTTTTTTATCTTATCAAAATATTTTGCTGAAGTTTATGATTTTGATGCACTTTTAACGACGAAAATAATAATCGTAAAAATGGTAAATTTTTCCAAGAGACAAAGGATATTAAAAATAAAATGTTTGTATAAACTGTAAAGTGGCATTTAAGTAAAATTAAATTACCTTTACGAAAAAAATATCACTGGTACTACGTAGTGCGGAATGGATCGAATGTGAATATGGAAGTAATGAGAAAATTGCGTTTTATGATGAAAATATCATTAGAATATTATTGGTTGTGCTGAAATAATAATAAAACAACGTTGTTTGAATTTAATTAAATATTTTAAAATTAAAAGTTGTATAAATTCCTATACTATTTAAATATATTGCATGCATTTTTTAATTCTGAACAACTTTTGTATTTACACTTTTGCTGAAAAGTAAATATATAAAAATTTACAGCAAAATCAATAAAAATGCATTGAAATCCCTATGTTTCACATTTCAATTCTACACCTATATAAATCTTTGTAACAATTTCTGTCCAGACACACAGTGATTTTTGTTATGATCGCTGTGAGTACTAACAGTTTAAAGTTTTATTCTGTTACCCGATCGGCCTGGTTTTTTTACAGCCCGCTATCGCACTATTTGTTTAAAATAAAATATTCATAAACTGAAACCATTACAAAAACAGTATTAGTAACATAGAATTGTGTAACTTCGCAATTAATTTAACCATCCTGTAATGCCTCTCACTTCAAATGACATTAAATCCGTTCACGGTACAAATCAATGAAGTGCTTGATTCCATTAGCAGATTAGCTGCTGTAATCGTCACCCGCACTGCCGCTGCGCAACATTCCATTCAAATTTACACATTCTCACAGGGTGAGAAGTCAGGGGTGCAGGTTCCATGTACACTGTACACACAGTGGGCCCACACGTTCATTAAATTGATAATGAAGGCACAAGGTGAGCTGGTGAGCTCTGGTGAGCTTCGCGGTGACGTGGTGTTCTGGTGTTCGCTGTTCGCGTTTTCCATAATCACTCGCTTGTGCGTAATCCGTTATTTACCCTGTGTTTCACCCCTTCGTCGCTAGATGCTCATGTTCTGCCAAGACCAGGGTGTACACAAGAAAACCCCACTTGATAGCAGACAAGTTTAAAAGTACCTTTAGCCGAAAAGTGAATATATCTAGATATTTTCGATTAATTGTTTGATGTTGTAACTTTATAAAGAAAGATTTTTTTCGATTGAATGTAATTATTAAATAAAACAACTTGTTGATGATGAAGTCAATATAATTAAAATTAATTACACGCCGACGTTTCGACTGTTAATCGGTCTTCTTCAGGGTGATAATTAATAAATTATCAACTCGTTCGGTAGAACGACGTCGGCAAGAAGATGCAGGAAGTTCACCGACAACACTTACTTACGCCTACCTAACCTCCAAATTATTCAAACTTGTTTAATGCAAATATGCCATTGTAATTACCATTAAAACTGGCACCAGAGACGATATAATACATAGCTTAAACATATTCATTAGTTTCTTTACGAATTCGTTGCATATAACTCTTTATTTACGGTTATATATTTGAACCGGCGAGAGAAATGTGAAATCTCGTATTCTCACACATGAAGTTAGCTACTTAAAATGTCCTTTTCCAATTTTAGCAGCCACAAGATGGCAGCACATTGTAGATTTGAGACGTTCTTACGCACGACCATTAGTACGAAAGCCTCATTCACAGATCGAAACTAATGTTAATTTATGTTCCATGTTCTATTTGCAACTAACATTCACAAATGACGTTTTAGTTTTTGGTTCTAATGAGTAGCTACATATAGTGACAAATATAATAAATAATGTTACAAAATTTCTGACTGAGGTATTATTTAATCACTTTAATTTGTTTTTATTAAATTAGGTGTCGATCTGGCCGTTGCTGTTAACGTAACAACCCTGCCGCCACGTTTATTTAATCGTTATGTCTTTCAGTTTAGTTTGATCTTCCGGCCAGTGAAGTTGTAGTTTTGTGATAGCTGATTTAGTGACTATTTACTTTCAGGATTCAGGGATTGTTTAGAGTGAGTTATCCATTGCTATTTATAGAGTATTTTAATTGTTGTTGTTGAGTGAAAATGTGGAGCGATTGGAAGTGTGTGGCTGCATATTCCTATCCTTATCCTTAATTATGGTGCGGTCGCCAGGGGTGGGACCAGCCGAGTAGCGCCCAGCGAAGTGCCGTTACTAGTCCGGTGCCAACGGTGCCCTCCTGCCATCTATAGTGTTGTATTCAGGAGTTGGCCTTCCTTTCGCTTGCATCTTAGAGTAGTGGAGGAGAAAAATGGTATCGTTTCACGGCTTTCTGGACGAAGAGAATAAGTAGATGGTTGGATTGCTAGTTGCGTTTCTTGCATACGTTGCACATTCTGGGAAAGTTGCAGCATGATGTCCGACATTTGTCGCAAACTATCTTCAGTACTTCTATCAGGTGAAGGACTTCTAAGAGAAGGAACATACTGAAATCGAGGACTGTTGTTAGGTAACGACATGATGTAATGTTCTTCCAGTTTCCTAATCCAGCTAAACATACACGTAATCAGTATCCGCTCTGTTCCTAAAATTATCCTGTTCAGATCCCACTTCTGAAATATTATGATGATAGATGCAAAGGGTGTAGACTGAAATAAAAAAAAGTTAGGATTTTCTGTACTTATCAGTTTATTTAATGAACAATAACTATTGCAAATCTTTAAATTTAATTTCCAATTATTATTGTTCATTAAATAAACTGATAAGTACAGAAAATCCTAACTTTTTTTATTTCAGTCTACACCCTTTGCATCTATCATCATAATATTTCAGAAGTGGGATCTGAACAGGATAATTTTAGGAACAGAGCGGATACTGATTACGTGTATGTTTAGCTGGATTAGGAAACTGGAAGAACATTACATCATGTCGTTACCTAACAACAGTCCTCGATTTCAGTATGTTCCTTCTCTTAGAAGTCCTTCACCTGATAGAAGTACTGAAGATAGTTTGCGACAAATGTCGGACATCATGCTGCAACTTTCCCAGAATGTGCAACGTATGCAAGAAACGCAACTAGCAATCCAACCATCTACTTATTCTCTTCGTCCAGAAAGCCGTGAAACGATACCATTTTTTCGACCCTTCGGATGCAAGGCTTTCAAGTGAAAAGTGGGTTCAGATAATTGAGGATCTGCGCGCTATGTACAAATGGGATGAACCAACTACCATCATGTATGTGACATCTCGCTTGAAAGGATACGCGGAGATATGGTATAAGGGATTGCAAGGAATAAATCATTCTTGGGACACATGGAAACTTATGTTATTGGAGGCATTTCCGTCACAGAAAAATTACTTTCAGTTACTTCAAGAAATGATGGCTCGCAACAAGAAACCGGATGAACCAATGTTGCAGTATTATTACGAGAAGCTTGCGCTACTCAACGCTTGTGACATCCCAGGAGAACGAGCCGTCTCATGCATCATTGGAGGAATCCTGGACGAAAATATTCAAACCGCTGCCCTTTCTAGAGACTATAAGAAGCCAGAATCGCTCTTATTATTTTTGAAGACGATCAAGGATAAGTCAACAATGAAAAACTTTTCAGCTCCCCCTAAACGAGATTTCGGGCGTAATTTTCAGAAAACTAAACGGTCGTACTCTACTGCTCATCAACGCAACGATGGAGTGACTGACGTTCGTTGTTTCACATGTGGAGGGTTAGGACACAAGCGTGTACATTGTACAAAACGGCAACGCGGATTTATTAACGGAGGTCGTGATGCAGGCGAATTTAGTGGAGGTAGGAACCGGCATCAACAACATTAGCATCAACAGCCTCGACGTCAACAACAACAACAACGACCAGAGAGGAGTGTTCTTACTACTTCTACTGAGGTAAGCGGAAACTGCAAATTCTTTCTAGATGTTAACATAAATGGAATTGAAGTCAAAGCGTACGTCGATATGGGATCCACCTGTATCACTATGAAGGAATCAACAGCTATACAACTGCAATTGCCATTCAACAGGAACAAAACGATTACCCTGCGTGGTTTCGGGAATGGATACGTGAAAACTTTAGGCGAGACTGAGATCCAGATGTTGAAAATTGACGAAGTAGAGCTAGCGGTAGTATTCAACATAGTGCCAGACACAGTTCAGTCTATACCCATCATCATTGGACAACCATTCACGGAATCACCGGAAGTCGTGCTCTACAAGGATTCAAAGCACCTAAGATTTATCAGGATAAATGACTCACCTTTCAGTGAAATCGAAGCAACACCCCACAAGAAGGTAAATATCTGGGCGAAACGTGCAACCGTCATACCTCCAGGATATGTAGGACATGTGATCTGTTATTTAGAGGAAAAAGGAGAACTTTTTGTGGATTTAAGCGCACGGACACCTGAAGGAAATGAGCACGTATTCCCGCGAACGATTGTAGCAGTAGCTGAAGATATGGAATGTGTTCTACCAGTCGTGAACCTGTCAGACTCTGATTTAAGATTTCAAAAGGACAAAATTGTAGCAAGAGGATGGAAATGTCAGGCCGATAATGCAGAAGCACAGATAAATCAAGGAATTGATTTTATGGAGGATGAATTACATGTTGGAACGGATTTAAGTAAGGATCAACGAGAACAACTGATACGTCTGCTAAAGGAATACAGAGATTGTTTCGCAAGATCTGTGAAGGACATTCGATGTACGAATGCGACCGAAGTGGATATCCTATTGACCGACGATACACCTATTACTTACAGGCCATATAGATTATCTCTTTCAGAAAGGAAACAGGTTCAAGGAATGGTTCAGGAGCTTCTGGATAGCAACATTATTCGCGAATCAACTTATCCCTTCTCTGCACCGATTCTACTCGTGAAGAAAAAGAATGGAGAAGCACGGATGTGTATCGACTACAGGCATCTGAACAAAGTAACAGTGAAAGACCGATATCCTTTACCCAGGATTGATGACCAACTGGATCGGTTACAAGGAGCGAAGTACTTTACAACTTTGGATATGACATCCGGCTACTATCAGATACCCATTGCGGAGAGTTCGAAGTACAAGACTGCTTTCGTAACACCAGATGGACAGTACGAATTTAACAGGCTTCCTTTTGGATTATCAAATGGACCATCAGTATTTCAGAGGTTGGTAAACAAAGTCTTAGGATCTTGTCGTAACACCATCGCCATGGCTTACTTAGATGACATTATCTGCCCTTCATCATCATTTACAGAAGGAATTGAGAGACTGACAACTTTGTTTGACATTTTTAGGACAAATAACTTGACGCTGAATATGAAGAAATGTTTCTTTTTCCAGAGTAGCATCATTTATTTAGGTTTTCAGATTGATCGAGATGGAGTTCGACCTGGACAGGAGAAAATAAAAGCCGTCACCGCATTTTCAGGCACCGAGGAATGTACATTAAGTGAGACAATTTGTAGGACTGACAAGTTATTTTCTACACTTCATCAAGGATTACGCCAAGATTGTACGTCCAATCACCAATTTAACTTAAAAGGAGACTCCATGGAGTTGGGAAGAAAAAGAACAAGAAGCATTTGAGGAATTAAAGCTGAAACTTACAGTACGACCACTCTTGCGACTCTACGATTCGAATGCCGAGACAGAGGTGCACACAGACGCCAGTAAGCTAGGATTAGGAGGAATTCTGCTGCAGAAAATGGACACAGGCAAACTACATCCAGTCGCTTATTTCAGTCGCCAAACTTCTCCAACGGAAATGAAATACCATTCGTATGAGCTGGAAACTTTAGCCGTAGTTGAAACTTTGAAGAAATTTAGAGTGTATCTCTTGGGAATACATTTTAGATTAGTAACGGACTGCAATGTACTACGAACAGCTAGTACTAAAAAGGATTTGGTACCTAGGATTGGAAGATGGTGGCTTGAACTTCAGGAATATTCTTTCGACATAGAATATCGCCCTGGATTACGGATGGCTCACGTTGACGCACGTAGTTGAAATCCCGTGTCAGCAGATGGACTTTTAGATGAGCTTGGAATTTTTCACATTGAACCAGCTGATTGGATTCTCGCCGAACAAATGACCGATGAAAAATTACAAGTAATCAAGGACATCTTAAGTAAACCACCTGAAACTGACTATGAGAGGAATGTCTACAAAAATTACTGTTTACGAGACGAACGAGTATACCGAATCACTGCTACAGGAACTCAATGGGTTGTACCTAGAGGACAACGGCAGCAGATAATACGTTCATGTCATGATGATTTCGGACATTTTGGACTCGACAAAACTTTAAAGAAAATATGCGAGACATACTGGGTTCCTGGAATGAGAAAATTTTTGAGGAAATACATTGACACTTGTATTACATGCCTTTATCATAAACAACAGAAGAGGAAAATACACCAATGTAATAGCGATTGATAGGATGAAAAAAATATTTGACGACGCGTGAACTGTCGGAATCATCAGAGGACAACAGTACCACCGATGACGAAAATTGCGGCGTTGCAGAATAACTTCTCGAGGACGAGAAGGATGTCAGGATAGCCGACTGTTACAAAATTTCTGACTGAGGTATTATTTAATCACTTTAATTTGTTTTTATTAAATTAGGTGTCGATCTGGCCGCTGCTGTTAACGTAACAACCCTGCCGCCACGTTTATTTAATCGTTATGTCTTTCAGTTTAGTTTGATCTTCCGGCCAGTGAAGTTGTAGTTTTGTGATAGCTGATTTAGTGACTATTTACTTTCAGGATTCAGGGATTGTTTAGAGTGAGTTATCCATTGCTATTTATAGAGTATTTTAATTGTTGTTGTTGAGTGAAAATGTGGAGCGATTGGAAGTGTGTGGCTGCATATTCCTATCCTTATCCTTAATTATGGTGCGGTCGCCAGGGGTGGGACCAGCCGAGTAGCGCCCAGCGAAGTGCCGTTACTAGTCCGGTGCCAACGGTGCCCTCCTGCCATCTATAGTGTTGTATTCAGGGGTTGACCTTCCTTTCGCTTGCATCTTAGAGTAGTGGAGGAGAGATATGGTTTCAGAGTCGGCTTTCAACCGTTCTCTCATAGCCTCGCTCAGTGGAAGATGGCAAGTCTCGTGGTCACGTAGGTTGTCTGCGGACACAGGGGCCACGAGGATTCTTTGCTCACCCTCCGTAGGTTGTCTTCGGACACAGTGGGGTGAGCTACTCTCACCCTCCGTAGGTTGTCTTCGGACACAGTGGGGTGAGATACTCTCACACGGCCACGTAGGTTGTCTTAGGACACAGTGGAGTGAGAGGCGACGGAAGCTTCAGTATGCTACATTACGTCACCTATGTGATTAAGTGATTACATGTTTGACTAATTAACTATAGAGTTCAGATTTATATGATTTTGCTATTTAATTGTTTTTCAGCGTGGATTTCTCACTGTGTGCGTTTCACTCATATTTTTTTTATTTTCTTACAGCACCGCAATTGACTTCAGAAGTGCGGCGATCCGGCTATCCCTCAGGGCTTGATTGTGGACAGTTATTTTGATTGTATATAGTATTAGGTAATAAATGTTTATTTACAGAAAATCCTAACTTTTTTTATTTCAGTCTACACCCTTTGCATCTATCATCATAATAATAAATTCAACTAGAACGGTATTGCAATTGCCTGCGATAGACCATGAACTGAACTGTCAGAAAATTACATGTATACATTCGATTGCGATGAAATTTCGGTGAGTTGTTAACGCCCCCGCGAAGGTTCCTGAATTAAAAAAAAAAAATAACCTTAAAATCCGTATACGCCGCATTTTAATTCTACACCCAGTATAATCTTAATATTATCCGTATGAAGTGATGAATTAATATAATTAATGAATTTTAATTTTGGGTAATATCAATATTATCCGGATAATACCGACATAATCCGATTTCAAATTTTTACGTAATATAATCACAAACACCAAAAACGTGCAATTAGCGTAAAAAATGCCATGTTGTTGTATTATTACTTGTTAATATTTGTTTTACTAATGAACTAGTAATGATATACGAATACGTTTTATTCATCTTTACTTATATTATCAGTTATGACGCAAATCTGGTGAAATCTGGACAGAAAACAGAATTCGCGTCGTGGAATTTAGTCAGATTCAAGAACGCATTCTGTTCTAAAACATTTTATGGAACTTGTCCTGAATGTTCGAAAATTTGTGATAAAAGTAAATTTAAAATGATCATGTTTTATATATTATATAATACAATTAAAATGCCTTTTATACTCTTACTAGTACAGGGTATTACCCTAATTATATATAGATTATTGTACATACTATTTATTTAACTACTTTTTTGTACGAAATAGGTGAATCTCAAACTGTTACGCTTTCAGCTGCACTGGATGTGTCCTATTCTTCACCGTTATCTCTTGTTTTATGCATTGATTAATACATTGTTTTGAACTGCTATTATAAATATAAGGGAGTTAATTAATGACTGAACTACGAGTGAAACATGTTTTTATATTAATAAAAAAACAAGTGTATTAAATGGAAACAGTATTGCTATAAATATAAAATCATGTCTCTCTTGAAACAATCTTTTTTCTTGTATGTAGTTATCCATATTTCGTCGTCGTAAGAGTAGCCTAATTGTTGGAGTGAAATCTCTACTCTAAATTATTTCTTAGTAGGTATCTAACTAATTCGGAATTTTGAGCATTCAAGACTTTGGACATTCAGGGATTTTGGGAATTCGGGATTTTTGTATTAGGGATTTTGGGATTCGGGATTTTTGGGGAGACCCCTTCCAGACTATATCTTTTAAGTACCCTGATATTCATGCCCCCTTAAATAACTTATAGGTTGAGAGGTCTGTTGCAAGTTATGTTAATGCCTAGTTATTTGAAATATATTACTTATTCCATCAGTTATCTTTCAATTTTTAGCTTGCCTCAAAATGGTTCATTTGTCATGGTTTATGATCTAGATTTTTCAGTCGAAAATTCCATGTTATATTTGTGTGCCTTTATTTTCGAATTATGAAGCTTTCGATGTAGGTTATTCTCGGATTCCACGTTGTCAGTCAACAATCAATAGTTGAAAAATCTTCAACGATTTGGAGTTTGTAAATATGCTTCCTGATTATTTCACGCAAATGTTTTATTAGTGTGTGAGGGTGTACGTGTAGGGGTGTTTCTGCTGACTGGTCGCCGCGATGGACTGCTCATGAATAATGATTCTCCTATGAAATTGAATATAGGTTTCGTAATGTTGAAATATGCATGTTTTATTCGATCTGTACTGAAATGAATAATAATGTAAAGGTAAATGGGTTCGTACAGGGATTTTAAAAAAATAGATTAAATAAGTAATGAAAATAATAAAAATAACTGTATCAATTAAAATTCTATAAACGTTATAGAAGCTAATATAAAGATTTCTAGGTTGTTCCATAATAACGAAAATTTTTATTTGAAGCAAAGAAAGTTTTAAAAATATCTTTCTTAAATTATTGTAGGTGGTAGACATCCGCATAAATCTCCGAAATTAGTGAAATTGGTGGTCTTTGCATGTTAAGATCATTTTACATTCTCTAAATGGTATGCAATAAAAGAATTAAATTTACATGAATCATTCTAGGTTTAGTATGATTACTCCGAATTTTTACCGACATCAGTAAGTAACATATTTTTTTGCATGAAGTTCTGTTACCGGCGATCCACCCCCAATCCCCTGAATCATAAGGAACGGGGTTAAATGTGGAGAGGTTAGTAAAAATTGATGTATTTTAAATATCCACTTCGATATTAAAAAAATGCAAACAAACATGGATCGTTATTGTAGTTATTTTTAATTATTAACGAATTTTAAACGTAGTTGAGTACTTACATAATTAAAATGAATTAATCCAGAGCATAATGATAATGAAAAATTAATATTTGTTCTATTCATCATCAAGTTTGATTCTTCTTTGAATAACAGATAAAATTCATTAAATATATAAAAATTCACAAATTTGTATTCGTTTTATATTCATATTAAGCACTAACCATGATTATTTGTTCACTTCTGCGACTAAATCTAGCGATTAAATAAAAATTGATGATCCGTTTGATTTGTCATTACCATGGCTATCTGTTTAAAAGATGAAATCCGAACAGGTTTGATCTTTTTCTATCTATCTTCGCTAATTTAAGATAGTGTAATGAATATAGACCTGTTTCAACAGGTTGCTACCGGACAGAATGTTGTGACGCAGCACTCATTTACAGTACAGTTTCTCGAGTATTGAAGAATGTTCCAAAACCCGCATTGTAGAGGCAAATAGGTAAATTGAATGATAATAAATATATTTCTATAACACTGTTTTGGAACTGGGCATTCCACTACTAAAAATTGTTATGGAATCACTAACATTCCATACGCTGCGTATGGAATATTTTCGACGAATCAGAACCGCTTATTAGCGCGACATATAAAGTATCTTGATTCAGTTACTATGGTTACGTCTGTTTGTTTTAATTTGATTTATTTGAGATTGACGTTTTCAACAGTTTTATATTATTTTTGTATAATTTCCAAAACCTTTTTATAGAAAGTATAGTCTACAACATGTAACGAAATGGCCTATCCCATGCTCGCAAACCGTAGCCCTCGCCTTTGGCTCGGGCTTCAAACTTTTTGCTCGCGTGGAGTATGTGCCATTCCATTACTTGTTTCCATCAAGTACTTCAATTTCATACCAATCTCGAAAGAATTTATAAAGACTCGACATGCGTTGACTTGTATACGACTCGTTTATACGAGTAGAGTAAACGTCATTGGGTTGTCTCAAGTACTTGATAACTGAACAAGGTACGAAATTCTCAGCGAATAAGACCGATAAACTGTACAAAACGAATGAAAAAACAGTACTCATTTTTAATGGAACTTATCTGAAAATAACCCATTTTCACGTACCAAATTGAACGAATAAAGTGAGGCATAAAATTGTGCTTTCAAGGTCATCCAAGTTCTCTTTAGTTTTGCACAAAATGTAATAAATTCACGAAGTTTCATCCAAATGGAAGTAGTATCGCAAGGTTGACCATTAATAATTTTTCCTGCCTCCGTTCAAAAACCTTAGTTTTACAAATCTCAAAATTGTCCAAAAACTGTTTGGTTTCAGGCCTAAGCGGGCAAAAACTAGGAACTTTTATAAGGTTAGGACTGGCATCAACGGTGGATTGGTTTTGTTCAGTGTTTTAAATCTTGGAGATTAGGGATTTCTATCAATTCGAGCTAAATGTAAATAATTATAATTAAATTTTCAGTTGCAGTGCACAACCAATAAATAAATATCAAATAAATAAATGTCACAGAATTTTTCAAAGAAAATAAATTACTTGTTTATATTTATAAATACCTCTTATTCTTGTTTATGAATTATTTGATTTTACCAAAATAAAAAAATTCCTGGTATTTTATAAAGTTATGATAAAATGGTCACGAAAAATAATGTGTATCAAACATCCAGAAACTGTTTTGCGAGAGCTCGTAATTTGCAAGCCTCGCCTTCAACTTGGCCTGTCCATATACAGGTATCCTAGACCACCTGTGCAACCGTGTTTATCGTTTTAGGTATTATGAACGTGTTTTATGTTTAAATTTAAAATTAAACATAGAACACTTAAATTGTCACATTTACAATCTGTTTCACAGTTCTAAACCCCCAAAAATATGGTGAAACAAGAAACGTTTTTTGCGATCACAATCTGCCAACAGTAGAAAAGAAAAGTTCGAAATAAATTCTTCGGATTTTGATGAATATAATCTTAATGTGCAATAAAAATAGGGGTCCCGATTTGAAATCTATAAGTTGCCCAAACAAGGGGTATCGAGGACGGTTCAAGTACAGTTCCTGGACTAGTGATACAAATATCTATTTGTTCGTTCTAAATAAATTTTTGTGTTTTATTCCACCAATTACCAATCCAAACACATGTATCGAAATAAACGTTATAATATGTTCACAAATTGAAACAGAATAAGCACTCTTCAGAGATATTAAGTTACTTGTTACTGTTTTAAATTGCAGAGTACTCCACATTGTTTCATTTCAACAATTCAATCTCAATTTCCGATTGCAGCATTGGGAATCGGACTATGTGGCTTATATCTGTTTGAAGGCGTCGCGGCGGCTCCTCGCTTCCCATGACCCCCGCGCCCCGGTCTACCACCACATGCATTACTCAGGAGGGCAGATTGGCTGCTGGAATATGCACGGCCCATCAATATTAATGCGCTATTCCAAGCGGAGAGGGGCGAGGAGAGGAGCGGGGAGATCAGGTACAAGCTGCGAGGCGGCATCACACAGCTCACTACCCGGCACACACACGAAACCAACACCAGTGATCCGATAACTTTTACATAGGTATATCATACGTGAGATATACGGACAAATAGTATTCAAGAAGTAATTAATATGTTTACATTTTTCTATTCCCTTAGCATTTTTAATATAGGCTGAACTTAATTGAGTCGTCACTTTATATACATTAGTTAATTGGTTTCCACTAAAATATAATAATAATCATAATACTGGAATGCCAACTGTCGTTGATAAGAAAATATAAAGAATTATCATTCAATGATTTTTGAATAAAATTTTTAATATAAAAATTAATTAATACATTAATAAAAATGAATTTATATAATCGCAAAAATAAATAATGCTATAATAGAAATGAATTTAAATAATCGCAAGTGACCTATCCCAGCAAACACATTTGTAACATTGATGTATCTGGTATGTAAAGCCCGTCTGACACGATACAAAATTTAGTACTAAATTTAGTATTAAATTTTATATAAAATATTGTATTAAAATTTAATATTAAAATTTATGCAAGATTAAAATTTCTGTCTGCCATGGTAATAAATTTGTATATAAATTTTTTGTTTTTGCACATGCGCAATGCGTATTCATCAAAATAATTTCGTTACAGTGACAGTTTGGTGACAGTTTTCTAACCTGAAAATAATTTTGAGCTGTAATAATAATGAATAGTGAAACTTAAGTTTTTAATATACGTACTATAATGTAATATACATATACCATGTCGGACATCTCTTGAGAGAGCGTAAAATTATATTGTTGGTGTGTCACATGGTACAAACCTACAACATGTATATGTTATGTTACCGTACTTATAACATATTCACAGTTAATTAGAAAGTTTTTATATTTTATATAAAAATATAGAATTTTTTTTAAATATTTCATAGTGTACACTGAACAATTTTGAAATATATTTAATTTAATTTTGTTAAGTGGTTATATATTTCCGTATCGTAATTTATGTGAAGGAAATTGTTAATTTATAAATAAATAAACATTTTCAAAGAGATCTTACTCAAAAATGTACAAAAACAACTATTCCATTCGTATATTCAAAGTTGTTTATATCAATAGTTTTGTTATGTACTATTAACGTTACGATGTCTACATACATGGGATGTCATGTCTAATAGACCGTGTTGCGGACATAGGTCTATCCATGTTACGTATATATAACGTACTCGCGACATAACTGTGTTTGCTGGGATGCCATTTTT
The DNA here is from genome assembly GCA_963942605.1 of Poecilus cupreus. Lineage (NCBI taxonomy): Eukaryota > Metazoa > Arthropoda > Insecta > Coleoptera > Carabidae > Poecilus > Poecilus cupreus. The sequence continues at coordinate 24,865,550 of OZ012718.1, forward strand.
CTATACAGCTAAAATACGTCAAGGCGTAAAAATTGCCAATAACCAAAGAAAAAAGAAAATAATTGTTTATAAATAATATAATTCCCCAGTCCTTAGCCTTCCTTAGTACAGCCCTAACGCCATGAGCCACTTCAAAATACGTTACGGTCGCAGTCAAGGATTCTATGCAGAAACACATTTTTCCGGTTTTCCCTGAACTTATTTACACTAGTTTTAATTTCGCAACCCGTTCCCAATGAATTATTCAACAGCGCTTTTGATTTTTTTACACGAAAAGATATGAACACACATGTGTTTTCTTTTTGTACGGAGAACGCATTAACACGAAAGGAAATTCAAATATTTGTAGACAGAAATGGACAAGACTAATTTGAACGCGCTGGTTATTCATTCATGTTCATTCAAGTGCAGGGGTATACCAAAAATATTTAACAATTTGATCGTAATATTTATTTTAATAAATTTTGCATTTATTAAGAGATGTAAGAGATGTAACACTTGGGCAAATGGACTTACTTTGCCCACTTGTAAAGTAAATAACTATTATCTAGGCCCGTGAGTTAAATGGCACTTATCCCACTTATTTTGCGTGAGGCAAGAGCTTCATTACCGCATTAACGTACTATTTATTGTAAATGTTCATAATACATTTTTATAATTCCATAAATTAATTAATATTTAAGTAATTAATAATTTTTGAAGATTGTTCTTCTATATTCAATGAAATACTTTCTAAATCAATAATTTTCACGAAATATTTCAAAAAAATTATGAAAAACAACTACTTAATTGAATAAAGTCAAATTGTGGTCGTCATGGATTAAAAACATTTATCCAACACCTCTCAATAAATGCTCTATAACTATGGCGATTTTAAACAAGCAAAGTAACAGATTATCCACTAGTGGGTATAATTTTGAGGAAAGCCACTAGTGAGTATTTTTTTATTTATAACAATAATAATAGCACACAACACCTTGGTAACTACTTCGATTGACATTTTAATTTAAAAATTTAAAGCATATGTCTCTGTCAAATAATATTTCTTTAATAAATTTTTCATTTATTAAGAAGTGTTGGATAAAACGTTATACTTCACACGTGGGCAAAGTGGAATTACCCACTCGATATAATTACCCCACTCAGCCTGCGGCTTCGTGAGCTAAAATTTCTCTCATGGGTAATTCCTTACTTTGCCCACTTGTAAAGTAAATAACTATAATTATATACATACATACACAGATCACTCCGATAAATCCTATTTATGTCTATCGGAACGTTTACAACAATGTTTCTGTTGTTCGCGAAATTTCGTTCTTTGTATAAAAGCGAGCGGCATATTATGAGTATCCTAAGTAAAGTTACATCTTACTTTTCTGGTGGATGTAATGGCCGCGTAGCTGAAAAAACACTAATACTAACTACTCTTGCACATTTTAATTTAATACTCTCATTTATTCTCAAATGGAGTAGACATACATGTGTAAAATCGTGGTGATACAAGCTAGGCAATATTTACATGACGACAATTATACAAAATTTAGTGTTTGGTAAACAATAAACACTCAGCACGCGATTGGTGAGTGGCCTTCCTAAAAATAATTCAGAATACAATTAGGCTTTGCGTCGCAGCGTGCGCTTTTGTAGCCTGAAATATTTATTTCCTGGAACGTTTCCGTTTCTTACTGTTTTCACTGAAGCTTACCTTCCAGTGTTTCCATGGTAATTCGATGAATCATTTACTGCATAAGTGAATACTGTATCAAAATTATACACCATACATGGAATTCCAAACATAAATTATTCTACATAATGATTTACATTGATTAGGATACATAGACATACACGTGAAATAAAATAATCGTTTTCATAGAATATAAAAGTAATATTGGTTCAAATGGAGTATTGCGGTATAATTGAATCACTTTTTGTATCATAATACAATAGGAACAATACAATAAAATATTCTTAAAAACAAGTTTTAATCCATAATTTTATGTTTATGAAATTGAAATTTTTACGTGACCGCAAACGTCCTTGAAAATTACATTGCCAAACAAACAGTGAGACACTAACAGGTAGAAATTGACAACCACGACAACGTTTATGATGAAGTGTTGTATCTCTAGTGACCTAAATAAATAATAACAATAAAAAAAAAAATTAAATGGAATATGTCTGTATACCCCTTTAAAGTAATTAAAATAGGCTGAAAGAAATAATGGGGTAAATAGCTCCGTGGTAACGTGTCGGACTGTGGATCGTGAGATCCTCAGTTCGAATCCCACTGCCGACAGTTACAAATTTAAATTTACCCCTGTGGTTCCCCCTCCACTAACATCCTTGGGGGCTATGATTTGACGGCTGGTAACCGCACTTCATACGAAAAAATATATCACCTACCGAAATCTGCGTAAGCAGAGTGCCACACCCATAATGGGTAAAAGGCGTGATGATATATTTATTTTATTTTATTTATGAAAGAAATAAAATATAAAAACGTTAAAAATCATGAATCATTATACCCTGCCATACACGATTATTCCCAGCATTAAAAAGTTGTATATAACTTTCATCCGAGACATCATATGATTTTGAAAACCATACAATTTTAATCCAACAGACCTAAAACATTGGATTGATATCAATATAGTAAGTAAATATGAATGCAGTTGTCGCCATAATAGATTCAGTGGATCGTACACAAATATATGTAAAATTTATTTTTATTTTAAACAGGATATTTTCCAGAATAATAGTATATTACGTACCGTGAACTGTAAGTGATAGTTTTTAGGTCGAGAATATAGTTTGGGATGTCGAGACCCGTAGGGTCGAGATTTCCTAAACATTCGAGACCTAATAAATCACTTACAGTTCGAGGTTAGTAAGATATTTTTTGCAATACCTGCGTAAATATAAAAAAAAAGAAAAATAGGTATCAAAATTAACAGCTAACAGATTGAGGTTAAAAATAAAATTTGAATGATATATATTTACTTACCGTCCACCTTGCACGGTAAGTTTCACTTACCATCCACCGTGGACGGTAAGTAAATGATGTAACCATGAAAACCAATTGTACAATAAAAGTTCCACTTACTGTGTTTAAATTTTGTTATTAATGGGTAACTTACAGTACAGGTATTGCAAAAATATCATTTTGAAACAGTTATTATAATTAAAATGATATGAACTCCTACTACTAATTTTTACAGGGCTTTTAATTTTTACAACGGAACAATATTATAAATATTGTAAAATATTAATCATTAATTAATTAATATTTGGATTATTTTATTGATACAACTAATCTAATTTATTAATTTCGTTCTGCATTTCAGAACTAAATGACATTTCAATTTATCATTCAACGGCAGCAATATTTACCTCAATAAATGAAACTAAATTTAATTATTGATTGAAAATAATTTCCACCGTTTGTTATGGAAAAGAAAATTAGAAATGAATTCACGTACCACCCAGTAATGGGGTATATTACCATAGTCAAGCTTAAAGAAACAAATTATACCGTTAACCAATCATTGTGTTGTCTCATAATAATAATAAATAAATAAGCCGGATAGAAGGTGAGGCGATCGTGCCCCAGGTGATCAGTAGTAATAGGCACTAAGTTGATGAAAAATAATAATTAATAAGAAGAAAATAGGAAGGATAAACAATAACATCGATAACTAAAAATGTGTGTTTTTGTTCCATTCGCTTAGAGTAGAGTTTGTCCTCTCGTATGATACGAGTACAAATTTGTTCTACGTACATAGCCGTCGTTTTCGAATGCTTAACTGAAAAAAATTGCAGTCAATGGATTCAGATTTTTTTAAATAAACAGTATGCGACCTAAATAACGCATTAGAATATCAAAAATTTGTAAATATCTATGGATTTTCTTCCGAAATATTTAATTTTAAAAATCCCAATTTGATATAAATTCCATATCTTAAACCAGCGACCAGTTTGGATATTTGAAAAACCATTCACGATTACGGATTTGTACAATATTATACAAATTTGGAAATTGTTTTAAGAATATGTAGTAGTAAGCTGTAGTTAATAAAAAGTAATAGAAGTCATCACTTGCCAAAAAATAAAATAAGATATGGCCGTTATATCACTCTATCAATCAAATTTATTTTTAACACATAATAGACAATTTTGCAGTGCTAAAGACAAAAATCTAGCTTTAAGTAAACAAATTTTTAGGAATAATTATTTAATTATCTTATGCGTTTTTAAAAATAATTTATTTTTTCTGAGTTTCTTGATAATGATATACTTTAAGCCTCGTACAGACCTGCGAACGGTTCGCCGAACCGTTCGGCGAACTGCTCGGTGAACCACGTCCACACCGGCGCAACGAAACGGCAAACCGAACGAAGTTCTGCAACACGTGCAACGTTTGCGCGATCCATCGGTTGTCGGTATTTCGACGAACGATCAAAGGATGTTGCGCGAGCGCGTTGCAGCTAGTGTGGACGCGACGGCGAACGGATACTTGCAAAAAATCATTTTATTTCACTTTATTCTTTAATTTGACATAGATGTTACATTTTGCTCTTTATTTATACTATATTTATTATAAATAAATACTTTAAAATTTATCAAACTATATAAATCACGATTTATTTGGAATCCGCAAAATAAAGATCATATGACATTTCCACCAAAGTCTACGACTCCTTTTTTTATTACTTATTTTTATTACAAACAAAACAATAAATTATAAAAAAAAAATAGAATTAACTGCGAAAAAATGTTTCAAATGGAAGATGTTTACAAAAATGTTTGGAATATAAAATGTTATTTGTCCTTTGTTGTGCATGCTTCTAATTTTGAGAAAATCTCAATTATATTTAATAATATGTTTCAATAAACATAATTGCAATGAGAACAATAACTAAAACATTTTCAACATCTATATGTCAAATAATTGTGAAGTGTCAAAAATATGTGTCGTTTGAAATATTATAAAAGCAATATTTATATTATTAGTTATAAAGTTTTAAAATAAAATCATAGTTACAATGAGAACTATCAAAAATTAAACAGGTTTAAAATCTATATGTCACGACTTCAATGTCCATTTTAAAGCAAATCTATATACATGCACCTGCAACAAAAATGGAAAAGAGACGAACATTCCCCCACCATCATCTGCCAGTGCTCGCCAAACCGTTCGCCGAACACTGTTCGTCGAACGGTTCGCAGGTCTGTACGCACTCTACCCGCTATCATACTACCCACTGAGAGCGTGGTCTAAATTTACCAATAGGAATAACTGTCAAGACTACCCACTCATCTATCAAGTTTTTACCCCCTCCTCTGCCAAATCTTTAACCACTCATCTGACATTTTGAATGCATAGATGGCTGATGGAAGTATTAACAATTGCAATACTTTTATAAGTACAAAATACATGACAATATAAAAAGAAGTAAATACAATTTTAAGATGTGTAATTATGACATTTTTACTCATGGCATAATATTAAAACGTATAATAGGTGCTATAAAATAATTTGTCGTTCTTAAATGATTCACTAGCGATTCTGACGGAAAAATATTCATACTATGTCACGTGGGCACGGTATTTCAAGCTACGGTATCCGTATTGGGTTGATATTTAGCAATTTTAGAATTTTAAACTATATCAATAAGGGCAACTTTCGGCTGAATAGTCGTAGAATAAGTATCGTATTCTATTAGGCTTATGTTTCAAATTTTACCCTCATGAGTAAAAGATAATCATTACACGTTCATTGAATAATGTACTATAATCATTTTGTAAATTTTCACTTATCAAACTTATTGAAATAAAATCAATAACTTTGTGCAATAATAATAATATGTTTTGTTTTTATTTATATAAGTATTTATCTTATAGGGGCATCAGTGTTGTTTGATAGTACTTACTTTAAAATAAAATTTATTTTACTAGTAGATACAAATGAGTACTATTGTTAATTAAAATTAACTTCGAAAGTGACATATAAAATTTGTACCTTTTTTCCCAATATATCCATCTAGTATACCGGGTATCTACTTTTCTATAGGACATAGAAAATACAATAGTAGTTCATTCCTTATTAATTTTAGAACAAATGTGTCCATACAAAATTTGTTCAGAATAAAAAACTGCATCAAATGAGCCTAAATTTATTGATGTGATATATTTCTGTCATGAGATAGACGTAAAATAAAATTTATAATTTTTAGCTGTTTCCAAAGTGTCATGGTGTCTTGTTTAAATTATTTATATTTCAATAATCATTAAAACTATACCAAATATCATCTGTCAAACTCAAACAATACGACAGTTTGTATGTTTTGTTTTCCATAAAAAAATTATACATTTTATTTTACGTCTATCTCATAACAGAAATGTATCACATGAATAAACTTTTTAAAATTCATAGGGAATGAACACCACATAATGAAAATTTTAATACTGTATTTCCAACGTCCTATAAAAAAAATTAGACACCCGTTATAACTATTGTCAAGTAATACTTGTATCAAAGATTGAGAACCACCGTTATAAATATAGTAGGTAATCTAAACAAATGCAAATTACCAGATATTTTTATAAATAATTCTGCGAAACAAAATTATGAAGCATTACAAATCCTCGAAACTGAATAATCTCATTTTCTAGGAAATATAAATCACTTTGTTTTGATTGTGCAGCATATCAAATTGGTTTAATTTCGCGGAACGATATGAGTTATAAAATAATTACTTTGTATGAGCTTAACTTTTACCTAAAACTGAAATATTGATCAAATTCTTACAAATAATACATCACTGGGAAAACACACTACAAACATTTCTTTATAAGAAGTAGAACACAAAACAAAATCAAATAATAAATATACTCAGGCAGTATACGAATTCTTGAGCAAAATCTCGAAGGACTTAACATTAAATAAAAAGGTAATATCAACCATCGAATCCTAAATACAAATAATTCACAAGGAAAACAAAGTTCCAAACGATTTTAAAGGTGGATTCCTCCATACAATACGGACATTTATTAACTAAATGTGTTCGTTTAATTCTAGAAAGGCGTCGTTAAAATCAGTCGTGTGTGTAGCGCTGGCGCAGCCAAAGAAATAAACGGGAGATGTGAAAGAATGCAAGAATGCAACATATTTGAATTTGCTACTGGGATTTTTAAATAACAAAGAGCTGGTAACGACAGCAATTGAAACTAGTAGAAAATAGTTTGATTATTAACACCAGTGGCGTAACAATAAGGTGGCAGGACGGCCAAAAATTATTGCAAAATAATTAAGGGTACACATTGTGTTTCAATTTCTAACATCACCATTGGGATTTTGAATACTATAGAGCTAAGACTTCGATTAAATTAGACAAAAATTGTATAGATATAGACTAAAAACTTATTATCGTTGATTTTTTCTTCATTTCTAAATAATACATACTCCACTTAGTGGGGTAGCACGAACATTATTAGAATTGTGATATAATTTATGATAGTTCCGTTTGATTTGTTCATGTTTCACAACAATAGTTATTTACTTTACAAGTGGGCAAAGTAAGGAATTACCCACGAGAGAAATTTTAGCACACGAAGCCGAAGGCTGAGTGCGATAATTTTATCAAGTGGGTAATTCCACTTTGTCCGTGTGAAGTATAACGTTTTATCCAACACTTCTTAATAAATGAAAAATTTATTAAAGAAATATTATTTGACAGTGACATACGGTTTAAATTTTTAAATTAAAATGTCAATCGAAGTAGTTACCAAGGTGTTACGTGTTATTATTATTGTTATAAATAAAAAAATACTCACTAGTGACTTTCCTCAAAATTATAACCAATAGTGGGTAATCTATTACTTTCCTTGTTTAAAATCGCCTTAGTTAAAGAGTATTTATTGAGAGGTGTTGGATAAATGTGATTTATCCCAGCACTTTTCCTCCCAGCGGCTGTTATAGATATTAATTGCTGCAATTTATACTTTAAGATTAATTTTAAATTCAGTTACAGTTTATATTGGTTAATCTGTAATTAATGAATTTATTTTATCCTAGTGTAAAATAAGGAAATTCCCTAAGTTTATAGGTTCGGCTCTGCTCTAGACATGTACATACATTCCTATGGATCTAAATAATTTTGATGTGCAAGTTTGAAGAAAAAAACGTAATTTTGAATATTTATACATTAATTGAAAACGCAAAGATAGATAATAAGTACGTAGAAGCAACGAATTGAAAATGTATAGAACAAGAGTATAGCTTTGTAGCATGTCAATTTAAAATGCGCGTAATTAGCATGCGTCTGTAAATAATCTAAACTGAATACTGGGACAGGGATGTGCTATTACGGCTGTTTATTTATGCATGGATCAGTTAACATTTATAAGAAGTCATTTGCTAACAAGCTCGCTTTGTTCATGGATTGCACGCACTCCACTACTATGTAGCGTGAGAGTATTTCAGACTCTTAAGATATTAGTTGAAAACTTATCCTCCCTCAAACTTGATTTTACAAAAAGGTACAGATTTTTAATATCACTTTATTCTATAACTTTAACAGATACTTATATTACAAGTTGTAAAATGGAAGTGTATATTTTTCGTGAATTATAAATCGAGTTCAAAATGGGGGCAACTCCGGAACAATATTTTTAGATATACATGGTTTTCGGAAAAGTGCTGATATGATTCAGGTAGAATGATACTTTGATTAATTCTGAGTAGATATTCCTGATGAAAAAAAAAATGTACGGCCCTTAGTTAAGCCAAATGAGCTACTTAAATGAAATGTAAACAATTGTTATAGCAAATCAATACAAATGTTAAAATGTGAAATGTTAAATGTCAAAATTATTTTTCATTTATTTTTTAACGAAAAACCTTTTTTGTGAAAGGTAGTCATATATGTAATGAAAGTTTTAAAATATGTCTGAAGAGAAGCTAAAAACGTAAAATATTGACATTAACGATTAGTTACATCAACGTAATTTTACAAAACCTTCCTGAAAATAAATAACAATGATATTTTATAAAAAAAATTCAAATATAGATATATTCACACTTGGTTTCTTCATAGCGATTTATTTACTGTAAATTATTTACAATTGATTTTACAGGTAAATAAATACAAATTCTCGAAAACCTACGCCATTTTTATGTGTACATCACATTATAAATTACAGTTCACATAATACATGTTTAAATGTACTAATATTCATAACAGAACAATTAACCTGTATAACCCCATTTAATATACGGTATTTCATGTATTATTAAACTTTTAATTGTAATTTGCAATAACTAACGATTCTATTAAATTATTGCTTTATTTAATATCTGGGTTAATTTAGTATATTAAATAAACTATTTAATTGCCATAGCAACAGTGAATGGTAAATAATTTATCAAAATAAATAATGCGCATGGCATGTATAGGCTACTTCTCACTACTCAAACTCAGTATGAAATCTATTCACATCTCTAATCTAATAAAATTTATACAAAATTACATTGTACAATGTTAATTTGTTAATTATTTTCAATTAGAACATATTTTAATTTTGAAGTTCATATACTTCTAGCTTTTGTATTGATTATAATTTAGCACTAACAGTACGAATAAAAATATATGATCAAAATTTATATTTTTTTTTAGTTTTGAAACACACACAAACTAAGTAAGGTGGAAAGTGGTAAGAACTCATAATAATGAAATAGTTCGACTTTTGGATATAGTTCTGTATAGGTAAATAATTTTATTTTAATTCTACGTTTCGAATTTATTCAACATAATGCTTCGTTAGGAAACAAAAAAATAAATAAAATAAAAAAATAATTTAAACATAAATTTACATGTAAATATATGATTGTGTAAAATAGGATTAATACGTACTTCTTTCCACGCTTCGAAATTTGGAAAACTAAAGAAAACGTGGAAAATGTTGTTAATTCAGGGAAATTTGTATCTGTAATGTAATAAATTATTTGAAATATCTTGTCAATTTCGATTTATGAAAGTAAATTTAAGAGAAAAATTTAAATAATTGTTATCTAGTACCAATCTTTCAAAACGTAAAATTACGAATCGAAATGAAGGCTCTTTCGATACGCAAATAGGTTTAGTAATTACTTCACAATAAATTCAAAATATTAAAATAAATATATCGCACGTCATTTTTTCATAATGAGTGTGATATTATGTTTTACATTTTTTCACATGAACTGCGGATATCAACTTTTTAATATTTATTACTAACTAATAAATAGATTTAAATTTAATATTTAAAAATTTTATTAATCGTATATTGTTGAAAAGTACGGTATACTAGTCGTCAAAATCAGGTTCAATTAGAGAAAGGAAAGTCACAAGGGTAATTATTTTGTGATGGCATTTATTGTCGCCTATGCGCGAATTAACCATGTATTTATAATTTTTATAATATTTTTTTGTTTTGAAATACGTTCGCAAAATAGAACCCATTAGGGCGAACCAACGACACTGTCTTATTCTTCCAACAAATTAGGTTTTAAGACATTTATAAATTCCCATTTGCCGCAACTTGGTCAACACACGAACCTGATGTTGCACTTACTATCCACATATCCATAACAAGCAACAGCAGCGCCACTGGCATCGTGGTGGCAGTGGCAGGAACTAGAATCTCCACGGGATTCACCGGATTCTTTCAACATTTCTAACAGTCCTCAATTAACGTAAATGAGCCGTGGTAGTGATGGCAGCGACGTAGCGTGCATTCTTTCAACTACAGTTTTCTATTAAAAAGATGGTTTTGTTCCGACGAGCATTACCGTCGTGAGACAATGCCAAATGGCCGAAAATGAAGGGAGTGGTATGGTTCTACAGGGCCAAACTGTGATTCCAATTTTTAGATGGAAAAATATTAAATGTTCCACAACATTTGTATTGGATAGTAGTGGATATTATAAAAAATACATACCTATATAATATCACGCAGAATCCTCCAAATATTCCTGTACTGACACACAACTTAGCAAGTTAGGAACATACAATTAATTATACAAATTCAGATATTAAATCTCTTCAACTTTAATTTGAAACATTTTTCTCGAAAATGATTAAGGAGGCAGGAAATTGCATAAGTACTATTTAACATGTCACCATCCTATATAATAAATTCATTTCTATTTCTTAGAATTGTTTTAAGATCTTAAAAATTATTTACTTCAATAAAGCACTCGAACAATATCTCTTGTTTGTTTAAGCAATGAACTTTCTACTCAGAATGTACATTTTACCTAGTAGACTGAAAATCATTCGTTATGCAGTTGGGTAGACGGAGTAAAAGCGCTGTCTAACATGACAACCAATTTTTAAACATATAATACTTTTAACCGTAGTTTTAGAAATAAATAAAATTATATGTGTGTATGGCGGAAATAAGTATAACATAACCTTCAATTATATATTATATTGCAGAATGAATAGAATAATTTGCGAGAGGTAATATTTTCATTAAAAATTCTATTTTATTTCATTTGATCGTCGTCAAATTTTATTTCCAGAATATTTTATATTTGTACTTGCTATAAAAGTTATAAAGTAAATCAAACTTTTTATTACGTCTTTGAAGAAGAAATCTAATATAAAATTCATCAATTTTTGTGCGAGGCAATATTAGCTATATTTCTTCGTTTAAAAGTAAATATATTTAAAGCATTTCTCATGCATAATATTAGCAAATTAAGTCGCGTAAGAAAATTCTCAAAATAAATAGAACTTATTAATAAAAATTTGCAAAGCGACATGAAAGCAAAACCACGTGAATGTCATCCATAGATTTAAGAAGATTATTTATAGGTTTGAAGAATTGTAGAAGCTATGATTTACAAATTTAATTAATTTAATTAATAATATTTTACTCATTTAATTTAATACTGAATTGATTTTTCAGTACATAACCTTCCACATAAACAAATTTTATACGGTACCAAATAGAGCCAAATGTTTCAAATATACATTGCAAATAACATTATTCTAAATCGTTTCAAATATATCTAACAAAGTGAAAAATAACTCAATAATTATTTTGAATCGTAGGATTGCTACCAAAATATTCTCAGCTCTTGAACATTAAAATTCTAAATATGTTATTTAAAAGTTAGATTTTAAATTATTGTGAACGAAAAAATTGTCATACGCATATACTTACTTATCTCTACAAAACTATCGAAATTTTCGACCCGTTACATGTGACGTAATAATATTTAACGTAATTCAAAATAGACTTATAGATATTGTTTATTATTATTATTATTATTTTTTTTTATTATTTTAAGAGGTGCCGCCTCGAAACCTTGTTTCGGTGGTGTGACAACGAAACGCAGTATTGGCTGGTATGGGTTTTCACAAAGCGGTCACCCATCCAACTACTAACCGCGGGCAACATTGCTCAACTTGCGTTATCGAGTGATACGGCTTTAAGAAGAAGCAAAAATTCATGCTAGAGATAAAAACAGTGGACTAAGTTCGTACATGAATCTCCAATAATTGTCAATAATTTCATATTGCTAACCCAGTAGTGAAATAAATGAAATCAATAATTTTGAAAAATATTTTTACAGTATAATAAGTTTAATACATTATAATGACATATTCTTTACAAGAACTTTAAATTAGTCACGCATTATAAATGATTCAAAATATTATTACCACATTAAATAGATGTTTTTCCGACTGTGTTTATTGTAAAATGTTACTCATAAAAGTAACTTCTTGTTTCAAGAAAATTTCCTATTTAAACTACATACTTCGTTCCCATAGTTTGTCGCAGTTAAATTCTTTGATATGTTCCTTCAAAACTAAATTCATTTTCATACAAGATTATTTATTAAACCAGCAAAAATTTTCAATGAAAACGAAATCGGATTGGCACTATTCAAATCAATTTTTCTCTTCATTTAAGATGAATCTGTTTGTTCCAAGAAAACATATCTATCAATATATTGAAAACATTAATGTATTATGCTTTTGTAGGTACGAAATTTTTAAATAACTGAATGATTGTTTACGAATATATTTGTTACATAATAGTTTGCATTAAGATCTTTCTAACCCTGAAGAAGGTTTAAGTGTAAACCGAAACGTCGGTTATCTAAGAAGAACAAACGCTGTATAACTGAGAATTCAAGAATTTTCGTACCCATTATTTCCACACTTTTTTGCAGTATTCTGCACGCTATCTCGTATATCCTATGTACATACTCAAAATCTAGATTTATTTTTCTCTATTACATCTGTAGTAAAACCCTCATTCAACCTCAACCATTTACGTTTGAACATCTCGCATCTATCAAAAGCAACATTCACACAGGCAAATGACCCACTCCCTACAACTCAATCAGGCGGGTGTCGCTATAACCAGATCATGTGGCTATAAAGCTGCGCCCACCGCACCAGCCCCTGTATCAGACACGTGCCCTGACTCCGAACGACGCCGCGTGGTTGGAAAGTTTCCACGTTCTGGAAACGAAAAGCGTAAAGTTTTCCGGGATGCCGGTAGTTGTGGGCGACAGACATGTTTCAATTATAATCTGCTCCGTGACCACCATGTAACGAGCCTATGTAGAGAAGTGATAGCCAAATTTGAAATGATCAAATTTTCGTGGGTGTCGGGTTCTTAATCAAAGTAACTAAATACATAATTTGATTTGTTTGAATACTAGTCCAGCATCATTTTATTAATTTTTCGCGCCGCCGTCCGACATTGATGCAATTACATATCTCTAAAGCGGTCGGAAATCATGTTTTTGTTGTACTAGTTCGACAAAAATTGCTAACTTTTTATGGTTATATGTTGGCATCACTTCACTAATTTTAGCTAACTTCTGACGCTAGAAATGTCAAAGTATTACACTGACAAAAATATTATGGCAATATATCTACAATTGAGTATTTGCAATACAAGAAAACATAATATTTATGGATTTTAAACATATTTGTAAGTAATTATAATTGAATTTGTAGTGTAAAATCCAAACAAAAATATGTAGATATTTTTGGTTATGATATTGGAAAATAAACATAATTGACATTCAAATATTGTGAAGTTAGTAACATAAAAAAATTCACTGTCATTAAGAAAATGAGTAATAAATTAAATTTATTTATTAAATTTACATAAATGTTGGCGCAAAAAATCTTGTGTATCCCTCGGTTGGAAACTTTTTTGCGAGTGCTCGTATTTGTATAAAATAAACTCGCACTCTCAAAATAGCAGTTTCCAACCTTGTGATATAAATAACTATTGTAATCAATATTATTCTACATCTACAGGTCTAATTGTTGCAATTTCTTAACGGATGCTTCTTCTGTCACCGTAGAGAGCCAAAATTGACGTTTCTATGGAGAAAAATTTGTATTCAGATGCTACAATTCGATGTTTTAACCAAAGGCCCCTATTGTAACTAATTTTGCAATTGATGTTTCTCTTCAACAAGGGAAAATACGTTGGTTTAAATCTCGCTCATTTCAACTTACTAACCAAAAATATAACGGAGTTCAAATGAAAGTAGAGTGGCACACCTAACATGAGCAAATAGCAATGAAATAAGTAACGAAAAAAAAAAAAACAATAGTCGGGAATTTGCGTTTATTACGATTTGATATTCAGGAATTTCAAACTAAGTAAATTGTTGTAATATACTTCAATCCACCAATACCCGAAGGATTGTAATAAAACGATTAGGCAGCCCTTATATTAAAAGCACAAAATAATCAACGCTTATTCTGCAAATTGTTGTATATTTGTCAAAATACTTCTAACGCCTAGCTTCGGATTAAAAGAAAAGTTATTCTTGTTTTTACTATATATTTTCAATAGAATAATTCAGTTTATATGTCTAAGTTTTAGCCTAAAAAAACCGTATCCGAATATTTGGCTTCTCTTCTAGTTTCGACTGAAACCGTAGCAGAAACCGAAACTTATTTAGTTAAATTTTCGTTATACCTTGAAATCTTGAGTTTCTCCTAGTTTTGTAACATATTCTTCGATTAGATTAAATAAAAGGCTACAATCTATTAGGAAATGAGTAGTAGGTAAATGTGGGAATGTTTAAATGAGGCTCGCTTCATAAATCACATTATTTTGTATTAATATTTTGACGTGCCATAAACCAAAGATTTTTTTTTTTGTATTGTGGTTAAATAAATAAATAAATATAGTGTCAAGTTATTCAGGTCGTAAATTCTTAGTTATTTGTCTTATTTAGAGAAAAAATAAATACACAGGCTTATACAGCAAGGAGGGGGGCATGATTGTACGGTTGTTAAAATAAAATAGGGGATGTGGCGGGGGATTGGAAGTTATATTTTCTTGAATGGAAAGGGGTATTTTTTTATAGGAATGGATAGCTAGAAGTATTCCCTTTTCAACGAATAACATATTTCTATACCTAAAATTAAAGGTCACAAAGCTCAAAGAAACATTAATATTTTTAATATGGAAAATAAAATTTTAGTAGACCGTTGAACAGAACAAGTTATTGTTTTTTTTATTGATAATTCTGTCAACAATGGCTTTACATCAACAACAATTGATGACAAATTAATGACAGGAGTATCAATAAAAAACAATAATTTGATTTGTTCAAGGGCCTACGAAAAGTTATATTTTCCATATTATGTAACATTTCTTTGAACTTTGTGACCTTTTTTAATTCTAGGTATAGAAATATGTATGTATATCCATTCCAATAAAAAAAGAACCCGTTTCCATTTAAGAAAATATAATTTTCATGCATCCCGTCATTTACCCCTAATAATTGTATTTTACCAACCGTACAATTATGTCCCCCTCTTTGCTGTATAAGTCTGTATATTTATTTTTTCTCTAAAGTTATTAGTTAGCCAGAAAATCCTGGTTGGTTGCTTTAAAAAAACTCACACTGCATAACCTCTGACCTCCTTCAACGAGACCAATTGAATATTGAATTAAATTGGTTGATTTACTTATTTTATAAAGTTTCTAAAAATTAAATTATAATTACTGACTTTATTTGGATATATTTCCATCAGCAGAATTCTAATATAGTGAGGGATACAGAGTAGATTCCTTGCGTCCGATTGGTGAATGAAAATTACACCCGTTACTTCGTGATTCAATTATGAATATAGAAACATTTCCTGATTTTCTCCAATAAACCAGAAACTTCTATCACAAGGTAATTAAATATCAAACAACCTAATCTGGAT
The DNA here is from genome assembly GCA_963942605.1 of Poecilus cupreus. Taxonomy (NCBI): domain Eukaryota; kingdom Metazoa; phylum Arthropoda; class Insecta; order Coleoptera; family Carabidae; genus Poecilus; species Poecilus cupreus. The sequence continues at coordinate 24,881,800 of OZ012718.1, forward strand.
TCAATTTCTTTTAAACGCACCAATTCCGAAAGCTTGACTCCGTTCACAGCTGCGTGGAAATATAAATATAATAAAACACAGGTTGAGCCGGAGAAGCATGGAAAATCAATGTTTCTAATACAAATAACGTCGGTTGTGTTGTTGTGTTGGTTGGTGACCTCTACGTTCCAGGATTCAATCACCAGCAGACAGGCAATTTAGATCATTTTGCGGCAGTTCTGCGCGGTGCTGTGGCGGGTATGCACCGCAAGAAAGGACATCGCGTGCGCTACGAATAAGGCGCCGGGGTAGCGCGTCGCGACGCGGGAACAGGCCCCCATTCAGGGTGGAATTATATGGGAAAATTTTTCACATTGACTGTTGAACTATTTGACGAATATGAAAATAGCTACATATTTAAATATGTATGATTCTCATAATCAAATACCTATACAGTTTGGTATAATTCTTTCTTTAGATAATTTAACGGTTTGTCTTAAGCCTGTTTTACATTATACTTTTTTCGCCTATTTTCATACTTCATTTGTCTATACTCTTTTTCTCTAAATCCATCCGAGTTTGTTCTAATTTCACACTTTTTACCTCCCGCCTACCTCTAGGTAAGGGAGGTATTGTTTTTGGTCAAAAAATTGGGTAGTGAGTTATCAATGAATAAGCACGTTTTAAGGTCCCTACAATACGATTTTACTATTTTCGCGATGATGTCTGTATGTATGTATGTATGTATGTGTGTGTGTGTGTGTGTGTGTGTAGTCTGTGGCAATTTTTTCGTCTCGTATAACTCAAATACTATAATACCAAAAAATACAATTTTGTGAATTTATGCTTCTTATATTTAAATTAAGAGCTGATTAGATTTTGGATAAAATTGGTCAACCGGAAGTAGCAGTTTAATTGAAGCCCTTAACAGTTTTTCGTGAAAAACACAGTTAAATATCCTTTTTCAACAATTTATGTTATTTCGAAAGTTGTAGAATATTTAATTTTACATGTGTTTTGATTAATTTTCATTAGATTTAGAGATAATAAAATATAAAGAAATTAGATTTTATAAATCTTGCAGTCCTTGTACACCATGGAAACACTTAAAAATTTTAAATTTTTTACGAAATATGACACGTCATTTTGATTGTAAAGCTGTTTTCTTAGTGAAATATATGTAAAAAAATTAAATAAATATACGAAAGTAATTTAAATTTAACAAATATAAATAGAAAATAAACAAATAAGAAGGTATGTAGAAACAGAAGTATCATCAAATACTATTTTGTACCGTTTAAAAGTAGTATTGGGCGGGAAGTTATGTGCTGGCCATATCAGATTTTTGTTGTTGCAATCGCATTGCTTCGTTTTATGCGGTTTTGGGTAAATGGTGTTTACAAGTGAGTAACAAGTAAAATATATAAGTATGTATCATCACGGCGTGTAAGTGATAAAATGAAAACTGTCTGCTGTGGTATTCGAACTGAGGATCTCTTGATCGACATTCCGATGCGTTACCGTGGAGCAATTTACCCCCTATCGTTGTGCAAGACAAAAAGCAACAATTTTATTTTGGCCAGAATTGCATAAGTGGCCCTTCTACGAAATTTTTACAAGCTTTATAAAAAGAAAAGCAGCTAACCTTTCATAACATATCATCTATTTCTTAAAGAAAAATATTTATAGCAGTCATTTAATTCAGGAAGCAGAAAAAGGAAATATAAAGCTACATACAAAGTACCGCGTTCTTATTATATCTTTAATTCAATGCAACGTTGGTTGTCGGCGTTGGCTTCGGTGTGCTGCATTATTCCACCGTGGATAGCGCACCACACACCTACACATTCACACTGTACTATTCGCTGTACAGTTTAGTGTTCAGTTTAAATTAAGTTCGCAAGGTTTGAGTATGCTCTGCTCCTGTTAAAAATTTATTAGCCAGGAAAGATCTGGTCGAAGCGATAACAACGCAGTCTAGTGGTGTAGCCGCGTGGTTAAGCTGCGGTTACCGTACAGCTAGGAGAGAACTGCTGGGATATTTTCTATTTCGGAAATTTATTCAAAGCATTGAGAAACTTGTGCACACGTTTAGTTGCTCAATGAAAAGTTTATGGCAAGTTTAAAAATTTACATAGAGTTCGGACTAAAAATACTTAACTGAGAATAATGAACCTCATTTAATTTTTATTTCCCAAACTACCTACAAGTAAAAGTGAAAGTATTATAATGGTTATTTTTTAACCGTTGCAAATTTTAATTAATTTCACGTTTCACAGACTACTGACTTCAAAACAAAATTTTAAAGTTTGCCACGTAACCAGTTCATTTTTATTTTCTTGAAAATAAACATTTTTTTTTTCACGAATTTATAATATTATTTTTTATTATACCTGCATCATAATCCGTGTTTAAAACACAATACAGCGTTCATAAACGCAAGATTAAAACCCGCCGTGCTTTCAAGGTTGCTAAGTAACAACAAAAATAATTACTATTAATATCTATCAAAACTGTCATGACAAACAATACATGCAAATCAATCGCCATGTAAACGATATACGTCAAACGTCAAAATTATGAAATGAATCAAATTCGAAATTTTGCTTTCCGGTGTTTTCCAGAATATGATGCAGGTATAATAAAAAAATAGCGTATGACACACGTGTATAAGTGCTTTTAAAGCACTATCGACGTTAAAAGCACTCCGCTTACTTATACACTTGTATCGTAATATACTATTAAAGCACTAGCGACGTTAAAAGCACTCCGCTTCGCGTCGTGCTCTTAAACCCGCCGTACGTGCTTTAAAAGCTTACTTATACACTTGTATCATAATATACTATTATTAGCATATATTTTGCTTTTAGCAATCAATGAATTTTATAATAACAATCTTATAAAAACAAAAGAGAAACGAGATAATTTCGTTTCAACTTAAGACATTATTTTGCATTCACAAAGTGATAGGTAGGCAGCTGTTTTTGAAGATTTTCTTAAGTTGTAGCTGCTAAAATGTGATTTGTTTGTAAACCTAGCAATGTCAAATTAAATTTTAATTTGTAAAATAATAATTTCAATAATTTATATTTGAAACTTTTATCTTTTATACTGTTTAAAACCAGGTTTAAAATTTAAAATTTTGTGCAGATTTTGGATATATCGTAGTAAATAATTGATTTAGAATAAATTTTGTTACATTCAAAAGAATGTACAACCATACTAGCGATAATATTTATTTGAATATTTTTTCTTTATAGAGGATATATGGGGCTCGAGGTGATGCCAAATTATTTAAAATATTATTTTTTTAAATGAAAGTAAATTGCGGCGATATATGAAAAATAACTTGAAAAATCTGACGTGCCTAAAACCTTTACATATTTTTGACGAAGCAAACTGCTTTCGCAGATCTATGTAAAATATATTTTTGCGCGTGAAATCTGGTTATTAGTTGTTCGAGTAGTCGTGCAAGGTTAAGGATATCTTGTTCATTACTGAAAATGTAATCTAGGGAGGGGGTAGAAGGGTGCTCGCGCCGAAGAAGTATTAAAATGTTGAAAATTGTTCTAATATCATCAGTATCATTAAAATATTTTGAAACTACATAAATAAATATCAACACTGTGCAATATTATCAAATCGAGTATCATCAATGTAAATTAAATAAATAATAGTTATTTATCTACGATAGTGTGTAAAATTGATGTTTAACTGTTAGTTTCAAGTTTGTAAAACGGTTGTTTAGTAACGTGATCCCATAAGTCAAGGGCAGTCACGGGTTGCCAAGCAACGAGTGATTAAAATTTTTAAAGCACGCCAAATTTGCAAAAATTTTGTTATCATGGCAAACTTCACATTTAATATTGTGATCCTACTTCATAAATAAACATATTTTTTTAAATATTTTTTGGGGTTTTTCATTATATCGTAGATAAAATATTGTACGATACACATACGTAAAGCGTCTTTAGTCACTCAGGGGTCTTAAAACACTCGCTACGCTCGTGTTTTGATTGTCCCATTCGTGACTAAAGACTAGCTTTACGTACTTGTATCGTAAATAACTATTACGATACTAGTACGTAAAGCTAGTCTTTAGTCACCAATCGGTCAATTAAAAACACAAGCGTAGCGAGTGTTTTAAGACCCCTGAGTGACTAAAGACGCTTTACGTATGTGTATCGTACAATATTTTATCTACGATATAATGAAAACACCCAATAAATATATTTCATTTGTGAATTAAGATCACAAGATTAAATGAGAAGTTTGCCATGATAACAAAATTCTTGCAAATTTTTTGCAAAATAAAAAATTTTAATCACTCGTTGCTCGGCAACCCGTGACTAATGAAGTCGTGTTACTAAACAACCGTTTTACTAACTTAAAACTAATAACTAAATATCAATTTTACACACTAATGTAGATAAACAAAATAAACGAGTTCCAAATGCTTGTAAACAAATTATGGTTTCATTGTTTTTTCTTCAAGACGTCTCACTGTGAGTGTGTGAGTGTCATCAACACTAATCATCATCATGGTTTCCAAAGATGCTAGTAGAGGGGGAACTGCCGAGGTCAAGTGGGATTCGAACTGAGGATCTAATAATTTATTTAATAGATATTTGACAAGAGATGTTAATAGATATCAAATTATAAATCTTATTGCGTGTGTCACCCCTCATAATAATTTGTATTTATTTTTATGAAAATTAAATAAACTAATTAAAAAAAAATAAAAACAGGACCAAATCAAAGGTAGAATTAAGTCGATGACATTGACAATGAGTGCGGAGCACAGAGGTCACCGGTCACCGCATTGACCCGTCGTCACGACGTTAGACGTCAGACAGCGTCACGACGCTGGTTGTGATGTGTCACGGTATCTGGTGACGACTTGACGAGGGTCCTCCGCACGTCTCCGTTGACACAATTAGGAAATAAAGAGCCGCAAACTGACAACACTCGACTGCCGCTTCATCACTCATAACGAGATCGAGATCGCAGTTTATGAATCACGAGAATAAGTTAAGAGTGAACAGAGTTCAAATTTGAAACTTTTCCCATAAATAAATAAAAACTTGTACACTGAGACAAATAGTTTTTAAAACTAGTTTTATAGATAAAATTTCAATAACTATTAGTGAAAAAGTATTTATATTTATAAAGTAGATATTACATGCAACAAAATTTTTATTAACTTGTACAAACTATTTTTAAAAATTAATATTTTATGTAGTAGCTATTAATAAGAAATTTATATACAAGTAATTTGTATTTATAAATAACATTAAAAATAACACATAAAAATCTAATATTATCTATCATTGCCTTTATATTTATAATTACTAACCAAATTTATAACAAGGAAATATATATTTACTTAAAGGAAGTATAATTTTGTTAATAGATATTATCAAGTTTTTTGACTGGTTATGTAAGTATATGATACGTTAAAATTATTAATAGTTAATAAACTGTTTTATATTGGGTAATATTTGCTTTTTAAGAGCCAGATCATTCCTGTTTGTAATTGCACACTGCGCCTTGCAGAAGTCGGTTGATTTTGACGGTTGGATAGTCAGTGTTGCATTGTGTTTGGTGTTGTGTATGTTTGCGTAGTACATGAAACAATATTTAGTTCATCAAAATGTGCGATATATATTTGTAACAGAAACATAAGTGGAATGTAGGCGAATACGTACAATGAGTCATTATAGACTCTAAAAGCTATCTTTTAACAGGAATTGAAAAATATATTTTTTGTCAATATTTGAATTTTAAGAAACAAACTCTACTTTATAACAAATAAAAAAAACAATTATTCGAAATAACAAATACATATTTATCAGTTACTAAAAAAGTTATTGATTACTATAATCTAGTTTCTTATGCATTATAATTTATCTTTTTGCAACGAAACATGTGTTTTATTAGTAGTTAATATATACCTCTATAAAATTTAGTTATTAATATTTAAAAGAGTGTTTAACTGTCCTCATTTTATTAGATATTCTACTAAGGTTAATAGATTTTCAATAACTGTTATGTAACTTTTCTCTCAGTGTAGATATATTATAACGCAATTTACTTATTTTTATCGGAAAAGAGGTTCTCCTGTTCCTATTTTGGGAAGCGAAACTCACTTATTTCAGACCAATGATGCTAGTGTCATTATATCTGTCTTGGGACAGAAATGGAGTGACGTAGTGAACAGAAATGGTACATATCAATAGGAACCATAATTTTTAACAGATTAAAGTAGTGAAATAAGTTGATGAGTTTGATTGATGGTTTGTTGCGTAAACTTATGATTCCAAATGTGAAGAATAGACGAACATGAATGAATCGCACTATGAATGTGGACAAGTATGGTGTATAAGAAATGTTTGGAGGAGATTGTTTGTTCGTTCATGTAATATAGTTGCCTAATTTGCTCACGTAAGCAGCCGGTTATGGTTCCTTTTGCGGAATGTATGAATGTATCACATTTCGATGAAAGAATAGCAAAATGAATACCAAAGGAAATCAGCAAGGCAATCTTCTTCGCAGGTGTAATAAAAAAAAACATTGTTTGCACCACGGAGCGAACACATTTTCCGAAACCCCGGTGTTCGTCCTAATAGCTCAATATGCTATATGGGTATGAGAATCTGCTGTCCTATAATTCGGTAAGTAAAATATTTTTGCAAATGAATTGCGGTTACCGCCTGTCAAATCACGGTCTACAAATATGTTTGAGGACAGGTAAATTCCAATATAAAAATCCTAAATTAATATGCTAACGTCGTAATAAAACTTAAATTCTTTTCGCCTTTTTATAAACTTAATTCTAAGTACTTATTTTTATTACGGTACCTGAAAATACCTATATGTATCGTCTCTAAAATTTAACCAAATTTTAAGACAAATCTACGAGATAACTATAATATTTTTGTGAATTGGCTAAAAAAAGGATACAATTGATTTTTCTTCATATTATAAAATATATTTTTTGAATTTGAATTTGAATTTCGAGGCTGTTACGGTAACGGCCGCGAAATCTAAAATGATTGTATTGTACCTTATTTCGCTACCGCTACCATAACAACAGCCGCGAAATAGGGTACAAACCTACATTTTGACACTTTAAATGCTAACTTTCTAATTACATATTTTTTAAGGTTGCACAAAAATAGTGTGTACACCTTGTCCGCGAAATCCTTTATCGCCCTCGAGATTGTCCTGCCACGGCCGCAAGCAGCCTCGGCGACAGTTTTACTGTCGGTACACTAAAGAGTAATTTCGCAGCCTTGGTATACAAATAACTATTAGTATACTTTTATTTACATAATTAGTTATTTGTTTAACTAGGCATCAAAATACCAGATTCACAGCAGAGGCTGCCGTCTCATTGAGGAGGCGAAGCCGAGGCAATGAATGCTGCCGAAGCTATAAATCTGTTTGATGCCGACTTGACAAATATTTTTTTGCCGATTTTGAATTAATGTTAATTTAGTGTTTTTTTCATATTGATATTTTGAAGATTATTGCTGTCAAATTACGTTGCCATGCGTGTGTTGAATAGTTGCTATGTATTGATTGACTGTTGCTATGCGTCTGTTGAGCGGTTGTTGTGTAAAATATTTTTACAGCCTAGGTATAAAAGTGACGCTTTACGGACTGTTAGCAGTCCGTGAAGTGTCATCATTAATGTCAATCGGCAAAAAAATTTATTTTATAATTGAGTTGGAAATTTACATTATTACATAAATAAATGTTCAAACATCCTATTTTAATAATTTACGTAAATTTCAAAAAGAAGAAAATGCCTATTTAAAAATCTCGAATTATTTTCGTGTCTCCTCTGGAATTTCTCAAAACTTCGAGATGATATCTCGTTAAGGCAATATCTCGCGGCATCACTAATTGCCTTTTAGCTCATTTTGATAAATTGTAGAAAAAATTAAAGTTTTGACTTTAACACATTGACACATTTCACTTTTATTTTTGTAACCGTAAGGTATGAAAATGTGTGATAAAGTACAATTTTTGCAGTGGTAAGTATACAGTTAGTAGACGTCCAATGTGCTCGTAGAAAATAGATATTTATATACAAACGCTTATTTCCGTACGTGTGTGCTATAGAACGAATCCAGAAACGAAGTTCATGCAAGAGGTTTTTATATATTATTTTTTTTGTACGAAAAGTATAAAACTAATAATTATCACAGTGCACAAAAGGAAATAAGTTATTCCAGGAGTTACTATTTCTTTTTGTAAAAGTTGCCCTGTGTATTCATATAATAATTCGTCAAGTATATAAAAACAATTAATTTATTATTATTTACCAAATTCACTCGTACATTTTAATTTGATATCTGATTACATTAAGTTTCAGTCAATATTTCACCATTTACTTTTATTAATATTATGCAAAAGGGAATTTGAGAAACTATACTTTTCTTTTATTGTAATAGTAATTTTTAAGAAGAGTTATTTTTCCTAAATTTCCCGCACACTTTTCTTGTGGAGACCAGGGAAATTGACATTTAGGACGTAAACTAAGGCGACGCGAAACAACTCATTTAATGTATGAGTACAAAAAGATATTTCATTTTGAGTTAATGTACCAGCCTATAATTTCTTGTACCACACTATAATAATGAACTTTTTACTCGAAACGTACAATTTTTACTTCTGTCTTCATAATATTCAAGTGCGCGGATTTAATGCGCATTCCCGTTGAGAACGTATATAGGTTTGTCGACCTGATGACGAACCTTTTCTACAGAATCTATTTGAGAGAAATACGCGTGCAAACACTTACTTGAGTAATGTCTTCAGTGTTGACTGCTTGATCATGCAGCACTGAAGAAGCGGCGCTAGAATGGAGAGTTCATCATGGAACGGTCTTCCAAACCCTCGGCCGTGGTCCAAGTGTAGCGGAAAAGTGTCGTTACCAAATATCCTGAAACAAAAGACATTGTAGAAATGTAGTTTAAAAATTTGATTATCATTCAATCATTTCTTATATGAAAATCGAGTTAATAATCCAGAAACTGTAAAACTAAAAGAATAACATGAAATTCCATTTGCGTTTCTAAAAGCCATTACATTGACTAATGTGACCTCTACTACTAAAAATAAATAAAGAAAATTTAATCTAGTAATGATTTTGTAATTTAAAACGACTATTAATGTGACGCAAATAGAACAAATGGAAGAATAAAATATATATCGCCAACCATAGCTAACTATTACATTTGAAGACATAGAGAAATGGTTAACTGGACAAAGACATTGTATTGTTATCAGATAAATTGAATGGTACACAATTTAAATTAATTGAACATAATATATGGGAGTTATAAACAGAAATAGAAATAAATGAGACGTCATATTTAAACTGTTACCATTTTTAAGCATTGTAAAAGATAATTAATATAAAGTTATTTATCGGGAGAAACTGATTATTTTCATGTACCAAGTTTTATGAATTTTTGATAAAGTTGTTTTCGGCTCCCGAGGTCGAAAACTTAGATTGTCATTGGACCAACATCATAAACAACTCAGCAAGAAATCAGAACTACCAGATTTGATGTAAGGTTCGATGTATAAGGTTACTGGACTAACATAACTGGACTTAGAATATCAAAATGTTCAAAAATAATAATGAGGTATTTTTTGACAGGAAAATGGATGACAATAAAAACTCTTGAATATCAGCCAATAGTTTGTATTTTTTAAATAAACTTATTGACTGATATCTAAGAGTTATTATTGACTTCAATAATAATATTTGAAATAATAAAAATGCGTACGAACCTATAAAAAAATAGCCCCAAGTCAGTGAAGCCTCAAATACAAAAGCCATAAATGCCAGGTATGTTCTTTTTAACCAAACATATTATCATAGACGTTTGCGGACGCGTAAAAATTGCAATTTTCTAACATAATAGTATATTGTGTCATTAGGAGTAAATGTGATACTTTGGGTGCTGAGCATGTAAGTTTGAACGACGAGCGAAGCGAGTCGAACAATTACATGCGAAGCACCCAAAGACACATTTACTCCGAATAACACATGCTATTTTTTCTTCAAACATAGAAATTAAAATTATAAATATTATAAAATGCTCAAAACTTCAAAAAATATTCTGTCTTATCTAGCATTTCAAGTTGCCGTAGAATATGCTGTTTTGTTATTTTTGTTTATTTGTTTCATTTTTAACTGTCAAATTATTGAATTACAACCTAACTATTTTTCATAATATTTTACTTTGTCCGCCGCCGGCGTAAATGTGTTGCCAAGGATACATTTTTACGCCGGCGGCGACAATATTGAACTTCTGCTTGTTGAATACAAATACATAACAACGTACTTTTATGACGTTTGAAGAAAAAATTTGTTATTGTATTTTTATTTTGTATTAATACACAAATCATACAAAAAAGTTATTAATTTGGACAAAATCAACTATATCAAAATAACTCATTCACTCCGCATAGGAATCGCTGCTTTAAAGCAAGAATAAATAATTTTATTCAAACACAATTGATGGTAAATATTCTGGAATTTACTGAAAAGTTTGACACACAAATCAAATTTGTTTTTTTTTTTCTACTTATACATAATCGAAATTACTTACTTGTGTTAAAGGCAAGCATTATTAATTACAATGCGGCAAAAGATAACCTGTCTTTTTTAGTTTCCTAGTTTGGAAGCAAGAATTTTACAAAATGTATAGGTACAGTAATAAATAAACAAGGTACGTATACTCACTTGAATGTTTCATAATGATGCCGATCCATGTTCCCCATCAGAAAATCATACACAGCCATATCCATTAAATCCAACAACCTCCTTCCTTGATCATAAGGCGGGATATCCCTCACCAAGTTACAATAATTCGCGTCCGTCTCCCATTGGGCCTTCCTCCTCTTATGGTAGGACCTCCTCCAGGGGTGCCTCCACACCTTCCTGGCTGCGAGGGACTTGTCTGGGAGGAACGCGGCGAAGCTTCCCTCAAGCATATCAGGGTTACCGCATATTGCATGGCTTGTGTCGCAGTAGTAGCTGCACTTGCCGTGGAAGCACATATTGTTGGAGGGCGATACGAAGAAGGTCTTCAGGAGTTCGCTGTCGGCTACTTGGTAGATTTCGGTGGTCATGTTGACACGACGCCCGGTGACGGGCATTGCTCGGCGAAATCCCAGAAGTCTGCAAGGAAGATATATACTTTTAATGGACATATACATTTACAAAGGAATGTTGCACAATAAGTCAGATTGCATACTGTCTAAGACAAATTAAAAGGAACAAAATAAATAACATTACGAGATAAAGTTTCGCATTAATGCGAAACTAAGGAATGTTACACAGTTTGTCACATTGCATACTGTTCTTTGACCGCAAACAAGTCTAAGACAAATTAATAGGAACAAAATAAATAACACTATAAAGTTTCACATTAATACGAAACTATGAAGCTGGTGGGGACAAATATGACATAAAAAATTAATAACACCTTCCCACCATTTACTCATTTGAAGGTTCTGAACATACATGGAGTTCGGTTAATAGCTGTGAAATCATAGCCTTAAGATATGGTTACGGGAAGTCACAGGGATAAATTAAAAATGTATGTACATTAGGGTGGATCGAAAAAGAGTATTTTGCAAATAGTCAATGGCCCCCCTAGAACTTAAGATTTTCAAAAAATTTGAAGATTTCCGTACTTGTCAGACCATTTTGATACATATAAAAATGACCATTTTAAATAGACTGACAAGTTATGAAAATCTTAAGTTCTAGGGACAATACATATTATATAGCGTTCTAACCTAAAAGTGTCATATTTACCTGTCAAATAAAAGACTGTCCGTTTTGTAAAATTATAAGCACAACAGGATTTTACCTAAGGTATTTGATATATTTTTAAATATGACACAAATAATTGACAAAATTATAAATTAGGGACGAAAGTTCGCACAAAAGTCTATCAAAACAGTATTCTACTCACACGTCAAACGTCAAACCAAGTTCTTCTCATCTTGCCACCCATCATGTCACTTTCATCTCTTTATCTCTGTGTTGGTTACAGACTATCTTTTTCTATACTCCTTCCATACAATTTTTTAGTTCTATGGTCTTAACCAATCATAGAAATCTGTTGTGGCGATACTCAGGACGCCCAACAGATAAAGTAGATACTTCTCCCACAAATGTGAAATACAGAATTGCCATTAGTAAGTCAGTGTTTTACTTATATTCATTACTAATAAAATTATTCAATTCTACAGCGTTCTTAAATTTGTAGCTTGTAAAGCTAACTTCGGAACACATCGTAATGCGTAATTTAGACTCTGCCCATTTATTTAATTACTCTATCTGTTGGGCGTCCAGAGTTTAGTAGTTATTGAATTTCTGCACAAAATGAATTTTGTACAAAGAAAAAAGAAAAACCCAAAATACAAATTTGCCAATGATACACTCGTAAGAGAAACTATAAAAATTTATACCTAAGCCAAAATTAGAATGGAGTCCACTACTACTTCCCTTTTTATATATAAATAAATCAATAAGTAAATAAATATATTATCACGCCTTTAACCCATTTTGAGTTTGGTATTCTGATTGCGCAGTTCTGGTAAATGATACATTACTGCATAGGAAGTGCGGTGTCCAGTCGTCACAAATAGAGTGCATTTATACGAGTAGAAATGTAGAATGGATCTTTAGGGGACTACATTCTCGAATAGTGTGCATTCGGTTCGTCGCTACGCTCTTCACTTCCAATACAATAAAACTCATCATTATTAGTTGTACACATTTGGCATGATTGCTTTAACTCTCCTATGTAAAATAATTTTTTTATTCGTTTCGGTTTCACAGCGCTTTAACCGTTGAAAAGTAAAGACCTAAAAATAAAAATTTCATGATTATTTTGACGCCAATCATCTTTACTCCTTAGTAAGATTATAAGGACAAGAAGATAAAAATGTTACGATGATCTTAGAGACGGAGCGAAAGCGGCCCTCATTTATTTTTATGAAATGCATTAAGTGGAAAGCAAATGGCGGATTTAACCACGTAGCGAACATTAAAATGGAAAATTAATGACAATATGCTTCCCGGCCTGGAGTTCTGAGCTTCGTTTAAATTATTAGCCTCGACGACTTACGCTTTAGGCTTTATTAATGTATATTTTTACTATTTTATGCCCTGTGAAAGAGCATTACACCAGTGCTATGTTTGTGATTTAGGATTAATATGAACAAGGTGGAGCAGATTAAACGGAAATGTTGAAATTTTGTATTATATTCTGATGTTAGCTAAAAAATCTAATAATGTTCTCATATTTCATCATCAAATATATGAGCAGACATAATATTTCACTGTATTTCTCATAAAATGTTTTGATAAATTTTATCAAAGGCAGACACTGCGGACGGTGATTACAGTTTGAAACGCTGTATTCTGAATGAGAGAACATGAGAACAAAGTCGTGCTAAGTATCCAACTTTGTCATCATTACGACGAAATGTGACATTGGCTGTTGCAACTACTGTTTCATTTACCATGCTCTGAAATTGTTAATTTATGAAAAGTCATACCCAGACTTGGTAAAACAGAGCAAAAAAATTTTATTATTTACTGCTACATATGGCAATATTAAAAAAAATTCTGACAAATATGAACTTATAAAAATGAATTTAATGCCAATATCGGTGGTGTAGTGGCTACATTACTAGTCTAGCAAGCCAGAGGTCGTGGGTTCGAATCCCACTAAAAATTCACAATCATCCTCTCATGAGGCGGCATATGACCAAAGCAGTTAGTCCGCTTCCTATCTTCATAAAAAAAATGTATTAACATTACCTGATTGAACCATTTTTGCTGTATTTAAATACAAAATTTGGGGAAGTCCAAAATTTTTTTTCTAAAGTTTATTATATCACGAAAATGATGCCCTGAAAAATATATACTTCCGCTACAGTTTATGTATAAGATTTGAAGTATTTTTCTATACTTATATGCAAATCTGTCCAGGTCATCACATACATTTTTTATACAACATTGTCATCAAGAAAATGGTCAAAACAGAATTAGGGTAGCTTAAACTATATGTATGCTGGTAACTGCACGTCACGCGCAGAAATATACTCCAATACCGGGATCTGCAATGAGCCCAATAATGAGTAAATGGCGTGTTGATGTGTTTATATTATTTATTTATAATATAGTTTATGTTTTGAGTATTTTTTCTTATTTGCAGTATTTTCTTTTATGCTACCATATAAAAATTGTTTGTGAAAGACATAATTGTTCAAATTTAGTTTTTCGTCACCAAATTCTGGGAAAATAAGAATACATCTACGATGACCCTTAAATGTACACCAAAGGACCTATTTACTAACCTCGTGATTACATGGTTCTTCTAGTAGTTTCGTCTCAATTTTTAAGGCCAGAAGAGACGAAACTGAAAGTTTTCAAGCCACTACAATTCTGTCAAGAATTATGAAGAATGTCAACTAAAGAGCAACCCATAGGAGTACATTTGTTCGAAACATGAATGTATCTGCAGGTGCTTGACTGAATTTTTATAAAGGTTTGTTAATGCCTACATTGATCTTGGTGCGGTTGAAGAAGCATGAACAACGTATAACTGCTGTGGAAATGAGGTATTTGAGAGGAGTGTGTGGGTATATAATACGTGATCGTGTACAAAATACGTCGGTGTACGGTTAGTGAGATTAAGAAAAATGTTTTTAAAAAATGGTAGAGAATCAGATGAGGTGATTTGCCCATCTGAGGGGATATCGATTGAACGTGTGTGCGTCTGAGGAGTAAGTGGTTAGGTGTGATTGATGGTTTATTGTGTAAATGAATGATTCTGAGTATGGTGAATAGACGTGCATTTGGAATGTAGGCAAAATGAAAGTGGTATGCTAGGACAGGAATGTTAGAAGGAGATTGGTTGTTGGTTGATTGTGTTTCAGGGTTCGTGCTACCCCACTGTGTGGGATGTACAGTCATGTTATGTATATACCACAGATGATTAATATGCCAGTTATATTTTTTTTCAAATTGCCTCTTTAACATAATAAACATTTTTCATCAAATCTTTCATTTAAACTTACTTTAACTTTAATAGTTTCCTTATTTTGATTTATAATATAATTTTATTATAAATTCAGCATGATATGTAATACTTGTTAATTATATTTTAAATAAATATTACAACAAAGGATTTGGTTCAATAATTAAATACAAGGCGTACAAAGAACAGAACAAGAAGTACCATCAGAAGCAGCTAGAGCATTATTAACAACTGCGCGTTTGATGTCCTATCTAGTTGTCAACTCTTGTACCTTATACGTCATCTCTTCCGCCAGATTTTCAGGAGGGAACTAGCTGTACTTACATCGTTAATACCGTTAAGGTAAGGGTGTAATTTAACAAGATACACTTCATTATTTCAGATATGAACATCTTATATAATTAAATGCAACATCAATAAATTCAACATACGGGGACGGGGACTTTATAATACAAGTACATAGAGATAAATCTGAATTTGAATGTTTAATATTTAATAAGCAGCTTAGATAACATAAAAGCGTAGTGACTGACTGATTAACAGTTGGATGCACCGATAGATACAAATGGTTGTGATAAAAATTTAATTATTTTAAATATGATTCTAGACAATAAAATAAAATACCAATATTTTTTAAATCGTTAAATTGTTTTACGAGAAATTAAAATTAGGAGGGGACATAATTATGGCCCAAGAGAGATGGATATATTGTGAGGAAAAGATAGATGCTATCGTTGCGTAACTTGTGTACTGAACGTATGTTCTGTTGTCAATTATATTTCGAATATTTTTAGGTAGGTGAGTTTTTGATGTTGACTGAAGATTGTTTATTTATAAATTTTGTGATTATATAATTATTATAAGAACCATTTCAATCCAACCATAATCACCGAGCCCATTACAATTAAACCATGTTTGACAATTTGACATATAGAGAGTGATTCATAACGTACGTAAAAGATTGAAAGTGTAGCTAGGAGGGCCAAAATAATGTCTTTTACTTAATAACAAAAACAATAACTAAATAGCAAAAAAGTTACAGCAAATTAAAGTTGAATTTATTAATAAGCTATCGTTACAAACTGGAGCAGTTAATTATCTTTTAAATAGAAATTATAAATACTTTAAAGTAAGTAGATTTGATAATAAATAAATAAATAAATAAATAAACAAATAAACAATGTTTAGTCAAAAATTTAATAGGAATGTATTATCATAAAAGTTACGGCTATTTAATTTTTTCTATTATTGCTCAAAAATTGCTGTCCACATGGTTGAAATAAATAAATATAATATATCATCACGCCTTTTACCCATTATGGGTGTGGCACTCTGCTTACGCAGATCTCGGTAAGTGATATATTTTTGCGTATGAAATGCGGTTACCAGCCGTCAAGTCATAGCCCCCAAAGTTGTTAGTGGAGGGGGAACCACAGGGGTTGAGAGCCACTCAAAAACTAAAACACAACTAGATAACAAGTTGCCGTTAAAATTCATTTATATGTCAATTCCTTAAAAGTCATCGTATAATAAAATATAGTTATGTGTAAAATTGTTAATAACGAGGAATATGTAAACATGATTATGGTTTATGGAATAACTTTCATTAATTAAAAAGATTTCTACAATTAACTGATATTGCCAATATTTTTTGTTGGGTGCATAATTTAAAATTAAAATTTAGCAAATTGTTAGATCTATATAAAAAAAAACAAAGAATTATTTTCAGCGGTATTCAATAGGTGGGCGTTAATTTAAAAGAAATCTAGTACACAGTTACTTTTTGGATATTAAGTTTTTGTCAAAATTTGATTATGAAAAGCTTTATTTTTGTGTCCCTAGCCAGTGGCGGATTTACGATTTTGCCGCCGGTAGGCTGAAATATTTTGCCACCTATTCTCAGGGGCGCATTTGAACTCTTTTGGGCCATAGGCAAAATCTTTATTTCGTGCCCATACCTTAATCATAAAATATATTTAATACAATAAATAGTTCGTATCAATTGCCTCTTTAACCTACATAGCAAAAAATTTGATTTGCTGTTGTTAAGTAATTTTTGTAAATATTGACAAATATATTGTGTTACATTAAAAATATGAAATAATGTGACAATTTGTTAAATTAAAATTTAGTTAGTTCTGAATTTTTAACAAGAAAAATTGTTGTTTATATTTATTTGCTGGATTTATAAAATTTAAGAAATAGACTCGTCAATAATAACAAGCAAATTTAGCTAACTTGAAATTTGAAATTGTTAAAGAATAGTACCTATATTGTACAACGAGCATGGAATGGCACTCATATCCTACGAGTATGAAAGTTTATTTTTCATACTAGTATGAAATGGACATTCCATCTTAGTTGTACACTATACTTTTTTCGACAAAGGATATTATTTCCTAATTCATTTAATTTTAATAATAAATTTGTCACGCTTTCATCATTTCAATATTTTTCAATTCTAATTAAGTATCCTAACAATGGCACCTGTATTGAAATACTCACAAAACAAATTCATTTCGCATGATGCTTGCAATGTACCTCATATCTCTGTTATCAACAACAAACATACAATGAGCAGATTTCTAAGTGGTCGTAGAAAAAGTTTGTATCCTTTATAACAACTTAATTTGTTATAATAACTATGTTTTATTGTTCTGATTTAATATAATTACTAAAATATTTAGTCAAAAGCACATAAAAATAAATTTTAATAATTACCATATTCACAAACATATTTATTTACGAAATACACAAATCATCTGTGACTAAAAATTTTGTTAAAATTTTGTCAATTTTGACTATAAATTTTTTACTGTGTAGGTCAAAATCCGCCCCTGCCTATTTTTTTCAGAAGGGTAAGATTTTTAGCACATTTTAGCTTCTCTAGAAGCCGTGTACTTTGTAATTCGCCTGTTATCTACGAATATTTACTGAGATAACGCATCTGAAATAAATCTAAAATTTTATACAAAACGCAGAAAATAGAATGTAAAAAATATTAAACTTTATTAGAATTATAAATCCAAAAATATGCCGCCGTTAAAAATTTGCCGCCGTAGGCTTCAGCCTATTTAGCCTAATAGGAAATCCGCCACTGTCCCTAGCTACACTTTGAATCTTTTCCGTACGTTATGAATCAGCCTGTATACTGTGTGTACTAGACAAATGTTGTCTACATATAATATAAATAATAATTTGTTCCTGTTTCTCTCACCGTGGAGCATAGGGCAGGAAATCCACCGGTTTCAATGACCGAATGTTTTACTTACGAAGTTGCTAATTCACAGAGACCCATTTATAGCCATTAGTCAGAGATACGAATTATAATTATTTTTATAATTCGAGATTCACTGCTAACCACACGACAACGAATTTACAGCTGTCAATTATTTAAGTCCCAAGCAACAGAAACAATAGGCAAAAAATATTTATACTGCATTCGTTAAATTATACTACTAAAACGGAGCAATTGATATTAAATAAGAAGTAATGTCCCGTACGATATTTTTATTTACAAAAACTCTTTTTCCATATTTAACGTGTATGATAATCTTTCTCTGGGACACACGTCTAGCTCAGGGGTGCTTGTTGACGTAATAAAACACAATCGACATATAAAAGACAAGACCATTGAACAAGAGACGATAATACGGACAAGAGGACAAAATAATGGAAAATGCATTGGCTGTAAAATCTAAACATGAATAAACAAAACGATAATACAAATATTTACAAACAAATATTGTCGAGAACATATTATAATAGTTATTTTTCTACAATCGTTGCACAATATCGACATTGTTATTCCATTTTTAGTTAGGAAATGTTCAAAATTGTCGCTCTAGGGCGACAAAGTGACATATTGTCGCACTAGTGCGACAAAAATAAAACAAAAATAAATTAGATAAAAGTAAATGATGCATTGGATTTTTCTGGTAATAACCTTGCTATTGCAAATACAGTTGGCATATACGTACATACACTTCAACTTAATCACCATAAACGTATTCACTCTGTAGACTTTATGTCAAATGTACTCCATATGTCAAATGTACTCCATGTGTCAAATTATGATTTCTTTGAAAATTTTTATTTTGTTCATAAACGTTGTCATGATTACGGTGACATGGGTAACTACAATTTTACTGAATTGTTATAGGCGTGACCAAAGATAATTTTGAAAATTAATTTTTTTCTACAGCTTGACATTGGTCAACGATTGTAGAAAAAATATTGTGTGTATCTCGTCGGATAGAGCTTGTTCAGTGCACTTGTCGAGTTGTTGATCTTGGCTTCGCCTCGATCAACAATTTCTCGCCGCATGCAACAAACAATGCTCTATCCGCACTTGATACACAAATAACTATTAAAATCGAGGCGAACTTTTGAGTTGGCCAAATACACCACGCAGCTATTCCATACATAAATAAGTGCTTGGATGGGTATCTCTTGATAAGTCAATTCAAAGACTACCTAAAATACTTAAACGTAAACAAGATTTCGGCAAAGTGTAGCCCGGACACATAACTATGCCACAAGTCGAAATTTCTGTGAAAAACTAAAAAACTCATGTTAATTCAACTCCGAACAATACTTTAAGGGCTAATTCATTTTCTTAAAATAGAAATTTATTAACTTCGTATCAATTATATAACAATAACCGCTGTAACAAGGCGAACATTCAGAATACGATTTATTGTTTTTTACTGTCAAAACGATTTTAAAATATCAAGTTTCAAACTGCGTTGGGACTTGAACGCATCGAAAATCGTTTTGACAGGAGTTCTTGCTTTCTTGAGTTTAATTTATTGCTACACATATGTGTTAGAATTTTAGTTACCATAAATAGTCATTTGAGATTATCGCGGCAAATATTCTGAAATATCGGCTTGAGATGCCATCTGGGGTTAACAGATTTACGAAGAGGTCTGGTAACCCTAGATTAGGTTTTAGTTTATAGGGAATTTTTGTGCTAGTTCTGAGGGAAACGTTTCCTTCCCTGCCCCGCGTACCCGCTTATGGGGTAGATGCATATGTTTAGCTAGCACAAGAAGAGAGTTAGTTCTTGGTTTTTGAACAGAGCAGACGTCTTTTTACGTCTGCAGTGCTCTACAAAAATGTAGAAATTTAAGAAAAATTTGTTTGTTAAATATGTTTTGGTAACTGCAACTAAGTTAACATATTCATACGTTGTCGTCGTTTTTAATATTTCTATTTGTTTCTTAAATATTTAAATTTACCGTTTTATCATTTCATTAAATACCATTTTTTATCACCTTTAGGTAGTGTTTGTGCTTGTTTGACAACCTTTAAGTTTCAGAAACGTCCGCCGTGCTACACCGCAATTCACGCAAAAAAGACTCACGAAAATCCACAGTTGCAGAGTGGTATACTCGAAAAGGGTAATTGGCGTAATAATATACTTATTTATTCCAGTAAAGTGTGGCATATAATATATCCGGGACAAAATTATTCATTTGGAGTAATTTTCTAGAAGCAAAATTATTTTCTCCGGAGAAAACAAAATGTATGAAAGTTAGAATGCAGTTTGTGGACTCACAGTATCAAGTTGCAGTATTTTTTCAAGTATTTCAAACACAATTAAACAAAAATGAAACTTTCTTGTGCAACATTCCATCTGCGTCCTTTTATTTCTCCGTGAGAAATTCACAAATTAAATTACGCGAAGTCTTTGTAAGAACGATTCGTAGTGAAAGAGTCGACGTTAAATAAACTCTAGGGAGAAGAAAAGAACTTGTGGACAAATATTGACTATGCGGGTAATGTTACAAGCACAAGTAGCAGAAGTCTAGATTCGAAACTCGCAGTTCCGAATGTTCTGCCAGTAATTATTTGTCTTTAGCACTTTGATGGAGACGAAAGAGAACTAACCCCAGTTTTTTGTTAAGGCTGAAGCATTAATTATCTATATAATTTGTCTATTGTTGTATATTCCCATGTAACATATGTTGCCATTGTCCATAAAACAACTAGACGATGAGTTTAACAATAAGGTTGGGCCCAAATTTTGATATTTTACTTTCATATACGGCCGGTGTGGTGGCTCAGTGTGCTAACGCGCTGTTCACTGCAAGCTGTGACGTTTGAATCTGAGGTTCTCAGGTTCAAGTCTACCGGCCGGCAAGTGTGATTGTCGTAAAAAGGTAAAAACACCATGGCCTTGAATCACACTCGGATGCTAGAGACCAACCACCTCTACATCTTAAAAGTAATCTTGGTGGCCTACGTTTCTCTCTGATGCCGCTCTGCTTACATTTGTAAACAGAGGCTGTCGCACAGGTTGAGATTCAGATGGCGCTAAGATGAGTGGTTACGAGACAAGTACCGTGGTACTTGTGGCCTTGGCCCACTTAGGGCTGTCGAGCCATTGATGATGATGACTTTCATATACGTAGTATAAGGAAAAAGGTATAGGAATCATGGAAAAATATTTGCGGAAAAACATGTTTTGAGGTCGCCTGTATATGTTATTTCAACTACATCTGTTAGAATGGATATGTATCCGCGTTCTTTTGGTCAAATTTGCAATTGAACACATCATAAAAGTATGAATTTAATTTGTTTGTAATATGGAATCTGTGGCGAAAAAAGTTGCAAATAAAGGATGTTAGTAATTAATAATATTATCCCAATTTGGGAAAAAACCTAATGGGGGATTCCAACGTTTCCGGTTTAATTATTGTTTCATTAGTTTGGGTCACTAGTAATGCAAATATGAAATTTTAAATGAAAAAAAATCTTATTAAGTCAGATATGATTTTTAATTGAAAAAAGATAGACAAGTTTACAAACAAACTTAATCGCCATGTTCTGAGATTCTGTGCTTTCACAACCTTTATAAAATCAGTAAAATTATTAGAACTCAGTGTAGTCTATTAATTACTTATCAACTTCGATAGCACTGACACTGACAGAAACGTCTTAAAAATTCAGATAAAACTGGAAAATTAATCAGCACAAATCATTTAATAGTTCCCTTACAAAAAATCTCAAAGTAAATCTGTAAAAAGAATAAGAAACGTTAGATTCGTTCAGTCTCACCTGTCGAGATGAAAAGCCGCGATCTCAGCGTTGTGACGCTCGTAATCCGTGAAGTAGAAATGGTTCGGAAGCGTCTGTTGCTCCCGCGGGAACCTGCAACAATGAATATTTGAGAACGCGTTACCTTCTTTCTTATCAGCTAGCGAGAGACAATGATGATGATGGCGATAGGGTGTTCTCTCTTTTGGACAGAGCCGTATACACACAGATTAGTTCAACCCAATTATGTTGAATTAATTACCAACTAGGTGATGTACGATCACTCCATGAATATGTAGCGAAAATAATAAATTTAAATGAAGAGAATGGGAGCGGTGCATCTTTGTACTCGTACTCGTACAATGGTTTATTAACAATACTTGCTTAGCAAATTATTTGCAATAACAGAACAGTAAAGAGAAGTTAACAGTGAAAGGAAAAGAATGAAAATGTAGAGCAAACATAAATGTAAGTTTCTTTTGGTTTTGCTCCTTTGATATATATGCAAATATATGGAACAATACAATAAAAAAATATATTAAAACAACAACAAAATTTTGAAATGTTTGATTTTCTGAATAAATTTTATACTAGTGACGGCTCTGGTCGTATACCGAGATAAGCAATCAGGAAACGAAAACGATACGAAATAAAGAATTGATGTTAGCGGACATCAGCTGCCGTTTACAGCTTTTACCGACATTTCTGTGTCCAAAGTTTTTATAGCTTTTCAAACGATTCAAAAGATGACGGCCTTTTTATTTTATGGTTATTAATACCTATTATCTGTAACAAGTTTTTATCAATTTTTTGACGATTAATATTTTATGTACATGAAAAAAGGAAGCTATAAAATATAAGAATTCAATAGCTAGAGAAACTGTAGTTGGACAAAGACGTAACGATAATATGGAATAGGATTGCATTTAGGTGATTCATTAAAAAATCTTTTTTCCCAGGTCAAAACAATATTCCTATTATCATCAACTATGTAATTTATTGACTTCTAAGATTAAAGACTCATTACTGTTTTTGAAATACCTATTTTTGATTTATTACTCTTCAGACCACATTCTATACTTTAACTGTTCGTCCAGACACCCATTTCATACCTATGTATCGCGGGTTCCAAACATTCTAGAAATTGAATATGTATTCAGGATGTTATTTTCAAAAGAATCCAGCAAATATCTCGCTTATTTATCAACTTAGCAATTTATTTCACATAACATGATTTATGAAACAATATGTAAGCTAATTGATAGCGGATGTGCATTCATGATTTTACTTCCGGTTTACTAGTAATTAATATCAACTTTCATATTTTAATAGAACATACTATATTTTTTTTTACAAATTTGAAAAGTACGTCAAATTTGCTTCAAATGCGTGTAAAATAATTCATATGTCATATTATTAAAAAAATAAAATGGTGAGCACTTTAATCGTTATCCTTCATCCGAGAAAGAATAGTAAGTATTGATGTTCCCTCAAAATTAAACTGTGTCGACGATGTGGATATTCTAATCAATAAAGTTCTGTAACTATACACATCTAGCATATCAACTTTTTTTAACGGGCATTATACCCAAACTTGGATAAACTAGAGAAGAAATTTATAAGTGGAATAAACAAAAAAATATCGCATCAAAAGATATCACCTACCGAGATCTGCGTAAGCAGAGTGCCACAGCAATGATGGGTAAAAGGCGTGATGATATATTTATTTTTATTTTATTTATCAAAAGATGACAACTAGAATAATAATCATTATTTAAGCTATGATTTTGAAGCGAAATTTTTTGTTTTATTCCACTGCTAGATTTATTCTATAGTTTCTCTAGTGTTGGAAATACCGGTCCTAAAAGATAGAAATTAATTTTTAGAATTAGGAAAGTCATTTATAAAGTACTACTATTGCCATTGTTTTAGTTAAATTATAGTATATTGTGTCATTAGGAGTAAATGTGATACTTTGGGTGCTGTGTGCTGAGCATGTAAGTTTGAACGACGAGCAAAGCGAGTCGAACAATTACATGCGAAGCACCCAAATACACATTTACTCCGAATAACACATGCTATTTATTCTTCAAACATAGAAAATAAAATTATAAATATTATAAAATGCTCAAAACTTCAAAAATATTCTGTCTTATCTAGCAATTCAAGTTGCTGTAGAATATGCTGTTTTGTTATTTTTGTTTATTTGTTTCATTTTTAACTGTCAAATTATTGAATTACAACCTAACTATTTTTCATAATATTTTACTTTGTCCGCCGCCGGCGTAAATGTGTTGCCAAGGATACACTTTTACGCCAGCGGCGACAATATTGAACTTCTGCTTGTTGAATACAAATACATAACAACGTACTTTTATGACGTTTGAAGAGAAAATATTTTATTTCAAGCAAGCGTTATGACTTACTATTATTTTTCCAATTAAAGATAATTAAAGTGCTCGCCATTTTAGTTTTTAATAATGTAACATAAATGGATTATTTTACATGACTATAAAGCCAATTTGACGTACTTTTAATTTTATTAAAAATATAGTATGTTTCATTTGAAATTTCAAAGTTGATAATAATTACTAGTAAACCGAAAGTGATATCATAAATGTACATCCGCTATCAATTAGTTTAGATGTTGCTAAATAAATCATGTTATGTGAAGTAAGTTGCTTTGAGGATAAATAAGCGAGATATTTGCTGGATCCATTTGTAAAGATGGTGAATTGATTTATGCAATATAGGAAATACAAAGTTTTTCATATAGCAATATGAAAGCAAAAAAAAATTCAATAAATTTCAAAATACAATGAAATGTATGTACCTTATGGTTAGTTCAGCTTTCTGCGTTTTTTTTTTAATCGTGTTGCTTCTACATTGTGTATATTATAAATATTTATGGTTAAATTTATAATTTTGTTTAATGTGTATTTTTTTATAAGCATGTACAATAAATCAAAATAGCCCAGCAATTTATTCTTTCCTTTCTTAATAACTGGTGGTGGAAAACAGATGTGCATATAAATTAGTTAAAAATTCCAAGCGCATACCGCAGAAGGCTTGTAATGGTACACTGTATTTTTTGAACAAAACACAGAATTATATTTGTTCCTTTAATGAAAGGTCTCGTGGAATAGACTATAGCCTCTATATTCGCTGTATTATAAATGATAACAATTACCTGTTGTGAAACGAAATAAATAAATTATAACATTATATTCACATAATACTGCATAGAAAATATCCAAAGACGATGATAATGTACTCATTATTGTTTCATACTGGAATGAGTTTTGTTTAACCATGCAAGTATATTTATATAGCACGTATGAATATTGCAGTCTATGTAAAACAAGAAGCAAACGTATTTCCTATGAATTTTAGATGAACACATCTACACAGTGAGTGCATAGCATGACATGGGCGCCTTCGAGTTTTCTTCTCAAGATTATCCACGTCAGACAAAGGCCTGATGACGTCACAATCGCATTCCACACAGTTTGCTCCTTTGTTATTCAAAATGTTTCTTTTTATAATCCGTACTGTATTCTTTCAACGAAATAAAAAGGTATTTGAACTCTGAATAGATTGTGCTGTTTTTAATGTATCCCGAGTTTTCTTTAGAGCCGAATTATGTAAAAGCGTTTCTTCTATTTTCTAATTGTTCTCAAATGCGAGCAGAATACAGAAAACAAGTAAACCAAGGGTAGGGTATTCTAAAAATATAGTTCTTTTGTTTTTAAACTCTCAGTTAAAATAAATATCTTGAAAAGTATTCCGCAAAAAAACGTTGTAGACAAATTAACATTGCTGGACACGATTTACCTCAGATTTTAATTTATACTTTACTCATATTTAAAGCAAAAGATTTTATTTTATTAAAGTTGTTCGTAGTCTTAGATTAGACCTATTATTGTATTCGGAAAACCTACAAAGTTATACGTAGTAGAATCGGTTAATAGATAAAAAATTTATTGGGTGAACAACAATCATCCCATATTTTCCTACCCTCAAGGGTAGAATCGTACAATTTAGGGTCGGAATTTATATGGGATCAATTTCGAGGTATACCCTATACCAGTGATGGCGAACCTATGACCCCGCGATTGCTAATTTTCGTTACTCCTTGTTCAATTAAATATTTATTGTCATTTACACCAAACACTTAAGAATTTGTAACGCCACTAAAAAATTTTAAATCATCAAACCGCGTCCATTTTTATCCGTTAAGCTAATTGAGTTTTAAAAATATTTAGTTAAGTACTAAGTTAAATTTTTTTAACTTAACTCTGGTGCAGATGAGCATTAGTGACCCACGAGCTAGTACTAAAAAAAAAATATGAACAAAATTTGACCCACGTCTCAAAAAGGTTCGCCATCCCTGCCCTATTCAATAAAAAAAGATCTAATAAAAATTGGTCTACTCTGTGAAAAGGTGTGCGTAGTAATACATAAAAAAATAAATAAATAAAATTATGGGCAACGACATGGCAGAGAGCGTTGATTCCGGTTCACTCGATAACGCAAGTTAAGCAAGGCTCTCCGCGGTTAGTAGTTGGATGGGTGACCGCTTTGCGTGTCATTGTCACACCACCGAAAACGAGGAACCGAGGCGGCATATAACCAGGCAGTTGAGACCGCTTTACAAAAAAAATATATATACACGTCCACAAGATAATCTCCTCCGTCCTCCATTTTTCGCCTATTGAATCTTGTAGCTGTAGTTATACACTACTGATAAACTCACGATATACTTAATGTTATATACTGATACACACTAACTACTCGTACTTTCACTGTAACCCCTTGTCTACACTACCTCGATTTTATACCAATTCACCTAACAGACACTGATCTATCTCAAACTAGCATGGCAATCACTGCCTGACGCATCCTTAACCAGTTCTCAATGAGGACTCCTCATGTGAAGATCCTCATACCACTATTTCTTCCTACCATGACCGAATGAAATACGACACTTTGACACTCGCCCCGTGGCCGTGGAACGTGGCTAATCTACTTGCCATCAGTATCACCACTTCTGCGAGGGCAGGGCGCTAAAACGGCTGAAGAATTCTGAAGAACTGTGAAGGATTGGTGGCACTGGAGAGCGAACCAACACGAGAACGGAGAAATGCTTTCCAGATGAGGATGGGGTGAACTGATAAGTTTGGGAGATCGTGTTTCATTTATTTGTTTCTGGGCAATATAAGGAAGATGTTTCATGTGTAGTAATTCTAAAATAAAAATAAATATATCATCACTCCATTTATTCATTTTAGTTGTGGTACCGTTTTTAGATCCAGTTCAGATAAGCCACATATTTTTGGGCGTAAATAGGGAAATGTTAAAAGTTCAGACATAGATTATGGGATTAGAAGTGAAGATCTCATAATCTACAGCTCACATCGAACTTTTTGTCTAAAATTTTGTTATA
Organism: Poecilus cupreus; assembly: GCA_963942605.1. Lineage (NCBI taxonomy): Eukaryota > Metazoa > Arthropoda > Insecta > Coleoptera > Carabidae > Poecilus > Poecilus cupreus. Next base: position 24,909,358 of record OZ012718.1, read on the forward strand.
TTATCGCATATTGCGAAACAAGTGCTGAAAATTATCTACTTCACGCGAGTTTTGCGAGAAATCAAACGAGTTGCACACTATCCTTTTTCTATGATTAAGTTTTTGTCAAGATTTAATTAATAATAATTCTTACTCTTCAGAAACAACAAATGGCGTCCCAAACTATTTAACGTTTATGATTATTAGCATGAAGCATGGAGCAAACGCAGATGTGCGCAGTAACTCTAAATATGTAGATTGTAAAATAAAAACCAAAGATATATTTTGTACAAAATTGCACGAGATACAAAAGATTATAAATGTAATACGCTATCATGTATCAAATGTATATTTTTCAAGAAAATATTGAATACAAAGCCTCCTACCACAGTATACTGTAAAAGGAAACTGGATACAGTAAAATGCTAGTTTGAAAGAAAAATATTACAAAAGAGGAAACCTACGTACGATTTTAAATATCATCTTTAAAATGTAGCAGATAAATTTATATTGTAATATTTTCACATACAGCATGTTGAAAAGTTGCATTTAAATAATTAAAGGGCATGATTTATGATCAAAAAGAAGTAAAAACGAAAAACGAAAAACGAGTTAATACACATAGGCCCGAAAATAAATACTATACCATATAAGGAATGGGAGATTTTATTTTTTAATAAATTATATTTCTTAATTTTAATAATCTAACTACAATGGGCAAAATGATAAAACAAAATGTTTGAAATATCTACAGATCATCCTCGTATATATGAAAACCGTATTCAATATTTCAACATTTATATAGAAACATTGAAATTTAAATCAATATTAAAAAATCTAATGAAGTCAGCACAATACCTTCTGTCGCAGATTTTTCTCTTATTAACTTATACTCCATTAATCATCTATCAACCATAAAACTGCTCGAAAGGAGAATGCCGTATTTAAAAATTTTGTAATGTTCTAGAAACGATATAAATATCTATTTAGAATCATGCTGGCTTCAAAATTTGCACAACATAACAAATTTTGTAAAAGTAATATGAGATTTTGTTACGTTTTCATGGGAAAAACGAAGTAGAAGGTTTTTATATATCTTTAATATTCTTTTGGTATTGAGTTGTCCATATAAAGGTTATAATTTTGATCTTTTGCGACATCCAATTTTTTAATTTAAATGGATAATGTAATCGTAGCTACTGCAATATCATGTATACTTGTCCATTTTATAAAAAAAAATATGATAAATGTATAATACACATAAAGAATGCAAACAAATGTCATTCATTACCTTGTGATATAACCTACAATTTGAAACCAAACATAGACATGACGGATAGTGTCCATTTATTACCGGAAAACATAACAGCATAAGAAATAAAATACGGTGATTTCTTAAGTTATGCTATGCTATGTTATGTAAGAGAACTACGAATGCTCTTAGTTGCGTGTATTTATATTTTCACTATGTTATGCTCAGTTATGTTATGTAAACTATAAATTCAGCTTTAAAATTGTGGCAAAAAGACTTTAATTTAAGTAGAAATAAAATAGAAAAAAGATATTTTTTTAAACAGACTTTGGCCACCACCATAGATTTATTTCATCTAACAGTATACCAAGAAGCACCTATCCCATTTTGAAAAGCACTTTTCAATTATGACACATGCAAACTATGACATTTTCCATATTTTATAAATATTACTAATAATAGAAAAATGTTTCCATTATAGAAATTATACATAACACTTGAAGTATTAAGGTTTATTCAAGAGAGATAACTATATAGTTCTATTTCGTGCTATGCGTTGTACTATTGGCTAATTCCTAAATATAAACCTAAACCAAAGGTTTGAAGTTTGTAAATATTTGTTTTAACTAACCGTAATTGGGTAGTGTGAACGCTCTCGTATGGACATGGTCACAATATTTCTTAAACGTAAACATAATTGTAAACCTTAAAACTAATTGCTTATGTGAATGAGGCTTGTCTACAAGAAAAATTGTCATAAAACTATAGCTAACTCAGATATTTCTAAATAACCTGATAGGACTTCAAGTAAATTATAACTTCGAATCATTAGATTATCACCAAAAACTAACCAGCTCTTCTAAGAGGATACAAATGTAAAATATAAAATATAAAAAAGTGCTTATTCATTGAAAACTCACTACCAAATTTTTAACATAATTCTTATGACTTCCTCACAGGATGTGACGGGAGGTAAAATTACATACAAATATCAAGAAAACAGCACTTTCTTGAAATTGGCACTGAAGAAGACCAGAATATTCATTAAAAGCTCTGAAACCGACATTAAAATAATCAGTTATACTTCGATTTTGACAACACAGTGTTTTATGTACACGTGGGATAATTTCTGCAAATATACGATAGAAAAGTACGTAAAATTTGAGTAACTTCAGTGTCCGAAGTTGGCAACACTTAGTGCAAGTTCCCCAAGTTTGACTTAATTGAGAACTGACAGATATTTATTTATTTATTAATCAATCCAACAGGATACAAGGACCCAAGTATAGGACGATTATATAAAGATAATTTACAAAAATTAAATGGTTGCAAAAAACTAAGAATTAGAAAACCAAGATAACAAAAATATCAGACAAAAAAAATAAGAGCAAACAAATGTATATACGAGTTAATTAATTAACCAAGTAATGTAACAAAATGCGCTTAAATTTATCAAAAAAGTTGCCAAGTATGTCAATATCATAATATATATTATTATAAGCAATACAAAGTTGTCTTATTGGAGATTTAAATTCGTAATTAGTTCTAGATTTTTTTACAATGAAAAGTAACACGAGGATATGTAAACTTCATAAAAACATTTTTTAAGTTTCATATTTCAAATAAAATTTAATATGTACTGCGATACTGAAGTTCATAACTCATCATATAGTTTACTTTCATTGTCCCTACGGGCCTCAACCAATAAATTCCATTTGTGGTCAAAAGTAAAAAAATCCTTGATAAATAAATAACTATTATTAACTAGAAAATGACTCCTTAAACTAATCAACATTAATTAATTAACCTAGTGGAAAGTAAAATCGCTTGTATTTCGAAAGGAATTTATTTTCAGACCACTTAAATATTTAAATATTATTTATTAACATCCTGTATTTGTAAATACCAACTTATAACTTGTGCATTGACTATGCTGCACCAAAAAGTAGAAAAAAATACTCATTAAAAAGTAACAAGTATGTATCTGAAATAAAACCATAAAATCAGAGAATAAAAGCTTCATAAAGAGCTATCAATTCTTCGGAAAAAAATCCCCCATTATTACATCACCGCCCTAACAAAATCCGGCAGGCAACAATTACATTTTGATAAAGGAAATTTATAGCATTTTGACTTCCCGCATTCAGCCCATGACAAAGCGACTCCTTGCTCCGCATTCCCGCCAGCCATAACTCCACAACAACGCGCCGCATATTTTATACAAAATATGTGAACGTTTTTACGATTGCCGCGAAATTTATCTCGCCGTAAAAAAGTGCCAGGCGTAATTTCGACGCCGCCCGCCGCGACGCTGATAATAATAACGATCAGTGAAAAGGCGTCTTCCTGCCCTGATGCTGTCTCTGTCTCGCGCGTGCCAGCGGATGGATAGTGTTGTCTTCCTCTTGCACACAAGGTGCTCGGTGCCCGTTGTGAAGAATGGCTATCTTGTGAACTGGGTTTGTGAATGCTGCGTGAAATGTTTATCAACTTTTTGCTTTGAATTTTTAAGCTACGACAGAGATTTTTCTGAGTTGTCTGCCGAGGTCTTGAATGTTATTTGAGGTGTTCTATTCATCAGCTTCCTCATATTATTGTCATGTAAATAAAAATATTTTGTTACAACATTTTTATACTCAAAAAACTTTATAAAGTGAAAAATAACTAGTAAAGTTTCTTAAGGTATGCTAATGTTTAAAATAAAACGGTGTAAAAAATACTAGCATTAGAAAAAGTTTATATTAATTCAATGTACAGTGATTTTATAGTCATTTTTATTAATATTAATGGAATTTTAAATTATTAAACATAATTGTAGTTCATTTTTTGTTCACTATGTTGTTGCTATTGTTAAATGATCACGTTTACATACAAAATTCATATCGAACTGTCACTTTACTGTCAGACTTTACTGTGTTGTTCAATTTTGTGCTCCTCGTGATCCAGAGTTTTATAATATATATGTATAAATATTTTGTGTTTATCACGTCTAAAAATGCCGGCACGTGTGTTGCAATACGCTTTGCATTTTCATTTCAACAAAAATTTGTACCCCATATAAACGTTGTTGCATAGTGACGTCATTATCTAGTAATATTTTTGATGACGTGCGTCTTCTCCAAAATCATTTTGAGTATAGACGAGCATCAGAGATCATTGATGAGCTTCCATAAAAACAACAGAACGCACAAGTCATCGTTGAAAAATAGAGGCTCTGCTATTAATTTTGGCATTTGAGTTCAAGTTCTCCCTAAGACCGTTAATTTGATATAAAACTCGATAGAGTTTATCAATATATTTTTCAAAATTTTATTATTAAACGTATATTTTTTTCTCAAAACCGGGAGCAAGTATGCGAATGTTGCACATAACAAATAACAACTAAAATTTTGATTTGAAACTATATGTTGTAACTAATTTTACATACAAAATAAACTGAATTTATTTAATTGTGTGCCAAGCAAACTATCACTTCCAGTTTTTCAATTATGACAAAATTCAACTCAATTATTCAGAGTTTAATATTTTTTATCTGCGCCTATATCATAATAGCCAACTTATAGCACTTATTTCTGCGAGATAATGACGTACTTAACCGCACTCATGAGTTTTTAAGCGCGTAGACGTGCGATAATAGCAATTTATATAACCAGTTTAAAAATTCCCCATCTATACTAATATTATAAAGAGGAAGGCCTTTTTCGCGTGACTGACTCATCAACGCAGAGCCGAACTACCAAAGCTAGAAATACGAAATTTGGACAGTAGGTTCCTTTTATGGCCTAGGCAAATAGCAAGAAAGGATTTTGGGAAATTCAAGCTTTAAGTCTATGAAACAAGTGCATCAGCATTTATCAAAACTCATCAGGTAAGGGTATGAAACAGGGGTTGAAAGTTTATATGGGATAGGCTAAAAAAACATTTTCTTTTGACTTGATTGCTTCGCGAATGTACTGACATGGATGCCAGGAACGAAGTGACGAGTTTGCTTCGCCAATGTATTGACATGGAAGCTGACTGACTGACATGTAAGCGAGGAACGAAGTGACAAGCTTGCTTCGCCATTAAACGAAGAAATAAGCTTGCTTCACAAATTATTTGGTATAAATGTGCAAGACGTTAAAGAAAATGCCTTTCTTTGAATGACATAAAACGCATGACGGATATTAGCTAGTTTTATAATATAGCTCCTGGGATTGGGATTTTGGAATGTTTGCTTGGTTATATAAGGAGGCTACCGCATATCATTCAAAATACACATAATCTACACATTTAAAAGTGTTACAAATATTCTCCATTTATTAATAATAAAAAATGTATTTTCATCTCAACAAATCATGTACACAACATATCATGTAGTGTTGAATTAGCCTGTCTATAAACCTTAAAGAGAAACCTACGTGTAACAGTATAAAGCTTTATCTGTCGACAGTTCAAATATTAAAACTTTAATTGTACTATACAACTAGATATTTGGCACTAAGAAGCTTGTGCATTCACTCACAAAGTTTTCAATGAAATCATATGCGCCCTTACAAATATAACTAATTACTGATTTTATTATTTTTATTTTGTTAAATTAGTTGTTAAGTTTATTCTTTTTTAAAACAAACCGATAATTCTAAATATTATATAATTAACTTGTAATATAATTGACTTGTACCACGACCTCTGTTTTAGATGTTTTAAGAGAAATGTTTTAGCCTCAGTTTTAGCGCTGTACAACCTTCTTAAATTATTTTATAAAAAAAATAATTAAAGTGATACAGAATATATTTCAGTAACTTCTATTTTTTTAAAAATAATTTTGAAAAATTTTTAGAGCGGTAAAACCGAGGCTAAAACTCTAAAAACAAAAAAACAAAGAAACAGAGCTCGTGGTACCAGCCTTTGGGTCAATAATATTTGGTCTAGATGCACTTATTTCAATTTGGTGTCACATTACTGTTATATATCAAATTTACTTTATTTTATAATTTCTCTTTCTTTTGCATGCGGCTATTTGCGTAAAAAATAAATATATTGACATTATTAAATATTAGTTAAATTTTGATTATATAAAAAACCATATGTTGAAAAAACAAGTAGATGTAATCATTCCTAGAAAACAATTAAAATTGAGATAAATAATATATATCATCAATGCTCATAGTTAATTAATAATGTGTGAGAATTTCATATTTATAGTCGGAATAAATTTAACTATATGTTGAAGAAACTTTCTGAACTCAATTGTATTTCTAAAATTATTAATTATTTTGGATTAAGTTCTGTGTCAATATTTTATTTAAATATAACGTTTCGAATATTGAACATAATTCTTCATCAGGAAATCAAATGAATTATATAAGCAGCACAATGGAATGTAAAAAATGTTTATGTAACTCATTTGTTCTCCTGTGGAAAATTGTGTTCAATAACTCCGAATGTTGAATTTAAATGAAATATTTCTGTAGAACTTAATATAAATATCTTTTATAATTTAATAAAAAAATATTTTTTTGTGCTTTTACACAAAACAAGTAAAATAATTAAAAGTTATTTAATATAAATTATATTCTTATCATCAGGAAATATACAAAAAGTTGCTCGATAATAACCATTGATATAATAACCGAAAAATAAAGTGTGACGTACCTGACCTATCCCATTCACAGTGTTACCAACTATTTATAATTGCAGGGTTATAAACGCGAAATTACTATACCAACAAAAATGATTAAATTTTGCTGTAAAACTGATTTTAAACATCTAGTTTTTAGTACCATGGAAGCTGGTGCGTATTTAACGTTCCAACTTTATTAAAGAGTTTATTAATTTTAACAATAGTAATTCATTTGAACATTGTACAATTTAAGACGTACAAGTCGCAATAAAATGTCAAAATTAAGAATTTTGACCTTTTTTTTAAAAAAAATAAAGACTTGAAGACCAAGCTTCATTCCAATTATATTTTATATTTAAATTTACATAATACCTGAGGGAAAAATAAAACAACAAACCGTGTTACTCTACTGCGCATTTCAATTTCTCGTATTCCAAATTAAATTACATTAAAATTAAACAAGTATTTATGCTTGTGATTTATAAAATTACTGGAAGTCTCACCAAACAGAACTAATTCAAATATGCGCCGCGTGCGTTGGGGCGGCGGTGGCGCTAGTGTCGCCGCGCGGTTCGCAGCGTTGCCACTTCCCGCACTAAATGAAGACGAATGTCTCGCTCAAGAACTAGAGCCGTGGTAATGAATTAAACACATTTAAGAGTATCTAAGGTTTATTATTCTTCTCTCTTGTGCACACTTCCGCAACAGGAAATAACTATTTTAATGGAAAGTGCAGCGGGATTGCCGAATAAGTGGGTGGTTAATTTTAATGGTATGTGGACCGTTAGTTCGCTGGACAAGATTAACATTTTATTTATTTATGTTATAATTATGGTTATTTACTTGTTCTCAAATTTAATGTGAAGAATTTATATAACTACTCATGGAGGATAAATAAAAATAAATACATCATTACGCAATTTATCCACCATTTTAAATGTAGCACTCTGCTTCCACTAATCTCGGTACTATATATATATATATATATATATATATATATATATATATATATATATATATATATATATATATATATATGCGGTTATAAGCCGTCAAGTCAATTAAATCAGCTAGTGCACATTTTATTACACTAACTTTTATGGTCTGCCTTTTTCACACTTCTCAACGAAAATAGTTCTAATGGCTGGTTTATACTGGACTTAATTTACAAATTTAGATTGGAAATTTGCAATTTACCTCCTGGTTCATACTGACTTTAATAAATTTGAAATCTGCCAATCAAGATTAAGCTTCAGCTTTTTGACATGTGCTTTAAACTACAACAAAACAATTTTAACTTGTCATATGTGATGTTCTTCAATCAAAGATATTAAATAAATATCATATTCAACACTCTCCGCATCCATGATAACTATATTTTATGATGATCACAAATAAATTAGTTTGATTGACAATCTTGACACATTTTACTGTTGTTAAAATTATTTTATGTTTCTCAATCATGTTGATTGGTTGGATTTGGAAACTTAGTTTTAATTAATTTGTAAATCCAGCATAAACCAAGGTATTTCTATGTATTTCAAATTTTTTAAATTAAATTTCTAAATCTAAATTTTTAAATAATCGAGTATAAACCAGCCATAATAGTACTTAAAATCTCAGTGGTCAAAATTGAACAGGAAACAACGCACACTTGTAGCACACAAATAACAAAGTAGGATGTAAACATTATTTTTTTTTGTTTGTCGAATATAATGTCTAGAATATTATTCGTATATATTCGTATATGAATCTAGATTGAAAAATAAACTATATGTATTTAATTTCTCTCAACTCTTTTTTTTTTCAAAAATTAATTAATTGTGGTGGGGTCATGTGACGTCATCTCATATCACCAAGCACGATACCTCACCGCCACTCCCTGGGGGTAGGGCAGGGGCCTTTTTGAAATTGTTATCGTATTTTTTTTTTTTTTTGGAATCAACAATAATTATTTTTCTGATTACAGCGCCACCTATCGCGAATCGGAAAAAAGTGTCATACAAAACCTACTGAGTTTTAGTCCAACTATCCGAATGTACAATAAAAAAATGGGGGCTCCAACTTAAGATTTCAAAGTAGACCCCCGCCCCACCCCCCGGAGGTGGCGGTGGGGATCGTGCTTGGTAACATAAGATAGATTTTTGAAAAATATTAAACACGTGTTTTTTTTCGTTTTTTGGTTCGATGTGTATTTCTCCAGATAGTTCTCCGTCCCGGAACTTTTTGAACAACCAGTATAATAAATGTATGATTCATTTGGTAAAAAAAAAATTGCTAAGAAATATTACTTAGCACTGTGTTACACTTAGATTCAAAAAGGACAAGATATTTTAATTATAAAATTAAATGTAAATAATAACACACTCCATTGAGCTATTTTCATATTTCAGCTGTCCTTTACTGCCTTCATGAACCCGTAATCACGTCATCAAATCGCAGTACCTACTTCAAATACGAAAGAAAAAACTTCAAATTTTTATTTTATGTATAGCACGGAAAAACACCATATTTTCTTTCTATATCATCATTTTCTTTAAATTCCGCTATGGTCACACTCCATTCCATTAAAGGCTGAAAATTAATTCAACAATAAAGGTAAGTAATTTCGCAAAACAATTTTAACAATGGAATAAGTACTTTTCGAAGCGATTGAAAAAATGAAACCTGTGTGTAGCTTACGTTAAAATATTCCGATAGGGAATAATAAAAGATGTAAAGACGGCATGTATATTCGATATATGAAGGAAACAATGAAGTTCCGGGTTCCGGGAGAGAAGATTGAACAGTTGCTGGTAAAATTGTAGCATGAATAAAGCATTTGTATTTCTCTCTTCCCTTATCTTTCGTATGTATTGTTAACGTTGTAATTAGATTTTTGTTTTTTTATTTATGTAGATTATTTGAAATTCATGAAAATTGGAGTTTCAGAACAGGGGAATTTTTGGAATGTTATGGTACTACAGACAGTTGAAGAAAATTAATCCAAAAAGAAAACAGCTGGAAACTTATGGCATTATACAGCGTGTTTCATAACTTCGAGTACATACGTTAATGGTATATGTTGTTTGATATGCTGATTACGAATCTAAAAGAATTTTTTTTTAATTCGAAAAATTAAGGGTTGTTTACCTAAAACTTTTTTTGTAGTACTGCACTGGATTCGCTTTCCTATTAAACACAAACAATGAAGTAGGTAATCAACAATTTAAATTACATAATACTAGTAAAATAAACAAACAAAATTGAATTATTTTTAATGAAACGATAATTATTAACATAATCATCCACCCAGTGGCAGTAGCAACGAAAAATTTTGGACTGGGAAACATGGAAAATAATTTTGCGATTTAAAAAAATAATTCTTTTTGATTCGTAATCAGCATATCAAATAACATATAGCATTTACGTATGTACCTGAAGTTATGAAACGCCCTGTAGATGATCCGGATTCTTTGATCCGTCTTAATTTACATGTTCCCTGCACTCGAACTCGACTTTTGCAATCTCCAGTAATTCGTATTATGCACTTTATTTAATAAACTAACTATAGATGTTGGTCTTTTATTTATATCGTATATTTGTTATTGTACGAAATAATGACTGTTTATTCTTAACATTTTACTTACTCGCATTGAAAAAAATCATTTTTATGTTTATTTCTTTCCTTTTATTAGTTTGACAAAGAAAGGTCGTCACTTCCAAGGTTATCTGCCGCGTCAGTACTTTGTTTTTAGTGGTGTGACAACGGCACGCACTGTTTACAGGTATGGGTTTATGCACATTACCCACCCATTCAACTACTAAAGCCCGTATGACACGTTCCTTGTACATTTTTATGTCAATTTTCTGTATACAATTTTTCTGTATATTTTTGTAAAAGTGAATCATTGAAAGAAAATATTCCTGTATGTAACGTGTGTCAATTTTGTATTAGACGCACATGCGCATTTTAGTCAAGAAATTTAATTACGGTTTGTTTTGTTTGTACTTAACCTAAAATGTAACGTCAGTTGATGCATGCATTATATTATTATTATTGGCTAAACACGAACCCCAGCCAACCTCAAATTGCATTTTTCAGCTGCTCAACTGACGTTTTGCATCTTGCGTCTGTGCGCATTTTATGTACAAAAATATTGAAGCAAATAGAACTAGTTCTATTCTTTCATTGACAAAATTTGACTAAAACATTGAGCAAATTTACATGTATAAAAAAATAGACATAAAAATGTACAAAAAAATTGAGCGTGTCATACGGGCTTAACTGCGTGCAGTTTTCCTTAGCTTGTGTTATTGAGTGTATCGGCTTCAAAGCTCCTTGCCATAGCCGCTGCCTTATTTCTTTTTAATTGGAGAATAGTTTTTTAGTAAAATTTCTGGAGTTAGTTTTGCTTGGTTTCACTTTATACTACAAAACTTATCAATCAATATACTGTTTCTTTCAAACTGGAAGCATTACGATGAACAAATTCAAATTCGTAGCAATAATTCTACAAAAATTGCGTTAACAGTTACCCAATTATCTATTACAATTATCAATTAAAGTTGCTTCTTGACTTAGGGGAAACAACTTTAACATAAACATCAACAAACATAGAGCGTTAATTTATAAGTATACAATAAAAAAAAAAAAATGAAAATACATTTTGTTTCACTAGTTATATCAACTCATATTTCTACGAATTTTTTATATTTTCTGTTAATAAATACCATAATTTAACAACTTTAGTAAGTAGTATGAAATACAATTTTGTATGTATCTAGAACGAAAAGTGGTTTGACGGTCCTCGCAAGTAATTTCAACCTCGGTCGTAAACTTGCTACTAGGTATCTTAAAGTTGCAATTTTCGTTCTAGATACATAATAGTAATTTATGTAACAAGTACGCAAAATAGAGTTTTAGCGGATGAATCGATGTTTATGGGCGAGGCGCTAGCCGAGGCCGTAATATCAGATGAGTCCGCTAAAACTCAATTTGCGTATGTGTTACATACAATATTTTTTAGTTCAAGCTGTCCAAATTAATACAATAGGTACGTAAGAAATTATTGCAAGTAAATACTAAAACAATTATGTACATATTTTATAGTAGGTAGGCGATGGTGTAAGCATGGAAACCTATTTGTAAGTAATATGAATAAATATATAAACTAAATCCGTTGCTAGGTGACCTTTAAAGGACTAGTTCGCTAAAATGGTATTTTGCGGCGTATAAATAGGTCGCAAAGTAACTATTTTGGAGAGCGTGTACTACAAATAACTATTATTTATCTTCTTTTTCTACGTTGAAAGAAAATTAATATTTTTTAAATATTGTTTTTAAAAATAGTAAGAGAAATGCATTTTAATTTTAAACAAATTTTTTTATTAAAAACAATATCATTTTGAATAAAAACTACTCCTATTCAAACAACTTCGTTTCCGTAATGAGTCTTTATTGAATACTTTCATATGTTCCTTCAAATTAATTTAACTACAGGAATATTTATTAAACCTGCAAAATGAAATCGGATTGATACTATTCAAATCAATTTTTCACTTTATTTAAGAGAAATCTGTTTAATCCAAGAAAACATTCAGTGTACTGATCGAAAAGCTTGCAACCTTCAAACTTTCCACTTATAATTAGTGAGCAAGTGTTTCTCTATTTTTACTGCCACAATCGTCAAATAGCATAGCACCTAACTGTACATTTATTAAAATTTAAAATAGAATGATATAAATTTTTAAAGAATTTTACAAATAAATTAAATAATTTTTACAACAAATACTTTTTTATATATCAATGCGAAATTAAATTACTTTAATAGTTTCTGGTTACTTCAATAATACTTCAATAGATGCCACTTCCATTAAGTAGTAATTTTAAGTAATAATTCAGATAAAAAAGTATTAAAATACTCCAATCGATTAAAAATTGTACAGTGGTAATAGTACTTAATAATTGAGTTGCTCTGACCGCAGCTTAACAGTTAAAGAATTCTATAAATTTGGAAATACTTTTCATTATTTATACATTAAACCTTGGAGGAAAGAATTTAAAGGAGAGAGCATTAGCAAGCGATAGTGAAGCCGCTTCCCCTACTGCAACCAGAACCGCCTGTTATCGTGTTGTTATAGTACCCATCAGCATTTGACAGCCGTAGTGTTTTTTTTTTTCTTAACGTATGTACCGCGCAAATCCTCACTCCAACCAGAATCATGGCTTGCCTGCGTCTGCCCTCACTAGGTTACATTCCCCATGCCATTAATTTAAGCTTATGCTCTCTCCTTTATCTTCTTTCCTCCAAGCATTAAACAGTTTTATTTCAATCTGCAGAGATGGCTAAAATTTGGTTGCTGGGCCGCGGATTCTATAGAAATACACACAGTTCTTTTATTATAAGGAAGATTAAAAATTTATGAAAAAATTCTCGACTATGTAGTTTTATTTTGAAATGTTCTGGGCGCAGGTAGAAAAGCTGTCGTTTGTTGGCAAGCTCTGGTGCAAACAATCAAATCACGGCGCATCTATTGGAAATTACGTATTCACGAGGACACCTACATACGTTTGGCGGTCTCTAGGGTGGCTACATTTACGTGTGTTTACCCCGACACTCACACATGTGGCGATGGCGTCTTTTTGCCGCACGCCGCTCCATTTGCTGGAGATATTACCGGATGGAAATTGGCCGTCATTATTACTCGCGTCACGTAAACCACAGCTCAATTCGTTATCAGAGGCGGCCGTCGCCTGGGGGCCCCGCAGGAAACTAATGCGATTTTTTTCTATTTCACATCAAATGACATTTTAAATTGCCTGCGCGCCTTTAAGGTCGGCGCCGTGTGCGGTATGGATGTGTTGCGTGTCACCTGTCCAGACCTGAATACTTATACCGTGTCCCGAAAAACAATGTAGTGTTTAGTTTTATAAATTTGGGGTCGATTTGTCTGTACATACGAATTTGTATTTGAATATTTAATTATTACAGTTAATACCTGTCCGACAGATACAATAGATGTTGCAGTTGGATTTGTAAATAAACATATAACTTTCTTTTTGCACATTAACATTAAAAATGTCTATTTATAGATTGCTAACAGCCTGTAAAGTGTCACTTTTACTACCTTGGTTGTAAAAATATTTTACATAACAACAGCTCAACAAACGAATAGTAACCGTCAACAAATCCATAGCAAGCGTTAAGCGTTCAATAAAAGAATGACAAAGTAATTTGATGGCTATAATCTTCAAAATTAATATTAATTCCAAATCGGCTAAAAAATTGTCAAACACAAATTTACAGCTTCGGCAGCCTCTGCTATTAATCTTTTCATTATTAAAAGCTTTTTGCATTTGCATATGATTAAAAAGGGCAAGATTTATTATATAATATTTTTATGTTTTAAATACAAATAAATAATACTGTAGCTATGAAGAGAAATGTGCATTTTTATTATTTTTACTAGAAGCAATAAAATGTATTGATTGTGTAGCTGTGTTTCAAGAGATTTAGAACTGATTGCTAACAGTAAGTGCCAGGTAGAATACACACTAGATTTCATATTGCAATTTAAAAACACGGTGTTGCGACATTATAATATAGGCGTGTAAGATAAATGTAAAAAGTCATTTATGTCTACATGACAGTATAATTAATTATGTTATAGAACATTAAACTTTACACGATGTTTGTTTGTAATCATTTCTAAAAGTATCATAACTATGTAATGTTTCTATATATCGTTTCGAACAATAGTTATTAAGAAATAAATTATTTAGTTAAATCAGTCAATATATAATGTTTTACACACTTATTTCATCTTTATAGGTAATTGAATTAACTATTTAAAGAATTAAGTAGTTATGAACTATGAAATAAAATGTATTGAATGCCATTGTCTCGAAACGTGTTTCTTACATTTTTCTTTTCAGTGCAAAAAAGAAATCACAAAACAAATTGTTGTGGTCCCCGGAATAATTTTTGACCATGACATTGGGTAATTCATTAATATTTGTGTGTGTGCATGGATATGAGCAATAACTACGTATATAAAAATAAGTTAAAGTACAGGAAAATGTTGACTGTTATATAGCATGGAAGAGGGCAAAGCCAATACCATCAAATTTGTAATTATTTATGTTATTAATTTATTATAAATAATTTTTTATTTGAGATCGGCACTAAGGTGCTCAAAAATCGTCATTAAAACCTCACTAAAGTAATCCATTATACGTCGATTTTGAGCAAACCAGTGTTGGCTACCGTTAAATAATTATTGTACAATTAGGATAATTTTGGCAGATATATTGACGTACTATAGTAAATTTGGACGTAACGTAACAAATTTTGCAAGAAGAATTAACTAATTAATTCCGATGACGAAATTGAGGACAAAACACATAATTTTGAGTGTTATTTACGATAACTTCACTTCTCCATGTTGGCAACACTGACTGTCAATTTCAGTTGATGTATAAACTTAACCTATATTGTAATTTTTTTACAGTTTTTTCGATTTTTAGATTTCAAATAAAACTTAATATGTACCTCGGCACTGAAGTTCCTTTTATCACTCACATGGTTTATTTTCCTCGGCCCTGCGGGCCTCGGCAACTAAATTCCATATTCGTGATAAAAAATTGAACTTCAGTGCCTTGGTACATAAATAACTATTATTTAGTAGTGGGCATATACGCCTTTGATAGATATTCTTCTTGGAAATACCTGGCACGACATTGAATTTTTTATTATTAGTTGAAATTATCGCCTATGCTATCAAATTTACAGCAAAAATCTAAAAGTCCAGTACACTGTTCAAAATAGACAGTAAAGTTACCCCTATAAAAGCAATATATTCAAATATTCTTTACAGTTTACAACGTGCCGCATTTCATTTCATATTATAAGTAGGAGGTCGGTATGCGTGTGATGGTTAGTTTGGGTGCTTAGGACGGACGATAAAACTGGAAATGCGTCGAAAGGTAACATATATACAAGAGCAGGGTGAGCATAATGCCAGCTGTCACGCTGATGTGAAATCGCTTCAACGTTTGATACATGCTTGTTCGTGCCGTGCGGAATCGTTCAAGTTTAAGATAGAGACAATTGGCTGATACCACGAGCTCTCTTTTTAAGAGTATTGTTTTAAGCTCGGTTTTAGCGCTGTACAATGTTCTAAAATTATTTTATAAAAAATGATTTCAAATACAAGTGATACATCTATCTGTATCTTCTATTTGAATCATTTTTTATAAAATAATTTTAGAACATTGTACAATGCTAAAACCGAGCCTAAAACACTGCTCTTAAAACACCCAAAAACAGATCTGGTGATACCAGCCAATGTCTATTACCACGAGCTGTTTTTGGGTGTTTTAGCCTCGGTTTTAGCGAAGTACAATGTTTAAAATTATTTTATAAAAAAATACTTCAAATAAAAGTGGTAGGTAATATAATTATCTGTATCTTCTATTCGAAGTATTTCTTACAAAATAATTTTAGAACATTGTAGAGGCGCCAAAGCCGAGGCTAAAACATTTATCTTAAAATATTAAAAAAACAGCTTGAGGTCGTGATACCACAAATAGTTGTACAGTGACTGTATTGAAATGCGATATATTTTTGTTTTACTGATGAAGTTACTGATTAAATGTTTTTACGTATCAAATTTTACATAAATTTTCACGTTGTTCCTTAGTTACTAGACCGATACTCAAAAACTAAAATAACAAATACAATAAATAAATATATCATTACGCCATTAACACATTTCTAATAAAATAAAATTCTTAAAGAGCAGATTAACAATGAAGTGATAAATATTTAAATTTATATCTTCACTTTCACAATTCACATATGTAAAGTAAATAAGTAAAATTTTTAACTTTACAATATCCAAAGTTGTATTAATTCAATAACAGTAGTTTATATATCAAGGGAGTTAAGCCCGTCATTATTAGTCGAGAGCGAAATTGAATTCTAGGGCGTAGGCCGAGGAATGCAATCGTTTGAGGCAAATAATGACATTTTAATTACGTGTTCTGTATAATAGTTTACATACAACCAGAAAAATATATTATTTAACAAAATAGACTACTAACAGTATGCAAATTGCAAACCTAATAAGCTTGCTACGTTTTTCATTCTTAAAATGTACTCTAACATGACAGTATTTCGGGTTAGGTCAAACTTGTAATGAATGTAGACCAAACAACATAACTGTTAGTTTATTTTTACAAAAATTATTAAATTTTCTTATAATAAATATAATTAGTTATTTCTGACATAAATGAACCAATATTAATTAATTATGAAATTCTTTCTTGTTCAATTCCAATGGCCCTGAGTCAATTTATTTCCCTAGGGAGTACTTTATTTTTACACTTGGTAAATATAAATAAATATATCATCACGCCTTTTACCCATTATGGGTGTGGCATTCTGCTTATGCAGATCTCGGTAAGTGATATATTTTTTCGTATGAAGTGCGCTTACCAGCCGTCAAATCATAGCCCCCAAATATTTTAGTGGAGGGGGAACCACAGGGGTAAATTTAAATTGGTAACTGTCTGCTGTGGGATTCGAACTGAGGATCTCACGATCCACAGTCCGACGCGTTACCACGGAGCTATTTACCCCATTGGTAAATAATGAAACATATTAAGTACTATTTTAAAAAGAATAAATTAAAATTAACATTATTTATCGGTTGTATAGGTATAGGTAAAATGCATTACACTTATAATTAATTTTAAGAAACATTCTCGCTCTATTACTGTTTACCCAAAAATACGTAATTTTTTCTCCAAATTATAAATTATCAAATAAAATTTTTAAAAATGTTTGTCAACAATTTTCACATTTGTTAAATTATACCACGTTATAGGCTAATAATGTCATCAAAAAATAATTTTAGTTATTCATGCTCAAGGTTAAAGCGAAATAGTAGGAGTCGAATCCGGCGCCATCAGCACTGTGTCAGTGTCACATCGACAGACGTCCGCGATCCGCGACCTCCGACCCGGGAAACAGTTCGTGTTTTATCTGCATCCTTAAAATAAACTTTACCTGGAGCGGCACAATTCTTCTTCATTTTATTACGAACATTTGCATGCAAAGCAATGTGACTGTGAGATGCTCAGATGCTCTACTCAATGACATCTGAACAAATTCCTTCATTTTTTATTATTTGTCTTTCTAGATAATTGAACGGCACGTTTGTTTGCGTAAGTATTATTTTTACATTGAGGAGAAAGAGCAGATGTAAAAAAATATACAAAAATGAATTTAACTATAAAATGAATGAACGCAAATGAAATAACAATAACAACAAATAACAATAACTGGGTTTAAGTTCTGTAAATATTTATTAATAAACCCAGTTATTGTTATGAGTTCTGAAAGCTTTTTTCAATATTTAACAATAAGAAGTTTAAGTTATCTGCAGCTCTGAATCTGAGGGGGGGGCAATCCGGGGCACCAGCCCCGTGCGACAATTCAAAGGGGCGCCAAATTCAAGTTTGAAAAAAATTGAAACGTTTCTAAAAATTATTTTTATATTTTTACAGACACAGATTTTAGAAGTCTATTATCTACATTGGTTGTATACTGGGTGTAGAATTGAAATGTGGAATATAGGACCTATTTACTTTACAGCAAAAGAATAAATACTAAAGTTGTTCAGAATTTACAAATGCATGCAGTAAGCCTGTAAAGCCCTCTTGATTATCTAAATATTAGTATTTCGCGATATATCAATTAAATTAAAATAAATATTTATTAGGAAAGTTTTTGGCTTCCGGCGTTCCGGCATTCTTTTGGTTTCTTTAAGTCAAGTTTGTCCGAATTTTAATGGCAATCATGAATTAAAAGATCTAATATAGTAAAGTTATAATTTAATACACAACGACGCAATAAAAACTAAATTAGGCATAGCGTGCCGTATGATGTTGAAAAGCAGGATTTAAAACAACATTTCTTCAAGTGTAAATTCGCCATCTGAATATTCTGTAAAGTCTAAATTGAATTTACGTTATCAATTTCCTTCATTCAGCGCCATTAATTCCAAAATAAATATTTCACATCTCATTTAAATCAGACAACAAACCTGGAATCACAAAGTATTTGATTTCAACACTTTAGCCATGTTTACAAATTGCATCTCATTGTAGAGAGAAGCCCGCGCTGTCTGCGCGATCTATATAATGATACCCGAACCTTCTCTAAGACGTTGTAATGACGTATGAATATAAATTGCGTCCGGATAACGACAACGAAACTGATTTGTATAAGAAGAATTGAAAGGATATTTCTTCGCAAGTGTACAATGGTGTTCGCTACATCTTTGTGTTATGAATTGTGATTTTTCTAGTTGACTGGATACGGTTAGCGGGTTAGCAGCCAGGGAGCAGGGCCGGATTTACATACAAGGGGGTTGTAACAATTTTGATCTCATTCACATTCATACGAACATATATATTCTGAATGGAGATGTGTGGTCTGGAGTGTTCACGTGAGATGTTTCCCGTGTAGAAGTGGTGAGTTTCAAGTTGTTCTACATACTGAATTTTGATTCAAAACATATCTATTAAGAATTCTGATAGTAATTTTTCTGTTTTCAATACGCATACAATATTAAAAGCGGAACACGACTTTCTTACACGTATAAATCTGAATTTGAATATAAAGACTTTTGAATTAAGTTCTGTAAACATTTTATTTTTATATGTTTCGACTTATGTAGAATAGTTAGAAACGTTGTATTTACGGGTAAATAAAATCTTTTTTCTATGACCACTATTATAAGTATGTCATTACAGAATAAACTACAATAAATGTAAGTGCGTTGTTACGAATAGTGTTACGCAATGTTCATTACGTAACACTGTTGCGCAATGCTCGTTATACTGTTATATAATGAAGATGAAATTTAAGTTGGCACTACTGACTGTCACATTACCAAAATAATTAAAGTTTGATGCATTAAATTATAGATTTAAATGTTATGGATTCAAATTTCAATAAAATATGTAGAAGGGACTATGTTTCATTATGTATCCCTACGCTCAATTGTAGTTTATTTTTATAAAAAGAAACAAAGCTCATTTTACATTTAGGTAATGTAATTATTAATTATTACAGGTATACTGGTTATTTTTTATAGTCTCCCATTTATAGTTTATAATCTGTATTTGTGTTTTATAATGAGGTAAATATATACTACCATGTATTATTATCTTTTACTTATATTTATTAATATTTTAGAAGCGACAGTGATACTCGTATTTCAATTAGAACACCACTGGAAATACAAGCTAAAGCTAAAAGTGCAACAAATAATCTTTTAGCGACTAAATCTCGAGAACGATACGAATTTGTGTACAAAAATTCATGAATTGAGGATGTCACAAATACATAATAAATTTTAACTATTTGAATTTTGTTTTTAATTTAGAAATACTATTGAGTGGTCGTAGAAAAACTATAGTACATAATTCGAGATGTAAAAGTATGTCAATTTTTTCACTTGTGCGTAAATTGCTTCTTACATCTCTCGTTATGTAATATACTATAATCACCAGATCAATATAATTGATGGTATAATAAAATTATAAACGATAACAATATAACAAGTAAATTAAAAATTATTTGTAGAACGATAATATAAATGTTTTTATTTCAAGGCAGAATAAATATAATTGTCAATAAAATAACATATCACCAAGGCAGTTAATAATAATGATCAAAACAAATTAGAGGCAGAGAAATAAATGTGGCATAAACTTTTTCATATTTAAAATAAAAAATAATAAAATAAATAAGTATGCCAAAATACTATTACACAACTTTCTCAAAAGTCTTTATAATTTACTATGAGTTCTGAAAGTTTTTTCTACTTATTGAATTTGTTTGTTTAATAATAATTACACTCCACGTATGCTACTTAGAATACATGTTTCAGATGTTTGTTTGTTAACAACATGTCATTCAGTTTTTCCACAAATTCGAAACCGATACATGAAAATTGCAAATAACATTCATTAGGTATTTTAAATATTATTGCTAACAATATTTATTTGAAACTCTCTTTACTTTTTTATACGTTTTATTAAGAAATAGAGAAACCAATTATTTTCAAGGAAATGCATGTTTTGAGGTTCTTTGCTTCGTAGTGACGACTACCCTAATGATGTCTGCGTATACAGATTTATGAGCGTATGTCCGAATGATGAAATACTCTTCACATAATTATACGTTTCATGACAATGCGATGAATTCATTTGATTTTTGGTATAATTGCAGAACCGGAAGTGCTTCGATCGTTCCTAAAAAAACACGTAAAAATAAATAAATATATAATGCCATTTACTCTGCTTTGCAACGTTGTTTACACGTCATCGAACGTGAACAACATATCGTTTTATGTACGGATTCACTCAGCGCCATAACGAGTCTATGTAACCGGTTTTCAACTGACCCTCTTATTCAGATGCTTTTTTATAGTCTTTGCCTACTTTCATCTAGGCAAATCCGTGTTACTTTTCTGTGGATTCCTGGGCATATCGGTATCGCTGGTAATCACAGAGCTGATTATGCTGCACGTGAAGCTGCTCTACTTGATTACGTTAGGACGCACGCTCTCAGGCCAGACGATATGCTTCAACGTATATCGTCATTTTGTTTAACTTCTTGGCAGGACAAGTGGACTCGCTCCACTGGCAAACTTAGATCCATTAAACCTACCGTTAAAAAGTGGAAGCTACCTATTTCTGTTTCGAGGAAGGAGCAAGTAGCGATTACTCGCTTGAGAATAGGTCACATTAAAGCCACCCATCTTTATCTTCTTGTTCGGGACCCCGTACCTATGTGCGATGTATGTGATACTCGCCTTTCTGTTTTTCATCTTCTTCTACATTGTGCTAAATATCACAACGTCAGAAACCTTCTCAACTTTGCAAATACTTTTCCGTCAGTTCTCTCCAATGAGACTGATAGTGTTAAGAAACTTTTAAAATTTATTCATTCCACCGGACTGATAAATGATATTTTATAGTTCATTTCTTTCTTTTGTTTTTCTTACCACCATTATTTATTTATTTAATTTTGGTTGGCTATAATTAATTTTTTACAGCGGTAATGACCATAGCAGTCGATCCGCTTAATTTCAGCAAAAAAAATAAAAATATATAATCACGCCATTTTCACATTTCTACCATGCAGATATTTGTATTGTGAAATGTGGTTACCAGCCGTTAAATCTCAGCCTCCAAGGAAGGTAGTGGTGGAGCCACAGGAGTCATTTTAAGTGGTGAAAATGTTCGAAAATTCACCAGTTGTGAGCATCAAACCGAGGGTCTTATGATCCACAGTCCGATTCGTTACCATAGAGCACGGAGCTATTCCTCCAACTCGTAAACGTTCCAATGCAAATGTATAAGAAAGTAGTGGTTTGGACAACACAAGATTTGTTTCGCAGCTGATTTCAAATTTAATATTGTAATTATGTCCTGTACCCTTGCACTTCCAGTTTGGAACTATAACTAAAATTACCATTAGCTATTTTTATTTTCATGAATCTTATTATTTATGAAGTTTCGTTGCTCTATCGTTAATCGTCCATAAATTCTGCACATACGGACACAAATCTATTCATCAACATTGGATCTCAAAACAGACAGTATAAATAAAACACCTGGTATGTCATTTAGTTAGCAAATATGTGCAATAGCAAATAAAAATCGGCATCCCCGCCATTTTGTGTTATTAAACGAGCATAGCGTGCATCTACATCACTTTGTGAACCGTGTAATGAGATGGGCTGCAGAATAGATTTGCTTCCATAAAGAATAACAAGGAATCCTCTTCCAGCAGCGTCAAGACGCCACGACGCCAGGCAGCAAGCAACAGCTCCCAACACTGCCGCCGGCGTCGCCGTCGAGTAATGTAATGTTATGAAGCACTTGCAATCAAATTACGCTACTGACTCGGCGCTAAATTCACTTTATGGAAATTATTTGCAAAAAATACCCACCCCAGACAAAATAAAATCTCTCAGTCAACAGGATAAATCGTCCTTTGTATGTTTTACTGTGTGAGATGAGATTAAGGACATATATTTATTTATGAAGCTGTTGAGAAAGATTGCGAAAATATGAACGTAATCTCATTAAATATTTTATCCGTATCCCCTAAGTGTGATAATAATCTACGGTTTTGTGATCTTTTATGATACGAACTCGTAAATTTTTCGATAAAAATATAAAATTTTCACAAATAAATTTGTAATATTTCACCATGTCAAGCATATTTTTAAAGTTCTTTTTAAATCACGTCATTACAAGAAATATTTCACAAATACCTGAAAATGCTTGGAAATAATTATGTTTCGGCTTCGCTAATTTGGAAAGATAAAATATTTCACTCGCTCGGATTAGTGAATTTTACGGATTATGAAAATGTTTTTAAAAAATGTACTACAAATAATGTAAGAAAGATTTTTTAATAATTATTATTTTTAGAAAAAAGAAAACAATATTATTCCTATATCCTTCTTATCATTTAAAGACAAATTTCTTCTGTCTACTCACTGATTTCTATATAACACTTGATTGGGCGTAAGCCGCTACGGTGCGTTCCCAATTGAACGCCGCCATGATGGTCAAAATTGAGGTGTTGTGATACTTCTATATTAAAAAATCTATCTCTCTTGTCAATGGGTATGAGGTATGACCATATTTCGTAGTATAACCTAAAGAGAGGTGGTGGTGAGCGCGGTGTAGAGAGAGTGAAGGCACAGCTTCAGATCGCGCACTTTACTTTACAAAAGTATCACAAAACCTCAATATCATCCGTTCAATTGGGAACGCTCTCAGATGGCAGAATATGGCATATGCCCAATCTAGTTTTATATAGAAATCAGTGTGTCTACTGAATGCATGTGTTAAAATAAACACTCTAGTTATTCTGACAGTAACGTGCCATTTATTTTTATATCAGGTATACTATTATCATCTTCGCGAACCAGTGTGATGAAATTTTCAAAATATATTATTTAAATCTTGATTAAACAAATAAATTATAAGTATTTGTTGGTTTTCTCAAGTTTTATTAGTTTTGAAGTAATTATTTATTTAATATTTGTAGTTAAGATATGGTACATCATTAAAGGTTACAGTATAAAAAGACAAACTATATCCTGAAAGAGAAAGATATAGAAATACAACAAATATTGCATGATATAAGCATCCCGCGATATTTGTGTTTCATTTTGAAAATAAAATAGCTAGGAAATGTTATTTTGCGTTCTGTATGAATGTAACAATAAGAATTACGGTTTTCCTTTAAAAGTATAACATATAATAATTATAAAATTATATGTAAATAAAACAAGACTCTCTTGATGCTACAGTTTCACATGGCAGAAGGTTTAGGACGTCTCCTTAACCTTTTAGCCCTGGATTTTTAATATAGATAATTATTTTTGTTGTTATTGATTATTGATTGGAACTTCTATAGCAACTCCAAAACCAAATTTAAATTGTTTTCCTGCAAAGGTATAGAAATTACCAAGTCGTGGCACCAACAGGTCTTAAGCTAAATTTACTTTTAATGGAAACATATCAAATTGATTTTTTATCTATTTATTAATAATGAAAACATAAAATATACATTTTAATTTATTTGGTATAAAAAATTTTAAAATAATTTTTAAATTTAGACAACAAAGGCGCACTTTGCACTTTTCGCACTTAACTCGTGAACGCTCTCCATAAGTTTCAAGGCAGATTTTTCTTCCAAGTCACATTTTTTTTTCGTTTTTATTTTCGGAGCGACAATTGCACAAACGATGTATTTTAATAATTTTTTGTCCATAATCTAACTCTGACTTGCCAAATATATGTTTGAAGTTATCATCTTGCAAAACAGTAAAATAATCGTCACTCACACACGTTAAATTATCGGTTCTCGAAATTAAGAATTTATTTTCTACAAAATACCTTATAGAAGCGATATTAAGTGATTAATAATAAAAGAAAGGATTGACTCAGTAAGTAGAACCCTATAAACATTATGGTAGCAATTGCCACCGGCAGGGCCGAAAGGGTTAAACTTCTTACACCATTGAAACACCTGTGTTTTTTATAAGGTACTGCACTAGAAGTTTTTGCAAAATATCACTTGGTTTGGCACCCTTATTCACAAGAAATCTAATTATTATGCGTTGCGCAACGGAAACATGAACTGCCTGCTCTGACATTTGGACAAATACTAAATAAAAACAATTGAAGTGAAGATGACATTATGAATATGCACGCCTTTTGGATACCCTAGAAGGAATTGCTGCTAGGGCCATGCGTTTGGTTCTGAGAATAAAATTCCGGGACATCTATACTCCTCGCACATAATATGTATATACCGGGTGGAACATCATACCTGTGTACATAGGCGATTAACATGAAAAAACAGTTTTTCCGTGCGCATTGCTCCCCAAAATATTTTAGACAAAAATGCTTCAAATACATGTTGTAGAGCATAAAATTCTGCATCTAAATCAATAAATAGAATTACTTTTACTTGCTTTGTAACGACAGAAATTAAATATGAAAACATGGAAAATTACGTTGAAAATATCAAATAGCCATGGAATTGAAACAAAAATAAATAAATGTTTGTCGTTTTTCTGTCTATTTGATATTTTACTAAGGTACTAGAATATATTCTTTTATCCAACACCTCTCAATAAATGCTATATTACTATGGCGATTTTAAACAAGCAAAGTAACAGATTATCCACTAGTGGGTATAATTTTGAGGATAGCCACTAGTGAGTATTTTTTTATTTATAACAATAATAATAACACACAACACCTTGATTGACTTCGATTGACATTTTAATTTAAAAATTTAAAGCATATGTCACTGTCAAATAATATTTCTTTAATAAATTTTTCATTTATTAAGAAGTGTTGGATAAAACGTTATACTTCACACGTGGGCAAAGTGGAATTACCCACTCGATAAAATTATCTCACTCAGTCTTCGGCTTCGTGAGCCAAAATTTCTCTCGTGGGTAATTCCTTACTTTGCCCACTTGTAAAGTAAATAACTATTAGTGCTCTAATTTTACCCGTCAATTTAGTTATTCATTTGTCAAATGTCAAAAATTTATTTATTTTTGTTCCAATTCCATGGTAATTTGATATTTTTAACGTAATTTTCAATGTTTTCATATTTAATTTCTGTCGTTACAAAACATGTAAAAGTAATTCTGTTTATTGTTTTAGATGCAGAATTTTATGCTTTTACAACATGTATTTGGAGCATTTTTGCCTAAAATATTTGGGGAGCAATGCGCACGGAAAAACTGTTTTTTCATGTTAATCGCCTATGTACACAGGTATGATGTTCCACCCGGTATATTATATAGTCAAGATCCCTTTCTACTGTAAGGTGTAGGGTGTAAAAGGACTCTTAGTCGTGTACATGTTAAGTACTTTTGTTTTTAGTTTGTGGATAAAAATATAATCTAATAATATATAATTCAAGAGTTCAATCTATTAGAAAGTAATTCTCCAATTTGTTTCATCCAACTTGTTGCCATTTGGCAAAAGCCACCCAGGCCTACGGGTTTTCGTGACTTCGAGTTTTATATTATTAATGATAATCTCACCTTCAATTTTTTTTAGTGTTTCCTATACTTCTTTATACTACGGTATAAGAAAGTAAAAGTAAGCGAGCCACCAGCATGCACGCCATATATGCGGTTGATTATCTTTCCTTCGCTGTATGAAATCTTCCACGTGTGGTGTGTATCGTTGGTTAGGTGTACGAGTCTTTTTATATATTAGCTCATGATCTGAACTTTACCTGCTTACACCCCAACCCTCTACTACACACACATATACATATACTGGCAAGCAAACAGATGGCACAATATTCTGAACCGGTGCCAGTTGCCGGTTCCCGTTATTCCTGTTACCGGTACAGCACATACGCAATACGCATCACATTCCCTCTAACATTCCAGCATTATCTTAATACCCCTGGAATTACATTACATTGAAAATTCGTCGCCCCGTTACATAATCATGCTATTATTCCACGCTGTGATGCTCTCTATTCTGTGTACGCATGCGTAGTGATAGAGCTGGCGCCGGAAACAGACGCCTGCTGGTGCTCACGTGACGTCACTACCTGTACAGCGTACAACAAGGAAGGAAGGATATGGAAATGAGAAGTGGACAAGGGATGAAGCTAAACGGATATTACCACTGACTGTTGCCTGAATCCTAAAGAAGATGCGCGTGGAATCGTTTAATGTTTTGTACAAGATTAATAGAGGCTGAGAGTATGTTTATTATGAGGAAATATATGTATAGTTATTACATATGGAAATAATACGCATATCCGGAATATAAGAGACTGCTATATTTTAAGTGAGAGTGAAGACAGTTATTCCTTGAGTTATCCTAATTTTTAATTCGATTCCTACAGCCTACAGGCGATAAGATTCACTACTATCACTCTTCAGCTTAAACTGTACTAACATGTTTGGTGTCGTAACACTAGATGACTTATTAATTACCGTTGAAATTAATAGATAAGTACAGTATATTAATATAATATAGTTCATTTCTCCTTTCTTACAAATTTGATAATTATGTGTTACCTACTTTAATTAATAATTGTACACTTAATTAAAAATAATAATAAAAGCAGTAAATAAGAATCATTAAATTAATGAAACTTATTTTATTAAATATAAATTTATTATTAAATAAACCTTAATTTTAGGAATACAAAAATTGAAAGATATTTTCGAGTGGCTTTCAACAAAATCGACAGTAATTTTTAAACCGCAAATTAAAGAACTAATAGTTGTAACTTTATTACCACTTTATTTTAGGCCCCGCCAGTTGATGATTCATCCTGATTCATCCCTTCAACGAACAGATAGTTCAAATTAATGATTTACATATTTTTAATGCAGTATAATTCAAGATTAATATAAAACATACATAGGTCCATGCTAAGTACAAATGTTAGTGATAGGTTTTAATTTCATATTCAGTGATAATGCATAATCTTTATTTTGTTTGCTTGTTACATAATATTAAAATAGTTATTTGTATATCAAGGCATTAAAGTACAATTTTTTTTTAATTATTAAGAATAAGGAATTTATTCGAGTCATAAAAAATACTTTAGTACCGAGGTATACATCATATTTTTTTCCGAAATCGTTTATTAATTAAAAACATAAATTGAATTGTGCCGATCTCGGTGGCGTAGTGGCTATGTTACTAGTATAGCATGATAGAGATCGTAAGTGCGAATCCCACTGAAGAGCATGGCCGTTTGTGTTACATAAATTCACAATCATCCACTCATGAGGCGGCATATGACCGAAATCCTTAATCCGCTTACCATCTTTATAATAATAAAAGCATTATGTATTTGTAAAACGTCAGTTAGCTATTGAGTCGGGGATGGCTGTGCTAACCAAAGTATTGTCAAAGTGTCAAATTTTGTTATAGTTTTCATTATTTTTTATATGTTCATGTTATCTGCAATTATTCCGATAAATTATTGTCGAAGGTAAATAATAAATGAATTCACTAATAGTACCTATTATAGAATAATTATTTGTTATTTTAGGTATGTAATTCATATTTGACATAAGAGCCTCTGAAGTAAAAATTTGACATAAGTGTCTGTACAGTTTAACTTTAGCTACTATTTTGGCTAACTTCGCGTAGTAGTATCGATTTCGGAAAAGTTTTAAGTAGTCACCAATTAACAAAATTACATCTTCATAATTAAAATAATATAGTAAAATATTCGTAAGTACCTATTATTCATAATTTCATCTTCAGAAAAATAAAATAAATCAGAAAATTGTATATAATAACCCAATTATTAATTGTTTATAACTCTTCTCTTTATAGTAAGATTTTACAACGTGTGAATTTATAGGAACATGATTCTGTTAGAAAACATGTAATATGCACCTATATCTGAAACATACAGCACATTTGCCACGAAACTTGTAAAGTTCACTTCATTTACTTCTGCAACAGGAAACAGCGCTATAGCAGATATGTATTTAACCGCGGCTATAAATTTGATAAAGACTGTTAAATATCAAACATTTTGTTATTTCGCAACATACTTTCACAATATATACACTCGTACAGGTTATGCACAGAAACGCGAATAACCGTTCAACATGAGAATTCAGTTTATTCGCAAACTTTGCATCGTTGATTATACTAGGGAAAAAGCTTTAATTAAAATTTGTACAGAGTTAAATCAAGTAACAAAATTAACAATTATAACTATAATTTTTGTAATATAAGAATTTGTAATATTTAAACCTACTCGTATTAATTTAGTTGAAAATTTACTGATGATTAAAACCTCTTAAAATGTATTTAGATTATATATCTTCACATTTTTATTACATTTTTGGCTCCAGCACATATATGTAAGAATGGCATTCTAACGGGTAAAAATTTTTGGTTGTGAGAAATTAAAGAGAAGTTATGTTGTAGCCAAATTTGTTTCTAACTGCATTACCATTTTAAAATTTAGAGCTTGGATGATCAAACTAACTGTTTAGATTTTAGTAGAAATCCATCAACAGGAAGTAGTATATATGTTACTGTAAAAGCCCAAGTTACGGTCGGTAAATCCTAAGATTTTCCGGTCAATCCTAAGATTTAACAACTCATAAAGGTAACAATGAACAGTTCTGTGATCATTGTTCATTTAAATTTTTACCACCATTCTATGGTTAAATTTCTAGATATGGTAAATACCCTAACCTAACCTGTCAAAGCCCATAAATTGGTTAATCTGAGGTTTTTACCACATAAAACAATACATTTACCAACTCATGTCGGTTAATCCTAAGGTAAAACCTAAGGTTAATCAATATACGGGTTTTAATTATGACGCGGCTTCAACTACTTTGGTTATTAGACGGGGTGATGGGGGATATGAGGATGGAGATGTCTGCGTTGCAGTCAATCACAGACACCGATTTGGTGACGAAGATAAAGGTGTCTGCGTTGTAGTCAATCACAGACACCGATTGGTGATGAAGATGGAGGTGTCTACGTTATAGTCAATCACAGACACCAATTTGGTCATAAGTATGGAGGTTTCTGCGTTGTAGTCAATCACAGACAACGATTTGGTGGTAAGTATGGAGGTTTCTGCCATGTAGTCAATGCCAAACACCGATATAATGCCAGCCCTGATCGGGAATCGAACCCGGGACCTCTGGGTCAGAGCCTATTACTCTAAACCACTAAGCCACAGAGGTGGGCAACGGGCTTTTACAGTAACATATATACCCATTTTTGAACATGACACGCTGCTTAAAACATAAATTTTTGTGGTCCCTGATTTTTTATCAATGTTGAAACAGGATTATACTGAAATTAATTAACTAGATTTATAATATACAATTTACCTTCCTGATTGATACTGAATTTATTAAATAAAAAATAAAAAATCAAGATTAGATATTATGTTCATCAATCAATAATATTAAATTATATTTAACATTGGATGTGCCAACTATATTTTATGGTCACAAACAAGTCAGTTTAATTGATAATCTAGACACACCTTAATATTGTCACAGTTGTTTTTTGTTTGCCAGTTTTGTTTTGATAGGTTGGATATAGAAATTTAGATTTAGAATATAAAATATGGTGATATTTTAAATGTAAAATTTAAATCTTAAAACTAGCATTAACTAGAAAAAATATTTATAGATATGTATTTCATATTTATAAAATTAAACTTCTTAATCTAAAGTAAATTAAATCTAGAATATAAACTATTCGTTAGTTAGGCAATAATAGTTACTGCGGATATGTATCATACGTGTTTGCTACGTTACTTCATTTCTGTCCTAGGACAAATATGAAAAAATTGTTAGTAAATGTGTTGTAATTTTTTCTGTAAATATAAATAAAGTTGGAAAGTTATATTACTGCAGAAATAACTTATTTGGGTAACTCTGTGTAGCAAATACAACGCCAAAAGACATTAAAAATACAAAAAAACCCGTAATTTCGGCAAGCTTGTGTGCACATAGCACCCTCTGCTCCTGTACCGTGCTGCCATCTACCACGCCCTGCAATATCTCGTATGCGAATATTGGAAATTACCCACGATTTATGTCGGCAGCGCTTGAATTCTGGTGTTGAATATTTTGTTAAAATATGCACGGCCTGACCGCTGTGGTCTGGGAACCGTCAATTTAAACTTTCAAATTTGCTACGTTAGTTGAAAATTACTAGGGGATGAACTGCGCCCCCGACCGCCCGACCGTACTCGCCGACACTGGAAGTTTAATAAAAAAGTTACACGTGTGAAAAAGATCATAATGTTGAAGGGAGTGTTATACGTTGCGTTATGCTGTACTATTTTATTTTCCATATGAGATACGTTATGTGTGAGATGTTTATAGTGCAAAGTTTAAAGTTATGTTGTGTCTAAAGGTCACCTTATTTTAAAAATTTTAATTTAATTTATCACAATCTGCCTTAGTTATCTAAGTAAATATAAATTTTTATTTCTGTTTTGTGCTACACAGAATTGCTGGAATTACGAACTCTAATTCTTTGTATACTAAGAGAATTGTTACATCCTTACCCACCGTTTTAAAATTATAGAAGAATGCTTCAAATAAAAGTTGCAGATAATAATATGCACAATTCTAAAAGCGTGTCGTAATGAATTCTTTTACGATAAAAGTGTTCTACTGAATTTTGCCAATAACACCACAGTTTAACATAAATCTAATTAATTATTATAAACAATATGTATATTGAACAATGTTGTATTCTAGCTCATATCGGTTTCTCAACTTCGAAGGAATCGTCATCGGATTAATCCTGTAACAGTGCATTGTCATCAAGTTGATCGTGTCATAATCAGCTGTGTCTGCAAATATCAAAGAAATTTCTTTGCACACGCAGTAGATACCTACATGTGCAATAATTGATATTTGCAATATTCGTACAAACGCGGTTATTGAACTTCAAAATGCTGAATTAACAATTTGGAAAATCGCGCTTGTTACACTCCCCTAACTAATGTTTCCCATAAACCAATTTTTTTTATTTATTTTTTTTATGATACATTATTAGAATATATGACGATCAGTGAAAACCCGATGTGAAAATTTCATATATTACCCGAGATATGTTTTTTCAAAGTTTGTGTGACCTTTGTGTGACGTCACAGGTACTACTCCAGTGGCACTAAAACAATGATTTTCCATGATAGTAGATATTACATATTTAAAAAAAAAAAATTTCATATTTTAAGTCTTAATTTACAATTAAATTTAATATAAACTTCATTTGACAACTTTAAGAGTATTTTACTTGATATTCGAGTAAAAATTTGAGGTCAGTGGCGCTAGTAATGATGTAACCTAACCTCAACACACAATTTTAATCAATAGATTTTTAACACAGCACAATAAAACAGTAAAATTATGAAACAAGTAATAGAAGCCCAACAAATATAATCTTAAATACCAACAAACAAAAATATGAAATGACATTTCGCAATTCTATTTTAGCACACAATAGACATTGGGCGGTCGACAGACGCGCGATTTGCAATTTTCATATTTCTGGCCAATAGCACAATGCAAGTACCTGTGGCGTATAAAATATGTTCAATTCGTTGTATCGCTTTACTGCAAAAAATTAAAAAAAATATTTTACTACTAATTATTGGTTTATTATTTGTTACACAGATTTTATTATTGCTACATAATTAACAATTATGAAGTTTCAATACTCTACATTTTTCAGTTATTGGACCCACCGACAAATCCATGCATCCACATAGACGATATTGAAAAAAGGTTCAAATCGGTATTAGAGGACTTTCAAACATATTTTACGATTACCAGTCGTCAAGCTATGGCCCGAAAGATGTTAGTGGAGGGAGTACAATAGGGGTAAAATTAAAATGGCAACTGTTGGCTGTGGGATTTGAACTCAGGATCCCATCAAAATAACAAGCTAATTAATAATTCATAATGGAAATTTTTGACCCTCTACAATATATTCTTTACTTACAAATAAAAATTCATTCGCCCATATAGCAAATTTTTCGATTAATGTTTCACAAAAGACTTGCGAATACTAATCAGTTTTAAAAGTAAAAATGGCGATAATATTAGGCAGTGCAAACTTACGCCATGCCATATATTATTTAAAAAATTGTCAGCTGTACGATTCATTATTTAAGTATTATTTGAACGCAAATGTCCGTGAACTCATTGTAAATTAATTGTACAATTTAGTAAATATAAGATACACTGTCATTATACTTATCTTTCAACTTTTGCAGAACATTGAATGAAAATTTGCAACGTGCGAACTCATATGTGCGGAAGGTAGAAGTTAAATAAATAATATCAATTTCTTTTTCTTCTCATAGTAAACAAACAGTTAGTTCAAATATTTTTTTGGTCAGAAAGGATCGCTTTGTGGTTGGATTGTAACACCCCAGTACACTGAGTTGAAGGTGTGTTTTGCTAGGTTGGGGGTTGGGGGTGGTTTTTGCTGCCGCCGCAACCGCAGAGCCGCGCAGGGCGAAGTGGCAGTCAAAGTGCGGCGACCGGCGTCGGCGTCGGTAAACATGCTGGGTTTTGTTAAGTTCACTACATAGCCGTGCGCATCGGCGCTGCCACCAATTTGTCTGTACACAAGTTTTGTATTATTTATGTTTTGATCAGCATGTACAGTGTATACATAGTGAATATTTGGGTATAATTAAGCATAGTTATTCTATAGAATTAATATTAATTCATTGTTATTTCAAAGCGATTCAATTATTAATTACAATTACCACTTATAAATAACAATCGCATGAAACGTTTAAAAATTACCAATTTAATACACAAGCTGGTGCCTGACTCGGCCGATCATAGACGTTTTACATGTTAAATAATTCTTATGTAATTTCCTGGTTTTCTAATCATTTTACAAAAAAATGTTCTAAATAAAAGTTAAGCGATTTAACATCTGGACCTGAAACAGTGAACAAATTTCATTTCACTTCTTTAATAAAGTCTAAAATTGTATATTATTATATGAGGGATTATGATAGTCACTTTATCTAGTGTTGTAAATTCGAATATCACTTTTAAAAAAGATCGAAATTCGTTGAAAACACACAATTTTGTGTAGTACAGTTATTACAAATGTCTTTTACAAGATTGAATCATAATGTTCGTAAATAATATTAAATAAATGTATGCATAATAATTGTGCTCATATACCTTTCTCGGCTAAAGCGTACTTTACGGCTAAAAGTTAATTGCAGGTCCCGGTTTCTTTAGCCGGCCATGCTAAAAAAACAATTTAACAAAAGCAAGAAACTAAGATTTATTTTAGTTTTGAGGTTGAATAACCACGAATTTGTTCAGCGACATTTTCAGAAAGCAAATGTGCTAGGTTTTTGTTGATTGACTTGCAGCACCACAAACTGTCTTATCTACCAAACATCAGTGGCGATCCATAGCTAACTTCACTTGTGGCCCTAAACTACGGTTTTACCTTAACTTTATATCTTTGTAGTATTTTATTAAATTTATTATAAAACTAAGCGAATATTGGTCACCACTGAAGAAAAGGAGATTAACCACATATCACACATTTTTTGACAAGCGATACCTATTTCTAAATTCTTTGTCAAATAATTCTTTAAATGATTATATCTTGTTTCTTCTCGCACTTCCATGTTTATTTACTACGTTTAAATCGCCATATCAGGAACATCAAGTGGTTGATCCGTCATTTTACGTGAACTGTCAAATGAAATCACTCGCGAGAACGTGCTACCAACCATTACTTCAGTTCACTTCTTCGCAAAGACGAAATAGCGCTATTTCGAATATAATTTTGATGTGAGAAAAAGATTTTTACTTCGTTCACTATTTTAATCTATATTTCGGAAAAAGCACTACTTCAAGCTACTCGTACGAGAGAAAATAGGTCAAAATGTTTGGCTTTATGAATTTAGAATGTATTTAAAGGTAAATTATGTTCAATAAAATCAGATTCGGTAATTAATTAAGATTACTTCGTTCAAACCTGCTATTGAACCTTGTTGTTTTTTACTTGGATGCAGAGCTCGAAACCTTCTGTTTTGTTCACTCAATTCATTCCTATGCCAACGGGTTGGGGGTAATGACAGGTAAGTGGGCGAAAGTTCTTTCGCTTACTACTTTCCCCCACTCACCTGTTATTACTAAATTGAATCTAACCTAACATTGAGTATGTGGACCACAAGGATGGGAGCGCGTACTCACAATATTTATGTGTTTTGCCCACTCAGCTAACGCCTTGTGTTGAACTGTATTGTAATATACTATTAACCATTATTTTTGGTTGAATGCATAATTTATAATTAAAGCAATAACAAATTGTTAGATTTAGCAAGAAATACTTGTATATTTCTATGAAAAAAAGAAAATAATCATACTCCTAATTCTATTCTATTAATTAGGACGGTACTGAATAAATGTGCAATAATTTAAAAGAACATTTAACAACTATTACTTTTTTGTTATTCAGTTACTGTCCAATGTTTATTAAGCAAAAGACATTATTTTACCCACCTGTAATTACCCTTTCAGTCTCCACTGTACGTCACAAGTCACCCAGTATTTGTATTTATTTCATACTTCACAAATACATTTACAAAATCTAATTAACGAATAAACGACCATCAACGCCCTCCAAAATCACAAAGTTAAGTTAAAGCCAGCCCATACACATAATAAAACTTGCAACATATGATACCGCACAATGCGTATAAACATAACAAACCTGAAGAAGCAAACTATAGCAATAATCCAAAACGATCGTAAACATCAATATCTCCCAGTCGCAAACGTCACTGTGTGCAGACACGCACTAAAAACATCTGAAAACAAGTGTCGTTAAGCTAACATTCGTCCATCTGAGAGAGCAAATAGCCGCACTTAATCCACTTGTCTCACGGCAGGGGCCAGTGGTGTGCGCTCGGGTAAACCGCAACGGGGGCGTGATGGACGCTGCGGCAATGGCGGCGACTCGGGGGTAATTACAGAGCGCGCGAAGGGAATTACACCTGCTAATTGACTGCATTATCGATGTGTTCCCACCTGAACTCGACGCTACCGTGAATTGTCAAGGATTACGTATAGATGAAGAGAGGGAATATTATTGGGTTATGTATCTTGAACACTCAAAATATCACGGGGAAAAGATACTACAGTAATCTTATAATGATTATGCTTTTACATCATTGCTAGTAGAACAAATTGAAGAAAAATGGATGACACGATTCTGGAGGACATATTTGTTTTTTAAAGCAACCAATCAGTTTACCTGGCTAACTAATAACTTTAAAGAAAACGCATGTGGCGGGAGAATGATTGTCATATTTTCTTAAATGAAAAGGGGTGCTTTTTTATTGCAATGGATAGTCCGATATATTCCCTTTTAACGATGGAACATGTTCCTATACCTAAATTAAAATTAAAGTCACAAATTTAAAGACCTTCGCAAGTTAGAATTTGACCGTCGCAACTTGGTTTAGCCGCTCCCTTGAGTTAATTTTTTCCGTTGGGTTTTTATATTTATCTATACTGTATTTTATTTATTATTATGTATTTATTGTTTTAAATTCTGACGAAGAGATTCGTCTATGATGTGTTCATATTTATTTATTTATTCACATTTTAACATGTTTTGTATTAGTCTCTATTAATATCACGTAAGTTATACACTTTTTGTAATTTTCCATATTTTTTAATCGTAGCTCCTGATGAAGACGTATATGGCGTCAAATCCGGTCTAGGTAGTATTGAATAAATATTGGCTGAATTCCCAATAGTTTTATTTATATCTATCATCCAGCCAAAAAATTGTCCTTATCATAAAGTCACAAAATTAAGAAAAATAATAACATATATAATACGGATAATATAACTTCAGGAAAACTGCTGAACAAAATAAGATATTGGTTTTTTTTTATTGATACTACTGTCAGCATCGACAACAATTGTTAACCAATTCATAAAAGGACTAAAAGAAAAAGCAATAACTTGTTTTGTTCAACAGCCCACTTTAAGTTCTATTTGCTATCTTAAAAATGTTAATGCTTTTTAAACTTTGTGACTTTTATTTTAATTTTAGGTATAAGAACATGTTGAAAAGGAAATACTTCGGGCTATCCATTCCAATAAAAAAAGTACTCATTTCCATTTAAGAAAATGTAAATTTCATAATTTCATTCCTCCCGCCACATCCCTCTAACAAAAAAACTCACCTGTATACAGGTGTAACATTAATAAGTACATTAAATTTAACCAGTTATAGAACTCGTCAAAACCAACAACATTTCTTATTGAATCTTTTTTCCAAATCCCATTTTTAGCATTTTTACCACCCCATAAATAAACGAGTCGTTTAGGTATTTTTATAATTTGATTCAGATCCAGCAGCAATAGCCATAGAAATAGTAATGAAATAATTGATGTTGTCAAATGTAATATATTTTCATGTAAATTTTAACAATATCAACATAAACAATACAAAATTCCTGATTTTCCAAAAGTGGGAGTGAGCAAGTTAAGATAGTTTGGCCATCTTGAGCAAATGTCGAATGAAAGGTTGGTGAAACTAATTCTTGCGGGCGAGATTGAGGGTGAACGAATGAGTGGGCGACCGAAGAATGAGTGGTGAGGTAAGATTATTGGATTTTTTGAATAACAGAATGATTCCGAGTGTGAATAATAGACGAGTATTTATGAATGTGGACGAACCTAATGTGGTCTGCCAGGATAACAATACTTGGAGAAGGTTCATTGTATTTCAGGGTTCGTGCTACTCCCTATGTGTGATTTATATCATTGTTTAACGGTACTCTAATAATTAGATTAATTTGTTTATACATATTTATTTAGGTAAATATAGGAAATTATCAAGAGCTGTAATTGCCATTGCCCATTGGATGTTGTAGGCTAAAGTAGAAAGATAGATATAGATAGGCGTATCCAGAAATGAATAAATGGAGTAGTGAAAATATTTATTTATTTAGTTTTGTAAAATACTCTATTATTGAACAATAATGTAGTTGGATTAAAACAAATAGGTACAAATAATAATAAAACTCGCTTCAAAATTTAAATACGTGAAGAGTAAATTCATAAATCTTTATTCATTCAACAAATGCATCGATATTTCTAAAAACATATATCTTGTTTAAATCTAGTTTAAC
This sequence comes from Poecilus cupreus, assembly GCA_963942605.1. NCBI lineage: Eukaryota > Metazoa > Arthropoda > Insecta > Coleoptera > Carabidae > Poecilus > Poecilus cupreus. The sequence goes on from OZ012718.1 coordinate 24,947,495, forward strand.
TCATATTTAGTTAGACTATCGTAGTGCACAATGTTATTTTGTAAATTTTTACGGGATAAAGTATGTTGAGTAAAATTTACATTTTGCAAATAATAAAATGAATTTTACCAGCTATTTTCTAACCAAAAATTTTAATTATATGCAAATTTGATTAAAATTATTCAGATAAATATTCAAATAAGTCTAGGTCTAGGTAATAGTAGGTAACACTTTTCCCCAGTACGATTAAATTTTTCTTAGGAAGAACTGTACAGGATACAGAATTATTTAGATAATTAGGGGTCAGTGAAACCAAAGTAATGTTGAATGACATGCAACTGCAACCCTAGTTTGTAAATAATTCATTGAACCGCAACAAGACTTGACATTCCTAGCACTGAGGCAATACGAATCGTACAAAAAGGAAAAATTGCAGGATATAAATTTTTTTTATACGTAGTATAAGAAAACTGGTAATCATGAAAAAAAAATGATAGAGAGATTTAATGGTAATATATGTAATGAGATCCACTGATTCTATATTAATCATGGTTTCAATTACGTCTTTGTGGTTGGATGGCTAGAGCTAGAGTAACAAAATTGCATAATTATAGACAATGTGAAGAACTGAGTTGATGTATGTACATTAATTTTGTATTTGTTCATTCTTGATTGTAAGGAAAATATTTAAAGTAAATAAATAATTACTTGAATAATTTTTAACAATGCGAACGATGCGGAGTTTTATAGGCAACTTTCGTTTTGTGAAATTTACAGTAATCCTACTGTAGGTTTTGCAATGGGGTTTTAATTTCCGCAGTACAAATTACAAAGAATATGGATGTACCAAAGGGATTAATTCTTAGCGGATTCAGCACAAATCGTTCACGCTTTGTCCATAGATACATTGGTAAATAAAGATTATTTTTAAAAATTGATAAAAAAAAGTTTCTGATTTAATATTAGTATCTACTTTTATTTATAATTTAAAGCAGTAAATTATGGAGTATGACTATTCAAAAGATAGTTCGTAGCTATAAAATCTTTTATTATTTTCTCAGAAATTTTGTAAATAGTACTCATTTCCTACGAGTACGAAAGTTTACATGAGCCAAAGGCGAATGCTGTAAATCATACGAGTATGAAATGGACATTCCATGCGAGTTGTACAATATATACTTTTTCTACGACCATTATATTATTTTCTAATTAATTGAATTTTAATATTAATCCAATATTTGACAATTTTAAATAAGTATCCTAGCAATGGCATCCGAAATTCATTTCGCACGATGCTTGCAATGTACCTCATATCCCTGGCGACAGCAAACATACAATGAGCAGATTTCTAAGTGGTCGTAGAAAATAGGAATTTACATACCAAATGCGGGAATGCTTGGTTCCCGGATGAGTGTTTGGCGGTGCGAGCTTGCGAGCGCCGCCACAGAACGAATCCGGGAACCGAGTTCACGCAAGAGGTTTGTACAATATTTTTTGTATGAAAAGTATAAAACTAATAACAGTCCATACAAAGAAACGAAGTTCTTCAAGGAGTTATTTTGGTAATTGTCAAAGGTGCACTATAAATATAAACACACAAATAATTTGTCTAATATATTAGAAACCAATTAAAATATTTATAATATTTATCGTATTCACTTGTAAATTTATTATATTTCTTATTTATATTGAGATAACTAACATTACATTTGTAGGTTATGTATTTTACAGCTGTAATATCGGGCAGATTTTATTGCCAACATTGGTAACCAAATGCACTAAATTTGTTATTTTTAAATTCAATTTCATGCTTATTCCATCATTGTTTATATTAATATTATGTAAAGAAATGTTTGAAATACTATATTATTTTATTATAAATATAATTTATTAATAAACGCTTTGATATAGGAATATTTTCGTCGAAATTTCTCGGTTGTCTATCTGGTGGAGACCTGCGAAGTGGTCATTTCGGACGTTGCTTAGGCAACGCTAAACAACACATTTCAATGTATGAGTACAAAATAGTTATTTACTTCACAAGTGGAAGTAAGGAATTACCCACGAGAGAAATTTTAGCACACGAATCCGAAGGCTGAGTGTGATAATATTGTCGAGTGGGTAATTTCACTTTGCCCACGTATGAAGTATAACGTTTTATCCAACATAAATGAAAAATTTATTAAAGAAATATTATTTGACAGTGACATATGCTTTAAATTTTTAAATTAAAATGTCAATCAAAGTATTTACCAAGGTTATTATTATTGTTATAAATAAAAAAATACCCTCTAGTGATTTTTCTCAAAATTATGCCCACTAGTAGATAATCTGTTACTTTCCTTGTTTAAAATCGCCATAGTTATAGAGCATTTATTGAGAGGTGTTGGATAAAATTATTTAACCCATATATTCATATTTCCGTAGTCTAAAGCTGTATAGGAATAATGAAAAAATCAATTGAGATTATAAACAAAAATACATATTTTCTGTTAAAATCTTATTATTCTTTATGTATATGAATGAGGTTATAAGTATGTATGTTCAATAACTGATAATTTTAAGAAAATCCAATTTTTAAAAAATATAGTTTAATAGTTATCATGGCTATGGGAACAAACTAATAACTAAAACAATTATTCTAAAAATGTGTCAAGTGTAATTTAATATTCCAATTCCAATGTGCAATTATTTGTATCCCTAATAATTTTAGAGCAAAAGTTTATTTAGATTTTATTTGTGATACTATTGTTTAATCTTAATAATAAACATATTACCTACCTACTCAATACAAGAAGTAAAAAAAATAAAATAAATATATCATCATGCCTGTTACCCATTATGGGTGTGGCACTCTGCTTACGCAGATCTCGGTTGATGATATATTTTTTCGTATGAAATGTGGTTACCAGCCGTCAAATCATAGCCCCAAAAATGATAGTGGAGGGGGAACCACAGGAGTAAATTTAAATAGGCAACTGTCAGCTGTGGGATTCGAACTGAAGATCTCACGATCCACAGTCCGACGCGTTACCACGGAGCTATTTACCCCTTCAAGAAGTAAAAATGATTAAATGGATTTATGCAGGAAATTAAAACAAACCAATAGTTGATTACAACAATATAATTTGGTAAATGTGGTAATAGGGCAAATTCTAGCGCGCTTGTTTTAATTTATTGTTTTCATTGAAGCATGGCATCATTGAATTTTTAAAAAATGTTAAATTTAATTTCTTGGTTTTCTCCTCTTCCGGACAATGGAAATTTATGAACAATAGTATCAATAGATGCAGAATGTTTTTCTCTATATAAAATTTAAATAAACTTTTGCTCTAAAATAATTAGGGGAGCAAATAAATATATACTAAGAATTTACCATACCAGAAAATGACAATAGACCATTTTGTATTCAGAAATTCTAAGAAAAGTCTACGAGTACACCCCTGGTAATTCAGTGCCGCAGACATTTCTTATCTTTATCGAACGCGTTGTTTACCTGTTCCCCACAAATATGACTGATGCTCAACCATTTGTAACACGAGTTTTTGTTTCGTTCATTTTTTATTTCGCCGATAGCCGATTTCATTGTTTTCAATTGATGGTTTTATTTGTTATTGATCATGGCGGCTTGGAATCCTTGTTGTTTTTTATCCATTTGATGTATTTTATTGCACCGATCTGGGAATTTATTTTCTCATTGTGCATTCATTGTTTTAGGCTTAAAATGCGGTTTGTGCTGCTTTATTTTTGTAGCGAACGCGGCGCTGTATTCGATAGCAATCAATTTTCAAGCCAACTATTCATTAATTTAAATAGACTTTGATTACTCTCCAACTAGATAAGCTTAAATATTCATTTGTTTTATACAACTACCCACCATCTACTTGCAATTTTACCAACGAAAGTAGATTTTTAATTTATTTTATTTGGTACATGATTTTCATTACTTTTTAAACCGAAATGCACACAACTTATACGTAACTACAAACTGTGCAGATAAAATATTTTTTACAAATCTAATTCATTATTTAATAATCCAAATGGAAGCTTTAAACATAAATATTATGACATGATAATGATTTCATGAAATATTAGCAAATCCGTTATTGTTATTTTCTATCAAACAGTTTGTTCAAAATTTACATAATCTTGTATAAATATTCTATTATTTGTTTAGATAATTGTATTTTAAATCGCTGATAATATTATTTTATAATAAATTTGTGACATTAAAATACATGTAAATTGAAAATGAAACAATGCCGTCAAAAACGATTATATAGGGTGTTTTCATTGCATAATTAGCAAGGCTTTATACAGATTAATAATGTAATTGTTTGAATTATTATTTTAAAATATCAATATGAAAACAAGAGAGCATAAAAATAACACGCATTATCGAAAATTAAACTTTATTTTCAAATAATAACAACGATTTTAGTATTATTTTATTAAAATTTTAAAATTAAATGTGTAATTTATATTTTCCCAGGATTGCAAATACTAAATTGAATCCCAAGGTATAAACAGGTATACATTATATTCTAAAATAATATTAATTTAATGAATTCCCTCCAAGCAATAAATACAAATGTCTGTGTTGATGCTTCAAACTATAGAATATGGGATCCTGATATCCAACTCGAGTCTGTTAAAATATCATCATATAAAATATGTGGCCCTGGTTTGATGACTTATGACTTTAACGAATTTCTCTGACAAAATCATATCATTTACGCATATAAGTAAGATTGGGGTAAACTATTGTATGGTCGTCCGAGGACTGTATGGTTTATTGCCTGAACGAATGATTCCGAGAGTAAAAAAAATAAATAAACAGTTTAGTGGATATATTTTTATTTCAGAGAATTACAGATTTGTAAAATATATATTCGCTGATATTCTAAATTATAAAACATTCTACTAATTTTAATTTTTTCATTTGAACCGCTGCCACTTTTGAGGTTGACATTACATCAAAATTATAAATTTGATAGTATAAAGTGAAATCAAGCAAATATACTAGAGAAATATGACAGAAAATAGGTAACTAGAAAACATAAGTTATTGGTAGGGTGAGTTTATATTCTTTTTTGTATAGTTATTGTTTCAATACAGAAAGAACAGGAAAGGGAAAACCAGTGAGGAAAATTCCATTGTAAACGAGTTAAATAGCTATGTGGTTACACATCAGATTGTGGATCATGGGATCCTCAGATAGAATCCCATAGTCGACAATTGCAATCTTAACTTTTTCCTTGTGGTTCTTCCTCCATTTTGGGGTCTATGACTTGATTGACGCTAACAACCACATTTTACGAGTAAAATTATATCACTTGCCGAGATCAGTAAAAGCAGATTGAAACACCCAAATTGGGTATTTTGATTTTAATAAGTAATAAAGGGAACTTGAGAAGCCACAGATAATTGTTTTGAAAAAAAAAAGGATCTAAAATGAAAGATTTTTGAGAAACCAAGTGAATATTAAAAGTTGACAGTAATTGTTCTTTTCTTTATTTATGTTAGTTCATAAAATGAGTCAGGTCACAAATCTGGTCGTTAGTTTTATTCTATTAGAAATTCCAGAAAGTCCAGAATATACGAATTAATATAGAATTTTTGCATATAATAATAATAAATTAATAATGGATTCAGACGCATCTTTTGTTGTTGTTGTTTGAACTATCGAATTCTTATCTATCTTCGAGGTGAGTGAATATATAGGGGAAGGTTATGTACCACTAATTATTCACTACCCATCACTATCAATTATTTTTTTTACGTACTGACGATTTTCATTTCAATTTTGTATTTAGGATCAAGATAATTAAATTAAACTATGTATTATCAAGATTTAAACATATAACTTTATGCCAACAAACCACATAATGATTAAACAAATACACAGTAAAAATTTTGATTTGCGATTTGTTAATTTTGCGCTTGTTAAGTATTTTTAGTTAATATTGATAAATATATTGTGTTAAATTAACAATTTGAACAAATATGACCATTTTGTCAATTCTGCATTAACAAGAAAAAACGTTGTTTTTATTTATTTGCTGGATTTATAAAATTTAACAAATAGACTTGTCAATAGTAACTAATAAATTTAGCTAACTTATCAATTTAAAATTGTTAAAGAAAGTTTGTATCCTTTGTAACAACTTGTTGTTATAATAAGTATGATTTATTGTTCTGCTTCAATATAATTACTAAAATATTTAGTCAAAAGCACATAAAAATAAATGTTTATAATTACTATAGTCTCAAATATATTTAGTTACTTGTTAAATTAACAAAAATTAACGTTGGATCGCCTGGGACTAAAAATTTTGTCAATTTTGATTATAATTTTTTACTGTGTATTAGGGAAACTCATTTTTAAATTAAAAATAAAAAATAGTAATTTTTGCAGTTCCTATCTTTTGTTAATCTTGGCACAAACAGATAAATATATTTTAGTGGTAAACCAGTATGTATAATTTTAAAGAGTGAATTACAAATTGGCGTGAAATACGACTAACATCACTGATCACAGAGCCCAGCAGTACCACCATTCCCTTGATCACACAGGAGTATCAACGGAAGCAGTAAGCCAATTTGCCGCCAATAAAAACAAAAATAAATCATTGATTTAACGGATCATACGGAAAGGGATGCTTAACAAATCTGTTGACTGAAGCGACGGCGGTGGTTCGGAGCCGGGGGTGGTGACCGACGCTCGCTGTTCACGGTCAGTTAAGCGTGGCCGTCTCCACTGCCGCCACTCCACTCACCGCCGACGCCGTGTTGTTTGATAACAACACGATAGCGGAAGAGACGCCGGACACGAGCCGATTCGTCCTGCCTTAATTCGAACTCCTCTTTAGGATAATGCTTTCGACAATATTTCGAATTTGTTGCAAATGTATGTACGATTTGTGCAATATCATGCCATTTACCTACCTATACTAAAAACTGATTTAGTAAAGAAATACAGCGTTGTTAACTTTGAAAAATGTTGAATTGTAATAAAAATCAATTTATGTATTATATTTAAAAATTTAATATTTTAAATATTCAAACCTGTATAAGTTCAACAGGCATTTAACTAATATGTTTAGAATCAGAATCGTTATTGCGCTGTTATTGTTTACAAAAAATTAGGAAATTTCAAACGGTGAATTATAAATTATACAAATTAATAGTTATTTATGCAATAAGCGAATAAAGACATATATTTTTTTAACTCCGAGCTAATTTACGCAGGTGGTTAATTTATCTTTATTCACGTGTTTCACACAATATTTTTTTCCAATACCTGTTAATATTCTTCTTGAATAATACTAAAATGACATTTAATTTAACATTTTGATATAAATATTTACGTTTTATGTTTTTTTGTTACCAACGTTTACTTGTAACTTTTATAATTTGCTATGTAATTTTGCTGACTATACAACTCATAGGAAAATAGACCAATCAGATAGCTCAATTTTTCTTAGTTACGCTGTATTATGTCGGTTATTTGCGTTGCTAAGTTGTGTTTCGGTCGCAAACAAATGAATCCTATGTAATCATATCGTCCATGAATATAAACAAACAATTAATATTTTCGACAAATAATAAATAATTTGTTTAATATAATTGGTTGATTCGTTGTATAGTCTTAACATTAACAACTCGAGTCCCGAAAATCATCTGAATATACAGTTGCGGACTCCATGTGTTTCTTACAAAACACAACTTCACCTACGATATCGTTGTGTTTCCTAGGCTACACATCTGGTCCTGTCAACTGTACATTAGATTATTTTCGAACCTCTTGTTGTATAACTACTGATTATATAATTCATAACTAATTCAGCCAATGGATTTGAAAATTTTATTTAGTTACAATGTATTAATAATCGAATATACCTTTGACGACGTGGTATATTCGCTGGGTCTCAAATGTAAAATTTAGATCTAGAAGCATTATATTATTTACTTGTTACTCACTTGTAAACGCCATTTACCCAAACCCTATATTGCCTTTGAAAATGAATCTTTACAAGATACTAATTGACAGCTACATTGTAAAAATTTTACAAGTTCGTAAACAAGGTAAACAATGCACGTTGCCACAGTAATGCTTACAAGGCTTATGCAAAATCATTTCAAATAATTTTTGACAGAACAGTTGCGCGTAACTGACATGACGGTTATAATTTTAATTTAATTTACAAATGAGTAACAAGTAAAATGTTGTACAATACACGCAAGGTTGAGGCTCGCCGGTCATTTCCTCCATTCAGTAGTAAAAACTTTTTTACCTTGCTTGTAATGTAAATAACTATTCTGTACTCACAACCTTTGGAAACAACATATGACGCACGCTATTGACAACCAAAAACTTTTAACTCGTATGGTAAAATATACAAAATATATTTCGGTGTTCTCATAAGGATGTAAGCTTACTAAAACACGTCGCTAAGGTTTATAAACGCACTATTTATGGTGATTTTATTTTCTAGTGGTGGCAAGAATGCTTTCAAAACTGACAAATTATTGACATAATAATCCGGTGGTAAAGTGGTAAGCTGTTGGTTTTAATCATGAATCTTTTATCCCTTTTCCAGGTGATTGGACAAAACAGAATTCATTTTAATAGGCAAACAATTAGATATATCATTTGTTAGCTAATAACAGTACCAGAACAACGGATAAAAATACAAAGTTATATTCTAACTAGAAATGGGGCGAACGATTTTTTTCCTGAATCGATTTAATATCGATTCGATAAAAAAATAATCGATATAATCGATTCGATTTTATATTTGTAGAAAAATCAATAAACATTAACTAGTTATAAAAAAAATCAGTCTATTTTCATAAAAGTATGAAAAATAAATTAAATTAAAAAATAAGTAATAATCGAGCTGACAAACACATAACTCAACTAGCAAAAATACTATTTTTAAAATGGTAAACAATCATGTGATGCTACGCCATTGCATAAATGATACATAAAAGTACCAACCTACAAGCTGTAACCTAGCAAATGCAGGTACAAACTAAAGTTGCTAGTTCAGATTGTAAAGAGAGAAAAAGAAATATAAATATAAAAAATAAATTTTATCATTATCGTTGCATATTTTAAAATAAAATTTGTGATTTCATACCAATTTTATACGTGAATCGATTCGGACTGAAATGTATGCGAATCGATTCTGAATCGATTAATCGAATCGTTCGCCCCACCTCTAATTCTAACGAGTTGCATTTCTCTGAAATCTAAGAAAATTACAAAATTACCTCAATAGAAAAAAAATTTACCTTTTCCGATGCGAATGACCTAACAACGTTTCATGCAACCGGGCATTAGTATAATCTATAAATATAATAAGTGGAACAATCAAAATAACGTATGCTTGTAGGCCGAAATAAGCTAGGTCGAAAGGATTGGAGAGTGCGGATGGAAGCGACGTCGAGACGCCTCACCTGGCGTCACGGCGCTGTTTGTGTCTGTGACCGCCGCCGCACAACCACCGCCATTGCCCTCTTGTTGTTGTTCTGATTTGTCGAGCTAGTAAGAGCAGTGTCACCGGAAATGTTATTAACTATCATCAAATAGCTAACGTTATTATTTATTTATTTGTAAATCTTTAATACTTTTGAGTAAAATTTTTAGGCTCATGTCATTGTAATTAGAAATTACATACTGAAGTATTAAATAAAATAAATTAATAAAAAATAAATTTATTTATTTTATTTAATACTTCAGTATGTAATTTCTAATTCTAAAATAAAAAATAAATTTATTTATTTTATTTAATACTTCAGTATGTAATTTCTAATTACAATAACATGAGCCTACAAATTTTACTCAAATTAAGGTCAAACATACGCGTCGAAGAACGAATCCTTTATTTTTTTTTAAACAGCAAATTTTGTATTCTTCATTTATTTTCATGTTCTTTATGGTCCAACAACCTCCATCTCTCAAAATTTCATGGATTTTTTACAGTGATTTTATCTACGATCTTCCTAGTGTTTTAGTTAATACTAAAAAATGTAGAATAATATTTTGACAGATAGGGTTATATTTGTTGATTTATTATTACAAATCATTAGTAACGTGTTAAAAGAAACAATAAAATTACTTTTGACACGTTGCTATGTTGTTTTTAATACTAGTGTCAGAAAGTGATACTTTCAACTTGCTAAGTAAATAATATAATTTTTTTTGCCGATTTGGAATTAATATTAATTTAGTGATTATTTTACACACATATTTTAAGGGTTATCGCTGACAAATTTCGTTGCCATGCGTTTGATGAGCGGTTGTTATGTAAAATATTTTTACAGCCTAGGCATAAAAGTGAGACTTTACAGACTGTTAGCAGTCCGTAAAGTATCACCTTTACTGTCAAACGGATTTTTTAAATTATTTATAGATTAGAATCTGTTACATACCGGTTAAATTAAAAAAATATTACAATGAGCAATATTTATTGTTTTGCAAAATCGAAAAATAAATTTTACTCCTCGCCCCCTTCGCCCCTACCTTAATACAGCCACATGTTTAAGTATTGCAAATGGACTCATTTCTAAAGAAACGTTTTACTTCTTTATTTTCTAAGCAAAAGTAATAATTCTTGCTAACAGTTTTGCTGATAGCGATATTATAATAATACTCTTGAATCATCCGTTTCCAAGTTGTAGGAAGTTGTGTAAAAGTTGATCTCGGCGCAGAGCGCAGGTAATGCTAGATAGCGAATAGCTCGATAGCACTATCAAGGAAAATAGTTGCAAATGTGTTCTGTAAGTTCCTCCGTTATTTCACGTTCTTCGTTCAGTTCGTTCTTTGTGAGATCAAATTAAAAGTTGCACGAGTACCTACTGACTGCTGACGTGGCTAGGACTAGGATTCATGTTTATTTTACTCGTTATACAAAGAGCAGCTCTGTTCTTCTTGCTTTTTCTAACATATTATTGTTTGTATTACTAGCCCTATATTTGCTGCTGTAGGCTACAGTTCGTCAAGTTTATATTATATTTTTGCAGACGACAATAAAGAGGTATAGATCTGACAAATATTTTGATATGATATAACTCCCGGGTGGATATATAGGACGATTTTATTTTCCTAAAGAAATGTAGCAGAAAACCAAGGATAACAAATATTTATTTGATTCGTTGTATCATGTAGCATATAAAATATGATTGATAAGATATTGTTAGAAGAACTTCATAGATTTTATTAAAATTTCGCTATTGTATCAGGTAAATACAGATGTATGTTTGACGCATCAGGAATATATCTAAACTCCCCTGTCTTCAAACAAACTTGTACTTAGGAAAACATGGTTGATTGGTAACAACCAATGCGAGAAACTGGCATGAAAAAATCATGGATCCGCAGATGAAGCTATTTTGTTTAATGTGAAATTTTTCGAATCGTTTTACTTCAAATCAACTATGTTTGAGCCATTTTAGCTGAAGAAATAATAGTTTGACCTGACGAATAACAAAACCTCCAGTGGATAATAGCTCTATGTAGTTTTTTTTTTTTATTAAACAATTTGTCGTTGTCGAGGTTATAAAGGTAAATGAAAGTATATTTACTAAATATTTCTCTTGTATTGCATAGCATAGGGCAGAAATTCCACTGGTTTCATAGACCGGACGTTTTACTTGCACCAGCGAAGTTGCTGATGCTAAATCAACAGATAACTGCAAAGTACCGCTACCTTATAGTGACCTCAGAATCGTTCATACCCATATCTGTGATGAATTATTGGTAATTTTTAATTAACCCAGTTTATCAGATTACATATTGTAAAGCTGGGTATTCCCAACTTTTTGACTGTATATTCAATATCAAAGGAACAAAATTTAAGTTTCTTTAGGGAGTTTTTTTATATAAGTTTACTTGTCGTAGACGTAGTTAATTATACTACGTGCGAGGAATAAGAAAGTACAATATTTAAGAAAATGTGACAAAATATTTACGGAAATACATCTTTTAATATCCCCTCAATTTTAATCATTGTCTGAATGGATAGATGCAACAAAACTTCTTAAAAATTTTATGACAATGCGAAGAACTAAGTTGATTTTGTTTTTCATTTCAAAACCAGAATATCGTGAAAATAAAATTTTATTAGAATTTTTCTCGTATCTGCTTCCGCCTTAGAGAAAAAACTAATTTTATCTGTAATAGTACGCATTAGTGTCTAATCCGAGGTTTTAAAGAAAAAAATTGAACTCAAAAAACAGTATTATTACAATTGTACTGAGTTTGGTATTAAATTGAAGGTCTAATTAGGAAAAGCTAAATTAAAATATCAAAAATTTATTATTTTGTACGATCTTCAATTGTTTTTTTTTACAATAGGAAGTTGAATCTTGTTGAGTTTTGTGTCAAATTAATTAATCTCACAGAGAAGAACTGCACTAAAATATCAAAAATTACTTTTGAGACGGTATATATGTTACTGTAAAAGCACGTATATTGGTTAACCTTAGGTAAATCTTAGGATTAACCGATCTGAGTTGGTAAATATAATGATTTACTGGTAAAAAAACCTCAGATTAACCAATTTATGGGTTTTGATAGGTTACACTAGATTAGGTTATATACCGTGTCTTTGATTTAAAAAAAGGAGTGTTGGTAAAAATTTTAAATGAACAATGATCATAGAATTGTTGGAATGTTACCATTAAGAGCTGTTAAATCTTAGGTTTCACTGGAAAATCTTAGGATTTACCGTAACTCGGTCTTTTACAGTAACATATATGTTATCATTTACTTAACCCATTAATGCCCAACGTAAGATAAGATTTCAAAGTGGATCAATTATGTCAGGTTATTCGTTTCATATTGCTCTGTATACTTAAATGTAATAGTATATTCTACAACAAGTAATGGAATGGCACATATTCCACGCGAGCAAAAAGTTTGTAATCCGAGCCGAAGGCGAGGACTACGGTTTGCGAGTGTGGGATATGCCATTCCGTTACATGTTGTAGACTATACTTTCTATAACAAGGTTTTGGAAATTATACATAAAATACAAATATAAAACTGTTGAAAATGTCAAACTCAAAAAATTAAATTGAAACAAACAGACGTAGCCATAGCAACTGAATCAAGATACTTCATATATCGCGGCCCTGATTCGTCGAAAATATTCCATACGCGGCGTATGGAATGTTAGTGATTCCATAACAATTTTTAGTTGAAGAATGCGTAGTTTCCAAAACAGTGTTATAGAAAATATTTTATACATAATTATACTTACAAGTTACAAATATAGAGAAATATGAATTCTATATTTAAAGAAAAATAGTTCTGGGCATTAATGGGCTAATTTGGATTTCACGGTATATGATTTATATTTTGAGATATGCACATTTATTTTTAGAGGTCTCTGAGTTTTCTCAATGTCATAGTTCAATAACCATAGTTGCTCTAATAAGAAACACATAACAGAAAAATCTATTCTACATTAATTATATTTATATGTATAAGAAAGTCGTAGTGTATCAGCAACAAATCTTTTATACAAAATTTACTTACATTCATGATGCACAATATCCTCATTTCCTACAACCGGAAGTAAAATTCATTGAATAAAAAAATTACCCTTGTAGCTTCGCTACATTTTCTTGGGGGTTGCGATTGAATAAATTTAAGTAGACTGACACATCTAATGGGCAAATAGCGTGATGTTTATTTATTATGTACCAACACCCTCCATTATATCTTATGTACCATCTTTATAATCCATTTCATGTTGATATTTTCAATATTTTATTAATACACTTCAGGAAATAACATAATTTACTTACTGATTTCGAACAGCATATTTATAGTTCATATATTCCATTTTTAATTTGTTTCTTGTATTTGTCTATTTATGTACTTGTTTCTTTGTTTATATTTTTATACACCTGTCGAATTAATTTAGTTTTCCTCTGTGGATAGTGCATATTATACAGGTTGGTCCATCGGTCTGTATTTTTCATTTTATGCGATTATTATAAATATTATCGAAAATATTTTTAGACAAAGTTTATTTTAGATTAAAATGTCCATGTATCTGCGGTATAAGTTTTTCTACCGGGTGCTCCATTTTCACGCAATGGTATGCAACTTAGTATTTTTAAATGGAACACCCTATATATTTTTACAAAATTTTAAAGATCTTATGTTTCTCTTTACATAAGTTCTTATTCACTATAGTCCTAAAATGATCAGTAGAGAAACTATTTACGTATTTTTGATTCATTAATCACATGGAAAATATGCCATAAAAATGTGTGTGAATCAGATTAGTTTCTGTAAGATCTTTAATAATTCTTATTTACTATTTTCACTTAGTTTAACAACTTTTTTTTGTTACATTTTGTTTAGTAGTTGAACTAATGTTCAATTCGATCATTTTTTATAAATTTATTTATTGTTTTTAATTTCATGGCATACTTTCTGTGTGTGATTCTTCATGAATAAAAACGTGACTAGTTTCTGTACTGGTCACTTTAGGACTATAATGAATAAGAACTATTTTAAAGAGAAACAAAAAATCTTTCAAATTCTGAAAAAATATATATGGTGTTCTATTTAAAAATATAAAGTTTTATATTTTTGCGAGAAAATGGAACACCCGGTAGAAAAACTTATACTGCAGATAAATGGGCATTTTAATGTAAAATAAACTTTGTCTGAAATAAATTTCGGTAATATTTATAATAATCGCATAAAATAAAAAATACAGACCGATGGACCACCCGGTATATTAATTAAATAAATTAATTAATATTCCAATATATTTTAATTTAATGGACAGGAACGAACATTAGATTCAAATATATAAATTTCGAATAAAATAACAATTTTTTTTGCGCTATTAATTATCAAACATTATTAAAATGTAATGTACAAAATTCTGAGAATTAAATTTTAAACCAAATCATTATCATTTTGGTCAATTTTGGTGGAAGAGCCACAACAATAATTAATGAATGCTAAAATATTTCTTTGTCGGTTACAGGATTCCAACCCGAGTTTATATTTCTACAATATATTACCCCGAAGCTATTATCCACATTTATAAGTTCATAATAATTGAATATATTAGCAATGAAAATTGTATAAAACATTTCAGTGTTTATTATTTCCTGTCTCCACCGTTGGGTGGCCACTGGTGTATACACCTCGCCGTTCATCTTTCCACGCACACTAAGATATCTAACAAACTATTCCGGAACTTCTGTTCAATCTTCTTCCGGCATCTCTCAGACAACGAAGACACCGCTATCCATTCTCTGTGTGTGTGATAAAGAAAACAACATTCGGGGCAAATTTTTAAAAGTTACAGAACTGCACTCTTCAACGAAAACGAGACAAGGAAAGAGATACAAACAGGATCGGATTAAGAAATATTGTCTTGTGATGCAAGTTTCTTTCAGCGCACAATAAAAACGAGATATTCCAAAGTTATGATTTTGGGCAAACAATACAAGCATTTAATAATAATAATAATAATAATAATAATAATGGTAACCAATTATGGGGTAAATAGCTCCGAGGTAACGTGTCGAATCCCACTGCCGACAGTTACAAATTTAAATTTACCCCTGTGGTTCCCCCTCCACTAACATCCTTGGGGGCTATGATTTGACGGCTGGTAACCGCACTTCATACGAAAAAATATATCACTTACCGAGATCTGCGTAAGTAGAGTGCCACACCCGTAATGGGTAAAAGGCGTGATGATATATTTATTTTATTTTTATTTATTTATTATTTGTAAATAAAAACTGTCCAACTATGTCACCATAATACACAAAACACTAATACATCGATTCCAAAATCTTATTTAATATAGACTACCTCGTTTTAATCACACAATTTAAAATAATTATAAAAAATAATTTCTATACTTTTAGAATATTTTTCTTTTTTGCAATAGATGTTTTACAGCTGTAAATTCGTAATATGATCAAAGTAACAAACTACAAAATCAAACGGTTGAGTTTGATTATGTCTACGGTTGTTTTATTTCTTATACCTAATACACAAAAGTATTGGAGACATGAAAACATATCGATGACAGGATTTTAAGGGAAATAAATGTTTCGATGTCTTCTGATTACATTTTGATAATTTTCACAATGACGTGTAATTGTCCATATGTGTAATAACTCATGAACAAGAAACAAAAGTTTAGTTGAACTTTATAATGGGGTAGATAGATAACTAGTAACGCATCGGTCGTAAGGTCGTCATTTCGAATCCCACAGCAGAAACTTGGCATTTACAATTTGATCCTTTGATTTCCCCTCCGCTAACATCTTTGGAGACCACGACTTGACGGCTGGAAACCGCACTTTATGCATAAGTAGAATGCTATACTCACAGGAGATAAAAGGGGTGATGATATATTTATTTTATTTTTTATAATAAATTTTATAACGATGTGCAGAGCTGAGTAGATATCGGTTATTTCCAAAACCGAAAGTGGAAGTTTAATGAACACATACAAGTAATCATTTTAATTTGTTCTAAATATAGAATCAGATACGAAAAATATTTTAAAATGTTAAATACATAATCGGCCCAATTCTCTAACGAAGTTGTTATCGCAGCAACTTGCTAATGGTAAAAAATCGCTTCGAAACTTCATCTTCAAACTTCAAAGGCCTGTATCCACGATGATAGAAATCGGTCTGAGATCTCGGATATAGTTCTATATCTTAAACAGTGAACTTGTATGACTACAGATGTCAGGTTAGTCGAATGTATGAAGTTAGCTTAAGTCAATTCTACAAATAGTAAAAACTATTATAACATACTCAAGAAATTATTCTCAGTCACATAAGTAAATTAAATTAGTTTATAAAAAAGATAAAAAATAGATTTCATGTTTCAGGAACTTGTTTAAAAATACTCATTTTCAACATTTTTGCCATCTTTTCAGCTTTTCAAACATCAAACGTCATAATTTTAATTTAATAACATCTATATGAAGTTAGAAAAAATAGGACATTAGTTGACACAATACTATTCCTTTTTGTTACAATTAGCAAGCGGTTACGGTAGCAAATTTTTAGAGAACAGGCCCAATTATTTGCAATTTACTTGTACAAGTTTCTGTAGTGACGAGTCGAAATATGGAACATGATATCTCCAGTTCAATTCCTACAGCTGGCAGTCGCCATCTTTAAATTTATGCATGTGTTTTCCTTCCTTCCCCTGTCATTGGGGCTATGACTTGATGAATTCCACGCGTATTAATATATCACTTACCGAGATTTGCGAAAGTCAAGTTCAAAATGGCCAGATGAAATACTTATTTTATTTAGTATTTCCAATTTTGAGAACAAAAATTTTTCATCATAGTTCATAAAAGAATAAACAAATAAATGAAACATCTACATGTGAAATATTTAAACTAGTATTTATTTTAAATTTATCCTCTAAGCCTTAAAGTTGTAAAGAAATATAATAAAGAAATCTAAATACGTACTTCAACAACTAAGTTGTCATTTTAGTTTTTCAATCTTGACCACTGGCTGGGTTCACAAGTTGTGTAATATTGGTTGTATCCCTCTTTTTGTTCTACTGATGATGACACTTAGTTGTCGAAATACGTATTTAGATTTCTTCATTAGATTTCTTTACACCTTTAAGGCTCAGGGGATAAATGTAAGTTTTTATATTATTCTTAGCCTTAGATTTTCATAATTTATTTTTTCTACTCCCGTAACTAAAGTACCTTATAATACATTGTTTCGTCGTTTGCTAAGCAACGTTTTAAACACTAGTGTTTAAAGAATTCTTTAGTCACGGCTTGTTCGATATTTTAAATCCGAGCCGAAGTTAACTTTCGGCAATGTTCGTTTTCGTGGTATATGAGCAAAATAACACTGTTTAATAAATTTTCCTGTTTCATTTAAATAAATAAATACTATATATCAATATTTAAAACCTATTTTCATTATCATAACATTCTTATTTGACAATGCAAACATCTGTCAAAATAAAATCTGTATTATCATTATGCATAATACCTGCCTTACCGACATAGTTTTGTTTGGTTATGTAAAACGCTAAAACGTTTAATGCAATTTGACACAAGTTTGAGATCGGTGTTTTGCGTTAAAGAAAAATGAATCCCAATAGTGAAAGTGATGAAGACATTTTAGGAACTCCAGAAGAAATTAGAGAAGCCCTAGCATCAGCTACCGCTAATTTGTTACCATTAAATCGAGAAATCAATATGAACGAGCTTATAATCTTTTTACCTCCCGCCTACCTCTAGGTAAGGGAGGTATTGTTTTTGGTCAAAAAATTGGGTAGTGAGTTTTCAATGAATAAGCACGATTTAGGATCCCTACAATACGATTTTACTATTTTCGCGATGATGTCTGTATGTATGTATGTATGTATGTATGTATGTATGTATGTATGTATGTATGTATGTGTGTGTGTGTGTAGTCTGTGGCAATTTTTTCGTCTCGCATAACTCATATACCATAATACCAAAAAATACAATTTTGTGAATTATTGCTTCTTATATTTAAATGAAGAGCTGATTAGATTTTGGATGAAATTGGTCAACCGGAAGTAGCAGTTTACTTGAAGCCCTTAACAGTTTTTTGTGAAAAACACGGTTAAATTTCATTTTTCAACTATTTATGTTATTTTGAAAGTTGAAGAATATTTAATTTTACATGTATTTTGATTACACTAATTTTATTAATTTTTTCTACGACCACTACTGAAAGTATGTCATTACAGAACAAACTACAATCAATGTAAGTGCGTTGTTACGAATAGTGTTACGTAATGTTCATTCAAGTGTTACGTAATATTCATTACGTAACACTTGAAAATGAAATTTAAGTTGGCATTACTGACTGTCACATTACCAATTTTATTAAAATTTGATGCATCAAATCTTAGATTTAAATGTTATGGATTCAAAGGCTAACTGATAAAATTTTATAACTAAATTCATATTTTGCTGGGATTATTATAAATTATGACACCAATAAATATTTCAATAATATATGTAGAGGGGACTATGTTTCGTCATGTATCCCTACGCTCAATAATTGTCGTTTATTTTTATAAACACAAACAAAGCTTGTTTGACATTTAGGTTATGTGTGTGATTATTACATGTAAACTGGTAATATTTTATAATCTCCCATCTGCATCTATAGTTTATAATCTGTGTTTTATTGTGAGGTAAATATATACTACTAAATATTATTATACTTTACTTATATTTATTAATATTTTAAGTAAGAAATGTCAAGCGACAGTGATATTTCAATTGGAACAACACTGAAGATACAAGCTAAAGCTAAAAGTGCAACAAATAATTTTTTGGTGACAAAATCTCGACAACGATACGAATTTGTGTATCAAAAGTTTATGGATTAAAAAAAAAAGGATAATAAATTTCTAACTATTTAAATATTGTTTTTAATTTAGAAATAGTATTGTGTGGTCGTAGAAAAAGTATAGTACAAAACTCGAGATGTAAAGCAATTACGCCCTCGTGAAATTACAAACTCGCCGCTACGCGGCTCGTGTGTCAATTTTTTCACTCGTGCGTAAATTGCTTCTTACTTCTCTCGTTATGTAATATACTATTAATTAGATTTAGAGATAATAAAATATAAAGAAATTAGATTTTACAAATCTTGCATTCCTAGTACACCATGGAAACATTTAAAAATTTTCAATTTTTTACGAAATGTGACACATGTCATTGTGTTTGTGAAGCTGTTTTCTTAGTGAATTATATGTCAAAAAATTAAATAAATATACCAAAGAAAATTAAAATTCTCAAATATAAATAGAAAATTAACAAATAAGAAGGTATGTTTCTGTATCAAGTACTATTTTGTATCGTTCAAGAGTAGTATTGGGCGGGAGGTTATGTGCTGGCCACATCAGATTTTTATGAATTGGCGTGAAATAAATCAAACATATTCATTTTCTGAAAATGTACTATTAGCATACTTTGAAAACCTTTCTGATAAAATGAAGCCTTCATCGTTATGGTCAATTTACTCAATGCTGCGTTCTACAGTGAATATAAAAAATTATTTATTTTTAAACGTTGGTACTTCCGCTCGTAGAAAAAGTATAGTATACAACACGTTTTAAAAACTTCTCTAGGCACTCGTTATATTAAACACTCGCTTCGCTCGTGCCTAATAAAACTCGTGACTAAAGCCGAGTTTTTAAAACTTGTTGCATAATATACTATTAGTATTTATTTGTATTAAAAAATCATAGTGTAGGCACATAAGTATTCCTTATGTTTGTTTAAGATGAATTTTATAACGACAATTACAAAATTATAAATTTTCAGTGTCTAGAGAAGTAGTGTTACTCTCCTCAGGCCGGCCCTGGGAAGAAGCAGTTTGGTTGGACGACGTCAGTGTTTGTTTGTGGGGGTTATTGAATTTTTAAGTACGTGCTTTACCAGTGAATAAATTTAAAAGTTTGCCACGTTCATAATGCAACAAAAACTGCGTTAGATTCGTGAACAGAGCAGTGAAAGAAATAATAATGCGCGGTGTTCGCTAGCATCGACAACTCGCTACTCGACAAGGGCTTTACCAACTTGTTGTGTTTTTATTTTATCACTCAAAGTAGAATTTCATGTTGAAATATTCAGTTAGTTTGAATAAAATTATACTGGGTTCAATATGTTACCAGGTCAATTAAAAACTTATTTTATTGAGAGGCAGATATGTATTGTCGCTTGCTCTGACAGATCACGATGATAATTATGACAGTTCGAGAAATTCCTGGTACGGGGATATTTGTCTAATGAACTTTTTCATATGCCTTTTATTCAATTCTCGTATTGAAATCTGCTATAGCATATTACGATTAAAAATATGTATTTTTCGTATTTTCTATGTAATGTATTATATGTATATGACAGTTTAGTACTATTCAGTTACATATAAATCACGTCAATTACAATAAAAAAAACAACGAACATAATTATTGTAAATTTTGAATATTCAAATCTGTATGTTTAATAAATACATATCAATCTAACATCACGCTTTTTACTCATTGCGTAGATAGTAAGTGATATTTCTTTAGGCATGAAGCGTAGAAAAGAATGGTTTTAAGTACATAGCAGTGCATGTCACCATTTTAAAGTAAATTAAAACGTAAACAGTATAAAATGTAGGATACAATTATCGGTGATATTATTAAAAGAAGAAAATGGTGCAAGATAATTCACTTTAAATTGTATTTATATATACAGTGTGTTTCAATTAAGAGTCACTATTGAGATCTCGAAAGGCTAATTTAATGATGGTTAGGTTTTTCCGAAAATTTTTTATCAAATTTCTAAATTATCACAAATTGAGAAAAATGTTTCAACTAAAAAACTACGAGTATCTAAGCGACGGTTACTTATTTTTTCTGATTTTAATTTTACGTAACTTTCTACACCTCTAACAACCTTAAGAGCTACCAGGTTGGTTAAATTAGACAAAAGTTGCCGAATTAGAAGAGCAGTTTGAACATGTATTTGTTTTTCCAATTGAATGCATAGGTCACTATATATACCTAGGCATAAATATAAATTTTTAGATTTTCTTTTCATGCTTGTACGATTCATTTTTTTCTGTTAAATTTTACTATAAATAAAAAGTTCGTTAATTTTTCTGTTAATTATAAAATATATTATTACTGTTTTATATCAATGCAAAGCAAAAAAAAAATCTCTATCCAAAAATATCATAGCTTACTAAGACCACCATATGAAAAATAATAGTTGATACCAGTAACACGAAAATGGTTAGATATAAAAAAATGGAGTACTTCTTTGTATTATCCTTAAGGAAATGCAAACCAGAATCTCGTATTATTTCATATAACAAAGTTACAAGCATAAAAATAAAATCGCTAAATTTATATTTTGGCTTATATCTAGTGACCTTTGCATTTAATTGGAAAAATAAATACATTTTAAAATTACCCTACTTATGGTGCAACTTTTGTCTAATTTTATCAACCTCGTAGCTCTTACGGTCTTTTTGATTCCAATTCATTCGTATTCGTACCTTAAACGGGACACATTGTATAGCTACAATTTAAATCTCCTGTGTATGTTATGATTCCCATGAAACGCCAACAAACTAACTTTTGAACGAACCTTATTGTGTACTTTATTTTAACTTTATTTCTAGCTATTGCATATTGCCCGATTATTATTATTATGTACAATAATGATGATGGCGATATTGTAAATACGCCCATGTAAAAAGATTTATTTCGTTCCATTGTAGACATAGAAATAAAAATATTTTAATGAACATAATAAAAATAAAAAAATCTGCAACGTTTTTCTATACGACTAAAGCTGTATATAATGTACAGATAATTAATTATTGACTCGATAAATGCCTGCAAAGCGTATGAAAGCAAAAAGCGTAGAACAAAAATAAACTTACCTCATTGGTTTGAAGAGTGCTGACTCGTCGTCTGGGTAGTCTATGATCAACTTGATTTGGGTTCCGCCAGTTTTTTGAGCTGAAACAAAGATATTATTTTAATATTTATCTATAGATAATTTTCACAGATTGCAGATATTCTGAATACAAACTGCAGATTATATTGTACCAATTAATTTAATTAATTACATTTATTATATTAAATTACCCAAACGTATAATTCAAATGTCAGTTTGTATTTAGTAAACGTTGATATTTTGATAAACATTTTATAAATAAATAATAACATTATTTTGAAATTCATGTTGTTATTGTAATTATTACGTTAAATTCAATTTGTGTTAATGAAATAGCAGTTTACTAAAAATATCAAATATTTGAAAAAGTTAAACGTTGATAAATATTTTTCATGTTATGTTACTTACATTGTACATAGCATATTAAAATATGTAAACATGGTTAAAATATACAATTTTCTTGAAAAATAAAAGAATAACGAATAAATATATGTGACAATCGCCCTAATTTGTCAATTTACAAAATTAAATTAATCAAAATGACGTATACCATTAAAACTAATAAATTATAAGAACAAATATTCGAATACTTCTGCATTTACTACAGTCACTACAACTAATGACAGATACTCAAAATACTGAACAAAAAACTTAAATTGTACGATTTTACCCTTATTTTATATTTTTTGAATTGTTCGAGCGCTTATCTGAACGAATATAGCTTGAAAATTTTTCTTTTAGTTTTACGAGCGCTTTTGTTGTTCAATGGAAATTGTCCGCATACTGCGCGTTAGTATAATTTTCGTTGCAACAATTATTTTATTATTTAAATAATTCTTTGTCAAAATTTTAAATATCACAATTGAAGTGTATATAACTTTCAATGCACTGTTTTGATCAATCTAAACTCACTAACTATTAATAATATATGATAGTATGACCCTTTTCTAATTCTCTATTGTAAAAAAAATATATAAAATTGTAAACATAATAACTTCAAAAAAAAATCTATCTGAAATATGACGCTTAAATTACAAAGCGAAAACTGCGTGCCGTTGTCACACTACCGAAAACAAGGTACCGAGGCGGCGTATAACCTCAGCAGTTGATACCGCTTAAATAATAATAAAAAATATATAGTTAAAGTTAGAATAAATTTGGTATATTAAACTTTTATTTGAAATCGGCACTAAAGTGCTCAAAAATCGTCATTAAAGCTCAGAAATCGTCACTAAAGTAACCCATTATACGACGATTTTGAGCAACCCAGTGTTGGTAACCGTTAAATAATTATTATACAATTAAGATAGTTTTGACAGATATATTGACGTACTATATTAAATTTGGACGTAACATGAAACAAAATTTGCAAGAAGAATTAACTAATTAATTCCGATGACGAAATTTAGGACAAAACACATAATTTTGAGTGTTGTTTACGATAACTTTACTTCTCGAGGTTGGCAACACTGACTGACAGATGTATAAACTTAAACAATATTGTAATTTTTTTTACAGTTTTTTCGAATTTTAGATTTTAAATAAAACTTAATATGTACCTCGGCACTGAAGCTCCTTTTTATCACTCACATGGTTTAGTTTCTTCGGCCCTACGGGCCTCGGCTACTAAATTCCATATTCGTGACAAAAATTTGAACTTCAGTGCCTTGATACATAAATAACTATTTCCTTTTTTTGTTTTGTTTAACATTTGCATATTTACAAATTTGTTACTACTATAGTAGAGAATCCCAGTAACTATGGAGCCACTACTTCCCGTAAATATTGTGGATGAATGTGGCGGCCTCCAAGTTTGAATTACGACTTCGAGGTACATATTTGTTGACAATCGATAAAACTCATTTAAAAAAGAATGGTTTAATAATGTAGAGTTGCCGCGGTCGATAATACGGCATGCATAATTCCAATGTACATACACACATATACAAACACACCTTTCCCTTACAGTTTAAGGATACAGTGATAAATGATAGTCACGGTATAATAAGCTGCCCCACCGTGTTTTATTTACCGTTCTAGTCCAACCACTGCCAACTTGACTTCTTAGCCTTCTTCAGCATTATTCTGATATAAGCGACGCTTCATTGTAATTTGGTAATAAGTTTCGTTTGTTCTCTGCCCCTCTGTTTACTCACAATGACGAATATTGGTTTTGCTCGCACCCTTTCAGACTTTTGAGGGTTAATAACATGCAATGATTGATAATAGCAATAAAAGAAGTTCATTTATATTATGTTATCTTATTTTTACTTTCCTATTTTTAATATAAGGATATATAAGTCGTGAACAGTACATGTTTCATGGTTTTGTGAATCAATTGTTTAGTTATGTTAATTAATGAAACTTCATCTATGTTATAAAACCCGAAACAATATAAATAGTTTATCTATTTACATTAGATTCATAGTATTATTTAATTAGTCAATTGTAATCACAGAAATTAGGTATAAATAAGTAAAATAGTGCCAACGGGCAGTTACTTTTCCACGTCATTTAACTTTATGTCACTAAAATTTACTGAATACCTTTGTATAAATAGATTCTAAATATAAATGAGATCAAAAAAAGAATGGAAAATTTAAATTTAAAACATAGTCATTTCCAATGATACGTATTAAAAACTAATAGTTATTATCCCAGTTAAATTTTTGATTAAGTTTTTAAGCACAATCATTTGTTCCAACAATGAGAAACATGCGTTCTAGTCTTTTGTCAATCTTTAAGTGATGTACGAGTATCTTGAGGACCTTGATCATAGTATCATGATGTTTGTAATAGTTTACTTATTTGACTTAAATTCAGTTAAATCAAACAAATGGTGTCATAATATTGACTTATTATTTTTCTTTTTTCAAAATTGGAATAAGAAGGGTACAAGATAGGGACAAAATATTCAATTTACAGGGTCTCTATAAATAGTTTTTATTTTTAAATGGTTACAGAAATGAAATAAAATTTGACAAAAATAAATTAGGAAAGGGAACTAACTTACTAATTTATTATCTTGTTGTTTTGAGAATATGCGACTTAATTCTAGCATGGGGGTGTTTGCTGACTTAATAAAACGTAAAGACTAACAAAAGACAAGTCGACCGAATAGTACACCAGGAAAATGATTAAATAGAACATTAAAAAGGATATAAATTAATAGTTGTATAAAGAATATTACAAATAACAACAACGTGTGAATATGTTAAGTTTGAGTTACCAAAGATATGATTTTAACATTTTTACATTTTGCAGCACACCGAAGATGAACAAATACGACTTGCTATCACAAATTCAAAACAACCAAACTCTTCTGGGTTGGCCAAATGCACCCAGCTATCTCCTACGTGGGTGTGGGGGTGAGAATCTCTTTTTTTTTTTCGAGCAACAAATTTTAAATTTTGAAATTCGTCTGCTGAGGCAACCCGGCCACATACGAGTGGCAGACTGGTGTCTTTTGATTTGTATTTTCGTCTAGTATCATGTGATAAAAAATAAAATTTTGGTCACATTATTCAAAATTCCATCTTTTACTTTCCTTCTTTAATGGACGCCATTTTTAATTCCACCCAGATCTAAATGGCAGACGTGCGCTTTTCGATGTACCTAAACGGGTAGATTCCATAGAACATACTGAAATTTTTGGTCAAATGGGTTGCAGTTTTTGAAGCTGGCTCACGGATTATCCGAACAATACTGTAATGGTTGGCTTGTACTGGTTTTAATTTAAATATATAGATTTAGTAATTAAATAAAAATATTATACATACGTTGGATTTAATATGTTATAGATTTCAAATATCACCACATTTCATATTCTAAGTCAAAATTTCTAAAGCTAACCAATCACAGCTTGAATGGGTACAAAGGAAAACATGACATCGATATTTATTGTGCAAAAATCTAAGATTTAAAATATATATGTTCAAAAAGTTCCGGGACGGTGAAATATCTTGAGAAATACACATCCAATCAAAAAAAAAACACGTATTTAATATTTTTTAAAAACCTATCTTCTCTCACCAAGCACTATCCCTTACCGCCAGACTCTGGGGGTGGGGCTGGGGGCCTCTTTGAAATCTTAAATGGGAACCGTGACAATAATTATTTTTATGATTACAGCGCCATCTATTGCGAATCGGGAAAAGTTTCATAAAGAACCTGCTTAGTTTTAGCCGTATTATCCAAATGTACAATAACAAATGGGGGTTCCTAATAAATCTTTTTTTGCGGATGAAGTACGGTATTGCCACTAATTTCTATATAACACTAGATTGGGAATATTGTGTTATCTGAGAGCGTTCCCAATTGAACGGGTGAAATTAAGGTTTTGTGACACGTTTGTAAAGTGTGCAATCTGAATCTCTGCCTTCATTCTCTCTACACTGCGCTCGCCACTATCTCTCTTTAGGTAATACCACGAAGTATGGTCATACTCATTGACAAGAGAGATAGATTTTTAAATATTGAAGTATCACAAAACCTCAATTTTGACCATTATGACGGCGTTCAATGGGAACGCACCGTAGCGGCTTACGCCCAATCTAGTGTTATATAGAAATCAGTGGGTATTGCCGATAATTCACGGCACCCAAAGATGTAAGTGGAAAAGGAATCACAGAGAAAGTTAAAATGGTATCTGTTGACTGTGGGATTCCATCTGAAGATCGCGTGATCCACAGTCCAATGTATTATATATGTAGAAAAACTAAAATATTTTAAAAATTAACTACTTTCGTCTAATTTAATCAAAACGTAGCTCTTATATTTATAGAAATTTGAACACAATTTTTAAAGCTGTTCTACGTCAAAGAAGTCAAAAACTTAATACTATTTAATAGTAATTTACTTTACAAGTGGGTAATTCCACTTTACCCACGTGTGAAGTATAACGTTTTATCCAACACCTCTTAATAAATGAAATATTTATTAAAGAAATATTATTTGACAGTGACATATGCTTTAAATTTTTAAATTAAAATGTCAATCGAAGTAGTTACCAAGGTGTTGTATGTTATTATTGTTATAAATTAAAAAATACTCACTAGTGACTTTCCTCAAAATTATACCCACTGTTACTTTCCTTGTTTAAAATCGCCATAGTTATAGAGCATTTATTGAAAGGTGTTGGATAAAAGTATTTTTCATGCTAATACTATAGCAGTTGTTTATGCATAATGTCCGACTGAGAGAATGAATTATTGAATGTAAAATTAATCGCTTAATCAATTACTGCAACGCTCTAGCAGGTCAAGTCGTACGAACCTCCGTCGCGGTAAGCCCCGGATACCCTATACCGGACTCAATACCGGAGCCGCACTAGCCAACTGGGAACTTACCACGCTAAATTACCTTCTTGTAGGTATACACGCCACCGCATAAAAACTTATCTCGATCTCTAATATTGTAGATGGAGATACTCTTGTGATAAATAGACGCATTTGCGATATCTGTGCTCCAGGGAAGTGCATTCGTGATATTGTTATGATAAATACAAGTATTTTGGAAATCTGCGGAAGGCATTTGTATTATCGTGTATTCGTGTATCGTATAATAAATAAATAAATCGTTTCAATATTATCTACTTTCTGCAAAGAAACTATAAGTTTACTACTACAGTATTCGGTATGAACTCAACTAACCTCACCAAAAGTTCTCCTTTTATCATTAATCATAAAAGACGGTAGACCGGCAGAGCGTACTTATCATTTGACTTATAAATACAAATAGCATTACGACATACCCGTTCTGGGTGTGGTAATTTGCTTTCGCAAGTTTCGATAATGTATTTGTATGCGTGAAGTACAATACAAATCACGCCACCCATAGATATTAGTTAGGGGAGGAGGGTAAAGTGAACTGTAAAAATCTAAAATCACGGAGCTTTATATTTCAATAACTCTAATGTGGCAGCATTAACTCCCGTTAAATGGTTAGCTCGAGCTTTTACAGTAACATATATACTAAATAGAACATCTCTAGCTATATTTCCGTTCCGATCAAATGTTAATCGAGCCAGTTCTTAGTCCTAGTTTTATATTTTACATAAAATTTTTTCAAAGTTTATTTTAATTTAGTGCCCACATATCTCCAGTATAATTTTTTATACCGAGTGTACCATTTTCGCACATTGATGTACAACTTTAAAGGAACATAATACATATTTTTGAAATTTTTAAAAATACCTTTGTTTTTCTTTAAAACAGTTCTTATTCATTATAGTCCTAAAATGATCAGTTGCCTCGAAATTAAGAACAATAAATAAACTTATAAAAGATGTTCGAATGTCTGCCCTTCAACATCAATACAACAAACTAAATCAAATATAACAAACAAAGATTAAATTATTAAATGAAAGAATAGAATAAAATAAATCAGTAGTTACATTTCAATTCTTATTAAAATTTCAAACACTTTGATAGCAAGCAATTTAAATAGAATTCCACTTTGTACCCATACAAGAGAATCTAGAAAAAGATATTCAGGAATCCATTGAATTATTATTTAATGCAAACAAATTTTATAACAAGTAAACATGCACCATTTCAATTAACAGTGTATGTAGTTCATGCCTGTAATTTCGTTATCTGGGCCAAGAAAATCTATATTTTATTAGTTATTAAACGGTTTACTATTGTGATGTTTACTTGCACTGTAATTTATACGTACCTAATAAAAGTTTAAGCACACGTTACGCGTAACATAAATGATATTTACAATGTAATGGGCCCTTACGGCTCCAAGTATACAGTCTCAAGGAAGATAAGTTCGGTTTACACGACACTAATAAAATATTATGTACTCTATAACTAAGTTAAACTTAGCGAGAGGTGCTCGTACACATTTTGTCCTATAAAGAAAAACTCGAATATAACTGCTTAAACAAACAATTGTAATTTATAATCCAATTACGGAGTTACAAAGTAGCTGTAATATCGTATCAATTTGTATGTAAATAATTAGTGTTCCTTTTATTAAAAATAAATAAATATTTCATCAGGCTAATTACCAATTTATAGGTATGTTACTGTGCTCAGAACAGATCTCTAAAAGTGATATATTTTTGCGGTCACCAACAGTCATTTTACAAGAAGTGGTGAATGTCTGTCGGCTGAAGGAATCGAACTAATGATATCATGGTCCACAGTCTGCTATGTTAACGTTAAGTTACGTTACAATTAGTACATACCGAAATTTAAACACAGTGACCAAGGTTTTGGTTAATAGAACCAGAAAATAATTTCAGGACAGTTACATTTATAATCAAACTCTAATTATACGTGCTTAACAACTAAATTGGTTCTCCTCTATAAAAGATTTTTGAATTCAGTTAAAGATGTTCTTAGTTCTTACCCTATTACGAAAATAAAGAGAATTGCTTGAAATTTAGCGAACAGATCAGAAGTATTGCACAAAAAATTCATGTAAATTTGTGAAGTCATTCCCAGTTTAAAAAAAAAAGGTTATGACAGTTTAAATTTTACTGATTTAACATGTGTTCTTATGGAAAAGTGATATTTGGAAAAATGCAAAAAAAAAACATAAAAAATAATGAGAATATTCCAAATTATTAATATATCGGTAGTTGGAACATTCATTAACATAATGTCGAAGTTTCATTACCTTTCCGAGATTGTGTAACAAGAAAATAGAAATTAATGAAACAAACTACACGAATGTCTACAAATCCAGTGGGAAGCGTGGCAACGTCGCATTCTAAATCAAAGTCCGCACGAAAATTCGAATGTATCAGACAAATTTATCTTAACTTACGTTTTGTTTAATTTACATTAGTTGCAATTAATGATCAAAATCATTACTTTTTGAAGTTATTATTGAATCCAATGGAAAATTAATTTAGTTTTAGTTGACGTTTGACGAAGTGATTGTTTGAAAATACGACGTTGCCACGTTTAACATCGACGAAAGACATTCATAAATTGTGATATCTTAAGAAAATTTTGCGATTTTCGTGTAAAATGTGTAATTTTAATAATAAATGAGAGCAATTTCATGTTGTTCTTTTGCTTGAAAGAAATGCATGTTTCAAACTTATTTTTTTCATTTTTAACAGTTGATCAATTGTTAAAAATTACATCTCAGCCACAAGAAAATGAGAAAAAACAAATAAAAACGATTTCACATTAAAAAATTGGTTCCAGTCAAAATATGTATTTTAATTTGCACATTTAATAGTAATTTTCGTTGTTTTTGAGAAATGTAACGCAACCCAACATTAGACAAGGACAAAACGAGTAGAACATCCTTAATCCAAAAGTCTCTTGTAATTTTACTATGAAAGATTTTCCCACTTATTGTTTCTTTTTATGCTTGATTCAGAAATAAATTATAGACGTTAAAATTGAGAAATCCTTGTTTTAACCACAGTGTTCCGAATCACAACCAGTTTTTCAATAACCACAACTTGATCACAACCAAGAAACAAAAAACTCCTTGTGGTTTCTTCAACAAACATAGAATTTTGGCGGGTAGTAATTATATTTAGTATATTTCAACCCACCAAAAAACAAAGGATTGTTATAAAACAAATAAGCACCTTCCATACTTATAGTTTAAAAAAAATAATAACTTTAAACGCTTATACCGCGAATTGCTGCATATTTGTCAGAATACTTTCAGTGCACAACTAATCTTGTTTTTACAATACATATTCAATAATAATTATAATTTATTTAAATAGATGTTATACTTAGTATCCTTGTATTACCAAAATATCACTATACGAAAATAAAGAATTTAACATGAATTCAAATTTCACATATGCTTTATCATTTGCAAACGACAATATTTAATAGTATTTATAAGTTATCAAATTAAATATTAATTTTCAGAATAAAATTACTACCAAAGTTAATACAAGATCTCATAAAAGTATAATTTTTCTGTATTTGGCGCTTCATTAAATTTAACAATTTTACGAATCATTCTTCATCCATACGTAAACAGTTTCTAAAACTATATTCATCTTGCAATCGGAGTTCTTGATGAAATATATGTAGAACTCCTCTACCTTCATTCCTCTTTAAGAGCCTTTCTCTCTCCCAAAGACGTTCACGTTTATGTCTTGAACATTTTATTTTCAATACAGCTAGCGCTGCCAATGAGAACACCAGTATTTATTTTGTATCCTATAAAATTAATTTATTTTTCATTTCTCATTTCAATAACATTAAATTTTAACATTACCAACCAGGTTAGTTAAAAATATTTTTTGAAACCTATTTATTTTACATATTCCAAACCAGGATAATTGAAGAATTTTTAATATTTTTTTAATTTTTAATAAGAGCAACAGAAATACAATAAATATTGTTTTAAAAGTAGTGTGTATAAAATTTATTTATATTGTAGGTTTAATATTTCCTTTTAATTTTGTTAGAACTTAAGAAACCAGAAGCTGTTTATGTTTATTGTACTTAATTTGATACAATCAATAGATACTTGAATTTATAAATTTGAGTCTTGTATACTCTTATGTTATTTTGTACATTTGAGATATTACATTATTTCAGTTGAAAATAAAAATAGCACGAAACAAATTACTTTGTCGGTCTCTGCAATTTTTCTCAAGTCACATAAATCAATATCATAACAAATATTCAACCCTGTACTATTTTTATTGCGTCCTTGAAACTTTCAACGTCTAGGTTTCCTATTCATATTAGATACTTGAGAAATTATAGATAAACGTCATAAAAATATATTTTTACATCTTTATTTCTAAAGGCTCTGCAATCACAATTTAAACTACATTTACTACAAAATCATGAATACGCATAAAAGTACCGTTGCACAGTACCAGTTTTTTTGTGATTTAATATGTACATCTTCGTTCACTTTGATTATATTTTAATGAAAATAATCTATTACAATTTCTTCTACAACCATTATAGAATCTCATATTACTTCTAATAATGAAAAAAAAAATAATTAAATATGTTTTGTTCAATCCTGTCATTGAAACTTGTTGTTACTTACTTGCTCGAAACCTTCTGTTTTGTCCACTCAACTCATCCCTATGGCACCGAGATGGGCAATGACAGGTGAGTGGGCGAAAGTTTTTTCGATCACTACTTTCACCCACTCATTTGTCATTACCAAATTGAACCTAACCTAACATTGAATATGTGGACTACAAGGATGGGGGCGCGTACTTACAATAGCAGGATTGAACATATCGCTATACAACATTCGTGAAGAAACAAATTCGCTCACTTATGTGTCTTTGGCAACTCGGCTAACGCTTCGTGTTCAAAACTGACACATGCGTGAACGAAATTCTTAGTTTCTTCACTTGTATTGTAATATACTATTTTCCTTTTACGAATTCATTAAAAAATGAATTTTCATTTCTTAATGTATTAGGGTTACTTTGTTTTGTGTATCTAATTTTCATTCCTGTCGTCATAAGCTTCAATTAAACTAAATGGGATGCATGCTTTTTTTACTTCTCGTAATTTACGTAAAAATCAGTGCTATTAATAATGTTTCAAATTAAATAATAGGTTTGTTCCAAGTGGTCATTTCTGACAAGTTTGTGACAAATTTCAGTGCGTTTGCGAAAAATGTAAACAAGTTAAATTTGAAACATAGACTGGAACGGCGAATGGAATGAAGCGCATGTGCATGCTCATATTTTGTTTTGACAGCTAACCTTAATTATAAGTATAAATAAAGAAATTCATACATTTTTCGCCACAAAAAAAGAAATGTTTCAAAGTTAACTTGTTTACATTTTTCGCAGGCGCACTGAAATTTGTCTCAAACATGTCACAAACTTGTCAGAAATGACCACTTGGAACAAACCTATTATTTAATTTGAAACATTATTAATAGCACTGATTTTTTTGGAACAAACCTAATAATATAATTATGTATGTTCTGGATATAACAAAATTCACCCTAAATCAATTATTTACTGAGATGTCTAAAAAACATGATAGTACTCTAAGTTAACTACCTCTGGTTAATGAATTGATAACAAAATCTAATTCATAAATTGAACGTCCAAATTCTTAAATTTTTATGGTATTATTAGAATGGGGTACATAGCTCGGTGGTAACGCATCGGGCTGTGAATCATAAGATCCTCGGTTCGATCCTCACAGCCGATGGAACGATGGTAACAGATTTTCACGCGTAAAAATATATCAAAATACCGGGATCTGTTTTGAGCAGAGTGCAACACCCAGAAATAGGTAAATAGCGTGATTACGATGATGATGTTATTAGATTTAGAGCTGTAATGGTCGAAAATACTCGTCACACACGATAACAGAGAAGTCTTCGCGAAAATAGTGAAATCGTGTTTAGGGGCCCAAAAATGTGCTTACCGATTTTTTTTACCCGTCACGTACCTAACATACATACATACATACATACATAACATCACGCTATGTGCCACTTAGTGGGGTATCACGAACCCAGATACAAAGTCAACCAACAATCAATCTCCTATAAACATTCCTATCCTGACACACCACTTTCGCCTCGTCCACATTCATAGGGCGATTCATACATGCTCGTTTATCTTCACACTCGGAATCATTCGTTCATACCCACCCAGTTATTCCTCGGGCGCCCACGCAATCGTTCACCTTCAATCTCACCCACATATATTAGTTTCACCAACCTTTCATTCGACATTCGCTCAACATGTCCAAACCACCTCAGTTGACTCACTCCCACTTTCTTAACAACATTCTTCTCAATCTCACACTCATCATACACCAATGTATTCCGTATACGATCACGTCTTGTATACCCACATACTCCTCTCAAATATCTCATTTCTACAGAAGTTATACATATACATTCGTACATTGATATAATTTTTATGTATGTGTCCTGAGGTTACGTTTAAACTTTCGGTTACTTAATTTGTGGTTCTAACAGTGCCTAAAATGTAAAATCTTAAATTGATCGTTTTTATATTTGCACAATGAGAGTGAAAGTAATTTTCAAGTTGTTAGACAAATTAAATTGAAAAACTTGATTGATGATAAGATTCGATTTCAATAAAATTTAAACGATCCTATGCGATGAGTGACAGGTTTGACACTTTTTACGTTAAAAAATGTAAGCTCTCCACCCGATTTCAGTTTTGTAGTAAACGCTCACACACCACTGACAAATTGAATTTTAACCCGAGACCAGATATATTACTTGCAACTTTTGAGCACCATTAATTTAGTGAATGTGTGTAGAAATAGTAAAGTGACATGTTCGCTAATAATATAATGACTTATAACGTATCCAAGTAATATTTCATTTGTAGTCCCTGCCAACCTACTAATTCATATCTGTGACTAATTTTAGCATAATTTATTATTCTATTTTCGCGCAATATGAATCAATTATGTTATTTTCAAAATAATTCTGACACGTTCTTGCAAAAGTTTTGACGTTAAGGAACAGTTTGTATTTTTAATTTAAAGGCAGAATTTGAAGCTAAGGATATAGTTATCTTTGTTGTTTCCTTTCATCGTTTCATCTATGATTGAATTTGACATAAATGGTTTTTGCGTTTATTACTAGTTAAATACAACAAACGATATTCAAAGATTTCATCCTAAATAAAATAATAATTGTGCGTTGTTCTTGAAAAACCCACAGTCTCATGTTGTGTTGTGTTTTTTATACATATTTTTCTATTGATATAATTTTATAATTCTGTTATGTTCTTTATAGATGCGACTAAGTTAATGTTTTTTTCCGCCTACCACTATAGTAAGTATGATATTATTACCTTGGTAACAGGGTTGTAAGTTTGATTTTGCAATCACCGGGTGGTAATTTTTTTTATTGCGACGCTAGGGGCGTTATTAAAATTGTAATTACGAGCCCAGAATCATATTATTTGGCCCTGTTAAAGTCATTAAAAGAAAATTTGTTTAATTCGCCTTATTTATATCTTAAATTCTATAATTTTTACATTGCGCACATACATATATGTAATAGAGGTATTGTTTATGTTACGAATTTATTAGATTTTGAGAACAATTCATCAACAGTAAGTGGTTGATTATTTCAAGGCCTATCAGGGTTTTTGGGCTTATCTTAATAAATAAATGAGATAGAGAAAATTTCATTGGAATCAAAAAGATGTAGAATAATATTACTTACAATTTTTATTTGAAACAATTTTTATTTACAACAATAATAATAACACACAACACCTTGGTAACTACTTCGATTGACATTTTAATTTAAAAATTTAAAGCATATGTCACTGTCAAATAATATTTTTCATTTATTAAGAAGTGTTGGATAAAACGTTATACTTCACACGTGGACAAAATGGAATTACCCACTCGATAAAATTAAATTTCTCTCGTGGGTAATTCCTTACTTTGCCCACTTGTAAAGTAAATAACTATATTTAAGATTGACAGTTAAGTAACCATGTCAACAAAAGCAACAGAGTAAAATAGGTTCCTATGATTTTCGAAATAAAATTGATAATGAATTAAATTATAATTATTTTTAAATAGAAAACTGACTTGGTAGGCGGAAAAATATTATATGAATCGCGTGTCGTAAGTGTTTTCATGGTCACGTGTATTTTGTAGCTCTCGGCTGCACCTCGGGCCACAAACTATACTCTCGACCACAAAACTTCACTTACGATCCTTGATACATAAATAACTATTAACAGTTGTATTTATAGCTCTTCAAGATGAAAATTTACTTTTTAATGACAACAATATTTTTTTTCTTTCTAATCCCATCACTTGGGAAAAGGATAAAAGATTCACAAGTAAAAGTAAAATTTTTACTGTTTTGTTTCATTTAAAACCGGCTCAATAGTTTTTGAAAACTATTATATTAATAATCTCACTTTATGTTTAACTTCATAGTTAATGTCGGTAACATTTGTAACTCTCATTTCAATGATTGATTGAAGTTTGAATTTGACAGTACAAAAAAATGAATTTGTTTACTACCTACTACACTACAACCTGTAAACATTATGTACTACAAAAGAAAATCGTAGTTTTAGTTCTCCAGTCAGGATAATGAACTTGAGTTTTACCGCCGTTCCGTGAACATGAAAGTAAAGAGATGTTTATTGCACAGAACACAATTCAATTTAATTTGAAATATACAACTTTGATGCATGTATCCATACCATAATAAATAAACGCAAAATAAAGAACCTCAAAGCAAAATAAATGTAAATAGCTCCGTGGTAACGCAGCGGATTGTGGATCATAAGATCCTCAGTTCAAAACCCATAGTCGACGGTTGCAGTTTTAACTTTACGCCTGTGAGGGCATAACTTGAAGAGACTTGCGCAAGCAGAGTGCCACATTTAGCTTCAAAGAAAGTAAAAGGCCAAAAACAATTACAGAATATGTTCCTGTTGACATGAATGGAAGTTACTATGTCTCTATAACAATACACCTCTTCCGTAATATTGCTAAACATGTTAATAAAGTAGTAGAGAGCATTGTGAATTGTCTCACTAAGTTCATTCCTGTCAAACATGTAATCAATGTGATATTCATTAGAAAGTTTGCACCGTAGTACGTAGTACACGTCTCCTATGTATATTACACGTAGACCGTGGAGTTTGTAGTGATATGAATCTGAAAACGTTAAGTGCGCGACAAGTTATTGTGAAACAAGATCAATTAAATGATAGTGCAAATGTGTTATTATTTCGGCTGTAGTTAACACTTACTACGCTTCCGAACTTTGTACGTAATTGCTAACTGCGACTTTCAACTAGAGAATTGATAACTTTATACTTGACTATTGAAGACAGCTGTTAACAGAAATGTCCTTTACAAATGTTTCAATCTGGAATTGTCTCATTCGCGAGAATATACTAATTAGTGTAAAGATTCTGAAACAATCTTAACCTACATTCTCACGAACACTTCTTAGCTATCTTCGGGAAGAAATGGATATATAAAATAAGTTCATATTTGTGCCGCACAGTCGAACAAAAAATCTGATGTCACCATATGACTTTTTTATACATACCAATTTAAATTTAATATTTAATAATTATATAAATGTTTCATTTCTTTAGCCTCATATGAAACATCATTATTCAAAAAAATGAGAATATCATAGAACGTAATCTGCTGTGATAATATATTTTTACACTTCAATTTAACACCAAACTCCATAGATCACTCAAAATTAATTATTGATTCCCTCCTGTTGGATCTATAATTCGACAGCAAACTTAACGAGATTTAATTAACTATTGTAAAAGACAGTTGCTGTTAGTTATAAAATTATTTTTTTACATTTTAGTTAAAATTTTCTTTCTGAGACATTTAGACATACTCGATAGTATTCAACTGGCACAAAAATCTATTGAATCCATTTCAACCATTTCCTCATGATGTCTGTGCGTATGTGAATATATGGACGAATGAATGTGTCCCCGTATGTGCAATAATTGAATAAGAAAATAACGATTTGAGTAGATTATTGTTTTTCGCTGGGAGCGTGATGACAACGACATTTATCGACCGCATTTTTTTTATGCTCTTGAAATGAAAAACTAAAATTTATCATTGATCATTGATCATTATTAATAAGTAAAATTTGCTGTAATTGTCTTGTGTGCACACCTAGTTCGTAATAGTGTCGTTTTTTGTGAAACACCATATAATACGTATCTTGAAATTATGTAGTGCAAATAAAAATTCAAAGAATTCTTTGAAATGTACCTAGTCTCATATTTAACTTAAAAAAAATTTCAGAATTTTCCGTATTTCTAACTAAACAAATATATTTTTCCACACAAGCGAATTTTATCCGGATCGTGAAGTAATTCGATACTGGATGCATATAGTAATTTCTTAATTTGAATCGCATATTGACTGAAACAAATGAGAAATGATAAAAGTTTAATAATTAAAAGTAATGTTACAACGTCTACCACTTAACATTTTGAAGTTATATGTTATTAATCTGTTAGTTTATAAAGCATTAGCATTAGAGATCTCCTAAACCCCTGATTTCCTGAATGTGTTTGCAATAAATATAAAGAATATTGGCAGTAAGTGGGATATAGACAACATTATCGCACGCATGTGGAAGTTGCACAACGAGGCCCCAGGCCGAGTTTGCGTATAACATAAACGCGATACTCATGTAGTATCCCACATCGTACAAAAATATATTTACAATCGGTCGCAATTTTGTAAAATAGGTAAATTAATTGGTATGTTTTATTGAAATAAAGGTTTAATTAATTTCAATCAAACTACAGAAACCAAATAAACAGTATGGTGTAAGTTATTAACTGTTTGAAAATAATGGGATATGTAGGACATATCGCACGATCTTACATAAACAATATTATGTGAAGTTTTCTTGTATCTTGTTAATTACTTTATCGTGTATCGAATCTTTCAAAATTATTATAGTGGAAAAAAAATTGCAGACAATTTATTTGAAAATAAATCAAATCATTGCATTGTTCAAATTAGAATTTTTAGAATAGTTTAAAAACGTTGGACAAATTAATATAAACTTAATAATCTTTATTAATTTAGTAGTATCTGAATGAAAAACGACGAAAAATATGGCAATACTCATTCATAATAAGTATTTCAGATAAAATAAATTTAATTGGTCTATAACGGCAATAATCCCCGTCTAAAAACCACAACTCGTGCTTATCAACTGTAATAATAGAACAAAACATTGTACCCTTTAATTTATACCGTTTCCGTTCCGTTTATACGACACAAACCCGCAACAGAACTACCGCTGCAGCCCCACGCAATGTACGCGACTCGCGTTTGAATCGCGCGCGCTTGCAACACCAGCGCCAGTGACAGCAACGACTACAGCCGGAACTACTGGACTGTAATAGCGCAGGACATTCATCATTCCATGTCCACACATCCGGAATGTCAGGTTGTGAATGTGAATGTACTGGTGAGGTATGTGTTGTTTTGCTGAATTGCAGGCACGGTGCACTGTGGTCAAAGGTGATTGTGGCTTGGCTACTTTGTTCATAATTTTATTGGAGTTAATATTTCACACACGTTTATGGTTGTAATTAAAATAGTATATAGGTTTTTTTCAACGAGTACTTATGAATAATTTAGTCTGTACATAAACTATAATACTCATGCCAGCATATCTGTTAAAATAAACTTAACAGTGCAGTAGATTGTTCATCACATAATATAAATACACAAGAGGGTAAAAAAGGAAAACCATAAGTGACAATAATTTAATAGTGAAATACAGTTTTTCTACTATCACTACTAAAAATTAAAATTTCTCCACGCTAAACAATGCTTGAAAATTCTATATTCTGCACAGTCGTGTGGAATAGCGTGAGCAATTATTATTATAAACTTTGATACCTACCAACTGATTACGTTTAAATATAGTATCTGAAGTATCTGGTATAGAACATTGTCATGCTTTCGGATTATTGGAAAACTAACAAGCCAACAACGTGTCTCATTATAAAAATGCTGCAGTAGACAGACAGTGGCAGCTCTAATACCACTGCACCAATATAGCCTTGTCAATTCATCAAATCATTAATTATAATGATAGGGCGACTGTGAATGAAAATATCGCGCCCTTAATAATCACCAGACGAGTGCTTGACAACCTGGACGCCGCGATAACATCACATTGCCACTAATTACCTACCGCTGAATATTATTAACGGGGAATTCACCCCACGTTAACTGAATTATTTACTTTTAACGTTATAAGGGTGTTTTAATTAGTTCCTTATTAATTTGATAAGAATATTTTATTGTAATTGTAGAAGAGCCGCTGGGAAAATTATTATTTTATGTCCATGAATTATTGTCTCAAAGTTTGTTTCATATATTCTGCATTATCTGCCATCGTCTCTTGTCCAGTAATTATTTCTTATTTCTTCGTTGCCTATTCTAAATCTTTCAATTATTTTTTTTTATCATACATAGTATATAAACATAATAATTTGTTCCTGTTTCTTCTATCGCGGAATATAGGGCCGGAAATCCACCGGTTTCAATGACCGAATGTTTTACTTGCGCCGGTTTATAGTGACCTCCGAATCACTCAGACCCATCTGTGGCCGTTTAGTAGAGCTACGAAGTATAATTATTTTTATAATTTGAGAAGGATCATGCGGGACGCGAACCCCGACCGTCAGATTACAGATTGTAAACATAAGCGCTCTCACTCAATTAATTCGGAATACTAGTAATTAATATTTGTAATATATGAATCGAGTCTAGGTTCTAGATGCTTAAACAATGTACATACAAGCATAGGTGCACGTGGCTGTCACAGTCTCTACGTCTACACAGCGTATACAATATTCGTCTCATTGTTATTACAGTGCTAACAATGCAATGCTATTATTGTTGCGCGTATAATAATACAATGTTCAGCCGCAGACTATGTTGCAAATACGAGTCAACTCTAACGACTGTATTCACAGATTCATACAAACTTTTTATACTTAGGTATTACAAGCTCATTGTTGCAAATGTTTGTCCTAGTTCTAGTTTGTTGATAGAGTAATTTCAGTAGGTTATATTTAGAAAATAGCCATGATTTTTAATAATATTTTCATAATAATCATTTTTAAGTATGTATTGACTAATATTATAATCTCGCTGCCACCATTAAATTCGATTATAACGAGATGGCCTACAAATACATATTTTTTTATTTTACGCAAATATTATACATTATATGAGCAATCGAATTCAAATTAATTTAATGAATATTGCTCTTATTAATATAGATAATTGTAAATAGTAATAGAAGAGTTGTTTCTCGACTGGATGTTAAATAAAACGCAATTTTTGGAGAAGCAGTCAATTTAATAAAATCCAATAATTCACAACGTTCCGACTGCAATTCAGTCTTCATCAATTATCACCCTGATTAAAATTGAATTGCAGACGAAACGTTGGTGAATTATTGG
The DNA here is from genome assembly GCA_963942605.1 of Poecilus cupreus. Taxonomy (NCBI): domain Eukaryota; kingdom Metazoa; phylum Arthropoda; class Insecta; order Coleoptera; family Carabidae; genus Poecilus; species Poecilus cupreus. The sequence goes on from OZ012718.1 coordinate 24,988,925, forward strand.
ATTTTATTAAATTGACTGCTTCTCCAAAAATTGCATTTTATAAATAGTAATACTTATTCCTACATCTTGTGATATTCCTCTTAAAGATTGGCTATTTGATTTACGGGTTTTCTTATAATATATATCAACTGTTTTTAAAATAATGTGATATGTAACCATATTTTGAGTTTTTATGTAATTTTAATTAAAGAAATAAAATACTTGTAATTTTTTAATGGATTAATTATTTATAGTTTACAAGTAAATGAATATTAAAAATTAGGAGAAGAGATACATGACGTAGTTTTGGTAGGGAAAAGATGGACATATTTGCAAAGGAAAAGGATACAAATATCGTCTATTGTAATTTATACATTGAATATTTAGAAGTAGGTAAGTAATATACTTGTAAAACATACTTAGGTTATATCACCCGATATCTGACTAACGTTAGTTTCAATGGGGAATACATGTAATCGTGTCCAATTGGTTTTAGATTAAATAGGGTTTAATTGAAATTTGAAAGTTAAGTGAGGGATATAATATGTAGGTACTCGTGTCTATTTGGTTTTAGATAAAATAGTGGTTAATCGAAATAAAACACACATGCTAATTAAGTCACCGTTTCGTCTTCATTGCCATCTTGTTATCATATAGGTAAATATGAAAATTTAACAACTAAATTGACAATGTTGATACGTACCATTAACTAGATTCGTAAATTATACATTAATTTATAAACAGAAGTACGTAGTTCAATATACATTTATTAAAAAGTACTTGAAGAATTCGAAAAACAATTAGTATACAAAATCGCATTTCTTAGTTTGAGGACAGTTGAACGAATCATGTTAATTGTAGGCAATTAATAAAAATTCTGATTAACCACTATTTCATTGTTAATTTAAATCCTCAATTTATATGTTTTATAAATTAGACGTTACGTCAATGGCGTGACTTGAAATAAATTTGATTTCAAATTGAAAATATTAAAGAGTTACAAAAATTAGGTATATGTGGTTTTCATTTTTATTATGGGATGTCGTTATAATTAAACGAATATATTTATTTTATAATTTGATTCTTTAAATTCGACTAGGATCCCGGATCCCACTGAAAAAAAAAACAAAGAAAGTTACTTGCCAATTTATTATTAAAATCATCCTATGAAAAATAATTAAATCAGCGGATATATTGTTTATGCACACATAATTTATTAAATAATAAAACTGGTGTTACCAACAAATTTTATTACTCTGGACAGTTATTACATATTCCTGTTCCTATAAGACGTATTTGTTCCCTGTAAATAATGTTTGAATAATGATCTCGATACCTACTACGATTTATTGCAAAATATTTACTTTTGTTTTAATCGATTTCTGTGTTTGTGTAAATTATGATTTTTTTCTCTGTGTACAAAGTTTTCTTGTAATTTTATGCATGTAATCTTCACTGTATAATTGGGACTTTTATTTGAATTATTAATTCGTAAATAAATAAACATAGTTGAATTAGCCAGGTGACTACATTAATATTTTGATTCATCATTTTGTGGATATTCCAAATCACGTACGTAACCGCCAATAAATAATTTTGAATAACATTCTCATTCTATAAACTGATTGATTTAATTTTCCAAGTATTGAATTGACTCTAGTCAAATCTAACCTAGTTTGCATTAATTCCCAGGCCCGGTGTGCTGTGTAACGCCGTCCATGTTGGTCGTAGCGGTGTTGTAACGGCCGCTTCAAAACGCATTCAGATTAGATCATGTTCGGCTTGATTTTCTCTTGTTTGAAGTATGGAAATTCAGCGCGGCCATCAATCATGGCAGCCCGTGTCAAAGCCGGAATGAAAACTCGCGGATGTCGTGTCGCGACATAGCGCTCCCTGTACCTCCGCCCCGCATGGGACGACCATGACTGAAATCACTTCGACCATTCCTAGTTTGACCGTTAAAATTTGTTCACACTTCCGAAAGATCTCATTTCTATAGAGTGAATTCACCTCACTTTATAAGTAGAGGAAAGTAACCAAATATGGAATAGGATCTTAATATGGAATACCGGCGTTTAACATTGAACAAATCAAAGACGTTTTTCATAATTAGTCATACATTTTCGTTAAATTACTAACAGTCTTATGTTTGAAAAAGTATTTAATAGTATAATAATTGTCTAAGTAACAATAAGAGAAAGGGCGGTATTCTATATTAAGATCCTATTCCATTTTTTATTACTATCCTCTAATAATAATACAAATAAAATATTTTCTTGGAACAAAAATTTTACTCTTAAATGAAGAGAAAAATTGATTTGAATAAGTGCCAATCCGATTTCATTTTCATTGAAACTTCAGTAGCTTATAATAATAATATTCTTGTATATAGGTTGAAGAGGAGCTGTTTTATTTCAAAACGACATTAAAATGTTTAAAATTGTTTAAAATTAAACGACTTCTTTTTCATTATTTACAAAATTTTAAATAGGTATATTCATTTTCTTTCAAAGCAGAAAAAAGAAGATAAATAAAAATATTCAATATAATTTTTTTTTAATTGAACCAAATCATTTTGTAAGAAATAATTTTTTTTTCAACGAATGCATACTAAATTAAAACTGAAAACTTTCTTGAAAAAAGAAGTTATTTTTATAAGTGTATTGATATTAAAAGTGTGATTTTTTTACAGCTACACTTCATAAAATGTCATTTTTTACAACAACCTATCAATAAACTCATTTATCAAAAAAAATACAATAGCGTGACATGATTTTTAAAATAAGTGTAATGCATAAATTATATATTTAATACAATAAATACTACTTTATTTAAAATTAATATAATTCATATTTAAAATCAATAGATTTACAACGCTTTAACTGATTGAATATATAATGTGCTTATTGTAAATAATGTAATGATTCGCTTTGAGCGCAACCTACGACATTTCGTAATTAAAAGTTTTGAAGTAATCTTCTGCTTATATTTTGATGATATCTTCTTGAGTAGTGAATTCATTATATAGGACTTTTTTTTTTTATTATTACAAAAACATATTTTAAGGAGAAATAATTCTGAATATATTGACAAAAAAAAATAAACAACTCCAGGGTAATATATTGGAACCCATGACTCATGATATCTTCAATTTGTTTTTTAAATATTATTTCTGGAATTCATTACAGTAAGTGGAGTATATCTAAAGTGTACTACTTTATTAGTACTAGATACAGGTACTATTCTAAATTAATTTAAATAATATATGTATACCGCTTGTCTACTTTTTTATAGGATATATTAAATACAATATTATATTATTCATTTGACATTAGACAATAATTCATTCCAGAACAAAAGAGTAAATAAAGTAAGTAAAATAAAATCGTATTGTTTCATTTCACGTTTATCTCACGGCAGAAATGTACTATTTTAATAAATATAGGTTCGTTTGTATAGTTTTTGTTCCTGAATATTTTATATATGTACTCTTTTGTTCTAAAATTCATAGATAATGAACTATCGTCTAACGAATGTTTTATCACTATTAAAATTTATATTAATTATAATAAATATATGTTCTGCGCTATACGTGCCCATATTTGGTGTGGCATACTGTTTGTATAGATTCGTAAAGTACGTGTACTAATCGTCAAGGTACAACCGTCAAAGATTTTACTTGTGTCAAGTAAATGATTAATTGTAGAATTTTTTTTGTTATTTACATAATATCATATTTAAAGTAACTGCCCAGGTTTACAAAAATTTACACTTAAGATACAATGTAATTAATATTGCAAATTAAAAAAAAAAAACTGTTAGTTGCAATGCTAGTTAAACATTCGGTCAATGAAACCGGTGCAATTCCGGCCGTATGTTCCGCTATAGGTGGAACAGGAACAAATTTAATTGTTTTTATAATCAGTATGTGTATAAAAACGTATATTATCTATAACACTCAATTTTATAATAAGATACTGAGCCGTATTATTACTTATAGATAGGAAAACATATGTACAAATGTTTGATTATTAACTTAGGAGTATATGGTTGAACATTTTGTTAACTTGTTTGACGATAAAAATTATTTTTAATATTTATTCTTACAAATATTGTATGCAAAATAAAGTGATTAAAACTAATTTAAATTATCATATATATAGTTTTACGTCCCGCACATATATGTAAGGGAGGTATTGTGACGAGTCAAAATTTTCGGTAGTAAGTTTTCAACGGATAAGCACGGTTTGGGGGTTTCACGATGACGTCTGTCTGCGCGTGTGTGTGTGTGTGTGTGTGTGTGTGTGTGTGTGTGTGTGTGTGTGTGTGTGTGTGTGTGTGTGTGTGTGTGTGTGTGTGTAAAGAACGGGCGTTTCTTGATAGTGGTGGTTCGTGTTTCTGTATTGTTTGATAAGAAATATACGGCGGGAGGTATTGTGGTGCCCACAACAGCTTTTTTTTCATAGTTTTTTTTTTGCAAGTAATAGGGTGTTATTTCAGATACCCAATCAAATATTGATTATAAAAAAAAACTGTTGTGGGGTGGGCATCACAATACCTCCCGCCATAGATTTCTTATCACACAATGCAGGAACACGGACCACCATGAAGAAACGCTCCATTAGTTTTCAGTTACGACACATTTAAAAATATTACATTTTTCAAGCGTTGTTTTGTTTTTCAAAAAGCATAGGTTAGCACAGGGGTGGGCAAATGTGAAAATCTGTTTATTTTTCTGAAAGTACTATTTTCGAGCCTAAAATGCGGACTAATCACGAAAACGTGTAAACATTCTGTACCTTAGAAACGTAGTCAATGAAACTTACTTAAACGTTCTTTTACCTTAAGAACGAGAGAAACGCACTACTAGATGTATATAGAAAAACAGATTTAATTTTTAAATTTAAAATTAATTTTTATTATCAATGGTTTCAGAAAACAATTAATACATAACTCGTCAGTAAAATGTCTGCACTTGACTCGGAGCCGTAAAATACTTATGTAAATAACTATTTTTAACGTGATGTAATTCGTAAATGAAGCTAATATTTGTAACATTATTCCATAACAAAAATTATTATTAAACCATAATTTACTGAGATATTTCAATATAACTAGATCGGGAAAAACTAATCAGCTCTTCCCGGGAGGATACAAATATAATATATAAAATATCAGAATTTTCACTTCAGTAGTTTATTAAATAGAAACCGTAACTTCAGAGATCCATACAGACAGACAGACAGACACACACACACACACACACACACACACACACACACACACACACACACACACACACATCATCGCAAAACTATAAAAATCATATTCTAGGGACTCTATAACGTGCTTATCCATTGAAAACTCACAAACGAATTCTCTCCCTTAGAGGTATGTGTCAGGAGGAAAAAATCAGTCTTACTTAAAATGGAAGATTTACTGCAGTCTTTGGATAAAAGATAATAGTCTAGATATAATGGTAAACCGTATATTAAAAGAAAAAATTCTGGTATTTTCAATTCCACTATTTTAATTAATGCCAGGAAATTCATTATTAAAACCCATGAAAATAAACTCTCCTCATCGAATTCTAAGCGTCCCCTTAAATTAAACTATATTAACAAGGCTTCAAATTTCCGTGAAATTTTTTTTGCTGGCGAAAGTGAAACCATTTTTATTAGGGGCCAAAATGGGACAGATTGAAGTGGATGGACATCCCCAATGTACCCGTTTGTTATATGTGAGGCCAGCGATATTTATATTATGTGAATAAATCAAACACAGGAATTTAAATTCATAGAAAACGCTACGTTGTGTCTGTGTTGTGTTGTACACCTGGACAACAGGGTTTATTACGACTGTAGTTGTTGGCGTGTGTCCGGTTCATTTTTATTTTATTAGTTTTTTATTTGGTTTGATGGTTCTTTGTGGTGTAACAATTCAACAATCGAATAATAATGCAGTAAATAGAAGACTGAAATCTCAAATGTCAACCAACTTTTTTGTTGAGGGTTGCAATGGGCAATAATAATTTATGTTTATGCAAATTCGATAAAACAACTGAATTAAAATTATAGCCCAACTCATTCAGGTCAATAAATTGAAGATCAGATTTATTTTTGAACAGTGATTCAAAAATTTGTATGCCACTCAGTATAAACCTGAAAAATTACGCTTTCGGAAACTATGCCTTTAATGTTTATTACTTACAAAACAAAATTACATAGGTACACCTGAAATAAGGGAGTATATGAATCATGAAAAAAAAAATGATGACGAGATTTTCTTTAAATACACATTCCCTGAAATCTTTTGACTATTATATGGGGTAAATAGCTCCGTGGTAACGTGTCAGACTGTGGATCGTGAGATCTTCAGTTCGAATACCACAGGTGACAGTTGCCAATTTAAATTTACCCTTGTGCTTCCTCCTCCACTAACATCTTTAGGGGCTATGACTTGACGGCTAGTAACCGCATTTCATACGTAAAAATATATCACTTGTCAAGATCTGCGTAAGCAGAGTGCCACACCCATAATATGTAAAAGGCGTGATGATATATTTATTTATTTATATGTGTGTATATGAACACCTAGACATTATCAAGGAAATAAGGAATAAAAAAAGTTAATAGTTATAAGTTTCATGGAAATGTGCAGAATTAAGTTGATTTTGGTCACAATTTAAAAAACGGTGAATGATTAATGGACACAGAATCAACAAATCTAATTAATATTAAATATAGAATAAGCTACGAAAATGAGATTCAAGTAAAAGAAGTAAGCAATCACATTTGAGAATATATATTTCATTAGTTGTTAAGATAAAAACTAAATGAAACATCTATAGAAAAACTGATTAAGCAGAAGACACATGTAACACAAATTGCTATTTTTTTTTTTTTTTTTTGGAAATGGTAAGCGGACTGCTATGCTTATATGTTGCTTAATGAGTGAATGATTGTAAATTTATGTGAATAACATAAACGACCATGCTTCTTCAGTGCAATTCGAACCCACGACGTCTTGCGTGTTTTATTTATTTATTATTAAATCAGTCCAACAGGACACAAGGTCCCAATTACAAGATGATTATCCAACCTAAATACAATACAAAAAAACAAACAGTAGATAATTGGGATCAGACATGTAGCGATATGCCATCTAGCGGATTATTTTCGAACACAAAGTTGGATGAAGATTCCGTTAGAAATACATTACGTCAAATGGGAATAACGATTTTTGAGATAAAAAATGACCCAAATTGTAGCTAAACACCGCGAAAAATCGAAAAATAAAGTGTACTGTACGGTAAAAGGGTGTAATAATGAGTCCCGTAAAAATCTGGACGTTACAGTCCATTATTTTCCGAAGCTGGACAAACGTTTTATTTATAAAGTGCGAAAAAAACCTTTAAAAAAACTAACAAAAGTAAACAAAATGAATGTGGTTCACAATAAATAATATGCTCTGAATATTTTGTACCAGACGTTTATGGATATCTAAGTAAGTAAAATTTTAGGTTATAATACAAATTTGCTGCGAAATCTTTTCACTTTGTATTTAACTAAGTTCATAAATTAAATCTGTATTCAAAGTTAATGTTATTTATATTTATTTATTTTTAGTTTTTTTAATATTTTATACACGAACAGTACTAATGTCACATTCGAATCTTCACCCTAATTGACGCCATATTGGATAGGCCACGCCCCCATGCCTGATCCCAATAAATTGAATTTTATTTATATAAATCATTGACTAATAAAACAAAATTCAATCCCAATTAATAAACAGAGAGAACTTGATACAAATCAGAAAAATGCAAAGTTACGTAGCGTCTGAAGTTATGTAAGGAATCGGCGAAAACATGAATGTCATTAGGTAATATTTTTTTAAATAAAGCATAAATGTCTGAGAGATGGTTTAATTTCCTAATTTGTCCGTGCTTTAATGCAATTGAAAGTTATTTTATTCTTAGAGCTAATACAAGGAATACTATATGGTAATTGTCTAAAAATACAGAAATCATTTATAATATTGTTTACCAATTTATAAAGAAATAGACAAGACTGAATTTTCCTACAACCCAAAGAGAACATATTAGTTTTCAACAAAAACACCCAAAAACAGAGCTCGTATGGTTTACGTCTACTCGTATAAAACTGCATGTAATTGTAACATACATGTGTTACGTATTCACAAAGAAAATTCATTTATCACCAAAAAATCATATCACACAAAACACAAAAGATTTCTAAAATTCAATATCAAAAGTTTTTCATCGCGGTATAGTTCCACAGCCGTGACAAATACCAACTAATATCCAGCCAACATCACACGACTCTTAGATTTTTTACTAGGAGGCAAAAAACGCTAATATATTAATCGGAAATCAAACGACGGCGACGCTGCGCTGATTTATGACTCCGATAAAAACAGCGTCGGTCAGTGGCGTGCAGTGGCGTGCGGCTGTGGGAGGGCGGAGCGCAGGGAAAAGGGGCAGCGCATCGAAATTCAAGTGTGAAATTGAGTTTGATTTAGCGGCAGAAGCGGAGCGCTGGACGTGCTGAGGAGAGTAGAGACTTGGCGTTGGTTGTAATTGGAATTGCTTTGCGGGATTAATGACGGCATTGTTTAGTTTCCTTTTTTCTTAAATTAATTTAAATGTTACGCTAAACTTGAAGTACTTATAACTGTGACACTAAATTAAGGTTCGTGGTGCGTTGACGTTTAAATTTACAAATATTACGAAAATATAATAATCTTTATCCACAACTGTCAAATAATATACCCATAATTCAACCGTTGTTTATTAATTAATGACATTTATTACTGTTGCTAATGAAATAATATTGACAGTTCAATGAATTAATATTATTCATTCGTTATGTCAAATTTAAATCTTGCCTGTCAAAAGAGTAAAATCAAACTAACTTTCAAGTAATTTTATCCACATAAAAAACCAAAGACGCTAAAATTCTCATTTTTCATATCTTTATTTCCTTTTTAAGCTTAAACTGTAGCTGAATAATTGGTTTTAAGATTTTCTGCTAAATATCAAATCACAGCAAATTTTTGTTACAGCAGTACGTAGCCTAGTGATGGTTGCTACAATTTGTCTATGTTGATATACAAACAGTTTTTTCTATTTGTCAAAGCAAAAATTCTACTTGTTTTATAATTTCAAAACAAATATTTGACGAAATGTTGCGGATAAAGTATAGTATTCTACTCACATGTAATGGCTATTACTCATTCAAATGATTTAGATCACTCGCCTTCGCTCGTGATGTAAACTTCATTCTCATGAGTAATAGCATACATTACATGCTCATTGAATAATATACTATTATCCAACACCGACTCATAATATGGCTGTAACCCGTAACTATGGTTATTTGAAATAAATAATGTCCAACTTTCTTCACGCAGTGAGAGAATAATTACTCATTAAATTCACTAAATTCTTTGATATAAGTGTCTCTGGACTTGTTCGGTATTAAATCCAGATATGCTTCGTGTGCTTCTAATCAGACATTTAGAGGTATTTCCACATTTTCATCTATTTTTATTACCTTTTTTCGTGTTTTCAATTTACAATGTCATCACAAACAACCATTCCATGGCTACTTAGTAATTTATATATTTTGAAATTGTAATTGCGATGTACTACTTCACCTCAGATTTGGATGAAACTTGGTGAATTTATCACATTCTGCGTAAAACTAAAGGAACAAATACTGACAAGTGAACTCGAACTCTAATGACCTTGAAAACACCAATCGTTAGGATATACTTTGTAATGTACGATGTACTATTTCACCTTAAGAAAAATATTAACATGTCGCGGTCGGACTAGGAAGACCTTGAAAACACAGTTTAATGGGCCACTTTTTCGTTCAACGCGGAACGTGTAAGCGAGTTTATTAGAAACAAGTACTAGGTTTCGAAATTATTGTACGTGAATTGTGTAGGTTTAGGGTTTATTTATGAAATGTGCGAATACCATAAAAACAAAATTTGTACATCATTATTTTAGTATCACTAAAAAAACGTTCCTATTTTTAATAACGGTCTAAGTAATAAGTTAAAATATATTGCTTTATCATCAGAAAATACTGAAAAATTTGAACATACTAGAATAAACTAAATTGACGTAGACTTGGTCCAAGAAAGAATATGAGTAAGCGGGTAAGGAGCCAAAGTGGCCTGTAACCTTTAAAGAACATAATTTCCAGCATTAAACATTATTTATATTATATTTGTAAACATATTTATATCTTTAAATCTACATAATATAAAATTAAAGTAGACAACATTTGTGTCTATCTATTTCCCTCGAAATGTCTATTATGTCTTGCACGGTTCTCCTAATTTTGGTTTTTGTATTATTTCTCACAAATTATGAATAATTAAATAATAAAATAAATAAATAATTATATCATCGCGCCTTTTACCCATTGTGGGTGTGGCACTCTGCTTACGCAGATCTCGGTAAGTGATATATTTTTATGTATGAAGTGCGATTACCAGCCGTCAAATCATAGCCCCCAAAGATGTTAGTGGAAGGGGAACCACAGAGGTAAATTTAAATTGGCAACTGTCAGCTGTGGGATTCGAACTGAGGATTTCACGATCCACAGTCCGACGCGTTACCACGGAGCTATTTATAATTAATAGATTTAAAAATTTGGACATTAAAACTATCGATCCAAAACCGCATTATAAATTGATGTCTTTGGAAATTAAACTGCGGATTTCATGTATACGAATGTATAATTCATTACCACAAAAAAATTATAACTTATTATTAATATTTTTAAAATAACTTGTGTTGGCTATGGTGTTTAAATACGGATTTTCATTTCTCTAATGCGATGCATTTTAATGAAGCTATTTTACAATGATATCAGAATAATCTTTAGATATAAATGTAATAACCGGAAAATCACTATTTCCGCGACCTTGTCAATGCATTAAGCACAGGTATTTTTTATTGTAATTCCCGTTGAAATTGATATCCATCGACAGTAATTCGGAAATTGGTGATTTGTGCGGATAAATATATCGTTTCATTACATGAAGTGATTACATGTAATTGTCATTGTCGAGTGAAACAACATGACAAGTAAATCGACGCGACAGCTACACTGCAAGTAATGCTAGTATTGTTCCGATGACGCGGATTGATTTCATGGATTGAATTATTGCTGCCACTATTATTTATTAACCTTCATATATCATTCATTTTTATATGCGTTCAACTCGTACAACTGTAACTGCAAATGAATGCAATAAAAATGCCTACCGATGAAATGCAAAACAATAAAAAAGCAACTACCACATGTATTTCTTATACACAGCGCATATATTTGATCTTGAATACCAGATAAAGTGAGGTCATCCTACATAGTAACAAATTAGTAATTTACATTAAAACTTTAACTCAATACTTACTTTATAATATTTATTTATTTCTTTCTACGACTATTGAATAAAACATTCTTTTCTTGCGGGTTTCTTACCCGCTATCACCTTTTAAATGGGTCAAAACTAAAACATTAACGTACTTGGAAGAATTTAAGAGATTAAGATCATTCATTTAAATTCAAATTAATGATGCGTACAGCATCTTTATGCGTAATATTGAAGTAAATATTCAGAATAATCCTTCTAAATTATAGAAATATGTTCACTTAAAACAAAATTCCACTCGAATTACAGGTAAACTCCATGACATTTCTGAATATGATACACCTCAAGATATATAAGCAAGCAATGGAAAAGCTTCGCTTATGATTGTTGGGTAGAAACATAAAGAAAAGAAGAGAAAAAGCACGAAAAGAACAAATGGGAAGTAAAAGGGGCAAAATTTTATGAAAGTAACGGACACTCAACGACCGATATACAAAGACAAGGATGTCCGAATATGGTGGAAGAAATTATACGGAGAGATCTAGAGATACAAACTCAGTTAACAAGAGAAAAGATACAAAAATCAACTTGTAATCCCGGATATAAATTCCTGTTGACTACAAACAGACCACTATATATGACAAAAGACAATAAAAATTTGAAAATATTAGCAAGAGTTAGGATAGGCAATGAAGGCAATAGAAATAATTACGGGACAAGAGATGAAGACAGACAATGCAGAATGTGTGGGAGAGACTTTAAGATAATAAATCACTTAAGAAGAAACAGTACAGACGATCTAAGAAATGATAAATCAACACAACAGATACTACATGAAGAAAACCAAGACACCGATTGGATGAAGAGAGTTTACCGAAGCAAGCCAAATATTTGTACTTAGTATTAGTTTTTAATAGAAACATATAAAATACCACTATGATAATGTAATTATAGATATTGTAGAAATTTCAACACCGCAAGGTAACAATTAAAATATTTACTACTGTACAAAAGAAACATGTAGAATGTATGTTTTGTGTAACATACTATTATATGATTTTCTTAGGACTATGTAGTATTCATCTACTTTTTATATCATTTTCTGATTATTCGAGCTTTGATAACTCAATTTTTTTGCGACAAATCATGGTACGAGTTATCGTTCGACTGTATTTATATTCTTGTAGACCCAATGTAGCCCGCATTATGAAAATGTTCAGCAGCTTTAAATAACGTCATCTTTACCCAACTTTATAACTGAGCCTACATTTCATTAAAAACCCCCATCAAACAATATCCAAACATCCGCTGAGCAAGTCGGGCGCGTCGTCCGCTAACTCGTGCTCATTATCTGTGGTGTGCGGAGCGTGGTGCGTGAGCGTGGTCGCAAGTTAAACACCCCCCAGGGGCAGGGCGGCTGTGGCTAACAACGCTACCAGCTTCAACTGAAGGAACCGCGGCCGCGAACCGTGTAACGAGATTCCTTGATAGGAATGCGCGCCGGTGCATAAAATTACATACACGCTTAATTAAAAACTGACAAATCACTTCAAATTTCCAATAGTATAGCAGCGGCGCGATAGCGTGAACGGCGGCCCAGACGGCTCGTTTGTAATCACAGCACTGGAAGGTTCTTGACGGGCAAAAATAAATTATGGGAGGAATGTTCAATGCAGACTAAATTTCACGTGGGGAAACGTTATATTATTAAAATTATTAAGAGGTAAATAGTTTCGTGGTAACGCATCTAGTGCATCTGCGAGACGCGACAAATGTTGTGTTGTCTATGGGTTATCTCCATTTTTGAGACGAGACTAGACGAGATAAAAATTGTCGAGTAAGGGTAAATGTCTCAATTATGATTTTAAATTAATTATATTTATTAGATATTCAGTAGTCATATCCCAAGTGCATGGCAAATACCTGAATTTTTTTTGAGTGCACGAACGTGCACGAGAGAAAATATTCTGATTGTATTTGCCATGCACGAGGGATATATTAGACGAATATTTCTTGAGAAAGATTGCAGTTATTATTTTAAATTATTGAACATATATTTATTTTAATCTGCCACATAAACGTCAGACTTTGATAAATGTCATTTGTCAAATTACGTTAAAAATGAGTCATCAGCGTTTTGAAAGTAATTCTTTTGAAAAATTGAAGTTATTAGCCAAACGCTTTTTCTCTCATAAAAAATAAAAAAAAAAATTTAAAAACTTCATTTGACAGTAAGTCAAAATCACTAGTGCTAAATATGATTGGACAACATTCAGAAATGTCAGAATTCTGATAGGCTTAAATTTTATGAGGGAAATAGTCAAACAAATTTTATTTTAATAACTTATAAATTACATTCAAAATATTACATGGAGATAAAGACGATATTATTTATTTCGTAGAAGTATCACATTAGAACATTTATCTATACTTTAAATCAGTGGTTCTTAACTAGAGTACTTCGGAACACTGGTGTTCCGTGAATTTGTTATAAGTGTTCCGCGAAGCGCCAAAGTGACTAGATTAGCACTGAAAGTTTTAAGGAAATTATCAATAAATATTTCGGTAAATTTTTCGATTTCAGGTAGAGAAAAATTGTAAAAATTAGTGTCAATAAATGTAGAAATATTTCTTCTGCAACAAACTATTTAACTTTTTGATGCAAAATAATTAGAGAAGCCAATAATTGAACACTGTAAAAAGAGCATTGAAAACGCTGGGGTGGGTCCTTAGATTCAACACTTTGTATATAATTTTTTTATGAAGATAGTAAGCGGACTTGCTATATTTGGTCGCATGCCGCTTAGTGAGAGAATAATTGTGAATTTATGTAAACACAAACAACCATGATCTTCAGTGGGATTCGAACCTACGACCTTTGGTGTGCTAGATTGGTAACATAACCGATACGCCACCGAAATCGGTAGATATAATTTTCAATAAATGGTATTTTGATACAGATTTTATTTTTATAAGTAGCGATTTTGTTATTGAATTTTGTTAAATAAAAAGTGTTGGTGTTTGTAAAAGATTATTTGGTGACTGATTGCATGTTTCAGTATATGGCGTGAAACACAAATAAGTGAATGAATTTGTCATCGTATAGATGTAGATGTAGATATGAGCAGAATAAACTCAGTCCTACACTCGATGATGAAACTGACAATAAAATAAAAATTGAATCACACTCGAGTAATAAAAATTGAAAAAGTATTAAGATAACGATTAATTTTATTCAAACTATAACTGTTTTACGGCCAGAGCTACATACAATTATAATTTTCAATTATAGCAATGAAAAATAGGTGTACGAGCCTGCTGTAATTGATTTGAATATTTTAAGAAAGTGTCTGGTAGTGGTAAAGGAGTAAATGAAATAATACATAATTCAACATTTTTGATTTGTACACAGGGTTGGCAAATATCATGATATTTATATAAATATCAAAATATCATAATATCGGATATATATCGGATATATATCTGATATATATCCGATATATATCAGGAATTTCGTTCTTAGGCTATATGCAAAAAAAACATGAAACGTAAAATACCTTTATTTTGGTAAACAACAAAAATAAAACTTTAGTTTAAAATAACAAAAAACAAGACAAAAATTATTATTATTTAAGTAACAAGAAATAACATTTTTCCTAAATATATTATATAAATAGTAAATACCTAAATGAGTAAATACTATTTTAGTTTGACATATGATATAAAATATTCATATTTTTATTTAAGTAACATTTTCCTAAATATTTATATTACATAAATATCAAAATAACTTGTCGTTTGACATGTTTTTAAGTTTCGCACAACCGGGCCAAAGGAATATCATCATCATCATCATTATCTTCACGTAACACGACTTCATCACTTTTTGAGAAGACCCAGTCCAAGCTTTTGGCTTTTTATCGGTATTTTGATTTAAAATATCAAGAATTTTTCACTCTGGGTATTTATTTTGTAAAAAATTAATAAGTGATATATATCATGATATATATCAATCAATAAATATCGGATATGTATCAAGATATATATCATGATATATATCACTTGATATATATCTGCCAACCCTGTTTGTACAGGTCATAAAAGCATCCACAAATATCACAATTTACAGAATACAGTGATATTATATTCGTATGTAAACAAGCATTTCGAAATATATAACGTTATTTGATGTCGATATCAAGTTTATATTTTACAACGATTGAACAAATTTCCTGCAAGCATCATCCACAGATATCATTTATCGATAAACAAGCAGGTAAAGAATATTTGTAAAGTTTAAAGTAGGCAACGATCAGGAAACTGCAGCCAACATCCTCCACGGCGCAGATGCAATCTCATCTACGTTCAACGACGGAAGTTTTATAGGAAGCAGCGTCATTCATCGTTCAACGCTCCTGCAATTCAGAGCACACCACAACATTCTCACTCTCAGTAAAAACTCTAGAACTCGGCCACTTCCACACCGCTATGCCACGTCATCAGCAGTGCTGAGATAATACCAATAATTTTTATACAAACACCATATTACATGTGAAATGTCGCGATGCATATTGATGCAGAGTATAGTAGGGAAAGGTTTGCTGATGAAACTATAAAACTGAACATGAAAGTTATTGTGGCTTTAAATTAATGTCCTATATATGAATTCAAAACAAACAGGAGTTCTTTAAGTTTTACGATAAATCATCTGCTATCAAACTATCATATTTTATTACGAATTCTACCACTGAAATATAGTAATTCTGGAACGCGCTCAACGCCAGCGCGAGCCAAGAGAGAAAGCGACTCACTGTCTTTGTCGTACAGTCTGCTCAAGAAGTATTTTACAATACTGTACTAGGCTCTCAAATTATTAAGAGACGGCGCTGATGCTTGCTTTAATATAAGTAGTTTTTTTTTGTTGGTAGCAGAATACACACTGCAAAGTTTCCTGTTTTTAAAGGTTTTTTTGGAGAAAATTCAATCTTAAACTATAATCTAAAAACACAAGGTACCTTTAATTTTTACATCTTATTTAAATAATACGGCTTAAACAAATGTAATACTTACATTGTAATACTCCTAAAATCACTACTGTTGTTATTATTTAAAAAAAATAACAATTAATTTCAAAATACAATAAAAAATATGTATTTTACATCTAGTTCAGCTTTCTACCACTAGTTAGCGTACGAATCTAACACAAACATTATATTCACTTTTGTGACAGAATGTATTCCTCGTGACATTTGTTCAAATGGGCAATCACAAAAGTGTAAGACAGCGATAGCATTTTCCGTGAGTAACTATCTCCCTCGGCTCGTTTTTTGTACACAGTGAATTCTACAGTGGTACAACTTTATTTTTTATAAACATTTCTCTTCTAACCGATATATGATATACTCAGATATACAGTTCGTTTTCCTTTTTAGTAAATTCCATGTGAAAGGAGCATCGCGACAGATTAGTAGTAGAGTTACACCAAAACTTCGCTGGAATATATTGAAATATTTATTTCCATTGCTTTACTATTACACTTTTTGTAAATAATTTTAAAATATTTCTATTCACTTTCGTATACGTAAATGGATGAGCAGATTTTCATGAAAATACATGTTTTAAGGTTCCCTAAATCCAAATGGACCATTATCTCAACGACTTGTGGATGAATGGAAGTGTGGCCAGGAATTCATAATCCAATAGAGGTGAGGAAGAGGCTGCTTATACTAGGTGTTTTTCCCTAATAATAATAATTGTATGTATATGGGGTAAATAGCTCCGTAGGAACGTATCGGACTGTGGATCGTGAACTCCTCAGTTCGAATTCCACTACCGACAGTTGCCAATTTAAATTTACTCCTTTGGTTCCCTGTCTATTAACAACTTTGGGGGCTATGACTTGACGGCTGGTAACCGAATTTCATACGCTAATATATATATATATATATATATATATATATATATATATATACAGGGTGTTAATTAAAAAATGGGCCATAGGCGTTTAACATGTAAAATCAGTTTTTCCTTGCGCAAAAGTCTCCATATTATTTTAGGCAAAAAAGCTTGAAATAAGACTTTTAAAGAATTTAATTCTGCATCTGAGTTAATTAACAGATTTTATTTCTGACATTTTATAACCGAGAAAAACTATTTTAAAGTTATTTGAAAATTGCTTATTTATAGTGTTAGCCTTGGAACTCAAACAAAATTGCAAACAATTGTATGACATTTTAACTGTCAGAGAAAGGTTATATTTTTCAGTTTCACCGCAATAACATATATTTTTGGTAAAATGGAAAATTTTACTCACGAAGAAAAGCTACAAATTATAAAATGGCTTTATTCGGGACAAAGCTTGAGGAAAATTCGAGATTTAATAAGTGTAGTCTGGCCACACCGCCGAATACCGAGCAAATCTACAATAGAGAGATTTATTAAAAAATTTGAAGAGATTGGTACATTTAATTTTAAGAAGCAAGAAAATGCACATATTTCTTTTAATCATGAAGAGAACGTATTGGCTTTAATTGAAGCAAACCCTACACTAAGTTTGAGAGAAGTTGCTTCAGAAATTAGCCTCGTTTCTGTTTATAATATTCAAATATTTCCCATATAAATTCCACGGTCATCAAGAACTTCTACTAGAAGATTTTGAAAATCGCGCAACATTTTCTATTCCCACCAAATCTAAAACAGATCATTCTACAAGAGAACTACCATATCAGGCTCCACATATGAGCATTTCCATTCCATGAAATTCTAATCAAAATTGATAATTTTCAAGTTATAAAAAAACACACTTTCACTTTAAATACGGAAAAAAAATTGTAGAAATACCTAACCTCCTTATTATTGTTTCTGTAACTGTTTTTACATTGAACACAACACGACACGTTTCCTAAACTAGGTGTTTTATTTTCCATAGTAATAGTTATTTACTTTACAAGTGGGCAAAGTAAGAAATTACCCACGAGAAAAATTTTAGCTCACGAAGCCTAAGGCTGAGTGAGATAATTTTATCGAGGGGGTAATTTCACTTTGCCCACGTGTTAAGTATAACGTTTTATCCAACACTTCTTAATTAATGAAAAATTAATGAAACAAATATAATTTGACAGTGACATATGCTTTTAATTTTTAAATTAAAATGTCAATCGAAGTAGTTACCAAGGTGATGTGTGTTATTTTTATTGTTATAAATAAAAAATTCTCACTAGTGGCTTTCATCAAAATTATACAATCTACTCGTATTGATTACAACAATGTACTCGTATTGATTGCAACAATGTACTCACCTTGATTACAACAATGAACTCGTATTGCTTACAACAATATATTCCTATTGATTTCAACGATGAACTTGTATTGATTACAACAATGCACCGATTACTACAATGAACTGATTATTATATTTAAAAAAATTTATATCTGAAGCAACCTAAAAATCAAACTTGATTTTCATGAGTTCTAGGGACAAAAAAATTGCATATATTGACATATTATTATTCCATAAAATTTTGATTCTCCGTTAACGGTTAATCAATTTGAATAATTGACTGTTAGCGGATCATCAATGATAAAATAACTTTGATTAACGTTTCTATAACTGGGCATTTAACAGTTAGAAAAAAGTTTATATTTTATAATTTCACTTCAAGTACAAATATTCGTAATATTAATTAATTCAAATAACAGAAATTAAGACAATAATTAAGAATTTATTGAATAATTAAATAAGAACAAAAAAATTTATATTAATATATTTAAATTAAATGCTCGAATATTCCACCATTTTGTGCCAAACAATATCCTATTCTATTGTAAAAGCACTCCCTAACATTATTTAGTTGCCTGGCATTTATATTTCTGCACTCATTTGATATTGCATTTTTCATTTCATTAACACTCTCAAATCTCTGTCTATTAATAATATTCTTCAAATGACCCCACAAAAAAAGTCGCATGGGGTTAAATCCGGTGATCTCGCAGGCCAATTAATACTTCCTCCTCTACCAATCCAATGATTGGGGAATGCATCATCTAAAAACTCTCGCACTTCTTGAGCATAATGAGCTGGACAGCCGTCGTGTTGAAACCACACAGTTTCAATATTTAAATTTTCTATCTAAGGCCCTACTTTTTCTATTAGAAGTTCCAAGTATTTGTTAGCATTAATATTTTCAATAAAAAATGGCCCAATAATGTTGGAACCAAGTATACCGGCCCACACATTTACTTTCTGGATGTATTGTGTATTTGTTTCCAAAGTTTTGTGTGGATTAACCTGTGACCAATAACGGTAATTATTTAAATTTGGCTTCTTGTTCAATACAAAAGTGCATTCGTCTGTAAAACAAATATTTCTTTAAAAATTTCTGTCCGCATTTGCCTTCTCCATTACAATTTCGCAAAATGTAGTAGAAGTTCCTGATGACAGTGGAATTTATATGGGAAATATTTGTACTTCTTAAAAATATTATAAACAGAAACGTGGCTAATTCCAATTTCTGAAGCAACTTCTCTCAAACTTAGTGTAGGGTTTGCTTCAATTAAAGCCAATACGTTCTCTTCATGATTAAAAGAAATATGTGCATTTTCTTGCTTCTTAAAATTAAATGTACCAGTCTCTTCAAATTTTTTAATAAATCTCTCTATTGTAGATTTGCTCGGTATTCGGCGGTGTGGCCAGACTACACTTATTAAATCTCGAATTTTCCTCAAGCTTTGTCCCGAATAAAGCCATTTTATAATTTGTAGCTTTTCTTCGTGAGTAAAATTTTCCATTTTACCAAAAATATATGTTATTGCGGTGAAACTGAAAAATATAACCTTTCTCTGACAGTTAAAATGTCATACAATTGTTTGCAATTTTGTTTGAGTTCCAAGGCTAACACTATAAATAAGCAATTTTCAAATAACTTTAAAATAGTTTTTCTCGGTTATAAAATGTCAGAAATAAAATCTGTTAATTAACTCAGATGCAGAATTAAATTCTTTAAAAGTTTTATTTGAAGCTTTTTTGCCTAAAATAATATGGAGACTTTTGCGCAAGGAAAAACTGATTTTACATGTTAAACGCCTATGGCCCATTTTTTAATTAACACCCTGTATATAGATTTTGGTGATAATCTGTAAACCGGAAGTGGTAATTTACTTGAAGACTTATCATGTTTTTTGCGTATATCTCAGAAAATAATTGAGTTACAGAAAATTTTGTCAGAATAAAAAAGATGTAGAATAGTATTAGCTACAATTTTAATTTGAGACATTTTTCTATATTTTTGAAATTAAATTTTTTGGGAAGTTATGTGGTAGACATCAGTTTCTAAAACAATACCATTTTCTAACTTAACCTTGCATGCTGAAATTAAGAACTAGTTATATTTTGATGACTGACCATTAACCAGAAGTGATAGTTTACTTGAAGGGCCATAAGGCATATCTCAGTAATTAACTGAATTCGAATAAACTTTGTTATTATAAAAAATATATTAAATAATATTAGATACAATTGTTATTTGGAATTTGTTTTCTATTTTGCACCGTTTAAAAATTGTTTAAGCGGGAGGTTATGTGCTGTTTTATGTATATTTTATATATACCCCAGATTTTGACAACTAATGAAATAACATGTGCGTACTAATAATTTTAAGCTACGTTACTTAGCAACAATAAAATATCAAAATAAATTCGAAATGATATATGGCCCTGCGGTGTTAATAACGTTCAATATATCTTCGGACTGCATTTAGAGCATTGCATTTGTTCGCACCATAAACAAAGTGCATGTTTACGTATTCTTCAATTGAAAATAGTGGTATTTTTTTAAATTAAATTTGAAGCAACATTCAACTTTACACAATTAAGATATCAGAATGACTGAATGTCAAAATACAGATTGTTTGTAGTTCCTAGGCAACAATTATTTTATATTACAGTACAGTTTGTACAATAAAAAAGGATTATTTCAGTAGTTCTCAAAATTTGTAGTAAATGTTATGCAAAAAAAGTCGAGAAAATCTAAAAATGACTGAGGAAATTTTTGTTGCATTTTCCATTATAGTTATCCTGAATGTTTGGCCAAAGCGTATGGGTCACCTATCCAACTACTGACCGCGGGCAGCATTGCTTAACTTGCGTTATCGAGTGATCGATTGTTGTATTAAATATAAAACTGGTTTCCAGGAATAATGAAATTCTATTTATAAAATGGTATTACGTGGAATATTCCTTGAATACAGTTAAAATAAACAAACAAGATATATTATACTTACAAACGTATTCGGTTATATTTGCACATTTATAGATAAACTCTGATCTAAATCGTTCTGTTTATTCTGCTAAACGACTTTAAACAACATAGAACAATGCGTGAGAAGACAAAAAGTAAGTAGTAAGATTGTTTCTCTGCGCGTTCCAAGTTAATGAAGTATATAAAAGCATGTGGTACTTACTGACGTGAAGGATGGGCTTGGTGGCCATTTCCTGGAGCAGACTAGAGACGAGCTTACTTTCCTCGGGGTATAGTTCGTGCTTCGCGATCTGTAGGTGGAACTTCGTCAACACCGTGTCGTTTTTACTGCAACAAAAACAAACATATGATAATGTTACTACAGAATGTTCAGGCGGGTTCACACGTTACACAATAATATTTATATTAAAGTAAGGCATAAATGCTTAAGAAAAACTTTTCAATAATATGCAAAGTTAAGCATAAAGAAAAGTGTTGAACATTTAAAGGCTAACCATAAACATAAAACTTTCAAAAACTGAATAATTTTTGTCATATCGGCACGACCGTAAATGAAAGTTTACTTGAAACACAAAACAATAAATTGTTGCAAATGAAAAACTAACAATAATGTGTGTGATATAAAATGTTATTTGTAAATTTCTTGTATCTGCTTCCGATTTAAAGTAAAAACTAAATTATATGTTTAATTTTACCAATATTTTGGAAAATAATGAAATACACATTACAAATACATCAGATTTCTGAGGAGATGAATATTTTGAGAGAAACTAAATTATATGAACATAAATAATCATGATAGTTATGAGACCAAATAAGTAAGTATACAGGATATCCCATTTTACATTATATCGTTGAATATCTCGAAATGAAAGCATTTTACCGAAAAGTATGCCGAATCATAATCGTCATGGTTTTGAGGGGGACACCGGATTTTGATAAAATGGCCCCCCTAGCCCCCCAAGGGGGGAACCCCTATTTTTATAGGGTTTATTCGAATACTTTTTTTCAATTTCCAACAGGTGGCGCTGTAATCGTAACCTCCGTGGTGCACATTGGGTAACGCTAATGCCGACGGCACGCAAACTCTTTAACGAAAAAAATGATTTTTTGACATTTGGGATCAAATGAATAACCAACAGGTCAAAGTTATCCATTTGACCCCAAATATCAAAAAATCATTTTTCCCCCTCGGGGGGTTTGGGGGCCATTTTGTCAAAATCCGATGTCCCCCTCAAAACCATGATAGTTATGATTCGGCATACTTTTCGGTAAAATGCTTTTATTTCGAGATAATCAAGGATATAATGTAAAATGGGACATCCTGTATATGACAAACATCAAGTATTATTATTAAGCCATCAAATTCAGAATTATTTTTACAAGAAAGTCATGTTGTGACATCACCAGACTTTTAATTCAACTGTCAGTTATCAGACAAATATAAATGGTGAAACTGGCTCTAGATAGCATGATGATAACAAGAAGGCATAAACTGGTATTATCCTAGAACTATTTAGTGCAGGATCAATACCTGCTCAAAAATAATTTTTATGTTTTCTATGAATTCCATAGCTTTTTTGCATAAATATAATTTATATATTAAAATAGGAGTACAAAGGTTTGAATTTATTGCTATATATTATAAAAAATATAAGAATCATGACAAAAATTGTTGATTTATTTTTTTTTTAGAAATATATGTCTTGAAGTCCCATGCATTTGTTTTTGACCACACTGATAAAAATGTTTTCTTGGAAAAAACAGATTCCTCTTAAATGAAGAAAAAATTGATTTGAATAGTGCCAATCCGATTTTGTTTTTCATTGAAAACTTTTATAGGTTTAACAAATATTTTTATCCAACACCTCGCAATAAATGCTCTCTAACTATGGCGATTTTAAACTAGCAAAGTAACAGATTACCCACTAGTGGGTATAATTTTGATGAAAGCCACTAGTGAGTGTTTTTTTATTTATAACAATAATAATAACACACAACATCTTGGTAACTACTTCGATTGAAATTTTAATTTAAAAATTTAAAGCATATGTTACTGTCAAATAATATTTCTTTAATAAATTTTTCATTTATTAATAGGTGTTGGATAAAACGTTATACTTCAAACGTGGGCAAAGTGGAATTACCTACTCGATAAAATTATCACACTCTGCCTTCGGCTTCGTGTGCTAAAATTTATCTCGTGGGTAATTTCTTACTTTGTCCACTTGTAAAGTAAATAACTATTGTGTGAAAATTAATTTAGTTTTGAAGGAACATGTGCAAGTAGTTTGAATAGGAGTAGTTTTAATTCAAAATGATATCGTTTTAAATAGGAATGTTTTGTTTAAAATTTAAACGACTTCTTTTTCATTATTTTTAAAACAAAATTTAAAATGTATTAATTTTCTTTCAATGCATAAAAAAAAGATAAATAAAATTTATATTTAAAATTTATATTTTTTTGAATTGAACCTAATTATTTTGTAAGAAAGAAAATTTTCTTCAACGAATACATATAAAAGAAGACTGAAAATTTTCTTGAAACAAGAAGTTATTTTTATAAGTGCATTAACTCAATTAGTGGATGTATGTGCCTATACTCAAGAACTAGAAAAATACACTTACACAATGTGATTTCAAATGTAAGATAATAATTAAAACTATAAAAGTTTTTTAAAAATTGTCAAAATTTATATTACAGCAATTCTATAAAATTCTCGGACACAGCAGTGTAATTGTAACGTAGACTTTCCAACCAGTGCATGTACGTTTTATCATTAACACAATTTACAGCGCAAGATAACAAAGTTGAACAGTGATGCTCGTGTTTTCTAGGGTTAATTAACACCCCGTCCCACGACCACGATTCTAACACAAACTTTACCACCGCCTTCTCCAGATTCTTCAACAAATTCAATTGAACTCGGCTTGCTCCACCGGTAGATATTATATTCATTAGCGTATTGAAACTATAACTTGCGCCACGAAGATACACTATGCACTTCTAGTAATTTATTGCACATTCAATTTAAGATTCAATATTGAGATTGTTGAGTTAGTTCAGAAATAAGTCAAGTGAAATAGAGTAGTGCAAATAAATGGAAATGAGTTTAATGTTTGCAGTGAAATATTTTAATTACTTATTTGGTCGCAAAACAGAATATTGTTCTGAATAATAGAGAAGCGCAGATAGTCAAATATGGGTTGTCATTTCAAACCATGACGATTTGCTATTGAAACCGAAGATTTCTGAAAGAAATTCTAATGCTTTGATCATCACACCACATGTACTGAAAGTACAAAAAAATGAGGGTTCAATAAGATTGAGTATAGTACATCCTAGCACATAATATCCAGTCTAAACAACGTTTCAACGGTAATCCCACTTTACCGAGATTTGCTTTGCGAAGGGTGCCACACCCAGAAATGAGTAAATTGTACTATTTTAAGATACAGAATAAAAATTGAAGAAAATATTATTCCACATTAAAATTAACATAAATCAATTATTAACTAAGATACGCCCAAAAAATCTGATAGGCCTTTAATTAAATTATCACTTCCAGTTGACAGATTGATACTAAAATCTAATCCACTAGTGAATTGAATAGGTATTCAAATTCTCAATGTACTGCTTCAAAAGAACAGGGTGAATTTTTGAAGCAAATAATCAGTTTTGCTGGTTAACTCATAGCTTTAGAGAAAAAATAAATACACAGTATTTATAATTGTACGGTTGGTAAAATAAAATTATTAGGGGGATATGGAGGAGGGGATTAAAAGTTATATTTTCTTAAAGGAAAAGGAATTTTTTTTTCATGGGAATGGATAACCCGAAGTATTCCCTTTTCAACGATATAACATGTTCCTATTCCTAAAAAAAAAAGGTTACAAGGTTTAAAAAAACATTAACATTTTAAAAATGGAAAATATAACTTTAGGCAGGCCGTTGAACAAAACAAGTTATTGTTTACATTATTGATACTCCTGTCATCATTTTGTAAATAATTGTCGATGTATAGCAATTGTTGACAATAACTTGTTTTGCTCAACTGCCTACCTAAAGTTCTACTTTCAATATTAAAAATATTAATGTTTTTTTGATCTTTGTGACCTTAATTTTAATTTAAGCTACAGGAACAGGTTAAATCGTTAAAAAGGGAACACTTCGACCTATTCATTCCAATGAAAAAAGTACCCCATTCCATTTAGGAAAATATAACTTTCATAAACCCCGCCACAACCCTCTAATATTTTTTTTTACAATCTGTACAATTATGTCCCCCTCCTTGCAGTATAAGCCTGTGCATTTATTTTTTCTCTTAAAAAAATATTAGTTAGCCAGCAAAACTGATGAAACTGATTGGTTGCTTTAAAAACCCTGTATATTGCTATTAGATTTTGAGTTATCGTACAAGTAGATGAGAAAAGTCACACACACACACACCCACACACACATAATAGTTATTTGTATCACAAGGTTGGAAACTGATATTTTGAGAGTGCGAGTTTGTTTTGCTAGGACGAGCCGTAGGCGAGTCTTACAAATACGAGCACTCGCAAAATAATTTCCAACCGAGGGATACACAAGATTTTTCGCGCCAACTTTTATGTAAATTTAATAAATAAATTTAATTTATTACTCATTTTCTTAATGACAGGGAATTTTTTTATGTTGCTAACTTCACAATATTTGAATGTCAATTATGTTTATTTTCCAATATCATAACCAAAAATATCTACATATTTTTATTTGGATTTTACACTGCAAATTCAATTGTAATTACTTGCAAATGTGTTTAAAATCCATAAATATTCTGTTTTCTTGTATTGCAAATACTCAATTGTAGATATATGTTGCCATAATATTATTAAGTCAATGTAATACTTTGACATTTCTAGCGTCAGAAGTTAGCAAAAATTAGTGAAGTGATGCCAACATATAACCATAAAAAGTTAGCAATTTTTGTCGAACTAGTACGACAAAAACATGATTTCCGACCGCTTTAGAGATATGTAATTGTGTCAATGTTGGACGGCGGCACGAAAACATACTTATCTTTGAAAACTCACTATTGAAAGTTTTGACCCATCACAAACTCACATGTAAGGTGAGAATAGTAATTTCTTTTCAGAAATCGAATCTTAATTTAATAAAACTATTTTCTAGCAGATATTTATAATGAAATACGCGACAATCACAAGATTTTGAATGATGATTAAGTTTGTTTTTCTAATTTTTGAAGACACTATAAGTTTTATACAAGTAGTTTCCTTAATTTTATTAGTAGGGAAATGAAAATAAATACAACATAAGAGAACACAAATAACTATTTATTTTTATCTGTATCATGAACTCTGTTCTTTCATAACAGATAGGTATTTAATTAAAGCATGCAATAGACACTTAACGCTCAATTTAAATTGAAACAGAAATACTTTAATGTCAACAATGCTTTCTCGTACTAAAAATACTTTCAAGAATTTAATTATAACTGCAAAATAACAATAGTAATGTCGCATGCACGTATTTGACATTTACAAATTTATATTTGTTTTTGTTTCAACAAGCTCATAAAAGAAACATAGGAGATGAGCTTAATCTATATACAGATAACTGTCATAACTCGTAAAAATTAGATCAGAAACTTAAAATGTAACACTAACATGTCCGGTATTATAATAGTTATTTACGATATAAGTACGTAAACCTAGTCTTTATTCACGAATGGATCAATTAAAACAAGAGCGTAGCGAGTTTTTTAAGACTCCTGAGTGACTAAAGATGCTTTACTTATGTGTATCGTACAATATTTTATCTACAATATAATGAAAAAACCCAAATTTGGCGTATTTAATAATTTTAGAACCATTGACTAATGAAATCGTGTTACTAAACAACCGTTTTACAAACTTAAAATTAACAACTAAACATCAATTTTACACACTGTCGTAGATAAAGAAATTTAACTGACACTTAAATTTACTTTTAATAGTTATTTACGTGATGCATACAAGATTTTTCAAACCCCTTCCTTTAATATGCTTTTTGAATAAAATTAAAATGACATTTAACTAAAAATTATTATTATTTTGTTACGAACGCTTACTTGTAGTTGCTATGTAATTTTGCTTAAAATATAGAAAATATACACATCTATATTTTGTCATTACTATAGCAACGTGGTACTTTATCCACTAGTGGGTAAAGTAATATTTTATCCATTCTTACTATTAAAGTATTGTTTTAGTATCGAGGATTAAATACCACTTTACAAACAAGTAGGTGTTGGAAAAAGTAAATATATTTGTTGTTAAAAAGTGCACATCATTTGAAATTATTTTATGACTTAATCAACATTACCGTAAAAAATTTGATTGTCATTTGGATAACTTGATGCAAATTTAGCATGGAAGTAAATTTAACTGGAGCTTACATTACTTTGTAATACCGGGCATTAGACATTTCACTTTAATTTTTGAGAGTTGTCATCAGATTTTTTCACGATTTTCTTCTGTTCCGATTTTTCTTCTGTACCGATTTTTCGTCATTGTTGTTTTGTTTTATTTTTAAAATTGGATGTGTTCTCTTCCATTTACAAGTGTAATATAATATTTGCAATACCTGTACTGTAAGTTACCCATTAATAACAAAATTTAAACATAGTAAGTGGAACTTTTATTGCACAATTGGTTTTCTTGGTTACATCATTTACTTACCGTCCACGGTGGATGGTAAGTAAAACACTTACCGTTCATGGTGGACAGTAAGTAAATATATAATTTTATTTTTGACATCAATCTGACAGCTGGTAGGTACTGCAACAAATAGCTTACTAACCTCGGACTGTAAGTGATTTTTTAGGTCTCGAATGTTTAGGAAATCTCGACCCTATGGGTCTCGACATCCCAAACTACATTCTCGACCTAAAAACTATCGCTTACTGTTCACGGTACGTTATATACTATTTTAACTTTAATTTAATAAGTATTACATTTTTACCTGTTGGAAGATATCTCCTGTAGTTTTATAGTGTAAGATATTTTATTTTGTTTATTTTTTTTTTGTTACATTTTCTAATATAATAATAATAATAATAATATAATAATAACACTCGGACTCTCGTTCATTCACGACACAAATATGTGTACTATATAAGTAATCATTTCAATTTATTATAATAACGATTTTTTTTTGTTCTTAGGTATAAGAAGGTTCACTGGTAGTCATTGAAATATATGTCAATGATTAGTATTTTGTTTGAACATAAAAATAAAAAAAATTCCATTGATTAACGAATATATTCTATAATCAATTACAAAATAAATTTCACAAAAACAATGCATGCAATCGACAGAAGCCCTTATATAGTGTCATCTTATGGACCTTTCAATATTTCCGAAATGCAAGAGAGTGCTCACTGTCCAAGGTTGGACAATTTACTACTTAAGGGATTGCACAGTGGCACTTAAAATAACTATCTGGGCACAACTCTCGCAAAAAGCCTGTTCAACATTATACTTTTTTGGGTAGACAATTGAATTCCATTTTTAAAATCTAGAATCGAAACTATTTTTTGTTTTAGGTACAGGGTCATTCGTAATAGTATATTACGTACCGTGAACTGTAAGTGATAGTTTTTAGGTCGAGAATGTAGTTTGGGATGTCGAGACCCGTAGGGTCTAGATTTCCTAAACATTCGAGGTCTAAAATATCACTTACAGTTCGAAGTTAGTAAGATTTTTTTGCAATACCTGCGTAAATATAAGAAAAGGTAAAATAGGTATTAAAATTAACAGCTGACAGATTGAGGTTAAAAATAAAATTTGAATGATATATATTTACTTACCGTCCACCATGAACGGTAAGTTTCACTTACCATCCACCGTGGACGGTAAGTAAATGATGTAACCATGAAAACCAATTGTGCAATAAAAGTTCCACTTACTGTGGTTAGCCCGGAATACGGTCAGTGCACAGGTCTTGCATGAAACTTGATTCAAAATGGAATCCAAATCTAGTTTTTAAAGACGTTAATAGTGAGAAAGCTGGATTGACTTTTTCTTGTATTTGTCGAAGTTTCTAACCAAAAAAAGTATAGGTGATGCAAAACAAGATTTAGCCAGTGATTATTCTACTAGCAATGAACCATTTACTTAGTTTGAATATTGTATGCAATTTTTAATTCGTAATAAACAACTGTTATCGAATGACATAAATAATGCAGAAGCAGAAATATGTATTGATAACTCGAAATCGTTCATAACAATAGCTGAATGACATGTAGAAGAACAGCAACAAAAAACAACGAATAAATAGATATTTCATAATTCGGAAGACTGAATTAAAAGAATAGAACGAACAAACAAAAATAAACAATAATGTGAATTATTTTATGTAAACTTTTCTGAATAACTAGAATTTGTATTCAATTACATGTACGTGCCATTAGGGTGTAATTTCCGCGTGTTGTCACTCGCCACGAAAACAATCAGCTATTCGTATTGTTATTATAAAGTTGGATAGTTCCCCGGCGCATTAGCCATAGTGGCAGCACGAGCACACAGACAAGTCGCCTGCCTTTACTAGCACGCTGCAGTGCTCAAGTGCGCAAGTTCCCCGTAGTTTTAAAACTTAATTTCACGAACACTTATGTGAACATGGTGCATCTCATTAACATTGTGCAGCAGGGAGATCGCAATATACGCGGAAGATCGTACAACTGTTATTGGGGTGTGTGAATACCAGCTTGTATTAAAATAAAATAAAAATACTGAAACCGGTATTTAGATATACTCACGGAGTATATTAGAATTAAATCAACTGGTGTCGAATGAAAGAATTGGAAACACATGATGGGATTTCGTAAACTATAACACTCTAAAATTCTAACGCTGCCTTATTCATGCACTGCTTCGTGCATATTGTAACGTTCGTGGGTTTTAAACGTTTTTATTTAAACAATTAGAAATATTATCAATAATAAATAATTATCATAATAAAAAGTAAAAGTTAATTAACACTAGGTATATAACACTAAAATAACGAATACAAAAAACTTATCCACTAACACTTATCACTACTATAAACAAACACTTTTATTTATATAAACTAACCGAGCGATATTTATTTATGACGATTTATTTTTGTTCAGACCGAGCGATATATTTATGTTCACATGCTCGAGTCAACTAACTGACTGCCTCAACTCGACTAACTGAGTCCGAGTCAACTAAACGACTGACTGAGGGCTGCCGGCGATTCCTTTTATATACCACGTTCCTTGTTTCTGGAAGCTTCGGGAATATTCCCTATTGTGGAGCAAACCACTTGTCCGAACCCGCTAGCGTTGCGTCATTCACTCGGCGGCGCGGCGTGGCGGCGTAGGCCGGCAAGCTTCAACTTGTCGCTGCCGCGTCCGTTACACTATGTTGCTTTCTTCACTCACTGCTTTGTTCAAACACAGCCTCATTCATACACCGATTTCTTCTAACACCGCTTTATTCATCGGACGAAAGTTCGTCGTCCTAATGCAGCACGGAAACAAACCTAAACCTCTGTATTCAACGAAATCTTAATATTTTATTACTATAAAATATTTAGATGATATTGAATAATAAATAATATAAACAAGTTTATAATTTAAAACTCATGCCGTTTTGCTGTATTTAATGTTTTTAGCATTGATTGTGCATAAAAGTAATTTCAAATAAATTAGTACGACACCTATGGATACGAAGCCTAAGCTTAATATTGTCGGCATTACAGATTTAGGCGCTGCATTAGGACGACGGTCTCTCGTTACGGTGAATAAAGCGGTGCTAGAAGAAATCGGGGTATAAATGAGGTTGTGTTTGAACAAAACAGTGATTGAAGAAAGCAACGTATGCACGAAGCAGTGCATGAATAAGGCAGTATTAACTTACGCAACAGTTTTCCCAACAGGGTTAATGTTTTTTGGATTCTCAAGATAGAACACGAAGTTATATTTTTTCAAATGAGATGTTGTATATTTTTTAGGCCCATTGGATAGAGTATTTTTTTCTGAATTCAACCATGTATTCGTTTTATACCCTTACATAATAAAAATGTTGAGAAAAAGGCGATTGAAATTGTAATAGTAACTCTTGTACCTATTGTAGCCATTAATCATTGGATGTCAAGTTTTGGATCATATTCTCACTTCACGCTGTTGTCACTTATTGTCGTTATACTGTAGCAGAAAGTTATGTCCACCTGTTTTGAAGATTTAAAGCTACACATATTTATTAAACTTTTTTGGAAATTGTATTGTAACTACATCTCCTAAGGTAACTTTGTACATTATTTATATAACTATTGTTAATTGTTTAGAATTATTATTAACACTGAAGATGGTTAAATAGTAACCGAAACGTTTGCAACTAGGAGTGTATTTTATTATCCTAATTTTTCATCTGA
Source organism: Poecilus cupreus (assembly GCA_963942605.1). Taxonomy (NCBI): domain Eukaryota; kingdom Metazoa; phylum Arthropoda; class Insecta; order Coleoptera; family Carabidae; genus Poecilus; species Poecilus cupreus. The sequence continues at coordinate 25,021,021 of OZ012718.1, forward strand.
CGATATTTTTGAATTCATTGACTAATTGGATACGATTAAATTAATAAGTAATTGGCAATGTTTTATTCCATGGAGGGATATGATTTTGACGTCACATGCAAGAAAAAGAAAGATGATGAAAAAGTTGAGATGGAAGATTACAAAATATTAAAAATAAAACATTTAAAAAAATTTAAAACGAATAAATAATTTTACTGTAATCTCAACTGACAGTTGGGGGCACAATCAGCTGATCGAAGTCACGTGTCTGCCCGCGCCTGATACAAACATCCAGGTTTTGACGTTTGGGTTGGTGTTATGACAAGGTTATATTTTTATTTTTGAAGTTTGTGATTTAAGAAACTTAAAGAATTTAACATTAGTCAAATATTTTTCATAGTAATAGCTTGAGTCACTATTCCAGAAACCATACAAACTTCAATTTATCGAATTTAGCACCATTTTAAAAGTGTCATCTTGACAGCGTTTTGTTTGTATATTGCCAGCTAACACCCACGTGAATTTCATCGTAGTTCAATACAAACATCAATAGATGGCAACACGGAAATTTGACTCTGTATATCCCTCCATTGGCCTGTAGGTTTCGTCATTATATACTCGAAATTATTCGATCAGTACCTATAGTAACCATAGAACGAAAAATGTATCTGGGTGTAAGCAATAGATGGTTTGTATGAAAAGAATTATGAATATTAATGAAGTGAAAGTGGTACGCCGGAATAGGAATGTTTAGAGGGGAATTATTGCTGGTTGAATTGATTTTAGGGGAGCGTAGCATATTACATGTGAGATATTCTGTGAATAAATTCCTTTCAAACGCAATACCAAGGTGTAATTTAAATTTTCATTATTAACCTTTGGACTTCATAATTCTCTTTCCACGTGGTAATTAGACTGTGTACCTTTGATTATCGCAAGATGGCAAATCCCGTGTTAGGTATGCACTTTGTCCTATAAACTGCACATCTGGAACAGCTAAGTACTATATTCCATACTGTAACTCGTTAATATTAAATTAATCTTCATCATATAATATGCAAATCAGTATTAGCTTATGTTTTTTGCTAATTAGATGCTTAAAGAACTTCACTAATGCCCGTCTCCATAAAGGAAACTTGAATTTTATGTTTAGCATAAATAAAAGATATTAAAGTAAATTGTCATGTAAAGTACATACAATTACATATTATTAGTTTGTTTATATTAAAATTTAAATATTGTAAAAATAATAAATCCAAATTAAAATATTATTTATATTGGTTACTAATAGATATATTTCTTTTATTAATGTTATCCACAGTATTCCGCAAAACCTGTTTATGTGCTCTCTAGTCGTGGGAGTCTGGTGGAAAACGATGTATTTTAAGTGTTCCCACAAAAAGAAATCAGGCGATGATAAATCTGGAGATCTGGCAGGCTAATTTACGGGACCCCCGTAATCGAAGTAACTTAAATAGAAATCGTTATTAAAAAAAAAGTTTAGAATAAATAGACCTTTAAATTTAATGTAAAATCCATATCTAGAAAATTAGGGGATTCCATAAAAAAAATTAGTTTAATAAAATTTCTATAGCGCCATAACCCCACACCTAAGCCTGATAAATTTCAATCTAAACATTTATTTGCCCGATGCATACTTTTCGAGATATTTGTAAATTTAAATTAAAAAGGCACACACTATACATCCTAAAGTTATACATAACCTAAAAAGGGTAGAGTTTAAAAAACCCTAAAGAATAATTTATCGAAATCTTGCGATGCAGAAAGAATTTCTATAAACATCTTCTTTGACATTTTTACAAAGTAAAATTCAAATGACATATGTTATGGGTCGGTGGAAACCGCAGGTAATGCGATGAGAAAATATTTGATGACGTAGAAATATCCATAGCGTTAACGGAAATCGATACTTGCATTTTTAATGCAGTGGTTAGTAAGTTATTGTTTGTCGATAGTCAGATATCTACAAGTTGTATAATGCAAGGTTGACTGTATTGTTTTAATATACTGTAAATGGTGTCCTGTTACCACCAAGTTACTAATTTTTTCATGTAAACATTAATTTGTTTGCTTATGTAATAAACTGGTTAATGATACTCATAAACCGTATCAACAATAGATATTAATTTCTTTGTAGGTTTAGTTAAATTTGTCAATGCCCCATTTTCTTTAATCCGGCCACAGAAAAACTGCAATTGCAGATCTTAAACAGCAAATTAATTTATGACATTTATGCAATATTACAAATAAATGTATTACCTTGATAATTATTATAGTACAATACTTTAAGACCTCAACTACATAACTGTAAATTTAAGATTTTAACGCTAATTGATAATGAGTTATGTGATCTTAATGGAATTTATTATATAGTAAGATAATATTATTCTGTCCTATACAAAAGGAAAAATTATATTTAATGTTATTTTATTAATTTTTTTCTTTATTTCCTTTCTTCACGTTATTGCTACTAGTCTTAATTTTATCTCTTACTAATTTTACACCTCAAAAAAAGTACATCTTCTGCACATAGAAATATATATAGAATTTTTTAACAGGTATAGCAGTCGTTTGGGCAAAAAATTAAAACGCTCTTTTTAAATAGACAAGCTTTCGGAAATATTTATTCCTTCTTCAGGACAATTTAGTTGAGATTAAATATAAAATAACATCAATGTAATAGAAATACTTAATAAGTGGACTTAACAGCAGAATAATAATATTATAACAAGTTATTATTTCAAGACAGTTATTAAGTATTTCTATTACATTGATGTTATTTTATATTTAATCTCAACTAAATTGTCCTGAAGAAGGAATAAATATTTCCGAAAGCTTGACTATTTAAAAAGAGCATTTTAATTTTTTGCCCAAACGACTGCTATACCTGCTAAAAAATTTCCTGCAACATAACAGTCGCGAAGCTTGTATTCTATATATATATATATATATATATATATATATATATATATATATATATATATATATATATAATTAAAATTAAAATTAAATTTACTATTATTTACTAATGATATTTTCATTGCTGTTACTATAATTAATATTACTTTTGTTAATATTAGTATAACTATTATTATTGCTATAATTATTATTGTAATTATGGAATAATTCTTTTTATATGCTAATTAAATGCTCCTAACTATTGTTTAAAAATGTATAAATCTTATATATTATAAAATATTATCATAATTTAGTATGTCTTAAAATTGGAAGCAAATAAAAAAAACTGCAAATATTTATTTTCTATACCTACCATTTTTAACATCCCTACTTTGAAACATGTTTACAGCTGATGTCATAAATAAATGTAAATTAATTTTGTTATTTTGTGTTTCTAGTAAATTTCCACTTCTGCTTTTGCAATTATGATCTAAAATCAAAATCTAATCAGTATCGCGCATTTTTATAAGTTATAAAAATACTACTAAAAATTACTTATAAGTCATTGTTGCTCGTACTCCATCTATTTCTATTCATGAAATATAGCTTATACATATTCATCCTAAATGCACACATATCTAATTTTTGAAATAGTCAAAACTAAATCAGAGGATCCCAAAATAGTTTTTGGGAAAATCTTGCCGTCGATTTTTCATCACTCCTATACTCCGTATAAATGAAAGTAACAGGTTTCAAAGTAAATTTATCATGCAGTAAATAACATTATTTCGTGCTGTTGTAAAATAAGGGTAGAAAAACTTGACTAATTGTTTTTTAAAACCTTACACCGCAGTAGAATCCATTTGATAGTCAGAAAAAGTAATAACTCTTTATCGTCGTAATGTAATAACGACTTCCTTCCTAGATTCCGTACGACTCAAAGTCAGAATCAATATTTACATTAACATTAGCCCCGCGACAATAGCAGCGCACAAAGAAACCTAGAACGTCCTACTTATGCACTAACGCTACACAACATCACACAACACTAATCAAAACTTGGGTTCATTGTTGATGAAAAGAGCATTTTTCATGGGGCCATTCGACGTTCGGGCCATCTCATTAGGACTGACACGCACCCCTTTCTCACGGCGACAGGGACGTATTTGCTTATTTGCATGATTAAAGGAATTGAAAATAAAAAATGCATTATAATATACTTAGATATTAATAATTACTACTTCAAATATACATTTAGGGAACAACACATTACAACAATGTGCTGTGAAGAAATCTATATGATGATAATGTTAGGTCCTTTTTTATTGTATTGGTTGAAAGGATCGAATTATCATAATCTACGGTCTGTTATGTCTGTTATTTACTGTTATTTACCCAATTCTAGATGTGACACTCTGCTTATAGCAGATCTTGATGTTCAGGAACTATAATAGTATTCGCAGCAAAAACTACCGTTAGAGGCAGCACTGTTTTTTTTTTTTTCAAATAGCAATTTTAGAGTATACTTTATAGACAATAACATGTAATAGAAATATAAAACAAAATTATTTGAAATTACGAGGTGTCAAAAGTTTCCAGATCAATTATGTATATGTATGTATATGCATATATTTCGGAACATTCAACCCCAGGGATTATATTCCTAGGATTGACAGGCACATTGGCATCTATTAAATTTAATTGCATTGCCACGTTTTGGTTACATTCCTTGTTACAACCACTAGCCGGTGCACGATAGCTTTGTGGTTGCCAAGTTAAGTGTATCTCAGCTTGGAATATGAGTGGCGAGACTGAATACCGACCTAAATCAAGCCGTAGAGTTAGTGAAACTAAACATTATTTTTGTCTTTGTAAACAAGTTCATTTCACATAATCTTCATTCGTAAAGTGCAGTGAGCAAATACGTGTATATAGCGAAACTGACTTTGTTTTTCCAATTTTCAAATTTATTTCTCAATCATACTTTTATTTCTCCTTTCAACCTTTGAATCGAGTATTGTACCCATTTACACAACCATTTTCACCATCAAATCTGCGTTTTTGTAAGGTGTCCCTAATACTTTTAGATAAAAATGTCAAAAAAGGGATAATCCCTTACGTATTTAAAGTATGTATACACTTTTAGTATCGTACAACTGGGTAAAACACTACTACTACTTCTAATTGTTCTATAAAAGACAATTTAAAAAACGCGAACTAAACTTGATTAAAGGATTAATTAAAACTTTCTGAATAGTAAAACACGTGATAACTAAAGCAAAACAATCAAAAAACATATAACACGATTCTTACAATAGGATGTCGCAGTACTCAAAAAGTATACTTTACATTAAAATATTTTTAAGAAAATCTGCAAAATTAAATCGAGTTGTTAAAAAAATTATTATGTTGTAGTTGGTAATTTTGGATGAACATTTATACAATTATTTCAAAGTTAAATTACGAACATAATATTAAGAGAAGAATATACAACTGGATTTCGGAATTACTTCATTATGAATGCAAAATATGAAAAGATAATTTTTGTACATGTATAATCGGGACTATTCTCTCAAAAGTTCCTACGGTAGCAACTTGCTAATGGGGTATGTGACCATAATCGAATTTCAATGTATACGCCATAGAATATGAATGTTCTTCATTGTAGTTTCTTATTACAACAATAAAAACTGTAAATTATTTTGTAATAGTAAAGTTATTAGCAATTTTGTGTTTAGGAGAAGGGATATGTGACGTCACTGTGGCCGTACGCATGACCCGCAGATATATATCTATTTCTTTCCTTTACAGTATCTCGGTCTTTTTCTAGCACCATACCTACCGCCGCAATCTATTCAGAAGACACAGTGACGTCTCACATCCCCTCTCCAAATATTTAAAAATTAATTTCTCGTTAACTATAAACAATTAATTGATTTAAAAAAATACGGGTATTTTATTTTTGTATCTAGTATCATGTAATGTAAGAAAAAAAAATTGGTCACATACCCCATTGTGACAAAAAATAATCGATTTTTGACATATTCCCCACTAAACATGAAGTTTTGATGCGATTTTGTCAACGTTAGCAAGTTGCTAAGTAACAACTTCGTTAGAGAGTTGGGCCGAAACACATGCATAACCACGAGTTATTTGCATTATAATTCAATATTTAACAAATTGTTATATTTATTTAAATGAATACAAAATAACTACAATTAATCGCTAAAACGTCGAGTAAACTTTAACGTCATGAAAGAAAAAGCACGTTAAACGAACTAAGAATATGTTTTATCAATTTAACTTTCGAAACTCTTTTAGATACTTGCGGAAGGTTGTAAGTTTTTATTAATTGTTCATATTTATATCGAGAACACTTGTTATAAGACTATTTGCAGTTATGCCCCTTTTCTTAGAAATTAAATGGTGATCAAATATCCTAGTAGCGATGGTCATATCTTCTAATGCACTCTCTTTAAATAATTATTACTTTATTATACCTAATATAAGATACTATATTCCTCTGAGTCCCATTCAATAATTTTCTTTGTTGTTAGTTGAATGTGTGTCTGCTTGTTCAGTCACTAAAGAACGAAAGATGGAATAAAGACATTTGACTTTTGAGTTCCTCTAAGTCCCATTCAATAATTTTCTTTGTTGTTACATGAATGTGTGTCTGATGCAGTTACTAAAGAACGAGGAAAGATGGAATAAAGACATTTGACTTTTAAGTTCCTTAAGTCCCATTCAATAATTTTCTTTGTTGTTACATGAATGTGTGTCTGCTTGTGCAGTAACGAACGAACGAGGAAAGATAGAATAAAAACATTTTTTAATTATATCTAAAGATATCTTAAGCGGTATAAGAAAATTTATAGGTTATCTTTAATCGTAGATATTAGAATCCCATTAAACTGGCTACTGGCATAATAATTCTATATGATGAAAAGTTAATTATGGTCTATGAGTTTGGAGCGAAGATTCTGATAGTTAAAAATTTTCCCCCTTGCTTCGGCCCTGTCCCCACCATAATAATAACAATGTAAATCAGCTCCCTTATTTGCACATAAAGCCCCACTGGCGTGAAATTTAATTTCAAAGTCATAGGAAAGTTGATGGTATCAAATTTGGTTCTCGTTGACAAAAACACCATCGATCAAGTAAATGTTGCCAGTTAACGAGAAAAAAGAAAAACCTCCAGTGGCGTAGCTACCGGCCGGACGGAAGGGCTGATATTTATATTCAAATTAATTCCTGACTTCATGTCAAACCTTGCGATGTTGTCAATATTTATTGTTCGTCTAATAGATGCGCATATAAATGAGGCTTGTTTCACTAATATGTGAATAATTTATTTTTAGTTCGCGGACCTGACGACAGGTAGTAGTAGTGGGGCGGGATTTTTGCGCTTCTAGCCTGGGAATAATAAAGTAATTTAACGGTAATATAATAAGAATTCATTATTACTCGTACAACACTTTAATTATGAATTATGTATAAGAATTTTCACAAGCATAATTAGAACATGATTTTAACAACACTGCTATAAGTGTTAATTTTTAAATATAGTATTACTGTGAATAGGTAAATGGAATATACCAAATTTTTTTTACAAATTTGAAAAGTACGTTAAATTTGCTTTAAAATCATGAAAATATTTCATATGTTATATTATTAAAAAATAAAATCATCCTGAAGTAATATATTGTACCCAATTGATAATTCTAGAAATATATTAAATTTGACAGTTTAACGTCAATTTTATATTCGTATTTTACAGCTGTCATAGCTTCTTGAGTAGAAAAATAAGTGTGAATAATAGTATATTGAACAACTAGGGCTACAATGACCTTTTTCCTAATGAGTATTACAATTGGGCATTGTAATAGTATATTGTACAACGAGCATGGAATGGTACTCATTTCCTACGAGTATGAAATGGACATTCCATGCGAGTTGTACACTATACTTTTTCTACGACCACGATATTATTTCCTAATTAATTAAATTTTGATAATAAATTTGTCCCGCTTTTACTATTAGAATATTTAGCAATTCGAAATATGTATCCTAGCAATGGCACCTGTACTTAAATGAGCTGAACTGTATCGATATACGAACTAAACAAATTCATTTCGCACGATGCTGGCAATGTACCTCATATCCCTAGCAAACATACAATGAGCAGATTTCTAAGTGGTCGTAGAAAATTAGTTATTTGTATCACTAGGTTGGAAACTGCTATTTTGCGAGTGCGAATTTATTTTGATAGGACGAGCCGCAGGCGAGTCCTACAAATTATTGCCAGTTTACATTGTATCATTTGGTTCACATGTATCTTCCTCATTTTAGACTATTTTACTAGATGCTGTATTTTACATACTTCTCTAATAATCACACTAGTTACTTCCGTTAGTGATTTAAAATTATGTGTGTTAAATTCCAATTAGTGTTTCACAAGACTCTTGATTTTGTCTTGAAATCAAGACAAGACCAAGACGACCAAGACAAGAAGTATTATATATTTCTCAAGACAAGACAAGAAAGTATCATCAAGAATCAAGATTTCTTGTTAAGAAATTTTTCTGTTCCGCACTTATGATTAAAATATAAAAATTTGATACTCATTTGTGACTTTGAGGTTCAATCCACATTTCTACTCTGTTTTAACACCATCTGGCGGCCTTAATGTGAACCTCTAAATTTTGTAAATATATAACACAAGATTTTATAAATATGTGAAGTCAAGATTTATATACCGGGAGGTTTTTTTATCAGTATACATAGGGAGGCGTCATTACCATAGTTACAGTCAAAATGATTGACAGCAATGTATTAAAGCGTTTTTTTATGAGTGCACATAGGGATAACTTACAGGTATTAAAAATAATAATTCCTATCAATTCAATGTAATTTATTAAGTACTAAAGCAATTAAAACAAATTTCTTATTTGTTTAAACTTGCATTGTTTGTTTCAATATGATTAACTATTATTAATAATCAATGTAAATTATCCCTTTGTTCACTCTTTAAAAAAACGAGGTAATACATTGCTGTCAATCACTTTTACTGTAACTATGGTAATGATACATCCCTATGTATACTGATAAAAAAAACTCCCGGTATATATTTATATTTATATATATATATATATAAATTTATGTCGCAAATACAACAAATGGAGTAAATAGCTCCATGGGAACGTACCGGACTGTGGATCGTGAAATCCCCAGTTCGAATCCCACTGCCGACAGTTACCAATTTAAATTTACCCCTGTGGTTCCCCCTCCACTAACATCTTTGGGGGCTATGATTTGACGGCTGGTAAGCTCACTTCATACGAAATAATATATCACTTACCGAGATCTGCGTAAGCAGAGTGCCACATCCATTATGAGAAAAAGACGTGATGATATATTTATTTATTTTTATTTATAATGTAGCAAATATATTAAGTTGATACTTAAAATGTGTAATTTCTTATGCTTAAATTGAAATTATTGAAAATATATGGTCGAAATCCATATATATTTCAAAATTTAATTTATGTTGAAACAACTACATAAAAAACATTTAACTAAAATTAAAAGAGAGGGGCAAGGGCAGACACCAACGCTACACTCTTGAGCGTTCGGATTGGACAAAACGATAGAGAAAGGAGATCCCATAAAATGTCAAGAATCAAGAAATATCATGAATTCTTGATTCAAGACAAGAAATACATTGTCAAGAAATGAGTAAGACAAGAAATATTTAATGTCTTGTCTTGAAAATCAAGACCAAGACAAGAACTAATCATCAAGACAAGATTTCTTGTAACGAAATCTGAAACACTCCCTCTAAAAATCACCGAACTTGTCAATATTACCTAAATCTTTTCTGACAGTGTTATTATTTGAAAAAAAATTCCACTTTCCAAACGTTGTTTAAATTCTAACTAAATACGTGACGGAATTACGTTTATAATCGTTTTCAAGCGACACAAACAAATATCTAAATATCTTATTGGAATAAACCCAAAAGAGATAATTAACCCTGCGACAAGAATTTATAAAATTAGCTGTCAAAAATAATTACAAGCGCACTTCCATAATTCAGGATCACCCACACATCGGTTCACTGAACCGTCTCATTACCGAGTCAAATTTAATAAATGATCGAAGAGTGCAGCTCCTCACTTTGTTTCACTACTCCTTTATTATTTATTTTCAAACTGCTGTTGAAGTATGTGACAAGTAAAAATGTATAAATAAAGCAAGATAAAGAAGAAGCTTTGTGTAAGTTTGTAGCTGTTAAGTTTCGCGATGCGCATAGTTGTCGTGTTGTCGGCATAGTTGCCGGATCGACTAGGAAAAATAGTAGATGAAAGATTGATGAAATTTGCCAGCGTTGAGAGACGGAATCTGACAGGATGTTAACGCTTGATTTTCTCTAATGTTTTAGCTTTAATATTTAATAATATGTAGCAGAAGTCTGCAAATAGTTTGTCATCACAGAGTTTTAGGATTATGTCAATATTATAATGCAAATGCATTCGGTATAATATTATAATGGAAGGCTGAACGAATATTGTAGTAGGTTTGTTCCAAGTGGTCATTTCAGACATGTTTGTGACATGTTTGTGACAAATTTCAGTGCGCCTGCGAAAAATGTAAACAAGTTAACTTTAAAACATAAACTTCATTTCTTTTTTGTGGCGAAAAATGTATGAATTTCTTTATTTATATTTATATTTAAGGTTAGCTGTCAAAACAGAAAATGAGTATGCACATGCGCTTCATTCCATTCGCCATTTCAGTCTATGTTTCAAACTTAACTTTGTTTACATTTTTCGCAAGCGGACTGAAATTTGTCACAAACATGTCAGAAATGACCACTTGGAACAAACCTTTTATATATATAGATATATCAATTTACACATTTTAATAGTTGTAGTAGATTATGATACATTCCGTATAGCTTTGCGTTTAAAAAAATTGTAAATATAGATGGTTTACTGTACATCATTCATCATTGTTGCATTGGTATACTGTATACATATTTCTTAATAAAAAAAATTAATTCTACCATACAACTTCTTAATAACAAATAAATATAATAAATGTAGAACAGATGTTTCAATTATATGTTTATATTCATAACAACTATGATTATTAAAATATAAATAGATACACAGACGACTCTGAAATATTTAAGAGACTTCAAGAAATGAACATACATTTTTTTTTAATTTAGTCCAAAAAGAGTAAATGACCTGATAATATAAATTCCTCCCTCAGAAAGTTTCAAATTGATAGCAAACTCTCTCAAAATTATTTTTGAATATTTCAGTATTTACGAGCAGTCGTCTTCTGTGAATTTGTAAAAATTGCCTATCATTCAAAATTAATTTTTGACAATTTAACTCTCCTCACTGAGAAGCATAATTTAATAACAAACTCGATAGGATTAAGTTTTTTTACTATAAAAAACAATTGGCGATCGTCCAAAATTTGTTTTTAACATTTGAGTTCAAGTCATCTTCCTGAGATATTTAATTTGAAAACAAACTCGATATGATTTAATAAATATTTAATACATGCCATAAATAAAAAATCAACTTTTTCATCGTGAGTAAAATTACTCACTTTCTTCTAAAAAACTGACTGTAACAACAAACAATGAAACAATGATATACAAAACAATATATTCAATTGTTTTTCTTCAAAGCACTCTTTTTTCATACAGCTCTAAATAGATACATATAATTTTAACTTGCAACTATTTTGTTACATTAAAACATGGGGCGTCCGCTGGGTGGGGCAAAGGAGGACACTTGTAATCAATGGTAACTATACCCCCCCCCCCCATGAATAAATTTCTTAAGACAACCATGTACTAAAATACGTATATGTTTATAACGTTGAATTCTGAAGAAAATGCTCTATCGAATGAGTCAATAAATAAGAATGTTTTCATATTTTAGAGCCTCTGGTTAAAAACAATCATCGCTAGTAAGAACGCTGATTAAGGGCGACTAACTAGCAGTTGACTATCTGTGTTTTTTAGCTGTCAAACCTTCATACATGATTATCGAGAAAAATATTTGAAATAGAAGTGGTAGAATATTTAATTCTATGTCTTTTAATTGAAGCTTATACGAGTATCTCTAAAATAATTTAGGAACGTTTGACAGCGTAAAAAAATGTTAGTCAACTGCTTGTTAATCACTCTTAATCGGTTGTTTTTACTAGCAGTCAATATCTTTTCCTCGTTGTAATAGTCTTATTAAATATAAATTGTTATCTAATTTAACCAACTTTGTACCTCTTTACAGTTTTCGAGATAGCACTGGTAGTACCGTGGCACACTTAAATGAAACATACTGTATTGCGAGCTATTTTGATCTTGCACTTTTTGATCGCTTTCATCAGAGCATCCCACCACAAATTATTTTTCAAATGAAAACCAAATTATATTTCATCTTAGAATTTCCAGTCTATGATATTTTCCATCGTAACCAAACTTATTCCTTGTACCCAATCCATCGCATCCTGTGTATATCTTCCACTAGCACAAGTTACAAGTATCAGGTGATGAAAGTGCGTACGGCACTCCCCACCTCACCCACATCGATCTCCGATCACGCTTCCATAGTCTCATGTTCCATCCAACACCAACAGCACCTCCGTGATCGTGATCCTTCTCATCACGCGGATACGACCAGTTTGTATGCTAATAAAAACGTAGCGCGTGCCGAGGGAATGCAGATCGTGCCGCGCTCGCGCTATACATACTCGTAAAGCGATGTGGCGGTGTAGGAACTCTCTGAGATATTCCTGGTTGTAAATCGTATTGGGTTGTTTGTACTCTGCACGTGGATGAGTTGAGGCTGTCGCGCTGTGATGGAAGCACGCAGATTTTTTAGATTATGGTTGGAAAGTTTGGAAGTTTTAGTAGTTGTTTTATAGGGGGAGCAGGCAGAAGTGAGCTGAACTCTCTAGAAAATATGTTAAATTTGGCAGTAAATGAGCTGGAAGAACTCACTCATACATGGAATTATTTCAAATTCACAAATTATAGCGTAATATGTGAATTTTTGCCGATCTCAGTGGCGTAGTGCTATGTCACTTGAATAGTACACCAGAGATCGTGGGTTCGAATCCCACTGAAGAGCATGGTCGTTTGTGTTGCTTACGTACATAAATTCAAAATCATTCATTTATCACGTGGCATATGACCAAAGTAGTTAGTCCGTATAAAGATAAATAAAGTAGGTGATTAGCCGATCACTAACACATGTATAGTCGTGGGTTCGAATCCCACTGAAGAGCATGGTCGTTTGTGTTCACATAATTTCATAATCATCCACTCATGAGGCCGCATATGACGATTGTAGTTAGACCGCACGCCATTTTCGTATTAAAATAAATAAACAAAAAATATGAATTATAAACATTTTAGTGTGGGGAAAATGCGACTCTACAAATTTAAATTTCGAATTCGAGTTTTTTCTTTCTATATTGGTAGCAAATATAAACAAATTGCCAACATTGTTTTTATTCCGAGTATTGAAACTATATTTAAAATAAATTGAATTTAATTGTATCGGATGTCAAGTACATGTCCACTTTCATGTTTGCAATTATGAACAAAATCAACTCGTTGCGCATTTTATAATGGGGTTTGTGACAAAAAATTTTATATATAATTCTAAACAAGAAAATGAAAACCTGCATTTACCAAATTTATATTTATAATTTACAAAAACTAAAATAACAAAAATTATTGGATGTATACGTTTTGGTACAAAAATGGGGGAAATATTTGGAGAGAAAGAGATATACATATACAAATAGCATTTGTGGCAATTTTAAATATTTTCTATTTTTGTGTTAAGGCTATAAACACACTGCAAACCTGTCGTTTATAAAATTAGCGCATAATTTGCGGCGCTTTTCATTTTGTAGTGCTGGTATAAATGCTTTCAAATGATATATTAACCACAAAAATTATATGTTTTTGGTGCCGAATATGACTTTTAATTACGAATCTTTTTATCGCACTCTTCCTTTGTAAAACTGGTAGCTTATTTTTCAAAATTGAATTCGAGCGTTAACAGAATGTCTTATGAAACTGTATTTATGGAGATAGTAAGTTCTCAAGATTTTCTCTTATGTAAATAATTGTTATTTCGTTGCTCTACATTTTCACAACAAAACGTCATTGATTTTTTTTTCATGATTTCTACACTACCTTACGCTATGTATAAGAAAGTAAAAATACTAATGTTAAATTATAAATCTGCACGCTTTGAATATTGGTAAATGAAAAATACATTTCATACCTGCCATGTGCTGAAAACAACGTTTAATAAACTGTCATGTTTTTTTAATAATGCTCTTGACATATTTTATATAAAAATTATATATATATATATATATATATATATATATATATATATATATATATATATTAGAAATTAAATATAAAGCTTTCGTTTATATTTTAAATTACTCTACTAAAAACAATTTTTTATTATCCATATGACCTTACAATAGGTATGTTTTCTGTAACAAATATTAATCAGCATATTAAATAATTATAAAGTAATTAAGTTTAACCTTAAACCATGACATTGTGGATTATGTTCATGTATATCAGAACTATAAACTAAAATAATAACAACATGCAACGTACAATAGAAACAGAAATCCAGAACGAAGGACATGAACATGCAACAAATTGCATGCAATGCACGATGCAATTTTGCATAAAATTCCACTGAATAGGAACTAGGTAAACAACATAATCAGCATTATCTCTCAGCCATCTCTGTTTAAGTCGACGAGCAAAATGAAGTGCGTATCAGGTTATAAATTGTAATTTTCTGTTAGATGATACTACGCAATTAAATTAGCAATAGTTGGCACCCATAAATATGACTTTTGAAACACAATATCATCAATAAAAAAAATTCTAAATATGGATGAAAGAATGAATTTTTTATTAATTTGAAAATGAGAGATAACAATTGACTAATCAAATTTTTAATTAATCAAACTATTTAAAACCAATAATTTTTTATCCATTTCAAATAGCACTTAAATATGAACAAATCAAAAATTGATTCATTTTGCCGGGTCATTCCTATATTAAAAAAAAATTTCTAAAACAAATTATTCAAATGATTATGAAATAAACAGAAACATAATTTTATAAATTACAATTTTAAGTTTAATTAGAATTTTTAACAAAATATAAGATAGTTATTATAATATACTTTTGAATTTAGTGATAATATTTATTTGAAAACGACGTTTCAAATTATTCTAGGTTAAATTTGCATCAGGATGAAGAATGATGTCATAAATAATTATCAAGAAGAACTTAATTCAAAAGTCTTTTATTATAATAATTATTTTACTTAGTCTTTCATAAGAGTCAATATATACTCCTTGTCTTGACATCAAGACCAAGACAAGAAGTATTTTCCATTTCCAAGGACAAGACAAGAAAGTATCAAGAATCAAAATTTCTTGTCAAGAAATATTGATATATTGATAATAAATTTTTGCATTCCGCATTTATAATTATAATATAACAATTTGAATCTATCACTACGATTTTTAAAACAAATATTTTATGGTGCTATTTATCCCATTAACTAGTTATAATTTATTTAATTAAATTTTATTATATTATTATTTTGTATTCTTGCATTTGGGCACAGTATAAAACCGAATCCAATTCTCGGCTAGATGAAGAAGGTGGATCATGTTAAGTTTATCTAGATTCTGTTAGATCGGTTTCATCACTATCCGAGTAAATCTGATTTATATATAACACTCATTGTTTTAAATAAAAAGAATAGAATATGGAAGTGCCTCGCGACGCGACCAACATTTATGAAACATTTAACTAAAAGGGAGGGGCATGGCAGACGCCAACAGTCGGATTGGATAAAGCGATAGAAAAGGGGGGATTCCCCTAAAATATCAAGAATCAAGAAATATCAAGAATTCTTGAAACAAGACAAGAAATACGTTGCCAAGAAATGACCAAGATTTATTTCTTGTCTTGAAAATCAAGCCCAAGACAAGAAATGATCATCAAACAAGATTTCTTGTGTTGATGAAAGACTAATTTTACTATGAGTTCTAAAATACAGGATGCAATAGACAAATGAGCTACCTCATATAACTTCCATGTTATTAAATATATAATAAAATACTATAAGACAATCTTATAAGGGACCAAGAGGGACATTCATCTATGAATGAAAATTCGAAATTTTTTTTTTGAATTCAACATTACAATCATTTTGTATCCTTTTACAACAATAGTATATTATGATACAAGTGTATAAGTAAGCTTTTAAAGCACGTACGACGAGTTTAAGAGCACGACGCGAAGCGGAGTGCTTTTATAGTTGCTAATGCTTTAAAAGCACTTATACACGTGTGTCATATGCTATTTTTTTTGTTTTAATCTTGCGTTTATGTACGCTGTAGCGTGTTTTATACACGGATTATGATGCAGTTATAATAAAAAATTACTTTTATATTATTATAAAATCATTTGAGCTAAAATAAAAATTCCAGCCAAATCAAGATAAAAATAAATCATTCAACACAACAATAACAATTTACAACAATAGGAATTATGATCTAAATAATTTAAATTGACAAATAGCAGTATTTGTTTTTCATAGCTTTCTTCCTGAAATATTATTATAAAAATAAAATTACACATAATATTTTAAGCAAAAAAAAATGCTTCAAAAAGTGTAGAAAATTAAATTATTAGCAACGACAAACTACTAGTTGTATAAACCAAATTGCATCTGTTTCAAAATACAAAACGCGGCTTCCAAAATAAAACGTAGTAAACAAATGAAAGAAATTATCATCCAACCGCATGATCAAAATCTCACCGAAAACTTCTCGAAACATTTAAGTGAAAATCTTCGTCGTACACACAAAAACCGACGACAAAAAACCGTGCAGTATATCGGCGCATTAAAAGTAAACTTATTTCTCTTTCTGTGAGATCCATTAGCCGCGATTATCAAGACACAGGCAGCAAGAAGCGGTAGAAGAGAACTGAGATGGAGTCAAAGAAACCAACGAGAACCGTTTTGTCCTGCGATCTCCCCATCTCGGAGCCATTCGTTGGAAGAGAGATAACTCTGCTGAATAGGGATTGTTATTATTTTCTGCGGACAACACTAAGCTGATGTTCAGTACATGGAGAACAATTCAATGCACGCAGAATGAAAATGGATGCAGGTGATTAAGAAACTACTGGTACTACCTAATGAAAATGAATAAGGATCAACGTGGATTGTTGTCCTTTCCTGCTCGTGCATTATTTATAAACTCTAGACACATGCAGTGAAGACAAAGCGTAGAGTCTTTTGTAATGCAACATTTACTTTTCGGTCATAAATGTATTATATACTATGGATACCAGTTATCCATATAACCCTACTGTTCCAGATAAAATGCAACATAGTTTGTCAATGTTAAATAAATTTGTTATTACAATTTAGAAATGTTTACTACTTGCTACAATTGTTGTTATACTTTAACATATGTTCATAATATGTTTATAAATCAGTAAACTATGGTGCCAAATTAATATAATATTGACAACCAATGTTGCATTTTATCTGGAAGAGTACAGTAATGTATATATACTCAAAATGATCTTGGAGAAGACGCACGACATCAACCTGAAAAAAATCTTTATAAAGTGAAAAATAACTTGTAAAGTTTGTTGAGCTAATATTTAAAATAAAACGACGTACAAAATACTAGCATTAAGAAAAGTACATATTAATGCAATTTACAGTGATTTTATAGTTAATTTGATTCCTTTAATGGTATTTTTAATTATTAAAAATAATTCTAGTTCATTTTTTGTTCGCTATGTTGTTGCTATTGGTAAATGATCACGTTCACATACACAATTCATGTCGAACTGTCACTTTACTGTCAGATTTTACTGTATTGTTAAAATCTGTGCTCCCCGTGATCCGGAGTTTTATTATATGTATGTACAAATATATTATGTTTATTGCAACAAATCATGTCTAAAAATGGTGGTATGTGTGATGCAATACGCATTGAATTTTCATTTCAACAAAAATTAGTATCTCATATAAACGTTGTTGTATAGTGACGTCATTATCTAGTAATATTTTTGATGACGTGCGTCTTCTCCAAAATCATTTTGAGTATAGCTGTTGTATGGCATGGCATAGATTGTATGGAAATATTTAAACAAGTGAAATTAGTTGGTGACAGATCTTCAATTATTTACTTCTTTCACTTAGTTTATCTACTTTTGGTTGTTATATTTATTTTAATTATATATTTATTTATTGTATTTAATTTCATGGCATTCTTTCTGTGTATGGTTTTATATTAATAAATACATGAATACTTTTTGTATTAATAATTTCGGGGCTAAAATGAATAAGAACTATTTTAAAGGCTAACAAAATATCTATAAAATTTTGCAAAAATTTATAGGATGCTCCATTAAAAATTGCAAAGTTGTATATCATTGCGCGTAAATAGAACACCCGATAAAAAAAACTTATACTGCTAGTATGTGGGTATTTTAATTTAAAATAAATTTTGTGTAAAAAATTTTCGGTAATATTTAAAATAACCGCTTAAAATAAAAAAATTCATACCGGTGGACTATCCCGGTACAATATATAGAAAATAAATTCAACAGGTCTGGAATAAAAAATAATAATCTTGCTTAATAATTTCCAACGTCAACACTAACTAAATATTTTACATAACTAGTATATTAATGTTTACTTGTAAATATTTCTACACTCATAAAAATAACTTCTAGTTTCAAGAAAATTTTCAAGTTTCCTTTATATGCATTCGTTGAAGAAAATTTTATTTCTTACAAATTTAGTGGTTCAATTAAAAAACTATATTTTGTTTTATTTTTTGTTTTTATAAAGCTGGGAAGCTTTGGTCATATGCCGATTCATGACAGGATGACTGTGAATTTTATGAACAATACAAACTACCGGGCTCTTCAGTGGGATTTGAACCCACGACCTCTGGTTTGCTAGGCAAGTAACATAGCCACTACGCCACCGAGATCGGCATAAAAAAATTAATTTTGGACCTAAATTTTATTTATCTTCTTCTTTCTGCATTGAAAGATAAAGAAAGTATTTCCAATTATGTTTTTAAAAATAATAAAAGAGAGGCCTCTTAATTTTAAACAAAAGTTTTTATTTAAAACGATATAACATTTGAATTTAAACTACTTCGTCTCCATAATGAGTCTCAGTTGAATACTTTGATATGCTCCTTCAAAACAAAATTACTTTTCATACAAGAATATTTATTAAAATTACAAAAGTTTTGAATGAAAACGAAATCGGATTGGCAGAATCAAACCAATTTTTCTCTTCATTTAAGAGGATTCTGTTTATTCTAAGAAAACATTTTTATAAGGGTAATTACTGTAATTCTATTATTCAATGAGATATATCCAAATAATTCTAGTTTATCATGGCGCCGTAGCGTCCGAGGATCCCACCCAGTGGACCAATTGACAGTCACTATACTTTTTCTACTAGCTTGAACAACATATTTACAAAATCTTAACGATTTGTGACGGTGGCTTTCGGACTATTAGAGATTTTGTGGGTGATTGATATTGTTACAAGAAAAAAATAAATTTGGAAGGTAACATATAAAACCAAAAATTGTACATTTATGAAACGCAAAAGCAGTGTTCATTTGAAAATTCTTCTTTCATACCAAAGCGAGAAATTCATCTGTATTTCTTCAGTAAATATTTAATAAAATAATGAAAATTCTAATTGAAAACATTCACGCTGTTTTCTTAACCTCGCCGTTCGCCGGCATTCAAATACCAAAAATAATTCCTGTGCCGTAATCCAGCTCTAATCCGCAAATTCCTCAATTAAATTCGCCGTCAACGTCACATTTTTTCGTCCATATCCCGAGCAGGAGTCTCGAAGCCGGAGCCGTCAGATCTGGTGACATTTTCATTAAGAAAACAACTCGGTTCCTTGCGTCCGTGCCCTCCGCCGTTCACGTGCTAAATTAATTCCAGTGTTTTCCGTAAACGTGCGAATCTAACAGCGCTGCCGTCGTGCCGGTTATTGTCGCAGAAATTAGTATATGGCGGAGTTAATCAGCCGGGACTAAGTCAGATTAAGAGTATAATTAAATATCAATTAACACGGGGCTTGGCGAGGTAGATTCGTACCGCCGTGCTGGTAGAGGCGCTGCAGTCGCTGGACTCATTACTCGGCATTGTGGTTCCTCTGTCTCGCTTCGAAGCTTAGCGGATGCTGTAGGGTGGTCTTTGTTGGTCTTATGTTCAGAGGGATGAATAGAGAATACCTGGTGCTGCTGGCCATGGATGATTAAATTATTTTTCTTTTTTTTTAGAATTGAGATTAACGGAATTGTTCGGGTAATGTTCTTTGATTGGAGGGAACTACGAGTTCTAAATTTAGTTCTAGATGGTGTAAATATGATTTTTTTTTGGCTTTATTTTACAAATTAATAGATTTTACATAGAATAAAAACAACTTGTTAAAACTTCATGAACAATAATAGTATATGAGCATTTAATGTTTGCTATTACCCATGAGAATGAAGTTTGTGTCACGAGCGAACGAGAGTGATATAAATCATTCGAATGAGTAATAGCCATTACATGCGAGTAGAATACTATAATTTTTTCCTATTTCACGTACACAAAGTCAATTTTGTGACACTGTTTTTCTCAAAAACAATGCTACAAAATTGAATTTTGTGCAACTGTTTTTGGGGAGTATATTATTTGTAAAATTAACAGTCTGTCAAACTTGGGGCTGTCATTGCTCACGTAAAATTATTGAATTGGAGCCCCTGCGTCGGGGTTGCGGTCTGGGACCCGATAGGCCCCGCGGCCAAAGCCCCTTGGTGACCAGTGGTATATTAAACATGTCGTACAATTTTATTTTATTTTTATTTTTATTGAATTTATGAACGTGAAATAGGAAAAGTAGTATGAACAACTCGTGTTACAATGCCTAATTGTAATACTCGTATTTTGCGTAACTCGCCTGCGGCTCGTTTACGCAAACAATACTCATATTACAAAAAAGGTCATTGTAACACTAATTGTTTAATATATCATTATAATATAATCACATGTCATCAATTATTTGTTTTGAAATTGTAAGATAAGTACAATTTTTGTTTCGACAAATACAAAAAACTGTTTGTTTATCAACAACAACACAAATTGTAGCAACAATCACTAGGCTAAGTACTGTTGTAACAAAATTTTAAAGTGATTTGACATTTAGCAGCTACAGTTTAAGCATAAAAAGAAAATAAATGTATGAAAAATGAGAAAATTAGTGTCTTTCGCTTTTTATTTGGATAAATTTACTTAAAAGTTATTTTGATTTTACTCTTTTGACAGGTAAGATTTGAATTTGACATAACGAATGAATAATATTAATTTATCGTACTGTCAATATTATTTCATTAGCAACAGTAACATGGTTAATTAATTGATAAACAAGGATTGAATTATGGGTATATTATTTTACAGTTATGAATAAAATACTTGATTGTACGAATCAGTACTAAATTATTTTACTCGTAAACATGTGATTTTATTCAGATTTGTTAATAAGAAATTGTAGAGGTACTCAATATTTCTTACCATAAACCTCTCATAAAATGCTATATTATATTCACAATAATTTTTATATTACATAGGAATAAAAAAATAACGATGAAATACATGTATGACTTGTAAAATAAAATCGATATTTCAGTTACTTGTTTATAGCAACTATAAGTATTAAAATATATTAAACTTCCACTTCCAGATTTGCAGTTACAGTCAAAATTTATTTAGTTCAGCGTAGTCATAAGTTACGTTATTCAGAATTTTATTGTTTGTGAGTTTTAAAACATAATGAATAGATATGGGAAATTAGAATGATTAGAGCGGATAAAGTAACACAAACACTGTATTAACCAACTTTAAATTACATAAAATACACGTAAAGTGATATTACAATTTTTTTACGTATCATAAAACAACAACTGTTCTGGTTAATGTGTCTCTTAACTTAATTGTCAGGATAATAAAAAATCTAGTGTTGTCACCACACCACATGACTGTCTTGATCAAAATGGATTCAAAAGAAAAGCTTTCAAAATCTTCTTTTCCATTAGTAAAGAACAATCTTGAATCAGAATGCAATAATAAACGTTAGTTTACTTCTGGGCCCGACATACAAAATTGGAAGAATACTGATCAAGAAATAACATCTTAATATATTTTGCTCCACATGTTAAATTAATACGTACATATGCTGAAGAGTGCGAAGGATATTTTTATTTTCCCACTCCAGACTAGCAGAACGATAACAAGAAGAATTACAGACCGCAAACAGACCATTCGTCTTAATCAACCATGATAATATGCTATAGCAGTGCCATTGAATTTTTCCTCGTAATGCAAACTTCATTCTCATGAGTAATAGCATACATTACATGCTCATCATACTATTATCCACAACTGTCAAATAATATGCCCACAATTAAACCGTTGTTTATCAATTAATGACCTTTGTTACTGGTGCTAATGAAATAATATTGACAGTTCTATGAATTAATATTATTCATTCGTTATGTCAAATTCAAATCTTACCTGTCACAAAAGTAAAATCAAAATGACTTTTAGCGATGGTTGCTACAATTTGTCATGTTGATAAACAATGAACTTTTTGTCTTTGTCAGAGCGAAAATTGTACTTATCTTATAATTTCAAAACAAATATTTGACGAAATGTTGTGGATAAAGGTAGATAGTATTCTACTCGCATGTAATGATTATTACTCATTCGAATGATGTGCATCACGAGCGAAAGCGTAATAGCATACATTACATGCTCTTTGAATAATATACTATTACTACTATTATTAGTGATCATTTCTTGTAGTGTGCTTAAATAAAAATAAGCGTCATGGACAAATAACAAAATAAACGAAATAAACTTTTTTTCCTTTTGTAATTTCAGTTGTAATTCACAAACAAAATAAACAATCCTCAGTAAATCCCAGCAAGTCTAACAAAATCCCTCACCTCCCTAAACAGTTAAACACAACTCTCCAAAGAGACGCACAGCGCCCCACCTTTAAAATTTAATTCATTGTATTATTTAGTGATTCTGCGTCGCAATGTGCCGCGCCGTTATACCACGCTATCCGAAACACATTCATTAAATAATGGCTCTGCGCTGTCAGCGCTGTGTTGTCGAGGTGAGAGCCACCCTCGATCTCAAAGCGAGGACACCAGCCCTCTGCTGTGTCCTGGTGTCGTAGTGTGACAATTTATTCTGGACAGCCGTGTACGCAACGTGCTGGACGCCTGATTTATAATTGGGGGATGGAGTAATATTAACACTCATTTAATATTTACTGAGGTTAAAATGTCAGCTGTGGTATTTAAAGTTGGAGTAGGATTCATTTTTAATAGCAGGTCTTTGATTAGCGATGGACCGTCTTCCTGGAATAGACAGTCGATATAAACAGAAGAAATATTTAAAGGTACGTAGAATCATGCATAAATCTCTCAGCAAAGCTGTACTTTCGGAATAATATGCCTTTGTATGTTGATGCCAATAGTTATATTTCTTATTATGCTTCATATGTTACCTAGCTAATTTGTAGATTAACTGATTTGAATGAAGAGTTTCGCGCATTTTACTTTGGTAATGTGCACATTAACGGATTGTGTTTTGATAAATTCAAAAGTTTGCTTCTCTGATTTCTTTTCCCTATTCCTACCCCCTCACCCGTCACTTTTAGTTTGGTTTCGCTAGCGACTTATCGTGCCAGTGCGTTTTTGTTTGTTAACAACTAAAGTGAGATGATTTTTTTTTTAAGCAGATAAATTTTAGCTACTAGTATGCAAGCAAGCACATCTAACCTAATTCTTTAGTCATCGAAAAATAGATAAATAACATGTTAATTTAAGCTCTAGTTCCAGCAAAAATCTTATTTTCCCAATTACAGCCTAGCAGATAATGTCCCGATTATCTAGGTACTTTGCATACTACCAACCGACGGTCCGCGGGTCGCATCCGGCCCGTCAGTAAATATTAACCGGCCCGCTAAACTTAACCAAGCCAGTGGTCAAGATTGAATTCTGACCACTATCCTGGTTTACAAGTTGTGTAATCTTGATTTTATTCCTTTTTATTTTTATTTCTACTACTCATTAAAATTATATGTGTTGTTATTCTTTTGTTCCTAATTCACTTTTGCCCCAGAATATGAAAACGTTGGGCATCACTGACCTAGGTAATTTGAGATATAAAACTATTTTCGGCTCTTTAACAGATCATCACAGTTAATCAGCACATTAACTAGATATTCTGCAGAATAAATGATTTCTGCACTTTAACAGTAACATATACAAGTTATTCATCGACCCTATACAGCAGTCATTAAAAATACTTTGCTCTATATAGAAAGATGTTACGTTGTTAGAAGAGTAAGAGAAAGCCAGGCTAAGGTGCTTCAAATATACATAATGGAAGTATTGGAAGTCGAATGGAAGTTTCATGGAACAGATATATGCGGGCGAATAAATTTAAAATAATATCCATCCTTGTATGAATGTGGACAAGGCGAAAATGATGAATCGGGATAGGAATGTTTGAAGGAAAGAGATTGTCGGTTGATTATGTTTATGAACATAATATATCGGGTGGTGAATTGATTTATGCAATATAGGAAATAAAATGTTATATTTTTCCATATAGCGATATATTGTTTCCTATTGATTTTAGAGCAAAATACTATAAACAAATTTTGTAGATAATTAAATTCTGCATCTACGTCACGAAACATATTTTTTACATGCAAAATCAAGTTTAAAAATTTATTAAAGTGTTCATTTGTAGTGATAGTCATAATAATTTAAACAAAAATACAAACAAATGTATATGCGTGACTTTCAAACCATTGAAAATTGTTTTGCATGTTTGTATTTTTGTTTAAACTTCTTGCTTATCACTACAAATGAGCATTTTTATAAAATTTTAAACTTCATTTAACTGTTACAAAAGGTGTAAAATAAAATATAATTAGTGACTTAGATGCAGAATTCAATTATCTATAAGATTTGTTTGATATATTTTGCTCTAAAATCAATATGAAAAAATTTACATTGCATTTCCTATATTGCATCACGTTATACATTTAGTACGATATTTGTCTATAATCTTCATCGAAGAGACCGGATTTCAAATATTAAGAACTATATGCTAAACGCAGCAAAAACGAATTCTCTCCCAAACTTTTACATTCTTTGTTACAAACTTTCGTAACTGAAAAAAGCAATATTTTATATAAGAAATAAATGACGATATAAAACAGTTTTTTAGTGGCAAAATATGGTATGACAATATCTATACAATTAATTTTTTTTAATCAATTGCCTATATTAGAATTTGGTAGAGAATTGCAAAATCACAAGAGTTTTAACATGATACGTTCAAGCCTGGTTTGTGGGTATGTCTAGATTTTAGATAATTAATTAATTTAATACTTCTAAACTTTAAACTTTTGAATTTCTATCAATTAAATTTAGTACCAACCTACATATTTTCTCTTTAACAATCTTCTAAATGTTCATCATCATAATTGATCACAATTTTTACTTTCTCTTTGTGACATTCATAATTAATTGAAAATATTGAAACCATGAATTTAAAAAAATTTTGCAAATAAAAAAAAGGCTAATGAGATATTCATTTGCTAACAGTAGCGAGAATCTGCTCAAAAATATAATTATATTGAAATAACTGTCGACAGTTTTCGATAGCGCAGTTTGTAAAATAGTGATTAGGCGCATTCTGATCTCGAAAACTGAAAATCACTATTTTTGAAACTGTACTACCAAAAATTACGACAGTTAGTTCAAAATAATCGTATTTTTGCGCAAATTCTCGCTATGGTCATTAAACATCTGAACTGTCAATATCGTGTTAACATAACAACTAAAGAGAATAGATAATATTTGAAAATATAATTTCGAAAAAAAAATTGGTTTCTACGCCTCTGCATATATTTATAAAACTCATTCATTGCTCGTTTGTTATCATTTTGAAGAATAAACGAATCCCTCTTAAGATAATCTGATAAATTCACGCACGAAATGATTAAAAAATTGAAATATTAATTCGTTTTAAATCCTAACGAGTGATATGAAATGAGGAAACAGTAACAGAAAGTAAAAAGGAGAGCAAATAAACCGCATGTACAACCTACACGGCGCGCGCGCTCTTTACACAAAAAGAGGTTTTGTGCTTTTTAAATTTACATCGTAACGCGATTAACCCTTATTGGATTAAATTAACTGCACGACGCTCGAGGGTTGGTTGATGGTTGCTTCACTACTCAAGCAACGTCGCCTGGAGTCTGATTCTATGGAGCTGCTTGACACTGCACTGAATTACTAACCGACCTTATTTACCACAAATTAGCTTGGTATTAACACTGTTGATAGGTAGATATTTATTATTTATGTGGACAGAATGTCTCAATGTCTGCCACGTGTATTATGAATGGCTTTAAATATTGGCAACGAAACGACCGATGGCGGCAGCACTGAGTATTTGCAAATGGCCGCCGTAGTTAGTACGTGCACTGAATGACATACGGAGAAACATAAATAAAGTTCATATAATTATAAATATAAATAAAATATAAGCTTATTTGAAGTGCGGTATTGTGTAAAGGGAAGTATTTGTGCTTTATTTAAAAAATCATAGTTATACCGTCTCTTTAATATATTTTTAGACATCGGTAACTTTTACAGTGCCGATAAACAAGTTGGTTTTCAAGAATTATTTAGATATCTCGAAGCGACGAATTCTACCAGATATTTTATCGAGTGGGAAGAAATAGTTCATAGTAGCCTGTTATTTTTATGTAGAGTTGTGGAGGTAAATTTAAATAAGTGCAAGCTTTTTGGGTTATGTTTGCAGACCAGTGCTCTTACTACAAATCCACATGAGATACATGGAACCATTTATGTTGAAAATATTGTATTATATAACTTGTGAACTGTATCACAAAATACATAATACATTTTTATATGTTACCCTAGTTACATATTTGAATAAAACTGCTAGTACAGCATAAGTAATGTTTAGTTTCATTTCAATAAGTGTGGGTATAATTTTCTCTAGTTGACAATTTTAAAATTTTTTTATTAGGATATGTCTATAATTATTATTACTTTAAAATTTGGTAAGCCAGTTAAAGTACCTATTTAATTTCTAATCAGTTTGTGACGTACATTTTGAATTTGGATTTAAAATCCATTCTAAGAGCTTTTCAGATAAATTATACTATAGAACAGTAAAAAAATGAAGGGTATGGAAAAGGAAAAAGAATATATAAACAAATAAGATACAAAATACAAGAAAATAGCACAAAATTAACCCGATAACCACACTGTTAACATATACGCTGCAAATAGTTACTATTTAGACAAGTTCATAATTTCGCCACAAGAGGGCTACGAGTTCATTTTCGTTGCCAATTGTATTGGGATTATTAACAATAAAATTATTAAACACCAATCCAAAAAATAAAGAAAATGTATGTTAAAATATTTAAAGAAGTTTTCAGAGCTATTTGGGTAAAGTTCAGTATAATATTGTGAAATATTATTTATTTATTAAAGTTAAAATACTTTAAATTTCCGTGGAATAAAATATAAGAAAAAACTATTTAACTAGATAGTTGTGTGAAATAATTGTATTGGGATTTTTACATTTTTACATTCAATAAGATAAAATTAATGTAAACTTAAAAACAAATAAAATGGGCATTAGGAAAATTTATAATAATATTCTATAAATGTACAAAACTTAACTAAATAAATATTTTTGTACAGCAGTGCATTTTAAAATAGAGTTGAATCCCTGCTCGATCAAATATCAGTAAAATATCGTATGTGGAAAGAGATTTCTGCAGAGTTTTCTATAAAGTGAATCGTGAACTTTCCATATGCTAATTGGCCTGTTAAATTATTATTATTATTTTATACTGTGTCACAACTGCATGTTTACTGGACTGATTTCCGTTCAGAAATATTTTATTAAGATTTGATCCACAATATATTTTTCCGCGTTTATTTTTCAGAAATGTTGTTAAAAATGTCAACAAAACTAAATTGGTTGCTATAATTTTTTTTTAATTTGTACTTAGACCAATAGGTCCTAAATGATTTTCACGGTATATTTCGATATTCCGCAAAAATATTATGTGTATCGTAAAACTCTTTACCAGACTTTTTCAGAATCTGAATCGACAACCTTTATTTCTGGTTAGAATTCGACGCCCTGGCACAACTCCAAGCGCCTTGGGTCCCTTGTCCCACAGCCCACACTGCACAGGCGTGATGTGGGTCCACGCAGCGTCAACACGACCCCAGTACCACCGCCACTGACTTATAGCACACAGAGGACCCAGACGGGGGCGGCGATTAACTGCCTGGCAGCAGGCTGCGTCTCAGGTGTCACTGGAGGGGGCGGCTTGGGGACACAGGAATCTCTAGACGCTGCGGTACCACTAGCACAAGACGCTAGCATTGTTACATGCTACCGCAACGAGCAACATGAACTTTACCAGCCTCGCCCTGTGTCCTCTTACGAACTAACTCGCCACTAACCGCACTAACATTGTACCTAGAGTATGCTATTAACATCACTGTAAAAACTATGGACTTGTACATAATAATAATGGTATCAAGTTTGTACTCACTACATTAAGGACTGAGATATCAACTTCTTACGTGTTAACAGTAAAATTGGTGATTGTTTAATAAATATTTGGCATGATTTGAAAAACAACATATTTGACTTTATTTTAAATAACAAAAAAAAAAAATATTTGTTTGCAGCGGTCTTGTTAAAAATGTTGTTTTATTATTAAGAAAACAGATTCATCAAAAAACAAAAAAATAGTATATTAAAAAACAAGTTTCATAATTGTTAATTTATTTTGTGAAAAGGCAATTGGAACTCTTTAAATAAAATTATCAACTAATATGAAATTAGTTATTTATACTATTGCTTCTATTTTGTGCATTTTGCGTCCTTATTAATTCTTCTTAAATAGTTGTAGTTTTTAAATTTAAAGATTATTGTGTAAGTTGGCGATACTGATGTGAATCTTACTTAGGTTTCGTTAAAACTGGATTTAATTAACAAATTTATTATTAAATATATAAAATACAACATATAAACACCTTTATCAAAACATTAGGTAGGTATTATAATGTATTTAACATCGTTGTTTACTCGTGTTTCCATGTTTATAAAGTTGACCATAACAACGCAGTACTGTATCTGATATTATGTGTCCATAACTATGATATAATAAGCCATAATGGCATAGTTACGAATATCTAGATTTTTCTGCTAACAAATTCGAAGATATTTTTTCCGCTTCCAACCAAATATATTAACAAATTTATTCAATATTTTCCATGTTTTCCATCAAAAGATTATTTGACAGTTATATTTTTTTATAAATAACACTTTTGGTTTAATAAAATTTGTGGAACGATTAACCTTGTTATTGAATATATTAAAAATATTTTATTGGTTTGAAAAAACATTTTTTTTATTTTAACTTTAAACAGAATCTATGAATATTAATTTACTAGTATTTAGATATAGTCGTGTACAAACACTCGAAGTGAGCGGACGTGCCGAGCGCTATCAGTGATTGTGATTACACAACTAGTGACAACTCTTTAACCACATAACATAACATTTATTCAACAACTCAGTTAACTAACCTCTCTTAGTTATAAAATCTTCTCAAAAGCATAAAAAAATCGTGACCAAACATGCCGGAAACTAGTGGAGGAACAAGTGTCCAAATGGTTAGCTTGCCATCAATATTAACAACGACGTCTTCAAACGCAGTCTACACAACAACATATTCAATAACAAACCCAATCACAACACCCAAAAGTAGTGCAACACACTTCTCAACGGCTACTCCAAATTCAACAAACGACATAAATCAAAGCACAAAAATGGACATACCAAACTCTTCATCAATACCACCAAGAAATTCCTTCCAATGGCAAGTTGTAAAAAACTCCAGAGGTGCTATCCAATCAAAGAGACAACGCGAAGAAGAAAAGACCACCACACTCCAGGTAGCCAAACGTCATAACTACGAAAAGAATACTACAAAAAGAGTCGTAAATAGATACAGCGTATTAACGCAGGAAAACGAAACAGAAGACAGCGCTTCTCTAGAAACCACAACCAACCCTAATCACCCTAAACCACCCCCAATATTTATCCAAGATGTAGAAGATTACCCGAAGATGAAAGCAAGTATTGAAACAGTGGTAAAAAAAAACGAATACATTTGTAAATCCTTCTCTAACAATACTGTTAAAGTCAACGCAGCGACGTTTGATGAATACCGCAGACTCGCACACTTCTTAAAAGTTAACAACATCGCATGTCACACATATCAACCAAGACAAGAACGAGCATACAGAGCAGTGATCAAAAACATCCATCCATCAGTACAACCAGAAGAAATAAAATGCGAACTAGAAAGAGAAGGATTCGAAATCAGAAACGTTACCAACATTCGAAGCTGGAAAACAAAACAACCGTTGCCCCTATTTTTCGTCGATCAAGAACCGAACGAAGACAACAAAAAGATCTTCGATATCCAATACCTGCTAGGAACAAAAGTCGAAGTAGAAGCTCCTCGAAAAAGAAAGGAAATTCCTCAATGCACAAGATGCCAGGAATACGGCCACACTAAATCATATTGCTCTAGACCCTTCAATTGTGTCAAATGCGGTGCCAACCATCCAACAGTAACCTGTCAAAAAAGCTCCAAATCCCCCGCCAAATGTGCTCTCTGCAGTGGCCCACATCCAGCCAACTATAAAGGATGCAACGTTTACAAAGAGCTACAAAGAGCAAGAGGAAATATCAACAGGAGCAATGGAAATAAAACAACAACTATAACCCTTCCATATACACAAACAAACAACAACCCTAAAACAACTACCATCACCAATGAAAATCCAAACATTCCCTTAGCCCAAAAAAACAAAACCCAACTAAACTACTCCCAAGCAACACAACAATCATCACTCCCACCAACCAATCAATCATTTTTAACAAGCCAAGAAGAAAACAACTTACTAATGCAACTTATTAGTAAATTTGAAACATTGTTCAACCAGATTACAAATCAAAACAACATGATCATCAACCTACTAACCACCGTCCTAAGCAGTCGCAATGGCTAGCTCATTAAGAATAGCTCTGTGGAATGCAAACGGACTTACCCAACATCGACAAGAATTTGAATGTTTTATAAAATCTCAATACATAGATATTCTTCTGATATCTGAAACACACTTCACGGATAGACACTACTTCAACATAAACAAATATAAAACTTATCACACAGAACACCCAGACAATACGGCACATGGCAGTACCGCCATTATCATCAGCGATAAAATAAACCACTTCGAAATAGAGAAATACGAAGAAGATTTCCTACAAGCCACAAACATAAAAATAAAAGAAGCCAACGGAACACTAACCTTAGCCGCAGTCTACTGTCCCCCAAAACACCGCATACCAGAAATTCTATTTAAAGATTTCTTCAAACGACTCGGAAACAGATTTATAGCCGGCGGTGACTTTAACGCGAAACACACTCGATGGGGATCGAGACTAATAAACCCAAGAGGTAGAGTGCTTCAGAGCACAATGTCAAACAATAATTACGACTTTATAAGCACAGGCGAACCCACTTACTGGCCCACAGACCCGAACAAAATTCCCGATTTATTAGATTTCTACGTAACCAAAGGAATATCAGCCAACTACATAGATGCTGTATCCAATCTTGACCTATCATCCGACCACTCACCTGTTATCGCAACAATAAGCTCCTCCATAATCCTAAAACAAAAACCAACATTCTTAACAAACCATCGGACCGATTGGATCGGGTTCCAAAAGCACCTGAACGAAATCATTCGAACAGATATTCCACTAAAAACTGAAGAAGACATAGAAACAGGAGTGGAAAATGTTACAAAAGCTATACAAGAAGCAGCGTGGATTTCAACTCCCGAACTTAAACGACGCAACGATGACATTGTAAACTTCCCCCTCCACATTAGAGAAAAAATTAAAGAAAAAAGAACCGCTAGAAGAAAATGGCAAACAAGCAGACATCCCCAAGACAAAACCACTCTGAACAGACTCTCCAGAGAACTCAAACAGCTACTCCAGGAAACAAAAGAAGATAGCATTCAAGACTACCTACGCAACTTATCACCCCATGCCGGAGAAGACTACAGTATATGGAAAGCCACTAGAAAACTAAAACATCCAAAGCAATCTATTCCACCTATTCGAAAAGAAGATGGAACATGGGCTAAAGACGACAACGACAAATCAGAAACATTTGCGAAATACCTGGCAAATATTTTCAAACCAAACCCAACAACAATGTCAGATGAAGAATTAAATGAAATCTTAGAATCCCTAGAAACTCCCTGCCAACTTTCACCACCAATAAAACACTGCACTCCTGAAGAAGTCAAAATGGAAATAAATCACCTAAACAACAAGAAATCACCAGGTTACGACCTCATTAACGCACATGCCTTAAAACATCTTCCAAAGAAAGCGATAGTCGCAATAACACAAATTTTTAACGCAATGATAAGAATCCAATATTACCCAATCCAATGGAAATTTGCCCAAATTATATTGATTAAAAAACCTGACAAACCACCAAACCAAGTAACATCATATCGACCAATTTCACTGCTATCTGTTCTATCAAAAATTTTCGAAAAATTATTGCTAAAGCGACTTAAAACTATAATTGAAGAAACCAACCTGATCCCAGAACATCAATTCGGTTTTCGAAACCAACATTCTACGATAGAACAGGTTCACAGAGTCATCGAAAAAATAGAAAAAGACATGGAAGAAAAGAAAGTCTGCTCAGGTGTCTTTTTGGATGTAAAACAAGCATTCGATCGTGTATGGCATGATGGACTACTTCACAAAATAAAAATCACACTTCCACACCAGTATTATCTGCTATTCAAATCTTACCTGAAAGACAGATATTTTAAAGTAGTCCAACAAAACTCACAATCTCAACTCTATGAAATAAGCGCAGGGGTGCCTCAGGGAAGTGTCCTTGGGCCAGTCCTGTACCAAATCTATACAGCTGACCTTCCACAACAAGAAAATACGTTAACCGCAACTTTCGCCGATGACACGGCAGTGCTATCGTCGCACGAAAATCCAGTCGAAGCAACAAACATTCTGCAAAATCACATTGACAACATAAACACATGGGCACGTAAATGGCGCATAAGAATTAACGAGGACAAATCCGTACAAGTAACCTTTACAACGAAACACACTACATGCCCACACATAATCATGAACAATAAAATAATTCCACAAAAAGAAGAAGCAAGATACCTAGGGATGCATCTTGAAAAACACTTGACTTGGAAGAAACACTTAACAAAGAAAAGAAAACAACTGGACATCAAAACAAAAAAGATGTACTGGTTACTGGGCCCAAAATCCAAATTATCTTTAGAAAACAAAATTCTCCTTTATAAAGTAACTCTTATCCCAATATGGACATACGGCATCCAGTTATGGGGCTGCGCAAAGAAAACAAACATTGATATAATACAACGTTATCAGAATAAAACCCTGAGGACAATAGCCCAAGCCCCCTGGTACGTCACGAACGATACCTTACATAAAGACTTAAAAATAAAATACGTCAAAGAACAAATTAAGCTGTTTGCAGCCCGATATGAAAAAAAACTAAATCATCACCCGAATAATCTAGCTCTGAATCTCCTAAACAATGAAGACGAAATAAGACGACTGAACAGAAAGAAACCTTTGGACCTTATGTAATTAACCAACGCTAAGCGTCGAAGTAGTAGGAGTGTCATCGCTGGAAGACATCTCCCCGCATGTATTTGTACCCCCTATATCATATTTGCTCGTTGGCTGCATTAAAGCCAGTTGTAAATGAAACAATAAACAATAAAAAAAAAAAAAAAAAAGTATTTAGATATTTGAATGCGGGCACCAGGTTGCAGACCCGAAGACATTAAACTGTTCAAAAATAATTTCAGAAAGGGACAACTGGAAAATGTATCTGTTGACTTATGATATTTGGGAAATTCATTAAATATCTGCGATAACCCCTTACAGCCGCATAAAACTCGTGGCTCTTGTAGTTTATGAGATGACAATGTATAAATAATGCCCCATCAAAATTGGAACACTGCATCCAACTCATATAGTTTAATATAAACGAATAATTATAGTTCATTGTGCTTTTTCTCATTAACTTAATCCTAAAATTTAGCTTATTTATTATTTGATGATGGAAGAACTGGTCCTTTGTAAAATGGGGCAACAGAATCATCAAATGAAAATTACGAAAGTAAATAAAGCACCAAGAGTTATTATCTTAAACCCAGCTTTTTAAAATTCATTTTTCAAAACTCAGCAGGCTGGAACTCCAAACAAAACAAAAACACAACAGTAAACAAAAAACACAACGGCAAATAACACATTACGCGCTATTAACTTTTCATTATCCCTTCTACCGTCCTGCTGTCGACCTGCGCGCACAAAAGGACAAATAATTAAAATTTAAATCAAGCGACAAATACACACTCACACACACACATACAATGACAATAGCAATGACAACGTTCTTCAGCCGTTTGTCTGTTTAGTTGTTACTGTTAGCTAATGCTATAACGTCATTGTGACAACTGACAAACGACTAAATAAAATGATAGGTACCTACATGTGCAACACGCATGACAAATAGATTAGAATTAACCTACATCGATTGTGAACGAGACTTTCCATGAGAACGAGTAAAGCCATCTTTAGCTACAGAGGCGTCCCAAGAGAAATATCCAACAAGAGCAACTTATTGCAATTTATTTCGACACTACACAGAAATAAAAATAATAGCAAAATAAAAACATGCATTACTAAGCCATATATACGTTTTGTGTGTGACACTCTACTTTAGCAGATCTTGGTGAGTTATATTTTTACGCCTCAAGTTCGGTATCAGCTGTCAGATCCCAAAGATGCTGGTAAAATAGGAACTAAAATAGTAGAATTACAATGGCAACTGTCAGTTTTGGGATTAAAATATGGGATCTTATTACATGATTTTGAAGTAGCATTATTAACTTCTATGTATTTTTATTAAATAGAGAAGTAAGGCTAGTTCAACGAGATATTCCGGTATAATTGAATTTATCCATAATTTTGTTTAAAAATTGCAATTACGAGATTGCAGACGTTCTTGAAAATTGAGACGTAACAAAGTTTTTCACTGACATTCAGTGTAACTATGCAAAGTGTAAGCTGGAATAGATACAGGCACCTAGAAATTTTTCAGTGCACGCCCCTGACTTTATCTTATATCCTTGGATGAAAGTAAATGTATCTTTTCATTCAAAGAAAGTGACGTTCCTATTTGTTTACTTACAAACTAATAATATATATTCCATTCCAACTCACTGCGTTTGCACCTAAATTACATTATTTTAATTTATAGCGTGTATGCAGCACCCATAATAGTTGAACATTTATTTTATTTAAAACATCATATCTAGATAATTGTTCTTAATTTTCTACTTTCATTTTAAATAGTAAAATCAGCATATAAATTAATATTATGTAAATTAATAACTAATAAAACATTACACATTAAGAAATTTATTTCAGGGAGCCTGTGTAGGATAACAAACCGATATGCGTACCCAGCAGGAATGCGTACTAGGTGCACCAACAAAATATCCAACGAATAAACGAAAATAGTGTTAAAAGGAATCTACGAAGAAATACATGAATGTAAAAATAACATTCATCACGCAATTATATGCTCAATCTATTAGATGTGCTACATCTTCCGAATTGAGAAGAAGAATTGAACTTTGTCTTCAAAATCAAGGATGTGTTTTTGAACACAAATTATAAAAAATAATAATACTTTTAAGTGAAAATACCTATGGTTGCATAAATCGCAAATAACTTCCATCATATTGTTTTTCTTTTTATGTTATTACTATTATTTTCTGGTATTTCTTCGTTATGTATTTCATTTGTTACTATTAATTTCTTAGTAAAACACGTTATTTTAGATATAAGAAGGTTATATCTGATTTTGAATACCATTTTTCTCAAAATATTATATTTCTCATATTATATTTATATCGTTGGAATCCGAAAAAATCTAATGGACTAAAAATATATATTATTTAAAAAAAATATAATTTTATTCTATCGTTAGAGAACCACTGGTTTAATTTTCTGTTTGTTATTTCTATTAAATAGGGCCCCTTTTCCCAGTAATTTTTTATATATAACATTTTTCTCTAAAGTCATGTTCGCCCAAAAAGGCAGTGTTGTTTTAAAGGAAACTTTCTGTATATTTTAGTTATCACAAAGTAAACCTGAAAGTGAACATGTTTATTATATTTATATATCTAAAAATGTGTAGTATTAAATAGTAAATATTAAAAATATATTGTTTCCTGGTACCTATATTAGACAAATTATTATATAGGTATGTTCATATTTATAGGATAACTTTGGTAATTAGCAAGAGTAACTTCCGTAAAAACTTTATTTCTTTGTATGAATTTTTACAAGTTTATACTTTTCGTATAAAAAACAAATAAATATTCCCGGACTTAGTATGTAATAGTTATTTGTATCACTAGGTTGGAAACTGCTATTTTGCGAGTGCGAGTTTATTTTGAGAGGACGAGCCGTAGGCGAGTAATCGCAAAATAGTTTCCACCCGAGGGATACACTAGATTTTTCGCGCCAACATTTATGTAAATTTAATAAATAAATTTAATTTATTACTCAAATTCTTAATGACAGGGAAATTTTATGTTGCTAACTTCACAATTCTGTGCATATTTTCCAATATCATAACCAAACAAATCAATATATTTTTATGTGGATTTTATACTGCAAAATCAGTTATAATTAGTTACAAATATGTTTAAAATCCATAAATATTATGTTTTCTTGTATTGCAGATACTCAATTGTAGATATATTGCCATAATATTTTTAAGTCATTGTAATACTTTGACATTTCTAGTGTGTGAAGTTAGCTAAAATTTGTGAAGTGATGCCAACATAAAACCATAAAAAGTTAGCAATTTTTGACGAACTAGTTCGGCAAAAACATGATTTCCGACCGCTTTAGAGATATGTAATTGTGTCAATGTCGGACGGCGGCGCAAAAATAATTATTGTTGTATTATTCTGCAAGTTTAGAAAATAAATATAAATTTATGACATCTTTTTGTTTCCTGAGGAAAATTATGTTTAATATATCGAAATGTTGAGTATATAGTCACAAGTCACGTGACTATAATCGAACGATTAAAGAGCACCGTGTTTAATTTTTAATGTAGGCACAATTTAAATAGTTTATAAAATATATTAATTTGATATGAAATAATGACACATGCATAAAGTAGGGTAGAAATATTTCACTTTTGCAAATAGAATATGCCAGAAATTCTATTGTGCTGCTAATTGAATTTTATTCAAGTTTATAAATAGACAAATGGATATTCTGTGTATTTTTACAGAGTTTAATATTAAATTATACTAATTTCATTTTCTGCAAATAAGTACAAAAATATATGACACGCTCAGTTTATAATGAATTCCAAGCCACCTAAACGCAAATATTTATAGCTATAAAATGACAAATATAGTAGAATTATAAGAGCAAAAATTAAGAATAGAATAAACATAATAGAAAAACATAAACATAAATTGACTGCTTCTCCGTTATTTGTCTCCTTTATACATCTTCCAGTCAAGAAATCGTCTCACTTATAAACAGTAAAGTTTCCGGCTTTCATTTACATCAGTTCTTTGTAAAATTAGTAGAGTATTTTGTTGGAATAGGTAGGTTATTGGCGAGATTTGAAGTGTCTAGATATTTTGCAGATTTACGCGATCTAGTATGTTCAATATTAAAATCTTAATCGAGTCCCCCTGGGTTTCAATTACTTGATTTCTCAGTGCTACCCAACAAATAATTATTAATTCTATTCTCTGATTAAACATAACAGGCTCGCCATATGAATAATAATCGACGATATTGTTCGTGAAATCGAAGTAGCACATTCCAATAGTCCTTCCGACTCATTAAATCTGCTGCATCTGTTCCACTCACAAATATCATCGATATCACTTGTTATTTTACCTCTGACAGTAAATTAGAATAATGGATTCATGTGGTGGCCACGTTAATGTATTATATTTATAATTCTGGATTTTGGTTTACGAAGAATTTAAATTAGTCTGGATTTTAGTTATTTGGTATATAGCAGGTCGGGTTTAACCAAACCCCTAAATAAGTACATCCAATTTGCGCACTATTCCACGCGTGTACTTCGTATGTAATTACCAACAATTTTCCAGTTCATAAATTTTTATGGTTCAGGTTTAATTTACTAAGTAGTGTCCGAGTGTCGTTATAATTTCGTTAAATCCACATCATCGTGAAATTCGGGTCAGAATAATAAATACGTTATATAATTGAATATAACGTGTATAATGCTTCCCGCGATATGATTTATTAATTAAAATGTCGTTTTTCGGTTAGAACATGCAAATATACTAATTACCACAACATTGGTAACACGTATTATAATAATTTATCATTTTACGGATGATGTAATAACGTATGAGTCATCGGAGATTTCTGTAACAAATGAAATAGATTTTAATAAGAGATAATGGCGGGATATTGTGCTAATGTGCTACCTAGAACTAAGTTAATGTACCTTTCTACATTTAAATTTCGATCAATTATTCCAGTTAGCGTCATTGCCATGAATCATACCTAAATTCATAATGTATCAAATAAATTTATATAATTGTTCCCTATTGAATATAATAAGATTGATAATCTAGCGCTTTAAGTAATGGATTGTGACACAAACATCCGGGTTTTCTGCCAGCTATACCTGAATTTATTTTGATATTATTAAAAAAAATAATTATACAACTATATTCAAATATTGTTTTTTGTATAAGATCTGAAAGCT
Organism: Poecilus cupreus; assembly: GCA_963942605.1. Lineage (NCBI taxonomy): Eukaryota > Metazoa > Arthropoda > Insecta > Coleoptera > Carabidae > Poecilus > Poecilus cupreus. The sequence continues at coordinate 25,060,194 of OZ012718.1, forward strand.
TCTTTCAATATTTAATCACTAGAGCTTTATTTTCACCATAAATATAACAGGATTGGCTGAAACGCACGTACGTGACAAACAATGACAAATTACATTTTTTACAGTTTCTTTTTCAAACTTATTGCTATTTGGCAATAGCTATTCAAGCCCTCCAGGCTTTCAAAAATTTAAAAAAATTAGTCAAATTATTTTCAGTTTATTATTAATTTCTTGTTATAATTATTATAAAAAGTTTGGCTTGATGAAAAATAAAATATCGATTGGTATTTAACAAGATAATTTTGAGGGGACTATTTTTTTTAATGACGTAACGTATGCGCAATAATTAATGAAAAATTATAAACTTATAGAGAACCGAAACTTCATAATTATAAGTTTCATTAAAATGTGCAGTGCTTTAAATCATAATATTACAAACAAAAGTAATAGTTTTCTGAACATCCTAAACATCTTAAACAATATTTTTTTGGGTGTCAACATAAAGTTAAAAGGTAAGAAGGGTGTCAATTGGCGAAATACAAACAAAACGCTGCAACGAGCGCTGTTAAAATGGCAGTTCTTAAAATGATGCTAAATATGAAAAATAAAGTGTGTGTATTGTTTGTGCAATAGTGACTCCCGTTATTACTATTATAAAGAATATATGACCAGTGTTAAATATATTAAGTTTCCTGAATTACAAACTTCAAAAATAAAAACATAACCTTCTTAAAACCTCATCTCAAACGTCAAAACATGGATGATCTTCTATCTCAACTTTTATCTCACCTTTCTCTTTCTTGCCTGTGACGTCAAAATCATAACCTCCATTAAATTGGCATTGTCCACTGTGGGATCAAACAAGATATTATATTTCACAGCCATAGTCCAATGCATTACAACGGAGCTATTATAAATTTATATTGAAAGTATATTGTTCTATTAAGCAAAAGAGAAACTACAATTGTGCATACTGAATTAGATGGGCGAAAAATACTAGTAAAGTGCACAGCGAATGGTGATAGCAAGAAATTTGCAGTTGTTAAAATTTATTTATCCGAATGAAAAATTTACTGGTGAATTGATTTATTTCTAGTATATTTCCAAATGTAATTAACCTATGTATGTAATTCGACCTAAAGTAGATATTTATTATTCTCGTATAAATTCTTGTTACCTACTGAATTTATGTTTATCTTCGGCGTTGTGATGATGTGTTTAGGACAACAAAACAATTAGCACTGCAAGTGTCAGACGGTAAAAGAGTTCACACACCATGTGCTCTGCTGTGTTCTGTTAACACAGCACTGTGCTCTGAACACGATTACGATTCATTCACCTCTAATCACGAATTCTCCTCACACGTTCACGAATCTCAGGCGCGCGTTCCATGCAACAAATTAGCCTCGTTAAACAAACAAATAAAGCACCATCCCCACTGGGACCTGATGCACAGTGTGCTGCCGCTGCATTCCATACTGTAAACCTGTCTCTTATGAAGTAAAAAATTAAACAGACGTGATGTTTCGTGCCGTGCGTAATTATCTACTTCCAAACCAAAAACTGAACAAATTTTGGACTTCGATTTTTGTTTCAACATAAATAATTCATAACTGGGTCTCAAAGTATTTAATTTTTCAACCAACCATAGAAATAAAGTATAGAAATTTATGGACATTTTTACATTATTATATTTCTTTTATTATTAGAACATAACTGGCGTCAATAGCAAGTGTTTGTCTATTTCAGGGCCTTTCAGATATAGACTACTATTACAACTAAGAAAAAAAAAAAATAGTATAGTTTAGTCAATTAAACACATACACGGACAAGACGGCAGTTGCAGACACATTTACATGGACATGTCTGCTTTTACAGAAGATATAATTGTCCCTATAAAGTATCGTATATGCAATGTTTAATTTTTTTATATTAGCTTGGGTCATAAGTAATGTAAATATGAAATTAAAAATGAAAAAAAAAAACTTATTAAGTGAGATATGATTTGTTTCAAATTTCATCAAATTTGAAATAATCAAACTGTGTCGTCACAACGCCCACAGCTTACTTCAGGATAAACAAACCCGTGCTCATGGTTATCATGTTATCACTTATCTATCGGTATCAACCTGTCACTGTCTCAAGAGTGTATTTATAATTATTGTCTAATAATTATCAAGAATTTGAAAAAAAAAAACAACTAGAGATGTTCCGACTAGTCGGTAAAGCCGACTATCCGGCCACTATCGTAGTCGGCGACTATTCGGCAAAGAGCGCCGACTATCCGGCTTCTTCAAAAAAATGTATGTAGGGGAATTACATTAAATAAAAACCTTGATTGTTTATTAATAATTTTATTTTATAATCAGTAAAGTAAAGCAGTAAAGCATCCTTTCCTTTAGTAATCAATCAGTTTTATAATTACTTGTAAAGAAAACAAATCTATGACATTTATCAAACAAAATTAGTGTCTTAATTAACAAAAAAAAAAAAACAACATAATATCTTCCTATCTTCATTTAAAATTTACCTATAATTACTTCTTCTTATTTAAATAAAAGAGTAGGAATTTCTTTATTAACAATCTAAGTAATATTAAAGCAAAATTGCATGTACATGATGTACAGTAAAAAATATATAAAAAAATTCTAAACATTGACTGCTTCATAAAAACAAAAAAAAAGACAGAAACGTACTTATATGATTTATAACAGTACATAACCTAATCAAATCAAAGTGACAAAGAAAAATGTCATTATCTCCTTATATTTTTTATAAGTTATATTTTTTAATTAAGGGTAAATTATGATGTAAAGGTAAATTCCCGAAACCGTGATGGGCTTGGCCGACTAGTCGGCCTCTTTGCAACCGACTAATCGGCTTGTCGGCTAGTCGGCCAAAGTCATAATCGGAACATCTCTAATAACAACACATACCTGGAATAAGAGTATCAAAATGTTCAAAAATAATATTAAAATTATCAAAATTATGCACAAAACCAAATACATAGGCATGAAGTGAGCGGTAGGCGTTGTGACGTCACAATTTTCAGGCTAAAAATTGCGTTTTTCTAACATGAAATTACGAATGAAAACTTGTATTTAATCATGTTTTATTATGTTATCCCATTGTGATATAAACTAAACTAGAAAGTAATTATTTTGTTAAAATTTAATTTTACTGGAATACCCCATTCTCAACTCAAATAATGAATTTTTGATTCGGAATGGACAAATAAAATTGAACACATGATATTAACGTACATTTCTGCCCATTAGTGTCAAATTTTCTTATCAATTCCTTTAAAATAGTTTTAGAATTATCAATTTTGTTGAATTATTTTAATTATACATACCTACTACCTACTTTTTAATTATTGTATTCTTAGTTGATAAATAAAAAAATTATAAGTAAAAAATGAACAATTCTTATAAATTGTTTGTATTATTTCTACGATTTTTCATACAAGTATGAACACGGGACGAATCTCCAGCAGCGTAAAAAGGTGGCTTGAACATATGTCACACCGCCAGAGATTCCTCGTGCAGCAGACACCGTCACCAGCAAGAGTCATAGCTCCATGGAAAAATTGCGTTCTACGATATTTTTAGATGACGCACGCTGTTTTGCATTTAAAATAGTGGACAGAGACACGTCTGCCAGTGCCATCTCGAGGGACATCAAAAAACTCATTTAAAAATAAGTGCGAGTGCTAATATATGGCGTCCCGTTTAGACAGACACTACACATTAACAAGCCAGTTTAGTTTTTTTATAGTTTTAAAAATATATCAAGTCCAAGTTTTTGTTATTATTAAACATGTTTAAAACTTTTTTTATCATGTTAGAAGTATAGAAATAGGCAGAAAAAGGGCGTAGAGTTATAAATCAAATCATGTTGAGTGTTTGACAGCTGCTGTGATGTTTATTTGTTTTCCACGAATGACTGGATGTTAACATAAACATATGTGTTAAAAGATTTGATTGTTTTATTTAGATTAAATTGCTTTTAGAGCGGTGTTAATGCGATTTGTGATTAATAATTTCAATTTAATGAAGCCTGAACCGTATTCCAATTCTTTTAATTACTGTTGTCATCTTTGTTTACGTTCAATGAACTGTAAAAGTATGTCTTCAACGCTCCTCCTTTCCACAATTTATGTGTATATAATGCACGTAAATATCATTAAATTTTTATCGAAAATTTAATTATGATGAGTCAAGGAAAAAGTAAAGATAAAATTTGCAGTAATATTACGTATTAATAACTACAGAAACTGCAAATTTTACTTTGTGAACTAAAACCATCTTTACGTTTTCCTTGATTCATCATAATTAAATATTCGATAATTTATCCGGCAAAATAAAAAGCTCTTGTGTAATTACAGTTCATAAATTCTTGGCTCTCAGTATGTTTTGAAGCTGGTAACAGTGTAATTGTCTCAGCTCTATTGAATAAACAATTCAGCAACATCCAACATTTTAATTGAAAGTTCGTTATAGTAGTTGTCATAAGAACGATTAAGGTATTTGTTACTCAGGTATATGCTTCTAAAAGAAGACACAGAAATCATTCGTGACTGTTTTATCTTTTTAACCGACGACGTATGACCACACATGACTGGAAAGTGGTCCTACTTAAATTAGAAACAAAAGCCACCTCTAAGGGTAAGAAGATTAACCGATTCTACCACGTATGTCTTTGTATTGGGTTATCCGATTTCGATAGTTCTTTTTTATTGAACAGCGTATACCTCGAAATGGGTTCCATTTGAATTTAAAAAACATTTAAAATAGCCAAACAAACAAACAAGCAAATTAAATACGTCGCCAACTCAAAATTAGTTACTTATATTAATTTAGGAGCATACTTATTCAGTTTTTACCTCCCGCCTACCTCTAGGTAAGGGAGGTATTGTTTTTGGTAAAAAAATTGGGTAGTGAGTTTTCAATGAATAAGCACGTTTTAGGGTCCCTACAATACGATTTTACTATTTTCGCGACGATGTCTGTATGTATGTATGTATGGATGTATGTATGTATGGATGTATGTATGTATGTATGTATATGTGTATGTGTGTGCGTGTGTAGTCTGAGGCAATTTTTCGTCTCGCATAACTCAAATACTATAATACCAAAAAATTACAATTTTGTGAATTATTGCTTCTTATATTTAAATGAACAGCTGATTAGATTTTGGATAACATTGGTCGACAGGAAGTAGCAGTTTACTTGAAGCCCTTAGCAGTTTTTCGTGAAAAACAGGGTTGAATTTCCTTTTTCAACCATTTATGTTATTTTGAAAGTTGAAGAATATTTAATTTAACATGTGTTTTGATTACACTAATTTTATTAATTTTCATTAGATTTAGAGATAATAAAATGTAAAGAAATTAGATTTCACAAATTTTGCATTCCTTGTACACCATGGAAACATTTAAAAATTTTCTATTTTTTTTACGAAATGTGACACATGTCATTGTGATTGTGCTTCATAATTAGTGAAATATATGTCAAAAAATAAAATAAATAAATAAAAGAAAATTAAATTTCTCAAATATAAATAGAAAATAAACAAATAAGATGGTATGTTTCTGTATCATCAAATACTATTTTGTACTGTTTAAGAGTTCTATTGGGCGGAAGTTTATGTGCTGGCCACATCAGATTTTTTTTATTAATTTTTTTCAAATTTTATTGCACACGCCAAATTTAATATTTAATAAAAAAACTTTGCTGCTTTTTGTGTAAAATATGTGCATTATATAAATGGATATATGAGACTGTTTTTTTTTTTAATAAAAAAGCATTGGAGAAAGGGATCAATTTTTTTTTCCGATTAGGGTCCCGAAAATATAAAGCGGGATTGATTTTATAACCAACGTACATATTTCGCTATTCATATTCGTATATCAATACATACACGCATACTTTCAATCAACACAGAACACTAAACAATAAGATTTATACTTCGTAAGCAACAAATAACTTAGTAACTATTTATAGTATAAGATAGATGGCGCATTCGCGCGTAATATTATTCAAATGTTTTCTTACAAACTGTAATATCAAAAAATATGTTTCTGCGAAATTGACATACTATTATAGTTTATTTGTAATCTGTATACCAATATAATTTCTATACCATATACTAAGATTTACGTTAAGTTTGATATGATTATTATTATTGCTGAATATAATATTCAGAACTGTATAAACTTGATTTAAAAAATTAACATTTTACTAAGTTGGATAAACTTGAATGGAAAATTATATTGCATGCTTTTTCGTTACGAAGCAATTTTGTAGTTTTGGAAAGTATGTGGATTGTAGAAAACACAACAATCCACAGTGGTAGTAGGTAAAAATATTTTATCCAACACCTCTCAATAAATGCTCTATAACTATGGCGATTTTAAACAAGCAAACAGATTATTCACTAGTGGGTATAATTTTGAGGAGAGCCACTAGTGAGTATTATTTTATTTATAACAATAATAATAACACACAACACCTTGGTAACTACTTTGATTGACATTTTAATTTAAAAATTTAAAGCATATGTCACTGTCAAATAATATTTCTTTAATAAATTTTTCATTTATTAAGAAGTGTTGGATAAAACGTTATACTTCACACGTGGACAAAGTGGAATTACCTACTCGATAAAATTATCTCACTCAGCCTTCGGCTTCGTGAGTTAAAATTTCTCTCGTGGGTAATTCCTTACTTTGCCCACTTGTAAAGTAAATAACTATTACCTGTATATAGTTGATCACCTTTCTTATTACGAAAACACATGCATGTAGGATTTCTCCAGTCTATCTGCTTCAGCTGTTCTTACCTGTAATAAAAAAAATTATAAACATTTAATAGCTCAATAACCCAGTATACTCGTACATACATATATCACGAATAATATTTTTCTATGGAACTATGAACAAAAACATCTAAGTTAGCAATCTGGATATGGTAATTATTTCCGTTGCTAGCGTTCATACACAATATCTAATCGAATTTTGCTGCACTCCATAAAAGCAATACTAAAAATTCTATAAAATCTAATCTGAAACGATTAATAAAATTACAATCAGTAGAAAGTCATATGTTGTTCCGCTTAATTCCCGATAATATTCTCGTATCAACAGCGTAAAATACAGAACAATACCAATAATTGGTTCCGATATCGACAAGAAATATTTCATTGTTGATTCAAAATTGTTAGGTGTTACATGATTCAAATGTATAATTGAAGAAACAAATCAATTTTCTTTCAATAAATTTTACAATAACAGTAGAAATTTGTACTATATTGCGAATTTTAAATATTTATATTTTAAGTTGAAGTATCGCAAATACACCAGTTTATGGACTAATTAAAAGTAGATATATTTTTATTTGAACATTATATTACAAATGGTGTAAATAGAGAGATTCTTATTCCGAAGCATCCAACCAACAGCTGTCATTTAACCTTTACCCATGATGTGGTTCCCCTCCAAATTTTTAGTTTAACACTTGTAACCGCTCTTCAAGCGCAAAAATTCATCACTTATCGAGATCTACATAAATGGCATGATGATATTTAATATTTATTTTTTTACTGATTGATATTGCTGAGTGTGATATTTTTGACAGCTTACAGCTTGTAAAATGTCACTTTTAGTGTGCGTTGCCTCGATAACGAAACGACAACCTTTGATGTAAATCTGGTATTTTAGTGCCTAGTTAAACAACACTTAACAAAACACTAATTTTTTATTACGAATATAGAATTTATTCTACAAGGCGATAGCCGTGATGAATAAATCATATAAGTAATAAAAAAATACTTTAGTACTGAGGTATACATTATATTTTTTTTCCAAAATAAAATATTATCTGAAAAAATCATAAAGGTCGTATGGTATTTGATGAGATAAATTCCAAAGACAACGCAAAATAAAACTTGAAATATTAATTAACTGTCATACTGACAATTATTGACAGTAACAATGATGTTTTTTCACGACATGGTAGGAAACCCCACCGTTCTTCTCCCGAAATAGTGAGGAAAATGTGTTGTTCCTCTCTAGAGAGGAAAATACAGAAGTGTTGCCAATATGAATGTTATTTACAAAAAATATATTACAAAAATTGAAAATAAATTCCTAATTTTATTGAAAATCCTTATTTTAGTGATATACATACTTTAAATTATCTTACAATTATGTCTTATATTTTTCTTTTTCTTATCAAATCACAATTTGACAACTTATTAAAGATATTTAAGATTGGTTCATTGGCAACACTGCTACACCGCCTTGTGTCTGATAACCTAACTTTTAACGTGTCAGGCTGTCAGTTGAGTTCTCAAAGTGTATTTTAGATCCGAGACAATCGTTTTTAGAAACATGTGGTGAAAAAAATGTTGTGTCTAACTCGAGAGGAAAGCTCTTCTTCCACTCTCGTTCGAAATGCCTCACTCGCTGCGCTCATGAGGCAAACTTCGAACTCGAGGGGTAAAAAGAAGCGCTTTCCTCTCTAGTTTGACAAATAACTATTATATAGACAAAGGAGACGTGTCAGCTACAGCAAAATTGAAAAGGATAGAAGTTCTGCGCCTCTACCGTCGGGACCACATTCTAATAGCTTATATAGGCGGGAAAGAATGAAATTTCAAATTTGAACGGGAATAAAAATTAATTGAAAACAATAATTATGTATTAAGAAAAATGTTATATTTCAAATTAATGAAATACACATCAAATAACAGAAAATATATACATAATACATATGTAAGATACATATTCTGCGTCCATTCTTCATACAGACGGAATATTTGGTAGACGATAAAACGTCAAATGTTAGATCCTCCTCATTGAAACTCCTGCAGCCAGAAATAATACATTTGAAGCCACGCATGAAATAAAAATAATTTAATGACATTAATAATCACGTATAAAAACAAATTAGAAGAAATAAAGATGTAAAATGAGTTGCAAACTCCTTAAAGATTCAAATACAGTTTCAATTAATGAAAATATGTGAAATCGGCTTACCTTTCAAATAAGATGCACTAGTCAGAATAATCACACACAAAATCAACTAAATCAGAGTATTATCGATCCAAACGAAACGAAATCAGAGAGAAGTGAATGTTTCAAATGTCATTTGAAAACTTCAAAATAATACGAGTGTGCTGCCACGTAGCGTGAAGACCATGGAACTAATTTGACATTTCTATCACAAGTCGTGCATATAGCTGACAGGGCCCGTGGTAGTTGATGAGATAAATTCCAAAGACAACGCAAAATAAAACTTGAAATATTAATTAACTGTCATACTGACAATTATTGACAGTAACAATGATGTTTGTTTACTTGTAGCGGGATTTTACCGAGGCAACGGGATTTTATCTGCTATAATATCCCTAGGCCTTTGATAATTCCAAATAATTTTATCACAGTTGCCGAAAGAACGTTGCTTGGTTACCGCCCGACGCCGTAGGCGGAGGGCTGTTATCTTCAAGCAACGTTCTTGAGGTAGTTCTGATCAAATTATGTGTATTTATCAATGGTCGAGGGATATTCGGTGATAATTTTTTTTGCGATAATTATTACTATTTTCATTTACATACCGTGAAAGTGATATTTTGAAATGAACAAATCAAATACTGAATTAACTGTAAAACTATTGTCAACAACTGTTACTTAGCAAGAAGTGATAATTTCCCGGGAAAATTATCAGTAATAATATAACAAGAAGGTGAGAATAAATTGAAAATAATTTGACAGATTTTTCGAAAACTTGTTGTCAGGCAATAGCCACGAAAGCCCGTAGGGCTTTCGTGGCTATTGCCAAATGGCGACAAGTTTGAGAAAGATACTGGAGAATTATTTTCTAATTTATCGAACTCTCGAGTTATATTTAATAAGATTATTTTTTGATTTCATTATCAGGCACAGCACTAAATTTATCTTCTTTGCTCATTTTTACTTGTATTGATGATACCTATCTGACATCTGACATCTGTCAACAAAAACAAAAAAGCTACAGAGAAAATTGCCGGGAATTATCACAAGAGCATTATTCTCAGTATAATAATGACAGGATTGGTTAAAACGCAGACACGTGACATACAATAAAGCATTTGATTGGTTTAAAGAAACGTCAAAAAATAATCAGTGTAATTGTAACCTGATTGGTTAATTTTGCACAAGTGATCAGAAATACAGGGATTCGAATGGATATTTTTTTAACCAAAAAAATTTCAGCGTAACGGGATTATATCAGTATAATAATGTTCCCATTCGTTCAATTTTCAAGTGTTTTGCATCATAATTGGTTAAAAACTAGTCGTCGGAATTTATCGTAAATTAACAAGCTCAAGTTCTAGCCTTATTTTGTGTTGTGAACTGTAATGATTTGACATTCTTACGTTAATAAAAAAATGTTAAAAATTCAATTAATAAACCGTCACTTTAGACATTTCACCCCATACCATCGTACACAAAGCACAATACTTAAGAGACCAAGCTTACATATATTCATTAGTATGATAATGGATGTTCCCTGTCCGTTGTATCTTACATTCACCACCCAGTAACCAACAGCAACCATATTGTAATAACCGACACGTGCTGGTTACCTCACACCGTAACCGCATAATCGAATTCAGGTTACCAAGCCAAGCAAACCTGATTTGTCCATCGCGCCATCATCGGCCGACTTGGTAACACGCCGTAATTTGCATGTAATTAAAACAAGAAAATCCCCAGCGTACGCCACTGGCTGAGATCGCAACAAGAGCCACGACAATGGCGTGTCTGTTATATCATCAATTAAGATGAAACAGTCGATAAGATAAGCCAAGGGCGGGACAGGAGGGGAGAGATGACAGGTAGTTGATGATGGGTTTGAGTTAAGGGAATTCGGCAAGTGGGAATTTTTTGTTTATAAGAACTAGTATTTCTAGACTTTAACATCTTCAACCGCCTAATAAAAACAAGACTTTATCCGGGCGACCAACGAAATCTTGAAAACTATAAGAGCATCTAAATCAATTTATAAGACAAAAATTTCGATATTCATGGGTTGATTTATTTTTTTTCTAAATAATTTATATATCAATAGATATAAACGAAAATGTTACAAGGAACCTCTGGATAGCCGTTCCGCGACTCTCAGATAAACCAACCGATTAACAAACAGACATACGTTACGTCAATCGTCACTGCGACTTATGGGTAATAGTAAAAGATAGAAGCACGATTCGCCATTGTGAAGACAAAGAAATAACGAAAACAGACATTCACAATTTATCAAAATAAACACATTAAAATAATTTTTTTTAGGAAAAATTATATAAAATTTCAATTGTTAAAAGATGTTTCTCATTACGTAAATGGTTGGAAATTATGTTTTTCATCTATGTTACGTATGATTATTCGTCATTGAATTGGGGATAATTTTAACATTTTTGTAAGCGAAGTATATAACAAAAGGATAACATTAAATGAAGGGTTATACAGAATCAAATTTTCGTTCTGCCATCTATTGATGTTTTTATTGAACTACGATGAAATTCAATTGGCGAAATACAAACAAAACGCTGTCACGAGCGCTGTCAAAATGACAGTTCTTAAATAATACTAAATATATGAAAAATAAAGTGTGTGTATGGTTTGTGCAATAGTGACTACCGTTATTACTATAAAGAATATATGACCAGTGTTAAATTAATTAAGTTTCCCACATAATGAACTTGAAAAATAAAAACATAACCTTGTTAAAATATGGATGTTTGTATTATGATCTTCCATCTCAACTTGTATCTTATATTTCTCTGTCTTGCCTGTGACGACAAAATCATAACCCTTCATTAAATATCAACATGAGTAGATTACACATTCTTCTAACTACTGCTGCTGAAAAGATTTTATTAAATTTGCTTCATATATTTCTTTGAAATGTAAAATACGAATAGGGAATTTTAACGCTCTGCGGAGTGGCCAAAGATTCCTCTTAAGCTAATGGATTTTAATTTCAAGATAATATGAAAAAATCTAAATACAAATGATATACATAAAAACTCCCTTTGCACTGCAGAAGAAAAATATTTTTGAGTTCGACTGAATTATAATCACTTGTTTATGATATTGTTTTGCAGCCATAATGTGGCTCTTTATGAACTAGTCTAAAGTGATGAAGTAAAAAGGATTATTATCAAAATAAACGACAAATTTCATTTCATTAATTTATTAGAATAGTAGTTAATTTAAAATATAATTTTTTGTCATGGTAATATCAATTTTTCAATTAGAAGAATAATTGTGATGCTATTTGCATGATTTCTTCAGTAAATAATATAACAAGAGAGTGAGAATAAATTGAAAATAATTTGAGAATTATTTTCTAATTTATCAAACTTTCGGTTGAAATTTAATAAGATTTTTTTATTTTATTATCAGGCACGCCACTAAATCTATCTTTTTTGCTCATTTTTTACTTCACTAGAGCTTCATTCTCAGTATAATAATGACAAACCAATAAGTTTCAAATTTTGAATATATGAGTACAAACTGTTTTTTTAATAACATGAATATTAGTTATTCGATTTTCTTGTCCTGTTTTTAAACCTTTAGATATCTCATAACGATATGAGGACTTTCACAAAATAATTACAAAAGTTACTGTATTTAGTAAATCATAATATTATTTCATAGATTAATGTTTTTATAATAATATAGTAAATATAACATAATAGCAAAATTTTCTAGGCTAATTGATTAATTTGTGCATTTTTGTTCTTATGGGAATTCTTGCTCAATGTAATATTATATTTTTAAAAATAGAAAATTTGTCGCATTATATAACAGTAAAATAATTTTCCATAACACTATTTTGGAAACTACACATTCTACAACTAAAAACTGTATTGGAACAACTATCATTCCATTCGCCGCATATGGAACAATTTCGACGAATCAGAGCCGCATATTAGCGCGATATACGAAGTATCTTGATTCAGTTACTATGGTCACCTCTGTTTGTTTTAATTTAATTTTTTGAGTTTGACGTTTTCAACAGTTTTATATTTGTATTTTTTGTATAATTTCCAAAGTAAAAAAATGTCCCATAATTTTGTCCAGCAGTGTAGTTCCAAATACAGCAATAGTGGCTCATTGAAACTGAGCAGACTATACATGACCTAATCTAGTATAAAAAATAGACAAATTGAAATAAACTATACCGCAAAAAGTTATCTAACACAAAATCATGATATCGTTCATATCAGTTATTCCCCTGATACACATTTATAAGCACAAATCAAAGATTTAACATCGTCGATCAATCAAGCCCAAGAATCATTTATACCGATATCAGAAAATCCGAACATTAACACAGGGCCATTTGTCAAAAATCGCAGAAAAACGAAAAATACAAAAAAGCCAACCTCAGCCGGCAGCCCTTGTACGCTCTCAGAATGAAATCAGGAACGACACACAAATATTATTATACCGCAGATTTTACCGGTTCGCGCGGCCAGCGGTCAACCGCTTTATATACAACAGAAAGCGGAAAAACTTGCGAAACGCGAAACATATTTCGCTGATAGCCCAATACGAGAATAGGCAAAGTTTGAAGGCAATAACAGTAAAGTGAAAGGCATCAATATCGTATTAGAAATTGGCAAAAAATATGCGAGGGCCGGTCCTGCTGACCAGAGGTGGACTGAAAGGTTTCTTTATATTTTTTGCAGGAATGGGATACCGGGAAAAAGTTGAAATGAGAGTTTTTACCTTCGAGATATTGACAGGTTTTTGCCACGAACTGGTAATAATTTATCGATTCATTGGATACATTTACTTATGTTGAATAATACACTTTTTAGAACTGTTGCACAACATTTATCAGTTTTCTTATATATTTTTTTAATAAACTTGAAAATGTATTCATACTTTTTTCATTTGTTTTCCGATAAAGAATTATGTTTAATTATAAATCGAAACATCGATATTTACGTAATAGTTATTTGATTAACTAGACATCAAAATAATAAATTTACATTTACATAAATAAAATTTATTTGAAATCGGCTCTAAAGTGCTCAAAAATCGTCATTAAAAGCTCAGAAATCGTCACTAAAGTAACCCATTATACGGCGATTTTTTAGCATCCCAGTGTTGGCAACGGTTAAATAATTATTGTAGAATTAGGATAATTTTGGCAGATATATCGACGTCCTATAGTAATTTTTTCATACTTTTATTTTCTTTTTGATCTTAAACTGTAGCTAAATAATTGGGTTTAAGATTTTTTGCTAAATGTGAAATCACTTCAAAATGTTGTTTCAACTATCCTAGTGATTGTTGTTACAAATTGTCTATGTTGGTAAGCAAACAGTTTTTTGTATTTGGCAAAGCAAAAATTATACTTATCTTATAATTTCAAAACTAGTATTTGATGAAATGTTATGGATAGACTTTATCATAAAGTATAGTATTCTACTCGCAAGTTATGGCTATTACTTCATTCTCATAGCATACAATACATGCTTATTGAATAATATACTATTACAGAACTATAACCCAAAAGTCTTTTATAATTTTTGATACTTATGTACAAGATTGTAATAATATTTCTATAGAATTGTTGCTTTATGAACTTTAATTGATTACGAATTGCTTTATGAAGATTTAAGTACGAATGCTTTTTTGTACGTCTTGTTTCATTCATACAATTTTATACATAGTTATAACAACAAATTGAAAATTTCTAGGCTGACTATTTTACATAAATTCAAATCAAAAATATAAATTATGAATACAAAGAATTCGCTAACAACTTGTATATTGAACATTCCAAGCCAGGAGTTCATTATTCTCATTTTATATAAGCTTCTTATCAGCAATTTATGAAAGGGGATTATAAAGCTATAATTTGCGAACTAGGTATCTGATATTGAAGGTAAAACATACGCTAAAACACCAAGGGAAACAAGTAGCCAGTACGAATGTGGAATGAAAGGTTTGTGAAACTAATCTATAGATATTATTGATGGTTTGTTATGTAAACAAAAGATTGCGAATGTGAATAATAGACTATCATGTATGTATCGCACTTCTGAACAAGGCGAAAGTGGTGTGCTAGGATTGAATGTTTGAAAAATATTGATTGTTTGTTCATTGTGTTTTAGGGTGCATAATTTTACTTGTGTAAATATATTTTACAGAAAAATGTCGTTTATCTGAGTTTGTAATTAAATAATGCCGTCACCTTTGTATGAAATACAAATTAAGTTTAAAAATGTAGTGTGTGTTGCATAACTGCAATTACGTGCATAATGTTAATTTATAGGATTCAGTAAATTAATTTATTAGACGAATATTAATTGAATAATATTATTGTAATACGCAGTATATTTCCAGCTGACTGATGTATTTATGCGAACGAAAATGTAAATATAACCATTTTTAAATCCTGAATCCCTATCAATGTACAGTGAAAAATGAACAATTATTTTAAATAAATCAAAATTTCATTACAACCAATACGTTCGACTTCAAAATATTTGTATTTATTTCATTTATTAAAATGCACTTTTCCATTTCATGTCTTTACTTCAAGTTTTTTTTTTTTTTATTTAGCAAAGTTTTGATGACATCTCTCTTCGGCAAAAATATTTTGACTGCCAGAAACCAAACGTCACGTGCAAAAAATGTCACTTACCGGTATTAGAGAAAGCAGAGTGCCACACCCATAACAGATAAAAGGCGTGATGATATATTTATTTATTAAGTACAAACCCTATTAGTAGTACTAGTAAATTTGATGCAAATCTTTCAACCTGTCTATTAAAAATTAAGAAGAAGTTCAAACGAATTATACATACTTAATATAAAATAATAATAAATAATTCTCAAATAAACCATCCGATTAAAAACAGACACGTTACGTCAATCGTTAATATAACTATGAGTGATAGTGGAAGATAGAAGCATGATTCGCCACTGTGCATGCAACAAAATAACGAAAAAAGTCGTTCACAGTTTATTAAAATAAACGGTTTAACAGAATTTTTTTTGTAAAAATTTACAGAAAATTTCAGTAGTAAAAATATGTTTTCCGTCACGTAAATGGTTGAAAATTATGTTTTTTGTTTATGTTACGAGTAATCAGTAATTGAATTTAAGAATAATTTTTGTTTTTTTAAAGCAAAGTATATAACCGCTATTTAAATGATTTTATTTATTATTTTTTTTACATACTTTTTAGACATGTAAAATAACTTGAGCGTAAACATGACTACAAATTCCTCTTGAAACCATTTTGGATGTGGCACTCTATTTTCTGCTGATTAACTCTCTATATTCTATAATGTATACTAGATGTCTCATATTTAAGACATAGCTTTAGATTTTTAGAATACGGTTATGCACAAATTTAATTGAGTTCAAGAAATGATGAAACGATTTTAAAATACGACCGACGTAAGTAATAGAGAATTTTTATGGGTGCCACTTAAGTTATCGAGTTATCAAGAGTAAAACGTGAATAAGTGTAGTGTAGGCAACGTTCAGTGTAAGTGAGTGTACTAAGTGTAAGTAGGTGTAATTACTGTCACTGCCTACTTTCATCACCACTCTATAATTACAAGACGCATTTGCGAAACGTTGAGATGTCATATCGCGGCAGCCGTGTTTTTACGCCTTTGTTTCGCTTTTCCTTGTGAGTATTACGACAAAGTCGTAATGTTTAACCGTTTTTTGTATAAAATTATGTAATTTTTATAATAGGTAGGTATGCTAATGTTAAAATTTGTAACTTTAAGATCTAATCACTGTTGTGAAATTGAAGATGGGATGATAGATAACAGATTCTTGTTATATACGTATTTTGGTAACAAATTTGCATTTGAATATGATGAGTTTTCCTGTATTCTATTGCAAAATTAATTTAAATACTTTCAAAACTTAATGCTAATGTTCTTGATAATTGTGTAATTTGCAATATTTAGGAAATTATTTAAAGGGTTGCAGTCAAGTTTATACTTACAGTCTGTAAATGTAATGGACTGTTACCCAACAGATTTACAACCAATTGTATAAGTCTAATAGTAAATCTACAAATTTGTATTTAATAAGTAACTAGTTCGATGATAACGTATTGGGGATAATGGAGTCTCAAGTCCAATTGTTTTTTGTAAAAGGTAACCAGTGGCTTTTAAAATGTTAACTATTATACAAGAAAAGTACATACATTTATTTATATACTTAACATTTAAGCGGGCACCATACGGGCTAATAATATTTTGTCACAAATGTACTTTGGAAACATGTACTTATATCAAACTTATATACAGTATGTTTCAATTTCGAAGATCGCCATTGGGATCTCGAGATCTATAAGAACTACTACCACTTCTGCCCAACAAAAGTTGTTACACACTAAGAAGCCAATTTAATGATGTTTTCGTTTTCCCGAAAAAATGCATAGATCACAAGATATAGACAAAGAACCTAATATTATTTTTAAAAAAATTATAAGATTATCTTACATCTTGAATATGAGCCCCAGAATAAAAGGATGTACCTACTTTTTTTATTTGAAACTTTTTTCTAAATATGTGATGATTTAGATATGATTTCAAAATACAAAAACAACAATTTTTTGGATGATCATCAATTGTTTTTTATAATATAAAATTTTAATCCTCCTAATGTATACCTTCATTAAAATACATCGTATTACATCAGTGAACATAAAAGTAACATCAATAAAAAAATTACGCCAATAATTACGCAAAAATATGACCCTCTTCATGATAAAAGTTTTTTTGCCAATTGACATTAAAGATGGCACTTTACGGACTGCTAACAGTCTGTAAAGTGTTACTTTAATGCCTAGGCTGTAAAATTATTTTACATAGCAACCGCTCTACGAATGCATAGTAACCGTCAACAATTACATAGCAACCATTCAAAAAATACATGAGAACGTAATTTGACAGCGTAATCCTTCAAAATATGTATATAAAATAATGACTAAATTAATATTAATTTTAAATCGGGAAAAAAATGATGTGTTCAACTCGGTACCAAACACAGATTTACAGCTTCGGCAGCATTCATTGACGAGCTTTTGGTATTTTGGTGTCTAGTTAAACAAATAACTATTCTTCTATCAAATAATGATTTAAAAAAGTGAGATCAAGTGAGTCAAGGATTTTTACATATTAAAATATTGTATTCTTGTCTATTTCTAATGAAAAGAAAAGAAAAACAACAATAAAGGTCTTACTAGTATGGCATGTTTTACTTAATTTAACCAAAATCGTAGCCCAATGGTGAGCCACTAAATTGAAACACACTATCTATCTACCATATGTTTAGTTAATTTATTAAATACAGATTTCCCTTCAAATATAATTAAAATCTGTGGTATACTACAAGACTGCATAGTTTAGGTCATCAATAAATTGGCATATTTTTCCGAGTGTAACTAAGTTTAAAATTAGTTCACATTTTGACCGCGGCACCGTTTCCTCCACAGTAAAACTTGCCATGACTTTAGGTACATCGCGGGTACAAGTTAGACGAAGGGGTTGGCCAGCACCCCAGCCGCCGCCGCCGCCGCGACGCCGACCATGCATACGAATGCGTTGTAATGCGCGAATATATTCCGTATATTGCAGCCCGTGGCCGCGCGGCCCACAGCCCTCTACTGTCCCACCTTCTGATACCGAGCATACATTACACTTCCTGAAGTACGCTAGGAGCACGGTAGCTGGGTAGCTGGAGCGGGAAAGGAGAAGTGGGTAGTACAGCGAGTAAGTGAGATATGAGGAGAAGAAATAAAGCAAGAGATACACTTGAACACGCGAAGAGAAAATGGGAATTGGCTGAGTTGGGTGCAGAATAAAAACGTTTTGGTCAAATTTTCGACATCTTCAATTATATGTACAAAACTACATCTCCCAACTAAAAAACTTAATACAATAATATTTTTTGCCGATTGACATTAGAGGTGACACTTTACAGACTGCTAGCAGTATGTAAATTGTCACTTTTATTCCCAGGCTGTAAAATTATTTTATATAGCAACCGCTCTACAAACGCATAGTAACCGTCAACAAATGCATAGCAAACGTTCAAAAAATATATGGCAACGTAATTTGACAGCGATAACCTTTAAAATATGTTTATAAAATAATCACTAACTTAATATTCATTTTAAATCGGCAAAAAAATTATGTGTTCAACTCGACACCAAACACAGATTTACGGCTTCGCTAGCATTCATTGCCTCGGCTTCGCCTCATCTAGGAAACGGCAGCCTCTACTGTAAATCTGGTATTTTGGTACTTAGTTAAACAAATAACTATTATAGAAGGAACTAAATAGAGAAAAAAATATTTAATAAGAAATGTAGATAATATAATTTTACAAATTTTATAGTATAATAAAATTTAACTTCAAACAATTATCTACTAACATGTTTGAAAAAATAAAATAAATGCCTTTAAACAAACGATATTTTTCATGATTGCAATACTTTGTTTATACTGCAGATTAGAAAATTAAAATTTAAATGAAATAAATCGGTAAATATCTGTGTACACCCGCTGAATTATGATTTTGATAAAATCACTTAAATTGGATGATATTTATTCTGGATTGAAGTAATTCGATTATAAATAAAATACTGAGCGAAAATAAATTAATGTACGGCCAGATTACAAGAGACTTATGAAGAATGAATACAAATACAGGTAAGATTAAGATTCAATGTTTAACAATTTAAAAGACCTATCGACAAATAAAAACAGGTTTACAATATGAATGCGGCAGCAAAAGCGGTGAATAAGTAGAATAAAAACGTTCCAAGAATTTTCAAAATTGAAAGGTAGATTGGAAATATTGTAGAAAATATAGTATATACCGGGTGGTCCATCGGTCTGTATTTTTTATTTTATGCGATTATTATAAATGTTACTTAAATTTTCTTCAGACAAAGTTTATTTTACATTAAAATGCCCATGTATCTGCAGTATACGTTTTTCTACCGGGTGCTCCATTTTCACGCAATCGTATGCAACTTAGTATTTTTAAATAGAACACCCTATATATTTTTACAAAATTTTAAAGATCTTATGTTTCTCTTTAAATAAGTTCTTATTCACTATAGTCCTAAAATGAACAGTACAGAAACTATTCATGTTCTTATGATTCAATAATCGCACATAAACTATGCCACTAAAATGTGTCTGAATGTTTAAACAATCAGATTAGTTGCTGTCAGATCTATAGTAATTATTATTTACTATTTTCACTTAGTTTAACAACATTTTTTCGTTTAGTATGTTGAACTAATGTTCATTTCGAATATTTTTTATAAAATTATTTATTGTTTTTAATTTCATGGCATACTTTTGTGTGTGATTCTTCATTAATAAAAACGTGAATAGTTTCTGTACTGATCATTTTAGGACTATATTGAATAAGAACTTATTTAAAGAGAATCGTAAGATCTTTAAAATTTTGCAAAAATATATAGGGAGTTCCATTTAAAAATACTAAGTTGCATACGATTGCGTGAAAATGGAATACCCGGTAGAAAAACGTATACTGCAGATACATGGGCATTTTAATGTAAAATAAACTTTGTCTGAAGAAAATTTCAGTAACATTTATAATAATCGCATAAAATAAAAAATACAGACCGATGGACCACTCGGTATATTACCAAAACTAAGAACGAAGTTTAGCAACAAAGTTTAGACATTTACTACCGAATGTTAAAATAGTATATTACAAGAGAGGTGGGAAACTCCCACCGAACTATGTATACTATTTTATTCACAATCATCCTTAATTATCGTAATTAACTTCTCATTCTATATCCAACAAAGGTGATGTATGGTAGTAAGCTATGAAAACAAATGTTTAAATTTATTTCAATAATTTGACAGGTGTCAACAGTTCAGGAAACTCAAATCCTAATAAAATGCTTTTGTTCAATAGTAATATTGTAATTATTGATGTTTTATTGTAATTATAAGGTTTAATCAATATGTTTAACAGCACTGTTCAACTTACTTTCAGAGATTTATGACTGTGTTGCTAGGCAATTCTATACAAACACTTTCCACCCATGGGAAAAATCTGTTACTTCCCAACCAAGAGGTTGTCATATCAGAAAGGAATGACTTATTTCCCAACCTCTAAAAGGTTCGAAATTGACATATTACTATAGTGAATAAAATATATTTCTAAATTCTACCTGAAAAATAGGATGTGGTAATGGCTAAATTCCAGTGCGAGATAATTTGTGTGACGGTTATTTCCCATGTCAATAAACGAAGCCTTCAAATTATAATAATAATGTGTGAGCTTAGATTAATTATTGAATGAGGATATTGTGAAAGTGATTTCCATATTCAGTGAATATACGAGTATGTATGCTGGTTGAATTAGTTGCCAGTGTGTTGAGCAGTCTGAATACAACCGAATTTCATTTTAGTAAATTGAAAACAAATTTACGCACTCATTAGCAATTCTAATTCTCGCTCATGATTATAGGTCAGCACTTTGTAATTTATATTTTATGTTGGTTACCACAGCGAACGGAAATGCCTGACCATCATGCAGGTCGGTACAGGTACCTCGAAATTTAGCATTTTATTAAATTGAATCATATTCTACCTTCTCATACAATATCGCTACATTATGTAGTGGAAAGAGCTGAATTACGAGTTATGCAGTTGCATTTTGTTTGCATATTTATCGTAAAATTAATATACCACCAAAATGAAAAATACACATACATCAATCAATTAATAAAATTTATTTATTTTATAACTAATAAAATTGAACAATATCATAAAAAATATCAGTTTCAAGCCTGCAGGGCAAGTAATTTTGATATATTTTACAATATTTTATTTTGTATTAAAAAAATGATTTGTGCAATATTTTATTTAAACGCATTATGGTTTCTTCCGATGAAATGCGCAAATCATGAGTGCACAGCATCATGCTGTACTACAGGCGAAATAAAATAAAAAATAATTGGGATCTTTGCCGATCTCGGTGGCGTAGTGGCTATGTCGCTAGCCTAGCACGCCAGAGGTCGTGGGTTCGAATCTCACTGAAGAGCATGGTCGTTTGTGTTCACACAAAAATTCATTATCATCCACTCATGAGGCGGCATATGACCATAGTAGTTAGTCCGCCTCCCATCTTCGTAAAAAAAAAAAAAAATTGGGATCTGACATGTAGCGATATGCCATCTAGCGGATTATTTTCAAACACACAGTAGGGTGAAGATTCCGTTAGAAATACATTACGTCAAATGGGAATAACGATTTTTGAGTTAAAAAATGACCGAATTCGTTGTTAAACACCGCGAAATATCGAAAAATAAAGTGTACTGTGCAGTAAAATGGAGTAATAATAAGTTCCGTAAAAATCTGGACGTTACATTCCATTATTTTCCGAAGCTGGACCAACTTTTCATTTATGAAGCAAACCAATTTGGAGTGCGAAAAAACCTTGGAAAAAACTAACAAAAGTAAACAACATGAATGCGTTTACAATAAATAATATGCTCTGTATATTTTTTACAAGTCGGTTATGTACATCTAAGTAAAATTTTAGGTTATAATACGAATTTGATTCGAAATCTTTTCACTTTGTATCTAAGTTCATAAATTTAATTAAATCTGTATTCAAAGTTAATGTTCCTTGTGTTTGTTCATATTTAGTTATTTGTTTATTTAGTTGATTTAGATTAAGAAACGTACAACTAACCACTAACCTATAACAGTACAACAACGTAGCAATGCAGTTTTTGCATTTTTCATCCAAAACTAAACCTGCAGGAACGAACAACACTCATCACTTGTTCATCTCCTGCAATTTTCCTATTAATTTGATGGGGATCACCTCGTAAATTCGATGTTGACATACCGAAAGCCACTACACCCAGAGCCACTGTCACTTTCATTTAATTTTATCCCGCATTTAATCAATTCTCAACTATAAAATATGCGCTCAGCTTGTTAAAAATTTAGTTTGCTGAATCCGTTGTAGCGCATTTGCAAATATTATTAATCGTGAGACTCATTTTTAATATTTTATACGCGAACAGTACTGTCACATTCAAATCTTCACCCTAATTGACGCCATCTTGGATAGGCCACGCCCCCATGTCAGATCCCAATAGGCAATATATATAAATATAATTAACAAAAATTGATGTTTTCATTATGTTAATTCTCATAGCAATTACGAATCTTAAAATATAAAGAGACGCGGATTTCTGTGTCGTGTATAAGAATGTAATTCTACCAAATATTTAATGGGGTATAAACATCTCTGTGGCAATCACTGATTTCTATATAATACTAGATTGCGCATAGAGACCATATTCTGCCATCTGAGAGCGATTCCAATTGAACGGGTGAAATTGAGGTTTTGTAACACTTTTGAGCGAAAAATTCAAATCACTCTAATGAAACATGTATATGTAGAGTATAAGCGCGCGATCTAAAGCTCTGGCCTCGCTCTCTCTACACCGCACTCGCCACCACCTCTCTTGAGGTCATAACTATAATCTAACATTTTTAAATATTGAAGTGTAACAAAATCTCAATCAACCGTCATGGCGACGTTCAATTGGAAACAGAGCGGCTTAAGCCCAATCTAGTGTTATATAGAAATCAGTGGTGGCAACGAATCGGATTGTGGATTATAAGATCCACGATTTAATCCTAACAGTCAACAAAATTTCGAAAAAAATTCTCCTACCATCCTTGGAGGATGTTATTTGACGGCTGGTAACCGTATTTCATGTGCAAAATATATCTTAATATGACGTGATGACATACTTATTTTAAAATTATCTAAATCTTATAAGAACAATTTAAATTTTGCGTAATCTGCGTAATATACTATTTAAAGTTAAATTGTCTTCCTGCATTCGTATTTATAACGCATCCTAATTGTAACGTTAAGGAATTTCTAAATATTAAAGGAACTGTTTAAATTAATAAATAAACTTTTTAATGTCTATGTTGTTATCGATTCATCTGTTTTCTTTT
Source organism: Poecilus cupreus (assembly GCA_963942605.1). NCBI lineage: Eukaryota > Metazoa > Arthropoda > Insecta > Coleoptera > Carabidae > Poecilus > Poecilus cupreus. Next base: position 25,084,260 of record OZ012718.1, read on the forward strand.
GTTTATTTAAATTTTAATTATTGTTTCATTTCTACCTAACAGAAATTGTACTAGAATATAGATAAATAGTCCAATTTTTGTGTTTAAGGATATATGACAACTATTTGCGCGTCTAATATATTCTAAAGACCCCCTTTGTTCAAGATGGGTAAATGACCTGATAATATATTTGTCTTTTTCAGAACTTTTTCAAACTCGACATGACTCTGATAACTGTTATAAAGACGATCACTTAAAAAGATGTTTTAATAATGTTTCTAATAATTATGATAAAAATAATTACTGAAGATAGGGAGAATATTTTTTATAATTTTATTAAATTCTCCTTTGCGAGAGCTTAAATTTAATACCAAATCCAAAAAAATTGCCGTACATTTAAAATTAAATTTCTACAAATAAGTTTAAGTTTTCTTTCGGAGACCTATAATTTGATATCAAACTCGACAGGGTTTAATCGATATTTATTACAGTATTTTTCAAAAAGGATTATTAAACGTATAGTTAAGTTTTGCTCAAAACCGCAAGTTATATATTTTAAGTGTCAACACAGTCCTTAGAAAATATTTGAACAAGGAATTATTTACGTTTGAAGTTTAACTCGCAACCTCTCTCTTCTGAAGCGAGTGGTCTAATTCTTTCACTGCTTTCATGACACCAACTATAGGCACTTCAAAAAGTCATTAGCGCACACTTTACTACAAACAAATTTAAGCATAAACTCTTATTCCGTAATGAAATGTAAATTTCACAAACAATAATTTCGCTTGAACAAAATTTTTAACAATTTTTATAAACACTTATCGTTGTCAAAAACAAAAATAATTTCCTACGATAAATAATTGTTAATCTTTAGTATCAAAGCATGCTCTGCAAAAGAGTCAAAAGTGTACATATAAAAGTTGTTCAGAAATAAAAATGCTTGCAATAAGGCCCGTTTGGTATCTTCAATATTTGTATTTCAAAATATATCAGTAATAATATAACAAGAGAGTGAGAATTAATTGAAAATAATTTGACAGATCTTTCGAAAACTTGTTGCCAGGCAATAGCCACGAAAGCCCGTAGGGCTTGAGTGGCTATTGCCAAATGGCGACAAGTTTGAGAAAGATACTGGAGAATTATTTTCTAATTTATCGAACTCTCGAGTTATATTTAATTAGATTATTTTTTGATTTCATCATCAGGCACGCCGCTAAATCTATCTTTTTTGCTAATTTTTACTTGTGTTGATAATAACTATTTGACATCTGACATCCGTCAACAAAAACAAAAAAGCTACAGAGAATATTACCGGGAATATTCACAAGAGCATTATTCTCAGTATAATAATGACAGGATTGGTTAAAACGCAGACACGTGACATACAATAAAGCATTTCATTGGTTTAAAGAATCGTCAAAAAATTATCAATGAAATTAAAATCTATATTTATTAGGAAAATTGTAACATTGCATGGAATATTAAACAAAATCTAAAAATATTTCATAAATAGGTTAAGATTTATTTATTTATAAAAAAGACAGAGAAGGAAATTAACTCTAATATTCGCTATTATTTCATTACAATCGTCTACGAAATTTTTACAGAAAATAATAGGACACTGTATCAAATAAAAATAATTGCGTTTTCTGAAATGTCAAATATTAATTTTTATTTGGATGATGTATCGATTGATACTAATACACAGGTAACCAAATGGGTATTATTACATTACATTTTCAAATTCTGAACAACTTTTGTTTTTACAATTTTACTGTAAAATAAATATGTAAATATTTACAGCAATATTAAACAAATAACATACAAATCCACACATTTCAATTTTGACCCCGAAAGCATAATTAAACAATTTTGTAAAGTAGAAACCGATTTAGTTATTTCTTGAACTATATATTTTAACTTAATATAAGGGTGATATACTAAAAAAAAGAAAAATCCGTATATCATGTGTAATTACTAATTAAACTCTAGTATAATATTTTTGGGGATTGAAATTTAGCAGCATATATATTGAAATATACTTTAAGCTAAGAGCCTGCCTCAGGAAGAAATATATAGCGTTATGATATAATTATTTTTATTTCAAATTTAATACAATGGCAATTATGAAAACGTATTTTTTACCCCAGAAAAACTAGTGGCCTACGGACACCTATCAGAGCTGGACGCATTTATCAGCCTGTAGTGCGTACAGTCATTTTTTATCAAATCAAACGTAGGTAATATTATTTGCTATTTTTAGAGGTAATCATCCACGATAAATAACGGATTGTTTACTTTTAATAGATTTTTGAAAGTATGGAAAAACATACGAATTTTGATGTTATATCTGTGAAACTGACTGAATTACAGAAATTCTCATGTTTTTAGTACACTCAGTGACAAATCCCGCTTTATTTCCTTTTTGAATTAGATTACTTCGTGAAATCTTTAGAATAAATAGCTCCATGGTAACGCATCGGACTATAGGATTCCATAGCCGAGAGCTTCGATTGTAAAAATGTTATGTGGGCCTGTGATTTGACGATTGGTAACCGCTCATCATACGGTTTTACCTCTTAGCTCTCGCATTTATATGTAAACGAATTATTAGCTCTGTTCGATGACGTGAAATAGGTTGACCTAGAGTTAACTTTCTTGCACTAACATGTTTTATGAGAATCGTGGAGTTTCTGATAAACTGTTCGATAAGAAAAATTTTAAGAACTAGTGCACACTTTTCGGAACTAACTCTCGAGGTGGTGCAGAAAGTGTGTAGACTGGAAGTGGGGGTAACTGCGTATAGTTTGTTGGCATTTCCATTAATCTTAAACTTATATTCTGAGAAAATAAAATTCATCAAACAATTAATTCTGTTTATTAATATATCTGTTTCTGAATTTGATGAAGAATCGAGTAATGATTGATCTTTGTCAGAATCATTTATTAATTCAAACAATATGCGTTTTAAAACAGACATTTCTACAGACTTCTTCACAGTTTTATAGCGTGTTTGTTTACAAACAGCCTAAACTGACTACGCTAACAGCAGTGACAGCTGGTCAAACTTGCCTAAACATACTATAGTATATTAAGATTTTGTAATAAAATTAATGGGGCAAATAGCTCCGTTGTAACGTATCACACTGTGGATCATAAGATCATCGGTTCGATCCTCACAACCGAAAAATAAATCATAATAACGAGTACCGAGATTTGCTGAGATGGCGTGATGATATGATATGATATGATGATATAAAAATTAAACTATACATTAATAGAAATAACTTGTAAATTTAAAGGAATTTTCAAGTTATTGAACAATACACTGAAATATTATTTATCGCTTTTGGGCAAGAGTGTGTAACATGTTTTTACGTAGCAACAGCTCAACAAACGCAGGGAAACCGATAGATAAACAAGTATTAGACAAAAAAAAAGGCAAAATGACAAGTTAGCGTTTCTGTATTAATGTATTTCAGTGGATACATAATAAATTAACAAATGAAGTAGAGAAGCCCATGGTAACGTATTGGACTGTAGATCATATTGTTCTTAGTTCGATTCCTACGCCTGGCAACTGTCGGCTGTGATTTCCTGCTTGACTTGAGAATACATGACATGAAGTAAAGATATATTTGTTCAATCCTACTATTGAAACTTGTTGTTTCTTACTTGGATACAGAGTTCGAAACCTTCTGTTTTGTCCACTCAACTCATTCCTATGGCAACGGGATAGGTGAGTGGGTGAAAGTTCTTTCGCTCACTACTTTCATCCACTCATCTGTCATTACCAAATTGAACCTAACCTAACATAGAATACGTGGACCACAAGGATGAGGGCGTGTACTTACAATAGCTGGATTGTCATACCTATTTTATTTTCTAAATATCTAGTGCTACAGATATTTTATTGCATTAAATGAGGACTTTTTAAGTAAAAATTAATTTGAAACAACTTTTAATTCTTGTACTTTTCATAACACTGATACGAGTATACGTATTGTAGTGTAATAGGAAAATACTTAAAATAAATTATATGTTGTATATGAATTAAAAAATATATTTAAGATTGCTGAATTGTGTTTTCGAAAACGAAAACGATACTTATGCACTGATAACTGCGGTAAAATAGCACTGGAAACTACAATATTGTTAAATTCTATTTATTCCAAAATCAGAAATCAGAATCTTGATTTCCTGGCGTAGAAAAATATTTCTCAAACTTAGAACTTGTGCACCAGCCTCAACCTCAATTTCCAAGGCTCCGGCGTAAAGTTGTAGTAACCACCCGAAAACTGATTCTCCCAGAGAATAATTTAGTGCGCGCACTTTATTGAAGGTTATTCTGGTGATGAACGCCTCCGCGGAATGCGTTCATCTTCTTCAGCATCTCCCTCTCACTCGCTATCTCTTCCTTGACGACGCTAGCGACCGCAGCGCCCCTCCGCCGCGGCCGCCAGGCCGACACTAAGGCACGGAGGCGGGAGATTTAATTTTTGTTGGGATTAATGTGGATTTATTAACGCGCGGCGACCTCTGCGATGATGAACAATGAGATTTGAGATTTGTCTTCATTTTGGTTCTTTTTAATTTGGGGATTGTGACGCTGTGGTTTGTTTTAATTAGAGGATTTGGATTATTTTAATAATTTGACATTTATGATAATTATTTTTCATCTACCTAATGAATGCGTATATCTACTTCATGTTTAAGTCGTTATGAAAATTTTAATTTTGCAGAGTATTATACAAATTTTATTACTACATTTTTGCATATAATTAAATTTAAATATAAATATGTGTTCTGTATGTATAATTAAAATATAATTACTATTGCAGATTAAAACTTAAATATAATAAAAATATACCGTTAAAATTAATTATTCCATTTCCATTCTACATATCGCAAAAAGTACAAAATAATTGTTATATTAGTTAACTCATATAATACCCACGCTTTTAATATATGTAAAATCATAATAAAATAAAAATCAAACTGCTAAATGTATCTTTAACCCTGAATAAAAAGAAGTTCGATTTAAATTCAAGACAGTGGACATACACATTTTTATATCCTGCACATGTAAGAATGTCGACGATAACTTAAAATTTAATAAAGCTATCTTTGCAAATTTAAAATGATGATGTTTGTGTTGCGATTTCTGGAACAACCCATCAAGTGGAAGAGGTAGTTTATTTGAAACAGTGGAAGAAACCGGTTATTATAACCTGTTTAAAAACATTTTTGTTTGAGATTGAGATTTTAAACCGAAATCGATATTTATGTCCTAAAAAGCCCGTAACCATTAAGCAAAAAATAATAAAACCGGTTAATTTAGTTCATTATTTGAACACATGCCGCAGACGGGTCTTCTGCCATCTGCTAGTTAATATATTGTACATTCTAGAATGTAGAACACTCAGCAAATACCAGTTCATACTTATTTATACAGGCTTCCTTATTTGTTTTTTTTTTTAACCAGTTTAATTAACCGGTTTATTAAACCAATTAACGTAACCGTTTTGAAAAACCGGTTTGTAGTCAGTTAAATAGTTTTGAACGAAAACTGACAAGACAATTTCGTTCCCAATTTCAGTTAACCTTTAACCGATTTTTTTTTCAGTTTCTTGCCCTGATTTGAAGGCCTATCAGGTTTCTTGGACATATTTCAGTAAATCTATGAGTTAGATAACATTTTATTGCATTCGAAATGATGTAGAATAATATTGGCTACAATTTTAGTTTGCAACTTTTTTTTCTCAATTTTTATACTATTTAAAAGTTGTATACGCGAGATGTTATCCAAATATTTTATAGAGCAACATAAAGACTAGCCGCAATTTCACTACCGTGAATTGTATTTCAAGGTTATTGCCATCATTAACCGATTTGAAAATAATTACTTTATTGACACACAGAAATAATAACGTGTTTTGAAGAACCAAAACGCGTGTAAATGGCGGGATCGTTTCTCTACGCTCGTACGTAAATACAAGTAAAAGAAATGAACTAAAATTTTAATAAAAACACAATAATCACACAGTGAGCTTAAAAACTAAAAAAAATATTTCATTGTATTTTTGTTAAATTCCATGGCATAAAATTTTAAACTTGATTTTACATGTAACAAAAGTTATAAAATAAAATATGATTAATGACTTAGATGCAGAATTCAATTAACTACAAGATTTGTTATTATGTTTTCTAAATTGCATAAATTAATTCACCACCCGGTATACGAACTTAACTTTTTTAAACTTTATTATTTAATTTTTCAGATTCTTGGTCCCAGGTCCCTTAACCGCGTGTTACGATATCTGAAGTTGAGTGAATTTCACTCCAAACATCAAACGTATATCAAGCAACTAGACATGAACTTTCGCATACGTACTTCTGTTCTGTTCACATCGCGTCGAACATATTTTCAAACTTTGCATCAATCAAAATTAGTTAGGGTACAACTTTGTGAACAATTTATAAACTTAGCTACATTCTCATAATTAATTATTGTTCACGGGTTTTCAACTTATTCTCTTCATATTCGCGGAATATGAGTATAGAACATCAACAGTTCTCTGGTGCCTCTGAAATTTATATTTTATAATACGCCGGAATATAATAGTAGGTATATTATATAGAATATTAATTATATTACAAATATTAATTTTGTGAAAATTCTTCCCAAATATAGTAAATTTGACATAGTTGGATACATACATACAGGGTGTAGAATTGAAATGTGGAACATAGTGATTTCTGGATATTGCTGTAAATGTTTACCTATTCATTTTACAATAAAAGTGTAAAAACAATAGTTGTACGGGATTTAAAAATGCATGCAATAAGGTCCATTTGGTTACAAAATTGTTATTATTTCACGATATATCAATCAAATTAATATCAATATTTATTAGAAAAACGAAAATTGTTTGACATTTCCAAAGCAGGTTAAAATTTATTTATTTAACAAAAAGAAATGGAGAGATATAAACTCTAAAATTCGCCATTATATTATTACATACAATCTTTTACGAAATTACCACAGAAAATAATACAACACAGTAATAAATAAATCTAAATCTAATGAAATGCTCTTTTCTGAAATGTCAAATATTTTGTTACAATTACAATTGTTCAATTTTCCTAATAAATTTTTATTTTAATTTGATTAACATATCGTGAAAAATTAATATTTAGGTACCTAACCAAATGGGCCTTATTGTATGCATGTTTAAATTTTGAACAACTTTTGTATTTACACTTTTGCTGTAAAATGAATAAGTAAAAATTTACAGCAACATCAAAAAAATATCACTGAAATCCCTGCTACACATTTTAATGCTACACCCGGTATAAATAAAATCACACTGTATTCAACCAACAGTCAATCTACTCCAAACAGTTCTATATTGGCAGATTTTCGCTTAGTCCTCATTCTTAGTTCGATTCATACAATTTCGAACATAACAAACCATGAATCATATGTATGTATTTCTTAAGTTTACTAAAATATTTCTGTATATTGAACTAACAGCAGAACATACTGTACAACGAGCTTGGAATGGTACTCATATCCTACGAGTATGAAATGAACATTCCATGCGAGTTGTACACCATACTTTTTCTACGACCACGATATTGTTTCCTAATTAATTTAATTTTAATAATAAATTTGTCCCGTTTTCACCATTCCAATATTTGACAATTCTAAATAAGTATACTAGCAATGGAACCTGTACTGAAATGAACTGACCTGTATTGAAAAATTCACAAAACAAATTCATTTCGTACGGTGCTTGCAATATACCTCATTTCCCTATCAACAACAAACATACAATGAACAGATTACTAAGTGGTCGTAGAAGTTCTTAGTCGTTTATTTTCTATGGTAGAAGAATAGCGGTAATACTTTAAGGCCTTGAAGTAAACTACGACTTTCAGTTCATGGTTGCTACAAAAATCTAATCAGTTCGTAATATTAACGTTTCATTTCTCATTATGAAATTAAAAAAAGTCATTGTCATTAGAATCTTCTCAAAACTATGAATTGCTGTAAGCCGCATAAAATATAGAAAAACCCTTCAAATAAAAATTGTAGGTAATATTATTATAAATCATTTTTGAATACAATTAAATTTACTCCAACTCATTTATTTACTGATGCCAAAACACCTGACACATCTTCGAAAAATAAAAAAAAAACATTTACTTTCTACATCTACAGCTAAAATTGAAATACGACATTGACAGTTTCATTAAATTTTGAATTATCCTGGACGAAAAAATCTATACACATAAACACAGATAAACGTCATCATGAAAATAGTGAGATTGTATTCTAGAGACCCCAAAACATACTTATCTATTAAAAACTCACTAGCGGTAATTCTAACTAGTTACATACAATACCTCTCTTACATGAATGTATGTTTATGCGAAAGGTAAAAAGAAGAAATAATATACTAAAACATTATTGATGTTGTGAATATTTATGTTCCATTTTAAAAGCAATATTATGAAATATAGAAGGATTTGCTTTTTCTCGTATTGTTGTAATTTAAATGATGCGTACCTTATATGATATGTTTAAATGAACAAAGATATAATGAAAAATAAACATTTTCATTGCATCGCAATTAAACATTTATTTAAATAATTTTTATTCAAAAAGGGAATGTTTGGTTAATAAAATATCTAGTTGAATACCTGTATTTTCTGATCACGTGTGCTACACTAACCAATCAAAGCAAATTTACACGGATAATTTAACTCATAAAGAAAAACAATTTTTTCTACGACCACATAGAAATCTGCTCATTGTATGTTTGTTGTTGCTAGAGATATGAGGTATATTGCAAGCATCGTGCGATATGAATGATTTGTTTTGTGAATATTTCAATACAGGTCATTTCATTTTAGTACAGGTGCCATTGCTAGGATACTTATTTAAAATTGACACATATCGCAAAGGTGAAAGGGGGACAAATTTATTATTTAAATTAAATGAATAATATCGTGGTCGTAGAAAAAGTATAGTGTACAACTCGCATGGAATGTCCATTTCATACTCGTAGGAAATGCGTACCATTCCATGCTCGTACAATATACTATTATCGTTTTGACAGCGGATAAATAATAAGGTAACTTTTTGTAAATGATAAAACGTTATTTACCTTTCTCCTTTCTCCTGATCTACTAATTACATTAATGTAATTTGCATTATATGTTAAAATATTATTTATAATAATTGTATTTTCACCAATTGCACTTTTAAATAAACCTTTTCATAAATAATATCGTTAACTTATCTCGCGGTAACCGCACTTCATACGCAAAAATATATCACTTACCGAGATCTGTGCAAGCAGATTGCCACACCCATAATGGGTAAAAGGCATGATGATATATTTATTAATTTTATATATTTAATTATCTCGCCGAATTACACTCGAGCATTTAATTTTCTTCGGATAAATTTCAGTTTGACAACTCAACCTTATTGTCATCTTGACAGCAATTTGACTCGAAAACTGTTTTGTTGTTAAATTGCTAGGTAATAAGGTTTCGTTACAAACAGAAATTTATCCTGCAAAATAAAAATCTCTTGTGTAATTACAGTTAATAAACTTCCTCAATATCACCTGTATTGTGAGGTTACTATGTAATAGTATATTCTACAACAAGTAATGGAATGGCACATAATCCACGCGAGCAAAAAGTTTGTAGTCTGAGCCGAAAGCGAGGGCTACGGTTTGCGAGTGCGGGATATGCCATTCCGTTACATGTTGTAGACTATACTTTCTATAACAAGATTTTGGAAATAATACAAGAAATACAAATATAAAACTGATGAAAACGTCAAACTAAAAAAATTAAATTAAAACAAACAGACGTAACCATAGTAACTGAATCAAGATACTTCATAACATATAACGCGGCTCTGATTCGTCGAAAATATTCCATACGCGGCTTATGCAATGTTAGTGCTTCCATAACAATTTTTAGTTTAGTTTAGTTTTAGTAGAATGCGTAGTTTCCAAAACAGTGTTATAGAAAAATACATTTGTTGATTATTAATTAAATATTAATTATTTTGAATCTGAAGCTTCTAGACTGAAAGGATATTTGAGAAAATAATAAAAGTCCTAGATTGCAGTCGTTTAATATAAATTAAAATTGGTCTCTATCGATTTCGACAACACATTTGCTGGGGTGATTTTGTTTAATAAAATTTGTTCTTATGCATACTTACAATACAACAAAGTAAATTACAAAAATAACAGGAGCAGTATACATTTGGATGTTGTAAACGAATATAGTTTTCTTCAATAAATATCATAATAAATCATTGTGTGAATTATGAAGTCCAGAAATACTTTCCAACTTTTCGGTTAAATACACCGCAGTGGCCAATTTCCCCCCATTTTACGGTACTGAAACAATCTATATTTGAAAATCAGACAGATAAGTTTCATTGTCACTGGGCTTCTTATCAAAGTTGTATTAAAAAATATTAGAAGTTCTGAATTTAAAGAAATACGAAAAACCGCGTATATTTCTAAAATAAATATTCTTTGCGTTGAACAACCACAACTCGCGACAGTCTCCACTAACATTCAAATCCAATATTCCAGATATTAAAATTTTCAATTCACGTCCGAGTTTGATCCGGAGTGTGGGCGCCGGGACGCCGAGAGCGTCATTCCTCCTGGTAGAACGGTTCCCGTGGGACAGCGCCGGGTGAGCTGCCGCCCCCAGCAAGTGTCACGCAACCGGTCGAGACTGGAGCGAGGACGCGAAACCGCAAAGGCAAAAGCAAGAGGCAAAAAGACGCAGTGAGGTAGCACTTGTGACGAGAGATCGAGGATTAGACGCATTTGAATTATAGCGAAAAGTGGCCAACTGAATCAGCGTTCAATATTGTAAATGCTGCAAAAATGTCTTTTTCTCAAAGTAATAGTATTTTACTTGTTATTCACTTGTAAATACCATTTTCCCAAGCCCTCTATTGCCCTTGAAAATGAATCATTACAAGTTACTAATTGACAGCTACATTGTAAAAATTTTACAAGTTAGTAATTAAGAGAAAACAATGCACGTTGCCATAGTAATTCTTACAAGGCTTATGCGAAATCATTTCAAATAATTTTTGACAGAACAGTTGTGTATAACTGACACGATTTGTTTATAATTTTTATTTACAAATAAGTAACAAGTAAAATGTATAATACTGCTGTGACAATAATCGGCTCACCGGTCATTTCCTCCATTCAGCAGTAAAAACGGTTTTACCTTGCTTGTAATATAAATAACTATTACATTACAAGCAAGGTAAAACAGTTTTTACTGCACTGTGTGTATTGTACATTTTAATTGTTACTCATTTCTAAACCAAAATTCAAATTAAAAAAACTATTAATAATCAACAACGAATTTGCAAGTATTTATTTTAAGTATAAAGTTTTATTGAACAATGGGAAAGACTGTAGAATTTTATTCACCTATATCCACGTTCTTTCTGTATTTATTTACAATAATTTAAATTTAACAAAATAAACTTTTAAAATTTCAATGGAATTTATTATTTGGCAAGAATATAAAAATATTTAATTTATTTAATAGTTATTTACGTATCTAGAACGAAAAGTGAAACTTTAAAGTAGTAGCAAGTTGTTTACGGCCGAGGCGTGAGCCGAGGTCGAAATTACTTGTGAGGACCTTAAAGTCACTTTTTGTTCGAACATACAAAATTTTATTTCATACTGATTACTTAAGTAATAAAATTATAGTATTTATTAACAGAAATTATCAAAAATTCGTAGAAATATGAGTTGATATAAGTAGGCTTAATAACAATTTCTATATTTGTTTATAAATAATGAACCAATTAAAAGTCAAATTTTACTTTAAAGTCCTAGGACTTTTGAATGTTTCACCCAAAACCAACCATGCAGGAACAAGCAACACTCAGCACTTGTTTATCTCCTTCAATTTTCCTATTAATTTGACGGGGATCACCTCGTAAATTCGACGTTGACATATAGAAAGCCACTACACCCACAACCGCTGTCACTTTTATTTAATTTTTTCCTACATTTAATCAATTGCCAAATGCGTTCAACTTCTTTAAAATTTAGTTTGCAGGATCTGTTGTAGCAAATTCGCAAATATTATTAATCGTGAGAATCATTGTTTATATTTTATACGCTAACATCTTTGGGGGCTATGATTTGACGGCTGGTAACCGCACTTCATACGTAAAAATATATCACTTACCGAGATCTGCGCAAGCAGAGTGCCACACCCATAATGGGTAAAAGGCGTGATGATATATGATGATGATGATGATGATATACTATACGTTTGTTGAACGGTTGCTATGTAAAATATGTTTACAGCCTAGGAAGTAAAAATGACAATTTACAGACTGCTAATAGTTAATTTGAATGTTAATCGGCAAAAAATAATATTAGTTCAGCCATATAACCGTAAAGTAAGGGCTTAAGTGTAGTATACAGGGTGTTAATACTAAGTCGTTACACCCGAAAATGGTAGATAGAACTCATTAAAACAAACAACTTTTTTTAGTTCAAATTTTTTATTTGGAGCCCCATTTCATAGTTATTGGCGTTCTCTTGTTTTTCGAAAAATCGTCATAACTCCCTTATTTTAAGGAATATTTAAGAAATACAAAAACTTTAAGCATTTGCTTTCGGTTCTCTAAAACACTTGTATTTACAATTATTTTCTATTTCATCAAATAACAAAATGGCGACCAATCAAAAATTTCTAAACAAAATATTTTGAAAACCACCCCATCGATTTTTGAAAATAAAACATTTTTAAATTCCTTAAACTTTCTATTACAATATTTGTCTGAAACATTTTTTTCTATCTGGCAAAAAAAAGTTTTTGTTCACTTACTTGGCTTACATAAGTATTAACAAACTAAAAAAAAAAGCATTTAAAACGAAGAAGCTGCTTAAAACAATGAAACAAAAAAGAGATTAGATTTGATAAGTACTCAAAAACAAGTTACTTGAAATTTAGCGCACGTGTATGTCCGTTTGTATGTTTGTATTTTGCATAATTTATACGTAAACATGCATCATTATGAAAAAGTTGAACTTCTTGACATGCTTCTGGTTTTTGGGGAGGCAAGGCGTAGGTAATGCACAGGAAGCGCGAAGAATTTATCGGGAAAGATACCCGAATCGTCAACAACCAAGTAGCCAACTCTTCAGAAAAATTTGTAGGCGTTTGTTAGAAACTGGTTGTTTCTACCCAACAACTGGTGGAAACGCCAACAGGGTACGTCGAACCCCTAGATTTGAAGAGGCTGGAATTATAGGGGAGTACGTTATTGGACCCTACGTTCTCCCAAACCGTTTGAATGGGGAAAATGATTTTATTTTCTTGGATACTGTGCTGCCGGAACTACTTGAAGACTTGCCACTAAACATAAGGCGGAGACTTTGGTTTCAGCATGATGTGGCACCGGCTCACACAACGCGAGAATTCACCGCATTGTTAAATAGAAAATACCCGAATAAGTGGATTGGGAGGAGAGGTCCAGTTGCGTGGCCAGCCCGGAGCCCCGACCTAACTCCACTAGATTTCTTTTTTTGGGGTCAGATGAAGACCTCTGTTTACGAGACACCGGTGAACACAGGGTTAGAACTAGTGGCTAGAATCGTGGCTGCAGCAGAAGATATAAAAGAGAAGCAGGCAGTCCTTGCGAAGGTCTCCACCAACATCAAAGCACGCTGCCGGGCTTGCGTTGCTGCGAATGGTGGCCACTTTGAAAATAATATTTAGTCCCACCCTTGTTGATTCATTGTTTATTGTTTTATTTTTCATGTTTGTTTCTTGTTTTTCTTGTTTAATGGCAGCAAGCCTACTTTGTTTTAAATGATTGTTGCAGTTTGTTAAAATTTATCTTGCAATTCAATTTCAATAAAAACTTTTGTTGGCCAGATAGAAAAAAATGTTTCAGACAAATATTGTAATAGAAAGTTTAAGGATTTTAAAAATGTTTTATTTTTGAAAATCGATGGGGTGGTTTTCAAAATATCTTGTTTAGAAATTTTTGATTGGTCGCCATTTTGTTATTTGATGAAATAGAAAATAATTGTAAATACAAGTATTTTAGAGAACCGAAAGCAAATGCTTAAAGTTTTTGTATTTCTTAAATATTCCTTAAAATAAGGGAGTTATGACGATTTTTCGAAAAACAAGAGAACGCCAATAACTATGAAATGGGGCTCCAAATAAAAAATTTGAGCTAAAAAAAGTTGTTTGTTTTAATGCGTTCTATCTACCATTTTCGGGTGTAACGACTTAGTATTAACACCCTGTATAATTTGCGTACTACATGAAAGGAGTATGAAAAAAAAAACATAATGTTTCTATTATAATGCACTACAGCGTATGCTTTAAACAGTCTAAACTAATTAGATTTGGTTCATTATCCCATTACATTAGCATAGAATGTTTACTCTAAACATGGTTTTATATCACACGGTTGGTTAAGCAATGCGCGAGTGTTTGAAATCAAATTACCTGTGATTACCGGAAGCGGTACCAACGTAGCAACATAGCGACCTGTACCCAATTACAAAGTGTTTAGTCGGTGCACACTATGCAATCTGTGCATCAACTAGTGCACACTTTATGAGCAGTAGATTGACCAGTCATTTGTCAATCAGTGCCCAAGGTGTTTAAGTCAATTTCCGGTTGTAATTAAGAAGGTTCTATTATTATGTGAGATATTGAGTTATAACAATTTAATCAGGAAGTAGATGCAATTTAGAATTTAAGGATCTATGAAATAAAGTATCCGGGATATACCTACAAAATAGTTTTTTACATAGTGATTATTTCACTCATTCACTCATTACAAATTTGACCAATCAGAATGTCTCATTATCCTCTGTTGTGCATTTTAGATAAGTGATTAATGCTCGGTTGCACCAACGTTAGTTAAATTTTAAACTTGGTTTATATAAATAAAAGCGTATCTAATTTTTGACATCAATGTCAATTACTCCATATGACATATAACTTTGATTTGCTTTTATTTATTTAAATCAAGTTTAAAATTTAACTATCGTTGGTGCAACCGGGCATAAATAGCACCGTGCTATTTAATCGTGATTAAATTTAAGCTAGCTTTTATATGCAAATTTTTTATATTTTTAAGGCATTTTTTTTTACTTTTACTGGTATTTAAATCTTTAAACATGCTGAATTATTTATTTTATGCTATTTTTATTTATTAATTTTTGACATTTATTTTGCAAGTAAAAAGAAATAGTTATAGTTACAATATAACAACAAAATTTCATGGTGCTTTCTTGTTTATGTGTGTACCGATTTATTTATGTGAAAATGTGTCAAAATCAACGTAAATAGGTAAAATATTCAGAATTCAAAACTGCACCAAATTTGTTGAAGTGATACATTTCTCTCATGAGATAAAAGTAAAATAAAATGAATATTTTTTGACTATTTCCAGTGTTCCATAGAAAACAAAACATACGAGTACAAACAGTCGTATTGCTTGAGTTTGACAGATGACATTTGGCATAGTTTTAATTATTATTGACTTGTTTAAATTATTTTTCAGTAACCATGGACACATTTAACACATAGAAATAATTTAAACAAGTCAATAATTATTAAAACTCTGTCAAATTCTACCTGTCAAACTCAAACAATACGACTGTTTGCATGTTTTGTTTACCATGGCACTCTGGAAATATCTAAAAATTATACATTTTATTTTACGTCTATCTCATAACACAAATATTTCTCTTAAACAAATTTAGGCTAATTTAATTCTGAACAGTTTACCTTTACACTTTTGTTCTAAAATTAATCGGTAAACACTTGAGCGAAATTAAAATATTAACATTGTATTTCCTATAGCTCAAAAAAAGTAGACACCAAATATACAAATCAAATAAAAATTTTAGCCGATTTCTTTAATAATAAAATAAGTCATGAAAAAAATAATAGAGCACCGAAACATAATAATTATAATATTGACGTGAACCGGAAGTGAAAATTTACTGCGCACACAAAACAGTAGATTTATTAAATAAGTTGAAAAAACTTTCAGAACTCGGCATAAATTCGCGAATTCCTCCAATTCTTGTAGAGTCGGATAAATTTACAAATATTTTATACGGATGAAAAAGTGGGAATTTTGTACAATATAATAAAATAACATCTATATATTGTATTAATGAACATATTTTGGTAATGATTGAGATTGTTCATTCCTGTCCTGTAACCAGATGTATTTTACTACGGTCTATTGTTCGAAACAAGGGTTCCTAAGTACAATACATTGTTTATTACTGATTATGAGAAAACTGACATATCCTAAATTTGTTGGTTTGTTTACAATTTCCCTTCTTTCAACAGAAATATCCATTTGGAACATAACCATAACTTAAAAACGATAGCCGGAGAATGTTGAAACTTTGTATTTAGAATTTTTCTTAAATCTAGTTCTGTACCTCCCTTTATGATTGCAATCGAATGAGGCAAAAGGTCGCTATACTTGAAGGATTTTTCTAGTTTTTTTGCATAAATCAAAAAGGGTTAGCCTTAGAATGTTGAAATTTTGTATGTGAGACTCACCAATTTCTATATAACACTAGTCTGGGCATAGGCCATATTCTGCCATCTGAGAGCGTTCCCAATTGAAAGGGTGAAATTGAGGTTTTGTGACACTTTTGTGCGCAATCTGAAGTTTTGCCTTCACTTTCTCTACACTGCGTTCGCCACCATCTCTTTCTAGGTCATAGCACGAATTATGGTCATGCCCATAGACAATAGAGATAGATTTTTAAATATTGAAGTATCACAAAACCTCAATTTTGACATCATGGCGGCGTTCAATTGGGAACGTACCGTAGCGGATTATGCCCAATATAGTGTTATATAGAAATCAGTGGTGGGACTGTAATATCTAGTTGTGCATTTTTCTTTTTGATTTTTAAATGAAATACAGTAAAAAGAGTTTATAATTTAATAGGCGTACAAGTAAGTCATATGATGTCCCCATAAAAAAAATAATTAAAAAGCATTAAAATTTTTGAAAAATATTCGGGTTCGTTTATAATACTTGCGGATCTGTTTAGGCTATAGTACGCTGCGGATGTAAGTCGGATGCGGATGTACAATTTTGACAATTAAGCGGATGCGGATAAGAAGTGTGCGGATGCAGATATAAAAATAAATGTATCCCCGCAAGGCTTTATTTACAATACAAACACTTGGACAGACTGAAAAGTATGTGATTAGTACCAGCAACTGCAATGTAAAAAGTAATAATGATAATAATAAATTTTACAACATAGCTCCATAGTAGCGCATATCATTATGGGTCATGCGATCTTCAATTTGACATTACTCTTGTGGTTCCTACTCGAATAACATTCTTATCAGTCGTGACTTGACAGCTAGTATGTGCAAAAATATATCACTTACCGTGATATGTGAAAGCATACTTAAAATAGGTAGATGATTGACGTGAGGATATATTTTTTTACTTTATTTAATCGTGTTATAAATTATACATTTTAATTCATTAAAACCGCATCAGAAAATAAAACTCAGCCTGTATGTTTATAATTCGTGAAAGTATGTTAAAATCTTGACAGTACATTTTAATTATATTTTTGAATACATAAAACAATAAATACTGCTCTAAAAAAATTAATTAAATTTTTTTAATTTTCTCTCTTTTAAACAAACCAAAAGAAATTTGTTTTTACGACACATTTCACACACTCCGGAAACAAATAAATGATAATAGTTATTCGCCCCGCTAATTAAAGCCTCGCTTTAAGCGCATAGTAATGCCGGCAGCTCCCGCGCATCTGCTGTGTTTTGTATTTCATTAGCTGCCGACTTCACATGCATGCTCAAGCCAGGCTCCCGCTACACTCGCGCACTGTGCGAACGCTCCTCATCTCTTCGACTTCTTGTTTTGCCCTTCGAAACTTCGGAATGTATGATATAAACACGCGAGTATGTACATACATATCTGCATATATTTATGGAATGAGTTGGCCATAATTTGTTTTTGTATGTTTGGTTTACTGATATATTCCAGCAATTGTTTTGAACAAGTGTTTTACTTATTGTAAAACAAAATATATGGTTAGGTTTTGTTGAATATGTTACAGACTTTTTAATATGACTCTACGAGTACATTCAGATACTATTTGTATTGTCTTCGGTGTACAATTATTACCGGTAGCCGTGAACGACATATGACGATAATATAAGCACAATGCATAATGTTACCTATTTTAGCACGAGTAGTGGAGTTACATGAAACGAGTGATACTGCACTAAATACATACTACATCCCTCACTCTCCCTGCACAACTTTTTCTCCAGTTGTGTGTTTATTATTAATTCATATCTATCGAACTATTCACATTCAGTAAGCTGAAGATATAAGATGCATTTCTAAAAAAAAAACTTCAGAAACTAATCACGATTATTTACTAAGCAATTAAAAATATTTACCATAATGTTTGGTATATTTGCAGAAAATGCATCAACTCGGTCAATTTTACTGTACTCTCTTTTTCCAGGTAAGTTTTTATGAAAGCAATAAACGAGACTTCTTTGTTTGCAGAACGGTTGCTATGCGTTTGTTGAACAGTTACTATGGAAAAACATGCTTCACAGTCTTGTTAAAATTATTTGAAAATTCCTTTAAATTTACATACAATAGTTAATTAAACTTATATCTTATTAATGTATTATTTAACTTTTACATTAAACATATTATTATATGTTTTTAATTGAAGATTTGACGGCTGGTAACCGCAATTCACGCAAAAAATATGTGATATATATTGAGATTTCCAAAAGTAGAGTGACATTCGAAATGGGTAAATCGAGTGAAAATATATTTTATTTATTATAATGAATAATTTTGTACACTTCTCATATATGTTACGTGAAAATAAATAATAATTGTTATTCGTCTGACGATGAGATTCTAAATTCAACTTAACAATATGTGATGCTAAGTTCGAATTCCAGAGACGACAGTAGCAATTACTAAATGTCAATTGCCAAAATATATTATTAAACATAATTTACTTTTTCTTTAAATTGGAAACAGATATAATAATTTAACTCTAATATAAAGTAAGCTATAAAGATAAAACAATTTTATCGTTTTGACAGCGGATAAATAGGAAGGTAACCTTTTGAAAGTGAAAAACGTTATTTACTTTTCTCCTAGCAACCAGATCAAAATACTAACTACATTTATGTCATTTGCATTATATGTCAAAAATATGACATAAAATAATTGTATTTTATGTATCCCTGTATAATTAAACTATTAAAATTGTTTCTAATTACTGCAACAATATTTCACTAAATGTCACTTCCACTACGTTTTGCTAATAATAATTAAAATAAGTCTCCTAATAACAAGTATTTATTTCATCTCTATCCTTATTTGCACAATTCCTCATAACCAACACTCAAATTTTTATTCATTTGTAACCAGAATAGTATATTCTACAACAAGTAATGGAATGGCACATATTCCACGCGAGCAAAAAGTTTGTAGCCCGAGCCAAAGGCGAGGGCTACGGTTTGCGAGCGTGGGATAGGCCATTCCGTTACATGTTGTAGACTATACTTTCTATTAAAAGGTTTTGGAAATTATACAAAAATACAAATATAAAACTGTTGAAAACGTCAAACTCCAATAAATCAAATTAAAACAAACAGACGTAACCATAGTAACTGAATCAAGATACTTCATATGTCGCGCTAATAAGCGGTTCTGATTCGTCGAAAATATTCCATACGCCGCGTATGGAATGTTAGTGATTTCATAACAATTTTTAGTAGTGGAATGCCCAGTTTCCAAAACAGTGTTATAGAAATATTATTCTACTTTCGACTTTCAAATAACATTTTTTTGAACAATTCACTTTGAATCTTTTATAATTATTAAGTTTCCCATGATGTGCACATTGCATGAGACACATTGTATTGTATTATATAACAGATTTCACTTTTTTATAAACTGTGAGTATTTTTTCCATAGTTTTTTTTTCTTATTTAACAACAACAAAATTAATAGGAAACCAGTGTACCAGTGCAAGAGACGCGTATTCATAGAGAAAACAAAATGGTTTAAATGGATTTAAAAATTTCATTTATATATCCTGTTTAACCCCAAAACTTTCATTGTCTTTATTTTAATTAATTCACAACGTTTCGATTGATAAAATCTATAATCGTTATCAAGGATATTTAAAAGACAAAACGATCGAGCATGAGATGATGAACAGGAAGGGAGATTGACAAAATAATAAATAATAATAAACGATAATTGACAACGTACGACAGTGTTGAAATTTCCATTATGCAGTAGTTTGTTCTCTTTGATATGTAAAATAAAAATGTAAATAGAAAAAAATGTTCAAGAACAATATTTGCATCAAATTAATTGATATAATACTTTACTGCATAAGATTAGACATAAAATAAAATTTATAATTTTTAGCAATTCACAGAGGGATTTGAGTAAGACAAATGATATTTGTCTTTGTCCTGAAATTTTATATAATTATTAATTTGATAATGGGATAAATAGCTCCGTGGTAACGTATCAGACTGTGGATCTTGAGATCCTCAGTTTGAATCCCACTGCCGATAGTTGCCAGTTTAAATTTACCCCTGTGGTTCCCCCTTCACTAACAACTTTGGGGGCTACCACTTGACGGCTGGTAACCGCATTTCATATACAAAAATATATCACTTACCGAGATCTGCGTAAGCAGAGTGCCACGCCCATAATGGGTAAAAAGCGTGATGATATTTATTTTCTTTTATTTTTTATTAATTTGATTAAATTATTTATGAAAATAGACAAACTAAGAATAGAAACAGGAAAGACAGCCGTTAAGTATGAAGCAAAAAGTGAGTGTTTCGGAAAACACATTACTACAGGAATGCTGGAAATCAATAAAACGTCCAATGAAAATTGATCCAAACTCACGAAATGGGCAATATTCAGAAGCGGGAATGAGGAAAGAAGTAACATGTACTGGTTGTCAGCAAAAGAAAAGAGATGTAGATTATGTGGTAGAGAAGAGAAATCTCTAGAACATTTAAGACTGTATTGCAGAGAGGTGGAAAGAGAAAGAAGAGATGAAATTTACTTATTAAATGACCAAGGAACAGGAAAAGACTGGATGGAAAAAATTTTAGAAAAAAGTAAACGTGTAATATAAAATTTTTCAGGTTAACTTATATAATGTAATCACCATAGAAATAAGATTCTAGGCGGAAAAGCATGAATAAATAAAATTAGTTATCAGTAATCATGAATATTTATGCCATCTCATAAAATTGTATTATGCGGAAAATTCATTTAATCAAGTGTAAGATTTATTTTGCGCATTACAATTTTTTGTACACTTTTGTTCTAAAATTCACAGAGAATAAACTATCGCAAAATTTTAACATTTCCTTTGTCTTATACAACAAAGTAGACACCTGGTATTGGTACTTTTAAAATCAAATTATATAAATTTAAATTATAATAAATTCAATTTTCGTGCTGATTTAAAATCAAACAATTAGTAATTGTATTGTTGTATATTTTCCTGGCCCTATCAATAACCAAATCAAGATAAACAATATTTACTTCTCTTAATCAATTCGAACATCTACACTAAATTTGTCTGGAAGAAAAAAACCGCTCTAATCGGTCACACTCGCTACCTCTTCGACCCAATATATCTCTTAAAGCTGGAGTGCGTAAATCTCAACGCTCAACGGCGTCCCGTGCCCGTCCCCTATCGTCCGTTATCTAGCCGTTAACACACGGTAACGTGCGATATAACACACATGCACACACCCTCTAACCTCTGCTCTAGTCTAGTAGCAGGATATCACATCGGCGTTTAGCTTTAGTGGGTGGTTAGTGTGTTAGTGTGCGGTCGTGTTACAAGGGCCGAGATAGAGAACAACCGGTAGGGCGTCAAGGGACTGTTGGACTAAAGAGTCATGTACTATTAAGATTGCAGTTTAATAATAATTTTATTGAGATTTGTCATTTGAAAGAATAATGAACTGTTTTTGTGTAATATAATAAACATATCATCACACCATGTACTTATTTCATGTGTGACATTCACAGCTCTCGGTAAACGATCTCTTTTCTCCTTCTATAAGAATTTTTTTTTTAATTTGGAAGGCTGGGCCTTAGTTTTATCTATTTACAACGTCGTAGTTGGATATTTCGTCTGCCACGCAGATATCATCAGCAATTACAAAAATTAGATTTACATCAATTTTTCTACTTCCTGCCGATGTCTATGTGGCAGACGATATGTGTAACTACGTTGTAAAGATGTTTTTTATCTAATGATTCTAAATTATATTCCTTCCAATTAAAAAAATATATATTTCATAAGGATCACAATTCATTTAAGTTTCTTTTATAACAATTATAAATGTGCATGATTCATGTTTGAACATAGTATGAAATAAACATTTTAGATATGTGTAGTCAACGCCTATCATTTATTTTTCAAATTTAATTGCCTCTGGAATAGTATATTTTACAAGTATTGGAATGGCACATATTTCACACGAGCAAAAAGTTTGTAGTCCGAGCCGAAGTCGACAAATAAGACAATATTTAGCAACAAGCATTTAGGGAAGAGATATAAAATGAGCATCTATAAAACTATATACATACCCATATTACTATACGGAAATGAAACGTGGGTCACAACAAAGAGGCAAAACGACAAAATACAAGCCATGGAAATGAAATGTCTACGAAGAATTGAATGAGTAACAATAATGGATAAAAGAAGAAGCGAAGATATCAGAAATAAACTACAAGTAATGCCAGCTTGCACAATAATGGAAGAAAAACAACTAGAATGGTATGAACACATGATAAGAGCGCCAAACAACCGACCAATGAGAGCAGCCTGGAAATCCAGAATGATAGGATAGAGAAGAAGAGGTAGACCAGTTAAAAGCTGGGACGACAATATCAAAAACATTCTAGAAAGAAAGGGCAAAAGTACAAGAGAAGTGAAACAATAATTATTTCATATTTATACAGCATTACGCTATATCTTACTAAGTAAAGAAGTGGTACAAACACATTCAACAAGTATTCAATCTGCTTTATATGCTAGCACACTACTTTTGCATTGTCCACCACTATACTCCTATATTCTTCATACTCGGAATCATTCGGTCACGCAAAAACCTAACCGTTTATTCTACGGACGCTCATACGATTGCAACAGACTCACTTCACCATCACCTCCCGCTGAAGTACTTCACTTACATTGTAGTTATATGCCATTCATGCATCTTTATCAATATCCAACACCAGCTATCTTATATAAATGTAAGAACGAAAACACAATTTTACAAGTATAATTTAACGATAGTTTCTTTCATAAATATATTATACTGGAAATTATGGCGGCACAGAATAAGATAAAGGGAACATGGTATTTGAAGTGTTTCTAGTAGAGTGCAAAAATATTCTTTATCTACGATAGTGTGTAAAATTGATGTTTAACTGTTAGTTTCAAGTTTGTAAAACGGTTGTTTAGTAACACGATCCCATTAGTACTCAGAGGTTTTTCATTATATCGTAGATAAAATATTGTACGATACACATACGTAAAGCGTCTTTAGTCACTCAGGGGTCTTAAAACACTCGCTACGCTCGTGTTTTAATTGACCCATTCGTGACTAAAGACTAGCTTTACGTACTTGTATCGTAAATAACTATTAGGCACTTTCCATGTTGTCAATGTATTGCTACCTTTTTAAATGCAACCGAAGAATTTCTTCCTCAATAGTATGTATGCACGAATTAGAAAACAACAAATGGAAATGGGTTTTCTAGAGAAATTTACAGATTGGGAATTCTATGGAAAAAAACACTATTTTATGATAAATTTTAAAAGCTATTGAAATATTAAATTTGATTTTAAATATAATTTTATCGTTCTGGGAAAACGTATTTTTATTTTATACAATTTATATCAATTTTAAATTAATATTTCAATAACTGACAGCCTGTCATAATAATTATTTTGTTTCATAGAATTTTTTTATTTGTTTTAGAATAGTTTTGTGCATCACCAATTCGAAATATGATAAAGCAGACGCAAACGTGTTAATAAAATGAAATCATATTTCCAGATATTTTTTACTATAACAGCATTCATGTCTGAAATATGAGTTCAAATTCATTGACTACTTATTCATTCAAATTGCTTTTCTACATAAATGTCAACGAATAAATTACGTACCATATTTTAAAAGGAAATTTGTTGCATTAATTAGCGTCATAATATAAAATATTATTAAAATATTTACCACGTAAAATAAATGTCTGTAACATTATATCTAGCAATATCAACAAATTATAATTAACACATTAAAATGCACTTAATTTGTTTCTATTGCCTATCGCCATTTAGCTATGTAAGCAAATATTTCTTCGAATCTATAAAACCTTTTATAGTTTTAACAGCTCTCCACAACTCATATAAAAGTAATGAAAAAAATAGTATATTGATATTTAATACCTAATATACTCATTTATCCATCCTTAAATGTGGCAGAGCAGATAGTATATTGTACTATTGTAGTGCTGAATAACTAGTGCTGAAGTTCGATATTTCACACGAGTGTGAAATACTCTTTTTCGGCACGTGTAGTACATGAAATTTTTCCGACGACCACAATGAAGTAATATATATATATATATATATATATATATATATATATATATATATATATATATATATATATATATATATATATACACAGGGTGTTCATTTTTAAGTGGCTACCATTGCGATCTCGAGAACTAGAAGAGATACGAAGTTGGTTAAATTAGCAAAGAATCTCTATTTCACATAGGTATTTCAATGATAAACTGAAAAAAGAAATTCAACCAGTGGTTCTCAAAATATGGACACCAACTTTTCTATTTTAACTAGAAACATATATTTTTTATTTGTGCATTCAATAGAGCTCTTTATTCTGAACCCAACGATATAAAATTTTCATACCCTTACATAACAAAATTTTCAAAAAAAAATTAATTAAATTTTGAATTAATTTTTCCTAAATATGATATTAATTAGAGTGCCATGAATGAAAAAAGTGAATTAATCCATTTTTAGGTATTAAAAATGACATGAAGAACAATTTCTCATTTGACAGAAGTAGCAATAAACAAAATATTCCCTTTTTTCATTCATGGCACTCTAATTAATATCATATTTAGGAAAAATTAATTCAAAATTTAATTAATTTTTTTTTGAAAATTTTGTTATGTAAGGGTATGAAAATTTTATATCGTTGGATTCAGAATAAAGAGCTCTACTGAATGCACAAATAAAAAATATATGTTTCTATTTAAAATAGAAAAGTTGGTATCCATATTTTGAGAACCACTGGTTGAATTTCTTTTTTCAGTTTATCATTGAAATACCTATGTGAAATAGAGATTCTTTGCTAATTTAACGAACTTCGTATCTTTTCTAGTTCTCGAGATCGCAATGGTAGCCACTTAAAAATGAACACCCTGTATATAATTTACATAAAATATTAAAACAGATTATGTTAACATTATTGCTATCAGAATTCACCAAAAATTATGTTAAAATCTGATAAATCAAGGTCCATCCTTCTTAATCAGTGTAAATTCAGCAAATTATGTATTTTAAATACAAACTTTTACGTTAGTTGGCTCAATTATCGCAGCGTGCGATAAAATCCTATCACACAGTTACGGACGCATCTGATTGGCTAACGAGCTTACATATCACACAGCATTGCTAGTGATGTACAATGACCAACTTTCAGTAATAGTTTAGCGTGTGAATATATGTACTTTTCGTAGTGGTCGTCGGAAATAGTATATTCTACAAGTAATGGAATGACACAATGGGCTATGCCATTCCGTTACACGTTGTAGACTATACTTTCTATACCAAGATTTTGGAAATATACGAAAAATACAAATATAAAACTGTTGCAAACGTCAAACTCAAATAAATCAAATTCAACAAACAGACGTAACCCTAGTAACTGAATCAAGATACTTCACATATCGCGCTAATATGCGGCTCTGGTTCGTTGAAAATATTCCATGCGCAGCGTATGGAATGTTAGTGATTCCATAACAATTTTTAGTTGTGGAATGCCTAGTTTCCAAAACAGTGTTATAGAAACAATATTTTTGCGTGTATGTGCAATAACCATCTGTAAAATCACGGCCTTAAAACTTGTTAGTGGAGACTAGGACTCGAACTGTGCTAACTCAACAATCTATATTGTTATAATTAGAGAAATATATTCACAGGTAATGCTACCAAAATGGCTCATCCATTTGTGAATACGAGTTTACCCTCATCTTAGAGAAAATCTAGATGTTCACCAATGCTATCTCGAAAACTATTCGAGTTACAAGTTTGGTTATATTAGCAAAGGTATAGCATTTTGCAAGGCTATTACAAAATTATTAACGAAAGTTTACAATAAATGGTTGGTGCGCTATTTTGTACCACTTTACTTTTATTTGTATGAAAGTACTTTAATGAGTGATCGTTTTTTCAACAAACCAGATAGAAACTGTTGCTCAGATGACTTGCCTTTAGCATGTATACCTTCAGCAAGATGGAATACCAATACAACTCTAGCCTAGTAGCTCCATATATAAATGAACAATTCCCAAATAAATGGATAGGCACCAATAAAACCCATTGTACGTGTCCTCAGATTTAACCTATTAATGCCCAGCGTATGATAGATCATATGTAAAGATGTCTCACTTTAAGATTATGTTTCTGCTAGACTCGTGCATTTCAAACTGGATAAATTATGCCAGGCTATTCAAATGATATTACATGTAAAACTTTTTATCCAACAACTCTCAATAAATGCTCTGCAACTCTGGCGATTTTAAGCAAGGAAAGTAACAGATTAGCCACTAGTGGGTATAACTTTGAGAAAAGTCACTAGTGATTATTTTTTTTATATATAATAATAAAACACAACACCTTGGTAACTACTACGATCGGCAGCATGTCATTTTAAAATTTAGGCAAAGTGGAATTACCCACTCGATTTAATTCATTCGACTTCGTGTGCTAAATAATCAAATTCGGATTTCTAATACTGGATCATAGGATTTAAATCTTTGCTCAGGGTGAGAAATTTAGTTTTGGTGCTTCCAGGTTGTCAATCCAATGTTACGATTTTAACTCCATCCAACGAATACTAATTTATTCCTCATTCATATTTACGCACGAGTAACAATAAATTTACAGATTGATAATTCCCTGGAAAACAATGAAATAATAAATATTTATGTAAAAAGTACTTAATTTAGGGTTTTATGGACGAGGGTCATAAACGGGTGAATCAGTAGAACCCTATTTATATACGTGTTACATGCAATATTTTATGTTCGACTGCATAACAGATTATTTTTCATAGCTTAGAATGAAAATTATATTTGACACATGACGCTGACGTTAAAAAAAATTTATAATTTCAAAGTGTGCTTCTTTTCTGTTGTTTCTTAACCAAGTTGTTTATTGTTTATTGATTTTACTTCATCGGACTAGTCCATAAAGAGACGATTTATGAACGACAAACAATATCATAAACAATTGATTATAATCCAGTCGAACATAAAATAATTTTATGATAAATTTTAACAGCTTTTAAAATACAAATTTGATTCAGAAAATTTTCAATTAACACCATTTTGAAATAAACTTTTATTGTTCTTAGTAAACGTATTTTATAAAATTTATAGCAATATATCAGTAATAAATTATTTTGTTTCATAGAATAGAAAAGTTTGTGAAAATTCCATAATAGCCGGTTGCAGTCTTCCCATTAATAACAAAGTAGTCAAAATAAATTAATTATAAAAGAATACATCATAAAAGAAAACGTTAAAATAATTAAGTGGTAATGTAAACTAGATAGTTAGAGAAAAAGCACACCACAAAATAGAAACGCTGTCCTCGTGCACTTGACATTCAAACCTAGAACTGTTGTATGCAAAAAGTAAAACAATAACATACAACTAAACTTCACTGCCATAAAAACAAAACAGAGGCATGCGCAAAAAAGAAACACTGCACGCTGCACGCACCGTCGCACGTACACAAACTCACACTACATTTGAACCGCAATGCACGCGCAAAAATGCATCCGCTAACTTCTTGCGTAAGGCGGGCATCCAATAATCTTGCACGGAAATTTCAAGCGCAAGATTCATAACGTACCATTACATCGTGCGCAGGGCCGTATTTACGCATTAAAAAATCAAATGTGGTAATACATACTCGACAGTGGTAAGAGTTAAAAAAAAATGAGTACTCCTGTGAATTCTTTATGAAAAAGTGCACCAAGAAAGTGCCAAGCAGAATAACAAAATTCGCCATGTAAGAAAGTTATAAACAAAAATAGAAATAAGGAAAATTTATATTTTAGCCATTATCTACTGACCTATGCATTTTTTCGTAAAAACAAATACGAGTAGATGAATAAAAAGGTCTACTGACGGGGCAACTTTATTTTAATTTAACCAACCTTATATCTCTTACGGTTCTCTATATCCTCCTGTTAGACTACCTCCCTTGGAACACCCTCCCATATATGTCGCATATATAAACACCTTTCAAATAAAAAAGATACATATTTTTCCTGTAATCAGTGGTGTGGGAATAGTACATTCTAATCTTTCTAAAATTTTTGAATCTGTCCTTTACAAATACATATACAGTGAAACTAAGAAATATATTGTACCACAACAACATGGCTTTATGAAAGGCAGATCTACTTCTACTAAGCTTATTAATTTTACTGAGAAAACTTTAGCACTTCGCGTCAATAGACAAATAAATGTAATTTACACAGATTTCGCCAAAGCATTCGACAAGCTTAATCATTATATTCTTCTAATATATAACATAATTTCAACTTCTCCCATAACCTTATAACTTTTTTTTCTTCATATCTATCTAACAGAAAAATGCAGGTACATTATAACAACTACCTTTCTGATCTGTATACTCCTACATCTGGTGTGCCACAAGGCTCAAACCTGGGTCCGTTGTTATTTATATTATTTATTAACGAAACTAACTGAATTAAACATTCTGATGTATTTCTCTATGCCAATGATATGAAGATATCTGAAATAATAAATTCACGTGCTGATAGCTTAACGCTGCAAGAAGATATAAACAGCATTTTAGAGTGATCAAAATCTTCAAAATTGCATTTCAATTTCAATAAATGTAAAATTATGTCTTATTTTGTGAAAAACACTATAACCTCCTACTCTTATAAAATGGAAAACCATCTACTTGATCGAGTAACAGAATTTAAAGATTTAGTAGTTATTTTTTATGCTAAGCTCTCTTTCAATGCACATGTAAATTACATTGTAAGAATGTCTTTAAAAGTTTAGGATTCATAATTCGAAACTATCGTTCATTTCATAGGTTAAATGTTATTTTTTTCATTCGTGCGTTCAAAATTGGAATATTGCTTACAAGTATAGAATCCGTTATACAATATATATTGCAACAGTATCGCAAGAATACAAAAAAAATTTAAAGTACTGTTATGATAAAACACATGGTGTTTATCCCACTTATGATATATCTTACAGTAACTTATTATCTATTTTCAATTTACTATCTCTAGACAATAGAAGGAAATATATAGTTATAAATATATTTTAAAACAGATCAATTTTTAAAATTTGCTATATCACTAGCCTAGCACACTAGAGGTCGTGTTGTTCATATAATTTCATTTATCATCGAATCATGAGGCGGTATATGACCATAGTAGTTAGTTCGTGAAAATAGCTCAAAGAAAACTTTTCCAACTACAGTAATAAAAATTGCAGCATTAATATACTTTTAATTTTTTTAAATACTTAAGTCATTTTACATTATTTCAGTAACACCGAAATACTTCATTATTTAAATAGTTCTTTTTTACGATTTTCAAATGAGAAATAAATCTTAATAAGTACAAATTTTAATTGTTATACTTAAAAAGGGGATAAAAATTGAGTACTACAGGACGACAAAATGATACTTAAGTATATAAATACTGAATTATTGCCCAGCTCTACACATATAACGCAGCGAAAAGTAAAAAAGGTTCATATAATGTAATTGGGGTTTACTTGCGTTGTACTAAATATTAAATAAATAACTTTAAAGTAATTAAAGGAATAGGATTACAAAGAATCTTATACTCAAATTTCCCCAGAGGGTAGCATTAGCAGAAACTTAGCAACACTTGTTAATAATTGGCATCCTTCATTAGACTTTTCCAATTTGTCGCTCAATATTTCAAGAATGAAATTACCAAGGGAGCAGCGAACCCACTCTTTAATTTTAGCGCATAAATATAAATAAGTTCGCGACAATGGTATATCGACTCGAGATCAATGTCCTTGGCTGCTGCAGGAACCAGAGACCGATACGATTTGTTGTTGTTGTTAGAGTGTGTTGTTGTTGTTGTTTGCAAGTTGTGAAAGTTGGAGTGTCGGTGTTTCGGTTGGGGTGTGTAAGTGTTGGTCGCCGCAATGCATTCGACGCTGTCTAAATTTAATACGCTCGGTTTTATTCTCGGAAGATGCTGTGAACCTGACCGCTAGTTTCCGGTGTAACTATACAGTAACTGACTAAATTCACCTGTGATATTTATCATTGGTCCTTGTTTTGTGTTAGTTTAGGTTTATAATATGAAGTTGTGTACGGATGCGCTAATTAGTAATGGTTTAATTTTGTACTAATATATTTTCTGCACTGAAGAAATATAGTAGTTTTCTTGAAGGAGTCTTTGGCTTCACATATTAATTGAGAAGATAATTATTGTAACAGGGTAATTAATCAGAATACGATTTATTGTTATACTGGTATACGACAACTTCAAGAGATGCAGTTTCAAAATATGTTACCATTTAAAGTATTGTTCGGAGTTGACTTGACTACTTGACAGTAGGATGTAACAAGGCGAACATTCGGAATACGATACATTGTTTTTACTGATTGATTTTGAAATATCAAGTTTCAAACTGCGTTTGGACTTAAATGCATCGAAAATCGTCTTGATAGGAGTTCTTGCTTTCTTGAGTTAAATATATTACCATACATGTGTGTGAGAAACTTGCTAGATTTTAGTCTTCATAAATAGTCATTTGAGATTATCGCGGTAAATATTCTAAAATATCGTCTTGAGATGCCATCTACAGTTGACAGATTTACGGATCCTGGTCGAACCTAATTTTAAGTGTTCTAGAGATTCCCTGCCCCCACGTACCCTGTTATGGGGTATATGCGTGTGTTTGGCCAGCACAAGACAGTTGGTTTTTAGTCTTTGGAATTAGCAGACGTTTTCTCACGTCTGCTGTGCTCTACAAAATATAGAACTTTAAGTAAATTCCTTGTAATAATGTTTTGGTAACTAACTATTTAAGCATATTCATACGTTGACGTTTGTAATATTTGTATTTGTTTGTTAATTGTTCAATTCAGCGTTTTATCATTTAATTAAATATCATTTTTATCATCCTAAGAAATGTGGTGTATTTTTAGGTAACCCTTTATTACAGTCGCTGGCCAGCATTTGCTACAAGGGTATCCAATACCGATTCCCGGGATCTCGGTATTCAAAACACTCAGTTCGGGATCTCGGTATTTAATACCGAAATTTTAGGTACTGAATTCCGGGATCTACAATATTTAATACATAGAATTTCTGTACTCATTACGTGATTTAAACAATACTAAATAATTAATTGTTTCAAAATTCGTAACATATATTATTTATTATAATTTAAAGAAATCTCACTTCGCGGAGCGATAAAATACGCTATTCGTATTTTACATTTATAAGAAATATATGAAAAAATGTTAATAAAATCTTTCCAATATTAGTTAAAAGAATGTGTATGTGTATTCTACTCACTTTAATATTTCTTATTTAATTTATAATATATTTTGTCGATTTATTATATATTTTACTTAGAAAAAAAAAACGTTAAAATTATCCTCATTTTAATGAATGATTACATCGTGCAACAAATTTAAATTTGTGTCATCGTACATAAGCAAAACTAGATCTTTTTTCTTATTCGAGTCCTTCAAACCGCTTATTAAAATTTAAAAAAAATGTATTTTCATATCATTCATATCTATTGCAATTTTAGACATTTTTGATAATTCTTTGACGAATCGAAAACATAAAATGAAATGATTACGCGTTCGTATCATTCTAATCAATAGATATGTAGAAATGGTTTCTGAAAGTGTAACATAGATAAAAAAAAACATTATTTCCAATCATTTATATAACGAGATACATATTTTATCTATTGAAATTTTATATAATTTTTAAAAAAAATTTCATTTTAAACCGTTTATAACAAAAATTTCGGTATCTCGTTATTGGATACCCTACGTAACAACTAACAAGTATTTCTTAGGATGTACTTTATTACCTTTCATATTTGTGTTAATTTTGTTAGACTTTTGTTGTCCAGAAAAGAAGTTATTTGAGATTAACACGGCAAATATTTAGAAATTTCTTCTTTTCATATTATGTACATACACGGGATGGTACAGGATAGAATTATAGGTAATCTTTGGGTTGACAGGTGAAGAGATTCCCACCCACGCATGTATGGAGATAGTTAGTTGCATTTGACCAACCCAAAAGATAAACGTTGTGTACATTGGAAGGCAAAACGTACCTGTGCATATTTAATTTAATTAGCCTCAAAATAATAAAGAAACAATCTATAATCGTATTCGATAACCAGGTTACTATCATCAGTAGAAGCAAAAGGGATAAAATCAACATTACAGAACTAATAAACCATGCCAGTGGCCAAAATGAGATCTAACTTGAAAAATAAAAAACCCAATTTATACTAAAGCGAAGCAATCAACCATTTCAAACTTGACCACTGGCTTGATTAACAAGTTGAGTCATCCTGGTTTTATCGTTTTTGTTTCTACTGATGATGATAACTAAGTTATCGAAATACATAGGTATAAGATTTGCTTAGATTTCATTTGCCAACAACTATACCTACTGTAACTTCATATGTCAAATTCGAATGATTTACATTACTCGCGTTCGCTCGTGACGCAAACTTCATTCTAATGAGTAATAGTAATAGCATACATTACATGCTCATTGAATAATATACTATTATATTATTGTTGATAATTTATCATCAATAGTATATTACAGTACTAGTAAAAATGAAGAAACTCACGCGTGTGTCAAGTTTGCGAAGACACACAACTGAGTGAATTGATTACTTCACGAATGCAGTTCAGCCTTTTTTTTAACCCTGCTACTGGAATTTAAAAGAAAAATGATACAATTTGTAATATCTGCTACTACTTGGCGTCAGGTCGTGTTGCTTTGGTAAGTAAATATAAACAGTAGCATTAATATTCATAAAACAAAAATTTGAATTTACAATCGTGAAGTTCATCAAAGATTTCGAAATTTGAGCAGGAATCTGATTCAGTTTTTAAAATAAAACACAATCATTATTAGTAGCATAGGAACATAACTCCGACATAATACATGTTTTTATTAGTAATAAAAATAAGTGAAATAGTAAAAAGACAGCAGGAAAGCCAGCTTAATAATGTAGCAATAATGTTATTATTTCGTTCGTTGAGATCTCGCAATTTCTTTCTAGTGAAACCAATTTGCAAGTTTCCCAGAACAAGCAAATCATTTTTCGTCAGCAGCGACCAGCGACATTCAGCATTTAGCAAGAGCACGCGCGTTATTTTGCAGAAGTTCATTTTGTAAATAACTGCTTGAAGAATCTAGGGATTTTTATTCGCTACAATGTAGTCGTATTTTAGACTATAACGAAGCTAATTCGCTTCAAGACCAAAAGGAAATAAACAATTTAAGTCCGCATTTATCTTGGAGTAGAGTGAGAGTAAACGAACACTGACACACAGTTTATCCAGAGCCGGAGCGCAAATTCTGCACTCTCACATTCATGGAATATTTTGAATTCTTACTTTATATTTTACACATTTAAAAAGTCGCTGCTTTGAAACTTGAATTCCTAACTTAAATTAAAAGTAATGAGTAGGTTTACAATTCGTAAAAATGCCTTATATAAAATGTTTTATACATATAAAGAATAATTTAATTGTTTCAACTTAGGTGCGGGGTGATACTCAAATACCAAAAAAATAAAGAGTAATAAAAAAATTTAACATTTGGTATATTTCTTCAAAATGAAGTAAACGACTTCACTGGATGCAAAAGTGTATGTAACATCCAGATGATTCTGAGATTATTTTTAAAACTGTTTACTTTCTTATACAAGTAAAACCGTATGATATGTTCCTTGCGTAAGACTTCATTTTGCGAATTATTTGATAAATAGATGTTTAATTTTTCTTTCTCATTATAACTGACTCTAGTCTAACTAATAATACAAATATTGCTTTTATAACATTTCAAATGACACATATTTTTGACACTTCATAATTATTTGACATATATATGTTTAAAATGCTTTAGTTTTTGTTCGCATTGTAACTAAGATTATTGAAATATATTATTAAATATATATTTTAGGTTTTCTCAAAATTAGTAGCATGTACAAGAAAAGTGTAAATAACATTTTATGTTCCAAATATTTTTGCTAATATTATTCATTTGAAACTTTTTTACAGCTAATTCTTTTCTTGCAAAAAATTAAATTTATTGTTGTGGGTCCAATAAACTCTTCCGGTTTGGTAATTTCATTCAAAATCAACTCATCTCTTCATATTTTTATGAAACTTATAAATTCTAAGTTTTGTGTACGTCTCGTTCATGAGATATTGCGCACACGGACATCCATCCATCCATCCATTCTCACACACAGACATCATTGAGAAATTGATCTTAAAAGATTCAGTGGACATCAAAATATGTATTTCCGCAAAAGTCTCGTCAGCGATTATTTATTTTTATTATGAAAATTAGTTAGTTGTGTGACTAAATTTTGAGTAAATACTAGCAATCAATATTACTTATTTATTCTCCAAGCATTTCAAATAATGACATTTTATTTTCCTAGTATTACTCATTACATTATTACATGCTATAATTAATGCATTACTGTATTAATGCATAAGCTTGGTCCCTGCATGTTTCCATTTCATTTTCTTTTTTATTGATATCTGTAACATTTGGTATTCTAAAAAATCTGATGTGGCCAGCACATAACCTCCCGCCCAATACTACTCTTAAACGGTACAAAATAGTATTTGATGAACAGAAACATACCTTCTTATTTGTTTATTATCTTTATATTTGAGAATTTTAATTTTCTTTGGTATATTTATTTAATTTTATGACATATATTTCACTAAGAAAACAGCTTCACAATCACAATGACATGTGTCACATTTCGTAAAAAATTGAAAATTTTTAAATGTTTTCATGGTGTACTAGGAATGCAAAATTTGTAAAATCTAATTTCTTTATATTTTATTATCTCTAAATCTAATGAAAATTAATAAAATTAGTGTAATCAAAAAACATGTAAAATTAAATATTCTTCAACTTTCAAAATAACATAAATTGTTGAAAAAGGAAATTTAACCGTGTTTTTCACGAAAAACTGTTAAGGGCTTCAAGCAAACTGCTACTTCCGGTTGACCAATTTTATCCAAAATCTAATCAGCTCTTCATTTAAATATAAGAAGCAATAATTCACAAAATTGAATTTTTTGGTATTATAGTATTTGAGTTATGCGAGACGAAAAAATTGCCACAGACTACACACACACATACATACATACAGACATCATCGCGAAAATAGTAAAATCGTATTGTAGGGACCCTAAAACGTGCTTATTCATTGAAAACTCACTACCCAATTTTTTGACCAAAAACAATACCTCCCTTACCTAGAGGTAGGCGGGAGGTAAAAAGGACACATTGTCTCCATTTGATCTACTACTGCATCCAACTATGCAGTAAGTTACTGGTATTTATGTTGCAAAGTAATAAATAAGTATACTTGTATATATACATAAATAGTATTTCATGGGTACCATCAATTTAACGTGTAAAGAAATATTATTTTCGATCTAATTCTCCAAATACAAAAATTTCGCTTATGGATGTAAATCACTGCCTGCCTGCCTACCAAACAACTGACAGTAGCCATGTTGTGACGTCATCTGCATGAACCTTATTGACAGCTATTTAGATTTTTAGAAATAAACGCAACAAGCGAAAAGTTAGGAATTATTGTTGTTAATTTTACTCAATGAAGTAATCTGTATTAAATAAGGTGTAGGAATAGATTTAGTATTGTCCTATGCAATAAGGTAGCATATTTGTTAACCTGAAAATTTTTATTCACAAAAACTGTTTCCGTTTTATACTAGGTCACACGTTTTGCCGGGTATAACACAAAACATGGCTATAGATGTTTAACATAGGAAATCAGTTTTACCTTGAGCAAAAGTGGACAGTTAAATTGAAACAAAAATGCTTCAAATAAATAGATGATTAAATTCTACATCTAAATCAGTAATCACATTTTATTTTGCACGTTTTGTAACCAAAATAATCGTTATATACAAATTACTTCAACATTTTACTATAAGTAATAACAATGGAATTGAAACGGAATAAATAAAAGTATGACGTTCAAACTCTCAATAAAATTTAATTTATAATGAATTTGTGATTGATTTAAGTGACAATAATAGGTATATTATCACTATTCACATAAAGAAGATAAATTAATAAAATAATTATTTCGATGAATAGTTATTTGTAAATCAAGGCACTAAAGTTTAATTTATTATTACGAATAAACCATATGAGTAATAAAAAATACTTTAGTGCCGCGCTATATATTTTTTTCCGAAATCGTTAAATAATTAATTAATAAATAGCATTATGTATTTGTAGAGCTAGCTGCTACTACGGGGTTGGCTGTGATAACCAAAATATAGTCAAAGTATCAAAGGTTACAATTTTCATTATTTTTTACATATTCTTAGATGTAATCTGCAGGTGATCAGCATTAAATTCGATAAATTATTTTCAGGTAAATGATAAATAAATTGACCAATAAAAGTATTTAGAATAATTTGTTTGTTGTTTTAGGTTAGACTGTGAAGTAAAATTTTGACATCAGAGTCTGATGTAAAGTTTAACTTTTGCTTCTATTTTGGCTAACTTCGCATAGTAATATCGTGTACTTTAGTCTCGATTTTGGAAAAATATATTATAAATAAATATTTAAAAAATACAAAATAAATTTCAAATTATTAAGTATGCATTTTAAGTAGTAGATCATTTATTGTCACTTAAATCAGTCTTAAATTTGTAATAAACTAAACTTTTTTGACAGTTAAAACGTTAGAAAATTGTTTGTTGCTTTATTCCAATTCTATGGCTATAAAGATGAAAGTATTATAAAAATTTAGAATATATTATTTCGGTTAGAAAATAAGCAAAATGAAATGCAATACTGAAGTAGATGTAGAATTTAATTATCTATAACATTTATATTTATATTTTTGCCTAAAATTAAAGGCCACTTTTGCGCAAAGAAAAACTTATTTCTCATGTTAAAACTATAGCCAAGTTTAAATATTACGTCCTGTACGATAGTACCTTTAAACTTTGTGAAACTTAATGTTTTGGTTATTTTATTGATTGAAGAGTTTTTGTATTCATACTTTCTTCTTGATCTTAAAGGATTAGTGCTCCCCTAATGCCGGGCCTGTACTAATTATTTCGCTGAGAGATTCAAACAAGTTTCACTGCAGTTTATTTTATTTCATTCATGAGTCTAATGACTATTCAGCAATTATGATTTAGAAAAATGAAATTACAACCAAGACAAAACTGTAAATATATTATCTCCTAACGGTAATAACCTTCGCCTTCTCTAAAAGGCAATAATATTATGTTTTACTTAAGTTGGTCACATTGTCGACTGTGGGAGAATTAAACTGATTATTTTTTGACGTTTCTTTAAACCAATGGAATGCTTTATTCTATGTCATGTGTCTGCGTTTTAACCAATCCTGTCATTATTATATTGATTATTTTTTGACGTTTACTTAAACCAATCAAATGCTTTATTGTATGTCACGTGTCTGCGTTTTAACCAATCCTGTCATTATTATACTGAGAATAATGCTCTTGTGATTATTCCCGGAAATATTCTCTGTAGCTTCTTTGTTTTTGTTGACAGATGTCAGATGTCAGATAGTTATCATCAACACAAGTACAATTGAGCAAAAAAGATAGATTTAGTGACGTGCCTGATGATGAAATCAAAAAATAATCTAATTAAATATAACTCGAGAGTTCGATAAATTAGAAAATAATTCTCCAGTATCTTTCTCAAACTTGTCGCCTACGGGCTTTCGTGGCTATTGCCTGGCAACAAGTTTTCGAAAGATCTGTCAAATTATTTTCAATTTATTCTCACTCTCTTGTTATATTATTACTGTGTATTTAAAACGGAGCTATTTATCCCATTAATAAAAATATGTATGATGTATGATTATGTAGACTCCAGTGATTTTCTACCTCTAGATATTTAAGAGATTCGCTATCTTTGTCTGCAATCCAGAAATAGCAATGCGGTTGTGTCGGTATCATATTTTCAAGTAACCAGTGACAGTATCGAAATATAAAGATATTTTTGTATTATACCTGTAAAATGAAAGTTCGAATCCTTTACTTGTGGAGTTTTCCACACTAAACACGTTCACACCATTGTCTTTTCAAATTATACTGCAACGACAAGAAACAAGTACATTTGCAAACAGTGCAAGGTTAGGTTTATGTTTGGTAAGTGATAACAGCGGATATATTTATCTATTTGCAAGTATAAGCTTCTCCTCCTTCTTTATTGACCAATATGTAATTCTCAAATAAAAAAATTCACCGATTACTTTTTGACAATTGTATGTCACGTGTCTGCATTTTAACCAATCCTGTCATTATTATACTAGGAATAAAGCTCTAATGATTATTCAGTTGTCAGATAGTTGTAATCAAAAACAAGTAAAAATGAGCAAAAAAGATAAATTTATTGTCATGCCTGAATAAAAGAATAATCTAATTTAATATATTATACATATAATATAACTCGAGAGTACGATAAATTAGAAAATAATTCTCCAGTTGCCATTTGGTAATAAATTTTCAAAAGATCTGTCAAATTATTTTCAATTTATTCTCCCTCTCTTGTTATATTATTACTGATAAAATAAATATTTATCAGCACAACTTACTTATTTTGAGTATGGCACTGTACTTTCGCAGATCTCGGTGATATATTTCTGCGTCTCAAGTGTGATTACCAGCCATCAAGTCACCACAAACCCAAAGATATTAGTAGAGGAAAATCAAAGGAATAAAGATAAAAATTGCAACATTATCGACCGTGAGATCTTACGATCCACAGTCCGATATTGTCCTAATCTATTATAGGAAACAAATTTACTTGGGAATTTTCAAAATATCAACAATTTATGAAATAAACAAATTAATATGACATTATACTTTTAATTCATAATTGGTCTAACTGACTACTAGCATACCTACTCTTATATGTCAATCGGTGAATCTTATATTATTATATAACGCAAATTTTATACATTGTTACAACTTGTAACTTTACTTTAAATTTGCAACATAGTTGAAGGCAAGACGCGTACACATATGAATATACATATGAGGGAGGCTATGTGAGACAGAACGAATGAATGGAATAAGTGAACGTTTAACTTCCTATATAATTGTTTGTGTTTGTTATTTGTTACCAGTTAAATGTAATAATAAAAAAAAGTTTTGTGATAGTTAAATCAACTCTGCACTGTTTGGTATCATACTAAAGGTCTCAGGGAAGAAAGTTAAAATTTAAATACAAGTATTATAAATTAATTATGAACGACCATCAATTTTGCAATAGTTAATTGAATCTTAATCTTGTAGAGTTTGGTATCAATGTAAATATCTCGCACTGAAATATAGTAATTCTGGAATGCGCACTTTGTAGGCTTATGTAAGAGAAAAACGAGCCTGAGACTGATACTCCGTGGGTTATCCGCCTTCGTCCATCACTTATTTATAGAGCGATTGTTATGGGTTTGTTGAGCAGTTGCTATGCGTTTATTAATCAGTTGCTATGTGAAAACATATTGCATGGTCTTATTCAAAAGTGTTAATAGTAATTACATGTGAGGTGGAAAATGTGTGATTAAACTTCCACCGAAATATGTATAGTATTTTATTCACAATCATCCTTAATTTTCCAAATTAACTTCTCATTCTACTCGTACATCCAACAAACCAAAGTGTTGAATGGCAGTAGTCTATGAAAATAAAGGTTTAAATTTATTTTAATAATTTGAAATGTATCAACAGTTAGGAAACTTAAATCTTAATAAAACAGCATTACATTAGAATTTTATATTACTTTATAATAAAAATGATTCTGTTCAATATTAATATTGTAATTATTTGTTTTATTGTAATTATAAGGTTTAATCAATATGTTTGAGTACACTGATCAATTTACTTTCAGAGATTTATGAATGTGTAGCTAGTCAATTCTAAATAAACCCTTCCCACCCAAGAGGTTGTCATATCAGAAAGGAATGATGTATTTCCCAACCTCTAAAAGGTTTGGAATTGACATATTACTATAGTGATTGTGAATAAATAATATTTGAAAATTCCTTGAAATTCACATACATAAAAGTTAGTTAAACTCATTTTTAATAATGTATTATTTAATTTTTATATTAAACATTTTATTTCAAAATTATTCAATGATAATTTGTTTATATTTTCTTATCAACATTCTATGCGCACTGTACGACGAAGAAAGGTTCCAGAATCACTATATTTCTGTGAACTAAAGTATCAAAAATTACTTTTGACCGATCGTCAATTGTTAGAATTACTTCGAGTTTGGTATCAAATTGAATTCAAATAAAGGAGAAAATTACATTATTAGTACATTTATCCATTTTGACTTTCCGGAATCAATGATATATTTTTTGAGATATGTACATGTTTATTTTCTTTTCCTTTTTATGAAGATGTTAAAGATTAACTACTTTTGGTCATATGCCGCTCGATGAGTGGGATTCGAACTAAATTAGTGACATAGCCACTACACTATTGATATCGGTTATTTTTTAACTAAGTTTCTATACTTGTTAATACATAGTTAAAATAGTTTTATGAATGTGATTTTATTTATAATTCGTGGTGTGCAAATATTATTTAGTACTATATAAAATATTTAAATTAATAAACATAATAGCGGTATTTTTATAAATGAACGAAGACGGCTGATAAGTTAGGATTGGTCCTGGATTCGTTAACACGGACCTACTAATATGGCAACTTTAACCCTAAGTATAAATAAAGTAAAAATCAACACTTTAAATATGAATCTAGATTAGCATATATAGGGTGTTTCAGACCATCCGTACCCCCCCCCCCCCCCCGATTATTTCGTGAACAACAAAACGGATTGAGAAACAAAAAAATACGTCCAAAATATTTTTAAATGTTCTTTTGAATGACACCAAATGAGAGTTTACCTTCCACACCCCCTAGGGGGGGAACCCCCAGTTTTTATTGCAGATTCGGATTCAGTGATGTAAAAAATCAAGCTTTTATCCAAAAAATTTTTTCGGTCCGCGAAAAAGAGTTTTTTTCTATTTCTGAGGATTTTCAAGGTCAGACTTGAAAAATAAATTAAAGGTGTATTAACCTTTCGAAAATTGTAAATTTAGGGTTAATCCTATTGATGCATCCATTAAACGGAGGCGAAAGAAATAATCAATTTCGGATTTACCAAAATAATGTAGATAATTAATCAATTTTTTTGATTTAGTTTAATAATTGTAGCGCCATCTTTCGCGGACCGAAAAAAATTGTTGGATAAAAGCTTGATTTTTTATATCACTGAATCCGAATCTGCAATAAAAACTGGGGGTTCCCATTTAAAATTTCGAAGTTATCCCCCCCCTCCCCTCCCAGGGGGTGGGGAGGGTAAACTCTCATTTGGTGTCAATCAGTAGAACATTTAAAAATATTTTGGACGTATTATTTTGTTTTTCAATCCGTTTTGTTGTTCGCGAAATAATCGGGGGGTACGGGTGGTCGGAAACACCCTGTATAGGTAACACGAAGTTCTAGATTGATCCATCATTGATTCTTAGTATGAATGTGTGAATCTAGTAGCACCTTCACCTAATGGTGTTACTAATCTACGGAGCGCACATTATCGTGGTAATCGCGTACGCCTCACTATTACGTGTTTAATGTACACGCAAGATCCGATGGTGGGACACGACACCGACACCTTCACCACCGCATTATGAACATTAGCTGGAGCTAAGCTAAAACGCTTTCATCTGATAACAGCAATCAAACCATTGAAGTATTGTATGTGTGATTGAGGTTCTTATTTATATCTAACACTATATTTGTCAACAATAACTCATAATGTTACATTGGTTTTATTGTGTTCCGCCTAAAATAAATGTATTAGGCATCAATCATATAAATGTAATATTTATTTATAGTTTTCGAATTATTTATGACTAATGTCATAATTTAAAAACAAACTTTTCCTATAGTTAATGTATATGGTATATATACAATACTTAATACTTAACACGTATGTTATAGATAAAGTCCGAAATCATATAATGTATATATTATCCAGATAAGGTTGACATTATCTAAAATACATGAATTAAATTCAATAATAACATATGAAAATCTGAATATTGAAAAAAGCTTTCAGAACCCATGGTATAACAAATAACAATAACTGGGTAAAGTTCTGTAAATATTTATTAATAACACAACGTTTCGACCACAGTATAAGAATTCACA
The DNA here is from genome assembly GCA_963942605.1 of Poecilus cupreus. Taxonomy (NCBI): domain Eukaryota; kingdom Metazoa; phylum Arthropoda; class Insecta; order Coleoptera; family Carabidae; genus Poecilus; species Poecilus cupreus. The sequence goes on from OZ012718.1 coordinate 25,127,298, forward strand.
CAGTAGCGACACTCGCTGTCGGTCCCTTTGATCTTTATGTAGCATTGACCGATGACCTTGAGCCGAGCGGCCATATTGGCAGCTGCGGCATACGGCGCTAAATTTGAATAATTGTCAGTTGCAAAGGAGATAAAATCTAATATTATTTCACCTGCACTATAAAAGTTCCTACTATATTTCGTGGTACAAATAAGTTTACCTCAATATTTTGCAGTCATTTTATGAACTTAACATGACAGAAATACTGTAGTTTGATATTTGACAGATACAACTGACACTGACATATCATATTTTCTTTTCTATGGTTACTAAGATAGCCTATCAGCGAACACTAAGCGGCCATCTTCCCGGCTGCGCACCACTGAAATACTGGGATCATGAAAATATTGGAAGTGTCGCTACTGTGTGAATTCGTATACTGTGGTTTCGACAGCAAAGTGCCACCTTCTTCAGGTGAAATATAAAATATAAACAAATAAATATGTAGTCAAGGATACAAGTTGACAAAATAAAATCAGGGTAACATGGATCAAAGTAAACAAATTATAAACAGAAAATTAAGGAAGAATAACAGTTAACCATGACTTATTAAGCTCAAAGCCTGTATTCAAGTTCAGATTATTTGACGATCTCTTGATTTCAATAGCTTCAATAGCTAATGTTACCGACAAAATTGGCAGGATTCTTAATAAATTTGACATTAAAACGTCATTTAAGTCAAATTTAAAAATCCGTGATCTTCTGGGCAATTTTAAAGATATTGTGCTTCTAAGTTGTTCTGGCATTTATGAGATTACATGCCAGTGTGGTAAAGTTTATATTGGCCAAACTGGCAGAACTGTTGCTACAAGACTAAAAGAACACGAACGACATATTAGATTAAATCAACCAGATAAATCTGCAGTTGCTGAGCATGCCATTTAAGAACTACATGGTATTGATTTTGATAAAACAAGGATTCTAGTAAGAGAAAATAACTGGTTGAGAAGACTTATTAGAGAAGCTATTGAAATCATTATATATTATGTTTCTAATTTGTGAACAAATCTACTATACTTTATATTATTGACTTGTCCTTCATTTGTCCGCATGTTGACAGCCAGTAATTTGTGTGGTTATGTTAAAATTTGTAAACAAATTATCAGGCATATAATGTATTTAACAATTACAATTTTGGATAGGTACCTATATAGTATATAAACTGAGGAAACAGCGGCAGAAATATTTCAAATTTCGAGGGAATTTAATGTCACAGATGACATCGTAAAGTCGATATGTGTTTACACGAATCTTTTAAAGTCACTTATGTGGATCAAGTCTGATTTAATTTATACTTGACTTTAGGAAGAAAATTAGTTAGTTGCTAGTGATTACACAGTGTCAAAACTCCCCGTTTTCAAAGTCAACGTCAAGGTAAAGTACGTTTTTGCTATACGTGTAAACGTAGTCATAATATAATACACAATAAAATATATAAAATAAATAAACAATTTAAGCGTAAATAATTAAAAAAAAAATCACTTGAATGAAATAAAATTTGATATTATTAAAAGTACCTGATTGAAGTAAGAGGTGTTGAAATTGTAAAACATTATTAAAGAACATGATATTTAAATTACAGCTACTAAAATACCTCACAGTTTATAATAATAAACAATCTTTCACTCAAAACCGACATCAAACAAGTGCTCTATAATGAATATTTAAACAAACAATGTCCAAAATTTGAAGGTAACGCTAACGCAAACACTAACATCTATCTTCCGTTTCCCGTCCCCTTGTTTGTTCTACTGGGATAATTAGTGTGAAATTTCATCCAAGAATGAAACAGTTTCACTTTCCTTGAGAAGAAACAAAGCTAACACTACATAGTGCGAGACATAAGTAGACACATTGTGTAAAGTTTCACATGTACAGCAAAATTGTAGAACAGCAACTGGTCGTGGCCGTTTGAGTTGTGTGCTTGGACAGGGGCCAGGTTAAGTGTCCGCGGCAAAATAGAATGAGGAACTTGTAAAATACTCGTATTCGCTTATCTACGCATCCTAATAATTCACCAACAACTTGTCATAACATTGAAGGAGGGTGATGGAGGGAGAGGGAAGTTGAAATAGTACCGCGATCAAAATATTTGTGTTAAGAAATACTGGTGATTTTCTGTAGGTGTCCCATAAATTTTACTTTTAATAGAATTGTAATTTATTTTACGAGATATGAAATTTATAATTGAATATTTCTTGGAAATTTAAGATTTCATCACATTGTAATAAAGTTTTAGTACTTTACTTCATTTATTTTTTACCTCCCGCCTACCTCTAGGTAAGGGAGGTATTGTTTTTGGTCAGAAAATTGGGTAGTGAGTTTTCAATGAATAAGCACGTTTTAGGGTCCCTACATTACGATTTTACTATTTTCGCGATGATGTCTGTATGTATGTATGTATGTGTGTGTGTGTGTAGTCTGTGGCAATTTTTTCGTCTCGCATAACTCAAATACTATAATACCAAAAAATACAATTTTTTGAATTATTGCTTCTTATATTTAAATGAAGAGCTGATTAGATTTTGGATAAAATTGGTCGACCGGAAGTAGCAGTTTACTTGAAGCCCTTAACAGTTTTTCGTGAAAAACACGGTTAAATTTCCTTTTTCAACAATTTATGTTATTTTGAAAGTTGAAGAATATTTAATTTTACATATGTTTTGATTACACTAATTTTATTAATTTCCTTTAGATTTAGAGATAATAAAATATAAAGAAATTAGATTTTACAAATCTTGCATTCCTAGTACACCATGAAAACATTAAAAATTTTTCAATTTTTTATGAAATGTGACACATGTCATTGTGATTGTGAAGCTGTTTTCTTAGCGAAATATATATCATAAAATTAAATAAATATACGAAAGAACATTAAAATTCTCAAATATAAAGAAAATAAACAAATAACAAGGTATGTTTCTGTATCATCAAATACTATTTTGTACCGTTTAAGAGTAGTATTGGGCGGGAGGTTATGTGTTGGCCACATCAGATTTTTTTTTTATTTGTGCAAATGAAAATTTTTATACAGTTATTTATTTGGTTTTAACATATTCAAAATTAACAAATCATTACGGTATTTAATCTTGTACCGGGTGTAGAATTGAAATGTGGAATATATTAATTTCAATGCAATTTTTTTTAAATTGCTGTAAATTTTTACCTATTCATTTTACAGCAAAGGTGTAAATACAAAAGTTGAGTAGAATTTTAAAATGCATACAATAAGGCCCATTTAGTTACCAAAATGTTAGTATTTCATAATATAACAAAAAAATTAAAATTATTAATTATTAGAAAAATTTAAAAACTGCCATGAAAGATTAAACATAACGAACATTATTTGACATTTTAGAGAATAGATTTAAATTTATTTTATTAAAGTGTTGCATTATTGATTTGAACGATATAATATCGAATTTTAGAATTCATTTTTTCCCATTTCTGCCTGGTAAATAAATAAAAAAAACCATGAAACTGTTTTATGAAATATCAAACATATTTCGTTTTTGTTCATTTTTCTATGGCCGTGTTACCATTTTATTAATAAATATTGATTTTAATTTGAAATTCTTAACAACATGTGTATACTCAAAATGATTTTGGAGAAGACACACGTCATCAACTTAAAGAAAAACTTCATAAACTTAAAAATAACTTGTAAAGTTTATTGTTGTATGCTAATATTTAAAAAAAAACGACGTAAAAATACTAGCATTAAGAAAAGTATATATTAATGCAATTTACAGTGATTTTATAGTCAATATAATTCCTTTAATGGAATTTTAAATTATTAAAAATAGTTCTAGTTCATTGTTTGTTCGATATGTTGTTTCAATTGGTAAATGATCACGTTTACATACAAAATTCATATCGAACTGTCACTTTACTGTCAGACTTTACTGTGTTGCTAAAATTTGTGCTCCTCGTGATCCAGAGTTTTATAACATATATGTATTATTATATTGTGTTTACTGCAATAAATCACGTCTAAAACGAGTTGTATTGTATTTTTATTTGAACAAAAATTAGTATCCCATATAAACGTTGTTGCATAGTAACGTCATTATCTAGTAATATTTTTGATGACGGGAGTCTTCTCTTAAATTGCATTGAAATTCGTATATTCCATATTTTAATTCTACACTAGGTATATAATATAAAGAAGTCATGAAATAAATCCATTGTAGAATTGACACGGAATGTTTGAAGGTCCCCTGATTTTCTCAATGATTGTCTATATGGATGGATGGATGGATAAGTGCATGTATGTTCACTAGCTCACGAACAGCAAAATATAGAGAAATGAAACATCGTAAGTTTCCTAGAATTGTGTAGAACTGAATTTATTTTGGTTAATCGCAAACATATGAAAGTTTACTTGACAAGTTTCAAACAGAAGATCTATTAATAATATTCGGAATATAAAATGCTATTTTCGTCAAACTTAATACGAAGATATGTCATTGTGTGATTGATTTGTTGACTGTAAGTAACATTTTATATTCAACTATTGGTTACCATGGCAGCTGGTTGTAATATTCTTCATTAAGTTCCTAGTTCAAAAAAGTAAATTGTTTCCATTAAATATACCACTCTTTTTGGGTTTATATTCATCATTTTTCGGCTCTAAGAAAGCTTTGAGTTTTGGGTAAACTGCGTGGAGGTTTTTATTTTGTAGATCTATTTAAGAAATAAGTCAACAGCAATTTTTCTGTAATCATGTCTTATACAGATGTTGCGATTTAACTGGTAATTCTTGTTGGTTTTAGAATCACAAATTGTGCAAAAATTCAACTGATACACGCGTTTGAATTTTTTTCGAAACATATATGTTTCATTTTGTTTTCAAGGATACCCGATCTAAATCGCAACCACCTTTATTGGTATGACAATTATTTGTAAATAATGAAAAATAATTAAATTGCATTCTCGCCACATAAAACTGAACCTACGACTCTTGATACATAAATAACTATTATAATTTTTTCGGATCTGCTTTAGGTTTTGAGAAAAAATAAAAAATATATTTATTAATACATTTTGGTAAATAATATAGATATATAATGGATATGCAATAAATATTGATTAAACCCAAAAGGTTAAGTATAAAAAGTTTTTTTTTTCTATCGTAAATAATAGATAATAGTAAGTATTTTTTCGAGTTCAAACGTAAACTGTTTTCTTCTTCTAACTGAATCTTGTCGAGTTTAGTGTCAATAAATTGAAGATCTTGTATGGACCATTAATTTGGTAGAAGGAAAAAGGCACAAAATTAGATTAGGCATTCCAAAGACCAGGATTCCGGGATAAGTTTAGAATGCTACAAATTACACAAACTATTTACAAAATATAAACATTTAAAATATATGTGCATATAAAGCACAGTATATTAGGCCGTAAATAAACTAAAGCTATATAAAGTTCCTATTTCTCATCATTTTGAATTTATACTCACAATCTTATTACATTGTCACAAATACAACGGAAGATTAACAGAAGCCATCTAGTGGCGCAATAAAACACTAAAATTTCAGGATATTTTCGATTTAAATACTTTATTTCGTGTATATACACATCCCTGATAAATGAGTACATTTACATCCATGGTGCTCAGTATGTACGTACGTAATTAAATACACATCTCGTATTTCAATTTCGGCTATGATTTTCTCATTACTCTATCATTTCTGTCCAATTACGAGGATGTGGTTGGTGGCTCAATTGAAACATGATTAAACAAAAATCGAACATCATAGCTTGATGGTAACATATTGCGTTACACATTCATTTATTGATTATTCATTTTTAAAAATATCTACTGGTTCTACATTACCTGAATTAATATATGAACAATTTATAAGTTATACAAGTTATAGGTATACTGTTAAATAAAAAAGGTGCATTATTTTCTTATAACTTTAATGGGGAGTTTTTCAGATTACTACATACATACTCGTACATAACATTACGTTATATCCCTCACGGTAGGGATAGTACGAACTATGAAACACTACTTATCTGCTCCACATATTCTTATCCTGGCACACCACTTTCGCCTCGTCACATTCATAGTGCAATTTATACATAATTGTCTACTCTTCATACTCGGAATTACAGGAAACAAACATCAATCATACCTAATCACTTAATTCCATTGCGTCCAAACAATCGTTCACCCAAAATCTCCCCCGCATGTATAAGTTTCACAAACCTTTCATTCAACATTCGCTCAAGAGATTCAAACCATCTCAACTGACTCACTCACTTTTTAACAACATTCTTCTCAAGCTCACACTCACCGTACACCAACTTATTCCGAACACGGCCACACACTACCTCATTTCCACAGCAAAAGAAACAATTACAAGCCATAACAGTTTGTCAGCTCGGATTAATATTAATAAATAAAAATAAAATACTTCACCGCAACAAAAGTAAATTTGGTGTTGTTAAACCAAGCATATAAATAAAATTTGAGTATTTAATAATTACAGTAGAACTACTTAAAAATGATTGATCTTGAGAATAGGTGTTTCAGTTATTTGTTTCCTCTCAAGGTCATTGTGATTATTGAAATATATCATATATTATCAGATACATAATTTAGTATTTCTGACAAAAGGAAGCAGATAAAATAAAATTAATATTGTAACGAATACAGACATGTTTAAACCTGTCGGAGAAGTACGCGATAGCGTGGGACTGCCGGGCAAACGGCGCACAGTCCTCTAGACGTCTAGACCGTTGGGCTGTGATAAACCGTGAGTCTTCCATAAACCGACAATCTGTGACAAACCGTGAGTCTGTGAAAAACCTTGAGTGTGTGATAAACCGTAGGTCTGTGTAAATAAATTTTCCACATGTGAAGACTCGGTATTTCTGTAAATAATTAGTAGAAATAAATAATATATGTTTAAATGTTAAATAATTAAGTGGAAAAAAATAAATCATACTTGCAAGTAATAATAAAATTTCGTTTTATTTTTTCAACTTCTCCGAACCAGAGTAGCGAATAAAACGTTACAATATTTTTGATTTCAAATATAATTGTTAACATCTTTAATTTGAAACATGTTTCGCGGTTGATTGAAAATATATTCCAAATACTCGTAAATTGTTTGTTCAATAGTCTGCAAAAAAGTTTTCAGTTAAATGAGTTATAAAAATACAGTCAACGGAACTCTATTAAGAAAAGAAAATAAAACTATATCACGGGAAGGCGATATGTGATTAGACCGAAATCCCGCACTATACCTTGATATTTATAACTTAATCTTTAAATAAATTTTCAACTAAATAAGATATCAAAATAAACTCAACGGGACAACGGGGTCGTATGAAAAAAAAAAAGTACTATAAAAAAATATGTCTTTCAGTTACTTTTCAGCAACTATAAAACGACAAGGCTTGGATTAAAATCCAGCGATATACAATGATATTTATAAATTAATTTTAAAATAAGTTTCCAACTAAATGAGACGTTAAAATATATTCAACGACGCTGTGTTAAAACCAGTTTGTAAAATATGCAAATTTGACCAAATCAACCCAGAGTTTGTCATGAAACTTATAATTATAAAGTATTTTTATTGTATCTTTTTTGGTTATTAATTATCTTATAAACATCCATCCACAGACACAGATATCGTTGGGTATCAGTATTCCATGATCAAAGTGATTATATGCGATTCGCTCCATGATTTTTCATCATTCTTGTGGATATTTTAGGTTGCTAGTAAAAATAAAATATAGTAATTTAAATTTGGAAGTATATCGATATCGTGTACTTATAAAATTATATTTTATCCATTGAATTCTCGATACTGAAATCACAATTTAATAGCAAGGATAGATAAAATATTGCTAGAGGATAAAGTAACGTTGCTGAACTAATAACGAAATATAGGAGTGTGTTTCTCGATTTTGCGGGTAACAAATTTGTACTACTTCGTCAGCTTTATTTAACATATCTACGAAGATATCTTCTATGATTTATAATTTAATTATGATACTTTAAAAATGTTATCATATGTAGATTGTTTTTAAACGAACTCACATACTTATAATGTACACAAATATGCGTTGGTAACAAAAATATGGAATATATGTTTACGTCAAACTTTTTAATTAATTATCATTATAGTTTTATTATAGAAGAAAAAAAGTCATGTTCAGAAAATTCTAGATAGGTGAATTTTTCAAGCGAATATTTTTATTTATATTTAAAGTTATTAAGATTATACGATAAAGTAGTAACTGTTAAATTCCATATAATTTGCTCCTTTTTCTTTTATCGCGGAACATAGGGCCAGAATTTCACCGGTTTCATTGACCGAGTATTTTACTTGCATTAGCGGTGTTGTTGATGGTCAGTCAACAGACAGCTTCAAGGAACAGCCGATTTATAATGAAATCCGAATCACTCAGGCCCACCTGTGGCCGTTTAGTAGACTTACGAATTATAATTATTTTTATAATTCTAGATATATCGTGCGGGCGCGAACGCCGACCGTCAGATTACACTTTACAGACTGTAATGCTGAGCGCTCTTAGCTTTTTGACCACCAATGACTACATGTTAAGTACATTCAATATTTTACTAACATTCTTAAAAAATAGCATTTTCTAAGAATTATTTCTCGGAGTGAATTATGAACCTTCCCTAACAACAAATTATTAACTTGGACTCACCTGATCTTGATGTGATTGAGCTCCGCCAGAGAGGGGTTATCGACGCGCACCATGTCCCCCTCACCGCTCTGGGTGAGGACAGCTCTAGGGAGACCAGCGGCATCAGCGTGTTCAGCTCGAGCTGCACTGTCCAGCTCCATGTAGTCTGCCAGGTCCATGAAGTCATCATGGATCTCTGGAGGTGCTGTTGTGTGGGTTTCGCTGGAGCCCGGCTGGGTTTCGCGAGAGGTATTGTAACTGCAAAGAAAATATAGTTATTCGAGGTTGTCACCTATGTCAAACTAAAAATTTAACTAACACACTGGTGTGCAAACAATCGGGATACTACTACTTTTTGTTTAATTTCTCTTTCTGCACTTTGCTGCAGAAACGTCGTTTAATAAATATTTTACAGACCTAAACCCAGCTGTTGGTTTTTAATTTATTCTATTAACATTATTTTTGTTATACTTTCAATGTAACTTTTGGTGTTTTACGATCCAATGGACTATTAAGATGTATAATCGGAAATTTAATTGAAAGATTTGCATGCAATAGATAGGGGAGGCAACACGAAGTATTGAAACTTCTTCAATGCTATTTTAATTCTTTTAATCTGCAATTTTATTTACAATCTTTCTAGCATATTAGTAAATACTAAAAAATGTAAAATTATTATATTCTGATAAGCAGGGTTATATTTGTTGATTTATTGATAGAAATCGTTAGCAATGTGTTAAAAGTAACAAGAAAATATCTTTTAACACGTTACTATGTTACTTTTAACACTAGTGTCAGAAAGTGACACTTTTAATTTGCTAAGCAATCGTTAAAATGGCCACATTTAACAGCGGTAGGAAATAAAATATTTTATGTACGACTGCATTATAAAATGCTGATTATAATACAATTATGAGACTATAAAGTGAAATAAAGGTCCTGCCAGCTGTCAATCAATGTCAAAATATATTTATTTCAATTTAAATTCTAATAAATTACAAAACATTACATGTACTGTTACAAATTATTATTATAATAATAATGATTTACAATTATTACGCTATTACTGTTACTAGAAATATTCACATTGGCAATTCCGATGCTGTTCTTTACTTCTCTCAAAATTGTTAATTTTTGTTGCCCTAAAGAGATGCTGGTTTATATCCCTCTCCTTTCTGTTTCAAAAAAGGAATGACATATGCATATTTATTTTACCAATATCAACTCATTCGTGTAGATTTTTGGTCGATCTACCATGGAATATTTGCTCCATAAAGATGAACTTTTATACCGAGAGAGATCACTATTGAAATACGATAAGATGCTGTCTTCACAAGTTGTTTTAATTTGTTTAGTTGAACAGTATTTGCGACACGCATTATATGTTTCTTTGTACAATTGTCTGGATTTTGATGGTAATAGGTAATCTTTGACGGTAGCAGGGATATCAAAACTTTATTCAGTAGAACTGTGCGATTGTATTTTGTTCAAACAAACAACAAACAAATTGGTAACCAAGGAATAGAAAAGGCACCCTTTGTTAGATATTAAATTTGAATTTGTCATTTGTCAAATGTGCCATTATGCCATTATATGTAATAGAAAATCTTCTGTAGGGCAGTCAAACATAAAGCCTTGCACGGAACTCGTACATAATAGGACTTTATAGACTCGCTTTATTTATTAGCCTCGCTCGCTGCGCTCGCTCTCCAATAAACTTCATCTCGTCAAATAAAGTCATACATTATGCACTTGTTACATAAATAGCTAATATGTAACTTGTACATAATTTAGGATTTTATGGACGAGACAGTTTAAGACCGAACGAGCGCAGTGCATAGCGAGGCACATAAGAGGGCGAGTCAATAAGATCCTATTATCTACGTGTTACATACATTATTTTATACTCGACTGCATTGTATAATTTAGCTCTAAGTTTTTACCTATTAATTTTAGAACAAAAGTGTGAATAGGTAAAATGTTCAGAATTGAAAACTACACCAAATGAGCGTAAATTTATTAATGTAATACATTTTTCACATGAGATGGACTTAAACTAAAATATAAAATTTTTAGCTGTTTTCATAGTGCCATGGTAAACAAAGCATAAAAACAATCGTATTGTTTGCGTTTAACAAATGACATTTGGCAAAGTTTTAATGATTAATAACTTGTTTAAATTATTTCTCAGTAATTACTAAAACTATACATTTTATTTTACGTCCATCTCTTAACAGAAATGTATCACAGGAATAAATTTATGCTCATTTTTAATTCTGAACATTTTACCTATTTACACTTTTGCTCTAAAATTAATTAAGGTAAACACTTATAACGAAATTAAAATATTAACATTGTATTTCCTACAGCACAAAAAAGTAGACACCTGTTATATGAGACCTGACGTTGACATAATTTTTTTTATAGTTTCAAAGTGTGCTTTTTACTTGTTTGGTTGTTTGGTAACCAAATTGTTTATTGTTTATTGTTTTTACTTTATCAAACTAGTCCATAAAGAATCACTTTATGGACGCTAAATAATATCATAAGCAAGTCGAATTTAAATTATTTTAGAGTACTAATTCCCAATCTTTTATAATTTACTTTAACTGTAACTATGGCAATAACACATCCCTAAGCATAGTAAAAAAAATTCCCGATATGTCAAACATATGAAAAGTAACTGTCACATAATCAAATTCAGATTTATATGTATAAGAAAACTGTGTTGTTACCACACCAGTTTTTTCTTGTGTCAAATTGTTAATAAAATAATCGAAACACCTAACTATTGTATTGCCACCTGCTATGTAAAAGAGCCAGAGTCAGAATATTATATCTCTCTTGTTTTCAATAAAACAAGTCTTGTTTTCAACTAAACTTACGAAAATATAACATGACCATTAGGTTTAAAAAAAGAATTTAGTTTTGAAATTATAAATTCAGGCCCGGTATTATAAACGCTGGTTAAATTGTCGGTTAGCCAATATGCTACTAAATTTAATATGCTACTTAACCCTCTATTGCATGAATTATTATTTTTTTTAAATAAAGGCTCAAAAACATTATTTTTTACAAAAGAAATATTACTATATTTAAAATAAGTGTGTTACACAATTTTTTTTTTAAGTTTTGATCACTATTGGAAACATTATGAACAAATTCAACTTACAATAGAACTTTGGTCTATTGGGTCGTGTTTACGTACTATACAAAATTGTTTGATAAATATCCTCTTCTATGAAAACATCAGATAAAAAATTTTTTTGGAAATTTTGTAAAGATGTAATTAGCTATAATATATCAGCAGGTAATAAGCAGCTTCCTTAAAATTTTATATCTCAGTTTCTGTAATTATCCTTTTTCCAGTTAAATTTTTTTTTTATGTTGGTCAAATTGGGAGGAATGACCTAATTGGCAATTGACAAAGTATATATAATGTTTCCAAATGTTACAACATGATTGCCATGAATGTAAACTGCAAAGAAAAGAAAAGAAAAATTTTAAATTTTATGTTCCCGTTCGGGAACAGTATGCAATAGAGGGTTAATTTTGAGTGGGTATTATAAACCAAAATTTTATTTGATTACCTACTTATTAGTTAATCGAGTCTCCATAGAAAAGTTTCCAAATGATATTAAATTTAGTTGGTAAGTTAGAATCCCTATCAGAAGTATACACATATTCCATGTAGATGGCGGAAGTGAAAATAATTATTTACTAATTAAAACATACATAAAATATGACGAAATCAACTAAATGGAATAATTTGAAATAAAATAATACAAATATTTATTAAAACCATTACATTATTGAATGATCAATGAGTGTATGAAATATGAAATTTGATATCATCATCAGTTACTGCTATCAGAATTATTTTCATCAAATATATATTCAGAAAAATGGAATAATTAGAATGAGGTAAAAATTACAGTGAAAATAAAAATTTAAATTACTAGAAATTATGTCTCAATTCAGGCACATAATTGAAAAACAAAGAAACATACGCAGTGGATATGCAGACTAAGACAAAAGTATGGGCATATATATATATATATATATATATATATATATATATATATATATATATATATATATATATGTCTAATTTAATTCAATGTACAGTTCAGGAAGGACACAGATAAGAAATTTATTTAAAATTATTTTATGAAAATATTAAAATAAAATCAATAAAGCTGAAATCTAAGAAGAATATAACTGGATATTATTTAATATGGGGCACGTAAAAAATAGAATATATTTTTATTTAGGTAGAACTGGAGGAAATATTATAAAAAGAAATAAACAGATGGAAACCTATCAATTGTTGAAACGCTATCAATCGATGATACTGACATCATATTTGAAATACCTATGTAAATATCTACAAATTTTTAAACATTTAAATATCTTTAATATGTAACAAGTATTGTCTTTATTTATTATTTTCCATTAAATATTTAAAGAACAAAAATATAAAATAACATTGAAATATACTTTTAATAGTCTACTAACTAAATTTAATACCACCAACACTGTCCTGCTTATTTAATAAGCTGATTTAGTAGGAGACTAAATTTATATTACCTTTATAATACACTTTTAGCAAATAGTAGGTTACATAATTTATAAAATACGCTATTAAATTTTAACATTCGTTTATAATACCGGGCCTTAAAGTAACAAAAGAAATAAATAATTAAATGATATAGACGTTTATGCTTACTGGAATAGAATTCCCAGTTCAAAGAAACTACAAGAAAAAAGCTAAAGTTGAAATGCAGCAAATAAATTCTAATAACAATAAATCTGCATCATTCACAAAACGCAATATAAATTGGAATAAAACAGCCAGGAAACGTATGTTATGGTCGACCACTCCACAGTGCTTGATAACATTAAACCATTTATATGATATATTTATTAAAACAGTTGGCGAACGAATACTGAATTAGCACTGTAACACATAGCACTACAGAACGCTAGAACGTTCCGTAAATGCACCACATTCACTTGTTGAGAACCTCGCCGCCGCCGTCTGCGTTTCGCTGCCAGACCAGGTCACAGCGGAGAGTGAAATGTTTCCATTTCATACGTTTCTCAACACAACAAACAAAACCGAAACCATAGAAACTGAAACAAATGCGAGAGAAATGCATTCATTTCTCTAGACATTCCTATTGCGATTGCGAACTTGTTATTAAATGTAATTTTGTGAGCAATAAACTCAGGAAATTTTTATATTCTTCATGTTTTGTTCTCGTAAATTACTATTTTGTGAAAAAATTAATAAAAATAGAATTTGTGTATACTAGATTATAATGATTTTATTTTAATGTAGAATATTGATGTAAGCAGAATCGTGCATAACCTTTAATTATAGAAAAGCTAAATTACCTTAGATATCTAAAAAAATTAATGTTATTCATATTAATTTTTTTTTATTACAACACATCTTCATATTTCTTATGATTATTTAGAATTAACATTTATTCTATAATAACAATGTTTATATCAATAATTACACCAGCGCAGAAATACGAATAAGGTGACAAAAACTTTCTCCTTCATTTATAAATATTACTATTAATAATACATTATATTCTACAGGGTCCCAGATTTTAATGGCCTAACTTGATTCATAGATTAAACACCTTAAAATAAGGTGACAAGTTCATTTGAGCAAATGTCCGTAAATGTTTTATTACAGAGATATTCATGTTTTTCTTAGTGAGTAGCGCTACTTTGAAAAATCAACTTCATAACTAAATATTCAATATTATCGAGGAAAATAAACCATAAGAGTGATAAAAAAGAACTTCAGTGCCGAGGTACATATTATTTGAAATCTAAAATTCGAAAAAACTGTAAAAAAATTACAATATAGGATAAGTTTATACATCTGTCAGTTGTAAATTGAAACTGACAGTCAGTGTTGCCAACCTCGAGAAGTGAAGTTATCGTAAATAACACTTAACACGTTCAAATTTACTATAGTACGTCAATATATCTAAAATATTATCCTAATTGTACAATAATTATTTAACGGTTCCCAACACAAACCCTGTTTACAATATATTTCCAGATGTAAATTTCTTTTATTAGAGATTAAATCACGGCCCCAAACATGTTAGTAGATGGACCATAAAGGTTATTCATATGATGCAATTTTGTTGGCCGCGGGATTCGAACTCAAGATCCCATGATTTCCCTAAATACGGAGGAGCTATTTACCTTATTAAGACCATTGAAACATCTTTCTACGATTGTTCAAATTTAAATTTTCATTTAATTGTTTAATTTAAATATATAAAAGTTTGTATATTTTAACTGGCTTTTATAGTAGTATTTCTACATAATTATATATGTATATTTAATAAATTATGTTAAAGTTCATTTTTAAATTAAGATACATAAGTACCTGTACCAAGAAATACAGATTGACATAAAACATGGAAACCGTGTTCCACGGACCCCAAAATGTGCTTATTCGTATACAACTCATTATCGAAAATTTTGATTTGTAAATATACCATTCAACAAATTTTTAATTTTGGAATGATAAGTTTGGGTATAAGATACGCTATATTTTTAACAATTAATCTACAATACTTAATGGATATTACAATTAAAATAATTATAAAAAAATATAAATATTATCTTATATTTGAAGTAGGTCAATTGGACCATAATTCGAACGCAGAAATTATTGTTTAGTTCTTGATTAAACAGACCTTCAGTTAATTTTATTTTTGCGCTAATATCTTATGGAGTGTGTTTTGAAGAAATAAATAAAAAAAGAAAATAACTACGATTGTCAAAATAGTACGCGGGAAATCTTTATCCTCTAACATGCGAAATTCTATATTTTCTGCTTATCAAAATGGGCTTTCTGGGCATCTGATTGCAAAGAATTTTGGTATTCTTCAAGGAACGGTAAGAAATATACACTTATTCGCCATTCTATAAATGCCTCCTATTTAACAAATTTTAACTAAGAAAAATAAAATTAATCGAATTTAACCAATTCAAATGCGTTTGGGCTCGTATATGTGTAAGAAGAAATAATTATTAATTGACAATGAACTTATGCTGATAGCATGAAATTGTTTAAGCAAATAATTTATGAAACGTATTTCCTAAAGCAATATTAATATTTTAAAACTATTTAAAATTCATCGGTAAGCAAAAATTCTTGGTGAACGGGTGAATGCATTGGCCGGCTTATTCGCTGAGCCCGCAACGGTAACATGAGTGTTCCGTGTGCAGAATTTGTATACACACTTACAAACTTGACAGAATGTAAATGGAAAACTAGTACACACAGGCTTAGCATAGAAAATGCACATTAATAGTTATTTACTTTACAAGTGGGCAAAGTAAGGAATTACCCACGAGAGAAATTTTAGCACACGAAGCCGAAGGCTGAGTGAGATAATTTTATCGAGTGGGTAATTCCACTTTGCCCACGTGTGAAGTATAACGTTTTATCCAACACTTCTTAATAAATGAAAAATTTATTAAAGAAATATTATTTGACAGTGACATATACTTTAAATTTTTAAATTAACATGTCAATCGAAGTAGTTACCAAAGTGTTGTGTGTGTTATTATTATTGTTATAAATAAAAAAATACTCACTAGTGGCTTTCCTCAAAATTATACCCACTAGTGGATAATCTGTTACTTTGCTTGTTTAAAATCGCCATAGTTATAGAGCATTTATTGAGAGGTGTTGGATAAAATTTTTTGTTTGAAAAAAATATTTCAATTCCTTTAAAAAAACAAAAAAAAATAGTTATAGGAAATTTTTATTGTTATTGGCACTAAACATTCTTTAATTTTGTAATTTAACAATGTCAAGAGTAAATCAATATTTGTTTTAAATTAGAATTTAAAAATAATGTATTATCCCTATAATGGGTAAATAGCTCCGTGGTAACGAGTCGGACTGCGGATCGCGAGATTCTCAGTTCGAATCCCACAACTGACAGTTGCCAATTTATATTTACCCCTGTGGTTTCTCTCCACTAACATCTTTTGGGGTTATGAGTTGAAGGCTGGTAACCGCACTTCATATGCAAAAATATATCACTTAATGAGATCTGCGTAAGCAGAGTGCCACACCCATAATGGGTAAAAGGCGAGATGATATATTTATTTTATTTTTCTATCGCTATAATTATTATAAAATTATGACAAAGTCACATTTAACAATGGCTAAGATGACTTAATTTTATAATTCATAATTATAAATAAATAAATATATCATGAATGGATGAATGTTCTGACCGAGAGATGAAAGGCGGGTGTGTGTAGGATGCAAGGTATTAGGTGCTCTGGATATATTTGAAATGTGAATGTATTTAGAGATGCTCGATTGTGTGTTTGTAATCGTGTGTTAGTGCATGCATTGATGTATGGTTCTGAAAACTGGAACTGGATGTGGATGAAGAAGCATGAAGGACATCCTACTGATGTATTTAAGATATGTGTGTGTGTGTGTGTGTGTGTGTGGGTATACAAGAAGTGTCTGAAATACATTGATATAGTGGTAGAAGATTGAGAAGAATATTGTTAAGTAAGTTGGAGTGAGTCAATTGAGGTGGTTTGGACATCTTGAGTGCATGTCAAATAAAATGTTGGTGAAACTAACGTTTGCTCGGGCATCCGAGGCATAAGTTGTTAGGTATAATTGATGGTTTGTTGCGAGTGTACAAACGAGTATGTATTAAGCTCACTGCGAATGTGGACGAGGTGAAAGTGGTGTACTAGGACGGAAATGTGTGGAGGAGCTAGGTTGTTGGTTGATTGTGTTTCAGGTTTCGTGCTATCCTACCGTGTGGGAAATTACGTGATGTTCTATATACAAGTATGTATATATCATCAATGAATTTACTCATTCCTGAGTTAGGCACTTTGCTTATAGCAAATCTCGGTACAGAATCTATTTTTGAGCGTGAAATGCGGTTATGTGAGTGGAGAATGAGCGATTATATAGGAACAATTCTTAGATTCCTTGCCTAATATATATAATCATATATAATTTACAGCTCAAAATTACTCATTTTTGCGATAATGTTTTTAACAATTAATTAGCACTAAATTTTGTTGAAGTTATACAGGTTTAAAAATTGAAAAGCCAAAAGTCTTACATTGATTACATGACTTGTTCATTGCCTCAATTAAACTTTCTTCCGTAGTTAACAATGTGATTAGCTGACAAAGTTTTGTGCAACCGAGCACAGAAAATATCAATAGTGTGTCACCAACAACAGTCGAATTTCTTCTTATTCTTTCTTTAATTAGACAAGTCTGTTTGCTATTTAACCACCAGCCTGTAACCTGTCACTCCATCTCTTCATTGGTCTTCCTACGCTTCGACGATCTTTTGGGTGACTTGTCTCTGGATGCTTTTCGGTTGTCAGTCAACAGTCATTCTTGATATGTGATCATTTCTTTAATTTTTTCAGTTGATAAAATTACTTCTGTTGTTTCTTCACCACTACCAACATGAGGGCCATGATTTGACGGCTGGTAACCGCAGTTTACGTGTGAAGATATACCTATTTTATTTTTATTTGAAATACCCAAATATCAAAACTTCAATTACATCAACATAATTTGTAGGGTTGTAGGTAAGGTAGTAGACATACAATTTAATATGTTCTCATGATTTCTATAAACTGCGATCTTATTTTGTTTGTTTTATTTTTAAGATAAGTAACGCATGTTGCAGTTTTTCGTCATAAGTCAATTAATCTATTTCTCTTACACTTACGATATTGTGCAAAGTAATAATAATAATAATAATTTTAGAACACTGTAGTGCTAAAACCGAGTACACTACACTTCTCTTAAAGCACCCAAACACATTGTTTCTCGATACAATCACTTTTACAGTATAGTCAGAACGAGCGAACAAGTAAACAATCTTACATGAATCAACAGACTAGTATAAAGAATTTGATGAGGACATCCGATACAAAAAGCAAAATTTAGAATGAAAACGAATAATTTAAAAATGTACAGCAAGAACAATTTTGCAGAATTTGATTTGAATTTTCAACATACAAGAACATTTATAACACTAAAAATATTAAAACTAACTATTCGAGTGGAACACCAACATACGCCTGTAAACGCCATTCAATATAATTCTTGCAATCGCAGTTGAAGATCTCCAAACATTCAAGATAAATACAAAAGTTCTCAGCGTCTCAGACAACGCCGTAATTAAATCTCGGTAAAACAGTATCAGTTACAATAACCAGGAAGCGTTGCGGCCAAGAGGCAGTTAGTCGTCCCGTAAATTTCACTTTCCACTCTCGACCAAATCATAATTAAACCCGATGAAATTATCCAGTGACACCAACCCGCCCAGTGATAACGGCAAATTGCGCAGTCGACACACTTGACATACTAATCATCATTATTGAAATGGCTGTCGCTGTGGTTCACTTGTGGGGACTTCGAGATAGAAAATCTGCTTTATTTGTTCCTTGACAATTAAAATTATTATAAAATGCACAAGTAAGATAAATGTATCATCACGCCTTTTGCCAATTTTGCTGGTGAAAAAAAAATAGTATAGTAATCACGGTTGACCAAGCGTCTTGTATCGCTGAGGTTAATCTTAGCGCTGGGTCAATAATGTCTTGGCTTATAATATACTATTTGTAGTTTTCTACTTCTTAATATAGCAGAGGAAAAAATTTTGGAATTTTTTAGTCCGAAAAGTTTCAATACAATAAATTGAAATTGTAATAATCAAGGAACAATAACATTTTCATTAACGAAGATGTAAAAAAAAATGATAAAAATAACAAACGACACAAAAGGCGAAAATAAAAAAGGTGCACGATAAAATAGTGCACTATATACGTATTATAATGATTGATTTTTAAATTCGTATTAATTTGGATTTAAGTATACGTACGTATATTAAAAGTATAATGTCAAATAAAACAATTTTTATATTTTGCTTCCGCTTTGAGGATGGCAAAGTATGCAACGGTGCATTTATAGATGTAAGTCAGACATTTGACAGGGTTTGGCATACAGGACTCTTGTTTAAAATAAAATATTGCTTACCATACAATTTGTACTTTTAATCAAATCATACCTTAACGAAAGATGCTTCTACGTCAATTATGAGAACAGCCATTCAAATATGTATGCCATTCAAGCCGGAGTTCCTCAAGGAAGTGTCCCTGGGCTTATTTTATACCAAATATTCACAGCAGAATAAAGTACATACACGAAAAAATTAAGAAATACGCATCAGCTTATGAAAAACGACTTAATAACAACCCGAACGAACAAGCAATAGATCTACTAAATAAGGAAAATGTCAGAAGAAGTGTAAATAGAACGGAGCCACTAGACTTAAACATTTAATTTATACGTAATTACTTGTGTTAAATAACGTAAGGAGAAGATACACAAATTCCTCTCATGATACCTTATAATCTATCTAATTGTCTTGTTGGCCGTAAAAGCCAGTTGCAAATGATATTATTAAAATAAAAAAAAATATTTTGCTTCTATAACAAAACTGTTACGATACCCAAAGGAGTTTCGTAACAGCTCAATCGAGTGTTATAATAGAACAGTACAATACATATTTTCAAGGTTGGTAACTACACTGAAATGTCATATGTCAAAAAATATAAAATGTCACATTTCGCTAAATATATAAATACAAATTGCAAGAATTTTATTTTTGTATAATTTTGAATTTGAAAGCAAAAGTTAAGAATAGTAAGAAGAAGAAGAGATAGGAAAGAGAAAGTAATGTCATAAATGTTTGCTTACAACAGACAGGTTAGGTGTTGAATTTTCAAACGAAACATCAGTGGATAAAATGGATAAAATTGGTCAACCGGAAGTAGCAGTTTACTTGAAGCCCTTAACAGATTTTCGTGAAAAACACGGTTAAATTTCCTTTTTCAACAATATGTTATTTTGAAAGTTGTAGAATATTTAATTTTACATGTGTTTTGATTACACTAATTTTTTTAATTTTCATTAGATTTAGAGATAATAAAATATAAAGAAATTATATTTCATAAATCTTGTATTCCTAGGAAACATTTAAAAATTTTCAATATTTTACGAAATGTGACACATGTCATTGTGATTGTGAAGCTGTTTTCTTAGGGAAATATATGTCAAAAAATTAAATAAATATACGAAAGAAAATTAAAATTCTCAAATATAAATAGAAAATAAACAAATAAGAAGGTATGTTTCTGTATCATCAAATACTATTTTGTATCGTTTAAGAGTAGTATTTGGCGGGAGGTTATGTGCTAGGCACATCAGATTTTTTTAACCCTGCTACTGGAATTTAAAAGAAAAATGATACAATTTGTAATATCTGCAAACCATGTAAACACTAAAAAATTTTTTTACGAAATGTGACATATGTCATTTTGATTGTGAAGCTGTTTTCTAGTGAAATATATGTCTAAAAATAAATATACGAAATAAAATAAAATTTCTTTAATATAAATAGAAAATAAATAAATAAGAAGATATGTTTCTGTATCATTAAATACTATTTTGTACCGTTTAAGAGTAGTATTGGGCGGGAGGTTATGTGCTGCCCACAACATATTTTTTTTATATACAACACAAATAATTCCACCAAGAGATTACGCATATTTTATTTAAATACATACTACTACTACTAATTTTGAAATAGTTTTCATTTCTTTTAATGTCGGCGAAGAAAAGTTTTACTAAATTGTTTTCTTTTTTTCAGCTTGACTAAAAAGCACATTGAAAATAGGTGTGGTGGCAATATCAAAGATATCTAAATTCTAAACACATAAAAAATTTATGGGCTACCTATACAAAAAATATTGGTATTCATAACTATTTTTAATTTTGGTAATAAAATATGGGCACAAAATATCATTCATATTTACATTTAATACGCCAGAAAGAAATATTCTGTTCAAAATCCTTTCACTAACAACCTTGAACTTGACAAGTATATATACTCGTAATAAGCGCATCCGCCAAATTTTCCATGCAGTAAATAATTTCCTGTTATTCATGATATGGCAAATCTAATTATAAAATATTGTGATTATAGCACGTTTTCGGATATATTATTATTTATAAATTATAATTTAAAAAGCAACAAAATAACCTTGAAAATACAATTTTAAAAAGTATACGAGTACACATTTTCATCAAAATTCGCAAATAGTACTGGAATGGTTTTCGAAGTAAACATTTCTAACTATAATTCTTTACAAATGTACTTATTCATGATTTCTTTACACTGACAATAAGTATATTAAAAATTTAAGTACTCTAAAAAAATGTAACATATTACAAAGCGTACTCGTAAAGCAAAATTTAAATAAACACCGTCGAAATTTCATAACTCAAACCATGATTTCTTACAAAAACTTCGAATTATCAAAACTACGAGAAATTAAAAAATTGCTTGAATAGATATTTGTACATCGAGGCACTAAAGTTTAATATTTTATTACGAATATGGAATTTATTATCCAAGACGATTGTCGAGGAGAATAAACCATACGAGCAATAAAAAATACTTTACTGCCGAGGTATACATTATATTTTTCCATATATATCCACATATATATTTAAAAATTAGGTTTGTTCCAAGTGATCATTTCTGACAAGTTTGTGACATGATTGTGACAAATTTCAGTGCGCCTGCGAAAAATGTAAACAAGTTAACTTTGAAACATTTCTTTTTTGTGGCGAAAAATGTATAAATTTCTTTATTTATATTTATATTTGAGGTTAGCTGTCAAAACAGAATATGAGCATGCACATGCGCTTCATTCCATTCGCCGTTCCAGTCTATGTTTCAAACTTAACTTGTTTACATTTTTCGCAGGCGCACTGAAATTTGTCACAAACATGTCACAAACTTGTCAGATGTGACCACTTGGAACAAACCTATTATTAATTAAAAATATATAGATTATGTATTTCCAAAACATCAGCTTTGCTTATAATTTTCATTATTTTTTATATATTCCTAGACGTGTTCTGCATGTGATCTGCATTAAATACTATAAATTATTATCAAAGGTAAATAATAAATAAATTCACCAATAGTATTATAGAATAATTTGTTTGTTATTTTAGATTTATAATTCAAGTTTGACATAAGAGTCTGTGAAGTAAAATTTTAACATAAGAGTCTCTAAAGTTTAAGTTGAGCTACTATTTTGGCTAATTTCGCATAGTAATATCACGTACTTTAGAATCTATTTCGGAAAAAAAAATATGTATGTATGTACATACAGTATTTACTTAGATAAAAAATATTTCTAAAAATGTGCTAAATAGCTCCGTGGTAACGCATCGAACTGTGGATCATAAAATCATCGGTTCGAGCCTCAAAGCCGACAAATTTTCGAAATTAAATTAGGAAATTTTTACCACTTAAAAATTACCGCTGTGTCTCCTCCTCCACTACCATCCTTGTTCTTATATTTCTAAGGGCCGGTTTTTCCATCTATGAATAAACTTCCGAATAAGTTATCCGTCGAATAAATAAAAAAATATGCATGAAAAATAATTTATAATGATTTAATAATTTATTCGGTAATTTATTCGTAGATAGAAAGATCGGTCCTAAGAAAAACATAACAGTAAAAATAAAAAGCAATCAAAAATTCGAGTTATCAATGTTCGACATCGACTGTATTTATATGAAGCAAAGAATACAAATGATTCTAATGCTAATTATTAAATAAATTATGGTCGTATTTATCATTTCCTCATCAGACAAAAAAAATTGTCAATATTGGTAATCAAACACTAGATTTTCTAATCAGTGTTGGTCAAAAAAAATAATTAAGTCGTAAATAATGATTGGTCTGTTATTGTATACTGCGCAATAACTATAACAAATATTCTATTGTTACGAACTATATGCAGTGTTTGGCTGGACTGTATTTTAAAATCACATAAAAGTTTAATAACGAAATGCAAACTAAGTTTTAATAAAGTTACAAATAAGTTCATGACACGAAACGGAAACTATAACCAAGCTAGACATAGACCAAAAGCAAAACATACAACTAATTCACGGTCTGCATCTTCACATAGCGGCTGTGCGGTCGCTTTTTAAATGCACGGATGAACATTCAAAAATTCTAAACTTTATAAAATAATTTTTAAGAAAATAGAATAGTAGGAATGCAAAGTATTTGTTCAACGGATATCTAAATATTACTTCGGAAAAGATGAGCCATATGCTTTTTACCTCCAGCCACATCCTGTAATGGAGGTATAGGTATCATGCTAAAAATTCGGTAGTGAGTTTTCAGTGGTTCCCGAGAATACGATTTTGATAGTTCCGCGATGTCAGTGTGTGTCAATCTGTCAGTCTATGTGGATCTCTGGAGTTATGGTTTCTCAAAAACTACTAACCTGAAAATTTTGATATTTTAAAATAAAATAAATAAATATATCATCACGCCTTTTACCCATTATTGGTGTGGCACTCTGCTTACGCAGATCTCGGTAAGTGATATATTTTTGCATATGAAGTGCGGTTACCAGCCGTCAAATCATAGACCCCAAAGATGTTAGTGGAGGGGGAACCACAGGGGTAAATGTAAATTGGCAACTGTCAGCTATGGAATTCGAACTGATATGAGGATCTCACGATCCACAGTCCGACACGTTACCACGGAGCTATTTACCCCATTGGGGTAATGGGGTAATGGGGTTTGATATTTTGTGTATATCAATTGTATCCTCTTTGGAAGAGCTGATTACTTTTTGGTGATAATTCAATAACCGGAAGTAGTAGTTTACCTGAAGCCCTATCAAGTTATTTTATAAACTTTGTATAAATCCTACCATATTCAAGTAGAATTCAAATTAAAAAAAATAATTTGGACGATTGTCAATTGTATTTTATAAATGTTATTTAAATCCTACCATGTTTGGTATTAAATTAAAGGTCTCCCGGAGGAGATTTAAACTCAAGTGTCAAAAACTTATTTTAGAAGATCGTCAATTGTTATTTTACCTCCCACCACATCCTGTAAGGGAGGTATAGAAATCATGCTAAAAATTCGGTAGTGAGTTTTCAGAGGCTGATCACGTTTTCCCCAGGATTCGATTTTAATAGTTTCGCGCTGATTTCTGTGTGTGTGTGTATTTTGATAATTTGTAAATATCAATTGTATACGCTTGGGAAGGCCTGATTAGGTTTTGGTGATAATCCAATAACCGGAAGCGGGAGTTTACTTGAATCTCTATCAAGTTATTTTGAAATATCTCAGTACATTATGGTTTACTGACAATTTTTGTTTTATAATATTATTTGAAAATTTTTTCTCTCATTGTCACAATTTACGAATTATAAGACGTTAAAGAAAAAATATATTTTGACATTTTCGTGTAAATCTGCTAACCTGTGCTTTTTGCAAAAACAAAACAAAAGGACGCTTTAAAAATGTAATATTTTAACATGTGTCATAATTAGAAACTAAATTTTTTTGAAAAGGTAAGCGTTTCTTGATAGAAATGACCCATGTTCCTGCATTATTTTATTAGAAATTTATCTTCTTTTCCAAAGCTAGTAATATAGTCTCAGTAGTCCAGAAATTGTACTTTTGCGAATATAAAAGAACACTTGCAAAGCAATTTCTGGGAGTTTTGATACAAATCATTTTTGTGTAAATTTACCATAAATTTATTAAAAGATCCCAATTTGTTTGTTAATAAATAATTAATACTTGTTAAATTTATGTTGGTGAAGTAATTTGTTTTCTGGAAAAATTAACCACTTGACATAACCTTAAAAAAATGAATAGCTTTTTTGAGTAAAAAATATGTTTTTTTTTGTAGTAACATTACAATATTTTCTTTTATTAAATATTGCAATAAGATTTTGTTAATAATAAAATTAACAAGTTTCACAGCAAATGGTATTTTCATACAATTATTATAATCGCGTTATCAAAAAAGCAAACGACTACAATTTGACATGCTGAAATCGCAAGAGAAGATTCAGCATTAAATATTAATAGTTGAATGATAGCAATATTTTATTTCGCAAACCTATTTGCTGATAAATTATCCACTATTTTCATGTTAAACCCGTAATAAGACATGCTTAACCTTCCTTAGGGCGCGGTTGTTCAAATTGATACAACGAGCATATACCTGTCAGACTCCGCCCCCAATGGAATGTTAAAGTACCGATTTAAAATATGACATACTTAGAATTACCAATCGATATTATTGAAATATTGTTGAAATAATCAGAAACCATTTCATTATACGCAGGGAAT
This sequence comes from Poecilus cupreus, assembly GCA_963942605.1. NCBI lineage: Eukaryota > Metazoa > Arthropoda > Insecta > Coleoptera > Carabidae > Poecilus > Poecilus cupreus. The sequence goes on from OZ012718.1 coordinate 25,153,331, forward strand.
GTATTATTTGCTAAATATACTACTATATCATTTCGATGCAAAACTTTTCTAGTTTGATATGGTGCGATGCCATACTTTATGATATGTATCTGTAACAAGGGAGATTGTTATTTCTATCCCTCTAATTTTAAGTAGATAGTTTGGAGTTTGCAAGCTTCTCAATTAATATTTATAAATGAATACCTTAATTTTGCTGATGAGAACGCTAGTGTTGGTTCTCATAAGTTAAAGAGCAACTGTCAATTCGAATTACTAATCGTAATTAATAATTGGGTAGCTTTAAACGGAGCTTAAATTATCAGCTAAATTGAATTGTACATTATTGAGTAAAAACATTAATTATGTAAAAAAAGCATGCAAATAAGTGTTATTTTCAGTAGTAGTATAACAAGAGAGCAAGAATAAATTGAAAATAATTTGAAAGATCTTTTTCGAGCTATTTCCAAATGGCAACAATTTGAGAAAGATACTTGAGAATTATTTTCTAAATTATCGAACTCTCGAAATATATTTAATTAGGCACGACGCTAAATTTATCTTTTTTGCTCATTTTTTGATGAAAACTATCTGACAACTGACATTTGTCAACAAAAACAAAGAAGCTACAGGTATTATTCCCAGGAATAATAACAAGAGCTTTATTCTCAGTAATAATATAACAAGAGGGTGAGAATAAATTGAAAATAATTTGACAGATCTTTCGAAAACTTGTTGCCAGGCAATAGCCACGAAAGCCCGTAGGGCTTGAGTGGCTATTGCCAAATGGCGACAAGTTTGAGAAATACTGGAGAATTATTTTCTAATTTATCGAACTCTCGAGTTGTATTTAATTAGATTATTTTTTGATTTCATCATCAGGTACGTCACTAAATCTATCTTTTTTGCTCATTTTTACTTGTGTTGATGATAACTATCTGACATTTGACATCTGTCAACAAAAACAAAAAAGCTACAGAGAAAATTGCCGGGAATAATCACAAGAGCATTATTCTCAGTATAATAATGACAGGATTGGTTAAAACGCAGACACGTGACATACAATAAAGCATCTCATTGGTTTAAAGAAACGTCAAAAAATAATCAAGGATAATACCACTAGAGGTGAATATATTTGTGTTTTTGCAAATAATTACGTCAAAATTTTGCGATTCAAAAATTTCGTTGAAAACAACACGCGACCGAAGGCCGAGTGGTATTTAAGAAATTTTTGATGAGCTGATATATTGCTTTGATTGGTCAAAATAGATGACTTGACTTGTTTACTTTAGCGTTGAATAATTAGTATAATGACAGGATTGGTTAAAACACAGACACATGACATAAAATGACGCATTTCATTGGTTTTAAGAAACGTCAAAAAATAATCTATTTTAAAAAATTGTATAGACACCTATACAAAGTGTCCCACTATTGCTATCTCGCGAACTATAAGAGGTACGAAGTAGGATAAATTAAATGACAATTTCTATTTAACCAGACTAGTACAAGCAAAACAAGTTAACCAGTGATACTCAAAATAATGAAGTCAACTTTTTTTATCTTAAATGGCAACATATATTTTAATATTTTTAAAGCGATATAAACATATTTATATTCTAATATAACAAAATAACTGAAAAAAATGCAAGTTTTTATATGTATTTTATTTATATATGTCTAAAAACAAGAGTGCTTTAGATAAAAAAACAATTAAAAAATTTAATCAATTTTTATGTGTTAATATTTGTTAACTTAAATAATATTGTTTGATTTATTAAATTTTGTATTTTTATAAATTCTTCTAATTGCTTAGTAAATCATCGTGATTAGTTTCTTAATTATTATGACATTTTTAAAAACGCATCTTATATCTTCAGCTTACCGAATAGAATATTAAATTCCAGGGTAATTTATTTGTTTCGTCTACTATAAATCACTTACTAAGATTCACGACGATATAGAGTACCACAACCAATATGAGTAGATGACGTGATAATTAATTTACTTATATTGTGTAAAGTAACAAAATTTCAAACTGTAATTAAAGTTAGACAATTTTTTATGTAAAATAATTACGACCAGAATAAGTATTTATGTTACAATTGTACAATAATTAATGCAATAAACAAAATTTATGTTTAATGTTTATACAGATTTCAAAGTTTAAATTACATGTTAATTCATAGAATCACATTATACTAAAACATACTAATTTGAATAATTATTCATGATCATGAAGATAATGCTACAATTAATCAATGTGGAAAACATTATCAATTACATACATTTTAATCAAAATTGACAATGCATTAAAATTGTTGTATAAGTTTAACACAATAACAATAACAAATTCAAAGTAAAACATAAAGACCTTCAAATTAATTTCCAACTATTTTGCCACTTCGACAATCCGATAGCTCAATAATAAGCGAAGTACAAAGAATTCTTTATTAAAATTTAAATATCTTATGAATTAATAATATTTTGTAATTTACTCAGTAATCGAATGTACTTTAAATTATATTAGTTGTACTTTGACAATTTTCATGGCAAAAGTATAGAGTACTTTTAACGTACTCTTAAAGTTCTTGTAAAGTAATTGAACACGCGGATTATAGCAAAATTATAGAATATCACTCAAAATTATAATTTAAGATTAGAACTTTAAAAAATAGCTTGTTTAACAGAGTTGGTAATTTTATGGAATCAATGTAGAATTTCAAAATTAAAATTATTTATGTATCAATAAATATTTGTTAAGGTTCTTAATACAAAAAACACAGAGGATTGTATGATTGTAGATATATTAGATAATTATAAAATAGATAATTATATTACATATTAGAAGTAAATAAAATATTTAGGTATATCAAAAAAGATCATTCTTAAATTATTATGTTTATAATAATAACTAAAATTTAACATAATACACGTACAACATAAAAATAAATAAATTTACTGAATTATATCTTTATTTGCTTTTAATAAAACAAGATTGTACTCTAAGTACATTAGAGTATTGAGTACGAGTATTTCGATAGAAATATTGCAAGTACGAGTAAAAGTAACCATTAAAAAAAAGTACTCGAGTATAGAGTACAATACTTGTACTCTAAACAGTACTTTCAATTACATGTACTCGAGTATGTTCAGCTCTGAGTACAATGTTTTTGGGTCTAGGCAAAACATAAATGACTTATTTGACATTTTGTAACTCTTGTAAAGGGCCCCATTCAATAAATAAACACTTTGTTAAAAAATTTAACTTAAATTTAAGCAGAAATAGTGATTAATTTGACAATTCAATTACATAAAAATAAGACATCTATTTACCTGAAATAATAATATAATTTTGGCAACAACTCAAGAATAGCCGTTAAACCTTGGCAAAAGTTCAAAGTTAAACTGTCATATTGATTTCTTCTGAATCCGATTACGCGATATACGAGTACACAACGAGAATAGCATTTGGCCAATTAATTAGCGCGTTGTATTGTGTTTGTATGTAATCAGTCATCGAGTTAGCGTTAGTGTTAACGCTGTAGTAGAGGCAACAGGTTATACGAGCATATTGTATGTACATGTTATGTTATCGGCTTTAGCCAATACCGCCAGACTTTGTATCCACTGCACATCAATACTAAATTTTATTATGTATTCGCTTTAAACATAAAAAATTGGATTCAGTACTGATGAAATAAACTAATCCACAGATGAACCCAGAGGTTAAACCCCGACTAGCAAACTAAATTGAACATTTAATAATTGCACCATTTACCAATTTCCTTTGGGTGTCCTATGCACTATTGTTTAAAAGAAAATGGTTATTTTATTTGGTTAATTTTTAAGTTTTGGAGATAATCAAATATAAAGAAATTAAAATTTTATAAATTTTTATAAATCTTGCATTGTACACCATGGAAACATTTAAAAATTTTACGAAATGTGACACATGTCATTGTGATAGAGAAGCTGTTTTCTTAGTGAAATATATGTCAAAAAATTAAATAAATATACGAAAGAAAATTAAATTTCTCAAATATAAATAGAAAATAAACAAATAAGAAGGTATGTTTCTCCATCATCACATACTATTTTGTACCGTTTAAAAGTTGTATTGGGCGGGAGATTATGAGCTAGCCACATCTGATTTTTTATAATTAATAATATGATCTGAAATTATAAATTGATATTCATTATTCCACCATAGTAAATTTGTACGTATATAAATAAATTTCAGTTCCATTTTGCAAATTTTTTAAAACTTTGTGCCAACTTTACTAGTACTTTCATTTTCAAAAAGGTACTCGTATATACTGGTATCTCATTTTAATAAACAGGAATATCCCGAAAAATAGACATCGAATGACAAAGTGTTTTGGACAAGATGTTGAAGGTTAGGAGTGGGGCATTTAATTCAGTAAAATAAGTTTCCCCACACCCAGCGAGGGGGATGAGGGCAACTCAAATATCTTAAAAGGAAATCGCAAATTAGAATAGAACGTCAAAAATTAAGTATGTCTTAGGTAAATCCTATGAATTTGTAATAAAAATTTAATTTAGGGTGTTAGAGTTGCCCCCCTTTCCTCCAAATTTTGTCATGAAAATCCGCAAACTTTTGTTAAGATTAAAATTTGATACCCAGCATAGCATACATTGTCACCATATAAAATGGGCTCCAGAATTTGTTTCGCTCGAGATGCTCAAAACCCTAGATCCGGCCCTGGGTATATATGTGAATGTCAATGTGAACTTGTCAGTGCCTCATTAGTTTGTTTACAGTTGTTGTTTATTAATTATGAAGTATTTCAAGAAAACTGATCATAAAAACACATACCAGAATGTCAAAAGATTCAAAAATAATGTTTGAATTAATAAAAATACGCGCAAAAGTTATTCTTCTTTCAAACCAAACATATAAGGATGACCTGAGTAATAGGAGTTATGAAGTCATAATGCTCAAGGACGTTTGCAGTCACATAAAGATTGTAATTTTTCTAATAAAATGATTATGAATTAAACTTGTTATTAAGCAAGCATGTTTCATTATATTTTCCGATTGTATTATAAGTTACGCTTGTTAATAGATTACATAGTAAAAAAAGCGTAGCATAGCACAGAAAAACATTGGAAAATGCATGCACTGATTCAAATTCAAATATTAATTTTTGAAAATTTTTATTTTTTTTTTTTCAGAATAATTAATTAACCATTGGATTATGCACTAATGTGCCTAACCTTTCATTGACTGAAGATAAGTATGAAGAAATAACTATGTCATCACGCCTTTTACCCATTATGGATGTGGAACTCTGCTTGCGCAGATCTCGGGAAGTGATATATTTTTGCGTATGAAATGCGGTTACCAGTCATCAAATCATAGCCCCCAAAGATGTAAGTGGAGGGGCAACCACAGGGGTAAATTTAAATTGGCAACTGTCAACTGTGGGATTCGAACTGAGGATCTCACGATCCACAGTCCGAGGCGTTACCATGGAGCTGGATCTATTTACAATTTCATATCCCTAAATCGATTCTATGTTTCTAAGTTTTCCTGTGTTGTATATTCCTGTTATCTTTTGTAACAGGTACCTCGCACTTGGTACCAAGAGGTAACTGACATACAAAAGGGTTTTACTTGATTAAATGAATAATCAAGGGTAGCGTAGTCGCTGGCCACCACGGAATATTTTAACTCGATTCCGAAGAGTATTTAGAAAAAAAGACTTCTGATCAATTGGCGGGAAACATGCGCGCAGGCGGGAATCAAACACGTATTCAACAATAACAAAATTATATAATATTTAATAACGAACAAGCAAAAGAAATTATATAAATCAAATACTTTTACGAGCTGAATTAAATTCTTTCAACATTTCACAAGAAAAGCCAAAATGCAAGTGTCTGCTTACTGCCCAAGGTTCACAATTTATTACTTAAGGGATGGGACAGTGGTACTCAAAATAACTCTAACTGGGCACTACTCTCGCATAACAACTCTGGTTAAATATTTCCTACAACATATTGACTTCCGCTGATTAGGCGGGAATTGAACTGAAATACTACAAAAGTGGTTTTTTTTCCACGAACAACTAACAATGAACCATTTACTTAGTTTGAAATCTCTAAATATCGTTTGCAATCTTTAATCGTATTAAACGCAAATACCGTTTATTACACTTTTCTATGCAATCTCTGAATACAGCAATATAAAAAAAGTATCTACTTTGGATAAATAAATAAATAAAATTAACAAATATATGATTACGCCTTTTACCCAATATGGGTGTGGCACTCTGCTTACGCAGATCTCGGTAAGTGATATATTTTTGCGTATGCAGTGCGGTTACCAGCCGTTAAATCATAGCCCCCAAACTTGTTATTGGAAAGGGAATCACAGGGGTAAATTTAAATTAGCAATTTTGGAAAATTCAATTTTTCCGGAATACCTCATTCAAGCTTAAAAATTATTTATGTCTTTTCATTACAGGACGAGAAAAAATTACAGGCAATGTCAAGAAATAATTGTCCTGCAATAAGTTTTCAACATTCAATATCTTGAAAAGGGATATCGAACAGACATGTTAAAGACAGCCAACTGATTGTCAATTGTTTTTACCAAATGTCATCAGAAACCTTAATATGTTTGATGAAATGAAAGGTCTTTAAGCGAAAGCGAAACATTATTACTCATGCTGAGTTTAGAAACAAAACAAATTCTAGTCGAACCATAATTTTGTTCAAGTATTTTTCAGGGTCGAAGAGTCAAGAGGCAAACATGTGACTTGTATATTGAAAGATAATTTTAATGATATTTCTAAATTTTCAAGTAAATAACTTTTGTATACGTAGAATAAGGAAGTACAGCAATTATGAATAAAATGAATACATGTTTTAATTTCCACACTGAATTCACGACGTGTAAGTGAATAAATAGAAGAATGTGTATGCAATTACCCACGAATAAGAAAAGTTATGGCTGGTTTATACTGAATTTAATTTACAAATTTAATTTTAAAAATATAGAATACATAGAAATACCTTTATTGGTTTATGCTGATTTACAAATTTTAGGATTTATATCCGAATTTTCAAATCCAACAAATCAACTTGATTGAGAAAAACATAACTGTGACAACAGTAAAATGTGTCAAGATTGTCAGTCTAACTGACTTACTTGTGATCATCATTAAATATTGTTCTAATATGAATGCGGAGACTGTTAAATATTATATTAATTTAATATCTTTGATTGAAGAACATCACATATAACAAGTTAAGGCTATTTTTATGTTTGCTATAAATTGATGCTTCTTTCAGGAAATAAAATTATATTAGGTCATTTATCCATTTTGAACTTGATACTGTTTACTGCAGATTACGGAATATTATACTCGTATAGTTTTCGGAGACGGTGTAATACAGACAAAATATGTCCTCGGTAGGATGATTTTTAATTGTGTTTGGCTTTCTTTGAGGAATATGCAATGTTTGCCTAAAGTTTGATAGCTTACAGATTGTCAATTGTTATTTGGTATCAAATAAAATGTTATTAACAAAATAAGAAAATTATTACGTCCAATTAGAGTTTCAAATTATCAATTTTCAAAAAGTATTCCTTGGACCAAAGGAGTTATTAGAGGAGTTGCGGAGCATAGAAGACAATACTAGAACTTATTTGATTATTATGGGTCATTTATAGAGATGTCTATAGTTTTTAACAAAATTCATAGCCTTTTCATATGAAGAAATATAGAGTCAAATCATCTTTTCATAAACAGAAATATAATAAAAAGCACTAAAAGTTTAGGGTCTGAGACCACAATAAAAATCCTGGTACTTTATACATTCAACTTCTATATATGAATTTAAAAAAATAAATTTAAATTACTATGGATGAAATAATAGTCAAATACATTTCTTAATTTATCACAATATATTTTCCACATTCCAACCTAACTTTCTTACATGGAAAGTAAAAATTTTTCTTATCACTTTACAAGAGATTAAAATACCGTATGATTTTTGTTCAAAAGTTATTGGGTGCTATACAAAATACGAGTAAACACGTACAATCAACAGGTTTTCGTAAAATTTTCTTGAGCGCAGGTCGCTTTAGATTGCTGTGCACACGGTTCTTTTTACACGTTATTAAATTTCATATAATCGTCGGTTTTTACAATGCGATGACGTATTTTCACTTTACATTTGTACATCGATTTTAAGCACTTTTTCACTTAGAGTCTCAGCACTATTTATTAGGTTTTTTTTCTGTACAGCGAATAACACCGAATTACTTTTTATGTATAGTTGCATGCTCAAATTATGAATTATTTCGCTATCTATGCAGTGTTTTTGCACTCTTTGATCAATACACATAATTTTTATTTAATAGATATCGTATTAAACTTTCCATTTATTGAAAAGGTTCAACATAATTGCCTAATGAAATTAATTATTTATTGCAATTCTACAAAGGAGTCTGTTTTACTGAATGCCATTTCGCAGAACAATAATAGTTTGACGACTTTAAACTTAAAACATAACAAAAGATTATTTGCAAGTGCACACAAAGTAATTTAAAAATAAAACAAGCGATTAGCGTATGTAAATGTATATAAAGTATGTGAACTCACCTGTGCGTTTTCTGTAGTAGCCTGTTCCTGAACCCATTGTACACGGCTCCACTGGGATCCGGCCCACCGCCTAGCTTGACGCGCGCGTGCGACGGAACCAGGCGTCGGCCGACGACGCCGGCGTCCATCTGCAGGTCGACGACGAGCAGCAGGGTGAAGAGCACGGTGGCGGCGGACACCGCGAGCAGCAGGCGCTCCTTGAGCTTGAGGCCGGCGAGGCCCAGGCGCATGACGGCGGCTGACGGACACAGAGTGGCCGCCGTGGCGCGGCAGCAGCGAGCTGGCGGTGCCGCGGGTGCCGCGCCAGGGGCTGAGTCAGCATTCGGCGGAGGCGGCGAGTGCTTCAGTTTGCCGCGGGGGCCCCCCGCGTGTTGTGAGCTCGAGCATAAGCGATCCAGCGTACTACTACGCACCGAGTCACTGAAACAATCCAAACAAACATTTATTTAAACATTTACTTACATTATTACTGTCGAACATTAAAAACTCGAACAAAATTGGTTGGCAAGAGTAAAAAATCTGATGTTCCAACACATAACCTCCTGCTTAAACAATTTTTAAAAGATGCAAAATAGAAAAAAAGTATCATATAAAATTGTATCTAACATTACTTCACATCTTTTTATAATAACAAATTTATTCTAACTCCATTATTTTTGAGATATTGTCAAAATACCTTATTGACCTTTAAGTAAACTACCACTTCCGGTTGAAGATCAGTCACCAAAATCTAGTTTTCAAATTGAACATGCAAGGTTTAAATATTAAGCATGAAAATAATTTTGTAAATTGAATCTGATGTGATCAGTAAATAAATTTCCAAAAAATAATTTGAAAATGGTGGAAAATATTGAAAAAGTTTCAAATAAAACTTGTAACTAATACTATTCTACATCTTTTTGTTTATGACAAAATTATCTCTAACTCAATTATTTACTGAAATATACCCAAAAAACCACACAGGTCTTCAAATAAACTACCACTTCCGGTTTACAGATTGCTATCAAAATCTAATCAGCTCTTAAACTCAATATTAAAATTGTAAATATGATATTTTAAAATGATATCTTCATTAGATTTTGTGTTATCGTGGACGAAAAAATCATCACGCACACACACACACACAGACGTCAACTTGATAATAGTGAAATCATAATCTAGGGACCCCGAAACATGCTTATCCGTTGAAAACTCACTACATTTATGTGCGAGAGGTAAAAATACGTATAAATTGTACTTAAGTCGAACTTGTATAACTCGAATTACTCGAACACAAAACGGCGCAAACATATTCGATAAGTCGAATTTTTTAGGGAATCTCGCACTTTAAACGCTTAAAACAAGACTACACAAAAATTCAGTCAAGCTATATTCAAACACTGGATACTTTTAAATAATTGTTAGGGAACTGGCACTATTAATGATTATATGAAGATTGATTTTGAATTATTTAAACCGTAGTTTCTCACTGTTGAGAATATTATCGAGTTCTATAGTTCCGAAATCATTCACAAATTACTGAAAGTTTTACGCCAAAATGAAATGAATGTGCATGTTACATGAGTACTCCTACGTACACATCTACACAAAGATAAATATGAATGTATGTTTAAATGAAATGTATTGTTATGTTACGCTTATCTTACAAATATGTAGTTTTTTTTTTACCTAAATAAATACTGTATGTTCAAATTTTTTTAATTTCTTCATGTTTTGATAACACTAACATTTTTGTGGCAAATCATGGTTCGCGTTATCGAAGTTCGACTGCATTTTTTAAAAATTGGTTTTATTCAATCATTGGCAGTTGTGGCACTGTAGATAAAACATGATTTGCATTTTACTATAAGCTGTAGGTTCCTTCGACCTTATTGAATGCAGAATGCTTGTACAATGGACATACACCTCTTAGACGAGAGCATTACAAACAAATCACCACCATGTTAAAGTGGTCAATTTTGATATGAGTTATGCTTTGTTCAAAATATTTTCAGTTTTTATCAAATGTTTTGAGTTAGTTTACTTCAAATTAATGTTTTAAAATTTACTATTATTAAGATGAACATAAGTTTAACTCCTTTCAGACCACTTGCGTTGACATCGGCGCAGTTGAATTTAAAATCGTTTGATGATGTGCTGGCAATATGTGTCTGTATGAACTTCTACTAGAAATTGTTGCTTGCTGTGTAACACAATTAATATTGACAAATATGATCTTGAAGACAATAATTTATTAATAAATTAATAAAAAATAAATTAATTTAGTGAAAAATGGCAAAAACTCCGAAATTATTGAATTTAGACATAGGATACCCTTAATAAAAAATGAAGGTAATACAAAATGGTATACAGCAGAATAATAAAATATAGGCTGTTCCATTTGAAAATGACGAGTTATAGTCATTTGAAGTGGAGTAAATTTGATCCGCTTTATTGAACATCCTGTATAATTACAATTAAAACAAAATATGTCAGAACATAGAGTATAGCTACAGTTGTGCAGAAAAATAAATTCTTAAATTTTACTATTAAAATAACTTCAGTACGCCTTCGCAAAGCAATGCATGTATTCGGCCTTTTTTTAGAGAAAAAACGGAAAAACTTGACAACGCCGCGGAAAACTAAAACAAAATGCATATGTCTGTATAGGTGAATGAAATACAATTCAAAATATATAAAAATATATAGGGTGTTCCATTTAAAAAAAGACAAACAATTCTCGCCAAGCCGTTACGTAACACCCTGTATATGTGAAAATAATTTTACGTTATGCTCCTTTAGTAGTCAAATAAATTTTGTTAATAAATTTATGCCGTATGTCTATCGACAAGGGAGATATCGAAGACGGGCATTTCGATGACTCATCCTGTATAGTGTTCTCCCCCTACCTGTTTCCTTAGAAAAAATTATTATATTTTTATTAATATTAATGGTCAGTTATAAATAAACATGAAATCCCTACAGTGCCCCATGGAAAAAATTCTAGACACGCCGCTGCCTAAACGTAATATGAAGTAATTGCATAGTTGCATTTAAATTTAATCTCAAAACATTTCACTTTTTCAAAATTGTACTATCAAATATAATTGCTGATGCCAGCAACATAAAATCGTATATCCTAAAAATTAAGACAAAATAAACTTTAGACTATACTCGTAAAGTATGCACCTACTTTATTTTCATATTTTGATTTATATGCAACTGTATAGGAATTTATTTGAATTAAAAAAAAAGTAAAAATCTGTTTAATTTTGTTTTTGTCTCTTATCAACTGAGCTTTGATTGCTTTCGTTTATTTTGTCTAGTAAGATTCAGTCATTGATAGTTTTAAGAATTTACCTTACTTATAAATTGGGTACCAGACTTCAAAAAATGGACATGGGACAGATGCAAATTTTGGAATCACGTATCGATAGATTGAGATCAGATCAAAATACAAATGATGTTATTCATGTATTGCATCTATGGTGTATAATGCTGATTTTAGCATTAAAAAATCTGATGTGACCATCACATAACCTCCCGCCCAATACAACTCTTAAACGGTATAAAATAGTATTTAATGATACAGAAATATACCTTCTTATTTGTTTATTTTCTATTTATATTTGAGAAATTTAATTTTCTTTCGTAAATTTGTTTAATTTTTTCAGATATATTTCACTAAGAAAACAGCTTCTCATCACATTCCGTAAAAAATTGAAAATTTTTAATTGTTTCCATGGTGTATATGGAATGCAAGATTTATAAAAATTTTATTTCTTTATATTTGATTACCACCAAAATTAATGGAAAATTAATAAAATTAGTGTAATCAAAATAGATTTAAAATTAAATATTCTACAACTTTAAAAAAAAAACATAAATTGTTGAAAAATAAAATTTAACCGTGTTTTTTCACGAAAAACTGTTAAGGTCTTCAAGTAAACTGCTACTTCCGGTTGGCCAACTTTATCCAAAATCTAATCAGCTCTTCATATAAATATAGGAAACAAAAATACACAAAATTGTATTTTTTGGTATTATAGTATTTGAGTTATGCGAGACGAAAAAATTGCCACCGACTGCCACACACACATACACACATACATACAGATATCATCGTGAAAATAGTAAAATTGTATTGTAGGGACCCTAAAACGTGCTTATTCATTGAAAACTCACTACCCAATTCTTTTGACCAAAAACAATACCTCCCTTACCTATAGGTAGGCGCGAGGTAAAAAGACTGAAAATAACTTTGTAACGATAACAAATAATTATACATTTCTAAAACGTTTAAATTAATTAAGTAAATAAAATATAATGTTAGTAATTTTTAGTATTTATTGTTTCTTGTGTAATATTCATATTTGTAATGATTGGATGGAAGAGCAGCCTTAGGATAAACCCTGAGTTTGACGTTTGACGATAAAGTTTACTATTATTATTATTAATAATAAACACGACACACAAGGTATAAGAGAAAGAGGAAGGTCAGCGAAGATGTAGAAAGAGTGTTGGACGTTACCATCGTCAGAAAGTAAGAATTATACAATTAAATAAATGTTTGTTGTATAAAAAAGAATCAAGTGACTCAAGTAATTTGTAGCTTATATTGCTCAGGGATAACAAAATTTGGGAAAAACTGTATAAGGCTTATCGTTTTAATATTTCTTAAGAATAAGAATAAATAATTTAAAGCAAACTAATGTGCGTTTTGATGGCATACTATAAGTAACACTTAAGCACAATTTATTATTTCCGATGTTTTATCAGCACAAAACAGGCATTCGCTCATTCGCAGTGTAAGCATATATACATACATTTATTACAACATTTCATTAACGTAATATTACAAATTGTTCGCAACATGCAATGTTGTATTTTTAATGAAATTATCGATTTACTTTACTTTACATTTGTGCATGGTTATCTCGTAAACCTTGAATTTTTATAAGAATCGGGACAAACATATTGTTAATCGACACGTTTTATTCCATTCAATATATATTATGAATTTAATAGAAAAAAACTTGTTACACATTTTCTGTTAATACTTATAAAAAGAGTTTATTTTATAATTATTATGTAGCATTGTGAAACCTTACCGGAGTAGAGATTACAGGACTTATAATAAAACATTCACGTTTTTCTGATAAAATTTGTTTATTTTTTTCAATTGTACAATATTTAATATGGGAACGTGAGTTACTATAGAGTAATGAAAATTTATACTATTATTATAAACCGTGATTATTTTAAAAAACTTTTTTATTAATCGAACAATAATATCTGCTATTTATAATTCATTCTCTTGTAATTGAAAGAAATCATTAATAGAAAATGAAAATAATTCAAAATAATTATGCTATTTTAACAGGCTATTTATACAATGAATGTTTAATAATTACATTTAACACATGTTTGATATGTGGAATAAATATTACAGTTATTTGTTTATAATCAACAACTATGATTATTGAAATATATACCTGAACATAATTATATTTCAGTTTTTCTCAAAATTGAAAGACAATACAAGAAAATAGTAAATAATGTTTTTTTCTAAATATTAGTATTAACATCCATCATTTGAGACATTTTACGCAGCGTATTCTATATTTGAAATAAATCAATTTATTGTTTTGTGCAATCGATTATGGAATTCAATATCAGCTCATTTCTTTGCATTGTCATGTAATTTATAATAATAATCGTTAAGTTTCGTTACTCTGCCATATATTTACACAAACTTCATTGATTTAAATTGTCAAAACGGAAACAAAGTCTTCAAAAGAAGTATTTCTGCAAAATCTAGTGTTGTTCAAGAGTTTTAGAACTGATTGGGTTATTTTAGCCCTGAATGGAGTTTGAAAAAATTATTATAATTGTTGTTTATTTTTCGCTAATTTGTTTATATATTTGTTATTTTAATTTTATAACTTTCTTGTTATTAATTTCACATATACTAAATCTGTAAAATTCTCTCAAATTCGTAACCATATGGCTATGAAGAATCCTATGTTTTACTTTACAATAAACTCATGGTATCTCCATCAAGTAGCGATGTTTGAAATATGCAATTTTCTGGAGCAACGATGCAATATATAATTTTGCGTGATACTGGGGAAAACTTTCACAAAAACGCAAAAAGAGGCCAAAGTTATGGCGAGAGCGAGACAACTCCCTTAGAACCCTTACCCACCAGACCTGATACATGCATTTTTTTTTTCATATTTTCGAAATTAAAATCAGTTGTGAAAAAACGCCGTTTTCAGACTATAACTTCGAAGCAAATGCGTCACAGGCCATATCAAACCATTGAAATAATAAAATGTATGGAAGGAGTATAGACAAAGATAGACTGTAACCAGCACAGCGTGAGAGAGATAGAGAGATGAAAGTGACGTGATGGGTGGTAAGATGACAAGAACTTGGTTTGACATTTGACATGTTAGTAGAATACTGTTTTAATAGACTTTTATGCGAGCTTTTGTCCCTCATTTATAATTTTGTCAATTATTTATGTCATATTTAAATATATCAAATATGGTAAAATCCTGTTGTGCATATAATTGTAAAAAAAAAAACGCTATAAAAGACAGTATTTCATTTGACAGGTAAATATGTCATTTTAGGTTAGAACTCTGTATATACGTATACATATTTATTACAGTTTTTCGAAAAATGTGTTTTTAAGCAAGAAATTGATAATAACTATAAAACGAGAAAATTTTCAACCTAATGAAACTACATGAATTTGAAGCAAACATTTTCTTGATTTTTACATACAGCAGTTTAATGCCAATATAAGAGAGATATAGTCATATCTAAAATTTCGCAGTGGGAGAAGAACAGCACATTCGTACTACGTGCTGGGTGGCATGTTGGTTACAGATTTCTGTATTAAAAGCATAGCCAACGCTCCATCCATATATATTATTAAATCCTCGATTAAATCTATGTTTCAAACGAAGCTATCCAAAACTGTTTTGCGAAATGGAAACACCACTGGAAAAAGTGTGTGAATAGAAGAGGGAAGTACTTTAAAGGAAACAAGGACCAATAATCTATCAAATTAATAAAAAATTAAAAATATATTTTCTGAACAGATCTCGTATATGTGTGCTGTGATTTTTATTGACTGCGGGAAACGGACCGAGGATCTTATTAATCAAATTAAATTTTATCCTCAATAACAATGGGCGCATAAACCATAAACGAAATATGACAAATTTATATCAAAATCGTGTAACACTTATAGAATAATTAGTAGTAAAGCATTTTTTTTCTTTTAAATATTTTGCAGTAAAGCGATATAACGAATTGAACATATTTTGACGTCACAGGTACTTGCATTGTGCTATTGCAAATCGCGCGCCTGCCGCAGCGCCCAACGCCTATTGTGGGCTAAAATAGAACTACGAAATGTCATTTCATATTTTTGTTTGTTGGTATTAAAGATTATATTTGTTGGGCTTTTATTACTTGTTTCATAATTTTACTATTTTATTGTGCTGTGTTGAAAATCTATTGATTAAAATTGTGTGTTGAGGTTAGGTTACATCACTACTAGCGCCACTGTCCTCAAACTTTTGTTGTTATTTACTCGAATATCAAGTAAAATACTCTTAAAGTTGTCAAAGGAATTTTGTCCTAGTTTATATTAAGTTTAATTGTTGTAAATTAAGACTTATAATATGAAAATATTATTTTTATATTAAAAAATATATAATATCTACTATCATGGAAAATCGTTGTGTTAGTGCCACTGGACCTGTGACGTCACACAAACTTTACACAAATTTTGAAAAATCATATCTCGGGTAATATGTATATGAAATTTTCACATCGGGTTTTCACTGATCGTCATATATTCTAATAAAGTTTCATAAAAAAAAATTTTAAAAATTGGTTTATGGGCCCATTGTCCTGTGATCATATTCACAATTTACACTTCTGGGAACTGCGTTTTTACAGTTGGTAACTACGCGCTATGGGGGATACCGACGTTTTCTGTTTCATTTTTTTTTTTCATTCCTTTGGGTCACTAGTAAGGTAAATATGAAATTTTAAATGGAATAAAATTATTATTTAGTGAGATATGATTTTTTTTAAAACGTTTAATCAAATTTTAAAAAATTAGACTGAGGAGTCACAACGCCTACAACTTCAGGATAAACAAGTCTGTGCTCATGGTTATCATGTTGTCAATGTCAACCTGTCAGTGTTTATAGCTTTTATCTACGATAGTGTGTAAAATTGATGTTTAGTTGTTAGTTTCAAGTTTGTAAAATAGTTATTTAGTAGCAAGATTTTATTAGTCACGGGTTGCCCACCAACGAGTGATTAAAATTTTTAAATGCGCTAAATTTGTTATCATGGCAAACTTCTCATTTAATATTGTGGATCCTAATACATAAATAGAAATATTTTATTAATATTTATTGGGTTTTTCATTATATCGTAAATAAAATATTGTACGATACACATACGTAAAGCGTCTCTAGTCACTCAGGGGTCTTAAAACAATCGCTGCGCTCGAGTTTTAATTGACCCGTTCGTGACAAAAGACTAGCTTTACGTACTTGTATCGTTAATAACTATTGTCTAAAAATTATCAAATATTTGAAGAAAAATGGCTATAACAACACATACCTGGAATAAGAGTATTAAAATGTTTAAAAATAGGAGAGTTTATAACTGCGTAAGTATTTAATATTTCTAACATAAAATTATGAATAAAAAACTTGTTTTTGAGCATGTTTTATTGTATTTTTCATTATATTGTGATACTATACAAAAAACCGATTAAATTGGATAAATTCAATTATACTGGAATACCCCATTATACCGTGTGTCCCACGTAAAGGTTGGCATAGGCAAATAACATGTAAAATCAGTTTTTTGAAAATAAAAAGTGTCCGGCAAAAAATTATGCATCCAAATTTTATATCACAATACTGCCAATATCCCTACATCTTATTTAATACAGATTACTTTATTTTGATACCACAATTTAATGAAATTAATAATAATAATTCCTAATTTTCGCCTACTCTTTTTATTGCTACTGACGTATAGTGTTTGCAATTTGTTAAATAAAATAAATAAATATATCATCACGCCTTTTACCCATTACGGGTGTGGCACTCTGCTTACGCAGATCTCGGTAAGTGATATATTATCGTATGAAGTGCGGTTACCAGCCGTCAAATCATAGCCCCCAAGGATATTAGTGGAGGGGGAACCACAGGGGTAAATTTAAATTTGTAACTGTCGGCAGTGGGATTCGAACTGAGGATCCCACGATCCACAGTCCGACACGTTACCACGGAGCTATTTACCCCATTTAAAATATTTTAATCTGTCACTGTCATCAAGAATACATTATATGTCGAGAACCGTGTGAATATTATTAGAATGTATTATGGGGGCGCAGTGCAAGACAAATATCTGAATACACCACATGAATGAACGCTGAATAATTTCCATCGCCAGTAATTGACAGTGACAGATTAAAATATTTAAAACAAATTGCATGCACTATACGTCAGTAGCAATAAAAAGAGTAGGCGAAAATTAGGAATTATTATTATTAATTTCAATAAATTGCGGTATCAAAATAAAGTAATCTGTATTAAATAAGATGTAGGGATATTGGCAGTTTTGTGATATAAAATTTGGATGCATAATGTTTTGAGGGACACTTTTTATTTACAAAAAACTGATTTACATGTAAACTGCGTATGCCAACATTTACGTGGGACACACGGTATAAAATAGCATAATAACTAAATATATTATTTAAAAAAATGGATGCATAATAATGAGAATACGTTAATTTCTTTCGTCATGTTGAGTTCATATAAAAATATTTGCTGATAAGAGAGAAATATGGAACAATTACACAAGTATTCTAATATCTGACACTTTCTTGATTATGAAATAACTTTATGAAATGCGAAGTTTTAGTTTTTTGCTGGGTAATCTTTTTGAATTATCTTTGACATTGTAAAGTAGAATATAATTATTGTAATCACACTGTGTGCACTGGAATATTATAATTAATTCTATATCACATATGATATTAACATTAAAAAGGTATAATTCATATAAATTGTTTTAGATAAGTTCTCCTGACTTGCAAAATCTATTTTATATTAAGATAATTTCAAACATTCTACAACAAACTGCAACATTAATAATATCCGGTTGATGTAAATAAGAGATTAACAAAATAAAATATTCATTAAAAACTCAGCAACAAACAAGTTTGAATAATTATACATGCATACTAAAGGCCTATTCTAAGTAGAAGTTTTTTTTCAAAATATTATTCAGTTTTCAATTAAGTGAAGTAGTATCTTATTGTCAAATAATTCAAACATTTTAGATCTACTAAATACAAAACGATATATTCGCTGGTTTCCATGGAGATTTCAATAACTATTCAAATAAGAGCTAATACTTCTAGTCCGTGAGCCAGCTTTAAAAACTGCGACCCGTTTGACCCAAAGTTTCAGTATGTTCTATGGAATTTACCCGTTTAGGTACATTGAAAATCGCACGTCTGCCATTTACATCCGGGTAGTATTAAAAATGGCTTCCATTAAAAAAGGATGGTAAATGATGGAATTTTGAATAATGGGACCAAATTTTCTTTTTAATCCCGAAATACTAGACGAAAATACAATTCGAAAGACACCAGTCTGCAAATCGTACGTGGTTGAGTTGTCTCAGCCGACAAATTTCAAAATTTAAAATTTATTGCTCGAAATTTGACTCAAATGACCAAAATGTTCTTTTTATCCCATGATACTAGACGAAAATACAAATCAAAAGACACTAGTCTGCTACTCGTACGTGGTCGGGTTGCCTCGGCAGACGAATTTCAAAATTAAAAATTTGCTTTCCGAAATTTGAGGCCACAAATTTTAAATTTTGAATACACCTTTGTTCTTTTAAGCATTTCGTAATTGCAAAATACTGGAATAATAGTGTGATTCTCTTCTCAAGGTGAATTCACTGGATATAAAAACGGCTTTTGCTAGGTGCTACTTTATTTATTGAATTTGCTTAAAAATTTAAAAAATCGATACGCTTGAAAACGGAAATAAACTTTTTCGAGTGGCAATTGTCTAAAACGGATTTTCTAAAACACAGTTTGAAACCGGGGTTCTATCGAATTTGATCCAA
This sequence comes from Poecilus cupreus, assembly GCA_963942605.1. Taxonomy (NCBI): domain Eukaryota; kingdom Metazoa; phylum Arthropoda; class Insecta; order Coleoptera; family Carabidae; genus Poecilus; species Poecilus cupreus. Next base: position 25,173,127 of record OZ012718.1, read on the forward strand.
GATTCATTAAAATTGATTTATAGAAACCACAACCGGAGATAGAATTTTTCAAATGTCGCTGGGAGCCAAACGAGTTATCTGATATTACGTTGTAACAGGGTTTGAATCGGATTTTATGTTTAATGTGAAAAAAAGTATTAAGCATTAAAATCCTATAACAATGAAAAAGGTAAATTAGTATGAATAACAAATGGAACACAGATATAATAATAATGTTCTGAATCTATATTAAATGGAGGTTCATACATATGACGTCACACGTTACATTATATGTTTATTAAGAATCTTCGATATATTTTTACTGTGGTTTATAGGTCTAGGCTCTAGGCATATAAGTGGGGGAGCCAATAAAACCCTGTTATGTACGTGTTACACACTATATATTATGCATCACAAATTAGTTTTCTTAGTTTAGAATGAAAATTATGTTTGACACATGACGTTGACATAAAAAAATTGATTATTTCGAAGTGTACTTCTTTTCTGTAAAGTAACTTAGTTCCCTACTTAGTTGTAAAATATCCGATTCAGTGGACTACTTAAAATATACTAAAGTAGATAGTTTGTTTACTTGTTACTCACTTGTAAACACTACTTACCCAAGCCCTCTATTGCCTTTGAAAATGAATCTTTACAAGTTACTAATTGATAGTTGCATAAATTTTACAAGTTAGTAAACAAGGTAAACAATGCACGTTGCCACAGTAATGTTTGCAAGGCTTAAGCGAAATCATTTAAAATAATTTTTGACAGAACAGTTGTGTAACTGACAGGACTTGGTTATAATTTTAATTTCATTTACAAATGAGTAACAAGTAAAATGTTGTATAATACACGCAAGGTAACTGTTTTTACTGCTTCAAGGAGGAGACACGCTCGCCAGTCATTTCCTCTTCCTCCATTCAGCAGTAAAAAGTGTTTTACCTTTCTTGTAATGTAAATAACTATTACCGATCAGTGCATAACGTGTCTTAAACTTAATCAAGAGAATATACTCATAAAAAGAAGTTTATAAAAAATTTATATAAAGTAAATAATGTATTATATCAAGTAAGACTCTTTTTCACAAATATCCCTTCAGGAAAATATATCAACCAGCAGGCATATTGGTCGCGCTAAAGTACATTTGCGACATATCGGTAAAAAAGTGTCCCGTCTTGAACTAAATAATTGTACATACATTGTCAGAATACATATTCCTAGCCCAGGTGCTCACCAGTTATATATTACGTTACGCCAGTAGCTCCTGTAAAATCTTCATGCCTTTCACGTGCAGCATTTCAATCATTCCCGCGGCACCGTGGCGCATCTAGCGGCAGCAGTGAGAACTAACTGTCGTATGCACGTTACCCATCCAAGCACGCTGTCACTGTCATGATCAAAACAACACAGAAGTGCACACCGGTAAATTAAACACGTGATATATTATAACTTGTGCAATAAAACTTCTGCAAGGTTTTAAAAATTAGCTACGTGTGTTTTACTTCTCTATTTGACGATGAGGGCCGCGGGTGCAGAGAACGGATGGTATGTACTCTGTATGTCTAACCTATAAAACGTTATGTGTCATTCTGACGAGATGTGTTTTGAAATGTTTTGTCATAACATTTGAATGTTGTTGCTATGAGTTGAAGTTATTTTCAGAGTAACTATGGACATTTTTGCAAACGGCGTTAGTGTTAATTTTAATGTTTAATCAGTAGTTTCAAATGTGGTTTCAAACTCATGAAATGGTACGAATATTACGCTATACTTAAATTAGCATTTGGGAGTGCTACATTTGTGGAGAGCAATAATAAATTGCTTTTATGTTAGAGTGCGTCCAAAGGGAATACTAGCTGAAAAATATGTGAACTATCCATGATCAAAACAGTTCAATATCTGTTGTATAAAATCTCCGTTCACATAATTAGACGATTTTCCGCTAAGAATCGAAATTTAGTAAAATCTAAGAAAGAAATTTAATTAAATATCAGCATGTTTTAGTTTATGCCAAATGCAAAATTAATAAGTCTAATTTTATTTAAATAATGTTCTTGATCTCAAGAACTAAACAGCTAAAATTTAGGAGTAATTACACAAAAGTTTCCGCATTTTAACGAATTGTAGAGACAGATATGTTTTATATGTTGACCCATCAAGTGTGTCTTAAAATTGAACCTATGTTTTGTATAATGTGAAACATAGTTAAATCTTTGACTATTTACATTATTTCTATTTCATATGAATATAAAAGCTATAATAGTATAATTGTCAAATATTTACATAGATTCAAAAAAATATTTTCTATAACACTGTTTTGCAATAGTATATTCTACAACAAGTAATGGAATGGCACATATTCCACGCGAGCAAAAAATTTGTAGCCCGAGCCAACGGCGAGGGCTACGGTTTGCGAGCGTGGGATAGGCCATTCCGTTACATGTTGTAGAATATACTTTCTATAAAAAGGTTTTGGAAATTATACAAAAATACAAATATAAAACTGTTGAAAACTTCAAACTCCAATAAATCAAATTAAAACAAACAGGCGTAACCATAGTAACTGAATCAAGATACTTCATATATCGCGCTAATAAGCGGTTCTGATTCGTCGAAAATATTCCATAGTATGCCCAGTTTTCAAAACAGTGTTATAGAAACCACATTCTACAACTAAAAACTGTATTGGAACAACTATCATTCCATACGCCGCGTATGGAATAATTTCGACTTCGACGAATCAGAGACGCATATTAGCGCGATAAAATATAAAGTATCTTGATTCAGTTACTATGGTTACGTGTGTTTGCTTTAATTTGATTTATTTGAGTTTGACGTTTTCAACAGTTTTATATTTGAATTTTTGTATGACTTCCAAAATCTTGTTATACTCAAAATGATTTTGGAGAAGACGCACGTCATCAATAATATTACTAGATAATGACGCCGCTATGCAACAACGTGTATATGGGATACTAATTTTTGCTGAAATGAAAATGCAATGCATGTTGCACCACACGTGTCGCCATTTTTAGACGTGATTTGTTGCAATAAACACATTGGCTGCTACCACGAGCACTGTTTTTGGGTGTTTTAAGAGCAGTGTTTTAGGCTCGGTTTTAGCGCTATACAATCTAGGTACTAAAATTATTTTATTAAAAAATGCTTTAAATAGAAGTAACAGAGAAATATATTATCTACCACTTTTATTTGAAGTATTTTTATAAAATAATTTTAGAACATTATACAGCGCTAAAACCGAGCTTAAAACACTGCTCTTAAAACACCCAAAAACAGAGCTCATGGTACCAGTCAATATATTTATACATACATATTATAAATCTCTGGATCACGAGGAGCACAAATTTTAACACAATAAAGTCTTATAGTAAAGTGACAGTTCGATATGAATTTTGTATGTAAACGTGATCATTTACCAATAGCAACAACATAGCGAACAAAAAATAAACTAGAATAATATTTAATAATTTAAAATTTCATTAAAGGAATTAAATTTACTATAAAATCACTGTAAATTGCTTTAATATATACTTTTCTTAATGCTAGTATTTTTACGTCGCTTTCTTAAAACATTAGCATACCTCAATAAACTTTACAAGTTATTTTTCACTTTATAAAGTTTTTTTTTCAGTTTGATGACGTGCGTCTTCTCCAAAATCATTTTGAGTATATAGAAAGTATAGTCTACACGTCTACAGCATGTAACGGAATGGCATATCCCACACTCGCAAACCGTAGCCCTCGCATTCGGCTCGGAATATAAATACACACACATATATTTTTCCTAAATAAATCTAATTTTTCATTTTATCCTGGTCACCTGGTTTATAATTTACAAATTATAGAATTTAAACTTATTCCTGTGAAGTCTAAATAACCTATAAACAAATTCGAGGAAGTATGTAATATAATAGGCGTTGGGAATAATAATAAAGCAAACCAAATTCGGAGGCGCATGTAGTCGTATATTCACTTTCACATGTGCGAGTGAGCGATGTGTCCAAGTCACAATTTTTCACTTTGCAACAAACAGACAAAGCCAGGACTCACTAACTCTTGGGGTCCATTCAAACGCATCCAGCACTCGAACAAAGACAAATCGACATCATAAATTTGCACTAACAAATCACCTTGTTGCTCGAATCAATAACGAATTTTTTTCTGGCATCGCAGAGCTGACCCGATCTCTTTTCATTCATTCGAAAGTAGAGAGACAAGTGATAGGAAAATATAGATGGCGACCCATTTAACTGTCATTCATTCGAATATATCGACCAGGACTGCATTCAAATTGGTTTACTGGTTACAGTTGAGTGATTTGTTAAATGATGTCACCGTGTATTGTGTACACAGATGAATATAAATTCAGCAAAACTGAAACTTCAATTGTGTTTTGGAATAATTTTAACATACATGCATGTTGTAAACACTGTATTTCATCATGCCAAAGGATAAACATGAATCTCCAGAGTATGATTTTTAATTGGAAGTAAATTACCAAAATAGTAACATTTTGTGAAGCGATTTTCAAGCTTGACTTTGTTTTTTGTTTCAATGCTATTTAATTATAAAAATTGTAATATGTCCATGGAAAATTAAACAAAAACGAAAAAAAAAATGGATATTTCAGAAAACAGATTTAGCTTTATTTATTTGTGTTGCACATGGTGTGACGCATTTGAATAGTTGCGCAGTCCAATTCAACCAAAACGTTATTCAAACTTAAAAGTCGAGTTATCATGGTACTGGGAAGTTTGAGAAGCAATCTTTTTTCATGACCGGAGAGAAACTCGGTTTCTATGATACCAAAATCATGACAGAAACAGACAATTTCATATCTACGGCAGGTTTGTGCACTTTCTCTCCCGTCGTGAGGGAGAGTTCTCAAACAATGTGAAAAATGAACAAAATTAAACAATTCAAGGTAACTATTATAAATTATATTACAATTCAAATAATTGTGAAATACATAAAAACCATCATAAATATTGGGGTCGGGCAAAAATAATATATACACCGCAGGAGAGAAGTGCATTTATACACTTTTCCCTTAATGTATAATACACTATTATTTGTTTATCTAAGTGATATGTTCAAGGAATAACATTAAATTCGCAAATGTAGTAACACCACATCTCGTGTCAAAATTAGTGGCTCAACTTACCATTAGAAATACATGTGGAAATGGATGTTTAAGTTGGACGCATAGTATATTTAGTACAACATGAATTTTCCGCTCAGTCCTCTTAAGTTTTGTGAACCATAAATTTCGTAATGGCAAAATTGAGAGCTCATTTCTTTCCATATATTTCTGTTTATTAAATAAATAAAATTGAATGCATTTTTAAATTCTGAACAACTTTTGTATTTCCACTTTTGTTGTAAAGTGAATTGAAAATATTCACAGAAACATAAAAAAAATTTAAACCCTACATGCCATGCTTCAATTATATTGGGTTTTTATAGATAAGCACGTTTTGAAATCCCTAGAACATGATATCTCGATGAGGTCTATGTGTGATGATTTTTTCGTCCACGATAACTCAAAATCTATTAAAAATATCGTCTCATTTATATTTTGGTAGCAACGGGAAGTGGATGGCGTAAATTTTGTCAACTGTAATTACACCAAAGCTTTTTATTTTGCCGAATAAATTTCTGTTTGTTACGAAACCTTGTTACCTAGCAATTTGACAAGAAAACTGTTTTAATAAAATCACGACTCCGTTGGTGTCGTGATTTTATTTTTTAAACAGTTTTGCAGTCAAATTGCTGTCAGGTGACAAGGTTGAGTTGTCAAACTGATATTTATCCGAAGAAAATAAAATGCTGGAGTGTAATTCGGCGAGATAATTTAACGACATTATTTATGAAAAGGCTTATTTAAAAGTATAGTTGGTGAAAATACAATTATTATGTATCATATTTTTGACACATAATGCAAATGACATTAACGTAGTATTTTGATCTGGTTGCTAGGAAAAAGGCAAAAAGTTAACTTCCTATTTATCCGCTGTCAAAACGATAAAATTGTTTTTCTTTATGGCTTACTTTATATTGGAGTTAAATTATCATATTTAAAATTAATAGAATAGTGTTGGCTTTTTATTTCAACCATTTTTCGGTCTATTGTACCTGTAAAAGTTGCTTAAACGAGATTGTCTAAAAACAATTGGCGATAGTCCAAAATTAAGTTTTGACGTTTGAGAACAATAATTGTTTATGCTGTAACTTCAAAACTAAACGCAATAGGGTTTAATCAATATTTATCACTTTTTTGATCCTCATGCTCGAAATGCTTCACTTTCAATACTTAAGATGAATATTTTTTTTTTGCGAAATTGATATTGTTCCATAATTTGGAGACGTGACGCAAATTGATTTCATAAACAACAATCTATTCATTTTTCATTTCTGAAATGCTTCAATTATTAAATTTAGTACAATTTTAATTTATCATTTAGTTACTAATTTTTGGTACTTTAAGAGTTATAATACAATTATAAATAGTTGCAGTATTCAAATAAATACATATATTAATTTAGTATCATTTCATATTCAATTGATACCAGCCAAAAAAGTTAAAGGTTATCTGTCCTGTTGATAAACACAAAGTGAATGAAACATACCACAATTCCATGAGTTCAAATGTGCATATTATATAGTTAAAAATAGCATGTGCAATATTTTGCTAATTTTGCTTGTTTCACTTCAAAGTGATAATTTAATTCTAGCTATTTAACTATTTCATTAATTCAAATATTTTGAGATGAATTTAAATATAAATCTAAATCACTACACTACAAACTCACTATAAAATATATGGATATAAATAATGTGGTATGGCATAGGTCACTATATCATGCCAGTTACAATCAAACTATTATCAAATTAGTTGCTTGAGAAGAAAATTATTCTAAAATACAGTGTGTTTCTTACTCGAGATTCACAATTGATGTATCGAGTATTAGAACAGGAATGACTTCGTTTTAAGTTACACTAAAATTATCATATTACTGTGATGTTCATCGACAATAGTTTCTGTAACAGCTATCAAATTTATTGACTTATTTTCTGATCTATGAAACTGTTTATAGACGAAAGTAAGTATATTTGTATATATGATTACAACATCGATTTATCGCTAATTTTTTAAATTATTGCAGAAGTTACGCCTTCTACCAAATTGAGTGTTTCAAATCATTTTGAGCTTGCTCAATAGGCTACTTCACGTTATTTTTTATTTATCCCGAATATAATACTATACTTTCTCTTCTCCTGTAAATTCGGAAATCACTTTTGAAAATGATCGAAATTCGTTAAAAACACGTTGAAAAACGGTAACATAAAAATATACAATGACAACTGACTACATGTTATCAACTGTCAGGCAGCTATTGCTTTTTGATCCGCATAACAGCTTTAAAATAAACGTGAATTATGGATTTCTGGCTCTGTTGTGAATTATTCATCGACAAAAATGAAATAATGGGGATATATTTATACAGGAGTAGAAAAAATAAATTAATGCACTTAATTTATTTCACTTTTTTCTTATTTTACAAAAACATTTTGACATTCTCGAAGATAGGTAGTTGGTGGCGATTTTGATTTGATTTGGTTCATTCTCACAAGGCCAGGGCCGAGGCCAGGGCTCATTTTTCATTTCATTAGGTGTATGGTGGTAGTTTTGAATAGTTGTGTTTATTATTTATAAGAATCAAGACAATAAAAGTTTTTAAACCGCTTCAAAATTCAAATTACCCGAGCAGAATTCGAACGATTCGACTCGCCCGAATATGTCTATTCATAGTTAAGGCGGAATGGGGGCTAATACTTGAATCCCATTTGCTCACATAGACGCTCACATCTCCTACGTCATCAAACACAATACATCCCGTATTTATTAAAGGGAGTAATTTATAATTAAAAATGTGGAATTTTCCGCATCTTTTAACTCTTATCTTTCATATTTTTAATAAACTTTTATTATTTTTTTATAATGGTAGAATAGTCTATTGATAGTGCAGCATAGAAAGGAGGGAGGGGGGGGGGGGTGAGTTTGCTCAGAACCACTCAGCTCACTTTTCAAAAAGAAAAACGATTTACCGAATTTATCTGATGTGATCCGAGACATGCGCTGAGATTTTGTTTAAAAAGAATACAGCTATAAAGTTCTGATCAAACCTTAATGTTATTTTTTATGTTAAGTTTGTAAATAGCAATTTCATTTCCGCAGATAGCATTTGTTTTCATTGATTAAATAGTAACTATCCATAAATAATACATTTTAAATCCTGGCGGTCCATGACACCGTATTTCACTGCATGATTGATGAATTTTATGACAATAGTTTGCATTTGTTGTGAAAACAAATAGGAATAATTTATACAGAGCAGTTTATCACAGCAGTGCAAATACTATACCTGGCCATTTTATGAGCTGGACGTTATTTATGTTATTAAAAATAGCATAAATTTGTCAATAAAAATATAAATAGGTTTTATGGATCACTATAAATATAACTTATTCGATACACTGTTAAACGCTGTTAATGTTCTGTGAACCACGTGCCGGGAATATGCTAACGTTATTATATTTTTATCGGTATTTTTTAAATGTACCTACACTATTATTTACAATAAATTCTGGTTTCTCTGACAGACATATAAAATAATTAAATGTTTTATTTATACTTTATACTCATAGATAGAATCGATTTGTTATATGAAAAGAAATACAAGATATATATTTTATTGGATGACCTTTCTAGTAGGTATTTTATGTATAGAATTAGCTGTGATAAAATTTAGAAAATACTAATAATAATGTAGATAAAGAATAGGAGGATACAGTCAACTGTCCCTGAAGAAGACAAGCGATGTTGAAACGTCAGCCTTGTGGGAAAAAAAGACAGTTGACTGTATCCCTGTATTATTATTTATCTACATCATTCCTTCAGTTGAACAATTAGTTTTTCATTAACAGAATATTTGGAAACGTAGCAGAGACCGACCTGTAACAACAAGGAGACGTTCTACGCTGCAAGAATTAAAATTAAAAGGACAAACCTGGCACCATATTTAGGATATCGCCCAGAACAGAATCTAAGTTTAGCATGTCAGCTTCATTATTTTCGTAGAAGAAAAAATCCAACTGAACACGTATGACTTGTTTCTTGCGTATAAGTTTATTTTGATAATTATTATAGATGATAAACCTATTTAATTATTTCTTCTCGTAACTATAATTTTATTGTAAAATGTGTATTAATTATTATCTTGTCTTTAAAACTTTCGCACAAATAATACAAAAATTGCTTTTCATAACGACAAAAATATTTGATACTTCGCAATTATTTGACACATTTGATACTTATAGATGTTAAAAATGTTTTAGTTTTGTTCCCATTGTAAGATTATTGAAATATATTTTGGAATATATAATTTAGTTTTTCTCAAAATAAGAAGCATGTACAATAATAGTGCAAATAACATTTTATATTCTAAATATTTTTGCTATACTCAAAATGATTTTGGAGAAGACGCACGTCATCAAAAATATTACTAAATAATAACGTCACTATGCAACAACGTTCATATGGGATAATAATTTTTGTTGAAATAAAAATGCAATGCAAGTTGCATCACATGTGTTGCCAATGTTGGGCTTGATTTGTTGCAAAAAACACAATATATTTATATACATATTATAAAACACTGGATCACGAGGAGCTCAAATTTTAACAATACAGTAAAGTCTGACAGTAAAGTGACAGTACGATATGAATTTTGTATGTAAACGTGATCATTTGCCAATAGTAACAATATAGCGAACAAGAAATGAACTAGAATTATTTTTAATAATTTAAAATTCCATTAAATAAATAAAATTGATTATAAAATCACTGTAAATTGTATTAATATATACTTTTCTTAATGCTAGTATTTTTAATGTCGTTTTATTTTAAAAAATAACATACCACAACAAACTTAAAAGTTATTTTTTACTTTATAAAGTTTTTTTTTTTTCAGGTTGATGACGTGCGTCTTCTCCAAAATCATTTTGAGTATAACATTTTTCATTTAAAACTTTTTCACAGCTGATTCTATTTTCGAAAAAAAAATGTAATTTATTGTTTTGTGTGTTCAGTAAATTTCCTCTCCGGTTTTTCAATTTCATTCAAAATCAACTCAAATCTTCATATCTTTATGAAACTTATAAATTCCAAGTTTTGTTAACATATCTTGTCTCGTTCATGAGATATTGCGCACACTGACATCCATCCAATTTTTTTGTATCTACTTCTAATTTGAAGAAAATCGAAAAAGGTAGTTGCTATGAGAACAAACAACTGGAATAACTATTCTTCTTGTTAAATATGTGTCCAATACCACTAATTTCTAATACAATTAATGAATATTCATATAGGTTCATACGTGAAAGCTGTTGTTTTCACAACTTGGCACAAAACTGTATTTTATAACCATAATTGTAATTTTACCGAGAATTTAAAGATTTCAACAAATAAAAACAATAAATACAACTGACAAAATACAACACTCAACGCCAAGATGGCCAAAATTTTGCGCGTGCAACCTCTATCTGTCAGTAATCGGGCTGACGTCACACGAAAAATAATGTACTTCTAATAATTAATTACTGGCGTAATATTTACTTTTTAAATAAAGTGTTATATTTTTTGACATTGTTTTCAAGGGTATTATTGAAAATTTGTTCTAAATATGCTTAATTTTAAGGTGGTTGAAGAACGTATTAACGAATTGAGAGGACCAGTGAACTGTACAACCGGGGGTACAACTAGTGACAGATATAATATCAAGCTTGACTGGTGCATTGACCACAATTACAAAGTAATTTGAAATCAATTAACTTAAGTTTACGAAACGTAAAATCAATGTAAATTATAAGTTTGATTTATTGCAGTTAAATGTGTACGTGCAATGTTCTGTCGGGTTTCTGTGAAAGCAATCAATTTTAGGAGAAATCAATCACATTTTATAGTTCCAACTTTACAACTGTTGACAATAAATCGCAATCGCACAGGAAAGGAACATAAAACACACACAAAGCGTTTTACTATATTCCGCACAATTGCATTTCAATTCGCAGTTTAATGAAGCATTTCTTGTTAAGGTTTAATTATTTGTCAATATATAATTGATGTCCCCTCAAAATAAAATGTAACATAAGTGCACTACACAAACCGGGCAGATTTAGATTGGTGCAATAAATTGACTTAATTATCCTGTAGGTATTAAATTCAAAATTAACAGTTCGGTTAAAATAACGTAAAACTTTAATAATGCAGAAATTGTGGTTTAAATATTAACCAGTTTATTAGTTTATAATTCAATTGAGTACAGTAGTCAACAGTGTTAAAAGTTAAATTAATAATAATGATAATATGCGCTTTGTGTATCTATATAAATGTTAATATATATTTAAGTTTGTTCTTCATAAAATATCACACCGTTTGTCATAGGTACATGAAATTTTCTCTCGGTAATATATTTTTGCGTATGAAATGCGGTTACCAGTCGTCAAATCATAGCCCCCAAAGTTGTTAATGGAGGGGAACCACGGGGGTAAATTTAAATTGGCAACTGTCGGCAGTGGGATTCGAAATGAGGATATCACGATTCACAGTTGACGCGTTACCACAGAGCTATTTACCCCTATATTTTCTATACCTTTTAAGTAAAAAACCTGAGGGTATTCGGGATAATGCGTTCTAGTGGAATATAAATGGTTCAACAAAAATAAAACGCATATAGTTTCAAATGAAAAGTTTTGACCCGTAGGCAAAGAATAGTAAATTAACAAGGACAATAATGTCTGAGGCCAACTGTGTGCTGCTGAGGTATGTACTGATCGAAGACGTTATTGTCTGTTTAACGCCCGTGGTGCGTTGAACGTTTAATATATGACCGATGTATTATTTTATTATAGATTTTATCGATTTTTTGTCCTATCATTGTGATTTTTGTTAGATTAATCTATTTGCTTTGAAACGGTGAGGTATCGTGATATCCTTGTTTCCAATACCGATTTGTATATTTCAATCTACCAATAGAAATCAGTGTTTGTGTATTTTGTGTATAGCAACATCATCAAATTTATAACACCCTAGGGTGTTATTTAGTATAGAACAGCCCTGGCGTTGTACTCAAAGTTTTTACCCGATTTAGCCCAATTGTACCTATTTTCATATTGTATTCGTATTCTTCACCTTAAATGTGTATACTTAAGTCCAGGAAAACTTGAAGGATCATAATAAAACGATTAAGCACCCCTCATGTTTAAGTACAAAAGAACCTTTTAACACTTATACCGCAAATTGCAGTATATTTGTCAGAATACTTCCAATGCCTAGTGTTGGATTAAAGAAAAAATTATTGTTTTCAATAATATTGAATAATAATAAGTATGTAAGTACAGATTATCCTGTTTATCTTTTATCTTCATATTCCCAAATTTTCACTGTTGAATGTAAAGTATTTCACCGAAATTAATATTTCCAATTTGAAGTGTCATTTGCAAAAAGACATTATCAACCTATACTTATTATATAGCATATAAGAAATTAATTTAATTATCTGTAATACTGGAGTGCAACAACACTGTAATAAATATTGGCGTAAAAGTTGTAAGTATAAAGTATATAAGTTGAAAAAGCTTTCAGAACTCATAGTTAATAAAAAAAAAATGAATGAATTTTGAAGAAACGAAGATTATAGCAAGAGCTAAATGTTCTAATGGCAGATTCGTAATGGAAGCAATAGAAATCTATAAGCAGAAGAATACCGTGAAGGCTACGAGTTAAACAAGACATTTTATAATTCATAATTTGTATTTACTTAGTTACGGTATCTATTTACTTGTTTGTGTTTATCATTTGTAGAAGTCACTGATTTCTACATAACACTAGATTGGGCACAGGCCATATTCTGTCATCTGAGAGCGTTTCCAATTGAACGGGTGAAATTGAGGTTTTGTGACACTTTTGTAAAGTAATGTGCCCAATCTGAAGCTCTGCCTTCACTCTCTCTACACTGCGCTCGCCATCACCTCTTTTTAGGTCATACCACGAAATATGGTTATACCCATAGAGAAGAGAGATAAATTTTTAAATATAGAAGTATCACAAAACATCAATTTTGACCAACATGGCGGCGATCAATTGTGAACGCATCGTAGCGGCTTATGCCCAATCTAATGTTATATAGAATTCAGTGGTAGTAATGTAGTGTAGTAAATCGAAACGTTGTATTTATTAAATATTTTACAGAATTGTATCCAAAAGCCTTTTTTATTATAAATTTATTGTTACTTTATTTATTTATTCCTATTATTTTTGTTAGGACGGAGTCCAAGGCTGTACTGAACTATAGTGTTTACATTGTTATTTATGAAAGGTATAATTTCAGGTTTCTTTGTAACCATAATTGACAAGTGTTTAATAGTTTTATTACAATCCTTCGAGTTTTGGTAGGATGAACTATACGACTTGAGTACAGACAGCTATTCTAACCATAATCGAGAATACGATACAATCTGCGTGTTCAATATAAATTAGAAAATTCTTTCTTCAACAGAATTTAATCTCCGTACATACATTCACTAATTAAACAAATTAATATACATTCATTATTTATGCATCATGAATGCCGATTTAATTAATTAGAACAAAATCTAAATGAAGAGTAATTAAAATCTATTAAGACCTCGTTAAAATAATTCAACACTAATTTTATTTGTAGCTCAGTTGAAAAGTCCATTACTGTTTAATACGGCTAATATCCAATATTTTATTTTAGATTCAATTCAACGTAAAATAAAATAATAATATCTTCCTGTATGGCTCGTAATGCAATTTCATTTAATGCACATTACATACATAAAGCGGTTTATCTGTAGCGCATCGACGTAGCATAGCCTATAGCGTGCCATCAGCAACTTGGAAATAATGGAGTTTGGGTCCCGTACACAGCGGCGGCCACGCTCAATATTTGCATTTATTAACGGCATTGACATTGGCGCACGTCTGCAGGGGCACCGCGCTGTAATGAGAATGAACACCACGCGGGACGGGAGAGGGCAATGGGTGCATTGCGCTCGACTTTTAGACTTTTAGATTGTTTCCTGTTCCTGTGCCAATCACGATTCTGTCTAGGTTGTTTTGTTTTTAATATCATGGTAAATTTGTTTATTGAACGTGATGTGCTTACTGTGAGGTACCTACCAAAAGTCCCTTTTGTTTCATATAAAATTTGATAGTTCCCACGTAAACGTTTTAAGAGCGTTCAGAGTGATTCCATTGGCAATTACGAGTACAATTATAACTTGCAATTACTAATTGGTACTGAATTTTTATTGATACTCGTACTTATTCTACTTTATCTTATTTGTGTCAGTAAATTGCAATGTTCTCTAAAACAGTTGCTACCGCAGAGGTGGGAAAGATACTTTTAATAAATATCTAGATACTTTTCTAAGATACTTACATAAATTTGTTAAAGATACTTAAGTAGCTAGATACTTTTTATTCTAAGTATCTTAAGATATAAATAATTCTTAAAAGTATCTAATATAAATACTTAAGATACTTTTTAATATCTTACATACTTTTAGATGTTTTAGATACTTTTAAATATCTTAAATACTTTAAAATATCTTAGTTAGGTACTTTTAAGAAATATCTGAGTAAATTTTAAATATTTATACTAACTGTAAGCTTAAACATTAAAAAATATATCAGATATTTCAAAATATTTCACTGGCACATATCTTAAATATTTGCAAATAAGATACTTTTTTTTAAATAAAAGATACTTTTTAAGATAAAAGATACTTTGATGAAAGATACTTTTTAAGATATAAGATATTTTTTAAGCTAAAAGATACAGATACTTTTAAAAAGTATTTAAATAAAAGATACATTTTACATAAAATATAATGTATCTAAGATAAAGTATCTTAGATACTGTCGAATATCTTTTTATGTAAGATACTCCCAGCTCTGTGCTACCGTAACAACTTGATAATTGTTACAAAAATTAATCGAGTTTTGACAGCTAATGAAAAAATGATATATTTTCCATTAAACCTGACGTTTCGATGAAGAAGTTGTGCACAAGATTTATATGGGTGTAGATTTAAAATGTGAAACATAGGGATTTCAATGCAATTTTTTTATATTGTTGTAAATTTTTACCTATTCATAACTTCTGCACAGGCACACAGTGATTTTTGTTATGATCGCTATGAGTACTAGCAGTTTAAAAACATTTTATTCTGTTACTCGGTGGTCCAGGTTTTTTGCAGCCGGCTCTCATTCTATTTTATAATATTTCAAACGACACATATTTTTGACACTTCACAATAATTTGACACATGAAGTACATTTAACATATAGATGTTAAAAATGTTTTAGTTTTTGTTCCTATTTCAACTAAGATTATTGAAATATATTCTTAAATACATAATTTAGTTTTTCTCAAATTTAGAAGCATATACAAAAAATAGTGAAAAAAATATTTTATACTCCAAATATTTTTGCTAACATCGAAATCGAAATATAAGATTATAATTAAATTGTTTTTATAACTGTATTGGCAATCACATAAAACTGTCGATGATAGTGTTTACTCCAAAATGACTTAAAATATTTTGCGAAATATCAATTGTATAGATATAAATGTACTTGTAAAATATGGTTTATGTTATACCAACTGATATATCTCACATTCGTCTATTTAAAAGCGCTGATTTAATTAAGTACGCCAATTTATGTCCCACCAATTTGATTTCACGTCAATGGCGCAATTTTAAACTGAAAATACCACATGTAGTTTTTTTTATGAAAATGAGAGGCGGACTAACTACTATGGTCATATGCCGCCTCATGAATGGATGATTATGAAAGTATGTGAACTACACAAACGACCATGATCTACAGTGGGATTCGAACCCATGACCCCTGGCGTGCTAGGCTAGTGTCATAGCCACTACGCCACCGAGATCGGCCACACGTAGTTATTATTATTGCTATGAGAAAATATTTTGATTATTTTGCTTTTTTTGTAATTTGTTTCTTTAAATATATAAATAGGTCCGTGGTAACGAGTCGGACTGTGGATCGTGAGATCCTCAGTTCGAATCCCACAGCTGACAATTTAAATTTACCATTAACATCTATGGGGGTTATGATTTGACGGCTGATAACCGCACTTCATGAGCAAAAATATATCACTTACCGAGATCTGCGTAAGCAGAGTGCCACACCCATAACGGGTAAAAGGCGTGATGCTATTTTTTTAATATTTTCTTTAAATTCTGCTATAGTTGCAGAATGAGACCATTTAGGTGAACCTTCGGTTCAACCTGTGTTAGCCGCAAAAAACACAGACATAACTTTTCACAAAGCCAATACTACTCATATATTTCCACTCTTATATTTCTTACATTTCAATTTCCTATAACATTATTTCGTTCATAAAATACAACCTCATTTAAAACAAATCGTTCCGTATGATTTAAATACTAATAAATTTAAAGTTTCATTACTTGGCTCACGAGAACACAACGCGACACGACTGCGAAATATAGATGTGTTATTGATATTTGTGTAAATACGTCAAGTCAATTTTGATTGTAAATTGTAATATTTGTAATAGAGCAAAGCGCTAAATGACTACGTGTTTGTTGACTGTTCTAGGATGATATTTGCCATGGAGAATAGTTAGTAAATATCGGGAGACGTAGCAGAGACGCCTGTAGCTGCAGAAGAAGAAGACTGTCGTCGCGGCGCTTGGAAACTGCTGCGTAAACATTGGGATGATCTCAAGGATACGTTAAAGATACTATCATTGCAAGGTAGAATCAAGATTAGTTTTTATTGCTTAAACTTAAAGTTAATTAAATTTGAATCACCACCTTGCTCCATTTTATGTTCAAACATAATGCTAGTTGTCAAAACATTAAAAAATCAAACATGTTTATTATAATCAAATTTACAAGTGAATTTGGTAAATATTATATGTATATTAATTAATATACTAGACGAATTATAATGTATGTTTGTATTTATAGTGCAACATTGAGAATTAGCAATAGTAGAATAGTAACTTGCGGAACAAGATTGTTTCTTTGTATGAACTGTGGTAATTATTAGTATTATTATTTTTGTACAAAAATTTCTTCCGAGAACCAAGCGTTGCTGCACTTGGTATGTAAATAGCTATTACCCCTTTATACATATAATTTCAATTTGATACCAAACTCGATAGGATACTATAGTTCATACCAGTTTAGAAAATATGTTGGTTAAGGTAGGGCGATAATATCCTTGAATCTGATGGTCAAGAGTAAAGTTAGATTAATACCACGGAACATATACATTTCCATTTGCTGTTTCAAGTGTTCATAACCTGAAAATAGTAAAAACATGTGTGTTTCTTTTTCATTTTGACATTTTGTATTCGTTTTAAGACAATTTTGAACTAATATAATATGTGAGGGTAAAATGGGCTCCATTTGCAGTGCCACCTACTATTTTTCTTAACTGTTGAATGCAGTATAATAAGTATTATAATAGCTCTTTACGTCATTAGGCCGGTAGCTAAGATTTACGGACGAGCTAGTCAAAGGCGGATCCAGGTTAAAATTCTAGAAGACGGGGTGGGGGTGTGGGTTTCTTCAAAATAAATATGAAAATATTTATTTATATTTTCCTTTTATTTTCTATTAATCTATTACAAATGCAAAAATAAACTTAAAATAAAATAATATAACACAGTATAAGAATCCACATAGTGGTGCGCTACCGAGAAGATGGCCGTTTAGTGTCCGCTGATAGGTTGATATCTTTGAATCCATAGAAAATAGATTATTATCAATGTCAGTGTCAGTTATATCTGTTAAATAGCAAGTCACAATATTTATTTCATGTTCAGTTTATAACCGCCATCGAGTGACGCCACGCCCTATCAGTACACGGTAGCGTTTCTCGTAGTTTCAGAAGAAGCGCAGAACGTTCGAGAACCCGCCATAGAGGACTATAGGAGTATATAAGGGGCTGCCGAACTAATGGCAGACAGTCTAGTATGTGGTGGACCGTCGGTTTGGGATGGGCCATAGGTCAGTCTTCCATAAACTGTCAATCTGTGATAGACTGTGAGGCTGTAATAAACTGTGCGTCTTCTATAAAGCCTGAGTATGTGAAAACAGTGAGTCTTTTATAAACCGTGAGTGTGATAAAGAATGAGTCTTTTATAAAACCTGAGTGTGATAAAGAGTGAATCTTTTATAAGGCGTACGTCTGTAATAAACATTGAGTCCGTGATATAACGTGAGCCTGTGATAAATCGTAAGTATGTGATAAACCATGAATCTGTGATAAAACGTGAGTCTGTGGTAAACTGTCAGCATGTGTTCAGATTAAATAAAGATTGGACATATGAAGACTCAATAGAAATAAATAATAATACAGGTGAATATGAATGTAGTTTATAAGTGTTAAATAAATAAATGAAAATAAATAATTATTTGTTGTTAGTTATAATTAAATATTTGTGTTGTTCTTTCAAGTTTACAGAACCAGAGTAACGAGTGAAACGTTAAAGTATTTTCTTATACGACTTTCTACCTATTGGGAAGATGTTTGTCACGATATTTTCTGGCACCCATTTTAAATACTACTAAATATTTTACATTATTACCACCATAATCAATTACAGATATTAAATAAACATTGTCTTAGTGCAGATAATACTCAAATATTTATTTCTAATTGGTAACCGCATTATGCCATTACGAAGTTAAATATTTTAAAGGCAATTCAGTACTAATGGTATTCTTATGGGAATTAAACAGTTACTACAACTAAATTATTACTAATCATTTAGCTACACTAATTACTAGTTTATCTAATTATATTTCAAATGAATTAAAGCCTAATTTCACACCTAATGAACTAAAATACAACTTTCTGGGATGTTTCAAGTCCGTTTTGAACTGGAAAGTCCTTAAATGATACAACAAATTCATAATTTGAAATAGTCATAAATAAGAAACAAGAAAGATGAAAGAGAAATCAAATGTAGCACAGAAGTGCTTGCTGATTCAATAAAACACAAGGGATATACAAAAGACAAGACAACCTAACATGAGATGATGAACCGGAAGGGAGACTGACAAAATATGGAAAACTTGAAACAACTTGCATGATGATTATTATATTAAATATTTAATAAAACATTAAACAGACTAACAGACTAAAAACGGAATAAACATAATGATAAAACAAACATTTTCAAACGACAACAATGTTTGAATATGCTTAAATTTAGTTTAATTGTAAAAGAATTGTCTTTATCTTTGATACATGCTGTACCGAAAACGTACGAATACGTCTTGTCCTCACAAATGATAAACAACCAATAAGGTTTGGGTTGACTAAATGTACCCATCTATCCCATATGTGGATGGGTACGGGGCTGGTAATCTTTACCAGATTATACCAATAATACTAATACTTAAATAAGGTTTCAGCAAAGCCTGTCTCAAACGCATAAATATAACAACACAGAAAATGCTTGAAGACTATATTTCAGAAAATTTGCAGTGTTAGTTACAAATCACCACAAAAAAATAACTATCTAACAAAAGTAACACAAACATGTATGGTAGGTAATAAGATGAACCCTAAGAAACTCCTGTTGTCAGTGATTCTCAAAGTAGGAAAAGATTTGATTACGGATCTTTTTTTCAATATTTTATAAATTTACTGCGGATTCATGTTCAGAAATGTTAGAAATAAAATATATAAAATAATTTTTACTTCGTATAAATTGCACTTAAATAATAAAAACAATATAAATATTTTATACTGAACAGTTTATTTGAGTGCAAAAACCACTCCTTGCAGAAATGGAATAAATGTAATATCTCCCATCAAGTGACGAAGAAGAATTTGTCGAATTTAGTTGTGATACAAAACTTAAAAACCGAGTTGTCAGCAAATATTGAATTCTCTTTGGCTCGCTGAATTAGCAATGGTAGTCCTTTACCAAATGCAACCACTTATTTATATGAAATGGCATTTTCAGTCATGACCAGCATAAAAACAAAGTAGCGCTGTCATCTTAGCCACATAGAAATCGCTATGAAACTGAACTGACCTATATTAAGGCCTATATCCACGGTGATAGAAATCGGTCCGTGATCTCAGATATAGTTCTCGAATCGAAAATTCGGATGAAAAACTCGAATAGAAAACTATTGTGAAAAAACGCGATCTGTCACATTTTTCACACAAGTTACTAACTTCATACCTATACATATTACAAAATTAACATTTTGACGTTTAATGTTTGAAAAGCTGAAAAATTTTCAATCAAAGCTGAAAATTAGTATTTTAAAACAGTTTCTGAAACATAAAATATATTTTTTATTTATTTCACATATTAACAGATTTAATTTACTTATGCCAGAATAATATCTTGAGTTATATTTTATTGGTTTTTAGTATTGGTAGAATTGACTGAAAATAACTTCATAAATTCGACTAACCTGACAACTATAGTCATACGTGTTTACTGTTTATAACAGGGGTGGGCAACCTTTTGTATAACAGGGGCCAAAATAACATTTACGTTTCGTACGCGGGCCGTAGTTTTTAATTGACACAGTTTTGTTACTTATAATTTAAAAAACAAAAATAAAACAAAAGTACTACATTTATTTCTTAATTTAAACTAGACGAATTATATCGAAAATTAAACTGTAAATCTCCCCTTTTTCTTTATGTTGGGTACTAACCTATTTTAAAATTTTTGTTTTTGAAAAGATTTATTTATTATTTCTTCTAAAGGTCTCGCGGGCCGGATTGGAACTTTACGCGGGCCGGAGGTTGCCCACCCCTGGTTTATAATATAGAACTATATCCGAGATCTCGGACCGATTTCTATTACCGTGGACACAGGCCTTTAAACCCAGGTTTAATTTTTGTGCCAAAATAAGCAGGCCCATCATTACATTTAATTTAATTTAAAATATGTTTAGTAAACTCAATTAGTTAAGTTAATGTTGAAGCATATACATATAATATTTATTCAAAGATATTGTAAAGAATGTTATTAATCTTTATTGACACAAAATATGAATGCTATTCATCAAAATTATGTGTGATTATATACAATTAAACAAACGAAATTAACTCCTTGTGAATTTAAATTAACCCCTTCATCAATGCGATGTACCCATTCTTGGGAGGGGGAGGGGTTCTTTGTAATTATTAACTGCAAATGGAGGTCGCGGACCAAAAAATTTAAAAAACATCGATCCAACTAACTTTAGGCCCGATGTTATAAACGAATGTTAAAATTTATTAGCGTATTTTATAAATTAAGTAACCTACTATTTGCAAAAAGTATATTATAAAGGTAATATAAATTTAGTCTCCTACTAATTATTAAATAAGCAAGACAGTTTTGGTGGTATTAAATTTAGTTAGTAGACTACTAAATGTATATTTCAATGTTATTTCATATTTTTGTTCTACAAATACTTTATGGAACATAATAAATAAAGATTATTTTTGCTAAATATTAAAGATATTTAAATCTTAAAAATTTTGTAGATATTTACATAGATATTTCGAATATTCAGTATCATAGATTGATAGCGTTTTAACAATTGATATGTTTTCATCTGTTTATTTCTTTTTATATTATCTCCTCCACTTCTACTTATAAAATATATTCTATTTTTTATGTGCCCTATATTAAATAATATCCTTATATTGTCCTTAGATTTCAGCTTTATTGATTTTATTTTAATATTTTCATAAAATAATTTTCAAATAAATTCCATAAGTTTGTCCTGAACTGTATATTGAATTAAATTAGACACATATATATGCCCATACTTCTGTCTTAGTCTGCATATTCACTGCGTCTGATTCTTTGTTTTTCAATTACTCGTATGTTCTGGATTAGGACACAATTTCTAGTACATAATTTAAATTTTTATTTTTCACTGTAATTTTTACCTCGTTCTATTTTTTTTCCATTTTTCTGAAAATATATTTGATGAATATAATTCTGGTAGCAGTAACTGGTGATGATATCAAATTTCATATATCATACACTCATTGATCATTCAATAATATAATGGATTCAATAAATATTTGTATTATTTTATTTCAAATTGTTCCATTTAGTTGATTACATCATATTTTATGTAAGTTTTAATTAGTAAATAATAAATTTCACTGTCACCATCTACATGGAATATGTGTGTATTTCTGATAGGGATTCTACTTACCAATTATAATATGATTTGGTAACTTTTCTAGGGAGATCAATTAACTAATAAATAGGTAATCAAATAAAATTTTGGTTTATAAAACGCACAAAATTTTTAAGTAGCATATTACATTTGGTAGCATATAGGCTAACCGGCTATTTAACTAGCGTTTATAATACCGGGCCTTAGTGTTTTAAATGGTAAAGCATTTTAAAACTTGCATCTTTCGATGCCATTTTGAAAATAAAACAATAACTCGTATTTTGACTAAATAACTTGTTACGGCAACAGAGCGCATACTCACAAGAGCACACGCTGAAAAAGAGTAGGTTCAGCAAGTCTAGCAACAAAATATGAGAAAATAATAAGGAAAAGCAAGAAATACCATTTTTAAAATACGTTCATCTGTTGCTTAGATGAGAAAATAAGTTAGTGTAAGTGCCAATGCAATATTGCCTTATTTCTTTCATCGCAGATAAGCACTTCAATAAAATGTCAAATTAGCACATTTGGCCTCCGTCCAAAAATTCCGGAGCATATGCACAAAATAAACAAATCCTTGCCAAATCAACCGCAAATTTACTCTTCCATTGTGCGGTGAGAGGCGTGGGTTCTATTTACACGTAGCGGTATATTTAGCGAAGAACACGCTTCGCTTTTTCACAGGACTTGTTATTCTATAAAATAGAAAATCACTTAAATGAAATGCACAACAATAGACGTCGTTTGTTAGACGACGACGTTCGATGCTCGCTTGCTGGCGGACGGATGGGTGCCAGGCACGGAAGAATATCCTTTCTCCCTTCCGCACTAACCAAACACTATAATGTAAACATATTAACCAATCAGAATTTTAATGAATTTGCCAGTGGGATATTGGGCTTTAGTGTGTTGTTATTTTCTGAACAAGGGAAATATAAATAAGATTTTCTTGTAAAAATTTCTTCTGTCTGAAAGTAATTATTTTTCTGTCATTTCAAAATGAACTAGGTTGAAATTAATTAAGTCTGGTGATGGGAGTATTTTGAATGTTGTTTTTCTTCTAATTACGTCAAACATTTTACTGCTTTACTTTCGCTTCATTGGTTCATTAGGGTTGTAAACAAAAGCACATGGACTTTTTTTATTCTCATTTTAAACAGATTATTTTAAAATACTACAACGCAGAATTAGTTATCACAATATCCATAGGTCCTTGAAAATGAATTTACACGGTTAATTCTTATGTGTAGAACAAACATGTAGAATATAGGGGGTTTCATTGCCATATTTTTGATATTGCTGTAAATTTTTACCTATTTATTTTAGAGCAAAAGTTAGTATTTCACGATATATCAACCAAATTAAAATTAATATTTATTAGAAAAATTGTAATATGGACCTGGAAAATTAATCAAGAACGATTTTTTTTATCTTTCATAAAAGTTATAGGGTAGTTGTATTTATTTAACAGAAATAAACTTTCAAATTCGCCATTGTATCATTACAGTCTTCTACGAAATTTCAACAGAAAATAATATAAAACGCTATAATAAATAAAACTAAATGTATTTTGAGAAATGTCAAATATTTTTCGATATTGTTTAACTTTCTTTGGCTACATTACAAAACAAGCAGAGTGCTACACCCATAATGGGTAAAAGGCGTGATGATATATTTATTTAATTATTTATACTGTACCGTGTCTTAAAGGTCTACATAGGAGATTAACATGGTAAATCAGTTTTTTACGTACTGTTACTCGGTGTTCTACCGGACATCAATGATTGTAGTACAAATCGAAAGATATCATTTTTCTGAGTCAAACGATGTAAGATACATTACAATTTAGTAGTAATTTGGCTCAATAAATTAATTTAAAAGTTTTGAAAATTCTCCGAATTATTCAATTTCTATCAAAAATAAATATAGTCACCTATGACTGTTTTGTTTTAATTTCTTTAAACTATTTATTTGACGTTTAAAAATTAATTTACGGAACCAAATTACAACTAAATTGTAATTTATTTTACATCGTTTGATTCAGAAAAATGATATCTTTCGATTGATAATACAGTCTTTATTGTCCGGTATAACACCGAGCAACAGCAAGTCAAAAACTGATTTCCCATGTTAATCTCCTATATACACCTTTAAGACAGACACACGGTATAAAACAATAGCATTGAAATCCCTATACTCAACATTTCAATTCTACAAACTTATAATGTCTTGTAAAAGGTGTACTAGATAAATAGTTACCAATCAATTTTTATTTAAAAATCTGACTTTCTTATCTTTTCTTTTTATTTACATGGACAACAACAAAAAAACATCATAGTAGACTGAACAGCACTGAAATGAGATTCCTAAGAAAAATAGAAGGGAAAACAATCATGGACAAGGTGAGAAACGAAGACATTAGAAAATCCCTGGGCATACAACCTATCGCTAATACGATAGAAGAGGGACAGCTAAGATGGTGGGGACACATACAAAGAATGGGAGAAGAAAGAACAACGAGAAAAGTATACGAAGCAAGAGTAATGAAAACAAAACAAAAAGGAAGACCAAGAAAAACATGGACTGAAGAAGTAAAGAATGCACTAGAAAGGAGAGGATTCAAATGGGAAGAAGCAAGGCAGCTGGTCAAAGACAGACAGGGATGGAGGGAGACATGGAAGAAGATCCCACAAGTAGCGGAATACCGCCCAGAATAGCACAGACTCAACCTGCCCTACACCTGAAAAGGTACAAAAAGGGCCTCAGGATTAAGTAAGTTATTTACTTATGCGATACAATATATCATATATCTTTCTGAATGTAACGATATAAACATAAGTAAATATCTTAAAAATTTTTCGTTTGGCTAAAATAAGTGTGCTTTGAATATAATTTAAGCTATGTGACTTGCAATGCAATTAAACTTAAAACCGGTAGATGGCGCGCAAAAAATCTGCTTTTGAATTAACCTCCAATGCGTTTATAAAATGTAAGGTTAAGGTCAACAGTCTACAACAAAAGCACATTTTCTTGGTAAATATGGAATACTCCATTAAACAATTTATGGTTAGTACACCTCCCCTTATACGGTGTATGAGAGCCATATAGTGTAAGTAGTGTAATGTCTGCATTTATTACAAACATTACGTTCTATTTACTAATTCAGTACCCATTATTGTCTGTCGCTAGAAAATACAAGTAACTACATTAAATACCTTATGATGTGATGTAGTAGGTACAAACAGTGTTTGCGTTTGTATATATTCAACATTTACGTACATGTTTATTTATTCGTATAATTTACGTCTAAATATTTTTGTGAACCCAGCTGGCTGATAGTGTTAAATAGAATTACATACTCGTACACAAGTGTAATTAAAAAATAAACAATTTATAATTCGTTGAGTAAATGTTTTACTGAAAAACAGTAATCTGCAATAATTGGTAACTACATGGACGAGAAAAATATAATTGTAGTTACAAAATTTGAATATAAATAAAATAAAACAACCATTTCTGTGTTTGATAAAATATGTAGGAAATTCTTTTAATTGATAATTAATTTTCTTAAATATTTACGATAATACATGTTTCTAGGTCCATTGATTATGTTTTGATAATTTTTTCAATAGCGCCTGTGGGGATAGATGAAAGCATTATGGATGTGTATCAGTGTATCTGAATGTTCTACAACTCACGAACGAGAAAAGATAAAGCTATAAAATTTCACAATTATAAGCTTCTTACAAATGCATAGAAATGAAATTATTTTAGTAACAATCCGTAAGATATAGAACTAACGAACAATCATCCATCTATCCACACAGACGTCATTACAAAAATTGTCAAAATGGAATCAATGGACCTCAAGATATGTATGTCCGTACAAATTTCGTTCATAATTGCTATATTTTTATACTACGTGTAAGAAAGTAAAAAATTTACAATAAAGCATTGATAGCGGATAATTTAGGTAGTATTAGAGTGCGTACACGTTAAGTTCATGCCACTTCAAGTGATTTTAAAATGACATTTGATAGCTAATTCGCCTACTACAAAATAAGCGGTTAGATGGTAATACGGTAAAGCTGCAATGTGTAAGTGTACGGTCAATTTTTTTAAGGAAATTTAAAGCGTGCCATACACGATGAAGTTTTTATTTTCAATATTTCAATTGGCTTTAAAATTTTTTCTCTCTCGAACAATTACGCAATTGTAAGAGAGATAGATAAATCGAAAAACAATATAAAGTACTTTTTATTTAAATTTTCTGAAAAAAAAAATTATGTAGTAGTCGATTAGCCGGTCCCACAAAGAGATACTGGATATAGCGGACCAAGCAAAATTAACATAGAACTGATTTTAAAACTATTTTTAGAAAATACAAAAAAAAAATATCTCTTTGTTTTAAATGTCCTTGACAAAATACTGTACTCTAAAAAAATATTTCAAAAATTAAAAACAATAAATAAAAATGCCGGTTTCATGGAAGAAACATGATTTTACAGTGCAGGGCTCAACGTGTTAAATCCGTGAGCTCTCTAAAAATATATACAGGGTGAGTCATCGAAATGCCCGTCTTCGATATCTCCCTTGTCGTTAGAAATACGGCATATATTTATTAACAAAATTTATTCGACTACTAAAGAAGCATAACGTAAAATTATTTTCACATATACAGGGTGTAACATAACGGCTAGACGAGAATTGTTTGTCTTTTTTTAAATGGAACACTCTATATATTTTTATATATTTTGAATTGTATTTTATTCACCTATACGGACATATGAATTTTGTTTTAGTTTTCCGCGGCGTTGTCAAATTTTTCCGTTTTTTCACTAAAAAAGGCCGAATACACGCATTGCTTTGTGAAGGCGTACTGAAGTTATTTGAATAGTAAAATTTAAGAATTTTTTTTTCTGCGCAACTGCTACTATACTCTATGTTTTGACATATTTTTGTTTTAAATGTAATTATACAGGCTGTTCAATAAAGCGAATCAAACTTACTCCACTTCAAATGATTATAACTCGCAATTTTCAAATGGAACATCCTATATTTTATTATTCTGTTGTATGCCATTTTGTATTACCTTCAATTATTATTAAAGGTATCCTATGTCTAAAACCAATAATTTCGGAGTTTTTTTTGCCATTTTTCACTAAATTAATTTAATGAATTAAAAATTAAATCTAGTATACCATGGAAATTATTTCTAATATAATTGCAATTCTTATGCAAACATATTTGCAGACAGTTTTTAAATGAGTAATTTACTCTTCGCAGTATATTTGCGTTGACAGTTTCAAAAGAGTTACGAATTAGCTCCATGATATCTTCTCGTGTAGTTGGTGCTGTCTGATAAACCGATAAACAAAAAATTATGTAAGTTTGTAAGATCCGAAAATCTTATGCCTAAAATCTTAATGCCTAACCTGAAGACTGTTGTGAGCTGGTGCACTATCGTGTTGGAAACACAATCTCCGGATAATATTGAGAGGTTTTTTTCTAAATCGTTTAGAGGATGAGTTTGTAAAAATTAACAATAATTTTGTCCGTTAATACTCGTATTATTATCAAAAAAGTATGATGCAAATTCGTAACTGATTTGGAATTGTCGACGCAAGCGAAGAGTAAATTACTCATTTATAAACCGTCTGCAAATATGTTTCCGTAAGAATTGCGGGTTATACTGAAAATATTTTGTAAATTAAAACAAAACAATAAATTAAAAAAAAACCATATCCATGGTATACTAGATTTAATTTTTATTTGAATAAATTAATTTAGTGAAAAATGGTAAAAATCTCCGAAATTATTGGTTTTAGGCATAGGATACCCTTAATAATAATTGAAGGTAATACAAAATGGCACATAACAGAATAATAAAATATAGGGTGTTTCATTTGAAAATTGCGAGTTATAATCATTTGAAGTGGAGTAAGTTTGATTCGCTTTATTGAACACCCTGTATAATTACATTTAAAAGAAAGTATGTCAAAACATAGAGTATAGTTACAGTTGCGCAGAAAAAAAAATTCTTAAATTTTACTATTAAAATAACTTCAGTACGCCTTCACAAAGCAATGCGTGTATTCGGCCTTTTTTAGAGAAAATACGGAAAAATTTGACAACGCCGCGGAAAACTAAAACAAAATTCATATGTCTGTATAGGTGAATGAAATACAATTCAAAATATATAAAAATATATAGGATGTTCCATTTAAAAAAGACAAACAATTCTCGTCTAGCCGTTACGTTACACCCTGTATATGTGAAAATAATTTTACGTTATGCTCCTTTAGTAGTCGAATAAATTTTGTTAATAAATTCATGCCGTATTTCTAACGACAAGGGAGATATCGAAGACGGGCATTTCGATGACTCACCCTGTATATTGTTCAAATAAAATGTATAAAGTTGCACATTATTGCGCAAAAATGGAATACCCGATAAAAAAACTTATACTGTAGATGTATGGGCAATGCATTTCCGAAAAGTTATCGGTAATAGTCGCATAAAATGAAAAATAGAGACCAATGGACCACCAAGTATATTAAATAAGTATGTTATGTTTTCTATATACGTTTTATAATAATAAATGGAAAAATGTAGATATTTATATAAATAAATAAATAAATATATCATCACGCCTTTTACCCATCATGGGTGTGGCACTTTACTTACACAGATCTCGGTAGGTGATATATTTTTACGTATGAAGTGCGGTTACCAGCCGTCAAATCATAACCCCTAAATATGTTAGTGGAGGGGGAACCACAGGGGTAAATTTAAATTTGTAACTGTCGGCAGTGGGATTCGAACTGAGGATCTAATGATCCACAGTCCGACACGTTACCACGGAGCTATTTACCCCATTTAGATATTTCAAAATGAAATTTCTCTATCACCATGGTTATATCAGAAGATGTTACAATAGTTACAATTTGGTCAGAAATATTGATTTAAGCATGTGATGGAGGGAATAATGACCAGTCATATTTTTCCCTGTGGGATTAATATAATGGCCATTATGTAGCAACAATCCCACATTTAATTTACAAATCACTAGTCGTAAATAAATTATAATAAAGATTAGCATGTTCGTACAATGCACACGTGTATTGTAATAGTGCAACAAAACTATTCATATTTGCAAAAACAAGAAAATGATTTAAATTTTTCCTCAGGTTCCGACACACAGTATCAAATACCTGCTTAAATTTTCACTCCTTAATCACAACGTTATAGATTAATAAAGGAGTGCCAAACGTTTATTGGTCAATTATCAATCATACCGGAAACATTAACTAATCACCAACCAGCTTCGCTGCTCATCGTTATCCACTTCATTAATTATCTCACCGAGGATCGAGCGTCGACGGTCGCCGGCGCTCTGTGATGCTACAAGCGCCGCGACGCCGCACCGCGATGCATCCCAACAGTAACAATGTGGTAAGCTACAGTGTACAGTACCGCCTCGGCTAAATATAACACTGCTATGTTTACACTCTGCACACCCACACTGGCCCAGTTACCTCTCACGTAACACTGTTACAAACTCAATGGTTTAAATATATCGCACTATGCGCGAGCGAAATGCTTGCAAAATATTGCGAACATCTTCGTTTGATAGTAGTAAAAGCCCCAGTTACAGTAAATCCTGAGATTTGCCAGTAAAACTTAAGATTTAACAACTCTTAATGGTAACAGTCCAACAGTTCTGTGAGCATCGTTCATTTCCAATTTTTATCACCATTCTCTTGAATAGAATTTTCAATTCTAGGATTTCTTTATACAAAAATTTCAGTTTGGGACCTTGGTATTCAAAACCGAGATTCTAGGAATTGAATTCCGAGGTCTTTCATATTTAACATCAGGAATTTTCGTACACAATATTTGGATTTTGTTGAATCTAGATAATTGATTATTTTAAAATTCGTAATATTTTACATGTAAATACAAAAAACAGATAACTATAGATGCATAAATTTAGCTTATACTCAATTTTACTACAAAATTATTTTATTTTTCTTTAAAATATGATCTTAAAGCTAAAAGTGAATCAATGGTATTATATGCCAACGGTGCCAACTTAACACTTAATAATGTTATTGTAGTAGGTACTATTCGTATGAACAACCATCAATAATATAATTATCGGGATTTAAATACAGAGGAAGAACTTTGGGGTTCCGGGATACCGAAATTTCGATATCCCGTTATTGGATACCCACCCTAGTATTGAGAGATTTATATTTTCCACTGACTTGTAGTTACACATTACGCAAAGAAATTCTAGTATAATGCTTTGTTATAAGATAAGTCTAGAAATTTACGAGGTGTGCTCAGAAAATAAGGGAACTTGCTTTTAAACTTTTTCATTAATTTTACATATTATTGGTCCCTGTCCACATCAATGTACTCTCTTCTCCTATTTACACACTTTTCCCAGAGGTGTTTCCGTTTCGTGATGCAGTCCTTAATAGCTTGTATAAAATTGTAATTCTATTCATTTTAAAATATAAGATTAATTTTCTTTGCTAATGTAGATTATATTTTAAATTAATTTTAATGTTTGTATTCATTGGAAACAGCAATTAATTTATATAATTTTAACTTATTTCCAACATTTCTTCTACTTATGCTAGACAACTTACGTGTTTTGTTTCTTTTTTTTTTTCATCTTTAATTATTATTACTTCATAGTATATTATAAGTTTATGTATTTCTTAATACTTAATCTATATTCTATAAACAACTTTAGTTTAATTTTCCGAAAATCATAGCAATTCTGATAATTCCAGAGATACCTATATGAAACCTCCTATTTAAAAGTGACATATTTATGCATTATGGCTGTTACTATTATATTCAGGAATTGAAACCACAAAAATAATCGGCTAGGGTTTCGGTTATGGTTATCGTAAGAATAAAATTTAATAGAAAATAAAATTTAAGAGTATTTATATATTTATAACATTTAATTAAAATTTGATTCTTGTACATTTAGATAAACAAAAATAAATGAACTAAATATAGTTTTATGTATGAATAAAATCAATTAAAATTCTAACTTTAGAATAATGAACTAAACTGATTGTTCAAGTTTAAATCAACTTTGTTAAATAATGAATGATGGGTCTAACTAATAAAATATCTTTTCATTCATGTTGCATGTATACAAGTCTAAACTTGTCCAATTCTTATAAGAAAACACGCTGGATAAACTGACAATTGAACTGCTGTACAATCAAGTTAATAACAAGAAAATCTTTTGCAGTTAACGGTTAATCATAAAATAAGAAAGGCGTTCTTTCCGGTTCTGTAGCTGTTTCAAATTCCGGTTCCGGTTTCGGTCCTGACCTGTTATCACCCCTTTTCAATATGTTTTAGTAAACTGAGTCAGTTTATATTCTTTAAATAACAAATCATAAATTTTATCCAATAAATGCTCTATAAATATGGAGATTTTAAACAAGGAAAGTAACAGATTACCCACTAGTGGGTATAATTTTGAGAAAAGCCACTAGTGAGAATTTTTATATTTATAACAATAATAATAACACACAATACCTTGGTAACCAC
This sequence comes from Poecilus cupreus, assembly GCA_963942605.1. Lineage (NCBI taxonomy): Eukaryota > Metazoa > Arthropoda > Insecta > Coleoptera > Carabidae > Poecilus > Poecilus cupreus. The sequence continues at coordinate 25,205,032 of OZ012718.1, forward strand.
TTCGATTGACATTTTAATTTAGAAAATTTACAGCATATGTCACTGTCAAATAATATTTCTTTAATAAATTTGCATTTATTAAGAGATGTTGGATAAAACGTTATACTACACACGTGGGCAAAATGGAATTACCGACGAGAGAAATTTTAGTACACGAAGCCGAAGGCTGAGTGTAATAATTCTATCGAGTGGGTAAATCCTTACTTTGCCCACTTGTAAAGTAAATAACTATTTCTGAATTTTATATTTGCAGTTTTTTTTAGGGTTTCACGAAATTCTTGTTCTTGTCTTGTTCTTGTTTTGGTTCTTGCATAAAAACAAGACAAGACAAGATTAATAATTGTAAAAGCAAGACAAGACAAGAACTAAGTTAAGCAAGAACAAGAATTCTTGTGGTTATTTGCAAGAAATCTTGCTGTATAAATTTTTTTAAATTATTTTTTTTAGTAACCTTGACTAATAGATAGTTTTTTTTTATATTTAATGACATATGGTAAGAAAAAATTCGTCATAATATAAATTTTATTGAAGGAAAATAAGTACAAAGGCAAATTTATACTACTGTAACGAACGCGGCAGTGATAAGTTGAAGCTTGCCGGCCTACGCCGCCACGCCGCGTCGCCGAGCGAATGACGCAACGCTTGCGGGTTCGAACAAGTCGTTTGCTCCACAATAGGGAATATTCCCGAAGCTTCCAGAAACAAGGAACGTGGTATATAAAAGGAATCGCCAGCAGCCGTCAGTCAGTTTTTTAGAGGACTCGGACTCAGTTAGTCGAGTTTGTCAGTCAGTCGGTTAAATGACTCGGACTTAGTTAGTCGAGTTGAGTCGGCCAGTCAGTTAGTTGACTCAGACTCAGTAAGTCAGATGACTTAGTCGACTCCGAAGCTACTATGAAGAGCTTGTGAACATAAATATATCGCGCGGTCTGAATATAAATATATCGTCTTAAATAAATATCGCTCGGCTAGTTTATATAAATAATAGTGTTTATTTATAGTAGTGATAAGTGTTAGTGTATAAGTTTTTTTGTATTTGTTATTTTAGTGTTATATACCTAGTGTTAATTAACTATTTTCTCTTTATTATAGTTATTTGTTATTAATAATAGTTTTATTATTTAAATAAAAACGTTTTGAATCCACGAACGTTACACTACATTACATATAAATAAATATAGTAATAATTAGACAATGAGCAGAATCATTAAAGAGAATTTTAGAAAAATCATAGACTTCGCCGGGATTCGAACCCGGGATTCGAACCCGGGACCTCCTGCATTCATGGCAGATGCTCTATCCAACTAAGCTACGAAGTCCCGATACGGGGAATCCCCAAAAAGCAAGAAAACAAGAAATTGCAAGACAAGACAAGAAATGTGATAGCAAGAAATCAGAAAGACAAGATTTTTTTTTATTTCTTGCATTATAGTGCAAGACAAGACAAGAAATTACTCTGGAGAGCAAGATTCTTGTCTTGGTGAAACCCTAGTTTTTTTCTATAAAATAGTTTTAAAATGGTGGTCATATCTAAAACAATTCTCTTAATATATCCATAATAGAGATTTTTTTTAATATGAATTAAAAAAAAACTAAACTTAAGTAATATTAACTACACTTAAATCTTTTTTAAAAGAAAGTAAATCATTGTGACTATTTCTAAGAATAGCGAATTGATGTATAATTAATTATATTGCTCATCAACATAACATAAATAAGTTCCTCATATGAAACAAACAAATAAACAAAGGATTTCTTTGTTAGGTACATGAATCTCCTATTAGTTTACAAGCCTTAAACATACTAATTATTTCTCCACACATCAGCAAGTCCAGTCTGTGTGTCTCTTAACAGAAGACAAACAAGCACTTTTAACATGTCAGTAAACAGTGATACAACAGCCTTGTGCTTTGCCTTGTGCAATTAACAGCAAGCTATTTGTACATTTCACTCTTTTAGAATTTGAATTCGTAAAAATGCACACACAGAATTTTTAACTACGAGCAGTAGGTTACCGACCCCGATTATGTAAAAGATCGCACTTAAATTTAGACAACACAATTGACAATGGTATATTTTAAGATTGTTTTCTGTTGTAACATAGTAAATACGGAAGATATATAAAAGACATTGTTGTTCATTAAGCAATATTTTAATGGCACTAATTGGGAAAGACAAAAACAAAAATGATGATATCTACATTACTCGTATGTCGCAGTTTATCGAATGCGGATATAAAATCTTGGGTGTCGCTGATTAATGTTGCAACGTAAGAAAATAAATAAATATATCATTACGCCATCTTTAATGTGGCACTCTACTTTCAAAGATAACGATAAAGTTAAAATGGGAACTGCCGGCTATGGGTTTCGAATTGAAGATCTCCATATGCAGAATTAGATGCGTTATCCTAGAGCTATTTGCCCCATGTAAAAATAAGTATTTCGCAATAATACAACCACTACACTGAAACAAAAAGTATCGTGATATTAATAATAACATTCTTCGCACTCGTCAACATACGTCGTTATATGATGTGTGGAACTAAATATATTAATATGATTATTTTTTGACGTTTCTTTAAACCAATCAAATGCTTTATTGTATGTCACGTGTCTGCGTTTTAACTAATTCTGTCATTATTATACTGAGAATAATGCTCTTGTGATTATTCCCGGCAATTTTCTCTGTAGCTTTTTTGTTTTTGTTGACAGATGTCTGATGTCAGATAGTTACCATCATAACAAGGTAAAATGAGTCAAAAAGATAGATTTAGTGACGTGCCTGATGATGAAATCAAAAAATAATCTAATTAAATGCAACTCGAGTTCGATAAATTAGAAAATAATTCTCCAGTATCTTTCTCAAACTTGTCGCCATTTGGCAATAGCCACTCAAGCCCTACGGGCTTTCGTGGCTATTGCCTAGTAACAAGTTTTCGAAAGATCTGTCAAATTATTTTCAATTTATTCTCACCCTCTTGTTATATTATTACTGATAATAGTTTTGATATCTCTACACGGAAAAAGATTCCTTAAAAATTACCTACCTATTCTGTATGCTGATGATTAGAGACAAATCTTTAAATTTAAATTTTTAAAGTCAACAATTTTAGTTTTTAATTCTATATGAAATACATAAAACGAAGTTATTTTGGCACAAATTAATATATGCTGTTTTTGCGTTTTTCTTTTTATATTACGCTTTTTAAGTTCTTTTTTTTTTTTAATATTATAGCATCTACATATATTTTTTTTCGTTCAATATTATTTAAACGAATTATTTTTCTTCTCCGATACTAGCACTGTGTTTCTCCAAAAATATGAATACAAACCTCACGGTATATATATATTTCTACATTAGCGACTGTTCACTTATTTGAAAATATTCTATACATATACGTACGACTACAATCAGTATATTGCCGCAGGTTTAAATTTGTTCTCACTTTCTTGTTTTTCACATGGATCCTGCATTTAATAGTTATTTATGTATCAACGCATAACGCATTGAAGTTTTACTTTTTATCACGAATATGCAATTGTAACAAGTACTAAGTCAGCGCAATATAGATCACGTAATAATTAGGTAATAAGGTCAAATAATGTAAATAATATTGTTTATCCAACACCTCTCAATAAATGCTCTAAAACTATGGCGATTTTAAACAAGCAAAGTAACAGATTATCCACTAGTGGGTATAATTTTGAGAAAATCCACTAGTGAGTATTTTTTTATTTATAACAATAATAATAACACACAACACCTTGGTGACCACTTCGATTGACAGTTTAATTTAAAAATTTAAAGCATATGTCACTGTCCAATAATATTTCTTTTATAAATTTTACATTTATTAAGAAGTGTTGGATAAAACGTTATACTTCACACGTGGACAAAGTGGAATTACCCACTCGATAAAATTATCACACTCAGCCTTCGGCTTCGTGTGCTAAAATTTCTCTCGTGGGTAATTCCTTACTTTGCCCACTTGTAAAGTAAATAACTATTATCCAACACCTCTCAATAAACGCTCTATAACTATGGCGATTTTAAACAAGCAAAGTAACAGATTACCCACTAGTAGGTATAATTTTGAGGAAAGCCACTAGTGGGTATTTTTTTATATATAACAATAATAATAACACACAACACCTTGGTAACTACTTTGATTGACATTTTAATTAATTCATTAAAAAAATTTAAAGCATATGTCACTGTCAAATAGTATTTCTTTAATAAATTTTTCATTTATTAAGAGGTGTTGGATAAAACGTTATACTTCACACGTGGGCAAAGTGGAATTATCCACTCGATAAAATTATCACACTCAGCCTTCGGCTTCGTGTGCTAAAATTTCTCTCGTGGGTAATTCCTTACTTTGTCCACTTGTAAAGTAAATAACTATTACTTGTGACAATTATTTTGCTTTTTATCACAAATATGGAATTTATTTGCCGAAGCCCGTAGGACTGAGGAAAATAAACCATGTGAGTGATAAAAAGGAACTTCAGTGCCGCGGTACATATCAAATTTTATTCGGGATCTAAAATTAGAAACACTATAAAAAAATTATTATATCGGTTAAGTTTATACATCTGTCAGTGGTGAATTGGAACTGACACTCAGTGTTGCCAACTTCGAACAATGAAGTTATTGTAAATAACACTTCAAATTATGTATTTAATCCTCAATTTCTTCATCTGAATTATTTAGTTAATATTTCTTGCACATTGTTTCATTTTATGTATAAATTTACTACAATACGTCATATATCTGTCAAAATTATCCTACATTTACAATAATTATTTTACGGTTGCCAAAACGTCGTATAATGGCATACTTCAGTGACGATTTTTGAGTTTTTAATGATGATTTTTGGCACTTTAGTGCCGATTTCAAAAAAAATATTTTAAGTGACAAAGGATACAATTTATCACCGGAACATTTAGAACAATATTTAATTATCCACTCTATTTTATTTTTATTTAGTTATTAAATTATTATTACTTCTTACTGTTTCGAACCGAATTATGTTAAATAAATAAAGAAAAAATATATTTAAATTTTTTCAAATGTATTGCTTAACCTACTTTTTCTGGCTTTTTTTGATCAATTCATTACTTTTTTCGCGATCGTTTTTTAGACCGGAAATTCCTTCTTTACCGAGCTAGCTCAGAAAATTGACTATAAGGGATCGGAAAGCAATGTTTCCATAGTGATCAGTTCTTTATTTATTTATTTTTCATTTATATGTCAAATATTGCAATAAGGTGTAAGAATTATTATTTCTTTTTTTCAGGATCGCGAAAAAAATATTGTACCCAACATGACCTGAAAGTGTCTTCACTGGGCTCGCTAGCTTCCAAAGCTCGCCTACGGCTCTCTCTGGAATGTACTTGCTCACCCAGTAAAATATCACTTTCAGGTTATCTTATATCTTATCGAAATAATGTGCAAAGAACAGCAATTCAGTTGAATATCCTTATTACTGATGTACTTGGACTATTAAAAATATAAAGACAATAAAAATACAGTCTCAGAATAATTACAAAGTTATTAATTCACAGAGACCGGCCTAGTCAATCAATCGGTAACTACAGACGCGTTTCGCTCTTATTGGAGCTGAACAGTGTAGTGTTACCTGTCAACTGTTGTGAAGATTGACTGGCTCAGCGAGATCCAAGATTCCAACAGATTGGTAAATGGATCTAGAAGTAAATAAATACTCCCAGAGCCATCAACCGTTCTTATATTTCAACAGAAGTAAATGTTTTCAAAAATCGAAAACAATCTATGATTACTAATAAGTGTATCATCTCACAGGCAGGACATTTCGGGGCAAGGGGGTTAGGGGGCATTAAAGAAATCAGAAATCTGTAATGTCGGTAAGAAGACCTTCGGCGTGGCCTTATTTTGATTAAATGGTTATAGTTTTCATCATAGCTTTAATTATTAAAAATATGGGGTACATTGCTCACTTAGCTAGATTTGCAAAAACAGAGTGCCACACCCATAATGGATAAAAGGTGTGATGATATATTTATTTATCAATATTTTTTCATCGCAACTAAATACTAATTATATGAAAAATGAAATTTCATAGAAACGTAATAATAATAATTTGTACTGACAAAATTGTCAAATATATGGAGAAAATTTTCTAACTAGATAGACACACAATACTTTTTATAAGCATTGGATTTTGGATTCATGCTAGTAGAGCTAGTATAAATACTGAAATAGCAAGGCTCAAGGTTTTATTGTAAGAATTTCGTCCTAGCTTGAATCTTTTACAATTAGTACGTGGATTTAACTTATATTTGCATAGTTTAAAATTTTTCTCCGTGTAGAACAATAAATGTTTTCACTGCAAAAAAAAAAAAAACAGAGACATATAACCTCTACTTAAGAGTAGAATCTAATTTATTTTTAGGTTTCTTAAAAAAGAAGCGATTCGAAAAGGCTTTTAATATTTCTTGTTCATATAAGTAGCACGAAATGAACTAAAGTAAAGTACGGATGAGCATGAAGTACTAATAGCAGTAGTAAAAATGTCGATGCTGGCTACGCCACTGAACGTCTGGTAACCGGAATACACGTGCAAAAATATATCATATACCCAGAGCTACTCTACGTAGATTACCACATTAAGAAATGGATAAATGGCGTGTTGATATATTTATTTTATTACATTAAATATTACGAGTATATTCTACCAGCTTTTATGCGTATCTATAAAATGCGCATGAATACTAGCTTAGCAGAAAATGGAAGAAAACTTTTATTTCTATATAAATCTAATCATTTCTGTATGGTACTTGTTGCTTGAAAATAATAAAATATATTTAATAGTACAATATTATTGTTTGAGTTTTTAAATTCAAGTTTTCGCTCTGTTAACTTTTAATTGTGTTTTGTTCACTGATAAAGGCGTGACTTATATTATTTATCACTATTTTATAAATCATTAAAAGTATTGATCTTTTTCTTAATAACGTCTGGGTGGAAGAATAGATGGGTGTATATCCATATATGCAATAAACTTATAAATAGTAAAAGCTGCAGTAACTTTATAAATATACATAAATTTCATGACAGTATACAGAATTTATGTTTGGCCACAATTGCAAAACCAAAATTGGAAGTTTATGGAACACACAAAACAATAAATTCAATTTTGCCGATCTCGGTGGTGTAGTGGCTATGTCGCTAGCCTAGCACGCCAGAGGTCGTAGGTTCGAATCCCACTGAAGAGCATGGTCGTTTGTGTTGTTCATATAAATTCATAATCATCTACTCATGAGGCGGCATATGACCATAGTAGTTAGTTCGCCTCTCATCTTCATAATAATAAAAAAAATTCAATTTTATTTAAATATACAATCAGCTGTAAAAAATATCTCAAATGAAAAATGTTACCAATAGTATTTGAGTATAAAATTTATTTGAAATTTTTTTTTTAAACTAAAACAAATAACTAAAATATCTACTCTATGTATCAAACATCTGTCAAGTGTATTTATCAAACTTTCATATATAAATTTACTGTTTATAAGAAAGTTGTGTTTAGACTACATTTGATTTGTTATTGTTATTTCATTTAAGCAATTTGTTGAACGGTTACATATCTGTATATAGTTCCAGCGTAATATGGTCATAGGCATTCAAAATGGAGAAATGAGTTCTTTGTAAATAAAAACAAGTTACAAATTTAAATTTACCCCTGTGATTCCCCTTCCACTAACATCCTTGGGGGCTATGATTTGACGGCTGGTAACCGCACTTCATACGAAAAAATATATCACTTACCGAGATCTGCGTAAGCAGAGTGCCATACCCGTAATGGGTAAAAGGCGTGATGATATATTTATTTTATTTATTTATTTGTAAATAAAAACAGTCTGGTAAATAAGGATGCTACCGTATGCACAGGGCAATACTGCATGTATTTCTGAATTATATTTAATACAGAATAATCCATGTTTGTAGAGTAGATTAAATGAATTTAATAGAATAATTATAAGTGCTTCGCCTGCAATTTTTTTTTCCTTTTACAATACATATTTTGAGGTGTCCTGAACCTGCTTTGACGATTTTCTCAACGATGTCTGTATGTGCAGATGGATGGATGGATGGATGTATGGCCGAGTGTGCAATAGCTCGTTAATGAGATAAGATAACGTACTTACAATTTGAAAGTTTCATGAAAATACGCCGAGCTGAGTAGATTTTGAATGAAATTGAAAAATTGGAAGAGGAAATTAACTGGACATGCGAAACAATAAATACAGTTTTTTCAAAATTAGTGTGCGGTGGAACAGAAGTAGGTGCGTTCCTGTCATCTGGTCTAATTTTTGACTTTTGATTGGGTTTTTCGCCTTCCTCTACTGAGATTTAGTGATATTTGGTTTCAGCACCTCACACATAATAAAGCTAAGTATTATCTTTAATTTATATTCAAGTTTAGGTTAATTTTTATAATTTTGCATAATTTTTTGACGTTTTTTCATTTTATTTACATTGGTTACGGGATAGTTACGGGTTTGTCAATGTATATTTAAGTGTATGTTATAATTTATTACCTTTCTTTCTTTATCAAGGATAAGCCTGGTAAGCTACCTTGACTCCTACTCTTGTACCGAGAGAACCCGTTTCCTTTTCAATCTTTCATTTTGTGAAAATGAAGAATAAATGGGCGAAGTTTGATGAATGTAAGTTTGCTACGTGGAATGTGAGAGGTATAAATGGAAAGAAAAATGAATTGATGTCTGCAATGCGTACGTATAATGTGGATGTTTTATGTGTGAGCGAAACGATGCAGAAAGGTTGTGGCGAGGAAGAGATGGATGGAATGTTTTGTTTATGGTCGGGTGTGTGTGCGAATGCTAGAGCGAAACATGGTGTGGGTATGGTTGTAAGTGAACGAATGAAAGCATGTATTAGAAATTATGGTTGTATTTCGGAGAGAATTTTATGGTGCAGATTAAAGGTAGGCTTTCATAGAATCTTCGTTGTGTCCGTTTACGGCCCAACTGAATCTGAAAGTGATCTTGCAAAGGATCAATTTTGGAATTTGTTAGATAGCGTGATTGATGCGTGTGATCCTGGCGAGAAAGTGATTGTTTGTGGTGATTTGAATGGTTGGGTGGGTGTAAAGAGTAGTGTGTCTGGTAGCGTGTTAGGTAAATTTGGGGATTCTAGAGTGAATGATAACGGTAGGAAAATAGTCTCTTTTTGTATGGAGCGGAACCTCTTCATTTCCAATTCCATTTTTAAGCATAAGTTAGCTCATATATATACATGGGAGAATGTAAGTACGAATAGACGTAGTGTGATTGATTTTGTTTTGTATGATGAGCGCTTGAGGAGTTTGGTTGTTGATACGCGTGTGAAAAGAGGGGCTGAGCTTGGAACGAATGACCATTATTTGGTTGTGTCCCGTATACGTCTAGGTAAGTGTTGGAGAATGCGGTTACAAGGTTCTGGGAGCTTGTTTCGTGTGAAATCCAATGTTTTGCAGAATGAGGATGTTCGAGGGTTATTTGTAGAGAAATTGAACGAATCTTTGCCTGAATGTGAGCCTAATTTTGATTGTTGCATAAATGATGTTTGGGTGAAATTTAAAGGCATTGTCCTTCAATGTGCGAAAGAAATTTGTGGTGAATGTAAGTTAGGCTGTCGTTCGAGGAATGCATGGTGGAATGATGAAGTGAAAGAAGCAATTGAGGAGAAAAAGAGAGCGTATTTGAAATTTTTGAATGTGAAGGATGTACCAGGAACTTTGCGTGATGAATGCCTGATGGAATACAAGAGGAAGAATAAATGTGTCAAGAGAGTCGTAAGAGAAAGTAAGGCACGTTTTGATGAATTGATGAGTGAAAGATTAACGAATGATTTTAGTATGAATAAGAGAATGTTTTGGCAGACTGTAAAGAGATTGAGAGGTGGGAGTACAAGACCAGTGAAAGCAATTAAGAGTGCGAATGGTGATTTGTTGTGGAATGAGTCAGATGTTAGGAATAGATGGTGTGAGTATTTTAAGGAATTGTATGGTGGTGTAAATGGAGTGAATAATAGAGGAGGAAATGCAAGAAATGCTAGAAACGTTGAATGGGATATAGATGAAGGTGATGTCAGCTTTGCATTGATGCGTCTAAAGAATGGTAAGGCTCCCGGTTTGGATGGCATAACAAATGAAATGTTGAAATATGGTGGTGAAAGATTATTTGATTGGTTAGTTTATTTGTTCAGATTTTGTTTGAAACGGTGCGTGGCTCCTGATGATTGGAAACGTGCTGTTATTTGTCCTTTATTTAAAGGCAAAGGCAGTTCGAGTGAATGTACAAATTTTCGAGCGATAAGTTTATTGAGTGTGGTAGGGAAGTTGTATGGAAAAATCCTAATTCATAAGGTGCGAGCCTTAACAATTTCGAAGTTAAGTGGTATGCAAGGAGGTTTTTTGCCTGAGAGAGGTTGTGTAGATCAATTGTTTTCTCTTCGAATGATTGTTGAGAAGTCACTTGATAAGAACAAAAAGGTGTTCTGTGGCTTTCTCGAATTAAAGAAAGCGTATGACAGTGTTCTTCGAGAGACTATGTGGGATGTACTTGTAGAGTACGGTGTGGATGGTAATTTGTTGGGAGCGATTCGAGCGTTGTATGAAGGAAGTGAGGCTGCGGTGAGAGTTGATGGAAGATTGAGTGATTGGTTTCGTATAGATGTTGGTGTGAAACAGGGTTGTGGAATGTCTCCTTGGTTGTTTAATTTGTATATGGATGTGTTGTTACGAAAGGCATTGAATGGAATGGATGGTGTACGTATTGGTGGACGTATAGTGCCTGCGTTAGCTTATGCGGATGATGTTGTTGTGTTGGGTGAAACTGAGGAGCAATTGAGAAGAATGATTGTGAGCATAAATGAAGTAGGGAAAGGTTTAAATCTGCTATTGAATGTCGATAAATGTAAAGTGTTGGTGTTTGAGAAGAATGATTTGGTGACTGATTGTAATGTTTCAGTGAATGGTGTGAGACTGGAACAAGTGAATGAATTTGTATATTTGGGTAGTATGTTCTCAAGGGATGGACGTATTGACCGGGAGATTGAAAGGCGAGTGTCTGCAGGGTGCAAGGTATTGGGTGCTCTGGGTACATTTGCTCGAAACGTGAATGTATCTAGAGATGCTCGATTGAGTGTTTATAATGGTGTGTTAGTGCCTACATTGATGTATGGTTCTGAATGTTGGGTGTGGATGAAGAAGCATGAACGACGTATAGCTGCTGTGGAAATGAGATATTTGAGAGGAGTATGTGGGTATACGAGACGTGATCGTATACGGAATACATTGGTGTATGATGAGTGTGAGATTGAGAAGAATGTTGTTAAGAAAGTGGGAGTGAGTCAGTTGAGGTGGTTTGGACATGTTGAGCGAATGTCGAATGAAAGGTTGGTGAAACTAATATATGAGGGTGAGATTGAAGGTGAACGATTGCGCGGGCGTCCGAGGAATAACTGGTTGGGTATGATTGATGGTTTGTTGCGTGAACGAATGATTCCGAGTGTGAAGAATAAACGAGCATGTATGAATCGCACTATGAATGTGGACGAGGCGAAAGTGGTGTGTCAGGATAGGAATGTTTGGAGGAGATTGATTGTTAGTTGACTGTTTTTCTGGGTTCGTGCTACCCCACTAAGTGGGACATAGCGTGATGTTATGTATGTATGTATGTATGTTAGGAATAAAATGTTATTTGTATTTCTTGTATATGATTATAATTTTAAGAAAAACTAAATTATATATTTAAAAATATATTTCTATAATTTTAGTTACATTCAGAACAAAAACTAAATATTTTAAAATTTGCATGTTAAATAAGTATGAAGTGATAAAAGTATGTTTCGTTTGAAATATTATAAAAGCAATATTTGTATTGTCAAGTTATATGTGTTCAGTTAGTTTTATATGTATAAGAAAGTAGTGTTGTGCCACACCAGATTTTTATTGCTAAGAAACCAAATTAGTAGCTGCTAATTGGTAGTCATGTTGTCAGAATATTATTCTATTACAGATAGTATAGTAACTAATATATTGTTAATTCAATTTTTTACACCCTTTTTGATTTATTTAGTTTACTTTGTTCCAATATTTATTAATAAAGTTGATTTACTTATTCTTTCTTCATGATAATTTGTATACAAGGACGTAATATTTATTTTATATTATCATAAACGATAAAGAGAAAATAAATATAAAAAGTGAAATTATCGTAGTCGGAATATTTTGTTACTCTAACCACATGACTGCCAATTGACAACCGTCAATTTGCATTCCTACCAATAAAAAAGCAAGCAAAAAAGCTACAAAATTCAGTAATCTGTATTAAACAAGACGTAGAAATAACCTATGCAATATTGTAATATATTTGTTCTGTGACAGTTCTTCTCAAAAAATTGTTTTTATATTTTAAACGCCTATGGCAACAACATTACGCTGATTTACATTGTATATGCAAAGACGTGGTTTAAGAGTTGATGTTAGTGATGGATACACTACAATATTATTACAATTATTATGACAACATACATTACATACATATATTTCATATTGATTACTTGATTATGACCATTCTGTTTCAATAAAATAGAATTTTAGTAAGAACATATTTATCTCACAAAACATCGTAAAAATCTAAAACAGAACAGAAGTTATGTTCAAATAATAAATTATATATTTTAAGGCTCGGAAACAGTAAAAATAATGCGAGACATATACTTGACTGTGTTACACTGAATCTACTAGTATATTACAGAGCTGCTTTCTTCTTAGTTGCTTTTCACAGGTTTCTACAATTCTCTCTTCCGGTCTCCGATATATAAAACACGAGTTTTAATAGAAATCTTTCTGATAATAACCATTTATTTCAAACTCGATTTCACGTTCACCTAAATTGATGATTTCCAAACTGCAAATGTAAAATAACAAAATTTCTCACATAGTTCTCGGTGCAGATGTGACGATGACACTAATTTGTGGTTGGACGCAAGATTCAGAGTATTAAATAATATGAGAACGAGGTCAAAGTCGCGAGCCGCGGTACAGTTTTTACATCCAGACACGATAATCTTCACTCGCTGCTATTTGTCCGTTCATTCCAGCCAACAGTGCTCACTACAGACGTCAAACGTGATGCCGAAATTAATGTCCTGTCATGTCACAATGTTGTCAACGCGGTTTCGGCGACGCGGAGAGTAGTTCGTGGAAAATTTAGCGATAAATGGACAGTTTGGAATAAGTTCTCCGTTCCTTGGCCTCGAAATAGGTTTACATAATATTTAATATACAATTTTATAATTCAAATTAAACACTAATAAGTTTTACTTCATATTTAATTTAATTTTTAATTAATAGGTCATTTCTCAGTAGGCAAAGCCCAATAACAGGACAGGGACAAAGAACAAAACTGGAAAATTAATATATCGTAGGTACAAAACAAAGTAATAAAAGGAACAGAAATAATTTAAATGTATAGAAAATATTATAAAAAGTGAAAATAAAAAACTAAATTAATTAATATTAATAATCAATAATGAACAGAATAGAAAAAAAATACAAAGGGGTATTTGAATAATTAACCAGTTGTAAAATTATTGTTATAAAGGTAACATATTCTGTATATGTATAGGAGAGAATAATAAACAAATAAAACATTAATTTTAGGAGTCAGCAAACAAAATGGGAGAAAAAGTTTGAACTGGCGGAGCGTGGAAATTAATCAAAAAAAGGTATTAACCGCAATCAAACAAAAAAAATCTTAACAAAATATGATAAGACTCGCTACAATATTATTTTGACACATTCAAGTTTTAACAATTTCTTTTCTGAATTGAGTATTACAATGAATAATAAATAGAATTCCACACTAAACAACAGTACTCTCATTTAGAGCAAATTAAATAGTAGAGTACTAATCTTTGTAAAATAGAATAACATGTCAAAGTTAAATAGAGAAAATTCGAAAAACGCCAAGATTTCTGGAAAATTCCTGAATTGTTCTCTTGTTCGTTAAATAGTATTCATAGTGTATCCTGCATAGATTTAATAATTATGGATGGTGCGTTGGCTATGCTTTTAATACAGAAATCTGTAACCAACATAAGAGAGAGATAGTCATATCTAAAATGTCGCAGTGGGAGAAGAACAGCACATTTTCATGGCACCCAGCACGTGGTACACACCGCCATGAAGATAGTAAGACTAACTTCAGACAAAACAGTCACATTATAGTAGAAGTAAATACCTACTCAATGAGTAATTTCATGTTTCTATGCAACTAGAAGACAAAACATGTAAATTCTGCGTTATCCCAAAGAATGCTGCTTTCAAATCAAATGAATGAAATAAAAAAAAATACAGTTTCCAAAATTATTTTTCTGATAAAATCTTAACAATAAAAACAATCAACATTTGGTGCTATTATTCTATGATTAGAACAATATTATACTTGACGAAAAATATACCTAGTGTTACGGATGATTATTTTGATTAAATAATAAGTTCTGTATAATTATTTTGTTGCTTAATAATATTAAATTATTTGTAGTCTATGACTTCATGTTTATGTAATTATTCTTTTATTATTGTATATATAGCGTTACAACATTAACTTGGGGATAGTTCATTAAAAACCGTTGAATAGTAAGGTCGTGTTTCTCTGGTTACCCTCCCTGTTCCTAACACTAGACATAAATAAATAAAATAACCTAATTGGGGTATCAAAATAGAGAGCAAACTGTTTCTTTTTCCCACTCGAGCTCGAAGCAATTGGAGCGAGAGTAGAAGAGGCGTTTTCCTCTCGTGTTAGACACAACATTAAATACACTTTGACACGTCAAAAGCTAGGTTATCAGACGCAAGGCGGTGTATCAGAGTTGCCAATGAACCATTCTTAAATCTAAATTAAAGTTCTCAAATTGTGCTTTAATCTTTAAAAAAGAAAAATTTAAGACATAATTGTAAGATAATTTCAAGTATGTATATCACTAAAATAAGGATTTTTAATCAAATTAGTAATATACTTATAATTTTTAGAGCATATATATACCGTGTGTCAGGTTGGCATACGCAAATAACATGTAAAATCAGTTTTTTGTAAATAAAAAGTGTCCGGCAAAAAAGTATGCATCCAAATTTTATATCACAGTACTGCCAATATCCCTGCATCTTATTTAATACAGATTACTTTATTTTAATACCGCAATTTAATTAAATTAATAATAATAATTCCTAATTTTCCGCCTACTCTTTTTATTGCTACTGACGTATAATGTTTGCAATTTGTTTTAAATATTTTAATCTCTCACTGTCATCAAGAATACATTAAATGTCGAGAACCGTGTAAATATTATTAGAATGTATTATCGGGGCGGTAAGACAAATATCTGAATACACCACAGGAATGAACGCTGAATCGTTTCCATCGCCAGAAATTGACAGTGACAGATTAAAATATTTAAAACAAATTGCTGGCACTATGCGTCAGTAGCAATAAAAAGAGTAGGCGGAAAATTAGGAATTATTATTATTAATTTCATTAAATTGCGGTATTAAAATAAAGTACTGTGATATAAAATTTGGATGCATAATTTTTTGCCGGACAATTTTTATTTACAAAAAACTGATTTTACATGTTATTTGCCTATTCCAACCTTTACGTGGGACACACGGTATATATATATATATATATATATATATATATATATATATATTTAAATAACATTCATATTTGTAACACTTCTATATTTATATACTTTTATATATCCGTGGTAACGTGTCGTGTGTGTGCCGACAGTTACAAATTTAAAAATTTACCCCTGTGGTTTCCCTTCCACTAACATCCTTGGGGCTATGATTTGACGGCTGGTAACCGCACTTCATACGATAAAATATATCACTTACCGAGATCTGCGTAAGCAGAGTGCCACACAGAGTAATGGGTAAAAGGCGTGATGATATTTATTTATTTTACTATATTTTCCTCTGTAGTGAGTAAAAACATATTTTCCTTACTATTTCGGAAGAAGCCTTTCTGAATTTTAAAAGTCAGCAATTGTTCATTTTCAGAGCAGTTTCGAATAATTCATATTAAATTAAATTAATTGTTTTGTATGTCTAGCAAATTTCCACTTTCTCAGTTCTGTAGAATATCTTGAAACTAATAATTATGAAGTTTATTTCCTTTTGTTTGTTTTATGAGTTTTCGCATATACAGGCACAAATATATACAGGTGTGTAATACAAATACAGACGACATAGAATCTAAAAGTACCTCTTAAAAATATGTATATCATTTATTATGTTCAGCTGCAAATAACGTTCCTCATCTAAAAATGGGTAAAATATCGGATAATATACTTGTCCCAGAAAGTTTCAACTTGATACCAAACTTAATAAAATTCTAAAAACTTTAATTTGATACCCAACTTGAATCAAAATCAACTCAGTTCTTTGCATTGTCATAAAACATAATTATGAAGTTTCATTACTGTATCTTTTATCGCCCATTAGTTACATACGGACACATCTATCCATATAGACATCATTGAGAAAATAGTGAAATCGGATTCTGAGGACCTCATAACATGCATTACAAAAATCTCACCCTTAATTTTGTACTGTCCCTATACTTCCTTATACAACGTTTAAGAAAGTAAAAAGAATTATAGTAAGTAGTCAAATTATTTATATAAATGTCGTTTTCGCATTAACAACATTAAAGCAAAAGCTTGTTAACAAGCTAAATAGATTTTTTTGCAAATCCTGCTTTTCGGATGAAAGTAACTTCCAATTGGATAAATATTACATGCAGTTGTTTATTTACCGTTTCCGTGACAGTTTTAATTCGACATTGGATGTACGCAGTTCCTTAAAGAACTTCTTGACATTTTATTTATACATAAAAGAACGAAAAGTCGAAATGTCGTAACTAATGTGGCTGTGGCACAGTAACAAAAAGAAAGTTCAAGTTTTGTTCAGTTTGGTGTTAGTGAAATATTAATGTGAGCACGGTGAACGCGAACGCTGTCCTGCATCAGAATTCCGCAGCGTCTGGGCGGTGGTTTGGTGTTACGACGACAGACGTCGGGAACGTATGATGCGTGCTGGATTAGGTAGCCTGGAAGTTGACTGAGGTCTCCCAGAGGAGTTTTTAGTTTTCCGAGGGCTTTAGTTGCCGATCACCACGTTCGCGTTACAGATCAAATTGAAAACTATTGAGGAAATCTATTTATCTACTGCAGCGGTGATCGAGATATTTATTTTTTATTTGATACTATGAACAACAGGTAATAATTCTAAAATATAGTTTTGTTCTTCTCGTCACATGTCTGTGAGGTATTAGTCCGGGAACCAGCAAAAAAACCACGTATGATAAGTCTAAAACTGATTTTTTTGAGCAGTTAACCAGTGTCGTGGTTAACAGGAAAAAAAACTATGGTTCTGGGGAACGAGTGCAAAGCTATTTCTTGTTTTATATTGTTCATTAGATAGCCAAAGTATGAAAAAGTTGTTAGCCAAAGTTAATTTTTTGCACATTAATAGAAAAAAGAATTTTATCATCGATTATGACCATGCCATACTGTTTCAAAAGTGTCAAATTTTTCACTAGTGCATGTATCATAGGTAAAAGTATGGCGGCAAGTAAAACATTTGAAACTTTTGAATCAGTATGGCAGGTACTCAGAAACACCGAAACAGTATGGTCATAATCGGTAATAAAATTCTTTTTTCTATCAATGTGCAAAAAATTAGCTTTGGATTCGGAAACCAAGAAAGCATAAAAAAATAACATGTTTAATTTACTATGGCGGATTATTTGAGACGCCGCAAATGATTTTTTGACATTTGGGGTCAAATGGATAACCAACAGGTTAAAGTTATTTATTTGACCCCAAATAAAAAACAAAATCATTTTCTTCGTTAAAGAGTTTGCGTGCCGTCGACATTAGCGTTACCCAATGTGCACCACGGGGAGGGTACGATTACAGCGCCACTTGTTGGAAATTGAAAAAAGTATCCGAATAAACCCTACATATTATTTAACGCTCTTTCAGACTCTGCAATAAAAAATAGGGGTTCCCATTTAAAATTTTTTAGTGGACCCCCCTCCCGGCCACCCTTGAGGGGCTAGGGGGGGCCATTTTGTCAAAATCCGATATCCCCCTCAAAACCATGACGATTATGATTCGACATACTTTTCGGTAAAATGCTTTCAGTTCGAGATATTTAAGGATATAATGTAAAATGGGACATCCTGTAAGTTTATTACTTATGTCACTAATTTCATGTATAATTAACCTGTAATTGGTGTCTTGAACCCTGTTGGTGAGATTATAAATAAGTAAATACATTAATCATTATCAAATTTAATTTAGAATCTGGATGTTTAGAGCTAATTATATTTTAGTGGTAATTTATAAATCGAAAACAGTAGTTTACTCGAGGACTCTTTGGGGGTATTTTATACATATGTCAGCAAATAATTGATTTATGGTAAATTTCACTATTTTTAGAATAATAAAATAAATGTTTCATCACACCTTGTACGCATTTTGAGTGTGGCACTCAACTATGGCAAATTTTTGTAAAAAATCTTAGTGGAGAGGAAAGGATAGGGACAAAGTTACTATGGCAATTATCAGCTGTAGGGTTCGAACTTAGAAGTGCATGATCAATAGGCCAATCATTACCACTGAGCATTCTGAACCATTTGTAGAATAATATTAGCTACAACCTTCTTTTTGTACCATTTAAAATTGTGAAAATTAGGTAATCAAACACCTTTTGTTACATCTACCGACATAATTATTTCTAAATATGATATCTGTCATTGAAGTGAAATAATTTGAAGAGCGAATTTAGGGGGGGGGGGGTATGTTTTTAAATACACCAGCTTTTTTCTCATAATTTTTTTCATTATTAAAATGACAAAAAGGTTCCATTAATGATCAGGTTTGTAGTGTTTCAATTTCGAGGTTCATCATTGGAATCACGAAAACTATAAACGCTGCAACTTCGATTAAATTAGATGAAAGTTACAACACTAGTAGGCCAATTTAATGATGTTTATGTTCTCCCGAAAAAATAGTTATTTGTTTAACTAAGCACCAAAATACTAGATTTACAGCAGAGTCTACCATTCCATTTACGAGGCTGCGGTTCCACAAGGGTTAGGAGGTCAAAATCCTTAAATTCTCAACCAAGGGACCGACCAAAAGTCATTAAAAAATTAGAACTACTTGTTGAGAAACCTGTCGGAGTGACGTTACGCCCCGTACGCGGTAACGTTTCTCGAAAGTTTCGCGAAGGCGCCTGGAATGTTCTAGAGGCCGCCACACAGGAGTATATAACTGGCTGCCGGTTTAACAGTTAGTTTAGTCTAATCCAAACCGTGAGTTTATGATAAACCGTTTGTGTGTAAATAGAGAATAGGTATGTGAAGACTCAGTAGAAATAAATAATCTATAGAGATAACTAATACTGGTGAAAATAAATGTGGTTATTAATGTTTAAGTGTCAAACAAATAAAGTATGTCTCAATTTCAAATTCACCGAACTCGAGTAAAGAGTTATAAACATTACATACTTGACAAGGCAAGGCCTCTTTTCAACCTTTATTTCCTGGACTAAAACCAGTCGCGAGTATATTTTTATGATAATGGATTTATTATTTAAAATTTAATTTCTTTTTATACAAAAGTATATGCAATTTAACTATATTTAGTATCAAAGAAATTTTGGTCTAAGACAATTAATGCCAAAATCATAGCATTTGAACAGATAAAAGTGATAATATCTACAAAAAATACAATTTAAAATTATTTATTTTTTATTTACACAACCAAAAGCTGCATTTAGTAATAACAAGATCCAAAATTTCTTCTGTACTGGAAGTTATATGTCGAATCAATAGAAAATAAAAATTATAAACTTCAGCCTTTACTTTTTTCTTACAAATTATAAAAATTTAGATCATTTCAGTCACATATTATTCAAAATTTCATATAATTTTTAAACTTTTCATTTATAATTTCTTTTATAAAGGCAAAAGAGGTGTTGATAACAAATAATAATTTGCTTTTCAGGGTTGCAGTAATTACTTAGTATTATTAAAATTAACACTCCGATAAATTAAATTAGGTATTCGTTAATTATAACGTTTTTTATACCTTGTCGCTTGTTGGTAATGTCGGTAATCTCACTCTCACACCTGTCATGTCAAGTCATATATTGCAGCTAGATCGATTTTTAAGTTAAACGTATGTTTATTATATTTATTTCATTATGTCCAAGTAATGTATATAATAGTTATTTGTCAAACTAGAGAGGAAAGCGCTTCTTTTTCCCCCTCGAGTTCGAAGTTTGCCTCATGAGCGCAGCGAGTTAGGCATTTCGAACGAGAGTGGAAGAAAAGCTTTCCTTTTGTGTTAGGCACAACATTTTTTTCACGGCATGTTTCTAAAAACGATTTGCTCGGACCTAAAATACACTTTGAGAACACAACTGACAGACTGACACGTTACAAGTTAGGTTATCAGACACAAGGCGGTGTAGCAGTGTTCCCAATGAACCAATCTTAAATATCTATAAGTTGTCAAATTGTGATTTAACAAGGAAAAGAAAAGTATAAGACATAATTGTAAGATAATTTTAAGTTTTAAGTATGTATGTAAAATTAGGAATTTATTTATAATTTTTACAATATATTTTTTGTAAATAACATTCATATTGGTAACACTTCTATATTTTCCTCTCTAGAGAGGAACAACACATTTTCCTCACAATTTCGAGAGAAGAACGGTGGGGTTTCCTACCATGTCGTGAAAAAACTATATTTGTAATAACTAAATGCCTTTTAATATTAAAATTTTTATATACTCGCATATTAATAATTTTTGCTCAAACTTATAGAAACAAGAGAAATAAAACGAAAAAGCTCACAGATAATTATAGAAAATTTTCAATTTTCAACAGGATCGCTTGGCAGTTGCAAACATCACGGAAATGGTTAAAAACAATAAAACGTCCGAGAAACTCGTTTAAAAAAGGACAATACCTGATTAAACAGTTGATCAGTTACAGTTTGGGGATCTCTCTGTTCATAAGTTAATTTGGAACTACATACATTCGCTAAAATCAGCAGGTGTTCTGTTTATTTAACCAGCCTTTCTTGTGTTCTATAATAACAATGATGTGCCTAGTGAGCCAAAAACATATTATATTACCTGAATTGTTATTTTCACTGTCTTCGACACACTTAAAAATAGATAACAAAATTTGTTTGCCAACCTGACTTCTTATATCTATTTACGCCTGCATCTTACTAAATTCATACATTTTCATTAATATAGTACTTACCGTTATTTACATTTGATTTTTCTAATTTGTGCGTCGGCACTTAATAATCATACAACTCTAGAATCCCGGGTTTTTCGTTAACATTTTTAATATGCAGAGAAATTATGTAATATACCGGTGTCTACATATTTTTTTTGAGCTATAGGATATGCAATGTTAATATTTTAATTTCGCTCTAAGTTTTTACTTAATAATTTTTGAGCAAAAGTGTAAATAGGTAAAAAGTTTAGAATTAAAAACTGCATCAAATGAGCCTAAAATTATTGATGTGATACACTTCTGTTATGGGATAGACGTAAAATAAAATAAAATGTATAATTTTTAGATATTTGACAGAGTTTTAATAATTATTGATTTGTTTAAATTATTTGTAAATGGTAAATGTGTCCATAATTACTGAGAAATAATTTAAATAAGTCAATAATCATTCAAACTAGGCCAAATGTCATCTGTCAAACTCAAACAATACGACTGTTTGTATGTTATGTTTACCATGGCACTCTGGAAATTAATAAAAATTTTAAATTTTATTTTATGTCTATCTCACGACAGAAATGTATCACATCTGCAAATTTAGGCTCGTTTGGTGCAGTTTTTAATTCTGAACATTTTATCTATTTACACTTTTGCTATAACATTAATAGGTAAAAACATTGTATTTCCCATAGCTCAATAACAAGTAGACACCCGGTATATTACATAATTTCTCTGCATATTAAAAAATGAAATAACGAAAAGCCTAATAAAACAGGACTTTACTCGTATACCTCAGATCAAAAGGGGTATAGTGACACTGAAAAAATGCAATGTCGGATTTTAGCCAATAAGCGCGTTTTAGCTCCTTTAGAACTCATTTTTACTATTTTACGGGGATGTACGTGTGTATGCGTATGTGCGTTTGTGTGAATGGATGAATGTTTGAGAAGAATTTCATTCAGACATACATTGAACAGAAAATTACAAAATTTTACATTTGTACGTCTTAACTGTTGTTTCAAGGTCATTCGCCACTTGTTAGTATTTTCCCTCAGGTGAAGTTGATGGTCAAAATTGAAGTTTTTAAAATGTTAAATAATAGGCATGTTAAATAATAGGAATGACCTGAAGAAAGGTGGTGGCGAGCGCGGTGTAGAGAGAGCGCAGAATGTTAGATGACAGGTAGAGAGCGAAGGCAGAGTTTCAGATCGCACACTTATACTATAAATGTTTCACTAGAGTGATTTGGATTTTCAGCTGAAAAGTGTCACAAAACCTCAATTTCACCCGTTCAATTGGGAACGCTTTCCATTGGCAGAATGTGGCTTATGCCCAATCTAGTGTTATATTGAAATCAGTGTTTCAAGGTCACTCGAGACCGACCGCCATTTGTTTTTCCCTTTAGTTTTACGCAAAATGTGTTAAATTCACTGTTCAAAAACGGTAAAATAGTAAACTGATCCAAGTACAATCGTCTATTCGGTCACAGTATTCAAGCATTTACAATTTTAATTACAAGTGATATATTCCTGGCTGTCATTTAGAGTTCAACTGGCGCCAAAAAAAACTTCACATCTGTCGTCTCTGTCGCTGTCATGTGTGGGTAATTGCCAAAACTTCACATTCACATGGTGCGCTGGTGTGCATTGTTAAACACGTTACAATATCCAAATATTGCGAACCGCGTGCAAAACATTACTTATATGCAAACATCCACTACACAAACGCAAATATGTAAATAAGAATGCTAAACGTTGACATATGTGCAAGAGCTTAACATGCTCTCTAATTTTATTGTTTTATTTTATTTGGCTTCTTGGCTTGGCTTATTATTTGTATATCACGATTTCAAGGACAGGATTGGAATATTTAATAGTTAAATATTTACTTTGTTATGTATAATTTAATATTAATTACACATATTACGAATAATGCGTTTCTAAATTATGATTATGAATGTGTTTTATTATTCCTTTATTTTAGAACTATTATGGTAAACCAAACGTTACGAAAACAGATGCGCTTAATCCATCGACAATAATTCGTTTGAGAAAGAATATAATTGTTCATTTATAGCCAAAGAATAAAGGTTTCATAATAACAAATCCAATAAAAAAAAATCTATAACTGATTTCGAGTAAATATTTTTTTGCACTTCTGAGAGTAAATGACCTACTTTCTTATTCCATTTCCAAGACTGAAATGCTACTTTTAATCCCGGAGGGATTTTATTTAAAATATAATTTAATTTAATATAATCGATAAATAGAGAAAAAATACTTCCTCCAATGAAAGAATAGAAAATATATTATATCATTTTATTAATTTAAGCAACAAATACAGCAGTGAGCAATCTTATTAAAACAGCCTGTATATAATGGGTTCGAAGAACAAGTTGCATATTGTTTTCGTAGAATTAAACAAATTTGTTTATTGCGAAAAATATATAAAAGTGTAAAATGTGCTTTTTCTGCCAAGAATATTATGCGAAAATACTAGAAAAAGTCACTGTACAACGTCCGAGAATGTTTTAATTGCTAATATCCAGTTATATTCTCAGCTTTATCGTAACACCGAGAATTGCGATTCAGAAACAAATCAACAATGACGTAAAAGTTTTCACCTTTTTGAAATAGATTTTGATATTCTCGCAAATATTTTAGGGGCAACAAATAGTGTTATGATTAGATTTGCTGCTAAAAATATATTATGAAAAAATATCGTAGGTATGCTGCAAATTAACAATTTTTCTCTGTGAGATTTTATTAATTATGTACTTATTTAGTGTATTATGGTTGTATCTAACGTGTTAAGTACGTAACTAAAGTTTTATATAATTTTATTTTGTAGAATTTTTTAATAATTTAATATTAAAAGTTATAAGAGTCGATGATACGATAATAGTTATTTACTTTACAAGTGGGCAAAGTAAGGAATTACCCACGAGAGAAATCTTAGCTCACGAAGCCGAAGACTGAGTGAGATAATTTTATCGAGTGGGTAATTCCACTTTGCCCACGTGTGAAGTAAAACGTTTTATCCAACACTTCTTAATAAATGAAAAATTTATTAAAGAAATATTATTTGACAGTGACATATGCTTTAAATTTTTAAATTAAAATGTCAATCGAAGTAGTTACCAAGGTGTTGTGTGTTATTACTATTGTTATAAATAAAAAAATACTCACTAATGGCTTTCCTCAAAATTATACCCACTAGTGGATAATCTGTTACTTTGCTTGTTTAAAATCGCCATAGTAATGTAGCATTTATTGAGAGGTGTTGGATAAAATAAATAATATGAATTATGGAACTTAAATCAGATCAAAGTTGCGGTAGGAAAAAATAAGAGTACTCAATAAAATAATTTGATTAAACCGAAAATACTCAGTAAATTCATATACTGTATGGTTTATGTATGCCATCTTTAAATACTAGTTAAAATCGGAATAATTGCATTATTTCGCATAAATAAAGTACTGCATTGCAATAACATTTAGTTTTATTATCATTGTTTAAAATAATTACAAATTCGTAAAGCATACTGTTTTTATTATTACTTTATAAATAAACTTTCTATTTTTCTGTAATATAACTATAACAGAGATTTAATTTACAATACAAATATAAAATTTTCTCACAATTTAAACGAGTAGGTATTTTCTATTAGTTTGCAATTGTATTTTTCACACGATGTCTATTCTTTCATCATTTATTTACATCCAAAAGAAATTGAAAGAAATACTTGTAGTTAGAATTAACGAGAGAAGAATACATAATTAATCAAATATTTCTAATTAATATTCTGTGCAGAAATTATTGAATACTTTCTAAATACCCGTGGCCAAATTAGGGTGAGATTAATTCTTCAAACTTATATGAAAAGATAATTAAGGCTGCAATAATAATTAAACCAATTTGAACATTTAAAAAAAAAATATTTTGATAAATAGTTAAATACATATATTACGTCCATTCACTAGCTTTCTCTGCAAATCTGTGATACTTATTCAGATTAATGCAAAATAACCGTGTTTAAATTTCACTTTTCCTAAAAATTGTTTGCACGAATGCATTTTAAGTGTAGTAAAGTTACCGAAACCATTTATCTACGATTTTCATTAAAATTATGTACAATGTTGTTACCTATAATTATGAATTTTCTAATTTAACGCGTTATTATTTTCCGTATCTCCATTTCAATTCAAATACTCAAATAAGCTTGGTTTGTAATTTGCAAGATATTATTGTTCTGTTAACAATACCTAGAACGATCGTGATTTATTGAGAAATGCGAAATGAGATATTGGTAAATTATGGCTATTATTAACCATTCATTAGTGTGCTGTATTATTTACAAAGAAAACAAAAGAAAAATTTTAACACGTCATCTACCTGAAAAAAAATACGTAGAATTGATTGAGATAAGCTTATGTTTAAAAATAAATAAAATCACGCCTTTTACCCATTATGGGTGTGGCACTCTGCTTACGCAGATCTCGGTAAGAGATATATTTTTTCGTATGAAGTGCGGTTACCAGCCGTCAAACCATAGCCACCACAGGGGTAAATTGAAATTGGTAACTGATTCGAACTGAAGATCTCACGATCCACAGCCTGATACTTTACCATGAAGCAATTTACCCCATTTAAAAATAAAAGCAACGAACTGTTTTCAGTTGTAATTTGTGCTCCTCGTGTTCCAGTGTTTTATAATATATAATGAAAGAAATTAGTGTTCATTACAACAATATATAAATATAGCATCACGCCTTTTACCCATTTCAGGTGTGGCACTCTGCTTTCGCAGATCTCCGTAACTGATATATTTTTGCGTATGAAATGGGAGAACCGCGGGGGTAAATTTAAATTATAACAAATCGCGTCTAAAAATGGCGGCATATGTGATGCAACACGCATTGCATTTTCATTTCTACAAAAATTAGTGTCCCATATACAAAGTGACGTCATTATCTACTAATATTATTGATGACGTGTTTCTTCTTAAACAGTTTTAATATATGTGGAGTTCGAAGGATATTATAAATAATAAATAAATATGCACTTAATGTTTAAGAGTGGTTATTTTGTGAAAGATGTTGACCGTATGATAATCTTTTCTCGTCAGAATTTTACCACCCTTGGCCACAACGAGGGTGGGAGACAAGAACCTAACCTAATCTGGCAGAAACATGGATATAATTGTAAATGAACGTAAAATAAACATAACTATAAATAAAATAAAAATACGTAACATTCTAGAAACTACATACAGTATATATAATTATTACAAAAAAACCGATTGCGAGAATTTCACGAAATGAACATTTTCCTTATGATTTTTGTATGAATATTTATCAATAACGCACGAATGATAATATATAGTGATAGGGTGATAATTGTAAAACCGGAATTAGATGTTTAATTAACACACAAAATAAGATATTAAATTTATTTTGAATATAGAATCAACTACAAATAAAAGATAGTAATACTATTTGGAATAAAAGATGTTAGAAAAAAATGGTCTATCGAATGAACCAATAATAGTTATTTCATTAGTATACCAAGGCCGCGAAATCACCCGTTAGGGCACCGAGAGAAAAATTGTCGCCGAGGCCGAGGCAGGACAATCTCAAGGGCGTTTAAGGATTTCGCGGACAAGGTGTACACACTATTTGTTGTGCAATCGTATAAAATTTTAATTACAAATTTTAAACAGTTTTATTGTAAATAGAAAGTGGTTATGGGATTGACATTTGATAAACAAAACAATTAGTTTTGAAAAAATAATGTCAATTCTTAAGTGTCAAAATTATTATTTTTTACCCTATTTCGCGTCCGTTGTTAATGGTAACGGACCCGAAATAGGTTAAAAACAATAATTTTGGATTTCGCGGCCGTTACCATGACAACAGTTGCGAAATTAAATTTCGCGATCTATACTGCGGCTGCGAAATACTTATTTCGCGTCAGGTTGCGCAAAAAAATATTTGTTACCATTATGTGACCAGGACATAACCTCCCGCCCAATACAACTCTTAAAGAGTACAAAATAATATTTAATGATACAGAAAAGTATCCTTTTATTTATTTATTTTCTATTTCTTGATAACAAATTTAATTTTTTTTCGTATATTTATTTTATTTTTTGACATGTACTTCACTAAGAAAACAGCTTCACAATAACAATGACACGTGCCCGATTTCGTAAAAAATTTAAAATTTTTGAGTGTTTCCATATTGTACATGAAATGCAAGATTTATGAAATTTAATTTCTTTATGCTTTAATATCTCTGAATCAGTGTAATCAAAACACATGTAACATAAAATTAAATATTCTACAATTTTCAAAATAAAATAAATTGTTGAGAAATTAAATGTAACCGTGTTTTTTCACGGAAAACTGATATCTGTTGACCGATTTTATTCAAAATCTAATCAGCACCTTATATAAATATAAGAAGTTGTTGAATTAATAACGTTCTCGAGTGTACAAAATACCTTTATTTCTTCAAATCTGAACACTGACATATAATTCTTATTTTCTTAGTTACGTCATAAATAAAATTGGTTGGCAACGAAACAATGATGTCAATAGTAACAAATATAACAAATATGAATTTGTACATGCCGCCCACCTTGAAATATTAAATTTCAAAACAATAATAATAGAAAAATTAACAATAATGCTGAAAATTAATAGCAAACAAAGTAAATTCTTAGATATATTAATTGTTGTCATTAATAGGTAGAACACACACTTTTGAAATTGCCCTTTTTAGTTCACCACTTTTACACTTTATGGAGACTACACGCACTACGTTGTCTTTGCCTGGATGCAAAGCGGTAACTCTTCCTAGCTGCCATCTAGAAGGAGGGCTGTTGTCTTCTTTGATGAGGACCATTGTGCCAATTTCCAAATTAGCTTCATTTGTTGTCCATTTATACCTCTGTTGAAGTTCAGCAATATACGATTTGGACCATTGATCCCAAAATTTTTGATTAATTTGTTGTAAATGCTCAAATCTGTTTAATCTTGAACATTTAATGTCTCGTACATTGGGATCAGGAATAGAAGTCAATTGTCGCCCAATTAAAAAATGAGCAGGAGTTAATGCTTCAAAATCATTTGGATCATTTGTTAAGGGTGTGAGGGGACGGGAATTTAGGATCGATTCTATTTGTATTAATAGTGTGGAAAAATTTTCATACGTTAAAGATGTTTCGCCTAAGATTCGTTTGATATGAAATTTAGTGCATTTTATTCCAGCTTCCCAGAGCCCACCAAAGTTAGGAGAGTAGGGAGGAATGAAGTGCCATTGAATACTCAATCGTGTTGCATTATTTTCAATTGGCAGAGAATTTTCAATCAAAAATTTTCCTAATTCTTTTAATGAATTATTTGCTCCCACGAATGTTGTCCCGTTGTCACTATAAATATGTGTTGGTTAGCCACGTCGTCCACAGAATCTTCTCAAAGCAGCAATAAATGAATTTGTACTCAAATCACTTACGAGTTCTAAGTGTATGCATTTGGTGCTGAAGCATATGAAGAGACACAAGTAGGCTTTAGTAATTTTATGTCCTCTTCCTTCCCTATCTTTTATTTGGAATGGACCGCCATAATCAACTCCAGTGTTATGAAATGGTGGCATCATAATAGTTCTATTTCGTGGTAAATTTCCCATAATTTGTGAAACTGATTTAACTTGAAATCTTAGACATTTAACACATTCTCGGGTAATTAATTTTGCAGTGTTTCTTCCATTTAAAGGCCAATATTTTTCTCTGATGCTATTTAATAGTTGTTTGGGACCTGCATGTAATAATTCTTTGTGTTTATGTCTAAAGATTAATTTCGTTAAATGATGATTTCTTGGTAGGATGATAGGGTGTTTTTTGTCATATAAAAAATCAGATTCTTGTATTCTACCACCCACACGTATTATTCCTTGACAGTCTAGAAATGGAGTTAGTGATAATAACTTGCTTCTGGGATTTAATTTGGCGTTTGCTTTTAATTTTTTTATTTCGTCAGGAAAACATTCGATTTGAGTTTGTTGAATTACAATTGTTTCTGCATTATCAATTTCTTGGACAGTCAAATTGCCCACTCTTCTGTTGTTTTTTGTTGAGATGTTGTGAATAAATCGTAAACAGTACGCTACTGTTCTTGTTAGCTTTAAAATTGATGAATGGTTTTCAATGAGAAAAATATTTGTTGCATTTATTGTTGTGAATGAGTTTACTTTAACTTTTCGTTGCTCTGGTAAGTCATTTATTTAATTTCAATAAATTTATAATCATGTAAGTTAGATAAATCTTCTAGCCATGGAGGACCTTTCCACCACAGTTTTAAATTTACCAACTTATCAGGTAGGACACCTCTTGATATTAAATCTGCTGGATTTGTTTGTGATTGTACATGATACCAATCTCCAGGATTAGTTATAGATTGAATTTGTGTTATTCTATTTGCGACATATGTGGAATATTTATTTGCATCTGATTTTATCCAGCATAGTGCAATATTTGAATCACTCCAATAATATTCTTGATTAATTGTTAGGTTTAGCATTGATTTTACTTTATTAACTAGTTTAGCAGCAATAAGAGCAGCACATAACTCTAGTCTAGGTAATGTAACTAATTTGATTGGTGCCACCTTTGATTTAGCTGTAAATAAAGTAATTTGAGTTTCTTGTTGAGCATTTATTGATTTTAAATAAGCACATGCACCATAACCTTTTTCTGAAGCATCAGCAAAAGAATGTATTTCAATGTTAGTATAATTTGAAATGATTGCATGTCTTTGAATGTGTATATTATTTAAAAATTTCAACTTATCTTTGAAGGCTATCCATGATGTGTAGATGTTCATGGGAACTGCTTCATCCCAGCCTATATTGAGTTTCCAAATTTCTTGAAGTATGAATTTTGCAATAATTACACTTGGTGCTAGTAATCCCAGGGGATCAAATAGTTGTGCAGTTGTTGCCAGAATAGTTCGTTTAGTAATTTGATTTTGAGGCTTATTTATATTTACAGTATATGTAAATTCATCTAATTTTGGATTCCAGTAGACTGCTAAAGTTTTGTGAACTTTGTCTATGATTTGTATTAAATTGGATTTATTTTCTTCAATGTTATCACCTATACCTTTCACATTACTGGTCCATTTTCTTAATTCAAAACCCCCTGATTTTAGAATTTTGTTTACATTGCATTTGATTAAGTTTAGCTCGTCTATTGTATTTGAACCAGTTAGCATATCATCAACGTAGAAGTCTTGCTTTATAATTTGAGATTCCTTCGGATATTTTAATTCATTATCATACGCAAGTTGTGTTAGTGCCCTAATAGCTAGGAATGGCGCAGCTGTTGTGCCATAAGTAGCTGTATTTAATTCAAATGTATTTAATTCTTCATTTGGTTGTGTACGCCATAATATTCGTTGGTATTTGCGATCATCTGGATGTATTAGTACTTGGCGATACATTTTTGCAACGTCTGCAGTCATAACATATTGGTAAATACGAAATCTAGCTATTATTGATATAAGATCGTCTTGAATTGTTGGACCAGTGCATTGAACTTCATTAATAGATAAACCATTTTCTAATTTACATGAGCCATCAAAAACAACACGCAGTTTTGTAGTTTCACTTGCTTGATTGATTACTGGATGATGAGGTAAGTAAAAACCATCTTCTGTTACTTGATTTACTTTAGTCATATGATTTAATGACTCATATTCATTTATAAACGATGTATATTGTTGTTTTAAATTTGAGTCATTATTCAAACGTCGTTCTAATGATATAAATCTTTTTATTGCAACTTGTTTTGAATCACCTAATTCATTTAAATTATTTTTAAAAGGTATTTTAACAATAAAACGCCCTGGTTTGTCTCTTGTTGTGGTAGATTGAAATAAGGTTTCGCAATATTGTTCTTCTTGTGATAGTAATCGTTTGTTTGAATTTATTTCTTCTTGATTCCAAAATTTTTCTACTGTTTGGTGAAGATCATTTAGTGTTAGGTAATTATTAATTTCCGGTTTTCTAATAAAAGTTGGTTGAGAGTATGACCCAGAAACTACCCATCCGAGTCTTTATTTTTAATTTGACCAAGACAGAGTAATTCATAAAATAAATTTGCCCCAATTAATAGATCAATTGATCCTGATTCATTGAAAGTAGGATCAGCAAGTTTTAAATTCATAGGAATATTTAAATGTTCCATTTTGACTGACTGTACGGGTAGATTGTTTGAAATTGTATTTAATACAAAACAGTTCAAAGTTGATTTATAATTATTGTATTTTGATTTGATAGTAATTTGAACTCGCTCAGTAATTGTAGAGTTTGTATTATTTATTCCTTTTACGCTTAAATTTACCTTTTCTGGCTTCAGATTGAGAATTCTGCATGCTTCTTGAGTGATAAAATTAGATTGTGATGCAGAATCTAATAATGCTCTTATTTCTTGTATTTCATTATTGTCTTTCATTACAATAACCTTTGCAGTCGACAAAAATACTTGTGATGAATAAGATTGACTAGTACAACTTGCATTTAATACTGCAGCTTCCAAATCATTTGTTTTCGTAACTTGTCCAGTAGGTTTCTTATCTTCATGATTTTCTAGTTTGTGGTGAATATGCAATAACGAATGGTGTCTTCGTCTACAAGTTTTGCATGAGTGTGTTGATTTGCAATCTGGAATAAAATGTCCCTTGCGTAAACAGTTTAAACATATTTTTAATTCTCGAGCTTTAATATTTCTCTGATTTTCATTTAATTTTAAGAATGAATCACATTGAAATATTGTATGTTCCTTTTGACAATAAACACATCTGTTAATTACAGTAGTAAATGTTTTAGTTTCTCTTGGTTTTTGATTTATATTTGATTTTAAATAGTCTGGTTTATTACGAGTATAAGTTGATTCCAGCGTATTTTGTTTGATATTGAGAAATTCTAAAAATTCTTGAACAGTAGGAATTTGATCTGTAGTATTGCGATTCAACTTTGATTCCCATTCTTTGTTAGTTTGAGTGTCTAATTTTGAAGTTAGAATTGGAACTAATAGTGCATCCCACTGATCGACTGCTATTTTAAATGATTTTAGACAATCAATGTTATTTTGAGCTGTATTAATTAGTATTCTTAGAGCTTGATGCGATTCTTTTGCAATAGGTTGAATGTTTAATAAAGCTTGAACATGATTGTTAATAATTCGTCGCTTATTGTTGTATCTTTTATCTAATCTACTCCATGCAATTGTATAGTTAGTATTTATAGTTTCTAATGAGCATAATAAATCTGCAGGCTCACCCTTTAGTGATGATTTTAAATACGTTAATTTTTGAGTATCTGTTAATTCCTTATCTGAATCAATTAATGTAATAAACTTATCTTTAAATTCTCTCCATTGAGTAAAAGTTCCATCAAAGGTTGGTAAATTAATTGTTGGTAAAACTACCCTTGTACCTCTCTGTGGACTTGAATGTATTGAATTCACACTTTGGTTGGAGTATGAACATTGTTTTTGAGTAACTTGATAGTTTTCAATTATTACTGAAGCCCTTGAACTTAGAGAGAAATAACTGTCTTGAAAAGCAGCTAATTCATCAGTATTTGATTCATCTTCGTGGTCTTGGTTTTGTGTAATACTAATTTCATTGCTGATTTCTATGAACAAGTCTAATAAAGGTTCAATTTTTGACAATCTTTTACTGAGACAGTCGATTGCTTGTTTATTTGACTCCTCTTCATCGGTAAAATTCGATAAATATTTTTCAAATAATGTTAATTGCGTCTTATATGTTCGTTTTCTAAGATTTAATTGTCTAATATCCATCGTAGTTTATGATTTTTAATGTAGACCATAAATTTATAGTCTTGAGTTGGTCGACACTAAACGTAGTAATTTTTTAGAATTTATGGAATACTTGAGTTTAATTATTATTTTCGTAGCACTATATCCGGCTCGAAGGACCATATGTTGAATTAATAACGTTCTCGAGTGTACAAAATACCTTTATTTCTTCAATTTCTTTGTCTCTACAATTTTACGTCATTACTTATTTACAGGAATCTGAACACTGACATATAATTCTTATTTTCTTAGTTACGTCATAAATAAAATTGGTTGGCAACGAAACAATGATGTCAATAGTAACAAATATAACAAATATGAATTTGTACAGAAGTAAAATTCAGAAAATTGTAATAATAATATTATTATATTTGAATTATGGGAGATGAAAAACATATATGTATACAGACAGCATGGCGAAAATAGTAACATATTGTAGGGATCAAAAACGTGCTTATTCATTGAAAACTCACTACTCAATTTTTTGAGCAAAAACAACCCTTACTCAGAGATAGGCGGGAGATAAAAAGTATAGATTCTCAAACAGTCTTTTACATAATAATAAAAATAAGATGAAATAGTGGAATATTGAATTATGTATATTTAATTTTACAATAATACATTAAGTGCAGCAGACAGCAGTCGGTAGCAGTGAAACACATAACCAACAAACAGAATTAAATTATAACAACATAAAGGAATTAAACATGTCTTTGAAACTTAAATTTACAATCTGGTAAGAAATAAAATAAATTTATTGTTATTGAAATATCAGACAAAACATTATGTATGCTTATAAACTATGACGATTAGAATTAGAAACAACTTCGTTGGATTGTCAGCTATGTTGGGTGTCGCCCAATCATTAGTGAATCAAATCGGTTTTCTATAACTTTGGAACATGATATACA
This sequence comes from Poecilus cupreus, assembly GCA_963942605.1. Taxonomy (NCBI): domain Eukaryota; kingdom Metazoa; phylum Arthropoda; class Insecta; order Coleoptera; family Carabidae; genus Poecilus; species Poecilus cupreus. The sequence continues at coordinate 25,239,218 of OZ012718.1, forward strand.
ATAGAGTATTCCTTGTTACATTTTTCAGATATTTCCAATTCCATGTATTTTATATAGCGCCAGTAGGTCAAGAGCCGTGCTATTGTTGGCCCTCAAATTACCGAAGAAAAATTATTCGAATCAAAGTTCGATAACTTCTATAAATAACATCTTGCATTCATGATTTATCAATAATGTACGTAAACTATTCCACAGCAGCTACATGATAACAACTTCTCAACACAGTCGCGGTATTGAATCAGTAACCCGATACATAATGCAAACAATCACTTATGCATGATATTAAGGATAATTCCAATTCAAATCTCAGCCAATCCAATTCCGCCAATCTCGACGTGACGTCACGGAAATGCTGGTTTTTGCGTTGGCCTTTGGACGCGTTTGAATACATTTTGTTTGGCCACTTGAGAATAAAAATAGCAGAGGCTACGGACGACTGAAGCGCGACTGCGAATGCGAACAGTGGCTCCAGGTTCATGGTGCGAACATCTCATACCGCGGCTTCCGCCAACAAACAACGTATTGAGATACTTGTACGCGAATTTCTAGTACTGGGATGCAAGCGAAATGTTGTGAATTTTTAATCTCGCACACTTCAATTTACCTACATTGTATATACAGAACATTTTTTGTTTGATGCTCACCTTTAGAATCTTGAAAGTTATTAAAGAAACGATTTCGCATATAATATACAAAATTTCTCATATTAGTAGACCGTTTCAGTGATGTTCTTTTTTCTTTCAAAATTATACTTATCACTTAGCAACACTTTTAATAGTGTTAGACCACATAGGTTAGATGTTTCACAACACAAAAAGTTAGAACTCAGTTGGTACAAAATCAAAAAGTACAAAGTTAGTCACATATCGCGTAATAATTACCTAAAGCAGGTATAACCAGAACCCAAAGGCTCGCAGTAAAACAATGAAACACACCACAGGTACTTTTACAAAGAAACATTAAATTATAACTATCATAAAAAAATCTGATGTCGGTACCACACAACTTTCTTATACATATTAAACTAACTGAACACGTATAACTCCTTCCTTACATATGACATTATTTTGACAATTATTTGACATTTTGATGTTAAACCTGTTTAATTTTTTGTTCTCATTGTATCTATGATTTTATGTTAAAATAGGTATTAAGTAAAATCTAGTCTTTAAAACTTTCTAACTAATAATGCAAATATTGCTTTTATAATATATCAAACTACAAATAATTTTCACACTTCACAATTATTTAACATGTAGACGTTAAAAATATTTTAGTTTTTTTTTTCCTATTGTAACTAAAATTATTGAAATATATCATTAAATTCTCAAAATTAGATGCATATATAGATAAATGCAAATAACATTTTATGTTAAAAATAATTTAGCTAACATGCTTTATTTAAACCTTTTATTTCATAGCTGATTCTATTTTTGAAAAAAAAAATTCAATTTATTGTTCTGTGTGTCCAGCAAACTTCCTCTTTTGGTTTTTCAATTACATTCAGAATCAACTCAACTCTGCGTATTTTCATGAAACCAAATTCCAAGTTTCCTCATTCATGAGAATTTGCGCACACGGACACACATCCATCCACCCATCCTCACATACAGACATCATTGAGAAAATAGTCAATACGGATTCAGTAGACCTTATAACATGTATTTCCGATAAATCTCGTCAGCGATTTTTTTCATGATTCCAATACTTCCTTATAGGGGATACAGGGTACGATAGAAACAACGTTAATAACTCGCTATGTATTAGTGGTAGGAATGGGACACAAAGGAAGAAAGAACCGGCTTGCGATTTTGAACTTACCATTGTTGCAAAGGCAACAAGGCGACTATGTTTTGTGCAGAAAGACTCTTAATGTCTTTTAACCAGCAAAAGTAGGTAAGTATTTTTGATCGAAGTAATTTTGTAATTACTCAATTAATGTTTTCTATATTTTCTTGCTTGTAAATTGAACCTTAAGTTCACGAAACAGTGATTTATATTGTCGTAGTATATTAGGATGTGAAATTTTGAATCAAGTTCGACCAAATGGAGGAACGGGTACGGTTGACACATTTTTCATGGGTACGGTTGAATCATGGAGTTAACCATATCTCATTAATAAGATACGTGAAAAATAAGAGTTACAAGTGGAGATGAGCAGGGTGAAAATATCCAAATGGGGTATGTAGCTCACAATGGAGTTTTTAGTGAAATTCAAGAACGTATACTCTGGAAATAAATATTTGATTTTGTCTGTTTGATTTGTTTATTTATTTATAGTTTACATAATTTATGACTGATCCTTTAATACTGTATTACATAATAAAACTGTGTTAAAACATAATATTTTTCTTCAATTTTTGCGAAGAAGAAAGTAAAAAGATTTCGCATATATTAGACCAAAGTTTACATATTAGTAGATCATTTCAGTGATTTTTTTTTTCAAAATTACGCTCAAGTCATTTAGCTACACTTTTAATAGTGTTTGACCACATTGATCAGATGGTTCAGTTAGTGTTATTTCTTTTTGATTGATTGGTTTCTTCATTTTGTGTTTATTTGTTCCACAACACAATATGTACAAAACCAAAAAGTACAAAGTTAGTCATATATCGCGTAAAAGTTACTTAAAATGGGTATCACCTAAACCCGAAGGATAGTAATAAAACACCCCTCAGTTTCTTTTACAAAGAAACCTTAAATCATAACTATCATAAATAAAAATGTGAACACTGTCGCTGGTTTCTCAGAGTTGAACTCCGACCCAACAGCAATAATAGAAAATAAATAGGTAACAATATTTAATTAAATTTATACTTATAACTTTTGCGGTAGGTAAAAACTGATGTGTTTTATGTAGCTATATCCTAGGAGTTTTCGAATTTGATACTTGGCCATGCAATACAATAATGCAAATCTAGTAAACAAACAGGATATTCGCAGAACTTCCTGAATACTCTGCATAAATTCATAATTTGCTAGTATCATATAAGCGTTAGGCAAACTATCAGCAATTAGTTTTTTGTTATTGGAAAATTGTAAATTGTTTACAATATCTACTAATCTGTAATTATGCAAAATTATGCTGCAGGAATAATGAACGCACAAAATACAAAGAAACAATATTAATATTCATGTAGATCAGTATTAATAATCGTAATCAACGGCTCAATTTGCATTTCTCTGTAGATTAAATCGGAAAATGTTTATACAACAGCGCCCACCAAAATTCAATTAATCTACATTTTAGCTGCCGGAGAAATTGTTGAAGAATTTCTAATAAATCTTTTCAGTGAAGAATCATTCAAGAAGGCCACTCTTTCCTTATGATTTTATTTATAAAATTAAAATACATATAAATATTGACACTTTGAAGTATTAAAATGTGGCGTTGATAGCATTTAATAAACATTCACATAAAGTATACCATGTGTATGACGTTTTTTTCATTCACGATAACTCCAAATCTAATGACGTAACATTTTCAAATGCATTAGAATTAGAATATTCAAGTTACGAGCCTAATATATCAACAAGGAAGTCTCTTACATTAACATGAATCCTAATTGCGTTAATACTCAAACAGATTTTCATACTTGCGTTGACAATGTACTTCAATCCTTGCACACTAGAGGGCCAGGTTATCAATTTTTGCCATTTTCTAAGTAACCGTAGTCGATTCTTGGAAGTGTACGCTTCCAATAATTTTAATTACAAAATGTAAAAAAAATATCATCACGCCTTTTACCCATTATAGGTGTGGCATTCTGCTTACGCAGATCTCGGTAAGTGATATATTTTTGCGTATGAAATGCGGTTACCAGCCTTCAAGTCATAGTCCTCAAAGTTGTTAGTGGAGGGGGAACCGCAGGGGTAAATTTAAATTGGCAATTGTCGGTAGTAGGATTCGAACTGAGGATCTCACGATCCACAGTCCGACGCGTTACCACGGAGTTATGTACCCCATATTTACAAAATGTAATTGTATAATTTTTAAATTATAATAGAATATTTATATTCTTTTTTATAATTAAACTTCAACGTAACGTATAAAATATGACAATTAACAAAATTTTGTAATTTAAATTAGGTAAGCATTATTGTTATAGTAATTCGTTTTATACAAATATTAATAATTTAAAACTTGTAGAACCTAAAAATGGCCGTAATCATGGCCGAAACGTTGTTATAGACAATATTTTTCAAATAAATTATAATTGAGAGGCTTCTCTTGCAATCTCAAAGTTTCTCAGGGGCCCAGCGGTTTGAGACGAGGTATCAGGTAGGCGGATCCTTACAACTGCTCCCACTACACTCTGCAATATACTATTCTCACTCTCTGCAGTATCTATCACATGCTACATGCTAGTTCCTGGTCATAATTTATTCTATACCTACTCGATAAGCGCGCATCGCCCAGTGTTGATCAAGAAGTGTATATGCGTCTTAACAATCGAGCAAGCTACTGTTATCTGCTATACCTATGTATGTCTATTACAGTTCACGATATTTTCATTATAGCTTTCAAAATTATGCAATACAATTTAAATTAAAATTTTTACATAATTTGTTGATATAAAATGTACTATACAATGTAATAAATAGTACTATAAAATTGAGATGCCAAAACATAAAAAAGAAATAGTAAAACTAAAAAAAAGCACAGTTGCTACATATCTTATTAATACTTACTATGAATTTTTAACATATGAATAAAAATACACGATGTCTCCTTTCTTTATTCTATTCAAGTTATTCAAGAATATACAGAGATTTATTTTCTCGTTTCCCAAACAGGAAAAAAATTTAACTATCACAGTTTGGGACACAGTATTCAGGGGAGGAATTATGACGGATCAAACAATTTAGTAAACGATTTTAAAACTTTATATTTAGAATTTATGTGTAAAATTATGGTTTTATTAGATTTATAACAATATGTCAACCGGAAATGGTAGTTTACTTGAAAGCTTATAGAAAAGTATATATTGCTACAATAAAAATGATGTAATAGTTATTTACTTTACAAGTGGGCAAAGTAAGGAATTACCCACGAAATGAATTTTAGCACACGAAGCCGAAGGCTGAGAGTGTTAATTTTATCGAGTGGGTAATTCCACTTTACCCACGTGTGAAGTATAACGTTTTATCCAACATTTCTTAATAAATTCAAAATTTATAAAAGAAATATTATTTGACAGTGACATATGCATTAATTTTTAAATTAAAATGTCAATCTAAGTAGCTACCAAGATGTGTGTTATTATTGTTATAAATTTAAAAAAATACTCACTAGTGACTTTTCTCAAAATTATACCCACTAGTGGGTAATCGGTTACTATTCTTGTTTAAAATCACCATCGTCATAGATCATTTATTGAGAGGTGTTGGATAAAATAATATAAGTTACTATTTCTATTGGATTTTTTTTCTTCTATTTGGAACCGTTAACTTGTTTAGGCGGGAGGTTATGTATTGAATATATAACATTTTTGTTATGGGGACGGTTTGATTGAATAATATAATCTGATAGAATCCAGGAATTGATATTCTATAACAGCGGTGGGCAACCTCCGGCCCGCGGGCCAACTCCGGCCCGCGTAAAGGTCCAATCCGGCCCGCGAGATCTTTAGAAGAAATAAATATTTTCAAAAACAAAAATTTTTAATTAGGTTAGTACCCAACATAAAGAAAAAGAAGATTAATTTTCAATATAATTCGTCTTGTTTAGATTAAACACATGTCATAACATAGAAAGTCGTAACGCAGCAACTAAAAAATTATAAGTACTACGGCCCGCGTACGAAACGTAAATCTTATTCTGGCCCCTGTTATAAAAAAGGTTGCCCACCCCTGTTCTATAAGCATGTCCCTCATATTTACATTCCCATTGAATGGAATTACCCAACACTTGTTGTTTGATGCACAAACGATGTTTTCAAATTTCGCATAATAAAATGTGTGTCAACGGGTGCAAATATAGCTCTGTGCGAATAATAATACATTTTATCATTGACCTTCCTGCCAAGAAACGACTCCTGCCTGCTAGCAGATACTGGCACTGTTTACTAAAAACTAAAACCGCCGCTTGACGTAAAGAAACACTAGCCTTGCGGAATATTTTCACAAAAATTCGTACCTACTTAGTTTAAAAATAAAACTTCGAAAATATATTAAAATTATCATAGGCTATAAATTTGTGTCAGCGCTGGACGTTTCTGTCATTAAAATAGAAATATGTTATTTTGTTTCATAATAGCATTAAACTTAGTTTAGTTTAAGAAGAAATACTTCATGTTCTGAAATTAACTACATTTCTCAACAGGTAAACTGAAACATTTCAAGCAGAGAGCGCAATTAGTTTTTGCTGCCGAGACTGTAAATTTATTTGGTGCCGGGTTGTAGCATTATTTTTGTCGATTTGAAATTAATATGAATTTAATGATTATAATTAATATCTGTTTTGATTTTTGAAAGTTATCACCATCAAATTACCTTGCTGTACGTTTGTTGAACGGTTGCTATGCATTTATTATACAGCTGCTGTGTAAAAACAATTTTTTTATTTTTATTTCATAAAATTGAATTCTGTTGCTTTGTGAAAGTTCCTAATCAATTTATTACATAAAAAGGAGAGTGATAAATATGTTTTATCCAACACCTATCAATAAATGCTCTATAACTATGGCGATTTTAAACAAGCAAAGTAACAGATTATCCACTAGTGGGTATAATTTCGAGGAAAGCCACTAGTGAGTATTTTTTTATTTTTAACTATAATAATAACTACAACACCTTGGTAACTACTTCGATTGACATTTTAATTTAAAAATTTAAAGCATATGTCATTGTCAAATAATATTTCTTTAATAAATTTTTCATTTATTAACACGTGTTGGATAAAACGTTATACTTCACACGTGGGTAAAGTGGAATTAACCACTCGATAAAATTATCTCACTCAGCCTTCGGCTTCGTGAGCTAAAATTTTTCTCGTGGGTAATTCCTTACTTTGCCCACTTGTAAAGTAAATAACTATTACATGCTATAAAATATTTAATTCATAAAATACCACGATATGCGTGTATATTTGGAAGATGCAAATTGCGGTTTTGTTTACATTTTAGAGAAAGTGACTGTGAACTGTCAATAAAATCACACGTTAAAGGTCTATTCACACATATCAGTGCCGTATCAGTTCAGTCTCAGTAACATCAGTGATATATCAGTGGCTACTATTCACACATATCCGTACAGTTGCATCAGTTGTCAGTAATTATTTTAGCTTACATGATTGCCATCATTTTTTGATGAAGAGGAAGTGCATCAGTCGAAGATACGAAAGTGGGTACATGAGGCATGGAAGAAAATAGAAAGTGAAGAAGAGTTTACCACCTTATACAAGGTGTTGATGGACGACGAAACAATTTTTTTGAGTATTTTAGGATGACAGAAGGTTAAGATCCAAATGTCTTGTTTGAAATAAATCATGTATTACAGAGTATTGCCGAACCAATTCAATAAAGTTGCTCGTTAATAATTTTATTCACAAAAAATGTAACAAGTAAGCTGCACGACTGCGTACTATACGTCAGTGAAATAGAAAAAATATCGTTGGCAACGATATATAATTTCACGAAGCGGATACTGCTCTGATACTGAACGCAAAAATACGGCACTGTGTCGCGCTTGTGTGAACAGTTTAAGCTAAACTATATGCAACGATATTTTATTTTTCACTGACACTGACACTGACACTGAACTGACACGGCACTGACACTTCACTGATATGTGTGAATAGACCTTAAAGGTCTATTCACATATCAGTGACGTGTGTAATAAAAAAAAAAAACAGTATATTATACATTAAGGGAGAAAAGTGTGTGATTTTTCCCGTGGAGTAAATTGAAACACGAGCCGGAGGCGAGGGCTACAATACGACAACGACAGGAAAAAATACACTTCTCTCCTGCGGTGTATACTATTTTTCATGTAATTTAAAATTATTTGAATTGTAATATAATTCATGATAGTTACCTAATTTTGATTTGTTTAATTTGGTTTATTTTTCACATTATTTCAGCACTTTCCCTCACGACGGGAAAGAAAGTGCACAAATCTCCCGTAGATATGAAATTGGCTGTTTTTGTCATGATTTTAGTATCAAAAAAAACGAGTTTATTTGTTTTTTTTTTTATATTAAGCGGTCTCAACTGTTTAGTCTGTATGCCGCCTCGGAACCTCGTTTTCGGTGGTGTGACAACTGCACACAGTGTTCGCTGGTATGGGTTTTCGCAAAGCGGTCACCCATCCAACTACTAACCGCGGGCAGCATTGCTTAACTTGCGTTATCGAGTAATCCGGCTTTGACGCTATCTGCCAATCCGTTGCCTTGTTTTATTCTTAACTTTCAAGTTATTGAATTACAACCTTACTATTTTACATAATATTTTACTTTGTCCGTCACCGCGCCGGAGACACTTTTACGCCGGCGGCAACAATATTGAACTTCTGCCTGTTACATACAAATACACAACAACGTACTTTTATGACGTTTGAAGAAAATAGTTATTTACCCAAGAGTCAGGAAAGTTATACATACATTACTGTCGAGGTGCCATATTGAACTACGAGGCACTTTGTGCCGAGAATTTTATGGCTCCGAGTCAAGTACGGACATTTTCCAGACGAGTTACGGATTATTTTTTTCCGAAACCTTTAATTATATTAAAAATTAATTTTAAATTTAAAAATTAATTCTGATTTTCTGCATATATCTAGTAACGCATTTCTCTCGTTTCTGGTAACACGTTTAAACACGTTTCTAAAATGTCACAACGTTTAAAGGTTTTCCTGCCTACTCCGAGGCCTACTCCGCATTTTAGGCGCTAACAGAGTACTTTCGCTCAGGTTTTAAAAAAAATTACATACATAATATATTCTAAGGCACCTCTAAATGCTGGATATTTTCTATTTTTGAAAAAAAATATATCGTGTTGTTTGGAGTAAATGTGATACTTTGTGCTGAACATAAGTTTGAACGACGAGCAAAGCGAGTCGGGAAATCACATTAACACAATATACTGTGTTGGCCATATGTAGTAACATACATTTTATCGGAAAAACAAAAGCATCATTCAGTTGTTATATAACGTGGCAACTTTAGTTGGAGTGGTTGGAGATCCCAATGGTGGCCCACGAAACTGACACATCTTTCACGCAATCAGCGATTCAGTTGTTAGTTTAATGCATTTTTTGAATTTATATCGGCTAGAATATTGAAAACTACATTTTATTTCATTCCAATATAACTTTTCTTTGCATGTAACAACGGGATTGGAAAACGACGCTTTATACAACCATGTCTATGGGTCTAATGGAGGGTTATGATTTTGACGTCACAGGCAAGAAAGACAAATACGAGGTAAAAGTTAAGATGGACGTTCATAATACAAACATCCATGTTTTGACGTTTGAGGTTGTGTTTTAACAAGGTTATGTTTTATTTTTGAAGTTTATTATTTAGGAAACTTAATAAATTTAACTATGGTCAGATATTCTTTATAGTATTAACGTGAGTCACTGTTGCACAAACCATACACACATGTTATTTTTCATATTTAACATAATTTCAAGAACTGTTATTTTGACAGCGTTTTGTTTGTATTTCGCCCAAGGAAGATACTAGAGGAAGCTTCACTTATACGTGAGAGAGACCGAACCGTCCGATTAACTCCATCCAGGTCGCTACGCGGCGCTGATGCTAATGCGCGGCAAGCGCGCCTACTTTGAATTTTTTTATGTTTTTATATTCTTTAAAGTGATTAGAAAATGAAACACGGAATTGTAAATAACAAAATATATTGCATAAAATAATACTTAAAATACATGATTTCAGGTACATATGCTGTAGATTCAAATAGTTTTTAGAAAATCTCTTCTCTTGTGACAATTCAAATATTGTTTCTATTTCTTTCAAATTTTTATTTTCCGTAATTAAAAGAGTATCCAACTGATTTGTTATCTTGTTGAACGTTTAACGAAGAGTCGTACGACGCCTTTTTTAACGTATTCATAATCGAAAAATTCAAAAGTCAAAGTTTATTCCGCCGAAATACACTGGCCGCGCGAACAGTCTTTTTCACTATCAAAAAATCCATTCCACTCCGCACAACGGAAGACACTTCTGCCACGTTCCCCAAATGTATCTGGAATGGAGGCAAATTAGACCACTACCGCATACAAATCACCTCAGCAGATTCTTTTTACAAAACTTAAAAAATTGAAATTATATCTTTTGACAACTTTATTACATACTGTTTTTTTACATAGCTCACCATTATTATTTTTCAAAGACATAAATTATACATTATTAAATAATTGGCAAGCTTCATTTACAGGAGATTTCGTATGATTTTATTTAAATTTTGCTTTTACAGCTTTTTCGAAAGATTTTTTCGTTTATTGGCGCCAAGTGACACACGTTATGTTTTAAATTGACGTTTGCGCCTTGTACGTACAGCTAACTGTGTACACTCAAAACCACAAGTATAACTCCAAAATATAACATTTTATAATTTTATTAATGTTCAATTAATTAATTGGAGTCAACTAATTCATTTACACATATATTTACTTTATTATATATGCTATAGATATTCAAATAGAAATGAAAATAATTTATAATTGCATTCATCACAGTAACATTGCTCTTTCTTTGTCTGTACTACATTTATGAAATTTGGTTGGTGTTCTTAAATTGTCCGGAGATATAAGTTATACCATCCAGATCGCTATGCGATGCTGCAGTCACGAACCAAGGTCATGACGCAAGTGGAACTTCCTCTAATATCTTCCTTGATTTCGTCCACGTGAATTTCATCGTAGTTTATTGAAAACATCAATAGATGGCAGCAGGAAAATTTGCTCCTGTATAACCCTCCATTATAATATTTACGGAAATCATAATCTTGTTTAATGCCGTAATAATAGACCTGCATTTAAAATGCAGTGTTTAAGACCCATCGGAAATATTGTACACCCATCGGAAATATTGTATATTATGAATAATTCCTCATTCGTGATTTCAGTAAATCAACATGTCGTGAGATGTAATTCTACAAGTAATCTCTCGTATCAGCCTTTATAGGCTTACATATGGGCGATAGTGACATTCTTACACTGTGCCGACGTAGGTCGGTGATTGATATTTCCGCTGCACGCTGATGGTTATCTAAAATCATGTCATACGTGATGAGAGTAGGATGAATCAGTGCCTCTGTGCATTTTTATCAATGAGGTTTTGTTAGTTTTAAGGGTAAAAATACGTGACTAGAATACCTGATACTTTCTAATATACAGTCTAATTTATAGCTAGCGTAAGATAGAGCAATAGAATTTTTCGTTAGATTGGTAAGAGTTGTTGAGTTGTCGCTGTATATTTCAATCTTTTACCGCACTGAGGTACCCAAATTACTATTAAAATAAATAAATAACAAGGCTTGATATTGTGATTGCAGTTATTGCATATTAAAAGTATAATGTCTAACTTAATTAAAATTATATGACAACAGTTCGTAAATTCTTAGTTCGTCAAATAGAACAAAAATTCGTGTCACAAACTAAAATTTAAAAACAAGGACGAAAGCATCTCTAAACTATAACCATAAAACCGGAAATATTAAACACGTTATTTACGACCAGTCGTAAACAAGGAAACAAAAGTAGTTGACACAACCTAACGGAAAATATCGAAATTTCTAAAATCATTTTAATAGTTTCATGCTCGGATTTATCACATGAACTATTCCTACTAGAATTTTAAAAACATACATACAGGCTGATTCATAACCAAAGAGATTAATATTGTAGATACGGGGACATAAATCATTTTGTTACTTCATAAAATTTTGATAAAAGCTCAATAATTAGAAAGTTACAGCAGTTTAAAGGTTTTTGAAAATTAATGTCCACATACTCAAAAAATATAATTATTCTGAAATACGCACTTGTAAGCTTTTATGAAAGAGAAATCCGAGCATCAGACTGATCAGACAGATAAATTTTGTAGGTTACCCGTCTTCGACTTACACTTAAAGTTTGCTCTTTACAAACATGTTGTACAGTTTTCTCCAAAAGTAATAAATACTATTTAAACGTGTATTGCTTTATTATATGAAATAATTATTTATATATCAAGGCACTGAAGTTCAATTTTTTATCACGAATATGGAATTTAGTTGCCGAGGCCCGTAGGGCTGAGGATAATAAACCATGTGAGTGATAAAAAGGAACTTCAGTGCCAAGGTACATATTAAGTTTTATTTGAAATTTAAAATTCGACAAAACTGTAAAAAAATTACAATATAGGTTAAGTTTATACATCTGTCAGTTGTCAATTGGAACTGACAGTCAGTGTTGCCAACCTCGAGAAGTGAAGTTATCGTATATAACACTCAAATGTATGTGTTTTGTCCTCAATTTCGTCATCGGAATTAATTAGTTAATTCTTCTTGCAAATTTTGTTGCATGTTACGTCCAAATTTACTATAGTACGTTAATATACCTGCAAAAATTATCCTAATTGTACAATTATTATTTAACAGTTGCCAACACTGGATTGATCAAAATCGTCGTATAATGGGTTACTTTAGTGACAATTTTTGAGCTTTTAATGACTATTTTTGCGCACTTTAGTGCCGATTTCAAATAAATTCCTTTAAATTCACATCCACAAGAGTTAATTGAACTCATTCTATTAATGTATTATTTAATTAAAATTTTATTTAAAAATGATTGAATCTTTATATTTTATTATCAACTTTCTAACCGGACTGTACGACAAAAATAGGTATCCCGCATATTGCCTGTCTCCCTCGGCTCGCATTTTCAACTTTAGTTAGCGTTCCACAATTACTATATTTAAGTGGGAAGAACCAGTATTATCAAAGATAATAATGACAGGCAAGAATTAAATTCGGATGAATTTAAATAAAAATAAACGAACTAATTATTTAAATGTCAAAATTTTTAATATCAACAATATCAACTAACGTAAAATTGTCCTCTTTGTGCAAATGAAGCATTCTGATTAGCTTATAATGTAACGAAAGAAATAAATATTATTTTATCCTTTCCATAGAAACATATTTCTTAAAAAAATTTACAATTTGCAATTACAATTTTAAATTATACATTCAAAAGGAAAATAACAGCAAAAACAGTAAGTAGAAATCTTGTAATTAATTGAACTTATTTTATTAAGTACAATTGTACGATTAAATAAATTCTAAATACATGAAAACAAAAACTCAAATCTGTTAACTGTTAATTTATAAGTTTAAATGAATTGGCATTTAAATAATTAATACATTTTCTATTTTTATTTTGTTGTGATCTCAACAATGTGGACAGTAATTTTTAAACAATAGGAGATAAAATTAAATAACAGTAACTTTGTAACATTTGCTTTTAACTCCCTTCGTTATTAAATTTTTGTTAAATTATTATTCCTTCAATATCCTCCATACATTATGAATCACCCCCATATTCTTCTAACTATCTGATGATGGTCGAAAGACTGAAACTCGTTGGTACAACTCATTGCTCTAATATAATCTGTCAACAATTCTTGGATAAATTAATTTTTCCAATTACATTTATTTCCTAAGGCTTCAGTTATTCGAAAATAATCTAGTTATTCAATTGATGATGATCGAAAAACCGAAACGCGCTGTGACAACTTGTTGTTTTAACATCATAACGTGTCAACAATTCTTGGGAAAACATAATTCTTACAATCCTTATCCATATTCATTTCCCTAGAGGATTTATAGTTTGCATAGAACACAGGAATAATTTAACACAGAATAACTTAAAATTTTGGTCATATGGAAATGTATACTTCAACTTATAATTTCCATAGTGCACAGGAATAATTTAGCACAGCACACGAATGTTCAATTTTCTGTATCTGTGCTGTGCCTTCTATATTTTCCGTGTACTTTCGTTATATTTCGCATTAGTTCGGATTAAGTGTTTCCTAGTAACCGCCATCTGATATAAACAAAGACAGGTATATGTTTTCTTCTGTCACTTCGTATGTCATTCTGTGTAATTTATAAAAGCTCCAAATGAAGTTCTATGTTGAACTATTTCGGTTGTCTATGCAAACTATAAATCCAGCTTTATTTTAAACTATTATAATCCAGTTTCCAGATAATTGAAAAAATTTTACTGTTTTGACAACATGTCAACTGTTCTCGAGAAAAATTATTTAATTCTAAAACAATATATGTATACCGGATGTTTACTGTTTAAAAGGAAATAGGAAATACAATGTTAAAATTGTAATTAGACGATACTTTATTCCCTATAAATTTTGGAACGAACGTGTAAATACAAAAAGTCTCTCTCATGACATAATAGTTATTTATTTAACTAGGCATCAAAATACCAGTTTTGCAGCATAGGCTGCCGTTTCATTGACAAGGCGAAGCCGAGGCAATGAATGCTGCAAAGCTATAAATCTGTGTTTGATGCCGAGTTGAACACATTTTTTTGTCGATTTGGAATTAATGTTAATTTAGTGATTATTTTATATAGATATTTTGAAGGTTATTGCTGTCAAATTACGTTGCCATACATGTATTGAACGGTTGCTATGCATTTATTGACGGTTGCTATGCATTTGTTGAGCGGTTGTTATGTAAAATATTTTTACAGCCTACGCATAAAAGTGACACTTTACAGACTGTTAGCAGTCCGTAAATTGTCATCTTTAATGTCAATCGGCAAAAAATATATATCAATAAATTAATGCAGTTTTCGTTTCTGAACATTTTTTTTATTTACACTTTAGTTCTAAAATTCATAGGAATGAAAAATAATAATAAATAATGAAAATTTTAACATTGTAATTCTTTTTTTTTTTATAAAAAAAGTCGACACCCAGTATATGAATTGCTTGAAGATTCTAAAATTAAAATCATGATAATTAGAAAAACTAACGATGGTCGAAACATTGAAATGTGTTGTGAGATTTCAATGTTTGAATAACAAGTTACACTGCTTGGAAATCTAGTTAGAAGCTCTAATGGAATAATAGCATGAGTTATGAATTCAATTTTGAGTGAGCACTTATAATTAATATACCAAATATGAATAATAATTAACAGAATTAATTAGTTAAATGAACTTTAATTAGGTTTATTTTTCGTTGGAGTAGTTTTATTAGTATTAGCTAAACAGTTAAATATAGAAAAGAGAATATTTTTAAAAATTTTGTGTGCGGAGTCGTTGTAGGTTATATTCATTATTCACAGATAGTTACTAAGAAATGCACAAACCATTGTTGTATTCTTTAGTATCCAGCTATTCTTTAGGTAATATTTCTTCAGTTGTTTCCAAGCAACTTACCTGAAACAAAAATAAAAAGTTGCTATTATTAATGAAGATAAATATCACAATATAAATACTTTCTACTTTAATTACTTGTACTCGTATGTAGTATGTAAATAATATAAAGTGCTTATTTTATGTTATGAAAATAACATATCTGATGTATTTGTAGTTTTGTTTGATATGTTTGTGTAATGTAAATATGTAATTCATTCAATTACGATAATATCATATACGTTAAAATTTGAGGGATAGATAGTTTTATTATTATACAGACATAAATGAAAAAAATAAATAAATAAAAAACTGTGGACTGTTTATTTTGCAACCACTCGTATTTTCTTTGCAAATATAAATAATATTTCAATCAATAGAACAACTAGGCAATTTATTAAAGTATGATAATATTATTTACTTTTCTGAAAATAAAACATGCCTGCTAAGAACTGAAAATTTTTTTAATGTATTATTACAATAATATTTTTGTATTTCTTTATTATAAAAAATAACATTTTATATGAAATGTTATGACGTTTGTTATTAGTATTCAGCAATATTATTTTAATGTTTATAAAACACTAAAATTACAATGTATTAATAAATGCTTAATTATAATTTCTAACGATGAAATAACTAGAAACAATAGTTATTTGTGTATCAAGTGCGGATAGAGCATTGTTTGTTGCACGCGGCTCGACAAGTGCACCAAACAAGCTCTATCCGACGAGATACACACAATTTTTTTTCTACAATCGTTGAACAATGTCAAGCTGTAGAAAAAAATTAATTTTCAAAATTATCTTTGGTCACGCCTATAACAATTCAGTAAAATTGTAGTTACCCATGTCACCGTAATCATGACAACGTTTATGAACAAAATAAAAATTTTCAAAGAAATCATAATTTGACACATGGAGTACATTTGACATAAAGTGATAACGTCTACAGAGTGAATACGTTTATGGTGATTAAGTTGAAGTGTATGTACGTATATGCCAACTGTATTTGCAATAGCAAGGTTATTACCAGAAAAATCCAATGCATCATTTAATTCTTTTACCTAATTTATTTTTGTTTTATTTTTGTCGCGCTAGTGCGACAATATGTCACTTTGTCGCCTTAGAGCGACAATTTTGAACATTTCCTAACCAAAAATGGAATAACAATGTCGATATTGTGCAACGATTGTAGAAAATAGTATATTGAACAACTAGTGTTACATTGACCATTTTTGTAATACGAGTATAGTTTGCGTAAACGAGCCGCAGGCGAGTTACGCAAAATACGAGTATTACAATTAGGTACTGTAACACGAGTTGTTCATACAGCTTTTCTTATTTCACGTTCTTAAATTCAATAAAAATAAAAATAAAATAAAATTGTACGGCATGTTTAATATACCACTGGTCACCAAGGGGCTTTGCCCGCGGGGCCTATCGGGTCCCAGGCCGCAACCCCGACGCAGAGGCTCCGATTCAATAATTTTACGTGAGTAATGACAGCCCCAAGTTTGACAAACTGTTAATTTTACAAATAATAAATTGCTCAAAAACAGTTGCACATAATTCAATTATGTAGCATTGTTTTTGAGAAAAACAGTGTCAAAAATTGACTTTGTGTACGTGAAATAGGAAAAATCAATTAAAAGTTATTTTGATTTTACTCTTTTGACAGGTAAGATTTGAATTTGACATAACGAATGAATAATATTAATTAATCGAAGTGTCAATATTATTTCATTACAACAGTAACAAAGGTCATTAATTGATAAACAGCGGTTGAATTATGGGTCTATTTTTTGACAGTTGTCGATAAAATTTTTTATAATTCCGTTTTTCATAGATTTACCATTTAGAAATTATGTAAATAAATCAATAATCATTAAAACTCTGCCAAATGTCATCTGTCAAACTCAAACAATACGACTGTTTGTATGTTTTGTTTACCATGGCACTCTGGAAACAGCTAAAAATTGTACATTTTTTTTACGTCTATATTATGACAGAAATGTATAACAATAAATTTAAGCTCATGTGATGCAGTTTATGATTCTGAACATTTTTTATAATTACACTTTTGTTCTTAGGGAACGAACTACCGCAAAATGAAAATTTTACATTGTATTTTTTATGTCCTATTAAAGAAGTAGACATCCGGAATATGTGTGTGCGAGAGGTAAAAATGATTTTAATATATAAATATTATTAAACTATTTTCCTTTGTATGATTTTATTGGCCAAATAATATGATTCTGGACATGTAGCTTGCACCCTACAAACACTTGCATTTCAATATATTATGCAAAAAAAAGTTATCAAATTTTTAACAACACCGAAAGTTATGTTATATAATATTTTTTGTGCTAGTAGAGTTGTTAAATCGCGTCCCCCAAAAATATTAAATGAAGAGCGCTAACTATACAAGGTATAATTATTAAGCGATGAAAATTAATTCAACAAATTTCCATTTCTGGAAATCTATTTATCCCAAGTTATGTGGCCATGGCCAATAGCTTTAAATTAATAAATATACAGAATTTAAGGATGTGTTTACTTTTTAAACACAAAGAATACTGAGAGTTTTTGCTGTGCAAAGCAATAAATTTAGCTGAATTCATGTGACAAATTGCTATTAAATTTAATTACTAGTCGCGCAAATAACAAATTTACATGCAAAGTACGTAAAATAATTTAAAAAATGCATGTAACCAGGTCATAGTTTCTGGTCTATTTCAACAAAGCGGTAAAAATGTTTTTAATTCTTCGATCTTACAACGCACGCTAACATCGGATCTCGGATCTTGGGGATTGTTCTGCTCTATCAGTCAACGAGAAAGTTTTTTGTGAGAGAACTTGATAAACACACGGAACACAAAACTACAACGAACTTGCAGAAGAACACAAGAACTAACAACGGTAATAAATTGTTTTTCGCTAAATGCAATTTTACTTTTGTTTATCTCATTGCACTCTTACAGTTGTTGTCTTGGGATATTTTACTTGCATTCTGCAGATACAATTACCTATAATCAAAGAGGTCTCCGGCAGAAATAGAAATCTTATGAATGCTATTCGAAACGAATTCATAGGTATAAACATTTGATCAAATATTTTAATTGATATCTAATTAGAGCAATTGGAACATTAAAATTTTAACAAAACCGTATCAGAGTTACCTTTTCGATAAATAGCCATGACAAATTGCGCATATTGGCGGGTGAGCAGCGGGCAAAATAAGCATTTAATTATGCTCATGGTGTTCACATTACTATAATAAATTATTTAAAAATGGTCCATAGTAGTTTTTGTGGAGTTACTTGTAAAAATGCAGGTAGATATAATAAGTGTAAATTTTACAGTTTTCAAACAGCAAGTGGGTAAGTGGCAAAAAGAAAAAAAAATTGATTAAAGCCGTTTAAAGAAAAAAATAAGTATGATATAACCTTACTTTATGTGTCAAATTGAAATAAAATAATATTTTTACAGTCTTGATGGATCACCGAGGAACCCAGAACCAATAGATATTATTTGTAGTGATCATTTTATTGGAGATACAAAATCAGAAGATGATTAACTAACATGAATTACATATAAGGAGGTTTCGTAAAGTATTACAATTTACTGACGTTTGTCTTTTCATTTTCGCTGTTATCAAATAACTTAGTCCCGATTTTGGAAATTCTTTTACATCTTTGACGTGATCAGCCATCACCAGTTGCATTCCTTTTAGTATTGTTTGAAGTTGAAGGATTATATTGTGAGCTATTGCTTCAAATCCAGTTTGAAATATTGTGTTCATATTTTTACTGATAAATATTAATACACTTTTATCCTAATATTTGTAGAATAATTGATGATTTATACATTTAAAATAATGCTAATCATTTAAATTGTCCAATAAACAAAGATAAATTTTAGTTAACCTTATTTCATGAGCATACAAAAATTCTGTCGATGTAGTCGTTGTCAGCCCTGCCAATACCGTATGTTTTAGCTAAAATGGAACATTTAACTTTTCTGTTATTAATGTTATTATGGATACCAGTTTGTACATCATCATACTGTTTCAGATAAAACGAAACATAGGTTGTCAATGTTAAATGAACTTGTCATCATACAAATTAGGATGGTTATTTGGTACAATTTTGCTTAAAATTTGATAAAGATTTATATGTTTATAAAACAGTTTAGTGGCCAAGCAAAGAAAACCAGGGGTTTTCACGTAAATAGTTAATGGTGATATTATTGGCGGCTACCATTTATTTCAAAGTTATCAAAAACTGTTATGAACAGTAGATACCTTAAACTATCATAATTGTCATAATTTTTCCCAAAAAAAAAAATGGGACACTTTATTTCATCTTTTTGTTTCATATTATATAATATTTTTTATGGTTATTTATTAAAATGTTATTGTTCCGTGATTATTACACTTTCATTTTATAGTTTTTAAGCTTTTCACAGATTATCACTAACCGTTTTATTAAAATTTAATGGCAATCGTAAAAAAGTGTATTTTTTGTCTTAGAGTAATTAATATTTATTAGCGGTTTGTTTATTGTGAAAGGGATTGGAAAATTTTGTTATAAATGGAATCGAGCCAATGGATCGATCAACAAGAAACATATTCCCTATTTGTATGTTTTATTTATTTGTTAATATAATTTGCTAAATATATTTAATTTATATCATATTTTAATTAAATTTTATTGTATAAAGAGTGTGTTTTAATTTAAAGGTTGAGATCTCGGAACTAAAAGATCTACGACTTCGGTTAAAAAGACAAAACATGTAAATTCAATTAATAAATACCTAATTAATAGTGTCTGCCAATTATAAAATCAAAACACATATACCACAGGAAATCTAACCGTAAAGGACCAGAAAGTTAAAAATAATAAAAAAATATTGTGTTTAATATTTCATAAAAAATATATAATTTATGATATAAAAGTTGTTTTCTTTGCAATTTTTATTTATTTTGTTCGATAATGTATTATTTATACTTGATTAAATATTATTTATGGTTCTACATTTTACATGTGCAAATAAATTTTAGAAATATTTTTTTTTATTTATATATTCTGTAACTACGATACAATAATATTACATTTATAATAGTAACTAAATTATGTGCATTTACGAGTAAATATGAAATAGTTTTAGCAGGTATTTATATTCCTTCAATATTATTTTTACCACGTATATTATAAGCAGTTATTTTCATTTGTCATTCGAAACAAGTTAGCATTACGTCTATATTGTTCTTTTAGACATTTGATTAAAATTTGTTGACATGTACAGAAAACTCAATCTTAATCGAAACTACGATTTAAATTTTGTAAAATCAGTATCCAGTGATTTTATTTGAATTTGTTCCAAAGAAATAGTGACATTCCAAATTTTCTAAAGAATGCATTACACAATGAAGTTTTTCTTTCAAGTGACTTAAAAAATTTTCTCTCTCCAACAATGACGTAAGAGTAAGAGAGATAAATGAATTAATAAAACAGAATATGCAGTACTTTTTCTAAAAATTTCCTAAAAAATTTGGCCGTACACTTGCATATTGCTAATTTACCGCATTGCCATCTAACCGCATGTTTTGTAGTAGGCGAATTAGCTATCAAATGTCATTTTAAAATAACTTGAAATATAAAACTTCATCGTGTAATGCCTGCTTTATACACAGCATATTAATCTGCATTTGAATGCTTAATAATTGTACTTGGCACATGTCCGATTTATATAATAGATATGCGAATTGCTTCTTACTCGCATAGTCTTATAAATATAATTATTATCTATATATTATTATTATTATGTATCTCGATTAAGTGTTTATAATGGTGTGTTAGTGCCTACATTGATGTATGGTTCTGAATTTTGGGTATGGGAGAAAGCATGAACGACATATAGCTGCTTTACAAATGAGATATTTGAGAGGATTGTGTGGGGATACAAGACGGGAACATATACGGAATATATTGGTGTATAGTGAGTATAAGATTGAATGTTGTTAAGAAAGTGGGAGTGAGTCAGTTGAGGTGGTTTGGACATGTTAAGCGAATGTCGAATGAAAGGTTGGTGAAACTAATATATGTGGGTGAACAATTGCGTGGGCGTCCGAGGAATAACTGGTTACCTATGATGGTTTGTTGCGTGAACGAATGATTCCGAGTGTGAAGAATAAACGAGCATGTATGAATCGCACTATGAATGTGGACGAGGCGAAAGTAGTGTGTCAGGATAGGAATGTTTGGAGGAGATTGATTATTGGTTGACTGTGTTTCTCTACCCTACTAATTGGGATATAGCGTGATGTTATGTATGTATGTATATTGTTAAACTAGTAAAACAAATTTGAAGTTTCGTAGGACGTGTGTATTATATTGTTTAGATTAATTAAGATAGATATACGAATAGACTAAATATGTCAACATATTTTTTTTTAATTCCTTACCTATTGATAAAATTTATCATGCTGCATAATGTGATATCAAAGCTTATATGTTTCCTGCATAATTACTTGAAATATTTCTCTATAACTAATTTTGTAACGTTCGATAACGTGAAGCATAGTTAGTTAATCATTCTTAATCAATCGTCCATGCTGTCTACGCTACAATAAAGACAAAATAGAAATTCCTCAACGGTAAGAACATTTGATCTCTTAGTATCTCTCCATGGCAGTTTTTGTTCTCATCCTTAGCCGCAGCTAATGTTAGCATTAAAAGCCTTCATAACTCTATATCTCGGTGTGCCATGAAAGGCTCTAATAATCTTTTGTCCTCGCCGACACCCATCCGCGAAATAGCAATCAGAAACGATTTTCGTTCACGTTAATTCACGTTTTCCGTGTCATTTTTAATAATGCGAGGCGAGTAGCGACTACACTCCGGTATATTCCGGAGCGACCGGAGCTCTCGGAACGTATTTAGTACTTAATGTTGTGGATTGCTACATCAAGGTGGGGTGATGTCTTTGTTATGGAAATTATGGGAAATTTTGGGGCTGTTTAAATCTTTTTATTTTCTACTACCGAAATAGATGTATTGTTGAGGAGATTACCATAAAATATGTATAATTTCGTAGATTTTGTTATTAAATTAATACATTTGATATTTTGTATATCGCAACTAGTGAAGAGAGTAAGCAACTTAATGAAAAATAAAATATCGAATTAATATTATTGGTACCTATATAAGATAAGTCTGTTAAAATTCGTCAAAATTTCAAAAATATAATTATTTCACATTCTTATAAATGCAACTGTTGTAGTTTGGCATCAAATAGGCGGAAAAATACTGAACTATATGCACTAGCTTAATAATTTTTTTAAAATATTTTTGGCGAATTTTGTTAATTTAGACGTTGGTAATAAAGTGCAACTTTTTCTTAACATTTTGCATTGAAAATGAGTATTATGATATGAATTTGTCGAGCGTGAGTTGTGTAGGCTTAGGGTACAAATAAATTCCATATAAACATAATTTGTACCTACGTCATTGTTTTACTACCATCCGTAATTCCAATAACGCTCACTATATGTTGAAAACTTTTGAATTATAACTATATAGCTGTATAGCTGCAATATTAACAATAAAAAAATTGTTTAATGAAATGCGTATTTAGTGATTACATATTTTTTATTCATTTTGGCGTGAAGATCATCATCGACAGTTTTACTGAATTGCCAATATAAACTACTTAATTATAATCATATAATTTTGTTGGGTTTTTTTAATTTGAAATCAAATTTATTGCAAGATGCGTCATTGATGTGACATCAAATTGAGGTAGGTCATAAAGCTTTGAAACTGACGTTCGTCATATGTCGGGTGATATAACCTATTTTTTATAAGTATATATACGTATGTACAAATAATATCATGCATACATTTCGAATACGACTATGGTTTCCAGAGTTAAAAATTATTTATATCATAATAGAAAAGCATAAAACCTCACCTTTCTCTAAATAACAATATATATTGTACTGATAACGAAACATAAAAAAATTCGAAAATTCGCATTGTTACGGGTGGTTTACTTAAAAAAAAAAAAACATGTTGAGTGCCACTGGTTTCATTACTGTGGAAAAAAAAACAATAATTGAAATGAATTTACTTTCAAAATTGCATTATGTAATGTAAAAACATATATGAATAATAATTTGGAATAATGTATTTGTTTTGTATCAGCGAATTATAAGTTAATTAACATGTGCAGCACATACCCTCGTAGATAGTATCAATAAAAAATAGGAATTCTAATAATTTCATTACAAATATTGTTCAAAATTATTTCCGTTAACTGTAATGCATAATGCAGCACGTTTTATTAATGATACCGAAGAAGCCTGACGAAATGAATTATGTTGCTTTATTATTTCGGCTACTCTAGCGGTATAAATAAAAATCTAGAGGATTCAGATCGGGAGATCTAGGAGATCACCACGACCAATCTAACTATCCCCAAAATTTCATTCAAATGTTGACGAACATTTCGCATGTAATGTGTTGGCGCACCATCATGTAGATACCATGCTCGCTGACGCACATCAAGTGGAACATCCTCTAATAATTTTGGCAAATTATTTTGTAAAAATAATAAATAATTATCACCATTCATCCGATTTGGTAGTACGTACAGCCCAAGTAACAATTGACAATTCCTGCCCAAACATTCAATGAAAATTGGTGTTGAAAATTAGTTCGTGCAACAACATATGGATTTTCCTGTGCTCAATAATGGTCATTATGAGAATTATGTATTTTATATCGGGTGAAAATGGACTCATCGGAAAATATTACTTTCGGAGTGAAATTATTATTTAAAGCAAGTTGCTGCAGTAACCATTCGCAAAATATTATTCTAAGATGATAGTCAGGCTGTATTAGACCTTGAACAGGTTGAAAATGTTATGGGTGGTATCTGTTATCCCTCAAAATTCTCCAAACTAAAGAATGACTAACCCTTTCTAACTCCCGAAAGATTCTCCGTGTACTAAACTACTAAATGATGGATCAGCTTCTACTATTTCTAAGACAACATCGTTCAAATGTATACGTTGTTTTTTATTGACTCCACCTCGCCTATTATTACGTTTTAAAGCACCAGTATCACGAAGACGTTGTACGATTCTGATAAACAAGCGATAATCCGGATGCCGCTTTTAGGGGGTAACTTTCTGCATAAAATCGTTGTGCTAATTTTGCATTTTGCCCCACTTCTCCATCCATAAGTAGCATATCCACTAATTCATTATTGCTGAATGCATTCATTTTGAAACTAGTGCAATGCACAATACATTATAATAATAATTAATATTTAATCCTAATATCACAACAACAAGCAGAGAATAAATTCATAACTAAATAAAAGAGCTACCGACTTCTAATAAAATTCATTTTTGTTCATTACACTTTATCAGCGTTGAATTAGAAATTACGTGTATTATTAATATTGGAATGAAACAACACAAATACCTATAAAACCAGTGGTACTCAACATGTTTCCTTTAAGTAAACCACCCTAAAATTTGCGAATTTTTGAAATATTCTTTTTGTTCCGTTATCAGTATAACGTGTTGTATATACCCTTACAGTATGATCCATAAGTATAGAAACACCCTGTATTAAATTACAACAGATGACATTTGTGTCTAACTGTTTCTCTTCTAATATGTTCATCTTTCTCCTACCAAAACTACGTGTCGTATCCCTTCTCGTTTCTCTTAATCTATAAATTATTCATTGATTTTAATATTACGAATATTTTTATTAAATGAGCACATTAGTATATTACACATTAAGGGAGAGAAGTGTATGATTTTTTCCCGCGAAGTAAATTGAAGCACGAACCGTAGGCGAGGGCTATAATACGATAAGGGAAAAATACACTTCTCTCCTGTGGTGTATATACTATTTTTTGCACGACCTTAATATTTATGATGGTTTTTATGTATTTCAAAATTATTTGGATAGTAATATTATTTATGATAGGTCCCTTTGATTTGTTTAATTTTGTTCATTTTTTCACATTATTTGAGCACTTTCCCTCACGACGGGACAAGTCTCCCGTAGATATGAAATTGGCTGTTTCTGTCATGGTTATGGTATCACAGAAACCGAATTTCTCTCCCGATCGTGAAAAAATTGTTTTATTTACAGCGTGTGTTAAAAGTGACTCTTTCAACGGTTGCTTAGCAAGTAAAAAGTGTCACTTTCTGACACTAGTGTTGAAAGTAACATAACAACGATTTAATTGTTACTTTTAACACGTTGCTAACGATTTGTATTAATATATCAACAAATATAACCCTATATCTGTCAAAATATCATTCTACTTTTTTTAGAATTTACTACTATACTAGAAAGATCGCAGTTAAAACTTTTGTATGATATACGTGTTAAAAGTGATTAATTTCGTTCGTGTGGTTGTGTCACTCGGCTTCGCCTCGTTTTACAAACTTCTCCAGTTACTCATAAAATGCAACTTTTAACAATCATTTCATAAATAACTATTTTCTATGACCATCACTGTAATTATGTCATTACAGAACAAACTACAATCAATGTAAGTGCGTTGTTACGTATAGCTTGTACAAATTTGCGTGGCGATTGATTCCATTAGTGTTTCTCAGCAGGTATTCCATAAGAGGATTAAAGAAATTTATGAGGGACTACTTTACAGGGTTGTACTAGATAATATTTTCAAATGAGTTTTACACAAACAGACACAAATAATATCAAAATAAGAAAAATTTTAATAAAATTAAATATGAATACAGTATTGTCATTGTCGTTCAGTAAATATAAACATATATTAATAAAAAAAAACTTATGTTTTATTTTACATCTATGTTGTTTTACTTAGGTGATTAATCATCATCAGTGTCGTCACTTGACTGTCCAACATTTATAATAAATTCATCAATAATATTATTGAAATTTAAGTAACTGTTTTCTATGTCTATCACATGCCGAACACTACTAGCCCAATTTAAGTCACTAATATTATTTATTTTACTTTTAATTAATTCCACAACATTAGCGCACACGGTTGGTGTAACATTTTTTCGTCTAATACTTGTTTTTAATTGTCCCCAAATTAGTTCTATAGGATTTAATATACAGTAATACGGAGGCAGTCTTAATACAGTATGACCAAATTTTTGTGCCATTGTATCGCACACGTACATTCTTTTAACAAGTTTTGTTTGTGCTACTTCCAATAATTCACTTTTACTGTACGATTCTTCAAAAAATATATCATGATGATACAAATATTCTTTAATTTCTGTTTTATTACTAGATTTAGTGGGTATTTTAATTAATTGCCTGGAATGGTAACTAGCGTTATCCATAACTATTACACTATTTGCTGGAATATTTGGTAATAATTGACCGCCAAACCACTCCTCAAAAATATTAGACGTCATATTATCATGGTAATCCAAACAAGCGTTTCCCATGTTGTGGCCCGACAATAATTCAGCACCATTCACCCATCCTTGCTCACTCCCCGCGTGAAGAATAATTATCCGTTTACCCCGTGAAACTGGAATATTCGCAACACAATTCTCACTACCATCAGTCCAACTTTTAGATTTAGTGTCGTGTGTATCATACCATGTTTCATCTAGGTATATAATTGAGCGTTTCTCCTCACGAAACTTTTTTAAATCTGTCAAGTATTGATGCCGCCATTGACATATTCTTCTACTTTCCAGCAAAACTTGACGTTTATCAATTTTTTTAAACTTGAATTTCATGCTTAGGAGAACACTGCGAAGACTACTAACTGCACAAGTAATATCACATTCATCTTTTAATTTTTGATGCAATAATCTTACTGAAGGATATATATTTTCATTGTAAACCGAATATATTTTCCGACGAATAACATCTTTTTGAAAATCATTCAAAATTCTCGATTTTCCAGCATCACTTCTTTGTTTTTTAACCGGTACACCTTCTTTTATTATTCTTCTTACTGTAGTATATGGCACTTGAGTCATTTCAGCAGTTTTTGATATCGTATTCAACTTGCGACATTGTGTTCACTGTTACAGTGCTGCTGAACTAATGAATTTTAAATGTCGTTTTCTGAAGGGTATATACGTATAAAATTATCTTACTTAACAGTTTTCGGGGAAACTATTGAAAAGATAATCGTATTAAAAATTTCGGAGATTTGAAGCATCTAAGCCCAAAATTATAATAATCCACTCCTGAACATCAGACAAACTTGCACCCCGCTGGCTAGGGCTGGCTTATCCCATTAGCAAGTCAAGTCAATCGCCACGCAAATTTGTACAAGCTATATAGTGTTACGTAATTAATTTACATTACGTAACACTATTACGTAATGAAGATTAAATTTAAGTTGGCACTACTATAATTACTATAATTAAATTTATATTTTCCTGGGTTATTATAAATTATAACACCAATCAAAAATAATGGATTGGCGATTACAAAATACATAATAAATTTGAAAATATTTGAGTTTTGTTTTTAATTTAGAAATACTATTGAGTGATCGTACAAAAGGTATAGTACATAACTCGAGATGTAAAGCAATTACGCCCTCGTGAAATTACAAACTCGCCGCTACGCCGCTCGTGTGTCAATTTTTTTCACTCGTGCGTAATTTGCTTCTTACATCTCTCATTATGTAATATACTATTATCTAGTAATGAGTTCATTACGTTCGTGGTAATATTAATTCCAAAATAGTACCTAATAGTACAGAAAATGTTGCCAATCAAATTGTATATGTTTACTATTGTCTCCAAAGGAATCAATTTTTTTCTCGGATTTTAGATTTTGAATTCCAATTTTTAATTTGGCATTTGTAATACAAGCCCCTACTTGTTCCTGTGTCATTATATAAAGGACACGAGCTGTGTAACAATGATAAAAGCACTATCGAAATGTGATACTCGTGTACAGAAATAGAGTACAGATTGGTGCACTCACCAAAGTGAAGGACAGGGCCACCACAGTTAGATTCGTTATCTGTCACGGTCACACTATCAAGCCATCATCAGCCAGCATCACAAACATATTTATGTTATATATAAATTGTAATTGTATTCATTGTGGTCATGCTAATGTCGCTCGTCGTTGCAGACACGCTGCTAAATGGTAAACTAATCAGAGAATTGATCTTTTAACATTGGACAAGTTCAATGTGAAGTGTTTGTATGTAACAGCTTTTTAATTATTGTAATGTGTAATGTTGTCACGCAAGAATTTTTTCTGATGGAATTTGACATGACTAATTCTAGGGAGGTATTATAATGGGTCAAATGCGACCCTTCTCACACAGGCTTCACACTCTACTTACAATGTGAGGATCAGCCTTCATGAAATACAGACTTGAAACGTATTTCTAGTATCGCTAAG
Organism: Poecilus cupreus; assembly: GCA_963942605.1. Classification (NCBI taxonomy): domain Eukaryota; kingdom Metazoa; phylum Arthropoda; class Insecta; order Coleoptera; family Carabidae; genus Poecilus; species Poecilus cupreus. Next base: position 25,268,034 of record OZ012718.1, read on the forward strand.
AAACAAATTATTTCTAAATGTTAATAAAACATCTCTGACAGAGCTTCCAATGATTTTTGTAATTTTTCAGAAGTATCGAATGAATGTAAAAAATTAATTGAAAAAACGAAAAACGGACTAGCAGTCAAATAATTTATTGAAAAACTATGCCAACGTTTCGACAGCAACAGCTGTCATCTTTAGGGCTCTGTAAATGTGACATAGTGAACTTAATAATAAAACATATAAATATAGGACTGTTACTTACAAGTTAAGGTCGAAAAACAATTAAATAACATTGACACATACAAACATATTAAAAAACGTAGAGAAATTCTGAGTCAAGATGATAAAATGTACACAATTAGTCATACGATGACAGCTGTTGCTGTCGAAACGTTGGCATAGTTTTTCAATAAATTATTTGACTGCTAGTCCGTTTTTCGTTTTTACAATTTCCTGCATCAGTCGATCATCGCAACCTTTCGTAAAAAATTAAGTAAATAAAATAGCTATTTGTACATTTAGAGCGCAAAGTTATGTTTTGTCCCTCAAATACGTTGAAACGTGAGTCGCTGGCGAATGTTGTAATCGTGTGAGAGCGACATAAATACTTTGCGCTCAATTATACACAATATTTTTTTATCTACGACTGATTACAAAAAAGAAAAATATTGATGTAATTTCATTTACCGGTTTCAGGAGATTAAACTTATGTTTACATGCACAAAAGTAGATAGGGTAGGTATGTCATAACTCTATGCTGTAGGGTAATATTACCTTACTAACCTGTCAAAACAGTCAAGAAAATGAAAATAAAACACAATGGTGCTATTTATTAATACACACGGAAAATCTGTTCAGAGATTCACCTGCTGCGTTCCAAATATTTTCAGACAATTCAGCATCGCCAAAATCCACTTTTTATCTTGCCATAATGAACACAATTAACGTTTAATGCCGAATTCATGCAGCCATTTTCATTTTAATTTAATTTAATTTTAATTTATCTTTCTTAAATGTATCATTCATGGAACACTACAATATTAAATTAAATGAAAATGAATACACGTCATGTGTCACATTTAAGTCTGGTAATATTGGAATAACAAATACATAAATAATTACGCGATTCATATTTTGTAAGCATAGAGTTTTTTAAATAATGATTATGATCATATACAAGTGATTATGTGTTCTATCATATCATTTTATTAATTAAAAATGAAGAAACGGGGACCCAGTTAAGTCGTTTGTTCAACAAACAGATTCCGCAGGGAAAATATTTCTTTAATAATCTTTTGAAATCTATGTTACTATATCATGATTATAAGAGCTTGTTTATTTTGAATAAATTTCTTTTTTTACGGAACGAAAATTGTATTTTCTCATTTCTGATTAGTTCTACTTAAGTCAAGCCATCAAAATTATTCATATTTAAGCAAAAAAATTCAATTTTAAATGATTTAAAACATAACCTTTTCAATCACAAACGTCAAAATTTTTCATTTTCATTTAAAAGATAAAAGTTGGTTATCACTTATAAATGAAATTAAATGAAAATGAAAAAGAGAACATAAATTAAATGATTGCATGAATGCTTACATTTGATAACACGTATTTATTTTTTAAATTAAAATAAATTTAAATTAAATGAAAATGAAAATGGCTGCATGAATTCGGCATAAGAAAAAAAAAATATTTATAAATATGATACAAAAGAAGTATAACCATGGTGTTAAATAAAAACAAACAGACTTACTTGATCACCTTCTAAAATTATGATAGACGTTTTTCATAAAAAATTTCAAAAATAATAATTATTAATGGCATTAACGTCTTCATATTCTGAAACCGGTAAACTATTGAACAAACCACGGATGGGGCAAATAGCTCCGTGGTAATGCGTCGGACTTTGCATCCTGAAATCTTCAGTTCGAATCCCACAGCTGACTGTTGCCAATTTAAATTTTCCCCTGTGGTTCCCCCTCCAGTAACATCTTTGGGGCTATGATTTGACGACTGGTGACCGCACTTCATAACAAAAATATATCACTTACCAAGATATGCGTAAGCAGAGTGCCACACCCTTAATGGGTAAAAGGCGTGATAATGTATTTATTTATTTTACATTAATGGCTATAAAATAAGAGCATGTATAACATTCTTGTCAAAAATTAATGTAGCTGTTCTTTTACTTCGTATCCATGATGAGAATTAGTAACAAATTTGTCGTTTGTTGCTATTGGAAACGAGCGATAAAATAAAATTCCTCAGAAAACATCAATTTTTCGAGGGTGATATCACAAGACCTTTTGCACAAATTTTTTTTTTGCTTAGCAACAGTCACGAAAGCAAACTGCATGGTACCTAAATGTCAGTTTGCTTGAGTAGTTTTGCTTAAAAGCTAAAAAATGAGTGCTTAAAAATAAAAATATATTTGAGATTTAAGAGAGGTCGCGTGATATTTGATAAGATAAATTCCAAAGACAAAGTAAAATGTAACTTGAAATATTAATTGTCACACTGACAGTAATTGACAGTAACAATTATTTATTTCCTTGGTAGTGGGAGTTTTATCGGGGTAACCCGGGTAACGGGGTTTTGCCGGGGTAAAATTCCCGTTACCCGGATAACGGGATTTTATCAGTATAATGATTGGTTATAAACTAGTCATGGGAATTTGTCGTTGAAAAATGGGTCAGAGGCAACTTTTTATAGTAGTCGTCGGAAAATAAATACTCCTATGTTATTACGTCACTTACTTATTTTCTTTACTACATTCGCAGATCACTGTAACTAATATATTTTTGCATGAACAATATGAGTATTGAGTAAAGCTAAAAATGGCAACTGGCGACTGTAAGAATCGAACTTAGCATCTCATTGTTCCTCATCTAATGCATGGTGCAATCTACATGTACAGTTTTGAAGTATTACTTTAATTTTTGTTAATAACCGCATCATTCTAATCTCTGTGTTGGCGCTATGGGTGAATATGTAAAGATTGGACTGTCTCATCCGAATATTTTTTCCCTTTTAAGTATATTTGTGTGTCATTTAATTTCAAATTTCTAGCCGATATGGAATGAAAGATTATTAATACGAGTGAGAATGAAGATGAACAATTGCGTAGACTTTCGGGAAATAAGTGGTTAGGTATGATTGATGGTTTATTGCGTGGATGAATGATTCCGAGTATGAAGAATGTGTGAATGTGGACTATGTGAAAGTGATGTGCCAGGATAGGAATGTTTAGAGCAGATTATTTGTTGGTTAACTGTGTGATGCTATGTGTGTATGTAACTCGCAAATAAAAATAAACATTTTTTAATTTACAATCGCTAAATATATCTCACTACATGGAGTACCACGAACCCATATAAACATATCAACCATCAATAAACCTTCTCCAAACATTCCTATTCTCGCACAAAGTAATGGAAAGTATTTCCGCTTTCCCTATGACCACACTCATACAAACACCTCTATTCTCCACACTCCAAATCGTTCATTTACGCAACAAAACAACAATTGTACCTATCCATTTATTCATCGGATCGGATCACACAATTGCTCATCCTCTCCATCAACCATTCGTTCGGTATTCGTTTGAAATATCCAACCTTCTCAACTGAATCACTTCCACTCTTTTAACATTCTACTCACTGTCACAACCTTCATAAGTTCATACACCAAAATTCGTATCATGCATCCATGCCCACTTCCCAAATATCTTATTTCCAGGCAGTTATAATAACTCTGTGATAACGCATCGCATGGTACAATAAAAAAATTTTATACTGTTTATTTTTCTTCTTCCATACCTAACGTTAAGTAGTTAATTTACTTAATAGTGTATCAGGTTTCTAAATATTGTAACTGACGCGAAAATGACAAGTGGAAGCTTGTCGGCTTACGCCGCCGTTTAAAAATAGACGCAGCGTTGACTTGTTTGAACTAGTCCCATAGAGTCACAATAGGAAATATTCCCGAAGCTTCTCGAAACAAGAAAAGCAATAAAAAAAGGGAATTACCGGCAGCAGTCAGTCACTCAGTTAATTGACTCAGACTCAGTCAGTTAGTTGACTCAGACTCAGTCAGTCAGTTGACTCAGTTGACTCCCGAGCTACTATGAAGAACTTGTGAACATAAATATGTCGTTCGATCTGAACATAAATATATCGTCTTAAATAAATATCGCTCGACTAGTTTATATAAATAATAGTGCTTGTTTATAGCAGTAATAAGTGTTAGTGTATAAGTTTTTGTATTCGTTATTTTAGTCTTTAAATATAGCGTTAATTAATTTTTACTCTTAGTGTTATTAATAATATTTCTTTTTGTATAAATTAAAATGTTTAAAACCCACGAACGTTACAATATGCATTTTATAAAATTATTGATGACAGTACATTTTGTAATCTTACAAAAATGTACACAAAAATTAACTAAAATTTTTATTTGATATGTTATTCTGTAATATGTGCTATATTATACTAAAAAGTTATATGCACATCTGTTGACCTATAATTTTTTTTTTCTATAATAAAAAAAATTCTTTAAATTTACATGAGACAATAAAAAAAAAACAATTTATAATATTAATCATTCAGCGGGAGGTTATGTAACAACTTTTTTGTAATACATTTATTTTCTTTTTCAAACCATTTTTAAAATTTAGTACTTAGATAAGAAACATTAAAATAATTTATTACATTTCTAATGAATATCTTGCTCTATATTTGAATTATGTAGTTTTGATTACTTTAGTTGGTAGTTTACTGTTTTATTAATTCATGAATGTGTAATGTTTTATTTTTATTTACTATCAAACATGATATTTAAAAGTCAATATTTTGATACAGTAATTTGTGTTTAACTTTCATATTAAACTCATCAGCTCTATTTAATTTTTGAACATATGCTAATGTCCATGGAGAATAATTTTTTTAAATAAACAAATTATATTTATGCAAATTTGCTTTTAATTTGTTTCAGTGTTGATTTATTGAATATTGAATTTTACTTACGATTCTTGTTGTTTGTTTTAATACCATTATTAAATTGTAGAAATATCTTTTATAATGATTCGAAAATGTGTCTAATGTTATTTATGAGTCAGTGAGTTGCTATCATTTTTGCTTATTCATCCGCTAATGTCATATTTGTGGTTGGAGTTTTGTTACCATTGGCGGCTCCAATTATATTTGTTTATTTTTTAACTGCCTAAATTTTTAATATCAACAAAGGATTAACGGTGGCTTTATCAACAATTTATCGATTTCAAACTTGCTTCTTTGGTCATATAAAGAATTCTGATTCGTTGAAAATGTATAATCACAAATATAAATATCGCACTACTGGGACTCTTTTGTCACGCTTTACATAAACTATTTTTTCTTGGAACGTGGTTCATTTATTAACAAATACGACGCTATCTAGAAACGAGCCATTATTTTAGATTTTATTGCACGAAATTTCAATAAACAATCACTTATTGTAATGAAAATTAATAAATAACGACTACGTTTCTGCATGAAATTTATATGCGAAATTTCATTTTAGTCATTTGTCTATCAATTGAAAAAATCCTCTGCACTGAAAATAAATAAGACTTCTTGTTCTTAGTTTAAGCACAGACCAATATTATTATACATTAATAAGTTAAGTCTATGGTTTAAGGCAAATCATACGCTATGAAGATGACAACCTGTAGCCCTAAGATCATAATTTTTAGAAACAACATATCGTTATCACCAAGTTTGAAATATACTATACAGTACACAGGCTGTTCCTAAAAAGTTGTTCACTTTTTGTATGAGGATGAGTAAATATATGTGCCATTTTAAATAAGAAAATTAATTATATCGGAAAAAATAAAATGTCGATATCAGCGAGAAAACAGCAAATACTAAAGAAAACTGTATAATGTCCCTTGCACGGTTATTTAAAATTATTTCGTGTTATGCATAGTATCGAATGTAGATGCCAAACTACCTCCAATTTTGTTATATTTAGCATTTCATTGGAGAAAAAATCACGATACTAAAATAACATACATCTTCTATTGATTTGATTCTTAAGTGAATCGATGAGCATCTTCTTACGGAAGAATCGCTAATCGCATGTGCGCAATTTCACGGGTGACAACACAACGCGTCCCCGCTCAGAGTTTCCTCTCGTTCTCTTCATGTTCATTCCTTGCCGCCTGCCTCACGCCTCCTCATCCCTCACCGTGAAGTAGAGTTCGCGCGCAGACTTCGTCTCTCCACTTAAGCTATTTAAGCCCTTTATTCATTCATGTATCGTGATTTAACGGTGCGGGGCAGGAGACGAGAATGGCTAGGCTTTGGGCTTTCAAAGAGCTTTCATTTCCGCCATTCCCAATTTAGATAACGTAATTGTAAATTGATCTCTTAACATTGAAAACTTCATGATGGTGATTTCTTACAAAGTGGCAACAAGAATGACAGCTGTCAAACGTTCTTTAATTATTGCAGAGGTTAATGTTTAAAATAAGAGATTCCGAGAATTACATTTTCTACTCCTTTTATTTAGTGTTTCATATTAGCTATTGTTTTGTCATAAAAGACTGGAGCAATGTCAAAATGACACATTTACACAAAAACTAGTAATTACAACATATAGGAAAATGCAAATATAATATTCATTTATGATTCACAAACTATTAAAGTTATTATAAACATATAAAAAATGAAAGATTGGTTACATTTTAATTCCCTTTCAATATAGGTAACAGCATAAGAACGCAATATGATTATACTTATTTTATTAACAAGTAGGTTACATAAATATATCATCACGCCATCACGGCATTTATCCATTTTAGAATGTGGCACTTTGCTTAGTATAGATCTGGATATTTGATTTATAACGTAATCACTAGTCGTCAAATCCCGACCCCCAAATATAATAATGAGCGGAAGTTACAGAGATTTCTTTTATGTGGTGCAAATTTGTCCGATTTGTCGACTGTACGAACCAAGCTAAGGCCACGCAAGATACTGTACTAAAAGGTCTTTCGTATGCATGTACAATTCTAGTGCGGGTACCACACGACTTTCTCATATGTATAGGATCGATGTTTCAGTTATAGGTTTATACTCATAGTAACTATAATTATTGAAATATACATAAGTGATATTAAAAAAATTCAAAGTTTTTTTTAAAATTTCTTTCCATATCTCGAAAAATATCGTGAAGTACAAAATGGATAAATGGCTTGATAATATAAACTGGATCATTAATTTTATACGAAACTCAAAAGAATTCTAATAACTATTACAAAAAATTGATCGCTCAAAATAATTTTTGATATTTTCTGCTTGACAACAAACTAAGATATGTTAATTTAACTCTCCTTTCTGAGATTTAATACTAATCTCTGTAGAAGTCAATTAGGTTGTATAAAAAACAATTGATGATAGTCTAAAATTAATTTTTGAAAAGAAATTAAAATCCTATCTTTGAGACTATTAATTTGAGACCAAACTCGAGGACTTCATCAATGTTTATTACTATCATTTCTTAAAATATATTCAGACTTATAATTAGTTTTTCTTTAAACCGGAAACAGATACAGGAAAATTTTAAATAACATTTTATATTCCAAGTAATATTGCTAATATCTTTTATCTGGAACTTATTCTCCCAGCTAATTTCATGTTCGAAATAAATTGAATATTTTGTTTTATATTTCAAGTAAACTTCCACTTCCATTGTTACCATGTTACCAAATAAAATCAACACCGTTCTGGATCTTAAAAAATAGATACAATTTTCCTAGATAAACAGTTTTTTACGAAGACCATGGGCATGTCATTGTAAATTTGTGAGCTTATACAAGTTTAGCATCTAGATAATATGTCTGAAATTCGTAAGCGTTACTATTAGTATTTCGAGAACATAATTGTGACATTGTGAGCTACGATAAATTTATGTTAATATGAGGAGAAATTTAAATAATCTGATGTCCAAAACATAAACTCTCGCCTAAATAACTTTTAAATAAACACAAGGTTCAAGTAAAAATTGTAACTAATGTTATTTCACATCGTTGTAATAAAATATACTCTAACTCAATTATTTACTGCGATATTATTTCGCTAGTATCTTATATATCCATTGTAACATTGTAAACATAAAATTTTAATATGTTTTTCCCATTAGAACCTATAGAAACTAAGTAGTAAATGTAAGTAAAGTATTGCCAGTGGGCAGTTACTTTCCCCTTTAAACATTAAAATGTACTAAATATCCCTGTACAGATTGTAAATACGAATGGAATCACAAAAACAAAAATAAGAATCTGAGGTGGCCAACAAATAATTACCCGAATATAAAGAAAAGTTAAATAAAAGCTAATATTATTGTACATTTTTTGAATACAACCAAATCCACTCTAACTCCTTTATATAATGAGATAAGCCCAAAAAATTTGATAGGTCTTCAAATAAACTACCTCTTTCTGATGATGGAATGCCCATAATCTAATCAGTTTGTAACATGAACATCTAAAATCTAAATTTGAAATATGACATACATATAATAGTTGTGAAAAATTTTGGGATTTCGTTGACGAAAAAGTCGTTATACCCACACAGACGTTATTATGAAAATAGTGAAATAGTATTCTAGGGACCCCAAAACATGCTTATCTGTTGAAAACTAACTACCAAAACCCATCACAATACCTTCCTTATGAGAGTTAAAAAGTAACTTACTGAAAAAAAAAAAAAATAAAGTTACCAAACATGGAAAGTTTTTGTTGGGTGATAGTATAGTAGGTATGTTGAGGAATAAGTACCCGATTTGGGAGTGCTTGAAGCGGGTATGTTCGCGGTCCAGTGCGCACAGATGATCCGGAAGTGACAATCAAGCTGGCCATGCATGCAGAGTAGCGCGCATGCGCTCCCAGTGCGAGTGTGAATGCATGGCATGGCTCTCTGGTCTCGGCTTCCCCGTCAATATTTGGTTTGTAATTACCTCCCATTGAAGGTCGCGCACAATAGCTCCGTAGTGTTTATACGTGCATATATCACGCGCAGCATGTGAATGTGTGCAGTGACATAGGAACAGAACCCAGGGTGCATATCACCTATACGAGTGTGTTAACTGAGTTGCATCTATGACCGTGTAGCGTGCATTCCGGCACGTGTTACGTAATATGGGAAGGTAAACATACATGTACACACCTAGGAGACCTATGATGAATGATCAAATTACAAATGACGCACATTTTACCATACATTTATTCCGTATTTTTACAATGAAAATTGTACATACATATTTTCAACCCTAAAATGATGATAATATTTTTTTTTGAAAAATATTAAAAAATAGAAATAAATGCAATATCTAATTGGAAGATCATATAAAAAAATTTATTTGAAATCGGCACTAAAGTACTCAAAAATCGTCATTAAAAGCTCAGAAATCGTAACCCATTATACGACAATTTTGAGCAACCCAGTGTTGGCAACCGTTAAATAATTATTGTACAATTAGGATAATTTTGGCAGATATATTGACGTACTATAGTAAATTTGGTCGTAACGTTAAACAAAATTTGCAAGAAGAATTAACTACTTAATTTCGATGACGAAATTGAGGACAAAACACATAATTTTGAGTGTTATTTACGATAATTTCACTTCTCGAGGTTGGCAACACTGACTGTTAGTTTTAATTGACAACTGACAGATGTATAAACTTAACCTATATTGTAATTTTTTACAGTTTTTTCGAATTTTAGATTTCAAATAAAACTCAATATGTACCTCGGCACTGAAGTTCCTTTTTATCACTCACATGGTTTATTTTCTTCGGCCCTACTTGCCTCGGCAACTAAATTCCATATTCGTGTTAAAAAATTGAACTTCAGTGCCTTGATATATAAATAACTATTCAACTTTGGCATTTGTAATAATAATGTTTAATGTTTATTTCTGTCTGATATATCTACATATTATTGATATGCGAAAAATGGTGGTTTCCCTTACTAGAACAACTTGTAAAAATATATCACTTATAGAGATGCTCAAAAACAGAGTGTCGCATAGAAAATGGATAAATGTTGTGATAATTTATTTATTTTAATTATTAAATATAATAATATATTAAAGAATTAGTTTAACAAATCTACTGTGAAACAAAGACACGTGTTTTATATACAATTTTTGCTATTAAGGTAATACTAATAATTCTGTTAGGTACAAAAAATATAACTTGGTCTTTTATACCAGTTGTGTTGTAGCTTGTAACGCTCCCCAGATGAAAATGTATTATTGACTAACGCAGCAATAAATTTCTTTTCTTATTAGTTCCGTCACTTAGGGACAGAATAAAAGATTTACAATTAAAAGTAATATTTCGACATCAACCAATTAACATTTTAAGATTATATGTCATTCGTCTATCTAGTTTTGAAAGCATTCATACATCCAGTAGGAAATTAGCGCGTTATAAGAATACCGAAATAGGAGAAAAAGTTTGGCTCACCAGGCCTCTTACGTTTCAATACTTGAAAAAAATCACTGATTAGGGCATATTTATTCGGAGGAGTTCTGGGATTCCTGTAATAAAACATATATATCTCTTCTATTATTTTAAATTAAATTATTCTGTGTTCATATTTACATGAATTATGATGAAAATAATGTACGTAATAAATTTTGGAACCTATTTTACTTATACTATGTGTTTCAGCTAAGATGCAATATTTACTTTTCTGTCATTAATGTCAGGTAAAACGCAACATTGAATGTCTATATTAATCATACTTTAAAGATTTTTACTAAATGAAGTTACTTGGTACAACTCTAGTTATAGTTCGAGCTTTGAGAAATATTTGTGATATGTTTGCTAATCTATTTCCTGAACGTTCTGGACCAAAGAAATCAGGCGATGATAAATCTGGAGATCTAGTCAATTTATGCATGGGAACTTCGTAATCGTAAATTAAATCACAATCATTACTTTTACAAAATATTTAGAATAAACAGATCTTAAAAATTAAGGGTTTCCATTCTAAAAAATGAAGTTGAAGCGATAACAACGCCACCTAGGCACGTTTCCCTCTGAGCCTTATTTATCTTTCAAAACAAGATAATATTTAATAATTTTCCTCTATGTCACTAGCCTAACACGACAGAGGTCGTGGGTTCGAATCCCACTGAAGAGCATGGTCGTTTGTGATGTTTACACAAATTCACAATCATCAACTCATGAGGTGGCATATGACCATAGTAGTTAGTCCGCTTCCCATCTTCATAAAAAAAAAAAAATTTCCACATATTTTACGATTAAGAAACAAACGAATTTTGATACCAGTGCCCTGCGATATCACATCCGTTTAGTTTGCCTTCGACTATGGGAAAAATGTAGGCATGTTTCGAATATAAATTAAACTGTAGTCACCACCATTTATATGTCAATAAACTCTGCGCTATTATACCGCATCGTGGCACCGTTCGCATTGTTGCAGCAACCGTACCGTGTCGTTGATCGCATAAATTAATGCACCGTAGTCCCCGCCGTGCAGTCTGTACACTACAGCAGAACCAGGAGGTCCCAATACTCCAATGCAAGCAGCGGAGGCTGCTAGATCCTGCTGCAGGGTTACTCCGGACAATAGAAACACTGATCACCTAGCAATTGTTTTCCCTTTCCGCATTGAAAGTCACCCGGCGCCAACGGTACCTCTATATGTTATAAATATCTCGCTTGCAAGTGCAGATACTGCTGTATCTATGGGAGATTATGAGGAGAATTCAACCTTACTGAGTATAGAAACCACACGTTATAGACTTAGAGATGATAGAACCACATCACCATTTAAGTTGATCATTTTTACTTTCTTGTACATAGCATAAAGAATATATAGTGTAACAAGGCGAACATTCAGAATACGATTTATTGTTTTTACTGTCAAAACGATTTTAAAACATCAAGTTTCAAACTGCGTTGGGACTTGAGCGCATCGAAAATCGCCTTGACAGGAGTGCTTTCTTGAGTTTAATTTATTGCTACTCATGTGTGTTAGAATTTTAGTTATCATAAATAGTCATTTGAGATTATCGCAGCAAATATTCTGAAATATCGACTTGAGATGTCATCTGAGTTGACAGATTTACGGATCCTGGTCGAACCCTAGATAAGGTTTTAGTTTTTAAGTGTTCTAGTTTTTATACAATCTTTGTGTTGGTCTTCAAGAGATTTCCTCTCCCCGCGTACCCGCTTATGGGGTAGATGCGTATGTTAGGCCAGCACAAGACGGAGAGTTAGTTAGTGGTTCTTGAACTGGGCAGACGTATCTTCACGTCTGCAGTGTTCTACAAAATGTAGAAATTACGTAAAATTTGTTTGTTAAATATGTTTTGGTAACTGCAACTAAGTTAACATATTCATACGTTGTCGTCGTTTTTCATATTTGTATTTGTTTCTAAAATTGTTAAATTCACCGTTTTATCATTTCATTAAATACAATAATTTTTACCATTTTAAAGTGTTGCGTTTGTTTGTCAACTCTAAGTTTCAGTCTCAGCCCGCCGTTCTAGAATAGCCTGAAACTTTAATGCATCCTACAGCTCTATGCATATGTGCTGTATTTACTAATGTATAATTACTATGGCTACCAATTAGTACAGGTTGAAAAATTGAACTGTGATGTAGTGCTGTTTTTTTACCTATTCACTTTAAGCAAAAATATACATACATAAGTTGCTCAGACTTGCACGCACTACGCCCCATTTGATTACCTGCATAGTTAAATTAAAAGATTTATCAATCAAATTAAAATTAATCTTTATTAGAAAAATTATAACAAAAATATTTGACAATTTATAAAACAGATTTAGGCAATAAGGACAGCAATTTCGAAATTCCGCCGGTTTCAATGACCGAATGTTTTACTTGCATTAGCGAAGTTGCTGATGGTCAGTCAACAGGCAACTGCAAGGGACCGCCGGCTTATAGTGACCTCCGAATCACTCAGACCCATCTGTGGTCGTTCAGTAGAGCTACGAATTATAATTATTTTTTATAATTCGAGATGGATCGTGCAGGACGCGAACCCCGATCGTCAGATTACAGATTGTAAACTTGAGCGTTTTTAGCCTCTTGACCTCCAATGGATATATGTAAGTAAATATATGCACATATTAGCTTGAAAATATGATTACCCTGATAAATTAGTTAAATACGAAAACCCTACTCTGCTGAGGATTGAATTATAAAATAATATAAGTTGCAGTTAAGATTTACTTACATGTTGTGTATAAGCAACTCATATGTTGGCCACACCAGATTTCTCAAATCATGATTAATAAATCGTGCTATTTAATTATATTTATATAATGAGGAAAATATCTAACATTTTGTGTCCAGTACATAACCTGCTGCTAAATGAGTGAACAAGTAACATATTTTTGTATATGAGACCAACTTCAAGGGAAGTGTGAATTTTAGCTTCCGATAGGTTGAACGATGTTTCTGGATTTGCAGTGGTGACCTAATTTTAGTTCAATTTTCTAGTTAGCGTAAATCGGAATGTAAAGATTGGAGCCCAAATGTAATTCTCATATCTGATAAATTGAAACTTTCACAACTTCCCTGTTGTCGCATTTTATTCACGTAATAACGTTACACGGCTATACTTTATTGGAAACAAAATATCATTGTTACAGGGAATGAAACTAATATAATTTAAGAAGAAAAATGAAAAATGCATAATTTAAATACGAGTACATGAAAGACTTTTGTAAAAAAATTATCCAAGTACAACGTATTTTTTTTTTTACGGTTTCTAATCCAAAAGTACCGGGTGAAGAATTGAAATGTGATATATATGCTTATCATATCAAAGCTTATTTTTATACTTCTGTCAATTTTTACATATTAACTTTTAAGCTAAAGTGTAACAAAAATTGTTTAGAATTTAAAAATGCACACGAAAAGGTCAATTTGTTTACCTAAATGTTAGTATTTATTAGTAAAACTGTAATACGGAGATGGAAATTGAAATAAAAACGAAAAATATTCCGTTTTTGCAAATAGATTTAGATTTATTTATAAAAGTGTTGTATTATTTTCTGTAGTTTCTTTTTGTTAAGTAAATGAATTCAAAAGTGTCTTATCTTTTATGAAATGCCAAATGTTTCGTTTTCGTTTAATTTTCCATGGCCAACTTTTGAATTTATACTTTTGCTGTACAAAAGTGAACAAGTAAAAATATATAGCAATATAAAGAAAAATAGAATTGAAATCCCTATACGCCACAATTCAATTACTACACCGCAATATATACTATGAGTACAATAAGTTTTATCAACTTATTGCATAATTTAAATTTGCTGAAAAGTTAATGATGTATTGAGATTACCTTTATTTTAAGAGGAGATAACTTCGGTGTACATTACACGTTCACCATAATTTGTTTGAAACAAAATATCATTGTTATAATGGAAGAAACTTACTATATTGAACATATTCTTATGAGCAAAGAATCAGAGTTTTATAACCATAACTAAAGCATGCAAAACTTCTGGAATGTTTTCTTAAAAATAAATTAAAGATCTTACGATTTCAGTAATGTGTCGCTTACAGAACTACCTTTCATATGAAAGTATTAAGAATTATTAGTACGTTATTATCAATCCCGTTTCCATTTACTCCCATTAGAATAAATGTCGTTATTTGACTGTTGAGTTTAAAATTCTATTAATACTAAAGGTGAACGCTTAAAGCCATTCCAGTTTACTCTATAACAGTAATGGCCTCCTGTATTTGAAGTCGAGTTGTTTAGCACAATTGCAAATGTTCAAATTTGCGCAGATGTTATCTGCGAAAATGGTCTGCACATTATTATGACCATTGACCACATAAGTTGAATTAGTTTCTAATAGTTTTCATACCAACTGATGCAGTGAGTAACAATAGTGCTATAAAGTCTATGAATAAATTTAACAGTTAAAATTTTGGCAATGTACGAGTAAATTCTAAACTGCGCCACTATCGTTTATATGTACTTAAAGTTCTTATTTTAAAATTTCAATAGTGCAACCTCATATATTTAGCATTTAAAAGGCGTTTCTGAATTTACATCCATATGTCTAACATCCAAATAAACAACTTAAATAATTTGTTTTAATATCAAATGACTTTCATATATTTGTGAATAATGTTTAATACTTAACTATACTTGGGATATATTTTAAATATAGATTTTACAGTTATTATTTTGTTCTTATGACAACCATAGTTTTAAAATATAAATAGCTCCATGGTATCGGATTGGTCTGTGGATCATGAGATCCTCAGTTCTAATCCCACAGTCGACAGTTGCTATTTTATATACCCCTGTGGTTCCACCACCACTAACATCTTTGGGGGGTAAGATTTGACGGCCGGTAACCGCATTTCATACACAAAAATATATCACCTACCGAGATCTGCGTAAACAGAGTGCCACCCCTATAATGGGTTAAAGGCATGATGATATATTTATTTATTTTTTAGTTTCTTAAAATGAGAAACTGATAGGTACAACTAAATGACAAATAATTTTATTATTGCTAACATCTATCATTGCAAACATTATTTCGTTTTGCCATTTTCGAAGTAAATTGAATCTATTGTTTTATGTGTCATTTCTTCAAGTTGCAATGAAAATTATGAAGTGTCGTTACTCTGTCTTTTAGTTTTTGAGTTACTGAACGTACAGATACACATCTATCCATCCACCCATGTAAATGTCATTGGGAAAATGGTAAAATTGAATTCAGGGGACCTTGAAATATGTATTTCCGTGAGAATCTTGCAACCGATTTTTGCTATTTTAACTAGCGATTCATACAATTTTATTATACACTAATTTTATGGACAGCTTATATAATTGTGGGATGTTCAAAGGTTATATTATTAGGTTTGTTTTCCAATCTGGCACTTCTGACAGTTTGTGACTGTTGGAAGTCAGAAACATGTTCACTAACGAAATACCGTTCCAAGTACACCATTGACAAATTTGTGATTACTACCACACAATAGTCAAACAGTCACAGTATCACAAACTTGTTAGTAATAACCACTTGGAACAAACTTTTTATGGAAAAAATGTTTCAGTTAAAAGTGACAAAAATTCCATTTTTTTACGTCTATTATTTGAACTATATTTCTGTAATATTTTACTTTATTATATATATATATATATATATATATATATATATATATATATATATATATATATATATATATATATATAGAGAGAGAGAGAGAGAGAGAGAGAGAGAGAGAGACATATAAATTATGTAATAATGTTATCAATAAATGGGGTTCAAAGGGGGTAGTGCATGCGTACCACACGGTGTTGAACACCGCATAGCCTCTCCTACCCAATTCCGACTTCCACCGCCTCGTGGTGAACCCTGGTAACCTAGGCATCTAAAATTCCTAGGGCTAACGGAAGCGGGAGAAATGGCCCTCCGAAAAGGGGGTTTGGCGTAGGGCTAACAACCCACCCAGTAAAAGCTAGCAGTTACGAAACCTTCAAATGAGTCTCGGAACAGATCTGGAACCAGTAGACGACCTCGGCAACGACAAAAGGATAATGAGCTAAAAATATATACATGGAATGTGAGAAGTTTGTACCGACCCGGTGCACTAAAATCCCTACTAGACGAAATAGATAAGTATAAAGCGGACATTATCGCTCTTCAAGAAATAAGATGGATCGGTAGGGGAATAATAGAAAAGAAATCTCACACCATCTTCCGCAGCTGCCACGAAAAATTCCACGAACTTGGAGTTGCATTCATTGTGAGAAGAGAAATTAGGCATATAGTCATAGGCTTCGAAGATATTAATGACAGACTATGTAAACTACGATTAAGGGGCAATTTCTTTAACTATACGTTAATAAACTGTCACGCCCCAACAGAAGATTCCACAGAAGAAACAAAAGATGAATTCTACGAGTTACTAGAAAAAGCTGTGAGAACTAGCCCAAGACATGATATAAAATTAATAGTGGGCGATATGAATGCAAAAGTTGGAAGAGAAACAATATATAAACCAACGATTGGAAAGCATAGCCTACACACGGAATCTAACGATAACAGCACACGATTGTGCCAATTTGCCGCATCCTTCGGTATGAAAATTGCAACCACGTTCTTCCCACATAAAGACATCCATAAGGCAACATGGAAATCGCCGGATGGTAGAACTCTAAACGCTATAGACCACATCATAATAGATAGCAGACATTTTACGAACATAATGGATGTCAGAGTAATCAGAAAAGCAAATATAGACTCAGATCACCGTCTTCTAGGACTTAGAATACGAGCGAGAATATCAACTGTAAAGAATAACAAAGCTCAGGGGGAAAAAAAGATAAATGTTGAGCTCCTGAAAATACCAGAAATAAAAGAAAAATATATGGAAGAGATAGAAAAACAACTGATTACATTAGATGATACATCAAATAACGAGGATATTACAGAAACATGGAGTACGTGTGCCAAAATTACGAAACAGGTTGCTGAAGTGACAATAGGCTTTAAAGACCGAAGCGTGCGCAATAACTGGTATGATGAAGAATGCGCAGCTGCTACTAAAGAAAAAAATGAAGCTTATTACAATATGACGAAGAGAAACACCCGACGGGCAGAAGAAATATATAGAGAAAAAAGAAGAACTGAGAAAAGAGTTCTCCAAAAGAAAAAACGAGAATTCTTAAACTCAGAGTTAGAAACAATCCAAGAGCTGAGTAAACACCACTGCTCAAGAAACTTCTTCAAGGCTGTAAATGACCAACGGAGAGATTTTAAGCCTAGGATAACAATATGCAAAGATGAGGAAGGGAACATTATTAGTGACAAAGACGAGGTATTAGAAAGATGGGTGCAATATTTCAGGAATCTGCTCAATCAAGAAAATCAAGAATACCAGACTAACGAACCAGAAGGACACAATACACCAGAAACTGCAGAAAACATAGACAATATCCAACAGGTAGATAATGCACCCAGCCTAGAAGAAGTGGGAAGAGCTATTCACAAACTAAAAAATAATAAAGCGGCCGGAGAAGATGGAATCCAAGCGGAACTCCTAAAGAATGGGGGACAGAAACTACAGGAGAAAATACATGAAATAATAAACAGAATTTGGAATGAAGAGCATATACCTACGCAATGGTACACTGGGGCACTCTGCCCAATACATAAAAAAGGAGACCAGCTATTGTGCACAAACTATAGAGGCATTTCACTCTTAAATACATCATATAAGGTGTTCTCAAACATTCTATTCGACAGTGTGGTTTTCGTCCGGGAATGTCCACAGCTAACCATATATTTGCTGTTAGGCAAATATTTGAAAAAGCATATGAATTTAACAATGAAATATATGCAATCTTTATAGATTTTAAAAGCGCCTACGATACAATCATAAGAACAAAGCTTTTCCAGGCAATGCAAGATATGGGAATTCATGAACATCTCATAAGATTAGTAAAAGCCACACTGGATAAAGTAGAGTGTATGATTAAAGTTGGAAATCACAAATCAACAGCTTTTGAATGCAAAAACGGACTCCGACAAGGTGATGCGTTATCCTGTCTTCTGTTTAACCTAGCCCTGGAAAAAGCAGTCAGAGAGTCAGATATTAACACCAGAGGAACCATATTTAATAAACCAGTCCAATTAATGGCATACGCTGACGATGTCGTTATCCTAGCTAGAACAAAAAGACACGCGACCGAATCTTTCGCATCATTGGAAAGAGCAGCAAAGAAAATAGGTCTGCGTATAAATGAAAACAAAACAAAATATATGCACATCACAAGGGAGAACAGAAATGATGAAGAATATCTAACAGTAAATAATTATAACATAGAAGCTGTGACAGAATTTGTGTATCTAGGATCACTATTCACAAAGAACGTAAATATAACCCCTGAAATAAAGAGGAGAATAATGCTAGCAAACAGAGCATACCATGGACTACGCCCGCAGCTAACATCAAAAATAATATCTAGAAAAACAAAACTGAAATTGTATACCACCCTAATAAAACCAGTGTTATTATACGCATCCGAAACGTGGACACTAAGGCAACAAGATCAAAGTGCAATAGATATATTTGAAAGAAGAATTCTGAGATCAATATGTGGCGGTATACAAGAACAAAACGAGTGGCGTAGACGCTACAACCATGAACTATATGAAATATACGACCAGCCAAATGCTAGTAAGAGCGTTAAAATTAATAGACTCAGATGGATAGGACATCTAGCACGACTGGAAGAAAGTAATCCCACAAGACAAATAATGGAAAAGAACCCAGCAGGGAGAAGGGCAAAAGGGAGGCCAAAGAAACGCTTTATGGATGAAATAGAACAAGACCTAAGAATTCTTAAAATCAGTAGATGGAAGGAAAAAGCGAGGAACAGAGAAGTATGGAGGAACATTTTGAAGGAGGCCAAGACTCACCCCGAGTTGTAGAGCCAGGATGATGATGTTATCAATAAATATTTGGAATAAAAATCTGTCATACAATTTTTAATTTCTTTTACATAAATGGAAATAGACAAGGCGATGGCGAGAGTCCTCTGAATCCCTCAAAACGTTTTCTCAATTATATCTGTGTGAATAGATGGATGGGTATCCATATGTGTGATAATTCATGTAGATACTAGAAAAGAGAAGGTAACACAACTTCATAATTATAAGTTTCATGATAATACTAGGAATTGATCAAATTTCAAAAGTGGAAGTTTACTGGACTTGCAGTTACAGTACAATGAATCAAAATTATTTCAATTAAAAAATCAGCTTAAATTTGTTTTAAAATAAATGGTATTATCTGGAACAATAAGTATTATTTGCAATTTTTTAGTTGATAAAAACTAATTTATATTTATGTTCACAAATATACATATTTAAGTAATCATAGTTGCTCTGAGATGAGAACAAACAAATATCTGAATCACCTATTCCGTATGCCAAACATGTATCAAGCGTAATTATTATACAAATTGATATTTATATCTTGTTTGTAAAGTAATCCTGTGCCTGTGATGACCGCACTAGATTTTTAATCACATCAGGCAAAAATCACCTCCAATTCTATTATCCTAACAGTATACTTCTGAAAATTAATAGATTCATCGATTAAATGATAAACAATAAAAAATATAGCAAAAAAATATATTCATTGCAGACTTGCAAATCCATAAATCAACTCCATGATAAAAATAAATCCTTCAGCTTAAATCAACAACTCGCCGTTGCGTCGTGTCTGTATTTAAACACACATACATACGAACACACAATCGACAATCGACGATCGGCGAGGATTGCGCCAATTACACGGTAATTTATATTCTGCGTCCACTTCAAAGAGTGATTGATATTGATTTGATTTCTGTCACAAACAACAAAAGCGTCAGAAAACAAATTGAAATGAGGAATGAGATTTCGTTGCCTCACCCTTTCAGATGAGATCTGAGTCAGTGGCAGTGGGCCATGCCGGACCCACGAGTTAGATCACCTTGCAATTGTTTTGTTTTTGGGCATGTCAAACTCAAGTGATTCATTGAGATGATTTAATAATTGAGTATTGTTTTTATTTCTGTCCCTCTTTTCTGGATATGACACGCTAAAGCAGATATCGGTTTAATATACTTTTTCACGTGAGGTGACGCCAAATAATAACTGTCAGAGTTGACAGGCGGGTGTCTGAAAGGTGCAAGGTATTGGGTGCTCTGTGTTCATTTGCTCGAAACGTGAATGTATCTAGAGATGCTCGATTGAGTGTTTATAATGGTGTGTTAGTGCCTACATTGATGTATGTTTCTGAATGTTGGGTGTGGATGAAGAAGCATGAACTACGTATAACTGCTGTAGAAATGACGTATTTGAGAGGTGTGTGTGGGTATAGGAAACATGATCGTATGCGGAATACAATGATGTGTGGTGAGTGTGGGATTGAGGAAAATGTTGTGAAGAAAGGGGGAGTGAGTCGGTTGAGGTATTTTGCACATGTTGAGCGAATGTCGAATAAAAGGTTGGTGAAACTAATATATGTGGATGAGATTGAAGATGAACGATTGTGTGGGGGTCCGAGGAATAAGTGGTTGGATTGGATGGTTTATTGCGTAAACGATTGATTCCGAGTGTAAAGAATAAACGACCATGTCTGAATCACACTATGAATGTGGACGCAGCGAAAGTGGAGTGTCTTGATAGGAATGTTTGGAGGAGATTGATTGTTGGTTGATTGTGTTTCTGGGTTCGTGCTACCCCATTGAGTGGAATATAGTGTGATGTTATGTATGTGTGTATGTATATATAGTTTTTTGTTCTCATAGTAGCTATCATTATTGAACGTAATAACTAATTAGTTTGCAAAAATTTTTGTTTCATATAGTCGTCTAATTAAATAATGAGCACAATAAAAAAAATACTAAAGAGAAACTAACCATATTATCACATCATTTACCTATCACTTAATGTGGCACTCTGCTTACAGCAGACTTCAGTAAATGATATATTTACGCGCGTGAGTACGAGTATCAATCGTCAAATCACTCTCTTCCAAGATGTTAGTGGATAGGGAACCGCATGGGTAACATTAACCCATGTAAAAGTTATACAAATAATAAACACTCGTAAACTTGACGACGGACACTCGGAAACGTCACTAAAAATTTTAAGGCAAATTCTTAACCGGTACAACTAATTTGTGTACCAATCTATATTTTAATATTTAATAATTACATTTTGCACGTATTTGACATATAGAATACATATTTCAGTTATCTTTTTATCCTCATCGAGTTTTCTCAATATTTAAAGCAGATAAAGAAACTTAAAAATTATTTTTACGACTTTTATTGCTAACATTTCATTTGCATTATTTACGTAGTTTCATATTTGTATTACATTGAATTTATTGTTGTATGTATCAAGTAAACTTGCAATTCCTGTATTAGAATTATGACCTAAAGTGCTTCACATTTTATGGAACATATAATATGTACACACATTCATCCGTCCATATATCCACACAGACATCAATGAGATAATAAATAAAACGGAATACATCGACTGCACCAGCAGAAACATCCGAAGTCATCAAATCGCTTATAAGTCATGGTAAATTTTACAACTGTTAATGCAGGTTTAAAAGGGTAAAACTATTTATTTTTCCATGAAAATACCACAGAACAGAGAATGCATAAAATTGTCCAATAGTTGCTTAAATTATACTTCAACTTAATCTGTACCACCTACAAATATATTTTACATGTGAGCGACTGTACTTTAAAAACTGTTAGAGACTATATAATACTGTTTAAAATTTGGATACCTCTTGGTCGCTTTGGTGTTTTAAATATGAAATCACACACTACATGTTATAGTGAATATTTTACCTTTGAATCACTAATAACTGTTGAAGTTTTTAATTTATAAAGAAAAACTATAATCAAGAAACTTCATGTCAATTTACCTTTGTTTTATAAAAATATTGTGTAACTAATGAGTTGTTGATTTTTCATCTGAACTGTCATATATTACTAAATAAAATAAACTTTTGTGAAGTTCATTTCTATTTTATTTCATTTGCACCATAACTTCATCAGGTTATGGGCCCAGATTACGTTGCGTAATAAGGATTGCTTTAAAGTAAAGGATAAATAATTGATCACGTCAAAATGGAAAAATTCCAATCCATTGACAGACTGGAAGGGGCCAGGAATTGGGCTTCCTGGAAATTTGACATAAATTTACAACTAACGGTACATAAGGTAATGTCTGTTGTAAAGGGAGATCATACTATGCCGACTTTACTAGCTTCAGGTGCAAATGAGGAAGATAAGAAGAACTATATGCTAAAAGTGAAAACTTTTGAAGAAGCAGATGCTGTGGCGCAGTATATTATTGGTTCCAGCGTGCGTGCTGAGCCTAAACAACATATCTTGACATGCAAAACTGCAAAAGAGATGTGGGATGTTCTGCATTGTGTGTATGAACAGAAGAGCGAAAGACGGCTAGATCTGCTATACTGTCAATTATTTAGCTATCGTAAAGATTCTGCAGATGACATTGCGACTCACGTATCGACCCTACAGAAAATATGGCAAGATATACATGATGAACTGAAAGAAGAGAAAGTTCAACTTCCAAAATCTATGTTGTTGAATCGAATTCTCAACACACTACCTGCTGAATATTTAGAGTTCAAGAACGCATGGGAGTCTGTGCCAAATACTGAAAGATCGATTACAACGTTAACTGAACGTCTTCGTCTGCACGAACAACGTTTAAAAGAGTCTGAGTCAGTCAAACAAGAATCTAGTTCTGTCGCTTTGCTAATGAAAACAGAACAAAATTCTAAATATTTGAATAAAGAGAATAATCACTCAAAAGGAGATAAAGTATTGAAAAAGATGAAATGTTATTATTGTGGAAAAATTGGTCACATGAAAAGAGATTGTCGCAAATTTAAAAACGATAACTCTGAAAAAGATTCGAAGAAAACAGCACTTATGAGTATTGCTTCTGAAAAATATGAAGAAAATAGCTCATGGTTAATAGACTCTGGTGCTTCACACCATATTTCTACAAAATCTGATTGGTTTAAAAGCTACGAATCGTTTACTGAACCAAGGTCCTTACGTCTGGGAGATGGGCGATGTATGTACGCTCATGGCGAGGGAATAATTGAAGTAGAATTGTTGGTTGAAGGAAAATGGAAACCAGGTGAATTATTAAATGTATGGTTTGTCCCTGATGGAGATCAGAATCTTTTTTCGTCGGGATCTGCGTTAGATAAAGGATTAACAGAACATGCAAATGACAAACAACGAGTTTTCAAGGACAAAAATGAAAAAACAGTAGCAGTCGGTGTTCGACAAGCAAGTGGCGTCTACAAATTACTCATGAAAATTATATATCCTGCAAATGCATATTCAGCTGTTGTTAAAAATGACCTGCAAATTTGGCATGAGCGTTTAGGACATCAAAATAAACGTCATGTACGAAAATTTCTGAAACAAAAAGAAATCGAGGTAAACATGGACACTGAGATTTGTGAAGCATGTATGTTTGGAAAAATGCATCGTTTGAGTTTTGGTCGACGTACAGAACGTCCAAATAAACCAGGTGAACTAATAAATGCAGATGTCTGTGGTCCGATGCCTGAAAAATCATTAGGAGGAATGAGATACTTCGTAGACTTCAAGGACGATTTCTCAAAGTACAGATCAGTCTACTTTATGAAAGAAAAGTCTGAAGTAAAAGAAAAATTGATTCATTTCTTAGCAGAGGTGAAAACAATTGGGCATACTATAAAAGAATTACTCACTGATGGTGGTACAGAATTTAACAATGTGGATGTTAAGAAAATCACCGAAGAAGCTGGATTGAAACATAGAACTACTATGCCATACACTCCGGAACAGAATGGTGCTGCGGAACAAGATAATCGTACTCTGGTAGAATCAGCTAGAACAATGCTTCATGCACGAGATTTACCAGAAAAACTTTGGGCAGAAGCGGTAAATACAGCAGCCTACGTGATTAATCGTACTGGTCCTACTCCAGTTGAAAATAAGGCACCCTATGAGATATGGTATGAAAAGAAAGTATCTGTTGACCATTTTAAAATTTTTGGAACTGAATGCTTTGTACATATTCCGAAGCAGAAAAGGAAAAAATTTGATAAAAAGGCAAAGAAAGGTATCTTGGTGGGTTATTGTGGCAATAAAGATGGCTATAGAATATGGATACCTGAAGATGATCAAGTTATTATGTCCAGAGATGTTGTGTTTAAGAACGAAATTACTACAAGATCATGCTGCCGTTCTGATGTGGACATATTAAAAGTAAGCGAAGAGCATGCTGAAGAAAATCAAGAGAATCTTGAGAAAAATAATAAGGAACCGCAAATTGAGAAAAGATGTCTCCGTGATCGGTCTAGTATTAAAAAGCCAGAAAGATATGGTGACATGGTTTTATTGGCGATGTCTGATGAGCCTAAAACACTTAGTGAAGCCCTGTCATCAGAAAATAGTCATCACTGGAAAGCTGCCGTGAAGGAAGAACTGGATTCACTAGCAGAAAATGAAACATGGGATCTGGTTAAATTACCAGAAGGAAGAAAACCAATTGACAACCGTTGGATTTTTAAAGCTAAACGCAAAACAGATGGTTCCATTGAGAGATATAAAGCAAGACTGGTTGTAAAAGGATGTTCTCAAAAACCTGGGATTGATTTTAAAGAAACTTTCAGTCCAGTCGTCCGGTGGGATACGGTTAGAGCTGTTTTAAGTGTTGCTGTAAATGAAAAATTGAAAATAGCACAGTTTGATGTAAAGACAGCATTTCTTTATGGATTTCTGGAAGAAGAAATATATATGAAGCAACCTACTGGTTTTGAAGATGGTACTGAAAGAGTATGTAAATTAAAGAAAAGTTTATATGGACTTAAACAGGCACCACGGTGTTGGAACAGCAGGTTTAAGAATTTTCTGAAAAATTGCAACTTAAAACAAAGCAGTGAAGATCCTTGTTTATTCATAAGTGAAGATAAGAAAATATTTTTAATTCTCTACGTTGATGATGGACTCGTTTTAGCAAAAGAAAGTAATTACTTGGATGAATTTTTTAACAAGTTAAAAGAAGAATTTAAAATCACTGTTGGAAAAGCCGATTCTTTTTTGGGTATGCAAATTCACTGTTTAGAAGATGGTTCGATTTTTGTTAATCAGGAAGCATACGCAAAGAAAATTCTTGAACGTTTCAAGATGACAGAAGCTAATTCTGTATCTACGCCAATGGATGAAGGCCAATGTTCAGATGAAAGTGACAAAGAGTTGAATGCTAATGTCCCTTATCGTGAAGCTGTTGGCAGTTTAATATATTTGACTGTGGTAACCAGACCAGATATTTCGTTTGTGGTAAGCGTGCTTTCACAAGTTTTAGATTGTCCAAAGATGAAGCACTGGGCAATGATAAAAAGAGTACTAAAATATATTAAAGGAACAATAAATTGGGGAATTGTTTACACAGCAACAAAAACGCCCTGCAATTTAGAAGCATACAGTGACGCTGATTATGCTGGAGATATTGTTACAAGACGATCCACATCCGGAATGATCTTCAAATACAGCAATGGAGCAATTGCCTGGTCCAGCAGAAGACAAAAATGCATTGCATTATCGACAACTGAATCAGAATTTATAGCTGCTAGTCAAGCTGCTAAGGAAGCTATTTGGCTTGGTCGATTGTACAAAGAAATTTGCAATTTAGCATCTACTCCAGTTCTTCAGGTAGATAATCAAAGTGCAATACGTTTAATTAAAAATCCTGAGTTTCATAGTAGATCTAAACATATTGATGTTAGATACAAGTTTATTCGAGAGCGTTATGAAGAAGGACAATTGGATGTAAAATATGTTCAAAGCTCAGAACAAATAGCAGATATATTTACAAAGGCTCTACCAAAGCATAGATTTGAAAATCTTCGCGAGAGAATTGGAATTACTGCTGCAAGAAGTTTTTTGATTTCGGGGGAGTGTTGAAGTTTTTAATTTATAAAGAAAAACTATAATCAAGAAACTTCATGTCAATTTACCTTTGTTTTATAAAAATATTGTGTAACTAATGAGTTGTTGATTTTTCATCTGAACTGTCATATATTACTAAATAAAATAAACTTTTGTGAAGTTCATTTCTATTTTATTTCATTTGCACCATAACTTCATCAATAACAATAGATCAAAATTTAAATAGATATATCATTAAACGATAACTATAATATTATGTAACTACAAATAATTGTATGACATTCATCCAAATATTCAGTATTTATATTAATCATTCATGTGTAAAAAACTTGTTCTATAAACAAACATGTCACTTTCATTTGTCATCGATAAAAAGTAGTTTTACAATGATATTTATACTATGAGTTTCAGCTAAGATGCAACAATTACGTCAGTGGCGTAACTACCGCCGGTCCAGCAATGGCGTAGGGCCCCCGAACTTAAGGGGCCCCAATTGTAACCGATCAACTGTTCAAATCAGATATTGTCCTTGCATAAATGTCTGAAAGATCCAATTTGCAAAATCCATTCCATAAGGGAGTTGGCTAACTTAGTCCTGATCGAGTATTTTACTCTTCCGGTGAGCTACTCAGACGTTTGCTCAGCAATTTTACTTAGTTAGTTAGTTAATTTATTTATTCATGCCTTTCGGCCTAGAATCTATACAAATTTTTACATCTTATTTCTATGGTGATTACATTATATAAGTTAACTAAAAAAAACAAACTATATTAAACGTTTTCTTCTTTCTAAAATTTTTTCCATCCAGTCTTTTCCTGTCATTTAGTAAGTAAATTTCATCTCTTCTTTCTCTTTCCGTCTCTACAAGAAAGTCTTAAATGTTCCAAAGATTCCTCTTCTCTGCCACATAATCTACATCTCTTTTCTTCTGCTGACAACCAGTACATGTTACTTCTTTCCTCATTGCCGCATCTAAGTCGAGCTATTGTAGTGACATTTATGACTTTTAATAAATATCTGTAATGTCTGTAAATTCTTGTATCGTGGGTTATATTTGGTTTCTTGAATTTTGTTGAACTGTTCTTGTTTTTGTATGTCCCTGTCTCTGTTTCTCAATGTTTCTATTACAGTTTCTTTATTTTGTCTCTTTCTCTCTATTTCTAAGACTGACAATCCATTTCTTTCATAATATGCTTTTCTAGTTATTCCCCATTAGCAATTTTACTTTTTTTAACTATTTTCGTGACGGTTTGAATTGCAGAGAGATCCTTTTTAAAACTGAAAATTATCAATTTTTTTTTGCGAAATTCGATGTGGTAGAGAGACTGGCGGACTTGAGTATATTGTCCATAGAGAGTGAGATAACGAACACTGAACACTGCATCCTAGACTTTATTAACACTGCGATCGATTCCGTACTTGTAAATACGTAAATGAAGCTTTATGTAAATATGTAAGATGTTCGTGAATTTTATTTTATTTTTTGTTGTAAAATAATTTAAGGGCTCCCTATTACGATTTTGACGTCGGGTACCAGAAGGGATAGTTACGCCACTGATTTACGTCATTAATGAATTATCCTTTATACCACCATACTGTTCCAGATAAAATGTAACATAGGTTGTCAATTTTAAATAAACTTGTCATTCGAATTACTTGGTAAAACTCTGGTTTGGTTATAGTTTGAGAAAGGTTTGTGAAATGTTTGCCATTTTAATTTCTCAACGTCCTAGACCAAATTTTCCACAGACTTTAGAATATTTACAAAATTTAAATAAGATGGATGTTTAGACATGAATCATAAGAAAAAGACAAGATAAGAAATAACTAAATATTATTTTTCTTTATCTGATAATGAAGTTATGAATTATTTTTCCAGAAATAAGCCAATTTACTATTATTTAATTAACAAATAAAATTTTATATAAGAAAGGATTAGAAGTTCACTTAGTTGTACTTAGTAGTACCATATAAAAATTTTACTTCTGCCTAATGTTAATATGTTTTATGGTACTAGAATATCTAAGTAAACTACAAATCTGTCGTTTATATAATTTATTTGTTGAGTCAAATGTAACTTGGCTAATTTCTGAAATAAATAATCATATACTCATCGTCAGATGAATAAATAAGTATTTAATTATTTTCGCGTAAAATATTATTAAATGTCAAAGTTACACATCATTATAATTTTTTTTTAAATAGCTTTTTTACTATACGTGTTACTATTAGTTCCATTTGAAAAATTATAAGTTTGTGTCATATCTGGAAAATGTTTACATTTCACATATTGTGATATGAAAAATACAAATAGTTTTACTTTTTAAACTGATTCAAATATATGATAAGAACAAGGTTAATGATATTTTATTTCCGTATGTTTCAAGTTTAAAAAGAGGAATGTGTTTCAAGTTCAGTTCGCATTAGTGCAATATAGACACGACAACTAATGTTTGTTATACAATAGAGAATAAATCCGAATAGCACATACTTAAAATTTTGGTAACAACAATACTGGAATAGTGTGTTCCGAATTTGACTGTTAGAGATTTATGCTTTATTTATGGAGACGAAATGACACGAGTATTAAAAATTTTTCTATTTTATTTTATAACAATGAAATCTAAGTGCCCTTCTATCTCCAGTATATCGTAAGCTTTAAGTCAAGGCCTGTAGAATTCCGAACATAATACACAAAATACTAAAAACCATCAAACTGGCTGGTCAAGGTCAAATCATCAAGCCCGTCCCTTTGCTTACGGCCTATAAT
This sequence comes from Poecilus cupreus, assembly GCA_963942605.1. Classification (NCBI taxonomy): domain Eukaryota; kingdom Metazoa; phylum Arthropoda; class Insecta; order Coleoptera; family Carabidae; genus Poecilus; species Poecilus cupreus. The sequence goes on from OZ012718.1 coordinate 25,297,379, forward strand.
GCTGATATCAGGGTAAAATTGTGTAAAATACATGTAATTGACCAATGACAATTAAGCAATTTATGTCGTACAACATATATCACAGTTTTATTTTTAAGAAATATATTTAATACTGCCCTAGTCAAATTAATTCATTTAGTAAAACTAATGTAACTCGCCTCATCTTTCCAGTTAATAATAAATTTCCATGTGTGTTTAATCTACCTTCTACAAAGAATAAAATATTAATCTAGAGGTCGTTCGCTACAGTAACAAATTAGTAAATTAGTCATTTACATTAAAGATAAACCTATAAACTACATATTGGTATTTTCAATATTATTAAATTTACAACACAGATTTCGCCTTACGGACTCTCTTCAATCTCTGTCTTTCTCTCTTTTTCACACAGACAAACACACGTCTATTTTATACCATATTCTTGCTTCTTTGAAATGATATCTTCGTTTACAGCAACAACGTGTCTATCTCTTTTTATTGAAATGCTATATTGTTATGGATAATTTTAAAATTATTGTTTTGTTTACAATGTTATTTTTATATTTACAATTACTTCTTAATAAGTTAACATTGTACATTATTAGTTTAATACTACCATTCAGTAGTGAGTTTGTTAAAATGATACATATGCCCTATTAATTGTGTCCCTGTAGTAATCCCTTTCACAAGTTTGGGGCCATGACATGATGGCTGGTAATCGCACTTCACACTCAAAAATTTATCACTTAGAGCCACATTAAAATTAGATGAGTAAATGGCGTATTGATATAGTATAATTAACGTACATTTTCGGTAGTTAATTTATCAATTTATTTTATAAAAAAAATCTAAGGACATATTTATACACAAACTGGGAGTTTTTTTTTAATCAGTATAAATAGGGTATAGTCGTTGCCATAAGTACAGCTAAAGTGATTGTCAGGAACGTATTAAAGCGTTTATTTTTAAATTTACAATATTTAAAAATAATAATACCTATCAACTTAATGTAATTTATTCATTACTAAATTATTTGCAATACATTTCTTATTGCTTAAACTTGGAATGTTTCTCTTAATTTAGTTGACTATAAATCCCTATGTTTACTTACGAACAAACACTATTACAGTACATTGTTGTCAAACATTTTTAAATGGAAATGGTTCATTTTGTGTATATACTTATGAAAAAAAAAAACCTCCCGGCTTTTAATTTACTGTCAGATGAGTTATTTTTCATATTTTACAATTTAACTTTTATCTAGTAAAGACTATTTTTACAATGATAACCCCGACCTGATTGCAAGTATCAAGTAGAAAGCCCAGGAATGATGTTCCACGTAGCAGAAAAAAAGTGTCTCCAAAACAACACTCATTGATTCATCAGATTCATTCACACACTGCTCAATTATGTCGTTCTTCTTTTCAAAGAATACCATTGGGCTTAAAACAGATACCACATGAGAATAGCGTCCCAGAACGATGTTCATTGATTGAACAGATCCATTTCCCCACAACTCATTTATATCGTTATTCCTTTCGAAGACCACCATCAGGATCAAACGTGTGTCCGATTTTATCCTGATGCTGATCTTCGAAAAGAAGAACGCCATAAATTAGCAGAATGTGAATGGATCTGATGGACCAGTGAACATCGTTCTGGGAACGCTATTCTTCTGCGAAATCCGTTTTGATCCTGATGGTGATCTTCGAAAAGAAGAACGGCATAACTGAACTGTATATGAATAGATCTGTTGAATCATTGCACGTCGTTCTGAGGACGTTCCTCTTGTACTACGTTTGGCAGTGGTCCTCAGTTCTATTTGATATTCTCAATCACGTCGGGATCGTCAACGTAAAACTAGTCTATACCAGATAGCAGTTAAATTGTAAAATAACCCGTCTTGACAGTAAAATTAATACCGGAAGTTTTTTATTTTTCATAAGTATGCATCATTTCCATAGTAACAGTTAAAAATGATTGACAACAATGTAGTGATGTTTGTAAATAAAAATAGGAATAATTTACATGGATTATCAATAATAAGCTATTTAAATAAAATATATTCCTAATTACTTTAGTAATTAATCAATTACATTGTTAGGAATTATTATTTTAATAGAAAATAAATTAATTAAATTCATACTTACAATTACTGTTATAATAAATATTGTAGTTATTTAAATTGTCATATTTACAAACAATGAAATTAAAGATATTAACATTAAGAATAGTTTATTGTAACAATATTTACCTAAGTCATAGTGAGACCAATATACATAACAAAATTACTCATTGGTTTTAGTACTTGAAGTATTAGTATTGTATTATAAATGTTCTTTCTTTTAAATAATGGTAAATATATGAAATGCTAGTGGGATGCTTTAACTAGTTATGGTGTCATATGCCGCTTATTGAGTGGATGATACGTGAACACAAACGACCATGCCCTTCAGTGGGATTCGAACCCACGACAACTATACCACCGACATCAGCAATGTTGAAAATTAAATTAAATTTGTTAAATAATAAATTTAGGTAGATAATCGGCCCAATTCTCTAACTCAGTTGTTAATTTTTAACCACTTGCTAAGATTTTAATCCAATGAAAATTCTTAACACAAGAAAAATTCAAACTGTCACTTGTAACATTTGTTTCTATATGTCAAAAATATTAGCAAGTGGTTAAAAGTTAACAAATGAGTTAGAGAATTGGGCTGAATGTCTCTTGCAAATGACATTATAAATTATAATTTTTAATCCAGGTTTCTTTACATTCGAACTATGATAATTTTGTAATACAAGGATAATAAGTATAACATTTATTTAATCTCTACATAAATAATTTAAATTATACTATGTGGGAAAATATGTTTTAAAAACAGGAAAAACTTTTCCTTTAATCCGACGCTGTACGCCGGAAGTTTTATGACAAATACAGCAATTTATACTTTTAATCGTTTATATTACGATCCTTTGGGTTTTGATAAAGGCAAGACTAATGCAACGTCGCAATATATAAAAAAACTATTACGCCATAACGAATTTTTGTAAATCTCTACATAACTTTCAATTCAGATCAAGTCTCATTTAAAAATAAAAATAGTGGAAAGTCCAAATGACATTGAGGTATTATGTATATTGGACATCTTTTAATGGTAAAAGCTAAAACCAACGCATATTTAGTTAATTTCGTCCAATACTTCATGCAGTACATCTTAAAATATTCTACAGGGATTAATTGCAATGTGCAATAATTGGAAATCGTTTATGTTTTGTTCATATATTCACTGATAATTAAATAAAGTACATGACTAATTCTAAAATATCAAAATAATAATAAACATCTTTAAATATGATTTAGTAATTACTTTTCTTGGTAAACAACTATTTGAAAGTAATAAACTACAAAGATCTGTTAACATTTTATTGTTGTTTACGAGACATAGCAATTATAATTGGTCAATGTGTCACATTTTTTAGAGCTATTTTGAAACGTCAAAGCTAAATATTTGTAGTTCATCAGTACCGTGTGCATAAATAGCGGTTCTTAAGAAACCTAAATCTGCACAATTATAGCTAAAAACGTTTTACACTTTGGGCATAGTTACAATAATGACAGAAGTATAATTAAACTGCGTCAACAACGTGTTCATCTCCAATTTCCGCCGTTTCTTGTGTAATTATTTTAAATTACTGTGCAAACTATACACTTTTTAATTCGGCTTTGCACCTGTTTAGGCAGTTTATATTTTGAAGATGTGTTATTTTTTCGGAATTTTCCAAAATTTGTCTTAACCCTCATCCCCTCTATCGACTTTTACTTCTTGTCACTTGTGTGATTCGAATCGTCCAACAGTGCCCATTACAGGGTATTTATACCAGGTGACCCATTTTAGAGATTCCAGAAATACCTGAAGAAATCTGCATAGAATAAAAAATTTTCGGAACAAAGGTTTGCGAAGGCCATTTAATTCTGCCAAAAATGGACAACTTTGATATCTTAAATAAGAACCTCCACTTTTTTTTACATATTCTAATAAAACGACCAAGATTAGGTAGTAAAGAATTTATTTGGTGAAATTCGATAGCTGAGGGTAGAATGAGCGGACTGAAGTTTAATAATAAATTTTTATTAAATAATTTGCACTATCGATTTCGAACAGTTGTTCATCTTCAGGTAGAGATGAAAATTTTACATTGAACGAAATGTGACGAAGTAGCTTTTAGAAATTAAGGAAAATGAATAGAAATGCAAAATTAATATTAATTATTGCACATCAGAGATAAAATATGTGAGAACTTTACCAAATAAAACAAGGATTTTTTTTATTGTTTCATTCTGGTAAGAAATATAAACGCAGTAATAATAATATATCTTCATTATTATAAATACAATATTAATTTTATTAGATTGGAATTTGCAAATTAAAATGTTATTAATTTACAATATAGCAATAAAACTTTATTTATACATTTCATACATTCGTTAACATTCAATAAAATTTAATACTGCATAACATATTAATTAAATTATTTTTACCTTTCCCGGTATAACTATTAATTTGCAAAATATGCCAAAATATTTTCCGTAAAGTTCATTGTGGAAAACAAATGTATCATTATTAATTTCAGCAAAAATCGGTAACTACGTAAATGGATACAGGTTTACTAACGCCATCATTTCACAAATAAATGAATGTCGGAAATAATGCATTGGTTTCATATTTACGATTGGCGATCATTAAATGGACCCTGCTTTACGTGATTCATATTCTGATTAGTTTGTTACATGATTTTGATTGTAGCTCAGTTTACTGACATGCTATACGTTTACATTTTCCTACTTCAGAATTAACGTGTTTCATTTATTGAGCTGTAATATTATGTTAAACATAAGCATAAGAGTTAATATCAGTAACTTGTAATTTTTTAGATACAAAAAAAGTTTGAGTATTTCTGCAAATTCACCATTAAAAATGTCATAAGAAAGTATAAATCAGAATCTCGTATTGTCATATAAAAAGTTATCAGCAAAAAAAAAATATCTAGTAACATGTATTAAATTGGAAAAACAAATGCATGTTCAAACTGCCCTACAAAAGAAGCAACTTTCGCCTAATTTAACCAATCTCGTATCTCTTATTCTTACAGTTCTCGAGATCCCAACACATTCGTACCTGAATTGGAACACACTGTATATGGGCTCAAAAATACATCCTTATCGAGATATTAGTGTTTTTATATTTCAAAAGCCTAAAAAATCATTTCCAGTTAATACTGTATGTTGTTTTGTTATTCTGCATATTTTTCATTTTCTATTAAATACATAAATAAGATATTGAATCCGTGGTTTACCCAGGTGGGACACAACCGCCTTTTACATTTGCTGTAGGAGATCAACAGAATGGAACATTTTATGAGAGATGGATTTCCCGACTTAATTCCTTTGAACTTTTGTATTTGGAATTACTTAAAAAGATTAATGTAACACATGGAAATAATTTTGTATTGTTGCAACTAAGAAATGAAAAAGTTGTTAAATATTTCTAGCTAAACTGAAATGTTGTAGAGTTCCTTCCTGAGAAGATGTATAATGTAGAGGTCGCATGGATATGAAAGATGACATTTCGAACATCTTCATTGTGTTGTTATGTAATTAAAAGTACATACTAGTTATTTATTATTTAAGTGTTAAAACGTTAAAAGTGACATTTTAAGAGTAAGTGGGGAAGTTTAAGAAACCAGGCGAAGACAACTGAAACAACCCCACGAACGAAATAAATCACTTTTAACACAATGTCAAACAAAATTTTATCAACGATCTTACTAGTGTATTAATAAATACAAAAAATACAGAATGTTATTTTGATAAGTAGGGTTATTTTTGTTGATTTATTGTTAAAAATCGTTAGCAACGTGTTAAAAGTAACAATAAAATCACTTTTATCTACGATAGTGTGTAAAATTGATGTTTAACTGTTAGTTTCAAGTTTGTAAAACGATTGTTTAGTAACACGATCCCATTAGTCACGGGCAGTCACGGGTTGCCAAGCAACGAGTGATTAAAATTTTTGAACACGCCAAATTTGCAAAAATTTTGTTATCATGGCAAACTTCTCATTTAATATTGTGATCCACATACGTAAAGCGTCTTTAGTCACTCAGGGTATTAAAACACTCGCTACGCTCGTGTTTTATTTGACCCATTCGTGACTAAAGACTAGCTTTACGTACTTGTATCGTAAATAACTATTAACTCGTTTCTATGTTACTTTTAACACTAGTGTCAAAAAGTGTCATTTTTAACTTACTAAGAAACCGTTAAGAGGGCCACTTTTAACAACGATCGTAGATAAAATAATTTATTAAAAAATTAAATAGCTCGTATCTTAAAAAGAATTTATTTTCAAATCCATGTTAAGAGTAAGATTACTTTACTTATTTTTTATCACATCAAAATAATAATTCACTTCAAATATAAAATCTCCTTATAGAACTTTCAAGTGAATAAACTTGTGTTTAGGGTCATTGCTTAGTACAGTGATGGCCAACCTACGGCCCGCGGGCCGCGTCCAGCCCGTCAGGAAATATTAGCTGACCCGCCAAGCCAGTGGTCAAAATTGAATCCTGACCACTATCCTGGTTTACAAGAGGTGTAATCTTGATTTTATCCCATTTTATTTTTATTTCTACTGACTTATTTATAAATAAAATTCATTAATATTATATATATATATATATATATATATATATATATATATATATATATATATATATGTTGTCATTCTATTGATCGTAATTTTATTAGTCATAATTCACTTCTTTATTTTTCCGGCCCGCTAAAATTAATCAGTAGTAACTTTGGCCCCAGAATATATAAATACCTTGGGCATCACTGGTTTAGTACATTTACCATGACAAATCTTTTAAAATTAACTACATACATTAAATTATCGAATACCACTCGAGGTTTCATATTTGATCAATCCAAACTTTTATTTCCTACAGTCCAACATGATTGAGGCTTTGAGGTAAAACTTCAGCAATTTGACATTAAATCCAAATTGTTCCACCTGCTGTCTCGCTATATTTTTTACTTGTCAGTTGCTCTCGGCTGTTGTTACCAAGTAATCACGTTTTGTAAATAAAATTTTGTCTAGGAAAACTCTATGGTATTACCCTCGCACTTAGTACTTTAAAAATTTTCATTGCAGTTCTAAAATATCCCAGGTACTCTGTCTTCCAACTTCTACGTGAATTTGTGAATTTACCATGTTAAAAATTGGTAAGTTATATCGTATGCCCTCATTGTAAGGTAGGATAAGAGCTAAATATATGCATAAAATTCGCGGCCGCAAAATTCAAAATGATTGTTTTTTCAAAACTAATTGTTTTGTTTATCAAATGTCAATCCCAAAGCCACTTTTTATTTACAATAAAACCGTTTAAAATTTGTAATTACATATTTTTACGGTTGCACAAAAAATAGAGTATACACCTTATCCGCAAAATCCTTTATCGCCATCGAGATTTTTCTTTCGGTACGCTAAAGAGTGATTTCGCGGCCTTGGTATACAAATAACAATAACTAATTTTCATAACAGAAATCGTGACTTAGATAGAGTATTTATTAACATGTACAAGTTGTAAACAATAATTTTAAATGAGCCAAATAAAAATATATAAATATCTAATTTCAAGTTTGTAGACATGAAATCAAATAATATCGGGGATATACACAGAAAACTTGTATCTTTTTGAATCAAAATTGACTTTAAAATATTAAATCTGGTATAAAATAAAATATTATTAATTTAATTCAGCAGTTTTTTTAGATTATTCGTCAACTTGTATACAAAGTGAAATTTAGTAATTTAATTATTTTATTTAGGTGTAAAATCTTTGAATTTTCGAACATTTTTCCCATATTTTCAATTAAGTTAATTTCAAATAATAAGACATACAAAGGTAACTCTTAGAGAAATATTTTATTACATTAATTTATTTATAATTTTATATGAACATTATGAATATTCGTTCACAATTTACCTACACATATAATATGATATGGTGAGTATATTTAAACAACACCTCTTAATATTAGCGAGGTTTTCTAAAAACAAATATTGGCCTTTTAAAATACAGAACACAAATACATAATTCATTAATAAACACCCAAGGAACATATTACCTATTGTTTGGAGAACAAGAAAGAATTTTAGATTTTTTAGTTTTTAAATTATTTATTCATTGATTTTTTTAATAAGGCCTGTTGCATATAGCGTAAATATAAACATTGTTAGCTCATTACGTTTAAATGTTAAAATTGATCAAGGCGGCTGACACCACCTTTTGCACACTGTGTTATTTTAATTCGATGATTCTTAATTTACAGTTTAAAATTCCCTATTTTTACGTAAACTATAATAACGCGACAGTGTTTCTTTAAATTAAGTATTATTTAATTAATTTTTCTTAAAACTAAAATAAATATATCATCAGGTCTCTTACCCATATTGGGTCTGACGCTCTGCTTTCGCAAATCTCAGTAAAGGACATATTTTTTACGCACGAAATGCGTTTACCAACCATTAAATCACACCCCTCCACAGATGTTAGTGGTGGGGGAACAACAGGAGTGAAGTTTAAATTGCAACTTTCGGGTTTTGGATCACGATTCTTAGTCCCCTTTTTTACTTCCGCCACATCCTGTAAGGTGTAAGGGAGATATATGAATCTTGATAAAAGCACGGTTTAGGGTAACTAGAATACTATTTTAATAGTTTCGCGATGATGTCTATTTATAAGTCTGTCTGTCGGTCTGTAAGAATCTCTGGATTTACGGTTTCTCAAAAATTACTAAACTGAAAATTTTTATATTTTCTATACAACAATTGTATCCTCCTTAGAAGAGCTGATTAGTGTTGGTGATTATCCAATAACCGGAAGTGGTAGTTTAATTGAGTAAGTTCTTTTGAAATATCTGAGTAAATTATGATTTGAAGACACTTTTTGTTAATAGAACAATGTTTCAAATACTATTATCTACAATTGTCGTTTGAAATATTTTTGTCTCCCTGTCTCCATTTACGAATAACAACACGTCAATGAAATATTATATTTTCGTTTTTGAAGGGATGACCATTTCTTGATAGTGGTGGATCGTGTTCCTACATTGCACAGAAATCTATGGCGGGAGTTTTTGTGGTGTCCACAACAGATTTTCTTATTCTGGTTTTAATATAGGAAACTCAAAATTTGTACATTTGATAGACGTTTCGCTATCTATTTTAATTCAACTTTTTTTCCATAGTTAACAACTATGTATGCAATCAGGCATTACTCTTTTCTGTACCACATAATCTAAGAAACTAAAACCAATGTCACCTGTCTATTAGATTACAATATTAATATTAAATGCAATGAATAATGTTATGTTATCCCAATGTCCACGGTATCGCATGCCTTCTGTTAATCTACAAAAAATACTGTAATTGGAAACCTCTATAGCAAAAAAAAAAATAATTCGATACAACATTATGTTTAATACGATCAACAAATAAATTTAAAGTTTAGTTTTTTTCAAAGAATTCTGTATGACATAACAGCCAAATTTTTTTAGTGACCTTAATAGTTGTCATATTCTCTCATTATGAGGTTAATTTATCATTTGGTAGCTTGCGCAGTAGCTTTTTACCTCATATTTTAATTTATTTTTAACACAAATTATATCAAATTTAATATTTTAATAATAGACTGATCATTTGAAATTGAATGTCACAGTAATTATATAATCAACAATGAATTTATTTGTTTTATATGGCAGTAGTAAATAATAATTAACTATAATTATTAACGTGGATAATTATGTTTTAAAATAAATGATACTAATAATTAAAATAATTGTATTGGTAAAAATTTAAATAATCATTGTGTAACAAGGCGAACATTCAGAGTACGATGTATTGTTTTTACTGTCAAAACGATTTTAAAATATCAAGTTTCAAAATCGTCTTGAAAGGAGTTCTTGAGTTTAATTTATTGCTACACATGTGTGTTAGAATTTTTGTTATCATAAATAGTCAATTGAGATTATCGCGGCAAATATACTGAAATATCGGCTTGAGATGTCATCTGGGGTTGACAGGTTTACGGAGAGGCCTGGTCGAACCTTGGATAAGGTTTTGGTTTTCACTTAATTTTTGTGTTACTCCTAGCTATATAACACTGGAAGAAATGAAAATAGATAAATTAAGAATAGAAACAAGAAAGAGAGCCGTTAAATTTGAAGAAAAATTGAGAGTTTCGGAAAACATTTACTACAGGAATGCTGGAAATCAATAAACCGTTCAATTGAAGAAAAATCCAAACTAACGAAATAGGGATTAACTATTAAAGCATATTATGAAAGAAATGGATTGTCAGTCTTAGAAATAGAGAGAAAGAGACAAAATGAAGAAACTGTAATAGAAACATTGAAAAACAGAGACAGACACATACAAAAACAAGAACAGTTCAACAAAATTAAAGAAACCAAATATAATCCACGATACAAGAATTTACAGACACTACAAATTCCAAGATATTTATTAAAAGTTATAATAGATGCAGCAATAAGGAAAGAAGTAACATGTACCGGTTGTCAGCAGAAGAAAAGAGATGGAGAAAGAAGAGATGAAATTTACTTATTAAATGACCAAGGAACAGGAAAAGACTGGATGGAAAAAATTTTAGAAAGAAGAAAACGTATAATATAGTTTTTTTTCTTTTTTAGTTAACTTATATAATGTAATGACTATAGAAATAAGATGTAAACATTTGTATAGATTCTAGACCGAAAGGCATGAATAAATAAACTAACGAACTAACTAAATATAATTTTTTCTTGTAATCCCATTCGTATTTACAATCTATCTATAGTATATTTAGTAAAATTTAGTGATAGAGGATTAGATGACATGGAAGAGTAAGTGCCCATTGGCAGTACTTTACTTAAATTTACTTATCCCTTGCCGAGCCGAAAACGGGTCATCGTTGATCCAATTTGTTTAGTTTTCTGCATACAACTTCTTAGTTTTTTTTTTACTTAATTTCCGTTTAGGTATTCTCTTAAAATATTGTCCTTATACATAAATAATTTTAACCTTGACGAATATTAACATACATAAAGAGTAAATCGGTTTTTTAATTGGGGTTCGAAGTGACCCGGGATCCGGTTACGGTATTACGTGTTACAACAAATTTTCAATATCATAAACAGATATTTGTCAAAGTCTCAACATGTTTAGGAAAGCGACCACATGTTTTACATGCATTTAGCAGTTGTGAGTTGCAGTTTTAAGTTTCATTTGCTATTCGTGAATTCCAATTTTTTGCTGTATTGATGATTGATTCTGATGAGGTTACACATTCCGGCAGCGATGATAATTTTTTATTTTTCTTGTTCTCGAATAGGTACGTATATTTTATGGATTTAAAATATATATGAGAAATAATAAAAAAAATCTCTATTTTAATGTATTTAAATCTTATACAAGAAAAAAACCCATTAAATCAGTATTATGTAGGTATATGAAAAGTATGCTGTAATTTAAAAACCTGGGTTATTTTTGATCCGTGTTTGATATTTTAAGTTTTGTATATATTATGGCTAGACTGGCATTAATTACTATAATTACAATTACAATTAATTAGACAATACTATGAAAATACTTAATTCTAAGATAAACTTATTTATTTCAGTCCGGTAATCTAGAGGGTTGTGACATTTTAAATGTTTAACTCTTAACTGCATGAGTCACGACTAGTTTATTTTTGTGATATTTTAACACTGATTTCTATATAACACTAGATTGGGCATAAGCCACTACGATGCGTTCCCAATTGAACGCCGCCATGAAGGTCAAAATAGGAGATTTGTGAAACTTCAATATTTAAAAATATTAGATGATAGGTATGACCTGAAGAGAAATGGTGGCGAGAGCGGTGCAGAGATAGCGAAGAATGTTAGGTGATAGGTACGACCTGAAGAGAGGTGTTGGCGAGAGCGGTGTGTCACAAAACTCCAATTTCACCCGTTCAATTGGGAACGTTCTTAGATGGCAGAATATGGCGTATGCAGTATGCTCAATCTAGTGTTATATAGAAATCAGTGCATTTTAGTCTTCAAATGTATTTTTCACTCAGTCCGGGAATTTCTTCTTTAGTGTAAATCATTTGAAGATCTTGTGAAATAATCCAATTGGGGACAAACCATGGATCATTGACAATCATATTGTTTTTGAGTATAAAATAAAAGCTAAACCATTTTATTGCTAATACAAGTAACAATAAAACACGAAAGCAAATAAAAACAATAATTGTCGGTGGGATAGCTATGTGGTTTCAATCACTCATTAAGCACAACTTTGTAACATTTTTTATGCTGTCATTAACAGCGCCGTGGCTGTGTAGCATCACGGTTTTTTCATGTTGAACAAGACCATACTTCATGATACCAGAAGAGTTTCGATTCTGATGGGGGCGTGCTATTTCGTCCCACATACATTTGTCAAAAAATCAGTTACGTATTAAAAAAATATGATGGAACCAGCACATAACCACCCGCCAAATGATTCATGTTTCATATTTTGTAGTTTGTATGACAGATGTCATTTTAAGAGACCTTTTTCCTTTTGTAAAAAAAAAAAACACATTTTAGTAAATGATTGTTTAAGGATTTCTTTTTAAGAAGACATTGTAAATGAAATGGCGGCGATTCAGGGAAAACAAACTGCTTACCACAGCGGCATGTACATATTTTGCTAAGAAACAAATGTTAATTAATCCGATATTATTACTTTTGTTGTTGTGTTGAGTTAGAGTATTCTTAGTTCGTGAACATATTTAATTACAAGATAAATAAACAATAACTGGGAAAAAGAACTGCAAAATATTATAATTTACCTGAAGAAGACAGCACTTTGCTGTCGAAACGTTGTTATTTTAATAAATATTTTACAGAACCCAATTATTGTTTATTTATCATATTATGAATTCTGAGAGCTTCTTTCAATATATTTAATTACATTTTTTTGTAAAATTTGTTTACTATAGGAAATATTGGAATTGTACAACCCCAGTTTTCGTATAGTTATTTAAAATTCATATAAAAATAATGACTTATACCCACTGAAATATAGTAATTCTTTAACGTTCACTAATATTGAAAATGTGGGCCGAGAGAGATACGGATGTGGAAAACCTATCTTTGTCATACAGAAAGTTGATAAGAAAATATAAAGAAATTAACATAAAATATATTTTTTTTAAATAACATTAATAAAAATTAGTTTAACTATTATTTATGGATTTAAAGTAATTTTCAAATAATTGAACATTACACTGTTAAATAATATTTATCACTTTTGGACAAAATTGTGCAACATATTTTTATATAGCAACCGCTCAACAAACCCATAGCAACCGCCAATCGCACAAGAATTAGACGAAGATGGGTAACGCACAACATCTATCTGTCTCAGGCTTGTTTTTCTCTTTCATAAAAACTTAAAAATGCGCGTAGAAGAATTACTATATTTCAGTGCTTATGTCATAATTATTAACCTAGATGAAAATGATCAGCCAGAAAGAAGTAAATGATATATTTTTATGCGTAAAATATAGTTACCAGTAGTGAAGACACGTCTCCCAAAGAGATTATAGTGGAGAGGTAAGGACAGGGATAAACTTAAAATTGGCAACAATTCCGAATGGGGGATACGATCTAAGGATCTTGCGTTGAGATCCACAGACCGATGGTATTATTTACCACTTTTGTCGCCATCAAAAATATCTTTTGCCCCACCCTTTACCTTTGAGAGTCGTGATTTGACAGCTGGTTAACTAATTACCGAGATCTTCTCTAAGAAAAATATCATATTCAAAAATGAGAATGAGAATGAGAATAAATTTAAAATAACAGATGGAGAATTATTTTCTATTTATCGAACTCTCGAGTTATATTTAATTGAATTTTTTTTATTTCATCATCATTTTTTACTTGTGTTGCTGGTAACTATTTGACATTTGTCAAGAAAAACAAAAAAGCTACAGAGATTATTTCCGGGAATAATCACTAGAGCTTTATTCTCAGTATAATAATGACAGGATTGTTTAAAATGCAGACATGTGACATACGATGAAGCATTCCATTAGTTTTAAGAAACGTCAAAAAATAATCTAGAAAATATCAGAAAATTTACATTAAACAAATTGCATATATATTTTTCAATAATCAAATAAAGGCAAATTTTTTGGTTTAATTCCAAATTTATTTTTCGTGTCTATTTGATGCCAGGTTAAAAAAATGACTATTGTTCATAAGAAATTGCGGTCCGTTTTTTCAAAAGGCAACAAAAGCAAATTGTCCAATATTGAGTTATTGGGTTTCAAAAATTAAAATACGCTAACTACTGGTAGAAAACTAAACTAACCATAAGGTACTTAAATTTCACTGTATTTTGACGTTATTATTTTTTTTTAATTAATAACAATAGTAGTCAGTTTAAGAGTATTCCAATGTAAATATAACATTTGTTTAAGCCGTATTATTTAAATAAGATGTAAAAATGAAAGGATCATTGTATTTGTAGATTATAGGTTAAAACTGAATTTTCTCCAAAAGACCTATAAAAACAGGAAAATTTGTAGTGTGTATGGCAACAGTTCTGTTGCCAATAAAAGCAAACTACCAATACTAATGCAATAATTCGCCATCATAAGATATCATACAAAAGAATTTGACATGTACCTTTTGGGAATTGCGATCAACGCCATCTCTTGATAATTTGGAAGCCCAATACCATGTTAACTATATCATTTCGACTTTCTCTATTGATCTCTATCTGGTAACGTTATAAAGCTTTGATTAAAAAATATAGTGTTTTTGTGGACATGTGAAAAATCCATGTAGTTTGATAATTTTTCTTTTACTCTGTTTGAAAAATTAAAACTTTTGTAATATTTTGTATTTATAGAACATACACCAATAAAGTTATTACAAAAATCTATATTCATTTTGGGTTAATCAGAAAAAATCTGAACTGACAATTTCATGTTTTGTTTTTGTTGAGTTTTGGAAAAACGGTCGTAGAAATTCCTAGCTTCATTGCGCATGTATTCTTTGTTGTACTGCAAATAAACAAAAAACCTTCTGCTCCAAAACGGCACTTGACGAATCCCCCTAGCTTCTACCACTCTGTGGATGTTTTTGGGCTCGGAACCGCACCATCTGTTGAGCGCAGGGGAGAGCAACGATCAATGTACGCTCTGGTCCGCGTGCTTGTGTGAATGAAATCATTGTTCGCGGTTGCTGATATGTGTCCAGTGGACGTCAACATTGATTACGAATACTGGAGATACACATTGGATTGTCGACAGATATCAGTCATGTATTGTTACCGGTTGCTACGGAATGGTTTGATTTGTGGAAATGTAACTGCATCTAATAATGCTGCATTGTATAGCGGGATAGACCAATATACGTCTATTATGTTAATAGTGTACATATGCTAGGTTGGACAAGCTCATTAGGGCAGCGAAGGAGGTAATTGATTATGCCGCATTGAAAGGTGCCAAAATTCTAAATGAATCATTTAAGGGGCGCTTTAGCTTGAAAATTTCCACAACTTTTGCCGAATGAAATCTACCCTGGGTCTTATATTAATAATATCGAATTACTTTTTTTCATACAGTTTTGTAAAAATAATAAAATTTGAAAAGTAATTAAATATACATTTTAAGGTAGAACAAAATAATTTTTACTTTAATTAATTACAAAAAGTTATTAAAATGTAATTACACAATCCACAGTCAACACGATATTAAGATTCCAGAAAAAAACACGTATTGAAAATATTTGTCAAAAAAACAAACTCAATAGTTCTAACTGAGAAAGCCGGAAACGCGCAGCCAGACGCTCAGGCAGAAACCTCCGGCTATCCAGGGTTCGGTTCGTATCAGTGTACTGGACGACAATAAAAGACTAACTTTCAAATAATTCAAATAATAAATTATTAAATTAACATCTATTATTCATTATCATTATACTTGTTATAAAATAGAAATAATAATAATAAGCAAAAATTGTTAAAATATATATGGTTTTATTTCACCAAAAGGATATCCTACATTTATTTATTAAGCACCAAAATAGGTACCAAATTTACAGTAGAGACCGCTGTCGAAGCTGTAAATGTAAATATGCGTTTGGTGCCTTGTTGAAATAGTATATTACATAACTAGTGCTGAAAGTTAGATATTTCACACGAGTGTGAAATTTGAGCCACGAACCGAAGGCGACTGGTTTAATTACAGTAATTACACGAGCGTGAAATACCCTTTCAGCACGTGTTGTACCCGATACTTTTCCGACGACCACAATTAGGTATTTTAACATTATTTATAGCAGTATACACAAAAAATTATGTTAAAATCTGATAAATCAGGGTCCAACCTTCTTAATCCGTGTAAATGCAGCAAATTATCTGCAACTGTCAAATTTTTAAATACAAATTTTTAGGTTAGTTCGCACAGTTATCGCAGCATGTGATAAAATCATATCACACAGTTACGAACGCATCTGATTGGCTAAAGAGCTTTCATATCACACAGCATTGCTAGTGATATGTAATGATCAACTTTCACTAATAGTTTAGCATGTGAATTTATGTTACTTTTCGTACTGGTCGTCGGAAATAGTATTTTACAATACGAGTGAAGAAACTAAGAATTTCGCTCATGCATGTGTCTGTTTTGCACACGAGGCGTTAGCCGAGTGGGCAAAGACACATAAGAGAGCGAATTCGTTTCTTCACGAGTGT
The DNA here is from genome assembly GCA_963942605.1 of Poecilus cupreus. Lineage (NCBI taxonomy): Eukaryota > Metazoa > Arthropoda > Insecta > Coleoptera > Carabidae > Poecilus > Poecilus cupreus. Next base: position 25,314,223 of record OZ012718.1, read on the forward strand.
TGTATAGCGTTTTGTTCAATCCTGCTATTGTAAGTATTCGCCCCCATCCTTATGGTCCGCATGTTACGAATCAGTCAATTTGGTAATGACAGGTGAGTGGGCGAAAGTAGTGAGCGAAAAAACTGTCATTACCCACCCGTTGCCATATGAATGAGTTGAGTAGACTAAACAGAAGGTTTCAAGCTCTGTATCCAAGTAAGAATAAACAAGTTTCAATAGCAGGATTGACACAACATTATTTTTAAATCGGTTTGGAATTAAAATTATTTTACTGATTATTTTTAATACCTTTTTAGAAAGTTAGCGCATAAAAATTATGTTGCTATGGGTTTGTTGAATTGTTGATATACGGTTGTTTTGCGATTGATTTGTAAAGCGTGTATTACACGATGAAGTATTTCTTTTAAAAGTGTCTTTATAAGTGAGCTTATGAGTCTATTTACACGATCAAGTTGTAAGTGAATTACAGTATTCAAGTGTCAAAACTCCATTATACCTACATAAATTGTATTCCTTCAAATCTTTAATAACGATTACGGTAATCAGTTGATTTCACTGGGTACAAAAATGGATAATTGAATCTATCCACCAAGATTTCAATTTTTTTCTCTACTCTATTATGTCATTTTAAGTTTAATGTAAATCAAACACTTGTACACACCAAAAACATAAATACAAATGACATTTGACACCTACTTCGCTTCTTTCAAAACATGCATTAAGTTGGTAATGCAGTAAAAGCAGCAATGCGCAAGCGCACGGGCAAATCAGAAAAGACGAAAGAAAGATATAATAAGTATTATAATTGTTTTGTGAATGAAGAGCAAACAAAATTGTAGAAGTAGTAGAAATTCGTTACTATGTAGCAATGATTGCTATGTTACTACGTTATTAAACTATTTTGAATGTAGTAATACAATACATTACTTACTATACAAAATGCGAAAATTTAATTTATAAACTATTTTGTACATTAGCAATATTGTAGAATTAAAATCTAATTGCTACAGTGTTTTTTATATTTATGATTTAGATTTTTTAACATATCGGAATTAGAAAAATTACCTCGTTTTTTCAAGGGTTTCGGGTTCAAATCGCAACTAGAGTCAAGAAGACAAGTAATAATATTGAAGTGAAATTTGTGTCTTTTTAAATGTAGAAAGTATTTTTTATTGTTAATAATTTATCTGAAAAAAATTACATACCAATTACGTCGAAATACTCAATAAGTAAATTGTCTCATTTTTATAGATAATACCTTTAATTTTACTTGCGATTAGTCATTTTCGTAATATTAGTTACAATACTTTTAGAGAGAAATAACTTAAATATTAATAACGAAATTATGGTGCCTTGGCACTGTTTTATACCGCTGACATAGAAGTCGAATAGAAGTAATTTAAAATTTAGTTTGATATGCAAAATATTTCCCTATAATTAATGTAAGGATATTTTGTATCATCTTAACAAATTAACTAATTAAGTAACACATTAAAAAAAAAGTTCTTTTTTTTATAAATGAACTAAATAATTATAATATACATACATACAGCCTTTCTTGTAATTTATACTCATAAACAAAATTTCAATTTAATATATATCATTCCAAAACAGGTTTGTTAACATTCGATATTTATATCTGACCTTAGAAATGTCAAATAAAACAGTTAGGCTAGGTAATCGCTGCTCTGCGGTCCGAGTGGCTCCAATTTACATCGATTTTCGTGTTAATATTGCGGAAAAACCAGGGATTCACCGTGGAATTACGCACGTGCTGCAGTTCATCGCCACTCCATCAGTAATACCTCATTATTACTGTTAATGATAATTGTACTTAAATTACATTTGAAATTCCACATCATTTTAACAATCAATCACACTCATTTTAAATTACCTCGATTAAATATTCATATTTAATTATAATTTAATATTATCCACGGAAAAGCGAAAAATTACTAATTTAATTTATTTTTATAGTTTTTTAGATCCTAAGTCCCGTTGGCCAACACATAATTTCCAGCACATTTTAATTATTGAACGGTACAAAATATAATAATATAATGGCGAATTTGAGAGTTCATTTCTTTCCATTTCTTTTTGTTAAATAAATATATAAATCTAAAACGGTTTTATAAAATATCAAAATTTTGCAATTTTCTTAATAAATGTTATTTGCAATAGGGCCTTATTGTATGCATTTTTAAACTCTGAACATTAAATATAATACACTTTTGCTGTAATTTAAATAGTAAAAAAATACAGCAACATAAAAAAAAACATTGAAATCTCCATACGCCACATTTCAATTCTACACCCATTATATACACGGTGTTTCATAACATACGGAAAAGATTTAAAGTGTACCTTAGGGGGCCAATATAATGTCTTTTTCTTAATAAACTTAAGGCAAAACTGAATAACAAAAAAGTTACAGCACATCAAAGTTTAATTAATTAATGAGCACTCGTTAATTATGTTTTAAATAGAAACTGGGAATACTTTAAAGTTATGTAGTTAAACAATATTTAGTTTAAAAAATTAATAGTGTTGTAGTATTACAAAAGTTATGGCTATTAAAGATTTTCTTTTATTGTTCAAAAATTGCTGGCCACATGGTTGAATGCCACTCAAAAACAAAAACACAAGTGGGAAACAACTTGCCGTTGAAATTAATTTAAATGTAAATTCTTTAAGCGTCAAAGTATAATAAAATATAATTAAGTGCAAAATTGTTAATACTTTCAGTAACGAGGAATATGTAGACATAATTACGGTTTATGGAATAAGTTCATTAATTAGAAAGATTCCTACAATTCACTTCTTTTGCCATTGTTTTTGTGTCGGTACATAATTTAAAATGAAAATTTGAAAAAAAAACCATATTGATATAGAAACGAAAAAATAATGATTATTTTCTGCGGTTCTTAATAATTTAAAAGAAAATTAATTTGCTGAAACTTTTCGGTTATTGAGTTTTTGTCAAAAATTTATGGAGAAAAAATGCATTATTTATTTATAGCCTTACAAGATGTCATATTGTCATAAATTTGCCTACTTAAAATGATTAGAAAGAAAAAGGTGCTATGGCGCTGAAGGAAAAACATTTCAAGTCATAATATTATTTAAGAAAAGAAAAAATTACAAAATCTCTTTTTAACGCCACTCTTTGAAGCTTTTATAACACATTGCTTATATATGTTTTTATCAATTAGTTCAAAAGTAAGGATGTAAAATGGAATGTCGCAAAGCTGTATGCACCATGTCATTCGCACGAACCCTTAAATCGGCATTGAAGAACGAAGAAGTAAACCTTTCACTGAAATATAGTAATTCAGGAACGCTGACTGACGTTGAAAATGCGAGCCGAGATAATCTGGTAGTCTTTTTTGTACAATGTTTTTCCATAGCAACCACTCAATGAACTCATTTCAACCGTTGTACAAACAAGTGTTAGACAAAGAAGGATGGCCTTACAACACCTATCTGTCTCGAATTCGTTTCTCGTTTTTTTAAAAGCCTTCAAGTTAGCGTTCCAGTATTATTATATTTCAGTATGAAAATCGATAATGAAGAACTCAGTTTTGTTGCAGGATTTTGTGTAGGGCAGTCCTTGTCTTCACCATCAACGTCAACATCTCCTTCAACTCATATTACGCTAAGAGTTCTATCAGATTGCGAATTTCAAACAAGGATAACTGTTTAATGTCGATAGATTTTAATAAATAACTTGTCTTAAAAATAGAATCGATTCAAATTGTACACTTTCACAATATTCTGATTGGAGCAAAAACCTATACTCTTCGGTACTGGAGTTCCTTCTTAATACTCATGGGGTTTATTTAAAAATAAAACAGTCAATGTTTTATTTATTACAACTTTAAATATGTAAGCTGAACCTTCAAATTTAACCCTAAACTAGAATAATTTCTTACATATTTAAAATGTTTTATAAAATATATAATCACATTATTCATCTATATTTAGTGTGGCTTTCTGGTTTCGCAAATCGCAACAAGATATTTTTAAGGGTGACGTTAGAATACCAACCGTTAAGTAACACACAAGTGGAAGGGAATTACACAGGGGTATGATTTTGCGAATCGAAGATCACATTATAAACAATCCATTGCGTTACCAGGTTACCCCGGAAAATTTTTTAATACCGAAATTCAAAGCTAACCAATGCATGGGTCAGCATACCCAAACCGTAGCACGACTAGATTTTTGTGAAACTTTTTTTAGGTTAGTTTGATTCTCCCAATTTCTCAAGGAATTTTGATAAAAATCGGTAACTAAATTTAGACGTCTGTATGATATAAATAGATGAATAGATGTGTAGCTGTATATGTAACTCATTAATAAGAAAAGGTAAGAGTATCGAAATTGCACAGTTATGTTACATGATAAAGCACAGAACTGAGTTAATATTTCACATAATTGAAAACAATAATTTTTTTTCTGATGAAATAAATTAGCAATAATACTGAGAATAAATAATAGTCTTTGCAATTTAATTGTAATTATTTCCTTTGTTAAATTACAAGCGCAACAGAATACTTAATTTGCACCAAGAGTATGATTTTACAGACAGCTATAAAATCCCTGTACCATATCATAAGCAACCGTTTGTTGATTTCAATAATTAAACAATTTTTGACACTCGGCTGTCCGTTTCTTTGCAAAAACTAGTCTAAATTTTACAGGTTAATTCTTGGCTCTCGGTTTATTACCATTGAAAAAAATATATGTTTAATAATATTTTTTTTTAATCTCAATTGCTATAAAAACACAAAAACTAAAATACATCAAACATGTGATAAGTGTTCTTATTGTAAACACTCAAAGCCGGATTTACATGCTGTGCATAAAAAAGTTCTGTTTCATTTTTAAGCCTGTTTTACATTATACTTTCTTTGTCTATTTTGATACTTTTTTTTGTCTAGATTTGTATTCGAGTTTTATGCTAGAATCATCTAGCCAAATTTAGACGAAAAAAGTATAATGTAAAACAGGCTTTAGAGGAGAACTTTGAAAATACTCAATTCCCTATCAGTGGAATTAATCTGTTAATAGACTGGTGGAATTTATAACATAATCTCACTTTGTAAAACTTTAAACTATGTTACTTATTAGCAGTATTATATTGTCCTATTTTTATAGAATATCTTGCCATGGTAAAATAGTATTTTGTAACTCTATTTTAATTTCTTGAATAAGATTGCAGCGTGAATTAATGATATCTTTATATTAATTTGTGTGTCGCAGTAAACTTCCAGTAGTTCAAACACAAGTAAAAGCATTCATAATTTCTAAGAAACATTTCAAAATTTCAAATTAAATACACCATAAAACACAACATTTATGTATTCATATTACGATAAGTCATTACGAAATAGACATTTATGAATATGTAACTCTATTTTCAGATCTAAAAACGTACCGTGGAACTGCAAATTGTTCGGCGGCGCACTTAAACTTTAACGAGCGAATTTTATCTCTAATTGTGGCAAATTAATCAAAATCTACTTTCACAGCAATGATATCGCTAATAACTCACTTTTATTGTTATTGTGACTTCAACAGTTTTGGTATTTCAAATGAAGTTCCGTGACGTCAATGATTAGCATTGCGGAACGAATTCAACAATGAATTATTTAATTTTATATATTTACTTTGCATCGAAGGTCAATATTGTCATTTGGAAATTATAACTCCTTTATGTTTGTTACTGTAATTTCATACTCAATAAATTTAACGTTTTAATCTGTACGACCAATATTACGACAATAAAATATATATACTAATCTCATTTCACTATTTTGCTTCTCTCTTAAATCATTAGAGCCTACATAACCACGAATAGTTGCCAATTCTTGTTGATTCGGATAATTTTACTAACATTATTTGCATGTAATTTGAACTGTGGATATATTCTTCCGGACAAGGACCACATAAATAAATTCGAATTAAAGGCAGATATTTTTGTACTTTTAAATAAATTTCATCTATGTACAATGTGTTTCAATTTCAAGGCTCGCCATTGGGGGCTATGAGAGCTACTAATTCGGTTGAATTAGACAAAAGTTGCCATGCTAGTAAACCAAGTTAATGTTTTTGTTTTCCAGAAAAAATGCGTAGGTCACTAGACTAAAAATCTATTTCGTTTACGCATATAGAGAAAAATGTTTCAAATAAAATAAGTAAATATTTCTACCTTGTTCTAACCAGTGCAGTAGAATAATGTTTTTTTTTTCTGTGGCTTACATACGAGATAACACAAATTTATAATTTTAAAAATGGAACAAATAATAAAAAATATCTCAGCACAATAGTATATTTTTTTTTTTGATTTTATGATAACATTGCACATTTTGATTTGACGTGCTAATGCTAATTTTTGTTCGTTTGACTATGAGTTTCTGAATTATTTTTTCAGAAATAAGTCGAGTTACATATGAATTAACTAAATTTTACTAAGAAATAATAGTTTACTTAATTGTCGTAGAACCATAAAATAAATTTAACATCTTCCTAATTTATTTATGTCATCTATGCTATAGGACAGGGGTGGGCAACCTCCGGCCCGCGTAAAGGTCCAATCCGGCCCGCGAGATCTTTAGAAGAAATAATAAATAAATATTTTCAAAAACAAAAATTTTAAATTAAGTTAGTACCCAACATAAAGAAAAAGGGGAGATTTACAGTTAAATTTTCGATATAATTCGTATAGTTTAAATTAAGAAATAAATGTAGTACTTAGTTAATTTTGTTTTATTACTAAAAAAAAAAAAATATAAGTAACAAACATGTGTCAATTGACAACTAGGGCCCGCGTACGAAACGTAAATCTTATTCTGGCCCCTGTTATACAAAAGGTTGCCCACCCCTGCTATAGGATACTAGAATAACTAAAGAAACTATGAATTATTTTCATTTTTCTTGTTAATTCAAATGTAACTTTGCTTGTTTCTAGAAAAATAACTCATGAACTCGTTATGAGACGAACAAAAATTAGTATTTAACTAATAGCAGTTACATTTTAAAAACCAATCAACAATAACAGTTTTTATTTGAAATCGGTACTAAAGTGCTCGAAAATCGTCATTAAAAGCTCAGAAATCGTCATATAAGTAATCCATTATACGACGATTTTGAACTACGCAGTGTTGACAACCATAAAATAATTATTGTAAAAGTAGGATAATTTTGACAGATATATGACATATTGTAGTAAATTTATACATAAAATGAAGCAATATGTGCAAAAGAATTAAGTAATTAATTCCGATGAAGAAATTGATGACAAAACACATAATTTTAAGTGTTATTATGATAACTTATATGCTCGATGTTGGCAACACTGAGTATAAACTTAACTAAATATTTTTTTTACAGTTTTTTTCTAATTTTATATTTTAAATAAAATTTAATATGTACCTCGGCACTGAAGTTCCTTTTTATTTCTCACATTTCCATATTCGTGATAAAAAGTTAAACTTTAGTGCCTTGATACATAAATAACTATTTTGTGCGTACCTAATACCCTATGCATTTTTCAGGAAAATAAAAACATCTTTAAATTGGTCTATTAGTGTGGTAACTTTTGTCTAATTTAACCGAACCCGTAGTTCTTATAGTTCTCGAGAATGCAGTCGTGAGCCTCGAAATTGAAATATACTGCATATTTACAGCATTTTTACGACAGAAATGAATCTGATTATTTTTTATGAATGTTTTATTTTGAACTCAGAAATAACGAACAACACAAGCGGTTTCCCAAAACACACTTCTCAGGACTGCATATCGCTTTGTCAGCTGATATATGTTTGGGTGCATTAATGCGGGGGTCACATATCAATTTGTCTACCTATCAAAATTAGAAACAGTTTAAATATTTCTTATAGAATGAAATTTTCCAGGAACCTTTAATTAAATTCTGAAACAGAATAATTTTGAATAAATTAATTAAATGCAACAAAATTTTATTTAATTCATTTATTTGAAGACAAAGCGTCTCTTCTCCAATAAATGAAGATTTAATTAATTACAGTTTAATTTTAGAATATAACTGGAATTAATTATTCAAGGTAATGACACTAGAGGTGCAATTCGAAATGTTCTGTTCACGTACAAATACAAAGTGCCTATGCCATGTTCATGCATAAAGCTATCACCTCTAAATTGTCAAATCGTAAATACCTATAAACCTATCACTATTAAATTGGACACCGCAGAGCGCAGATGTTTCGGCTAGTGGTCATGTCAGCTTGTCAACCCATATATTAACGTTATTTACATTTTTACACTAGGTGAAAATACACGCTAAATAAAATTTATTAACATACCAACTAACACAAATAAATATAACTAAGATAGTTAAACAATTAGCTACCTTATTATTAATATATTTTTTCACAAAATAAATACAAATATAGTTAAAATTAAAAATTAACAAAGTACACTATATTTGTTCTACATATTAATAATGGTTTTTATTTTCTTATACGTACACATAAAAAAGTATATTAAACATAAAAAAAAATTATTTTGAGCATTTTCTTGACGCGGGTGTATATAAGTGTGTTGTATGTAAATGTATAATAATAATTCATGTACAGTATAATGATAATGATAAACCAAAAGCTTGTACAAAGAAGTTAGGTACAACGCTCATGGTATACTTAGCAATAATAGCTGGTACCACGAGCTCTGTATTTGGGTGTTTTAAGAAAAGTGTTTTAGCCTCGGTTTAATTTATAAAACAAGGGCATCGAAAAGAAGTTCTTACAAAATAATTTTAGAACATTGTACAACGCTAAAACCGAGGCTAAAAAACTTCTCTTAAACACACAGACTTAAATTATATTTACCGAAATTTTAAATCGCCTAAAATATTTAAATATGTTACAATAGTATATTGAACAACTAGTGTTACAATGACCTTTTTTGTAATACGAGTATTACAATTAGGCATTGTAACACGAGTTGTTCATACTACTTTTCCTATTTTAAGATCATAAATTCAATAAAAATAAAATAAAATTGTACGGCATTTTTAATATACCACTGGTCACCAAGGGGCTTTGCCGCGGGGCCTATCCCGGTCCCAGGCCGCAACCCAGACGCAGGGGCTCCGATTCAATTATTTTACGTGAGCAATGACAGCCCCAAGTTTGACAGACTGTTAATTTTACGAATAATAAATTCACCAAAAACAGTTGCACAAAATACAATTTTTTGAAAAAAACAGTGTCACAAAATTGACTTTGTGTACGTGAAATAGGAAAAATTATTTTCGAGCCTTTTCTCTAAAAAGTTGCTGATAAGGTTATTAAATAAATAACTCAAGTGTAATTTTAAATAGGTATAATCTAATAATAATTAAAAGCAAAACAACTTCAACATTTTTAACAGAAAAAAGGACTACCATCTTGTACCTTCTTCTTTGGTTACTTTCAGACAACTTACTTTCTATCAAATACTTAAAACAGATGGCAGCACAATGTGCTTATTAACTTAAACAATATTTCAATATTTAACAGTTGCTACCATAATAACTTTCTAATTGTGACAAAAATGAAATGATTTTTCGACTACTATTGAAATATTTCCCATTAAATAGTTTTGATGCGATTTTGTTACCATTAGCAAATTGCTACGAAACAACTTCGTTAGAGAATTGGACCGATTGAAGGTAATTTAAATACATAACATAGTTACTTCATCAATTGCAAAATATGTGGTTTCAGCAGGACGGAGCTCCTGCTCACAGTTTACGGGTCATAGTACAACATTTAAATATTTGATTTGGAGGACAATTGATAGGGACCAACAGCGAAACTCAGTGGCCTGCTAAAACTCCAGATTTAAGACAATTGGGGTTACTGCTGTAACATATTTAAATATCTTGGGCCATTTAAAATTTCAATAAATATAATTAGGCCATTTAATCGAGTCTCAAGTTATACCACACCACAAAATACATAGAAACCAAAAACTTGATGACGAGATTTTTTTATTAAGTGTTACCATAGCAGCATACGCTACAATTTTTCAATTGACTTTTATTACAAATAACAAAATTCGTTAATTTTTATGTTAATTTTATAAAAATATGTTATTACTTATTGATATTTTTGTAAAGAATAATTATTTGTATATCAAGGCACTAAAGTATAATTATTTATTACGAATATGGAATAAACCATGTGAGTAATAAAAAATACTTTAGTGCCAAGGCCTAGGTGTACATTAAATTAGTAATTTAAAACATAAATAAATAACATTATGTCAGTATTTGTAAAACGGCAGCTAGCTGTTGCAACGAGGATGGCTGTGATAATAAAAGTACTGTCAAAGTGTCAAATTTGGTTATAATTTTCATTATTTTTTATATTATCAAAGGTAAATAATAAATAAATTCACCAATAGAATAATTTGTTTGTTATTTTAGGTTTGTAATTCAAGTTTGACATAAGGGTCTGTGAAGTAAAATTTTGATAAGAATTTATAAATTTTAACTTTAGTTACTATTTTGGGTAACTGTACTTTAGTATCGATTTCGGAAAAAAAAATTTAATATGTTATGGCTTACTATGATATCCATATAAAAATCTGTTGTGGGCAGCACAATACCTCGCGCCATAGATTTCTTATCGAACAATGCAGGAACACGGACCACCACTATCAAGAAACATTCATCCCTTCCAAAAATTATGACATGTCAAAAAATGATATTTTTCAAACCTTGTTTTTTTTTCAAAAAACATTTAAACAAAAATATCAAAATAAATTTTTCTATAACGTGTTGTAATTCGGAAATAGTGACAGTAAGAGGAAAATGTTTCAAACAATAATTGTTGATAATAATATTTGAAACATTTTTCTAATAACAAAATTTTCATTAAGCCATAATTTACTGAGATATTTTCAAATAACTTGATAGAGTTTCAAGTAAACTACCACTTCCGGTTATTGGATTATCCTCAAAAACTAATCAGCTCTTCCAAAGGGTATACAATTAATATATACAAAAATATTAAAATTTTCAGTGTAGTAGTTTTTGAGAAACCAGAGATCAACACAGACTGACAAACAGACTGACAGACACGCACACAGACATCATCGCGAAACTATTAAAATCGTATTCTAGGGATCCTAAAACGTGCTCATCCACTGAAAACTCACTACACAATTTTTAGCATGATTCCTATACCTCTCGTAAAGGATGTGGCGGGAGGTAAAAATAAAAATTGATATCAGTAACTCGTAACTGATCAGGTATAAAAAAAATTAATATATACTTCTTCATATTCACCATTAAAATTTGCGAATCGAAAGTGCAAACCATAATCTATAATTATTTCATATAACCAAATTATAAGCAAGAAAATAAAATCGGTAAATTTATGTTATGACCAATATCTAGTGACCTTATGCATTTATTTATAAAAACAAATTCATGTTGAAACTACCCTGCTATTGAGGCATCTTTTGTCTAATGGAGTTCTCAATTCATTCCAATTATCAATGTAACCTAGGGCATGAATTTGCAAATAAAATAATATGAATAAAGGAAAGAAAAGAATGACTTTCCTGTAACCCTGTTAGTTAATGCCTTCTCTATGTTCGTTTGGTCTCTTCAATACTTTAAATTTTAAAAGGTTTTTAATAAGTTTACTACGGCGAATACCTTCTCCAACTTTTCCCACAAATCAAAGAAAGAAAATCTGAATCCTCCCGGTTATAACTCTCATTGTCAAAAGATGTTCGTAATTTGAAAGAAACGTTTCTTTATTCTTGCTGACCGATTCTCCGATCGTTCGATCGGAAAATGACTTCACGAACACTAACAATGGCAGCGAGAGGACGATGCCTGTGAACGCCGTTATATTGAATCCCTCATCCCTAGTAAGACTTTTGAGTGACAGAGTTGACACCCGAGCCTTAACCCGTGAAAGAAAGTTATTCTCCGCAACAAGCTAGTGGACTGTGCTGATTTTTCAATTTCTATGCACTTATTCCGCTAGAGAAAGATTCTGTGAACGGAATTTCCTGTGAATCATTTTGGGTGGAATGTGAAAGGTGGGACTATCATGATCGTCCGTTTAAAATGATAGTAGCGAAATTATTAATTTTGAAATACTAGATGTTTCAATAAGCTTTTAAGCTTGCTCACTATTGGTAACTTTTGTATTTGAAAAGGTACGATATTGGTTAAATGAACAAAATTGTGCCATTTTCAATAAAAAAAAAAAAAAATAGATAGATAAAAATCAGCAAAAAAAAAAAAATATAAATTGCATCAGCGGTTTCCAAAATACGGAACAAAATACTTAATTTTTCAAATGGAACCACATATTTCTTATTCTTTGAGATAGTACTTGTTTCTCTTTTCAATAAGGTAATATTGTCTATACATATTTTTTCAAATTAACGAATTATTTCCGTTAAAAAGTTTTTTACAAATATAAAACTGTTGAAAACGTCAAACTCAAATAAATAAAATTAAACAAACAGACGTAACCATAGTAACTGAATCAAAATCAAAAACGTTGATTCGTCGAAAATATTCCATTCGCAACGTATGTAAAGTTAGTGATTCCATAACAATTTTTAGTTGTGGAATGCCTAGTTTCCAAAACAGTGTTAAAGAAACATTTTTCTATAAACTGTATAGGAACAGCTATCATTCCACACGCCGCGTATGGAATAATTTCGACGAATCAGAGCCGTATATTAGCGCGATATATGAAGTATTTTGATTCAGTTACTATTGGGATCTGACATTGAACATTTACGATCTAGCGGCAAAACGAATGTACTAGTATAGTAGTCCTCTGGCTGGCGTGTTCAAATGTGACATTTGATTATTTACAGTCAATTTGTACAAAAATGAGTTCGGTGAGTGAAAATAATGACCTAAACGGAAAATCAACTCATTATGTGTACAAAGCTAAGTGCGCAGTTGAAATTTGTAGAAGTAAAGGAGGAAAAAACGAAGGTGTAAGTTTTCACTCCTTTCCACTGGCGGATGAATGCTTTGTTATAGTGCGTAATATGTTCGACGTTCCAGAGAAAATGGATAAATTTAAAGCGTGGCAACGAGCTACGAAAATTTTACTGGTACCGAAACATACAAAAGTATGTTCATTACATTTTAAGAAGGAAGATTATTTTTTTATTGGTAAGTGAGGTTATGTTACGTCATACGTTTGGAGTTTATAACACGCTTTACATTAATTAATTTTTAACTTAATTGTTCAATTAATTCAAATTTTTATTAATTTATATATTAAATACATTTATATTTATACATTTACATTATTAATTCAATTATTGTCATATGTCAAAATTTAAAGCTTAGGTTAGGTCCTTACCGGCTGCAATGAATCAAAGTTGCAATGATGTGTTTGCAATGTTCACCCAGTCCAGCTTTGCAGGAACAATTTATGTGTACTAACTCACCACCCTGAGTGATTTCACCTGTAATTTCTTGCAGTTTCTCTCTCAAATTGGAGGATTGCATCACATATGCCACAATGTTTACATTTGCACTGTATAAATTGTCAACAATTATACCGCATTTAATCAGATGTCCTGCACTCAAAATTCGCTTAGCTTTGGTTACAAGGCTACATAAATATATTTATAATACTATTTCATTTATTGTAATATTTATATTTCGTTTCTAAAAAAGTAAGGTCGTAATGTTATCGTTGTTAACTTCAATGCGTATGACTCACTTAAAAATGATCCACTAATGTGACGAATTTTGTAACTCTTATAGTTTTCAATATTTCTTTGCTGTTAACGAAGGTTTTTTTTTTATTTATATTTACCTTTTGTTCAGTTTTTTTTCTTCTTAATATAAAGTAGTAAAGAGCGGTTGCTAAATAATGAATTTCTGAGTAAAAACTTACAGACTACGTTTCTTACTGTACTAGTTCGTGCATTATTATCTTTTTATGCTTTACAACAATGGACATATATATTTTCATTTCTTAACTCTGTAGAATACACTCTAACACTAAGTTTATCTATTTTGAATTTTTAACATAGTAACCGGCAAAAAGGTATGTACATTTTTTATCGGAAAATCTTTTATTTACGAAAATATAGTTGGTAACATCTGACCAGATTAATTTAAATGAAAAATCAGGACAGTGCAGGTAAATTGATTTTGTCTAATGTTAAATTGTCCGAGTCGTTGTTTGAGTGAAAGAAATAAAAGTCTGCCCATATTGCCACGGCCGAGCTTATCTCATTGGGATTGTGACTGTAGCCTCTTAAAAGAAACGATTATGTAAAATTTCATTAAAATTCAATGTTCCGAATTACTACATAAAATTATTCTTCAGGAAAAACAAGTAAACAACAAAAACAAGCAAATAAAATCAGTAACTCAGTAATAAGTTTTATTGTGATGTAATGCATTCTGCTACTTTATCACCTTTAGATCTTTCTAAAATTTTCGTTTCTTCAAAATTTATACAGCAGATTTTTCTGGATGGTTAAGACAAATAGCCAGTTTTTGTTCTATAATTCTTATTGTTATTGAAGTGCTACTCTATTTAATATAATATTTTCCACACTGACATGGAATTTTGTAAGGACTGTAGCAGGAATATATCCTTCGCAATTTCAACATATATTGTAATTTGACGTTGAATTTTACTTAAATCAAAATCTTTTCTTTTTAACTATGAGTTCTGAAAACATTTCAACTTACTTTGTATTTATTATGATAGTTTTTCTGAATCTGGTTAATTTATTAAAATGATTAAATAGAATGTCAGAATAACATATACGTCTTAAAAGATTGTAGCTATATTAAGAGGAGCAAACGTAGTTTTGAAAGAGGTTAGGTCGAACTTTAACCGGACCGTCCCCTAAAATAGTGCTGGTCTTTATCCCACTTACGCCCGGTTGCACCAACGTTAGTTAAATTTTAAACTTGGTTTAAATAAATAAAAGCATATCTAATTTTTGACATTTGCCGATCTCGGTGGCATAGTAGCTATGTCACTAGCCTAGCATGCCAGGGGTCGTAGGTTCGAATCCCACTGAAGAGCATGGTCGTTTGTGTTCACATAGTTTCATAATCACCCACTCATTAGGCGGCATATGACCATAGTAGTTAGTCCGCCTCTCAGCTTCATAAAAAAAATTACTTTTTTTGTCATCAATGTCAATTACTCCATATGACATATATTTTCGATTAGAAATTAGGGAAAAATTAGAAGATCCAATCATTAACCTTATGATGTTTGAAGATGATCAAATAATGCCTCAAGAATAATGATTGTAACGGCTAATTTTTTTCTAATCATTATGTTATATATTCCAAAATGTGTCAAAATTCTATGATATATAAATGGAATAAAATCAAGTATATTTAGGTACGATCAAATATTAATATTATGTAGAATTATATATATATTTATATATTAGCCCTTTTTAAGGTCCAGCCTAAGTCTTAGTGTACGTACACAAATAGTCCCCATCGTCTTTAGGTGGCAAACTAGCGACTTGAAGAACCAAATATATTCTAGTAGCAATAATTTAAATCCAATACTTTCGGTGATGTCAAGGTACCTAATATTGAAGAAGCGCTCTAATTTGCTGCCAGCTAAAATAAACACGAGTCGTAATAGAGCAGTAGAGCTACCGGTAGTTGTAGAAGGCAGTGGTTCCCTCCTGGTTCTCGTGTTCAAATGCAAATCTGCGCCGAGGCTGACAGCTCCTGCTGTGAAATAACACATCAACGTTTCCTGCGCCAGAGCGTAAAAAATTGCTTCTCCGCTGCACCTTTACACAGCCGGGGGCGTCAGCGAGTTAGACGCTGCTGTGATGTGTTGAATATGGAGTATGCAACTTTAATATATCATCGTACTAATATGACAATGAATGACGCAGAATTTATACACCGTTTTTATTTATAGTGAACTAATTTTACTGTTTTATAGACGGATTTGAACCATTTTTTTCAGGGACGCTTTTACTTACTAATGCGAATGGGGTCATACGCTTAAACAAAAAAAGTTTTTTTACAAATTATAAAAATTTAGATCATTTCAGTCTCATATTATTCAATATTTCTTATAATTTTTTACCTTTTCATTCATATTTTCCTTTATAAAGTTTCGCGGTTGCAAAATCGTGACGACATCTTGTAGTAGAATGTACAGTATGGCAAGATAAAAGAGGTGTTGATAACAAATAATAATTTGCTTTTCAGGGTTGTAATAATTACTTAAAATTAAAATTAACACTCCGATAAATTAAATTAGATATTCGCTGATAATAACGTTTTAAGACAAAGAGTTCAGGACCTTATCGCTTGTCGGTAATGTCGGTAGTATCACTCACACCTGTCATGTCATATGTTGCAGCCACTGATTTCTATATAACACTAGATTGGGCACAACCCGCTACGGTGCGGTCCCAATTGAACGTCACCATAATGATCAAAATTGAGATTTTGATATACTTTTATATTTAAAAATCTATCTCTCTTGTCTATGGGTAAGACTATATTTCGTGGTATGACCTAAAGAGAGATGGTGGCGAGCGCGGTGTAGAGAGAGTGAAGGCAGAGCTTCAGATTGCGCACTTTACTTTACAAAAGTGTCACATAACATCAATTTCACCCGTTCACTTGGGAATGCTCTCAAATGGCAGAATATGGCCTATGCCCAATCTAATGTTATTTAGAAATCAGTGACAGATGACAGTCAATCTGACAGTAGGTGTAGTTCCTTGATCTCCGCAAGAGCTTGTTTTGTAGAATTACAAGATGACGTAGGTGCTGACGCAACAAGCGAAGAATTTGAAATGGGATTCCAATTTCACAATACGTATCTTAATAACTAAATGCCTTATAATATTAAAATTAGTATCTACTCGTATATTCATAATTTTTCTCAAATTTATAGAAAAAAAAAATAAAAAGAGAAAAGTTGTATGACCCTGTTGTATTAGTATTTGTTTTTTACTACGCAAAAATATTAATACCTTCTAAATTTTGCATACTGTATTTACAAAATTTAGATGATCATTACGCCAATTATACCTATTATTAGGTGTGGCACTTGCAAATAATTGTGTGAAGGCGGAACCATTTATGTTGTCGGATATGACTTAAACACTGATCGAAAAAGTTTACGATATCTCTTCGTCGTTTTGTTTTACTATAACAGATTAAGATTAAAATAACAAATTTTATAATTTCAAGATCCAGGACAGACAAGCAAGTGTTAGCGTTTTTATTTTTATTCTTATCAAATATTTGAAACGTTCTTGTAACATATAAAAATCACTAATTGAATGTAATGGGGTACATGATTTTACGGTTGTTATCCGCACTTCAGGCATGCCACACTCCTAAATGTTATATTGGAGTGATGATATTTTAATTTATTAATGACACAGCAGTGTGGCTAACGTGACAACGTTCTGATAACA
Organism: Poecilus cupreus; assembly: GCA_963942605.1. Taxonomy (NCBI): domain Eukaryota; kingdom Metazoa; phylum Arthropoda; class Insecta; order Coleoptera; family Carabidae; genus Poecilus; species Poecilus cupreus. The sequence goes on from OZ012718.1 coordinate 25,331,689, forward strand.
AAGTCAAGCACGCTTTACTGAAAAGTTGGATAGCTGACCGCGAGAAAACTCAAAAAATCTACCACACTGCAGCAAATAATATTTGCTACAATTTTCAATTGAAATTTTTTTCTATTTTATACAGTTTGGGTATAACCAATCCTGTCATTATTATACAGAGAATAATGCTCTTGTGATTATTCCCGGCAATATTCTCTGTAGCTTTTTTGTTTTTGTTGACAGATGTCAGATGTCAGATAGTTTTCATCAACACAAGTAAAAATGAGCAAAAAAGATAGATTTAGTGACGTGCCTGATGAACAAATAAAAAATAATCTAATTAAATATAACTCGAGTTCGATAAATTAGAAAATAATTCTCCAGTATCTTTCTCAAACTTGTCGCCATTTGGCAATAAGTTTTCGAAAGATCTGTCAAATTATTTTCAATTTACTCTCACTCTCTTGTTATTATTACTGAAAATTTTCTCGTTTTGTAGCTAGTGTCCATTTCTTGCTTAATTCCACATTTCTCGGAAAATTTTAATAAATATGTAAGACAAACGGCGTTCTAACCTAAAAACGACATATTTACCTGTCAAATGAATTAGTCGTTTGTAACCCGTTTGGACGGGAGCTTATATGTTGGTCACATCAGGTTTTTTTTAAAGATTGTTAGAACACGTCCGTAATTATTATTAAAGTAATCCATTATTCATAGTTTGATGTGTAATTTTATTTTTATTATCAAGGCTTTTAATTGAGTACAATTACGAATAAGATTAGTGACTGCACCGTTTTCCCTCCGTTAAAGAAATAAGTTATTTAAAATTGTATAAGATTGTTTTGCTAACAAATGAAATACAGGTGTAATTTGCCTATAAACAGTTTTTTACATGATCATTATTCCAATGTCACTAACGACATACCCAATAATGGATAATTCGTCGAAACAATTGAACTGTCAAAAGAAGTATTCAGAGTAATATTTCTTTAAATTCAGTTTCTGACTCAACTTCCACTTTAATGTCGTCATTAATTTAGTTTATAACCAATTAATTAAAAAGTGGGTTATTCAGATTTGCCCTGCGTTGTTTCCGCAAAATTAATAAATCCTCGCGTATATCAGCTCGTGTAAACCAACTACCCAGACTGCCTTTATAAAATACGAGTATTACAACAAGCTTTCCTCATAAAAACTGCTATAAAACGCTATATCTGACTTATTATCTTCACTCATAGCTTCACCGTTGCACTTTCTTTACGTTTATACCGCTTTTTTTGCTGGAAAATAACTAGAACAATATACAATAAATTTCTTTGATATATTCAAAAATAATTTGAATTGTTTGCAATAAAATATAAATATTTATATTTAAAAGTGAAAAATTTTAATTAACAACTTGTTATAAATTTAGCATATAGATAAGGAACAATTGTGTTGTCACCAAAAATATTATCAAATAAATTTATTATATAGTAACAGTGATAAAAAATATATCGCTGACCAGAATAACCACAATTTTTATAATGATAACAGAAAATAAAACGCATTTACTTTCTAAACATCTAGATTCCAGGAATTGTACAGTATTTTATTACAAGCTAGTGAATATTATGCGTTTGATTGTTAATGAAAAGACAACTATTTTATTATTTTTATATTTCAATCACCAAAATGTTTGTTTATATCAAATGAAAATTTTTATCAACAACTGTTAAATATTATACACATAATTCAATCGTTGTCTATCAATTAATGACCTTTATTACTGTTGCCAATGAAATAATATTGACAGTTCGATGAAACATTATTATTCATTCGTTATGTCAAATTCAAATCTTACATGTCAAAAGAGTAAAATCAAAATGATTTTTAGTCATTTTGTCCACATAAGAAATATTTTCTTTTTAAACTTAAACTGTAGCTGAATAATTAATTTTAATATTTTCTGCTAAATGTCAAATCACTTCAAAATGTTGTTACAACTGTACGTAGCCTAGTAATGGTTGCTACAATTTGTTTATGTTGATAAACAAACAGCTTTTTGTATTTGTCAAAGCTCAAAGCAAAAATATTACTTATCTTATAATTTCAAAACAAATATTTGACGAAATGTTGTGGATAAAGTATAGTATTCAACTTGCATGTAATGGCTATTACTCATTCGAACAATTTACATCATTCGCGTTCGCTCGTAACGCAAACTTCATTCTCATGAGTAATAGCATACATTACATGCTCATTGAATAATATACTGTTAAAGTCATATAATAATGATTGTGAAAAATAAAAATTATAGGTAATGGATTTCATGCAATCAAAATTTAAGTTTACGAAATTGATATTCTGCCATTTAATCATTTTTCTTATAATTAATTAATTAATTAATATCTATTAATGACAATTTTGTTATGTCAAAATTTTCAATAATGAAGAAAACTTTTTTGCCGTTCACAGTGCCAGAGAAAGTATTTATCAGAAAAATCAACTGTTTATTATAAAGAGTCCTATAAATATTGTATATGTTCGACTGTAAACATGTGTTTATGATATTGTTTAACAGCCATAAAGTAGCTCTTTGTGTACTTATCCACAATGATAAAGAAAATATATTTTATTAATTTATTACACAATTTTAATACTATTTGAATGATTTCTTCTATCGCTTGCACATTTTTTTCGGAACAATTATTAATAAACAATAATCAATTTGGTAACCAAATTACAGGGAAAAAACCTACTTCGAATCTATGCATTTTTTCATGTCAAATATAAATGTCATTCTAATCTAAAGAAAAAATATCTGTAAGCCTTATTTACACGGGCACTAAGCACTAACACAAATTCTGTGTCGTGCAAACATGTTGAACAAGTGGTTTGTATTAGAAAAGTTGCGAGTACGAGTGCATAGAAATGATTTCTTATGGGGTAAATAGCTCCGTGGTAACGTGTCGGACTGTGGATCGTGAGATCCTCAATTCGAATCCCACAGCTGACAGTTGTCAATTTAAATTTACCCCTGTGGTTCCTCCTCCACTAATATTTTCGGGGGGCTATGACTTGACAGCTGGTAACCGCATTTCACACGAAAAAATATATCACTTACCGAGATCTGCGTAAGCAGAGTGCCACACCCATAATGGGTAAAAGGCGTGATGATTTTGATATACTACCTAATATATTTGCATTCAGTACACTTTGATATTGGTTAGTTTACGTAATAATTTTGATAATATAGCAACAAAATTATTAAATATATTTCATTACAACAAACTTTTCTGGTGGTACGAATATATTTTGGGTTGCGCTCTAATAGGCGTTAGTTTTTAAGTTGACCCAAGCACTAAGCTATTAGATTTTATCTTAAATATTATTGGTTAATTTGACACGGATGATTGCTTCGTTTTAGTATAAATAGGTATTTTTAGTTTATCAAGTTGGATTCAATCTTGACCACTGGCTTGGTTTACAAGTTGTGTAATCTTGGTTGTATCCCTCTTTTTGTTCTACTGATGATGACAACTTAGTTGTCGGAATACGTATTTAGATTTCTTTATTAGATTTCTTTTAACTTTAAGGCTTAGGGGATAAATTTAAGTTTTTTATACCCATAATTATGTACTTGTTACATAATCTTGAAGTTTGAAGCAAAATATTTTTAAAATTTTTAAATTTAAGGTTCATTTTTAAATATTACAATATATAAAGTATATCAAAAAATATGTTTAAATTAATTAAATTTCATGGCCACAAAATAAATTACATTTATTATCGTTTATAATTTATTGTATTCAAAAACAGTTTTTTATATTTAATATAAAATAAACCAGAAATTAAATACCTTTAACCCATTAAATTTATATAAACTATTTCAAAATATACAAGCACAAGGTCAAAGAAGTTAATGGATACGAATTATATGAAATTTTAAAATGAAATTTTTATCGACAAAAGCAGGGCCGGATTTACGTACAAGCGGAACAAGCACGTGCTTGTGGCCCCCAACCCAATAGGGCCCCCGGTCAACCTTTTTTTTATTGAAAAAAAATTTTTATATGAAGTTTTCTAACGTTTTTAACGGTTATAAACGTTTTTTAAAGTAGAGAGTAGAGATAGGGGCCCCATCCCTTCCTCGTGCTTGGGGGCCCCGCAAGCTGTAAATCCAGCCCTGGACAAAAGAAGAAACAATGTACTAAGTTTCTCTGCATTTTTAACTCTCGCCACATACCTGTAAGAGAAGTATAGGAATCATGCTGAAAATTCGTTTGTGAGTTTTCATTAGATGAGCACGTTTTTGGGTCCCTAACTTAATCGACCGAAGCCCACATTAACAAAAAAACCCCAAAACCAAAACTCTAAACCTAACATAACCTAATAGATCAAGATTCAAACGAGCAGAAAATCCTACACTTTATGCAGAATAAAGTGTGAATTGAAGCAATAAACAAATTTCCGTATTTTGGTGTCAATTTGAGGGAGTAATATTTTGAGAAAAATTATGTAGTTATTTATGAACATATTTGAGTATATATTCGTAGTTGATAAGAGAAGAAAGAAATAAATGAAACGTATATTCTTTATGTTAAATATGTGTTGTAATTATAAAACAATCAGATTCAAATTTATATGTACATAAAAGTCGTGAATTGTCCACACATGATTTTACTTCTGTATATTTGCGTTCAAAAGTTAACGATTTTAAACTTGAGTATACCTCGTGAAGATGTTACAATCATTATGGCAGCTATTAGTTTGTATTTTATACCACGTGCGTTTCGATGTAGTTCAACTTTATTGTGATAGATGGCGCAAAAGAAATCTCCACTTTGTTACTTATTTCCTCTAATTATAGTGCAACATAATCAATATAAAGTCTGTACAAAAGAAACGAAACTGTCGGTGGAACGAATCTTAGTAGAATCGGAATACAGAAACAATGCATTAAGAATTGCCGACACATTTATAGATATATTTTACATAGGATTGTAATGTAAGGTGAAGAGATGGTGCTAAACATTTGTTGAGAAAATATACGCATGTAAAAAGTTATATTAGCTCGTTTTTATGATGAGCACCATTTTTATTTAAAGTACGAGCGCGCATATAAAATAACACAGTTTTGCTTTCGAGTTTTTGCTAAAACATTACCAGTCCAACTTCGCTATAAATTATAATGTAAAAACCATGTAGTTTTTTAAACCAACCTTTTAAACAGCCTGCAATTTAACGCTATATTACTCGTTACAAATTACCAAAAAACCTATGAAAGTTGTCGGAAAGTCGCAGTGGCGTATGCAGCCGTGGACACAGGGGCATATGACCCTCTTAATAAATCTTGAACGCAAATACATATAAAATTTTTCAGCAATCATACATAAAATTTTCTGCGTTCATTTTCCCACCATCGTCCGTGTGTGTTGAGGGATGGATGACAAATAAATAAATATTAAATAATAATATACGGGGCATGGCTACATAAGTTGCAAAAATTTGTAAGATACACTATACAAATTGAACCAATTAAAACAAAACCATTAAAATTTAAATAATATGGGAATAAAAACAGAAATGCGATAAACATAATAAAAAATTTACAATAATTAAAACCGTGAGCTACCATTTTCCAACAATAACTTTATTTTCCAATACTAATTTTTATGTGTTTTGCAATAATGCATGAACAAGAAAAGATAAGGTAGCGAAATTTCATTCTTCTTCACAATGCGCAGAATTTAGTAGATTTTGGCCATAATTGCAAAACGTGAAGTGGAAATTTACTGGGTATTTATTTATTAAAGCAACAAACGTCATAATTTTTTCAGTTTTTAACACAATACTAATTGCGTAATTTTTTAAGAAAAAAATCATATTTAAGAGGGGGTAGGGCATTTTAACAGAATCTGATGTCCCCCTCAAAACAATGAAGACTTTGATTTGATTCACTTTTTATTAAGGTGCGCATTGTTTTCGAGATTGAAATCGGGCATTGTATATGAATAGAAATATGTATCAAAATAGAAATTAGCCGCCAAACATCAAGAAATTGCGCGCAATTCTTCATGGTCGTCATAAACATATATGTTAATAACTTTTTCTTTTCTTTACTATATGACCCTGCTAGAGCAATCCGAATATAAGTCTGTTTTTGTTTCAACTGCCCCCAGTACAGGGGTCTGTTGAAACAGATGTTGGGGTTGATTAAAACATACAAAAAATAAAAAAAATACCGTACCCAGTCTCCCCTACTTGAGTGTTCAATAATTACAATTAACACATGACATATAGAATATATGTTTAAGGGTCGATATTTCCATCTACGAATAAACTTCCGAATAAGTTATTCGTCGAATAAATAAAAAAATACTCATCAAAAAGTGACAGCTAGAACAATAAGCATCATTTGAGCTGTGCTTTCGATGCGACATTTTTCATTTATTCGGCAAATAATTTATTCGGTACTTTATTCGTAGATGGAAATATCGGCCCTTAGTAATTTGTTTGTTCACATAGCAACAATGATTCTGAAATATATCATAAAACTTTTAATTTTCCCCAAAATTAGAAGCAGATACAAGAAAATTGTAAATAATGTTTTTTATTCCAAATGTTATTGATAACATGTTTTATTTGAAACTGAAAGCTGATTCTTATTTAAAATAAAATGATTTTATTGTTTTGTGTGCCCAGTAAACTTCCACTTCCAATTTTGAAATTATCCAAAATCAACTTAGTTCTTCACACTTTATCATTTCACGTTCATGTTATTAAATATATAGATTTACATACACACAAACGGCATTGAGAAATTGGTCAAAACATTCTGAGAACCTCAAAATAAATATATCCGCAAAAAACTAACCATCGATTTTTGCCTTAATCCCAAACTTATACTACCTACAAGAGAGCAAAAAATAGTATATGACAATACAAGTGAAGAAACTAAGAACTAAGAATTCATTTCTTCACGAGTGTTTTTTCAATCCTACTGTTATAAGTACATGTCCCCATCCTTGAGGTCCACATAGTCAATGTTAGGTTAGGTTTAATTTGGTAATGATAGATGAGCGGGTGAAAGTAGTGAGCGAAAGAACTTTTGCCCACTCATCTGTCATTATCCATCCCGTTGACATAGGAATGATTTGAGTGGACAAAAGAGAAGGTTTCGAGCTCTATATCCAAGTAAGAAACAACAAGTTTCAATAGCAGGATTGAACAAAAAAAAATTATTTTTAATCGGAAAATCAGGTAAAATGTGTTGTACAAGTAAAGAAATTCTCATTTCATACAATGTGTAAGAATTTCAGCACGTTAGATCTTTTCAGCTATAATATCCCTAGACCATTGATGATTCGAAATAATTTTATCACAGTTACCTTCAAGCAACGTTCTTCAGGTAGTTGTGATCAAATTATAAGTATTTATCAATGGTCGAGGGATATTCGGTGAGAAAATTTTTTGCGATTAATATTATTATTTTCATTTTCTAACCGTGAAAATAACATTTTGAAATAAACAAATTAAATATTGAATTAACTGTCAACGACTGTTACTTAGCAACAGGTGATAATTTCCCGGGGAAATTATCAGTGTAATTGTGACCTGATTGGTTACTTTTGCACACGTGATCAGAAATAGAGGGATTCGATTGGATATTTCTTTAACCAAAAAATTTTCAGTGCAATTGTGACCTGATTGGCTACTTTTGCACACGTGATCAGAAATACAGGGATTTGATTGGATAATTTTTTAACCAAAAAATTTTCAGCTGTAATATCCCTAGGCCATTGATAATTACGAAATAATTTATCACAGTTACCTTCAAGCAACGTTCTTGAGGTAGTTGTGTTCAAATTATGAGTGTCTATCAATGGTCGAGGGATATTCGGTGAGAAAATTTTTTGCGAAAATTATTATTAATTTCATTCACATACCGTGAAAATGACATTTTAAAATAAATAAATCAAATATTGAATTAACTGTCAACCAGCTGTCAACAACTGTTACTTAGCAACAAGTGATAATTTCCCGGGGAAATTTATCAGTGTAATTGTAACCTGATTAGTTACTTTTGCACACGTGATCAGAAATACAGGGATCCGATTGGATAATTTTGTAACCAAAAAATTTTCAGTATAAGATGTTAAAGTAACCAATTTTGTGAAATAGCAGATATCTAAGTACGCCACTGTGGAATCATATCACTCTACTCGCAGTTGTAAGATCCGCTACAATAGTTTATTTTCTTGTATCACGTTAAAAACTGCGTAATATTTCACCACTACCAGCGCAGATCCAAGTCCAAGTCGAAATCCAAGTCCCAACGTTTCGATTCGGATTTACGGCGCGATATATTTTTCCGCTTCAATTCGAAACGGACTTCGTGAGAAATTATGTTCGTGGCGCCTGCTTTCCAACGAGAGACGATCTCAGTCTCAGGGAAAGTTTACGCAACGTCGTTGCTCCTTGCAAAAACTGCAAGCCGTCGGAGATCATACCTGTGAAGAATCTTTGTTTGTTTCAATCTGAGGACAATGTAGAAAAGTTTACTCGATTTCAAATCAAATTAGCATGGGAATCCCGTACTTTTACGCGAGTTTATGTTGACACTGTTCTACTCTTTCTTTTGACAACAGAATATTAAGAATGCTTATACAATAATTTAACCTATATTACAGTATAAACTTAACTGTTGTGTTTAACAATTAGCAAATTAAGTAACAGGAAAATATAAGGATATTTAAGTAGGTACAAGAATTGTTTGATAAGTATGGTAAAAGCACCATATTTAGAGAAAAATTATTTTATTTTTCAATATATATTTTGGGTGGATCGAAAAAGGGTATTTTTCTAAATCGCCGATGCCCTGCCCCCTAGAACTTTAGATTTTCATAAAATAAGAAAATTTTCGCACCTGTCAGACCATTTTTATGCATTGTGATCAAGTACCGAGCCTCAAAATAACCATTTTTGCACTGTTTTTACATTTTCATTTGTAAAAAGTGTAGTTATGTTTAAATCAAGTTCTTGATGATATTCATAGATGCGTTTTAAGTTACTCTCATCGACTATCGTGCTTATTTGCATATATCATTCAGATGATTCAACGTCTAGAGCTCCGAAAACAGCTAAAATTAACGGTTTTGCGACTTTCATCATTTTTTGTATTAGTCTCACGCTAACTTTTGGCCGTTTTTTAATCAAATAAAAAACACTCTCCATGTTTTGGTTATGGGATGTCGACTTCTTGTTCCTGTTCCTTGACTTAATAATTGAAAGTCACTTGAGTTGATGAAAAGTTACTTTAGAATATGACAAATGCAAAATTTCCGATTACTACAAAAGGTACTTACCTATTACGTATTAAATAGATTTCGACAGTCTAAAAATGTGGCTACAACGTTATTCTCTCATGCTCAGTAGGGTAAATAGTAAATAGAAGCTCTAGACGTGTCATTAAGAATAAGCATAAACTACATATGTTACAAATGAAATTGTAAAAAAATAAATGCAAAAATGGTCATTTTTGAGGCCTTTGCGCTTGACCACTATGCATCTAAATATTATGACAGGTGCGGAAATTTTCTTATTTTATTTTCCGGGGGTTATCAACGACTTGGAAAAATACCCTTTTTTCGATGCACCCTATCCTTATTATGTAATTATCCTGTACTGTAACTGGGACTTTCAGTCATTTTAGATTAATTGTTTAATGCCTATTGCGTATTGATCGAAGAGCATCAGAGAGCACTAGTGAGCTCTTCATTGAAAACAACAGAACACAAATAAAACCAATTTCTCTATGACACAAAATAAAAGTTGGTAATAATACCGGAGAGATGTCCCTATTGGGCTTCCAAATTATCAAGAGATGGCGTTAATCACAATTCACGAAAGATACATGTCAAATTCATTTAGTTTAATATCTGATGGCGAATGCCTGCTGTAGTATTCTATTGATAGTTTGCCTGGTAGTTTGCATTACACACAGCAAATTTTATGTTTTTATAGTTTCATTTTTTGAGAAAATTCAATCTTAACCCGTAATCTACAAAAACAATGTACCTTTCATTTTTACATCTTATTTAAATAATACGGCTCAAACAAAAGTAATACACTCATTAGAATACTCTTAAAATAACTACAATTGTTACTTTTTTTTTAAAAATAACAATTAATTTCAAAATACAATGAAATTTATGTACCTTATGATTAGTTCAGTTTTCTACCACTAGTTAGCGTATTTTATTTTGGATGTCCAATACAGTTTTAAAAATTTATATTTTCATAGATACTTTATTATAGATTACATTGATTGTTTGGAGGTTATTTTTCCAAAATACTGTTTTGTAATGTGAAATGAGATACATTTATTTCATTGATGAAGTCTTCAATGGAAATAAAGGAGCCTCTATTTTTCATCGATAACGGATGCGTTCCGTTGTTTTCATCGAAGAGAGTGCGTCTGTATTTGTGTATGTATGTGGTGATTTTTGGTAAACGATAACTAAATATCATTTTTTAATTTTATATTTATTTGTTCAACTTACGAGCTCATTAGATTCTGGTAAAAATCCATCGAGCGAAAGTGTTAGTTTACTTGAAGGCCTATTTTAAACATATAGGTATCAAAAATTTATGAAAACATGTGAATTTGGTTACATTCCAACGAATGCAGATTTTATTATATATTCTTTGTTTTAAGCATCTTATACCTGCACATAAAAGGCGTGTCTCTGTTAAAAGGCATGATACCCCGGCTCTCGGCTCTCTCAAAGTCAGTATCTTATATCTCTGAACACACTACATTGAGTATTATAATACAATGTTATCACGGATCCAGCAAATCAAAATTTCATTACTTTTTATTGATGCATGAAGGAAATAAAATTAATTAAAAACACTATTGTTACTTTCACTTTTTCAAACTTAATATAAGAAAGTATAAGAATCGAGACGAGATTTCAGCGGTAATTCTTGTTTTGAGGTCCCTTGAATCCTTATTGTCTATTTTATATTAATTGGATCAATATGTGTCCGTATGTTCAATAACTCGAAAGCAAAAAATCTGATGTGTCACACCACATTACCTGCCGCTTTAGATTTTTTATTAAATTATACACCAATATTCGCTTCGCCTCGGCAATGAACGGCAGCCTCTACTGTAAATCTGGTATTTTGGTGCCCAATTATAGTTATTTACATTACAAGCAAGGTAAAACAGTTTTTACTGCTGAATGGAGGAAATGACCGGCGAGCCTGTCACCACCTTGAAGCAGTAAAACAGTTACCTTGCATGTATTGTACAACATTTTACTTGTTACTCATTTGTAAATCCAATTAAAATTGTAACCAAGTCCTGTCAGTTACACACAAATGTTCTGTCAAAAATTATTTTAAATGATTACTGTGGCAACATGCATTGTTTACCTTGTTTACTAACTTAAACTACAAAATTTGCAATGTAGCTATCTTTTAGTAACTTGTAAATATTTTCAAAAGAAATAGAGTGCTTGGGTAAATGATGTTTACAAATGAGTAACAAGTAAAACATATAACTATTTCTTTATTGCATTTTTTAATAATATATGTATTTCATTATACATAGTTACCATGAGAACAACGAGTTAAAGAGGAATCTCTGGCCACTTCTCAAAGTACTAAAATACGTATTTTACATTTTTAAGAAATGTTTTTTTTGTGTGCTGAGTCCGAAAATAATAATAAAAAAGTCGTATCATCCACCAATTTTTCACATTTTGCACAACCATCTTGATGTGAGTGAAAACAGGGGGAACGGTTATATAAAAATTATAAAGGAGATGAAGAAACGGTATCAATGACGGTGGAATATAAACATGATGGGTAATTACTGCAGGTCACTTCATAGAGAACTACAAAATGTATTACATCGGAGAAAAAGCTATGAAAGAAACTTCACAAAGGGAAAAGAAAATACAAAAAATAAGCATTTAAAATGTATTATTATTAAATGTATTAAATTTTCTCTATTTTGAAATTTAATCGGTCATATTATGAGAGAACTGTAGGTGCGATACAAAAATATGATACCAGTTATGGTTTCAGCACCCAAAAATATCTTTTATCTACGCCCGTGGCCGTGAGTTAAATGTCACTTAACCCACTTATTTTGCGTGGGTTAAGAGCTTCAATAACGCACTCGTTTTCATTAACGTATTATTTATTATAAATGTGGTTAATAAAATCTTATCAATTCTTTAAATAATTAATATTTAACTAATTAATAATTTTTGAAGCTTGTTCTTCTACATTCGACGAAATACTTTTAAATCACTCATTTTCACGAAATGGTTCAAAAATTTATAAAACACAACTACCTAATTGTTTAATGTCTAATTGTGTTCGTCATGAATTTGAAACCATTTTAACAGCAACTACTTGGATTAATTTTCTACTTGTCAAAAAAATAAAGTCAAATTATTTAAATTTTTTAACTTTGGGCGGGCGTAGATAAAATATTGTACAATACACGTGCGATAATGTATTATTAATATACTTATGTAATTACACATGTATATCTTAATAACGCTCTTATTCCACTTATATCGTAAATATCTATTAATTATTGCAATTTTATATAATTTTTTTTCAAAAAATTAGTTTTAAACCGTTTATTTTGATATATTGTGAACGTTTCTTTTCGTTATTTTGTTGTCGGTACATTGGTGAATCTTGCTACTATTTTCTACTATTTACCCATAAGTAATAGATTTATCTTCACTAGAACATTTTTAAATGTAAATTATTCAAACTTTTTTCATTAATGAGTTAATAGTTATTTACTTTACAAGTGGGCAAAGTAAGGAATTACCCACGAGAGAAATTTTAGCTCACGAAGCCGAAGGCTGAGTGAGATAATTTTATCGAGTGGGTAATTTCACTTTGCCCACGTGTGAAGTATAACGTTTTATCCAACACTTCTTAATAAATGAAAAATTTATTAAAGAAATATTATTTGACAGTGACATATGCTTTAAATTTTTTAATTAAAATGTCAATCGAAGTAGTTACCAAGGTGTTGTATGTTATTATTATTGTTATAAATAAAAAAATACTCACTAGTGGCTTTCCTCAAAATTATACCCACTAGTGGATAATCTTTTACTTTGCTTGTTTAAAATCGCCATAGTTATAGAGCATTTATTGAGAGGTGTTGGATAAAAATAATTATAAGGTTTTACAATTGTATAGACTGTTTATGTAAGAAAATCTGTTAAAGTTTTACTCTTAACAATTCTTATTTGTCGGATTTAACATGTATTGAAATTGATGCGAAGTTTAAATTTAGTTCATATATATTCCGGTTACCACTGGCCCGTGGCTGCACTGTAAGTTTCGTTGTACTTAAAAATAATCTACGACTTTTAAATACAAAAGCTCATAGAACACTATGTAACAAGAATCTTTAATTAAGTTTTAGAATTTAGAGTCGTTCCACATTATAGTGTATACCATTGTTTAATCTTTAATTTATATTTTAATGTGGAATATCTGAATAGCGCTGCGTTGCTAAAATCTAATTTCGCTCATTTCACTTTTAATTTATAAAGTCTACAAAAATGTTAATTGAATGTTTTCTCACGTTTCACCTCTAATTCCAAATATTAGAACGCTTGAGAAAAATTCTTTTGTCTCAATTAAATTTATAGTTACGTATACGTAGGACGCAGTACGAAAATAGTCTAACATGTTTGTGGACATAGCCAGAATATCTGACCTAATTTTGTTCATTCATTAAGAGGAGCAGTTTCCTAATTTTAAGAACTGTATAAATTGTGATGTTGACAACTCTGTGACATTATACGAGTAAATGCAACTGTGTTAGAATTCTTCGATTTCCATGAAAAGAGTAGATACTCTTTACTCTCATGTTTTGCAGAGTATCATATGAAAACAAAAGTCTAGTGTAGTCACGACACAGACTGACAAATAATGCTTGTGCAATTTTTTGCTTCCCTAATCATTTTAGAGAAAACAATTTCAAATAAAATTAAAGAGATTTAATATCTACATCTGAATTCGTGAACAAATTTAATTTTACTTATTTAACACAGACTAAAAAGGCGTTCGAAAATATCAAATATTCAGTTTTTATACTGGACTTAAATTCGAGAAAATATTTAACGTTATTCATTATTCACTAAGTATAATTAAAAATATATATTAGAACCTTTAGAAATATTAATTGAAGTTAGAGATGTAGGTCTCAGGATCAATAAAATAGAAAGATATTTAATGTATAATATACTATTATTCGAACGTTTCGACTGTCAATAAAAACAACAACGTTTCGACTGCCAATCAGTCTTCATCAGGGTGCTGCTTAAAAAAAAAAAAATTCTCACTTAATATTTTTTTTTTTTTCATTTAAAATATAATATTTATATTAGTAGTGACCTAAACTGATGAAAAATAGTTATTTGTCAAACTAGAGAAGAAAGCGCTTCTTTTTCCCACTCGAGCTTTCTTCTCATGTTAGATACAACACATCTAGAATATATTAATTTATTATTCAAAGAGTGCTTAAAAATTAATTCCCTTTTTACGATTTCAAACTATCTATCCATACTGTAGTAAGCATGTATACAGAACAAAATAAAAGTAAATAAAAAAAATCGTGTTCGAGCGCGCGTGACTCCACACACCGCTGGCATATTCCTGGCGGGCTATAAATTCTCGCCGATCGTATAAGATTCATATTTGAATTCGGTAGTCGGTAGAGCTCTTAATACAGCCCAATATTGCAACAGATGATGAAGTATCTTTGTAGATTTATAGGTTGGTATCGTGCGTGGTGTGGCGGGCGCTGCATCGCATGCATCTGTAATTAGGAAGTTAAATCTCTGTCATTTCTTCATTAGCACGAGGCATATAGCTGCTGTGAATGTGAACGAACTGTTGATATATGCGCTGTTTTCGTTGTGAATTGAGATACTGATTCCGCGCGTGTATATTTCATGTTGTACAACTGTTAAAGGTTATTATTTCATAAATATTGCAATTACTAATAAAAGCATTTATTGCTGATTAAGTTGTTTATAGCAATTATATTATTATACTTTTTATTGTTATTTTTTATGTATTAGTGAATTCATTCAAATAACATTGATAAAATTAAATTTTTGCGTTGTATTATTTATTTATTCATGCAAACAAAAGAGTTCAGGTTATGTAAAAACGAATACTAATACGCTTTTCCTGTATTCGCAATGCCAACATTTTACAAAGCAACTGTACAAAATAGAAAAAAAGTTTCAAATAAAAATTGTAGCTAAATTCTATATTTTTTGAACGTATTAAAATTTACTGTTTCAATTTTATTAACTGAGATATGACCAAAAAACCTTAAAGACCTTCAAGTGAATTAGCACTTCCAAATAATAAATTCATACATAAAAGTATCCCATATGGTGACCACAACAGATTTTTTTCTATGACGATGGTAAGCATACTAAGACTAACTATTGGTCTTATGCCGCTCAATGAGTGGATGATTGTAAATGTATGTGAAGAACACAAACAACCATTCTCTGTAGTGGGATTCGAACCCACGAACTCTGACGTGCTAGGCTAGTAACATAGTCAATACGCCATCGGACTCGATCAGATTTTTAAAAATAAAATATAATTTGTTATACAAGTACAATGTTAATTAATAGTACCCAAAATTTAAATTTAAAAATAAGTTTTTTTATCGGTGTTCCATTTTCACGTAACGATATGCAACACCCCATATATTTTTCAAAATTTTTAAAAACCTTTTATTTCTCTTTAAAACAGTTCTTCTTTCTTTATTATAGTAGTAAAATGATCAGTACAGAAACTATTCATATGTTTGTTAGTAAACAATCACACACAGAAGGTATGCCATATGAAATTAAAAATAATTTATGAAAGTAATAGTCCGGATAAACATACAAAATTTGCCCCCCAGTGATTTTTAAAATCCATATGGCTGATCGATTTCTAATTAAAGATAAAAATTTTCCTGAAAATTTCAGCTTCTATATCCAAAGAGTTATATCATAATTAAAGTAATCATGTTTTTCCATATTTATTTTATTATAACTATTGTACTAAATATTTTTAACAAGAATTTTTTTGGTAGTTCGGCAGTTCACGACAGGGCGCCTACCGTTAGCACAATCACAATTCACAACAATATCTTTTTGACTTAATGTGCTGAGATTTTCCTTAGAGATTTAGAGTATTTCGTGTGATGTTTACATATTGAAGTGTAATTGTAGAATCGATTATATATTTTTTTAACTATGTAGCACCAAACTTGAAAATTTAATTGTGAAAGAAGACTAACAAAGGAGTTTTCAGTGAAAAATTCGTGAGTAACACCATTAAGGAACATATTTAAATATAAAGACAAAAAAATTAAAATTAAAAAAAAGAGATGGTTAAAAATTTACAAGAAAATTACTTTTTACGTCGTTTATCGATAGTACAAAAAAATAGTTATTTACTTTACAAGTGGGCAAAATAAGGAATTACTCACGAGAGATATTTTGGCACACGAAGCCCAAGGCTGGGTGTGATAATTTTATCGAGTGAGTAATTCCACTTTGCCCTCGTGTGAAGTATAACGTTTTATCCAACATCTCTTAATAATAAAAAAATTATTAAAGAAATATTATTTGACAGTGATATATGCTTTAATTTTTTTAAATTAAAATGTCAATCGAAGTAGTTTCCAAGATGATGTGTGTTATTATTATTGTTATAAAAAAAAATTACTCACTAGTGACGTTTCTCGAAATTATACCTACTAGTGAGTAATTTGTTATTTTCCTTGTTTAAAATTGCCATAGTTATATAGCATTTATTGAGAATTGTTGGATAAAAATATTTCTTAAGGCCTGTGTCCACGGTGATAGAAATCGGTCCGAGATCTCGAACATAGTTCTCGAATCAAAAACTTGTATCGTGGACACTACCAACTTGGACGAAAAAATTGAATAGAAAACTATGATGAAAAAACGCGTTCTGTCCGATTTTTTCATACTAGTTGCTAATTTCATATAGATGTTACCAAATTAAAATTTTGACGTTTAATGTTTAAAAAGCTGAAAAATTTTCAATCAAAGCTGAAAATTAGGATTTTGAAACAGTTTCTAAAGCATGAAATATATTTTTTATTTATATCTCGTATAAACAATTTTAATTTACTTATGTCAGATAAATTGCTTGAGTTATATTTTATTAGTTTTTAGTATTGGTAGAATTGACTTGAAGCTAACTTCATAAAATCGACTAACCTGACATCTGTTGTCATATAAGTTCACTATTTATGATACAGAACTATAACCTAGATCTCGGACCTATTTCTATCACCGTGGACACAGGCCTTTAGAATAGTTACAATAAAATAAATATTGAAAAACACGTTTTCTTTAATTATGTAGTAACTCTTTGGATTTAAAAGCTAAAATTTTCAGCAAATAATATAACAAGAGAGTGAGAATAAATTGAAAATAATTTGACAGATCTTTCGAAAACTTGTTGCCAGGCAATAGCCACGAAAGCCCGTAGGGCTTGAGTGGCTATTGCCAAATGGAGACAAGTTTGAGAAAGATACTGGAGAATTATTTTCTAATTTATCAAACTCTCGAGTTATATTTAATTAGATTATTTTAGATTTCCTCATCAGGCACGTCACTAAATCTATCTTTTTTGCTCATTTTTACTTGTGTTGATGATAACTATCTGACATCTGACATCTGTCAACAAAAACAAAAAAAGCTACAAAGAATATTGCCGGGAATAATCACAAGAGCATTATTCTCAGTATAATTATGACAGGATTGGTTAAAACGCAGACACATGACATACAATAAAGCATTTCATTGGTTTAAAGAAACGTCAAAAAATAATCAGGAAAATTTTTAATTAGAAATCGATCAGCCATATGGATTTTTTAAAATCACTGCGGGCAGATTTTGTATGCTAATAAAAGATATTCGATTGTACGCCCATCAAGATCACTAAATAAAATATAACACCGAAAAATTAATAAATTAAGTAGAAGAAGCAAATAATAATTATTAAATTAATTAAAATTAGCCCTACACCTGAAAAGGTACAAAAAGGGCCTCAGGATTAAGTAAGTAAAAAATCTAACACAAACTAATCTAATTGTTGAAATATTCAAATTCATGGTATACTTTCTGTGTGAGCATTTATTAATAAAAACATGAATAGTTCGTAGAATGATCATTTCAGATCTAAAAACTGCTTTAAAGAGAAACAAAATATATTTAAAATATTGAAAAAATAAATAGGATATTCCATTTAAAAATTGCGCGAAAATGGAACACCCGCTAGAAAAACATAATCCGCAGATACGTGAGCATTGCATTTTAAATTAAAATACACTTTGTTTAAGTTAAATAATCGTATAATATAAAACTACAGACCGACGAATCACCGGATACATAGTACATACGAGTAAATCATAATTTCAATGCTTTAAAAGTATAAAGTATAATTCACATATGTTTGACATATGGTACTATAGAATAGGTGTCGCAGTTGTTTGATTATTGTTATATCAACCATGATTATTAAATATACGTATTTTTATACTACGAGTAATATAATTCTATAATGAAAACTTTAAATCTAATTTCGTCACTAACTTTTTTCGTTCATGAGTTTTTCTCTTACTGGCAAACATCCATCTATCCTCACACACTCACACAGATTATTGAGAACATAGTTTAAAGGGGAGAACCCTTCCGGAAATCACGCTACAAATTTCTGTACTTATTCCGTGTATAAGTAAAAACTAATTTTTTTAATTGTAAATTATTAGTTGATTAAAATGGTGTAAATTATAAAATCAATTGAAACTAAATTATGTAAAAAAAATAAATAATTCCAGTACTAGAAGCATTCACAATTTAGAAACTTAGTAGATAATCAAATTTAATTAAAAGTTTTTTTTTTGATAAATAAGAACATTATTGCATATTCTTCTACAAAGAAAAGTGAGAGTTACAACAGCATAGTACACAAAAACTTCTTTGTTTATCATTTTCAGTTTAAAAATATAATTTTATTTTGAGTATTGTTTTATATATTTATTTTGTTGTCGCAGCAACTATTTGAACATACAGATTAGGTCTTAGATAAGCTTGCGATAATGATTCATAGAACATCATAATATGTATTTTCGTGAATTATTCATTGTGGATTATTATCAGGATTCCAATGTACAAGGAAATAAACAAGAAAAAATCAGTGAATAACATACGTAGTATGTATAACAACTAAATTGATAAAGCATTGAAGTATTAAAAAAAATATATGATGTGTCAGGACATAACCTCCCGCTTGAACAATTTTTAAATGGTGCAAAATAGACAAAAATTGCAAATAAAAATTGTATTTAATATTATTAAACATATTTTTTCTAATAACAAAATTTATTCTAACTCAATTATTTACTAAGATATTCTCAAAAAACCTTGTTGGTCAGTCACAAAAATTTAACCAGTCTTAATTTGAATATGTAAGGTTAAAATATTAAGTTTGAAAATGATATTGTCATTAGAATCTGATGTGTCCACCACATAACTTCCCAAAAATTTTAATTTCAAAACCGTGCAAAATATAGAAAAAAGTTTCCAATAAAAATAGTAGCCAATACTATTCTACATTTTTTTATTGTAACAAAAATTGCTGTAACTCAATTATTTACTGAGATATACCCAAAAAACCTGACAGGTCTTCAAGTAAACTACCACTTCCGGTTTATAGATTGCTACCAAAATTTAATCAGCTTATAATCTCAACATTAAAATTTAAAATATGAAATTTCAAAATATCATTGTTAAATTTTGAGTTATAATGGATGAAAAAATCGCCACACAGACTTACCAAGTTCTTTGGAAATGAACTGCAGTCCAGACACAGTACTTGATCTTATTTGTAAATAAAAATGATTACATACTAAATTTTTAAAAATCATATCGCTAAATGATAAAAAAAAGTCTAAAAGGTACGCGACATCCTTATACATATAAATATAATAAATATAGAATAGATGTTTCAGTTATATGTTCATTCCCAAAGCAACTAGATTTTAAAAATATAAATAGATACTTAAACAACATTTAAAAAAATTAATGTACCTACCTCAAAAAATTTATGTACATGTTGTGAAGAATAACCTGCTAATATAAATTCTTTCAATTTGATACCAAACACGAAAAAATTCTAATTATTAAAAAACAACTAACGATCGCTCTAAAGTAATTTTTTATATTATAGGGCAGCTCTCCTCTGGGAAACCTTCAATTAATTTGATACAAAACTCAGTACGACTCAATCAACTGGTATACAAAACAACTGACGATCGTCAAAAATTCATTGTTGACATTTGAAAGTTAACTCTTCTCGCTGAAACCTTTCAAAGGGTTTAAACAATCGATAGTACGAAATTTTAGTATAATATCATTTTTCAAAATGTAATATCAAACATATAATTAGATTTCTCAAATTGG
This sequence comes from Poecilus cupreus, assembly GCA_963942605.1. NCBI lineage: Eukaryota > Metazoa > Arthropoda > Insecta > Coleoptera > Carabidae > Poecilus > Poecilus cupreus. The sequence continues at coordinate 25,352,226 of OZ012718.1, forward strand.
GAAGCAGATATGGAAAAATTACTCGAAATAAATTGAATTTATTTTTTAGTGTGTCAAGTAAAATTCAACTTCCAGTTTTGCAATTGTTACCAAAATCAATTCTCCGCATGATTTAAAAAATATGAATTTTAATTACTCTATTTTTTCTCGTAAATTGTAGAACATGCGGACACACATCCACTCATACAGACGTTATTAAAAATGATTGAGAAAGTGGTTAAAACGGAATCCGAGGACCTCAAAACATGAATTTCGTGAATTTTTTTCATGATTACGCAATAAATCTTTTTTTAGATATAAAATATTATACAAAATAAAAATAATTGTAGTTTGTAACAATATTTGCAATCTTTTCTAGTAGCACACCATTAATTACGAATCATTTGTTTTTTGAGATTATAAGAAAAACAACTTCCGGCTTATAGATTGTTATCTTTTTCTTTATGAAAGTTACAAATGATATATAGTAAGATTTTGAGTTATTGTGGACGAAAAAATCGTCACATACATAGACATCATCGGCAAACTTTAAAACGTGCTTATCTGTTGAAAATTCAGAATCGAATGTATTATCCCTTACATATATGCGCCGGGATGGTGCAATGCCTATTAATATTATCTCCTAATTTAGATACATATAATGGACAATTTTGGAAATCCCGTAAGTAAAATTTTCCTTAATTGTAAAATATGCTTCTGCAGTATATTTCCGTAATCATGTTAAAGTAATAGCTTCATTTTATGACTGTATTTACGAATTTAAGTGTGTTCATTATTATCAGTTGCAGATAATGAAACAAATATTAGCTATTAGTTTAAGTTTGGTTACTTGTTACAGTCTTTATCGTATCCTATTACATGCTCCATAAATTATCTCCGAAACTTTTTGTTGTTAGAAAAAATATTTGGAATATAAAATGTTATTTGCAATTTTCTTGTACATGCTTCTAATTTTGAGAAAAACTAAATTATATATTTAAGAATATATTTCTATAATCTTAGTTACAATGGGAACAAAAACTAAAACATTTTTAATATCTATGTGTCAAACGTGTCAAATAATTGTGAAGTATCAAAAATATTTGTCGTGTGAAATATTATGAAACTATGAAAGTAATATTTGTATTAATAGTTAGAAAGTTTTGAAGACTAGATATTAATTTATTTTTATTTTGAAATAAATTCATAGTTATAATGAGAAAAAAAAATTAAACAAGTTTAACATCTAAATATCAAATAATTATCAAAATAAAGTCATACCCAAGGAACAACTTAAACGTGTTAAGTTGGTTTTATTTGTATAAGAAAGTAGTGTGGTGTCCACACCAGATTTTTTATTTTATGCTATTATTTTTAAATTAAATATAAATATCATCACGCCTTTTACCCATTGCGGGTGTGGCACTCTGCTTACGCAGATCTCGGTAAGTGATATATTTTGGCGTATGAGATGCGGTTACCAGCCGTCAAGTCATAGCCCCCAAAGTTGTTAGTGGAGGGGGAACCACAGGGGTAAATTTAAATTGGCAGCTGTCGGAAGTGGGATTCGAACTGAGGATCTTGCGATCCATAGTCCGATACGTTGCCACTGAGCTATTTACCCCATAAAAAAATTTATCATCACGCCTTTTACCCATTAAGGGTGTGGCACTCTGCTAACGCAGATCTCGGTAGGTGATATATTTTTGCGTATGAAATGCGGTTACCAGCCGTCAAGTCATAGCCCCCAAGGTTGTTAGTGGAGGGGGAACCACAGGGGTAAATTTAAATTGGCAACTGTCGGCAGTGGGATTCGAACTGAGGATCTTCTGATATAACAAAAAAGCTGATAAACTAGATGAAAAAGAAAATAATAATTATTAAAGATCTGACAGCAACTAATCTGATTGGTAATACATAGTCATGGCATTATTTCTGTGTACGATTCTTTAATAATAAGAACGTAAATAGTTTCTGTACACTATAATGAATTAGAATTATTTTAAAGAGAAATAAAGAAGCTTTCAAATTTTGCAAAAATATATAGGTTGTTCCATTTACAAATATAAAGTAGCATATCATTGCGCAAAAATAGAACAGCCGGTAGAAAATTTATGCTACAGATACGTTTGCATTTTAATGTAAAATAAATTTTGTTTGAAATTTTTTTCGGTAATATTTAAAATAATTGCATAAAATAAAAAACACAGACCGATGGACTATCCTGTATAAACTTTTTATGGGATTTCAAATTTTAAATAAAATTTAATGCAAATTGCACCAAACACGTAACATCAAATTGGCTAAGGAGCATTGAAACTGATTCATATCAGACATCAGGTGATATAACTTATATATTACAAGTATGTTACGTATGTACAATTGATACTAGGAAAAAATATTTAAATAATCTATTGTTTGCAGGATTAAATATTATTCATATAAGGTATTTTTTATACGAAATAGGAAATACGATGTTAAAATTTTTATTATGCCGTAGTTCGTTTCCGATTATTTTTAGAACAAAATTGTAAATACAAAAATGTTCGGAAATAAAAACAGCAACAAATGAGTCTAAATATATTGATATACATAATTCATTTCTGTCATGAGAAAGATATTAAATAAAATTTATAATTTTTAGTTATTTACAGATTGCTATGGAAAACAAAACATACAATTCAGTCGCATTGTTTGAGTTTGACAGCTGACATAAATATGGCTTGTTTAAATTATTTATCAGTAATTATGGATACATTTACCATTTTAATAACATAATACAACTTAATATTAGCTTCATTAATATTTAATTTTATTTCAACTATCAACATTTATGTACATTTATTTCAGCAGCAATATGTCGTTCACTTTTATTTGGTTTATAATTTGAGTTTATTACTCCGGAATTTTTACAAAGAGGAATAACACTTACCATTTCGTTAAAGAGTTTTATAATTCTGTTAACAGACCCACTAGCAGGAACAGAGCGGTCTTGATTTAATACGTTAAATAAATCTTTCATTTGATTTAACAAATATTCCGCAAATTTCCATTTTCTCCATTGAATTTTTTCTGAGATTCAAGGTACAAGTATTCATGATTACTTATAAATAATTTAGAGCCGGTATTTTCAATTTCAGATAAATTAAGGAATAAATTTATCAGTGGAATAACCAAAAAATGTCGCATCAAAATATGACATCTAGAATTATAATCATTATTTAAGCTATGATTTTGATGAGATATTTTTTCTTTATTTCACTGATAAAATTCTCTAGTTGTCTAGTTTATCAGAGGTTGGAAATACCGGCCATTAATCGAATAGTTATTTAAAATTTTACGACAAAGATAAATGTCAACTGTCAAACTTAAACAATGCGACTAAATTTCGTGTAAATCTGTAAATAGCTAAAAACTATAAATGTTATTTTAAGTCTACCTCGTATCTCATGACATAAATTTATTATATCAATAAATTTAGGCTCATTTTATACGGTTTTTTATTCTGAACATATTTTGTATTTTTACTTTTCTTCTAAAATTCATAGGAAATGAACTACCGCCTAATGAACATTTTAACATCGTATTTCCTGTTCTTTAGAAAATTAGACACCCGTTAAAATAATAGAAAAATCATAGAAACTCACCTTTAAATACACAAAGTATAAAATTACAAAAACTGACATTTATATCAATCTTTTTCTTCTCAAATATGCATATCTTTCTTGTATAAATTGCGTTACGTAACCTTTGCCCTAATTTTTAATATTTAATTTTTTTTTAAATGTAAATAATTCATTCAATTAAAAACAGCATGGTTACTACATTTTCTTGTTTAAAATCATATAAATAAAGATCAAAATTTGATCAGAGATCTCATTCTCAGGGTAACAGTTATCTGTCTGCTTCTCTGTGGTTGCAGATCTTACAGAAGTCGTATTTGTCCTAAGAGATGTTGTAAAAGAACCGCGACATGTATACTTGTAGGAATAATAACTTCTAACATTTAACATATATTTTCGACACATAGAAATGAATTATAATTAAACAGGGTTGCTTGGTTTCTTCCACTATGGTTTTAACCACTGATTTTAAACCGTCCTGATTTTTTTGTGATCTAGACCAGTCGTTTTATGTGATTTTTATTTTACAACCATTGTTTTTATACAATAATATAATATATATAATTTTAAAGACATTTAAGGAATAAATAAAAAATTATAATAGTTAAAATTTGTAGAACTGCAAATCTAATAACAAGTTCTTGAAGGTTTTATAATTTGTACCTACTTCGTTTCCTACATAACGTCTATTGAAACTAAATTGCACGTTGAAACATTAAGCGCGAGTCCAAACAACCTTTTTTCAATTCACAATAATGTATTTTATAAAATAAATGATATATAACACAATACCTACTGCCTAGTGGTTTAAGCTTTAGAGCAATAGAAAAAAGTGGTTTCTACAGCAACCCTGATAATATAATAAATATAGCAGCAAGCCTTATTTACCAATTTTGAGTGAGTCACTCTACTTTCGCAGATCTTGGTAGATGATATACTTTCTACATCTTAAATACTGTTACCGACTGTCACGCCACGGCTCCCAAAGATGTTAATGGTAAGGGAACCATAGGAGTAAAGTTAAAATGCTAATTTTCGTCTGTGAGGCTCGAACTCCGATATCATAGTGCATGGTCCAATGCGTTACTACGAAGCTATTTACTTCATATGTCAAGATACTATCAAACTGAAATTGAATTTAGGATTACAGTCCCTGGGTGTCATTAGTGGAAATAAAAACCTGTATTTATATTTAGCGCAATGTTAGGTTTATTGAATTTAGATTAGAAACAATTTCTTACAACCTATAAATATTGAGATAACAATATACATACAAGTACATATTCATTAATGGCTACAAATATATATTGTATTATCTGTCTGAATATAGGTAGATTAAATTATTGATAATTTTGATATTGATTTACATTCAATAAAATAACAAAGCCAATCTTGATGATTACATTATTTATTTTAATATTATGAGCCCTCAGTTCGATTCGAACAGTAATACATTATTCTATTATTATAGTAGTTCTCCCTTTACTAACATCATTGGGGCCAGTGACTTGACGGCCGGTAACCACAAGTTACGCGTAAAAATAAAATTATACAAATTGAATTGCTGATATTTTTAATTTTTAGCTTTTATTAAATAAATAAAATGAAATTTGTTCACTGATTCACATGCACATTTTTTTTAAAACATTATCTCTAAAATAATTAAGGAAACGGGAAATTGCATAAGTATTTAAAGTGTAAAACGCCAGTGACCGGCTGAGTAATTCACCACCCTGTATATGTGCAAGAGATAGAAACCTAAATACATGACTGATTTAAACGTAGAGTTCGATTCTTTTCATTTTTATTTGAAACACTTTCCCAAATATAATCAAGCAAAGTAAAGTTTACATTTAAACTCATTCCTTGGGTAGAACGCGAACGGAGTCACAAACTGAATTTCTGGAGATAACAAAAGACGCAGAGGACGTCAATATAGAAGATGGGAACTATAATACAAATTAAAGCTAGATTAACAAATAGGTACAAGCTTTCATCTCAGTATAGTTTAATATAATACATGAGTTTTATAGTTATTTGTATACCAAGGCCGCGAAATTACTCTTTAGCGTACAGAGAGAAAAATTGTCGCCGAGGCCGCCCGAGGCCGAGGCAGGACAATCTCGAGGGCGATAAAGGATTTCGCGGACAAGGTGTACACACTATTTTTTGTGCAACCGTAAAAATAATAATTACAATTTTTAAACAGTTTTATGGTAAATAGAAAGTGGCCATGGAATTGACATTTGATAAACAAAACAATTAGTTTTGTAAAAATAATGTCAATTCTCGAATGTGAAAATTATTGTTTTTTGCCCTATTTCGCGGCCGTTACCATTGACAACGGCCGTGAAATAGGGTAAAAAAACAATCATTTTGGACTTTGTGATCGTTACCATTAAAAACGTCCGCTAAATTCAATTTCGAGTCCGGTTGCACAAAAATGATTATATATTGATATACATCTTTTTTTAAATTGAATCATTTGCTGGACATTTATTATCTTCCGCATATACAAACGTAGTCATGTGCGAAAATATTTTTCTGTATACTAAACTGTAAACAACTATCTACCTTCTTAAAATCGAGAACGGTAGGAACGATTTTACGGCATAGGCAGTAGTACATAGCAACGACCTTGACGGCGTCCGGTTGGTACTTACGAGTATATCCATAAAAACGTATCACAGCAAACATGATGCTTATTGGACGTCCAAAATTTAAATACGCTAACAAGTGGTAGATAGCTGAACTAACCATAAGGTACATAAATTTCATTGTATTTTAAAAATAATTGTTATTTTTTTAAATTAATAACAATAGTAGTTATTTTAAGAGTATTCCAATATAAGAATTACATTTGTTTAAGCAGTGTTATTTAAATAAGATGTAAAAATGAAATGTACATTGTACTTGTAGATTATAGGTTAAGATTCAACTGTCTACAAAAAAAAACCTCTAAAAACAGGAAAATTTGCAGTGTATATGGCAACAGTTCTGCTGCCAATAAAGATATCTTACAAAATGATTTTGACATGTACCTTTCGTAAATTGTGATCAACCGATCAACGCCATCTCTTGATAATTTGGGAGTCCAATTTGACACACGACCGGTAGCTGCAATGCTGCATGAATTTTATATTTATTTGTATACCAATGCCGCAAAATCACTCATTAGCGTACCGAGGCAGGACAATCTCGAGGGCGATAAAGGATTTCGCGGATAAAGTGTACACACTATTTTGTGCAACCGTAAAAAATATTCATTACAAATTTTAAACAGTTTTATTATAAATAGAAAGTGGCTATGGGATTGACATTTGATAAACAAAACAATTAGTTTTGAAAAAACAATCATTCTGGATTTCGCGGCCGTTACCATAACAGACGCCGGCTGCGAAATGCTTATTTCGAATCCAGTTGCACAAAAATGTAATTGGTGCTATTTTATAAAAAAAAAATTCATTTACTTTTTAGCACAATGGGGTCATTCACCATTTTTTTATATTTTTTTATGAAACTTTATCTATATTGAAGACTATCTACGCTTTTAATGATGATTTTAATGATTTTTTTTAAATGTTGTGACGTCATAGTAGAGATCTAAAACAGTAGATATTTAAATAATTTTTGTTACTTAAATGTTCTATTTTATTGTAATAATAATAATAAAATAAGTAAAAAAATATATGACTACAATTACTTACAATCTGTACTGTTTTAGATCCAGCAACACCTCAACTATGACGTCACAACATTTTTTAAAAAATCATTGTGGCTTAATGAATAACAATTAAGACTTTTTAAAAGTGTAGATAGCCTTCAGTATAGATAAAGTTTCATAAAAAAAATAAACTTTTACTTACCATGGCTGATTCCAATGCGATAACTGAACGTTTATTGACTTGACTATTTTGTTAGTATTTTCATATCGATATTTGGATTTTTCGGGTATTGCCAAACATCCAATACTCCACAATTCTTTTTTGTCTAATTTTTCACTATCGAAATCGCTCATTGCAATTATTTTTCTTGTTTTTCTTAGCTTATAATACCATGTCACTAAACTACTACTTGTCACTCAAATGCATAAGCAAATTTGTTTACATTTGTATTATCATCCTAAAGTGTTTGTGTTTTATTAATCCTTATTTTCAGCATCTTTTTATAATAAAAAAATATAGAATAATATTAGCCAGAATGCTACGTGGTAGTTTTTTTTTTCAAAAATGGGATTCGGACTAACTACTATGGTCATATGCCGCCTCATGTGTGGATGAAGATGGATTTATGTGAACATTACAAACGACCATGCTCTTCAGTGGGATTCGAACCCACCACCTCTGGCGTGCTAGGCAAGTTACATAGCCACTACGCCACCGAGATCGGCATCGTGTTAGTTATTTCTCTATTTGTCTATTTTATAACGTATACAAGTTGTTCAAGAGGGAAATTATGTGCTTTGAACATTAAATTATTTTCATATATTTAGCTATGTTCCGGAGAAAGCCCATGCCCAGCTAATACATTTGGGCTATTTATTATTACCCCTTTTTCACGTGTCAATAGTGACCCATCTAAATTGGAACATACTATAGAATAGAGAGAAACTAAAACATTCATTTAAATCAAGGTTATTTTAGTTATGAGATATGCAGTAATGTGCTTTAAGAAGTTAGGGATAATTATTTTTTATCTCCAACTTTTATTTCACTTGTGTAAAGTAAATTATATCGTCAGCGTTTCTCTAACTGCTAGTTCATGCTGCAAACTTATGTTTACCTGTAAATAACCTGAGTCAAACAGAAATTTATTCTTAATTACATGCAGAGAAAGTCATGTGCAAGCACCATCAGATATGCTTATTACTTTTTTCTCAAGTTTATGTTGTTTACACTACACTGACTCTGTCTTCAATTATGCAGAAATATAATATTTTGTCCGAATTAATCTGTGTTATTCACTGTCTCTTATTTAAGTTAAATCCTCATTGGCAGCGAAAACAAAAGACAATTTGTAATGAAAACGAGTGCATTAAGTATTTATTTTGCTATTTAAAATAATTGTCATGTCAATTATTCATAAATTATAATTAAGTAAATAGGGAGCCATTATTTTATCAATATAATTTAATATATTATTATCATGTTTTCAGAAAATAGAACACACAAGATAGCATAAATGAAGTATTGTTTTGAACAATTAATATTATCTTATTCGGATAAATTAGCTTCGTTATGGCAGATAAACACATTTTTGTTAATGACACAAATTCATTTAACTAGGTACTGTTTAATTACAAAGTAAAATTAATGTAATACGATTATTTCTGGGTATGGCACTCAGTTTCATTAAGCGTGAAAGGCGGTTACCAGCCGTCAAATCAAGGCCTCCAGAAAGATGGAGATGGAGAAGCCACAGCGGTAATTTTATGTGGTGAATATTTTCGGAATTCTTTTGTTGACTTTGATACATGGTAATAGTGTTAATAGAATATTGTACAACAAACATGGAATTGTACTCATTTCCTACGAGTATGAAAGTTTGTAGTACAAACCGAAGGCGAATGCTGCAAATCATACGAGTATGAAATGGACATTTCATGCGAGTTGTACACTATACTTTTTCTACGACCACGATATTATTTCCTAATTAAAATTATTTTAATAATAAATTTGTCCCGCTTTCACCATTGCAATATTTGGCAATTCTAAATAAGTATCCTAGCAATGGCATCTGTACTGAAATGAAATGACCTGTATTGAAATACTCACAAAACAAATCCATTTCTCACGATTCTTGCAATGTATCTCTTTTCCCTAGCAACAATAAACATACAATAAGCAGATTTCTAAGTGGTCGTAGAAAAAAGTTTTTTCACCAATAATTTGTTTCCACCACTGTGTGTATCGTGCGAGTAAAGATATAAGGAAATTATTTTTCTGTTTCTAAATTTGTTGGGGTATACCACTGAAATATAATAATTCTGGAACGTGCACTGTCTATGTTCGCTGAGTAAAATAAACGTGCCGGGAGAGAAAGTTAGTCACGGGAGATGCTATCGCTGTCTTACACATGCACATTTAAACAAATGTCACGCGGAAAACATTCTGTCACATAAGTGAATATTTTTGTTTATGTTCGATTTGAACGCTAACTAGTGGTAGAAAGCTGAACTAAACGTAAGCTATATAAATTTCATTGTATTTTAAATTATTTGCTATTTTTTATAAATTAATAACAGTAGTGATTTTAGGAGTATTCCAATGTATTACATTTGTTAAAGCCGTATTATTTAAATAAGAGAATTTTCTCCAAAAAAACTTTTAAAACACAAGAAAATTTGCAATGTGTATGGCTACAGTTCTGCTGCCAATAAAAACAAACTACCAATACTAAAGCACGCATTCGCCTTCATAAGATATCATACAAAATGAATTTCGTTTCATGAATTGTGATCTGCGCAATCTCCCAATACAGTATTGTAAAATACTTCTTGAGCAGATTGTACGACAAAGACAGCATCTCCTGGGAGTCGCTTTCTCTGTCAGCACGCGCTGGAGTTACCAGAGCGCGTTCCAGAATTACTATATTTCAGTGGGGTATACAGGTAAAAAGAACAGGGCCAGATTAAGATATTATATATTAAATTTATTTTCCATTGATATACATGTTTGGAAGTACAGTGTACATGAACCGTTATTTATTTATATAATTGATCAACAGGGTAAAAACCCAATTACCCATCAAGTATAAAGAACAAAAATAAAGATACAAATTGCATATATGGAAGAGAATTTTAATATTAAAATAAACATAAAAATATCATACCTATTTGAGTACAGTCCTAAAATCTAATTTAGGGGATCATAAAAAAGGAAAAGAAGAAAGGTTAGTAATTTTATCATTTCAAAATCTTGATGAAAATAATAAACATGAAATATTCCTTAATACTACCCCTAGATACTAAAAACAGGATTCTCTACCGTGGCAGGTAAAAACCTACCGATTCATGAGTCAACAACTTCATTTTTTTATTTTATTATCACGTACAAAATGTGAATGTGAATCATGCGCTATGAAATTAGGAACAATTAAAATGACGGCTGTAATTTCTTTGAAACTAAATATTGTTATTAGAACGAATGAAACTAATTATACCATTATACATATTTATGTAGCCAAAAAGTTGAAGTTGAAATATAAGACCCATTACTTTGCATTTGGTCAATCGTAAGGTGAAATATAAGCTTATGAAATAAGAGACACACAGCAGAATACCATGGCGGAAAACACACTGTAAATGAACAAAAAATATATTGAAAATCAAGTGTAATTTGTCATATATTATACATCTTTTGTAACTATGTAATCGAAGTTTTATATAATTAGATCCGTTATCCGCAAAATATATCTGGCTTGGTTCTTAGACGCCTGGATTAAATAATTTTTAAAGATCAAAAACTTTAGTGATTATTTTCTCAACTTTGGTTAATTTGTTTGTATGTTTTATAAAGTATGCATAAGTGTTTAAAGTAATGTGAATAAATTTAATTATATATGTACCTACTTTTTATTCACTATTCAAAGGTGTATAAAGTAAATTAAATTGTCAATAGAAATGATATATTTGAAAAAACATTTCTTGAAGTTTTACATCTTTGAAAATTATTCTCCTAATCAGTTACAATATTTAAAACATTAATTTATAGTTACTAAAATATTCAGGATGTTTCATTTAAGTGTGTGTTCTCGAGAACGAGAACTACCAGAGGTTTTCAAATTATGGAATCCAACTTTATAATTTTAAATGGCAACATATATTTTTATATTGGTTCATTCGATAGAGTATTTTTTCTGAATTCACCGATTTAAACAAAAAATGCAAATTAAATTTATGTTTTTTATTTATTTTTGGCTGAAACAAGAGTGATCTGAATAGAAAACTTTGCATTTTTTCAGTTATTTTGTAATAGTAAAATGTGATATGTTTACATCGTTGAATTCAGAAAAAAAAATGCTCTATCGAAAGACATTATAAAAATAAATAGATGTTGTAATTTAAAATTGTAATAGTCTTGTTAAATAGAAATTCTTCGTATTTCTTATAGTTCTCGAGATAGCAATGATGCCACACTTAATTAAAACACTGTATATAATACATATTGTCATTTATTATATCTATTATATTTTGTTTCAAATAAATAAAATATAGTTGAAGGGTTGAAATGCACCTATCTGCAAAGCGCATTACATAAATCTACCAGAAAAAAATAGGTAAAATAACATTTACACCACATTCATTTGTTTGATGTTATTTGTCAATAAATACTATAAATTTTTATCGTAATTCTTTGTAATTTATTAAACATACTACATTATAAATATTCTGGAATATTACTTTAAATTTAAATGTCTAGCTCGCACTCTATGTTAAATGTATTATTATCGTGTATATTTTCGTGGCATATATGATTTTGGTTTGCTCTAAATACATGCTGTTGATTAAAACATAAAGTAAGAAAAGTGAAAAATCTTAATCGCATAACAAACAAGTTAAATTATAATATTTGAACATTTTCTCATACATTTTAGACGAGAAAAATGTAAAGTCATTCATGTCGAGGTACATACATTATAATTTCGCGTGCATTGTGATTTTTTAGGAATTAAATTAGTTTTCTGTGCAAATTTCAGTAGCTAAACACGACGAACTCACGCGAATCTGACCACGTGGTTCCACTTCAACGTGACTGAAAATATGAAAACACAAAATTCAAACCCAATCACTGTGGCATATGTGTGTGTCTGTAGTGTGTACAAATTGCTCTAATTGTAATTTGTAATTACAGATACATACCACAATAATTACTCCCATTTGACAGTGAGGTATATTCATCCACAATGATTAAAATAATTGTTAATTAGAGTTCAATCAAAATGCTCTTTGCTTTGTCAAAACTCACCAGTTCAATTAAAAGTCAGTTTTAAAAATAACTAATCAGATGTCACACTATCTGCTACCAGTTGTAAACAAATTTGATAACACTTTAGAATGCTGATAAAACAGAACGAGAAGATACCATTCTACAATTCCACAAAAAGTAGACAGCACAGCTATGAACACAAGGGCTAGAAGTATCGTGTGTACGATGTGTTTGATTTTGACAACACCGACAGCACTCGCGATGTAGTTCCGCGGCAGAGAGCGACGTGAACGTTCTGCTGCGGATCCCGCGTGACTGACTCTCGGAGCCGGTGCCGGCGGCGGTTGCAGCCAGACTCCGCCCCCGACGACGCCCCCCTTCCCCGTCGCGACGCACGACGCTGTAGACTCACTTTTGATGACACGATTTTGTGTACCTACCTGTGCATTGTTTTAGAAATGGTTTTTTGTTTGTTGTTTTTGTGAGCGATTCAAGGCGCCCTCATGTTTTAATTGAAATTTTATTTTAATTTAACGTTAATTAAATCTGTAATTAATTTGCATACATCCCGTCTCGGGTTAAATGTTTTGTTGAAAATATATACGTTCAGTACTTTTATTGACATTAAGTAAAGTTTTTACTTTAACATTCGTATTAAATTAAAAAAAATAACAGGGCTAATTAATATGCCTTTGGTATCATATCAGCTATAATATCCCTAGGCCATTGATAATTCGAAATAATTTTATCACAGTTACCGAAAGAACGTTGCTTGGTAATCGCCCGACGCCGCAGGCGGAGGGCTGTTACCTTCAAGCTACGTTCTTGAGGTAGTTGTGATCAAATTATGAGTATTTAACTATTTATCAATGGTCGAGGGATATTCGGTGAGAAAATTTTTTGCGATTATTATTATTATTTTCATTTTCTAACCTTGAAAATAAGATTTTGAAATAAACAAATTAAATATTGAATTAACTGTCAACCAGCTGTCAACGACTGTTACTTAGCAACAGGTGATAATTTCCCGGGGAAATTATCAGTAATAATATAACAAGAGGGTGAGAATAAATTGAAAATAATTTGACAGATCTTTCGAAAACTTGTTGCCAGGCTTTCGTGGCTATTGCCAAATGGCGACAAGTTTGAGAAAGATACTGGAGAATTATTTTCTAATTTATCGAACTCTCGAATTATATTTAATTAGATTATTTTTTGATTTCATCATCAGGCACGTCACTAAATCTATCTTTTTTGCTCATTTTTACTTGTGTTGATGATTACCTATCTGACATCTAACATCTGTCAACAAAAACAAAAAAGCTACAGAGAAAATTGCCGAGAATAATCACAAGAGCATTATTCTCAGTATAATAATGACAGGATTGGTTAATACACAGACACGTGACCTACAATAAATCATTTGATTGGTTTAAATAAACGTCAAAAAATAATCAGTGTAATTGTGACCTGATTGGTTACTTTTGCACACGTGATCAGAAATACAGGGAGCCGATTGAATATTTCTTTAACCAAAAAATTTTCGTCATAAGAATTTGAATCATAAGCTTTTATTTTCATAGTGGAATGTATGCAGAATTAGTGTTACTGGAATACTGTTATTGTTCAACCATTTACATTCTCAGTATTCCAGTATTTGCATGTGTTGTGTAGTCAAATTTAAATGGAGGGATATGATTTTGACGTCACCGGCAAGATGTAAAAGTGGAGATGGAAGATAATACAAACATCCATGTTTTGACGTTTAAGATGGTGTTTTAACAAGGTTATGTTTTTATTTTTGAAGTTTGTGACTTAGGAAACTTAATAAATTTATCACTGGTCATATATTCATTAAAGTAATAACGGGTCACTATTGCACAAACCATACACGCACTTAATTTTTCATATTTAGCATCATTTTAAGAACTATCATCTTTACAGCACTCGTGAAAGCGTTTTGTTTGTATTTCGCCAATGGGGTCGTTCATTCGAGTCACAAAATAGAAAATAAGTTATTTATATTATGACTAGACCCAAAAACATCGTACTAAATATACAATGACGTCAAAGTATTATGGCGCATATCTATCCTATTCAAAATTATTTGTACTTATTATTGAGCTGTCATATTGTCGAAGTGTCATTTAGTTCGCAACTAATTTGAAGGTTTTTTGCGAGGTTTTTTGTTTCATTTTGCATTCGTTAGAATATTTTAGATACATACAAAATATATTATTTACTTCCAACTAATAAATATTACTTTAGGTCGATTCAACGAAATTAAAGGTTTATTGAATGACATAAGTTAGCAAAATTTATCATTGGTAATCAAACATTTGACTAAAATAATCTTACAGTTTATTCATGTTTCTTTCAGAAATAAATGGAATTCATGAATATTTTAATTATTTGAAAAGCCATTTCAATTCTATTTAAATAATTTTCCGAATAATAATATAGAACTGTTTTAGATCCACCAACACCACTATAATGAAGTTACAAAATAAAAAAAAAATCATTGTGGCTTAATGAATAACAATTAAGACTTTTTAAAAGTGCAGATAGTTTTCAATTAAGATATAATTTCATTAAAGAAAAAATAGTGTAAGACCCCATTGACGATCGCTCAGAAATAATTTTCGCTATTTCAATACAGTTCTTTTTCCTGAGATCTTTCATTTGGGTTCACGTTTAATCAATATTTATTACATATGATTTTCAAAATGTATGGTTCTAAATATTTGTGTTATCTCAAAACAGGAAGGCGAAATGCGAAATTTGTAAATAGCATTTTATATTCTAAATATTATTACTGACGTCTTTGTTTTGAAACATTCACAGCTAATTCCATATAACAAATAAATTAAGTTAATTGTTTTGCATGTTTAACAAACTTACAGTGTTTCAATTAGGACCAAAATCAATTCGCGTTCGTATTCGCATTCTTATGATACTTATAATTATGAAATTTTCGTTACTCTATAGTCGTGAGTTATTGAATATGCCGACATATCTGTCTATTTATTTTTCCGTTCTTAGAGCCACCATTGATAAAATGGTCAAAACGAATTCAGTGGACCTCAAAACATGAATTTTCGCGTTAGTATAAGCACAGTATAAGAATTCACACAGTAGCGACACTTCAAATATTTTCATAATCCCAGTATTTCAGTGGTGCGCAGCCGGGAAGATGGCCGCTTAGTGTTCGCTGATAGGCTATCATAGTAACCATAGAAAAGAAAATATAATATGACAGTGTCAGTTATATCTGTCAAATATCAAGCTACGGTATTTCTGTAATATTAAGTTCATAATATGATTGCGAAACAAAGAGGTCAACTTATTTGTACCATGGAAAATTGTAGGAACTTTTATAGTGCAGGTGAAATAATATTTTCAGATTTTATCCCCTTTGCAACTGATAGTTATTCAAATTTACCGCCGTATGTCGCAGCTGCCAATATGTCCGCTCGGCTCAAGGTCATCTGTCGATGCGACATAAAGATCAAAGGGACCGACAGCGAGTGTCGCTACTGTGTGAATTCTTATACTGTGGTATAAGAATGTAAAAATGTGCCTTTTTAAAATATTATCCTACTCCACTGTTTACACAATAAAAGTATGTATCTATAATCCATCCTAAAATGAGCAGGAGTAATAAATCAAAATATGCAAGAATAGTATGTGAGTTTTGTCAGGGAGGCGGCAAATAAATTCACCAGAAATATAAGAAATAATTTTACTAGGATGGTCATAGAATGCCGCTTGCTTTATAACGGGGACAATATTTTTCGAATAATAAAAATACCGCAATAAACGTTTACAAGTAGATTCACAAAAGGGATTAGTGCTAACTCCATTTTTATTATTAGTCGTAATTCATTTTACATTCTCAGAACATTTTTATTTTAACTAGGGTTGTAGTTAAGATTGGCTAGCATAAAATTTGACACATTTTGTTAGTTTAATTAATTTAGAAACAAAGTTACAAAAATGGAGTTAGCGCTAATTCCTTTTATGAATGTCTGTAAGATAATATCTTCTGAACGGTTACATAGACGTAGATAGGAGATTTCTGGCTGATCCAAACCTGTCGATCTCTATCGAATTCAGTCTTTTTAACAAACAATAGGTTCTTCAACCACCTTAAAAGTAAGCATATTTGGAACAAATTTTCAATAATACGCTTGAAAACAATGTAAAAAAAATATAACACTATTTAAAAAATCTGGTGTGGACACCACACTACTTTCTTATGCAAATAAAACCAACTGAACACGTATGACTTGTTCTTTGCTTATGACTATTTTGACATTGATTTGATATATATGTAGATGTTAAACCTGTTTAATTTTGTTCTCAATATAGTCTTCAAAATTTTCTAACTAATAATACAAATATTACTTTTATAATATTTCATACGACACATATTTTAGACACTTCACAATTATTTGACACGTTTGACACATAGATATTAAAAAAGTTTTAGTTTTTGTTCCCATTGTAGATAAGATTGACAGAAATATATTCTTAAATATTTAATTTAATTTTTCTCAAAATTAGAAGCATGTACAAGAAAAATGCAAATAACATTTTATATTCCAAGTACTTTTGTTGACATCTTTCATTTGAAACTTTCTCTCACAGCTGATTCTCTTATTGAAATAAATGGAATTTATTGTTTTGTATGTTCAGTAAACTTCCTCTTCCGGTTTTTCAATTTTATTCAAAGTCAACTCAGCTCTTCATTTTTTCATGAAACTTATAAATTCCAAGTTTCGTTTACATATCTTGTCTCGTTCATGAGATATTGCGCATACGGACATCCATTCATCCATCCTCACACAGACATCATTGAGAAATTGGTCTTAACGGATTCAATGGACGTCAAAATATGTATTTCCGCAAAATTCTCCTCAGAGATTTTTTTTCGTGATTCTAATACTTCCTTATACCCTGTATAAGAAAGTAAAAAGTGAATATTACGGCTGTAATTAATTATCAAAAGTACATGATTTTTTCCTCCTATTAAATTGCGACGTCAGACCGACGAGTGACAGATACAGATTGCGCGCGCATAACTTGACCGCCTTGGCGTTGAGTGTTGTGTTCTGTCAGTTGTGTTATTGTTGTTATTTATTGAAATCTTTAAATTCTCGGTAAAATTACAATTATTGTTATAAAGCATTGCTTTGTACCAAATTGCGAAAATAACAGCAATAAGAATTCAAAATTATTATTTATTCGGCGCCGTTCTGCCAACAGTCACTATGTCAACGCGCGATA
The DNA here is from genome assembly GCA_963942605.1 of Poecilus cupreus. Lineage (NCBI taxonomy): Eukaryota > Metazoa > Arthropoda > Insecta > Coleoptera > Carabidae > Poecilus > Poecilus cupreus. The sequence continues at coordinate 25,370,044 of OZ012718.1, forward strand.
TTCTATAGAATATTTAGTAATTAATTACAGGCTTAATTATATTACAATATAGATGAAAACACGAACTCGGCTTAGCCTTGTCAAAGAAACAAGCCTGTAAATCTGGTATTTTGGTGCCTATTTATATAAAAAACTATTTTATATGGACTACATATACGTCATTAAGTAGATCTATAAGCGTATTGTTTGTAACCCTTTGAATTGTCTAATGGTAGTATAAATGATATTAAAACTATCATATAACACATAGGCCTAAATTGAGACATTTATGTTGGTTAAAATAACATCATTTCGAATTCATAGTCGTAAGGCTCTTCAACTCTGAGTGGCAAACAAGTGAGAATTAAGTGTAAGTTGAGTGTTAAGTATAGTCGACAGATTCCTTTTATGTATGTTACTCAATGCGTCTTGTATACTTATAGCGATTGGTTCATAATCATATTTACTTGTTCGTCGAAAATGTTATTTTTTATTTCGTTGTTCTTATAGGCTATAAACGCACTGCAAAAACATCGAACATAAAATCTTTTTGCGAGGCTTTTAATTTTCTATTCTTCGTTGTTCGTAAGAAGTAGCCATTTTCTCGTGTCACGTCTGCACTGTACGAAAACTAACAAAACTGACAGAGAAATCAAACTAGTCACTGTCGGGTGACGCCGCCTGGCAGAATGACCCAGGTTATGTCCAACAACAGCCCTCTGAAGGCGCAACTTGGGTACTACAAATACACGATGCGTAGCATTACGATTCCGGTAATTTATGGTTCCCCCCTCGTATATTTATTAGTAATTAAATATTTTAAAAGCAAAATTTAATTTTATCCTCGCGCACATATAGGATGATTCATGATGTACGGAAAAGATTAAAAGTTTAGCTAGGGGGGCAAAATAACATATGTTTTCCTTAATAAGCTTTTGGCAAAACTTAATAACAAGAAAGTTACAGCAAATGAACGTTGAATCAAATAATCAACAGTCGATAAGCGGTTACTATGTTTTAAATAGGAATTGGGAAAGCAAATTAAATATTTTCAGTTTAAAAGAAGTACTGTATTACCATAAAAGTTAGAGCTATTATTTTTTTTCTGTTATTACTCAAAAATTGTTGTATACATAAACAAGTTGCCGTTGAAATTCACTTAAATGTCAATTCATTAAACGTCAGAAATGTTTAATACTTTCAGTAACGATGAATATGTAGATATGATTATGATTTATGGAATAAATTTCATTAATTATAAAAATATTTTTGCTAACATTTTCCATTCGAAACTTTTTTCACAGCTGATTCTATTTTTGAAATAAATGTAATTTTTTGTTTTGTGTGTTCAGTAAACTAGATTATCCGGTTTTTCAATTTCATTCAACCTAAACTCAGCTCTTTATATTTTCATGAAACTTATAAATTCCAAGTTACGTTTACATCTTCTCTCATTCATGAGCGCACACGGACATCTATCCATCCATCCTCACACACAGACATCGTTGAGAAATTGGTCTTAACGATTTCAGTGGACGTCAAAATATGTATTTCCGCAAAAATCTCGTCAACGATTTTTTTCATGATTCCAATACTTCCTTATACTTTGTATAAGAAAGTAAAAATGGAGTTAGCGCTCCCGTTGATGAATCTACTTGTGGATGTTTAAGTATCAGTTGATTAGTTTGAGAGTTTGGTCAATCAGAAGTGTTTTTTACTTGAAGGTCTATAAATATTTCAGTAAATAATTGAATCTATTTTGTTTTGTAAAATAATATTCGTTATAATTTTTATTTGAGGATTTCTTTTATATTTTATTCCGTTTTAAAATTTTTATTTAGTTGATTTGCTTGATGGGTACATAGGAGGAAATATATATATATATATATATATATATATATATATATATATATATATATTATTTCCAACATTTCTTCATAATATTCAGGATAGTTTACATTAAATATTATTACTTATCAGTATATACCCGGTGTTCATTTATAATTATAATATTTTTTTAAATAACTAATTTTTCAATAAACAAACAATTTTATATGTTTTCTGAACAATTGAAACAAACAATTTATAATGAAAAGTACTCTAAATCAGAGGCACAGAAGTATTTTTAGAAGACATCCAGTTGGCTGCCTTTCCATTCTCAGCCAACGTGTTACCGTTATGTTGGGTATACGAATTCTACTACTAGCGCGCTCATAAAAATTCTTGCTCCTTATTTAATATTCCGGACAAGCTTGAATCTTTTTACCATATATTATCATCTTCATTATTCACACGCGCATATGTTATCAGCTGTTGAACTGAAATTCATAATTTTTGTGTTCTAGTTCAATTTAGTAGCACCTAGAAATGTTGGAGTAATATAATTTTGTATTTTTATTTAATGAAGACAGTATCTATTTTTATTTATTTACTATTCATAGCAAATAACATTTATGTTATGTTAAATTATTGATTGCAAATTATATACAAATAAAATTCCTAGCAAAAATTGGAATAATGAATGATTCCTGTAGTTTTTGTTTGGTTCAACTTATTATCATTTTGCTTTCTTATCCGAAGTATAAGTATACGAATCGTGAAAAATTCGATAATGAAATTTTCGCCGAAATACTTATTTTGCTAATTTACGAGCAAGAAAGAATGAAGTAACGCAACTTCATAGTTAGAAGTATCATGACAATGCGATAAACTGAGTTTACTTTGATCATAATAATTCGGGAACGGAAGTGGAAGTTTACTTCACAATATGCAATAAATTCAATATATTTCGAACTAGCTAATACTCGGCTTGCATTATAATGCCACTCAAAGGAAAAAAAATATGTTTGTGTTTTAATTCTGTTAATTGAAGTGCGAAACCAGCTCGTCACTTCGCTCCTCTCTTTCATGTCCAGTACAATCGCAAAGCAAGCTCGTCAGTATAATGCGATGGTTGATAAATAATAGATTTTCATATATGTACTAATAGATTTACTCCGTCTCTAGCGCGTATCAACATTTCGAATTCTCGCTTAGCGGTTATGGAACGTCTCCAAAGTGAAGGGAACTCGAATTATGATCAAATTTTTTTGTTATAAAAACCAGAAAGACAAAGACAGTCACGATCCATAGAACCCATATACAGGGTGGTGACTTGGACGACGCAGCATAGGGATTACAATGTTAAATTCTTTGTGTGCAATTAATTGCTCCCCTAATTATTTTAGAGCAAAACTTTATTGAGACTTTATTTAGAGAAAAAAATTCTGCTTCTATTGATACCATCGTTTACAAATTTCCATTGTCCGGAAGAGGCAAAATCGAAAAAAATAAAATTAACTTTTTTGTTAAAATCAATGATGCCATGGAACAATTTAAACAATAAATAAAAAACAAGCGCGTTAACATTTGCCCTTGGTTTTTGACGTTTAAACTAATTATTAAATACAGCTTTTATAATGTATCCACTCAATTCAACGAAAAGAAATGAATAAATGGATTTATTCCGGAAATTAAAACAAACTAAAAGCTGATTACAACAATGTCATTTGGCAACAGTATAATTTAGGTTCATATTAAGTAACAACCCTAAACTTATAAATTAATTGAAAAACCATAAAAAATGTATTGGGAAACAGGATTTTATTTTAACAACATATAAACACAAAATTATAACAAATTATAGTAAATGTTCAAACAAACCACCATTTACCATAACAATGACCCAACCTGTCGTAAAATTCTCGTCTGACATTTGCTAATTGTCTTTGTGATATTTTAGCACACTCAACTTGAATAGAATTTTTTAATTCTTCTAAATTTTGAAATTCTCTCGCCTCATTTCATTTTTCCAACATTTGGAAGCAAAATGTATTTCTTCTCGCCAAATCATGTTCTCAGAACTCTTGGTGAAAATGGTACTTATATGATTGGTATTTGCTTTTTTTTTTTAATTCGCAGTAGGTACTCGGAAAAGATGTATATCAAAACATTAAAGGTGTTCTCATTTTCCTCGTTCTGAATTAAATTCTGAACGTCATTATTACACTTGTAACTATTTATTACAGTGCCTGTAGTCTCAAACTTCAAAATTATCCTGTGGATAGTACTTGCTCGAATTGGCCGTTTCGGATATTTAACACCAAACATGGTACTTACTTCGCGTGCACTACTTCCGGAATAAAACCATTTAATCATTTCTACGTTTTCTTGTATTGAATGCATTATAACAACCATATTTAATAATTTAAACGTCAAATGTTAGGCCGTTTGTTTTTTATTTATTGTTTCATTTATTCCATGGCATCAATGATTTTTGTAAAAAAGTTAATTTTAATTTCTTCGTTTTTTTCTCTTCCGAACAATGGAAATTTATGAACAATGGTATCAATAGATGCAGAATTTTTTTCTCTAGATAAAATTTAAATAAGCTATTGCTCTAAAATAATTAGGGGAGCAAATAAGTGCACACTAAGAATTTACCATTGTAATCCCTATGCTGCGTTGTCCAAGTCACCACCCTGTATAAATTTTTGTCAAAATCGGTGCAGTAATTCTTGAGTTTATCACGTACATACATACACACACTCCCAGTGTGTCCCTTTTAAGGTACGAATGCATTGGGATCTGAGGAACCGGAAGAGATACGAAATTGGTTAATTTAGACGAAAGTTGCCTCTTTATTAGGGTAGTTTGAACATGCTTTTGTTTTTCCAGTTGAATGCATAGGTTACTAAATATTGGCTGAAATGTAAATTTAACGATTTTCTTTTTCTGATGATAACTTTGGTATTATGACATAATACGAGATTCCGGTTTGCACTTTCTTATGACACTTTTTAATAGTGAATTTGCAGAAGTACTTTGTAAAGTTAACTTATGTATTTTTTACTATGATACGTGTGCTTTTTTTTATATTGATTAACGGGACTAACTATGTTGATCTATTTTAATGCGTTACTTATTTTTAGTCATTTACCCTGAAGAAGCGTTGGCGAAACTTAGGCTTTTGATTAAATAAATTCTTCTTGACTGCAGTCTTGAGTATTTTGTACTTCTCGCGAATTATTTAAAGCCTACAGAGAAATTTTTTTTTTTTAATTTTAATATATTTTCGGATATTTCGACATCTAAGGTCATTCATATCCGGGTACAGTTTTTTATTTATACAGTTATTTTATTACATTTTGTGATATAAATTGATAGATTTTAGGTATGTAATTAGGTTCTTCTCTATATTTTCGTTGTTCTTGAGGGCTTCGCTAATTGTGGGGGGTATGTTGTGTGTATTTCTTTCGGCTGTGTATTGGGGACAATCTTCTACAATATGTTTAATTGTTAAACGTGTATTGCAGTGGCTACATGTAGGTGGATCCGTTTTTGTAAATATGTGATTGTGGGTAAGTCTTGTATGACCTATTCTAAGTCTTGTTAATATGGTTTGGTCTTTTCTGGATCCGTGAAGTTTCCATGTACTAGTATCTTGTTTTACTTCTCTTAGTTTGTTATTTGTTGTATCATTCCATATTCGCGCCCATTGTTTATTTATTCTGTTCTTCATTGTAGCTTTTAGATCATAGGGTTGTGTTTGGCATTCAGTGATTGGCTGTATGGTAGATAGTTTGGCGGCTGCGTCAGCTTTTTCGTTGCCTTCTATGCCCACGTGAGATGGTATCCAAATAAAGGTTGTGTTGACGTTCTTTCTTTTTAGTGAGAGTATAAGATTCTGGATGTTTTGAGTTATACCATTTTTTGGATATATTTTGTTAATGCTCTGGATAACTCCATAGGAGTCAGAGCAGATGGCAAAATTTTTGTCTGAGTGGTTTTGCTGGTAGATTATTTCTAGACTTCTTTTAATTGCTTCGGCTTCTGCAGTGAATATGCTGGTTGTTGATGGGAGGTGGTAGTGAAACGTGTTATTTTCCATGACTACTGCTGCCCCAGTTTGGTCTTCGTTTTTAGTGCCATCAGTGTAAATATATATATGCAGTTTTTCATTTCGGCTTTTATTTTATTGAAGGCTCGGCGGAAGTATTCTGGGGGGATTTCTTTTTTGTGGAATGATGTCAGTAGTTCGAGGATGCAATGAGGTTTTTGGATGGTCCATGGTGGAATTTCGTTTATATAGTTTTCTAGTTTTGGTATATTGAGGTCCAAGGCAATTAGATTATTTTTTATGTTAGAGAGGAAAGGGATGTTTCGTTTTATTTCTATGGAGTTGGGGGTTGAATGGAAAAATTTGTTAAAATTCGGGTGGTTGGGATTACTTGCTAGTTTTATGATATAGGATATTGTTAGGTAGTTTCTTCTTATGTATAGGGGGTGTTGGTTTGCTTCTACCAGAATTGAGTTTATTGGGCTCGTCCTCAATGCGCCTGTAATTATTCTCAATGCTGAGTTGTGAATTGGATCGATGATTTTTAAGTGTTGCCGTTTGGCCTGGGAGTATACTATACTTCCATAGTCAATTGTGGAGAGAATTAGAGCTTTGTAAGTGTTCATTAAGATGTCTCTTTCCGCTCCCCATTTGTGGTTTGATAATATTTTTAAAATGTTGAGTCTATTATTTACTTCACTCTTTAACTGTTGGAGGTGGGTTTTCCATGAGAGATTTTTATCTAGTATTAGTCCTAGAAATTTGAAGGTGTTTGTATATGTTATATTTATATTATTGTAATTTAGTACAGGTGGTGTGCGGAGTCTTTTTTTCCTGGTAAAGTGCATAGCTTTTGTTTTCGATGTGGATATTCTAAATCCTGATTTTATAGTCCATGTTTTTATATTATGTAGCGCTGTGTTTAAATGTTCTTCTATTGTCTTTAAATTTACTCCTCTGCAATATATGCACAGATCGTCTGCAAATAGCAGTGATTTGATAGGTGTTGGGATTTCATATGTGACTTTGTTTATGGCTATTAGGAATAATGTTACGCTGATGATTGATCCTTGTGGAATACCGTTTTCTAATATTTTTTTATTTGAGAAGTAACCGTTAAAATTTACTCTGAATGAACGCTGGGATAGGAATCCATGTATGAAATGTAGAATATGTCCATCGATATTATATTCTTTTAATGTTTTAATTATGTTGTATCGCCATGTGGTGTCATAGGCTTTTTCTACATCAAAAAAGATTGCTATTATATCTTGTTTGTCAGTGAAAGCTTTCTGTATATCTGTGGTGATAGCTATTAATTGATCTATTGTTGATCTGCCTTTTCGGAAGCCGCATTGTACGTTATCTAAAATTTGGTTTTTCTCTAGGTGCCACATTAGTCTGTTGTTGATAATTTTTTCCATGATTTTACACAAGGTGTTGGTGAGTGTTATCGGTCGATAGTTTTGTGCGTTTGTTTTGTTTTTATTAGGCTTTAAAATAGGGATAATGATACTTTCTCTCCATTGTGTTGGGAAAGAGTTTGTTTGCCATATTTGATTATATATCTTCAGAAGGTGTTCTAGGGTTTCGGTTGGTAATCGTTTTATGATCTCGTATGGTATATTGTCCGGTCCGGGAGAGCTATTTATTTTAGACTCATCGATAGCTAAAATCAGTTCATCCATGGTAATGGGAATATTTAATGCGTTGTTGTTGTCTTCACATATGTTTATGGGTGTTTTTTCTTCTTCATTTTTGTATTGCAGAAATTCATCGCAATAGTTTCTATTGCTGGAATTTGATTCTATAGTGTTAGCTAATATATTTGATATTTGTTGTGGATCTGTTATTTTTATGTTGTTGTCTACAATTATGTTTGTAGGGTAGGTGTAATTTTGGTTTTTTATTTTTCTAATTTTGTTCCACACTTCTGGTATAGGTGTTTGGGTTGTCAGTGTTGATACATAGTTTCTCCAAGAGTTAGTTTTACTAGTTCTTATAATTAGACGTGCTTTTGCTCTAGCTTTTTTGTACGATACTAGGTTTTCTATGATTTTGTTCTTTTTGTATTTGCTTAGTGCTTTCTTGCTTTCTTTGATGACTGTTTCGCATTGCTTGTTCCACCAGGGTACGCATTTTTTGTTATTGAATTTTTTGTATCCAATTTCTTCTTCGGCTACTTTATTTATGTTTTGTACAAGTTTTTCGATCAGTTCGTCTATATTTGATGGATTTGATGTTTTCATATTTTTCATTTTTTCTTGGAACTTTTCCCAGTTTGCTTTTTTTAGATTCCATTTTGGATTTAGTTTCGTGGGGTTTTTAGGTTTTATTAGTGGTGAGATTTTGAGGGGGTAATGATCACTTCCGTAGGAACTTTGGAGGACTTCAAATGTTACATTTGTTGCTAGAGAAGGATGGGAGAATATTAGATCTAAGGTGGAGAAGGTGTTTGATCTGGAGCAAATGTGAGTTGGTGTATCGTCATTGAGTAGGATATGATTGTCAAAGGCGTATTCAATGATTTTTCCTCGTTTATTGGTCGTAGTTGAACCCCATAACGCGTTATGTGCGTTAAAGTCTCCAAGGAAGTGATGGGGGCTGGGGGTTTGTTGTATTAATGACTGGATATCTGTTAGTCTGGGATTTTCATCTGGAGGAATATATACGTTGCAGATAGTCATTTCTCTAGGATAGTTGATTTGGACTGCTATGGCTTCAAGATTTGTTTGCAGTTGTATTTCTTTTGATGGAATAGAATTTTTAATTAGTATAGCTACGCCGCCACTACCGTGGGTTGCATTGACTCTGTCTTTTCGATAAATGTCGTAGCCTTTTTGGTTAATGTTAATGTTATATTTAAGTTTAGTTTCTTGTATACATATAACGTCAGGTGAGTGTTCAGAAATTAAGAGTTTGATTTCATCGTAATGGCTCCGAAGACCATTACAGTTCCAGGTGATTATTTCGGTCATTGTTGTATACTTTCTGCTGGTTTTAAAGAATTTATCAATTTTGTGAAACGGTATTTCATTGCCCTGTATTTTAAGTGAGGGTGGATGTCTGTTAGCATTTCGGCTAAAGAGGTTGGGTTTGAAGTATATTCTTTTGCTAATTCTATTGGGTTACTAGCTTTTGCTGCGTTTTCAATGAAATCTTTTAGAAGATTGTACGGTAGCAGGTAATTTTTTGGATTTTCGTTTATTAATTCTTTTGTCGGTGTTAATAATTCGTCAATTTTTAAATTAGTTGGAGTTAGAGTTCGGCTCATTCTTTTCTGCTTTTTCTTTTTTGTGTTTGTGTTGGTTGGGTTTTCTGTGTCTGTCATCGAGTTTGTAGTACTTATTTGTGATAGAGTGTCGTCGTTTACTGATTGTGTATCGCTGTCATATTCTATGGAGTTTGCTGGTCTTTTCCCTTTTGGTTGTATATCCTCCGCTGTATTTATGGTTTTGGTGTTTCTTTGTGCTCCGACATTTTCAGATGTTGTAGGTAGGTTTTGGCTAATTTTTGGTTGAGGTTCCTGGCATTTGCTTGCTATATGTCCTTTTTGTTTACATACGGCACATGTTGGTTCATCGTTCGAGAGGAATATTCTGTATGAAGTGTCATCGTGGTCTATTAATAGTGAAGTAGGTATTTCTTTATTTTCTGTAGGTTTTATGTATACTTGTCTTCTGAAACTAAGTATGTGAGAGTATTCACTATCTTGGATGATACCTTGTCGTAAGAATGTTATGGGTGATACTGTGCTAATTCCAGTTTCGTTTAGTAATTGTTGTAGGAAGTCATTTGGTATTGTTGGACACACATTTGAGATAATGAGTCTTTGCGCTGGATTAATCAATCTACGTATTGTTACTTCTTGGTCGCTAATTAATATTGTAGGATGTTTTTTTATGATTTCGTCGACTATTTGTTTGGAGCTTAGGTAGATGCACATCCTGTTATTCGAAATTCGCGATGCAAAAGAGATATTTTTTGGTCCGACTATATTTCCGATGGCTTTTATGTATTCAGCTAATTGAGTTCCGTCAACAATGTGCATCAAAATAGCTTGATCTTTTTTAGGAGATATAGTTTGTTGTGTGGCTTTTGAGGCATAAGATTGGTTTTTGGTTTGTTTCATAGTATTGTTTTGGGAAGAGTTTTGTTGATTGTTTTTTTCCGTGGAATTTGCATCACGGGGGATATTGTTTTCTGTTTGTTTATTTATTTGTGGGGGTAGAGGAGGGTAGTCTGCTCCAGATAACATTTTAATGATGACGTTTCTATATATTGGAGAGAGTTGTCGTCATTATCGGCAGTTATCGACAGTGCGCTTCGGCCAAAACTTGTTTATAGATGGCTATATGTTTCTATTAGTATTAATTAGTAGCGGACGGTGTGCTACTAATTTCTACTTGCCAATAGATGGCGCCGTAGGTAGATAAAGCAAACCAATAATGTATGGATTATGTTTTAGTGTTAGGTTTTATATTTTAGGATAAGGGATATTTTGTCCGAAAGGACAGTTTAAGGATATGAAATTTATATTTCAAAAGTAAGACTAATCTTTTGTTTGTAGGTCAGAAATAATTTTCACTGTTTTATGGAAATAAGTAGAGAGCTAATAACAATAGTAACACGTGTCACAAGGTCAATCGTGATCTCCTACAGAGAAATTGGATGCAACATATCATTAAAAATTCACTTTTTGGATGCTCATCCCGATTTCTTTCCGGAAAATATAATTGACGTAAGTGACGAACATGGCGAACGGTTCCACCAAGACATTGCAACCATGAAAAAAAAAAAGATACCAAGGCAAATAAAGTCCTGGTTCTCTTGCTGATTACTACTAGACATTAATGAGGGATGCTGTAGAGATAAAATATTGCCGAAAACTCACCGCAACAACGTTATGAATTAATATTCAGAACATACTGTTACGTTTGTAACAGACGGGTTCAGTGAAGTTTATAAATCCACAATTAAAACAACGATTAAAAGTTGCAAAGAGTTTATTCGCGAACACTTATATTTATTTAAACTACTGATTTATTTTTACACACTTATAATAAACACAAAATAACGATTAATCAATACTAAACTAAGAATATTACACAAGAAATATTTATTTACACTATTTATATTCACTACGCAAACGTTTTATTTATTTCCACTTGATTCGATATATACTGGACAGCGTATCAGAGTCGAATTGAGTCGCTGGGTAGGCTAGTGCATTTATATATCTGTAAGGCTGGCGGTCTGGAATTCCCTAGCACTTTCGACCATGGAACCATTCGAGAACGATGAGTACTCGTTGCGTGCTGTCTGTGCAGGGTCGTACTGGCCCGTTACAATACCGATATTGATATACAGAGCGTATATTGAAAAGTGAAACATAGGCGTTTAACATGGTAAATTAGTAGACTTGCAACGAATAGTGTATTCGGCCATAGGCCGAATACCGAATATTCGGCGGATTCCTTGGCCGAATAGCCGAATATTCGGCGAATAGTATTCGGCTGGTTTTTTTTGTTTGTTTACTACTCAGTATTTTTAGTTATTATTGACAAATATCTTGTGTTAAATTAACAATTTGAACAAATATGACAATTTGATAAATTAAAATTTTGTCATATCTGAATTTTTAACAAGAAAAATTGTGGTTTTTATTTATTTGCTACATTTATAAAATTTAATAAATAGTCTCGTGAATAATAAAAAGTAAATTTAGCTAATTTATCAAATTGAAATTGTTGTTCGTAACAACTTAATTTGTTATAATAACTATGATTTATTGTTCAGCTTCTATATAATTACTAAAATATTTTGTCAAAAGTACATAAAAATAAATGTTAATAATTACTATATTCACAAATATATTTTGTTAAATACACAAAAATAATTTGTTACCTGCTAACAAATTTGAAACTTGTTAAATTAACATAAATTAACGGTGGATCGTCTGGGACTAAATATTTTCTTAAAATTTGAAATTTTGTTAATTTTTACTATAAATTTTTTACTGTATACCTATGTACCTTTATTTATTAATTATTACCTATGTCCTCTATGTATGGGGCCTATTTAAATTAAATAAATATTTTAACTAATAGAAATACGGCAAATGAAATTTTCAGTTTTTATTCAGTACCGTCTGTTATCTTTGGTTAAAATTTTTAACAGGCCGTTAAAAATTAACAGGTAAATTACAGAATAGACACCCTTATGTATTTTACATTTATTATTTTATTTCAAGCAAAAATTACCGAATGAAATACCCTAAATTTCCACTTTTCTCTATATTCTAAACTATTCGGTATTCGGCCGAATAATGCTTAACTATTCGGTATTCGGCCGAATAGTAAAAATGTGGCCGAATAGGCCGAATACCGAATAGTTGCCGAATATTCGTTGCAAGCCTATAAATTAGTTTTTCCGTTCGCATAGCTTCCCTAATTATTTTAGACAATAATGTTTCAAATAAATGTTATGCATAAAATTCTATCAGTATCAGTATACAAAATTCATTTTGATTGCTTCATAACTGCAGAAATTATATTAGAATTTTCACGGAATTGCGAATTAATAGTAACAGCCATGAAATTAAAAACAAGAGATGAACAAATGCGTAACGTTTTAAACGTCAATGTCAAAATAATAGATTGTCAAAATCATTTATACGTAGCACAGACCATCTATACTATACGTAGATAGTAAATTATTATTTTCTAAATAAAAATTTAATAATAATAATATAGCATAAAGTTTATTATAAGAATAATGAATATTTTAGGTAGGTTGTTATAAATGTTTAACAAATTATTTAATGTAACAAATAAAATTTAAAAAAACACAGAAAGAAACTAAATATTCTTAAATTATCAAATTATAATAGATGTTCAAATAGTCCACTGTTTTGAGCTAAACAATAACCCAATATGTTGTAGAAGCTTTGTCGAACATTCCTTAATTGTCGATTATTTTCTGGAATTTTTGTGTTATAGCGTTTTTAAGTCCTTCTATATTCTGATATCTTTTTTGATTAAAATGAGTTTTCAAATGACCCCATAAAAAAATCGCACGGATTTAAATCTTGGGACCGTGCTGGCCAGTTAACTGGCCCTCTACGTCCTTGCAGGAAATTCTTGGTTCAGATATTCCACAACTTCTCTAGTGCTATGTGCAGGGCAGCCATCATGCTGGAACCAAACATTTTCTTTGTTTGTTTCAGCAATTTCTGGTCCAACATCATTAATTAATCAATTCAAATATGAATTTGACATTGTCAAAATAAATACTAATAATTTGACGCTTAAAACGTTACGCATTTGTTCACCTCTGGTTTTTTAATTCCATGGCTGTTACTATTAATAAAATATTATATTTATAAATCTCCCCTATCGTCCTATCCTTGTTTATGAATAACCTGATGATACCAACATAAAAAATTTCTAGTATTTGATAAATAAATCAGTAATTTAATTTAATAAATTTATGACGAAATCGATACAAAAATAGTGTGTATGATACACTGTTTTGTGAGTACTTGTAATTTGCCATCTGCTCAGCCTGTCAAAATATACTCACAAAGGTGCAGTTTCTGAACTAGTGATACAAATAACTATTATATGTTTTTGTATATTTGCGTTAAAATTTCCCGGAAGAAACAAGGAAATTTTTTGTTCAATTAATTCAATTTTAAAAAAATCTGATGTGGCCAGCACATAACCTCCCGCCCAATACTACTCTTAAACAGTACAAAATAGTATTTGATACAAAAACATACCTTCTTATTTGTTTATTTTCTAAGTATATTTGAGAATTTAAATTTTCTTTCGTATATTTATTGCATTTTTTGACATATATTTCACTAAGAAAACAGCTTCACAATCACAATGACATGTGTCACATTTCGAAGAAAAAATTGAAAATTTTTAAATGTTTCCATGGTGTACTAGGAATGCAAGATTTGTGAAATCTAATTTCTTTATATTTTATTATCTCTAAATCTAACGAAAATTAATAAAATTAGTATAATCAAAACACATGTAAAATTAAATATTCTTCAACTTTAAAAATAACATAAATTGTTGAAAAAGGAAATTTAACCGTATTTTTCACAAAAAAACTGTTAAGGGCTTCAAGTAAACTTCTACTTCCGGTTGACCAATTTTATCCAAAATCTAATCAGCTCTTCATTTAAATATAAGAAGCAATAATTCACAAAATTGTATTTTTTGGTATTATAGTATTTGAGTTATGCGAGACGAAAAAATTGCCACAGACTACACACACACATACATACATACATACATACATACATACATACAGACATCATCGCGAAAATAGTAAAATCGTATTGTAGGGACCTTAAAACGTGCTTATTCATTGAAAACTCACTACCCAATTTTTTGACCAAAAACAATACCTCCCTTACCTAGAGGTAGGCGGGAGGTAAAAATTAGTTTTTTTTTTCTTTTATATCTCAAATTTGTAATGCAAGCAATTAAGGCAAACTGAAAAATGAATTTGTGGATTGCGAAACATTGTTATTCTGCCATTTGGAAAATTTTAATGTGCTATATTTTTCAGTAATATTAATAGTCAATATTCAATAGTTATATCACGAGTGCTAAGCATTTAATCGATTAAATTTGACATGTCTAGCTTATGCTATAAATTTTGTTTAAAAAGTGTTTGAGTACATAATAATTTGAAAAAATCTTAAATTATTATGTACGATAACACTTTTTTAAAAGCAAAATTTTATAAATAAGCTAGACATCAAATTTAATCGATTAAATTCTTTAGCACGAGGGGTATATGTCAAGATTATTTCATGAATTCATAGGCACAAACTTTAATACTTGTACAAACACGTTGATTTTGACACATTTTCACATAAATAAATCGGTACATACATGAAGAAAAATCATCAAAAAAATTTGTTGTTATATTGTAACTATAGCAAATTGTTTGTTTTTCTTTTTACTTGTCAAATAAATGTCAAAAATTTGTAAATAAAAATAGCTTGAATTGAATAAGTCAGCATGTTTAAAGATATAGAATACCAGTAAAGGTAAAAAAACATGTAAGAAACTTGCTTCTGCAAATAATTTTCCGGCTATGTTCAAAATTTGTATATAAATGCTAGCTTCAATTTAATCGCGATTAAACAGCATGGTGCTGTTTAATCTCTTATCAAAAATGCACAACAATGGAAAATGAGACATTCTGATTGGTCAAATTTGTAATGAGTGAAATAATCAAACTTAATTTTGATATTTTAAAACAAATAAAAATGGAACTTTAATTAGTTTTTAATATCTTCTTATTCAATACATTTTTCTATCTATTTTTTTTTCTAAATACATTAAATTATTAATGGAATAGCGAGAAATATTTTAGAATCATTCTAACTAATAGCATGGCTGAATTTAATTGATTATTAAGTATTCATCGATTTTTTTTTAATTCTTCATAGATAATTTCATTATCTGTATATATGATGATAATCTATTAATTGCCCCATAAGTTAAAATCAATTTAATACACAGTAAAAATTGACAAAATTTTAACAAAATTTTTAGTCCCAGACGATCCACCGTTATTTTTTGTTAATTTAACAAGTTTCAAATTTGTTAGCAAGTAACAAATTATTTTTATGTATCCGGTAATTAAATATATTTGTGAATATAGTAATTATTAACACTTATTTTTATATGTTTTTGACTAAATATTTTGGTAATTATATTGAAGCATAACAATAAATATTCATAGTTATTATAACAAATTAAGTTGTCACAAAGAATACAAACTTTCTTTAACAATTTCAAATTGATAACTTAGCTAAATTTACTTGTTATTATTGACGAGTCTGTTTGTAAAATTTTATAAATCCAGCAGTAACATAAAATCAACAATTTTTTTCTTAAAAAGTCAGCACTGATTAATTTTTAATTTAACAAATTGTCATATTTGTTCAAATTGTTAATGTAACTCAATATATTTGTTAATATTTTCTAAAAATAGACTTAACAACCGCAAAATTAACAAATCGCAAATCAATTTTTTTTATTGTGAAGTAAAGTTTGAATAATTCTCTAAATGTGTATAATTACTAGGCACTGTTAATTTTGTATGGCATTAGTAGTAGTAATGAAAATATAAATATTAATTTATGAAAATAAAACAAAGAAATTTAAGAAGTATTATGTATTAATAGGAATAAATAATATCGTTTCACCAACATAGTTTCATAAATATCTCATTATTTAGTTTATTTTCACAATTTTACACAATTAATAATGATTTTGTTTATTTTCACTTTTTATTCATAGGAAATACCGCGCAAGAGTCTAAAATTTTTAGTAGGCACATATAAAATAAAAATAACAGAACTAATATGTATTTATTTTAGAATGAGAAACTATAAAAATGCAAAAAATACATATATTTATTTGATTCTCTTCACGGTAGGATTTAAATTTGTAGTGAAATCTTAATTTCATAGAACCAACGATAAACCAAACGGTGAAAAGTTATAAATTTTAATCCTTTTATCTTACATCTTCCTCCAGTGCAACTCAATAATTTAATATATTTTCATTGTATTAGCTATATACTTTTATTTATATAACTGGAATTATTTTCAATTGTGTGAATTTTCTTTCATTTGCTGTTCAAAAATCACACACTCAAAAATTGCGCCGGATTTATAGCTTTCCTCAAATACGGTACGCTAACGCCATCCTCTAGAATTATTGTGTAACTATTGATGTAAACATTAGATGTCAGCCTTGACGTGAGAACGAAATTAGGTTAGAGTCATGAAAGATAACAATTGTGCTGTCTGTGAGTGGTGTGATTGTTTAACCGTGATAAGAGAAAAAACAGTGTGAAATTCTTAGAAGTTTAGTTAAATAATTGTTGTAAGCAATACAATGATGTACGATAGTGAAATTTTACAATAATGTCTGTTCAAAATACAATATTTGTGTTCATACCCGACACTTTGGAAAAAGCAAATGTGGGATTTTTATATGGATTTGTTATAAATAAAGAATATCAAAGTGAATTTTATATAACAAGGGATAAACTAAGTATAGACCCTACGAATTGTATAGGTTATTGTGGAATGTCTATGAACATATCAAAAACTAACTGGCTACACATGAATTATTATGAAGAAACTCTGAAAGTGAACGAAATATCATGCCAGAATAATCAAGATTATCATTTAATATTTCTTGTTTATGATTATTTTTCGTTTAGAAATTCTGAGATATTACAGTTGACTTGTAGAACTTACGGAGAACATTTTACAAATTTGGCCAGAGCCCTGAAGTACGACAATGATAAAACAAGTACGCATTATGGATTTGAAAGAAAACTTTTCACATATTTTATATTTAAAACTGTTTACTTGTTGTTATTGTTAACGAATACAGTATTAATGGGATTGAAATATTTATCGCCTCTAGAAAATATTTCTAGTACTATTTCACTAACACTCAGTACAGTTTCGTTAATACAGTGGTCATTAAGAAGTATCATAAAAGAAAGGAAAATAAATTTACAAGTAGGGAATATAATAAGTTCAAAAATAGCGGATATTCTGACTGGTTTATTAATTATTTTTTTCTTCTCACATTTTCAAGTGGATTTGAGTAACTTTTTTAATTCCGCAGTAAAGGTTTGTACATAATTTTTGTAATTTTATTAGCAAACTAAATTATTTTAATGTTTTCATTTCAGGAGCTTATAAAGAACCTCCAAGAACTTCTCAAGTTCTTGATGGGCTCTCCGGTAGGTTTGAAACTGAACCACGCATTCAACAACGCTCTGGGTAATTTCTTCTTGTACCACATCGCACTGTGGAGGACGTTTTTAGTGGTGACGAGCCCCATAATGAGTACAGTGGTTACATTTGTGTCTGCTTTAGCTACGATGGGATTTAGTTTTCAAGCTGCAATAGCCGCGGATGTCTTCACAATTGCTACGTTTCACGTTTATTGTATTTATGTCTATGCTGCAAGGTAAGGAATAAAAATTTCAATTTATATTTGATTCTACTTGAACATTTTGACTAAGTTGTATTTTCGTAAAGTAATTTGATAAACATCGGTAGGTCAACTACTGCCTGAAAACTTGACAGTAAATCTTAGTTTCCATTAGTCGAGTAATTCGGCCCAGCACTCGACTTTTCCATCTTTTTTGTCGTTTTATTTACGCGACACAATTTTCGTATATTAGAGTTCCTTTATCGCAAAATGTTGAGCGTAAATAATCGACATCTATGTTTTCTTTTTAAGATGTGAAATTATTGTCAAATACATAACTTGGTGTTTTTATCAGTTGTGTTGGTAGCGCATCACAAATGAAAATTCATTGTTAACAGACATAAAGTAGTTTCTTTTCTTTTTCGTCTCATCACCCAAAAAGAATAAAAGATTTATAATTAAATAGTTATTTTTGTATTAAGTGCGCTATATTGTTGTTTTTAGTGCGTAAGATTGTCACTTTTACAATCGAACGCACGAAAAACATTTCGCGCAGAAAATACAATAGTAATTAACGTATCAAGGGCGTTAAAAGGACAATAATACGTGAGGTCAACAGTGTGCTGCCAAGGGCCACTGGTCCGAGGTGTGTACGTTGACCAAAGACATTATAGTCCAAGTTAAAGCCCGTGGTGCGGATGTTTTATTAAACAAGTTGATGGCATGTAGATTGTTGTGGATATTTGTCATTTATGATATTTATTTATTGTTTATTACAATATAACTATCATCTTTGTACATTTACCTAGTGGAAAATTAACTTTGCATTCTTTACAGATTATATGGGGTTCAAATGCGTGGCCTATTATCACTCTGGAAACTTTTTATTGGACGTAAACACAATCCATTACGAAACAGAGTTGACTCTTGTCAATATTCACATCATCAACTATTCGTTGGGACTTTGGCCTTTACTATTCTTCTATTCCTGTTGCCTACTACAATGTTGTATTACATCGTCTTCACTACTGTTAGAATAACTAGATTTTATTTAATGTATCATTTTAACTGTTTTTGCATTTATTTTTCAGCTAAGATTATTGTTGACTTCTTTCGATGGACTCTTGAGATGGTTGAGGAGGACGGTGTTGAGTCTTCCACTGTATGTTACGTTCTTGTGGACTGTCAATTCACCAAAAACTAGAGGTAAGTAGGTTAAATACGTATACAGGGAATAATTGAAGTACGGACCATATAATAGAATAGTGGAGATGGCACGGATATGATGAGCGAATGTGGAATAAAAAGATAGTGGAACAGGTATGAATGTGGGTGAGATAGATGGTGAGCGAAATAGACAAGTTTTGCTTGAACGAATTATTCCGAGACATTTATATAGGGTGTTAATTAAAAAGTGAGGCTATAGGTATATAGGAAATCAATTGTTCGTTACGCAATAGTTTCCAATTAATTTTGGACATAAATGTTTCCGATTAAAGTTTAAAATTAATTACCGAATTACAAAATCATTATTGATATTTTGTTTTACAAGTTTTCTTTCTTATTTATTTATTATTTTAAAAAATTATAATTTCTAATATCTCGTTAGTTTCTTAGTATAGTGTTAATTTTTATAAAACTTTTTGAAGATAAAAGACCGACAATTAATGTTACGTGATCAATTTTAAATTTGACATTTCAATTGGTAAGCATTTTAAGGTTTTGTTTATTGTTGTGACTTGCCTACCCCTAAATCCGGCACTGCATAAATTGAGTTAGGTTTTAGCGCTTTGAAAATCACATTTGTCAAAAGTCTGGTTATATAACGGTTGACCATGCAAGAATTTCAAATAAAACTATTCTATTTCTCTATCTTTCCAAAAATGTCCATCTTTCTCGTACCAAAATTACGTCAAGTATCCCTTCTCCTAATTTTTAATAATTAATTTCTTGTAAACTGTAAACCATTAAATTATTTTGACAGATAAATACGTCAAGCATATATTTATTTTTGTTTGAATTCAATGGTAATCGTAATTTTCATCTAATTTTAATTGGTTGAAATACAGATAATTAAATATTTGCACTATTTTCGAAAAACTATGCCTTTTAATTAACAACCTGTACATGAATCGGACTATGTATGTGGACGCGGCAAATGTGATATGCCAGGATAGGAATGTTTGCAGAGATTTATTGTTGGTTGAACAAAAATTTTATTCCTTCTAGGAACCGTCCACGTCCAAATAACAGAACAGAAAAAGGACTCCGGTGCTCTAACTTTACGAGCAACGCTGAAAACTGACCCGTGGTGGCACTGTGTGTCTGAAACATGGCCTCCAATCAAAGAATCTGCAACCGCAGCTCAGAGTGACAAGTCGTTTAGTTCTTTGTTACGTGGCGTCGCTGTAGGCGACTTGCTGTAAAAGTCTGTAGGTAATTCAAATCAGACAAATATTGATACTGATATTGGAATACTTTATTGAATTTTTTTCTATAAAAAAAGTCAAACAGAAATATGTTGTTATTGTTATGATACAGTTTTTCATTATATACATAATACATTAATTAATAATATAAAAGTTTCATTTGACAACAATATCCTTCTTCTGATCAACGGCGTTGATACTCCATAAAATTTGAGCTTAAAATATTAAAAATAATATGGCTATCTCTGTTTAACTACCAATTGATTCCGAATTGTAAAGCTTTTCATAATTTATTTCTCCAACAAAATTGATATGATAAATTATTCAATAAATAATATTAATCTACTGGAATCATTACAATAAAAAATTAATTGAAATTATAAATGTACAATTCTCTGCACAAGGAAGGCACAATTAACTTTAAAAAAGAAGTGTAGTAGTACATGACGCTCAAACTCGAGACGTCTATATCACAAAGAATATTCTACCTTAATTGAACATAGTGTTAAATGTTGGCAAATGGGCAAATATTCACAAATTCTCTCCATGGAGATTTTTCTCCTGATCATATTTTCATAATAATTTCATTGCTAATTTCACTTTGGGTGGAAATTTCGTTCTCATTAGAAATTTCACACCCAGAATAAATATAATTTTAAAAATTATTTAGTTTACATAATGTAGGTGTGGGAATACTGGAAATTGAATTACTGGGAGCAAAATTACTAGAGATAAAATAATAGTTCACGAATTGAAATATTTTCAAAATATAAGTTTCTCGGAAATATTTTATTGCTTTGGAAACTTTTCTGAAATAGCACCAGGAATTATTTCCAAAAAAAAGGGTGAGCTTCTTGCATTGTTCATTTTTGTCATAATTCAAATTCACGTAATTATAAAAATTATTTTAGGGAAAAGGACTTTTATTAAAATGTGATGTACTAAATTATTGGGAAATCTTAAATTAGTTAACATAATTTATTTTCTGGAATTATGGATTTAAAATGAGATCTTGTATTGCCTTCTACAATTATTTACATAATCAATCGTTGGGGGTGATCAATCATCATTTTGTTTTGTTCTGCCGAACGTGCCTAAATTATTTTTTTGAAAATTGCTTCAAATAAAAGAACAAAGTACTTAATTCTTGACAGCAATTATTTGAAGCATGTTTCTTTAAAATAATGTTAAAGAATAAGTTTAACTGAGTCTATCACAAATTTGCGCATTTTAAATTGGCTGTTATGATTATTAAAAGATATTCCACTTTGCCAACACTAACTGAAAGTAAGAAAATAATACAAATCTTGTACAATTGCTTGAACTATCGTCAGCTGAACTGAACCGAACCGAATCACAAGCGCTTACTCAACACTTTCCAGTTTGCTAGAACACACTTGAAGCAGATTTGTTGGTTTAGACATGGATCCTATGAGAGAGATAGGTACTCGTACTCTTATTGCCTCTTGTTAGTTGAGTGAGGATAACCTCGTGGACGGCGACGATGTGCCGCGGTTTAGTCTGCGCTGGACTCTGCACATCATAGAGAGAGGAGTTTGTGTCCAGTTCGATGTTAATAATATAAATACCTGTTTACGTCTGACTGTGAGAGGTTGCGTTCGTTTGCGCGATGAGCTGCTATTTTTGTCTCGAGTTTCTGAAAATGTAAATAAACGTTACGCATTCGGATAAGTTTCCCACGCTTTTAAAAATATAACTTTTTTACTTTCTTATAAAAAAAATATTAGAATATGGGCTTCCTTGAAATTGTTTTGATTGTTTTCTCAATGACGTCTGTGTGTGGATGAATGAGAAAAGCAAAAGCAACTAAACTTGATAATAATTTTTACAAAAATGCACAATGTTAATTAGGTTTTGGTCATAATTTAAAATATTGAATCAGCTGCTAAAAGTTTTATGTTAGTACGGAATAAAAAATATTATTTGAAATTTTGAATTCTAAGACAAAATTAATTATATGTTTAAACACACTGATGGTTAAAAAATAAAAAAGTATACTTTTTTCATCGTTTTATATTAAATTTTGTATGTTTCATTATTGGCTTATTTATTAATTAAAAATGTTATTGTTTCTTGATTATTATATTTATTATTATTTGATTATCTTTAAACCCATTAAACTATTATCAACTGTTTTATTAAAATTTAACGGCAATCGTAAAAAAAAGTTCCATTTTTATCCAACAGCAAATATATTTCAATAATATTAGTTGATTTAACAACGTAACATCTTTCGGGGTAAGATTTAACGGCTGGTAACTGCACTTCATAAAAAAAATATATCACTTATCGAGATCTGCGTAAGCAGAGTGCCACACCCACAATGGGTAAAAGGTGTGATATATTTATTTTATTTTTATTTAACAAACAAATTGAGTCAGCTAATTTATTGTCAAACATATGTCAAGTATAATTATTAAATATTCAATTTAAGATTTATTTAGCTGTACATAAGATAGTATGATACTCGATGAAAAAATTAAAATGTTATTATATCATAGGACAAAATCATGAAAACATTTGCAACTGAACCATTGTTGTGGAACTAGTTTTACTATCATGAGTTTGATGAGATACATTTTCACTAAACAGATTCATTCAAATTTGACAACAGCAACATTCCAAAATATTACGTGGTTAAATCAAGAAAATTAAATTATTAGATTTAACAATAGATATGTAAATCTTGATTGTACAGTTTACAATTTTATAAAACAAAAATTAAGCCCAGATAAATAATTTATCGTCGACCCGTCGTTTTTATTGTGAATCTGACGTAAAATAACAGGGTCAACCTTGCCATGTTGTAAGTTGTACTTCACCTTCAATTTGAACGAAACTTCGGGAATTTATCATTTTTTGCATAAAACTAAAAAGAAAAATACTAACCAGTGGCGGACGGACTCGGATTATCTTGAAAATACAAATAGTTTGTGTCAACCTTGCGATGTACTATTTCACCTTAGGGAAAAATATTAATAAGTGGCGGTCGGACTCGTATGACCTTGAAAATACAGTTTAATGGGTCACTTTATTCGTTCAACGTTCAATATCACAGTACTCATTTTTAAGATAAGTTCCATGTTTGTTGAACGAATAAAGTGATCCATCAAACTGTTTTCAAGGTCATCTGTGTTCGACTGCCACTTAATATAATTTTTTCCTTTAATCGGAGGTGAAGAGTATATCACAAGGTAGATCAAATAATATTTAATTTATAATTTTAACTCAGTTTACTTCTTTCTACAGTAATTAGAACGTGGACACTGAAATATGTTTGAATAATTAAAAATAAATAGTTTGTACTAGAAAAAAAAAAACTTGATCATCAGAAAAAATATACAGGTGCATAGCTGTCACATCCAACATGAGTAAGAAGTATAATGAAATAATTATTTTAATGTCATACATTAGCATCCTACTAATTTAAAAAATTTCCAATCAAATTAAAAACTCTCTCTGACCAATGCCAATATTAATAATGATGATGTAATGACAAGGTTAGTCATCAAGGTGTTTGTCACACTCGCACATTTTATGCTAATTAGTAACACTGACCTAATTCACTAAACAAATATAAATTCACTCACCCCTATTTTTCTGAGTATTTCATTTACTAGATTTAGCGCCATTACTCGGGTCGGTTGTCGCAAATTTATTTCGTTCATATCGATCGGATGCTCACCTACAAATTAAGATGAATTATGTTAATTTATAATATCTTTTATAAATGAATTTTATAAAATAGAATTTAAAAAAATTTAAATGTTTCTTTGATTCTTTAGAGAAGAAATGTTAGCATGGAAATTTGTTTCTTCGTTATTTTGCAAAAATTTTATACATTACACGTATATAGAAAGTACTACTTTTCCCACGTTTTGCTTTCCCTCTGTTTACCAAGAGAAACTTAAAATTCATTGATATGTTCTTGAACAAATGCAATTTGAAGTTATTTACCGCAGACTGTGTGCTAACAAAAATATATCCACACACAAATTAGTGCAAAACAGTTTATTTCTCGCACATATTCCCTGAAAAATATATATCTAATGATAATGCTATAAATGACTTACGTTTGAGTGGCGAGGGCGAGGGTAGAGTCTGTGTCTCCATCTCAACAGTTAACCGATTCGAATCAATCGGAGCAATGGGCGTGTGTCCATTCACCACCCGCTCATTATCCGGTGCACGTTCCTTCACCATAAGCTCCTGCTTGAGATCCCGAGTTTCATCCACGAGGCGTTGTAGTTTCACCTTAAGGGTTTCCTTCTCGTCCACTTCACTCTCGAGGATTGCATTTCGCTCGATGGCCAGGTTTAAAGACGCTTCCACCGCCGCGACGGACTCGGCGACGACGCGCTCTGCTCGCTCCAGATCATCGTTCTTCTGTTCCAACTCGCGGACATATCGAGTTAATTGGATCTTTTCATTGTTGAGAGATTGCATGTCTGACTGGAGCTTGGAAACTTCATGTTGACTTTGTTCTAACTTATTCTAAAAATGTTAAACAATTACTTAGTACCTTATATGTTGTAAAGTTACTTAATAAAGTGTTATATTATTTCTCTATGCCCATGTCTCTATTTGCTAAGAGAAACTACCTGCACTTTTGTAAATACAGTGAGTTTCAGCTATGATGCAATATTTTCTTTTCTTTCATTAATATGGATACAAATTATTTATACCGGGCGAGTTTTTTACAGCACACAATCAGTTTTGCTGGTAAACAAATAACTTTGGAGAAAAAATAAAAATAGAGGCTTACAAGAAAGGGAAACACAAAGTTAAAAAAACTTCAGGTAGATACAAGAAATTGTTTCATTGAATAAAATATTAAATTATTTTAGGAATCTATCAGCTTCTATACGAAGATTTTAGGAACTTTTACACCCTAGAAAATACGCCCAACTCGCCAGTTGTTAAGAATAACAATTTATTTCCCATATTAAAGATGTTAATGTTTTTTGAACTTTGTAACCTTACAGGTAGGTACATATTACATCACTGAAAAGGGAATATTTCGAGCTATCCATTTCAACAAAAAGTACCCCTTTCCATTAACGAAAATATAACTTTAATTCCCCGCCACATCCTTCCTTACCAACCATACAATTAAGTCCCCATCCTTGTTGTGATTTTTTGTTCTGAAATTATTAGTCAGCAAAACAGACTGGTTGCTTTAAAAAACTCATCCTGTATATCACCGTACTGTTCCAAATAAAATACAACATACGATGTTAATGCCAAATGAACTGTCACCATACTTTAAAGATATTTCCTATTCAAGAAAAAATTCTACAGGCAGATTCATAAAATGGATTAGCGCTAACACCATTTTTATTATTACTCGTAACTTCATTTTCCATTCTCAGAACATAATTATTTTAACTAAAATTATAATCAAGATTAGTTAGCATAAAATTTGACATTTTGATAATATAATTAATTTAGAAACGAAGTTATAGATGATGAAAAAATGCAGTTAAGGCTAATCCCTTTTATGAATCTGCCTGCTAATGGTTAATTTCACAATATAGGTAACTAGTATCAATAGTAACATAGTAATGACAAACTTCTAAATATTGCAACGTAGGTGAAATTCACGGTATATTTTACTTATAAATTCGATTGATCATCAAAATCAATTCACATGATCTAGAAATCGTAATTTTTGTGTGGTTAAAATAGGTTATTTGAAACCACCTTGAATTCAAGTTCATATTAGATTTTATGCTAAATATAATTTTACTTAGTAACAAATAACTTTTAAGTTGCGAACGAATTAGACAAAATGTTAGATTCCAAATAACAGGGAAAAAACGGGCAAACAATATTAAATGAAATAGATCTTACCCTAAGGGATTCCAATTCTAATTGTGTTCTATTGCTTAACAATTCTAAATCTTTTATTTTCTTCTCTGCTTGTGCCAAGGATGCCTCTAATTCTCTTTCTAACTGTCCAGAATCTTCTGCATAATCATCTAGCTCACGTTGAATCTCGTTTTTTCTAAAATAACAATATTTAATAGTACGAAAAATAAATATTATGTTAGTTTTACTCACTCGTCTAAATACTTTTCTGCTAAATTTCTCCAGTAATCAACTTCGTCATCTTTACTAGCAAAAGATGGGTGATCTTCTTGATTCATTTTGCAACAGTGAAGTCAGTGTCGGTAATTAAAATCTTAATTCAATAACATAACACTACAGCTGCAAAATGGTTCAAGCTGAAAATAAACAAATGTGACGGTTACACTGAAAAATTTGTAACATACGTCACAATAAAATAACGTTGGTTTTCTTTAAATAAAGTACATTCTAATCACTAGCATATTGTAGATACAATAAACAAAACTAACTTACATATGCTTTTTGCGCAGATATTTTCAGTTATTACACTTTGTCATCAATAAATCTTCTGTAAAATCACTGAAGACAGCCAAATAATATATTTACAAAATGGCGACTACTTGCAGTCATTTGTCAACAGAGAGCAGCTCTTGTTTTGATGACGTTAAAATATTTTTAATTCAGATTTTAATATTTGTTGTAAATTTAATAATATCCTGTAATAAATGATAATAACATTATTATTGGAAATCATGAGGAATATTTAATTGTTTGCGAAACAATGTTTGATGTTGACAGCATCACTTAGTTATTTCTTGAACGCACTTTGAATGCGTTCAATAGATTTTAAACAGACATTTTCTTGACATTTCAAAATTTAAAGTAAAATATTACGTTTTATAAACTTCCATTTTTTGGAATTTATACATTCTTATTTTATAGACATTAAAATAATTTTTTGTCCATATTTGTTCAAAATGAAATGATCCCGTTCCCGTCGATCAATCCAATGTTGACAACAGGAAAGTTGCTGTTATCATACATTTCTGAGAAAGAGAAAGAACTGTCAGATTTATAGAAATTGAATAATGTTATAGTTATTTCGTGTGCTGTTCTTTAGTAATTTATAAGTAGTTCATAAATTATAATTGTGTGTTTTGTAAATATGTGTTTATGAGTGAGAAATATTTTATAAAAAGTCAAGATGGAAACAGATTGCTCCTTTCTTGACTACAGTTTTATTAATTTTGCTAACACAGAATCACTTTTAACTACATCACAATATGCAAAGGTTAGTATATTTTATTTTTTAAAGGTTAACAATCTAAATAAATGTTTCTATAAATAGGTCATTTTTCATAACATCCAAGAGAAATATAATCTAAACAATGATCTTGTTTGTCAGTATTCTTTAACTGAGCAATTTGATGCTAATTCTGGAGATAGAGTAGTTTTATTTAGACTAGGATGGCAGCAAGTCACAGATTATGTGCTCTTTGAATGGGCCACAGTTCCACAAGAAAACTGCAGTCTAGAAGTGAAATTTCAAGGTGTGTAATATAGATAATCACAAGTATTGAGATACTTAAAATTTTTATAGCTTGTAGTTTGCCACGGGACACAAACGAATTTTATCAGCTGTGCTATATTTCTGGAGAAAACGCTGTATGTGGGGCGAGTATTCCGTTTCAGTTCATGAATGATGAGAATTTAGTCACTTCTACCGACTCTGAATGTTTTATTTCTATTCAAATGGACTCGCTAAAAGTAAGTACGAAATTTGTAAAGGTGAAAATCTATTAATAATTTATTTCGTTTTAAATGCCAAATTTGACAAGAGCATAAACTAGTGAATTTAGGTGCAGAAATAAATTCTCTATAACTTTTAAAAGTATTTTCTTGCCTAAAATAATATGGAAAGATGTACAAGAAAAATTGATTCTCGTACACATGTACAAAAAGTAAAACAAAAACAAAGTTCTAGGGGGATATCACTCAGTAAGGTTTCAAAACAAAAATAAATTGGTGACAAATTCAAATTTAAAATAGTACTCAGCAGCTTTGCATAAACATATTTTTTCTGAAACCTTAGCGAAAGTACTATTTTTGCGCCTAAAATGTGAAGCGAAAGTAGTATTTTCCTGATTAATTATGAAAACGTTTGAACCTTAGAAACGAGAGAAACTCCCTTCTAGATACATATAAAAAATCAGATTTAATTTTTAAATTTAAAATAAATTTTTATTATTATCAATGGTTTCAGAAAAAAATAATACATAACTCGTCAGTAAAATATCTGTACTTCTGAACTTGACTCGGAACAGTAAAATAATCTGCACAAAATGTCTCGTATTTAAATATGGCTCTTCGACAGTAATGTACCATTTTCCTGACTATTATGTAAATAACTATTTTTTAATACTGAAAAATGATTCAGTTTTGAAATTAGTGAGTAGTTTTAATTTTTTGAAATTAATTTGTTCCAAATCAATTTTATTTCTATGGCAATCGATTTCTGATTATGAAACAGTATAACAGTAACTCTTTGGCAACAAATAAATATTTACAATACATAGTTTCAAAGGGTCAGAAATTGCCAGTTTCATAAAGTATGGTTCACATTAATAATAATAATACTGAACAAAATATGTATTTTACTTATATTTCTAGACCGCGCCATCAACAAGCGGAGTAAGTAGTCAAAGTACATCAATAGAAGCTGATACAACAATTCAACCATTAACAATGTTATCAGTTCACGATCCAGATGTATCTCAGTTAAAAGAAGAAAACAAACTGTTGCAAAACGAAATACAAAAAACCAACGAGTCAGTCCAGCTCTGTGATAATCAAATCTCCGACTTGAAACACGAGATAGAAAGTTTGAAACAAATGCTACGGGTAACACAGAACGATGTCTCTGATTTAAAGTTGAGAATGGATTTGGCGAATGAGGAATACAAAAAACTGCACGCTGAAAAAGCAAGAGTGGAGAAAAAGTATGAAAAGTTAGTGAAGAAATGTCAGAATAAGAGGAATAAGTCTGCGGATTCTAGTTCTGGGAGTGACATGTGCGATTTTTTGGGGGAGTTGGAGCCTCTACCGCCTTTTCCACTTCTCATGTAGCTTAGCAGATATTAACTTTTGTTTCAGTAAAGTTAATAATAATCCCTCTTAGTCGCTAGCATGAACACTTAATTTCAGTTTTTCGCTGCCAAACGTTTCACACTTATTTTACACAAAAAATATTTCTTGTAAATTGGTCTAGAAATGTTTGGCAAGTTAGTCATTTTCTCATTTTAAACCGGTGTTCATGTAAGTGCTGATTCTTTTTTGATTTGGCCCATTTTATTACTCAAGGCCAACAGTTAATTGAAGAATATTTGCATTTTGTATAAAAAGTCACATTTTTGTAACCATGTTTAAATTTGTGTTATACATAATTAATTTAAAACTTCCTATTATTTAATTATTGATGAAAACTTTATTTTCAATTCGTAATTTAAATTATAATATCAAAAGACCACTTTTTTAACTCGTATTACAAGTGATTTAATATATTTTGCTGATACATGAAAATTTTTAAAGTAATAAATCATTTAATAAAGTACATATGAATGATAATAATTTCATAATTAGGTTTATTTAATAATGATTTACGAATAGAAATTTTATATCTGTTACGTTTTTGAACTCACAATTTCAACTATAATTTTAAACAATTAAACATATATATGTAAACAAATACAGCATTTATGAACGTCGAAACGATTAATTTGTTGTCGAATGTTTCTAAATTATTTTAAAACCAATCTTAACACTTTCCGATAAAGTGGCCAATATACATGTGCTAAATAAATGAACAAATATCGCATAATAACGATATAACGTATAAAAATATATTTTTCATTTCGTGTTTTCGAACAAGAAATGAACGACGATCTGTAGACCAAAATGGTGCAAGCAATCGATCTAACATTTGAATATTCTATAAATTTTACTGTCTGCATTTGTCTGTAAAATAATTTGAGAACGTTCGGCAGCATAAAAAATGTACACCTTATTTGATTTTCATTATATTGAAAACAAGCAAGTCTTATCTGAATGTACGTTGAGCTGTTAAATTATTATTATTAGAAAGAATTTCTTAAAACCAAACTCCAAATATAACTTTTTGTTTGATATTTTTAGTATACGTAATATTTTTAAGTTTAAGTTATTTTATGCAGGCAATCAAAATGCAACATTAATCTGTGATCTCTGTAATTTTATTCCTTGTAATATGATGCACCATGTTAGAGATTAAACTGTAACAATTTGTATAACTCTAGTATTATAATCAGTATGTGTGTACGAAAGAATTGCGTTTTTAATTTATTAATAAAGTTTTTGAAGCACTACTTGGGTGTTTTAAATAATATGCGTTTAGTTAATTAAATATATTGAGTAATCAAATAATTATATTACAATGATTTTTATTTTGTTTTTATTCTATGCCACATTCTAATCAATTTAAACTAAAATATTGTATCGTCTAAAAAAAAATTGGATTAGAGCAATAAGAGAATTTTAGAACGCAAAAATTGTATCCCTTTATTCTTTTACATATTTCTCATTTGAGTGATTTTTTTAGTAGCTTGCTGTCAAGAACTTGTTAAATTATATTTCAAACATAATATGGCATTCGACGCACATTCTTTCCAAAAATCGGGACTTTCTTAAAATTATGCGGGGCACGGGACAAATAATTAAAAATCGGGGCTGTCTGGTCACCTTATACCCTTGAAGTATCGGGATGTCTTGTAAAAGTGGCAGTCTTTTTTTTTGTAACTGCAGACAAGGATTTCAATTCCGGTACACCGGAAGAGGGTCTTTAACATGTTCCTTACTACCATCCAATCCGCAGCCCAACTTCGGTATTGCCAGCGTCATGATGTTGTCGTGTACCACAATACGTGATAGGTCGGCTTCTGATATAAGCGCGACTTGGTATAGCTTGTACAAAAATCCGTGGCGATTGACTTGACTTGCTAATGGGATAAGCCAGCCCTAGCCAGTGGGGTGCAAGTTTGTCTGATGTTCAGGAGTAGATTATTATAATTTTTGGCTTAGATGCTTCAATCTCCGAAATTTTTAATACGATTATCTTTTCAATTGTTTCCCCGAAAACTGTTAAGTAAGATAATTTTATACAAATATACCTTCAGAAAACGACATTTAAAATTCATTTTATTAAAATTTTTCATATTTTGATATTACTTGTGTCTGTTTGTGTAAAACTCATTTGAAAATATTATCCAGTACAACCCTGTAAAGTAGTCCCTCATAAATTTCTTTAATCCTCTTATGGAATACCTGCTGAGAAACACTAATGGAATCAATCGCCACGGATTTTTGTACAAGCTATAACCAGGTAGTAAAGGTGACGCTTATGATCCGTGTTTGTTATCCTTAAAGTGTAGCGTTTTCCCGACAGATGGACGTTGGTTGGCCAGTCTTCAAATCATCCATATTTCTTCTTAAAAACATAAGTAATTCCTCGGGACATCTTCATGTCACTCGCTACTAGGGCTGTTCAATATCTTGTTTAGGGCTGTTCAATATCTTGTTTTGAATATCGGTGTATTATAGTTATATCGATGCACCAATATATTAGTCTGACAATGTTTAAATTTAAAAATACAACACGGATCAAAAAAATTGCGCAATAATCCGAACCACCAAACGCATACCATAATTTATTCATTTATAACGTTGTAGTTGTACTATTTTTATTACTATATGATTCATTTTTAACTTTACATTGATATTATTTATGCATTTTGAATTATTTCTATGACAACTATGTTTTGGAATATACAGAACCAGAGTGTTAATCAAAAAGCGGGTCATAGGCATTGCATTTAACATACGAAATCAGATTTTACTCGCCGTTGCTTTAAAAAAATTACTTAAAAAAAGAGAATTAAATATAAATTTACAATATGGTTTGAAATAATTTGTCAAGCTCTGTCGGCATAATTACCGAAATAATTTTATTTTTAATTTATATTCAGTTCGGTACACAAAACAACGGACAACGGAGGTACATCTTTTGTATAGTCTGGACTATATAAATAGTAAACCATCCAAAGTAGATAGATTTTGATTGTATTCATGGATTAACAATGGTTCAGGATGTCGACAATTCTACTGTGAAGAGAAGTAACGAGTGTTTCAAAAATGAAAGCGAAAAATTTGAACATCTGGGGTGTTTGTATACTTTTTTATGGCGACAAGTCTAGGTACCAATTCAGTCCCTTGTGGGATACTTAGCACGGCCGTCAGTTTAGCAATAAATTATTGCATATTTATTAGCAGCGATTTTCGCTACAGATACATCGACACACTGATATATTAATATATCGATGCATTAATAAATTGATACATTCGAATACATTGATTTATCGATATTTTTGTGCTGAATATCATTATTCGATATATAGATGTATCGAGTATCAATATATCGATATAAACGCACAGCCCTACTCGCTACATAGAGCTGGGAAAGATACTTTTAATAAATATATCTAGATACTTTTCTAAGATACATAAATTTGTTAAAGATACTTAAGTATCTAGATACTTTTTATTCTAAGTATCTTAAGATACAAATATTTCTAAAAGTATCTAATATAAATACTTAAGATACTTTTAAATATTTTAGATACTTTGAGATATTTTAGATACTTTTAAATATATTAAATACTTTAAAATATCTTAGTTAGGTACTTTTAAGAAATATTTGAGTAAATTTTAACTAACTGTAAGCTTAAACATTAAAAAATATATCAGATATTTCAAAATATTTCACTGGCACATACCTAAAATATTTGCAAATAAGTTACTTTTTTTTTAATAAAAGATACTTTTTAACATAAAAGATACTTTTTAAGATAAAAATACTCTGCTTAAGATAAAAGATACTTTATAAGATGAAAGATACTTTTTTAAGATATAAGATATTTTTTAAGATAAAAGATACAGATACTATTAAAAAGTATTTAAATAAAAGATATATTTTACATAAAATAGAATGTATCTAAGATAAAGTATCTTAGATACTTTCAGTATCTTGGATACTGTCGAATATCTTTTTATGTAAGATACTCCCAGCTCTGTCGCTACACAATGAGGTCCGAAGATACCACGAACAGGTCTTGTTGTTTTTCCCTCGACATGTCATACCGAACTTTATGACCGGTAGAGTAGTTGTCCATGAATTCTTCAAAGGTCTATTCCTTTTCCTCAACCCGTCGAACCGTTGCGCAATGACAGTCTTCATGGTTGCCGCCGGCAAATGGGGCTAGCCGATTAAAATGAACTACTCTCTTTCCGTATCCGGTAGACAACGTCATAAATTCTCTTCATAATCTCGTGAGGGCCTTCGCAGTTCCTCTGCAAGTTTGGTCATAAACCCCGGCACTTCTGCCCTGATGTCATAGTGGTCCTTTATCCTGTCGCTGACATCTTGAATCTTCTTCGCAGATCAGTGATGTAGTCTTCCCCTGCTAGGTCTTCTCCAGGTTTACTGCCACGTAGCGTAACAAGCGCAACTTCCGTCCAAATAAAATATTCTCTGGAGTCTGCCTAGTTGTCTCATTTACAGCTGAACGGTATGCCATCAGGAACAAATGAAGGTATCGGTCCCAATCTCGTTGATGGTCAGAGGCAACCTTCGATAGATATCGGTTGATTGTTCTGCTCATCCGTTCAACCATGCCGCCAGACTGCGAATGTAATGCAGAGATCCTAGTTTTGTTAATATCCAAAACATTGCAGATGTTTTGGAGGACGAGAGACTCAAAATATCTTCCCTGGTCGGAGTGAAGTTCGCGTAGTACTCCAAATCGGCAGATGTATTCTTTCACGAGGGCTTCAGCGACAGTTACGGCTTCGTGGTTGGGTAGAGCGTAATTTTAATCCATTTGCTTAAGTAGTCCATGGCAACTATTATGTATTTGTTACCGTCGTTGGTCTCTGGAAATGGTCCAGCCACATCAATCGCAATTTGTTCGAAAGGATTTCCCACGTTGTACTGACGCAATGGAGCTCTTCTTTTTCTATGTGGCCCATTATTTCCGCGGTAGACCACACATTTCTTGTACCACTCTTTGGCATCTTACTATTTATCTAATAAAATCGCTGGCTTAATCTCTCCAATTTTTATTCACTCCATAGTATCCTCCGCCAGTTCCATCATGGATCACTTTCAATACTTAAGGTACTCTGTTTCGGGGAATTATCAACAGCATTTGCGTCTCAGTACTTTCTGTATTCTCGGCGGCACGCTTCAGGTGGCCATTTTCAACCAACATGGAGTCCCATTGTGCCCAGTACGACTTCACATTCTGTGAATGCAGTGCAACTTCTTGCCAAACCGGTCTGCTGTCTCCCTTGAACCATTCCAGTATGATTTTCAAATCAGGGTCGATCTCCTGATCCTTGCTCCGAAATCTTTTCACTTTGTATTTAACTAAGTTCATAAATTAAATTAAATCTGTATTCGAAGGTATTGGTCATTATATTTGTTCATTTTTAGTAGAAACGTACAAGAAACCTATAACAGTAAAACAACGTAGCAATGCATTTTTTGCATTGTTCACCCTAAACCAGCCATGCAGGAATAAACAACACTCATCACTTGTTCATCTCCTGCAATTTTCTTATTAATTTGATGGGGATCACCTCGTAAATTAGTCGTTAACATACAGAAAGCCACTACGCCCACAGCCACTGTCACTTTCATTTAATTTTTTCCCGCATTTAATCAATTGTCCAGTATATAAAATGCATTCAGCTTCAGTTAGGGATTGTTCATAGTTTTGTTTAAATTTGTTTAAAAAAAATCTTATATCTTATTGTTTGGTAATATAGTTAAGTATTGATTATGTGGATTAGAAAATAACAATAATTTCTGTTTGAATTACGTATTTATTAATGTTCTTAATTACTTTAGATTTATATATTGCGTGTAACTTAATATTTAGTTTGTTTTGTTTTGTGCTTCATGGCAGTAGCAAATAAAACATTAGTTTCAAAGATTGTGTTTGTGTTTTCTTTAATAGTGCTCCCTGTTCCTTACATCAGAAGTGGGATTCAACACATGTGACTGGATAAGTTTTATATTTGTGTGTGATTAGTGCTAATGAGTGAGTGAAATAGGTGCAGTTTTTTTTTTAATAATGGACAAGAATTACATTTTAAAATATGCTAAACAAGAAGTAACAAAAACATAGGTTATGATAAAAAGAAAAATTTTGAAAGTTTCTAAAGGCAAAGAAATATTCAGGGTTAATTTACATTTTGGGAATATTTCATTTTGGAAATTTGCCGATTGGCCAACACTGAAAACTAATATTTTTAACTTTGTATCCGGGCAGCAAAAACTGGCATAGCTTTCCGAAAATAGCAAGTTGTCTATTTTTCTTATTGTTGGGAACACTGATTTTTTCATTTGAAAAAAGTCAATGTTGCCAACATATTTCGGGCTAATAATTCATCTTATAAAAAAATTGCTCTTTCAATCCTTGCTGCCCTAGTACGAAATTTAATTTTCCCTAGTTTCTTCTGCCAAGTCCAGTCACATTTTCAAAGTCGCGGTAAAATCTAAAAGATATCGCGGTACCGCGGTACACTTTTTCTTCTTATTTCTAATTTGTTTTTAATTCCAATCTCGTTGAAATCCCAAACATTTAAAGGTACTACAAGAAATAAAATACAGTATAAGGTAGATTTTAAGTTTTTATTATAAATACATAACATTGACGTGATACATTGCCTATCACAGCACACTATTCCAATCGTAGTCGATGGGTAAATAGACCAGTACTCGTCAAACTGTTTGAAGAGACCCGCGTGTAAGTTTCTGCCTAGTCTATTTATCCTCGAAGTCTTCTTCTGACACAATAGCAACATGTAAAATATAACTGTTGTGAGTTCATCTTATATTATAGTATTTACTTTTATATAAACAAAATAGAACGTGCTTATTACACTACTATGTAAGATTAATTACAAGTTACACTTAAATAAAAACGATTTCAATAATTCGTTACGATAGATTTGCACAAAGAATGGTTACTTATTTGACTTGGTACATTTACGTGACAATTCATTAGTTTAATTTTTATAAAAAATCGTTCAGTCTTTATTTACAGACACACATACTGACATACAATTGAACAAGCAGTGCCATGAAGCTTGAGATACTAATTCGAAAGCGTTGTTAATAAAATCATTTACTTCGTCTTACTTTTAGGACATTTCTTAAAATATCTGGAACGACCGGCAACTGCAGAGTCGCCTCTCTTTATAAAAATATACTAGAGCCGGCCCTGGTTTTTACAATTATCTGTTAAGAGTTAACTTTACTGTTACTGGACACGAGAAAAGATTCACTTATTTCTAATTCTAGTTTTTAACAATCAACAATGATTAATTCGTATCGACAATGCTGTTTCTATGTTCTTACACCTTAAGATTTATTCACAAATCGAAATTAATTTTACGTTCTTGTTCTACAATATTGTTTTTAACTCCAAATTTTGTTTTAGATAATGATATTTATGAACAATTTTGAAAGTAAAATGTTTGTAAATTTCTGAATAGTAAATCAATACCTACTACTAATTTCAATTTGCGAATGAATTTTTATTGATATTGCAAAAAATTAGAAGCAGAATGTTCTTCTTGTGAATCTGTTAAAGTAGAGGTTAAAATTTAGTGGTGCAACTAACTACATAATTATGAGACATGACTTAAATTCTAAGATTTGGTAAACAAATAGTTTCTTATTCTGTGCACATATGTTATCAATAATATTATAATTGAATTATTTTATTTACAATCATATATTTTATAAATATATTAAGATATTCCAAATATTTTTTGGCATTTTTCCTTTATAAAAAATACCTATTGCCTTATACATTCTTACAATTAGATTTATTAACAGATACTTGCCAAATTCAATGTTTGTTTTTCACACAAACCATAATGAGTTGTTACTTCTACTTTGTCCAATCACTTTTGAAACAAATAACTTTTTAAGCAGGTTTTAAGTAGATACGCAAATTTACTTGCCTGAATTAAAAACTTTCTACTAAACAGTTGCCATTCAACTATTTCACAATCAAGTAAATTTATTTATCATTTTTAAACCGTACATTTTTATTTATAAATTTCACAAGAATAACTGGTCGAATGACTACCAAATAAGGGTGGCTAATTTATTTCACTGCTGTCGAACATTCTTAGGTGAACCAAATGCAATGAAGAAAGGTGCACTTACATTTTCACTATAATTTTTTGTAAAGAAATATCACTGTTATACTGAACGAATCTTACTGTGCAATATACATATTTTTATAGCCAAAAAATTATAGTTTCATAGTAATAAATTAATTTTGATATAACTCTAACTTGTTTGGAGTCAATAATTTTCCAAGTTGCACAATTTTAGGGATGATTTCCTCAAAATTTTGTTATTTAGAAATGCAGGACTATATATTCAACATATGAAATTGTACAAAAATTTATTATGTGAAAAAGTTCTGAAAATATAACCACGGAAAGAATATCTTTACATTAAATATACATATTTTTGAATACAAACAAGTGACCCAATCATGGGTTTTCAAATTTTGAATGTTTGAAAAACATCATAAAAATTATTTACTTTGAACGATTTAACACATTTTCTTTCACTTTTTTCTACGAGCTTTTTATTGTATGTCACACCTTATGGTTAGGTGAAAATATTTCAAATAGGTAGCATTTTGTGAACATTGAATAGTAAAAAAAAATCAAGATATATTTAGTCACCCTTACTTGTAGTTTAAAGTAGCAGTTACAGATATTAAATAAAATGATTAAACAATTAGTTCGGTTAATATTGAAAATTATAACAAGTAGTGTGAACACCTATAAAAGAAAAATCTACGGACTAAATTGTTTTTGGAGTTAAACATTGCTAAATTATTTTAGAGTTTTTAGTCTAAAATACTTTAGAAATGTTTGACAGTGGATACAGAATAACTCATCCTTTATCATGGATTGTGCAGATGTTTTCATAACATCATTTAAAAATGAAGACAAAACTTTTACCCAAATAATGATTCAATTATTTACATGCAGATTCATAAATAGGATTAAATTTTGGGTTAACTTATTTCATTTTTCTTCCACATTTGAAATAAGAATATACAGTAAAGTTGTGGTTAAACAGCAGAATTTAGAGTTGACTAAAGGCGCTTATAATCTTAGAACTATTTTTGACGGGTCAAACATTTCTAAATTACTTTTAACATTCTGTTGAAAACCTTATTTAGGAACGCTTGACAGCTAAATAATAGTTATCAACTCCTAGTGAAACAGCCTTCGTCAAGTAAAAACATCTATACTTATATATAAATACAAGTATTTTTCTGTTATACCACCAAATATTTTTGTGCAACGGGAAAAAAGTATTATGAATCCGCCTGTAAAATATTTTTGTCTTTTCCCAATATTTAATAAAGTGAACGTCCACCTTAACATTAAGAACCCAACATTAAAACGAAGAACGTTATATGTACACACACTTCAGTCTCTTGGAATTTGAACCCGGTGCAGTGGTCACTGTCCTGGGGCTCACTACCGCATCACATTCACTCATTCACATCGAATTAAAAGAGAAGTGGGTGAGGCTGGCGGTGGCGGACTTAGGCTGCCGCGACGGCAGACATCAGGGCCCCCAGCACGAGGGCGAAGGCGTTGATGCTCGCGCGGCGAATGGGGCACTGGGCGGAGTTGTAGGCAGCCATGCCGAGGTCCCGGTTGCCCAGGTCGCCGTATACTGCCGGCTGGGCGGATGGCTCCACTATGTGCTCGGGTTCTGCAAAAATAAAGAGAATTATTTATATATGCTTCTTAATGTTGAGTGAGGAGGGTACAAAGACTGTGGTTTGTCACCCCCCCCCCCCCCCATTCATTGGTACATCTAGTAGGATATTTATCTATAATCTTCATCGAAGAGACCAATTGTTTGAGAACCATACGGCAAACGCAGAAAAAACCAATTCTTTGTTATAACTTTCATAAGTGAAAAAAGCAATATTTTATATAAGAAACAGGTCACGATATAATTTTTATGGCAAAATATGGTACGACAATATTTATACAAAGAATTGCTTTTTTAAATTAATTTTCTAAATTAGAATTTGTTAGGCATACGCAAAACTTCGAACAGTTCATGAAATCATTGAACTGTTCAAAATCACAAGAGTTCGAACAAGTTCCTTTCAAGCCTGGTTTGTGGGCATGCCTAGAATTTAGACAATTATTAATAAAATATATCTAAACCTTAAACATTTGAA
Source organism: Poecilus cupreus (assembly GCA_963942605.1). Lineage (NCBI taxonomy): Eukaryota > Metazoa > Arthropoda > Insecta > Coleoptera > Carabidae > Poecilus > Poecilus cupreus. The sequence goes on from OZ012718.1 coordinate 25,409,597, forward strand.
TTTCTATCTATTAAATTTAATACCAACCTATATTTCCTCTTTAACGAACTTCTCAATATCTTAAGTCATCATCATAATTGATCTTAATTTTTACAATTCTACATATTTGTGAAATAATTAATTGAAAATATTGAAACCATGAATTTAAAAATGTATTGCAAATAAAAAAATGATTGTTGAGATATTTATTTGCTGACAGTAGCGATAATCTGCTCAAAAATACGATTATACTGATATAACTGTCGACATTTTTCAATATCGCAACTTGTAAAATAGTAATTAGGCACTTTTTGACCTCGAAAACAGAAAAACTGCACTACCGAAAAATAACGACTGTTAGTTCAAAATAATCGCATTTTTGCGCAGATTCTAGCTATGGTCAGTAAATAAACATGTCAACCGTCAATATCGCGTTAACGTAACAACTATAGAGGACAGTTAATCTTTGAAAATATAATTTCGAAAAAAAAAATACATCCTATACTGTGATCTGCTGAAGCATCGTTTCACGTTCAAAAATTGGTATATTACCCAATAATATATTTTCTTACTTCAAAAGTTTCAATTTAATATTATTACAAAAACAATTGAGAATCTCTAAAATATATTTTGATATTTTTTTAGTTCAACACGCCTCTGTGAGATCTTTAATTCGACAGTAAATAGATTCAATTAACTATTATATAAAACAAAAGACGATGGTTAAAATTACATTTTAATTTTTTCTTTCAGAGATTTAATTTGATATCCAACTCGACGGGGTAAAATCAACACTTAGGTATCGCAGCTGATTCCATATTAAAAATAAATTTATTATTTTGCGTCTCAAGTAAACTTCCAACTTCTGAGTTTGTTTTACTCGTATGATCAAAGTCATCTCAGTTCTTCGTATTGACATAAAATTTATAATTATGAAATTTCATTACTATATTTTTTCTCGGTCCAGAGTTATTGAACATACGGACCATCCATCCATCCACACAGACTTCATTGAGAAAATAGTCAAATCATATTCAGAGGACCTCAAAACATATCACCATTGCACCATTGTTTTTCATGATTTTTGTACTTCTGTATACTATGCATAAGAACGAAATATAAACTCTAATGTACAGAGTATTTTAGACAACGGAAAAATTAGTAATTGTTACTAATTAGAATTAAAATGAACAATACCGCATAAAATTTTCAATTCGAACATCACAAATATAATGGGTGGCCCCGCCCTACTAAAATATTTGAAAACTGCAATGCAGGATACCTCGTCTAATATTCAATAAATGGCGTGACAATACAATAATATTAAATTTATTTAAAATTACAATCATATAATATATGAAAATATTTACATTGTTTTTAGCGTTCAAAAAATAAAAAAAACTATATATTAATATTCTATAATAAAGCTATTATTATATTTCCAGTTAATTATAATTTCTATTTGCTAACAAAGGGATTCAAAACGTTTAATTATAACCTCTCGTCAAAGTATTTAAATTGGTTTAATCTCAATAAATTAACCAGTTTAAATTTAAATTGATGATTTTAATAAAAACATGCTTTGATTTGAAGTATTAAATATTTTAAAGCTATTTATTATTTTATTATAATAATTTGTATCATGAAAACAAATTAATATAAAATTATTTTCAGCGTATTGTAACAACAAAATATAGTAAACTTTTATTCTAAAATATTAGTATATTGTGTTATTAGGAATAAATGTGATACTTTTTGCGCAATGGTATGCTACTAAGTATTTTTAAATGTTATAGCCCTAAAATGGTTAGTACAGAAACTATTCACGTGCTGATGATTAAATAATCACACAGAAAATATGCCATAAAATTGTGTGTGAATGTTTAAACAATCAGATTATTTTCTACCAGATCTTTAATAATTATTATTTCCTATTTTCACTTAGTTTAACAACCCATACAGGAGTGTATAAGTGGCTGCCGGGCTAACGGTGAGCAGTCTTGCATGAACAGTCACTCAGCCTTGTATAAAGCGTGAGTGTGTGATAAACACTAAGTTTGTAATAAACCGTGAGTCTGTGATAATCCGTGTGGCTGTGATAAACCGTGAGTCTCTTGTAAACCGTCTGCGTGTCTGTTAGACATGTGAAGACGCAGTAGAAATAAATAATCCGTAGAAATAAATAATTGCGTGTAAATAAATGTAATTATTCGTGTTTTTAAATGCTAAATAAGTAGGTGGAAATAAATAAATCATGTTACTGAGTCATTGTTAGTTATAATTAAACTTGTGTGTTTTCCTTTAACTTCACCGAACCGAATAAAGAGTTAAAACTTTACAGTATTTATTTCTTATTTGGTAAATAGCTCCGTGGTAACGCATCGGACTGTGGATCGTGAGATCCTCAGTTTGAATCCCACAGCCGACAGTTGTCAATTTAAATTTACCCCTGTGGTTCCTCCTCCACTAACTACTATGGGGGCTATGACTTGACGGCTGGTAACCGCATTTCATACGCAAAAATATATCACCTACCGAGATCTGCGTAAGCAAAGTGCCAATGGGCAAATATTTATTTCTTCTTTTTTCATAACAGAAACAAAAATTGTACATAACATGAATTGAAAGTGTTTTTACTGGGATTACAAGCTTCCAAAGCTCACCCTGGAACAAGCTTACCACCTAGTAAATTATCACTTTCAGATTTAGGGTACGTAAATTACTACATACAGGTATCCCCAGTGGTATATATTTTTAAAATTTTAAAATAATTCTGAACCTACCTAGAGACTTGGTAGAAAAATGGAATACCGGCGACAGTTTATTCCACCCATGCATATTCTTCGCTTGTACCCTAGCCTCGTACTGAGTGTTCGGGTGCAGGTTCCTAATCATGTACCACATCTTCTGTCTTGTAACCCCAGGATACGGAGCTTGTCCCGGGAACAAGCTGTTGACCGCAGGTCCAGGCAACACCACGCTGTTCCACTCATTGCGGTACGACATCAGGCTACCCAGGGTGTTGTTGACGAGGTTGGAGAGCTCCTCATGCTGGCGGTGGGCGCGATGCTGGGTCGGCTGCGGCCGGAAGTACAACCGGAATTCGGATACGGCCGCGTGGCTGCTCACCGCCCAGGAGATGTTGTAGGAGTCCTTGCCAGGGCTGGAGGAGGGAGAGTCGAAGACGCCGATGCCTGCAGTGCCGGTGAGGGTCAGGTGGCCTCGGGCTTTGCCGTGGGTGTTACTGGCAACGCAGCTGGAAGAAAATATTAAATTAAACACTATAATAGTATACAGCCAGCTACCTTATATAATTTATATGTTATTAAAGATACAAACATTCTATAAGAAAATCTTATAGAGGACCATAGACCAAAGGGGGCATGGATGAAAATATTTTTATTAAACCAATGCATTCGATAAATTATTTTTTCAACATTGCAATCATTTTATTACATAACGGAAATGTTGAGAATAGTTTAATTGGAATTTACAATTTAAATAAATGGTACTCGAACATCGAAAGTAATTAAGTAAAAAATTTGGCAAAATTCGTATTGGGAATTTTCATTCAGTCAAAAATCGCACATAAAAATACTTTAAAAAAAATCTAAAATCGCAAATATGTATGAAAAAACGAGTTTGAACACATATGTAACAAGTCTTAAGTCAGCATATTATAGTTCACGCAATGATTAAGTACGTAGGTCAGCTATTGTTTATTTGTGACACACATATTATATTGCTGACTTAGGACTTGTACAATATATATATATATATATATATATATATATATATATATATATATATATATATATATATATATATATATATAAGTTTAATATGTATAGAAGTAAGTTAGTAAGTACATTAGAGTATAATAAGCGGTGGAGTACGTTCATCATTGATTATGGTTTAATAAAGATCATGTAAGTTAGTCAACGGATAGAAGTTTATTGTTGCTGACTCCCAGTCTCGACAGGACCCCTTTTTATAATGTACCCTCGTTTAAGGGGGTTACACATACATGAAAGGCATCGATGCGTATGCGAGTACAATAAGACACTTTTCTCACATAAGTTCTTATTTGAGACTCAAGTAAGCTTGCGAGCGAGGATTTCATTTACGCGAATGCGTGGATGACGTCTTCCCGCAAGAGGATTGCACAATGGTTTGTAGCGGACAAAATTATTTTAACGGAATTAAAATTTTATCGAAAAACTTGTAAATTTACAAATTTTACTGCAGCAAAGTCATACTCATAACAATTATCGGTTGCTAAGAAAGTTAATGATAAGGTAATTTAAAAAAACAAAACAATTAGTACCCTTTGGTTTTTATTAAACGTGATTTTTGCGGGTGTAACATTTTATTTCCTTTTTGCTGTAGAATACCCAGAGAAAGTCAGTATTTTTATCGCACAAATGTGCAAATTGAAAGTTTCGCGTTCGTCAAGGTTGTTACAGTTGTGAGTAAAAAAAAAAAAGAAATAGAAGTACAAAATAATTGCAATGTACTAAAAAAAAATACAGTATAAAAAAGTAGGGGACAGTTGCCAAATGCGTACTGATCACCTAAATCGTACCAGCTCTTTTATTTAAAAATTAATGCATTTGGATGCATCCTGGTGGAAAAGATATGAACTTTTATTTATGTCGATAAAGTAGGGTTAAAAATCATTCGCTTGAAGTGTTGTTTGGTGAATGACAGAAGCATAGAGTTGACAAATTCCCGGGAATTTATTTTTTGGGAAATATTCCCAAGAAAAATATGGAAATTTTTCGGAAACTTTCCTTCGTGTTTTCAAAGTTATGTCAATGACAAAAATAATGGTTGTATTTAAAATAACATCATTGGAAACAATAACTATCAGTAATAATATAACAAGAGAGTGAGAATAAATTGAAAATAATTTGACAGATCTTTCGAAAACTTGTTGCCAGGCAATAGCCACGAAAGCCCGTAGGGCTTGAGTGGCTATTGCCAAATGGCGACAAGTTTGAGAAAGATACTGGAGAATTATTTTCTAATTTATCGAACTCTCGAGTTATATTTAATCAGATTATTTTTTTATTTCATCATCAGGCACGCCACTAAATCTATCTTTTTTGCTCATTTTTACTTGTGTTGATGATAACTGACATTTGACACCTGTCAACAAAAACAAAAAAGCTACAGAGAAAATTGCCGGGAATAATCACAAGAGCATTATTCTCAGTATAATAATGACAGGATTGGTTAAAACGCAGACACGTGACATACAATAAAGCATTTCATTGGTTTTAAGAAACGTCAAAAAATAATCATAATTATAATACACATAGTACGCTATTACTAGAAATATCTTTAATTTCTTTTTAAGTTTTTGCTTTTCTGCTGATGGACAAGAATCACATTTTAAAATATGCTAAACAAGAAGTAACAAGAAACATTGGTTATATTAAAAAGAAAAATTTTGAAAGTTTCTAAAGGCAAGGAAATATTCCCGGTAATTTTCCATTTTGGGAATATTTCGTTTTGGAAATTTTGCGATTGGCCAACACTACAGAAGCATAAAGAAATCAGGTTAGTCTGATATTAATTTTAAACGATTTTAATTGGCTGAATCTACAGTTTCTGAGGTAGTCTTATATATTTTTGAAAACTAGCTATGATATATTATTTATTTCTATTTAGTTTATAAAACATGCTGATCATGTTTTAAAGTTAGCTTCAATTATTTGGCGGGACACCTTTTCCCAAAATCGTTCCACACTTGTGTTTGTAAAGTAAATTGTTGCACATGATTCACCTTAACTTAATTATATTGACGACTACGAGTGTCCTTTCTCAAACTCCATAATTAAATCATCCATAATTAATTAATTCATCCTTAATCCAAATTCCAAATATATATTACGGCAGATTTGCCATGAAATTTTGCGCATACAGGATCCTATATCTCAAATATTTCAATAGCAATCAAAATGTAAGTGGTATATGGCACAACCACAAGGCATGCAGGGGCTTACAAATTATAGCAGATTTGATACATCGCGGATGCTGTTGTATTTTTTATCATTATTTCCAGTAATTAGTAAACCTGTACCCGTGTCATTCGTTTATAACTATGCAGGTTAATTTGAACAAACAATGACTGACCGACCAAAAGATTAAATTGTCCGAGTATACCAGGCATTACATGTATCCACTTTACACGGATTTTCGTAATCGGATTTATTGAAATATTTACTAAGCCGATACAGCGAATTAGAATTACGAAATAATAATGACGGTTAATAGTTTGCTGAATTAAACTGGTAATGATACCGTATGTACTCGTACTCGTACCTGTAATTGCCGAAATCTGCACCAGAAACGTTGCGGATAACGAGGGTGTATCGGTTGCCGCGGTTCTGTGCTGTGTGTTGTTCAGTTGTTCCAAGCTGGGCGGTGTCCTTGTACCATAATACCTGCGAACAAAACAACAATAATTCATGATTTATTGGTATTGTTTATGAATGAATGTTCAAACATTTTTATCCAACACCTCTCAATAAATGCTCACACCTAGGCAAACTATTCGATTGGCATTTTAATTTAGAAAATTTAAAGCATGTCACTATCAATTAATATTTCTTTAATAAATTTTGCATTTATTAAGTGATGTTGAATAAAACGTTATTCCTCACATAATATCTTTGATGATATTTGGAAAAAACAATAAAAATATGCATTCTTATAACTGTTCCATACCACCCCAGATTAAAGTGTAACTTGGAACAACGATATTTAATTTTTTAAAGGGTTAAAAAATTCATTAATTTTCCTTTATTAAAATGTCTTCTGGAAGGTAAAAGACTTAGTTTTAAAAAAATTCCAGTTTATTTACTATATTTTTGTAAAAGATATGAAGTCACCCCAATTGACGGTACATAAAAATTAATTAATTTTATAAAACTATTATTGGTTTGGAGTAAATAAATTCAAAGGTTCATAACTTTAAGAATGATTTTATCACAACTGAATTAATTTCAAAAGTAGCATAATGAGGTGACAAAAATTACAATAATACTGTTTTAAAAAAATGAGGAAAGCGATATTTTCCCACATTTCCATATTTATTGGAAAGTATATAATTTCTACTGGGTGCAAATATAATCACAAATAAAACATCTTCATTTATTAATAAGCGGAAGACGTACGTCATTAACTTGAAAAAACCTTATAAAACGAAGAATAACTATTAGAATTGAGTGTACTCTATCGAAACTATGGTAAGTGTCAGAAAAAGCAACAAAATATTTGCTTCCACAAAAAACATAATATGTTATTCACAATCAATTATCATAAAATACGCACTGATTTTGCCGGTTGGAAAGTGCCAATTTTCCGACCGGTTGGAAAGAGAAGTAGGAATAATTGCCATCGCAACTTTTTTATAGTCCGAAATTGACATACATATTACTAGCCGATAATGACTTTCTAATTTATATTTAGAAGAGGAGTTTATGCAAGAATATTATTTAGAATGCCTACTCATATGAGACGTATACTAGTTTATTGAACAATAAGACTCACATTTAAGGTATAGGTTGGCAAAGCTACGGCTTTTCAGAAATATAGAATGGGGTAAATAGCTCCGTGGTAACGTGTCGGACTGTGGATCGTGAGATCCTCAGTTCGAATCCTACAGCTGACAGTTGCCAATTTACATTTACCCCTGTGGTTCCCCCTCCACTAACATCTTTGGGGGCTATGATTTCACGGCCGGTAACCGCACTTTATATGCAAAAATATATCACTTACCGAGATCTGCGTAAGCAGAGTGCCACCCCCACAATGGGTAAAAGGCGTGATGATATATTTATTTATTTATTTTAATTTTTGAAAACCTAATTCAAATTTAAATAAAATGCACGTGTTATTTTGATCGAGGGTTTCAACCACCATGCTATGAAAACAGCAATTATTTACGTGGCTAATATTAGCTCAACATAAATTGCAAAACGCAGTATAGTAATTTGTTTCATCGACATTATTTAATTACGTATGAAATCATGCTACCGATATATCTATAATCTCATTCGTTGGCCGGTCGAAGTTGTCATACAAGCCGCTAATGTGCGTTTCTCGTGAATCGCTCGGTATAAAATCACTTAGCGGTGGTCAAGAATAAACGCAACTGTAGAGTAGATCTCCACGGATAACACTCGCGTAATTGAAAACTAATACGCGACTTTTGTTGTCGTGCGCGTGCGACTTACAGCACAGCCCTTCGTGTTACGTGTTTGTTAGGTTATGTTACACAATGCGGTCATGTCGTTGTGTCGTGTTATGTTGCTACTATCGCCATCTCGTAGCACGCGCACAAATAATGGCATGGAGTAGTTGAGGTTATGCTTAAATTTTTAGCGATATGGTTGACACTTGATTCTGTTTGATCTGGGAACTGTGGTGTAATTTCGTCGTGAGGTTTATTGCGTGTATGTTTCATGGGCCTGTGATAAATACAAACAGGAAACAGTGTTTGTTTATTTCAGGTGGGACAGATAAAGTTGACTGCGAAGATCTGACTATTACATATTGCAAATTTTGTATTTACAATGACGAAATATGTTATTTTACATACTGTTATATTACTTATTCTAAGTTTAACTGTAATAGAACTACCTCTAACTAAGGCAACTGTATATTGTAAACAAATGTAAACAACGAACGAACACATAAATAAAAGTAACACTGAAACGTCCGCAAGCAGGCCTATTTTGTTGTTTTCGTTTTATTCAAGTGTTTAATTAGTAATTGAAATTGTAATACATATCTATAAGATGCATCGCAATCGATGGCAAAGAACAACAGCAACCAATTTTTGTATAATTCAAAGTTCAAATATTAGTTTGAAAACCGAAGCTTTTCTCAACTTTTTGTCGAATTGTTATTTGCGCTGTGGTTGAATTTTTTTTTTTTTTAAATGTAACCAAATTACTTTTTGTGTAACGTACAGGTTGTAACAAAAAATAAGTACATTAAATTTAACAACTGATAGAATGAGTACAACAATATTTCTTAATTACTATTTCTTCAACACCTCATTCCTTTTTTTAATTTTTACTACTCCATAAATTAGTAAGTCGTTTAGGTATTTTCATAATAATTTGTTGCAGTAACAATAGCAATGAAATAATTGATTAAGGGCCGGTATTTTCACCTCAAATAAATTTGAGAATAAATTTATCAGTGGAATAAATAAAAAATATGCCATCAAAAGATGCCAGCTACAATAATAATCATTAATGAAGCTATGATTTTGATGCGATATTTTCTATTTATTCTACGGAAAAAAATTTCTCTAGTTTATCTGAGGTTGGAAATACCGGCCCTAAGACAATAATAAAACACAAGTGTTTTTTTTTTTGACTAAAGGAGACCAGCGAATGCATTAGAAATATGTATATACGGTTCATACATTCAAACAATGTATTCTGTATTATTTTATAATTATGAGCTGCACCGATTTAAAAACATACACATAGTAAAAATGAACAATTTATGCATATGAACCAAAGCAGAGAAATGCTGTAAAAAGTTGTATAAATCGCATTAAAAGTTTCCAATATAACTTCAGCTTAATATGCCGCTTTAAATTTAAACTCAAAATTAGTTTGAACATTCCATATTTGCTTGTAATCCCATCCTCTGTACGTAGTTGTGTTTTTCAGCAGATAAGCATCTGCATCCTGGATCTGTATTCCACACAGAGGATATTTTATGTTCGTAATGAAGTGCGACTAACTTCATTACGGTGTACTTACATGTGGAGCAGGTTCTGCGTGGACTATGCATACTAATTGAGCCTCTAATCCGATGCCCGTGTGAACTGTTGATCGCTCTGTTTCCACTTCTGGACCATCTGCAAACAAAACACACAACTTTAACATCATAGCATTGTGCAAAAAGAAAACGTGAACAAATTTAATTTTTATTGTTATCTATTTATTTGGAAATTTTTCTCAGTGGAGGTGAAAAATACATAGTGATCTAATATTAGTCAGAAAACGATTTATTGTTTTACTGTCAAAACTGTTTCGAAAGATTTAAGTATTAAAATATGTCGGCTATTTTTTAATAAATACTTGACTCAAACACTATACTTATGATTTAAAAATTATTAACATTAATATAGTTCATTTAAATATAAAACATATCTGATGTACTAGATCATAAATAGATGAATACAAATATGTAAAAAAAAAATGCTTACATAGTTCACTATGCAACTCGCTAATGTCTGAACGATGTATCTTGGCGGACAAAAAGAATGCAGTTTGGTTCACTATTCCTATGATGCGTCATGTTGAAAATATGCTTTTACTTAGATGCCGAACAACTTGTAAAGTGAAATAGTGAATGTACAACCTTTTATTTTTTAATACAAAGTATAATTCTACTGAGCCGACGTCTTTTATAGATTTACATTCTAGCACTTCCGTTTGCACATATTTTGTTTTTAATATTTATAACTTGATAATATTTTTTGGTCTGCATGTCGTACCTGACATTGCAGAATTCTTTTTTTGTACGTAATAAATAATTTTATTTCTATAATGATTGCCCAAACAACATAATGTTCGGACACTTGATTTTTGCTCAGTATATTTTTCTGACTTGTCACATAATATTCATATTTAAATCTAACGAAGATGAGCGAATAATAAATGTAAAACTATAGTGTTTAATCATATTTTTATATAATTTTATTATTTCGTCACTCAAAAAATAGGTTTAAAGATTTACGTTTTCGGCAATATTTTGATATTTTGCATGTCGTCACCTATACAAAATGGGTAAAGAATACCTAGAAAACAATGTCGTGAAGCAACTCAAGCATAATCCATACTATTTTATTACATTTTTACAATTCACACAACAATATTATTGCAATTAATTAAAAATATTCCTCATGGCCCCCTCCTTTGATCCGCCCTTTGTTGGAAGTAGGATTTACAGGGGTTTCTTAAGATTCAAATAATTGATGCACATTTTGTATTCAGAGACACGAAACTAACGTGGTTAATATTTAGTTTACTAAATGGGCCTTATTGGCTGCGTTTTTAAATTCAGAACAACTTTTGTATTTACACTTTTGCTGAAAAGTGAATAGATAAAAATTTACAACAATATAAAAAAAAATTGCATAATTCCATATTTAAATTCTACACACGGTATATCAAAACGGAATCAGTAGATTTTTAATCGATTTCAAAACATGTAAAAGGTTTTTTTTTTTATTTAGAGCTTTGTTTTTCGAATTGATTTGCCATTTTACCATAAATAGACTACAGCCAGAATGAAGGGACACTTTGGTAAGAACTACGCTTAAAACATGTGCAAATTTATTTTACAAAATTTATACAGCGATAACGCTAATTTTTCATTAAATGGCTTCGTCAACAAGAAAATTTCCGCCTTTGGGTTGAAATAAATCCAAGCCATAATTACAACGGCGTTACATACACAAAAAAGTTACTCTATGATGTGTTTTACGTGTTGTTGGAATCATTGGACCATATTTCATCAAAAAATGAAACTGACGAAAACATTACAGTTAATGAAGACCGCTATGATTACTGACTTTATTCCCCAATTGAATGACGTTAATGTGGAAGAGCGGTGGTTTCAACGAAACGGCGCAATATGTCACACAGCGTGCGTCTCAATCAATTTATTGGTGGACACATTCGACGAGTGCATAATAACGCGCAATGAACCTATGGATTGGCCTCCAAGATCTTGTGATTTAACACCTTTTTATCATCATTTTCTGCGGGGATATTTGAAGTCAATAGTCTACGGCGATAAACCAGAGGCGAAGGACGACATAGAATCCAACATTCGCCGCGTTATTGCCGATATACTGCTGCAGATTCCTCAAAATGTTATCGAAAATTAGACTTCCAGATTGTGCATAATTTGAGCTAGCCACGGCGACCGTCTTTCAGAAATTATATTTAAACACAAATGACATAAAATTTTCTTTCCAAAAAAGCTAATACCGTGGTCATTATCACAATTTTTATGTGTTTTATTTCATTTTAAAGTTCCTCATACTATGTATGGAAAAGAATGTAAAAATATACAAAAACGAAACTAAATATTAAAAACATGATAAAATTTTAAACAATGTAACAAGTCATGGATACATACTTTATCATGTAACAGAAGTAGCAAATTTAAAATTTATAAATATTCGAAAATAATGATTAAAAATTCAACATGCAGTTATTAAGCTAATCCTAGCGAGCTATAAATCGAAAACGTCAGAATGTGGGCTAATATTCCATTTAATAGGAAATTATGAATTTCTCTGCGGAGGATTAATTCTAAACAAAGATGGCCCTGTTCCGCGACCTAACCTCACGCTCACTTTCTCCGCGGAACCGAGTTATAAATCTGACCTCTTTAATTAACTGACTTGACTTGCCCTGACTACGGAGGATGATTTATTCTTTGTCTTTGGGCCTGCAGAAGACTTGCTAAAATATTTGCATAATATAAAAGTTTGAGAAGTGAATTGCAAAAATCGATTAAAAAGTAATTTTGGAGTTGTAACTTCACTTCTTCATTAACTTTGGAATTAATTTTCGTTCGTAATAAACCGTATTGTTTCGCATAAACCTAAATATCCTTGTTAAACCAACAACTAAGTGAAATCACCCTTGATCATACAAAATGCGGAGTTCTTCCGTTTATATAATATGTATTATCGAACTTAAAATAGGTCGGCAAAGTAAGACGCAGCCCTGAGAGCTGTTGTTTCGGAGTTCCTTAGTGTAGTTGTTTTCTTTTTGAATCAATTGAAACTCATAATTTCCTTCTTTATCGATAGTATTTGCTGTAACATCTGTCAAATTTTTTGCTTTTTTATGATTTATGATAGTGTTTATAAACGAAAACTGGATGTTTAATAGTATATTATGATACAAGTGTATAAATAAGCTTTTAAAGCACATACGACGAGTTTAAGAGCACGACGCGAAGCGGAGTGCATTTAACGTCGCTAGTGCTTTAAAAGCACTTATACACGTGTGTCATACGCTAGTTTTTATTATACCTGCATCATAATCTGGAAAAAACTGAAAAGCAACATTTTGATTTTGATTCATTTCATAATTTTGCGCGTGTGACGTTTGACGTATATCATTTACATGGAGACTGGTTAGCATTTGTTGTTTACTTTTACAGTTTTGACAGATGTTAATAGTAAATATTTTTGTTGTTGCTTAGCAACCTTTAAAGCACGGCGTGTTTTAATCTTGCGTTTACGAACGCTGTAGCGTGTTTTAAACACGGTTTATGATGCAGATATAATAAAAAATATATTACTTGTAAAATACATTGTATATTTGTCTAAACTAAAGCTCCTCTACCACACTGAGTATTTCAAATTATTTTGTGCTTGTTAAACTGGTAGAGCATCATCAGAAGTGTGGAGGAAAAGTTTACTCTAAACAAATCAACTTTGTTGAGTCAAATTGATCTGAGAGGAGTTGAGATTTCGTCCAAAAAGAATACGCTTAATCTGCGATTTTACTCCACTCATCAGTGTTGCCAACTTACTATTAACTATATGTTAACTTGTTAACTCTGGAACGTCACACTAAGAAACGATTTTCACCTAATTTTTCCACATGTGCAGCATTCGCACAACGTCGATGCTATCTCGTTGTTAATTCAGTTTCTATAATCCTAAACAAATATTTAATATGTAAAACCCCAATGTGTTAGTTCTCATAGTCCAAAATAAAAAAGTTTATCAAAACACAAGGTATTATGAAGTATTTAATATCGTTGGTTTCTGGTGTTTCCATATTTTTATGAAGTTGACCATAACGCAGTATTGTATCTATGATGTTATGAATCCGCAACTATGAAATAATGAGCCATAAATGCATAGTTAAGAATGTTTAGATATTTCTGGTATAAGATTCGAAGTTATTTTTTTCGCTTCCAACAAAATATCATCAGGAATGTATCCATTATTTTCCATATTTTCCATTACAAGATTATTTGGCACTTAGTTATATTTGTTTATAAAAAACATTTTTTTTCACGACATGGTAAGAAATCCCACCGTTCTTCTCCCGAAATAGTGAGGAAAATGTGTTGTTCCTCTCTAGAGAGGAAAATATAAAAATCTACTGATGGTATGTAAAACTAACCTCGTTTAAATTTTACAAATCTTACATGATGTAACAAAAATAACTTTTATATTTTAGTCTTGATAATGGAAATATAACTTTCCGAAACGTCGGCAATGATCATTGGAGTTTGATTACCCGTCCTAAATCCGACTACTACCTACTTCATTTCTTATAAATATACACTTCAATAATATTATTTTTCTTCGACGGTAATAAGTACCACAAGGGGTTTAGGTTTACGTTACATCGGATAAACTTTTATTTGCGAAACCCTGGTTGCTTGGTTACAACTGACGAAGCAACTGAGGTGGAGTGGTTTGTTTAATGTGAAATTGCTCGAGTCGTTCTATCTCCAAACAATCATGTTTTCACTGAAATAAATAAATGTTTGGTCTGATGAAAAATAAAATCAGGAACGGTATTTGGTAAGATAATTTAATAAATGAAGTTAATGCATAGTTTATCCATTTGTTCTCTTCCTTGTATACTGGGTGTCTCATTTTAATTTACCACCTGAAATATCTGTAGACTTACGCTTCGAATCGAAAAATGTCCCAGGTAAAAGTTTAATGATTTGGAGGGGGACAGGTACAAAATTCAACCCCCCTACCCCCAGGGGTGGCTGGGGTGGGGGTAACTTTGAAAAATTAAATAAGAACCCTTATTTTGTATTGTAGATTCGGAAGAAGCGTAAAAAAATAAGTAAGTTTTATCTAAAAAAGTTTTTTATTACTATGATAGATGGCGCTGCATTCAATTGGCTCATTTTAATTTACCACCTGGAATATCTGTAGACCTACTTTTTAAATCGAAAAATGTCCCAGATAAAAGTTTAATGTATTGGAAAGGGACACGTAATTATGTAAAAAATTCGACCCTCCTACCCCCATGGGTGGCTGGGGTGGGGGTAAATTTGAAAAATTAAGTTGCATCATCTTTTATTTGATTCCACTTAAAGTTAAAATTAAATTGTTTTAATTTCCACATTCAGTTTAAATGAAATAAAAGTAAATTTCATTAATTATTAAACATACGAACACGCACCCGTCGATCCAAACAGACGTACTTATAATTGAGAAAATGAACAAACCGGATCAAGGAACCTCAAATCACGTGTATCTTGTCACCGATTTTTTAAAGTTTTCTATACTTCCTTATATTACATATAAGTAAAAAGTGACGCTTCTACAGAAAGCACTTATGCATGAGATGAATTCACACAGAAACATAGTTTACCTAGATATTTAAAATTTAAGAGAAATTTAATAGGAAAGTTAGTTTTGTCGTTCTTATTGAACTACCCGGTATGCGACGAATATATGGCATTATATTAACAGTATTGATTCTCCGGGTAGCTACATCGAGAGCAGAGCTATACCAGGGCCGTATTATTAGCATTTCTAAACTCGGGACTTAAACAACAATATCTTTAGTCGTCGATATATCTGTCAAAGAGGCTTAAGTATTCGCTACGGCTTCAGTAATTTACCTGCGTACATGTAAGCCTTTGGAAGTAAGACATTATTTAGTGGGTTTACAACATGTCTTGTTTTGATATGTCTGATTTGGGTTTGAAATTTAAACCCAACCGTCCTAGAACACTTCTGAAATTACGCACCTACTTACATTTGTATATTCTGACATAATTTATGAAGACGTACTTGAATACCTTCAAATGTTTATCGATTCAAGAAACAAATAAAAATAAAAAACTTTCTGTTGTTCTTCAAAAATCAAAACAAAAGAAAATAAAATTAATTAATTTTAAATTTATATTTTTTTAAAATACCTACTAAAACACTTGATGTATCAATTTTCATAAAAAGTAGGTATTCAGATCCTCTGTTTATTTATTTAAAATGTCGTTTCAGGGTATACAAGTTTAACATAGCTAAAATTTAATAAATGCGATAATTAAAAAATAGTATATTGTGTCATTAGGAGTAAATGTGATACTTTGGGTGCTGAGCATGTAAGTTTGAACGACGGGCGAAGCGAGTCGAACAATTACATGCGAAGCACCCAAAGACACATTTACTCCGAATAACACATGCTATTTTTTCTTCAAACATAGAAAATAAAATTATAAATATTATAAAATGCTCAAAACTTCAAAAAATATTCTGTCTTATCAAGTATTTTAAGTTGCCGTAGAATATGCTGTTTTGTTGTTTTTGTTTATTTGTTTCATTTTTAACTGTCAAATTATTGAATTACAACCTAACTATTTTTCATAATATTTTACTTTGTCCGCCGCCGGCGTAAATGTGTTGCCAAGGATACACTTTTACGCCGGCGGCGACAATATTGAACTTCTGCTTGTTGAATACAAATACATAACAACGTACTTTTATGACGTTTGAAGAAAAAATATATCATCATGGTATCTAATACAAAAAAAATTCATATAATTACCGTTTTTAATTTTAAATAAATAGGGGATTCGATTCCCAGATTCTATAAACATCAAGAATGATGTTAATTTTCATAAATATACCAGAAATAAACACTTTTCGAATAATACTTATTTCCAGAGTAGGGCGTACTCGAGTATATGTACTTTAAAGTACTGTTTAGAGTACAAGTATTATATTCTATACTCGTACTCGAGTACATTTTTACTTTTAATCGTACTCCCGATATTTCCGTCGATATACTCGTACTCAATACTCTAATACGATTATGTAGGTACTTAGAGTAACAGTTTTGCTTTATTAAAAGCAAAAGCAAATAAAGATATAATTCAGTAAACTTAATTCTCTTACGTTGTACGCGTATTCTGTAAAATTTTCGTTATTATTATAAACATAATAATTTAAGAACTGTCTTTTTTGTTATATCTAAATAATTTATTTACCTTTAATATATCATATGATTTTATAATTATATAATATTGTAACGAACGCGGCAGCGACAAGTTGAAGCTTGCCGGCCTACGCCCGTACGCCGCGCCGCCGAGTGAATGACGCAACGCTAGCGGGTTCGGACAAGTCGTTTGCTCCACAATAGGGAATATTCCCGAAACTTCCAGAAACAAGGAACGTGGTATATAAAAGGAATCGCCGGCAGCCGTCAGTCAGTCAGTGAGACTCAGTTAGTCAGTCAGTTGACTTCCGAGCAGTCAGTTAGTAGACTCGGACTCTGTTAGTCGAGTTGAGTCAGTCAGTCAGTTGACTCCCGAGCTACTAAGAAGAACTTGTGAACATAAATATATCGCGAGGTCTGAAAATAAATATGTCGTCTTAAATAAATATCGCTCGGCTAGTTAATATAAATAATAGTGTTTATTTATAGTAGTGATAAGTGTTAGTATATAAGTTTTTGTATTTGTTATTTTAGTGTTATATACCTAGTGTTAATTAACTTTTAGTATTTATCATAATAATTATTTATTATTTGTTATTAATAATATAGTTTTATTATTTAAATAAAACGTTTAAAACCCAAGAACGTTACAATATGTCTAGATTTATAAATATGTTTTCTGTATTTTGATCCTTTTATTTCTCTAATAGCATAACAGCTATTCTACAGTCGTACAATCCTCTGTGTTTCTTGTATTAATAACCTTAACAAATCTTTATTGAAACCACATAAATAATTTTAATTTTTAAATTGAACATTGATTCCATAAAATTACCTACTCTGTTAAACAAGCTATTTTTTAGTTATCATCTTACATAATAATTTTGCAATAACCGTTTGTTTATGTGTACAATTACTTTACAAGTACTTTAAAAGAATTCTATACTTTTGCCATGAGAATTGTCAATGTACAAGTAAAATATTTTACAGTACATTTGATTACTGAGTGCTTGTAATCGATACTCGAGTATTTTTATGTTATTCTTTGCCCAGCTCTGCTTATTTCATACGTGGAGTGACTTCGTCTCTTACTACGCTAGTGTGAAATAATTAATTTTGCACAATAATAACTCGTTTCAAACAAGTTAACTGTAGCCTTAAAAAGTATAGTTTGAATAGAAACATATTTAATTTTCCCGGAAATATGTAAGAAGTTTGTCTCTTCCAGTGGCAATGTCTTCAGGTTTGAATAATTGATTTTGTTTGTTTGACCAGAAAATTATTTAGATAGGAAAAATTGAGGCATCTTTTCAAAGCTACAGTTGCAATTATTTAGTAACAAAATGATAGTGAACATATTGCATGTCATACCTATCATCTAACATTCTTCGCTTTCCCTACACCGCACTCGCCACCACATCTCTGCAGGTCAACCTCTCATATAACATTTTTAAATATTGAAGTGTCACAAAACCTAAATGTTGATCATCATGGCAGTGTTCAAATGGGAACGCACCATAGCGGCTTAAGCCCAATCTAGTGTTATACATATGGAAATCAGTGATTTATGTACAAACTTAAAACTTTCGTTTTTTCATTTGTGGTTAAAGATTATGTATTCATGCGAAAAAGTACACTTTCATTACACTGTTTTTATCTAGAATAGATATAGTTGTCTTATTTAACCATCTTTGTATCTCTTATAGTTTTCGAGATAGGTATTATATCACACTTAAATGAAACATCCTTTAGTACACAACTCGTTTGAAATGTCCATTTAATACATGAAAGTACCATTCCATGCTTGTTGTACAATGTACTATTAGTGATTGTAGTAAAATCATTTCGGCATGTAAACTTTTGCAAATAATTATATTTTGATTTTAAGTCAAAGTTAAATTAGGGTGGATTCTGAGATCCTTAGTTCGACTCCCACTTTCGAAAGTTGCCATTTTAATTTTCCACCAGAGGGTCCTCCTCCACGTCCAATTTTGGGGTGGGGTGATTTGATGCCTGGTAATCGCATATTACGCAAAAATATATCATTTATGTCCGGTTGCACCAACGTTAAAAAAAACTTTTAAAAAATTTTAATCTTGGTTTAAATAAATAAAATGAAAAATCGCAGTTATATGTCATATGGAGTAATTGACATTGATGTCAAAAATTAGATACCCTTTTGCTTATTTAAGCCAAGTTTAATATTTAACTAACTTTGGTGCAACCGGGCATTACTGAGATATGTGGAAAAAGAAAGCCACACCCAAAACGGACAGATGTTATGATGATATATTCATATAGGTATTTAATTACTTATAAATTAGGACAAATGTGGTACTAGGGCTAAACTGTCTTTATAGTTTAAAGCTGGTGTTGACTATGATTACCCCTATATAAAATTTAATATTGAGTCTGAGTACTGATTAATTTTACAAACGAAAGATTTATATTTTTTAAAAGTATTTTTTAATAGATATTTCTTAACGAAAATTTATCAAACTTCAGAAAGTAATATATTATTTGAAATTTTGGTGAGGTAATTGAGAAAATAAATAAAAATAAACTGAATGTATTTTGAATCAGTCGTAAGTTAAATTACTACTGTCAATATGCGTAAATATGTATATCATTCAAACAAGAAAATATTTACTTGAAACTTTCCGAACAATTCAAGTTCATAAATAATTTCTAATATAGGGGTTACGGTGGGTGGGCAGGCGGTGTGCAAATACGAGTATATTCCAATTCCAGTGTTTATATTAATATTCCCTTTTTTGCTTCATTGCTCGCGAAAGCATAAATAAAACTTCTGGCGTACCGGATATCGAGTTTGGCGGAAGCAGGGAGGGGGAGGAGGGTTATAAACAAGTCAGCAGCGGGCAAAGCCGCCCACGTCGAAACTTTCGCGATGTGCCGACTTGAAGGCCTGGGGATCATTCACGGATATTTTAGTTTAGAGCTCGTTAGGAATCAAACTTTTTACAAGAAAATCAATAAATTTAAAGGCAGTGTGCTGTGTTTAAAGTTTCCTCGGGTATAATAGACCCGTTGTCTTTACTTCTTCTTCAAGCTTTCCTTTCCTTGCACTCGATTGAAAATCTCGTGTAGGTCTTTTGCACGACTTGCAATGAATTGTCTGTGAGTAATAAATAGTCCGAGAAAAAACTTTCATACAATTTATTACCAGTCAGAAAAGACGTTTCGAATAATTGAATTTTAAAATGCATTAGTTGAGAATCTGTTAGTTGAAAATGAATGACAGTAATAATACTTTTTTGAACTCCTACATTAAAATGTGTTGCTTCGCGTTGTAAGCAACTTTCGAAATGTTCATTTCTCAGGTCTCCAATAAATTTCTATTTCTAAACTATTTATTAAAAAAAAAAAATTTATAATTTATATAGTCGCCTACTTTCATTAAAAATGCTAACTGAATTAGAGCTATTCAATAACAAGAAATTGTAGTATTTAAAAAATCCCTTTACATAATATTTATTAAAAGAAAGGTGGAATTTGAATGAAAATTAATTATAAAATATCTTATGATCCTCAGTCCGATACGTTACCATGGAGCTATTTACCTCATGTGTGGACTGAATTTATTAATTTTTAGTTTTATACTTGTACAAACAATATTGCGTAAACTTCTTGAGTGAATTTGGTTCCCGGATGAGTGTTTAGCTAGGTTACTTGCAACTGCAACATAATGGACAGATACAGTACGACCGCAAATTCAGATAACATAAAAATGTAATATTCTATTAATTATAAGACCAGTTAAATTTAAAACAAAAATTACAATTAATGATAGAAACTAACTTGTCAAGGTGTGGGTGTGATTAAAATGTAACTAAGCGCCATATGTCATATTTTCTACGACTATTTCTATTAGTTTTTGGAATATTTTTGTACATACTACTGTTATTGTGATTATACAGGACATATTTTTGCAACTAGCGTGAAACTAAATAAATATTTTATTATTATTATTATGCGTTCATTTCTTGTGCGTTTCATAATTAATAATGATATATTTTATCCATTGTCATTTTTTACCCATTGGAAGAATAGCCAAAATCGATCATTAAGCATAATCCAGTCAATCGGTACCATTGTTTACACAGCAGTTGGCGGGTTAAACTACGCTGATGAGTTCCAATAAGAAAGAAACGCGTCCGTAGTTACCGATTGATTGAATTGGCCGGTCTCTATGACATAATAACTTAGTTATTACTCAAAGACTGAATTTTATGATACATTGGGGCCTATTCCGTAACTTACCCGTTAATATTTAACGACCTGTTAAAAATTTTAACCAATAAAAAATATATGTGTCAAGTGAAATTTTCAATTTTTATTCAGTGACATCTGTTGTCATTGGTTAAAATTTTTATCAGGCCGTTAAAAATTAACGGGTAAGTTACAGAATAGGCCCCATTGGCAATTTATTGTTTTTATATTTTTTACAATAAGAAAACTATCAAGTCTTTATCTACTCATCTGTCAAGTCTTTAAATACCCATCTGTCATTTTGAATGCATAGATGACAGTATTAAGAATTGAGACACATTCTCAAGTACGTCATATCTAGCAATATTTGGTGCAATTATATGATATGTAATTATAACTTTTCGACTCTTGGTACAATATTAAAAATAAAATAGATGCTGTAAAATAAATTGATGTTTCTAACAATTTTCACTAAAGCTCCTGGAGGAATAAAGATACAAAATATGTCATGTGGGCACGGTATCCAAGGTTACGATATCTGTAATTGATATTTTGCAATTTTTGGAATTTTAAACTATATCAATAAGTAAAACTTTCGGCTGAATAGTTGTAGAATAGTATATTCTACAACAAGTAATGGAATGGCACATATTCCACGCGAGCAAAAAGTTTGTAGTCCGAGCCGAAGGCGAGGGCTACGGTTTTGCGAGCGTGGGATAGGCCATTCCGTTACATGTTGTAGACTATACTTTCTATAAAAAGGTTTTGGAAATTATACAAAAATACAAATATAAAACTGTTGAAAACGTCAAACTCAAATAAATCAAATTACAACAAACAGACGTAACCATAGTAACTGAATCAAGATACTTCATATGTCGCGCTAATAAGCGGTTCTGATTCGTCGAAAATATTCCATACGCCGCGTATGGAATGTTAGTGATTCCATAACAATTTTTAGTAGTGGAATGCCCAGTTTCCAAAACAGTATTATAGAAAAATTAATATATTCAATTCGCGTGAACAGTCTTTCAGATGATTTACGGTACTTAGGATCGTGTTGCAAATTTCATCTTCATGAAAGCAATACATCGAACTGTGGTTCATGATATTCCCAGTTCAATTCCTACAGCAGGCAGTTCCTCCTACACTAACATCTTTCCGCATTTCAGACGAAAAAATATCATCGACATCTGCGAAAGAACACAAATGGCGCGATAATATACCTATAAATTGTACATTCGCATATTATTTCTCGTTTGTTGCAATAGTGAACGTTTGACTTGGAATATACTATTTATACTAGCACTTAATGACGATAATGCTATGTACATTGGTTAGCGGAGGTATTGCTATTTTAATATCTCGTCTCTGGTTTCTTCGAATCAAAAGGATTAATTAATATACTCGCCCTGTATAATGTTTACGCTGTTACAATTACAATCCATATAATACATTTTTTAATTCCTTAGGTGTAATTATAATTAATTACAGATATAAATCCGATTTAGGAAAACCTCAATTCTCTAGACCACAAAAAACCCAAAAATTACGGTTGAATGTATGTAGCTAAGCCTCACCACAAAATTCAACCTTTATAATAATTTATAATTCAATTAGCAGGTCCCATTGTGCGCGCAGCCCTCACTTCTCTCCTCTGCCCTCTCCTCCCCACACCTGAAATATAATCCGAAACCCGGCACACCTGTAATCTGCACTAAGACGATTATTGTACGTACCCTGATTAAATCGATATAGTACATTGTGTCCAGCAACTGCACGACTATTACGGTGAATTATTCGCCGCGCGGCCAATGAGAGCGCCGCCTACACCCACAGAAATTATACAAGCAAGAAATTGCCGCGGAATTCGCTGTAATGGCGAATTTGTTAAGGTATATTGGTGTTTCCGGGAAAAATGTCATTTCAAATTGAATTTGTTGCCAATTTTGTGCTTAACAAGGTAAAGAACGGGAAGTTGGAACGTATTGAAGGTGGGGTTTCAAAGAAAATGGTTTTCTTTGTTATCAGTTAACTTACGTTTAGTGAAGCTTTTTCTTACGGGATATTATTAAGTTACAGAAAGAAAATTATAAATTGTGAGTTTACTAAGTCAATTTGAAAATCTATTTGTAGGACAATAACGTTTTTGTCTCATTATTTAAGATACTTTTTCCGTCACTATACGTAGTTACAGTCAAAATTTGGACCGACGTAATTCGCAATTTGATTTAAAATTCGACAGTCGATATCTCTGAGAAAAATTAAATGCTATGTTGGCAAAACATCAAATCATCAAAATGTGTTTTTCATGCACCATACGCCACTATACTGTAGTTAAAATTAAGTTCGAAGGATTTACAATTAAAATATAAATCTAAAATTGGTTGTTTAATAATTACATTTGACACATGTTTGTCAAATAAAATATTTGACTCAGTTAACTGTTTGTTCTTGTAGCAACTATGTTTATTCAAATCCACATAGAGAAAATTCTGGAGACCTCAAAATAGTTATTATTTGTATACCAAGGCCGCGAAATCACTCTTTGGCGTACTGAGAGAAAAATTGTCGCCGAGGCCGCTTGTGTCCGAGGCAGGACAATCTCGAGGGCGCTAATGGATTTCACGGACAAGGTGTGTACACTATTTTTTGTGCAACCGTAAAAAATAAGTAATTATTGTAAATAGAAAGATGGCATTCAAAGTGTCAAAATGTTATTCACCCTATTTCGCGGCCGTTGCTTTTTGCTAGCTAAGATAAGAAACAATCATTTTGAATATCGTGACCGTTAGCGTAACAACAGCCGCAAAATTCTATGTATTGCGGCTGCGAAATGCTTATTTCGCGTCCTGTTACACAAACAATATATTATGTACCGCGATTTGCTATCACGTCCAATAATACGTAAAAAATCTAATTACATATTTCTATCTACGATCGTGCGATATATACTGCATATCACACTCATTTGGGACAGGTAATGACTTACGAAACCATACTAGTGCG
Source organism: Poecilus cupreus (assembly GCA_963942605.1). Lineage (NCBI taxonomy): Eukaryota > Metazoa > Arthropoda > Insecta > Coleoptera > Carabidae > Poecilus > Poecilus cupreus. The sequence goes on from OZ012718.1 coordinate 25,433,803, forward strand.
TTTTTTTTTTAACATTACCGCACTATTTATTTGGTTGCCGTGGTTATCGTATCGTTGTTTACTCTTAGTATTTCATATTGGACAAATAAATCAGTAATTTCATTTAATAAATTTATGACAAAATCGACACTACAAATACTGTTTTGCGAGTGTGAGTACCTATATTTTGACAGGCCGAGCCGAAGGCGATGCTTGCAACTTAGACAAAAGTGCAGTTTATGGACTAGTACATTTATGAAGATACGTTGGTTTTCTCATTCGTGACATCCACCAATGCATTCATTCATTCAACTAGATGGTCATTACACTTTGTCCGCGATGTGATGATGTGATGATCGGTACGTCATCAAAAACATTCGTAAGGGTTAGGTTAGGTTAGGTTAGGAATTTAATGGTAGGGGATATTTTATGACGTCATCTGTTCAAACAGTCATGATGAACAAGTTAATACTTACAAATTAAGAGTTATTTATTAAAGAAAAAAGTTAAATAGTAATTTTTTAATGCTAGCATTAGTAAAAATTACTTCAACATTGAATACTTATGACAATGGATTAATTTAATAATTTCAAACGAAACCATTGTTTTTGAATCAACGATCTGACAATATTTTGATGTTTGAGTTTGACAGTTCGAGCTCGAAGTCGTTCGTGGTAACAATATTATAATATTTTTTTGTGGTTTGCGATAGTGTAGGTATCTTCTTATGATTTCTTTTTGAACGTTTTATTATTAATAATACTTATTATTATTACCATTTAATATATTTCGTTCAAAATATAACCTGAAATTAATGATGAAATGAGAGATTAAATTTTGATATTTCCGACCATTTTCTTTTCAGTAGTGAAAAAGAGATGGATATATTAGACACACGTAAAATTAACCAACGATTGAACAGGTGTGTATGTGACAAAGACAGACTATACATATAACTGTTAATTATTAGTTCAGAAACTAATGACTTACCGGTCACCACATCACGGACAAAGTGCAGATAAATCGTATTCAGGGGACCTCAAAATACGTATTTTTGCAAAAATTTAGCAACCGTTTTTTTAATGATTTCTATACTTATACTTTAAGTGAAATAATTAATCTTTAGAAGTACATATCAGTAGAAAACCAGAGCAAGTGTTGAGTAGCAGAGAAGTCATTATGCAGTAATCGCGTGTATAAAAGCAACGAAAATCTCTTAAATGTCATTAGAATGCATCTGTGTTAATTCCGGCATTAAGCAAATCCCATTTCGTAATCCGACTGTAGGATTAGTACTTATCATTTGCCTAGACACAAACGACAAACACTTTAAGTGGACAACTCTACATGAACACTCCCCGCGCCCCTCGCTGCATTCCAGCACCGCGACCGCTTCCGGGTGTTAAGAAGATTAATGCAGCTTTAATTAAAAGACGAGTCCGGGAAGTACGCACGGCATATGCGACAATACGACAGAATGGCAGGAATAGCGAGGGTACTACGACAATTACAAGCGGCATTAGACGACGGAAGTTACTTGAGTCTAGTCACCTCTGACGTACCCCCACAACTCTGCCGCCATTTTCCCCTTTATACTGTTTAGACTTTAGTGATAATCTTAATTGAACATTGGAGCCAGTGTTGCGTGAAGGTTTTTATCGTAGTGTTTAAATTTTAAACACATTGAATTAATTATTTAGCAAGCAAGTTTATTGGGATAAGTTGTTATAAAGATGAATAATTTACCAGCTTTGTAAATTATGAGAACAGTAATTAAATGTATTGACTTACTGACTTTATCGTAATAAAATATGGTCCTACTATCACTGAACACCAACTGACATTGAAACTGCGATTAGAGAGAGACAAGCTGTCGTTGGGCCACCTGTCTTTGTAATACAGTGTATTAATTAATAAACGGCACTTGCGTTTATTACGATTAAAGATTGCAAACGAGATTTAGAGAATTCTAACTAAGTAAATGGTTAGTTGTTCGTGGAAAATTTCAGTTCTTTAGTATTTCAGTTCAGTTCCCGCCTAATCAGCGGATGTCAATATGTTGAGGAAATCTTTAACCTGTGTCTTGTGTTGTACTAAGTTTCCAGTTAGAGTTATTTTGTCCCATCCCTTATGGAATAAATTGTGAACTTTGGGCAGTGAGCAACCACTTGCATTTTGGATTTTCTTGTGAAATGTTCAAAGAATTACTATATAATTTAAGGGCTCCTCTCGATTGTATGCATAGTTTTTGTGAATTATATTTTGTTAATTCATGTAAGTGGATTTGAGTTCTATGTATAAGTAATATTAATAGCGAATGCTAGGCAACGGCATGACAGGGTGCGTTGATGCCGGTTCACTCAATAGCGCAAGTTAGGCAATACTGCCCGCGGTAAATAGTTGGATGGGTTACCGCTTTGCGAAAACTTATACCAACGAACACAGCGCGCCATCGAAAACGAGGAACCGAGGCGGAATACAACCTTAGTAGTTGAGACCGCTTTAATAATAATAATAATAATAGCGAATGTTTATCAGTCTCGATCTTTGAAAGTTATTGTAAAAGTTAAGGAGTAAACAATACTTTGGATCATATAGCGTCGAATTAAGCAGCTTGTAAAAGTATTTGATTTATAAAATTTATTTTGCTTGTTCTTATTAAATATTATATAATTTTGTAATTGTTGAATATGTGTTTGATTCCCTCCTGCGCACATATATCCCGCCATTTGATCAGAAGTCCTTTTTCTAAATACTTTTCTGAATCGAGTTAAAATATTCCGTGGTGGACAGTGACTACGCTACCCTTGGTTATTCATTTAATCAAGTGAAACCCTTTCGTATGTCAGTTACCTCTTGGTACCAAGTGCGAGGTATAAGGTATAAAGCTGCGTATAAAGCGGCATTATATATCCCTATCATAAAAAAATATAAAAAAATTAATATTGAATGATTTTGAAATAAAATGTTTAATTATTATCTAAATGAATTTAAAAGAATTTTCAAATAATTGAACAATACACGGTTGTACATTATTTATCACTTTTGCACAACATTTTTCTATATAGCAAACGCTCAACAAATGCATGGCAACCGTTCTACAAACAAGTGCTAGAAAAAAGGGGTAGCCTACGACAACTATTTGTCTCAGGCTCGGTTTTCGCTTTAATAAAATACTACAAGTTAGCATCTCTGTATTTACTATATTTCTATGCCTACTATCGTTAATATAAAAACTATTTCGGAAACAACATTGGCGAATAGAAACTTTCAATTTGTGCACTCGTGTCGTAAAATATACAAAAAATACTGGCTTCCCTCAAGCATTTTATAGAAAATTATCTTTAAATAACAAAATGTGGACAATGGTTATTCAACTGTTATATTACAAGTTCCTTAACAACTGCTGATTGCTATAACTTTGCTCCTATAGAATTTGTAAATTTAAGAGAATTTTTTGTAGCACGGCGGGCTGCACTGAACTTTAAGGTGACAAATAAAACACAAACACTATTAAGAATGATAAAAATTGGTTTTTTAATGAAACGATAAAACGGTGAATTTAACAGTTTTAGAAACAAATACAAATATTAAAAACGACGACAACGTGTATGAATATATTAACTTAGTTGCAGTTACCAAAACATATTTAACAAACAAATTTTACTTAAATTTCTAAATTTTTGTAGAGCACTGCAGACGTAAAAAGACGTCTGCTCTGTTCAAAAACAAAAAACTGACTCTCTGTCTTGTGCTGGTCAAACATATGCATCTACCCCATAAGCGGGTACGCGGGACAGGGAAGGAAACGTTTCCCACAGTCCTAGCACAAAAATTACCTAAAAAACTAAAACCTTATCTAGGGTTCGACGAGGCCTCTCCATAAACCTGTCAACTCAACTGATTATTTATGATAACTAAAATTCTAACACACATGTGTAGCAATAAATTAAACTCAAGAAAGCAAGAACTTATGTCAAGGTGATTTTCGATGCGTCCAAGTCCCAACGCAGTTTGAAACTTAATATTTTAAAATCATTTTGAAAGTAAAAACAATAAATCGTATTCTGAATGTTCGCCTTGTTACATTTTATTTTGAAATCCATTAAAAATAATTTTGCGCCAATGCGAGAAGAATGTGTTCCCGCACTCGGTATGTAAATAACTATTTTTAAAGAATTGCAAGTGCTTGTTTATGGGCAGCTTGTTAAAAATTGTAAAATTAAAATGACTTATGGATTTAGTTCTGTAAATATTTATTTAAACTTAACGTTTCGAATTCTTCACCAGGATACAAAATATAACAAAAACAAGTAAATAAATAAGGAATAATGAATTGTACTTACAGAGTACGTTGAGGGTGATGTGTCTGGTGTCAGGCTGGCCCACTCCGTTGTCTGCACTGCATTGGTATTGGCCGGCCGAGTGTCTGTCAGCGTGCTGGATCACCAGCGATAGGCCGGATACCGAGCGCTCACCACCCGGCAGGACGTTGTTCTGTAACGATCACATTGTAATTACACTGAGAAAAAAACATAGTACAGTTAATTTAACCGAATAATAAACAACTGAATACTGTAGTAATTTTTACTGATTATTTCACTCATTACAAATTTTACCAATCAGAATGTCTCATTTTCCATTGTTGTGCATTTTAGATAAGTGATTAAACAGCATCATGCTGTTTATTCGTGATTAAATTGAAGCTAGCTTTTATATGCAAATTTTGAACATTTTGAAGGCATATTTAGCCGGAAAATTAGTTGCAGAAGCAAAACACTTACATGTTTTTTACCTTTAGTAATATTTTATATATTTAAACATGCTGAATTATTCAATTCAAGCTATTTTGATTTACAAATTTTTGACTTTTATTTGACAAGTAAAAAGAAAAAAATCAATTTGCTTTAGTTACACTATAACAACAAAATTTTATGGTCCTTTTTATTTATGAGTGTACCGATTTATTTATGTAAAAATGTGTCAAAATCAACGTTTTAGTACAATTTCTGCGGCAAGTATTAAAGTTTATGCTATGAATTCATGAAATAATCTTGACATATACCCCTCGTGCTAAAAAATTTAATCGATTAAATTTGATGTATAGCTTATTTATAAAATTTTGCTTTTAAAAAAGTGTTATCGTACATAATAATTTAAGATAAAATCCCTCGACCTATGGTCTCGGGACTTTTTCAGATTATTATGTACTCAAACACTTTTTACGCAAAATTTTATGCATAATCTAGACATGTCAAATTTAATCGATTAAATTCTTAGCACTCGTGATATAACTATTGAATATTATGATATAAATCTCAGCTCTGTGGCATTAAAATCGAATCATTAATAGGTAATCACAAACAATTTGTTAAAATTATAAATATCTACCCGTAAAGGACAAATCGCCTGCCCTTTCAAAAGCAATGAATCTTTTTGCCTATAATGAAGCACATTTCCTAACAATACCGTTGTTTTATGTTACAATTGTGATACTGGCTTGAATGGTGAACATTCAACGCAATCGTTATTGGAAATGTTAACAGAAGGTTAAAGAATTAAAGTGAGCAGCGCGTGATGGTTTTATTATTGTTCTATAAATGGCTGAAGCCCAGCAGTGGAACATTGTAGCGGTGTACAGCGACTTGCAGCAGACAGCCATTGTGATATTGTGAATTATCCTTCGCCAGTCGACTCAATTGCTCTGCACCGAACAAATGTTATGGCCGAGTTAAAAGGTTCAGAAATAATATCACAGAATGTGCAGTTATTTCTCAAAATACACCGGCATTTATTTGAGAAATATTTCATTTTCTTTGGAAATATATGAAGCTGGTTCATAATAGCTCAATAAAATTTTATAAAAACCAATAATAATTTATCACAAATTCCTAAAAGTTTTCTGTAGGTTTTAAAATAAATTTCATAATAGTTATAGTTATTGGTTGCATCGATTGCTTTCGAATGAGTTTTTGGAAAATATATGAGTTGTTATATCAGCCGCTATTTTTATATGATGATTAGCCTAAAGCTTGAATTACATTATACTTTTTTCGTCTGGATTCATACTAGATTTCTGGTTCGATTTTCATTCAAGTTTCCTTCGATTTACATAGGTACTTTTTTTAATCATTCGTCAGAAATCGAGTAATTTCGACGTTTTTAGAAGTTGACAAACTTTAAAACTGAAACATTACTGCATTTTAACACGTTGTTGTCAAAATTATTTAAACGATGGATAACATTTAAAAACATTTAAAAATTAAAAACTAATGGCCTTATGACAAAACGTCAACATTTTATGCGCCTCAAAATAATCAGGTTGGTTTACCTGATTTCTGACAGTAGTGCGCAAGCGTAGCCGAATCTAGTGTGAAACTCGAATAGAAAAAAAAGCAGAGCGTATATTTCTATACTAGAATCTAGTATGAAAATCGAACGAAAATTTCTGATTTACATTGTACTAGAAATGGCTAGGAATTTCTCGAATGAAACTCGAATGGAAATCTACACGAAAAAAGTATAATGTAATTCAAACTTAATACCATTTTTATTTCGCGAATTCGGCTGTGATATTACAGTGAAGTTCTCCTTCGTGAGGCCAAACTCGACTAGATTCAATTAACTATTGTACAAAACAATTGACGATCGTTCATAATTGGATTTAGACATTTCAGTTTAACTCTCCTTTTTTAAATCTTTAATTTGATACCAAACTGGGTAGGATACAAATATCTCTTAAAAAAATAAATGATGTATATCAATAGTTATTTGTTAAGCTAAATATGTACAAAAGCGCTTTTCTTTTCACTCGAGCACGAATTCGAGCGAGAATGGAAATGCGCTTTTCTCTCGTGTTAGATACAATTTTTTTTTCACATGATTCAGAAAACGATTTGCTCGGACCTTAAATACACTGTGACCATACAACTGAAACGTAAAGTTAGCTAACCAATCTTAAATCTATTAAATTGTGATTTAATCTAGAAAAAGTAAAATACAAAACATAATTGTAAGATAATTTAAAGTATGTACCTATATCACTAAATAACATTCATATTGGTAACACTTTTGGAACCAACTGAAATTAAAAATTAAATCTTTCTAGTTTCAATCACCAAATCATCATCAGCAATGCATTTTTTTCTTTGAAATACCCATATCATGTCATTTTACTAGAATGACAATATAATAATTCCATTATTTGTCAATCCTTTCCACAAATCAAGTTTCAATTTAATTACCTCAATAGAAACATCACAACAATCAATAGTTTACAGTTGCTCCTGGGTTCACAACATCGACAAAAAAAAAAAACGAAGAAACTATCGCTATAACAATTAACAATTAACAACTAGTAGAAATTTGAAACGGTTAAGAAACTTTCCAATGGTCCTGCTTTCCTTAAATAATACACGTGGAACTACAGCAGTGTAATATCCAACAATATTTCGTGTCCAGTGTCCAGTAAATGTATACGCGGTTGGTTTATGATGATTGTTATTACCTTTCTCGTCCAGGCTACAGTCGGGACGGGGTTTCCAGACGCCCGGCATTCCAGCTTGACGGTGGCGCCTTGCAGCACGTCCAGAGATCCAGTGTGCGATACGTAGTGGATACGAGGAGGAACTGGAACAAGAATAATAAAATAGTACATTTATGAAGAAAACACAAGATTATTGTTCGCAACAAGATAGCAAATTTTTTTTACATTTTATTAAATGCTGGTGTGAATTACAATTCAAACCATTAGAGAGAAAATTACAATTTTAGTAACTCTCAAAATGATAAACCATAATAATTATTTTAATTCACTTATTTTCACCTATTTACTATTCATTACACAAAGTGTTTCAGGACGAGCATAACAAACTAAATTATTTCTGAGATCATTTCGAGCCAAGAATATCATATATGAACAAAGGTCCTATTCAGTCAAGAATTTAAAATTTTATAAATAATACAAAATTTTAAAATTTTTGTGATCCTAATGATTTGTTTACTAAACAATAATAATAATTTTTATAGGAAACACAGAAAGGTCGGAATCGAACTGGCATTCTTTGTTTCTGTAGTTTATTACTCTAAAAGACAAAAAGAAGAAAAATTTAAAATTATACAGTAGAAGTACCATAATGTTCATAGCATACATTTTAGTCGGACATTCACAAAAACAATATCAAATGTCTACGACAATTTTACGCTGGAACAAACTGTATAAAATTATATAAGTAAAAAAAATAATAGTTATGTGGTTAACTGGGCACCAAAATACCAGATTTACAACAGAGGATGCCGTTTCATTGACGAGGCAATGAATTCTGCCGAAGTTGTAAATCTGTGTTTGGTTATGGTTTTGATTACATAATTTTTTTGCCAATTTAGAATTAATATTAATTTACTTAGTGATTATTATAATAAATATTTTGAAAGTTATCGCAGTCAAATAACGATGCTATGCGTTTTATAAAGGTTGCTAATCGTTTGTTGAGTGGTTGCTACGTAAAAACAAATTTGTTATTTACATATTAATAAAAAATCTGCTTTGTGCAAAATTCCTAATCAATGGAATATTTTAACATATTCCGTTCAGTTTTCATTTTTCTCATTAGTTTATGGTACCAGAAATACAAACATGATATATAAAGAAAATGTATTGAGATATGATTTTTTTTTAATTTTATCAAATTTTAAATAATCTGCTGTGACGTCACAACTTCTACAACTAACTTTGTATAAACTAGCACGTACTCATGGTTGTCAAAGTCAATCTGTTATTGTCTCACTGGTTTGTTTTTAGTTGTTGTTCAATAAATATTAAGTATTTTAAGAATATTGGTCATAGAAACACATACCTGGAATCAGAATATCAAAATAATGATAAATAAAAAGGCTTTTAGATAAAGGTCTGTAAAAAAATTATTAAATAAAACGTTTTGATTTACTAAACGTAAATCTCCGTCAGGTTTTTTTTTTCATTTGTTCATAACCTTATCCAAAAGCCTTTTTATTTACTATGAGTTCTGAAAGTTTTTCCAACTTAGTAAAAAATAATATTTGAATTAATAAAAACACCCACAAAAAGCTATTCGTTCTCTTAAACCAAACTTATAAGTACGACATGAACTTTAGGCGTTGTAATATCACAATTATTTTCAAAAGCGTTTTCGATTGCAATTATACAAAAAAGTGATTACTTTGGTTAAATTGAATTATACTGGAAATGCCATTTTTTATATAAATAGAGAGTGATAAATATGTTTTAACTAGTTTGAAATTCTTTAATTCGTAATAGAGACGATACACAAGTATATTTGGTAGCTGTAAGTTTCGGATATGTCAATGAAATAATTATTATAATAACTATAATATTACAGTTTATTAGGTATCGAAAAATCGCACTTTTAAGGTCAATCAAATCATATCAGACAATAAAATATTCATAGCTTCGTAATTATATAAATATATTAATTTCACTTTCACCAGGCACCTCCACCAGATATCTCCAACGAATAACCACGGTATATTTTCTCTAGTACCATCTCAGAGCTAAAAGTCATAACCTACACCCCCTTCACTCTCCCGAACGAGGTCACTTAAATCAGGGGCTGGCAGCAGCGGCGGGCACCGGCCACTCAATTACCTATATTGCGTAATGGTGGCGCTGGCAGCAGGACTGCAGTCACGGGTCCAAGTCCCACGAGACCTCCTCCCTGATTGGATGGACGCGGTGTGTCGCCTCGACTTATACAACACTGCGTCGTGATGTTTTTTTTTTATTCTGCGGCGCGCGGAGTTTTTTTTTCTATATAGGTACGCAGCATCGGAGACCAACGCGTGTTTGACATGTGTGTTTTATTAGTAATGTGCAGGAGATGAAATAAAACTGGTGGAGGGTTGGACCTGACTTTGTTGTGATAATAATCGTGATTTATTGGGCTATATAGAATTTTTAGAAATGTATCGATGGTCGATACTCGAGATATCTCGCAATTTATGATCTTGCGTAGCAAATTGAAATACACCAAGTTACAAAATAATCTGGAAAAAAAGTTTAATTCATTTTAATACTTTTAATTTTAAGTATAACAATACACGCAGTTTTACTTCTATCAACAGATTTTTCACTCAATTTGGTGTAGCATTTCGCTTTCGCAGGTCTCGGTAACTAAAATATTTTGAACGTAGTGTATATAAGATGTCATTTAACGGGGTAAATGGCAACTGTTAGCTGTAGGTTTCGAACTGAATATATTTTATGATTCACATTCCGATGTGTAGTTTTAAAGGAGCAAATGGAACAGATGTTTCAGTTATTAATTTGTTCTTGCGGCAAAAGTAATAAAATTATCATCATGTCATTTACATATTTCGAATGTAGTACAATATTTTTACAGATCTAGTTAAATAATATATTTCTGTACGTGAAATGCGGTTACTAGACATCAAATAAAGCCTCTGCCCATAGGGGTAAAGTTAAAGATTTATTAATACACAGTCCAATGTGATACCACGGAGATATTTACAAAGATTGATGAATTATATTATACATAGAACCTAGTTTTTTCCAAAGTTGGAAGTAGACACATTGAAATTGAAAACTCCTAAAACTTATAATTAAGAAGATTTATCATCTTTTTTGTGCAAGAGTTGCGCATACGAACACATCCATTCATCCTCAAACAGAGACCTTATTGGGAAAATGATCAAGATGAATTCAGAAGACCTCAAACATATTTTCCGCAATAATCTCGCAATAGATTTTTTTCATGATTCTTACTTATACTAAAAATGTAAAGAAAGAGTTTTTTTTAATCAATTTGAACCTTCTGCATATATAACTTCAATTTTGGTATAGGGTTTCATTTAGTGATCAAATAATTATTTAATAAATATTATATTTTTAAATTGTAGATACATATGTATTTATAACCAGCTAAAAGCTGATCAAACATTATTAATTTACCACTTAAGGTCAAACATACGCGTCGAAAGAACGAACCCTTTATTTTTTTAAAAAACAGCAAATTCTGTATTCTTTATTTATTTTCATGTTCTTTATGGTCCAACAACCTCCATTCGTCAAAATATCATGGATTTTTTACAGTGACTTGTACATTGCAATGTCAGATGAAAAACATATTTTCGTTGGGTTCGTTCATTCCCATGAATTTTGTTTTGCAAATTCAAATTTCAATAAATTATTTCTTACAATTATTCTTATCGAAAAACAAAACAATTATTACTGTGAAGTCTTTGAACATTCTAGTATTTATATATGTGGATGAAAAGGATAACTGAAACATTCAACTATAAAAAAATATTCGTTGAAGTCTAGTTGGTCAAAAATTCAGAATTTTGATACTGAATTTCTAATTCCCATGAACGACGATAGTAATGAAAATAATTCGTATATTTATAAATATAATCGTCTATAACATACTAAAATTATTTTACATTTGAATTTACAGTTTTTGAGAAACAAATAAAAATATACTAAAAAACACCCTTTTTGGTATATTTTTATTTGTTTCTCAAAAACTGTAAATTCAAATGTAAATTAATTTTAGTATGTTATAGACGATTATATTTATAAATATACACATTATTTGCATTACTGTAGTCGTTCATGGGAATGTGTGGCATATATTTGACTACTTTGAAAATTATGTTCATATATAATATGTAAACAAAATTAGCTTTTTAAAATCTATTACAAAACTTTGGACTTTTATCTACAAACGTAGGTATAAAACATTATATGTTTCATTTATTATAATAATGATATATTGTTTCAAAAAAGTCATGTTCATCTTGCGCTATCTTCAGCCCGTATGGTTCACCTTAAATTTAATACAAACTAAACAAGCTTCAAGCAGTTTCTGATAAAGCTAGCATCCAGTTTCTTTAAAGGAATTAGGATATGTGTAGGAAACAAGTATAAAATCTAGCTCTAGGAAATGAATTAAATTATTCAAAGTTAACAATATTTAATCAATTGTTCTTGCCTACTGTTCTTTATGGATAGTTACATAATATGGTGCGGCATTATATAGCAATGACATGCCCCACGTGAAGGATACCACTGCATAGGCCTAAGCCCGTAACTGCATATTTCACAATCAAAATTACAAAACAGAGTAAACCAGCCCGTCAGCAATTTTCCTCTAACGCTCTAACCATCTACCCGTTTCCGGACTTCATGCGACCGTTTACGAAACAATATGCAACATCCGTTCGTTTCTTTCTGCAGCGTAAGTGTTTCCGGTGGCGCAGCGAGCGGCTTGGAGCGGTGACCGGTCGAAGTACGGCTCTTGGTCGTCTCACGGTCCATCTCAAATAATCAGGGCGGCCAGGGCGACTTATACCGCTCGTTGCCCGATCTTTTGTCTGGAGTGTGCGGGCGTTTGCCAGCAGGAAGGAATGCTGGGAAACTGGACCCGAATGGATAATATGGAGCATGTTGGAGCGCAGAGACGCAGTCAGGGAATATTTCACAATTTTTGCGAAGAATTTTAAAACGATTAAGAAATAAATAGTCATTTATGAATCAAGACATTGAAGTTTTATAATATATAAAAAATTTATTTAAATAGTGATAAACAGGAGCTTCTGTACCGTGGTATACTTTAAATTTTATTTGTAATATAAAACCAGAAATAACAAAAAAATATTTTCTAGGTTAAATTTACATGTGTTAGGTCAAACAATACTACTTGCACTCAAATCCCATAACTGATATTTTAACATATTTTTCTACATTATTCTACATCTATTTATATAATTAAATTCAACATTGGTATCAAATCTAATCATCCAAATTCTAAATATAAAATTCGGAAATGATTATTAGATATTTGAGTCATTGTAGAATAAAATATCGTCAAACACATATATGACATCTTGAAAATAGTGAAAGCATAAACAAATTTGTATTTATATATTTACTTACATTTTTTAACTATATTAACACTTCCACAACAATAAAACTGGAATAATGAAAGTATTAATGAATCTATAATAGTTATTTAATTTACAAGTGGGCAAAGTAAGGAATTACCCACGAGAGAAATTTTAGCACACGAAGCCGAAGACTGAGTGCGATAATTTTATCGAGTAGGTAATTCCATTTTGCCCACGTGTGAAGTATAACGTTTTATCCAACACCTCTTATAAATGAAAAATGTTTAAAAGGAATATTATTTGACAGTGACATATGCATTAAATTTTTAAATTAAAATGTCAATCAAAGTAGTTACCAAGGTGTTGTGTGTTATTATTATCGTTGAGAGGTGCTGGATAATAGATTTTATCTACGATAGTTGCGGGTTGCCAAGCAAGTGATTAATAGGTATTTACGATACAAGTACGTAAATCTAGTCTTTAGTCACGAATGGGAGAATTAAAACACGAGCGTAGCGAGTGTTTTAAGACCCCTGAGTGACTAAAGACGCTTTACGTATGTGTATCGTACAATATTTTATCTACGATATAAAGAAAAACCCCAATAAATATAAAAAAAAAATTTATTTATGAAGTAGGATCACAATATTAAATGAAAAGTTTGCCATGATAACAAAATTTTTGCAAATTTGGCGTGGTTAAAAATTTTAATCACTCTTTGCTTGGCAACCCGTGACTGCTCGTGACTAATGGGATCGTGTTACTAAACAACCGTTTTACAAACTTGAAACTAACAGTTAAACATCAATTTGACACACTATCGTAGATAAAATATTTTAATACGCCAAATTTGCAAAAATTTTGTTATCATGGCAAACTTCTCATTTAATATTGTGATCCTACTTCATAAATAAAAATGTTTTTTCATGTTTATTGTGTTTTTTAATTGACCAATTCTCGACTAAAGGCTAAATATTAACAAATAACGTGGAAACGAATATTTTTAATGCACTTCTGAAAAATAAATCCGCAATCTCAGCCCATTACGAGTGATTAGTACTGCGTGAATGGAAAATGTTAATAATAACAATTTCTTAAAGAGAAAATAAGTGCCGGGATTTATACGAGGAGTCTTTAGGGTACATGTCTATCGCGCTAACCAATTGCGTCATCTGTTTTTCTTTAAGTATAAATACTTTAATATTTTCAAGAAGTTTCGGTCTTCCTTCTATATGATTCTTCAATAAGCATGAAGGCTTAATGTAATGTTCTTCTGGATTGACGCTATTATTAGTAATTAAAACAGTAATGTATTTTTGATGTAAATACTTTTCTAACATTTTGTCGCAGTAACGTTCAAATATTAACAAGTTTGCCTACTTAAGATAATTCTAAATGTGTCAAGAACCCAAAAACTTACTTAATAAATATGACTTTAGAAAGTTTAGGAAAGAATTTATTTATGGCTCTTTTAACCCTTTGAAATTTTAATAAAAGTAGGTAAAACATTTTCAACTTTGTTGCGAACTGTAATTTTTTACATTTTTTAAACATACGTTTTCGAAACAAATTTTCCATTTTGTATTCAACACAAATATGTACAAAAATGCGTAATAAAAAGAACATGAAACAAAAGTATACCGTAAAATCAGGAATTGTGGTTAGGTGCATTAAATTAAAAATCCATTTATAAATAAATTAAAACTGCTTCTATTTAATAATACCCTTGACGAACTGACAATAAATTATTAACAGATAATGGTAGACGTATCAATAGATTTAAGTTAAAAATAAAAGCATTTCTCATTAAATTGAAAGATAATGGTCGCGTATATAGCTTTATAATTTCCATGCATCATTAAATTGGACGTAGGGACTGGACTGTGAGCGTTGTTAGCTGTTTCAAGTACTATAATCATAATCATATTACATTACAATTACAAGAAACACTGGAAAATTCTCGAATGTTTATCAATAAACGCATGAGTACATGGTCGTACACCTATTGGAAAATTATTGCACCTCAACAAGGATGTAAAAACGAAAAAATTTAAATAATAAAATGATTGAGGCCAATAATGGAATGTTGTTAGACTAGTAATGAAAAATAGTTGGTATATTGTGCGCATAGGATCGAACACTGTTGTATTTTAACGAGGGTTAAATTCAGACTAGTCAAAAAACAAGTTCGGTCCGTTGTGCACACAATATTTTTTTTTTGTGCAAACGGATGCGAAATAAGCATTTCGTAGCCGCCATACAGACAGCGAAATCCAAAATTATTGCGAAATAGGGTACAAAACAATCATTTTGCCAACTTTTTATTTACAATAAAATTGTTTAAAATTAATAAAATTTGTAATGACATATTTTTACGGTTGCACAAAAATAGTGTGTACACTTTGCCCGAGAAATCCTTTATCGCCCTCGAGATTGCCTTGCTTCTGCCGCAAGCGCTCTCGATGATTTTGCGGCCTTGGTATACAAATAACTATTGCAAAATCGGCGAAGAAAATTGTCAGTATTCATTTTATGTGATACGAGTATATTGCGCAAAAAATACGTATGCTACAGTTTATCGTCCGAAAAGTGAGCACTGAGCACATAAGGCAACTGTACCTATTAATTGTTAGAAATAATAGTTCTTCTTCAGACATGGATTATTCTTTTCCACTTCACCCCTAATTTGTTATCCTAGGACAGTTCTGAGATCATTCATGTCATTGGCCTAAAATAAGTCACTTTCGCTTCCCAAACCAGTAGCAGGATAATTTTTTCCAAGTAGGTGTAAATAATTTTTATCAGATATTAATGTTACAAAAATATTTGCAATGCTACTAATGCACTCGATTATTATTTCTTGTGTGTTTCATTAATGAACTTTTACCTGAAATGTACAATATAAACTTTTAAAAAAAATCTGATGTGGCCAGCACAAAACCTCCCGCTCAATACTACTCTTAAACGGTACAAAATAGTATTTGATGATACATAAACATACCTTCTTAATTGTTTATTTTCTATTTATATTTAAGAATTTTCATTTCCTTTTGTATATTTATTTAATTTTTGACATATATTTCACTAAGAAAACAGCTTCAGACATGTGTCACATTTCGTAAAAAATTAAAAATTTTAAAATGTTTCCATGGCTTACTAGGAATGCAAGATTTGTGAAATCTAATTTCTTTATATTTTATTATCTCTAAATCTAATGAAAATTAATAAAATTAGTGAAATCAAAACACATGCAAAATTAAATATTCTTCAACTTTCAAAATAACATAAATTGTTGAAAAAAGAAATTTAACCGTGTTTTTCACGAAAAACTGTTAAGGGCTTGAAGTAAACTGCTACTTCCGGTTGACCAATTTTATCCAAAATCTAATCAGCTCTTCATTTAAATATAAGAAGCAATAATTCAAAAAATACCTCTCTTACCTGTAGGTAGGTGGGAGGTAATTAACGTCCGTTTAACTACTCGAATATAAAAAAGATGGGGCAACGAAAATTGTAATTTATTAAGAATGGTGGATGGCAAGTAGACAGGGTTCTGTACTTTGAAGGGCATTATGAGTACTTCAAGAAGTTATTCAGGAGTTTCGGATAACACTCCTCAAGGTCAAGAAGACTAGATTTTTGGAATGCCACGGAGGGAGATACATTTTTTCTTTCTTATTCTCAGTACAAGAAAGGATAAGACTTATAAAAAATCGATGGTGAAATTTTCAGTAATAATATAATAAGAAAGTGAGAATAAATTGAAAACAATTTCACAGATTTTTCGAAAACTTGTTGTCAGGCAAGTCACGAAAGTCCGTAAGAATTTTATAGTAGTTTTAAGGAATCCCAAAAGGTGATGAAATTACTTCATTTATTTTATTGGACGTTTCGGGAATGTTCCTCCCATGTATGTAAAGATGAACGTAATCATGATGTCAGATGAAATTGATACTTTAAAAACTAAACTGTTAACAACAATGACTGACGAAGAACAGATCTTATTTCATTATATTTAATTAGATAATTTTCTAATCCATAAATTAAAATCATAATTAGCTGACGTTCTTGATATGTGTTCAAAGTACTATTATGCTAATATTATTTTAACGTGTTGTAATTCGTAAATGGTGACAGTAAGATAAAAATGTTTCAAACTACAATTGTAGATAATAATATTTGAAACATTATTCTCATAACAAAAATTGTCATTAAATCATAATTTACTCAAATATTTCAGAATAACTTGATAAGGCTTCAAGTAAACTACCACTTTCGGTTAATAGATTATCACCATAAACTAATCAGCTCTTCCAAAGGGGATACCATTGACATATACATAATATCAAAATTTTGAGTTTAGTAGTTTTTGATAAACCGTAACTCCAGAGATCCACACAAACTGACAGACTGATAGACTCGTGGACAAACAGACAGTAGACTCGTAGACAGACAGACAGAAGATTCGTAGACAGACGGACAGACACAAACACACATACATCATTGCGAAACTATTAAAATCGTATTTTAGGGACCTTAAAACGTGCTCATCCACTGAAAACTCACTACCGAATTTTGAGCATGATTCCTATACCTCTCTTACAGGATGTGGCAGGAGGTAATAAGTGATTACTTTGAATAAATTCAATTATACCGTTATACCCCATTTGGTAAGAATTCAGTCAAAAATAAATGTTGATACAGTTTGATTATGACCAAGAGATGTCTATAATAACAAAGTTCTATCCACAAGCCTGCAATTTGAAATTCTTGCTGAATCCGTCCCTGGTAAAGACTTAGCGCAGGCCGGCACTGAATAGCGGAATCGCCAGCAAAGAACGGTTTAAGAAGCGGCTAACACGTTTGCAGGAAACGAGCTACGACTACGAGGCTCCTGCTCGCTGGCCGTCGTTCCGGGGCCCACGCTTAACTCCCCCTGCCGGGCCCCCACTCACAAGCTGAAGCCCCGTGTAAATTATATCCCCGAAATTAGAAAGGCGGCCGTGTGTGTGCGGTGGTATGGACCAGGCTTCTATTCATCAAGTGTGCTTAGTCCGCCGCACTCAAATTGTTTCTTAGGGGGGAGACAAACGGGGGTTAATCTTCATACGAACCCGGTTAGGTTGCTTTTTATTTTTTGGCTGTATAAAGCGAGGCTTTATTTTTAGGAGCAATTAATTAAAAAATGAATTCCGCGGGATTATCACCCGGAAAGTTTAATAAATTCTTCCATGAAATGCAAAACATGTTCCGTTTTCAGCAGAGTACCAAACAATGCTATTTTTATTTTAACAAAAAGATTTTTTTTGTAACAAAACATGTTCTAAAATAATAATATACAAAACAGTTACCAAACAAATAATTAATTCCTTTTTTCAAAATTTGACGCAGATAAGAGAAAAGATATTTTTTTTTTGACATATCTTAAAACCAATGCAATGTGCCGTAGTATGTGTCTGCGTTCAAATCAATCCTTATTAGAGAATTTGTTTTTAAATTGACTCAATCATTAAGCTATTAGTTATTTTCTTGATTATTATTGGTTAGTTGGACACGGTTGATTGCTTCTTTTTGGTATAAATAGGTATTTCTAGTTTTTTAAGTTGGATTCAATCTTGGCCACTGGCTTGGTTCACAAGTTGCAATCTTGGTTGTATCCCTCTTTCTGTTCTACTGATGATGACAACTTAGTATTTAGATTTCTTTATTTAAGACTTAAGGGAAAAAAATAAGTTTTTTATGTCAAATTGTTATCAAAATATAAGCCCTTCATACTTTCGTAACTATTTCCCGGCAACAAGTTCCCCAAAAATCAGTGAATTATTTTCCATTTATTCTCACTCTCTTGTTATGTATTTATTTATTAAGTATAACGCAATTTGAGTCTACATCAAATCAACACAAAAAATAATGTGTACCACACATCCAGAAACTATTTTATGGGAACTTCGGCTCGGCCTGTCAAAATATACTCGCACTCGCAAAAGTATAGTTTCTGGACTAGTGATAACTAATAAATTTTTTTATCCAACACCTCTTAATAAATGGTCTATAACTATGGCGATTTTAAACAAGCAAAGTAACAGAATATCCACTAGTGGGTATAATTTTGAGGAAAGCCACTAGTGAGTATTTTTTTATTTATAACAATAATAATAACACCAACATCTTGGTAACTACTTCGATTGACATTTTAATTTTAAAATTTAAAGCATATGTCACTGTCAAATAATATTTCTAAAATAAATTTTTTATTTATTAAGAAGTGTTGGATAAAACGTTATACTTCACACGTGGGCAAAGTGGAATTACCCATTCGATAAAATTATCTCACTCTGCCTTCGGCTTCGTGAGCTAAAATTTCTCTCGTGGGTAATTCCTTACTTTGCCCACTTGTAAAGTAAATAACTATTATTCATTTTAATAGTCTTGTAAAATAGAATTTGTTTATAAACAAACCAACTTTGTTTTTGTAATAATTAAATTTATTATGCAAGCATACCTCAGGATTATGTAAGCTTGCCTATATAGTTCTAAGCCACAATCATATTCATGAAGTTATAAATATTGTAACGGATGCTGCACTGGCAAGTTGAAGCTTGTCGGCTTATGCCGCCGAGTAAATGACGCAACGCCGGCTTGTTCGAACCAGTCCGCTCGCGCCACAATAGAGAATATTTCAGGCACTTCTAGAAACAAGGAAAGTGAAATATAAAAGAACGAATCACCGCGAGCAATCAGTCATTTAGTTGACTTAGACTCAGTCAGTCTGTTGACTCCGAAGGTACTATGAAGTACTTGTGAACATAAATATACCGCTCGGTCATAAATGTATAGTCTTAAATAAATTTCGCTCGGCTGGTTTATATAAATAATAGTGTTTATTTACTGTAGTGATAAGTTTTAGTGTAAAAGTTTTTGTATTTGTTATTTTAGTGTTACATACTTAGTGTTAATTAACTTATACTCTTTATTATATTAATTATTAATTAAATGTTATGAATAATATTTTTTTTGTTTAAATAAAAACTTTTAAAACCCATGAACGTTACAATTTACAATATATAGAATAGCAATGAATAAGGTACGAATGTTATAACTTATAAATTAATGAATTTTAATGTATATTCGTATTTTATAACTATTAACTATATTAAATTTTTTCTATTTAATTACAGAAGACTATAATACTTTATAACAATACATTATAAATATTCCACAGCATAATAGAGAAGGAAGCATTCTAAAACTAAATGTTGAAAAAAAAAAAAACAAAAACCTTTATAAAAATATCCTGTAATTGTAACATTCGCGTGAATTATGCTATGCTGTTTGTAATTTTTTGTAATCATGAACAAGAATAAAGAGACAAGTTGGCAAACAGACGCGACAGCGACAACATACATACAAACATACAGCAAGTGTACTACACTCGTACATATAACAAAACATAAAGTTCCACTCTTAACGCTGGACTAGTGTTGTAACACGCGGACTTTACTGGATTCTATAATATGTAACTTATTTCACATCTGCATGAGAAAACTTTACTCAAATGTTTAACATCTTCATTTTATTATATTTGTATAAGAATTTTACGTAGAATTTAATTTGCAAAGTGGCTCTATACGAAAAGTGAAATAAAAACAATTTATTTTAATAAATCATAAATAGCACGGCGATCATTTTAGGATTTAGGATGTGACACTCTACTTCGCAGATCTCGTTGAGGGACATACTTTTATGAGCGAAGCGTGTTTACCAGCTGTCAAATTGTAGCGCCTCCACTATCACATCTCCCGAAATGAATGAGGAGCCAGAGACGTAATCTTATGTACTGAAAATTTACGAGGATCGACCTGAGGATTCCATGATCCACAGTTTGATGCGTCACTAAGGAGCAATCTACCCAAGAAATGTTTTTACGTTTAAAATTAAATAAATACTTCATATATCCATTTTATGTGAAACTCTTCTTTCGCAGATCTATTCTTGTGCGTATTATGCGATTATCAACCGTCAATTCAGGGCCTCAAAGTTGAGGCGACATTGTCAAATATGGAAATCGACTCATGAACAACTGATTAATTCGTTATACAGTGTTTTTAATTTAGAGGCTCACCATTGGTAAAACGAGAACTGAAATTATTATTATTTTTAAGCGGTCTCAACTGCTGAGGTTATATGTCGCCTCGGTACCTCGTTTTCGGTGGTGTGACAACGGCACGTAATGTTCGTTGGTGAACCGGCTTTAACGCTACCTGCCAAGCCGTTGTCTGAGAACTGAAATATTTTTTATTATTATTTTAATTGATAATTCATAACATGGTTTATTTCTGGAAAAATAATTCATAAATTCATCGCTAGGCGAACAAAAATTTGCAATTATTTTCAGGTATAAATGATTATGAGTCACAGTAGAAATATTTTTCTGCCAGACAGTAAAAATTACTACCATTTTTTTAAAATATGCGATAATTAGAAATTATTTAAGAATGAAAAATCAATGAAAATAGGTAATTTTCCCCTGTGGCTTGTTTTTCACATAAAGGATCATAAGTCGACGGCTGATAATCCTTCATCATGTACAAAAGCGTATCATAATATTCATTTTAAATTATTACACTTTAAGGTCTCCGTAAGTTAACACTTAACAAATGTAAATACTGTTCAACGCATTTCTTTTTTTTCTATTACTACGGACCAAATGATCAGTACGACATAATAACGGGACTATTTATTAATTTATTTTATATATTTTTTTTAATAGATTTTATTTAGTCGCCCAAAATGACAGTATTTTAAAGAAATCCTTCTTGACTTATTTAACTTTAAACTTTTAGCAAGTCTGAAAAAAAATCTATTACCCTATATAAACGATACAAAACAGACTACAATTTAACATAAATCAATTATTGACTATTAATAAAATGTAATCAGGTCATATATTGAATGTCTAAATATTAATTATGAAAATAAAAAATCATATCCTTATTAAGTTTAGATTTTGAGTTATTGTGGACGAAAAAATCCACAGAGAGACGTCATAGTGAAAATAAAGAAATAGTATTGTTGAAAACTTACTTTTAAAACTTTTGCAATACCTCTTTTATATGTGCGGGAGGTAAAAATTATTTCTGAATAACGAATAGTTTAGAAATAGCACAAATAAAACCATATGAGTATTTAATATTTCAATATGAATAAAAACTTGCTTAAAATCCATAAAAGCAGAATTACGGTCACGCAAGAAAAACGCTTTAAAACATTTAGGTTTACGATGTAGCTATCGTAATATTTTGCGGTTTTTCGCAGTCCAACCCATAGGTAGTTGAGGCTGCATTTGTAAGATTGCTCTATCCTGATTAAAAAATCGCGGGTTCTGTCGCTATACTCACACAGATATTACAACCCCAGCAACCAGCATTGAAGGCACGAGCTTATTTTGCGGATTGGAAATAAAATTGAAATGACTATTTACAACTTCGCATGATTTTAATTAAATTAAATTTTGTTTTATGCATCGGGGTGGAATCTAAAATTGCGCTGCGAAAAAAGGCGAATTGCTGCGAAATGTTTAATTTCGTAATTGAACATTTCCAACTTGATTTAATTAACTATTGGAAAATTTAATAAAAGAAATAGAAAAATTCTACTGGCTTTTATTTACACAAAGTTATTCTAAATAAATATAAATGAGACTGAAGTTCGTTTATATAAAAGTTGTTTATTGCTTTGCCAGAAGATATATAATAATTTTTAAAATTTGCTTATTCCTCTTCGTTGGTTTCACAGTTGATTCATAAGAAATATTAATTGGAAATGTTTTTGCTTAATGAATAATCTTGCAGGATTCTGTTTAAATTGACTAAAAGAAAAAATTAATACAAATTTTGCGAATACTCATTATTCAACAAAATAACTGGACTAATTTTATTAGGTAAAAAGATTAACTATACAAAAATGGGCTAGCTTATCATATGTTGGTATGAAACACTCAAACAAAAAATTATAAATTTAGTACATTTGGTTACCAATGTTGAAAATAATTTCCACCTGATATGACAGCGTTTGAATTTGATTGCTGTAAAATATATAACCTACAAACGTAATGTTAGCTATCATATCACAACATAAGTAAGAGAGTAAACATGTTTGTCATATTTAAATTTACAGCTGAATATGTTAAATATTAAAAATTATTATTTTAGTGTGGCTGAAAAAACATTCACGATGATGTACAAGTAATGTTTACGTAGAATTTATCTGCAGGTAAACTCGTTTCGCTCGCACGTTACATAAACAAATTATGCCTCATACTCATACTCACTTTTAATGGAACTTTTCTAAAGATAAGCTCGTTTTCACGTTCCACGTTCAATGAATAAAGTGACCCATTGAACTGCGGTTTTAGGTCATCCGAGTTCGACCGTTAAATAATATGTTTTAGAATTACCAGTCCTGAAATATGTTTCTTTATGTAAAACCCTAATTTGTTTAAATAATTTGATTTAAAAGTACAGGTACCTCACCCTTCGTACCGAAAGGTAACTGACAGACGAAAGGGTTTTACTTGATTAATATGAATAACCAAGGATAGCATAGTCGCTGTCCACCATTGTAACTTGATTTCGAAGAGTATTTAGAAAATAATTCTGGGTAAATGGCGGAAAATATGCGCGCTGGTGGGACTCAAACATGTTTTCATCAATAACAAAGTTTTATAATATTAACATTCCTAGCGTTGTTATGAGTATCATAACAGCCGCAGTGGTCAGTTTGAAATCCGAACTCGTAGAGCGAAAATTTTAAGACATCTAATGCCTGATATGACTCATAACATCCGTGGTTTGTTCAATAGTTTACCGGTTTCAGAATATGAAGTTAATGTCATAAGGTCTGTTCGATGAGAAGTTCAGAAAGTGTAGTGCGGGATAGTGCAGTGCAGTGCGGTGTAAACTAGTGTACTCTAGTTCTGTGTTTTCATAAAACACTCTAGTGTATGTTTGGGCAAGTTTGACTAGCTGTCACTGCTGTCAGCGTAGTCAGGTTAGGTTATTTGTAAACAAACACGTTATAAATCTGTGAAGAATTTTGTAGAAATGTCTGTTTTAAAACGAATATTGTTTGAATTAATAAATGATTTTGCCGAAGATCAATCATCATTCGATTATTCATCAAATTCGGAAACCGAATATGTTAATACACAGAATTAATTGTTTTGTGAATTTTATTTTCTCAAAATATAAATTTTAGGTTAACGGAAATGCCAACAAACTACTTTTAATTACCCCCATTTCCAGTCTGTACTTTCTACACCACCTCGAGTCAGTTCAGAAAAGTGTACACTAGTTCTTAAATTTTTTTTCATCGAACAGTTTGCCAGAACCTGCATGTTTCTCATAAAACATGTTAGTGCAAGAAAGTTAACACTAGGTCAACCTATTTCACGTCATCGAACAGAGCTATAAATAAATATTATTTTTTGAAATTCTTTTATGAATAACGTCTGTCATAATTTTAGAAGGTGATTAAGTAAGTTGTTTTTATTTAACACCATGGTTACACTTATTTTGTATCATATTTATAAATATTTTTTTTACTTAAACGGCAAATGTGTTCATAATGGCTAGATAAAAAAGTGGATTTTGGCGATGCTGAATTGCCTGAAAATATTTGGAACGTAGCAGGTGAAGCTCTGAACAGCTTAATTCCGTGTGTATTAATAAATAGTGTTATATTATCAATGTGATTTATTTTCATTTTCTTGACTGTTTTGACAGGTCAGTATGGTAATATTACCGTACAGCATAGAGTTATGACATACATACCCTGCATACTTTTGTGCATGTAAACTTAGGTTTAATCTTCTAAAACCAATAAAATAAATTATATAATACAAATATTTTATCCTATATAAATAAAAGTTTCGTTCACTCACTTACTTTTACAATAACTTTTCAAAGTTTGCTTTTAACAATATTCATACATAGAATTCAAATCTACTTACATGAACACATAAAATAAACTTCTCGAAAATTATGAATACAATCGAGAAGAGCCCTTAAACTGTGTAGTAATTCTTTCAACATTTCACAAGAAAAAGCTAAATGCAACTGATTGCTCATTGTCCAGCATTATTTAAAGTGCACTCAAAATAATTTTAACTGGGCACTACTCTCGCATAAGACACTGGTTAAAGATTTCCTACATATTGACAACCTCTGATTAGGTGGGAATTGAACTAAAGGACTGGAATTACCATAAACTATTAAGAACCAACCATTTACTTAGTTCTCTTAATATTTTTTGTTCAATCCTGCTATTGAAACTTGTTATTTCTTACTGGGATACAGAGTTCGAAACCTTGTGTTTTGAACACTCAACTCATTCCTATGGCAACGGGATGGGTAATGACAGGTGTGTGGGTGAAATTCTTTCGGTCACTACTTTCGCCCACTCACCTGTCATGATTAAATTGGACCAAACCTAACATTGAGTATGTGGACCACAAGGATGGGGGCGCGTACTTACAATAGCAGGATTGAACAAAACGCTATACAACACTCATGAAGAAACCAATTCGCTCACTTATGTATCTTTGCCCACTCGGCATACACCTCGTGTGCAAAACTGACACGAAATTCATAGTTTCTTTACTCATATTGTAATGTACTATTGTAATCTTTAATCATATTAAATTCAAATACCGTTTATTACAATGTTAAAGTGTTAAAGATGTTTATTGATAGGAGTAAGAATTAAGAAAAGTTTATGTGAATTGTACTAATTAAATAACCCCTTACATGGCAAAAGTTGGTTTTCTTACGGAGTATCTTTCACATCCCAATATTTTCTTGATAAGTGTATTATTTTTAAGCAGAAGGTAAAGAGTTTTCTCTATTCTAATTTAGTTTAATGACGTAGACTACAATCTCAACCGAATAATTACCAAGTTTAACAAATTGCTCTCAACCAAAAAAATCTTAATAAATCACCTTTTTCGCAACATACATTTAGTGTGCACATTACACAAGTACACGCAGCATAATTCTATTCGTGTATGTGGGAATGTGAATAATTCATCTTGGGGCCAGCGAATTAGTTAATGGAGTGTGATTGGCCGTGCGGCGGCTATTAAGGCCCGTGCATATTTCAGTTGGCGCTGGTTATGGAGTTGGATTCGCGGGAAGTGGAAACATTACGTCTGAACACGACACAGACATAAGTCAAAACGCCGCCGTGTCTTAATGCTAGTGTTGCTTCATTTTGTAAACATACCCCGGGTGAAGTAATTTGATTTGTTTGCTGCTGGAAATGTGCTGTTCATTATTTGATGTAATTCAACATTTACAATTATTCACTTGAAACATTTCTATTTTTACCTTTAAATTCACATGTAAAGTAAATGACTAGGATATAAAGCTAAATTTAATTATAATTAAACAAGCAGACTGCAATATCTTGTCTGCTTTAGATTGAAATTATAATTAAATTTAATTGTTATTAAGTAAATAAATTCTGTATCTACAAATTCAATCCTCCAAAACAGATGAATTAACATTAATTAATGAAATAAAATGACTTTTCCGTACGTTCGTAACGAGTGATTAGTAACGGATTATTTCGTAATTTACTGGTGTACCTAAATAAGCAAAAAGAACGACTTAATTTCTAATTTTTATATATTCCTAATATTATTTTTATTCAATATTGTGATCATGTTATAATGGGGTTCTATATTATATTTTAAATTAGTAAACTAGTAATTCATATTAAATGTAGAACTCAAAATTTTACGAAAGAATACAAGCTATAAAAAGGTAAATAATTAAAATATAACATGCACATCTATAAAATCTTATATTCGTGATATTTTTAATTTATCTTGATATTGAATTGTCGTATTTTGATAACTAATTTTTATGTTATTATTCTCAGTCAAACAAACGCCTTTGTGGAATAAAGAGGCAAATTTTGTACTCAAAACTATAAACTAGCTCAGTTACTATTATTTCATAATAGGGGGGACACGCCTAATTTTCAAATATACACTTAAGTGAACTTTATATTCCCTGTATCTATAGAAAAATAGTTAAAAATTCATGTGTTTATCATAAAGGAGTAAATATTCCCATTTTAAAATCTAATTTCAAAAAACGAACAAAAGCAATCGTAGAATGTGTCGTCTGTCGTCACGTCACATTTCCAGTTTACATAGAACATGTGGTTGTATATCATACTGTTTTCGTGTTTTCTTGTGTTGTTACAGGTTTATGTGAATGCGAAAGTAATATAATATATCAGGATTGATAAATAAAACAATTAAAAAGTAGAATATTGTGGTTAAAAGTAATGAGACGAAATAAAAACTATATCTCTCACTCTCTTAGCAATAATGTGTGTGAGGTTTTTTTATTTTCCTCTCTTCTAAAAACACTGCTTCATAGTTTTTTTATTAGTAAATAAAAACTACATTTGACAACATAAATTCAAGTCATTAATTAAAATAACTTAACTAAAATTATTGCAAGAGCTTTACTAAAACTATTGTGTAAGAAAACTTTGATCTTCTTCATCATTATGTTAAGTAATAAACAAAATATTTCTGTACCGAAACCCCGGGCCTCGAAGTTTACTACTACAGCAAGTAAGTTATACGTTTTGGGCTATATTGGCTATAATATGTTACATAATGATTTATTTAGATATAAATTTATTATAAATTAAATGATATATTTTAAAAATAGAACACGTAACTTTCAATTCAAATGAAGTTTCGTAATAACAAAAACAACTAGAAGATCCCATTACACTCTTATTATTGCTTAAATATAATGATGAATGAAATTACAACCATCCATCTATTCACACAAAGATGTTATTGCGGAAATGCCCAGAAAGAATTTAGGGAGCACATATTTTCATACAAATCTAGCCATCGATTTTTTATATACTTCCTTATAGCATGAATAGTAATGCAAATACAAACAATCCCGCAAACTTAGTAAGTTAAATGCAATTCGTTGCTTGGTTTAAATTAAAAACTTAATTCCTTGCGAATTTTATTAAGAAAAAATTCAAAGTTTAGTAAAAACTCATTTCCCAAGTTATCTGCTTTCGCTTTCTTAGAAGTTTATCTAAATATTTATTATGAAATGATTTAATCTAGCAATAGTGAAAACCTCCGTCACCTTCCTCAAATAATTTGCGATCACATTCACTTCACCTCATGTTCACCGTTTGTCGTAACCCCCCCACCCCCTTGCGTTGTAACTGTGGCGTCATGGCGTGTCTTGTGTCTTGCTCGCGGAAGTGGCGTAGACGCCGTAGACGCCTCGGGCGCAAGGTAACCGGCAAACCGGCGCCGGAAACACGTCACAACCAACAGATAATGATGGTAGGAAGTGACACCCTGATTTATACACGATTCAACCGCGCTGTAATTAAATATTTGGTTCGGTGCTTCATGCAGACTCCGCTGTCGTGTGTCGTGTACGTGTGCGGAGAGTTACGACGTGCGTTTACCAGCCTTTCTGATGTATGCGTAATGTGGGGTTGTAATAATTGAGTGGTAAATTGGGTCGATTAAATTTATGTTTCATTTGAAAGGGATGTTGTGATATTAATACACTCAGTATACCAGTTTGACTTCTTCATTGGATTGAAAGCACATGTTTTGGGTTCCTCAATTTTTACTTTCTTGTAGTATTATCATAGAAGTCATGTATTCAGTTTTAACCATTTAATTAACGACGTCATATTTGGATGGAAAGAAGGATATGAAAGTACTCAAGATATAGAATCGTTTGCTTAATAGTTGCTATGAGAACAAACTAATAAATGAATAGTTATTTAATTAAACGAAAAGTGAAACTTTAAGGTACTAGCAAGTTGTTTACTGCTGAGGCGTGAGCATGAGAAAAATTGTAGCAATTTAACAAAAACGAAAAAATTTTGACGTACATTTACTTTCATATATTATAATGTTGTATTATTTTCTATGGAGGTTTCGTAAAAGGGTTTATGATGAGTTTGAAAGTTCATTTCTTACTGTCCAATAAATAAATCTAAAACTGTTTCATGAGATATAAATTTGACGACTGTGCTTAATTTTCCATAGCAGTGTTACGATTTCCGTAATAAATATTAGTTTTACTTTTTTGTAAAGTGAATAGGTAAATAGATTGAGCAATATATAAAAAGAGCATTAGAATTCCTACACGCTACATTCCATTTCTACAAATACAAATACTAACGCTGTATAATTAACAAATGAATTAAATGCATGTCACGTTAAAGTTATATCAGTGGCATCACATGTAAGAGTAGGGTAGGTAATAAATAAATAAATAATGCATAATTTTTCAATTAATTATATAAAATATAAATGAATTTTTAATTTTAGGTTTTGTTCTGGTTTGAATAAATATAATTTATTTAAGCATATTTTGAACTGCATTAAAAAATTTGAGAAATTATAGAAGGATTTTTATAAAAAAGAATAATGATGAATGTAACAAAATAAAATAATAAAGAATTTGATGTGGACACCACATAATTTCCTTGTATGCTTATTACACACGGTCGATTAAAATCAAGAAAAGAAATAAACAACTAGGTATTATAATAGTCCTAAACACAAAATTACAACATTCTACGGCCAAACGTTTTTGAGATACGTGACAAATTAAAAAAAAAAACTTTCGAGCACAGTGCCTTTTTGGGAATGCCGATAGCAAAAACTAGATGTTATAGCGGTCCCATTTACAAAATTCCAACATTCTACGGCTAATCGTTTTTGAGTTAAGTGAGATACATATGTACATACATACGTAATTATGTACATACTTTTAAGTAAAAGTTGAAATTCAATTGTATGTGAATCGCAATATGAAATAAAAATCGTCATAGGTAGGGACAATGCAGAAGTATTATTATTAGAGTTTTCTCAGAATTTCACAAATAAAGAAAGCTTTTGATGTGAAATCATATTTACATTGCTCTGCACATATTTCTATGATGAAAAATATATAATTTTAATAATTTACTGTTATTTATAAAACTATGTTTATTCGACAATTTTGAATCACAATGATTTGTGAATTAAGCTACTAAATTTCATTAGTGTAGTCCTGAGTAACCAGTATATTGACTCAGAATGTACTGGTGTCTTTTTATTTACTATGAATTTTTTACCCTGCTACAATGAATGCTTTGCTAATGCTAATCGCTATTACTCAACCATGCACTATTTGTACAATTAAGCAGAACGATCAATTAGCACTTTGAGGGCCCTTTTTTTATCAATTTCTGTTATATCATCAGTTAACTAACAATGAGATATAGAGCCCAGAATCATATTATTTGGCCCAGTTAAAGTCATAAAAAGGAAATTTGTTAATTCGGCTTATTTATATCTTAAATTCTATAATTTTTATATTCCGCACATACATATGTGTAACAGAGGTATTGTTTATGCTACGAATAAATTAGATTTTTTTAACAATTCATCAACAGTAACTTGTTGATTATTTCAAGGCCTATCAGCGTTTTTGGGCTTATCTTAATAAATAAATGAGATAGAGAAAATTTCATTGAAATCAAAAAGATATTGCTTACAATTTTTATTTGAAACAATTTTCTGTATTTTGTTGTCATCAGATTTAAAAACAGTGTTTGTGATACCAGCCAATACCTTTGGGACAAATTGTAAATTTGATATTATTTCAGTTGTTATTAATGCTTAAAATATTCTTTAATATATCAGAATTTATGTTATAAATAAATTTAGTACAATAAATTTTCCCTCTGTTCGATCAGAACTATTTTTTTAAAGCTATTCTAAAAGTCTTAACTAGGCCAACTAATATGATTTTGGGCTCGTATATTCTATAGATTATATTAGTTTGACATTTCACCAACGTCTTTCGCGGCTCGGTTTGTTAACCGGCAATTAGTTATGTATTTTGAATTATCTATTCGTCATCACATGGCTACCAAACCAGTATGATAGTTTAGTGCCCTGTTTTATCGATATTTTGGTTTTGAGGAACAGCTAAGAATTGAAAATCAATCACATTTTTCAATTCAAATTTTAAAATGAGGTTCTGTTTTTACCTCCCTCCTACCTCTAGTAAGGGAGGTATTGTTTTTGGTCAAAAAATTGAGTAGTGAGTTTTCAATAAATAAGCACTTTGGTTTAATTTCGCATAGCCACCTAGAACATTTGAATAAAAATAATTTTTGATATTTCTCAATTATCTTATTTATCTCGATTTTTTTCATATTAATTTACGACAATAATAGGTAATACATCGATGAAAAGAGAAAAAAAGAATGTTTTTTATTTTAGTAAAACAATTTTAGGTTCCCATTTAAAAAATAAAAGTAGATACTCGTATCATGTAAACCTGACTTTACAAAAAAATTCTGTACCTGTCACGAAATAGTATATTTAACTAGCGTCGACCCCGCCTACGGCGGGGGTCTCAGCTAGGGCTCCGCCATCTCTAAAAATCTCAGAAAACTTATGTAGTTATAACAATATAATAGGAGAAAGGTGATTAGTACTGTATAGCGGTTCGACCTACTTCGCAGATATAAGCCCTTTGCTCCTCGACACTGAAGAAGATTTCAACTAATTTAGGGTCCAACTGAAAGTATGGGATAATGAATCATAGTGCTTTGTTAATAATATCTCAGATGAGACCATGCAATTGATGAAGAAAGGTCATTCCTCCCTTTCATGTAACTAAATTGGCGAAGAAAGCTCGTCACTTCGTTCCTCGCTTTCATGTCATTAACATTGACGAATATCATCACTTTGTTCTTCGCTTCCATATTTTTCATTGCGAGAAGTTGTGTCTCCCAGGTTTTTCATTGAGGGAAGAGTGTGTTTTCCATTGAGCGAAATTGTGTGTTTACCACTGAAGAAAATTGCGTATTTTCCATAGAGGGAAGTTGTGTTTTCAATTGAAGGAATTTGTGTATATTCCATTGAGGGTAGTTATGTGTTTACCATTGTAAAAAGTTATATGTTTTCCATTGCGGAAGTTGTGCGCTTTACATTGAGGGAAGTTATGTGTTTTCCATTGAGGAAAGTTGTGCTTAGCACTGAAGAAAATTTCAAATTTTCCATTAACGGAAGTTGGATGCCTACCATTGTGGAAATTTGAGTGATTTCCATAAGGGAACGATGCATGGTTTTTATTAAATACCCTATAAGTTAGCTTTCTAGTAATTTCTACAAAAAAAATTGCCGATCGTAATGATTTGTGATTATGAATGTTCCTCACTAACGTTCCTCAACTTACTGCTCCTAAAACATTTCATTTAATACCCGACAAGTCAGGTTTCTATGAAATAAAACAAAAAAACATGTGCTGATCGTAACGATTTGGAATAAAAAAAATTCGTCACTGCTATCCTTCATTTCCTGTCATCAAAAAATTTAATTTAATATCTACTTCATAAGTTAGCATTCTAAGGATTTTCTATGAAAACAATTTCCCACTTTTATAAAATTTCAGGTTTCCATGAATTTTTAGAAAAAAACAATGGCCCATCATATTTCATTTCATTTCACTTAAGAAAAAAATAATATCAGTTGTACCATATTTTTCACAAATTGTTAGAACATGTCTATTCAAGACTTTTCATTTGATACCAAACACGATATATTTTTTATGACTTTTAGAAAAACAATCGACAATCGGTTAACTTCCATTTTTTTTTATATAATCATATATATATATCGTCTTTTCGAGACATTTCTTTTGATACCCAATAAGTGGTTAAAAAAAATTAAATTAAAATTAATTTACATTAATATTTGATCATGTAATAAAGACTTCTGTGAATTGTCATCTTGTCATTTTAAAAGTATCTACAGTCAATAATATTTTGCATCCTACATTAGCTTCAAATTCCGCGGTTTTACTTTATTTTTTCTAAATTTAATCGTGTAACACCCACTTTTCTCAGGACGTCAAAATACACTCAAAGCAAAAAGTTTTATTCGACATTTCTAAAAAAATTTAAATTAAAGTATAAAAAATTTGCATAATATCAAACACGTTTATTCATTTATTCTAAACACAGATAAATTTACGAAACTTCTCCAACTTGTCTACAATTAATGTAATTTATATTTAAAATGTTAAACTGTACTGTCAAAAATGACAAACTGTCATAGATGTTCATCTTAAAAATTCCACGGCCGCCACACTCTTAGTTGACTTTGGCCCAAAAGTGCATGTTTTTTCAAGTTTTCTCACACATCGTGTGCAGGAAAAATTTGAAATCATCAAAAGGACCTAATCCTAACCACACTCTAAATATCTATGAAGGTTTCACTCAAATCCATCAATTCGTCTGAGCTCTAGAAATTGGCAAAGTTGCGTGATGAATCTATAGATATATCTATATATAGGCCCCGATTAACCAAAATAGTATATGGACTAGCGGCCCGACCTGCTTCGCAGGTCTGTCCCCTAGGCTCCGCGTCACTGAAGAAGATTACAACTGAAAATATAGAAAAATAAATTGGGTATTCTTAAATAATTTCCAATTTATACCAAACAATTGGCGAAGCAAGCTCGTCACTACTTTCCTCGCTTCGATGTCAGTACATTGACGAAGAAAGCTCGTCACTTCGTTCCTCGCTTCCATGTCAGTGCATCGACGAAGCAAGCTCGTCACTACGTTCCTCGCTTCCATGTCAGTACATTGGCGAAGCAAGCTTGTACCTTCGTTCCTCGCTTTCAAAAAGTGCATCGGCGAAGCAAGCTCGTCACTATGTTCCTAGTTTCTATGTCAGTACATTAACGAAGAAAGTTCGTCACTTCGTTCCTCGCTTTTAAGTCAGTGCATGGCGGTGCAAGCTCGTCACTTCAATTCTCCGTTTTCCGTGAGATATTTAATTCAATTCCAAACACGTTAGGATTTAATAACATTTATAAAAAAAAAACAATTGATGATTTACCAAAATAACTTTTTGACACTTCAGTTGAAATGTCCTTCATGAGACTTTTAATTTGATACCAAACACGGTAGGAATTAAATAACATTTATACAAAACAATTAACGGTCGTCCAAAACAACTTTTTGACACTTGAGTTCAAATCTCCTTCGCGAGACCTTTAATTTTATACCAAACACGGTAGGATTTAAATAATATTTATAAAAAAACAATTGACAATCGTCCAAAGTAACTTTTTGACACTTAAGTTCAAATCTTCTCTGCGAGACCTTTTATTCAATACCAAACACGGTAGAATTTAAATAATATTTATAGAAAACAATTGACAATCGTCCAAAACAACTTGTTGACACTTGAGTTCAAATCTCCTCTGCGAGACCTTCAATTGAATACCAAACACGGTAGGATTTAAATAATTTTTATAGAAAACAATTGACAATCGTCCAAAACAACTTTTTGACACTTTAATTCAAACCTCCTCTGCGAGACCTTTAATTTGATTTCAAACACTGTAGGATTTAAATAACATTTATAAAAAACAATTGACGTTCGTCCAAAATAACTTTTTGAAACTTGAGTTTAAATCTCATGAGCAAGACCTTTAATTCAATGCCAAACACGGTAGGATTTAAATAACAGTTATACAAAACAATTGACAATCACCAAAAACAACTTTTTGACACTTGAGTTCAAACCTCTTCTCCGAGACCTGTAATTTGATTCCAAACACGGTAGGATTTAAATAACATTTATAAAAACAATTAGCGATCGTCCAAAATAAATTTTTGATACTTGAGTTTAAATATCATGATTGAGACATTTAATTCAATACCAAACACGTTAGGTTTTAAATAACATTTATCAAAACAAATTACGATCGTCCAAAATAATTTTTTGACACTTTAGTTTAAATCTGATGAGTGAGACCTTCAATTTAATGCCAAACACGGCAGGATTTAAATAACATTTAGAAAAAACAATTACGATCGTGTATAATAATTTTGTGACACTTGATTAGAAATAAAAAACAACTGATCATTGTTTAAAATAACTTTTTGACAATTCTACGAATTTAGATATAAAAAAAATCTGAAATTGATTATAAATATTTAAAACGAACTTTTTATATTAGATAAGTAATTAACTTGTTTAAATTTTACCGCCTAAAATACATAGAAGCATCGAGGTTGTCGAGCAGAGACATCTGTTGTATTTTTTGAAAAGAAAAAGAAACCATCTATGAAGCGAAAAATAATTCTCAACTTTTTTATGCCTATGGCACACTGGTCGATGAGCATCAATGAGCTCATTGATGAAACACCAGAACGAACCCACCTTTCAAAATTTTTAATGTCTTCAATGACGAATACAGGGAATTTCTTTGTGACAAAAAATGTTAACATGAAATGAGACACAAAGATACGTCTGAAATGAGACCCGTTTGTTTCCTCGATGCTCATCGATGAAAAATAGAGGAGCCTCTATTTTTCGTCGATGACGGGTTCGTTCTGTTGTTTCATCAATGAGCATCGATGCTCATCGACGCTCATCGGCCAGTGTGCCATAGGCATTATGTTAGAAGAAGTTAATTCATTTGAATTTTACCGCCTAAATTCCTTAAAAGAATTGAGGTTGACAAACAACATCTGTCATATTAATTTTAAATTTGAAAAAATATGAGAAAAAAAAATTCAAATTTAAAATAATTACAAAACAATAATAATGTTTGCATACATATTCTAAACACAAATAAATTACCAAACTTGTCTAACTGAACTACAATTAAAGTAATTTATATTTAAAATTTCAGACTGAAATGTCAAAATAAATAGTTGCACAAAAATTTGTGAAAAGTGACAGCAACAATTTTAATTTTTTAATTGACTTTTAAAATACTTACAAAATAGTACACATGTTTGTTCATTAATTCTAAATACAGATAAATTTACAAAACATCTTCAAGTTGTCTAGAATATATGTAATTTATACTTGAATTTCGAAACAGATCTGTCAGAAATGACAAATTGAACATAAATTTTTGTAAAGTTACAACCAGAATCAACAAACTCCACTTTGATAGCAACCCGCACACTCTGATCCGTAAACGCATTTCCGCATTATTTATTTAATATCTCGCACATCATGTGTACTAAAAATGTGAATTCATGAAAAGGCGCTATTCTGAAAAAATCTCTAACTTCCGGTAAAGGTTTCACTGAAATCCGTCAAACCGTCTAGGCTCTAGAGCTGCGCAAAAATTTTGGTTACTAGGCAGATGAAAATATAGATATATACATAGAGAATGAATGATGCCTTTTAGTATAAGGGATACTAGCGTCGACCCCCGCCTTCGGCGGGTGTCTCAGCTAGGGCTCCGCCATCTTTGAATATGACATAAAACTTATGTAATTATTTTATAATAGGAGAAAGGTCATTGGTACTGCATAGCGGTCAGTTCCGTCGACCTCTCGCTACTATACACTACAACACAATATGGCTCAATTTTTAAGCGAGAATTTTTCTATTCTATTCATTGAAAGGAAGTGATACTGACGTTAAACAGTAACTAAGATAACACGTGGCTTTAAAATGATATTGTATATTTGTGGTTAAAAAAAAATTTGTTTCGTTCATCCTAACACTTAATTTGTTTTAATTATTAAATAGTATAATTTAATTAAGCACAAGAATAAGCAATTGTTATACAATAATTAAATATCAAATAAAATAATAACTAACCTAAAACAAAACTGCATTACCTTCACTGGTTTCCATGAAGACAGTTTAGTGGAGCGGGTAATTTTTTAACTAGAGCTGTTGGTCCACTATACCGAAAAACCGTGGTTTGATTTATTTAAATATTTTTTGGGTTAATATCAGCATGAATTTATTATTTAAAGAGTTTGTTTTATTTTATAATATTATATTACATAGTTTTATAATCATTTTTTTTTTCATACAAGCTTTTATATTTATTTAGACAGAAATAAAGATATATTACAGTAAAATTTCTATTACATGTTATTAAAATAATTATTAATTTAATGAAGACTCTCAGTTTAATCTGGTCCTACATATGCCAGTATCAGGAATCTTCGCTTCCATATCCATAAACGTAATAAGCAATATATTTGCGGTCTCCTACATGAAACATATTTTTGTAAAAATCCAATATTTACTTTAATTTTAACTTACCAAGTAATACTGATTGTGGATGAAAGTAATATTCAAGATTCAAAATTTACCATCTTCACCAACTGGAGACACTCCAATTTCTCCGATATTGATTATTTATTATGAGAATCAAAGCGATATAACACAACAAATATATGGAAATTAAGCCATCCATTGAGCCGTGGTTAAAAACCAGATTTGTAATTCGTTCAAGAAGTGCACAAGTTGGCTTTCTAACGGCTACAGGTACATTTTTTCCAAAAGCGATCCTTTCATATATGTACTACATTATGATTTACAACAGGCTTTTCAACCACCTTCAAATTTAGCACTATTGGAACAAATTTTCAATAATACGCTTGAAAACAATATCAAGAAATATAACAATTTATTTAAAAAATAAATATTACGCATGTAATCAATTATTAAAAGTCCGTCCAATTCAAATATGACGTCTTAACGACGAATGACAGATAGAGATTGCGCGCTCATGATCTTGGCGTTGAGTGTTGTGATCTGTCAGTCAGCTGTTAGTTGTGTTATTGAGGTTATGTTAAAATCTTTAAATTATAGTTATAAAGTATTGATTTGTGCCAAGCTGTGAAAACAACAGCAACAATGATTCAAAAATATTAATCAAATACCAAACAATTCACAACGTACAGCTGTCATGTATCTACTTATTCAAAAGTTAAATTGAATAGTTCTGCAATTCTACTCGGGAGGCGCGGGCGGCGCAGTTCTGTCATTCGTCATTATGTCGTCACACGGTTCAATATAGAATCTTTAGTAATTAATTACTGGCTTAATTATATTACAATATTGATGAAATACGAAAAATATTTATATATTAGTCTATTTTCGAAAAATAAAATAAAAAAAATATTGTTGAAGAGCCTATTGTCTGTCAAACTTATCCTTGACGAATGGACAAAATATCACAATTTTCGGGAAAACTTCATTAAAAGCATCTCTGAATCAGCGCAGTCTTGCTCAACTATTAACGAAACATTCACTTGTTCTCTGAAATATAACAAACTGTATCTCGTAAATTATTCAAGCTTGAAAACTTACCTTTATATAGTTCAGATCCAAAATAATTATCATTATCACAACAAATTACACCTCAAATATTCATTTTTTACATTTCTAAAGATCTCATGTGCGTTAAAACCCATACGCCGTGTTCATTTGGGATTATATTTAAGAGACTTGAATCAGTTATTTCTTTAAATGTAACATTGCCTAAAATAAGCAATAAAATTAAAAAGTTCTTAAAATGTGCATTAACAAATATTTACCTGGTAAATAATGTGATTTTTAAATTAGTAATTGTACAGAGAAGTCGGTGTTATTAATGGACACTCAGGTTGCAGGTTGACCACTTGTTTATCTTAAATGCAGTTTGGGCCGTACTAAAATCCTCTTTAATGCTGATTTGGTTACATTAGTAATTAAAGGCAGTCGTCCAATTTGAGATTCTGACTGCACCAGAACAAACTACTCTACGAATGTCAAGCCATAAATGAGATGAATTGTTTTTAGAACGTATCTACAAATAAACAGAAATTAATTAAACAGATACAAAATTTATATTAATCAACCTTACCATTATTTCTTACGAAGACAAACTTGAAATATTTATTTGATTAGTTTCAAAGTTTTTTTCTTCCATGATATACTTCTGCCAGTTCTTTTTATTTATTTTGTCTGAAAAATTGTTTAAAAGATCTCAGATAGCGATGTTCTTTTTCAGGGAATTACTACTGACAATAAGCGAACCAGGATCTAGCGCCGAAAAAATATAAATAGCTTGTAGTAAATTTTTAAACACTTGCACATTCAATTTCTAGCACCCTTCGTTGGCGAATCTAGATTCACTTGTTATGTTAGGTATTTAAAATCATTTTCTTGCCGTTTGGATTTTGCAGACCAATTATCAATCTTATCAAACTTTTGTTTATATGCAGTCCGGGTTCATCATCTGCATCATAGTATTACCGCCAATATTTCCATTAGCTTGTGAATCCTTTCTAAATAAATAACTATTTATTAATATAGAATGTGTCACCCTGTAGAGTCATTAACTTTGGTATATAGTTTTGTCGTTTGTGACAACCTGTAATAATTATTAAATAAAATATTAAAATCAAATATAAAAATTACCTGATATATTTTATCAACTGTTGAGATTTCAAAGCTCTAAAGAAATTGTGAAAAAGCGACGAATTTTCTTATTTTATTAGGACAATTTCTGTTTTTTTTACTCGAAAATTTCAGGGATAACGGTAAATAAAAAACGGCCATTATATATCCTGCTTGGTTACGCTGTGATTGACTCATGAGTATGTCTGAGCCGTATGTTCAGTACAAAACATTAACCGTTGTTGAGAGGACAGGTGTTATCGAAAAAGATATAATACCCAGAAAATATATACATGTAATTTATGTGATATATTAGATCAGATAATTTCAAATTGTAATTGTTTCAAGACAAAGACCCAGTCATATTTTAAATGTAATGAGTTAACTTGTATCAAATATCCCTAAAATAGACAGAATAAAATTAATAATTCAGTTAAAACATGCATTAACAAATATTTACCTAGTACGTAATGTGATGATAGTTAAATATTATTTTTACATAGAAGTCGGTGAGATTCCCATGCGCGATAAAGTTTACCTGGAGTCGAATCTACCGATTGGTTAAAATCTCCTAATACCATATACTTAATCACATACGAAAGATAAAGGTTAACCACTTGTTCATCTTAAATGCAGTTCTGATTACAATCAAATCTCTTATGTTTTAGTTACATTAGCAACCAAAGGTTATCGTTTCGACTGAGACTCTGACTACCAGAACGAATTACATGTTATAAATCTTTTTAAACTTTTCTTCACCATCTGCGCCTCAAAAATAATTCTGAATTTTTTTTTTGTTAGTACGTGATTCCTTCCTAAATAAATAAATATGTATTAATATATTTGCACAGAGATAATCACATCGTTTTTTTTTTCACACAAAATCTAATTTCTTCCAGATATGCACTCCTGAGATCTCCAGCCTTTTTATCAGCTATACGTGATTTACTCATAGCTATATTTTTTCAAAAAATGTTCCTCCTATATGTGCTATATATAATGTACAACTTTCTGTCTTCATCAAATTAAATATTGAATAACAGCACTTAAAATCTGTTAATCCAGAACTTGCTCAATTTTTTAAGAAGTGATCATTTATTCTCTGAAATAAAGAACTGTATCTTTTAAATTATTCAAACCTAGAAACTTACTTATGTATATTTTAGATAAAAAATAATTAATACCTTAAATCTTTAATGTTCATTTTTCAAAGGCTCTCTTTCTACGCATTAAAATTCAATCATTTGCGATCATAATGATATGACTTTTCTTAGATATTATTTACTGATTGACTAATTTAATAATCAAAACACACAACTTAACCTCACAACTTCACTTTATGACATATTGGTAGGTTCGTCTATCTATCGATT
Source organism: Poecilus cupreus (assembly GCA_963942605.1). Classification (NCBI taxonomy): domain Eukaryota; kingdom Metazoa; phylum Arthropoda; class Insecta; order Coleoptera; family Carabidae; genus Poecilus; species Poecilus cupreus. The sequence goes on from OZ012718.1 coordinate 25,474,360, forward strand.
GTTTCGAACAAGGTGACAACATGATAAATTCGTCTTTTTTTCTTTGCAATCAGTTGATTGAGATTATATTATCTAAAAAATATATACTTCTATAATTTATCAGAAATATTAGGTCTGATGTCTGATAATTATAATCAGAAACTTTTTAAAATAATTACTGAAATCCTATTTCAAATCGTAATTGTTTCTTGACAAAATTTGAATTCAGTGTAACGAGTTAGCTTGCATGAAATATCCCTAAAATAAATTAAAAATTTACTTGAAAAATACATTAACATATATTTACCTGATAATTAATTTGACGATTATTAATTAGCAAATGTACATAGAGTGCTGCTGCGTTAAAGTGCTACGTACAACATGTTGTGGTTCGACTCTATCGGTCGGCAAGTGTGTAGGGTGTAGGTATATTGGGACTGTCACAGCGATCGCAGCGGCTGCAGCGCTGCCAAATGTCAAGCGTCCAGTGGACCGCTGTTTGCAGCGCTTTTTGACAGCGGCTGCTACAGCGTTCGCAGCGTAAACAAACACAGCGTATATCTATCCTTGTCTAGAATTGTCATTATTTTTACAATATTTTCTGTAACTCTATACAGCTTTATAAAATTATTATTAATTTCATCTAAATCCATTATTATATTGATTTAATTATTGCAATAAATTGTTTACTTTATGTAAATAAACTTCTACGGCAATTTACTTGAACTCTTAACGTTTGAAAATAGTACGTGGGAATTGTGTTCAGCGAATTCACAGCGTCTTTTACCCAGCAGCTTGGTGACGTCACGCAGCGCTTTTATAACGGCTTTACATCGGTTTTGGCCTGCCGAACGCGGCCAATAATTCATCTGTAGTTACAATTATTGTACACAGAACGTACCTACGAAGTACAAAAATAGAAATTAATTAAATAAATACAAAATTTATATTAATCAACCTTACCATGGTTTCTAATTCAATTAAAATTGAAGAAAATTATTAGTTTCAACATTTCTTGATAAAAAAAGTAGAATTAAATTTCACTTAAGAATCTGATAAACATCTATAAACCTGTTTGAAGTAGATTGTAAATCTGAAGCTCTTGAATTAAATTTACAAATTTCGCGATGTTTTGAAAATCAATGTTCTAGAGAGCAGATCTATATTATTTTATTATCAAATTTCTTGGACCGATATTTTATCCAATGATCATAGTAGTAGTAGCGGGGATGAACTGCTTGACTTTTTCCTAAATATTTGTTTTTTATTAAAAAAAAAATAGTTAAATGAAATAAACAAACTTGGTAATACTACTTACACATTTCTTTGATCTCGTATATCAATGAACATGATTCACATCTCATTCATACTCTCAGTCATACATGGCGCAATTGTTTTTTTGTTGCCATTTTGCTATTAGCATGTTTGATTCATTTATCATTTTTGTTATTTTGTTTTACAATATTTTGTATTACGGTAATGCCCTTTGTTATATGGTGTTTTGTAATACTTCATGCTTTAATAAATTAAGGTGCACAGTTAATTTAAATTTAATATAATTAGTAAATTTAATTTTATGAATCTGAATATGTATTATTGCAAATGTGGCGAAAAATTTCGAACCACCACCGCTATCGAATTTAAAATCTGCGAGCCAGACCTTTGCCTCAACTGCAAATTAAACATGGTACTGTTATTAAAATGAAAGTTATACCGTAAGCAAAAAAGTATTAATTTGAGCAATTCACATTAGACTGCTTATTTGCATGTCACAAATAATTTCTATTACATTTCGCATAATATTGTGTTAATGCATTTTAAATGTGTATATTTAGTTAAACAATATATTTTTGTGAAGAACAAAAATACATTTCATTAATGAAAAAATTAATTCTGCCTCCAAAAAGGTAGATATAATATATAAAATTCTGCGGTAATCAATCACGTTAATTAATAATATTTATATAAGGTGCAAAGGCCCAGCAACGCAGATTTTAAATTCAGCAGTAGTGGACGAAATTTAGCGTCACATTTGCTAGGGCTACAAGAATATAGTTAACCTTTTATAAATATTATTCAGTACCAAATTTGCAGGAGAAACATGTTTTAGCGGGACTTCAATTCTTTGTGTATATATCTATATATTTCTTTACTATATTCTGTATATTGCATATTTTATCATTTAAAATGGTATTTACTTTTTATTTATAAAATTAAATAAACTACAAGTGCACATTATTGAAATAAATATAATTTGTGAGTGTGGCGAAATATTTCGATCCACCACCGCTATTGAACCTAAAACCTGCGAAGCCGGTACCGCTCCTATCTCAGCTGCAAAGTAATTTTGATACTGATATTAATTAATACTATTTATAAAAGGACGAACGGCCCAGCAACGCAGATTTTAAGTTCAGCAGTAGTGGACGAAATATTCCGCCATTTTCACTAACTGCACTGAACCCTTTATAAATAATATTAAATCAGTATCAAATTTGCAGGAGATTGTATTAATATTTTGTGTTTATTTAAAGATTTGTTCATGTTAATGCACTGATATTTAAATATTTTCGATCAATATTGGGTATTAATAATATTTGATTCATTTATTAATTTTTTATGATCGAATTTTTTTAATAGCTGTTTGAAAATATTAAAATTTTAATATCTTTTTTTCCATTTTTTATTGGTTTTAGAATTAACATGACTATTTAATTTTTTTTAAATTTTATTTATAGAAGGAATAATTCTATGTTTATGGGAAATAATTTAATTTTTAAGGCACTTGTTGATAATTATATATTTATTTATTTAAAATTTCCCTAAAAACAATGTTGGGCGTGTGTCCTTCCTCTTTTTCCTCATCTATGTTAGTGTCAGGTAATTTGATTTTCAAATTTTCAAATGATCGTACGCGTGACATTGCAACGTACAATTGGCCATGTGTAAATACAGGTTTTTCTAAATTAATACCCACGAAATCAAATGTTTGGCCTTGTGATTTATTTATTGTCATTGAAAATGATAATCTTATAGGAAATTGTCTACGTTTTAAAATGTATGGCAAGTTACTGTCTGTTGGTGCGAGATCTATGCGAGGAAGGAAAATACGTTGCCCCCTACTTTGACCAGTAACTACTTCTAGGTCTAGGTAATTGTTATGCATCTGTTTTACAATTAATCTGGTGCCATTACAGAGACCGCGTTTCGGGTTCATGTTTCGCAATAACATGACTATCGCGCCGATTTTTAACGACAATTTGTGCCGCGGCATTCCGCTTGGAGTTTCTTTATTTAATATTTCAGTTGGGTAATTTAATTGATTTGACTCATCGCATTCAGCTGTGTCCGCACTGTAATAAATTCTCGTGGGTCCGGCAATTTTATCTAACACTAGGTCATTTAGTTTCATTGTGTCATCATTTTTAGGCGATAGAATCGCTCGATTTACAAAAGTGTACACATCTTGTGGCATGATAGCGTTTGTACCGAATATTTCATCGGCTAAAGAACCTTTAGTTAAACATTTTGATGGAATTGTAATAATGTCGCATAAACCATTGCCAACTTGGAGTAAGTATGCGGAAAATTCTTGTTCATTTTTATTGACACGCATATTTTGTTTCAATGAAAACTTTTTAAACAATGGCCACAGTGGGCTTTGCGTCATTGACATTTCAATAATTGCCGTTCTATGGTTCGTATGTTTTACAATCGGTAAACATTGACGGAAGTCTCCGCCTAATATTACAACTTTCCCACCGAAAGGAACTGAATTATTTTGCAAATCTTTTAGTACTAAATTGATTGCTTTAAGTGCGTGCCATGGTGCCATGGTTATTTCGTCCCAAATAATGACAGATGATTTTTTAATTAATTTACCAGCGTTACTGTTAGCATTTATTTTACATACACTATTTTCGTGTATTGGAACGGGGAGTTTGAACACAGAGTGTACCGTTTGACCACCCTTTAGCAAAGTTGCTGCTATTCCAGTCCAAGCAACTGAAATAACTGTGTGACCTTGACCCCTCATTATGCTAATGTGTGTTGTATAAAAAGGTTTTGCCAGTTCCACCTGGACCGTCAACAAAGAAATATCTATTTGTACATGTTGGGTCGTTTACCGCATTCAAAATTTGCTGTAATATTTCATTTTGTTCAGTATTAAATAAAGCAACATTTTTTTCGCCTTCGCGTTGTTCAGCGTCGCGGTCAATTTGATCGTCTAAATTGTCTACATCATCATTAGATTGATCTGGTTCTGGGAGACCAAAGTCTTTTAACTGGAACCTTTGCATAATTAGAATTTCCTGAATGTTTCTCAGGCATTTATTTTGTGACGTTTGCCTCGAGTAATGTAACAGATAATCTTCCATCATGTCATCTTTGAATTTATCCCACAATGCAACTGCATTGATGGACGTGTGGAAACAAATTAAATATGCAAACAATTCACGCAATTGTTTTGGAAATTTGTCAACTACTGCTTCTTGCATACAATTGAGACACTCGTCGTCATTTGCTAATAACCCTTTTGCTCGAGCTGCTTCTAAATATGTATTATATAATTTTCCGTCTACTGTGCGTAAGTGTTCGAAACTTGTTGCACCGGAAGCATTAACTAAGAGCATTCGTAAGTGGAATCGCTCAATGTCTTTCGGACTCACCGAAATCATTCTGCCAATAGGCGGTTTTGTTTCTTTTTTTCGCGCCTGCCATGTATTCTTGCTCGTAAACACGTAATATTTGGGTATATCCATATACCGATATTGTTGAGCAGTAATATCTGTTTGATTCAGTAAGAACCACGCAGTGAGTGTGGTATTTCGTTTTCCCGCGCGTTCAACTGCCTGAATAACTTGCCCTGGGGCGAACACTACAGCTTGCTGGTTTTGTAAATGAACAGAGAGTTCGAAAATCGTGTGGGACTTGTCGTGCAATGGATACTCGAGCAATCGCCAGATACTTTCTGGAGGGGAAACGTACCGTGTATTTAAATACCCGCTTATTTCATCCCACTGGACAGTTTTACTTTTATCTACTTGGCCAAGTTTGACCGAAGCGCAATCATGACCTTTACAAAAATATTTACAAATGTATTTAATACTTTTCACCGATGAACAAATCTCAACATTGATGTGAGTTCGATATTTTTTTAACAAGTAAGGATTGAATGGAATGATCCAACGGTTATCTACTGTGTACTTGATTGTACCATTTCTAAACAAAATGTACATTTTTGCATTATTGTCACGGCGTTTGTAAAGCGGATATCCATTTATGTTTTCATACGTTTCATTCCGGAAATCTTTCGGATATTTTTTCGTGCACTTATTGTCGGCCATGCAAGGAGAATTTTTATTGAAAATACCGCAAGGACCGTGTATCATATGTGACTTGACAATTTGGTACAATTCTGGCTCTAAGTCTTCGTCTGGTATTTCTGCACTTACGATGGTATCGATGTCATCTTTGTTGCGAATCTTACTTTTTTCATCGAGTGTAAGCAACAAATGCATGTGTGGTAAACCGCGTTTTTGAAACTCTATTACGTACATGTAGGCCAATACTTTACCGACAATATCTCCGTGGAGAAATTCCTTTAGCATACTTTTAATTTTACCATAAAAAACACGTGTAACAATGTCGGGCCTATCTGATGCTGTTTGGCCTTCATGTAATTGCGCGGTAATTTCCGGCCATTTTGGGTTACATGTTGCAGTAACAAACAAATCTGGTTTGCCAAATTCACGAACTATTGCCATTGAATTTTGATACATTTTTTGCATAAATCTACTGCCCCCTTGGAATGTTGATGGTAAAATGATCATTGTGCCAGGCTTTGCACCTTCTAGACTTGCTAAATTATTTATATGATCCATTAACCCACTGTACAACTCTACTCTGAAGGTAGGTTGATTAAGTCGAATGTACGTTAATCGTTCGCTTTCAATTTTCACGTAAGCATCAACAATATATTGTTGTGTTAATTTGCCGGCCTGTAGACACGGATTAAACTCACCCCGGTCAGCTAAACGATTTGTATAAAATTGAAGTGGTGTCATTTTTTTAATACCGTCAGCTTGGCGCAAATGCATTCCCCAACCAGCGTTGCCTCGTGGAAACAATAGCGGGTAGCACATTGGGTCACAGTTTTCACTGTACTGGTTAATTCGAATGCTATTTTCACCCCTAGGATGAATGGCAATATCACGTTGACATGGTGGTTCGCCGTTATTTGAACTAAATACAACAGCGACTTCATTGCAAGTAGGAACATTGTACGTGCGCTTGTCTTTTGTTCGATCATTTACTAACCATAGCTGTATTTCCGGTACGGTTTGATTATTTTGACCGGCTTTAGCAATTTCAAGAGTTTCGACCTCTTTCAACATTTTGAACGCCTCGTAATATGGATTTATTTCTCGAATTATTAAATCCAATTTTTGCATAATGTCTGCTTTACACTTTTTGTTATTTTCAATGTTCATTCGCTTATTTAGCGCGTCAGCTGTATCTACAATGTATAATTGAGCGTACTTCTCTGATTTCCCTTTGGCGGGATATAAAGAAGTGGTACTATGATATATTTGACCGTGAATACGGAATGTATATGGACCTTGCCCTGGGGGCGGAGCTATCTGGGCACCCATAGATGCGAACGCGAGTGCACTATTGTACTTTCGGATATTTTCTTTGAAATTTTTGCTATCTGAATCATTTCCCATCATAAGATCTTTCATGTATTCAGGATAGTCTGTCAGTTGATCAGGGATCAGCTTTCCCTTGCGACAGCAATGGCTAAATTTGCCATCTGTCGGTTTCTCAAATGCGAAATTTCTCGATTTGCATGTCACGCAAATGACATTCATGTCACCTAAGCTATGTTGTTCAATAACATTGTCGCAGTTATTAGTTGCTAATTTACAAGAGCTTTTAGAAATATTTAAAACAATAGTTTTTTTGTTAATTGCTTTTTGTTTATTAACGTCATTATTTAGTTTGAGTCTCTTTTGTTTGTGGTCTAATGTTTCATTATCAAGGAAATTTTTCTTTTCCTCCCTATATCTTTTTAACCGCTCGTTTTTTTCAGCTGGTGTTTCATTTAAAATTAGCTTTTCAAAGTTTACTTTTAATTTACTCAACCTAAGTTCCCTTTCATCATTTGTTTCATTTGCAATATGTTTTCTTAAGTTTACTTTTAAAATACTCAACCTAAGTTCCCTTTCATCATCTGTTTCATTTGAAATATGTTTCTTTAAGTTTACTTTTAATCTACTCAACCTAAGTTCCCTTTCATCATCTGTTTCTTTAGCAATACGATCAAAGTTATACTGTCTTTGTTGTTTTAAGCGTTGCTCATTTTGTTCGTTTGTTTCTACCGCTTTTCTTTTCTGATAGTTTTGGCTCAACTGTACTTGACGAACGACCGGAAAGGGCGTTACTTGCCGCGACCTGAAGATTTCCGCGGCGTGCGGTCTAAGACGGGATAAATCGAAAGTTTCGTGTTCGGGATTTCGATTAAACAAAATACTCGTACAGAATGCAATCGCAAATAACCCACAATCATATCCATTCGTCTGCCTTTGAACTTGCGCTATTCTAATTGGTGGTTGAAAGGGAAACAAACGTGCTATGTACGTCTTCACGTCATCATGAACGAAACCTTTATTCATGCTATCATAAATTGTTACGGTCGCCCCATCGTAATATAAACTAGACCAGTGACCGATTTTTCCCTTAAGTCTTTCGTACATAATTTGAATATGTTTCGCGCCTTGTGCAATTGGTTGTATACGGTCAGGAGCATATAAATAAACAGTGGGCTGTGGAATAAATTGAGATATTGCGCGAACCAAAGAAAAGAAATTATCTACATGAATATCTTCCAAATATCCCCTTGGATTTAATACCGTGTTAATGTCATCGTTCAATAAAGTACCTAATAAAGCATTTCTATCATTTTGATTTTCTACTACGGATTTCGGTTTTTCTTCAACCTCATTTTGATATCTTTTAATTCTATTCTGACGTTTAATTCTATCCTTGGACGGCATTTTTTTTAAATTTTTATTAACAACTATAAACTATACTAAAGTTTTATTTAAACTGTAGTAAATATTGTCAGAAATTTTTTTAGTACTTACAGGTTTTAGAGTTCGCTGTTTTACTGTTATTTATTTAATAAATACCTTCAGCACTGGAATTTCAGATACAACTGGATTTGTCACTGACTGCTCTAGATTATAGCTTGCCGTGCAGAAACTTTGCTTAGGTTGGTTGATTCACAATCCAATAAAACGTAAACAAATATATCACTTGCCGAGATCTACAAAAACAGAGTGCCACAACCGAAATGGGTAAATGGCGTAATGATATATTTAATTGTTTTTCAAATCTAAAATATAAAAGGGATTTAGTTAAAAATAAATACAGACATGAGATAAATCGGGGCTTTACATTTCATAAATTTAAATATGATTTTCTGTACAGCAATGTATCTGGTGGTCGTAAATTGAAAATTATCAAAGTAATAAAGCATATCTTCAAAAAATTTAAATTCATATAATAATATTTACCTTAACTGCAATTGTACAATATTGGAGACACTCGTGTTGTTAAATAAAGATTTGCAAATTTAATTGTCCTTAAATCTCGGCACTAATAGCCACAGATCTCTAGGAGTAGTTAATATAGAATAGAATACTGTCCAAAATATTCTAAACACACACACAATAATGAATCAATAATCAAATTATTTACTTTCTATTAAATTATAGTAATTCACAGAGTACAATGAAAAATTACTACTTCTTTGCGAATAGTAAACAATGCAGTTGTTTGTTTGTTGCCAAGACAATTTTCATTTCACATTTTTTAACTCTGACTATTCGCTGAATGAACCCGTTGCCACCTGGCGGTAAAATTATGAACTGCCAAGCGGAGCAATGAGATTTGTGGCCGATTGCACAAATGCTAATAAAAAATTATTATTATTAATCAGTTGTTAACGGCTCGTCAACGGAGCATCAAGTTTCAATAAACAGCAGTGGGGAGACTGTTAAATCTACGGCCGCTTCCATGGGTTTTAATTCAATCTAGCAAATATAGATGACGCCACTATCGCAGTTCAGAAGTCTTCGGATCAATTTGTATATTTGAAATGTCAAAATGGAATTTACATTTGTCGATTGTTACTCACAAGACAGAAAACAATACTTGTTTGTTTTTCAATAGTGTTATATGGTGAAATCTTTTTGGATAAAACAGTAGTTTACGGCTAAAAGTGAAGTTAGCTACGGATTGCCAATGATGTTTGGTAGATATGACAGTTTGTGGTAGTGCAAGTCAAACAACAAAAACCTAGCAAATTTGTATTCTGAGAATGCTGTTGAACAAATTTGTGTTTATTCAACCATAATAAATCTTACCGGCTAAAGGAACTAGTAAGTATCTATCTAACATTATTTTTATCTACTGTATTATAAGCTGTATTTGTTTACTATATTTATTAATTTCGATACACTTACAAAGATTAAGTAGACGTATTTTTTACATCTTACTGGAATAGAGAATAAATAATGTTATTAATACAGTACCTATATGATATTTTTTTCGAATATGTAGTGAATATTTTATAATTTTTTTTTTTCACAGACTAAATACATCCATATGGGTTGTGCAAAAAAACGATCTTCCAGCTAGAGAAAGAGGGAAGTTATTTGGCTTACCAAAAGTTGAAAGCATACGTCGTGAATAGTTGTTGCAAATAAATCGATTGGATTTGTCAAAACTTAAACGTAATTATTAGCTCAAGAGTACCGTCGTATTAGTCACCTACATTTTACAGACTATCAGTTTCGGACAGTGGGGCAGGAAAAAGACAATTTATTTTTAAAAGACAATATTCAAACTATGGACAAATACCACTAACTGCTATGATTTGATCAACAGATAATAGAGGATCATACTGATGGACCACCAACGGCCCTTTAACAAAGCATCATTCCCAATTTGAGTTGCACAAACAGAAATAATCGTTCATCAGACCATCATGTCTCGATTGACGGGTGAACATTGTAACAGAAGACACGTGGCAAACTAACAAATAATTATTTTGACATTTGAATTTTTTATAACCTCTATTTTGTAACTTTTCATAGTTTTCATCAATTAATTTTAGTGCTGTATAAATTTTATTTAATAAACATAATAATCTTATATCATATAATATAATTCCTTTCTTCACCCCCCCCCCCCCCCCCCCAATTCTCCACGGTATGGAAATAGATTTTTAAATTCGGTGACAGTTGCTACGCGGGCAAAATTTATCTCTTGACTCCAGTGCTTCATCCTGCTGGTTCACATGAAGAAGCTTACAATCGAGCTCACATTGTTATCAGAAATCCTAATGAAATATATTTTTGGAGTGCTGAAGAAAAGGTTCCCATGCTTGCAAATTGGGTTACGACTGAAATTAGAAACTATTCCAGAAATAATAGTTGCTTGTAAAGAACTACACAATATCTGCAAAGTAGAGAATAATGTAATTGAAGTTGCAGTTGAGAAAAATGTAGGGATACACGAGGAAGAAGAGGAAAATTTAGTTGTTGAAAATAACAATAACCCAAATTATGTACTTACAAATGCTGTTATTGCTACAGTTGTTAACCGATAATATTTTATACGTACAGATAATTTTAATATAACTCAAAGAAAATAAATTACTGTTTCATTTATTTAAATTAATTTTTTTTTGACAAATTACTGTTTTAATAGTAATCGTAATTTTTTAATTTGCAAATTTGATATAACTTTGTGTTCTTTTCGCTCTTCCAAAGCATTTATGTATTTCTGCCTGAAATATAGTTTCCTATTATGATCAACAGATAGAAGATTCTTTTTTTTTTGGGTTTTCTTAATTGAACATTTCTTTGGGATGGTATTTTTGCATGGGTGGGTTCACGATGAGATGATTGTTTGAGAGGGTTCAGGTTCAGGATATGATGGAGCAACTGACTTTGGTAGAATTGGAGACTGGATATTTGAGTCGATAATCACAAGAATATCTTCACCTATTAATAAATAATTTCATTAATGAAATAAATTTGACAAAAAAAAACTAATATGTATTACTCATATATTCGGCTGCACTGTCAAACATATTTTCAAGGGGCTGAATTTGCTCCTGCAATTCTACTTAAAGTATCTCCTTTTCTTTGCCCAAACAATGTTATACAAACGCGTTCCGCAGCAATATTTTTTCTTATATCCCGTTTCATGTTGTAGAGTAATTTTAATTGTTTACAGAACATGGTCCCAATTCAGCAGAGGAGTTAAAATTTTCTGCTATTGTAGCCCATGTTTCATTCTTTTTGTCGACATTAAGGTGCTTTATAGATTTATTTTCCATTGTTGTTATACCTGGATTGAAGTAACAATGAAAGGAAGAATATTGAGAAATTATGTAATGGAATGGTAAACAATATGAGAAATAAGCTAACCAAAGGATGTATCGGTGATTAATTTTAACCACAAATATTCACTTACCTACAAGGGACATCAGTAACTGTTTTTCAGTTTCGCTATAATTTTTTTCATTTTTCTAAAATCAGTTTAGGTTAAAACCTAATAGAGCTTATTACGATGTATATTAAATACTTCCACATGCTTTAAACATAGACAAAATTACACTGGTTATTACACCATTCTTCCCTCCGAATCGCATTTGACAGTTTGACACGGGTGGCGCGCGCAGCCGCAGAGATCTTTATTGCGACGTTGCCAGTTTCACTTGTACAGATCACATAACTTGAGATTTTTTTTCTTTTCTGCAACCCGATTTTGATTTAATGATTTGATGATCCATTAGTTGATGAGAGATTTAATGAACGTTTATGCAACCGGCCATTAAGGTACTCGAATATCTGATTATTCTCGTCCGCCATTTTGGTTCTGTGTCACATCTGTCAAAATGTATTTCTTGAAATTCTGTAAAATCGAACAACGCAGTAATAATACGGTAATATATTAGAAACTATTTTTACACTTACCTGTAAGATATAATATAATAACACAGTACAACAAATTTTTACTTTTTTTGTAACTCGGCTCTCTCTATTCTGGTTCATTTTCCTTTAAAATCAAATACATACTTTCCTTGATTTGTTTTTACAGTCAAGATTAAGATTTTTTGCGATTTTAAACTTGACAAGTATCCCTTATGCTAAAAAAATTCAATCAATTGCAACTGTCAAAATATGTTCTTCTTAAATTTCTTGATATCTTATTCAAATATTTTCACTATCTTTTTCACATTAAACAATATTCCAAATTACTTTCAATACCTCCCGAAATATTGTAAAACTTTATTAAATACATTCAAATTGAAACGTCAAAGCTGACATTCAAACTGTTATTCATTTTAAAATCAACAAAGTTCACTTTCATAGCAACACACCCACTTTGATCCGTAAACGCATTTCCGCCTTATTTAATTAATATCTCGCACATCATGTGTAAGAAAAATGTGAATTCATGAAAAGGCGCTATTCCCAAAAAATCTCTAAGTACCGGTAAAGGTTTCACTGAAATCTGTCAAACCGTCTAGGCTCTAGAGCTGCGCACAAATGGTTACTAGGCAGATGAAAATATATATATATAGAGAATGAATTTTGCCTTTTAGTATATGGGACTAGCGGCCCGACCTGCTTCGCAGGTCTGTCCCCTAGGCTCCGCGTCACTGAAGAAGATTACAACTGAAAATATAGAAAAATAAATCTTAAATAATTTCCAATTTATACCAAACAATTGGCGAAGCAAGCTCGTCACTACTTTCCTCGCTTCGATGTCAGTACATTGACGAAGAAAGCTCGTCACTTCGTTCCTCGCTTCCATGTCAGTGCATCGACAAAGCAAGCTCGTCACTACGTTCCTCGCTTCCATGTCAGTACATTGGCGAAGCAAGCTTGTGCCTTCATTCCTCGCTTTCAAAACAGTGCATCGGCGAAGCAAGCTCGTCACTTCATTTCTCCGTTTTCCGTGAGATATTTAATTCAATACCAAACATGTTAGGATTTAATAACATTTATAAAAAAAAACAATTGACGATTTACCAAAATAACTTTTTGACACTTGAGTTGAAATATCCTTCATGAGACTTTTACTTTGATACCAAACACGGTAGGAATTAAATAACATGTAAACAAAACAATTAACGATCGTCCAAAACAACTTTTTGACACTTGAGTTCAAATCTCCTTCGCGAGACCTTTAATTTTATACCAAACACGGTAGGATTTAAATAATATTTATAAAAAACAATTGACAATCGTCCAAAATAACTTTTTGACACTTGAGTTCAAATCTCCTCTGCGAGACCTTCAATTGAATACCAAACACGGTAGGATTTAAATAATTTTTATAGAAAACAATTGACAACCGTCCGAAACAACTTTTTGACACTTGAGTTCAAATATCTGCGAAGCAAGCTCGTCACTCCATTCCTCGCTTCCATGTCAGTATATGGCGAAGCTAGCTCGTCACTTCGTTCTTTGCTTCCATGTCAGTACAAGTTTTGAAGGAAGTTGTGTGTTTCCCACTGACGAAAGTTGCATGTTTTTTTTTTTGAAGAAAGTTGTGTGTTAACCACTGACAAAATTGTAGGATCGTGCAAAATAACTTTCTAATACTTAAGTTTAAATCCACTCCATGAGACTTTTAATTTAATATCAAACACGGTAGGATTAAAATAACATTTATACAAAACAATTGACCATCGCCAAAACCAACTTTTTGACACTTTAATTCAAACCTCCTCTGCGAGACCTTTAATTTGATTTCAAACACTGTAGGATTTAAATAACATTTATAAAAAACAATTGACGTTCGTCCAAAATAACTTTTTGAAACTTGAGTTTAAATCTCATGAGCAAGACCTTTAATTCAATACCAAACACGGTAGGATTTAAATAACATTTATACAAAACAATTGACAATCACCAAAAACAACTTTTTGACACTTGAGTTCAAACCTCTTCTCCGAGACCTGTAATTTGATTCCAAACACGGTAGGATTTAAATAACATTTATAAAAGCAATTAGCGATCGTCCAAAATAAATTTTTGATACTTGAGTTTAAATATCATGATTGAGACATTTAATTCAATACCAAACACGTTAGGTTTTAAATAACATTTATAAATCAAATTACGATCGTCCAAAATAATTTTTTGACACTTTAGTTTAAATCTGATGAGTGAGACCTTCAATTTAATGCCAAACACGGCAGGGTTTAAATAACATTCAGAAAAAACAATTAACCAACGTGTATAATAATTTTGTGATACTTGATTAGAAATAAAAAACAACTGTTCATTGTTTAAAATAACTTTTTGACAATTCTACGAATTTAGATTAAAAAAAAATCTGAAATTGATTATAAATATTTAAAACGAAGTTTTTATATTAGATAAGTAATTAACCTGTTTAAATTTTACCGCCTAAAATACTTAGAAGCATCGATGTTGTAGAGCAGAGACATCTGTTGTATTTTTTGAGAAGAAAAAGAAACCATCTATGAAGCGAAAAATAATTCTCAACTTTTTTATGTTAGAAGAAGTTAATTCATTTGAATTTTACCGCCTAAAATCCTTAAAAGAATTGAGGTTGACAAACAACGACATCTGTCATATTAATTTTAAATTTGAAAAAATATGAGAAAAAAATTCAAATTTAAATTAATTACAAAATAATAATAATGTTTGCATATATATTCTAAACACAAATAAATTACCAAACTTGTCTAACTGAACTACAATTAAAGTAATTTATATTTAAAATTTCAGACTGAAATGTCAAAATAACTATTTGCACAAAAATTTGTGAAAAGTAACAGCTACAATTTTAATTTTTTTAATTGACTTTTAAAATACTTACAAAATAGTACATATGTTTGTTCATTAATTCTAAATACAGATAAATTTACAAAACATTTATAAGTTGTCTAGAATATATGTAATTTATACTTGAATTTCGAAACAGATCTGTCAGAAATGACAAATTGAACATAAATTTTTGTAAAGTTACAACCAGAATCAACAAACTCCACTTTGATAGCAACCCGCACACTCTGATCCGTAAACGCATTTCCGCCTTATTTATTTAATATCTCGCACATCATGTGTACTAAAAATGTGAATTCATAAAAAGGCCCTATTCCAAAAAAATCTCTAACTGCCGGTAAAGGTTTCACTGACATCCGTCAAACCGTCTAGGCTCTAGAGCTGCGCACAAATTTGGTTACTAGGCAGATGAAAGTATATATAGAGAATGAATTTTGCCTTTTAGTATATAGGACTAGCGGCCCGACCTGCTTCGCAGGTCTGTCCCCTAGGCTCCGCGTCACTGAAGAAGATTACAACTGAAAATATAGAAAAATAAATCTTAAATAATTTCCAATTTATACCAAACAATTGGCGAAGCAAGCTCGTCACTACTTTCCTCGCTTCGATGTCAGTACATTGACGAAGAAAGCTCGTCACTTCGTTCCTCGCTTCCATGTCAGTGCATCGACAAAGCAAGCTCGTCACTACGTTCCTCGCTTCCATGTCAGTACATTGGCGAAGCAAGCTTGTGCCTTCATTCCTCGCTTTCAAAACAGTGCATCGGCGAAGCAAGCTCGTCACTTCATTTCTCCGTTTTCCGTGAGATATTTAATTCAATACCAAACATGTTAGGATTTAATAACATTTATAAAAAAAAAACAATTGACGATTTACCAAAATAACTTTTTGACACTTGAGTTGAAATATCCTTCATGAGACTTTTACTTTGATACCAAACACGGTAGGAATTAAATAACATGTATACAAAACAATTAACGATCGTCCAAAACAACTTTTTGACACTTGAGTTCAAATCTCCTTCGCGAGACCTTTAATTTTATACCAAACACGGTAGGATTTAAATAATATTTATAAAAAACAATTGACAATCGTCCAAAATAACTTTTTGACACTTGAGTTCAAATCTCCTCTGCGAGACCTTCAATTGAATACCAAACACGGTAGGATTTAAATAATTTTTATAGAAAACAATTGACAACCGTCCGAAACAACTTTTTGACACTTGAGTTCAAATATCTGCGAAGCAAGCTCGTCACTCCATTCCTCGCTTCCATGTCAGTATATGGCGAAGCTAGCTCGTCACTTCGTTCTTTGCTTCCATGTCAGTACAAGTTTTGAAGGAAGTTGTGTGTTTCCCACTGACGAAAGTTGCATGTTTTTTTTTTTGAAGAAAGTTGTGTGTTAACCACTGACAAAATTGTAGGATCGTGCAAAATAACTTTCTAATACTTAAGTTTAAATCCACTCCATGAGACTTTTAATTTAATATCAAACACGGTAGGATTAAAATAACATTTATACAAAACAATTGACCATCGCCAAAACCAACTTTTTGACACTTTAATTCAAACCTCCTCTGCGAGACCTTTAATTTGATTTCAAACACTGTAGGATTTAAATAACATTTATAAAAAACAATTGACGTTCGTCCAAAATAACTTTTTGAAACTTGAGTTTAAATCTCATGAGCAAGACCTTTAATTCAATACCAAACACGGTAGGATTTAAATAACATTTATACAAAACAATTGACAATCACCAAAAACAACTTTTTGACACTTGAGTTCAAACCTCTTCTCCGAGACCTGTAATTTGATTCCAAACACGGTAGGATTTAAATAACATTTATAAAAACAATTAGCGATCGTCCAAAATAAATTTTTGATACTTGAGTTTAAATATCATGATTGAGACATTTAATTCAATACCAAACACGTTAGGTTTTAAATAACATTTATAAATCAAATTACGATCGTCCAAAATAATTTTTTGACACTTTAGTTTAAATCTGATGAGTGAGACCTTCAATTTAATGCCAAACACGGCAGGGTTTAAATAACATTCAGAAAAAACAATTAACCAACGTGTATAATAATTTTGTGATACTTGATTAGAAATAAAAAACAACTGTTCATTGTTTAAAATAACTTTTTGACAATTCTACGAATTTAGATTAAAAAAAAATCTGAAATTGATTATAAATATTTAAAACGAAGTTTTTATATTAGATAAGTAATTAACCTGTTTAAATTTTACCGCCTAAAATACTTAGAAGCATCGATGTTGTAGAGCAGAGACATCTGTTGTATTTTTTGAGAAGAAAAAGAAACCATCTATGAAGCGAAAAATAATTCTCAACTTTTTTATGTTAGAAGAAGTTAATTCATTTGAATTTTACCGCCTAAAATCCTTAAAAGAATTGAGGTTGACAAACAACGACATCTGTCATATTAATTTTAAATTTGAAAAAATATGAGAAAAAAATTCAAATTTAAATTAATTACAAAATAATAATAATGTTTGCATATATATTCTAAACACAAATAAATTACCAAACTTGTCTAACTGAACTACAATTAAAGTAATTTATATTTAAAATTTCAGACTGAAATGTCAAAATAACTATTTGCACAAAAATTTGTGAAAAGTAACAGCTACAATTTTAATTTTTTTAATTGACTTTTAAAATACTTACAAAATAGTACATATGTTTGTTCATTAATTCTAAATACAGATAAATTTACAAAACATTTATAAGTTGTCTAGAATATATGTAATTTATACTTGAATTTCGAAACAGATCTGTCAGAAATGACAAATTGAACATAAATTTTTGTAAAGTTACAACCAGAATCAACAAACTCCACTTTGATAGCAACCCGCACACTCTGATCCGTAAACGCATTTCCGCCTTATTTATTTAATATCTCGCACATCATGTGTACTAAAAATGTGAATTCATAAAAAGGCCCTATTCCAAAAAAATCTCTAACTGCCGGTAAAGGTTTCACTGACATCCGTCAAACCGTCTAGGCTCTAGAGCTGCGCACAAATTTGGTTACTAGGCAGATGAAAGTATATATAGAGAATGAATTTTGCCTTTTAGTATATAGGACTAGCGGTCCGACCTGCTTCGCAGGTCTGACCCCTAGGCTCCGCGACACTGAAGAAGATAGCAGTCTCTTTGTTCCTCGCTTCCAAGTCAGTAAATTGGCGAAGAAAACACGTCACTTTATTCCTCATTTTCATGACAGTACATTGGCGAGGAAAGCTCGTCACTTCGTTCCTCGCTTTCATGTCAGTACATTAGCAAAGAAAGCTCGTCACTGCGTTCCTCGCTTTCATGTCAGTGTCTCTTAACTTCCCGTCTCTAAAACAGTTCATTTAATACCCCTAAGTTAAGTTTCTAGTAATTTCCACAAAAACAATTGCTGGTCGTTATTATTTATGATAAAGAAGGTTCATCACTACTTTTTCCAACTTTTTGAACCTGAAAGGTTACATTCAATACTTCACAAGCTAGGTTTAGGGGAATTTTCAGACAAGCAATTGCCAATCGTACTGATTTATAATAAAGATCGGTCATTACTAAGTTCCTCAATATTTCACTTCTGAAACATTTTACTAGATACCCCACAGGTCGCAAATATTCATAAATTTTAAGGAAAAATAATTGCCCATCGTAATTGGTTTGCGAAAAAAATTACAACGAACACAATTAATACATTTTCCG
Organism: Poecilus cupreus; assembly: GCA_963942605.1. NCBI lineage: Eukaryota > Metazoa > Arthropoda > Insecta > Coleoptera > Carabidae > Poecilus > Poecilus cupreus. Next base: position 25,492,981 of record OZ012718.1, read on the forward strand.
TGGATATTACCAAGACCTTAGTGTTTTAATTTTTATCCTGCAATAGATTTCAAGTGACTTTAAAAAAAAGATTATCTGCGAACTCTTAAAACATTTCATTTCATACCCAACAAGTTAGATACCACAAAAAAAATTAAATTTAAATTAAACACAATTTGCATTAATATTTGATCATATTATAAAGATTTTTGCAAATCTGACATTTCTATTGTCTTCTTGGCAATTTCAAAATACTGCTAATAATAATGTATAATAATTTGCATTCCATATTGTCGACTTTACCTAATCTAACGTCAAAGTAGAATAAAATCGTGAAATTTTAACGGAAAATTTTTCCTTTAAATTTCGCGGTTTTTTAAATTTTTATAAAATTTGATCGTGTAATATCAACCTTACCCAGTCTTACATTATCTTGTCAGTTACACTTCAAAGTACAACGGAAGCGAATAAATTTAAACTTGTCTATTCAAGATTCTCTTTTGATACCAAACACTTTATTTTTCTAATGTCTTTTATGAAAACAATCGACAGCCGCCATTTTCTATATTATCATTTGTCCCGTCTATTCGACATCTTTCTTTGGATACTCAAAAAGTGATTAAAAAAAAAAAAATTAAATCAAACATTTAACAACTTAATTAATATTTGATCATGTGATAAAGACTTTTGTCAATCTGATATTTCTATTGGTAATTTTAAAATATTATCAATAATTATGTACAATAATTTGCATTCTCCTTTGTCAACAAATTTGGCGAATTCACTTTATTTTTATTAAATTTGATCGTGTAATACCAACTTTACATAATCTAACTATAAAAAAATTCAGTTGGAATTTTTTTTTTAATTTCAAGGTTTTATTTTATTTTTATTAAATTTGTTCATGTTATAAAGACTTCTGTCAATCTGACATTTCTATTATTATCTTGTCAATTTAAAAATACCGTTAATAATAAACAATAGTTAGAATTCTACATTTTCGACAAATTTGGCGGATTAACTTTATTTTTACTTAATTTGATCGTGTAATACCGACTTTTCTTAGTTTAACGTCAAAATAGCATCAAATTGTAAACTGTTATTCGAAATAATTTTTTCCTGTGAAGTTCGCGGTTTTCTTCATTTTTATAAAATTTGGTCGTGTAATACCGTCCTTCTTCAGTCTAACGTCAGTTATTGGCAATGAAAATGACCGATGGCGGCAGCACTGAGTATTTGCAAATGGCCGACGTCGTAGGTAACGTGCAGTGAATGACATACGGAGAAACATAAATAAAGTTCATATAATTATAGTTATAAATAAAATATGAGCTTATTTGAAGTACGGTATTGTGTAAAGGGAAGTATTTGTGCTTTATTTATTTTAAAAATCACAGTTATACCGTCTCTTTAATATATTTTTAGGCATGGGTAACTTTTACGGTGCTAATAAACAAGTTGGTTTTCGAGAATTATTTAGATGTCTCGAGGCGACGAATTCTACCAGAAATTTTATCGAGGGGCAAGAAATAGTGAACAGTAGCTTGTTATTTTTACGTAGAGTTGTGGAGGTAAATTTAAATAAGTGCAAGCTTTTTAGGTTATGTTTGCCGATCAGTGCTCTTACTACAAATCCACATGAGATACATGGAACCATTTATGTTGAAAATATTATATAACTTGTGAACTGTATCACAAAATACATTTTTATGTTACCCTAGTTACATATTTGAATAAAATTGCTAGTACAGCATAAGTAATGTTTAGTTTCATTTCAATAAGTGTGGGTATGATTTTCTCTTTTCGATAATTGGAGAATTTTTATATTAGGATAAGTCTATAATTATTATTCCTTCAAAATTTGGTAAGCCAGTTAAAGTATTTCATTTCTAATCAGTTTGTGTTGTACATTTTGAATTTGGATTTAAAATCCATACTAAGAGCTATTCAGAAAACTTATGTTACAGAATAATAACAAAACATTAAGGGTATGAAAAAGGAGAAAGAATATATACAAAATAAGACACAAAATAAAAGAAAATAGCACAAAATTAATTCGATAACCACACTATATAACATGTACGCTACAAATGATTACCAAATGCAAAAGTTCATAATTTTGCCACCAGAGGGCTACGAGTTGCCAATACTTTGAATTTAAATTTCCCGGTTTTATTTTATTTTCAGTAAATTTGATCGTATAATACAGATTTAGCGTCACCATAACATATAAACTTCAAAATGCAATCAAAAAGAAAAATTTTATTAGCCATTATTTTTAATTATTTTAATTGACTTGTCTAGAATTAATGTAATTTTTAATTAAAATTTCAAACATCTGTCAAAAATAACACGTTGCACAAAAATTTGTGACAATATAAATTTTTTTTTACAATAATGCAAATATTTGATTACAATAATGAAAATACTTGATTACAACAATGAAACTCTTTCATTACAATAAATTATTATATAAAACAATAAAAGTATATTATTTTCACACTAGAAATTATTATTCTAATCTCCATACCAATATTTTAAAATTGATCCTGGTCAAAATGTGTCCGTATAAATAGCTGCCGAAAAATATTTCCTCTTTGAATATTAGCAGGTTGTTGACAGGGTAGAGTAGCATAGTTTTCATCATGAATATGACAACTTTCGTCATCTACTGTTTGAGATTTAAATAACTACGTAAGATAATTTAATTGAATTTAATAAGAAAACTGCTGACATATGTACTGTAATCTTCCTCTTCATGAATTTTTCTTATAATATATAATACAGCTAATGCTATATTGCTTCATTAGTTTTAATAATTTTATGCGTAATTCTATAGTTGATATCTTGTAAATACAACAAAATTTCATTTTATCATTGATGCTTGATTTATTTGTATATGTTTTTCTCTACAACATAAAATAAAAATATATCTTCCTACTATGTATTATATTTAATTTCACTATTTATAAATGAAGAATCAACTTTTTTAACGATTCCCTCACTCGATATACCGTGAAATATCAAAATTTTTCACAGATTCAGGAATACATTATGTTTACACTTTGATAGCCCTAATACATCGAATAAAATTAGTTTCATTGGTATTTAATCATTTCGTACATAATTGTAATGTATTTCATAAATTGTTCCGTGAAAATATAACCAAACTTATGGTTGATTTTTTTTTATGGAATTCTTGAAATATGAGTTCTCTGCAATATAATCGGGAAAATGTATATTGCACAATTAAATTATACACACTTACCATAAATTATAATTAATTTTTGGTTGTTTATGTAAAAAACAACATTTTTAATCAATACAAGATACTTCAATCTGTACAAGGATTTTGAATTAAAAAGTTGTATGTTTTCATTTTGACTGCTCGTAATTCATCCAATATAATTTGTTTTATAAGTATTTATTAATTTCTTCCGAAATTCTATAGTATTTTCAAATTTAATTTGTCCTTTGTTCATATAACCTAATTTATATATGACATTTATAATGAAGTTCGTAATGTATTTCCTGCAAAATTATTAGGAGAAATGATATTCTATAATTAAATTATACACTTACCATGAATTTCATTTAATTTCAGTGTATTTGTAATTTAGTACTTGACCCAAACTATTTTTCATAAAATATTGACGTTTACAAATCAATTTGAATTAATTGCAACTGTTAAAATATGTAAATCATTTCTACCACTTTAAAAAATTTACAAAATAGTACTCATGTTCGCTCCTTTATTCTAAACACAAATAAATATAGCAAAATTATCTAACCTGTCTACAATTAAAGTAATGTATAATTAAAATTTTGAACTGAACTGTCAAAAATGACAAGTTGTCATTCTTTTTTTAAAAAAATTAAATATAAAGTGTATTGACAGTTCACTTTGAAATTTTAAAAATAAATTACTTAAATTCTAGACAAGTTAGACAAGTATGGTAAATTTATTTCTGTTTAGAATAAATGGGCGTACATGCTTAATATTTTGTAAAATTTTAAAACATCAATTTAAAAATAAAAAAATGAATTTGAAAGTGAACTGTCAATACCCTTTATCTTTGAATTTTTAACAGAAGTAGCAACGCGTGTTATTTAACAAAAGCTACACGAAACAAAAAATTAGTTTATTTACTTAATATCTCGCACATCATGTGTAATAAAAATGTGAAATAATGAAAAGGCCCTATTCTCAGCCAAACTGTAGGTGCCTGTAAAGGTTTCACTCGAATATATCAAACCGTGTAGGCTCTAGAGCTGCGCACAAATGGTTTCTAGGTAGCAAAAAATTTTAACTGAATAGTATATTGGACTAGCGGTCCGACCTGCTTCGCAGGTCTGACCCCTAGGCTCCGCGTCACTGAAGACGATTACAACTGAAAATATAAAAAAATAAATTGAGTATTCTTAAATAACTTCCATTTAATACCAAATAATTGGCGAAGCAAGTTCGTCACCACGTTCCTCGCTTCCATGTTAGTGCATTGACAAAGAAAGCTCGTCACTTCGTTCCTCGCTTCCATGATACTACTTTGTGACAGTTGCGATTAAATCTCTTCCTTGAGAACTTTAATTTCATACCAAACACGGTAGGATTTAAATAACATTTATACAAAACAATTGACAATCGCCAAAAACAACTTTTTGATACTTAAGTTCAATCCTCCTCTGCGAGACCTTTAATTTGATTCCAAACACGGTAGCATTTAAATAACATTTGTACAAAACAATTGACAATCGCCCAAAACCACTTTTTGATACTTGAGTACAAACATCCTTTGCGAGACCTTTAATTGGATTCCAAACACGGTACGATTTAAATAATATTTATGCAAAACAATTGACAATCGCCCTAAACCACTTTTTGATACTTGAGTACAAACGTCCTCTGCGAGACCTATAATTTGATTCCAAACACGGTAGGATTTAAATAATATTTATGCAAAACAATTGACAATCGCCCTAAACCACTTTTTGATACTTGAGTACAAACGTCCTCTGCGAGACCTTGAATTTGATTCCAAAAACGGTAGGATTTACATAGTATTTATGAAAAACAATTGACGATCATCCAAAACAACTTTTCGACACTTGAGTTCAAATCTCCTGCGTGAGACCTTTAATTTGATACCAAATACAGCAGTATTTATATAAAATTTATAAAAAAACAGATGACGATCATCCAAAATAACTTTCTAACACTTTAGTTTAAATCTCCTCCGTGAAACCTGTAATTTGATACCAAACACGATTGTATTTAAATAACATATATAAAAAACAATTGATGATCGTTCAAAATAACTTATAGTCAGTTCTACGAATTTAGATTAAAAAGAAAATTCTTGATTATAAATATTTAAAGCCATCTTGAAAATAATTTTCAACCTTTTCATATTAGATAAGTAATTTTTATTATTTATACGTTACCGCCTAAAACCCTTAAAAGCAACGAAGTTGACGAATAAGAGCATCTGTTATAAAGTATAGTCAAAGCGAAAATTTTTATTGAAAATTATTTTCTTATTTTTAAATTAACGTTTTAAAATTTTACCAAATATTAAACATGTACGTTCCATTATTCTAAACACAAATAAAATTACTAAACTTACCTAACATGTTTACAATTAAAGTAATTTATATTTAAAATTTCTAAGTGAACTGTCAATGAAATCCATAAATGTCACATTCATAGCAACGGGCGCAATTCTTTTTATTTAAAATTGAACAAAAAGTACCACGGATAGTGTGATTTTGTAGATTTTGACTTTATTTATTTAATATCTTGCACATCATGAGTAAGAAAAATGTGAATTCATAAAAAGCACGTATTCCCAATCAAACTCTTATTGTCCGAAAATGTTTCACTCGAATCCATCAAATCGGCTAGGCTGTAGAGCTGCGCACAAATTGTGCAAATTTTCGGCCTTATTTATTTAATATCTCGCACATCATGTGTAAGAAAAATGTGAATTCATAAAAAGCACGTACTCCCAATCAAACTCTAAATGCCTGTAAAGGTTTCACTCGAATATATCAAACCATCTAGGCTCTAGAGCTGCGCACATATTTTATAAATTGGTTACTAAGCAGATGAAAGTATAGAGAATCCTAAGACGATTAGTATATAGGACTAGCGGTCCGACCTGCTTTGCAGGTCTGACCCCTAGGCTCCGCGACACTGAAGAAGATGGCAAGTACAAGAAAATAAATAACTTTCATTTGATATCAACAATTGGCAAAGTAAGCTCGTCACTTCGTTCCTTGCTTCCATGTCAGTATATTGGCGATACAAGTTCGTCACATCGTTCCTCGCTTCTGACAGTACAAGTTTTTAGAGAATTTTTGTGTTTCCCACTAACGAAATTTGTATACTTTTCATTGAGGGAAGTTGTGTGTTAAGACTGACGAAAGTTGTATGTGTTGAAATACAATGAATTGTGGGATGTTACGTGTAAACCACTGACGAAAGTTGTATGTTTTTCATTGTTTTTTATTGAAGGAAGTTGTGTGTTTACCACTGACAAAGTCTCATGTTTTCCATTCAGGGAAAGTGTGTGTTTTCCATTGAGGGAAGGTGTTTGTTTACTACAGAAATACTGTCTATTGAAACCAACAATTAATGAAATAAGCTCGTCAATTTGTTCTACACTTACATGTCAGTATAAGTTTTGAGGGAAGTTGTGTGTTAACCACTGACAAAATTTGAATGTTTTTCATTATACGACGTTGTGTGGTAACCACTTACAAAAGTTGTATGTTTACCATTGACAAAATTTGCATGTTTTCCATTGAGGCAAGTTGTGTGTTAACCACTGACGATTGTTGTATGGTTTTCATTGAGGGTAGTTGTGTGTTAATCACTGAGAAAAGTTGTAGGTTTTTCAATGAGGAAAGTTGTGTGTTTACCACTGACAAAAGTAGTATGTTTTTAATTGAGAGAATTTGTATATTTATTAGTAACACAAGTTGTATGTTTTTAATTGAGGGAAGTTGTGTGTTAACCACTGACGGAAGTTGAACTGTTTTCATTGAGGGAAGTTGTGTGTTTACCACTGACAAAAGTTGTATGCTTTGCAGTGATCATGTAATGAAGACTTTTGTAAATCTGACATTGCAATTGTTTTCTTGGCAATTTAGAAATACCGTCAATAACAATGTATAATAATTTGCATTCCATATTGACAAATATGACAGATTTACATTATTTTTACTAAATTTGTTCGTGTAATACCAACCTTATCCAGTCTTACCTCAGCTTGTCAGTTACACATCAAAGTACAATCGAAGCGAAAAAATTAAAACTTGTCCATCAAGGTTCTTATTTGATACCAAACACAATTTTCTAATGACTTTCATGAAAACAATCGGCCAGCCTCCATTTTTTATATTATCATTTGTTCAGTCTATTTGACACCTTTCTCTTGATACCCGCGTCACTTAAGAAGATTACAACTGTAGAAAAAGAAAATGAGTAGTCTTAAATAACTACCTTTTAATAACAAACAAATGGCGAAGCAAGCTCATCACTACGTTCCTCGCTTCCATGTCAGTAAATTGACGAAGAAAGCTCGTCACTTCGTTCCTCGCTTCCATGTCAGTACGTCGACGAAGCAAGCTCGTCACTTCGTTCCTCGCTTCCATGAAACTACTTTGTGACATTATAAATATGAACTTTAATTTAATACCAAACAATTGACGATCGTGCAAAATAACTTTTTGATACTTAAGTTTAAATCCGCTCCATGAGACTTTTAATTTCATATCAACACTGTAGGATAAAAATAACATTTACACAAAACAATTGATAAACGCCCAAAACAACTTTTTGACACTTTAGTTCAAACCGCCTCTGCGAGACCTTTAATTTGATTCCAAATACTGTAGGATTTAAATAACACTTATAAAAAACAATTGACGTTCGTCCAAAAAAACTTTTTGATACTTGAGTTTAAATCTCATGAGTGAGACCTTTAATTCAATACCAAACACGGTAGGATTTAAATAACATTTGTACAAAACAATTGACAATCGCCCAAAACAACTTTTTGCCACTTGAGTTCAAACCTCTTTTGCGAGACCTTTAATTTGATTCCAAACACTGTAGGATTTAAATAACATTTATAAAAAACAATTGACGTTCGTCCAAAATAACTTTTTGACACTTGAGTTTAAATCTCATGAGCGAGACCTTTAATTCAATAGAAAACACGGTAGGATTTAAATAACATTTATACAAAACAATTGACAATCACCCAAAACAACTTTTTGACACTTGAGTTCAAACCTCTTCTCCGAGACCTGTAATTTGATTCCAAACACGGTAGGATTTAAATAACATTTATAAAAACAATTAACAATCGTCCAAAATAAATTTTTGATACTTGAGTTTAAATCTCATGATTGAGACATTTAATTCAATGCCAAACACGGTAGGTTTTAACTAAAATTTATAAAAAACAAATGACGGTCGTCCAAAATAATTTTTTGTCACTTGAGTTTAAATCTGATGAGTGAGACCTTCAATTTAATGCCAAACACGTCAGGATTTAAATAAAATTTAGAAAAAACAATTAATGATCGTGTAAAATAATTTTTCCTATTTCACGTACACAAAGTCAATTTTGTGACACTGTTTTTCTCAAAAAACAATGCTACAAAATTGAATTTTGTGCAACTGTTTTTGGGGAATTTATTATTTGTAAAACTGAGAGTCTGTCAAACTTGGGACTGTCATTGCTCACGTAAAATTATTGAATCGGAGTCCCTGAGTCGGGGTTGCGGCCTGGGACCCGATAGGCCCCGCGGGCAAAGCACCTAGGTGACCAGTGATATAATAAACGTGTCGTACAATTTTATTTTATTTTATTTTTTTTTTTTTGTGAATTTTTGAACCTGAAATAGGAAAAGTAGTATGAACAACTTGTGTTACAATGCCTAATTGTAAGACTCGTATTTTGCGTAACTCGCCTGCTGCTCGTTTACGCAAACTATACTCGTATTACAAAAAAGGTCATTGTAACACTAGTTGTTCAATATACTATTGTGACACTTGATTAGAAATAGAAAACAACTGATGATTGTTTAAAATAACTTTTTGACAATTCTACGAATTTAGATAAAAAAATCTGAAATTGATTATATATATTTAAAACGAAATTTTTATATTAGATAAGTAATTAACTTGTTTAAATTTTACCGCCTAAAATACTTAGAAGCATCGATGTTGTCGAGCAGAGACATCTGTTGTATTTTTTGAGAAGAAAAATAAACCGTCTATGAAGCGAAAAATAATTCTCAACATTTTTATGTTAGATAAGAAGTTAACTCATTTAAATTTTACCGCCTAAAATCCTTAAAAGAATCGAAGTTAACGAACAACGACATCAGTTATATTTGTTTTAAATTTGAAAAAATATGAAAAAAAATTCAAATTTAAAATAATTACAAAATAATAATAATGTTTGCATATTTATTCTAAACACAAATAAATTACCAAACTTGTCTAACTGAACTACAATTAAAGTAATTTATATTTAAAATTTCAGACTGAAATGTTGCACAAAAATTTGTGAAAAGTGACAGCTACAATTTTTATTTTTTTAATTGACTATTAAAATATTTACAAAATAAGTACACATGTTTGTTCATTAATTCTCAGCCCATATAAATTTACAAAGCATCTTCAAGTTATCTAGAATATATGTAATTTATACTTAATTTTTGAAACAGAACTGTCAGAAATGACAAATTGAACATATTTTTTTGTAAAGTTACAACCAGAATCAACAAACTCCACTTTCATAGCAACCGCACACTTTGATCCATAAACCTTATTTATTTAATATCTCGCACATCATGTGTACTAAAAATGTAAATTCATAAAAAGGCCCTATTCCAAAAAAATCTCTAACTGCCGGCAAAGGTTTCACTGAAATCCGTCAAACCGTCTAGGCTCTAGAGTTGCGCACAAATTTGGTTACTAGGCAGATGAAAGTATATATAGAGAATGAATTTTGCCTTTTAGTATATAGGACTAGCGTCGACCCCGCCTACGGCGGGGTCTCAGCTAGGGCTCCGCCATCTCTGAAAATCTAACAAAATTTATGTAGTTATAATAATATATTAGGAGAAATGTGATTAATACTGTATAGCAGTTCGACCTACTTCGCAGATATAATCCTTATGCTCCTCGACCCTCAAGAAGATTTCAACTTAATTTAGGGATAATAATTCATAGGGCTTTGTTATTAATATTTCATATGATACCATGCAATTTATAAAGAAAGGTCATCATTTTGTTCCTTCTTTTCATGTACCTAACTAAATTGGCGAAGAAAGCTCGTCACTTCGTTCCTCGCTTTCGTGTCATTAACATTGACGAATATCATCACTTTGTTCTTGGAATTGGAATTTTCGTGTCTCCCATATTTTTCATTGCGGGAAGTTATGTGTATCCCATGGTTTTCATTCAGGGAAGTTATGTGTTTACCATTGTAGAAAGTTGTATCTTTTCCATTGAGCGAAGTTGTGCGCTTTCCATAAAGTGAAGTTATGTGTTTTCCATTGTGGAAAGTTGTGTGATTAGCACTGAAGAAAATTGCACATTTTCCATTAACGAAAGTTAGATGTTTACCATTGTGGAAGTTTTAGTGATTGCGTGTTTTTTATTGAATACCCTATAAGTTTCTTTCTAGTAATTTCTAGTAATTTCTACAGAAACAATTGCCGATCGTAATGATTTGTTTTAAAGATGGGTCATTATTATGGTTTTCAACTTCCTACTTTTATAAAATGTCACTTGATACCCCACAAGTCAGGTTTCCATGAATTTTTAGAAAAAAACAATTACCCATCTTATTCTTTTTCACTTTAAGAAAAAAAAATTATATCAGTCGGTCCATATTTTTGACAAATCGTTAGGACGTGTCTATTCAAGACTTTTCATTTGATACCAAACACGATATATTTTTGATGACTTTTAGAAAAACAATCGACAATCGGTCAACTTTCATTTTTTTATATAATCATTTATCTCGTCCCTTCGAGATATTTCTCGAATAAGTGATTTAAAAAAAATTAAATCAAACACAATTTACATAAATATTTTACCATGTAACAAAGACTTCTGTCAATCTGACACTTCTATTTTTATCTTGTCATTTTAAAAGAATCTACAGTCAATAATAATATACATCGTACATTAGCCTTAAATTTCGCGGTTTTAGTTTATTTTTACTAAATTTAATCGTGTAACACCCACTTTTCTCAGGACGTCAATATACAATCAAAGCAAAAAGTATTATTCAACGTTTTTAAAATTTTTTAAATTACCGTTTAAATAATTTGCAAAATATCAAACACATTTGTTCTTTTATTCTAAACACAGATAAATTTACAAAACTTCTCCAACTTATCTACAATTAATGTAATTTATATTTAAAATTTTAAACTGAACTGTCAAAAATGACAAGGTGTCATAGATGTTCATCTTAAAAATTCCACGGCCGCCACACTCTTAGTTGATGTGCATGTTTTTCCAAGTTTTCTCGCACATCGTGTGTAAGAAAAATTTGAAATAATAAAAAGGACCTAATCCTAATCAAACTCTTAATATCTATGAAGGTTTCACTCAAATCCATCAATCCGTCTAATCTCTAGAAATTGGCAAAGTTGTGTAATGAATCTATAGATAGATATATAGGCCCCGATTGACCAAAATAGTATATATGATAGCGGTCCGACCTGCTTCGCAGGTCTGACCCCTAGGCTCCGCAACAATGAAGAAGATAGCAACTAAAGCTATAGGAGAATAAATTGCAAGTGTTCTCAAATACCTTAAATTTGTTAGCAAGTAATTGTCGAAGAAAGTTTGTCGCTTTACACCATAAAATTATAAAACAATGTATTACTATCCCCAAGTGTACCAGGCGCTAATGATTTAGCTATTACAGCGCCTTAATTTGAAATAAAAAAAAAAAAGTTTGTCGCTTTGTTCCCCGCTTCCTTGTTAGTAAATTGGCGAAGTGTACTCCAAAGTACCGCAAATTTTTACATCCCTAAATACCAAGCTATAAAATAAATTAATATATAATAAAATTTTTAATAATAAAATGAGTATTCTTAAAGAACTACCATTTAGTACCAAACAAATGGCGCAGCAAGGTCATTACTACGTTCCTCGCATCCATGTCAGTAAATTTACGAAGAAAGCTCGTCACTTCGTTCCTCGCTTCCATGTCAGTACACCGGCAAAGCAAGCTCGTCACTTCGTTCCTCGCTTCCATTTCAGTAGTTGAAGTTTTCAGAGGAGTTTTCTTGTTTTCATTAAGATAAGTTCTTTGTTAACCACTGACAAAATGTATGTTTTTCATTGAGGGAAGTTGTGTGCTTACCATTGACTCAAGTTGTATATTTTCCAATGAAGGAAGTTGTGTATTTACCACTGACGAAAGTTGTATGTTTTTCATTGGGGGAAGTTGTGTGTTAACCACTGACGAAAGATGTCTGTTTTTATTGAGGAAAGTTTTGTGTTTACCACTGACGAAAGTTGTATGTTTTCCATTGAGGGAAGTTATGTGTTTTCTATTGAGGGAAGTTTGTTCATCACTGAAATATTCTCAATTGATTCCAACAACTGTCTAGTATCTTGGCGAAGCAAGCTCGTCACTTTGTTCCTCGCTTCCATGTCAGTACATAGAAGAAGCAAGCTCGTCGCATTGTTCCTCGCTTATATGTCAGTACACGGTTGTGTGTTTCCCACTGTCGAAAGCTGTATGTTTTTCATTGAGGAAAGTTGTGTTAACCACTGACGAAAGTTGTATGTTTTTTATTGTGGATATTTGTGTTTTTATCACTCACAGAAGTAGTATGATTTTCATTCAGTAAAGTTGTGTGTTAACCACTGACGAAAGTTGTAAGTTTTTTTATTGAGGAAATTTGTGTGTTAACTACTGATAAAAGTTATATGTTTTTCGTTAAGGGAAGTTGTGTGCTAACCACTGATAATATTTGTATATTTTTCATTGAGGGAAGTTGTGTGTTTATTACTGACGAAAGTTGTATGTTTTCCAATGAGGGTAGTTGTGTGTTTCCCACTGACAAAAGTTGTATGTTTTCCATTGAGAAAAGTTATGTGTTTCCTATTGGGGGAAGTTGTTTGTTAATCACTGAAATATTTTCATTTGATTCGAACAATTGGCGTTTGTCCAAAACAACTTTTTGATCAAACCTCCTCTGCTAGACTTTTAATTTGATTCCAAACACGGTAGGATTTAAATTACATTTATACAGAACAATTGACAATCGTGCAAAACAACTTTTTGACACTTGAGTTCAAACCTCCTTTACGAGACCTTTAATTTGATACCAAATACGGTAGAATATAAATAGCATTTAGAAAAAACAGTTAACGATCGTCCAAAATAACCATTTGACACTTGATTTTAAATGTCTGCTGTGAAACTTTTAATTTAGTACCAAACACTGCAGGATTAGAAATAAAAAACAATTGATTGTTGATAATAATTCTACGAATTTAGATTTTAAAAAAATCTGATATTGATTATAAATATTAAAAACGATCTTTTTATATTAGATAAGTAATTAACTTAATTAAATTTTACCGCCAAAAAGAGCCATCTAAGTTGTCGAGCAGAGACATTTGTTTTTTTGAGAAGAAAAAGAAACTGTCTATTAAGTGAAAAATAATTTTTAATTTTATAGTGTTAGATAAGAAGTTAACTCATTTGAATTTTACCGCCTAAAATCCTTAAAATAATCGAGGTTGACGAACAAAGACATCTGTCTAATTTATTTTAAAATTGAAAAAAATATAAAAAAAAAATTCAAATAAAAAAAAATTACATGATAATAATCATGTTCGCTCATTTATTCTAAACACAAATAAATTACCAAACTTATCTAAATAGACTACAATTAATGTAATTTATATTTAAAATTTCAAACAGATCTGTCAAAAATGACAAATTGAACATAAATTTTTGTAAAGTTACAACCAGAATCAACAAACTCCACTTTGATAGCAACCCGCACGCTCTGATCCGTAAACGCATATCCGCCTTATTTATTTAATATCTCGCACATCATGTGTACTAAAAATGTGAATTCATAAAAAGGACCTATTCCAAAACAATCTCTATATACCTGTAAAAGTTTCAATTAAATCCGTTAAACGGTCTAGGCTCTAGAGCTGCGCACATTTTTGGTTACTAGGCAGATGAATCTATATATAGAGAACCACTCAAGCCTTTTAGTATATGGGATAATAGAATTTCTATATGAAGAAAATTTTTCTATTCCTTATAATAAAAAAAATTAAGGGTGGGGGGGTCCGTTTTCCAGATACACTCTGTATAGCACGATATAACAGTAGAATAAATATTTATACCAGCAAAATTAGCTAGGTTATTTTAACTATCGATTTAAACATCGGTTAGCGCTAACCAATGTTGGTGAAATGAAAGTGTCGAATATAACTTTCGGTTGAATTAAATACAAAATACTTAACCGTAGTTGGTGAAAACGTCCCTGAGAAGAGTAGAAATATCTATGATGCGTGTGCACTATAACCTCCCCTCCCCCCTTATATCGGTTCGTGCTATGGAATTGTCCTTGCTATCTATCTATCTAACTATCAAATTGATTTGGGAACTTAAAGTTTGTATTATAATTAACTGAGATTAGGTCTATCAAAATGAAATAAATTAGATAGTTTGTCCAAGTCAATAACAGAATAATTTCCTACAAAATAAATATACGAGTATAGAATATATATGTAAAATATGTAGAATTCTGAATGCATTAATATGATTTTTGAAAAGCCAACAATGTGTATTGTGGCATCATCACATACATTTCAGATACCTGCACTACTTGACGCACCCTGGCGGAAGGGTAGAAAGCGCGTGACTAAGTAGACAGGAATTCGCTCCGTCGCTAACAAACACGACATCATAATGAGTTCATATAGTGAGTTGTGTCCCGGTGTAATCTCGCTGAAACGTGGGTAATGCGCCTCTATAAAACACACCGTACCCATACGTTACACACCGCTTCTCCTTCCTAACCGCTCTCTAGTTCCACGTTCCACCACTTCCGCCGTTCGCTCGCGGCGCTTCGATTCGCCATTGTCGCCGCGTCGACTTGATGGTTGAAGTGAACACCGAACGGTTAATTATGTGCACGTTTCATTTACTGATGCTGTAAACTATGAGTTGTTGCGACGTTTCGATTGAGGTGATTAAATTGAAACTGGATTTCATGAAAGGATTGACGAGCAATGGAATTGTTACGCTGTCATTCTAATAAAATCACACTGATACAGGTATTTGAAAGTGCAAAGTGCAGTGTTAATGATTTGGTGAGTTGAAGCTCTAAAGTGGGGATTATTCTCCAAAGATTAACAACGCAGGCAAAAATATGCCCCATAGATATTATTCTGTCAGTTTATTAAAATTCAATCACACACCAACACCAACGTTTTGACTTCAATTAAGAATTTATAAGAGTGATAATTATTTTTAGTTAAAAGTAACAGATGGGGTAAATAGCTCCGTGGTAACGTGTCGGACTGTGGATCGTGAGATGCTCAGTTCGAATCCCACTGCCGACAGTTACAAATTTAAATTTACCCCTGTGGTTCCCCCTCCACTAACATCTTTGGGGGCTATGATTTGACGGCTGGTAACCGCACTTCATAGGAAAAAATATATCACCTACCGAGATCTGCGCAAGCAGAGTGCCACACCCGTAATGGGTAAAAGGCGTGATGATATATTTATTTATTTTATTTATAGTAACAGATTTCATAAAACATAATTTGCTACAAGAGCTATTGACCAGAAAATTAACTGAGTTATTGAGAAAACAACATAACATTTTGAATTGATTGGCCGCATTGCGTAGTACATAACTTCCTCTACAACCTCATGTACTATGTGTATTTGGTTTCTTGACATGTCTCTTAGTTTTCGTGTTATTTTAGTGCAAAGTAACGCAGAAATGCAAAAAAGAGACTAGAGTTGTGGCGACACAACTCATGGTACTTGCACAACAACAATGCGCCCACACACTCAGCTCTGTCAATTCGTCAGTTTTGGGCCAAATATCAGTCTGCTTACTCGTGAGATCTAGCTCCTAGCGACTTTTTCTTATTTCAAAATTAAAATCAATACTGAAAAGGGGCCATTTTTAGACTATTGATGACATAGAAGCAAATGCATCAGAGACCCTAAAGGCCATTTCAAATGAAGTTATTTAGGAGCAAACCACTTTTCGTAAATCACTCAAAAACAGAGCTAGAGGTACCAGCCATTATATTTACCGTTGTGTAGGTATTTGATGTACTCTTTTATAGAAAAATCTGAGATCGATCAAAACTTGTAAATCTGGTAACACATATCTATAATTGCACTTTACTACAATAATTATCCCCAAACTTACCACCAGAAGTAAAACCATGACCATACTACCAACCACAGAGTGTATCCAACTTTTCCATATAATCCAAAAGTTTTTTTTATGATCCCATTAGTATTTACAATCTATCATTGTAGAGATATTCAGTAAATTTTAGTGATTAAAGACTATATGACATGTGAAAGTAACTGCCCATTATATAATCCAAAGGTAAAACGTTATTTACTTACGACCTCAAATATTACATAAATTTGCATTTAACGTCCATATTATTTTAAAACGGCCGACATAGTAAAACAAATCATTAATTTAACAGCATTAAATCTATTCCCAAGTAATAATCATAACTATGCTGCGCACTCATTGTCCGTGAACCAATCTCTTCATAGACTCAGTGCGTTCGCATTCACCAATCATCAAGCGCAGCAGTTGCAAATAATTCCCAGCGATCCAACAATTCATTATTTAAATAAATCAATCCGCTCAACTGTTTCACAACACACTCGATTTAATCTAACAAACACCAGCCCGCTGCAATTATATGCGCGTGCATAGCAAAACGGGGTTACACTGTTTAAATCTGTTTATAATAAACTAACGTAATAACAACGTATGGTGCGTGTCTCTGTGCAGCTGCGTTTACACGCTGCCTCAGCGCCGCGGTGTCAGTATGCACCGATGAATTATTAAAAGTGCCACGGCACTTTTATGTACTAGGTATTGTCACGTACGCCTACGCCAATAAATACTAAATGTTTCCTTCTGCATTTTGTAACAACACGAAGAGGTGTTTGCAGAGAAATTTCAAATTTGTATTCTGCGCACTTGCAGCTTAACTAAAATAAAATGTTTCAGAAAAATAAATTTGTCACCGTGCAAAACCACGCGCATACCAAGTATTGTTATAGATAATATTGTTAGTTCTTTCCAATTCTTCACTAAAATATTACATAGTTGTATTTTATGAAAACGTTTTTCTACGGATTCATTGTGTATAGCTTGTACAACTTTCCGTGGCGATTGACTTGACTTGCTAATGCCAGCGGGGTGCAAGTTTGTCTGAAGTTTGTCTGATGTTCAGGAGTGGATTATTATAATTTTTGGCTTAGATGCTTCAATCTCCGAAATTTTTAATACGATTATCTTTTCAATTGTTTCCCCGAAAACTGTTAAGTAAGATAATTTTATACAAATATACCTTCAGAAAACGACATTTAAAATTCATTTTATTAAAATTTTTCATATTTTGATATTACTTGTGTCTGTTTGTGTAAAACTTATTTGAAAATATTATCCAGTACAACCCTGTATAGTAGTCCCTCATAAATTTCTTTAATCCTCTTTTGGAATACCTGCTGAGAAACACTAATGGAATCAATCGCCACGGAAATTTGTACAAGCTATAAATTCATGCTAAATACATAGGTGGCGAATTTTGCTTTTAAGTATAGAGTGGAAAAAAGGTGTAAGCCATCGTTTGTCAAATTTAACAGGCCGAGTGGGCATTCAAATATGTTGTATTATATTCACTACACGTTAAAATTAAACATTTACTTCTTCAATATGAATTTCCAATGGTCAGGAGTGTAAATGAGAACGGACTAACTTTTAAAACAATGTAATTGTTACTTATAGTCGTAAAACACATCACTCAGACTTAGACAGATACTCAAGAAATAAAGGAGGTTATATGATCACGTGATTGGCGAACGATCTGACAGGCATACACTGCTTGTAGTGCGTAGTCTTCGGAATGCGCCACCTATGCATTCACCTTATTTACACTCTTATCTTAGTTCTGCTGCTGTTGTTTGTTTAACAAAACAGATATTTCCTTTTTGTAAAATTTTGGTCTTAACGTAAGTCAGCTATTGACTTCTGAAATGTAATTGCATATTCCGACTACCGTTGATTGTAAATATAATTTACATCCAGGATTGCCACACCTAAAATGGGTAAAAAGCGTGATGATTTATTCTAAACAAAAAAAATACCTGTTTTTTTACCGATGAATTATTTATAGTTTACAACAAATTAATTATTAAAAATAGAAGTAACCATGCGTGATATAGCTTTGGTAAAGATGATCATATTTACAGAGAAAAAGATACATACATACACATACAAATATTATCTGTATCTGTATCTGGTATCTATACTTGTAAAATATAGATTAGACCATATGATATTTGACAATTGATATAGATTTGATATAGTTTCAAAGTGCTAAGACCTACCTCAATTTATTCTCTAACAATTTGACGTCACATTATTGGCGTGACTTGAATAAATTTGATTTCAAATTGAAAATACTGTAAAATTATAAGATTTTATGCAGTTTTAATTCTTACTGTATAAAAGCATCACTGTTAATTTACAAATTTTGTAATTTGTTTTTTTAATTCGACTACGATCACACACCCCATTAACAAGCATTTCTGTTACGACTGTACATATTTTTGTGAATCTATCACAGGGCCGTAGCCAGAGCTAAATATTAGACAGGGCTCATTTTATTTTAGCCAGGGCCTGTATTTGTTTGTTTTTTTAAAGCATATTTTAGGAATCTTAGGAATAATAACTAATAAGTATATGTATAGGTACCGGGTGTTGAATTGAAAAATGTTACATATTGAATACAATGCTATTTTTTTTAATATAGAGATTGTTGCTATCCTAATTAAATTAGACCAAAAATATAAATACAAAAAAGTTTAGAATTAAAAACTGCATTCAACATAAATCTACTTGTTGCTCAATTGTTTATTATACAAGAGTAAGAAACAAACGAAAAACTTATTTTATAAAGAAAATTACGGATTGAGAGTTCTGTGGAAAACAATAAAATTATTTTTATTATAAACTCTGACAGTTACGTATTTCTCGCATAATAACATTTTATAAATAAAATTTTAACGTTATTCAAAAATATTACCATATTTAAAAGAGTTCACAATAAATATCCCAAAGCTATATTTTATTACATGTCCTGTCAACATTTATATTAAAAATTATTTTGTTTCATTGTTTTCCACAGAACTCTTAATCCATAAATTTCTTTCTCTACGCCCGTGAGTTAAATATCACTTAACCCACTCAATTTGCATGGGTTAAGAACTTCATTAAAGCATTCGTTTTCATTAACGTACTATTTATTATAAATGTTGAAAATACAATCTTTACAATTCTATAGATTAATTAGTATTTAATTAATTCATAATTTTTAAGGCTTGTTCCTCTATATCCGACGAAATACTTTCTAAATGAATCATTTTCACGAAATTCTTAAAAAAAATGTGAAAACCAACCACATAATTGCTTAATGTCAAATTGTAGTCGTCATGGATTTGAAACCATTTTTACAGCAACTACTTGGATTTATTTTCTACTTGTCAAAAAAATAAAATCTAATTATTTAAATTTTTTAACTTCGGGCGCGCGTAGATAAAATATTATACAATACACGTGTGATAATGCATTATTAATATACATATGCGTATCTTAATAATGCTCTTATCCCACTTATATCGTAAATATCTATTACAAAATCAGTTTTTCGCTTGCTTCTTACTTGTGTATAATAAAGAATTGCAACAAAAAAACACTTGTTGGATGCAGTTTAAATTTTTTGTATTTTCTCTTCTTTAATCTCCATATTTAAAAAAATACATTGTATTATTTTTATATATTTTAATTCAAAACCCGGCATATTTAAACACTGTTGATAAGATATTTATTTATTGCACTTTAAAAATTAGAAACTATTCCAATTTAAAAAATTTATATATATTAACAAAAAAAAAAACTAACATATTTTGCTGTATCAGATAAAAATAATAATAACAAGTAACTAAAAAGGTTTTTTTAAAAATATAACCCCATATCAAGTGCTTCAGTTCTTTGCTTTTCAAAAGCCAAATATATTAAATGTGTCATGCAGAGGTGATTTACTGTAAATTTTTGTGGCCTATTAATTGCTGTTAACGTTGAAAAAGATGATTCATTTAACGCAATACTACATTCGATTGTTGCAACTGCAGCAAAAAGTGCATAGGTTTTCTTAAATGCTTCTCGTTTCTTAAACAATTCAGTTAAATAATATAATTATTATTATTTTTTTTTCTATATATAAGCCGGTTTATTTGTACCAGGGCTCAAATTTTCTTTACCAGGGCTTAGCCCTGGCCAGCCCCCCCTTGGCTACGGCCCTGATCTATCACCATCTTCAAAATATTAAAGTTATTTCTAAAAACTAAGACTGTGTTTACGTTAAAAGGCGCAACGTAGCTTGAATGTTAACCTTAACCCAGAATCCGAAAACCAACACATTGCTTCAATCTGAAATCCGACAGACGCTTCCACTTAGCTGGACTATTTCTGTATGTTCCTCCATGCTCCATGGTTCCCCGGAGTCCGCTAGCGTCGTGCGGTTTTTAAACCGCTCGTCAAGGACGGGGGAGCTTGGGAGGCAGAAGGGGGCAATCAGGCTGATGGGCGCTGGGCACGCAACGTCACTGCCACGGCCAGGGCTGCCAACTTATGTTATATCGTAGTTAAAAGTAATGAGGAGACTGTAGGTGGTCTTTGACGTAAGAACGAATTCTTTATAGACGCGCGGCGCACATATCTTTGTGAAGTGGATGTAAAACTCTAGTACTGAAACACTTTGCAAAAAGGTAAGAAGATGATGTACCCGACATATTTCCTACCGCCAAATGCTTCACTTTTTTCAAATTATTTAAATTTTACGACAAATATCTAAAATGACATTTTACGTGTGTATCATGTGACAGTAAACAAGAATTTCCTCAGTGCCCTTCATAATTATAAATAATATATGATATATACATACATGCATACATACATAAATAACATGCCGCTATATCCCACTTAATAGATAAACAATCAATCCGCTCCAAACTTTCCCATCCTGGCACACCACTTTCGCCTCATCCACATTCATAGTCCAATTTAAACATGTTCGTCTACTTTTACACTCGGAATCATTTGTTCAAGCAACAAACCATCAATCATACCTAACCACTTATTCCTGTCCACGCAGTCGTTCACCCTCTTTCAGCATATATTTGTTTCGCCAATAAATATTGTCAAGATGGACAAACCACCTCAACTCCCACTTTCTTAACAACATTCTTTTCTATCTCACACTCAACACTCACCATATACCGAACAAGAACAAGTCTCGTATACCCAGAGCTGGGATAGATACTTTTAATACATATCTAGATACTTTCATAATATACTTGTAAAAATTTGTTAAAGATACGTAAGTATCTAGATACTTTTTATTAGTATCTTAAGATACAATTATTTCTTAAATGTCTCTAACATAAATATTTAAGATACATAACAGTATCTTAGATACTCTGAAATATTTTAGATATTTTAAAATGTCTTAGATGCTTTTAAATATCTTTGTTAAGTACTTTTAAGAAATAGCTCAGTAACTCTCAAATATTTTAAATAACTGAAAGCTAAAACATTAGAAAAATAAACATGTAACAGATATTTTAAAAAATCTCACAGGCACATGTGGACAGAATAAATAATACACAGTTGAAGTAATAGTTATTTGTTTAATTATGCTTCAAAATAGAGGCTGCCGTTTAATTTACAAGCCGAAGCCGAGGCAATGAATGCTACCGAAGTTTGGCTTGGGCTGTTGATGTGATCATAAGATTCAATGTAAAATGCAGTCTGCAGTTTACAAGCGAACGTTGCTGTATGCAGTCTTCAGAAAAATAAGCGCATCCACAAATATTAAAAACGTATAGCTTTGCGTACCTACTTTTTTTTTTTTTTAAGAATTCATTTTAGTTTTATATTTTCATATTTTATGTAGGCTTCGGCATCAGAATGTAAATGTATATTTTATTTTATCATCTATAACTATCTTACCCTTTTAAGAAATACGCAATACCTCCTCAATGGTTCTTGCTGAACACTAAATTATGAAATAATAGCAGCTGCGATAGTATGTTCCCTGATATTTTGATTAAGTACTATTTATAGTTTTGCGTACAAAATTTGCCTCCTCATTCCTTAAAAGCACAAGCCGCCAGTGCTCGTTACAATATATAACAAGAGCTAACAAATGTGCAGAAACTGTGTAATATCAAATATCAGCTATCAGCGGCATTGCTAATTAATAGATTTGAAACCAGATCGTCGACTGTAAGAAACAATAGTTGTTTGTGAACTAAAACATGTATTTTAGATATTATTCTAGAAATTAATAAAATACAAAAAATCAAAGAGGTACTCGGACTATTATTATCCAAAAAATAGCAAATTCAAATATCTATACACTAACAAGCTGATTTTCGAAATAGGAGTGTTACCGCTTCGCCACTAAGGACGATTTTTTGATATTATTATGTTTTGAAATATCAATGTAACACATTTCAGAAAAAGGAATTTTCTAGAAATGAACAACATCTCCAAAAATAACAATAGTATTAATCATAGATCCAATCAGAATGTAACATACATTCAACATTATTAAAATATTTTAAATTTTAGATAACAACTCTTTAGAACAATTTACAAACTATTATAGTTTATTCATTTTTGTTAAATTATGCTAGGGTAATTTTAGGTTAATTGTACCTATATGTCGCGATCTTGCATGAAATGTTTTACATTTTAACTTCCTATGATTTGACGGTTTCTTGACTTGCATAAAAAGTTTTTTTACTCAAAAAACATGTCTCATAATCTATGTTTATTTATATATACATATATATTTTCACTCAGGTATGTTCAATAAAAAATCATTGTTGTCAGGGATCATGGTTTGTAGTTGTTATTCGTTTTCCCTTGTTGTAGCACTAATGTAGGATGTATATAATCCGAAACGTATACATTAAGAGATTAGTTTTTTATCAAAAATTATCCATTATACCGAATACTACCAATTAAACCAATTACAATCATTACTTACCTCTCATGATGTAAATATTTTTGCAAACACCATCATCAAAATAACTCTTTCAAAAAGAAAATTAGAACCAAGTTCAATGAGCGTAAACACAAGATTCCTGGCGCAGGCTTCAATTATATCATTAAAATTTCTTTCTCAAATACAATGAAAAACAAGTTCATCAGAGTTGGTCGGCCCTAATTAAAATTTAATAACCTCATTCAGCGACGCGGGTACATGTTCGACGTATCGATTGCTGGTGGCGTGTTAGCTCCTTGTGCCTTGCCACGCGCCCCTACGCTTTACCGGTCCGGCTACCGGTAAGGTTACCGGTTCACATTATGTCGACAAGTGTTTAACAGTTTAGTGTAACAATGATCACTATTGTACACTTCTGTATACTGAGTGTATTTATAGTTTAGCTCACAATCATTTTTAACCTTTGCCTGTGGTAGCTTATATTATGAATGATGTAGTAGTGTTGGGTGAAACTAAGACTGAGGAGCAATTGAGAAGACTGTATTGGTGACTTATTGTAATGTTTCCGTGAATGATTGAGATTGGAACAACCGAATGAATTTGTATATTCGCGTAGAATGTTTTCTAGGAATAGAGGTAGGTATTAATCGGAAGATTAAAAGGCGGGTGTTTGTATGGTACATACAAGGTATTGGGAACTCTGGGTACATTTGCTCGAAATGTGAATGTATCTAAAGATGCTCGCCAGAGAGTTTATAACAGTGGGTTAGTGCCTACATTGATGTATGGTTCTGAATGTAAGGTGTGAGTGAAAAGAATAGATTTTGTTATTTAGAGCCTACATTTTAAGGCTAATTACTGTAACCGTTAGGACTAGTTGTTTCGTATATAATTAAAAAATACTTATTGTAACGAATATAGACCTGTTTAAACCTTTCGGTGTGATGTCACGCCCGCTCAGTACGCGGTAGAGTTTCTCTAAGTTTCGCGAAGGCGCTTAGAATGTTCGAGAGGCCACCACACAGGAGTATACTCGTATAAGGGGCTGCCAGGCTATCGGCAGTCATTCTAGTCTATTCTAGTCAAGCAGTCTGTGATATTACTGGTGTTATAGTGTGGAAATAAATTTAGTAATAGCGTATAGTGTGTAAATAAATAGTGTTTTTAGTGTAAATAAATAAATTGAAATAAATAAAAAAATGTCATTATTAGTTATAATTAAACTTGTGTGTACCTATTCTTTAAATTTCACCGAACCCGAGTAATGATTAAAATATTACATTATTATAAAGTTAAGTCTTACAGTGTATAGTATATTGTACAAGCATGGAATGGTACTCATACACTACGCCTTCGGCTCATTCTTCAAATCATACGAATATGAAATGGACATTCCATGCGAGTTGTACACTATACTTTTTCTATGACCAAGATATTATTTCATAATTAATTTATATTTTAATAATAAATTTATCCCGCTTTCACCATTCCAATATTTGACAATTCTAAATAAGTATCCTAGCAATGGCACCTGTACTGAAATGAAATAACCTGTATTAAAATACTCACAAAACAAATTCATTTCGAACGATGCTTGCAATGTACCTTATTTCCCCGGCAACAACAAACATACAATGAGCAGATTTCTAAGCGGCCGTAGAAAAAATTAATTGTATTCCGTAGCAGTAACAATCTTCGACAGTGCCATGTACTAACAATAACGATATACCGAGTTTAGAATTGAAATGTGGCGTAAAGAGGTTTCAATGTTACATTTATTGCTGTAAATTTTTACCTAGTTATTTTACAGTCAAAGTATAAACAAAAATATTATTCAAAATTTAGAAATACATGCAATAAAAGCCCATCTGATTTTCTATATGTTCATATTAATAACTAAGAAAATTGGAATACTGTCATGCCAACAAAAACGAAATATATTTGACATTTTAAAAACTCTGTTGTGGACACCACAATACCTCCCGCCATAGATTTCTTATCAAACAATGTAGGAACACGGACCAACACTTTCAGGAAACGCTCATCCCTTCAAAAATTTCACTTATGACACATGTGAAAAATAAACATTTTTCAAGTGTTGTTTTGTTATTACAAAAACACAGGTTAATAGATTTAAACAAAAATGTCAAAATATAATTTTCTTTAACATGTTGTAATTCGTAATTGGAGACAGTAAGAGAAAAATGTTTCAATCAATAATTGTAGATAATAATATTTGAAATATTATTCTAATAACAAAAATTGTCATTTTACAATAATTTACTGAGATATTTCAAAATAACTTGATTGGGTTTCAAGTAAATTACCACTTTCGGTTATTGGATTATCATAAAAAACAAATCAGCTCTTCCAAAGGGAATGCGATTGATTTATAGAAAATATAAAAAAATTAGTTTAGTAGTTTTTGAGAAACCGTAACACCAAAGATCCACACAGCCTGACAAACTGACAGACAGACACACACACAGACATCATCGTGAAACTATTAAAATCGTATTCTAGGAACCCTTAAACGTGCTCATCCACTGAAAAGTCATTACCGCATTTTTAGCATGATTCCTATACTCTTATCTGGAGGGAGGTAAATATAGCAGTGTTGTATTATTTTGTGTAGAAATTTCGTAGAAGATTGTAATAATATAGTGGCGTCCATTTCTTTCTCTTAAATATATAAATCAAAACTCTTTTATGAAATGTTAAACATATTTCGTTTGTTTATTTTTCCATGGGTTTATTCGTAAATATTGGTTATAATTTGATTGATATATCATGAAATATTAATATTTAGGTAATCGAATGGGCCTTATTGCATGTATTTTAAAATTCTGAACAAACTTTGTATTTAGACTTTTGCTGTAGAGTAATTAGATATTTTGCAGCAATATAGAAAAATAGCATTGAAATCCTTATATGGCACATTACAATTGTACATGTTTGCTAACAAGTTGAAGTGAACAGGACTTGTATACTCCTGTCGATCTCCAGCAGTATTTGCAACAACGCTCCCGGTTCCTGGTTCACATTGAGGGCATCGAGCTGAAGTCCCTCAGCGTCAGATTTATCGCTGGCTGTTCCTGCACTAATCCAGCTTGAAGATCGTTGAAGCGATAGCAATTAGTACAAGTGACCCTGAACTAACGCGCTTCAAGGTCGCCTGAGCTCTAAGCTGCTGCTGCGGTCGACAGCACTTCACGCATTGTGCAGGAGGAAGCAGGAACCCTTGGAGATCGACTCCACGGCGCCCCCTCTTTCCCTCCCGCACCACGGGTAATGGTTTTAAGTTTTGGGACTTGTTGGTGTCGCTCAGATTATTTGAGAAATTGGCGTGATTTATATTCGCTTTGACGCGTCAAGAACTGAGAACTCTCACAGTGTCGGAGACTCGAGAGGACCATGAAAGAGAATTTAAACTTAACTAAGGGTGAAGGTAATTCAAAGATGTCATCATGTTATATTCATAATGAAGTTAAGCATAAGCTTTGTTCTTCTCGAATATTTTTTCACGATTCTTTTACTCCGAATTTCTTATCTGTAAATGAGGCTATACAAAAATAAATGCATTACTGGAAAGCGTAACTCTCATGAAAAGAAATTCAATGTAAAGTAATGTAACGTACGTGGGTTTCAATAGTTTTTATTTAAACAAAAAGAAATATAAATAACAAATAATTAATAATTATTATAATAAAGAGCAAAAGTTAATTAACACTATAATAAAAGACTAAAATACCGAATACAAAAACTTATACACCAACACTTATCACTACTGTAAGCAAACACTATTAATTGTATAAACTATCTGAGTGATATTTATTTATGACGATATATTTATGTTCAGATCGAGCGATATATTTATGTTCATCTGTTCTTCATAGGAGCTTCGGAGTCAACTGACAGCCTTCCGATGATTCGTCCTTTTATATGCATCGCTTCCCTTGTTTATAGAAACTTCGGGAGTCTTCTCTTGAGGCGCAAGCGAACCGGTTCAAACAGGCCGGTGCTGCGACTATTCATCTTATTTATCTACTCGGGGGCGTAAGCCGACAAGTTTCAAGTTCGTTACAGTAATTTTTAGTGTTAAATATGGTTACTAACCCCTTACATTATGGATTTAAAATATAGAGAATATTCCATTTTAATCTCCAGGAATATCTCGAGTAATACGCATCGGAGGAAAAAAATATTCAGAACAAAAGATTAATAATTTTAAGAGGATCGTATAAAATTTTTTTTAGCTATGCCGATCATAGGCATTTTACTTTTTAAATAATACTTATGGAATTTCCTGCTTCCCTAAATATTTTGGAGAAAAATGTTTCAAATAAAAGTTGCAGAGATTTAATATATGCATCTGAATCAGCGAACAAATTTTATTTTACTAAGGGCCGGTGTTATTTATATATTTATCTCTTCTCTGTCAGTTTCTCTAATAAATTGCATTTCTATTATTTCAACATGGCAAAAATCTATCCGAAGAAGAGTGGTATTAAGAAAACAGTGTTAGAAAACCTATATTACACCAGAATTCATGTTCAACGGGAAATGAACCAATATGTATCAGAAATATCTGATCAATAATGCGTGAAAATTTCATCAGTGTTTCAATAGAATTATAGTTCAAACAACTGTCATAAATGATTCAAGAAATAAATCGAAACATACTGGAAGTATTTATTGACAGAAGGATTTATTTAAATATTACATGAAGCTTTTAAAAGGATTTAAATTCATATTGAGATAATATACATGTCCGTTGTCATAATACCCATTGATTGAACCGAATTGGAATTAAAAGTTCTATATTCCTATTTAATTTTCAATGACAGATTCACGCGCCGCTGCTCGTGAAATAATAATGTGTGGCAACGAACCACGTGTAGCACTTTCTGTATACTTAATAGTCGTATTATTTTATGAAATATCAAGATACATTTGGAGAGTTAATAACATACACGTGCTCTGCGTTTTGTATTTTTCTTTTCTGTATTAATGTATTTTAAAATAAATATACATTGAGAAGTACTGAAAGATTGCTTTATTATCAGTTCCAGAATATTCGCAAATATAAACATATTATACTTGTTTTAATATGTTTTCAGAAAAATGAAAAACAGACAGTTAAATTAAAATAACGGTTGGTGGAACACAGGTACTACATGACTCATTTGGATTCTTCAATTTATAAATTGTTTTTTCAGAGATTGTGTTTTATTACATATTCCGAAACATAGAATAACCATTGTTCAAAACACTTATCCGTAAAATATAACCTGTCATATAATAGTTATTTATGTATCAACTGAAGTTTAACGTATTATCACGAATATGGTATTAATTTACCGAGGCCCGAAGGTGAGTGATAAAATGGAACTTCAGTGCCGCGGTACATTTTAAATTTTATTTGAAATCTAAAATTAGAAAAAACTGTAAAACAATTACGAGTATTATATAGGTTAAGTTTAGATCTGTCAGTTGTCAATTGGACTTAACACTCAATGTTGCCCACCTCGAACATTGAAGTTATCGTAAATAACTAAAAATTATGTGTTTTGTCCTTCCTTCTTCTTGTACATATTGTTTCATTTTACGTATAAATTTACTACAATACGTCATATATCTGTCAAAATTATCCTACTAGTACAATAATTATTTTACAGTTGCCAACACTGCGTTGCTCAAAATCGTCGTATAATGGGTTACTTTAGTATTATTTATGTGTCAATGAATTAAAGATTTACTTTCTATCAGGAATATGAAATTCATTTGTCGAGGCTCGTAGGGTATTTACTAAATTTTATTTGAAATATAAAATTAGAATAGAATATGTTTACACATGTGTCAGTTAATAGTTAAGTTAAACATTGGAACTTGCATTCAGTGTTGTCAACTTCGGATATTGAAGTTAAGAACACTCAAAATTGTGTGTTTTGTTCTCAACTTCTTCATCGGTATTAATTAGATCATTTTTCTTTCACTATTACGAGTATACGTCGTACATCTATCGAAAACTACTTGTAGAATAATTATTATGTAGTTGGCAACACTGCGTTGTTCAATCGTATAGTATAATTGATTACTTTAATGTCTATTTTAGAGCTTTTAATTACGATTGTTACGTCGTAACACCCTTAACAAGAAATTGTTCCTGCGCCACCACTGGTCCAGTACAGTTGAAACCAACCCCCATCATAACTTTCCTTGTAGGCAACATTTCTGACCTGAAAAATGTATATAAGGAGAGCCAGAGCCAGAGATCATTCAGCATCATTCGGTTATCAATAAGTTATCATTCTGTTTTCAAAAATCAGATAAATATAATCAGTTAAACAAGTTAGTGATCATTTATTGTGATCAAATAGTGCAATCCTACGATTCTAGTGTACTAGCAAGATACATGTTAGCCTGCCGATTCCAGCAGTGACCTATCTAGAACATCTTTTGATATCATCAGTCAAGGCGTACCAACGATTTTGGCATTGTTTAGTACCAATCTCAAATAAGTGTATCTTATGTTCGTCTGTATTATAATCACATGTTTATGATATTGCTTAGCGTCCATAAAGTAGCTCTTTATGAACTAGTTTAATAAGGTTAAAAACAATAAGCAACTTGGTAATGAAACAACAGAAGAAAAGAACACTTTCAAATGATATAATTTTTTCATGTCAACATCATTTGTTAAATAAAACTCTCATTCTATGTATATAAACTAAGAAAAATAATCTACAATGGAGCCGAACATAAAAAATTGTAACACGTACATAATAGGGTTTTGTTGACTCGCTCATTTATGTGCCTCGTCTATATTATCCTAAATTACATAAATATCTATAAGTATTATACATTTCCATAAAATAGGTACTAATAACTTATACACATAAAAAAACAGTCACAATTGAATTAATTTAGCAACCTACTAAACGCATGTAAAACGTTTTATTGCGTTTAGCAAAAACGGAAGAGATTTGTCGTGCGTATGCGTGCGTGCTGCACCCTATCTCCAGTCCCGTGACACGACCATGATGACGTTTGTAACGTATCGGTGGTGCTGTGTGGTTCACCAGGGTTCTCATTCCTGCGTGACTTCACCCCATCTCTTGGAACAATGGTAAGGAGGTAGGTATCAGTTATGGTATCAGAGGTGACTGTAAACCAACTACACTGGTTGTTGTGTGGCTGGTTCAACACAGGAGTTGAGTAGACCAGTGAAGCAAGTGCAAAAGGAATTTTGAGATATGGAATCTTAAGTATTTGCTGTTCACATTTTCACGGAAAGATAAGAAAATGTTTGTATAAATACTTAGAAATATAATACAATTAATTATACTCATATCGTTGATTTATTATAGTATAAATCAGATATTCGTTGCAGCATGCTTTTGTTTTATAATAAAATATAGCACTGTAGTTCTTAATTAGTTGTATGCGTTCCAATTATATATAATTGCCTTTAGAACGCCGTATCTAAGCTAATAATTAATTAGGTAAATATGTAGTTCCGCGGGACTGTGAAACATGAGATTTTCAGTTGGATCTCTGCAGCAGACAAAAACTATCTCGCTGTAATTTGTAATAAACGGTATTTACGTTTAATATTAAATATATTATTGAAGTCAAATCTGGATTGTCACTGGCTCGATTTAGATCGGGTATATGATGCAAGATGGGAGAAGAACTTTATTGATTATAAATGTTTCAAACAAATTATAAGTTTATAACTGAACTACATGCTTGGCTTTTGAAGTACTTTAATGTAATGTGCTATTATTATACTTGTAGGTATAATGAAAATAAATGAAGTAGAGTAATTACATTCTCATATTTAAGATGCAAGTTAATTTTTAACTCTAAACTATTTATTTTAAAACCACAACACTATGTTCCGGTATTTGTAACTGGTTCATAAATAATGCAGATTGTCTTTATATTATAAAGTTTTAACTACGTTATAAAAATAATATTAGAATAATTTTAAAAGATAACGGAATTATACAAATTTAAATTTAGGAATTATGAACAAATTTTTGGTTTGAATTTCTGAATATATTTTAAACAATATCAGGTTGCAGAAAGGATACAAAAGCATCTTATTTATTCATTTTCTTGTTGTTGATGTTGATTTTTCGATTGGTTAATCAAGTTGTTACAGACAACGGAGAAAAATTAAATCGCTAAAGGGTTTGTTTTCATGTATAATAAGACCTATTTAATTCTTTTTGACTATATCACAGGCCTCTGTACAGATAATATATTTTAGTTTGTTAGTAGTATTTAATTAATAATATATAATTACTGAAATATGATACAAAATATAAACATAATTTATTTTTTCTCGAAATCGGTAGTAAATACAAAACCTTTCTCGCGGCGGCTTCTATATTTGCATACACTAAATTCATTATTTTATGTGTTCAATAAACTTTCACTTTTGGTTTTGCAATTATGAGAATGTATAATAAAATTAAATTATTCTATATCATCAAATATTTTCTTATATGTTTATTTTCTATTTATATTAAAGAAATTTTTTTTTATATATTTATTTAATTTTTTGACTTATGTTTCATAAGAAAATAGCTTAACCCTTTGCGATCGGAGAAGTTTGAGATCCACATGGCCTACAGGTCGTTGGCATGTGTATCATGCATACCTCTCAACTCGTCAGATGTTCACTATGGAGACTGCGCGGAAGTCGTAATGGTTTTTGCACATTATTAAATCGCTGATTCTTACTTTAGAAAATAATAAATATCTTTTGTTCTATTAGTAACTCATACTTGAATTTGACAAATAAATGTAGGTAATATAATAAGAAATATTATAATACCAAATTTATGATTAAATTAACAGAAAATTGATAATAAATTTGTTCAAGAAAATCGTGTTTCGAATCTACTGTTCGTAACTAACTTTTTTGATATTTGTTTTGAATTGGTTAGGACTGAAATAAAGCATCAATTTTTGTTTTACAGAACCGTTTACATATTTATAACTAATATACAAAATTACAAATTATTTGAAATCCTGCATTGTATGAAATTTTTCAAAACATTCTCCGGGGTTCAGGGCAGGGTTGCCTGGACATGTTTTGCAATAATATACTGTTGTTTTGCGGCCATTAGGTTTTGTTCGGTCACTGCATACTTTACAATCAGAATTGCTTTTTCTTAAAAATATTGCGTGAAACCTGTCGTTGAGACGCATTACATTTTCAAAATTTGCTTCACTTCGACGTTTACGAACGTTTCTAAAATTTCCAACTAACTGTTGTACCAAATTTCTGCGAAAATTTCTTGAGCGATAGTTTTCTGGCAAGTTTTTGTGCAATTTATATAGTATAAACGCATTGTTTATTGTTATATCTAGTAACCAAAAGAAAATTTTCCTCCACCATTTGGACGTTTTTCTCATGAACGCATAGGTCGTGGCAAAATGATCGGCGACATCAACGCCTCCCATGTAATGATTATATTCACAAATCATTTTTGGTTTTTTCACTGTTTCTTGAATCCATGTACCATCAGCGACTTTTGTCCGTCTAGTAATTTCTTGTACAGAATCGTCATACAGTGTTGACATCATTGTAACTACTCTTTTGTCTTTCCAGGCCAAAGTTGACAATGTTTTGTTGTGGACACAAATTACTTCACCTTTTTTTATTTTTCTTGTAGATACAGGTTTTACTTGATCTGGAAGTCCTCTACGATTTGTCATCACGGTTCCTGTGCAATGCAAATTCATGCCTAATAATTCTTTTGCTAGCAATGCACTTGTGTAATAACGATCCGTAAAAATATGATATCCACCCGTACCGTTTCCGGAATCCATAAGTTTTTTAGCTAAGTGCACCACTATACGTGCGGTAACAGGAAGATCAGGTCGAATTAAACCTGCTGTTGTTTGACTTCCAAAGTAGGGCTCCAAGTTGACAACATATCCATTCAATGAATCGGCCAGAACGTATACTTTTATTCCCCACTTTGTAGGTTTATCCTTGTTGTACACACGAAATGACACTCTTCCTTTGAAACCAATAGTGCTTTCGTCTACAGAAATGTACTTATTTGGAGTGTACATTTTCATAAACTTGGATTCTAGATGATGAAGTACGGTTTTAATTTTTCCGCTACGACTTTTGACGCTAAAATTATTCTCTTCTGGTGGTGATACATGTAAATTCCAAAACAGTTGAAAAAATCTTTCTTTCGAAAAAATATCTTTAAAAAAAGGTTGGTAGTCTACCCAAGAATTAGAAAAATAATCTGTTATTTCCGGTTTGGGGTGTAAAGCCATATTAATGATAACTCCTAAGAATGCTTTGAATTCTTCCAAAGACACTGGTTTCCAGGACGCCCAGATTGATCTTTTGGTAAATGGCATATTCACAATAACTTTTTCCGCCGCATACCTATTTTTTATTAATAATTAATTGTGATAAAAGCAATAAACATGATTATACATACCTATTTGTTTCATCAACGATTGCTTGTAATAATTGATCAGTAAAAAAAAACTGAAAAAAGTCCAATTCTTTCTCTGAGCTGAAATTTCTTGGTGGGTGAAAGCCGACGTTTTGAGTGAAAGGAAACTCTGGAAACCGTGTTTCATTTTCTTTCCATTTTTCCCACTTTTCTTCATTATATACATCTTCTTCATCCAAACTGTCGATTTCATTATCCGAATTTTCTGGTTTGTTTTCATCACAATTTGCTATTGAATTTTCATCAGGTACATCTATTTCAATGTCTGAATCTGAATCATCTTCAGGCGCATTGAAGTCTAAATCGTCATCACATTCGAGCAATTTTAACAACTCTTCGTCCGACAACGGTTTTCTTGACATTTTAAAATAATAAAAATTAATACTAAAGTACGAAAAACAAATCAATCTACAGTGTAAAGCAAGTCGTAAGCGCAGATATTAACCTCTTGCCAGACGATCTCCGACTGAACTAAACAAAACATTGTATACATTTCTCACGAGGATATTTTGTGCAGAACCCGAATACGACATTGGTATTGCCATCTAACCAATGCTGTACGATTTATAAGACTTGGAAAGTGTGGCATGATAGACATGCCTGCGACCGTAAGTGGAAATTTAACTTTGCATGTGTGACATGAGATACGATTTATATGGCTGATTACTTGTCATCTAATGACGACTAGGCTGGATAACATGTAATACATGCTTCCGACCGCAAAGGGTTAACAATCACAATGACATGTGTTATAATACCGAAAAAAATTTAAAATTTTTAAGTGTTTCCATGGAGTACTTAAAATGCAAGATTTGTGAAATTAAATTTCTTTACACTTTATTATCTCTAAATCTAATAAAAATTAATAACATTAATGTAATAAAAATACATGTAAAATTAAATAGGTATTCTACAATTTTTAAAATAACATAAAATATTAAAAGTTAAATTTTACCGTGTTTTCACGGAGAACTGTTAAGGGCTTCTGGTGCACTGCTGCTTCTGGTTGACCAATTTTATTCCAAATCTAATCAGCTCTTCATATACAGGTTGTCCCCGATTTAAACGGCCTAACTTAAACCATATAATAAACACCTAAAATTAAGGTGACAAGTTCATTTGAGCAAATGTCCGTAAATGCTTCATTCCAGAGATATTCATGTTTTTCTTATTGAGCAGCGCTACTTTAAAAAATCAACTTTTTGACGAAATATCCAATATTATCTTATAAAAGTGTGCCATATTAAGTAAATTAAATTAATAATAAATTGTTTATTACCTAATTTCAATACAAAATTTAGTTTGCTTGCACTGATATCTTGAAAAAAAATGAGAAACTATCAATGAATTTAAAGAAATTTAAGATTTAAAATAATGAAGTAATAACATAACTTCATAAACTATTTTTTTTTTATAATATTTGTTCAAAATGTTTGCCTACAGTACGTAAACAGGCACGACAACGATCTGCTACTGCATTGGATGCTGCGTGACATTACTTGGGAGATATGATTTCGTAGTGAGTCTAAAATATTTATCGATTCATCATAGACTGTTCCTTTTATGGCATCCCAAAAAAATTTCTTTAAATTCATTGATAGTTTCTCATTTTTTCCCAGGCATCAGGGCAAGCAAACAAAATTTTGTATTGAAATTCGGTAATA
This sequence comes from Poecilus cupreus, assembly GCA_963942605.1. Lineage (NCBI taxonomy): Eukaryota > Metazoa > Arthropoda > Insecta > Coleoptera > Carabidae > Poecilus > Poecilus cupreus. The sequence continues at coordinate 25,528,500 of OZ012718.1, forward strand.
AACAATTTATTATTAATTTAATTCAATTATTATGTCACACCTCAATAAGATAATATTGAATATTTCGTTAGGAAGCTGATTTTTTAAAGGAGCACAACCCAATAGGAAAAACATGAATATCTCTGGAATGAAGCATTTACGGACATTTGCTCAAATGAACTTGTCACCTTATTTTTACGTGTTTAATCTATGGAATTAAGTATTTTTTAGTATTATAGTATTTGAGTTATTCGGGTCGAAAAAATCGGTACAGACCACACACACATACATACACACACACATATACAAACATACACACACCCACATACATACAGAAATCATGGCGAAAATAGTAAAATCGTACTGTAGGGACCCTAAAACGTGCTTATTCATTGAAAACTCACTACCCAATTTTTTAACCGAAAACAATACTTCCCTTACTCAAACGTAGGCAGGAGGTATAAACGTAACTGTTTGTTTTGAAAAGATCAACGAAACAGAGACAACTTTTGTTCTGTTACACAATCTTCAAAAAGACATTAAATATAAATTTGTTTAATCGAAATTAAATTCTTGTTTGCCAATAAATTATAATTACCACCAAATTAATTAGTCGTTATTAATTCCGAAACAAGGCGCAATCCTTCTCGTCAAACAACGTTGTATACACAAACTCTTTGCTGCTAATTCCCCTATTCACTTCCTGACGGAAAGCAAGCGAAATGAGAAGCCTCTGCCGTCTGCCCCGCTCTACCCTAGTTTCTGATTTCCTGTGAAGGTAGAGCCTACTAGATTTTCAGTCTCATACTGGCAAATAATCACGGCACGCTTGGATGTGCCACATGCATAAACATATGCCCCAATTATAATTCTATTTGGGGCGGTAATCTGGTGAGGTGTGCTTCTCGGTTTCGCGCTGGAAATTACTTTTAGTTTCAATTATTCGCCTTGCTAGAAACCAGAGGCAACCAGTGTCATCTAAAATGTTTTACTACTGTAACAAGATGAGATTTGGACTGGAAAACTAAACCATTATGAAGTATTTAGTTTGATTTTGGATATTTAAATTATTGTAGTTTGTTTTACGTAAACGTTTAGTTTCCCAGGCTCTCTGCAACATGGATCATTGGTCATAGGTCTGTTTTGATTAGAATATTTGTTGTCATGACCGATGAACCATGCATCCCTGTCCAACCGGTATAATAGATTCCAACGTCAGTTCGAAAAGGACAGTTCATCGTTAACCGGGATGACGTGAATTCAAAATGTAGCCGTGCTCCGTAAAAATGTATGTTTGCGTAGTTTTAAGTTAATTTAATAGTTTAATATATAAGTTTAGTGTAACGTTAAGGTAGTTAATAAGAAATTTTGCAATTTAACAATAAAGCAAATTTTTACATGTTTTTACATGTTTTTAGAGTTGCTTTATTATGACAGAAAATGAAATCCAGGTTATCTTTTTGAAAAAAAAAAAACAAATTACAGTGTTTAATATTTTAACATTACATAACCAAGCTTACTTAGAAGCTCTCCTGATGATTACTTGTTTAATCTACTCTGAAACATTACAGTTGAAAAGTCATGACAACTATTATTTTGTCCAGGGTTCACTAAAATTAACCAGCTTTGTACGTAAAAATAAATTCCATATATATGTCGAAGGCATTCAGTATAATCAGGCATTTAACTAAATGCCTAGGCATTTAGCGAAATACCTAGGCATTTAGCGAATTCCGGCAATTAGATGAATTTTACTTCATTCTTTTATTTGACTAACGGCAAAAAATGTAATTGCAAGCTGCAAAAAACCAATGCCAAAAACAAAACGATGTACCTGCTTCTAAGCAGGCATTTTATGCAATTCACGATGCCATTTATCGGCACCTTGTTGTAACAAATAAGTGAAATTTGTTAATAAAATTGTTCATAATATTATGAATGATTCATCTAAGTGCCTAAACCGCGCTCGACAAATAGAGAAATGCGCGATTTTTTTGTCTAATTGCCTGATTCCGCCAGTCAAATAGAAGAATGAAGTAAAATTCATCTAAGTGCCGGCATTTCGCTAAATGCCTAGACATTTAGCTAAATGCCTGATTATTCTAAATGTCTAGTGTTATGTTAGTGAGCACATATTTTCCTAAACTCTTCGATTAACTAATAATTTTTCACTTAATATTAGTTTATCCAATACTTATATTTAAAATTTCATCATAGTTTGTTTGCATTATCAACAACTAAATTGTTATCTGCACATTCACTGATGCTATTTTATTGTAAACTCATGATTGTAATCCTCAATGTAGACCGAAAGCTCGATTGATAATAAAGAGTTAACAATCTGACTGCTACACCCACTACTCGTTTGTAACCTTAACTAATTGTACAGTCGCAATTATCCTTTAAACTTTAATTTTATTAATTATTATTAATCATATTTCATCTTCAAAAAATCATCAATAATCCGTTCCTTTTGATAATTACCAACCGTGCCAATTTTTAATCAATAGAAAACTGCCTGATTAGCTAATAGAACGTGGATTATGCCCACTGAACTGAGGTAACTACGTTTAATAAAATGCGTCAAATGCAGTAAGGTGGTGCGGAAATACGACTTTTCTAACTTTTAAATCGCGATATCTCATGAATGAGGAGTCGTAGGAAACAAATATCTAAACAATTGTTGTAGACAATTGCATGGTATACAAACTTTGTAAGACCTAATTTTACGATAACACTTACCGTTCAAGAGAAATATACGAAAAACTGATGTGCTTGACATTTGATCTTGTATAATATTTTTAGTAGAGGTATGATCGATGGGGATTTTTGATATTTTATTTGTAATAGTGTATTCAAAGTCCGTAACAATTTTTAGCTCTATGCGAATTTTTCCGAAGTTACAATTTTTTTTTTGTCTATTTTGACTGGGCTATAGAGCTATGAAGTTGATTAACCTAACAATTTATTACAATAAGCTAGAAAAAGGTAGAACTCAGTTCTGCAACTTCAAGTGGAAAATTGGAAAGAGAAGGCAGAAAACATTACTAGCAGTTCTCAAAATATGGAATACAACTTTCTTATTTTAAATGGGAACCTGTTGTTTTATTCATTTATTCGATTCAGTATTTTTTATGAATACAACCATATAAACGTACCTATATCCTAATACAACAAAATAATTTTAAATTTATATGTTTTTTATTTAAATCATAGAATAAAACCTATTAAAATAATAGTTATTTATTTACCTAGGCATCAAAATAGCAGATTTAGAGCAGAGGCTGCCGTTTCAATGACGACGCGAAGCCAAGGCAATGCTGGCGAAGCTGAAAATCTGTGTACACATATTTTTTTTTTGCCGATTTGTATTTAATATTAATTTAGTGATTATTTTTAATATATATTTTGAAGGTAATCGCCACCAAATTACGTTGCCATGCATTTGTTGAACGGTTACATTGCATTTGTTGACGGATATTATACGTTTGTTGAGCGCTGGCTATGTAATATATTTTTACAGTTATGGCAGTAAAAGTACCACTTTACAGACTATTAATAGTCTTAAAATTGTTAATCGACAAAAAACAAATATTATCAACAATTGTGTAATCCAGATAACATGTTCACGTCAAGTCACTCCCCTCCCCCCTCTCCAAACGATATTGGAGAGAGACTTACAGGGATAAAATTTTAATAGTAACTGACTGCTGTGAAATTCGAACTTTAGTATGTTATGATCGGTAGATTTATGTAAGAATATTTTGAACCTAGAACAAACAGGTGACACTAGCGATCGAAACTACTCTACACAAGGGGTAAGGACGCTGATCGGTTTGTCGAAAAATAATTATATTTTGGTCAACCGCCACACATTATTCAAATAAAAAATCTGATGTGGCCAGCACATAACCTCCCGCCCAATACTACTCTTTAACGATACAAAATAGCATTTGATGATACAGAAACATACCTTCTTATTTGTTTATTTTCTATTTATTTTTGAGAAATTTAATTTTCTTTCGTACATTTATTTAATTTTTTGAATATATTTCACTAAGAAAACAGCTTCACAATCACAATGACATGTGTCACATTTTGTAAAAAATTGAAAATTTTTCCATGGTGTACCAGGAATGCAAGATTTGTGAAATCTAATTTCTTTATATTTTATTATTTCTATATCTAATGGAAATTATTAAAATTAGTGTAATCAAAACAAATGTAAAATTAAATACTCTTCAACTTTCAAACTAACATAAATTGTTGAAAAAGGAAATTTAACCTGTTTTTCACGAAAAACTGTTATGGGCTTCAAGTAAACTACTACTTCCGGTTAACCAATTTTATCCAAAATCTAATCAGCTCTTCATTTAAATATAACAAGCAATAATTTACAAAATTGTATTTTTTGGTAATATAGAATTTGAGTTATGCGAGACGAAAAAATTGCCACAGACTACACACACACACACACATACACACACACACACACACACACACACACACACACACACACACACATACATACATACATACATACATACATACATACATACAGACATCATCGCGAAAATAGTAAAATCGTATTGTAGGGACCCTAAAACGTGCTTATTAATTGAAAACTCACTACTCAATTTTTTGACCAAAAACAATACCTCCCTTACCTATAGGTAGGCGGGAGGTAAAAATAGATAATTTAAACTCTCCCTTTCCCTAATTTAAGGCCTAGTAACCGATATGCATAATTCTAAATATTTGTGTCATATAATGGACTCGATGATAAAAAACTATAAGGAATGAATAATGAGAAAAGGTTTATAATAATTGCATCATGTAACAAATACTTAAAAAACAAAAAATACAACGTTGTTTAAACATACTCTATAGTTGTAGAAGTAAAAGGCTTATATAAAGCCATTCAATGGGCTCAATTCAATTATTGCAGATATGTTTACCTGATCATATCTACTCACAAAGCACTCTGTTTCATCGTACGGTGATACGAGGTATTAAAGTTTGAAATATGAAGCTAGCAATTTCTAAGAACCGGAGAACAAGGACAACGTCGCGACGACGGCGACGCCTCGGCGATATTTGTTGAATGTGGTGAAGAGAGTTTATTATTATGACGCTGTTCTAAGAATATCGAACCCTTTTGTGCACACCTTCATCAACAAAAGTATGTTATTCAGCTGTGATAGTTTACAATTTACGAACGAGTTGTGTGGGTGAGCGTTCTTCATCTAAGTTTTTATATTTTGTGCAGAATCATAACATATGAGATAGGTTAACAGAGTTGAAGGTTGATATAATTATATAAAAATTATTTATCGTGTACTTAGAATTCTTTATTTGGTACAGAAATATAGAGCTCTTGGAAATTCTTTAATAGCACAGGGTATCGGGATCGGGTTTGAATTCCGGTTAAAATATGGGCATTTATATTATTTTAACTTTACACCTGTTAGGACCTGTTGGGGCCGTGATTTCTCGGTGGATAACCGTATATTATTTACCGAGATCTGCGAAATACAATTTGGGTGAAAGGCGTGATGATTACTCAGGTTATGTTCGGGAGTTATGGTTACTATTTTATTTATTATTTTTTAGAATTCTTAAAAACAATGAAATGCTTCATTGTATGTCACGTGTCTGCGTTTTAACCAAACCTATCATTATTAAACTGAGAATAACGGCTCTTGTGATTATTCCCGGGAATAAACTCTGTAGCTGTTGTTTTTGATGACGAATGTAAGTTGTCAGATAGTTATCATCAAAAACAAATAAAATATGAACAAAAGAGACAGATTTAGTACATGTTCCAATGTTTTCGAAAGATCTGTCAAATTATTTTCAATTTATCTTACCCTCTTATATTATTACTGACAATATTGTGTAGGTATAATGAAATATTTTATTTACTAAAAACAAATATATAATGTACATTAATTCTACTAGTACTGAAATATACGAGTAAAGTGATTCAAAATTTCATACTTAAAGTGTATAAACTGGATAGCCTGTCTAGCCAATATTATAAAAATTCTCGTACTTTCGGAAATTAATTATATTTTTTATCTAAATCACCGTTAAACAATAATCTAAATTGGTGAAAACATTAGACAGGGTTTAAACTTGTACTAGAATTATACTAAATGATAGGTCTCCAAATTTTTCTTGTCATAGACTTCAACGATTTCTGGACTTTCATTGACCTCGCTTCTCTCTATTTTATTACTACGTAATTCAATTTTAGATTTTTTTATTTAATTACATTCAGTTGAACATAAGATAAGTAATACCTATTTATTTAAATCATTTTCATAGACCACCTAACAATGTAATATAGATTTTATTTTTCCACGCGCTACAGATTCTAAACATACTTTATCACCCCATACGATAGATCAAACTAACCTTTTAAACAGCAAAATATTGGAAAATTTGAATAAAATCACCCTTAATTGGTGAAAATCGGCCCATTAAAAAATTTCTATTTGTACGTCACGGCAGTGTTGTAACAGATAACAATATTTTTTTTATCTAGATAAAGATAAAGCTTAAAGATAACTATTTTCATATTAATCTAGATAAGATAATAGAAATTTATTGAAGGAATAATCCAGACAATAGATAAAAGGTAAATAACTATAATCTAGATATTTATTAGATAATAAATAAATATTAGAAGAATACTAGTTATTTACTTTACCAGTGGGTAATTCCAATTTGTCCATAATAAATGAAAAATTTATTAAAGAAATATTACTTGACAGTGACATATGCTTTAAATTTTTAAATTAAAATGTCAATCGAAGTAGTTACCAAGGTGTTGTGTGTTATTATTATTACAATAAATAAAAAAATACTCTCTAGTGACTTTACTCAAAATTATACGCACTAGTGGGTAATCTGTTACTTTCCTTGTTTAAAATCACCATAGTTATAGAGCATTTATTGAGAGGTGTTGGATAAAACATATTTTATGTAGAAAATGACATTGACAATATTTTTTTTTAAATATACTTCATTAGTTATAGCTGGTGCTATGACATATTAATATTGTGAAAACAACAAAAATGAACTCTGTACCACTATGCTTTACGCTATATCCTCCTATAACTTAGTGGTAAACTAACAAAAATATTTATTTATTAATTATGTTGAGGTAAAACATCTGGGGCAGATTTTAGATACAGAATTTGACTCGACTTGAATTTTTTAAAATTATTTTTCTCATTTATTATTAATAGATATTATCGTGTATTATATATTGTTTTGTAGCCAAAATTACAAATTTGTGTACTGTACAAGAAAATAAAATTTCTTGGATATTAATAAAATAATATCTTTTTCGAAATTATATTTCAACTTTCCCTGTTTACCAGTTTAGCTGTCACATACAAATGGGGTAAATAACTTCGTGGTAACGTATCGGACTGTGAATCGTGAGATCCTCAGTTTGAATCCCACTGCCGACAGTTGCCAATTTAAATTTACCCCTGTGGTTCCCCCTCCACTAACAACTTTGGGGGCTATGACTTGACGGCTTGTAGCCGCATTTCATACGCAAAAATATATCACTTACAGAGATCTGCGTAAGCAGAGTGCCACACCCATAAGGGGTAAAAGGCGTGATGATATATTTATTTATTTATTTTATACTGTCAAAACACGATCTTGACACATTTCTTTTAAATTCATGTGTTGCATCAAAATAGATAAACTAATCAAAATATTTATCTAGATAAGATAATAGATGATTAAGAAAAAAAATACGTGTGGCACTCTATTGCATAGCATTTTTTATCAACTTATGCAATTATAATTATTTATTTATTTTATTTATGCAGTATTTTTTTTATCTTTGATATTAATTCAAGTTACACTTTTTGAGCGTGGTGACCGATAAGAAAACAAATTTTAACATTTTGTCTAAAAGAGATAGAATCAGTTATGAGCAGTTAGCAGGTAGTCTACACGCATACGTCTAGTCGCACGCACACAAACACCGTGCCGAAGTCTCCCGAACTGAAACGAAGTTAGACGATGCACGGCTTTTAACGCCGCACCGCTGTGCCGGTTGGAGTGGGGGGTGTCAGGTTTTTTTCGTTACGGAATTTCTTGATTCGGTCGCCGCGCTCAAAGCCCGCGATAAAAGCTATGCAATAGCTTAAACATTATCTAAATAAGATAATAGATAAAATTATTTTATCAAAATTATTAATCTAGATGAATTTATCTAGATAAGTAACAACACAGTTCACGGTAATCTCTAGGAATACTCTTCTGATCAATGTTACAAAACACGGGATAACTTCACCCATTTTCATCCAATTCGGAGTGGGGTCGGCACATAATAGTCCGTTTTGACAAAGCATGCCCCAAATATATTATAAATTTTATCGTATATTTTTGCTGCCTAACAATAGATACAAAATGATCATTGAAATAGATACAAGTATATCAGATTTTCGAATTTGCATATGTATACATTGAAATGCTAGCATTAATAAAAATTCAAATCTGCTTATTCATTAAAAAAACCCAGTAATCCCTAAAAAAATATTTCCTCATTAGAGGGCTAACAATACAGTAGAAATAAAAAATCCAGCCAGTGTCTCTTGTTCCCCGGCCACCGCATTCCAGGGCCATTACAAAAAATCCGCATTCCCAAAGCACACATTACATTGTCATAATTCGATAATGACACAGTTGGCGGGGAGGGGAGAGAGTTAATTCGCAGCCATCTTGATCCAGGATAACGTTCGTTGCGGCTAGACGGGGTGGAGAGAGGTATGCGCTATAATTTGAAATTTGAAAAATTTGCCCGCACATGCCATTCCTACATTACGGCTCGACGAGGGCCGGGGATGTATGTGTGGGTGACGTAATCACCCCCTGTCCTACGCGTCTAGGGTAACGTGATATGATGGGATATATTATGTTAGAGTGACGTCATTGATAATGTGGTATTTGTAAATGTCGCGAAGACTGTTATTATATCGAGAAGAAAACAAAATATTTTATAAATTTTTGTATAATATTTTCATCTCCCGCACATATACAGGGTGATCACTGACTTATGCAATTTCCTGCTTCTTTAAGGATTTTAGAGAAAATGTTTTAAATCAAAGTTGTAAAGATTTACTATCTACATCTGAATCAGTGAACAAATTTCATTTTATTTAATAAAGCCTAAAAAGGCGTTCAAAATTATCAAAAATTCATTTTTTGTAATGAGTAACCATGGAAATGAAATTGAATTCGAGCAAATATTTCCCCTTCAAGTAAACAAGTATAGTACGAGTTATTATATGACGGATTATGATAGTCTTAAAATTTTGTGTTTAAATCGCTGTAAATTACCTTAAATTATTTTTGTTTTCTCCGGGAATATATAAATATTACAGCTAAACTAGAGGCTACAAAAGTGTAAAAATAATCTTACTAAGAACAAATGTCTAGGCTATCAAATGTTGATAGCCGGTAGTCAATATTTGAAGCCATTAAAAATGACAGTCGTTTTTGTGTAATGACACAAATTTATGACTTAATTTAAATGGACTGAAAATTTTAATCTAGAACACATGAAAATAATTAAAAGCCTTTTCTTTAGATAATTTTATAATCTAAATAAATACAACAGCTTTTTACGTAATAATGAACTATTTAAGATATTATCGACGAAAATAAAAAATTAACGTAATTTTATCAGAAAAGGGGGCGCCACGTCGAACGCACAAGTGTTAGGAGGCCAAAAACTTGGATTCATAGTCACCTATATAAAAGGTATATTAAAAAATTTAAACTACCTTTTGCAAGATAAGGCCTCTTTACAACCTCTATTCCCTAGACTAGAAGTATCAGAAATTCATTTTTTATTAACAATAAAATAGAAAATAGGAACAGGACTAAAAATATTATTAACAATTTATTTAATTTTACGAATGTACGTGCATATTTAAATAATATTTGCTGCAATATATCTCAAATCTTGGTTTTTCATACCGTTCCTCCCTTGCAGAAATAAAAAACCAAATTCCCCCAGAAAAATATTCAGAGCAGAGAAGTGGGCGTGGAAAGCGTAACGGTAAATTTAATATCGCGCTACTTTTTCCCGAGATTTAAGAGAACGTCTTTATTATCATATAACGGCCATAAAGCATCCTAAATCCAAAATGGGCGTCGGTCGTGTCCCAGTCGCCCCGATCACATTAATTAAGCGGTTTGCGCGGGGCGGTGACGTCACGATGCCACTCTTAATAGAAGAGATTTTCAAGATTACCACAATATAAAAATACTTGTAAAATAAATAGATTTGTAGCTGACATTTCTTGAGCCATGTATTAAAGGAGATAAAATATTTAAAACTGTTTCATAAAGTGCTTTTATTTAATAACAATTTAAAATTTTTTTTATGATACTTCTAAATTGAAGGATATCTACACTATTAAAAAGTCTTAATTGTTATTCAATAAGTCACAAACAGTATAGATTTAAATCATTTTTGCCACATAAATGTTCTATTTTGTTGTAATAATAATAATAATAATAAAATAAGTAAACAAATATATGACTACAATTATTTACAATCTGTACTGTTTAAGATTCAGCAACACCTCTACAATGACGTCACAACATTTTTAAAAAATCATTGTGGTTTAATGAATAACAATAAAGACTTCTTAAAAGTGCAGATAGTCTTCAATTTAGATAAAGTTTCAAAAAAAAGGTGAAAAATCCCATTGAGAATAATGAAAGGTAAGATTGAGAACAATATTTGTTGTTAGTTTTAACTTCTAAACGTTTGCCGAATGTTGCATTAGTACCTAATTTCATTTTTATTTTTTTTTTTTAGTTAAATCTTAGATTGAAAATCAGGACGTTTTGTTAAGTAATAGGAAAAAATAAAGTAACATCTATTCACATTAACGATTTGTTCATGACATACATAGGAAAGTTTTCTAAAAACTTCGATAATTTGTATAGTGTTCTAAAATAATAACACTTTTAATTAAAAAAAAGTTTTTCTTCTTCTAAATATTATTTTCTTATATCAAAACAAAAATGTAAATTTAAAGTCTATACCTAGGTTATATAACTTATATATGGCTCCAGGACAATTAATCATTTGTTTATAAAATTATTGGGTCAATTCTGAACATTTTATATTTGTTAGTTCAAATGTAACTTGGTTTATTTCTGGAAAAATAATCCACACAAAAGTAATATTTATTCTCAGTAATAATATAACAAGAGAGTGAGTGAGAATACATTGAAAATAATTTGATAGCTATTTCGAAAACTTGCTACCCTACGGGCTTTCGTGTCTATTGCCAAATGGCAACAAGTTTGAGAAAGATACTGGAGAATTTCTAATTTATTGAACTCTCGAGTTATAATTAATTGGATTATTTATTGATTTTATTTTGTTCATTTTTTTACTTGTGTTGATGATAACTACCTGACATCTGACATTTGTCAATAAAAACAAATAAGCTATAGGGATTAATCCCGGGAATAATCACTAGAGCTTTATTCTCAGTATAATAATAACAGGATTGGTTAGAACGCAGACACGTGACATACAATGAAACATTTCATTGGTTTTAAGAAACGTCAAAAAATCATCACGAGAAATATTGTTAAAAGTGTACAAAGTGTATTAATTCAGAAAAAAAGATATTTATTTTATGTAATATTTTTACTATTTGTACCATAAATTAATAATTTTGTATCATTGAATATGAGCCACAGAAAGAATATTTTTCTAGACACTAAAAAAATTTGAAACTTTTTTTCTTTCTTCCAGTGATGAGAACATGAAACATTTACTAAATCTTGCATAGGTAGACATTTATTAAAATTTAACATTTTACTTTAGTACTATAGACTCCAGTAAAATAAAAAATATTGTTGATTAACATATAAAATAAATGAAATCCAAGAACTCTTTATTCATAACCGTGGATTAATGGCGAAGACTAAGTGGCCGGTTACTTAGGACAATACACACATCACGCACTGCGCGGTCGCTCTGTTCATGTTGATGGAATTTTTTCTGACGAGCCTGAGTGAGTTTTTGTTTGAAATATGAAAAACAAGAAGCTTTTACTTGAATAACAAGAGCACAATATTTTTAATACATGATTTAATGTTGATGTTGATGTTTTGTGTCTTCATTAATTTGCCAACTTTAAAAGCTTTTTGTTTTGTTTTAAATACCGTCACAGTTAAATTATTTTTTGTTTTATTAATGGTTGAAATAAGAAATACAACAAATTTCTATTTATATTGTTTATACAATACATGATGTTTCCTTTAAAACTACCAGCGCTTGTTTGGGTGAACTAATGACTTTAGAAAAAAATGTTATATACAAAAAATGACCAGAAAAAAGAGCCCTATTTAATAAAGGAAACATGCATAAAATTAAACCAGTGGTTCTCAAACGATAGAATAAAATTATATATTTTTTAATAGTAACCTGTATAAATTTTTAATCCATTTTAGATAGAGATTTTTTTCTGATTGCAAAGATATAAATACGTATAAAAAATCAGAAATAATTTTACAATATTGAAGTAGGTTATGCAATAAACAAATTGAAACAAATGATACAGGTGACAGATATTTTTATTACTTACGTTAATAAGTGTTTGATTTCGTAATTGTTTAATTACTTATCAATAAATAATGGATTTGCAGTTGCAAGCATTAACAAATTTAGACTATCTTACTGTTATGTATGTAGAGTGTGAAAAAAATTTAAATTTAACAATACCAAGATTTTTACGGCTTTATCCCCAAAAAGTGCAACCCTCTCGTGAATTATTGAGAACAATTTTTCAAAATGTCCAAACTGTTGGGTCTTTTTATAAGTTGAAAAGGGAATGTCAACCCAGAATAATTGATGAAGATATTGAAATTGAATTGAAGACATGCATTTTTCTATAGAATACGCTATGTAAGCATCGACACCTGCGCCATCATGCGGCGAGCTGCCGCAACATTTGTGGGAACAGCACCGTGACAGCTGTATTGTTTAGCGTAGGGAAAGTGCGTGAAAATGAGTAGTTCGCACGGAAAAAATGAATCTCATAGTTGTTGTAGTGTGGTGGGCTGCAGAAATACAAGGGGGAATGCTCCGACTCTAAAATTTTACTCATTTCCCAATAAAGCCTGGGAAATTGACCGAAAAAGAAATGGATCGATTCAGTTCGCCGATTAACGTAAGTCATAATAGTTCTGGCAAGATCTCTTTGGGTCGTTTTTACATGACAAATAAATATAATACAATTTTTTAATAAAGAAACGTGTTATTTACATTTTTAGACCGAATAATAAACCGTGGACTCCAACAAAGTATTCAACAATATGTAGTGCACATTTCATTGGTAGAGAGAAGTCGAATAACCCGTTGAATAACTCGTTTATACCTACTATTTTCCCTTCCATTAACAAAAAAAAGTTTTGTAGCCATTTAACTGTACAATATTACTATGACTGTAGCCTGTCATTCAATTTGTAGGTTAGTTAATTCTTTCATCCGTACCCAATGACGGGTTTATAAAAGTTTGTATTGTTCTCACTCAAACTCAAACCCACAGTTAATAATAATAGACTTAATTCAAGTATAAAATAAGATTTCCATTTGAAATTCTGTATATAATCTGTCAGACTCTCCTCCGAAAACTTATAGCGAATGACGCTAGATGTCAGCGTGTTCGAAAAATACAGATGCTTACATAGCGTATAGCCTATTTGAACAGTTCGCAATTATGCCTTAGGAACGAATTATTTAATGAAATGATTTCAGGAAATTTAAAATGAATGAAATAGCCATTTAAATATCCTTTTAATTCATTTTAAATTTTCTGAAAAGATTTCTTTAAATAATTCGTTCGAAATGTATGATTCCATATCTTCAAAAATTCATAACTTTTATAATACATACTGATAGCAATTAACCTTCATTTATAAAATAATTAGTATCCCATACAAATGGTATTGCTAGTGATGTCATTATTCTAATAATATTATTTGATGACGTGTATCCGTGTGTCTTCTTGTTAATCATTTTTCCTTTAAACATGATTTATAATATTTTCTTATTGTATTATGATATTTTGAAAAAAGTGATTACTTTGATAAATTATATTATACCGGAATGGCCCATTAGTTTAGTTTAGAGTCGCGTCTCGAAGAGTTAAGAAATGCTGCAGTGATGGGTAAAGTGATACAGAAATTTATTTAATTAATACGTCTTCATTAAAACTAATATCGTACAGTGTTTCCCACAACGAAATAATAATAGAAACGAGACACAAATTTACAAAATAAACTTTTCTGTGTCCAGGGAAATTAAAGAAGAGATTGCACGTTTGGGAGCCAACAATATAAAAATATAAAATCTAGTTCTGTAGATCTGATTCCCGGCAAATACGGCATAAGTTGGTGAAGGGCGCAATTCAACATTTACATATTTGACTTGCAAATTATTTAATTCAAACTTGCATTACCCAGTGTCTCTGAATTATGATTGGAACAAAATGTATGAATATTTTATATACGCACAATTCTGTTTATACTGTTCTGTTGTGTTTCTCTGTCTCGACGTCGACAAATAATTGCTATGAGAATATTGTGATTTTGATTGTGTCTCTTCTCTGGTCGCGAACAGGATCTTAAGCTTGTTTTACATAAATTTTCTTCTTTCAACATTTGCTTTTCTACAAAAAATTTTGCCTAGTGAACAAAGAATTTGTGAAGCTCATTATTATCTTAGCTGACATTTTAATGATACGTCTTGGTTATGGAAATTCGTTAAGAATGATCGCTAAAATATACATATTTCTGTTTTTCAATTATACCGTGTGGGCCCGTACAGCTATATTTTAATGTAAAAGGTATATAACTTTTAAACTATTATATTTTCTTGTACAGCCTAGAAGATTTGCAGAGGAGGCAACTAGTGCTGCCTGAAATATTAACTATAGATGTACAGTGTATATTATTTAACATTTAAGCTAATAACATATCTCCTAAAAATATCACCAATGTACTTAAAATATATCTGATTTTATCTAATTTCCGAGACACTCAGTTATATATAACAATCGAACATATTGCCATTTTTAGTTTTACCGTTATGGTTTGTTCTTCACCAATCTAACCAAGAAAATATAATGCTCAAATTTTTCAAAATCGATTAGGGTAGGTACGTAAGTTTCTATGCTTTTTTATTAGTATATAAATAATCTTTAGTCTTGCAAACCATAGTTTTATTTGATTATTGGCATGATATTAATTACTTCCCATACCAACGTCATTTTCAAAATAAGGTTATATGTTGTATTTATTAATAATGAGATAATATTACGTTTATTTTATTTATTTTACAATATATTTGGAAAGCGAGGGAAACGCTAGATTGTACACGGAAGCACAGGAATCATGAAAAAGATATTGTTATGAAAATACAGATTTCGTAATCCTCGAAATCTATCCTGAACATTATTTCAATAACGTCTATAATTATATCGATAAATTGATGGATTTATACGTTTCATGACAGCGCAGAACTGAGTTGATTTAGGTCACAATTGTAAAACCGGAAAAGGTGACTCAAAATAATACTACATTCTACAGAGATCTCGAATGAATTTCGAAATAGAACATTTGATTAAAATGGCAATTTCATAAGTTTCATTTAAAAAAAAAACTCCGTCTAAAATGACTGGCTGGGTCATTTCCGACGGATGGACGAAGAATGATGAAGTAACAAAAGATGTATAAAAGATCAACCTAAAAAACTGGATAAACACTTGGGTAAGTTAGTTAGCAAAGAAGAAGACGAAGAAGTTGCTATGATAACAAACAAACAACTGAAGCATCTATATTAACTATATGGTAAACATGGCTCAAGGCAAGAGTAATGTTTAACAAACATTCAAATTCAGATTTATATATTGCTTATAAGAATGTCATGTGAGGAACATAAATAATTGGATTGCGAGGCAAGGAAATTAGTTTAATTTGGGCCTCATTTCAAACAGATTAAGAGAAACTTGTGTACAATATACAATGCCCATAATGCCCATACAGATTGAATATAAATTCTAGAATTTCCGGAATTTGTGATTGTCATTCAAGAATACAATAACTCTGTTTTTTAATAATAATTTCCCACAGGTCTACGGACCTATAATGAAGCATATTTCAGTGAATATTTTGTGGTAAATTCGAACGCAGACCGCAGCAGGCTGGCATGCAGACGAACAGACGGAGGGTGCATCGTAACTAAAAACGTGCACACAAATATTTTGAAATTGCCAATTTGAATTCCTGGCATAATTGTGCATACCTAACGAACGAATGGTATTCTAATAAAAATTATAAATGTAGATGAAGTAGCCTAATACTATTTAAAACAAGAAATGCTTGAATTAAAACAAATATCTACATGTTCATTGTTAGTTTAGGATACAAAATTATACCGTTTGGGGTTTGGGAATATTGTATTTGAGTATATGCTTTTGAAATCAAAATTTATATTAAATAGATTATATCTTATTCACATCATATACCGGATGTAATATGGAACCTGGCCCTAGGCGTTAAACATGGGAAATCAGCTTTTTCTTGAGTGTAAGTTGCCAATTAATTTTCAACAAAAATATTTTGTTTTGTAACCGCGTAACCCATTCTAATATTTGTTAATAATTACTTCTTTATAGTATTAGCCATAGAATTATAACAAAATAATAACTGTTACTTAAATTAACTTTTAATTATTTGTTTTTAAATAAGTGCACATCATTTCAAATTATTTTATGACCTACTTAAAATTGGTATTAAAAATTTGATTGTCATTTGGATAACTAGATGTAAATGTAGTATGGAACTATGAAAGTAAATTTAACTGGAGTTTCTTTATAATACCGGGCATAAAAATTTTTATTTATTTCATTGACAACAATAGGTTTATTATTGAAAATGAGTAACTATTCACATGAAGAAATAAATAACAAATAAAAGAATGGAATTTAATTTTATAATTTCTAAATATTTATTTGCAATGAACTACATAACTTTTACTCAAATTAATATTTTATTTTTTTATAAATAGGTAAATTAAAAAACAAGTTCACAAGCGTGTATGGATAGAATTATAATAAATTATCTTTCCTGACAATTAAAACGTCATACATTTATTTATTTTGTTTCAATTTCGTTACTATAAGAAAGCAATTATTATAAAACAAACAAGTTATAATGTGAATAGTGATTTAAATGCAGAATTTTATTATGTAGGTACAACAATTGAAAAAAAAAAAATTCTAAAATTAACTGGCCAATTTTGCGCAAAGAAAAAGTGAAATATTAATTTCCCATGTCAAACATCCATAACCATATTTTCATGTATTTCAAACTACGGCCTCCAAGAATGGTAGTGGTGGAGGAGTCACAATGATAATTGCATATAGTGAAAATTTTCTGTATTTATTATATAGATAGATAGATATGTTTTTTCTTGAAATTTTTGTTAACATGATTACATGTTTGAATTAAATTTGATGTATTGTTTTATGAATCCAGTATTTTTCTACATTCAATTTTGCAATTATGACAATTAGAATTTATAATTATAAAGTTTTATACACTATCTTTTCTCGTATTATTTATTAAATTCATAAGATCACGCATTCATCCATTCATACACACAGAGACGTTGCTACGATCTTTTAAAGACCCCGGGAAATGATCAAAACGTATTGATTTGATTTGAACAAATATCACACAATATATTTTGCCATGATTCCATACTTCCTTATAATATGTAAAAGAATGGAAAATATTTTAAACCATAAACCTAATTTATATCAAACATTGAATACAATAAGCCATTAAAAATAATGTCTATTGATAATGGGCGCAATACGAAGCAATTTCCAATTAAAGTAAGGTGACTAACAAAGAGAAAGAGAGGATGAAATGATTTTCCTAGGCAACACATCGAGTCGGCTACTGTATATTCAGATGATTTTCGAAGCTCGAGTTGTATATGTTAAGACTAAACAACTGATCAACCAATTATATTAAACAAATTATTTATTTATTATTTATTTATGTCGAAAATATTAATTGTTTGTTTATAATCATGGATGATACGAGTATGATTACATATGATTAATTTGTTTGCGGCCGAAACACAATTTTCAACGCAAATAACCGATTGTATACGGCGTAACTAAGAAATATTGAGCTATCTGATTGGTCTATTTCCCTGTTAATTTACAGTCATAGGTATCACAAATATTGGAATATAATAATATAATGTATTTGCTCATAAGTTAAAGTAAGGTTTGAAGTTGCGAATTCTTGATTGTTAAATGTGTAGGGTTGAAATTTATATGGAAAACTTCTGCGTAGTTTAACTGAATTTGAACTTCGTACAGGTCTCGATATCCCAGTAGTAAATTAAATATTAACAATAGTATTTCAGTCTTAAAAATCAATAAAAATGCAATATACTGTTTTGTAGAAAATCTATTTCACCTCACAATTCACAAGGAAAGTAACCAATTCCACATGATACAAACTTTAGCGCAGGTTAAATAATTTATCGAGTAGTTTTTGTTGTATTGTTTATGTTCAGTTTAGGAGAAAACCGTTCAATTATGGCAGTAAATTTGGCGCCGGTGGCGTTCTCTCCGACCTGTTGACGTGCATCCGCCGTTGCGTGGATATATCACTTCCGGTCGCGGACTGAATCGCTTCCGAAATACTGAGTTGGGTGATTTTTTCCCGGCCACGGCCGCCTATAAACGATGTCATGAAAGCGGAATCGGCCGCTCCATTATGGTTCGGCTAAGTAATTGAAAAATAATATATTGTTAGCGTCTTTAAGAAGCCCTGCGCTTATGTGAGGGAACGAATGAGGCCCAGTGGCGTGCAGGGCGAATTCACCAGGGAAACGAATAATAAAAACATTCCTTTTTTAGTCATACTAAATTAGTTTTTTTTTTCCAATAATAATTTGTTGGACATTCTATAATGAAATTGTGTCTATCTTTATGTATATAGAAAATTCCAGTGTGCCGGTGTGCGTATGTTCGTAATTCTTCTTCTTCTGAATAGCTTGACCGATTTTGATGATTTTTTTTTTGTACTTATGGGGTCACTTTGATGCTTAGCTAAAGTTCGACCCGGTAGGTAGATCCAGATTTTTTTAAAAATTTTTCCTAACTTATTCATGATTTATACATTTGACCATCCAGGTGACTCCATAAGTACAAAAAAAAATTCATCAAAATCGGTCAAACTGATTATGAGGAGAATATTAAACCTGGAAATTCAAAGGTTGACAAACCGTCAGACCTGTACATTTACACACCAAAAGAAATAAATAAAAATATCATCACGCCTGCTTATTATAAACATATAATTCGTTTTTTTTTTCAATCCGGAAACAGACACGGGAAAATTTATACTACTTAACATACTCGTATCTTATTCTTAAAAAAATTCCATTGTCGATTTTATATTTTCAGTAAATTTAATTTATTGATTTGAGTGTCAAGGAAATTTCCCCTTTCGGATTTGTGTTATTAGTTATTTTTTTCCCGTTCGTTAGTTATAGAACATACGTAGAATAAAGCAAAATTCAAAAAACAGATAAATATTATGTCAAGAATGTATTTTTTTTATAAATGCGAGTATTCATCAATAGATTGTAAAATTTTACTTAAAGCCAGAATTGTTAGGAAAGTTGTTTTTAAATGGTACAGCTATAAAATAAGTTATTAAAACTTAAAGAATAGTGCACAAACAATATTTTAATCACATTACACGCTGCAGAAACCATCCCCAGAATCACATCTGAAGTTTCTCATAAAATTCATAGCGCAATCCAATTCATCGTTGAGCTCAGACAGCTTTGACGACATAATGGAGCACGTCGAGTTTTCAGCTAAGCGTACAATTGGTTCCCGCTACAAAGACGATTTCACAAACAAAGACAAACATTGTAACGTTGTGGCCAAGGAAGAAAGAAGAGCTAAAGAGCGTTAACGTGGACTGAACACGAATCGCTCTCACGCTCTCGAAGGTAACTTCAGCGAGATCCGGAGAATTCATCCTCCAACGTGATCGTCTCTATACACTTGAACCGCGTACAATTTGTCCTCACACAATGTACGCTCATACAAGAACAGGTTTCTTGCACTTCATTCATCAGTTTTAATTTCAGCTGCGCAGAAGCGCACGTAGTCAGAAATACAAACAGTTATCACAATGACAGTTCATCATCAACAGGAGTAAAACCAAAAAACAAAAGAAGAATGTAGGTATTCTCGTCCGCCATTTTGGGTCCAACTGTCAAAAATAAAACAAGTTATTTTAATCCAAATACATTGAAAAAGAAAAAATAACATTTATAAATATTGTAAATTAATTATTAAAACATCTATTTTAAATTTTAAAACAGAATTTAAAGGAACCATTAGAAAACTTCTACATAGGTTTACTTTAAATAATATGAATTTACCGAATAATTTTAATACATATTTTGAAAGTCATTACCATCAAATTATGTTGCATAATGGGTAAAAGGCGTGGTGATATAATTATTTTATTTATTTATAATGTGAATAAAATGAAATATTGTAACAAGACGAACATTCAGAATACGATTTTTTGTTTTACTGCCAAAACGATTTTAAAATATCGAGTTTCAAATTGCGTTTGTATTTAAATGCATCGTAAATTGTCTTGATAGGAATTCTTGAGTCATTTGAGATTATCGAGGCAAATATTCTGAAATATCGTCTTGTGATGCCATCTGGGGTTGACAGATGTACAGATAGGCCTGGTCGAACCCTAGTTTAAGATTTTAGTTTTTCTGCAATCTTTGTGCTTGTCCTGCGAGAGGTTCCCTGCCTCGCACCTACCCGCTTAAGGGGTAGATGGGTGTATTTGGCCAACACGAAGCAAAACAGTTGGTTTTATATTTTGGTAACTGCAACTAATCAACATATTCGTACGTTGTCGTCAATTATAATATTTGTATTTGTATGTCATTCTGTTTAATTCATCGTTTTAACTTTTTTTCAACTCGTCCATGCTACAATATATTAATTTAATTAGAATTATATTTAAAAATTGAGCGTAAATTTGAATATAAACATGTAATAATTATAATATTGTTTGCACGCATAGGGATAAATAGTGCAGTGGACTATGATCATACGATTTTCAATTCGAATCCCACAGTTGCCATTTTTACTTGAACCCTGTAATTTCATATGTATTATCATTGATGAGGGGTGTAATTTGATGTCTGGTAATTGCACATCAAGCACAAAAACGTATTAAAGAGATTTACGAAAGCAGAATGCCAAACCCAAAATGTACAAATGCCATACCCAAAATCTACACAAATGTCATGATGACATATTTATTTATATTTATTTACGCGTGTGCTTGACTAATAACTCACCGCATGTACTCAGTACAACTTTTGTCAAATTGATATCTGAAATAACTATTTACAAATTGATCAACTTCATGAAAACGACAATAAATTATTTTTCCGACGCTCACTACGAAAAGTATATAAATTTACACGCTAAACTAATACTGAAAGTTGGCCATTAAACATCACTAGCAATGCTGTGTGATATAAAAGCTCGTTAGCCAATCAGATGCGTCTGCAATTGTGTGATATGATTTTATCACATGCTACGATAACTGAGCGAACTAACCTAAAAATGTATATTCAAAAGTGTGACAGATGCAGATAATTTGCTGAATTTACACTGATTAAGTAGGTTGCACCCTGATTTATCAGATTTTAACATAATTTTTGGTGAATACTTATTTGTGCTCGTCCGAAAAGTATCGTGTAAAATACGTGCTGAAAGGGTATAATTAAATCACTCGCCTTCAGCTCGTGGCTCAAACTTCACACTCGTGTGAAATATCTAACTTTCAGCACTAGTTATACAATATACTATTACCAAATAGAACTCGAGGTTTTGTATTTCATCAGGCCAAACTTCTACTTATTTTTTCACCCAAACATTGTAACTTTTATGTAAAACAATTCCAGAACTTTGACATTAGACATCTCCTTTAGTCTTGTATGTATAGAATAAATATAGTGTGTTCGAATTTCTATCGTTATAGCTTTCATGCATACTGTTAGGGATTTAAGCTTGATTTATGACAATGGAGTGAAAGATAGGTATGTATTTTGTATACAATTAATTTAAATTTTCAATAATTTGTAATACTGGTCTAAGATATAATTTGATTTTATGAAATCATTAAATATCAACTTTAAAATACGTACGATCCCAAATTCACATACGAGTATGGTCACCCGTATCAAATCTTTTGTTCTGAAAAAGTAAGAATCAAAACACGGGAGAATGCATTGCCATATCTTATTATTTCAAACTGCATTATAATAATGATGTTTTATCCCAAATCGAAACTTTATAGAATTAAATTAAAAAAAAATTGAAATCATCATTCACAGACAATAGAAGAATTGCGACACAGACTGCAGGAAATTTAAGACTCTTTCTCCAGAGAAGACTTGTGAATACTAGCTACAAGTAGTTTCTAGAAGTAAAGATGGAGTTAAATAAATATTAGAACAAACTTACGATATATAACAAAAAACAAAAATTCACTTCTCTGACGTAACTGCCTGTCCTAGTTGTTGAGAGTGGGTAGGGTATTGGGGGTAGGTTGGGATCGTTTGTGTTAAAATCGATTTAGTTTTGTTTATCTGACCCTATGAAATGAAATTTTTGTATTTTATTTATTTAACCAATTGGGCCGAAAACCGACCTTATGGACCCTCCACCTTTGGGCTCCTATAAGACAATTGCAAAATTAATTATTTTCAATCTTTCACTAAGCGAGAGTTAGTAGATAGTGCTTCTCTCTGTTCTTCTCGGTATACTACAAGTTTAGTAAATCAAAACCGTTACGATAGAACTCTGTACACACTATCAACCACGTTGTCCTAAATAAAAGTTTGTCAGATAAAACATAAACTTCTTGTGTACCGAAATATTTGCTCCACAACTTGTATTAATTGTACAGTAACTTTATTAATATTAAAAATGATTAGCACTACGCTATAAAGAAAATAGTGAGATTGTAGCAAATATATAAACATAAATCGACAAGACAGCAAACTTTGCCGCGTACTGACGCGGACGATAATTCAGGGAGCAATTATACGGGGACGAACCCGCTCGGGACAAATTACAGGAGATCAATTGTCTGGGAGCAATTCTCCGTAAACCAACCTAGCAGTTCAACTCCTCCAGAGCAATTGTCAAAGCAGCGATAGAATAAATAAGAAGCGTGTCTGACTTTCTTCCCACGTTTAACGACAAGTGTTTACGAGAGATGTGCTCAACGCTCAGAGTTGTCATTGTTCTTGTTCTCAGTTTCCACGTCTTTGCTGTATGCTGGGTTTACTGTATGTTTTCGTTGCCAAGTCACATTTTGATCAGTAAATAAAGTATAAAAATAACGACCTTGTTATCGAGTTACATGGGTAAGTATATGTATGTAAGTGGTTGATATATTTAGATATTTTACAATAACAAGAAGGATTAGGTACACTGGCTATAATATAATATGGAAAAAAAATATTGTAAAGAAGATAATATTCGGAGAAATATCTACATCTTGAAAATATACACCAACGAGCTTTGCCCCATACCGATCGTTAAATATATATTTTGATGCATTCTTCAATTCCCAATATGAAACGGGTAATACAAGGTTTCTGGATTGAAAAAAAAATATGTACAAAGGAAAAAAATGTTCATAAAAAAAAACTTGTTTATAGAAGGAAAATTTTAACTGCTGTACTCAATTGTTTGAAACTGGATTTACTAATATAAATATAAACTGATGTTCTTCGCTTGTGTTATTGTAAAATGTAAAAAGAAAAAATTCTCGAAATCTCAGACATACAGCATTTATTTTAAGATAACCGACGTTTCGATTAAACATTTAAACCTTTTTCATGATTAGTAAGATCTTACAACAAACAATCATGTAACAAATACATGCATAAACAAACATTTAGTTTTTTTTTTACATACAAAACGATAAAAACATACATCATGTTCTCAATATTGATAACGGAATTTATTTATTTTAATTAGAACAATGAGGGAAACAAATTCATTTCTATGGTTTTATGTAATTTAGGTAAATATTAAATTATATTATATATTATGTTATCTTCTTGTGACCCAATGTCGTAATTTCGTGTACAATTATTTATAATAAATAAAATAAATATATCATCACGCTTTTTACCCATTAAGGGTGTGGCACTCTGCTTACGCAGATCTCGGTAGATGATATATTTTTGCGTATGAAATGCGATTACCAGCCGTCAAGTCAATTATTTATTTAGATAATACTCCCACAACAAAAATATTATGGATATCCTAACTGTTCAGTTGGCATATTAATATTCATACGTGGCCGATTTAAAAGAGTATTTCAGATAGAACTAAATTCTCTACAAGTTGCACTGTATGACATTTTGGGTGGAACTGTAAACCAATCATTTATGTATCAAGGCACTGAAGTTCAATTTTTATCACGAATATGGAATTTAGTTGCCGAGGCCCGTAGGGCCGCGGAAAATAAACCATGTGAGTGATAAAAAGGAACTTCAGTGCCGAGGTACATATTAAGTTTTATTTGAAATCTAAAATTCGAAAAAACTGTAAAAAAATTACAATATAGGTTAAATTTATACATCTCTCAGTTGTCAATTGAAACTGACAGTCAGTGTTGCCAACCTCGAGAAGTAAAGTTATCGTAAATAACACTCAAAATTATGTGTTTTGTCTTCAATTTCGTTATCAGAATTAATTAGCTAATTCTTCTTGCAAATTTTGTTTCATGTTACGTCCAAATTTACTATAGTACGTCAATATATCTGCTCAAATTATCCTAATGGTACAATAATTATTTAACGGTTGCCAACACTGGGATGCTCAAAATCGTCGTATAATGGGTTACTTTAGTGACGATTTCTGAGCTTTTTTAATGACGATTTTTGAGCACTTTAGTGCCGATTTCAAATATACTACATTTTCTACAAAAAATGTAAAAAGTACTCGATATTTCACCAACGATAGAGTGTACCATTTCACCAAAATTTGAAAGTGGAGTTCTCGTTCGACACATAATTTAATACTCTATTCTATGTATTACTGCATAACAAGTTTTTCAATGGAATACTTTATTTTTCCGAAATCGATACTAAGATACACGATATTACAACGCATAGTTAGCCAAAACAGTAGCTAAAATTACATTTTAAAGACTCTTATATCAAACTTGAATTGCAAACCTGAAATAACAAGCAAATTGTTCTATAACACTATTGGTGAATTTATTTATTATTTACCTTTGACAATAATTTATCGGATTTAATGAATATAACATAGAGACTTGCTCCGTCTAACAAATTTGACACTGACAGACTTTTATTATCACAGCCATCCCCAACTAGCTGACGTTTTACAAAAACATAATGCTCTTTATTTATGTTTTTAATTAATAATTCAACGATTTCAGAAAAAATATAATGTATACCTCGGCACTAACGTATGTTTTATAACTCATATGGTTTAATCTCCTCGGCTGTCGCCTCGGATAATAAATTTCATATTCGTTATAAAAAAATATACTTTTTTTCCAACTTACATTAAAGATGACACTTCACGGACTGCTAACAGTATGTAAAGTGTCACTTTTATGCTTTGGCTGTAAAATTATTTTACATAACAACCGTTCAACAAATACATAACAACCGTCAATAAATACATAGCAACGGTTCAACACAAGCATGGCAACGTAATTTGACAGCAATAACCTTCAAAATATCTAAGGGGTAAATAGCTCCGTGGTAACGTATCGGACTCTGGATCGAGAGATCCTCAGTTCGAATCCTACTGCCACCAGTTACCAATTTAAATTTACCCCTGTGGTTCCCCCTCCACTAACATCCTTGGGGGCTATGATTTGACGGCTGGTAACCGCACTTCATACGAAAAATATATCACTTACTGAGATCTGCGTAAGCAGAGTGCCACACCTGTAACAGGTAAAAGGCGTGATGATATATTTATTTTATTTATTTACTAAATTAATATTAATTCCAAATCGGCTAAAAAATGATGTGTTCAACTCGGCATCAAACACAGTTTTATAACTTCGCTTCGCCTCGTCAATGAAACGGCAACCTCTGCTGTAAATCTGGTGTTATGATGATCATTAAAACTCTGCCAAATGTCATCTGTTAAACTCAAACAATACGACTGTTTGTACGTTTTATTTACCATGGCACTCTGGAAGAAGGTAATAGTTATTTACTTTACAAGTGGGCAAAATAAGGAATTACCCACGAGAGAAATTTTAGCACACGAAGCCGAAGGCTGAGTGTGATAATTTTATCGAGTGAGTAATTCCCCTTTGCCCACGTGTGAAGTATAACGTTTTATCCAACACTTCTTAATAAATGAAAAATTTATTAAAGAAATATTGTTTGACAGTGACATATACTTTAAATTTTTAAATTAAAATGTCAATCGAAGTAGTTACCAAGGTGTTATGTGTTATTATTATTGTTATAAATACTAGTGACTTTCCTAAAAATTATACCCACTAGTGGGTAATCTGTTACTTTGCTTGTTTAAAATCGCCATAGTTATAGAGCATTTATTGAGAGGTGTTGGATAAAATTATAAATTTTATTTTACGTCTATCTCATGACAGAAATGTATTATATCAATAAATTTGGTAGAGTTTTTGTTGCTGAATATTTTTTATATTTACACTTCTGTTATAAAATTCATAGGGAACGAACTACCGCATAATGAATTTTTTCTCTCGTTATGTAATATACTATTTTCTCATTGTATTTCCTATGTTCTATAAAATAAGTAGACGCTCGGTATAAATCAACCTGTATTTATTTATACATAATGCAAATACATTACATAATATTACCATCATTGTGTCTCAGTGCATCGTGTGATCGAAACGCTACCTAGTCGTCTATCATCTACATTATTCATTTACCGACAATCGTTTTGTCTCATATAGCCGGAAGGAAACGACAGTTCCTGTGAGAGACTGACAGGTGTGCAATTTTAGCAACCTGGTAACACTGGCGGTGAAGCAAGTTGTCAAACGTGGCGCGTATCCCACGGGCATTACGCGTGCAAATCTTAATGTTAAATGCGATGACTGAAACGGTGACGACTTGGCACCACCATCTACCGCCCGATGGGAGCACGTATGCTGCTAGATGTAATCGGGAGATTTGGCATGCATGCATTTGTACGAAAGGATGATGTCAGCTGGAATACATTTCAATTTGTTGCGGTATTTAATCATTTCAAATGGAATTTCAATGATTTTATGCTTAGTTAATCACATGAAATTAACTTGATATTTAGATTTCACTGTAGTTCAATAAACTGTAAATAGAAATACTAAGAGATCCATTTCAAAATCAATATCATTTCGGCACATATTTACATCTGATAGATGAGTATGTAGCGACAACAAGTTATCCTCGTCGTTTTTAACGCAAGTCAGGTTATTGTTATTCTTTTTTCCCGAGGTTGCTTGACGACAAAAGCAAAATAAATACAGTGCAATCTTATGATTTTGTGGAACAACCAACAAAATAAATAGTCGTTTCTAATATATACATACAGTTTTACAATTTCATTTCCGAAAGTTTATTTTGCATTTTGTAACGGATGATACCCGTTACAAGTACATGTACATATATACGTACGATACATACATTATTTTAAAACATCAATAGTTTTACATGGAGCGCCTTATTAGTCAATGTAGGTAATTATGTAAATGTAAGTACTACCAACGGGTAGTTACTTTCTCACATCATCTAATCTTCAGTCACTAAAAGTTACTGAATATCTTGTACAGAAAAAAAAATATATCATCACGCCTTTTACCCATTATGGGTGTGGCAATCTGCTTATGCAGATCTCGGTAAGTGATATATTTTTGCGTATGAAATGCGGTTACCAGCCGTCAAATCATAGCCCCCAAAGATCCGGAGAAGGAACCACAGGGGTGAATGTAAATTGGCAACTGTCAGTTGTGGGATTCAAACTGAGATAGATTGTAAATATGAATGGGATCACAAAAAAAAATCAGAAATATGGGGATGAATGGAACGAAGCAAATTAAAAAAATTGCAAATGAAATATTTAAAATGGTCCTTTAGATTTGATATTTGATATACTAGGTGTAGAATTGAAATGAGGTGTACTTGTTAACATAGTAACATAGGTTTAATTACATTTTTTAAATATTACTATACGTTTTTAATAGTTCACTTTACAACAAAAGTATAAGTACAAATAGAAAAATATTTTAAATTTCATTAAACATTTTTAAGTTTATTTATTACACTAATATTTTATACTGAGAGACAATAAACCCCTAACAATAATAGCAGACGTTAAGTGGTTAAGTATATCAGATTTTTTAAATTTACAATTCATTATGCCAGAAAAATAATTCAACTTTCAAATGTAAAATTCAAATAACGTCGATATTTTAAACCAGAGCTTTATAATATTATTAAAAATTCTATTGAAAATCTAGACATCCTACGAGTTATTTTAAAAAAAGGTGCTTTGGGAATACACCGTACAAATGATACGTAACAAGTTTTTAGCCTTATAAGAAATTTAAAACCATCATTAAATTGAATTTCATATTATATTTCAAAACATTCTTGTTATACGTCAAATGTTAACAGGATTTTGATGCATTATTTTAAAAGCCCCATTAGTAAGCAAATCTTATATAACAATATACACAAATAAACCGAAACGTGATCGTGTCCGAAATACATTGTTGTATGATGGATTAATGAGTACATGCGTTCAAAAAGAGTTTTGTTTGAGTATTCACATTAAAATGGTTATGTTACACTTATAAAATTCGTTAAATAGGATTTAAGTAATAAGAAAAAATTGTATTCCGTGTAGACAGTAAACTTGTTTCAAAATAATACCTGGAGCCACTATTAAATATTAAAATAATCGATAGTAATCTCAGTTAAATTGTAAAACATTGAATAATAATTTTATTTAATGATGAAATACATACAAAATAGCGTTCAACTTATCTAACAATAGTTGTTTAGGGAAAAATAAATATATCGACGAAAAATTAGATTTAAATATCAAAATTACAAATATAACCGCTACACAAGGCTGAGATCATTGTTGATCATCTGCTTGGTACCTCTTGGGATACAATTTTGACGCTGGGCCATTTAGAAATGTCTTCTCAACCTTAGTGTATAATGTACTGTTGTAACGAATGCAGACCGATTGAAACATGCCGGAGTGACGTCACGCCCGATGAAGGCGCCTAGAATGTTCGAGAGGCCGCAACTCATATATAGGTATATAAGAGGTCGCCGAGCGAACGGCAGGCAGTCTATTATAAACCGTCACTGAATGCAAATAAAAATCAGTAGAAATAAATAATATCTATGTGTGAAAATAAATGCAGTAATAGTGTTATAATGTGTCAATAACTATTAGTTATTAGTGTTATAGTGTTAAATAAATAAGAAAAAGTAAATAATTTTTTGTTAGTTTTAATTAAATTTTTGTGTTTTCTTCACCGAACCCGAGTAGTAAAGTAAAAACATTACACAGTAAAAAATTTATAGTCAAACTTGACAAAAAATTTTGTCCCAGATGATTCACCGTTCATTTTTGTTAGGGTCGGTCTTTCCATCTACGAATAAACTTTCGAATAAGTTATTCGTTGAATAAATAAAAAAATACGCATCAAATATTTTCAGTTATTCGGCAAATAATTTATTCGGCACGCAATATGGAACTATCGGCCCTAAATGTAATAAGTTTCAAATTTGATAGCAAGTAACAAATTATTTTTGTATATTTCGTCACTAAATATATTTGTGATTATATTAATTATTAACATTAATTTTTATGTATTTTTTACAAAATATTTTAGTAATTATATTGAAGCAGAACAACAAATCATAGTTATTATAACAAATTAAGTTGTTACA
The DNA here is from genome assembly GCA_963942605.1 of Poecilus cupreus. Lineage (NCBI taxonomy): Eukaryota > Metazoa > Arthropoda > Insecta > Coleoptera > Carabidae > Poecilus > Poecilus cupreus. Next base: position 25,558,651 of record OZ012718.1, read on the forward strand.
AAGGATACGAACTTTCAATAACAATATAAAATTAATAAGTTAGCTATATTTACTTGTTACTATTGACGAGTCTATTTGTTAAATTTTATTAATCCAGCAAATAAATAAATACAACAATTTTTCTTGTTAAAAATTCAGAAATGATAAAATTTTCATTTAACGAATTGTCATATTTGTTGAAATTGTTAATTTAACACAATATATTTGTCAGTATTAACTAAAAATACTTAACAACCGCAAAATTTACAAATCGCAAATCATATTTTTTACTGTGTACCACTATTAATTTGACATAATTTCTTATACAGTGAGATATTTATGTGTGTGCAAATGCTTATTTACTGATCATTGCATTTGTTTTAAATACCAGCAAATTGAGTCGCAACGTGTGGTACGATTTTAACGAGACATTTATTTTTTGAAATTAATTGTCATTCAATAACCCAATGTTTCCGCATGTAATAAGCTTGTTAAACACAGATTCAGAATGATTTAACAACAATAGAAGTAGCATTGTCAATTCTTTTGATCATTAGAACACAAAGCCGTCTTTCGGGTTTTCACCACATTTCCGATAAATTCCGAATTGGAAATGAAGCGTCGCTTCACGATCACGATTACATTGTTTCCGGCGATATTTGCATCCGTGAAGCGCTCTCATTCTTCCTCCACCCTCTCTGATCCTTAATTGTCATCGAAAATTCAGTTTTGTTTGATATGCGTTGGGGGAGTGGGACCGCCGACCTCCTCCACGGCTGTCATTCGGATCACAGCCCTCTACGATTCTTGTTCATCAAGTCGACGACGACGACTTGGAGTGGATGACGTGGTGACGGTGAGAAGACCCCGCCAAGACGCCGGAAAGGAAGGACAGTGGCGTGGAGTAAGGGTTTGGTGGGTCAATGAACTTTTTAATATGCAGTAGGTTGTGGGAGATTTTCAGATATGTAAATATGTTCCGATCTAGTGAATTGATAAATAGTTTTCGGTTTCGGTTGAGTTCAGGAACTGGTGACGCATCAAATATAAATTTTGTCGAATACTAACAAAAAGTTGTCTTATTCGCCTTTTAGTAGCAGTCCTTTTATTTCAAATATATACTCATGGACAAAATTATCGAATATTTAATTATGATGAATCAAGGAAAAAGTAAAGATGATTTTAGTTCACAAAATAAAATTTGCAGTCTCTGATGTTATTAATACGTAGTATTACTCAACTACTTTTTCATTACAGATTTCTAAGTCAAAATATTAATTGGTATCACCACAAATGTTGAACAATGTAATGAATGAAATTATACGAAGGGTTTTTACTGTTTTCAAAAAAATGGAAGGCCATTTTGAAAATTTCTATAAATAATATACCTAATTAAATTGCAATTCCTTATTATTTATTTTTGTTACTAAAGTGACATCACAAAAATCTGTTTTCTATTATTTATTTCATAGATAACTAGGTGATTTGATTTGTTTCTGTAATATTTTAATTATTTTTTGCTTAGAGATCTACAACGGAAAAGTAGCTTATTTTACATGGTTGTATTCAGAATTTTAAAAAATATACGGGATGTGCAATTTAAAATAAGGAAGTTGATGTCACTTCCGGCGAAACAGGAAGTAATAAAAATTCATTATTTATGTAGTTCAACGCGCCTTTGAATGTAGTTTATAAATAAATGTAATTGACTTAAAAATACAATTCTATTGGCGGGTGCTCCTGTTCCAGAAAACACCCGTTATAGACTGAAACGACTAAGTGAACTACAAAAAAATAATTTTTATACAATTTTAAGTGTCCATTCATACGTAAAATTCCTAATTTTTAAAAAATAATTTATAAATAAAACATAATCAAAATTACTGTACAATTTTTACTATTACCTACTTCCATTTAAAAACTGTAAGTTTGAGTCATATCTGTAAAAATGAGTCACAAAATCTTTTTTTCTATGCCACTGGTTAGACAGTGAAAATATGTACCTTTTTTATTTGAAATATTTTTTGGTAAAAGTGAATAAATCAACGATAATAATATTTTTGTTTATATGATGTAATACATTTTTTCAGGAAAATTAGAACATCATTAAATTGTCCTACTAGTATGGTAATTTTTTTTTCTAATTTTATCAAAGTGGGCTCTTAAATTAATGTACACTGAATTTTCTGAAGTTCGCCTGTGTGTACTTATAATGGAATGACCGTAGTTGCCATAAAATCTAACAAATAACTATAAAAACTATTTTTTGTTAAACATGTGTTAAGTGTAATTATTAAATAATCAAATTTATATGTATAAGACGGATTAGCTATTTTTTAAGTAGAATTCGAGTCATTAAGATATACATACTTATATTGTTGGTTGTATGAGTTAAATGAGCGAGGTTTGAATCCGTAAACTCTCGCTTAAGATTCCCGCCATTATACACCAAATTTTTTGTCAAAAACGATCCACCGATAATTTTTGTATATTTAATAAATATCAGATTTGTTTGCAAATATCAAATTATTTTTGTGTATTTCGCAACTAAAAATATTTCAAAATTAATAATTTAGCTAAATTTACTTTTTATTATTGACGAGTCTATATGTTAAATTTTATAATTCCAGCAAATAAATTTTTCTTGTTAAATATTCGGAATTGACAAAATTTTATTTGGCAAACTGTCATATTTTTTCAAATTGTTAAACACAATATAATTGTAAATGTTAACTAAAAATACTTAACAACCGGAAAATTAACAAATCACAAATCAAATTTTTTACTGTGTACTACGACTATCGGTAAAATATTAAATAAAGATTAATTAAAAAATAAAAACAAGTCTTTTGCATATTCATGAAAGTTATAGCAATAACAATAAAGCTGTAATGGTTGGTGTAATGCTGCGACACTGGCCTCGATTCTTTACGGATGATCAAGACATAGTTTACCATGAACAAGCAGCAAGCAAGCTTTAGCTTTAAGTTCAGACTATCAGAAGACGCCCTTCTCTATCCTCCCTCTTTGCCCACATCCTCCTCCTCGGTCCTCTTCTCGAATTTCCATCCTCAATCTGATTGCTTTTGTTTGAATAATGTGCATTTTTTAATAAAGCCGAAGACGCGATCTCGCTTTGTTCTCGCTGTGTCTAATTCCGCCGACTGCGACTTGGATTTCGAGTCGGGGTCGTCACCAATTATTTTTCTTCCTTTCTTCTTCTCATTGTTGGTTGGTTGTTGATGGCGGAATAAGAATCGATGAATATTTTATCGGAAATGAGATTAGATGCCGATAGGTTTGTGCCCAGTCGTAACTTAATGATGCTTGTGCGTTTTTATTTAAATCGTCACGGCAGGGACATTTTTCGGTTGACATTTCAAGGGCGGCTTTAATTTTATTGGCATAAATGAAGCTTTACTTTTTACGATGGAATATTAACTTCGACGGCTTTATTCTGGGTTGTAGATGTTCAGATTTAAACAATAGAGGTAATATTAAAGTTTTGATTCTAAAAGACAACACATTAACTTACGAAATATGCAGTGCCATCTATTTAAATCGAGAGACAATACAATACAAAAAGCTTACTTAGGGCAAGCAACGCGGTCCAGACCCAGCTGCTTTTATGATAATTATGAAATATTTGATGTAAGGGAGATTTTAATAATATATTTGATCGTGCGGTTTTAAAGTAGAAAGTACTATTAGGTCTGGCTGATAACCTGAGAACTTGTAAGTAAACTGTATCTAGAATGAAGGAACAATCAATATTATACTCAATAATTTTTTGTAAAAGTATTCAATTCAATCAATCAATAACAAAAATTCTTGTGGTGTATCTCTAGTTGGGTAAGATCTAAAATGTAAGGCCCAAATTTCATGGATTTACTTTAAACTTTTGAATTAGTAGGGTAACTAAAATTTGATTTTAATTTATTTTGTGTATTATACGTAAAAACAATCGTACTAATACAACTGATTAACAAAAATTTTAGAAACATATGAATAAATATATTCAGTGGTATGCATTGTATTGAATTTCGACCTAATTGTTAGTGCGCGCGTTGGCCGTTGGATGGCAGTTGGTGTACTAAAGTAAAAATTACGAACAGTGACGAGAAGTCACGACGGCGACGACACAAATCACAAAATGTTAGCCTAGCCGTGCAACGAACCATGTAGTTTTAATGGTACCCTTTGGTTTTTAGTATTTCGTTTAGTAGAACTAACCCGCCAGTTTATTTTTTTTATCAATATGGTACGAATGTGTCATTCTCGTTACCATAGTTACAGTTAAAAAGATTAACATTAGTAATAAATTAAAGCGTTTTTTTTTTTCTTATATAAGTAATCATAGGGATAATAATACTTATCAATTTAATGTAATTTATTAAGTACTTAAGTAATTAAAACAAAATTCTTATTTCTTTAAACTTACATTATTTGTTTCGTTATGATTAACTATTATTAATAATATACGTAAATTATTCCTATGGTTACCCAAAATACATTGCTGTCAATTACTTTAACTGTAACTATGTTCATGACACATCCCTAAGTAGGTATATTCATAAAAAAAAACTCATGTTATTTTGTTTTCTTTTCCATTTCATATTTATATTTACATTAAATATAGTAGTGAAACCACTATTTACCGTTGTTTCACGAAAATAATTTTAAAATAACTAACAAACAGTATATTATTTTATAATTTTGGCAAACCTGTAGGCCTTTGACAGAAGTTCCAGTTCATAGCTTGGATTATACTTTTCTCGAAAGTTATAACTTACATACAGTCCCTGTTGCTTATTTATAGCTTCGGTTTTAGCGCTGTATAATGTACAAAAATTATTTCATAAAAAATGATTCGAACAGAAGTTACAAAGAAATGAATTATCTACCTACCCCTTTTATTTGAAGTATATTTTTATAAAATAATCTTCTCTTATACACCCAAAAAAAGAGTTCGTGGTACCATTCAGAGGGTTCAAGATCACTTTACCTTCTGATTTCGTCGAATACTAAAGTGCATATTTGATGCAGTCATGATAGCGGAGAAAAATAAACAGATCGTTCAAAGGCAGGTTATTAAGTAAAAAAAAATATATGATAGTAATACGTCGGATAATGATGGGTTTAGTCCTAATAATATTTATATTAATTTAAAAGACACTGAGAAATGTATGTTCACAGAAAAACGTAAATGAAAGTGTGAAAAAATTATTTCGAACAAGTATTGTCAGACTAGACCTACATGCCTAGTCTCTTATTCCTAACGCCGTGCGGCAATAGTTGTAAGTGAATGCGGGATAGCTTCATTGACAGTTGTATTCAGTTAATGTAAGAAACGTAGTTTTTGTTTAATGTGTTATGTGCCCCAGTGTCTTCATATGGAGTATACAAATGAATGTTAAGACCTTTGCGATATTTATTTTGCTGCACTTTGGGGGGCCGATTGCAAATTTCTTGGTGGTAACTTTTCGAAGCGGTATTTTCAGAGCTGAAGTATATACAAACTACTGTTAGTGCTAGGCCTGCTGCAATATCCTTTATTACCTTTACAGCTGCAGTTAGTGTCCACTGTTATTGTGGAATTCGCGTAAAAATATTTGTATTATTAATCGATTAATAAAATGTCAATATTGAGATTTTACGTAGTTGGAAAGTAAATTATTCCTACTTTTCACTTTCCAACAAATAGAGAAATATAAATATTATTCTGGTATTGTTTACAATACAAATGTAAAATTCATCACCTAGTAAACAAAAATATTTCACACGGAAAAACATACATTAAGAATTAATATATTTTTTTATATATATGTTTAATTTATTAATTTTTATTGTGAATAAAATAGCAGGTATACAAATCTTCGTGAAAAGTATCACTACAGCCTGATGCTATAGCTAACCTCGGCGCTTTGGGCTTTGGTTTAGCTATCTTAGCCTAGAGCTGCAATGAAACAGTTCTTTTATAGGTTCGTGTATGTAATATACTTACTATTGTTCTAGGAATATAAGTGGCACTATTTAGTTCCGTGGTTAATGGGAAGCATTATAATTAAATGTTATGAGCCATCTTTTATTGCTATGGATATAAATTGTATTGAATATTCATTTTTTTTTTACTGATAAGAAAATGAGATTGTCTTCACTTTTATTAATTTCTTATCTATATCGTATAAAAGTTACTATCGCTATCCAGTAGTTTAGCACGCAGTAATGAAAATAACAAAAGACCATCAACAAAATCGCAAAAAACATTAATGTCTGAAACGTGTATAAAATATAATATTAATACACCCATTTTATTATTTGATATAATAAAAGCATCCGATATCGGATTCTATTTTCAAACTTAACCTGATGGAATCAAATCCTAGTTATGACACAGACGTAATGTAATTTCAAATATACGTTTGCTATGATTGTCAATCAATTGTCACTTTATATATTCTGACTTTATTTATAGCATACTCAAACTGTAAGCTCTCAAATATGATGTAGCAAGAGCAAACAGTAACAAACCTAATGAATAACTTGATACTGCGTCAACCGGGGATAATTGAACTGATAATTTATTCCTGGAATTAGAAAGAGAATTATTTTGTGATGTAATTTTGATATAGTATGACATTTCTCTAGAAATGTTATATTACTGACGATCAAACAGATACGGTTTCGTAATTTAATTTAATTTATATTATCTAACAACCTAACTGTTATGCTCATCAAATACGCACAGTGAAAGTGAAAGTGAGGAGATCAAATATTCGTCTCTCTAAATAATAAGCTAAACGAAACAGTGGGACGATGTTCGTCAAAACAGTATCAACGTTTAAAGAAATACTATTTAAGCATGTTTAATCACGGTGAGAAATTCAGCTTCTTCGATTGTTGACAAAACTAATGGCCGACCTCTCTTCAAATGTGTGCTACTCGTAAACTAAATGTCAGAACGAATTCAAACAAGGTATAGGTTATGTTGGAAATTTGTAGAATGTTATTTTATGGTAACATGCTTAAAATATTACATTGGCGCCATTTTTGTGAAAATTCACTTCATTAATTGAACAAAAATACAAAAAAATACATAGTAAATGTAGTAAATTCGATTTCTAGGGACCTTAAAACTATATAACCACAGTATAAAAATTCACAAAGTAACGACACTTCAAATATTTCATGATCCCAATTGGGATGAGCCAACAAAGTAGCTGACATCTGGTGGCTAAATTTGAATTACGACCAATAGGGAAAACATTGCTGTGTTCGTAATGGTGGTATATGGAGATTTAGATTTTTAGTGAACAAAATGTCAAGTAAATCAAAAATATATTGCTCTTTGCATTAATATAACAATTATGTTACTACAGAAATGTTATTACATTATTTTCTAAAGAATAAGGAGATGGAAAATCGCTTCAAATGTGGGAAAAAAGTCAAGACATATATGAACGTTTGTTATGCTCATTTCTGGCTCTTGGATTTTTATAAAGGTATGATTGCTTTTAATTTTTTTATTCTGAAATTAACTAAACAATTATATTTATAGTTAGTACTGCCAATAAGAAAGGAATTCTTAAACATGAGGTCATTCCAACCCAAGATTTTCCACTGACTGTTTGTCATAAGAAATGTCAAAATAATTAGACGAAAGAAAGAAAGAATAATTTTATAAGTAATTGTTAATAATTTTTATTTCTTTATAATATGTACTATTTTTGTTATGTATTTATTTACTACAATATTTTTATGTAGTGTGCCTTTTAATTTATATGTTTGTAAACATAAACCGTATATTATACTTTTATTCTTGATATGTATTTTATACCCACATAGTGTAATATGCCCAGCTAAACCAAGGAAATATATCAATGTTAACCAAAAATCTGATTTTATTTTTATCTTTATATGCAGGTTATTCTTTCAATATCGTTCGAACTGCTTCATTCAAATAAATGTATATATGTCTATTAAAGAAATGAATATCTTTTTTTCTAAATATTGCGACCAATAACTAAAATTTGTACACTCAATCCTACACCAGTTCTAATGCTTTAAATACAAGAACGTAATGTTTTCCCTATTGCTCCACTTTTAGTGCTGCCATCGGTTACAGTGGCTCATGCGGATATTTCAGTGGTGCGCTACCGAAAAGATTACCGCTCAATGTCTGCTGACAGTCTAATATCTTAGTAATAGAGAAAAGAGTATAGCATGTCAGTGTCAGTTATATCTGTCAAATATCAAGTCAAAATATTTCTTTCATGTTATAGCTAAATACGTTATTAAGTCGGTAGCTAAGCATTTATGGACAAACTAGTACAACTAGCGAGTCCGTAAATACAGCTACCGGCCGTGTGCCGCATAAATTTTTTTCTGTATATACTCAACAACGGTCGCATAAACCATAATCTTTTTATATTATTTTAATTTATATCAAAATCGTGTAACACTTACGGAATAATTAGTAGTAAAGTATTTGTTTTTCTTTTAAATATTTTGCAGTAAAACGATGTTATGCCTGATTTATAGATTGCAAAGAATAGGAATGGTTTTGGAATAGAAACTTGTGAAGTACATTTATAGTTTGCACAGGAATGGAATGGAATGATGTCATTTTTACAATTATTTACATCACCGTTTCGTCGCGATTCTTGGAGCATTTGTTTAAAAAGTGACAACGATGTGGATAAAAGACTAATTCTTGCGACGGACAAACACGAATTGCGACGGACTCACTCGAATGGCACGGGAATGGAATAGAAAATAAAATTTGGTTAAATTCTGTTCTATTCTGTGCACTTTATTCCATTCTATGCAATCTATAAATGATTGTATGCATTTACATTATTTTAAATTTCTATTCCTATGCTGTTCTATTCCATTTCTATTCTATGCAATCTAAAAATCAGGCTTAACGAATTGAACATATTTTGACGTCACGGGTATTCGCATTGATTCTATTGGCCAGAAATATGCAACGTGCAATTCGCGCGTCTGTCGTTGCGCCCAACGCCTATTGTCGGCTAAAATAGAACTACGAAATGTCATTTCATTTATTTCATTATTTCATAGATTTTATTAGTTGGGCTTCTATTACTTGTGTCATAATTTCACTGTTTTATTGTGCTATGTTGAATATCTATTGAATAAAATTGTGTGTTGAGGTTAGGTTACATCACTACTAGCGCCACTGTTCTCAAACTTTCGTATGATGTTTACTTGGAATATAAAGTAAAATACTCTAAAGTTGCCATTTAAGTTTAATTGTTGTAAATTAAGACTTATAATATGTAAATATTATTTTTACATTATAAAATATATAATATCTACTATCATGATAAATCGTTGTTTTAGTGCACTGAAGTGATACCAGTGACGTAACACAAAACTTTAAAAATCATATATCGAGTAATATATAAAATTTTTACATCGGATTTTCACTGATTGTCATATATTCTAATAAAGTTTCTTAAAAAAATAAAAATAAAAAAAATTGATTTATGGGCCCATTATTTTAAAAGCATATAATTTAGAATAATTATTTAATTAAAGGAGTTGTGCTTGTTTGAACAAGTTTGCTGTGATGCGTTGTTATCGATATAAACACCTACTCTTCAAGGTAGTTGCAACCTATGAATAGGCCGTAAAATCATACCTACCGGACTCGTTGTTATAAAGGTAGATAGTTGTTTACAGTTCAGTATACAGACGAGTTCATAAAATGAATGCATAATAGAAGGGTTATACTTATTTGTACCATGATAAGTGCATGTGAAATAACATTTTTAGATTTTATCTCATTTGCAACTCATAGAGATTAAAAATTATCGCACCATACTCTGCTACTGCCAATATGGCCGTTTGGCTCAAGGTCATCGGATAATATGACATAAAGATCTAAAGTGTCGACAGCGAGTGTCGTTACTGTGTGATTTTTTATACTCTGTTGTAACTAAAACTACAAATGACATTAAATTGATGTCTGCCATAAAAGAATTAATAATTTAAAAAGTGAACCATTTACCAGGAACTTATTTGGTAAGCAAATTGAACTGTTAATATTTTCAATCCACTTGTGCAAAGCGCAGAGCCTATTTTATATAAAAGAAACATATGGAATTGATTTAGAAGTAAAGGTAAAGGTTATTTGAATGAACATGAAAGGAGTATACTATGCATCCATATATCATAACACATAAAACAAAACAAGAAGTAGCCATAATTCCAACAGACATAAATCATTTTACTTTCACACGACCGTAAAACTCGCTAGATATAACTATTCAAACACGATGCCACTATACCGAGTGCTTGGCGCTCCGCGCGCCGAACGATAACAAGCAGTCGTTTTCCGATACTCAGCACAACATACACACAGCAACAAATAAGATTTTTTGCCGTCATTACGAGCCGAAGCAAAATTCGCAATATAAAGTATGTATTTTTACGAGTGCGAAGTTCGCATCGTATAAGGAATCCGGCCGTAAATAAAGCGGTAATCTGGCAGTGAGCGGCTCACCGTTCACCCGCACTCACCCGCGCTCACCTCCGCTCACCGCTCGGCCCAACCGGCAATCATAAATTTCACGCGAAAGCGAAAGGGGAACTTATTGAATTTGATAGGGTGGCTTTTTATCTGCAAACCTAATACGTTTCTAAATACCTGCGATACTACAAGCTGACAAAGCTGCTAGATTCTACCGCCTACAAACTAAATTAATGTAAGCGCGGGAAATATAAATTATGAAAAAGTGAGTGCGTGCAAAGAATTGAAACGGCTTCGCAAAGAATACTTGAAAGTGAATAATCGGTCGTAAACAATAAAGCTACATTCTGAGCTTATCAATTACGATTAGAAATTAAAAATTGATTATTAAAAATTCGGAGATGGGATACGTGACGTAGTTTTGGTACCGATCTATTTGAAGAGAAAGAGATAACTATAAATGTCATCTGTTTTTTTCTGTTTATGTACAGATTGTTCAGAAAATAGAGTTCAATAAGTTATGGGTTTCAAGGACGATATAAATGAAAGTGCTCGTGCTATCCAATTATGTGGGCCATAGCGTTATGTTATGCGGGGTGTTGAATTGAAATATATAACATAAGGAATATAATAATATAGTAATTGTTGCTTCCATAATTAAATTAAATCAAAATTGTAAATAAAATATGCTTAGAATTAAAAACTGTTGAATTGTTTAATATGCAAGAGTAAAGAGCAAATGAAAAACTGATTTTATAAAGAAAATTATGGGATGAGAGTTCCGTGGAAAACAATAAAACAAAGTAATATTGTTATTATAAACTATGACACGACACATACGTATTTCTCCCATAATACCATTTTATAAATATAATTTTATCATTTTTAAAAAATATTTCTATATTTAAAAGAGTTCACAATAATTAATCCGTTAAACCAAACTATGTTTTCGTAAATTTCAGAGTTTGTAATAAAAATTATTTTGTTTCATTGTTTTCACTGAACTTTCAATCCGTAATCAGTGTTTCGTTTGTCTTTATTCTTGCACTCGATAAGACAAGTTAAGCATCGCTGCCCGTGGTTAGTATTTGGATGGGTGACCGCTTTGCGAAAACTTATACCAGCGAACACTGCGTGTCGCTTTCATACCACCGAAAACAAGTTACTATGAGGCGGTATATAACCTCAGCAGCTGACATCTCTTAAATAAAAATAATAAAAATAAAAAAGAACAATTAGATACTTGTTACATGCAGTTTTTAATTCTAAACATTTTTTGTATTTAAACTTTTGGTTGGAAGCAACAATTACCATACTAAGATAATTTCATTGTATTTCCTATGTGGCATATTTCAATTCCTGTATACTAAGTGTTAATATTAATTATTACCTTTCTAAATTAGATGCTCCTTCAAAACAATATTACATTCCAATGGCGTCAAAGGTAGGTACTCACCTAAAACAAACAGAAAAATAACTGTTAATATTAACAATATTGAATTCAAAGAAATTCTAAATTATTTTAAATCCTACTCCACGTAACGGGCTGACGCTGCCATAGTTTATTTTAATTATAGTTATAGTATAGTTGACAATGTTTACCACTTTTAATATTTTCTTTTGGATCTCTCTTCATTAATATCCTTAGCGGTTGTGGCTCGTCGACAGGTAACGGCGTCTCATGTGATTTATATTTCATTTTATTACAAACAGATATTTGTTTAACTAGATTTTCAGCAGGGGCTGCCGCGCAATGGATAATGTCGAAGTTGCAAAACTGTGTTTGGTGCCGTATCGAACAAATTGGCTGGTACCACGAGCTAAGTTTTGGGTATCCTAAGAAAAGTGTTCCTGCGCAGTACAATATTCTAAAATTATTTAAAGAAAATACTATAAATAAAAGTGGTAGATAATATATTTCTCTATACCTTTTATTCGAAGTATTATTTTAAATAGATTTCTTATCAAACGATACAGGAACACTGACCAACACTATCAAGAACACTCATCTCTTCAAAAAATGTAGTTTTCAATTATGACACATGTAGATAATAATATTTGAAATATTATTCTAATAACAAAAATTATCATTAATCCATAATTTACTGAGATATTTAAAAAAATTTAAGTACAGTAGTGTAGCCTAATATACAATATGACAGACTGAGATATTTCAAAATAACTTGATACAGCTTCAAGTAAACTACTACTTCTGATTATTGGATTATCACCAAAAACTATCAGCTCTTCCAAAGATTATACAATTGGAATTGATACATACAAAATATCTAAATTTTAAGTTCAGTAGTGTTTTTGAGAAACCGTAATTCCAGAGATCCACACAGATTGACAGCAGTGGCGTCTTCTCCATGCAAGCAAGGCAAGCAGTGCTTGCCTTTATATTTTATAATTTTTAATATATTTCAGCAATATATTTATTTATAGTTTTTTTATTCAGAATTTTAGTATTTCAAAACTTAAAAGCAAACAGAAATACACAATTATATTTAAGATTGTCTACCGCACCGCTAATGTAATACGAGTACATTCAATGACATACGAACTGTTAGGATCTTACCCTGTTGTTCAAAACCTGCAAACACAACTTCGAGTGCTTTCGCCGCCCATGCTTACAGTATACCGAACATTGTCGAACATGTAGCTTTCTATACTGGAAATAATGTGTCGTAAACGTTCAGTTGAAAGCAGTTTTTAAAGTGCTTCTATGAAGATAATTTACTAGTAAAAATTAAGAAAGACAGGATAGAAGTAAATTTTATTTATAAGGTATATTGCTGCATTAAATTTGTGATAAATACATTTTGAATGTAAAAATAAACTTTATTTTTATAGAATGAACGACATTTGTTCAATAAAAACAACTTGCTAGAAAAACATTTCGGTAGTTGAAGAAAAATCTTTCATTCCAAGTGGTAGATCTGTTTCTCGTATGAAGATATTAACAACTATTGTTAAAAATACAATAAGATATTTACATTATTTTGCACAATTTTTTTTTTACTTTTATTTGTCATTGCTTGCCTTATTATAAAATCCACGAGACACCACTGATTGACAGACTAACATACAGTCAGACAGACAAACAGACAGATAGGCAGACAGAATGACAGACATACACAGATATTATCGCGAAACTATTAATATCGTATTTTAGGGACCCTAAAACGTGCTCATCCACAGAAAACTCACTATCGACCTTTTAGCAAGATTCCTATACCTGCCTTACAGGATGTAGCAGGAGGTGAAAACAGGGTTCGAAAATTAATATTAATTTAGTGCTGTGAGTTTGTTGAACGGTTGCTATATAAAATATTTTTACTCTTTAAGCAGTAAAAATGACATTTCACAGACCGCTATCTTTTTGTTTTATTTTTTATTTTATAAGTAAGGACACGTTATATTACAGTGTGTATATAACTAATTATATTGTGACGTAGTATAGCAAGAGTGACAGCTTCGAGGACGTTGAGACGTAAAATATCATTTTCTAAATATATAATGTCGTAGTAATATTTTGTTAATTTGTTTGTTTGACAATATATGCTACGTTCACTTTTTCATCGTATAACATTTTATATTTCAAAGATGAGATGAGTATTGAAATTTTAACATAAAACACAATCGTTGTCCGCGATGTTATATTTACTTATATTAGTATGTATTTAAAAATAAATACGGAATGGAAAAAAACGCTAACTCAAAAAAAGTCTACATGTCCTCGTATATTTACTTTTAGGTAAAAATTAATATGAACCAATAGAAGTTATTAATTAATATTTAAAAAATAAACATGACCCAAGTGTAAACACCAAAATATTAAACCATCCCTGTCAGCCCCTAGGGAAATTCCATGCGCACTCCCATGACACAGCATGCTAATGCTGAAATATTATATTTTTTATTACTATCAAAAAGAGCAACATCACGTCAGAGAAGAGTATTAATCTTACGGAACGATTATTCAAAATCGAAGTATCACATAATGATTTGGGTTCACATGGCGTAGTAAAAAATTTGTCAAAGCTGAGCGTCATTTGTTTCAATATAGATATAGGCAGCTAGATGCAGAGTATACAGAGAGAGAGAGAGAGAGCGAGAGAGGCGTGTAGGTCACAAGGGATACTCCACGCTCTACTCTGTAAGAAAGGTATCTGTGCAACTTTAAATCCCTGAATCCACTGCCAAGAAAAACTCGCGAAACTCTCCTCATTTATTTAAAAGTTGTGATGTTTTGTCATTTGTCAGCGAGCGCACCTGTGCCACAGCCGCCTCGATCCTAATAGCGCCGTTTTAAATCCAGGGCCGTACGTGAACATTTTCACACCCGCGTGGACGAAATTCATTCTATTTCTTCTTATGAGCCAGTTATACTATCTATGGTTAAACTGTTTGCTAATTTAACCAGTTAAACAAAGAATATAGTGTAGCACGGCGGGCTGCACACTGAAACTTAGGGTTTACAAAATAAAACACAAACACTTTTAAAAGTGATAAAATTATATTTAATTAAATAAAAAACGGTGAATTTAACAATTTAGAAACAAATTACAAATATTACAGCGACGACAACGAATGAATATGTTACCAAAACATATTTAACAAACAAATTTTACTTAAATTTCTACATTTTTGTAGAGCATTGCAGACGTAAAAAGAAGTCTGCTCTGTTCAAAAACAAAAAACTGACTCTGCTCTTGTGCTAGCTAAACATATGCATCTACCCCATAAGCGGGTACGCGGGGCAGGGAAGGAAACGTTTCCCACAGAACTAGCACAAAAATTCCCTAAAAACTAAAACCTAATCTAGGGTTACCAGACCTCTTCGTAAATCTGTCAACCCCAGATGGCATCTCAAGCCGATATTTCAGAATATTTGCCGCGATAATCTGAAATGACTATTTATGATAACTAAAATTCTAACACACATGTGTAGCAATAAATTAAACTCAAGAAAGCAAGAACTCCTGTCAAGACGATTTTGATGCCTTTAAGTCCAAAAGCAGTTTGAAACTTGACATTTTAAAATCGCTTTGACAGTAAAAACGATAAATCGTATTCTGAATGTTCGCCTTGTTACAATAGCATCAATAAATATTTCTAGTCATATTTTATTTGGTCTGTGACAATATATTTATTACTTATGTATTTGATTCTAAATAATAAAATAAAATATTTGCATTTATTAAATTGATGTACAAAGACATCAATCCTAAAGTCCGCTTTACATTACGCAATATACTGAACAATTTTTGGAACAATTTGAATTGCGTAATATCATACAGCAAATTGTGTGAAGAATTGAATTGGTTCGTGAATTGTAAAGAAAAATAGAATGTGCTCTATTTCGTAGCCAATTTGCTAGACAACTGTGTTTCGTGCAGTGCCGTCAGAGTCTTACAAAGTTACAACTAGTCTTCTTGTACTTTCGTGTACCTATTCTTCTCGCGAATAATAAATCTCTGTAGGTTTTTCCCGATGCCAAATAACGCAGACTTACAGCATATCTAAAAAAATGGTAATAGTACATTTAAAGCCCGTAAGTTTTAAATGTTACTAATCTTTTTTCTGCTGACACAGATTCGCGGAATTTTGTATTTTGTTTTCTGATGTAGGGTTCTATTAATTTTAATAATTCATCGAAAATTGCATTGTCCATCCGTAAATAATTTTTATATGCTTCCGGATCTTCGACCAATAGTTCTTCCTGAAGCATATTTAGTATTCCACGTCCTTCATCTCTTCGCTGCAACCATATTTCTTGCCAAGTATCTCTTGGTTTTGCCTTCCTTTTCTTCATTTTTCGTTTTAACACTTTTCTCAGTAAAATACAGGGAAATTGCTGCACCTGCTACAAGTAAGATTCTTCGTAAGTCCTTTTTTGAACACATCTGTCAGAATTGCGCAGAATCACAGACTAAATATTCTAGAAGAAATGGTCTGAGTATCAAACTGGTACAAATAAAAACCAGACAATGTATTGCTCAATATTTTGCTTATTTGATTACAACATTTCTTGGTCAATATATTGTGCAATGTAAAACGGGCTTTAGCCTATGCGACCGATATCACTAGTTTGACTAGAAAAAGAAACGAAAAATGAAGTTAATTGTTCCGTAGTAACGCATCGAACTGTGGATCATAAGATCCTCGGTTCAAGCCTTACAGCCGAAATATTTCGAAACTAACCGCACTTCCCGCGGAAAAATATACCATTATACAGATATTTGCTTTGAGCAGATTTCCATACTAAGAAATAAGTAAATGGCGTGATAATTTATTTATTTAAGAAACGAATTGAATAGCGCTTTTACATGATTATAAAGGGTAATTGGAGGAGTATGATGATAAAAAAAAAACAAAGTTATGGAAATAGAAAAGGATAGTGAACCTGGAACGACAGTTTTAAAATAATAGGATGACATTGATAAGGTATGTATATGAAATTCAAGTGGTGAACAAGTTTATTTATTTGGGAGTTGCAATGTCCAACAAAAATGAAGAAGTGGCAGAAATACTCCCTAAGCAAAATATTTAAAGGACATAAAAGTCCCCGGTGGGTAGGTCTCATAATGCGGTTACCGGATGAATGAATAGGAAAGTACGTGATAAAGGAAGGATTAAACACGATAAAGCGAAGAGAGCGACCAAAAGAAAACTGGTGGAGTCAACCTTGCGATGTACTACTTCACCTCCGATTTAGATGACTACTTTTGACTTGCATCCTATTTTACTCCCAATGAAGAATAGTGGCGGTTGGTCACAGATGACCTTGAAAACACAGTTTAATGTGTCACTTTACTCATTGAACGTGGAACGTTGGGGCGAGTCTATTTTAAGATAAGTTCCATTAAAAATGATTACTCTGATTCGAGTTTGTCGGGTGTGAGTTGTGTAGGCTTAGAGCTTGTTTGTGAAAAGTATATTACTCTGGATGACTGAATACCAATTTTGTTTTTATGAAGATGATAAGCGGACTAAATACTATGGCCATATGTTGCCTTATGAGTTGCTGATTGTGAATTTATGTAAACATTACAAACAATCATACTCTTCAATGGGATTCGAACCCACGAACTCTGGTGTGCCATGCCAGTGACAGATACTACGCCACTGAGATTGGCGGATACTAATTATATGTAATACTGTTCCAGATGAGAAGCAACTTAGATTGTTATTGTTAAATGTACTTTTCATCATACTTTAAAGAAGTTTCTTTGTGAAGAAAAAAATCAAATATTTACTTGGTATAATTCTAATGGATGTTTAGAAATGAAGATTAAATTAAAACTGCTCATTATGTGCTTGTTGTTGTTACGGGAATACATGTGAATATACAGTAAATTTTAACATTTTCATATCTCACACTTACCATAGGCAGCGTGAGAAATAATATCATATCTTACGGGTTTTCAAAGTATGTTAATATTAATTTTGATAGCCATCGTTATCTAGGACTACTTTTCAATATTCCATACTTCTCATATATAAAATAATTAGAGTAGAAATATATATCCGACTAAACTAAAATTAATAACGTATAACGATATGCAATAGTTTCGGCTATAGCCAGAATAAAATATCCACAGAATGGGCTAAATATTGTGATGACAGTTTTCACTGTTTTAATCGTAATTTTCTTATTATTACTCACAGTTCATAAATTCGGAATGAATTTATTATTTCATAAAATTAAACGTTTTCGTGAAAATTTTCAAAATGAAAGAGTTAAATTCTGTGTAGCGTAATTAACGTAGATTAAGATATTATTTTATTAAAAATACCTATCAGGTGTGTTAGAGTTTTAAATTATATTTAAATTAAGGCTGAAACTGTGGGGAATTTTAATTAAAATTTTAATTTCACCGGTTAAATCGCCAAGAATTAAAATTATAACGTCCGAAATAATCATGGATGGCGTCTCTTAATTTGCAGGAGCAACGCAGCGCAGCAGGGACATCTCGCGGCGATGCCTCAATGCAGCCAGAGGGGATTTATACAGGCCCGGAGAAAGAACGAATTGCCAAAAGAAATCTGCAGCATTCATTATTAAATTCTTAGAAATTTATTTTTTGTCATGTGATTTAATACTTTTATACCTTTATACTAATAACTTAGATATTTCTACATTTCCTAGATAAAACATTGGAAGATGTAACTACGCTACTTAAAATAGATTTTAGGGGTTTCAGTAGTACATCCATTGATCTCTATGTATAACTAGATGGCGTTTATGGTAGTCTACCTAATAGAAAGTTGCCATATTGGAAAATGCATAGTCTTGCAGCAGTTATGGCTATCGACTTCAACATTGCAATTGAGTGATAATAGATTTAAAATATTAGTAAATTGCGTGTTTTCAAATAAAAAAGTGAAAAAATAATTCTCCATCGAGAATTTGCTTCTATTTTATAAACTTTTATGTTGTTCAAATCTAATTCGAATTAAACTGATTTGAATATTGTGTCGAAAGTCGGTAGAGAGAGTACACTTTTTTCCAATATTGCGTCTTACTATCGATCACATGCATTTACCTTAGAATACGCCGTTCAGTTATATATAGAGACCAGTGAACCAGGTTATATGTCACTGTGGAAGCAGGAATAAGAAGAAACTTGAAGAGTTAGGAACTAAAATTTTCAATATTGTGAGAGTTTTGGAGAATTATAAGCAAATGAGATGAAGATATCAACAAATTGGGCAATGAAGGAAAGATAATTATAAAAGAAATATGGATATTTTGCAACACAAATAGAGAATTTTGAAATAAAGAACGGTGGATATCCTGAGACTAGTACAGCAAAGCAAAATAGACGGATCCAATTACAATAAATATTCTTTACCGGAGTATGCAAGAAGATGCAGATTATGCGGAAAAGCAGAAGAAACAATATGTTATTAGGAATATCAAATAGAGTAGTTAGACAAGAACAAAAAAAAAGAGCAATTGGACAACCATGGCAAGGAGACCAAATGAAGCATAACATCGAAAGAAGGAAAATCACCTTGACATAAAAGCTACTTAAATAATTTTTTGTAGATTCGAAGCTCAATGACGGTAAGAATAATAATATTAAATAGTTAAGTTACTGTTTTATTTAAAGAAGTTTTTCCAAAATGCAAATATTTAGGAAAGCTAATTCAATAGTTATTTGTTTACTTACTTAAATACCAGGTTTGGAACAGCGGTTGCCGTTTGCTTTAACCCTCTGTTTAGTAATTTAAAAATTAATAACACTAGTAGTTACTTTAAGAGTATTCCAATGTAAGTATAACATAGGTTTAAGCCGAAATATTTAAATAAGATGTAAAAATGAAAAGTTCATTGTATTTGTAGATTATAGGTTAAAATTGAATTTTCTCCTAAAAAAACCTATAAAAAAAGGAAAATTTGCAGTGTGTACGGCAACAGTTCTGCTGCAAATCAAGTCGTTCGGTAGAACGACGCCGGCAAGAGTCCAAGTGTGCAGGAAGTTCACCGACAACACTTACTTACGCCTAATATTAGGAAAACCTAACCTCCAAATAATTAAGACTTGTTTAATACAAAAATGCTATCATAATTTCCATTGAAACTGGCATCAGAGACGATATAATACATATCTTAAACTTATTCATTAGTTTTTTTTACGACTTATGTGCACATAACTCTTTATTTACGATTTTGTATTTTAGCTGGCGGTAAAAGCAAACTACCAATACCAATGCAAGCATTAACCATCATAAGATATCAAACAAGATATATTTCACATGTACCTTCTGGGAATTATGATCCACGCCATATCTTGATAATTTGGAAGCCCAATAGTTAAAAAATAAATCAGCGAAACTCGGGCATACTGTATATATGCAAACAAGAAGTACAATTTAGCGCGTTTTGTGTAAAAGCTATACAAAAAAGTAAAAACTTTCAGCACGTGTGAATAGTGCTTGAAATTCCTTTCAAATGTTCAATTAAACTTCGGAAAATAATATATTCAGAATGAAATCGCATTAAGCATATAAAAAACAATGCACAGCTCACGGCCATGGCCAACTCGAATTCCCAATCCCAACCCGTCGCAGTCCAAAATCGCAAACGATTGATGGTTTGGACGGTTGTATTTCCGCTTTCATTTGTTCATGAATTACAAAACAAGTGAAAAATAGAAGCGCGAACACTATCGCATCACTCAACGCTCAAATCTAGCGTGAAGCTTGGCAACAATGCGCCTGCGGTGAAAACTAAATTTCGCGCGAAACACGTCAATAGAAAAAGAATTATGAAAACGAGATTACACGGTTCAGCGACCGGGGCGCTAATATATCGCGGCGGTGGAAACAATAACTTGTCCTGAATGAGTGGATGCCGCCACTGCCACCGCCCCGCCCATGGACTCCACTCAATGCACACTTGATTCTCTACAATGTTTTTTCGCTCTCTTGTTTACACGGCTGTGCTAGGAAATGTTTGCATTATGTTACTAGAATTATGTCATTCGTTGTCGCCATTATTTGCTTTTGCATTCAATGTGTGTACACTAAAAAACTTACGTATACATTCTGCGAATGAATGGAATTACACTACAACATACTGCATTACAAGTAGATTACATTCAACGTTCTACTTTTCCATGCATGCGACAACTTTATACTGGGAACCTAAGAAAAACGTTCCACCGCAGACTAGCGTGGAAAATTACTTACTGCATCATTGTTGCTTCCCTAATTACTTTAGAGGTAGTTTCAATTAATAGTAATTAAATCTGAATCATCACTACTATGTTGGACATAATTTATAAATGTATAATTAGTTTTAAAATTTTTACCAAATAAAACAGTTTTATCATAATTATTATTAATTATCAAAATATATTTAATTATATAATAAAATGCGAATAATATATTTTAATTTCAAATATTATTATTGTAGAAAAAATAAATAAACAAAAGGCGCAATTCATCAACCCGAAAAGAAACTTTATAAAATGAAAATTACTTGTAGAACTAGGTATGCAAATGTTAAAAAAAAAAAAATAAAGAAAACACTACTATTATTAAGAAAACTATATATTAATGCAATTTGCAGTAAAATAATTGTAGATAATTTTTGCTCAATATATTAGTGTTACTGATAAATGATTTATATACAAAATACATATCTATCTGCCATTTCACTGTCAGACTATATTGTGTTCAAATTCAATTATGATTTGTGCTCCTCGTAATTTATGGCAACTCACAATGTATTTTCATTTCTACTATAATGGGGTCTTTCGCCATTTTTTAATTTTATGAAACTTTATCTAAATTGAAGACTATCTACATTTTTAAAAAGTCTTAATTGTTATTCATTAAGCCACAATGATTTTTTTAACAAGTTGCGACGTCATTATATTGGTCGATCTCAAACAGTAGAGATTTAAAAAAATTGTTACATAAATGTTCTATTTTATTGTAATCATAATAATAGAATAAGTAAAAAATATATGACTACAATTACTTACAATCTGTACAGTTTTAGATGGCAACACCTCAACAATGACGTCACAACATAAAAAAAATCATTTTGGCTTAATGAATAACAATTAAGAATATTTAAAAGTGTAGATAGACTTCAATTTAAATAAAGTTTCATAAAAAAAAATTTTTTTTGATGTGAAAGACCCCAGTAGTATACCGTATAAAGGAATTTGCATAGTGATGTCATTATTTCAATAATATTATCAATAACGTACCCCTGCCTCTTTTGCTTATTCATTCTTACTATGACATCTTTATTTTGAACTTATTAGTCGTGTCTATATTTGAAATAATTAAATTATTTTTTTTTCTGTTTTCAATGACGATCAAAACCGAATCCAACGAATTGTTATTGAATTATTATACATTTCCCGTACCTATATCGTTTTTCAGAGAAATATTGTAACTTGTTTTTCTTTAATTTTGAAACAAAGAAAGAAACAAGTGGAAAAACTTTCAGAACTCATGGTAAAATCATAAAAGAACTTTTGTCTTAAGTTATTTATAAAAAAATATATATTTTTAATGATATATAATATAAGAAAGTATACGAATTAAGAATACAACAATGGCGTGATAGTCATGTTTATAGGTTTTCCAAATCCGATTTGACCATCTTCTTAATTATGTTTTGTGTCTATGGATGGACATATGTTTCATTTATATAATATAATTATTGATTCAAGTTTAATTTATATAAAATTTAAATTAAATAAAATGGTTGATCTTAAATGTTGCTTTTTGTACAAATGCAAATGAGTGCTTGCAACATAGATCGGATCTGAAACGAAAACTCTAGAGTGACTATACTAATATATTTCTAACATTTTCATTTAAAATAATTTTGCAGCTGATTCTATATCAAAAAATAAATTGAAATGTTTAATTTTGTTAGCACAATTAACTTTTAATATGTATTGATTAAAGTTAACTCAGTTCTCCCAATTGCAATAAAACATAGTTATGAAATTTCATAGAATATGGAGGATAGAGTATATCCAACAAAGACGTTATAGAGAAAATGAGTTTAAGAAACCCTAAACTCTCCGAAATTATTTTGTTATCGATTTCCTTACTTATACCCATGTATAAGAAAGTAAAGGCAACGATCATGGCAGATAGCGTTCAAACCGGTTCAATCGATAACGCAAGTTAAGCAGCCCTGCCCGCGGTCAGTAGATGAGTGGGTGACTGCTTTACGAAAACCCGTACCAGCGAACACTACGTGCCGTTGTCATACCACCGAAAACGAGGTACCGGTGCGGGATATAATCTTAGCAGTCGAGATCGCTTGAATAATAAAAAAAAAGTAAAAGCTTTTAATGGCGCCTCCACCAATTATTTATGACTAATAAAAAAACATAATAAATTTAATTAAAACAAATGAAAATAAAATGTGTGTAACCTCATATCCGTAAAATAATTAAAAGGAAGCGTTAGCAATCTTTACAAGGACGACCATAAACATAACCATAAAGAAGCACAACAATACAAAGAAACTTCAAAAACAGATCTAAAACATACAAGAACAATTCTATGGTATAGCTTACGAGACCAACACAAACATACACAACCTCACATCATCTAGATCTGGAGGCAAGTGTATATAAAGTGTGTGACAAAACTTTCTTCTGTGCTACGCTGAAGCAAACGCAGTAACGCCGCCGTCGTAATGTAGTGGAGTGAATTGTTCTTTGCTTTGCAGCTCGCAGCAGCGTGTTGAAATAAAACCGCGTACTTCGTGTGCTCATTCCGAACGAACGGACAATAAGAATATTTGCAGCTGGATTGCAATGATATTAAAGAGAACGCAGAAGCGAAATGAAACATTTAGAAAGGATAATGTAAGATAAAATGAGATATTGTAGAAATACAAAGTTGATTGGAATAATAATGTATGTGCGTTTATTAGTTATTTATTTATTTATACTTCACTATCGAATGACTTTCTTCAGCTAGTGTTTCACAAGAATCAAGATATACTCTTGATCTTATCTTGAAATAAAGACAAGGCCAAGACAAGACAATAAAGTATCATCAAGAATCAAGATTTCTCGTCTATCTATGACTATGAAACAAATATTTTACGGAGCTATTTATACCATTAACTCGTATATATTTTATTTAATTGAATTATTATTATATATATATATATATATATATATATATATATATATATATATATATAATTTGCATTTGGGTACATCGTATTGTATTCCTTTTTACGTTAATTTTGAAAAAAAATATCTGTTCCTGTTTATAAGATTGAGAGGGAGAAATATTATTATGGGATAAAACCGATTCCGATTCTCGGCTAGTGGAAGAAAGTGGATAGTTAAGCTTAGCTATATTCTGTTAGATCTGTTTCATCACTATCCGCATAAATCTGATTTATATTTCTTTTAGCACTCAGTGTTTTAAATAAAAAGCAAAGAATATCGTACTGCAACGCGATGCGACCAACATTTAAGAAACATTTAACTAAAAGGGAGGGGCGTGAGCAGACGTCAACGCAACGTTCTTGAGAGTTCGGATTGGAAAAAGCGATAGAAAAAGAGGATTCCTCTAAAATATCAAGAATCAAGAAATATCAAGAATTCTTGAAACAAAACAAGAAATGCGTTGCCAAGAAATGGGCAAGACAAGAAACTTTTAATTTATATCTTTACTAATTAGAAATTTGAGCTAAGTTTTGAAGAAAAATAGCTACCAGATAACTTTAAAAGTACATACTTGCTTTATAATTCTTCCGAATCAAAGCAGCACCGATAGAGAATAAAGTGCATTTTCTTTTAGCAACAACTACGGAAGATTACATTATGTAATTATTACAATATACAAAGTATTAAATCGTTGCTGCTTGATCAATTATATCTTTGACTTATAGAAATACGAGCTAAGTTTTGCAGTAGAATTGCTATACTAGCTTTGAGTCTTTCCAACTAAAATGACGCGGATGGAGAATGAAATGAATTTTAAAAATGGTTGGATTAAAAAAAAATACATACCTAGGTATACTTAAACTCAGTTTAAGTAAGTTAGTATATGTGTGTTAAATACGATGTCCGTTTTTAATTATTTATTATTATTATTTTTTTTTATGAAGATGGGAAGCGGACTAACTACTATGGTCATATGCCGCCTCATGAGTTGATGATTGTGAATTTGTGTAAACATCACAAACGACCATGCTCTTCAGTTGGATTCGAACCCACGACCTCTGGCGTGCTAGGCTAGCGACATAGCCACTACACCACCGAGATCGGTATTTATTATTTTAAAATGTTTTTATTGACAAATTTTACTTTTAATGTTTGACTTTCTCCTCCTGAAGAAGACCCATGTAGGGTAGAAACCGGTAGAGGTAGAAATAAAAATTTTATAGTTGTGACTGCAATCCAGAAATTGTTTTTATTTTTAATACAATCCCAGTCAAGAAGTTTACATATTATCGATATTTATGATAATTATTAATAAATAACTAGTAATTATTTTATAGTTGACAACAAATTTATCAAATTTTTATAGAAATATCTGTGTTTTGAGATCTGTAGTACCACCAGCTAACAAATCTTAGTTAAAAAATTAAAGAAAAACTGTTTTAAGCACAGTGTTACATCTAGAAATGGGTAAAAACGTGATGATTTTTTATTGAATTTTTAAAAATTATATCATATATTGTGATCTTCATCTGCTGTAAGTTGCATGTCACATCCAAAATGGAGCAATGACCTTATAACATAATTTCCGCTTTCAGGAAGCTTTAAACTCAAAAAAAAAAAAAAACTTAATAACTATTATAATTAAACAATCGCTCAAAAGTAATGTATATTGCTTATAGGAAAATAATGTAGTGCTTTTTGAATTACGAATCAACGGAGATATAGCGACATGAGGTTGACAGCATTGCATTGCGCATAATCTCTGTAACCACATGTTTTTAGATTGTTGATATCCTCGTTTAGTGTTCGTGATATTATTATTTGTGTGTAACGAGTTTAAGTGTTAAGCTGGATTTATAGTTTGCATAGAAAAACACAGAACTTCAATTTAGGGGTTTTATAAATTGCACAGAATGACATGCGAAATGACAGAAGAAAATACCTGTCTTTGTCTACGTCAAAGCCGTTTTCAGACTATTGATGACATCAAAGCAAATACGTCACAGACTTTAAAGGCTACTTCAAATGAAGCTATCCAGGACTGTTTCACGAAATGGAAACACCTTTGGGTAAAGTATGTGAATAGAACAGGGGAGTACTTTGAAGGGGACAAGGAACAATACTCTGTAAAATTAAACATAAAGTTCAGTTATTTTTTTAAGAAACCTCGTAATATTGAACAAACTTATCATTTCTAATCAACCATGTTACGGTATTAATGTCGTTACAAGACATTTGATTAGAAAGCAAACAAATATATCATCACGTAACTTAGGTACCCATTTTAGATGTGGCACTCTGCTTTCACATATTTTAGTCATTTAGAAGCATAAAGTGGGGTTATTAGCAACATGTTACGTTGAGGATACTACAGGAATAAAATTAGAAATATCGAACGTAGGAATTGATTTTTGTTGGTTTGGGTAAACGAACAGGGACTGAATAAATATAGTGTATTTGTGTTTTGTCATTTAAAATCCGATAGAAAGAATTTGATTACTCGTACAATCAGACAACTGTATCATTTGAAATAAATCTCTTGGTAATAATTTCCTTTACAACAAAAAATATTTTACATCCAGTAGTAACGCGGTCTTCAACAAATATTTAATATTTTGAATTCACGAGTTTGCCACGGTGGAAATGAACTTTACGAGTAGTGTCCGTGTGCAAGCTCCGATCCCATGTTCATGCCATAACTCACTGATTTTTGCCGAGCTTTTATTGCCGCGCTTGAAATGAGACTTTGTTTTTTAGCACTTTTTGGAAGGACAAGTTGTGTAGTTTCAAGTTAATTGATATGAATTATTTGGGTAAGTGCAATGTGCAATGGGGCTGATTTATCGCTATAGTGTAACACGGGTTTTTAAATATGAACGAACATATTTTTCTGCCATAATCCTACATAATACAAGCTGCACGAACTACAAATTTATTCAAATAATACTTTCCTGCTATTTCTCCACGGGGTCGTTCACATGTGTAAACTTTAAATAAGTATTTCGTTCATGATAGTGATTTTTATTAGTTCTCATACCATTTGAAATGAATATACTGGTAAGAGCTACACGCTATATGAATTCTAATACCCACTCGATTCCAGGACGCAGACTAAATCACAGATTACCTTCCAAGTTTTCATACTTATTTCAGATATAACCTGAAATATATAACGTTGCCCGACTGTTATGTACTAGTTTAGATGGCTAGAAATTTTTTAATGATTAGTTGACGGTGGGAGTATGTGCCTTGCATGATACATTTAATATTATAATAGTTATTTATCCAACACCTCTCAATAAATGCTCTATAACTATGGCGATTTTGAACAAGCAAAGTAACAGATTATCCACTAGTGGGTATAATTTTGAGGAAAGCCACTAGTGAGTATTTTTTTATTTATAACAATAATAATAACGCACAACACCTTGGTAACTACTTCGATTGATATTTTAATTTAAAAATTTAAAGCATATGTCACTGTCAAATAATATTTCTTTAATAAATTTTTCATTTATTAAGAAGTGTTGGATAAAACGTTATACTTCACACGTGGGCAAAGTGGAATTTACCCACGAGAGAAATTTTTACTCACGAAGCCGAAGGCTGAGTGAGATAATTTTATCGAGTGGGTAATTCCTTACTTTGCCCACTTGTAAAGTAAATAACTATTATGTATCTAGAACGAAAAGTGAAACTTTAAGGTACTAGTAAGTTGTTTACGGCCGAGGCGTTAGCCGAGGTCGAAATTACTTGCGAGGACCTTAAAATCACTTTTCGTTCGAGGTACATACAAAATTTTATTTCATACTGGTTACTAAAGTTGTTAAATTATAGTATTTATTAACAGAAATTATCAAAAATTCGTAGAAATATGAGTTGATATAAGTAGGCTAAATAACAATTTCTATAGGAACAAGTATTTGTTTATAAATAATGAACCAATTAAAAGTCAAATTTTACTTTAAGGTTCTAGGACTTTAAAGTTTCACTTTTCGTACGATAAATAGTCCGAAAAATGTAACATAAGTAACCAGTATGATATAAAAATAATTATAATTCGTAGCGCTGGCAACAGGTACAAATTATTCATTAGTCGGTGGCTCCATGTATTTGTCTGTTGACTGACTTCGTTATTGCAAGTAAAACGTACGGTTAACAGAACCGGTGAAATTCCGGAACTATGCTCCATGATAGAAATACAGGACAATTTCATTACATTATTATATACAGAATGTCCAAGGAGCTACAGAAATAATCCATAAGGTTTAAGAGGTATGTTTTTTAAGGTATTTAGTAATAGTCGGTGAATTTTAATAACAAATTTATTGTGGTTACCATACGATTGTAACAAGATGACTTTCATCTGCTACGCTCTGAACTATCGCTATCTTGAGCTTTTTTTAAAACCGATAGTTCAGATACGATCGACATTCCTCTGCACATTCTAAGTCAGACGGCTTCTGAAATTCTGGGCGTCTGAAGACAGTTCTTCGTCAATCGGGATGAAGAAAGTTTCAAAATGTAGCCGTTCTACGTAAAACATATATCTTGCGTAGATTTAAGTTAATTTAGTTTAATATATTATATAAGTTTAGTGCAACGTTAAGTTAGTGTTTACTTTTAATAAAAGCCTTTTAAGGAGTGTTTAGAGTGTCATGATTGAACAGCCTCCTATTTCATATATATCGTGTAGCCAAACGGGAAGTGACTATATGGATAGGGATAATAAAAGAAGTAATTTCATTAAAGGAAAAGGATTTAGGGAATCTCAAAACAAATATTTCCATGAAAATCTCATCACCCATTCCTACTGTATAAAAGAAAAAATAAAACAACTTAATAGTAATAAAAAATAGCAATTATAAAACCAAATTTATCTATAACAAGACACATGCATATTCTTAATAAGATTCTAATTATACTGATTGGTTTTATAGACACAGATTCAAAAATTTACGAAAAAATTGGAGAATTGGAAAATAATTTAATTTTTTTTGCGGGGAATACCATAAAAGGCTTCAGTTCGATAGTATAAATTTGTATTTATGAAAACGGTTCCTAAGTAATAGCTAAAAAGAGTAAATGAAATGAAAAAAATCGAAGCCACAAGTAGAAGTTTGTGCATTTGCAATTAGTTTCCTATTCTGCATTTCCGATGTTAAATTAACAGTGACGTTTCCATAAGGAGTTTTTTATTTGGTGCTAATTATCAATGAGAATCTAAAGCTTTACTCGCGACTCAAAATCTTGTACTTACAGAAACTTGAAGAGAATCGAATACTTAAGGGCGCCGTCGAATTGAGCTTGACAAACTAATCCGCTACGCGTCGCCACAATCGCCAGGAGAGGCGCCAAACTCTCTTCAGAGAGCAACATTTAAAAATGTTAGATAAAGGTTACGACTAGCGCTAGTATTGGTACGACCTGAAGAGGGGTGGTGGCGAGCGCGGTTCAGAGAGAGCGAAGACAGACCACGCTCCGGCAAAACGCTGCACTATTTTACTTTATAAAACGATAATATTCTAATTCCGTTCGTTTACAACAATTACTTATTGTATTCAATTTTTCTTTTCATTATTTATTATGAAATATTTTTCTTCACAGTTTGCACATACTATAAACCCATTTTTTTTGTATTTCTGCATTATTTACTGTTATACGCAATGCAATTATTGCTTAGAAAAAATTGAATGAGTGCAACCAATAGATATGCATTTCCTTATATCAATAAACAAAAATGCATTTGTTTATAACAATTCCTTCAATCAAACGAATGGAATTACGATTGGACTGTATTAGACGGCGACCTTAACAAAATAGGTTCATTACCATTTAATATTGAGCAAATTCAAATAATTAAAATATGTTTAGAGCACTCATTTAAGTTTTAGTTCAAATATAGAGTTGAATAAATAAATAAATTATCACGCCATTTATCAATTTCTAAATATGGCTTTTTTTTTCTTAGAGTAAATGGGGGTAAATAGCTCCGTGGTAACGTGTCGTACTGTGGATCGTGAGATCCTCAGTTCGAATCCCACAACTGACAGTTGCCAATTTAAATTTACCCCTGTGGCTCCCCCTCCACTAACATCTTTGGGGGTTATGATTTGACGGCTGGTAACCGCACTTCATAAGCAAAAATATATCACTTACCGAGATCTGCGTAAGCAGAGTGCCACACCCACAATGGGTAAAAGGCGTGATGATATATTTATTTATTTTATTTCTTAGAGTAAATTTGGGTATACAGTGTATTTCAATTTAAAGACTCACCATTGAGTTTTCAAGAAGTATAAAATATTAAATTAGACAAAAATTATCACGCTACTAGGCCAATTCAACGATATTTTTGTTTTTCCGAAAAATGCGTAGGTCACTTGATACAAGCAAAACACTTACTTTTATTGATTTTTATCATTTTTAAAAATTTCTAAACGGTCGCATATTGAAAAAAATATGTTTCAAATAACTGATGGCTCATATGCCCGATTAGAAAAAGAAATAGTAAAACGTACATTTTTCTGATTTAAATGATGTATAATTCTGTATACTTCTAATAATATATGTTTGCGCACAAAGTGTGGATACGAGACGTCAAAGATTTTAGTGGAATAGTGGTGGGGGTATCACAAAGGCTTTTTATGTGATGGCAATATCCATACGAAAATTTGTCCTGTAGGCATCGAAATGAAGATCTCATAAGTCACATGCGTTATCACGGAGTTACTTATCTCATTAAATTAATTTAATAATATATAATAGTAGGGTAACGTCGTTACCTAATAATGCAGTTATAACAACGCTTTTAGTCCTTTGTTTAAGTGACAATATCGAACGGAATGTTTAGCAGAAATTAAATTACCATATTATCAAATAATTGTATGAGGAGATCTAATATAACCTAACTTTCGCTAAACTGTCGCTTATACCGCTGTTACAAATAGATGCTATAAACTAAAACATAATTCGAAAATAATCATCAACAAACTTTATGCCATGTAACTCTTAATGCTAGAAACATTCTCTGCACGCCTACGCTACGCCAAAGAATGCTCCTGCTTGTTGTCCGCTCAGCAGTTATCCTGGCAGGTGCGAACACCTCGCCCGAGCCGACATTCCTCGCTTGCTTCCCCGGAATGCATTTGTACGCGAAGTCTCATATTGTTTCTCGCAACAAGATAAGGGTTTCTCGCAATGTAAATCACTGCTAATGCCTGCCGCCTCTGCCTGGCTGTTGTATGCGTCCTGACGCCCTCGGCAAACATCGGGAACACTCGGCAGGACTCGGACCATGTGAAGGAAAGTCAGTGGATGTGTTGGTTAGGTGTTTGAGTTTCCCAGAAGAGAATTTTACACGGAACGTCTTGATGGATCTTTGATTTTGTGAGATCGGTGAGTTTGTGAAATTCGTGTTTGGATGAAGTTGCTTTATTTGAACTCTTTGTTAAATGTTAAATGGAGTTATCGTGAAAATGCTTTCAAATATTCTTTTCTAAGTTATACTACCCAGGTATTTATAACTAAGCAGGCGAATTTCTACTACGATTATAAAACAACTTAATTAACGAAACAAGTATACAGATATTTGTATAAATGTCAAGGTTAACAGAGTATTCGTGAGTAAAATGTATTTTCGCAATCACCTATCGTTTTATTTTCGAATCCACCTTTTTATTTAGTAAACGTGTATATAAGTATACTTATGTTTACTAATGTTGATTTGATGATGTCATTTTACACATTCAGTTTTATTTATAATGTATAAAACTGTGAATACATATACTATTCCTGCTTTCTTAATTATTGTTTTAGAGAAAAAATGTTTTAAATAAATATTGAAGAGTTTTAATATCTGCCTTTATTAAATAAGTACAATGAAATCTGTTCAATGATTCAGATGTAAATAAAAAGTCTTCAACTTCAACATTTTTCTTTAAAATTACTGGGAAAGGAGGAAATTGTTTAAGAATTATTTAACACCTATAAAATAAGATCATGTTTTACGCCTTGCAAATGTGTAGTTTTCAACATATATTTTTACAAAAACACTGTTAATTCGTAAATCCCAATGTACGTTAGAGCTACGTCATTTACTTACGGCCAATAGCAGTGGTGTCACTCTTGTGAGCAAATATAAAACTGTGTTAGCTTTGATTTTATCAACTGTCTTCTCATTTCTTGACAATGACAGGTGATTAAATAAAGAACACTGCAATATTTGTTTCATATTTGTATTTTCTACATAGCAATATTTTTATATTAGAACCCTATCGTTTGACGTTTCAATCATAAACAAAACTCATGAATGACTGAGTGAAAAGTAGGTATTATTGTATATGTATGGAGAAATGACGTCATGAATTTGCACCTTTCAAAGTTTATTACGAAAATTATGAATGAATTGTGTTATTTTTTAAAATTTACTTTATTGCAATATTTAAAATGAGCCTAATTTTGTATTTATCAGATATCTAATCGCACTCGGGTGCAACAGGCTGTGACCACTTGTGCACTTGTTTTGGCCGCACAAGAACCTTTCTAAAGCGAGATTAATAATGAAGTAAAGTAAGAAGTAACGCAAGATGCAACGCAGGCGGTGACGCAGAAGTAAAGCAAGAAACTTCGGTAGGCTTTATAATGAAGTATCCGTGGCTGCTTGCAGCCAATCACAGTGCTAGTGCGTGTTGTTTCTTCAGCTGTTTGAATTTGACGTTTATACTGTTTAGAGAGAGCACTTGCTATACGAATGTAAAACAGAATCGGTTAAGTGGAATGCTCAAGATGAGGAAGTAACAATAATGTACCCTTCAAATGGTAGGGCTGAACAGGCTACGAAAGAGGCATGAAAAATTCCCAATTCCAACTTTCTGGGAATTTATGAATTTGCAGATGTTTGCACAGACGGTAATTAACAACTTAGGCGAGAGTCTGTCTAGCACTATATGCATACAAAGGCAATAAACCGATTTTACAGATTGAAATATTTTAAGCGCCTTTACGAATACTTGAAAATTAACTAAATTGTCAATAGTGCAAACTAAGAATCAGAAAAAATTAAATGACAAACAAGTGGTTTGAAATCAGTTCCGAGAACACAAACAAACATATCGGTAATATAGCTTTCTATACTGTAGTTTGAAATAGTGCATCCGGATTGGTCAGAGGTAGAGAAGTAACGCAAGAAGTTGGAAGTTGGCCAACTTTTGCGTTGCGTTGCTTCTGCGTCTCTGCGTTGAGTTTTGTTATAAAGCAGTATGTGCAGTCCCGTACATTTATCTTTTGCGTTACTTTACTTCAACCGCGTTGCTTCTTGCGTTACTTAATCCCACAATGCTGCTCTGGTTGCACTAGTAAATAACCAAAGGCCATCGCAAAATACTGTCTTGCCACAGATGATGATCATTTTATAGTCTTTAAGAACATTGAAATCGAAAAATACTCTTTACGATTATTTCCTTAATTAGAAAATATATTGGCAGTCCACATTCAATAACCTGTTGTTGGTGCGCTAGCCCACTACAAATTTTATGTATTTTCAAATTTTGTTACTATGAAATATTTGTTGTTGTTTTGTAAACAGTTACATGAAAAATAATAAAAATCATTGACGTTACTTCAAAACGCTGCTGTTTAATTCCATTTAGTTTTTGCATTAAATTCACCCGATCACTTCACTGTATTACCATCATAAATGTCACTTCAGAGAATTAGGCCCAATAAGTCAACCACCTTAAATGCTACTAATATCTGTAGTTGAAAATAAGTATTAAATGGAAGGTATGGTGTAATATTTTACTAAACTAATACTTGTAAAATTTAATTAAAATTCAAATTGCAATTGAGAACACACACATGCAAAAAGTTATAAAAGCGTTGCATGTAGTAAAGCGCTTTAAAAATAAAAATATTTAATCAACGTCAATTTAGATTAGCCTATTTTGTTTAAAAATAACGTGATTACCTAGTAATGTAAATAGCTGCAATTACAACGCACCTATATCTGAATATGCAGATAAAATTATGTCCAATTAACATTAGAGTTCCCCGTAATGACATTTAGTTTATAAATGGAACATATAATATGTGATATGGTTGTAGTTATGTCAGAATGTATGGTTAATTTGTTGGTATCATAATGAAAAATGTAAAAATAACACAATAACGTAGGGATTCGTTATAGAGTTTATTATCTGGCTTCATATTGTACAAAACAGAACAATATTAATAAGTCAATTGTACTCGTGTATTTCAATTACAAATATTTCCTTCACAGCAAAATTAATTATAATACTCATATAGAAATAGAATTAGTAAGTATTGCTAGTAAATTCACTTTGGCAAGAGTATACAAATTTATTCAGAAATATCCGTATGTTACTCAATCAAGGGCATAACAGCAGGCTATCAGCAAAGGATTATCTATATTTTTTCGTCAGCACAAGATATATAAAAGAATATAGATCGACAAACCAATATGCGATGCTAGTTGCCAAGACTCAAGCATTGGTGGGATTTGGGGAGGGTAAGGGAGGATAATAAGTCAGTTGCGCCCCAAATTTTGGACGACCAAGGACAAATAATTGGAAAAGAATATACTAACTTGAACCTTTTAGTTACTCTTCTTGCCTTGTATGATTTCTTTGAAAGATATTTCAAAAATTCATTTTGCGGTTAAGAATTCTATACTTGAAATTGAAAAACAAAATACTATAGCTCCATGGTAACGCATAGGACTATCGACCGTGAAATCCAGAGTTCGAATCTCACAGTCAACAGTTGCCATTTTAAAGTTACCTCTTTGGGAGCCATGACTCAACGGCTGGTAACTACATTTCATGTGCAAAAATATATGATTTACTAAGATTTGCATAAGCAGTGATTTATTTTATTATATACGAGTATACTTTTATTTTGTTTAATTTTCCATGGCCATGTTATGTTTCCTAATAAATATGATTTAAGGAAAATGATATATCGTGAAATACTAATATTTAAGTAACTGAATGAGCCTTATTGCATTTTTTTTAAATTTTAAACAACTTTTATATTTATACTTTTGCTGAAATGTAAATAGGTAAATATTTATTTCAATATAAAAAAATAACAATGAAATTCCTATACGCCACACTTCAATAGGCTATTCCACGATATTTTTTTTACATAAAAAAAAAAAGATCACATGTGAAAGTCCGAGTTAAAAATTCCTCCAAATAAGCGAGATATTAAGGTCTGAATTTTAAATTACATTGATGACGTAGGTCGTGTATTATACCAGAAATAAACAAACGGTTGTTCACAAACTTTCGAAAAAAATGTTGGGATAATTACAAAATAATATA
Organism: Poecilus cupreus; assembly: GCA_963942605.1. Lineage (NCBI taxonomy): Eukaryota > Metazoa > Arthropoda > Insecta > Coleoptera > Carabidae > Poecilus > Poecilus cupreus. The sequence goes on from OZ012718.1 coordinate 25,594,155, forward strand.
TATTTAAATTTTAATATTATATTTTAATGTTAGTAAAATAAAATAAATTATTGCACTTAATTTATTTCACTTTTTGTCTCATTTTACAAAAACATTTTGAGTTAGGTAGTTGGTGGCGCTAGTATCGCACAGTTTTGCATTGAATGCTGCATATGAAGTAGCACGAAAAGACAAGAAAATCACCAGAGCAGAATCCGAACAGATCCGACACGCCGGAATATGTATATTTTTAGTTAAGGTGGAGTGGGAATAAATACATGAATCCCATTTGCTGCACACGTCCCTCATCATCAAAAACAAAATACGCCGTATTTATTAAAGGGAGTAATTTATAATTAAAATATGGAATTTTCCGCATCTTTTAACTCTTATCTTTCATATTTTCAATAAACTTTTACAATTTTTGATTATGGTGGAATAGCCTATTCTACAGCCAATATACATATATTAAAATAAAATATTTACTCCTACTAACAACTAATTGCATCTCCTGCTGACAAGGACACTAATAATTCAAGAGAATTCACTAGATACTTATAATAATGGACTAGAAAAATATCACTACACTATAACAGGAAAATATTCATGAATTCATGAAATACACAAATAAAATTTCCCATTAACAATATTATTTCACTACCAATTCAATATCAAATTTAAAGCATACCGGATAAAGATTACAAAACAAAAATAAAACTATTTCCATGTATAAAAAATGCGGGCAATGTCACAAATTCCGGTCAGTGTGTTTGTGTGTCCGTTGGTCGGCTGTTATCCCGCTAATGGCGCGTACTACGTGGAAATGGATTAACAACGCCGCGGCGTCACTCGCTGGACACTACCGGACGCTGCCACGGCCACCAATCATGATGGATTATACTGTTTTGTTCACTGCGAACAACTAGTGACGGTAAAGCTTTTCATTTTTATGATTCATTTAAGTTTCTTTTATTATACTTTATCAACTAGAAATCGATAGTTTTCGTTACATTACAGCTGGGACAAAAATAAGTAAGATTAGTACATATTTGCATAATGTGCACATGAATAATTAAATATTTTATCCACCACTACCTCTAAATAAATGCTCCATAACTATAGCGATTTTAAACAAGAAAAGTAACAGATTACCCACTAGTGGGTATAATTTTGAGAAAAGTCACTAGGGAATACTTTTTTATTTATAACAATAATAATACACAACAGACAACACCTTGCTAACTACTTCGATTGACATTTTAATTTAGAAAATTTAAAGCATGTCACTGTCAAATAATTTTCCTTTAATAAATTTGCATTCATTAAGAGATGTTGGATAAAACGTTATACTTCACACCTGGACAAAGTGGTATTACCCACTCAATAAAATTATCAAACTCAGCCTTCGGCTTCGGGTGCTAAAATTTCTCTCGTGGTCCTTACTTTGCCCACTTTTAAAGTAAATAACTATTATTTTAAATCGGCACTAAAAATAAAAAAAGTAAATAATAAATTTATAAGTAAAATGAAACAATGTGTGCAAGAAAAACGAACCAAATTAATTCCGATGAAGAAGAAGAAAATATACAATTTTCGAGGTTGGCAATACTGAGTGCAAGTTCCAATGTTTAAGTAATTTGTTCTAATTTTATATTTCAAATAATATTTAATATGGGCGCGACACTGGGATTATTTTGCACGTCCCTACGGTCTGCAAATAAATTCTATATTCGTGATAAAAAGTAAAACATAAATAACTATTATAGCACCATGTTGCAGGAACAGCGAACGATTAGTGCCGTTTGAAGATAATAGGGTTCTCCATTGTAGTAACAAATTAGTTAAATACACAGTTATTTATTCTGAATAAAGGTGACTTTTAAAGAGTGATCATCAAATACATCACAAATATGCATACGTCGAAAATAGCGAATTCTCTAAAAGGCGAGAATCAAAAGATGCATGATAAAATAATCGCGCTGTATGTTTCAATTTCTAGGATCACCATATGGATCTCGAGAACTATAAGAGCTACAACTTCGGTAAAATTAGACAAAAGTTTTCATTCAATTTAATGATGTTTTTATTTTCACCAAAGAAATGCATAGCACACACACATATTTTCGTTGTTTTTTTAAATTTTTTAAATTATTATATAACCAAAAAAAAAGTCAAATAACAATAACTTAAAAAAATAAAGACATATTTTTTAATATCTAATTAGAAGCGTAGAATAGTTATTTGTCAAACTAGAGAGGAAACCGCTTCTTTTTCCCCCTCGAGTTCGAAGTTTGCGTCATGGGCGCAGCGAGTGAGACATTTCGAACGAGAGTGGAAGAAGAGCTTTCCTCTCGTGTTAGACACAACATTTTTTTCACGACATATTTCTAAAAACGATTTGCTCGAACCTAAAATACACTTTGAGAATAAAACTGACAAACTGACACGTTAAAAGTTGGGTTATCAGACGCAAGGCGGTGCAGCAGTGTTGCCAATGAAACAATCTTAAATATCTTTAATAAGTTGTCAAATTTGTAATTAAATAAGAAAAAGAAGAATATAATACATAATTGTAAGACAATTTAAAGTATGTATATCACTAAAATAAGGATTTTCAATAAAATTAAGAATTTATTTATAATTTTTATAATATATTTTTTGTAAATAACATTTATATTGGTATTACTTCTATATTTTCCTCTCTAGAGAGGAACAACACATTTTCTTCACTATTTCGGAAGAAGAACGGTGGGGTTTCCTATCATGTCGTGAAAAAAATATTTTCTTTTCGGTGGATCATATTCGAAATATCACAAACTTACAATTTTTTTTAGATAGAACTTATACCATAATAAAAAGGTTTACTTTTTTTGACATTAATGATTAATAACTTTGTACACTTCTAACAACAACTAACCTAGTCGTCAGATGAGCAAACATTCATATTTAATTATTTTCACGAAAAATATTTTTATAAGTGTATAAAGTTATACATTATTGAAATAAGCTTTTATACTATAATATTTTTACTGGTAGTTCCATTAAAAAAAATTACAAGTTTGTATTAAAACGAAAAAAATATGAACCATTCTTGTTTGAAACTTTTTTCTAAATGTGCCATAGGGTAGAAATTATTTAAATACGAAAAATAATCAACGAAAATATGTTTTTTTTTAAAACTAAATTATCATTAAACTGGCCTACTAGTTTGGCAACTTTTTTCTAATTTATGCGAAATCTCTTATAGTTCTCGAAATCCCATAGGTGACCTTCGAAAATGCAACAACTGAATAGAAAAAAGGTTAAAAGTTTAACACGCAGTTTTAGAACATCTAAATCTTCATGTTTATACTCAAGAAAACCGTTGCATTGACAGTACATAATGTGAGTTTCTTAATAAAGTAAGTATCTTTTACAACAACTATTCGTATAAGCAACGTATGTGTTCTTTTACCCTTATACCTATCGTCATGAACATTGTTTTAACTGAATGTCCAGATAATTCTCATTCTCGTCCAGCAGCTCGGTTCCAGCTCAGAATTCAAATGGCCCCTTTGACCAGAACGTACACTCTAGCTTTACACTCAATTCCAACATCCATAGTTACACTATACGTTGTACGTTCTCCTCTCATCTCGTTATTGTTTCACTTTGCATGTTTGTTTAAGCAAGCGATCTTCCGATCGGAAGACGTTACCGGATTATAATAATAGCTCGATGGGTTCACTTGCGGTTCACTTGAGGTTCATGTTTGATTTGAGGAGTTAGTAATAGTAATAGTTCCGTGGAATTGGCTTGATGTTGCTCGCTTCTCGCTGCTGTTTGATTGGAATAAGGAATGTAATGATTTATTGACTAATGTAGATTGCTTGTTATAGGTAGCTACATGCACTTTGTGATTGAAACATGCCATAGACATATCTACAATGATGTTGCGATATTGAATATTGATTTGTTCACTGATACGAAATGTTCAAACATTATAAATGTCAAATATATCGAAATAGTCGGTTATTGAATGTAATACAGTATTACTACATGAGATATTAGTTCAACATTAATTTGGTAATAGTTGCTTTTAGGAGATGAAGGGCCAGTTGGAAAAGTGTTGATAATTACATTTTTAACAATGTGTGTATTTTTCGTATCGTGTTATTTTAAATTTACAATTTGCTGTATAAAATTATTTATTTTTAGAGAAACAATAATAGCACTATAATAGGTGTGTTTCTTGGTTTTATGATTGTGATTTTTTAAATCATGATTCGCTTAAACATGATTCATTTGAATCATGATTAAAATGGAATACCAAAGAAACAAGTAAAAATGAATCATGATTTAAACACAATCCATAAACCTTATATATTCCTTACTAGTAAAATTTCCATAATTGTTTACATTAGGATGTGTGAAGCATTTCTTAGTTACATAATAAAATTTACATCTCCTTGAATTGAGTATAATGCATATTGAAAAATTCCTCCCAGTTTTGCACTACTTGCCGCCATTTGATTAGTGGTTCAAATCATAGTAATCGCGAAAAAAGTATGATTCAGAAGGGAAAAGGGAATGCAGTGCTTGATCACAAAAATGAAAGACTGGGGATAACGAACGAAGATACATGATTTTTCTTGATCACTTTGATTACGAATCATAGTCCAAAGAAAAATGCCTTCTCTGTATCCAACAATCCCTGTTTTGTATATTGAAAGGTCTGAGATTTATTACATGGGGTTTTTAAACTTTTTTCCGTAGTAAATAACATGTGATGCAACCAAGCATAAGTTTTACATATATTTTGTTAATAGTCTTATGCTATAAAATTTAAAATAATATAATTATGATTTACATTTAATTAGTTTCTGCTGTATTTATAAAAAACAAGTTACGCCATGTTTAAATCTATTTTCATTAAAATTGATCTTAACTTAAACTAAAATAACAAAATTACATATTATAAAACACATATTTCGATGGATTATTTAAATTTACAATAAAAAAGTGAAATAAGAATATATTGGGTCCACCTTCAGTGTAAACGAAGTCTGTCCAGAAAAAATCCGATGTGTATTTATTTTTTTAAACTTTATTATTAATTTTACAGATTATTGGTTTTTGTTTCCTTCAAAGTACTTCTCTCCCCCTATTCACATATTTTTCCATTTCGCGAAGCAGTCCTGGATAGCTTCATCTGCAATGGCTTTGAAGGACTGTGACGAATTTTCTTTGATGTCATCAATAGTCTGAAAACGGCGTCCTTTAAGGACTGATTTAAATTTCGTAAATAAGAAAAAAATCACATGGTGTCAGGTTCGGCGGGTAAAACTCCTGAGGGCGGACAGTTATCTGATTGTTGGTACAAAACTAACGAATTAACAAAGCTAAGTGTGCATACGCACTGTCGTTGTGCAAGAACCATGAGTTGAATCGCCATAACTTTGGTCTCTTTTTGCGTTTCTGTGAAAGTTTTTTCTAGTATCACGCAAAATTTTTTGTTGCATCGTTACTCCAGAAAATATCACATTTTAAAAATCGTACGTTGTACTCTATCACTCTGTTTTTGGGTGTTTTACTAGAAGTATTTTAGTCTTTTAACAGTGTTCTAAAATTATTTTATAGAAAAAATGCTTTGAATAGAAGTTACAGAGATATATTATCTTCTACTTATATGAAATATTTTTTGTAAAATAATTAAAATACCCAAAAATAGAGCTCATGGTATCAGCCAATACCACGAAAAATAAACGAGATATAAATAATCTAAGACATGTGCGGTGACAGAGGAAGTTATGCGTAATGCAATGCTACCAACCAAGGCGTGTTTCTTCGTCTTATGATTGTGATTTTCTAAATCATGATTCGCTTAAGCATGATTCGTTTGAATCATGATTAAATTGGAATACCAAAGAAACAAGTAAAAATAAATCATGATTTAAACTTAATTCATAACCTAACATATTCCTTACCAATAGCATTTCCATTAGTGTTTACATTAGAAAATGTGTGAAACATTCCTTGATGTTGCATAATAAAATTTATATCTCCTTGAATTGAGCATAATGCACATCGAAAAATTATTTTCAGTTTTGCACTACTTCCCGCCATTTTATTTGTGATTCGAATGATAGTAATCGCGAAAAAAGTATGATTCAAAAGGGAAAGGAAAATGCAGTGCTTGGTCACAAAAATGAAAGAGTGGGGATAACGAATAACGAACGAAGAAACATGATTCTTCGAGATCATGTTCACTTTGATCACTTTGATTACGAATCAGAGTCCAAAGAAACACGTCTTGAATATCTCCGTTGGCGCGGAATTCAAAATGTCCGCTTATTTTCTGAACAGACCTCGTATAGGAGGCACTGCCTAAACAAATTACAAGCTTAGATTTGGAACTAATGTTTGAAAATGCTCTGCCTATTTTGAAAATGGAGTGTAGTGTATAAGAAATGTGGACGTGAATTAATACTGATGAGATCTCATCACTGAAACCGTTAGTTCATAGTAAGCTCATAAAAAGATATGTATTGACTCACCAAGTATCTCCAACGTGTGTGTGATCTCGCGGGGCTCCAGCGTGCCGATCTGACAGACGTAGTCGCCCGCGTCCTGGGGCCGCACGTCGCGCAGCTCGAGGCTGTAGCCGCCGCCGCTGAGACCAGGCAGGCCGGGTAGAGGCGCCGCGCCCGCCGGGCTGGCCAGCAGACGCACGCGTGGGTCTGGGGACACCTTCACGTGGCCTGCTGTCAGCACCGCGATGCCGCGCTTCCACACCATTACGTAACTGCCTGCAACACAAACACAACACCGTCATGTTACAAATATGTTAACATAGGATAAAAAGAATCAAATACATATCTATATGTACATTTTTCATTTTATTATTAAAAAGTGCAAAATTCCAATTATGTATTATCCAGGCATACATAACCTTAATTTTAAATATGTGTACGTAACGTACATATTTTTACTGTCTAACCACTGTCGCAGAAAAATATTTTTTCTGTGGCTCATATTCGAGATACGACAAAAAATTGTAATTTTTTAAAGGAAACCAATAGTAAAAATTGCAATAACAAAAATGTTTATTTTTTCTAATTTTAGTGATCTAATTTTTACAATTCTAATAATATTTTACATAATACTTATTAAATATTAATTTTCGTTCGTCTTACGATGAATTTATGAATTATTCTTCCAGATATAAATTATACTACATGTGAATCAACAAATAAAATTCAGTAAACAAATTATTAATAATTCACTTAGTAGTCCTACATAGTACCAAATATATACCGGATGAAGAATAGAAATGTGGAATATAGGGATTTCAATGCTATTTTTTTGATATTGCTGTAAAATTTAACCTATTTACTTTACAGCGGAAGTCTGAATATTAAAGTTGTTCAGAATTTAAAAACGAATGCAACAAGAGTCATTTGGTTACTCAATTGTTAGTGTTTCACGATATATCAATGAAATTAAAATCAATTTTTATAAGAAAAAATGTAGTGCGGCCATGGAAAATTAGACAAAGACGAAAATTATTTATTTATTTAACAGAAAGAAATTAAAATATTTGAACTTTAAATTCGCCATCATATCACTACTATCTTCTATGAATTTACCACAGAAAATAATACAACACTGTAATAAATAAATCTATATCTGTTTTCTGAAATGTCAAATATATTACATTTATGTTTAATTTTCTTATTACAATTTTTATAATAAATATTACATTTAATTTGATTGATATATCGAGAAATACTATTATTTGGGTAACCAAGTGGGTCTTATTGCGTGCATTTTTAAATTCTGAACAACTTTAATATTCAGACTTCCGCTGTAAAGTAAATAGGTAAAAATTTACAGCAATATCAAAAAAATAACATTGAAATCCCTATATTCCACATTTCAATTCTATGTACGTCTATATAACTTACTAGATACTAAAATATAATGTAACTTGGCACATTCCTGGAAAATATCTTAAAATCATTGTCAGGCGTGAAAAATTTAATTTATTTTACTAAACATTTCATTATTTTTACATGAAATATTATTAGATGTGTGCAATGCTATACACAAAAATAGAAAAAATAAGCAGTTTTACTGTGATATTTTTTATTTGGTACTATATAAAAAATTATAAGTTTCTATCATATTTTGAATAGAACAGAAAGAAAATTTTCTACGCCACTGGTTAGGTAAAAATATGTACTTCTACATATTTATTTCCTATTATTTTTGTAAAGACCGCGTCCAACCAGTGGCGGATTTCCTATTAGGCTAAATAGGCTGAAGCCTACGGCGGCAAATTTTTAACGGCGGCAAATTTTCGGATTTATAATTCTAATAAAGTTTAATCTTTTTAACATTTTATTTTCTGCGTTTTGTATAGAATTTTAGATTTATTTCAGATGCTTTACCTCAGTAAATATTCGAAGATAACAGGCAAATTACAAAGTACACGGCTTCTAGAGAGGCTTAAAATGTGGTAAAATCTTACCCTTCTGAAAATAATAGGCAGGGGCGAATTTTGACTCACACAGTAAAAAATTTATAGTCAAAATTGACAAAATTTTAACAAAATTTTTAGTCCCAGATGATCAACCGTTAATTTTTGTTAATTTAACAAGTTTCAAATTTGTTAGCAAATATTTTTGTGTATTTCGTAAATAAATATGTTTGTGAATATGATAATTATTAAAATTTATTTTTATGTGCTTTTGACTAAATATTTTAGTAATTATATTGAAGCAGAACAATAAAGCATAGTTATTATAACAAATTAAGTTGTTATAAAGGATAAAAACTTTTTCTACGACCACTTAGAAATCTGCTCATTGTATGTTTGTTGTTGATGGAGATATGAGGTACATTGCAAGCATCATGCGAAATGAATTTGTTTTTGAGTATTTCAATACAGGTGCCATTGTTAGTAAGAATTGAAAAATATTGAAATGATGAAAGCGGGACAAATTTATTATTAAAATTAAATGAATTAGGAAATAATATCGTTGTCGAAGAAAAGTATAGTGTACAACTAAGACGGAATATCCATTTCATAGTCGTATGATTTGCAGCATTTGCCTTCGGCTCACGCTACAAACTTTTATACTCGTAGGGTATGAATGCCATTCCATGCTCGTTGTACAATATACTATTCTTTAACACTTTCAAATTTCAAGTTAGCTAAATTTGCTTGTTATTAATGACGAGTCTATTTGTTATATTTTATAAATCCAGCAAATAAAAATAAATAACAATTTTTCTTGTTAAAAATTCAGAATTAACTAAATTTTAATTTAACAAATTGTCCTATTTGTTCATATTGTTAATTTAACACAATATATTTGTCAATATTTACTAAAAATACTTAACAACCGTAAATCAAATTTTTTGCTGTGTAGGTTAAAGAGGCAATTGATACGAACTATTTATATACATGTATTAAATATATTTTATGTTTTAACGTATGGGCTCGAAATAAAGATTTTACCTATGGCCCAAAAGAGTTTAAATGCGCCCCTGAGATTAGGCGGCAAAATATTTCAGCCTACCGGCGGCAAAATCATAAATCCGCCACTGCGTCCAACTAAACCGCTAAACTAGAGAAATCAATGACAGTGTTCACATATTTATTTCTAACAGATATAATTTAAGATTCCTTTGTAAACGGTTTTAGTATGATCTTTTGAGTTTTGATAAGATGGGTAGAGGTCTTTTACTGTGGACGTGAAGAAAAAGAAGTGCTTAATTTATTGCAATAATATTGTTGTGTGAATTGTAAAAATGTAATGAAGTACTAAGTATTATGCTTGCTTTGGCTCTATTTATAATAATGTGTTTTATTATAATTATACGTTTTAATAGGCTTAAAATTTCTTAATAATTTTTTTTGTGCAACCGGACGGGAAATAATCATTCCGCAGCCGCGATATAGACCGCGAAATTGAATTTCGCTACTGTTGTTAATGGTAATGGCCGCGAAATCCAAAGTGATTGTTTATTACCATATTTTAAAAAACAATCATTTTGACACTTGAGAATTGACATGATTTTTTCAAAACTAATTGTTTTGTTTATCAAATGTCAATCACATAGCCACTTTCTATATACAACAAAACTGTATAAAATTTTTAATTACATATTTTTTACAGTTGCTCAAAAAATACCTTGTCCGCGAAATCCTTTATCACCTTCGAGATTGTTCTGCCTCGGCCGCAAACGGTCTCTGCGACAATTTTTCTCTCGGGACGCTAAAGAGTAATTTCGCGGCCTTGGTATACAAATAACTGTTATCCTTATTAATTCCCCCCCCCCCCCCCCCTGAACATTTTCTAGATCTGCCCATGGCTAGAACAGGAATATTCGTAGAAAATTGAGAAAAGAACGGATTCGCAAAATAGTTTTTCCTATAAAACCTAAGCCTCTTGTGATATTATCCTCAGTAATTGATGTTGTTGTAAAACTTTGACACCTGAATATACAAGTGTTTCAATTGCATTTGATTTTATACATTTGTTTTGTTTTGAAATCTCATAGTATGAGTAGACTTGACATTTTGATATGATTCTTTTACTTTTTGTCTAAAAGTTTATGCTTCATAATCATTTATAGAGACGTAGGGTAATATTGTGCAAACGCCCAATACTTATTTCCCTTAAGTGCATTGCCCCAATTCAAACAACACTACAATAACATTATACAGAATGAACTGCTCCTGTCCTATTTCGCTCGCATTGAATAAACCACAGTTCACATAATTTCCTCGAACTACACTACACCGAGCATGCATCGTATGCACTCAGTGAAATGACTGATGAAACCTTAAACCCAACACGACACAAATATCTTCCATTTTAGGATAGGATTGTGTGTTGGTGTAGGCCGCGCTCGAATGTAGCACTCGTGTTTTCGTGGGGACACCAGCGCATTCTAGTAGCACTGTTGCGAGATAAGGTGACATCCAGGCCGAGTAAGAGCTTCCAGGTGAAATACTGCAAACGTGGACATATTTTTGTCTGTGTTGTGTGTGTTGTTATGAAATTGTTGGGGGATGTGGAAAGACAATGGAGATAAATTGGACGATTAAGTATGTAGGGCTCTTCTAGTTCTTTGAGAAAAATTAAAATAAACATAGAAGTGGTTGACGGTTAAACCATTTTGTTTTAAACACATGTTTACAAGGAATATGGTATTTTAAACACTTACCATTAAAAAGTTAAATAAACTTGAAAAATGTATGTATTATCTCAAGAATTGTACAACAAAGACAAATATCACGTCTTGCTGTCTCTCTCGGCTTCCTTTTTCAACGATGGTTGGCGTTCCAGTATTGTTATACTTCAGAATTACATATTAAATGTAATTTTTCAAAATATATTATTTCATATATAGGTAATTAAGTATTTCTATAAATTAAAATGAGAAAATTGTGAATAATACTTTTTAATTTTAATTCTATTAAATTCATTATTTGATACTATCTTCACTACTAATTTCACACTTGATATAAATCTAATTCCGATTTTACATTGGGGAATTCCAGTATAATTGAAATTATTCAATGTAAACACTTTTATGTATAGTTTATATATATTTAAATAAAAACCGAAATCAATAAAACGTTCAAATGAAAAAAAAATCCAAACTCACGAAATGGGGAATAACTAGAAAAGCATATAATGAAAGAAATGGATTGTCAGTCTTAGAAATAGAGAGAAAGAGACAAAATGAAGAAACTGTAATAGAAACATTGACAAACAGAGACAGAGACATACAAAAACAAGAACAGTTCAACAAAATTCAAGAAACGATACAAGAATTTACAGACATTACAGATTACAAGATATTTATTAAAAGTCATACATGTCACTACAATAGCTCGATTTAAATACGGCAATGAGGAAAGAAGTAACATGTACTGGTTGTCAGCAGAAGAAAAGAGATGTAGATTATGTGGCAGAGAAGAGGAATCTTTGGACTTTCTTGTAGAGAGACGGAAAGAGAAAGAAGAGATGAAATTTACTTATTAAATGACCAAGGAACAGGAAAAGACTGGATGGAAAAAATTTTAGAAAGAAGAAAACGTTTAATATAGTTTGTTATTTTTAGTTAACTTATATAATGTAATCACCATAGAAATAAGATGTAAAAAATTGTATAGATTCTAGGCCGAAAGGCATGAATAAATAAACTAACTAACTAACTAATAAAAACCGTTATAATCCCCCATTCTGTCCAAAATCTACTTCCTTTTGTCATTGTTATGATACTTATAATTATAAAGTTTGGTTGTTCTATCTTTTTTTTTTTTTTTTCATGAGTTATTTAATATACGGATACAAATCCATCAATCCACCCATAAAGACTTTATAAAGAAAAATATTTTAACGGATTCAGTGTATTTCAAAACTAATATTTCAGCGAATTCTTTCACATAGCAGAAGTATAAGAAAGTAAATATGATTGTAAATTGTACAAAAAAAAAACAACCTTTTTTTACCACCCCTGCCAAAATCCAATTAACAGGATATAGAATAACGGAACCAATCTCAGTAATTTATTCTTGACTGGAATACATTTATCACCATTTAGCGTAAAAGCACGTGGCGGCGCTACTGTCGTTTTAATAACATCCAACCTCAGCTCTGGCCACGGGCAGCTCGCCTAGTCGCCTCTCACCAAAGCACCAGGTCCACACAGCATCAGCTTATATAATATTCGAGGATGATCATGATGAATATTTGTTAATTATTCATAAAGACAAATGGAGTTGACGTGCTGCAAATGTATCATTTATGTCCAGCAAAGCCAACTAGGTCCACAGCATGTGAATATTTAAATCCAGAGGTGAATTAAATGAAAATGTAATGTGACCCGCTATACGACAAATTGCGCTACTGTTAATGTATTAATTTGGAATGACAGAATAATTAGGCCCATTAACTTGAGTGTTAATTAGCACTGGGTGAAAAATACATTCGCACAAGTGCTGGTCTAGTTTTACTGTAGTAATTATGAATAATTTATTGATTTTTAGTTCGGCATTCTCGGAATTTATTGGCGGCCCCCGGACGCAGTTTTGTGTTAATAGCTATGCCAGAAATGTGTGAAATTTTAATTAAACTGCTGAAAATAATTATAACGTATTTTCACGTCAATATTAAATGTGCCAATCAGTCCAAGTTTAAAACCAAACTGAGCTTAAAAATTTCATTTAATATAATTTTAAATTAGTTTATTAAATGGAAAATAAAATAACGATTTCATACAAAAAATCATGAGCGAGAGATAAACTTGGTTTCTATGATACCAAATTCATGAAACAGCCAATTTTATTTTAGCATTTTCTCAAAATATTTTTAATATATTTCCACGCTGCATTCTATTTTTTCTATTATTAACCTCCGACACAAAACAACATGTGCAACAATGTGTCTGTCTGTACCATATTAGCACCAAAATGAATGGACCGATTTAAATGCGGTTTTTTCTGTTTAAAAGCTGTTGTGATCGAGATGGATTCTAGCTATAATATATGAAGATCTGTTCAGGCGTTTGAAGATCATAAGTTCATTTCCTACTTGACAAAAGGTCTTCAAACTTTCACATAAAAATAAAACGTGAATGTGGAGATAGAGCGTTGTTCGTAGCGTGTCTACTAGTAATTTAAAAAGTTTGAATTAAAAATTAAATTAAAAATCTGATAATTCCCGTCACACACCTGCCATCTAACCTAACCTGCCATATAAGAGTGTGCCCAATTCAACGGCAGCCATGGCAATGAAAAATTTTTGAGGTTAGGTTGATTTATATAGTAGTATGTTAAATTCTAATTTTGTAGATATTATGAACAAAACTTTGTTGGGGTTGGTCTGCAGGAGAGCACTTGACTCCAATCACAATGAATAAGTTGCCTGCACCTAAGAATTTTAGTCTTGATGTTCTAAAAGTGCAAAAAAGCATCGCCGAAGAATAATTAAAATTTTTTGTTCATTTACAATGTTTGTACATTAGTCAAAGTAATAAAAAATAGTATTTTTAATTTTACCAATTCCTTATCCGTATAATTTTTTATCACAAATGCTAGGCTACACTGAATAACAATTTACTTTTTCTTCTTCGCCTTTTTTAGGCCAAACGGTTATTTTTTTCTAAAATATTCATAGTACATATTTTTTTCAAAACTTCACGCACTTTATTTTTGCTCTGATAATTTTTTTCGAAATTCCCTTTATTTTCAGAGAGACCTAAAAAACCCAAAAAAAAAATTTGTGTCAAATTTTCTCAGAATTTTTTTGCTTTCGAGAGGGACTCATTTTTAAACTGTTCTCCTACTAAAGTACTACCCCTATGCCAAATTTCATCCACTTCCAATTTTTTTTCCATTAACTCTGGGTCCTAGACTATTAACGAAAAATTGAAGTACCTGATATAGAGTTTGATAGATTTGATTTTCCGCTTTCTCCTTTGCCACCGATCAACTCGATTTTTTATTCTCGCCTTTAAGAGCTTACACTATTTTTATCATGTGTCTCTTTAAGGTCGCTCTTTAAAAGTCACGAGCGGCGAAAATTGTTAAAAAATCATAGAAATAGCAAACGTAGATGTAGGCCAAAATCGAAACTTCAAACTTAGACAGCTAACAATAAAGACCGATGAAAAATAAATCACGACATACCAACATATTATTGAAGTATAGCTTGTCAGAATCGGGTTGAATTTTTTTCAGGTTAGCTGTAATCATTTACAAGAGGGAGTGCCAATATTCTTATCAATGGGAAATAATACAATATTTAATTGACTTTTCACGTGAAAGTAATTTAAATGTTTTATGTATACAGTATATATTTATATGGGGTAAATAGTTCCATGATAACGCATCGGAATGTGGATCGTGAGATCCCCAGTTCTAATCCCACAGCCGACAGTTGCCAATTTAAATTTACCCCCCTGGATCGCCCTCCACTAACATCTATGATTTGACGGCTGGTAACCGCAGTTCATACGCAAAAATATATCACTTACCCAGATTTCCGTAAGCAGAGTGCCACATCCATAATGTATAAAAGGCGTGATGATATGTTTATTTATATATACAGTTTTTGTGTGTTAAAAAATGAGGTTTGACATTGTAATTATTGTATTTTTTGTACCATCAGCTCCTGATGATGACCCAGGTGGGGTTCGAAACTGATTAAGGTTAAGAAAGTAATTAATTTTTTTACTGAAATCCAATAGTTGTATTATTTCCCAGTCCCTTGCCAGTCAAGAAGTATTTTCATTACACCTATTAATTACTTACTTAATCCAGTGCCTTTATACATTTCTGTGTCAGGTATGTTGATCTTCTGGTGTACTTCTCCAGAATTCCCTCCAATTTTTCCTGTCGCTCGTAAGGTTCCTGATGTCACTCAAACTTCCTCCTCTATCTTCGACTGCTTGTTTGACTTCCTGGTTTCAAGTTTTGATGGGTCTATCTCTTAACCTTTTGCCTGTTGGTCTAGCTTCATATATTTGTTTCGTTATTATGTTTTCCTCCATTCTTTTAACGTGACCTAACCATCTTAGTTGTCCCTCTTGTATTGTGCGTGAAATGGGCTTTGTGCTGAGCTGTTCTCTGATTTCGGTGTTTCTAATTTTATCAAGTCTTATTTTTCCTGCTATTTTCCTGAGAAATAGCATTTCTGCACTATGTACGTGATTTCTGTGTTTTTCTGTTGTTGCCCAGGATTTGCTGCACTATGTGAGTATCGGTGTTCTCTTTTTTGCTGAGAATTTTATTTCTCACTACATTGAATAGTCTAGTTGTCGTACTGATTCTTTGTCTTATCTCTTCTTCCTGGCTTGCTTTATCGTTTTTCATTACTCCTAGATATTTAAATGAATTTACTTTTTGCAGTCTTTTCTCTTGTATTAGTACATTTGTTTCTTTTTCTTCATTACTTATGTTCATGATTTTCGTCTTTTCTATGTTTATCTTCATGTTTCTTTTTGTTAATTCCTTGTGTAGTAAATTTCAATTTTCTTCATTTTTCTGTGATCTATTACGTATTTTTTAAATTCCTTCCTACAACTTTTAATGGCGTCGTCTAAAATTTTGGAGAACAGTATTGGGCTGAGCGCGCAACCTTGTCTGAGTCCTTTTTTTGATTTAAAAACTTTGGATTTTTTATTTCGTACTCTTACGTAGTTTTGACTACCTTCATACAGGATTTTTATTTGGCTTATTGTTATTTCGTCTGCACCTCTTTCCCTTAAGATAGACCACAAATTTTCTCGTTTCACTGTGTCAAATGCCTTTTCCATATCCACAAAGCAGGTATATATGTAGTTCTTTTTTGTTAATTTGGCTTTTTTGCATTTTTGACGCAGAAAGAATAAAGGTCTTGTACTCCTCTTGCTGGTCTAAAGACCTTTGGGTATCTTCTAGGCTATTTTCAATTATTGGTCTCATTCTTTTTTTCATTATTTTTGTGTACATTTTCCAAACTTCGCTGAGCAGAGTGATTCCTTTGTAATTTTTGCAGTCTTTAGCGTCTCCTTTCTTGTATATGTTAAACCTATTATTATTCAATTATTATTTTTCTTTAAACTAAGTTAGAATAATAATATCGTTTCAAAACTAAGTAGCTATTAATTATTACAACGAAGGTGACAAATTGCCGAAGTACACTGTTTAACTAGTTATAGCAGGGTGTAAACTCTACAAGAATTTTATGAGCAATTTGTATTCATGATAGAACAACATTTGCCATTGGAATGCCGATTGAATCTGGGCACCTGGTTCAACTCAACTATTTATAGATCAACATCTGCTGCCAATATTAATCTACTAATTAAGCTGTTTCAGTATAAGACATATACATGTAATGAACTATTTCGTACTCTCAGAGTAATTCTTTATAAGCTTACGTCATCTCTATCTATCCATCCATCCATCCATTCAAACGAATGTCATTTAGAACATGGATTCTGTGGACCTAAAAACCTGTATCTCGCCATTTCACTAAGTGATTTATTATCGAGTGTGAAGATGCTAATAAAAGAAGAACCACAGGAGTAAATTAGTGACAGTTATGTCAGCTGTAGGAATCGCAGTGAGGTTCTCAAGTTTCCCAGCTCGATGCTTTACTCTGGAGCTATTTACTTATCAATTAGCAAATGATTTGTATAGACTTCAGACGGATTTGTCACACAAATGTAGTAATTAATTAGTAGTCTTTCACATCCCTTGTATCTCCTCAACAAACAAGTTATCTTTCGTGAAGTGAAGCCAGCCTGACTCTATAACCTTAAATCGCGCGTAACACGAACAAAACGCAACACAAACGGCAGCGCCAGCGACGGTAAACACCATTACAGCTACAATGATATTCACTGGCATTTACTTTGGACCCGCGGCAAAATTACTCCGCTAACGATCCGAGCCGAGTCGAGCCTATCTCATCCCCCTGTCCTGTGCTATCTCTCTGCTGTGCGTCGTCTTGTCATTCTGAATGCCGTTAATAATTGAAAACCGGCGAACAGATGAACACGAATGGCGCTGCGATCGCGCGATCGGTTGCCACGTGTAACAAGGCTCACTTGAATTATCAAAATCATGATTATTAATCCGCAGGCCGCACACGAAGATGGGAGGAAGGAAGATACTAAGAGGACGGAATACACCAGAGCCGAGGGAGCTGGATGCTTCAGACACTATGAACTTATGATTTCGTGAATTTCATTGTTCTTGGAGAGGTGAACAAATTTTCTTTGGGCAGTTTTACCTTCTCCCATATGGTAGTGAGCTTTCAATGGATGGAGCGTTTTAGGGTTTCTTAAATATGATTTTAATATTTTCGCGATGATATCTTGTGTCTATGGATCTCTGCAGTTTCGCTTTCTCAGAACTGCGGTACTGAATAACTTTATATTTTTATATTCAAATGAATGGAATCTGTGGAGCTCTATATTATTATTGCTGTACTTCCTTGTATGTTGAAGTGCTTAATGTATGTAGGTTACAATAATACTGGACGTCAAGAAAATAATATATTATCATCCGAGTGAATAATGACCATAATCCCGAATATTATACTATACTTTTTCTACTCCTGTAAATTCGGAAATCACTTTTGAAAATGATCGTAATTTGTTGAAACGCACGTTAAAAAACGTCAACATAAAAAAATGAGAGAAAAATGAGATCTGTCAGACGTCCGTTGTTTGGTGAGTCACATCACGGCATTAAAATAACCGTGAATTATGGATCTCTGGCTCTGTGATTGGCCGAGAAGAGTGGATTAAGGGTACTACAATTCATAGAAAAAATTTAAATAATGGGAATATATTTATACAGTAGTAAAAAAAATTCATTATTTTTTAAAAATGTTATTACATACCGTTGTTTTAATGTAACTCAATATAGGCAAAAGTAGAAATAAATATTTTTTTCCCGGTAATTAAAACAAACCAATAGCTGATTAATAGAGCAATTGTTAGCGCGCTTGTTTTTTATTTATTGTTTTAATTGTTCCATGGCATCATTGATATTTGTAAAAATGTTAAATTTTATTTCTTCGATTTCTCCTCTTCCGGATAATGAAAATTTATGAACAATGGTATCAATAGATGTAAAATTTTATTCTATAGATAAAATCTAAATAAACTTTTGCTCCAAAATAATTAGGGGAGCAAATAATTGCACACTAAGACTTTACCATTGAAATCCCTATGTAGTATTTAAAATATTTATGATGTACCTACTACTATAATATTTACGGACTGATTTTTATGGATTCGGGAATGATCATGCAAACCATCTCCTGTCAAAGTCTACTCAACTTGCTAAGACGAAACGAACCGTAACTAAAATTAACAATTCCAACAATTATTAATACAATCCAAAGTTTTCAAATATGATTCTCATTGCCTCTACACATCTACTATAGAGGCGATTCGTTCTCTTCCTGTTAATAATGCACGATTTGCAGACCGAAGACCTCGACGTGAGATCTTCGCAGTCTCAGATTCTGAAATACTAATTATCCGTCGGAATGACGCAGCGATGGGGTGGCGGAGGTGGTGCAAGGGCGGGGTGTCTCGTTGTCTCTGTCATGGTACCGAACGCTTCTTGTTAATTATTTACGTAACGTCGGCGCGCATTACCGAAACTTTACTTCGGCAGGACACCCTTCTATTATTCACAAGTACCGCAATGCTGGACGAAAGATGAAGGCTAAGAATGGAAACGGTATGATTGGTGGATGCCGCAGGAATATGCAATTTATGTGTATAATTTATACCGGGTGTAGAATTGATTGATATCGTGACATACTAACATTTAGGTAACTAATTTGCATGCATTTTTAAATTCGGAACAGCTTTTGTATCTACATTTTTGCTGTAAAGTGAATAGGTAAAAAATTACGGCAATATTAAAAATAGCATTGAAATCCCTATATTTCACATTTTAATTGTTCACTCGGGATATTTATTTGTACTTTCCAAATAAGAGAGGTATTGTGACGGTTCAAAATTTTCGATACTGAGTTTTCAACAGGTTTTATGTCTCTTGAATACGATTTCATTATTTTCACGATAATTTCTGCCTGTCTGATGATTTTTTCGGCCACAATAACTCAAAATTTAATGAAGCTATCAGTATGAAATTTTAAATTTAGATTTTATAATGTTCAATTTACGAGATGATATTTTGAGAGCAATCCATCAACCGAAACTGGTAGTTTACATAAAGGCTTATAAGATTTTTTTAGAATATCTCAAAAAGTAAATGAAATAGAGCAAATTCGATTATTTTTAAAAAAAGGGCATTGTTTAATTTAATTGAGAGTATAGAAAACAAAAATCTCTAATGATGTCATACTCAGTTTGGGTTATATGTTTGCTAACAACGAAAAATATAGACAAATCACCACTATATTGCTAGTGAAATCAGTTTATTTCGGTATTAGCATTAATACAGCTGTTTGCAGTTTTGCTTTAATCATATTTGTTGTTTTTATAAACTGTCTTAAAAATGATATAAGAAAGTACAGGAATCATGAAAAAACTGTTTTCAATTAACGTAAATTCGAATAGACCATTTTAAAAATAACGTCTGTATGAATTTGAATGGATAGCTTTGTGCATATGTACTATAACTTAAAACAAATTATAACAAATTTGATCATAATTACAAAACCAAAAGTGAAATTAACTGAACACAAAAAAAAAAACATTTATTTCAAACATAGATTCAACTGCAAAAAATGTTTCAATTAGAATATATTAGCATTGAATTAGGAATGTATCTGTTAAGCAGTAGTATTAGTAATAATAAATAAGAAAATTAAAGTAAATATATCATCACGGTTTTTACTCATTTTCAGTGTGCCATTCTTCTTTCGCAGATCTCGGTATATTATGTATAAGTAAAGTTCGGCCCTTAAAAATGGTCTTTTTATTTACTTTGTTAATATAAAATGTATACTGTCGGTTTATTGAATTATTTAAGCTCGCTGTGTAGCAGTTGTGACGTAGGATAATCACAAAATTGAAAAATGTACAACTCGCTTTACTACAGTGAATATCTACACCATGTACTACTTTCAATTGTCAAGGAGAAATGAATTATTTTATTGTTAAAATTCATAAAATAAGTTTGTTATTTATATAAGGGCCGGTATTTCCAAACTTAGTTACCTAGAGAATAATTTTATCAATAGAATAAACAAAAAATATCGCATCAAAATCATAGCTTAAATGATGATTGTTATTCCAGCTGTCATCTTTTGATGCGATATTTTTTGTTTATTCTATTGATAATTTATACTATAGTTTATCTGAGGTTGGAAATACCGGCCCTAAGTGAGATACGATTTTCATGAGAAAACAAACATTATTAAATTGGCCTACTATTGTGGCATCTTTTGTCTAATTTAACTGAAATTATTGCTCTTATAGTTCTCAAGATCCTAATGGTAAGCTTCTAAATTGAAACATAATGATCGCTAGTAAGAACGCTGATTAAGGGCGACTAACTAGCAGTTGACTATCTGTGTTTTTCAGCTGTCAAACCTTCTTACATGATTATTGAGAAAAATATTTGAAATAGAAGTGGTAGAATATTTAATTCTGTATGTCTTTTATTTGAAGCTTATATCTCTAAAATAATTTAGGAACACTAGACAGCGTAAAATAAAGTTAGTCAACTGCTTGTTAATCACTCTTAATCGGTGGTTCTTACTAGCAGTCATTGTGTATTTCGGTAATTGCGATTGGCATGAAAACATAAAAATAAATCAAACATCATTTCTAAAAAATAAATGAATATGTTAACGCGAATTCTAGTTTTAACCAATTTGGATGTGGCATTTTGTATTCACAGATCTTGGTAAGTAAATTGCATGATGTGGGGCTACCAGCCGTTGGCTCACGCCCCATGAAGATGTTAGTAAAGGGGAAACCACAGAGATAAATGTATGAAATGAGTGAAAGTTTAAACAAAATATTTATCACTGTACCAATTACTAGGTAGATCATAAATAAGATTCCCCCTTCTTGGAAACAGGGTTCTTGCTACCCTACTATGTAGAAAATAGGCTGCTGTTATGTTTGTATGTATATTGTATATGTGCATTTATTTACATTTACGAGTAGGTTTATGTATTACATGTAATTGAACTGTTACCTCTTGACGTAATAACAAACTTTTAGCATAGAAATCCATTCCACGCTAGTAATACAATACCTAGTAATTTTTCTAACTTTCCCGCCTCTTCAAAACTCTACTTTATCCAGAGATTAAGATCTAAAACAGATTTGTGTGCAGTACTTAATCCAGGTGCGCGGGGTTGAGGACCTCTGGTTGCTCAACTTGAAGCGATAAGACACAGTAAACGTTGTAGGCTGGCCCGGCGTCCCAGGTCCCAATCCCAGCCCGGGATCATTCCGAAACTCTTGGAACTAATTAAACAATCCTCTTCGCTCGCCTTAAATAAATAAGAGTCTTGTTTAGTTCCGGACAGAGCAGGGCAAGAGGAGCTTGGAGGAGAGAGGAAGTTGATGTCTCTGTGCGGGGACACGTGATCCCAGATTGCTGTGGTCAATGAAAATTTAATCCTTTAATTTTTTATCGGAGAAATTTCAAGGAGGGAATTGAAAGTGGTTTTCAATGGGTTCAATTAAAGACTTTGAACTTTGGAATTACTGGAAAATAAACCTTACAAGCAGGGCTAATCCAATAGGGTAGCAAGCCAAACGACTGTGCAAAGTTTTAGTGGAACTAATTTTTCGTCAAATAATATTTAACAATTGTATTTTTAAAATTAAATTTTAATATTATTAATCGTATTTCAGTTTTAAGCTTGAATTATATTATACTATATTCCTTTAGATTTATACTAGATTGTTTTAAAACCATTCGTCCGAAATCAAGTAATTTAGACGTTTTCCGAAGAGGGCCTAGTTGACAAACTTTACAACTGAAACTGAATTAATGCATTTTGGCACATTGTTGTTAAAAAAAAAACATTTAAAAAAAGGACAACTATAAACCCCAAATTATAAACTAACGACTTTATGACAAAAGCGTTACTAGTTTATGTTCTTCAAAATACACAGGTTGGTGTACCTAATTTCTGACAGTAGTGCGCAAGCGTAGCCGAATCTAGTATGAAACTCGAATAGAGAAATACAGCAGTGCGTATATTTCTATACTAGAATCTAGCATGAAAATGAAACGGAAATTTCTGATTTACATTATACTAGAAATGGCTAGGAATTTCTCGAATGAAACTCGAACGGAAATCTAGACGAAAAAAAGTATGATGTAATACAAGCTTTAGAGTCTGCTTTACTGTTCCTTATTGAGAACACGTATTTACTGATCTCAAAATATTTTAAGTTATATTGGACAACATTTATTCTTTGTAAGGCAAAAATTCGAACATCAAAACATCTTATTAAAATTATATTAAAAAAAAAACATTAATTTTTATTTGTCAGTACATACAGTGTTCAATTTAAACGTGCCACCATTGCTATTTCTAGATCTGTAAGAGTTACGAGGTAGGTTAATTAACATATAATTTCTATTTCACATTTCTATATCAGTGGTTCTGAAAATACGAAATTCAAATTTCTTATTTCAAATTGTAACTTTTTTATTCACATATTCGATTCAAATTTTTTGAAAGATTTCGGTTTAAAAAATCTAAATTGAATTTGTTTTTATCTATTTCAATAATCAAAGTAACTATGAGAACAAACAAATAACTAAAATATCGATCTATATCGCACTACAAGATTTCATACAGTAACGACACTCGATGTCGGTACTTTTGATCTTTATGTCGCATCCACCGATGACCTTATTAACTATATTGGCTGTAGCTGTATACGACGCTTTTGAATAGGTTGTAAGTGAGAAAAAATGTAAAAAAAACTTATTCCACCTGCACTATAAAAGTTTATACAATTTTTCATGGTGCAAATAGGTTTTCTTCTCTGTTTTGCATTCATTTTATGAACTTAACATGAAAGAAATACTGTGGCTTTATATTTGACAGATACACATGACACTGACACAGATATACTATATTCTCTTTTGCATGGTTATTAAGATATTAGCCTATCAGGGGACACTGGGCGGCCATCTTCTCGGTAACACACCACTGAAATATTGGAATCATAAAGTATTTGAAGTGTCGATACTGTATTTCTTATGCTGTGTCTATATGTCAAACAATCCGAACCACACGAATGCATAGTTAGTTTTAAAAAGAAAATTTAAAATAATTATGATGTACTACTATAATATTTACGGACTGATTTTTATGGATTCGGGAATGATCATGCAAACCATCTCCTGTCAAAGTCTACTCAACTTGCTATCTTAAGACGAAACGAACCGTAACTAAAATTAACAATTCCAACAATTATTAATACAATCCAAAGTTGTCAAATATGATTCTCATTGCCTCTACACGTCTGCTATAGAGGCGATTCGTTCTCTTCCTGTTAATAATGCACGATTTGCAGACCGAAGACCTCGACGTGAGATCCTCTTTTAAAAAGAAAATTACTTTCTATACTTTTCTACATACCAGCAAATCGAATTATTATTGTTGGACACACAATATAGTACAAATTTGCTAAACAAACTCTTATCTGTGTTTATGTGATATCAAACAGGCCGAGCAAATTTAAACCCGTAAATAATTGTGGCGTATAATTTGCTGCTCAAGGTCTACAAATATCAAGGGTAAAGTTTGGAGATACAAGAGAATAATTTCGAATTATAATGTAACAATATTAGCCAAAGGTACAGCTACAACTCTATTTTATTTCTGAAATAGCGTTCTACATAAAATAATATTTACTACCACTTAATTAATGTACGTAGTACAAGAGAAAATAATGAAAATATTCATTACAGAAAGTGAAGTTTCATATTATACAAGAATTTACATATCTGAGAAAAAAAATATTGTTTTAGCTTACAAAACATAATTAAACCATGTCAGTGATATTAAATATACGTATTTAAATTTGTTTCTGTTGAGTCGTAAAAGAAAATCTACAAGAAAATAGAATTTTATTCACAAAATAATGACGTCTTTTTAATTAAAAAAAAAAGAAGCTTAAAAATTATTAGTGCCATTCGCCACTTCCTACCTATGTAATCTACCGTTCTCTTCAATAGTGAACATAAGAATTAAAAAGAGAAATAGGATAGGCTCCAATTAAATAATGATTTGATTATTTACGTCCCAAAAATAGAACCACATTTCGACAGCCTTCTTACTGAAATTGCAGTTTTTTCATTCCAGTGTAGAACCAACAAACTCTTACTCCCTCCCACCGAGTAAGACATTTTGCCCCCGTAGGAGTCACGACCCACAGGTTGAAAAATTCTGTTTCAGAAAAAATATATCAATTTATTGATATATGATGTAGTAATGTATTACATTAAATACTTTATATAAAAAACAGTAGAGTACTATTAAATATTTTTTGTTTTTGGATAGATTGTATCTTTGAAAAAGTTACATACCGTGTGTCTGTCTTAAAGGTGTACATAGGAGATTAACATGGGAAATCAGTTTTTTGCGTGCTGTTTCTCGGTGTTCTATCGGACAACGATGATTGTAGTACCAATTGAAAGATATCATTTTTCTGAATCAAACGATGTAAAATACACTATTATTTAGTAGTAATTTAGTTCCGTAAATTAATTTTTAAATTTTGAGAATTCTCCGGTTTATTCAATTTTTATCGTAAATAAATATAGTCACCTATGACTGTTTTGTTTTGATTTCTGTCAAACTATTTATTTGACGTTTCTGACTTTTGGACTTGTTTAAGACAATTTGTAAAAATATGGCTAGTTATACTACTGAAGAGCGTATTTTTATAGTAAAACTATTTTTTGGAGGAAATAGTTAGTTCAAAGTGCGAGATCTATTTTCTATTAAGTTTATGAATCGACCGAATCCAAGTGTAACCACAAATGCCAGTATCCATGAAAAATACACTTGAGCTTAGTAATTGCAATTTAGAAAAAGCAGAAGAACGTGCTTTATTGGAAGAAAGGGTTTTAGGAATGATAAATGTAGATCCTTCGTATAGCACTAGATTTTTTGGAAATGAATTAGGTGTACATCGTTCAAATTTTGAAAAAAAGTTATTATTCCTACAAAATGCACTGCAATCAAGAACTTTTTCCATTTAACGAAGAAAGTGGAAGAGTATTTTATGAAGATATACCAAACAGAGCTAATATAAATGAAATTCTTTGTCATCGATTTAAAAAACTTAACTCTTAATAAATTAATATTATTGAAAGAAAACTGGTTTTTAGACTTTTATTTATCTTTACGCAAAAATTATAATAATACGCTTGTCATTACTGTAAATAACCATATTTTATACATTGACAGAAACGTCAAATAAATCACTTAAAAGAAATCAAAACAAAACAGTCATAGGTAACTACATTTATTTTCGATAAAAACTGAATAAATTGGAGGATTTTCAAAATTTAAAAATTAATTTACGGAACTAAATTACTACTAAATTGTAATGTATTTTACATCATTAGATTCAGAAAAATGATATCTTTCGATTGGTACTACAATCTTTGTTGTCCGGTTGAACACCGAGCAACAGCACGCAAAAAACTGATTTCCCATGTTAATCTCCTATGTACACCTTTAAGACAGACACACGGTATATATGAACATATTTAATTTTTGTCCACCTAAATCATTTCGGTTATTTGGTGATTCAGACAATTAGAGTTTTACTGTACAAAAAATATATGTATGTAATTTTTTCTGTCATTTTAAACATTTACATATAAAATTTGAAAGAACCTCGCAATATAACTGGCACTGGTCAAAGCTGCCCTTGAAGGTGCTGCCACGAATGGTATTTGAAACAACTAACATTGATGTACGCCGCAAAACAATATTTATATTATTGTATTAGTAACAAAATGATTAACTTCTACATTTGTTATGTAGTAGCAAAATATGAATATTAATACGCTTGAAGAAAAAATCTTTATTTGGAGCGAATTTTTCAAACCAACCTCATTATGCAATTTTATATGTTCAGCACGATATTGGAATGTAACAAAATCACAATTGCCTGCAGTGCTTTTGTTTCCACTTCAATGCGCAATAAAAATGAAAATAAATGAAAACAAACTAATGCAGACAGTGTTTATGTAAATAAATTATTTCTGCACACAAGAAAAAATTTGAAAAGAAATAATTTGTAAAATCATTAAAAAGAAAGGCATTTTCCACGATTTAATAAATTTCCATCTTGTTTTGCATTGCTCTGATTGTATTTTTTTGTTGCCAACAAAAACGTTATTTAGTTTTTCTTTGGTCAAAGACTTGTTTATTTTGAAAGCCAGGTGTTTCATTTTCCTTGCAAAATGAGGGATGAATTTTAATATGAGGAATTCTTTTATTAAGAGGAAAATTCAACAAACGCAGGGCTGCAAGAATGTAGAGAAGAAGGAAAGATGAAACGTTCGAGCGAAATGTTCGTAATTCTGTTTCGAGTTCCATGAAAAGATTAAAGAAATCTGTCTTTTCGCGATGTATCACCGTGTCAGTTATTAAGATGCTGACTTCAGCGCGGTTGTGCCAGAATCTGCTCTGCTCCAGAGATGCACGCTGGGAATATGTCAGTGCTTCTCAACACTTTAAACATTTGACCGATTTAACCGATTGAAATAAAGCATAGAAATCGATTGAAACATTTTCCTTACAAACATATTTAGAGTATTTCTTAATAACATCTGTATGAATGGATGGATGAATGTTAGTCCGTATGTTCGATATTTTCCCGAATAAAGAAAACGAGTAATGAAACATCAAATTTATGGGTTTCATGAAAAGGCGAAGAATTTAGTAAATTTTGGTTATAATTGCAAAACCGAAAGTGGAAATTTACTAAACAAAAAAAAATTTAATAAAGACTTTTGAATACAGTTCTGTAGAATATTTATAAATAGAACGTTTTGAATTACTAAACCTAAATAACTATGCATTTTTTTCAAATTTTAATATATTTCAAATATAGAATCAGTTGAGAAAACAAAGTTTCAAATAAATGATGTTAAAAATAATATTTGGAAAAATATTAGTTATTCGTAAACCAAGGCCGCGAAATCAGGCTTTAGCATATCGAGAGAATGCGGCCTCGGGAAGTCAGTTAAGAAAATTTAAATTGTAGTTGTCACTTTTCACAAATTTTTGAGCAACTAGTTATTTTTGACATTTCACTCTGATATTTTAAATATAAATTACTTTACTTGTAGTCTATTTAGATAATTAGGTAATTTATTTGTGTTTAGAATAAATGTTTACTATTTTGTAATTTTTTTAAATACTGATTTTTTTTCATATTTTTTCAAATTCAAAATAAATATGACAGATAGCTTTGTTCGTCAACCTCGATTCTTTTACGGATTTTAGGCGGTAAAATTCAAATGAATTAATTTCTTATCTAACACAATAAGTTGAAAATTATTTTTCACTTCATATATGGTTTCTTTTCCTTCTTAAAAACTGCAACAGAAGTCTCTGCTCAACAACCTCAATGCTTCTAATTATTTTAGGCGTTAAAATTTAAATAAGTTAATTACTTATCTAATATATAAAGATCGTTTTATATATTTATATTAAATTTCAGAATTATTTTTTAAAACCAAATTCGTAGAATTGTCAAAAAGTTATTTTGCACAATCATCAATTGTTTTTTATTTCTAATCGTGCCGTGTTTGGTACAAAATTAAAAGTTTCACGGAAGAGATATAAAATCAAGTGCCAAATTTTTTTTTTACGATCGTCATTTGTTTTTTATTTGTTATTCAAATTGTACCGTGTTTAGTATTGGATTAAAGATCTCAATCCCCAAGTGTCAAAAATTTATTTTGGGAGATCGTTAATTGTTTTTTAAAGATGTTATTTAAATCCTACCGTATTTGGTGTCAAATTAAAGGTCTTGCGGAGGAGATTTGAATTCGTGTGTCAAAAAGTTGTTTAGCGCGGTTGTCAATTGTTTTTTGATAAATGTAATTTAAATCCTACCGTGTTTGGTATTGAATTAAAGGTCTCACTCATGAGATTTAAACTCAAGTGTCAAAATGTTATTTTGAAAGATCGTCAATTGTTTTTTATAAACGTTATTTGAATCCTACAGTGTCTGGTATTAAATTAAAGGGCTCACTTATAAGATTTAAACTCAAATGTCAAGAAGTTATTTAGGACGATCGTTAATTGTTTTTTGTTATTTAAATCCTAACGTCTTTGGTAAAAAATTAAATTTCTCACAGAAGAAATTTAAACTCAAGTGTTACAAAGAAGTAACATGGAAGCGAAGAACGAAGTGACGAGCTTGCTTCGCCGATATACTGACATGGAAGCGAGGAACGTAGTGACGAGCTTGCTTCGCCAATTGTTTGGTATTAAATGGAAGTTGTTTAAGCCTGCTCAATTTATTTTTCTACATTTTCAGTTGTATTACTTTTTATTGTCGCGGAGCCTAGGGGTCAGACCTGCTAAGCAGGTCGGACCGCTAGTCTTTACTAAAAACTACAAAAAGAAACATATGCTTGTTATGACAAAACAACTAAATTGCACAAAAAATAAACAAACTATCAAAAGGATCATTTTCTGCATCACTATATACAATCAACATTTGCAACTCGTAGTCTGTGAGGTTTTTTCTACATTTAATTTGGAGTTTAAAAGGTTTTATATTCGGAGGACCTGAATCACTATCTATTTTTAAGTCTCATCTAACTAACCTCAAAAATGAAGAAAACTGATTTATATGTGATCATAAAATATTGTTGTAACATAAATACGGAGATTGTTAAATAAGATATTAATTTAATATCTTTGATTGAAGAACATTACATATAAATCGAAGTTAGTTTTTGTGAAATACATACCTATGTTAAAAAATTGAAACCTAACTCTGATTGTCAGATTTTTAAATTTAATAAATTCAACATAAACTCGGAAAGTAAACGTAAAATCTAAATAAGTGAATTAAATCTTAACCCAGCCATAATAACATAGTTTGTAAAATAACATTTTGGTAACGGCAATGACAGGGAGTGTTTATGCCGATTCTCTAGATAACACAAGTTAAGCAACTCTGCTCGCAGTCCGTAGTTGGTGTCCGGGTGACCCGTACTGCGTGCTGAAAACGAGGAACCGAGGCGTCATATAAACTCAGAAATTGAGACCGCTTTACTAAATAAAAAATAATTTAATAAATAAAAGGCCTCCTGAAGGAAATTGGACCTCAAAAGTATAAAATAATTTCTATAACCATAAATTAATTATTATAATAGTTATTTTAATCCTACCGAGTATCGTATCAAATAAAAGTATCAGGAAAGAGAGTTAAGTAAAATATCTAAATTATTTTTAATCGTTTGTCAATTGTCAATAGCTCTTTGAATCCCGTTTAGTTTTATAGATCTCACTAAGTAGAAGTGCACTCTAATGTCAAAGTTTATTTTTGAGCGATCGTCAATTGCTTTCATAATAATTATTAAAATACTTTCGAGTTTGGCATTAAATTGTAACCCTGATAAACAGAATTTAAATAAGGCAGATTAATAAAAATTGTATAAATTTGTAAAGAAACTATTATGTACTTACCAAGGATAGGTAACGAGTGATTCATAGAAGATATGCTCCGAAAGAGAAAGATTAACAACCGTATACAGAAAGTGCTAAAGAAAGGGATAGCTGTTGATGTTATCGCCTAGGAATACTTATTATTAGCGTTAAACAGGGTATTGAATATCATGTCTAAATAAAACTAACAAATACAAATACGCAACTGTTTAAAGTTGCCAATGTACGTCTGAATGTTATCTGCGTACTAATTAAAATCACTTGGTATTTTCACCGCCGGTTGAGAACCACAGGTGTATCACACTCAGATGTATGATATTTCCACCTCCAGCTCTTCCGTGTATTACATTTACTATTTAGTTGTTTTATTTTTACTTCTCTCTTTTATTGTACAATGCATTACATTCCTTACTTTGTAAAGGTGTTCTTGTAAATTTAATATATTTTGCATGCACAAGTTTCTTTAATTAAAAATATCTTATTTTAGCTCTGTAAATATTATTATAAAATAGTTAATAGTGCGTTATAAAAATATGTCATGCTGTACAATGAGTTAACGTTTAAATAATACTTTTGTAAGTGATAAATTGTATATTATTTAATTAGCTTTTAAACAATGTCTATCGTTCAGGACAATTAAAAACACAGTTTTAAAATATTCAATGTTTCAAGTTTGAATTTGGGTAAAAATTTCGATAAATCAACATTTCAAAAATTACTGTGGCCACTTCATAATTCACTACACATTCTGTCAAAATATATATTGTAACAATTAATTTATATTCAAGTTATTACTTATATGAAAATATGTATACGAAAAAAGCAAGGCAATGTATTCGTTTTAATTGAACATATTTTTAATTTGTAAAAAACTGAAAACAGCTTCATAGTTATACGTATATGTTGTGCGATAAAATAGTTTCCTTGTTAATTTGCTACTTTGGCATAGTAAAAGAAATATCCCCTAGAACATTTATTCTCGTAGTATTACTATCTTCAAAGTATAGAACCAATGATTTCGGTTACATGAAAACATTGGTACGCAATTGAAGAATCATTACGGTATATCCGTATATCCATGCATGTATCATGTACAATTTATCAAATAATTTAATTTGGATTTATTTGTAGAAGAAAGTTGTGGATTTGAGAAATTTTTTAATGCTTTATGAGAGTTACAGAGAAAAGAAAGACATTCTTGCGTTGACCACTCGAATGAACACCACAAATGTTGATGGGGTCCTTCACAATTTAAAAAAAAATATAAATCTTTATCTAAACTGAAGACTACTGCAGTTTAAAAAAAGTCTTATTTGTTATTTATTAAGACGCAATGATTTTCTAAAAATGTTTTCACGTATATGTTTTCATGTGTTGTGGGTCACAAACAGTAGGGATTGTAATTAATTGTAGTCACATAAATGTTCTATTTTATTGTTTAGAAAATTATGTCAATGCAATTAAAAGAACTTTTCGCAGAATTCAACAATTTCATTGTGTCGACCATCTACGTGGCTTCATTATCATGCAAATTCTCAAACAAGTGTGATTAGTATTATCTATTTGGTTACGAATTCAAAAAAGCAAAAATCTTCAAATAATGTGCCTACCATTTGACCCTTAGATAATCTTATAGCTTAATAATAAGAGCAGTACAAAGAATTTACAATAGAATAGATGTGTGAGTGATGATCTTAAACAGAGGAACATAATATTTTGACGTCATAATTGTTATCTATAAAAAACAAATATTTTAATAATTAATAATATTCCTTAAGCTTCTATTATTTATATACGATGTTTTTTTATGTTGACTGATTTCTGAAATGCCATCTTGTGACACTGTATGACCCCAACTCTTTAATTTAGAAGTTTTCAGTAAACTCATGGTCATTATCGGTATCGACCTTCATTTTACATTTTATTTAGTTGTTGGATATTAGGCAGTTAGGATATAACAATTTTTAGTACACCTTTAAAGTTTGCATAGTTCAACAACAAAAAATTCATTTAGATCTAAAAGCTAAGAGCTTCTTCACGCAAAATTATTAAAAAATGTTAGAGCGTAACATGAACTACTTACAAAAATATATATAAAAAAAGCAGCGTCAACAATCCAAGATATCCTCATGAAATACAATAGCAGCTATCAAATTTCCATAACCCGCTAACAATCAAATCAGAAACAATCCTCCGCAGTCCTCACGCACTAACAAAGAGATATCGGCGTCGTGACGCGTATAGAATTTCTTTCTCCAAGGGCGGTCGGCAACGCTGGGCGTCGCGATAAATAACCGAAAGAATCGATGACTCGCGACAGCGTCAGCGGCGCTCTCAATAGAAAGAAACCTCACGTCAAATATCGTTAACAAGCCTGACTGGAAATATCACACGCCGCAGAACTGATGCTGATGGAGACGAGAAATGAACACGGATGGTCCAGTGGGCCAGAAGAAAGGAGAGGACAATGATGAGATGTCATGTGTCAAGGAATGTAGAGTATGGCGATGTAGAGAGGGCTCTGGAAGCGTCAAGATGATGAGTGTCCTTTTTAATGTAATGATAAAATTGTTTTGCTCGTACAACAGCAAACTGGGTCATGTACTAGGGTAATACATTAATAATTTTGAACTGGACCTTAAAACTTTATAACGAACGCGATAAAAGTATTTGTTTTATATAATCGAATTTGAGTCTTCTTTGTTCTTTAATCTACTTCTACAATGCTGCTAAATTTAAATATTCTATCTTCATCCAAAAGCTCGTTCTCTCTTCATAGAAATGTAACTTTTTTGAAAATATATTTTTTTTTCATGACATGCCAGGAAACTCCACCGAGAGGAAAATTCAAAAGTGTTCCTAATATGAATGTTATTTACAAAAAATATATTCTAAAAATTATAAATAAATTCTTAATTTTATTAAAAATCCGTATTTTAGTGATATAAATACTGTTAATTATCTTACAGTGATGTCTTATATTTTTCTTTTTCTAGATTAAATCTCAATTTAACAACTTTAATTTATATTTAAGATTGGTTAATTGGCAACACTACAACACCGCCTTGCGTCGAATAACCTAACTTTTAACGAGTCAGTTGTGTTATCAAAGTATATTTAAGGTCCGAGCAAATCGTTTTTAGAAACGTGTGAAAAAATGTTTGCTGCGCTCATGATGCAAACTTCGAGTGGGAAAAAGAAGCGCTTTCCCACTTATTTGACAAATAACTATTGTGGTAATTGTCTCGTTCACATCGTGGTTTATTTTTAGACAATTTGCGATTATTTTTACTGTTGAAAAGGAGTGAAGTTTAATACTTTCATTTAGTATTTGTAACTTAAGTGCGGATAGGTACCTCACTCGTACGCGTGTCAATCAATGCGTTTATGTTAATAATCATATATGGAATCTCATTACATATTATTTTTTATTTATGTGTGTTTATGTGCCTATAAACGCATAGAAAAAAAGAGCAATATTTGTGAAACTTTTCATATTGTAATAGTGGTATAAATAGTTTCTAGACTAACAGATGAATAATATATAATCATAAAGTTATTGATGTCAAAATATTTCTTTCAGTTATGAATCTTTTATCTATTTTTGAGGTGATGGGACTAAAAAAAAATCCTTTTGTGATACTAAAACAATGGTGTACAAGTTATGATTATGTGAAATTTGTAGCACGGCGGGCTGAGACTGAAACTTAAGGTTGACAAAATATAAAACACACACTTTTAAAATGATAAAAAATGGTATTTAATGAAATGATAAATGCTGAATTGAACAATTAGAAATAAATTACAAATATTAACAACGACGACAACGTACGAATATGTTTAAAAGTTTCAATTACCAAAACATATTTAGCAAAACAAAATTACTTGAAGTTCTACATTTTCGTAGAGCACTGCAGACGTAACAAGACGTCTGCTCTGTTCAAAATCTAACAACTAACTCCACGTCTTGTGCTAGCCAACATATGCATCTACCCCCATAAGCGGGTACACGGGGCAGAGAAGGAAACGTTTCCCACAGATCTAGCACAGACATTACCTAAAAACTAAAACCTTAATCTAGGGTTGGACCAGGATGTGTAAATCTGTCAACCCCAAATGGCGTCTCAAGCCGATATTTCAGAATATTTGCCGCGATAAACTCAAATGACAATTTAGGATAACAAAAATCTAACACGCATGTGTGGTAATAAATTAACCTCAAGAAAACAAGAACTCCTGTCAAAGCGATTTTCGATGCGTTCACGTCCCAAACGCAGTTTGAAACTTGATATTTTAAAATCGCTTTGATAGTAAAAACAATAAATCGTATTCTGAATGTTCGCCTTGTTACACCATCCGCGCCCTAAATACAATTATATCTTTGGATATAATTTATAAAAACTTAGCCTAAAACAAGGTGACATGCAACAATTACATTACTAATTATGCAGTACCTGCTAAAATAACTAAATTACTGGACAATAAAACATAACATACTTTTAAATCAACTATAACAGCAATATAGCCCGAATTAAAAATATCTAATCAGCATTGCGCTTTGCAAGCTGCACAAGTTAACGAAATACGAATGACACAAGCCAAAATATGTAAATTAATCATTAAACACACATACATAAACATAATCGAAAAAATACTATAAAAAAAATTGTTATCGAACGTAAAAATAAACTTAATTTCTAACATGCACATAAACATAAAACCATAAAAACACAAAAATAAAAATCAAATTGTCTGATGGCAAGGGACGTGTCCGCGCGGGGTAGGGACACACAGCTGGAGGGCATAATGACCACTACACACCACTGTCACTGTCACATCACTGGGGGGTAAGGGGGTACAAGGGGGTGGTTCTTCACACAACAAGGGTCGAAGACACTTCACTACGATCAGCTGACTCTGGTAAAACCAAAGGCAAACGAACCAGCTGATCCCTCGCTGCTGAAATGACGTCAACACCTTGCCGGGCCGGAACAGAAGTCGGCCTCTCACCTGGCGTACCCTGGTGGAGACGGACTGCTGCTGGTTGTTCCCTCCGACAGAAACCACGTTCACCGGGTGTGAACCCTGTTCACTGGTTGTGAACATCTCTTCAGGTAGATCGATGGTCTTCTCTACCGGTTCAGTGACGTTGGTATCAATGTACGGTTCCGGTTCTTCTTTGCTACCTGCCTGGGTATTCCCATCTGATTCCTTCGCTGCCATGTCGTTTATCCGTATTTCGGCTGTCTCCGTTTTCCCAGGAACAACAGCAACCTCGCGCTCAGCCCGTAGCAACGCCTCAAAATCAGCCGCGCTGATTCGTGCTTCCTCTGGCTGAGCTGGGATTCGATGGTGGAGGTTATACCCATAACTGTGTGGTGGTACCCGATACACAGTGGCACCACCCACACCAACTCCACCGCGCGTCGAATCCCCTGTGACCGACATCGGTCTAGGTTGCTCTTGTTGTTGCCCAAGCGAACTCCACGGCATCGGAGCTGGCGATGGACAGCCGTTCCACCAAAAACGACATGGTGCACAACCCAATGGAAAGGGCAAATACCTGTCGTACCCAGGCAAGGTATGATCCAACTCGTAACCGAGGTTTGGAAACATGGTTACGAGCGGATGTGGCGGCACAACAACACTCGGACTCGCGTACATTTTTACTAACACACTGAACTGCTTAACACTGAACTAAATATTTTTGGTAACTGAACCCACATATTCACTACGTTGCGTCGCTGAACACGGAAAAAAAAAACGAAAATACAAAACGAACAAAACAATATTACTAAAACGCAAAACGAATCAAAACTAAATAACTGAACAAAATATAAAGTGACTTTAACACAAAATTACTAAAACAAAATGACTTAAACAAAATGACTGCGCCAGTAATCACGATTGATTACACTAAACACGAACTTGAACACTTTTAACTGAACGAACGGGAACGCAAGAACTTTTTATACCGCGCGAATTTTAAACCGCAATTAAAATTCTTTAACGCGGTATACTACCGACTGTTGCCAATGTAGCACGGCGGGCCAAACTGAAACTTAAGGTTGACAAAATATAAAACACACACTTTTAAAATGATAAAAAATGGTATTTAATGAAATGATAAATGCTGAATTGAACAATTAGAAATAAATTACAAATATTAACAACGACGACAACGTACGAATATGTTTAAAAGTTTCAATTACCAAAACATATTTAGCAAAACAAAATTACTTGAAGTTCTACATTTTCGTAGAGCACTGCAGACGTAACAAGACGTCTGCTCTGTTCAAAATCTAACAACTAACTCCACGTCTTGTGCTAGCCAACATATGCATCTACCCCCATAAGCGGGTACACGGGGCAGAGAAGGAAACGTTTCCCACAGATCTAGCACAGACATTACCTAAAAACTAAAACCTTAATCTAGGGTTGGACCAGGATGTGTAAATCTGTCAACCCCAAATGGCGTCTCAAGCCGATATTTCAGAATATTTGCCGCGATAAACTCAAATGACAATTTAGGATAACAAAAATCTAACACGCATGTGTGGTAATAAATTAACCTCAAGAAAACAAGAACTCCTGTCAAAGCGATTTTCGATGCGTTCACGTCCCAAACGCAGTTTGAAACTTGATATTTTAAAATCGCTTTGATAGTAAAAACAATAAATCGTATTCTGAATGTTCGCCTTGTTACAAATTAATCAATAGGTAAGCTCGCTTTGCTCGCATTTTTCACGAACAAACCCTAAACTTACACAACTCAAGCTCGAATCGAACTCGAATCATAGTATTCATTTTAATGGAACTTATCTGAAGATAAGTTCGTTTCCATGTACCACGTTGAACAAATAAACTGACACATTAAACTATATTTTCAAGGTCATTCGAATCCGATCGCCACTTAATAATATTTTTCCCCTTAACTAGAAGTAAAATAGGATACCAATCAAAAGGAATCATCCATTTTAGAAGGTAAGTAGTACCTACATAACAAAGTTGACCAATAATGAGCTATATGAGATCCTCAACTCGACTTTTACAACAATATCGCAATTTTTAACTGTACGTCTTGACGACTAGCAATTACATTTTATGGGAATAAATAATATATTAATCATTCATCAAAATCAGCGAAAACATAGTGCCACCATGCCCAAAATAGATAAAGGGAATGAAGGTATATTAATTGATTTATTCTATGCAGTGGATATTCTCGATTTCATTTTACAATAAATATCGTAAATGTGATATTGTGCAGAGTAAAAAATTTATATTTGAAAATACACCATATCAAGTTTTAATGTATGTATCACAATTTAAATATACATTACTCATTAAAAATTTATGATTTGTTCCATAATGCCAACAATTTTTATTTGAAGAACTAGTTACTAGTATAGTTGTAACACAGTAATTGCTGAGAGTTTTAGACTGATTAAAATTGCGCTTCGAACAATGCCATTCAATTTTTTTACGCCGCTTATCAGGTGTGATATAATTTGTACTTTGCACCTTTTACCAAACTTGTAATAAATGTAAAATCACAAAAATCCTACCTTTAATCTGAAATCACCGATGCAAAACATACTGAAAGTCACTCACTTGAACAAAGCATTCAAATACACGATTTACGATGATCACAAATCGAAACCTCGTATCTGACTGATTGCAAGTTGCTTGGATCAAATCAACGTACCCTAAGACGTATAGCTTTGCATGAACAAGTTACAACTGAACTGTATGTTTGATAAAATAAAGATATTAGTTGTTTTATATATTCGTAATATAAAAATTAGTAGTTTACTTTGAGCAGATCTTAGTATATAATATATTTCGATCGTAAGGGTTTATTACCAGTCGTCAAATCACGGCTCCCAAAGATATTAGTGGAGGAAGAACGACAGCATATATCGACTCAAAAAGAATATTTTATAAATTAAAATCGTTTCTAAAAAAAAAAAAAACCAATTAAATTATTTGTTTGAATTACGAGGCCACAGTTTAATAAAATATTTAAAAATTTAATTTAAATTGTTTTAATATTGAAGAAGTTTTAAGAATTGATAAAAAATTACGTTCTTCTCGCAATGTTTGTACCTACAATTATTTTTTAAGACCTTAGACATTCTGTTGCTTTGTTTTGTTTGATGAATATTTTATTGGGGTGCACAACATATATTAATATTAATTATTTCATAATATAACTGTTTCGCATTTGCATGTTTTTCGGACTAATTTTAGTCCACTAAAATATTATAATTTTTTATGGTGAAGGTGTATCGTTGCTAGGCAATATTTTAATAGGAACCGCACTTATTTTTTGAAAATGTTTATTAGAAATGTAGACAAAATAAAATTGGTTGCTACTATTTTTTTTTAATATTCATATATAGACAAAAGACAACCTGATTGTTTATAAGGAAGACAGAAAGGAAGCAAAAAATCATATTTTCGTCCAAAAATGCGACACTAGTATAAAATAATCCATTGTACCTACGTTAACTATTTTCACTGTATTCATTTCTAAATAATTTCTGACCTGGCTCCTTCGTCTCGTTGCGTCGTCCGGAAACAACTTATTCGAACAATACAAACTCATTTACCTGACTGTTATTTCCATACATAACACAACGCTAAATCCCAAACATTGGAGTAGCACGAACCTAAAAACAATTTACCAATGATCAATATCCTCCATATATTGTTGGCCTGGCACACAATTTTCACTTCGTCCACATTCATAGTGCGATTCATACAAGCTGTTCTATTCTTCATACTCAAAATCATTCGTTTACTACTCAAACCATCAATCATACTAAATCACTTATTCCTCGGACGCCAAAACAATCATTCACCCTCAATCCCCCTCAAGATGACCAAACCACCTCCCATTTCCTTCCACTCAATCTCACACTCAGTGTACATCAATGTATTCCTGACACGATCACGTCTTGTAACCTAACCTAACAACATATTTCTTTCGAAAACCTCATTGCCATAGCAGTCATTCGTTTTTAATACTTTTTCATCCACACCCAATATTCAGACCTATAAATCAATGTATGACTACCAGACCATTTACACTGTTTTGGGCAACTCTAGGTACATTCATGTTTTGAGCAAATGTATCTAGAACATTTAATTTGCCTTTCAATTCAACTTCCCGGTCAGTATATCCATGAAAATAAATAAATAAGAGTATAAATTTTTATTAGTTATTTATTTATTAAGTGAATAAAGATATATTTTAACCATGAGCGGAATGTTTAGCTCACCAGGCATCAGCCGAGTGATCTAACTTTCGGGAGTGGTTAATTTGTCTTTATTCACGTGTTATATACAATATTTTTTCCAACACCTTTCTTTAATATGCTTTTTGAACCCAATTAAAATGACATTTAACTAAAAATTTGACATATTTATGTTATCTTATTTTGTTACCAACGCTTACTTGTATACCTTACAGTTGCTATGTAATTTTGCTTAAATATAGAAAATATACACATCTACATTTTGTTATTACTATAGCAACGTCGTGTTACTCTATCCACTAGTGGATAAAGTAATACTTTATCCATTTTTACTATTAAAGTATTGTTTTCGCATCAAAAATTCAGTGGATAAAATACCACTTTACAAGTAGGTGTTGGAAAAAATATTAAATAGCACAGAGGAACAGTAAATACATAATACAAAAATAAATAAGCAAAATAAAAAACTTAAAATTTACTCTCAGTAATATGGTACTTCGATAAACAACGCTTTTAGAAAAAAAAGGTGAAAGTAAATAGATATAATCGATTGTAATATTTTTAAATTTTGAGATTACTACTTCGTCCTAAAATTGCTCAAGATTTAATTTTCCTAATTTACCCTACTTGCAGGATTCCTCTTCTATATACGCCTCGGTATATTTATTCTGATTGAATAATTCACCTACTTCATTAGCTTTCATATCTGGTTAGCGAAATAACATTTCCATGTAAATCCTATATCAACTTTTTGCTGGGTAATTCTGTAAGTGAATGGTTCTCTTGGTACACTTGATGACAAAGGGCCTCGTAGCTGGCCACAATAGGCCGAACGTTATTCTATTTTCTCAGATGTATAACAACGCGGTCTCCGGTTTCATAACACAAAGAACAAACAACCCTGTTAATAATTTTCCTTCCGCGATGAAATGAAACAGTTGCCGGTTGGCGGCGGTAATGGCGACCGGCGGACATGGCTGTGTTCTGATGTAAGTGAACATGATGAATTTACATGAACCGGTATTTCCGTTACCGGTTCCCTGGCTCCTGCGCACTCGCGCAACCTACCATGCAACAGATGTTCTTGAAGGATATTTACACGTTACCGTATTATTTCTTTTTATGCAAATTTGTTCACATGAAATTATATGGGTCATAAATTACTGCTGCCATATTTTAAATTTCATACAACGGTACCTTAAATTAAAATTTACTTATAAGATGCACATTGAATTTTTTATAATTAGTGTAGTGTATTTAAACAGCATATTAGAGTACAACTTATAACAGTACAAGTTTAAAATTTGGATAAGAAGATGAACAAAAAATTGTTAAATAACCTTCTATAATCAATATTGTATATTAATTTTTCATGACATGCCAGGAAACCCCATCATTATACTCCAAAAATAGTGAGGAAAATGTATTTTCCTCTCTAGTGAGGAAAATATAGAACTGTTACCAATATGAATGTTATTTACAAAAAAATATATTGTAAAAATTATATACATACTTTAAATTATCTTACAATTATGTCTTATATTTTTCTTATTCTAGATTAAATCACAATTTGACAACTATAATTTATATAACGTGTCAATTGTGTTGTCAAAGTGTATTTTAGGTTAGGTCAGGTTAGGTCCAAACAAAGGGGAGGAAAAAACGAGAGGAAAACCTTTTTTCCTCTCTCACACGAATTACCTCATGAGCGCAGCGAATGAGGCAAACTTCGAGCTCGAGTGGGAAAAAGAAGCGCTTTCCTCTCTAGTTGGACAATAAATATTTCCTTGTTCCGGATTTTCTTTGCATTTCTTTATAAAAATATTTTCATTAGGAACTTTATATGTAGAAAAGTAAGGTTGGTGACAATAATTAGTGAATTATTTTGTCAGTTGTCCAGATTTTATGTATATTGTATATTTGTTGAAGATATATTGTATATTTTATGATCTACTGATTCGTAAACCTACTATTATTGAGTTCTGTCCCTAGGATAAGATTTCAGGATATCATAAAACATTATTGTATAATGCTTGACCGTAAACCAAACTTTATGGCATGCATAACAAACTTATTAGCCAGTAAGTTTCTGAGTTACGGTCTGGCAAAATAAATTACTATAATGCAATCATACCAATCCGTGATAACAATATGTGTACAAAAATTGTTTAAGAATTAAGCTTATTGTAGCACGAAATACGTACTAAAATATGAAATTCTAAAGCAAACAAAAAGATAAATAACAAATTATTACCCAGTTATACAGTATTTCTAAACTTTTCCTATTGAATTTGTTTTATTATTAAAGCTATACCTATCTAATATATAAATCGAATTTGATCATTCTTGGAGATATGATTGTGTTCGCAGGTATAGTGAATTTCAGCTGAGATGCAATATTTTTTTATTTATTTTAAATGTATTACCATGGAAACCAGTACCTAATGCAACATAGTGTATCGATGTTAAATGAGCTGCACATCAAAATTTCCTGCACACATTGTGAAGGATTTGGTCTAAGACGTTCAAGAAACAAACAAATTACAAACATTTCTCAAACAGTAACTAGAATGGTACTAAGTAACCATAAACGAATTTTTTTTATTACAGGACTACAGGTTCGTTTGATATTGGTATCCTATGATGTACCTGAATTATCTTCAACAGTAATAGGCATAACTCATATTCATAGTAATATGTTAATGGCCGAAAGCTAGATGTTGCATCTTAGTTGAAACACACAATAGCTATAGTATCTATCAAAAATTGACCGCAAGGTTTTCAATAAATATAAATTATTTCGACTAATTATATTACTATTTTATTAGTGCATAAACCAATTGGCCCACAAAAAGAAACTTTTCGACACAGTTTTCAATTCTAAACAATTTTTATATTTACACTTTCTATTTAATTTAATTAAGGGGGAAACCATTGCCAAATAAAAATATCAGTTTTCAAGACAAAATTATTTGGTGGAGTCACCATTCAATATGCAGCATATAAATCTTAATTTGTAAAATTGTTTGTTTAATAATTACAAGTTACACAAGTTTGTATTATGGGATAAATGTTTTGTATTTATGATCAAAATTAACTCAGTTTTTCACATTGTCATGAATCGTAATTATAAATTTCGTTATTTTATCTTATCTTGTTCTTCGTTATGACACATGTTTACGGATTTAATGGACCTCAAAATATGAATTTAGTTATTAATTTTTGCTATTATGAACAAGAAAAAACTATTATACTCGTATATGCATGTAAATTACCCAAATTAAATTGTGTTTGAAATCCCATTATCTACTTGAAATCATAGCAAAATGCAAAATAATTCAATATTCCATATTTATCAAACATAATATAATTTCAAATTTTAATATTGATAATTAATTCACAATTTTAATTAGAGGCTATTTGTAAAAGCAATATAATGAATGATTCATGTTTATGTCTAATGCAAAATTACAGTAAAGCAAAATTCTTTAAAACGTGGAATTTTTTATGCGTTGCAGGTTTTTTCCAATGTATTTGTTTACGCTAAGTTAGATAAACAAAGTTCTGTTACATATTTCTGTAGCCCGCAGCGAAATCTTGAAAAAAATCATCATTTGAAAATTAATTTAATTAAAATTCATTTTCATGGTTCATGTTTCACTTTTAGTACATGAATTTATAAATTGTTCAGTAGGTATTGCATGTAATAACAGTTATTTTACTCCAATGTTTCAACCGAATGAATTTTGTTGATTTTTACCTAAATTTTCAGCAAAATAATAATAAAAAATAACGAACTTTTAATAATTTTTTTGTTTAACATATTTACCCTGCAGCACATTTACATGCCATTTGGGTTGCTAATAATAAAATCAAAATACATTAATGGGCACTTTAAATAAACCTGCAGTATGTTAATAAAATTTATTATACAGGTTAGTGAAATGTGTATTTGTAATACTTAAAATAAAAATAACAAGCGTGTACAAAAAAAAAAAAACTTGAATATACTGAATGATTCAACAGCATAAAAACGAATATATATTTTAATTATTACTAAAATAATTCTACATTTACATGGTTTGTTTACGAACTGTCACTTGCAAGCTTACATTTTATTGTCTTATAACAATTTCCTTTTCACACATTTTATTACAAATATGGAGTTAGCTGCAGCTACAAGTCTTCTTCGTTGTTGCACAACTAGAATTTCTTACTCTTGCACATTCATCGTGAAAGCTATTATCGAATAAAATCCTATTTAACGCAAAGGCGTAAGCACATAAGTTTGAAGTTTGCAAACTTTTGTGATTATGCATTATGTTACGTGTTACGTTAAAGGACAAGAAATCAACGCAGCAGAAACAGCGACATTAACCTGCAAAGAAGAAGAAAAGTTGACAATTTGGGAAAGAATAATAATAATAAGAGCAGTAATGGGACCGAAAAAGATAAATGATAATGAATGCAGACAATTGATGAACCATGAAATCGACGAGGTACTAGAAAACGAAAATGTAGTACGTACTATTAAAGCTATGAGGATAAGATGGATGGGACACCTATATAGGATATAGGAGAGAAAATAATGCAGGAATAAGGAAGATAGCGGATTGGAACCCAGGATATGGCAGAAATATAGGAAGACCGAAAAATGGATGGAAAGAACAAGTAGAGGAAGATATCAGAAAAATGAAGATAGTAATGGAAAAAGCAAATGACAGACAAGAAGAAATGGAGAGAAATATTGGAAAAGACAAAAAAGCATGAAACACTGTGAAGATCTCAAGAGCATAAGGACAAATCCACCTTAATAAATAGATTTTCGAGTTCTGCAGAGTTGCAAAACAGCAGCAATTTTACTGAAATATATCAGCTTATTATTATTATTATTATATGTTACGCGTTAGCATTAAATTGTAGCTTTGAGCGCCCTTGGATACTGCCACTTATCAAATATTATTATGCGTTAAGCGCTATGTATTAGCATTAATAATTTAAACACTAGCTATGAATGAAGCTTTAAACGTTTGTTTAGTTTCGTAATTCTATCCATTGCCCTCTTTTCTTGACTTGGTACAAACATTATAGCTTGATGCTGTTTCAAGTAAACAGCTAGTTTAGTTTTCATCACGGGTCTAGGTTTGCTGAATTGTGGTATTGCAGCATGTTGTAATGATAGCGTCGATAAACGGCGCGACGCCTCTAGTATTTCTTATTGTCTCCGATGTCGCGGCCTATAAACTATACATAATACAGGACCCCTGTTCTATATGCCTGAAGTGTAGGACTGTGGTTCGAACGGTAATACAGCGGAACCCGGAGTTTTTACCGGAGGATCGTTTTCATTTCCAGGGCTGTATTAGGATTTTGGTGATAAAGAAGGCGTTCTTATAGGCTTACAATTAGTTACAGAATGTTGGAAAAGTTGGCATAGAATGTTTACAATAGTAATGTTGTATTTTGTAAATAAAAACTGTCCATCTATTCGATATTACACGGTATAACAGATGTTTCAGTTAGCTATTTGTTCTTATAACAAATAGGATTATTAAAA
Organism: Poecilus cupreus; assembly: GCA_963942605.1. Taxonomy (NCBI): domain Eukaryota; kingdom Metazoa; phylum Arthropoda; class Insecta; order Coleoptera; family Carabidae; genus Poecilus; species Poecilus cupreus. The sequence goes on from OZ012718.1 coordinate 25,639,130, forward strand.
TATGTGGGTTTGTATGTACGTTTTCTTTTATTAGATGCCGTATGTGCGTTGCCCTTGTTACAACCACCAGCCGGTGCCCGATAGCTTTGTGGTTGTCTAGTTAATTTTACCCCAACTTAAAATGGTGACGGCGGTGATTACCGACCCAAATCAGGCCGTGAAATTTTCTCACACCTGCCTGAGATTCGAACCCACGACCTCTGTACCCAGAGGCAAGCACTCTTACCAGTGCGCTGGTTTGGATTATTTAAATATACTATAAAACATGAATCAAGTTTTCTCAAAATTAATCCTCAATGTTATTATAATATATGGAAATAATGATCATTATTCACTATTTTGCACCAATCAGAAAATTATTATGCTATAGTATAGTATACCTTAGTAATAGAGAAATATCAATTTGAAATATTAAAAAATACAATTGATTTGGGTACTGTTATATTAAAAAAAACCGCACTTTAAAACCAACGTAGAAAAATAGATTGTAGCTAGATTAACATAGAAAATAAGATTGCAACGACATCTAAAAAAGTTTCTCGTGTGTCCACACAAACGCGAAATAGTTCATCTGCAATTTATAATGAATGTGTAATTTCTTAAGAAAGATCTGCAAATCATTAAAATATTGAGTGAATTTATATAAATTTATGGGGTAAAAAAACCGTGGTAACGTGTCGGACTGTGGTTCGTGAGATCCTCAGTTCGAATCCCACAGCTGACAGTTACCAATTTTCATTTACCCCTGTGGTTCACCCTCCACTAACATCTTTGGGGGCTATGATTTGACGGCTGGCAACCGCACTTCTTACGAAAAAATATATCACTTACCGAGATCTGCGTAAGCAGAGTGTCACACTTATAATGGGTAAAAGACGTGATGATATATTTATTTATTTATATAAAAGATTCTATATTGGTATTAGAAATTAGTCTAATTAACAGCTCTCTGAACCTGTACGTTAAAATTTAAACATAACAAAATTGATGGTAGTTTATTTATTATTTATTTAAATGCGTAATTGTATTATCTACACTGTTAATTTTGTGATTTAATAATATTTATATTTGCAAAATTTACCAGCAAAGTTATAGGAAAAACATGACATTTATTTTTAATTTAAAATGCACATTTCACCGTCAACGATTACTTATGAATAAATAATTTTAACATCAAAAGTTTTAAAGTGATTCAAAGTTACGAAACGATAAATTAGCAGTATATTACATTGAATAAAAAGTTCAGGCGCATATTAACTCCGATGATATATAAATATAACACTCACGTTTTGGATTAATCTCTGGATGCATCAGAGCTTAATTAGATTATATAATTTAATTAAATAATTAATACTTGTCCACGTGAAATGTTAAAGTTATATTTATTGCCAACATTATGGAGAGCTTTTCAAAGTAATTTCCCTATTTTATTCATTTATAGCACTTATTCAATTCAGCATAAATGATACGGATATTTTGTTTTACTTTTATTAAGTAAATATATATATATATATATATATATATATATATATATATATATATATATATATATATATATAGGAATGGAATGGCACATATTCCACACGAGGTAGTTTGTAGTCCGATCCAAAGGCGAGGACTACGGTTTGCGAGTATGGGATATGACATTCCGTTACCTGTTGTAGACTATACTTTCTACACCAAGATTTTGGAAACTCATACTCAATTAAATAAAATTGAAACTTCATATTTCGCTCGAATATAAACAGTGTTATAAAAAATAATACTCCTTTTTCCCCCTTAAGTACTATATTTGGTGGTGTGACCGTTAGGTTGGTAACCGAGTACAAACCATATTCTGAGATATTCCCACTCTGATATGGATAAATGGTAGTATGATATGTTATAATTATTATTTACTGTGTTACATACAAAATAACAAACAAAAATAAATAATATTTAATGATCATGTCTACACATTCCTCATGTATATAACCCATATATTAGTGAGGTGAGGAGCGAAGCGACGAACCGAGTACATAACTTAACCAAGTATATAACCTATATATTAGTGGGGAGCGAAGCGACGATCCGAGTACATAATCTATATATTTGTGACGTGAGGAGCGTAGCTACCAGTCGAGTTTTCATTCCATATATATGTCGTAGGCATTTAGAATAATCCGGCATTTAGCTAAATGCCTAGGCATTTAGCGAAATGCCGGCAATTAGATGAATTTTACTTCATTTTTCTATTTGACTGGCGGAATCAGGCCGCAAAAAATGTAATTGCAAAGCTGCAAAAAAACAATGCCAAACAAAACGATGTGCCTGCTTCAAAGGAGGTATTTTATGAAATTCACGATGCCATTTATCGGTACCTTGTTGTAACAAATAAGTGAAATTTGTTAATAAAATATTTCACTATATTATGAATGATTCTTCCAAGTGCCTAAACCGCGGCCGGCAAATGGAGGAATGCGCAATTTTTCGTCTAATTGCCTGATTCCGCCAGTCAAATAGAAGAATAAAGTAAAATTCATCTAAATGCCGGCGTTTCGCTAAATGACTAGACATTTAGCTAAATGCCGGATTATTCTAAATGCCTACGACATATACATACTATACGAGAATGCGGTCCACCTAAAAATGCGATCTACCTAAAGATAGATGATCCATTCAACTGGTATTAAAAATATACTTTTTTTTTTAACTTTAATTATTAACTTGATTCGGATTCTGGAAGTCTTTTCGTGAGCCTGTAAAGAAGCTGATCCTGTATATTGCATTCCTACTATTTGAAAAAGGATGCTATACAAATTACAGCCTGAGCTAATTTTAATTTATCGCTCATAACTCCATTTTATGTCGTATAAATTACGATAATTACAAATGTGTCGTGAAAATTTCTATTTACTACATTTGAGTCCGTCCCTGTACCAGGCAAACAATTCGCGATTTTCATGACTTCATTAGTCGGCCGACCGAAACATGATAATGGCACTTTGTTTACGCTTTTTATGGGCAGAGCGCTGCAGTTTTTACAGTTAATGGTTGCCCTTTACGCGCCTCCCTTCCTCTTCCCCACGGTTGCTAACCTGGGCTTTATCAGCCGTAATTTGAGCCGTTTCTTCCCAACAGCAGATTCTATCACACGGAGCGCTCCTGTCCTTTGTTTTTGTTGGTTCTTTTTGTTTTGTCTGTAGCGACTACAGATACATGATCAAAAGATTCTTTGAATTATGTTCTTGGGACAAAACGTTTATTTAGATAAAACTAACTAATAGGATATTGATATATTCTTGGACGATAGTGGCAACTACTAAACCACTATTTTAAATGCCCTTACTATACGAGCCCAGATTTATATCATTCGGCAAAATACCTACTGTTAACTAATTAGCAAGAATCGCTAACTTAAAAAAGAAGCATACAAAAGCAATTGTTTACGATCAAAAGTAAAATTTTCTGCTTCGTTGATAATTCGAGGATGTATATCAACTCAAGGTGTTGTAAAATTGCACATATTAAATAGTATTGTCAATGCTGCTTAATACATAAATATTCTCAGAGACTGTAGAAAATCAGCAGATATATTTTTCCTGTTTAATTTTGTTCTCAATATAGTCTTCAAAACTTTCTAACTAATAAAACAAATATTACTTTTTTAATATTTCAAACGACACATATTTTTGACACTTCACAATTATTTGACATGTTTGACACATAGATATTAAAAATATTTTAGTTTTTGTTCCCATTGTAACTAAGATTATAGAAATATATTCTTAAATATTTAATTTAGTTTTCTCAAAATTAGAAGTATGTACAAGAAAAATGCAAATAACATTTTATATTCCAAATACTTTTGCTAACATCTTTTATTTTAAACTGTTTCTCGCAGCTGATTCTATTTTTGAAATAAATGGAATTTATTGTTTTGTATTTACAGTAAACTTCCACCTCCGGTTTTTCAATTTCATTCAAAATCAACTTAGCTCTTCATTTTTTCATAAAACTTATAAATTCCAAGTTTCGTTTACATATCTTCTTTTGTTCATGAGATACTACGCATACGGGTATCCATCCATCCATCCTCACACACAGACATCATTGAGAAATTGGTCTTAATGGATTCAGTGGACGTCAAAATATGTATTTCCGCAAAAATCTCGTCAGCGATTTTTTTCGTGATTCCAATACTTCTTTATACTTTGTATAAGAAAGTAAAAAGTAGGTAACAAACAAGTGATAACAGTGTTAGACCAGATCAAAGATCTTACAAGTTGATCTAAATCAAAGATTTGATCTGTCACAACACTGCTAGTGAATAGTATGTTCACGATATACAGATCAATGCAGAATGCAGTAAAAATATTAGGTTCATAGTGTCGGATGTTTTCTACAGTTAAAGTAATTATTTTAATTTATGCAACTATTTTAGCTTCAGTAATTAAATAAAACATGAAATAAAAATATTGACGTTTATAAATACTACAATTAAGGCCCTGTATTATCTTTAACCTCTACATGTAATTTAATGCTAAGATAAATATACATTTACATAAACTTCTTTGAAATAAAGTAATTCCTCGTGCTTCCAAAAGTATAAGTACTTCTTTCTCTATAAATAAATAACAAGAGTTTAAATATACATTTATTGAAAGTTATGTTTACCTATTTAAATAAAATTTTAGAATAGCCATATTCCTGCATTTCCTTTACACTGTAATAGGGATGAATGTAATCAAGATAACTGAATAAATCATAAATAAATTGCATTTGAAAATAAATGTAAGGTTTTAATGAAACTTCCTGAATGGAATTCAAACTGTATCATGTATTATATCAATATCCTATTATTGTAATTTATTATATATGTTTTAAATGAGAATTTATTCTCGAATGGATATCTAGTTTGAATAAACGTTATTACATACAGTAATTGACGATTTATTATTTATATTATTGTATGATATTTTTAAGATTACAAGGAAATTTACAAAAATTGCATGGGTAGAGATCGAGAACTTGTTGGTAGATGGATAGTATCTTACATAATTGAAAAATGTTTTAGGTGAAACTGAAAAGCTATTGAAATTAAATGAAGTATGGAAAGGTTTGAATCTAATATTGAATATTGGTGTTTGATAAGACTGATTTGGTGTCTGATTTTTATGATTCCAGAGTGAGTTTGGAAGAAGCAATGTGGGTGGGTGATTTTAAGATATTGAATAATATCGCATCCAATAATATTAATCTAGGATATTTTACCAGAAAATATATGAAAGTGCAAAAAAAAATTCTACTTACGTTTCAACCTACTGTTGCATATTAGCTTTCGGTTAAGTACGTTTAGATATTCTGTTATTCTATACATTTAAATTGCAATATTTCAATTTTAACTTTTGACTTATTACTTCTATGCATTGAAGAAGACCTAATATAGGTTGAAACGTATGCATTAAGAGGTAGAAAATGTTTTTGCTCTTTCATCCACTTTTCGCTAAAATAAATCCTAGGTTTTAAGTTAGTTTTCTTCTTACAAATAATTCAAATAAGTTCAAAACATTGAACGTTTCGTTCCTAAGGGTTGACTATTATTTTGCAAGAACCATTTTTTGTCGTTTTCAGTTAACTATAATATTCACGGTAGGTAACAATTACTTTTGTTAAATATTTCGTTTTGGTAATTTTTCCTATATTTCTTTTTATTATTATTATTATTTTTAAGAAATCATCAAGTGAAAATTGCGTCAACGTTATTATTATTTTTTATTATGTTGCACAAATTGTTCGTCTCATAGTTTGAATGTCATCATATCAAAAGTTATGAAACAAAATATACTCATATGCAGGCGATAGAGCTAGCAATAAAGTAAGGATCTGTGACCAAATTTTTCATTTTTTATGTACATAGATACCAGACAAGAAAATAAAAAAACCCTTATTTTTAAAAATATTTAAGAATTAGGGGGAGAGATACGTGACGCAGTTTTTACTAAAAGTAAAATGGATTTATTTAACATTTTATATATATATATATATATATATATATATATATATATATATATATATATATGTTAGTTTCACAGTGTTTCGACCTACCTCACTACATGTAGTTCGTCCAATGACATCATATGCTTCTTTATTGATTCCACAAAATCTATGCCAGGTTAATATGCGAGACTATCATTATTTGAACTGCTAATTGAAAATATGAAACAGTGAGATCATTTGTAGTTTTTATTAATATTTTGAGATAACTTATTTTATAATTTGTATCTTTAAATTCGATTATGGTCACAGACCCCATTTACAATTTATTGAATGATTCCTAGCGTATAGAGCATTTTTGAATTTTAAATTTGGACGAAACGTAAGTGAATTACCAGAGATAGTATATTTGATTGTGTGATGAGTTAAAGAATTCACACGATATTACGATTTTGCTAACTTCAAAAATGAAGCTCATTTTCAAATTCATGTATAAGTCTTCATTTATTAAAATAGGTTGAGGTAAATAGTCTAGTTTCACATAAATATAATTTGAAAATTAGGAAATACTTATTTCAAATAGGTATGAGTAAGAAACTCAGGTTATATGTTTACCTAGTAACAGTGGCTAGGCTGACCAAATTCTTTTTATAGAAATAGAGTATGATTGGTACCTTGAGTGAAACATTAAACCAATATTTATTTTATTTTAGTAACTTTAACTAAATATTTATAGTCGATAATAAAATAACGAGTAACACAATAATTCCCGAAAATACATTTATCGAATTTAAAAATGTTGAAAATTGCGATTAGATGTTACAAATCTCTCAAATAGCTTGGATATTACAAATCCCAAAAATAAATTTCTCGAATATAAAAATGTCGAAAATTAAATTAAATTAAAATTTGTACATTTAACGAAAATACAAATGTCGAAGGTTTGAGATGTCACAAATGTCGAATGTTATGTTAATGGAAAGTAAGCTTGCTTCGCTCACACTTTTAATAAACAAATCCTAAACCTACATAACTTACGCTCGACAAATTCGAATCACAGGACACATTATTAATGAAAATTTTTTTGTATGTATTATTCTGCATTTAAATATTTGAGATATGTAGCGTTTTGCGATTTGTAACACACGACATTTGTAACGTATTATATGAAAGTGTATATTGTGAGTTTTTTTTTATAAAAAGTAAGAGTGAAGAGGATATTATTTAGAAAAGAGTATAATACTCAAATACTCTAAAAAACAGTACGTCTGGTCAGTCTAATAGTGGCGGATCTCCTATTAGGCTAAGTAGGCTGAAGCGGCAAATTTTCAACGGTCGCAAATTTTCGACGGATACTTAATTTCGACTTTGAGGCTTTTATGAATTTTTATTTACCTGGACGATGTATGAAATATTATATTTAATTTATTTTTGCAATACCTGTACTGTAAGTTACCCATTAATAACAAAATTTAAACACAGTAAGTGGAACTTTTATTGCACAATTGGTTTCCATGGTTACATCATTTACTTACCGTCTACGGTGGATGGTAAGTGAAACTTACCGTTCATGGTGGACGGTAAGTATATATATCAAATTTTATTTTTAACCTCAATCTGACAGCTGTTAATTTTGATACCTATTTTTCCTTTTCTTATATTTACGCAGGTATTACAAAAAATATCTTACTAACCTTGAACTGTAAGTGATTTTTTGGGTCTCGAATGTTTAGGAAATCTCGACCCTATGGGTCCCGACATCCCAAACTACATTCTCGACCTAAAAACTATCACTTACAGTTCACGGTACGTAATATACAATTAAAATGTGTGTTATTTCAGATGGTTTACCTTGGTAAATATTCTTAGATAACAGGAGAATAATTACAAAGTACACGGCTTCTAGAGAGGCTGAAAAATGTTTCAAAATCTTACCCGTCTGACAAGAAATAGGTTAACTATGTTCTAGCTGTTGCTGTAATAGTGAAATAGTAAACGTGGACTAATGTGTCTCATTCCCAGACAGATATTTCTGTAGCTCGCACTTGAGTCAAGTGCGGCGATGTGATATGCGCTTGAGACAAGCAGGTATGTGATAATGAGTTGACACTTACCCGGTTCAGTGACGCGACATGGCAGTACGACAGTGGCGCCCGTGGCGATGCGGTACGTCTGTCCAGGAGTCACGAAATTCGGGAGCCGCTCTCCAGTCTCCATATCCACATCGTTCATGTTGCTGTGGCTGCGAGTGGCTGGAACAAATTAAGAAAACTTTACACAGGTTCTTCAAACAGGGATCTAACTGTGTATAGATATTTCTTTTTTCTGAGTAAAAGAATACGATTTATTGTTTTGCTTTAAAAAGGCTTCGAAAGATGTAAGTTTAAAGTTATGTTAGCACTTAAAGTAATGTTCGGAATTGACTAGACACAAGTTTCTTAGGTTTAATTTATTGTCATACATGTTCTGGCTAATTGTGTTAAATTTTTAGTTGTCTCAAAACAAGGATATTCATAATAAGAAACAATTGAAGATCGTCAAAAATTTATTTTTGATTTATAATTTTACTCTTATCCTTGAGGCTATTAATTTGAAACCAAAATCTTTATAGTTATAAATATTTATTAAATACACTTATTATTTTTCAAAAATGTATGAAACATATAATTTTGTTTTTCTCTAAACGAGAAGCAGAGACAAATATATTACAAATAACATTTTATATTCCAAATAAAAATAGTAACATCTTATATTTGAAACTTTTTTCGCAGTTAATATCATATTAAGAAATAAAATTAATTTATTGTTTTGTGCTTTGTGTATCAAGTAAACCTCCACTTTCGGTTTCTCAATTGTTACCAAAATCAACTCAGTTCTCCATAATGTTATGAAACTTATAATTATGAAGTTTTGTTACTCTAACTTTAACTTATTCCGAATTATAGGTAAATACACGGGCACACTCACATTCATCCATCCATCCAACCATCCATTTTGGGCCACATTTGCCATTTATTAATTTTAAGGGTGGTCTTTCGCATATAACGGAAGAGGTAAATTATAGAACGTGAAGATAGAGATGGGCCAATTCCCGAAATTTAAAGATACTGGAAAATTCCCAGGATATTCCCCGGAAAATCAAATATGAATAAAAATTAAATTCTTTATCTTTTCACTCATTGTTAATATTGGTTTTATAATACGTCTGTTTAGTCATAACTTGTGATACACCGACTACCACATTGCTTGCTGGAGTAGGGGTAGCTAAAAGACAGGCACAAGTGCGCAGCCAGATATCAAGATTAAATATCTTTTAGAATTTCCCAGGAAATTTCCAGAATAATTTTAAAGGAAATTTTCCAAAAAAATCCGGAAAAAACGTAAAATTTTTTTTCCACAAATCATGGCTGAAGGAATTTCCGGGAATTTTTCTGGGGAAAAAACAAATACCCGACGGGAATTTACCACACGTTAAAACACGGTCCCCCAAGATGTTAGTGGAGAGGCAACTACATGGGTAAAGTTGAAATTGGAGCTGTCGGCTGTAATTTAATTTATTTAATTTATTTATTTATTATTCTACAGGCTATACACCCAATTACAGAATAATTCTAGTAATTATTATATAAGTGCATGATTAACTTAATCGAAAAAAGAAATATACATTACTAACATTTTGTATAAAGTTATAACACTCGTATTTAACATTCAAGATCATTTAATAACATTTCAAATACATACGGAGAGCATGAAATATTAAGGTTAGACTAATGTTTGTTGAAAACATTACACATAGCATTTATCGGAGAGTTTGAGTTGTGAGTAGTCCTAGAAAAATTGCAAACAAACAAATTGGTATTGTTTCTGGTATTACATGGGCGTATAAAGAAGTTTAATTTCAACAAAACAGTAGGTGAGTCAACTGTATTATTAATTAATTTATAAACAAACATCATTTGTAGCTTGGTTCTACGAGCAGACAAGGAATCTAAATTGAACAGAGTGAGAAGGCTTTGATAGTCAAGGTTAGGCCAAGATTTGGAGACTCGGTAGAAACAGTGTTTACACTCGAACACATTCGAACTGAGGATATCATGATCCAAATTCTTAACAAAATGCGAATCCTAGAATTAGTATATGATGTCTATATTTCATAGTTAGTAAAAAGGTAAAACTATTGATTAAGTAATGTATTCGCATTTCTTAATCAAGTACAACAAACTTTCCTTTTTAATAGCAAAACCCTATCAGGATTTTCAAATAAGAATGTGTATGTATAATATAGGCAGCGGGAATTAGAATTACAATAAGGACAGGATACACGTTATCGTCATGAAAAATGTGGTTATTCATTCAATTCAATGCAAATGAATTTAAAATACATAAATTTATACGAAATAAAAAATTTCTTTTCATGTTACATAAGACGTAGTGTAATACCACGCAGGTGACATATACAAAGAAAACATATTTTCTTAGAACTTATTTGTAAATAAAAAGAAAATGCAGTTGTCGGAAGTCGGAGACTGAAAATTAAAAGTCTTTATTATCGGAATATTCGCTACAAGAAATTAATTACTTGTTTGCAAGTCAGGCATGGTGCTGTTCTAAGAAAACTTCAAGAAACAAATGAAACAACTTTTGTTCTACATGAAACATTTTTAATTAACAAGGTTATTTATTATGTTGTAGAACTTTATTTATTGCAGAAAAACACTCATTAACAGAAAATGTGATTTTTATTTGACTTTTATTTACTAATGACGTGCAGCAACTCTTCTAAATAAATTAATTGAATAATAAAACGTGTCATAGTATATATTACGATCTTGTCTACTTAAACGTACTCGTACATACTGGAAGTGTTTCTCATCAGTATACCGGATGGTTCATCGATCTGTATTTTTCATTAAATGCGATTATTATGTTACCGAAAAAATTTTCAAAGTTTATTTTACATTAAAATGTGAACATATTTGTGGTATAAGTTTTTCTACTGAGTGTTTCATCTTAAGCAGTGATATGCAACTATATTTTTAAATGGAACACCTGTATATTTTCGCAGTTGTTATTCAATATAATCCTATAATGATCAGTACACCAACTATTCATGTTCTTATTAATAAATCATCACACACAGAAAGTATGCAATTTCGTCCTTCCTTATATTTTTAACCACACTCTATGATATAAATACGGTTACCAGCTATCAAATAGGGCAATATTTAAACTGGGAAAAGGAAAAAGTTCAATGAAAATTCATTACAATCTGGATAAATCCTCAACTCGGTAATGTAAATTATTTTTTTCCGAAAACTGTTACCACACAAAATCACTCCTATTAATCCACCTCTTCTTATAGCCCTGATAATATATAGTACTGTAAAAGCCCGTATATTGGTTAATCTTAGGTTTTACCAGTAAATCTTAAGATTACGCGACATGAACTGGTAAATGTAATGATTTACTGGTAAAAACCTCAGATTATCCTATTTATGGGCTTTGATAGGTTAGGTGAAGGTTAGGTTAAGTTATTTACCGTGTCTTTGAGGTAAGTCCTAAGATGTAACAAGGGAATGTTGGTAAAAATTTGAAATGAACGATGATCACAGAACTGTTGGACTGTTCCGATTAAGAGTTATTAAATCTTAGGTTTTTCTGGAAAATCTTAGGATTTACCGTAACTCGAGCTTTTACAGTAACATATACATCATATACAGAAGTCTACTCTAAGTAAAGTGCCAACACATATTTTTATTTTTGTTGAAAATTGTTTACAAACAATTTAATACTTCAATTTATAACTCTTATACCTGATCATGATCGACAGACTGAAACGCGTTTAACAACACATTGTTTCTTTAAATAAAACCCAGTGAGAATTGAAATAAACAACAAATAATAAAAAAAAAGCGTACGGAAAGTTCAATCAATCGCTTTCAATTATTTCAAATGGAAATTTCCTCGAGACGCCAATCACTCAATTAGCAACTAGTTCCAATTACAACACAATTTAAAATTTACAGATTCCATTTCCAGCAGCAAAATATCCAATCTGAAAATACGAGACTTTAATAAACCATTCAATATTCAATAAATTTTGGTATTGTTCGAAACGCAAAACAAACAGGGAGACGAATATTGCTATTGTTTCTCTACAGATCGTGGGATAATGAATTTTGCGCAACGCAACAGGGGAGAGAGAAGCCATTTATAAACATATAGGATTCAAATAGGTTCACAAAAATTACACTAATATTAAAACAATACGATATGTAAGTTAAAATATGTGATAAAAATCTTGTATCAACATTATGTTTCCCGTAGATCGTTTTAAATGGTACAAAGTGATGAAAAATGATAAGGATTTTTTTTTTGGGTGGATAATGGATGAAAAAAGAAACTATTGTACCTACTGTTATTAAATATGTAAATGAATGTTTAAAATAATAAAGTTTTTGATTATAGATATAGATTTTGAATGAATGGTTAGAAATAAAAATGTTTTCGTGGAAATTTCCGGTACGCGGTGAATACCTAGAAAATTATCTAAACTACATGTGGTTTCATTTATTGGAGTTTGAGCCATTGGCTCCCTTGTTCCGAATTCATAGTTTAAGTGTTTATGATACGGGCTGCTATAGCCCTTCCGGTTTAATCCGGATGGCAGTCAGTGGTGATAATTTCTCTATGTGTCACTGAGAAAATGTTTCGGGCGCCGAACCCTGTACTGTGCCATCTCGTCGTAGTCGACTGACTGTCGTACGAGAATGTTTTCATGCACACTCATACCACCAAATACTTTGGTGGCTTGTGTGAGCATGAATTCACGGACCGTTGTGACCTTTAGGTCGCGGTGAATATTGGCGTTGCGGACGTACCAAGGAGCGTTGGTTATTACCCTCAGGGCTCGGTTTTGAAAAACCTGAAGCTTTTTCATCTGCCGTGGAGTAGCGCAGCCCCATGCTGGTGCCGCGTACAGCAGTTGAGGTCTGATGATGGTCTTGTAGACCCTCAACTTATTAGCGAGCGATAGTTCGCTCTTTCGTCCGATCAGCGGCAACAGCTGCATCATGGTTCGCTTCGCTTTCTGCACGGCAGATTGAATGTGGCTATGGAAATTAGCCCGTTGGTCTATGATCGCTCCAAGGTACGTTACCTTGTCGCGCCAGGGTATCGGACGCCCGAACATCACCAGACTGCCATGCGGTTTGAGCCGCCTCCTCGTGATGAGGATGGCAGTGCTCTTGTCCGGATTCACAGTTACCCTCCACTTGATGCACCAGCGCTCCACAGCATTGACTGCTTGTTGGAGTCGCTTTGTCACAAGTTTCGGGCTGTGGCTCTGGCTAAGCAAGGCCGTATCATCTGCGTATTGCGCAAGGCTAGTGTTGTCCTCCATCTTCGGCATGTCACTGACGAAGATGTTGAAGAGGAGTGGTGAGATCACCGAACCTTGCGCTACGCCCGCTGTCGCTGTTTTTTCGTTGGAGAGCGCTCCGTCGAACCTAACCCGAAACTTCCTCCGACTGAGGTAAGATTCAATAACTTGCACCAAGTACAGTGGATACTTGAGCTGCAGCAGCTTCGCTAGAAGCCCTCTGTGCCACACTTTATCAAACGCTTTGGCTACGTCCAAGAACACACCACCGGTGGCCATCTTCTTGTTAAGCCCACTCGTAGCATATTCCACGACTCGCACTAGTTGGTGCGTGGTGCAATGCTTATCCCTAAAGCCGAACTGTTCCGGAGGAATTATATTGTTGTCGACCGTGTGCTGCAGAAGCAGCTCATGAAGAACCTTCTCGGCCACTTTGGCCAGCAGGTTCAACAGGCTGATTGGTCTGTGATTCTCCGGAAACTTGGCATCTTTGCCTGGCTTCGGGATGGTGATAACAGTGGCTTGTTTCCAAGAAGATGGAAAGTGTCTCAGACGTAGTGTAGCATTGATTATGTTTGTCAGTGCGACAACAGCTCTGGGTGGCAGAGCTCTAAGCGCAGCGCCTGGAATCCCGTCAGGGCCAGGCGCTTTGCGGATTTTAGTCTGCTGCAGCAAGTGTGCAACTTTCTTGGGCGTGGTAAATTTTATCGGCGAGTGCTGGGTTTCTCGCATTTTCCTGGCAACTTTACGATTTGTGCTGATGATGAAATCAAGATCAGCATGTTCGTAGTTGGGCGAACATTGGCGCTCGAGGCTCTCTGCAATAGCTTCGGCTTTATCTGAAGCCGTATATTGCAGACCTCCAGTGCTGTGAATCACTCGGGCTGGTGCCTTTTTGTGACGCAGCGCTTTGCTGAGACGCCAGAACTTGGTGTCTTCATCATCAGCTGATGCCAGGCATTTTTTCCAGCACTCGTTACGATGTTGACGGATCGCGTCTCGCAACTCAGTGGTAGCTCGGTTGTAGATCCTCTTGTCTTGAGGATCCCAACTCCGCTGCCAGTTTCGCCGAGCTAGCCTACGTTCCACGATGAGACGTAGAATTTCAGGGGGTAGTTTTGGACCTGGAGCCGTCCTGGTAGGGATGGTCTGGCTACAGGTGGTGATGGCTTGTTGGATCTTTTTAGTAAGATCATCAACAGCAGCCTCAAGCTGTTGCACGGAGATTATGGCTGGTAATGGACCTAAGTCTCTTTCCAGCACATCCGTGAACAGCTGCCAGTCAACCTTGCGGCTAGTGTTTGGCTGGTTGATGCTACACGCACCAAGCTCCAGGTCTAGCACTATGGGGTTGTGGTCCGATGACAGATCGTTAACTGTCTCTAACGTATAGTTACAGTTAACGCTCCGAAGCACGGCGATGTCGAGAATATCAGGGGCGTAACCCCTAGCGTCATAATATGTTGGTTCGTCCGGACCGACAACATCAAGCTGCTGTTGAGTAGCTACTCTGAGCAGGGATCTACCCCGCCCATTAGTTACTCTACTCTGCCATGCCGGATGTTTGGCATTGAAATCACCAGCCAGGATGACCGGCAGGTTGTCCTCGTTGAGGATGGACCTAATGTCATCTGGCTCTAGTGGTTTCGATGGCGAGTTGTAGCAGCTGACCACGCGAACGGGGCCCAGCCTTTCGGTGTTCACGACCACACCGCAAGTTTCCAAGTTAATTAGTCTTGGAGAATCAACGCCCGAGTGTTCGAGCGTCCTCCGGACAAAAACAGCGGTGCCGCCACCGTTTCCATCACGGTCTTGGCGGTGCGTCGTGTAGTTCCGAAGACTGCGCGTGTTGTGGTGTGGCTTTAGGAACGTTTCCTGCACCAACACTATCATATCATATTATCATTTTGAGCGTTGCTTAGCCAATGCGAAACAACACATTGTAATGTATGAGCACAAAATATTTTATTTACGACCGTGGTTAAAAGTGACTCTTTTAACGCTTACTTAGCAAGTTAAAAGTGTCACTTTTGCTAACAATTTGTATCAATAAATCAACAAATATAACCCTACCTGTCAAAATATCATTCTACATTTTTTAGAATTTTCTAATACACTAGAAAAATCGTAGAAAAGATTTTGTATGATATTCGTGTTAAAAATGATTTATTTCATTATTGGGGTTGTTTCACTCGGTTTTGCTTCGTTTCATAAACTTACTTTACACACACTTACTCATAAAATGTCACTTTTAACACTTATATCATAAATAACTATTTTTGTTGCACCTGCTCGTAAAAAACACTTTTCTGTTCCAATTTTGGAAAGAAAAAGTGATTTATTTCAGTCCAATGACGTGAAGCTGCAAGTTAATAAAATTGCATCACCTCAAACAATCACTTGACCCTCCTAATGCAGCCATATTTACACTTATCGGACGACAGACCTCAGAAGACGTTTTTGTTTTCTTTGACGGAATGTATCACATGTAAAGTTCAGTGAAAAAAGTGACAAATTGAATATCAAAGATAGGAAATTCGAGATGTATCATGCGAAACGCGAACCCAGATCGTAAACCTGAGCGATCTTAGCCTCTTGACCACCAGTGGCTGTAAAAGATGTCCCAGATTTAAACGGCCTAACTTAAAATTAAGATTAATCACCTAAAAATAGGGTGACAAGTTCATTTGAGCAAAAGGTCGTAAATGCCTTTATTCCAGAGATATTCATGTTTTTCTTATTGTGTAGCGCTACTTTAAAAATCAACTTCATAACGAAATATCCAATATTATTTTATTGAGGTGAGACATAATAATTAAATTAAATTAATAATAAATTGGATATTACCTAATTTCAATACAAAATTTAGTTTGCTTGCACTAATGTCAAAGAAAAAATGAGAAACTATCAATGAATATAAGAAATGTTTTAAGGTACTATAAAAGAAAAAGTCTATGAAGAACCGATAAATAATTTAGACTCACTACGTAGAAAAATTATTCAAATTTGCGAAACCATATCTCCCGAGCAATGTCACGCAGCAACCAATGCAGTGGCAGATCGTTGTGCCTGTTTACGTGTTGCAGGTGAACATTTTGAACAAATATTATAAAAAAAAATAGTTTATGAAGTTATGGTATTACTTTATTATTTTAAACCATAAATTTCTTTAAATTCATTGATAGTTTCTCATTTTTTCCCAGACGTCAGTGCAAGCAAACTAAATTTTGTATTGACATTAGGTAAGAAACAATTTATTATTAATTTAATATGTAACACCTGATTACGATAATATTGGATATTTTATTATGAAGTTGATTTTTTAAAGTAGCGTTACTCAATAAGAAAAACATGAATATCTCTGGAATAAAGCATTTACGGACATTTCCTCAAATGAACTTGTCACCTTATTTTTAGGTGTTTAATCTATGGATTGAGTTAGGCAGTTTAAATCTGGGACACGCTGTATATGTAATAAAATTTTATTGGTTGAATATTTCATTTAAATTTTTTTTGTTCTTTCTACAAATTGGAAATTATGACTAAAAACAATTCTCACTTATCTGCATGATCATGAAATTTGTAATATTATTCTGTCTTACTTCCTTCGTGAATTATTGAACAAACACACATCCATCAAGGTCAAAATGGATTAAGTATTCATATTATTTTGTACGTAATATAGAAATACATTATTGGTACTTATGTATTTTTCAGGGCGGCGTTAACGTACATTCCTACCGCGGACGGATATCGGTTTGTCGACCTATATCAAATAATCAAATAAATAAATAAATGAATCAATAAACTTAAAATGTTTGCTGCTGAATTACATTATTATTTTATATAAATTTACAAAACCAATAATATTGTAATAGCCGGTTTATAGCAAAGGTTTTCATCCTATTATCCAATGAAATCGATGGAAGGTTGTGATTGAGTGGTCTCCAACTGGAAGTGCATTTCTTGTGATTTATTACTTCGCTTGGTATTAATTTATTGGTATTGATTTTCGATTATGTTGATTAGGTTGCAGAATGCTTGAATGAATGAATGTAACTATTGATTGGAAACTTTTATTTGTAGAAATAAACCTTTATTTGTTGCAGTAAACCGTTAACTTGGTTTAGATTGTAACCTGATTTCAATGAGATTTACCGCTATTTTTTATTCATGATGATATTTCATTTAAATTTTACTGCTATTAAATTTATGTACCATAAAATATTTTATAGTCTGCACTACACCATAAAAATAAATAGATTTAATGTACATATTACATTTAACAACCTAATTTTTTATTTACTATAATTTCCTGCGAGTGTAGTACATTGAAACTATTTCGTGCGTATGTAGTGAATTTTATCCAACAGCCGCGTTTCGAAAACTATGTGGCGGGACCTTTTGCAAAGAAATCAAAAGAAGAATTGACTTTTTACAAAATTTATATAAAATTACTTGCAAGTGTATTTTAGTTTCAAAATATTTTCTTTTTACTAATCTTGACTCTGGTCGAGTCTATTTCCATGTCAACCTGACTCTTGGATATGCCAGGCATGCATAGTTAAAGTGCGTATCACCAAAGCCCAAAGCAATTACACAATTAATTACGTATCAATAAATGGCAAATGGCTCCGTGGAACTGTGGATCGGGAGATTCTCAGTTCGAATCTCACTGCCGACTGTTGCTAATTTAAATTTACCCCTGTGGTTCCCCCTCCACTAACATCTTTGTGGGCTATGACTTGACGGCTGGTAACTGCATTTCATACGCAAGAATATATCACCTACCGAGATCTGCATAAGCAGAGTGCCATACCCATAATGGGTAAAAGGCGTGATGATATATTTATTTAATTACGATTAAACAGAAATTTCAAATTATACGTCTGGCAAATAAAAATGTAAAAACTGTCTCTGGTTTCTCAAATTAAGCACAGATTTGGACTTTGTACCAACAAAAATCATGAGAAATAAATTGGTAAAAATATTAAATTAAATTTATACTACCAAGGTTTATACCAATATTTATTACACTGCACTCCAGTGTTATAAATATTATAATTATTTACTCACAATTAAATTAAAGATGTTAACATTAAAAATAAATTTATTGTAACAATATTTGCATATGCATACTGGGACAATTCATTTTTCATATATGAAATAAGCTGCGAAAAATGTTAAATGTTTCGGGGGGAAAACTTGATTTTTTTGATTATTGTCAATTGTTTGTTATACAAGTTATTTGAAACCTACCGAGTTTGATATCAAATTTAAGGGGCCAG
Organism: Poecilus cupreus; assembly: GCA_963942605.1. Taxonomy (NCBI): domain Eukaryota; kingdom Metazoa; phylum Arthropoda; class Insecta; order Coleoptera; family Carabidae; genus Poecilus; species Poecilus cupreus. Next base: position 25,657,775 of record OZ012718.1, read on the forward strand.
AGAGAAAAGTTAGATTAACATGACAATAATTAATTTTGAACGATTGTCTATTGTTTCCTTCAAATAGTTAATTTTATCTTGTCTAGTCAAATTAAAGATCTTTCAGCAGAGGACAGCAACATTATAAATAAAAACTTACTTGAGCGATCATAATTTGCTTTTATAATAGTTATTAGAATTATTTAAAGGTTAGTTGAAGGGGGAATTTTATATAAACAGGTAATTTACACATTTCAGACTTCACGGTGTATGATACATATTTAGAGACATGTACACAATTTTTTAAATGAAATTTTTCAATCCTCTGAAGTTTCTCAATGTCGTTTGTATACCTAATAATATTGTAATAATTATAGTTGCTATATAGAATAAACATGGTGCCCACACCAGAGTTTTTCGTTAGATCCTTCTTAATAATTCTATATAAGGAGGCAGTATTTTACCCCATCAACACACCACATCATCAATCACCGTCCGAAATTCTTCCTCTATTCAGCGTTCAGGTTAATCATCCAATGAAAACATCAAAACAACTAATTAATGTATCATCATCTCTGTCAAATCAGCCGCACACATCCCTTCACTGTTGAGACCACGATCACGATCACGTGTCCGTGGTCACGTGGTCACGCGCCACGCCGCCATCGTACACGTGTGGAGTCCTCCATGGAGAGGGTAAGTGAGGATTAATTGGGTGCCTCGTGCGTGGTGTGACGATGCTGTGGTCCAGAAACACGAGGCGCGCCAATCCTTGGAAGACTGAAGCTTGGAAGAGAGTTCATGGTGAACGATTGATGCCTAATCGGGTAATGAATTAGTGATTAAAGGATTAAGGATGTTTTGAAATTTAGCTGAGCAAGTTAAGGGAAGCCTACAAGGAATTTAGGCCACGAGAAGTTTATTTTAAGGGTTGGAAATTTATGATGCTAGCAAACCTATAAGGCATATTTATGGGAAGCATTAAATTTCGTTTTTATTTGGGGGTAACATGTTTGGTACTAGGTCATGTAATGCAGGTAAATAATAATGAATTAGTTGTAGCCGGAATTTGGAAAGAGGGAATCAAATAAAATCACTTTATTTGGATTAACATTTCGAGTATAATATACTCATCCCCAGAATCTTTAATCTAAAGTAATGTGAAACATCGAACAATTGTTGAAAGTCTTCAACAACTTTTCCAGCTGATAACATGTAATTTCGAGGTCTTAATTTATAACATTTTTCTTATTTAAACAATTGTTCGATGTTTCACATTACTTTAGATTAATGATTCTAAGGATGAGTATATTATACTCGAAACGTTATTCCAAAGAAAGTGATTTTATTTGATTCCTTCTTTCCAAATTCCAATTACAACTAATTAATACAATTATATTTTAAACGATCATCTTCTTCGTAAATAATAATGTTCATTATTAAAAAAAATCTGATGTTCCAACGCATAACCTTCCGCTTAAGTACAACAGTGCATGAATGACGACAATATTTTGATTTCACAAATGCACTGACTAACAATGAACCATTGATATATTTTTATTATTCCATGTATCTTCGTTTGAATTCACGTTTATAAAGCTTGCTATAATTGCATTTCCATCAATGTAAATATTTCTTTATAATTTCTATCAACCTTTCAGATTATTTACTGAGATGTGCTCAAAAACTTAATAGGCCTTCAAGTTCACAACCACTGATAGATTGGTAGTGTAACAGCTACCCTGCACTAAGTGCCAATGAGTACTGACAAGTGTTTATTTTACTTGACCGAAATCTTAATCAAAATATTAGAAAATTAATCAATTAATCGACCAAGGGTAGCGAAAATCCGCCGGCCACCACAGAACAGTTATAACTCCGTTCTGAAGAGTTAAATATTCGAGAAAATACTTACGTCGTTAATTACTGGGTAGGACAAGGCTCACTAAATAATCTCAACACTAAACTTGGATGTAAGGCAGTATAAATGAAAATCAAATTCTCAAAACAATAACAATTTACTAACAAAATAAAAATAGAAAAATCCCAAACTATAGGTTACAAAATTATTAAACTACTTTGCTCAACTCGACACGATCAACCACAGTTTACCTACTTGAACCTATTATCAACTTTAGAATATGCTATCACCGCAACGTACGTACAAGTACAAATATCAAATTATCAATCTACTTACAGTTCATTCCTTCGCTGACTGGCCGTTCTTTCGTGCACTGGTACGCGAACATAAACGCACAATTAATCAAGAGATTCAAGTTAATCTAACTTAGCATTAGCAACTTAACCCGAAATTTACTTGATTGAAACTGGACTTTAGTTTAGACTTCGCAACTTAATCTGAACACAAACAACTCAATTCGACTCTACTCGATAAACAAAATAATCAATTCTCAAAACGCAACAACAAATATCTTTCAAGAAAACTTTACCCAATATTCAACTATTTACTCACAACTCTAAAAACGACAGGAGATGAACACAAAACTTGTAAACTGTTTCGATCAGTGTCTAAAACAAGACTGTCGAAGTGAAATCACACATGAACCCTCGATGGGTGATTTCACCCCCACTAAACTTAACTTGAGCATCTTAAAACTACTTCACAATTGGCTAAACAGTTCTTTAACAAAATCTAATTGGTCAAGTGATTCTAGATTTCTCGGGGTTGGAAGGGTGCGGAACTTGACAAACCTTTTAACGGACTTTTTACTTCTAAGAACTGAATCTTCGGAAATCTTAACAATCACTAACCCACCCAAAACCGCCTTCCGTTTCCTTCGCAATAATCATAAATAACTTACTCTTTACTTGAACCCGACTTTACTTGACATCTGTCACATAACTCTAAACGGCAATTAACTAAAATTCTCTAAACTGTAATACAATGGGAAAGCGATTTTTGAAGCGTTACAAATCTCTAAAAAATATCTTTACAATAACCGGATGTCGCACAGCATGCCTTCTTCTGGTTTTAGGCACGTAATATCATCTTCTTCTAGTTGAACACAAAATGTGTGTTACAACTTCCCTTACCCCTTAAGGATAAATTATACTTCTGAAGGAATTATAATTTATAAAACAAAACTGGGAACTAAGTCTTTCGGGGGCCGTAGAAAACACTAATCTGCATGGGGGTCGTTGGCCTCCATCTGCTGCTGGGCACGCGTCCACGCTGACCTGGATGCTCGTGATGATCCTCGATGGTTGGGTTGTCCCGAAACCGCTACTCGCTGCTCTTTCTCCTGGGCTCTCGCTCGCTGTGCTGTGGCTACTCTTACTTTATGGGACTCCATTGGGTACCGACCCGATGTCCTAAAACCATAAAACTCCGGCAGAATCCTTGTCCCCAAATCTTACACTAACTACTGTTATCTACTTTAATTACTCAATCATATTCGCGACAACAAAACTAATATCGGAAATAATCATAGAAATTTTAATCTTACTCTGATTTACAACTGAACTACTTTAATTAAATACTTTCTTTAATCTTGAATTGGCATCCAATCATATTTTACTTTTAAAATCCTCTCATTTAATACTTTCTTTTTACTTACTTAGTCTTTTAACTTCTCCATGTCCTTCCATAGTTTTCTCACTATTTCCAATTGGACTCCAGCTGCTTATAATGTGGTCTTCTTTCTTCCTACTGGACTACTGATCTTCTTTCACAACACTTTCCTGGTTGCTCTGGCTAACTGGCTGAATATCTTCGGCTACTACTCTTACAAAATTTCTGCGAACTAACTAACATTCTAATTAATATTTGTAAAATACTAATTACACCTTCGAAACCTGGAAAAATCTTTTACTACTCGCTTCTATTAGAATCTACTTCTGGGATTCCGCGGCACATACGGTGCTGGACCGCAACTACGTAACGAATATCTATGACTCGGTGTCTGAATATTTTCTATCTGTGGATTATTATGAATTTCTGCTTCTACAACAACTGTAATGCTACCTATTTCTTCTTCTGAACTTGAATCTAACACACTATTATTATTATTACTCAATTCTTGCGATTCTACTACATACTCATTATTAACACGCTCAGTATGAATACTAAAAGGTGGTGCATACGCAAAATCTAACTCATTTCTCAAAATTCTATTTCCTTGCACTGGAATTGGCGTATCCGGTCGCTCTACTCGTTCATTAATTGGCTCTAAATACAACTTTAATCTATTCACATTAACTACCATTTCTTTATCACTCGTCATATCTTTAATAACAAAATTAACAGGACTCGTTTGTTTAATTATTCTATATGGACCTATCCACGGCTTTACAAATTTTCTACTTAACCCTTGCTTTACAACTTCATTGTGCAACAAAACTAAATCTCCTACTTTTAACTTGCACGGTGCTGCTTTCTTATCATACTGTGTCTGATTTTTACTCTGAGCTTTATTAATTCGTTCTTTAACAATTTCGTAAACATCTTTTAATCTAGTCTGTATTTCTGAATTATAGTCTGTACTATTCTCTCTACTTAAAGGTGCTATGATATCATCAAATGGTAATTCGAACTCGCGACCATACATTAAGAAAAATGGCGTTTCACCGGTTGAATTATGAACTGAATTTCTAACCGCTGTTAAAACATAAGGGATCCATAAGTCCCAATCTTTATGATCTTTTGCAATATAATGCGACATAGTGTCTGCAAATGTTCTATGAAAACGCTCTATACCTCCGTTTCCCATCGGGTGATACGCGGTTGTTTGCAACTTTTTAATTCCGAATAATCTACAAACGCCTTTAAACAATTTTGACGTAAAATTAGAACCTCTATCTGTTAATAACTGTCGAGGAACACCATGCCTCGAAATAATTTTCTCTACAAACGCATTAGCTACCGTTGCTGCTGAATCATCTGGTATTGCTATAGCCTCTGGATATCGAGTAAATGCATCTATAAAAGTTAAAATGTACTTGCTTCCACTATTAGTTAAGGGTAAAGGACCCACAATATCCATTGAAACACGTTCAAATGGCTTCGATAGTTCACTAAACTGCTGTAAAGGTGCTGGTTTTAAATGCGGAGATGTTTTTCTCTGATTACATGAAAGACAACGTAAACAATACTCTTTAATCTGTGATGACATATTTTTCCAATAAAACTTTTTCTTAATTAAATTATAAGTCTTTTCAAATCCTGGATGTCCCGCATGAGGCACATCATGATACATTCTCAAAACTTTATTAACCATACTCTTAGGAACAACTAATCTATCTTCACGTTCTGTATTACTTCTCAACTTGTAAACTACTCCATCATTGTCTCTATAAAATTCAAAATCTTTATTAATCTCTTTATTAACTAACTTTTGAACTTCTATATCTTTATTTTGCTCTGATTTTATATGCTCTCTATCCCAAACTGGTTCAAATTCATTAACACAATTAATTTCTACGCGCGAAAGCGCATCTGCAACATAATTCTGCTTCCCTGGTTTGTATACAACTTCAAACTCATACTCTGCTAATTTCAATGACCAATTAACTAACCTACTACTTTTATCTTTAAATTTATTCAAATAAACTAATGGTCTATGATCTGTAACTAATACAAACTTTCTGCCATATAAATAACACCTGAAAAACTTTATAGCCCATATTATAGCTAAACATTCTTGCTCGACTGTTGCGTAATTACTCTCTGCTTTATTCAATGTTCTACTTGCATACGCAATTGGATGATCTTGTCCAAAACGATTTTGACTTAACACTGCACCTACTGCAATCTTCGACGCATCTGTTGTTAACGTAAAAGTCTCACTAAAATCTGGATAAATTAATATTGGACTTGTAATTAATGCAGTTCTCAACTTATCAAACGCAACTTGAGTTGCCTCATTCCACACAAATGGTGTATCTTTCTTCGTTAAAAGATTTAACGGTTTAGCTACTTCTGAAAATGAATCTATAAATCTACGGTAGAATCCTACTAGCCCTAAAAATGATTTAATATTTCGAACTGTTTTCGGTACTGGAAACTTTTTAATTGCTTCTATTTTAGATGGATCGGGTTTTACACCTTCTCCCGAAATAATATGCCCTAAATATGCAGTCTCTTTCTTAACAAATTCACATTTACTTGGCTTCAACTTTAAATTAAATTTCTGCAATCTATCAAAAACTTCTTTAATTTTACCAATATGCTCATTAATATCGTCTCGTGAAAAAATACAAATATCATCTAAATACACATAACACTTTTCTCCTACTAAGCCACTTAAAACACAATACATTAATCTTTGGAAAGTACTGGGCGCATTACATAAGCCGAAAGGCATTCTATTCCATTGATAATGACCCCAGGGGGTGCTAAAACCTGTCTTTTCCTTATCTTCGTCCGCAATAGCTACCTGATGATACCCTGACGCTAAATCTAACGTTGTAAACAATGCGGCACCATTCATCTGAGATATTGTATCTTGCAAATTAGGTAAAGGTAAAAAATCTTTCTTCGTAATATTATTTAATGCCCGAAAATCTACACACAATCTAACTTTCGTTGAACCGTCAGATAAAACACGGTTTACTAATATTACAGGAGCTGACCATGGTGAATCACTCTCTGTTATTATGTCATCTTTTAACAATTCTTTAATCTGTTCTTCTAAAACCTCTTTCTGCTGATAAGCTACACGATATGGTCGTTTCGCGATCGGATGAACATTCTCCGTAATAATTTTATGCTTTACTTTTGAATTACAACCTAACTTTACTCCTGGACTCATGAAAATATCTTTATATTCTTTCAACAAATCTTGCATCTTACTTCTATCAGGTACCTTAAGATGATCTAATTTAAACAAACTCATAAAATCTATTTCTTCAACTTTTCTAACTGAATCTACTATTTTGGCATTACTATCAATATCTAACTTAACCCTTTCTTCGTAGCCTACTATTGTTTTCGCGGGTATATCTAACCTTTCTTCGCTAATATTCATAATTTTAACTGGTACTTCTCTTTTGTCTCCGTTTACAATAACTCTTGCAGCAATTATTCCATGAACATTAATTTCTGTTGGTTCAATCAAAATACTATCATTTAAAACCTCTTTGCTTTGCCTGTAGCCTATACAAACTGCTTCAGATCTTGCAGGAATGCTCAAACTTTCTTTAATACGAACTGAACGTTCATCACTACTATTCAAATAATCTTTTAACTCTTTGTTAACTTTATCACACTTTTCCTTACTTTTAATTTCAACTTTACTATCTTTAACGTTTTCGCAACTTCGAGATTTGTTTTGGTTTTCCATACTACTGCCTGAACATAGCGAACTGACTATATTACGGATTTCCGCAACGAATCCTTTACAATTATTAACATCATCTACTTTATTAACTATTAATTTTACTTCTCTATCTTTTTGATTTGACAAAGCTTTTTCACTTTCACTCTTTACAACTGGCTGCTTTTCAACAATTCTACTAGGAGCAAATATTTTTGAATCTTTGTTTACATTTATGGGACTTTCCGTGTTTACTTTACACACAAATTTACTACCTGCTTCTTTATCTTGGCTATCGACTGACTTAACCGAGCTAGCTTCAACCTCTTTTACAAACATTTTACTACTATTTACTGCACTCTCTGTATCCTTCGCTTTAGCAATACCCACACTTTTTACACAATTACTTTTACAACTCTGAACTTCGACAACTTTATTGCATCGTGCACGGCTGATCTCATCTTTACGCATATTAGGGTTTTTCCTGTGACAAACTGAACCTAGCGAACTTTTTGTTACAAGATTATCCGCAATATTTGTTCCGAATTTTGATTGCTGTTTACGGCAATTATTTAAGTTAACTAAATCGCTTCTCCGTGCAACCAAAGGTGCACCAACTATACATCTCTCTTTTATGCTCTCTCTATTTCGCTCTGTCAACTGATAATCTACACTGCGTCCCCCAACACGACTCAAACATAGCGAATTAGCCGTATTACGTTCCACAGGCAAATAATCGCGATCTCCACTTTTTACTTGTCTAGTGTTAACATCTTCAACGTCTCTAAAGTGCTCTGAAGTGGTTGATATTGTCAGTCTTTCTCCAATGATACTTATTTCGTTACGCGCATAATTAATTTCTGCTTTATAATCCGTAAGGAAGTCTAAACCAATTAATCCATCTGTTGCTAAGCTTAATCCATCATCACATACTATAAAATTATGCCAAATACTTCTCAAACCCATTTTAATTTCTACATCCGTAGAACCGATAACAGGTAACTCTTGACCCGAAATACCTACAATTGAACGATTTCGTGCGATTCTTTCTAAACGCTGTCCCTCTACAACATATCGTTTTAAAATGCTAACATTGGCTCCCGTATCAATCAAAAATTCAAAAATTTTACCATTTACATTCAACTTAACTTTATTGTGCCTTTTATTACTATTAACGGCCGGTATTATTTCTTTAAACGATATGTTATTCCGACCGTCAGATTCGGGACTGTGATCTACGGTCTTTGATAGTTTAAATGACTCTGGCTTTTATTCTCATTACTACGTTGCTGATTTCTTTCATCTCTATTTGATAGGTATACTCTGCAATATTTAATACTGTGTCCCGGCTTATGACACCTACTACACATAATTTCCTTTCTTACATTGCATTCTCGAGCTATATGACCAAATTTTTGACATTTAAAGCAAAGAATGTCTCTAATTACATTACTCTGTTCTCGCGACCTATAATTCGTTCTGTTCTCATATCGAGAAGGACTCTCACTATTACTATAATTATTACGCGATCTACTTTGATTCGCTTTGCCCTCATATACCTTATTTTCTTTCATGTTACTTGTACTACTTTTTGATACGGCCATTGCTTCTATTAATTTATTAAAAGTATCCAAAACATTTGATTCTGACTTTCCAACTGAACTTTCTACTTTGCTAATTACTTCTATTTCATCTCTTCTCGGGTACGCAAAAACCCTTTCAGAATTTTTAGCAACTTCGACTGCCTCTTTAAATGTAGTCGGATTTCTGTATAAAATATCGCGCTGGATATGTGGCAATACACCCTCTGTAAACTGATTCAATAACTGCTTTTCCAAATATTTTTCGTTCACTGATTTAATCACTGGATCTGTACTTTGATCTACTAACTGATTGCCAATAGCTACTAACCGCGACACATACGCTAAAACGCTTTCGTTTCTAAGTTGATAGCATGTATTAAAATATCTTAAAACTGTTCTACTGTCTTGTCTTGGAGCAAATCTTTCTAAAAGTGCCTTTTTAACATCCTCCCAATTATCTGAATTACTAGCCTCCTGATCGTTTTTCATATAAATTGCGGCATCACCGCCTAAACTTAATCTTGCTGTAGCAATCTTTATATTATCGTCCCAATTCCCAATTTTGCTGCAATACTCAATTTTTTCTATAAATTCTCCAATGTTTTCATCTGTTTTACCATTAAATTTAGGAATCTTTGAATTTATCCCCGACATAGACGTCACTGCAATTAACGTATTCAACAATTGAGACTCACTCATACCAACAAAAGAGTTTTCTCCGGTTTGTGGCATTTTATTACTGATAACACACAATTACTTTACAAAATACAAAATATATCTTAAATGCTTCAAATTCGTACACCGCTGCCAACAATTATGTAACAATAAACTTTATTAAAAATTCCAAAGGCCTACTGATTTGAGGGATTCGAACACCGCTGCCAACAATTATGTAACAATAAAATATATCAAAATCTACAGGCTACTGGTTTGAAAGGTTCGACCACCGCTGACATCAATTATGTAACAGCTACCCTGCACTAAGTGCCAATGAGTACTGACAAGTGTTTATTTTACTTGACCGAAATCTTAATCAAAATATTAGAAAATTAATCAATTAATCGACCAAGGGTAGCGAAAATCCGCCGGCCACCACAGAACAGTTATAACTCCGTTCTGAAGAGTTAAATATTCGAGAAAATACTTACGTCGTTAATTACTGGGTAGGACAAGGCTCACTAAATAATCTCAACACTAAACTTGGATGTAAGGCAGTATAAATGAAAATCAAATTCTCAAAACAATAACAATTTACTAACAAAATAAAAATAGAAAAATCCCAAACTATAGGTTACAAAATTATTAAACTACTTTGCTCAACTCGACACGATCAACCACAGTTTACCTACTTGAACCTATTATCAACTTTAGAATATGCTATCACCGCAACGTACGTACAAGTACAAATATCAAATTATCAATCTACTTACAGTTCATTCCTTCGCTGACTGGCCGTTCTTTCGTGCACTGGTACGCGAACATAAACGCACAATTAATCAAGAGATTCAAGTTAATCTAACTTAGCATTAGCAACTTAACCCGAAATTTACTTGATTGAAACTGGACTTTAGTTTAGACTTCGCAACTTAATCTGAACACAAACAACTCAATTCGACTCTACTCGATAAACAAAATAATCAATTCTCAAAACGCAACAACAAATATCTTTCAAGAAAACTTTACCCAATATTCAACTATTTACTCACAACTCTAAAAACGACAGGAGATGAACACAAAACTTGTAAACTGTTTCGATCAGTGTCTAAAACAAGACTGTCGAAGTGAAATCACACATGAACCCTCGATGGGTGATTTCACCCCCACTAAACTTAACTTGAGCATCTTAAAACTACTTCACAATTGGCTAAACAGTTCTTTAACAAAATCTAATTGGTCAAGTGATTCTAGATTTCTCGGGGTTGGAAGGGTGCGGAACTTGACAAACCTTTTAACGGACTTTTTACTTCTAAGAACTGAATCTTCGGAAATCTTAACAATCACTAACCCACCCAAAACCGCCTTCCGTTTCCTTCGCAATAATCATAAATAACTTACTCTTTACTTGAACCCGACTTTACTTGACATCTGTCACATAACTCTAAACGGCAATTAACTAAAATTCTCTAAACTGTAATACAATGGGAAAGCGATTTTTGAAGCGTTACAAATCTCTAAAAAATATCTTTACAATAACCGGATGTCGCACAGCATGCCTTCTTCTGGTTTTAGGCACGTAATATCATCTTCTTCTAGTTGAACACAAAATGTGTGTTACAGTAGCTTCAATGTAAACTAAATTACCACCTCCGGTCAAATTTGATATTAATTACTAATAAATAGGAAATGGTATCATGAATGTACATCCGCTATCAATTAGCTTATATGTTGTTGTATTAATCATACTAAGTGAAATTAATTGCTAAGTTGATAAATAGGCTCGAGATTTGCTGATTTCATTAAAAAATAACGTCCTGTATATGTGCGGGAGGTAAAAATCTAATGTATCATCAAATGTAAATTTATAACATTACAAAATATTGTCATAAATTAAAGCTTCATATAAAAATTATAGTACATATTATTAACCAACACCTCTCAATAAATGCTTCATAACTATGGCGATTTTAAGCAAGAAAAGTAACAGATTACCTACTAATGGGTATAATTTTGAGAAAAGTCACTAGTGAGTAATTTTCTATTTATAACAATAATAATGAGACACAACATCTTGGTTACTACTTCGATTGACATTTTAATTGAGAAAATTTAAAGCATATGTTCCTGTAAATAATATTTCTTTAATATATTTTGCATGTATTAAGAGATGTTGGATAAAATGTTATACTTCACACGTGGGCATAGTGGAATTACCCACTCGATAAAATTATCACACTCAGCCTTGGACTTCGTGTGCTAAAATTTCTCTCGTGGTTTATTCCTTAATTTGCCCACTTGTAAAGTAAATAACTATTCTACACCTTGTCGACTATAACAAAATTTCATTTAAATCAATTATTTACTGAGATATGCCCAAAATACTTAATATGCCTTCAAGTAAACTATTATTTTCGGTTGATGGATTTTACTGAAATCTAATTGTAACTTACACATTCAAATATTAAATATATATACTTAATTAAAGTAATAATAATCTTTAAGGTGCAACATAGAGAAAACTACTTCTAATAAAAAGTTTTCTTCCAAACGGAATAATTACAACCTTGAATAAGAAGATAATAATAAATGATTATTCTCTGTCCTACGTCCAAAACGTTGCAGACTAAATTGGAAGAATATTGTCAAAAACCTTAATTTTTTGCTTGTGTGGAAAATGTTACTATGGACAGACTAGCAGAATAATAACAACAAGGGCAAATCATAGCATTATATTTTGGATGTAATTGATTTCGAAGAACAAAATTTTTAACAAGCTCAAAATGTGTCTATGACAGATTCTTAATTGAGTGTATAAAAATCAGTAAGCAGAAAAATACAATGAATCGCAGAATGAAGGCTACGAATTGAGCATGACCTGGCTTCCTTGTTCCTCTTCTTCTTCTTTCGTTAGGCCCACTAGAGAACACGTTTATTTGGTCTTGTTCGTTTGGCGAGCCCAAGCACGGCGCATTTTCTCCCCGTAGTTCTCTTTTTTCTCTCGAGTCAATCGTGTGCCTCGTTTCTTGATTGGGGCATCCTTGAAGCATTGGAAAGACTTTAGTTTATTGCGACATTCTGTTCTGTTAGCCAGGTTCTTCAGACCCACTTCTTTAATGTCTTGTTTGCTGTTCTACTTCTACATACCATCTTAGCTTCCCCTTTAAGTCTCTTCCAGAAGGAATAAAGTAGGCTCCTCGTTCCTCTGTTTCATATCATAGTTCTTACTTTTTTCTGTTTTTATTCACTTGTTTATGTTATTTGCTAATTTTCTGTATGGCGAATTACGATGAGTAATTTGAAATGTTGAATTTTAATAAAATTTTAACCAAATATTTTTTTCATTTACTTTTAGGCTTATTTACTGAAATATGTTTGAAAACTTTGTTGGCTTTCAAATTCTTATTTTCCTAGATATGCTCGAAAATCTCATATGCCTTCATGTCAACTACCACATCAGGTTGATGGACTTATATCAAAAGGGTCTCACAACTTTTAAAATTAAAATTCTTAAAAGAAAATTGAAAATGATATCGCCATTTGAGTTTATGAAAATAATGAAATCGAATTCTATGGACCCCAAAACGTGCTTGTCTATTGAAAACTTACTATCAAAAATTTGGATCCGCAACAATACCTCCTTTACATTTATGCACGAGAGGTAAAAATTGTACATTAAAATATATCACTCCGTCATTTACTCATTTTTGTTAAAACTGATTACCCCCACAGATGCTAGTGGATGATGGGGATAATTCTTATGAGGTAAAAATTTATCCGAGAATCGAACTGAAGATCTCATGATTCACAGCCAGATGTTATTTACTTCTTATATATTTGAAATTTGACGGCCAGATGTGGCACTAAAATTGTGAAAAAAATCCGTTAACATGATTCTGAAAACCGTCTTCCGTCAGACACAGATGCAGTAGAAAACTTTTTTCTGTCAAAATCTAAAACTAAATATTCTAAAATAGAATTATCATAAATAGTCTTTACCAAAATAAAGTATAGCTTACTGGATCATTTGTAAATACTAACATATTTTTTATCATATCTGGTTTTACTATGTTATCTTCGTAGGTGAAATTATTTTGAACAAGTTTAACCATAGTTTCCAAAAAGAATAATGTATAAGTTTCAATAAAACTTTTCATTTTTATAGTGTCAAAAATAAAAACAGCTCGTAAAAATTGTGCAAGAAATCATGAAATCAAAATTTATAGGTACTTTAACCATCATACCCTCATATGATTATGAATCTTCTTATGAGCTTCGTCCATCAGAGCTTTTACCCGTTCATCGAGCTTAAAGCTCCACTTAAACGCACGTATGCGTGCTTGTGTTAGAAAGAGACAGCTGCCACAACCCCTTTCGTGTGCCAGAGTGAGAAGGAAAGCTTCACACAGTAGCGGTGTATTTTGTTTGTTGAATTATTTATGTATCGTAGAGTGCCGGTAATGATGCGATCAAATGTGCCATGGAAATGTATAAACTAGCAGCGTGTGATTTATAATGTGACGTGGAGGTAGCGAGAGAGAGAGAGAGAGAGAGGGATGGGTGACGATATAAACTGAAAATAACGGTGATGAAATTTTATAAATGTGAGAAGATTATACTTATTTACATTAATTGCCAGAAGAGCTGATAGTTTAAAACAAATAGTATCGAGTTAAGTTCGAAACGCTATGAAAAAATAAATATTTAAGGCAACTCTAATGGTCAATCTTGTGATAAACTATTTCACCTCCGATTTGGATGATCCCTTTTAATTTGCATCCTATTTTACTTCCAATTAAAGGAAAAACTAGTATTAAAGTGACCTTGAAAATACAGTTGAATGGGTTATTGTATTCGTTCAACGTGGAACGTGCAAGCTTTGTTATCTATCTCCAGATAAGTTCCATGAAAAATGAGTACTGTGATACGAGATTGTCAAGCGTGAGTTGTGTAAGCTTAAGATGTGTTTTTGAAAAGTGCGGGAGAAGTGAGTTCACCTACAGGCAAATTCTATATAAACAAAATATGCTCATCTTTATTGGAATATAAATGTTTTTTCAGTGTTTCTAAAACAATGATGTATATATTTATATCGCAAATCTTAAACGATTTCAAATACAAAAGTTTCAAATACAAATTGTAACTTAGCAATTATTATTCTACATCTTTTTTAATATACTAGTATTCTGAATCAATTATGTAATGAACATGAATGAAACATCTCTACTGGCTTGCGGATTGCTTCAAAAATTTAATTACACAAACAACGGTGCCTCGTAAAAATAGTGAAATCATATACTAGGATCTGAAAACGTGTTTATCTTTGAAAAACTCGCTAACGAAATTTTGTTATTGTTACAGTCCTCTATCCTATATACAGAGTGAATCATGACGTACGGAGCTAAAGCTATGTATTTCCCTTAAATATTTGTAAAAAAACTCAACCAGAAAACTGCGGCAAATTTGACAAGTTGAATTGATTATTACAAGCTGTAGCAGTAAATAATAATAATTTCTTTATTGTGGCGAAGTTCAGCCAAAGCTGTTCTTACACTTAACCTTTACATTTATAATACAAATTTGAAAAACATTAAAGGAACGTGAGTACGTATACAACAAATAAATGAATATAATATGGTGGTATAAACATAATAGATAACTATAAGAATTATAATTTGAAGAATACAAAAATATATTTGTGTACACAAAGAAGTTAAAGAATACTTATTGCAGGGATAACAGATTTTTTTTAACGTTGCCATGATGAATGATGTTTCAATTTGTAATTGCGGATACTTAAGAACTAGTTGAACAATGTTTAGTTAAAAAAATATGAAAGTGTAGTAACTTAAAAGTTTCGGCTATTTAATATATGCTTTTATCGTCTTTTACTATTACTTTTAGGGACCATTACACACGCAAAACCATATCACTTACAGAGGTATGTCTCCAGCAGAGTGTTACATTCTGAAATGGGTAGATGGAATGTAGATATATTTATTTATTTATTAATGATTTATGTATTTTTTGCCATAATATAAATGCAGATATAATATAAATATAGAGCATTTGCGCAGTAAAAAAGAAATAAATAAAAGATAAAATTATAAGATATAGAAATTCAATTGTGCTTCGTTTTAAGTACCCCCTCATATCTACAATTTAAATCGGCTTCCTATTTCTGTTAGGTTAAATACGGATTCAACGACTTGTGAACAAAGTACTTTTAAAATATTTACGATGCATTTCGTTTTTCTTGTCTTCACCAATAAAATAACATCGTATAACCTACAATGCCTTCGTATTCAATTTAAATAATAATAGTACCTTACTCCAACTTATTTTTTGTACTAGGCATTGTACTCTGATAACTTTGAGATCAATATTTTGTTGCTGATGCTAGGATAGATTACTATACTTTATTACTATATATTTATTACATTACACTATAAGCCAATCAGAATGTTTCATTTGCACCAAGAGGATGGATTGATAAAATCCCTACACCGTATATTACTGAAAATTTGAACAATTAACAATTAGGTAACTTATAGCTATTAACAAGCCTAACGATGTTATGAGTAGGTATCATAACAGCCGCAGATATCAGTTTGAAATTTTAAGATATTTAAGGCCTGTTAACACTGGTTTGTTCAATAGTTTACCGGTTTCAGATTAACGTTAACGTCATTAATAAATATTATTTTTTAAATACTTTTATGTCATAATTTTGAGATTGCGCGGACATCAGATGAATAAGTAGATAGGTATGAATGATGGTTTGTTGTGTGAACGAATAGACGAGCATGAATCTATGAATTCCACTATGATTGTGGACAAGGCGTGTCAAAATAGGAGATTGATTGTTGGTGGATATGTTTCAGGGTTCATGCTACTCCACTGTGTGGGATACAACGTGAAGTTAAGTATGTAAGAAATATTAATTAATATACCATTCTAACATTTTGACGCAGATCTCGGTAAGTAAAATGTTAAATTAAATATCAGGACAGTCATTCTTAAAAGATTTTCATCATACGAGGTCTGTTATGAAAATTTTCACAAAAAAGACATCAAGAGTTGTGGCGAGACAACTCAGGGTTCTTTCACCAAGACAATACGCCCGTACACTCAGCTTCGTCAATTCGTCAGTTTTATGCCAAAATATCAGAGGAGTGTCCTATCTCAGTCTCCTTGTTCGCCTGAGCTGACTTCTTGAGATTTTTTCTTATTTCCAAAATCAGTATTGAAATGACGCCATTAAACATATACGTCACAGATCTCAAAGGCCAATTCAAATGAAGTTAACCAGGACTGCTTCGCGAAGTACAAAACTGTGTGAATTAGGGAGGGGAGAACTATGTTCGCCGTCTAATTTAGTTCAAATGTAATTCCATTCGTTTGATTGAAGAAATTGTTAAAAACACATGCACTTTATCGTTTGCATTAATATTCGATTTTTTTTCAACAGTAATTACGAGGGTTGCCTTTTATATTTCGGGATTAGAAAAAACAAATGAATATTTATCATCAAAAATGGCTTTATTGCTTTTCAAAATATTCACCATGTAGATCAATACACTTTTGCAACGTGTGAACCAATTTTCGAAGCACTTTTTCCATTCCGATTGAGGTACCTCCAAAACATGCATTTTGAGCGCATCGACCGCTTCATCAAGTGTCGAAAAATGTTGACCTCGCAATTTATTTTTAATATTCGGGAATAAAAAGAAGTCATTGGGTGCCAAGTATGGACTATACGGCGGATGACTCATCAAATCGACGTTTTGAGTGCTCAAAAATTTCTTTGTCTCAGCCGATGTGTGCGAGCTCGCATTGTCGTGGTGGAGAATGATCCGTTTTCAGCGGTTGGTTTTTCTTAATTTTCTGAAGACTTCTTGCAAACAAATGGTTGTGTACCATTCAGAATGGACCGTTCTACGTAACCCCAATGGTACGATTGAGACAGATCCAGTATTTCCGAAAAAACAGGCGACCATTTGCTTCGAAGTGCTTCGTGCCCGAACGACTTTTGTTGGGTTTGGCTCGCCTTAGAAGACCCCTACAGTCGACTGCTGTTTACTTTCGGGCTCATACGCATAGATCCACGATTCGTCACCTGTCTCGATGTCAAACACATGTTTTGAAGCACCGCGATCGTATTTTTGGGCATTTCTTGCGACCCATTGACACGAGCCTTTTTTTGAGCGATTGTCAAATTATGTGGGATCCAACGTGAAAAATTTTTTTTTACAGCCAAATGTTTATGCAATATTGTATGTATGCTGGTCCCACTAATATCCAAGGCTGCTTCAATATCACGATAAGTTACATGACGATCTTGCAATATCAGTTCGCGCATAGAATCAATGTTTTTCGGAACAACAATCAATTTTGAACCACCTTCACGAAACTCGAGGTTGAGCGAACTACGGCCGCGATTGAATTCAGTAAATCATCAATAAACACTGGTCCCTCATGGTGCTTCATCGACAAAAATCGAATTAAGTTCATCGATGTACTGTTGTTGACTTAATCCACGTCTAAAGTTGTAAAAAATAATCGCACGAAAATGTTCACGATTTAAATCCATTTTTTGGCCGACATGAATTTTTCAAATTACTGTTAACTACACAAAAAGTGTTCGTACGTCAAAACGTTCTGAGTACATATATTGTCAAAAATGCCAAACTTTACTATAGGAACGTTAGTTGCCAAATAGCAGCACTAGGGTTGCCGAATCCCGAAATATAAAAGGCAACCCTCGTACTACATTTATAGCAACAAATAATGCAGAAAAACAAAAAAAAAATGGGTTTAAAGTATGTTCAAACTGTGAAGAAAAATATTTTATAATGAATAATAATGAAAAACAAATCAATACAATAATTATATATTGTCATTTTATAATGTAAATTTAGTGCAGCGTTTTGCTGAATCGTGATCTAAAGCTCTGTCTTCGCTCTCTCTACACCTCGCTCGCCACAACTTCTATTCAGGTCATACTTATACTAGCGCAAGCCGTTACTTTTATCTAAAATTTATAAATATTGCTCTCTGAAGAGATTTTGGTGCCTCTCCTAGCGATTGTAGAGACGCGTAACGAATTAGTTTGTCAAACCCAATTTGCCGGCGCCCTTAAATGGAACCAGGACCAATAATCTATCAAATTAATAATAAAGTTTTAAAAAATTTTGCTTTATTCTGAACATACCTCGTATTGACAAACCTTGATAGATTTTATATGTACCATTTTTCAACTGGTACGCAAATGCCATAACTTTAAGAAACATTGAAATTGAATATGGAAACTATAATACTCCATACTGAGAGTGAAAGAAGTTGCAACAATTTTAAGTGGCTAAGGAGGGAAGAGTTTTTTTTTTAATAGGCATATTTAAATTGAAATAGAATTTTAAATATCTATTATAAGCCAATAGTATCACAAATAAAGCTCGTTAGCTCATCCTAACCTCCATTTCCGTAATAAATTTATCAAGTCGTCTCGCAGGCAGCGTCACCACGTGACGCGTACGATATCCGTAGACGCGAAGGATATACTGTTCCACATTGCAGCGCTGGCGCTGTACCGTTTCATTAACCGCCGTGTGAAAATCACGTTGTAATTGCGTATTTAATGTGTAAATAAGGGCGCCATAATAATAACATTAACACTTTACGAGCTCGTAAAATCGTCCAACGCATCAGCCAACCCCCGCGGGAAAACAATCATGAGCTGTGCTCACAGCCAATCAGTACACAAATTATTGTGAGCTGTTTTTTTACAAAGCCGGAGAATTAGGCTGCGGGATGAAAATGATTCATTGCAGCGAATTATCTGGTGGGATACTGGCGGTTTATGAGTTATTAAATTAAAACCCTGCAGGTATAATTTCTGTATATTAAATTGTTTTAGGAAATAGCTGCTTTTATATAAAAGCACGTCCACACGAGAGCGAATCCACTGAATGGACAAACAAACGTTTTGTGAAAATGCAGCACGATTTTGTCTAATTTTAATTTTATGTTCCTCGATTGAGAACAAAGTTCAAACTAACCTACTCTATGCCAAAGGCAAATTATGAGTTTTAATTTCATTATCTATTGTTGTCTTGGACTTGATTTCCAAACAAGAAATCATAAGTTTCTTGTATTGCTCATTTCTTTGCAACGTAATTCTTGTCTTGTTTCAATAAATTATTGATATTTCTTGATTCGTGGTATTTTAGGGGAATCCCCTTTTTCTATCGCTTTATCTATTCCGAAAGCTCAAGAACGTAGCATTGGCGTCTGCCAATCTCCATATTTTTAGCTTAGATATTCCATGCGTTTTATTTAAAATAATGAGTATTAAAAGAAATATAAACCAGATTTACTCGGATGGTGATGAAACCGATCCAACAGAATCTAGCAAAACTTAACTTGATCCACCTTCTTTCAATAATCGGTTTTATCCAATAATAATATTTTTCCCTCTCGATCCAAAAAAAAAAGTAACAGATTTTTTCAAAATTAGCGTGGAAAAGAATACAAAACGATTTACCCAAATTAACAATAATAAAATTTAATTAAATAAAATATATACTAGTTAATGGGATAACTATCTCCGTAAAATATTTGTTTTGAAATTCATAGTCATAGATTCAAATTTGTATATTTTAATCATAAATGCGGAATGCAAAAATTTATTATCTTGACAAGAAATCTTGATTCTTGATGATATTTTCTTATCTTGTCTTGGGACATGGAAAATACTCCTTGTCTTGAAATCCAGACAAGACCAAGACAAGATCAAGAGTATATCTGGATTCTTGTGAAATACTACCTACTTTTCATAGAAATGTGCATAAATTTTAACAAACTTTTATCTGTTATTGATGATTATTATTACTCTGTAATTGAGATTTTTTTAATCATATTGAGTAAATAAATAAATAGTACGCAAATATAAAGCAAGATTGGCTGTTTTAAACCATTCTGTTTTAAACGAATGTTTAAAATATACTTGGTGTTATAAAGCATGTGATGAAAGAAACAAGTTAAAGTATTACATGTGATTTTCTACAATTAAAGACCTTACTAATTAAAAATATAGATTCCCGAATATCGTTTTTTCAATACCTATAAATTCTCGGACGAATTTTCAACAAATTAGTAAAAACAAAAAACTTTCAAAAGTGTCTGGATAGGAATGTGTGTAGGAGAAAGATTGTTGGTTGAATGTGTTTCAGGCTCCGTGCTATCCCACAGCGTGGGATATAGTAACTCTCGTTTAAACAAGGCTAGTAATCATATTTTACACCCAAAACTACATCACCATCTCGCTGACGTCTGGATGGATTAATGGATGGATAGATAACTATATCCGTATATGCAAAAACTTATAAACAAGAAAATGTAGAGCAGCTAAACTTCAAATATTTTTTTTTTGACATCACGTAGAACAGAGTGGTGTGAAATTATAAGGAGTGAATGAGTTTGAATATTTGGATTAGAGTAAAATGTATTCGAGAGATAGATGTATTGAGTGGGAGATTGAAAGCCGCGTGTCTACAGGTGTCTACATTTGTTTAAAATGTGAATATATCTAGAGGTACTTGATTGAGTGTGTGTATTGGTGTGTTGGTGCCTACATTAATGTATTGTACTGATTGTTGAGTGCGAAAGAAGAAGCATAAACGATATGTAACTGCTGTGGAAATAAGGTATTTGAAATGAGTGTGATTATAAAAGAGCTGATTTTATGCGGAATACGTTGGTGTACGGTGAGTTGAGTGAGATCGAGAAAAATTTTGTTAAAAAGTGGAAGTGAATTAGTTTGGAAATCTCGAGCAGATATCGAATAGAAGCTGGTGAAACTTACATACGAGTATGGAGGAAAACTGAGGATGCACAATTGATCGATTGCTTGGGTGTCCGAGGAATAAATGGTATATTGATGGTTTGTTTCGAGAATGAAAGTGTGAAGAGTAGACGAGCATGTAGTAGTAGTAAACAATTTATTGTCATAGGGGTATTTTATTTGTTTGTTGTCTGTTGTCATATATTTGTCGTTTAAATAAATAAATAAATAAATAAATATATATATATATATATATATATATATATATATATATATATATATATCATCACGCCTTTTACCCATTACGGGTGTGGCACTCTGCTTACGCAGATCTCGGTAAGTGTGATATAATTTTTCGTATTAAGTGCGGTTACCAGCCGTCAAATCACAGCCCCCAAGGATGTTAGTGGAGGAGGAACCACAGGGGTAAATTTAAATTTATAACTGTCGGCAGTGGGATTCGAACTGAAGATCTCACGATCCACAGTCCGACACGTTACCTCGGAGCTATTTACCCCATATATTTGTCTTTTATCATATATAAATCTCTCCTTATAACTTCTTCCACCATATTCTGACCTTGACTTCTTCATTTTTTTATATCGGTCGTTGAGTGCCCGTTACTTTAATAAAATTTTTCCCTTTTTACTGCCCATTGGTTCTTTTCCTGCTTTCTTACTTCTTTTCTTGATATTTCGATCCAACAATCATAAGCGAGGCTTTTCCATGATGTCCTTCTTAGTTTCTCTTCGTACTTTATTGCTCTCTTACTTGCTTCTGTCTTCATTTTGCTCGATTTTGTTTCTTCCTCTAACAGGTTAATGGTGTGCCAGAAATGCAATGTTTGCACATTGGTTGGTTGAATGTGTTTTAGGATTCATGCGTAGTATAAAGCGGTATGTGTGTTTATGCACAGTTCTCATGTCAAACACCCTTTTTTACCTTACTATTTCCCGTAGGATTTTGAAGTTGCGCTATTTAGGTATGTATGCTCAAATTACCGAGGCGAGAAAAGGGGTCAAAGCGTCAATGCCTCTCATTTTTATGACTATATTTGTGTTCCTAACGGTCGATTTTAGAAAAAGAAATTTTTAGAGATTAATTATTCTCATATTTATAAGAATTGTGATATAATAATATATTACATGTGAGGCTGTCAGTCTCCTTGTTAGGTGAATATTGTTTTAAGATTTTTTTCATCTGCTTGCCATTGTGGTACTGAAGATCTAGTTCCCAAAAAAATGACACATTTTGAATGTAACAGTGACTATATTATGTGATATCATTTGGTCTCTCAGGAAGGCTCAAAATAGGGCCGAAACGTCAAACCGTTGTGAAACTCAAATCCTAATAAAACAGCATTACATTAGAATTTTATATTACTTTATAATAAATATACTTCTGTTCAATATTAATACTGCAATTATTGATGTTTTATTGTAATTATAAGGTTTTATCAATATGTTTGACAGCATTGTTCAACTTATTTTCAGAGATTTATGGCTGTGTTGCTTGGTAATTCTATATAAACACTTCCAACCCATGGGATAAATCTGTCACTTCCCACCCAAGAGGTTGTCACATTCATATTAGTAAGGATTGACGTATTTCTCAACCTCTAAAAGATTAGGAATTAACATATTACTATAGTGATTGTAAATAAATAATGTTTCTATATTGTGTTTAGTAATAGTTAAGTATCCTCCTGGAGACTAAAATATGAATTCATATTAACATGTCAGCGCAAAATCCAGTCGTATTTTCGCAAGGCAAACCCATTATAGAAGGGGTTAGTCAACTCCAAACCACTCCAGAGCGATAGTGAGCTCTACAGTACCTATAATACCTTCATACACACACACGCACACACCCACACCCACACACATATGTCGTCAAGTATAAACATTTCCCCGTGGCCGCTCACATGAAAAACCCAACCAAGCGGACTTCTTATCCCGGCTTCGTGTGAAATCTACCCTGGAAATTTCAGTTCGCACACACCCTCACACGCAGACAAGTGAGGTCAGGCGCCGGGCCAAGCCAACCTGATTGATCTATTCATATTTTTTATGAGCGTTCAGCTTTACAACGCTCCGGCTGTGGAGTTCAAAGGCGACCAACAAATATTTCATAGACGCGTCTTCATCAATGAATTTTCTTTGAGGAAATTCCTACTTGAGGTTGGAGCATTTTCGGTTTAAAAGAATGGTGTAATGAAATGCTTTACTACCATATTCGTCAAATGATAAGCAATTGTTTAAAAAAAAATACTAAAGCAAAGTTTTTAAAAACATTTATATGGTTTTTCGATACTAACTATTAAAAAAAAAATGTATACAAAAGAGGGATTCAGAATTAGGTAAAACTACAGTATAAGGTCTATCGTGTTTTGGAGTGTTTCCAGCAGATGGCAAGGTAAAAATATTCTATAAGAAACTAATGATATGCATCCAGCAAAATCATAGGTTTCAATTTTAATTTTTGTAACAATTAACAATACCTACAAAACTGCATACAAACTTACAGATCGGGTAATATGGCTATCGAGGTAATTTATATATTTGTCGCCATTATATTGAGGGTAGACAAAGATAGAACAAATAAATCACCGCAATTTTGCTAAGAGATGTTTTGTTTTGACCATTGCGCTTTTCAAGTTTTCTGTAGCGTTGTATCGAATTATTAATCATGCTACGACTGCTGTTTCTATATTTTTGTTTAAAAGTTTACTATTAGTAAATAAGTTAAACTCGCGACGATGTCATGATCTTGACAAAAATATGTTTGTCTTTCGAACCACAAGCGTTTGGGCGCAATTGAACTTACCACCGATAGAAGTAGCTAATATACTAATAAGAAAACTACCTAACAAACTTGTTCCCGGAGGAGCATAATATATCATTTAGCTTTTAGTAAACAGAAAAAAAACCCCGGAGCCTCTCCTAGTGAAAGTATTTCGCGAACAGCAATTAACCACTTGAAGCAACTTTGCTCTGAAACTCTCGCAGTTTTCGCAGCCAAACATCATCAAAGTACAAAACCTTTAAAAACGCTTCAAAACAGACACAAAGCCAAGTCTAACCAGTCATTCGCTTCGGCTTCAATCCATCAGCTTAAGCCGCTTGGCGTTCGTTGTCGGCCATTAGCGACTTAGTATTTCTCTTTGAATGCGGGCAGATGTCGCGGCGAGGAGCAATTAACCGCGGCGCGATGAGGGTGCAGGGAGGGGCGCGAGGACGCTATTTGCACCGGACACACGGAGGTAAAGCTTACAAGAGCTTCATATTTTGTTCGGGATAAAGGTACTTTTCGCAATCTCGCTGCTCTGCTTTGGTCTGGATCTCGCCGGGCTTCGAAGATGTGGCTTTATGTTTGACCGTGTGAGGAAAATGGGCTGCGCCAACTACAGAGACGGCCTAGAATTTCATTAACATTACGACTGGGAATTGTGCGGGATTTACGAAAAGTTACTTCGTAATTTTGAATTACTCTACATAAAAATGCAAACTGTCTAAATGAAATTGTTTGCCATTACTTATGAAGTTGAAAATTGTTTAACCAAAATATATTATAATTTATTTGTAGTTGGGCAACAGGGCGTGTATTTGGGCAACACGATGATACCGTTGATTTTAAAATAGAGCACTGCAGACGTGAGAAGAATTATTGTTTGTAAAATGTTTTAGTGACTGCAACTATTCAACATATACGTACGTTGATGTTATTTATAATATTTGTATTTGTTTTATCATTCATCGTTTTAACCTTTAATATAATTCAAAGAATTATTTGTGTGTTCATTCACCCTAAATTTATATTTATTTTTTCTCTACAAACCAAATAATACTAGATACTTAAAATACAAATTGTATTATGACGTAGCAGAGCATGAGTCATGGTGAACGTCTAAGCAAGCATAAAGGGTACTAAAAGCGCCAAGAACAACCTCAGAAGCGGGTTAATTATTGGGATAGAATTCAAGCATCAGGAATCATAGAAGTGAAAATGAATGTTTGTTAAATTAAAATTTGTTATTGCTAATCAAAGAACTCGCATTTCATTAAACTTCACCGAACCCGTCTTGTAATAAATGTTATAATATTTATTTGCCATCATATTTGTAAACTGCGACTATTGCATATTTCATGCTGACGTCTAAAGTACGCTGCTATGATTTCCAATGATTGCACTGATAAATATAAATATATAATACGGACCTGTCAGGCATCTTTCTTTGGTCCATTCGTTGCGCCAGTCTCTGCCTCTAGCAATCACTAAAGAGCGATTCAGTTCTCAAAGTGCAGCTCAAACTCAGGCAACCGAACAACCAGCAGCACCACACAATATACATACACACACACACACACGATGGCGACGTGGGTTTCGCCACCAACGCGTCTTAGCACAAAGAAAAATACTACGTCTTCAAATAAAAAGTAATTTCCATTAACATCGTCAGGGTTTTCGTGCATCATGCTCTCAAAGCGAATTTTTAATTTTACAAAACGATTGGGAGGTTTTAAACAAATGATTTCTTTGCAGTTTTCACCAATATACTACCCATTTTATCTTAAAATTATTTGACAATTATAGGCAAACCTGGAAAGGACGATTTATTTGATACGGAGGTCATGTATTGGGCACATCAAATCACATCAATCGAATTTTACAAGAACTTCATATGTAGAGAATAACATCCATTTGGATGGATAGACGTCCTTATGTGTTGTAATTTGTGAATAAGAAAAGGTTGATGAAGATGAAGAATGCGCAAATTTCGTTTGGATCATAATTGCAAATCCGACAGTGGAAGTTTTCTGAATACACAAAACAATAAAGTGTAGCAGAAGAATAATTTGGTGGCTAATAATTGTAATGTTTTGTGAATGGTGTGAGATTGAAAAAAGAGAATGAGTTTACATATTTGGGTAGTATGTTTTCGAGAGATGACCGTATTGACTTGCAGATTGAAAGGCCTGTGTTTGTAGGGTACAAGGTTTTGGGTGCTCTGGAAATATTTGCTCGAAACATAAATGAATCTGTAGTTTATTCCAAGAGACCTTTCTTTAAAAAGACACAAATCCACGTGGTTTTTTTCGCTGTGTGCTATATACTATGTGAAATAAAAACATGTATGCACTGTTAAAATATCACAATATACTTTACTGCTTTGAGTTATGCAGGTTTAGCTTTGCCCAGTGCATTTTTATTTTATCTTGTTGTTTCTACATTGTGTATATTAAAAATATTTATGCTTAAATTTATAGCACTTAAGCACTAGACGTCACTAGCAATAAAAACAGTAGGCGGAAAATTAGGAATTATTATTATTAATTTCATTAAATTACGGTATCAAAATAAATTAATCTGTATTAAATAAGATGTAGGGATATTGGCAATAATGTGATATAAAATTTGGATGCTTAATTTTTTGCTGGACACTTTTTATTTACAAAAAACTGATTTTACATGTTAACTGCCTATGCCAACATTTACATGGGACACACGGTATACGGGCGAGAGGGAGCGTGTACAATTGCGTGGGCGTTTGAGGAATAAGTGGTTTATTGCGTCAACGAATTATTCCGAGTGTGAAGAATAGACGAGTATATATGAATCGCACCATGAATGTGAATCAGGCAAAAGTGAAGATTGATTGAGTTTTAGGGTTCGTGCTATCTCACAGTACGGATAGCACGATATGACATCAATTAATTTTTAACTTCTTGTCAAAAATAAACGGGTATAGGTTAGAACTTGTATGACTTTCTAATTAGTAATATACGTATCTATTTATGAATTACTCAAGTGACATGCCATTTACCCCCAGCCAAAATAACTCGCGTTTGATATGTAGGCGACACTTGGCATGAAAAGGTTACACTTCTTTTAATTACCTCGCGACATCGCTACAGGCTAGAAAGGTGTACCCGACGTGCCTGTGTGGGAAAAGTCGAGCCGTCGAGCGTTTAGCAAACACGTCACGGCGACATTTCGCACTTGTCACTCCCAGAGGCGCCGTATGTTTCCCAGACGGAAAGGTCTATCGCTCCCCAGCACAGACGCGATACATCGTATGGGTACGGAGCCGATATGTTGCCAGCAAGACTACTTTACTTTCACTGAAGCCATTTTCAGCTAGTTTAAATCAACTGCCACCTCTATAAATTTCTGCTTGATATTGATTGTATTGGTTTCGCAAAATCTATTCAAAGGCCCGTAATAGAAGCATCGACTGCTTACTTGTACGCGTGTTAACATTTGTTGTACATTTCGCACAGCTGCCAAAAACTATTGACACTTAATCACACTTCTCACGTAAAAATATCTATTTCACTAAGTGAAATCTAGAGCTGAATATCACATTCAATATCCAAAATAAGTGAATGGGATTAATGTGATGTATTAATTAAACTGTAAAATGCAAAAATTGTCCTGGCGAAGCTGAACGTATTTTTCGTATTTTTTAAATCTAAATGTGTGAGATTCAACATATACTATACTTAATTCTGCCTCAGGAAAAAGGATAAACAAGTAAATAAAAAGAACACAACAACGACTTGAACAAGATATAACTTTCTTTGTTTTGTAAATAATAATTTGTTAGTTACTAACTCTATTGACTTGATAAAGAGTAACATGTAATATTTCGAAATATTACATTTTTAAATAAATTTACAAAATGTCTTTTTATTTATTACTATGAGTTCTGACAGTATCTTCAACTTAAAAGTTATTTACTTCAAAGCAATTATGTTATTATAACAATCAATATAATATTATGAAACTATGAATTATGATTACAAAGGTATACACAGTACATAGCAATCTGCTTTTGAATTTTATACAATTTTACTTTCGTATACGTCGTATAATAAAGTACAGCAATAAAAAGAATAATCGATAACAAATTTTTCTCTGAAATACATGTTTTGAAGTTCCCTGAATTCATTGTCAATTTTATCAATGACGTGTGTATGAGTGGATGAATGTTTGTTTTTGTCTGTGTGCGATAATTCATGAACAAGTAATTGAAAATATGAAAGTAAGAACTTTACTGGACGCAGAACAAAGATTAAATTTATTTAATATATATAATTCGAGTATGACTACGAAAAATATTTAAAACAAAAAATATTACTTGTAATTTTCTTGTGTTTAATAAAAATATTTGAATATTCATAGTTATTTTGTTTATGTTAATATTACCTATAGGTAAGCTCGCTTTGCTTTCACTTTTCAGAAACAAACCCTAAGCCTACTCTCATTTTCAATGGAACTTATCTGAAGATATGCTCGCACCAACGATGTAAGTTGAACAAATAATGTGACCCATTGTTTTCAAGATCATCTGTGACTAACCGCCACTATTTTCACTTTAGTTGGAAGTAAAATAGGATTAAAATCGAAAGAAATCATCCATTCTAGAGGTGAAGTAATCTATCGCAAGGTTGATCCATTTCTAAAATAATTTGTAAATCTTTTGTAAATTAAATCCAATGTAAAGCAGTCAAGAGGGATATAAAATTCGACGTTTGGAATAAATATTACGTCTAATTTATTGCAAAATGTAAATCTAATTATAAATGGTACCATTCAGTCTATATATCGTAATTGTGACTTGCTTGTGACTGAAACTGAAAATAAAAGGGATTTGAAATTCTAAGCGCAGAGTAACCGTCTCAGTTTCACCACAATCCTGTTATGGGTGTATGTAAACACTTCCCCCCAAATAACACAGATTCATTAGCATCGTAGCACGATGATAATCCCTGTGCACCGCTGCTCCCGAGCCTCGGCAGGATAATTGAATGAAGTGCAGGCACATGGCGCGTGCAGCGGAAGTGACGCTCGATGCACCCCCCGCGCACCTCACCTGCAGTAATGCGATCAGTGCATGATTTATGACCAGCACCTTGACGCTGCTGCAGCAGCCAAGGTGCGCTAATGTTCGTGAGCTGTTCATTAGTGTCGTCGACCGGATGATTGGTATTAATTGTTAATTTGTTCAGGTGCTGTTGTGGTTTTATTGTCTGGTAATTGAGTTTCAGTCAGGTGTGGAGGTATGCAGGAATCTTTAACTATAGACACTTTGATTTCAGTTAGGAAAAGAAGATATACCAATTCCGGAACTTATAATTACTAAAATCTGCACATAAAACACACCGTAACATAATTTACTAAAAATGTGATTAACAGCCGCAAAACCATGGCCCCCGCCTGTATTAATGGAAAATGACATCTATAAATAAATTAGCTGAGTTTCGTGATATTTAAAACGCACATATTATGTCACTCATTACTAGTAACTAAGCAATGTTAGAAAATGTTTGTTGCTCTGATGTCACAGTTTTACTTTTATAGTACAAGTATAAGTAATAAACTATAGGTGAGACAAGACGAAACACACAGTTTGTATCATCTCGCAAAACACTTCTTCGGTGATTAGTAAAGTAGTATTTGTTGTATAAAGTAGTCACAAAATTTTCATGTCTTGCTATGATCTATTTTGATAAAAATATGTTAAGTCCTATGCTGTTTTATGCTTAACTGCCGAAAAAATAGAAAGTTGATGTCACCATAACACTAGCAGTAATTGATAAGTTTAGAGTTTGCATATTTATCAACCTTCAACCAGTACATTCAATTAACTCCTTAATTTTGTTGGTATGAACGCTAGCCTTGTTTTCCTATAAAACCGCACCTGTCTATTCCAATTGCTAATCATAAATAATAATACTCAGACAAATCACTTTATTATGAACCTCCAATCCTTGTAAGTATTTCCTTAAACAAGCAGAAACAGAACTATTATATTAACAGAAATGAGATACCGTATCACACTAATATTATATTCTATATTTATTTCGATTAGGCAGTGTCCCAAACAAAGGATATAAATCGTGCTTACTTCTTATATTTTCAATGTGTTTAAAGATCTGGCCCAAATAAGTAGCTGCCTCGATTAACCGTTGCCGTACTTAACGGAATCAACTGTGATTCCCTTAAAATAAATAAATTGTTAGTCACCATTAATTCTTGTTTCTAAGAAAACTGGTGGTAAAATTATTTAATAATTGAGTTCTTTACACAACCGACACCTCAATATTTCGAAAATGATTTTAAAGTAGCGCTATTTCTCCATATATAATACATAGCGATATAACGCTACTTCAAAATCATGCTGGAGATGGTGAATTAAATTACTGGATAATTGAGTTACATTTTACATTTTCCTGAAGAAAAACAAATGATAACATATTTAATTATGATTGATTCTTAAATATTAGTTTCCAATAAATCAACTATTGTACAAATTATCTATAATGACTTGAAATTGTTCAAAAGGTCAAATGGTTTTTTCTATGGCTATAAGCTAAAATAGATTTATTAGTATTATTAATAGTACCATAATAAACATATATTATTTATAAAATATTTACTGTTATGTAACCTTGACATTTGAACTGACTCTGAAATCAGGTATCAAATTCGTTGGTGGTAGCTATAAATGTAGAACAAATCTGGTTGATTTATACACTTTCCAGTATAATAAAAATACGTCGAAATTTCCTGTTTGTATTGTATTACACTACACTGGGAGTTTTTTTTTTCGTATACAGAGGATATGTAACATTAAGTATACATAAAAATAATTTACAATTATAATTCCTACAGTTTATTGCAATTTATTAAGTACTAAAGTAATTAAAATAAATTTTTAATTAAATGTTTGACTATTATTAATAATCCATGTAAATTATCTCTATGTTTATCTATAAAATAAACGTTTCAATTTTTAATACATTGCTGTCAAGTCAACACTGAAACTATAGTACACACATGAAAGAAAAATAATGCCTGCATACTAATTGTTAGGTAACATAATACAACAATATTACACGAGAAACATAGAATAGTAGTCGCTTTGTATGAGCATTGATTAAGAAGTAAATTTCTTAATCAATGATATGACCATGAAAAATTGTAGTACTCGTATAACCTGGAATTATGCACTATACTTTTTATACAACTACGATATTGTTATCCTATACATTTATGTTTTATTAATAAGTTTGTCTCGATTTCACTTTCTGAATATATAAATCCCAACAGCAAAAGTAAAATGTGTCCGAAGTTTCAAGATTTTGTAAGGTGGAATAGAGATTGATAGAGAGGAAAATCTTGATTCAACACCCGAAATTCTATAGAAGTTGTGAAAATAATTTTTAAAATTATTATCGCAAATTCCAAGAACAAATATATTAGATCAGAAAACATCATATTCCAAAAATGATTTATCGTACAGCTTAATTTGGTACACTGCGTATTTGCACAGAATCCGTGTAACACCCGTGAGATAAGAAACTTGTATCTCACAATGCTGATGGTAACCGTGAAATATGAAAATGTATGTACAATAATACTGCATTTTTAAAACAAGCATACAATAATTAGTAAATTGTTAAATCCAACAATGGCCAATCTCGGTGGAGTAGTGCCTATGTCACTAGCCAAGTACACCAGAGGTCGTGGGTTCGAATCCTACTGAAGAGCATGGTCTGGTTTGTGTTGTTCACATAATTCATAATTATCTACTCAAGAAGCTGCATATGACCGAAGTAGTTAGTCTGCTTCTTATCTTCGAAACAAAAAAAAAACATCCGACAATATCGTATAACCATACGATTGCTTAGTTCGGCATTAGTAAGAAATCGATGGATTATTCCCATTATTGCAGATAATCTAAATAGAAATCTTAAGAGTCTATTTTGATAAACTAGAACCAATTACTTACAGTATAATATATTACAATTCTTATCTCGACGTCCAATAATAATTAATGATCACACACGAAAGACACAAATTGACTCGAACACCCCACGCATACCAACCCCCCGGAACAAATTTAAAAAATACCCAACAGCCAAAACCAACAAAGAACCATTAAACGTAACCCCACATGATGATGGTGAAACAAGTGCAACGCGCTGCCATTACCCCTAAACAAAACACGGTCGCCGCCGACGCTCATTTGTCGCGGCGTGCGTAATGTCGGATAGCGATTGCAATCTGTCCGACATAACCTGCAATAATTTGTCAAAGCGCGCGATGGCGCGATCGCGGTGGCCATGGCCCGGCTGGTTATTAATCTAGTGTGCTTGTGCTGTTGTTTCCCGGTCTTTAGTACTTATACATCTCCTCCCCCGGCCCATTACCATGTTGTATGCATAGATTAAAAGGAGTGCAGATAAAACGTTGCATGACGAATATTGACGGAATGCCAATAAAATATGATTGAAGATTGAACCAAATATTTGACCTACTTAGTCCCGGTATTATAAACGCTGGTTAAATAGCCGGTTAGCCAATATGCTACTTAATATTTGTGTGGTTATTATAAACCAAAATTTTATTTAATTACCTACTTATTAGGTAATCGAGTCTCCCTAGAAAAGTTACCAAATCATATTAAATTTAGTTGGTAAGTTAGAATCTCTATCAGAAGTATACACATATTCCATGTAGATGGCGGAAGTGAAAATTATTATTTACTAATTAAAACTTACATAAAATATGACGAAATCAACTAAATGGAACAATTTGAAATAAAATAATACAAATATTTATTAAAACCATTACATTATTGAATGATCAATGAGTGTATAAAATATGAAATTTGATATCATCATCAGTTACTGCTACCAGAATTATATTCATCAAATATATATTCAGAAAAATGGAAAAATTTGAATGAGGTAAAAATTAAAGTGAAAAATTTAAATTACTAGAAATTATGTCCCAATCCAGGCACATAATAAACCAAGAAATAGACGCAGTGCATATGCAGACTGACTAAGACAAAAGTATTGGCAGATATAACCATATACGTCTAATTTAATTCAGTGTACAGTTCAGGAAGGACAAAGATATGGAATTTATTTAAAATTATTTTATGAAAATATTAAAATAAAATCAATAAAGCTGAAATCTAAGAAGAATATAACTGGATATTATTTAATATGGAGCACATAAAAAATAGAATATATTTTTATTTAGATAGAACTGGAGGAAATAATTTAAAAAGAAATAAACAGATGAAAACCTATAAATTGTTGAAACGCTATCAATCGATGATACTGACATCATATTCGAAATACCTATGTAAATATCTACACATTTTTTAAGATTTAAATATCTTTAATATTTAACAATTATTGTCTTTATTTATTATTTTCCGTTAAGTATTTGTAGAACAAAAATATAAAATAACATTGAAATATACTTTTAATAGTCTACTAACTAAATTTAATACCACCAAAACTGCCCTGCTTATTTAATAAGCTGATTTAGTAGGAGACTAAATTTATATTACCTTTATAATACACTTTTTGCAAATAGTAGGTTACTTAATTTATAAAATACGCTATTAAATTTTAATATTCGTTTATAATACCGGGCCTTAGGCAGGACAGTTTTGGTGGTATTAAATTTAGTTAGTAGACTATTAAAAGTATATTTCAATGTTATTTTATATTTTTGTTCTATAAATACTTAATGGAAAATAATAAATAAAGACAATACTTGTTACATATTAAAGATATTTAAATCTTTAAAAATTTGTAGATATTTACATAGGTATTTCGAATATGATGTCAGTATCATCGATTGATAGCGTTTCAACCATTTATAGGTTTTCATCTGTTCATTTCTTTTTATATTATTTCCTGCAGATCGACTTAAATAAAAATATATTTTATTTTTTACGTGCCCCATATTAAATAATATCCAGTTATATTCTTCTTAGATTTCAACTTTATTGATTTTATTTTAATATTTTCATAAAATAATTTTAAATAAATTCCTTATCTTTGTCTTTCTTGAACTCTGCATTGAATTAAATTAGACACATATGGTTATATCTGCCCATACTTTTGTCTTAGTCTGCATATCCACTGCATCTGTTTCTTTGTTATTCAATTATGAGCCTGAATTTAGACATAATTTCTAGTAATTTATATTTTTATTTTTCACTGTAATTTTTACCTCATTCTAATTATTCCATTTTTCTGAATATATATTTGATGAAAATAATTCTAATAGGAGTAACTGATGATGATATCAAATTTCATTTTTCATACACTCATTGATCATTCAATAATGTAATGGTTTTAATAAATATTTGTATTATTTTATTTCAAATTGTTCCATTTAGTTGATTTCGTCATATTTTATGTAAGTTTTAATTAGTAAATAATAATTTTCACTTCCGCCATCTACATGGAATATGTGTACACTT
Source organism: Poecilus cupreus (assembly GCA_963942605.1). Classification (NCBI taxonomy): domain Eukaryota; kingdom Metazoa; phylum Arthropoda; class Insecta; order Coleoptera; family Carabidae; genus Poecilus; species Poecilus cupreus. The sequence continues at coordinate 25,692,407 of OZ012718.1, forward strand.
CTGATAGGGATTCTAACTTACCAACTAAATTTAATATGATTTGGTAACTTTTCTAGGGAGACTCGATTAACTAATAACTAGGTAATCAAATAAAATTTTGGTTTATAATACCCACACAAATATTAAGTAGCATATTAAATTTAGTAGCATATTGGCTAACCGGCTATTTAACCAGCGTTTATAATACCGGGCCTTAGACTTTTATTTGGTTATTTGTTCTTGTTTCATCTATAGTGAAGCATAGCACTGAAATTTCACTAATTCCTAAAATCATTAACCGAATGTTTCACTTGCTGATGGTCAATAGGTCAATCTATATAATTTTTACAATGCAGCTGTCAATTAGTAACTTGTAAAGATTCATTTTCAAAGGCAATAGAGGGCTTTAGTAATTGCTATTAACATTCCTAGCGATGTTATGAGTATCATAACAGCCGCAGATGTCAGTTTGAAATCCAAGCTCGTAGAGCAAGGATTTTAAAACATCTAAGGCCTGCTATGACTCATAACATCCGTGGTTTGTTAATGTCATTAATAAATATTATTTTTTGAAATTCTTTTATGAATAAAGTCTGTCATGATTTTAGAAGGTGATCAAGTAAGTCTGTTTGTTTTTATTTCAAACCATGGTTACATTTGTTTTGTATCATATTTATAAATAATTGTTTTACTTAAACGTCAAATGAGTTTATAATGGCTAGATTAAAAGTAAATTTTGGCGATGCTGAATTGCCTGAAGAATATTTTTTCTTTTTGATTGGTGATCAGTATATCATGTGGGCGGTATCTATCTATCAAGTTTTTTCCTGAAGTATTGGAACACCTTGAATTTAATTTTACGTCCTAATAATTTTTAAATTTTATTATAATATTTTTCTACAATCGCTGCACAATATCGACATTGTTATTCCATTTTTAGTTAGGAAATATTCAAAACTGTCGCTCTAGGGCGACAAAGTGACATATTGTCGCACTAGTGCGACAAAAATAAAATAAAAATAAATTAGATAAAAGTAAATGATGCATTGGATTTTTCTGGTAATAACCTTGCTATTGCAAATACAGTTGGCATATACGTACATACACTTCAACTTAATCACCATAAACGTATTCACTCTGTAGACTTTATGTCAAATGTACTCCATATGTCAAATGTACTCCATGTGTCAAATTATGAAAAAAATTTTTTTTTGTTCATAAACGTTGTCATGATTACGGTGACATGGGTAACTACAAATTTACTGAATTGTTATAGGCGTGACCAAAGATAATTTTGAAAATTAATTTTTTTCTACAGCTTGACATTGTTCAACGATTGTAGAAAAAATATTGTGTGTTCCTCGTCGGATAGAGCTTGTTCGGTGCACTTGTCGAGTTGTTGATCGAGGCGATCGAGGCGATTTCTCGCCGCGTGCAACAAACAATGCTCTATCCGCACTTGATACACAAATAACTATTGTACATTTCAAAATTACTATAAGATTAAATCCTCTGCATTGTCAACCTGAGGTAGTAAATAAATTATCTTAAAAAGCTAAAATAGTCAGAAATAATTTATACATGTAGCAAAATCCACAATTACTCTTATGCATCTTCTCTAGTATAGGAGATTAGCAGCGACTTTCCTAAGACGTTGAATAATTACAAAGTTAGCAAAGTCTTCTCAAAGAGACGACCATAGGAGACCACTCACTCCTTGTACTATCGCCATTCCCCTATCCGTTCTCTGTAGCTATTCTTCTCAGATAGAAGCGCGTAAACCAAGTTGTAAAGTGTTTTTAATTACTGATTGCAGTCTTGATTAAAGTATTGACAGTGACATGCCGCCGCCGCCATCGCATCGCTCGTTCGTTCAATTCTCAGGAAATATCATTGCCATTAAGTTGATTAGAATTTTGATTGTCTCGAGATGAACATGATGTAATTACTTTTTCGATGACGCGATGGGATATTAGTGTGAACGAGGCTCTTATCTACTAATTGCTTTGTTCTAATACTTCGCCAAGAAAGGAATCTGTGATTCGTGGATATATCTCACTGGACATTGAACGTAAATACATGTAAGTATATTAAAAGCTTTGATTTATGTCCGAGGTTATTAGAAGGAATGGGTAGAATTGCAGGTGAGGTGCTGTTACCAGTCGCTTAATAAAGGCCCACATACTGGAGGAAGATCCACACGGGTCAAGTTAAAAGTGGTGACAGATTAATTTCGTATTATGTACATAAGGTATTAAAATAATTAGACCACGATTATTCAAAATTATCGTACGAAACAAAAAAAAAAGATACTTTAATGAAATAAAAAGTAGTTCTGCAGATTAAATTTATTAAAATTCAACGTTTCGAATTATTACACACAGACCAGCAAAAAAATATTTGTAAAAACTTTTAAAACTAATAGTGTTAAGTATTTTTGGGTGCTGAAACTATATATGGAATCCGTTTTCTTGTATCACCCAAGGTTCTCTCAAAATTTGACAGATTAAATTTCAAAAAAAAGGAAAATTTTGTACATAAAGAAAAACTAAAACCGTACTTTTATTTGATTAGCCTACAATTTTTACTTACGATAACATAGTTTACTTCAATTCGAATATTTTATATACTTATTTTTTTTATTTTCATTCCCTTTTCTCTGTGAAATTTCTTGAAAAGCTTTTTCTCCGATGTGATGCATATTTTGTTCTCTGTGAAGTGACTAATAGCAAACACGCACTATGTTGATATTCTACCATCCCTGATACCGTTTCTCCTTATGTCCTGATGGAAAAAAGTCAAGATGGTTGTACAAGAAGTGGACTGTATGGTTCATCAGACAACCCAGATTTTTGACTTTTCACATTTTGGATATTAAAATGTGATAAGTTCGTGGGTTATACGACTTTTTTTTAATTATTTTTGGACTTTGCATACCAAAAAAGATAGGAATTAGGTAAATTATTAAAAAAGTTTTTTCGTTGTCGGCCTGTGTAATTCTTCGTCAGGAAACAAAAGAAACAAAACAAGTAAATAGAAACAGTAACTATATAAACAACAAATTATAACTTATAAAACAGAGGAAGTTATGTCTTGTTTAGTTTTTAGCCTTCATTCTGATACACTGTATCTTGTAGATTTCAGTAGCTTCTCTTATTATGTGTTATAATTCGAATTCGAAACGTTGAATTTTAATATGCAGAACTATATCCAAAAGCCTTTTTATTTCAATAATATGAGTTCTGAAAGCTTTTTTCGCTAATTAAAAATACTATAATTTTCTCTAGTAAGAGAGCAAAGACAAATAGTGCATCTTAGATTTAACAAATAGTGTTGGTAGTGTTCTATCTTAATAAGAGCTTTACACATCGCAACACTCAATCTACAGATCAGTAACATCGTACCATCGTACCTTACATAATCCCCATAACCATCAGTATTCCTCCAGTTGCAGTGTGAACTCGATACCCCACAATTTAAGCTGAAATCCGGTCCGTTCTGGCGTTATACACTCAGTACTCAACCCCGATATAATTACACGTGAACCACGCGCTGTTCCTCACTCTGACTCTGGCTTATACATCGTCACAGCACAGCTCGTCAACGGAGCGCTGATGCCGCTGCCAATGCCCGGTAATAATTACAAGGCTCGAACCTGGGCCCTGAAGCTTGCGGCGGCAACCTACGTGAGGATTTGGATCAGTGGATCTCAACCATTTCTTAACAAACTTAATTTTGATTCATGTTTAAGTGATACGAAGGAAATGGAAAAATATTCGGAGTGATATCATAAGTTCTAGTATTATTACTAATAAATTATCAGAATATTCGTATCAATAAATAATGGCTGGTACCACGAACTCTGTTTTTGGATACTTTATTTAAGTTTATCCTTTGTTTTAGCGCTGTACAATGTTTTAAATTTTTTTTATAATACCTGCATTATAATCCATGTTTAAAAAAAGCTACAAGTGCGTAAACGCAAGATTAAAACATATCGTGCTTTAAAGATTACTAAGCAACAACAAATAGTATATTATGATACAAGTGTATAAGTAAGCTTTTAAAGCACGTACGACGAGTTTAAGAGCACGACGCGAAGCGGAGTGCTTTTAACGTCGCTAGTGCTTTAAAAGCACTTATACACGTGTGTCATACGCTATTTTTTATTATACCTGCATCATACTCTGGAAAAAACTGGAAAGCAACATTTTGATTTTGATTCATTTCATAATGTGACGTTTGACGTATATCGTTTACATGGAGACAGTTTTGACAGATATTAATAGTAAATATTTTTGTTGTTGCTTAGTAACCTTTAAAACACGGCGTGTTTTAATCTAGCGTTTATGAACGCTGTAGCGTGTTTTAAACACGGATAATGATGCAGGTATAATAAAAAATAATTACTATTAATATCTGTCAAAACTGACATGACAAATTGTAAAAAAACGAATCTACGTTGAAACTTAAACAATAAATGCTAACCAAACTCTATCTAAACGATATACGTCAAACGTCACGCGCAAAATTATTAAATGAATCAATATCAAAATGTCGATTTCCAAGATTTTCCAGAATATGATGCAGGTATAATTAAAAAAAATAGCGTATGACATACGTGTATAAGTGCTTTTAAAGCACTAGCGACATTAAAAGCACTCTGCTTCGCGTCGTGCTTTTAAATTCGTCGTATGTGCTTTAAAAGCTTACTTATAACACTTGCATGATAATATACTATTATAATCAAATACTTTTAAAAAGTGGAAGATAATATATTTCTCTGTAACTTCTGTTCGAAGTATTTTTTTTTATAAAATAATCTTAGAATAATGTACAGCTTTAAAACAGAGGCTAAAATACCCAAAAACAGAGTTTGTGAGTTTAAATAAAGTATTTCGTTTACGAATGGGGAGTGTTTATCATTGTAATACAACGATCATATCTCACAAATTGTACAGTAATTTCTTACAGAGCATCATATTCCATATGTTCAACAGTGATCCTATCCTCCAGATCATGCTCTCTGTGACTTATTTCTGTTTCCGAAAATCAAATATCACTTGTGAGAAAGCTGTTCGATATTTCAGAAAATTAATTTAAAACATGCTTCGAACACCAAAAACAGTTGCGTACTTACAAATAACGTCATAATTTTGCAGGTGCGAACGTTGGCGTTGGTTCCCGTAAGTCAAAGCGCTACTGTAAATTGCAAATGACAATTGGACAGCTATAAAAGCAGCTTTACATGACAGTGAATTTTGTGTTATTTTTATAATTTAGTTCAGTCCGAATACTTTTTGATGATACTTCATATTTCCAGGGGAATGAGATTTGCAAAAAAAAAATAGTCAATTTGAGATTCTATTTGTTGTTGATCAAAATTATTTAGTGCGGTTATATATACCCTAATAAATAAATAAATTTATAAATAAACATTTCATCAAGATTAATTATCCCTTAAGGGGAGAACCTAGATTAAGAGCATGATTTTGTAGCGTTTTTCGTTAATTTTATTAATAGTGAAGGAATAATTAGATTTTTATCAAACTAAGAAAATATTTTAACCATGTTCTAAAGTACATCTGATAAATTTTTCAAGTCATTTTCACCGGAAATAGCCGAAGCTATAAGCTGTTGACTATATAGAAGGTCGCCTCGCCATCACATTTCGCAACTTCACAATTTCCATCTAAAATCAATAGGATTTTGTAATTTCATTAACAACATATTTTTTAAGAATCGAAAAAGTTGAAAATTGCATGTATTAACAAAATGGTATGATTTTTCAACAGTTTTTTGCATTAAGAAAAGTATTTTAGACAAGAGTTTAGTTCATGTCAGCTATTCAAACACCATACAGCAACACTTCTTCGTGATGACTTGAAAAAATTACTAGACCTACTTCATAACATGAATTAAATATTCTAGAAGTATTAAAAAATTCTAAATATTCCTCCACTTTAGTGCCCATAACATCGGAACGAATCGGAATTTTGTTATAAAACTTGGAGGATATATTCTTTGCTCCTTTACAAACGATATATGAAATTTAAAAAAAAATCGAATTTTCGAACAGTCTAAACTAGGTTCCCCCCTTAACTGACAGTGTCTATTTAAATTTTACATATTGTGGGGGGGGGGTTGGGGGCGTGAATTCACGCATAAAAATATATCAGTTATAGTAATATTTTAAAGCAGAGTGCCGTATTGAAAATTGGGTAAAGGGTGTGGTAATATATTTATATTGTTTTATTTGTGAAGTATAGTTACCAGTTGTCAAATTCCTGCCTTCATTCCAAGGGGCGACACACGGGTAATGTTTATGTTACAGGTTTTGTAGAATGAGGATCTTATGTTATTTTGTTCAATCTGTTCATTTCTTAATATTACGCAGCACACCTGAAGAAGTTTCTCAGTACACAGTTTGAGAACCACCTATTCACATCATAAATGAGAGTAAACTATTCGATAGTTTGTCGTGCTTACCCCAGAAGTAACAAGCTCACCGATTCGTAGTAAATTGGTAGATGTATCGGGAGTGGATGTTTTATATATTGTTAAAGTTTGTATTGGTGTCTGATTAGTGTAATGTAATATTGAGAACATGATGGAAGTTTGCAGGCTAGCACATAATATTTATGTATTAAAATATAGGTCGAGGTGTAATGCATGGTCGGTAAATTAATTGAATTATGTTGTATATTTAACGAAGACATTATTGATGTCATATATTTAATGTAGTTAACATTAATACCTACTACATAGTTAATTATAGTGCCATTTACTTATTCATAACTACGAATAGATTTCCTGTTATAGATATTTCATAAGGTATTTACTGTTTTGTGCTATCGTAAAATCCGTAAATTCTACTTAATTTAATATAAATAGTTTCCACCTTGAAATGTAGAAATTAAAGTCTACCAAATGTTTCAAGAAATAAAATAGAGTAATAGTAGTTTTCTTATAATTGTATCTCTGATTGCTGTATTTACTCGTATGCGCTAATATTTCACTTAGGGCTTTGAGAAATGAACATGAGGTTCTACAGTTGGATGTTTTACCATAGAGCTTTCTATTTCAAGTGCGATATATCAGCGATTACAAATGAGTGTTGGTAACATTATACAACTTTAAAATCGCGTACCGCCCGTGATGTACATGATTTTTTTTTGTAACAATTGCAAACTAATTGATGCTTGGCTAATCTATTTTTAGGGTAATATGGCATATACCTAGTGTGTAATAAATGAAATATCACTTTAAAAATAGATTGGTAAAGCATAAGTAACCATGCACGTCTTACAAAAAATAATTATTATTACATTATTACTTTTAATTTATTTTTAAAAATATACATAGTTGCAATGGTAGTGGACAACAGCTATTTTCATATCAAGTGCGGGAACGGTAGGTTTCTGGATGAGTGTTATGGTACAATGGTAATAATTCGTCTAATATTTCAAAACCCATTAATTTATTTTTATTATTTATTAAATTCACTTTTAATTTAAATTTAACATCTACGTTGTAATAACTTGATGCCGAGAGATGTCACCCCGGGCAAAACTGTTGCCAACATTACAAATTAAATGCACTAAATTTATTAATTTAAAATTAAATTTCATTGAACATTTCACTTTTATTATTATTATTATTATGTACAAGGGAGTTTGAGAAACTATGCTTTTTTTATTATAATAGTAGATACATAAAAAATAAGTTTCATAAAGCATAGTTTTGTTGGTATCACTTGAAAATTCATTGTTGCCTGCCGTAATAATAAATTTATTTTCTTTTTAGTCCTATTGCCTAGGGAAAGTATAACAGATTCATAATTAAAACTAATATTTCACCACCAACAACTTATGATTTTAAGGCAAAATGTCGTTCATCTGACAGTATTGAAGACATTTATACCACAACAGAAAAATGAAAAGCCAACAAATAATGCAGTTCATCTTTACAACGTGTTTTCAGTGTGTTAGCATTATAAGCATATCGAAATATAAAAATTTAGTTTTTAATAAATTGTGAAATTTCCCTTACACTTATATGGTGAAGAATTAACATTTCGGGCGTAGTAAAGCGAAATAACACATTTTAATGAATAAGTACAAAATGGTATATTGATCGCACACTAATATTTTTTCAATACTTTTTTTTTGTGATACGTTCCGCCAAAGAAATCAAAAAGTTTGCTGTTATTTGTCTTCTGACAAGGGTGAATTTGGATGCATTACTCTGACAACACTTGAGCAGGTTACGTAACTGTATTAGTTATAAAGGTTATAAAGGTTTCTATGGATACGTATCATTTTAGTTCCTTGCGACACTTCGTTTCTGCCCAACAACAATCAAAGATGATGTTCAAAAAATTTTGCTTCCATATCCATACAGGATCTACATCTTCGTTCAAATGAAAACCACACTCGTTCAAAACACAGGAGTTTAATTGAATTATCTGACAACAGTGTTCTATTCGTGGGCGCAAATCTGAAAGATCGTTTACAGGTGTCTTGTAAACTAAACATTTTAAATAACCCCAGATACAAAAGTCTAAAGGATTTAAATCGGGAGATCTTGGGGGCCATACAATGGACCTCCTCGCCCTATCCATCTAGCAGGAAATGATAAAAAAATTGCACTATTCTGACGAAACACGATAAACCATCATAAAACAAAGTATACGACTCAATGCCAACACTGATCATTATTATTATTATGTTAAAGTAATTGAATCGCTGTAATCTCGGAAACGGTTGATTTGCGGACCTATGTATATTAAGATTTTTTAACTTGTTTTCACCTGTATATTTCTGTATAGCATTCACGTCAGAAGTCAATTTCGTTTTTTAAAATACGAACAGGAAAGCGTCTTTCCCGTACAAGTTATGCAAGTTATACTTTTTTTAGAACACCTAATATTTTACAAAAACCTATCTTAATACATATTGTTGTAATTTAATATCAAATTTTATTCTTAAATATTATGCTATTTTTCCTGCAAACCGATGCAGATATTTGAAACTGTCTGTTGTATTTCGCACCTCTGCAATTAACACCATTCCAATCCCCTTTCCGCCCCTACGCCTTCTCTTACCAAGCAATAAACCTGCCTCTATTTCCGGTATAGGCGCATTAATTCACGGCGTCATTGAAATCACCCTAACCCTTGACATCAAACACCTAAAAATGCGCATTCCGTGGAAGCGCGAGCGCGAAGCCTCCAGCTCGTGGATTTCTCCCATCAAACGCTGCAAATGGCAAGTCTCAGTTACCGGAAGTCGTCAGGAGGGTGGAGGGGCGCTAACAGAGGACCCACAACGTCAAAACGGCCTTTGTTTACAGTTTTACACCTCCCTTGTACACGTGTATAGCACCAGTGACGGTGTCAATGTTGTAATTAACTAAAACAGGTTTTGTTAATGGCAGGGTCGTTTACCCTTCTAAACGTTTTTGCTCTTTCTTCCCTGAAGTGCAGGGATAGAAAAAATGCCCTACCGTCGATTAAGGAGATAAAAACGCTCTATAATGCTTTTGTAAGCAACCGTGATGTGCTACGGATTCTGTGTTGGAAAACTTTAAGATTTGAGACCGACCTAAATTCTTACCTACTAGTTTCTATAATTCAATAATTGTAGTTAAATAAAATCAACAAACCCAAAACCAAATACGGATTTGAATTTGTCCACTGGGTTGATAAACAAATTGTGTAATCATATCAATCCCTCTTAAGGATTTCTGCATAATCGTATAATTTATTAATTTTAAGGCATTGAATTTGTTAATTTAAACAGTTTCAGGAGCAGATGCACAAAAGCTTATTAACTATATTTTTAGCTAATAACAAGACCAAGATAGCTGACCCCACATTTTACACAGTATGTCATTTTACTTCCATGATTTACTATAAAATTTAAATTACCTAGTTTTTTAGGTAAACAATAATAACGCGATAATTTTCTAAACAATTGATAGCTATTTCTTTTTTGCATTAATTCTAAATACTATAATGCCGAATTCATGCAGCCATTTTCATTTTTATTTAATTTAATTTTAATTTATCTTTTCTAAATATATCATTCATGGAACAGTACAATATTAAATTAAATGAGAATGTGTTACATTTAAGTCTGTTAATTTTAAATATTGAAATAATAAATACACAAATAATTAGGCGATTCATGTTTTGCAAGCATGGAGTTTTTTAAATAGTGATCATGATTTGTGACAAATGATTATGTATTCATTATATCAATTTATTATTTAAAAATGAAGAAAAGAAGACTCAGTTAAGTCGTTTGTTTAACAAACTGATTCCATAGGTAAAATATTTCTTCAATATTCTTTTGAAATCTATGTTACTACATCATGATCTTAAGAGCTTCTTTAATTTTGAATAAAATTTATTTTTTATCGGACAGAAAATTGTATTTTCTCATTTCTGATCAGTTCTACTTTAGTCAAACCATCAAAATTATTCATATTTTAGTAAAGAATTTCAATTTTTAATGACTTAAAATATAACCTTTTCAATCACGAACGTCAAAATTTTTCATTTTCATTTATAAGATAAATGTTATCTTATAAATTAAATTAAATAAAAATGAGAACATAAATTAAATGATTGCATGAATGCGCTTACATTTGATAACACGTATAAATTTTTTTAATTAAAATAAATTAAAATTAAATGTAAATGAGAATGGCTGTATAAATTCGGCATAAGTTACCCATTAATAACAAAATTTAAAGGTTTTTATTGCACAATTTGTTTCCATAATTAATAATTAATTTTTTATTTGTTCCTGTTTCTCCCATCGCGGAACCAGCCCCTTAGCCAAGATTTTCTTTCGGAGGGGGCTTCGAAATTTGAGACAAGGGGGGGTATTGTAATTTTCCTTTAACAGGCCTGTAACCAATCTTTTTTAGAAGGACACTTAAAAAAAATGAAACAGTCAGTCAACAGACAACTGCAAGGGACCGTCGGCTAATAGTGACCTCCGAATTACTCAGACCCGTCTGTGGCCGTTTAGTAGAGCTACAAATTATAATTATTTTTTATAATTCAAAATGTATTGTGCGGGACGCGAATTTCGAGTGTCAGATTACAAATTGTAATGCTGAGCATTCTTAGCCTCTTGGTACTGACCGCCAATGGCTGTAATTAATTTCCATGGTTACATCATTTACTTACCGTCCACGGTGGATGGTAAGCGAAATGCTTAGCGTTCATGGTGGATGGTAAGTAAACATTCATAGCACCCTCAGTCTCACTTATCATTCAATTTTATTTTTGACATCAATCTGACAGCAGTGAATTTTGAAGTTATTCAAAAAATTAGCTTATTAACCTCGAATGTTTAGGAAATCTCGACCTTACGCGTCTCGATATCCCAAACTACATGCTCGACCTAAAATCTGTCACTTACAGTTCATGGTACGTAATATACTATAACTGTGTGAAAATTAATTTAGAATATATTACTTAGAAATAAATACAATCTAAGAACTTTTGTTTACAACAGAGTTAAATTTAATTTAGTTAGTTTTCTAGTTCAGTATTCTTATGAGGCAATAAACGCACAGTAAATCCATATATTAAGATGATCTATAAGTGCACAGTTTCTGGCGCTTTTTATTTTCTAGTCGTAGTATGAATGCTTTTGAAAATGGTAAGTCTTATACTTCCCCTTGGTGATGGTATCAAAAAAATTAACTTATTGCTGTCAATCAAGAATGAATTTTCATCTGTAACGCGCTACCAACACAAATAAAAAAAAACATGTATAATTATGACAAGAACTAAAAAAACTAACAGTATTGTAAAACACTTCAAGAGAAAAAAATTGTCTGTTGTCTGTTTTTGCACTCTTCCACTGTAAATCTTGGTCTCGTGCTCTAACATATTTGCTTATGGAATTTCTTTTTTAATGTACTATTACTTGCATTAACTAACAGTCTATAAATTGGAATTTAAAACACAGTTCTAATAAGTATAGGAATAGGGAAACATGTCGATGACAATTCTTTCACGATTTTCTCAGTGACTAATTGTGTGGTAGAATAGATGGTAGGTACAATACCTTATGAACAAAATAAAATAGAGCAGCGAAAACTTTATAATTATTTGATACATGGTACTGTACAGATATAATTATATTTCAAAACCAGAAGTGGAATTTACTATTGTGGCTCCTCGTCCAAAAACAATTATGGATTTAATTTAACAGACAAATTAACGGCACTTTATGCACTAAAATATAGATGTAATATAAATGCTAAAATGGGGTGACAGTATGCTTATTTTTAAAGACGCGCGTAAATGGACAAAAATCTATCATTAAATTAGAAAAAATAACTACAAAATTTGCTGATCATCATTTCTGACATTTTTTTTTTTTCATTCTATGAAAAAGTTTTGATGAACAATTAATTAAACTTGGTACTACTACTATTTATGTATGGTATGGATTATGGAATTTATAATTAGATACAGCTTTCATACAAAAATTGTAGTTGCACAAAAATCAGTTAACATTCAAAATAATTACGAGTAGATCCTAAAAATTTACCCGCAGTTCGTACCTCACAAATTCTTTTGTTTTGTTAAAAAAATAATTACTCGTTGAAATAATTAAAATAAAAAAAGCACTTTTAATTATAAATCATCGCCCCGATTCTCACATTTAAACATGCAGAATTCAAACCCACCTTAAAACCGGGAACAAAAAAATAACAATAACAACTCTCTTTCTCTTAACTATACGGGCCCATTATGTAGTTAAAAATATTCACGTTTCCATTTATCTGGCAGAGCGATCGCAAGTCCGAAAGTAACAAACAAAAACAATGTTTCACCGTTATCAAGCGTGTTCTGTTTTCGTAGCGCAACGCAGTCGGAGAAACACGCTCGGCGCTCGCCTACCCACTGCTACCAACCACCACAAACAATACGTCACTGGGCTTATCGCAATGCTCGCCATATTGAAATACAACAGAGTCTGATGGAGAGACACCACCACGTGTGGGATTGTGATGCGAAGCGACAAACGATATATGCTGGTGAATTAAAGAGAGCCAGGCAGATTATTTATGATGTAGTTTGTAACGCTAGTTTTTATTTGGTCTTTATTTACAGACTTGAACAACAGGGTTTTAATCACAATTACAGTACTGGGGATCTGCAGCTTGTAGTAGAGTCCAAACCATTCTGACGAATTTGTATTTTATTTATAAACAGAATTTAATAAGATCGCAGTTGTAATACATATAAAGTACCTATGTTTAATAATATCAACAATTAATTGTAAAAAATTTCAAGAAGTTGAAATTTCGTGGAGCTGTCTATAAATTTGTAGTCACTTAAATGAATTTGATTTAATATTTTTTATCTACGACCGTTGTTAAAAATAACCTTTGTAACGGTTGCTTAGCAAGTTAAAAGTGCCACTTTTTAAAACTAGTGTTAAAAGTAACATAGCAACGGTTTAAAAGTAATTTCATTGTTACTTTTAACACGTTGTTAACGATTTGTATCAATAAATCAACAAATATAACCCTACCAGTCAAAATATCATTCTACATTTTTTATTATTTACTAATACATTAGGAAGGTTGTAGATAAAATTTTGTATAATATACAATCTTCTCCACTTACTCATAAAATGTCACTTTTAACACATATTATAAATAACTGTTTCATGTTCTGTATCTAATTTTTTGTAAATCAGAATACTAGGTATGTATTGCTTTACTATCAAGGCGATTTTAAATGATCGAGTACCAAAATATGTTTGCATTTAAAATAATATTTTGAAAGTCGACTTGACAGGGGTTCTTAGTGTCAAATTTGTGGTCACACACATGGTTCAGTTTTGTTAGATATTTAGTTTTCAAAAACATTCATTTGAGATTAGCTTGACAAATATTCTGCATTATCGTCTTGAGGCATCATCTGTGTTGATATATTTATACATCTGTTAGGCTTCGCTCATCCCTGGTGTTTTATACAATTGTAGCACGAGCTGAAAATGTGTAAAATATAGATGGAACAAACAAAACATTTTATATGATGATAAAAAATATTGAAAATGAAAAAACTGAATGACCAAAATGGCAAAATCAATACAAATATAATAATTGAGAACAACGTAAGAATATGTTAACAGTTACCAAATTATTCACGAATTTAATTTACGATAGAACACGTCTGCACTTGCCGAAAACTTTAACAACTTTCTTTCATGAGTTGACCAAACGCACCCGAGTACCCAGTACAGTAAGGGTCAACTAAAAGATTGCTTAGAAACTAACAGATTTAAATTAGGGTTCAGCCAAACCTTATCCGGATCTATAAACATGTCAACCACAGTGCCACAGATGACGTTTCAAGACAATATTTCAGATTATTTGCTGCGATAATCTCAAATGACTATTTCTGCAAACTAAAAATCTAACAAAGTTACTCCCAGATGTACGGCAATAAATTTAACTCAAGAACCCCTATCAAGTCGTCTTTAGATACAATTAAATACAAACGCATTTTGAAACTTAATTTTTTTTAAATCGCTTTAACAGTAGAACAATAAATCCTATTCTGATTATTCACTTTGTTACACAATCTTTGAGTTGACCCTTCAAGAGTTCTCACTCCTTGTACCTATTCGCATATGGGATAGATAGATTTTTTTTTATTTGTCGTCCATCTTAATTTTTTTTATTTATTTCCCAATACAAGTTCATTATAATCTAAATTAAAGGTCGAATCGCCATAAATAAATTAATCCACATTTTTTCAACCCAATATAATAATTTTACTTCATACATCTGCTTGATTATACTCGTTCGTATAATTCAGATATTAATAATGAATTTTATGACATATTTCGGAGTGATATAATGCATATGGAGATAACCCATCGGGTTATAGATGAGTTCCATAGTCTAATTCTACACAATTATCTCCTTTTAACTTCCTATTCCCTTCGCTAACATCTTTGTGATATGTCTCCAAATGGGAATAAGGTTTGATGATACATTTATATATTTTATGGAAAATAAAGAATACATTGCATGTCAACCTTTAGAAATATGACTGTAAACTAAAACTCTACTCATCACACGAAAAATGTTTGACAACGTCAAACAAACCCTCCATGCACATATCATTTGTCGATTCGTCATTAACGAGATTGTGCTGCATAGAAGAGCAAACAGAGCCGACGTTCCATATACCGACATATCGCACGATGCGAGTGCTGTAGTGTTCAATGACATCCATCGCCGGTGTACGTCGCTATGTCGTGGCAATGATTGACACGTGATCATGTGATGATGTGAAGGGGATTGCGCGTGAACGTGAACGAGTGAAATACAAATGTACATCAACATCAGCAGGGTGAAGGGCGCGGGGTCAGAGGTGCGGAGACAAAGTGGTGTACATGTGTACAACACCGTGTTGATGTATAATAGAGTGGGTTCGTTGTAGGGGTGTTGTGGGTTTTATACGTCACAGTGCGTGAAAATATTGACTGAAAAATAAATAACTATTTTTTCATGTAAACACGCTAAATAATAATATAATAAAACGAGTTACATAAGTCAATCTATTAACGCACCAGAGCAAATTTAAATATAAATTGAAATTGATAAATACGCTGAAATGTAGTACCTAATACATACTGGAACGGGCTCTCCCTGTATGGAAAAAGCGAGCCGAGAGAGATAGTTTGCGTCAGGTATCTCTATCATTATCTAACACATTTCTCATAACTGTTTAAATAGAATTAAGTGTTTTTTTTAATACTAAAAAAATGGTGTGATATTGTAGCGCAAAGCTTTGCAAAGCTGTGTGGCAAACAAATTTTTTTTTAGGTACCTACCTAATGAATTCTTTAACCTAATACTTTTGACATTTGTTCAATTATTCCTTTTAATGTAAAATTGTAGTGTATTTCACATTATAATTATTAAAGTGTATATGAATACATCAGTTTGGCAATGAGAAACTATGCATTATTTCTTTCTTTCATTTAAATTTCAGTTTTTCTATAAATAATAAATGCCACGACACAAACTTTTTGAACGCACTTTATGACAAGGATAGATATACCTGTGGGTCGCTTTCTCTCTCGGCTCGCATTAACACCGCTAGTGCGCGTTCCAGTATTACTACATTTCAGTGGATA
The DNA here is from genome assembly GCA_963942605.1 of Poecilus cupreus. Taxonomy (NCBI): domain Eukaryota; kingdom Metazoa; phylum Arthropoda; class Insecta; order Coleoptera; family Carabidae; genus Poecilus; species Poecilus cupreus. The sequence goes on from OZ012718.1 coordinate 25,708,582, forward strand.
AATGATTAGATAATATATTGTTCTCTTTGGAAAGCTTCAATTTTGTACAAAACTTGATAGAATTATAATTCTAAACTAGCATGAAAACCATTTATAATCATTAAAAACTCACGTTTAATGTTTTTGTATCTCGTATATGTAACAATAAATTTAGCAGGATTCAATTACTATTAAAAGAAATTAATTATGAAATACCACTTTAAACATCTTTAATAATACTTCATATTTTTCCCTTTGCATTTTGAAAATTTTAATTTTTATGTATTATTGTTTCTTATATAAACATAAATTATTTCAGACACCTCTGTCACTTTGCTTAGTACATTCTCTTGTTTTGGTCTCTTTGTACCTGTTCTTTTATTGGGTTTTACCCGTTGGACAATAATTATTAAATAAATAAGTAAGGTGCAATCACTATTTGTTAAATGTCATTTTTCAAATATAAACAGTGTGCCCACTATGTATGGAATATAGTATATATCTCGGTAAATATCGACTTCATAAAAAAACATTGTATATAGAAGTTGTTTAACATTTTATTTTCCATAATAAGACAGCATTCAATTTTTTGTATATCAGATAACAAATAAGTAACGAATAACACTTTAATTTTTTTAAACAGCAATGTACCCTTTCATTAGGTTCATTTGATATAGATTTTTTTCTCTTTTCGGTGACAAAGTTTTAGTACCCTTATACCAGAAAATTTTTGAAAAAATCGGACCGAATTAGAGCAGCGAATACAAGAAATTCTTTTCAAGCTTTTAGTGATAGGTCACTTATTACCATAAAAACCATTTTATTGCTAATTTCGTTCATTTGTTTTATTTTGTTTTTTCGTTCATTTAAATTTTTTCAAAAATTTTCTGGTATAAGGGTAGTAATATTTTATGTCACCGAAAAGAAAAAAAAATCTTTATTAAATGAGCCTAATGAAAGGGTACATTGCTATTTTTAAAAATTAGTGTTATTCGTACTCATTTGTTTTATGAAATACAAAAAAGTTAATGCTGTCTTATTATGGAAAATAAAATGTTAAACAACTTCTATATACAATTCTTTTTTATAAAGTCGATATTTACCGAGATATATACTATATTTCATACATAGTGGGCATCCTGTACAATAATTTATATTTTTCTGCAAACTGGAAGCACATTAGAGAAAATTTTAAGTAAAATAATTTCAAATAAATTCAATAAGTCTATGGAAACTTAAATCAAACCCCGAAGACTAAAAATAATAACAAAAATATCTAAATACGTATTTCGATAATCAAGGTTTCATTATCAGTAGAAGAAAAAGGGATAAAATTAAGATCACACAACTTGTAAACCAAGTCAGCGATCAAGATTGAATCTGTTCGGACTCAATTTTGACCACTACTTTTTTTAGGTAATATAATTTATTCTACATATTATTACTAATATCAGTATGGAATTTCGCTACTGTAACATTTCTAGCTTTTAAGTAATTGAATATACGAACACACATCCATCCATCCACATCATTAAAAAAATAGTCAAATCGAATTGAAGGATCTCAAAACAAATAAATCTGCAATAATCTGCATACTAATATTTTATACTACGTGTAAGAAAGTAAAGAAAAAAGTATAGGTGTCAATTATTGCTAACTTCACAATGCATGACTGACATTGCAGATAGACTATACTTAAAATAAACAATTATTTAAAAATTCATATTATTCTCAAAATAACTCATATTTATCACTAACATAAGAAAGGCAGTTAACATTTGCGGTTCTTGAAGCATGATTCATATAGTGCGATACAGCTCTCTAATGACTAATAACTACAACAACTTAAACACCTCGTAGTCATTCCGTTTTAAAACTGCGATATAAATTCTACCCCTCCTCACCCCATGCACTTCACTATCACAACAACACAAAACAAAGCATAATCAAGGCTTGTTCTTACATTCCCGCTCCGCCACGACGCCGGCCGCCGCGGCGTCTATGCCTTATGCCTCATTCTCGCATGTCTACGATAAGAATTATTACGGTTATATATTTTAAAGACTCGCCCCTAGTTTTGCAATTTATCTCGCGAAGGAAAACGCATAATTGTTCTTTGGTTGTGTGTTATTTAAATCCTGCTGGCCTCGGTTTTACATCGGCGTCGGGCGTCGGGCCGCCATCGCGCTACGCCGGTTGTTGCACATAAGCGCAGTGGTGATAAATCACCCGCCGAGTCACGAGTCGGTCAACCCAACCTGGGGGAAGTTTTGCAAATCATTGTAATTAATTTCGTTGTCACTGGGCTCTTGTTGAATTAGATGGACATATTAATAATATTGTTGCGCCTTTAGGGGACATTGGCTTTCATTTGTGAACATTATAACATTGACAAATTCACAATGGAAATAATAAGTGAGTGTAATACCCTTGATGACTATGGCTTTTGCACCGTTGAACCAGGGCTACCACTTTTTCAAATATTTTGCTTCAAATAATTATTAAGACTACCTGAGTGTTAACATTAATACAAATTATTTGTTTTTAAAGTAGGTAACTATTTTTTTAGTGTTTCTTAGTTAAATTTTGTTATTAAGGGCCAGTTTTTCGAATATATAGTTAAACTCGTAGTTAGTTGTAAGTTAAGTGGTAATTAAGAAATATCGTTTTTCATGGAAATAGTTTGTTAATTTATGGTTAAGTATTTTTATGTTTAAGTTGATATTATATTCCTTGCTTGTGCAAATGTTTTATGTCAAAAATGTTCCTGATAGTTGTGTGTATTGCTTGTCTGTGTGTGTATATAATAATAATATAAAATCCAACTAGACTAGTTGGATATTATATTTTTCCTACAATAGGTACTTAGTAGTTTATTCCCGTCACATGTTATATTCTATTACTTTTATTAACGTATGTGTTTATATACGCTTAATTTTTTAATTTAGTTAAGTAAATAATAACGTTATGAATGACAGTAAACGAAAGAGAACAAATAATTTGCAAAGGCAAAACTGACATTGACTGCTTGCACAGAGCTTAATGCTATAGCATAAATTGAATAACACTGGTAAACAATTATTTCTGAAACAGAATATTTACGTTTGGCTTTTCCACTTAGAACTCATTGTACGTTAATTTACCTGTTAGTGGGGTGTACTGATATATCATACACTTCTTTTATAAGATTTTCTACGGTCTTTTAAATAGGCTAAAACTTGCAAAAAAATCTAATTCGTCATATCCTTTCAAAAAAATTTGGTTTTTGTTTGGTCGTCTTATTCGGTCTTCATCACTACTATAAACGTTAATAATGTCGTAATCATATTCCATTTTAAAATTTTTATAGTATCTACGAAAATACCTTCTGGCAATATGACTGATTACATTTCAAATTAACTCCGACTTCATAGTTAACCATACCTCAGAACTGTAGTTAAAGTTAAATACAGGTTAAATTGTAACTATACGAGATTGAAAAGCGCAAATTTTACATAATCACTGAAATATTTATAGTTACTGCTAACCAGAACCTTAACTAGTGATTAAAATACAAATTTTTTTTTTGATACCAAAATTAAACAAATTAATTTTTTACTTGCTTACTTGATTATGATTAAATAACGATAATTATTATTTGCACAAATTCAATTCTATTTCCATGGATACTCATTACAAAAATAAATACTTTGTTTATTTTTTTTTTGTACGTTTATTTAGCCTTTATTATACAAGTAAAATGAAATTTGTTCAGTGATTCAGATGCAGATATTACATGCCTTCAACTTTTATTTGGAAATATTTTTCTCTAATATGACTAAGGAAGCAGGAAGAAGAATAATTTTATTTAACATGTAAATGAGTATTATTATTATCGGATTTATCCTCCCGCATATATAAATTGGACTCAGCCGGTCATAGGCGTTTTTTTTTTATAGAAAAATGTTTCAAAAAAAAGTTGAAGAAATTTAATAACTACATCTGAAACACTAAACAAGTTTTAGTTTACTATTTAATAAAAGCCAAAAAGACGTTCAAATATATCAAATATAGAAGACTAATTAATAAATTAAATTGACAGCATTATTTACTTTAAATGTAGATTAAAGAATCAAATGGATGTAGTAGCATTGTGGATTGTGGAGTTCACTTTTACAATATATTCCCGTCAGCCATGAATTTCATACCCCTTCATCTCTTCCTACATCTTTTTTGCGTTTTCTTTTTTGAAACGTCATTTTTAAAGCGTAATGACTGCCAGAATTGCGGAAAGGAACATCTGAGAAATTTATGAGCGCCATTTTTGTTATGGCGACGCAAAAAACCACGCCAGTAACAATATATTCGGCGCTTGTTAAATGTAACAGCCCGCTAGACATCACCACGGAATACGACCAACAAAGAGTAAGAGTTTCTACATCTCAGCGGCTCAGGTTGTCGCAGTAGGCTGCAGACGGTGCCTGCCTCGTTCGTCCCGTGCCTCTTAGGCACAGCATAGTTCTTTCTTTATGCTTTTATACTTAAAACAAAGTATAAGAGTCGTGGTAATAATCTATGATCAGGTTTCCGAGGAAATACATTTTCTCAATGACGATGACGTATGAGGGTGATTTGAAAAGTCCGTGCAAAAATGAAAAGTACTTAATTTTAAGGGCTAAACTTTTTCTATTTTTCAATGTAGTCTCCTCTTAGGCTTATACATTTCGTCCAACGATGCTCCAGTTTGTTGATCTCTTCCGAATAATATGATTGGTCCAAGCCCGCAAAACAGGCATTCGTTTCCGCAGTCACCTACCAGTTTGAATGATATCTCTTTCCCACCAGCCATTTTACTATTAACAGAATATAACCTCAATATGCAACAGTGTTGCTATCAATCCGACTTTGCACGAATTTTTCAAATTACTGTCGTATCTATGTAGAGAAAGATGAAAGATGGATATTAGCCCGTAAGTGTAATAGATCTTCAACAAGAATAGACAGAGTAACGAAACTTTACAAGTTTTACGAGCAATGTAGCTGACAAGCTAAATTAATTTTGTAACTTGTAGGCAGGTAGGCTTTGAAGAAAGCGAAAAACAAGCCAGAGACAGAGAAATGTTGTAAGCCCACCTTACTTTGTTTAACACATGTTTGTAGAGCGGTTGTTATGTGCTTTTTGGGCGATTACTATAGAAAAAACATTGTATAACACAGAGAGATTGATCAACAACTGACTATTTCTCTCGGCTCACATTTACGTCAGAAATCATTCCAGTATTACAATGGATTGAATGCACAAAACATTTTTTAAATTTATTTCAAATATTGAATCAGGATAGCTCTCATTGCATTTTAGGCAGATGCATGTGATCTCAGAATTAGGAACATCGCAATTGTATGTATAAAGAAATATATTTTGATAGCGAGGTCTGTAAAAGGGACAGGACAACGCCTGTCTACCGGGTCCGCTAGTTTCTAATAATACATGTCAGTAATAAGATCGGCATGAGAACAAACAACTAACTGAAGGATTAATTCCACGTGGCTAATATGTGTCAAGAGCAATTAGGTATTAAACAAAATTATGATTTACGAGCATTTGCTGTGTATAAGAAAGTCGTGTCACCTTACATCAGATTTTCTTATTTTTTAGAATACCCTTGACTTCAAATTCATTGAATTAAACTAACTGTGTAATCGTTACTTGCTTATAAGGAAATATAGAAATCATACAAAATGGACGCCTGATATCCATGTTCTTTAGTTTCACTGAATCCGTTTTAATTATTTTCTCAATTACGTTTGTGTAAATGGATAGATAGATGGATGTTTGTCCGTATACTCAATAATTCACTATCGAGAAAAGGTAGAGTAAAAAAACTTCATAATTATATATTAGTTTAACGAAAATACAAAGAACAGAGTTGATTACAAAAGTTCGCACACACTTCACACACAAAACACAAATTTAATATATTCTGAATAAAGAATTAGATGGAAAAAAGATGTTATGTTAAATAAAGGTCTCAGATGTTCAAAAATTAATTTGTACTATTGTCAATTTCTTTACATATGTTAAATCTTATCGAGTATCACATCAAATTAAAAGTCTCACAGAAAATAATTTCAACTAATATATCGAGAAACACTTTAGGGTGATCGTCAATTATTTTTCTAATAGTTGTTACAATTTTATCGAGTTTGGTATCATATTGAAATTTTCTGATCGCGGGAAATATTTTGAGAGAGAGTTATATGTTTAATGTTATATGTTTAATAATTTATTTGAATAATCACAATTGTTATGACAACAAAGAAATTAGTAAAACAATCAAATTCAGATTTACAGGTATAGGAAAGTTTTGCGATGACGCGTCAGATTTTTTTAAGTTATGAATAACTGAAACGTATTTTATTTATTGCAAATATACAATTAATAAAAATCATAATGCCGTAAAAGCCAATATTTGTTTAATACAACTCTACTCTTTTAAGTAGATTTTGTTACGAAAATTACGCTGAATTGCTCGCAAAATAATTCACTAGAAATAAAAACGACTAATATTGCCATAACTAGAAACTATAATTGTCACAGTGGAAGTGGATCAATTTTCGTCCGACAGTTCAGTCAAAATAGACATTAACAGAAATGTATGTCTTATGTACATGTTTATTGTAAACTAATTTATGTAAGACTGTTTTATAAAGGAAGAGAAGTATCTTCAATTTTAATCGATAAAACCGAAAAACAACAAACAGGTTAGAATTCTGAGAACTGTGCTATAAATAATATACAGACAGGTGAGCTTCAAATATAGCTTTTTCCCGAAAACGCACGGGACGAAAAAGTGCGTCGCCGTTGCAGAAACAAAGAAACACGTGGAGCTAAGTTTGAAACATTCATGCCGGAATAATTCCGCAAGTGATGTGGGCCAAATGGGCGCAACGTTTCACTGACAGTAAAATGAAAAGGAGATAATGAAATTTTATTACATGTTGTGATGGTAGAAGTGGATGGGAAATTTGCTCGTTTACGTTTATTTTATAAGCTTTGCTTTTGTTTGCTCGAATTGTATTTTCGTGTACGTTTAAGCGACTAATTTTGTTAATATCGCGTTGCTATTCAAACTTTGTTTATATATAATTTAGCAAATGATTACGGGCGTGGTTGCAAAGTGCGATGTGCGCAAATGGATAACCAACAAACACACTGCGAATGAATTCAAGTTTAAACTAGTGTAAGAAATTAGATTATAAAAGCACGCCAGAAGGTGACATTCAAACAGCATGCCTAAGAACGTGTACTGCTAGAAAAAACAATCCTCAGAGTGCATCCCATATAAGAATATTCAAGGGTAATGCCACTAGAGATGAATTTTTTTTTTAAATCTTTTGTCTTTTTGCAAATTATTACGCCAAAATTTCGCGATTCAAAAATTTCGTTAAAAACACCACGAGACCGAAGGTATTTGAGAAATTTTTGATGAGCCTAATTTGTAATAATTTACAAGTCAACACAAAAAATTTTCTAAAAAAATATGCACGTCGAGTGGTATTTGGATAGATTATTCAACAAGATATACAATTTTCATTAATTTTATTAATGGAACCACTTAAAAAAAATGACAATGACGTTTTCGTGAAAAGAATTATTTATTTAAAAAATTGTCATGGTAACGGGTTATACTGCTGGAATCCATAAATTGGGCGCGTTCAGTAGCACTCAGCAGCTGAGTTGCTATGTTGCTAAACTCAACTGAACGATTTACTGAGTTTATGATGACTGTCATCAGCTGAGTCAACAATTCAGCGCATTTAAAACGCGCTGATTTGTGTCAGCAAGTGATGATTTCTAGTAGAGTAGTAGGTTGAATGTCAAAAATGGAATTGAATAATAAATTTACATGAAAATTATTTAGATTGGGTACTAGCAATAGAAAACGATGTTTTATAATAAATGTGAATGAATATTTTCATATTTTACTTTGATGCTATTTATATTCTAGATCCAAAATTTGTCCTTACATATTTTACTGACAATGAAATTGTTTCGGGAAATACTCGTATACTAATTGGTAAGTTTGTAGCAAATTGTTTTTTGAACATTAGTACTTATTAAATTAATTTTATCTTGATAATTTGTAGATGTCAATCAAACTCCTGTAATCACGCCAGAAATACAAGTCCCATGTGTACAAAATAGCGTACAAAAAGGTGTTACCTTTACATTAGGGTTTTTAATCATCCTTGATTTCTAATACTCAAAACAAAAATAAATATTAAATATATAACTTAAATAGAAAGTAATTTACCACCCTTTTTATGTATAATATTGATAAGTGATAAGTTAAATTTTCCATCACTAACTCAACATGTCGTTCAGCAATACGCTGAAATGCTTACTTGCTATTGCTGAGTTGCTTACTTAGCTGCTGAATGCAACTGAACGCGCCCTATGATTACTGTCATCAGCTGAGTCAACAATTCAGCGCATTTGAAACGCTCTGATTTGTGTCAGCAAGAGATGAGTAGTAGGTGAGATGTCAAAAATGGAATTGAATAATAATTTACATGGAAATAGATTGTGCAACAGTCAAGCAATAGAAAACGATATGTTTTATAATATGTGAATGAATATTTTCATATTTTCCTTTATCTATTTATATACAAGATCCAAAACGTGCCATTACATATTTTACTAACAAAGAAGTTGTTTCGGGAAATACTCGTATACTAATAAGTAAGTTTGTAGCAAATTGTTTTTTGAACATTGGTACTTATTAAATTAACTTCATCTTGATAATTTGTAAATGTTAATCAAACTCATGTAATCACGCCAGAAATACAAGTCACATGTGTACAAAAGGGTGAACAACAAGGTGCTACTTTACATGTTATATATAATTTACAATTAGGTTCAAATCTTCCTTGATTTCTTGTACTCAAACCAAAAATTAATTTATCACTCTTACCACTATGTATACTATTGATAGTTGACAGGTTAAATTTTCCATCACTAATTCAACATGTCGTTTAGCACTACGCTAACATGCTTACTTGCTATTGCTGAGTTGTTTACTTAGTTGCTGAATGCTACTGAACGCGCCCATTGCCTTGATTGGTCAAAATAGATGACGTGTAAGACTATTATTGTCTTTTTTACTATGGCGATGAATAATCACTTGAATGTGTGAATACTTCAAAAGTATAAGTTTTTTATTAGTATTATAATGCTTTGAATAGATTTTAAATTTCAAGCACTAACTATTATGATGAAAAACTTCTTGACTGGTATGTGTATGGAAAATAAATCGTTTTTTTTTTTTTGAATTCAGTCAAATTATTATATTTTCAACCTCGACCGGTTTCGAACCCCACCTGGGTCATCATCAGGAGGTGAAAATTCAGTTTTGACTATTCACCTCCTAACAATGACCCAGGTGTTATATTATAATTCGGCTGAATTCCAAAATACGTTTTACTTTTCACTAACTATGATTATAGATACGGGTAAGAAATGAAAGAGAAAATTATTTTCCGGTTAATTGACTAAATGTTTATGCATATGAATAGGTTAGATAAACAGTTTTACATGTTTGCTTCAATTTCAAATTACAATAGGGTATTCCGGTATAATTAAATTTATCCGAAGTAATAATTTTTTTGTATAATTTACGAGTATATCATAATACTATGGGAAAATACAATAAAACTTGCTTAATAACAAATTTTCATTAATAATTTTATTTTAGAAAAATTCAGTGTTTACGCTACTGTAAACCTCCCTGAAAACTGTGACGTCAAAACTCCTACTGCTCACGTATTTTCTATATGTTTGGTAAAAGAACATACACGGCGTTAATAGCTATTTGCCATTTGCGCGAATTTTTGTTAGTTTAACTATTATTTTTTAATATTTTAATATTCTGATTGCAGGTATGCGTTGTTATGACCAATTTTCTTGGAATAGTTGATAATTATTAAACAACAACTGTAGAAATAAATCAGTGAGACACTAACAGATTGACATTGAAAAAAATTTATATTTTTATTTTGTGTGCCAAGCCTGTCGTAAAAAAAGTATGGTTATGAAATTATATTAAAAATCTGTGCATTATTATCTATCTTTTTTCCTGGATTATTGAATATCCATCCACTTATCCACTCACACACATAGGAAATTGGACAATATGAATTCTGAGGACTTTGCAATATGCATTTCCGCGAAAATCTCGTCACCGTTTAATTATGATCCCTATTTGTACTATTATACTTCCATATTTTTTGCATAGACAAATAAAAACTGAAACTGTGTTTTTGGCGAAAACTTATCATAATAAAGTTAGATACAGAAATGAAGGTATTCTAAAACTAATTGTTGCAACATTTATCGTTTAATAAAATAAATGCCCCAATTAATCAGTGACCTAACTAAAATAGGTTATGCTATTAATAATCATCATGTACATGATGTGTGCTTAATACTTACACGTCCATACACGTATTCGTGTAACCACTTTTGTTGTTGAAATGTTGAACAAGATGACAAGAGCTAACTAACAACATATGAGGCGAATCTATGAAATTGATATGTTCAAAGTGATATGAGTTCAAAGTGAGTCCTTGCTACAAGCTTTTCCAAAGTACAGAATACAGACTTTGAAAGTTGAACTACAAGCCTCATTTGTTTCTGACATGGTATTAAACTAAAGCCTTCATTATCACCCTTAACTTTATCGACTTACTGAATCTGTATTTCATCACACGTGTTCTATAGAATAGAGCTGTATAATTCTAATATGCTTTGAAAATTTTGACCTGCCGCACATAATTTAAAAAAAGTTGGTGATCTGGATTTATTTAGCGAATGTCATATCCTAATAGGTTGATTCATAAAACCGATATATAAAAGCGATATTGAGATTGAGCAAGTAGAAGTGTTTGTATGAATATGTACGGTGCAAATGTGCTGTGTAAAGACAGGAATGTTTGGAGTAGATTAATTGTTGGTTGAATATTTTCTAAGTGGAACATAGTGTGATATTATGTATAAGTTGGACAACGCTTCACATCTCATATCCTAATTTTATATAGTCAGCAGATTGTCGAACTAGGAGTTTATCAGTTTCTTGTTTATGTAGATAAAATGTAACAAGATTGTGAAATAATTGAAGTGAACAGCCTTAACTTTTTCTAATAATTAAAATAATGCTTTTAAAAGACTTGCAACGATTGATGTAACTTACCTTATATATGTTTTATAGGAACCTAATTACATTCGTTGTTATGATGCAAGGTATTCATCGTTCAAGATAATGTTAATTATATTCCAAAGGAGTCCAGTTGGGTACTCACCTGAAACAAAAAATAAAAAAAATTATTAAGAAATAAGAAAATTAAAATTCGCGTTTTGATAAAGTAAAATGTGGTTACTAGTTGTAACGACTCAAAAGATATTAGTTGAAGGAGAGGTACAGAGGTAAATGTAAGATGAAAGGTGCAAAACAAAATTCGAAGTTTTCTCAATGACGTCGTTATAAATGGATAGAAGGATCGTATAATGTATAACTCATGATCGAGAAAAGATGAGTAACAAAATTTGATAATTATAAGTTTTAAGACAATATGAAGTACTGTGTTGACAATGGGGTATGTGACCATAATCGAATTTCAATGTATACGCCATAGAATATGAATGTTCTTCATTGTAGTTTCTTATTACAACAATAAAAACTGTAAATTATTTTGTAATAGTAAAGTTATTAGCAATTTTGTGTTTAGGAGAAGGGATATGTGACGTCACTGTGGCCGTACGCATGACTTGCTGATATATATCTATTTCTTTCCTTTACAGTATCTCGGTCTTTTTCTAGCACCATACCTACCGCCGCAATCTATTCAGAAGACACAGTGACGTCTCACATCCCCTCTCCAAATATTTAAAAATTAATTTCTCGTTAACTATAAACAATTAATTGATTTAAAAAAATACGGGTATTTTATTTTTTTATCTAGTATCATGTAATGTCAGAAAAAAAATTGGTCACATACCCCATTGTAAAACCAGAAGTGGAAGTTTACCTCACACACAAAACAGAAATTTGAATTTATTTCGAAAAAATAATCTGTGATATTTTAGTAATATTATTTAGAATAAAATATGTTATTATTTGAAATTCTTCTGCACTTGCTTTCGGCTTTGAGAAATACCAATTATATATTAATTATTTTTTAAAAAAATGACATTTATAAATATTAATCCTGTTTGGTATCAAAATAAAGATCTTAAGAGTTAAGAAGAATACTTGAACTAATTAATTTTGAAAGATCGGGAATTGTTTTTTACAATAATTAACTTAATCCTGAAGAGTTTATTATCTAATTTAAGGGATCATAGAAGAGAGCTATAAAAAAATATCAAAAATTACTTTTAAGCGATTGTCAATTCTTTTTATAATTGTTATTTGAATATTACCGATTTGAAGTGAAGCTTTCTGAAGATGGAATTAATATTATTAGGTCATTTACCCATTTTTGACTTCACGGAAAATAAGTGATATTGATATATTTTTGAGATGTAATATTTTAATTTGTCGAGATTTTTTTCATGTACACATGTACATACTTGATTATAACAATAATATTTTGTGTCAAACTAATTTTGGTTCAAGAATAATGATTAACTATTATCATGGCGAACATATATCTCTGTATTGCACTTATTTTTGTTCAAAATTCAAATCTTGAAACTTACTTTTCAGGTAGATATGAAACTAAAAATTACCTAAATAAATCTCACAATAATGAAAAACATTAGCTAGATACTCGTATCTATACAACGCAGGAATGTAGATGGCATTTTCTTCTCTCGCCAATTGTATTTCCATTCGCTAATAAACATCTTGGTTTCATTTAATAACTTATTCACAATTTGCAACGAACGGCCCGACCGACGGTTCACAATTCTCAGCTTCCACGTTTCATCTTTGTGTTTACACTCGCCCGAGGCACTTTAATTAATTTCGCAATTAAATACAAATAAGCAATTTACGGAAATAAAAGAAAACTTAACAAGAAAAATAAAGCAATCACGACTTTTTGAATGGAACGCTGAATGTGAATTATTAAACATAACTTGAACATGGAAAATAACTCGCAGAATGGAAAGAAAATTTAAGAAACTAGTTTGCTTTCACATGAAAAATTGTGATTAAAAGTAAATTCCAGAGTGGGTTTTTTTATAAGTGTAACTGTGTGTGTGTGTGTTTGTATGTTTTCCTAATAAATATTTTATGGAGGTACGGAATATTTTTTTAAAGACCTTCCAGAATCCGAATGAAAAAGCAAAAAAGCAAATTTGTAATGCCTTACGTGCTTACGTGTATGGAATAAAGAGTTCCGTGGTAACGCTTCTAACTATAAAAATTATGATCGCTAGTAAGAACGCTGATTAAGAGCGACTAACTAGCAGTTGACTATCTGTGTTTTTCAGCTGTCAAACCTTCTTACATGATTATTGAGAAAAATATTTGAAATAGAAGTGGTAGAATATTTAATTCTGTATGTCTTTTATTTGAAGCTTATATCTCTAAAATAATTTAGGAACGTTTGACAGCGTAAAAGAAAGTTAATCAACTGCTTGTTAATCACTCTTAATCGGTTGTTCCTACTAGCAGTCTATATGTTTATTTATAAATCAATTATTTAGTATTATTATACTTCGTATTTGGAACCTTAAAGATTTTGTTGCTATATAATTACTATAGCAGAATAATAATACCGAAAATTTAAAACGTACTTGCACTTGGTGTTCACCTTTTTATTCTAACAACCCTATCTTTTCGGGTCAAAGTGTCGCTGTGCGAGCTACGAGATTTCTCATATACGTCCAACTCATTCATACCATTAATAGATAATCCTAAAGTTAAAATCGAACTTCTCAATAAATCGGGAATATATCAAATTGCCTGTAATTATTGCGATAAAGTTTATATCGGACAGACCAAAAGACAAATATCAACTAGATTTAAAGAACACATAAACTACGTTAAATACGGTAACCCGGAGAAATCGAGTGTTGGGGAACACATTTTTCATAATAATCATGACATTAACTCCAGAAACTTAAAACTTTTAAAAACAGTCGGTAGCAATAGAGAGTTAGACGCGTTGGAAAGTATTCATATATTTTAAAACAAACATCGGCTGATTAATTCTGACCTGTGTCCCACACCGAACAGTAAATTGTTCGACTTATTAGAGAATTAGTTTTTAAGTTGACTCTAGCATTAAGCTATTAATTATTTTCTTGATTATTATTGATTAGTTTGACACGGTTGATTGCTTCTTTTTAGTATAAATAGGTATTTTTAGTTCTTTAAGTTGGATTCAATCTTGACCACAGCCTTGGTTCACAAGTTGTGTAATGGTGGTTGTAACCCTCTTTTTGTTCTAATGATGGTGACAACGTAGTTGTCGAAATACGTATTTAGATTTCTTTATAACTTTAAGGCTTAGGAGATAAATTTAAGTTTTTTTATATTATTATTCCTCAGATTTTCACAATTTATTTCATTCATACCATATTCAAACACAGTATTATCATTACACACCTAACGGCCTAAAAACAGTGTTTTCAAGGTCGCCCGAGTCCAACCCCCCTACTTGTTACTATTTTCCCCATTTCATGTTTAGTAAGAATTTTTAATAGTTTCATCGATTTTAGAGCTTAGACCTATTATCGGTAGTTTGCTCAAATAAAATTATGAAACTATCGATTAATGATGAAACATTATATCATATTTATTATTTAAAATTGGAGGACGGTTAAATATCCGGGGGCTTTTTAATACGGGAATATATTTAATGGGGGTTTTTGACAGCGGGTTTATATCTGGAGAGTATTTGTTCTATACAGATTTGATTACTACCAAGTATAAATGAAAATATATATATATATATATATATATATATATATATATATATATATATATATATATATATATATATATATATATATATATCATCACGCCTTTTACCCATTACGATTGTGGCACGCAACTTACTTAGTTCTCGGTAAGTAATATATTTGCTCAAGAAGTGCGGTTACCATCCGCCAAATCATTGTCCCCAAATGTGTAAGTGGAGATTGTGGGATTCGAATACACCTAAAATTTTGTACTTTTGGCTTGCCCATGTAACATGTGATTTTTGGTGACATTTTATTTGTGACGACTTTTTTGAGTTTGTAGAATTAAAGCTTCATTTAGGTGCATTATTAGTATGCACATGTAATATTAAATATTAATAACTAAACATATTTACTAGCCTTGAAGAAGAAACATGTGGTATCGAAAACGTCAGTCTTGTAGAAAATAAAGATTTGTAACTGTATCCCCTATGATTATTTATCCACATAACTTTTATTATTTGATGAAACACAAAAATAACAATAATTTAATTCGAACATTGCAGTACTAAGTACTGACAAAGTTTAGCAAGTTAATTGAAAGATTAATTAAAGATTGCGTTGTACAAATAGTTTGAACAGTTAATTGAAAACAAAGTTGCTATAAATTACAGCACAGTTATAGAGCAGGACAAGCAATAATCGATTTTAAATACACTGTGAAGTTTCAGCAATAAATATTATTTATCCATCCATAATTTATGTTCCCGAACGCTGGGTAGCTGACACTCCCTTCAAAGAGAGGGCGACAAGAATACCTAATTTCATTTTAAAAAGATTATTACCAACTGCATTGTCTGATTTATGAATGACAGCCCCCAAAATATACTTAAAAAATAATGTAAGGATTTTATTTACAAGAACGAACCATTAAAGTCTTTAATCACTTATCAGGCAACTACAGGGTGTGTCATTATACGCTAATCGCCCGCGGTGGTTGTTGTAACCCCTGCTGGGTGGGTGAAGCCACCCTGGAATGGGGGTGGAGGTGCAAGGAATCGTTGCAACGGCAGTCGTTTCCTTAAAGCTGCTTGCGCGGTTCTTTGCAATGATGTGGTAATCTAGGGGCGGACCCAGTGGCGGAGATGACAGTTTTTATTTGGAAGGAGGTAGCTAATAGATAGTGGAATTTGGTGAAGAAATATTGGGGAGAATTACGAACAAAGATTTTAGAGTATTTTACAAATAATTACAGAAATATTTCAAGTTAATTAGAAGACATTACATAGAACTAAAATAGTCCACAACAAATGAAGACTACAATACCACGGTAAAAACTTGAACTAACAATTACTTCATGTTTTCGGTTCAACATTTGTATCGGGAATTTATTGGAACTCTATAATTAATTAGAATGTTTTAAATTGATTGAATATACTTATACTGACAATTATTATACCTAAATGTCAATTAAATATGCTTACAGATAAACCAAGGGTTTAAGCCAGACTAACACCTGAAAAAATCTTAATATTTTAAAATAGCAATAGAAAATTTTAAAAAATATATAACTAAAAATGAGAATCTAAAACCCACAGACGATGCGTTACCAAGGAGTTTATATCTAAATTTCAACATTCATATTTAACTAGGGCCGATATTTCCATCTACATCTACGAATAAAGTACCGAATAAATGAAAAATGTCGCACCGAAATCATAGCTTAAATGATTCTTATTGTTCTAGCTGACAGTTTTTGATGCGTATTTTTTTATTTATTCGACGAATAACTTATACGGAAATTTATTCGTAGATGGAAATATCTGCCCTAAGAATAAAATTAAAAAGCTTTAAACTATTATAGCATCAAATGAAAATATATTCACACTTTTTAAGTAGGTAATTTTAAAATCACCAAGCTACTGTTTGTAAATAGTGCAGCTGAAATAATTTCTTATAATTATTATCATTAACGCAAACGTTAGTATGAAACTAATGATTTGTTTGCATTATATTTGTGTACTTTTTTACACTTTCTTTCTACTATGTGACATTAACTGTTCATTCAAAATGACACCGGCAAATAAAATAGTCAAAGATTATTTTATTATCATCGAATAGTTGCTCATACAAATTTAACACACTAAAAGATATACTAAAGACAAGTATACTATAAACTACAGTGTTAATTTGATATAGCAGTATTATTATTTCCATGGCGTATTTGGCTAGATTAATTGAAAATATCATTGAACCTACTAAAATTTCATTTTTAAAGGCAAATCATTCATTACTTTGAGATAATACATTTCATATATAAAAACTCCATATAGAAACGTCAAATTGTTAGTTCGACATTGGATATATAAGGAAGACAACTGTTTGAAAGTGAATAAACTTCTATTTACCTTCATTACTGTGACAACAACATTTTTTTCTAAAAACATTAACTGTCATTAGGGTAACGATAACAAATTTTGTAAACAAACGACAAATTTTTGCAATTTTTAATGTCAATGATCAAATATGAATGCAAAACATCGTTTTGGAAGTACATCAGCACAAACAGTAAAGTCTGCAGTGTAGTACTCCAAAAAAATACCGTGAAAACAAAAAAACTAAATTTGGCGACAGTTTTGTCTATGAAAATTGTAGTTTTAATAATTGTACATTTAATTAATACTTATTTGCAATTTTGTGATGAGTCTAATTGTTTTAATAAATGAACAACATTCAGTAAATTATCTTACCAAATACCACTCGAGGTTTACGTTTTATCTGGCCAAAGTGCTCTCGTTAGTGTTACCAAGCAACCACGTTTTCGTAAATAAAAGTTTATCCGATAAAACATAAGCCCTTTGTGGTATTACCCTCGAAAATTGAATATATACAACTTTTATTGAAAAGAGATAAAAAAAAAACTGTCCAATAAAAGAATAAAAAATATATAGTTCAATTTTGCTCCAAATTTTGGGAACCGCTGATACAATTACTTTTTGTTTTATTATTTTTTAAAATTAAAAATGGCACAATACAAAAGTTACCAATAGTGCACAAACCTATTGAAACACATCGTATAGTGCAACTAATAATATTGATATTACCCTCCTGCTGTCAGATAATACAGCGTGGTGTAGATGTATTTAATGAAGGTTTCAGTTTTCCACAGTCTTATCTACAGCGTGAAATAAATGACAATTTATTTTAATCTTGGATAGTATGATGAAATTTCTCGGCGCGCCACTGAAACGTCGGATATCCGCCGGTTTCCATTTAATTAAACTCTTACAGTGTTCTCGCACCTTGCAAAAATTACAGTCTCATTTATCCGATTAAGAGGTTTCATGTTGGCTGCAGATAAATGCAGTTTCCTGCTTTAAAAATTTGCAATTAGCCCCCCACGTCTCCTTCACCACGCACGTCACTGCTAGCGAAAGGTCTGTAATTAGTTTTCTACTTTTTCGGAGGGCTGAGACTAGAAATGCATGAAGATTGACGGCTGGAGAAGAAGAGAAACGAACGGCGGTTTTGTCGAACGTTTAATGTAGCAATTACTTGTATTTCCGCTTAATTTATTTACTGGATGCGACTGATGTAATTAACAGTAATCTAGACACCTATGCTTTAATTGCTTCTTCAATTATTTTAACGAGGTAATTTTGGAGCCCATTTAGGTAACAAATAAACAACACATGCAGAAATGGGACACAAAATGCAAAAGGAAATATTATACATACATATAAACGCAGTTACAGGAAAACTAACTGGAATTCTTGCTCAAGCGCTTGTATAAATTAAGTGTTACTTTCAGCACAATTTTTCACTACTTTCATTGTTATAATATAAATATATCATCACGCCTTTTATCTATTATAGGTGTGGCACTCTGCTTACGCAGATCAAGGTAAGTCATATATTTTTGCGTATAAAGTGCGGTTATCAACCGTCATGTCATAGCCCCCAAAGATGTTAGTGGAAGGTAGGGGTAAATTTAAAATGGCAACTGTCAGTTGTAGGATTCGATGCGTTACCACGAAGCAATTACCCCATTTTCTTTCATTATTGATATGATATGCGAAATAGTTATTTATGTAAGGCACTGAAGTTCGATTTTTTTATCACGAATATGGAATTTAGTTGCCGAGGAAAATAAACCATGTGAGTGATAAAAAGGAACTTCAGTGCCGGGGTACATATTAAGTTTTATTTGAAATCTAAAATTCGAAAAAAAAAAAACAGTAAATAAATTACAATATAGGTTAAGTTTATACATCTGTCAGTTGTCAATTGAAACTGACAGTCGATTTCTAATCTTTTAATGATGTATCCGTTTTTCTAATTTTTAATAACTAATTTTTCCTAACACATAAATTTATTAAAAATACCTGTACTTTAGTTTCTTCTTGTTTCTTATTAGATTGTTATAACAAAAAATATCCCTGTGGAATGAATAAATCACAATTCCGACAACAATTTGAAAAGTTTTAAAGTTTTGAAACACACATTAATTATATTTTTAGAATAATGGATATACGACCCATTTCATATAGCTAAATGTATAATTCAATATTATTTTATATTGATTATTAATTCAAATTACTACTATTAGGTACAAATTTTATTATTTAAAATACAATTACATCTACAACAAGCGGAACATCAATAATGAAAATGTTTTCTTTCGGAAGGATAATAATAACAGTGCAGATATTATGTTTCAATTAATGTTTTAATTAACACATTTAACAGCACGTTTATGAGAATATAAAAAAATATTATAATTTTCCAGGCTGACAACGAAAAGCAAACATTTACCGTTTACCGGTTTAACTCGTAATTTCCTCGTAACTCTCTAATGAATATTAATATCTCGATTCAATTTTTACCGCTTTTTATCCGCGAGGAATTAATTACTTTTTAATAACATTTAACGAATTAAAAATCTCAGTTATCAGCGAAGGAACATTGTTAAGGTACGTATTAGTAGTTATGTAAATAAAACGTGTTTAACACGTTTTCTGCTTATTAAAAATAAGCTTCTGATGAACTTCATTAAAAATGTATTAGCAAGGAAAGCGAATAGTTTTATACAGCGTATTTTTTATTTTTCTCGTATATACTCAAGAGAAACTATGTTAAATTTTGCATACCTAGTTAATATTGTAGAACCAGAAGGCTATTAGTTAGGTCATTCGCTTTAATATTACAATAATATATAATACGTACATATATTTAATTTTATATGTTTATGATGGATGACAAAAACAACGAATAATAAAATATAATAAATAAATACATACATTCATACACACTACAATTTTTTATTGCAGATTCATTTCTTATAGCTAATGATTCTTTTGGATAATAAAATGTTTATTTATCTCATTCTCATTCGTAAGGTATTTCAGAATTTTTTAATTGCAGTGCCATCTGTCAGAAATAAAAATAAACTTCGTATTAAATCCTATGTATTTTTTACGCTCTATCTGAATCTGAAATGAAAAATTTAAATTCCATTTAAGATTTTAGAGTTGTCGCCGCTTTCCCCCTTCGCGGATGTGTATAGTACCAAATGCCCCCTTTCAAATCTTGAATCATTTGTTTGAAACATTTTGTCATTCAATGTTTATTTTTAGAGACAATCATAATCATATACCGGGTGGAGCATCATACCTGTGTACATAGGCGATTAACATGAAAAAACAGTTTTTCCGTGCGAATTGCTCCCCAAATTATTTTAGGCAAAAATGCTTCAAATACATGTTGTAGAGCATAAAATTCTGCATCTAAATCAATAAACAGAATTACTTTTACTTGCTTTGTAACGACAGAAATTAAATATGAAAAACATGGAAAATTTCGTTGAAAATATCAAATAGCCATGGAATTGAAACAAAAATAAATAAATGCTTATCGTTTTTCTGTCTATTTGATATTTTACCCGTCAAATTAATCATTCATCTGTCAAATGTCAAAAATTTATTTATTTTTGTATCAATTCCATGGCTATTTGATATTTTTAACGTAATTTTACATGTTTTCATATTTAATTTTTGTCGTTACAACGCAAGTAAAAGTAATTCTGTTTATTGATTTAGATGCAAAATTTTTTGCTCTACAACATGTATTTGAAGCATTTTTGCCTAAAATAATTTGGGGAGCAATGCGCACGGAAAAACTGTTTTTTCATGTTAATCGCCTATGTACACAGGTATGATGTTCCACCCGGTATAATAAGCCAATAAGTGTGATCTTTTCTTACAGCAATCTCGGTAAAAAATATTTTTTCATTTGCAATGTTGTTACATTTTGTTAAATCTGAACGACAAATTTAAAGTAAATTAATAATAGGATATAAAATATCATTTGCCAATTTCTTATAATGATGCAAATAGCTCCATCGTAACGTAAGATCCTTTGTTCGAATCGCACAGTCGAAAATTTCAATTTTAATTTTCTTGAAATTCCTCTTGGCCAACATCTTTGCGATACGTGTTGTATTGACCTCTGGTAACCTCAATCTATTTACCGAAATCTGCGAAAGCAGAGTGCCAAAACCAAAATGGTTACAACGCCTGAAAACATATTTATTTATTTTATAATTTCTTATATCTGCTTCCAATGTATATAGGCAGTAATTATAGTTGTAAAATAAACATCTATTCTAGTGGTTAAATATGTAGCAAGTGTAATTATTAAACATTTAAATTAAGTAAACACCCACACAAAAGTTAAATTCAGAGTTTTAAAATTGGCAAGGAAATTAAATGGCGGGTGTATTCAGGGTGTAAGAGATTGGTGCTCTGGGCACTTTTATTACTCGTCATAACGTTAATTTATCTAGAGATGTTCAGTTAAACGTGTATAATAATATATTAGTGAATATTGGATATGTAAGAAAATGCATGAATTGCTTTGAAATTAAGGTATTTGAATGGAATATATGGGTACATAAAACAAAATTGGTAATATTTAGTTGCGCGGTTTAGCGATATTGAACGGATTTCGAGTGAAATGTTTGATTGATGTTTTCTTGTCTGATCAAATTATTCCGAGTGTAAGAATAGACGGTCTTTCATGACTTTACAAGGTACAAAAGCGGTATGCCTAGATAAAAACGTATGGAAATGGAGAATGATTGTTAATTAAATTTGTAAGGGTACATACTACCACATTTTGTGGAATATGCGATAATTTTATGAAAATAATGTTATTAGAAGGTAGGAATTGAGGGTGAGCGACTGTGTGGGTCTCCGATGAATAAATGTACAGATATGAATGATGCTTTTTGTGCAAACGCATGATGCAGAGTATGAAAAATATTTTGATATTGATAGAAAGTGGTGTAACAGAATAGGAATGTTTGGTGAAAATTGTTAACTGGTTGTATTTATAGGTACATCATGTACCGTGGGCGAAGTGAAAGTTTGACGTTGCCTAATTTTGTATGTAGTTTGAGAATAACAACATATTTTATAGTTATTGTAAGCCAGTACTTTATTTTCAATGTAAAATACAATAATCATATTTCCTTTTGGTTATTCTTAAATTAAAATAAGCGATCTTCTTACAGAGTATACAGTTCCTTCAATACAACGTACGCAACCAGTTCTACAAGCAATGCCAACATCCTCGCTTTCCTGTCCGGTATGCGTTGGCATCACAAAAAACTATTCTATTATAGTGTATTTAAAATTTATGCCACTATTTTTGATACTAGCGGTCTAATCAGCTTCGCACATGGTTGGGAAATTATAACGAGTTTATAACAAATGTCATAATTTTTCTAAAATACGAAAACTACTGTATTTTTGTAATACAGTAATGTAAATATATACTATAAGGCGCATGGTAATATATATATATATATATATATATATATATATATATATATATATATATATATATATATATATATATATCATGGTAATGTTGTTAATATCACAAAAATGAGAATTCCAGATGAATGTCGGTATTTATTCGCACATCATGACCACCAACACCTTTGTGAAATATTAAATATAACTCGTATTTATTTCTGAAAGGCATTAATCCTTTTCACTGATTCTGTTTGCGACTTTAAAGCTATCAAAAATTTGCTCTCGCTTATTACATCAACCTTTGATTAATATTTCACATTTGTGCCGTTCGATTTGTGAAAGAGAATATCTCGTAACGGGATTTGTATTTGTTCATATTTTCATTTAGCCGTGTACGAGTGTAGGTTGATGCCGACACATTACTAAATGAAGCGCGAATGTTGATCGAAATGCTTTTTCATTTTTGAAAAGGTTGGCGGCGAAGCATACACGAAGTAGAGGAACCGTAGAATTATGAACTGTTTTGGGAATATTAACAAGGCTGGAATATTGGAAAAGGATTTGATTTGGATTTGGTTGGTTGAAGTTTTAATTAAATTAATGATAAATTTACTGGTTCGTTTGTATACATTAATATCTATAGGTTTCATTAACACATTTAAAATTATTATATAGTTATTATGTTTTTAAATAATAATTATAATAATGAAGAAGAAGCCTTCGTGAAGAATTTTTTTTTACTTTTGAATACATAGTATACAGCCATTGGTGGTCAAGAGACTAAGAGCGTTCAGGTTTACAGTCAGTAATCTGACGGTCGGGGTTCGAATCCCGCATGATACATCTAGAATTATAACAGTATATTATTCTATGAGGGTTTATGAATGTCTTTATTTACGAAGATAAAGTTTGCATTACGAGCCGTAGGCGAGTGCCACAAATCATCTGAGTGAATAATGACTGTTATGATCCCTCATATAATACTATACTTTTTCTACTTCTGTAAATTCAGAAATAACTTTTGAAAATGATCGAATTCGGTTGAAAGCATACGCTGAAAAACGTCAACATAAATACACAATGAAAACTGACTACATGTCAACTGTCAGACGGCCATTGCTGGGTGATTCATATCACATTTTTAAAATAAATGTGAATTGGGTGCTATAATTCTTCGATAATTATAACATATAGGTCTGATAAACGTCCAGAGATGGGTATGAGTGATTCGGAGGTCACTATAAGCCGGCGGTCCCTAGCATTTGTCTGTGGACTGACCATCAGCAACTTTGCAAAAATAAGTAAAACATTCGGTCATTGAATAAATATATATCATCACGCCTTTTACCCATTACGGGTGTGGCACTCTGCTTACGCAGATCTCGGTAGGTGATATATTTTTTCGTATGAAGTGCGGTTGCCAGCCGTCAAATCATAGCCCCCAAGGATGTTAGTGGAGGGGGAACCACAGGGGTAAATTTAAATTTGTAACTGTCGGCAGTGGGATTCGAACTGAGGATCTCACGATCCACAGTCCGACACGTTACCACGGAGCTATTTACCCCATTTTGAAACCGGTGGAATTCCGGTTAAATGTTCCACAATAGGATTAACAGGAACAACTTATACATAGGGTAGATGACTAGGTATGATTGATGATAACACTATGGTAAAACGGAGAAAACACTGTACAAAACATATATAGACCAACATTAATCCACGAAAGTAAAATATAGATGTTCTACAAGAGAACCAAAAGTAAAAAACTGGTAGCTGAGATGAGATTTCTAAGAAGACTAGAAAGATTTACTAGGCTATATAGAACGATCAAATAGAAATAATTTACAAATTTAAAATGTAAATTATCCCAGTGAATAATGACCATAATCCCGAATATAAAACTATACTTTTTCTACTCCTGTTTCGGAAGTCACTTTTGAAAATGAACGTCAACACTCAGAGGGTCGTTGCTAGGTGATTCACATCACGATCACGTCTTTAAAATAACAGTGAATTATGGATTTCTAGCTCTGTGATTGGTCGAGAAGAGTGAATTATTAAATCATACTATAATTCCTCGAAAAAAATTAAATAATATCGACACAAGTATACAGGAGTAAAAAATAATATATTATTCAATGAGCATGTAATGTAAGCTATTACTCATGAAAATGAAGAATGCATCAGGAGCGAATGCGAGTGATGTAAATCATTCGAATGAGTAATAGCCATTACATGTGAGTAGAATACTATACTTTATCCACAACATTTCGTCAAATGTTTGTTTTGAATTATAAGATAAGTAGAATTTTTGCTTTGACAAATACATTCTGTTTGTTTATCAAAATAGACAAATTGTAGCAACCATCACTACGCTACGTACTGTTGTAACAATATTTTGAAGTGATTTGACATTTTACAAAAATTTTTAAAACTAATTAAAAAGTTACAGTTTAAGCTCAAAAAGAAAATAAAAGTATGAAGAAATGAGAAAATTTGTGTCTTTGGCATTTCATGTGGATAAAATTACTTAAAAATGATTTTGATTCTACTCATTTGACAAATAAGATTTGAATTTGACATAACGAATGAATAATATTATTTCATCGAACTGTCAATCACTATTAGCAACAGTAACAACGGTTGAATTATGGCTATATTATTTGACAGTTGTAGTTAATAGTATATTACATAACGAGAGATATAAGTAGCAAATTACGCACGAGTGAAAAAATTGACACACGATCCGTGTAGCGGCGAGTTTGTAATTTCACGAGGGCGTATTTGCTTTACATCTCGAGTTATGTACTATACTTTTTCTACGACCACTCAATACTATTTCTAAATTAAAATCAAAATTCAAATAATTAGAAATTTATTATGTATTTTTGTATTCTTCAATCCATGAATTCTTGGTACACGAATTAGTAATCGTTCTCGAGATTTAGTCGCCAAAAAATTATTTGTTACACTTTTAACTTTAGCTTGTATCTCCAGTGGTTTTCCAATTGAAATATCAGTGTCGCTTGACATTTATTACTTAAAATATTAATAAATAAGGATAAGAATATTTAGTAGTATATTTACCTTACTATAAAACACAGATTATAAACTATAGATGCAGATGGGAGACTATAAATATGACCAGTATACATGTAATAGTCACACACATTACCTAAATGTCAAACAAGCTTTATTTTTGTTTATAAAAATAAACGACAATTGAGCGTAGGGATACATGATGAAACATAGTCCCCTCTATATATTTTATTGAAATATTTATTGGTGTCATAATTTATAATAAACCCAGCAAAATATTAATTTAGTTATAAAATTTTATCAGTTAGCCAAATTTGAATCCATTTGCTATAGTACGTGAATATATTTGCCAAATATATTTGGGTTGCTCAAAATCGGCGTATAATGAGTTACTTTAGTGACGATTTCTGAGCTTTTAATGACGATTTTTGTGCACTTTAGTGCCGATTTCAAATAAATATAATTATTTATTTATTTTTGCGAATTAACTCAAATATTCAAACTGAATATGAAAATAAAACATGATTTGTTTGTCAAATTCGTATAAAGCTTAACGTTATTTCCAATATGCTTTTGCTGTTTAAGTTTCCTTTATCTGACAAAAATTAGTTAGCGCATCGTACGAGAGCGACATATAAGAAGCCATTAAAATCAAATCCCGTAGTAATGAACTTTTTACCAGTTTCCAATTTATTAAAAACCTAATCTCTGGGAATGAGGGCCAGTAAATTCAAAACTTGCACTGCATAAAAACCTCTCTGCACACCGACGCTCAAATCCACTAATCCCGGCTGATGGCAGAGTTTAGCAGCGAACACGGCGCGGAACTAGGACGCCGGCGCCGCCACCCTGCATTACTAACCTAAATCGTCAGTTCTTAAGGTTCGTGAAGGAAACATACGTCAGCGTCAATCTGTGCAACCAAGTGGCGTCGCGACGCGCCCTGGCCCGTGAGATTCCTTCAGGTGCGACGCGTCGCCTGCATTGCAAACGGATGCGACAGCGTGAAAGGGGCCGGACTGAGCACGGAATTTTGACAATAATTACATTAAATCTGAATTATATTTTGACGCAGGAGATTATTGGAATTAATTAATTAGTCTCAAATATAGATCGCTTTGCAACTAGTGAATTTCTTTCTTTCACTAGTATAAAAGTTTGAACATCGTAGTCATTAATGTTGATAATATAATTTATATCTGAAAATACTGGAGGTGAAAAGGGGAAATCTAGTCGTGGTTAAATTAAGAGCGGATGAAATGGGAACTATTCAATCATGAGACTCGAAACGCTTTATTTTAAAAAATGGGTATTATTAAAATTTAAGTTAAATTGAAAATAACTTAACGCTACACTAAACTAAATTACTTATTTATCTTAATATTTACCCAATGAATTTACTTTTATATAGCCTGGCTACATATCGGATTTTACTTCGTCCCGGCTAACAAATAACAGACCTCAGACGCCCAGAATTCCAAAGGGTCGTCTCAAGATAACGATAGTTCAGAGCATAGCAATTGAATTATGCAATAAATACATATTATTTGTCGTAAGGTATTCTATTGTTTTTTTCGCTTGACTTAAATATAATTTTTGCAATTTAAAATTAGAAACTAAAGATGGCTGAAACCATGACCGAAACGTTGTTGCATTGACAATTATTTTATCAAATACATAATTCAAACTTAGATATCCAATAATAACATAGACTCTTATTCTCTTTCAATTTATTCTCACTATCTTATATTATTAATGAAAATAATTTGACAGATCTTTCGAAAACTTGTTGCCAGGCAATAGCCACGAAAGCCCGTAGGTCTAGAGTGGCTATTGCCAAATGGCGACAAGTTTGAGAAAGATACTGGAGAATTATTTTCTAATTTTTCGAACTCTCGAGTTATATTTAATTAGATTATTTTTTGATTGATGAAACAAAAACAAAAAAGCTACAGAGAAAATTGCCGGGAATAATCACAAGACCATTATTCTCAGTATAATAATGACAGGATTGGTTAAAACGCAGACATGTGACATACAATAAAGCATTTCATTGGTTTAAAGAAACGTCAAAAAATAATTTGTGTAATTTTCTTGTAACTAATTCCAATTTGAAAAGAACTAAATTATATGTTTAAAAAAGAATTTCATAAATCATAGTTGTTGAGAACGAACATATAACAGTAACATCTATTCGATATTTTAAAAATGTGTCAAATGTAATTATTAAATATTTAAATACCAATCTATGTATATGTATAAATAAGTCGTGTTGTAACCACATCAGACTGTTTTAAATCGCATTACTTTTATTTTTTAAATAACAAGGTGGTCACTGACGAATTTTATAAATAAGTAATGCAAATCTATTTAACACAAATGATAATTTTGAGTTAGACATATTTACAAATATGTACTAGCATAAATTCACTGTGTAACGCGATATAGAAAAAATATATTTTTTTTTGTCGAGTGACATTAAAAGTACCATTTTCTTAACAGATAACAGTTTGCCAAATGTCACTTCAGTGCCTAGGCGGTAAAATTATATTAATAAAGGCATAGCAACCATTCAACGAATGCATAGCAACATAATGTGATGGTGATAACATTCCAAATTCATATTTAAATTAATATTAATTCCAAATAAAAAAAATATATAATGCGATCAACACTATATCCAAAAGTCAATTAATTCTATGATTATGGGTTCTGAAAGTTTTTTTCTACTTATCAAATAATTATTATTTTATTTGACCGTAAAACAAATATTTTTCTTATATTTTATGGCATTCTGATCCCAGTCTGACTCAGAATACAAATTTTTAAATATATGAATTCCACAGAAAATACTCCTGCAGCCAACCCTGTTTCTCGCGTCATACTCTGCAGACTCCGCGTTGAACTAGTTTGATAATAATCTAACTGCAGTTAACGTAATCCAGTAAGTAAAGAGACGCTTCGGCATGTAAAACAGATATTAGCCCTGGTGACCTGCATGCCGACGCCGACGCCGACGCCATCGCCCTCGGCGAGCACGTCGCCACATCCGCGTCGCGATGCTCACGTAGCGCCGGCGTCAAACGACCGCGCGTGGTTTATTATTGTTCGCAGGTTTGCGAAATCACTGGATGTATTTACTGAGAAAGTTAACACTGCAAAATAGCTATTTTGATACTAGTGAGCAAAGTAGTGCAGTTAATCATGAGTCCAGAAGTTGGGCACTCAAACCGCAAGCAAGGGCCCCAATTGGATGAGTGATTAAATGCACGTTTGCTCTTGAATGTAAAATCTGATTTTTTCCACAATCAAAATACAAAACATCAAACACAAAATATTTATTTATTTTCCATTTCTATTAAGGCTCAACAGAACAATAATTTGTAGAAAATTTGCGCAACAAGAGCAAAACAACACTCAGCAGCAGTTGTAAGCGAAGCCGAAGAAGAAAAATAACATGATTGACATAAGAGAATGACATATTGTGAGCGAGACAGATTCAGTACCAACACATAATCGGTATTAGCATAAATTTCTCCAATAGTTTCTAACTTGTCAAGAAACAATTTAAATTTTGTCATGAAATAAAATGTAACATTACAAGTTATACATTATACGCAATTATTTAAATATTGCAAAGTAGTTTAAAATCAAATTACAGAACAATTTTTGGCGGCGTTATCTATTCACAAGTTGTGAGAAAAATCTTTTTCTCACTTATGACATAAACATTTCTTCTCAATAGTGATTAAATTGATTACTACTCTTTTGAGTGAGCAAACAACATAAAAATTAAATGATTGTGGAAAAAAATATTTATTTTATTATAATTTGGAGATAGTGTACAACAGGTATCAGATGTGGTCGTTTGGGTGAAATTTGACAAGATATCTGTCGTAATATTTGAGCAAATATCAGCATAATCTTACAGCATATTTTATCTCCTTGCTAAATGTCTAAGACCTCGTTATGATAAATAACGCATGACTGTTTTATTAATATAATTTATTCATTTGTATGGGTTCTTCATCATCATCAGTTATCTGAACCCATGTATATTTGATTGTAATGTTTCAGTAAATGGTGTGAGACTGGCGAGCAAGGTTCTGGTTAAGCATTCCGTAATGGAACCAGAAGATAATTTCAAAATTGTGGTAACATTTTGGAACGTGGTTCCCGAAAATTATAGCTACTTTTCATAACCACAACGACCACAATTTTTTTTGTGTAATATGATGTAAAATTCTATACATTTGTGGATCATACTAACCTAAATACGATCCTCAGTTTTTAGTTGAAAAGTGTACTATTGTAGAAACGATGGATTTGACAGGAGTATGGTGATCAAAAATGAAGAAAAAAACCGAAATAGGTTTTTTGTCATATTGCTTAAACTTTTTTCCAATTTAACCGAAGTCCTCTTATAGTTCTCTATATCCGAATGGTGAGTCTCTAAAATAATGAAACATACTGTATACTTGGAATTTCAGTCGTAAACAAATATTGTTTCGCAAAGGTAAAAATACAAAGGAATACAATATCTATATTTAATCAATACAAAACTCATTTACATGTAGATCGAAATAAATACTAAACCACACGTTTAATTTAAAAAAATCTCTGTTCACTGTTTAGCCATTTTGCCATTTTGTTTGATTGCGCTGTATGTAAAAAGAAAGCTGTATGTACCGGGTGTTTCATCGGTCTGTATTTTTCTTTTACCGAAAATGTTTTGAAACAAAGTTTATTTTAAATTATAATGCCCACAAATATGTAGCATAATTTTCTATGGGTTGTTCCATTTTCCCCCAATCATATACAACTCTGTATTTGGAAATTAAATATCTCTATATATTTTTTGCAAAATTGCATTTGTTTCTCTTTAACACAGTTGTTATAAATTATAGTCCTAAAATGATCAGTACAGAAACTACTAATGTTTTCATTAATAAATAATTACATTCAAAAAGTACGCCATGAGTTGTGCGAAACAATCAGATTAGATTTTTAATAATTATTATTTGTTTTTCATTTAGTTTATCAACTTTTCGTTGTTATTATTTATTTATTTTTGTTTGTTTGTATGTTGAACTCGTATATATCTTATAAATTTATTTATTGTTTTTAAATTCATAGCATATTTTCTGTGGGTAATTATTTATTAATAAAAACGTGAATAGTTTATATTTTAGGACTATAATAAATAAGATCTGTTTTAAAGAAAAACAAAAGACGACGACCAGCGAACACTGATTACCGCTATCACATTACCGAAAACGAGGTATTGAGGCGGCTTATAACCTCAGAAGTTGAAATCGCCTGAATAAGAAAAAAAGAGAAACAAAAGATCTTTACAATTTTGTAAAAATATAAAGGTATAAAATATAAAGTTGCATATCATTGCGCGAAAATGGAACACCTGGTAGAAAATTTATATTGCAGATTAGTAGGCATTTCAATTTCAAATAAACTTTGAAAAAATTTTCGGAAACATTTAAAATAATCGCAAAGATAAAAAATACAGACCGATGGTCCAGCCGGTATAAAATATATCTGA
Source organism: Poecilus cupreus (assembly GCA_963942605.1). Taxonomy (NCBI): domain Eukaryota; kingdom Metazoa; phylum Arthropoda; class Insecta; order Coleoptera; family Carabidae; genus Poecilus; species Poecilus cupreus. The sequence continues at coordinate 25,739,867 of OZ012718.1, forward strand.
AAATTGTAAAATGCATTCAGTTGTGTTTGAAGGGCACAAAGAACACGGTTGTAAGAGTGAATTAGTTGGCAAATTGGCGGCACCGCGCAGTGTCACTTTCCACGTGCGGTTTTTGCCGTCGCGCCGCGATTTTAAATGGGCAAATTTCGAAAAAAGAGGAAGCATAATTGAATGAAATGACGAGGGGTGCGTCGCACGGCTTGCGTTTTATTTCCTCCCCCGGAGACGTTAAACAAGCGACAAGCGCTGCCGTAGCGACGCTACCGACGCCGCAAAAAACGAAATACCACATTAGACGCCGGCCAAATATTACGGGAATAATTCAACGAAGATTACAACGTTTCCGGATGATAATCGGTTTTTGGGAATTTATCGTCGCCGGAATTTTTGCTAATGTCTCGCGGCTATTTTTCTCAGCAATGGCGGATGTTAGTGAAAATGGATTTCTTGGTGAGTATGAAATCATAGCCGGATGCTCTGACTATGCGAAATAACCACGGAGGAACGAGTGATTTACTCGGAATATTTCTTCGTGAAGGTAACTGAATGTCGAGGCGAAACCTTCCCTGTTTTTGCGGGGTTCATTCCCCTTCTGTGCGCTTCCAATTTAATTCACAAATCGGTTTTTATCCGAACTCTGGTGTGAAATTCAATAAACATTGAATTTTATTTTGTGAAGGCAGTCATAAGCAATTTTGTTAAGGTTAAGTGTATTTTTAACATAACTTTTGCATTATAAACTCAGGGATGAAAACAAAATAAAAACTGAAATACGCACGCACCTTGTAGCAGATATAATCTAAAATAGGTTGTTTATTTTTTCTAAAATACTTAATATATATTACATAAGGGGCTCCCAACTGTAACCGATCAACTATTTAATCAGATTATGTCCTTGTCTGAAAGATCAAATTTCGAAAATCCATTCTATCAGGGAGTTGGCTAACTTAGTCTCCTAATCGAGTATTTTACGCTTTCGGCGAGCTTCCCAAACGTTTGCTCAGTAATTTTACTGTTTTGAACTATTCCCGTGCGGTATAAATTGTAGAGCGATTCTTTTTAAAACTGAAAATTATCAAATTTTTTTCGAAAATCGATGGGACAAGAGAGACTGGTGGACTTGAGTATATTTTTCAGAGAGAGTGAGGTAACGAACACTGACTGCGTTCTAGACTTGTAAATGCGTAATTGAAGTTTGATGTAAAAATGTAAGATGTCTGCATCTTTTTTTTTGTTGTAAAAAATTTTGAGTGGGCTACCTACTACGACTCTGACGTAGGATCCCGGAAGGGATAGTTACGCCACAGCCAATGAGAAATGAAGTTTTTTTGTGATAAAAATAATGCTAAACTCTTTCTATTTTGTCTCATAACAAAGCTCCTAAAAGCAATTCTAGATAGTTTCATTTGAAATGACATTTAAGGTATGTGACGCATTTGAAAATGGTATCGTTTCATGAGTGATTTTAATTACAGAAATAACAAAAAATTGCAAGGAGGCAGGTCTGGCCAGTAGAGAGTTTGAGAGAGAACATTCATTTGATTTTTGGAACAAAAATGACGAATTGTCTCTCCACAACTCTGATCTCTTATTACGTTTCTGGGAAAGTTTTCCTGTCTTACGGAAAAAATTATGAAGCATCGTTGCTCCAAAAAATCGCACATTTTAAAATTGCTACCAACAAAAACACGTTGCAATCAAATAACAATATCACGAAATCTAAAAGAGATACCAAAAATCCAAGAACATATGGTTAAAAAGGATGCTACGCGCAACGCAATTCTGACAACTGCATAAATAAATAAATAAATATATCATCACGCCTTTTACCCATTACGGGTGTGGCATTCTGCTCACGCAGATCTCGGTAGGTGATATATTTTTTCGTATGAAGTGCGGCTACCAGCCGTCAAGTCATAGCCCCCAAGGATGTTAATGGAGGGGGAACCACAGGGGTAAATTTAAAGTTGTAACTGTCGGCAGTGGGATTCGAACTGAGGATCTCACGATCCACAGTCCGACACGTTACCACGGAGCTATTTACCCCAACTGCATTATGTAGTATATTCCGAAAATGAAACACGGTTACCGTGGTAAAATTTTCAGTTTACCGATAAGATTTCGGAACGCAGTTCCTCAACTTTGTGATATTTTTTGCTCACCACGAGAACGGTTAACGCGGTAACCAACTGTCAAATAGGACAACGACAACCACCATTGTCGAAATCAAACTCTTCATCATTGGCTTCTTCAGAATTACAAATTTATATTACAAAAAATATGTAAAATCACACATTGACATAATCATCATTTTCCATTACTTTACCGTAGAAGTGGTACAACTGTAAACTCATAAAAATAACTTTCAAGAATATTTTCAGTTTTCCTTTCGTATGCATTCGTTGAAGAAAATTTTATTTCTTACAAAATGATTAGCTTGAATTAAAAAATAAATATTAATTTTGAATATAAATTTTATTTACCTTCTTTTTTCTGTAATGAAAGAAAATGAATATATTTTAAATTTTGTTTTTAAAAATAATAAAATAAGTCGTTAGAATTAAAAAAAAAATAAATTATTTAAAACGGTATCATTTTGAATTAAAAGATTTGAACTACTTCGTCCCCTTAATGAGTCTCCGTTGAATACTTTGATTTGTTCCTTCAAAACTAAATTAATTTTCATACAAGAATATCTATTAAATCTAGAAAAGTTTTCAATGAAAACGAAATCAGATTAGCACTATTTAAATAATTTTTTTCTTCATTTAAGAGGATTCTATGACCAGTTCGTTTTCAGACTGTACTATAAATATCTTCATTGGCGCGTAATTCAAAATGCCAGTTATTTTCTAAACCGACCTCCTATTTATTTTTTTAAAAAGTTTTTATCATTTACAATAACACTAATTAATTTTAATAATTTATATGAACATTTTATCTTGTCAAAATACAAAAACAAATCCATTAAAGAAAAATCCTTTCGAAGTTCGTCTCTAAATTATAAACGCATTAATTGTCCTTCCTCATTAGATAATGGCGGGCGAATAAAAGAAAAAAGAACAGTCGAAAAAACCAACGCCAAGAAAGTTTCGGACCGCGATTCGAAATCACAGCGGACTGGCCGTGACAGATACCGACCGAGCGTCTGATATATTATGCAGGCTCAGTAGATTGAATTAGCCGGGTTGGAGCCGTAGTTCGAACGGTCGCCACGGCGCGCGCTGCTGGCGAGGCGCTAGGAACAGGAACAGGAAGTAACCTTGGCGGGAATGTGCCTCGATTGTCCTCCTAATGGTTATTTAATGTTGTGAAATAAAACCAACGACTGACTTGGCGAAAAATCTACGGTATTTATGTTTGCAATTAGTGACTGCTGCCTGCTGAGGATTGTGATTTGATTCCTGTTCGGCTCTCCGTTATTGGTAGCAACGATGGAAGTATTATTTGGTTTTAATTGAATATTTTATTGGTGATTTGAATCGCAAGTTTCAAATTAACAAATTATTATTCTTTGGAAATAGAATTTCCAATTAGTTGTGACGGAGCGACGCTAACAGGATAACTTGATAAATGAATATTTTCCAAATTTAATTGCTGTAAAGTTGGAAGAATAGACGTAAAATTCGAAAATGATTATTTAAACGAGTTCAATGAAAATGTTCAAAATGAAACAATTTTTGATGAGGACGAATAAAAAAATAATATTCCTTTATCGTTTGCCGACAAAAAAATGTATTCTTTCTACATTCAACGTTTTAATATGTTTATATATAAATAAAACGGCTGCTAACAATATGTTTAAAAAATTAATGACACTATTATGGAAAAAACCAAAGTTAATATTTTCTTAGAAATTAAAGCAATATTAAAAATAGCACTATTTGAAAGCAACATAAAGTAGCGTAAATAGCAACGTAGTAAGACACCACACGACTTTCTTAACACAGCATGTAAATCTTAATTTAATGTATAATAATACTTGCTACACACGTGGTAATTAGAATAAGTGTTTGTGTTTATAATACATATGATTTTTGAAGTATACATTATTAAAAACATAATTAAGTTTTCCTCAAAAAAATCGGATATATTAGAAATAATTAATAAAAAAATAAATGCTTCATTAAGCCATTTCCAATAGCTCCGTGATAACGTGTCGGACTGTGGATCGTGAGATCCTCAGTTCGAATCCCACTGCCGACAGTTACAAATTTAAATTTACCCCTGTGGTTCCCCCTTCACTAACATCCTTGGGGGCTATGATTTGACGGCTGGTAACCGCACTTCATACGAAAAAATATATCACCTACCGAGATCTGCGTAAGCAGAGTGCCACACCCGTAATGGGTAAAAGGCGTGATGATATATTTATTTATCCAACACCTCTCAATAAATGCTCTATAACTATGGCGATTTTAAACAAGCAAAGTAACAGATTATCCACTAGTGGGTATAATTTTGAGGAAAGCCACTAGTGAGTATTTTTTTATTTATAACAATAATAATAACACACAACACCTTGGTAACTACTTCGATTGACATTTTAATTTAAAAATTTAAAGCATATGTCACTGTCAAATAATATTTCTTTAATAAATTTTTCATTTATTAAGAAGTGTTGGATAAAACGTTATACTTTACACGTGGGCAAAGTGGAATTACCCACTCGATAAAATTATCTCACTCAGCCTTCGGCTTCGTGAGCTAAAATTTTTCTCGTGGGTAATTCCTTACTTTGCCCACTTGTAAAGTAAATAACTATTATTTATTTATTTACGATTACGACTTTGCGAATATATGTGAATAATTCTCTCGAAAAAATTCTACAAATCAGGTTAGAGTATTCTATGAATTTTGACCAAATAAGTGAATATTTCGCATATCGAGTATTTGCGCAAAAGCGATATCCGAATATTTATAATAAATTGTAAACACAATGAGGAAAAGTTTAATTTCTTCGTTTTAAAAAGACAAAAGGGATAATATCTTCAATTTTTAAATCAATTTCTACAAAATAATTACTTTCAATACGCTGATAATTCATTTTTAACGCAATTTGGCAAATGACATTTATCAAAGTCTGACGTTTATGTCACAAATTAAAATAAATATATGTTAAAAAATTTAAAATAATGACAAATACCTGAATATTTTTTCGAGTGTAGGAATGTACACGAGAGAAAATATTCTGATTGTATTTACCATGCACGAGGGATATATTTGACGAATATTTCACGAGAAAGATTTCAGTAATTATTGTAAATTATTGAACATATATTTATTTTAATCTGTCACATAAACGTCAGACTTTGATAAATGTCATTTGTCAAATTATGTTCAAAATGAGTCATCAGCGTTTTGAAAGTAATTCTTTTGAAGAAATTGATTGATAATTATTGATATTGATTGATATTATCCCTTTCGTCCTTTAAACCGAAGAAATTAAACTATTCCTCATTGTGTTTACAATTATTATAAATTTTAGGGTATCGCACTTGTGCAAATACCTGATATGCAAAATATTCACGATATTCGATTGTCATTGGTCGAGATTCAGTAAATACTGTAACGTGATTGGTTGAATTTTTTCGAGAGAAATATTCGTGTAATATATCCCTCTCGCATGTCAAATACAATCAGAATATTTTCTCTCGTGCACATTCGTGCACTCAAGAAAATATTCAGGTATTTGCCATGCACTTGGGATATAACTACTGATTATTCAACACCATAGTAAATAAGCCCATTAGATTCTTACACGTCACCTATTTTGAACAATAAAAACAATATATCAGCAAATATACGGGTCCCAGCAATATATCCCGTTGCCATGATAACTTTTTAAATAAATAATTATTTTCGCTTAAGCGTGAGGTCATTTTTTTACAAAATGTGTGATAATTTACGTTTTGGAAGTGGTTCCATTGATAAAATTGATGACAATAGTGAACCTTGTTGAATAATCTATCCAAATACCACTCGCAAATTATTACATATTTTTGAATCGCGAAATTTTGACGTAATAAATTGCAAAAACAAAAAATTTTCAAAAAATATTCACCTCTAGTGGTACTACCCATGACTATTTTTGATTCCACAATAATTCAAAACCTAATCAAAATAATATTTTTAAATTTCATATTTTGAATTTGAATATAATTCATCAACCTAATGTTATAGTTTATTTGAAGATCTATCAGGATTTTTAGAAATATCTCACTAAATTAGGCGCATCGGACAATGGATCGTGAGATCCTTAGTTTGTTTTTCACAGCCGACTGTTCCCATTTAAGGGTGCGTTTTGAAAGTAACACCTTCATAGTACAGTGTCAATTTTTGGAAGTAAGATCAAATTTACCACTAACGAAATTTAGGTGGCAGCATTGTATATGCAGCCTACAGTAGTAAACTTCTAGATTATAGATGCGCTCTAGTAGAAAACTTGAAAATATTTAATAGGTATTTACTTTACTTTTTTGTATTTGCACTACGAGAATTTGGCAACATGTGAGAACGCGATAAATTGGCCATGCCGCACTCCAAACATGATCCACCGTTCATAGTACTCAGGTGAATATCGAATCCCCTTGCTCCACCATTTTCTTGAAAAGAGTGAGGCCAAAACTTATTCAACCATAGCGCCGAACATTTATGCTTAAAGAAGCAAATAAACTGTTTTTTATTTCCAGTTACATTAAGAAACTATGGTATATTTTTCAACCAAATTTTGTACACGTGAAACAAATAATATCTAGTACAAGAGCTATTTTTAAATAAATACTTTGCTCAAATGCATATGATTTAAAAAATTATTAATATTAATATAGTTCAATTAAAAATAAGAATTATCTGGTGTACTAGATCTTAAAAATATGATTACAAATATGTAAAAATTTGTTTATGTATTATTAGTTTACGAATATAACTGGAACAAAAATTATTCTTTTTACTATGCAATCCGCAATACTGTCGAACGCACCCTTAACTTTATCCCTTTGGTTAGTACTGTTGGTTCTCGTATTTTTCTAAATTTATATGATACAATTACATTGATTAGATTATTGTTCATTTATGCTCCGACAAGACATTATTCTTGTTTAAAAGAAAGTGTGGTTAGAGAAATATCCCTACAAAGTATACATCATTATCTCCGTCATTCCAATAACTCCATGACAAATATTCCTCTCTCCGCAAAAACCACAGAAACTTGTGACAAGTTATCGCGATTAATTCCAACAAAGTGGCTGATATCTCCAGCGAGCACACAACGACTCACACGACTAGCACCACTTGCTCTCTGTATCGCTCAGTAGATTCATCTCAATCTCGTATCGCGGTATCGTCCCATAGCCGCTCGATGCTGGTGCGATACGATGTTTCACTCGATACATCACACGGTGAACGGAGCAGGCCGCGGCCGGGGCTGGAGTACGTTCTCGACTCTTCGGAAACATGGCCACTTACCGCCGCACTTGACTCTTCACGCTGATGTCAAGGCTCAAGGGCGCGGCGTGTTTTTATTTAGCTGCTCGCCGGAAGTTTTGAATACGACAAACTTTATTGTGTTTTCTACAAAGTAATAAATTCCCTTGAAAATTATTGTACAAAAATCTCACTGACTGGGTATATATGATCCCAGTCGCACATGAAAGGGGTCATAAACCTTTTTTCATTTTATTTTTTTTCTGTAAGTTTGAGTAAAATTATAAATATAGATACTAATTTTAATATCAAAAGGCATTTAGTTATTAAGATATGATTTTTTGTAATTGGCATCCCATTTCAAATTTTTCGCTTGGGACGTCAGCACGTGCGTCATTGTGTTATTCTACGAAACACGCTCTTGCGGAGAGCGAGGAACTACACCAACTGTCAAATTGACTGTTATCAGTCATTGTTATTTACTGAGAGGTTTTTACAAATATAGTTTATTCACATTACCTGGGCAAAATAATATAACAGATATAATAAACATATGTTTAATTTAAAAATCGTTGTTAACTGCAACATATGATTTGAGATGACAGGTGTGATAATGAGACTACCGACATTACCGACAAGCGACAAGATATAGTACAACAAAGCATTTTGTTTTAACACGTTCCAAACTCTTTGACTAGAAATGTTATAATTAACATTAAATTTAATTTATCGGAGTATTCATTTTTATAATAATAAGTGATTATTACAACACTGAAAAGCAAGTTTTTATTTGTTATCAACACCTCTTTCGCCTTGCCATGCTTTAAAGTCTATTACATGATCACATCACGATTTTGCAACCGCGAAACTTCAGAAAGGAAATTATGAATGAAAAGTTGAAAAATTATAAGAAATATTAAATAATATGTGACTGAAATGACCTAAATTTTTATAAAAAAAAAAAACACAACTTTTTACCTCCCGCCTACCTCTAGGTAAGGGAGGTATTGTTTTTGGTCAAAAAAATGGGTAGTGAGTTTTCAATGAATAAGCACGTTTTAGGGTCCCTACAATACGATTTTACTATTTTCGCGATGATGTCTGTATGTATGTATGTATGTATGTATGTATGTATGTGTGTGTGTGTGTGTGTGTGTGTGTGTGTGTAGTCTGTGGCAATTTTTTCGTCTCGCATAACTCAAATACTATAATACCAAAAAATACAATTTTGTGAATTATTGCTTCTTATATTTAAATGAAGAGCTGATTAGATTTTGGATAAAATTGGTCAACCGGAAGTAGCAGTTTGCTTGAAGCCCTTAACAGTTTTTCGTGAAAAACACGGTTAAATTTCCTTTTTCAACAATTTATGTTATTTTGAAAGTTGAAGAATATTTAATTTTACATGTGTTTTGATTACACTAATTTTATTAATTTTCATTAGATTTAGAGATAATAAAATATAAAGAAATTAGATTTTACAAATTTTGCATTCCTAGTACACCATGAAAACATTTAAAAATTTTCAATTTTTTACGAAATGTGACACATGTCATTGTGATTGTGAAGCTGTTTTCTTAGTGAAATATATGTCATAATATTAAATAAATATACAAAAGAAAATGAAAATTCTCAAATATAAAAATAATAAACAAATAAGAAGGTATGTTTCTGTAACATTAAATACCGTTTAAGAGTAGTATTGGGCGGGAGGTTATGTGCTGGCAACATCAGATTTTTTTTTTAAGTGTATGACCCCATTGGACCAAAGAGACATTCACTTAACTTTTATATATCTTAAATAAAATTTATTAAAAAGGAATTAATTTTTGAATAACGGAATGTAAGAGTGTGAAACAAGATTTAAGTTAAAGCATATAATATATGAACGGAATGTATTCATTGGGTCTAAAATTTATATATCAAGTTTGAGACAGACACGTTTTAGGGTTCCTAGAATACGATTTCACTATTTTCACGATGATGTCTGCGTGTATATGTCCTGCATGTGACGATTTTTCGTCCACGATAACTGAAAATCTAAAAATCTATTTGCGATATTATTGCCAAATTTAATATTCAGATTCAGTAGATTTTGGTAGCAATTCATAGGTCTACCCGGAAGTTACCCAACTTTATAATTTAAAATAGAAACTCTCTATATTTTTTCCAAATTTGAGTTCTATGTGACATTCTGAATCCAATCATGTTTAATAAGTTTTAATTTCAAATACAAGAAAATCAAGTTATTCGTAGAATTCCACCGCAAATGTTACAGAATGGAACATTTAGAAGAATTTTAACCTTAACTGTATACAAGAAAATGGTGGACATATTAAAAATTTAGTTTAAAGCTTGTGTTTAATTCGTTTCTTTTATTTTCTGTTTTTTATCATAAGTAATTTGTTAGCTGATAATAAAATAATTTATTTTTTTTTGATTTGTTTATGATAAAAAATGCACTTATTATACATGTTTGAATTCATAATATCACGAAGAACCCACATTTTTAAAAACATACAAAGTGTTCGATTTAAAATAAGAAAATTGGAGTGACTTCCGGTAAAACCGCAAAATAATGTTTTTATGTAGTTTGACTAGCTCTTTGATATAGTTTCTACATCAATAAAATAAATGTAATTGTTTTAAAAATTTATATTTTTTGGCAGGTGAGCCTTTTTCTTGAGACACCTGGCATAATTCTGGAAGGAATGAAGAAACGTAGAAGTATATTCAGTATGAAAATTAAGAAATTGTTTGTTATGGTTACTAATAAGAAAAAAATATGGGCTAAAAGTTAATTTATTCATTTTAAAATGATGTAAAATAATATTCTACAATAATATACTACAATTTTTATTTGACACTTTTTTCTGTATTTTTGTACCCTTTTAATTGAAATTTGCAGGAGAAAATTGTCTGATTACATCAAATTATTTTGTTCAATCCTGCTTTTGAGACTTGTTGTTTTCTTACTTGGATACTCTCAACTCATTCCTATGGCAACGGGATGGGTAATGACAGGTGAGTGCGCGAAAGTTCTTTCGTAGACTACTTTTACCCACTTATCTGTCATTACTAAAATGAACCTAACCTAACATTGAGTATGTGAACCACAAGGGTACTTATAATAGTACTTTTGTGCCCTTGTCCACTCGGCTAACGCCTCGTGTTCAAAACTGACACATGCGTGAGCGAAATTCTTAGTTTCTTCACTCTTATTGTAATATACTATTAATGTATATTTGTATGGCCATCTGCGATCAGCGCCTCAAAATTATGGTACTTTAGTTTCCTTAGCGTAAGAGAACTATTCATTTCAATTATCCTTACCTCATTTTCAATCTTTCCAAAATTTCTATCAAGATTTTTTTGCAACCACTAAATTAACGGTCCATATTTAACTGTTCAGAATAAGATCTACAATTTTCACCTAACCATAAATCAGTTCACCTACGATCCTTGTGTCAAAATGTATTGATCTAAAAGTAGTACCTATCTAGTTTTTTATGTTGCAGTAACGTACTGTATTGATACACTCAAAATTGTTTACCAAAGTTGTATTGCATAGCAACGAATTTCGACTTCTGCTATTTGGTTTCCTGTTCATTCGCAAAATAAATTGTAATTCTTATTATATTTTTCTTTCAAGGTTTCTGGGTACAAACTGGAAGAAGCTTCTTTAACTGAAAAAATGGATGAATTTTCAGATTGATTTTCTTGGTCTTCCATTTTCAACAAATACATTATTTTTTCAAGAGTATAGCAAATTATGATATTTGTAATATTTTGGTTTACATATATGTACGAGTATATAGGGCAATAAATTCTTCTTATCGGTCGAGGTTGAGTTGGAAACATAACTTACTATTCTATAAATTCTATCAGTAATATTTTTTTTAAATCCTGATCCTACACAAAATTAATAGAATGAAAATTCCAATTTTTATGGAGTATTGGATTATAATACATATTATCATTGACGATATATTATACTGTCGTCACTTTTAACATTACCTCTCTCAATTCCTCTTCACTAACATGTTCGTAGTGTGTAAAATGGGTAAATGAGGTGATGATATATTTATTTTTATAATCAAGGAAGCAAATGTAATTTTCTACGCTATGGCCCTCCTGGTAAAATATTGGGACAAATCTATTATACATGGCTGGAAGTAAGGGCATGAAATTTTCATGCGCACTTGGTTCGCTCCAACGGGGTCACAACTAAACTAAACTCTCCTCGTTCCTCTAATACTAAAACTAAACATAGTACAAGAGAAGCTATAAACCAGTTTCTACAGTCTGCAGCAAGCGAAGCGTTCTATAGTAAAATGCATCCGCGCCAGTTTGACTAAATCGACCACAGGCTAAAAGCGTGTAAATCAGTCTTATGCGAGACGTTATATACGTTCTGCTCGGCTCAAGTCAAGTGCTCGCAACATAAGTGGCGGTGCTTTGCATAGGCGTCGACGAAGAAGAATTTTCCTGCAGCCTATGAAAATATTAAAATTCATGATCACTGTCGCACTTTGTCCGAAAGAAGGCGCTTGTCATAGGGTCAATTAAACTTTTATGTGAATACAACGCGATAAAGGGCAATGACAAAATATCGAACTATAGTCGCCGCATTCATTCATTGCAATTGCATCGTGTCAACCGTCGTGAAACCTCATAGTTTCTTATTTTATATTAATTAATTAAAAAAATTGCTCTGCTTATAAATACGGCGACATATTTTTTTTTGCCAATTAACATTAACAGTGCGATTTTTGACAGCGAATAATCTGTAAAATATCCCTTTTACTGCCTAGGTAGCAAAAATGTTGTTACTACCTATTGTAACTATGATAAAACTGAAACAACAATATTCCTGTATTTCATATTTCATCAACATGTTCATCACTCTCCATTTAATGTAATAAATTGATTAGAAAATTTCACAAAGCAACAGAATTGAATTTTATGAGAATATATATAACAAATAATAAACATAGCAACGCTCAACAAACGCATAACGCATAGCAACCGTTAAGGAGGAATACAATTGATATATACAAAATATTATAATTTTCAGTTTAGTAGTTTTTATGAAACCGTAACTACAGACATCGCAAAACTATTAAAATCAAGGATCCTAAAAAGTGCTCATTCACTGAAAACTCACTACCGATTCCTATACCTTCTTTACAGGTATGTAATGAGAGATAAAAATGTACAAAAAATTTAACGTGTCATACGGGTTTAAGATTTTTTTTATAATTACAAAACTAAAAGTGGAAGTTTACAAAAAACACAAAACAATAAGTCCAATTTATTTCAAAAATGGAACCTTCCATGAAAAAAGTTACATATTCTTATTTAGCAATATTTAAACAAATAATTTTCAATTTCTGTGTATCTATTTCCAGTTTTGAGAAAGGCATATTTAATAACAGAAACCTCTAATTCTTGTTTTTTTATCTAACTTTAAAACGCCAAACGTCATCATGGCCATCCACGCATTTTAATGGGAACATGAGCTCCATGCTTACACGGCCATGTCATCAAAAATATAATGTTTTTTACAGTAATATTAAACAAATAAATGCATGCCATACCATGGGAATCGGCAATAAAAGATCAGTTGTAAAACAATACATTGCTACGTCCAGTTTTTTTTTTTTTTAGGAAATTTTACACATATGTACCGCATGTTATTGTTTTTCGATTAATCTATCTCTTTTACATTTACGTCGTTGTGCGAGAGAGAAAACATTTAAAGCCAGTTGAAAAGAAAAACTTTATCGTGTAATGCACGTTTAAATAATTTCTCACAGATTTGGATTAAGCAAAAACATTTATTAACCCAATGCTTATTTACAAAAATCTCTTGACAGCTCAAAATTCGAATATATTCGTCAAAACAGGTATCAATAATTTCTCCGCCTTCTTTTCAAAACTTCTCTCTTTCCACTAATCTTGTAAATAATAATGTAAATTAAAGCAAAAAACGACATAGTATTAAACACTCGTTCTTGAGTTAGTTGCCGTTTATCAACTACATAATTTTTTTCAACCAAACGTGTGAAGTGTAGATATTAAAGATTCAAATAAAAATATTTTGAAACCCTGGGTACGTACAACAATTTTGAAAACTTCGACTGCAGCGTACCAAAGACAATACTTCTAGCTCATACTGTTCCGAGTATCGGCGTGTTGCACCGCATGGAAATACACCGGAGCCATAGCCGGAGCCCGGAGCTGCGAGCCGAGGCTTTGTGAGATATAAATGGGCGGGATCAGCGCTTTAGATTCTTCACATCTCTCAAATGGAAACTGCTGTTATAGCACCTCGCACGGATTACTTGTTATCGTTCCGATGTGAGGGTGTGTGCATGTACTACCAGGCGCGGAATGTGCTCTTGCCACCATTGAGATTGCTACTTTTACTGTTATAGTTGTGATTGGAAAGGAATATTTCCAACCAACCACTTTTGATTTTTGTTACTCGTGGGAATATGAATTTATGCGAAAAAGATAAATTTTACATTTTTAACTGTACGATTTCTCCTAAAAAATGAAGTATGTGAATAGCGTGTATTACATTGTTTGGTTTGTGTTAAGTGTTGCTTTTCGCATAAATTTTTATGTATTCATGAGATTTATAGTTTGAAATCGTTTATGAATATAGTTTAATTGTTTATTTACAGTTTATGTCATATTAGTATTTATAATATCCTAAAAACCTAACTCTTGAAAAATAACTAAATTTATATTATACTTACAATGTTTTTTCATTTGGGAATAGTTATAAATAACAATTTAATGAGTATCTCCTAGAAGAAATTGAAGAAAAACAAACCCCTACTACAGCTAAAACTAGTACAGATCAATCAATGATAAAATTATTGGATGAAAAACAAAAAGTCTCTGAAGAATACTTTAATGAATTAGAATAATTAGATATTATACTGGATATTGTTTTGCTTCTTGTCAATTTGTCACTTGCACATTTTGGAATCAAGTTCACTGACCATTGTTGTGTGGTAGACAAAACAAATTAGGGAAGTATAATGTACTTTCCTTACATACTTATAATTTATAGTGTAATAATTTCATATTTTTTATAATACAACATAAATTTTGCTACAAATTAGAAGGGAAACAAATGTTTCTGGTTGACCAATATTATCCAAAATCTAATCAGCTCTTCATTTAAATATAAGAAGCAAAAATTTACAAAATCGTATTTTTTGGTATTATAGTATTTAAGTTATGCGAGACGAAAAAATTGCCACAGACTACACACACACACGCACACACACACACACACACACACGCGCGCGCGCGCACACACACACACACACACACACACACACACACACACACACACACACACACACACACACAAACATACATTCATACATACAAACATCATGGCGAAAATAGTAAAATCGTATTGTAAGGGCCCTAAAACGTGCTTATTAATTGAAAACTCACTACCCAATTTTTGGACCAAAAACAATTCCTCCCCTACCTAGAGGTAGGCGGGAGGTAAAAAGAGCAAACAAGTATTTGAATGTTTATATTACTTACTTTCTTATGCGCAGCACAAAGAAGTAGTATAGGAATAATAAAAAAAAAATTAAGAATCTTATGGTCTCTAGTCCGAAATATTATTATTATTATTACGAAGATGGGAAGCGGACTAACTTCTTTGGTTATATATCGCCTAATGAGTAGATGATTGTGAATTTTATGAACACAAACGACAATGCTCTTCAGTGGGACTCAAACCCCCACGGTATCTAGTGTGCTATGCTACTGACATAGTCACTACATCACCGAGATTGGCAGTCCGAAATATAATCAAGGAGCTATTTACCCCTAAGCGCATGTGCATGTTTCATAATTTAAGTAGCAAAGTGAGGTGGATGACACGTTTCACAAACTTGTCCTCTACGCGCGGAATATTTGCTCATCAAATTCATTGCACATTCAAACTTCATTAAACATTTCTACCCAATGAATGCAATTCTATTTGCGTATTATCAGTGACATGCTGATTCGATCCAAAATATTTGGTTTCGAAACGAAACTGATTTCGAAAACAGTCAATTACAGAGATTTGATATTGGATGTGTTTACAGTTGACAATGTATTGTTTGATATAAGCGTGCTATGTTGTTATAAAACGTCAATCAGGAGGTACTTAATAAATATTTGTGATAATGATTTGACCGAGATTTAACTCTACAGGGGTGTATAATGTTTGTTCATTTCCTGTGTAGAGCACCAACAAATATTAATGTAAGCGTAAAATTTTATTTACATTTTTTTTAACTAAATGTGTTATAACACCATTTAGTCATTTTGAGTGTGGCACTTTGCTTTCACAAATTGTACCAGCCGTCATGTCTAAGTAGTTATAAAGTACTCTTATACCGAAATTTTAAACAAAATTATGAATATATGTAATGTATTCATGGACTGTTCATCTTGTGGATAAAAAAGATAAAAATTGATTACGAAATAAGGCGAATCTTTTGCTATTTTACATTATTTCTAGTAAAAGTCATATTTTTGCTTATTCGCATTTTTAAAAATCGAACAATTAAAGAATTAGTTCAATTACCCTCCACTAATACCTTTAAGGGTTATGACTTGACGGCTGGTAACCGCACTTAATGCTCAAAAATAGATTACTTTCCGAAATCTGCGTAAGCAAAAGTGTGATGACATTTATTATTTATTTATTTACTCAATGTATGGATGTGTGTCTGTATGTGTAATAAAACACACGAACAAAAAAAGGTCATAGCAAAATTTGAAGAAGTTCATTTCATTATTCTGAACAATATTAACTTAAATTAATTAAACCAGTAACAGTAATTATGGTCTAGTATTGTACAATGTTTAATGTATTATAATATATTGAATTGTAAATAATTTTAAAAGCTTTACATATATTGGAGCGTGCAGCAAAACACATTAAAATATTCGACCGAAATTGTCTTTGAAAATATGCACAATAAATATATATCTAGCTATGGTTTTGAAGATATTAACCCGGTAAAATCTTATTACGGGCTCAGCCCGTAAAAAGAATCTTTACTAGTGTAGATAGAGCTGAATAATTGTAGGTTTACGGTTCAGTAGGCACATTACGCTATAATTACTAAAAAAATTAAAAACGACTAAATATTGTGAAATTACGAGAGGAAATCGTTGCGAGACCACAAAACATTATAGAGTGCATCGTGCAAGTGTAGTGCACAAGGTAAACAAACATAAGTGAACATAGCGTATAATTCAAATAGAGGTTGATGTAATGCTAATGCAACTAACTTCACGCGTGAGTCCACTTCAGTACTTTCCCTGAATAGAACGCACCCTTTACTGCATTGCTGACCGCATGCACGAGGGTGAACGAATTTTATTCTACATAATCCTTGGAATATATTTTATACATTAAATCAAGCTGGCCTGCGTAATACATACAAGGGTGTCATTCATTAAAGCTGAATATCTAAATAAGCCTATGGTTCCTTAGATATTTTGACAAGAAGATTATAATACAATTTCAAAACTGTGCAGGATGTATATTGGGTGGAATTTATGTAAACAACACGAATGACACTGCTGTTCAGCGGGATTCAATCCCGCGACCTCTGTTTTTGTTAAAGAATTTGGTTATTTGTTCTAATTTTTACTATGTGTGTGTGTGTATGTGCGCGCATGTTTGTGTGTTTGTGCGCATGTGTGCGTAGGTGTGTGTGTATGTGTTCGTTTTGTACAATTATGTGCGATGTTGACCAAACGAGAGACGTAAAACGAAATGTGAATGTTGGATCAAAGACGTTACGTAAATTTTTATTTTTATTATTAGTGCATAAAATAATTACAGGTGACCTTGTTTGTGTAATATAGTATGCATGTTTATAAGTATGGTTGTGTGATGTATAGGAAAAAATTAAGCAAAAAACCTACTTAAGAAAATTGTTATGCTAGTGACATAGCAATCACAGCACTCCATTATAATAATAATATTTATTTATACTGCACAATTACAGATTAATATTCAATTACAAATATACAGTTCAGAAAAAACATCATATTTAAAATTATTACATAATTACAAACCATGTTTAGTGCTCTTATAGTAGATCTAATTTCTTTAAAATATCTGATTTGTTACAATTAAATATGTCAATATCATATTGGTCAGAAAATTCGTTCACATATTTTTTGACAGTTATCTAGAGGTTAGATGGATGGTTTTATGTTAAACAAATTATCTCGCTTCCTCTATTTCATCATAGGTAACATTGAATGGAAGTGTAGAAATAATTTCAACAGTGTCCAATTTCTTATGAATAACATTAAATATAAAGAAAACATCAATGATTTGTCTACGTTTTTCCAAAGACGATACATTAAAGAATCTCAGTTGACTTACATACGACACTTGGTGACACTTGATACTTTTTAAAGTATATACATTGTAAATATTTTTTTAACCTTTTCAATAGTTTCTGTACTTGATATTGTAATAGGGTTTCAGATGACAGAAGCATATTCTAATTTGGATCTAATGAAATGAAACTATTGAAAAGTAATATTAAAGTTTCAATTTTGAACAACTTACAGGGTCGTGTTATAAAGCTCAGTAGTCTGTAACATCCGTTGACATAAGTTTCATTCTGTTTTATAAATTTGAAATCTTTGGAGAAAGTAACTCCTAAGTCAGCAATATAGTAAACTCTTTCTAGATGTGTATTGCTAATAAAATAGAAATATTCAGAATTTCCTGAGATGTGACTAAAAAAACTGATAGGCCTTCAAGTAAACTGCTGTTTTCGGTTGATTCTAATTAGCACATAAAACAAACTTGTTACATCTAAATATAAAATTTGAAATATATAGCTTAATTTAATTCAGACAGGCTTCATTGCGAAAATATTGAAATCATATTCTAAGGCACTTAAAATGTGCTTATCTGTTGAAAACTTCGTATAATAATAATAATAAAAATCCTTTCAATGGCAAAGTCCAGCCAAAGCTGTTCTCCCACTTAACCTTTACATTAAAAAAATATGAAAATTCAAAACGTGTACGAAATTAACATTTACTATACAACCTTAAACATCCTCAAATAATCTAGAATAGAAAATTTTATTTACTTTTGATTTACTAATAATTTGGATTTTATTTATTGACATTGATTTAAAATGCAGTGAATTGTTTTTGAAGTTATCTGGCACCTGATTATGTTGAAACTGAAACATCTTTTATAAAAAAAAAAGTTATGTATAATAAGTGATTATTTTGTTAGTCTCTCTCCTGCATGTGAAATATAAACAAATTTTATGTGCGGGATGTAATAATAATGACGGTGTGCGGTTTCGCAGTAACATACATATTGTACTACTTGCAGAAAAATCTGAAAAAGTATATTGTACAAATATTTCAAATATACATTTGTCAGGATGGGTTAATGTCTCTAAAATAACATTAAGGACAAATATAATTAAACGATGTTTATCTATGTTTTAAGAAAATAAAATATTTAAATGAACCCCATTTGTAAGTAATTATAGGTTATCGACCAGACATACAATCATTAATTTTCCAATAAAACATTTCATGATATATTAAGGGTGCCACCCATAATCAATTTTTTTAGGTTTATATCTGTTCAAGTTAATAAACCTCCGAGTTCAAAAATATTTGTCATGTTAAAGATTTCTTTTTTTTTGTTAGAAAGCATTGTTAAATAATCTAAAATTCACAATTTTAAACATTTACAATATTTTCCTTATGTGAGAGAGGTAATATATGATAATTCCGCATGAATAACTTCTAAACGGTAAAATTACAGAAAAAAAAATGAAATAAATTATGTACTGATATTATTCTTTCTGAATATAACAATATTTACTCTCGTTCCAATATTTACTGAGATTTGTAAAAAAAAAATGTGATACAATCAAATTGTATTTTAATATCCATATTATAAATAGAAATTTTTTAAATGATATTGTTCGTAACTTAAACATTCAAATAAGCGTATCCTTTGAAACTCATTACCAAAAATTATTACCTTTCACAAAACCGACCACACATATACGAGTATGTGTATTTAGCTTTTCCAATAGTAAAGAAACTAAATTTCATTTCAAATACGAACACAATTCACAGTCTCAGTTTTATGTTTCCATCAAACGAACATCTAGCGAAATAAAAATAAATCTTAGCCATCATTCTCGTATCAACTATATCTAGGCAATCTTTCCGATAAAAATAATAAATACACATCCCACAATTGGAATGTAACCACTTCTAGATTGCCATCAATTCTTATGAGCTAATATCTAATCTGAAAATTATTCACCCCAAATATTCTGCGACAAATCCACACTTGTATCATATCCTCCTTACAGGGTCAGTATCACTTCCCGAACGACGTGAAAGCGATCCAGTTCAGTTGAGTGTGATCTGCAAGGGTGGGTCATTAGAGCGTAACACGGAGGGGGAGGGTCCTAGGGATAATCCTGGATACTTACAACGGCACTCTGGATTATTGTTATCTCAGGAAAAGTGCACATCTAAATTGGCATCTGTCGTGGGTTGCGATTAGTCATTGTGAGAGACGACACTTTGTCTGCTGGTGGTCCCTCCTTAAGGAGGAGGGTAAGTGGCGGCGAGCGTCCTGACGCCTGGATGGACACTAGTGGAGCAGCAGTTCCCAAACTGTCTTATGCGACAAATATTTGAATTACTACCTTAGTTCAGTTTGTAGTTTGGAAGAAACCACACAGTAAGCCATTGCAGAGGCGATAATAAATAAAAATTCAATGATAGTAATTTGCGTAACAAGACCTGAAAGCGAGCCCAGTGAAGACGCTTTCAGGTCATGTTGGGTACAATATTTTTTTCGCGATCCTGAATAAAAGAAATAATAATTCTTACACCTTATTGCAATATTTGACACATTAATGAAAAATAAATAAATAAAGAACTAATCACTATGGAAACATTGTTTTCCGATCCCATATAGTCAATTTTCCGAGCTAGCTCGGTAAAGAAGAAATTTCAGTTCTAAAAGCGATCAGAAACAGCTCATTTTCTGCGCGATCGCGAAAAAATTCATATAACTGTCATGTTAAATAGCCCAATATTTCAACAATATTAAAAATTACTTAAGAAATTTGTTCTAGGTTTGTGCTAAATTCCTAAAGTTTGTGCTCTACAGATACGCTTATTATTGACGTACGTAGTAGGGAATCCAGCGTGACAGTAAGAGAGAACATATTTCATTAATTATTATTTTTTAAATATTTTACAATGAAGGGTTAATGCTAGGTTTATGCTACTTAAATACAAATTCCGAAAGTTTCTGCAAATCTTGTATATTTGTTATGAACAGTTAGAATCCAATGTGACACTAGAGAAAACGTCTTTATTTGATTTACATTTTTTTAAATAACCTTCAGACAAACGTTTCAATTTCCAGAGTATTAAGTGACTTACGTTAGAAATTTTATCCAATTTAATTTTAATACGTGTGTGTATATATCAAAAAATTGTCTATAAATCAATTATTTATTAAAGATATGAACGAAAAACCTGATAGACACAAGTGCACTTCTATTTATTGAATTACTAGCAAAATTAGAACTGGCAGTATTAAAATTTTACCCCTATTAATAATTATTTTAAATCAGCACTAAAGCTTAAAAATCGTCATTAACAGCTCAGAAATCGTCACGAAAGAAACTCATTATACGACGATTTTGAGCAACCCTGTATTGGCAAATTTATACGTAAAATGAAACAATATGTGCAAGAAGAATTAACTAATAAATTTCGATGAAGAAATTAACGACAAAACATAATTTGGATCTTATTTACGATAGCTTTAATGTTCGAGGTTGGCAACACTGAGTGACTGTTCCAATTGACAACTGCCAGATTTATAAACTTAATCTATATAATCTTTTTTTTTAGATTTCAAATAAAATTTTAAATATGGCGATACTGAAGTTTCTTTTTTATCACTCATATGGTTTATTTACCTCGGCCCTACGGGTCTCGTCAAATAAAAAATTAAAAGTTAAACTTTGCTTTGATACAGAAATAACTATTAATCGAAAATTTTTCATTTTACCCATTGTACGTAAATATATTGACCTACCTCTATTTATTCTCTACCAACTTGGATTAAATTTAATTTAAAATTAAAATATCATAAATTTTAAAATTATACGATATATAGGTACTTTATATTATTTTTGTCAGACAACATTATTGTTAATTAACATACATATTTTATAATTTGTTGCTATAAATTCGACTATGATCACAAACTCCTTTGAAATACGTATCTATGGGAAAATTTACAATAATGAAACAGCATTTTCATTTATAGATTCTATATGCCAACATGAGTCAAGATTGTGAAGGAGTATTAGGTACAAATTTGTTTTCGAAATTTTTTGTCTTATGAATTTAAATTCTAAAAATTTAAAATACGACTTGAGCAGTGACAGCTGTCGTCAAGTTGACAAGAACCGTCATCTTAAAATTTTATACTTTTAAAGCATCTATTTTCATGTCCCAGTCGCAGCAATTATTAAAATTTCCTGAATGATCCAAATATCCTAATGATGATGACAACAGCAGAAAAATGGAATGCAGATATTTGTGGTGAGAATGTTTTGAAAGCGGATGAAAAATGGTGGTTTTTATTTTCCCGAAGGGTGATAAATTTGGGTAGGAGTACGTCCATGATTTGAAAAATATACTCAATAATGTAGATTCGATTTTTTCGTAAACGTGCCGAAAATGTGAATAATATGCATCAGTATTCGAAACACACTTAACCACGGAAGATGGAATTTTCTCTCATAGCAGTCAATCACTTACCAATACATCTAAATTAATCAATAGGAATAGGAACTGAATATGTTACCTTCATGAGAAGAATCGGGGATTTGGTTTGAAGCAGAATATCGCCACTTACCTAAAAAAGAAAACATCAAATTAATACAAAGTATAAAATATTCTACGATAAATATAACTCTGCGTGTTGTCCAGTGAGAGGAAATATTTTGGACACGACAAATATAATCCTGATATTATTAAAACAAACTGGTGTGATCTATCACATAAACACGTAACTCCCGTAAAATGGTTTACACTTCAAATTATTTAATTTTTAAGACAGATACCACCATAAGCCTTTTTGGTTTCTCTTTTGGTCTTTAAATGATACTGAATGAGGAAATATAAGGGAAGATATCAGCTAATATTACATTACGTATATATTATATTATACACAAACAAAAAATCAATAAACCCTCGTGAAAAGTAACATGGATTGCTACTAAAATGTAATCCACTCGTTATATGCCCTTACAAATTTTAAATGCGCTATTAGAAAATAATGAAAACATAAAATTTTGTGTTAGCATGGAACCGGAATTAGAAAAAATAGAGAATAAGTTATTTTGTCCGGTTGCATAAAACGTTGTTAAATTCGTTGTTAATGTATCAACGTGATTGATCTATTCAAAATTATTTATAAATGTATTTCATAAGGTACAGGAAAAAATCTTTATATTTGGAAGATACAAATTGCGGTTATATTAATGAAATAAAGAAACGTCAAATTTTCTAAATCACCATAGCAACAACAGGCAGTAAAAGTGACATTTTACAGACTGTTAGCTATCAAAAAAATCACACTTTAATGTCAATCGACAAAAAACAGTTTTTTGATTTCGTAAATTCCGGCATATATTAAATATTCTTATGCATAAAGTGATGCTACCAGCCGTCAAGTCACGGTCCCCAAAGATATTAGTGGAGACTAGAAAGGCAACCACAGGAATTAAGTTAAAATGACAACTATCGACTTTGGAGAAATGAAGATCTCATGATGCACGGTCCGATGCGTTGCCATAGAGTTATTTACAATTTTTCTAGTTCTCCGGATTTGAGTAATATTTTATTAACTAATGTTGGTATTTATAAAATAAATTTTTAATAGGTGTATTATTAAATATTCGTTCAGCAAATTATTTTTTAATTATTAAACGAAGCGATGTGTAATTGTTTTTAATAAGGCATTAATACTTCATACCAGGTTGTCTGAAATTTAAGAAAAATGATATTGTTTTGTTCTGAAAATATCCCTCCCCAAGTGAAATATGTAAGAAAAACGTTACACTAGGTGCTCCATATAGTATAATTTTTCTAATACAATAAGTAAAAATAATTCAAAGAACAAGTATTCGGAAAGCGGATGTGCAGTAAATAAAATAATTATTTACATCTAACAATCGGTTTAATTTAAAATTAAATCATCCTCAGAGAACTAAAGCCCAAAAAACGAATCATATTAACTATGTAGTTTATAACAATATTCAACTAAGCGAAGCTTGAATAGAAACTATAAAGCTGCGTTCACATTTCACATACAACTTATTGCTGTTGTCTTGCTTTGCCGTTGAATTGCCTTTGTATTGTATGTACACCGTTCACATAGGATGTAACTTTGATAGTTAACGCTGTTTGACTGTCCTTTAACTAGAAAGTTATAATAATTAATTTAATTATGACTACTTATAACTATAACACAAATACATACACGATTATATTCTGCTAATATATGTACATATATAAATGATTATTTTTTGACGTTTCTTAAAACCAATGAAATGCTTTATTGTATGTCACGTTTCTGCGTTTTAACCAATCCTGTCATTATTATACTGAGAATAATGCTCTTGTGATTCTTCCCGGCAATTTTCTCTGTAGCTTTTTTGTTTTTGTTGACAGATGTCAAATGTCAGATAGTTATCAACACAAGTAAAAATGAGCAAAAAAGATAGATTTAGTGGCGTACCTGATGATGAAATCAAAAAATAATCTAATTAAATATAACTCGAGAGTTCGATAAATTAGAAAATAATTCACCAGTATCTTTCTCAAACTTGTCGCCATTTGGCAATAGCCACTCAAGCCCTACGGGCTTTCGTGGCTATTGCCTGGCAACAAGTTTTCGAAAGATCTGTCAAATTATTTTCAATTTATTCTTACTCTCTTGTTATATTATTACTGACAAAATAACCCATACTAACGAACACTGCGTGTCGTTGTCACACCACCGAAAACGAGGAACCGAGGCTGCATATAACCTCAGTTTTACCAAAAAAAAAAATAATCAAAATATAAGAAAATATTTTAGGTTAAGTGTCAACGCGTCATTATATCTAACCTTTTTCATAGCGCTCTCTGATTGGTTGCTTCCGTTGCTTTGCTTGAGTTTGGAGTTTACAAACTACTGCAATACACCGCAATAACACTACAACAAAACAAGTCATTGTGAACGACTGTACGCTGTAGCATTAGTCAAATATCATACGCTAGCTAAGCAACAGCAATACTACTGCAAAGCAACAGCAGTAAGTTGTATGTGAACGCAGCTTAAGTTAAGTCCATGATACAGAATTACTCAAAAAAATTGTAACCTCTGATTACCAGTCACGTTATACAGAATTACTTAAATTAAATAAAGCAACACAGAACCAAATCAAAGGTCCAACAGAATCCAAAACCTAAAAACAAATCTTATTGCACGATGATAGAATGTGGTAACAGCTCGGAGGAGCAAAAGTAACTAAATACATGAAGGTTTAATCAAACACATTATCTACCAACTATTGAGACGATGGAAAAATAAACCCTAATGTTCTGTTATATAATTAATATGTTTATTTTTTTGGCCTTAGTTCTCGGAGGAAGGTTTAAATTAAACCGAAACGTTAGATGTGAATATTTGTTTTATTTACTCCACGTTCGCTTTCCGACTGCTTTTCTCTTACAATATTCATCAATCAGACGCAAATATTTTCAATAGTAAAAATAATAAATCATTCATAGAACACAAAATAATAAAGTTAAAATAATTATTTCAAAGTGCCAGTGCTAACAGTTTGAGAGTCGCTGGTACGACACAATTAATTTTCTCGTGGCTTTATTGCAGTGTCATTTGTATCGCTATCTTCATTCAACACTCCACAACTTTTTGTCAGATTAAATATACTTTTTATTAGTTCGTACAAAGATGATCGAAATTAACTTCTTAACAACTGTTTTACTAAGAACTTCACTGAACCATTTATTATTCCTGATCCGTTCACCGTAGGCACTTACTAAAATTACTAATTCAAAGTAACGTGTCTTCTTCGTTCTCCAGAAAAGATCATTAACTTTAATATTTATAGTTGATAGTTTTATTTAATAGTGTATGTTCAAGTGAATATTACATAAAAATCGTCTTGTTTCAAATGAAGTTGGCAGTTCCATAAAATAGATATAATTCGTGATGCGAGTTTAGTTTTCAACAATAAAATTTCATTTTTTATGTGTTCTGATCCTATAGGGCGCTGAGTATAAAAGAAAAATATTAGACCGTAAAAATTTAGTGCTCATAAATTATAAATAAAAATACCATTCGCACGTTTACGGATTTCTAGGAGTGGTAGCTCTTCGATACCTTATATTATTTTGATTTTTAGTTCCGATGATATAATGTAGACAAATTTTTAATAAACGCTTTTTATAAACTTAGTTATAGAAAAGGTGTATAGATTTTTTCTTTATTACTTTAAGGTTTAGGGATAAATGAAATTCTCTATTTTCACATTTGTTGTTTTTTGTTAAAGATTTAGTGTACTAGGTAGTTCAGCGTTGTTTCTTCAATTTTTAGTTTTATAAATTTTACGGTTTAGTTTATGTACTTTGTTTTGTATTAAAACAAAAATTTATAAACTTTCATAAAATATATAAACATTACAAAAATTGAAATAAAACTAATAACTTAAAAAACCAAACAAAAACGATAAATAAACATGTAAGAATTAAAATATACTCCCAACTTAAATTTTTAAAATTTATACATTACAAAATTCCTAGGATAGTATTATAACAGTCAGTGTTGTTTGACGTCATAGTTATACAGCTTTTAACTCTATTTTACAGAACAGAGGTCTCGTTTCCGGAGGAATTTTGTTTACCGCTTGTTTCTAATGGCAACAAGCGCCAAAAATATTTTCGCTAGGTTCAAATAAAAATAAAAATTGGTAAAGACAATAATAAAGACCCAAGCTTACAGATTTTATTTACTAATTCATTACCATGGATACGCTGTAAAAGAACGGCTTCTGCATTTAGTGGTAAAATTGTAAAAGTACGCGTATTTTAATGAAACTATATTGGATATGCGAGTATTTCGAGCGCAAAGTACCTACTTCTATTTTATTTCAATATATAACTTTACGCGTTTGTGTACAAATAGTAACAAATGTTCTTCATTTACCTATAAACAATTATAGACTATGAAATTATGAAGAATCGTTAATTTATAAATAACAATCAAACTTTGTTTGTTGTTCTCACTTTATGTACGATTCTCTTAATTTGAATGATTAACAATTGTTCTTGACACATATTTGACATAAAATATAAATTACGATATTTTATAAAACATAATTTTTCAAGAATTCGAATATCTCCAGATACATTAACGTTTTTAATCTAAAATCTTCAAAGGAATCTTAATTTTTCATTGCGGATTCAGATAGAGCGATAAAAATGCATAGAATTTAATACGATGTTTATTTTTATTTCTGACAGATGGCAATGCAATCAAAAAATTCTGAAATTCCTTACGAATAAGAATGAGATAAATAAATATTTTTATTAGAAATCGGCACTTAAGTGCTCAAAAATCGTCATTAAAAGCTCAGAAATCGTCACTAAAGTAACCCATTATATGACGATTTTGAGCATCCCAGTGTTGGTAACCATTAAATAATTATTCTACAATTAGGATAATTTTGGTAGATATATTGATGTACTATAGTAAATTTGGACGTAACTTAAAACAAAATTTGCAAGAAGAATGAACTAATTAATTCCCATGACGAAATTGAGGACAAAACACATAATTTTGAGTGTTATTTACGATAACTTCACTTCTCGAGGTTGGCAACACTGATTGTCAGTTTCAATTGACAACTGACAGATGTATAAACTTAACCTATATTGTATTTTTTTTACTGTTTTTCGAATTTTAGATTTCAAATAAAACTTAATATGTACCTCGGCACGGAAGTTCCTTTTTATCACTCACATGGTTTATTTTAAATACCATATTCGTAATAAAAAATTGAACTTCACTGCCCTGATACATAAATATATAACTATTAATTCTACATAATATTGCTAACATTTTCTAATTAAAACTTTGTTAGTTTTTTTTGTGTGGAACCAGATGAGAAAAATGTTTCAAGTGAAAGCTGTTAGCAATGATATTTGAAATAAAAAATAATAATTTTTTAGCACCTGACTCAATTTTTGAGCAAAATTTAATTTTGTGTTCAATTAATATATTTCAACAATCATAGTTGGTATGAAAAGAAACAAATAACTGAAATATTTATTCTATATGTCAATAACGTGCCTAACGTAATTATTAGACAATCAAATTAAGATTTATATGTATAAGAAAGTAGTGTATATTTAATAGAATATATAAAAATAGTTAATAAACTGCGAAATACAATTAAATATTTAGTTTAATTTAAGCAAAGTCTATGTCAAACCACACCAAGAACGAATGGAAACTTATAATTTTATTTTTATTTTATTTGAGATAGATGCAGAATTATGTTGTTTTATGATGGAATGGCAAGTTTAATTTACTTCTTGCTTGATTAAATTATGCATCCTTCAAGAGTACAAGTTCGTTGAACTTTAAATGTGGCGAGGTTTCTTAACTGATGTTGCTAATTTAATTAGATGTAGAATACTTCCCGGAAGTTTGAGAAATGTGACTTAGATCCCGGTTCGTATAAGTGCAGCATGTTGACTATATTGGTAGCTAATCATGCGATCCACGCTTCTCCAACATTCGCCTAATAACGTACTTATCTCTTATAGATTCAGCCCCACAGGTCAAAATGTTAATCTTTAATTAAAGACATATCTACGTAGGCGTATATGGAAAATAATATATTGATCCAATATTTAATCACATCTATGCATTAACATTAAATCTGATTTCAGAATTGGTAAGTTGAGGACGAAATTTTCATGAAACTCATTTTTTGAAGACTCCACGATTGGTTTTACAACCTATTTTCTTAATGACATTTGTGTATGTTGCTGGAAGGATGTATATTTGTATGTATTTCTGAACAAGAAATAATAGAACAACCCAGAGAATTTTATAATTTTGTTCCAATACAATGCACAGAACTGAATTGATTTTGAACATAATGGTAAAACCGGAAGGACACAGAATAATTATTTCAATTCATATGAAACATGGAACTAGTTACGTAGTTGTGAAAAAAGTATCAAATGAAATATATATATATATATATATATATATATATATATATATATATATATATATATATATATATATCAATAATTATATTTGCCTTGTTAAAAAAAAGTTAAAAAAAAATAATATAGCAACATGTTAAAAGTGATTTTATTGTTACTTCTAACACGTTGTTAACGATTTGCATCAATAAATCAGCAAATATAACCATACCTGTAAGAT
The DNA here is from genome assembly GCA_963942605.1 of Poecilus cupreus. NCBI lineage: Eukaryota > Metazoa > Arthropoda > Insecta > Coleoptera > Carabidae > Poecilus > Poecilus cupreus. The sequence goes on from OZ012718.1 coordinate 25,768,917, forward strand.
AACATTCTATATTTTTTAGTATTTACTAAAACACTAGGAAGATCGTAAATAAAATTTTGTATGATATGTGTTAAATGATTTATTTTGTTCGTGGGGTTCTTTCACTTGTCTTCGCCTCGTTTCACAAACTTCCCCACTAACTCAAAATGTCACTTTTAACACTTTATAAATAACTATTTCTCACTGCTCTGTTTAATAAATTTACTATAATTTGTAGTCATTGCCAAGTTTACCGGCGAGTCCGGAAGAGGAAGAAAATTCAAAATTAGAAACTGGCGCAGATAAATTTTTTCAAAAATTGAGTTCCTGTTTAAAAATATATCAATATTTGGACAATTTCTCTAACATCAGAATATCTATAATACAGATATACGTATAATACAATTGAACTGTCATTTTATGAACCTCAACCAATAAGATCCAGGTTCCCCAGTATAATATCTAACCTAATCATTCTTAGCAAGAGCTATGCACATTCTAGATCGGAGCTTCTACCACATTAGCACATATCACAGTATCACACATTTTCAAATAGACAAATACAAATGAAAGTTAAGACCACAGAAGCACTGGACAGCATACAAGACTTTAGCATTACGGTCTGTGTAGCGTCTGGACACGGGCTGCAGATGGCAGCAGAAGCGAACGCTGCGCGGAGAATTCAATCAGGCTGAAGTTTTTCGTCGGACAGGTTGACGTCGTGGTAAGCTTTGTTAATGACTCGCGCGTGAACACACGACGCTAAATTAAAACATTGATAGTTTGACGGTGAACGAAAGGTCACTCAACATGATAGACGGTAATAAATCGACGTATAAATTTTATCAAGAATAATACAGACTAGCAGAATAATGAAATTTGATAGGAAATTCTCTTTTGCAATAATATTGCGAAATCGTTTAATACATTTCTAATGATTTAACTTTAATAAAAACAATATTTCCTATTAAAATATTACTACTCTGATCAAATCATATTATATATTTAGAAGAAACTGGCCCCGATACTTGATCAGAATTAAACACATTATATGAATAAAAATTAAACCTGAAGTCTAAACAGTTTCATACAGAATGTTCCATTTTAAATTGATATCACGAATATCTCGATAAGTATGCATTGCCCAAAAAAGGTTTAGATTAATCAGGCTCAGGAGGGTTAACGCATGGCGCTATTAAAACATGCTTAGATGGCGCTGTTATCGCTGAAATCTACAACATCGTCATTTTAAAACTGAAAACCCGTATTTTTTACCATTATGGATTCTACGTTGACAATAAGGGTATGTTTATTCTAATAATTTTTTTTAATAATGATATTTATATCTCATAAAGATAAATTTAATTAATATTTCATAAGAATCAAGATATACTCTTGATCTTGTCTTGAAATCCAGACAAGAAGAATTTTGTATTTCCCAAGACAAGAAAGTATCATCAAGAATCAAGATTTCTTATCAAGAAATCTTGATATCTTAATAATAAACTTTTCAGTTCCGCATTTATGATTCTAATATAAAATTTGAAATATATTTGTCAATAAAGTGACTTTGAGGTTCGATCCACATTTGTACACAGGTTTTAACATAATCTGATGGCAGTGGCGTGCAGTCCGTACGTGCAGGGTGTGCAGCGCAGTTGGCCATGTTTGTTGTTTATTACAAACAAGAAAGATAAAAAAAGTTTGGGTAGTACAAGATTATAATGATTTAAATCATCTACATGAAGCTGCAGGGAAACATAAAAAACTATATTTTTTTTTAATTCTGCACACCGAACTCAGAAACGCACCGCACGCCACTGCCTGACGGCCTTAATGTGAACCTCAAAATTTTGTATATATACAACACAAGATTTTATAAATATGTGAAGTCAAGTAAATTTTTAGTCGCAAATACTTTATAGAATGTGTAATTTCTTATGCAATAATTGAAACTATTTATATATAATTTTCCTTAGGAAACATTTCACTAAATCTAAAAGGGAGGAGCAATGGCAGACGCCAACGCTACACACTTGAGCGTTCAGATTAGTTAAAACGATAGAAAAAGGGGATTCCCCTAAAATGTCAAGAATCAAGAAATATCAAGAATTCTTGAAACAAGACAAGAAATACAGTGTCAAGAAATAAGCAATACTAGAAATGTTTTATTTTTTGTCTTGAAAATCAAGCCCAAGACCAGAAGTGATCAAGTCAAGATTTTTTGTCTTGATGAAACACTAAATTTAATGAAATTGTTTCTTTGCCAAGCACGAACAAAATACCCGAGTCCAATGGCTTCCCACCAATTGGCTAAATCTATAATCCAAATCTTCACCACATCCACAAACATCTGAGCTTTAGGTTTTGGGGGCTGTTCTCCGTTCCAGCAAAACCCAACATTCAAGCTCTCAAGCTGCTCGCAACTCGCACAACGTGCGCCAGATGAGTTATGCGATAATAAAGATTAAGGGCAAGGCACAAATGTCAAGTAATTTTATTACCGCGCGCCAATTAGTATGCGCAGGGTTGGCACCACTGCCACCGCACCAGCCAACCCGAAATCTTACTGCCGCCGTCGAATTCAATTCCGAACTGGGATATATGCATACTGCATCTAAATTACTTCGAGTTTCGATACTACGGTTACATATTAATAGCGCGACGCCGCCTTTGATGTAGGCCCAGGTGCCAACGTGCTGCCAAACGGAAATTACGCAATTCGATCAAAAATTTCCTGGGGGGCCGTCGGAATTTATGGTACATTTGCGTAGCATTTAATTCTTGCGATTACTGATATTGAGTTTCTAGAGGCTCATTTTATTTGTAGTATTTTTAGTATTGGTTTTGTAACAAGTAGGTATGTTTTTTGGTTCTGATTGATTCTCAAAATGGCTCTAAAGATGCAAATATTAAAATGTGTAGGAATTTTGTAGGTTTCAATATATTGCCATACATATTAATATTACTTTAATAAAATTTGTAATTTCCTGAAATAAAATCATTTGAAACTAATGCTGTGAATATTCTGAAATTTCTTATTGAGGAATCATCTGCGTTTGATATGTTATGTGTTCTTGTTAATATTTCGGTTGTGGAGTAGCTATATTAGTAGCTTAACACACAACACACCAGAGAACGTGGGTACCTAATATTATATTGTTATAGATATAAATAATGCCTAGCTTATACTGGATTTAATTTTGTAAATCGGCAAAAAATGTATTATGCCCAGTTGCAACGACCTTCCTTAAAAGTAAACTTAACTAAGCATTACTCATTACTAAGGAATCCTTTTGTCTTAAGTTTGTTGCTCACGTTAAATTTAGGCTCTACTTAGCTAGTCATTGCTTAGTTCTACATTTTGTAACTGAAACTAGAGATCTAAAACTGAATTTCAACAACGAAGAAGAATCTTTGGTAACTTATGTAGAATACCCAGAATGTCTGTGAATAAGAACATTTTAAATTATATAAACGGTCATTGTGACCTGTCCGGGCATTCTAATGTTAACGACATTTTAATTTTCTAATGTTAGAATCTAGTAAATTTAATACAAACTGTCAAGAAAATTTGTTCATTTTTTGTGACATTTCAAACGTTCAGGAAATTCATTAATTTATCGAAAAGGATTACCAAGTAAGTTAAAAAATTTGTAATAATATTATTTAGTAATCATAAGAAATACGGTTCTAGTACCTCATCTAGTATTTTTTGTTAGGCGAAATCGTTCAAAAATTGTTCATCCGACAAATTATTAAAATAATCAGCTCGTTCATATATTATTCTCTAACGATATAAGTCGAATATCTTCCAAATAATCCATATCGTCATCGTCGTAATCAACATCATAATAATTTAACATTATTCCTCACCACAAATACAAATACTTTACAGTTCTTTTGTTAAGTATACGTTAAGTGGCCAATGTCGGACACATTTAAAGATTCCTTAAGTCAATTTAAGTGCTGAAATTTGGGTGGTGCTTCGAAATTTTTATATTTAAGGATTACTTAGAATTTTTAGGAACTCTTAACGATTAAGTGAGAGTAGTGCAACTGGGCATTAAACTTGTAGAACCTGAAGATGACCGTAATCATGGCCGAAACTTATATACACAGATATACACTTTCTCTTTTACTCTATAATGAAATTAGATCAATGTTTGACTTTTATAATTAATCGTCGGAAAAAGATGTTTAATTCGAGTGCAAAGTATTTATGTCGCTCTGCGGCTTACGTTTCAATATTCGTGTTCGAGCGACAAAATATAGCTATGCGTTGTAAATATACTAATAGCTATTTACTGTTAGAATAAAAGTTTTGAAAGGACTTACAACATAATAATTTTAGAAAAAATATTGACTATTTCTTGCGCGAATTGCGATTAGCACTCTCAAGTGTTTGTTCTACTTGTAGTGCGCTAAATTTCGAGTACTACGTATAAAAGTAACTATTCCTGCAGTATTTGATTGGCAGTTTAATACCACCTATTTAAAGAATTTATATCATCGTGCTATTTACCCATTTCGTAGTAGGCATTCTGTTTCCTTACAGCTAGATAGAGCTAGATATTATTACGTGTAAAGTGCAATTACCAACCGTCAAGACACGTTTCCTAAGATTTTAGCGCAGGGGAAACCACATGAGAATGTTGAAAGTGATAACATTGTCTACTCATATATAATACTGAACAGACGAGTGGTATAAAAAATGTGACATTTGTTATAAATAAACAACGTAGTTACTATGACGACGAGACCCAGCGAAACACCAAAGTAAATATGTGAATATACCACGTTGTCAAGAGTTTATTCGCTTTTTAATACATGGTAACTAAGTAAAATTCTCAAATGCCATTGGCTAAATTTGTTATAAGTTGTAAAATCTACTGTAGTTTTTTCATGATCCATGGAGTTCTTTATTTTTAATGGTTAAATAACAAATTATCGCCCATATGTACTGTATAAATACTAGTAAATTCTGCTTTCATTTTTAATTTGAAAAGCTCTTGTTTCTCTTCAGTAATATAATCTTCAAACATGAAACATCCTTTTTCAAAGCACCGTCTGCTGATAAAAAAAGTCTAATAATTATGCCTTATTACTCGCCGTAAAAGGGAGTCCAACAAAACAAGAACCACGACGAAATTTGTATCCTCAGAGAACCCGATCTCATTTTACTCACACATCTACACTGCCTCCACAGCTGCCTCCCATCTTCTAGCGTATATGCAAGCGATCACAGCCACCTTGATGTATCGGCGAGAACCTTATTATTCATAATCCCACCCTGTTTATCCGCCGTCATTAATCCGTCGCGGCGCCCGCTCTAACGTGTGTACTGTAAACATTGGTTCTCAAACTTTTTGTTGGTTGAGAATCCCATAAATTTTAGATAACATTGGGTTTAAGACTACGTAAATGGAATCATCTTTTATTATTATTTTTCTTGCTCTGGTGATTCGAATCTACATATGAAATGGTTTACATATTTTGTCAAATCAAAGGGAGTTCTCTTCTTTCGGTTACATGCTTCATCCAGTTCTCTCCGGTTCCCTGGTCATCCAATAAATCATTTGCATTTTTTGTTTCAGACGAACTTCTTTACAAGATGTTAACCAATTGCCTCCTTCCTCATTCTCCCACCTAAACCGGACAATTAATTTTGTATTAATTGTATATTTTATTGTAGTTGGATCCGTTTATTTCATTTTATAGTAACGTTTTACTCAGGTTAGGTAAAGTTGAAAGAACAACGCTAAAGTTCGATTATAAATAACAAAAATTATATATTCACTAAAACTAAAACATTAATACTACATTATTTTCACACCCATTATTTATTTCTACTGAGACTTCACATGTAGAATATTTATATACTCACTTTATACAATAGCATCCGTAATAACACAGACTCATGGTTTATCGCAGACTCACTGTTTATCGCAAACTCACGGGTTAAAATAGACTCACTGTTTATCACACATAGAAGTCTCAGTTTATCACAGCCTCATGGTCTATAACAGACTGACTATCCGCCGTTAGTCCAGAAGCTCCTTATGTACTTCTGTGTGATGAGTTCTCGAACGTTCTGCGCTTCTCTCAAGCTACGAGAAATGGTCCCGCGCACTGATAGGGCGTGACGTCACTCCGACTGGTTTCAACAGGTCTATATTAGTTATATTATTGTTTTACCGTTACCGCGTAAATTGAATAGCTGTAGTGCAAAATATCCATTTCTTTCATAATAAGTTCGAATCCTAGTCAAGTCTAAATATTTTTCACGTCCTGGTTTGAATCGGTAATCGGTACTCACTCCCGTCTTTATACCAAGTTGGGAAATAATTACCTTCGCAACCACAAATCTATCAGGCTCCGGCTAGTGGTTGTTATAAGGGCTTGCACCGAGTGGGCAACACACATGTCATCTGCGTAACAAAAAACGTGGCAATGCAAGAAAATGTAATAGATGTCTATTCTAGGAATATAATCCTTGTGGTTGAAAGTTCCGAAATACATGTGCATAATAAGATTTTCGTAGTTATTCTCACTTGGTCCATTTATTTTTATTCTCATCTCCTCTTTTAATATTGCGCCAGACTTTTTGCAATACAGAAATGCCTGATTTCCTTTTTTTTTCTTAAAATTTTAGAGCTCTTCTTGTCTTCTTGTCATTGGTTGCCTTAATGGTTTTCCAAGGTTTACAGGATTAATAATATAGACTTTACGTTGGAATTTCAAACAATAGTTATTTGTTTAACTAGGCATCAAAATACCAGATTTACAGCAGAGGATGGCGTCATTACTGACATTACAGACTGTTATCAGTCCGTGAAGTGCATTTTTATGCCTAGGCTGTATAATATTTCACATAACAACTGCTCAACAAACGCATAGCAACCGTCAAAAAATACATAGCAACCGTTCAACACACACATGGCAACGTAATTTGACAGCGATAACCTTCAAAATATCTATATAAAATAATCACTAAATTAATATTAATTCCAAATCGGCGAAAAAATTATGTGTTCAGCTCGGCATCAAACACAGATTTATAGCTTCGGCAGCATTCATTGCCTCGGCTTCGTCTCGCCAATGAAACGGCAGCCTCTGCTGTAAATCTGGTATTGTGATGCCTAGTTAAACAAATAACTATTTTGTCATTTAAATTCTAGAATCCACATCGACTTCCTTCATTTGTTATTATGATTTTCAAGTAACATAATTGTTTAACAGTTTCATTTTGTGACTCTTCAAAGAACTTTGGTCTTATTAATATTTGTTTTTAAAGCAACATTTTGAGCATGTTTGTAAAGTCTATTGAATTTTTATTAAATTTCCCAGTAGGTAAAAGACAATAGGCATAAATCATCGGATTAATCTAAATCTTCGACACGATAACTTAGCTATCATTGTATAACTTAACTTTAACATTTTTAGAACTTTATCCAGTACTAGTATTACTAGTAAACTGAAACTATTATATACGGGCGACATTGAGGATAAACGATTAGTATAACAAAATACTTTTAACTTCATTTCATTCAATTCTTCATTTTCGATTATTGATGGTTTGTTACGCGAACGAATAATTCCGAGTATGAAAAATAGACAAGCAGTGATGATTCGCACTTTGAATATGGACAAGGCAATGGTGGTGTGCTAGAATAAGTAATGACCCATTACTTTTTATATATTTGTAAATTTTCTCAGCCATCAAGTGTTATAATTTTAAAAATCATATTTAGAGAAAGTTTTAGTCGAAAATACGTATCAATAAGTATTTGATATTAAACTTATACCTTTTTAAATCTCATCATGGACTACTAAGATCATCAGCACTATGTAAAAAAATGCATGAAATTAAAGAATAGATTTGTGTTAAAATCGCAGTAATATATAAAATAGTTCACTTTGTATTTGAGTATATACCATCAATAACAGCACACCCGGGGATGACTGTGGTTTTTAGCTTCGACATGAAATTAATTGCTAATACACAAAATACTAGTAACATGAATAGATTTTCCTTTGTAACAAATTGAAATTATAATGCATTCATTATGTGACAAATAGGCTAATGCAAATATTGAATCTAGCCTAACGGTTAAAGCATTGAACGAGACTGTAATTAGAGATATCACAAATTCACAGAAAGCTTTGAGTAAATGACAGTTATAACAATAGTAATATCTTCCTATTTAATATTACGGTTTAAACTAATATTGTTACTAATATTTAAAATTAGAAATCACTCATATTAGTAAATGAATAACAATTCTATATGTATATGCCACAAAGTGGGGTACTACAATCAACCTGCAATCAATTTCCTCAAAACATTTTTCCACTTTTGCTTCATCCATATCTATACAAGCACTCGAAATCGAATATTCCTCAGACGCCCACGAAATCGCTCTCCTTCAATCTCGCTCTTGCTTATATTTTTGACCAAATTTTCTATCGACTTTCGCTTCATGGATCGAAATTACTTCAGCTGTTCACTTCCACTGTTCTAACATATTTCTTCATACACAAACACACACTGGATTCGATAACACTTCTCCCAAATATGTATATGAATATACAAATATAGAAGGTAAAGTGTTTTAAAATATTCTCTCTGTTTCGGCCTTCAATTCCGTCATTTAAAAATAATAGATTATTTCCAATAAGACACATTTCTTATAAATAGGATAGGTTGCTGACAGATTTATAACTGATTTTATCCAACACCTCTCAATAAATGCTCTATAACTATGGCGATTTTAAACAAGCAAAGTAACAGATTATCCATTAGTGGGTATAATTTTGAGGAAAGCCACTAGTGAGTATTTTTTTATTTATAACAATAATAATAACACACAACACCTTGGTAACTACTTCGATTGACATTTTAATTTAAAAATTTAAAGCATATGTCACTGTCAAATAATATTTCTTGAATAAATTTTTCATTTATTAAGAAGTGTTGGATAAAACGTTATACTTCACGCGTGGGCAAAGTGGAATTACCCACTCGATAAAATTATCTCACTCAGCCTTCGGCTTCGTGAGCCAAAATTTCTCTCGTGGGGAATTCCTTACTTTCCTTACTTTCCCCACTTGCAAAGTAAATAACTATTGTACGTTGCCTAGATTTAATGCAGTCGTAATAATTTGTAATATTAATGGCACCAAAAATTGTTTTTATATGAAACTCAATCTCAAATTCATCGATTATTCTAATGCCAAATAACAAATATAATCTTTTTCTTCTTTAGTTTATCACTTTCAGAAAGTTACCTTCCTATTTACTGCTGTCAAAACAATAAAATTGTTTATTCTTTATGGCTTACTTTATATTGGAGTTAAATTATCGACGAAATTTCTCGCTCATTTATATGGTTGAGACCTGAGAAATGGACATATCGAACCCCTATTTTGACAAGCACTGCTCCATTTCACTGTATCGAGACGCAAGATTATTAATTAACTAGAAATTTCACAAACACGCCAAGACTGAGGCTGGAACCGGTGGCTGTAATTCGAACCCAAAACCGACACCTACCTCCAGCTACTAGCGCATAGGAGAAATACACACGCCAACCAACCACACCGTTCTGTCTCGCGATGAATTTGCAAATTGGTTACTAAGAACTCTACTATTTCACGAATATTGCTCATATAGATGTTACAGTTCAAGCTGAACATGAAAATTTCATTTCTGGATGTAGTTGAGATAATGAAAATAGAACGCCGGATGGAAATCTACTGACTCTGCGCTTGTAGTTTACTTTTCATTTGAGATGGAGTTTGGATGAGATTTTAATGATATAATATCTCTGTATAATATTATTTAGTCTGAAATACTGTACTGGAAACGCTGCTATATCTACTTAATTATTGTTCGTTTTAAATTTGTAAGAAACATTTGAAATGTTCCTCATTATTCGGGAAAAGCATCAGTAAATGAAACTAGGACACTGATGAGAAACTAATTTCAACAGATTTTGACTTCGAGTTCGTTATACTAAAAATAAATAAAAATGTATATCCAATATACACTGTTAAGTGTCGGATTTGAAAATTCTAGTAAAACATAGCATGTCTGGCTTAAAATAAATGGGTCACTGCAGTATTATTATCCCCGAATAACAACACAAGGATCTATACAGGTGAGTCTATCCCAGAATCCTGAAATCCCAAAAACCAATATCCTAGAATCCCGAACGCGCAAAATTCCGATCACTAAACCCCGAATGACCAAATCCAGAATATTAAAATCCAGAATACCCAAATGATATGTTATTTTTTACTCGAAATGGTTACAGGAATAAGATATCAAATTCTGTTGAACTAGACCTGTTTTTTTACTTTAACATTATATTTTCTTCACAATTTCACAATGCAAAAGGTCAACCCTACGATTTACTTTTTCTCAATTCAATTTTATTATAAATAACAAATTTTGTTATAACTGAATATAAAAAATATCTATATAAAAATGCAAAAGTTTATTATGACCTCTATGCAAAGAATATAAGTTGATATCAGTACCTCGTAAATGGTTAGATAAAAAAATTGAGTACTCCTGCAAAATCACTGTTGAAATATGGTTCGTATTGTTTCATAACAAACTTATAAGCGAAAAAATAAAAAGGTTACGTTTATATTTCGGCCTATATCTAGTAACATACATATTCCATTGAAAATACGAATACAAAACTAAACTAATGAGGCAACTTTTGTCTTATTTAACCAACCTTATAATAGCTCTTACGGTTTTCTGGATCCCAATGGTTATGATTAAATTACTGTTTCATGTAGGTGTAAATTAATATTGTAATAAAAGTTTTATTCATACTTTGTACATTATGATCCATATAGTTGTCAACAGTACGTTTTTTTTTTTTTATAAAATGTTATCATAGATTTTGTGTTCACCTCGAATTTCTGGAAATACCAAGACATGATCTCACAACATCACTATTTCATAGACATAGTTGAATTACACGTACTCTAAATTACTAGTTAAATGGGATCTGTGACCAAATATTATTTTTATATTTATTATATAAATATAATTCTCGACAGAATATAATATAAAAAAATGAAAAAAATCGATTAATTATTATAGTACATGTCGAGAGAAAAGTATAGATACAAATGTCTTCTGTCAATATTACGAAGTTATGTATGTTATTGTATGTAGTTTCCTTTAAAATTATTTTAATTTTAAATTGATGAGTCAAGCAATCAATTATTACAAAACACACTCAAAGTAGACCCGTTTAATTGAAACAACAAAATAAAATTTTAGATTATATCCACTCTCTGTCATCCATCGGTTTTAAACCGTTACCTACTTCAAATTTTTATGTTCAACTGAGTTTATCTGACGTCACGTATATGGGGGATCCTGCATTAAATTAAATTTCAAATTCAAAATTCTATACAATTATAAGATTGTATGTAGTTTTTATTATTATTATGAGAGAGCATGATGGTTAATTTATTAACTAAAACGGGTGTCTATTTATTTTTTCACGACATGGTAGGAAACCCCACAGTTCTTCCCCCAAAATAGTGAGGAAAATGTGTTGTTCCCCTCTAAAGAGGAAGATATAGAAGTGTTACCAATATGAATTTTATTTACAAAAAAATATATTATAAAAATTATAAATAAATTCCTAATTTTATTGAAAATCCTTATTTTAGTGATATACGTACTTTAAATTATCTTACAATTATGTCTTATATTTTTCTTTTTCTTATTAAATCACAATTTGACAACTTATTAAAGATATTTAACACTGGTTCATTGGCAACATTGCTACACCGCCCTGTGTCTGAGAACCTAACTTTTAACGTGTCAGGCTGTCAGTTGTGTTCTCAAAGTGTATTTTAGGTCTGAGCAAATTTTTTTTAGAAACATGTGAAAAAAATGTTGTGTCTAACACGAGAGGAAAGCTCTTCTTCCACTCTCGTTCGAAATGCCTCACTCGCTGCACTCATGAGGCAAACTTCGAACTCGAGGGGGTAAAAAAAAGTGCTTTCCTCTCTAGTTTGATAAATAACTATTATATGACATAGGAATTACAATGTTACAATTTTCATTATGCGATAGTCTGTTCCCTATGAATTTTAGAGCAAAAGTGTCAATACAAAATATGTTCAGAAAAAAAACAGCACCAACATATAACAGTCGTATTGTTTGTATTTATAAATGGTAAATTTGTCCATGATTACTGAGAAATAATTTAAACCAGTCAATATTCATTAAAACTATGCCAAATGTCATCTATCAAACTCAAACAATACAACGGTTTGTATATTTTGTTTACCATGGGACTCTGGAAATAGTTAAAATTATAAATTTTATTTTACGTCTATCTCATGACAGAAATGTATCACATTAATAAATTTAGGCTGCATTTTAATACATGCAATAATATGAAATACATAATTCACAATAATAGAGTTCTTTATTTATAGTGTTACATAAAATATTCTATTTTTATAATAATAGCAATGTTTCAGGTAGAATACTTCTTTTGATGAATGCTGTCAAGAATTTCATTTTTCTCTAGAGCAGTTTTTTTTAACAATAAACAAAAAGTCGACTGCATTTGCAATAGAAATATTCCAATCGAGCTGACAGAGGAAACAACACAACCAGAAAGAAGAATATTTGATATAATCAAGAATGCTTTGAAGCAATACGAAACATCTATTCCTCCAACAAAGTAACAAAATAGAAAGTACCTACCCATTGAAACATCATTATTGAGAATCAAATTACACGAAGGGAAACTCATTATTTTAAAATGCAGAGCAATAACATTACCTTTGAATAGCCAATAAAACAAGTAATATTTCAAGATTTTACAGCATCGTTTATCATAAACCATAGTAAAAAATTCAGCGTCGTCTGTCACACCACCTTCACCCCCCACCGAGCACAGCGTCCCGGCGTCGCGCGTCTCGCGACGTCGAGCGTAATATTTGCGGACACTTCCCGTCGTAACACCCACGCTTTACGCCGCGTCGGAGATACGTTCCGCACGTGTGATACACGTAGTAAAAACAGGAGACAATCGTGTGACGTCATATGGATAGCAGGGAGTAATATACAAGCCCTGAGCAGGGCTTCTCAAAATTTTAGTAGTATTTGATTTACCACGTATATAAATATTAAAATTTTAACAAAATAAATCAATATTGTCAACACGACATACTTTTGGTGTGACAACTATGCTTTCGCAGATCTAGGTATATGATGTATTTTTAAGAGTAAGTGTGTTACCAACCGTCAAGTCACGCCCCACAATCATGTAAGATAGTGCAGAAATAACTACAGGATAGTTAAAAGTGGAAACAATATCGGTTGTTGGAATCGAACTGAGGATTTACCACACTAACACCACTTTTAAATTTACCCCTGTGATTTCCCTAGCTACTAACATATTTGAGGTCCGCGACTTAACGGCTGGTAATCGGAAGCTTAATAGTATATTACGTACCGTGAACTGTAAGTGATAGTTTTTAGGTCGAGAATGTAGTTTGGGATGTCGAGACCCGTAGGGTCGAGATTTCCTAAACATTCGAGACCTAAAAAATCACTTACAGTTAGAGGTTAGTAAGCTATTTTTTGCAATACCTGCGAAAATAGAAGAAAAAGAAAAATAGGTTTCAAATTAACATCTGTCAGATTGAGGTAAGAAATAAAATTTGAATGATATTTATTTACTTACCGTCCACCATGAACGGTAAGTTTCACTTACCATCCAACGTGGACGGTAAGTAAATGATGTAACCATGAAAACCAATTGTGCAATAAAAGTTCCACTTACTGTGTTTAAATTTTGTTATTAATGGGTAACTTACAGTACAGGTATTACAAAAATATATATTGCTTATTAATCTCTGTAAAAGTAGAGTACCACATCAAATGATAAAAATACATAATTTTATTTAAAAATATTTTTAAGCAGAATATCCTTCATTGAATTGTATCAAATTTAACTTAATCTAAAAACCATACTGTGTATGAATAAATTAGTAACATCAGGATGAAATAAACATTTTAAAATTATTTCACTTTCAGTTGATGAACTGCTGCAAAAATATAACCAACTCGTAACATCCGTCAGAGGTACCTAATCAATTATATGAAGTGAAAATTTTCTAAAAACTGTCAGATGGGTGCAACGACGTAATTAATATAACTAGACATAGCCTGTACTATAGTGCCGCAAAGTTTGTTTAGACGCCAACATATACCTTCTAGGAAGTGAAAAGTTAGGAACTATTGTGAGTTTGCACTGTATTTCCAATGTAAAATATAATAATCATACTTCCATTTAATTACCTTTAAATTACAACCAAGTAAATAAGGCTTTAAATGTAGCGTACGCAACCAGTGATACACACAACGCCAACATTCCATAATCTCCACGCGGGATGTGCTGGCATCACAAAGTACATGGCGCGCTACGTCTAATAATTATACGTCATTGGATGAGAGTTTCGAAATGAGAATCTTTTCCACAGAGCAATTTGTATGTTTTGAGGCCAATATTGCTTAAATAAATAATGATTGAACTAATCTTGCACTAAAAATAATATCGGTATATTTAGTATCCGCATTGGCATGCATAACAAAACAATTGAAATCAACAGAGTCCCTCGACGCACTTTGACAAACCCTGGCTAGGATGATGTCGGCAGGGCGATGAAGACCACTCCACGTATCTTGTATTCATGGGCCCGGATAACGGGAAGTGTTACGGTAATGGGACGCACGGTCGGCCGGTAACGCGCGAGCGTGAACCACGCGCCGCGCAACGCTCCCGCGCGTGCTTTATGCAAATTCACTGCGATTTTTCTGCGGAAGGGTACGCTATTGTGCGCACAGGATAAAGGTATACCCACTTGTGAAAGCTTATATTCAAAATATGAAATAATGAAGCTATTTTTTCTGTATTTTTATCCGCGTATTTTTGCGTATGGTGAGATTAGATAAATTTGAATATAGTGCCAAGATTTTGAAGGATATTTCCGAGGAATGGACACGCGAGTACAATGAAAAAGACCGTTTGTATTCATAGCCTTGTCGGTAAAAGTAAATTGTCGCACTGGCGCAGTGGTAATTTTTCAAACGTCTTTCTTCTTTCTGGCAGATATACAGTGCAGTCTAAATAACTCACGCGCTACTATTATCATGTGTACAGACCGTTGTTATTTCCACTGAATTATCTTTGAGAGAATCATTACAGCAGTTCCAAATTTCAAAGGTCCGTAATGTTTGTAAAACCGAGATGTATTAATAAAAATTTATTTCATTGCTTACGAAATTTTTACATAATACAAGATTATGGTGGAAATACATATTTTGAACTCTCCTAAATGCGAATGATGTCCATGTGAATGAATATATGCGTGACAAGAACTCATGAACCAGATAAAAGTAACAAAACTCCATTATTATAAGTTTAATAATATTGCAAAGAATTAATTTGCTTTTGGTCATGAATGTTAAACCGGAATTGTAATTATTGATGTTTTATTATAATTATAAGTTTTTATCAATATGCTAGGCATTTCTCTATAAACACTTCCCACCCAAGAGATTGTCATATTAGTAAGGAACGACGTATTTTCCAACCTCTAAAAGGTTTGTAATTGACATATTGACATAGTGATTGTGAATAATAGTATTGTAACGGACGCGGCTGCGACAAGTTGAAGCTTGCCGGCATACGCCACGCCGCCGAGTGAATGACCCAACATTAGCGTGCTCGGACAGGTGCGTTCGCTCCACAATAGAGATTGTTCCAGAATCTTCCAGAAACAAGGAACGTGGTATATAAAAGGAATCGCCGGCAGCCGTCAGACAGTCGTTTAAATGACTCGGACTCAGTTAGTCGAGTTGAGTCGGCCAGTCAGTTAGTTGACTCGGACTCAGTTAGTCGAGTCGGTCAATCAGTCAGTTGACTCCCGAGCTACTAAGATCTACTTGTGAACATAAATATATCGCGAGGTCTGAAAATAAATATATCGTCTTAAATAAATATCGCTCAGCTAGTTAATATAAATAATAGTGTTTATTTATAGTAGTGATAAGTGTTAGGGTATAAGTTTTTCTATTCGTTATTTTAGTGTTACATACCCAGTGTTAATTAACTTTTACTATTTATTATAATAATTCTTCATTAATTGTTATTAATAATATTACTTTTATTGTTGAAGCTTGCCGGCCTACGCCGCTTGCGGGTTAGAACAAGTCGTTTGCTCCACAATAGGGAATATTCCCGAAGCTTCCAGAAACAAGGAACGTGGCATATAAAAGGAATCGCCGGCAGCCGTCAGTCAGTCTTTTAGATGACTCCCGAGCAGTGAGTCGTTTAGTTGACTCGGACTCAGTTAGTCGAATTGAGTTGGCCAGTCAGTTAGTTGACTCAGACTCAGTAAGTCAGATGACTTAGTCGACTCCGAAGCTACTATGAAGAGCTTGTGAACATAAATATATCGCGCGGTCTGAATATAAATATATCGTCTTAAATAAATATCGCTCGGCTAGTTAATATAAATAATAGTGTTTATTTAAAGTAGTGATAAGTGTTAGTGTATAAGTTTTTGTATTTGTTATTTTAGTGTTATATACTTAGTGTTAATTAATCTTTACTATTTATTATAATAATTATTCATTATTTGTTATTAATATTATTCTTATTATTTAAATAAAACGTATTTAAAACCCACGAACGTTACAGTATATAAATTACAGGAAATGTGTTATGTTTTAAAATGTAGTGTCTGCAAATGATTTAAATAGTGTCTTCATTATAACAATGATATATAATGAGGTCGCTGGAACTCATTTGTTGGTAGTTTGAGCACTTTATCACATTTCGTTATCCCATTAAACAGAATTTCAATTCACATTCATGCGGTACAATGAAATTTCCATAATTTCCCGTAAACCTGTCAACATGTCTAAAACAGTAATTATTCTCCTCGTTATCCTCAAATACATTCAATTAAATGTTCTTACGTGCAGGCAAAACTATCTCTTTGATGCGCAGGGTTGCCAACGTCGCCATCCCGCGCCTCGCTGTCTCTTCGTCTCGTCTACAGCTCGCTAGATAAACGAATGTTATTTCAACTTTGCTTCAGTGAATCTATTTAGAGGTTTCGTCGTCTTAAAATGGAATCAAGTTGGTTGCGTTGGGTTAGGTTTGCTTGCTTGTTTCACTGAAACTAAATTAGAAACTGATGGCTGCATTTATTCAGATTAAGATCTGTAATTTGCTATTTATAAAGAAAATTGTGCTGAAATTGAAAGTAAACTCAAGAATGGAAGTATTATCTGATAATTCTTACAGTCTAGAAATTTTCCTTAGAATTGTGTATAGAGATAAAATTATTCAAATATAAAAATACATACAATTTCTTGTCAATATTAGGTTTTTTATTTCCTTGTACGAAGAATGATGAAAAAATGGTGCAGTGTACTTCTGCTTACACACATGTCGCGTGCACTTTCAAAAACCCTATTATACGAGTACACTTTTATGGCTGAATTCAGTGAACATTTCTAAATTTGTCCGCCATATTGGATGCGTCATTTTTAATTCTACAATTTTGACATCAAATTCGTAATCCGCGAGAGAAATTGAAAACCCAAAATGAAATTGTCATTTTTAGTCTTAAAAACTCAGCTCCTACTAATGTAAGTATCTAATTTTGAATCGGCGTTCGTTGATTGTTTGATGCGAACTTCAAATTAATTATCTACATATTAGTTTGGAAGCTTCTTGACTAAAATGTTTATTTTATTTTTTGCTTTTTTCTTCGTCGGTTTATTTATTTTGTTAAAATGTTTTTACCTCCCCCCTATCTCTAGGTAAGGGAGGTATGTTTTTGGTCAAAAAATTGGGTAATGAGTTTGAATGAATAAGCACGTTTTAGGGTCCCTACAATACGATTTTGCTATTTTCGCAATAATGTCTGTATGTATGTATGTGTGTGTGTGAGCGCGCGTGTGTGTAGTCTGGGGCAATGGTTTCGCCTCGCATAACTCAAATACTAGAATACCAAAAAAAATCAATGTTGTGAATTTTTGCTTCTTATATTTAAATGAAGAACTGATTAGATTTGGATAAAATTGGTCAACCGAAAGTAGCAGAGTTTACATGAAGCCCTTAACAGTTTTTCATGAAAAACACGGTTAAATTTTCTTTTTCAACAATTTATGTTATTTTGGAAGTAGAATATTTAATTTTCGGACTACTTTGTTACGCGTGGCCATATATATATAAAAGTAATATACCTCTAATCTTCTTTCGTCAGTAATTATTTTTTTTTAATGAGCGAGGACTATTGGACTTCCAAATTATCAAGAGATGGCACTGATCACAAATCTCTAGCGGTACATGTCAGATTCATTGTGTATGGTCTTCTATGGCGAATGCGTGCTCTAGTCGTGGTAATTTGTGTTTTATTAGTGTATTTGATAGATTTGTTTAGATTGTATTATTATTAATTATTGACTATAGTTATATTTACATTAGCCAATAGTTGTTTTGTAGTTTTTTATTGTAGGTAAGTAGTTATTAATTGTAGCATTATTTTGTTTAAGATAGGTTATCATTTTTCTTTGTTGATATTAGTTTGTAGTTGTATAAATTTTCTAGTAGTATTTAATATTAATATTTTTGTAGTTATTTGTTGTTGTTTTCAGTAGTTTTATTTTACTTTTAGTTTAAATAGTAGTATGGATTCATTTATTTGCTTCGATTTAGATAGTATATGTAATTTCGCACGTTGCTCTTTATCTTCTAGAAGCATGGTAGAAGGCCAACAAATAATAAATAGTGGCCACATAATATTATGTGGCAGTACATCAACAATATCATCGCAATTTTCAATGCTCTTTTCCATGCCTTTAATTTGGCACACTGTCACACATCATTGTGACACCCCATTTATTCTTCACACAAACTAGTCTATCACCTTTTTTTGAGAATGAATGAAATCGAACTGTTCGACTTTTATTAGCAGAAGAACTGCAGCCATAAACAATGCAAATTTTTGTATTTTTAACAGGTTTTTTTGGAGAAAACTCCATCTTAACCTCTAATTTACAAATTAAATGTAGTATTTATTTAAATAATACGTCATAGATAAATGTAATACTTACATTTAAATTCTTCTATAGTCACTACTGTTGATATAAATTTAGAAAAAATAACAAATAAGTTCAAATTCTTTAAATAAATAAAAACTCAGAATAAACGTCAAAAACACAATGTACCGCAAGACGTAGTTCAGAATTCTGCCGCTAGTTAGAGTATTTTAATATTGGAAGCCCAATAGTGACGAACTCGCTCACATGAGCCGATCGTTCTGCCAGCAGTCCCACAAATGTCCGTTATTGAGCGTAAATATTTAATCAGTGATGTTCCCCACTTTTAGGTGTAAAGGTATTCAGGCTTGTGATACGATCATTAATTCTAACTTCCATAAATAGATTTAATTTGACAATTAGCCAATTTGCGCGTAATATAAGCGCAAATTACACGTGTAGGTAACAAATGAACAGCGTTAATTACACGCACGAGGAATACATTATCTGCGCATTAAGAAGCAAACTATAAATTCCCTAAACCTATAAAGGGATAGGAACACGGAGGCGCAGCATCACCATAGCGAGCAGGCAGCTCTAGTCACTCCATTACGCAATGTAAAGTATGGAGCTGCTACGTGCTGTGTGCGCATGCGCAAGGATATGCTCGTATAGTGGTGTACAGGTGTGTGATATTAACTTGTGACGTTTTATCCATCCGTTTAAATCTTGCTAAAAAGCTGCCGCGTCAAATTTGCCTTCAATTAGGGCTCTTGTCGCGTGTACAACGCGCACTTACGCCTCTACTGTGCCGGAAGCTTTTGTTTCGAAATTTCCACACAGGCCCGGATTCAAGCAAATTGGTATTATTTTACTAAGGGTGAAATGAGAGGTTGATTAATTGGAGACGTATAGTTAGATTCGTAAAACCACCAACGACTACAATGGTTTGGTCATAGAATGGAAATGACGAAAAATTACAAAAAGAGCAACAAAATGAAAACCATGGAACGTGAGAGCAAGATGACGAGGAAAAGATGGATGGTGATTTAAAAATTGTGAAAGAAGAAACTGGACCACACTTGCCGGGACCAAAAGAGTGGAATGAAATAATTATTGTAGAGCAAGTCAAAAACCACTTATGCCCGGTTGCACCAACGTTAGTTAAATTTTAAACTTGGTTTAAATAAATAAAAGCGTATCTTATTTTTTACATAAATGTCAATTACTCCATATGACATATAACTTTGATTTGATTTTATTTATTTAAACTTTTAACCAAGTTTAAAATTTAACTAACGTTGGTGCAACCGGGTATTAGGGTTATAACAGACCTATAAGTTACAGGAAAAATTAGAAGAAAGATTAATTCCTTCATCTTCAGATAACTCATTCTTTTTCATAATAAAACGTTTCTATAACCTATGTATATTTTGTTTTAAGCCTGAATGGTATGGGTACCAGTCACGGACAAATTTTACAGTTCAATATCTGTTCACATCTCTTATTAGATCTCTGTTATAATAATTTGGCGAATAGACTGAAATGCTTTTAATCAGATATATACCTATGAAATCAATGCAATATCAAAATGGTTTATTTGAAGCTAAGTGTAATTTTTTTGTGCAACTGGACGCGAAACATTTCGCAAAGCGCGAAATTGATTCGGTGGCTGTTGTTATGGTAAGGGCTGCGAAATCCAAAATGATTGTATTTTCATTTGAAAGCCAACTTTCTATTTACAATAAAACTGTTTACAATTAATAAAATTTGCAATTACATATTATTAATGATTGCAGAAAAAAAGTCCTCTAGATTGTCCTGCTTTGGCTGCAAGCGGCCTTGGTGACAATTTTTCTCTCGGTACGCTAAAGAATCATATTGCGGCCCGGGTATACAAATAACTACAATAATTTATTTCAAAATAAATAAATATGTCATCATCATTTACCCATTTTGGGTTGTTAATTTTTATGCGGTAAATTTTTTTTTTTCACGACATGATAGGAAACCCCACCGTTCTTCTCCCGAAATAGTGAGGAAAATGTCTTGTTCCTCTCTAGAGAGGAAAATATAGAAGTGTTACCAATATGAATGTTATTTACAAAAAAATTATTATAAAAATTATAAATAAATTCTTAATTTGATTGAAAATCCTTATTTTAGTGATATACATACTTTAAATTGTCTTACAATTATGTCTTATATTTTTCTTTGTCTTATTAAATCACAACTTCGAACTTCGAACTCGAGAGGGAAAAAGAAGCGCTTTCCTCTCTAGTTTGACAAATAACTATTTTTCGTTATTTATCGGAGGTGCGTATCAAACTGTAAATTCGAATAAATATATAATTTATATTATTTGTATTATAAAAGCATAGAAATATACTCTAAATACACAATATAAAAAATCACGGTGGCACAATGGCTATGTTACTATCTCAGCACACCAAAGTTTGTGGGTTTGAATTCCACTGAAGGGAATGGTCGTTTGTGTTCATAAAATTTACAATCATCCACTTATGATGCAGCATATGGACCTATGTGGTTCGATCTCCATCTTTGATTATATAAAAAAAATAACGTATGATATTGTGTCTCCAAATTAATTTGTCTGTCAATATTTACCAAAATTAGGACACTTTTCCATTTCTCTAATTTTTATTATATAATATTTTGTAAACTAGAAATAGTTCTATGGATTTAAAAAAAAATTGAGTAATTATTTTCTTGTTTCGGATTATACATAAAACAACAAAATCAAAATTTGATCATAGACCCCATTAATTCATAATTTTTTATTTTCTATGATTATCTAGCAAAAAGATGAATATGACGTAGAACGGGCAGATATTCCGTTATAGGAGTAATTTTTGTATAATTTTGAAACACTTAATCGGAGATCTGATCATATATTTGTTCAAAGATTGATACAAGTATCATACTGTAAATCTCAAAGTGAATGTTGACTTTTCGAGTGTATTCACATTAAGTAAAGAAAAATAGTTACTATGAATTTTATTATCTTTTCAAGAAAAATATCTGTGAACCGGTTTATGGTATAATACTTCTATTTTCGTGTTTACATTATGAATAAAATGTCCCTTATTCGGGCTCTGTGTAACATTCGCTTTATCCATGAGTACGTGAACGAAGTGCTGCTCATTCCTCGTGCAAGCGATAAAACAATATTGTGACTACGTTTATGAGCCGGATCGGATCGCACATCGCATCGCTGTCACAACGACACGGCATAATGGAAAATTTAATTGTGTGATTTATACGAGTACTTACGGCACTACACACCTATCAAGTCTGCTGTTTTACTATTGGTTCACTCTCTATCCAAGCAAGAATATAAAACTGATTGTTTATATCACCGCTCAACAGGAAATGTTTTTAAAGCACCAAAGGTTTGGTTTAGATGAAAATTGACCACATAGGGATCAGTTAATATTTTTAAATACTGTTAAACAACGGTTTTTTTGAAAAATAATTAATTTCCTTTGTAATTTTATAAATAGCACATAAGGATCGTGAGATCATCAGTTCGAATCCATAACCGACAATTACCATTATACGTTTACTTCTTTAATTCTAACACCCATAAAAATAACTAAATAAATAATTTTCAGTTTTCTTTTTGTATGCATTCGTTGAAGAAAATTTTATTCTTACAAAATGATTAGGTTCAATTCAAAAAAATATTAATTTTGAATATAAATTTATTTATCTTCTTGAATGAATGAATGAAATGAATATACTTTAAATTAAAAAAAAAAAATGAAATGAAGTCGTTTTTATATAAAACGATATCATTTTGATTTAAAACTACTCCTATTCAAACTACTTTGTCCCCATAATGAAGTCTCAGTTGAATACTTTGATGTGTTCTTTCAAAACAAAATAAATTCTCATAAAAAAATATTTATTGAACCTACAAAAGTTTTCAATGAAAAATAAACCGGATTGGTACTATTCAAATCAATTTTTCTCTTCAATTAAGAGGTGCAGTGTTACACTTCTTACTCGTATTAAGAAATTTCATTTGTTTGCTTTGTTTTCTCGGTATTGAAATTATTGACTTTTAAAACAAAATTTACCACACAGAAATTATATTTTTGGCGAGTCTTAATTTTTAAAAATAAAAGAATAAAATTATCCCATTAGAATTAGAAAAATATATTTCATATGATGTTATTGCACTTCATTACAAAACTTGAATCATGCATTAACAGATTGCCTTATGAAACTCGATCATTAATATATTATAATACGGTAACAAGTGACACACAGTGACATACACAGTGCTAGTGAAGTCAGTTTTAAATAGATATTTATGTAATATGTACATAATTTACGGTTTTATATTTTTTACGTGTTTCTATGACTTATTTCACTCATTTACAATCTAATCTATAATTTTTCCTTTTCTAGTTAATTGGTTATTTATATATATATATCCGTTTATTCATAGGAAGACGTCATTGAGAAAATGGTCAAAATGGATTCAGAAAGCTTCAAAACATGTATTTCCGCGAAACTGCGCAATCGATTTTAGTCATGATTTCTATATTTCCTTGTAAGAAAGTTAAAAGCAAGAAAATTGTAATGTTGTAGAAAATTTATCGAAAAAATACGTGCCATTAGTCATCAATAACGCTTATTCAAAGAGTCAGTCGAATCAAATAAACTCCGCATTCTTTTAGTAGCCCATCCATCTAATTTTTTGGAGCATGGAATAAAGTACAACCGCTCCACAGCTTAAATTTACAAGCGAGAAAAAATGAATGGGTTTTCCACGCAAAACAGCCGAGCAGCAAAGACCAGAGCAGACACTCGTCTTTGGGGAGCGGTCCATCTTTCCGCACGCAGCGCAAGAAGCGTTCTCAGTTCCCACCCCCAGCAAGGAGAAGAGACGGAAAATGGAGATGCTGATTTTTCTCCCGAGCGATACCCGCATTTGGAATCGCGCCAGAAACTTAATAGCCGATTATTACATTTCGTATTTTTCGTAAGCGCTGTAGATTGGCTATGGCTTCGAAATAACCGACTTCCTGGATATATTTTAAAGGGATATTACTCTGTGGAATTAAAAAACGCTACCAGTTATTTTGAAATACGATATTCTAGTTTTTGAATGTCTTTTGCGTTTTGGGAAAATGAAACGCACAGGGATCGCGCAGCGGGATTAATTAAAATTAGATTGGAATTTTATCTCCTTACGGTTTTAATAATATTAAATGTAATTTATTAAATTTTTACATTATACCTCACAAATTCACGCAGAATAAATCTACCACAAGTTCATTTCTCTTCATATTATGAGCTACTATAACCAGTACGGTGAAAAATCATTTTAAAAATGATCTAAATCAAGATTATAATCTTTGCATATTTTAGATCAGATCATAAATCAATTTTTATGATCGGTTCTATTATTTTTTTTTTTTTAGATCAGATCAGGAATAAAATAACTTTTTTAGATCATGAAATAGATCAGTAGTTTTTTTCCCACAAAATTTTTAATTACTATTAAGAAAATAGAACACAAAATTACAAGTTCAAGTTACGTATATAAAAAAATCTGGTTTGGGCACCACACTACTTTCTTATACAAATAAAACACGTGTGACTTGTTCCTTGCGTATGACTTTATTTTGACAATTATTTGATATATAGATGTTAAACCTGTTTAATTTTTGTTCTCATTGTAACTATGAATTTATTTTAAACTAGAAATTAATATCTAGTCTTCAAAACTTTCTATCTAAATACAATAATTACTTTTATAATATTTCACACGACACATATTTTTGACACTTCACTATTATTTGACACATAGATATTAAAAACATTTTAGTTTTTGTTCCCATTGTAACTAAGATTATAAAATTGTTCTTATATAATTTAGTTTTTCTTAAAATTAGAAGCATATACAAGTAAAGTGCAAATAACATTTTATGTTCCAAATATTTTTGCTAACATCTTTCATTTGAAACTTTTTTCACAGTTGATTCTATTTTTGAAATAAATGGAATTTATTGTTTCATGTGTCGAATAAACTTCCTCTTCCGGTTTTTCAAATTCATTCAAAGTCAACTCAGCTCTTCATTTTTTCATGAAACTCAGAAATTCCAAGTTTCGTTTACATATCTTGTCTCGTTCATGAGATATTGAGCACACAGCACACATCCATCCATCCATCCATCTATCCATCCTCACGTACAGCCATCATTGCGAAATTGTTCTTAACGGATTCAGTGGACGTCAAAATATGTGTTACCGCAAAAATCTCGTCAGCGATTTTTTTCATGTTTCCAATTTCAATACTTCCTTATACTTCGTATAAGAAAGTAAAAAGGTAGGTAACGAATAAGTAATAACCAGTGTTGCCAGAGGAAGCGGTATTTCAACGTATTTGTGGCGGAATTTGACAATTCTACACTGGCAACACTGGTTGATAACTTGCAGTATGCAGAAAAATATCTGATCTTTTTAAAGATCTTGGATCGTATTCTTTTTGATCTAGATTTTCAAAAAATATTCACATCTAGTGGTACTACACTTGAATTTTTTTTTCCTTTCTTAAAACCTGGCACACGATGTTTTCAGTTGCTGCGAAATAAGGCGAACTTTTGACTATTTACAGTGATTCTGTCAAGAAACCGAAAAGAAAGAAATAGGTCTGAGTTAATATAAAATTATTACAAGTTATATATAAAATGTACTTAGTTTTTTTTAATTTTGACAATTCTTTATATGTATATTTATTATTATTTATTGCGCTGAAAGTTACCGGGTCTTTTTCAGAAGACTATTAACCGACCATTAACCAAAAAATTAATGTTGTGAAATGTAGAAAACAAAGAAAGTATATGCCATTAATATTTTGTATTTTTAGGCAGGCGAAAGTTGCCATAAAAATATAAAAATTAATGTAGTGCGAAAAGAATAATACGAGGAGCGAAATATCGTTGACCCTCGGGAGATATGGGTCAAAAGCCGAGTTCACACACTAGCAGTGTAACCTCACACAGCGACAAATTAAATTGCATTACAAGTTCTACAGTAATTAATTTAAACCCCGTTTAGCGTAAATGACCGGGAGAGACAGTGAGCGCTCAGCGTTGAGTTTTCCACTTCTGATCCAGATGAGTGGAGAGTACGCTAGGACGGTTCTCTACATCTACACTTCCAGAGTAAAACGGCAAAGGAAAAAACTGGGGAAACAAAGAGGCCGACTGAACACCTGACAAGTCCTATGCATGCACTCAACGTGTCAAAAGGAACTTTTAATAATAACCTTTGTAAAATTTCGCACCGAGTGCATTTTCCGTGCGTGCCGCGTGCTATATCGGCTTCGTCAGAAACATCGCCGGCATTTGTTCTTCGTGCCGTGACGAAGTGCGAACTTCGGTTGTTTTTTGTTAACTTGGTTTTAAAGAAAGTACAAAGTAACGCAAGGAATTCGTTTTTATATTTTCTTGATTTCTCGCTGTGGTTTTGTTCTGACCAAGTTTTTTTCTAGATGTTTTAATTAAATTATTATGAAGAAGTATTTTTAAGAGTCAAACATTCAAAGAAAATTGATGGATTAAAGAATTAAAAAGTAAATCCGGAGGTCTAGAACCTATTTCTGTAAATTATACATACTTCCACGTAAACATTATTTATTTATATATATATATGTATATATATATATATATATATATATATATATATATATATATATATATATATCTATGTCTGGTAGTTTGCATATTCTTACAAGTATTCAAATTATTTTAACAAATAATAGTTAAGAACCTTAGTCTGAGAATTGTTTTATTGCTGTTATCTACGTTTTAAAATTACTAAAATTACAATACTTTGTATTGTTAAGAAAATATAGAAATCATCGTGTCATTTACTTATTTTGGATGTGGAAATCTACTTTTGCAGATTTTATTAAGCGATATACATATTTTTGCGGTTCCTAAAAATACAGGCGAAAACAAAAGTTCAAGTTTTCCAATCAGTACCCACTAGACTGACTTGTTGATGATGGTAGTAATGTTCTCTGTGATGGCGAAGATCATGATCATTACTCATGACTACGACCATGGTCATGACCATGATCATAAACGTTAAATTATGTCTAGGTTTGTGGTGTCCAAACCAAAATAATTTTTGTATTATGTATATTTTTAAAGAATGTCAACATTAAACTTTTCGTATTTTTGCCTGGAGAATCCGAATCCGTAATAAAAAAGAAGATTCCTATTTAATATTTCATAATTGCCCCTTCCTCATCCCTAGAGGGTGATAAAGGCGGGTCATATTTGGTATCAATCAATAGAGCTCGAAAATTTTTTAAAGTATATCTGAATTTCTCAATTCTATGTGTATTTCGTGAGATATTTGGGGTGAGGGGGGGGGGGTAACTTTTGTCCAAAATATCCTATATAAGTTGCTCTACTATATTTACTCATTTTTTTAGTTCAATGATGATCAAGAAAATGTTATTGACAAGATAAATGTGTGAATTAGTCGATTTTTTTAACTTTTTCATTATTCTTCCACTCGGATACAAAATATCGTAGAATTTCCCAAACTATTCAGTAAGCTGCGGATATAAGATGCATTATTTGAAAATTTCATAACAATTAAGAAACAAAAACGATTATTTACTAAGAAATTAGAACTATTTGCCGAAAAACTCTAAAATGGTAATTACATTCTGAGTTTGATATTTTCTACTGTACTTTTTTCATGCAGATTTATATATTGACATTTTCTTTGCCGCTTGCTGGGCTGTAATCCTTTAGTTTCCGCCTTATTAACTAAAATGTAAACACTTTTAATAATGTACTATGTAAAATAATATATATTAATAATCACAGTTTCTATAAAAATATATAATATACAAAAAGTTTAAGTATGTGTTAAATATATTAAACATGTGCCAAGTGTAATTTATTACACATTTAAATTAAGATTGTATTGTGTGGTGACTACACCAATTTTAAAAAAATTTATATTGCTATCAGCTAAAGAAAACTTTAAACACTAATTTAATTGAATTTTCAGTTAAATATTATAACAATAAAAACGAAGAAAGAAAAAAGAATATTGAGATAAATGTAATTACAAACAAATAATACACAATGAAACTAATCATTATAAATCAATTTCTTCAACACCTTGTTCTCGCCTCCACCAATTAATTAACAAATTACAAGCACCGTCACCGCCGTCAGTTTCTCCCGAGCTCATTTACACTTGAAGTGTGACAAGTGAAGTGTCGTGCACACGAGTGCACCGGTCACTGCCGGTCACCTATCACCCACTCATCATGCAACGGTGCCCCACGTCCAGCACGTCACGGACGCTAATGATGGCCGTGCGTGCCACAACGCCACACGTAATCAATTTTCAATTTTCCACCGCACTCTTTTAAACTTTCTGACCCAATTGCCACCTTGGACTCCGTTTCGCACGAAATTGATTTCGTTACACCGATAAACACATTGCAAGTGTTTCATTATGACTGGTTTTTCTATAGTTTTTTTTTTTTTTGTAAGTATGGACATTACGTTAACGCTAACGTTAACTGAGGTTATTGCTAATGATTGTAATATCTGATTCTGAAGAGGGAAAAGTGTTTTACAGCCAGTCACGTCTTCTGTGTGTTAAAGAAGTAGATACACTGTACAAGAAGGACAGTTAAGAAGAGACGGGCAGAATGTACCTACACAGACCGATTAATGAAGAAAGTTTATGAGGAAAAACCACGTCAAAAAAAGAATGGTCAGTGAAGAAATGCAAGGTGGAGATTAAAAACGGTAGAAAGTCGGAGAATGTGGAATACCGTTTTATTTCATTGAAAAAAAGCATGGGAAAAGATCATCAAATCTTGCAAATAGGTTAACTAAACTGTACTTTACAAAGCAGCAATACTTTCCGGTTGATTATCTACAGGAATTCACTTATAAGGGTGATTTTCTTCAAAATTAAAAATTTTACACCTGTTAAAAAAGGAACGGATATATGGAATACCATAGAGAATTAAAGTGGAATATATTCCACATAACCGTATTTACTTTCACAGTGTAAGAAAATTCGGAAAACAATGCAAATATAGAAATATATACTGTAAGTTATCTATTCTTTCTTATCAAAATATTTATAAACAAAAATAAAATGAGTTCGCTATTGGAATTTAACAAAATAACCTGTATTACATAAGCAACTAAACGCAAACTTAACTTGTTTGACGGCAAAAGTCTCAAACACAGGTATCTGTTTCTTTACTTGCACATTCCTTATGTACCCAGGCCTGAGACAGCAAGAACATAACCCAAGTTAGTTGTATAACTAATATTATAACATTCCACTTTAGCATACCCCTCGGTATTCCACATTAACGCGGATTTGTTAATATTAAATTCCTGCCATCGAATTTCATTTATAAACTAGTTTTAAAAATATTTTTTCAATCTAGCTTACATCCCCAAACCCCTAGCTATATTT
This sequence comes from Poecilus cupreus, assembly GCA_963942605.1. Classification (NCBI taxonomy): domain Eukaryota; kingdom Metazoa; phylum Arthropoda; class Insecta; order Coleoptera; family Carabidae; genus Poecilus; species Poecilus cupreus. The sequence continues at coordinate 25,798,528 of OZ012718.1, forward strand.
CAGTTGCAGAACACTATACTTTCTAATACACAATCTGTATTAAAACTAAATTTCTTTACACTTACCTAAAAAAACCTCAACAGGTACTCATACTATTTTACAAGGTTTGTGAAGTAAGGTACAAAGCAGTTAAGATGGTGTCTGTATATGGGTAATAACTAAAATACACACGTGCATTTATCTTATTAGATCACAGATAGTGTGTACCATTTTTTCAAAAAGCGCCTATTCCACATTACATGACTATTCCACATTTACTGACTACTCCATAAAAAATAGAAGATGTAAAACAAAAATGTAGGCTTTTATGGTGAGTATAGTATGAAAGATTAACATTTAAAATTTACTACAAACAAATTTGCTGCTAGGTCATAAAACTACCTATCATGAAAAAGGAATATAAAATATAATCACTTTATGTAATCTGTAGTCTGTGTTAAAGTGGTGATTGTTATTGTTATACAAGGTGTGGTCAAAATGTATACATAATAGAGTTATTTTTTTTAAATGACAAGTTAATTTTCTTCGAAATAGTCTCCTTCCGAAACCACACCTTTTTCCTAGCGCTATTTCTACTGGTCGAAACATGTTTTAAAAAAGCGAACAGTCGCATTTCGTTGAACAATATATAAGGTGGCTGAACTCCCCTTGTGGGGTTGTGCCGCTTCTTTAGAAGCTCTCTAGATCTATTTATTTGGAGTAGATCAGTCTCCTTATTTCATTCATTTCTTTCACATTGTTTGTATTATGTCTCTCCAGACTTTCCTATCTCTTGTTTTATTCTTCCATTTCTCAATTCCTGCTGCTCTCAGATCTTCCTCTACTTCCTGTAGCCATGTCGATTTGGGCCTGCCTCTGCTTCTTCTTCCTCCAGGTTTCCACTCAACTATTGCTTTTATTGTATCTTTTTCTCCTACTCTCCATACATGTCCTAGCCATCTGGCTCTCTGCCTTTTTAACTTTTTTAGACTAGAATCGTTCTTATTATCTTCCTCCCCATTAATCTTCTTCATCTTTCTTACTCATTAACATTGTTTCAGCAGCGTACAAGGTTATTGGTCTTATAATCGTTGAGTATATTTTCATTTTTGAGCATGTGATAGAATTGTACTTTTAAATAATTTCCTATTAGCATAGAAAGCTTTATTTGTTGCCATTATTTTTTCTTTAATTTCTATTTCTCTTTCTTCTTTATTTGTTAATGTTATACCAAGGTATTTGAATATGTCTACTTGCTCAAATATATATCCTCCTATTTTTATTTCCTTATTCTCTACTTTTTTCCCTAGTATCATTATTTCGTTGTATCTCCTCAATATCCCAAAATCTATTTCCTTTCAAGTGGTTTTTGATTCTGGAAAGATAATGAAGTCGCAGGAACCGGGATTCAGAGAATAGAGAGGTTGCCGGACTTGTGAAGTATGATGTTTCATTTTTCGTAAGAAACTGCTACACAATCTGTGAGGCCTGGAACACAAGCGTTATCATTTGCCACTCGCCAATTTGGTGCTACTTCGGATATAAATTTGTGCTTGTCTCATACAATACTTTTCATAGGCTGTCTGTAACTTTTTATATGTAACTTTGTACATATCTCCAAGTTTCTTTTTTTTTTAATTCCGATGCAAATACACCTTTATCATCTTTTTCCCTACATGGCAAATGCGACGAATAGATTTACATAAGTTAGACATTAGTACATATGTAAACTAATAACACGATCAGGGGACATATGACTTAAGAGCTCAAGAAGCCAGTGCATTGAGTTCCAAACTCAACTTATGCGTAATCACTTGTGAATGTTTCGCACAGTTTTGGGTTTAAGCCTGTTTTACATTATACTTTTTTCGTCTATTTTCATACTTTTTTTTCTATAATTTTTTGTCTAAATCCATCTGAGTTTGTTCTAATGATTACTTCGTTTTGTCGAAATAATACGATATCAGTTCAAGTTGCCAACTAAAGATAAATTTAGGTCAATCAGCGGTTCAAGAGCCAGTGACAGTTCTTGACATGTTATCGTAAAGAACACTCAAAATTATGGTCTGTCTCAATTTCAAACAAAAAGTATAATGTAAAACAGGCTTCACGCTACAATTCTGGATACTATTTGATTATACCTCGGAGATCGCCAAACTGATGTGCGTTCCTGGCAGGAATGCACCGTTTCTCTGTCCATCCAAGTAGATAATGAATGACTTCACCATCGACTTGTTCAAGTACAACTTGTAGGTTCCAAAAGTCAAAAATTCACAGTTTAAGAAACACTAGTAATTATATTCCAGTATATTGTTGACATTACAAATCCTTTTGTAGAATGTTCAACGATTTTAAGAAATGAATTTGTATATTTCTCATAATGTTTAAATCTGAATAACGTCTTTTTAGAAATACAATAAAAAATTAGCATTGTCAACCTACAATTATTCCAAAAGGGAAAATTATAATAACATTTTTTTAAGGTCAAACGAAAAGGGATCAGCACATACTTAAAATCTAAATAAAAGATTTATCCTGTACAACCAGATTAAGGATTACATTTTAATATAATAAGCAAGATAAGATAATAAGAGATAATAAACAAATATTATAGCTTGTATATTATTGTAAAATTAAATTAATTTCATAAAGTGCACTTATAATAGTATTACATACAGGACATAAAAGAATAGAGTTGGTGTAAATTTAAAATCTCCAGTAAATCAAATAGCACAGACTAAATAGAAATTAATGAGGAGTTAATATGTCTTATTTTGAAGTTCATTTTGATAAAAGATATAAAACACCTTTATAGGTAATATAGCATCGATTAAATAATTAATCCAGGTAGACCAGCACAAACTAATATATGACCTCATATAAAACATTAATTACTGTCAACCTTTAATTTTACGATGGTCATTTGAGAAAGCTATTATCATTTCAATTAATTACAGTAACAAGATCTCCTGATAATTAGCAGACTCATTAATAAAATGTAATTAAATTATAAGTACATTAAGCTTTAGGTCACATGTGAATTATTCTACTATAAATTCATATGATTTGAAAAGTGGATAGAAGCGTTATAGAAAAATATAAACACTATTATAAACTACTAAAATTATTTCCATTAAATGGAACATATTCATGTCGCCAGGTAAAAACATATGTTTGAAACAAATATTCAAAATGAGTTTGAGATGAGTTGGTGTTCAAAACAGTTAATTTTATTGTCCTATTCGTATAGCTTTACCAACTATAACATAAACTTTTGTAAATCTTTATATTAGGTCTCGCAGACCACAAATACTCGAACGAATTTTGACAGTAGGTATATAAAATACCTGTTTAGTTTCTCTCCAACATGTTTAACGCCATGCGTCATGATTTGACGTGTGGTAACCCTGCACTTCCGTCGTTGAAATAAATCAAGTATATTTTGCATAGCCAATCCTGCTCAAACAATATGGTTTTGTAAATAAATGTATCATATTAAACTGGACCCGGCTCTAACAATTACTGCTTTTTCCAGCAGAAAACTGTTCTCTATTGTCCGTCTGCAAAGCTTCCTCCAGTTTAATCAGAATAAACCACCCTCCAAATTTCTGTCCATTTATCCGCAGATCAAAGTTACCTCGGTCATCAGCAAAACAACATGGTGGAGCAAATAAGAAGCATCGCAATTCGGACAAGTGAAGTGCACAATTCCCTTTCATTCAATTACAGTTGTCCGAACATTGGAACAAAGATGTCGGTAGTGCAGTCTGTAACGTGGAAACTGGAGAGGCTCATAGTACGAGTGTGGTGCTCCAGTGCCAGTGCGATCCTTGAGGAGAGTGGTCTGCAGACGATGGGAGGGAGAGGTTTCACTACAGTCTCATGCATGTGAATGAGTGAGAGTGTATTGAAAACCCGGTGAGGTTTGTGAAATTGTGAGGAGACACAGGAGGCGTACGTACAAACATGCAGCGGAAGATCCTTCAAATATTTATTTGTTTATCATTCTGCTCAACGGAAAAATGTTCCATATGAATTAACAGTAATACATTTAAAAATGAACAAATTAGCCATCTAGTACCTTCCGGATTCAACTACTCATCCAGGAGACCCCATAGGTACAACAACAAAATTCATCAAAATCGGTTAAACCGTTTAGGACGAGAAGAATTACTAATCAACAATTACAACATGTAAAGATAAACTAAAATTCATTGATTTAAAAACAATGCGAGTTTTTAATGTTCTTGATTAGGACCATATTAAAATAAAAACATAATTTAGTCACAAAACCCATTTTACCCAAATTCAGAACTGGAAAATCTACAGAGTGAGGTGAGTGGTATTTTGGTGTGTTTATTTTACTTTTCATTCAATATTCATAGCTTACGTTGTGCTTTAAGGTAGATGTACACTATGAAATTCGAAGACAAGAACTCATAAATACCACATGGTCAGTACAGTTTATTTTTCTTGTGCGGTTCACGTCACTATCTTCTATCTCTATATCTTATATATCAATAGTGGGAGAAAGTGAGAAAAAAGATAGTGACGTAAACCGCACCACAAGAAAAATAAACTGTAATAATATACATTAGCATAACGTTATTTAGGCGGAAAAATTTGTATTTCCAAAAATTGTTAATTCTTGGTTTCTCGTCAAGTATAATAATAAAATCCCTCGCCTTTGGCTAATGATTTTAATCATGTCATTTGTCTTGAAATGTTACCATCTACAATCTTCCGAAATACATTTTTTTCCCTTAATTATTACTACTGACTATTTCCTGAATTTAAATAAAAATAAACAAAATAATTCTTTAAATGTAAAAATTTTCAATATTAACACGCGGTTGCCTAAGATATGGTGCAGGGATTTTATAGAAAATTCAATGATGTAAAAACGTCTTCTTGGTATAATAGTTATTTGTCAAACTAGAGAGGAAAGCGATTCTTTTTTCCACTTGAGCGAATGAGGCAATTCGAGCGGGAGTGGAAGAAGGGCTTTCCTTTCGTGTTAGACACAACATAATTTTCTTCACGACATGTTTCTAAAAACGATTTTCTAGAACCTAAAAAATACTTTAAAAACACAACTGACACTTTAAAAGTTAGTTTATTAGATGCAAGGCAGTATAGCAATATTGCCAATGAACTAATCTTAAATACAAATTATTAAATAAAATAAATAAATATATCATCACGCCTTTTACCCATTATGGGTGTGTCACTCTGCTTACGCAGATCTCGGTAGGTGATATATTTTTGCGTATGAAATGCGGTTACCAGCCGTCAAATCATAGCCCCCAATGTTGTTAGTGGAGGAGAAACCACAGGGGTAAATTTAAACTGGCAACTGTCGGTAGTGGGATTCGAACTGAGGATCTCACGATCCACAGTCCGATACGTTACTATGGAGCTATTTACTCCATAAATACAAATTAAAGTTGTCAAATTGTATTTAATCTAGAAATAAACATATAAGACATAATTGTAAAACAATTTAAAGTATGTATATCACTAAAATAAAGATTTTGAATAAAATTAGGAATTTATTTATAATTTTCACAATGTATTTTTTTTAAATAACATTCATATTCATAACACATAACACATTTTCCTCTGTATTTCGGGAGAAGAACGATGGGGTTTCCTGGCATGTCGTGAAAAAATGAAATATTCTGATTAGCTTATAATATAGGAAAGGATATTGATAGCTAAATAACTTTGTTTGGCAACTTGAACCTGTAATACTAAGAAAAACAAAAATGTCATCTTTCATAAAAATTATGTAATTTTAAAAGGAATTAATTTGGCGGAAACTTATGTACTAACAGGTCAGGTTTTTATAGTTGCTTACACTTCTCAGATGAAGTTGTATTTTTTATTTTTAGTGCAAATAAACAAGAGTTGTATTTATGAACTCTTCTGTGTTCCTCTTGATTTAGCAATTACCTTTTAAGAAATTTGAAATTAAATAGGTTTGGAGAATCTAGATATCTGCTGAAATCTGTCATTGCAAAGCTAATAAGGAATACAGTTCATAATATACTAGTCATCTCTTTTTGAAACTACTTTAAGCAATGAGGAGTAAGTATCAAGATCAGCAGAAACTTTCCAATAAACTCCGAAGAATCTCTTGTACATCTTTCGTGCATTCCAGTCGTTCGCCTGGTTGTCGTCCGAGTCCAAGTGTAGCTTAGGTTGGCGCAGTCGTGCGCCGGTCTCGTGTCGAGCATAACCGGTGTGTAACCGGCGCACAGCCGGGTGTAACCGGAATTCCTGGCCGACGTCGGCGCGACTGGAATTTGCATATCTCAGCGGCTGCTGGTTCTCCTGGTGCTCTTGGTTCTACTCCTGACCTCAACATCACGATTTTCCATTCCGGCTTCGAAAGTTAGTGAAAGTGTGAAATTTAAATGCGACGCGCATTTGCAAGCGCCGGATATTTTCCTTGTTCGTTGTTCCACGCCGAATAGGAAACGAACCGGTAAAAAACCGACTCCATACGCCTCGAATCGAATTCGGAAAAGGTGCGGGTGCGGGCGCGGCCACTTCTGCGGTATTCTGTTATGGCTACGCATATATTTGCATGTGTGATCCCAGTGCTCGGATGCTGGTTCGATTGCATCTAGGTCAACTGGAAGATACCTACCCTCCTACCTACGAGTTTAATTCAATTATTCTGGTATGATTGATCGCATCTCCTCGATTTAAATGTTATCCCGCCCAAATACTTTCCAAGCTTTTTACTTCACTTGTTTTCCACTTCAATGCACTCACTCCTGTTCATACATCACGGAAAATTTCTACGAACAAATATTTTAATAAATCATTTTATCAAATATCCCAAATATTTTCTCCAATAAAATGTTTTCAATGGTTAGTTGAACAGAAAATCGATAATCATTTTTCAATTTAAATAATGAATAGTTCAAACAGCAACTCAAATTCTACTGCCAAAAATTAACACTCTCTCTGTACCAACATGATTTTAATTTTAGTCCCAATATATTAATCGTAACTAGATATTAATATTGGGACAGTTTCTGACAATCGCGTTAGCCGCAACAAATAATTGAAATTAAATTCATTTTTATTCAGAGAAGGTAAAACCTCACTGCCCCTAGTAAAGATTGCGTCATCTGAATATAGTTGTAATGACTTTTACCACGAATTCTGTTTTACAATAAATGTTTTACCACGGTTTTAGCGCTGTACAATGTTCTAAAATTATTATTTTTTAAAAGCTGAGACTGAGAAAAATATTATCTACCACTTTTATTTCAAGTATTTTTTTATTGAATAAATTTATAACATTGTATAGCACTTAAACCAGAGCTCGTGGTACAACCCAATGACTTTAACTTATGTTTCTTAAGTTGAACTAGTGAACGTATTCCGGACTTCTTTTGAAACTATAACCACAGTATAAGAATTTACACAGTAGCGACACCTCAAATATTTCATGATATTACAGTAGTGCTCTGCCGAGAAGATAGCCGCTAAGTGTCTGCTGATAGGCTGATATCTTAGTAACCATAGAAAAGAGAATACAGTACGTCAGTGTCAGTATCAGTTCTATCTGTCAAATATCAAGCCATAGTATTACTGTCATGTTAAGTTCATAAAATAAGTGCCAAACAGAGAGGTAAACTTACTTGTAGTTACTATGAAAAATTGTAGGAACTTTTATATTGCAGGTGAAATAATATTTTTAGATTTTATCCCCTTTGCAGCTGACAGCTATTCAAATTTACCGCCGTATGCCGTAGCTGCCAATATGGCTCAAGGTCATCGGTCAATGCTACATAAAGATTTAAGGCACCGATTGCGAGTGGCGCTACTGTGTGAATTCTTATACTATGCTATAACTCTGAAATCTTACCTTTTAACTCTTACTACTTCCTAATTTGTAATTATGTTTTTTATGGAAAATATATTTTTCGCGCCGCCGTCCGACATTAATACAATTACATATCTCTAAAAGCGGTCGGAAATCATGTTTTTGTCGTACTAGTTCGACAAAAATTGCTAACTTTTTATGGTTATATGTTGGCATCACTTCACTAATTTTAGCTAATTTCTGACGCTAGAAATGTCAAAGTATCACATTGACATAAAAATATTATGGCAATATATCTACAACTGAGTATTTGCAATACAAGAAAACAGAATATTTATGGATTTTAAGCATATTTGTAAGTAATTATAATTGAATTTGCAGTGTAAAATCCAAATAAAAATATGTAGATATTTTTGGTTATGATATTGGAAAATAAACATAACTGACATTCAAATATTGTGAAGTTAGCAACATAAAAAAAAATCCCTGTCATTAAGAAAATGAGTAATAATAGTATATTGAACAACTAGTGTTACAATGACCTTTTTTGTAATACGAGTATAGTTTGCGTAAACGAGCCGCAGGCGAGTTACGCAAAATACGAGTATTACAATTAGGCATTGTAACACGAGTTGTTCATACTACTTTTCCTATTTCACGTTCATATATTCAAAAAACAAATAAAAATAAAATAAAATTGTACGGCACGTTTATTATATCACTGGTCACCAAGGGGCTTTGCCCGCGGGGCCTATCGGGTCCCAGGCCGCAACCCCGACGCAGGGGCTCCGATTCAATAATTTTACGTGAGCAATGACAGTCCCAAGTTTGACAGACTGTCAATTTTACAAATAATAAATTCCCCAAAAACAGTTGCACAAAATTCAATTTTGTAGCATTGTTTTTGAGAAAAACAGTGTCACAAAATTGACTTTGTGTACGTGAAATAGGAAAATTAAATTTATTTATTAAATTTACATAAATATTGGTGCGAAAAATCTTGTGTATCCCTCGGTTGGAAACTATTTTGCGAGTGCTCGTATTTGTAGGACTCGCCTACGGCTCGTCCTATCAAAATAAACTCGCACTCTCAAAATAGCAGTTTCCAACCTTGTGATACAAATAACTATTACGTGTACCTCTTTATTTATCAAATGTGTAATTGAAAAGAAATGCAAATATAAATATCGGAATATGTCTGTGTTCTTTAAAGTATTGTGTATCGGAGAAACCACGAGAGAATTCTCTGCTTATATCCCGGAGCGTTGTCTCTCTCATATCAATTTTTTATATCTGTAACCAGGAAGTAAATTCAGCATTTTAAGGGGATACGGATATACATCATCAAGGTTTGAAATCGTAGAGTTACCTACTTACCTATAAGAATGCTGTAAACGAGAAATGATGAAGACACGTTGGTATAGTAGACTACCGAATAAAAAAGGTTGAAATTATTTTATAGATGTGTTTTTTTTTTTTTACAAAATATATCGCTGTGATTTAATTTGTAAGAAAACTGACCTCTGTGTACTCCATTAGAGGAAATTAGAATTGTATGTACAAAACATTCAGATATGAGAATCCATTAAAATTCTAGACTAGGAAATCTCATAATTACACAATCATGATTGTTGTGAATACCATTGAAAAGCAGCAGGCAATGAAAACCACCTTTAACAACAGGATTCAAGGATGAATTTAAAAAAATAATACCGTCAATTACGTCTCATTGGTCTCAGGTAAAAGCAAGTCCCTACTCGAAAACTACTGTTAGGTTTAGTGATAAAACTAGAGAGACAAATTTTCAAGTGTTGGTCTTTAAATTTTTTAAATGTGGCAACTATGAATTTCTAGTTATTTCAAAATTTAATGTTCTTTTAAACCATTTCTACAAGAACATGGACAATCATGCTTTTTCACAATGCTAACGGAAGAATGAGCAGAATCATTATTTGCTATATTGAAGGTATGTAGAACATGAAATTATAATTCTTCGTAAAATTCCTATAAAATTTAAGCAATTTCAAGCCTATGTAGCATTTCACAATATATCAGCTTTCCAACAATTTCAATTATGCAATACAAATAAAATAAGTAAAAGAAAATTATATTTAAATTAAATTATATTTTAAATGTATCCCTCTTTAGTTATCTATTTTGAGTAAGATACACATTACTACTGTAATTCTGGGATATCATAGTCCAGTATTTAAGTGAATAATTGCAAAATAAAAGTCAACTTTCATTCATTAGTTTAGGACCAAATTACAAAATTTACTCTAAATTAATTATTTACTGAAATATATCTTCAAAAACCCTGATATTCGTTCAAGTAAACTATTACTTACGGTTGATGAATTGCTACCACAATCTATTCTAATCTCAGTGAAATTGTAATATGTATATGAACTCCAAAACGTGCTTATCTGTTGAAAACTCACCCACATAAATTTTGACCCGTAAAAACACCAGTCTTACAAGTATGTGCAAGAGGTCAAATCTATTTTCGTACAGAGTAACAATGACTAATTAATTTAAACAAATATTATTTTTCACAATAAAAACATTCAGTTGAAAATGAGTGTTTTAATTGGGCGTAATTCGTAAGCTACTGTTTATATGTCAAACAAAACCTAGTTGCTAGCATGTAACGAGGAATAAAGAGTTTATTTTTATTCCCAGAAACATTTTTTCCTCTCCACTCAAATATTTATTTAGTGCGGTTGTCATACAAATTTATCGCCTTTCCTCGAATAACAATAATCGAAATAAAATTTTACTATGCGGCCCATCGAAACCAAACAAAAACTAGTAATAAAATCCCAACACAAATACAACAAATTCTCGAATTTCGGAAATCAAAAAAGCGCAAAACCCCAAAGTGACGCGTAAAATAAAATAAAGGACAGTGATTTTGGAAAGTTTATCAAACAGCCAGTGAAGTTGTCTCGTCCCGGATCATGTTTATGGTATCGAAGCGGGCTCTGGCGCCCAGACGACCATAAACGGCTGGCTGGAGGGGGTGAGGGGCAGTGAAAGGAAGAGATACCGCCACCGTCGCACTCGTGTAGCGACATCATTGCAATCCAATGGAGCTGAATTTAAAATAATCGTCTCGTACAAGAAATATTGATTCCCTTGAGCCCCTAGAGAAGGGTATCTCTGACGCCACTCTGTTTTTTGGATGCTTGTGAATAGGAACCAGAGGCGTTCGTCAGACACAAATCGACAGGAGAGGATAAGATAATTCTTGTTTGAATGACAGATGATCACCGTTCACATTTTAGAAGTTATATAGCATGAACAGTAGTTAGATTTTTGTAACAAGAAATGTACTGTCGTTATTATAATAAAAATTATATTTTCAGTACAGTTTTTCAGGAGGTTTTGTTACAAGCTTTACATGGTCAAAAAGTATTTGGTCGATTATCTTTTTTTCTACTTATGTATACATTTTCATTAATAATGCCAGAACAGTAATATGATGTACCCAGCAGAAAACTACTCTCAAATATAAACTCAACTAGGTATTTACTGAGACATGCTCAAAAATTTTATAAGCCCTCAAGTAGAGATGAGTCAATTCCCAAAATTTAGATACGGGAAAATTAGCAGGAAATTGTTTTGGGAAATTTTCCAGAGATATTCCAAGAAAACATCCTTCGGGAATCTTCCTAAGGAATTACAATGTGAATAAAAATTAAATTATGCTTCTTTCCACTCATTGTTAAAATTGTTTTAATAATACTCTCTAAATAATGATCCAAAACGTACTAAACCACTGCAGACGTCTGTTTAATCATAACTTGTGATACACCGAATACCACATTGCATGTTGCTGGAGGCTGGAGTAGAGGTAGCTAACAGACAGACACAAGCGCGCAAGCATACATCGAGGTCAAATATCTTTTAGAATTTTCCGGGAAAATGGGGTAAATAGCTCCGTGGTAACGTGCCGGACTGTGGATCGCGAGATCCTCAGTTCGAATCCCACTGCCGACAGTTACAAATTTAAATTTACTCCTGTGATTCCCCTCCACTGACATCTTTGGGGGCTATGATTTGACGGCTGGTAACCGCACTTCATACGTAAAAATATATCACTTACCGAGATCTGCGTAAGCAGAGTGCCACAACCATAAAGGGTAAAAGGCGTGATGATGATATATTATATTAAAAAAAACATATTTGAGAAAACAAAACAAATATTTTACCTGCAAATGATGGCTGATGAAATTTTCGGGATTTTTCTCGGGGAAAAACCAAATTCGTGATGGGAATTATTTGACGGCGCTTCACTACCCTCAAGTAAACTAACATCTTAAAAATGCGCAGATCGTAGATGGCTTTTATCACCATTATTATTATCTAAAGTGAAAGTTTACTGGACATATAAAACAATTAAATATTCATTTTATTTTAAATATATCTACAATCAACAGGGAAGAAAAATTAAAAAAAAATATGTTTGCAATGATATTCAAAATATAAAATAGTGTTTTCATTTAATTTAATTTTTTTTATCCGTTTTAAACTTTGGGCCAGCTGAAAGCTGTTTTGTACTCAGTTTGGTTTCCCATTTCACAATATATAGACTTACGCCAGAACCAAGAGGCACATTGGTCAGAACTATGCTTGCAAATTGTGCAAATTTATTTTGAAAATTTTATTCAGCTATGAGGCAAATTTTCTGTTAAATGGCTACGTCAACAAGGAAAATTGCCGCCTTTGGGGTAAAGAAAATTCACAAGCCTTTATTGAGACGCCTTTACATAAACAAGAAGTGTTTGGTGTGCTTTACGGGCAATTACAATCACAGGCCATATTTTTTTATAAATGATAACAGCCAGAAGGTTACAGTTAATAGAGCCATGATTACTGACTTTTTCGTTCCCCAATTGAATAGCATTAATGTGGAAGAACGGTAGTCTCAACAAGAGGGCGCCACATGTTACACAGTGCTTTATTGATGAACACATTCGATGAGTGCATAATATCACCTCGAAAAGTTATCCGCCAGCCACGGCGTCCACCTTTCCGAAATTATATTGAAACACAAATGGCATAAAATTATTTTTCAAAAAAGCCAGTACCATTTCCATTAACACGATTTAATGTGTTTCATTTCATTTTAGTGTTCTATACCTCTAAAATATAACACTCATAACTTCGTATATCGATTGAGCATCACGAAAAAAATTCAATTATTTTTAATGTTATAGTTATTCTATTGTTTTTGACATAAATTGAGGTTTGAGGGAAATATTTACTCATTTTTGGACATGAACGTTGCTTATCATGTTACATTTTTTGATACATGTACATTTTTAGGTCCCCCCGAATTTCCTCCAAGACGTATATAAATATAAATACATGCAACTGCAATGCAAAAAAGAAAATTAATAACGAATTTTCATAATTATAAGTTATATTATAATGCGCGGAACACATAATACCCATATGGAGTAAAAACCGGTTGAGGATGGAATAAAAATTTTATAATATTGACTGCAATCCAGAAATTGTTTTTATTCATTTATTCTAATACAAATCCCAGTCAAGAAGCTTACATATCGTGTGTCCCACGTAAATGTTGGCATAGTCAATTAACATGTAAAAGCAGTTTTTTGTAAATAAAAAGTTTCCGGCAAAAAATTATACATTCAAATTTTATATCACAATGCTGCCAATATCCCTACATCTTATTTAATGCAGATTGTTTTATTTTGATACCGCAATTTTATGTAATTAATAATAATAATTCCTAATTTTCCGCCTACTCTTTTTATTGCTGCTGACGTATAGTGCTTGCAATTTGTTTTAAATATTTTAATTTGTCACTGTCATCAAGAGTACATTAAATGTCGAGAATCGTGTAAATATTATTATAATGTATTATCAGGGCGCAGTGCAAGACAAATATCTGAATACATCTCAGGAATGAACGCTGAATGGTTTCCATCGCCAGAAATTTACAGTGACACATTAAAATATTTAAAATAAATTGCAGGCACTATACGTCACTAGCAAAGAAAAGAGTAGGCTGAAAATTAGGAATTATTATTATTAATTCATTAAATTGCGGTATCAAAATAAAGTAATCTGTATTAAATAAGATGTAGGGATATTGGCAGTATTGTGATATAAAATTTGGATGCATAAATTTTTGCCGGACACTTTTTATTTACAAAAAACTGATTTTACATGTTAACTGTCTATGCCAACATTTACGTGGGACACACGGTATATTATTAATATTCATATTTATATGCATAAGAAAGTCGCGTAGTAATCACACCTGTATTTTTTTGTGGACTTTTTCATATATTTATAGTTTATAAGTTGTAACTGTATATGTAGTGCAAGAAGTGCATTGATATCCATATTACCAATCTTACTGTCACATATACATTGCGAGGAACTTTAGGAATCATCGCTAGAAATGTGTTCATGTTAAAGTGCAATTAATTTCATTTTCATTCGTGATCAGTATGAAATGTTGCACTGGTACTGGTTCTGAAGTATTGAAACACGCTGTGTATTAAACTTCAAAGATAATGTTAAAAAGAAAATAAAAAAGTAAACCTAATGCATTAAATTCTAGTGTTCCTCTTAAAACTCAAATAGCACAATAAAGAGTTACGATTTTTTAATGTTTATTTTATTGCCAGCACTACTGTAAAGCATTGATATATGTTACTTTAACTTTTAAGAAGTCTTCTAGCGTTAAAAATTCCCTATTTTCTCTGGGTGCACGCCCCTGCATTCTACCTCGCAAAGAGAAAAAACAGAGCAAATAAAGCAGAGCTATTAGGCTGATAATGAGCATGTTCCACAGTCGATTCGCGCTTGTTCAGTTGTTCTCCCCACGAACGCAAATATCTGAAGATTGGTTTGAATGCCGTCGATAGTGATAACCAACTGCTACAAAACATAGAGGAATAGGGAGGCTCCCCTCGGTCTGTAGTCAGATTCGAAGACCCTTATCTGTTCGCTGCATAGGGAATGCTTTGGTTGCGTTGAAAAAATGTCGATACTTGTATCTTTATTGTAAATTAGAGTCTTTGAATGTACGAAGTTTCTGGGTTTCCTATAATCATTCTAACGGAGTTTTCTTGTACTGGGAATGTTTTTTTTAATGTATTTGTAGGGAACACTAGCTGTAATTGAATTAAAGTTGAACATCATAATGGAGAATCTTTCGAACGAAACTCATTTCTCTTTAAAATATATTCCAACAGTAAGGCTTTATAATGAATATAATATGGTGAACTCAACTATTAGAATATTTAAATATTCAATCGCAATCAAAATCTTATTACATAGGTGAAGCGTGACGAACTGAATTTATTTTGTTAACATTTGCAAAACCAGAAGTGGAACCATAACACAAATAATAAATTTAATTTTTTGCCGATTGATATTAAAGATGAAACTTCACGGACTGCAAACAGTCTGTAAAGTGTCACTTTTCTGCCTAGGCTGTAAAAATATTTTACATAACACCCGCTCAACAAACGCATAGCAACCGTCAATAAATACATAGCAACCGTTCAACACACGCATGGCAACGTAATTTGACAACGATAACCTTACAAAATATCTATATAAAATAATCACTAAATTAATATTAATTCGAAATCGGCTAAAAAATTATGTGGTCAACTCGACATCAAACACAGATTTATAGCTTCGGCAGTTATGAAATAATTTCAAATAAATGATGCCAGTAATATTATTTGAAATATATGTTATTTGCAATTTCCTCGTATCTGTTTCAGTATTTTTTTTTTTTCGAAAATCTAATTATATATTTAATAATGCCTACATTTTAAAAAAGACACAATAATTATTAATTAAACCTCATCGATTTTGTTTTCAAATAAAAGATCTCATGGAAAAGACTTTTTGATGCAAGTGTATTGTTTTTTATACAAATTAATTGAAACCTACAGAGTTTGGTATTAAATTAAAGGTTTCGGGGTGGAGAATTAAGTTAAAATATGAATTTTTTTCATTTTTATGTGTCATAAACTATGAATTATCTTAATGTCATCTGTGTATTTCTATATTTTTCAACAATTATAGTTGCTATGAGAATAAATAGAACTAACACATTTATTCTATAGCTTATTATATTTATATGATTATTTATATAGATTTTAGATTCAAAAATCAATTATAAAAACTGCTATACTAACTATGCTATATAAGCGTGGTATAACGTAATGTAGTAATGAACAAATCAAAATAAAATTAAAATTATAAAGAATAAATGTATTTACAAAAATTCTAATTTATTTTCTTTCTTGAGCAGTTCATCAAAATTTTAAAGCATATATGTTTAATAGGTTTGTAATTGAAACGTAAACGAGGAGTTAAATTTTTAAAATTTTACTGTTTGTTTCATTGTGTGGCCTAATTATATTTTTCCTTCCAAAATCCGAAAGAAATTCAGAATATAAAATTAAAATTATCCCTTTTGTTCCTCTAGCTAAAGTGTTTCCCAAAGAGTGGTACGCGTACCCTTAAGAGTACGCAAAGGGTTTGCAATGGGTACGCAAAGAATTTAAAAATATTCCTTTTTTACGTGAGCTAAGGCAAACATAAAATGAAAAATATCAATTCATTGTAATTAAATTACATAAAAAATAATGTATTATTTACATCTATACAATTTTATTTATGTACACCTACAGCATGTCTATAGATAAGATAAAATATATTTCTGATTTTGAGGAAAAATGTTGTTCTTTATAGAAGTTTCCTTCTTATCTTTAAATCCCTAAAAACAATATTTAAATCATTTTAACATCAACGACTTAAAATAAAATATTGATTATTTTATAATTATAAAAGAAAAAAAATTAAAGCACAAAAATAAATATTAACATTTATTTTTTTTATTTGTTTAAACGTTTAAAGACAAACAGAAACTCATAAAGGATAATATGATCTCCAAAATCAAGAATAAAATTTTCATTTATCTTTTAAGGCTATCCAGGGATACATTGTACATTACTAAAAAAAAGATACAGTTTTTATTTTCAATAGTATATTCCATATATTTTCTACTATGGGGTACAAAGTGTAAAAAAATATTTTAAAGTGGTACGCATGGGTCGAAAGTTTGAGGAACACTTCTAAGGACTTACAGACAGAAATGATGTCATATATTTATTTATCCAACACATCTCACTAAATGCTCTATAGTCTATAACTATGGCAATTTTAAGCAAAGAAAGTAACAGATTACCCACTAGTGGGTATAAGTTTGAGCAAAGTCACTAGTGAGTATATTTTTATTTATAACAATAATAATAGCACTCAAACGTAACTAATTCGATTGACATTTTAATTTAAAAATTTAAAGCATATGTCACTCAAATAATATTTCTATAATAAATTTTTCATTTATTAAGAGGTGTTGGATAAAACGTTATAATTCACACGTGGGCAAATTTGCCCACTTGTAAAGTAAATAACTATTAATATATAATACTTGGAGTTGTATCAGTGTTGTATTTGCAAATTAATTGAAGTACAGAAAATAAGTACAATTACTTTCTAAAAATGTATTTATGTACGTTTTTGTTTTTCCAGTTTTATTTACTATTAGATTAAAACAAAACAAATAATTATACACAAACATTCGTATTTAATACATCAAAGATCAAGGTTGCATGCTCTAGGAACTCTGTTTAAAAATTAATTAACTCAACATCAAATAAGTACAGCAAAAAAAAACACAATGTGTTTACGTTTCCATGGCGGTGACGTATTTTTTCTCAAAGAGCAAACCTCGTTGTTTATTGTTTGTTCGTAACTTTTCAGTTAAACACGTTATATTCGATTCAGTTCGCTACAAAAACAGCAAGAACTGTCAGCAGAACCAAACTTCTTCTTTTTATCTGTCACTCTGAAGCATCGGTTGCCGCGTCCAGCGCACCGTGCGGTCAGGTACAACAACAAACACTACTCACTACTACACAGAGCGTATTTCAGATTAATTTTTGCACAAAGCTGTTCAGTGCAATAATTCGCTCGCGTTATTTTAATTAAATTTTATAATTAAATAGCTTGCAACAACAGGAAATTAAAAATAAATTCGAGTTGTGTTTGTGAAATTCACGTGTGTTCATTGCCGATAAAACAGAATTATTTGCAGGTTATAAACAATATGGGGCGCTTTTAAATAGTTTGTTAATTATTATTCATGCTGTTTTGTTGAATTTTTCGCGATGGAAATTTTATGTCACGAAAAATTTCAGCCAAACATTGATACTATTTTTATTGTAAATATTATTCCATTTTGTATATACATGCACAGAAAAGTTTAAATAATCATAACTTGATGTCAGCTAAAAAAATGATATTCCAAATAAAATTTATAAATATTTTGCTTCAAATTCATTGGTAGTAATACATATTTGATTTTGGTCTGCTTAGGGCTGTTAATATTTATATTTTTTCATGAATACTCTTCATTGAATTATTCATTATTCCAAAATCAGTAATTACGTGTTTATTAAAAACAAATACCTACACCAATAACTGAAGTAATATAATATGTTATGTATTTCTTTATCAGGGTTATGATTGAAAAATTCACTCGATTAAAATTAGTCATGTAGCGAGACAATATTAAATTCAGTCTCGTATAGACCTTGATATTAGAGTCTCGAAATTTAATTACGCCGTCACTCTTCGTATATTTTTTTTCCCAGACATATTTTTGTTTTATTTAAATAATCCTCGTTCATCATAGAAAATAATTATAGTATTCCTAGTTTTACTATACTAATTTCAGGGATACTCAATGAGTGGGCGTTTTTTTTTTTTAAAGAACTTTAAATTGATGTACCCTTATGTTTCATCAAAAGTTTATAAGAGAAACGACATCTTCCAGTTATTTTGTAGAAAATATAAAACGGCTAGTCTTGGATATTATGATTATATCAGAGTTCCGACGACCATTACGAAAAGTATATAAATTCACACGCTAAACTATTACTGAAAGTTTATCATTGCACATCACTAGAAATGCTGTGTGATATGAAACCTCGTTAGCCAATCAGTGTCATTCGGAAACTGTGTGATATGATTTTATCATACGCTGCGAACTTAGCGATCTATCCTAAAAATTATGATTTAAAAGTTTGAGAGTTGCAAATTTTAACATAATTTTAGGTGAATTCTAATAATAATATTGTTAACATAATTTGTTTTAATATTTTTATGCAAATTTAAAGGTTTTTTTTTTTGTTTTACCTAATTGTGGTCGTCGAAAAAGTATCGTATACAACACGTGCTGAAAGGGTATTTCAGCTCTAGTTACACAATGTACTATTGTAATATGAACTCTAAATAAATATTTTATTCATACATTATGTTTGGTTTAGCGCTGCCTAAGCAACGTTCGACACTACGATCATCTATATTTCAAAAGCATTTAACCAGTGTTTATAATAATAAAAAGTATAATATTTAAAAATTCCGTTTACAAAATATTAATTAAAGAATGTCGGAATATGAATAAAATTTAATTAATATAATAATAATAAATTCAGTGCATTTAGTTTCCAATGTTGGTAATAATATCTGCTCGATATGAGAGCTTTTGACAGCAGTACGTAATATAAAATCGTAATGTTAGCTATTACAACATACTTAAATAAAATAAGAAATTAAACATGATTATTTTATTTAAATTTACAAATGAATTTGGTACATATTAATAGTATTGTTAGGTATGTTTATTTTTACAGTACAACTTTGGCAATGAGCAATACTAACTCCTGGAATAACTTCATTTCTTTGTATATACTGTGTTAATAATTAGTTTTATACTTAGCGTACAAAAAATAACGTCTTACGTGAATTTGGTTCCCGAATTCGTTTTAAAGCATCGTCTCCAAACACTCATACGGAAACCCAGCGTTCCCGCACTTAGTATGTAAATAACTATTAAAACTCATCCTGTTCCCTGTTACATTAAAATTTTAGTCTATTTGTATAATTTATTTACATAAATTAAGTTACTTGCATTACTGGCCGTCACGTTAAATTTGTATTTACAAATTATTATACAACTACTTTGTATTATTTTATAAGAAATGTGCAGTAAGATTTTCCTTAAAGGTATGTTGCGGTACGCTATTTTTCTCATTTATTTCAATTTCTATGCGTTTGAACATAAAATAACATAAAACTTGAATTATGTCTAGCTGTGCGAAGCTCCAATGACAAAACCTAATTTTAGTTCACATTATACGAAAATTTATTAGGATATCATTTCATTAGTAATGTCAGTCCCATTCAGTAAAATTACGCAACAACAAATAAATTTCCAAAAACTTATCGCGTGCGTAAAATATACAAAAGCGCCAAATTTTCAACAAAATAATTTATGAGCAAACAAAACATTTATATAGTTGCTATCCTTCCACGAATCTGGTTGATTTATCGCGGGCCCCGGCGCGCTCAAGAGCACAAGATTTTATTAATCGTTGTTATTAATTCCGTTTTAAAAATACAACGGGACGCATTCAAGGCCCACCGCGACGCTGACGAGGACGCCGCCGCGGGGTGTCCTTCTCCGCAGGACCGGATTAAGAAAAAAAAACAACGGCATGATAACGTCGACATTAACGTCACTACATTGTTTTGAAATAAAATAAAATTGTTATCGTGCTTGTTACCAATTTTTTAAAGTTCTCCAGTTCTCAGAACATATTTTTCTTTCTTAGTAAGTGCTATCTAACCTACATGACAAACAATGCAGTATAATATAAAAATATATTATATTTATTATTAATATCCGAAGAATAAGTGTTTCGGTGGAGACACCATATTCAAAATACGTAAATGTATTAAAATAATGACTATTTCCCTTGAGGGTAATTTTTTGTAGAATCATTTTGTATGTTCACCGCTTAATTAAATTTCTGACAGTGAAATTATCAGCACGAAGATTATTTATTGTATTAATATTGAACCAATGATGATTTTCTTGAAAACTATCTACTTCTTTTCGTTCTATTATGTAAATATATATTTATATACAAAATTTGTTCAGAAATTAAATATAAATTCCATTTGGCTACCAAAATATTAGTATTTCGTGATATATTAATAAAATTAAAATTAACATTTATTGGTAAAATTGTAACATGGGCATGGAATATTAAACAAAACGAAAAATATTTGATATTTTAGAAAACAGATTTAGATTTATTTATTACAGTGTTTTCGGTGGAAATTTTGTAGAATTAATTTATTTCCATTTGTTGCTATTAAATAAATAAATAAATCTTAATCTGCCTTTAAAAATTCAAATATTATTCTTTTTTTGTCTAATTTTCCATGGTTATGTTATAATTTTCCTAATAAATACTGATTTTAATTTGAGTGATATATCGTGAAATACTAATATTTAGGTAACCAAATGGACCTTGCATTTATTTTTAAATTCTGAACAACTTTTGTATTTACAATTTTGTTCTAAAATAAATGAGCAATATAAAAAATAGGATTGAAGTTCCTATATCTCACATTTCAATTCTACATCCGGTATGTATGTATGTCTTATGTAAATAATGGAAGTCTACTCGTATAATTAGATATTCTGTTATTTTTCTAAATATCTATAAATAAATAATCTTCAATGCAATCATAATAGTCTGTGATATTAATGTGCCACCAAAAATCAAATAAATGTTAAATATGCATAGAATAATTTAGTTTTTATTGTTCTGTTTTACTTAAAATAGTACGCGGCGTCCGGCAACCGTCTTACTTGTCACAAAAACATGCATGTTTTTGAATTAATTAAACAAATAACTATAATTTGATAGGATAAATAGCTCCGTGGAAACTGTGAATCATAAGCCGACATTTTTACTTTACCTCTGTGATTTTTCCTGCGCTAAGGGGGCCAGATTAGACAGTTGGTATCATTGTGAAGTGCCAAACTTAAAATATATAATAGGCGTGATGATATTCCTATTTACTTAATTTATTAAAGATTTTTATTTAAGTGAATATTTTTATAACATTAGAAATATATCCTAAAAATGATTGCATTGAATAATGTCCCCCTGGCTCCAGGCGGCGCTAATGACCAGTGTGGCGGTCCGGGGCGGCGGTGAGTGATGTCGCGACCCGTTTAATGATCTGTCAGGACGCGATATTTTTTCCCCGCGGTGGTCGCGTGTTCGCAGCATTAGCTACTCCTGGTTAATCGCTCTGCATTAGGAGCTGAGAGCGGCTTCCAACCACCCAGATCCCAGGCCCACTTCCGCGCCGATCATTTCAGACCATGGCCACGTGATGTGCCCGACTTTATCAGGATTAACTAGTGTTATTATCGGCTGCTTTGTGGATGAGAAATTGGGAGATTATTAAGGTTCCCCAATTTGCTGGTTAATTTTTTCGGTAATTACTGTTTGTCGTTACGGATTATATGGTATGGCTTTGATCCCCTATTAGTTACATCCAAATTTAATAACAACGAAATATAATTAATTTCTTCTTGTGACACATGGACATTTTAATGCGATGTACATACATTAAACACATCGAGTACGGTGAAATAGATTTTTATTGGGCAAAACCTTATGAAAACAATTGCCACTAACTTCGTTACGATGGATAGTGTAAAAAGAAGTTGTTTGCATTTGGACACTGTTTGTGTAGTTTTTAAAACAACATAACAAGATAAATTTTTAATCCGTTCGCCTGACCGAGGGATATGATTGTTGAGACCGTTCAGAACAACACAAAAATAGTACATTTTAAAACTAGAGAGAAAAATATATTATTTTACCTGAGCAGGAGCTGTACACGACGGCTGCAATACAACGAGCGAAAATACATTTCTCTTGCATGGTGTATACACTATTTTTTCACGACCCCAATATTTAAAATAGTTACAAACTAAGTGGAGCATTTTAAGATTTAACACTGTTGCTTTGAAAAAATTGTTGATCTTTTGCAATGTAACAGTGCCAAATTTGAAAATGTCGTAGTTAGTAGCCCTTAGTATAGACCTGTGAATAGCAACCATTGTATTTAAAAAATTATTAGAACTATGATATAATAGTTAACTTTGATTTGTTATGTTTTGTTTATTTCTCACTACAAATGCCTTTATTTGAGCCTATTCCCTCTTGCTTGGAGATAAAGTGCTGAAATCTACCGCAGAAATTAAATTGGCAGTTTCTATTATGATTTTGATATCATTGAAACCTAGTTTCTTTTCCGGAAGGGAAAAAAATACTAATTTATTGAATGTTTAGTGTGGATGTATGGATTTATGGATAGATAGATGTACGTATGGATGGAAGGATGAAGGATGAATGGCTGGATGAATGAATGGATGAATGTGTGGTCGTGTGTTTGAGAATGAGAAAAGATTAGTCATTATACAAAACTGGAACTTGATACACAAAATAATAAATTAAATTATTTTCAGCTGGAAAAAATATTAAAATATACAATATAAAATAAATTAGTAATATTTATTATAGGGTAAATAGCTCCATGGTAACGCATCGGACTGTGGATCGTGAGATCCTCAGTTCGAATCCCACTGCAGACAGTTACAAATTTAAAACCCCTGCGGTTCCCCCTCGACTAACATCTTTAATTTAACGGCTAGTAACTGCACTTAATACAAAAAAAATATATCACTTACCGAGATTTGCGTAAGCAGAGTGCCACACCCATAATGGGTAAAAGGCGTGATAACATTTATTTTTATTTGTATCTGCTTCCTGTGTTAAATTATACGTATAATATTTTAGTGGTTAGAAAAGTAGGTGGTTGTTTGGATATTATGAAAGATTGGTGTAACGATCACATGAGGGGGATATTGGAGATGGGCATCCGAGGAATGATTGTATTTGTATGATTGTTTTGTTGCAGGAACGAATAAACGTGCTTGTATGAATGTGAAAGAGGCGAAAGTGGAGTGCCAGGAAAGAAATATTTGGAGGAGAATGATTGCTCTTGCATATGTCTCAGTTTTTGTTTTTTCACATTTATTGGGATAGAGCGTAATGGTATGTATGTATTATAAATAATTATTACCTTCTTGGTTTTGATACAATGCATTGATCGCTCGATATAATTTTAATAATATTCCAATGGAGCCAAAAAGGCACTCACCTGAAACAAAAGAAAAAATATCTATTAGAAATATTCAGTTTAGAGCGGAATATAATAATTTTTAATAACATAAAAACGATAAAATGTATGTATGATATATCCCAAAATGTTAAATTATCGATGTCTAAATAGTCCTTTTCATTATGAATGTTTTATCCTTTCCCTTGATGACTAGACTCAAAAGAATAGTTATTTAAGTGCCACGATACATCTTAAATTTTATTTGAAATATGAAATCAGAACCAACTTTAAAAAAAATATTTTACAGGTTAAGTTTACATATCTGTCAGTTCTCAGTCAAACATCGAAACTTGCACAGAGTATTACTTAAAAATATTTTTTCAAAATTAATAGAAAAGAATTGTTGTAATAATACTGCCTGTATCCAGTGCTCGTGGAAGGTATTTCGCGAATTAGGTACAAAAATAACTATAAGAAAACAAGTGTTTAGTCTTACTTTGCATAAATATTCAAAGGTTAATCCGACAACCCCTTCGGCTGTCAAGTACAGTGGGTTGTATACTCTTACGCAACACAGGCGAAGTCTGAAGGATTTCAAGCCGGAATAATTAGCAGTCGAGGCGAGACAAAATATAAATACCCCGTCGACAGCAAATAAGCTCACTTGTTTACATTTTCTGATTTTCTGTATAATGAAATGATAAATTAACTAGTAGTCCGCTAATTAATATAATGCCCGCGGGTCATGTTCGCTGATATCGGCAAAAAATGCGATATTTTTCTCTACAATAATGCATGTAGTTTACCATATAACGGTTCAGTCTGTCGCTTGATGGATTTTTTTCACGTGAATTCATAATTAATTTAATGATGCCATAGCCTATATGATGCTCATACCTCGGCATGTAATTATAATTAACGGTACTAATGACGTTTGCAACTGTCATCCTCACTATTTATATATTTATTAAAAAACACACTGTTTGAATTTACATGCGCACAATTCGCACAAGTAATTAAAGCATATCAAAATTTATTACGCTAATGTTCCGTTTTTGCAACTTATTATTTCATTTTGCACATTTATCATTGATTTGTATTTTGTGCATGTTTTCAATTTTAACATATAGAAATTATATTTCTAAATAAAACATATTTCTTGTGGTTGTGAGTGGCTTTGTATTTTAAGAATTATAACAAATACCAGTGGTTTTAAAATGTATTCTGCGAAACTTATAAGTTCCACACTGTCTCCATGATTTTCTAGAAATAAAATAAAAATTAAGAATTATTCAAATAAATAAACAAGAGAATAATTAAGAATTAATTTGGCCAATTTCAAGGCATAATAACCGGTTGCTAAATAATTTGATGATATGACAATTGAAAACCAAATTTATAATCATATTTATTATTAAATTATCTATGCGCGGGGGGGGGGGGGGGGTTGTGAGTTTTCATATATAAAACTGGTGATATAACTTATATTTTATATGTACATACATTTACATACATGCAAAAATTTCAAATTGAAATATTGTTTATTTGAAATCGGCACTAAAATTCTTAAAATCGTCATTAAAAGCTCAGAAATCGTCACTAAAGTAACCCATTATACGACGATTTTGAGCAACGCAGTGTTGGTAACTGTAAAATGTAGAAGTAGGATAATTTTGACAGATATATGACGTATTGTAGTAAATTTATACGTAAAATGAAACAATATGTGCACAAAGAATTAACTAATTAATTCCGATGAAGAAATTGAGGACAAAACACATAATTTTGAGTGTTGTTTACGATAACTTTAATGTTCGAGATTGGCTACACTGAGTATCAGTTCAATTGACAACTGACAAATGTATAAACTTGACTTATATAATATTTTTTTTAGTTTTTTCTAATTTTAGATTTCAAATAAAATTTAATATGTACCGCGGCACTGAAGTTCCTTTTTATCACTCACATGGTTTATTTTCCTCGGCCCTGCGGGCCTCGGAAAATAAATTCCATATTCGTGATAAATGTTAAACTTCAGAGTCTTGATACATAAATAACTATTATATCATAATAGAAATGCATAGAGACTTATCAACCTCTCCAATTTTTAATACTAAATATTTTGTAAACTAATTTTTTTTCTCAAATCCCATTTTTTATCATTTGTTAATGTTAATATTAAAACCCTTAAATAAATTTTGTTTCCTTCTGTATTTGCTAACAACATGTTCATTGTTATTAACAATAAGCAAGATGGCTGACGCTATATACTCGTATACCACATTTTGTTATATTAAATCCATAATTTATAATTTACAGACAAATTTACTCAATTTTAGGTAAATGATAATAGTTTGATAATATTTCTAACAATTAATTATTAGTTTAATAGATTTTTATTGAACATAACAGGTCTAATATTCAGAAAATTTCCATTTATTACAAGCATGATTTTTTTTATTCCAATTTAAATTTTTTCCGTGGTTGACAACGCTTTATGTTTAATTTGAATACATAGTATAGTAAATGTTTTACTTTGTTTTGGTTATGGTTAAATTTTCAGCTCTACCCTCTGTTTTAAAGCAAACATTTTCTGTAATTATTTATACATTATGCTAATTAAACATACATGCATTAATTATTTTCTTCAGGTAGATAAAACTAACAAACAAATATTCCATGTTGTTATAAACTCAGCCTACGGCAATATTTCTTTATGATCTCGATATGCATAATGGATATTAATAACTGGAAAATTATTGCAAATATAGACGGGTGACGGGTGTATGAATATCGAAAATATTTTGCCGATATAACGCCATGTTTATTGTATTTGTAAAGAATGGAATGGTGTGCGGCGATGAAAGTTTTGTAATAAAATTTTAGAGAGAAAAAAAAACAGTAAAAATGTAGAAAAGAGCCGGTGAAAGATATCACACGATTATTAAATTTCATTACTGCAAATTTCCTTTGTAAGTTGATTTCGCAAAGTTACTTGGCAAAAAGTATCTGGAAAGTTTGCCCATGTAAGTTTTTTATACTAACAACGTCAATCCGAAAGACAAATAAAACTTTTAAACTACATTCGTCGTATCTTTGCTACGGTTCCTTTTATTTCAGATTTATCCAAGTTTTAAACAAATATTCTCACTGATAAAATTTTTACTTCCTTCCGAGTCATATTCACAAATAACCAGATTAGGTACCCAAAATTTGCTATACGCCGAGGTTTATGATTGCAGAGGGACATCTTCGGAATCGCTGATCTACATGCTTTTGTTTTGTAAATAACTGTAGCGTGTTTCAATACTTTTGTGAAGAATAAACTTATAATTTATTTAAATGATTTAAGTGATATATAAATATAAAAAATATGC
This sequence comes from Poecilus cupreus, assembly GCA_963942605.1. Lineage (NCBI taxonomy): Eukaryota > Metazoa > Arthropoda > Insecta > Coleoptera > Carabidae > Poecilus > Poecilus cupreus. The sequence continues at coordinate 25,825,861 of OZ012718.1, forward strand.
TGTTAGATTATTTTGTAAATAATTTAACTATTTCTAAAAAGTAGCTTCAGTTAAATCAAGTTGTCGGCCAAACGGAAAAAGATAATTTAAGGATCCAAAGTGCATCTTAAAGGTCACATAATGGACTATATTTGATGAGTAGTCGGACCCAGAAAACCTATAAAAACCCTGTGAAACAGCAACTTGTTTATGAAAAAATCTTTTTTTTTTGAGATTTTTTTATAAATAATTAAATTATTTATTATCAAAATAACTTTTTGAAAATTAAAAAAAAAATCATACATACTCCTCGAAGTGTAAACAATAATAAAAAAATTATAGAAGCTTATAATAACTTGCTCAATTGCACGAAAAAAAAAAAATAATCGATAACATAGTACAAAAAACTGAATTTCTTCAATAACAATGCAAAGAGGGGTATTATTAGGTTAAAAACTGTGCAGAATCTTTTATTTTTTGATTTTTGACACGGGGGCAACCACACCTATCTTATCCCGCTAGGCCCTTTGTTTTAATTGCTTTAGTACTTAATAAATTACATTGAATTGATAGGAATTATTATTTTTAAGGACTGTAAGTTATCCCTATGTTCACCCATAAAAAAACGCTTTAATACATTGCTGTCAATCATTTTGACTGTAACTATGGTAATGTACACTGATAAAAAAATCTCCCGGTATATAATTGTTTAACTTATATGTATCATTACAAATCCGCCTGCTTTTTCAATTTAATTACAACATTAAAAATGGCACAATGAATTTTTACTATCCAACTCAATAAAATTTAATACGTCAATAATGACTCCTCACCCTATAAAATCATTACAGCGTATCTAAAGCCTGAATCACATCAATAAAGAAACATTTGCCAACTTCACACTGCATAACCAGTTAAATATTTAAAGATCTAGTGATGAAAGTTTCCGTTATGCTGATGGCGTCCCTTGTCGCATGGCGGGGCGAATTAACATAAGCTAGTGATGACTAATACAGTGGGGGTGGATAAGGGGCAGGAGAGGGTTGGAGGAGAGTAGACGCTGCCCCTGGCCAAAGGAGAACCATATTAGCACTCGTGAAATTTATTGAGCGCACTGTGTTAAATACTGGATATTTGTATGCAGTGTTTGTTTTGTAGGGGTGGGTTACAAAGGAATGTGGATCTCAAACGGTGGGGAAAGGGGTTTGTAAAAAATACTAAAATTTTATTTTATTTCTGGTAATTATAATTTATTCTTCAATAGACATATTTTTTATTCTAATATTTCATATTTTGTAAAATAAAAAGACAACATTAAAGTATTTGTCTTAAAATAATATATTAAGCATGAAAATTTATTCCACCGTTTATAATGTCGTATATTAAACAACAATATTCTAAGAAGAAAATTCGAAAATTTAATACATTTCATTCATAAATTTGGTGTTGTCATATACAATAATATTTCTCACTCACACTTTCAAGAGTTTTGTTTGTGCTTCAAACGTGTTCTAACCTGAAAATACTGGTATGCACAAATATAAATATGAAATAAATAGAAACACCTACAAATTAACATATAATTTAGGTATTGGTATTATGATGTCAGCTGCCGAAAACAAAACAAAAATAGTTTCAAATTTGTTTTACTAGAGTTACATTACTGTTATTGGCTGTAAATAAATGACGTAGTTCTGACGTACAGTGTGAAAGATTTGAAATTAGATTACTACTGTTTTTGAAGAATTACCGGTACACCTCGAAATCTAAATATTTGTAATTCGTATAATATGATCTAATATTCTAATATATACAGTTTTATGCATCCTTTTATAAATAAAATAAAACTAAAATTGTGAAACGACCCCATTATTCTAATTTAATAATTAATTTTTAAACATGTTTCAAACCTCTGGTGACCTAAAATACTTTGCGCAATAATTTGAATTTAATACAAAGGGTGTGAGAGTGAAAAACCATGATAGGGGATTTGGCGCCTATCCCACTACGGTCGAATGCTCGTCTCAAATTAGTCCGCGCAATAATCCAAACACACTTACTATCCACACACACAGGGTGAGGCAGAAGTTCGCGTGACGTCACGCAGACAATAGCCGATGTATTCCGCAACCCTTACGAAACAATTCCGTAATTATTTTATCGTCCGCGGGGAACAAATGTCGAAATTATGTTAATCGCTCGCAATCTCGCCCGCGTCACGATTTGCATTTCGGGGTATTTATGCACTCGGGATCGTAAATTCACCTGCTCGACCGCTTCAGCCTCGAATAGGATAAGGCTGGCTTCACACTGATGAGTTACCAATTATTATTATCCTTTAAAGTACAACATTATTTCTGTTTTACAAGAAGTTAACAGTACTGAAATATTTTATATTCTTAAACGTAGATTGCCTTTAATAAATAATCCGATGCAAGTCAACACACGATTTTTATTTTATATAAATAATATTTCGGTCGATAAATAAGTAAATTAATGTTTGGTTTTACAAATATATTTAACTGTCATTTAAATTTATTTGTTTTAACAAGTGTACGTCATTTGAAATTATTTTATGACTTAGGCCGTTCTTTCCATCTACGAATAAACTTCCGAATTAGCTATTCGTCCAATAAATAAAAAAAAAAAAACGGATCAAAAAATGAGAGCTAGAACAATAAGTATCATTTGAGCTATAATTTCGATTCGACATTTTTCATTTAATCGGTGAATAATTTATTCTGTACTTTATTCGCAGATGGATCGGCCATTAATTAACATTGCCGTTAAAAATTTGCTTGTTATTTTGATAACTTAATGTAACAATATACCGTGTGTCCCACGTAAAGGTTGGCATAGGGAAATAACATGTAAAATCAGTTTTTTGTAAATAAAAAGTGTCTGGCAAAAAAGTATGCATCCAAATTTTATATCACAATACTGCCAATATCCCTACATCTTATTTAATACAGATTACTTTATTTTAATACCGCATTTTAATGAAATTAATAATAATAATTCCTAATTTTCCGCCTACTCTTTTTATTGCTACTGACGTATAGTGTCTGCAATTTGTTTTAAATATTTTAATCTGTCACTGTCATTAAGAATACATTAAATGTCGAGAACCGTGTAAATATTATTAGAATGTATTATGGGGGCGCAGTGCAAGACAAATATCTGAATACACCACAGGAATGAACGCTGAATGGTTTCCATCGCCAGAAATTGACAGTGACAGATTAAAATATTTAAAACAAATTGCTGGCACTATACGTCAGTAGCAATAAAAAGAGTAGGCGGAAAATTAGGAATTATTATTATTAATTTCATTAAATCGCGGTATTAAAATAAAGTAATCTGTATTAAATAAGATGTAGAGATATTGGCAGTACTGTAACATAAAATTTGGGTGCATAATTTTTTGCCGGACACTTTTTATTTACAAAAAACTGATTTTACATGTTATTTCCCTATGCCAACCTTTACGTGGGACACACGGTAGAAGTAAATTTAACTTGAGTTTAAATTTGTTTATAAATCCGGACATTAATGTTTAATTATACATATTTTAGTAATTTCTATTAGCCGATGATATATATTTTAAATACATTGTTATATTTGAAAGTTAATCAGCTCTGACAACTGTTTCTGAGTATATTATGTATTCAGTGCCATTGTCATAAAACTAATAATTATAATATTTCATTGGTCCATTTTATCTTGTTCCTGAGATATTGCTTATACGAATACACATCCTTCAGTTCCATCCATCTACAAAAACCAACCATTAAGAAAAAGTTAGAAACGAATTCAAGGAACCACAAAACATGTAATTCCTCGATAATCTCATCATAGATTATTATTACATTTCCTTATAGTAAGTAAAACTAAATATATCATTCCGCTATTTACCCGTCTTCGGATGTGGCACTCAGCTAAGAGCAGAACTCGGTATATAATATATTTTTGTATTTGTATTTTTGTAGAACTACTGAAACCAGTCAGATTGACGTCACGCCCGAGCAGTACGCGGAACCATTTCTCGATGTTCGCGAAGCGCCTAGAATGTTCTAGAGCCCGCCACACAAAGGTATAAGGGGTCACCGAGCTAACGGCAAGCAGGCGGGCACTCTTCCATGAACAGTCAGTCTAGTCATTTAGTCTGCAATAAATCCTAGTCTTTGATAAACCGTGTGTCTGTGACTGACGAATCATGAGTGTGTATAAAGTGCGTAAATAAATATTGGACATGTTAAGAGTCAGTAGAAATAAATAAACAGTGGAAATATATAAATGGGTGTGAAAATAAATGTAGTGTAAGTGTTTTAATGTAAATAAATATGTGAAAATAAATAAATCATGTCATTGTTATTTATAATTAGTAATGAGTTAAAAACTTTACATTTTCTTGAGTAAATTCTCTTTAGCAGCTATAAAAGCACGGTTTTATCGAAAATGATAAACATGGAGGAGCGTTGAGGATGTTGGGTGTGAATTGATGTTTAAATATTTGTCCATAATTAATGCAAAATTATTTAACGATATGGAAAAAGGGAAGCATATAAATTACGAAATAAATGTTTCAACAAGTTTCACTAATGAATGCATAGTATATGCTATAGCCTTATAGAGTAATCAGTGTGAATCCAGCCTTACGTTTTAGGAAAAGTGCAGTTAGGTGTATGTTCGCGCATGCTCGTTGTGTTCTCTTTTTCTGTCGCTTCGTTTTTCTCTTTTTTAAGCAAGTCCTGCGACTAGCGAGTTTCAGAACCAGATGATATTTATCGCGCGTAGTTAATGGCATAAATTATTATCTTCGTGAATTTCTTTGCTGTTAGCAGGTGCATGTGATGTAATTTATTATTTGAAGATAGCTTTTTATTATCTGAAGGTTGATCTAGTTTTAATATAAATAAATTGTCTGAAAATACAGTGTACGGGACGAGCAGGTTTCTAGGTGTAGGTACATTGTTACTCTTCAAGACCACTTGCTAGGTTCAAATTAAGTACTTTAATTATGATAATGTTATCTAGAAACGTTGCGCCATCGTTCTGACAATCTGCAGGAAATATCAACATTTATTTTGTTTTAACTTTAATTTAAATAAAAAATGTATTACCTAATAGAAATTTTACACTTTTCCATTACATTACTTTGAAGAGCAATTTAGGAAATACAATACCTAGAAAGATCTAGATTTATTTCGCAGCATAGCAATAACTAACTAACTCAGTCCGCCTAGATTGCTAAATGTATGATAATAGGGCTACATAAATTGTAACCACAACTGACTTTTGAAATTTAAAGGTAATTGTAGTTTGTTTAACCAATAATATTTCAGAAATATAGTGAATTTATATAATATAATACTGATATTTATTATATTTAACAGTTTTTTTTTTTGTGTAAATGAGACTGTGCACCAATAACAAGTTTGGATTTTAGACCTAAAATTACAAATCTCCTCTTATTTAAAAAATAGAGTCTATATAATGTTTGTATGATGATGTAGCATCTAACAAAAATAAAAGTTTTAAACTTGATATAAATTCTACATGTTAACGTGCACACACAGGTAAAACTGTTTGAAATAAATAGGATTCTAAACTCATCTCAATAAAAATGATGCCCTAAAAATACAGTTTCCAATTTCAGTCCGAGAAAAGTCCGTGTGGGCCAATGCGAAATCCGGAGATCAGGTTTTGATTCCACAATTCCAAACTTGTTATATTCGTAACCTGTCTAAGAAACGTGAACTTGATCGCCGAATATATTACACGGCTCTACCTATACGAACATGTTGCGGCCAAAGAAACGTATTAAGATGATGGATACCCACAGCGAACCGGTAAAACCAAAGCCCGATAATATATAAATGTGATCGGATGTCAAAGAAAATGGAGTTTTAACTTTGAGAAATAAATTACCTGATGTATGGTTACGAATGAATCGAAAAAACTTCCTGCGAGTAAAGATTTTCGTTTGACGGAACTTTTAGAAATATGAAGTGATTCCGGTCTTTTATTTTTTATCTTCCATCTCTGGTGCGCGACACTTGAATCCTCTGGAAGTCCTCCGTGTAATATGTCATTGCCGTAAAGTGCAAATTGAATGCTAAAATATTGCCCCCTCGGCCGAGCCCTGATGTCGCGTGTTTTTCAAACGGGAATAAAACCGACCCATTCACTCTGACTTAAAACTTTTCCCATTGTTGCTGGAAAAAGATTTACTATATAATTTTAGTGGAAGCTTTGTTAGTTGCTGTGTCAGGTCTGCCTTTTATTGATTTTATTCTCTGAATTATCTATTGCACAGATCTGTGGAATATCTTAGCTTAGAACACATAAACGAAAGATATATTTATTTATTTGATATTATGCATTACAATATGTACAATGGGAAGATTTCCGCAGAAATAGTCTCATGAATTTTGCCCATTTACGCAATGATACCTGTGTGAACAGATAGATGGTAATACAACCAAAGATAGGGTAACAAAAGTTAGAATAATTTAGTTATTTTAGCCATAATTGCAAAACCGAAAGACCAAATTTAATTGATATACAAAATATTAAATTAAATTTATTTCCAACATGGAGCCAACCTCAGACTGCAATGAAACTTTCCATCGATGTGTAATGTGTTTTTGTGCTATTATATTTATAATCAAAAATTAATAAATGAAATAATTATACAAAAATAATATTAATTAATATTAAATATTTTTGTTTAGTAGATAGTGAATTTACAGCTGCTTTATATACAATTTCAGAGTGACATTTATTTTGTCAATAAATCTTTTGATTATTTAAAAGTCAAAATTAAGAAAAACAACAGAAAATTTGCTTCCACAGAAAGCCTGTATAATTCACTATAAGTCAGTAATAATATATGCACTGATTTCGTAGGTTGGCAAATAGTAACTTTCCATCCGCTTGGAAAGTGAAAGGTAGGAATCATTAACTTCTTCAAGTTTTTAAAAGTTCGTAATTAATATATTACTAACTAATTATGAATAAAGATGTTTAATTACTCGTTAGTTAAGTACATATTTAATTTTGTAAAAAACACAAATTAGAGGAAGAAAGTGTCAAATGAAAATTGTAGCTCTTCTCTTTCTTTTATAATATATAATATGAGAAAGTTTAGCATAAAGCAATCATATTATTATTTATTCAGATAGGTACTACAAAAATGGTAGGCTTTCAAATAATTTATCACTTTGAAAAACGGATTGTTTTCAAAATCATAACTTGAGCATTCAAATTCTAGAAAGGAAAAAATTGTCAGACACGCAAAATAGTGAACCATTTCACAATACCGTCCTTCAGTGATTAAAAGAACATCAACAGCATCAAATATAGAAATATCCACTCAGTAACTAATACTATCAATGAAAAGTGACATGAAATTAAAATAAGAGAGGTATCATATCTTACTCCACATATATTGCAGTACCTATATATTAGTTAGAAAATATTTTTCTTTTATAATTTTATTAAGAGCCGCGCTTGAGACCTATCGATCTTTCTTTAGTTCTAGAACAATATGATGTAACAAAATCATTTATACCACTTTTCTCTCCAACCACTTCATTCGGATATAGGTCACAATCTCCACGTCCATTTCTCTACGTCAGATTGCAGAAATCAGCAGATCGCACCATGTCTTCCACAGTTGTTGGAGATTGTATAAAAATGCGTCCCACATGCATCGCTTATTTGAAACAATTTCCCCGGCTCGGCCGTTACACGCTGCACTTTGCACTAACGACACGAGAGCACATCAGCGATAACAAACTTGCCGCAGACTGCACATTTCACTACAACGAGCTCGGACGACACAGCGCTGTTACTGGTGGTCATATGTGACATCTTTTGCTAACCGTCTCTAACCCACACAGACGTTTTGATTGTTATAAAGAGCTTGTCTTCTTTGTTAGTTTTGTATTCTGGTTGGCATTGCATTATGTCCACAAATATAGACACCACCAAACAAGTCCGTGAGGTCATGTAGGCAAAATAAAAATTATACATTACTCCAATTCATTGCATTGTCATTGTTTGCGTTGTATTTTACTCTGCAGGATAATTTAGCAAGCTTTTTTTGATTATTGGTTTGGTTTATTAAATAAAATAAATATCTCATCATACTATTTATCAATTTCTGGATCTGCCACCCTGTTTACAGCAAATCGTGGCTGCAGAAATCGAACTTATGACCTATAATCCCTAGTTACCAGTGAGATATTTGGTCTATAATATACCTACATACATGGTGAAACATCAAAACCGCAAACTATCATTATTTCCTATCCTTGATACTTGTGAGCGACTGTATTAGATGATAAAGGGTAAAAATGAAAATAAATGCAGTCAGTATAATTGTTATTTATTAATAAATGGTTTTTAAAATATCCTCTTTGCAGACGATCAATCTATTATCATACATACATCACGTGAAGATGACTGCCAAAATGCAATTTTCCACCTAAATGAAATGGCGAAACTGCAAAATCTCCACACAAAAAACAATAATTATGGCCTAAGACCTTCCTAAAATAAGGATAATGATATAAACAACAAAACATACACATTTCAAGCCATGTGCGATACCATAATCGAACCTCAGCTATATAAAAAAAAAACAAGCAAAGACGCAAAAATAGTCTATAAAATAATTGAATTATCAGTATTTATTAAACAGTGAAGCATGGGTTACTACTAAGGAACAAGAAAATCAAATTCAGGCAGCCCAAATGAAATTTCTAAGAACAGTTTTGTAGATAAAAACTTTGAATATGTACAGTTAACAACGAAATTAAAGACTATAAGACAAAATGTCAGGAACATTTACAAGGTTAAGAATAGATATCCAAAATTAGCGATCCACTGCAAACCTAAATGCAAGGGAGATTAGATAGAGGAATTAAAAAGAGATGAAGAATTGAAAGGATAATCCTTGATCGAAGATGATGATAAAAGATACAAAAAATGCCGAATAACAAAACTGGAGGAATAAGGGACAATGTTAAAAATAAATCTTAAAGGTTACAAAATATAGAAAAATATAAATGTAACAAAAACCACAATGTACCGGGTACTAATGGCCAGTGGCGTTCCCAGGATTTTGGTCTAGGAGGGGCGATATAGCGGGAATTTTAGATGTATCACCCCAATCTTATTTTTGTGTCACATATTACATATATTTTTTGCGTATTTTTATAGATATATTTTTAAAGTAATTTAAAGTACATATTTCTCATTATTTACAATAAAAGAAAAGATATTTAAGCGTGGAATTTTATGGAAATAACATTACTTTAAAAATATTAGAAACACGAAATAGGGTACAAAACAATCATTTTGACACTTCAAATGCCAACTTTCTATTTACAATAAAATTGTTTAAAATTAACAAAATTTGTAATTACATATTTTTTACAGTGTGTCACATTGTCCGCGAAATCCTTTATCGCCCTCAAAATTTCGCGGACAAGGTGTACACACTATTTTTTGTGCAACCGTAAAAAATATGTAATTACAAATTTTAAACACTTTTTTTTTGTAAATAGAAAGTGGCTATGGGATTGACATTTGATAATCAAAACAATTAGTTTTGAAACAATAATGTCAATTCTCAAGTGTCAAAATGATTGTTTTTTACCCTATTTCGCGTCCGTTTTAATGGTAACGGACGCGAAATAGGGTGCAAAACAATCATTTTGGATTTCGCCAATACGATTTTACTATTTTCGCCATGATGTCTGCATGAATGTATGTATGTATGTGTGTGTTTGTTGTGTGTGTGTGTGTGTAGTCTGTGGCAATTTTTTCATCTCGTATAATTCAAATACTATGATACAAAATAATACAATTTTGTGAATATTTGCTTCTTATATATAAATAAAGAGCTGATTAGATTTTGGATAAAATTGGTCAACTGCAAGTAGCAGTTTACTTGAAGGCCTTAAAAGTTTTGCTTGAAAATCACGGTTAAATTTCCTTTTTCAACAATTTATGTTATTTTGAAAGTTGTAGAATATTTAATTTTACATTTGTTTTGATTACACTAATTTTATTAATTTTCATTAGATTAGATAATAAAATATAAAGAAATTAGATTTCATAAATCTTCAATTCCTTGTAAATCATGGAAACACTTAAAAATTTTCAATTTTTTTTCGATATGTGACACATGTCATTTTGATTATGAAGCTTTTTTCTTAGTGAAATATATGTCAAAAATTAAATAAATATACGAAATAAAATTAAATTTCTTAAATATAAATAGAAAATAAACAAATAAGAAGCTATGTTTCTATATCATCAAATACTATTTTTTCTACAATCGTTGCATAATATCGACATTGTTATTCCATTTTTGGTTAGGAAATGTTCAAAATTGTCGCTCTAGGGCGACAAAGTGACATATTGTCGCACTAGCGCGACAAAAACAAAACAAAAATAAATTAGGTAAAAGAAGTAAATGATGCATTGGATTTTTCTGGTAATAACCTTGCTATTGCAAATACAGTTGGCATATACGTACATACACTTCAACTTAATCACCATAAACGTATTCACTCTGTAGACTTTATGTCAAATGTACACCATATGTCAAATGTACTCCATGTGTCAAATTATGATTTCTTTGAAAATTTTTATTCTGTCCATAAACGTTGTCATGATTACGGTGACATGGGTAACTACAATTTTACTAAATTGTTATAGGCGTGACCAAAGATAATTTTGAAAATTAATTTTTTTCTACAGCTTGACATTGTTCAACGATTGTAGAAAAAATATTGTGTGTATCTCGTCGGATAGAGCTTGTTCGGTGCACTTGTCGAGTTGTTGATCTCGGCTTCGCCTCGATCAACAATTTCTCGCCGCGTGCAACAAACAATGCTCTATCCGCACTTGATACACAAATAACTATTGTACCATTTAAGAGTAGTATTTGTGCTGCCACATCAGATTTTTTTTTATGGACAGAAAAAGGAAATTCAAATCCTAGTGGTGGCTTCTACAGTCGTTCAATTAGATCGCATTTTGTTTTGTCACTTAAACCGCCTAGTTTTTCAATATGATAGCCTACATCATTTATTTCACACGAACCTGTAACTTCAATTTCAAGATCTAATAAATTTGCCGGATTTTATATTTCCTGAATAGCCTCAATTTTCAAGGATGCCGAAAACAAATATGGATTTGGTGCGTCATTTTTTTTTAAACATCTGTGAAGTTGCTTGCTTCCCTGTTCGTTTCATGTTTAAGCCATAATAAAATAATAATTTGAGAATATCAATAAAAAACCTTAATTTATAAAAAGGTCTAGGGGGGGCGATCGCCCCCATCGCCCCCCCTCTGGGTACGCCCCTGCTAATGGCCCAAGTAGTCGATGTACCCTTTATTAGAAATAAAAAAAAATATAGAAAGTTGTTTCCAATAAAAATTGTAGTCAATATTGTTCTACAACTTTTGGAATATAACAAAATTTACTCTAAATCAAATCTGAAATATGCCCCAAAAAGCTTGATAGACCTTCAATTAAACTATTTCTAGTTGAAAGATTGCTACCAAAATCTCTTAGTCATTCAAATTCTAAAAATGTAATTTGAAAATATATCACTTAAGAAGTACCAAATCCAAATTGGGTAAAAGGTTATATTTATATATTTTATTATATTTAAAAATTGTATGTCGTCAGTAAATTTTAAATTATCGTGGAGGGAAAAAACACAAACGTCATCGATACAACAGAAATTCATCCTCTACAATAAACTATAAATGATATGAAATAGTTAGGAAAGCCAATAAATGAATAATTTATAAGCAACATAAGCTACAATTTCTATATAAAAATTGTTTCTTTATTTTGTAAGTTGTTTGAATAAGAGGTTATATTCTGCAACATCAGATTTTTATGTCGATTAACAATGGGCTCTTGATTCAGAGTGTACAATGTGAACTCGTACTTGTACCTAGACGTTAATTTAACGTATATTTTTATAGGAGCTTTATCAATCTATACTTCTATTCATTGGAAGAAAACTACACGTGGCGCTTCTTTCGCAGTAAACTTCGACGAGCTTCTCTCCAGATATCTTCTTTATTTAAGTACAGTGTACATAAGCTGACAGTGGACAGATTACCTCAAGGAACATGACGTAGAAACAGGAAGGTACAGGTAAGTTTATAAAATACTTTATGATATGATAAGTTTATGATGTGGATCACGGCTTGTAGGGATCGTATGCTCTGTGCGCCCGAATGTTATAGATAAGTTTGAAGGTTTTGCTAGTCTTGCTCTTACATACATAGTGATCGATCTGTTCAATATGGCGTAGGTATCAGTATACTTAGTACAGCTTCTATTAATGGACTTTGTAGTTTGAACTAGCATTGAGGTACTACGGAAATCCTAAAGCAATTACCGTTGATGTGTCAAATTGTAACTTTAAATATTATCTCTTCTTTGTTAATTATAATGTTTCCAGATATCAAAACTGTCCCAAAGTTGTAAATTATAAATCGCTCCAATAATTGATTAGAATTGTTTTCCAAACTGCACAAAGTTTAAAATTTGTAATGTAATTACAAATTTAAAAACTTATTCTCGAGATGTTTTGAACAGCCATAAATAAATCAGGTATCCAGTAATAATTGAAATTTATTCCCATACTTAGATTTATTTGTTTGAATTTGAAGTTCTGGATCTAGATCAACATTGAATTTTATTCAACTGAATAGGGAGTTAAAAAGTCAACTGAAAATTAAACTGTTTCAGTGTTATTGTTACATACCGGTTATTTACTTCTTTTTTTTACAGGATATGGGAAATACAATGTAAAATTTTCATAGTTTGTTGTTGTGTTGGGTGAAACTGAGGAGCAATTGAGAAGAATGATTGTGGGCATAAATAAAGTAGGGAAAGGTTTAAATCTGCTATTGAATGTTGATAAATGTAAAGTGTTGGTGTTTGAGAAGAATGATTTGGTGACTGATTGTAATGTTACAGTGAATGGAGTGAGACTGGAACAGGTGAATGAATTTTTATATTTAGGTAGTATGTTCTCGAGGGATGGACGTATTGACCTGGAGATTTAAAGGCGAATGTCTGCAGGGTGCAAGGTATTGGGTGCTCTGGGTACATTTGCTCGAAACGTGAATGTATCTCGAGATGCTCGATTGAGTGTTTGTAATGGTGTATTAGTGCCTACATTGATGTATGGTTCTGAATGTTGGGTGTGGATGAAAAAGCATGAACGACGTATAACTGCTGTAGAAATGAGATATTTGAGAGGAGTATGTGGGTATACGAGACGTGATCGTATACGGAATACATTGGTGTATGACGAGTGTGAGATTGAGAAGAATATTGTTAAAAAAGTGGGAGTGAGTCAGTTGAAGCGGTTTGTACATGTTGAGCGAATGAAAGGTTGGTGAAACTAATATATGTCGGTGAGATTGAAGGTGAACGATTGCGTTGGCGTCCGAGGAATAACTGGTTGGGTATGATTGATGGTTTGTTGCGCGAACGAATGATTCCGAGTGTGAATGATAAACGAGCATGTATGAATCGCACTATGAATGTGGACGAGGCGAAAGAGGTGTGTCAGGATAGGAATGTTTCGAGGAGATTTATTGTTGGTTGACTGTGTTTCTGGGTTCGTGCTACCCCACTAAGTGGGACATAACGTATGTATGTATGATAGTTTGTTCCATATGAAATTAAGAACAAAACTGTAAATAAAAAATGTTCATAAACAAAAATATAGTTCATTTCTATCATGAGATAGATGTAAAATAAAATATATAATTGTAGCTATTTACAGAGTGCCATGGAAAACAAATCGTACAATTGTACACTGTCGTCATAATGAACAAGTTTGTCAGATGATGTTTGCCTCTTTTATAAAGTTTTAAATAAATAATAACTTGATTAAATTATTTATCATCAGTAATCATGGATACTTATACCATCTCTGTTAAAATCAAATGGATAAAGTGGTATTTTACAAGAAATTCGTTAAATCAAGTAAAAGATTTATTTAGCACATTATTTCAAAACCACCTTACTCCTTCCTGCAGGTGAAACGATTAACAAAATTATAAAGCAGTTTAATGAAACAGGATGTGATATTTCTCTTTGTGAGAAATGCAGAGTAATAAACGAAAATGATGAACCAAATGAAGAAAATAGAGTAAACGGAAATAAACTAAATATACTTTTGTACGTGACAGATTATCCAAATAAAAATGTACGTTAGATTGCTACTGAAATAAATGTACATAGCTATATATTATATAAATAAAATTATATAGGTATTACTATAGTTAAATTATAAGTTCTATTAAGCGATAAATGTATACATGATTACTAATAAATAATTTAAACATGTCAATAATCATTAAAATTTTATTTAACATACCAACTGACTTACTCAAACAATACGAATGTTTGCGCATTGTATGTTTTGTTTTCCATGGCACTCTGTAAATAGCTAAAAATTATAAATTTTATTTTACCTCTCTCATGACAGAAATGTGCTATGTCAATAGGATTATTTGATGCAGTTTTAGTTGCGAACATTTTGTTTTGTTCTAAGATTCACAGGGAACGAATTAGGGAGTAAAGATAATTTTAACATTGAACTTCCCATGTCCTGAAGCCAAAGTAAAAACCCGGTATACCCATATACATAACATTACAATTATATCCGCGGTAAATGGGTCAGTAAACATCTGAAAATGCATTCAACTAACAATCAATTTCCTTCCTGACATGCTATTTTATCCTCGTACTTATATGATTTGATTCAAAATGATAAGACGGTTTCGCAACTAAATCGTTAATGCAATAAACTGTTAATCATATCCTTCCATTTAGTTAACATTTCTTGCAGTCGTGAAACAATGATAAAATAAATTTAGTTAACTGTTATCTAGTTACTCTTAATTGTCCGCAAATTGTTGTTCATGTTAGCTGTCAATGTATTTTAATTTAAATAATATAAATCAATCATTACAAATTTGAGTGAGTTATACTGCCATACTTAAATAATAAATTATAGGTAGTTATTAACTGAATGGGTGACCGCTCTGCGAAAACTCATACCATCGATCACCGTATGCCGTTGTCACATCATCAAAAACGAGGTACCGAGGCGACATATAACCTTAGCAGTTGAAACCGCTTAAATAAATACAGAATTAATTTAGTATATTGTACCACAAGCAATGGTACTCATTTCCTACGAATTTGAAAGTTAGTAACATGAGCCGAAGGAGAATGCTGCAAATCATACGAGTATACTTTTTCTATGACCACGATATTATTTCAATAACAAATTTGTCCTGCTTTCGCCCTTCAAATATTTGACAATTCTAAATAAGTATCCTAGCAATGGCACCTGTATTGAAATGAAATGACCTGTATTGAAATGCACACAAAACAAATTCATTTCTCACGGTGCTTGCAATTTACCTCATAACCCTAGCAACAACAAACATGCAATGAGTAGATTTCTTAGTGGTCGAAGAAAATAATTAGTCACTAAAATACCAGATTTACAGAAGAGGCTACCAGCCAACCAGACAGACGTCATTGAGCAAATGGTCAAAACGGAATCAGGAGCTTCAAAACATGCATTTCCGTGAAAACTCGCAATCATCATATTGCTTTATTTACTTATGTTACGTATAGGAAAATAAAAATAAGTAAATAGTGTGACTAAATATTTATTTATTTTCATTTGTTGTTGAAATTTTTGTAGTTTCTTAACTCTATATAATAAATACACTAATACACATTAAGTAGTAGTAGCCTAAGAAATTATAGTAAACAGTATTTGAAAATAATGGCAATTATTGATCAAAAATAAATAAATAAATATATCATCACGCCTTTTACCCATTATGGGTGTGGCACTCTGCTTACGCAGATCTCGGTAAGTGATATATTTTTACCTCCCGCCTACCTCTAGGTAAGGGAGGTATTGTTTTTGGTCAAAAAATTGGGTAGTGAGTTTTCAGTGAATAAGCACGTTTTAGGGTCCCTACAATACGATTTTACTATTTTCGCGATGATGTCTGTATGTATGTATGTATGTATGTGTGTAGTCTGTGGCAATTTTTTCGTCTCGCATAACTCAAATATTCTAATACCAAAAAATACAATTTTGTAAATTATTGCTTCTTATATTTAAAGGAAGAGCTGATTAGATTTTGGATAAAATTGGTCAACTGGAAGTAGCAGTTTACTTGAAGCCCTTAACAGTTTTTCGTGAAAAAACACGGGTAAATTTCCTTTTTCAACAAATTATGTTATTTTGAAAGTTGAAGAATATTTAATTTTGCATGTGTTTTGATTACACTAATTTTATTAATTTTCATTAGATTTAGAGATAATAAAATATAAAGAAATTAGATTTCACAAATCTTGCATTTCTAGTACCCCATGGAAACATTTAAATATTTTCAATTTTTTACGAAATGTGACACATGTCATTGTGATTGTGCAGCTGTTTTCTTAATGATATATATGTCAAAAAATTAAATAAATATACGAGAGAAAATTAAAATGCTCAAATATAAATAGAAAATAAACAAATAAGAAGGTATGTTTCTGTATCATCAAATGCTATTTTGTACCGTTTAAGAGTAGTATTGGGCGGGAGGTTATGTGCTGGCCACATCAGATTTTTTCGTATGAAATGCGGTTACCAGCCGTCAAATCATAGCCCCCAAAGATGTTAGTGGAAGGCGAACCACAGGGGTAAATTTAAATTTGTAACTGTCGGCAGTGGGATTCGAACTGAGGATCTCACGATCCACAGTCCGACACGTTACCACGGAGCTATTTACCCCATTGATCAAAAGTCAAAACGTAAATACCAATAAAATAGAACCAAATATCTAATTTATTTTTCCGGCTTAAAAAATGCGTTTCAAAGTGAATTCTGCCTTATTTATTTTTGCCTAATAGTAAAAAATAAATGTATAAAATTGAGTACTCCGAATAAAATTATTATTAGATAAAATTTCCAATTTTCAATTTCCTTATTGAGTATGTAAAATTGTGAATGATACATAATAAAGTTCCAAATATCAATTTACGGTTCCCAATATAAAAACAAGAACATAATATGATTAAAATAGCTTTTTGTCGATCACGAGAGACGAATTTCATTCCATAAAAGCTGATGTCACGAATAAAATTGACTCGTAAATCACTTTTATCATTTCCATATCTTGGCACACTTAAACAAAATAACATTATTCTGTACTTCGACACAGGCCTTTTGTGTCTGTGTTCTATGTAGATGCACGGGTACCCTCCCCGATGCACAACTGTTCAGTTTCCTGTTGTGTGGACGAGAAAATAATTTCTTCTGTTTCATGTCGTCAGGAATTATTAAGGAAAACACGCAACTGAATATGAGGTTTATTGTATTGACAATATCGAAAACTACAACCGCTATTACCGATGAAGATAGTTGATAGAATCTATGTGCGTTACAAAAAGTAGGTCCTTCATGGTAATATATAATTATATATTTATTTTTTGACACTAGGGGTACAAAAGTATGACATGTTAGATTTGTTACTTTTATAACTAACAATAAACTAACACGAACATTTCAATGTAACAAATGTGAAGTATTTTATTAAATTATGACAATATATTTTTAATATAATAGACGCATTAATGTGAATAGTTTTGGCTGGAAAAAGAAAATCAATTCTCAATATCTTCAGTCAGTATTAATAATTAATTATAAGAGTACTATATAGTAGTAAATACGACAATATAACCGCGGTGAACAACGTTGTGGTTAAGTATTCTGTAATGGAACCAAAAACTAATTTCAGGATTGTAATACAAATTTGGTTATTTATAATGACGCAATATAAAATTTATATTAGGCCACTGGTTACTTACAAACTTTTTATGATTGTTGTGGCTATTTTCTAATTTTTTATTGTAGAACATAGAAAATTGGATTTAAAATGAAATATAATTTATACATACTTAAATATTTTTAACAACTAAAGGCTGATTTATAGTTTAACATTACGGACAGAAATAATAACGACATAAACATAATATAAACGCTTGTGACAGAGAATCGTAACCCATTTATACATTGGATGAAATGAAATTATCTTGTAAATTTCTGTTTTTGTAGTCTGGGCGTCGTTGGTCGCATAAAATATTATTTAATATAAATAACTAATGATATTAATTGATAATCGTTTGTTTTAAGCCTCGTACAGACCTGCGAACGGTTCGCCGAACCGTTCGGCGAACCGCTCGGTGAACCACGTCCACACCGGCGCAACGAAACGGCGAACCGAACGAAGTTCTGCAACACGTGCAACGTTTGCCTGCAACGTTTGCGCGATCCATCGGTTGTCGGTATTTCGACGAACGATCAAAGGATGTTGCGCGAGCACGTTGCAGCTAGTGTGGACGCGACGGCGAACGGATACTTGCAACAAATGATTTTATTCCACTTTATTTTTTAATTTGAGATAGATGTTAAATTTTGCTCTTTATTAATACTATATTTATTGATAATAAATACTTTAAAATTTGTCAAACTCTATATCAATCACGATTTATTTGGAATTCGCAAAATAAAGATCATATGACATTTCCACTATATTATAGGACTCCTTTTTTTATTACTTATTTTTATTAGACAAAACAATAAATTATTATTTAAAAAAAAAATAGAATTAGCTGTGAAAAAATGATTGAAATGGAAAATGTTAACAAAAATGTTTGGAATATAAAATGTTATTTGCACTTTTCTTGTGTATGCTTCTAATTTTAAGAAAATCTCAATTATATATTTTATAATATGTTTCAATTATCTTAATTACAATGAGAACAATAACTAAAACATTTTCAACATCTTATGTCAAATAATTGTGGTGTCAAAAATATGTGTCGTTTGTAATATTATAAAAGCAATATTTATATTATTAGTTATAAAGCTTTAAAATAAAATCATAGTTACAATGAGAACAAAAAAAAATTAAGCAGGTTTAACATGTATATGTCAAACAATTGTCAAAATAGCCATATGAAAGGAACATGTCATACGTGTTCGGTTGGTTTTATATGTATAAGAAAGTAGTGTAGTGCCCAAACAAGATTTTTAAAAATGTAAATGAATGTAAATACATGATGCTACCACGGCTTTAATATTCTTTTTAAAGCAAATCTACATACATGCATCTGCAACAAAAATGGAAAAGATACGAACATTCCCCCACCATCATCTGCCAGTGCTCGCTAAACCGTTCGCCGAACAGATCGCCGAACGGTTCGCCGAACACTGTTCGTCGAACGGTTCGCAGGTCTGTACGAGGCTTTAGACATATCTGATTTCTAAACTATGAATTCGAATAATGTCTGAGTAACAGTTCTGCTGTACAGGGCGAAACTACACGAAAACATGCGAAGCAACACGAAGCAGGAACATAAACATAATGAAATGAATTTCATCCCTTTCTTATGTTATATCACTCTTTCAGTAACCAACAATTTGACCGCAATTTTCACTACAAAACTAGAACCACCTCGAGAACCAAAATCGTGGTTTAGTAGTAGGTTGTATGACTGTCACATTTCTTTATGTTTTGTATTGTTTATTGTTTGTATCTTAGTTATATTATTTCTTATTGTTATTGTATTGCTTGACACGTTTTATCGTTGGTCGACTTAAAAAAAAAGCAGTTGCAGTTGCTTATAGTGATAATTTAACTACAATATAAAGTGAGCCATAAAGAAAAAACTATTTTATCCAACACCTCTCAATAAATGCTCTATAACTATGGCGATTTTAAACAAGCAAAGTAACAGATTATCCACTAGTGGGTATAATTTTGAGGAAAGCCACTAGTGAGTATTTTTTTATTTATAACAATAATAATAACAAACAACACCTTGGTAACTACTTCGATTGACATTTTAATTTAAAAATTTAAAGCATATGTCACTGTCAAATAATATTTCTTTAATGAATTTTTCATTTATTAAGAAGTGTTGGATAAAACGTTATACTTCACACGTGGGCAAAGTGGAATTACCCACTCGAAAAAATTATCTCACTCAGCCTTCGGCTTCGTGAGCTAAGATTTCTCTCGTGGGTAATTCCTTACTTTGCCCACTTGTAAAGTAAATAACTATTATCCAACACCTCCCAATAAATGCTCTAAAACTATGGCGATTTTAAACAAGCAAAGTAACAGATTATCCACTAGTGGGTATAATTTTGAAGAAAGCCACTAGTGAGTATTTTTTTATTTATAACAATAATAATAACACACTACACCTTGGTAACTACTTCGATTGACATTTCAATTCTAAAATTTAAAATATGTCACTGTCAAATAATATTTCTTTAATAAATTTTTCAATTATTAAGAGGTGTTGGATAAAACGTTATACTTTACACGTGGGCAAAGTGAAATTACCCACTCGATAAAATTATCTCACTCAGCCTTCGGCTTCGTGAGCTAAAATTTCTCTCGTGGGTAATTCCTTACTTTGCCCACTTGTAAAGTAAATAACTATTATCCAACACCTCTCAATAAATTCTCTATAACTATGGCATTTTGAAACAAGCAAAATAACAGATTATCCACTAGTGTGTATAATTTTGAGGAAAGCCACTAGTGAATATTTTTTTATTTATAACAATAATAATAACACACAACACCTTGGTAACTACTTCGATTGACATTTTCATTTAAAAATTTAAAGCATATGTCACTATCAAATAATATTTCTTTAATAAATTTTTCATTTATTAAGAAGTGTTGGATAAAATGTTATACTTCACACGTGGGCAAAATGTAATTACCCACTCGATAAAATTATCTCACGCATCCTTCGGCTTCGTGAGCTAAAATTTCTGTCGTGTGTATTTCCTTACTTTGCCCACTTGAAAAGTAAATAACTATTATCGTTTTGACAGCGGATAAATAGGAAGGTAACTTTTTGCAACTGATCTCGAGCATTTTATTTTATTCAGATAAATTTCAGTTTGACAACTCAACCTTGTAACCTGACAATAATTTCACTCGAAAACTGTTTAAAAAATAAAATTATTACACCTACAATGACGTGATTTTATTAAAACAGTTTTCTTGCCAAATAGCTAGGTAACAAAGTTTCGTAACAAACAGAAAATAAAAAGCTCTTGTATGTAATTACAGTTGACAAAATATGAAAATATTACCTCAACTCTAGCCCGAGTTTTGCCTATATTATATTCAGTAGTTATACAACAAGAGGTTCGAAAATAATCGAATATACAGTTGAGAGGACGAGATGTGTTTCCTATTCAACAAATCGAGTCCGCAACTGTATATTCAGACTATTTTCGAAGCTCGAATTGTATATGTTAAGACTATACAACGAATCAACCAATTATATGAAACAAATTATTTATTTATGTCAAAGTTATTAATTGTTTGTTTATATTCATGGATTATATGATTACATTACATAGATTTCATTTGTTTGCGTCCGAAACACAACTTAGCAACGCAAATAACCGATATAATATAGCGTAACTAAGAAAAATTGAACTATATGGATTGGTCTATTTTTCTATGTGTTGTATAGTCAAGTTTTTCAGTTAGTGGTTGCCATAGAAAAAAAAAGTATAGCATACAAGGTTAGTTTTTTTTACATTAACCAATCAGTTTTGTTAGCTAACTACTCGTAATAACTTTAGAGAAAAATTTATAAACAGTTTTGTACAGCAAAGAGGGAGACATAATTTTATGATTGATAAAATAAAATTATTAGGGGTTACGTGGCAGGGGGAATTAAAGTTATATTTTCTTAAATGGAAAGCTGTATTTTTTTATTGGAATGGATAACCCGAAGAAATCCCTTTTGAACGATGTAACACGTTCTTGTACCTAAAATTAAAATCACAAATTAAAAAACATTAACATCTTTACTATGGAAAATATAACTTCAGGTGGGCTGTTAAAATAAGTTGTGTTGCGAATTGTGTTACAGTCACCCACTTTTTAAATTAGCGTAGATCATCGACGTTGCTGGCTGACATAAAAATGCAGTGAATATGTCATGTGCCCGTAGAGGTACAGGTTATTAACAAAACTGTCATAAGCAAACTATGAAAAATACTACCTTGATTGCGTTTCACCATGTTTTGACATTGCAATTTTATTTGAAGTAGAAAACAATAACAAATTAGAATGATATCGATATTTATTCTGAATATAAGAATTTCTGGATATATGCTCGTATAAACTTTTATTATTGTTTTGATTTTTCTTACCCACCATTAAATAATTAATCTCCTACCTAGACAATTGTCTTTTGTGAATCATTGTATTTACTAGTTACTATCTTCACAGAAATATATACCTCAAGATTATCTGAATCCGTTTCATTTTAACTATTATCAGTAACTTATAAACAAGAAAAGATAGGATAACAAAACCTTATTATGTTCGCCTCTGTGCCTCAGTGGTCTAGACTACTAACTACGGAGCCAGAGGTCCCGGGTTCGATTTCCGAACTGGGCTGGCACAAAACAGTGTCTGCTGCTGAGTACAGCGCCGACATTTCCATCTTCATATCACCCATCACCCCAGCTAATAACCAAAGAAGTTGAAGCCGTATCATTAAAAAAAAAAGCCTTATTATAATTATGATCAGGAACAATCGCGTTCGAATGACAGAAGAAGATCTTTATAATATAATATAGTATTGCAGAATTATCAGTTCTTAAAAGAATCAATCACAAAGACATTACGAAAATAATATTACGGTACATATTTTAGAAAAGAAACCGAAGATGAAATAATTTAACTTTTTCAAACGCTTAAAGCATCATTCTTCTACAACAAATAAGAAACCATCTCATTGTCCAAAATATGATTACTTGTTAAAAAGTAATTACCCTTTTTTTATTATTTTTTATTTAATTCTTGCTTTACAAGCTTAGAATTTTTACATTTACTATATTACTTTTTTACATTCTATTTAATTTCAACAAAGAAACGTATGAAAACAACCGACCCTAATATATTTATTTTTCAATCCAAATTAACTACTAAATAATTTCTTTCATTAATAGATGTTTCTCCTATCACTAGTCAACTTAAAAGCAATTTAATGCATCATCCGTGTAACTAGACACACTAAATACAAACCCTTATGCATAATTAATTCTCTTTTGGGACACCGTACGCTTTTAATATCTCAAAATGCATTCGGCTAACTTATTTATTCAAAATTAAAACGACATCGAAATCAAAAGTACATCTTATTAATTATTCACTCGTGTCTGAGTGGTCCATACAGCTGTCCCAAAAGTTGCAGGACCCCTCTGTCCTGTATACACATAAATGATTCACGGTAGTACAGCGCACAATTCCGCAGCATGATTGGTCGAAATGTTAATATGGTTTTTTACTGAAGTGTTGATGCATCTACTTATGAGAACATTGTGTTTTTTCAAGGGTGAATGCTCGGCATATTGACATATTGGCATAATTGAATTATATTTGTTTTTAATAAGAGTCAGGAAAATGGTACTTTATAATTGAGGTGCTATATTGAAATACTCGGCACTTTGTGGCGAGTATTTTACGGCTCCGAGTCAAGTTTACTGACGCGTTATGTATTAATTTATTTCTGAAACTATTAATAATAATAAAAATTCATATAAAATTTTTTTTTAAATCGGATTTTCTATATGTATTTAGAAGTCCGTTTCTCTATTTTTTAAAGGTACATTCATTCCGGTTTAAGAAAAAAAAACTTTTTTGTGAAAGGTTGCCGTATATAATAGTTTAAAAAAATTTCTGAAGATGAATTAAAATCTTGAAGTATTGGTAAATACGATAAGTTACATCAAAGCAATTTTACACAATCTTTCTTGACAGTAAACAGCAATGACATTTCATAAAAAAAATTGAAAATTGCGTTTAATTTTCTAATCGCACATTAACAAGATTGATTACTAAGTGAGTGCAAAGATGAAAGTGAAAGGTGAACCACAAAACCAAAGTTAAAAGTGGTGATATTGTCAACGGCGGGATTTGAACTGATGATACCATACTCTACAGTTCGAAGAGTTACCACGGACTTATTTTCAATATAAAATACTGTAGTGAGTTATTTATTTATGCTTTATGTTGAAATGAAGTACATATTACACCAGTGGTACTCCATATAAAACCTATCCATTTCATACAATAGAAACATGATGAAAACACACATAAAAACTCCAATGACAAATCACATTGTTTAATTTTAATTCCCGTACCGAACATCCAACACACAATATTCTATATTCTATACCGCATGCGATTCTCGATAAATTTATATATTTTATACAATTCCATAACTCACTGGGATAAATTCCCACCGATTCAAAAATATATCAGAGCCCACTACGATGCAAACAATAAAATAAAAAGTTTATTCATTGCGCGAAATTATTCGCTATTTATCGGAACAATCGCTCGTGTGAGCCAACCATAAATTACCGAAACGGGAACAGATTTTATTTGCAAATGCTTCCATTTTGTTTATTTCTTTTGTCCTTGTTTTAGGAAGAATCAGAGCTGCCTCGATCAGCAACGATATTCAGGCAAATTGGAAGAAAAAGCAATAATCCACTGCAACTAGTTTAATTCATATGATTGAGATTTAAAGTAAATAATTGAATTAACTACAAATATTAATGGAATATTATAGAAAACATTTAAGTTTTTGATACTACATACACCGTAATCAAATGACGAGTTAATTAGAGAAAGAATGACATAATTTGGCATTTTTAATAAAATAAATATATCATGCCATTTTTAAATTTTTTTGGTAAAGTACTCTGCTTAGAATAGATCTAGGTATATTACCTATTTTATCACATAAAATGCGGATCCAATCATTAAATCACGCCTGCAAAGATGTCATTGAACAATAAATTGAATTTTATATGGTCTCAATTTTCGGAATTTGTTTCAAAAATTTGTCAGTTTTGGAAATCAAACTGACGAAATCACGATTCATTATTTGATGTATTAGCACACCTTGAAACATACTACTAATGGAATGCTAATTTGTAGGCTCTTAAGAAAGTGAAAAACGAGCCTGAGACTGAAAGATGTCTTAACGCTATCCTTCTTTTTCTAACGCTTGTTTGTATAACGGTTGCTATGCGTTTGTTGAGCGGTTGCTATGTAAAAACGTTTTGCACAGTCTTGTTCAAAAGTGATAAATCATATTTAAAAGTGTAATGTTTAATTATTTGAAAATTCCCTTAAATTCACATACGTAATAGGTAGTTAATTCAATTTTATTACAAGTAATACATAATTTCATTTTAAACATTTTATTTCAAAATCGTTGAATGTTAATTTCTTTATATTTTTTACTTTCTACACTAATAGGCCAATTTAATGATGTACCCGTGTTCCCGAAGATATTCATAGGCCACTAGATATAAACAAAAAACTTATTTTAGTTGATTTTTTTCATTTGATAGGTTTGTTAAAAAAAATCTGATGTGTCCAGCACATAACCTCCCACCCAATACTGCTCTTAAAAGGTGTCAAATAGTATTTGATGATACAGAAACATACCTTCTTATTTGTTTACATCACACACATACATACATATACATACATACAGACATACAGACATCGTGGAGAAAATAGTAAAATCGTATTGTAGGAACCCTAAAACAAGCTTATTCATTGAAAACTCACTGCCCATTTTTTTGACCAAAAACAATACCAAGAGGTAGGCGGGAGGTAAAAAGATGACATAAACTTATAATATTTCAATTTCACGGAGAAATTATCAGTGCAATTGTGACTTGATTGCTTTTACATACTTGATAACAAACACAGGGCTTTGATTGGATATTTTTTCAACTAAAAAATTTTCACTGTAATTGTGACCTGATTGGATACTTTTGCACACGTGATCAGAATAATTTCAGTGTAATGTTGCTTTGATTGTTTACTTTCGTACACGTGTTCAGAAATATAGGGATTCGATTGGATATTTTTTAACTTTTTTCATAATAATTTGCTTGTCCTTTTGTCATTATTCATATACTCGCATATCAAATATCCATCATATTGTAAACATTTTCGAGACTGTGCAAGGATTTGGTCTAGGTCGTTCAGATAATAAAATCACTAACATTTCTTTACTTATAACTAGAATTGTATCAAGTAACAATTTGAACTTTTTTTTTATTAGTAGACATGTTTAAAGTAAGATGATAAGTTCGTTTGGCATTGATATCTTGTGTCGCATTTTTAACAATACTAGATGGTAGAACTGATATCCAAAGTAATACATTATTCTATATTGTATCTTAGCTGAAACTCACGTTATAATAATTGTTCATGTTACATTAGAAACACAAAAGATAAAACAATAAATTGAAAAAACTTTTAGACGTAAATGAAAAACTTTCGGATAAAGTTCTGCAAAATGTTTATTAATTCGTAACGTTATATGAAACGTTGTAAATATTTTACAGAACTTTACCCAAAAGACTTTTAATTAAAAAAAAAAATCATATTTGAATACACCGAAACTTTGACCCAAATTTGGAAATTTGTACGTGTGTTGTCTACGAATGAAACAAAAACTAATAATAAATACAGAAATACCGTTCCGGTGAATAGTTTAATTTAAATGACGAAAGTTTTTCTGCAATTCCAGCAACTATTTCACGATTTGTATCGAGCAAATAGTAATTACCACGAAAGTTTTTATTCAATTTTGAACAAACTATATAATGTTCCGTTTGTAAAACTGCAGCTGATGTTTTTGCGCTGATAGGCACAAGTTAATTAATTTCCGGTTTGCTACACTGTAAATATAAGTAATACATTGTGCCATTTTTATGTGAATTTGTTTGCGTATTGACATTGTTATAATGATTTCATAATTATATTTTGATGTATTTTGTTGTATCTTGTGTATTAAATTTATAATAAAATACGCAATTTCAACATAACAAATTGTTCTCCATTGTATTGTGAACAAAATTAATTTTGTATGTTTCGGTAATGAAATTTATTATAAACAATTTGGACAGAAAAAATCGCGGAAAAATATAGAGTATATAATAGCATTTCTCTGAATCTTGTTCACACTTTGCCACTTTGAAGACACTATCTGCCAAAGTAGCAATAATAAGAAGAAGTGTTGCGTTACTATTATGTAACATTAAAGCATTAATAAATAAAATATCAAAATATCCTGTCAAAGAGAAGCACTAACTCGTTTATAGTTTTTTGGGATTGCGTTCGTTGTTTTGTGTCTATTACATTTATTTTAAATTTTATGAATTCTATATTATTTTAATGACTTGCCTTTGTTTCTGGATGGATTTTTTTTTTATTATGCTCGAAGTGGTTTTGGTGTCCTTGCACTGCGGCCTTTAGGCCTATTGTACCCTCCGAGTTTTACTCCTCCGAGAGAAGTCCCGTCTCTTTAACGAAGTCCAGGATCTTCCTCAAGTTCGCTCCTTTGAGTTTAATTTCTTTGCTCCTAGGAGCCTATGTCTACTGGCCACGAGAGCTTCGCAGTGACATATCAGATGAAGTGGCGTTTTCTCCTCTTCTCCACACCTACAGTGGTTCTTCTTTTAGGCCCAATGTGTGCAAGTGCTTATTTAGTCCGCAGTGTCCCGTTACGAGCCTTTTTAATAGTTTTAGGTTTTGCCTACTCATTTCCAGTAAGCTTTTCGTCCTTTTCTTAGATGGCTCATCCAGTGATTTATTAAATATAACGATATTGCTTTGTTTGCATGTGATTAATTAATTATTACAAGGGCATAGGCCTTTTTGAGGACTTTTGTTTTATTATTATCAATTCAATATACATACATAGACCGCAACTTGTTTATTTAACCGGTTAAACATTATTTTTGGCCCAAAAAAGATTTTTAACCGAAATCGAAACCGATATTTATATTTTTTTAAAAACCGGTAACCATTAACCAAAAATTTAAGAAACCGGTTGTCTATGTACTACTATGTTTCTACATAGCAAACACCAGTCCATACTCGTTTATGTCGGTATTCCAGTATGTTTTTTCAAACCCTTTCAATAAACCGGTTTTCTTAAAACGTTTTTATTAACCGTTACTAAAAACCGGTTTTGTTGTCAGTGAACAGGTTTTTTTATGGAAAACCGATAAGAAAATTTCGTATCCAGTTTCGGTTAACCTTAAACCGATATATTTTTCGGTTTCTTGCCCTGGTATATACATAGTAAGTAAGCAGTAAATTTTCTAATGCTATAAGTTCACCATAAGCGGTTTTCGCTATAGTAGTCAAAATTGCAGGGATTATAGAAGTGAAATAAATGAACTCTACAAAAAATTTAAAATAAGATACGGTATATGCTGTATAAACCCAGTATATATTATAATAGTTATTTGTATACCGTTTACGGCCGAGGCAGGCCAATCTCGAGGGCGATAAAGGTTTTCGCGGGCAAGGTGTACACACTATTTTTGTGCAACCGTAGAAAATTTTAATTACTTTTAAACAGTTTTATTGTAAATAGAAACTGGCTGTGGGATTGACATTAACAAACAATTAGTTTTGAAAAAATAATGTCAATTCTCAAGTATCAAAATGATTGCTTTTTACCGTATTTCGTGTCCGTTGTTAATGGTAAAAACAATCATTTTGGATTTCACGGCCGTTAGCATGACAACAGCCGCAAAATTCAATTTCGCCATCTATACTGCGGTTGTGAAATGCTTATTTCGCATCCGGTTGTACAAAAAAATTTACAAAATGTGCAGGGAACTACTGTATTTTCGCGAAAATTTCATCATCGATTTCTTATTCTATGTATAAGAAAGTAAAAAACTAGCTACATATAAAATCGCAGTCAAATTACTCAAATGAAAACAGAGCCATATGTAGGCTCATTATCATCATTGAAACACACGCATTATTGAATACAATTAGCATTACATTTGTATTAAAAATTAAACAATTAGCCCTAATGCGTCAGTTCCATTAAACATCTATTCTTGTACCTCTGTACCAGTTATTCATTCAACACATGTCAAAAGCATTTGACTATTCATTGCATATGCAACACGACGCATACACCTGCCTAAATGTAACTTACCCCTCTCATAATGCACTGTCAAATTATCAAACTCTACCAAGCTGCACTGTGTACCCCTCCCCTCCACAAACAATGAGCATACACATAGGGGCAACATTTACACATGAACAGTCCCGGCGATGACTGACGGCAGACAATCGAACTAATTTTATTTTCATACAGAGGTGTAGTTGGGTTGCGCGCCTTCCCCGTACTGTGCTACTAATGGAACATTAAGCAAAGCCTCGTTCACACGATAGAAAAATAAAACAAAAATTTAAGTGCATTATGTGAATAGTTGCTTGCAGTTTTCAATACGCGTAGAGTAAGTGAACGAATGAAAAATTAAGTAGGAGATTGTATCGCATCGATTGATCGTGCAAGGATTTGGTTGGGTTAATAGATAAATTTTACGTTGTAAGTTTTGAGAATAATGTAAAAATTGATAGTCGATGTTTTTCTAAGGCAATTGATTTGAGGCTGACATAGTTTTGTTGATAATGTACCTAATCAGTAAATACATGCATTTTTAGAAAAAGCGAAAGAATATAGAAAAATAATTATTCCTAATATTTTAAGACGGTTCCTCTGCATACAAAATACTAAAAAAAGTTATTGCTTAAAAATTAAATTATATAAATAAGTAACGTGATAACGCCTCGGACTGTGGATCATGAAATTCTCAGTTCGAATCCCACAGCCGACAGTTGCCATTTTAAATCTATCCCTGTGACCCCCCCCCCCCCTTCCCCCACCCACTAATATATTTGGGAGTTATGACGACGGCTGGTATCCGCATTTCATACGCAAAAAATTATCCTTCATTGAGATATGCGTAAGCGGAGTGCCACACCCATAATGGGTAACAGGCACATTTTATTTATTTTAGTCAGAGTTAAACCAGTACAACAATATAAACCATTTAATTGTACGTTAGTATCTTTAGAAATATTACACATGTATTTACAAATTTTTATATATGAGGTTAAATAAATACGCGTTAACGGCATTCGTTATGTATAGGATATGCAGAATTAACATAACAGAAAATTGGATCTGTTTCTTAATAAGTTTCCTTAAAATAAATTTATGATTTTAAGTACTATTACGTGCTCAAACCTATGTTAGATATTACCACTAATACTTTTTTATTTTTACAAGAAACACTACAAATAACTACAAGGAAAAAGAAATTCAATACACAACCTTTGGCCTAAGCAACATTTGAAAGGTACCATTTTTACATATTTATTTTATTATAACGAGAGATACGTTTGAAAAATCTTCTAGTACAAGTAAATTATCACTTTAGGTTGATGAATTGTTAAAACATATAATGTAACAACGTGATTCATCTATCAAAAATAACCGTATAATACCATTTTCTCTAGTCTTGCAACGAATTCGGTGAATTCTTTGACCGAATAGCCGAATATTCGATGAACAGTATTCGACTGGTTTAGCGCCATTCTTTGTGCAATCTGTAACAGCACCCCTCCCTAGCTCTCTGCCTAGACGATACTACAATACTATAGCGAGTACACATTATCTCAGTATACTCGTAAGTAAGTGTTTTATTTTTATTATTTTACTTCAGGCAAAACAACTAAATAAAAATCCCAAAATTTCCACTTTTCTCAACATTCTAAACTATGCAGTACTCAGCCGAATAATACACGCTACTATTTGTTGCAATTTAATTTCTTTGGTTTGAGTTTTGACATAGAAATCATCGCGAAAATAGTGAAACTATATTCTAGAGACACAATACTTCGCACATGTGCGGGAGAAAAAATATAAGGGATGAAATAGTGTATTCCTGAAGAGAAAATGTACAACATTTAAAACAAATTTGTTTATATTTATTGAATAATCAATAAAAGTGTCAATTCTGAAATATTGTCAGAAACTACAATTATAAAATTAGATCCAAATTTATAGACCACAGCATTGAAGAAGCACATTTTATCTTAACTAAAATTCTATTTTTATTTAATAAGAAATATAATAACAGTATTTTATTTATGTTAAAAACATTTTATTAAAAATTTAGTGTGGCCATTAAACGACTTGCTTATACATTGTATAAATATAGAACATAGATACACATAAACGACATTGAGAAAATTCGGAGGCCTAATAAATATATCATATACCAAACTCGGTAGGATTCAACTAACTTAGGGGTATAAAAACAATTGACGATAGCCCAAAATTAATTTTTAACATTTAAGTTCAAATTTTTCCCAATTCGATAAGGGTTAATCAATATTTTTATTACATATCATGTTATAGGGTGTATAATTAAATATATAATTATTTTTTCTCAAAACGGATACCAGAAATTTGCAAATAACATTGTGTATACCAAATGTTATTAATATCTCTTATTTAAAACTATTTTCGCAGATAATTTCATATACAATTTTAATTTATTGTTTTGTGTGCCAAGTAAGGTTTTACATCAAGTTTGAAAATTCTTACTAAAATCAACTCAATACGTTGCATTTTACGAAACTTATAATTATGAAATTTTGTAATTCTACATATTTTCATGTACTGTGTACAAGAAAGTAAATATGAAAGTAAGGTATCCTGGTGTCCAATAAATCGAATAACAATATATTTGTTTGTACTTTGTTTCAGTTTTGATAACTCTAATTTTGAGTATTGATTTAACCCAGACGAGTAAATCTAATTGTTTGTACATTATCACTGATATAATTTAGCCTAAAAACAACCTCAGTAAAAATTCTGTTTGAAACGGAAAAATACAAAATCCAAAGTACAAACAATTCCAATATCCATTCAAAATAAAACAACAAAAATTCCATTTTAAATAACTCCAGAACTTTCCATACACTCTTCTCATTTACCAGCAGCAACTTTTATAAAGCAGAGAACATTCGCAAATAAAAGTTTAAATATGGCGTTGGTTTAACAAACGCTGAATTAAAATTAAAAGTCTCGGAATCAGAGTGTACGCTGGCTAACATTGTCCATTGCCTCCTACGTCGTCCTGGCTAATGCAATCGCACATGGGTTGTTAGCGATGAATCTGCGGCCCCTGAGAATACTAATTATGACTACGTCATGACGAATCCAATAGAGCTGATTGTTGTGCCGCACGCTTTATTTCATCTCGTTAGCACGGCGATTCGAGACCAGCGGCGCACGTGACTCGGGGGCTCCGCTGGGAGACGAGTTGTCACACACACAGGGAGGGAGCTAATAGATGGGTATTTTGATTTTTGATTTTGTACGTGATATGAGTAGCTTACAAATTTTGGTTCATGATTATGGCTTTGCGAATTATTCAAGGGTATGATTCGCCAACCTGGTATCATTTTAAAATCAAAAATGAAAATTTAATATTTCACCAAAACTATTTTATCTTGAATACTGTAAATTGCAGTCCTTGAATTACCCTTAAAGACAATGATTGTAAGTAATATCAAAGAAATATTTCTGCTTCATCATATACCTATACTTATATACTGAGCATTTTCTATCTTTCCTACCACAGAAAAGCGTCCAGAGAAGAGAGTGACAAAACATCTTTTTTCTTTGTCGTTCATAATTTTATAGAAATGCGCAAGTACCAAATAGAACGAGAGGCAATATGTATTTCTGTTTCAAGTACTGACACGTGCGATTCAACTAAAATCCGCGCGATGTTTTCTGCTTCATACATGCGTCTAAGCAGATTTACTGTGAAAATATTTATAAGAAAATAAATATTAATTTAAGAGAAATACAAAAATATTTATTGTGAATACTTTTAAAATGAGAAATGAAAGATATATAATTCGGAATATTAAAAAAGGTTTATTATAAAATATTTTTAAAACATGTTTGTATTGTGTAATAAATAATCTTTTAATTAATAATGCAATATGGCAATAACACAACGAACACAAGTTGAGATAAAAAATAACGTGTTCGGTTAGTTGTCACTTGACACACGATTGAATTGAATGTTGAACGATTCAACCAATCAGATTTCTTGAAGAAGACATGCGCATAAGATGCCACTTATACTACGATGCAGACGATTGTACTCTTCTGTCTTAGACGATTTTTAACGTTAAAGCTCAGTATATAAGTTTAATGTGTACATGTGCTTCATACATTAAGAAACCCTGGTTTGAATCCCAAAGAATGTATAAATCCTTGTAATTATATTTATAGTTCATTAAACACTACTACCCCTAAACAATAACGAGAATAAAATAAGAAATGCAACCACATATAAATCAAAGTAACGAAAATTAAATACTCGTATAAGGATCATATAGTCAGTTTTATTGTTACGGTTTACAATAACTAATAAAAAAAAAAATAAGAATGTTTTTCAAGTGATACGAAAACAATGATGTACAAATTTTCTTTATACGGAATTGACATGTAGGTAAGCTAGCTTGTCTTGCACTTTACACATACAAACCCTAAACCTATACAACTCACGATCGACAAACTCAAATCAAAATACTCATTTTAATATTCCTCCCTAAGGTGAAGAAGTGCATCACGAGGTTGACCCAAGTGTTTTCCAGGTCATCCGAGTCCGACCGCTACTTATTAGTATTTTTTCCTTTAGTTTTACGCAAAATGTGATAAATTCACGAACTTTCAACCACATGGTGAAGTAGCATACTGCATGGTTTTTTCTCGAAAAGTAAATACGAAAGTTATCGTCAAGTACTCATTATTCTAATTAATTAATACAAAAGCTATAATTTACCCACTAAATTTTAAATGGTGTCTTATCTATTAGTATTTAAAAAAATACTCCTACAATTAGCCCACCTAATACTCGTACAACACAAAATTAATGTCTGTCTCATAAATAAGCCCAATAAATTTTCACTTAACTCCTGCTAAAAACCGCCCAAAAACCTTATCAAACCGATTAAAAACGCACACGAACTTTGGAGGACATCCACTTATCTCATCCCTTCCTCAGTCATGCCCCCGAGCATTCTCACCCCTGCCGCCCACGTGCCCCACGTCACGCGACGGTCACACGCCAAGGGCCAGCCCTGCATAATTGATTTATATGAGATTGTGGAGTGACATGACCTGTGGCGATAAACAGAAGCGGCTGGTCTTCTACCCCTTGGACGTGCACGGGGCTGATAGCACCAAAAAACCCACCCGGGTGACGCATCGCGGTGGCGATGGTGATGGGGATGACGCCAGGTGGGGGATGACACTGACCTTGAAGTCAGGCAATGAGTGAGAAATTGAAATGGGATGATGTCTTTGGAGTGGAGTTGGCAGGTGATTAGGAGGCGGTTTTTGGTGGAGGAGCCATATGTTATGTTAGACTTGGTACTGGACGAATACAAAATTTTCTTGGATTCCCTTATGGAAATGTATTAAATAGATTTCCAACTACTGAACGACTTTTTTACATAATGTTACGAATTGTGAGTAACAATAATAAAGTATTCAACTAATAAAAAGAACTTTTACTTATAACACGAAATATAACGCAATACTTTTATAGAAAAATGACAAAGTCAAACATATCAAAAAATCCTGACTAGACTTCTTTGTTTATCCCTGGCTTCCATTTTCTTTCTTATTTCCTTGGATACCGATTCCATAACAATATGAACCTGTACTTGAATATTTGATAATTAGACGACACACACTGAAATACAATAATACAGGAACGCCAACTAACGTTGAAAATGCGATCCGAGAGAGATAGCAAGTTATCGAGCTATCTGTATTTGTTGAACAGTTCGATTAGAAAATTGGCGAGAAAATATAAAGAAATTACCATTGAATAATTTTGAAATAAAATGTTTAATTGTTTCTGTTTTTATAGATCCAAATCTTGAATTTGTTAATGGAATAAGGCCTTAGAAGTGATATCAAATGATAATAAGACATGTATTATCGCACGTCTTCAGCATCTATTAAAGTGTACATAAAAAACACACAAATAAATAGATGTAAACTTTAATACATATTAAAGATGTTTGCGTAGCAGACGAAACGTCCGATAATGCATGTCTTCAATTAACAATTATGAAAATGTAATTATTGGAATTTTCAAATAATTGAACAATACACTGTGAAATATTGACTGTGTAACTTGTTTTTACAAAGTAACCGCTCAACAAACGCATAGCAACCGTTCTACAACCAAGTGTTAGAGAAAGGTTGCCCACAACATTTATCTGTCCAGTCTCGTTTTTCGCTTTCCAGTATTACTATATTTCAGTGGTGACACTTGTTTGATATATAGAATAGATGGGTCAGTAGATTTTCTTGTCTCATAGTAACTAGTGTCATTAAAATACCGTGAGTTTCAGTTAAGACGTAACATTTACTTTCTGTCATTGATGTATTCCTATGGATATTAGTTTATATAAAACAAGTAGTCGTTGTTAAATGAACTTGTCGGCATAATTTAGAGATTGAACCTGAAGCTTCTTGACTAGATGTATGTTTAGGGGGAAAAAATTATATCTTGCATTGCAGTCATTCAAAAATTTATTCAAATTCTCTTCCGGTTTCGGCAACACAATTTCCTTCTTCAGGAGCTACAAAAGTTTACATAGTAGATTAAATTGATGAACTTTCTAGCATGCGTCTACTCATCACCCATGCCGACGTCATTGACATAATGGTTAAAATAGATATGGGAGAACCCAAAACATGTATTTTTGCAATTCATGGTTGAACTGTAAATATTATATGTGCCAAAACAGCACTATTATTAACAATAATATTACTAAAAAAGTAAATCTAATTGCAATATAATCATCAACTGGTTTCGAACTATGATCCTTTGTCTACCTTTTAATTGTATTTATTATACAGACTGTTTCAGGACTAGTGTAACAAACTTTAACAGCTTATTCCTGAGGTGCTTTTGAGCCAAAAATGTCATGTATACATATGTCCTATTCCTTCTAGTTACCAAAATACAAGAGGTTGAAGTTCTACAAATAACACAAAATTTTCTAATTTTTGTAATCAAGGTACTTTCGGAAAACAAGAGTTTTATTGAAAAGTCCTAACTTATTTGTTTTAATTAATTTTATTTATTAATATTAACGAATACAATTTAGAGAACAAAACACACAATGACACAATTAAATAGACAAATAAATAAATTCATGGCGTCTGTTTGGGTATCTGCCTCGGTATTTTCTAGACGCGTAACGGGTATTATCATTACATAATCCATAAATAAAAAACATATCTGCATATTCAGCAGTACTATAACCATCCATTATGGAACAAAAATACAATCAAAAGTACAACAATTTTTAATTGAGACAAATAGGTATGACTTTTCAATAAAACTCTTGTTTTCCGAAAGTATCTTGATTACAAAACTTAGAAAATTTCGTGTTATTTATAGAACTTCAACCTCTTGTATTTTGGTAACTATAAGGAATAGGACCTATATTTATATGACAGTTTTGGCTCAAAATGACCTCAAGAATAAGCTGTTAAAGTTTGTTACACTAGTCCTGAAACATCCTGTATATTCACGTGACAAAAAAATTCGTTGATTAAAGATTTTAAATAAAGCTACAAATTTAAGTGTTTTCACTATACAGTTCTAATGTTTATCCATACAAATTAAAAAATCTATTTGTGTTAAAA
Source organism: Poecilus cupreus (assembly GCA_963942605.1). Taxonomy (NCBI): domain Eukaryota; kingdom Metazoa; phylum Arthropoda; class Insecta; order Coleoptera; family Carabidae; genus Poecilus; species Poecilus cupreus. The sequence continues at coordinate 25,862,651 of OZ012718.1, forward strand.
TTAAATATAACTGATTGTATCTACATGATAGCCTTGGAAATTATAGTTATCACTGATATCATTAAGGGTTTGAGTCTAAATACATATATTGTATTTAGATGATACCCAAATTATATATTGATTGTTCTAGAAATTTTGTTGTTTAATAATTTATCGGGGTTATTTCATATTTCTACCCATTTGTATTTTGTGTTGACATTTATAAGCATCATTATACTTACACGAATAGTAGGTAATTGATAAAATAAAAATAAATAAAATTAGGATATTCAGGAAAGCCTTTATGTATAATGTAATGTATAAAAAATTTTAATTTTATTTCATTTAAAATATTTGATATTGGGGTAAATAGCTCCGTGGTAACGTATCGGACTGTGGATCGTGAGATCCTCAGTTCGAATCCCACTACCGATAGTTGCCAATTTAAATTTACCCCTGTGGTTCCCCCTCCACTAACAACTTTGGGGGCTATGACTTGACGGCTGGTAACCGCATTTCATACGCAAAAATATATCACCTACTGAGATCTGCGTAAGCAGAGTGCCACACCCTTAATGGGTAAAAGGCGTGATGATATATATATATATTATTTATTTATCAATGGTTTACTCTTTAAGTTATTTAATTTAAACTGAAAATTTTGATATTTTGTACATATCAATTGCATCTCCTTTGGAAGAACTGATTAGTTTTTGGTGATAATCGAATAACCGGTAGTTTACTTGAAGCCCTATCAAGTTATTTTAAAATATCTCAGTAAATTATGGCTTAATGAAAATTTTGTTATTAGAATAATGTTTTAAATATTAATATCTACAATTATCGTTTGAAATATTTTCCTCTTACTATCACTATTTACGAATTACAACGTTAAAGGAAAATTATATTTTGATATTTTCGTTTAAATCTGCTAACGTGTGTTTTTTGAATAAACTAACGGTTGAAAAATTTCCTTTTTCGACATGTGTCATAATTTTTTGAATGGATGCGCATTTCTTGATAGTGGTGGTCCGTGTTCCTCTGCGTTGTTCGATAAGAAATCTATGGCGGGAGGTGTTGTGGTGCCTAGGACAGATATTTTTACTTGATTTTACATGTTACTAAAGGTGTAAAATAAAATCAGATTAATGACTTAGATGAAGACTACAATTATCTAAGATATGTTTGAAGTATTTTGATCTAAAATCATTAGGGAACGACATATCGCTATATGAAAAAATTAACATTGTATTTCCTATTATAATTAGTTCCTTTAAGTTCTACTAGGGTTACAGTCCGCATGGTTAATTAGTAATTTATATGTATCGTTATGCAAACAGTATCCATGTCGTACTTTTATTTCGATTTACACTGTTTGAAATTCTGAACGAGACAGTAATTTAAAGAGCTTACTACACTTGTTACAAGTCGTTTAAAGTGTAATGTAATTGAAACGTCTCCATTAAAATGTATACAGGTCGTACTGTCGTGTACCTACGGACGTACCGCGTTGCATTGAAGGCACCTCATAAACTAGAAGTTACGATGCGATTAAATTACACTTCTGGAATGAAATGAAAGGTCCATTCACACAAACTCACGATGCAAACAGGATTCCATTCCCTACCAAACATGAATTTTAATTAGTGCCAAATAATTAATGTTGTGAATCTTAATCAACTTGACAAATTATTTTTATTTTATTATTCAGATAAATATAATAAATATAGAATAGATGTTTCTTCAGCTAAATTAGACTGAAATTACCATACTAGTAGGCCGAATTAGTGACGGTTTGTCTGGTGAGACAGCCGAAATATGTATCTTTTTTAATTGAAACATTTTGCTCATTATGCGAGAGTTTAGAAAATTGTCTTAAAATGATAATTTAAGTCCAGCATAAAGTAAGCCATGAGGAAAAACAATCCTATTGTTTTGACAACGGGTAAATAGGAAGGTAACTTTTTGCAAATTATAATTTAAGTCCAATATAAAATAAGCCATTAAGAAAAAAACTATTTTATCGCTTTGAGGTTATTTACCTTTATCCGATTAACCACATCAAAATACTAAGTACATTAGTGTCATTCATGAAGAAAATATGTCCAAAAATATGATATAAAATAATTTTCACCAATTGCACTTTTAAATAAACCTTTTCTAAAATAATTTCGTTAAATTATCGCGCCGAATTACACTCGAGCATTTTATTCTCTTCGGATAAATTTCAGTTTGACAACTCACCCTTGTCACCTGACAGCAATTTGATTCGAAAATTGTTTAATAAATAAAATCACTCCACCTACGGTGTCGTGGTATTATTAAAACAGTTTTCTTGTCAAATTGCTAGGTAACAAGGTTTCGTAAAAAACAAATTTACCCGCAAAATAAAAAGCTCTTGTGTAATTACAGTTGAAAACAGGTTTTTTGCATTTTTTCGGAAAAATCGGCAAAATCATCATTAAATTGGCCCACTACTAGTGTCGTAACTTTTATCTAATTTAACTGAAGTCGCAGCTCTCACAGTTCTAGAAATTCCAATGGTGAGTCTCTAAATTCATATACATTGTATATTTATTCTTATAACTATTATCAATTAAATATAAATAGATATACATGCAACATTGAGAAAATTCATGGAAACCTGGAGACCTCAAAATATTTACGTATATGCATAAAAAAGAATTTTTCGTAATTACTACTCTTCTTTCCCATTATGGGTGTGACATTCGACTCACACAGATCCCGGTTAGTGAGATATTTTTGCGAATAAAGTGCGGATACCCGCCATTAAGTCATGGCTTCCGAAAATGTTAATGGATGAGGAATTACACGGGTAAAGATAAAATGACAACTGTCTAATTTGTTTAACTTCAAATAAACTAACTACGTTTCCAGACATAAAAAAACTTTTTAGATTTGAACCCACTCGACGACCGAAAAGAGAAAAAGGCCAGTCCGTAGTCCATCAATAAGAGGCGACAAATTATTCATGTAAACCACATATAAAGGCCGTGTGCAAACAACACATCCAGATGGAGTGGGATAAGGGTGACATCACCACCGCGTCCCGGGATTGGTCAAACGGAAAGTAATCGGCCAATAGGGTGGTGGTCGGTGTCGTGTCTTCGTGTTGTCTGCTCCCTGGAGCGATGGACGAGGTCACCAGCCACGCACACATACGCATTAATGCGTGAGGGTGTATGAAAACGTGACATCTCTCACCCGGCTGTCGATATCCGCCTGCAGGCCTGCAGAGAGTGGCGAATGCTCCGAGAAATAGGATGATTATTCTTTAATAAGTTTTTTAACTAAAATTATTTCGCAACTGTAATTTATGCGTAAAATATATCACATGCCGAGATGTGCGAAAACAAATTTGTAATGGATGAAATCACCATGTAAAATTTTATCCACTAATATCCACATTTTTCTTTATTAATAGCATATTCTTGACAAGTTACCAATGCAACTCTTTCTCTTATGCCCGATTTCTCCACGTTCGGTTATACTACGATTAAATTACACGTAGTTTAACCCAAGGTTACACTTAAAATCGGTTTTCTTCACCGCCACTAATCTCAAGTTAGGATATAACCGTCGATTACAGTTATGTGATCATTCTTAACCGATTATCTACAGCAGCACGTACATGTTCATATCAGAAGTGGTGTTGATACATTGAAATATTCATGCATTAATGGACGTTTATATCCTTTTAAATAACGACAATGATGAGATAAACGAATTCGTAGAAAATATCTTGGACTCTACCTTCTACGAGTTTGTACTTTGTACAAATCAGTTTAACACTTAAAATGAGTTGGAATTTTACATAGGATTTCACGAAACGAAACATACATCCTATATTTGTAATTTTATATAAGTATACGAACCCAGAATCAAATCATTTGGCCCAGTTAAAGTCATACAAAGGAAAATTGTTTAATTCACCATATTTATATCTTAAATTCATTTATTTTTCCTTCCGTACATACATATATGTAAGGGACGTATTGCTTATATTACGAATTAATTAGATATTGGGAACAATTCATCAACAGTAAGTGGTAAATTATTTGGAGGCATATCAGGGTTTTTGGGTATATCTTAGCAAATAAATTAGATAGAGTAAATTCCATTTGAATGAAAAAAAAATGTAGAATAATATTTCTTACAATCTTTATTTGAAACAATTTTCTGTATTTTGTTATCATCAGATTTAAAAATAGTGTTCATGGTACCAGCCAATACCTTAGGGCCAAATTGTTTATTTGTTATTTTTTCAGTTGTTATTTTTCCTTAATATGCTCTTAAAAAGAACAGAAATTATGATACAATAAAATGAGTACAATAATTTTCCCTTTGTTAGATCAAAACTATTTTTTTTAAGTTATTCTAAAAGTGTTAATTGGGCCAAATGATATGATTCAGGGCTCGTATGTGCTGTTTACGTTATTTAATTTTATATACATGGTTTAAAAGTAACTTCAAACTACATTAAATACTCATGTTATGAATTAATAACAATCATAATGTTTAAATCAAAAGCATTGTTACCGAAGGACCAACTATTGTTGAATCTAAGGTTTTATGCTACAGGAAATTTTCTGCGCGCATGTTTATATATACAGGCTGTCCCATTTTACATTTATAACCAACAGGTCAAAGTTATCCCTACATATTTTTTAACGCTCTTTCAGAATCTGCAATAAAAAAGAGAGGTTCCTATTTAAAATTTTTAAGTTGACCCCCCCCCCCCGGCCCCCCTTGGGGGGCCATTTTGTCAAAATTCGATGTCCCCCTCAAAACCATCACGATTATGATTCAGCATACTTTTCGGTAAAATGCTTTCATTTCGAGATATTCAAGGATATAATGTAAAATGGGACAACCTGTATACGCATGTTTTATTATATATTTACGCTTCTCTTGCGTTCGATATCTAATAATATATTATAATACTTGCAAACATAAATTCTTCTGAAAGTACAATAGGTTATATTAATCACAAAATCTAAACAAATCTCAAACTCGGCAATGACATTAGTCAAAAATCAATTTTGCGACGATTCCATATTTATTTTCTAGTATTTCTAGCAGTAGATTTAGTAATTCTAAATGCAAATGAAAAAAACTGACAAATGATTAACTTTAATCGGAATTTAGAAAATCTGAGTTTAAATAAGAAATGAAGAAATCAGGCATTAATGTTTTCGGAAAAGCCTTCTGGCCACATAATATTTTTATATAACAACAAGCTTTTAATCTTGTAATTAAAAATTATAAAATTACATTCCTTTTAGTTGCAGTAATGATTAAAACATACAAACCTCAGGCGCAGGCGGAAAGAGATTTACGCCGTTGGACGAATAAAAGCCGTTTGCTCCGCATTGGGCTTCAACGTTTGTCGGCAGGCGCATAAGCCATCTCTTTCGGCTCTCTGTACTTTTAATAACTATTATTTGTTACCTTTCGGTGTCCATATTTCTACATTATCATCTGATAAAAATAATCTATTTCTATGCACTATCTTTTTTAATTTAATGTCTGGGTTTCGGTCGTGTAGTATATGTTTTGTCTCAAAATTTATCCCATATATTCTCAATTGTTTTACAGTAATTATTTCTGTTTTCGTCGTTGTCTATTCCACATCTTGCCATAATTTTTAAATTTGTATTTTCTTTTGTCATATGTGTATTTTATATTTGATACAAATATTATTTGGTTAACTGTAATTCCAAAGAAATTTACGAAAGCGTCTCATGAATTTACATGTGTATATCTCATAGTATCAAAGCGACAGATTGCTTAAAAATACGGCAAAATAAAACATTTGCATGTCAAGATCCAGGCATCCAGACATGGCCTACTGATTTTACACCGCGAGTTCTGTGTATCCGCGTAGCGTCGCGGAGTGGAAAAAAATGAAAAACAGCAATAACGTAACATCACAATCTCATTTCATACTCAGGATTTCCCAGCGGACTGTTTACTCCACCTATCAAAGTGAGACTCAGAGGAGAGAGCTCAGAACTCTCAACGACCCAGCACACAATTTATATACACGCATATTTTTACAAGATTAAACTAACTCTAGCTCTAACTTAGCTGTCTTCTTTTATTTATTTATTTTCTTTTTTGGGTTGAAGACCACCTTATACAACTACATCTACAGTTTGCAGAATTGGTTGCTTACAAGACGTATGTTTGAATCACAGCCATCGTAGTTGTTAGTTGAGAAGAAAAGTTAATAATAACGACATTGTGGACAGTAAGAATCGAAATGAAAATGCCAAGATTCACCCCGGAGATATTTACTCCCTAGTATGTAATAATACATTTATACAGGATGGGGATATATAGATTAGGTAACGTAACATAAAATATGAATGGCGACCTCATAACAATAAAAAATAGGTAACAGATTTTGCAGAAATATTTTGTTTAAAAAATATTCATACATCCATAAATGTTCGAAGATATGCTGAAATATGGAAGACACTTGCAACACAAGGAATCCAGCTATTAGTGATGTTCCACGAAGAGCATTTTGAGACTGGTTTTTAAATCAAATTAAAAACGTAGTTATACTTCTTTTTTTTTTTAATTGCGAGCATTACTATATAAACGATATTTACTGCTCCATCTTAACCATTCTATTCATCTTTCTCGTTTCTAATACATTTTACGACCAATTTGCTAGTAGTCAACTTTTTTCTTCATATGCTCTTACATATTGAGCCGCTCAATTTGAGCTGTCAAAAATTACTGTATTGTTATCTGTTTTCCCAATGAGGGTTACTGATTTCTGTTGGTATAACTGGCTGTTATTTCGATTGTTTTTTGTGATCTTTGCAGTAAGTAGATACTATTTGTAATTATTCCAAAGAAAAGAACAATTTAATATTTCCATGAAAAGAAGACTATGGTGGGTAAGTCCTATCAATCTGGAAATGCAAAAGAACAGAGAATTTCGAAGACTCCTGATTGAATTAAATATGCATAATAGTTTATATTCTTCGTAAATTGTAAAACTAACCAACTGTATCTAGCAACTCTGAAATTACCTTCTAAATGAAATATTTTCTTATAGTTATAACATCATTATAAAATTTTAGTTTTTGTCATACAGTCATATGATCAAAGCAAATGAATTAACCTCTTACCTTAACCTTAACTATATATTATTGTCTGAAATACTGAACAAACGGATACCAAAATTGATGGCAATTCGAGAAATAAAAGAAATGCGCGGTGTTCCTAAACGTATGTAATTTATACGTAAAGTTGAACAGCTCCAACTTTACTTTTTCTGTTACATGGCCCTTATGTAGGTATGAATGTATGAACATACATACATACATAAACGTAAGGAAAACGTAATCCCATTGGAAACATTTCCATTGGCTAACGTAGATTTAAAATAAATGTTTACGCTTACATTACATATCCATTATATGCCCATTGTGAATTTTACATCATTGTGTTATGTTCGAGTTTTCCACATGTTTTGTTTTAATCATTCTTTGGTCTTTTAGCATTTTATTACTATTGTTGCCATTTGGTTTATTCAAATGCAATTATATAATTTTAAATGAATTTTATAACAAGATTGATCGGTGGTCTGAGTGTATATCAGGTTTCTAGTTACTGCTTTCTTAATAATAAGGTATTCTTAATCAAAGAAATAGAAATATTTCATCACACGAAAATTAGCGAGCAAACTATGAATCACATTACAGCATAATTTTCAATGCAATGTGTAGTTGGATATAATGGAAAATTAATAACTTGTGTTTAATTGAATTTGGCAACAATAGACGATCAGGTGCACATGGATGGAAGGTTAAAATACGCCAGTTATCAGAACATTTCTTTTTTTGTACAAATAATCTACAAAATAGGTTTGATAAAAATTTATTTAATAGCTAAAAATATTATAATTTCTAAGCAATAATTTAAAGATTTATATTTAGGAATAAAATTATATTTAGCTGGAAGTTAGTGCAGCAATCACCATTTGAATATTCAGCGCTATTTTCATTTTGCGGTCTCAACAAACAAAGTAATAATCGTAAATGAAGTTCTTGCAATATTCTACATCCGAGACAATTTTCCACTTGGCAACCTTTTAGTTGAGGCAGCCGCCACCGTCGCCAATAATCTAATGCAAACAAACTCGCTCCACTCTCGCTGCTCTCAACTTTCATACAAATATCATACGTATAATTTCATCATTAAACTAGAGAGGTGTACTTACTTCAAAAATTGATATTTCATTCTACATAAATTACAAGTTTTAATTTGTGAATTGAATATGCAAGTTGGACGTTGGATAGTTTATGCCATAAGGCAAGATTTGACAACTGGTAGTTATTTTGGTCTTAAAAGAACACACACATAGAAAACACTGGAAAGTCTAAAACCTTGTATCGGATATTTAGAAAAATAAATTATTTCATTCAATTTTCAACAAAGCCAAGTTTTTTTATTATTTCTTATGCATCGTATAATGAAGTATAGGAAATATATAAATACATGTTTTATGGTTTCGTAAATCCGTTTTGATGGATTTTCTAGCGTCTATGAGTATCAATAGAGACCAGTCCGTATGTTTTAACTCTTAAACAAGTTGCGATAAACGACAAGGGTATTGGAATATAATAATTATAAATTTGGAAGTGGCAGTTTACTGGACACATAAAGCACAAAGTTCTTTTTACTTTAACTATTCGTATTTTAAGACACTAAAACTGCGACCAGAGCGACTTAATTATCATTTACAAAGTCCAAATTTTTAATCGGTTGAAGCAAATTAAAACTGCCGATTGACATATTGTTGAAGTAATCGGAAACAATTGTAATGATTTGTTGCATAAACTATAAAATTTATGTGCAAAACTTTTTCATGTCATCCTATTTTCTATTTTGATAAATGTACGGTTCAGTTCTAAGCTGTTTGACGTTTCAGACCTGAAGAAAGAGAGATAATGTCTCTATCCCACTAATTGTAAGTGGGAATTTTGGAGTTTGCAAAGCTTCTCAATCAGCACTTACAATTAACGACTTAATTTAAACGATAGTGTTAGTTCAAAGCGAAACTTTAAACTCTAACTGATAAATCGTAATTGATAATTGGGTAGCTCTGAACGCAGCTTCCTACAAAATATGACCTGAAGCTTTGTTCTATCTGCTTCTAAACTTGAGAAAAAGAAAAACTAAATAATTTATTTCAATATTCATCATCAAGCATTATCACGACTTTTAACCATATTGACTGTGACATTCTGCCCTCGAAGATCCCGGTGAATGGTATATTGTTTACGCGTGTTGTGCGATTAGCAGCCGTCAAATAATGTCCCCCAACAGAGATAAATTTAAATTGGCAACAAACTGCCGACTGTGGAATTCGTTGAGGATCTTACAATTCACAACCGAAGCGTAACCTTGAAGCTATTTACCTCATAAATAAAAATATTCAATGTGTAAAAAATACTCGAATTCTCAGTCATACAGCATATATTCTTCTTACATAACCGACATTTCGGTTTACACTTATTAAACCTTATTCATGGTTAGTAAACTCTTACAACAAACCATCATAAAGAGCTTAGTTACTAACCCTGAAGAAGGTTTAAGTGTAAACCGAAAGGTCGGTTATGTAAGAAGAATATATGCTGTATGACTGAGAAATCGAGTATTTTTAAACTTTACAATTTACAGATTTACACAGTCGAGATAACATCCAGTTCAAAAATATTCAATATTTCAATTTTCATAGTGGTTATTAGAATAAACAACCTGAAACATTTACTCTATATGTCAAACATGTGTCAAATGTAATGATTGTATATCTCAATTCAAACATATGTACCTAAAAATATTGTAGACTAGATTTTTTTGTGGTAAGCAAATACAAATAAACAAGAATTTCGTCACACCATTTACCTATTTCTGGGAGTGGTACTATACTTAGGACTGATCTCGATTTGTGATAATATTTTTAAGCATGACACGTGATAACCAGTCGTCAAAACCATTTCACGAATTATTTTTATGGATTGAACATTTTTCTCGGAATTTGTCCGCTGTGAGACTCGAACTGAAGATCTCATAGTCTACAATCCAATATGTTATCACGAACCCATTTACCCAATACTATTATTTCAAAGTACTATCTATTCGGAGTATTCAATAAATGAATGTGTAATATGTAGTTTAAACTAAAAATAGAAATTTTGCAACTTAAATTTAATTTTAATTATCTACATTATTTCGACTCAAAAATGATAATGAGTTAATTTTTATTGTTGGTCCAGTCATAATCTTAACAGCTCATAAACTGCGAACAACTCGAATAAGAGTACAACCCACGGCAATGAAAGAAACGGCTAACCAAAAATCAAAACATAATTGAATTTATGATGGCAGCCGACTCGCTGCTCTCAGCTCGTGTTGTTAATTTGTTACACTTTTAATACACGTTGTTCATCGCGTATCGCAGTCCAGCACTGAATTGTAATTGAAATTACTGTTTTTACAGTATAAATTGGAGTAATGGAAAATTTTCAATTTCACTGAGTGCTTTTCTTTTTATGTGCATATCCGGCATTGCGCGCTTTTTATTCATTAGGTGCAATTACACAGATGTTTGATACCACGTTACCTGCACATCTCATCTATTGCACCAGAGTGTTGATTGCTGTTTATTAATTGATAGATTTTTACTCTTTTTTCATTACGGAATGTGATACTGGGCATAGTATTAATTAGCAGTTTCATTATTAAAATTAGCTGGTTTTGTTTATCTAATTAGTTTTAGTGGTTTTGGTGATGATATATAAATAGCCAGGTAATAATATAATAATAGTTTTTGGCATTATATATTTCATATTATTTAATTATTCATATTAAATATATTATGTTGCAATATTCTCATATGTATTTTAATTTAAATATCATATTTGTGTTGATCCAATTTTACAATATTTCAATTTATTTTAATGAATTATTTTACAATTTTAATAACTTCATAATTAATAACATAAATTCAAATAATTAAAGAATTAATTAATTAATTAAAATTGCAGATCTTTTCTGGTAACGTGTCGGACTGTGGATCGTAAGATCCTCAGTTCGAATCCCACAGCTGACAGTTGCCAATTTAAATTTACCCCTGTGGTTCCTCCTCCACTAACAACTTTGGGGGCTATGACTTGACGGCTGGTAACCGCATTTCATACGAAAAAATATATCACTTACCGAGATCTGCGTAAACAGAGTGCCACACCCATAATGGATATAAGGCGTGATGATATATTTATTTATTTTATTTTATCTTTTCTTCATTTAAGGCCAGTTTGATAAGGCGTTGTTAACTACATTATTAGTTAACAACGAGTTAAGAGTTAACAAAAATAAATATGGCTTATACAACCTTTTTTATTATTTGTTATATTTGTTCTATAATTTGTGTAATGAGGTCAGTAACTCTGTATATCCTTAGTTTGAATCCCAAACCGGAAGTTGACATTTTAAATGTGGTTCTCTCGCCAATAATATCTTTGAGAATGTAACTTGATAAATTATATCACTTACTGGTTACCGGAATATGTAAAAACAGAGTGCTTCAAAAGAAAATAGTAAATGCTAAATAACGTGATGTTATATTTATGTTCCGATGACTGCTATAGAAAGTTGCCCTTGACGCTTGCATTGTCAACGTAAAGTTGATGTTTTCTGACGAACGACAAAAGATTTTTTTCTTCTTTTACTAATTCACTATGGATACGAAATATAAGAACAGCTACATCAATCTACGACGGGATAACAGGAATGTTATACATGCGTTTATTTAAATAAAATCAGATCAATATTTTTCTTTTTATAATCAGTTGTCGGAAAAATACTGTGTATAATTCGAGTGCAAAGTATTTATGTCGCTCTCACACAATTGCAACGTTTGCCTGCGACTCACGTTTCAATATTCCTGTTCGAGGAACTAAACAAAACTTTGCGCTCTAAATATATAAATACGACTTTAGGTAAATGATAATAGCGCTCTAATGTTTAACATTCAATCGATAATTTAATGAATTTTATTATTTATATTGATATTTATTCTAATTCAACATTTTCCTAAAATTAACAAAGTGAAGCTGACAAAACTTTATGCAATGGAATTTACGATCACATCTCAAAGCGCTAAATAAAAAAAAAAATATAATAAAATCGCTTCAGTAGTAGTTTAAAAGAATATATAATCTACTTACGCTCATATATAATTTGTAATATTATTCATCCTATTATTATAAAAATTACATACAAAAATGATAAAATTATCTCCAAATTCAAAGACTGATTATAGATGAGAAACATAATTTCCAATCATTTACATGACGAGCCATATCTTTTAACTTCTATAATTTTTTACATAAAATTAATTTTAAACCATTTATTTTAATAAATTGTGAACGTCTTGTATCATTACACAATGGCGAATTGAAAAAAAAAAACAAACAAAAATAGAGATGTTAAAGATTTTGTAACCAATATCAATTACCATAAATTTTTAATTGCTTTGGAGTACATAATAATTTAATATTTTAAAAATTCAACCTTGCAAACTAAGTACCGTAGAAGTTACGGAACTATTCAGTAAGATGACATTATAAAATGCATTTTTTCTGATAGTTTCATAACAGTTATCAAACTAAACACGATTATTTGCAAGCAATTAAAAGAATTTACCTAAAAAATTTCAGAAAATATATCATATCCTAGTTTTCCGAATAATTCGGTATATTCTACTGTACTCTTTTTTCCGTGTATGAAATCAGTTTTTGAAACTAAAATATATAATAATAATTAGTTTGATGAAAGTAGTTTTCAAAAATTTAAAACTTCGAGTGGTTCTTGCACCCAAAAAAGACGCTCTGTGTCTGAATAATTTTTACACAAATTATAGTTTGTATTATCATTCTCAATTAGAAACTTGTAGTACTTAATATATAAATTAGATAAAAAATTTGAAATCATTTTAAAATTATATATTCTTATAATCGAGTACAAAGCAAAACAGGAATGTATGAAATCCTGTAATAAGCAATAATTAAATAAAGATGCTTTATTTGAAATAAAACACAAAAGTTTCAAAACAGAATTAAAAAATGAGATTGCTCTGCATATTAATATAAACGCGTGTGCTGTTAGCTCTTAGCGGCAGCCAGAAAACTAGCGTTTGGTATCAAAGCAAAGAGCATATTAAATTACACTTGCAGGTACAACTGCAGCAAACGTTACGTATAACTGCGTTTACGTTTGCCTTTTATCATAAACATAAAATGTTCCTCACATTCTATAAACATTACGGAGAACTAGAGCAATGTAAAATTTCTGGAATTAGTTTGACTTCAAGGTTAATGCAATAATGTTTTTAACTCCGAAATTCATTATAAACCTTAGAAACTTATTGTTATTGTTCCATTTAAGCCTGGCGCATTAAATGTTGAGAAAACTATGGCGTTAATGTTCTACCTTCTTGGTTCAAACACTGGTTAAATCTTAATTTATTTTTATAGATTCTATTGGTTGTGTTGTCAGTAAGTTCTTTCACATAAAATTTAATAATAATAACTTAACAATACTAGTAAAAGTATAAACAATAATAAATTTGTAAGTTATTAGGTTCTAAAATATGATATTTAAATTTACTCTAGATATATAATTCCTCACCAGGATAATAAAGAATCATTCGAAACGTTGCATTTAAATCTAAAAGAATTTCCAACTTATTGAAACAATTAATTTGGTATGAACACCATACAATTTTCTTGTAAACGTGGTGTCTACGCATATATTATTTAATAATAATTAGCACATATTATACATAAAGATTAGCAGTTTCAGTTTCCAACTACCCATACATTCGGCAAAGACGTTATTGTGGAAATGATCAAAACGGATTCTGTGGAAATGTCGTTATAGTATCATTCAGTATTTTTAAACTATCATATACGGTTATACGTAGTATAACAATGCGGAACATATGTGTTTGTATCGATAATTTAAATTTAACCTCGATCAGGGCTTGGTTAGCAAGTTCTTGATTAATCCTTCTTAGTTCTGTTGATGAAAATCCACATCCGTAACAGGTAACAACCTTGGAAAAAGAACAACGCATACTAGATTATAATGAACACTTCTGGATTTTCGAAAACTGAAAACGTAGATTCAAGCCCGGTATTATAAAAGATAGTTAAATATCTGGATAGTTAATATGCTACTAAATATTTGTGTGGGTATTATAAACCAAAATTTATTTGATCACTTATTTATAAGTGAATCGAATCTCCCTTTAAAAGCTACTAAATTGTTTTAAATTAAGTTGGTAAGTTAGAGTTACTGTAAAAATTATGCATGCTATGGTAAGAGTATTATGTTTCTTTGTTTAAGTTTCTTTCTCACACATCTATTCTAAATTCATCGTACTTCTCTTATTATTGTTGAACTGTCAAAAAATAGTTTACACTAATTTGAATATTGTTTTGAATTCCTAACCAAATAACACTAATCATACTTGTTTAAACAATTAAATCGAACATTTATGTTACTACAATTATTTACTATCCCTACTGTTTGATATACACAACACGCCACAACTCTGACGTCATAACATTATTAAAAAATCATTGCGGATTTATGAATAACAATTAAGATTTTTAAAAACTGCAGATAGTTTCAATTCAGATAAAGTTTCATTATTTTTTATTTTTTTAATGGTGAAAGACCCCATTACACATTACTTGAAGTAAACATGTAAATTTATTTTATAAAACTATGAAAAGAGCATAAAAGGCGTACAAGTATAAAAAAAAACTCATGCTATTAGCCGACTAGTTTATTTGAAGGAATGTATTTCTTATAGTACAATAAAATGATAATTGTGGAACTTGTTGTTTAATACACTTTTAATGTGGAATATAGTTGAACAGCAAACAAAATAAATAATGACTCTAGAGTTCAGCTGCATATGATATGCATCAATGAATTTTTGATATCATTTCAGCCCTCCAAAATATAAATCACAACCATGAAGTTGCAAAAATTTGCAACATATTTATCACAATCAAATATGATTTACATTGCAGCTCATTACCATCACGCTCTTATCTTATGCGGGTAGTTTCTCACCCTCAAACAACCCCAAACAGATAATATCGTCCACATTCTATAAGAAGCAACTTATCACATCATCCCCTAGCCTAACAAAAACAAGTATCAAACAATAGCATATTCGTTAAGATACAAGATCATAATATCCTGAAGTCTCATATTTCACCATAAAGAAAGAAAACGGCATCATTGGCGTTGATGATTCTTGCTAGCCTACCCAGGGGTGGCCATCGACCCCTGGCTGGGGATGAAGGCCCCAGGGTGTGCACAAATGCAACACAAATATACTCGCGCGTACTACCTACATCGACATCGGCTCTATCAATAATTCCAGTTTGGACTCCGGTCGAGGGTGAATTCCTCCGGGGCTCCGGGCTATTTTGAAATTATGTGAAAATAATGACGGAGGTAGGGTGCTGTAATGAAATATAGGTTTCTGGGGATGGAGAACTACCCAAGGAATAACCTATAAACAAATACTTATACTTAGTTAAGTGCTTAAGAGAATTGCAGGGAAATATTTCTAAATATGGACTCGTGTGTCCACGAGTACAATTTTGCATTATTTATTGTTGAAGTATCTTACATATTAAAGGAAGAAAGGAAACCTTTTATATTTATTGGATTAAACATTTTATAGATCAAAATTTGTGACGCAGTTTAGTAAAAAAATTTAGATTAAATATAAAATGAATAACAAAGTTAAACTTCAAAAGATAATAAATGATTTATGGTTGCCAATTTGCCAATCAAAATTAGATTTTAGATTATGAAATCCGTATTCATGTTACAATATTTTATGATGATCACAAATTATATAATTAATATATAAATAATAAATTATATAATTAATATAATATTAATGTATTTTGAAAAATGTCAATTATTGTTTTCCGTACAAGTTAAATGAATTAATTATGTTTAAAGGGGAAAATATGTTATCAGACAATTTACCCACTTTATATGATATTTTTTTTAGATTTGTATATAACTTTTAAGTTGATAGGATCGATGATCGACTGTGATAAATAAAATAAAAAAATAAATAAATAAATATATCATCACGTATTTTACCACTTACGGATGTGGCACTCTGCTTACGCAGATCTCAGTAAATCATATATTTTTGCGTATGAAGTGCGGCTACCAGTCGTCAAATCATAGCCCCCAAAGATGTTAGTGGAGGGAAAACTACAGGGGTAAATTTAAATTGGCAACTGTCAGTTGTGGGATTCGAACTGAAGATCTCATTACCCACATTCCGACGCGTTACCACGGAGCTATTTACCCGACCGTAATACGGAGATCAAATGATAAACTAGTGACAACAGTTCTAAAAATTATCATTTAATAATTTTTATGATCCGCCGTATGTTATACGTACAGCAATGCTCATTGTTTCATGTACATGTAACTAAAACATTTGTCCTATATATTTCTTACATACAGTTCGTTTTGTTATTTTTTTTTTTGCGGATGTAAACTGACATAGAAATATGGAATCCAAGATCGATTTGAAGATCTGTGTATACTCAACATTTGTGTTTATCAACAAGTTCTGAACTGAAAAACTGAAGTGTTGTAGTTACATATAAATGTATTTGTTGCAGTAAATATAATATCTTAAGAAATATTCTACTTTCATGACTACTGAATATTACTAATAAAGGACTTTGGATGCACAAATTAAATCGGTATTGGTAAGAAAAAATAATTTTTGAAATATTTTTAACTGCTTCAAGCATTTAAATAAATACTACTTATTCTAAAATAAACCAGAAAAAAATGCACAATGTACCATTCAAAATTACTAAATTTAATTTAATTAATGCATTTATTTTTTACAACACAAAGATCATCTCTAAAGCTATGACATGGCAACTAATGACTAGGTACGTTTACACGAAGGGCAAAAATGTACTTTGACTTAGAAAAGGCGACTTTTGCCACTACCGTATAACTACTTTTCTTCATAGTCAAGTATAAAATAAATCACACTTTATTCATATAAGTGAATTTGAAAGATTCGTGTAAACGCATATCGACGTTACTTTGTTATCTATGACATTAAATTCCCTCGTAATACGAAATATGTCAGCCGTTGTTTCCTCAATTTATATTGTATCCAAAACTTTGATCGCATTTTCATCATATCATCATCACCTACGGCTCGCTCTGGAATACGCTTGCTCACCCAGTAAAGTATCACTTTCAGGTCTTTTTACGTAAATTACTATAAATGTGGTATCCTACTTTAACAAATCCCAGCATATGTACTATATTTTTGCGCGTAGAGTGTAAATACTAACCGACAAGTCAGCCCCCCGCCCCTCCAAAGATTTTAGTAGAGGAAGTACCACAGAAGGTGGTAATTGTTGAATTGGAATTTAGGATACCGATAACCCGATGCGTAATTTCAAAATATTCTAATTTCTACAGTAGTTACTGGATATTCCACCACAATACTAGTGACATCATCGCCATAAAAAAAAAAACAAGTGAGTCACCCTTGCGTCGTTACAATATCACCGGTGATTGAAAAACAAACACATAAATACCCGTCATCTTGTGGCATCGAATAACAATGCTTCGGATCGTTGTTCCCATGATGAGATGAGCTACATGCTATATAGAATTATAGATATATCTACTTATGCGGTCTCCTTCTGTCGTATAAATCTTGATTGAGGTGGCCCTGGCCGCAACTACAAAATAATGCTAAGTGAATTGGAATACGGTGGGGCGTTAGTGAATGCGAATGGCACTCGGGGGTTCGGGCAAATTGCTGGGGTGCGGGCTCTTTTTAGTTCTCGATTTCGATTTAGTTGCTGCTCCCTTGTTGCCCACTGCTCACGGCGAAATGAAGTATTGCGGGGATATTGTATATTGGAATGGATTTTTAATAATTCATTTTAAAAGTTTTATGGAGTATAAAACCAATAATTTCAGATATTACGTGTTTTATGGGGACAGGACAGAGATAATCATTGCAAAATTCAATTCAATTATTTACAACTTTGTGGCCAAGTAATTAATTTTTATTTTTGAACTAAAATTTTGCAGTTGTAAAGGAATAATTAATATCTAAGCATAATGCTTAATTTGACGGTAGATGTTTAGATCTAAAACTGTATTTACAACACGAAATTAGCAGTTATCGTCTGTGGTTATGATTAGTAGTTACTGCCTTGAAATATATTGTAAAATTCATCAATTTAACGCTGTAGAAATATCATTTCTGTTGGTAAGGACGATTCAAGCGCTAACTGGCGGTATATTTTTGAACTACTCTATGACGGTATGCATCATATTTGAATGTTTTGTGTTAGTATATAATTTTATGAAATCTAAATCATGGAAGCGGTAAAAAGGCAAAAAGTAATATAATATGTTGCGTATTTGGGTGTCATCCTCATATGGGCCGTGACAAACATTTACGTTTCCATGTTTTCCCAAGAAAGGTGAAACAACAGTTAAAATAACTTCAAAAGCTGGTGTGTCTTTAAGATAGATTTAAAGCATAGGAATATGTTTTAAGGTCTGAAAAAAACAATTTCTAAATACATGAGAGTTTCTGCGCGACATTTTAAAGACAGTGATTACATATTACCAGGCAATGTCATGTTTTATAGTACCTATATCTACTATTTTTAGAAGTTTAGTTGTTTCTGTTAAACGCAAGCATTTAAGAAAGGATGCTGTGCCGTTTCATTATTTGCGTCAATATTAACCACTCGAAAAAAACCAGAACTAGAAAAAAAAAGAAAAGGGAAATACGTATAGCACCACATTATTTGGAACATGCTATGAATATTGATCTAGAAGCCAGTACTTTACGACAAGAACTACTAGTGACAAATGATGAACAAGAAATAGTTCATACTCTACTTTATTAAGTATACAAATAGAAAACGAAAAACAAACTGCAAATAGGTGTATTCAAGTGAATAGAGGAGATATGTGTTCTTCTTTCGCTGAAAAATTAAATATGAATTGAAATTAAATACAGATGTTGAGGAGAAGAAAGAGTGCATAATGCAAACATCATAATGTTTTTATATATTATGTTACTAATTCCACATATCATTAAATGCCCAGTATTTAATATCTGTTCTCTTAAAATAATTCCAACATTTATATTTATATATATATATATATATATATATATATATATAGAGTATTATTTATTTTCATTTACGTATCTTCTACAATATTTCTTGAATTCGGTGTATCATCTAAGTATTTAAACAGTTTTACAATGCCTAACTTCATGATTTATTAACGAAAGCTAAAAAATTCCAAAATAAATACTGTATTGATAGCTACTATACCGTCATGCAGTTGACATGTTGGTAGTGTTCGCAGCGCCGCCAACGGTAACTTGAATCGTCAAAAGCAGTGTCAATATTTAAATATATCTTACTCGTAATTACAGACAAAATTAGAAAAAACTGTAAATAAACCTTAGTATTTTCACCACATCCTAAATAACAACATAGGTTAAAGGGTGCGAAGGATATGATTCCGCTTCAGCCCTCTGAAATTTAAAAAATTCTATGTGAATGTGGAAAACGTTACATTGGAAATGAGAAAAATGAGTTTTGCTCATATCTTTGAAACTACTATCCTAGAGTGTTATTAAACTAGTAGTGGGAGATAGTAGATCAACGGACGTTGCATTTCAATGAATAAATAAAAGGTAATTTATTTAATTCCTTATCCATTTGATGCTTGCATGATAATGCTTCCCATGCATTGTAATCGTCAAAGGACTATTTGACAAAATAATTATTTCAATCTATTGATGCGATTCTTCAGTGATAAAATTCCCTACAAATAGGTGCCACAGTCATTTTTTTCTTTATGTTGGCAACATCCATTGATCGACCGGCCGTATTCAGAAAATATGACATTAATATCATTACTATTGGAAATAATTCATGAGATATGTCGCAACATGAATGTATTTTCTATTGCTGTAATAAAAATCATCAATATAGCAGTACAGGAAACCAAGATGGCGTCGCCGATAAAAAGTAAATATGTGACGAACAAAGAAAACATGACATTTTGGGAGATATTTGCTTTATGGAATGTCGTATAAATATTTAGTATGATCCGTAAATAAAAATTGAAATTTCGAGCACACGAATAACAAATTCACATAAATATTTATAACTCAATTTTCCTTAGATTTGCAATAATGTTACATCTCTGTTTATTAACAAAGTTTTCGGCAAATAATAAAAAATGTTGACAAAGCAAGAATCGGTAGACCTAAGCTATCAGATTTTATTAATAAAAAAAATCATGTAAAAAGTAGAAATGTTGAAATTATAAGAGGAACGAGTGTTTACTTTTATCTGAATATATCATGTATGGGGGATTTTTATTGGCTGTAAGTTTTGTATAATATATAAATAAATAGCCAATGACTTATTAATTATAATTTCCTTTGTAGTATGAAAAAATTCATTACGAAATTCAAGTTTCTCGCATCGTTTGTCGTTCAAACTTACATGCTCAGTACCCAAAGTATCACATTTATACCTAATAACACAATACACTATTTTCATCAAATGTCGTAAAAGTATGTTGTTATGTATTTGTATTCAACAAGTAGAAGTTCTACTTTTTCACTGTCGACATAAAAGTGTCTCCTTTCCTCGGTAATACTTTTACTCCGGCGGCAGACAAAGTAAAATAATTTTAAGGGCCGGTCTTTCCATCTACGAATAAACTTCAAGGTATTCGTCGAATAAATAAAAAATACGCATCAAAAAATGACATCTAAACTATGATTCCGATGAGACAATTTTCATTTATTCGGCGAATAATTTATTCGACACTTTATTCGTAGATGGAAGTATCGGCCCTAAAAATTGTAAGGTTGTACTTGTAATTGTAATTCAATTAATTGACAGTTATGAATGAAACCAAGGAACACCAGGAGATTTCACTTGCATAGGAAAATTAGGTTCGCGTTGCACGTGCCATCTGCCGGATCTGGCCGCACTTATTTGTGCTTATAGAATATTAGCGTAGGCTACGATTTATTTAAAACAATTATCAAAATCAGTCACATCTGTCACAATTTTTCCAAAAACACAAGTTTATATTGAAAAGTTCTTAAAATTAGAATTTTATCGTTACGTGAAGTAATATTTCATTGATGTATAATGGTACGATATTGTAAGTACTTAAATTACAAATATTGATATTTATGTAATTATTGTTGAATATTAATTTTCAGTGGATTTCCATCAACTGGGAAGTACATATATACGAATTTCAATAATGTATTAAGTACGAAACGAAGATCTTATTTTCCACCAATCATTTTCCTTTAAATAATAAATTGAAAGATTCATAGAGCATTATTGCGTGATGGAATGCTAGACTTAAACTAAATTTGACCATAGGTAAATTTGTCGCTACTTCCAATGCACAATCCGATAGAATATAATTATAATTATATTTTCAATATTTTTCAAAGATGCGGCAAGAAATGAAATATATGCCTTTTTCTGCGAAGTTAGCATGGTCTGGGTGTATGATGGAAAATATCAATGTTAGATGAATAGTGGATAGAATGAGATTATTAAATTCACTGTACGTTGTATTTATTTCTTAATAATTCTTTCAAAATATATTTTATTTTTGACGTATGTGACTTTAATTTTTATTGTCTTGAATAAAATATTTATAAATATTAAAAATATGTATAAATATTACATGCGGTGCCATCTAACGGTTGTGGCCGCAATTATCATTACCATAGCAACGACGGTACCATTTTTTTACATGTGAGTGGAATCTCCTGGTGCTCCTTGAATGAAACAAATAAACAACATATTTTAAGGCAACTCGGAATGCTGGATAAGACAGAATATTTGTTGAAGTTTTCAACATTTTTTAATGTTTTATATTTCTATTTCCGCTGTTAAAGAAAAAAAATGTATGTATTATTAGGAATAAATGTGACACTTAGTGTACCTAGCATGTAATTTTGAACGACGAGCGAATGAATCGGGAATTACATGCATAATTATTGCTATATATTTTTATACCTTTTCACTTTACAACAAAAGTGTAACTACAAAAGTTGTACAGAATTTAAAAATGAACAAAGAAAATAAATCAAAAATTGTTTCATGAAATGTCAATTGTATTTACTTTTTTGTTTGATTTCCTATTGCAGTTACAAATTTTCTAACAGATATTAATTTTAATTTAGTAGATAGATAATATCGTTAAATTTTATTATTTTGGTAAACAAATGAGCATGAGCATAAGCAAATTTCATGACTTAAATTCTGAACAGTTTTTGTAGTTACATTTTTATTATAAAGTGAATAGGTAATATCAAATTTAACTTTACTTTACTACAAAATAATGCGAAAAGAAGTGGTAGTTCGCAGTTCGAACAGCGTTCAACTTATAACCAAAAAAACAAGTGCATTTAGCTGGAAAACTGAACTCTTTACCCTATAAAACACTATGTCCGCCTTGTTCTATAACTATTATTTATCGAACATAGTATCTAATAAATATATAGAGACGCAAAATTTAAATGATAATACAGCCATGCTTTTCAGTGTCGAAATAAAGATGTCATATCCACATCTGTTCTCCCTCTGTTCTGGATACAGGAGGGGCATAATAAGTTCATTGGTGCAGAACTAAGAACTGTGCATACGATACATCGTGTTTAAAAATAAACCACCGTAACGAAAAGTAACGATGACGTATTTATTTACTCAGCTTTTTGCGTTGACTGTCATTTAAATCTACTGCTCATGCCCAACAACTAGCATTTTAATGCTACATGAAATATTTATTTAAAGAAATGTGTTTATCCTTATCTTGTGCTTTATTGTTTTATAGAATAATTAACAAGAGACAAGTAGAGTGAACAAATAAATAAAGATAATTACATATGTGTGTTTGTGTTGGCGCTACTGCAGCGGTGTACATTAAAATATATGTAATTAAGGTTCTGAACACTAAACTATGTAGATAGTTGTACGTAATTTATTTCTGTAGTTAACATAAAATACGTCTGTATATTCGTATGCAAATACCAACAACTGCAAAATAGAAATCGTAAACCAGACGAAAGGATTATTACATGAAAAATATAAAATTCTTATATTTTACGATTAATAGTTATTTGTTTAACTAGGCTTCAAAATACCAGATTTACAGCAGAGGCTGCAACCTCGTCAATGAATGCTGTCGAAGCTATAAATCTGTGTTTGATGCCGAGTTAAACACATATTTTTTTGCAGATTTGGAATTAATATTAATTTACTGGCAGATTCATCAAAAGAATTAACGCTAATTCCATTTTTTTCAACCTCTGTAATTTTATTTCTAAATTAATTAAATTAACAAAATGTGTCAAATTTTATGTTAACCTATCGTAACTACAACCTTAGTTGAGGATGGTAACTGAAGTTACGACTAATAATAAAAATAGGATTAGCGCTAATTCTTTTGATGAACCTGCCTGTTAGTGATTATTTTACATAGATATTTTGAAGGTTATCGCTGTCAAATTACGTTGCCATGCGTGTGTTGAACGGTTGCTATGTTTATTGACGGTTGCTATGCGTTTGTTGAGCGGTTGTTATGTAAAATATTTTTACAGCCTAGGCATAACAGTGACACTTTACAGACTGTTAGCAGTCCGTGAAGTGTCATCTTTAATGTCAATAGGCAAAAAATATATTTATTTGGTCCAACTATAATATTACTGTGCGCAAACCGTATTTATAAAATCATTCAACCTAAAATAATAGTTTGTACCATGTACTCATTTCGAAGACTGTGCACTGCAATCCAATTATTATCCAAGTCAAGTTATTATGGTACCAAGAAGTTTGTGAAACGAAAAGAATAACATAAAATTAACAAATGTAGTAATAATACACCCCGTCTCAAATTTAATGGCTCACCTGACCACTAGAAATATATGTTGAAGTGAATGTTTAATATGGCCGCGTTATGTATACAGTACAACATATTTGAATTTCTCCCTCGACTCGCTTAAGTTTGGCGAACGATATTATTGGATAAGCACTTTTTTTCCTCTTTACTAATGCGCAATGCGGTACCTATAAATTTAAAGCCTGGTTTGTACTAGAATAATGTAGTACCAAACTGTTTTAAATCAGAGGGTGGATGCTCAATATCGTTTCAATTTTTCCAAACAGTTAATGGCGTCTGTGACACTAGTCGAAGTAAAAAAAAAATAAATTATACAAGAACTATATTGTTACCACAATGTTACCTCATAAGAATAATAAGAACTATATATAATAGAATAATTTTATGGTAATTTCATTTGCCGTGACGTCAAATTGGTAGAGGTAGGTTGGTAAGTAATAGCGTTTTGAAACTGGCGTTTGTCAGATGTTGAATTATATAATCTATATTTACGTACAATTGATACTATGTAAATATTTCGAATAAAAATATAGTTTTAAGGAATAAAAATTGTTTACTTAAAAGAATATAAACATACTTACCTCTAAATATATACATACAAAATTATAAAAGATGACATTTGTAGTTAACTCTTCCTATCGTATTATATCTCTATTTATCTTTCTTTTACCAAAGTTACGTCACGAATTCCTTTTCCTAATTAAATGCTACGTTTATTAGTACTTTTGATGAAAGAAATTGTCAATCAATTACAATAATAACAAATTATCGCGCCACATACACATTTCTAGGTATTGTACTCTAATTAACACAGATTTTGGTATATGGCATATTCATAGGTGTGAAATGAAGACGCTCCCAAATAAGATAGTGGAAAAAGATCAACAGTTAGATTCTTTGCCAAGAAGCTATTTACATCAATCAATTAGTTGTCTTTAATCAATATCTGCTAGATATCTCCACAGACCTATGTTACTATATATAATGATTTAGGTCTATGATATCTCTCTTCAAGACGGTTAATTTTATATTGAACATAGTTAATGTAAACACATTTGGGAGAGTAACATATTTAAAAATAAACATTGGTTGGTCCCACTCCTATTATTAATTTTTTTAGTTATTAGATTGACTAAACGTTAATCGTTTAAATATTTTCTTTATTACTATTGGTTAGTTAGATAATTGCTTCGTTTAGCATAAATAAGGTTTTTTTTTTTTTAGTTGAATTCAGTCAACTGATGGTGATAACATAGTTATCGAAATACGTATTCCGAAATTTTCAATTACTTTAAGGCCTTAGGGTTAGATTAGATTTCTCCGACAGTGTCAAAACCTTCAAATTTAAACTCTGGTTTAGATTTTTTCTTTTTTCACGTCAGGTAAGTATCTTTCTCACTACTGTGTATTTTTCAACTGTAATTACACAAGAGCTTTTTATTTTGCATGATAAATTTCTGTTTGTAACGAAACCTTATTACCTAGCAATTTGACAAGAAAGCTGTTTTAATAAAATCACGACGCCGTAGGCTGAATTTTATCCGAAGAAAATAAAATGCTCGAGTGTAATTCGGCGAGATAATTTAACGACACTATTTATGAAAAAGTTTATTTAAAAGTGCAATTGGTAAAATACAATTATTATATATCATATTTTTACATACAATACAAATGACATTTATGTAGTTAATATTTTGATTTGGTTGTTAGGAGAAAGGTAAATAACGTTTTATGAAGGGTAATATCACAAGACTTTCTGATTTGATCGATAAATGTTTATTTTTGCACGAATATATTTTGCTTAGTAACAATCACGAAAGCAAACTGCATGGTAAATCCCGACTCCGAAGGAGGAGGGGTTTTACCTAATGTCAGTTTGCTTGAGTGGTTTTGCTTAAAAGCAAAAAAAAATGAGGGCTTAAAAATAAAAATTTATCTAATTATTTTTTGACGTTTCTTTAAACCAATGAAATGCTTTATTGTATGTCACGTATCTTTGTATTAACCAATCCTGTCATTATTATATTGAGAATAATGCTCTTTTTTTGACGTTTCTTTAAACCAATGAAATGCTTTATTGTATGTCACGTATCTTTGTATTAACCAATCCTGTCATTATTATATTGAGAATAATGCTCTTGTGATTATTCCCGGCAATATTATCTGTAGCTTTTTTGTTTTTGTTGACAGATGTCAGATGTTAGATATTTATCATCAACACAAGTAAAAATGAGCAAAAAAGATAGATTTAGTGACGTGCCTGATGATGAAATCAAAAAATAGTCTAATTAAATATAACTCGAGAGTTCGATAAATTAGAAAATAATTCTCCAGTATCTTTCTCAAACTTGTCGCCATTTGGCAATAGCCACTCAAGCCCTACGGGCTTTCGTGGCTATTGCCTGGCAACAAGTTTTCGAAAGATCTGTCAAATTATTTTCAATTTATTCTCACTCTCTTGTTATATTATTAGTGAGAAAATCAGAGAGGTCGCGTGGTATTTGATAAAATAAATTTCAAAGACAAAGCAAAATGTATGAAATATTAATTAACTGTCACACTGACAGTGATTGACAATATCTTTGGCATCGGGAGTTTTATCGGGGTAACCCGGATAACGGGGTTTCATCGGGGTAAAATTTCCGTTACCCGGGTAACGAGATCTTATCAGTATAAAACTGTTCCCATTGGTTGAATTTTCAAGTGTTTTGAATCATGATTGGTTAAAAACTAGTCGTGGGAATGTATCAATTTCAAAAGTTACCTTTATATTTATCCGCTGTCAAAACGATAAAATTGTTTTTTCTTCATGGCTTCCTTTATATTGGAGTTCAATTATTACATGAATGTTATTCTGTAATAATAATAAATATAAATCACTATTGGGTGTGTTATTTCCACAGCAAAAATTATTGGGTTATATTGTAACGGCTACTAACTGTACTTTAATACGCAAAATGTACTGCTGCAGGGGATCAAATATACGAGCCCAGATTCATATCATTTGGCCCAATTAAAATTTTTAGAATAACTTTTCAAAAATTTGTTCTGTTCTTACAAAGCTAAAATTGTACGAGTACTTAATTTATTTTTATCTTAAATTATGTTATTTTCAATATATTTTAAGGAAAAATAACACTTGAAATAATAACAAATTAATAAAATTCACTAACAGCAAAAATTTCATTTGGCCTAAATGTATTTGCTGGTAGCACGAACACTGTTTTTGTATCTGGTGACAGCAAAATATAGAAAATTGTTCCAAATAAACATGGTAGGTAATATAATTGTACATCTTTGCGATAACAATAAAATTTACTCTCATTTACTTGCAAAGATATGCCCAAAAACCCTGATAGGCCATCAAATAATCTACCACTTACTGTTGATGAAATGTTCCCAAAATTTAATCAATTAGTAACACAAACATAATACCTGCATACATATATGTATATGCAGGAGGTAAAAATGATATAATTTATAATATAAATGTGTATGGTGAATTAAACAATTTTCTTTTGTATAATTTAATAGTCTTATATTTATTTAACTTTATGACGAAGGACAACTCCTTAAAATTTTTGTTTTCAGTCGAGAAAATACGTAACATTTATCAGTTAAGAATACTGTAGAGACTTTCTTTCGCATCCAATAAATTGTTCCATGGAGGATATTACAACAAGATGAATTAAACGATAAAAATATCCATTGTAAAGTTGGCGTCAACTTTCCATCTTTCTATTATCTCCGTTAAAAACTTTTCTATTGATAATAATTAAATTGCCATCAGCGTACAGCTTGTTATGAATCAAATTACGCTTTTAAAATCTTCTTCCCAGCGACGCTAATAAAAACAAGAAACACGGGGCAAACGAAAAGCAGTGGCGTGCGTCTCATGATGCATCGCTCCCAGCTGATATTAATTACTCGCCACCAACAAGTGTCACAGTTCAGATTACATCGAGAAGTGAGAAGTGAGCGTCGCGGCGCTGCGAGCGTTTGTCGACGATTCTTTCTTTTCTTGCTTCGTTTACAAGGAGCGAGAGAGTTGTGCGAGTGGGGAGGATGGAAGGAGAAAGTGAGAGTGAAATGACGTGAGTGACGTGCGATTCGCGCTTGTTCGAGGGGAGACGAAAATAGAATGTTTTTTGTAACGCTCTTGGGAAATATTTGTATGTTTGAGTGGAGTATTAATTTAAAAAGCTAATTATTGTTTTGACATATTAATTATGCGTGTCGTTCCGAGGCTTTATTTAAGGTTAGTGCATGGTTTGTCGCTTGTTTTTAATGCTGCAGCTTATTACGCTTTTTACAATTAAATTAAATATGAGAGAACAAATGCTAATAAATTAAGAATATAATCATAAAATAAAGGTTTCTGAATAGCATATTGTACCATTTTAACAGGTCACACGGTTTCACTAAAGTTGCAATAATATCACATAAGTTTAATTATAACAAACCACAACGAATTATTTAATGAAATATTATATCGATTTATTTATTTTAACACAACTGTTAACCCTAAAACTACATTTATTTATACACGCAATGTTTATTTTTATACATTGAATATTTATATAAACAAACCAACGGTTTATAATAGACTGTCCACCATTCGTCCGGCAAGCCACTTCAGTATCGCGGCTTCCAAAATATTCTCAGATTTACGAAAATTTACGAGAAATGGAAGTAGATTCAAACTTAAATTACAATATTAATAGGTCATAATATTGAATTTACTGAAAAATTATATTCAACTTTCAAATTGTTTTTATCCTTACGATATTCTTGTGCCTAGATTTCAAGACATGGTTTCCTCTATATTTTTAAAAACAAAATTTGTTGTTAGTTATTGTTCCTATTTACTTGTTTTTGTTGTTAACTGTCTTAAATTTGAACAAATTCTGAAACTTTTCGACTTATTGATACAACGTTTAGCAAATAGTAAAATAAAAAAATAAATCACCATTTCTAAGTATTACATTTTGCTGTTTTTCTTTTTCATTTTAAGGGGCAAGTTATGAGTCACTTTTCTAACGTTA
Organism: Poecilus cupreus; assembly: GCA_963942605.1. NCBI lineage: Eukaryota > Metazoa > Arthropoda > Insecta > Coleoptera > Carabidae > Poecilus > Poecilus cupreus. Next base: position 25,891,804 of record OZ012718.1, read on the forward strand.
GAAATATGTTTTAATTAACAAGATAGTCAATTGTATTAGGTTCTTAAAAATTCTATTATTATTATTATGATTTGATGATAGCTAAGCACTAAAAAACAACACAGTTAGGTAAATAAAAACAACAATATACAAACGAAAAATAACTCTAAAAATAAAAATATTCCTAAAATAAATTGATTATAATTAATTATTTTTCTATATTTGTAGGTTTTGTAGTGTTTTATATTCTTCTGATTTGTGTACGTCATCTTCTTCTAATATAACTTATCATCTTAAAAGCATGCCTCTTTTCTTTCTCTTTTCTGGTTTCAAGTTGTTATTGTTTACTTATACATATATAGTTGTATCTTTAGTAAATTAGATCAGAATATTCTAAAAATATATAGCTAATAAGAACTATATACTTGTATTAATATTTATTATTATTATTTAAAGATATACCCAACAGATCCAAGCCCAATTACAGGGTAAGAAAAACAGTGTAGTGCTGTGAAAAATATAGATTCTAAAATCAATCAAGGTAAATGAGCTAATCATTAGATGAACCGGTGATTTCAGTATTATGTCGGAATGTGCAGTATCAAGTAGGAAAGTATGAAAGGAATACATGAAAATATAATTTATGGAAAAGTGATGGATAGTTAATATGGTTATTAACAATATTATATACTTATATAGCATACCTTATTGCATGGGTGTTACGTCAATGCTTCAGGAAATATACATTGATAGATTCTAAAAGTGAGCTTTATGTAATTGCTCTATTCGGATAACTACCCTACAAAACTTTTTAACAAAAAATTAAACCGACGAAAAAAGAAACTGAAAAGCGAAAAATAAATTAAACCTTTCTAGTCTTAATTATTAAGCTCCTAACTAATTTTGAGTTGGCGTTCGTTGATTGTTTTTTTGACGCTGACTTAAAATTAGTTACTGTAGTTTAGGTGCTTAGTTATTAAGACTAAAAAGGTTTATTTTTCGCTTTTCTGTTTCTTTTTTCGTCGGTTAAATTTTTTGTTAAAAAGTTTTAATGGCTGATTATTTTCGAAGAGAAATATATTTTATAACTCTTTTATTTAAATCATATAAATAAAAATAATAATATAATATACATCATTTTATAAATCGAGGCCAGTGTACATCTGTGGATATGAGTAACTCTGATTGACAACATCGTAGTACAGATAAAAGGTAATTCTTCTAGAAATCTGCGCAACAAAAATTCTTTAAATTTTAGTGCTTCAGAACTGCCCCTTTCAAATTACGTATTCCTCGGTTTTAGTAAGATTTCATTTCTTTTAAAAATTCTCAGAATATAAAAGCTACAAACAAAATTAGCACATCAAAATGATATTTGATTGTTTTTGCTTGCAAATCGTGAAGCAATTAAAAAACCGACAAAAGGAAATTAAAAATTATCAAGACAAATAAGAAACAGTTGAAGAAACGGGACAAAAACACCGCAGATCCCAAGTCCGACACTCGAGACGAAGACTGAGAGTAAGACAGCGAACATTTCTTCTTTCCTTCACTTCGTGCGCTTGACTAATGAGCGCAGTTTGTGATATGAAAGAAAAATGCCAAAATTCCAACTCAGAAATTTCAAAGGCGTAAATTTGCATACAAATTACTTGGAGGAAGTTAAAAGTTTCAACAACAACAACATGAACAAGGAAAAAGAAAAATCGGAAATGAGAGCGACAACACTTAATCTCGTCCTCACTCTCGTTAAATATCCATGATATATCAATAAGTTAAATATAGTTCTGAGTGTTTTAATAGTTAATAAGGTGAACCGAATAAAAAGAAAAACGATAGGGAACCAAAGGTAAATGGCATGATGATATACGGATGTAAATATATTTATTTTTATGTCGGCGATTTGGTTCACCTAAATATGCAAAAATTTTCAGGATTATTATATATTTATAAGTACATTAAAAGGAAATTAAAAATTATCAAGACAAATAAGAAACAGTTGAAGAAACGGGACAAAAACAGTAGATAAATAAAAAATAATATAAAATATATACAGGTTGTTACTAGGTTAAGTTATCAAACTTATAATATGAATGTAGGACTCTCAATACAAGAAAATTTATTCATTTGAAGCTTTCCTCATAAACACTTCATTTAGGATATATTGGCTTCTGAACTTAAAAATGATATAAATTAACATTTTTATTTTATGTTTTTATACTTATATATGTGTTTTTGACCTGCTATAAACAATGTATACTTATTGTAAAATAGTAAATAAATCTACATCTACATCTACATCTATGTCATTCTCTTGTTTCCTGGCAAAGAATTATTTATAGTAAATCGAAACGTTGAATAAAAATAAATTTATATCTACAGAACTACATCCAAAACTTTTATTATTTCATTATGAATTTAAATTTTTTGTTTTTTCACTTATTAAACAACATAAATTTATTAAGCTATCGTAAAATAAAATAACTTATATTTCAAAAAGGATTCATTGCCGAATCCATGTACATATATTACGACTTTGTTACTTCTATTTAATCATTATATGCTCTTTAAATATTTTATAGTATAGTACAGAAAAAGTTTTCTAAATTACAAGTATAAAATCAGTCCTTTATAATAATTTTTTTACTTTGGGTCTATTATACTAAAAATTAAAAAAAAAAAACTGCTATATTAAACCGAGTTGATTTTGGAAAATTTATATCTGTAATGTTGTAGTTGTTAGCATTGAATTGACATTTATTCAAGTATTTTAAAATTCATGTCAATTCTGAATTATGAACATAATTTTTTAATCTAGTCTCAACCTTTTATCTAAAACAAAAAATCTGTTGTGGGCACCACAATACATCCCGCCATAGATTTCTTATCGAACAATGCAGAAACACGGACCACCAGAATCAAGAAACGCTCATCCCTTCAAAAAATTATGACACATGTCAAAAAATGAAATTTTTCGACCGTTGATTTGTTTTTTCAAAAAATATGTTAAACGAAAATATCAAAATACAATTTTTCTTTAACGTGTTGTAATTCATAAATGGTGACAGTAAAAGAAAAATGTTTAAAACAATAATTGTAGATAATAATATTTAAAACATTATTCTAGTAACAAAATTTTCATTAAACCATAATTCACTGAGATATTTTAAAATAATTTGATTGGGCTTCAAATAAACTACCGCTTTCAGTTATTGTATTATTACCAAAAACTAGTCAGCTCTTCCAAAGGGTATACAATTGATATATACAAAATATCAAAATATTCAGTTTAGTAGTTTTAGAGAAACCGTAACTCCAGTGATCCACACAGACTGACAGACAGACACACACACACACACACAGACATCATCGCGAAACTATTAAAATCGTATTCTAGGGACCCTAAAACGTGCTCATCCACTGAAAACTCACTACCGAATTTTTAGCATGATTCCTATACCTCCCTTACAGGATGTGGCGGGAGATACAAATGGACGTATCGAAAAGAAAATTCTTTCAATGCATTACTGGGTTTCCCAATAGCTTCATTATGAATGCAAAATATAAATATGTAATTTTCTAACAACTTTATCATTATCAAAGTCAAATATCCTATTTGGAATTAAGATGTTCCAGATACGACTTGAGAAATAATCTATCAGTCGTAAGTGATAGTATACATTGGGTCTTCAGGGCACATCTAAGAAAACAAATGATTTAAGGTAAATATTATTATGATAAAATAGATTTAAAATAATCTTAGCTGTAATGTTTATTTGGAACATTTTAATTTAATTAGGTCACTGTCTTCACAATAATTGAAGATTGTCTTTAAAATTTCTACCACTTCTTATAAATTTTGTATTTTTATACCTGTGAATATATCAAAGATATCTTAAAATTTAATTTTACGAATAAATTTTATTGCATTTAAAGCGATGGAGAAATTCCCTTAGCAATTCATTCGAATAGAGCGCCTTCGTTCACTTAATCTTATAGCAAATGTTGTATTCGTTTGTCCAATATAAACTTTGGCGCATTAACGAGTTTTACAAATACCTGATGATATAATATATACAATATATTTCACACTCTTCAACATTTTTAATGATCCTCATTGTTAAAATTCGACCGCCGGTAATGTCTTCTGTATTCTCTAATTACCTATAATTTGAGTAAACTAACAGAAATCTGCGCTAATCCCTCTAGACTAAACAGAAAAGTGAGCACATCCTTGTTTGTATATTTTTTGTAACTGTAAAGTGTAAAGTAATACTAGCGAAATGTCGATTATTACAGAAAATACTACGTTCACAGTGCTTTAAATCCAGGAGTTCTTGTTTAACCATTCAGGTCGTCGTGTTTGGCTCATCTTCCAAAACTTTGTTTTTGTTTCTCGCTCTTGTTGATTTTCTTTTGCTCGTGATGCAATAATAAAAGTGCTGCGAGAAGTTCCTTGTTTTCCATAATGGCGGGAGTAGCCTAATAGAATAGAAACGATCTGCTTACACTGTGTTATAGTCAAAAAGCCTGGGACGCGCAGGAAACTGACAGAGCGGTTCGTGGACCGCACCTGAAACTTCCAGCGGTGCAGAACACCCCTAAGCTGTTAACTTTGTTTAGACCAAGTCTTCCAGCAAAATTTCCAAATTAAAAAATAAAATGAATTCATCCCGGAAAATATGGTAATAGCCGGGGAGCCATGATCGTGACAGTAATTAATTTACGTGGTCGTGAAAAATTTTTAAAAGCAAATGTGAGTACAATGTTTTACTTCGTGGATATACGATAATACGCTGGAATTTTTGAGACGCTGCAACAACTGGGCCACCGAAGAAGTTGGAAACTATGGTACATATGAAAATCGTTAAGTCTTAAGGTTATTAAACAGCTTAATCCTTCTGGTAAAATATACTTTAGAACTTTGTGTATCCCGGGTTTAGAATTGTTATGTTTCGTATATAGGTTTCAATGCTGTTTTCTAAAATTAATGTATCTTTTTACGTATTCACTTTACAACAGAAGTGTAGCTATAATAGCATATTATGAAATTAGTTTATAGTATATAATATTACGGCATGAATGAAATTAGCACATGAACGTAGTGAATGCTCTAATTTCATGAATTTATGGTATTGATGTATTGATGGTGAGATTACGTAAGAAATAAGCGTTTTAAGGGTCTCTGTGCATTTATAAGGATGTGTATCCATACGAATGTGCAACAACCCAGGAACGAAAAAAAATTGGAATAACAGAACTTTAATTATTTAATTATAAGTTTTATTGCAGGGCACACACAGAAATGAGTGAGTTTTTGTTTTAATTCCAAAATCGATAGTAGAAGTTCACGCTCCAATAATTTACCCTGAGACCATAACTTGATGGCTAGTTATCGCACTTCACGTGTAATAAATATATCGTTTAACGAGAACTATGAAAATGTGTGCCACACCCGAAACCAGTAAAATTCTTGATGGTATATTTATTTAATATTGTACTTTTGACAGACTACATTTGTAAGTTTTAATAAGCGCTTAACTTTGACTGTCCAGTTTTAGTGATCCTTTGTATAGGTACAATTAACAGGAATGTTTGATAAGTCCAATTTAAACTATGATATTGCAAACAGGCGAAAAGGTATTTAGAAATTGATCTTATTAATCTATTTAAAAATCTACAATCCACTAAAATTAGGGAACAGTGAGCAATTAAACTTATAAATTAGTTTCTAAAGATCAAAAGTTATACATTATAAACAATCTGATATGGTTACTACACGACTTTCATATACGCAAGCAAATCTGAATTTGAATATTTCAAAATTACACAGGTTTATAAATGTTTCAATTTTTTAAATTATGAAAGAAACTTTCAGAACTCATAATATATGTAAATAATAATATTTGGATTTAGTTCTGTATATTATTTTTTCTACGATCACTACTAAAAATTGCACTTTCTCCACACTAAACAAAGCTTGAAAATGATATATTTCGCAACTTACTAATAATATAATAATGTATATTATTAATGTGCTGGTAATCGCACTTCATACGCAAAAATATATCACTTACCGAGATCTGCGTAAACTGAGTGCCACACCCATAATGGGTAAAAGGCGTGATGATATATTTATTTATAAGTATAATATTTCATTTATATACGAGTATCATAAAATAATTAATAATTATTTTAGTTTACATAAATCTTTGTGTTTAATATTTAGATTACAAAGAAAATACAATATCAATTTTTAATCAAATATGTCATAAGTGTGTAGTTTTTATATTACATTCTATAGATTTATAACTGTACAGATCTGCGCTTGCGCCGCCTTCATGCTGTAATCATAAACGTCAAATAGTTTGAGGCTGAGATGTCATTTCTTGTTTCTGAAGAGTACAAATTATTATTGTTAAATCTTGACAAAAGTGTGATCGTAGAAAAAGTATAGTATGCAACTCGTACAGAATTACCTATTTCACGCTCGTGCGATTTCAGCACTCGACTTCGTCTCGTGATAAAATTCACACAACTCGCGTGAAATAGATAACTTCTTTATTAAACGATGTTTCGGCAGCAAAGTACTGCCTTTTTCATGTTAAATACAATATACAGTTTTTTTTCTACTTATAACCCTGGAAACAATATTTGACGCACACTATTAAAAATTTAAAATATACAAAGAACACTGGTTCGCTGGTAAGCACGGTCCTACGTCAAATAAGCTCTCACATGCTGGAAGAATATCTATACTTGATCTCGTGTTCTTTAAATGGATAGAGTTTTTTTTTTTTAAACTGTTTCTATAGTTAAAATAAATTCAATAATTTTCCCCAGACTAATGGGGTAAATAGCACCGAGGTAACGTGTCGGACTGTAGATCGTGAGATCCTCAGTTCGAATCCCACTGCCGACAGTTACAAATTTAAATTGACCCCTGTGGTTCCTCCTCCACTAACATCCTTGGGGGCTATGATTTGACGGCTGGTAACCGCACTTCATACGAAAAAATATATCACTTACCGAGATCTGCGTAAGCAGAGTGCCACACCCGTAATGGGTAAAAGGCGTGATGATATATTTATTTTATATTTATTTATTTCCCCAGACTAATATTCACTATACCATCAGTCTGATTTTATGCGATTATTTTAAATATTTGTCAAAGTTTATTTACTTTAAATATTTTTTTCTACCGGTTTTTCATTATACCGCAATGATATGCAACTTTATACTTTAGAACGGAACATATGGTTTTATAAATTTTTGCAAAATTTTAAAGACGTGCATCAGTTTAATACACTGGGCCATCTAGCCCACAATTTTTTTTTTTATTCTTTGTTCTAATTTTTAGCTTAAAATATTAAAAAATTGAAGTTACAATATTATTTTTAAAACATTTTTTTATGTGATTTTAATCCTTGTCAAAGACATCAACAATTATAAAAGTTTGCATAAATCATTTCCATCGGATCTTAAGTATACCTCCGAATGTTTTTAGACAAATATAATTACAATTAGTCATTGCAGAATGGTAGATGTTCAAAAAAAGTATTGGGCCAGAATAATCCAGATTGTACTTCGTGATTGTAAACGTGTGTTCTACAATAAATAAATTTATTAAAAATGATGGAATTCGGTTTCCATTTTAAAATGTAGTTGCATATCAATGCGCAAAAATGGAAGATACGGTAGAAATACTTATTCTGCAGACACATGGAATTTTTAATGTAAAATAAACTTAGTTTGAAAACATTTTCAGTAATATTTAAAATAATCGCACAAAATAAAAAATACAGACCAATAAACCACCCGGTATATGTATATAAATTACTCTCAATTAATATCTTTGAGGGTAGTGGTTTGACGTTAGGTAAATGCATTTCACTCGAAAAATATACCATACACCGAGATCGACTATTTCTTCAAACTGTTTTATCTCGAAGTATTTCTTTGTGACTGTTCAAATTTGAAATAAACGAAATTCATGTTTTGTGGGTCCAGTAAGCTTTCAATCATACATAAAACGTCAATATTTTATTATTGCTGCACATCCTTATGCATACCTAATTATAGGAAAAAAAAATATATTCGAACGGTTTTTCCAAACGCTGTATAATTTACTTCTGAGACACCTGAACATGATGACATATTCATTACTACAGCCGCATACCCATTATTACCCAATGAAACATTACTGTAATTTATCAAATCAGTATAATTACAATTTTCCAGCTCACATCTACCCGTAATTTTCATGTCAGGTCAGCGTCTCTCCACTTCCACTCCCCCGCAACCCCTGCATCATACTCTACAGTGCCTCCATCTACACTCAGGTAACATAACATAATGTAAGTATCATGTTGATGTGGAGAGCAAAATGACAAATGTGAAATTAATTTGTCACGTGGAACATCGTGCGTGAAATCGTCAGCGTTAAGGGCTGACTGGGAGGTTCAGGAGAGGAGAGGAGAACGTGAAGAGAGCGAGAGAGAACAGAGAGAGACTGGTTACAAATGATAAACTACCGGACTTAACGTTGAGACACTCGCGGCGGGACTAAAGTGCGAAGTTGGGAACGAAGATTTTTTGAAGTGGGTGATATTTTATAGGAAAGGGTTAATAACGAAACGTGGTAGACCGGGGTCTAGAATCTGAGTTCGATTACAGAACCCTGCGGATTACATTTAATCATCTTAAATAATAAATTATATCTAATTTTGTACGGTTAGTTACAAATAAAATATAGCAACTCCACTAAAATGACACAACAAATGTATAAATGTGTCCAACATTATTTTATTCATTTCTAGAATATATTAATGTGAATTTACAAGAAAAGCTGGACGAGTAATTCGTCACAAATAATGGGCTTAACCATGAGGTCATATTGCGTGTAGTTTACTGAAAATATTGATATTAGGGAATATAAAAGGCGAAAATAATCTGATGCAATCTAAATTTAAACATGTTTACCTTGTAAAACAGATGTTTCAGTATTTGTGCGCACTCGCAGCAACAATGATTATTAATATATATATATATATATATATATATATATATATATATATATATATATATATATATATATATATATATATTATTATCAAACTTGTAATTCAGTTTTTCTACAAAATTGTAAACAGATACAAGATATTAATATAATTTTTTAACATTTTTCATTTGAAATATTTGTTTGCAACTGATTTTATATTTGAAATTATTGAATATATTGTTTTGTGAGTTCAGTAAACTTTCACTGCCGATTTTATAATTATGACCAAAATCATCATAATTTTATGAATATAATCAAAATGTATTCACGGGACCTAATAATATGTTCTGTTATATCGTCATCCATCGTACTTATGTATAAGTAAAGATATAAGAAGAATGTTTTGATGGGTCGTCATTACATTATCTATCTAGGTTCTAGATCTAGAATATACAACATGGTGTTTTTGGGTAAATTTTGATTATTTTTATGTATTTTTATAAACAAGAAAATAAATCTATAATTTTAAATCGATGAATGAAATGACGGGATACAAGACGATGTATTGAAAGAGAAAAGATGTACATATTTTTAAATAATAGTTATTTATGTATCAAGGCACTGAAGTTCAATTTTTTATCACGAATATGGAATTTAGTTGCCGAGGCCCGTATGGCCGAGGAAAATAAACCATGTGAGTGATAAAAAGGAACTTCAGTGCCGAGGTACAAATTAAGATTTAGTTGAAATCTAAAATTCGAAGAAACTGTAAAAAAATTACAATATAGGTTAAGTTTATACAACTGTCAGTTCTAAATTGAAACAGACAGTCAGTGTTGCCAACCTCGAGAAGTGATGTTATCGTAAATAACACTCAAAATTATGTGTTTTGTCCTCAATTTCATCATTGGAATTAATTAGTTAATTCTTCTAGCAAATTTTGTTTTATGTTACGTCCAAATTTACTATAGTACGTCAATATATCTGCCAAAATTATCCTAATTGTACAATAATTATTTAATGGTTGCCAACACTGTGTTGCTCAAAATCGTCGTATAATGGGTTACTTTAGTTACGATTTCTAAGCTTTTAATGACGATTTTTGAGCACTTTAGTGCCCATTTCCAATAAAGAGATTTTTTTCTATGATTTTATAAATAATTTTTAATCATGGCAACTAATTTATTGAATGATATCAATTGAACGTAATTATATATTATATTACCAAACATCTGGCAATCGTCAGTTGCAAAGCACAATGATTTATCTCAAATTATGCTGTACCAACTTCACAACAATGGTGCGACTTGCAATAAATTTAATTCAAATTGAAAATCTCACATAATTATAAAATTGTAAAACACGTAGAATTTTTACTATTATTATTATAAGATAACGTTAGCATCAATTTACGTATTTTGCTGTTCGACTATAGTCATGGTCATGGATCCAATTATTAATAGGTTAATGCATTTGATTGAATTTATACTAGTTTGAATATTGGAAAATGCAAAATCATAATTCGCTTAAACATGATTCATTTGAATCATGATTAAAATGGAATACCAAAGACTCAAGTAAAAATGAATCATGGCTTAAACTCAATCCATAACCACATATATTCCTTACAAGTAGCACTTTCATTATTGTTTACATTACGAAAAGTTGTAAATATTTCTTGATGTTGCATAGTAAAATTTATATCTTCTTGAATTGAGCATAACGCACATTGAAAAATTTCTTCCAGTTCTGCACTACTTCCTGCCATATTATATGTGATTCGAATCATAGTAATCGCGAAAAGAGTATGATTAAGAAGGGAAAGGGGAATGCAGTGCTTGATCACAAAAATGAAAGACTGGGGATAACGAATAACAAAAGAAGAAACATGATTCTTCTTGATCATGTTCACTTTGATCACTTTGATTACGAATCGTAGTCCAAATAAACATGCCACATATAAAGCTTTAACTTTAATATAGGTCAAAACCAAAACTACAACAATAAATATATAATCAGACATATAGAATTTTAAATTTAATTTAAAAATGGTATTATTATATTTAAAGTATGAAATTAATAGTTAAGTCTATATAAATAATATTTCACTTCATTTTACTATTAGCAACCAATATTTAATGTTAATACGTATCGAAATTGAAAATGTGATACATATTTTGTGGTTAACTTATAGACCTATAACATCTACATAAATTTCAATAATGAAATATAGCCCGAAGCACCTATTAATCGATATCCAATGTCAACTCGGTGAAATATGTATGTATGGGTAATAATTCTGCGTGGGTCCGGTCCTGCGTAGCGCTATCGGCAGCGATAGTCGGTTATTTTCCTGCTCGTCGGTTTTTATGTCGCCGCCAACTAGATGTCTTCGAGTGTGTGTTTTATTACCGCGTCAATTTGAGTTTTATTAAAATTTCAGAGAATTTATTACCGGGATTAACAAAAAATATGGACTTGGATATGAGGTTGTCCGAGAAGAAGTTTTTATTATCCTTCCTTGGACGTTTTTACGCACGGGGGTATTATATCCTTGTTACCGAATGATTATACACCGTGTGCTGGATGGAACTGCAGCAGGACGAACAACTTCTCTCGCCGGTTCGGTAATGTATTCAGTTTGAATGTTTCTGTGGAAGTATTAATCGTATGCACCCCAAAAATACGAAATGTTTTAGTACTTTCAGGATATCAAATAGTTCGCGAGTTATTTTCGTGTTCGTGAATTTTAAAATAAACATTCACAGTGAACTTTTCATAAGGTACCGGCACAAATATATCTATAACGGTTGAATATAAAATTCATTCACAATCTTCGAGCATACACTTGCTGGAGAAGTAACTCCCTATACCGTAGCACTGCTTGTTTTGATCGAAACATACAGGGGTGGGAGGACTTGCGGGGCTGGAGTCCTGGTGTATAACGGGTAACGTTTTGTTGTTAAGTCTGTCATTTCACTTGATTTTGAGGTTATTATGATTTTAATTTGATTTTCTTGTTTTGTTGTGTTTATTTACCTCCTAAATTGTTCAAATTTAAAGTTGTACTACACTGTGTTGTGCAAAAAAAAAAAACGAAATACAAAAAGACGATAATTTCGTTTCATGTTTTTAAGATTAAAATTTGTCGAGTTTTCTATTTTGTATTTAATTTGATTTTATTATATTTCTGTTTAAAATGTTATTAAAACATTAAGAACTGGTTCAACAATTACAAATAGTCTTTCATTTAAAATAAATGTTTAAATATAAACGTTAATTAATTATTTTTTTTAATATTGTATGTTACATCAAAGATAAGAGTAGAAAATAATTATATCAAATACTTCTGCCCCCAATACACCGAGGCTTCCGCCCCCTCAAATCCCCCCTTCTTTATATCTTCTGATCACAACAAACGATGCAAGGCGACCTCTAATTAGTTTATGCTCGAAGTTCACAATATTTTGAACATCGAACAGTAAATAGTATGCAGGCAAATGTATACTTATCCATTCAGATATGAAATATTTTAGGTAAAATATGTGTTTAAATAAGTATCAATTAGTTATAGCTATAGTGAAAAATGTATTAAAAGAAAACAAAGAAAATTTTTTCTAATTATATATATATACAGGGTGTTCAATTTAAGTGTGCCACCATTGCTATCTCGATAACTATAAGAGCTACAGGGTTGGTTAAATTAGCAAACAATTTTTATTTTACAAGACTATTTTAATGAGCTTAAAAAATATTTTTTTTAACCAGTGGTTCTCAAAATATGGAGTGCAACTTTTTTCTTTTAAATGGCAACCAATTTTTTTTATTTGCTTATTCGATTCAGTATTTTTTTCTGAATTCAACGATATCCACATATAATGACCAAATAATACAAAATATTTGAGAAAAATGCAAAATTAGAAATGTATCATTTTTATTTAAATTTAAAAAACTGTTTGTATATCAACATAGACAAATTGTAGCAACCATCACTAGGCTACGTACTGATGTAACAAAATTATGAAGTGATTTATCATTTAGCAGAAAATCTTAAAACCAATTATTCAGCTACAGTTTAAGCTTAGAAAGAAAATAAAAGTATGAAAAATTAGAAAATTAGCTTCTTTGGCTTTTTATGTGGATAAAATTACTTAAAAGTCATTTTGATTTTACTCTTTTGACAGGAAAGATTTGAATTTAACATAACGAATAAATAATATTATTTCATAGAACTGTCAATATTATTTCATTAGCTACAGTAATAAAGGTCATTGTTTGATAAACAACGGTTGAATTATTGATATATTATTTGACAGTTGTGGATAAAATTATTAAAATTAGTAAATATTCAAATTCTATTTTCACTAATTCTAATTTAAAAATAATTAATAAACATTAATTAGTGGACTACAAATTTGTGTACATATAACATTTGAGTTACATTCACTTTAAAAATGTCAAAAAAATTAATACTGATTCTTCAGTACATAATTACGTTTTGGAGTCCATAGAATGCGATTTTTCTATTTTTACGATGACGCCTGTATATGGATGTGTGATAACAAATAAATAAATGAAATAATTTTCAAATTTTTATTTAGGTTTGGATGTTCATGTTGCCAGCAATTCTTGGTAGCAAACCATTAATTATTGGAAGTCATAGTTTGCTTGAAGTTCTATGTTTAGAATATATCGCAGTAAATAATTGGCGATATGTTTAATTGTATTATAATAAAAAACATGAACAGTTTTATTTAGTTTCATTACCTTAAAATGAAATACGAGAAATATATCATTTTATTTACACATTTCTAGATGTGATACTCTGCTCAATGCAGATCGCGGTATTATGACATATTTTTGCGTGTGAAGTGCTGTTACAAACTCTCAGATCATGGTATCCAAGGGTAGTAGTGTTAGAGGAGCCACAGAGGTAATTTCATGTAATGAAATTTTTCGGAATGTATATTTTTTAAATTGTTGGTTGTGAAGATCGGACAGAGGAACGTATGATCCACAGTCCGATATATTACCAAGGAGATATTTACTCTATTAACTTTATATATAATAACAATAAAACAGTTCATTTTAACCCGCTACCGGAACTTGTCCGATGTTTTCTGACAAGTGTGAAGTTAGCAGAACGAGTCGGAAAATATATCTGATACATGGTGCACACGTTATTTTTTTTCAATAACAACACTTGCGAGGAAAATAATCTTGTTGATTTTCTATGGTACTCATTTTGTCACTGTTTCAAGGATACATGTCGCCTAAGAAAACAAAACGGCTGTCGAGGAATGTCGTCCTACTACTGCGAATTTGGCTGCATTGTGCATTAGTATCAAATGATCTGGTAAACAGGTTAGGCAACTGTATTAACTGTTAGAAATAATGGTTTCTATGGTTATGTATCTTTTCTGTTCGCTACGTTACTTCATTTATGTCCTAGTGCAGAAATACGAACAGTCCCGTGAAATAAGTTACTTTCATTTCACAAAATAGGAACTGAAAAGCGTCTTTTCTAAAAAGGTGCCGCAAAAATTTAACTTACTGTAAAAGTACCTAATTAATAGACTTTTCCTAATACTAATTTTCGGCATCGACAGTGGCGTACCTGGGGGGGGGGGGGGTGTGGATGCGGTCCGCACCGGGCGGCACTTATTTCGGGGCGGCATTTTTGAAACTTAGTTATAGTTATAAAAAGAAATTAGTTCACTTCATAAGTATATTATTCGATTTCCACGAATTATGAATTACTATGATTTCGATTATTTTTTCTCGTCGTCAAGTCAATGTAGGATAGAAAATATTATCTCTAAAAATTTTGCTCGGATATAGACATCAATCGAGTAGAATTTCTATGTACTACTCCGTGCTCGATGTTTATCGAAATCTTAGTTACCGTTACCATGGAGATGACGCGGATAAGTCACACGCATGAGGCTACAGTCCATAGAACAAGAAATTACAAATAACATAAAATTTGAGAGAATTATACACGATTTTTCTATTATGAAAGTTAGAAAAGTAAATATACATATAAATATGTTTATATACTTACACTTATGTGTACAATTTGTTTGTATATTCAAAAGAAATAAAATTATTTATTTAAAAATATAAAGAAAAAATTAGGTACCTATATAGTTTGTCTTATCTTCGTAAGTTTCTTGTGCCCTTAAAAAAGTATCTTGTATTTTTATAAAAGTTGCATTCATAGGTATATCAACTTATGTGGTCTCCTTTATTACTGCCTAATATAAATATGGCATTGACTTGGAAAGGGCGGCAAATTGGAGACCGCCCCGGGCGGCAAATGTTCTAGGTACGCCACTGGGCATCGAACATTACTATTAACATTATTTTTTAAATAATACGAAACAGTAAAAAAATTCCTGCATATTTTACTTGAAATATTTTGTCTACGATAATTTAACCCTTCTGAATTTATTACATTACTTTGTAATTTTGTCAATGGAAAACATGCCCCAGTGTCTATTTAAATAGATTCCCTACACAGCTGTATTTACTTACTTTTAGTGAACGACCCAGCGACCTAACAATTCCGATAAATATTTAATTTTCAATTTAGCAAACACATTAATAATCAACATCAGGCGAGATAATCGGCGATCTCATTGTTTCCAGCGTTCTGTATTATCGGTCGATCAGCGGATCACGCACGCGGAGCTCTGGCTCGGTCGGTAAAAACGCTCGCGGCCGGACACGCGCGCCTTATCGACACGAGACAAGGGTAGGGTGGTTTCCACTAACTTTGTTGTTTTCACAATGTGTGCTTATCTTAACTCACATCGTGCACATACACACTGGGCTTGAGGTAATTTTACACTTACTTGCCGTGATATTTGGCGTGGAGGAATATTGGACACTCACCTGAAACAAGAATAAATCATTGTTACAATTTAAATTATTCTTAAAATAAATTAAACTTATCTAGGTTCAAAAATTTTAATAATAAATTCATGTTATTCATTCATACAGCGGGGCCAAAATGAATGCATGTCGAAAAATATGTTAACTAAATTACTTCATTTTATAATTTACTTGTTATATATCTTTTCACAGAATTATTATATATGTATAATATCTCATTGATATTTATTATGAGGTAGGGACTTTTGTAAGCTTAGGGTTAACATCAACTGTCAATGGTGTCACAAAATGACAAATAAGTCATATATTATAACTAGATCCTAAAAACATTGTACTAGAAATAATAGAAGTTTAATAGTATATTCTACAACAAGTAATGGAATGGCACATGTTCCACGCGAGCAAAAAGTTTGTAGCCCGAGCCGAAAGCGAGGGCTACGGTTTGCGAGTGTGGGATATGCCATTCCGTTACATGTTGTATACTATACTTTCTATAATAAGGTTTTGGAAATATACAAAAAATATAAATATAAAACTGTTGTAAACGTCAAACTCAAATAAATCAAATTAAAACAAACAGACGTAACCATAGTAACTGAATCAAGATACTTCATATGTCGCACTAATATGCGGCTCTGATTCGTCGAAAATATTGCATACGCCGCGTATGGAATGTTAGTGATTCCATAACAATTTTCAGTTGTGGAATGCCTAGTTTCCAAAACAGTGTTATAGAAAAAGTATTATTAATTATTAATATATATATATGAGTTTTAAAGATAATGTTTCTCTACCTAAGCTTCTCTCTCGCACTATTCTTCCAAATTCTTTGTACTTCTCTTATTATTGAGTTGTTAGAATGTCAAAGTGTCAAATGGTTAGCACCTAATTTGAAGATTTCGGTTTTGTTTTGAATTCGTAACCAAATAGTAAATATCCACGACAAACAACACTGACGTCGAACATTTAAAAAAATCATTACGGCTTAATGAATAACAATTAGGACTTTGTAGAACTGCAGATAATCTTAAATTTTGATAGTTTCATAAAAATAAAAAAATATTTAAGATTAACTTACTGTGATTACTAGAAGATGTCCGTAAAAAAAATTGCGTACCTCATAAATCGATCTTACATTTTATATAAGTAAGGGATACCAACTTAATTTGTCATTTAAAAGAGGTAACCAATTGGGCATTTTTAAATTCTGAATATCTTTTGTATTTATACTTTTGCTGTAAAGTGAATAGGTAAAAATTAACAGCAATTTAAAAAAAAATTGTATTAAAATCCCTATGTTCCACATTTCAATTATAGAGTGCGTACACGTTAACTTCAAGCCACCAAGCCTAACAAACTGATGAGCTGGTGGCTTGAAGTTAACGTTAACACCCATATAAATCTTTGTAACAACTTCTGCCCAGGCACACAGTGATTTTTGTTATGATCGCTGTGAGTTTAAAACGTTTTATTCTGACTCGATCAGCCCGGTTTTTCGCAGCCCGCTCTTGGTCAAATCACTGTACAACATTCGATATTGTGAAACGGGTATAAAAGCATTAAAATATTTTATGAATTACAATCTCTTCTAGTAAATATTAGCAAACTATACCGAGAAATGCTTCAATCTATTTTTAGAGAAGTTAATTTACTAGAAAGAAAAATGGCAGCCATAGTGTAACACAATGTAACTATTGCAACAATCCTCTCCAATGAGTTATAGTCCACGGGTCGTTATCAAAATTTTACTAGCGGAAAATCTCCCGATCGTAACACTTGAAAAAATCAATGGCCGCCCTGAATCTGAAATTTACGGTGAGCATTTATCATAGGGAGATTTATTCGCGCGGCCCGGAGATGACTTACTCGTAGGAATTTTTATACAAGTTTTAAAATACAAGTTGCGCCGTAAATAGCTGTAATTTATGGCATTGCTTGGTACAAGCCCACGATTTACACTAACGAGATAGCTCGCTATGTTGCTCTGCATGTTCTACATACTAGCGCAAATATTTACTCTTCGTTTTTATCCTGGATACGGGAAAAAGGAGCGGGATAGTTTTGCTCTAGTGTACATAAAATGTTTTAATTCCAGGTTCCAGCTTGATAGTTGAAATTTACAGAAGGTTTCTGTTTTAAATAAAATATACGTGAATTAAAATCCTTCACTTGGCGCTGGAATGGAAGCAATAAATTATTTACTTACGCATACTATTCCTTACAGAAATTGTACAACGATCTACTCACATAACAAATCTAAAAATGAATAAGTAGATCCCTCATATTTAGGGTAAATTGAGATATAAGATGCACATTTTCCTATATTAACAATCTGCTGAGAATTTTCATGTTAGCTTATTAAAATCATAGGTCAGCAGTAGATTAAATAAAATAAAATAAAAAAATCATCACGCCTTTTACTAATTATGGGTGTGGCACTCTGCTTACGCAGGTCTCGGTAAGTGATACATTTTTGCGTATGAAGTGCGCTTACCAGCCGACAAATCATAGCCCTCGAAGATGTTAGTGGAGGGGGAACCACAGAGGTAAATTTAAATTGATAACAGTCAGTTGTGGAATTCGAACTGAGGATCTCACGATTCACAGTCCGACGCGTTACCACGGAGCTATTTACCCCATTAAATTATTTTAATATTTTCTCTTTTTCTGTGTTTTTAAGACTATATAAGTACTACAAACACGACATTAAGATCTGTAAGAGTACTGGTTATGGCGCTTTTTACTTTCTAGTGGTGGTATAAATGCTTCCAAAATTGACAGATGCATTTCATACAACATTGGTTTCGAAATATTACTCTTAATTATAAATCTGTTATTCTTTCCCTAGATTCTGGCACTAAAAGGTAAAAAAAATTATTGTGTCAACAATGAACTTTAATCTGTTAAGTGCTACTAAATATCACTGAAAAAAAATAATATTTTTAAGTCATATTTTTAATTTTGGTCGTTGACAAATTGCCTTATGTAACTTATGTTTTTTAATATACTATAAACCTATGAGCACTCTCTTTTTTCATAATTTATCCCCTAAAGTTAAGGGCTTCATTTTATTTTATACAAGACTGATTTGATAATATAAACAATTTATTGATTACATATTATTATCATAAATGTATTTCATTTCTACCTACACAACTACTGCAGCAGCCAAATTCAAAAGAATGGCTAATAAAGTCAATCACAATATTGTCATATTCACGTATAATTATAACACTACAATTTATGAATCAAATCAATTTGTATGTCATTATTACACTTAAAAATTAACTAAAGCTCTTTAATAAGATGCATATTCTTCCACAATCTGCACTCAACTGAGCTATCTAAATAAACTATAGGAAAACAATACTAATTGTTTTTTTCAAACAAGTTCGGCACACCAACTTAAACGTTCATGCACAAATACATTGAATAAGACAATAAAACGTAGTAAAATGTTATTTTATTAACATAAATGAATATTTTTAAACTCTATACTTAAAAATTAATAATATAAAAAGTGCAATACTACACAGATGTTTTTTGTATATCTCTCAGTGAAATAAAACATTGCCTTAGCAGTTAAAAGCCATTTCAAAGAAGTTTGTATTTTTCCAAAATAATATATACTATATATGGACGAAAATGTAGATAATTTTAATTTCTAATATATTAAAAGAATAATATCGCATCGATATCATTACACAAATTGCAACTGTCATTTATTGATGAGATATTTTTAATTTAAATAATTTTTAAATTGTAAAACTGACCCCAAACATAGTATTTTATTTTCTTCATTCCAATAATATCAATTTTGATCAGAAATATCCTTAACATTAAGTTAAAGAAAAACCATTAATTAAACATATTGAAATTTTGAAAATTTCAGAATACTGAATCGAGAAAATATTCTTCGTACTCTTGAACATACTAATATGTTATTTCTTGGCAGTATTCATCTAATTTTTGACGTAGGCCAGAGAAGCAAGCAAACATTCATTATTCTCTCCTGCTTGAAGATTCTTCTTAAAAAAAAAAACTTTCAAAGTTTTCTTCCCTTCATAGACATTTATTTTAAATATATCTATTAGCCTTTGCTGTTCTTTTTCAAATTTTTCTTTGTGGCATATTTCGATAGTTTTGTGTTATGGTACCGAAAAAAGGATAATGATGTAAAAGAGAACGAAAATATTATTTAGTGTGTGTAAGTTTTCAATAAACTGAATAAGTCATGCTTTCTTCAGTATTCCTTTTCAAAATACATCAACAGAAGGAATAGTGCCATTTTCTTCGATCACTATAGTAAATTTGATATTATAATGTTTGCTACTGAGATGGTTTAAAAAAGTTTTCAAGCTTCCTTGTACATGTATTATTTTGCAAGTAAAATTTGTTTTCAAGATTGTTGCATTTAGGTAACATTCTGTGACAAATAGAATGTTAAATTTCCTCGGCTTTGGCTCGTGATTTTGATCATATCATTTGTCTCAAAAGGTTACGAAGCAACTATCTTTCGAAATAATGCTCCTATAATATATTACTACTAAACATTTTTTATGTTTACACTGTTATTCTAAAATTCATAGGGAACAAAATATAGTCAAATGATAATTTTAAAATTGTATTTTCTATGTCCTATAAAAATTAGATATCCGGTATGTATAATAAAGTCGTGTGATCACACCAGATCTCTCTAGAATATTCTGGAAAATAATAGAAATGAAACAAAAACAACTATTTACCGACAAGTCGAACTAGCTAGCAAAGTAAATTAGTTTTTCTTCGCATAACACAACTAAAAACGTCAAGACACTGAACAATATTTCAAAACCGTTGACATTGCAACGAATTAAACCAGAATACTCCTAATTATACAATCCACCCAAGTGACAAGCAAACAAGTGTACAGTTTACAGTTCACACCCCTAGAAACTATCCTGAATACTGAATGCAGCCCGTAAAAACTAAAAACCGCAGTTGGAGTCACCAGCTCGCGTCTCACATCATTTATCAAGCGGACTGATAATAAAATAACTGCAAGTCGACACCGGTGCTCTGTCCGCGGGGGGTGGCTATGACTACGAGGCGGCGAGGGGGTGACGAGAGGGTAAGATTGATGATCTTTGACGGCAGCGCTCTGCACTAGCGGAAGTCGCTTGCTCTACAGGCTTTTAGTAGCGCCTTCACCTAATTTCTCTTGGTGCGCGCAGTGTGCTGTGACACTGGAACTTGGGACTGCATGCTGCCCGAGAATTTATTGGAGTTTGTAACTAATATTTATATCATAAATCCGAACGTTCAATTTATATTTTGATAGTTTGTACATCATAAACTAAAGTTTCAGTTATTGACTCTAAAGTTTGAAGAAGTTTTACAATTCAGATGCTGGAATTGGAAACAATGAAAAGTATTATTTTATTTTTCACGGTAATGGTGGCATTAAATTTCTTTTGTTTTACTGTCAACTTTGTTACTATATACATTGTCAGTTATTTATTACACTCGTATTCGCGAATCAAGGTCATCACGTCCACTACATTCACATTTATTATTCAACCAAAAATATTCTACCTGAAGCGAGAGTCGAATTAAGAAACTTAAAATTAGAGAGAGATAAAATGGGACAAGAAATGTAAAGGACCAATCGGCTAGTCTTTTATCGTAAGGTTTCATTTCGTTGTTGCAACTTTGTAAAAAAGTTCGAATGTTATTGGTCGCTTTAAAGAAGTGCATGGCCTGGTGTTGACCATTGGCGGTAATTCATTCTAACCATTTTGTGCTGTTGTTTTTCGTATTAAATATTATATTAATAATTTTAAAATATGTTATAAATAATATTATTCCCCCTGACTTATTAGACATTTTTAAATTTTCCGCCAAAAAGCCAACAAATTTGTATACCCAAGGTCATTAAATCTGTAAGCGAAACATCAAAGGAACCAACGAGGGTTTCGCTTCTGGTAGAATGTAGTTCAAACATCTTCAGAGTAGAAAACGATTTCGTCAACGGTCGTATAGGTTGGAACAGTGGCTGATGCTATTCATGCATATTGATAATACTAAGGTATTGAGAACCCAATATCGAATACTAGAGCCGACAACTCAAATTATCAGTACGCAGAAATAATTTGCAAAGATGCAATGGTGCCTTTAGTAGCTGACAAAATGGGGTAATAATTTGTTAATTAATTATTTTGTAAGCTGTAACAAAAAGCAATCTATAGCGAGCGACTTTCAATCTCCATATTATGAAACATAAATAAATAAACCTTCGTGGTGAAAACGTGCTACTTGTTATTGAACCTGAATCTATTTCCACCAAATCAAGTGTAGCCTCTAGTTTGTTAATGAAGCTGAATATTTCCCTAATATTTAATTAATTTATTCACAAATATTGGCGATGGGTGAAAACGTACTACTTGTTATTAAAACTATTCCCACCAAATCAAACAGATCATTTCACAAAAGAACAACCACCTATTGCCAATATTTGTGAATAAATAAAATAAAATAAATATATAATAAAATAATTATGGAAATATTCAGCTTCATTAACAATTAAATTTTCTAGAGGCTACACTTGTTTTTGCAATTCAACCAACAGCAATTCTTGTTGTCTTATTCATTATTTATCGAACATGAAGATGAAATTCCAACGGTTTTAAAAATGTCGTGCTTCTAAAATTAATAAACAACTAAAAAGTTATTTCGCACGGAAAAACTGATTTCCCATGTTAAACGCCTATGGCCCGCTTTTTTATTTACAACCTGTATATATATATATATATATATATATATATATATATATATATATATATATTAAGTAGAAAAATAAATATAGACAATACATCTCTAGAATATATTTTAAATAATTACGCTGCAACGGGACATATAGTACAAAGCTATCGAATTTCAATAGAACTCTAGGTAAAACTGAAAACTACGGCAATTCCAATTTTAATCTATTGGCAGTAAAGTTTAGATAAAGAGGGAAGAAGATGAAAATAGAATAAGAACAGCCGAAATTTCAATTCCTCAGACAAGTTAAAGGATGCACTAAAATGGACCACTTCAATAATAAAGATATCTGAGATAAAGTAGAAGCCACTGCTGTACTAGTCCAAATAAAATCATCAAAGGAAATGTTATGATCATGTCATCAGAATGAACGAAAAAAGAATACAAAAAATAGCACTCGAATTAAAACCTTATATGGGAAATATTGTGTAGGACGGTCAAGGAAAAGGTTGATCGTTGCTTGGAAAAAGGGTGTAAATTGTAATCCATAAAGTTGATGAAAACTAAAAAGCGGGTTAATAGTAACACTATTTTCAGTATTATCTTCAACCAGTTTACAGCTTTATGTTGGGAGTGTTTTTGTTCAATAAGAATGGATTTAATCGTTCAATCCAACCAAAAACAAATTTGTTGTGCATTTGGGAAGAACGACTAAATGTAATTATAAATTATTTATATGGTTGTTATCACGATATATCATAAATAGTAAAGTAGCACTAACCCTTAAACATATTCAATTAACCATCAATCTCCTTCAAACACTCTTATCCTTATACACCACTTTCACCAATTCTACAATCATATTTAGATTGATGCAAATATTTTATTTTAATTTTTCCTAATTTTGGAAATTATTATTTGATATTACTTCAATTTCTCCAATCTTACAAGGTGAAAAACTCTTCTAGAGCAGATTATAATAACAAAGTTTTAATGTCGTAGATTTACCTTCATCGTCAAAAAGAGATATAATATTAAAAATAATATAGTACATATAAAGAGATAAAATAAATTACAAAATTAGATACCGAGAACATAATACACATTAGATCACTATTGAGAACGCAAGAAATATAAAGGGCCTATGACTTCAGTTAAATTAGACAAAATGTGAATATTTTTTCGCTATTTCAGTGATATTCTAATACCACTGTAAAACTGTAATTTTTTAAAATTTAATAATTATCAGTTATGATAACAAACATTTAAGAAATAAAAAAATTTGAGAATCTGATGTGTCTAATATATGAATTTTCATCAAATGATTTACTTTTCAAATCATGTAATTTTTTACAGATATTATCATCGACTTTTCATTTTGAAATCTTAAAAAATTGTAACTTATAAAAAATTTGCATAACTCAATTATATATTCATATATGTATGTACAAAATACCCGACAGACCTTCAAATAAACTATCGCTTCTGGTTTATGTGTTGCTATCAAATTTGCAAAGCTTATTACTTGATCATCAAAACTGATTTGTGAAATTTGAAATGATACCGCCATTAGATTCTGGGTTATCTTGAAAATAGTTAAATACTCAAAATGTGATTATTCCATTTTGTCTAATTCGCAGGATCTTGCAGTTCTCGAAAACCTTATGGTCGTAAAGAAATCACTCAATATATTCTTATCAGCCGTAAAATTCCAACCTTTCGTGGTGCTAGAATAGGACAAGCAACGAAGCTGTTTGGGATCATTTAAAATAATTTTAATTTCATCGCTACAAAATGACAAATTACCTCACTGCTGCCAACATTTAAAATATTGCGAGACAACTCACAATTGTATCTCTTCAGGGCAATTGCTAATTTGTGATGTTAGTGAAAGTAAATAGAAACAAGAGAGCAACAGCCACAAACGGAACATCAAATCCGAGCGGAAGAGAGTTGCGTTGTGTTGTGTTGTATTCTCTCTGTTGCTTGTTTCACGTATTTATTTCCGGGGTATTGCGTCGGAATTAATGATATGGAAGGAGCCGTAGAGATGTTAATTAGTGAAGCCGGTGCTGCTGTTTTTGGAAATTACGACGCGTAAATTTGTTTACGCGCGCGATTCAACCCTCCATTGTTTATATTTGATATTAATGGGCGTTAAATAACGATTCTTCTCCATGAAAATAGCCTTTCATTTACCTTCTGCAAAGGCTGACTGTAATTGTTTGTTGTATAATTTCACCCATCAAAATGGAAATTAAAAATATATTTAATAACCATTTGTACATTAAGTACACTAGGCCATGTTTAAACTACACTTTACTAATTACTGATGTTAAAGCTACGAAAATATAACTGAAACATAAAGTAAAGATTAATTGGTTTATACCAGGTCTACATAAACCAAGTCTAAGATGGTGGTATGATAATTGGTTGCAAATTAGCAAATAGCAAAGTAGAAATAAACGATTTGATGCAGAAAAATTGTCTTTTGCGAAAAATTATACTTTTTATTTACATGATAGATAAAATTCATCAGGGTAACGGAGTTTATCGGGGTAATAGATCTTATCAGTATAATACTGTTCCCATTGGTTAAATTTTCAAGTGTTTTGCATCATGATTGGTTAAAACAAGTTTATCAGCTACTAGTGGATACGGTAAGAAGACGTCGTCCCGCATCAGACCATCCGAATTTTTTCTTATATTTATATTTAAAATTCCGGTGTTCCTAATTCTTCTCCTTCTAAAAAGCTTGACCGATGTTAATGAAAAAAAAAAATTTTGCAGCTAAGAATCATCCAAGTGCCTCTATAAATACAACAAAAAAAATTCATCAAAATCGGTGGAGCCGTTCGTACACAAGCACACCGAATTTTTATATATATATATTTTATATAAATAAAGTGATTCAATTAGAATTTTTTTTATCAAAAAATTTTCTTTGTAACATAGTCCTCTTCATGAAAATGAAAAATTTTGATGGTTTATAATGTAATGATGGAAATAGTCAATTATATATTTCAAATATCATTTTGTATGTCAATATGTATTATTTTTAATGGTTTTAAAGTCATCTTTATAAGAAGATATCCCGCACACTCACCATAAGTTATGTAAATATACCTAGTTTTAATAAGTGGAAAAATTTTTGGAACTCATAATAATGAAATTAATAGTCTTTTGGATATAGTTCTGTATAAATAAATTTATTTAAATTCAACGTTTTGAATTATTAAACAGAATTCTTCGCCAGGAAAAAAAGGAATGACATAAACGAGTAAATAGAAACAGCAATATGTAAACATCAAAATTATGACTTATAAAACAGAGGAACCCATGTCTTGTTCAGTTCGTAGCCTTCATTTTAATTCTGCTTGCAGATTCCATTAGTTTCTCTTATGACTTATGAGTCTGCAGGATACTATATTTTGCACTTCAGTCCTCTGAAATTGATAGAATTCCATGTGAAAGTGGAAAATGTTACATTTGACAGATCAGCATAATAATTACTACAAGAATTACAGACCACAAACGGGCCATTTGTCTTAACCAACCTGATAAATCTACTTTGGCTAGTCATGCCATCGAATATTTACCAAAATAAACTTTGAAGAAACTAAATTTGTAGGAAGATCCAAAAGTGCTAATTTTAGGTTTTTAAAAGAAGCTATTAAAATCTACAAGGAGAAAAATACAGTGAACAAGACAAGGCTTCATGGCTTCTTCTGTTTTATAAGTTATAATTTTGATGTTTACATAGGTACTGTTTCTATTTTCTTGTTTGTCATTCCATTATTTCCTGACAAAGAATTATGTTTAATAATTTGAAACGCTATATTTAAATGAATTTATACAGAACTATATCCAAAAGTCTTTCATTTCATATTTAACTTTGTTCTAATAGAGCTGTTTGGCCAATGAATATCAAATGCATTTTCATGTTAAAAACCATGTCACAGTTCCATTTTCAGGCTAAACTTTTTGTCTATCTAAAATAAGCTGAATAGATTCATAAAACAATAAGAAACGAAAAACCCCGTTCCATTATCTCCGCTTCCCTGGTAGGAAACGTGTCATCTTGTCGTATTCATGGGCTTGCTAAAAGCGCTATTAGGAGAAAGGGTGCATTACTCGGATGATTGATTGATTGGTTGATAAGTTATAGACGATGCGACGCGACTCTATCTCCTCCTGAAGCCTCCCCTGTGTTCTATTCGCGTCATCCATCACGAACCGCAAGCGAAGCGTGCAATCGGTTAGTGCACTCGCACTGCACGGGGATTGTGTTCCAGTGCTTTGCAATCTGTTATGGAATTCCTGTGATTAGATATACAAGAATTACAAAGGGATTTCTCTTTGCGTTGTTCAAGTAAATATTTTATTACACAACTATAGATTTCACTGCATATCTTAAATAAAAACAAAATCATTTATGTAACAACTTTTATACCGTAAAAAAAAAGAAATAAGTTTCAAACAATAATTGTAGCTACCAAAATCCAATCAGCTTGTAACTTGAACATCTTAATTCTAAATTCTTCGTGATAATAGTAAAATCGTATTCTAGGTATTTTAAAACGTAAAATCTGTTGAAATCTCCTATCCAATTTTTGACCAAGCACGTTTCTACCACCCTTAATGTTTAAAAATATAAAATTAATATTTCTGATTTTAATCAGTATCTACACATCCACTGAAAAATATACAGTATGTTCTTCATGAAATATAAACTAAATCAAAGAATTAATTCAGAATAATAGTCATAGAGATATAATTCCAAATTTAATCAAATATAAAGTAGAACTTGAAAACATTTTTAGTTTACAGTTTTAAAGAAAAGTATGGCACCTCCAATAAAAACTACACTACCTAATATAAAACAGAAGTGTAGATTTTCAAAATACAGGTATTAAATGTTAATAACAAATCGCAATAAAACCACCATTGTGGTGCTAACTAACGAAGTCAAGCATGCTTCACTAAAGTTGAGAGTTGAAAAGGAAAGTCAATAATCTGATGTGCCAGCACATAACCTCCCGCTTAAACAATTTTTAAACGGTGTAAATTAAAAAAAACTAAATAACAATTGTATCTAATATTATTTAATATATTTTTTATAATAACAAAATTTATTCGAACTCAAAGTAAAATATCACTTCCGGTTGTTGGTCAGTCACCAAAATATAACTAGTTCTTAATTTGAACATACAAGGTCTAAATATTAAGTTAGAAAATGCTATTGTATTAGAATCTGATGTGGCCACCACATAATTTCCCAAAAAAAAATAATTTCAAAAATATAGAAATAAGTTTCAACTAAAGTCTTCAAGTAAACTACCACTTCCGGTTTATAGATTGTTACCAAAATCTAATCAGCTCCACATTAAATATTTTAAAAATTTCAAAATGATATCTTTATTAGGTTTTGAGTTATCGTGGACGAAAAATCGCCACACAGACTAACACACACACACCCACTCACACACACACATACACACACACACACGCACACACACACACACACACACACACACACACACACACACCCGCACACGCGCGCCACACACACACACACACACACTACCGAAAATTTTGACCCGTCACAATACGCCCTTGCATACATGTGCAGGAGGTAAAAAAACATATCTCACGGAGCTTGTTATGCCTGATACCGTACACGGAAAGGTAAATAATTTTAATCATTTTCGAATAATAATTTATCAAATAAATTACTCAACAATCAATCCCCTCTAATCACTCTTATCCTGTTCCAGGGATCACCTGGTTGGATCTTAGCTACAGCTGGACCCAGTAAGTGGCGCTTTTGTCGAGATTCAG
The DNA here is from genome assembly GCA_963942605.1 of Poecilus cupreus. Taxonomy (NCBI): domain Eukaryota; kingdom Metazoa; phylum Arthropoda; class Insecta; order Coleoptera; family Carabidae; genus Poecilus; species Poecilus cupreus. The sequence goes on from OZ012718.1 coordinate 25,920,263, forward strand.
AATTTAATTTCCCTGACTTATATTCATGATTTTTTCATTTGGCCATCCAGGTGACCCCAGAAGTGCAAAAATAATTATCAAAATCGGTCAAGCCGTTTAGAAGGAGAAGAATTACGAACACCGGAATTTTATACATACCGAGGTCTGTGGCAGGACAACGACTACCTACCGAGTTTGCTAGTATCTTATATTTCTGTTGGATTTATTAGCCGCATCCAATACAACTCTAGCAAATTTTGATTTCCTACTATCTCTCATTCTTAAAAGGATTATAGTTATAAGTAAAATGTAGGTACGTCATCTGCGGATACTTGAAATTAGAGATGACAGTGACAGCCGGCATAAAGAAGGTTATACATTTGGTGATAATCCCCGTACACATTTTTTGCATTAAACGACGTAACAGGATAAGAGTCTCCGCCGTTTGACAGCCACTCCGCTGAAGTATTCGCGAACATCGCCCATCAATTCGCCGGTTCGTTCGTTCGTTCAGCCTCGTTCACTTCTCGTCCGATCAGCTGGTTATGATCTGTTTTGTCAGCTCTAACCCACATTCGGAATTTATGGATTGCTTTATTCGATGCTCTCGGCGTATTATATTGTTTTCCACAAGCACCGCACCTACTATTCCTCTACATTCGCCTTGTAGCGAGTAGCGATCGTAGTGGGCCATGCCTCCATGCCCACCAGCGGTCAGTAGACAATCAACGTCCGCCCCTGAGTTATGGTGTTTAATAATACGCGAGTCAAGTTTCTTTTGTGCCCAGGTTTTATTCCAGGCATTAAAGAAATTATGATCGGATTTTTCGGATACTATAAAAGATTTCCTGGTGTTGGTTTTATTGAATTAGTTTTATTTTTATTGTGCAATATCGCCGTAAAGAATTATATCGGCGCAACGATATTTTCTCCAGGTTTCGGACACATTGATGGATTCAATAATAAGAATGCGATGAAATATTCTTTTCGTAAGGTGAATCATACCATTACATTAAATAAGTGAAACTTGATGGGCATTGTGCTATCTATTATAATCACTTTTCAACATCTGAATGACATATTCTCACACGATTAATGATTCTGGAATGAGCTTTATTGTTAAACTAGTTTTGGTGACACATGGTTATGAGACTAAAATCCTAAGCAACGGACAAAATCACTCTCATTATTGTCTTCAACCTAACTACTCCATCAAAACAATACGATTTTTTTAAAACGTAATATATGAAAAAAAAAATCAATTGCAAGATTTTCACGGAAATATGTATTGAGGACCACGATTCCGTTTTGAACATTTTATCAATGACGTCTGCGATGAATGGATGGATGGTTGGAGAGATGAATGAATAAAAGAATGTATGTACGTATGTTCTGCAGAGTGTGTTTTTCAAAGCAAAAGTTCAGTTTTACTAGCTAACTAATAACTTTAGATAAAAAATACATACACAGGCTTATACACCAAGAAGGGGGACATAATTATATGATTGGCACAATAATATTATTAGAGGGATCTGACGAGGTTCAATGAAAGTTATATTTTTTTAATAAAAGGAGTACTTTTTTATTGGAATGGATATTCCGAAGTATTCCCTTTTCAACGATATAATATATCCCTATAAACCTAAAATTACCATCTTTAAAATGGAAAATAAAATTTCAGGCGGACTTAGAACAAAACAAGTTATTGTTTTCTTTGTTGATACTCCACATATCTATTAAATATATAATTTAGTTTTTCCCAAAATTAGGAAAAGTGCATATAATATTTTACATTCCAAATATTTTTATTAACATCTTCTATTTGAAATTTTTTCCCGGCTGGTTTTATTTTGGAAAAAATAGAATTTATTATTTTCTGTGTTCAGTAAACTTCCTCTTCCGGGTTTTCAATATTTCTCTACACTGCGTATTTTTATGAAGCCTACAAATTTTAGATTTTGTTACATATCTCCTTCATGAGAGTTTGCACACACGGACATACATCCATCCATCCATACACACAGACATCATTGAGAATGGTAAACAGCATTCAGTAGACCTCATAACATATACGAGTATTTCCGAAAAAATCTCGTCAGCGCCTTTGTCAATGATTCCAATAATTCTTTATAATATAAAAAGTAAGATTTTTATCGGAAATACATGGTTTGTAGTTCAGTGAATCCTGAATCTGCTTTGACCATCGGATGGTTTGAATTTGGTAAGAATTGCAAAATCAGCAGTGGAAGTATACTGAATACACTAAACATTAATTTTAATTTATTTTAAATATAGGAACAGCAACAATTGTCACAAAAAATGTTTACAATTTATTTCCAATTTAGAGCAACAGTAAATTAATATCTCAATAATGAAAGATGCTACGAGAACAAACATTTAACTAATTTCTGTTTCTTATGTAAAGTATGGTTCAAGTTTAATTATTAATTAAAAATTTCAAATTTATCAAGATATATTTTTTTTTACTTAAAAGTGTCAGTTGTAAAACTTTCCTTTGCAATGATTGCATTGTAATCAGAATGTAATGTGGAGATAAAATGCAATAACAACTTTATACAAATTCGAGTCAGTTCAGACATAACGTAGCGCTCATGTTTGTACGCTACGTTATGCAGTGCCCGCGTACAAATGTCATGCATATATAAAACAAGTATATCTATTCTAAACACAGCAAATGAATATGCATTATATTATTCTCGTTCTCCCGCGTTTTCCTCCGACAAACTTGACGACAACTGCGAAATTAAATGCGATAATTCCGACGTATGTATGGAAATATTAACCCTGCAATCCTATACGTACAACACACAATGAAATAAGATAAATTGTTATACAGTGCGGAGTGTCACCTGTCATACTGTACTTAGTAGTTTTAAATATGTTAATTTGCTGTGTAACAACGAGCTGAAACACTGTTTTGTTCCACGAGGACATTTGCTAGTTTTAAGCGCTCGAAATTATGTAAAAATTTTTCTATTTTGGTTCGTTATTGATATATTACAAGAATATCGCTTAATAGCTGGGAGGACCTAGGAGGAATGCCCATCTTTATCTTAACCCTCTATTGCATGAATTATTTTTTTTTTTAAATAAAGGCTCAAAAAAAATTTTTACAAAAGAAATATACATATATTTAAAATAAGTGTGTTACATAAATTTTTTTCTTAAAAAAAAAAATTTTTTTAAGTTTTGTTCAATATTGGGAACATTATGAACAAATTCAACTTACAATAGAACTTTGGTCTATTGGGTCGTATTTGCGTACTATACAAAATTGTTTAATAAACAACCTCTTCTAGGAAAACATCAGATAAAAAAAAATTTTTGGAAATTTTGTAAAGGTGTATTTAGCTGTAATATATCACCAGGAAATAAGCTGCTTCCTTCAAATTATACATTTTAATAATATTTTAGAATATTTTGGTCAAATGTAAATATCAATAATTTCAATTACGAGGTAAATAGTTACGTGGTAACGCATCGAATTGTGGCTCTTAAGATTCTGGGTTCGAGATAAACTTTTGAAATTAAATTTCAAAAATTACTTCGGTGGCTCCTCCACAACTACCATCCTTGGAGGAATTGATTTAATGCCCAAAATATATACAGGCTGTTTCATAACTTCGAGTACATACGTTAATGGTATATGTTGTTTGATATGCTGATTACGAATTAAAAAAAAATTAAGGGTTGTTTACCTAAAACATTTTTTGTAATACTGCACTGGATTCGCTTTCCTATTAAACACAAACAATGAAGTAGGTAATTAACAATTTAAGTTACATAATACGAGTAAAATAAACATTCAAAATTTATTTATTTTTAATGAAACGATAATTATTAACATGGTGGCAATGGCAACGAAAAATTTTGGACTGGAAAACATGGAAAATAATATTGCGATTTAAAAAAAAATTCTTTTTGATTCGTAATCAACATATACCATTAACGTATGTACCTGAAGTTATGAAACACCCTGTATAATGATACCGAGATCTGATTTGAGCAGAGTGCCACACCCATAAATAAGTAAATGGCGTGATGATATTCATATATTTATATTCAATGATAAATAAGGGTAAAACGGATTAACGGCAGTTTTTTGTGTGATATAAAAGATCACAAATCTCATTTTATTTTATCCAATATTTTGCGACAATTTTGTTATTTCGTCACGAAAACTAAAAACGTACATCACAATCATTAAGAAATTTTGTATAGAATATTTAAAAATAGCTTTAACAAAATGTTCGTTGTTTTAACAAAAATAAATATATTAAAATTTCATTCCATGAAATGCAAATAATAAAATAGTTATTTATCAAACTAGAGAGCAAAGCGCTTCTTTTTCCCATTCGAGGTCGAAGTTTGCTTCATGAGCGCAGAGAATGAGGCAATTCGAGCGAGAATGGAATAAGGGCTTTCCTCTCGTGTTAGACACAACATTATTTCACGACATGTTTCTAGAAACGATTTGCTCGGACCTAAAACACACTTTGAATACACAACTGACACTTTAAAAGTTAGGTTATCTGACGCAAGGCACTGAAGCTGTGTGCCAATGAACCAATCTTAAATACAAATTAAATTTGTCAAATTGTGATTTAATTAAAAAAATAAAAATATAAAACATAATTGTAAGTCAATTTAAAGAATGCATATCAAAAATAAGGATTTTCAATAAAATTAGGCATTTATTTATAATTTTTATAATATAATTTTTGTAAATAATATTCATATAGATACCACTTCTATATTTTCCTCTCTAGAGAGGAAAAACACATTTTCTTCACTATTTCAGGAGAAGAACAATGGGGTTTCCTGGCATGTCGTGAAAAAAAAAAACACGGTTTTTTTTTTTTGGAATCTGCAAACCACACGCACAACCAATGACAGTAACTGAAGTCAGCCTCAATTTTGCGATAAACATAGGGCGAAATCAGTTGTACCTACCAAAAAGAAAAAAAATCACCAATTAATTGAATATAGTTTTTAATTATTGCACATTCAATATTATAAATAAAATCGTTGAAAAATATTTTCATTACGGTCTGTAGAAGGATGTTATGTACGAACCTAAGAGTACATTGCAACACACAAATAACGTAATAATTAGATTCATATAGTCACAATAACAGCGTGAAATAAATACACAGGCTTATACACCAAGAAGGGGGACATAATTATTTGATTGGCACAATAATTTTATTAGAGGGATGTGACGAGGTTTAATGAAAGTTATATTTTTTTTAATAAAAGCAGTACTTTTTTATTTTAATGGATAGTCCCTTTTCAACTATATAATATGTCCCTATAAACCTAAAATTACCATCTTTAATATGGAAAATAAAATTTCAGGGGGACTTAGAACAAAACAAGTTATGGTTTTCTTTATTGATACTCCACATATCTATTAAATACATAATTTAGTTTTTCCCAAAATTGGAAGCATATACAGGAAAAGTGCAAATAATATTTTATATTCCAAATATTTTTACTAACATCTTCTATTTTAAATTTTTTTCCCGGCTGGAAAATAACAGCGTGAAAAAAAATAATTGATTATACCATATATTTCAGGTGGTACGAATACATTTGGGGTTGGGCTCATATACCAAGCAAAGATTCAGCGAATTATGTGTTTAATATAAATAAATAAATATGTATAAATTTACAATATTTCATTAAAATTAAAACAATTCAGTTACCCTTAATTTAAAATAGAATTAGGTACCTAGTGACTTTCATAACGAACTGAAATAAATTTGTATCAGCCAAGCGTAAATATTTACAGTACACAATAAAACAAAATAGTCCGCAGGTCTGTTCAGTGCTGGCTGCCCCAAATACAAGAGTCAGTCCAATTAAAATACTCGGAACGAGAAAAAACGACAAAACAACCAGTAGATTAAAACGAAGGGTCACACACACGCACACACACGTACACCACAGCAAGATGTAGTATTGTACACTCAGCGGTGAAATGGATGTATGTCTATGTCCGTTTGTTTGTTTGTTCTGATGTGGAGCGCTGTGTTATCGTCAGTTGTCTGTGGCGGTGACGTCACGGCTGGCCCGGGTTGCGACCCCACATTCTCACCCCTGACTGTTATACGTCATTGAAAGTGGAGCAACTCGGAACATCGTGAACACGAAAGTAAATGTTTGTATATATGGACTGCATTTGTTTAGTCATTTCTCATAATGAAGATAAAAATGAGGCCAGAACAAGATTAACAAGAATTAATTGAACTAATTTGTAGTTCTATTGAAGTCATAAATATTATAATTTTTTTTTTACTTTATATACCTATATCTAATAGTTATTTAGATACCAAGTGCGGGAACTTTCCGTTCTCGGAAGTGTGTTTTTCTTATATATTAGAAAACTTATAACATATTTTTATATTTTGCTTCTATAACAATGCTGTCACTACACCCAAAGGAGTTTTGTAACAGCTCAATCGAGTGTTATAATAGAGCAATACAATTTATATTTTCAAGGTTGCTAAAAACATGCAATATTACATTTCGCTAAATAAATAAATACAAATTGGAAGAACATTATTTTTGTATAATTTGAATAGTAAGAAGCAGGAGAGATAGGAAAGAGAGCGAAATGTCACAAATGTTTGCAAGTTTGCTTATGAAAGTAGGGCTAGGTGTTGAATTTTCAAACATCACATCAGTAATTCCCAGAATTTTTAAACTTGGATTTTTTATTAAAAAAAGAGCATAAAAGGCGCAAAATATAAAAAATAATATAAAGAATTCGTTTCATAATTGTCGATCATTTTATTAGGGGGGGGGGGGGGGGTTACGAATTCCTTTTCACAAAATAAAATGACAATTATGAAACTCGTTCATTAATATACTATTAATATTTACCATATTACTTCTGAATTAAAATACAATAAGCATGTTTACTCTTCTTCTTCTTCTTTATGTAGTGATACTAACATTACGTTTATAGGTTAAGTATTTCACATACTGTCAAAACTGTCAAGAGCTATCACATCGGGATGAAATTATTACCAACATGCCAACATTGATAATGCACTATTTATTATTTTAAAATTAAATATCATTCATATTCCACGATTTTCTAAAATAATTTTCATAAAGGGATTTTTTATTATAAGTATAGTTTTTTAAAAAATAAATGTTTAATAGGAATTATCTGTAAGAGACCAGGCAAATGGCAAATTTGTACCACATCAATTAATTTAGGCTCATTTGTTGTTGAACATTTTTTATATTTACAATTTTGTTCTAAAATTTATAGGGAACATCGCATAATGAAAATTTTTACATTGTATTTCCAAGACACCCGGTATATCTTTATAAGTACTTAATTGAAACGTCTATTCTAGATGTATACGCATAAGAAAGACGTGTAATGAGTTAGTAACCATAGCAGATTATTTATTTAGGAGATCTGCGAAAGCAGAGTGCCACAACCAAATTGAGTAAATTGCATGATAATACATTTCTTTACTTTCTTCTTCAACAAACCCTCAACAGTCCCTGGTAGTAATTTTCCACTTCACCCCTCCCAATCAACCATTTCGTCCATTACACGCTTGGTATACATTGCGTCCAGTGTCACCACCGCTGTGTGTGCGCCCCGGCGATCGCGATCAACCTCCTCTACCACCACCGCAGAGCGATCAGTGCACGCGGCGCACCGACCCCACACGCGCCGCCATTACCTCCACACCGCTTTGATGTGGCGCAAGCGAGCCGGTAATTTGCTCAAAGAGCAGTCAGTGTGTGGTTTGTAAACAACCCCGGTGATGCTGATGCTGAAGTAACGGAGGAAGGAGATCGAGAAGAGATCTGATTCGGTGCCCGAGGCGGCTAATCTCTGCCGGTGACTTCTTAGTTTTTCTATTATTGTTGCTGGACTTCAGGTGATTTTACGGAAGGAGCTTAGGTTTCAAGGACAGGTGGACAAACAGATGTTTGTATTTCGAGGTGCTTTTGTTTTATTTTTCACATATTTTATATATACATATATTTGAGAATGTACATTTCATGAGGATGTACTCAAAATTTTATGTAAATTTAAATTGATTCTGTTAATTTTAAACATTTAAAATAGTATATTGTACAACAAGGCTGGAATAGTACTCATTTTGGACGAGTATGAAAGTTTGTAGCAAATCATACAAGTTTGAATGAACATTCCATGAGAGTTGTACACTATACTTTTTCTACGACCATGATATTATTTTCCTAATTAATTTATATTTTAATAATAAAGATGTCTTCATTTCACTACTTCAGTAAAAGAGTTAATGAGTATTATAGCAACCAGAAACAAAACAAATATTAAACAATATTATTTTCAGTTTTTTTTTCAAGATTTTATGAGATAAAAATGAAAAATGATAACGAAGAAACACCTTAAATACACCATCGACATCAATAACTGATAGTATGGATAATGAAAATACTAAATTTATAACCTTTAAACTTCAAATTTAACTAAAATGATTTTTAATAATTGTACCAATATTGCATTCAATATTACTAATAATAATTATGAAATTCAATAAATATTTTCTTCTTAATAATATTATATTAAAATAAAATAACAAAATAAACTCTTCACGCTATTATTGAACTATTATTTGTTGAAATTAATCTCTTTTCTATGTTGACAGTTGGAACACGGTTGAATGCCAAATTAAGTCGATAATATTACCAACATGGTCTTTCACTGGAGCATGGTAGTTTTAAATTTGGAGCAATTCGTTACTGATGGAACTGTGAGAAATGCATTTATAACCTACGTTGCTTATGATAACCGTAGCACTAACAAACATATGTAATAACCAAATATCTAAATGGTCATAGAAAAAAGATATTCCAGGTTTATTCTCTGTTTTCAAATCTACCAGCTTACTATTATACATAAGGTGTGACGGGTCAGAGAATCGGAAACTAAGTTTTCTATCTATAGATATGTCTTATTTAGAGTATAAAAATACAGTTAGAATTTATACAATGTCTTCCTGTATGTTAATATACCGGACGTAGAAATAAAATGTGGCGTATATGAATTAATTTTTTTTAATATTGCTGTAAAATGTTACCTAGTTGTTCATTTTATAGCAAAAGTGCAAATAGAAAAGTTATAGGTACAGAATATGAAAATGCGTGCAATAAGGCACGTTACCTAAATATTAGTACTTCGTGATGTATCCATAAAATAAAACTAATTATTCAACGCCACAGTATATAAGCCAATAAGAGTCTTACACGTCATCTATTTTGACCAAACAAAGCAATATATCATCGAATAAATAATTATTTTCCCTTAAACGTCAGGTCATTTTTCGCAAAATGTGTGATAATTTACGTTTTGGAAGAGATAAAATTGATGAAAATAGTGTATCTTGTTGAATAATCTATCCGAATACCACTAGAAGTAGGTAAACATTTTTTTAGAAAATTTTTTGTGTTGCAAAATATTACAAATGAAATTTTTTAATCGCGAAATTTTGACGTAATAATTTGCAAAAACACAAAAATTTACAAAAAATATTGACCTCTAGTGGTATTACTCTCTGGTATTACCCTTGAGTATTTATTAGGAAAATTGTCAAGGCCATGAAAAATTCAACAAAAAAATAAAAAATATTTTGCATTTCGTAAAACAGTTTTAGATTTTTTTATTTATATAAAAGAAAGAAATGAAAAAAAAAAAACTTTTGAAATGGCCATATACCATTATAAACTTCTACGAAATTTCTACAGAAAATAATGCAACATGGTAGATGTAAAACTGTTTTCGGTATTATTTTTTGTTTTTGTTTATTATTCGATGTGGCAATATTCTTATATCAGTTGTCGATAAGTAATATATTTTTTTAATAACTTGAAGAAACTTATAGAAGTCATAACATACAAGAATATATTTTTATATGAAGTGCGAATACCAGTCGTAAATTCCCATGTCCGAAGAAAGCTAGCGGACAATGACCCTTAGAAATCATATTTAGCTTGTTACATTTGTAGATATTTGTTTTAATCCCATGACTGGTTCGTTATCACGTAGTTCTGTACTCTTAAGTACTATAAATATATTTTTAATTATCAATTATTTACGTAATAGCATTAAAATGGTAATTATCTCAATGTAATTGTTGTGGTAAATGCAAACCACAAATGAATTCATTTGCAACATTCAATTATACAAAGTAATGTAATTTTTAATTGTAGGCTGGTCAGGTAGTGCTTTGTTTTATCTTTAGCGAGTGTTTATAGCAGTGGAACACGATTCACATAACTCTTATAAATGAATACACATATCGCACGACGCATATCCTTGGAGTATAAATACATGCAGCGCATGTCATGTTCTGCTCAATTAATTACACTGTTTTAATTATTTTTCGGTTAATTTAGATGATACAGGACATATTTTAATTTACTTTTTAATCTATTTTACGTTATAAAATTTCACACGTCATTTTAGCCACGCCCCCGGAAAACAAAGCAACAAACACACAAATTTAATCCCTGTGCAAATATAGAATAAAGAATCGCACATTAGAGATTTATTTAACCGAGCGGCACAAACGTAATTAATTATTTACATATAAATGTACTTGTGACACATGACATATTAATTGTAATATGAATTATTAAATTCGACAATCCTGTTTTTATTACATAAAACAAATACCCTGATTCCAAACCGAAATTTACAACCGTTCAATCGATCGTGAATTTTGTTTATTTTGTATAATTTTAAACAGATAAAGTTATTAGGGAATTTATAATTTATTTATTCTAGTTTTTATCATTTAATTTTAATTTCATTTCAATGCTTTTGTTAAAATGTTTGTTTAATCACATTTTATGTTCAATTTCATCGTATTTTTATCGATACATACCTACAGTTTAATTTCATTATAAAACTTCTCTATAAGCTCATTACTATGTACCTAAATAAAACATTACAAAATCAATCAGTTTTAAAAACTACAATTTTAGTAATGATATAATAAAAGTTTTATTAATCTTACATATTATAAAAGAATTTAGCTTTCCAAGATAGTTCTCAATTTGTGAATATACGAAACTAAGCTCTCATTAATAACTCTTCAAATTTTTATTTCAACTTCATGGGTGAGCTTTTTCTACATATTTATAGAAATATACATTTATATTTACTTGTAGCTAGTTTGGGTGTGTTATTTTGCTTTGCTTTTGCTAATGAAGTGCGAATACCAGCCGTCAAGTAACGACGCCTAGAGATGTTAGTGAAGAGAGAACCATTGAAATGGCAACTGTCAGCAGTGGGATTCGAACTGGGGATGTAGAGACGTTGTCTGTTCACTTAAGATGGCCGATTTTGGTGATGTACTATTTGTGTCATAATCACGGAAATATAGTAATACTGGAACGGTAATTTGTAGGCTTTCATGCAAGCGAAAAACGAGCCTGACGCAAAAAGATTTTTTAAGGCTGCCCGTCTTTGTCTAATACTTGTTTGTAGATCGGTTGCCATATAAAAATATTGTAAAACAAAGACACATTACTAGCCCAAATACTAGCTGCCTTTCTCGGCTCACGTCAGTTAACGTTTCAGTATTATTATATTTTAGCAGATATAACGCAGATTTCTGTGTGCGAGATGATAAAGGTATTGAAATCCATATAATTTTGTACTTCGAAATTTACTATGCAGTAAATATATACCTAGCGTTTATTTATTACTAGGTACATTTTGAGTAAACTGTTCTGTATAAAAATACAAACTGATATTACGGATTCATTTCATGGACTAATATCTATGCATTTTATCTTCAAGATATTTAATTACCTTTATTTAAGAGTATTTGCATAACCATACAATAGTTATTTGTTTTAAAAGGCACCAAAATACCAGATTTACAGCAGAGGCTGCCGTTTCATTGACGAAGCGAAGCCGAAGCAATGAATGCTGCCGAAGCTATAAATCTGTGTTTGGTGCTGAGTTGAACACATAATTTTCTTGCCCATATAAAAATTGTATTTATTTAGTGTTTATTTTATATACATATTTTGAAGGGTATCGCTGTCAAATTTCGTTGTCCTGTATTTTTAGAACGGTTGCTATGCATTTGTTGTCGGTTACCATGCGTTTGTAGAGCGGTTGCTATGTAAAATAATTTTAGAGCCTAGGCATAAAAGTGACACTTTACATACTGTTAGCAGTCCGTAAAGTGTCACCTTTAATTCCAATCGGCAAAAAATTATTTTATTCTAGTAGTAAATCTTTATTCGGCTAGCAAAGTGATGTCCCTTTTTCTTTTCAGTAGGTAAGTTTGTAAAGTTTGTTAACTGTTAATAAATGCATTTATAGTAAAGAAAATCCAGTTCCTGTTAACAAATACATCATTGCAGATAATATTTAGTTCAATTCATAAATAAAGAAAGAAATTAACAATTAATAAATTTACAATTATCTAGAAACGTAATATTCTAAATATAAATATACGTTCTTAATATGTGAAAAAATACAGATTTAATGAAAATCGTATATTTGTTATCAGTTATATATTTGAATTAATTATAAAGTTTTTTTATTTACATTACACAAAGAATATTTAGTGTCAATAAATATAACGTCAATAAATTATTTGTTTCAGAGGAAACGTTGGTATTTATGTGTTTGTTATTAAAGAACCAATATTTATTTGATTTAATATTATGTAGTTTCATATCAATAAATCCTACGTTAATAAAGGATTAGTTTACTATTAGTATGTCTTTTTTCTCAGTGTATTGTTTCTTCTTCTCGTATATATAGTCCGCAGCTTCTCTCATCAGCGGTCAACCAGTATTTGTTGTTCTTATGTTCTTCTCTTAATTGCAACATATAAATCTTGCGATTAGTGATGGGTTACTTTTATTTGAAATAGGATATTTGAGGATTGCATTTATTTTATATATTTATATGTATTATTATGCCTAGATGCTTTTATATTTACCTATCTATACTATTGACACAAATAATCTTATTAAACCAATAAATTCAAATAATTTCTTCATATGATTTCTACAGAGGCAGTAGTAGTGCGATAAAATTACCTTTGGATATTTATAAATAAACATAATTATACAAATGTAAATATTTCATTACTGAACTTGTTCTAAACTTTGATTGCTTTCTGCTTTGCTGAAATAAAGTCTTTCTTTCGTTCGATAGATGATAAAATTTTAAACATGCTTCTTGAACCTTGAGCAGTCTTTAATTAGCAGTAATTTCTTAATTTTACTTTTAATTTGCAAAAAAGTTGAATCTCTGGAATTGGTTGGAGGAGGTAGGTAGGTATGTAAGTAGGCAGCTGAGGAGGAGTTCAGAGGCCACGAGTTCATCTCAATCCAAGCTCATCGCTCGTTACTTCACTCCCTGCGGATCGCACTAATTGCAGAGCCAATTAATTCATTACCATGTTCGGCACGTCCCGCTCATTTTTCCATCTTCGCCTCGCGAAATAATGAACTCTTAAATATCACCAAAGAACTTCCTTCCTCCTTTACGCCTCCCTTTGTTTCCTTTCATCTTGCCATCCGGCTTCCATCTCGCTTCCACTGGGGATGTAACCATATCTCCGTCTCTCTTTTCCCCTGCTTCTTTTCACCTGTGTCGTGAAGTTGTTCTTGATTTATTGTTGTCATAATTCCTTCACTTCACAACTGTTGTTCTTGTCTCGTTTTTCAAATCAATTTTTGGTGGAAATTATGAAGAGACATTTTCATTATACCTCGGTGATTACACGCAAATTAATTTTTATTAGAAAAGATGTTTCTAAATAATTATTCTTATAATCGCTGTAGTTTAGTAGCTGACTCATTAATTTACAAGAAATATATTATTTGGAAAAAAATATGTTTATGAATTTTGAACGTAATTAGTAGGTACCTAACAAAATATTGTATTTTAAAAACAGCACCCAATTTCGTTACCAGATTTCAGATTCAGATTCTTGTCTTATGTTCATCATTAAAAGTTTGTGGTAAATTTTAATTCAGCCCAAAACATGGCTATGAAAACCTAAACAGGTATCTCCTCTAACGCAAAACTTTGTAAAATTACATGATATTTATTACTACAAGATTATAAATTATTTATTTTATAAGTTCTCTACCCAATAAACTACAAAATAAGAAACCCCATACCGTTATTATTTTCTTATATGAGTGTATATCAAAGGCGACAGTTTTGCGGAAATATATGTTTCTGGTCCACTGAAATATAGAGAAGATTCTCTTTTGTTACGAACTTACGAACGTTACAAGATAGAGCTACTAAACATCATAATTATATATTTCATAACAATGCGAAGAATTAATTCTGGAAATTAAAAATCTGGTGTGGACACCACACTAGTTTCTTATACAAATAAAACCAACTGAACACGTATGACTTGTTCCTTACGTACTACTTTATTTTGACAATAATTTGATATATATATATATATATATATAAATAATTGTCACAATATATATAATATTGAGATATCTCGCTTCGACCGTATCGTCTCGTCTCGACCCATTCTCGACAACTTTTATCTCGTTTCGTCTCGAGAATCGAGACAAAAGTTTTTCGAGACGAGACGAGACACGTAATTTGTCTCGTCTCGCGGCAATGCTACTTTAATGTTTTAATTTTGTAGTAATTGCGCTGAAGGATATATTGATTCCATAGGAAATTATTTGATTCCTATATTCCCGTTTAATATCAACCCTCCTCAGAGACAACCCGTATAGTACAGCCCCGCTCACATTACTTCTCCAGTCGCACGCGTTTCCGTCAAACGTTTGTGTACGTATACGTTTATTATTTATGAAAGTGCACACGATTTGTCGCCGGGCGCATTATTCACCGGCTGGGTGACGTAATAATCACGTTTACCTGCGCCGAGCCACGCTGCGTTGCGCTATGTTTGCACGTGCACGTTAATTGCGTTCGCGCAAGCTGGAAGACTCTGCAGTCTCACAATCTAACCCGCTGCATACGATGTGTTGGCCGGGAAAAGCACAGGATTGTGTACACTGGAAGGTTAGACTGTGATTAACATTGAGATTAAATTGCGTTGCAGATGAAGTATTTGTGAATTTAAGCTATGATTTCGGCAAGAATGAAATGTATAATTATATAGGTGCATTGCTAAGAACTTTACTACAAATTGTAAATTACTTAATTAATTTTTGTTGTTCATGCCGTAATACGAATATTACGAGCATTTGTTTTTAAAGCAGCATACATCAGGAACTGGGAACAAATATTACCTTTTAACTGTACCCCTGCGGTTCCCCCTCCACTAACATATTTTATGTCATGATTTGACGGTGGTAACCTCACTACATGCGTAAAAATATCTCACTTATCGAAATCTGCCGCTCCGGAGTACAAGCGAAAATGCTTAAAAATGATATGCATTTTTCTGCTGATCTACACGACCAAATTTATTCAAACTTTATACAAATAATGATGACATAAAAATATTTACTTTTATCGTTTAGTTTTTTTGATAAAGTTTATAATAAGCTAGATACAGGCATTTTTATGTTTAACATTAACACATTTTTTACAGATTGCAGAGCATTTTTAGTATACAAATTATATATGAAATGAAACGTTATGAAAAAATGAAACTTTTTATCGAACAATTTTGTTTTAAAATGTCCCGTTCAAGAGAAAACTGTATATTTGTTTTTGAATTTTACATCATATTTTCATGTTTTTAATCCCAAATATACAAAACTATGCAACCAAAGTAACATCTTGTGCTCTCAACGACGATAAGTACAACACCAATAATGGGGAAAGAGCGTGAATATGAATCAATTTTTTATTTATTTATTTAATGAAACTTATTTACATTTCGATACATATTATCACTAAAATTCATATTTTCATTGAGCAATAAAAGAATAATTAAACAACATGCACAGTAAAAAATTTGATTTGCGATTTGTTAATTTTGCGGTTGTTAGGTATTTTCAGTCAATATTGACAAATATATCTTGTTAAATTAACAGTTTGAGCAAATATTTTGTCAATTCTGAATTATTAACAGGAAATTTGTTTTTATTTATTTGCTGTGTTTATAAAATTTCACAAATAGACTCGTCAATAATAACAAGTAAATTTAGCTAACTTATCAATTTGAAATTGTTAAAAAAGTTTATATCTTTTGTAACAACTTAATTTGTTATAATTACTATGATTTATTGTTCTGCTTTAATATAATTACTGGAATATTTAGTCAAAAGCACATAAAATAAATGTTAATAATTACTACATTCACAAATATATTTAGTTGCGAAATTCACAAAAATAATTAGTTATTTGCTAACAAATTTTAAACTTGTTAGATGAACAAAAATTAATGGCGGACCGTCTGGGACTAAAAATTTTGTTAAAATTTTGTCAATTGTGACTAGAAATTTTTTACTGTGTACACATCGTCTAGCAAGTACACTTCCGAAAATTAATTTTGCTAATTTTAATTATAATATAATAATTATCCCCTTGATGTGTGTTTGTGTACGTCTGTATGTAAATATTTTTCGTCTTTAGAATTAAGTTTAACTATGTTTGCAATTTCTTAATATCTAATGACGATATATTCGGATGTTTAAATTAAAAGTTTATTAAGCTTTCGTACAAATCCAACATCCGTAAATGATAGTTTACTTAAAGGTGCATGAGGTTTTAGATATTTATTATATTTTGTCACAACCCCGTCCCCGTCCTATAATGTGCAGTGTTAGTAATTTAAATTATTATTGTAGTTTACCCTTAAAGTCTTCGGAAATAATCCTAGACCGCTTAGGAGGATAGGGAAACCTTTCGCTGAATATTTAAAAGGTTTAATTATAGCAACAAATTGATTCGGAGATTTGTTCATTCCGTTTTTATTCCTTTTGCTTTGCGGCGCAGTTTCATCAAGAACTTGGAACGATGGAACCGCCATGGAAGTGCAAGCGCTGCAAATTTATTATTTATTGCGGAAGCTAATAATTTCGATGGCCCTCCATTTCCGCTGGGGAACCGGGAATTTATTAAAACAGAACGATATAACTTAGCAGAGTCGCTCTCCTATTAAATTTTTATTTGTGTTCTGGACGTGAGAATTTGCCGAGGAGCGGCAGGAGAACTGAGAGCTTTATTTGATAAGATAATTTCTTGTCCGGTGACGTATTCACGTGAGCCAGCCGTGCCGTGTGGCATAACGCCAGGGTGTATTTTTCTTTTTGTTTTCTTGAAAACCGCGTGACAGCTCTAAACATAATTCTTTCCGACGCAAATCCTTGCGAAGAACAAAAACGTAAAATATACTTGTCTTCGCCGTAGACAAGTACGCTGAATTTGAATTTCCAATCATTTTAAAAACTATTTTGCATGCGAGTATACGCTTATTTTTTGTTTGTAATCACTCACGAATTTTATTTATTTTTGTAGACTTTAGAAACTAGAGCGAGGCATTTTTACTGCTTTTTTATGTTTCTAATTTTTATTGACATTGGCAAATATATTTACCGTAAAACTGTTTTCTTGTTTCTCGGTAAATGACATATTTTGTACAAAGAAACGAAAACCGTGTTCATTCGGATATTTTTTTATTGAATCGCTACAATACTACGATGTGATTATAATACATTTTTTTAATTGTGTCGACAACTAAGTATTATTACATTGAAGGTCCATACAAAGTTGTAGGTAATAATTCAGTTACATATATAAACTATGGCCCGGTTACATAAAGCGTTATAAACCCAGTTGTTAATGTAAGAATGTGATTAACCTATCAAAAGTCCACATTTTTTCTGTAATCAAAGAACTAGATTTAAAAGATGATTTTTGATAGGTTAACACTTTGGTACTTTAACAACGAAGTTAACAACCCTTTATTTGGCCGGGCCTATATCATAATGTGAACAGGCCAAAATAACAAATTCTATTCAAATTGTATAAATTTATACTCCATGAATTCATTAATGCTGGTAGAAAGCATTTTCTAACAATAAATTTTTAATAAAATTTTAAAATCCTTACATGATATCATATGAATTATTAGGGGTAACTCATGATAAAAAAAGGTTCTAATTTTATTCGGTAGAATTTTAGATACATTAAAATGTGTATACTTAGGCCTAGTATTATCTTTTTTTTTTATTGAGTAATTATGGTAGTAACTGTATACAGTACAAATTTCATAATTTTGCTTTCCAAAATATACTGAGATGGTAGTGTTAATATTTTGTCGAAAATAAATAAATTTCTACAATGCCACCTAACTGAATTTACTTATATGCGCATTGACTCTTTTTGCAACCTAAATATTTCTTCTAGTACATCGAGATGACCAACAAAATAAAATAGAATGAATGGTAGCTAGGTAGCTTGATGGGATACTGTATTTATAATTTTTCTTAGCATATTACTTTTGTTGCAAGTGACCGAATATTAGAGTAAAAAAAGAAAAGATTATCATGTTCGAAATTTCGGGAAAACATTCCTGTTTATGAAACATTTATTGAAAAATAATATTTATAATAAAAATGTACAGTTTCCCAAACAACACCCCAGAGCTATTGTGTTACAATGAAAGTGAACTATAAAACAAATTCATAAAATCATTGTCAGACGAAAAAAATTAGTGTTTTACTAGAAGTGTACAGTAATAAATATAATTAAAATAAGAAAAAATATGAACCTTTCTAGTATTATATATTTTACTATTGGCCTCATTTAAAAAGTTTGTGTTGTCTTGAATATAAACCACAGAAAAAAATTTCTATAACACTGCTTTGGAAACTCCGCATTCTAAAACTAAAAATTGTATTGGAACAACTATCATGGAATAAATTCGATGAATCCGCAATATATGAAGTATCTTGGTTCGATTGCTATGGTTACGTCACTTTGTTTCAATTTTATTTATTAGAGTTTGACGTTTTCAACAGTTATTCGTTAAATAAGCAACATTTTTACCTCCCGCCCACCTCTAGGTAAGGGAGGTATTGTTTTTGGTCAAAGAATTGGGTAGTGATTTTTCAATGAATAAGCACGTTTTAGAGTCCCTACAATACGATTTTACTATTTTCGCGATGATATCTGTATGTATGTATGTATACATGTATGTATGTACCGGGAGTTTTTTTAATCAGTATACATAGGGATGCGTCATTACCATAGTTACACTCAAAATGATTGACAGCAATGTATTACCGAGTTTTTTTTATGAGTGCACATAGGGATAACTTACTGATATTAAAAATAATAATTCCTATCAATTCAATGTAATTTATTAAATACTAAAGCAATTAAATAGTTATTTACTTTACAAGTGGGCAAAGTAAGGAATTACCCACGAGAGAAATTTTAGCTCACAAAGCCGAAGGCTGAGGGAGATAATTTTATCGAGTGGTTAATTCCACTTTGCCCACGTGTGAAGTATAACGTTTTATCCAACACTTCTTAATAAATGAAAAATTTATTAAAGAAATATTATTTGACAGTGACATATGCTTTAAATTTTTAAATTAAAATGTCAATCGAAGTAGTTACCAAGGTGTTGTGTGTTATTACTATTGTTATAAATAAAAAAATACTCAGTAGTGGCTTTCCTCAAAATTATACCCACTAGTGGATAATCTGTTACTTTGCTTGTTTAAAATCGCCATAGTTATAGAGCATTTATTGAGAGGTGTTGGATAAACAAATTTCTTATTTGTTTAAACTTGCATTGTTTGTTTCAATATGATTAACTATTATTAATAATCAATGTAAATTATCCCTATGTTCACTCTTTAAAAAAACGCGGTAATACATTGCTGTCAATCACTTTAACTGTAACTATGGTAATGATACATCCCTATGTATACTGATAAAAAAACTCCCGGTATGTGTGTGTAGTCTGTGGCATTTTTTTTGTCTCGCATAACCCAAATACTATAATACCAAAAAATACAATTTTGTGAATTTTTGCTTCTTATATTTAAATGAAGAGCTGATTAGATTTTGGATAAAATTGGTCAACCGGAAGTAGCAGTTTACTTGAAGCCCTTAACAGTTTTTAACGGTTAAATTTCCTTTTTCAACAATTTATGTTATTTTGAAAGTTGTAGAATATTTAATTTTACATGTGTTTTGATACACTAATTTTATTAATTTTCATTAGATTTAGAGATAATAAAATATAAAGAAATTAGATTTCATTCTTGCATTCCTTGTACACCATGGAAACCCTTTTTTACTAAATGTGACACGTGTCATTTTGATTATGAAGATGTTTTCTTAGTGAAATATATGTCATAAAAATTAAATAAATATATGGAATAAAATAAAATTTCTCAAATATAAATAAAAAATAAACAAATAAGAAGGTATGTTTCTGTATCATCAAATACTATTTTGTACCGTTTAAGAGAAGTATTGGGCGGGAGTTCATGTGCTGCTCACATCAGATTTTTTTGTATATTTTCCAAAATCTTTTTATTGAAATTAGAGTTTTATTTGTTTATTAGTGTGGCAACTTTTGTATAATTTAATCGAAGTTGTTCATTGAAATAAACTGTGTATATGACGAAATAGCACTATTGAAAAAGGTGCTCAAAATAGCGAGAAGAGAATATGTGTCTAGAACTTTTAAACTGTGTGTTTCTCAGGCCATGTCTCTTAAACTATTGTTATTATAATTTCATATTTTATGTTTTGTTTTTTAACCCTGAATCACTCAGTGAATACATACTTGTTTTGACTAATTTATATGATGTGTTCAAATACTTAACAACTACTGTTAAACTAAATATCTAAGAACTAAGATACTTTTACGATTACTGAACACAGGCTTGCGATATTTTTGCACCGGAATATATAGCTCCTCAATTTTTTCTCCGAACATAAGTTTTTTATTTTTATGCTAAAACAGTTTTAAGTTTTACGGGGCACTTGATTTCGCTACGCATTTTCTACCCGTCTTTCTCCAAACCATTACTTTTTATATTCCCTGAGTCTGAACGCTTAAAGCGCCAATCAGCCTTATCTTAAAATCCATGCAGCAGCACTTAATACCCGAAAAAACAGTTCAAGTCAGAAATACATCTTTGGGTGTCATCTGCAAGCCGTTCCCGGCGCCAACTAACCCTAAACCGTCACTTACAACCGCACGACGTCACGACGCGGACACACGAGGGGTTGGCGGTTGTCATACTTATTTTAAGCCGTCTGCCACGGATCATAAATCACAATTATATCGTGCACGCGTTAGATCCGCCATGCTCTACACAGTTCATTTCGAGATATGTGGAATTGACATTGGGATCAGCAAGCAAACAACTTCAATATAATTAGCTCTGTTCGATGACGTGAAATAGGTTGATCTAGTGTTAACTTTTTTGCACCAACGTACAGCTACGGGCAAACTGTTCGATGAGAAAATTTTTAAAAACTAGTGTACACTTTTCTGAACTGACTCTCGTGGTGGTGTAGAAAGTGCAGACTATTTATTAATATATCTGTTTCTGATTTTGATGAAGAATCGATTGATGATTTATCATTTATTAGTTTGAATTAATATAAATTATAACGTGTTTGTTTAGAAACACCCTAACCTGGCTAGGCTGGCAGCAGTGACAGCTGGTCAAACTTGCCCAAACATACACTAGAGTGTTTTATGAAAACAAAGAAATAGAGTACAATAGTTTATACTGCACGGCACTGCACTAGTCTGCACTGCATTTTCTGTACTTCTCATCGAACAGAGCTATTGTGTTATAATCATATTTTGACAAACACAGAAGATACAAAATTGGTTGAATAAGCTATCACTAGATAGACACTAAAATAAAAAATTTAAATTTCCCTTATCAATATTATTTTTTAATAGTGATGAACTTATATATTTGGGTAGTAGAATGGCGTCTATATAGTGTGTAAGGTATTGGGTGCTCTGAGCACGTTTGCTCGAAATGTGAATGTATTTAGAGATACTCGATTGATTGTTTCTAATGGTGTGTTAAAAGCTACATTGAAGTATGGTTCTGAACGTTTGGTGTGGCTGAAGAAGCATGAACAAAGTATAACTGCTGTGGAAATGATGTATTTGAGTGGGTGACCATCTTAAGCTAATATCGAATGAAAGGTTGGTGCGTGGGCATTCGAGGAATAAGTGAACGAATGATTCCGAGGGTGAAGAACATGTATGAATCGCACTATGAACGTGGATGAGGCAAAAGTGGTGTATCAGGATAGAAATTTTTAAAGGAGATTGATTGTGTTTTAAGGTTCATGCTACCCCTTTGAGTGGGATATAGGCTGACGGTGTGTAGATATGTAAATTCTAAAAATGAAACATGTTTATATAAATAAAGTTTAAAAAATAATAGTTTATATATATATATATATATATATATATAAAAAATAGTGGTATATATATATATATATATATATACCACTATTTTTTTTTTTTTTATTATTACGAAGATGGGAGGCGGACTAACTACTATGGCCATATGCCGCCTCATAAGTGGATGATAATGAATATGTGGGAACACAAACGACCATGCTCTTCAGTGGGATTCGAACCCACGACCTCTGGCGTACCAGGCTAGTGACATAGCCACTACGACACCACTATTTATTTTGTATCCTATAAAATAATTATTTTTTATTTCTCTTTTCAATAGCATTAACATATAGGGTTGAAAAAAATATTTAAAAAATTTATTTATTTAATAATATATTACAAACCAGGCTAATTGGCGAATTTATAATAATTGTTTAAATAAAATCTTATTAAAATACTTACTTTATTCATTACTGCTATCAAATGTCACTCGATCTGTCAAAACTACAAAAGTCGAACCAAAATGTATGACAGAATAAGAAACGTTTCTATTTAGAGCATTTGTCCAAACTGTATGACGTGACGTCACGTTTCTGTGTTGGTCATTCAAAAGTTTTGTCAAACGGTGGAAACACTGACCGTGTGACAAGAGCTTAAAAGGAAAAAGAGTGATATCTATATTCTTCTAATTGTAAGTTGAAAGTTTGAAGTTTCTAAGCTTCTCATAAACAATACTTATAAACGAATGCATTACTTATGTTGGTGATAATGTTAGCGTCGATACCTATAAGTCAAAGCACAACTGTTAATTCTGATTGCGAATTGTAATTGATAATACATCAGGTAACTTTGAACCCATTGTAAGTTTTAGTATCTATGGACATTTTTCGAAAGCTCTCGGATTTTTTTCTCTTCCTGCTTGCATTACCTCTTATCCCTGTAGTCACAGAAAATAAGCAGGCTTGCTTATTTTCTGTGCTGTAGTATAATGTACACTTTTGTAATAGCAGATGCTGTCTAGTTCTGCCGGTGAGTATCTGTATTTTTCGTAGTATTTAGTTCGTTTTTTTTTATTCATTTTTGTCTTGTTTTCTTATTATTATTTTTTATTGTTCATTGCAAGTAGTCGTCCATTATTTCAATTATTTCTTCATAGCTATTGACAGTCAAACCTTTTCGTTGTTTGTTTTATAATTAATGCTATATTGATTGCCAAGGACAATCAATAATTACAGATTGTTACATAGGATAATAACAAGTAAATAAAATCACAAATATGTAGGTACTAAACCTCTTTTAAGCAGATTACTCGTACAATTTAGAATGTCAAGCAACATTTACTTTAAGTGCACGTAAAGTAGAACGACAGTGCAACAGTAAAACAGCATCTGTAGCAGTGACCTGAGTGATTCTGATTAGCACAACAACAATTTGGCTTTACTACCCACTGTAGACTGCATAAATTACTGCAATTTGACCATCGTGTCATTTCTTACTACAATGCATTTAATTCGAGCGTTGCGAACGTGACTTCCAGCGCACGATTGCTACAATTAACCAGCTAAATAAATCCATTCCACGCAACATATCAGCACGGCAAATCAGCCGGACACGACACAGACCATCCGAGCATTCGGCCAGCGCCAGTTTACAGCAACGCCGTCGGATGATTAACCGCGTACGTGCAGCGAATGCATCAGTCGAATCGCTTTCGGGCTACTGGCGCCATCTCCCTCCAACACACTGATCACACGGTGGGTCTGTCTCTCTTGCGGCGCTCGCCGGATCAAATCCTGCGAATTATGGCAAACGTTTAAGTTAGTTTTGCATGTTTGCGAGAGAGTGTGTTGCTACTTATTTCAGTGTGGATGTTGCGAGCTGCGACTACAGAGTAATATCGTTTGCTTTATGGAGACGTTGCAAGAGATTTCGTGCATTTTAAACAGATGCCATTTTGTTCATGTATGTGCAGTTTGATTTAAACGAGTGAACCACGAATACTCGAGGTGTACTCAACTGTGAACTGCATTTCTACCAGAAATAAATTTAAATAAACATGGAACGTTTTGCGCTGTAATTTATCTCCGCATCTGCTCTCATGAAAATTCGAAAGAGTTTTATATATGAAACCATCTCAATTTTTTTTACAGTCGACAGGTTTATATAACCAAACAGAAAAAAATCCTTGGAGATATCCTAGCAAACATGGTGTCTATTGCGGTTTTTGAAATAACAGTTAATCACAAAAAAACTCAATTGGTATACCAGATATAACTATTCCCACCCAAATATCATTCGCGATAATGATAGGTACAATGAATGTAATTTACTGTGAATTGTACATATTTTCATAATTAATGTATTATAGAATCAAGGTTTCGTTTTGTGCAAGGTGTTTCGATGACGATGATGGTTATTTTTGTATTTGAAAGGTACGAAGTTGGTTAAATGAGTATAATAGTGCCATTTTGAAGAAAGAAGATAATTGATCAGCATAATAAAATTTATAGATGGGCGAATAGCATCCGCGAATACTCGAATACTTCGAATAATGAAAGTATAAGGATTCGAGATTTCGAATATTAACATCAAAACACAAATTCGAATACATTGAATATTGTGCAATATGTCTAAAGGGATTTTTTTAATTTTTAAGTACTATTTTGGTAGTTTTTTATGTTGTACACCTGATAAGCTAGAAAGGGATATTTATATTTATTGTATTTTAATATAATATGCCTATTCAATTCTTTTTTATTCTTTTCATCTACCTGATATTCGAGTTTGCTAGGTGATATTGGGTATCAGATGCTATAAATCGTGTATCTAATCAAATTTTGCGGAAATAATAAAATAATAAAATTTCTGGATAAATTAAATATTTAATCATGCGAGTATTTTGTTGAATCTTATGCCCGTATTCATAACAATTCGTTAGTTACGAAACGATCCATTACCAAGCAAACGATTCGTTCAATCGCAAATATTTTATTAATAAACGTTCGTTAACGTTAACGTTTCGTTAAAATGTTTACTAACGTTCGTTAAATTAACGTCCCGATTTTGACAAATTAAATAATTAACGAATGTTTTCATTGGTGTGTCATCTGTCAACTTGACACGAGCAAGACATTTTCGTCAGAGCGAATATTTATTCGAAAAATATGACGAAATTGATCTTGAAAGTAAAACGTTAGCTGATATCTGCTGTACTGCAGAAATTATCACACAAAAATCGCCGATCTCTTTTGTGAATCAGATATTAGTAACACTGCGACTTTATGCACCTGGATCTTTTCAGATATTGTTGGTTGATCACATTAATATGAACCAACTCCAAATGCATTCGTATTACCTGAAAAATATGCTATAATCAAATTTAATTTGTTTTCACGCTGCTATTGTCGCTATACAAGTTTAAATTATTACATCATCTATATGTTGCTTTATACTCTTATGTAAATGATAATTATTCGAAAGATATTTATAAAATTTACTTTCATAATGGGATTACAATACTTTTTCGTATATCTGCACTTAACGCTCTTCCACGTTAAATTTTTTACCTCTTATCAAAAAATTCATAAACACGGACCACCACTATCAAGAAATGCTTATCCCTTCAAAAAATTTAGTTTTCAACTATGACATGTTCAAAAATATAGTAAGCTGTTATACTTGCTTATAGTGTAATTTATTACTACGTCCATATTTCCAAACAATGTTTTAGTACACGTTGCATATTATGTTTAAATTTAAATGATATTCGTGCATCTTTTTTCATTTACCAATTGATTGTGTTGAATAAACGTCTTGTATTATTATTAATATTAATCAGAAATTTTTCTTCAGGCGAACGGTCGTGATAATTTATGTTAACAAGGTAAGTCTATTCCAAAAAGCGAGGCGAGCCCTATAAATAGCTGCGAGAAATTGGCCCATTCTCCACATGGTATGTGCTGCGCGGATGCAAGGCATGTTATACACCGTCTGATGTTAATTATTTTTTAACCGGTAATTAAGTTTGTCAGTTAGCATGTGAAGGGGTTGTTTACTGTGTGGTTTAATAAGTGACTGTATGGTTTTTTCATGGTTGTCTGTTTGCGGCTATTAGGTGGCTTGATATGAATTTATTGCCTGTGAATTGCAATATTCAGTAGCTGTTAATTTTCATTATTTCCAAGCATGGTTTTAATTAGATCTGGTTATTAATGAAGCATAGGACACTGGTATTTAATTTAAAGTAAAGGTAATTCTTCAATATATTTCTTATACATAATCATATAACTAATATAAGGCAGTATAACAATTATGCGATAAATAGATTTTCGCGGAAATAAATGTTATCTAAATAACATTAATATGGATGCATGGTTGTATATTCAATAGCTCAAGAACAATAAAATATAAAGTATCGAAACCGTTTAGTCCGTGAGCCAGCTTTAAAAACTGCGACCCATTTGACCAAAAGTTTCAGTATGTTCTATGGAATCTACCTGTTTAGGTATATCGAAAAGCGCACGTCTGCCATTAAGATCTGGGTGGTATTAAAAATGGCGTCCATTAAAAAAGGAAAGTAAATGATGGAATTTTGAATAATGTGACCAAAATTTTCTTTTCAATCTCGAAATACTAGACGAAAATACAAATCAAAAGACACCAGTCTGCCATTCGTACGTGGTCGAGTTTTCTCAGCAGACAAATTTCAAAATTAAAAATTTATTGCTCGAAATTTTACTCAAATGACCATAATGTTCTTTTTATCCCATGATACTAGACAAAAATACATATCAAAAGATATTAATCTGCCACTTGTACGTGGTCGGGTTGTCTTGGCAGACGAATTTAAAATTTGTGGCCCGAAATTTGGCTCCAATGACCAAAATATTCTTTTTCATCTCATGATACTAGACGAAAATACAAATCAAAAGATACCAGTCTGACACTCGTACGTGGTCGGGTTGTCGTGGCAGACGAATTTAAAAATTTAAAATTTGTGTTCCGAAATTTGAGGCCACAAATTTTAAATTTTGAAATTCGTCTGCCGAGGCAACCCGAGCACGTACGAGTGGCAGACTGGTTTCTTTCGATTTGTATTTTCGTCTAGTATCATGGGATAAAAAGAAAATTTTGGTCATTTGAGTCAAATATCGGGCCAAAAATTTTAAATTTTGAATTTTGTCTGCCGAGGCAACCCGACGATGTACAAGTGGCAGACTGGTGTCGTTTGATTTATATTTTCTTCTAGTATCACGAGATAAAAAAGAAAATTTTGGTCATATAAGTCAAATTTCGAGCAACAAATTTTAAATTTTGAAATTCGTCTGCAGAGGCAACCCGACCACGTATGAGTGGCAGACTGGTGTCTTTTGATTTGTATTTTCGATTAGTATTACGAAATAAAAAAGAAAATTATGGTCACATGATTCAAAATTCCTTCATTTACTTCCTTTTTTTAATGGACGCCATTTTGAACTCCACCCAGATCTGCATGGCAGACTTGCACTTTTCGATGTACCTAAATGGGTAGATTCCATAAAACTTACTGAATCTTTTGGTCAAATGAGTCGCTGTTTTTACAGCTGGCTCACGGATTAGTTGATTTTGTTAACAATTGTAATATCGAAAGTGGGAGTTTACTTGATACACAAAACAAATAAATTCAATTTATTTCGAATATGAAACTAGATGCTAAAATATGTTTCAAAGATGTTAGCAATAATATTTGGAACATAAAATGTTATTTTTATTTTGATGGATGAATTTCAGTTTGTTACGAAACCTTTTTACCTAGCAATTTGACAAGAAAACTGAAACTGAAATTTATCCGAAGAAAATAAAATACTCAAGTGTAATTCGGCGAGATAATTTAATGACATTATTTATTTTAAGGTTAACGTGAAAATATAACTATTATATATCATATTTTTGACATATAATGCAAATGACATTAATATTAGTATTTTGATCTGGTTGCTAGGAGAAAGGTGTAACGTTTTTTCACTTTGCAAAAAGTTACCTTCCTATTTATCCGCTGTCAAAACGATAAAATTGTTTTTTCTTTATGGCTTACTTTATATTGGAGATAAATTATCAGCTATAATATCCCTAGGCCAATGATAATTCGAAATAATTTTATCACAGTTACCGAAAGAACGTAGCCATTCTTGAGGTAGTAGTGATCAAATTATGAGTGTTTATCAATGGTTGAAGGATATTTGGTGAGAAATTATTTACATTCATATACCGTGAAATTTATCAATGGTCGAGAGATATTCGGTGAGAACATTTTTAGCGATTATTATTATTATTTTCATTTTCTAACCGTGAAAATAACATTTTGAAATAAACAAATTAAATATTGAATTAACTGTCAACCAGCTGTTAATGACTGTTACTTCGCAACTGGTGATAATTTCCCGGGGAATAATATAACAAGAGGGTGAGAATAAATTGAAAATAATTTGACAGATCTTTCGAAAACTTGTTGCCAGGCAATAGCCACGAAAGCCCGTAGGGCTTGAGTGGCTATTGCCAAATGGCGACAAGTTTGAGAAAGATACTGGAGAATTATTTTCTAATTTATCGAACTCTCGAGTTATATTTAATTAGATTATTTTTTGATTTCATCATCAGGCACATCACTAAATCTATCTTCTTTGCTCATTTTTACTTGTATTGATTAGAGCTCTAGAAGAATGTAGGTATTCTCGTCCGCCATTTTGGGTCCAGATGTCATAAATAAAACAAGTTATTGGAATCCAGTTACTTAAAAAAACATTTAATATTTGTATCTGTCAAATTTGAAAACATATTTATTGAAATTCTGTAAAATCCTACTACACAAATCATACGGTAATATATTATTATAAAGTATTCTGTACACTTACCTGTTAGATATAAAATATAATAATTGAAGGAATGAATATCACAATTATTAATCAATTTCAACTTGAAATTTGACAGAAAAGAATTAAAGTAACTGGATTCCAATACTTTGTTTTATTTATGACCCAAAATGGCGGATGAGAATACTCATATACTCTAGTGCCTTAGTATTGATGATACCTATCTGACATCTGACATCTGTCAACAAAAACAAAAAAGCTACAGAGAAAATTGCCGGGGATAATCACAAGAGCATTATTCTCAGTATAATAATGACAGGATTGGTTAAAACGCAGACACATGACATACAATAAAGCATTTGATTGGTTTAAAGAATCGTCAAAAAATAATCAGTGTAATTGTGACCTGATTGGTTACTTTTGCACACGTGATCAGAAATACACGGTCGTCAAATGAGTTTTAATAAGTTAATTGAATCCTACTTAATAATTTTGAATAATTGGCCCAACAATAAGCTAAAAATATTTTATGTTACATTAAATTAGTCAAGCGACAGAAAAATATTTTACACAAAAAAGAATACATTGTCCGATAAGCTAATTTGCGCCAAAATATGAAATATAAACTGACACATTGGAATTGAATATAAAACATATTTAGCTTGACTAAATTTTAAAAGACAAAATAACTTTTGTAAATATTTTATAATATTACAATACACAATGAGCTCTGAAAGTTTTTTCAACTTATATTTTTAGCTTGTTCATTACATATTACTACAGTTCTATTTGTTGTGTGTATGGCCAAGGTTATCGTCAATTGCTGTCGTATGAAAGTTCTATTTAGTCGTGCTATTAATATTTCCTCTTTAAAAAGTGTGGGTATATAATTTTCTTGCCTAGAATAATATTCTCGTACACCAAAAATTAAATTTGGCCACAGACCCCATTACGATGTTTTAAAAATCATCAGGTTAATATTCCGGCAAACATGAAAACTGTCACCGACAATTGAGTAAGAGCCGTGATGAAATATTTCATTTATTTGAATTTTAATTAATTCACAACATTACGCGGCATAAATCTCAATTTCTGCAAATTTTCACTGAATCATACCCAACAAGATTTTAATTTAATGCCATTTACAATCGCATATTTCTTGTGACAAAACCTCGCAATAAAACGACAGCAGGACATCGAGCAGAGCGAAATATCACGGCAACACATCGTAGCGAAGCCGCTGCCACCGCGTTCATTCCATTCTGCTGTGTTCTGTTCGCTGTTCGCTTTTCGTGCCCGCTGTATCCTTGTGTTCGTCTCCCCATTTAACCGCACTAACTGCAGTTAATTCGCTAATGCACTCGCTCTGTCCCACTGTCCGCTTCCCGCGCTTGCACTTTTGATAAATGTTCCGATCCACAAACAAAGGCACATATTTTATTTTATTAAGTTCCGACCTACGTCTCTTAGACACAGATAAATTGCTCAAGATAACTCCTACACTTTTACATATACACACGGTGGAAAGAAACAGGGTAGGATTCAATGCAGGTTTCGCACAATTTTTATAGATAATTGTTCATAATTGATAATAATATTGTTGCAAAAAAGGCAAAATTGTTGATGATGGTTTCCATGCAAGAATTTCTTTAAAAATATGGAATGGACGGGAAAAATAATACTAAGTGCATTTTTAACCTAGAAAAAAATATTTCTTCAATTTTTTTAAGTTCCAAAGAGATGGTACTGTGTTGCGGTATTGGAAATAGGAATGCTTTTTCAGTGGTGCTAAAACAATGACGTACAAATTATGTGTATGTTAAATTATCTGTTGGTAAATTCGCTTCGCTCGTACTTTTGGCAAACAAACCCAAGGCCTACATAACTCACGCTTGACAAACTCAAATATAATAGAAAATGAATAGAAAAAGTTGTTCTACCACCGTCCAAATTAATAAAGTTCGTTGGCAATGGCCTGACAGGTACCGTTAAAGCCGGTTCACTCGAAAACGCAAATTAAGCAATGCTGCCTGCGGTTAGTAGTTCGAATGGTGACCATTTTACTAAAACCCGTATCCGCGAACACTGAGTGCCGTTGTCACACCACCGAAAACGAGGTACCGAGGCGGTATATAAACTCAGCAGTTGAGACCGCTAAATAATAATCATATTAATAAAGCTCGCCAAAAAAATTTTTTTTAATTTAAATACCTATTTTCTTGAAGTTAAAAGCGTACTTATTGAGTTTATTTGTCGTCCATCTGTTGCAAAACAATTCCCTACATATTTTTGAGTCATTTTGACGTGAACACCACCATCGATAATTTTACCGTATAAAATAATATAAATAAAACAATGGCCAAAATGGCTTACCACTACATTTTGTACGTTTTGATAGTGTGGTGTATTCATTTCTTAGTAGACTGTCCTACAAATTATTGCTAATCTGTCACTCGGTTCACATGTCCATTTCTTTATCTCTTTCTCATTTCAGACCATTTAACTACATCCTGTATGTTACGTTTCTCTAATACTTTCACTAGTTTGTTAATCTCTTATTGATAACCCTGCTATTTATCAAAGGCCTCCCATTTCAGTCGTTCTCATTTTCTGTATCGTTCTATTTGTTTCAGGCCTTCTTTCAGTGGCATAGGTGTCTATCGGTCGAAACATGACTTTATAAGTTTATATATTTTGATTTACTCTTCATTGTTATGTTTTTATTTCTTCAGACAATTATCTGTTAATTACCCTGCAATTCCTGTTGCTTTATTAACTTGTGTTGTTACTTCTGTTATTAAATCTTTACAGCTATTATAATACTATTATTTGTAACTTAGAATATGAATTAATATTGAAATAATTTAGTAAGAAATTAATATTAGTTGAATGCAAATTATTGTTGAACTAAAACCTTACAAATTTTATCAAATTAAAATACTTTGTTAATTAAACTGATTGTTCTCTGGCAGTTCCAGCGATCCTAATGGTTAAATATATCAGTTCGTTTACCAGATATAGGGTCGATAAACTAATATGCATCCCCGTCCCTGAAATGACTATACACCCAAGTACCCAACGAGTTGCGTCAAAATGAGCATCCAGATGCCCCTCAAACCATAATATTTTGGAAGTAAATATCCTCTTGAATAAAATTTAGTATGTATTGCACAAATTTTAGCAGCCAATGAATAAGAAATAACATCTAGAAGACATATAAATTGATATATATATATATATATATATATATATATATATATATATATATATATATATATATATATATATATATATATTTATGGCTCAAGATATTAAATTTCGGATTTTTACAAAACGAATTCAATCAAGTATTAATTTGCATGTAACTTCGAAGAAACCTTCCCAAGCTGAATGTTCATAAATCCAGCCCTGTAAAGCGCTGAATATCGCAGCACTTGTCCATGTACTTGTGCTATTTATTTATTTTTTCTAGTGTTATTTACAGTTCTCATTTAACTGCTGCGGATGATATTTATCTTATGGTAGAATGCAGCATTTTACTGGTTTATTGCTTAGATTTACGGGCATTTTTTATGCTGCATTGGGTTTTATATTGAATTATGCACCTATAACTGAATTGTAAAGATTTATAAAATGCATTTCTTTGGCTATAAACTACAGTGTTCGCGAAAATATTGCAACTGTGCACACATTAGCGCATTACAAGACTTATGACTTTTCCCAGAAGTTGGAAATAATAGATTATTTATTGGCTGTGATACTAGAGAAATATGCTAGTGAATTATGTAGTGATTAACCTTCCTATGATTTATTTTACAATATAAAAAAACAATTTACTTTATTCATGTAAAGGAATTCAATGAAAATTAATATTAGAAATTGCCATAGTCGAAATCGAATTAGGTATTATTGTTTCCGTTGAACGTTACTACGAAGTTATTTAGTAAGAAATAGGAATAGTTGTACAATATTGTAGCATAGTTGTCAGTCGGATAGTTTTCATGTAAAAAAAAACTGTTTTTCATGTAAACGTGTACGGTAACCTTTGCCTAGATCTGGAATAGACAGTTTTTAAATATATACATCAAAATTATATTTCTAGTATTACTCTTGAAATCATCTAATAATATATTTTCCTCCTTCAATTTGAAATCAAACCCGAAAGAATACTAATAACAATTCTAAAACAACTAACAATCACTCAAAAATCATTTGTGATATTTTAATACCACTATCTTCTGTGAAACCATTAATTTGATACCGAATTCGGTTGGATTCATTTAAATTATATAAAAACCAACTTGAATATAGTCAATTATTTTCTGAAATGTGTTATTAGACATTAAACAATTTAGTTGTTCGCAAAATCCGAAATAAATACAAGAAAATTGCAATAGTACCCTTTCAGCACGTGTTATACACGATACTTCTCCGACGACCACACTTAAGTAAAAAAAAAACAATATAAATGTTACATAAAAATATTAAAACAGATTATGTTAACATCATTGCTATCAGAATTCACCAAAAATTATGTTAAAATCTGATAAATCAGAGTCCAACCTTTAACCGTGAAAATTCAGCAAATTATCTACAACTGTCAAACTTTTAAATACAATTTTTAGGTTAGTTTGCTCAGTTATCGTTACGTGTGATAAATTCATATCACACAGTTGCGGACGCATCTGATTGTCTAACGAGCTTTCATATCACACAGCATTGCTAATGATATACAATGATCAAGTTTTAGTAATAGTTTAGCCTTTCCGTAATGGTCGTCGGAAAATAACATTTTGTATTCCAAATATTATTACTTATAAATAAATTGATTTTTTTCTATGTGTTTCAAATAAATGTTATGAAACTTATAAATATGAAGTTTCGTTCTATCTTTTCTCGTTTGTGAGTTATGAAACACATCTTATTCTTCCCTCCCGTGAACGCGGCCGAAAGCTCGTTTGTAATAACTATCATTTAAGCCTAGTTATCCAAAAATGAAATCAATTTTTCCACCAACAATACCTTTATGGCTTAAGAAATTTAATTGAAAAATAAACTAAAGTCTCGAAAAATATTGATTTATAATAAATACCAGTAAGAATAAAAATCAAACACGAGACAAATAATACAAATATATCATGGATGACTGTCAAGGTAAATATTGAATCTAAGTATAAACCACGCATTAAACTAGAAAATTATTGTTACCAATATTATAAAATAAAACCCGATCGTTCTTGTTTATTATTGTACTATTATAAACACTATATACAGAGTGTTTCTATACCTAGACACGAAACATTAATGACATATAATTTGATATACTGATTATAGAACAAAAATAATTTTTTTTTTTGAAATTCGCAAATAATAGGATATTTCATTACTAGCAAACACATCAGGTACGTACAAAACAAATAAATGATTATTTATGGGCAGTGTTTATACTTTTATTTCATTAGTAGCATAATTATAAATAATTAAATGTTCTATTAAACAAGTGGCACTAAAAATGTCCTATAGGAATGAAATAACCTAATTTTTACGAATTAAAAAATTTTTTTTGTTGTGTATAAGTATATGAAATTATAAATAAATAAATAAATATATCATCACGCCGTTTACTCATTAAGGGTGTGGCACTCTGCTTACGCAGATCTCGGTAGGTGATATATTTTTGCGTATGAAATGCGGTTACCAGCCGTCAAGTCATAGCCCCCAAAGTTGTTAGTGGAGGGGGAACCACAGGGGTACATTTAAATTGGCAACTGTCGGTACTGGGATCGGAACTGAGGATCTCACGATCCACAGTCCGATACGTTACCACTGAGCTATTTACCCCAAATTATATATGTCATTTAAGTTTCGTACAGAGGTATAGAAATACCCTGTACCTATACTGTACATATACTGTAATTGTGTACGATTAATTGATTTTCTACACTTAAATACATCAAAACTTTATTATTCTTGTGGTTACCGGGTCGGATATCCGCGGGTTTTCCGTAATTCGGGTCGGATTCGGGTCAGCAGAAAAATGCGAGTTGCGAGTCAGGTTTGGATTTAATAAAACTGTTAAAGCGGGTTGCGGGACGGATTCGAATTAAAAAAAAATAATATTGCGAGTTGCGGATCGTGTGCGGGTGGAATTTTGGCGGGTACGGGTCGGATGCGTTTCTAATAAAATGAACCGGCACAAATAGATGAATTTGCATAAAAAATTCAAACCAATAATCGAGAAACTCTTTCATTACTAGAACAATTTAACAAATGAAAATAATACCTATTTCCAACATTATTGAAGTTACGTGAAAAGAAACTAGGTATTAGAAGTAATTCGTACAAAACTGTGTCAAATAAAACACAATTACTCCTTTACAGCATTAAGAAAGAAGAAGCAACGAAGTAAAAAACCATCTGCATCTTTAATTTTAATTTCCGGTTAGAATGCGAACTGCCTTAAAATTCCCAAATTGAAATAAATGATTCTCGCGCCGTGTATTTTTACTCCTCATCATTTGTCTTCGGATAATTTTATTCTAGCATTCATCCTTTGAAAATATTTTCATTGTTCTTATGTTTTAATCCGCTGGAGGCCTAAATTGGAATTCTATCGCAATGGAGAAAAACAAATCGAGCGCGTTTGTTTGTAAACACGTCGTCACCATGTCAACGCGAAGGAGACGATGAGCGAGGCCATGGACACCCAGGATGTTGATGGATGGCCACAGCGCACTTGATTATTTTCAAAAT
Source organism: Poecilus cupreus (assembly GCA_963942605.1). NCBI lineage: Eukaryota > Metazoa > Arthropoda > Insecta > Coleoptera > Carabidae > Poecilus > Poecilus cupreus. The sequence goes on from OZ012718.1 coordinate 25,956,225, forward strand.
TCTAATTGAAATTCCGAAACATTCAATGGAAAAACTAATTATAAAGAGCGGCTTGTTTGCGAGCTTCCCTTGTTGACAAAAGTAGAATGAATTTATACTTCAAGTTGTGATTATTGGCGCTGATATTAAAATTTACCTTCAGGTCACTTGAATAGAGTGATGACTATATTGGTAATCAGCCAATAGTAATTTAGTTTACTAAAACTAAAAAATTAAATATCAGCATGTTTTGGAAGCGTGTTATAAAAGTGGAGTGTAAATATGTTAAAAGAAATGTAAACATAACAAAGAATCAATTCGGAACGTAACTTTTTTTTAATATATGTTTTTTTTAATACCGACGTTATACGACAGGATAGCGCAGTGATAAGAGTCCGTCCCTTTGGACACAAAGGTAGTGGGTTTGAATCCAAGTCAGATCTGAAAATTCTCATGACCTGATTTGATCAGTACTCACTTTGCAACCCCAAAGCTATCGGGCACCGGCTAATGGTTGTAACAGGGACTTGCACTGGGTGGCCAACATACATGGCATCTATGCACTGATTTCTATATTGGGCATAAGCCGCTACGGTGCATTCCCAATTGAACGCCGCCATGATGGTCAAAATTGAGTTTTTGTGACACTTCAATATTTAAAATGTTAGATGGTAGGTATGACCTGAAGAGAGGTGGTGGCGAGCGCAGTGTATAGAGAGCGAAGAATGTTAGATGATTGGTATGAACTGAAAAGAGGTGGTGGCAAGCGCGGTGTGTCACAAAACTTCAATTTCACCTGTTCAATTGGGAACGCTCACAGATGGCAGAATGTGGCCTATGTCCAATCCAGTGTTATATATAAATCAGTGCATCTATGTAACAAAATAACAAAAACGTGGCAACGCAAGGAAATTTAATAGATGTCAATGAGGTTATCTATCCTGGGAATATAACCCCTTTGAAAGTTGAAAGTTCCGAAATACATACATACATAATATAGTTAGTATATTATAATATATTTAATAAAAAAAAACCCCAATGAATGTGTTCAGTAAAGTTTTTCTCTTCACTTTTGGTACAAAAACCCGATTCTGTCCAAATTTGTTGATTACGCTGTTGATGAATTAAATATACTCTTGCACTCTTTCTATGAACGTTGAGCAATGACAGTCCGACAAACCTTTCATTTCCCATCATACACCGATTTCAAAATTCGACATGACGTAATGTGCTAAATTAGCGATCAATACTACATACTTCTGTAATACTTAAAAATTTTAAATTCGAATGCGTTGATTAATTGTAACAAGCTATAGCAATTACAATCTCGTAGTACTGTTTTAGAACTGCAGGAATATTGTAAAACATCAGTTTTTAGTTCATTCTACAGAAATCCAGAATGTTTGTCAACGTCGCTGACAATTCCGTTGGCATTGGCACCTAATGGTGTAATCCAACTTGTCAATAATGTCAACGTACAAATTAATGATGACAAAATATTATTAATTTATTGCCTCGAAATCACGTACTCGTACAAATGTAACATCGAAACGAATTAAAAATAAATATCATTACCGATGTAACAATTTATGCACAATTATAAAAAATAAATTTTGCATCGATAAAATTATATATTTATTTAGTTAGAAGTCGCAGGACAATACCAGGAGTAGAATTTTAAATAATTAATTTTATGAATAACAAATCATCAATTCTATGATGCCAAACAGCTTAATAATTAAAATCAATTTGCTCAATTATTAGTTTGTTGTCATATTGGAAGCATAAAATTTATAACAGTTAAATAATGTATTACATAATTATGGTAAAATATACTTATGTACGAATTCCCTTATAAATTATTATTAGATATTTGAGTGCTGGTTATAAGAAACAATATATAATTACAATATCAGTTTGACAATACGTGTTATTGTTTTTTTATTGATAGTCCTGTCAACAATGGCTTTGCATCGAAAACAATTGTTGAACAATTGATGACAGGAGTATCAATAAAAAAGCATTATCTTGTTTTGTTCAACACCCTACATGTTATATCGTTGAAAAGAGAATATTTCGGGCTATCCATTCCAATAAAATTACCCCTTTCTATTTAAGATAATGAAATTTTCATTTCCCCACCACATTTCCCTAACAATTTTATTTTACCAACCATACAATTATGTCACCCACCTTGCTGTATAAGCCTGTGTATTTATTTTTTATCTAAAGTTATTAGTTAGCTAACAAAACGGATTGGTTGTTTTAAAATACTCACCCTGTATATTTAACAATTAACTGCGAGTGTGATTTAAAAATTAATATTTTCGGTTATTCTTTTAATTATTTAAAACAAATTCTATGTGAACAGTTAGCACTGAGCTCATATTTGTTGTATTCCTATTTTCTAAATCTGTTTTGTTATATTTCTATAATAATTTGTTTTTTTCTTTTGTTCTTTTGTAATACGCGTGCTAAAGTGTATCATCCGCCCAACCCTCAGTAATTGCTTTACGTATGTATCGTGTTAAGGGGTTGTTAATAAATTTTTTTTTTCACGGCATGCCAGAAAACCCCACTGTTCTTCTCCCGAAATAGTCAGGAAGATGATTTTTTTTCTCTCTACTGAGGAAAATATAGCAATGTTGCTATTTACGAAAAATATATTATATAAACTATAAATAAATGCTTAATTTTATTGAAAATCCTTATTTTAGTGTTATACGTACTTTAAATTGTCTTACAATTATGTCTTACATTTTTCTTTTTCTAGATTAAATCACAATCTGACAATTTAATTTATATTTAATACTGGTTCATTGGCTGCGCTGCGCTCAAGAGGCAAACTTCGAGCTCAAGTGGGAAAAAGAAGCGCTTTCCTCTCTAGTTTGACAAATCACTATTTTAAGTTTACTATGTAATTATGAGCAGATTTTATTTGCCTTAAAATATGTAACCACATGATATATACTAAATAAGCATAACAATTTTCATGTATGCAGAGCTGGGAGTATCTTACATAAAAAGATATTCGATAGTATCTAAGATACTTTATCTTAGATACATATTATTTTATGTAAAATGTATCTTTTATTTAAATACATTTTAAAAGTATCTGTATCTTTTATCTTAAAAAATATCTTATACCTTCAAAAAGTATCTTTTATCTTGAAAAAAGGTATCTTTTGTCTTAAAAAGTACATTTTATTATAAAAGTATCTTTTATTAAAAAAAAAGTATCTTATTTGCAAATATTTAAGATATGTGCCAGTGAAATATTTTGAAATATTTGATATATTTTTTAATGTTTAATCTTACAGTTAGTATAGATATTTAACATTTACTCAGATATTTCTTAAAAGTACCTAACTAAGATATTTTAAAGTATTTAAGATATTTAAAAGTATCTGAAACATGTAAAAGTATCTAAGATATTAAAAAGTATCTAAAATATTTAAAAGTATCTTAAGTATTTATATAAGATACTTTTAAGAAATATTTGTATCTTAAGATACTTAGAAAAAAAAGTATCTAGATACTTAAGTATCTTTAACAAATTTATGTAAGTATCTTAGAAAAGTATCTAGATATATTTTTCTCTTACACCAAAGTTGTACTAAGATGTAAATTAGTGCTGGTTCAAACCCTCTTAGTGATCACAGTATATAATATAATTTCAAATCAGAGAAACCTTAAATCTTGTAGAAAGATATCAATACTCAATATCGCTATACAATAAAATGTATGGATAAAAGAACAAGTGAAACAAATTAAAAAACCATCCTCTTCCGTCTTCCATGTTCAAAAACCAGATTCGCCATTTAGCAATACATCGAATCAGAAGAAACGAATCCACAAGCCGCGGTCTCTCCGCTCCGTTCTTTAAAGTCCAGATCCATTTAACTGATGACCAAAGCAATTAATTGGTGCACCCCGAGTAAACGTTGCCGCTTAATTCCTCCGCTGGTGCTGCCATCCATTAGGGAATCGCTTCACCATGGCGTGTTTAAAAAACAACCGTGAACCGTGGTCGTCCCACTACAATTATATCCGTCCCGTCGCTGTGTGTTTGTGTTGTGTGCTCAGTGCATTTTTACTCTGTGTGTGTTTCTTTCGGATGGCCAGACAGAGGAATGAATGGTGTGTTTGTTTTGATGAATGAGAGTGAATTGAAGGCTGCGTGAGTGATATTGTGATGTGATGGTTGGGATAAACGGTGGTTAGAATAAATAAACTGTTCTGTGGGTGGTAAGCTAATGGAATGAATAACGGATGTTTTTATTGGTACTGGAGCTTCTGTCAATACATTGTTAGGCTTTATAGTTGATTCTATTGCTTGATATTTACTAAAAGAAATATTTGTTTTGTATATTCACATTGAGGATAGCTACATTATTGGGCGACGTTAAAGTAATAAAGATACATACCTATAAAGCAAAGAAAATTGAACTGAATGAAAGTTTCATGTGTATAAGTTAACAAAGAATAATCCAGTCTTAAAAAATAGATTCAATTTTGGCCACTGGTTTGGATAATAATCTTGATTTATGTCTCTACATTCTACTGATAATAAGAACTGAGTCCTCGGAATATTTATCTACATTTTTTTGTTCATATTTTAAGGCTTAGAGGCGTGATGTTATTTTCTTTATGATCCGCTTGTATCCGCTTGTAAATATATGAGCAGATGATTTTTGGTCTGGCAAAGTGCATGGTAGATAAACAATAATTGGGCATACCGTCCGAATCTTTATTTTCTGCAAGGCCGGCGTTTCGACAACACTTGTACCTTCTTCAAGGCTAAGAGATAAGTTTATAATAATATTAGATATACATACTAAATCCCTATCTTGGTGCATTATTAGTAAATAAATTTTATTTATTTATTTATTTACTAATAATGCACCAAGATAGGGATTTAATTCCGCAAACACAGAAAAGTCGTCAGAAATGAAATATATAAAACACGTTACTTGGACAAGCCAAAAATACAGAATAACGGTTAAAAACCTTTACTATTTACTCACTAGTAAACGTCAATTATACAAGCCCTCTATTGCCTTTGAAAATTAATCTTTACGAGTTACTAACTTGTAAAATTGACAGGTGCATTGTAAAAATGTTACAAGTTAGTTGCTGTGCATGAATTTTTTACCAGTTATTAGCTGTACTTCAAGCAGGTGACAGGCTCGCCAAATCGACTCGCCGTGCCGGTCATTTCCTTCATTCAGCAGTAAAAACTGTTTTACCATTATAATAATGTAAAGTACTATAACTGTCCTACAGAGCAAGCATGTGTACAGGGTGTTCATTTTAAATGGTACACTATTGCTATTTCGAGAACTATAAGAGCTACGAGGTCGAGGTCGGACAATTAAAATGAGCGAAACAAGAATTTTTTTGGACCATAAAATGTATACTTCATACATGTCTACCTTCTCATTATGGGAATAATTATACATTTTGTTGTTACAATCCAGAAATACAGAAATATACTAAAAAAAACTAATATTAACAATTGTTTGATTTATTTGTTTTTTTCCATGCCAATCTTTGTATAGGCATATTTAAATAAAAAATATACATTTTTAATTTTTAATTTTCTCAAATATTTTCTAATATTAGATTATTTCATGTGAATATCGTTGAATTCAGAAAAAAATACTGAATCGAATAAGCAAATAAAAAAAAAAATAGGTTGCCATTTAATATAAGAAAGTTGCATCCCGCATTTTGAGAACCACTGGTCTAAAAAAATTATTGCTTCGCTCATTTTAATTGTCTTATAATATAGAAATTGTTTGCTAATGTAACCGACCTCGTAGCTCTTATAGTTCTCGAAATAGCAATAGTGTACCACTTAAAATGAACTCCCTGTATACATGTTACTCTTTCTTGAAAATTATAAATTATAAAACTCTATAATTAATAAACATAATTAACATTCGATAATTTTTTAATAAAATCTCTAATATAAAATTAAATACACTGTTAAATAATAGATTTGTTCCAACCTGGCACTTTTGACAGTTTGTGATGATCGGAAACATGTTCACTAACAAAATACCGTTCAAATACACCATTGACAAGTTTAAGACCACTAGTTACCTAAGTTATCTATTGTCATACAGTCCAAAACAGTCGCAAATCAATTACAGACAGTTTGAAGTGTCCAATACTTGTAATAAAATTGTCAGAAATAAACACTTGGAACAAACCTATTTCTCATCACTTTTGAACAAGATTATATATGTATTCTTTTATTGTTTAGTTCTAGTACGGGATTACAGCAGGCCTAATATTTAAGCCAGTCTACACTTTAGTCTGAATATATTTCAAATGAAATAGTAATAGGAATAAAGGACATTTTTAGTAAAGTAAGACAAATTATCTTCAGTATTAATATAATAACAAGGGGGTGAGAATACATTGAAAATAATTTGACAGATCTTTCGAAAACTTGTTACCAGGCAATAACCACGAAAGCCCGTAGGATATGAGTGGCTATTGCCAAATGGCAGCAGTTTAAGAAAAATACTGGAGAATTATTTTCTAATTTATCGAACTCTTGAGTTATATTTAATTAGATTATTTCTTGATTTCATCTCAGGCATGCTCTCTTTTTTGCTCATTTTTTACTTGTATTGATGATAACTATCTGACATGTGACATTTGTCAACAAAAACAAAAAAGCTACAGACATTATTCCCGGGAATAATCACAAGAGCTTTATTCTCAGTATAATAATGATAGAATTGGTTAAAACGCAGACACGTGACATACTACAAATCATTTCATTGGTTTTAAGAAACGTCAAAAAATAAACACTGAGAAATATATTTATTGAACTAAGAAATCGATGTTTACAAATCCAATTAACATAAATAATATTCTGCCATCATTTTCATCACATACAATAGCACCATTGTCATCGTACCTCATATATGCACAAACACAAAGACCCCTTCCCCCCTCTCCATAAAACCAAACACGCGTCCATGGACGTACGTCGCAAGGGCTCAGCGGCGCAGAGCACCACAAACCATTGCTGTCGCCCGTCGCACGCAAAGTAATGACGTATTGTTATCAGCAAATGCGTCGTTTAATAAACGTACACATGTTGTGTCTATCTCTCTCGCTCTGGCGTTTCAAAGCTTCATGATGATGGGAAGGGACGAGGATGGAAGAGGGGGTGGTTTGTGTGACATGCCTAACAAGCTATGTAGAGATAATATTAAGATTATTATGTGCATGTGCTGTGAAATAATATTTTTGGGGTGCTAATGGGCTTGGTTTTTTTTATCGAATGTTTATTTTAGTATTTACAAAAATTGTTGAAAAGTGGAAATAAGTTCAGCTTGACCTTTTACAGTGAGAGACTTAAATGTCGAATCGTACTATACTTAATTATACTTTCCTTCGATATTTTTTTCTTAATTAATTTAGATCATGGATGTGTATCATATACGCAATAATAAAATATTAAAATCGCTATAGCTCTGAAATTAAGCATTTTTGGATATATGTTCACATGAATTTTTTTATTGTTTTGAGATGAATTATCTACCCTTAAATCCGTGACCTCAAATATTTAAACAGTCTGCATGTTTTTTAATTGAAACAATTTGAAAATAATTTCAATAGAAAGATATTAAAAATAATATTTCATATCTGCTATTAATTTTGAGAAAAACTGAATTATGTTTATATAGTATATACTACAACAAGTAATGGAATGGCACATATTCCACGCGAGCAAAAAGTTTGTAGTCCGAGCCGAAGGCGAGGGCTACGGTTTGCGAGTGTGGGATATGCCATTCCGTTACATGTTGTAGACTATACTTTCTACAACAAGATTTTGGAAATTATACAAAATTACAAATATAAAACTGTTAAAAACGTCAAACTCAAATAAATCAAATTAAAACAAACAGACGTAACCATAGTAACTGAATCAAGATACTTCATATATCGCGCTAATATGCGGCTCTGATTCGTCGAAAATATTCCATACATATGGAATGTTAGTGGTTCCATAACAATTTTTAGTTGTGGAATGCCTAGTTTCCAAAACAGTGTTATAGAAAATATATTTCAATTATCATAGATGCCAGATTTGTTAATATTCTGGTTAAGAATTAATTTATAAAAGTTAGCTTATACTTGATACCAAGTTAGTTTGTTGAATAAGATTTAACAGTACCTACAACATATACATGCAAAAAAAATGATTCTCGCACTGGACTAGATGATATGTTACTCAAATACGATGCACTTACTTCTTTTGTTATACAAAGACTTTTTAAATAGTTGAGTGCCTTGACAATTCATTCAAATCATTTGTATCCCACTTACTATTAAAATTCATGTATAATTCTTCATGACCTCAAAAATAGAAACATTATACGTTGTACACTTTGTTGTATAATGCACGACCGGTAAACTAGGTTTATTCACAATCACTATAGTAAGATGTCAATTCCTAACCTTTTAAAGGTTGGGAAATATGTCATTCCTTACTAATATAACAACCTCTTGGGTGGGATGTGACAGATTTATCCCATGGGTGGGAAGTGTTTATATAGAATTGCCTAGAAACACAGTCATAAATCTCTGAAAGTAAGTTGAACAGTGCTGTCAAACATATTGATAAAACCTTATAATTACAATATTAATATTGAACAGAAGCATTTTTATTACAAAGTAATATTAAATTTTAATGTAATGCTGTTTTATTAGGATTTAAATTTCCTGAACTGTTGACACATGTCAAGTTGTATTGAAATAAATTTTTTCTACGACCACTGAGAAATCTGCTCATTGTATGTTTGTTGTTACTAGGGATATGAGGTACATTGCAAGCATCGTGCGAAATGAATTTGTTTTGTGAGTATTTCAATACAGGTCAGTTCATTTAAGTACAGGTGCCATTGCTAGGATACTTATTTAGAATTGTCAAATATTGGAATGGTGAAAGCGGGACAAATTTATTATTAAAATTAAATTAATTTTGAAATAATATCGTGGTCTTATAAAAAGTATAGTGTACAACTCGCATGGAATGTCCATTTCATACTCGTATGATTTGCAGCATTCGCCTTCGGCTCATGCTACAAACTTTCATACTCATAGGAAATGAGTACCATTCCATGCTCGTTGTACAATATACTATAAACATTTGTTTTCATAGACTGCTAACATACATCACCTTTGTTTGTTGGATGTACGAGTAGAATGAGAAGTTAATTTGGATAATTAAGGATGATTGTAAATAAAATAGTATACATAGTTCGGTGGGAGTTTCATTACAGCCTTGCGCTATATTTGAGCCTCGAGGCTTCGCCTCTCGGTCATATAATAAGCTCTCGGCTGGAATAAAACATTTCCCACCTCACATGTAATATACTATTGTCAGTATAGCTTATGATTACAACATCCAAGTTTTCTGGAACCGCCATATTGTAACCCATCAAGACTTACATCTTATAGTCTATTCCAAATAGCGGTACAACTCGGAACTAACTTTCAAAGCGCGCCAAATCATCCTATTGGTTGGGAGGGGATAATTAACGAGTAATACTTACACAGTAAAAAATTCTGCAGCGTTCATTCTGTTTGCAACTCCTTGTTATGCACTCGAGGGTACATTACATATTTGTATCATAACAAATTGTATATGAAGCTTTAAAATTATGTTTTTATATGTAAATATGATTCCTATAATTTTTAAGAGCTTTAAAATAAAATTAATACACTTTTTATATATACTTGTACGTACCTTTTTTTTATAAAATACCGTTCACAGAAAATATATCTTAAGTTGTTTCAAGACGTCAAATTTTAAATAAGTAATTTAAAATTTCCTGCTTTATGACAAATTTGTAAAATGATCTGTATTGAATCAGGCTTTTTTTGAATTAGTTCTAAGTTGTACTGCTATTTGGAATAGACTATAGCACTTTTACCATCTTAAAAATTATACTCCAAGAAAGTGATTTATTTCATACTTTTACCCACTATTTTAATCTGAGAACTTGACAAGGCATTTTAGTTTATTTTGTGAAGACAGTCACTGGCCACCTAGTATATGTGAAAGTTGAATAAATATTATACTAGTCTGTATTTGCCTATAAACAATTCAGTGTAAGTGTAATACTAGTACACATATATCTTTATCAATGGCGAGTAAATAAATCGTAATTATACCATGTTAACAGGCCCGAGAGCTCCAGAAAAAATTAATGAAAAAATCGATTCTTATCCGCCGTCTTATTTGCATTTATATACCGAACCATGTTCATACAATATTAATTACATGTTTGATAAAAGCTAATAACTATTCGGGACATAAATTTTAATATAACGTCGAGATTTCCCCGTTTAACATATCACGGCAGTTTGTTTTAACGCGTTATCTAAATACTCTCATTACCCGATGATGAATTAAAAATAACTCTGTGTCAAAAAATAAGTTTTCTCCATCGTGAATGCATATGGATTTTTTTTATCAGAATAAGGTAATGAAAGTAGTAATCTTGCCCAAGCCATAAATTTAATGAACAATGCAGGTGAAATATTGATATCATTTCCTTAATTATGAGGTAGGAAGCTTACCAAAATTAGATTTCGTTCGTGCGTACTATGCATACGCACCGTGCACTATTATTATTTTGTTGAGAAGACAGGAAAATAAATGATGCAAATTAATTGTGGAAGTCTCCTAACATGAAGCAAAAATATGAATTTTTCTTTATAATCTTTAAAAAAAAAAACTTGCTTTATGGCCCCTCCTTCATTAAAATTTCAGGGATGGGGGGGGGGGGTATTTGGCGATTGTGAACCTCACTCCACGGACAAATATATTACATACCTCGCATTGCTATAGCATTCAGTTACATGAAGAAATAACAACATGAAAAGTATGTTTAAATTGCTTAATTCGAAATAATCTTAAAGCAGAAAGATGGTAAATGATTATGTAGAAAGACGAAATTTTCAATATATTTGCGATTTCATGTGGAAAAATAGTTATTTGTGTATCTAGTGCGGATAGAGCATTGTTTGTTGCACGCGGCGAGAAAATTGTTAATCGAGGCGAAGCCGAGATCAACAACTCGACCAGTGCACCAAACAATTCTATCCGACGAGATACACACAATATTTTTTCTACAATCGTTGAACAATGTCAAGCTGTAGTAAAAATTAATTTTCAAAATTATCTTTGTTCACGCCTATAACTATTTAGTAAAATTATAGTTACCCATATCACTGTAATCATGACAACGTTTATGAACAAAATAAAAATTTTCAAAGAAATCATAATTTGACACATGAGAGTACATTTGACATAAAGTCTACAGAGTGAATACGTTTATGGTGATTAAGTTAAAGTGTATGTACGTATATGACAACTGCATTTGCAATAGCAAGGTTATTACCAGAAAAATCTAGTGCATCATTTACTTCATTTATCTAATTTATGGTACTTTGTCGCCCTAGCGCGACAATTTCGAACATTTCCTAACCAAAAATGGAATAACAATGTCGATATTGTGCAACGATTTTAGAAAAAAATACATTTTTAAAATGGTGAAAAATCGGATATATAATATAATAAATTTATATAAATATTTATTGACGTCATGAGAATTAACCGGAATACAATATATTGTCATTTTGTATTCTGGTTACGCTTAACCATTTATTTTCTTTAAGATACCTTATTATTACGGTTTGCTTTTGTTTTAAGCAGTAGGTAAAACAATGACAAGAAAACAAAAAACCTACGAAAATAAAGTTTGCCAGCTGTTCAGTTTATTATTTAATGTAGTAAATAAAAGACATACTACATTATACTTGTGTTTAAATTTTTGTAAAATATTAAAACGATATATTTGAAACTGACAAATTATTGTGAATTTAGGCTCATATATTTAAAATATAATTACAGTTTGTTGCCATTTATGTAAGAAGTTTTTATATTAAATTTGAATTTCAGGAAAAATCCACAATGTTTTATTGTAATCGGATAACTTATAAGATTAAATAAAAGTCACATTTAGCCGCTACGTACGTAGTATCTAGAACACGAATAAAAGCAAAGCAGTTTAAATTTTAATATTATAACTACAATATCTTTATGGCGTGCTGACCTATTTACTTTATAAATTGAATTCAAAATAGTTAAAAGTAAGTTGCAGTATAAAATGAGCTTTGTAAATCTGTAGATTATAACAGAATAGCGAGATAATTAAATTAAATTTTGCTGCGCGCGTTAAAAAATTCCATTTGCAGGAGGATAATGCATAGAGAATTACAGGGTTTTTGCCCAGCGACGAACACTTAAAGATAGCATAAATAACACCAGGTTTTCTTATTTTAATACAAGCTTATTTTTATCATAAATTTGCATTATGCAATTTAAAACATCTCTTCTTTTCCACGTGTAAAAAATGGATGCTTTTTACCTTCTTCGTTTTTAATAAAACGCGCGCTAAGTGCCAACTCTTCTACCGGGGGAAGGAGACAGACTTATGCAAGTGTAACACCATGGAAGGAGACGGAGAATGAGTCGGAGAGCTGGCGACAGCGCGGGCGTTCTTGAGAGCTTTAATCTAAAATATTTTATGAATGATGACAGCTATTACGTTAATGATTACGATAAAGAAATGCCCGTGCGGTGTGGCTGGTCGCGAGTGTTTTTCCCTGTGTGAGGCGGGCTTTTTGCGCGGAGACGTATGTTTTCCTCGGCGGCTGATACTCGAACGAACTAACGGACCGCATGGCTGACAGATTGAATTAGTTTGCGAGAACTGTTGCTATAGTTTAAACCCCGATTACAGGAATAATTATTCTTAGGGCTCATTTGTAATGGAATAGCTCTAGATGGGGTAAGTCGACGGGAGCATATTACAGCACATGTTTCATTTATTAATTAACTTTTGCCTATTTTGTCAACTGTAATAATATATCTCCCATTCTAAGTTGAATTCTATTTTGTTCACATGAGTTGTATAATACGCAGTATTATTTCAGAATTATTTGTAGTTTAATTCAATACTATTATACTCGTCATATCATAAGAACAAATTTTCATCCTCCATTAACATTTTTAGCGATATGATTTGAAGTGGTAACCGCACTTGAAGCATAAAACATATCACTTACCGAAACCTACGAAAGCAGAGTACAGAGTAAATGGCGTGGTGACATATTTTTTCCTTTTAATTATCAAAATTATTCGTTGAGAAATAAAAAAAAATAAAAGAATACAGTAAATAAGAATGAAGGCTTCGAGCTGAACAAGACATGGTTTCCCTTGTTTTGTAAGTCATAAATTGTTGTTATTTAGTTACTATTTCTGTTTATTTGTTTATGTTGTTCACTTGTTTTCCTAACGAAGAACTAGTACGTACAATAATTAGAAACGTGTTGAATATTAATAAAGATTTATATGGAACTTAAACGAAAAGTCTTTTATTTTCTTTATATATAAAATTCCGGTGTGCCTGTGTTGGTAATTCTTCTCCTCCTGAATGGCTTAATCGATTTTGATGAAAAATTATTTTTTTGTACTTATGGATCACCTGGATGGTTCAACTACAGTTAATCCCGGTAGGTTGCGCTGTTGTCGAGATCCAGATTTAAAAAAAAAATTCTTGACTTATGCATTTGACCATCCAGGTGACCCCTTAAGTACAAGAAAAAAAAAATTTCATCCAAATCTCTCAAGCCGTTTAGGAGGAGAAGAATTAGGAACATCGGAATTTTATAATCCGGAGAAATATATTTTGCTAGCGAGGTCTATGGCAGGACAACGTCTGCCAATCGGGTCCGCCAGTTTACTATTTCAATTCCAAATTAAAACACACAAGGTAAATTTAATTTTTATGTAATTTTAGGACGCATTGAAGTATATAGTAATAAATTAATCCTTTCTACGCTGAAAGTTAAAAGTTATTTATTCTTAAAATATGGATGCCTTTAATACCTTCAGGTCTACATCAGTGATTGGGTCTCTCTTCAACCGCTCACTCGCACATCTATACCATTCCAAATAGGTACTTGCTACTTTTAATTCTTCAGTCTTTGTATTACAGCCTCATTCGGTATTTTGATTGCAAATATTTAGATTTTTGATTGTTTTTTTATATCGTGGATAATTTATTTATTTATTACTACTGAACAAAAATTGTTTAACAAATTATTATTGAGATTTAGTACCAATATGGTCAATGGAATAAGTACCGAAATCAAGCAAGTAGCAATCAAACATTTGACTTAAATAATTTTACTTTTTTTATAAAAAGAAAATAGTAGAATCATGATTGAATTAATTAGTTCTTTAAAATTGATATCATACTTGTAAAGTAATGTTGTATACTTACATTGACAACTGCCAGTTTGGACTCCATTGAAACATAAGAAATAAAATTTCTCTTACCTGAAACAAAATAGAATAATTGTTTGTATTATTACGAGTATTGATAGTAAGCTAAAATAAAGGAACATAAGTACAATTTTAATTGCAATATTCAAGGGTGCACGTTACTGTATATGTGTGTCAGAAAAGAAATAATTCGATTTAGAAAGTCGAGTTTTTAATTTAAGGAAAGAGCGACACCTGCATTACAACTCGCACTTATTAAAAATTAAAAAAGATGCAGAAGAAAATCCAAGAAATTAATTTCCTTAATAGCAAAAAACGTCGGAGATAAATAAGGTTAAAAACCGACATTTCCCGAAGCAATGGAAATGCGCATAATTATATTTCGTTCGTCGAGAAATAATGAAACACTCGGCGACAAATACCTCCCCCTCCCTCTTTCTTATGCGACGTATTTACGAGGCGCTAGTAGATTTAGATAACATTTTTTAGATGCCTACATCTGCTGTATTTTTTACGCTCTTGTTAAAATTTCTAGAGAGTTATCCGGCATCGTAAAAACTAGACGGCCTTTGGGATTATTCCTGGATGAATGTCTGGCAGTAATTATAACGCAAATTCTTAAATTGCGCGTATGTTATAGGGTCGTAAAAGTGGCTATAAAATGCGGTATCTATACTATCGTAGCTGGTACGTTGTAAAGCTTTTAAAAATGATAAAAATGTTCCGGAGAGGAAATAAAACGTTGAAAAGAATTTCAATTTGTGTATAAAATTTAATATCATCACGCGATCGTAGCAGTAATTGATGCGGTCGTCTATTTCACCTTAGCTTCAGACACTGGAAGGAAAATTAATCCTGAAATACTGAAGTTAATAGTCTGACTTTGTACATAAAATTCATAGAATATTAAAATTGTAAGTTGGTACACATACTTTTGCGTTTTCTTTCTGACATTACTTATAGATGCAGAATGTTCAAGAAAGCTTATCCCGAGAACTACCAGTATACGACGACATCGTTGCAGATTGCAGTTAACTTTTGGTTTATAATTTCTTTGAATAAAAGTATTTTTATCATAATGAATGAAGCTTATTAAATACTTTACAAATTTTGTAGCCAAAGCGATAAATTTCATAAACATAAATCAGTTTTAATATCTTTACATCATTACAATTGTTCAAAGAAAATCGTTTTTAAATATGCAAAATAGTAATCATGTGAAAATCAATGACAAGTTTTTCACCGAAAAACTGAAATCCGTATTAATCATATTCTTAATGGCGTCTGTCTCTGTGGATCGATATGTTTCCTAATGTTGAACAACCTACTAACAACAAAAGATAAAGTAATGAAACCTACTAATTATAAATTTTATGGCTTTGCAAAAACTGAGTTGAATTTGGTTGAAACATGTGGAAGCCACATTCAGTACGCGGTAGCGTTTCTCAAATCTTCGCAAAGGCGCCTGGAAAGTTCGAGAGGCCGCCATACAGGAATATATAAGGGGTTGCCAGGCTAACCGCAGTCAGTCTAATCTAGTAAGTCTGTGACAGACCTTGAGCCTGTGATAAACTGTGAGTCTTCTATAAAGCGTGAATATGTAATAAACAGTGAGTCTTACATAAGTACTGAGTTCGTGGGAAACCATGAGTCTGTCAGCATGTGTTAAGATAAAGATTGGACAAGTGCAGAGACAGTACAAGTAAATAATAAGTATAGAAGTAAAGAATATGGGAGAAAATAAATGTACCATAAATAATTATTGTTAGTTATAATTAAACTTGTGTGTATTCTTTCAACTTCATCGAACCAGAATAACGAGAAAAACGTTCAAATTGGAAAGAAAGTGAAGTTTACGGGACATAAATAACAATACATTAAATAGTAGTCCTAGTACAAAAGAAGTCTACCGGAATAAATACTAATGTAAAAATAATTTTTCTACTATAATATTTTTATTGACTCGTCTGTATACTTCATGTACTTGTATAAGAGGAAACATTGTCTTGTCAAGAACGCAATTTGGTTTGTCTACCTACATAAGCTTACACAAACATGAAATTTATTTGTCAATAATTATTTGAGATTGTTGTGTTTAATCTCTCTGCACCAGAGATTTCTAAACTTAAATGTTTCTACCTACATTTAACAAATTATAATTTGTATAGATGTTCTTCGTACTCTCAGCAAATAATAATAAAAATGTTTATGCAAATTAAAGCACATTTACAATATATATTCTGTGCACTGTAATAAAAACTAAATGGACGCATACAACGAGAAAATCCATGTAGCCACATAATAATCCAGCCGGACCGGAATAGAGAAGCCAAATGAAACTGTGGGAAGCATTTCTAAACCACCTCATCATATTTCCAATCACCAGCAGAATTCAAATGATCTAATTACTTCCGTGAACACAAAACTACCTAATCCACTCCCAGGGCCAATCGCAATCGCACTAAAATCCCACAAACACAAGTGAACCCTTTCACACAGCAGCAGCAGCGGAGCAGCCTGGTGGTGTCACGTGGCACACGTAGATATCTCCCTTGTTGGGGTCGCATAACCCCATAAACAACGTCATAGATTGAAATCGACGTGTCCGATCACCGATCATAGATTACCTGCCTCTGCTGCACCCAGGGCCGGGTCCGCCGCGAAATGCGGGAAGACGCAGTCTGCCAACTACACAACACTTATTCTAAATCAAACAAGTTGGTATGTTATCTGTACTGTGGTATCCGCCAGAAAATTATTCTGAAAGGCTAAAGACAAAAGGGATAAGAGCTATATTTGTTTCTCGAAACAATTGTGGAATAAGATAAAAAAAAACAAGGTGTCTGAATATCTACTTGACAATTATCTATACAAAAGTAATCATTTATTTGTAATAACGAGTTGGTTATATGCTAGGCTCAAGATGAAAATAAAAAAGGCCACACCGCGTTCTGACATGCACTAGTTACTGTGATTCGAGTTTGTCGAGCTTGAGTTGTGTAGGCTTAGAGTTTGTTTGTTAAAAGTGCGGACAAAGCGAGTTTATCTACAGATAAATTCCACATAAACAAAATTGTTTTAGTATCGCTGAAAAAACACTCTTGTTTCCAATAACGAACAACAGTGCAATCAATCTATTTTCACAACGGCCACAACCCACAATGTCTCGATTTTCAAACGGCCTTAAAATATACTAGTGAAAGTTTAAATGGTACAGAAATTTTTAGCATTATTTCGATCATATTATTGAAGTAGAAATAAAGTTTTAAAATTTTAATTTGCTATAAAGAACAGTGTAAAAAGCACATAAGGGTTTTATTTTCCTTCCTCTTTTTCATAATAAAATTTATAATTGTATTATGTCATAGAAAAATGGAATAGAAAATTTAAAACTGTATAGTAGAGAGAAAGAATGTGAAAAAACGATGAATTTTTTTTTAAACAAAGAAAGCACAAGAGAATTCTGGATAAAATTGAATGTGTTATCTAATACTTAATAATATTTTCGTTTGTTTTTCTCATGTGGATTCTAAGTTTAAAAATGCTAGAATAAATTATTATATACATACGTACATACTCTTCGTATTGTTATAATTTGAATAAAATGTTATTTATATCATCATCATGGCATTTACACATTTCTAGACATGGCAAACTACATAGAGCACCTCTCGGTACATGATTTATTTGCTTATGAAATACGGTTACTAGTCTCTAATCTAGTGATATTATATACCAGGAATGTTAATTCACTTGAAGGCCTACAAGATTTTTTAGCATGTACCAATATTCTAATTATTTCTTGAAGAGTATAGGGATCATTTTATTTGGTGCCAAATCTAACGACGATATCATTTTCAAATCACATTTCAAATTTGAATGTTTAAGTTACAAGCTGTAGTTTATTTGAAGACCTATTTAGTTTTTTGGTCATATATCAGTAAATAATTAATATATGCCCGGTTTCACCAACGTTATTTAAATTTTAAACTTGGTTTAAATAAATAAAAGCACATCAAATCTTTGACATCAATGTAAATTACTCCATATGACATGTAACTTCGATTTGCTTTTATTTATTTAAACCATGTTTAAAATTTAACTAACGTGGTAAAACTGAACAATAGACATTCAGAATAAAGATATAGTATACTCAAAAATATGTAGAATACATTTTGTTATTATTCTGAGACGGTATTTTATGAAACAGTTGAAAATTTTTATTGTCTTTATATTTTTAATACTTTCCATCAATGGTCATATTCACATTCTGCTTTTCTTTGGATATTACCATAATTTTAGTTTTATTTACATTTAGTCTCATTCCATAATTAATAAGTATTTCATTCCATAGGTTATTTTGTGAGTTATTCTCGTTACCTGTCATCACTACAACTCCGTCTGCGAAAGCGAACTCCAAAATTTCTATAAGTTGTAAGTTTTTAAATCCTACGTGGAGTGTGTTTAGTTTGGGCTAGCATTCTTGCAGTATTTCATCCATAAAAAGTGTGAATAAAACTTGGCTCGTCTAAGTCCATCTTAGTTAAAAAGATTTCTGACTTCATGTTTTTACTAATGACGTAGTTCCAAATAGTTTTATACAAGCTTTCTATTGGGCGAACTAGTGCTATATTAAATATGTGTTTCATTGTTTCTGGCTGAGTATCTTCTTAGTTTACAACACTAGAGTGAATATTGCAGCTTGTGAAAAATAGGTCCATGATAACGCATCGGACTGCAGATCATGAGATCTTCAGTTCGATTCCTCCTGCTTAGTGGTTTAAAAAGGGGTTTGATTTGACATCTGGTAACCACACGTGAAAAAACATATTTACCGAGGTATGCTCTAAAGCAGAGAGCCACACACAGAAATTAGTAAATGAACACATTTCCATAGGTCATATATTGCACGCGTACCAGTCGAAAAATCAAGCTCCCTGAAGATGGTAGTGGCGATATTGATGATTTATTTATTCTTACTGAGAAAATATTAATTACTATGTGTAAATTAGTTGAAATAAAAATGTTGTAGTCGTCACGCCGCGCCGGCCCTGGGCAGGCTAGGTTCAGTGGCGTACGACGACAGGGGCGCTAATACCCAGCAGCCGCCAGCAAATAAGAGTATTGTAATACGGTATATTACAGGGCCGGATTAGCGGGGACGCGTGTCCGGCTTACAGCGGGCCGGATTTATGGCGCATTACTTGCGGATGGACGGGGGTGGGGGTGAGCAGCGCGCAGAGTGTGTGGTTATTATTTACAGCAACCGCAAACGTGAAGCGAGACCGAGCTGTGAGCTGTCCCTGAGTTTACACTCCGTGGTGGCGGTTGCTTCTGTTTGGCGGCGGAGGCGGTGTCCTTTTCTCCTTGTTTGTAGGCTAAATAGGGTATTGTACGCGTGAATACACTGCCGCCACAATGGTGGTTTCTAGATAACGTAAAAAATTATAAAGACACAAAATTAACCCTTTTTGTATGGTGAAATAAGTGTACGAAGATTGTCTATTATTAGGTTTGTTCCAAGTGGTCATTTCTGACATGTTTGTGACATGTTTGTGACAAATTTCAGTGCGCCTGCGAAAAATGTAAACAAGTTAACTTTGAAACATAAACTTCATTTCTTTTTTGTGGCGAAAAATGTATGAATTTCTTTATTTATATTTATATTTAAGGTTAGCTGTCAAACCAAAAAATGAGTATGCACATACGCTTCATTCCATTCACCGTTCCAATCTATGTTACAAACTTAACTTGTTTACATTTTTCGCAGGCGCACTGACATTTGTCACAAACATGTTACAAACATGTCCGAAATGACCACTTGGAACAAACCTATTATTAGTGTTGTGACAGATCATTTTAAAAATGATCTTGATCAAGATCTTCACATTTAATATGTTCTAGATCAGATCATAGATCAATTTTTATGATCGGATTTTTTTTTTTTAGATCAGAACAGGAATAAAAGATCTTTTTTAAGATCATGAAAAAGATCAGTATTTTTTTTCACAAAATTTTTAATTCATATTTAGGAAATTCAACACAAAATTTAAAGTTCTAGGTAAACACATATAAAAAACACTGGCTGATAACTTCCAGTATGCAGAAAAATATCTGATTTTTTAAGATCATAGATCTTATTCTTTTTTATCTTGATCAAGATCAAGATTAGAAAACACAAAACGATCTAGGTCAGATCAAAGATCTTACAAGTTAATCTAGATCAGTAATCCAGATCATTTGATCTAGAATACTCACAACACTATTTATTATTAGTATGTTATGGTAACAAACACAACGAAAGGAATTAACGTTGTACATTTCAAGTCAGAAGCTTATCAAAATTAATTGTAAAATTTTAAGGCTAAGAACAATCTAAAAATCAAATCTTACCCCTGCCCAGACAAGGCGATTTACACGCAATTTAAGTCGAGCGTTTTAAATCGCGCATTTATTTTGTTGCGAGGAAGCGAGTTGAACGAAGTGGTTATATATTATATAATAATAAATAATATTGGTGTTGGCTTTTGAAGTCTTAAAGACTATGGACGCTTGAGCATTACTAGACGCTGCCTGGACACGCTCATACACAGAGGCGGCTTATTATTATAATATGATATGATATAAAAATAAAACTAATATTTTACATAGGTATATTAAATTGCTTTTAATTTGTGACTGTAGAGTTTTCTTATTTGAAAAAATCAGAAAGTCGTTATTTAATATTAAATTATGCAAAACTTCACCCAAATTTTGATATTCATTTATAATAATAATATAATTTATTATTCAAAATTAATAAGCACACTTCATCAACAAATAAATTAAAATTAGAATAACAAAATAAATCACAATAGGTTACTGATGCTTTCTGGATTAGAATTTTTTAAAAATCGCTTACACATAATGAAATTATTGAAAAATTTTTTTAACAATAGTTTATGTGAATAATCGAAGAGTTAAAAACAATAGGTACATTTTAAAACGCTGATGGAATGAAAATAAATTTTTGCCGAACAATCAAACAATAAATCTATAAACAAATCAATAAAAATTCAATTAATAATTGAAAAATATTAAAACACTATTACGATCGAAACTTAACCCAATTTACGAAATTTTAAGTTTTTGCTAAAGTCATAATGCTACTCTGTCTCCTCTCGAGCAAACCCAATTATTTATTACAAAAACATTTATTCAAAAACCAAAACCAGCCTAAAAAATGTTCCGGGCTTAATGAAGTCAGCTACCGGAGCATCCGAGCTTATCTCACGCGTGCAGGGGCGCGTGTGCTGTACAATGTACACGTACAGCGAGCACACGCGCCCTCGCACAGGATAAGCGGAACGGTCGCCTGCGCCCTGCGATCGCTTGTTACGCTTATTTAATTGTTGTGTACGCAAACATAAAACCGACCAGGCAGGGACTGAGCATATTGTGGTGTGGTTTAAATGGTTGGAGATCGGTGGGTGAGTTTGTCAAATAACAAGGTTTATTGATGAATCAATTAATTAAATATGTATGCTCTATCGATTAGACACATTATTTTAAGTTTTAACAATATGATCTACAATGCAAATTTGTTTAATAGTGTTTCCAGTTTTCACTAAAATTGGAATCTCTGAAAATATAAAATTTAGAAAATTCATGTAGATTTGACTCCAGGCCCTAGACAGTTGCTCTCTTCCTATATACAATACCAACTTATGATTTTATTTTAATGGATACAATTTTATAATCTACCAAAAGAAAAAAAAATATTACAATTCAGTTCAGACAATATGCCTTTACTTTAAGGATATTGATATTTATTTAGATCGCTTTCAAATTGTAGATAATTACAAGTCTTTCAAACACATTTAACAAGTTGTTAAAAATTATACTAATTAACATAAAAAAAACTTGAACATGTTGTCTTTTATTCACAACAAGCTTTTCTTTTATTGTTATAAATAAGTAGACAACGATTCAGTCAAAAATTAAAAACACTTTTCATTCTTTAATAATATGTCACTAGCTTATAACACATTATAGGTCGTGGGTTCGATTCGAATCCCACTGAATGGCATGGTCGTTTGTGATGTTAACATAAATTTACAGTTAGTCCGCTTCACTTCTTAAAAAAAAATACCTACATAAAAATAGTCGTCTCGATCTTCAATTGTAAACCTTTAAAAATCTTTAAAATAAATATAAGAAATTATAAGAAATTACT
This sequence comes from Poecilus cupreus, assembly GCA_963942605.1. Taxonomy (NCBI): domain Eukaryota; kingdom Metazoa; phylum Arthropoda; class Insecta; order Coleoptera; family Carabidae; genus Poecilus; species Poecilus cupreus. The sequence continues at coordinate 25,978,808 of OZ012718.1, forward strand.
AAACTTTACAGAAAAAATGGAATATGTATTCTTATTTGTTTGCCACTGATTGGAGAACACGACTTCTGCTTAATGAAGTTAATTTCTACTACTAATAATGGTCCTCTATAAGTTATAGTTTTTGACAAATTAGACTTGAAAATTATTGCAAATAGAGGTCTAGACATCGTTTGAATACCAACATTATTTAAATAAAACCTTATTGTTTTATTTTAATATTTCCCTAGAAGAATGCGTGATAAAAGTTACATATTATATAAATTATGTGCAATTACTCGTAAAAATCCATTTGATATCGTAACTTGAACAGTGCAGAATTTAGATTATATAGCAACAATAAAATTTCTATTGCAGGACCTAATAAAATAGTAGTTTCACAGCCTGAACTTAGAATTTGCTACGGATCTCTAGCGTGTTTTCAAGCCGAGTAACCAAGTTTTCTTCCTGCTTTCGAGGATTTTTCTTGAGCTGCACAGTACCTTAGACATTGAACTGTCATATTTCTTTTTTAAAGAATGCTTTTGGCTTGCAGCGTTTGAATAGCCATGATTTCCTTTATACTTCTTTCAAAAATTGTTTTTGGCATCACGTACCCGTTGAGTAAACATGACTTTATCTCTGGTTCTTTTGAAATATCTCTCTCTTTTTCAAAAGGTGCTCTTGGCATAGCTTTCGAGTAGCCAATACTTTATTTCTCCTTCTTTCAAAAATTTCTCTTGACCTCTAGCTGTAGTTTGATTTACACGTCGAGCAATCTTGTTTTTTTTTTTCGGTTCTTTCAAACACCTTGAATATCATCCATATCTTTCCAAGTGTGCTCTTGTCCAGGATAGCATTCGAGTAGCCGTGACTTTCTTGCTTTTGTTAACAGGTGTTCTTGGCCTTGGCAGTCTTTCTTGTTTGAAAGTTAGCATTCCTTCGTCCCTCCTGATTAAGCTTCCTACGATGGTGAAAGCAATCGGAACTGTTATACAAATATTTATTATACAACTTTATTTATATTTCAAGTCACACGTGTACCATCTTTTAATTATATTTTAATTTATGCCAGAATAAATTCCAGTCACCAGAATCACAAGCGCAATAACTCTTCTGCCATGAATTTATAAGTAAGAGAAAACAAACAACGGAGTTGTGCAGCCGTCCCTGCTTTAATACACAAAACAGAGAGTCCTGCAGAGGGACAGACCGAGGGACATGCATTGTCCCGTGTCCAGCGCACACCACACAGCAGCGCACACATTAACTTGTTATCTGGCCGCCGCCCCTCCCCCACGCTCGCTATCCGTTTAATATGGAAATCACGGCGAGCTTAATCTGTCCGTTTGTGAAGAAATTAAAAAAGTTTATGCGCGGCCGCGCCCGAATTAACCGGCCGGCTCCGATCCACCAATAACGCGGTTATTATTTTTATAATTGCCGGGTCAAAATTAGCCGATCGCGCAGCCAACTTCCGGAAGCGATTGTAAAGCGCGAGAATTGCCAAATGAGATTTTTTAGTAATGAATGAGGTCGTTTTGTGGCCGTAAGAGATTATAAAATGCTTAGATTTTTTAATTATGCCCTAAAATAAACTTGGATTAAGCTGTATTAAACACTGCCATAGAATTGAAAATTATATTTTACGCCGCAACACAAAAATAAAATAAAAATTAGCTATCTTTTGTGATATTTATAAAACAATTTGATAATTTATTAGGTAATGAAATTGGCGAATAGTTATTTCGTAGAAGCAACCATACTTAATAAATTTACTCAGTATTAAAATTAAATAAAATATAAATATATCATCGCGCAATATACCTGTTTTGAGAATAGCACTCTGTTTCCGCAGTGATAGATGTTTATGACTGAACTGTAATTATGTAAGTCATGACCCCCAATGCTTTTAATAGAAGAGAATCGCAGGGGTAAAGTTAAAATACCAACCAGCGGTAGGATTCTAAATGAGCATTTCATAATCCACCAGCCCGATGTATTACTACGGAGCTATTTACCCAATATTGAAACCATTCCTTCCTTTTCTTAAAGATTCTTCCTGGTACTTCCTGGTACTCTGAGATTTTTTTTCAATATTTTACACAATTTGACTAGATCTGGGACCATACTCGTGTAAAGAAATGCAAATTGAGCGAAACACAAAAAGACTGTTCATTTCCTCGGAGGGGCCTAGTATTTAAAATATGACAGCTCCAATTGCAAAAAAATTGTGTTGTGTAACACTATCATTAACTTTTATACCGTATATGCAGTAACAAAACATAGAAATAAATAAATAAACTATTACATTACGTATAATCTTATAAATTTACCGTATTTTGAGTATGAAGTTAAATTTAGTGCAAGTCGTGATGTAATAAACTGAACGTCGTCGTGACTCGAAACTCGCTTCGAAACTGATAGATGACCAAACGTCACGTGATATAACCTACATTTTACAAGTACATGTTTGTGGTTACATTGCAATTAAAGTTTATTTGTAAATAAACAATCTTGCATTATTATCAGGTACACCTTTCATACAAATTTACTTCATTACAATTAGAAATAAAAATAAATACCAAACCATCAAATATTCAAAAATCTACATTTCTCTTATTATATGTTCAGTTTTCTCGTGCCATAATTACCTCACTAATTCCTTCTTCTAATTTTTGAAGATTCATTTCTCATAAACTTTAATAATTTTACCGTTTAAAAAAATTCTGGTATTTTATTTTCATTTCTAGAATCATTAAAATTTAAAAAAATTAAGTAAAAATTTTTTCACAGAGTTAATTAAAACTTAACTATATCATTACGACATTTACCCATTTAAGTGTGACACTCTGTTTTCGCAGATCTCGGTAAGTGATATATTTAGAAATGCATAACTTTATTCTACAATATCATTGTTGCATTTAAATAATCTTTTATTGTAACTACAATCATCCACTTTAAAAATAAATATAATAAAATTTCATGTTACACAATTACATGTTGTTTTAATTTGACACTGAAGGAATAGGCAATGCTAGTGATCTCCGAAGCTGTTTAAAATTGTATCAACTGTCAATGTTAGTTTTTTTGAAGAAAGCTGTTCAATTAATAGTATAGTATGAAAAATAAAATAGCTCAATTTGCTAAGAAAATATGAGTAAGTAGTAAAACTATGTAACAATTTTGTTGCATGAAGAATTTCATAGTATCCCTGTAGTTAAGGTTTAGTATGTATGAAGCTTCTAAACTTAAGGACACAATAAAAAATGCAGCAGTGATCTTATAAACAGGACTACCGCACAAGAATTTTAATCCTGTACTTAAAAAATTCTAAAACATTACACATACGCTCTCACTCCCAAAACAATTATTCCCGGCACTCCCAGCAACTCCACCAAAAAAACATAAATAAATAAAGCGGCGTTTACACTGGCAACAGCCCGGGCTGCACTTAACGAGCGCACGTGCAGGGACTGGCGACGATGCGCGGATGTTTTATTCAGCGCAGGGCTGCCAACCCTGCACACGGCCTGCACTGTATCGTACACCATCACGTAATGAAATCTCTAACCAAGCTTTAAACATCACCGATTCAATTGACTTGTCGTTCCGATACTTATTGAAACTTTGTTTTCAACTTCGATTGTTCAATTGGACTTTATACTTCTTTCAACTTCAAGCGCGAGTATTATTTGTTGTAAACTCTCAACTTTTATCGAAATTAGGTTCCCCGATAAATTGTTATATTATATATTTGTTTCTAGAGCAACATTTATATCAAAGGTTTTTACAGCAAAAATATTTTACAAGATTGTAGAGTTTTAAATTTCAAATTCAAGGATTCAAGGTTCATCGTACTGTAATATATATTACTCTTACAACATAAAATCAGGGTGTGGTTGAAAATTAAAAACTACACAAAATGAGCCTAAATTTATAATTGTGACAGATTTCTGTCATGAGATAGACGTAAAATAAAATTTATAATTTTAGCTATTTCCAGAGTGCCATGGTAAACAAAACATACAAACAGTCATATTGTTTGAATTTAACAGATGAAATTTGTCATAGTTTAAATGTATATTAAATTATTTCCTCGGTAATCATAGACACATTTGCCATTTAGAAATAATTTAAACAAGTCAATAATCATTAAAACTATTCCAACTCCCATCTGACAAACTCAAACAATACGACTGTTTGAATGTTTTGTTTATTATGACACTCTGGAAATAGCTAAAATTATAAATTTTATTTTACGTCTATCTCATGACGGAAATATACTATATCAATAAATTTAGGCTCATTTGGTGCAGTTTTTGATTATTTCGTATTGACACTTTTAATCTAAAATTCATAGGCAACGAACTATTGCATAATCAAACTTTTAACATTGTATTTCCTATGGCAAAACAAGTAGACAGTGATGCCGTTTTTCAAGATTTGTATAACAATTCTCGTCTCGTCTCGAAATTTTAAATCAAATAAAAAGTGACTTTCGTCTCGTCTCGAAATTGCTCGTCTAATCTCGATATGGAGTCGAGAGTCTCGAAAATCTCGAATCTACTTGGGTAGTCTTTATCTGACATGCGTAAACATGTTCGGATAATTCAAATGATTCGGCTCGAGCATTATTATGTTTAAATTCATGGTACACTACTAATGTTTTGCTATAAATTGTAACTGTACTATAATTAATATGTTTATTTTATTTTTTATTCTAAAATACGTATCTAGTTCCCAAAAATTATAATTTGTGTTAATTATTTTTGAAAAATAAAAATATTTTATATCATTACGTATCTTTACCTTCATCAAACCTATTCTATAATAAGCAATTAAGTATTATTTTTTATAAATTTATATTGATCATAATAAATTTTGTTATAACAACATAGCTGTTATATTTAATCATATAAGTTTGTATAATAAATTGAAAGTTAGTGTTGGTGTAATACATTTAAAAAAAAATTGTTTCAGAATGTTTATACGATTTTTTAGATTCACTCCTGATCTTACAATGTTATTTGGCAAGATAAACGTACATAATCCGCTAGTAATCCATATCTCATAATTGTTTTAATGTATATTATTTATTTCGAGAGTCTCGACCAAATCCCTAAACCTCGAGTGTTTTTTACACTAATACTCTCGTCTCGTCTTGAAAATAAAAAATTTGAAAAACTTCTCTCTCTTCTTGAAATTTCGAGACGACGAGACGAGATCAATTCGAGACAAGTAGACAGCCGGTACATGTGGAGTAAGTATATTTAGGGCCAATATTTCCATCTACGTTAAAGTACCGAATGAATTATTCACCGAATAAATGAAAAATGGCGCATCAAAATCATAGCTCAAATGATACTTATTGTTCTAGCTGTCATTTTTTGATGCCTTTTTTTTATTTATTCGACGAATAACTTATTCGGAAATTTATTCGTAGATAAAAATATCGGCCCTTAGTTATTTGCTCGTATTTGTTCTATGATAATTAGTGGTAAACAGTTTTTTGTAATTATTAGCAAAACAATTGGATGTGATATACACAATTTTGCAACTAGTGAAGTCATATCATAAATATTTCTCAAACTAAAATAAAAGTTGTTCCAAGTATGAAAATTGCGTCTAAAAAATGTTATACCGACATGCTCTACTCAATATAGGTTGAAAAAATTAATTTTCATGCATATAACCGCCTATCAATACACATAACTCTCGTCCGTGACTGAGCATGTATTTATTTGTTGATCCGAACCCATTTAAAATTTATTTTATGTTATGATAGTAATGGTGAAACCGTCAAACGCATAAAAATGATGAAGCGTATTCGGCAGCCGCAGGTTACATTGCATACAACAGTAATTTAACTTTGCAACAAATCGAAATCTAAAGCGTTCGGCGCATCGGCCCCGCTACAAAACAACAAAAATGCGCTGCACGCATCGGAACTTTGACATAACATGTCACATGCGCTAAATAAAACAAAACGGGTGGTTTTTAATAACGAATATCAAACGGACGCGGTGCAAACATTCCTAATTAAACTATGAAATGTAATCAGCGGGTAACGTATACCATCTCGCTGCTGACGCTAAATGACAGGATTAATTATTTCACAGAAAGGAAAACGCGGAGATATTTTTAAAATGGAAAAAATGAATATATTTAATTAAATTGGCAATTCTTTTAGGGAAAAATAATAGTATATTATGATACAAGTGTATAAGTAAGCTTTTAAAGCACGTACGACGAGTTTAAGAGCACGACGCGAAGCGGAGTGCTTTTAACGTCGCTAGTGCTTTAAAAGCACTTATACACGTGTGTCATACGCTATTTTTTATTATACCTTCATCATGCTCTGGAAAAAACTGGAAAGCATCATTTTGATTTTGATTCATTTCATAATTTTGCGCGTGTGACGTTTGCCGTATATCGTTTACTTGGAGACTGGTTAGCATTTATTGTTTAAGTTTACAGTTTTGATAGATATTAATAGTAAATATTTTTGTTGTTGCTTAGTAACCTTTAAAACACGGCGTGTTTTAATCTTGCGTTTATGAACGCTGTAGCGTGTTTTAAACACGGATTATGATGCAGGTATAATAAAAAATAATGAAACATATCAGTTTGAATTTCAAGCCGACAACAATTGTTCAAGTTGCTCGATTACCTCTAATAATTTGGAGTGCGTGATTTTAAAGCTGATAATTGTAATTCATATATAAAAACACACAGGTTATTTTAAAATTTCAGAAATAAATTACATGGTAAATAACGGATGATATACGAACTGAAGACTAAAGGGAATATTAAAGAATAAAAAAAAATTGTTACTATTACATGAAAAATAGCGAATGAAAGTTGACAATTTTATTAGCTTATGCTCTTATGCTTATGAAAAAATTAATGTGACTTTTATGTATTTTACTATGAAGAACTACAATTGAGACACTAGTTCTTTGTTAAGCATAATATGCTTACCTATAGCAAAACAATGGAATTGAAAACACATTAGCATGTTTCGCTCAAAATAGATGGGTCATTGCAGTTATGGTTTCACGAGATTGGCTTGAAGCTTAAAAGCTTGGCTTGAAAGTCAAGTCAAGCCTTAATATTTTCAAGCCAAGGTTTCAAAATATAGAGCCAAGTCGTAGATTTATTTAAACTTGAAATTTTAAGCCAAGTCAAACCTTAAAATGCCAAGTAGCTTGATAAAATCAAGCTACTTGAAATATTAATTTTTCTTATTAAGTACTACTATCTATTTAAATGTTTCTTTTGTATGCATTCATAAATGTTAAATATACTACAAAAAGTAATGTTATCATTTTTGGTGTTTTGTTTACAATAAATATGTCAATAATTTTCTTATGTTAATCCGATTATTTACTTTTCAACTTTCATTTCTTTTTCGTTCCGTACGTTGGTGGTAAAAATTCGGAACCGCTCTCTTGAAATGGTTTCAGATTTAGAGATTACCGAAGTATCGCTTTCACCCCTAATATATTTGTGTACTGTATGCTATATGTATTATTTTTATAGTTTATACAACACAACAAATAGCATTTGCGAGTTTGGTGTTCGTGGTTAAACACAAGCGATCAGAGTATACATGCGCAAAGAAATATATTCAAGCTTTCAAGTAGCTTGAAATCAAGCCAAGCATTTCTTTTCCAAACCCAAGCCCAAGCCAAGTAGTAAAGTATAAGAAGCTTGAAAGAAACAAGCCAAGCCAAGCTTTTGTTTTTCAAGCCAAGCCAACTTGGCTTGGTGAAACCCTAATTGCAGTACCTGTATACATTCCTGTGTTGTTATTCGTAGATTATAACTTTACTGCAGTGATCCAAATATTTTAAGCCAGACATTTGAATGTTTTTCTGAAATTTTCATTTCCAACACTTGACTGGGGATCTAGAAACAGACCCTTAGTTATTATGAAAAGAAACCATGACCGTAAAGTAATTTCAACGTCAACTTAGTTAAACTGTACACATTTTACTGTCACCTAATGCAATTACAGTGTTAATTTGTAGTCGTTACATCAATATTATCCAAAAAGAGTACCTAGAACACACAAGGAAAAACCAAAACCATGATAATAAACAATGCAGGAATTACGAACAAGACGAAAATAGGAAATACGACTTTAGAACAAGTGAAAGTCGTCAAGTATCTGGGAGTGTCTACACACGAAAATAGCAACCTTAATAAAGAAATGACAGAAATGACAACAACAGAATGAATAAGCAGCAGAATTACGTTTGTACGCACGCTGTCAGGCCAGAATACATGCTTCTACGTATATCTTTATTTCGAATCGATCCACTTAGATCCGTCAAACCTACAATCTAAAAGTGGAAGCTATCTATTTTTGTCTTACGAGAGGAACAAGTTGCCATCACACGCTTGAGAATAGGTCATATTAAGCATCTCAACTTAATCGTCTTCTTTGGGACCCCGTACCTACATGTGCGATGTTTCTGATGCTCGTATTTCAGTTTATCATCATCTTCTGAATTGTGTCAAATATCAGGACCTTAGAAACTCTCTAAATATTGAAAACACTCTTCCATCAGTTGAGAAATTATTTAAATTAATTCATTCTTCTGTTTTGATCAATGACATAATATAATTTAATTCTTTCTTTTGTTTTCACTTAGCTTTATTTATTTACATATTTAAACGTTCATACGTATTTAATTTTACAGCGGCAATGACCGTAGCAGTCGATCCGCCTAATTTCAGATAAAAAAAAAAACCAACAGAATAAGAAAAGTGGCTATGAGGATCCTTAGAAGCATGATGCATCGAAGGAAAAACTAAACATGGCCACATTAGAAAAGAGATGTACAGAACACATCAAAGTGTAACACCTGTATTGGTGGTCAAATAAAATGGAGAGGAAACCTACGTGGAATTCAAAAGGAATGAACAGCTTAACAAGTTTATGAAGCCATAGCGATAGAAAAAGGGAAACTGGTACGAGTAGACCTAGAAAATCATAGGAGAAGAATGTCGAAAAGACAATAGCAAACAGAACAGAAAGCTAAGATCATGGAAGAAGGAAAAACCTTAAAAAGACTCCTGGAAAAGAAAACAAGAAAGAGATTAAAGGAAAATACAAAATCACAGCCTTACAACGAAATGTAGATAGACTTGAAGATTGAGTAAGTAATATGTAGTCAAGTAGACTAAAATAAGAAAGAAGAAATGGAAAGAGCATGTACACAGGATAGAGGAAAACAAATCGGATAGCATATGTGAGCAGGAATGACCAATAGTTAGGACACCTTCGGACGGCCACCCATAAGATGAGCTTAAAGCTGGTTTTCCTCGTCCACATAATAAGGAACAACAAACTGTGATAGTAGTAGTTTCCCTTTCACTAATATCTTTGGCGGTAGTAATTTAATGGCTGGTAATCGCATTACACGCGATGTTATTCACGCTCATTTTTTTAAAAACATTTTTCTCAACCATAAGTAATCGGTTATCCACAATTTAACTTTGTGATGTAAATGATTACAAAATACTTTAAAAATTCCTTGTACAAACTTTGCAAGCAATTATAAATATTTGAGTACAATCCCAAATGTACATTGTACTTGACACATGTTCATCTATATAAATCTTTCCTTTATATTCGTAATTTAACAACTGACGAACAAAATGCTCATCAAAACAATTTAAGAATTCCAAGGCACGAGACATTAATTCTCATAAATGCCGAGACTGAAATTTCAAAATTTCCGCCTTCGTGGAGCATTTCTTCACATTCCGCGATTCCTTACATTTTGCGGGAAGACAGTAAAGCACTTTCAAAGATCATAGAAATAATAATAACATATCATGAATACAATTTGTTAGCAAAGTACTCAAGCCAAATGTATACAGAAAGTCCCAACAAAAGTGTAGTATAGATATAATTAACATGGGAAATATTTTTTACTTTCTTATACGTAGTTTAGGCTGGTGTCTGATCAACAATTCCCAAACGAGAAATGATAAAGTAAGGAAACATCATAATAATAGGTTTCATTAATTTACTCAAATCTATGTTTATTTTTGTTATAATTACAATACAGAAAACGTACATTTCGATGCAATATTTTGTAAATGTTGTTCAGCCGATATTTGTAGCGTGCATATTTATGTGCAGATAACAATAATGTAATTGAGAGCACTGATGTGAAAATTTAACACTATTATGACTAATTTGTGAAGTATATTAATTTTAAACATTACAAAACAAAATCTAGGCATCTTGGCTTGAAAGCAAGGTCATCAATTATTTCTTTAGTTGATATTTTCTGTGAACAGACAGTATACAATTTGGCAAGTATATTAAACCTCATTTGAGAAGTATTATTTTTTATTTATATACACATTTTAAGGTTAAAAATGCCTTCTCTAGTGCCGCAGTGAATGTTGGTAATGTATTTCTTTTAATGATTGTGAACATTTGGAAAGGAATTTTGACTACTAACTTTTAAAAAGGCAAATGTGTGACATTTGTTTTTTTTTTTTTATTTCCAAGCATTTATTTAAATGTTCGTACTCCATTTAAATAAAGTAGATTGTCATACTGATTATTGCCTGTATCAGTTGCTTCACCTACATTCCCTACTAATGATGGTGATAAAGCTCATAAATCCGTTAAAAATGCCTTTATAAATATTTTTTTCTGAATTCAATACAATACACGATATTACTACACGAAGCCAAAATAGTAGCTAAAGTTAAACTTTACAGACTCTTATGTCAATTTTGAATTACAAACCTAAAATAACAAACAAATTATTCTATGTTACTATTGGTGAATTTATTTATTATTTACCTTTGACAATAAATTATCGAATTAAATTCAGATCTCATGCAGAATAAGTCTAAGAAAAACGTCAAATAAAATTATAACCAAATTTGACAGTATTTTTGTTATCACAGCCAACTCCGTCCCAACGGATGTTTTACGAATACATAATGCTAATTATTTATGTTTTCAATTAATAATTTAACGATTTCAGAATAAATATAATGTATACCTCGGCACTAAATTTTTTTTTTAATTTCTCATATATTTATTATATTTTAGTGCCTTGATATACAAATAATTATTTTCTACAATCATTACTGAAAATTATTCTTTCTCCACTCTAAACAAAGCTTGAAAATTATATATTTCGCACAGTTGTGTGGTATAGAGTAGGGAATTATTCCACACGCAAGTGTGACCAACTTACTAATAATGTAATACTGTATGATATAAATGTGTCAAGTATTTCATTAATATATCATAACATAATTAATAATTATTTCAGAGTTTATAAAAATCTTCGTTTTCAATATTAAGATAACAAAAAACATACAATATCAAGATTTTAATAAAATATGTCTTTAGTTTTTATTTTACAATCTATAGATTTGTAGTTGGTAACACTGCGCACATCTGCGCTTGCGCAGCTTTCATGCTGTAATCATAAACGTCAAATAGTTTGAGTTTGTGATGGCATTTCTTGTAAGTATTATTATTATTAAATCTTGAAAAAGTGTAATCGTAGAAAAGGTATAGTGTGCAACTTGCGCAGAATTACCTATTTCACGTGATAGAACTCTCACAAATCGCGTGAAATATGTAACTTTCTGCGCTTGTTGCACAATATACTATTTCATTAGAATTAAAAAATAGAAAAGGTAAAAATATAATTATGCATATATTTTTTTGAATTTATGCCAATAGAGTCGGTGGATATTTCTAAGCTTAGCCGATTCCATTGGGTTTCTGGGTGGATATATCCTCTATATTCTTCTTTCCTGTAAGTACGCCCCTAATAGCTGATGATCCACAATCCGATGTTTTACTATGAAGCTATTACCCCATTTAATAATAATAATAATTAATAATACGAAAACAGTGAAGATGAGCTTGTTCCTACTATTCGCTACGCGTATCAGTCTATGACGGACTTCACTTTTCAACACAGAGATCTCTCGCTTCTTCTTCTTGTTGCTAATCCAATGGGGATTACCTCTCCTGCGCGTAGAATTTAATATGTACAGAAGGACGGGTCCGCGGGTCATTGTCGCTTCGCCCCGTGACAGACAAGGGTGTGATGGTGCGAACACCAGACACCAGACAGTGCCGTCCGCAGGGATGGCCGCGGGGCACACGCCCTAGCACTGCTCTGTGGGGAGCTTACCCGCTTTTTATTTATTTGGGGTATGTGATCGGTGATGTGTGTCCGCGTGGACTTGGAGATATAATGAATAATTTTTTGGTCAATATTTGCTACAACACAGTGTTATTGGAAAATGGTGACATCATGCTCATAAGGGAGAGAATGTAAGCAATTCATATTGTACACAAAGCTACAAATATTCGTGAAAATAATCAAAATGGCTGACATATTGATGCAAAAGTATAAACTAGACAACTTAACGAATATGGACAATGTTGCATAGAAATTGAAATGCATGATATTTCGAAGGTATGGCTTCCAAATTTATAGGTATAAAGTATGTTATTCATGTTTGTTTTTATTTATTAGATGCAGAAAAAAAAAACAGTGACCTTTACCAAACTATTCAGTAAGCTGAGAATATACGATGTATTTTCTGAAAATGTCATAACAGTTAAGAAACTTAACACGATTAGCTCAGTTACAAGTATATACAAAAGTTTGGCGAATGTTCAGAAAATGCATTTTATATCCTCAGTTTACCGAATAGTCCCGTAAATTCTAAAGAATTTTTTCTACTCCCGTAACTAAAGTACCTTATAATACATTGTTTCGTCGTTTGCTAAGCAACGTTTTAAACACTAGTGTTTAAAGAATTCTTTAGTCACGGCTTGTTCGATATTTTAAATCCGAGCCGAAGTTAACTTTCGGGAATGTTCGTTTTCGTGGTATATGAGCAAAATAACACTGTTTAATAAATTTTCCTGTTTCATTTAAATAAATAAATACTATAAATCAATATTTAAAACCTATTTTCATTATTATAACATTCTTATTTGACAATGCAAACAGCTGTCAAAATAAAATCTGTATTATCATTGTGCATAATACCTGCATTACCAACATAGTTTTGTTTGGTTATGTAAAACGCTAAAACGTTTAATGCAATTTGACATAAGTTTGAGATCGGTGTTCTGTGTTAAAGAAAAATGAATCCCAATAGTGAAAATGATGAAGACATTTTAGGAACTCCAGAAGAAATTAGAGAAGCCTCAGCATCAGCTACCGCTATATATAATAAATATTAATATGAAATAATTTATAAATTTGTGATTTAATAAAATATTTTATTTTTAAACGTTGGTACTTCCGCTCGTAGAAAAAGTATAGTATACAACACGTTTTAAAAACTTTTCTAGGCACTCGTTATGTTAAACACTCGCTTCGTTCGTGCCTAATAAAACTCGTGACTAAAGTGGAGTTTTTAAAACTTGTTGCATAATATACTATTTTTCTTTCGTATATGTAACATAGAAATTATTTGGCAATATTAGTGCAGTTTTTTGTATAATAGTTTCATTAGTTTTATAATACTCATGTATTACTATTTAAGTTTGAAATGTGCGAAAAGAGTGGCATTTTCTTCAATGATTTTAAGACGTATGGTAGTGACAACTCGTTTTCTTTTTTTCATACATATATGTAAATCATATACATATTTCACATAATATGACGAATATATATTAGCTATATGTTTGTTCTTATTGCTACTAAATTATTGATATATTGATAGATACGTAGACGATATTAACGAATCTCAGGGGATCTTAAAAAATGCATGTAGACATCTCCAAAAATATATCATATATCGTGATTGGCTGTATACAGCATGCCGCATCCAAAACTGATACAAAATTTGAAAGAATTGAAATAACAATTATAAAAATAAATGGCAATTGCTCAAGTAATTACTATATTACTCGTATATTGTAATTTGACACAAAACTAGGTAGAATTCAATTTTTTTGTATAAAAAACAGTTAACGATCGTGTGAAATTAATATTTGCCATTTGTGTTCAGGTATATTATTAAATTTTATATTCCAAATACATGTACATCTTTATTTGAAACTTTTTTCGGAATTGATTTCATATTCCAAACAAAGTTCTGTATTTTTGGATTATCCTAGTACATGCAAAATTTGCTTACGTGATTCATGTTTTTTATTTGTGACGACTTTTCTGTTTTTACAGAATTAAAGAATGTAGGTGTATTATTTGTGTGCATATGTAATATTATCATATAACTTATCCTTGAAGAATACACAAATTGGGTCGAAACGCCGACATTGTAGAAAATATAGATCTTGGACTGTATCCCCGATCATTATTTATCCACATAAATAACAATGTAATAAATAGCTCTGTGGTAACGTATTAGACTAGATTATGAAAGCCTAAGTTGGACTCTATACCGGCGTGATGATATATTTATTTGATAAATAATGGAATATACGTTTCACTAGACATGCATGTGTCAACGTAGAAAATTACGCTGCTTAAAACCTAATTTTTTAATATTTATTGTTGATAAGTTTACTTCGTTATAGGATAAAAACACTAACATCACCATTAATTTGCTGATTGTCATAGTATATATTTAGAGTGTCATTATTTAAATATTGTCTACGCAAAAGTAATAAAAATATATTCGAAGAATTGCAAGAGCAATTTCCACCAAATTCAATGAAAATTCTTCTCAAAAAACAAAGGAAACTCCAATAAAATTTGCGTGAAAAACAAATATAACCTTCGACCTTGGCCGCCCTCATAAAAAAGTCAAACCATCGCATCGAGGGTCAGACAAAAATTACCATTTCGACGGCAAACGGGCAAATATGAGCACATGCCGAAAGGTAATGGACATCTATGCACGGCCGCCTACATAAATTTGATCTGAAAAACCCGCGCTAATTTGAATTATGTTATCCCTGGAGTGCAATAAGCCTTGATGGTGTCCGCCAAAAAAATTGCGGATAAATTATTTAAAGCGAAGCTGATGGAGATGCAGGCGCAGGGCCGGCGGCAGGAGATGCGACACGTGCAGCGAAAACATGATTGTAGTAGGAAGAGACACAAGATTTTCAAGCCGGATTCATGTAGCCATTTACATTTAATTTTTAATTTAATTTAATTTTCATTCTCATTTATACTTATTAAATGTTCGAATACATGCAACAAAACAAATGAAAATGAACGCATGTGCACAAAAACAGGCAAGTGGTCATCATAAATGTCAAGTATGGGTATGGAATAAAATTTAGGGTTATTTACAAATCACGATGTTCAATAACATTGATAGCGAAGACGAATGAAAATGTTTTTCTATGCATTAATTTCAATAAACACCACATAACCTTACTAAAAGCCAAATACAATCAGCTGATCATTCGCGACTATTTGTAAACGCATGCGTCATTTATAATTCTCATTTAAAAAATAAAAGTGGCCAACTTCTAAATTAAATAAAATTGAAAGATAAATGAAAATGTTAATGAGAATGTTGCATGAATTGATGCATTAGGTTACATACATTTAACTGTTAAATGAAAATTAAATTAAATTAAATGTAAATGCGAATGGCTGCATAAATCTCGCTTGAAAATCTTGTGTCGCTTTCTACTACAGACTACACAATGAAGAGCAGTTGTGGCACTATGGATAGAAAGTTATCTTTGCAAGAGTTTATTTTTGATTACCTCAATATATTAATCAAACCAATACAATACGAGATTTATTCTCCACTATTAAAAATATGAGTGGTCCCAAACAATTCATTATACAAAACTTATTATTGATCTTAAATTTAATATTTATTAATTATACTTGCCGCATGTATTAGACATCATTTGCTTGTTGTTCGGGCAACTATGTATAATGTAATATATCATTGTACACATAATTTAATTTTATATAAAAAAATAATAATTAATCGAGAGCTATGCGAGCCCAGAATCATATCATTTGGCCCAGTTAAAATCACACAAAGAAAAATTGTTTAATTCACCATATTTATATCTCAACTTCTATCATTCTTACCTCCTGCACATATATATATATATATATATATATATATATATATATATATATATATATATATACCGGGTGTCTATTTTTTATAGGACATAGAAAATACAATGTTATAATTTTCATTAAGTGATAGTTCGTTCCCTGTGAATTTTAGAACAAAACTGTAAATATAAAAAATGTTCAGCAACAATAACTATACCATATGAGCCTAAATTTGTTGATGAAATACATTTCTGACAAATGACATTTGGCAAAATTTTAATGCTTATTGACTTGTTTAAACTATTTCAGTAATCATGCACAAATTTACCATTTAGAAATAACTTAAACAAGTAAAAAGTCATTAAAACTATGCCAAATATCATATGTCAAACTCAAACAATACGACTGTTTGTATATTTTGTTTGCCATGACACTTTGGAAACAGCTAAAAATTGTATATCTTATTTTGCGTCTATCTCATGGCAGAAGTGTATTACATCAATAAATTTAGGCTCATTTGATACAAATTTTGATTATGGAAACGAAGTATCTCCTAAAGAAAATTTTAACATTGTATTTCATGTATCCTATAAAAAAGTAGTGCACCCGGTATTTTCTAAACTGAGCTTTCTCATCATTGAGAAATGATCCTCATATACTAAACTTATGTTCAAGGTCTCAAGAGTAATTTGTGTATGTAAAAAATGCATATATAACTTGAATAGTATTGTTTAATTGACGACATAGGAAAAAAACACCGAAAATGGCCATTTCTGAGGCCTTTGCGCTGGCTGGGTGTGAACGCATAATCAAAACCAAGTCAGTCTCCCTTCATAGAAACACAAAAAATTTAATTTTTTCCCTACCCGACTCAAATTAATTTTTTTTCGAGTCACCCTAATGTATAGGTGTTCAATGGTAAAGTAATAGCAATGTCATGTGACATACCATGAGATGAATTGAAATATTTTTACAGATATTCAATGCTGAAACGTAGAAATAAATTTAAATAATTTTTTGTGTAACCGGACGCGATACAGGCCTCGAAATTAAACTTCGCGGCTGTAGTTATGGTAACGGCCACGAAATCGAAAATGTTTGTTTTTTATCCTATTTCGCGGCCGTTACCATTAACAACGGACACGAAATAGGATAAAAAACAAGCATTTTGACATTTGAGAATTGACTTTATTTTTTCAAAACAAATTGTTTTTTTTTTTATCAAATGTCAATCCCATAGCCAGTTTCTATTTAAAATAATACTGTTTAAAATTTGTAATTAATATTTTTTTAAGGTTGCACAAAAATAGTGTGTACACCTTGTCTGCGAAATATTTTATCGCCCTCAATATTGTGCTGCCTCTGCTGCAAGCGGCCTCGGCAACAATTTTTCTCTCGGTAAGCTAAAGAGTGATTGACCGGCCTTGGTATACAATTATACAAATAACTACTATAATACAATACACATATTTGTACAGCTATCCGTTTTGTATTCTCGCATTACATATTATGACTGCTTTTGTCTCGGTAGGTACATAAAAGCATCCACGTTTGTATCGCTGGTTACCAGTAGTGCTATATTTATATATTAGTTCATGTTGCGTACTAAAACGACATCATAACCTAAAAGTAATCACGGCCGATTCAAAATAAACATTACCGGGTATTATGTACAATAAAGCGACATTACGGCCCGTATTGTGTACTCTATCTCTGTGTCAATGATTGCCGCCGTGCGTGTTGGCATATGGTTTTGGGAAATATTATAAAAATAAGTAATTTTGACATTTTAATGACGGACATAAAGCACGCGGTCTCCATTAAATTTTGTCGCGTTTCGCGGTTGCGGCGACACTCGCGTGGATCGTAAAAACCCTGTTTCCTATTCTGAAATCTTGAATTTATGACCTAATTATAACGTTATTTAAAGCTAAACCATGTTGGATTTGACTTACTACACCCCTGGATAAGATAAAAGATTAAACAATTTTTTTATGATCTTGTTCCTGAATATTTCATTTTCATTATTTGCACTAAATCAGCGCACACTTCCTTTAACAACATAATTTATAAATTGTCCTTAATAAAAGATAACATACATGCAAGTATGATTTTTACCATAATGTTAAATATCTTATTTCTTACGAGACGTGAACATTTTTCGTCTTAAATGTACATAATATGAGATCATTGCCGGAACTAGGAATTTTTGCACCTGGGGCATAAATGAATATTTACGCCCCTTAAAACAAGAAATGCACTGCAGATGAAAAAAATTTTCGGTTCAAGGTCAAATGCCTTTAAATGAAAAATTACCTACATATTTTGCTCAGTAATATACTTACCTATATATAAAAAAGAAATTTTTTGTTTTACTTAAAAATAGTAAAGCTATTATTGAAAACTGCGGTGCGGGGAAATAGATTAGATTGTAAGTAATAAAATATTTTCAAATATAGGATATAAAATGTAGGTAGTTATACAAAAGCAAAAACATTATATTTTAATAATTCTTATTACAAATGATAAAAATAATTGTAATTTTAACTTTTCATAATTAATTTTTGCTACAATTTTACTTTCTATTGACATAATTGATAAGATGGGTAAACGTTCTTGGCCGATAGTTGCTTTCAAATGATTTTTTATTAACTGAAGTTTGCTAAAGAACCTTTCGCAAGAAGCTACGGTTATAGGTAAGGTTAAAAAAATTCGTAGTGCAATTTCAATATTAGGGTATGATTCTACTAGTGAATAATCGTGAATAAATTGAAGAAGTTGAATAGGAGTTAAAGATTTTATATCTTGCAGAATAGCCAATACATGATTTTGAAAACTTTCAATTTCTGTATGAATATCTGCTGCATTTAAATCTTTTGAATATTTTGAAGCTAAATTACAGCAGCCTTTTGAATTTCAGATATAGTTATGGAAGCGAGTGAAGTCCCGAATAAAAAATCAAAATCTGAAGAAACATTGAACATTTTTTCAAATCTTGTTCTCAACTCACTTATTATAACATCTAAAACATGTTTAATTTCAATATAAATATAAATTAACTATAATGCACTTTAAATAAAATCTAATTTAAAAATAAGTAATAAAAAAATTGTAATAGTGCGCCCCTAAAATTCTGCGCCTGGGGCCGAAGCCCCGCTCGCCCCACCGTAGTTCTGGCACTGTATGAGATAATGCATATTGCAATAAGGCAAGGATTGTTATTTTTTAACTAAGCACAAAAAATACTATATTTTCAGGGCGAAGCCGTTATTACTGCCGAACACCCACTTAAAACGTCAAACGCTAAATTTAGAAAAGGTAAAATTACAAAAAAAAAGAATATAAATACACCTTTACATCGGAGGAAGTAGTACTAGACCGAGACGTACGCCGAGATCCTAGTAACTTGTGAGGATGTTATGATGTAATGTAGTACATTCCGTGTTACTTATATTTTTCGCGCTACTGAAAAATTAGGCTTAAGTATTAAAAAATATAGCCCGGGTGACATTTGTCATCAACATTATTAGTTTTTCTTACTAAATTTTTCAATCTATGTTAGGTACCTGTGTTTGTTGCTATGTTACTATATTAAACAGTAAAATGAAAGCAAAATATATTGTTGACGTTTATTTAAATATTAACGATGCTGCTTTATTAACTTGTTTACCTAATAAATTAGGTAAAAAGTAGGAATTTACTTATAAAGTATTTAATCTATGATTATTTTCCTAGGAATATAAGTGAAATTATTAAGTTCCGTCGTCAAGGAAAAATTAAACAAATGTAAGAGGTAATTTGGATATATAGGAACTACGGTTAAGTAGCGCGAAATAGTATATTCTACAACAAGTAATGGTATGGCACATATTCCACACGAGCAAAAAGTTTGTAGTCCGAGCCGAAGGAGAGGGGTACGGTTTGCGAGTGTGGGATATACCATTCCGTTACATGTTGTTGTAGATTATACTTTCTATAACAAGATTTTGGAAATTATATAAAAAATACAAATACAAAGCTGTTGAAAACGTAAAAGTCAAATAAATAAAATTATAACAAACAGACAGATACTTCATATATCGCGCTAATATGCGGCTCTGATTCGTCGAATTTATTCCATACGCGGCATATGGAATGATAGCAATTCCAATACAATTTTTAGTTATGGAATGCGTATTTTCCAAAACAGTGTTATAGAAAAAACAAATGAATAACAAATAAATAAGTAAAAACAGAAAGTATGGAAACAACAAATTATGACTTCATCGAAACTAAAATCGATTGTTATTTCCTCACTTCCTTCTGCTGCACCACTAATTTCAGTTATAAAATGAAACTCATAAAATTTTAATCACAAAAGTAATATAAAACGGTTTATTTAAATACAAATCAAAAAACAAAACTGATGAAATGTATTTTGTCACTGTTTTCTAAACCCAATAAATTTTTCACAAAATCGAGGAGCCATCGATTTTATTAGTCATTTTATTCCAGACAAAAATTAATTATCCTCACTTTAGTTAATCTAGCATTAAAACAGATTTGCCAACACAAAAAACTGAAAAAACTTGCCAATACATTATCTAGCAGCAATAAATCCAGTGATAGACAATCCCATATATCACCCTTGACATTGTGCAGTGTAGATAGTGCGTCCTGGCAGTCACGTGTCCACTGAACTTAAAACAACGGGACACATGATTGAAAATGGAACAGGTGTCCATATTTAATCATGTGATAACCTTTGGTAGCTACTCAAACTGTAAAAACTTATTCAAATTCATAGCACAGGTGAATGTTGCAAATGTGGTTCGAACGGTAGTCTCGCAAGCGGAAGTTCACTGGTTCAAATCTCGCTCATTTCAACTTATAACCTATCATATACCGGGTGTAGTATTGATATGTAGCGTGTAGGTAAAGGATTTCCAATGTAAATTTTTTTGATATTACTGTAAATTTTTACTTCTTCACTTTACAGCAAAAGTGTAAATACAATATTTTTTTAATATAAAAATGTATGCAACAAGGATTTGGTTACCTAAATGTTAGTATTTCACGATATATCAATCATATTAAAATTAATGTTTTATAAAAACGAAAAATATTTGACATTTCAGAAAACTGATTTGGTGTTGGTTTTCCTTCGTACTGTAAAGAAAAATACTTTCTGCAGTTTAGAGGTTCAAATATATAAATAGTAGCATGTAACAATCAATATTAATAGTTGATTGATGCAAACTTATTCATTTATAAAACAGTTCCAGACTGATTAAACAGAAAGAATAACACTGAAATTTGGCATTAAAGCACAAACTTATACAGAAAAGAATACTACACTGCAATAAATAAATCTAAATCTGTTTTCTGAAATGTCAAATATTTTTGTTTAATGTTTAATTTTCGTCCTCTTACAATCCTAATCTAATAAATATTAATTTTAATTGAATTGATATATCGTGAAATACTAATATTTAGGTAACCACACTCACAGCATGCATTTTAAATTCTGTTAGAAACTGCAAATGAATCCGAATTGACCATTTAATTTATTCTGTGGTTTGACAGATGTTTATCCGTATTTACTAACTTACGAACAAGAAAAAATAGAGTAACAAAACTCTATAGGTAATTACAAGTTTCACAACAATTTAGAACTGACTTCAATTTTGATAAAATTGCAAAACTGAAAGAGGCAATATACTTGTACACTTTACTTAAATTATGCTATGATTAAGAAAGAAGTCGACGATTATAGTTGTGACTAAATCAATTTAGTTTTATATTAACCAATAATCCTGTCTCATATTTAACCATTTGATGATCTATATTGCCTCGATCAGCTTTAATAAATATAACAAACTCATCTGTTACGTTTAAAATTAAGAAACAAAACATGGAATCATTTCAGTCCTTTAAAATATAGTAGGTCTCCAGTACAATAAAGAGCTGATCGGTATGAGGTATCATTATTCTTTTTATACAGATTAAATTACAAAGATGCATAAATCGAAAGCTTGAGAACTTGAGAGGTAAGACGAAATAATATTCCATCTCACGTTCGTCAGATCGGCAGAAATCTTCGCCTTTCTCCTTTAATGGCCAAGCGAAGCGATATCTTCGTTCAACAATTTGAAACTCGCGTTAAAAAGCAAATACGCGATAAAAAAAAAAATAGCGCGCAGCACGTTCACGATCACAAAAAGTAGAAGTTTTAAGATGAATACATCGCAGAGTGTGTCATAATGTCTGTGTCACGTTTTCTTCGCTGCCCGTAAAATGGTTTAAATGCACGTCAAACACACCGACAATGAGAACGTGATTTCAATGGACGCGTTTCATTACGCGGGGTAACTTGTGAAACGCGCCCTTAAGCTAACTCCGTCACAGGAGATTTTTATGGAGATCGCCTGTCGATATTCAATAATAAACGCAAAAAGTCCGTGATTTTAGGAGCCATGTCATGGTCCTCTATTGTAGATAAATATTCGGGCAGGTACTCTGAATTGAAGGAATCCAACAAGGGAAATCTAAACTTTGCATCGCCAAATTATTTTATAGAAATATATGCATACACTTGCTGAGTTTATCATCTGTCTATAGTAATAAGGTATAAAAAAGACAAACATCATCAATAATATCACTACATAATAACGACAAGGATACTAACTATTGTAGAAATAAAAATAGAACGCGTGTTGCGCGCGATTTCTTGTGATTGCTTTGGTAAAGCTTTCGGTGTTATTAATATACCGCCCAGCAAGCACAGCTGTAACATTGATGTACCTGGTATGTAATATCTGAAACCTAAGTAGTATATCATTTATGTACGTACTAATAACGTAATATACATATACCATGTCGGACATTTCTTGAGAGAGCGTAAAATTATATTGTTGGTTTGTCACATTGGTCTTGGACCTGGTACATACCTACAACATGTATATGTTATGTTACCATACTTATAACATATTCACAGTTAATTAGAAAGTTTTATATATTTTATAAAAAATATAGCAAATCAATTTTAAATATTTCATAGTGTTTACTGAACAACTTTGAATAAATAAACATTTTCAAAGAGATCTTACTCAAAAATGTACAAAAACACTTTGACAGATTATTTTTTGACATTTACTTTATTTGGCATTAGGCATGTTAAATTTTTCCTAAGTCAAAGGACAGACTTAATTATTAAATAAAATAAATTAGTATTACATTAATTAAAACATATTGATATTTCTTTTTTCCCTTTTTCATAATATAATGCTCTAATATGAAGCATAGCAGGTGCATTGATTACTGGTCTCATACATTTTAATTAATTTGGATGAAAAGATTGATATGCAACTTTTGTATTTACCTTTTTGCTGTAAAGTAAATAGGTAAAAAGATACAGCAATATCAAAAATAGCGTTGATTTCTACATCCATCCGGCATAATTTTGCTATGCATTACCAACTTCATACACGAGATGATTTAATTTGTAAGATTAACTGTAAAATAATTCTGAAAGACAACCACGTTCCTATAATGTATCCATAACCCGAACATTCACCTTTCTGTGAGTTAGCATCGCGTACAACAAGTCAGGCGTCACATGGAGTGACACATATGCACCGAGAGACCAACCCTCTCACACATTCCCTCGCTCCCACTCATCCCGAAACAATATGCCCCCGTGGGAATTAGCATTTGACGCTGACGAAATGTAAATCCACGCTGTAAATAATGAACGTGGCGACGAGAGATGCGAGTGTCGCCAGCTCTGGCTTCAAGCACCGACGACTCGCTGTACCCGACTGCTATGAGGAAACTTTACAATCGTTCAAATACACTCGGAAGTTGATTCTACTTACAACTTAGTTAACGTACTGCTCGAGTAGAGGGTAGATTTAATAGCTGCTGTTAGGAGAAGGGTACAAGTGGATCGTATTTCCAAAATAATTACTTATAAATAGAATGTTAACTACTTGCATTAAGGATAGGAAAGACTTAGTAGCACTAAAAATGAGTATACTTCCAATATTTTTGCCGTTGGTATTCAGTGCATCATGTAGTATAAATGTTATATGGCAAACAACCGAAAGACGACTAATATCCAAAACAATGTGTTCCTCCTCCATTAACAAATTAACATCTTTGGTGGGAAATGATTTGATTCATGTATCATAATATCGAGATCTTCTCTAAGCAAAGAGCTACATCCAGAGATGGATAAAAATTTTATATGATTAAACTTCCTGAATATCTTTAACATTATTGAATGAGAATTAGGTTCTATTTATTACTACGATATGTTAATAAAAAACCATGCTATTGTTTTTGTTGGACGATACTGACAGAAATAATTGCAGGAATGGTTCTGTATTGCAAAACAAATGTCATTTAAATAATACAGTATGTTTCAATTCAGAAGCTCACAATTGTAAAAGTTACCACACTTGTAGGCTAATTAAATAATGTTTTCGTTTTCTAGAAAAAATACAAGGCACTAGATACGAACAAAAACCTACTATCGTTGAATTTTAATTTTTAAAATATCGCATATTTAAAAAAATTGTTTCAAATAAAAAAGGTACATATTTTTACTGTCTAACCTAACTAGTGGCGTAGAAAAATATATTTTTCCACGAGTGATATTGCAGACGTATAATATTTTAAATGGAATAAAAAAAAAAACAATATTATAATAATACGATTTATTGTTTTACTATCAACACGATTTCAAAAGATCAGGTTTCAACTCAACTCATCTCGGATTTTAGTATCCAATTTATTGCCACACCTGTTTGGATTACTTTCGATAGAAGTATTTTAGGCTATCTTTGAGTTGGCCCTCAAAGAGTTTCCTCACCTCCCGGACCTATCAACGTATAGGATAGTTCGATAGTTGGGTGCACTTGGCCAACTCAAAGATTAGTGATGTTATAGCTTGGGCAAAGAACAGACATGTTACCACGTTTTCAGTGCACTACATTGTAGCAAAATTCAAGCAATTCTTTTGTTGTGAATTGTAACTTAAGTTTAAGCATATTCATTCGTTGTCATCATTGGACGTTTATTTTCTCATTTTGTTTGTTCATTTTTTAGGCGTTTTAACATTTTATTAAATAACTTAATTTTGCCCATTAAATATTCCCTATTAATTTCTTCAGGTTCATGATCGCGGTTTGTCGGTCGTCGTGTCTTTGGTTCTATTTATTTAGTACAATAGAAAGCGACGCCGTGCTACATAAAAAGTTGATATTAATGATGCATAAATTTAGTATTGTTTAGTTATGCATCTAGAAATTCTAATAATATGTGTATCCCTTTAAATTAATTAAACTCTTGACGATTCGAATATCCTTGAAAATACTCCCATCACATCTTATAATTATACTCCCCCTTCCCAGTGTTGTTTATAATTTATGCATCTACATAACCGAATAAATTTCACTTAATAGACAATATCGGCCGTTAGAAAACAATCTTTACACGACAATGGTTCCGAGTAGAGCGAGACGCTTACCCCATGCTCTAGTGCTATCATCATGCAACAGACGTTAGCACGGTATCAAGTGAGCTACAAATATTTAATGAAATTCCATCGTCAACACATTAGAGGACGCAGACACACCCTTTGTCTATAACTCAGTGATATTTTTCTCGGGCCTATTACATGATCTCCTTCCTTGATGCCGAGGCTCTCATTAAGAGAGAGTGGCGGCGACCCTTGACTCGCGGCCCTCGGGGAGTGCATTCACGGCGCAGCGACACCGAATACGCAGAGATTCTCAAACAATTGTGAACAATACTTTTTGTTTTGTGATAGGTACGTTATCAGTAAGAGAATTTAAACAATCAAATGGAACAACTCCTAAAACTGGTTATATTTGAAGTGGTTTGACATTTACTGTACTGAAAATTAAAATGTTCATGGAAATTATCTCTAATGGTTCATCCTTTCCCACATATTTAAATATAGATTGGTGTTATATTTAAAAACTGATTAACAATAAAAAGTACCTTAAAACGACTATTTAACTACCCTACTACAAAATACAGAATTACAATAAGACTAAGCATAATATCCCGAGGCAAAACTGTGAACAAATTTGGAGAACCTAGTTTTAAAGTTTTTCAGTATTTAAACTATGTCTGTATTGGTTAAATATATTGTATTCCTGTTTGATTTTGCAAAATTCGACTGAAACGACTGGAGTGAAAATACGCTTGACTTGCTATGTATTCTCTCCCAATAATATCTGTAACTTTTCAGTTACAAGAACACGTAAAGTAATATGAGTACTTCGGAATATTAATAAACAGAACTTGTATAAAATACGAAGATATAATCGAAAGAAACAAGACAGCTAAAATATATGCTGAAAAACAGTTTCATAGGCAAGAAACATATATCACAGAAAACAAAGATTACAATTTTCAATATAATTTATCAAGTGATATTAATTCATGGCTGTGAATCATGGGTTGCATCAATAAAAACAAATTAAAATACAAGCATTAGCAATGAAATTTTTAAAAGTTAAAAGGGCAATGAAGCTAGATAAAATAAGAAACAACAACAGGGAACGAAATCGAAAGACGTATACACAGAGCAAATACAATTGAGTTAGCGGGGCCATCTGAAGGTACATTTACAACCAATTTGAAGCCTGCGTAATTCTGACTTCAAGTGGAAATTGTGCTGGGTTCAAATTTGCATCATTTACAACCACTTCTATAGTAAAGTGAAAATACGACATTGACATCTACAGGAAAAACTTGTAATGTTGTTGTGTCGGTAAAACTATATTCCAAATATCGGTAATTTGACATTTTTAGCAGAATTGTTTTGTTTTTTAAAATTGTTAAACTAACGTAACCAAATACTTCCAGTAAACAAACCTTTATTTTTAATGTAGTTCTTTGTCAACGCTGCTTCTTTTGTGATTAATGATTTGTAATCTGTGCAAGCTTTGTTATAAATCTTAGGATATTGTGAAATCAAATTCAGTATTTGTCCTTCCATAGTTATTTTAAAGGAACAGCAAATATCACTGATCAACTGATGATATAAATAAAAGTCAAATTTTTGAAAACGCTATTACAGCGGACCTAGCGTGATAATTTCAAGAATTGCAGTGCGCATGCGAATTTACCCTCGACTTGAAGTGTAAAGGTACATTTACAACCAATTTAAAGCCTGCGTAATTCTGACTTCAAGTGGAAATTGTGCTGGGTTCAAATTTGCATCATTTACAACCACTTCTATGTAAAGTGAAAATACGACATTGACATCTACAGGAAAAACTTGTAATGTTGTTGTGTCGGTAAAACTATATTCCAAATATCGGTAATTTGACATTTTTAGCAGAATTGTTTTGTTTTTTAAAATTGTTAAACTAACGTAATCAAATACTTCCAGTAAACAAACCTTTATTTTTAATGTAGTTCTTTGTCAACGCTGCTTCTTTTGTAATTAATGATTTGTAATCTAAAAAAAGAATGGGACGGTACCGTAAAGAAAATACTAAAGAAGAAACGAAGAAAGGAACAACTATACAAAAGCAAAACACGTTCTAGAGACAAAAGCAGTTGACCTTAAAACGGTTTGGTCGAATTTTAATCAGAATAATTCGTAAAGAGGTTCCAAATTTAAAAAAAATTTGCTGGTCCTTATTCCGCTTAATAATTATATTTGATCGTAACCGTGCTTAAATGCACTTGCTTTTTTCCATTTAAATAACTGAGGTTTTGATATATTTTGTAACTTTTTTTCGAGGCAACAGCAAGTTCGAAAAATCCACTCAGTGATATAATACATAAGATAATGATCCGAGAACGTCTGGGAAAAAATAGCAGTCCTAACCATTATTCTTAAGATATTGGAAAATCCTATTGCTCAAAAGACCGAAAAGCTATAGCTTGACCATCTTCAAAATTTTTAAGCACATTAAACGTCTAGTAATACAGTCGAACCCAAAATATTGTAAGTAACACGTACATAATAGGGTTTTTATGACTCGTACTTTATACTTGCTTCGTTTCGCTTCGCTCTCTTGACCCAAAATTATCTCGTCCATAAAACCCTAAATTATATACACGTTACATAAATACCTATTATTTCACCTTTTTTACTGCTCAGTTATTCAGTCGCATAACATCAAGCAAAGCTAACCTTGTAAGGTTGGGAGAAATATTAATGCAAACGACAACCTAGAACTATCGAACGTCTTTGCAAAAAAATAAAATACAAACAGCAAAAATATTTTTTGAAATATGTTACATAGAAATCAGTGCTCATCGGGCAACAAATATTTCTAACGTATTATTTACTTTTTTCTGCGTAAAATAATTATCAGTCGCGTGATTAATTCAATTTCGTCTCAAACATTTTAGCTTGTGCTTTATATTTAAATGGCGTTCAAAAAATCTTTTTTCCTCTTAATTCGCGGATTTTTGTTAGGGGGCTAAATTTAACTCATAAACTAAACAATATGTGAAATGGCCCCACATTTTACAAACATGTTTGTACTGCAAGCAGCTGCGGAAGATAACAAGAACCTTACTCGAACTTTATAATGTACGTATATTTCTTGCTGCTTAAATGAATATTGCACGATGGTACAAAAAAAAAAACGATTTAAATAGTTTTGTACGTGCCCCTGCAACAGTAATGGTTTGGGAACCTCTGCTCGGTGTTTGAGTAAAGCGTGAAAGGGGTGAGTTTTTAATACAGGCGGTGTAAATTTATAATTTATTGTTTTAATTTGTAGCTGGTTAGTGTGACGGAGTCGACTGCAGGCATACTGCAGCGGATGGCGGTTAAGATTTACCGAGAGCCTGAGTGATTATTCATTTCTTTAGATTAGTTGTCGGGGTTGGACTACGGTTGTTTCTTTGTTTTTGGAATATTAAGTTAGCTAGTGCTATGATAGCAGGGGTGAAAATTGCGTTGCAAAATGTTTTAATTATTATCCAGGAAATTTGATTAAGTTGAGTTGGCCAAAATATATTAAAAAATTTCGTAAAGAATTAATTTGTGGGAGATTGCAATTTATTACCGCCCCCTTCATACAAATTAACATTCACACTATAAAAAAAATTTGGTGTGCTCGCCGCATACCTTTTTTACGCAGCATATGGATCAGAAATTGAATGTTTAAAAATTACATATGACACTAAGTAGAGTATAATAGAGTACATATGTCAGTTATCTGTTCTTTTTTATAGCAATTATAATTATTATTAGAAACATATTAAATATTTTATTCAGACGAAATCTATTTTAGATATTTATTTTTCTATTTCGGTGTACTTTTAAGGCTATAAACGCGCAGCAAATATGTAATTGACTTCATCAATATGTACTAAAATACCAAATTTATACGATATACTATTATAAAACTGGCTAAATTAGTATACCAAATTTCAAATAATAGAAACTAACCTACTTTAGAAAGAGTAAAGTTTTTGGTACAAAAAATACCGTACAAACCTCTAGCGCGAATTTGGTTTCCGCACTTGAAATGTAAATAACTATTTTTATCTACGATAGTATGTAAAATTGATGTTTAACTGTTAGTTTCAAGTTTGTAAAACGGTTGTTTAGTAACACGATCCCATTAGTCACGGGCAGTCACGGGTTGCCAAGCAACGAGTGATTAAAATTTTTAAACACGCCAAATTTGAAAATATTTTGTTATCATGGCAAACTTCTCATTTAATATTGTGATCCTACTTCATAAATATAAATATTTTTTTATATTTTTTGGGGTTTTTCATTATATCGTAAATAAAATTTTGTACGATACACATACGTAAAGCGTCTTTACGTACTTGTATCGTAAATAACTATAAAGATACAGTGTCTATTTTGTTGTATGAAAAGAGTTAAATTTTAAAATAATTATCTTTCTAAAATTGATATTTAGTTGTTAGTTTTAAGTTTGTAAAACGGTTGTTTAGTAACACTATCTCATTAGTTACGGGTTGCCGAGCAACGAGTGATTAAAATTTTTAAATACGCCAAATTTGCAAAAAATTTGTTACCATAGCAAACTTTTCATTTAATATTGTGATCTTACTTAACAAATGAATTTTTTTTTATATTTATTGGGGTTTTTCTAATATCGTAGATAAAATATTGTATGATACACATACGTAAATAACTATTAAGATTCTTGTTTGAAACACTGAACTAGTACATAATAATTTTTCTAACATGTAAGTGTAGCCATATATTTTTTAAGCGGTAATGGAGTTTCAACTGATATGGCCTCCGCGGGTTATTTTACCTTCTGATTTTAGATAAGCAATTAATTTTGCTTTGATTATTACTGGCGTGTACATTGCCAAATGAAATGTTATCCTTTTAATTTGTCTACTATTGCCATTTGAATAGCCATAAATAGAACCGTAAATATTGATTGAATATTAATGTAAAGCAAGAGTAGCAATACTTGTCCATCAATAAACAATTCACGAGAGTGAAAATTGATTTGTGCCGAGTTGTCAGCCCGTCAGCGGCAATACTTCGTCGAACGTTAGTCCAGCGAGTGCTGTGTACAGCCAGCACAAACGTTTTGAGTGACGTGACGTCTGTGTGTATTCCACCTGTCATGTAATCACTGAATTTTTCGATATTTGCATTTCAGCGTCAAAACAATCATGAACAACCGTTAATTTCATTAATGTCCGGGTGAAATGTTTGCCTACAGACCGCTAACATCAATAGATGTTGCCTACCAACCAACATTCAAAATTATTTGCGTGT
The DNA here is from genome assembly GCA_963942605.1 of Poecilus cupreus. Classification (NCBI taxonomy): domain Eukaryota; kingdom Metazoa; phylum Arthropoda; class Insecta; order Coleoptera; family Carabidae; genus Poecilus; species Poecilus cupreus. Next base: position 26,009,576 of record OZ012718.1, read on the forward strand.
TATCACGTTTCTAACCAAAGTTTCAACTATTTCAGGTTTTCGTAATTTTATTCCTTATTTAATATTGTCTTAAGTTATGAACGTACTGTATTTATATTGATGCTATACTGGATACAGAAGAGACAGCGAGAATACATTAATTATACACAGCGCGCAGACTCGTAGAAAATAAGCGGACACTGTGACACAGAGCCAGAGGCGACTGTCATTAGCAAATTATCGGTAAGTAAGCTCGCTTCGCTCGCACTTTTAACAAACAAACCCTAAGCATACACAATTCACGCTTGACAAACTCGAATCACAATTCTTATTTGAGTATTATGATTCGAGTTTTTCGAACGAAAGTTGCGTAAGGTTAGAGTTTGTTTGTTAACAGTGCGAGCGAAGCGAGCTTACTTACAGATAATTTGCTTTTGACAGTTGAATATTCAAAAGTTTAAACTTTAGAATTTCACTAATCTTAACCTAATATGCGATTAAAATAAAAACTGTTTTAATGAAAAACTTAAATATTTCAGAAATTGTTTCATTCCCTACCCACATGTTCTGGATCACAGGCAAACAAACGATGAACAGTGACACGATCTGAATCTGCGCGCTGTAGGTGATTACGTTAGTTTTGTGTCTCCCACTCTCTTACACAATTCCTTATTCCATCTTTCTTAATCCTATGCATTTGCAAAGCAAATCAAACTAACATATCATATGGAATATCTATCTATCTATATATTTATTTAACTAACAGCAAAGGCCAATAATAGGACAGATACAAAGAGAACAAAATGAGAGAAAACGTAAAACAACGTATTATAATACGTATATAACTGAAATAATAAATACCAAAAATAAATAATGATATTATTTGCGATCAAAGAGACAAGAATTAATAATTTAAAAAAATATGAAGCATTATTAGAAATTTAAAAAGGTATTAAATAATTTAACATTTGTAATTGTTGTTAATACACTTTTTTTTGCTAGAAACTTTGACAAGTTTCATACTAGGTTTACTAGTATAATGTAAATCAAGAAAAAGTTAACTCAATTACGAATACTAGAAACTTCTTTAAAAACTAGATCCGGATCCAATTTTTATTTATGTATCATGCTAGACCTGCGTACTGAAAGCGTATTTCGCATTTACCTACCTAATCGTAATCTTATCTGCTATCCGATTTTGTTTGATGTTTATATTACATTTATTTTAATTATATTTAATTTATTGTTTTTCTATATCCGTATTGTAATTCATTTTACAAACACAACACTCGAAACACAAAACCTCGGTCAAATCTGTTTTTTTGTTGTTGGATTGGCAGCATTACTTGATGAATGACCTTGTAACTACTGTAAAAGGTTTTTGAGATTCTAGACAAAAAAGTTTCTAAAATCGAATTCAAGTTTTTGTTTATCACATCTGCCCTTGAACGATTAAACTTTGTTCAATTATAGCCAAGTATTTCAGATCAAAAATAATTTAAAATTTAGAATTACTAAACGATAACCTTCAAAATTATTCAGAAATACCTTGTAACATTATTGTCTACATTATTTATTATCTCAAACTTTCAAACATCTTTGATCTACATAAAAACAAAAATTCTTGCGAAAGTTTATAGGTCGCTCGTCGTCTTCACAAACAAGCCCAAGACAAATATAACACGAATGTTCCACAGAACATCCGAACTCCCGAATACCTACCACGTAACAAATGACGTCCGGTGAAATTTTAAACATCCGAAAAGCATCGATCGACACTGGAAGGGTAGGAGCGGGGCAAGGGATGAAGTAGGTGCGTGACGACGCATATAGGGGAACGGGGACGGACGTCTTTATTAACCTGTCAACGCTGAGCACACGTTGGTGGAGACGGCGACGGTGGCGACGCCTGGTCAGGGTTGAGTATGGAGACGTCAAGCTGACATATTTAGAAGTGTATCCACTTATTTTATTTACCAATTTTCCATCAAAATATCTCTTGTTAATTACTTTTGTATTATTTCATTTCAGTAGCAATTTACGCCATAAATATAATGATTAGGTATAAGTACTCTTATATCTATATATGATATTGACTAACATTACATGTTTTTTTAATTATTATTTCCATAACGGTGAAGTTTGAAAAATAAATCCTGAACATGCATGTACAAATAAGTATAAATGTCAGGGTTATTGTCAATCGATTAAATTTATTGTATTGCAGTGAAAATGTTTTAGTAAACATCATTATTGTTTTGTTTTATTTTAGTCTTACTACACAATATTCACTTTACATCATTTATAAAAGATTTATTGTTCAGTTTCATCAATAATCCATCAATTTTATTCACATTGTAAAAAACATTTTTTCGAGAATATCTATTAATATTTTTAACACCTACTAACTATGGTTTCCAATTAATTTCTCAAGATTTTATGCTTTGGACATATACCGCCTTACGAGTGGATTATTGTGAATGTAGATGAACAGCAAAAATGATCCAGCTGTTCAGTGAGATTCGAACACACGACCTCTGGTGTTTATGCTAGTGACAGCCACTGTGCTATAGAGATGGTATTATGATTTTATTATGTTGTTAATCTTAATTACTTAAATAATATATTAATTTTATTTCGGTCACATAAAGAGCTACCTCGAAAATCTTATAAAAAACAATAGAATAATTAATTTCTTTTTCACTACTGGATTAGCAACATACTTTTATCGTCCTTTTTTGGTGTCAAATTATTTTTTCACTTCAGCTTGTATACTAATCCTGAAAGAAATAATGGATTATTATTGACCTGCAAAAATTCACATTTTACTGTGGAACATTTTGGCGCTTTTAATGTGCAAAATACTCTTTTAATGTTGTTCCTGGAAGTAGGTATTACTAGAATTATTTTTTGACGTTTCTTAAAACCAAAGATATACTTCATTGTATGCCACGTGTCTACGTTTTAACCAATCCTGTCATTATTATGCTGAAAATTAAGCTCTAGGGATTATTTCTGGGAATAATCACTGTAGCTTTTTTGTTCTTGTTGACAAATGACACATGTCAAATAGTTATCAACACAAGTAAAAAATGAGCAAAAAAGATAGGTGCTTGATGGTGAAATCAAAAAATAATCAAATAAATATAATTTGATAGTTTGATAAATTAGAAAATAATTCTCCAGTATCTTTCTCAAACTTGTAGACATTTGGTCATAGCCATTAAAGCTCTACGGGCTTTCGTGGCTATTGCCTGGCAACATGTTTTCGAAAGACGTGGCAAATTATTTTCAATTTATTCTCACTCTCTTGTTATATTATTACTGGGATTATACAACTCATAACTAATTCAGCCAATGGTATTTGATAATTTTACTTAGTTGCCATGTATAGTTAAGCGAATATACCCTTGACGACGTTGTATATTCACAGGTATTATAACAAGCGATATGATTATTATCGATGATATTTTCGAGTGGAACCGACGCTGCAGTTTTCACGAGTCCGTAGGACGAATGAAATATACAGCTTCGGTTTCACGAGCAATATCTTCGATTATTAATCATATCACGAGCTTATATTTAATCGGAGAATATAATGAATAATTATTTGTTGTAAAGCGGATTGGGAACGATAATGTACCCTAAATGTACTGAATGTAACACACCGGGTGTACTAACCTAAGTTTTGCTGTATTAAAATTTACAGTTATAAACACAGACACGATTTGAAGCATAATTTTTTAGCAACGGACCAAAACAAAGTGATATTTTTAGTAATAATATAACAAGAGAGTGAGAATAAATTGAAAATAATTTGACAGATCTTCCGAAAACTTGTTGCCAGGCCTACGGGCTTTCGTGGCTATTGCCAAATGGCAACAAGTTTGAGAAAGATACTGGAGAATTATTTTCTAATTTATCGAACTTTCGAGTTATATTTAATTAGATTATTTTTTGATTTCATCATCAGGCACGTCACTAAATCTATCTTTTTGCTCATTTTTACTTGTGCTGATGATGTTTATCTGACATCTGACATCGGTCAACAAAAACAAAAAAGCTACAGAGAATATTCCCGGAAATAATCACAAGAGCATTATTCTCAGTAATAATATAACAAGAGGGTGAGAATAAATTGAAAATAATTTTACAGATCTTTCGAAAACTTGTTGCCAGGCAATAGCCACGAAAGCCCGTAGGGCTTGAGTGGCTATTGCCAAATGGCGACAAGTTTGAGAAAGATACTGGAGAATTATTTTCTAATTTATCGAACTCTCGAGTTGTATTTAATTAGATTATTTTTTGATTTCATCATCAGGCACGTCACTAAATCTATCTTTTTTGCTCATTTTTACTTGTGTTGATGATAACTATCTGACATCTGACATCTGTCAACAAAAACAAAAAAGCTACAGAGAAAATTGCCGGGAATTTTCACAAGAGCATTATTCTCAGTATAATAATGACAGGATTGGTTAAAACACAGACACGTGACATACAATAAAGCATTTGATTGGTTTAAATAAACGTCAAAAAATAATCAGTATAATAATGGCATGATTGGATAAAACACAGACACGTGACATACAATGAAGCATTTCTTTCGTTTTAAGAAACGTCAAAAATTAATGATTTGTATAATATTATCGCTGTGGTGCACATATAAGTAAGGAGATTTTTAGTGTTGATTGGCTGAAAATATGTCACGAGACATGTGAATTGTATTCTCACTTTGGTGTTTCGCTGGGTCTCATTGTCATAGTAACCACCAGTAACATGTTTTATTTATCACAAATGTCAAATTATTTATATCTGTTCCATTAATTTAATTCATTCTATAATCATAACGAATACCACCCGGCAAGGCAAGGCCCTCAAATATGTTAGTGAACTGGGAACCAGAGAATTGGCAAATGTCGATGGATATCAGTTCGGTAATCGGTAAACATTTAAATGTGATACATTATGATATAACATTATGATACCTGTGTTTTATAAGGGCATACTTAAATACAAATTGGCGTAAACATTGTTCTGTAACCTATAATACATTTTGTTCAAATTTGATATCTCATTTCATTCCAGCAAAGTTTTGTTTTAGTCGATTTAGTCGCGCTCAAAATAATTGCGAAAAAAAAAAACATATAAATGTGAACTGCACTCTTCAAACATTAACAGAAAAGAACAAATATTGGCCACTCGCTCATTATGTTTATATAAGTGAATGATAAAGATAACTACGCCGCTTCAAGTCTTTATGAATAAAAATATTTTTCGTGCGAAATTATGCAAAAACTTCAGCAAAATTATGAAGCAAAAACTGAAATTTCCATAACAGTAGCATTCATCTAGAAGTTTATTATCATTTTAAACAAACTTAATCCATATTTATTTTTAATTTATGTAACTTTAAAATATAATCTGAAAATATTATTAGAGATAGCATCCGGGCTTCTCATCTCCAGCTCCAATGAAACCGAGTCTTAAATAAACGAGCTTAGGCGGCCGACCGTTCGCCGAGGCTTCCGCGTCCTTCGCCCGTTGTTCCCCGGGTTCAATCCCAAATTAACATTTTATCAGCGGAGATTAGCGCGAGCGTGTGTGTGCGCGCTGTCGTGCTGTCGGTTCAGATGCATCTGTTTAAGGGCACACTTTGTGCAACCGACAAGCTTGTTATAGCAACCCTTCTATGTAATTAGAAGCACGTTTTGTTGGTTGTTATCCACCTGGACAAAAACTGGCATTCCTAGCGCGGAATACGACACACGACTCCCACAGGTAACACACAAAGAGAATGTTGCAGATAAAAGTAATTGTAATCGTTTTAAATTATTATAAACATGCTAGTTTTACTACAACTAGTTTTATGCCTTTTTGAACCACTGATTATTCAGTTACACTTAAACTTATGTAGAATTTAAGTTTCAAAATTGCTTCGCACCGACTTCAAAGTTAATATTAAGTTTAACTTTGGCTTACAATTATAAAACTGTAGTTGTCACAATTTTTAATATAAAAAAATGTGATGATACCGTAGACTAAAAGACGAATTAATTGAAATTGATATCCTCGAGACAAGTATACTCGTAGGTATGAAAGAATGTATCATTTTTATTCTCTTGATTTATCTTTTCATTAAACATTTACGATTAATTCACATTTATCTAAAGTGTATTCAGCATATGTTTTATATAAGTGTTAAACATAGAATATTTTTTTGTAAATAACTCTTTTGCTAAAAACTATACCACAGTATAAATTAAAATGTTATTCACATCACTTGGATAAATAAATCCCGTTATTGTTTTGGTATTCATGATAAATAACGTAACATTATTTATTCATACTGTATCATTGGTTTCAGCCCGGTAAATGAGATTTTACCGGATTATTATTCACAAACAATAGGGTCTTATATTAAAGTAACAAGTTAATAAATTAGTCATTTATTAGATTATAAAATAATACTATTAGCTTCCAAAACTTTTTATTTTTAATGGCACTAAATTGACGTTATTTAATATTACTGTCTTTTAGTCACACATCTATTTTTCGTATTTTCGAATATACTTTTTTAAGAGTTTTCTTATTATTAAAATGACAGATTTTGACAGCTCTGAGATTAGTAATATACTAGCGGTCCGACCTGCTTCGCAGGTCTGACCCCTAGGCTCCGCGTCCCTGTAGACGATTACATCTAAAAATATAAAGAAATAAATTGAGTAGTCTCTTCGTTCCTCGCTCCCAAGTTAGTACTTTGGCGAAGAATGCTCGTCACTTCGTTCCTCGCATCCATGTCAGTACATCGGCGAAGCAAGCTCATCACTTCGTTCCTCGCTTGCATGTTAGCACTTTTTGACTTTAAAGTGTAAATCTCCTCCTTGAGACCTTTCATTTGATACCAAACATGTTAGAATTTAAATAACATTATATAAAAAAAACAACAGACGATCTTCCGAAACAACACTTGAGTTTAAATCTCACGCCTGAGACCTTTAATTTAAAACCAAACACGGTATGTTTTAAATAACATTTATAAAAAACAATTGACAGTCGTGCAAAATAACTTTTTGACACTAGAGTTCAAATCTCCTTTGGAAGACCTTTAATTTGTTACCAAACACGGTAGGATTTAAATAACATATATCAAAAACAATTGACAATCGTCCAAAACAATTTTTTGACACTTGAGTTGAAATCTCCCTCGGAAGACTTTTAATTTGATACCAAACACGGTAGGATTTAAAACGTTTATAATAAAAAACAATTGACAATCATCCAAAACAATTTTTTGACACTTTGATTCCAATCTCCTGCGTAAGACCTTTAATTTGATATCAAACACAGAAGGATTTATATAACATTTATAAAAAAAAAAAACAAATGACGCTCATGCTAAATAACTTTCTAACAGTTGAGTTTAAATCTCAAAAGAATTGATGATCGTTCAAAATAACTCTTTGACAATTGAGTTCAAATTTATTCCTTGAAACCTTTAATTTGATATCAAACAGCGTAGGATTTAAATAACATTTATAAAAAAACAATTGACGATATTCTAAAATACCTTTTTGACACTTGAGTTAAAATCTCCTTCATGAAACCTTTAATATGATACCAAACACGTTGGGATTTAAATAACATTTATAAAAAACAATTAACGATCTTTTAAAATAATGTTTTGACATTTTTGTGTTTAAATCTCTTCCGTGAAACCATTAATTTGATATCAAACACAGTAGGATTATAAAAAATTTAAAAAAAAACAACTGACAATCGTTCAAAATAGTTTTTTGTGTATGAATTTTGATTAAAAAGAAAATTCTACAAATCATTATGAATATTTAGAATGATCTTGAAAATAATTTTCATCCTTTTTGTATTAGATAAATAATTAACTTATTTAAATTTTACCGCCTAAAATGCTTTAAAGCATCGATGCGTATGGGCAGAAACATCTGTTATACTTTTACTTAAAATTTCAAACTGAACTGTCAAAAATGACAAGGTGCACACAAATTTGTGAAAAGTGACAGCTACAATTTTAATATTTTTTATTAACGTTTAAAATATTTACAAAATAGTACACATGTATGCTCATTCGTTTACTCTAAACACAGATAAATTTACAAAACTTATGAAACTTGTCTTGATTTAATGTAATTTAAACTTAATTTTTCAAAAAGATGTGTCAAAAATGACAAGAACACAAATTTGTGAAAAGTTACAACTACAATACAGTTATTCATTTAAAATCAACAAATTTCACATTCATAGCAACGCTCGCATACTCTGATTTCCGCCTTATTTATTTAATATCTCGCACATCATGTGTACTAAAAATCTGAAACACCCAAAAGGCACATCTACAACAAATTCTTTACATCCCCAAATAGGTTTCAGGCGATTCCATCAAACCGTTTAGGCTCTAGAGGGCGGCACATATTTGGTTACTAAGCAGATGAAAGTATAGAGAAATACTCTAGCCGATTAGTATATAGGATTTTGATAATAGTATTTGTGGGGAAACCACAGGGGAAAATTTAAATTTGCAACTCTCGGCTACGGGATGTGAATTGAGGGTCTCATGATCCACAGTACGATGCGTTATCAAGGATCTACATACCATATAAAAATAAATACATTATTTAAACCAGCCAATAAATTTTCAAAAATTCTCACCCTAAAATTACTCCTTTAGCTAATCTACCAATATCATCCTTGAAGCCGTGATTTGACGGCTGGTAATCGCACTTCACGCGCAAAAATATATCATAATACCAAGATCTGCTTTGAACAGAGTGCTCCGTGGTAATGTATCGGACTGTGGATCGCGAGATCCTCAGTTTGAATCCTACTACCAACAGTAACCAATTTAAATTTACCCCTGTGGTTCCTCCTCCACTTACATCCTTGGGGGCTATCACTTACCCAGATCTGCATAAGCAGAGTGCCACACCCATAATGGGTAAAAGGCGTGATGATATATTTTTTTATTTTATATATATATATATATATATATATATATATATATATATATATATATATATATATATATATATATACCGTGTGTCCCACGTAAAGGTTGGCATAGGCAAATAACATGTAAAATCAGTTTTTTGTAAATAAAAAGTGTCCGGCAAAAAATTATGCATCCAAATTTTATATCACAATACTGCCAATATCCCTACATCTTATTTAATACAGATTACTTTATTTTAATACCGCATTTTAATGAAATTAATAATAATAATTCCTAATTTTCCGCCTACTCTTTTTATTGCTACTGACGTATAGTGCCAGCAATTTGTTTTAAATATTTTAATCTGTCACTGTCAATTTCTGGCGATGGAAACCATTCAGCGTTCATTCCTGTGGTGTATTCAGATATTTGTCTTACACTGCGCCCCCATAATACATTCTAATAATATTTACACGGTTCTCGACATTTAATGTATTCTTGATGATAGTGACAGATTAAAATATTTAAAACAAGTTTCAAACACTATACGTCAGTAGCAATAAAAAGAGTAGGCGGAAAATTAGGAATTATTATTATTAATTTAATTAAATTACGGTATTAAAATAAAGTAATCTGTATTAAATAAGATGTAGGGATATTGGCAGTATTGTGATATAAAATTTGGATGCATACTTTTTTGCCGGACACTTTTTATTTACAAAAAACTGATTTTACATGTTATTTGCCTATGCCAACCTTTACGTGGGACACACGGTATATATATTATACCTATACATATATACAAAATTTTTTTACGTGACTCAAATTTTAGAAATAAAGTAAAACTAGTATGACTTACAAAATCTTATAAATGATTATGGATTATTGGATAAAAATATAAAAAATATAAAATTAATATGATTTATTCCTAAGTTAGGTACTTAATTTTTTTTATTTATTATTTAAGTTTTGTTTCTGGCAAATAATTTAAGAATAGAAACTAATTTGTTTCATTTTTAAAATAATATGATTTGAATAAAATAGAGTATAAGAATATTTTGAACCTAGAATATACCGTGTGAAGAATTGACGTATGGGGATTACATTGCTATCTTTATGTATTACTGTAAATTTTTACCTATTCACATTATAGCAAGTGTAAATAAAAAAGAAAGTTCAGAAATTAAGATTTCGTGCACTAAGGTCCACATGATTACTTAAAGATTAGTATTTCATGATATATCAATTAAATTAAAATGAATTTTCTAGGCAACAGATTGACAGGTAGCGTTAAAGCCGGGTCATTCGATAACGCAAGTTAAGTAATGCTGCCCGCGGTTAGTAGTTGGATGGGTGACCGCTTTGCGAAAACCCATACCAGCGAACTCTGCGTGCCGTTGTCACACCACCGAAAACAAGGTTCCTAGGCGGCATATAACCACTTAATAAAAAAAAAATTAATTAATTTTTATTAGAAAAATTGTAATACCTGTAAAATTAAACTAAAAGTTAGCGAGATGGGAACCCTCAGATTTTCACTTGCAAGACGAGCGTTTTAATAACAGTTGCAACAATGACCTTTAGTAATAAGTTTAACATATTAATTGACCTTTAAACACTACATATGTAATCAAATAATTCATTAAATTATCGCACTACTTTCGTCATCTGCATAATTTTGCTCGCATCACATCCAAAGCCTTATCTTAAATAGCTATTACGAAAACACATTTCTACCCTATCTCCATGTTCACTCCCACTTCCACCCTTCAACAAATCAGCCATTTACACGTCTAGTGATTCCATCCCTTATCGCCTGCAATCACACAGTACATCCACACATCCACTATATCTAAAGATAATACACCGCCTCTCACTTGCAGACAACATAACCGTCTGCGTGCTCATTCGATCGTAAGGAGGACAGGACTCACATCATCGAACTCGTAGAACTCCAGAACTCACGGGGGCAACGGGCCGATAAATACGGCGACGGAAATTAAAACTTAAATGTGCGCCCAGCGCCGATATCAGCCAAGGGGCGGGGAGGGTTTGCGAACGAAACGCACCCGCGTTAATCCCTCTCATCTAAATGCAAATTTTTACGAAATGAATACGTGTACGATATGATGGTTTCCTGAGTGTATGGGGTGTGTTTAGATGGGCGAAATTTGTGCATGTGGGATGGAAATTTCGCTGAGAAGTTGCCCAGTACATTGACTGGAGTTTCGAGATATTTGGCTTGATTTTTAGATAATATTAATAATAATTGTTTAGATCAATAGATAATCGGGAAGTTCATTTTTTAATATTACAAACTGACCATTGTAACACGAATTATTCATACCCTATTGGATTATTCTTGTCTTTTGTGTCCAGTATGGTTCCACCTACATTTATTTATTCTCTTGCAGTTTCATCCCTAACATGTAGGTATTCCGTAGTTCATTCTCCAGAAATATATTTCAATAGCTAATATTTATTATTATTATTAATCAAGAACGCAAATAATATATTAGCATAGCAATTTGCCTAAATTATCGCCAAGTGGTGATCACTCTTACAACATTTATATTTTTACTACAAAACATCTAAACCCCAAAAACAAATGCACAAAGCTAAATATGTAGCTTTTGTTTACAAAGAAAATTAACTTATCTAACTCGCTATTAGAAAAATATAATTCTATTATCAGAGTAAACCCAAAAATAAGTAACTTTATCTACTACTAGGTATCGTAAAATTCCACTTTTCAAAATAGTGTGAAATCTCTTCGTACATATATAATAGAATATTTAACATTTATATAAAGTATATTATTAAATCAAAATAATACTAAATCATTAATTACAGCTCCGCTTTAGTAAAAATATTACAAATAAATTATAAGATGATGTTAATCTTCACAGAAATGCATCTTTTGATAGATACTGTAATTTATTAGGAAATAGTTGATAACACTGTGATCGTATGTGCTGTTACAAGAAACATTAAATAGTTTGAGAAGCCATTTCTCTTTAGATAATGGCAAAAATTTAACTGATTTTTTCTTTTTCATAAAATTCTTAAATAGTTTTTATATTTTCTAACCAGAGATAAATGAAAACTATAATGAAACATATTGTATTTTCAGTATTTCAATAATCATCTTATTACGAGAAACCTAAACATCAGTGTTCTTTATAGAATGAAACAATAAGGCTCGTTATATGTTGTATGTACATATTTATTTAAACGAAGAAAAGAAGATTTATTAAACTGTAGCTACCTCGCGACAGTGATGACTGTTGATACTTCTAAATGATCAAGTTATTAAAAATCTATATTGCAAATGCGTATGATAAATTTTGAGTGACTTAGTAATTATTTAACGATTCAAACATGGTTAAACTAAATGTAGATAAAATTAATAGTTACACTTATTGCCAGTCCATCTTCCATACTCGTGCTTAGCAACCTTTTTATTTGAAACATTTGTCCCAATTTACAACTGCATATCAATTATATAAGGAAGAAAAATTGGATTAATTATACTTTTCGCTAACATCTAGTGATAATTTGTGGGAAAGTTAGGACTTGTGTGCGCAATTCCTATTTGATCGAACTCGAAGCTCTTTTAGTTTTAAGATAGCGATACTGATCCATCAAAATTTCGATACACTGTATATGTTTTCAAAAATAATTCTTTTTCCATTCCAAATAAATAAAAATATATTACGTATGTCAACAGCGAGTGTATCCTCCATCAGATTTTTCGTCTAGATTTCTAAACCGTCATTCATTCAATTTGTAGGAGCATATCACAGCCTTCTTTATATATTCGCGCATGTTGTACACCAGCTCACAAAAACCCAAAACATCTCTGGGAACCGACTCGTGCCTCGAACCCGGATCAAATCTGACAGCTGGCCAACAATCCCGCCACTTCAAACTTCAAATCCACTGCGATGGCCTTTTCGAAAATCCAAACTCTGCATTGTGCAGAGTACATAAATAATGCAACGCGGCATATGGTAAAACTAAAAGTAAAACACTTTACTTGCGTTGGAGAATTAAACCGAAAGGTAAATACTGATGTGAATGTGATCTGGTAGGAATCCCTTGCGCAAATACAACGTGAAAATGTGTGCGACGAATCGAACTGCGTGAAATTTTTTTGTAAATACTGGGGTGAGTCCTTTGTGAGCGTGATACTCTTGGAGGAGATTATTAAAATGTTATTTTGTTGTGTGAATGCTCCCCTTCAATGAAGGAGAGATCACAATAAAAATGTAAATTTCGTTAATGTTTGGTTTGGTTACTAAACGGTATAGTGTTTTGCTTGCTTCGAGCTAGATTTTGCGACGTTATTGTAATTTCTATTACAATTAGTCATACTCTATTAAGTTAGTGATATTTACATCTTATAGATAGACTAACCGACATACAGGCCCGTAGCTATGTTTATTTTTTCGGGGTTGGCGTCGGAATTTAAAATAATCTAATGTGGACTCCACCTGACTTCTTTGTACATATACATACATAACATCACGCTATAACCCACTTAGTGGGGTAGCACTAACCCAGAAACACAGTCAACCAACAATCAATCTCCTCCAAACATTTCTATTCTGACACACCACTTTCGCCTCGTCCACATTCATAGTGCGATACTCGAATACCCACACACTCCTCTCAAATATCTCATTTCTACAGCAGTTATACGTCGTTCATGCTTCTTCATCCACACCCATCACCCAGAACCACACATCAATGTAGGCATTAATATACCATTATAAACACTCAATCGAGTACCTCTAGATACATACACGTTGCGAGTAAATGTACCCGGAGCACTCAATACCTTGCACCCTGCAGACACTCGCCTTTCAATCTCCCGGTCAATTCGTCCATCCCTCGAGAACATACTACCCAAATATACAAATTCATTCCCTTGTTCCAGTCTCACACCATTCATTGAAACATTACAATCAGTCACCAAATCATTCTTCTCAAACACTAACTTCTTTGTAAGCCAAATAAATTATAGGTACACTTTTTTGGTGCACTTCATTTAAAACTAGATATTATAACAGTCCCACACTGCCGATTGCTATAAAAAAGAGAGATACCTACAGAACTAGATGTTATAGTAGTCCCATATTTAAAATTTCAATATTTTACGGCTAATACTTTTGATTTATGCAAAGAATTAAAAAAAAATCCTCTGAGTAATATGTTCTTTCGGTCCAGGAATTTGCAATAAAAATGGAGGTGTACAACTAGATGTCACAAAAGTTCTAAATACAATTTCAACTTCTTACGGCTAATCGTTTTTAAGTTATGCGAAATACATATGTAAGTATGTACGTAAAGATGTCATTGGCAAATGAACCGATAACAACATCTAACTATAATATTAAGATACCCGATAAACACAAATATTATTCTTTCCATGCTACATAAGCATTGGATTCAGTCTAATAGCGCTGGTGTTCTTACTATAATGAGTTCCTTCAGTTTAACTCCAGATTTATTAATTTATCATATGACTGTATATGTGTACATTTTAACATCTTAACTCACTTATTTTCTAGGTGTTTTTAATATGTTTGTATGTATCCATGTTATCTAATTGTTTTTTGACCTTAACTTATAAGTAATAGTCCCATATTTGTATGTTTTTATTAGTAAATTTACTTGTCACATTTACAGAACCCTGAAGAAACATTGGAATAGTTTTTTTTTTTTAAATAAATATTTGACTGCTAGTCCGTTGTTTTGTTTTTTTCAATTTCCCGCTTCAGTCGATCATCGAATCCTTTCATAACAACAAGGCCCATCCACGAATTTCGATCTATAATTACAAGCATCTTGTAATTAGCGCGTGGATTTAAATCCTGCTTTTATATTTTAATAACAATAAAAGTTTTCAGTGCGAAAAACGAAGACATAAAACACATAAGCTTTATTTATGATGAAAATCTAAATCATTTTTAGGTTTCTTAGAAAAAGAAACGATACTCAATTAACTTGATGAAGTTTTAGATCGTTTCATTTTAATGTTTGTTTTACAAATATGAGAAGTTTGAAATGCTCTACTCTAAAGTACAGTACGGACGATCATGAAGGTGGACATGATAGCACTGATCGCACTGATAGCAGCTGACACTATGTTCATCTCTGTTTTTAGACATTGCAGACAACAATCAGGGAAGATACTATACTATAGTATACTGTACTATATTATAGTATCTTACCTCATTGGCTGGCAATGTTAAACAAAAGCTCTTTTAAATAGTTTTAAGAAGACTTTGTATTCCGTAATTTATAAAAGTATTACATATGCTAAATTTTAATAAAATATGTTCTAATTTTCTTGAGTAACGATTACACAAAAATTAAAATAAAATAATGAAATTAAAATAGTACTGTTTTAGATCCAGCAACACCTCTACTATGACGTCACAACATTTAAAAAAAAATCATTGTGGCGTAATGAATAACAATTAAGACTTTTTAAAATTGTAGAAAGTCTTCAATATAGATAAAGTTTTATTAAAAAAAAAAAAAATGGTGAAAGACCCCATTGTTTCAAGAAGTTGAAAAAACTTTCGGAAATCATAGTAATAATTAAAAAAAATTTTAATTTCAAGTTCTGTAAAATTACATTAAAATTTACTGTTTCGAAATACTACATGTTATTCTTTGTCAGGAAGAAACTAACAAACAAGTAAATGGAACAGTAACTAAGTAACAATGAAATCTGATTTATAAAACAAAATAATAAAATGGATCAGAATGAAGGAAACATGTTAAACAAGACGTGGCTTGTGAGTTAGTTAAAAAAAAATTATAAAATTATAGCATTTTAAAAACAAAACAGACAACAAAATCTACGCCACTGTGTGCGGTCATCTCCATCCAAATCCCTCCAACATTGTATCCCGCGATCCGGCTCCCGCTCAACAACAAAATACCGGGTGCTTGAAAACAAGAAAATAGGATCGGCACAACACGTTTCTTTCACACGTCGCCGTCGTCCCGAAGTAGATTTTACTTAAGTGTCATATTTATTCAATACGATTTCCTTGTAACAAATGCTTGCGTCGCGACGAACCCGTTTTTGTTTTGTTGTGGAAAGGCCACTTCGATTTTATATAAGAAATTGTTCTGTCATGCGAAAAACGGCAAGTTTTTATCGAAATAATAAATTTCCTGGCTGGTAACCGGGTTTCACTACAACGACATGTGTGAAATTTATTGCGCAAATCCGCTAATATCACATGGGACATATTTCATCAATTATTTAATAATAAATACCTACAGGTACTTTTAACACACTGCGATGCCGCTTTCATATTAAGAAGATTACGACTACTACTGCACTTTGCGATTGTTTCAAAATGTATTGCTGGTACATATTGGTTTATTTCATATGTTTTAGTTTACAAAATGTTTTGTATATTTATCATTGTGTTATGATATAGTTTATAGTAGGTGGTTCTAGTCTCGTTTTGTTTTAATGAATATTAATAAGTAAATTTACTGCGGGGACCGCTTACTTTGATGTAAGTTCGGTCGACTGCTTGATCACTTAACTTTTTACATGCCACTACTTTTGAAGTATTGATAATTATATTTATTGTATTAATTTTAAAAGAAATTTCATTCAGTATCAATGGCGGCTTATGCCTGTAAGGAATGATGGCAGAAATTTTGTGCTCAAATCTATAAACTCAAGTTACTAAAAAGAATCATAGAAAATACTGCGTAATTGTATTATTTCATAATTGAGGACTTTAGAATAAAAAGAGTATAAGTGCATTTTTAACTATTCTGAGATATTTTCATTCAAAGCTATATAAAATATATTATTTCCTCAATATATGATGAATTTGAACATTATAATTGTATAAATTCGATTAATATTTCGCTTGTACCTATCTATTTTGCTACAAACAAATATCAATATTAAATTTGCATATATGCATTCTTCAGAAACCCAAAAAACTGGCACTTATACCCCTTTTATTCAAAGGCTCTCAATTTATTGTTCATCAAAAACCATTGAGGAGGTGTAGACTTTTTCCTGTCAAAGAAGGACAGGTTAAAAATTAAAGGAAAACGTAGTTTAGATTAAATTAGAAAAAAAAAACAAATATACAATATGCGAAAGAAAAAAAAAAACAAAAAATAAATAAAATGAAAATCTTAGCAATTTCAAGGAACGTTTTATATACGTTTTTAAAAATTAGTAGATTGGGTCTCTTTTCTGAAGATCGTCGACTGTTAACCACATCAGTTCGCTTGGAAACTGCAGACTGCATTTTGCATTGACTATACCAGAACCTAACCCAAACGACTTAATGAGAGTTACTAATGCTATGTTTTTAGTGTGCAACTTGTATGTTCAATCAGTTTTCTTGTATGTGATTCAAGGTCAAAATTAACTTTCTGTTTGTTTAAAGGTGAATAGCTCGAGACAAACTTTAAGTTTACTTCTGGTTCACTGAAGAATATTCATTCTTTTCTCTAAACATCAACATTTTAGGAAAGAAAATCATATATACTAATATATTTATAATACTCCACTTATTATTTGTTGAAAATATTAAAATGTAAATGAAGTGCACCAAAATGTGATTTGATTGGTTTCTTTCGTATACGAGATCAGAAATACAGAGATTCTATTTTCGGTGTCAAATTATTCTCTTCACGAAAATGAAGCATTCTTATTAATGTAATGAAGGAAATACTCATTTATTGTTGATTTTTATTTTTTTTTAAATACAAGAACAAGAGTTTAGAAAAGTGTAGGCAATTTTTTCCATATAAAACCAACTATTCAATTCAAAGTTGTTTATACCAATAGTTTCAAGTTTTGTTGTGTACCATTAACGTTACGATGTCTACATACATGCGATGTCATGTCTCATAGACCGTGTTGCGGACATAGGTTTATCCATGTTATGTATATTTATATAACGTACACGCGACATAACTGTGTTGGCTGGGTTAGTACAGGGACTAAAACAGTCTTAGCAACGAAACTAAAATATTTTAATTTCGTAGTTGTTGATAAAAATTAATACGAACATAGGAGGTTAAACAGTTATTATTTCTGTCATTATTTTGATATTTAAGAAACTAAATTTCTATCCCGGTCGCGGCAAAATTTTTTTTTTCATTTCGTAGTAAATAGTCAAACAATTTCGAAGATATTTATTCCAAGACGGTAGGTTAGTTAAAATATACTTTATGAAATATAGAAGGTTTTGCCTTACTCGGTGTAACTGCTTTCAAATCAATTGCATACAAGCAAATAAACAAATTTGAATAAAACATAAAACCCATTTCAACTATTCATATTGATTAAAATTATGGCAACACCCGAGTAATAATAAATGAATCATTTTCCAAAATATTACTCAAAGCAGATTTATAAATCTGTTCAATTTAGTACGTCAAATCACAGTCCTCGAAGCTCACGTTTGTAACCTATAGGAAACCATAAATACTGCAAAATTTACAGAAACCGCTATCATGTGATCCTATGGATAACATATCGCTGCTATCCTCTGTCAACCGCACATCAAAGCCGACCTAAGTAATGCACAAAAGAAATATGAAAAACAAACTCTACCACCGAACAAAAAAAATATTTACGTGAAACCGGATAAAGACAGATCGAAGCTTGCCATGTGCGGGGATTCCCAGGCTGCACGAGGAACGACTATATCTACCGGCGAAGCAAAAAACCACGCTAGTTTTTACTATCAAGAATGTGATGGTACTGTTGGCGAATATGACAATATTTTTTTAATAGTCTATTTGATATGATTAAAATTTAACACTAAATAGTTCTTGTTTAACTACACACCAAAATACCGGATTACAGCGGAAGCTACCGTTTCGTTGACGAGGCAAAGTCGAGGCAATGAATGCTGCCGAAGCTGTAAATGTAGTCACAATTTAATTTTTTTTATGAAAGTCAAACATTAAAAATAAAATTTGTCAATAATAAAAACATAGAGACATACAAAAACAAGAACAGTTCAACAAAATTCAAGAAACGAAATATAACCCACGATACAAGAATATACAGACACTACATATTCCAAGATATTTATTAAAAGTTATAAATGTCACTACAATAGCACGATTTAGATGCGGCAATGAGGAAAGAAGTTACATGTACTTGTTGTCAGTGGAAGAAAAGAGTTGTAGATTGTGTGGTAGAGAAGAAGAATATCTAGAACATTTAAGACTGTATTGCTGAGAAACGGAAAGAGAAGAAGAGATAAAATTTACTTATTAAATGACATAGGAACAGCAAAAAACTGGATGGAAAAAATTTTAGAAAGAAGAAAACGTAGAATATAGTTTTTTAGGTTAACTTATATAATGTAATCACCATAGAAATAAGATGTAAAAATTTGTATAGATTCTAGGCCGAAAGGCATGAATGAAATTAAATTTCAAACAAATTATGAACTCCTAACCCCTGTTTGTGTATTATGTTTAATGACGTGTTTATGTATTTACTCTTCATTCTGTAATTGGGACATTTGTCCTGTTGAGTGATATATTTTAATTGAATAGAATAGTAATAAATAAAAACAAATTATAAAAGTTATCGTCATCAATTTAAATTTCTGTGCGTTGTTGAGCGGTTATTATGTAAAAACAAATTTAATTCTATTGCTTTGCGAAAATTTTACATAAAATGGAGAGTGATGATGATGAATAATTATTATTTTTCTGCAATTTCGCGGCTATTGTTTGGTAACCCGAATGTAAGCTGGAAAATATATATATATATATATATATATATATATATATATATATATATATATATATATATATCGTCACACCATGTATACATTTTGTTGAGATACCTAGGAACTCTGATTTTTCAGATCTTGATAAGTGGTATATTTTAACGGTTGGCTGTGGAAACCGAATAGAAGATTTTATAGCCCATAATTTGAAGCGTTACTATTGAGCTATTAACCATCCAAAGTTATAGTCCATTCGGAAATGAGCTGGAGTAATTAATCAACCCGTCAAACAAATTCAAATGGTGCGTCAAAAATTGTTTGCTAAGGGATACTCGATATGACTGAATTCGATAGAAATCGGCCGATGAAGTATCCTCTAAAAACTCCTACCAACGCTTAAATTAGATATACCCCCTTGAAGGTATCGTTTTATCTAAACGTTTAGTCAGTATTTTTATTGTAATTTTTATTTATTACTACAGTTTATTTCCGAACAAACTATAGGTAGATAGTAAAATTAAAATTATTCTCTATTTTATTTGTTTGTTACCTTTATTTGAACAGAACACATAATTAATTTGAATTAAAGTTAAAAATTGGAAAATCGGATTTAAATAATTTCATGACACATGTATATTTGCATATAATTAATGATTTTAACTAATAATTAAGCCAACAAACAGCAAATTTTAAATAGAACAAATTAGCAAACATTTGATTACAACGTTAATATTATTCTAATTATATACAAATTCAAATGTAAATTCATAATAGTCGTAAAAATCATGAACGGTTGAAGTGGGAAAAAACAAAAGAATTGAAATATAGAGTGACGTTTTATTTGCGTAATTTATATTAATGGCAGTGTAGTAATGCAATTCTAATTATAATTTTTAAGGAGCAGTCTATTAACATGAATAATGCAGGCCCGTTCTCCGCAAAATGTCTCGTCAATTATTTAATAATACGGTCCTGGAATAATGAGATTGTTAAGGGACACCGGCCGACCGCCATAAAGGGTTGAGAGGGAACTTTATACCTATCTATAAACTGTTTAATATAGCCATTCGCTCTAAGATACGCGGTTATAATTATTATTATTCACTCGATAATGTAATTTCATAGTCATGTAACCACAGACAAATATTGCTATTGGTTATGCTATGCCAGCGGTACATAAGCTTCTTTGACTTGTAAAACTTTTTAAAATATCTCTTTATATTCTTCTATACGTCTAAGCTTTTATAAAGAATATTGCCTTATATTATAAAACGTAGGTACCTGCAATGAAAATTCCTAAAATAAAAATGAAAATTGATAAAAATAAAAGTGTACAAGTTTTTTACTTTCTTGTACATAATATAAGGAAATATAGTTATTGTGAAAAAATCAATTGCGATATTTTCAGTAATAATATAACAAGAGGGTGAGAATAAATTGAAAATAATTTGACAGATCTTTCGAAAACTTGTTGTCAGGCAATAGCCACGAAAGCCCGTAGGGCTTGAGTGGCTATTGCCAAATGGCGACAAGTTTGAGAAAGATACTGGAGAATTATTTTCTAATTTATCGAACTCTCGATTTATATTTAATTAGATTATTTTTTGATTTCATCATCAGGTACGTCACTAAATCCACCTTTTTTGCTCATTTTTACTTGTGTTGATGATACCTATCTGACATCTGACATCTGTCAACAAAAACAAAAAAGCTACGGAGAAAATTGCCGGGAATAATCATAAGAGCATTATTCTCAGTATAATAATGACAGGATTAGTTAAAACGCAGACACGTGACATACAATAAAGCATTTGATTGGTTTAAATAAACGTCAAAAAATAATCACGGAAATACATGTTTTGAGGTCTCCTGGTCCCGATTTGACCGCTGTAAATTACATCTGTATAGATGGATGTGCGTCTATATATGCCTGTGCATTTATTTATTCTTTCTTTAAAATTAACAGTTAGACAGCAAAACTTATTGATTGCTTCATAATGCTCACGCTGTATTCATAGTAAATAAACATATTTATAATAAATGCTAAAGATAAGTGATTTTATTGGGTATCAATCCTATTTTAAAATATTGTATTCTAATTTCTATATTTTTTTAAAATGTATATTATAGTTACAAATTATCAGTAGTAAAATCATTTTTCCCAATATATTATCACAATCCAGGAAAAACATCTTCAACATTTAAAGCAAAGTTCATACAAAAAGGTAATATAATGAAAATTCCAATCTGCATAATACATTTGGCATAGGTAAAAATATATAAATAAATAACATATCACCCACCGTTCCAAATATTTGAAATTACAAAAACTGTACAATCAGTGCTGAAGGGAAGTAACAGCAGCAACGAACTTGTTTTTATTTTTCTCAATATTTCGTAACAATTTCGTTACTTCCTCAGAGAGGAAATTGTTTTTAAGTAATTGAAAAAGTGCAGAATATAAAATTGATTAACATTCGTTGGTAGTTTACACGTGGTTACAATAATATGCCAAAATTATTTTGTGTTGTTTATATGATATACTTTACATTTTACAGGAATATATAATTTTATTTTCTTCGTCAATTTATTAAAAATAATTTTTGTTTAAAACTATTTGCCTCGTATTACAGCAACCTAATTGGTGCAAAACACTGAAAAAATTATAAATGAACAACGTGTATGAGTAATTTGATCTTTTTATTCATTCGCAAATTGTCGTTATATTCATTAAAAATCATTTATATTTGTACAATGAAGCGCAAACTTGAACAAACTGAACTGAACTTAAACAGTATGTTATACTCAATTATGTATCTATTCATTTTGTTCAAAATTTACATTCAATTAACCCATCGTTAATGTAGTGGGATGCCTCAGCATCTTTATCAATATGGAACTCACTATAATTATTACTATTTCTTAAATAAATATTAGTAAGAAACATGTGTTTGATTTATTTGACCCACAATGAAATTGAGAAACATCTTAGATCATTTCATTTACAAAATTTAAGAATTTCTGATAGTTTTAGTGAAAAGTGAACTGCATACCACTAACCGCGTGACTTTTTTTACATCACACTAACGAAGTGTTAAAGGTAATATCTTACGCTACACAAGAAAATATAAATAATTCCATTGATAATCATTATTATAAATATATTATGAGATCTCTACCTCATTAAAGCTTTTTGCAGCAGTTAACTCAACAAGACTGGCCCAAATCAACTCCATCTTTTTGCGTCAACAAAGTCAGTTACGATATCGTCATATTCGCACTTAACTATAACACTATAGTTCATTTAATATATCATTTTTACATACCTACTTAAAGCATTAAAAGATTAATTTAAAATAACTAATATGATGCACATAACTCCACTATTCGCACATTAATGAAGTAGCTACAATAACCTACGACAAAAAGATACTAATTGTTCATTAGAAACCAGTTCGTTAAGGCTAACTCGAATGTTCATGCATTTAATATTCAGTTAGCTCTATTAATATAGCATTTAGAATAAGTTTCTTTATTAAAATTAAAAGTATATTATATAGAATAGATAGGTATTAACTTATTTTTAATATTTGATATTATATTGTAAAGATTTCCCTCAATTTAGTTCAAAATGCAAGTAAATTCACACAGTCACTGTCATAGTCTTTAAGCGTGCATTACACGATGAAGTGTTTCCTTCCAAGTGACTTTGAAAGTTTCCTCTGTATTACAATGACGTAAGTGTAGGAGAGATAAATGAATCGACTTACAACGAAAAACTTTAATATGCAGTACTTTTTCTTAAAAGTTACTAAATGATTTGGCAGTGCGTTTGCGCATTGCTGCTTTTATCACATTACCAACTTATTGCATGTTTTTAAACAGGTGAAGTAGCTGTCAAATGTCATTTGTAATTATGTTCTTGGTGTAAACAAGTATTTGATTCACATTAAACATTAAATTAAAAATTACACAATGGAGTAAAGAAGAATTAGAAACTTTAGTGGATATATACAATTATCCATCTCTGTGCGCAGTGAAATCGACTGATTACCTGAATCGTAATGGAAAGAGTTTTGACACATGGATATTTTAACTGACTTAGAACTTGTTCGTGTAAATAAACTGATAAGGTCACTTATAAAGCAAGGGCTTTATAAGTGACTTATAAATTGTTCGTGTAAATAGACTGATAAGGTCACTTATTAGGGAAAGGCGCATCCATTTCAGACTGTTTAAAATCATAAATTACAAAATTTTTAATAATTATTTACTGTTATCCTAAAAAAAGTGCAAAATGACCCGTCCTCTTGAATATTTTCTAGATCCGCCCTTATTATAAAGGCACATGAAAAGTAAAACTTCATCGTGTAATGCACGTTTTACTCTCTCCAACCTGTAAAATACGTTCTGCTTACAGAAAATTGCTTTATGAAGGATATGTTGTTTCATATTTACTAATATTTTCCATTGTTATTCAGATATTAAAAGATTTTATTCAAATTGACACAAATAGCGACCTTTAATTAGTTTAATTTAATTATATAAAACTTTTCTAAAAAAGTTAATATGATTAGTACGATCTAAGGACATAACCAAATTTATAAATCATCTACAAATTTTTCTTATCATTAAGTAACTGTACGGAAAATAGTTGAGAAACAATAGCGATTGGCAGCAATTTCGCTTTGGAGTACCTACTCATTTCTGCAGAGTTTGCCCATTAATTGCTAACCGTCATTTAAAAAATTAACAAACTGTTCCCATTTCATCATGAGCCAAATCACCAATCAAATTAAAACCCCCCACCATAATTTCTTCGACAATTTTCACTTCGGGGTCGCAATAATTCAAAATCCGAAAATGGCAATTTCCATGAATCAACATAATTACAGCACACGTTCGCAAAAATCCGCGTAAATCACGTTGGGCGACAGATCACGATCACGCTTCACGCACGCGGCAAGCACGTATGCTAATCGCCGATGCGTAAAATAATGAAATAGTTTGCAAATTGAATACGAACAGCGTGCAATGATAAATCAACGGCATCGATAATAGAATCAGTGATTTGGTTAATTAAGCAACAGGTAATCGAAAATTCGGTTATGTGAAACGCGTATTACGTCTCTCTGTGAACCCGAGGTGACCGCTCTGGTTAGCTAACCGTGATTGCAATGCCCTTTGCATCGGGATTAGTTACGTTAGGTTTGATGACCTCTGGGGCCTCAGGTTCAATTCCCTCCAATGGATACTATTGAAAGTCCCTTGGGTGTTATATGCATATCAATATTAACACGTTCACATATAAGCATTTTTGTAATTCATCCTTCCACGCTACTAGTTTGTAAGAAGATAATTTGTCTGAAAGGTTTTTAAAAGGTCGCGGAATAAATAGCTTTTTACATACTTTAAATATAATTTTCCGACGACTAATACATAAAGTTGACTTTTACACATGCATTTTTGAACCCAAAGTTGATGTTTTCTGAGCAATTTTACTTCATCGCTCGTCTCCAATAGCAACAAGCAGTAAAATGTTTGTCGATCATCTCCAATAACAACGAGCGGTAATAGTTAATATTTATGTATTAAGGCATTGAAGTTTTACTTTTTATCACAATTGCGTAATTTATTTGCCGGGGCCCGTAGGGCCAAGGAAAATACAGCATACGAGTGATAAAAAAAAACTTCAGTGCAGCAGTATATATTAAATTTTATTAGAAATATAATATTAGAAAAAATTTTAAATTAAAAAATTTTATAGGTTAAGTTTACGCATATGGCAGTTATCAGTTGAAACTTGCACTCAGTGTTGCCAACAACGGACATTTAAATTATCGTAAATAACATACAAATTTAATTAGTTCGTTTCTCTTGTTCATATTGCTTCATTTTAAGAACAAATTTACTATCGTACATCCTATCCTTGCCGAAATTATCCTATTTGTACAATAATTGCTGTACGGTTACCAACACAGCGTTGCTCAAAATCGTAGTTTAATGGATTACTTTAGTGCGATTTCAGAGCTTTTAAGGGCGATATGTATTTTAATATGTTTTTTCTTTTATAACCATTCGTCAGAAAAAAATTGTTTATAATTCAAGCGCAAAGTATTTTGTCGTTTTCACAAGTTTGAAATGTTCGCCTGCGGCTCATATTTCAATGTTTGTGTTCGAGCGACAAAACAACGTAACAATCAATTTGGTTTCCGTCATGGGAGCTCTATAATTCAAGCTATTTTAAGTATTATTAACAGGACATTCGAGGGTTTAATAAGGGCAATAAGGTAGAACCTTTCCAAGGCCTTTGATTGTGTTTTTCACATGATAAACTGCTTTCCAAAGTAGAAGAATATGGAGTAGAATGCCTTGAAAAGTTTTTATTAGATGTTATTCATCTAATCTTAGAATTCTGGAAATCTTTTTAATGATCACTCAGATCTGAATGTGCTTTCAGAAATTTGTGTATCTAATCAACTTAAGGCAGAAAAATAGTATTCTTCTATTAACCTACTTTTGAACAAGATCAAAACTGAGGAATTGATTAATCTCATCTTATAATAAAATTGTTTCAGGAAGCTCAGTATCCTTGTATTGTATTAGATTGTATTAGATATAACTACACTCCGAGTATCGTGCTTTGCCCTTTTTCAATCTGTTTTAACTTATGGTGTAGTTTGGTGGGGCAACTCATCAAGTGTAATACAAAGTTTTAGACTGCAAAAAACAGCTGTAAGAATTATTTCTGATTTGCATCTAAGCGAGATTTATAATGAAGTAAAGTAGGAAGTAACACTGGCGGTGACTCAGAAGTAAAGCAAGAAACTTCGGTAGGCATATAACGAAGTATCCGTGGCTGCTTGCAGCCAATCACAGTGCTAGTGCGTGTTGCTTCTTCAGCTGTTTGAATCTGACGTTTGTACTGTATAGAGAGAGCACTTGCTAGTCGAATGTAGAACATAATTGGTTTTAAGTTTAAGTGGAATGCTAAAGTTAAAGATGGTAACAATAATGTACCCTTCAAATGGTAGGGCTGAAAAGGCCACGAAAGAGGCATGAAGCATACCCAATTCCAACTTTTTGTGAATTTATGACAGACGGTAATTAACAGCTTAGACGAAAACTAACCAAATTGTCAATAGTGCAAACTAAAAATCAGAAAAAATAAAATGAATATAAGTTGTGGTTTGAAATCAGTTCCGAGAACACAAACAAACATATCGGTAATATAGCTTTCTACACTGTAGTTTGAAATAGTGCATCCGGATAGTCAGAGGTAGAAAAGTAATGCATGAAGTTGGAAGTTGACCAACTTTTGCGTTGCGTTGCTTCTGCGTCTCTGCGTTGCGTTTTATAAAGCAGTATGTGCAGTCCCGTACATTTATCTTTTGCGTTACTTCTTGCGTTACATACTTCATTATAAATCCCGCTTTAGAGATTACTGTAAACAGTTTTTCATCAACCTGGGAATTCTGCCCTTACCTATAATTTTTATATATTATTCTATAGTAAAAATACACAAAACGAAATCGTCCTTTTGTACTAACAATAATTTCCATTCCTACCATACGCGTTCATCCTCTTTCTTACGGAAACCCAGGTTTAAATTAACTAGATCTGAGAAAAACTCCTTGAATGTTGACCTTTATAATATTTTACCTGAACAAGTCAAACTTCTGGAAGAAAAGAAATTTAAAATCCCTTTTAAAAAATACTGCTTCTAAACAATATACAAGTGTATAAGTAAGTTTTTAAAGCACGTACGACGAGTTTAAAAGCACGACGCAAAGCGGAGTTCATTTAATGTCGCTAGTGCTTTAAAAGCACTTATACACGTGTGTCATACGCTATTTTTTATTATACCTGCATCATACTCTGAAAAAAAACTAGAAAGCCACATTTTGATTTTGATTAATTTCATAATTTTGTGCATGTGACGTATATCGTTTACATGGAGATTGGTTAGCATTTGTTGTTTACGTTTACAGTTTTGACAGATATTAATAGTAAATATTTTTGTTGTTGCTTAGCAACCTTTAAAGCACGGCGTGTTTTAATCTTGCGTTTACGAACGCTGTAGCGTGTTTTAAACACGGATTATGATGCAGGTATAAAAAAAATTTATTGTAATTTAAACTATTGTGTTTTCATTTTTAACTTGACGTACTATAAACATGTTAATGTAATATAGTCAATAAAAACTAAACTAAACTAAGCTTTGCGCTCTTAATATATAAATACATAAATAGCTATTAAACATCATCGTTCATGCTCTATAGTTCTAGACGGAACTATACCAAGAAGACATGCTTATTGAATAAAAATACATAACATAATTTTATGCGTTTGAAGCTAAAGATATTTAAAAAAAAAACCCCTTTTGAGAAAATATAAAAATAACTTATATTTTAACCAGTTGAGTTTACATCTATATTCCTTCAAGCACAGACCACATTTATTCTAGGTCAATGGCTAGATACACTACCAATCCACAAACTTCTTGTAGTTAATCATGAAATGCAGTATGTTAAGTTCCCTTCGTGAAGATTTGCAATAGTTTCGATATAAACTGTTGAGGCGCTGCAGACGTTCAACTTAACGAATAACTTGCATTATCTCTCCACGACAGACAGAGACGCCGAGTTATCCACAGCGGAAGTGGAAGAGAGATAGCACGAGCAGAGTGTCGAGTCGAGAACTTTAACTTACCTTGCCGGATCCAGGATTGCATTGTGCATGTATCTGGTATCAAGTGTGCATTGTTCACTTTACCATGTAACGGATATCTTCATTTATTTCCGGTCGCACCGGGGTGGGATCTGGAACCTTTCTCTTGGGTAGACATGCGCTTGCACTTTTAATTAATTTAGTTGAAAAACAAGTTCGCTGCCAGATATATTATGTTCTAAGTTCTGAATTGTGTTTTTATCTTTATTAGAATTGTTTAAGTCTATACATGGTTTCTTATGCTAATGGTAATTGTATGGATACGATGAAGATCATAGGAGAAAAAACAGTTCGATTCAATTTCGAGGATCACCATATTAGAGCTACGACTTCAGTTAAATTAGATAAAAGTTGTCACACTAGCAGAAAAATTTAATGTTTTTTATTTTCCCGAAAAAATGCTTAGGTCACTAGGCATGGACAAAAAAAAATTTTCGTTGATTTTTTTTACTTTTAATTAATTTAAAAATATTTCTAGTATAACAGGAACATGTTCTTACTGACTAATTAATGGGATAGAAAATTATTTTATCCAACACCTCTCAATAAATGCTCTATAACTATGACGATTTTAAACAAGGAAAGTAACAGATTACCCACTATTGGGAATAATTTTAAGAAAAGGCACAAGTGAGTAATTTTCTATTTATAACAATAATAATTATACATATTGACATTTTAATTTATAAAATTTAAAACATATGTCACTATCAAATATAAAACGTTATACTTCACACGTGGGCAAAGTGGAATTTTCCACTCGATAAAATTATTACATTCAGCCTTCGACTTTGTGTGCTAAAATGTCTCTCTTGGGTAATTCCTTACTTTGCCCACTTGTAAAGTAAATAACTATTTTTGTATGTTTAATAACTCACGAACCAGATACTAGAATTGTGATCTTAATTAATACATAAAACAAAGAATTAAATTTATTTCAAATATAGAAAAAAAATTAAAAAGTTGAGATTAATATATGTTTCAAGTAAACTAAATTATGTCGTCAGAGGTAAAATAATAAGTGTTGTGATATGATTAACATCGATGATATTTTTGAGTGGAAACGACAGTTTCACGAGCAATATATTCGATTGTTAATCTTATCATGAGCGAGTGAGTGAAACAGATTGAGAACGGGAAGGCACCCTACATTTACTAAACGCAACACAATGTGTAGTTATCCTAAGTTTCGATGTATTAAAATTGGCATTTGTAAGTTGTAACTATAGACACAATACTTTAAATTTTTAAATTACAACTAGCTGTCAATTAAGAAAAAATATTCTTAGCAACAGTCTAAAACAAGATGATAATTTCATTGTTTTTTAATCGACGGATAAAGGAGGAGGTTCTCAAATCGACGCGTATATTTTTTTTTTGTATGAGCAATTGATGACGCATAACTTCTTACAAAGTAGTCCGATTTTGATTATTCTCTTTTTATTGAATAGGGTATACCGCGAAGTTGGTTCCATTTGAACTGAAAAAATTTAAAGATAAAAACTTTTAAACTAAAAATTAAAAACCAACAAACTAAGCTCCTAAACCGATGTAAGTGAATATTTATTAGTCGGCGCCAAAGAACCAATCAACGAACGCCGACTCAAAATTTGTTACTTATATTCGTTTAGGAGCTTAGAGGAAAGTAACCGAATATGGAATAGAATCCTAATATGGAATACCGCCCTCTCTCTTATTGTTATTTAGATTTTTGTGTAATTATTACACTGTTAATTAATTTTTTTAATATAAGACTGTTACTAAGTTAAACGAAAAAGTATTATTGATTATGATTACTAATAAACGTCTTCAATTTATGCAATATTAAAAGGCGATATTCCATATTAAGATACTTTTCCAGATTTGCTTTCTTTCCTCTTGTTATTAAAACTAAAAAGGTTTATTTTATTTTTTGTTTCAATTTTTTTTCGCCGATTTAATTTTTTGTTAAAATTTTTTATTATCTTCGTTGTGTTAAGACAGGTAACTTAAGTGATTTTCAATATTGCTTAGCAAAAAACGAAATTACGTAACTGATACATCTATTTTATATGCTAAACATGTCCTAAGTGTAATTATTAAAAATAAAAAAATTGTATTTTTAGTTTGTATAAGAACGTACATCAAATTTTTAGAATATATGTATATTTTTTCTGGGATATGCGAAAGTAGGTGTTACACACGAAAGAGAGCAGAACTTATTGTATATGTCTATGTACAGTTTCACATTTTCCTCGGCATTATTCAAAAGAAATTGTGCATATTTCGCTGTAAGAATTTTCTGAATCTAGCGAATGCTGAATGCGTCGCAATTGTTGTTTTGTGTACGCAGTAAAATATTCAATCTGAAAAATGAATAAATAACGTAACAATGAAATGTCATTTGCAGACCTTTTAAGAGAATATGGACCGTTTTATAAGCGAGTTAAATTTTTAAATGGAATTCTGAAACCTTGTCGACATTGTGGAAATGAGTTTCAAAGTAAAATGGCTTTTTCAATAAACTGTGCAGCGAATAAATGAAAATAACAATGTTCCTTAGTTGTGTTAGTTTTAATATATTAAGTTGTCGGTGCTGTCATGTCAAATATGCATTTTGCTTTGAGAAAATTTACGCGAAATTGAAGTAATGCCAGTAGGCTGAATTACTTTTAGAAATATCAAAGCTTTACTAGCTTTGCAATACATAGTTCGATATATTTTTAACCAACCAAAAAACGGAGGAGATTTTCAATTCAACGCGTATTTTTTGTTTTAATGTATGATCATGCATAACTTTTCACAGAGTAGTCCGATTTTGATTATTCTTTTTTATTACATAGGGTAAATCACAAAGTTGGTTCCATTTAAAGTAAAAAAAAAAAAACAATACATTTACAACTTATAATTAGCAAACGGCTAAACGGTCTGAAACTGTTTATTTAAAATATTAATTATATTTAGAAATACTACTTTGTAGATACGACACCTGTTAAAATATTACTACACACTTTCAATAATTTAATTATATATAGGTTATAAAGTAGTATTATAATTTGTATGTAAAGGTTATCTAAAAAATATACGTAACATGGTATTTTCTATTTTAGAAAATGTAACGTTATGTTCTATGCTCTCTGCCGTTTCAAGGCCAAAAGAAAGAGCAGGATGATACTTGTATCACACCAATTGTAGGTGGAAAGTTTGAATTTTGCAAGTTTCTCAATAAGTACTTATAATTAACGTAATTCGGGAGGTGTGACGCTAGCGTTAATTCCCATACTTAAAAGCGGAACAGTTAATTTTAATTGCTAGTCATAAAGGAATCATGAAAAATATCAATGTCGATAATACATATTTTGAAGTCTTTTAAATCCCTTTCACAAATTTCTCAAAGTGTGGATAGATGTATGTGTTAAGCAGACATGTGCAATAACTCACGAACGAGAAAATTTAGAAAAACAAAACTTCATAATTAGAAGTTGCAAAGTTATAATACAATGCAATACAATTTCAAAACTGGAAGTGAAAGTTTACTTGGCACACAATAAATTCATTTATATTTTTTCGAATATGGAATAAGATATGAAAAAAGGTTCACGTGAAAGATAGTAGAATAAAAAAATGTTTTCTTTTGTCTGATACCAATTTTGAGAAAAACGACAAAATAAATTGAAATAAATTTACTTAAAGCCAAGTTATCCAATAAAATATAGTGATTTATTTACTATTTTCCTTAACAATTTTTTCGGCTTAATAATCTTCTCCAAAAAGTAATTTAAATAGAACAAATAAATACCTCATACATCTATTTTTATATATGAAACAAGTTGTGTTAAATGTATTTATTAAACATCCCAAAACAGATTTATAAGTATAAGAATGTAGTGTGGTAAGTATTGTAAATAATCCGTAAATAAATAAAAGATTTTTGCTCTAGTATTGCGCAACTTAAAATCAATAAGTACATTAAATTTAACTAGTGATAGAACTCGTCTAGAACAACAATTATTTTTCTTAATAACTTTTTTTCTAAATCCCATTTTTTTAAGCATTTTTGACGAGTCGTTCAGGTATATTCATAATTTGGTACAATAGCAGTATCCATGGTAATAATAATGAAATAATTGATCTTGACAAATATCACTTCTCAACTTTTTCAAAGAATTTTTGACAATATCAAATAAATCAACTAATAAATTATTATTATAAAAGTAATAATATGTAAAAGAGCCGGATTTTCCTAACAGCGAGTTCACAAACATTCTGTTGAAGTTCAAGGTAACGCTGCTCCATCCTGTCAAATTTATTTGGAGCGTTTTCCAAATCATCACCTTACGAATGTTCGCACTGTTACACATGTTGTTTAGCTTATTCGAGATCATGAATCGAATTTGTTCAACAGCATTTTCAGAATGCAAATTTACTAGGTTTTTGTTGTTCACCCCAAACTGTCATATCCACCAAATATCATTGGCGATCCGTAGCTAACGTCATATTTGGCCGTAAACTGGCTAAACCGTAGTTTACGGCCAAATATGACGTTAGCTGCAGACCCAAGTTCCTTTAGCCGGTCATAGTTAAAGAAAAACAATTTAAAAAAAGAAGAAACTCAGATTTATTTTAGTTTTGAGGTTAAATAAACACGAATTTGTTCAACAGCATTTTCAGAATGCAAATTTACTAGGTTTTTGTTGTTCACCCCAAACTGTCATATCCACCAAATATCATTGGCGATCCGTAGCTAACGTCATATTTGGCCGTAAACTACGGTTTTACCAAATCAGTTCAAGATCGGGGTAAAATACGATCTGATTACAACAAATATTGAACATAATGATTTAGACTGTGTCGAGGGTTGGCCAGAGTCTAGTAAGTACTCGAAGAATAACACTACGACACATGAAAATTACACATTTATTAATAGTACATAAAAAGAGCAAAAATCACGTTCTTACCTCATACAAAAAGTCCAGTGTTTGATACCAGAATATTTACCTTGCACAGACGTCAATTTTTGCGAATGGATACTGACATCTTGATTTAGTTGGTAATAAATTATCAATTATTAATATTTCTATTTGCGTAATTTCGAGTGGTATTCTCATTGGAATTTGTTCTTCAGCTTCATCATCGTTTGAATACATTTTTATTGCAAAAATACAAAATTTAGGTTAGCTTTCACGACGCAAAAACAGATGTAAATGCGCAGAAGCACAGTGTCTACACTAACGCCATCTATGGAGTCATATGTTCTCCATTAGACATCCAAATTCTTATAAATTTTTAAATAATTTTAACTCGAAAACTAAATGGTTTAGAAAAAAAAGTTATTAAGAAATATTGTTCTTCTCGACGAGTTCTATAACTGGTTAAATTTAATGTACCTATTTATGTTACACCCTGTATATAATTTTTCGTAAGGAAAACAATTGAACATAGACACGTAAATAGAAAAAAGAAAAATTATAGCAAAATCTAAATGTATCAATGACAAATTCATAAGAGAAGCTATAGAAACCTAAACAGTGAATCAGAATGAAGACTATGAATTGAACAAGATTTGGGTTCTTCTGTTTTATAAATCATAATTTGTTGTGACTGTTCCTGCTTCTATTTGGTTAATTTTTTGCTCACTTGTTTTCCTGACGAAGAATTCGAAACGTAGATTTTCAATAAAAATGCACATAACTAGGAAAACAAATATTATATTATTTACCAGGAGTTCTGAAACCTTTTTAAATTTATAAAAATGATCAGTTTTATTATCAGTTAACAATCAAGTAATTATTTGTTATTGGATTGGTCCTTCGATTCATCTTGCAAACAACTCTCTGTACAAACAGAGAATCATTGGCGTTGCATCACTTTTGTTATTGACATGGGGCAGGAGGCGGTGCGGGGGCGGCTAGTGTTCTCGTGGCGACAGCGCGGACGTGGACAGTGTTCTGTCCCGGACGTGCCTTCACCCCCCGTCGATTTAATTTCGCTAACTGCATGGGGCGCTGACAGATAGCAGCGCTGCACCAACCCATTGCAACAGTATAAAACTGCTATTTAGTTTCAATTTACTTAATCATATCCGAATGAAAAGCGGAGAACAACTGCCAGTTTATCAAATGATAGATTAATTAAATGATAAAGTTGTAGGTACCGTCAAACGGGCATATTTGGAACGAAAATTATACGGTTTTGCATATAACTTTTCAAATGAAATTTTAAACTTTAATTTTAATTTTTTAAATGATTCAAGTTTATCTATAGATTTAATTTCACATGCATTTTTAAGAATAATACAATATTTATAATTAAAATTCATATAAAAAATTGTTTCTGTGGTATAAATAATACATAATGATATAAATATATTCTGGTAAGTTAATAAATAAAAATTAGTTATAAATTTTCACATAAAATGTAGGTACAATAAATCGTAATATGGCAATTTATAATAAAAATAATTTTTTTTAAAGTTGGCATATATTTATATTATACTGCAACTTTGATTATTACAAATAGTAACTCCTGAACCACTGAACTGTGTTAATTATTAGTTTTATATTTTTCGTACAAAAAATATTGCATAAATCATAAATCTTTTTCGCGAACTCGGTTTCTAGGCTTGGTATGTAAATACTTATTATATTCGCATAGGAATTTAACTATATTCGTGTAAATGTGTGGCTACTTTTGCGAAAACTTTCTCTGAAAACAAAATTAAATATAATTGGTTGCTATTACTGGTATTCGTGTGTTTAAATACTTAAACAGTTGTAGGTAATATATTTGTTTACATTTAGTAAACAAAACGCACAACATTAAAGTGTCATAGGATTTGTGAAGAATAATTAATAATGAATAAAACTAAAATTGGTTAATTTCCTGTCTTTTCATTTTAACAGGGAAATCATGAAACACGCTCGTTTGTAAGTCTTTATTACCACATATGCGCACATTGTATGCATTGATTTTTGTCGACTAACCTTCTAGAAATATACGAGTACATAGTATGTATTTTTTATGACTGTACCTTTCTTATTCGAAGCTTAAATCTGACCGCAAAACTCACCTGAAACAAAAGAAATTTTCATGTAAAATAAAATTTGTGAAATAATACACATTGTATTACATACAATTAAAAGGAAACGCAAATGTACTGCAGAATAACACATTTTCACGCTGGATTTTTTTTTTCATATTCCACTTCCACTGCCTTCGTACGAGTATATACTATATATATATGTAAGGGAGATATTGTGATAACGCGAAAAATTCGAAAGTTTCAACAAATGGATAAATACGATATTAATATTTCCAAGCCCATGGTAGCGCATCAGACTGTTGATCATGAGTTACTTCACATAGAAATAAATCAGTTACCGAGATCTGCTAAAGCAGAGTGCCACAACTAAAATGAGAAAATGACGTATTATGTATTAATTTTATTTCAAATCGGCACCAAAGTGCTCAAAATCGTCATTAAAAGCTCAGAAATCGTCTCTAAAGCAACCCATTATACTATGATTTTCACCAACCCAGTGTTGGGAACCATAAATTAATATTGTAGAAGTAGGATAATTTTCACAAATATATGAAGTATGAAGTATTGTAGTAAATTTATACGAAAAATGAAATAATATATGCAAGAAGAATTATCTAATTAATTCCGATTAAGATTTTGAGGACAAAACACATAATTTTGAGTGTTATTTATGAAAACTTAAATGTTCGAGGTAGGCAACACTGAGTGTCAGTTCCAATTGACAACTGACAGATGTATAAACTTAACCTATATATTATTTTTTTACAGTTTTTTCTTATTTCAGATTTCAATTAAAATTTAATATAGACCGCGGCACTGAATGCCTCGATACGTAAATAACTATTAAAGTGTTTTTTGTTTATCTATCGTATGGTTATGTTGAGTGGATGGCGAATGAAAGATTGGAGATTGAGTGTGTATCCGAAAAATAAATGATTAGATATGATTGGTGGATTGTTCCGTAAATGAATGCTTCCAAGAGTGAAAAATAGAATGGATTATATATGAATCGAACTACAGATACGATCGAGGCGAAACTTTAGTGTGTGCGAGGACAGGAAGTCCGGGGAAGACTGCTTTGTGGGATACTACGTGATGTTATGCTTGTATATATAACAAAATGCAACAATTGCTCTTTCACCTATATACATGCAACAGAACAAGCACAATTCCTTTTTTCTTCAATTTCTTTATATAAATAAAAAGATTTCTGGTTAAACTTCTGTAAATTTTTTATTAAAATTCAACGTTTCGAATTAAAAACATAATTTCAATTCGAGACTTTGTATTTTAATAAAAATTTATAAAACTTTAACCAAAAAACTACTATTTTACTATCAATACTAAAAGATTTATCTTTATATTAAAAATAATTATGTTTATAAATCTATAATGTTGATTTGATAATAATAAGAAGTAAAACACTGCTGCTCAAAAATATGACGGTTTTTTTATGCAGTTATATTTTAATAAAACATTGATTGATGACAATCTTTGAAAAGTTTAAAGATAATATATAATAATACAATGATAGTATAATAATCAGGGAACAATAATATTTTAATTACTATAAATAAACTAAAAAAAATAATTTAATATTTAAACAAAACGACGGAAAATAGTATTATTTTTTGTCCAACAGTTAGTAAATATTTTCTCTCTAGTTAACTTGTATTTATTTATTTATTTCAGAAATACGTAATAAATAAATCACGCCATTTGCCCATTTCGAGTGTGGTACACTAGTTTCGTAAGTCTAGGTACGTGACATATTTTTGCGCGTAAAGGGCGGATACAAGTCGTCAAATTACAGCTTCTAAAGACATTAATGAAGAAGGAACCATAGGGTTATAAAGTTAAAATGGCAACTGTCGACTATGTGATTAGAATTGAGGATATCATTATCCATAGTTCGATGTGTTATTACGAAATGGAGCATTCCGACATATTCCGTTTAATTATTGTTTTAATTACTTTAGGTAACCAATAATAGAAATATAAAATTTAAAATAAAAAATAAATTATAGTTTTTAAAAAATTTCATTAAATTCTACATATTCTATCGTGACATCACAACATCTATAGCCAACTTCAGCTTAAACTAGCAAGTGCTCATACGGTTGTCAATGTTAACCTTGAAGAAAATTGGTCATAACAACACATACCTGGCCTCAGAATATCAAAATGTTCAAAAATAATATTTAAATAATTAAAAATACGTGCAAAAATCTATTCGTTTTTAAACCAAACATATTATCATGACGTGAACAGTAGGCGTTGTGACGTTCTCAATTTTCAATGAGGTTTATGGTTGCCATTTTTCTAACATAAAATTATGAATGAAAACTTGTTATTAAAAATGTTTTAATGTATCTTTCTATTATAGTATGCTATAATTTACATAAAAAAGTGATTACTTAGGATAAATTCTATTATACCGGAATACCCCCATTGCTTACCATATTTGTTTAAGATATAAGACATCATTTGATACATGCTCTATACAAATTCTAATGAAGTTATTAAAAAACGACTAAAAAACATAAGCTAGTGAGCGTCACGCGTTCTGTTGTGATGAATGCTGGTACGTTGCTTATCCGGCTGTTTGTCTGTCACGCGTAGGTCTGGCTGGTCC
Source organism: Poecilus cupreus (assembly GCA_963942605.1). Taxonomy (NCBI): domain Eukaryota; kingdom Metazoa; phylum Arthropoda; class Insecta; order Coleoptera; family Carabidae; genus Poecilus; species Poecilus cupreus. The sequence continues at coordinate 26,047,669 of OZ012718.1, forward strand.
TGCTGCGCGTGACGCGCTGCGCAGATACCCGCGTGAGATATCCTGATAGCACTTTGCTTAACGTTAACGTTATTTCAATTTTGCTGGCAGGACAGGACAACAGGACATGAACGTTTGTCCTCTGTGCTCGCTTAGCATGTGGGCTGTGAGCTACCAGCGATAAAACCTGCACTCATTTTTTATTTTGTGGATTTAGAACTAATTAACATATTCCACTGATAACCATGAAACCTTTTCAAATGTAAAATGTAAACATGATCATAAGATTTCTGGTTGCTTGTTTTCAGACACTAGAGAAAATTATTTTTACTTTTACCCGAGATTGTCAGGTCGAAGCAAAGAAGTCATTTAATTTTATTCATATATTTAGACAGATAAATATCTCGATAAATACTTGATGATATTTTGTTGCAGACTGTGTTAATTTTGAATACCAGGCCTGTCGTTGCGAAAAGTTAGTTAAAATGACAATTAAAGATAAATGCTCTATACTGAATGTGAAAATATCGTACTCGAAAACTCTTTCTGATCGAACTTTCATTGTTTTAAATTCAGAATCTATTAAGTTATTCCGTAAATACGGAGTTCGGCCCATATTGAATGTCGATTATTACTTAAGTATAACAATGGCAAGTGTTTTAATTACCATGTTCGAATCTATAAAATAGGAGAGATTCCCAGCTTTATTATAACAAAGGGGTTTGGAAAGGAAATGTTTGAGATGTACACAGACCACTGTTACCGAAGGAGCTATGAGACTCTTTTGGCCAATGTAAGAGGTGACATGACTTTTATTAAACACCACGAAGGATGGAAATCTACCATCGTAACAAAGGGTTATAAAGGTGTCTCAATTTAATTTACAACCTAAAATATATTGAGAAATATGCAGGGAGTGAAAAAATGTCCCAGTTAAAAGTTTAATGATATAGTGGGAACAGGGGAAAAGGTAGTCACACTAAAATCTTAAATGGAAACCCCTATTTCTTATTACAGCGTTTTTTTTATCTATTTCTTATACATTTCTGATAGATGGTGCTGAAAACGATAAAACTGGTTTTTCTGAAACCGGAGCGAAAGTGCTATTTTTACGCCTGAAATGCAGAGCGAAAGTAGTATTTCCCTGTTTAGTCACGAATACGTATAACGTTCTGTTAATTCAGAAACGTAGTGACGAGAACGTGTTCAAACGTTCTGTTAAACGAGCAAAACGCGCTACTGGATTGACATAGAATTTCAGATTGAATTTTTAAATTTAAATTAATTTTTATAATTATCAATGATTTCAGAAAAAAATATTAAGCCCTTGTCACACGGTCAGTGAATACTTCATTTTTGTTTGTCAAACTATGTTTGATGACGTCATATCATTCAGTTTGATGCATGATGAAAAGAAGGTGTGTCAGACGGTCATTCTTTTCACTAGAGTGAAGTTTGTCAAACAGAAACTTATATGCATAGAGGGCATCGCTGTCGGTCATGTGATGACAGAAGTGACAGTTGTTTGTTGATGAAGTTGATAGCGCATCTTAACAAATTTATTGAATTTTATTTGCATTTATTTTAATTATTTTCTCATTTCAATAACATTAAATTTTAACATTACCAATCAGGTTAGTTAAAAATATTTTTTGAAACCTATTTATTTAATATATATTCCAAAGCAGGATAATTAAAGAATTTTTAATATTTGTATAAATAAAGTCTTATTAAAATACTTACTTTATTCATTACTGCTTTCAAATGTCACTCGATCTGTCAAAACTACAAAAGTCGAACCAAAATGCATGACAGAATAAGAAACGTTTCTATTTGAGGCATTTGACCAAACTGTATGATGTGACGTCACGTTTCTGTGTTTGTCATTCAAAAGTTTTGTCAAACGGTGGAAACATTGACCGTGTGGAAGGGCTTTACATAACTTGTCAGTAAAGTGTCTGTATACTCACAAAGTGCAGAGTATTCTAATATTTTTCCGTGACAGTACTGTACAACTTTTCTAACTCTTTTGTAAATAACTATTATATACCAGAGTCACAAAAGTAGTATTTTGAGACAATTATTTGTTATTATGATGAAACACTCAACACCATAAAAATTTCACCCCTTTCCTTTCCCCCTCTTTTGTTTGGGAAAAATCTCAAACTTGTCTGTTTCAAAATTATTCCGATAACCAGTTTCACTCTTGTACAAAATCGGTGAGAAAATTTTTTGGTTAAAGAAATATCCAATAGAATCCCTGTATTTCTGATCACGTGTGCAAAAGTAACCAATCAGGTCACAATTACACTGATAATTTCCCGGGGAAATTATCACCTGTTGCTAAGTAACAGTCGTTGACAGCTGGTTGACAGTTAATTCAATATTTAATTTGTTTATTTCAAAATGTTATTTTCACGGTTAGAAAATGAAAATAATAATAATAATCGCAAAAAATTTTCTCATCGAATATCCCTCGACCATTGATAAATACTTATAATTTGATCACAACTACCTCAAGAACGTTGCTTGAAGGTAACAGCCCTCCGCCTGCGGCGTCGGGCGGTTACCAAGCAACGTTCTTTCGGTAACTGTGATAAAATTATTCGAATTATCAATGGCCTAGGGATATTATAGCTGATAATATTATTGTTATTAATAAATATTCATGAAATTCTAAAATAATTACCAAAATATAAACTGATCCCGTACCTAGAATAATTCACGTAAGTTATCATATAAGTAAAGATTGATTCTACTTCTCATATCAAATTGACATAAACTTTTAATATAGGTTTTAGGATATACTATATATGTATATGCCTTCAATAACATTGTCAATCGAATATGGGCTTTGATCGCGTATTTATCCTGACATCGTTATGATCGCAATTTTTTATTGTAATTTTTAAAATGTTGCTTCAACTGCTTTGTAAATAAATTGTTAGGTTTTTTTCTTTTTTGTTCGCGTTATTTGATGCGTTTATTTTCGACCGTTTACAACTGTATCATATGTCACAAACACGTCCTGTTTTTGTACGTTTTAGAAATGTTTTAATCATATTTGCAGCGGATCATTAATTAAATGTGTGGGTGTATGGTTCCGCTCAACGCAAATGAGGGTGTTGCATGAACCAAGGATATTAACTTCATATATCTAATTAAAGAATTCATGTCGTTGTGCAATATGAAAAGTATGCAGATATGATTTTGAATATTATATAGGTACTGTAAGATAAGGCATATTTTTCTACACCGTTGCATAGTTTCACGATTTTGCTTTTTGTTAGATAGAGGAAAAATACTGAGGAACGTAATTAGTCGTAATTATAGTATCTGGAAATATGTAAGGTGTTTTTAATTACCTAATCTTAGTAAAAACCATGTTAAACTTCGAAATGTACTACATATATAGTAGCGCGTATACTGAAGTAACTACCAACGTTTCTGGTCTAACATATAACTAATTACAAACATGGTTGCCAGCCGTCAATTCAAGCCCTCATCTCTCTCCTTTCAAGATGTTAGTGCAAGGAGAATTACACAAAATATAATTTATATAACAATATCTTTTGGAAATTTAATTGCAATGATTATTTTTTGACGTTTATTTAAACCAATCAAATGCTTTATTGTATGTCACGTGTCTGCGTTTTAACCAATCCTGTCATTATTATACTGAGAATAATGCTCTTGTGATAATTCCCGGCAATTTTCTCTGTAGCTTTTTTGTTTTTGTTGACAGATGTCAGATGTCAGATAGTTATCATCAATACAAGTAAAAATGAGCAAAAAAGATGGATTTAGTGGCTTGCCTGATGAAGAAATCAAAAAATAATCTAATTAAATATAACTCGAGAGTTCGATAAATTAGAAAATAATTCTCCAGTATCTTTCTCAAACTTGTCGCCATTTGGCAATAGCCACTCAAGCCCTACGGGCTTTCGTGGCTATTGCCTGGCAACAAGTTTTCGAAAGATCTGTCAAATTATTTTCAATTTATTCTCACCCTCTTGTTATATTATTACTGAAAATTTTGCGGCCAGTTCTCATGCAATCTGATCCTGTTAGGTTTATAATAAAAGAAGAATGATTATTGAAGAATTTTACCCGGAGATTTGTTTAGACGTTTGAACAGATATTGAACTGTGGAAATGTGAAATCTTATTTTGAAATCTATGGTTTTGCTAGGTCATATTACATGAAATTGATTGTCAGATTCTCAGCTTTCCTGTCATTTTCAATTTCTCTGTCCAGAAGTTTGAATAAATCGAAATGTGAAAATGTGATATTTCACATTAATTTCATGGTTTTGTTAGAAGATAGATGGCAGAAGATGTGTGAGCGGATATGGGATAATAAATCTAAATTTAAATGATATATTGTAGAGTTCTTGAAAAAGATGAATGTTTTACAAGGTGAACTTAATAATTATCGGTATGTATTTAATCATCCCCAATCGGTATTAATGTTGGACTATTATACTGTTAATTACTTACAATTATTATTATATGTACAGGATGTCTTATTTAAATTTCTCATCTAGAATAACTCGAGACCAACGCGTTGAAGAATAAAAGTATAAGAGTTTTAGGAGATTTTCGTACTTGACTGCGAAGGGCAACTATGAAATTTCCAATGGAAACCTACCATTGTTTCTATATATACGGTTTTCTTTTTAAAAAAATAATTATGTCATTTTTTCTAGTATAATAATTTTAATAAGTTTATCTGCGGTTCATATATCTCGAGTTATTCTAGGTGGTAAAATAAAATATATGCATATATGAGGGAAAAACTAATTATTACAGAAAAGAGGAAGTTTTATATATTTAAACATGATTATTGTTTATGAAATGAATTAAAATCAGAAATAGGTATTGCGAATAATAAATTAAACTATAGTTTTTTATTAACAATCATCTTAGAATCGTAGATTTAGAAAATATTTTCCATTTAATTTCCTAAAAAAATTAGTTCTTTATGTTGTGTATCTTAACTATTGGGGCCGTAATAAAATAAAGCTTCATGCTTAGGGGGGGGTCATGGCCCCCCTGACCCCCCACCCCCTGGATCCGCGCCTGACTGCATTGAAGAATACTCAGTACCTTAACTAGACCTGACAAAATTAAATACCGCATGACTGTTTACTGTCAGGAATGTACAATGACTATCACGTGGTACAGACAGACTTAAATCCTTCACACCTATAGCGTTACCCCTGTTACACCCGATCCGTCCCGTAAAAGAAAGGTAGTGCAGTGGGGATTCCTTTTTAATAAATAAAATGAAATTGGTCGCCGATTCCGATGCAGATATTAAATTTCTTTAATTTGAAACATTTTTCTCTAAAATGATTAGGGGAGCAGGAAATTGTATGAAGTATTATTTAACATGTAAAATGCCTATGATCAGCTGAGTCAGTCAACACCCTGTATGAAAATATTATGCAGAATTTTCATTTTGCATTAAATGTTTTCTTTTTAGTGAAGAAGATAATAATCTGCCGTATTACCGTATTAGATTTCTTGATGAGTAGTACGGATAAAATCTGTAGATGGACATTATACTAATAACACTCCTAATTACGGAATAATCTGCAATCAGGGCATAAACTTAGGCCCGGTATTATAAACGCTAGTTAAATAACCGATTAGCTAATATTATGCTAAATTTAATATGCTACTTTATATTTATGTGGGTATTATAAACCAAAATTTTATTTGATTACCTACTTATTAGTTAATCGAATTTCCTTGGAAAAGTTACCAAATCATATTAAATTTAGTTGATAAGTTAGAATCCCTATCAGAGCATATATACGTTCCTTGTAAATGGCGGAAGTGATATTTATTATTTAATAATTAAAACATACATCAAATATTATGACATATATTTATTACATCCATTACATTATTGAAGGCTCAATGATTGTAGGAAATATGAAATTTGATATCATCATCAATTACTGGTACCAGAATTATATTTATAAAATATATTTTCAGAAAAATGGAGAAAATATAGTAGAGTACCAGGGAATCAGTTGATCAAAATAGTGCGTCTATGAAAACCAAAGCCGCGAAGAGCGTATAAATCCTTCCCTGTTCTGCGATCCATTATACTCAAGCTTTTAATAAACAATAACACAATAATCCAATTCCAACACAACCTCACTGAAACCATCCCCAAATGTCACTCCTCCAAACGCTCCACGTCCACGCACATGTTTGCAGAGCGAGCGTGAACGCGTGCGCATTAGCACTGATGATGACTGATGACGCTTCGTACAGATGTCTCTAGCGTCGATCCACCGAAATGAAAATTGAGCACCGCGATTGACATTTTATCATATTCTTAACGCGGCGTATGAGTTTGTCGGCAGTGTCACATTGCGATATTCATCCATCTTTATTTATGACAGAGACACGAGGATGTTGCGCTCGTTTATGAGCGGTGAGCTCTGGGTACGCCGGTATAGGTGTGTCGTGTTTTAGTTATATGTGGACTCCGTGAATTTGCCAAATGGAAGATTTGTTTGATGTTTTAATAAACTGGGGACAGGGAAATGCGGTAAATGTATTTCAATCTCTGGACTTCATTTTACCGGTTTGATTAATGGTAATCTAATCATAGCAGGGAATTAGTGAAAGTTAGCGCTGTCGCACGAATTTATTTCAAACATATTTATAACTTTTTATTTATGCATATCTAGTACATACACACTTTTAATTAAACTTCAAGAAATATATATATATATATATATATATATATATATATATATATATATATATATAGGGTGTAAATCAAAAAGCGGGCCATAGGCGTTTAACATGGGAAATCAGTTTTTCCGTGCGCAAAAGTTCCCAACTGGTTTTAGACGAAAATGTTTCAAATAAATATTGTAGGGAATTTAATTCTGCATCTAAATCACTAATCAGATTTTATTTTACACGTCATGTAATCCGTGAAATCGACTTTAAAGTTTTATAAATATTGCTAGTGTTATGCTATTGTTTGTAATTTTGTTTCAATTCCATGCCTATCACTACAAATGAGCAATATTTGTTCCTCGTTTTCGAAGTGTTCATTGGTATGGGTTTTTGAAAAGCGGTCACCTATCCAACTATTATCCGCGGGCAGTATTGCTATTGCTTAACTTGCGCTATCGAGTGAACCGGAATCAACGCACCCTGTCAAGTCGTTGCCTATTGAATTAATTGTTTTGTTTGTCAAGTAAACATCCACATCTGGTTTTGGTAATTGACCCATTTCAACTCGTTTTTTGCAATTTCATGAAACTTGTAATTATGACGTTTGGTTACTCTATTTAAAACCGTCGAAAAAATTGAACAGGTTCAACGCATAACTTTTTACAGAGTAGTCCAATTTTGATGATTTTTTATTGGATAGGACAGACCTAGAATTTGGTCTCAAATAATTCCACCCCTAAGTATAGCAAAATAGGGGATGATTCATTTTTCACCCACTGAATTTTTACCTGTCATCCGATTCTATCACACATATTTTGTAGGTACAGAGTTATCTGATTTCGATTATTCTTTTTTTTACTTCTTGGCGTTGTTTGTTTGTTTGTATGGCGCCAACTCAAAATTAATAAGTTACATTAGTTTAGGAGCTTAGTTATTAACACTAAAAAGGTTGTTTTTATTTTTGCTTTTCAATTCTTCTTTCGTCGGTTTAATTTTTTTTCTTAAATCATTTTTATCTCTGATTAATGTTCACATTAAAATTACGTAAAGAAATCCAACAAATTTACGTATTAGCCGCATGTTGATACCTAGCAACGCATCAAATTGTGGATTATTAGATCCTGAGTTTGATTTTCACTGTCAACAAATTTACAAAAAAGACCTAGGTTTTTTGACTATTATCTATGTGAAATTGCAATATAACAGCCACTGACCACAGTTCACACGAAAAACTATATAACAAGATCATTCTTTAAATGATGTTTAAATCCTCCTTCTCAAACAGTATTTTTTCTAAAATAACTGAAAGCGCAAAATTAATTTCCTTAATTTGTCCACTCTAACGGTATATATTTTCAAACACAGAAATCAATCCTCTTAAACCGTAATACTCTTGTTAGTATTGCTGTCTAGAACCCAGCGTCGTCGGTGAGTTAGGTAATGTTTATATGGATGGGCGTATCGTTGTACAGCGTCGTAGTGACGGCGTCTGCGTGATTTACAGCGGCTGCGACGAGATTCGAACTCGAGACCTCATCGCTCATCTTGTCTGAACTGCGCTTCGTTATGGCCGCATAAATATTTACACAAACCCCAGGCGCAGACGATGCCGCACCGCATCGAAATAAGTGAAACGATAAAGATAAATAAATACCAACACATGTGATGGTAAGTATATGTCACTGGAAATACATATATCAACACGATGTTTTAACAATTTTTATATTAATGTAACCAAAAAAATATATTTTTGTACTCACAAGCTTGGAAACAACATTTTGTGCACACTATTGACAAATAGAAACTTTAAATTCGTACACACATGCGGCAAAATATGCAACAAATTACTGGAAATAGAGAGTAGGTACGTGTGAATTTTTTGGATTTTTTCAGCCAAATCCAAATACATGAACATGACAGGCATTTCCGGCTGTTTTCAGGCTGTCATACCAAGATATTTTATCGAACACCTCTCAATAAATTATCTATAACTATGGCGTTTTTAAACAAGGAAAGTAACATATTACTCACCAGTGGGTATAATTTTGAGAAAATTCACTAGTGAGTAATTTTCTATTTATAACAATAATAATAACACACAACACATTGGTAACTACATCGAGTGATATTTTAATTTAATTTTTGTGGCTCATAGTAAAGTTAATAATTATTATTTAACATATTTCGGCTTGACAAACTTAGTCATACTTAAGTTATTTTGTTCGTATGATTTATACAAAAAAAATTCAATTCCGCGGTGAGGGCACATTTGCAATCACCGGCTCCCCGGCCTATGAGGAACTACCGAAATAACTGACTCGAAAAGTGAATTAATGGATTGTACTCTTCCCGAACTACGCCAATTGACAGAAAATTTAATAGAAAATTTGTTTCCACAGAAAAGCCAATATTGTAATATTTAAGTAGTAATCAAATATGCAATAATTTCGCAGGTTGGAAAGTAAAAGGTATAGTAACATTGTAATTTAAATTTACATTTAAATATTTATAGTTGCTAGCTATAAGAACAAACAAATAACGGAAATATTTATTTTAAATGATAAACATTCAAATATAGATTTATAAATTAAAGAATATTGTATTGTGACTTAACCAGGTATTTAATTCTAATTATTTCTATAGTTCCAATCGATGTAGATACTGTTCAAATATGTAGCATAAATGTTTTCAAGAAATATTAAACAATGTAAACTATGTTTGAAGTAAAAAAATTCAACAGAAAGTATTTCATATCTCAAAAGAATTTTAAAATTATTTACACAACTTTTGCCGGTACAAAACAAACTTTTTATGCTTGTAGAGCCGAAAAATATTTCATAAAGGTCAGAGGAGCTTGTTAGCTACTTGTTTAACTTAATTGTGCGGCGGAAACTGAATATTATGAAAGAGCTACGCAGAGCAGTAAATATTTTCTCTCAAATTTAACCCACAAAGGGGGAAAAACTTACGGGGCTTGTACACCTGCGATCTAAATGAATCATAATGAAATTTACCCCAATTAGGCGTCGCACCTGGGCCTGTCGACACTTCCCGGAGATGGAGAGGAGGCTCCGGAGACTCCGGGGTACTGATGTAACCCCGGACCCGGACCCTACGTGCCGCACTTGTATTTATAATAACGTAGAGTTTAACTGAATTATGACGAAGCAACTTGGACTGGAATTGTTCTCTCAGGACCTGTGTTTAGACAGTCACAGATTCTAATTGTGGATTTCGAACACGGAACGTATACCTATATTTATCATTACGTTTATAATGTAATCTACTGCTAAATGAACTGACAAATGATGTTGCTTTGCTACTCAAACCAGACAGTTTCACTGTATGTTTTACATAAAAGAACGATTGATTTACTTTGGGTCAAAGTGTAGTTCCAGAAATAACATAGCGTACAATTTGTACTTTTCTCAAAATATATTAAATATATAAAATTAAAGTTTAATAAGCTTATATTTCACAAGCAACAAAAGTGATTGGATATGTCATTCTGTCAAACAACTAAGTAAAGCATTTGATATTATTATTATTAGTGTCCCACTGTCCGATTTTCGTGTCTTGGAATTGATCAATCGTGCTGATAATCAACTTTCTATGTTATTTGGATTGTAATTTGACAGCCTGTCAATCAGAAAAATACTTATAGGTACTAAGGTCTCAAATGCGACAGAAATATTGGACGTGCGTTACAAAATTAATATTGACACTCGTATACAAACTAATACTATTTGGACATATTGAATTCATTTAATGAATAAAACTTTGCATAAAATTTGTCGTCGTAGGAAGTGTCACCAAGAGATAGAAAGATAATCAAGGTTCCATAACGTGTAAACTAATCTCGAGATCATGAGAAAATTTCCTGAAGAAGATGAAGAAAAAGAGAGAAATATAGAGAGTATGTGAAGATATCCCGACTTGTAAACTATATACAACATATACAGTTTAAGTTTGCCAACATTGTCCACCAACTCTTTTTACTATGGACACCAGCTATGTACATTACCGTATGGTTCTAGACAAAATGCTTGAGGTGTCAATGTTAAACGAGCTTATCGTCTTAATTGACTGATTTATGAATATTGTATTATAAACATTTCTCAATCTATAACCACAAATGTTCAAAGTAACCATTTAAAATATTTCTTCATTTGCAAACATCTCTAAATATAGTTGATTAGTTCATTTAATATTGACAACGTATGTTGATGTTGCGTTTTATTTGAAAAAGTACGGTGAATGTAAAACGAATTAAAACATATTCATTTTATTTAATGAACAGATAAATAATTTTGCCAGCATTCATTGACGAGGTGAAGTCTCTTCTATAAATCTGGTATTTTGGTGGCTAGTAAACAAATAACTATTTTACATTCCATTAATAACAGTAAAAATATAAATGAAAAATTCTCCCAACATCTACTCAACTCAGATTTAGCTCCTTTCGAAAAGCCTCTACTAAAATTCGTTAAACCAATTATTTGAAACACCCCTACTTGTTATCAAAATTGTAACATTGGCCTCTGAAATATGAGTATGTAAAACCAATCGACTTCTAACAATCCCCAATCATAATTACCAAGCATGTATATAAATTCAATGTATCTGCATATAATGTTTATTACAACCTTGCAATTGAAATATATATTTTGTGTTCTACAAATAAAATAGTGAAGAAACTTACCAAGTGTTTTTTTCGAATGTATCTTTTATATTTGAAACATTTTCACAATATGCGATAATTTAGAATTTATTTAAAAATCAACAAAAATAAATTATTTGCCCTTATGCATTTTACGAAAATCCAAAACATAATTAAAATGATCTACTTGTGTGGTAATTTTTGTCTAATTTAATAAGAGTCCTAGTTTTAAGACTTCTCGAAATCCCAATGGTGACGCTCTAAAATAAAACATCCTATTTTTATTTCTTTTTATAGCAACATTTCAAAATTCAATCCCATATTTTCATTTCATAGAAACTTTTAGCAAATCTATCCCATTAACATATAAGTCTGTTAGATATCCCTTAGTCCTTTACTAGATTCCAGGATCCCTGGATGGACACCACGAATCCGGCTACTGCTATGCACACAGGAAGCTGTCTACTGACCATCGTGCACGCTTCAATTACCGTAGGATTATAAGACTCTATCTCCTGCTGCCATCGCAGGAGTAAGCTCCGTTCTTGCGATAAGGGAGAAAAGTGCAAACACGCTGCAGGAGAAGGGAGACTATGATCGCGTTACCTTTGACGCTGTGACAGATGAAATTATGGAGAATAATTGAGTTAGCTGCAAGGAGTATTGGTTGTGAAATATTCACGGTGACTACTGATGTATTTTTAGAAAATGAGATTAGGGGTCTTTGTAAGGTATTTTTCGAATTTATATTTTGCAGGAATGACAGGGGGACTCAACATATCTTATTTTTATATCCGGAAATGTATTAGGAATTCAAGCTTTGACAGCTGTGTCAATTATTCCGGTTGTACTATTTTATCACATTCATTATTCTTTCAGTAGGTATTTGTTTTCAAAATATGATATTAAACCTTGGAGTATGTTTTTTTCTGTCGCTAGCACTAAATAATCATTTCACAAAAAAAAAAAAACAAGAAACGACGACATCTCAAAAGAATAAAATTCGAAGAGATTTTCTAATTAAGCTCTGTACTAGTTATGTATTTACGTGTCAAGTGCTAAAAGTACATATTTATTGCACTTGACTCGTGCTGCATGTGAAATTTTCATTTAAAACACACGCTGTTCATTAAATACCTTTTGTCACAAAAATGACTACTTTTTGCACAATCTCAGGAAAAAAGGATTTTATTTTAATACAAAGCCAACGTTTCGAAATTATTCTACATAATTCTTCAATCGTCTCAAAAAGTTATACCATGGATAGAATATTTTGAAAGAACAACCTTGATTCAGATGATAATAATAAAGATGACAAAAGAAACTCTTGGAAATCAGCCACTGGTTTATTTTTAAAAAAATCAACCATAACTTGTTTCGACGCCATGTGAATCTTCTTCAGGAGTTGAATTTTTAATAAATATTACAGAACATTATTTTAAAAACACTAAATATTTAAATAAATAAAAAATGAACACAGATGCATAACGCATATTTATTTATATATTTATTGTTATTTGTAAAAATGTGTCGTTTGAGATATTACACCCATAAAAATAACTTCTTATTTCTAGAAAATTTTCAGTTTTCCTTTTGTATGCATTCGTTCTTACCAAATGATTAGGTTCAATTTAAAAAAAATTACTTTGAATATAAATTAATTCATTTTGTTTTTCGGCATTGAAAGAAAATAAATATATTTTAATTTTGTTTATAAAAATAATGAAAAAAAAATCGTCATCTTGAATTAAAACTACTCCTATTCAAACAACTTCGTCTCCATAATGAGTCTCAGTTGAATAACTTTGATTTGTTCCTTCAAAACACAAAATTCACTTTTATACAAAAACATTTATTTAACCTACAAAGTTTTCAATGAAAACGAATCTGTTTGCTCCAAGAAAACATTTTTATCAGTGTATGAAAGCAATATTTGTATTCTTAGTTAGAAAGTTTTAAAGATTAGATATTAATTAATACCGTAAAATAAAATCATAGTTACAATAAGAACAAAATGTCAAATAATTGTCAAAATAAAATCATAAGCAAGGAAGAAGTCGTACGTGTTCAGATGTTTTTATATGTATGAGGAGGAGTTTAGCGAAAACACCAAATTTTTTAAACATAATTCCAGTTTTTTAATTAAAAAAAAATGCGCATCAACTCTTCTGCTTTTTTACGGCTACATTAAACATATTAAAATTAGATTATTTCATTGAACTAAAAAAAACTTCATAATCCAATGAATGTGAGCAACATTAACTGAAATCAGTGGAATCCTCGCATAGCTCACGCTCGTTACACAGAAACAGGTAGTTGATCGAGAGCGTGTTCATGTTATTTATAGTTCAATAGGCTTTGATACGAGAGCCAAACCGGAGTGAAGTGGATTAACGCTCGACAAAAATGTTCGCTCACTAGTGATGCCGATATACACACACCAGGGTTCCATACTATCCCTGGACACTGAACAGGACTCGATTTGGGATAACGAAGCTGTTTATCATGGGCAGCGGCGACGGACGTGTTGCAACCGCCACTTGACCCACAGTACACTTGATTGCTCGTAGGTTCACACGTTATCACTCATTAAAATTTCGCGAGTCATATAATCTCTCGTGGTATGATTAGCACGACTAGTTTTGATTAGAACCATTATATTTGTGATGTAAATATAGAAAACTATTTCTAAAAATCTTGAAATAATAAAACTAATATTCGTTTCTTCATCGGTTATTTTTTACCTTTCAACATAATTGCTTTTAAATTGTAAAATGCTATAAAAAAAAAGAATCTTATTATGTTGATATAATATGAGATCACGCTTGTGTGTTGAATTTTATAGAAATAGAGAGGGATTTTTCCAAATAAATGTTGCTATGCTATAATATTCGTTTTGATTCCTAGTTTAGCAGGTTACTAAAGCATATTTTTGTACACACAACTTTGGAATAGTATATTCTACAACAAGTAATGGAATGGCACATATTCCACGCGAGCAAAAAGTTTGTAGCCCGAGCCAACGGCGAGGGCTACGGTTTGCGAGCGTTAGATAGGCCATTCCGTTACATGTTGTAGACTATACTTTCTATAAAAAGGTTTTGGATATTATACAAAAATACAAATATAAAACTGTTGAAAACGTCAAACTCAAATAAATCAAATTAAAACAAACAGACGAAACCATAGTAACTGAATCAAGATTCTTCATATGTCGCGCTAATAAGCGGTTCTGATTCGTCGAAAATATTCCATACGCCGCGTATGGAATGTTAGTGATTCCATAACAATTTTTAGTAGTGGAAAGCCCAGTTTCCAAAACAGTGTTATAGAAACTATATTTGTCAATAACCAGAATCATTTAATTCGCACACTCGTCCGGTAAATTTAAAACACTGGCCCTCCCCGGGTATTCTACAAAAAAATGTATCTTAATAATAATTTAGTTTATAAAGTTATACTTACACTGATTATCATGTATTAAAACCCGCAAAAACCTTCGATAACCGCCGGTAATTTAAAGAAAATTGTTTGTGCAAAATGTGCCATATCATTTAATCAGCAACCGATAATTGCTATGACTTACAGATGTAGTATTTTGATTAAATTTTAATTCCGTTAATAGTTATTTGTATGTAAACCAAGTCCTCGAGTTCATTTTTTAGCGTACCGAGAGAAAAATTATCGCCGAGGCCGTTTGCGGCCGAGGCAGGACAATCCCGTGAGCGATAAAGGATTTCGCAGACAATTACAAATTTTGAACAGTTTTATTGCAAATAGAAAGTGGCTATGGGATTGACATTTGATAAACAAAACAATTAATTTCGAAAAAATAATATCAATTCTCAAGTGCTTAGTGCCCTATTGTGCGTCCGGTTGCACGAAACAATAATTTTGATCCTGACAAAAACCATTGTACAAACCTTTTGTGGAAAGACATCATCCACGCATTCGCGAAAATGAATGCTTCATTTATTGAAATAAGCGTGTATGCGAGAAGAATGTTTTCCTGTACTTAGGAAGTAAATTCAACACTCGATATATATTTTCAATTTTTTTCATTAATAAAAACTTTCTTACATATAGGTATACACAGTGACGACTGACCTAGCCGATCATAGGCAATTTAAATGTTAAATAATAGTTATGCAATTTTCTGCTTCCCTAATCATTTTAGAGAAAAATATTTCAAATAAGAAATGAAGAGACTTAATATCTGCATCTGAATCAATGCACAAATTTCAATTCATTTCTTTAATAAAGGCTAAAAAGACGATCAAAAATATCCAAAATACAGTTGTAATGAGTAATCATGGAAATGTCTATTTGATTACTTTGATTATAAATAACGTTAAATATTTGCTTGGATCCAATTCCTGTTCCATGCTTACTCATTATAATTTTTAAAATATATTTTTGAACGTCTTTCTCGCCTCTATTAAGTAACTAAAATCAAATTTGTTCATTGTTTTAAATACAGATAATAAATCTCTTCAACTTTTATTTGTAACATTTTTCTCTAAAATGATTAGGAAAGCAGGAAATTGCATAAATATTATTTAACATGTAAAACGCCTATCATCGGCCGAGTCAATCACCACTCTGTATAAAGCTAAATTTATTAGTTTATTAATTGCATTTGACACTTGTTTGACATATAGATATGTTAGTTTACGTTCTTCTTCTCGAAGTAACTACGTTTATTGATATTAATCAAATAATCTAATTTTATTTAAAACTAGAAGCAAATACAAGAAAATTGAAAATACTATACATTATTGCTAACATTGAACCTTTCTTAATTTGCTATAATAAGTGAACAGGAAACTTACAATTTTTTTGTGGATGTTCTTAAATTTAGCATAAATTGAATATATTGTTTTACATGTCCAATAAACATCCATCTTCAAGTATGTCTAAAAGCAACTCAGTTTTCATATTGTCATTAAACGTTTCCTTATAAATAAACCTCAAACTATAACCACGATTGTGTTAACTAAATATTATAATACATCTCTAAATTATGATAATAAGTTCATTTGATATTGACAACCTATATTCCATATTATCTCAGGTAGTTCGATAATACATAAACTGACATCCGCAGTAATACATTAATGATAGAAAATTAAATGTTACATCTTAGCTTGATATTCACGGTAGTTTTGATCATCATGTCATACGACATCACGTATAAGGTTCTGTTATCAGTTCCATTCACGCCCTCTAAAGATATTAGTGGTTAATTAACCACAAAGTTAATGATATATATATGTAGTGATAATTTGTTGGTTATAACCATCGAAATGAGTTATTTACGTATTAAAAAAAACAATATTCGCTTTGAGCTCAAAAACATGTATATTATGCATGCAGTTCGTTTGATCGTTTGAAAATAACATGTGTTTATGAAGGGTGACAAGAAATAACTGACTAACACACTTTCTTGGGTCTAAAACCCTCCAAAATACCACAAAATAATTGAAAGTTTTCGCTCTTTAAATTCATTACACTTTTAACATACACATACAAATAAACATATTCGTATTTTTAAAATAATTACAAATATCTTTTTATCATGACCGCAACAGCAAATTAGCCGGCCTTGATACACATAGCAAGCAAATTTGTTGCATACAAAACTGAATAAAAAGAATCTACAATGTGAATATCGAGTCAAGTATGAAATATCGAGATAATTAAAACACGTATTAATTTTTAAAAAGGATGGAATGAGTAAATTCATAATTAAAAGATGGCAAAGAGCATTTTATTTGAAATTTTATAGGTTATAGTGCTTCGTTATTGCGTATAAAATTTTTAGTTCATCCATGAAATTTCTCCTCAAGCTGCTATCAATTTTTAATTCTTAAAGCGAGTAATTATGTTTTATATCCATTTGCACTTCAAACGTTTAAGTATTTAAAACTTCTTGTCTAGCGAGATATTGAAATTCATATTTCATAACCGATGAAGTAGGTAGTTGTTGAACGAAAGGGGAAAAACAGACAATTTGTATTTGGTTGCTTTTTTCAATTACATTTTTTTTTCTAATTTAATTAAATATGGGTATTGATGATCTTAAAACATATTTATTATTTATGTTGTAAACTAATAAGTACAACAAAAAGTATACGTATACGTATTATCAGTAGCCAAGTTCTTCTGCAACCTAGTCCATATACCTACTATCTATTTAATTTCATTCATCTTTTTGGACACTACATCTCTACAGCTAACTTTCCTGACGCACGCACAATAAAAATTGAACAAAAATGAAAAATATTTGATATTTCAGAAAACAGACTTAGGTTTATTTCTTACAGCGTTATATTATTTTCAGTAGAAATTTCGCAGATGATTGTATTGTAATGATATAATGACGAATTGGATAGTTCATTTCTTAAATAACATAAATAAACATATCAACATGCCATTTACCCATTCCTGGGTGTGACACTCTACTCAAAGCAGATCTCAGTATTATATATTTTTGCGCGGGAAGTGCGTTTTTTTTACAAATTATGAAATTTATTATCCATTCATTCATAATTTCATTTATAAAGTTTCGCGGTTTCAAAGTCATGATGTCATCTTGTAATAGAATGTACAGTATAGCAAGGCAAAAGAGGTGTTGATAAAAAATAATAATTTCCTTTTCAGTGTTGTAATAATTACTTATTATTATTAAAATTAACATTCCGATAAATTATATTAGGTATTCGTTAATTATAACGCTTAAAACAAAGAATTTAGGAAGTGTTAAAATAAAAATGTTTTGATTTACTATACATTTATCATTTTTAGCAAATTATTTGAGTATTCAAATCTCAAAACTTTCTCTACCAAACCTCTCAGCAAAGTAGTTCCTCGCTCTCCGCAAGAGCGTATTTTATAGAATTACAATATGACGTAGGTGCTGACGTCACAAGCAAACTTTTGAAATGGGATACTTATTTCTAAATATCGTATCTTTATAACTATATGCCTTTTAATATTATAATTAGTATCTATATTCATAATTTTACTCAAACTTACAGAAAAAATAAAACGAAAAAAGGTGTAGTATTACCCCTATGCACAGCCGGTATATTGACGATTAGTCATGCAATATAACAAAATTAGCCAACTTTATTTACAAATTACACATATTTAAAGCAAAAATCAAATCCTAATCTTTACAAGGCACCTGTCACTTCTCTTTTTAAAAGCCCTTACATCTGACAATCACCCTTTATATTAGAACCGCAATAAAAACCCATTATTTATTTAGTGACCCCATCCAACACCGCGCTGCTGACGTAAATTGCAGAGCACAGTAGCAGCCCGCCGCCTTATGGGGCAGTTTTTCACGAAAATCGCCTAAGACAAAGGCGAGCTTCACTCCCTGCAGTTATGCGAATTATCGACTGTTGAGGGAGATGGAAACAAACAGTGTTATGTAGGACGAACCGAGAAAGAAGTCTCGAGATGTTCACATTATGTAGTGGATAGTGGATAACAGTCCGAAGCTGTGGGGTGCACGAGGCACCACACGCGAACACGAACACGCGACTGGATATACGAGCGGCCTCTGTACGCCCAAGAACAAAGAAATGAGACAATAATGGGAGATATTCATTTTTTATTGCAAGTAATTGATACTTTAATGATGCATTCATTAATTGATGAAGTAGTTTTGCTCTGTGCATTGTACGAGTATAATAATATTATGTCTATCTAGACTACAAATTCTGGTATAGCACTAGATGAATTTCTTATACTGACAAATCTAAATTTGTTGGTTAATAATTACCCTTGACCAGTGGCGTACTTAGAACTTTTACCCCCCGGGTCGGTCTCCAATTTGCTGCCCTTTCTAAGTCAATCAAATGGTGGTTTTTATAAATTAATAAACATAAATAAATAATTGTAATTGAGACAAACTATAGGTGGGGAACTTGTTTACCATTAGATGGCATATTAAAATGAGACAGTTTTATAAAAATACAAGATACTTTTCTCTCAATGGTAATGGTGGTATTAAGAACTAGACAAACATCAAGATAATATTTTCTACCCTACATTGCTTGACGACGAGGAAAAATATTTGAAATCATAGAGCAGTAATTCATAATTAGCGGAAATTGTTCTTTGCATCAAATAAACTTAATTTCCCTCCCGGTTTTGCAATTATGGTTAAAAGTTCTTCGCATTGTGCCGTCAAAAAATTCATTATTTAGTGACTGTTATACAAACAATTTTAACAATGAATGGAAAGAAAAATAATTTAATTATTATTCACATTTGAAATTCCTTGGGAAATTTCCTGGGAAATTCCTGGGAATTTTCCCATATCTTTAAATTTCGGGAATATGACTATTCTCTAATTATGAGTGTGGCACTCTACTTACTCAGATCTCGGTAAGTGGCATATTTGCGCATGAAGTTAGCGGAGAGGGAAACACAGACGTAAATTTAAAATGGCCACTGTCTGCTGTGGGATTCGAACTGGGGACCTCACCATCCACAGCCCGATTCACTCAATAAACATATAATTATGAAGGTTTTTATTATTTTCTTCAATCCATCCACCCTTCCGTCCATCCATATCTACATTTGACTACCCACTCAGACGTCAATGAGAAAATGATCAAAAAGAAATCAGGGGACCTCAAAACATTTCTTCATTATTACTATACTTCCTTATACTGCGTATAAGAAAGTATAATGATATCTGGATATAGTTTTAAATATTATGTAAGCATTAAAGTTGCATTTATATATTTTTTAAAGATGTGATTTCAAAAGAACGATAAACTCACAATAAAAATATGCTGGTATTTACGATTGAATGTCCCAGGAAACAATTTAGAAAAACATTTCCTATTAAACAAATAAAATATCAACTGTTCCGCCATAAAGCCGGAGTTCCGAGATATAAAATCTTAAAACGATACCCAGTCCCGTTTATTCTAATTCAAAACAATAACTTCCCAAAAAATAATAAAATTCTTTTTTGAACTGCGTCTTGTAAACACATAAAACGTTGATGCGGAACTCGGCCCATTACTTCACAAAATATGAATTTGTTATTTTTTCATTCACGTATGCGTGAGTGAGAGAGAACTAGCCGCCCATCTTGTTGTTGGAGAGGGATGGTAAACGGTGTTATGAGTTATCTGTCTCCATTAGCATTCACAGAGACGACATTCGACACTGAATAATAAAATATGCAGACACATAGAAAAGCTTTTCAATCGTATTAACAATGCAAATGGTCCGGGTTTATGTTCGGTACGCTACGATACGGTACGTTAGCGCTACGTGCGCTGTGCACTGCGCCAGTGGCGCCCGTCTGCAGTGACGCAGGGCACACGGCGCACTGCTGACACCTGTCTTGTCTTTGTGCGAAACTTCATAACAATAGAGTATTCACAAACGCGTCCGTTTGTTTTTCATATTTGCAGTTTGGGAGAAGTTATTATTTATCTTTCGATGTACGTTTTATCTCTGTTTTCAAGTTTTTAATATTTAAACAATAAAGTTTTGTCGAAAGTTTAAGCGTGTTTTACAAAGAGAATACAATTTTGGTAAATAATTCAACCGTTTGTCCGTACGGAATTTAATCTCATGTTAACAGATGATGAGTTTGACATAAATATATTTTATTTATATACGCAGATCCAACGCTGCTATTAAAAATTTACCGGCACCATTTAAATATTACTTGTAACTCCGTTTCTACCAAAGTAGATTTACGAAATTTAATAAATTTTATGTTATGTAAAGTCTGCTTAACCCACTGTGGGAGCTATCTCCACATACTCCGCTATTACATACATACACACATGCACACGCACACATACACATATCACACATGCGGAAACACACAAACACAGATCTTGTAAATAGCTATAAATAACACATTCGTATTACACATGCACAGATACACATTATTTTCGATAGTTTAAAATGTATATTTTTCATATTTGTTATTATTAATTTTGTTCATTTTTCTTTGTATATTGTTTTTGTTTTCTAAATATTATGGTGTTATTTCTTCTCTTCAAATCTGTAACTTTCGCTAACTTTTACTACCTGCTCTGTCCCTTTCAAGTACTTCGCTTTAAGACCTTTTTAGCATCTGTTTTGTCTCACATTTACTGTCACCAATAATATGTGATGACTCTCTAGCTCCAGCATGTTTACGCTATTTTTCTTGAAATATCTTACATTCTGGAGACAGTCTTTTCTCAGCTCTCGAGCAGTTCTCATCAGCTTTCGTTTCCGCTCCGTCTCATTCTTATTATAAATAAAATTACATTAAACCCCAACTTGTGTTATTCATTTAAACATTATTATAAAATATACACGCAAACATACCCGTCACCACAATAAAATAAACTTGTATCATAAACTGAAGAACGAAACACCTACTACAATATACAGGATTGTGTTTTCAACGCTATTTAATAATAATTGTGTCGGCTTTTGAAGTCTACTGACTTATAGCCCCTCAAATTATATTTTATTTTATTACATTTACATTACTTTAACACTACAGTATTTGAAAAGACAATCACAAACAGCCAAGCCCCGGGTGGGAATCGAACCCACGACCTCAGTGGTGGCGGACAAGGTCGCTTGAGCATTAATAGACGCTGCCTAGTGTCACAGTGAAATCCTTGAGTTAGTAATTGTAATTAGCAAACTGCACATTTTTTGTTATTAGCGTTTTCAATAACGATATTTTAATTAGTGTACTTTCGGCCAAAATCCTTCACGTGATGTCAGGCAGAGAAATTTGAAAAGTAACGTGGAAATTTTCCTTTGTTTGACGTCACTTGAAAGGGTATTAGAAATTTGTATAAATAGGGCTGTTTCGATGACAAACGGGATACAGTTAGAAATGTAGTCAGTCGAAGTGTAATCATCTAGGCAGACGTCAGTTGTTGTAAGTTGAACGTCGTTTTTTTTATACAATCTAGTCATCGTCAACTAAGTTCATATATGTATGTAACTTAAATATTTTTCTGTTATTTCATTTTGTTATTGTAATTTAATTTCAACACCTTTATCATTTGTTTGTTACTTTTTTTTGTCATTTAATTTAATCATTTGTACCTGCTTTAATAAAAGTAATTTCTTTAAACACGTAAACCTTTCCTGTTTTGTTGTCTGAGAATCTCTCAACGCTATTTTATAAACGTTCAATTAAACGTGTAATTATTTTACATAATAAAAGTCAAATAGTTTATTATAGAGGAAATATTTCTGCATTTATGGACAGTAATATTTATAATTTTACTCTACCTGAAAAATGACAGAAATATTTATTGGTAATTTTTCTAAAATCATCATTAAACTTTTCAAAAATAGCATTGAAAACACTCTGGTTCATCTTTCGATTTACCACACTGTAAAAGAGATATTATATATTTAACAGTAACCCAGCCAATATTCCATGGTACTACATTCAGTGGTGTTTGATGTAGTGGGGCCCGAGCGCGCCGGAACATCGTTCCGGTACTTTTTTGTATGACCGGAACGCGTTCCGTTAAGATTCAGTTGTACTTGTATTTTGTACAGTGCATTTGTTCTAAAATCGATATTAAATGAGTAAAATAAAAATGTAATTCATTCAAGATTAAACTTCAAATTTTAATATTTAATTAACGAAATAATGTAGATATACTCTATATAGGGTACAGGCTGGCAAATGCGATGGGTATTCTAACCGCATACGGCATACGCTAACTTTATTTATTTACCATTTTTGTGTTGAGACTGTCTTGCTATTTATTAGTGTTCACTGTTTGGCTGTGCCGTAAAGTGTATATTTAAGCTCATAATAATTATTTAGAACGAAAAAATATAACTCATCATATCTGAAAAACGAATACAAACGTCGTTAATTTCGGTTTTTTTTTTTGTAAAAAGACAAAAAGGCTGAACAAGAATTAGAATAAAATGGTGGAAACAGCGTGCATAAAATTGAAATAGAACCAACATCTTCTTGTTCAAGTTACAGTCAAAAGAAAACACATGAGGAAACTTACGAAACTAGTGTTCAGAAAGATGAGAATACGAATAGATTAAAATTGATTTGGCAATTTATTTATTGGACATAATTTTTTTTATTAAAGGTTGGAGCGTTCCGGTACATTTTTAACAATACACCTTTGACTGTACTATATTCCATTTCAAGAGTAATAAATAAAGTATAGTACATAACTCGCTATAATGACAATTAATTCCTCAGATGATTAAAACTCTGACTCGCTTTGCTCGTTCGCGTTGTAAACTTCATCGTCGGAAATAATGTCATCCATTTTAACATTGGTGTATAATTTACTATTTAAGAATGGAAAAAATATTTTTGTTTGTATTAGTTGATTTCATAATAAATAACACAACAATTTACAAACTAAGTGCGGGAAAGCTTGGTTTTCACACTAGCGATCTTGCGATCGTTACCATACCAGCCAATTCAGTTATGTCGCGAGTACTTTATATATCAATATTTAGATACTATGTCAAATGGTTTCAACAGTGTATTAACATTGTGAATAGTACTGCTACTATTTTTTTCCCAATTAAAAAGGTGGGCGTTAATTTCAAATACATAGCATGCATAGACCTATGTCCGCAACACAGTCTATGAGACATGACATCCCATGTATGTAGACATCGTAACGTTAATGGTACATAACAAAACTATTGGTATAAACAAGTTTGAATATACAAATGGAATAGTTGTCTTTGTATATTTTTGAGTAAGATCTCTTTGAAAATGTTTATTTATTTATAAATTAACAATTTCATTTACTTAAATTACGTTACGGAAATATATAATCACTTAGCAAAATTATATTAAATATTTATCAGTTGTTCAGTGTACACTATAAAATATTTAAACTTTCTTTGCTATATTTTTATATAAAATATATAAAACTTTCTAATTAACTGTGAATATGTTATAAGTACGGTACCATAGCATATACATGTTGTAGGTATGTACCATGTCCAAGATCAATGTGACATACCAACAATATAATTATACGCTCTCTCAAGAGATGTCCGACATATATTACGTTATTAGTACGTATATAAATAATATACTACATACCAGGTACATCAATGTTATAGCTGTGTTCGCTGGGATACAACGAATCCGGGAAAATAATTCACATAAGAGATTTGTATTATCTAAAGTATAATAAAAAAATATAACACATTTTAGGGTATTAATACAAAAATTATATTTTAATTGTTGTTCTTTAACAAAAAATCCCTAAGAACTACACAGGATTATATAGGGTCTGTATACATAGATCTGTTATAATAAGAAAAAGGACCTGAGAATTTCTCAGAATCAAAACCATTATCAAGTAGTAATATATTTTCCGTACTTTGTACTGATTGAAGTACTTACTCGTATATGAAATCATTGGGTAGGACTTTCGAGGAAATCTTCTTAGAGTAACACTTCCCGGCAATTATTTTCCATTCGGCTATAATTACGCTGAACGACTGAAGTTCTCACACTATCTACAATTACATTCAATTAGTGGGTGCACCGCAGCGTACATTTCCGCGCCAATTTCAATAACAAACCGATATTGCAATTAAAAATAATGATGCCGTATTGCAAACTAGGCCAAGTGGGAACCATGCAATGTGTGGTCTTTAACACTATTTCAGGTGTATAGTACCTGAAGGTAATAGGTAAATTTATACATGGCATACAATGCGACAGGGGGTATTGACACTCGGCGAGGAAGTGAACTATCTTGTCATTTATAATTAACCGTATATTTAATTAGTCGAGCATGGTACAGAGATAACAATTGCATATTGAAAAGTAAGTCACCCGTTTAATCGGAGTTCGAATCTATCATTCGGCAAGGGTATGTGGAAAATATTGCAATACAAGATATTTAATCACAATCTCACGCTACAAGATGACCACTAGTATTGTTCTAGGAGCACAAGAACCTCTTTGATACACTAGTAACCAAAGGCCTTCGCTTAGTCTGAGATTATGTTCCATGTTCTAAGAAACTTGAGGCCCTGGTCCTTCTAGAACTATCATGCTATAGAAAATTGGACAAGCCAAAAAAAATTTTCAAGCAGAATTTGCTGACGTGTTTTATATTTTTGTTTGTAACGACTTTTCTGTTTTTACAGAATTAAAGCATTTAGGTGCATACAACATTTTCTACTAGCCACTAGAGACACAAGGGGTATCTTAACATCGGCAATGTAGAAAATAAAACTCTTTGACTGTATCCCCGATTATTATTTATCCGCATCACTTCTCCAATCGAACAATTAGTACAAAACATTTATAATAAAAGTGTGCTACCAAAATATGATTGCCGAAATGCGCATATTGTAAGAATAATTTTACACTTACTTGCCATTGTATGTGATGATAAGTAATATTGAACACTTACCTGAAACAAGAATAAATCATTGTTAGAATTTAATGACAATTAGGATTAAAAACAACTATTAATGAATATAACGATAAAATAGTGACAGACTTTTTGTTACAAATTTTAAGTAAAGTTGATATTATATGTTTATGGATACTTTCAAATTAGTTGACACCCGATGAATAATTTGACTATTCTAGTTAAAACAAATAAACAGTATTTAAATATATTATTACGTCATTGAACCCCATCTCTGTAAGTACCAGCCTACAAAATATTTGTGGCGGAAGAAACAAGGGGGTTTGGGGGATTTAAAATGGCTGTCTGTTCCGGGATTCGAACTGATAATTTCATCATGCACAATCCAATGAGTATATTTTGATCCAAGTAAATCAGTATTGTATACAAAATTAAGAAATACTGTTTGTCATGTCTATTTTCTTTGTTATGTAGGAAAATATTCTTTAATTATTTTGTATACACGAATAAGGAACCAAAGGGAAATACTTTTTGTAGTAAATATTGGTGGTTACGAAAAATTACTGTATGTATGTACAACGTATTAAATATGAAAATATTTTCTAAGAACGATATAATTATATTTATACAATGATATTACACGGCAAACTCGTTGTGGTAAATTGTTAATATTTCTTGTTTCATTGTTTTCCATAGACTTCTACAGAAAAACTATTTTCATTTGCTTTTTACTCGTGAATAAAAATCATTTGGGTGACAAATTAATACTCCTTGGGTACAGTTTTAATTCTCAACATCTTTTGTATTTACACTTTTGTTCAAAATTAATTTGGAAGAAACTATTGCTAAATAAAAATTCTTCCATTGTGTTTCGTATATACAAAATAAAATGTAGTCACCCGGTATAGCTTTTTTCTTTCTCTGCCTTAATGTAACCTTTTTTCATTATAAATATTGCGTATACTCTATGTACTGATTCATCTGTATATAACACGTTTGTTCTCGCGTCAAACATATTTTTTTGTTTTGATTACTATTATATTTCTGACCACTTTGTAATTGGGATAACATTCTGTTAGGAGGTTAATAATCATAAATAAATTACATAATTATACTATGTTGTTATTTTATATAAGTTTTTTAGTCACAATAGAATTTTACAATTTCTGTATTGTAAAATTTACGATTTAACTTGCAACAGTTAATATTGTAAGGTTAAAAAAATATTTTATTTCAACGACAGGCGATTTTTTTTAACAATTTAAATTGATAAGTTAGCTAAATTTAATTTGTTTATATTTATGGGTCTATTTGTTAAATTTTATAAATCCAGTAACTAAAAAAAATATTTTTTTATGTTAAAATTAAAGAATTGACAAAATTTTAATTTAACAAATTTTCATATTTGTTTAAATTGTTAAGTTAACACAATAAATTTGTCAATAATAGCTAAAAATATTAAGCAATCCCTAAATTAAGAAATCGCAAATGAAATTTTTTACTGTGTTTAAATCCAGTAATTATCTAGAATTTTGTATATGCACAACTAAATTTATGAATTTCAAATATATGCTTACGATCTAACAAAAATGTTTTTCTTCCATCATACAAGGGACATCAAGATAGTTTACCTTAACGTGTATACATGACGTAACGTATCAAAGTGCAACATAACGCTAAGTATAACTCTAGCGGTGGCAGCAGCGATGGCAGATCGATAATCCAACACTGACAGGTGTCACCTCTCTCATGGAACTCAAATATTCATTATTTCGAGTTTTGTATAATTCAGTAACCGGTAACTTTGGAGCACAATGGAATTTTAGAGCATTGAGCAGCGAAGGCCTCGTCGCCCTGGCCGAATATTCAGATAAAACATTCATTATTGATGCACATAAAATGGGTTTGGCGTTTGTTGAAAAATTCATCCAGTGTTGAACTGGTGAAGTATTGACAGAGAAATTTTACCGTTTTTATTTTTGTTCTGCCGTCCTGAATATTTCAATTCAAAAATGATCTGAATTATGATTAAGTAATGTGAAATGTTAAGTACAATTTTAATGGCAATGGATAGAAATATTTAGCAAGTCAATCAGGAAATATAATTAGCTATAAAGTTTGAAAAACTTATAAATAAGTAAATATTATTATATAAACTAATAAATAAATATATAAAGATACCATTTAACCATTTTTGGTGTAGCTCTCTGGTTTACAAACTTTTATAAGTGATCTATTTTTAACTTTTACATATACTCTTACAGGGTTCAATAGGTTATTCCACCATAATCAAAAATTGTACAAGTTTATTCAATATATGAAAGATAAGAGTTAAAAGATGCCGAAAATTCCATATTTTTAATTACGAATAAGTCCCTTTAATAAATACGGGATGTATTATATTTGATAACGTAGGATATGTGAGCTTCTGAGTGAGCAAATGGGATTCAAGTATTAGCCCCGACTCCGTCTTAAATACGAATATACATATTCGGGCTTGTCTGATCTGTTCGGATTCTGCTCGGGTGATTTAATTGTCTTTGCGTGTTTGCTGTTTGATATGCAGCACTCCCTGCAAAACTGTACGATACTAACGCCACCAGCTACCTAACTTCGAGAATAGAAAATAGTTTTTTGTAAAATGAGTAAAAAATTAAATAAATTAAGTACATTAATTTATAATGAAATATAATATTACAATTTAAATATGTATTATTTTGTAATTATCTCAACATTTTTTTCGAAAGCCTGTGAACCACTATTTGTTTTTTCTGGTGTACCATATTACCTACGTCATCAAGGAATTTTAAAATTCAGACCTTAATATCTCGCTTATTTGGAGGGATTTTTAACTCGGACTTTCACATGTGGTCTTATATTTTTATGTATTTCAAGATAAAAAAAAAGTAAAAAATATCGTGGAATAGCCTATTTAAGTGTTCCACCATTGCTATTTTGTTAACTATAAGAACTACAAGATTGGTTAAATTAGTAAATACATTCATTTTTACTAGCCTATTACAATGAATTTAATTTCAGTGGTTCTCAAATACGAATTCAAATTTCTTATATTAAATTGGAACCTATTTTTGTTCATTAATAAATAATTTTATTATTGTGCACGAAAAAACGCCAGAAACATATGATAAACACGCAGATATCAAACATCATCGTAATTATTTTTATTTTTCTGATTACAGCGCCATCTATCGCGAATCGAAAAAAATTACATGCAACACTCACATAGTTTTAGCCGGACTATCCGAATGTACGATAAAAATGTCGTTCCCATTTAAGATTTCAAAGTGGCCCTCTGCTCCACCTCCAAGGGGTGGCGGTAGGGGATCGTATTTTGCCATCCCGGAACTTTTTGAACGTATTGTATATATTTCTGAGTAGAAAACGATAGTTGCACAAATTTTCGCCTGGTAATTTATTGCAGAGTTAGAAATAATTCTGAATGATCAAAACCATTCGGAGAATACCCCTGATTGCTTGATGTTTGGAAATATTTAATAACTTAAATGATACCGCAACAATATCACATACCTCCATTCTGAAAAATATTTGTATTGTGTATTCGCTTCGCTAACAATTTCCCAAAAATTTAATTTAACGAATTTAACAATTTTTGTAGCTGCAATTTAGATTTAAAATATTAATATCGCATTTCACAAACACAACAAAAAGAAATCTTAGCAAGAGCGAAAGTAAAATCTCGAATATTAATGCAAAACGTATACTCGTGTGTACAATACTGGGTTGACAACGTACGATACAACAATCATGGTTGCTGAAGACGCAGAGATTGCCTCTAGGGGCAGGAGTCAGCAGGAGCCGCACAAAGAATTCCTGCTGCTCCTGTTCCTGCTACAGGATCATAATCCCTACATTCGCACATTAAATATACATGAATACAAGCAAAAGCGTTTTGTATATGTTTGAATTATCAACATATGAAAATATTTAAATTTTGCCTCGAGCAAATATTTCAACCAGGACGAGGTGACTTTTTTGTGCAAATTTTTATTTGTTAAATATATAATGTTAACCAAACATTTGATTACTTGCAATTACAATTATCAATACGCAGTTTGCTGAATAAGCCTTCGATTAAAGGAAACTATAGTCACACATGAATTGAATCAAAAAAATTATTTTTTTATTATAATTTATTAAATACGACTCCATTTGTCCTTTATGGTCCGACAACCTCCATCCGTCAAAATTTCATGAATTTTTTCGCAGTGACTTGTACATTGCAGTATCAGATGAAGTACATTTCACAGGCTGGGTTTGTTCACT
The DNA here is from genome assembly GCA_963942605.1 of Poecilus cupreus. Lineage (NCBI taxonomy): Eukaryota > Metazoa > Arthropoda > Insecta > Coleoptera > Carabidae > Poecilus > Poecilus cupreus. The sequence goes on from OZ012718.1 coordinate 26,077,725, forward strand.
CCCATGAATTTTGTTTTGCAAATTCAAATATGAATAAATTATTTCTTACAATTATTCTTATCGAAAAACAAAACAATTATTTCAGTAATGTCTTTGAATATTCTAGTATTTATATATGTGGATGAAAAGGACAATTGAAACATTAAACTATAAAAAAGTTGGTCAAAAATTCAGAACTTTGATACTGTGTCTCTCATTTCCATGAACGACTTCAGTACTGAAAATAATTCGTATATTTGTAAATATGGTCTTCTATAACATACTAAGTTTATTTTCAATTTGAATTTACCGTTTTTGAGAAACAAATAAAAATATACCAAAAAACACACTTTTTGGTATATTTTTATTTGTTTCTGAAAAACTGTAAATTCGAATGAAAAATAATTTTAGTATGTTATAGACGATCATATTTATAAATACACAAATTATTTGCATTACTGTAGTCCTTCATGGGAATGTGTGGCATATATTTTACTACTTTGAAAATTATGTTCATGTATAATTTGTAAAGAAAATTAGCTTTTTAAAATTTATTACAAAACTTTGGACTATTATCTAAACATAGGTATAAAACATTATATGTTTCATTTATTATAACAATGATATATTGTTTCAAAAAAGTCATGTTCATGTTGCGCTATCTTCAGCGCGTATGGTTGACCTTAATTCATACTCCAAATCCAATAATTAAAAAAAAATATATATATATATATATATATATATATTTTATCTGGGGCATACCAATTGGACCATAACTCGAATGTAGAAATATATGTTTAATTCTCGATCAAAATGAATATAAAATTTTTTGTATGTCAAAGAAGTACGATTGTCAAGATATTCTATTTTTGTACTAAGCAAAATGGTCTTATTGGGTATTGCAAAGAATTTAAGTATTGAACAAGGAGCGATGATCGACTATGATGATTAATAAAATTCTTCGGAATGCAGTCAATGATCTATTTTTTACGAGAATTGCATATTTGTAATTTCCAATGTTAACTGCAAATTTTCAACAACGCTAAATTTTTTCTGAAGAAGGTCATAGTTATTAATAAACCATTGACTGCATTCCGAAGAAAATTAAAACCACCCAACATTGATAAACCTATATACTCGTATTATTTATAAAATAAAATAATAACTTTTTTTAATTTTAAATACAGAATACTTGCTGTAAAGGATGTAATGAAAATATATACCTCAATATTTTCTCATTTCCAACATTACCCGTAACATCCTGTACAAGTGAACGTTCATTTTCTACTTTGCGTCGATTAAAATTTTATTTACGAAATTTAATGTCCGAAAAACCGCTTAAGTGGTTTGGCTTTACTAAATGTACATAGAAACTTAACACCATTAACGGACGAAATAGGTACTTGACGAATTGGCAAAAAGAAAACGACGTATTAATTTAATGTTTTTTTTTTTTTGATTATGAAGATGAGAGGCGGACTAACTACTATGGTCATATGCCGCCTCATGAGTAGATGATTATGAATTTATATGAACAACACAAACGACCATGCTCTTCAGTGGGATTCGAACCCACGACCTCTGGCGTGCTAGGCTAGCGACATAGCCACTACACCACCGAGATCGGCAAATTAATGTTATAATGATATTTGTTTATTATTTTTAGTTTGTTATTATTATTATATTTATTTTTTTATTATTGGAGATTGAACATGTTTGTATATTTTAGTTATATAATATGTTAATTTTTAACAAATTAAAAAAAAAATTCGCTGCGTAACCCCCTTCATGATTGATTCCTAGATACGCCACTGATATAAGTAGTGCCCTGTTAAGTAAGCACTTTTGAAATTACGCTTTACTTATAACACGTACTCTTTTTTTCATGTTCCTATGTGCACTTTTTGAAAGTTAATTTCTATGCGTCGATTCGGCCACGAAAACTGCAAAAAGGAGCAGGAGCAAGAATAAGAGAAATAAAATAAATGTATTCCATAAAAAAAAAAACATATTAATAGTATAATTATTATCATTTATTTCTATTCTGATTCGATATAAAATTTTGTAATACCTAAATATTTATCAGAAATACTATCTAGATATAAAAGACCGTTATAAAAATACCATTCACTATACACCGCAGTAATACCTACTTGGAATAGTTGTCGATAAACATCTAAAATGGAAAATGACTTGGAGAGGTAATGAACATAATTTATACTGAAAATAATGCAATTCTATCAGCATTTTATTGTTTTTTTTTTTGTGTTTTGTTACAGATATGACTGCAGGTTGTCATAATGGGAGTAAATAACATTCGTTTAGAGTACATTGAAGCGGTAATGAAATATCGATAACCGCGTGTTTGTTAAATGTTTCCGAGGACGTGGGGGAAGTGCTCGCAATATGGCTTGGTTGCCAGTTTTAACCATCTGGTGGCAAAGTTGCCGATATATAAGTAAGTATGTGTAAACCGCATGCACTCAAAGACGCGACGAAGTTGGCGGCGGCGGCAGTTAATTCGATTGGCGGCGGTTGGTTTTAAGAGCGAACCACTTTGCGGTCTTCAACCCTTTACCAGCCCCCTACCGCCCACGCTCAACTATGCAAATCAAATTTGGCGAACGCTGATGTTCGGCAAACACTCCCGCGGTCACGAGCATGTTCCGCAACTTTCCCTTTTTGGCAGCGTAAGCGACAGCGTCTCTGTGTCTTACATATTCGTAGGAAGGTTTTTCGGCTCTGCTGTGTGCGCTGGATTGCTGCTTTGTCCAAGATCTCCTATAACTTGGCAAGGAGATAGAAGAAATTGACTTTAGGAGAAGAATGCATCAGACTACAAACATGGCATTTTCCCGTGATTTCTTGAGTATAGTTCAACTAGAAAATGAAAACTGACGTTTTAATTATTTTATGCTCTGTGGTTTCTTTTCATAACATTGTACTATTAAACTTTTATGCAGCTTGCAATGAAGAACTACAATTGTCAAGTCAACGCCACAGAACGTCCTTTCCTTAGCCTGTCAAAGGCGTTCGATCGTCATTTGCATTGATTTTTTCCACCTGTGATGTTGTCATTATTACTTGGACAAATATTGTGCTATATTTTTATTTTTACGTATGAACTACAGGTTATACATCATAAATTTGATAATTTACCAATTGACGCTACCATCTACGAGCTGAATTATTTTATTTAGTTTCGTAAGTTTTTCTTGTAATTTGTAATCACATCAGTGTACAACATCTATGTTTATTTTACACATTTTTTTGTATTTTGCTCTGAAGATGCCAAAAATGTTGGCAAAACGTTGGTTTTAGAACAGTTATAAAGAAAATTTGACTGCAATGCTTGATTAATATCTTTCCTATATTACTATTAGTAGCTGTGTTGGTATTTTATAATTCTGTTAGAAAATGTCACTTATTAAATATAATATGGTTTTTTATCATTTGTGTTGGTAGCACTTCACAAATGCAAACTAATTTTTGCCTGACACAGTAATAAATTTATTTTTTCTTCAAACGTCATAAAAGTACGTTGTTATGTGTTTGAATTCAACAAGCAGAAGTTCAATATTGTCGCCGTCGGCAACACTTCTACTCCGGCAGCGGAAAAAGTAAAATATTATGAAAAACAGTTAGGTTGTAATTGAATAATTTGATAGATAAAAATGAAACAAATATACAAAAATATCTAGTCTAGGGCAACTAAAAATGCTGAATAAGACAGAATATTTTTGAAGTTTTGGAAATTTTTTAATGATTTATATTTCCATTTTCTTTGTTTGAAGAACAAATAACATGTATTATTCTTTTTAGTTCCATCATCTAGGGACAAAATAAAAGATTCATAATTAAAAGTAATGTTTCAACACCAACAACTTACCATTTTGAGGTTATGTTTTTAGTCTTTCAGTTTTGAAAGCATTTATACCACCACTAAAACTCCGATTATTGTTATAATTGCTATAATTTTATAAATTTACGAGTATTTTGATTACATTTTATTTCTGTTTAAAATAATTTACAGTATAACATAATAAATTTATAGATATTTGTGTTTATTTATTTTGAAAGCATTTCAACCGTCTCTTCCGATGAAGCTAGAAAAAATTATTATACTGTTTGTTGCTTGGGTTGAAAACGCACGTGGCCTTTCATACTACTGCTCTTCTCTTCGCCTGAACCTTGAACGGACCAATAAAACAACGAAGATGCCGCCAGGAAACGGATTCTGTACGATGATTTGTTTCCGAAGTTCGCGACATCTCGCGACCAACTTCATATTTATGGGGGAAATGCTTCAGTCAAATTGTCTGTCGTTAATAGTCCGCTCCGGTGGGTCATTTAAATTATTTGGCAGTGATATATTTATGATATTGTAAAACTATAAATTCCCTCTACACGGTACGAGTAACTTCATCGACAAGTATGATTCGTTATTGTCAATATTTGACATAATCCAGATCATAATGAAGTATCATTATCTAACTAGCTACAAACGCAACCATTATAAAAAAAATTTAAAAGTTCGTTTCTTATTCTTGTGTTGATTTCATAGCCATTTGAAAAGGAGACTGAAAACTATGAATAGGTCATTCATTTAGCTTAAAACAGATACAATTGCAAATTTTTACTGGGGACAGTTGAGTTTACCGAACTATATAAACCACGGATAGTTTCTATACTCCTTCAATAGCTTTTAACTTTTACTTATAAATGTATGGGGAAATACCTCCGTGGTAACGTGTAGGACTGTGGATCATGAGATCCTCAGTTCGGATCCCACTGCCGACAGTTACAAATTTAAATTTACCCCGGTGGTTCCCCCTCCACTAACATCCTTGGGGGCTATGATTTGACGGCTAGTAACCGCGCTTCATAAGAAAAAATATATCACATACCGAGATCTGCGTAAGCAGAGTGCCACACCCGTAATGGGTAAAAGGCGTGATGGTATATTCATTTATTTTATTTTTTTTTTTATAAACCACAGTTTATTTATTTATTTATTTAATTACTTGTAAATGTTGTTGAAAAAGTAGAAGTGAGTCATTTGACGTGGTTGGGCAATTTCGAGCGTATATTCATGAAACTAATATATGCGAGTGAGATTGGAGTAAACGATGCGTGGGCGTCTGAGGAATAAGGGGTTAGGTGATGGTTTATTGCATGAACGAATGATTCCAAGCGGGAAGAATAGGCAATGTGGACGATTGTGGCAAAAATGGTGTGCTAGAATAGGATTGTAGATTAATTGTGTTTCAGGGTTTGTGCTACCCCACTGCGTGGATTATAGTGTGCATGTATGTATGTATTTGTGAAACTTTATTTCAAATGAAAACCGTAATATTTTTTTTATATTTTGTATCTATATCAAAGCTGTTACAATACCCAAAAGAATTTCGTAACAGCTCAATCGAGTGTTATAATAGAGCGAAACAAGTTATATTTTATGGTTGATAACACTACTGAAATGTCATATGTCAAAATATATCAAATATCACATTTCGCTGAATAAATAAATAAAAATTTTCAAACGTCATGTAAGTGTCACCAACTAACACAAAATTCCCTGAATATTGAAACTTGGATTTTCTAATAAAAAGAGAGCATAAAAGGTGTAAAATATAAACAATAGTATAAAGAATTCGTTTCATAATTGTCGTTTATTTTGTTCGAAGGTCTAGGTCACTCCTCTGCGCGTAGTGACTCAAACTTCCTTCTCACAAAATAAAATGACAATTATGAAACACGTTCTTCAACATACTATTATTTAAATTTCAACTTAACATATCCTCAAAATTAGCTACTGAAATGTGTGTTTTAAGAACAAGAGAAACAACTATTAAATAAAAACCGATAACTAATAAATAAAAATAAAAAAATAGAAAAATGTGGAATAGAATGAATGTGTGGTTGGGAGAGGTTAGAGAGAAATTATTATCAGTGCCGTAAATTTAATGACAAAAATTTTTCATAATTAAGTAATTTACTAATTTGTTGCCATAGTAGAGGGCCCCATTGAAAAGGAATTCCTTTTGTGTATAGCTTTAAATAGATACATAATTGATAGAATTAATTAATGTATTCAGTTCCAACACAACATTATCATTGGTTCAAGGCGTTAATGTATCTCAATAAAGCAACTTGTTCATTAGAAAGTGTCAACAATGAGTTTTTGTTGTCTTAGGCAGCTTTAAGAAGTTATAATTTAGTATAATTTTAATTAATTTTGTTTGCTAATCATTAATGAAGTAATATTCAAATTTGTAGTCGCTAAAGTACTTATTCTCGTTAGAAGATAATTTTATTGTTTGTTTTGAAAGATATTTGATTATTAATTTCCAGTTGTTATATTTAATACAAAGAAATTTTCTCCAGAAATTACCCTACCTAATCCATTTTCAGAAATATATTTTAACATTAAAATAAAATTAATATTTACCAGTGAGATTTCTCACAGCATTATATACAGCGTGACCAATTAAATAAAGACACAAATGTTAATATGACAAATTATCATCGTTTTTTTGATCATGATAATTTTTTAGAAAGGCGATACAATTCAAAATAAAAATAAAATAACTATCCTTCATTCATCCACATTCTATTCTATAGCAGATCTCGCAAATCAAATATGCGGGATGAAACATAAAAAAATACATTAAATTTGTCCAGTGACAAAACTAGACGAGAGCAACAATATTTCTTAATAACATTTTAACTTTCTGCTTTTTGGTTTTTGAGTTTAATTCCTTTAAATATTTATTACAAATATAATTACCCGCCAATGTAAAACATATGACTGCTGCCAAATGCCAAAATTGATAGATCTGGAGTTAGCTTCATGCAGTGTTCGTTTCATCAGCCATAGATAGCGTTAGTTAAGCTGAAGCTGAAGAAAAATTCCAATGAGAATACCACTCGAAATTACGCAAGCATTATTTGTTACTGTTAATTTATTACCAATTAAATCAAGAAGTTAATATGTATCCATTTGCAAAATAGACGCCTTCTGCTAGCAAACACTGGACTTTTGTACGTGGTAAGAATTTATATTTAATACTTTATATTTTTATTTTTGACAATAAATAAAATAAACTGTACATTTAAAAAAAATGAAATCTTACGTAGCTAAATTATAGAATGAATATTATTTAGCAATGAGCAATAATCTGGCTACTAGATAAAAAAAATCTATTAAAAAACATTTAGAGGAGGTCATGAGTTACTTATAATATACAATTTACCTCAAATTGTAGGAGTTATGATATAGGATTCGGAAATTGTTTAATAAATAAATCAAATCATAATTATAGTTTGTCAAGGCCACAGATCTCGGTCAACGATTATCTATTTGTGATATTGATTGTCCAAGTTGTTTACATGAAATATTTATAGGTTCTTGTGCAGCTTAAATCAGGTTAGACACATACATAAGAATTTTCTTAATAAATTATACATTTTACTCATAAATAAGAAATATATGTGTTATTTAATTATTTTAGATAGGTACTTTGTATTTGTAGATCTAGAAAATATGGGTCGAAGATATTAGTAAACAAGGATCCATAATGGTTAAGTAAAAGTGAAAACATTGTCTACTGTGGTATTGGGGTTGAATTTAAAAAAGAAATTAATTAACCATAATATTATCTCATAATAAATATAAAAACTACACAAAAAAACCTGTTAGTTTTATAATATTTTCAATATAGAATTAAATATATTGAAAATCGCACTATTAACGTAACGTCAAATTTTAAAACATACATTTACGTATAATTAATATTATGCAAAAATTTCGAATGAAATTATAATTTCCAGTATTAAAAATAGTTTATAAATTAGTAGAAAAGCATAGAAACTCAAATACCTATACATATAATTTTTTTATTATTTTTTTTTTAATCTTTTATTTACAACTGGCCTTTTAATATACCAACAATAAAATTTGATACATTACAGCATGTCATAAAGGGAGATAGCTTAGCAATCTCCTGTACAGATAATTGCTGTTAGGTCTAATGTTCTTTTTTCTATTTAATCTTCTAATGATGTTCGAATTGTCAAATAAGTTGAGGGCAAGGTCGTTTGGCAGCTGGTTCAGTCGCTTTTCGTACTTCGTAGCAATGTCTTTGATTTGCTGGTGTACGTATTTTATTTTGAGATCTCTGTGAATGGTTTCGTTGTTTACGGTGTACATATAATGATATAAAAAATCTCAACATTTGTATTTATCTCTTTGTCTTCAAATACATGTGTCTTTCTTCTACCAAAATTACGTGACGTATCCTTTCTTATAATTTTGCTTATTTAATTAAACTGTATTTTTGTTATTGTTAGACATCATTTAAGCTTTTATTTAATATGTAAAACAACATTTATTAATAGATTCAGATGCAGACATTAGTTATCTTCAACTGTTTTCTCTAAAATTATTAAGGAATAACGAAGCAGGAAATTGAAGTCAATCCTCTGTCACCATCCTGTTTAAAAAAATAATTTGATTCAAATCCCATTGAAGAGAGGATTTCATGATCTATGCGAAACAATATCACGAATCTACTTTATATAATTCATTTGAAAACTGTGAGGCCAGCAATATCTACTCAAATAATTGTTAAACCTAATTTTGTTTCAATTTAGTTTGTAATTTGAAACGTTCTTAAAGAATTCTATAGAATAACATTTCAATTGAAACCAGAAAAAAGATATTCGCTGCGTCGTATCCTTAAAAAGATTTTTTCTCTATAATATGAATGTTTAATATCCTTAAATATTGTTTGGTTATCAGTATTATTTTAAACTTTATTCCCTATATAAAAAACTTATATCTACATCAATAAATTGTGAGGGTGTGATTTTTATATAATGTTTATTTAATCGCAAGAACTATCAAGTTATGTAGAAAATTGAGGTTACGATAAGAACTACCAAAGTTTGTGTTTAAAATGAATATTTAATTCAAAGCAAAATTGAAGTCGTAAATTGTATAAATCGTTACAATTCCAGCAAATATTCGAATAATAATATTTGTGTTCCCATTAATATTTAAATAGATATCGGATTTTGTGTTTCTTTCGAATATATTTGCTCACGCAATGGTTCATATTTGAAATTTATAGCCTAACGTCTCTATTTGTATTCTTGTATTAATATTTCATGTATTCACCCTATTACTTTTATTTTTAATGTGCAGGTTGTGCGGAAATAACTGTTGTTATAAATATTAATATAATCAGTAATATTTATTGCATTAAAGTAGCATGTAGAACAAAATAAACATAATGTTATCAAAATAAAGCAAGGAAACTTTGTTTATTTTCTAGTTAAGTTATATATAATAAATATAATTTTAGTATTAAATATGGTTGTTGTAACAAACAAGGTATGTGAGTTAGGACGAAAATTGTCGGACTAACAAATACAGATTCTCCTATATACATGTTTGTAAAGGTATAATCCACGTCTATTATTTTTTTCATTATTAAAAATATAAAATATATAAGAAGATAAAGGTGTAATAGGCCGAGAAGAACAACTGATCATAGTAGGCTTTTTTTAGTTCAAAGTTCTTTTTCTAACAATTCTTTGTGTGGAAATACTTATTTTTTAAGCCTATTAAAAAGTAATGTTTTTCTAAATTTAATCAGGCCATCGATTATAATTACCTAAATTATTTAGAAATAATTTTACGAGGGAGTGAGAATAAATTGGGAGCAGCTTATAATACATGTTTAGTGTTTATGATTTATAGTATCAGTGGTCAATTAATGAGGTATTCCAGTATAATTGAATTTATCCAAAGTAATAACTTTTTTGTATAGTTTATATCACAACATAATTGGATAATACAGTAAAACATGCTTAAAAATAAGTTTAATTCATAATTGTATGTTAGAAAAATGCAATTTTTAGCCTATTGTAAACTCTCCTGAAAATTGTGAGGTCACAACGCCTACCGCTTACTTCATATCTATATGTTTAGTTTTGTGTGTATTTTTTTTAATTCAAATATTATTTTAGAAAATTTTTAAACTCTGATTCCTGTTGTTGTTATGACCAATTTTCTTCTAATACTCGATAATTATTAGACAAAAACTGCACTCTTACTCGTGAGACACTGAAAGGTTGACATTGACAACATGATAATCATGAGCATGGGCTTGTTTACTCTGAAATTAGCTGTAGGCGTTGTGACGTCACAGTCTGATTCTTTACACAGAAACACAGTCAACCTCGACCAGCTAATTTTCGTGCCCCTTCTAAAATTGAAATATTTACTTGAACATAACACACCATAGGTACTTTTTTCTTTCAAAATTTTTCCGTAAACGAGGCCTCCCTTAAGTAAGTTTCCATCCCCCTCAACCTTCAATCATATCACCAGCCCACATTCCAGCTAATCAAGTCCGCCACTCGACTGACTACAACTCCCACTTCCACCACCGTCGCGTTCACCACCTCCACGCGTGAACAGCGGCTGTGGGATGTGCAACGAAGCGGACACCGCGTGATAACGACGCCTGACGCCGCGACGCTGGCCTACCGACGAGTGGCATACAGAGAGACACGAGACGCACAACCGCGGCGAAACAATACCTGATGATGTGAACGCGAAGAGGCAGATGGAATCGGTCTGGTGTGATCGAAAAGAGGAAATTCGAGAAGGGGAGATGGGGAAGGGGTTGATGAGGTGAGAAGAAGGCTGATGTTGTTCGTAGAGAAACGTTCAGATTATATTAATAGTTTTTAAGAAATGCAGATCAATAGTTAGTTTTAAAGTAAAATCATAGGGTACTGATACAAACGAAGCAAAGGAATTAACCATATAAAAAGGTCAAGCAACAGAGAGATGGGTTGGACATATATGAAGAACAGAAGAAAAGGATAGGTACAATGGAAGCAAGGGGAAAGAATAAGACGCGGCAGACCCAGATCAACATGGCTAAAGGAAGTAGAAGATATAAAAGCAAGAGGAATTAGAAACTGGCAAAGTAAAACAAAAAATATGAAGAGGTGGAGAAGGATTTAAAGGAAAAGAAACAATCGAGTAACAGTACTCTATGCCCTATTTTCAAAAATTAAAGATTAGCAAATTGAAATATGGTTACCAGCCGTCAAGATCCGATCCCCAAAGAGTTTATTGGCGAAGAAAGCATAGGAATAGAGTGGTGATTGACGGCTGTGGGAATCGACCTGAGGAACTTATGATCCACAGTTCGATGCGGTACCACAGAACTTTTATTCCATTTTAAGAACGGTTATTGACATTCCCAAAATATGTACTCTGCTGTACAGAAAAGGGTCATTTTTTATTACGATTGCATTTAAATTTTAATAAAATGGTTGATGATGGTGATAGTCTATGGAAATATTAAAGACAATAATATGCAAATTTTAATTAATAAACATAAACTTAAGTCAAAATTAAAAAATGTAAAAAATAGTTTGTCCAAGGGTTAATTTTTTTTGTTCAGGAGTGTAGTTTCAAATTTATAGTTCATTTTCAACAAAATTAAGTAATAATTTAATTTGAATGATATTTAGTATTATTTGCTTTGTTCTACTGTATCCGGTCCTCTTGTTCCCTAAGTTGCAGAGGTTATTTTTTCTGGTCCTTCCTTGCATCCTGCATAAAGTTTTTCTCTTGGGGTTGTGTTTTCACATCAGCAATATTTCAGTTTTCTCCTGTGTTCTCCAGTATATTTTCAACTGCACTATTCAATTTTTTTGTGGTCTTCCGTCTTCGAATTCTGATCTGTCCCGTTGATCTGGTCTCCTATATGTCCGAATCACATCAGTTTTCTTTCATTTATTATGTCTTTTAAAGCTTTCACCTTAAGCTCATTGCGTATATAATCGTTGTTTCTCTTTTCCATTCTTTTTCTCTTTATTACACATAATATATTATTTTCACAGAAATATATGTTTTCAGCTTCCCTGAATTCATTTTGATCATGAATTTATAAACTTGAAATAAAAAAAGTAGTATGAAACACGTGTTACAATGCGTAATTGTGACACTAGTTGGTCAATGTACTATTTTATAATTATCATAAATGTTTTTTTTTGAGAGCATCTATTTTGCATGCCAAATATGTGTTAGAAGTTTTTATTAATTATTCAAATTCGGATTTATTTGTTGTTTTAAGAAAGTGGTGTGCCAAATATTCATTTAATTATAATTCTGGCCTAATACAAACATATTGAAAGTATTCCTTGCATATAACATTTTTCTAACGATTGGGCTTCCTTTCTAAATCCTCAAAGAGTTAAAACAACCAAAATTTTGGATTATCCTGTTAAATTAGGATTATTATGATCTCTTCTTTCAGACCAATAGTTCAACAGATATTCGTAACGCGCATTTAATTTAACGGCGCTTTGTTCAAATTGTGTTCCGTCAGTAAAAGTACAAAAAAACCTTAAAAACCGCGAGTAAAACCCAAAGTGACGCTATCAGAGGAAAGCGTTCATTTAGAAACAGCAGCGCATCAATGAATTTTTCACGAGAATCGATGCGAGAGCACAAGACCGACGAAGAGGAGACGCGGAGACACGAGGACCTGACATCACGGAACGGAGCGATGCTGCTGCTCGCGTGTAACTCTGCCTCATTCCATTACACCATTACAGCTTCACGATGTATGAGGATGTCGTAAATCCTTTACCCGCCAGCCAGACGTGGTCATAACACGCCAAGAGATGGAATTACATTTAAAACCACTCAACGAATCGTCATTATGCATGAAATTTGGTGGAGGAGCCCGATTTTTTATATAATCCTGATTTATTCATTGCTTTAACTTCTACACAATCAGACTGTAGTAGCTATAAATTATTCTGTAGAATTTTTGCTTTCATATATGTAGTATAACAGCCATTGATAGTCAAGAGGCTAAGAGCGCTCAGCTTTACAATCTGTAATCTGATGATGGGGTTTCGCACCTCGCCCGATACATATCTAATTATAAAAGTAATTATGATTCGTAGCTCTAATAAACAATCACAGATGGGTTTGAGTGATTTGGAGGTCACTACAAGCAGGCGAGCCATACAGTTGTGTGTTGACTGACATTTGGCAACTTGGATAATGGATAATAAAACCGATGGAACTATGGTCCTATGCTCCACGCTCGTCGTTTAACCTTACATGCTCAGCACACAAAGTCATATTTACTCTAAATAATACATGCTAGTTTTTATTCAAACATGGAAAATAGAAATATAAATCATAAAAATGCTCAAAATTTTAATAAATATTCGGTTTCATCCAGCATTTCGATTTGCCTGTAGAATATGTTGCCTTGTTTTTTTTGTTTATTTGTTTCATTCTTGACTGTCAAATAATTGATTTACAACCTTAATATTTTTCATAGTATTATACTGTCTATCACCGGAATAAAAATTTCTTTTTTTAACAAAAAAAAAAAAAATTGTACTTCTATTTGTTGAAACAACTATACAGATGCCAAAAAACTACGTTTAAAGAATTACAGGTTGCGTAGTACAGTTGAAAACATATTAAAAAGTATTAATATAAATAGGTCCGCAAATAAACTATTTTCGACATAACAATAAAAACAGATTACTATCAAAGAAGATGTTCAAAATGTTGTCCTACCATATCCACACAGGATCTACATCTTCGTTTAAATGAGACCCGCACCCGTTAAAACAACCAGAGTTTTAATTTAATTATCTGACAACAGCGTTCTATTCATTTGCCTAAATCTGGAAGATCCTTTACAGGTGTCTTGTAAACTAAACTTTTTAAATAACCTCAGATACAAAAGTCCAAAGGATTTAAATCCTCTCCCTATCCATCTACCAGGAATTTATAAAAATTGCACTATTCTGACGAAACAAAATAAACTATCATAAAACAAAGTTTACGACTCAATGCCAACACTGATCATCGTTATTATTATTATTATGTTAATGTTATAGAATCACTGTAATCTCGGAAACGGTTGATTGTATATATGTATATGTTTATTAAGATTTTTTAACTTGTTTTTACCTGTACTACACATCATGTAAATCTTTAAACGTTGTTTTCTAACATTATGTATAACAAAGTACTTTTATGACGTTTGAAGAAAAATATATTTTTATGCTTAAAATTCAGTTACCATCCGTCCAATCACTGCTCCAAAAATGATAGTGCAAAGAGAACCACAAGGGTAAAGTTAAAATGACAACTGTCGGCTGTGAGATTCGAACTCAGGATCCCATAATCTACAGTCCGATGCGTTACCACGGAGCAATTACAACAGCTATGATTTTAAAGATTGTGGCTTGACGACTGATAACCTCACTTTATGCGTTAAGATATATAATTTACCGAGATCTACAATCTACGATCTACGATTTCTAAGTGCGTTATGCGATAACGATACCTTAGAGTTCCAGTTGTTTTAAATTTAACAATTTATGTTTCCAATTGTTCTTTTCCTTCATATTCATTACGTTGAAGCACCACTTTACACTACCATGTATCTTCTTCACTCTTTCTAAAGTTATGTAATAAATTAACCACGTTTATATGTTATGAATTTCTTGATTCTAAAACCAAGAACCAGCGCAATAAATAAAACATGGAACATAATTGCCAGCAAATAAATCAAGAACAAATTTCTACAAGGGTATAAATTTGCTTGATAGTTCTGAAGTGCTGTGAATGGAAATAACTTATTTAGACAACATATTCTTCACTGTTACTTTCTTAGCGTGTTTAACAAGGAAACTAAATATATACAGATTTTTGTTTTATATCTATTAGAATAAAGAGAAATAAATAAAAACTGGCCGTCTTTCGATCTATAGCTAGTTAAATTTGCCCAGGTTCATTATTCATTAATAAATTGAGTAGACATGGTGGCAAGTAGCATGAAAAGCGATTATCAAATAACTATTTGTTGACCAACTATTACTTTCTTATACGTAGAATAAGAAACTGTAGCAAATGTAAGATTTAATGTTCACTGTATTCGCTTCAACTATTTTTCCAATGACGTCTCTATGGACGACTGAAGGGATGGATGGGTGAATATAAACCCGTTTTGTTAATTAACGCACGAACACTGAAATATAGTAATAATTAGAGAGCGGATTATATGCAAAGGGCATATATTTTAATTTTTGCATATCTTTAAATAAAATCAATTTTCTTTACGAATTACATTGATTTGAGTTAATTAATGCTAATTACTAATTGCATATATTGCATATTTGGGCATTCTTATGCATATTTTTTACAAAAGTTGCACTTAATTGCATATTTTGAATATTTTTAAGACCTTGTCTAGTGATAAACATTCTGAAATTTCTGGTAATGCACATTGATAATTCCCAAATATTGGACGTGGCCGCAATCAATAGAAGAATGCAACGAAAAAATGAATAAGCAAATACACAAACAAATAAACTCTAATATTTCTAGGAAAAACCCTGTAACGGTAATGGTAGGTACCTATTTATTGTATACACGAATGCTAGTAAAAATGGGTACAATGATTATAAGACCGAGAATTGTAATAAATATTAATTAAATCATATTGAGTTTGGCATCAAATTAAAGCATTCAGAGAGGATACTTAACCTCAAATATCAAATAGTAATTATGAACTATCGTTAATTTTTTTTTATTTTATAATAGTTAATTAAATCTTTTTTCAAGCTACGTTCCGTGGCTCATGAACGATAAACTATTCTTAATAATATCTAAAGGAAAATATGATAACAACAATACAACGAAGAAACATCTTTTCAGGTGAGTATGGCTATGTCAATTATTTGAAAGGCAATGAGTCAAAAAATAAAGCGTAATGTCAACCAGTCCTACTTCATCCATTTTTACGAAAATATAAAAAGAGTGAACTAATCTAGTGAGCAGCACAAAGGTCCTAAATCTAGGTCGACCATTAATTTTTAATCTGGAATATCAGAGAGACGTTGGTAGGTCGCGTGCGGCGTGGTCGTTGCAAGTGTCGCATGTTTAAGAGCCAGGCTTTTAAAAATGACAGTTAAATATATCATCTGGACATTGCGACCTAACCTAGCCTAGCTAATAGGCTTTCCTGTTGGTTACAGCGCTGCAGAAACCAGATACACTTTATAATTCGTTGAGACACGAACAATAATTGTTACTTATACAAATTGTACAAACATAACCTCAGTTTTAAAAGGTATTAAAGCTGTATTGTTAAGTGCACATATATCATTTTGCAATTAAAAATCATTACTTGAGGTACTAATAAAGTACGACAAGTAGAACAAAATTTGCACACCATTCCTAGGTGTGGTAATCTGTATTTATTTAACAAATGTGCTTCGAATAGCATAGCTAAAGCAGTTAATATGAGATATGAGTGTTTTTCACTGGTTTTAAGCAGAAAGTATATTCTATATATACGAGTATAGTCGATTTCTTAACTTACTTAACATCCCATACAAAATTAAAGGAATCAATTATAAGGTTTTTTCTGAAAATACGTATTTTGGAGTTTCCTGAATGTGTTTTGAACATTAATTGAATGACATTTGTGTACATGGATGAATGAGTATGTGCAATATTCCTGATTCTTCACTGTATATCATGGAAAATTTTCAATGTACTGAAAAATGTTTTTTATTTGGATACAGAGATCGAAACATTCTGTTTTGTTCACTCAACTCATTCCTATTGCAACGGGATGGGTAATGACAGGTGAGTGGGCGAAAGTTCTTTCGCTCACTACTTTCACCCACTCATCTGTCTTAACCAAATTGAACATAACCTAACATTGAGTATGTGGACCAAAAGGATGGGGGCGCGTACTTACAATAGTAGGATTTAACAAAACGATATACAACACTCGTGAAGAAACGAATTCTTTGCCCGCTCGGCTGACAAGACGCCTCGTGTTCAAAACTGGCACATGCGTGAGCGAAAGTTTCTTCACTCGCATTGTAATATACTATTACATAACAAGTGCAGGAACGAAGTTCAATCAAGAGGTGAGTACAATATTTCTGTATGAAAAATATAAAATTCAGGAGTTACTATAGCTAAATTGTTTCTAGTCAAAGTTGCACTATAAATATAAACATGCTGTTTTATCTAAATATAAAAACAATTATTATATTTTTAATAGTTAACAAATTCACCTATAAATATAATAAACATGTTTAATGGTAACCATTTATAATTAAATTTGTATATTACTTGAAACCAATGAAATCGTATTACCGAAATTTTTGATTCGTCACAATATCTCCCTTACATGAATGTGTACAAGGTTAAAATAACGTGGGTAGCTTTTTATCAGGTTACTAATGAAAAAGCAATCGTAAACAAGTCAATTAGGGTATGAAAAATTGATAATCTCACTTTGAAACAACATGATTCCTCTCTTTGTTACAAACAGACGTTGCGAGTGTAGATTACGTTGAAACGGGACACGGGGGCTATCAAAATAACATTCGTACCATCCAAATCAACTGTTTTCAATCTGTTCGGCTGGATTTATTGGAACAGGGATGTAGAATAAGTTTGGCGTACGTACGAGACTTGTTTTCTAAATATTGTAACTTTCTGGTGTATATTTGTAACTGTTTGTTAAATATCGATGAGTGTGGGAAAGTTATATTGTCATATTTATGACATTAATTACTAAAATGTCGGTTGCACGATATTCAAAACAAGCATTGATTAATTTTCAAGTGATTTGCATTCTAGGTCTATTACAAAATGCCCATATTTTATTTTTATTAAATAATTAAAATATATTATAATATTACTGAAGCACAGACCACATTTATTGTAAACAATTTTTTTTTCCAATACAGAAAATATATGGTGTAGTAACCATACGACTATCTAAATAAATAAATACATATATAACACGCTTTTTATTTAGTTTGGGTGTAGCACTCTGCAATCGCAGATCTCAATAAGGGGTAGATTTAATACTTATAGTGATTGTTTAATAATTACACTTAGCACATGTTCGATATATACCGGGTGTCTACTTTCTTTATGGAACATAAGAAATACAATGTTAAAATTTTCATTATGCAATAGTTCGTTCCCTATGAATTTTAGAAGAAAAGTATAATAAAAAATGTTCGGGAACAAAAACTGCACCAAATGAGCCAAAATTTATTGATGTAATACATTTCTGTTATGATATAAACACAAAATAAATTTTATAATTTTTAGCTATTTCCAGTATGCCATGGTAAACAAAACATAAACATTCGTATTGTTCGAGTTTGACAGATGGCATTTGGCATAGTTTTAATGATTATTAACTTGTTTAAAATAATTCTCAGTAACCATATAGAAATGATTTAAATAAGTCAATAATCATTTAAAATATGCCAATGCTGTGAATCTCAAACAATACTATTGTTTGTATGTTTTGTTTACCATGGCACTTTAAGACCAGCTAAAAATTATACATTTTATTTTATGACTATCTCATGACAGAAATGTATTACAACAATAAATTTAGGTTCATTTGGTGCAGTTTTTGTTGTTAAACATTTTTTTACATTCACAGTTTTGTTCTAAAATTCATAGCGAACGAACTATCGAATAATTAAAATTTTAACATTGTATTTCCTCTGTCCTATAAAAAAAAGTAGACACCCAATAGAATAGATGTTATACATTTACTTTCATAGAAACTATAATTACTGAAATATGACTAGATATACACAGACAACATTGATAAAATTCATTGAACATTTTTGAAAATATATGTATTGGTATCTTTTGTATTTGAAGATGTGATGTCGGTCAAATAAGCAAAATTGTGACACTTTAAATACCTACGAAAATTGATAAAATAAATAAATTTTATCTGTAGTTTCCAATATTATAGACAAGATAATATTTTAAATAGAACCATATATTTTTTATTCTTTTATTGGAGAGTTTTATTTTTTTTTTTTGTTCTCTGTTCAATCAGCATGCACTGATTTTATAGGTTTAGAAGTGAAATGTAGGAATAATCACTTTCAAACTTTTTGAAACTCCGAAATTGAAATATTACCAACCGAATATTAATAAATTAATTATTTTAATAAAGTTTTTCCGCTCCCTGATTTGAACCAATAAACCAAACCACAAGTCACAATGCTCACTAACCCACTTTCCTTTCCCCTTTGCTCCTTAGCAAATCTGCTGAGTGTTCTCGCAATATTTCTTAACAGGATCCATTTCTCTGCCAATCAAATCACAACACCACGCAGTGCTACTGCTAACGTTGCCAACATCTGTGCCAGTGGTACAGCATGGACGAGGTGACGGACGTAAGGGTGTGATGGCGTGAAACTAGTGCAAACCACGACCACCACTGCGTCGGTGTCTAGCTCAGGAGATACGGACACATGACATGATGACAGGTCCAGTGGCAGCGGTGATGAGAGACGCACATCGTGGTGACAGCACGGGAGATAAGATTGTCAGCAGGAGGAATCGAGGAGATGGACAGATGAGGCAAGTTATGGAAGGTAGATATACTTTATCGTGAAGAGTAGTTCAGTGAAGAACATGATAAAATTGATTTATTGAGATTCATCCTTAATCTAGGTCATAAAACAATTCTGTAAGGTCCAATGTTCCGCAGTAAATTACGGGTCATTACAATTTCTGGTGCATTCATCTTGGGAGGAACATCGTATTTTTACAAGATTATTATTAATAACTAAACAGTTTTACAATAGATAGTTACCTTTGTGGTTTCATCTCCATTAACATTATTTAAAAAAGTATATATCTTTTGCAGTATCGTCTTTTATTCTTGAATTACCTTATACTTTTTTCGTCTAGATTCATACTAGATTTTTGGTTCATTTTACATTCGAGTTTCCTTCGATTTACATAATTTATTTTAAAACCATTTGTCCGAAATCGAGTAATTTCGACGTCTCCCGAAGCAGACCAAGTTAACAAACTTTACAATGAAACTAAATTACTGCATTTGACACATTGTTGTTGAAATTATTTAAACAATGGATAACATAGAAAAACATTATGAAAAAGGACAATTATCAAACACCAAATTCAAAACTAACGACTTTATGATAAAACGTCAACAGTTTATGCGCTTCAAAATAAACAGGTTGGTATACCTGATTTCTGACAGTAGTGCGCAAGCGTAGCCGAATTTTGTATGAAACTCGAGTAGAAAAATATAGCAGAGCATATATATCTATACTAGAATCTAGTATTAAAATCGAATGGAAATTCGAATGGAAATCTAGACGCAAGAAGTATAATGTAATTCAAGCTTAAAAAATGAGAACACAAATTTTGTACTCAAAACTCTATTTAACGTACCTAAAGCTAAGCGTTTAAAAAATTATGAAATGCTTCTAAATTCCTGAAGACCGCAGATCAAAACGATTACTTGGAAACTGCAGACTGAATTTTGCATTGAATATACAATAATCCAACCCAAACAAACATTAGTGATGTTTACCGAGTTGCCGAACTTTTGCCTCCTATGCTATTTTTTCTCTATATTCAACACATATTTCTTCTTGCATATGATTCAATGTGAAACTTAGTTTTTTCCTCTTTTTGAAAATGTAAAGGTGAAGGCAAATTTTATATTCTCTGTTTAAACATCGTATATAATGAAAAAAAAACCCCTGTCTACTGATATAATTTTTAACAAATTCATAATATTCTGTTTATTATGTGTTGAAAACATGAAAATATTTATTAAACGCACATATTTTCTTTACTTCTGGAAAGAAGGCTATGCCTCCTTTGTCTCCTCTAAAGAACCGATCTCATCTCATATTGTCAACACAAAACTTTCTTATACAAATATAAAAATTTAAATTTATTTGTTCAATCCCGCTATAGAAACTTGTTCCTTACTTGGATACAGAGCTCGATACCTTGTGTTTTGTCCACTCAACTTATTTCTATGGAAACGGGATGGGTAATGACAGGTGAGTGTGGAAAGTTCTTTTGCTCACTACTTTCGCCCACTCATCTGTCATTACCAAATTGACTGATTCGTAACAGTGAGTATGTGGACCACAAGGATGGGGACGCGTACTTACGATAGCAGGATTTAACAAAACGCTATACAACACTCGTGAAGAAACGAATAGGCTCACTTATGTGTTTTTGCCCACTCGGCTAACGTGTTCAAAACTGACACATGCATGAGCAAAATTCTTAGTTTCGTTACTAGTATTGTATTATACTATTATTTTATAATTACACGGGACACATGTTTCAGTTATTTGTTTATTCATATAGAAACAGCACATTGAGAAATCTGTAACACCAAAATCAATAGAATTCAATTAACAATTGTGAGATTCAACTGATCGTTCAACATGTTTTCTTTTAACTTTTAGTTTAATTCTCTCTTCTAAGACCTTTACTTTGATATCAAGCCCGAAAGGATTCAATTAGCTCAAAAAATTAAACAATTGAAACCGTCAAAAATTAATTTCTGATGTTATTTGGGTTCAAATCTCCTGCCTGTGACCTCCATTTTAATGCTATCTTGATAGGGTTTTATCGATATTTATTACGGGCCATTTTCCAAACTGAAAGCAGATACGAGAAAATTGCAAAACAATATTTTACGTTTGAAACATTTTTCGCAAAGGAGTCATTTCATATTTTCAGTTTTATTTTTTTATGATCAGTACCAAATTTTAAATCTTCCTCCATGTTCGTAAGAGCTACTTCATTTATTTACGTCCAATTGCAGTAATGTGCTTTGTAACTATGGTTGTTTCGGTGATCCTTGGTTATTTTGTTTTAGTCAGCTATCTTTTCATTTATTGACATCAATAGGTGATAAATAGAGAACAAAAACCAATATTTTCAGGTTTTCCAAAACTGACATTTGACGTTTGAGTATTTGGCGTTTTAAGTTACAGAGAGAACTCGTGAATGGGTGAGTGAATTTTATCATGACATGTGTAGGAAGAAAAGACGTCACAAATTCACAATAGTGAAAGTTTTTTGGTAAAATTTTCTTTAGTGCAATATTCATAAAATAAGTATATTCTTTTTCATATTTTAAATAAGTTGAAATTAGTGTTTTGTGTGCAAAATAAACATCCATTTCCCATTTTTTAATTCCGCCCAAAATCAACTTAGTTCTTCGCATTGTCATGAATCTTATAAATATAATATTTTATTACTTTATTTTTACTTGTTCATGAATTTCCGCAAAAATCTCGACATTATTATTTCCATGAGCCTTATATTACTTCATTCTAGGCTTAAGTTTTACGTTTTCGCTGTATAATAAGTATAAAAGTTGCAAAATTAATTTAAATTGCATTAAACTAATTCTTTGTTCGTATCTCCAATCTAACTCTTAATTACCAACGCTTAGATTCTTATTCCTTACAAATATCTCTCGCAAATCTGCACGTCGGCCCCCTACCGCGGCAACCGGAGCCACCGGATCAAAACTCCGGGTTTCCGGCGCTCTGGGGCCGCTTCCGGGAGCGTCACGCTCACATCACGCTCGCACGCTACGCTCGCGTGAATAGCGTGATGTTCCTGCGATAGAAGATATCTCTATCGCTGGGATTGTGTTCGTTTATACGCTCAAGAACTTTCAATCAAATTTTTACCCATTCATTGTTCGTTCTCTTTGAACCATTGTCTTTATGTATTTTTTAAGTAATGGTTTACGAGTTTTCGGTCGTAAAATATTTTGATTTAGTCGAAAAACGCGATTGCCGCGAGGAATACTTCATAAAGATATTAATATTACTAAGGAAGTAATAATATTCTGCGAATAAAATTGAATTGACAGGAAGATAAGTGGGGTCTAGTAGTTTCGTAACAATTTATGTATACGGCCTTATTTTTAGTTATTATAAAAATAATCACTTACTTCAACTTTATTTATATTTTTTATTTTTATATTTGTATATGTTTATTTTAATTTATTTGTAGAAGTATTTAAATAAATACAGAAATTACTTACAAGGTCCGAAAATTCCTTCAGCCACGATTTGCGGGAAAAAAATTTGTTACGTTTTTCCCCGGATTTTTTTTTTTTTTTAATTCTTGGGAACATTATATTGGAAATTTCCCGGGAAATTCTAAAAGATATTTGATGTCTGCTAGCGTGCTTGTGCCTATCTGTTAGCTACCCTTATTTCCAGCAAGAAACAATGTGGTAATTGTGGTATTCGGTATATCACAAGTTATGACTAAACAGACGTCTACAGTGGTTTAGTGCGTTTTGGATCATTATTTAGAGAGTACTATAAAAACAATTTTAACAATGATTTAAAAGAAAAATAATTTAATTTTTATACTCAATTAAAATTCTGGCAAATTTCTCTACTTACAATACATATTTTTTCGCAGGAACAAATTTAGTGGAACATTCAAATTATTAATTATCTACCGGGTGTAACATAAAAATCTGTAGTAGTTTTTCCTTCCACAAAAGTTGTCAGTTAATTAGTATTACAAATGTTTCACATAAATATTATATAAGAGTAAATTCTGTATCTAAGACAATAATCACTTTTTATTTTTTATGTTTTGTATAAGAATTGTATTTTTATAATGAAAAAAAGTTTAATTAATTGTAAGTTTGAGACTTATTTATGTGACAAGATAAATTATATTATTATAAATAGATAAAATAATTGTTTGAGTAAGAGTTATAAATAAATATTAAAAAGATAAAATTTCATTTTATTATTTGTAACTTTTCTTCATGCGAATAGTTATTGTCATTTAAATCAATCATAAAAAATTCAACTTATTAAAATTAATATATTTAATTAGATTTTCCTGTTCCCATTAAAGAAAAATTGTGATTAAAGATACCATTAGATGCGTTCTCTCGACAAAAAACTATTTAACTATTTTATTCAGAAATAATTCGAGGAGTCAATATTTGAAAATTTCCAAATTAAAATTAAAATCCCCATAGTGCGTCTGAGGACACACCACTCTGTATATTTAATTGTAAAGAAAAAATGAAATAAATATAAATAAGATTAGGTTAAATTAACAAATAATTTATATTTTACAAAAGTGAAAGAGTAAAAAAAATTTTTTTTCGGTGGTTCTCAAATTATGGCATACCTACAGCCTGCTTAGTTTGAATGAGAACCTAAATTTTATTCACGTATTCGATTAAGTTTTTTTTTTAATACAATGAATACAACGATATAAACATACAATTGTAATTATGTTGCTAAATAGAAATCGGTTGCTTATTTAACCAATTTCGTAGCTTTAATAGTTCCGGATATAGTAATGGCGACATACTTAAATTAAACAGAATGTATAAAGTTTTATATTAGATAGAAAACGGTATTGTACATACTAATATTTTATAAATGAATTGTTTCTAGAACCTAATGATAAATGTTTTCTTTGCTATCATTATTTTACTTTGCTGTATAATATATATCTTTTGTAATAGTTATTTGTCATCTACCTCTGCATACCAACAACAAAGAATAATCAATAAATGAGAACTTACTGATAACTGTCAAGTTTGATATTTTACAAACATTATTTTTATGCGTGCGTGTCAATAATTAATGACGCCATATGGTACTCGTATATAATTCACATAAGGATCGTAGATATCGATATTATAACGCACTTTTATTGTAAAATATTACAAAAAAAATACGTGTGGCACTCGGGGACTGCAGCGGTAAAGCTATTGCAAAAGCATTTTTTATCAACTTATGCAATTATAATTATTTATTTTGTTGTGGATTCTTGTGAATCATTATTCATTTTCAAATTCAATATTTCCGAAAGAAAAGTAGTTAACCGCTCTGATTTTTTATCAGCGAACTCACTCGTGGACTGTACTGAAACGACGTTAGACGATGCACGGCTTTTAACGCCGCACCGCTGTGCCGGTCGGAGTGGGGGGTGTCAGGATTTTTTCGTTACGGAATTTCATGATTCGGTCGCCGCGCTCAAAGCCCGCGATAAAAGCTATGCAATAGAAAAAAGAGAAACACAGAGATTTGCGGATTTGCTATAAGCAGAGTACTACATCTTAGGGCTAGGACAAGTACTCGTAAATGGTGTGCGTACGTATTCATTTAAGAATTATTACTCCCAAATAAAAGTGTTGAAGCTTTGGTGGTGCAAATTGTCAAAACGTTCTGAAAAAACGGCCTTTTATTGTGAAACAAAATGTGCGAAGAGAGAAGAAAGGGCAGGCGAGCGATTGAAAGCAACAACAGTGGTGTGGATCACGGAAGAGAGCAGCCCGCCATGCCGAACATCGCGACTATCAGCACGTACAAATACACCAGCACCGACATCCAAAAGGAAACATCATTGAACGTGCAACCTGCCACGTGCCCAGCTCACGCAATCAGGACCGTAACGCTTCCAATCCTCCCCTCAATTCTATCGGAATTTAAATCTAGTTTTTTCAAACCCTACGTCCGACTTTTCAAATATACACTGTTACTTTGGTACGCAAAATAGGATAATTTCAAATCGGTACAGATAAATGTGGATACCTTTCACTGAGCTCTTTCAAACTGGGTTCCATTTAGACGCATTCAAATAACAGAATCTCATTTTCTTTGCATTCATGGAAGTTATTCAATTAAGTTAGACAGAATGTTGTGTAGGTGTAAACTTTACTAGAACCAAAATACAAACATAGATAAAAAAAACTCATATTTTAAAAACATTTATTCCAGAATGAGTAATTAGTAGTTGTTCAAAATTATTTTTAATGTTAAGACATTTCCAGTTTTTTCAAATAAAACATGTAGTATTCTAAATATTTAAACTGCACCTCATAGACAAACATCACATATTGAGATGTAAAACATAACACGTTTCGGGTTTATAACTTTTTCCATATTACCCACTATTTTGGAAATAAAATTATTTGAAAATGATTGCCAATTTAACAATTTCGTTTCTATTTTAGTTTCCAAATTTAACACACTTGTATCTCTAATGGTTCTAAAGATCCTAATGGTTATCAAATAAAAAAAAAAAAAGAATTATGTTGACAGCAAACGATAATCTTATACATATAAATAAAATATGAGTAAATATGGAAAAGATGTTTCAGTTACATGTTTATTCTCACAGCAACAACAACAACCAACAACAATGATTACTGAAATATAAATAGCTGCACGGATGATTTGAGAAAATTCAGGGAACCAATTTATGTACATACATGTCACAAATAATATATACTTACTGTAAAGTCCAGAATTAATAAATTCCCTGATATTATACATTTCTCCTTTAAAACCTTTCAAGGGGTTAATCACAAGTTATCACTTTTGTATTAATTATATCATAATACAAAAGAAAAATAAAATGAAAAATGTTTAATAAAAACCTAATTCACACATAGTCTCAGAAGATCCTTTGATGCTTCTAATTTGGTATTGATCTTGAAAATAATGACGTCGCTATCTGAAGCATTAATGTTTTCATATTTGTTTCTTGTCGTTTAATTTTGAGGTTAGGTCTCTCTATTTATCATGTGAATAGTAAATTGAAAAAAAAATGTATAATCATAAATTAATTTAGATCTAAACATAAAATAAATAGAAGTTAGAGTGCTTTTCTTGCTTTCATATTAGATGACACAAGTTATGACAGTGAAAAGGAAAACAAGGATTACGGCAAAAAAATAGATTGATCGAAATAACGAAGGACTTGGAAGAGCAAACTTACATCTTTTACTCAAAGAATTACACATAAAAATTACGGCATGGCATTTCTAGCTTCACATGCCAACTTAAGCGATGTGGTTTCTAGGGATTTCATTTGGTAAATAAAACTTTGAAGCAACTCAGAAGCTTCATGTGTGAACGTCCAAGACTCAATAAAAAATTTTGAGTTTTCAATTGTAGCATCAAAGAATCTTCTTTGACTCTTGTATAGCTCTGTGAACAATGCTTAACAAGATTCAATTTTTGTTTTTTAAATTTGAAGCTGTTTTATCGTTTTTATTTAATTTTCCATGGCAGTGTTACAATTTTCTTAATGATTATTAATTTTAATTTGAATGATACATCGTGAAATACTAATACTTAGATAACAACTTGTGCATTTAAACTTTTGCGATAAAGCGAATAGATAAAAATTTATAGCAAATTAAATAAAATAGCATTGAAATCCCTATACGCCACATTTCAATTCTACACTCGGTATGGAATAATGCATGAATCGCAGTTAAATATCAACCAAAAGAAATCAATAAGAAATGTAGTCACTATTGAGTAGAAGCACATATTCCTATAAAATTTAAACCCTCCGTTTGAAATCCTAATAAAATTTGACACTTAAGGAAATGAACGACAACCCAGTTAAAAATCGCCAAACTGCAAAAGCATGTTATCACAGTCATAATCCTTGCAAGTGCTTACTCCGCGCCAATAATCTCCCATTCCCGAAAATCTCGATAACCCAGGTGTGGCCATTATCCAACTTGAACTGTTCTACCCTCCCAACTACAACTACTACAAGCAAACTGCGCAAGAAGTAAAAACACTTAACCACGATACCGTAACGTAACGGTAACCGGCAGCGGAGGAATGGTTATACCCTCGCCGTGGTTTGAATGCGGCAGGGTGCAGATGATGATTTTTGGTATTGATTCCAAAGAGGTTACAGCCGGATAAGAAAGGCTCAGACACGTAGTTTCAGGATCGTTTTGATGGTGTCACGATTTTCTTTTTGTCGCTACAATGGATGGTTGTGCGCCGTGCCCTGCGCCGAAATGTGTAGAATTGGTTTGATTTTGTAGGATCACAGACGAACCTGAACCTTTATACATCTATACTGCTCTAATTATTGCTCATTATAATCATACCTGGCTATAGTTTCAATTCATGTACACCCAATACTTTAATTAAAAGCATTTTTAGTTGTTTTCTTCTTTATCAAGCTTACAATATATTTTAATTATTTTGGGTTTCATTAGATATCTATTTAAAACTCAGTAATAATTGTACTACATCATGATTTTTTTGAAAATTCATTCTACAGTTTCTGATCTAGCTGGCCTGCTATTACCTTCTTTACTCATAGAATCATGAACAAAATTTATGACGAGATTTTCACGAACAATTTAAGATTATTAATAGTTTACTGAATAATAGCATAACCTACATAACGTTTTTGTTTAAATTTTCGTTCTAATATTGTATGAAAATTTTAGACTCTTGTTTATTTTTATTTATACAAGTGTTTTCTTTTTAGTATTATGACAAAATATATAAACGTTTCGTGGAAGTTCAAATTATCCTCGATTGAAGGTAGGTATTGGGCATCCAAAATTAAAATACGTCAATTAGTGGAGGAAACTGAACTAAACGTAAGGTATATAAATTTCATTGTATTTTAAAATTACTAGTTAGTTTCTTATTAAATTAATCACAACAATAGTGCATTTAGAAGAATTCCAATGTAAGAATTAGATTTGTTTAAGCCGTATTACTTAAATAAGATGAAAAAATAAAAGGTATATTGTATTTGTAGATTATAGGTGAAAATAGAATTTTCTTCAAAAAAACGTATAAAAAACAGAAAAATTTGCTGTGTGTATGGCTGCAGTTCTGCTGCCAATAAAAACAAAAACTACCAATACTAAAGCACGCATTTGCCATGAAAGACCATACAAAATAAATTTGACAAGTACCTTTCATGAATTGTGATCAGTGGGCTCTTGCTAATTTGGAAGTCCAATATATTTATAAATGTAGAAGTAATATAACTACATATGTGTTAAATTAAAATGTATACAAGATATTTTCTTTTATTATGTTGCACCAAATAGATTAATGTGAAAATTTTACAACGTAAAGAAGAGTTAGTAAGTAGTGTTCTGTGAAAATTCATGAGACACCCGAAAGAAACATTATATTAATATAACGACAAAAACAATTTTTTAAGGTATCTTATCGATAATTCTTAACAAAATAATTTTTGTCAAAAAATATTTATTGGAATAGTTATAATAAAATAAATACTTGGAAATATGTTTTTCGCACCGCCGTCCGTCATTGATACAATTACATATCTCTAAATCGGTCGGAAATCATGTTTTTGTCGTACTAGTTCGACAAAAATTGCTAACTTTTTATGGTTATATGTTGGGATCACTTCACTAATTTTAGCTAACTTCTGACGCTAGAAATGTCAAAGTATTACATTGACATAAAAATATTATGGCAATATATCTACAATTGAGTATTTGCAATACAAGAAAACAGAATATTTATGGATTTTAAACATATTTGTAAGTAATTATAATTGTATTTGCAGTGTAAAATAAAAATAAAAATATGTAGATATTTTTGGTTATGATACTGGAAAATAAACATAATTGACATTCAAATATTGTGAAGTTAGCAACATAAAAAAATTAAGAAAATGAGTAATAAATTAAATTCATTTATTAAATTTACATAAATGTTGGCGCGAAAAATCTTGTGTATCCCTCGGTTGGAAACTATTTTGCGAGTGCTCGTATTTGTAGGACTCGCCTACGGCTCGTCCTATCAAAATAAACTCG
Source organism: Poecilus cupreus (assembly GCA_963942605.1). NCBI lineage: Eukaryota > Metazoa > Arthropoda > Insecta > Coleoptera > Carabidae > Poecilus > Poecilus cupreus. The sequence goes on from OZ012718.1 coordinate 26,107,259, forward strand.
CACTCTCAAAATAGCAGTTTTCAACCTTGTGATACAAATAACCATTATTTAATTATGCTGTAACTTTTTGGACTTAAAAACTGGAATTTACAGGAATTTTATTAAATTATAAATTGATCAGCTATATGTTTCTGGTTTTTTTTTTTATTATTGGGGCAGATTATATATGCCTATATGGATATGCCTAAGATTTTTTTTTTAAATAAACTATACCTACTTATTATTATAATAGTTTTATTATAAACTGTGGTTTAAAATTTACTACCATGTTTTCTGATTTGACCAGTTCTTCTGTGCAACCCAAGTTGTACCTTACAGTCCACTTATTTATTTCTTGTAGGAATCTTGTACAAATAAAGGATCAAAAAGCATGCAGGTATATTCAGTTTGTACACAAACATATCTACCCACACATACACACACAGTGTAAGAGGAGCACAGCATCTCAACAAGCAAACGTTACGGATAATATAAAGGATCAGAGTCCTGAAGCCCTGACGACGTCCTCGCCCGATATCTCTCCTGCAGGGGAGCGGAGACGCAGGACGAGGACAGTGAAGATGTCATGGCTCACGTGATCCTTTTTATCGGAGAGGAGGATATGTCGCCTGACGTGTGATTCTCAATGCAAATCATGCATGCTTGTTCACTTCGATTGCAACAATCTTCCCGGATATACCCTACGGGTTTTGCACTTATCAACGAATGGATATAATGGATTTTATTATTTGCAATGGAATGGAAAAGTAATGGGTACACAGGCAGCATTGCTGTCAGTCTCCTTGCTAGTTCAAGGTTTGTTAAAAGAAATGTGTCATCTGTTTGCCATTGTGGTACTGAAGATCTAGTTCCCAAAAAAATGACACATTTTGAATGTAACAGTGACTATTTTATGTGATATCATTTGGTCTCTTAGGAAGGTTCCAATTAGGGCCGTTAGACCGTTATGATTAAATAAACATAATAGTAACCATTAAGGCTGGTGTATCCATTACTTTTCCATTCCATTCCAAATTACATATTTTTAATTAAAAGGCGATACTTCGTCTGTATCTCCTGCTACTTTTATAGAGCGACTATCAAACTAGAGAATGATAAAATTATGGCGCGATCTAATAAGCGAGAATTAAAAGGTGCACGCCCTATGTACCGAGTGCCTACTTTTTTATGGGACCTAAGAAATATAATGTTAAAATTTTCATTACGCGATAGTTCGTTCCCAATGAATTTTAGAACAAAACCGTAGTACATAAAGATATTCAGGAATAAAAACTGTATAAAATGAGCCTCAACTTATTGACATACCTAGTATATTTCCGTCAATAATTTTTAGTTATTTACAGAGTGGAAAACAAAATATACAATTCAAACAGTTGTACTATTTCAGTTTGAGAGTTGATATTTATTGTTGTTATTAGCTTGATTAAATGATTTATCAGTAATCATGGATACTCGTACAGTCAATGGATAAAAAGATATTTTCCAGGTAATTCGTTAAATCAAATAAAAGATATGTAAAAGTGACATCAAGACCACCTTATTTAACTAGGTGGGATAATTAACAGAATTATAAAGCTATTTCATGAAACAGGTAGTATTGTTCATTTTTGTAGTGCACAGTAATAAAAGAAACTGATGAACTAAATAAAGAAAATAGAATTAATAATAATGAACTAAATATAATTTTATTCTTGACAAAAAAAAAACAAAATTAAAGTTTTGTCAGGATGCTGATAAAATTCTACATCCGGCCACCTGTATATAAAATATTTAATAAAAGAAAATATTATTTGTACAAGTATTCCAAAAATCAGGAAATATATGAAAATGATCAATTGGCCAAAACTGTCACACTCAAACAATACGACTGTTTAAAATGTATGTTCTGTTTTCCATGATATTTTGTAAAAACCTAAAAATTATTTTTTTTTATGTCTGTCTCATGACTCATGTACTATATCAATAAATTTAGACACATTTAGTACAGTTTTTGTTACTGATCATTATTTGCATTTTACCGTTGGAAATAAATTTTATTATTATTATTATTAACAATTTTGTTCTAAAATTGTATTACCTATATCCTATAAAAAAGCAGACACCCGGTATAATAATAGTTATAGTAATAATTGATTTAAGTATAGTTTGTTCGGAAATGAGCTGGAGTAACAAATAAAAATTTGCAAGAATGGTATTAGATTTTTGTCAAGAAATTGGCAAATAAATCTGCCAGAAACAATAGGTATTAGGTTACTTAATGATAATAGTTCAGCCTTTTTGAGTACCCCTTAGAAAACAATTAGTGATGCACCACCGTAATTTCTTTGCCGAATTGATTTATTACTGCAATTCATTTTTGAGTAGACTGTAGACGATTATCAAAAGTATGATTTCAATTTGGTGATATATTGCTGTTCTTAGTTGTAAAACTGGGTATTTATGATATTTTTTAAATATTTAATGAACATTTTCTCCTAATTTATTATTTATAAACCTTTAAAATTTTTACGTAGCAAAAAGGCAGTAAATATTTAATTTCGAATGAACATAAATATATAATGCATAGTGCGTTTTTTATCGCACACCATTTTGATTCTCGCTTGTAACACGTACGTTATTTTTATCATGCGCCTTTTTTATGGCACCTATTTAAAAGTCACTTTGGGGCAGCGACCATGCGATATAGGATCGAATCGCGGTGGAGAATAGAATTTTATATTAAATTGCCCAAGTATATTTACAAATTTAATTTAAAGTGTGTGACTTCTAGACGAGAGATGTAAAATAATAATTTGTATATTATAAAATTTGTGTGATAATCAATCTAAGGATCCTATTATTAGAATCATAATAAAAAATTTACTCAAATCCACTATTAAGGTAATGGGGATGCTTTAATTTGGAAACAAGAGAAATAAAAGGTTGGCAATGAAAAGAAATAATGATAATTCCATTGATCCTAGCAGTTTTTTTTTTTTTTAACATAGAGAACCAAAAAAGGAGGTTTACGGAAAATAAAACGTTTTTGGAATTCAGTCAATTATTATATTTTCAACCTAGACCGGTTTCGAACCCCACCTGCGTCATCATCAGGAGGTGAAAAGTCAAAACTTAAAAACAATATGAATCATTGGTCAATATTTAAAAACAAGCAAGATAAAATAATACATATAGATGCACCGACATGGATATTAGGAGGTTTACGTGTGCGGACTAAATTTAAAGCCTATTTCATAACAGAGCTTTTGTTCGTCCAAAGGCATAAATCTCTTTTGGCCTGAGGTTCTGCAACCATATAGAATGTAATTTTTAATTATAAGATTAAAAGTTTGTTGCTATGTAAAAATATTATGTAGCCAGGAGGCCATGCCAAAAATATTAGGGGAATGCGTTACATTTGCAACCTGTTGTTTTGTGTAAACAACATTAGAGATCTACAAATAAATAAAAATATCAAGCATTGAGCTTCATTTAGAAATGTTAAAGAAATTTCGTACGAAATTTTACTAGAAGGTAGTAAAGTTTTAGTAGATTTACGTCATGGTAAATCGAAGAATCGGTATGAAAACGAATAAAATGTATTACACCCCTGGATAAAAGAAAAAAGCGACGATTATAAATGAAACTGTGTTTCTTGCGTATTTTGGTGAGAAAGTATGATGATGATGATGTTATTATGTATAAGTGTTCTTCATTATGGTCCAAATATTCGATAATCAAGAAAATGTTATTAATAAAGAAAAGTTTTTACATTAATCGATAAAATTTAATACCACATTTGATTAAAATATTGTTGAATATTACATTAATATTCAACTTTTAAAGTTCTTTTTATGATTTACTGTGGTTCACTAGTTTAATGTTTTTGACATTTTCTCTATCGCCTGGTAAGCTTTTTCTCTACTTTACCGTCCGCTGGATTGCACTCTCTTAGATACCAACATAATAACTAAGATGCAAACAAACATTATTAATGCATTAGTGTGTAAAATCTTATTAGTTTCCTCAAGCGAGTGAAATAAAACGACTGATAATACATAAGGTATAAGTCTGAATCAGAGTTATTTTATTTCTATTTCCAACTAAATAAAACCATAAACAAATACTGATAAGGAAAGTAAGCCGTTGTGTATTTATTAGGTGAAAAAATGGATTTCAGACTTAAGTAGGTTGTTTATATAAGAATTCATAAATGTGTCAACTCACACACATTTATGAATTCATAAATAAACAACCTACTTAAGCCAGAAATCCATTTTTTCACTTAACATAACCAAATACAACAATCTGACGACAAGATGACCACGATGATGAACCGGAAGACAGATGGATAAAATAATTGATGATATGATATTATTTAATTATAGGGCTAAAAATGATGAATAAACAAAATATAAAAACAAACATTTAAAAACATGATTAAACTGAAGTCACAGTTACCAACTAAAATAATTTTCAATGATTTTGTTACATCTTATAACGCACCGAAAACGTGCGAAAACGCCTGGTTTTCACTAATGCTAAATCACCACTAATCTTTGAGTTGGACAAACGCACCCAACCATACCATACATGGATAGGTGCGGTGGCGGAGCTAACTAAAAGATTTTCTAAAAACACACCAGGGATCAGCAATGCCTAACACGGATACATAAATATGTCAACACGGATGATGGTTCAAGTCGATATTTCCGAATATTTGCCCCGGTAATCTCAGATGACCGTTTCTATGGGTGACAATAAATTTGACCCTAAACCACTGTTAAATCGACTTACCTTAAGTACAAAATCATTGTGTAAGTTGATCTTTGAAATCGTCTTGACAATAAAACAATAAATATTATCCAGACTAATCACCTTGTTACACTAAGATAAAGTGACCAGACTTCCCGATTTTGGCGGGACAGTCCCGATTTTTTACTATTTATCCCGCGTCCCGCGGTCTTATAAGAAAGTCCATAAGCCAAATTAAGTGTGATTTAGCATATGGGTACAACACATTTCTCGAATATGTTGAAAATTACGATTAGAGATTGCACATTTACGGGAACTACAAATTTGTACCTTCGAGAAATGTATTTTCATGGTTTGTATTTTCGTGAAATGTTTTTTCAAGGAGTGTATGCGTTTCTATTTTTGTTGCTCTATAGTCAGTTTATGTTTTGTCAGACGATATATTATCGAACTATATTCACATTAAGCGTAATTTAATCCTAATATAAATATTCAATCACTATAAAGCTTCAAATGTAACATTGTATCGTCAAAGCCACTTCCATCGAAAAAAATTCCTGATGACATATTTATTTATAGAACGTTCTTGTTCAACTTTTTCGATTTTGCGTCTTCCGGTGAGTGGCCACGGCGCTACCAGCATCTTCACCGCGGTGCGTTTTTTGTGGAACTAATTTCGCGGAGTACTTTCCGTCATTTCTCTTCTTCGAACGAACGCATCACATCGCACGGCATACATCACGGTACATGTTATCGGCTGCGGCTGGCGGATGGCGGAGATGAACTGTCGCGGCAAATATTGAAATTCTAACTCAATTTCCTTTTCTTTAGTGGAGAGTACGACAGCGCAATCGAACAGGCCTTGCGAGCGCGATCTGGAGAATTGACAGTCATGAGGATGGTATAAATAACGCCAGCGATGCACTTTAGAATTAAAATGAAGATGTACATCGTGACGTGGCTCTGGATTTGTGTTATGCTTACGGATTAACCTACTTTGCTGATCTGCGGGATGGATATACTGAAATACAGTTCGTCTAACGTCAAAATAGTTCACAATGAATATTTACTTCATCACTGCTTCTTGTTTTGGTAAAGATTAGGAGTTATAAATTCACTGTGCCCTAAGTCAGGATTTCCCAAAAAATATCGTGAGTTGTAACAACAATGGGGTATTCCTGCATTTTTGGGGCATTTTTTTTTTTTCATTTGTAAATTAGATCTACAATAATCCAAATCTTAGTGAAATATTCGAAGTATTAAGTGAGATATGAAATTTATAAAAAAATGATTAAAATTTAAATATGGAACATATGACGTCATCTTGCCTATGACATTTTAAAACTGATGTCAGCGCCACGTGAGTAGCGACGCACGTGTTCGAAACTGTCAAGAAACTAGTTTATATTTTAATTTGTTGTTTGTTAGTAAATATTTATCTGTGGATTACGTGTGACAAGATTTGAAATATGGAGCCTGGGTTCAAACAAGCAGATTCATCAAATTTACTTGTAATTAATTCTACTATGGTAAATAATTACAAGATGGCAGCACACGACATTTCTGAATACCTGAAGTTAAATAGGTTCCATAAAAATATTACATTTATAAATTATGTAGAAGAACCTTTCCAATATGTGTTGTAATATATAAATGTAGTCGGATTTTGGAAAAGAAATCAACTAACAATCACTTTAATGATACTCGAAACGTTAATCATTAAAGTGATTGTTAATTGATTCCTTTTCCAAATTCCAACTACATTTATATCATATTCATAACTATTTCTAGAAACCTTAGAGCCCTAATAATTTTACCTGAAAATGGGTAATTTTAGAGTATAAATTATGTTATAGAATTACAATGTAATTTGGCAAAATAAATAAATTTTAATATTATTATAATTAAGCATTCTCAAATGCTGAGATTATATGCCGCCTCGGTACCTCGTTTTTGGTGATGTGACAACGACACGCAGTGTTCGCTGGTATGGGTTTTCGCAAAGCGGTCACCCATACAACTACTAACCGCGGGCAGCATTGCTTAACTTGCATTATCGAGTGAACCGGCTTTAACGGCACCTGCCAGGCTATTGTGAAAATAAATAAATATATTACCATTTACCCATTTCTGGATGTGACACTTTGCTCATAGCAGATTTCGATATTATGATATATTTTAGCGCATGAAGTGCGGTTATCAGCCGTCAAATCACGGCTTCCAAGGGGGGTGATATTAAAGAAGCCATAGATGTAATTTTTGTGTGGAGTGAAAATTTTCGAAATTTAATTTTGAAAATTTGTTGGTTGTAAGGCTCAAATCCAAGATCTTTATTATTTTGGTAATTCGATATATTTTAATTTGTGTAAAACTATAGACACAAAACATCGTGTGTGATACCAAATGACTATTTTAAAAAGCAAATGAATATAAATTTGTATGTTTAATAATTATTATAATATAGATATATGTTTATTAGTTTTTTATTAGTAATATTTTAATAAATTTATTCTAGCTTTTTTCAAAATTTGAGGCATATATACGAATATTTCATATACATAAATTTTATTTCAAATATTATTACCAACACCTTTCATTATAATATTTTTTGAAAGCCGCAGTCACATTTGCATTAAATTGAATTTATAGTTTTGTATGTAGAGCAAACTTCCACTACTACTTTTCAATCACATATGATATAAATCTTAAAACATATCTTCTCATATGGATGATATTTTCGCGAAAATGTCGTCATGGATATTTTCCTTGATTTCTATACTTTCTTATATTATGTATGAGAAAGCAACCACTATTCGGTATTTGTATATTTGTTTACAAGATATGATAAATGTAACGTGTCGTGTATAAGTTAGATAAGTGCAACTATCAGTTTAATCAATTTCCATTACAGAGCATTTATCAGCACTGCACTACATTTCCGTGAAGTTGGAGCAACAAGACAAATTGAAAGTCATCTTGTAGGAAACATGTAGATTCAATTACAGGCAGTGCGCATTTTTCAAACTGCAAACTTTATTAACATTCAATTTAGAAAGGCATTGAATTGCAAAGAATCGCGTCGAAGTTTGCTTACAACTCCTGCAAATCGAATTTTGCTTGAAGCCGTAAAGTTAAACATTGGACTGAACAAACGTGAACATTGACAACGATAATGCTGCACTGTCCTTTATGTAATTTATATGGGAATATAAATACTGTTATTATGAAATACAATATTTATACAAGCCTATTACATGTCACTAATGGTTGTTGAATCAAATATTTTGTATATTTAAACCAAAATATATTATTTGGGATATAAACGTATGTACTGACTTTATTATTACCAAATAATTTTCCATATGTTTGTAAATCTGTCGAAATGTTTACTAAAATTAGAATAATAATAACACATATACAGTAATGACCCAGGTATTTATTCCGATTTTTTTCTTTCTTATTCACGGTAAAAACAGAAATCTTGAAAAAGTTAGTGTTGTTAAAATACAACAGGACTGTGCGTTCCCATGGATGGATGGATATATGGCCGGATGTGCAAAAATACATGAACGAGAAAATAGTAGTACTAATAAACTGAGTTGATTTTGGTTATAATTGCAAAAACATATACATAACATCACCCTATATCCCACACAAGGAGAAATAGTCGAGTTAGTAAAAATGACACGAAAATTTTAGTAAAAACAAGTAGCTCAGTGTTATTATTATATTTCAGTTGTATATACTGAATATTTCACCTACTGAATTTATAAGATGAGCAGTGCGCAATTGACATTGCACAGTTGAAATAACTGAAAATTCAGTGGTATTGACTTAACGGTCACAGTTCATCAACTAAGAGTTAGTTACGAATTGGCGGGTCAATCACATTTTATAACTGAACTCTATTCGGAAATATTTCACTTGTATATATAGATTTTCAATTGTTTAAATGTTGCTTATAAAATGTATCAAAATATTAAAATTTATAATTTGCATTTCTCATAACAATTGTCAATCACATTTTGAAAATTCGCAAATATTTAGGTTGCATATAGATTTTTAATTTAATTTTCAAAATATGTATTAAAATATTAAATTTTATAATATTATTTTATGTCATTATAAAGCAAAGGATGATATAACTACCCCATTCAGTAAAAAATACTGAAGTATTCAGTTGTTTTGAGTAGAAATATAAAATGTAAAATATCACAAACAAACATTATAAATATATAATATTATTAAAGTAGATATATTCTACATTACAGTAATGTTTGTAATAGATAATTATTCTAATTTACATTATCATTTATTATCAATATCGTAGTTAATAATTCAAATTATAACATTACACCAATATCACGTGTAAATTATTCACGCTAAAACAATTGCCGCTATAACTCAATGAAAAATTACCACCGATATTTTAACTTAACGTCCACAAACAAAACAAAATCGTCACCAACCAACCAGTGAGAGATAAAAACAAACGAAATTAAATTAAACATGCCAAAAAACGCACAACATTGCATTCTTCAGGGACACATTTCTCGCTGGCAACGAACAAATAAACAAAAATCGGAGCGATAATTTTCAAGTGTTCGGGATGGGTAACATGGTAACAGTTACGGGTAACGGGTAACGGGCAACGGTAACCGGTGGAGATACCGCGAACCGTAAAAGAAACAAGATAAAATTTCACACAATGCTCGTTGTTGGTTGGCGAAAGCAGCGGAGGAGAGAAGTGAAATAAACGGAACATATTAGAGCGAGGGGGCGATAAAATGGCGGGCGAGGCGGGAGAAAGAAGGATTTATGTTTTGAGGGAATTACGCCCGTGCTAGAGGTTGAGAGTTTGACAAATTGATTCTGATCTTTCGACAAGTGTTACACTTTTTATACGAATTCATACTTGGTTACAAGATTTATTTCTTAATTGGAAATTACTGATTTCTTATTTTCTTTCAAAATGATTAATGAACTTAATAACACCAGTATTTATACAAGATGGAATACACTGCAATAAAATATACATTTTCTTTATACTTACAAATGTATTAATAGATATATTTATTTATACATTATTAGAGAAGAAATATGGAAGAACATTTTTACATTCTTGTATAGAGTATAAAAAAGTATGGGAATCACGAAAAAACCTATGACTATATAATAGTTGTAAGCTTCCCTGATCTTTTAAGTTGTGTTTCTCCTTCTGAAAATAGTTAATGTTTTTAATCTTTGTCTTTTGTTTTTGTCAAAAGATTCCTGCTTTAAGTATTCTGAATCGTTGCTCCTGTACATATTTGATCATTGTAAAACAAATGCAATTTATATAACTAATTGTGCTTCAAAACTTTCATAATTTTAAACGGAGTAACACAATTACTACTGAAATTGAGAATTTAATTAATTTGCATAATTCAAAAATAATTTTAAAAAAGTACAATAATTTATTGCATTAGAATGAAGGCTACGACATGAACAAGACATGGCTACCTCTATTATAAGTCATATTATACTTTGTTCTATTTACTTGTTTACGTTATTCATTTGTTTTCCTGATGTAGAATTATCTACCATTATTCAAAACGTGTTAGTTGAATAAAATATTTTTGTAGAACTTCATTCAAAAGTCTTTTATAATTTTACTGTGAGTTCTGAAAGTTGTTTGCAACATATAAATAAAAATGCTTTGGTTACACTAGCAACCAAACGCCGTCGCACTGGTTCAGCCTTTGATTGCATCAAGACGAATTTTGCTCCCGAATCAAGTACCACAAGAACTAAGGATTTAGAATAAATTTTGTATTATCTATAAGATGAAAGCTTTTAAAGAACTTGAAAATTTAAAGAAGAAACATTTTGGCAACGAAAAATGTTTCTTCGTTAACTGTACACTTCATAGTGCGCTTGAAATGGTCTGCCCATAACTATGATTACCAATGGGAATGATACTTTAGATTATAGTCATTTATTACATTATTTTTTTTTCTAAAGCCATAGGTCAACAAATGTATAGGAGAATTTTAAATTTTTAAGTTCTTTAAAGGCTTTCATCTTATAAATAATACAAAATTTATTCTAAATCCTTAAGTACCGCGTGGTACTTGATTCAGGAGCAAAATTCGTCTTGATGCAATCAAAGGCTGAACCAGTGCGACGGCGTTTGGTTACTAGTGTAACCAAAGCGGCATCAGATAGGTTATTGTAAGACCAGACCTACATTCAAGATGAACAAGCGGTCAGCTTGTAGCATATGAGTATGATTAAAATATTTAAATTTGCGATATTTAAACGATACAAACATTTGTCGGCCCGTAGATTCGAACCCTGACTAAAATTTACAATACGTCATTTATTTGCTGAGTTTGTATGAAAAACTTAATTTGCCTTGAAGTAAACTAGGACTTCAAGTTAATGAATTACAAATTGAAGAAATGATGACGCCATTACGCCATTATATGTAATTTGAGTTATTGTGGATGAAATAGTCAAGTATATACATGCACAAACTTAGAGACGTCACGTGAAAATAGGAAAATCGTGTTTTATGAATTGGAAACTTACTATCGAAATATTTGGCCCATCAATACATATATGTGTGAGAAGTAAAAATCTATACCTCTAAACATGTGATCGTCCTCGTGCATTATTTATGATAATTCTTTTGTTATCATTATCGGAATTTGTGGAACACCTAGCGAGTAATTATTTACAAGTAGTCAGAGTGAATTGAGTGTGATCAGAAACTGATAATTTCATTAAATATTACTTACATGAATAATTATGTATTCCATGTGAAATTCAAGTCATGTCATATTAGTGTGCCATTACGAGACTAATGTACAAATTATCTACAATAATTATTTTACAGAGTAACATGGTTAATTAATTATTAGGATTACGTCGAAACTGGATCAACCGTAACATGCGCATTAAATTAATTAAATTCTCCTGTGTACCCAACTGTGACACTGAATCGCCTTTATTTCGCTTGGCTTCAATCTTCAAACACGTGCTAAAAGGAAACTACGGATTTCACATAATTAGCATATTAAAACAAAAGATTCATGTACATTGCTAATATAATAAATAATAATAAAATCAGTATTGTGATGGGTTAGAAGCTCCAGTATTGCGTTTCCAATAGTTAGGTATCTAGTATATAATTTTGATAGGTATTATGATGACCTTTCTTTCTGTGTGTAATGTATGTGGGTACGATTTATTAGTCCACATTGAGAATAGAACTTGTAAATAAAATTTTGATGGAAATTTGTCAACCGGAAGTAGAAGTGGTAGTTATTTGAAGGCTTATCAGGTATTTCTTAATATGATAGGAGAAAATAAAAGGGAAATATACTACAGGAGTAGTTCTTTTCGTCACGTTTAGTTGACCAAATTATATAAATAACATTGACCGGTTTCGGTGTTTTAAAACATCATCATCATATCACAAAAAATCTCATATTATAATTGTATGACATCTCAAACAGATCAAACAAAAGACATCATTTCAGATCGACTTCGATTTATCTTTGTTCTTCTATTAATTTTGAAACTTCATTTGGGTTAACTACATTCTATAATAATTATTTCTTATGCAATTTGATAAAAAAATTCATTTATGACAAGTTTTTTTGCAAATGTTACTAAATAAGAGTATTACGTCAATTTTTTTTTTAAATAAATTTATTGATAGTAACGATTAGTAATAATAATAATAATAATAATAATAATCATTTATTTGTGAACAGGCTTAGCCTATACAAAAGAGTGGATAATATTTGCATACACATGAATATAAATACATAAATATTAACAATAACAAGGCATTATACATATTTCATTACACATAAAGTTTTTTTTTTATTATTATTTTTTTTTTTAACAGTATCAAACTTCAAATTACTCATTCATGGCAAATATTCTGATTTGGAGGGCTGCGATTGTGAAATTATATATATCAAACATTTGATTTTTTGATTGAAAATTAAAGAGGGCGGTATGATGGCTGTCTTCTGCTACTCCCTGTAGGTATTTGGCAATGTAGTGTGTTCTCAGTGGGGTGTAGAATGGACACGTTACGAAGAAGTGGCGAAAGTTGTCGATCTCTAGAGAATTACAGATAGTACAAATATTAGTGTTATCAAATTTGTGAACTTTGCCGTTGATATAGATCTGAGCAGTATCTCGTGTTGAGGCAACTCGTATCTGACTTATGATTTTAGTTATATTGAAACTGACTTCTGCTCTTAAGTAGTTGAATCCTTCCACGGGCAGCGTTATATCCTTGAAGAGTATGTTATATGTTGAACAAATTATTCTGGCTTGGTCCTCTGCTTTTAATTTCAAGTCGAGTTTCTCAATCATTTCGTCGGAAAATTTGTCCATAGCTATATATGTTTGTTGGTTCCAGATTTCTAAACTATCGGCTTTGTCGAATATGTTCTTAACCTGTGTTACCCAATTTAGTTTATGCTTCTTTGACGTATTCTCATCCATGGCCATCAATTTGTCGTAACACAATCTTGGATATCGTTGAGAGTTCATTAAGAGAAGTTTCTTGACGTAATTTACAATTGCTTTAAAAATATGTACTTCTAGTTTGGCTTGATTCATTTCTGTGCGAACTATATAGTTAGGAGTAAATTTAGACCAGTTGAACATATTTTTGAAGAACCCTGTCTGAATCCTTTCTACTTCATCTATATATTGCAGACTGTAAACTTCAGCGGCATATAGTATAGTAGGCAGTACTATTGTTTTGTACAGTTTAATTCGTGCATCCCAGGATGTCAGTTTTGATTTAACCATTAGATTTTTAAGGTTACTAGCTGCGCATCTTCCTTTGCTCATCATTAGTTCTTTTGATTTCCTGTGTTGACCTGAGCTTACGAATGGAATTCCTAAGTAGACATATTCAGTCGTGGTCTCTATCATTGCATTTTGACAGGTGAACTTATCCGTTAATCGACGTGGTCGTCCTTTGTAGAATTGCATAATTTTGGTTTTTTGAGGGTTAATATTTAGATCATTTGAGTTGCAGTACATCTCTAGAGTACGAAGTTTTCTGTGTATATCTGGCACTGAGTTACAGAGAATGACGAGGTCATCCGCGTAAAGCAGTAAAAGAATGTCTGTAGAGTTGTTGATGTAGACTCCTTCAGCCGCTTGTTCTTTAAAGAACTTTTCGATATCGGATATAAATAGGTTGAATAGTAGAGGACTTAGAGAATCCCCTTGTAATACGCCTTTCGTAACGCTAATTGGTGTTGAAAATTCATTATTAATATTCAGAATAATTTTTGATTCAGTGTAGATATTCTTCAATAGTCTAATTAGTTTAGCGCTCACTCCTAGTTCGAATAGTTTGTTCCACAGTTTAGTGTGATTTATGGAGTCAAACGCCTGTTTGAAGTCTACGAAGATTGCATACGTGTCCCGTTTTTCCAATAGACGCGACTGAATAACTGCATTTAATGTGAAAATATTGTCTAGACACGATCTTCCTTTCCTAAAGCCACTTTGGGCTTCTGGCATGATATCAAAACTCTCAGCCCAAGTTTCAAGACGTTTAGAAATGATTTGTGTGAGTACTTTCAAAATAGTGTTTGATAGAGCTATACCCCTGTAGTTAAGAATACTGTTTTTGTCTCCTTTTTTGTGAATATGAATTAAATTGCTTTGTGTGAGTTTTGGAGGTACATGTTCGGAGCTCATACATTCATTAAAGAAAGCCAGTAGAGTTGCAAACCAATAATTCGTGAAACATTTCAAAATTTCATTGGGTATTAAATCTGGGCCTGATGCTTTGTTGGTTTTTAGATATCTCAGCGTGTGGCGTAGTTCGTATTCGGAAATAGTTGTATCTAGAAATGGGTGCATAACGTCAGTATATTCTATGTTATCTTTCTCATTCGTTCTAAAATGATTTTTGTAGAAGGTTTCCCATTCTATAATGTTTATTGGGTTCGCATTATGTTTTTTTGGTTTCAGATTATTGTATAATGTCCAGAATTGTTTGCAGTCTCTAATATTATTAATTGTTTCTTGCAATTTTGCCTCATATATTTTCTTCTTTTGTGACAGAATAGATTTATATAACTTTTTGTCACCCAAATATAAGTTGAGACTGGTTTTATTTGTTCTGTCTTTTTGAAATATGAAGTAGCTTTTCCTCATTTGCTTCTTTGCATCTTTGCATTGCCAGTCATACCAGGGCTTGTCTTTGTAGTGTTTGTGATTTGTCTTAATTGTACATTTTATTTCCAAATTATCAGCAATTTTATAACATGATTCCAGGATTTTTTCATATAGATTTAAGGTCGTGTCTACTGTCGTTAGTTCAGCCCGTGTGCCTTCTGTTTCCATCATTTCTATAAATTCAAACGTTTTATCCGGGTCCCATTTAATTTTTGTCCGGGGTTTATATTTTGAATCGGAGTCATTTTTGTTTCTGAGTTCGACGTTTTTAATTTCATGTATTTTTAAGTGACAAAGAAGGTGGTCTGATATAAGAATAATGTTGTCAACCTCGAAGTCTTTTATTAAATTGATACAGTTCGTATTTATCCATACATAATCAATAATGCTTTGACCTACACTGCTTATATATGTATATTTCGCTGGGGAATCGCTCTGACTTCTTCCGTTTAGTGCGTAGAAGCCTTCAGTTTCCATGATTTCTATTAATGCTTTACCTTTTGGGTTAATCTTCAGGTCTGCTCTCCGTTCATGGCTAAGTTCGGAAGATTCAAATATAATTTCTTCTGCCTGGTTTAGGTTCCCGATATGGGCATTAAAGTCACCTCCGATTATAATAGGCATATTTACGAATTTATAATTAATGTCACTTAATGTGATCGAGAATAATTCCAAGACAGAGTTAAAGTCATAACTTGGCGAGAAGTATACAAGGCATAATAATAATTCTGTGCTGCTAGCGCTAAATTTTATTTTTAATATTATCCAATGAACGGATTTATCAATAAGTATAATATTACATGTATCTTTCTTTATGTAAATTGTTAGACCTCCTTTGGCTCTACCCCTACTTGCATCTCTCGTAGCATCGCTAGAGTAGTCGCTGTAGTTATTCAGGAACCTAGGCTTCTTGTAATAGGATTCTTCTAACCAAGTCTCACAGACACATATGATGTCCATACTTTGTATATATTCTACTTGTTTATGGTCGAGTCTACCGAAGTTTGTATGTCCTTGCATATTCCAGAAAGCAATTGAAACTAGTTCTTCTTTACAGTATTGTGTACAGATTGGTGTATGAATTACTTTTCTTAGTTTTTTGAAGGAGTTGCTGGTACTCTTGGGCGTAAAAGTCTGTCCATTGGTCCTTCGATCTTTTTTTGGACCTTCTTTATTTTATCTGGTTTCGTTGTTTTATCGTGTTGTGAATTAAAATTATTTCTATTTGATTTAATTTCCGTATTTTCCTGTGCATCTTGAGTTTGAAAATTTTCTTCATTCACGTTACGATTTTCCTCCTGCATGGTTATAAAAATATTGTCTTCGAGTTGATCCGGCGTGAATTTTTCGCTATTTATATATAGGTAGGAATCTTTGATATATGCTTTATGGCCCAATTTCCGTGCTTCTTTGAGGTGAGGCTGTAATTTATTTCTTATAGCTATCTGTCTTTTAGTAAGTTCCTCCTCGATGTATATATTTGTACCCTTTAGTAGTTTTTTATATCTTAATATTTCGGTTTTCATGATTTGGTTACAAAGAGTTATAATGACTGCACGATTTTTCTGAGTATTTCTTGAACCTATTCTGTATATATTGTCAACATCTTCATATTTGATCTCTATTTTTAGATTGGTTTGAATTAAATTAATTATGCGTTCTCGGAGCTTGGATTTTGTCTCGTTTTCATGCTCTGGAATACCGTGGAGGACCAGATTCTTTATTTTAGTAAATTTTTCAAGATGTTCAATTCTATTATCTTTTTCTCCTAGGGCCAATTTAAGTTCTTTATTTTCTGCCTTCAGTATTATTATATCTTTCTCAATAGCCGCTACCTTCTCGTTTGTTTGCTCGATTGAAAGAAGTATTTCTATTTTGGAGTCATTAATAGCCTTCATTGTTTCGCTTTTGCTTTCTTGAATTCTTTTTAAAATTAATTCTGTATTGTCTGTCATTGTGTACTTAGATTTTTTGTGTATTTGTAGTATTATTAATTTCGATTATTTTGTTTTTTGTTACTACTTTTTTTCTGCTAAGTTTGGCAACACTGAGAACGATTTACAATTTTGTGTTTCTTGGTTTTACTACACTGCTTGTCTGAGACGCGCTGAGTAAGATTAATTAGATGTTAAGTAGATATTTCCAAGGTTAAGCGAAATATGTTTTAGGTTGTGTTCGAATATATTGTGTGTGTGTTATTAGAAGTAATAAAAATTACTCACGCTTAATTTCCAGCACTGCAGTAGAAGAAATCCTATGTACTCGATGTTTAATTCGCTGTTTAAATGTTATATTTCACAGAATTAATATTTTACGGTTAAGATACGTTCTCATCAAATCAGTGTTGCCACTCCACTCGATTAGTATTACTGTGCCCATCTACGTTATGCATCATAAACGTCAAATAGCTTGCGACACCATTTTTCGTTTAGAAAAAGTAATTTTTAATAGAGCTTAGTGGTGAGTTTTACTATATGTGATATATAAATTGAAGATTGCGAAGTAGAAAATATTGACAGAACCAAAAATAGTAACCAATAAAAAGAATATTATTATTAATCGCAATTGCGGTCCTGCGATTCTAGTATTTCACTTAGTTTTATACTAAATATTACTCACGTGAAAAAGGTTTCATTGTACAATGAAAATTATAAAAACTAATGTTGTATTTGCTATTGATAAAATAATATACCATATTTATAAATAAATTAGCACAGTCACGGTAAAAAAATTGAACTCATACATTAAATTGTATGGGGTTCACACTGTTTGAGTAATGTCGAAATGCCAATTTCCCAGGTCTCTACCAGAAAAACGTACAGTAAATTTAAGAAAAAAAAAACAATCGCACTTCTATAGCATCGTATAATAATATATTAAAGAACGAATTCATAATTGTTATTTTATTTTTTTAAAGGAAACCCTTTGTACAAAATAAACGACAATTATAATATTTTTTACATATTGCGCCTTTTATTCTCTTTTTCAATAACAAATTCAAGATTCAAAATTCAGGAAATTTTGTGTTAGTTGGTACACAGGTGTGATGTTTGAAAATTCAACACCTAACCTTACTTTTGTAAGCAAACATTTGTGACATGTCTCTCTTTCTTCTTCTTACTATTCTTTACCTCTACTTTTAAATTAAAAATTATATAAAAGCGACATTTTTACAATTTATATTTATTTATTTAGCGAAGTGTGACATTTGGAAATTTTTTGACATATGACTTTTCAGTAGAGTTACTAAAGCCACTACGCCACCGTGATCGACAACAATTCTCTTAAAATCTGAGCAAGCAAAATGATTAAAGAAATAATGAAAATATGTGGATGTAATAATCCATGACATGAGTGAGGGTTTAGAGATCTGTTGTTTGTTTGTTTATTTGTTAGTAAATTTGGCTAGAGTATAAAGAAGGTTAGTTTTGTAGGTCGAGCTTTAGAATTCGTCGTAAAAAAGGAAACGCAGCAAAGCAGGCCAAGTGATTGATTTTATTTGCTCGTATTATCTGAAATATTTTCTTTCAGCGAGTAGACAAAGCAGCCGCGGTGAATAAGGGAAATCGAATAGCTATACGTCAATCTATCAATAGCATTTTCTGATAACGTCAAATATCCGAACCTATTTGTCATTCAAAATCAACTTTATTCAAAGAAAATACACGGACTACACGGTGCTATACGCGACTGACTGTTTTTCCAAGGCCTGCCGAGAGATATTTTCCGTCAAATATTTGTTCGAATGTTCCAAATACAAGGAAAATTTGTTTACGAACTTTTTTAATGGAATAACAGAAAAATGTCAAAGCAAATACTGCTGTTAGTCGAGCTCTCCGACGCACAAGTGCGATGTTTACATTTCATGTATTACACGCCATAATAACATAATAAATCCGCCCCGTGACGAACGTTCTTATATTTACAATTTATTTGAGCAGATTTTTGATTTCTGTCGAAGGTAAATAATGTAGCAAACTGTACAATTCAGTATGATCGCCACAGCAGACAAATTGTCACACAGATAATGAATCTGATGGCACATAATCTCAGTTTCAAAAAGGAATTGTAGCCAATATTATTCTACATCTTTTTGGATATAATTTTTTTATCTCAATTATTTATTGAAATACGCCCAAGAAAGCTGATTACGCGTTCAATGAACTATCACTTCCGATTGATGAATTGCTACTCCAATCAGCTCATCTAATACATTTTTTTTATATATTATTTGAAAATGATAACATTAGATTTCGTTTATCTGTTGAAAATAATTTAATAGAATAAAATTAAATTCTTAAGTCATAAAACGATAAACTCCTACTGAGGGTGAGAACATAATTCTCGAAACACGTTTATATTTTTATGACAGGGATCTGATTTTATTTTATATTTTTATGTGTTGTCGGTTTAGTCGTTTAGAAATGGAAACGCCTTTATTTGAGTTACACGTGTCAATAAGAGTCAGATTAAAGTATTATTTCAATATTTCATTCCCTTTTAAAAATATTTATATTCTGGTTGGCTTTGTCCAAAGTAACTTGTATTCAGAATTTTTGGATGATATTTTGAAATATATAGTGAAATTAAATGCTGTATGGATTTGGGCTCTGTAAACAAATTACGATTTTTGTTCCTTTATACGTATTACAAGGAAGCATAGGAACCATGAAAAATATCAATGAGAAGATTTACAGGGAAATATGTGCCGATTTGACTAATTTTTCTACGGTGTTAGTGTGGATGAATGAAGTAACGAAAGGTCATAATTAGGTTCATGACAATGAACATGCGTGAGTTGATATTGGTTTTAACAGCACAACTATAAATGCTAATTTATTATTTACAAAACAACATATATACATAACATCACGCTATATCCCACTCAGTGGGGTAGCACGAACCCAGAAACACAGTCAACCAACAATCAATCTCCTCCAAACATTCCTATCTTGACAAACCACATTCGCCTCGTTCATATTCATTGTGCGATTCATACATGCTCGTTTGTTCTTCACACTCGGAATCATTCGTTCACGCAACAAACCATCAATCATACCCAACCACTTATTCCTCGGACGTCCACGTAATCGTTCACCTTCAATCTCACCCGCATATATTAGTTTCACCAACCTTTCATTAGACATTCGCTCAACATGTCCAAACCACCTCAACTGACTCACTTCCACTTTCTTAATAACATTCTTCTCAATCTCACACTCACCATACACTAATATATTCCGGATACGATCACGTCTCGTATACCCACACACTCCTCTAAAATATCTCATTTCTACAGCAGTTATACATCGTTCATGTGTCTTCATCCACATTCAGAACCATACATCAATATAGGCACTAACACACCATTATAAACACTCAATCGAGCATCTCTAGATACATTCACTTTTCGAGCAAATGTACCCAGAGCACCTAATACCTTGCATCCTGCAGACATCCCTCGAAAACATACTACCCAAATATACAAATTCATTCGCTTGTTCCAGTCTCACACCATTCACAAAACAATACATTCAATTATACAAAAACAACAAAGAAAATGTTTCAAATGAATGATGTTAACAATAATATTTAAAGTAAAATGTGTTGTTTGATTTTTTTTATCTACTTCCAATTTTGCGAAAAACTAAGTTATTTCAATAAATATGTAATTAAAGAATCTGTTTTATATGTTACATACCGGGTGTAAAATTATTTATATATTTCGATATAAGATTATATAAACGCACTACAAACACGTCGGTAAGATCTATAAGCTCATTGTTTGCAGCACTTTTTATTTTCTAGTGGTGGTACAGTACAATTGATTTCAAAACCCACAGATAAATAACATATAATCTCAAAATATAAAGTTGTTCATATCGAAATATTACTTTTAATTTAGAATATATTATCCTTACCCTATGTGATAGGAATAAAAAAAATTATTGCTGTATCAGTAAATTTTCATATGTGAAGCATTTCATAAGATCTGCTATCGTACTCGTCATTGTAAAACTTGGATTCGTTTGTGAAGAGATTGCCTCATGAAACTAATTTTATTAAAATAATATTTTATCAGAAATAGAAACTTATAATAGCTAGTTTATTAATTATAGAAATTATTATTTTAATTCAACTTTACAGAATTAGGAGGAGGTAATATATTCCTTATATACTTTTGTAAGTAACCGTTTTGCTATAAATAGTGACTGCAAGAATAGTGGCATTATAAACGAGAGAGTAAAGTTAGGTAAAATGTTTATTGTTGTAACACGGTATCTTGTAGCACGCGGCAACGTCTAGCGTATTTGTATTTGTAGCATTAAGATGTTGTGTAGGCAAGCGAGTTAACATCCAGCATCCAGATTTGAGCTTCGCAAATCCAGGTCCGCTGTGTTATTTCACAAGGAACAGCGGAGACAGAAACGCGAACAGTTTAACGTAATCCATAGTTCTTTATGTATTCAGCACTCTGGGAGTCTGGGCTGCGCGCTGTGTGCTGCTTCGCGAGAAGACGGACTGCACACTTACAGACGGAGTTGCTTACCGAGAACTAGGAGGCTGGGAATTGCTTACGCTTACCTGAAACAAAGAAAATAATGCGTTCATTTCAAATTCATACTGCCAAGCAAAATAAATCATTCTCAAATGAAATACGAGAATACAAAGCATTTATGTTTCACAACCAGTTCAGATTTCGAATAAATATTTAGACCGTTTCTCAACCACGTACAATTTACAACCGAACTATGTACTATATAAGCAAAAATTTCTTTTGATTTAAATCTTTATAATTACCAAGCTATAAAAGGACTAAAGACAAACAAAAAAGAACGCATCAAAAGATGACAGCTAGAATAATAATTATTATTTGAGGTATGATTTTGATGGGATTTTTTTTGTTAATTCCACTGATAATTATTACTCATGAGAATGAAGTTTGCATCACGAACGAAAGCGAGTGATGTAAATCATTCGAATGAGTAATAGCCCATGCGAGTGTAATACAATACTTTATCCACAACTTTTCGCTAGATTAGGTACTGTTCTACCAAAATTTTGAAGTGATTTGACATTTAGCCGAAAATCTTAAAACTGATTATGCAGTTACAATATAAATTTAAAAAGAAAATAAAAGTATGAAAAATGAGAAAATTAGTTTATTTGGCTTTTTAAGTAATACTTCATTATTTCATTAGCAACAGTAACGAAGGTTATTAATTGATCAAAAACGATTGAATATGGGTATATTATTTGACAGTTGTGGATTTTATTCACTAGTTTGTCTGAGGTTGATAATACCGGCGCTAAATGTGTTTCAATTAATTAAACTAAAGATATACTCCACTTAATAAGTACTGGTGACTCCAGGTTATGTATCACAAAAACCCGAATGATCCTAATAAATCGATTAAACACCCCTCAATTACTTTTATAAAGAATTGGACTATAATAACGAATATAATATGCAATTAAAAGGTACCAATATTAAATTAAATTTACACTAATAGATTGATTAGCTCGTTTACAAGTTAGTTCCACATTCTCTCATTAGGCGAATGAAGTACACAAATTAGAGATCGACCGACGTCTCTGTTTAGGTTTCTGTTAGTTTCGGCCAGTTTTGGTTTCGGCAAAAAATTGGGCGAAATTTCGGCTCAACCAAGACTAGCGTTCGTGTCGTGTCGGTAATGTTCGAAACGGATTCACTCCTTTAGTAAATACTTAAAAATTTATATATATTGTAGTTTTATGGGTTTCTTTCTCAATAATTTTCTACCAAAAAATTAAGTGATTTACGTCTTTTACGAGTATTTAATCTAATCGAATAATCTGTTACAAAACTAGGAAAAACATTAGATTTCAGCAACACATTTGCCTTTTTCAGGAGGAGATTGTGTTCAAAAAAATTGTTTTTATACATTTTTTCAACTACACAATAAAAATTACAAAAGTATTGAAAACAACACATTAGGACGTCAAACAGTTTAAAAATAAATAAATAAATATTATAATAATAAGAAGGCAAATGTGTTGCAAAAACCGGCAGATGTCGATTTTTAATAAAATCCATTGACTGTTATCCAAAAGTTTTATTACTTCACTAGATTTCAGGTTATAACTAACTTAACTACATAAGTTTTGGTTTTGTCCGAAACTAGAAGGGGACTCGAATATTCGGTTACGGTTTCGGTTTCTTCTGAAAATCATGTTTCGGTCGGACTCTAATACAAATGTATATATTTACTTAATCCTTAATTAGTGTGATGTAAAAGAGTCACGCGGTTAGTGTTGAGGGGTATGTCATACCCCAAACTCAAGTTCGTTAAAATTATCAGGAATTTTCAAATTTCAAATTAAATGAACAAACATGCATTTAAACTTCATTACATGTTAAATAAATCAAACAAATGGTACTTAGTAATATTTATTTAAAGAATAGCAATACTCATAATTAGTTGACATACCCCATTACCCGAACGACTGGTTAACGTGCTTTTATCATTATAAAATTTTATTCGTTATAGTTTTTTCTCAGCGGTAGTTTAAAAGGTCTAATAAAAAACCAAAAAGATATAGGACTAAAGACTAAACGGATAAAATGTAGCACATAGGTTGTTTATTATAAGAAGAATAAATTCGAACAAATTATTTAAATTTCACAGTAAATACAAAATATACCATTAGAATTTTTGTACGAATTTTGTCCTCCGCGCATTTTTATCACCGATTCTACACGTTGAGGCGTAGATAAAATAAGGTTGCAAACATCATTAAGGTATTTCGTTTCAAAAATCTTTAGCATTAACGGTTTAAAAAATGATCTGGAATACCAAAGGTGAATGAGGTGTCCAACTTTACTTCAATATATTTCTCGTCATTGCGATAAAGTTCAAAAGTTCAATCAACATTTCGACGTGACAATAGGAATGATTATTTTATTTCTGACCTTTTGCATAATGTCATTAATTTTTCGTTAGACCGCGAAATCATGAAATGATTTATAATGCCGATTGAGAAATTGACAAAACAGTAAATTCAATTTATTTCAAATACGGAATCTGTCGTGAAGGAGAGTTTCAAGTTAACAATAAATATATTGTTTGTTACTTTCTCATATTTGCTTCCAATTTTGAGGAAAACTAAATTATGTGATTAATACCACATTTGATAAAGCTGCAAAGGAAACAAACATAAAACTAAATATCTATTCTAAATGTGAAACACATTAATCATATAATTTTATAAATTGCTTATAAGAAAGTCGAGTGGTAATCAAATAATTTTTTTTATTTATCTACAAGCCACTTTTTCTAACATGCCTGATGAACCGTAAACAATACAAAGACAAATATAAACATCATACAATATACCCTAAACGCCTAGACCAGTAAATATATTGGTCACGAATTATACTTCCAGGTGGAGAGGAAAAAAAGGTGTTAATTCGTATATCGTTCGCCAAACTTGAGCAGGCCGAGAGTGTAATTCAAATATGTTGTACGACATACACAATGTGTCCAAATTATACATCTACTTCCACATGTATTTCTAATTGTCACATGATCCATTAATTTTGACATGAGGTGTATTATAACTATATTTGTGATGTAATGTTAATCGTAGAACAATTCAATCAGATAAACATGTCTCACTTACACAAATAAAAGGGGTTATGTTTCACAAACATCCCGGTACTATGGATAACGTGACTCTTAAGTTTGGTAAGCGTTGTGATTGGCTTGTAGTGCGCAGCATTCAGAATGATTCATATAAATGAATGTTTACTGTTTACAGTAAGCTTCGAAATTCGAATCCGGAACTCTCAGCATACAAAGCATTATGATAACTTCTTATTATACTGTTCATACCCCTATAATACGTTCCACAAAAAACTAGTACAGCAACTTGTGTTTATTGGGCGTTTGTAAAAGGAAAGAATGAATTTGCATATTTGGGTAGTATATTTTCAAGAGACGGACGTATTGACCGGGATATTAAAAGGCGGGTGTCTGCAGGGTGTAAGATTTTGGGTGCTCTGGGAACATTGGCTCTAAACGTGAATGTATCTAGAGATGCTCAATTGAGTGTGTATAATGGTGTGTTAGTACCTACATTGATGTATGGTTCTGAATGTTGGGTGTAGATGAAGAAGCAGAGTAGTGTGCGGGTGTACGAGACATGATCGTATCCGGAATACATTGGTGTATGGTGAATGTGAGATTGAGAAGAATGTTGTTAAGAACTTGGGAGTGAGTCAGTTGAGGTGGTTTGGGCATCTTGAGCGAATGTCGAATGAAAGGTTAGTGGAACTAATATATCCGGGTTAGATTGAAGGTGAACGATTGCGTGGGCGATCGAGAAATAAGTGGTTAGGTTGATGTTTTGTTGCGTGAACGAATGATTTCGAGTGCGCGGAATTAACGAGCATGTATGAACCGCACTATGAATGTGGACGAGGCGAAAGTGGTTTGTCGGGATATGAATGTTTGGAGGAGATTGATTGTTGGTTGACTGTGTTTCTTGGTTCGTGCTACCCCACTGAGTGGGATATAGCGTGATGTTGTGTATGTATGTATCTATGTTAAAAGGAGATACAGAGTTTTCATTCAATTTAAAATGAATTCCAACAAAACTAATAATAATACGCTATTTATTTATTTTGGGTGCAGCATACTACTTTTGCAGATATGTGTAAGTATTTTTGACAAATCACAGTGCAGAGAGAACAACAGGGGTAGAGTTAAAAACCACTAACACCTGATTATTTATTTTAAAATACTGATAGAAAACGCTGGTCCATAAGTAAAATATTAATATTTACTCATTAAACTTATTTCAAGATTAAATGTATACAAGTTTTAATAGGGAGGTAAATGTAATGTGGTAACATTAATTACCCAAACTTATATTTATGTGGAAAGAAATGGTGGCAGCGCTAAAAAGAATTGTGGGCAAACGATAATTGCTGGCAAACTATGGCCCATTATTTCACATCGTTCCGTTTATTTGTTCAGGAACAAAAGCGCTGGTTATATTTAACATAATCACCTCTAAAAGTAATTACAGCCATTAATTCCACAACTAATGTAGCGGGTAATCCACTTCCACTCTGCTTTCAAGAGAAACAATTACACAAATGTAAATATTTAATTCAAAATTCACTTAGATAATTTTCGACATTAAAACATTTCGCTCTGTACTCGCGGATCTGTCACTATTTACACAAACAAGCAAGACGAAAATTGACTGCAGTACGAGTACACGAGGAAAGAAAAAATACGTAATTTGAAAAGAGAAATACATTTAATTTTCAGCAGAATAAACATTGCTGTCATTCAACGAGCAAATCTTGGTGACGCAAAAGACTTTTTAAAAGTGGAGATTTTTGAAGATAGACGTAAATATAATGTTGAAAAATTGTTGTAAATAAAAACATGAATGATGATTAACTCCCTGTTTAACAACTGAATCTTTTCGATAAATCAATAATATCACAAGTTATGAGTATAAAATAAAAATATATTTGGCAGATAATACACGTACAAATTAGACAACTTTCAGTATATGAAGTAAATAGGTTCGAAGCAACACATCGAATTATAAAACATTAGATTCTTCGTTCGATTTTGCATCGACAAAAACTTTTACCACTAATATCTCTGGAGGCCGTAACTTGACGGCTAGTGGTTCTGTAAAAGCAGAGTGATACATCTAAAATGAGTAAGTGAGGTGATAGGAATAAAAATAAATAAAAATACTCGTATAATAATACAAACATAAAGAAATAAAAAAAGTATATTTTCGAAAACTATAAATGCTATTAGTGACTTTCAGGCATATTAAAATATTGATTTAAATCTAACATAATTCAATCATAGCGTGAATCCGAAGCGGATCTGCCGAATTCGTATCCACATCCGAACCGTAACAAATATAAACACATTTGATCGTCTGATCAGCGTTAGCAGATTATCAGGACCTAAACCGGTCCCCATATGCAAGTTATATAAACGAATTCGATTTATTTTCTATAATTTTAATACATTTAAAAAATGAAGGGATATTGAAAATGATTAAACTAATTTAGGACATTTAACTTTTCTTACTAATAAACATGGCATATGTTCCAGGAAATTACTCGTTTCGAAAATTAGACCGTTGTATAATACATTTGTTCAATCCTGCTACTGAAACTTGTTGTTTCTTACTTGAATACAGAACTCGTAACCTTCTGTTTTGTCCGCTCAACTCATTCCTATGGCAACGGGATGAGTAATGACATGGGAGTGGATGAAAGTTCTTTCGCTCACTACTTTCGCCCACTCACCTGTTATTTCAAAATTGAATGATTCGTAACACTGAGTATGTGGACTACAAGAATGGGGGCGCGTACTTACAATAACAGGATTGAACAAAACGCTTAACAACACTCATGAAGAAACGAATTCGCTCACTGACACATGCGTGGGCGAAATTCTTAGTTTCTTCACTTGTATTGTAATATACTTTTGGTCTTCAGGACGGGAATGAACAAATTTGCCAAAATATTTTCTTTAATAAATACATTTCAAATTACAAAAAAAAAATGTATTTAATACGAATTTATTTATCATATTATATGCATCCGATAAATATTTGAACCATATCAACATAAAATGTTGATAAAACAGAATTTATTCGAATATGAAAAAAAAAATTTGTGATATCCATGGATTGTCTAGGTTCTATCTAAAGAAGAAATGGGTCAATGTTATAAAAATAATGAAATTAATAATAAATGTGATTTAGCATTATTTTACCCTTTAAAAAATATTTATTTAAATTAAAATATTATTGAAGTTGATTATGATAACCAGCGTTAAACTAAAGGTAAAACAGGGCGTGAGGTAATTAAAATAACAGGTGAATGGTTTGTGTATCTTGCCTTACTCCTAACATAGCACTAGTTTAAACCTTGTTATTTTTAAAAATATGTTGAAAGAGGCAAGCTGAAGCTATTCAATGATGAATAGATAATATTTCGATTATTATGATTTCCGAACATATGCAGATACTTTCTTCCGTTTTCAACAAAAAGTGAAGCAGGTAGGAAAACACGTAGTCACCTTTAAATCGTTCACAACCTGTGTACGTCGCAAGATTGTAGTTCTCGTATCACCCAAGCATGCGGCATGTTTGCATTGGTACTGCTGCGCTTCGCGAAGCAATGTTGTACTCGTTCTGTTGCTTCATGCGCGCTCTGCATACACTGCAATATTTTATTTCCTTTCCTCGTTTCCGGTTCACGGGCCCGAACCAACTCCGAGGCACGGAACATTCAGCGAGAGGCACGCCCACTTTTGTGATTCTATTTTTAATTTAGGAATATTCTTGCGAAAAGCTCATAGTGCTGAGTGTTTTCTTATTCTTCGTTGCAGTCAAATCTGTTCGTGGGAGGTTGGCAATAGTGTACATTGTGCAACAGTAGACATTGTGCCATAACAACGGGACGCCTGATTAAAAATAAAAATTATGAATCTGTAGCCTATTCTTTTAAATTTTTCCTGCGAAACAGAATCGCTCCACAATTTAGTCAAACATTTTACGATACTTAATTGTACAAGTAATTAGTTTCTTCTATGACCACAGTGTAATATTCAACTTTACACATTTTGCTCTGTTTTTTTTTTTTTTAATATAAACAAACTTAGGCAACACGCCACAATATTTTATACCAAAAATATACCCTAGAGGACTTACTAACATAAATATGTTATCTATAAAAAGTTAATATCATAAGATAATTGATTCTGACTGCTGGCAAGTAAAAGTGAACAAATTTCTAATACAAGTAAAGAGAACATGGAAATGAAGACAGGAAATAGAGCGGGAATTAACAATACAAATAGAATACAAGTTTAGGAAGATGAATAACAA
Source organism: Poecilus cupreus (assembly GCA_963942605.1). Taxonomy (NCBI): domain Eukaryota; kingdom Metazoa; phylum Arthropoda; class Insecta; order Coleoptera; family Carabidae; genus Poecilus; species Poecilus cupreus. The sequence continues at coordinate 26,136,128 of OZ012718.1, forward strand.
GAATTTTCACGGCGTTCTAGAAAGTTAAAAACTAATAAGTAGCTTATTATGAGATACAGAGTGATCCGGGTAGATATAAAAAAATTATAAATATATAAATCTCTAAATTTTTTGAATTGGATTCCATAAAGTTTTGATGTATCTCGTGAATATACTTTTTTTTTCAGGCAGTAGTCGAAACAGAATTCATACATGAATATTAGTAAATTCAGTATCAAGATATTACCATTCAAATTATTGAAAAACTTATAGAGATTACCTAATAATTGACTTAATATAATTAACTGAATTTAAATGAAAATTAGTCATTACCTTCACTTCATAAATCTACCAGTTATGTGTTACTTTAATTTGATTAACCTAAAAAAAAAATATAATATTTAATCTATAAAAGTGTCGTCATCATACAAAATCCCCCATTATGCAAAAATCCGAATGAATATTTACATCTCCAGTTTGTTTTATTTGCATTTACTTCGTGCGAAGTGTTCGCCTGTGGGGCCCACCACTGCGGGCTGGAGTGCTCCCTCGAGGTCACGAACGCCCCTGCTCGGCCCCGGTCTGTCCGCGCCGCAACTTTCCGTTCTATTTCGTGAGTAAAGCGCCCGGCCGTGAGAAGTGGATCGCACTAAATAAATATATCTGTCCTGTCCAACACTCCAACTAAAATACGCTATGTAGATATCGGGATTTCTCGACGGAATTTTTTTTATATTCGAGGTTCAACGGAGAATGGTTTACTGGAGGCTAACGTTGATAAATGATATATGGAGAGTATTGTAGTACGTTGAACTCGACTTGTTTAAAGAGATTTTACATTTTTAAACAATTTTATAAATATTTACAAGGGAAGGAATAAAACAAGCACATGTTATGCACTGTATTCAATTCAGTTTCTGTCTGTAGCATTCAACAAAATAAAAAATATATTACAGCAAAATGGAAAACAGATACTTAAAGATCTTTAATATGCATAAAAGAAAAAATTTCGCTTAGATATTTTTAAATATAAGTAAATAAATATATCTTCACGATATTTACTAATTTCTAGGTGTGACACTATGCTTAATACAGATCTCGGTAGTATGACATATTTTTGCGCTTGTAGTGCGAAGGATTGCAGTGGTGGAAGAGCCACAGGGGTAATTTTTTGTAGTGAAAATTGACGGAATTTATTTCCGAAAATTTGTCAGCTGTGAGGATTGAACCGAGAATCTTATGATCAACAATCCGATGCTTTACCACAGAACTATTGACCTCATATTTATATTTTAATCTTATATTCTTTTAAGAAAACATTTATCCCTATAATAACAGTCCTGTAAACAAACTAGCAAACAATCCTACAAACTAAGGAAGTAAATAATCGGGCGAGACTGCTGTCAAAATAATTTTATTTAACTAAAAAACCAACGTTTCGACAAATCCTTGCGTCTTCATCAAGGTACATTACTAATTAATTGCGAAGTAATTAATTTTTTTCACGAAATGCCACGAAATCCCACCGTTCTTCTCTCGAATGAGAGAGGAATATATAGTTTCCCTCTCTAGAGAGGAAAATATAGAAGTGTTACCAACATGAATATTATTTACAAAAAATATATTGTAAAATTATAAATAAATGCCTAATTTTATTGATAATATACATACTTTAAATTGTCTTACAATTATGTCTTATATTTTTATTTATCTACATTAAATCACAATTTGACAAATTTAATTTATACATATTTAAGATTGGTTCGTTGGCAACACTACTGCAGAGTCTTGCGTCTGATAACCTAACTGTAAATTGTAAGTTGCGTTATCAAAATGTATTTTAGATCCGAGCAAATTGTTTTTAGAAACGTCGTGAAAAAAATGTTGTGTCTAACACGAGAGGAAAGCCCTTCTTCCACTCTGCTCTAATTGCCTCATGAGCGCAGAGAATGAGGCCAATTTCGAGCTCAAGTGCTAAAAAGAAGCGCTTTCCGCTCTAGTTTGACAAATAACTATTACATAATGAAATACAAAAAAAAAAAAATGTTGTCTGTAGACAAAATTTGTTTTTGTATTTTATCATGTAAAAGTAATTACATCACAATTACGACAATTAGTAACTAAAGTATCCTGATTAAGACACAAGAATGTGTCGAAACGCCAGGTTTTTAGTTAAATTAAATAATATTGACTGCAGTATCGATAATTTACTTCTTAATCTAAACATCCAATCGACTCTTCCAATCCAATCCTTAAAGCACCTATTTAAAACTAATTGTAAAGCTGTTTTCTTTCAGTAAACGATCCAATCCGATCTGATTGAACAGATCCGATTGCATGACGTCACAAGTGGTTAAAATCGTGATACAAAAGAACCGGAAAATATCCGGATTGCAGTCCATAGAAATTCGATAAAATTATTTGCCTTAACCTCAGGAATTTAAAATACATTTTTGAGCACATTAAATCACTGCTGTTTGAACGACTGTTACAAGTCTAGTTCACAAGTGACAATATTTAGTTTGAAAATTTGTAGGTGATGAAAGTCAGAAGGATTCTTGGGCTGATTATTTTTTGATGTTTCTTAAAATCAATGAAATGCTTTTAACCAATCCTGTGATTATTATACTGAGAATAAGGCTCTAGTGATTATTCCCGAGAATAGTCTCAGTAGCTTTTTTGTTTTTGTTGACAGATGTTAGATATCATATATCACAAGTAAAAAATGAGCAAAAAAATTATCTAATTAAATATAACTCGATAGTTCGATAAACTAGAAGCAATTCTCCAGTATCTTTCTCAAACTTGTTGCCATTTGGCAATAGCTATTTAAGCTCTACGGGCTTTCGTGGCTATTGCCTGGCAACAAGTTTTCGAAAGATCTTTCAAATCATTTTCAATTTATACTCACCTTCTTGTTATATTATTACTGACAATTTATGAAAAGTTACAAATTTTGTACTTATCTTGCAGTGATTAATTTAGAACTAACAGATAAAAAGTACTTAACGATACATTTCATAATTCATTATTAAATTAAATATGTGTAGTAACTAGGCTTGCAACGAATATTCGGCAACTATTCGGTATTCGGCCTATTCGGCCACATTTTTACTATTCGGCCGAATACCGAATAGTTAAGCATTATTCGGCCGAATACCGAATAGTTTAGAATATAGAGAAAAGTGGAAATTTAGGGTATTTCATTCGGTAATTTTTGCTTGAAATAAAATAATAAATGTAAAACACATAAGGGTGTCTATTCTGTAATTTACCTGTTAATTTTTAACGGCCTGTTAAAAATTTTAACCAAAGATAACAGACGGTACTGAATAAAAACTGAAAATTTCATTTGCCGCATTTCTATTAGTTAAAATATTTATTTAATTTAAATAGGCCCCATACATAGAAGACATAGGTAATAAATAAAGATACATAGGTATACAGTAAAAAATTTATAGTAAAAATTAACAAAATTTTAAATTTTAAGAAAATATTTAGTCCCAGACGATCCACCGTTAATTTATGTTAATTTAACAAGTTTCAAATTTGTTAGCAGGTAACAAATTATTTTTGTGTATTTCTTAACAAAATATATTTGTGAATATAGTAATTATTAACATTTATTTGACATTTATTTGACTTGTACTTTTGACAAAATATTTTAGTAATTATATAGAAGCTGAACAATAAATCATAGTTATTATAACAAATTAAGTTGTTACGAACAACAATTTCAATTTGATAAATTAGCTAAATTTACTTTTTATTATTCACGAGACTATTTATTAAATTTTATAAATGTAGCAAATAAATAAAAACAACAATTTTTCTTGTTAATAATTCAGAAATGACAAAATTTTAATTTAACAAATTGTCATATTTGTTCAAATTGTTAATTTAACACAAGATATTTGTCAATAATAACTAAAAATACTGAGTAGTAAACAAAAAAAACCAGCCGAATACTATTCGCCGAATATTCGGCTATTCGGCCAAGGAATCCGCCGAATATTCGGTATTCGGCCTATGGCCGAATACACTATTCGTTGCAAGTCTAGTAGTAACTGATTTATCACTTTTATAAAATTGGTCATTTTCTTCTTCTTTTATTTACTTGCACAAAAAAGAGTAGGCGAAGTAGCAAGAAAGCCAATTGAAGTGAGCGACATGATATCCGCTTCACAGTAGTGAGTTTCTATGTAAAACATTCGTTTACTTCAGCGAGTCTAGCTGGAAAAATCACAGTGGGCCGGTGGCCACGACAGAGAGACAATTGCAATTCTCTGTGGAAGCCGCTGGGAGCCGTGCTGTCATGACGTCATGAGCTGGAAGCTTGACTTTCAACGAGTAGACAGATTGAAGTATGCACGGATATTATTACGCCTGGGATACAACTGACATTTTTATTTTCGTTATATTTTAGTTAAATTGAAACAAGCAATTTTAATAAAACGGGAAATGTGACATTGCGGAAGTTTCCACCGTGGTGAAGACTTTTTAATTAATTTTCGCTAGTGACTCAAATGCATTTTATGAGCATTGTTATTTAAATCAGGTCATGGAAAATGGAATTATATTTTTCAGTAAATCATTTAGTTTACCATATTTATCAATGATATTTACTCAACGCCGAAATTTGAGAAATTGGTATTTTTATATATGCTTAGAAGTATTCTGCATGTGATAAGTGATATGCATTAAATTCGATAAATTATTATCAAAGATAAATAATAAATAATTTCACCAATAGTAATATAGCATAATTTGTTTGTTACTTTTGGTTTGTAATTCAAGTTGGACATAAGAATCTGTGAAGTAAAATTTCGACATAAGGGTCTGTAAAAAAATATCATTTAAAATTTTCTAGTATCTGCTTTTAGTTTTAAGAAAAACTAAATATATGTTAAATAATACATTTCGGAAAATTACATTTTCGTAAGAGTTATTTAAATCCTACCGGGAATCTAAATCTCAGATAGGAGAAAAATATGAAAATATTAAGAATTAATTTTATACGTTCAACTGTTTCGAACAGTTGAACTAAAATATACAAAAATGTTTATATTCTACCGATATTTTTTATAATAATTATTAGGATTCTATCAAACTTTGTACCAAATTGATTTTTTGAAGGGGAAAAATATTCTATTAATTATGCACCTTTCCATGTTAATTATTTTTGTTCCATGTAAAATACTTTCATTTTTATACGATTGTCAAAAAATCGGGACCTTTTTGGTGTATTTCAATGCGCGAAATGTAATATTCTTAGCAGCATCATTTTTTTTTATGTTACCATGGTATTCAGTTTTTTCCCACGGATTGGGAAAACATTTTCGCACAGGAAAATGTTTTTACTTGTTACTCACTTGTAAGCAGCATTTACCCAAGCCCTCTGTTGTCTTTGAAAATGAATCTTTACAAGTTACTAATTGACAGCTACATTGTAAAAATTTTACATGTTAGTAAACAAGGTAAACAATGCACGTTGCCACAGTAATGCTTACAAGGCTTATGCGAAATCATTTCAAATAATTTTTGAAAGAACAGTTGTGTGTAATTGACAGCACTTGGTTAAAATTTTAATTTGATTTACAAATGAGTAACAAGTAAAATATACGCGAGGTAACTGTTTTACTGCTTCAAGGAGGTGACAGGCTCGCCTGATCGGCTCGCCGGTCATTTCCTCCATTCAGCAGTAAAAACTGTTTTACCTTGCTTGTAATAACTATTATACGGCTAGGAAAATATTTCTTGCTCGGAAAACAAAATTGTCAACAACTGTCACTTTTTCTTAGTTACAAAATATGATATGTTACGGTGTACTAATTTTGTTTGGTTTTTCTCATCCTTTTCAATGAATTTAATAAAAATTTAACTCGGATAAAATACAATCGTAGAAAAACATATTATTTGTATTTTGTGCGAGAAATGTTTTTAGTGCCTTCGACTGACTTTTTTGACTCGGCAAGTCTCGTAAATAAAGTGTAATCTTATGCACTAAAATCACCAATTTCGCGTACTTAATACAAAAATAAATATTATTTTCTTAAAGTTAAAACATGAACAATTCATAAAATGCGTTTAAATGTTTGCCTTTCTATTAATATTGAAGTTTTAGATGCCTATACTTTCATCTTAAAAAATTTCTTTTGATGGAGTTCGCTGAAAGAAACGATGAACTCTTGATACATTTACGCCAAACTCCTTTAAAAATCTTTCAGTAACAACATTACTATTTTAGTTTCCTTTGAAGAATATTTGACAAACTTTCGGAAAATATTTTCAGGTCGTTAGTTTGATGTTTAGTTTAGCGCATTCACTCCTTCATCAGCGCGATGGGCAAGTGATGAGCTGCAGCAGCGACCACGCCACCTAATAGGTGGGTTAGCGCAGAATGCAGCGATGCATACGAGACTATGAGGTTGCATTTTACGTTACAAAGATACGTAATTTGTTATGCAAATGCTCGCGTGGCGAAATGCAACAGTGATTCTCGGAGATTGGCCCCAATAAATAACGGAATTTCCTTCAGTGAACTGAAGACGCTGGCAAGCGATATGCGATATAGCTGTCAGTGGGGAACGAGCTACACTGCGATGCACAATGCATTGGCAGAAGCTCGATAGCAGACTATCTGCATATTTAAGGTGAAATATTTGCTATGAAGTTAACAATTAATGATCAGTTTGCCAACAATTGTTGTCAATGCAAAACCATAGTTGATAGGAGTATCAATAAAAAACAATAACATGTTTGTTTTGAAAAACACAGACTCTTATGTCTATAAGTTTATCATGATGTGTTAGTGCCTACATTGATGTAAAGCTCTGAATGTTGGGTGTGGATGAAGAAGCATGAACGAGATATAATAGGGTCCAGAATACATTGGTGTATGGTGAGTGTGAGACTGAAAAGAATATTAAGAAAGTGGGAGTGAGTCATTTGAGCTGGTTTGGACATCTTGAGTGAATGTCGAATGAAAGGTTGATGAAACTAATTTATGCGGGTGAGATTGAGGGTGAACGATAGCGTTGGCGTCCGAGAAATAAATGGTTAGGTATGATTGATGTTTTGTTGCGTGAACGAATGATTCCGAGTGTGCGGAATTAACTAGCATGTATGAATCGCATGTATGAATGTTTGGAGGAGATTGATTGTTGGTAGACTGTGTTTCTTGGTTCGTGCTACCCCACTAAGTGGGATATAGCGTGATGTTGTATATGTATGTATCTATGTTAAAAGGAGATACAGAGGAATACGTAGATATATAGATAGATTGATGGTTTGTTGCGTGAACGAATGATTCCGACTGTGTTGAATAGACGAACATGTATGAGCCGAACTATGATGTGGACGAGGCGAAAATGGTATGTTAGGATAGAAATGTTTGGAAAAGATTGATTGTTGGTTGACTGTGCTTTTGTGTTTATGTTACCCCACTGAGTGGGATATAACGTGACGTTATGTATGTATGTCTGAAATAAATACATGGTTTGAAGTCCCTGAATTCGTTTTGTCCATTTTTTAATGACGTCTGTGCGTGTGGAAGTATGGTCGGATGTGTCCAAACATGTAATAACCCGTGAACGAAAATAGATAATTATTATTATTGATAATTTTGATTTAATATAATAATTCCAGAAAATGTGCTTCAAGTGATTAAATTGTAAAATTTTAATTTTGCTTTTAAATTTTTAAAAGCATCACGTTATAGTATGTCACAAGTGTGGTCTCACAGCACAAAATAAATTAGTCAGTCATCGCCGCATATCCTTCCGCCGCGTTACTTTGCCTCCACGTTACGATACAGTCCCGATGACAGTTTGATGGCGCTGTCAGCACGCCTTGCGTCCCTGCCTCCCGGCTTCGGTCTACGCCACTGGTGACAGACGCTGTTTTTATATTCTGCGACGTGTAACTCGTTCTTGTGAACATAGCGTCGGCGGCGGTTTTATTTGGCAGATAGCGTTACTGTGTCAGTCAGTCTTTCGATAAAATAGTTGCGGCGTATAAATATTTCGACTGGTTCAAGTAGTTTTTTTTTCTGCGGAGGTTGTTTGTCAGCAGTCAGGGAGGGTCTCTATTGAAGGGTTGTTTATGGGTGTTTTGGAATTCTAATGGTTCCTTCTGCAGTGTATAATGTCTGTGTATCTTTTTTCCTTTTTGAAAAAGATAAGTGGGTATGTAGGTTTATCTATTAATAAATTTGCATCCATCCAAATACTCTATACCCTATTTTAGATTAAAAAATGTAATCACCAAATGACTTTGTTATATGCACAGAAGAAAGAGTACCGGTGAATTTATCGATCTATTCGATTAACTGATGATAAAATGCATGATCTGAATATTTATAATACTTTTTTGTAAATACTTCTAATGGCTTAGTAAATTATCGTGTACATTTTTTTAATTGTTATAAAATTATCAGAAAATGCATCTTATCTTATTCTATGGTATACTTCTTGCCGTGTATATAATGACTGGTACCACGAGCTCTGTTTTTGGGTGTTTTAGGTTCGGTTTTAGCGCTGTACAATATTCTAAAATTATTTTTTAAAAATTCTTCGAATAAAAGTTATAGACAATTATATTATCTACCACTTTTATTTGAAGTACTTTTTTTATAAAATAATTTTAGAACATTGTACAGTGCAAAAACCGAGGCTAACACACTTCTCTTAAAACACCCAAAAACCGAGCTCGTGGTGCCAGCCAACGTGTTTTAATTTCGGGGTTCAGCATTGGGATTTAGAGATCTACAAGAGCCTTGACCTAGGAATTAAATAAGACAAAAGTTACCAAACTAATACCTAGACAAATTTAATGATATTTCTATTTTCAGGAAAACTTTTTTACTCTTCTAACAATAATTTACGTGAAAATTTTCGAAATGAATACTTTTTGGGTGTCTTCAACGCGAAATAATGGCTGCAATCGGTCATAAATCACTATGATGTCTAGAGAAGAGGAGCGGATAAATGAAACTAATCATTATTAATAAAATTTTACATGTATTATTTAAAGAAAAAATTCTGCATTATGCAGTAAGTATACAATATGAAAAATCGTATCCGGATTATAGTTCGTTCGGGTTTTTGACGCTCTACTATTAATATTTGCTCGAATGACAATGAGTTTATGAATTATTTTTACACAAATAAATTTATTTACATATGAATGAATAAATAAAATTTTGTAAACAAATGATAGTAGTTGACTTAGTAGTCCGAGTATTATATAACATAAGTAAAACAACCGCCGAATTTTAGTTATATGTTTATTTTCATAGCAACTATGAATATTAAAATATAAATAGAAACACAGACGGCATACAAAAATTATGTAATGTCTCAAAAAAATTATCGTACAAGTGATTTGTTGTAAGCAACGTGCCAGCTTCAAAGTGAGTACCTAATTAACCTGATATATATTCCCTTTTTGAGAACGTTTCAATTTGGTACCAAACTTGGAAAGTTCTAATAGCTATTATGAAAACAACTCATGATTGTACAATAGTACCCAACTCTCCTCCTGAGACTTTTAATTTGATACTGAATTCGGTGGGATTCAGTTAATTTTGATAAAATAATTGACGGTGGTTATTGAAAATTAATTTTTGATATTTGATACCGAACAAAATGTATTATTAAATACATAATTAGTTTTATCTCAATACCTTAGGTAAATAACATTTTATATTTCCAATAAAATTTTTAATAACATTCTTTTAATTCAAACTTTTATTGCGGTTGTTTTCATATATGAAATAAATTATAATGATTGCTGTGGGTATCAGGTAAATTTCTTTTAATTATGAAATTACGAACAAGTACATATCAGTTCCTCACAATTGCATTGTAATTGAACTTGTAATTACAAAGTTTTGTTGCTCTATCTTGTTTCGTTTGGTATTCATTGAACATAAAAATAAACATAAATCTATCCATCCATGCATCCACGCAGATGTTATTGAGAAAACAACACTGATTCAGTGGTTCTCGAAACATGTATATCCGCGAAAATCTCATAATCGATTTTTTAATATTGCTATACTATACTTCCTTATCCTACGTACATGAAAGTAAAAATAAATAACAGATGGTAATTATAGTGGACGCAGATCTTTTTAAACGTGTCTGTATACAGATGCTTAAAAGAATATTAAAGTGCCAAATAGAATCAAGAAGTCAAGTACATGTGATTGTAGTATTTCATAGGTTATCCTTTATCCTATCTACTATAATTATTATTGATTCACAATTATTTAAGGTAACTAAAAAATATAATATTTCTTAATCCACAGTCAAGGTTAAGCGAGAGTCCACTAAATTTATCAAAAACTTTCTTTTACTCACGAAAATTTTTCGTAAAGTTCTATAAACAAGTTTAGAAAATTTTCAACTCGTAGCAAAAGGTGCTTCTATTTTAAAAGTTTTTATTCCATTCACGCTTTATAATATTTTCAAACAGATTTTCTCTTTCAATATATTTCAATAGAACGTAGTTTTTATAAATTTCTCTGACTGTCTTGGCAGTCCGGACTTTGTTGCCTACTAGCTGTAGTTATGATATTTTGTTTTAATATCATTCCTGAACTGTAATTACGAGTCAGTCAAAGTTCACTTTCAGTAAATTTTAATTAACATTTAAGGCTTTTTTTTTATGATAAAATGCTCCATTTCAGTCTGCATTTTTAAATTGTAAAGAAGGAAGGAATGAGCAGGCTGATTGTAATAAATTATAAAAATTTATTTAAATATACTTTCTGACTATCGATTTCGGCTTGTATTCGGTTATAATCAAGTCACAGCTGTAATTTACATTAAAAAAGACCTATTTGCAGATACATAGAGATTATAATATTAAAAAATGGGGTTTTGTATAAAGATAAAAAATATAACAAATACAAGCAATGGTAATATAAATAAACAGTTATTAGAATTTTAAATTTTATCGAACAACACAATAGGTTATGTAACTTTGAGAATAAAAACATAAGAAGATATTGTATATAAATTTAAGTGGTACATAGGTCTGTATTTTTCATTTTATATGATTATTTTAAATATTGCGCACAAATACGCAGTATAAGTTTTTTTTTTTATAAGAAAACTCATATATTTTTACAAAATTTTATAGCTCTTTTGTTTCTCTTTAAATCAATTCTTGTTCGTTATAGTCCTTATAATCACACACAAAAATATACCATGAAATTAAGAACAATAAATAAATTTATAAAAGCTGTTCGAATATCCGTCAACATCAATACAACAAACTATGCAAAATATAACAATGAAAAGCTCTTAAACTAAAGAGAAAGAGGCAAATACGAGAACTACTGAAAATTTTAGAGCAACTAATCTAATTAATTTGACATTCATACACAATTCATAACATACCTCCTTTTTATCTGTGAATATTTATTAATAAAAACATGAATAGTTTATGTACTGATTATTTTAGAACTATACTGAAAAATACTTATTTTAAAGAACATCACAATTATGTGTTCCAATAAAAAATATAAAGTTGCATATCTTTGCAGTAGAAAAACTTATACTGAAGATATGTGGACATTATAACTGACAAGAAACTTTGTTTAAAAGAATCGATTAAAATTAAAAATCAGACCGATGGACAACTCGGTATGTCTCAATTTTTTAAGGATTATTAAATATCTTCCTGTAAAAACTACTAAATAAATAATATAAAATTAGAAATTCAGCCAGGAAAGCAATAAATAATAGCTGAATTATTCCAGTGTTATCGTTGATTTCAATAATGCCTTGTACCCTAAAAAAAAACTGTTGAATATTTAATAAAATAAATGTTGGGCATGATTCGTGATAGCAGATCGGCGGTTCGTGCTGCGTTATCTTGCGTGAGAGCCTAACAGCATTAACACTGAACAATTTTAGGTTTCAGACCGAACGTCATATCGCGAATTTTTTCCCGGGATCCGTCATTTCATCGCTGAAAAGTGCGGATAATTTATCATGTCGGCCCATTTATTTTTTCTTCTACGGATTTTTTGATATCTCTACTGATACGCTGCTTTTTATGCCGCACGCTACCAATGCATGTTATCTGGATAAATGGCCAACATTTTTAATTGTAGGCTTATATAAATTGCCATGTTTACACAGTACAAACTATTTCATTATATATTTTTCGGCGTACGTATGCAAAGATTCATAAAAACTCCGAAATATTATCTCGAGAAGTAAACAATAATGCTATTTAGAAGTCTCCAAATAGTAGTTTACATACCAAGGAGCAGAAGTGCATGATTTGATCCCGAGGGTGAAGTTTATTTCACGAGCCGTAGGTGAGGGTAATAGTCATGTGAGGGATTACAGGACAGGCACTTGAGTCCTGTGGTATATACACTATTTTTTGAACTTCCAACACTCATTTCAGCAATACATTATAAATAATGATTAATTTTAAAGGATTTAAAGTATACATTCGTATGTTGAAAATGGATTGCTTTGATAACAACGATAGTAGATTGCCTAGATACCATAAACAAAGTGAAAATTTGTTTTTATTTTGAGTGTCGTTTCATTATGTATAATTTGAAGAAGCCACAGTGGAAATACTACCGATAAATTCCCACGACTAGTTTTTAACCAATCATAATGCAAAACACTTGAAAATTCAACCAATAGGAACAGTTTTATACTGATAAAACCCCGTTGCCCGGGTAACGGGAGTTTTAACAGAGTTTTACCGCGGTAAAACCCCGTTGCCAGGGTTACAGCGATAAAACTCCCGCTACCAAGGAAACAAATAATTGTTACTGTCAATCACTGTCAGTGTGACAGATAATTAATATTTCAAGTAACATTTTGTTTTGTCTTTGGAATTTATCTTATCAAATACCACGCGACCTCTCTGATTTTCTCAGATAAATTTTTATTTTTAAGCACTCATTTTCTTTGCTTTTAAGCAAAACCACTCAAGCAAACTGACATTAGGTAAAACCCCTCCTCCTTCGGAGTCGGGATTTACCCATGCAGTTTGCTTTCGTGATTGGTGCTAAGCAAAAAAAATTCGTGCAAAAATAAACATTTATCGATAAAATCAGAAGGTCTTGTGATATTACCCCCGATAAAATCTAGAAAAATATATTAAAACAATTCGAAGCTTTCAGCAAGTGGTGCGACAATAAAGATGTTAAAAATACATAGAAACTTGCTAGTATATTTTTATGAACGATCAAAAATTGTGCAAGCTATCATTTGGACGATAATCGATGTTGAAGGGAATGTTGGTGGTTAGAAATATGATTGATATAAGCAAGTTCCCGAAATTAATAACTTTTTACCTGCCGCCTACCTCTAGGTAAGGGAGGTATTGTTTTTGGTCAAAAAATTGGGTAGTGAGTTTTCAATGAATAAGCACGTTTTAAGGTCCCTACAACACGATTTTACTATTTTCGCGATGATGTCTGTATGTATGTATGTATGTATGTATGTATGTATGTATGTATGTATGTATGTATGTATGTATGTATGTGTGTGTGTGTGTGTGTAGTCTGTGGCAATTTTTTCGTCTCGCATAACTCAAATACTATAACACCAAAAAATACAATTTTGTGAATTATTGCTTCTTATATTTAAATGAAGAGCTGATTAGATTTTGGATAAAATTGGGCAACCGGAAGTAGAAGTTTAGTTGAAGCCCTTAACAGTTTTTTTTGTGAAAAACACGGTTAAATTTCTTTTTTCAACAATTTATGTTATTTTCAAAGTTGAAGAATATTTAATTTTACATGTGTTTTGATTATACTAATTTTATTAATTTTCATTAGATTTAGAGAAAATAAAAATAAAGAAATTATATTTCACAAATCTTGCATTCCTAGTACACCAAGGAAACATTTAAAAATTTTCAATTTTTTCTTTGAAATGTGACACATGTCATTGTGATTGTGAAGCTGTTTTTTTAGTGAAATATATGTCAAAAAATGCAATAAATATACGAAAGAAAATTAAAATTCTCAAATATAAATAGAAAATAAACAAATAAGAAGGTATGTTTTTGTATCAAATACTATTTTGTACTGTTTAAGAGTAGTATTGGGCGGAAGGTTATGTGCTGGCCACATCAGATTTTTTTAAAAGAAGAAATGATGGCTAGTAACCTAAAAATTCCAAAATTGCAGCGGAACAAGTTGATCAATTCTGAAAAGATGCACTAGACACTAGACAAGGTATTTTTAATGGTCAAAATAATTAATTTTATCTTGTTTACTTGTCAATTAAATTTTGAAATTTAATCCCTCCGAGATTAAAACTGACATTTCAGTCGTCACACGGGTTCGGTGACGTAGAAAGATTAACACAAAAGTTTATTTAGATCAGTATGATTTATTAATTTACACATGCAATTTAAAATTGCGTAACAATAAAGACTAGTTTATTATTATCTGATTAAATATATATTATTCTGTATCGGCGATAATACTATTAACGTGTATAACGTGTTAATATTAAACGCTATGAAATTAAGCCATCAAATTATCCTGCGGAAGAGCATAAATTAGTATTTGAAGGAGTTCTTAATTAATCGTTTTATAAAGGCAGGGTTGTACAGAGATCTTGTCTAAGATTTCATACGTAACTTCCTAACTTACAAGGGCCCTATAGAATCCCTAACAATAGTATTATAACAATTCAAAACATTCTACAAGATTTGATATAATAAACACCTTGTTATAACGTCATCTTAGTAATTAACTACCTATTATACTCCCAACAATACGACTTGCGATATACAGAACAGACCCATCTATCTCCCCGAGATTTTCAATACCTGCAGAATAATATCATTACGGAGTTGATAGCTTGCAATCGATATCCGTCATCGAGAATTATGACATCGCGTACTACGGTAATCATTTCATAACTTCCAACTTTCAAAGCGTTTCACTCAGGCGATTTCAATATACTTGTTACTTTCGAACTGCCTGCAACCAATGTAATTCAACCAGTAATTACAAATCAATGATAATACTTTTCGGACTATGGAACTTCAATCACAAATTAAAATGTTATAGTAAATGGTCTGTAGGTTTTATACGCATTACAACCTTTGAATAATACCATTGAAATATTAACTGTATTAAATTTATTACAGTGGCAACAATGTGAATATAATAAAAACAATATTCATTACACGAAGTACCCACTACTGTATACAGTGCAAATGTAATAGCACTTAAAATTAATTGAATGCACCAATTTGTTTCCACGACCAGCAACAAAACTAGCCGGAATCACAGTAACATCATCCCTGTTGTATCACAACCGAGCTTTATCCAAAGCAAAGCTCAAAACACAAAACAGAAAGCTCATCCTTCCAGGCGTCAGTGTAAAGGAGACCTTCGGAGCTTCGGTTAGAAGCTCCACTACCAACTCTACCATTTCCAGTTTGGCCAGTAATCAGACCTTACATTCTTATAATTCGGACATTGTACTTGAGCATTTATGGGTAGCACTTCTAAACTTCTATTTTTTCTTAGGTATTTGACATTGGTAGTATATAGATTGTATCCCTATGTTTGCCAAAATATTCATAGAGGATCCAGCAGTACAGCATAAATGCATAAATTAGAATTTGAAAACAATTAATAAGCAAAAAAATTGTGTTCCGCAATGAGGTAAAAGTGATCACTTGTATAAATCATATCATAATACATTAGGTAAGTGATATAAAACTTGTTTAATAATAAGTTTTCAATCATAATTATGTATTAGAAAATTACAATTTTTACGCTACCGAAGAAGTCTTTAAAAATTGTGACATCACAACTCTTTTCCTTACATCCAGTTCATGTTTATTTTAAAAGAAAATACATGGAAGTGATAGCTTTTCAATTTGACGTTTCGCTAATTTTGAGGATATTCTCATACAGGTTTCATAAAGTTCATACGTGTTCTTATTATTTCAAATATTATTTTTGAACATTTTGATATTTATTGGTATGGATTGTTGTGACCAATTTTCTTTTTGTTGAAATTGGTTTCAAGCATTGTGACATATTTTCGTCAAGACAATTTTTTTTACAAATTTATTAAATTTAGTAATTATTATATCTCACTTATTTAATGTTTTTTTTTCATATTTATTTAAAACTTCATATTTGTATTTGTAGTGACCTAAACTAATGAAGAAAAAAAAAATAATATCTCGGAATACCCCATTATAGTTGCGGGAAAGTAATCTTTATTCTAATAGAATTTTATCAAACACTTTTTTCTAATTTTTAGCACATTTTTACAGTGAAATCGTTAATTTGAGCATATCTGGTACTACAACTGGTGACCAGATATTGATAGCTAAATGCTAATATAAGATATGAAGCGTGAATGTTTATCAATAAATACAATTTTATATAATGAAGTTATAATTTGATAAAATTTTATTAATTGCAAGAAAGAAAGATCGAGTACTCAAGACTTTAAGTAACTAATTAAATTAAACAAAATGTTTACGTACACAATTGCAAACATTATTTCAATTTTGTTTTAAAAAATTGCAACCAAATAGAGTGAGGATGACTGAAAATCATTCTGTATCGACGATTTGAAAACTGTAATTCACCAGCCTAAAATAAACACAGAAAATAAAATCTGCTGAAACTTAAAACGAGAGACAGATTTCCCGAAAATAAGACTTGAATCTTCTGTATTATTATTAAAATATCAAGGTCCGGATGTTTCAGTCGTGGTTAACTCCTTCGTTATTATAACTACGTCATTAATCTATCAAAAATCATCTCATAAACTATTTCTTGGTTACACGATATATGTTGATTGTTGATAGGTTAATCACATTGTTACTTTAATAAAGGAGTTAACCACGACTGAAACAACCGGGCTTGAGTTACAAGACATTTAACTAATGTATTGTAACGTTCGTGGGTTTAAAACGTTTTTATTTAAACGAAAAGAAATATTATTTATAACAAAAAATGAATAATTATTTTAATAAATAGTAAAAAATAATTAACACTAGGCATATAACACTAAAATAACAAATACAAAAACTTATACACTAACACTTATCACTACTGTAAATAAACACTATTATTTATATAAACTAGCCGAGCGATATTTATTTATGACGATGTATTTATGTTCAGACCGAGCGGTATATTTATATTCACAAGTTCTTCATACAAGCTTCGGAGTCGACTAAGTCATCTGACTTACTGAGTCTGAGTCAACTAACTGACTGACCAACTCAACTCGACTGAGTCAATTTAACGACTGACTCAACTCGACTAACTTAGTCCGAGTCATCTAAAAGACTGACTGCCGGCGATTCCTTTTATATTGCACGTTCCTTGTTTCTGGAAGCTTCTGGAACAATCTCTATTGTGGAACAAACGACTTGTCCGAACTCGCAAGCGTTGCGTCATTCACTCGGCGGCGCGGCATACGGGCGTAGGCCGACAAGCTTCAACTTGTCGCTGCCGCATTCGTTACACTATGTTTTTCTAAAAACTTTCATTTTGCGATTTTAATATCCAAAATGGAAGGAAGTATGTTAGTGTACTAATTGGGAATGTGTGAACTGAATCCTGGCGAATATCCTGGTCGGTGGCAGTGGTAGAGGCGGAGTAAGGACCTCGCTAAGCTGACCATCCATCGGGCGTGTTTGTTTGCGTTATTACACGGCTTGTTTAACTAAACGCACGTCAGGGAAACGAGAACTTTACATATCATTTACGCGAGGACCTCGCCCGCCCGGACTAAATCCTTTCAGTGCTGCTAGTTGCTCCTGGCCGGAGTTTTGTGCAAGTGACGCATGTTGCGCGCTGATAATCGCTATAAACAATACACGCTTCAACAGCAACTCTGGAAGTTCCCAGGTGAAATGTGTCCTCTTTCATTATAGAAAGAATAAACGCATTGAGGTCAAACAAAATGGATGTGGATCTCAACACGGGACTTCAAAGGAATATGGGACATTACTAATAGAATATTATCAAAATAATCTAACTTTGACCCCAAACAAACTTCACTCGCAAAATATATCATTTACCGGAATTGGTGAAAACAAATGCCATACCAAAAACTCGGAAATGACGATATTATACATATAGGTACATATTTTTTCTATTTCGTTGTTCTTATAAGTCTATGACCGCATTGCAAACACGTCCTTAAGAAGATCTATAAGCGCACTCTTTGCGGTGCTTTTCATTTGCTAATGGTGGTATGAATACTTTCAAAACTGACAGATGTATGACATATAACCTCAAAATGGTAAGTGGTGACCAAATATTATCTACGTTTAATTATCACTGGACATATTTATTTGTCAAACTAGAGAGGAAAGCGCTTTTTCAATTTGTCCGAGAGTGGAAATAGGGCTTTCCTCTCGTGTTAGACACAACATTTTTTTCATGACATGTTTCTAAAAACGATTTGCTTGGACCTAAAATACACTTTGAAAACACAACTGACACGTTAAAAGTTAGGTTATCAGATGCTAGGTTGGATAGCAGTGCTGGCAATGAACCAATCTTAAATCTGAATTAAAGTTGTCAAATTGTGATTTAATCTAGAAAAAGAAAAATATAAGACATAATAGTAAAATCATTTTAAAAATGTGTCAATAAAATTAGGAATTTATAATTTTTTACAAAATATTTCTTGTAAATAACATTTATATTGGTAACACTTCTATATTTTCCTCACTAGAGAGGAAAAACACATTTTCCTCACTATTTCGGGTGAAGAACGGTAGGGTTTCCTGGCATTTCGTGAAAAAAAAAATTACCCTTTTTTTGCTGCAGAAATGCCGTATGCGTTAAATACTTTGTTTTTATATATAAAATGAGAAAATAAGTTTGTTCGAGTTTTTTTGGTAGTGTACACTGCGCGTCAAAATTAGTCTTCACCTGCGAATTCTGAAAAAAATCAGTCATACCTTTGAACACATCGATTATATATGAAAATATAATACGAGTATTATATAATTTTATATGAAAATATGATTAATATAATATAGACATCTCAATAGCTGTCAACACTATTAAAACGGTTGTTCAAACTTTACACTTTACATAAAAACTAGAATCAAACTTGACATCATGATTTTCATGTTCTGTGACATGAAACCTAGTAGAAAATAACGTTCCCTTCTCTGTCATTTTATCCAAATTTGGACTTGTGCATTAACAGATTGCCTAAAGGAACTTGTTTTTTAAATACATTATTTAATTACAATAAAAGATCACAAAAATACAATATTTCGCAACAAATTTGTGGCTTTATCAGGGAAACTAAAAACATACAAGAAAGTTTGGTTACAATCATTAGAAATTTCGTTTACAATGCTTACAACATGTTTGTATGAACGTATGACAAAAATAAATATATTACAATAAAAGCAAGATAAGATTTTAATATCCTATAACCTAGATGTAAAACTTTTGACTATTTCGTTTCCTTTTAACGGTTCAGCTATTTTTCAACTAATAACGCACAAATAAAAAATATCCAAAGAAGCAAATAAAATCTTCCTCCTTGTTTAAAGTTGATTAAAATTTTAAGAAATAAACTTTTCGTATTCACCTATCATAAAGATTATATTTTAAAAGTAAATTATTTATCTAAACAATGAATAGACCTTAATAAAGTCTGTGCCTATCGATAAGAATTTGCGACTAATTGGAGAGAAGTATGAATAGCGTAGAAAGTAAGTTCTCTTAAAGAAGAATTAAATTTAATATAAAGACTGTTATGAAAAACAATTTTTCTCCCGCAGCATACCTCATTGAAATTCATCTGTTACGTGACATATTTAACATTATTCTCCAACAAAGAAAAGGTCGGCGCGTTTCCGCAAGAAAGAGATTTCGTTGACTGCATTTTCCCGTTCGCGCTGCAGTGGCGGCATGGAAGCGTGCGCTCTAAACACGCTTCCGTTCACAGACGTGTAGAAGTGTCAAGAATAATGTTTTCATTTCTGCAGAAAAATGTTTACGCCGCGGGACACAAAACGAACGTTAAAAATAATCTAGGTGAGATCGCATCGCAGGCGGCGCGCAGATGTTGCGCATGCGTCCGGGTGACAGTGCAGAGATCATCATGCGGAATATGCAACTGAGGGGTGTTGTCCCTCGAGGCTATTATACTTGAGACATTTTTAAAAGTCTTTTGCTTCATATTAAAGTATACATTTGACACATTTATTTCTATGTGTGATTTATATCACGAATAAATCTTCCCAGAATGAAGAAGAAGGGTCTTCTATTTTACTACTACTAAACTTATTATTTACAGATAGAAATTTTGTAGAAGTCAACAGGGAAACAGTTCTGTGTTAGATTAAGACCGTGCATCAAGAGTTTCAAAAACTTAGGAATAAAATAAAGGAATATTTTCAATATCATCGTATGTACACTGAGAAAAAAATAGTATCGTTCAATCGATTTAACTGTGTAGTCCAGGAGTACCCAAACTTTATGAGTCCGCGGCGCAGGTCTCTTGTTTTGTCAAAATATCTGTGCAAAGATATAAATAAGATACGTCTTAAAGTAAACATCACTTTTATTAAAATTAAATCAATTAAACAAAAAATATGCAAATGCAAAAAAATATGAAATAAAGTTTAAAAACCTTCAACAACAACTGAGTTATGTGACGGATAACTCGGGTGAGCTTTGTGATCGCCACGTATTTTTTCAAATCACGGAATACGGGTTGACACTGCCACTCTCATTTCTCGCTCCACATCGATTTTTGAGCGATATTTGCTTTTTATTACAGCAAGAGCTGAAAATCCGGTTTCGCGTAAATAGCTTGTCGCGAAGGAAATGAGGATCCTTACAGTTTTTGAACTCAGAGTTAGATATTCATTTGTAATTGATATCTAACCGTCTCAACTACATAGATTTTTTGTGGAACTTCGACAATGTCCAATAGTATGCTATATAAGTCTACTAGAAAGTTCCATAAACTTCCATACTGTTCTGGAATATTCTATGCGCTTCGACAATGATGCACATCTTTCTAGAATATAGAAAGTTCTAAAAGCTACGGAAACGATCTAGTCGTGATAGAAAGTCCCATTAATTTTGAAGCCGTTTCGACATGTTCCTTCTAGAATATTCTAGATTACTATATCTGCCCGCGTTCGCAGGAGTGCCTTGAGGCGCTCCTGTTTATTCTTTAATGCGCCCCGGGGATATCTGGTGTAATCAGTTAATTTGCGGGGAACTGAAGAATTCAGTCAAAGCAACTGAACACTTCAGTAATTTTTACTGAATATGTTAGTTAAATCGTCCTTTGCTTTATTATGACACAAAATAATATCTAGGCTATATTTTTAAAGAAAAGCAAATTATATTATTTAATATTTTAATATATAGGTATAGGATAGTATAACGAAATTTCACAATTATAAATAGCGTAGAACTGAGTTATTATAAGTCATAATTGCAAAACCGAAAGTAGAGATTAAGGCAGCGGTCTCACTGATCGAGTAATATAGCGTCAATTCGTGTCGTGTCGTTTCAAAATCGCACTGATCGCGTTAAATATAAATATAAAGTTAAATATAACCTCCAACTGTACAGCTTTTTAAACTCTTTAAGATTATATTAATACTGTAATAATATTAGTATTTATATTTGTACAATCCTATACCTATAGTCCTACACGTAGATTTCTTTATTTATAGAATGTCACATAGCCACGAAGCAGAAATTCTCTTTTTAATATGGAGAAGCAAAATTAAGAAGAAAATAAGAAGTATGTGGTTTCGAGATAATAATATTTGACAACTACAACTGTCATGATACTTGTCTATGAGGTTATTTGTATTACGCATGCGTGAAGGCATCGAGTAGCATCGAACGGCGAGTAAAATTCAAACCAGCTTGAAAATCAATCTACTCGATTAAGCTCGACGAAAAACGATGGTCAAGTGTGACACACGCTATTGCAATGTACGTGTTTAAAATTCACTCGACAGCAAACGATTGATGCTACTCGGTCAGTGAGACCGCCGCCTTACTGATCAAACTAAGCAGTAAACTGAAGTGATTTCAATGTGAAATAAGATTCGAAAGAAATTACAAAGTCAAAGATGTTAGCAATAATAGGTATGTTCCAAGTGGTCATTTCGGACATGTTTGTGACAAATTTCACTGCGCCTATGATAAATGTAAACAAGTTAAGTTAGAAACATAGACTGGAACGGCGAATGGAGTGAAGCGCATGTGCATACTCATTTTTTGTTTTGACAGCTAACCTTAAATATACATATACATAAAGAAATTCATACATTTTTCGCTACAAAAAAGAAAATGAAGCTTATGTTTCAAACTTAACTTGTTTACATTTTTCGCAGGCGCAGTGAAATTTGTCACAAACATGTTACAAACATGTCCGAAATGACCACTTGGAACAAACCTATTATTTAGAATATCAAATATACTTTGCTATTTTCTTCTGTTTCTATTCTGAGAAAAAGAAAATTATATTTAAAAAATATGTTTAAGTACAAACGAATAACTCAAACATTTATTCTGTTTGTCATGTACAACTGTTAAATTTTCCGACTGAGACCTATTTGTATAAACATGGACAAGAACAACAAGAGAATACACAGCAGAACAAAGGAATGTGGAAAGGAGATTTTTTTGAAAGCACCGAAGAAAAAATAAAATATGACCGCATTAGAAATGAGAAGTTTAGAATAAATCGAAATGCAAGACCTGTGAGACCATCTATAGAAGTACAATAAAGGTGAAGAGAGCACTGCAGAGCATAAGAGTGCAGGGGAAAATTGCGGTATAGTACACCAAAACGAAACTAATTGTAGTCTAAGCTAAGGTAACAATTAAATGCAGCCTAGAATTCGTGTAAAAATGTGCAGAATGATTACAAAATAATATGTATTAAAAACTACTAGAGTTTTAGCAGAGATTTAATCACAATGTAGAATAACAACAATTTTGAATTATAGACATATTCAAACATTCACCTAATTTATTGATTGGAAAATTATATTTATATCACTGTTCAACATTTAATATGTAGCATATTAACAGCAATTTATACAAAACATGTAATAGGGTAAATTGGCTGCAGTTTTCCTCTATAATTTATTTGTATAGCTTTACGAACATTAAACGAGTAAATATATCATTATATCATTTGCATATTTGAATGTGACACTTTGTTTACGAAGATCTCCCCATGTGATATATTTAAAATAGATAATTTGTTGATGGCCACAACACGAAGTGTTGTCCAAATTATATATAATACCTCTTCATTACAAGTCACAGAAAATACAAAATCATAGGTAGCCATTAAACGTATTGCAAAAAAGAAGATTTGCAGTAGTTTCATTAAACAATTAGAAAATATTATATCCTCCCACCCCCCAACACAAGGTTGAAAAACAAATATGTTATAATTTTTATAGAAAAATTAATAAATACCTATCAGTCACTATAAACAATGTTGAGAAATCGCGCATAAAAGTTTGAGTTTTAAGAAAAATTCTACTTTTGACGCCATTACTCATACATGCGCTATAAGGTGCAACGTTAATTAACAATTAATTACTAATTTATTTCACCCGAAGTATGATAAAGATATAAGAAACATTTTTAGAGGATAAATCACGCAAATGAGGTTTTGTTTTTCATGATATATTGACATGAACAACAATTTTGAATGAGTTTAAATTTAATGACGCACTGGATTAGGAACGTCACAGATTTTCTACCTTTAGTTTGAAATTGCAGTACAAGCCGTCAAGCCACGGCCCCCAAAGATAGTACGGGAGGAGAAGCTACAGAGGCAAAACAAAAAATGTAAATAGATCTCTAACAAAAAAGAAATTGTAAAACAATACATTTTAAAATTCAGTTTCGTTATAATCTTCTGCAACCTAAATACGCCAAAAATAACTTATGATTGGTGTGCGGCTTAATAAAATAACCATTTACCCAAGAAAATAAACCATAAAAATTATCGCCTGTAAATTCCCCCTTGCCTCGTTTTAATTTAATTTAAAGCAATGCATATGAATTAATCGGATAATCCTTTAATTCTCATAAAACTCGTAATCCGGTTGCTGCGTGCCAGGGGCGTCCCCACTGGGGTTAATCCGCCGAGGTAATTATTTTTAAATCGGCATTATTTTCTGCTTATTATATTACAGATTCATGAGCCTTGCATGCTGCCGCTATCTTTATTATTACTTTGTCTACAGGGGCCTTTTATTTCCTATCTTTATTGAACAATGGTACGTTCTATGCAGCTTGCTTCAAGTAATGGGGTAGTTAATATTTCTTAGAATTTTAATTTTATTTAATATACATGTGTTTTAATAGCAAACTGTTTTTTCATGATTTTGTGGCGTGTACTGCCAACTAATGACTTTTCTGTACTAATTGTTTTTTATGAAAATTTCTTGCGGTTCGTATTGTAATTTAAATTTCATTACAAATCATTACTAACCGTCCTGAAGGCCAAGTTAAAAGAAACGCAAATAATAGGGTGGGAAACACACAGTGACAATGAAAAATTAAAACCAGCACATAATCTTTCGCCTAAAGAACTTAATTAAAATAAAAACAATTCATAAATGGTACGGCATGAAGAAAAATGTTTGAAATAAAAATTTTAGCTATTGAAGCTAGATTTAATTTTTGTTATTAAATACTTTACTATCAATGTAATATTGAAATATCGGATGCACAAGATTCTTCGCGCCAACATTTATGTAAATTTAATAAATAAATTTAATTTATAACTCACATTCTTAATAACAGGAAATTTTTTTATTTTGGTAACATCACAATATCTGAATGTCAAATCTGTCTTTATTTTAAAATAACGTAACAAAAAAAAAATCAACGTATATTTATTTAGATTTCACACTGAAAATTCTATTATAATTACTTACAAATATGTTTAAAATATATAAATATTCTGTTTTCTTGTATTGTAAATACTCAATTGTAGATATATTGCCATAATATTTTTAAGTCAATGTAATACTTTGACATTTCCAGCATCAGAAGTTATCTAAATCTAGTTAAGTGATGCCAACCATAAAAATTTGGTTTGCTGGATTTGGAATTCTGTGGAAGTCGTGTTATTGGGGGTGGAACCACAGATATACATTGTTTAAAACTTCAGTATTCTGAATCCTGTTCCTTTTTACTTACTTGTATGACATAAAGAAAGATAGGAATAATAAACAAGCGATGGTGTATTTTTTTAGGAAATACATGTTTGATGTAACTTGAATCCGACTTGATCATTAGTACAATGACGTCTGTGTGGATTGCTGGATGGATGAATGTGTGTCCGTAAGTATTTACAATAAATTACGAACAAGAAAAGATGGAATAGCGAAAATTAAAAATTATAAATTTCATGACAACAAACAGAACTAAGTTGATTTTAAAGTAAGCAGAACATTCAATTTATTTCAAATATACAAAGAGTTATAAATTAAAAACACAAAATTTTAACAATAATATTTGGAACAAAAAATGTTTCGTATAATTTTATAGTATTTTTTTCAATTTTGAGAAAAAATGAAGTAAACTCATGTTAGCGCTTAATAAAATATGAGAAGCTTAATTATGTATTTCTTGCATTTTACTAGAAATAATCGAAAGATCTCACTATTTGCATTAAATTGTACAGAATTTAATGGTCCTAGCTTATTTTTACTAAATTAAAATTTCCTATATATTCTATATATAGCCTTCATATAATTTTTGATGCAAAATTGTAATATTTTACACTTTATTAGATTCTACGTTTCGAATTAGTAGTAGTATAATCTTTATTAATTAGCTTTGGGCCTTTAATCTATACAGTTAATAACCTTGCTTCTCTAAAATCATAATTTAGGTTGATATTTACAATTAATTTATAATACATAACAACAAATAAATAACTAAATTCTCCTGTTCTCATCCATGTTAGGCCTTTTCCAGAATCTGCAAGCACTTCTTCCCAGTTCATTTCCTCCTGCCTTAATTCTACGCAGGATTGTAGCAAGTGTCCTAAAGAGTCCCATTCTTTCCTACATAGTCTGCATTTTCTTTCTTCATCTTTTCTCTCATACTGTTCGATTTATTTTCATTTCCACATCTATGCTTCGCCAATGTGTTTTTTTTTGTCAATTTTTTTCCATTTAAATTGCTGTGGACGTTTCAAATTACTGCACGTAATTATTCGCTAAGAAAAACAAGTAAATTGTAATAATAGCTAAGTAATAACAAATTATGACTTATTGTATAACAGAGAAACCCTTATTTTATTCAACTTGTATTGTGTTCTGTTGCTTACATATTTCGATCTTACTATATTTTATATATTTTTATTTCTTCAAAATTTATTTTGTCCAAAAATTCAATGCAATGACTATAGATACAGCAGATTTCGCAGGTTGATTAAGACGACTGACCCGTTTGTGTTCTGTCATTCTCGTTTTTATTGTTCTGATAGTCTGCTCAATATAACATTTTCTACATTCATATAGAATTTTGTAAATTCCAAATGACTGAAGAGGGAAAATGTCCTCTGCACTATTCAACATGTGGTCTAATTTGTCTAATGTGGAGCATTAGATCTTAGTATTCTTCCAATACTGTTTTTAACATTTTGGATGTATGGCAGAGATGAAAAAAACCTTTATTATTGTCTTTTGTTTCAAGGTTGTTCTTTACTCTTTTTGCAAAAAAATTTCAGAATCATATATTTTAAGATGACGATAATGAAGTATTAAAGGACAATACTCTAGTTTAGTCAAATCGGCAAAATAAACTAAAAAAATTAAATAAATATATCATAACGTTAATTACCCATTTCTAGATGTGGCACTCTCTTCAAATCAGACTTCGGTATTATGATATATTTTTGCGAGTGAAGTGTAGTTATCAGCTCTTAAATCACGACTTCCAAAGATGGCAGTAGTGGAGAAGTCATAAGGGTAATTATATGTAGTGCTATTTTCCTTAATTTACTTTCGAAAATTTGTCAGTTGTGAGGATAGAACAATTGAGTTACCACGGAACTATTTACCCCATTAAAAGATTGATTGTGAGTGCCACTAAAACATGCTTTAGTTTTAAGTAATATCGTAAATTGCCCAACCTTTGCAGTGAGCGTTCTTTGTAAAATGTTAAAAAGATCGCTACACAGTTTAAGCGTTTTCCTCGATTATATGTATAGTTTTTGTAAAATTCATATTGTAAGTAGTTGAGTTTGAGTTGATTATTTATTTAATCAAGGAAAACCTTTTGTAAGTAAGTTATCTTTTGGTACCAAGTTACATTTGTATCCATTAGGACGAATTGAAAAAGTATGCGATGATAGAAATATTTTGAGAAGATTGATTGCTGGTTCAATAAGCTTAGAAGATGCTATCTCCACCTTTCAACTTTAACTGTTTGCATAAGTAAAACTTTATATAGTAGCTCCTGCAGATCAAATTTCCGAACTGTATTTTGATGTAACATCCAATTGTGCATATATGTAGGTATAATTAATTTATATGCATGTCTGAATATCCATTTATAGTATTACGGTCTGAAAGCAACTGTCTATCTTTGAGCATAATATGATATTATTCGGAAATAAGATAAAAGCAACTTCCGAGCCCTTTACATTGAACTACAATAAATAGAATACAGCAATTGCCCTCTGGCTGCATTTCTAGTTATTTTGCCTTTTGAAGAACTATCCCATTCGAACCAAATAAACAAAATTGTTTATTAGGGGAGGTTAAGTGTGAGTTATTGCACAAAATTAAAACGGCAGAAACTGTTAGTGGAACAGCAGGTGATGCCTCAGCGCTGAAATGGCAGACAGGTGGAATAGCCTTTGTTTGTCTCTTCTTATTCTTTACCATTCTTTCGCGTATTGTTTCTTATTTCTTTACATAAGTTAAAATGACAGAAATGTGATGTCTACAGGCACCATCGCAAAATATGGGGCAAGCGCATTTACAATTGCATAAAAATCTGTACATCATTAATGTAAATAGTGTGTCCCAGACGACTAATAGATATTTAATATGAGAAAACAGTACCTTTGATGTAAATAAATAAAAATAAGTAGTATTGTGTATTGACCTGTATAATAAGGTAGCACAGTTGTTAGCAGAATCTTATTCACAAAAAACTGTTTACCCATAATTGTTGTGGCAATATTATCCAAGAACACATGGTAAATTTTTCGATTACTACTACAGAAAGTTAACTTTTGCACTTGCATTTATCAACACAAACTTGAGGTTACCCGAAAGTAGTTCTTCCGCTTTTCTCCAATAGCAACAGGCGGCAAAATTTTTGTCGGTCGTCTCCAATAATACCGAGTAGTAAAAGTTTTGTTTCTTACATATTTTTTTTACTAATTCATCACTATATACACGAAATAAAAGCACAGCTACAACAATCTATTACAGGAATGCCATACATGCGTTTATTTCATCATTCGTTGGAAAAATATTAGGTACGCATAATTCGAGCACACGATTGAATAATTACATGTTTGAGTGACAAAACATAATAAGGGAAAACTGGGTACGGTTGAATCTGTTTGCTTTTATCGACCATAGCGTCTTTACTACATGACGGATTTTTGTAAGAAACACATCGAATCAAAAGTTGTTTTTCGATCTTAAATTAGATACAATAATTATTCTTCTAGGTGCAATAGTTACCCTGCTAAAGCAATTCAAATGAAAGTCTATTCTTGTTTTAACTAAACCCAGTACAGGGGTCGGTTGAAACAGGTGTTGGGGTTGATTGAAACATGCAATAAATGAAAAAATATTAAGTTTTAACACAGTTTATTACGTAAAAATCACAGTACTACAGTCTTAAAGGGTCAGTCATAACATATATAAACTTTAGGTAACACAATAATTCTCTTAAAATTAAAATTAAAATCATATATTTCGAGAGTATAAGTTTTTGAATTTCACCAAAACCTCTATTGTGAGCTACGTACCCCATTCGGATATTTTCACCCTACTCATCTCTACTTGCATTTCTTTTTTCACGCTTCATTAATGAAATATGGTTAACACCATGATTCAACCATACCCATGAAAAATGTTTCAACCGTACCCGCACCTCCATTTGGTCGAACTTAATTCAATATATTAAATCCAAAGATACTATGACAATATAAATCACTGTTTCGTAAACTATATGGTTCAATTTATAAGCAAGAAAATACACAAAAATAAATTATTCTTCATAGTAAATGAATAATTACAAAAAAAACTTCGATCAAAAATAGTTACTTTTGCTGGTCAAAATACATTAAGGGTTTTTCTGCACAAAAAAGTGCGTTGTTGCCTTTACAACACTGGTAAGCAAGCAAGGCTTGCAAGCCGCTTCTTCCTTCCTTTGTACCCCATTCCTACCATTACTAATAGTATATTCCGAAAATGAACCACGGTTACCGAGGTAAAATTTTCAGGTTACCGGTAAGATTTCGGATTGCGGTTCCTGAAATTTGTGGTACTTTTTGCTTACCACGGGAATCGTGCACAGATGGCGGATAGCATGGTAAAAATCTGTCAAATAAAATAACGTCAATCGTCATTGATGAAATCAAACTCTTCTTTATCGTCTCCCTCTGAAATAGTACGATTGGTTAAAACAAACTCGCTAAAAGTATACTACGTCTTCATGTTACAAGAAATATGTAAAATGAAACATTGACATAATCAGGGTGTTCCGTTTCTTTACCGTAGAAGTGGTAAAACCGCAACCGTGGTAAAACCGTAACCTCTTACCGGTTCGTTTTCGGAATATACTATAATTAGCGAATTGTTAACGCTGTTTCAACCGGACCCTGTTTCTACTGTACCCAGTCTCTCCTATGCGCTCTAAATATACAAATAGCTATTTTCGCCTGTCCCCAATAGTAACTAGCGATAAGTATGTTTTTTTTTTTATTAAAATTAGATCAGATTTTTTATTTATGATCATGCAAATATCATTGCATTCTCAACATAGAAATAGCTATTTATTTTACATCAATTATTTACAAACTTACAGGTTGAGAAGGATTTTCCTGGCAGTGTACGTTATCACTGAGCGCTGGGCAGTAACGGCACGTGGCCACGTGGGGTTGGATTACGCGGTGGATTACAGCACCCGGAAGTGCTCGTTCAGAGCCGGACATTGCGCCAGGCTGGCTCAGTGTGCAGTGCGGTGCCCTGCTGACTGCTGAGGTCCGCAGTCCTGCGCTGGGGTTAATGAGCGCGAAAATTGCCGCCTGCCCGGTGGAAGCTTGATCTTGGGTCACTGATTCATGACACAGCCTGGACACGACGATTTTTCATATTTTTTGCCGTCGAAATGTGCAGGTTGTAGATAAATTATACAGCTCATTGCAAGCCTTCATATATAATTTTATGAGCTAACATTAACATGATACTATTATTGACAATTTATAGCAGTAATTGGAGTATTTAAAATGTCTCAAAAGTTCTAAAATTAATCTGCTTGTTTATTTGTTAGTTCAAATTGAAGGATTTTTAATTTAAATCAAATTCAACGTTTCTAAATACTACACTTAAATATGTACTATGCTTCGGCATAGAAAACTTTATTGTAAATTCGGGAAATGTTATAATTAGATTATATGATACTAGAATTTTTACCTATGCAGTTTACATCAAGGGTTTAAATACAAAAGTTTTTCAGAATTTAAAAATGCATGCAATAAGTAATAACTTCCATTTAGTTACCTAGATGAAGTACCTATTTCACGATTTATCAATTAAATTAAAATTAATACTTATTTAAAATATACATATTTTTTATGCAACCGGCCGCGAAAAGCATTTTGCAGCTGCCATACAGACCTCGAAATTGAATTTCGCGACTGTTGTTTTGTAACGGCCGCGAAATCCAGAATGATTGTTTTTACCCTATTTCGACACTTTAGAATTGACATTATTTTTTCAAAACTAAGTGTTTTGTTTATCAAATGTCAATCCCAAAGCCACTTTCTATTTACAATAAAACTGTTTAAAATTTTTAATGAATATTTTTTACGGTTGCACAAAAAATAGCGAAATCCTTTATCGCCCTCGAGAGACAATTTTTCTCTCGGTACGTTAAAAACTGATAACATTTCACAGAACAGATTTAGATTTATTTCTTTCAGCGTCAAGAAATTTCGTAGAAGATTGTTATTATGAAGTAATGGCAAATTTGAAAGTTCATTTCCTTGCATTTCTTTCTAATAAATAAATAAATATCTCTAAAACTGCTTTATCAAATATCAAATATATTTCGATTTTGTTCAACAGGAGTGACGTCATTGTTGTGTTATCTCTCTTGAATACATTTTACTCGTATATTTATCGGTGGATTGTATGTCTTACGAAGCGGAGTTTATTGAATGTCTGTAATATGTAAATAGTTATTATACTGTAATTTACAAAAAGTAAGTAAGTAGTTTTTTCATGTTAAATTGTAATATAATTTTATAATCATTTTTTTTATAAAGTCGGTAAATTCGTTTTCTCAGAACATAATAAGGTTAAGTATTTTTAACATTTCATATTTTAATTTTAATTCTTATTATCATAGGACAATAATAGTAATTTACGTAACAAGACCTGAAAGTGATACTTTACTGGGTGAGCAAGCATATTCCAGAGCGAGCCGTAGGCGAGCTTTGGAAGCTGGCGAGCCCAGTGAAGACACTTTCAGGTCATGTTGGGTACAATATTTTTTTTGCGATCCTGAAAAAAAGAAATAATAATTCTTACACCTTATTGCAATATTTGACACACGAATGAATAATAAATAAATAAAAACTGATCACTATGGAAACATTGCTTTCCGATCCCTCATAGTCAAATTTCCGAGCTAGCTCAGAAAAGAAGGAATTTCCGGTCTAAAAAGCGATCAGAAACAGCTCATTTTCCGGGCGATCGCAAAAAAATTTATTTAATTTTTTTGTTTTGTAAATGTAATAATTACTTATGTTTGTATTCATTTCACCACTGTCATCCGTCATCAGTCCTCTTATCTTTAAAACCAACTCTTACTTAGTGAAGACGCGAATATGACGTCACTCCTATATACCTTGAACTGAGGTACAGTACATTGTTCTTGATACAATTACAAATTTGCCTGCCACATCTGTCTTTCTCTTATTGCTTTGTTTAATCTGTAGTTTTTTTTACCAACAATGTAAATCTAACTGCAATTTAAATAATTAATGTGGTCATTATCGGACGTAAATTGATTTTTATATTGTACATATTTTTATATTATTTATTTGCCAGAAATAAACTTGATTTCTGGAAATATCTGTTATAAAATATAAAATCAATAACGATACATTCGATAATATACTGAAATAAATTCTTTTGTGATGAGACAAAATGTTGGACACAGGTTCCTTTGAATTTAAATTTCAAAGAGCAAAATTTCATGAAATATTCAAAAAACTCTCTTAAACTTTTGAGTAGGATCTTAAATGAAGTTTCCAAGTGTGTCTAAATTTATATTCTGCATGGATACAATCCTGTTCTTCATTTGAACTCTCCCTATATCCTAATATAAAGATGTAAAGACTGTAGGCAAACACGGTACAAAATCATCAACACAAAACAGGAGAGAGAAGTTGCAGCGGATTTCCATGAAAAGTGTCGCGAATTTGTTTTCGCAGAGGTGCAAAAAGGTTCACACAAACAAGAGTCTGTCACAGGCATTTGACACTGTAAAAACAAAGAGAGTGGAAACATACAGAGAGAACGGAAGCGGCTCTGCAAGTGAGCCTAGCCACCCGCGATGTTAATCCTGCCACTTGCAAGCGACGATCGCGAAATTAGTATTTTACTTTAGCCGTTTACAAAATAATTAAAATAAAAATAATCCTTATCTGCTGGAGAAAATTAACTTTCGGGATCAGCGCGCGTTTAAATTTCATTAGGTTTAAAGTCGGCGATGCGACACTAGGACTCTACCATGCCCGCAGAGCTGTGCCAGGATTTCGTAAGTTATCGCGCTGCTTCCTTTTAAAATTTGGTAACGAGAATGAGCTACTTTAATTAAAATTTGCAAACTATTATAAATAATGTGATCCAGTTTCAAAAATTTATATAAGTCATCAAACAGCTTTGTACCCCGAGAGGAATGCACATTACTTCTGGCTTTAAGCATCTCGCTGTGCTCATTACTTAAGCAACCGTAATCATTCATTAAACTTCTAAACTTATTGTCTGATATACTATTATTTTTCGGTGATAAATATTTTAGAGAAAAATTGAAAGAACGACAGAAAGAAAATAAATTTTTCTATTACTTTTATTTATTACTTTACCATTACTGCATTGAAGTGCAGTTACCAGTCGTAAAATTATTGCGCACAAAAAGTGGTAGTGGGGCGGCTCTTATTATACGTATATTAGAAGAAGAAACAAAACTGTACAAAATGTACACAGAAGCAAGTAAGAGCAGGAAAGTATGAACAGAAACTAAAAACGACATCATGGAAAATTCTATGTAATAAATGACATGTGAGTATTACGATTACATATTACAAATGATTCAAAGTATATGGTTAATTTTAAGAATTTTGGTCCAGTCATCTCCCGCTTAATTAGCGGATATTCTTATTATTGTAGAAATTTTTTTTTATGGAGATAGTAAGCGGACTACTTACTTTTGGACATATCCCGCTTAATAATTGTAAATGTGAACAACACAAACGTCCATGCTCTTCAGTGGGATTAGAACATGCGACCTCTGGCGTTCTGGGCTAGAAACATAGCCACGGCGCCATCGATATCGGCAAGCAAATATTTAACCATTGTCTTTTGCGAGAGTAGTGCCCAAATAAAGTTATTTTGAGTGCCACTGTCCCATCCTTTAAAAAGTATTAAATTGTCAACCATGTGTGGTAAGCAACCACTTGCATTTTGGCTTTTCTTGTAAAATTTTGATAGAATTACTGCAGTCTATTCCACGATACCTTTCATTACAAGGACAAATATAGTGTGATTGGTTCAAAAAATACAGTGTACCATTACAAGCATTCGACGATATACGTTTGGAATTTAGAAACTAATTTATACACACAACTATAATTCCACCACCAGTTCGTACACTGTTATTAAGAAAGGAAAGAATAAATTGCTCGGTCGTTTTGGTTTATTGCACATCCTTATAAAAATATACAGATTTTAAAAAATTATAAATTCAAGCATAAATATTACTAACATACACAATGTAGAAGCAACAAGATAAAATAAAAATGCTATACCTACATATAACTAATACAGTAAAGTGTAGTGTGATATTTTAACAGTGTATAAATGTTTGTATTTCACATAGCGTTTAGCACGTGTTCGAGGCCCAATCACAGCACAGGAAACCACGTGGATTTGTTTCCCTTTAAAGAAAGGTCTCTTGGAATAGACAATAGACTATACACAGTTTAAGGGCAGTAGTGAATGTTATATCAGTCTCGATCTTTGAAAGTTAATTGTAAAAATTAGTTATAAAGCGATATATTTATTCATATAACGTCAATTTATTCAGCTCGTAAAAGTCTTTAATTTATATTATATCTGATTGTTCGTAATAAATTTTATACAATTCTGTTAATGAATACGTGTTTGATTCCAGCCTACGTGCATTGGTTATTCATTGAATCCAGTAAAAACCTATCAGATATCAGTTACCTCTTAATACCAAGTGCGCGGTACCTGTTACACATATAACTGCAAGGTAAAAACATCTACAAAAGAGAAAGAAAATAGGAAATGAACTAATATAAGTAAAAAAAGACAAAACTTTATGAAAGAAATAGATATTCAACGAAGGATATAGAAAAACATAAGATATTTAAGTATGTAAGAATATGGCTCATGAAATTATAAAGAGGGATGTATCTAGAAGAGAAAATATATAATTTAATTTACAATTCGGGATATAAATACTAATTGGCCACAAGCACGCCACTATATATGACGGAAGAAAAAAAACTAAACTAAAAGTAATTGCAAAATATCGAATAGGCAACGAAGAAAAAATAAATAATTATTGGATTAGAGTCGATGACATGCAATACAGAAAAAAGTGCATCGAAGCAGATAAAATATTTGTATACTCGTTACTCGTATAGCAGTAGTTATATAGTAGTGTAATGGGTCAGTACGGCCCTGCACAGACAGCACGCAACGATGACTCATCATTCTCGAATGGTTCCATGGTCGAAGGTTCTAGAGAATTCCAGACCGACAGATATATAAATGCGCTAGCCTACTCAGCGACAAAAAAATTCGACTTGGATACGCTGTTCAGAAAGTATCGAATCTAGTGAAAATAAATAAAACGTTTGCGTAGTGAATATAAATAGTGTAAATAAATATTTCTTCTTTAATATTCTTAGTTTAGTATTGATTAATCGTTATTTCCTGTTTATTAATAAGAGTGTAAAAATAAATAAGTAGTTTAAATAAATATAAGTGTTAGTGAATATACTCAACTGTTGTTTTCATTATTAAATATTAAACTTCACCGAATCCGTCAGTTACATACCTAACAGTAGTACATAGCATTACAACACGAAAATGTAAGTAAAGATAATGTAGAAATTCGAACAAGGAAAGGCAACAAATAATTATTTATTACTACTACTACATTTTCCGAATGAAGGGAATATCACTATTTTATCTCTTGCCTTTTAAAAATCCTTTTATTTTATAAAAATGCTTTGGAAGAAAATAATAGTATTTAGAAATTAACAGCGCATGGCTGTTTAATATCTCTTTTGTTATACTTTACAAAGTGAATTGTGCGTTGAACATTACCGCGAAAAATGAAAAGCTAGTATTATTTAAAAACCACAAAAAGAGATTTAAATAGCTTTCAGTTGGGCCACTTAACAATTTTTCAACGATGAACAAGATACTCTGATAATGTATCTCTTGAACTCTTTTTTACTGTGAAACAATGCGCCCGCATATAGTCATATTTTACGCGAACAAAGATAAAAAAGCTAATTAATTTTTTGTTGTACTCATAATTACATTTTGCACACGTTTGTTACGCGATGCTCTGGTATTTACCGGCTATTTAAATCGACGCGGCGAATATTGAATATCAAAAACAATTTTAGCACATACGTTGTGGCGCATTTTTCATGCAGATTTGATTAATTTACTTGAATTACAGATCGTAAATACGCGATTAAATATAAAAATGGCGCTCGTAATTTAATTCGGGAGCGGAAATTGAATCGCCAATAACAAAACACGCTCACGTGCTGTTACGAGTTGCCGCGCCCCCACCCCTGCGCCACGCTATAGCGACAATTAATCACCAATGACACGTGATAAATATCTAAATAATTAGAAAATAATACCCTGCCGTTTTAATGCGTCGGTTTTCATTAATTATTAATTATTCTTGTGCAGCTGCACATTCCGCCCATGAGCACCCTGTCAGTGCTGTGTTGCCCGCCCCCTGACACGGCCGATGATTCGGTCCGTTGCTACTTGTTCACACTCACGGGTGTATCGTTTTCTTTTTGACACGCGTACAAGGCTCGTGTACATATGTTGTGCATAAATTAAAAGTATAATTAATGATGGTAGGGATGAAAGGTGCGTTGTGTTATTCATTAAGCTATATTGTTTCTTTTAATTAGTTCGTATTATTATTTTTAATTATTAATATGAATATATTAATATTCATAATATGGGTGTATATGTGTTTTACGAAAGTAGCCATATCTCAGGATCTAATATTAATATTAATGTGTGGGTGGGGCGTAGGTAATATTTTATTATGTGAATTAAATAAATCCTGTTTTATATACAATGCTATCTACTAAATTATATATTTTTTCATCTTGCACAATAAACGTTTAGTGATATCTTTAAAAACAATCAGTAATATTTGTTGTAGAACATAAAATTGGGTCAAATTCAGGTAACATAAAAAATTGTAGTTGATTCATTTTTGACGTTTCTCAAAACCAATAAAATGCTTCATTTTGTGTCACGTGTTTGCGTTTTAACCAATCCTATCATTATTATACTGAGAATAAAGCTCTAGTGATTATTCAAGGGAATAATCTCTGTAGCTTTTTTATTTGTTGACCAATGTCAGATGTCAGATAGTTATCATCAATACAAGTAAAACATGAGCAAAAAAAGACAGATTTAGTGGCGTGTTTGATGATGAAATAAAAAAATAATCTAATTAAATATAACTCGAGAGTTCGATAAATTAGAAAATAATTCTCCAGTATCTTTCCCAAACTTGTTGCCATTTGACAATAGCCACTCTATAGGCTTTCGTGGCTATACGCTATGTAAGTATCTGTATGTTTCGAGCACACTGACATCTAGAATCATTCGCTATAAGTTTTTCGAGGAGAGTCTTGACAGATTATATACAGGATTTCAATTGGAAATTATTTTGTACTTGAATAATGTCTGTTATTATTAACTGTGGATTCCAAAGCGTAGATATAAGTTTATTCCGGACCAATAGTATAACAAAAGGACGCAAGCTGTCAAACAGTAATCATGTGGGGCACGTGAATGAAGAAATTTAGGTTTCGAGACGGATATTGCGAAGGACAGTTATACGGGAAACTCCGGACGGTAGTAGTACGAAGAACAATACAAACTTTTATCAACCCGTCATTGAGGTACGAATGAAAAAATTAACTAACCTGCAAATTGAAAAATGCATGTTCTATGAATGTTGTATTGTGACAGGGAACAGTGATTAATGATTAATGCAAGTTAATAAAATACATTAAATTATTGCAATTTTTGTTTCATTTGACTGTTAATAATTACATTTACATTAATCTAATACAATATACTTATACATTTTTGACATTTATGTCAAATAATTGTTTCAAATAATTTTCAGTTCAATGATGATAGACAAATAGACGTTGCATGTGCACACGTAAGAGAGGAAAGGGAACTTGCAAGCAAAATGACCGCATGATAGCGCAGGTGTCGATGCTTACATAGCGTATTGCCTGGCAACAAGTTTTCGAAAAATCTGTCAAATTATTTTCAATTTATTCTCACTCTCTTGTTATATTATTACTGATTATTTCACTCATTACAAATTTGACCAATCAGAATGTCTCATTTTCCATTGTTGTGCATTTTAGATAAGTGAATAAACAGCACCATGCTGTTTATTCGCGAGTAAATTGAAGCTAGCTTTTGTATGCAAATTTTTAATATTTTGAAGGCATATTTAGCTGGATAATTAGTTGCAGAAGCAAGATACATACATGTTTTTTAGTTTTACTGGTATTCTATATCTTTAAACATGCTGAATTATTCAATTCAAGCTATTTTTATTTACAAATTTTTGACATTTATTTGACAAATAAAAAGAAAAACAATCAATTTGCTATAGTTACACTACAACAACATAATTTTACGGTGCTTTTTGTTTATGAGTGTACCGAATTATTTATGTGAAAATGTGTCAAAATCAACGTTTTAGTTCAATTTCTTCGGCAAATATTGAAGTTTATGCTATGAATTCATGAAATAATCTTGACATATACCCCTCGTGCTAAAGAATTTAATCGATTAAATTTGATGTCTAGCTTATTTAAAAAATTTTGCTTTTAAAAAAGTGTTATCGTACATAATAATTTAAGATAAAACCCCTCGACCTGCGGTCTCGGGATTTTTTCAAATTATTATGTACTCAAACACTTTTTAAGCAAAATTTTTTGCATAAGCTAGACATGTCAAATTTATTCGATTAAATTCTTAGCACTCGTGATATAACTATTGATTATTTCACTCATTACAAATTTGACCAATCAGAATGTCTCATTTTCCATTGTTGTGCATTTTAGATAAGTGATTAAACACCACCATGCTGTTTATTCGCGATTAAATTGAAGCTAGCTTTTATATGCAAATTTTGAATATTTTGAAGGCAAATTTAGCCGGATAATTAGTTGCAGAAGCAAGATACTTACGTTACGTTTTACTGTTACTGGTATTCTATGTCTTTAAACATGCTGAATTATTCAATTCAAGCTATTTAGATTTACAAATTTTTGACATTTATTTGACAAGTAAAAAGAAAAACAAACAAGTTGCTAAAGTTACAATATAACAACAAAATTTTATGGTGCCTTTTGCTTATGTGTGTACCGATTTATTTATGAGAAAATGTGTCAAAAGCAACGTTTTTATACAATTTCTTTGGCAAGTATTAAAGTTTATGCTATGAATTCATGAAATAATCATGACATATGTATACCCCTCATACTAAAGAATTGAATCGATTAAATTTGATGTCTAGCTTATTTATAAAATTTTGCTTTTAAAAAAGTGTTATCGTGCATAATAATTTAAGATAAAATCCCTCGACCTGCGGTCTCGGGATTTTTTCAAATTATTATGTACTCAAACACTTTTTAAGCAAAATTTTATGCATAAGCTAGATATGTCAAATTAATTGAATAATTCTTAGCACTCGTGATATAACTATTGAAAATAAGGCTTTATACATTATTCCCGGAAATGATTTCTGTTGCTTTTGTTTTTATTGACTGTCAAAGAGTTAGGTTTGGTTAGCATGATAGTGGCTTAAAATGTTAAATGCTAAAGGGTATAGCCGGATAAGCATACAAAATCTGCCCCCAGTGATTTTTAAAAATCCATATAGCTGATCAATTTCTAATTATAAATTAAAATTTTCCTGAAAATTTCAGCTTTTAAATCCAAAGAGTTACGACATAATTAAAGAATTCGTTTTTTCAGTTTTTATTTTATTGGAACTATTCCACTGAATATACGGGCTTTCATGACTATTATCTGGCAAAAAGTTTCCGATCTGTCAAATTACTTTTCGACGATTGCTATTGACTTTTTACAGGATTGGTCTTTTTTATCAACATACCATGTCTTTTTCCAAGGCGGTATGTTGCTTTCACGGGTTGCTATGTTACGCAGAACGGTAAGTAAGTTACTTACCGTTCGCTGAATTTTATTTTGTCGTTCGTTATTAATAGTAAGGAACAAGCGGCAAAATTTTTGTCGCTCGACTCCAATAGTAACGAGCAGTAAAAGTTTGCATTTGAACAGATTATAATCTATGACAGTAATCAGTAATGTCATACATGCGTTTATTTAATGAGATTGTTTTTTATTTTATATTGATTCGTCGGAAAATATTGTGTATAACTCAAGCGCGAAGTACTTATGTTGCTTTTACACAACTGAATATTAATATTCAAGCGACAAAATTAACTTTGCGCTCAAAATATTCAAATAGCTGATTCATCTAATCTCTCTTGTTATATTATAACGGAAATTTTGCCAAAACGATTATTTTATAGTAAGTATTATATATGGAATGGAAACAACGTACAAACAAATGCATGACGATTTAGTTGTCATATAGTTATTTTTACTTTCTTTTACGTGGAATAAATTAGTAGGAGAGCTATGAAACTAATCGATGTCAAAGTTTTCCTGAAAATACGTGATCTAAGGTGTCCATATGTGCAATAAATCATGAACAAGAAAAGAGAGAGTAACGAAATTTCCTTATCATGATCATGAGTTTAATGGCAACGTGCAGAATTAAGTTGATTTTGACTACAAATGCAAAACCTAAAGTGGTTCGGTCGCCTACAGAAATAAATACAAGTATGTGCAATACATATAGCTTTCATTCATTATTGTTGAAGATAAACTATTATTGGAAAACGATGACTTGATTATTACAATATAAAATAAAACGTTCTGTTGTTATATAAATAGAAAATATATCAGTCTGTCATAATGTGCACACGTTCATATACAAATATACCGTATGTCCCCGCATTGAGTTTACAAGAGGAAAAAAATTATTATTATTGATTTTACGAAAAAATGCAAACAGAATAAAAATTTTTGGATGTCTTAAAACGCATGTTTCAGTTATTATAATTTTCAAATAATGCATGGTTCTTTTATTATAACGTTTTTTGTATTTTGTCCTATAATAATACAATTATTACATTCAATCAAACCTTATTTTAGTTGGCTTTGAAACAAATAATTAAATGTCAAAAGTAATTCGTATTATCATAAAGTAAGAAGTTATTGTTTAAAATAGTGAGAGATTGTCAAAGAAATATTAACATTAGAACAAAAAATCTTTTTAGTGCAATGTTATGGTATGGGGGGTAAAAGTTACCGTTACATAATTATTTTTATGTGTAGTTAGAATTAATAATCATTTGTCAATATTTCAAAGCCAACTAAAATAAGGTTTGATTGAATGTAACTGTATTATTAGGACAAAATACAAAAAAATAGTTATAATAAAAGAACTATGCATTATTTAAAAATTCTAATAACTGAAACATGCGTTTTAAGACGTCCAAAAATTTTTCTTCCCTTGGCATTTTTTCGTAAAATCAATAATAAGAATTGTTTTCCTCTTGTAAACTCAATCCGGGGACATACGGTATGCAACATTTACTTTTCTGTCATTAATATATTATTGTGAATACCAGTTAAATATCACCATGCTATTCTAGATAAAACCCAACATGGTTGTCTTTGTCAATGTTAAACAACAGAATTTGAGGATGTTTTCTATTGAAAAAAATCTAATGATTACTTAGTACAATTATGGTTATTGTTTAAGAAATCTTTGATATGGTTATAAACCAGTAAATTATGATGAAAATTTCATTTAACATTGACAACTTATGTTGTATTTATCTGGAACAGAACGGTAATGTATATAGCTAGTAATGACTGAAAAGTAAATGTTACATCTTAGCTGAAACTCACGGTATATGTGGGAAGTAAAAATGAAATATATAGTTCCGATTCTTCAGATGCAATGGTTAATCACACATAAAAATTTCTATTATAATAAATTCAATAATTTACGGCTAACGCAATTAATTTGAATTACATATCAATATCAGTATTCTTTATTGGAAAGTGTCACACACGAAACGGGAGTAAATATAAATTTTTCTGACCTTTCAGATAAAATCAGATTGTCCATCATCATTAAACTTCCAGTATAGTATGGAAAGAAAACCTTAATTCGCAAAATTTGCATACGTTACGAGGTCGACATCGTCTGTACGTAAATACGTTAATAGTCTGAAACGGTGTAAGCCTGTGTGTGCGCTATCGCGCGATTCTGCCGCTAGATGACTCTGCGGCGGGAACTAACGAGCCCTTCACAGCCGTAAAGCGCACAGGAACTAAGAGAATCGCCAGATCGGTTAATAACCACCGCGCTCTGCTGTTTGTGATTCTCGCGGCCTGCTTGATTTGTCTGCTTCTTATAATGGGATTTTTTCTTATTCATTGGCGGAAGACGTGATAGCACATAGCGGAATAACTGTTTGAGATAATCCTTTTAAAGGTTCGCTGGAGTTAACTGGAACCGAATTGAACCGCATTTTTATGGAGATTTTGATTTGTTCGTGAGGCTAGCAATCACGGAAACAGGAATTCAAGAGCGCCATTTACATTTTTATTGTGTATCTGAGGCCTTGTTTACCACTGTTGACTTAGGAAAATATGGAATTTTTTACGATAACTAGAAAAGGATGTATAGATACTTAAAAAAGCAGAATTTAACGCAAATACTTATAAAGTAACTAAATAATCAATAGAGTGATATACATGTATATTTATTGAAGCCTCAACAACGTCCACAACACTTATACTTTTAATTTTACCCCTGTAGTTCCTTCTCCACCAACATCTCTGAGCAGCATGACTCAATGAGTAACTTCATTTATCATGTAAAAATAAATCATATAATAATAATGAAATCTGTAACCTTTTGTGTAACAAATCATTTTTGATAAATCAATATACCCATATTTTCTATTTCATCACACTAAAAATTTAACTCCAATGTAAAGTAATCCATAAAGAAAAAACAATTTTATCGTTTTGACAGCATATAAATAGGAAGGTAACTTTTTGTAAGTGATAACTTCCCACGACTAGTTTTTAACCAATCATAATGCAAAACATTTGAAAATTCAACCAATAGGAACAGTTTTATACTGATAAAATTCCGTTACTCAGGAAATTTTTACTTGTTTCTAAGAAATAGTTATTGACAATCGGTTGACAGTTAATTCAATATTTGATAAGTTTATTTCAAAATGTCATTTTCGCGCTGTGTGAATGAAAATAATAATAATTATCACAAAAGAAAAATTTACTTAATATCCCTCGATCATTGATAAATCCTTATAATTTTATCACAACTTCCTCAAGAACGTTGATTGTAAAAGCCCTTCGCCTACGGCATCGGGTGGTTACCAAGCAACGTTCTTTTGGTAACTGTGATCAAATTATTTCGTAATTATCAATGGCCTAGGGATATTATAGCTGAAAATAAACTATAAATGATTTGCCGGTTTTCGAACTCCGAGTGCGTATCAAAAATGTGTAAATTGCGTAATGATACGTTTATTTGTTTATTTTTTTATTGTTGTGTTCAGTTTTTATACAATATTTTGGAATTTTAAATTTCCACGAAAAATCTAAATGCTAAAAATATCTTGAATTTGCATATATATTAATTAAAACGTGAAAATTTCATTGCCACGTAATATTAAATTAGTGCACGTCAATTATATGAGCGAGCAAAATTAGAGAATAAAAGCATACTACAGTTTTTATAATTTTTGTCGTTCCGTTCAATTTTATTTATTTATAATTAACTTGGCGATCTAATAAATCATATGCCAAAAAACTTATGAATTTATGTTATGTAAGGACAACAGGTTTATTACATTATATTATTACATGAAACATGTACCAATTACTTAATAATATTTTGAAAATATATTCTTGAAAATGTCAACTCTCTATCTTTAGAATTCCGCATGGTAAAGGCCATGAGT
Organism: Poecilus cupreus; assembly: GCA_963942605.1. Taxonomy (NCBI): domain Eukaryota; kingdom Metazoa; phylum Arthropoda; class Insecta; order Coleoptera; family Carabidae; genus Poecilus; species Poecilus cupreus. Next base: position 26,180,062 of record OZ012718.1, read on the forward strand.
AACCAATTTGCAATAGACACCAGAACCCGTCTATAATTTATAACTATTACAGAAGTGCAATACAGAATTTATACCAATGTCTCAGCTCCTTGAATAGATTGCTCCATCTTGCTCCATATTCCGCAACAAATTATCAACAGTGAACTATGCAGTGCAACATTTACGTGCCCCACTGGAGTCCGAGGTGTGAGGGAACACCCGGGTAGTTTGTAGCTACACACGTCACGACAGCGGGTCGGAGCGGACAGCTCTGAACACGAGGATGTCTTGTGCTAAGAGTTGTCTCCCGCATTGAATAATTGAGTGGCGATGTGGCGGGCCGCCGGAGCCTTGTGTCAGCAAGGTGGATTCACTTCGGATGTTCCTAACTCGGCCAGCGAAATTAGGAAACTTCAAAAATCGACCTAGCTCCCAGAAGGACTTCCAAGAGTCTAGACTTCCGCCGTAGGCATATACGAATTCTAAATTTGGATAGAGCTTAATGTTTCATTCACCAATGTAGAAAGTTTCTTCCGAAAGAAAGGAGAAATCCAGGGCACAGTTACGCGAGAACCAAGCGGAAGCTAGAAGTAAAGAGTATTGGTGCATTCGGAGGTTGCTTATATCACATAATAGTAAACTAATGTTTTAATGCTTTCTACTTTCTGACAGAGCTGGGCGTGTATTTAAATATTGTACTTATAAATCACGACTTAAATACTTTTCAAAGTGATTGTATTTGTACTTAAATACATTTAATGTGAAAATACTTTGTATTTATACTTAAGTACAAAATTTGTAAAGTATTTGTATTTTGTATTTGAATTGAGTAATTAAATATATGTAAAAGTACTTAAGTACTTTTCGTATATTTAAGTAAGTTTATGCGCTACTGCGTAGTGTGTACCAAAATGTTCGAACCTGCGCATTCAGTGTAGGGAAGTTAGTCGAAACCAAGATGTTCATTGAAATAAAATAGATACAAAAATAGAAAAAATTAGTGACGATGACAATTTGCTTGACTTTCATGAAGAAAAATCAATTTACGCGGAATACGCAAATTCCAAAGTTGAATTAAAGGTACTACAATATTTGTACGACTCTAGAAAACACGTACAATGTTAAAATCTTATCCCATTTTAAAACAAGTATTATATAAATATAATACTTGCCTCCCGTCATCAGAACCCGTAAAAAGACTTTTTTTTTCTTTTGCTACAATCATCAATGCACCAAAAAGACACGCGTTAAGTGATGATAATTTTGAAAAATTAGTTGTTCTGAAAGCTAATAAAATTTTCCTGTGTTCGAATAAATATTCTTTTTAATTTACAATGTACTATGTATATAGGTAAACATAATGTTTGTCTTTGTTTATTATTGTTGTAGTTTTATTTTATTTATTTTACAATACAGTACTGCAATATCAATACCTACCTACAAGCTTAACTTTCCTTAAATGTAATTTATTTCAATATTATATAATAGTATTTGTACAAAATTGAATAAGTTCAAATATATTTGTATTTATACTTACGTACATTTTTCAAAATTTTAGTTATACTTATACTTAAGTACAAAACAAAAAATTTAATTGTACTTTGTACTTAAGTATTTTTTTGTGTTCTTATGCCAAGCTCTGACTTTCTGATATACAGGCTGGTGAATCGAAGGGCGCACTAAAGCGATTTCAGTGCTTTATTTGAAATATTCAATTTTTGGCTTTCCTAATTATTTTACATCAAAGAACTTAAATAGTTTATTGTATAGAAAAAAATTCTGCATCTTTGACACAAATATTTATAATTTCACTCTTCCTGGAACCAGAAAAAAGACGGAAATGATAATTGGTATTTTTTTTAATCGTCGGTGTTCTGATATACCTAAAAAAATAAATGTACCATTTTTACCATAACGCCATGTCTATTTTTTTCTTTTAAATTATACACTCTTAATCAAAACACTGGATATCAAGTCCTAATGATAGCAGGTGACAATTAAAAATAATGGCTGTTACCACGAGTTTTGCTTTTGGGTGTTTTAAACTAGGTGTTTTAGAGGTACAGTGTTCTAAAAATCTTCTTTTTTAAATGAGTCAAATAGAAGATACAGCGAAATATACTATAGTCCGAGAGCCAGCGTTACAAATCGTCTATCATAATAGCGGCGTTCATATTGTGTAAATATATTATTCAGGCTAGTAGAAGACGTGTAGTGACCGTCAGCAACGGTAGAAAATATAGAAAAAAGTTTCAAATAAAAATTGTAGACAATACTATTCTACATCTTTTTTAATACAACATAATTTACTGTAATTAAATTATTTACTGAGATATATCCAAATAATTCTAGTTTGCAACAATCAAAGCCCTTAGCGTCCGAGAGTCCCACCTAGTGAACCAACAGAAGGTGACTACACTTCTACTAGCCAAACAACACGTTTACAAAATATGAACGTCGATAGTATGACAGACGATTTTGTGACGCTGGCTTTCGATTTATTATGCATATATGTATACCAATTTAATTTGAAGTAATTTTTTAATAATTTTAGAACATTGTACGAGGCTAAATCACTTCTCTTAAAACATACCATACCGGAAAACAGAGCTCGTGGTACCAGCCAATGATATTTAATTGGAACACTTATTTTGTTATTTCATGGCACTGCTGATTTTAAGAAAATTACTAATATACATACATTTGCATTATTTTTCTGATTTCAGAGAGTAAAATTATATTAAAAAAGTGCAGAAATTTTTCCTCTACAAAAAACTATTTAACTTTATTAATATAAAATAATTAAGGAAGCCAATAATTGTAAAATTTACGATTCACTACCCTTGCAATGACGAGAATTTCTATATTAATATATTAAGTTCACTAATAATGATGGACAATTCTGCTTGAAGTCTTTCTCGTAAAGATTTCTCTTGTGTCTTACTGTCGATAAATTGTTCAAATATTCTTGTATAATTTAATTTTCACAGTTGTTTAGTAGTACCCCTATTACAAAATACATGTGTATGTTTCGTAATCAGGGATCGTACTAAATACATCAACAGCAACTTATAATAGAAGTGCGTTGAACCGATTTGACAACTATTTCCTGTTCTGTTGAATTAAAGTAATATAAAGCAGAATTTATAAAAAGTCCATTGGGCATGATAGTCCTGGTCGAATTGGGCACTCGCTATGAGCATTCAGTGGCGTGGAGCAAGTGCGGAGTGGGGGGCACCTGTACCTTTATTAAAATCATAAATTATGCACGAGCCAAATGCGACAGGGTAACAGCTTTTGATACCGGTCCGCTTTATGCTGGACGGTGGAATTATGGTTTTAAAAATCGACCTTTTTGCTAGACTTTGATGTAGTGCCCCATATAGGGAATTTAGAATTATATTTTTGGCAACCTTTTAAGCTAGTTACATGCGTTCGCTGTTTTGCAACCATAGTTGGCTTGCACATAAAAATACTAATCTTTATCTACGATATTTTTTAGTATGCATACACTTCTCAGCAAATAATTCTGCATACTAAACATTTATAAGTAGATGGCGGTAAAATAGTAATAGTATATTAAAATACGATTGAAGAAACCAAGAATTTCGCTCACGCATGTGTCAGTTCTGAACACGAGGCATTATCCGATTGGGCAAAAACACATAAGAGAGTGAATTCGTTTCTACACGAGTGTTGTATAGCGTTTTGTTCAATCCTGTTATAGTACGTACGCGCCCCCATCCTTGTGGTTCACACACTCATTGTTAGGTTAGGTTAACTTTGGTAGTGACAGATGAGTGGGTGAAAGTAGTGAGCGAAAGAACTTTTGCCCACCCACCTGTCATTACCCATCCCATTGTCATAGGAATGAGTTGAATGTACAAAACAAAAGGTTTCGAGCTCTGTATTCAAGTAAGAAACAGCAAGTTTCAATAGCAGAATTGAACAAAATGAATTACTAGCATCCAAAAGTGGAAAGTAGTTTCAATAATGATCAGTTGCTACAACTTGGTTTCAATAAACAAAAGATAATTGAAGTTTCTGTTACATGGATTACTATAGAGAATGTTTCAATAGTGGTGTGATCACAACACGACATTCTTTCTTATTCATATATGTATGTTAATTTGAAAAAGTTTCAAATTAAATATGTTTTCGAATGCTTGTTTTTAATTATGAAAACAAAACACTTATGTTCAATAAAATATTTAAAATTATGGTTTCTACAGTATAAACAAATAACAGAATGTATGCTATAGGACAAGTGTAATTATTAAATATTCCAATACTGATTCATACGTATTTTTATACTGTTTCACCAATGTAGTCTTAGATATGTTTTTGAAAATTCTTCACTATTATACAGGATGGTAACTGACTCACTCGCTCATATGCGTTTTATGATATTTATACAATTTCCTGTTTCCCTAATCAATTTAGAAAAATATATTTCAAATAAAAGAAATTTAATGTTTGCATCTGAATCAGTAAACAAATTTCATTTTATTTATTTAATGAAGGCTAAAAAAAACGTTAAAAATCTAAACATTACTTTTTATAATGAGTAGATATTTCAGTTTTTTGTTCTCATAAAATCCATAATTTTTAAATACATGAAAATTACAAATATATAATATTTTTTATGTCAAGTAACATCTTGCAATTGAAATTTTTTTCAGCAGCGGATCCCATATAGAAAATAACTTGAATTTATTGTTTCATGTGTCAAGTAAACCATAATTCACGATTCACAGTTTGGAAATAATGACAAAATCAAGTATTTAAATTAAAAATATGAAGTTACTCTATCTTTTCTCGTTTGTGAGTTTTTGAACATAATGACACACATACGTACACCAATTCATCCGTATAGATGTCGTTTTAGTGTCAAAGCTAATATATAATACCGATGTGATGAAGGTCAAAAGTAATGTTCAACCTGTAGTAACTCTTCATTTAGCTCACAATTCCTGAAATGCTAATAATTTTAAACTGTAATAAAACCTATTTGTTTCTGGGGAATCAAATATATGTATGAGCTTTACGAATTATATCAAGGTACTAAAATAATCGCAAAAATAAAGTTAAATAGAATAAGGTGGTTTGGACACACAAAGAAAAAATGGGAGAGGATAGAATGTTATGACGAGTAAGTAACCCAAGGGGATCAAGTAGTAGGAGTAGACCACAAAATAAGTAAATTAAGCAAATATTACAAGATATCAAAAACTAGAAAAAACAAACTGAACAATAGCCATACAAAACAAGCCAAACGGAAGGGAATAGTAGAGAACGCTAAACTTCAACTAGAAGTGTAATGCTAAGTGAAGAATAATAATAATAAATAAGTTTATATTTAATTCTTTTATGCTAATTTGTACAAACGAAATTGAATTTTATGTATTATTTAATAAAGGTATTGCCATTATCACTTAGGTCAAACTTAAAATTAAATATTGTTGGTGTAAACGAGCTTTTATGAATTCGCTTAAAAGCATCTAATCTTATTAGTTGCTACCCCATACATCATAGTTTAAATATACGCGTCACATATCACACATTATTAAAACTTGCCCAAACTGTAAGACCCCTCCACCCCTAACTTGGGGCTAAAACGTGGAAATAAATTATTCATACATATTTAAATTCAGCGTATGAAAGTTACATTATCAAGATATGAAAAAATAAACTCCATTTGGTTAGAAGGCGACATTTTAGGTTACTACAATAAAATTTATCATTCATGTCCATTAATCATGAATCATCATCTGGTTTGTGAAGTGTTCCACTGTTTGCTCTAGTTTAGATCCAGTTCACATTTCGTACCGCCGATGTAACCGAGTTCGATTGTGTCTATTTTTAACCAGTTACTAAATGTTTTAGCGCGATGAATACTGAATAATTATAGGTTGGTCCTCATCGATTGGCGGGCGAGTGGCAGGCCCGGATTTACCATTAAACGACCGCCATTTTATCACTGTATATTAATTGAAATGTAAACTAGACACACATAGTTATATGGTTAACTAGGCACAGATATATCAGATTTACAGCAGAGCTGAGGCAAAAATTAATGCCAAAGCTGTAAATTTGTGTTTGGTGCCGTGTTGAACACTTTTTTTTTGTTATTTGAAATTGATACTAATTTAGTGATTATTTTTAATAACTATTTTGAAAATTATCGCCATCAAATTATGTTGCTATGCGATTGTTAAATGGTTGATTTGTAAAAATACATTAAATCTGTTGCTTTGTGAAAATTCCTGATTTATTACATAAAATGATGAGGGGTAAATATGTTTTTCATTAGCGAACTAACTGTTTTCGCATAAATTATTAAGGAAATCTCACTTTTCAATTTATTATTTCAAATATTTTCCCATGTTAATTTACTGGCAAACCTAAAATATTTAGCACGCGAGATGGATTTTCTATTTGAGCCCTATTGTAATTAAAATGATCGGTTATTGCTTTTAAAAGATAAAATGAGTGATTTTTTGTAAAATAAGTAACCGGCAAGAAAACTGTATCTTATGATAGTGCAAAAAATTTGTTGAGATCAGCAATTCCAATCAATTTTAGTGATTGTTAGTATAAGTAAGTAAGAGTGTGAAACTTAGAATAATGTTAAACTAGTAGAAACTCTGAAATATAAGCTGTATTCTTTTTGGAAAGTTTTAGCTCAACTCAGTTGACAAGTGAGTTGAGATGAACTGAGCTGAGCTGAGCTGAAAGGCATCAAAAAGAACAGCATTTTATGTACAGAAAGGTGGGTTTGAACAAGAATATACACACTTTTGCTATTAAAATTAATGACAATGAAAATATTTTACTATAAGTTTACACATATAATATAATGAAATAGATCGAGATATTTTGGTTATTGTAGCATTTTGGTGCACATAACCCAAAAAATATGACAGTTCTCCAGACAGCACAAACCAAACATTACCCCTTCCACCGAACTGAGTTGCGTAGATCATTTTGAGTTTATTTCGCGGGTGGTGCAGCATCGGTAAGGGGGGAAGTGAGTTCTCTCAGTTTGTCTCAGTTCAGTTGTAACAAAAAGAACAACACTTTACTGAGTTTATCTGAAGTGAGCTGAGACTAACTAAGATTTTGACCAAAAAGAATACGGCTATAATAATACTAGAACACCAACTGGCGTTAAAAATGTGACCTGAGATAGGCAGACAGTCGTTGGGACACCTGTCTTTATTGGATAGTACGCTTTATCAAGTTGATAAGAAAATATAATGAAATTAACATGATGATTTTAAAATAAAATATTTAATATAAATATTAAAAAATACATTAATAAAAATTAGTTCAATTAACCATTACGTATGTGAATTTAAAGGATTTTCAAATAATTGAAACGTACACTGTTAAAACCTATTATTTTTAAACAAGATTATGTAACAAATTGTTACAAAGCAATGAATAGCAACCATTCTACAAACAAGTGTTACCCAAAGAAGGGTGGCCCTACATTTCATAAAATTCTAAAAGTTAGTGTTCTAGTAGATTTCAGTGAGTAGAAATAAGTCAGTTTAGATATTTTGAATATGTCAAGTGGATGTCGAATATAAAATTGATGAAACCTATATGTGAAAACTAAGGATGAAATATTATGGAGGTGTCCAATAAACAAATGGATATGTGTGTTTAGTGTTTCGTTGCGCGAACGAATGATTCCGCATGAGGAATAGTCGTGCTTTTGTGAATGTGGACGAGGCGAAAGTTGTATGCAAGGAAGAAATTGATTGTTAGTTGAACGTTTATACCTTGGAGAAAAGGATATAAAAGAGAGAGCATAAGCTTATATTAGTGGCAAGGGGAATGTTACCTGGTGAGGGCAGACTTATGCAAGCCATGGTTCTGGTTGTAGTGGGGATTTGCGCGGTACATACGTTCAGTAAAAACAGTACGGCTGCCAAATGCTGATGGTTGCTATAACAACGCGATAACAGCGGTTCTTGTTGCAGTGGGCGAAACGACTTCACCATCACTTGCTAACGCTGTTTCCTTTATTTTCTTTCCTCGTTTGTTTATATGGATTCATGTTACTCGTTTAATGAAATATAGCATATGTACTACACGATTTTGCAAATCTGAAACTTCAGAGCCAACAGATTGTCAAATATGAAGAGTAAATAAACTGAGTTTTTGCAAACAGATTGATATTTCTTATATTTAACTTCAAAGCCTGGAATTGATTCTGAAACCTTGTAGTTAGAGGAAAGTTCCTTGTGATTTGTAATCTCTAACGAAAAAGAGAAAATCTTTCAGGGTGATTTGCATTTGTAGTCCTATCGCGGAGCATAGGGCCGGAATTCCACCGGTTTCATTAACGGAATGTTTTACTTGCATTAGCGAAGTTGCTGATGGTCAGTCAACAGACAACTTCAAGAGTCCACCAGCTCATAATGACATCCAAATCAATCAGACCCATCTGTGGTGGTTTATCAGAGCTACGAATTACAATTATGTTTATAATTGCTGAGCGATCTTGACCGCTAGTTACAAAGTTACAAAGCCCGTTGGTTACAATTTTATTACATTAAAGAAGCATATCCTAGATAAATGATTTTCTATTAGTAGGTAGTAGAATTAAATTCTTGTTGGAGTACCTCTCTCTGCGATATGTGTAGGTCCGGCACTGGTCAGTGAGAGGGTCAGGGGTCACTTTTCGCATGGCAAGAGACAATAAGCTCGAATTTCTCTTATATTATATCAGGTATTTCGTGTCGCGTGCCATTTGCCGCGGTATTTTTATTTTACTCCCCTATTTCAATTGTGTAGCCCGAGTCCGGGGGCTGAACCATGGTAAACCACTTCTAGTTAGAACGTAAACCTGCGCTGTTTACAATGAAAACATCATAAAGTATGTAGTATTTGTGTTGAACCTTTTTTGTGTTCGTTCTGAAGTCAGATTCTTCAGTTGTTCCCAATGATAACATCGTCAAAGGCGTGTATTTGTTTTGAGAACTTTATTGCATACGTACAAGTGAAGGTAAACAGGTTTACACCTAATGCACTTCGATTTAATATTGAACAGTTGTAAAATAGAATAGTTATAACTGTCACTATATTGACTTACTGAGAATATTCTCTGTTGCTGAATTTTACTACTCATACTAGTACATTCTTCATTTCTTCAATATAAATATTATTGTTATGAAATACTATTTTTCTAAGAAACATTGCTATATTAATTTTATATTTTAATTATCCAAGATGTCTTCAATTGTCAATTCTCAAACACATACCCTTATGATTCTCGAACTAATAACAATTTGAAGGTTGCAACTTGACGGCTGGTAACCGCATATCAAGCATAAAAATATACCATGTAATTGAGATCTGAGAAAGTAAAATAGAAAATGATGAATAAATTTTAAATCGTTTTAAATTTTTTAACATATATGTATAATTAGAAGATGTAAATTGCGGTTATGATGTTGATGAAATATAGAAATGTAACATTTGTTTTTTCATCATCCCCACAGCAACAATAGGAATTAATAATTACATTTTACAGATTGTCATCTGTGAAAAAAATTGCACTTGTTAATCGACAAGATACACATTTATTCCAAGTTTATTGTTGACATTTTATATTATTATATAGCTCAGTGGTAATGCATCAGACTGTTCATAAGATCCTCAATTCGAATCCCATGGTTGTTATTTCAACTTTTTCCTTGTGATATTCTCTTCAGTAACATCTTAACGGGCTGTACACTTAAACGCTAGTAACTGCCCAAAAAATAAATCACTAACTGAGATCTGCAAAGGTAGAGTGCCGGTTCCAAAATGGGTAAATGGCATATAATATACATTATTTTCTATTCTAATCTATTTTATACCTTTAAAACATCCAGTGCTTTTTTTGGGCGAACTAAAAGCTTTAGAGAAAAATGTTTTATATAAAAAATGACCAGAAAAAAGGGCCTCATTTAATAGGAATAACAAACAGAAAATTCAACCAGTGGTTCTCGAACGGTTACATAATTTTTTTTTAAATAGTAACCTATATAAATTTTTAGTCCATTTATTTCTACGATGAAAATATGATATGGGGTTGTATAACAATTATTTCAAGAAAATTTATATTAAAAATTAGAAAAAAATTTACAATATTGAAGTAGGCTAATTAAACAACTATTAATATGATTATTTCCTAGGTTACGAAAGTATATTATTTTTTTATATGTAAAATAACGTGTTTTACTAAGAAATTATCATTTGTTTGTCTTTCTGATTTTCAATATAATTTTTCTCGAAATAATTGTTATATAACCCCATATCATATTTATACGTATCGTTCAAATAAGAAAAAAATTTTTCTAATCTAATGGATTAAAAATTTACACAGGTTACCATTAAAAAAAAGTAATTTTATTCTACCGTTTAAAAACCACTGGATGAATATTTTGTTTGTACTTTTTATTAAATGGGCCCTTTTGCCAGATCATTTTTTCTACATAACATTTTTCTCTAGAATAAAAAATCCCGAAAAAGCGCTAGTTGTTTTAAAGAAAACACCTGTATATGAATTTTTGAGAGGATGATTTTATATTTGAAATAAATTGAATTTATTGTTTTGTGTTTCATATTATGATGACTCTTATGATAATGTAACTTTGCTGCCTTATCTTTTCTTCTCTATAAGTTATTGCATATACGGGTATTCATTTATCCATACCTCAAAATATGTATGTTCACCAAAATTTTATTATTGATATTCCTACATCTTTGTATACTATGTATAAGAAAGTAAAAACAGTCTTGAAAATGTTAGGGGGCGTGCTTCAAGCTAAGTTATAAAGATTATTTATATCCGCCATCTTGAATAAACATGAATTGCACTTAACTTCTCTCAAAATCGACCATCTACGGTAGATACAGAAAGTCGTAGTAGATTTTGCAACCTGTGTCAAATAACTTCTTCAAATTACAGACGTAAAATTTATCGGCACTTTATTAGAAGGATGTTTATGCCGTTACACATTTAATTCAAAGGTAATATGAAGTTAAAACAAAACAGAAATAGGAAACAATCAAGCTTTTACGTCAACAAATAATCATAAAACACAAACATTTATCAAGTTATTGTTCTCATATTCCATTATACGAAAAAAACTAATGTAATCATCGAGGAAAACCCTATTGATCGAAAGATTCATATCAGCACTAACGCCGTAATTTACGTGTTCGCCATGAATCCTCCCCGCGTAACAAACCCCCGAGTTCACTCTTTCAGAAAACCACTTCTCGGCCAAAACTATAAAAACATCATCCAATTAATTTTTTATTTATCATGTGGGGGAACACGAACAATTTGACCATAATACGCGAAGCGCAGAATCGTCGTGGGGGGATTAAACGCAAAAGAGGACGCGGAAGCGGAAGAAGAAGAGGAAGGAAAGGAGGAGAGGCAGCCGGAGCACATATGCGATCGGGGATATTGAATTTTGTCCGGGTGAGTGCAGCGCCGGCTAGTGTCCACTACAGTGCGATTGCTTCCTCGAGTGCAGATATCGGATTTGGTGGAGTTTACCGCTGATGAACGATGTAACGTGAGGATGAGGATGGCATGAGATGTGGCTGACATACTTAGCGGAACTAGGATTTGGCCTCAAACCGCGATTATTTTATGGGTTTATCAAAGTCAGCTGGATCATAACTACCGCTAGGAATATTCAAAATGTTAAGTACCATTGATCTAATGAGACGAAATGCAATTTATAACGAATGATAATGTACTATTAGGCGCGGCTAAGTATATTAGAGGAAATTATAATCGGGGCGCCAAATTTTTGGTGTATCAATGAAAAAATTAATAAATTTATCAATAATACTTGTAAAATCGCAACTATTTAATTTTTTTTTTATTACGAAGATGGAAGGCGGACCAACTACTATGGTCATATGCCGCCTCATGAGTGGATGATAATGAATTTGTGTAAACATCACAAACGACCATGCTCTTCAGTGGGATTCGAACCCACGACCTCTGGCGTGCTAGGCTAGTGACATAGCCACTACGCCACCGAGATCGGCACTATTTGATTTATCTTGCCCAATATTGCACAAGCATTTGGCGGATTATTGCATAGTTTTGAATTGAGTATTTTTTTTTATGATTTAATTAGAGGAGCGTTCTGTACTTCTCAACTGTAAGTAGCAAGGTTCAATAATCTTAACGAAAAGATTACAAGTATTTCCTTGCACGATGTTAACTTTCGGTTTTCGGATTTCAACGGATGTACCTATTCATTTTGACTAGTTTTTGCATGTACATAAGTATGTATCACGCAATAATAAAAAATAATTAGCCGTAGAATGGTGAAATTTTGTACTTAGGACTGTTATAAAATCTAGTTGTGCACCTCTCTTTTTGATTGCAATCGATTGGGCTAAGAGGGTTGTTCACTCGAAAGGTTTTTTTTTTATTTTTGGCATTAATCAAAAACAATTTGCCGTATATGTTGAGATTTTTCTATGGGACTGTTATAACATCTAATTGTGCAAATTTTATAATTTGATTTAAACTTTTATTTTTTAAAAACAAATTATATTTAATTATAAACAACTTTTATTCTAAATAGTCGTTTTGTTAGCAAGTTGCTTTACATTAGACAGATAACAACATATTTACTTATCTTATTTTCCTCGCAAGCTTATATACAATTTGTGTGAATCATAGTTAATTAACAAAGGAATAAAGGGACATATGTTTACAGATGTATATAACTTGCACTTCTTATTTTTACTGCAACCGAGAGTATCGAAAGGTCACTTTGCTCAAAGGGATTATTTTAATTTTTCACATAACTCAAAAATGGTTAGCAGTTGAGTGTTGAAATTTTGTATGTGGGACAGTAATATTATCTAGTTGTGCATCTCTCTTTTTGATTCGTGTCGAAGTTATAACTTTTCCTGAAAGTTTTTCTTAAATTTTTGGTTCCAATCGGGCTTTTCAATAGAGCACTTATAAAAATAAATAAGTAAGCATAAATGAAGTATAGAAAAAACTGTGGAAAATTTAATAGTCATACAAGGAAATAATGTGGTGTCCACATCTAATTTTTATATATGGTTTAGATTCAGGTATGTAGTTCAGATGTAATATCTTATGCATTACATTTATTTGAAATCGCTAAAAGTAATCTTATACAAGTATACTACGATTTTGAGCAACGCATTGTTGCCAACCGTTCGAAAATGATTGAACAAGTAGGATAATTTCATCAGGGAACAAAACACAAGTGTTCTTTTACGATAAGGTTCATAACACTGAGTGCAAGTTACAATGTATGACTTAACTAAAACTGACTGATATGTAAACTTAACCTATAAAATAATATTTTTAATATGGTTTATTTGCCGAGGCCAGTATAGATTACGAGATTATAAATGAAACTACCTCTTCATCCAGGATCATACTTGGCTATATGATTTAAGAACTAGTGAAGGCGCTTCCCTCGAAAAATTAATCGTATACTGAGATTTGTCTATTGTATTAAGTTAAGAGCCGCACTAAAAATTTGGTAACGGCCTGATGAGTGATAATTATATTTAATAATTTTGAAAAGCAAAAATTACAGTTGTGTACTCTGAAAGCTTTTGTCCACCTATATAAATGATAATGGAAAATAATTTTAAATATCAATTTTTTAATTAATCCAAATGCTTAATTGGGTATTTATTTTTATAATATTATTATTCAGGGCTCTACGCTTCCATTTTCATTTTTTAATTAATTTTCAATTAACAAATTTATTCTGAATCGAAAATTATTACTGAAACGTCCATTTATTTTGCCAGACCAACTTCTGCTTGTGTTGTATTTGTTACAGTGATTACATATCTGCAAGTGGATCTATTTGTAGCTAGCAATATTATCCTCGATGTATTCCTATGTCTCCTGTGACCTCTATGGTACTAAGCAATCTCAGTTCAGGCATCAGTCAAGTGTTGCTAATCCCAAAACAAAGGTGACCAATGTACTACAATACATCGCAAACACACAGCACAGCGATTGAGCGGCGAGCATCACAAGCTTCTCGTCTCGCTCCGCAAGATATAAATTTTACTTTGCGTTGTGTACATTGTAATCGTGATCCGTCTGAGAGAAGCACGAGCATGTCGGAGCCACAGACCACTTGCAATGTATAATGAATTAATTCCAGATCAAATGATGCAACCTACAAAATAATATCAAGGAACAAGCACGGTGTAGATATATTAGTATTACAATACTATTATATCTGGAGATGGATGTATTCTTAAATTTGTGAATGTATGTTTGTTATTATTTTGTTGAACAAAGAAGGATAATTTAGACGAAATTATGAAGCACAATGTACTAAAATAATAAATAAATAAATGATCAAACTATTGTATGACGCGATATCCGGCTTATAGCAGATCTTGTTATACCTATGATATCTTTTTGCACATGTACTGCAGTTATCAGCCGTAAAATATAGGTTCCTACAGTTATTATTAGAGTGATAGCCACACAAAAAAAAAAATACAGCAAACATAATTAGTTCAAATTTTAAATGAGGTTTGTGACCATAGCGCAAGTAAATTAACCATTATGTTATATAATAATAATAATAAAAACTTCATGCAATCTTATAATTTTATTGCAAATCGCAACATTATCGGCGTGACGTAATATTGGTAGAGCATAAATTGAGGTTTATCGTGACATTTTCAAATGGACGTTTGAATTATGCGTGATATAACCTATATTTCACAAGTATTCTACTTACAATTGATACCATGAAAGAATTAAAAGCTGTACTATAGTTTCCAGGATTTAAAATTATTTCTATGAACTTATGGCTGGTTTATAGGTACTGGATTTAATTTATAAAAGATTTTATAGAAATTTAATTTAAAAAATATAAAATACTTTTATCCAGAACCTCTAAATAAATGCTCTATAACTATGGCGATTCTAAACAAGCAAAGTAACAGATTATCCATTAGTGGGTGTAATTTTGAGGAAAGCCACTAGTGGGTATTTTTTTTATTTATAATAATAATAATAACACACAACACCTTGGTAACTACTGCGATTGACATTTTAATTTAAAAATTTAAAGCATATGTCACTGTCAAATAATATTTCTTTAATAAATTTTTCAGTTATTAAGAAGTGTTGGATAAAACGTTATACTTCACACGTGGACAAAGTGGAATTACCCACTCGATAAAATTATCTCACTCAGCCTTCGGCTTCGTGAGCTAAAATTTTTCTCGTGGGTAATTCCTTACTTTGCCCACTTGTAAAGTAAATAACTATTATTAGTTTATGCTGGATTTACAAATTAAAGATTTATAATTAACATTTAAAATATCACCATATTTTATATTCTAAATCCAAACAAACACCTTTACTGGGGAACAAAAAACAAATGTGACAAAAGTAAAAAAAGTCAAGATTGACAGTTAAACTTTTTTATTTGTGATCATCGTAAAATATTGTTATAGCATGGATGTGGAGAGTGTTAAATATGTTATTAATTTAATTAATATCGTTGAATGAAGAACATCATATATGACAAGTTAAGCTTGTTTTTTGTTGTTTAATTATATATGTCAAAAATTTTAAGCCTAATCTTGATTGGCAGATTTTAAATTTAATAAATTCAGTATAAACCAGGAAGTAAATCGCAAATATAAATGATGAATTTCTAAATTTAAATCTGTAAATTAAATCCAATATAAACCAGCCATTTCCTACCTCCAAATATTGAATTCTCATATACAAAATTATAACATAGCATTTGTATCTATTTCAACCTATCCAAATATGTTTTTCTTTTACCAGAACTACGTTAAGTATCCCTCCTCTTTATTTTAATTTAAAATATACGGGTATTTTAGTTTCGCGTTTAGAATCATATGCAGGATGTATATTAAAATAAGATGACAAGTTCATTTTTACAAATGTGCGATAATGCTTTATTCCAGACATTAATTTTTTTTATTATTATTATTTACTATAAAAAATCAAATAATTACAAAAACCATATCATGTCGGCATATTAACTAGGTATTTATTTAAGAACAAAGCATTTCGTTCAATTATCACTAACAAACAAATTAAATTTTGTATTGAAATTAAGTAATAACAAGTTAATTTTAAATTGAATTCAATTACTATGACACATCTCAATAAGATAATAATTGATGTATGAAGTTGATTTGTTAAGGAAGCATTGCTCCAATAAGAAAAACTTGAATATCTCCGAAACTGGAATAAAGCATTAAGAACATTTGCTCAAATACACTTGTCAATTATTTTCAGATGTTTAATCCATGGATTAAGTTAGGCCGTTAAAACGTGGGACAACCTGCATCAAAAAATTAGAGATCGTTTTAATATTCTATAGACAAGAACGATATAAAAAACTACTCTTAATATCTTCACCACACCACGTAATGCGATTACCATTCGTCAAATAACGTTAACCCTCTATTGCATACTGTTTCCGATCGGGAACATAAAATTTAAAATTCTTCTTTTCTTTTCTTATGCAGTTTACTTTCATGGCAATCATGTTGTAACCATTTGGGAACATTATATAAACTTTGTCAATTACCAATCAGGTCATTCCTTCTAATTTGATCAACATAAAAAAAAATTTGAAGTGGAAAAGGATAATTACAGAAACTGAGATAGAATATGTGTAATTTGAAGGAAGCAGCTTATTACCTGGTAATATATTACAACTAAATACACCTTTAAAAAATTTCCAAATTTTTTTTTATCCGATGATTTCCTAGAATAGGTTATTTATTAAACAATTTTGTATAGTATGCAAAGACGACCCAATAGACCAAAGTTCTATTGTAAGTTGAATTTGTTCATAATGTTCCCAATAGTGAACAAAAATTTAAAAAATAATTTTATTTTGAGAAAAAAATTTATGTAACACATTTATTTTAAATATATGAATACTTCTTTTGTAAACCATAATTTTTGGGTCTTTATTTAAAAAAAAATTCATGCAATAGAGGGTTAATAAAATGGACACAAAAAAATTTGTACCTGACACTGATGAATCGAACTGATAATTTTATATATAAGTATAAATAAATATTTAAAAAAACAGTATCACGCTATTTATATATTTTAGGGTATAGTACTTTGCTTTGACAGATGTCGGTAACTGAAATGCGGTTACAAATAGCTACCAAATATTGATTGGTACCAGGTATGGATTATGATTCACAGTGTGATGCGTTATCATGAAGTAGTAAACAAATTAGTTTAAGTTGGTCTATAAGAGACTGTACAACACATAGGAAAATAGAGCAATCAGATAACTCAATTTTTAATAGTTGCGCTGTTTTATATCGGTTATTTGCGTTGCTAAGTTGTGTTTCGGTCGCAAACAAATGAGTAATATGAAATCATATAATCCATGAAAATAAACAAACAATTAATATTTTTGAAATAAATAAATAATTTGTTTAATATAGTTGGTTGATTCGTTGTATAGTCTTAACATATACAACTCGAGCTTCGATAATAATCTGAATATACAGTAGCGGACTCGATGTGTTGCTTACAAAATACAACTCCACCTGCAGTGTCATTGTGTTTCCTAGAAAACACATCTCGTCCTGTCCACTGTATATTCGATTATTTTCGAACCTCTTGTTCTATAAATTTGAGAATTTTACTTAGTTACAATGTATTGATAAGCAAATATACCCTTGACGACGTGGGATATTCGCTTTGGTGTTTCGCTGAGTCTCATCGTCATAGTAACCACCAGTAACACGTTGTTTTATTTATAAAAAATGTCAAATTTATCATATTTGTTGTCATTAATTTTATTCACTGTATAATCATAACGAATACTACTCGTGTGTTCAGTATTATCATTCAGAATACAGGGTGTTTCAGGACTAGTGTAACAAACTTTAACAGCTTATTCTTGAAGTCATTTTGAGCCAAAAATGTCATATGAATATAGGTCCTATTCCTTCTAGTTACCAAAATACAAGAGGTTGAAGTTCTATAAATAACACGAAATTTTCAAATTTTTGTAATCAAGGTACTTTCGGAAAACAAGAGTTTTATTGAAAAGTCATACCTTATTTGTCTCAATTAATAGTTATTTACTTTACGTGGGTAATTTCACTTTGCCCACGTGTGAAGTATAACGTTTTATCCAACACTTCTTAATAAATGAAAAATTTATTAAAGAAATATTATTTGACACTGATATATGCTTAAATTTTTTAATTTTAATGTCAATCGAAGTAGTTACCAAGGTGTTGTGTGTTATTATTATTGTTATAAATTTAAAAATACTTACTAGTGGCTTTCCTCAAAATTATACCCACTAATGGATAATCTGTTACTTTGCTTGTTTAAAATCGCCATAGTTATAGAGCATTTATTGAGAGGTGTTGGATAAAAATTGTTGTACTTTTGATTGTATATTTGTTTCATAATGGATGGTTATAGTACTGCTGAATATGCAGATATGATTTTTATTTATGGATTATGTAATGGTAATACTCGTTACGCGTCTAGAGAATACCAAGACCGATACCCAAACAGACGCCAACCTTCCCATGTTGTTTAAAATTTATTTATTTGTCTATTTAATTGTGTCATTGTGTGTTTTGTTCTCTAAACTGTATTCGTTAATATTAATAAATAAAACTAATTGAGACAAATAAGGCATGAATTTTCAATAAAACTATTTTTTTTCCGAAAGTACCTTGATTAAAAAAATTAGAAAATTTCGTGTTATTTATAGAACTTCAACCTCTTGTATTATGGTAACTAGAAGGTATAAGACATATGTTCATATGACATTTTTGGCTCAAAATGATCTCAGGAATAAGTTGTTAAAGTTTGTTACACTAGTCCTGAAACACCCTGTATATTGTGTTGATACACTCAACGTATTATTTTAGAATACCATTCCTCCTGCGAAGTCGTGGTATTCAAAAATAATACGTTTCGCGGCAACAACACAATATATTCGACAATACCTGAACACACGTGTGCTATTACATATGATAATAAAATGTTAAATTCATTTCATATTTTGCTGGGCCATTTAATTATAATACTTACCAGTTATAACAGGACAAATGATAAAATATAGTTCGTTCTCCTCGTATAATTTTATTACACTCATGAACCAAACAGAGTACCTAATAGACCTGGCATTTGTCGTAGCATTGCGGCATTGAAAATCAGAAAGAGCGTTTGCGTTTCCGTCATCCCAATAAAAATTCACCGCAGCAAGATTCCGATATACCTAGCAATTCTAGTCGTAGCTCCAGCATTTCTAAAAGTATATAAAGTCTAGGTGCTGGGTCTGGTAGGACTCCACCCAGTCAGCATTTATAAAATAGCGTTATTCCTGTTGGCGAGTGCAGGAACTCTCATCGGCCATGTGTTTCCGGTTCCGTGTTCCAGTGACGTTAATGCGGCCCGCTCTGCCGCTCTTCGATTCCTGAATTTATCCCGCTAGCGCCAATTGCCCCGGCATGCAGGAAATATAGACGGAGATTTAAGTAATCTGGGAATCGATTGGTGGATTTCTACAAGAATTCCAATTGGCTTTACGTCCACTTGTGTATAATAATCAACCGGAGAGCCAAGGGAAACCCGGCGGGCACACAGCCTGCATTAAAATTGAAAGTTTATAGAGGAAGAATCAAATGTTGCTACAATTGAACTGATCTAATTAACAATTAGTTTCATAATACTTATTTCAAATTACAAACTTCTACTCCGAACAACAAGTTATAATAGATTTCAATTAAGAAACAGAATTAATATATTGCAATAATGAAAAAATCGATTACGCGATCTTCGCGGAAATACATGATTTAATGTTTTAAATATAAAAGATTATTTCGTAATTTTCTCGTAAGTACGTAAGTATACGATTTTGGAAAAACTAACACATATACCAGTATGCCTAGGGATATGTCATTACCATAGTTACAGTTAAAGTGATTGACAGCACTTTTATAAGAGAAAACATAGGAATAATTTACATTAATAAAATAGTATATTACTAGCGGTCCGACCTGCTTCGCAGGTCTGACCCCTAGGCTCCGCGTCCCTGAAGACGATTACATCTAAAAATATAGAGAAATAAATTGAGTAGTCTCTTCGTTCCTCGCATCCATGTCAGTACACCGGCGAAGTAAGCTCGTCACTTCGTTCCTCGCTTCCATGTCATCATTTTTTGACTTTAGAGTGTAAATCTCCTCCTTGAGACTTTTCATTTAATACCAAACATGTTAGAATTTAAATAACTTTTATAAAAAAAAAAAACAACTGACGATCTTCCGAAACAACATTTGAGCTTAAATCTCACGCCTGAGACCTTTAATTTAAAACCAAACACGGTATGTTTTAAATAACATTTATAAAAAAACAATTGACAGTCGTGCAAAATAACTTTTTGACACTTGAGTTCAAATCTCCTTCGGAAGAACTTTCATTTGATACCAAACACGGTAGGATTTAAATAACATATATAAAAACAATTGACAATCGTCCGAAACAACTTTTTGACACTTGAGTTCAAATCTCCTCCGCGAGACCTTTAATTTGATACCAAACACGGTTGGATTTAAATAGTATTTATGGAAAACAATAGACGGTCGTCCATAATAACGTTTTGACACTTGAGTTCAAATCTCCTCCGCGAGACCTTTAATTTGATACCAAACATGGTAGGATTTAAAAAGTATTTATCGGAAACAATTGACGATAGTCCAAAATAAATTTCTGACACTTTAGTTTAAATCTACTCCTTGAAACATTTAATTTGATACCAAACACGGTACGTATCAAATAACATTTATAAAAAACAATTGACAATCGTCCGAAACAACGTTTTGAAACTTGAGTTCAAATCTCCTCCGCGAGACCTTTAATTTGATACCAAACACGGTAAGATTTAAATAGTATTTATAGAAAACAATAGACGATCGTCCAAAATAACTTTCTGACACTTAAGTTTAAATCTACTCCGTGAAACTATTAATTAAAAACCAAACACGGTAGGATTTAAATAACATTTATAAAATACAATTGACAATCGTTCAAAATAGCTTCTTGTCTACGAATTTAGTTTAAAAAGATAATTCTGAAATTTATTAAGAATATTTAAAACAATCTTGAAAATAATTTTCATCCTTTTTGTTTTAGATAAATAATTAACTTATTTAAATTTTACCGCCTAAAACGCTTAAAAGCATTGATATTTACGGGCAGAGACATTTATTATACTTATACTAAAAATTTGTGAAAAGTGACATCTACAATTTTAATTTTTTTGATTGACTTTTAAAATATTTACAAAATAGTACACATGTATGCTCATTCATTTACTTTCTAAACACAGATAAATTTACGAAACTTCTGAAACTTGTCTTCATTTAATATAATTTATACTTAATTTTTTGAATAGATCTGTCAAAAATGACAAGATGAACTCTTTGTGAAAAGTTACAACTACAATACAGTTATTCATTTAAAATCAACAAATTTCACATTCATAGCAACGCTCACGCACTCTGATTTCCGCCTTATTTATTTAATATCTCGCACATCATGTGTAAGAAAAATGTGAGTTCATAAAAAGGCCCTATTCCCAATCAAACTCTAAATGCCAGTGAAGGTTTCACCCGAATCCATCTAACGGTCTAGGCTGTAGGTCTGCGTACAAATTTGGTTGCTAGGTTGGCTAAAATATAGAGAAATACTCAAGCCTTTTAGTATATAGGACTAGCGGTCCGACCTGCTTCGCAGGTCTGACCCCTAGGCTCCGCGTCCCTGAAGACGATTACATCTAAAAAAAATAGAGAAATAAATTGAGTAGTCTCTTCGTTCCTCGCTCCCAAGTTAGTACTTCGGCGAAGAATGCTCGTCACTTCGTTCCTCGCATCCATGTCAGTACATCGGCGAAGCAAGCTCGTCACTTCGTTCCTCGCTTCCATGTCAGCACTTTTTGACGTTAGAATGTAAATTTCCTCCTTGAGACTTTTCATTTAATACCAAACATGCTAGAATTTAAATAAAATTTATTTTAAAAAAACAACTGACGATCTTCCGAAACAACATTTGAGTTTAAATCTCACGCCTGAGACCTTTAATTGAAAACCAAACACGGTATGTTTTAAATAACATTTATAAAAAACTATTAACAGCAAAATAAATTTTTGATACTTGAGTTCAAATCTCCTTCGGAAGACCTTTCATTTGATACCAAACACGGTAGGATTTAAATAACATATATGAAAAACAATTGACAATCGTTCGAAACAACTTTTTGACACTTGAGTTCAAATCTCCTCCGCGAGACCTTTAATTTGATACCAAACACGGTAGGATTTAAATAGTATTTATGGAAAACAATAGACGATCGTCCAAAATAACTTTTTGACACTTGAGTTTAAATCTACTCAGTGAAACTTTTAATTTCATACCAAACACGGTATGTTTTAAATAACATTTAGAAAAAACAATTGACAATCATCCATAATAACGTTTTGACACTTGAGTTCAAATCTCCTCCGCGAGACCTTTAATTTGATACCAAACTCGGTAAGATTTAAATAGTATTTATAGAAAACAATAGACGATCGTCCAAAATAACTTTCTGACACTTAAGTTTAAATCTACTCCGTGAAACTATTAATTAGAAACCAAACACGGTAGGATTTAAATTACATTTATAAAATACAATTGACAATCGTTCAAAATAGCTTCTTGTCTCCGAATTTAGTTTAAAAAGATAATTCTGAAATTTATTAAGAATATTTAAAACAATCTTGAAAATAATTTTCATCCTTTTTGTTTTAGATGAATAATTAACTTATTTAAATTTTACCGCCTAAAACGCTTAAAAGCATTGATGTTTACGGGCAGAGACATCTATTATACTTATACAAAAATTTTCAAAATGAACTGTCAAAAATGGCAAAGTGCACACAAATTTGTGAAAAGTGACAGCTACAATTTTAATTTTTTTGATTGACTTTTAAAATATTTACAAAATAGTACACATGTATGCTCATTCATTTACTTTCTAAACACAGATATATTTACGAAACTTCTGAAACTTGTCTTCATTTAATATAATTTATACTTAATTTTTTGAATAGATCTGTCAAAAATGACAAGATGAACACTTTGTGAAAAGTTACAACTACAATACAGTTATTCATTTAAAATCAACAAATTTCACATTCATAGCAACGCTCACGCACTCTGATTTCCGCCTTATTTATTTAATATCTCGCACATCATGTGTAAGAAAAATGTGAATTCATAAAAAGGCCCTATTCCAAATCAACCTCTAAATGCCAGTGAAGGTTTCACCCGAATCCATCTAACGGTCTAAGCTGTAGGTCTGCGTACAAATTTGGTTGCTAGATTGGCTAATCTATAGAGAAATATTCTAACCGATTAGTATATAGGATGTTATTAGGAGTTGAAAAGGTCTTCTTATGTTGGGCTCATATTTGCGGACGAGGCGTTATCCGAGACAGAGTAAGTTGATCGAAACACAAAAAGAATGAAATATAAAATATGACAGAGCTGCCCTTGTAGGTGCTGCCACGAGTTATATATGCAATAACTAACATATTATTGTACGCCATACAATAATATTTATGATATTGTATGCCGTAAAATTATATGTATATGAGATTATATTAGTAACAAAATGATTAACTTCTATGTTGTAGTAGCAAAATATGAATACGCTTGAAGAAAAATAATATTTCCTACTAATTTGATGTAATTTATTGAAAAGATACTAAAGTAATTCAAATAAATTTCTCAATAGTTCACATTATTTATTTAATCATGATACTGACTATTATTAATAATTCACGTATATTACCGCTATGTCTAATTAAAAAAGAAACCGCTTTAATACATTGCTGTCAATTATTTTAACTGCAACTATGGTAATAATGTATACTGATATGTAAGTAATAAATATCGATTAAATTGTATAGTGAACTGAAGAAATGAAAACTTGAACTCAAGTGTCAAAAGTTAATTTTATATGACCGTCAATGTTTTTTCTTTTATTACTAATTAATTGCATAATAACGTGTTTGGCATCAAATTAAATGTCTCAAGGAGTACATAAAAGCTTTAATATCAAAATTTAATTTTGAAAATAGTCACTATTTTTGTACAACAGTTAATTTAAATTCTAAAAATTAATTTTTGAACGATTATTATAACTGTTTAAATTACAAGTTTTTTATCAAACTTTTTTTTACTCCTTTTAGACTTCATGGTATATAATATATTTTTTGAGATATTTACAGAAAGTTTTTAAGATTTTTTTCTATGCTTTCAATAATTATAGTTGTTATGACTATAAAGGCCGTGGCAGGGCAAGCACAGCCACGGAATAGAGAAACTGACAGTACCAGGTCTGCGTCAGGGCAAGCACAGCTATAGGTGGTAGAAAAAACCGTGTCAGGGCAATCACAGCCACGGAAGAGAGAGAAACTGATAGTACCAGATCTGCGTCGGGGCAAGCACAGCCGCAATTGGTAGAAAGAGTCGTGGCAGGGCAAGCATAACCACGGAAGAAAGAACTGACTGTACCAGGTCTGCGTCGGGAAAAGCACAGCCGCAGGTGGTAGAAAAAACCGTGTCAGAGCAATCACAGCCACGGAAGAGAGAAAATGAGAGTACCAGGTCTGCGTCAGGGCAAGCACAGTCGCAGATGGAATGAAAAACCGTGTCAGGGCAATCATAGACATCTTTTCAATATTTATTATATTTTTTATGTATAAGAAGGTCATGTGATGCCCAAGACAGATATTTTTATCCGAATTACCGAAGGATTTATGCGATTATTTTAAATATGAACGAAAAAAATTTCAAAGTTTAATTTACATTAAAATGTCCACGTTTCTGCAGTACAAGTTTTTTACCGGGTATTCTATTTTCACGCAATGATATGCAACAGTATATTTTGGAAACAACCTATATGGTTTTGCAAAATTTTAAAAATCTTTTGTTTCTCTTGAAAATAGGTTTTATTCATTATAATTCTAAAATAATCAATACAGAAACTATTCATGTTTTTATTAAGAATCACACACAAAAAATATGCCATGAAATTAAAAACAACTAATAAATGTATTATATTAGATTAAAAATATCTCATTATTTATATTAACTGCCAACCATCATTTGAATCGCGAATGTGAATCTTTTTACAGCGAACAATTTTTTCCAACCTTCGTCAGGAACATTTTGAAGTAATGTACAATAATCATCGGACAGAGAATGAAACAAATTCATTGAAAGCAAATCTCTTTGAAGAATCCTCGCCTCAAAAGGAATAATAACCGATATCATTTCATAATATTACACAACGCTCAGTAGATACCCTTCCCTTCCACAGCCAGTGTAAGTAAACGCTAAACGCGTATCAGCGGATCTCGTTATGTTCCAAATGAAAATGTTTCATAAATCCAGCTCTTTGAAAGAAACTAGCTACAACGCAATTCGCTGCAGGACCGTGCTGAGCTCTCGAGACAACTCTGATATTTTATTTATTGTATTGGTTTTATTGTATACCAGGTGTATCATCAAACTTAAGAATGAAATTGTTCACTTATCATTGCTTAACTGGTTATTTTATTGGTGAAAGAACTTATCCGTTTTATGTGATGTGAGAAAAATAATGTCGAGCGATTTTCGATTTAAGCTCCTCTATAGAATAAACAGGTAAAATGAAAATAATATAAATATATCATCACAGCTTTTACCCATTATGGGTGTGGCACTCAGCTTACGCAGATCTTGGTAAGTGATGTATTTTTAACCAGGAAGTCCGGATACCAGAAGTTATGTCTGCTTTTGTAGTCGTTTGATGGAACGAACTGAACATCGACGCCTATGTTTTCTATTCTAGTGATATTTCTTTTCTCAATTTTTATAAATTTACTATTAAAACAGTCATTTCATCATCATATTATCACATAACTGGCACTCTGCTTGCTGTATATTTTTTTATTATACAAACGTGAAGTTTAAACTGACAGCTGTAAAAACAACATACAATGTGATTGGCTGCAAGCAGCAACGAATACTATAAAAGCCTACCGAAGTTTCTTGCTTTACTTCTGCGTCACCGCCTATGTTGCATCTTGCGTTACTTCTGACTTTACTTCATTATAAATCCCGCTTGACATCTTTGAGGATGTGATTTGGCGGTTGATAACTGCACTTCCTGCGTAAAAATATATAATTTTTCGAGATTTGTGAAAGTACTGATTTTAGCGCTTGCCATTTTCTAGTGGTTTTATAAAAATCTAACATCAGAATTATACAATTACCTGAATAGAAAAAAAATTGTACATACGTGTAATCATAAGACCTATTAACGCACTAGTCCTTTGTATAACTTTAACTCGTATGTTAACATATTGCCTTATAAAACTCATTCTTTAATATACTCGTAACAACTATTAGAGTACTTATGGGAATAAAAGGAATTCCGACGTATTTAAAAAATATTTATTAAGTGATATATGCTTTTTCTCTAATTTCATCAAATTTTCAATAATCAGGCTGTGACGTCACAACGCCTGCAACTAATTTCAGCATAAACAAGCCAGTACTTATGGTTTCATGTTGTCAATGTCAATCTGCCAGTGTCAAAATAGTATATATCATCATCATCACGCCTTTTACCCACTATGGGTGTGGCACTCTGCTTACGCAGATCTAGGTAAGTGATATATTTTTGCGTATGAAGTGCGGTTACCAGCCGTCAAATCATAGCCCAAAAAGATATTAGTGGAGGGGGAAATAGTTTGTTTGCAATTTTTGTCTAATAATTATCAAGTACCTAGTATCAAGAAAATTTGTCATAACAACACATACCTGGAATCAGAATATCTAAATATTCAAAAATTATATTTAAATTAACTTGACCATGCGCAAATCCCAACATATAGGTATGACGTTAGCGGTAGACGTTGTGACGTCACATTTTTCAGGAGAGTTTACATAAGCCTAAATATTGCAGTTTTCTATCATTAAATTATGAATGAAAACTTGTTGTTAAGCAAGTTTTATTGTATTTTCCCATTGTATTATGATATAAATTATACAAGAAAGTGATTACTTACCCGAATACCCAATTTATATCATGTTAACGCATATTTTAATTTGAAAGAGAATTTGGTTTAAAACATGTTTTTAAGAATAATATAATAATAAGTTAAATTATGTTTTATTAAAAAAGACGAAATATTTGAAATAAAAGAGAAGTATATACTAGCTCCCTTACCGAGGATATCATGATTCATAAATCATAATCCGTAGCGTTAATTCATTTTTTAAATTGAAAATACACCATATAACAAAACGCTAAATTCCACAGAACGGGGTAATACAAGCTACGAATAATCAGTCTCCTCTAAAAAATTTTATCCTGGCACACCACTTTCGCATCGCCCACATTCATACAAGCACATCTATTCTTCACAACCAGAAACAATTACATCTAGCCACTTATTCCACATAACACACATGCAATCGTTCACCCTCAATCTCCCCCGGATTTATTAGTTTTAATCAATCTTTTATTCGACGATTACTTTGCTTATTTAAAAAATCTGATGTGGATACCGCATAACTTCCTTTTAAAGTATGCAAAATTTTTACTGCACTTCAATGAAACTTATTTCATTTACATTTTATAATAGTCCCATATACAAAATTTCAACATTCTACGTCTAACTGATTTGGAGTTATGCAAAAAATTAAAAAAATATTCGAGAAAATTGCCCTTTTGGCACTGCTGATTGCAATAAAAAGAGAGGTGCACAACTTGATATTATAGAAGACCAATACACAAAATGGGGTAGTCCACAAAAAAAAAAAAATGATTGATATATTTATATTTATCGAAAATTAAGCTTATAATATGCATATTTCAAGAGAAATAGTTTTTAAAAATCATATTTTTATTCTAGATTTGTTAAATAAACTTTAGTGGCTTGAAATAGGTGACGTCACACTTTCATATGCACACAGTATCACAGTCCATGCACACATACTGTATGTGAAACGTCAATTTTCAATTTGTGTTTCTAAACATAACCTTATAATTTTAGCGGCAACAAGTGGTTCTTTATTGCTTTGATTATTCGAATTTGCTTCTTCGTAACCAGTTTTCATAATAATTTCAATAACTACTCAAAACAAATGAAATAAAATCACGTGTTTACCTGGAGTCGTCAATGACAACAGTCAAAATTCAAATATTATAGTTACAATTTCTTCCGACGGAGGGAAACATATCGAGAAAGTGTGACGTAATAGAAGAGCGTTACCAGAAGATTTGAAATTTCGTACTAGTTTCAATAATTTATCACGATGTAACTAAAAACTTATATTACATAAAATACATATTTTCCAAAATTGGTTTAGATCTATTTGTGGAATATGTGCCATTCCATTAGTTGTTGTAGAATATACTATTCTACGGGAGCTTGTTCGTTCTATTATCCATATACAAGATTTCTTTTACTCACTATCTTTTTCTCTTGATTGTATTCTGTAGGATAATTGTAATGTATTAAATTGAAGTAATTCGGCTTGTTACGGGCCTGCACACTTACCATGCAATATCTCCAATTCGGGAGCACAGTTACTGTAACCGCTACTGGTACCGTACAATAACCGCATCGTCATTCTTTTGAAGTTACCGCAAACAAAATTTTAATTTCGGGTGAACGAGCGCGAATGCTCGAGTCGACTCGGGATAAGAATGTGAAGCGAACGAGACGAGTGTTGCGAACAGGAGAAATGGTGCAGACTTCAAGTCTTCTGTATTTAATAACCGCTGAGTCTGCAAATCCCGTACATGATACAAAGAGCTGTGTAGATAGTTCGGGCAATATCCTTCTTAAGAGCGACGAGTGAGAGGGAGGCCTTACCCCTTCTGCGCCCGCTCAACCGAACAGATTTATCCCCACTGCTCTCTGTTCGATTCCCTTCTTGTGGTCAAGGATTGCTTTAATGCTCCCTTTACTGTACACAGTTTTTTTCTTGTTATTGTAGTTGATAAATTTAATCACATTACATGTGTATTTGCGCTTTATTCTTTTTAGGCATTTTTTTCTAAGTGTTCAGTGTGTTTCGATATTAAGGCTTACCATTAGAAATTCGAGAACTACAACAGCTAAGATTTCAAATATATTAGACGAAAATTGTCACACTATTAGGCAAATTTAATGAGTTTTTCCGAAAAAAATTATAGGTTAATAGAAAGGAGAAATGGGTAAAAAACCTATTTATAATTAATTTTTCACCTGAAACACCCTATATTTGTTGTTTGATGTTTAGATTTATTTATAAAATCAGCAAAAAGATTTTTTGCACAACTATAAAATTTTGTTCATTTTATTTACCAAGTTTTTACCTTGACACAAAATTTTACAGAATTCAATTAACGATTGCAAAAAATAATTGACGAACATTTAGAATTAGTTTTTGTTCTCCTCTTTGATACCTTCAATTTGATACCCAACTTGGTAGGATTAAAATAGTTCTTATAAAAAACAATTAACGATTGCCCAAAATTTTTGATATTACTGTTTAAGGCTTTATTTTAAATCTGAGTCGATAGGGTTTAATTAATATTTAATTAATGTCAGTACTCTATCTTTTCTCGGTCGTGATTTATTTAACATACGGACACATATCCATCCGTCCGTCCATCTATTACACACACAGATGTCATTAAGAAAATGATAGAATAAAAAAATCATAGGTTTGGCGCCCAGTGTAAAGGAAATAGGTTGCATCGCCCTAAATTAGGCGTTTTCCATTTTGTCAGAGAGTAGCACAATAAATATTAACAAAATTATTATGAATTGGGAAGAAACCCATGAAACACAATTTGTACTGTTATAAATTTCCGTGTCTTATATTACCAAAAGCAACTAAACAACTAAAGACAGTTTATTTGAAAAACGTGCTATGAAATTGCGATTATGGTGCAAAGATATATTTATTTTTAAAGTTTGTTGCAAGAAATAGGTTGTGTTTCATGATTCAGTACAATTTCAGTTCGCTGCGGTGAATTCAGTCAATTTATTTTGAACGTGACACATTTCGCTATTTACAACGCAGGCGTGACGGCACGCCGTTTGCAGTCGTCTCTAGATTTACTTTTAATAAACGCGTCTGCATCTTAACAAAGAACGAATTTGTTCTGGATAATTTTTGCATTCGCGGAATTAATGAATTAACAGATTTACTGAAACTGGGAGGATATAACTCAGAAGTTGAGAAAAAGTTCCTTTAACTTTTCTTCAATGTAAATTAGTTTGCATATTATTTAACTTGTATTTTTCGTCTGTAAATTATTGTTTAGTTTTTGTTCATTTTCTTTGGTGAAAGTTAAGAAAGAAAATTTACCCGGAGAAATTAATTTGTATTTTTAAGTAAAAGCAAATTCGAAGAAAGAAATCATTACTTTCAATATTTGACGACCGTTTTATTATGAATGAAATTTCAAAATACTCTTATATCCTTTGTTCTTTCTCCTTTGTAATTATTTCGACAAAATTTAGTTTGATTAGGCACGATGAATTTTTTAAATGGTTCACAAATGAGATCCCAAGAAAGGTTATTCTCTCGCATTTATTGACACTACAGACGTTTTCATTTTACATTGTTTAGTGCAGGAAATACTTGGTTAAACTAAAATTTGTTATGATTAAACCATGCGGCTAAACTAATTCTATTTACTGGTGTGGTTACCACGTGAACTTCTAATCTACCTACAGAATATGTAAATATGAACTTAATTTACACTGGATATTTGAAATATTTTAACACACGAGTGCAAGTTATAAAAAGGATGAATACGATAACAGGTCTTATGAAACGTGATTTTTATACATTTTTTTCTATTGTGGTAATTTTATAATTCAGTTAAATTTAATATATATAATGGTGTTTTTACCAATTTTGTTGTTAGCGCTTCACAGATAAAAATTTAGTGTTATCTAACAACAATAAGTATCTTTCATTTTACTCTCAATGCTCTGGAATCTGGATAAAAGATTAATAATTAAAAGTAATATTTCGACGCTAACACTTACCATATTTGAGGTTATATGGCATTTAACTGTTAATTTTGAAAGCATTCATACCACCGCTGGAAATTAAAAACCATGACAGTTTGCTTGTAAACCTTGTAAGCAATAGGTTTCCAATGCGTTTATAGCCTAATAGTTTTTATAAGGCTTAAAAGAACGCCAAAATAAAAAAAAATATTTTAATAATTATTGTTACATGAGAAGGAATTTTATATTTTACATTTAAAAGCACATCGTGCTATGTCCTTATATATTCCTTATTAGCCAAAATAGTAGCTAAAGTAAAGACTCTTATGTCAAAATTTAACTTTACAGACTCATCTGTCAAATTTTAGCACTACTTAAAATAAAACATATTATCTATAATACTATAGGTGACTTTATTTATTATTTCTCTTTGATAATAATTTATTGGATTTAATGCAGATCACATGCAGACCACGTTTAAGAACATGAAAATAATAATGATTATTTTTTTGACGTTTCTAAAAACTAATGAAATGCTTCATTGTATGTCACGTGTTTGCGTTTTAACCAATCCTGTCAATATTATATTGAGAATAATGCTGTAGTGCTTATTCCCGAGAATAATCTCTGTAGTTTTTTTGTATTTGTTGACAAATGTTAAATGTCAAATAGTTATGAACACAAGTAAAAAATGAGCAAAAAAGATAGATTTAGTGGCGTGTCTGATGAAGAAATAAATAATTAAATATAAGGCGAGAGTTCGATAAATTAGAAAATAATTTTCCTGTATCTTTCTCAAACTTGTTGCCATTTGGCAATACCCACTCAAGCCCTACGAGCTCTCGTGACTATTGAATGGCAACAAGTTTTCGAAAGATCTGTCAAATTATTTTCAATTTATTCTCACTCTCTTGTTATATTATTCCTGAAAGAACAAATATTTGACACTATGACAGTACTTTTGTTATCACAGTCAACAGCAAGCTGACACTTTACAAATATAGAATGCTCTTTACTTATGTTTTTAACTAATAATTTAACGATTTCGGAAAAAATAATAATCATATGGTTTATTATCGAATACATTCCATATTCGTAATAAAAATTATACTTTAGTGCCTTGATATACAAACTATTTTTAGATTTACTAAGGTAAATATTAATATGAATGGAATGTTGATAGTCCAGTTTACAGCAATTGTAAATTATTTGAGTAATATTTTATTTTGCCATGTAGACAGGTTCTAACAAAATTAAGTAATCAAACAAACTCTTAATGTAAATTAATTTAAATGTAAATTTTTAAAAATATATATGTGAAACTTGTTTATCACTAAAATAACTGCAAAAGTCTGCCAACAGATACACAGATGAAAGGGCGAGTCTTAGTTTGAAATGATGTAAGTTTGGAAAAATGTAGTGTTAAAATGCAAAAAGTAATATCTCTAAAGTGTGGGTACCTTCAGAACGGAATATTTATATTCGCCATTAAAATATCTGGGAAATTTATGGTCACCCGAATTTAAAAGCTACTTTCGTGTGTTTGAAAAGAAGCTATGAATTAAAGTGATATAGTGGGTAGATTGATGCAGCTGGATCTATAGCCTATCGGGCATTATCTTGATTAAAACATATTTCACTATTTTATCGACGACGCTGTACAAATGGTTAAGTTACACGCATTTCAAGACTAAACATTTTTAGCCGTGATTACTTCAAATATCACTTCACAATACACTTTCAGTGATCACTTACACAAATTAAAATTGCTTTCAAACTTGAACTACTGCTATTGCCATAAAATCTGATAAAGCTAACTAATTGAAGTCCTCTTAAATACAGGTGACCCAAAATAACAGCCATTCTAGAAATAACGGCCGATAGTATTTGGTCTGTTCGAAGAGGAAACATAAACGTATATGCACATGCGCGACCGACAACTGATAATTATACAAACCGAATTTTTGTTATATTTTAATGCCTTCTTTTCATTTTTTTAATGATTAATATGAAATTTGTTCACTTTTGAAACATGTTTCTCTAAGATGATTATGGAAACAGAAAATTTCATAAATATTATTTAACATGTAAAGTCCCCCCCCCACCCATGGGGTAAATAGCTCCGTGGTAACGTGTCGGACTGTGGATCGCGAGATCCTCAGTTCGAATCCCACTGCCGACAGTTACAAATTTAAATTTACCCCTGTGGTTCCCCCTCCACTAACATCTTTGGGGGCTATGATTTGACGGCTGGTAACCGCACTTCATACGTAAAAATATATCACCTACCGAGATCTGCGTAAGCAGAGTGCCACACCCATAATGGGTAAAAGGCGTGATGATATATTTATTTATTTATTTTATGTAAAGTCAGTCAGCATCCTGTACAGTAAAATATCGATGGTATTATTTATACGTAAAACTTTTTTAATATACATTTGTATCATGCTATTTCCTAAAAAAAGAGAGGGATGGTATCACTATCTCACTAATTGTATGTAAAAAGTTTACAAATTTCCGAATCAGTACTTACAATTAACGCATTACTTGGATAGCTTTGAACGCAGCTAAGTATATGGAACTGAATTTTCTATCGTTAAATAATAGTAGTAAATTTTAATTCGCAGTCGTGTATCAATGAATGAGTGAAATATATGCTATGGTATTCGATAGAAATAAATATTAAAAATTATATTGACAGATGCTAAAGTTTCATAATCAACTATAAATGATATCCAATGATTATTGTTTTAAAAATAATTTTAACATGAATTTTTTCATTGTTATTATGCGAGAAAAGTATGCATATTGAATCATTTTAAATTTATTTTGATATAATATCGAGTGTTAAGCGATGAAATATTTTATATTCATTTGTTTTACACATTTGAATCACACCTCACTGTCGAAATTTGACGGCATGTTGTTACTCTTTCAGAATATTTAGGAAACAAATATATATTTTTATTGATACCCATAACTTTAAATTGCCTCCATAAAACGCGAGTAACCGGATTTTATTCCTCTAATAACAATATAATTAATTATTTTGTTTAAACGATGAATTTGACCTAGTTTACTAATTAAAATTTGAATGAATAAATAATTAAGTAATAAAAACTTTTTATACAAAATATCCACACATCCCCAAGTTTCATTTCATACATGTATGTTCATTTATGAAATAATTAATATTTATTAAACGAATTATATTCACAAAATGTACGAAAGCATTAAAAAGAAAACAAAGAGAAGAAGATAAAGGGAAACATTTTTATCGACAGAAGCAGAAAATTCCACAGACACTCGACACAGAAATGCCTACAGGCCCGGATCTCCCAAAAATGTTCGATAAGATGAACGATAATTTGACATTTAAATTGCCAAAGAAAACCGATTTCTTGGTTTTATTAAAATAGTATTTATTTGAAATGTATAACGAAGGTATCTAGAATAATAATATTAACTTGTTTTATATAATTACATTTTTTGATTTGTTATACATTTTACATACAAGTATAGGAATCACGAATGAAATCGATTTCGAAGTTTTGCAGGAAATAGACGTCGACTTATGTCCATTTTTTCAATGACGTCTATGTGTAGAATGGATGGATGTGTGTCGGTAGGTGGAGAAACGAAATTTCATATGTATAAGATTCGTTGCAATGCACAAAATAGAATTGATTTTGTTCATAATTGCAAAACCGGAAGTGAAAATTTACAAAACATTGTAGTAATTTATATTTTTGGATTAAGTTCTGTAAAAATATTTCATTTAAATAAAATGTTTCGAATTATTGCACATAATTCTTCATAAGGAAAACAAATAAATAACCTAAACAAATAAATAGAAATAGTAACTATGTAAATAACAAATAATGATTTATAAAACATAGGAAGCCATGCATCTGCTTGCAGATTTCTATAGCTCCTCTTATGAGTCTACCATAGGCACATTTCTGTTTTAATTTTTGTTATCAAGAAAAACAAAAATGTAGCAAGATTGAAATGTGCCAATGGGGTATGTGACCATAATCGAATTTCAATGTATAAGCCATAGAATATGAATGTTCTTCATTGTAGTTTCTTAATACAACAATAAAAACTGTACATTATTTTGTAATAATAAAGTTATTAGCAATTTTGTGTTTTGGAGAAGGGATATGCGACGTCACTGTGGCCGTACGCATGACCCGCTGATATATATCTATTTCTTTCCTTTACAGTATCTCGGTCTTTTTCTAGCACCATGCCTACCGCCGCAATCTATTCAGAAGACACAGTGACGTCTCAATCCCCTCTCCAAATATTTAAAAATTGATTGCTCGTTAACTATAAACAATTAATTGATTTAAAAAAATACGGGTATTTTATTTTTGTATCTAGTATCATGTAATGTCAGAAAAAAAAATTGGTCACATACCCCTTTGCAAACTCATAAGAGCAGCTATAAAAATATATAAGTAGTAGTATAGTTAATCAGAATAAAAGCTGAAGTAAACATGGATTCCTCATAATTTGTTGTTTATATAGTTACTGTTCAAGTTATTCACTTGTTTTCACTTGTTTTCCTGAAGAATGGTTGTATTTAAATAATAATACACATGTTTTGTATCATATTTATAAATATTTTATTTACTTAAACGTCAAATGTATTCGAAATGGCTAGATAAAAAGTGGGTTTTACCGATGCTAAATTGCCTGAAAATATTGGAACGCAGCAGGTGAAGCTCTGAACAGCTTAATTCAGTGCGTATTAATAAATAGCGTTATATTATCATTGTGTTTTATTTTCAATTTCTTGAATGTTTTGACAGGTCAGTATGGTTATATTACCGTACAGCAGAGAGTTATGACATACTTACCCTGCCTACACCTGAAACCGATAAAATACTTTTACAGAACCTAATCTAAAAATAGTTTACAATTTTACAGAGTTATGGAAGTTTTCTTCGACATAATAAATTAAATTTATTTCAAATATAAAAGCCGCCATAAAAATTAATTCCGAATTACATATGTTTGCAATAATAAAATAATATCTTTTGCAAATTTTGTTGTATCTGCTTGCCCATTTGAGAAAAATAAATGAAAATACACTATATTGTATATCAGGCATGTGTTATGTTTAAAAATTCATTAATAAAATTTAGATTTATATATTTATAATTATTAATAGATTGCGCGAGATTTGAACCCACAAACTCTCGCTTGTGAGATGATTGTTCAAATAAAAGTTCGGCGAAGATTTGTTAGCTTATAAGCGACAAAATGTAAAATCCGGCTCTGCTCACTCTACATTCTCCGGTCCCCGGAGTTAATATTCCAGCGCTCCGGGGAATTAAGGAGCGATTTCCCATCCGAATACAAAATTTAAATTTATTCGGGGGACGCTGATAATTAGAGAGCCACCAGCCGCATTTATTTGCCAATTAACGGTAATGACCTTCAGTCAGTTAATTGCACAGACGCGGCCGACGCGGAAAAATGAGAAAAATCCAATCGATTGGTCAAATATTTTTCGTTCTGCGCGTGGAGTGAAACTCAATTTTCGCTGTTTAAAATTCCGCCAAATTGCAAATTGAACGTTTACTTATTAGACGATTCGCAGTTGAATTTCTGATGCTTTAGGAAATCAACTCGGCTTCCTTGTCCCAAGTTGCCACTTCATAAAGACAAAAAAATGCCATCAAAGTGCGAATAATCAACTGGATATTTCTTTTGGTTCGGTAAGTTAGAAATTGGACAGAGCAAAGGGCAGAGTACGAATCTCTTCTTTTACCTCATTCATAACTTTTATTTTATGAAATTTACATTGACATATCTTTTTTATAACAGCCAAATCGGAATGGCTGATAAAACGTTGTTTAGTAAAACTATTAAAATAAACATGAAATATGATATTTTAACAATAATTCAAATATTGTCGAATAATAAAAGTAGAAGATAGAATAAGCGAATTGAGTTTTAATAATAATTTATTAAATACTCTGCTCAATCGATTTCATCTTAATAGTCATCATCAGGTACATCATTTTTCATTTTATATCATACTATTTTGTATCGGTAAAATGTATGTATATACTTCTTTAGAGTTGTTTTTTTTTTTATAAAGTGTAAATAATATTTTTAATTATTTTTGTAAAATTGTATTTAGCTATATCCTTTATTAAAAACATCAAAATGAAAGAATTAATAGAAAGAAAAGGCAAAACAAATAAATCAAAACAAGTAGGTAGTCATTTATAATTACATAAAATCACATTAATATCTAACTGAGCCTGGTTTTGCTTCGCGCCCATTGTTCTAACACTTTCAGTGAATAGTGGTTGATCAGAAGCTTTTCTTCATAACAATACCCAAGAACACCCCGCGGCACTACGGATATTATTTTTTAAGGATCATTTTACAGTTTAATGGTAATTTTCCGCGGAAACCTTCGGAAATTTTCCGGAACATAGGTTAAAGAAACCTGCTTAAAACTACCACAGAGAATTGAATGCTAGAATAAAACACGTTCTTTTTTGTAAAAAAATCACCAAAAACGTATAAATAAATAATTCTGCATCAGAATCGTAAACAAAAATAATTTTCCAAGCCATTTAAATATTATAAATTGCCCTAAATTTTCAACTCTCATGATTAGAGAGCGGATTATATTCAAAGTGCATATATTTTAATTTTTGCATATATTTAAATAAAATCAATTTTCTGGACGAATTACATTGATTAGAATTAATTAATGCTAATTGCTAATTGCATATATTGCATATTTGGACATTATTATGCATATTTTTACAAAAGTTGGATATAAATGCATATTTCAATATTTTTAAGGCCTTGTTTAGTAATAAACATTCCGAAATTTCTGGTAATGCACATTGATAATTCTCAAATATTGGAGAAGGCCGCAATAAATTGAAAAATGCAACGGAAAAGGCAATAAACAATACAATAAGCAAATACACAAACCAATAAACTCTAATATTTCTAGGGAAATCCCTGTAATGGTAACGGTATGTATTCATTGTATACACGAATGCTGGTATGGGTACAATGAATATAAGACCGATAATTCTCAGCTGCATATATCTTTTACTTGTTTCACTTTTTTTTTTTAGAAAATTTTGAATAAAATATTAATAAATTATCCTCTATTATTTGTTATCATATGTTTTTGTAAAGTATGAATGTTAAAAAGTTTCTATTATGTAAATGCAAGCTTTTCTGCACACTGTTGTTTCATCTTTCACTATTTGTGCAATTAAATTTGAAGCGCACATGTTAGCTATTTATTTATTTGTAATGCATATAAAAATTTATAAATATAATTTCCCTAAGAAACGATTTATTTTTCTATAGTAGCTTGATTACAACAAATTCAACATCTTGCATTTTGGTAACTAGAAAGAATAGGATTCATACGATATTTTTGATTCAATATTATCTCAGGAATAAGCTGCTTAAGTTTGTTGAAAATGAGGAGAAGAATGATTATCATCTCATACATTCATGTATAAAGCATGCTATAACCGCCCAATTTTACGGAAACAAGTAAATAAGTTATTAAAATTTTGTAAACTTCATTAAGTGGGTTAAACAAAAGTTGAGATTGCACATTTAGCCAGGCAATAGTATTTAAATCATGTCCGCAGCAGCACCGCACACCGCACATATAAAATAAATATAAATAACGTCGATTAATGACATAAATTTCAGTTACTGGCCCTATTACTGACTGCTTTATGTTCTCTTGGCACGAAAATCCAAGTTTAATCAGGTAAATGTCAGATAAACGTAAAAAACAGAAAAAAGGAATTGGCCCGACGCAATGAAAATATACACACGATAACGTTATGTTGCCACTAGCGTTACGTTACGCTTGCGTTAATAATACATGAGGAGTGCGTGCGCTGCGTGGCAAATGCACTTGTAGTGTTGTA
This sequence comes from Poecilus cupreus, assembly GCA_963942605.1. Lineage (NCBI taxonomy): Eukaryota > Metazoa > Arthropoda > Insecta > Coleoptera > Carabidae > Poecilus > Poecilus cupreus. Next base: position 26,219,145 of record OZ012718.1, read on the forward strand.
CTTGTACACGGACGCCCTGTATATATGCATTTTCTAGTATTTTATTATAACTTGCTGATACCTACAATTATCATTACTTATGTATGCTTGATATGAAGCTATGATTAGAAAATAATTGAAGGTTTGTAAATGAAAATATATGATTATAGACAGATATAGGTACTCTAATATTAATACGCAATAACGAAATAAGCCCGTAATGACTGACTATTCAATTTACTTAGTTTCGACAATAATTCATATTTAATATCATTCCAATACAAAAAACAAAATGTTTTACTTATGAAATATTGTAGGTTATAATTCTTATTTTTTTCCGACAAAATTAAATAAACTAATAGAAATTAGTAATGTAGATAAAAAAGGATCAAATTATTACAATAAGAAAAATACTTATAAGTACTCACGCTTCGATGGTTAATTAGTTGGAAAATGACGACACTCACCTAAAACAAAAACCAAAATTAGAGGATATATTTAGCAGCATTTTTAAATAAGTCATACACAACATTTGGATTTAAAATAAAATAAAATGCAAGCCACCATTCGCGTGATATCAGAATGATCCTGAATTAACTGAAGGTCACGCTAACCCAAAGTTATATAACACTTTTAAACAAGTCCGTGGTAATGCATAGGACAGTGGAACAAAATATACTCATTTTGAATCCCACAGCCAATAGTTGCCATTTTAACATTACGCCTGTGATTCTTCCTCTATTTTCATCTATGGAGCCTGTGACTTGATAGTTGCTAACCGCACTTTACGAGCAAAGTATAACACTTTTCAAGATCTATGAAAGAGCTGAGTGCCACAGAAAATGGGTAAATGGAGTAATGATATATTATTTATTTGCAAACTGTTTAAGCAGCAATAGTTATTTGTCAAACTTTCCTCTCGTGTTAGACACAACATTTTTTTCACGACATGTTTCTAAAAACGATTTGCTCGGACCTAAAATACACTTTGAGAACACAACTGACAAATTAACACGTTAAAAGTTCGATTATCACACACAAGCCGGTGTAGCAGTGTTGCCAATGAACCAATCTTAAATATCTTTAATAAGTTGTCAAATTGTGATTTAATAAGAAAAAGTAAAATATAAGACATAATTGTAATATAATTAAAATTATGTATATCACTAAAATAAGGATTTATTTATAATTTTTGTAATATATTTTTTGTAATTAACATTCATATTTGAAACACTTCTACATTTTTCTCTCTAGAGAGGAACAATACATATTCCTCACTATTTCGGGAGAAGAACGGTGGGGTTTCCTACCATGACGTGAAAAAAAAAATGAAATAATTTTACGCGTTACCACTTGTAAACACCATTTACCCAAGCCTTCTATTACATTTGAAAATGAATCTTTACAAGTTACTAATTGACAGCTGCATTGTAAATATTTTGAAAGTTAGTCAACAAGGTAAACAATGTACGTTGCCACATAGGCTTAAACGAAATCATTTTAAATAATTTTTAACAGTTCTATATAACTGTTAGGACTTGGTTAAAATTTTTTTTATTTTTATTTTGAATTAGAAACGTGTAACAAGTAAAATGTACAATACACACTTGCTTGTAATGTAAATAACTATTACACAGCAACCACTCAACAATCGCATAGCAACATAATTAATTGGCGACTACTACCAAAATAGGTATTAATAATATATACTAAATTAATATTAATTCAAAAAATGTGTTCAACATGGCACTAAACACAGATATGCATCTCCAGTATCAGTGCCATCCATTGACTCGACAATTCATATTTTGCTATCTCATATACGACATAGAAGTTAATCATTTTGTTACTAACACAATAATATTTTAGTTGTTTCATATATGACTGGTGACAGCAACTACAAGGGCAGCTGTGACAAGTGACAGTTGTGTTGCAATTGGTTCTGTCATATTTTATATTTTATTGTTTAAAATGGTAGAAAATGTTTCATAAACTCTATAGGTCTTGATGTAAAACTACCACGTGAATTTAATGACAACTGGTGAAAAATTAAGAATAATTTTTCTTTATTTCGTTACACTACACTACTACATCGGAATAATCTGTATTAAATGGATTGCAGGAATATGTAATAGATATACTGAATGTTTAAAAAGTTCCAGGTCGGTGAAATATCTCGAGAAATAAACATCGAATCAAAAAACAAGAAACACGTGTTTATATCACCAAGCACGTTCCCCTATGAGGATGGAGCGGGGGTCAATTTGAAATCTTAAATGGGAGCTCCCATGTAGATAGTACGACTAAAACTAAGTAGGTTTTGTATTAAACTCTTTTTCCGATTCGCGATATATTGTTACCAAAAACTGTTTTCTTATGTTAAACGCCTATGACACACTGAATAGATGTGTGATGTGACAAATTAAAACGTGCTCACATGCCCCTTTTGTAACCTGTGTTCTTATTTATTAATCTAATATATAGTACAATACTTCGTTTGCTTCTTTAAGCAATAAAACAATTACAGTCATCGAGAAGTTATAAAATCCGCGTAATCCCAAATCCAATCTCGTATTTGTCGGATTCTCGGGCACAGTTGTGATCTCTAGACCGGTTATTTAATTGAGCAGACACAGTCGAATCTATGTAATTTCTCCCGAACAGACCACATAATGAACAGTGTCAATCACAACGCACACACCCTCCCAACGTGATCCTGGCACAGTGGGAATCCTTACATCCTTGTGCGTGTCCCTGCATTGCACGTGCCTGTACATGCGGATCCGCTCATTGGCGCTCACTTCACCCCCTTCCCTTCACTTTGTATGAGGGAAGGGTTGCACATGTGTCCACCGGATGTAAAAGTTCCCGGTAATCTGTTTGTCTTTCGGCCAAATTGAAAGCTCAGTGCATGGACTGCGGGAGCGTATGAAATTAACCCAGACGTCCTGCGATAGGATACTTAGTGACATGGTTCATTTGTTTGCTTATTGTATTTTTGGGAAAGTGAAGGCCGCCGTAGTTCGGGAAATATTCAGCTATTTTAAGCGTTGAGTTTGTGGAACAATTGCAATACAAGTGTTCCTATAATTTAAGTATATCTATAGCTTTTACTCACGTTTAATATAATTTGTTATATTTACTTAACAAAAATAATACTATTATAGGTATGACCAGTGCTTAAAATTACAGCCCCTGCTACAAATCTGGTATTTTAGTGCCTAGTTAAACAAATAACTATCTGTTAATCATCTCTCCGTGGTTATGCATCGGACTGTGGAACATGAGATCCTCAGTTCAATCCCTATGTCGACAATCGGCCCAATTCTCTAACGAAGATGCTGTCGTATCAACTTGCTAGTGATGACAGAATAGCATCGTAATTTCATGTTTAATGGAGAATATATCATTTGCTGTCAAAAACCGATTCATTTTTGTCACAATTGGCAAGTTGTTACGGTAGCAACTTTTTGGAAAATAGGCCCGCATATTCACAACTTTACGGGATCGTGTTTTGACGACTAGTGCTTCACTAGTAAATTATATCACTTATTTAGTTTTGCAAACGTAAGACTGTTACTTCGAAAATGGGTATATGCCATGATGATATATTTACTTACTCCACTACCTCTGGTCCAGCTTAATAGCGTCCATAGTTATAAATACCCAGCTCCATAATTTTATTAGGCGCGCACGCGGCGAAGCTGCAGCGATACCCGTGCGAACAAGACACACACGCGTGCATCGTCACCTGGGACACGCCTCCATGCGTTCCACCCCACTGACAAACACTAGTTCTCATTCTCAGTGCAAGCTGCACCCTCTGGCTTGATTGCGCTTATTGTTATGGCCACAGAGGTGTATTAATGGCCAGTGGGACAAAGTGGTGATTTATGAATTTGTAGGTTATGGCGTGACAAGTGACGTCACAGGGACTTGTCATTATTTGCAAGCTGAAGTCCGGATTTATTGGTGTATATTTGTTGGGGGATGTATCATTAGAGGTAATTTGATTTTAAGAGTGTTGGAAGCCAATTTTGGAAATTTAATTTGGATTTCTGTGATTTATTGGCACTTTGGGCAAGACTCCACGAAATACTAATACATTATATTGTTATGATATTGACTGTACACATTGTTACAAAATTTAATTAGAATAACACAATGCGGCCAATAACATTGACTATTTACTTAATGACATTTGTATGTGGGTGGATGCTTCTGTGACTCTATTTTCAGTAGCTTATATAAAATAAAAGATGGATTAATTAAATTTATTTAAAATATAGGAACAACTTCAAAAACTAGTTTCAAATGAATATTGTTACCAGATTTTTTTTCTAAGCTCTTCTTCATAGGTTTGTGTTCATATTCAATTCAAGGCAAAGAAATGAGTGGATGCATTTTATTCATTTGTATTAGTATTTCATCAAGACAAGAAATCTTGTCTCGATGATCATTTCTTGCCAATGTATTTCTTGTTTTGTTTCAAGAATTCTTGATATTTCTTGATTATTGACATTTTAGGAGATTCTGCCCTTGCCCCTCCCTTGGCAATTGACATGCTGTTTCGGCATCAATTAAGTTTTGAAATATACAGGTTGTTCAATTTATCTGAAGACACTAAAATATCTCGAAAACTGCAAATCGGATCAAAACAATTTAAATTTGTTTGTCGCGGAGGAAGACATCTAATGATACCAAATTCCACTCCACCACCGCTCATCTCATAGGGGGTGGAGGAGGTTGATAAAAAACTTAAATAGGAACCCCCGTTATTTAGTGAGATTTGGATTCTCCAGAATAAAATACGACAGTTTTATGTCAATTTTTTTTTTTTATTCGTAAATGTGGATCGAACCTCAAAGTCACTTTACTGACAAATGTATATCAAATTTTATATATTAATAATAATTACGAAACTGAAAAATGAATACTTTCTTCTAGTCTTGGTATTGTCTTGATTTCAAGGCAAAATCAAGACAAGATCAAGAGTATATCTTGATTCTTGTGAACATCTAATTTGTATAGGAAAATTGTGGCTCTATCATCACTATTATACTTCGAGTTCGTGATTTGACAGCTGGTAACAGCACTTTACACGCAAAAATATATCATAATACCAAAATCTGCTTTGAGCAGAGTGCCACACCTAGAAATGGGTTATTTTTGTGTTTTCCCCTCAAACTAAAGATTTAGTATCTCTTATAGCAGATATCATCTCCCTATAAACCAGTGGCAACATACGTGCGGCACCTTACGTAATCCAAACAATAACAAAATTTTACCTAAGTTTAGAGTACAACAAACTTTGCATAAATCAGGCTGTTACCGACTCCCAAGACACGGCTCAAATTCTAATTTAAATCAAGAATAACAATATCGCAGCCTAAGTTTCAAGCCTGTTTTATTGCTGGCAAGAGACGACAGGGGAGGAAGAAAACAGAGTTTCTGGAGTATTATCCAACATAGACTACAAGAGGTTCTTTCATATGAGACAGATTTTACAAATTATACTTGCAAACTTAACTAGATATTTTCAAAACATTCGTCGATGATATTGAAATATATTTGCTGTACTTATATGTACATGTGCTATGCTAATAATAATAAGAGTAAAGTAAATCTTTTAATAATAGTTATTTACTTTACAAGTGGGCAAAGTAAGGAATTGCTCGCGAAAGAAATTTTAGCACACGAATCCGAAGGCTGAGTGTAATAATTTTATCGAGTGAGTAATTACACTTTGCCCACGTGTGAAGTATAACGTTTTATCCAACATCTCTTAATAATGCAAAAAAATTTAAAGAAATATTATTTGACAGTAACATATGCTTTAAATATTCTAAATTAAAATATCAAGCGAAGTACTTACCAAGGTGTTGTGTGTTATAATTGTTAAAAATAGAGAATTATTCACTAGTGACTTTTTTCAAAATTATACCTACTAGTGGGTAATCTGTTACTTTCGTTGTTTAAAATCATAGTTATTAGAGCATTTATTGAAAGATGTTGGATAAAAAGAATTTTATTAATTTAATCTACGTAATTGTAGTTACACCAAGATACCAAGAAATGAAAAATACAGATACACAAACAAGGATCAACTATGCAAAATGGTGTACCTATATTAAAAATAATTCACCGAATGTCTGGTCCATTTATATTACCGTATGAACCCAAATACAACACGAGGTTTTTTTTTCTCTAGAAATATTATTACATAACAAGAATCGTTTTATATTCGGACCTTTCGATTGTAAAGCATTTTCGTGCATAATTAGACACAGAATAAGGATTATACACTAGAAACATTCTTCATAGTATATTAGAATTTACCGAACTATTTGGTAAACTGAGGATACAACATACATTTTCAGAAAATTTACCAACTTTTTGGTAAATACTTCTAATTGTGAAATAATCGTGTTATATAATAATTTTTAGAAAATTCATCTTAAGCTTAACGAATAGTTCGGAAAATTCGACATAACTTTTTATTTCCTGCACTCTTATAATTGCGGCGTTAAAAATATATATTTTTAACCCGTTTTATTGTTGGGGTCGTTATATATTCGAGATAATGCGGTACTGTGTTTATTTTACATAAAACAAGTTAAATATATTTCAAATATGGGTGGTATGACTCCACTAAATACAAAAGTCTGTACGTGAAATCCAATTGATCCTGAAATATTTGCAAAAAAATTACTTAACTACGTGGAACTCAATAAAGTTTTTCAATGAAGATGGTAGAGTTCTTCCTTAACAAATTAGTACTATAAATAACATCCACAATAACATTGAGATTTAGCCGATCTCGGTGGCGCAGTGGCTATGTCACTAGCCTAGTACGCCAGGGGTCGTGGGTTCGAATCCCACTGAAGAGCATGGTCGTTTGTGTTGTTCACATAATTTCATAATCATCCAGACATGAGGCGGCATATGACCATAGTAGTTAGTCCGCCTCTCATCTTCATAAAAAAAAAAAAAAAAAAAACATTGAGATTTACAGAAATATCATAAATAGAAGATATATGATTATCAACGCTCAATACATAGTAAATGCATACTTTTACATGCACCAGACATGCAACGACGTGCAGAACTCAACTTTTGAATATTTGACATATACACACTGTTGCATCTAGTGGACATATAGGAATATAATCGAAATCAAATCATTTTGGTTTTTATTATTCAATAGAAATGCTAATTAATTCAGTCAAGTTAACACATGGTAAAGATTAAAATTTGGATATATAGACAATTCGCATGTATGATTTTAATTTATTGATTTAATCTATATATTTTTACTTTCGTAGTACAAGGAAATACAGGAATCACAAAAAAAATCTGAGGCAAGATTAGGTCAATTACTCAATGAGATCTGTACACGGAAAAGAGTACCTAACTATCGTACTATTTTGTAAGCTGAGAAGCATTTTCTGTATATTTACATCGCTATGTCATATCAATGAATAAATCACCAGCTTTTCGAATAGTTCGGTATTGGGCTTCCAAATTATCAAGAGATGGCGTTGATCACAATACATAAGGTAAATGTCAAATGTCAAATTCATTTTGTATGATATCTTATGATGGCGAATACGTGCTTTAGTATTGGTAGTTTACTTCTATTGGCAGCAGAACTGTTTCCATACACAATGCAAATTTTCTTTGTTTTATAGGTTATTTTGGAGAAAATTCAATCTTAACCAATAATCTACAAATACAATGTACCTTTCATTTTAACATTTTATTTAAATAACACGACTTAAACAAATGTAATACTTACATTGGAATAGTCTTAAAATAACTACTATTGTTATTAATATAAAAAAATAAAAATTAATTTCAAAATACATAATGAAATGTATGTACCTTGGATTAGTTAAGCTTTCTAACACTAGTTAGCGTATTTTAATTTTGGATATCCAAAGGTACTATATTTTTCGAATAGTGTACCGTCTCAATACAACTTGAACGATTATTACTCAGATTAAATCTGAATGCAGTAAGTATCCATAAATTAGTGGTGTAAATTATTTGTGGAGTTACAATAGAAATTTAGACCCCAAAAATGGTGCATGTTTGCTCACCCCTGCGGTATGAAATCCTGGCGAGTGAGTCCGCGCTTCGCATGTCGCTAGTCCATTCAAGGCGGGCTCATAAATTAAGCTTTTTGGTGGAATTTATTAGCGGGCGAAGACAGGTCGACAATTAAAAACTGTTGCCTAAACACACGGTGCTCGGGCGCTGTGAGCGCAGATCTCACTCCAACGCGCGCCACTGTCAATTACTCGGGAATTTAGTGCCGCTGATGCACGCTATCGTGGCGATTCGGACACATAGCCCATGTCTCTGTACTGTAGCTTCCATTGCTTTAGATTACTGGTATTTACGTTCAATATTTATTAGTTAAAGGTGTCCTAACTTAAAGTTTTATAGGGCATGAAATTTTAATTTATTTCGGGAACACACTAGATAGCTATCGCAAGAAATTAGGACACATTTACGTAAATATTCAATTATATTGGGGTTCTGCTACAAAGCAATTACCTTAAGTTTTAGATAACATAAAGTGACTAGGTAGACCTAGAACTTCCATTTGAATTACAATAATCAGTATTATCAAAACTATAATTTCTCTCGCTGAGCCAGTCAATCGGTGCCAACTTCGCAGCAATTGGCAGGTTACACTACACTGATGAGTTCTAATAAGAACGAAACGCGTCTGTAGTTACCGAATGAATACTTTGGCCGGTCTCTGGACTTAATAACTTTGTTATTTATTCAAAGACAGTATTTTATTAAATAGATGACAATTTATTGTCTTTATATTTGTATATACTGTGTGTCTGTTTTAAAGGTGCACATAGGAGATTAACATGGGAAATTAGTTTTTTACTTGCTGTTACTCGGTATTCCACCGGCACCGGACAACAATGATTGTAGTACCAATCGAAAGGTATCATTTTTCTGAGTCAAACGATATAACATTTATAATTTAGTGTTAATTTAGCTCAGTAAATTAATTTTAAGGTTTTGATAATTTGCCAATTTATTAAATTTTTAACGAAAATAAATATAGTTACCTATGACTGTTTTGTTTCGATTTCTTTCAAGCTATTTATTTGACGCTTAAAAATTAATTTACGGAACCAAATCACAACTAAATTGTAATATATTTACATCGTTTCATTCAGAAAAATGATATGTTTCGATTGATTTCACAATCTTTATTGTCCGGTAGAACACCGAGCAACAGCACGCAAAAATCTGATTTCCCATGTTATTCTTCTATGTACACCTTTAAGACAGACACACGGTATATATTTCATAGACAATTTTCGATTTTTGTAAAAATAATTTCTTTCCTTCATAATTCATAATTTTATTAAATTATAACAATGAACTGACTACTCATACTTAATAAAAATGTAACTGCTAGCACAAGAAATTCTCTGTTATCGCTTTTGTTAGTATTCAAAGGTTATCACACATATTGGGTTTCTGTTGACACCAAAACGAATAGGTGTCGAGGCAGAAAACCAAGACCTGATTTGGACTGTGCTGGCATCGAAGGAGAAGAAATTGCAACAATTTCTCCTGCACATTCACACCTTTCTAGCATGAAATCAATTTGCCTTTATAGTCTATTTCACGAGACAAGGTGAAATAGACTTAATGAATGGATTAAAAGGATAAATATAGTTCTGTGATTGGTTCAAAATACAATGTACAATGTACTAGTATTCGGTGGTATAAGATCGGAATTTTGAACTAATTTATATGCATAACTGTAATTCCACCACCAGTTCGTACACTGTTATTAAGAAAGGAAAGAATAAATTGCTCGGTTGTTTTGGTTAATTGCACATAGTTATAAAAATATAGAAATATACCAATTTAAAAAAAATAAAAAATTTAGCATATTCACACTGTAGAAACAAGATGAAATTTTTAAAATGCAGTGGGCAATGTTATACCTACAAATAACTCAAAACAGTAAAGTGTAGCGTGACATTTTAGCAGTGTATACATTTTTGTATTTCACATAGTGTTTAGCACCTGTTCGAGAACCTAGCACTGCACAGGAAACCACCTGGATTTGTGTCCCTTAATGAAAGGTGAAAGTAAATAGTATTTGTTTTTAATTTCAATTTTCACTTGTAATCTTCCGAAATTCAAGAAGCTGTAGAAAAAGCAATCATAAAAAACAAAAACTCCGTTGATTTATTTATATTCTGTTCATCTGTTATTTTTACTTGATTTCAGTCCGGTAAATTGAACTTTACACTATTTTTATTTATTAAGGTACTGCATTATTGCTAAACAATATTTTAATAAGATAAATACATGTATTATCACGCCTCTTACCCATTATGGGTGTGGCACTCTGCTTACGCATATCTCAGTAAATGATATATTTTTGCTTATGAAATACGCATATCAGACATAAAGCCACAGCCCTCAAAGGTGTTAGCGGAGGAGGCTATTATTATTATATTTTTTTTATTAAGACCAAGACAACCTGATTTATTTTGAAAAAGAAGTAAACTTTTATATAAAGAAATCTGCGTACCATACCCGCAATAGGTAAAAGGCGTGATATATTTATTTATTTTATTTTATATTATTTATCACTTTTAGATAAGACTTTGCAACATGTTTTTACATAGCTATCGCTCAACAAACGCATAGCAACAGTTCCACAAACTAGTGTTAGACATCCGGTGGTCTTCGAACATCTGTCTGTCTCAGACTCATTTCACTGTGTATACTTAATTAAATAATAAAAAATTTAAATCTCAAATCTAACAAATTATGCCATATAGCTATTTTGAGTGTGGCACTCCGCTTTCGCAGATGAACGCGGAGGGAAACCCACATGGGTAAAAATAAAAGTGCCAACTGTAGTGTTCGACCTAGGATCTCATGATTCTCAATTCAATGGGTTACTGCGGAGCTACTTATCCTATTTAATTGGAACATACAATTTAAATTTTCCCGTTATCCTTGTTTCTTTAAATACTGTAACGGGCCAGTACGGCCCTGCACAGATGACTCATTGTTCTCGAATGGTTCCATGGTCGAAGGTGCTAGATAATTCCAGACCGCCAACTTTACAGATATATAAATGTGCTAGCCTACCCAGCGACTCGATTCGACTCTTATACGCTGTTCCGTACATATCGAATTAAGTGGAAATAAATAAAGCGTTTGCGTAGTGAATATAAATAGTATTAATAAATATTTCTTATATTAGTATTAATTAATCGTTATTTTATGTTTATTAATAAGTGTGTAAAAATAAATCAGTAGTTTAAATAAATATAAGTGTAAGTAAATAAACTCAATTGTTGTTTTAATCATTGATTATTAAACTTCACCGAACCCGTTAGTTAAAAACGTAACAATACATTTGTCAAGTTATGTACACCCCTGTCGGTGTCGTGCGCGTGCTAATTTCACTTATACGGCCCTGCCTTATTCTCTACTCCGCCCAAACTCATGCAGCGGGGGCAGTGGTTTTTATTATTTTATTTTTTGTGTTTTTCCCTGTGGATAATTTTATTCCCCTGTTTCATGAAAGTAATTTCACAGGCCACTAGATATAATGACAGGAAATTTATTTTTCTTTGTTAATTTAATTTGTTTATTTGCATATGAAAATTAAGCATTAAACTAATGTAAAAGTAAGTTACTGAATCATGAGATGTGGTGCTTAGGTTTCCCGTATTTCAGAATGATTGTGTCTGTAGTTCGCCACTTGAAAGTTAGTAGAATAAATGTATGCTTGAATTTCACGGGAGGCAATATTATTACTGTATAATTTTTGTTATAAAATGGAGCTCATGCTACGTTGCTACGTACTTCCATTGCAAAATAAATATTGTTGTAAAAGTACAAGAAACACAGAAAGACATTCGATATAACGGTACTGTAAAATATTTAAATATGCCTCACAATTTCTTCCAATGTAGTTATAAAACCAAATATTTAAAATTACTGCTACATTTTACAAGTTGGGGTACCTAGGACTAGAAGACAATAACTACGAACTGGATTTTATTATTGGGTAACAGCTGCAACTCAATCTTGTACGCTTAATTTACTACTACTAAATATTACACATGTAACATAAAAAATGTGGTGGCCAACATACGACTTTTCTATACAATTTATGTGTTGGAGTGTGTGTGTGGGGGGAGGTCAATATCAAAGTTTTTATATCAACTTTAACAGTTACACTTGCAGACTTTTGACCACCCGGTATGTTTGGTCTTGTAATAATGGGTAAAAGGCGTGATTATATATACAGGGTGTAAATCAAAAAGCGGGCCATAGGCGTTTAACATGGGAAATCAGTTTTTCCGTGCGCAAAACTTCCCAAATGGTTTTAGACGAAAATGGTTCAAATAAAAATTATAGAGAATTTAATTCTGCATCTAAATCACTATTCAGATTTTATTTTGTACGTCATGTAATCCGTAAAATCGACTTTAAAGTTTTATAAATATTGCTCATTTGTAGTGATAGCCATGGAATTGAAACAAAATTACAAACAATTACATATCACCAGGAATATTTATAAAACTTTAAAATCGGCTATACAGATTACAAGACGTGTAAAATAAAATCTGATTAGTGATTTAGATGCAGAATTAAATTCTCTACAATTTTTATTTGTACCATTTTCTTCTAAAACAATTTGCGAACTTTTGCGCACGGAAAAACTGATTTCCCATGTTATGTCGTAGGCATTTAGAATAATCCGGCATTTATCTAAATGTCTAGGCATTTAGCGAAATGCCGGCAATTAGATGAATTTTACTTTATTCTTCTATTTGACTGGCGGGATCAGGCAAGTAGACGAAAAATCGCGAATTTCTCTATTTGCCGGGCGCGGTTTAGGCACTTGGAAGAATCATTCATAATATTGTGAAAAAATTTATAAACAAATTTCACTTATTTGTTACAACAAGGTAAATGGCATAAAATACCTTCTTTGAAGCTGGCACATCTCTATGTTTGGCATTGTTTTTTTGCAGCTTTGCAATTACATTTTTTGCGGCAAAAAATGTAATTGCAAAGCTGCCAAAAAACAATGCCAAACAAAACGATGTGCCTGCTTCAAAGCAGGTATTTTAAGAAATTCACGATGCCATTTTTCGGCATCTTGTTGTAGCAAATAAGTGATAAGTACCTAAACCGCGCCCAGCAAATGGAGAAATGCGCGATTTTTCGTCTAATTGCCTGATTCCGCCAGTCAAATAGTAGAATGAAGTAAAATTCATCTAATTGCCAGCATTTCGCTAAATGCCTAGACATTTAGCTAAATGCCGGATTATTCTAAATGCCTACGACATATATATATATATATATATATATATATATATATATATATATACATATTTTTTTTATTATTTTATTTATAATTGTGCTTACAAACGATACTGCGAAAATTCAGGACTTCAAAAAATGTATGTATATACAGTATGGATTCAGTTATTTTTTCTGAATACAACGATATAACACACTTATAAATCATACATAATAAAAATATTGCGAAAAATGCAAATAAAAATTGTTGTTATTTTAGTAATGATACAAATGAGAGTGCTGTAGCAGAAACAATTGAAATTTTTTTATGAAAAAGAATATTACTTACAAATAGTGTTCAAAATTAGTTCCGTTGTTAATAATACATAATTGTACTCTTTTTAGGGCAAATGTTTGAGTGGAAAACATGACGCTACATACAGGCGGCTATATTATTATAATTGGAAGCCAATTTATTAGTAAGAATTGCAGAATATAAAAAATTAAATCTCAAATTTTTAAAATAATTCTATAAGTCTCTAATTAGAACCATTAAATAATATTTACATTATATTTTTTCTGAATACAACGATATAACACACTTATAAATCCCATATAATAAAAATGTTGAGAAAAATGCAAATAAGAATTGTTGTTATTTTAGTAATGATACAAATGAGAGTGCTGTAGCAGAAATAATTGAAATTATTTGAAGAATATAAAAAACTAAATCTCAAATTTTTTAAATAATTCTATAAGTCTCTAATTTGATCCATTAAATAATATTTACATTATTTGGTTGAAATATTTCTGCTTTCAATATATTCGGATTTCAAAATCAGGACACTGCAAATAACATCTTCCAAATTTTCCTCCCACTGCACATTTTTTTTCTAGAGATTGGCGCTGGCCACATACAACGCCATCTAGATATTTGGTTTAATAGGGCTGACCCTATTCCGACAGCGGAGTCGTGTAACCCAATTCAAACATACACTGTAATTCAACTTAATAATGTGGACTCACATATGCAACTACAGCTTCATATACATATATTTGCATACATCACATATTGCGTCTTTAGCTAAATTTATATTAGCCAAATACGAGGGCAGTGCACGGGCAAGCGGTAATGAGTTCTCGTCGGGATCAGATTACCAGACCAGAATGCAGTTTTATCACCTAATATACTAGTTTGCTACACCGGAGATTAAAATAATACTACATACCTATAAAAAGATTAAATAATAGTTATTTGTTTAACTAGAGACCAGAATACCAGATTTAAAGCAAAGACTGGTACCTAAGCTATAAATTTGTGCTTAGTACTGTGTTGAACATATTTTTAGTTGATTTCGTATAAATATTAATTAACTGAATATTGTTAATTAAATTATGTTGCTATTTGTTTGTTGAACGGCTGTGTAATAGTTATTTAACAAACTACAGCGGAAAACGCTCCTTTTTCCCACTCGAGCTTGAAGTTTTTTCACGACGTTTCTAAAAACGATTTGTTCGGACCTAAAATACTCTTTGATAACACAACTGACACGTTAAAAGTTAGGTTATCAGTGTAGCCAATGAACCAATCTTAAATATAAATTAAAGTTATCAAATTGTGATTTAATCTAGAAAATGAAAAATATAAGACATAATTTTAAGATAATTTAAAGTACGTATATCACTAAAATAACGATTTTCAATAAAGTTAGGCTTTTATTTATAATTTTTACAATATATTTTTTTGTAAACAACATTCATATTGGTAACAATTCTATATTTTCCTCTCTAGACAAGAAAAACACATTTTTCTCACTATTTCGAGAGAAGAACGATGGGATTTCCTGGCATGTCGGGGAAAAAATAAATATTTTATTTATATTTTCATAAAATTTAATTATGTTGCGCTATGAAAATTCCTAATCAATTTATTATTTAAAATGAATAGAAATGGAAATGTTTTATCTCGTTTTAAAATCTTTAATTCATAGGAAACACAATATACACGAATATAATTTAAAATGGGGTAAGTTGATGAAATATAGAAATGCCAAATTTGTTGTTTCATTCTAACACCAACAGCCTGTAAAATTTCATTTTACAGATTGATGTCAAAAAATCGCATACTTTATTGTCAATTGGTAAAAATAGTTATTTTATGAAATAGGCCGAAATACTAGATTTTCGAAGCTATAAACTGTGTTAGGTGCCGCGTTGAATACTGGAATTCTGCCAATTTTAAAATATATATTAATTTAGAAATTAATTTCAACACATATGTTGAATGTTATCGCCATTAAATTTTGTTTATATGTTTTTGCTTATTGATTGCTGTGTAAAATATTTTCTCTTCCTAGACAGTAAAGACTGGGAACTGTAAAAAAAAAACTTTTAATGTTCATCTGCAAAAAAATTAACAAAACAACAGAACGATATCTTTTCAGTTTTGAGTTCTTAGTTTTATTTTCATTAGTTTTTGGTAGGTATCAATCCGAACCTATAACGAAAATTTTAAGGCCTATCAAAATATTCTTATATAGTTTGGTAATTAAAAATAATAACAATAACTTAAGAAATGGGGTAAATAGATCCATGGTAACGCATTGGACATTATATCTTCAAATCGAGCCTCACAACCGACAAATTTACGTAATTATATTTCGCAAATTTTCTCCACCTAAAATTACCCCTGTGGCTTCTGCACCACTACCATACTTGGAGGCCGCGATTTGACGGCTGGTAACCGAAATCTGCTTTAAGCAGAGTTTCACACCCAGAAATAAGTTTTGTTTTAAAAATATTATATACATTCTTTTTTAACCTTTTTCTCTTGCACTGTGATATTAAATATGTAATTATTATTACATGTAATAATAATTACATATTTGTTTTAACATCTGTCACCCTATGCGGTTTCTTAATATCTTATCTGTCATAAAAATTGTATAATTTGTTGATTTAAAATGAAACCATTTAGCAAGTGGTGATAAGGTCAGATTTAGATATTTTATGATGTTTCGGAGATTTCTATCCATTTACGGCAGATAATTTTGCTGCTGTAAATCTCCCGTCGACTATAATTGCACACACGAAGTTCGAAAATGAAAGAAAACAAGTTTGAAGAAGTTTGGCACTTAGAGCAGCTGTAGCGCTATAACCCGCAACGCCTCTTTCAGCTTGCAGTCTTCATACCACCTTTATTAACTCCTCACGTTTCTAAATTCGGTCCCTGGGGAGGGCGCGAGCACTTTTGCGCGTTCTTGGGTCAAAGCTACGACCATGTTTTACGTTCGTACATCAAATTCAACCGCTTTAATACTCGCACTTAAGTGCCACGATTGCATTTAGTAGACACGTCCAGACACGTTCAGCACATCAAGACGTTAGCCGAGTGTGCACCGTATATAAATTATTTAATTAAGAGCACAGGCCCGGGCTAGGAGGCGAAGCCATGGAGTGTGAAGAGCACTTGACCACGACATGGATATTTAATGAGGCAATACAAGCACCTTATTATTGTATGTGCACACATGGTTTACCGTTATAAGTGAAATATATCCTCTCTGCATTATTTATAACACCATATAGTGCCTAGTTAATGTTCGGACATAAACTACATAATAAATAAACTTTTTAATAAATGTACTACTAATGAAATTGTAAATATTTTAACGCTAACATAGAAAGGGGTGAATAACCCTGGGAGTCAATATAAAAATATAAACAGTGATCAAATCACATTTGAAATTAATTACATCTACTATTTGTCAGGAAAAAAATAAAAGTTAGATAGCTTTTCGCATACACCTATGCAGTGCTAACTATATCCTACTTGCTGCCACATTCATATCTATACATTTTTGACGGTTAGGCTAGTAAATAAAATAATAAAGTATTGGACTATGAACCGAAAGATACACTTCGATTTTTACAGTCAACGACAAAAATTACACAAATAAATAAATATACCATATGAATACCAGTTAAATATCAAAATAATTCTTTATACAAATGTCTTTTGTCTACATGTCTATATATACGCAGACACATTGACTGGTACAACGAGCTCTGTTTTTGGGTATTCTAAAAGAAGTGGTAGCAAAGTACAGTTTTTTAAAATAATGTTATAAAAAATATAAAAGTGGTAGTTAACATGTACCTGTCTTAGTAAATTGATCAGCTATAAAATTTCTCTCTTGGAATACCTATCCAAAACCAGAGCTCGTGGTACCAGCCAGTAATATTAAAATTCTATTTTTTTCAACCATCCACATTACTACCCATATTAAACACAATTCACTGAAAATCTTGATGCGACTTTGGATTTGCCAAATATCAAATAACATCCCAACAAAAATTTCGATTTTTCAATCGAGTTTTCTCTTTAAGAAAGATCACAACGTAGAAAATATATAACAGTATCACGAAACCTACCTAAAATTTGGTTAAGTGTGTAAATTTAAAAAAGCAGACGAGCTATTTTTTGCATCTAATGTAAATTATAAATGTATAAAATAATCTTTGTTGAGGAATATAAGGACTCGAGTCGTCGTGTCCAATTGATTTTAGATGAAATCATGAAGTAGTGATTAACAGGAATTTGGAAGAATAAAACACATGAATTAAGTTAGCGTTTCTAAAGATGGCAGTAAATTTGTTAAAACGTTAAATTAATTCACATGTTTTATTCGCTCAAATTCCTATCACATAATTCATATTTGTAAATATAACGTATTGATTAAATAATAAAAAAAAACAGATCATGTTGATTTTTACTGGTATAGCTTACATTAAATGGAACTTTGGCACTTTAATGAGACTTTAATATTATATAGCGTGACAATAAATATTTTAACGGAAAACATGAAATCAAATGGAGTATCATTTCCAATATGATTAGGAAGTTGAACAATATTTATTTCAATAGCACCAGTGAATTATTTATTACATACTTTTGAAAAATGAATTTATAATTGTACATATGTACAATATTTTTCCGAGTATGATGTAGGTAGATATGTATGTTTGTGCATATTTATATTTATTAGAAATACTGTCACTTTTTGAAACTTGGTACTAATGACATTTATTCACGATAGTTTCAAGTTATAAATTGAGAGTTTCATTCAGGGTGCTAATTCGGATATTCAATTAATCAAAAAAAAAAAAAAACATTGTTGTGAAAATTTCCAAATAGAATATATTAACTAAATAAAATGCCACGTTAGTATTTCATCTAAAAATTATAAATTGACTCTCCAGCTTTGGCTAGCCTTTTCGTTAACATCTTGAAACCTTTCCTGAAGCTTAATCATAATAAATTCAAGCACCAAGCAGTAGTAAATACGTAGTTGCCAAGGAAATTTATTTGGAGTCCGGTCCTGGATATATCGAGATTACGTTAAATCCGCTCATGATCTCATACAGGACATTATCGTGGAAGACAGAGCCGTTTCAGGGTGGATTCGGACGGGCAATCACGGTTAATGTTTAACAGCACCGGGCCCGAATGGCTACAAGTTTTATAAGACATCGAGAACGATATTGGATTACACTGAATTAAATATTTGGTTTGTAGATGGAGTTGGCGGCGAGCCAGACTAGTCATTGGCTGAGGCAAAATTTGGAGGCCCTAGTAAAATTTCAGGATCCTAGTTGCAAGTCCTATACATAATTATATCTTCGACTTAATACGCATTTTTATCCTGGATATTATTGTTTTTTTTTCTCAATTGCTGAGGAAATATGCCGCCTCGGTACCTCGTTTTCGGTGTTATATCAACGGTACGTTGTGTTCGCTAGTTTTCGCAAAGCAATCACTGGTCGCGGGCAGCGTTGTTTAACTTGCGTTATCCAGTGAACCGGCTTCAATGATACCTGCCATGGCCGTTGCCCTATATTATTGTCATATTTTAAAATATTTAACTTGCAATGAAAACTGTTTAATTGTTGCAATTGTAATAAGCAAAAAAAATTAGACTTCAACGATCTTAAAATCTAAAAATAAAATCAATATTAATTGTTTTAAAATAACCAATAAAACTAAATATTTTTCGCTTATAAATTAAAATGCGTTGTTTCGCGTTGCCCAAACAGCATTATAAATGACAATTTCCCAAATCTCCACCAAGATAACACTGCGAGAAATTTTTGCAAAAAAAAAAAACTTCTATTTCTGCGGATTATGAGATCTTCAGTTCGAACCCCACAGCCGACATTTACATACATTTAAAATTTACCCCTGTGGTTCCTCCTCCACTAACATCTTTGCAGGCGATGATTTTACGGCTGATAACCACACTTCATACGCAAAACTATATTAATTACCAAGATCCGAGTAAACAAGGTGCCACACTTATAATGGGTAAAAGGTGTGATAATATATTTTTTATTTATATTTATAATATAAAAGTATTGTGCCTCAGATACACTTTTCCGTAATAATAATAAAAAATTGGGTAAATATTGAATAACATTTAATTTTAAAATTATTAGTGTAGTGCATATGGATCACTATGTTGGCAATAAGTTGTGCCCGAGATGACAGCTTTCTGTAGCTTTTAACAATTAGAAATTGTAACTCCTGGATGAACTTTATACGTTATCAGTTTTATACTTTTTGTTTAAAAAATATTGTACAAACCTCTTTAGGGAACTATATGCCTGGATTCATTCAGTGTCAACTTTTCTGTACGAGGTATAAACATAATAATTTATATGGTGTTAAAGATATAATTATGTATCGAAATCTATTAACTTTCGCTTTATCCTTAATTTGTCTCAATCTATTATTTCTAATATTATTACATAAACTGAAGACGTTTCACATATCCGTAATAATACAACAATATCTCAGTAACAAAAATTTAGAAACCTCTTGGACATAAATAATTTGTAAAATCTCCATTTTAATTCACTCCATAAAGTGGTACTGGGCTTTTATGGTGGAGGAGCCACAGACATAATTTTAGAATACTGGATATTTTAATTATTGCCTGAGGAAATACACATTTCGATGTGTTCATCTCAAGGTGTTTATATATTTTTCATAATCCACAAGTTTTAAATAATTCATATATTTTGAAATTAAATCTTGAACTAGGTAGTAGGAAAATTGAGTACGGTATGGTAGAAACAGGGTACGTTAATAACTCGCTATGTATTAATGGCAGGAATTGAGTACAAAGAAAGAAAAAAGCAGCTTGCAAGTCTGAATTTAGTTACCTGTGTTTTGACCCGCAAAAGTATGTAAGATAACTATATTTATCGAAGTTTTTTTTTTAATTATTCAATTATCATTAAGAATAATGTTTGGTATATTTTCTTTGGATTTGACATTTTGAATACAATTCGACCAAAT
The DNA here is from genome assembly GCA_963942605.1 of Poecilus cupreus. NCBI lineage: Eukaryota > Metazoa > Arthropoda > Insecta > Coleoptera > Carabidae > Poecilus > Poecilus cupreus. The sequence continues at coordinate 26,239,813 of OZ012718.1, forward strand.
GTTTAGTATGGTACGGTTGAAACATAATGTTAACCATATTTCATTAATGAGAAACTTAAAAAAAAGATATGCAAATGGAGAAAAGAAGGGTGAAAATATCCGAATGGGATATAGCTCACAATAGGGTTTTTATTGAAATTCAAGAACGTATACCTACTCCCGATATATCTATTTTTTTTTTTTAATTTTAAGAGAAATTTTGTATGTTACCCATAGTCTATATAATTTATGACTGATACTTTAAGACTGTAGTACTGTGATTACTACGTACTGTGTTAAAACTTAATATTTTTTCATTTTTATATGTTCTAACCGACCCCTGTACTGGGGTCAGTTGAAATAAGAGACTGTTGTTTGTATTGCTTTAGCAGTGTAACTATTGTACCTGGAGGAATAATTATTATATCTAAATAAAGATCGATAAACAACCTTTGATTCGATATAATTTTTTTTAATCCGTCATATAGTAAAGACACCATGGTCGATAAAAGCAAAACTGTTTCAACCGTACCCAGTCTCCCCTAAAATTTATAGAAATATTTTAAGATAATACAGTTTGGAACCATAAATCTGCTAAACTTTTAAGCTAAATACGAATTGTAGACTATAAAATCCTCAGATTGACTACCAAATTTAACAAATACTTGAATAAATGTGACCAAATAAAAATTATTCCTCGTTTACCGCTAATATTTTTGCGGAATGAATTGAATTGACATATTACGAAATCAGATTTAATCAGAACTCTATATTCATGCGTGGATAAATGCGTGACGTGATATGTTTTGAACTTATTTTAAAACAATTTAAATCATATTTTAAATATAACATACATACTAAAATTTGAAGAATAAATCCTTCTTCTAGCTTTTTCCGACCCGTTTATCTAAGATTAAGTTGTAATGATATGTATGTATTTTTATATTTCTTCGACGCGAATTTCCATAAATAAATCTTTAGGCGAAGGAAACAATAACACAAAAGCAATTCTCATACAACACATAGCTCCCGTCTAGGCCGCCGATCCACGACAGAATCAACCGGCGATATTTCAAAACTGACCCAAATATATAAGCATAACGTGTCCTCATTGTTTTTGCTCCATATATCAACGCGCGCGAGGGAGGGTCGTCAAGATATTACTATTTCAGATTTATCTATTACTCTACGAAAGAGTTCAAGAGCTAGAAAAGAAAACTTAGAGGAGAAACTCCGTCAGGATCTCAGTATATATGTATTTTCTACTTAACAAAATATTTGTAGTAATTAATTAGATAAAATATCAATGCTTTCGGCGATTTACAAACTAGTTGTAAAAAAGAAGTAATCAACTATAATAAAAATATTTGTTATAAAATTTCAACTGAATTGAAAACCATACATAGAATTATAAAAAATTCATTTTAATTTGTGAAGCCGTAGTTGTAAATTCTGTGAATTTAAAATACAGATAACTTACATTTGAGTAATTATAAAATGATCTATTTTATCGAGAATAAAAAATATTTGTTTTTTCCATATATTTTTCTGATATATGCAAGGATAATAAAAATTTAAAATAAACCTAGCCTAACTTACTAATTGTGGAAATAAATAAATCATCAAATTTATAAATACTCAAATAGTTAAAATGTTTGATTTACCGTACAAATTTTTGGATATGATATATAGAGTAATATTTTGACAATTGTTTCCTTCTTAATTAATATTTCATAATTGCTTTATATTAAAACAAAATATTTATTATACAAAATGTTTTCAAAATATTAAAAAAATTAGCCAATAATTTCTAGACTATAACAATGAGCAAAATATATTTGTATAACTAGGCACCAAACTACCAGATTTACAGCAGAGGCTGCCGTAGTTATATCTGTGTTTGGTTCTGAGTTGAAAATATTTTTTTTGCCGATTTAGAATTAGTGTTAATTTAGCGATTATTTTATATACAAATTTTGAAGGTTATCACTGTCAAATTACATTTTCATGCGTTTGTTGAACTGTTGCTATGCATTCGTTGACGGTTATTATGTGTTTGTTGAGTGGTTCCTTTGTAAAATATTTTTATAGCCTAGGTAGTAAAAGTGACACTTTACAGCCTGTTAGCAGTCCGTAAATTGTCACCTTTAATGTCAATCGGCAAAAAACAATATTTCTTTTCTATTTCTTATTTTAAATAGAATTAAATAAATAATAAAATATAAGCACATTAAAATAACAGAAAAATCTGGCTCAAAATCCTACAGCGTGCTTTGGATTGAAAACGATTAAACGTATTATTTCATGGATTGCATTATTTCATTGCATATTGTTAATTATTGTTAATTTTTTTAAGTTAATATTTGTTCATTTCAAAAGTATTTTAGTAACGCCACTGCTTAATTTTCAATTGTTTTCTTTCCAAAGCATTCTTATTTAAGCCAGATAAGAATGAAATACTCGCAAATTTAACTTTAAAAATATTAAATCAAATAAGTGAATCAAAGTTAATATTTATTAATTTTAAAAGGATTGTAGTAACACCACTGTTTACTTCTCAATTATTTTTTTAAAGCATTCTTATTTAGCCCAGATATAAATGTAATACACGCAAATTTAACTATAGGAATATTGAATGTGAATCAAAAATTGGTTAGCGTTTGAAATATGTAGTTTATTAAAATAATCAAGCAAAATAGAAAATGTTTGTTAATTCATCAAAGATCGTAGCATTTATAATTCTTGAAACAGCAATGATGACACACTTAAATTGAACATTATTTATAGTATCTGATGTACAATTTATAGCGCAAAACTAATCATTCGGATGTTGACAAATATAGGTGCACGTTCATTAGAGCTAACATTATTTGTGCCACCAAACTGGTAGATTATAATAACAAACGAAAATTATGTATAGAAATTAATTTAATTTAACCGAAGCTGTTTATTAGTTCTTCAAATAATTATATATTAAAAAAAAACTTGTAATTTACAAAAATAATCCATAATACTTCTGGCAATTTCGGGATAAATGTTTGTAAGTATACTCGTACAATTTAAAATAAGTTAAAAAATTAATAACATTATAAACAATGTGCATATAGTGCTATTATAAATTTGCGCTATGACTATTTCATCTCTTAAAACAACTTCATCGAAATTAGCAAACCTTACCACCAGACGCACCATACAAAACTTGAACCAAATTAATTCTGTACATTAAAATAATTAATTAAAACATTAATTCCAGTTAAAATCCAGAGAACAAAACTCCTCTCAGCGCTAAAGTTAACCGCTACAACCCACGGGTGGCTTTATACATCCCGACATCACAGCGTCGCAGAGATGAAGAAAAATCCAGCGATGAAGACGCGTCGCGACGCCGCGACGAGCGTCAGGTGGCAGGTGCGTCGAGGGAGGAAAGTGACACGCAAGTGTGAAGAGCAAAGTGCGAACACGCAGAAGAGGAGAGGTGGCTGAGTTGTTCTTGTTCCTGATAAGTTAGGGAGGAATGGAAACGGCGAAGTTTAAGGGTAGAGGTCGCGCAGGTGCGGGAGATGTTGATGAAGGGCTCTTTTAAATGATTGCAGTTTTTTGAGAAATAAATTTTCCTTTTGCAAATGGGAGATTTAGATAATACCTCGATGGAGTAGAAAATTTTTAAGGAATTTCTTGTTTTGTCAGGTTTTGGTACTGGTAATTAATGTGTAAAAAAAAAATATCATGCCATTGGTAGTAATCACTATTTTAAACGGAAGAATTGAAGAAAGGGTCGTGGGTTCGAATCCCACTGAAGAGCATGGTCGTTTGTGTTCCCATGAATTTCATAATTTCGGCATATGACCGATGTAGTTAGTCCACTTCCCATCTTCATAAAAAAGAGGTTTCATTACAATAATTAAAATAATCTGGTATGGCTAGTATATAGACTAGGTATCATCTAAACAACTATCATGGGAAACAAAACATATTAAATTGTATTTTGTTGTATTAAATGGTAAAAGTGTCCATGATTTCTGAGAAATAATTTAAATAAGTTAATAATCATTAAAACTATGTGTTGTCATCTGTCAATCTCAAACAATACGACTGTTTGTATGTTTTGTTTACCATGGCATTCTGCAAATAGCTAAAAATTATAAATTTTATTTTACGTCTATCTCATGACAGAAAATTAACGTACTACATGAATAAATTAAGGCTCATTTGGTGCAGTTTTTGTATTTACACTTTTGTTCTAAAATTCATAGGGAACGCACTAACGTCTAATGAAAATATTAACATTGTATTTTCTATGTCATCCACGTATGGGATAGTCATAGTCTTCCGTGCGCTACAAGAGTTAAATTTATTTCTTTTGAAACTGTACCTAAGTTTAAGCATATTCATAAGTTGTCGCAGATTAACAATTATAATATATTTGTTTTAGTGATTCAAATAAATTATTGTATATTATTCAAGTTTATTCAATTATTCTGTGAATTTGCCTGTCGGTTGTGTTTAAGTCAGCAAGCATTCCCGTACCGCATAAGAAACATTGAACACACAGGAAAAATAAATACCACATACGCAATATCACTAGAATATAATTAATTTGTAAGTCACGTTTTCACTAAATACAAAATACCCGAAAATAAGAAGGAGTACCAGGTGTTAGGCCGTCCAGTACAAACGATATTCAATTACCCTTCTTCGTTAATAATATTCAGAAGCTCGGACGTGCCGGTCGGAGCTCCTAATAAGGATACCACGCAGGATAACTCTTCGAGCACGATCCTTCCTCAACTTCGTGACTTCCGCCGCCTTAATGGACTACATGGATCACTGGACCAAAACATCACCCCACCGTTTACTCATAAAAATACTTGGAGGATCGAGAAGTGTGCGAGTTGATCGATTCGGCCGGTTCTCCGCCCGTGGGATTATAAATTATTGAGGTGGTACGTACCGGACCTATTTAGCACGTGTGCTGCTGGTGTTACGCGGCCGAAGCCTAATTTATAGCAGGGATGAAGTTGCGCCAGAAGTTACTGCGATGCCCAGGATGGGGGCGGGCGCAGGCGGGATGGGACCACCAGCGATGTGTTTAATTCACGCTGACGGCCCATCGACGTGTTTGGAAAACGATACGGAGAGTGAGGAGCAACTGTGGATTTTACCGAACTTTACCAACTTCACCACATCATTGGCCCTACTCAAACCTTCACGTACTTTGCGTATTTATGTCCCTATTAACTATCGAAATTAATTTACAACTAATATATCAGGATATTCACGAAAATATAGCTATACCAGATCGTTAATAAATATGTAAATATCTCCGTGAATGATGTATTTCTGGGGGTTAGAATAGTTTCTACTCGTCAAGTTACTACACTAAAAACACAGGAAAAAAATTAGATCTGCGATAGCAAAACACTGGATTCAAAATGGGTATGACAGGATGATATATTTATTTTAATTTATTGAAATCAGTTTAAATATACAAATGTATTGAATAACAATATTTGAAAAAATTAAAAATTTCACGTTTGTTTTACCCAAACTTTTTTCATTAGTAAAAATATGAATATTTAATAAAAATTTACATTGTGAAACCGTTTACTCAGAACTTTACTGGCGAGCACGGTACCTGACGAGTTTTTTATCGGTGTGAGCATGTAAAGTTCGTGTTACGGTCACGCAATGTGTATTGTTTTATGATAGCTATGCTGAATTGAAAATATTTTTAAAATAATCTTACATTTATTGGAGCATTCAGCAATACGCAGGCAGGACAATACGTTAAACTATTCGAACGAAATATTCTTTAATAACACACTACGAATGTGTATGTTGCCATGGTTTTAAGACAACAAAAATAAAAAGTTCTGTTACCAATAGAAACATAGCTCAGTAATACTAAGTTTACAATGTAGTATAAGTAGGTATATCGTTATATTAAAAATGACCCATGCGTGGGTATACGAGACCAATATAATAATATTTTTTATCTACGCAAGTGATATAAATGCTACTTATCCCACTTATTTTGCGCGAGTTAAAAGCTTCATTACCGTACTCGTATTCAATAACGTACTATTTTTCATAAATGTTGATATTACAATCTTTATTATTCTTTACTTTAATTAATATTTAATTAATTAATAATAAATAAGCTTGTTCTTCTATATCCTACGAAATACATACTAAATCACTCATTTTCACAAAATGCTTAAAAAAATTATGAAAAACAACTATATAATTGTTTAATGTCAAATTGTAATCATCATCGATTAAAAACATTTTTAGAGCAACTACTTGGATTAATTTTATATTTTTACAAAAAAAAATAAAGTCAAATTATTTAAATTTTTCAAATTTAGGTTCATCATCAACATCACGCCTTTTACCCATTGCGGGTGTGGCACTCTGCTTACGCAGATCTCGGTAAGTGACATATTTTTTCGTATGAAGTGCGGTTACAAGCCGTCAAATCATAGCCCCCAAAGATGTTAGTGGAGGGGGAACCACAGGGGTAAATTTAATTTTGTAACTGTCGGCAGTGGGATTCGAACTGAGGATCTCACGATCCTCAGTACGACACGTTACCACGGAGCTATTTACCCCTTTGAAATATATTTTAGATGTCGAATTTTTAAAAATCTAATAGAATTATAAAATTACCTCAATAGAATTTTTTTTAGTAAAAACACATTTAAAAGAGCCTTTTATCGCAATCGTCTTTTGTAAAATTTGGATTCGTGCGTTAACAGATTAATTTATGAAAATTGTTTTTAATACACTATAATTTAACATAATAATTATATTTTTAATAAATAAGTGAAAACTATGTACTTCTAGATAAATTTCAAATGATTCACTTTAATTGTTAAGGGAACAAGAAGAAATTCTCCAACAGTAAAGTAGAGAAGTGCTGTTAAAAACAAGTATTTACAAAAACTAAAATTCAAATAATTAAAATCACAAAATACAAAAAAGAGGACACTGTAGAAACAGAGTGAAAGAAGACTTGGACTAAATTGGCAAATAGACCTACATATAATTATAAATAGATAGATCAATCCAAAATACTTCATTGGATCATGACTCGTGAAGGGGCGTAACACAGTAAAACTTTACAAATCAAATAATACCAGTTTAACAAGAAATAGTAGTGCAAACAGTAATGCAATGTAAAATACAAGTTTGTGCAGCAGCAACTAAATGCACAACTTTGTTAAAATGCAAATATCCTAACATTTAATGCAGGTTCATTTCCATCAGGTGCTCAATAAAGTGCATCGCAGAAGTGCGCTAACTTCTTACGAGGGTTTGAGCTATGCAATCACGATCATTTACAATCGTAAATAGTAATAGCTTTAAAAACAGGTGCGGCCAATTCTCACTGGAAGAGAGTCAGACTCGCAGTCGAATTCCAATCCTGGAAATCTCGCCTTGTTCTTACAGGTGTTATAAGATTTAATGTTATTGTAATGACGCAGAGATCTCAAAGTTACACCTTTTGTTCCCGCCGTGTTCATTAGAATTTCGAGGGCGAAGTTTAAAGAAGCTTTATAATGTTTTTCATAAGTTTTATCTTTCTTTTTACGCTCTTCTTCATAACGCCGTTTTGGACGGAGCTCGAGCTGAGCTCGCCTGGTTTTTATTCAGAGCTCGCTTTATTCTTTTACGGATATTTTTACACGAAATCTGATTATTTTCAATTACATCTAAGCATTATGCCTCCGTTACGGATATTACACAAGCCGAGTTGAACCACAGGGAGACGGAAATTCTCTAGTTGTTTTTTGTGTTCAAGGATTCCCACAGTTACCATAAAGGCGCACAGCTTACGTTTATCTCATATGTACATTATAATATTTGAACGAGAAGAGGTTTAACCCTTTTATTAATTATCTATAATTTAAAAAGTAGGTCAAAAGTAGTGTTATGTTTAGAGGAAAGAGACAAAATATGGAATACCGCCATTTCGCTAGAAAAAATAGTTGAAGACGCAATACAATCTGCTATTTCATTCACTCACTCTAGTATCACACTCATTTCATCTCGCCTGTCGGTCGATCGCTGTCGCAGTGGCAGGAGTGTTTTGTTTGATCGGTACTACAAAAATTCTCAAGGTACATAAAAGTAAGATATTTTTCGATAATTCATTGGACAGAATACTGTGATTTTATGTTTAGCATGTTTCTGTTAATAATTTCGAAACGATTTATTTTATATATGACATTATTTATAGGATACGAAGACAAATTTGAACTGGTCTGAAATTCCTAATATGGGTAGTCACTGGGGATCTAATTATGGAATAGATTAAATGCAAAATGGCACATAATGACTGCACTGGTTCCGAGATTGACACATGGATTTGTATTTTTTGTAAGTTACTTTTTATTTAATATAAAGACTAGTTTTGTTTTTGTTATTTTCAATAAAAAAATAGTGTTTCTTCAACACAAGAAATTAAAAGTTTTCTCTCTGCAATGCCCCATCATTTTAGTTAAATGTTGGTCGCTTCGCGTTGCACCTCGGTATTCTATGCTTTTTATTTAAAACAATGAGTGTTAAAAGAAATATAAATCAGATTTACTCGGATAGTGATGAAACCGATCTAGCAGAATCTAACTAAACATGATCCACTTTCTTCCACTAGCAGAGAATCGAAATAGGTTTTATCCCATATTAATATTTCTTCTTCTGAATCTAATAAAAAGTAACATAACGATGTATCCAAATGGAAGAATACAAAATAATGTATGATGAAATTTAATTAAATAAAATATATACGAGTTAATGGGATAGCTTCGTTTTGAAAATCATAGTCATAGATTCCAATTTTTATATTTTATTCATAATTGCGGGTTGCAAAAATTTATTATCAAGATATCAAGATTTCTTGATAAGATATCTTGATTCTTGATGACACTTTCTTAGCTTGTCTTGGGAAATAAATAATACTTCTTGTCTTGATCTTCTCTTGATTTCAGTACAAGATCGAGACAAAATCAAGAGTGTATCTTGATTCTTGTGAAACACAAAAAAAAGTTGTGCCTTATTCTAATGTTCCATATTTGGGTATCTATTCAATAATTAGCTACTTTATTGTTATTTTGGTTTTTGTGCAATTATAATAATACCAATAAATATTAAAAACATAAAAATATTACTAAGTTATGCGAAAATGTATGATTTTTGTTATGTCAAGAAAACAAACTTGTATTCCATATTTGGTCAGTTTCCTCTATGATACATGTAATATTATAGTTATTTTTATGTACAAATTATTAAAAAAATAATGATTTTTGTTAAGAAATATAATATAAAATATTATGTATAAAATTATTTAAGCAAGTGCGATTTAAATAGAATTAAAGAGTAGTAAGTTATAATAATACAGCGCACAACTGATTTGTGTGAATCAGATTTCTGTGAAATCTATAAACAAATGGGAGCAGATTTAGTGGTGCTATTAAACACAAATTAGAATCCAATGCAAAACGACCGACGGAATAACATAGTGGGTATTGCTTACCATTACATTTACATAGATGCAATATATGTGAGAGTGTATGTGTATGTGTCAATAATTGATTGCAGTTTGAGGCGAGTTGGCTGTGACGGGAGGACGTCTGCATTATGGGTCCCCATTAGAGAAGCCATCACTATTCCGACGTAGACATAGACGCAGACGTCTAGCCAAGCATACTATAGTGAGTGGATATCGCAGAAACCAGAAACAGTCACTATAAAACGATTAAGATTTAATGAATTTAATCGTCATGCCATGTATCCATTATTGGGTATATCCACTGAAATATAATACTGGAAAGGTAAGTAAAGTTTAAAATGCGAACCGAGAGAGACAACCAGCCGATGGGTCAAGTGTCTTTGTACGCTTAGAAAATTATTACAGCTTCGGTGAAGTGATACATTTCGAGCTTAACTTTGAAGGAATACTATAATAAGATGCAGGACATGCAATGAAAATTAGTTAAAGCAGTAACATTATTTTCCGACGATTGCTGTGGAAAGTTGCATTTTTCAACGCAAAGTTGACGTTTTCTGAGTAATTTTACTATAGCAACAAGCGACAAAATTTTTGTCACTCATCTCTAATATCAACGAGTAGTAAAAAGTTTGAATTTGTCGTTTTTTCTATTTCATCACTATGAATAAGAAGAAAAAGAAAAAAGTAGCTATTATTTAACGTTACAATTCGTGGATTTATTTTTTAAATACTTATCATTTTTGCGGTAAAACAAAAAAAAATATGCAAACGAAGGCCCCGGTCAGGTGAATACGTCTTCAGACGCAGGAGTGGGTGGAAATCGAAAGAGAAGGATTCACGCTACACAGTAGCCAATCACACGATTTTGCCGCATATGTAGTTCGTCTGTAGTAGCAACAGTCTCTTCATTTTTTAGCCACAGTATGTTGTTACATATGGTTTTCAGTTTATCTCAGAAATTTTTCTTGGAGTTATGCAAACTTAAGCCTTTTCTCGTACAGCTGCAGTTCCTAGTTTTGGGATTCTGTGTATAGTGATCCCCTTCCTTCTCGACTAGCCGACCGGTCGACTGACGGTTAACGGTTAACTAAACTTGGGAACGGAACAACTAGGACCTCTCGAAGTGGTTGACCGCAGGCCCGTGAACCAGATTGAAATTTGTACAAGTTTGGTTAGTTACTTATTTGTGTCCAACACAACAACTTTACGCGTATCTTAATGTGTTAAACACAACACACAGATATCGGCAAGTATTGTTTTACACATGGAGGAATTAACTTGTAAATTAAACATAGAAACGCTTAGATTAATGGGATTGTTTTAACCGACTTTGAAAAAGAGGTTTCTTTAAATAAATAAATATATCGCCACGCCATTGATCCTTTATAGATGTGGTACTTTGCTTCCGCATTTGTAGCTATAAGTAATCTATTTTTTTACGACCGGGGGAGAAAATCGATTTCTGTGATACCAAAATCAAGACAGAAGCAGCCAATTTCATATCTACGTGCGATTTGTGCACTTTTTCTCTCGTCGTAAGGCAAAGTACTCAAATAATGTGAAAAATGAACAAAATTAAACAAATCGAAGGGAACTATCATAAATTATATTACTATTCATGTAATTTTGAAATACATAAAAACCATCATAAATATTGGAGTCGTAAAAAAAGTTTATACACCGCAGGAGAGAAGTGTATTTTTTCTCTTGTCGTATTGTCAATTTACTCTGCTGGAAAAAATCATACACTTCTCTCCCTTAATGTATAATATACTAACTATGTCATGGGTAGTACAACTACCAGTCGTCAAATTAAGGGCCCTAAAGATATTATTGGAGAAGAAAAAGTAAGCACAGGGGTACAATTTCGATATTTACCTATTAAAAGTATTTAAAAATGCAATTACTAGATTCCATGTTGTACCAAATTACTATTTTAAGTCATATATTCAGAGTGTTCATAATATAAAAACATAAGATCATATTTGCCTAACATATAACTTCAGCTCAGTCTTCTCAATTTTTTCATATTAATATGACAGGGGTCACATTTGACATTTTATTTTCCTGACAGATGTACACAGGAATGTTTATTTTCCAATTTTCAAATACAGTTATGTAAGTTTCAAAATGAACAAAATAGGACAAACTTTTCAAAAACAAATTCTAGCTAATATTATACCATATATTTGTTTTAAAAAAACAAAATTATATACTGGGATATGTACAAAAAATCTAATAAGCTTTCAAGTAACCTACCACTTCTAGTTATATCCCATTTAAGGAATGAATACATTGAGATCTAGTAAACAGTTCGAGCTACGAAACTGGTAAAAATTAGGTAAAAGTTGCATGCATATAAATTTTTCCCTTTAACACAAGATTCTGGTTTTAACTTTCATAATGCAATATTTCGTAATTAATTTGAAAAAGTACATGAAATAAACTTCATTCACCGAACTATACGGTAAACTGAGGATATAAGATGAATTTTCTGAAAATACTTATTTGTAAATATTTCTAATTGCTTAGTAAATAATCGTGTATAATTTCTTAATTATTATGGAATTTTCAGAAAAATGTATCGTACTCAGCTTACCGAATAGTTCGGTTAATTCTACGGTACTTTTTTTTCTGTGTACCTACTCAACATTTCTCATATCCAACTAATGAATAACTGATATCAAGTTTCATATTTCATACGGAGGTCATAGTAACCCGTAACATTTTTAAATACAGATTTCCTTTTGCTTTACCATAATATAAAAGAATAAAAATTTATTTTTATAATTAATAGAAATTTTTAGCTCCCGCTTACCTCTAGGTATTGTTTTTGGTCAAAAAATTGGGTAGTGAGTTTTCAATGAATAAGCACCTTTTAGGGTCCCTACAATACGATTTTACTATTTTCGCCATGATGTATGTATGTATGTAAGTAAGTATGTATGTATGTGTGTGTGTGTGTGTAGTCTGTGGCAATTTTTGAGTCCCGCATAACTCAAAAACAATAATACTAAAAAACACAATTTTGTGAATTTTTGTTTATTAAATTTAAATGAAGAGCTGATTAGATTTTGAATAAAATTGGTCAACCAGAAGTAGCAGTTTACTTGAAGCCCTTAAGAGTTTTTCGTGAAAAACACGGTTAAATTTTCTCTTTCAACAATTTATGTTATTTTGAAAGTTGTAGAATATTTAATTTTATATGTGTTTTGATTACACTAATTTTATTTATTTTCATTAATTTTAGAGATAATAAAATATATAGAAATTATATTTCATCAATATTACACTCCTTGTACACCATGGAAACACTTACAAATTTTAAACTTTTTACGAAATGTGTCACGTCATTTTGATTGTGTAGCTGTTTTTTAGTAAAATATATATCAAAAAATTAAATTACGAAATCAAATTAAATTTCTCAAATATAAATAGAAACTAAATAAATAAGAAGTATCATCAAATAATATTTTGTATCATTTAAGAGTATTTTGCGGGAGGTTATGTGCTGGGTACATCAGATTTTTAAAAATTTCTCTATAATAAAATTGGTGAGCTTCTATGTAAGATAATATTAATATCATAAAAAAATCTTGCAAGAAGTGTAGGTGATTATAGATAGAAACAAATTATTTCATTAGCAAAGTTACAAAACGAAATGCTAAATTTAGTTTTTGTCATAGGTATATCTAGTGACCGATACATTTAATTGGAAAATCACATGGTCATACTAACTTACTAGTAAGAAAACTTTTGTCTAATTTATCCAACGCCGTATCACTTACAGTTCTCGATATCACAATGCATTCTTACCTAAAATACAACATTCTGTATATGACAAAAAAGTTGCGGTTCCTACAACTTTCGATCAGACAATTCAATTGATCGAAATTTTCTACTTTGATTATGTAAAATATCAATACAGTTTTTAGAATTCGCCGACCACCATTGGGACGCAAAAAACTACAAAAGTTACAAATTCGATTTATGTGTAAAATGGGGGTCCATGAACTGTATAATATTGAAATGTTTCATTTAAATGTAGCATGCCATCGAATGTAATGAAATTTATTGTAAAATATTTCGAATGTTATTTATACAACATAGAGTAAATTTTTTGAATAATTGATAAAAAATTCGAGGAATGACAGGCAATCAAACAGAGGCCCTTTTAGATCAACAGAGTAAATCGTATTTATAAAACGAATTTATTTATTTTTCTTCGTTCGCGCAGATCTGTCGAATGAATGTTAAATGGGTGTGAACGATTATAAAAATCAAGTTAAACAGTTCGGCAAGTAAGTTAATGCCCGTGAATTACTTTGTATTCTTTGTTGACATTTCAAATTAATCGCAACAATAATTCCACGGGCAGAGAAGCGAGTCACGCGACTCGTTATAAAAATCCGAGACACACAAAATCAATACAGGCGACGAAGCGTTCGGCGTTGCCTGAACACTGATGTATAAATAAGTTGATCAGTCATCTTTTGTCTCAATTTTTCAAATAATTTCGACTGAAGAAGAATTTCACGGAACAATGAAAATCCACTTTTCGCCGCTCGCGAACACAAACTCGCCAGCCGCCTTGATAATCCAGATGCAAAAGAAACAATTAAGAGTCGAGTAACGCGGACGCCGGGACGCCAGGACGGACGCTCAGTAGCGGCGGCAGCGTCGAATTATGCACGATTCACGAGAAAATGAATTATCTGGGAGAAACGAAACATGGAGCATGTTTATTCGAGCGGCGTTGGGTTTATTAATTCGAAAATTTCCCGTTTTACGCTCCGAAACAGAAATCTTCATTAAGTTATTTAAACGTCGGGAGATTGCTACCAGCTACGTGTTTCGTAGTTTCTTACGCGAATTAATGTAATGTGCACGCGGTAGTGACGCGCTCCACGCTGCAACCTTACGACGACGCCGACGTCGACGACGCATGTTGTACAACGAATCTGCTCCGCATTCGCAGATATAAGCTTACTTTATAATTATTGTACTACGTTGTACTGCAACGCCACCGGCTCGTAAAATTTCTATTTGTTTTCCATTTTCCTTGCAACCTCTACGTTGCCTTAAACTTTAAATAGTTACACGCAAGTTAAGAAATAAATTACATTCTGCTTGCCAACGAATATCCATATTATTTAGTAAATAACATTCAAGGAAACACAGAAATCTGCTCAAATAAGAGAAGCAGAAAACTAAATTTTATTTCAATTTTATTCGAGTTATAAGGATTTATCAAGAATAATTTTATCGTTACTCAAAACTAATTAAGAAGTAAAAGTTGTTTTTCTATTTTGGTAAACATCCTGAAAACACGTCGTTAAGAAAATCTAAAAGGGAAATATTTTTGGAAAAATTCATTTTAAGATGCTGGTCGTATGCTGCCTCATGAATGAATGATTGCGAATTTATTTAAACATCACACACGACCATGATTTTCAGATAGATTCGAACCCACGACCTCTCGTGTGCCATGTTAATGACATAGTCACTGCGCCATCGAAATCCACAAATTATTATTATTATTAATCACAATACATATTATTTCATTTTTGCTTGTTATACGATTATACTTATCATAAGAAAGTATAGGAACAATGAAATAAATTGATAATGAAATTTTCTGTGAAATATTTGTTTTAAGATTCCCTGAATTCCTTATAACGTTTGTGTGGATGAATGTATTGAAAGATGTATATTGAGTTAAATAACTCACGAACGAAAAAAGATTGAGGCACGAAACTTCATAATAAGTTCCATGACAAGGAGAAAAACTGAGTAAATTTTTGTAATAATTTCAAAACTGGAAATGAAAATTTATTGAACATGAAAGAATTAATGAACTTATTTCGAATACAAAATAAACTGCAAAATATATCATTTATTGATATTTGCCTAAATGAGTACTCACTTGTTTTAATCATAAGACTATTGGTTAAAGAGTATATTCTTTAAACAATGATGAGAATCTGTACAAGAAAAAATAATAATTTTAAAGTGCTATACCTCGACAAACCGATTCAAGTCCATGAGGTATTAATACTGAAGTACATTCAGTGATAAAAGTCAAATGGTTATTTGAAAGTTTCACTTTTTTCCTAGCTAGTCATAAGGTCATAACAAATCATTTCTCTAATCTAAATTAAACCTCAAATTTATTGTAATAGATTATATTGGGGTTTAGTATAAATTGAAAATGAAAACTGACCGATTTAAATAATATAATGTATGATTTTAAAAGGGTCGAATTAACATTGGTGGAGAGCTCTTGGCAACAATTTTGTGGGATACCTTTTTTCGGGAACACACACTTCACGAAAATATATTTCTCGAATATACAAAAATCGAAAATTAAATTCAGAGTTTGTACATTTATTGAAATTACAAACGACGAATGTTACAAATCCCAAAAATATTTGTCGAATTACTTGTATATTAAAAATCTCGAAAATACATTTCTCGAATATTACAAACGTCGAATATTGCAAATCTCGAAAATATATTTGTCGACAGAGAAACATAATAACATACCAAATGTCGTATTGAAATCATTGATCAGTAGATGGAACTACGACATTTGATATTGTTTTTATGAGGATCACAAAGTTGCACCAATCTTCTCACCCTTAAATCCGGCTCTGAATTTTTAATTAATAAATTCATAAAAATGTCAATAATAAATCTACACCGTTGACTTTTAGAAATTGGATTGAATCTCTACCTTTCAATCAAACATCTTCCTGTGTATGACTAATTGACTACTCACAAAGTAATTTACAAAGATGTTTTCAGGGCCGGCGAAGTAAAATTTGTTGAGGTATGGAGTAATCGCCGAAAATGTTAATAGGTTATGAGGGGTTTTCCCAATATATTTGTAAACAAGTATTTTTCTAAGAGCAAAAAATGAAACATATTTGCAGTGGATTGAGCACAATATCAAATTTTGATCTGCATTCCAATCTGCATATTAAAATTAATGAATAAATTTGGGAGTTCATTTCTTCGAAAAAACGTTATGTTGTTTGAGAAAGTATTATTATTGAAAAATATTTTAGAATTCTGAAAAAATGTTTTTTGGGAAAAGTGGGTACCTATTATTTAAAAATAATGTAATGTTCAATAAAATTTTACACCGATAAAAACAATCAAAACTGCTTAAAATTGAAGCAACTTTTGTTTGTCTGGCACGTGACGCAACATTTTGAGATATGGAATTCCATACATGAACATTTCCGAGCTATGGAATGCTCCATACACTCCAGATAATGATCGGCGGCCCTGTGTTAATTGTTTAACAGCATTACAATTGTAGACAAATCAGTTTAATTGTACAGAAAACCCTTTTGTTAAAATTTAAAAAACAATTAAAAGATAATTGAAAATCTAGCGATGTTAAAAATGTTCACAGAATAAGAAACATTAAAAACAAAACAAAACTGCAAGACGCCGTATTCCCAACTCATTAAAAACATAATTATAACGAGTTGGCCCTGCAGAAAACAAAAACAAAAAATATAAAAACAACAAACACTCTCTGAAATGAGAGCACAAATCGCAAACAATTTCTCCGTCTCCCTCGCACTTGGGCGCAAATTGCAGCGTGGAGGAAAAAGACTACACCGCGCTTATTATTAAAAGTTTCTGCATGAATCCTAAGCAACGCCACCCGGCGAAGTTTGGGGCAGGCGCGGAGGGCGCTACAGTTATAGCTGATTTGAATATATGCGAGAAACAGATGGTCGCAACGAGAACTTTGTATGCGCGTCAACGGGTTCGGGTTGTTTAAATTTCGATAAAAGTTACTACACTATTAACCCGAGCGTGGTTTACGCATATGATAATTGAGCTGTTTGAACGAAATGTTGCTCTTGTGATTTGTAGCTTTAATATGAACAAGTGTTACGGATTTTTATGCGGAAGAAAAATAGACCAATGCAGAATGCAGTTCCGAGAAGTGGATTACTTTGGCAAGGATCTGGAATTTTTAAAATGTACCTGAATATATTGAAGAGATTTTCTGCAAAATATACATTTTCATACAAATGTTACGCACACAGTCATACATAAGTTTTATTATATTTTCATTTTATTATATATTTTATTTTTACAAATTCCCTAACTTCATTCATTTTCTTGTAGGTGCAATAAGTTTTATTGGGCAGAGCAAATAATAAATTAATTTTTTTCAAATATAAAAACAACTATAATAGTTATTTGTTTAACTAGGCATTAAAATTGATTCGGCAGCCACTACTGTAAATCTTATTATTTTTGTCGATTTTAAAATTAATTTAATTAAGTGATTTTTGTTATGCATATTTTTTAAGTTATCGACATCAAATTATATTGCTATCCTTTGTCAAATAGTTGCTATCCGTTTGTTGTATGGTTGCTATGTAAAACATTTTTACTGTCTAGGCAGTAAAAGTGACATTTTATAGATTGTTAGCTGTCAAAACAATTGTATTTTTAATGCCAAACATAAATGCTGGAAACAAATAAATTATTAACAATTTTCTTGTATCTGCTTCCGATATCAAGAAACTTCCATTTTATATGTCAACTATATGTTAAGGGTCATTATTAAACATTCAAATTTAGATTTACATATACAAAAATGTTATATAGGGATTTTACTTTCTTATATGTAGTATAAAGTCCCTTGAATTCTTTGTGACAATTTACTAAATAACATCTGTGTAAATGAATGGATGGATAGAGTAACGAAACTTAATAAATGTAAGAAAAGAACTTTATTGATTTTGGTAAAAATTGTAAAATGAAAGTGGAAATTTATTTGTCACACCTACATGGAACAATAAATTCAAGAATTTTAATATCAATGGAATTATCTGCATAAAAAATGAAATAAAAAAATTTTGGACATAATAGTGGAATAAAAAAATATAATATAAATATTAATGATATGAATAAAACTTTAAAAAATCATAGTAATTTAAAGATAAAAATCAATGAAACCTCTATTTTGTGTCAAGAAAAAGTAAAAAGTAATTATAAAACTTTCAAATACATATTCTCATATGTGACTGTTAAGTAATATCTTCTATTTCCTTGTTCAGCTATGTACTGGAAAGGGGAGCAATGTTTGTGGCAATTTTCGTGTTCTAGTGGTTGTACGAATGTTTTTAAGACTGACAAATGAATAACATATATCCTCAAATTTGTAAGTTGTTGGTTTCGAAATATTACTTTAGTTATGAATGTTTTATCCTTTCCATGGGTAATGGGACAAAAACGAAAAAAAATTATTGCTAACAGTCAACAGTGAATTTTTATCTGTGAACGGTGCCAACTCAATTAATAAAAAACATTAAGATATTCTTTTGACAAGTTGTATTTTTAAAAAATCAGCAGAATTACCTCAATAGAAAAAGTTATATAAAAACACTTTCATACAGCCTCGTCCTATGTAAATTTATGAAACTTTTTTTTACACTATGAAAAGAAACCATAGACCAAAATTTGTTCGCAAATATCTAATTAGGGCAATAAGTATACAAAATATAAATGAACATTGAAACACGTGGAAAATTTACCAGTTATAATAAAATAATCAAATTTTAAAATGAAGGAGAACTGTAAAGCGAAAGAAACGATGTCATACATCATTGAAGATTTCCTGAGAAATTTACTGAGAATTTAAAAAAAGAAACACTTTATTTTACACCGATGACCAAAGTTATTACATTTCTCAGTCTCAACTGCTTCAGCAGGAGAAGTTAGTTAATATCCGGAAATATTACCCTCTTTACGGTTGTTACCTTTTATCAATACTTCTCAGTCTCAAGGCAAACATCGTTTTACTACTTGCTAGTGCTTCTTCACTTCACGGCGACTCGCGGATGAGCTCCCACTTGGGCCATTTCCACTTCGACCACTAAGGAAATTTGCTCTCACTTCGGCCAGCGACATCGTAAAATCTCTAAGATGAAATAAATAAGCATAAACCACAATACCGAGGGATCTTTTATTCCGGCCACTACAGGCGTGAAGGTATTTTCGAAGCTATAAGATTGTGTTTTAACACTCGACTTACGCGTAGGTACTTTATAACTATAAATATAATGTTTAACAATTATACTAGACACATGTGTTATGGACTGTGAGATACAATATCTAGACATACGGCAGTGTGTCAGCCAAGTTCGGAAATGAAAATGGAGAAACTGGCCAGTATGTATATTAGACGAACCATGTTGAGCTACTTATTCAAAAACCATAAGACCCTTGAACATCTAGAATCCCAAATTTCATGTATAATACTTCTATAGTTATGGAATTATTCCGTGTTTCATGCTAGAAGCATCTAGTCAAATTTATACGAAAAAAGTATAATGTAAATCAGCAGATTTGTCGGATGGAAATAGACGTTTCTAGTATAGAAATATAAGTTCGGCTCTATTTTTCTATTCGATTTTTATACTTGATGCATTGTGCGCATGCGTTACATGAAATACCAGCATACATTTATTTGTTTTTGGTTGAGGTTAGTATATAAATATGGCACAAAGAAAATGGTCGTCCCAAATGACGAAATGAGTTCTACGAACCGCAACCTATTTTTTATTAATAGTAGTTTATAAGTAGTAGTACTAAAGTAGATCACTAATTTATTTAATTTCAAAAATACGTAAGTGTTGCCGATTGTACGATAATTATTGTTTTAAATTGACACAAAAACGATAATTTTGAGTGTTCTTTAGGATAACATGTCAAGAAATGTCACTTGCTCTTGAACCGCTGATTGACTTAAATTTATCTTTAGTTGGTAACATGAACTGATATCGTATTATTTCGGCGTAAAACGGTGTAATCCGAATAAAACAAAAAAAAAATTAACTTAGAACAAACTCGGATGGATTTAGACAAAAAAAAAAGTATGGACAAAAAAAGTATGAAAATAGACGAAAGAAGTATAATGTAAAACAGGCTTTAGAAACTTGAAATTTGGCATCAAGGTAGATCATTAGGCACATACAAAGAAGAAAAAAAAATGTAACACTTCACAAAACTACTTTCTGACGATGTTAAATGAAATTAATACTCATAACGAGCATCACCCACAACGGAGTTTCCATCCACTTACCAATGGATGGCGTTGTGCCGAGTTAGATGGAAAACATAAAAATTGCTAATGAAAAGAAACCAGCGCAGCGTAAACACAAAAAAAAAAATTGACGGTCATGTATTTGTTAAGACGCTTTTTCATTTATATGTCTAAATAAAAACAAGACCTTTGATTCAGATTACTAAAGCTTTTCAAAAATTAATAAATTACTCATACAAGTACAAAAGACGATGTTCTATTTTATGTATGATATTGTGCATCTTTTTTAAACATTCCGCGCATTTTTTAAAACTTTGACTTGCAAAAACATCTCATCGCAAAGGTTTTACGATCTTGCTGGCTGAAGTGAGAATGGCCGTAGTATGAAGGCAGCGACTAGCATCGCCCTGACTTTGTTCTAAAACTATCGCATAAATTCAGAGCAAGCGAATTAGGTCAGAATTTATTCGCCTTGTTTACAGTGGCTGACCACAAGAGATAATATAATTTGGATTGTCAGTATTTGTTTCGATGGTTGGTGTAACATTGTACTTCATTTTTACGGAGCTAGGATTGGCGAAATGTTCAAGTTTAAGAGTTTGTCTTGAGGTATTTTAAGTTGAAGTGCTCGGATTTTACTGCCGCTAGCGGTTGTTGTGGAATTAGGGTGAAATACTGTTTATAGCGCAGTATCACAGCGTTAATTTGTGTTTAAAGTGATGCCGTTTTAATTACCAAGAATTATGATGCATTTGCAGAATAAATTTAAATGCTTTCCTTCACGTAATATAACGACGTACACTTCGCAAAACAAACTATAACTTTTCAAGTGCAAACTTATCCACGTTTACGATGATTCTACTAGTTATTTTGTGATTTAAAGTTAGTCTTAATGTGTTTTATAAAATATTTCGTTGAGGTTTTCTATATTTATTTGATCAATTTTCATCTGACATGACACTTTATCCAGAGATGGAAAGACTAGAACAAATTTTACTATATTTTCTAGAGAACGTCGAAGATACCATGCACAACTTTGAGATTTTGAGGTACTCATTGTACTATCATATGCACTTCACATGCAATAAAGAATATAGTGGGATTTTCTACTATTTCTAACGTTATGAGCGTTTTAAGATACAATAAAATTTTTACTTATGATTACTTAAAGTTGAAAGCATCAAGAAATTAGTTGAAAATTTCTAATTAAACACATTGTTGAACGAAACACTACAATAACCAACTGTAATTACACAAGAGCTTTTTATTTTGCCGGATAAATTTCTATTCGTAACGACAACTTATTACCTAGCAATTATACAAGAAAACTGTTCAATTTTCTAGTGTTTTGCATTATGATTGGTTAAGAACTAGTGGTGGGAATTTATTACTTGCAAAAAGTTACTTTCCTATTTATCCGCTATCAAAACGATAAAATTGTTTTTTCTTTATGGCTTACTTTATATTTGACTTAAATTATCAGTAGAAAAATAAAGTCAGGCAACAGCTGTTTGGCAATTTTATTATAAAGAGCATTTTTCTCTAATACTATAACAATGCTATAAATCCCGTATTTTTATTTAAGTATGTATGTAGGTATTTAAGAAAGTATACGTAAAAATAGTCGTTGTGCATTAGAAGCAAGCGAAATCGTATTGAATCCTTTAAACAAGTAATGGCATTCTGCAGAAAATCCGCCTCTCAAAGAGTAGTTCCGCTGTGATCGCCAGCGCTTAGATTTTTTCGGATCCGCATAAAATATAAGTTGGCCATGGCTCGGTCTCGCAAATAACGCTTGGTTCAATGCATCGGCAAAGGATATAAATCGCTAAATGGAAGTCCTAGTCGGTTCCTTGCCGCGGCCCCCTCGTTCCGCAGCGCCCTCAGCCCTGCGTCGTCAGCATCCGCGGGCATTTTAATATAACCAAAGTCGGGCTTGTTACCAGCAACCGAAACGTATAGCTGACAGGTAGCGCAGCAGTTATCATACACGGACCCGGCTATAGTCTGTTCACACATCATTCTTTAAAGTGAAGCTGTGAACTGTGGTAAGACAGAATACGTTTATTGTTTTACTGTCAATACGACTTAAAAGTTTAGGTTGCAAAATGTGTTTGTACTTAATTTAATGATAATAAAAAATAATCGGAGATTGGATGATGAATGATAAAGGAGGAAAAAACTCAAATTCTTAATAACAAACATATCGAGATATTGTTTTATATTTTCCCTAAAGAAGGCAGCACTTTGCTGCCGAAACGTCGTTATTTTAATAAATATTTTTAGAACTTTTACCCAGTTATTGTTTATTTATTTGTAGTTATATTTACTTTTCAATAGTGGATAAAGGGAAAACAATAACAGCCTAAAATTATTGAATAACACATTGAAATAATGAAACATACATGGAAGTTTAATTCAAAAGGATAAAATGAATAAAGAACATAAATTAGAACATTCACGATTAACAATTGTACCGTAACAACATATCAGAGGAGCTCAAGGATAAAAAACTATTTAACCAAAAGAGAGTTCTCGCGGATCATTTTTGCATATGTCAGGAAACCCCACCGTTCTTCTCCAGAAATAGAGAGAAATATATAGAAGTGTTACCAATATGAATGTTATTTACAAAAAATACATTGTAAAAATTATACACAAATTCCTAATTTTATTAAAAACCTTATTTTTGTGATATACTCGTACATACTTTAAATTATCTTACAATTATGTCTTATATTTTTCTTTTTCTATATTAAATCATAATTTTACAACTTTAATTTATATTTAAGATTCGTTCATTGACAACACTGCTACACCGCCTTGCGTCTGACCTAACTTTTAACGTTTCAGTTGTGTTGTCAAAGTGTATTTTAGGTTCGAGCAAATCGTTTTTAGAAACATGTGAAAAAAACGTTGTGTCTAAACACGAGAGGAAATCTCTGACAAAAACTATTGTGAATCATTTTCAATAATATTTGTTTCTTAACAGTAAAATGGATAGTATATTATTATATGAGGGATTATGATAGCCATTATTCACGAAGAATAATGACCATAATCCCGAATATAATACTTTTTTCTACTCCTGTAAATTCGGAAATCACTTTTGAAAATGATAGAAATTCGTTGAAAAAGTCAACAAAAAATACACAATGACAACTGACTACATGGTAACTGTCAGACGACCATTGCTTGGTGATCGACATCACGTCTTTAAAATAACAGTGAATTATGGTTTTCTGGCTCTGTAATTGGTCGAGAAAAATGAATTATGAATCATAATTCACTGTCGTGGTAATATAATTCATAAAAAAAATTGAAATGATGGGGATATAATACAAAAGAGTAGAAAAACACTTTTGTCATATGTATCATGTTTTAATAATGTTGAGACTGATCATGTGCTACA
Organism: Poecilus cupreus; assembly: GCA_963942605.1. NCBI lineage: Eukaryota > Metazoa > Arthropoda > Insecta > Coleoptera > Carabidae > Poecilus > Poecilus cupreus. The sequence goes on from OZ012718.1 coordinate 26,263,798, forward strand.
AAATATATTAATAAAATTATGCTGTAAGTCGCTTCTTGTATTTGTTCGTTCCTGTACAAATCGCTATTTATATTCCATAGATAAACACTCAAATTTCTATAAATATCTAAGAACTGGTCTGTATCTTCTACGCGCTACTTGAAAACCATTTTCTTGCGTTAATTTATAATATTTTACAAATATTTACTGACTACGCGACGAGCTGAACGTGTACAAAACTGATACATTTTTAGGTTATGAAGATCATGAAGACATACGCAAGTTTTATTCATGGCGCCTGTTCGCACGCTTCATTTTAATTTCATATATTAATAATGATTATTAAAGTAGAACTTCTTTTCTGAAAGTAAAAAAATATCACAGATTTTAATGAATGAACTATTCTGACGTTAATGTTTAAAGAATCATTAAAAATGAGTCGTGAGAACGCGCCTATTGTAACTAACAAACTAATTAATACTTAAAGTTAAGCAGCACTGTCCGCGGTCAGAAGTTGGATGGGTTACCGCTTTGCGAAAACTTATACCAGCGAACTCTGTGTGCCGTTATCACACCACCGAAAATGAGGGGACGAGGTGGCATATAACTTGATACCGATTTAATAAAAATTATTATTCCTAAACAATTCTAGAGATGTACATTGCCTGGAAGAAGTAATTGCAGAATATATTACTAACATCTACTCAGACCGTCTGTGATTGATGGAGTTCTTGTTCCTGAAAATGCGGATCATCTCCAGAAAGTTTCGTTCCTAGTACTTCATTTCGGTATCTAGAATCTGAACATTATCGAAGTCAAATCTGAGATGTAACTCTGTACAATGATTGAATAACGCTGTTCTGTCTGAGTTTAAGTTCTTGCAATAATTTTTATGGTCAACAGAATCAACAGAAATAGATAAAATCTGTGATCTATAGATATCCTAAAGTGTGCGTGTCTACTATTATCGTTCTTAAAAGTTTACTTGCTTGCGGCAAGCGCAATTCTCTCACAATTAAAACACGTCAGCAGTTCAGAAAATAAACAAATAGTCGCATTTATTCAAGATACCGCACCATTATTGGTAAAGTATACATAATGCGAGTATAATAGAATTAATGGATGTTAGACCAAGGCAGAAAGTGATCGCACTGTAGCGGCCCCACAACGAACATTATCTTTTTCGGTTGTAGCTTCGTGCTTCGCCCCAGTTACAGGAATCGATCATGTCCAATTACGGATGAAAGAGAATACTCAAATAGGATTCGTTGTATATTTTATGGAGTCGCTGATTGGATACGAAATTCCGGATCCGGTGCTGCGTTTGCAGCGCGCCTCGACTTCCACTCAAAGGAGGACAAATTCACAAATTGTTAGCCGTCATTAAACTATGGAGTTTACCAAGGAACCAAAGCCTTAGATCTCTTACGCATTACTTCTTACGCTTCTAGTTTTGTTTGACGAATAATATGAGGGAATATTTTTACGGTAATGGTGGAAATTTTATGCGCTCGTATGTGGCATATTTTACACCGCAGAAATTTTCACTTTCTGGATTAACTCTGGAGTTGGGCTAATTAGGAAATGAAACAGTCCAAACAGATGGTGCAAGACAGAGTAAATATAAAAGTATATATTATTGGGATTTGAATATTATTTATTAATAATTATACAGAATGTTTATTTTCACAATCTTTTTCTCCAGATCAACAAGAGAAAATTGAATAAATTATAATAAAGACGACATATTAGTTAACTACATTAATAATGTTTTGTTTTAAAAAAAACCTGATATGGTTAATTTGCAAGCTTGGGTTCATCATTGCGAATACACGCCAATTTTGTAACATCTTTAAAATTCTTTCTCTATATTATTATTCGTTCATAACTTGAATTCTGTTCCGTTATTTGGAGTGCTTTATATGATACTCATCAATCCCTAATTGAATCAATACAAAGAAAATATACTAAATATTTGTTTTTGATTAAATTTATTTTATTATTTATCACATCAGTAAACAGATACATGGAGGGGTAGATGATCATAAGTGCCTAACTTCCCTTCACCTTGCTCCTGCTGTTACTACACGCAGTTCCAACACCTTTTTCTTACCAACTCCCAGAACCTATGTATTTTCTACATCACTTGTTTATAGAATGTGTCTTCTTTACAATTACAGTTTCTTATATTTTGCAAATTTGCCTGTCCTCTTATTTGGCCTTCGCCTGTCGGGCAAAGTACATTAAATAAATAAATAATTTTTGAATTATAAATATATGTATTATGTTAGAAATTTTCTAAATATCTATAACTTCAATTTAAATAGTCAAATTAATAAGGCATCATTCTTCTGAATACTTATTTGACTTGACTGGCTGTTAACATATCACTAATGAATAGTTTATTTTATACTTTTGTCGTTCCCAATAAAACATTTTCTGTATGTTAATCTCTTGGGTGTTCTAACGTGAAAAGCATTATTCACAATTTGAAAAACGATATATTTTTAATTGTTGGAATTCCACGTAGTGTCATTAGATAATGGTGATCAGTATCGCTTCCGAGAATATTTTTAAGTTATTGTTATCTTATGATGTGAAACATTCGTTCATTTCCTTGTATCATTCACAGGTACATTACACGTATTTTATTGCTGCTAATTGTATATCTCAATCAATAAAACCTTTCTACTATTTTTCATAAAGCTCGTTTTAGACGGCGCAATTCTTACTGCAAGTTTTCTTGCACAAGACAGTGCAAGCAAAATTGCATCGTGTAATACAAAAGTTGCTGCAAGTTTTATTGCGCCGCAAGACTTACCCGCGAATAGGATGTGTTCTATTTTTCTTGCAGAAATTTCTTCATAGTGACTTTAAGCTTGCCTTGTTATTGCCAACTGTTTTAATAGAGAACTAATGTCGAATAGGAATCATATGTTTGAAAGTTTATATGTATATATTCAATTCAGTTTTCAGTATTTAGCTCTGTTCGAGATTTTAAAGCTACTTTACAAATCTTGTCTATGCAATGTCCAATTCAACAAAATAAAAATTCACAAAAACCTATCCCACAAACGAAGTACTACAATCACACTACAATTTCGATTGAAAAAGTTTGGTTATTGTGTAATTTTATATTTATTCACAAGTACCAGTTCACTACCAGAAAAGCTAAGTAATTATACTAAAACAGTGAAGAAATTTGTTAGACAAGTAAGAAGAAAACATGTATTTTAATCCTGAAAGTTTATCAATGCAATTTGCATCAAATCCTTTCCCTGCAAAACATTACTTCTCAATGCCCATAAAACAAGTCGAATGCAAATGTAAAAAAGAATGTAAGAGTAAATTAAATTTAACTTGTAGAGGAGGGTTCTGACTCCGACTCGAAGCTAATTATTCTTAGAGCATCGCAGCGCATCTTTATGCAAACGCTTCCTTATTGCGGCCGACAGTTCGCACTCGCACCAATCACGACAGAGATGCAGATGCAACAGGGAGAGCAACAAACAGAGAGAGGAGAGAACAAAGTTTCGGTAAATATTACCACAAACCCCGACTAAGTATCACGTGGTTTCACATCGATGCTTTAGTAAGATAATAACTACTTTCTTATGTTTGCTCATTGCTCCCACTTCCAAGAGTAATTGGTAAAGTTAACCGAGATTGTAATTAGACAGTTTTTGATATTTCAATATAATTTAGAATTCTACCCAGTTCTATAATTGTGGACAAAGTGAAAAAAAAAAACTTTGTAGACATAATCTAAAAGAAAACTTCAACAATTTCACACTCTGTTATTTCAATAAAAGCGATGAATTAGCTTTAATACGAGATATTTCTCGGAAGATACTCATTATTTAAATATCATGAACTATTACAATTAAAGAATATTATACTTTACCTCATATATACTATTCTGTGCATTAATTTATAAAAAGAAGAATATAGTTAAATGGTGGCTAAGGACTGTACAAAATAAGATAAGGTATAAAATATTGAAATAAGCTTTTAGAATTCATAGTATAACAAATAACAATAACTGGGTTTAAGTTCTGTAAATATTTTTTAAAATCACAACGTTTCGACAGCAAAGTGCTGCCTTCGGAGTCGGAATTTACCATGCAGTTTGCTTTCGTGATTGTTGCTAAGCAAAAAAAAAAATTCGTGCAAAAATTAATATTTATCGATAAAATCAGAAAGACTTGTGATATTACTCTTGATAAAATCCCGATACCCCGATAAAACCCCTTTACCCCTACAAAATGCCGTCACTGAGGTAAAATCGCTAACTAGTAAACAAACATCAGTTGTTACTGTCAATAACTGTCAGTGTGACAGGTAATTAATATTTAAGTTTCATTTTGCGTTGTCTTTGGAATTTATCTCATCATATACCAGCTCTGATTTTCTCAGATAAATTTTTATTTTTAAGCACTAATTTTTTTGCTTTTAAGCACAATCAAACAAGCAAACTGATATTAGGTAAAACTCCTCGGAGTCGGGATTTACCATGCAGTTTGCTTTCGTGTTTGTTGCTATGCAAAAAATTCATGCAAAATATGTTATTAACGGTTTTTTTTTTTGCTTGTCTTATAACCTCATTTTTTTTTACTTGTAGTTTGTCTTCAAATAGCAAAATTTCGACAAGATGCGATAAATGCAAATATTTTGTATGCCGAGAACATTCTATAATACAAAAAATTACGAGTATGATTTACAATAATTGTGAAGATATTAATTCTTTGAAGAATTGAATTATTGTTTGTAATATTTTTCTTCTTTGCATTAATATTTAAAGAAATATATATTTATTTTTTGAAAAAGCTGATGTTTCTGATTATAACCATAGAACATCAAATCTCTTATTACAATTTATTTAATGCTTAAAACAAATGGGGTTAATTTTACCCCGCTTGATGCTTCTTATCAAATCTAAATCGTAATCATCATAGTTCTCTGGATTTCTTCATTGAGAATTGTACCCTCGTGCTTATTTAATAGTTTAGAAAAATTAAAATATAATTACTTTATTCATGATCTATTTTTAAAAATCAAACAACAGAAGTAAACACTATGCGCTCTTCTACATGGTACTAAAAAGTAAGTGCGAAACTAAAGTGTCTGTAAATGCACCCAAATGAGAAAGACATTCGCTCATAAAGACGAATAAAATTCAAATAATTACTACATCCACAATCGTTAGCGTCTGCAGCTTTCAGCATTCAGCGTTCAGCCATCTACAACGATCTCAATTATCACGTGTATTATTGCGACATTACAGTTCCGCCGCCACAACAATTAACCCTTGTTCACAAGCTACAAACTCATTTTCCGGTTTACACCATCTTAAATATAAAGCCCAATTTACACGGTAAACAAGCATTGAAACATGCGAGTGGCGACAGCGGCAAGGCCGCATTTCGTCTAGTCCCATATCGGACAGACGCACATATTGTCAGCCACTTTTATGCTATAAAACAACATACGTAAACGACGATAGCAATAATTTCGTCATTATGTCTATCAAATCTTCCTCACCTTTCTGCGACTAGACAAAAACACAATAGTTATTTGTGTATCAAGTGCGGATAGAGCATTGTTTGTTGCACGCGGCGAGAAATTGTTGATCGAGGCGAAGCCGAGATCAACAACTCGACAAGTGCACCGAACAAGCTCTATCCGACGAGATACACACAATAATTTTTCTACAATCGTTGAACAATGTCAAGCTGTAGAAAAAAATTAATTTTCAAAATTATCTTTGGTCACGCCTATAATAATTCAGTAAAATTGTAGTGACCCATGTCACCGTAATCATGACAACGTTTATGAACAAAATAAAAATTTTCAAAGAAATCATAATTTGACACATGGAGTACATTTGACACAAGGAGTACATTTGACATAAAGTCTACAGAGTGAATACGTTTATGGTGATTAAGTTGAAGTGTATGTACGTATATGCCTGTATTTGCAATAGCAAGGTTATTACCAGAAAAATCCAATGCATCATTTACTCCTTTTACCTAATTTATTTTTGTTTTGTTTTTGTCGCACTAGTGCGACAAAATGTCACTTTGTCGCCCTAGAGCGACAATTTTGAATATTTCCTAACCAAAAATGGAATAATAATGTCGATATTGTGTAACGATTGTAGAAAAAATTAAATGAATTCAAGAAAGAATTTGTATTAACTGTTACAAAATTTTGCATTGCCCCCTCGTCTCATGAATTGTCATCAAAAGTAAAAGAAGAGAATCAGGATTAGTCCAGACATTTAACGTGTTTTCTGACTGTGAAGGTTTGTGCATTTATTTATAATATTTTGAAACAATTGCTTATCCCAACGATTTTGGTATCTTCAAAGTTATACTTGGTGAATGGTCAACGCATATAGGAAACACCAATATCAATTTTAGGAAGTTTACGTGGCAAAACTGGTAACGTTCTTTCGAAAATAATTGGCAAATATATCGCTTTATCACTTGGTATATTTTGAAGACTTTTCAATATAGAATCGTATTATCTATTGAATGTTTGCCTACTTAACTTATGTTACCTATACAACACTTTAAGGATCACTGCTTTAAACGATTCCTTTTGGTATTCCAAAAGGCAAGTTACTGAATTATGACAATGAACAATTTCCTATCGCAGTTAATTGTGCAATGTTCTTCATACTGTTTCTTTTGATATTTACAAGATAGGGTTTCAAACAATTGCCTATGTAAAAAATTGCTGTTGTGACCTGTAAAACATTTCTTATAATGTATCACAAAACAGGTTTCAGAAAATTAAAAATTATACACTTGTCTATTGCAATGGTAAAAAATTCATTTCATATAATACCCCATAGTACAGGTCTTTGAAAAAAAATGCCAATTAAAATAAATAATATGGTAAAGAATGTTCATCACTATGTAATTCACAACGCAATTTCTTTTTAGGTGAATTATTAAAAAAAAAACTAATACACACGTTACACTGTTACCACCATTCGCTTCTTTCTTAGATATCATTTATTAAATACAAAATATACCAAATTTCTACTGAAAGATAAAATACCCCAACGACTATAACCTTTCACCATAGATGTTTATATATAATCTAGATACTTAACTCGATGCGCAAAAGTGAAGCCTCGGCGGCCATTTGCTAAAAAGGCAAAAAGTGACATTTGTGTCAATTTAAAGGGATTTATTATAATATATAGTTCAGTTTTGATTGTAAAGTTAAACAGTATAGCAAAATGGCCAAATCAAAAGCAAAAGTAAAAGAACACTTAAATAAACTAATATTATTTTCAAACTAATAAATAAAATGATAAAATGTAATATTTGTATTACATTACATATTTTAACAATTAAAATAAATTTAATAAAAATTTATTTGAGTGTTATTTCCTATTCAATGCACATCGTATTCGAATATTGCCTATCTAACAAATGGCCGCCGCGCTTCACTTATCAGGTTGTTTGATTATATTGGTATATCGGTATCTAGTTTGTATAAATTTAGCATAAGCAACTTTTAAACAGAATAGCCAGTAATACATATTTTGGATATAATTAAATTTAATGAGATATATCAAAAAAAGCCTGAAACCTTCAAGTACACTATCATTTACAGTTGATGGATTGCAACCAAACATAATCAAGATAAGAGAATAAATCTCTGTTATTGGATATATACCTATATAGGCTCAAATTATGTATTTGACAAAATATAATTGTAATACAACGACGTTTCGGCCATGGTTTCACAGAAGTTTTTTTTAAGTCATAGTGAATTACGTTCAGTTTGTAAAAAAATTATTAAAACAAATTAGAGTTTGTAATAAAAAAAATTATTAGTAGTGTAGGCTTCTAAGAATCGAATACGATTCAGTCAGCTTGTAAATTAAACATTCTAGTTATAAATATATAATTTCAAAAATATATGGTTGAAAATTTAAAACTAACCAATTTGCTTGTTTAAAATCGTGTGGCAGTTTGCGAAGACGAAACGGCAATGGTCGAAGTGCGAAGCGTGAAACACGACCCCTATTCCGGTGTAATTTAATCTAAATGAATTGGACTCAACCGGAATTATAATAACATCGTCGAAGCCTGGCGTGAATTCTGGTGAATTTGGTGCATAGAGCACAGTGCATGGAGCATTTGCATAACATCGCACCGCACCTGCATCTCTAAGCCATCTGGGATAATATTTCGTATTTATTATACTTTGTACCTGTCTGGCGTGCTGGGAGGTGATGGTTGGTTCCATCTAAATTGGATTTAGACACTTGAGAGCGCGAAGCTGTGTTTAGGAACGAACGGCGTTTCGGCGCCCAGGGCATTAGCGGCCGAAGAGAATTGTTGCAGACATGTTCTCTGTTTGTTTAGGAATGATGGAAATCAAGTTACCCTGGTATAGACTCGGGATCGTACCATCGCGCTATCATTATACTAGGGAAACATTTCGCGAGATATTCAATTAAATACAAGTGCAATAATACTATACACACAATTATTACGCAAAATGAACTATATCTTCAAATATGAGTTGCTACATAATATTAACTCTTTCCGGATATAACAGATCTTGGTAGGTATTTTTGAGCTTAAAATAAAATGACAGTTGTCAAATAACTATACCATATAGGAGAGAACTTCCAGAAAACAAAAAAAGGTGAGTTTATTACATTCAAATTTTTATTTATTAAAGAGTGTAATATAACTTTCTGATTAAACATACAGTACTTTAATTTAATTTGGAGAAAACTATTCGAAAATTTTTTTGTAATACATATCTAATTGATTCATTCGTAATGTGGTAATATTTTGTTTTAAATATATTTGTTCGATGTTTCGACTGGTGCACAGCCCATGTTTTACCTCAATCTACATTTTTATTTTTCATTTCTTTATGTCAAAAAACAATTGACTTTCTTTTAGTAATATTTTTTAATTGTCAAAAAAATAAGTACAGGCTGCTCAAAAATTATTTCATAAAAATATAGTACATATATTAATTGATGTACTTATTACAAAGCAAAATTATTTTTTCCAAAATTCGCAAAAATAATTGCTCATTACTTGAAGCAAACATTTTTCGTGCTAAATGGTCTGATAGGTTAAGGTAATGAATAAATATTAAGAAATAGGTAATAAATTCTTGGACTATTCTGCAATGAATTATTTTTCTTCATTTATAGATTTTCCAAATCTATCAAAAATATAATTAATTGTCTAATTTTATATATGTTGCAACAAGGCGAATATTCAGAATACAATTTTTTGTTTTACTATCGCAACGAATTTAAAATTTAAAAAAAAAGTTTCAAAATGCGTTTAAATGCATCGGAAATCGTCTTATGTGTGAGAAAGCTAGATTTTTTTTCATAAATAATAATTTTAGATTATTGCGCTATATATTACAGAGAGGCTTAAACAAACCCTAGATTAGGTTTTTAGTTTTTATGAAATTTTGTGTTGTCCCTGCGAGGTTCCCTGCCCCGCACCTACCCGCTTATGTTGTGTCATTCTGTTTAATTCATCTTCATCGTTGTAACCTTATTATTAAAATATCATAATTATCATCCCAAAAGTGTTCGTATGTGTTAACCCTAATTTTCAGATCATCCCCCCGTGCTACAATGTTAGTCAGAGATTGAAAGGTAGCTGGTCGCCATTTTGTTCATAAGACGGCAGATTAACATTTAAATAGTCTACAACCTAGTCTAGAGTTAATGTCAACAAACTAATAAAGATATAGGTAAATTTATTTTACCGTGTTTTTTAACATGCTAGAGTCCCCTTATTTTATGCTGATGAACATCCAAAAGGACGATAAGTAAACGGTCTCAAATTTGGACACAGACTTAAGTCAGATTCTTATTAAATAATTTTAACGACTCTACCACTAATATATGAATACTGTCTAGACTTCTCTCAATAAAAAAATAACTGAGAGAAAATAAGTACTAAATTTATGGAATAAAAGTTATTTGTTGTTACAAAAAGTTAATTCTATTTCGTTGTAGGTAAAAGACCAGCTCAACAAAATACTATGCTCCTTGCAAAATTCCATTCCGACGAAAGTTTCATCAAAAACAAACAAGGCAAAACAATTGACTATGATACAGTCTCGCATTTGTCCTCACATTCATTCTGGCTGTGGCTGCCTCGCCAATGCCAACATCAACATTGTGCGCCAGAAGTCACCAGAAAGCCTGAAACCCTTCGCAAATTACAACCGTCATCTGTCTTATTCACAACGAACACACAAAACGTTCTCAAGAAAAAGTTTTTGTCGATAATACTAAATGAATGGCGAGTGGCGGCTTTCCGCATACTCGACTCTTCACAACAGTTGTTGATGTCCATTTTTTAACCGTTTCGATGAAATTCTGCTTTTTAAACAAACACTACAATTGAGGTTATTCTTTTGCTGAACTTAAATGCTAACATAATAATAAAAAAAACTTAGTCGTGTTAATGGAATCCAGGTCAAAATTCAACACACCGTGCCTATGAAATAGTAAATTGTTTGATTAATACCATTCAATATAACTCCAGACTCTACAAAGAAAGCTCTTACAATGTTTTGCTAAGTTGGATTAAATTTTGACCACTGGCTCGGTTAACCAGTTGCATAATCTTGATTGATTTCTTTTAGTTCTATTGGTGATGTCAGCTTAGTTTTTGCAATAATTGTTTAAATTTTAATGCCTAGTTGTAAAATTTTATATTATTTAATAAATTCTCAATTAATTTTTACTATTGCTGCAACAAATATTAATAAACGAATATTAGATAAAATGGTTCCAGAAATACAATATTTAATTAAACTGATGTTTATTTTTACATATATTCCCAAGCAAATGAAGACCAAAACCAAATACAACCAGTATTATTTATTGATACTTCGTATTGCCAATATATTACAAATTGCAATATTTATCATCTGTTCGCGTATTTACAATTTAATAATGGAAATGTGAAATTCTCATTATAGTTATAAGTAAAACTTTCGTTTATTCACTTAAAAAAATTAGTCACGAAAAATTTATATACATAAGGTGCTTTCTTTCGATCGATAAAAATCGGATTGAACAATCCCAATCTGATTGTGTACGTTCTTACGGTTTTCGATCATATACCCCCACCACGAAATTCCGGATTGCAATCTGAATTTTCGAATCGCTTCAAAAGAGCGGTCATGTCGATCGGATTGCTGAGATTAGAAAGTGTCCGTTTGAGTACCATCTTTCAAAAACATTTGTTCGTTTTTATTTGTAAAATTTAAATTAATAGAATCATAAACAAAATGGAAAACTAAAAATTTATTTTAAATTCGTGAGGTTAAAGCAAATATTTGTTTCGAAATTTTATGAATTGCAATCCGCATATTTTCCGGTTCTTTTGAATCACGATTTTCAATGTTCAATCAGATCGGATTGGATCGCTTACCGAAAGAAAACACCTTTAGTTGTGTATTTAAAGGTCATGAGTAGAACTAGTCAATACAATAGTTATTTGTATCACTGGGTCGGAAACTGTTATTTTGCGAGTGCGAGTTTATTGTGCCTACGGACACTCGCAAAATAGTTTCCGACCGAGGGATACACAAGATTTGTTGCGTCAACTTTAATGTAAATTTAATAAATAAATTTAATTTATTACTCATTCTTAATGACGGGGAATTTTTTTATGTTGGTAATATCACAATATTTGAATGTCAATTCTGTCTATATTTTACATCATAACCTAAAAAATCAACATATTTTTATTTGGATTTTACACTGCAAATTCTATTATAATTACTTACAAATATATTTAAAATCTATAAATATTCTGTTTTCTTGTATTGCAAATACTCAATTGTAGATATATTGCCATTATATTTTTAAGTCAATTGTAATACTTTGATATTTCTAGCGTCAGAAGTTAGCTAAAACTAGAAAAGTGATGCCAACATATAACCATAAAAAGTTAGTAATTTTTGTCGAACCTCGACGGCGGCGCGAAAAACATATTCTATAATAACTGGTAGATTACAACTTTTTAATCAAGCCACTGGGCAAGATTCAATTTTAAGGATTGATTTAATTAATTTAGTTCTTGTCATTAGTTTTCATTGTTTATTAAAGCATCCTACACTGAAAGGTAAAATGGGTCTAACGATATTACACATACGATTAATAGTATATTACATAAAAGTCAGGAAAGTGATACTTTACTAGACGAAGCGGCTGTTTCAAATACGAGGCCGTCAGGCCGAGTATTTTATTACGTTGAGTCAAGTAAAGACACTTTCCTGACGTATTATGTATACTATTTTTTCTGAAACCTTTTTATTTTAATAAATAATAATAAATAATTATGAATAATTCAAAATATTTAAATTTTTTGGTAAGATTCATATTGGCGATAAACTACGTATCCAAGGTGACAACAAAAACTGTTGACTAAACAACGAATAATAAGAATAGTATATTGTGTCATTAGGAGTAAATGTGATACTTTGGGTGCTGAGCATGTAAGTTTGAACGACGAGCGAAGCGAGTCGAACAATTACATGCGAAGCACCCAAAGACACATTTACTCCGAATAACACATGCTATTTTTTCTTCAAACATAGAAAATAAAATTATAAATATTATAAAATGCTCAAAACTTCAAAAAATATTCTGTCTTATCTAGCATTTCTAGTTGCCGTAGAATATGCTGTTTTGTTATTTTTATTTATTTGTTTCATTTTTAACTGTCAAATTATTGAATTACAACCTAACTATTTTTCATAATATTTTAGTTTGTCCGCCGCCGGCGTAAATGTGTTGCCAAGGATACACTTTTACGCCGGCGGTGACAATATTGAACTTCTGCTTGTTGAATACAAATACATAACAACGTACTTTTATGACGTTTGAAGAAAAAATTATTTTTGTGTCAAAAGTAATTGATTTTAGTGTGTAAAATGTTGGAAAATAGCGAAGAAAATGAGAGTGAGGAGTATTTAAGTACTCCTCCTGAAATCCTAAATGAGGCAGCTGCAGTAGTAGAAAATTTACTACCGAGGAAATCATAAGACCGATATGAAAAAGAGTATTAAATTTTGTTGTTATTTTTTTGAGTCAGGTAATGATCTATTTTCCTGACTCAAATGCGTCAGGAAAGTGAGTACTTTCCTGACGGTTTCAGAAAAAGTAATATTATTTGAAACTTTCAGTGCTATTATGAAGCTTGTCAACATATAATATTTTCAGGTTGAAAGAATATTCTATTCTACATGGTAATAACCATAAATTCGCTTTGAATTTATGGGAAGAGTGCGACTAAATATCGTTCTAAACTCATGGTCTATGAAATAGTCGCGTTTTATGCATGCTGCACGCGGCGAAGGGTTGCCTTCCTATCTCGTTCCCAGCCGACATTAATCAAATGCAAATTTTATTAAAAAATTTCATTCGGGCACCCACGATCATCTTTCTTAAATAACATTTAATATGACGCATTTTATCATCACCATCAGCAAGGTAAGTAGACGTACAAAGAGATAAATAGCCGTAATAAAGAGGAAATTATTTTATTTCATCGTATTGGGTTCCTACTGAGAATTAATTGCGAGAACTGATAAAGTATGCTAAGAACTCGCATTAAATTAGACTTTATGCAGAATGTTCTAAATTACTTACATTTTGGAGATACCGAGGTGTTTCACAAAGAGACGTGCACTCTGGTACTCACCTGGAACACAAACATACAGAACATTAAACACAAATTACACGGGTATTAAATTGTTGAATAAATATAAATAATAGCTAGAGCAAGAGCAGTACATACTGGAGTATTTTTGAAATCTCTTGTGGTTTCTACACATGGTTTGTGTTTTTGCTTCGATAAGTACTTAGCTATATCCGCAAAAAAACCTGAAAAAAATATTCCTTCATACTACTTTCTACATTTTTTTTTTAAACTGCTGTGTTAAATTGAGTTGATTTAGAGAAATTTATATATGCACAATGTTGTAGATGGTAACATTGAATTAACATTTATTCAATTGTTTAAAAGTCCATGTCAATTATTATTATTTTTAATTTAATTTTAGTGAATGAGTATGTATGTATGTGTACGTATGAACGGACGAATGTGTTACTTATATGCAATAATTTATGAACGATATATTAGACAGAGAACAATGGAATCAAGCATGAAGAAAAAATATTTTGCAATTTTCTTGTATTGCTGCTAATATTAAGAAAATATTAATTATATGTTTACTAAAATATTTCAATACTCATAGTGGCTATAAGAACAAACAATTAAGCAAATCATCTATTAGTAAACACTCAATATTTCGGAAGAAAAGTCGTGGGTTTGCTCGACCACAAAAAAAGTGATATTTCAACACGCTATTTTGTATTAATCTAACAATATTATAAAAAATATAACAATAATCCAAAACTAATTTCAAAAACGTATCTTCATAATTACAATCCAAGTACCTACACTTTGTCCGCGACGTGATGACCGGTACGTTTTCAAAAATATTCATATGGGTTAAGATTTTAATAGTGGGGGATATTTCATGACGTCATACAGATTCTCCAACAGTCATGATAACTAAGTTAATAGCATACTTTTATACTTACAATTTACATAATTAAAAAGTAATTTTTTTCATGCTAGCAACATTATGAATTATTTTACCATTGAAGACTTATGAAAATGGATTAATTTAATAATTTCAAACAGAGACCATTGTTTTAGAATCCAAGATCTGAGATTATTTTGATGTTTGAGTTAGACAGATCATGCTCTAGGTGGTTCAAGGTAACACTAATATGAATGCTCTTTTGTGGTTTACGATAGCGTAGGTATTTCTTATGATTTATTTTTGAATGTTTTATGATTATAGAATCCACCATAGGGTAATACTTATTATTACTATTTAATATGAAACCGTAGTTTCGTTCAAAATATAACCTAAAATTAATACTGAAATGACTGATTGAAGCTTGACATTTCCGTCCGTGAAGTGATCTATCTATCTTTTTCTTTTCAAGTAATGGAAAAGAGATACGTAAAATTAACCAACAATTGAATAAGCTTATATCTGGCAAAGACAGACTATAAACATAACTGTTAATTATTATTTCGGAAACTAATGACGTACTGGTCGTCATATCGCGGACAAAGTATATATTTATAATTTCATAGAAACTTTCAAGAAAAACAATTGGAAAATAGCAAAATATTTGTTTCCTGGTAAATTCAATATTACTGTTTGTAATTCTTTTCTCAATTTCATACTCGTAGATCATAAATAACTTCTTACTTTCTAATGTGTGCAAAAAATCCGATATTAAGAATGTTACAAATGTCAGAGTATTCAAAAAAATTACCCGAGAAACCGTAAATATGGTCGAAGAAAAAATGTAAATCAAATATAATTATCCCGGAAGAAATGATGAAAATGTAAGAAGTTAAATAATAAGTAAAGTATAAAAAAATAATCAATACGTTAATGGTTATTATGTAAGGATGTCATTTGAATAACGCTGTGATATTTTTTCCAATAATTGAACACTTCATAATAAACTTATCTTATTAGGAATTTTAAATGTAATAGCGTTAAGAGCACAAAGGCAAGTTACTTATTTCCTCTTTCTTTTTATTGCTCAATGATAAAAAACTTTCAGAATACTTTAGATTAGAAATCACAATACAATTTTATTTAAAAGGTAAAATAAAAAAAAAAAAATATATCATCACGCCTTTTACCCATTAAGGGTGTGGCACTCTGCTTACGCAGATCTCAGTAGGTGATATATTTTTGCGTATGAAATGCGGTTACCAGCCGTCAAGTCATAGCCCCCAAAGTTGTTAGTGGAGGGGGAACCACAGGGGTAAATTTAAATTGGCAACTGTCGGTACTGGGAAAGGTGAAAATGGAAAATTTCTACTAGAATTGATAACCCAATTTAAATAAATAAAAGAATAAATAGTTTAAGTTTAAGAGCAGATCTCGGTGTCATGATATACTTTTGCGCGTGAAATGCAGTTACCAGCCGTCAAATCACTGCCTCTAAGAATAGTAGTGGTGAAGAAACCACAGGGGTAGTTTTATGTGGTGAAAATTTTCGAAATTTAATATCGATAATTTAACTCAAATATAAAGTAAGCCATAAAGAAAAAACAATTTTATCGTTTTGACAGCGGATAAATAGGAAGGTAACTTTGTGCAAGTAACTAGATCAAAATACTAAATACATTAATGTCATTTGCATTGTATGTCAAAAATATAATATAATAATAATTCTATTTTCAACTATTGCACTTTTAAAATAAACCTTTTCATAAATAATGTCGTTAAATCATCTCGCCGAATTACACTCGAGCATTTTATTTTCTTCGAATAAATTTCAGTTTGACAATTCAACTTTGTCACCTGACAGCAATTTGACTCGAAAACTGTTTAAAAAATAAAATCACTCCACCTACGATGTCGCGTTTTTATTAAAACAGTTTTCTTGTCAAATTTCTAGGTAACAAGGTTTCGTAGCAAACAGAAATTTATCCGTTAATATAAAAAGCTCTTGTGAAATTACAGTTGAAAATTTGTCGGTTATGCAGTATCACGGAGCTATTTACCTCCCGGGGCAAATAAATAAACATTAACATGATTTAAAAATGCATTACTAATACAATGAATGAACTGGCGGTAAATTTGCTAACAAATAGTAGGGCATTGCATTAGTACTTGACATTAGAATCTTTTAAATGATACGAATTACAGAAAAAAGTTTAAATAAAAGTTGTAGCCAATATAGTTCTGCATCTTTTTTGTTATAACAAAATTTAGATTAACTCAATTATTTACTGAGATATTTTTATAAATCTAACAATCCTTCCAGTTAATTTAGTATTAAAATCTAGTGAAGTCAAATCGAGTGACAAGGTATTGTACATTTAAATTCTAATTTATATGTCTGTAAAAAAAGTAGTGTGGTGACACCATCAGATTCTTTTGTGAACTTTGTACATTAACTAAATAATTTTGTTTGTACTTTAATATTTGTGTCGCCAGCGATTTGTACCAAACAGTGTCGCCTATTTTCGTCACGTTACATGAAGATAACATCAAAACAAGCAATTAAAAGTATCACTTTACACGACAATTTAAATTTTCAGTGCCAAATAAATAATTTCAGACTTCATATTTCTTTGTCCCAATTCCTAAAAACATAATCCACTATACACTCTTGTCATTCTATCCCCGTCGCGTGTTTGTGCAGCATAAAAAAAGAAATGATTAACGAGACCTTGAGAAATATTTGCCAATATTATTTCAGTGGGACACATGGAGCGTTGTGTCTATATTGTGTGTATCAACAGACTCTAACCAATAGGTTTGAATAATATTACGTTATTAATATTAAACTGACACGAGGAGAGTATCTACTGTATGTATTGAGTAAAAATATATAGTGTAATAAATTGGAAATGGAAAATGGGCCAGTTGACATCGGTACAGTCGATAGGATGTAACATAGAGCGCGCCACCAATGCCAGAGAATTGCTTTTATTCTGGAGGGTAGAAATGTTTCAACTGCTTTTATAACAGTATTCTACGAAGTGCAGTTGCCAACTGTTTGCAACCATCAGGCGCATGCCCAGTATTGTTTTGTGTTCGGTTAACTTTAATAAGCAATATTTGTACTAATCAGTTTGTTGTTCGTTTAGTCAAGTTGGCACTTCCAATATGAATTTTATATGTTTATGTATAGGATAAGTGACTTCTTCCAGGCTAATGACGAGAATGTTCTCAAATCTGTTCTAAGATGGAAATAAAGTGAAGTGATGGATAAAAATGATACATATCCGAATAGAATTTCTAACAGTAAATAAAGTTGCCTAACCGTCTTAACTGACGATATTGTTTTCTTTGGAGGAATGTATCACATGTAAAATTCCGTGGAAAAAGTATTAATTCCAAATCGCACAATAAGCTATTTATATCCACAAGATTTGAATCTTAGGGAACTTACATTGTAAATTATATTGTACACAAATTATATCTTAATATATAAAATACCGGTGTGCGTGTGTTCGTAATTATTCTGCTCCTAAACGGCTTGACCGATTTTGAGGAATTTTTTTATTCTTATGGAGTCACCTGCATAGTTCTTAGCTACAGCTGGACTCGGTAGGTGGCGCTGTTGTCGAGATTCTGATTTTTTAATATTCCTGAATTATATTCATGACATGCATTTGACTATCCAAGTGACTCCAAGTACAAGAAAAAAATTTTCATCAAAATCGGTCAAGCCGTTTAGGAAGAGAAATATTAAGAACACCGGTATTCTATGTATAAGGTTGAGGTCTGTGGCAGGACACCGTCTGCCTACCGGATCCGCTAGTTATGTATAAAAGAACATAATTTTTACTTGCATTTTTCATTTATTTCGTTATATTAAAATATGATATGTCTGTATCGTTGTATTCAGAAAAAAATGATCTACCGAAAAAGCAAATAAAAAATATTTGTCAACGTTAAAAAAAAAATGGGTTCCATATTAATAGAACCTCGGATAAAGAAAAAAAATTTTTTGATCATTGTAATAGTCTTATTAAATAGAAATTGTGGTCCAAGTCAAGTTAACCAACTTCGTACATCACATAGATCTCGAGATAGCAATGATGGAAAATTAAAATGAAACACTGCGTTATCAATTTTCAGCAATTTTACAAAGAATTCAATTTATATTTAATTGATGCCTTATTCATTTAAGGCAAATTTTTAGTAATTCGTGTGTTGGTTAATTATAATCAATAATCAAATTGTAGGAACTGCTATTTAATTATAGAATACTAAATAATATATCGTGAGTAAAACAGGTTTTATTGCTTTAAAAAAAAATTTTCTTGGCAAAAATAGAACCCAAATCATGAAATATTATTGTTGGTATTATTATTATTATTATATCCTTGTTGGTAATGACCAGAGGCCAGAGGCGTATCCAGGTCGGAACATCACAATATATTTCATTACGATATTGGAAAAATAGTTTTAATCGCACAGTGGACCACTAAAAACATTATAAAATAAATAGTACACAATTGATGGCGAGTTCTCCAAAACTTCTCTCTCTACCCTCACTATGTCCTGTGTTATAATGTGTATATAAGGTAAACGACGCTACTGACTTTTGCTCTGCGCCGGTTGGTCGTCGGCCGCCGATCGCATGAAAAATAATTACACAGCGCTACGCATTGAGACACGGACAAAGTTTGAATTATAGCCATTGGAGTTACCTCGAAAAACGAATTTCCTGAATACATTAATTACTTGTGGCTTCTGCATTTTGATATATCGCTATGGCTACGGATTCGCTCGCTTTCCATTCGCAGCGATAAAAATATCTTGCAAGATTTTCAAATACGAAGACACATAATTCTCGGAAGCGATTTGCGTCGCTTTCCTTTAAAGAGGCGCATGTAATATTTTTGCTATCAATTCGCTGTCAAACGCATACGAACGTTGACCCGCCGTTCTTATAGTTCTTTCAAGCTTGCAAATATTTACGACCAGTTTCTTTTACGTTCAGAGCACATTCTTCAAATATTACACATTCTTTAACCCATAAAAAATTTACAACAAATATTCTCGATTTTACGTGCAGGAGTATTCAGCTCTCTACGACTCGAACTCGCGATTTTATATCGTATTTGTTTACTTGTATAGTTTGTACCGGAAGGGATAAATACGAATTAACTAACTGAAAATAAGACAATAGTATATTGTGTTATTACACTCATAAAAATAACTTCCTGTTTCAAGAAAATTTTCAGTTTTCCTTTTGTATGCATACGTTGAAGAAAATTGTATTTCTTACAAAATGATTAGGTTCAATTCAAAAATATTTAATTTTGATTATTTCACTCATTACAAATTTGATCAATCAGAATGTCACATTTTCCATTGTTGTGTGTTTTAGATAAGTGATTAAACAGCACCATGCTGTTTAATCGCGATTAAATTGAAGCTAGTTTTAACATGCAAATTTTGAACATTTTGAAAGCATATTTAGTCGGATAATTAGTTGTAGAACCAAGATACTAATATGTTTTTTACCTTTATTGGTATTTTATATCTTTAAACATGCTGAATTATTCAATTCAAGCTATTTTTATTTACAAATTTTTGATATTTATTTGAAAAGTATAAAGAAAAACAATCAATTTGCTATAGTTACACTATAACAACAAACTTTTATGGTCCTTTTTTTATTTGTATACCGATTTATTTATGTGAAAATGTGTCAAAATCAACGTTTAAGGACAATTTCTGCGGCAAGTATTAAAGTTTATGCTATGAATTCATGAAATAATCTTAACGTATACCTACTCCTCGTGCTAAAGGATTAAATTTGATGTCTAGCTTATTTACAAAATTTTGTTTTTAAAAAAATGTTAGATAAAATCCCACGACCTGCGGTCTCGGGAATTTTTCAAGCAAAATTATTACATAAGTTAGACATGGTAAATTTAATCGATTAAATTCTTAGCACTCGTGATATAACTATTGAATATAAATTGCATTTATTTTGTTTTCCTGCATTGAACGAGAATGAATATAATTTAAATTTTATTTTCAAAAATAATGAAAAAGAAATCGTTTTACTTTTAAACAAAACCTTTTTATTTAAGACGACACCATTTTCAATTAAAACTACCCCTATTCAAAAAATTTCGTCCTCATAACGAGTCTCCGTTAAATACTTTGATATGTTCCTTCAAAACTAAATTAATTTTCATACAAGAATATGTATTAAACTTAAAAAAAGTTTTCAATGAAAACGAAATCGGATTGGCAAGAGGAATCTGTTTAATCCAACAAAACATTTTTATCAGTGTAGGAGTAAATGTGATACTTTGTGTGCTGAGCATGTAAGTTTGAACAACGAGCGAAACGAGAGCGTCGAAGCAAGAGAGAAATATGAAATACTACATTTTACTTTTCCGGCACCTTGTTAAATTTTAATTATCAGTTATTTTGTCGTCTAGCAAAGAGAAAAATTAACTTCCAAAAGTTGCACATAAATAAATTTGATCTGTCATGTGGCCAATATTTGCAAAGGTTTTAAGTTTTATCATTATTTTAGGTTAAATGCTACCGATGATGTTGCGAAAAATGTAAGTACTACATTTATTCTCGCAAGCTTCCTCTGAGTTCATATTTTTTCGAATGTTATAATGAAATTACATTCTTTGTTGCTTAAATAACTATATATGTCGAAACATGAAAATACATACACACCTTATAAAATTTATCACCAGAAAGTAGAATTCATTATGATAATTGTCACATTCATATTAACGTTTGGCGCTAACTCACCTGGAGTTTCGAAATCGCCATGTTCCATATTTGATGCGAGATAAAAGAATAAAAATTCAATTACTTGGTTGAACTTTAGAAAAATCCATAACAGTTTCGCTGATAAAACATTTGTACGGCTTGTAGTTATTAATACCAAAGTGTAACCCCTAATTCCATTAAATTATCAGTAATTGCCCACATAAAGCACCATCAGGCCAAAAAATCGGACCCTAACAAATTAGATAACGTGCACATTGTCCGCCAGAGGCGCGTCGGTGCCGGCCGGTAACGCACACACAGCCGCTCGTAATAAAATCAGGCTTCATTCGACCGCAAAAAAATAATAACACTCCAAATAAAAGGCAACAAAAACGGGCAAGGAAAAAAGCGAGGCGATAAAAAAGAAAAAACAGAGCATCAACGACAAAATTAAAATTTATTTGGGCCGAGTGGGCCTTTAGAGGTAATCCAGTGCTCTGAGTCAGCCGCTCTGTCACAGATAAACGCCGAGGCCAGGGACATATCTAGGAGGGGATACACTCCAATGTATCACACTGTGGGTGTTGGAACTACAGTTTAAGTCCCACACTGAACCAATACATTTTTATCAAATAATACAAGTTTGTTTGGTGGCACCTCCACCATAAAATCCCGTTTTATAAATTCACGATTGGTGAATGCAACTCTCATGCTAATATACAGGGATTCCTACACCGAAGCTAATACGTTTTCCAGTGTAATAAATAAACTCAATGTAGCCGAAAAAAATCTATAATTACCTAAATTTATTCTGATTTAAAATTTTCACAATGCTTAAGGAATTCAAGAGAAAATTATTTGAAATGGAACATGAGTTTATTTTTTTTATTTATTTCACTGCCATTATTGTTGCTCATCATAGGAGGATAAACTCGAGAAACGTCCAATAAAGTGTAATTTATGTTCCATTTCTAATCATTCTTCTCTTGGATTCCTTAAGTCAAAATTTAAAATATTATTTGGATCCTTCACACAATAGTTATTTATGATATGTGTTAAAAGTGACATATTATGAGTAAGGGAAAAGTTTGTAAAACGAGGCGAAGCCGAGTGAAACAACCCCCACAAATGAAATGAATCACTCTTAACACGTATATCATACAAAATTTTATCTACGATCTTCCTAGTGTAATAGTAAATACTAAAAAATGAAGAATGATATTTTGATAATTATGGTTATATTTGTTTATTTATTGATACAAATCGTTACCAGCATGTTAAAAGTAACAATTAAATCACTTTTAACACTAGTGTCAGAAAGTGACACTTTTAACTTGCTAAGCTACAGTTAAAAGGGCCACTTTTAACAACAGTCGTGTATAAAATTACTAAACTAATTTATTTTAGAAAACTGTATTTCAAATGAAATCCATTTTATATTATGTCATACCTACCATGGGCGTCCGCAGGATTTCTTGCAGGGGGGGGAGGGTTAATAAAAAAATAATATAGGCTTTTTAAATCGATCACACGCACTGCACCTGCGCGTCGAGCCCACTATGCTATGAATAAAATTTAAATATTCTGTATTCCAAAGTATAATTACATAAATAAAATTACAGAATAAAGAAAATAAATACTAAATTTAAGTTTTTAGTAATATATTTCAAATTCCAGGGGGGGGGCAAGCGCCCCCCCTTGCCCCCCCCTTCGGGACGCCCATGATACCTACAATATAAAAATAATACCCTATGACTTAAAGTAATAAAGAGAAAAGCTATATACGTATTTCGGAAACTAATTTGTCATTCGTAGAACAAGAAGGATATAATCAAGGTTACACAACTTGTAAACCAAGCTAGTGGTCAACATTGAATCAGAACCTTAGAATTTTACAATTTATTTAATTGGTGTTGTATGTTGTAGGTACTTCAAATCAATCACACATCAAAATTAATAGCGGTTTCATTCTAAAACATTTAGAGCAAAAGTAGAAAGCATAGGTTGTATATATATTTAATAAAAAAAAGAGTGCCAATGAGCTTCTCTTCCATATTATATCAATGAATTGAATGTCATATCATTTATTCATTATCTATTATAAACAGATTGTAATTTTAATGTGAAATAAAAGAAAACATACGTTTGTGTTATATAGGATCCACTGTGGCACTGTATGGTGGCGCCAACTACATTTACATTTACTTACTACGATGATATTTATCAATTATATTAAATCCGTTTAATTAATATACTATGGTTTTGAAAATCACATGATATCTCGGATGAAAATTACGTAGTACACGATATATATTTTATATTGAAATAATAATTCAATTGATATATTGACTCGTGTACATTGTGACGGGTCTGAAATTTCCGTAATGACTTTTCACTACATGGTCAAATTGTAGGATCACTAGAAAACTATTTCACTATTTTCACGTTAACGTCTATGTGCCTACGTGCATATGCGTATATGTGTGACGAATTTTGCAACCAAAATTCAAAATAAAACAGAATTTGCAATTTCCAATTTTTCTCTTTTCATATTTAGAGTTTTACGTTGAAGTAGATTTTGATAGCAATCCATAAACCGGAAGGGGCTTTATCAGTTTTATCGTATATATCTCAGTAAATAATTGATTATATTCTAAAAAAGATTTCAGATTTTTTTATCTATTTTGTATCATTTTAAATCTCTTTAATCTATAATTTTTTGGAAAGTTTCTTAAGATGGCATCAGTCAAGAAAATTAAATATGTAGATGTGCTGAGCAAATAACATTTTACGTCTTAGAGCTTTAATACATACTCTAATAATGAAGATTTTAAAATTACTTAAATAAAATATTTCATTATAAATAAAAATGGTAATCAGAAAGTCATAGCGTTATTTTTTTATCATTCAAAATCACACAGGATTCCAATTTAAAAAAAAAATCTCATTCAAATTGACCTAAATTCGGCCCTGGTTTTCCGCACCACCTGATCGTCTGTTATTTCTCTTTCTGTGTTTGGATAGAGCGAGTCGTCCAACACAAAACAACTTGTCCTCAACTTCTGGATTTTGTTGAGAGCTTGACGTGTTTACAACTAGTGATTTTCTTCTTCTTTTGTTCCTATTTTCATAAAGGAACTTTCATAATTTTTATTTGTAATTCTATTGCGTTCATAGCTTAGAGTGTATGAGCTCAAGAAATTCAGATTTGATCTCTGCTCGCGCTATAAACTTTGCACAGATTAAGATCACGATAAAATTGCATAGAAGAGTGCTGTCAGGGAACTAAAAATAATATATTCTGTAGAAGAAATTTTAAATGGCGGTCAATTTCCTATTCGATAATTATTTATAGAATTGATGTTCTCATAATTCATAGCCGAGTTCATAGCACTATTCCTATTCCTATTATCCTGTGTTAGTAAAGGGTTAAAATTTATTACAGTACCTATAGCAATGTAAATATATTCGTGACATAGGCGTCAAGTTGATTCGTTCTGTATGGAGCAAACATATAAAATTGCCCCCGACAACGAAAAAAAAAAACATAATATGTTATATTTAAAAATATTTGTGATATTTATGAAATGTCATTTTGTTTGAGTGTGCAATTCAATTAACAACTAACACTGATTTCTCTATAACACTAGATTGGGGCATATTCTGCCATCTGAGAGCGTTCCTAATTGAACGGGTGAAATTAAGGTTTTGTAACATACCTTTCATCTAACATTCTTCGCTCTCTCTACACCGCGTTTATCAATACCTCTCGCCAGGTCAAACCAATCATGTAATATTTGTAAATATTGAAGTGTCACGAAACTACAATTTTGACCATCATGGCGGCGTGCAATTGGGAACGCACCGAAGCGGCTTCAGCCCAAACTAGTGTTATATAGAAATCAGTAAGAACTGCTAATAGCTAAACGTTCATAGAAGTAGAATGATGTTATATCAAAAATGTTCTGTGTATGTCGTTTATAGAGGCTAAAAAACGTCATATTTCAATGAAAATAATAAAAACATGAAATCTCGATATTACCGATAGTAGCGTTTTTCAAATTATAACTTCTCAAATTGGCGCCACTTCGTTAATTTTCAGTCAACTTTGATTCTTGGTCTACGGCGAAGCGTATTTAATAAGCTTTACAGAGGTTTCCTTGAAATATTTTTAATATAAACTCAAAGACAGATATACACCAAAATGCATAAAACGGGGATCTTCTCATTTAAACTAGGCAAATTTTGAGTCATCAAGCTTAATATTAATATCATTGACAGATCTGGGAGATGCGAAAACATTTTTTTTAAATTTATTCGGAGTACGTACGCCGCGCCGCTGAGTGAATGACGCAACGCTAGCAGGTTCGGACAAGCCGTTTGCTCCACAATAGGGAATATTCCCGAAGCTTCCAGAAACAAGGAACGTGCAATATAAAAGAGCGAATCGCCGGCAGCCGTCGGTCAGTCAGTTCGTCGACTCCGAAGCGTGTGTGAAGAACTTGTGAATATAAATATTGGGCTTCCAAACTATCAAGACATGGCGCTGATCACAAATCTTTAGCGGTACATGTCAGATTCATTTTGTATGGTCTTCTATGGCGAATGCGTGCTCTAGTTGTGGTAATTTGTGTTTTATTAGTGTATTTGGTAGATTTGTTTAGATTTTATTATTATTAATTATTGACTATAGTTATATTTACATTAGCCATTAGTTGTTTTGTAATTTTTTATTGTAGGTAAGTAGTTATTAACAGTAGCATTATTTTGTTTAAGATAGGTTATCATTTTTCTTTGTTGATATTAGTTTGTAGTTGTATATATTTTCTAGAATTTATTTAATATTAATATTTTTGTAGTTATTTGTTATTGTTTTCAAAAGTTTTATTTTACTTTTAGTTTAAAAAGAAGTATGGATTTATTTTTTAGATAGTATATATAAGTTCGCACGTTGCTCTTTATCTTCTAGAAGCATGGTAGAAGGCCAGCAAATAATAAATAGTGGCCACATAATGTTATGTGGAAGTACATCAACAATATCATCGCAATTTTCAATGCTCTTTTCCATGCCTTTAATTTGTCACACTGTCACACATCATTGTGACACCCCATTTATTCTTCACACAAACTAGTCTTTCACCTTTTTTTGAGAATGAATGAAATCGAACTGTTCGACTTTTATTAGCAGAAGAACTGCAGCCATAAACAATGCAAATTTTTCTGTTTTTAACAGGTTTTTTTTAGAGAAAATTCCATCTTAACCTCTAATCTACAAATTAAATGTAGTACTTATTTAAATAATACGTCATAGATAAATGTAATACTTCCATTGAAATTCTTCTATAGTCACTACTGTTGATATAAATTTAGAAAAAATAACAAATAAGTTCAAATTCTTTAAATAAATAAAAACTCAGAATAAACGTCAAAGACACAATGTACCGCGAGACGCAGTTCAGAATTCTGCCGCTAGTTAGCGTATTTTAATATTGGAAGCCCAATACCGCTCGGTCTGAACATAAATACATCGTCATAAATAAATATCGCTCGGCCAGTTTATATAAATAACAGTGTTAATTTACAGTAGTGATAAGTGTTAGTGTATAAGTTTTTGTATTCGTTATTTTAGTGTTATATACCTAGTGTTAATGAATTTTTACTATTTATTATAATAATTATTCATTACGTTACAATATATTTATACGAAATGATATATATTTTTATTTGCGGTAATGCAATAATACAAAATTATTTACATATTTTTCATTGGCCCATTTTGCCCCATGGCCCTGACAATATTTAAGTATCTACGCCCATGATTCGTGAATTGTGTTTGATAGCGTGCGGTTGTCCAGCGTCACCTTGTTTTGTTTTCTATCCACCCCCACGTGTGCTCGGGGGTTGAGGGCACTGAACGAGCAAGCGCCATTGGCGAGAGATCGGTGAGAATTATCTCGCATTGAAAAATAACGTTTTTTTTTCGGGCTCACGTCGGTTGCATGACGGATTAAGCTTGTCCCGGACAGGAAACTCAGTCGCATGCCAAGCTCACACCGCCAGGGACGTATTCACGATAATTTTTTTTTTCATTTGTTTCTAGGTATTATTCTTTTGCCCTACAGTACTAAACATTTTTTATTATTGAAGTATGTTTTAAATTATTTTATTGGTTATTGGTTCGCAACGCTTTCATTGACAAAGTCAAAGTAAGGAAATTCAACTGTCATTTTTTTATGATGATGGGAAACGGATTAACTACATCGGTCATATGTCGCATAATGAGTGGATGATAGGGAATTTATTTATGAATACAAACAACCATGCTCTTCAGTGGGATTCGACCCCACGACCTCTGGCGTACTCGGCTAGTGATATAGCCACTACGCCACCGAGATCGGCGTCATTTAAATTACATCCGATTAAATTTATTCGTATGTATAATCATCTAATATTTAACAATTTAAAACTGTGTATCATAAGAACCTCAGTTCGAGTGCCACAGTCGATAGTGGCCATTTTAATTTTAACATTGTGGTTCCATCTCTACTAACACTCCCTGGGTCGTGTTTTGACAGTTATTAAGTGCATTTTACGTGTAAAAATGTGTCACACACAGATCTATGAAAGTACCACAGAAATCAGGAAATTACTTGCTGATATATTTTATGTATTTACTTCATTAATAAAAATGCATGAGCATATTAATTAATTAATAAGGATTATAAAATTTAAACAAATAAATTATTAATTTAGCAGTAGTTGTGATTAACATTTCCATATGTAATTACGGAAAAACTTATTTTGTACTTATATTAAATTTTTAAAAGATTAAAGTATCTGAACAAGTGGATTAGCAGGATACCTCATTTCTGTAGCATCTATATGGCATTTATGGATTTTTGTCCATACACATCAATATCAATAATTGACAATTGTTTACGTTTACATTTGACGGATAAATAAAATTGCTCCCGATATAAACCTCTGTATATTCATACATTAATAGTTATTTATGGTATCTAGAATGAAAAGTGAAACTTTAAAGTACTGGTAAGTTGTTTATGGCCGAGGACGAAATTACTTGCGAGGACCTTCAAGTCACTTTCTATTAGAGGTGCATACAAAATTTTATTTCATTCTGGTTACTAAAGTTGTTAAATTAAATAAAAAATTATCAAAAATTTGTAGAAATATGAGTTGATACAAACAGGCTAAGTAACAACTTATATAGGAACAAGTATTTGTTTAAAAATAATGAAAAAATTTAAAGCCATATTTTGCTTTAAAGTAGATCCTAACCTAAGTCGGACCAGTATCAAATAAAACGTGTTATTTTGCGATGGCTAAGCAACGTTCAAAATTTTCGTTTCCCAGGTTTCCAACAGAGAGGTATTCTGGAAATTTCGATAAAAGCGTACCTATTTCTAAAGCTATTATTAAAAAAGTAAATTTTTATTAAAAAGTTTAGTATTTATTTCAAACGTCCCTTTACATAATATTAATTAAAATAATGGCGGAATATGAATGAAATTTAATTTTAAAATAATAAATTAAGTGCATTTGGTTATCAATGCTAGTAATAATTTCCGCCGGATACGATAACTCTTGATAGCAGTGAAGTAAATAACCTTAAAATGTAATGTTAGTTGTCATAACAAATAAGAAATTAAACATGTTTATTGTGTTTAAATTTACAGGTGAACCAACTATTCTGTATGTTTTTTTTTGTAGTGAAACTTTTACAATTAGCATAATTTCGTTTTATTTGTATGAACTTTATTAAATATTTGATTTAAACATTTTGTACAAAAAATAATTGTACAAACAACTTGTGTGAACTCGGTTTCCACCTTTGGTGTAAAAATAGCTATAATAATCTTGTTACATTTTATTGTATTATAAATAAGTAAATATACCATAGCCATTTTAGAAGTGGCACTTTAATTTTGCAGTTCTTAATAATTTTACGCATGAAGTGCAGTCAATTATAGTCATTCCCAAAGATATCAGTGCATGAAGAATCCCAGGGATAAAATTAAAAGTGGAAATAATACCAACAGCGTAATTAGAACCCTCATAATCCACATTTAGATGCGTTAAAATGGAACTATTCACCTCATTATGATTATATATTTTTGGTAGATTTAAAAGCGTGTGTTTCACTAAATAAACCATATTTATGTAACACATATTAAATTGTAAAAACTAAATAAAAAAAAAAAAACGTAGAATACCTAAAAGAAGTCACAAGTGTTAATGCTCAAACCCTCAATTCTATCTTGTCCACTGACTTGGAACAAAATTGTGTAATCTGTATTGTTTCTTCTAAGTTCGAAGTTCTACAAATGACCAGGACTTAGTTCCTGAAACATATACATATGCCCAGCTGAATTTAAATTGTGTTGAATGGAATGATTTAACAAAACTAAAATTTCCAATATTTTAGCTGCGAAAGTATAGCTTTTGTCTCATTTCTGATAATAGTATATTGTGTAACGAGTGCAGAAAAGCTTTCATTTCCATGCGAGTATAATTTTTGCGGCACGAAACGTAGTCGAGGGCCGCAATTTTATACTAGCATGGAAATGAGCTTTTTAAACGAGTTGCACACTATACTTTTTAGGCGACCACAATAAATTGCAAAAATAAGAAACTTAATATACTTACAATTCCTTCTTTAATGATTATTTACACTGAGTTTATTTTATTTTCATTAAAATTTACAGTAATATTGGTACAATTATTAAAAATTTAATTTCATACTTCTTTCTTGAAATTTTGGGTAAAATATTAAGAGCTGTATTATTAGCTGCCTCGACAATGTCTGGCGGCGTGCAATCAATATCAGTTCTATCACTGTCACTCATTTTCGATAAAAATTATTATTTTTACACTTCGTGCAATAATTTTAGTACAAAATATCAATATATTAGACAGTACTATATAAATAATTTTCACACAAACAAAAAGAATCGGTTTGTCAACCAACAATTCATCATGGTAACCATAGTAACAATTAAGATAATAAAGCACATCGGCTTATCTGGCCTGGTGATTGGTTAGCAACTGAATTGAAATAATTTTGATTAAATATGATTGGTTTTTAGGTAAGACGGAAATAATATTTCCGTCGCCTCTCTATATATCGTGGGCAATTGTTCCTTTTGACAGATGGTGTGTCAAATGAAAATGAACAATTTTCTGTGATGGTCGCCTAAAAAATAGTTATTTACTTTACAATTGGGCAAAGTAAGGAATAACCCTCGAGAGAAATTTTATTGAGTAGGTAGGTAATTCCACTTTGGCCACGTGTGAGGTATAACGTTTTATCAAACATCTCTTAATAAATGCAGAATTTATAAAAGAAATATTATTTGACAGTGACATATGTTTTATACTTTTAAATTAAAATGTCAATCAAAGTGGTTACCAAGGTGTTGTGTGTTATTATTATAGTTATAAATAAAAAAATACTCACTAGTGATTTTTCTCAAAATTATACCCACTAGTGGGTAATCTGTTATTTTTCTTGTTTAAAATTGTTATAGTTATAGAGCATATATTGAGAGGTGTTGGATAAAAGCTTTTTACTTTCTAACGCAAAAATGTATATGTCGAATACAGGAGCTGTAATTGCACATTTCATGGAAAGGATATCTACTTCATGAAACGGCTCTTCATAGTGTAATTTTAAAGTTTTCTGCTACCTGGACAAAAATCCCATCCATTCCACGAAGTAGAACCTACAGATAATTTCCACTACACTTGAATACTGTGATTCGAGTTTGTCGGGCGTGAGTTGTGTAGGTTTAGGGTTTGTTTGTTAAATGTAAAAGCGAAGAATAATTTCCATTAAAAATGTGTACTGTGATTCATGAAGTGGATGTCCTTTTTATGATTTATGAAATTTACAATTTCATCTTCTGAATTTGACATATACATAAAACAAAATAATAATAATGTTTTCATTTCAAATACTGTTACTATAGTTGCTATATGAAAATACTAACCCTGAAAATACCTAATTTTAAATTATAATCGTACCAGTGTGACAGTTTTCTAATGTTCTTAAAATTGGAATAATTACGTTTTGAAATTAAGAATTAAGCTCATCATGGGTAGATATTGTATTCGTAGTTCTAAGGCTTCTGTTTTATATTGGTATTTCCCTTCATGGAAAGAAATCTTAATCCGTGCGAAATTTAATTTTATAAAAAAAAAAACTAATAATATTTTAAAGTAGATGAAATTATTATTTTCCCTTTTGTGCCGCAGCGCAAGTATAGATAATACATCCCGATTAAGATATTTCGTTTTGTTATCCCCTAAAATGTGTAATACCACGTGGAATATTCCGCTAAGCCGGTCCTATCCGGGTAGATTTTAGGGGTAGCACTCTGCATACAGCACTCGCGTGCGCGTCACGATAATTAAATTCAATATTCATCAGTTAGTGGTAAAACATACACTGATGTTTTGGACACCCTTTTTCCAACTTTATTGTTCATGGAAATAATTCATCGCTTATTTATGCATTCTACACCCACTGTCACTCATTTAACACCTTTATCGCTTCGTTCTATGAGCTGAAAGTTAGTAGCGTGTCAGGTTTTTTTAGGAAAGTGATAAACGGGATTTTATTTCATGATTTTTTATAATATAAATCACGCTCTAAATTTAGGTTGTTATATTCTGCAGGGAACTATCTACGCTTTTAATTTCCACCCTCATTTATCATATAAAATAAGGACGGTAAATTCGTATATTTTATACTAAAATATAAATTATGTTTCGCATTTAATTTTCAGACATATTCCTACAATTTACATCATTATTTTAAAAATTTAAAATATTTCATTCACATTTGGTTTTGTATTTACAAAAGCTTATACGAGTATTACTACAAAGGTTGCTACAAGAATGAATTCTTCTCTAACTCAAAGCTAAACTTAAGCAAAGATTATCGTTTGTCCTGGAATTTGATTATAGTTTGCTGACTTGCATTTTATGGCTGATGCAATCCTCGCTAATAATTATGAAATACAGGGTGGCGACCCTATATTACTTACATACGAATATACAAAATTAAACTAACAGTTAAAAATATGATTATATAATACAATTTTCTTTTTTATTCATATCAAGAACTCAATGTTGTAAACAAGACTACCCATAGGAACAATAGTTAATTGTTTAACTAGACACCAAAATACCAGATTTACAGCAGAAGGTTACCGTTTCCTTGATGAGGCGAAACCGAGGCAATGAATGCTGCCGAAGCTATAAACACATAATTTTTTTGCCGATTTGGAATTAGTATAATTTACTGATTATATTATACATATACGTATTGTGAAGGTTATCTCTGTCAAATTATGTTTCCAGGCGTTTGTGGAACGGTTGCTACGCATTTGTTGACGGTTACTATGCGTTTCTTGAGCGGTTGCTATGTGAAATATATTTACAGCTTAGGCATAAAAGTGACTCCTTACAGACTGATAGGAGTGTAAACGTTAATGTCAATCGAAAAAAAAAATTATTAATCAATTAGATAAGGAAATTTTTAATACCGCATTCTTATAGTATTGTAACAAAAATCTGGTAGGTTCACCAAATGGCCTTCTTATGCTTAAAAATATAATAAATATAGAAATTATCTGCGGATTAACGCATCAGCGCTAGTAACTACAACTCAGCTCTTCGCATTGTCAAAAAACTTATAATTACTCTATCGTTTTTAACTTGATTGCTAATATTGATATACTTCCTTATACTATGTAAAAATTATGAACAATTTTTTTTATGTACTACGATTGTTTAATAGATTAAATACTTTTTCTAAATATTTCGTAACGGTGTTGGTATGATTTAGAATTTTTTTTTTTTTAATTGGGCTTGTTAGTTTTGAGCCTTCTTATTTACTTTACACTTTCAATCTCCACCATACGTTATGTATCACCCTGTATATGTATTAATAGTTTTGTTACTGATTCTGATCAACGATCTAACTCAGTTGACAAAATATTTTTACCTATGAAGAAACTTAACTTAAATGAACCCAATATAATACATTTAAAACTTATCTTACTCAACCATCACATTATGAACAGATTGAATAAATATATCATCATACCATCTCCCCATTTTTGAAATACTGAGGATCTCATGTTCCACAGTTTATTATGTCTCTACTAAAATAAGTACATATTTTAAAATTAAAGTACCTACACTCGTATTTTTCACAGATGTTTCTTTTTAAATTACATATTATAAGGAATGAAATTTCCAGCAGGTGACTGACCGATGGCGAAAAATTATTATTAGTGTAGCAACAATGAAAGGTAAATTCTTTGAACATTGATTTAGTTGCAAGAGGTTTTTAAAGTAGGCATCGCCTATCACACGATCAGATAATTCGATTATAGCTAAGTGCATAAGTGCGGCGAAATTGGACTTCAATAGAATTTGCATGACACAAACTCACTTTACATAGTTATGACTTGGCGGGCGAAACCTAACGGCAGTGTAAGATGCCTTTATACATGCACCATACACCAGGCAGTAGTTTATGTATAGTCTCACTGGTGCACTACCCATGCACTATGATGCTGCTGGCTGTTGTTACAAATACGCCTCATCACTCAAGAATCTCATCAAACTTAGTTCTGGATCATCTCATCTCAATTACAAACGTTGTTGTTAGCAAATCTGAAAAGTAATTGTCACATTTAGAGTTTAGATTGAGACCATAGCAAATTTCAATTATTCTTTCCATTAAGAACAATACATTTAAAAGATCGGTTTGAAACATTTAGAGTATACAACGTAGATCAAATCTAAATTTGAGAGAGCTCAATGTTTTGTCCGATAATCTAAGAAGCCATACATCAGCAGGAAAAGAAGAAAGTACCTACATAAATGTTTTTTGATGTGTAAACCACGTTGATTTGAAACTGTTGCAAGTACCTACTTCTGGGAACGCTAATCTTATACAATTTCCTTTTGCCTTCAGTCGGGTAACCATAGTTCTTTTGAAGTTGATTCAAGATGTCAACTTTCTTAAGGATAAATGTCCTATATGATAAACAGTTCTTTATGTCAAACAAGACAGAAAGATCATTTGTTTTGTAGGGTTCCTTAATTCCTATGAATTTGTTCTGAGAGTTAAATTTATATATAACTTAAGGGGGGAACCTACTTCAGGAGCATATTTTCTTAGCAATTTTCGTGAATTTAATTAACCGTGAAGGAATAATTAGAATTTTTTAAACTTAGAGCATATTTTAATCATGTTTTGAAGTACATCTTATAATTTTTTCAAGTCATTTCTCCCCGAAATAACTCAGCTTTAAGCAGTTACCTATAAAATATCGCCATCACTTGCGGGAAATGTGGAAGTCACAATTTCCATTTAAAATCAATACGGTTTTGTAATTTCATTAAAAACAATTTTTTTTAAGAATATGAACGGCGATCTCGGTGGCGTAGTGGCCATGTCACTTGCCTAGCACGCCAGAGATCGTGGGTTCGAATTCCACTGAAGAGCATGGTCGTTTGTGTTCATTTAAATTCATCATCATCCACACTTGAGGTGGCATATGACCATTGTAGTTAGTCCGCCTCCCATCTTCGTAAAAAATAAGAATATGAACTAAACTCCATGGATTGCATGTTTTAAAGGTTTTTTACCAAAATGGTATTATCTTTCACATGTTTTGCACTAAACAGACAAGAGTATCATCCTAGAGTTTAGTTCATGTTGAGCTTAATTGAATAAAGAACCTTTACTCTAATTAGTAGAATTATTGGGAGATAACTTTTTGAGTTAGAGTTCTCGCAAGTTGGAGAAAAACACGTTTGAAATCAGTTACCGAAAACGAAAAATTTGAAGCAGTCATACACAATATAAACTGATAAATGGCTAATAGGCTATTACAGCACCATGTAACAACACTTCGTGATGACTTGAAAACATTATT
Source organism: Poecilus cupreus (assembly GCA_963942605.1). Classification (NCBI taxonomy): domain Eukaryota; kingdom Metazoa; phylum Arthropoda; class Insecta; order Coleoptera; family Carabidae; genus Poecilus; species Poecilus cupreus. The sequence continues at coordinate 26,299,107 of OZ012718.1, forward strand.
ACATGAACTTCATTACATGAATAAAATATTCTCTAAGTTTAAAAAAATTCTAATTATTTCTTCACTATAGTACTCATAAAGGAAAGGATCAGAATTTCGTTATAAAACTTGGAGGACATATTCTTGAATAGTTTAACCAATGAAACATGGAATAAAAAAATCGATTTTTCGAACTGAATAAACTATGTTCCCCCTTTAATTAATTACAAAAACCTTAGTACGAAATTTTTGAAGGTGCAAATTGTCCACAACTGTCCATAGTACTTTTGTAACAAAGTGGTTGTAATGAAACTATTACTTGTGTAAATGAATGGCTATAAGGAAGATAAAATAAAAGAAGAACTCCAAAAACTGATTAAAATTACAAAGTTTTAATTTTCGTGCAATTTTCGTAAACCTATAAAATGTTATTTCTCTGCAATCAAACATGACTTTTCTGTAATTAAAATTTTAATGATGCTATAAATTATAATTATGCAAATGCGTTTCTCGATAACGATAACCAGTGAGTTTTTCTGCGGGATACGCTGTAATGAATAAAAATACAAATTACTTCCTCACTTGGGCCGTCAGTTGCGGCGTCTGTGGCGGGCTGCATCATTCGATCGCTCGCTGTTATTAATTGAACGTAAATATTTACTTTTTCATGAAGAACTGCCGTCAACGCGGAATTTTAAATTTGAGAAATTGGTATGTATCTTTGCTCGACGCAAAATATAAACATAACTTGTAACGAATCTATCTAAAGAATAATAAACCTACTTAATTCAACCACTACTTTCTTAATAATCTGCCTACGCACAACTCTATGGCAAGTAGTCACGGCTATATATAAAATATTCATAATAAACAAATATTTAAGTGCGTCAGTTGATGTTGTGTAGACCACTGGATAGGCCTTTGCTCAGAAAAAATTGATATTAAATCCAGCGCGGTGGCGGCCATGTTGCGAAAGTCAGAATCTAATCAATTATGGCGACAAACGAATGTTGATGTTCATGCCGAAATATTGAAGTATGATATCGCTGAAAAGTGAAATGTGTATATTGTAGAAATGTACGAGGAAAATACAAATACAATATTAACATTAACATTCACTATGGCGATTTTAAACAAGAAATAATTTTGAGAAGTCACTAGTGAGTCATTTTCTATTTATAACAATAATAGTAACACACAACACCTTGCTAACCACTTCGATTGACATTATAATTTATAAAATTTAAAGCATATGTCACTGTCAAAAAATATTACTCGATAAAAAAAGTCAGAAAACTAAATGAAATATACTCCATAGAGATCATCAGTACAACTTCCATAGCTCACATTAAAAATTTAAAAAAAAATTGGAAATTTTCGCAACATAAAATGTCTTTTTGATATAATTTACTGTATTTATATCATATGATATACTGATTACCTACAATAAATGTCAGCTTTCGAAATATGAATTGTAAAATATACATTTTTATGACATTGGTAGTAACAATACTGCTTTAATATTAACTGGCGCATTACAAATATTCAATTAATTTGTTCCATATACAACATTAGGTAAATGATTTTTTTTTTACTATTATTATGCGGTCTCAATAGTTGAAGTTATATGCCGCCTCGGTACCTCATTTTCGATGGTGTGACAACGGCACGCAGTGCTCGCTGGTATGGGTTTTCGCAAAGCGGTCACCATCCAACTACTAACCGCGGGCAACTTTGCCTAACTTGCGTTATCGAGTTAGCCGCCTTTAACGCTATCTGCCAGGTCGTTGTCTAGGTAAACAAATGATTAATAATTGTATTATTAGTACAAAAAAAAAAAAATTCATTACGCCAACGATCCATTATGGGTATGCCACTCTGCGTGTTCAGATCATGGTAATTTATATATTATTACGCACTAAATGCGAATACCAGCCGTAGTAATATTAAAGTTTGGAGGAGTTTGATTCTTGATTGAATTAATTAATAGATTTCTGCTACTTCGTTTATTACCTAACAGAATGAGGTTATGTACGAAATAGTATATTATGATAAAAGTGTATAAGTAAGCTTTTAAAGCACGTACGACGAGTTTAAGAGCACGACGCGAAGCGGAGTGCTTTTAACGTCGCTAGTGCTTTAAAAGCACTTATACACGTGTGTCATACGGTATTTTTTATTATACCTGCATCATACTCTGGAAAAAACTGGAAAGCAACATTTTGATTTTGATTCATTTCATAATTTTGCGCGTGTGACGTTTGACGTATATCGTTTACATGGAGACTGGTTAGCATTTATTGTTTACGTTTTAAGTTTTGACAGATATTAATAGTAAATATTTGTGTTGTTGCTTAGTAACCTTTAAAGCACGGCATGTTTTAATCTTGCGTTTATGAACGCTGTAGCGTGTTTTTAACACGGGGTATAATAAAAATGTATTTTATATGAAAAAGCTGAATATTTTTCACATATATTATGTAGAATAGTGTAGATAAGCATTTTTCAATAACTGATTATATTTATGATGATTAATAGGACCAACATGAAAATAGCTATATTAAAATTAATATTAATTCATTAACAATATTAGTCTATGCTACTACTAACTCTACGAGCATTTCACTGAAGAAGTATGATAAATGTTACATGTTATTAACTACAGCAATATAACATAAGAACATAAATGGAATACAAGAGATAACAAATGGCAACCAATTACTTTGTGTGTTCACAGGAAAGTAAAAAGTGGTGAGTGGTTACAAAGACAGTCTCGGATACAACAGTTGCAACTGTGAACAGATTTAAAATTACTTGGTACTTTCCAGAGACATATACCTTTGACTTACAGCGCAGACAAGAAAATGTAATTAAGGTTTTAGAAGGTAATAAAATAGAAATAACATTATTCTAGTTAACAATAAATATTATAGGTTTGTGGATAGCTTTGTTTCTAACTATTAGACGCGCATACAGGTTCGAACATCATTTTGGTGTAATAAAAAAATTATATTGGAGGAGAAGCCGCAGGGACAATATTTAGAAGAGCATATTAATAATATTGTCATTTATAACATGTATTAAACGTTTTATATTTAATAAATAATAAACGCGCCGGAAACATTTATTTAAAATCGAATATTTTGATACTGTCAACACTGTTTAAAATGCTATTTGTAAACTTATACTAAAAAAAAATATGTATTTTAAATACAAAGTTTAAACACAGTTTAAAGTTATATTTAAAGATACAACTATCTGCTCTGCTGCAAGTGCTTATTGTAAAGTTAAATAAAAATTCTTAACTGAATTTCTAATGTATTATATTCTTATAATATTCATCAAAATTATGATGAATTATTATTTATTAGCAGTAAGACCAAATCTTTAAATTTAAATAATTTCGAGCCCATTATTTTTAAATACAATAGTACAAATAATTTGTATAGGTCGACAAACTGATATACGCGTTAACTCCGTCCATACAAGTACATAACGAACAGAGTTAACGTATACTTGTATAAGTTTTAATTATTGTTTTAATTGTATAATAATCCCATAGTTTTTTGACAAAGTGTATAATTTTGTAGAACACATTAGCAAACTTACAAAATAGAAATGAATTTGTTCATTCCTCGTATTGTTCTAATTTAAATAAATTGTAATTTAATTATAAATATTTTGAACCCATGGCAACAAAACTTAGCATGTTTCAAGTTCAACTACCCCTGATCAGTCTGTTAATTACATAAGCTTTCAAATCAAGCAGTCCAAGTCGAAGTAGAATAAAAATATAAATAAGTCGAGTAAATAAATCCAATAATCAAATACAGTGTGTAAGTAAGTGTTACTCCGTTTTAAAATCTTTTTTTAGTTTTGAAAACTCTATATATACAGTGTCAAAACCGTTTTGATCTCAAACCAAAACTAAAATTCATGAGTTTGACTTAAAACTTGCTTTCAAGACAAATCATGTAAACACGTAAAATACAATTTCGAGATTGCGCATCCGTACTTTGGAAGACCAATATTAAGAATAGCTTTAACGGCGCAGCTCCAGAAAACACATTTTAATGAATGTTCCATTCTTATAAGATTATTATAGGTACATACTTTATATACAAGCAATACTAGGTAAGAGGTGTTTTACATTCCGATATTTCACTTACATCAAGCACATGCGCATGCGCCGAAACAGTTTTCAAATATATTTTTACAAATGTTTTGAAAATTACACGTAAACAGTTTCCTATAATTTTAACTGAAACTGAAACCATTTTCAAAACTGCATGTAAACTTGGTGACTGTTTTATCAATTCCAAATGTTAGGATTTACAGACGACACTAGTGGCCTCCGAAGGCACACCTCCAAGGAACGCATTATCGGTTTTTAGATCTATATTATATATCATAATAATGAATCTATTTAAACACACCTTACAATGTTCTTGGAATTTATTGGCAGCAAGCAAGTAGAGTTCGAAAAACTAAAGCAAAAGATTCTAGTATGAATGTTATCAAGCAAGAGTTTCCAATAGTGGCATCGATTAATTTGAAGTGGTCGGAAGTGGTAGAAAAACGCGTAGTCTACAGGATTTAAAGAAAATTCCTTTTTCTTTTAATTTGAATGTTGAATGGCGGTATCCAGCGGCAATAGCCACATAAATTTCACCCGATTTGAAATATATCTACTCCTTTTTAACAAGTGCCCGTTTTGTAACTTCACAATAAAATATATTTTACGAGCGGTGGTCGGACACTCCCAGCGTCTCAGCCAATATACGCCCCGGTTTTTTTGAAAAACACAGGATTTATTCGATATAATAAGAATATATGGAATAAGGTACGCGGCTAGAAAGGATATAGATATTCCTTTAATGAGACAATAAATTCTACCGCGCATATATCTGTCGATTTTTTAGATTTATCATAGGAATTGCGATCCATTTGATATGGATGTGGCTTCGGTTGGAAACCAATTTGTTGACAAAAAACTTTATACCTTTTTCTTAAGAACCAATTAATATTATCAGAAAAAAACAACAATTCCCATTGTGCTCTCTATAAAATCATTAGTAGGTTTTATATAAAAGTATTTGGGGTAAAGAAGCCTATAAAATTTCAATTTTTTTTACAACCCTAATTTTGAGTGATAACTTCAATATCCGAGGTTGGTAACAATTCAAGTTAAAATGTTTGAATTAAATGAGAAGTTCTTTTCTATCACTGATATGGTTTATTTGTTGAGACCCGTGAAGAAAGACAAAACGTAGTCAAAATCTATCATACGATATAACTGCAAGAAGCAAAAATAATTTGACAGTAAAGACAGTAAAATAATTCGCAATTATGATATAACAAGTTTTACAAATTATAAACACAGACTACGCACATCGATTAGCGATGACGACGACTATACCTGCGGATGTTTCAGAGCGCAATGTTAAATGTATTTGCTTGGCTCACGTCTCAACTCATGTTATTCCAAGTTCCAAGCTGAGGATAAGATGTCACCGAATGATGTACACATCACACACACATACACACTGTACAAACATTGCGACACATGTATATGAACGTGTGCTATAAGAGGCCATGTATGTATGCTGTGTGCCTACCTATATCATGAGATGGATTTATATTTGCTCGTATGTAAAACAGCGACGCTCAATATTTTTTACAAGTTGAGTAAACACAGCAAAGGTCGTGAACTTTGTCATTGAATTTGGGTGTGATTTTTGGAAGACTGATATTTACAATACTACTGACTTATACCGTGCGTAACGTTGTCATAGGTGTTTAAAAAGGTAAGACGGTTTTTGTGTACAAAATAAATTGTACAGCTTACAGAAATGCTGCCATATTGCACAGAACCTTTCTACTTTATCTGTATTGTTATATTAATCCAACTTAGTAGGGTAATTAAATAAAATTAACAAAAATAAATCCAATTTCTTTCCAGGTGTTTTGAAAAGAGCTGATTCTCAGTTCGAAACTAACTGCAGTAATTTCACTTAATAATTTTTTGACGTCACTGAAAAAACTGATACATTTCTCATCATTTTCTAAATATAGGCGTAAAATTTATTGACCAATAAAAAAAAATATATCATAACATAAGATAATTAATAAACTACGCAATTTACTCGTCTTTATTACCAGCTGTCAAGTCACGGCCTCAAAAGATGTTAGTGGAGAAAAAACCGCACGAGTAACGTTTATTAAAAATGGTGAGTGTCGATTATGACAATCGAACTGAATAACTCATGTTACACTGTCCGATGCACTACGATAAATTTATTTGCCGCATACACCCCAAATTGATTGGGATCTCGAAAACTATAGGAATAACAAGGTCGATTAAATAGATATTGTTGCTCAATTCGCAGTATTTATTTAGATTCCAAACAAAAAAGAAATGTATCATATACAATTTATGATTTCACGAGGGTAACTTAATTACGCTAGAAAAAAATACAACATTTTAATAGTAACTTTATCATTTTAATAGGGCGTCAAATTAGATTTGTACTTGAGTAACTATCTTTTTCTCTATTCAATGGTGTATTGCAACGTATGTTTGAATTTATAGATTTATTTGTTTAAGTAGACACCAAAATACCAGATTTACAACAGAGGCTGTCGTTTCATTGACGAGGCAAAGCCAGGGCAATGAATGTTTCCGAAACTATAAATCTGTGTTTGGTGCCGAGTTGAACACATAATTTTTTTGCCGATTTGTGATTAATATTAATTTAGTGATTATTTTGTATAAATACTCTAAAGGTTATCGTTGTCAAATTACGTTGCCATGCGTTTGTTGAACGGTTGCTATGCATTTGTTGACGGTTACTAAGCGTCTGTTTAGCGGTTGCTATGTAAAATATTTTTGCAGCCTAGGAATAAAAGTAACAATTTACAGGCTATTAGCAGTCCGTAAAGTATCACCTTTAATGTCAATCGGTCAAAAATATGTTATTTATTTTAATTTCAAATCAAATGAACTAGGATAAAAAACAAATGATTGCTATTCTGACGGGTTGAAACTTTCAATAGTAAGCTTTTCACAGATATGCACTCTAGAATGCAATTTCACTATTTTCACGATGACGTTCGAGTTTAAAGGTGTATGCTAGTGGGTAACTAGTAAACTATTGACTAATTTTAAAATTATATACATATAGGTACTTGTATGTAATTTGAATGTACAAGTTATGAGCTAATTAGACTTTAGTAGTAATCCATCGATCGGAAGTGGCTAATCAGGTTTTTTAAGCAGGTCTCAGTAAATAATTGACATACTTGTATATTCAAAAAGACATAGCAAAATACTAGCTACAATTTGTATTTGAAAATTGTTAACGTATTTCTGAACGACTTAAAAATTATATTTGCAGGGGGAGGGGAAGGGGGTTAATATTTAAAATAAAAGTTTAAAAGTATTTAATTCGATTGATATATTTCGGCAACATTGTAAGTAATAACATAAATACAAAAGCAAACAATCGGCGCACTATATATTTCAATATGCGAGAGTAATCTCCTTACAGCGTAAATATCACCTAACCCTTCCATTCTATCCATGTACACAGAGCCGAGGCAAGGCACATTATATTAATCCATAATTTCACAAGGTTCTCGTGGCGCTACTACCTCTCGTTATTGAGGAACACGTTGCCGCCAAATTCCGATAATAATTGTTTTGATGAAGAGCAAGCAAACATGCTCAGGCCCAGACTCCGGCCTTTCTCCGGAGCAAGGGATGAATCCTCCCCGGAACAGAGGTTTGTATTTCCGAGTAATAAATTTAATATGGGTCGACAAATGAATACTGTTTAAATTTATTTAGTGTAATGAAATATTGTAGGAAAATATGCTAAACCTTTCGCTTTGCCCAGCAAACATAAGATTAAACTGTACAAATTATGCATGTATTGTACTGCGTTTTTGATCCTTTGAATATTAAACAGACATAGGGTCGTTAACATTTTCATTTTAAAATGTTTTATGTTATACCGGAAGGAATATCAAATTAAAGGTTCTGAGGAAAAAAATTTAGAACTTGAAGGGTCAAGTCAAGTTACGACATGATTAGATGTTGCTAGCAATCCATCTGCCGAAAGAAGTACTTCACTTGAAAGCATATTAAGCCTATCAATTCTCGATTTGTTTTGTTCGTATTATTGGATACGGTACAATTTTTTTTCGATTACAAGCTGAAAATAACATACCATTTGAAATAATTTTGAAACGCCCAGTATTTATAACATTGACTGCGGCGCTAAAAATTGTTCCCTACGCTCTGGTGGATTGACGGTTCCTGGGGACCGATACTAAACGTTTGTTCTGTGTGGTACCGATCTCCGGAGACTTACATAATATAATTAATTTTATGCATGTTAAAAACACTGACTAATATGTAATTTGTATTTAGTACTAAAGAAAAACTATATCTAACAACAAAAGTTTAATCCTTTACTTAAAAAACTTAACTAAAAATAAACCAAATGTTTTACAACTAAAAACTGGAAACAGAACAGAAAATTTATACTAAATTATTATTTATAAATTCTAGAAGATTTTTCTACACTAAGGTGTATTGAAAATAACGAGCTAATAGGGTAGCGCAGATAAAAATTAATTTGTTTATAACTTAAAATAAGTCCCCGGCGACCTATACCTCTTTGATGTAATACATTTATTAATGCAGTACGGTATAGGTCTCTGGGGACCAATACGTTTTTATATGGTTTTTATTTTTTTTTTTTAATCTGTAATTGGGTCTATGACCTGTTGCACATTTGGTTAAATAAATAAATAAATATATGTTTTGTGGATATTTAGCGATAAAAATTAATATTGCTACATTTAATAGTTATTTGTATACCTACCTAGGCCGCGAAATTACTCTTTAGCGTACCGAGAGAAAAATTGTCGCCGAGTCTGCTTGCGGCCGAGGCACAACAATCTCGAGGGCGTTAAAGGATTTCGCGAACAAGGTGTACACACTAATTTTTGTGCAACCGTAAAAATATGTAATTACAAATTTTAAACAGTTTTATTGTAAACAGAAAGTGGCTATGGGATTGACATTTGATCAACAAAACAATTAGTTTAGAAAAAATAGTGCCAATTCTCAAGTGTCAAAATGATTGTTTTTTAGCCTATTTCGCGTCCGTTGCCATTAACAACGGCTACGAAATAGGGTACAAAACAATCATTTTGAATTTAGCGGCCGTTACCATAACAACAGCTACGAAATTTAATTTCTCGGTCTATTTTGCGGCTGCGAAATTCTTATTTCGCGTCCGGCTGCACAAAAAATTTATTTACAATATGTAAACTGTAATTAGTCGAAAATATTTGTCTGGCACTAGCGATTTGATTAAAATTAGACCTTTATGATTAAATAAACATAATAGTAATCATAAGGCTGGTGTACCCATTATTCACAAAAAATTAAAATTAATATTTCCGTATTTGATGCATGTTTCCTGTTTCGAATAAAGTAAAATTATGATATCTGGATATCATTAGATGCAGAATTATTTTTCTACAAAAAAACTATTAATCTATTTTGCTGAGAGACAATAAAGGTAGCAATATTTAAATATTTCAAAATTAACATTGAATTTTCGCCATTCGCCACATCATTCCGTATAAAGTATATGAAAAAAAAATTAGTACTGCAAGGGAAGAATGGTATCTATTAATTCTCAATTTATAAATAAAAATGCACAAATCAGACATAAATTCTTCTCCAATACTAACCCATCAAATTGGTAAATGGATTACCTTTTATGTCAGGTAGGCCCTAATGAAATGACAATTTGGCTCCTCCACCAATATGCGTCAGTGATGAGACTTACAAATCGCTATAATATGAATAACAATTATTCGGAACAAACTTTTGTTTAAATTATTCATAAATACGTAATCTCATTAGTCCCAACTATAGAAAATCATTTAGTCTACCCGGCACATATCATTAACCCGCTCATCAGAGCAGTTCTAATCGCTATGGGGCTTCGGATCATGGGCGTGCCGCAACGGCGGGGACTATCCCGCAGCGTGTTTAATACATGCAAGCAATAACAATGGACCAGTTGATTAACACGCATTTGCATAACATTCGCCATTAGCAACAATAGAGCTGAGCTAGCGACCGCCCGGCGCGGTCGTACGCATCGATACTTACGATAGCGCTACGGAAATGACGCCGAATTCTTGTTCTTTCGTAGGGATCGTGATGAAAGGGAAGAAAAAGAATTACGTGAAAGGGATGAGTAATTGAGATCGTTTGGGGTTTAAGTGATACGCTGCTGTGAGGATGCGGAGAAATATGATTATTCCGGTTCGTGAATTTTTTTAGTTCTTTCGCGATGAAACGTTTGTGGATATTTAATGTGAGTTCCACAATTTTTATTCGCATTTCAAGTAAATTCTTTTGCCAATATTGGCACATAATATCTATTATTGGTAGCTATAAATTTGATTTTTATCCCCTACATATAAATTCCGGGTAAGAATTGAAATGCGGAGTACAAGGATTTAAATGATATTTTTACCTATTTACTTCACAGGTAAAGTGTAAATACAAAAGTTTGTCAAAAATTTAAAATGCGTGGAAAATGTTGAATGCATTTTTAAATTCTGAAAATTCTTTGTATTTACACTTTTGCTGTAAAGTAAATAGGTACAAATTTCAAAAAAAATTCCATTGAAATCCCTATATGACACATTTAAATTTTACACCCGGTATTTATAAGGGAAATACTGTGACGGCTCAAAAATTTCGAGTTTTCACTATTTTCATTATGACGTCTGAATGTGTAGGTATGTAATGTGTCCGTGTGACCAATTTTTCGTTCACGATAACTAAATATATAATATTACAAGCTAACTTTGATAGCATTTGATTAACCCGAAGTGTTAATTTTTTTTGATCATCTATCAAGATTTATTACCATACCATAATAATTATTTGATTTAGGCACATTTTATTCTATTCAAAAAAATGTAGAATATATTGAACACAATTTTTATTTCAATTTATTTTTATATTTTGTTTGTTAATAATTATAAATTTGAGCCAGGCACATTAGATATTTTTAAATGGAACAACGTATTATATGGCATAATCAGTAAACAAATCAGGGAAATGAATGAAGGTCATAGCCATGACCGAAATGTCCGATATTTAGCATTAATAAATCAGTGACTGCATTCTGAAGATATGTTTTTAATTTATTTATCATCACAGTCGATCATCGCTTCTTCTTTGTCAAATATTTTCAAGGGTAATATTTTTTTTGCATATAATTACTTCAAAATTTTGCGATTAAAAAATTTCGTGATTTGAGAAATTTTTGATGAGCAAAATTTGTAATATTTTGCAAGTTAACACAAAAAATTCAAAAAAAAAAATTTACCTGGAGTGGTATTTGGATAGATTATTCATCTAGATACACTATTTTCATTAATGGAACCTCTTCCAAAACGTAAATTATCACAAATATTGCGAAAAATTGACACTGACGTTCAAGTAAAAAGAATTATTTATTTAAAAAATTATTATGGTAACGGGATATACTGCTGAGACCCGTATATTCGCTGATATATTGCTTTGATTGGTCAAAATAGATGACGTGCAAGCCTCTTATTGGGTTATTTACTATGGCGTTGAATAATCACAGGTAATATAACAAGTGATATGATTATTATCGATGATATTTTCGAGTGGAATCGATGCTGCAGATTTCACGAGCGGATTGAGAACGAAAACGTACCCTAAATGTACTGAACGCAACGCATCGGGTGTACTAACCTAAGTTTTGTTGTATTAAAATTGACAGTTATAACCACCGACATAATTTGAAGCACAATTTTAATTAATAAAACGAAGTTTGAGTCTATTATAGTTACCTGTATACGATTATAACACATTTTTATACTTTAAATTACAAAATTACTTGTAGCTGTCAAAAAGTATCCTTAGCAACTGACCAAAACAAGGTGATATTTTCATTTGTATAATATTATCGATGTGGTACACATGTAACTAAGGAGATTCTCAATGTTGATTGGCTGAAAATAAGTCACGTGTCATATGAATTGTATTCTCTTTCATATAATATGAAAATTTTCATTTCTGCAATTCTATATTATTAACATCAAGGATTCGATGTATACGCGTTGGTATCTATCTAGTTAGCAAACAACGTGTTAAATTAAAAGTCAGCAATGTCCAAAATGGCTTACACCACATTGTAATGTAAAATGACAGCATATAATTGTAGTACAAGTATATTGTTACAAACAATTCATTATTAGTTGAAGACGTTATTTTTTATCCCTATTCAACTTTTTTCCGTAGTTAACACCGTGACAATGCTCATGCAACCGGGCCCAAGTGTTGCCCATATTTCTTCGTTTTGCACCCTCATTGTCCTCACAGCCGTCCATCACAGGTTACGCACCCTTAACGTTTCCTTCTTACCTTCATCTAGCGTCCACGCGGCTGCTTGCTGTTAAGTAGCGCTCATTAAGCACGCTGTGTGTCACGAGTCACGATGGTTAATTTGGGTTTGTTAGTCGCCGGTCGGCCCGCCAGCGCTATCTCTCTCCCACTCTCATTCCCGCCACCCACCACCTCCGCGGGTCGCGTCGCATGTTGGTAATTAAGCTTTTAACGCTCTCCAGCGGATGTTTCAAGAATTTACAATGCGCCGTGACGTGACACAGTGACATGGTGACACGGCAGACGCTAGGTATTGTCACGTCGTTATATGTCAAATGTCGCGGAGGGCGAAGGCTGAGTGGAGGGAGTGTTGTCACGCGTTGTCTACAAGATTACGCAGAGTAGTTTAGTTAGATTTGAGGTATAGAATTTCAAGTGCGTGCCTTTTATATATGTTATACTCCATTTGAGAATGAAATAGCGAAATGAATCACAATTTACACGAGTAGTATTGGATGTTTGTCAACTATGCGACAAATAAATCTACCAGAAAAAATAAGAAGAACTTACTTCTCCAGTATAAACACCACTATAAACGGTCCGATAATCCCTTTTGGACCGTAATAAAAAGGTAGATATGATTTTTCAGAGTGATATGTTAACATATTTATGTTTATGTATGGATATTACATTGTCCAATTTAAAAGAGGTAGTGTGTCGCGCTACTTCACCCTCCACTTGAGCCTATACTAATTAAGTGCGATTGAGTTCACAGTCTAGGTGGGGCACTCTGCTTAAAGCAGATCGCGGTAATATGATATATTTTTGCGCGTACTGTTACCAGCCGTCAAATTAAGGTATTCAATGATGGAGGTAATAATAGAGTGGTAATTTTATGTGGTGAAAATTTATGGAATTTATTTTCAAAAATTTGTCAGCTGTTTCATTTAACTATTTAGATATTACTGTGAAATGATTTTAAAAAGTTTATTAAAAATATTATTTCTGTTGCTTACTGATTACCCGAAAAAGAATCAGTGTACAGAAAATTTATATATTGTACAACATTTCCTTATGAAAAGGGAAAAATAAAAATAAAAAAGAATAAAAATATATACATGGTTCTTTTTTAAAAATATACAAAATGTAGAATTGAAATTCGGCGTATAGGGATTTCAATGCTATTTTCTTAATATTGTTGTTTCTTGTTACTATTTATTTTACAACAAAACCGTAAGTACAAATATAAAATTAATATTTGTTGGAAAAATTGTAAGCCATTTGAAATTTTATAATATTAATTGAATTTTTTCAAAAAAATAAAACTATGAAACAGATAATATATAAAAAAAAAACCTAAATACTAATATTTCACGATATATCAATTAAATTAATATGTAAAACATGTAAAGAAAACAAAATTTTCAATGTTTCATAAAAATCAGTCTCTGAAGAAGAACTAAGTTACTAAGTCATAGAGACTCATCTGCGTAGTGTAACTACTGTGAGACAATGGCACCGACTGACTGGACTAGCAGATGGCTCTGGATGTATTAAATTATCTCTCAGTTCCATTTACCGAACTATTGGGATCTTAAATCTCGCCGGTCCAGTCAGTCGGTGCCATTGCCTCAAACAGTTGGCATGTTACACGAAACTGATGAGTTCCAATAAAAAAAAAAAACGCGTTCGTAGTTACCGATTGATTGGATTGGCCGTTCTTTGTGACTTATGCCCGATTTATCAATCGACTGTTAATCAAATGTTAACTAACAGCAACATATAATACATATTTCTCTATATTTAACAGGAGAATAACCATAACAGCAACATAACAGTCGATTGATAAACCGACCCTTAGTAAGTTGTTTATTATTTAGAAACTGATTTTCATTAAACATTTTATTGTCTGTACATTTTTATATATTAATTTAACTGATATATCGTGAAATATTAATATTTAGGTTCTTAAATAGGCCTTATTGCAAGCATTCTTAAATTCTAAACACTTTTGTTGAAAAGTGAATAAGTAAAAAGATTCAGCTATATAAAAAAAATGCACTATACACTGCAACTCATATCATATTTATTTACAAGAGGTAGAGTGTGTTCAGTAGTTCGATGGAGACCGCTTTGCGGAAACCCTTTCCTGCAAATACTGTGTGCGCTAGTCACTCCACTGAAAATGAGGAACCTAGGCCGCATATAACCTTAACAGTTGAGACCGTTAACAAATAAAAAAAAATCAAATTACAATTTTCATATTTGATATGTCAAAATTCCAGGAAAGTTGACCGTTTTTAGTAGACCAGTACCAGTATCTATATTAAATATACTTCATTTTAGAAAAACAAACGTAAAATTAAATAATTGACAGATAATTTGTAGTTCGTACTTGGTGGAACATAATGAATATAAGACTATCCACAATACTTGGTTTATCCACAATTTATTTATTTATAAATAAATAATTTATTGACAAACCAAGTGTTGTTGATTATCTTATGTAAATTAAACTTATTTTAATTCTGGATGTGTCAGTTGAAACATTTATTTGCTTTTAGATGAATTTCCATGAAAGTTGAAACCTATTTTTACCACTAGTTGAGAAAATAAATTAAATCAACAAATTCATATGAAGACTAACTGTCCATTAAGTTCTATTTGAAACAGTTATGGAATAATTTTCCTTCTTATGTTCAATATTTATACTGCTTATTTATAAACAATTACATGTAAAAAATTAATACTTCTAAGAGCTATTTAACTACTTAATCAGTTCTGTGTGGAACATATATTTGATTTAAAAAATAAGTTGTATAAGAAATTAGACTAGTTTTATTTAATGGCGCTCGGGCATATATTTGATTTAAAAAATAAGTTGTATAAGAAATAAAACTATATATATATATATATATATATATATATATATATATATATATATATATATATATATATAGCAAGTTTTGTCAAAACTGTTCACATGGTTTGATGACGTTCTACAAATGGATTTTTATATAACATAGTTTCATTATCTGCGAACAACCACCGTGAAATAAAATAGAGACTATAAAATTCGTCTTTTATGGCATTTTTCTTGTCTGGTATACAAAATTTAACAGGGTTAAAAACTAAATTAAAAGACGGGAAAGAAGAATTAATAGTGTACTTCAAGTTCATAGCTATAACTTGTCTTGTCTTATAACAAAATTGAAAATGTTGTTTACACATTTTACGTGCAAGTAGAACTTTAAATTCAAATTAGCCGATCTCGATGGCATAGTGGCAGTCACTAGCCTAGCACGCCAGGGGTCGTGGGTTTGAATCCCACTAAAGAGCATGGACGTTTGTGTTGTTCACATAGTTTGATAATCATCCATTCAGGAGGCGGCATATGACCATAGTAGTTAGTCCGCCTCTCATCTTTATAAAGAAAAAAAAATTCAAATTTAATAATTTATATCAAGTATGTTTACTTATGTCAAATGTAAACAAATAACTAAAAATTATTTAGTATTTGTAGAAAACCAAAAGGGACACTTGATCATAGATGACAATATTTTATAAACCAGTGGTTCTCAATATGGAGCATAAAAATATATACCGCAAGTTTCAACTAAGATGCAATACTTACTTTCAGATAAAATGCAACATGGAATAACAATTCTAAATAAATCATTCTTTCAAGATGTTTACTAATGATGAAAAAGTTCGAATGGTTACTTGGTATAAATCTGGTTGTAGTTTGAGAAATGTTTGTAATATGTTTGATAGCCCAAATCCTTCCGTCACCTATGCTGTCGAGTTTAAACATTGTCTACATTATGTTCTTTAGTTAATTATTTCTGTCTTTTCTAGTTCATTTGCTGTTGATATGATCAAATTATTTGATTTTAATATATTACTTATATCATTGTACTAGGATTTATTTGGTCTAACTTTTCTTTTCTCTCTGACTGCTTAGTTTTTTGTAATCTCTTTTTTACCTGTCTGTTTTCCGCCATTCTGATAAGGTGTCCAAACTATTTATAATGAAATATAATCAATAGCTATTTAAATTTATATATGCTTTATAACTAAATGGGAGAGATCGGGCAAAGTTAATTGGAAATGAAAGTAGCCATATTACTTTATGCTATTCGCACTGCGCATGACAAAAATATGTGAAATTTAAAATGACTACGAAGTGACAGATAGATACGAAAACAGTGTAGATTATGAAAGTGAAAAATGTATAATTTGTAAAAAAAAATCGTATCAATTTGTATCAAAAATTCACATTTTGAAGTTTTAATTGCTGTATTTACTAGTATATGATAGTCATTATTCACGAAGATGAAGTTTGCATCACGAGCAGTAGGCGAGTAAATAATGACCATAATCCCGAAAGTAATACTATCCTTTTTCTACTCTTTTAAATTCGGGAATCACTTTTAAAAATAATCGAAATTCGTTGAAAACACACGTCGTAAAACGTCAACATAAAAATACACAATGACAACTGACTGCATGGCAACTGTCAGACGATCGATGCTTGGTGATCCACATCACGTCTTTAAAATAATTATTTATTTCTGGCTCACAGAATGGTCGAGAAGAGTGAATTATGAATCCATAATTCACGACAGTACTGTAATTCATCAAAAAAAAATCAATAATAAGGATATATTTATACAGATGTTATAAAAAAATTCTTTTTCGTTTAGAAACTTGTGCAGGTTTATTTATTTTTGCAAATGCAGTAGTACAGCATTTTTAATCATATGAATAACACAGCACTCATCATATTCACGCTAACAGAATAAGACGAACGAACAAATGTCAAAATTTGCTACAAATTTTTTAAAGTCATACTTGCGGTAGCTTACGATAGGATAAGGGTGCAAATATATTTTCATAATCAAGGAAAAAAGTTTGCAGGGCTGGCGTCACAGTTTCACTACATGACCTCCGATCTCTCCCAATGTTTCCTTCTTATAAACGATTTTTAGATTAAAAATATTTTTACAGAACTTAATCCACAAGACTTTTATAATTTTGCTACGAGTTCTGGAAGTTTTCTCAGATTATTGTTTCTTTTTATTTATAAATAAATAAAGGACGCTAAAATTGCGAAATCCCTGCTTTTATGGCTAAAATTAACCAGAATGCTTCCATTTGTGAGGTGACTAATTCAATAGCCACAGCTTGACCAC
This sequence comes from Poecilus cupreus, assembly GCA_963942605.1. Classification (NCBI taxonomy): domain Eukaryota; kingdom Metazoa; phylum Arthropoda; class Insecta; order Coleoptera; family Carabidae; genus Poecilus; species Poecilus cupreus. The sequence goes on from OZ012718.1 coordinate 26,316,741, forward strand.
ATGTAACGTAACAAAACCACAACCGCGTTCATGGTTAAATTACGGAATATACTATTACTAAGATCTGCATAAGAATAGTGTCAGACACAAAAAGATTAAATGGGATGATTCATTTTACTTTCTTATACAAAGTATAAGGAAGTACTGAAATATTGCTGACGAGATTTTTACGGAAATACATATTTTAACGTCCACTGAATCGTAAAAGTAAACGTTTCGTTTAAACTTGGAATTTATAAGTTTCATGAAAAAATGAAGAGCTGAGATGATTTTGAGTGAAATTGAAAAGCCGGAAGAGGAAGTTTATTGGACACAAAACGATAAATTCCATTTATTTCAAAAATAGAATCAGCTGTGAAAAATAGTTTCGAAAGAAAGATATTAGCAAAACTATTTGGAGTATAAAATGATATTTGTACTTTTCTTGTACATGCTTCTAATTTTGGGAAAACTAAATTATATATTTGAATAATCTTAGTTGCAATGGGAAAAACAACTAAAACATATTTGACATCTATATGTGAAATAATTGTGGTGTCAAAAATATTTGTTGTTTAATATAAACTCGAGAAAAAAAAAAACGCAGCAGTTAAAAATGCACCAAAAATGGCTTAACTAATCTAAGAGTGCCATAACTCGGTTGCAATTAGATGAAATTCGATGATTCTTCGAGTTTTAGAAACTTTGAAATGTTCTCTTCAATGTGATGCTACAATCCATTACACCCCTCCCACCCTCATATAAAAAATGTTCCTGATGTCAAAAAATGTCCAACTTTAACAGCTTGTACGCAGTGCCAAAAAAATCGTAAGACTCAATTGGCAAACTGGGCAATAAAGTTCAAACATTTTCCTTTAAGTTTCTCAAGTTTCGAGTACATACGACAATTTGGTGAGAAATTGTGAATAAAAGTAATATTTGTATTATTAATTAGAAAGTTTTAAAGGCTAGATATTAATTAATACCTATTTTAATATAAAATCACAGTTACAATGGGAAAAAAATAAAACAGGTATCAAAGAAAGTAATGTGGTAACGCCAGATTTTTTTGTTATTATTTAAACAATTATAATTGTACGTGTTGAGTATTGCCTACCCATTGTCCAATTTAATATTCTTTTCTTAATGGGTAGCTGGAATAAAATTATAAAGCATTTCAGAATGAGAATTCCCCTCGTGAAACAATTCTTTCTGCTGACTGGCGTTGCCGCGCCCTCTGGTCCCCGAAGGGGGCGGGGGCGGGGGGGTGAGCAGGTAACTTGTCACTCCCGGTGGATGTCGCGGGGGCGGCACACACCTTATTAAAGCTGGAAAGCGCTCTAATTGAGGCGATGACCGACCAGTAGGATTTTTATTTTTGTTCGCGAGCTCGAGTTGAAACGTAAAAGCTACTTGCTCACTGGCTTTTAACTTTTATGGAAAGTTACTTACGAACATGGAAATGTAATGAAGTGAATTTAGTTCATATTTTTTTAATGGTGCTGTAAATGGAAGTATTTTTGGACATGGATTACAACTTAAAATCTAATTACTAAGTGCACTGCATACTGGCGCAGCGGATCCCTGCATCTATAAAAGATACAAAGTTGATGAAATTTAATATTTTGTACAGGGTTTCCTGTACATGCCTACCTATTGGGACCACAACAACCATAAGTGTTACTACTCTGGTTCACATATTTTTAGGCCTTTTCTGTGGTGTTTTTATTGAGCGGAGTTGATGACTTACTTTTAGTTCCTCATTGATTATGGTTATAAATAAGAAAAATGTTTCAAAAAAATATGTTAGAGGTTATTTCTTATTTTATAAAGGAGAAAGAAAATGCATCAATTTTCTGTTATTAACATATTGCTATGGACACAGTATAGGTTTTGTAACGTGAAAATTTGGCCTTGAACCGATAAGCCCCGCCCTGGGGACTGATAGTTCCAGTATCGACCGCTGATTTCAGTAATATCGCCTGCCGCCACAATACTTTTCAATTTGAATTTGACGTTTATTTAAATTGACCGCTGCGCCGCTCAGTCCGCAGGGCGGGGCATAGGATGCGCAAGAAAATCTGACATGTTACAAAACATCAATGGTGCCGACAGAGAGAGACTACTGCTTATAGCACCTATACTGTGCTATGGATAAGAGTGTATGTATCTAGGTGTTTGTGAATTTGTGTGTGTGAGATGATTTCTCGTTCACGATAACTCAAAAATCTAACAATATATCATATTTAGATTTTAAAAATTCATTTTTTGAGCTAATTTAACTTTGGAAGCAATCCATCAATCAAAAGTGGAAGTTTATTTGAAGGCATCCAGGTTTTGGGCCATATCAATAAATATAAAGAATACATTTTTACTGGATATATTTTTCTATTTTGTACAGTTTAAAAATTGTATATGCGGAAATCTATGTACTTGCCACATCAGATATTTTTCTAATGGGAATTCTAGTTAAAAAATAGCCTAGCATACTCAATTTCTATAATTTTAGAACTCAACTGCTAGAAACTTAGCCTCACGAAATATTTACAAAAAATATTTAAAATACTAAACAATCATACCTACTATTTCTGAGACTGAATGTTTTTAAACATTGAATAAACAACAAAAGCATTATTTTTAACTGTCTGATTATCATTGAATAAATATATACTCGTATTCTATATAATTTAAATTTAAATTATTGGTTCTGATTACAAAATTTAAATTTATTATAGCTCTAAAATTATTGAATATAAAAATCATTTTTTAGCCAATGTAACGGAGGGTTTATTGGTTTTAAATTTCTACTCTTCTCTAGCGGAAAAGGGCATTAGTAATAATAAAACTTTTATTTGCGGTATTTTTATAAGGTTATAAACGCACTGTAAACACGTCGTTAAGTAGATCCATAATCAATCTATTTTTGGTGCATTTCATTGTATAGTGGTGGTATGAACGTTTAAAAACACATGCAAGACATGTAACTTCAAAATAGTAAGTTGACGGCATCAAAATATTACTTTTCCTTATGAATAATTTACCCTTTCCGTAGGTGCTGGGACTAAAAAGAAAAGAAATATATAAATTTTCGTCTGTGAAAGCCTACCAACAAAACTCATAAGGTCTGTTGTCGCAATGGGCGCAAAGCGGCTTGTTTTCTAGGACTCATGCGTTCATAGATAGCCTTATCTGATATGGCGACTTATTATATTTTAGCTAGGAAAATAAAAACATCAATGAAATGACTTACCAATTTGAAATCTATTCTCTAATTTAACTGAAGTTGAAGCTTATATAGTTACCGAAAAAAATACCATTGTGAGTATAGCACTCTTTTGTATACTGTCAACAACAATTTTTAATAGTTAAAAACATTATTGTTAATTAGTTCTTGAAGATGCAATATAATTTTAAATATTCCTTAAAAAATGAGGGTCTTTCAAAAATTTTACTTATTGAAATACTTAAAATCATAAAAAGTATTATTTTTTATGTACATTTTAACTAAACATGACTGTGCAAAGAGAGAGCATTAATTACAAAAATTAATTCTAATAAAAAAAAAGTTTAATAATTTCCGGTTCGTAACAACCCTGACAGTGTGGGCAAAGACATCTGTGCTTTATTCCGATGTGACCTCAGAGATAGCATGAACTCTCGTCTTAAATAATATAAATTATAATTGCCGCGATGTTTATGATGTTGTCTTCAAATTTGTCAAGGTAATTAAAGAAACTTTGACTCATTATTGCATCATTCACGAAGCGCTGCCGGCGGCAAACATGATTCATTATTAATTGGGATATTAACTAAATTTACCACAAATTGTTTAACAAATATTATGATAACGTAATTAATTTGTAATCAGGGAACAATTAAATCATATTTATATTATTACGCTCATATAAATACATTGTTCCATAATATTTGAATAGTTTTCAATACGTTTATGTTATAATTTTACAGGAATGTTTGCCTTGTAGTAAAATATGTGGAAATTAATTAAAAATTAAAATTAAATAAAATATAAATTAACACTCGTATATTAGTACACCATTTACCTATTTTCAGTATGGCACTCTGCTTTTCAGATCTCGATAAGTACTATATTTTTTGCACTTCCGGGTTAAAATGCCCTAATTTATTCTTCTTCTTCATGGACTGAAGTGTCCATTTTAATCTCGGAGGGATTAAATTTCGAAATTCAACGATAACCGATAGTAAAATCCGTTCAGTTTTTGAGATTATACCTAATTTTAATAAATATTTTGCAATAATATACTTATTTAAAAATTTGTTTCCTTAAATTCATTACATACACCTCCTTCAAACGGTTTTCATTAGTTAACGAGCCGTTTCCCTGACCGGTGGGCAACCAGACTACAATATTTTATGTATTTCTTATTTTAACGAAGTTGAAATTAAGTTTTTCAACTTACTAGTATTCATGAAGTACCTAATGTAAATATAATTTGTCCGGTAGCATTTTTACCATTATTTAACAAAATAATAAAAATAAACTAGCCCTAATCTATTTATATAACAATCAGTTAAGAGTGCGTCACATAACTTTGAAAACCCTCGCGTAATCAAATAAAAAGTCTCGTAAATCTAATCTATGAGCAGCAACTTGCATTAATTAAAATTATTCCAGCAGGCAGGTGAAACGTCACGGGCCGGAGTGTAGTTCCAGTGCCTGCCGCTATTTTTATCTGGCGTCGCGTGCGCCTTCACGGCGTTATGATACCATGATTGACGGGCAACTGAATTTTAGTAATTCTTACACGGGGTTAGTTCTCGTGCTTATAAATTGTCAGCAGGGGGTATGACCACTAGCTAACCACTACTGCTATAGAAACTTGACGGCTTGACCGATGACGTATAGACTCTGTTTCTTCATGGTCGCCTGCTGTACATTAATATATGTAAGGCTTGATGTATGAGATTACATTGTGGCTAAGTCGCGTGAAGTTGGCCCATGATGGAGGAGGAAAGGAGGCGGGGGTAATAGAACAAGGGTGCAGAGGCCAGGGGACGTTATCTTTGATGTGTATTGGTGTAAGTGGTTGCTTAGCTATTGTTTTATGCTGGCTTATCACAATGTGTTAAACAAATATGAATGTTTGTAAGTTGTAACTCTATATTATGGTACAGAAAAAAAATTCAAGTGGGTTCTATGTAAGCTACTTGGTTTTATCACGTTATTTTACACCCAAATATCTATTTACTGCACGCTCTGTATTTTAAAATATGCATTAGGGCTATAAAATTATATGTAAATGGATAGGTCACCAGTCATACATATTAGGAGACAAACACAAACAACCCTATATAGGACGTGTAACAGAAAGAGATATAATTTTCTTCTTGGCAGTATTTGGTATTAGAAAAACTAGCGACTCGTAATGATAAACATAATAGTTATTTATGCAATTAGTGGGATATAGACAAGATTATCACACGTAAGAGAAAGTTGCACAATGAGACCGTAGGAATAAAATATTTTTACTGAAATAAAAAATTTATTCGTTTCAAATCAATTAGCCTTAAAATGATAGCAACAATCATATCAACCAAGTAAACAAGTTCCATTTAAGTTGTATATCATCCAAAAATGAGTCCATCAAACATATATTTGCCAACAGATTTAGTCGAAAACGCATCAAACGATCTTTTATTTTACGTATAATTTTTTACTAAGAAACACGTTAACAAAAATTATAATACCTTATTAACATTATTGAAAAGAAAATCGAAAAGATATCAGCCTGAAAAATCTAAACTGTTGAAGAAAGAGGATCTGAAATGATTTTTGCAGACTAAGGATTATAAGAGATACTTTTGTATGAAGCAAGGTAATGCTTATAAGAAAACTAAGTAAGCTGTAGACTGTAGAGTTTGTCTATGCTTATTAGGCATACTTTAGGATTGGCAATGAACGTTTACTTACACATATCCTTCTGTTCTTAATTTACTTCCACTAGAATTAAGCCTTCTAGTTTAGCATCTCTGTTAAAAAGTTGCTTCTTACTTGGGAAGTTTAACGGTTTGTATTAAGACGTTACAGTTTTAATTATATTTTTTTTACGAAGGTGGAAAGCAGACTAACTACAATGGTCATATGCCGTCTCATGAGTGGATGATTATGAATATATGTAAACATCACAGACAACCATGCTCTTCAGTAGGATACGAAACCACGACCATTGACGTACTAGGTTAGTGACATTATCACTACTTCACCGAGATCGAGGATTTTATTTATTACCATTATTTTGTATGCATTTTAGAGCAACTTTCATGTACTTTGTGAATTTTTATTCTTATTTATATTATATTTTTGGCAATATACATATGTGTACCTCCCATCAATACGATTGGAGGTTGGACGGAAGAACACATTTAGTTAAATTCTTTGCTAAATGAATTTACCTATTATCATCATTATTATTATACAATATATAGGAGTAATGCAAATCGATCTAAAACACTTTTATGTAATGTAAATATTTTTGGTTTATGTTAAATTTTTCACAGCCGTGATACACTTCTAAGAAATATTTAATTTAAATTGATTGATATATCATGAAACATTTTGAAAGATGCCTTATTGTATGCACTTATAAATTCTGAACAACTTTTGTATTTACACTTTTGCTGTAAAGTGAATAGTAAAAGTTTACAGCAATAAAAATAAAAATAGCATTGAAATATAAGTCACATTTCAATTCTATACGCCATATGATTACATTACGTGTTAGTAGAAAATGGACACAAACGCTGTAATGATTATGTCACGAGAACTCGAAGTCAACGTACATAATTTACCCCTTCCGTACCTTGTATATCTCTTAAATATTTGAATACACTTTTTACTCTATACTTTAGTAAATACGTTAGTTCCTTATCTTCATATTCTAATCACCCCTTCGTAGAAGGTAGAATCCACAGCTGCACCTTAAAAACAGATCCAATTAAATATTAATGAATCTAAATTAATTACTCGTCCGACAACAAAAGGCAAAGTACACAAACTTTGTTCTAGAAAAAAGCAAACTAAATATAAACAGTGTAGTCGAGCCGCGGGTCGGGCAGGGTATGGCATGGGTACTACGTAGTCGTACAGACAGAGATGAGAACCCCGTCATATGTGCCGTGCTGTCGTGGACATTACCGTCCATTGTTAATGCGGCCATGCACGTTCATTACTTATTTACAGTACCGAGGAAAAAGAACTGCGCAACTCCGATATGTCCCATGCGAATTCGTTACAGCTCACAACATTGACACAATCTTTAAAATGTATTCGCCTTCCGAGGTAGAACTGGCAAAATTTCAACCAGAACGTAGAAGTCTAGCAGAAAGTCTAGGTGCCTAATGTCCAAACCACACTGGAGGATAATAGTAATCTTCTAAACGCGGCAAAGAAATAACGTAAAGCCAGTGATTTGATACCTGCAGATACGAAAACAACATCAATGTTTGTTGTCAATATATCTATAGAAACGATATCTTTTGATTCCGAATCTTTGTTTGCTGCGCAGAAATATCAATGTTGTCTCAATTGCTATCACCTTTTGAAGTATTCTGTGACATCATCCAAATTGAATAATAAATTGTGCGTTTAGAAACAAACAGGACATTTTTTTCTTTAGTATTCATTCTGCCAAAAAATCAAAACAAAAACCTCTGTTGGTTGACACTTCTCAATGCTAGGTTAGTCAACTGCATTAACTGTTAGAAATAAGGGTTTCCATGGATATGTATCATTTCAGTCCGTTACGTAATTCCATTTCTATCCTAGAACGAATATGAAAACATTACTTTCAAAGACTTTTCAAAATAGGAACAGGAAAGCAGATTATACGAGCAGGTGTTTCAAAAGGATATTTTTGTTTTACCTGCGAAGTGAAATTTCTGAATCCTTCACTTGTGAAGTTTTTGACACCAAATACTTTCTCACCATTATCTCTTGATATTATACTGCATCAAAATGAAACAAGTATGATAGTTGTAAACAAAGTTAGGTTTTGTTGTAAACAGCAGGAATTTAAAAAAAAGATAGATCTAGCACGCTAGAAGTCGTGGGTTCAAATTACTCTGAAGAGTTGGTCGTTTGTTAGGCTTACATAAATTCAAAATCATGCTCTCATGAAGCGGCATGTTACCAAAGCAATTAATCAGCTTCTCATCTTCGATAAAAAAAAAACTCGATAGATGCACAGTGTAAAAAGTCTAGAGGTAGCAAATCTTTGGACAAAAGGTCATTAGACGTGTAAACCACGCCAGACATGAATTACAAACCGTTTATCGACGTGTATACCACGCTACAGGACTAAAAATAAATGACATTTGATATAGGATCATGCCAAAATTTTAGAAAGCATTCAATGATTCGCTCATCACTGCAGTATGCTTCCACAAAATATCAAGAGGACGGAAAAGAATCAAAATTACTACACTACTAACAGAAAAGAAGAAAAGAAGAAACGACTAGAAGTCAACAACACTTTTCGATAGAAGAAAGACCAGAATGGAAACAAAACTAGAAGTTTAGAATAATCTTAGCAAAAGACTTTGATGCGTTTTTGCTTCCTCATAATAAAACTCCCTACAGTGCCGAGCAATACTCCGGCATATATATCAAATTTTAATAATCTTTACCTGGAAGTTACATATTTTTAATGATTCTAATAATTAGAACCGCGGCAGTCTAAGTTATGATCTTGTTGTTAATGGACTGTTGAACATTGTTGTTCAATTTATTCAATATGATGAATATTCGCAGAAAAAAATTCAATTAATATATTGTAAGGATCACCCTGATCAGAATTATAGTTCGATATCTGTTCATATCGGATAAAATCTCTGTACAGATCATTTAATCACACAACCAGATTTTAATTAGTTGTATACATAAAAGTTAATTCCATTTTCAATCGGTATTGTAGGCAGGAGATATAAAATTAATTAACTTGAGAAATCGTATATATTTTTATGAATTTACAAATTATTCGTTCTCCGTTAATTTTTATATTGAGTTATATTCATTTTCACTTTACTCCAAGTATCTTTCACGATTTTTTTGTGACTTAAATAAAAAAAATATGGCTATCAAGTGAAATGACAGTCGGTAAAATATTCCATCAAATTAAGCTTACATATGATCCAGTTTCACTTATCAGATATCTGTTCCCATAAATGAACAGCTATCGAACTACAAATGTGATCATAAGTAGTATTGCTTTTCTATTTATAGAAAAAGTAAATATTACATGTTGTCGATGGAAAAAATATGCAATAAGCGAACTGAAACTAAACTCTAGGATATACTTCGAAGAATCGCAATTTATACCGCACCAGTATTTGTCTGCCTATAACGTAGACACACCTTCACGTGTATAAAAGATGAGGAATGGTTATATCAAACCTATCGAACTTTGGAATTTTTTATGTACCCTTTATATTGATGTACTGTTACATTGATAACGTGTATGCGTCTGAACGATAATAAATAAAGTATTTCACAGAATAATTTACACAAAGTAAAGTAGAAAGACAAATTTCTTGTTGCATGTTGCCTTCGGCCACTTATATTTTGTATAGCGACAGATCAAAGATTTGGCAAATGAATTTAACAAATAAATGCGTTTGGGATTACTTGAGTACAATTTCTTTACTTCACCGAATATATCGATGCATGTGCATGTCCATCAACCGGAAGTGGTAGTTTACTTGAAGACCTATTAGGTTCTCATACATATCTCAGTAATAAATGATATATGGTTATTTTTTGATATTTAACATGGTGTAGACTGTTCAATAATAACCTACAATTCTTATTTGAAATGCTTTTCTCAATTTGGTGTCTTTACAAATTAAATGAATAATTCGCTTGTATGTAGAGCATTTAAATTTTGAGCACTTAATAAATTATAGTATCACTTAAATTTCTTTTTAATTTACCCCTGTGGTTCCCCCTCTACTAACATCCTTGGGGGCAATGATTTGACGGCTGGTAACCGCACTTCATATGCAAAAATATATCACTTACCGAGATCTGCGCAAGCAGAGTGCCACACCAACAATGGGTAAAAGGCTTGATGATATATTTTTATATTTTATATACTTAAAAAACATTCACAATTATGTACAAGTTATACTTATATAAAATTTATCCGTAGGTTTCTTATAATGAAAACCCTAAGCCTACACAACTCACGCTCGACAAAACTCGAATCAGAGTACTCATTTTTAATATAACTTATCTGAAGATAATCTTACGTTCCACTTTCAACGAATACATTGACATTAAACTGTGTTTTCAAGGTCATCTTAGCCCGAGCCCTACTTGTTAGTAGTAAATGTAGTAAATAATTTGTTACCTTGCGGTGTTCAAATTTCTACATTATCTTTATTTACATTATCATAGTGGTATTTCATTTGTTTATATTAAAAACTATTTTAACATTGGTGGGTTCAAAACGTTTTTATTTAAACAATAAAAAATATTATTAATAACAAATAATTATAATAAAGAGTAAATAGTTAATTACCACTAGGTATATAACACTAAAATTACAAATAATAAATAATTATACACTAACACTTATCACTACTATAAATAAACACTATTATTTATATTAACTAGCCGAGCGATATTTATTTAAGACGACATATTTATTTTCAGACCGCGCGATATATTTATGTTCACAAGTTCTTCTTAGTAGCTCGGGAGTCAACTGACTGACTGACCCAACTCGACTAACTGAGTCCGAGTCATCTAACTGACTGACTGACTCAACTCGACTAACTGAGTCCGAGTCAATTAAACGTCTGACTGACGGCTGCCGGCGATTCCTTTTATATACAACGTTCCTTGTTTCTAGAAGGGTCTGGAACAATCTCTATTGTGGAGCGAACGCACCTGTCCGAGCACGCTAGTGTTGCGTCATTCACTCGGCGGCGTGGCGTAGGCCGGCAAGCTTCAACTTGTCGCTGCCGCGACCGTTACACTATTATTACTATTAAATACAAATATTTGATCTGTTTCGGTAAACTCCCTTCATTCAATCGGTGTCTGCGTTTTCTTCATGTAGTATCTGTTGTGTTATTTTTTTCATTTCTTAGGTCGCCTGTACAGTCTCTTCTTAAGTGATTTATTGTCTCAAAGTATCTCCCACATATTCTGCATTGTCAGTCTTCATCTCTTGTACAGTAATTATTTCTGTTTTCTTCATTGCCTATCCTAAATCTTGCTATTATTTTAAAAATTTTATTGCCTTTTGTCTTACATAGTGGTCTGTTTAGAAATTTATATCCGGGATTATAAGTTGATTTATCTTTTCTCTTCTTTTTTCTGTAAAGCAGTCTCAACTGCATGGTTATATACCGCCTCGGTTCCTCGTTTTAGGTGGTGTGACATAGGTATAAGTTTTCGCAAAGCTGTCACCCATCTAACTACTAATTGCGGGCAGCCTTGCTTAACTTGCGTTATCGAGTGAACCGGAATCAACGCTCTCTCCCATGTCGTTGCCCTTTTCTCTTCTTAACTGAGTATTTGTCACTTTAATTTTACACAAAATATAATTTCATTCATTAGTATATAGTACATAGAGCAAATATAACAATAAATATACATATAAAAGCTCAGAATCATATCAATTCGCCCAGTTGAAACCATAGAAAGGAAAATTGTTTAATTCACCATAGTTATAACTTAAATTCTATTATTTTTGCCTCCCGCACACACATATATGTAAAAGAGGTATTATGTTTATGTTACGAATTGATTAGATTTTGGGAACAGTGTCAGTATCATCTGATTCAAAAACAATGATCCTGGTACCAGCCAATACCTTTACAACAACAAAATTTAAGATACAAATTAATTGAATGCAATAATTTTCCCTTTGTAAAATCAGAACAATTTTTTTTTAGTTATTCTAAAAGTCTTAATTGGGCCAAATGATATGATTCTGGGATCGTATGAACAGAATAACATTATGTAGGTTTACCAGAGTTGATAGTGCCCTATTTTGAAAACTAGCAAAAATCGTATCAACCTTACAAAATTAAATATTCATCTCTCCCTATCAGCCAGTTTACACTTCATGAAATCAGCAGCAGTAACGAACCCGCAAAAAGTCGTGACAGGCTGACAAGCATTTACCTCAATCAACAGCGCAACACCCGACAAAAACCAAATCAATCATATTCACGTTATTAGCCGACAGGGTATGTCAGCAGCTAGGTAACTAGCAAACAGCTCCGGCTACACCGCCGCACTGCAGCCATGCATAACACATGAGCCTGCCGCTAGATGTCAGCCATTGCACACTAACACACTGCGAATACTACACCCTGCATACATGTTTAATTGCTGATTATAATTAGAGCAAATAATGATCCGTATATCGGTTAATATACGACTATATTCACTGTGAAAGGTCTTCAGGGCCTATGAGGACAGTAGCGAGTAGTGTAAAGTAGAGACCACTAAAACCCGGAGGATTGTAATAAAACGATTAAATCTCCTTATTTACGTTTACAAAGAAACCTTAAATTACACCAATCATAAATAAAAATGTGTACACTGTCTCTGGTTCCCAAGTTTAACACTGAGTTGCACTATGTCCTAACAATAGTAATAGGAAATAAATAAATTAAATTTTGAAGAAAAAATTGTACTTACTTTTTTATACCAAAATTTATAACAACGCTGCTACACTTTTTACAGTAATTATTAAATTCGAACAATGGAAGTTTGGTAATACATGAATAATAAGTATGACGTTTCCTTAATCCAAATTATATAATATTATTGAAATATATTTTAAAAGCAATAATTACTTTTCCTTTAATCTGTCACTAACCATTGGAATTTTCTGAGAAATATTCTGCAATTTGCGGTATAAGTGCTGCTTAATTATTTCTTTCCGATCCTTTGGGTTTTGGTGATGCGTACCATACCACGAGATGGCTAGAAGAAAAAGGAGGAGAAGCAAAAAGAGATAATAGCGGGACGAAAAGTATTTTAAAAATGCAGATATTTGAAAATGTGATACTCGTATAAGGGTCCAAATTTACAGGAGGAGGATTATTTCATAATATTTTTACGCATATTTAGCATTAATTCAATTTTAGATAATAAATTTTATAGTTAACAAATATTTTTTGTTGTACAAAGTAAGTTTGCTCCATCTAAAAATATCTATTTTAGCACTGTGTACTATTCAAATCCGCTTAGGATCGACAATTATTCAATTGTTCCTGTAAGATTTTTTTTCATTCCTTAGTTCTGCAAAGTTTTTATTGGGAATACATTATTATATTAGGAGGTCATTCCAGTAAGGCAATATTTTTATTATATTGCAACTTTAAGAAAGAAAATAAGTCACCGTGCATATTACTCGTGTTTGAATTTTTAATTTAAAAATTAAACGAAAAATATTATAAGGGCGAAATGTGAATTTTTATATATATCAAATACTTAAAGTACGCACATTAGTGACACTGGTTTTAATTCATCAATATTAATGTGTACCTGTGAGTGTGTATATAATATAGAGAAGGAAAGTTAAGTTGTGTAAGTATACGTGACCACCGTATGTCAGTTGTAATGGTAGTTTTCTTTGTTTCACGGTTTAATGATGTTAATAAGGTTCAGATTAAATCGATTTATAAACCGTTTAAATACGTACGTGTTTAGTGTTTAATTAATGGTGTTTATCGTTGCGTCAATTACCTACAATTTTCATGGTATCATGGTTGCGCTTATTGTTTTATTTATGCGAAATATCACTGATAGTGTTACTGCTTTATATATTTGTATCACTAATATACTGGATAAACAAAATACTATCTACTTATAGTTGTATTTCACTATTCAAAACTACTGTAAAATTATTAATTTTTTTTTATGTTTTGTTTTCAAAGAACTTGTATCAACAATACGTCGCCAGTTCAGGCAACTTTATTCCGATAATTAGTCCTTATAAATATTCTTGAATGAAAATTAATTTTGTTTTGAAGGAGCATATCAAAGTATTCAACAGAGACTCATTATGGAGCCAAAATGATATCGTTTAAAATAAAAAAGTTTTGTTTAAAATTAAAAAACCTGCTTTCTATTTTTTTTTTTTAATTTAAAATATATTCATTTTCTATCAATGCACAAAAAAGAAGATAAATAAAATTTTCTTCAACGAATGCATACAAAAGGAAACTGAAAAGTATATAATCGTATATTTCGTGTTTCTGACGAAGTAAAAAAATTCGAACAAGTTAAAATAAATTCGTCACTGTCCATTTTGTGTAATAAATTGATTTTTTAATTTTTGGTGAAAGATTAGGTATGAAGGGTAGAGAAGCATATTTTATGTTTTCATTAGACAGTAAATTATTATTATTTAAAATGTTAAGAGAATTTAATTTATTAACACTGTTGCAAAAAAGTAATTTAATAATCATATTTCGTGGGTACCAAAAATTAAAAATGTAGTAAAACATGACTCCCTTAAACTAACTTACAGAAATTGTACAACAATTGGTGGAATTTTTACTAAATTAAAAGACAAGACCCCTACACTTCAACAATCTAATGTTGTGTATTGTATTCCATGCCATGAATGTGACCTAGTTTATATAGGGCATACTTCTAGAAATTTAACTGGTAGACTTATATCTCATAAAAGTGATGCCCGACTTAAACCTAACTCTAGTGCTTTGGCTGAACATTTTAATAATAAAAACCATCGAATAAATTATGCAGATGTTAAAATATTAGATATTGAACGAAATTTGTCAAAAAGGTCATTTCTTGAGATGGTTCATATTTACAACATTAGCAATACGATGAATAAAAGGACTGATTTAGATGGTCTGAGCAATATATATTGTTATTTATTAAAAATGTCTATTATTAAAACCTGCAATGCTCAAAATAATTCATAATTATTTTAATTATTCTCTTTTTACTGTTTTCTTCTTTTTGTTATAAATTCATATTACTAAAATTTTTTCTAGTTGCTCTAGCATTTATATTTTAGATATTTAAATCAAGTTTTCCAAAAAATATTATTTATATTAAATGTCAATTTTTAATTTATTTTGACATTTTATTAAAATACTTATTTTAATTATTTTGAGTACATTTTATGTTTAATTTAGTGTTCAATTATTTATATTATTATTGACCATTGGAGATATTTCTATAGATAGTCTCAACTAAATGTAAGTTTACTTCACAAATTTTGTAAAAAATATTTATATTTTTATAATTTTTGTTACACAGTGCCCTGATGAAGGATAAAATATATCTGAAAGCTTGGCAAATTTAAAAGAAGTTTTTATTTAGCCCACAATTGACTGCCTTCCCACGACACTCTAATTTATAATTAATTGCAGTCGCGAAACGAAACATTATATATATATATATATATATATATATATATATATATGTATGTATGTCTATAACAATAATAAAAATTGCATCATTAAATTATTTTACATGATTTGAGTAATATTGACATAATTAATTATTTAAAAAGTACTTCAACATTTTTTTACGATTATAAAACGAGAAATAGGTCTTAAACACAAGTTTGAATTTTCATACTTAAAAATTTCGATTATTTAGTAATAAAAAATAAATTATACTTCAGTACAAGTATTAAGTAATACAGGACGCCAAAAATTGATACTAAGTATTGCCATGGTCTGTGTACAGTAAATTGCAAAGTGAATTGACTACGTTGCAATCAGCTATTCGGGGAATGAACAGAAAATTAATTTCTGATTTATTTTTCCCGAAATATGGTAAGTAACATAAGAAAAAATGTGTAACAAAATTGTCGTTAATATCACTGACATGTACACAATCAATATTACCATATATCTTGACTAGATTATTCATTTCAGTACTGCTGAAAAAAAGGTAAACCATACATTTTGTTTTGATCTTTTAAAACTATGAATTATTTTCAGAAGTTTTAAATAAGCAATACTGTTTTTCAATGTGTTGAAATATAATCATTCATTTGATTAAGGGTGGCACGGATTTTCTAACTTAAAATCAACTTGATTATTTACAAATATATAAAGTGATTTAAAGAATCTATGACGCACATTCTGGTTAGGGCTGTGGCTCAGGAAAACTCTAAAATTAAAAAAATTTCCAATTAACAATGAATTTATAGAAATGCAGTAATAACTAATTAGCGAGCATGTGTAATTACCAGATTTTCAGATTTACAGTTATTCAATGATAAAATAATTTATTAAAATGCATTGTTCAAAATGTATTTATAATTAAATTATTGTTCCAACTAATTGCTTTTTCATTTTCGATTAAAAATTAAATAATTCATACAAGTGCTGTGATGGACAGCTCCACTAATTGTAAAAATCGTTACAGATTTGAGTGGTTGGCTGCAATACTAACAAATCGAATTGCTGTTCCAGATACGATATAATTTCAGTAGCGAAATTATTACTAAACGGTTATTGACTAGTAACCATATCGGCTCTACGACCAATTACAGAACGTTCAATTATCTTAATGATCCGTCAGTCACGCGAACGACTCTGCAAACTGGATATTTATCCCATTATGAAAATTTTAAAGTTTCATACATCTCCTATTTCCATAAATTAAATGGCTAAGATATAATTAACAACAGACTATCACGCATTCACCCAATTTTGCGAAATTGGACGAATTAGAAGTGCAGTCTAATTAAAATGTTATGGCTTGCAAATAAAGTCAAAGTATATTATAGGTCATTCCATTATTTTCAATGCATTTAAAATGTCAGAACTCATAAGGAAGATTTATATTTTAGAGAACCTAATAAAGGATTTACTAATTGTCATAAATTTAGACTACTTGAAATATTTAAATTATAACCAATGATTCGTATGATTTAATTTAAATTTTAAATACGAGTACCTTATCTGAAACTGAAGTCCAAGTAATATCTGACCACATCACTCACCTGAAACAAATAGAAATTATATAATAATACAGTTTACAAAAGTATTGTGAAATATTGACCACAGAGTGTTTCAATTTAGAGGTTCACCATTAGGATCTCGACAAATCTAATGCTACGACTTCCGTTAAATTAAACAATATAATAAGGTTTTTTTTTTCCGAAAAGTCGCTAAACATTATTTTCCTAATTTCGTAGTGCAGTAAAAATAGGTACTTTATTCTTATTTTAATGATGTAGAAGTTAATACTTCTAACAATATTTTACGTGAAAATAATACACACTGATTTTTGTTCATATGACGATGAATTTTTAAATTATTTTTACAGAAATAAAGGTATTGTACACAATAAACTAATCTTCAGTTAGTTACTTCATAAGTAAATTTAATCTACCATTAAAAAAGAAGTAGATATTATAAAATAATCTTTTTGTTATTTTAGGTTTGTAATTCAAGTTAGACATAAGAGTCTATAAAGTTTAACTTGAGCTACTATGTTGGATAACTTCGCGTACCTAGTAATATCGTGTACTTTATTTTACAAAAGTGTCACAAAACATCAATTTCAGCCGTTCACTTGGGAACGCTCTCAGATGGCAGAATATGGCCTATGCCCAATCTAGTGTTATATAGAAATCAGTGGTACTTGTACTTGAAACACTCCCTTCGTTTTCGTTTAATTCGTTCCTAAAAACCTCATGATTCATCACTAAAGATTCGTTTTTAATACTTATATATATTCTGAAATGTAAAGTGTTGAAGTGTGGCTTCAGTTAACGTATTTTCTGGGTAGCCTTCCTCTGGCAGCACTTTACACAGGTAGGAGTCGAAGAACACTCGTGCAGTCGGTAGCGACTCGTTGTACATTATTTTTATTCTTTATGGCTTAGCAGTGTTATCTGGCGGTATTCAAATAATGGAATTATATTCTGCAACGTGGAAATTACGAGGATTAAAGTGTCGTAATGTTCGTTCTTGTGGCGTGAGGCGGCGGCGGTGGCCGTGAAGAACACCGCGCGGCATTTCCAAGTGAGACGCAGTTTACATGCGATAAAACGATGCCAGTAAATCAGACAGCGTTTTTATGTTGTGCAGAAAAACGTGAACAACTTATTAAATATACGGACTTGCGGAGAATTACACGATATTATCATTCGGTGTACAATCGTAAATTCTTGCTCAATGTTCGATTAGAACAAGGGAAGCAAAGACTTTTAATTTTATACATACAGTAACTAGAAAATAAAAGCTAAGTGCAATTATGTAGTAGCAATACTAACGAGATACATATATTATTTTCCTGGAAACGTGCATAATTTTACGTAATACGAAAGCGGAGGCCCATTTCATCAAAAAAATTTCTAATGTTCAAATAACATTATTTTTTTGAAAAAACAGGTTTATCGAACATTACCTAACTGTTATATTATTTATACAGCGTGGTGCCTCGGGCGACGGAGCATAGGGATTTCAATGGTAAATTCTTAGTGTGCAATTGTTTTCTCTCGTAATTATTTTCCTGAAAAGTTTATTTAGAATTTATCTAGAGAAAACAAATCTGCATCTACTAATACCATTGTTCACACTGAAATGTAGTAATATGGAAACGCACACTGCCATGTTCTCCCTGTATGGAAAAAGCGAGCCGAGAGAGATAGTTTGCGTCAGGTATCTCCATCATTATCTAATACTTCTGTGCTTGCGTAACTATAGTTACATCACGTACAGCCAGATACAAAAGTTAGTTGCTGTGTTTTAAGAAACTGTGCTGTTCGCATTTATTATAATTGGTAAAATAAATATGTGTTTTTGAATAAAAAAAAAATAATAATAATGGTGCGACATTGGGCGCAAAGCTTTGCAAAGCTGTAAGGCAAACAAATACGCAATTATTCTTTTTTAGGTACGTAATGAATACTTTAACCTAAAACTTTTGACATTTGTTCAATCATTTCATATAATCTAAAATTGCATTGTATTTCATATTATAGTTATTAAGGTGTATATAAATACATTAAATTGACAATGAGAAACAATGCCATTATTTCTTTCTCTCATTTGAATTTCAGTTTTCCTATAAATAATGAATGCTACGACACAAACTTTTTGAACGCACTGTACGACAAGTATAGAGATACCTGCGGGTCGCTTTCTCTCTCAGCTCGCATTTATACCGCTAGTGCGCATTCCAGTACTATTATATTTCAGTGATTGTTCACAAATTTCCATTGTCCCGAAGAGAAGAAATCGAAGAAATTTATCATTTTTACAAAATTTAGGTAACGACATATTCTGGTAAAACGTTTTATTTATAATCGTTTGGTACAAGAATGATGTAAATACCTCTGCTAATAACAGAGAAAAATAGTATATACCTCCAAAGCTATTTAGAGTAATATAGAGGTATCTCTTTGAAATAATTCAAGTGAAAGCAGTCCTACATCGCATAATAATGTAAATGTTAATAAGTTAACGTAGAAAATAAGGTTCTGAGATTACAGATGATAGAGAGGGAACCAAAAACATTAGAATAAGGTCCGAAATATAATATTTTAATTTTTTATATATAAAAAAGTTGTTATTAACAATCATATTATATAAAATTATATAGAAATGTACGAAATAATAAATAATTTATCTTAAGTTTCTAAAATATAATTTTGTTACTAATAAGTAAATATTAATAAATATATTGGTCAATAAAAGTTAAGTTTTCATTTATTTTATCATTTTTGGTGGCAAGTACAAGATATCTCCATAATTTGTTACTAAATATATAGTTTATTAATAAATATTATTAATTATTATCTACTCCATATTTAAACTTTTGCCTATATAAATAAATTGATATATTCATATTTTCAAATTACAATGTAGTTATAAGCTATTGGCTTGTTTTCATTTCCGGCATAAAACCATTTAATCTTTTCTACTTTTTCTTGCAGTCAGTACATTATAAGAACGGTATTTAATATACTCATGGACAAAATTATCGAATATTTAATTATGATGAATCAAGGAAAAAGTAAAGATGGTTTTACTTCACAAAAAAAATTTGCATTTTCTGAGTATTACTACGTATTAATAACATCAGAGACTGCAAATTTTATTTTGTGAACTAAAACTTTAATTTTTCCTTGATTTATCATGATTAAATGTTGGATGATTTTGTCCATTAGTACATAAATAATTTTTTAATCCTATGAAATATAGATTTTTCGAAATTCTTGCAAGGTATCCATTTTGCGTAAATACTCATATATTAGTAAAATTTAGGTTATATCGCCTAACTCTTGACATCTGAAAAACATCAGTTTCAAAGCGCTATGACTTACCTCAACTTATGCTTTACCAATTTGATGTCATATCTCACGTATAAGATAATTGTGTAGTATGCACGCAATATTTTTATATGCTGCCAAAGAGGGCGTTAATTTGGAGGCGTTTGGACGCTGTGGGAATATATGGCTACTTATTGAAGAAATTATTAATAAATACTTTAAAATTTATAATTTTCGAGCTTTATCAATACGAAAATAATTAAACATTTAAATTCCGCATAATAATAATTTGAACTTAGTTCATCAGCGAAGATGACGAGTCGTAATATGTAAGTATGTTGGACTACTATTAAGCATTTCAAGTTTTAAGTTTTGTTTCAATCTGTTCAGCCGTTTTCTAGATTGACGGTAATGAGATTTTCATGAAACGCGAACGAAATAAAAAGAAAAGTTAATTTTTAAGGCATGTTTAGACAAAAATTAAGTTTTACTTAATAGAATCTAATGAAATAAAATTAGAGGGGAAGAGTGTAACAGGTAACAGGAGCCGTAGGTCAAATAAGAGGGGCTACCTCTTGCTGTAGAGAAGTGATATATTCAATCAAGATGTGAAAGGGCAAATATGTCTGTGGTAACGCATCCAACTATAACAATCTCAGTTCGATTTTCACAGCTGACAGAAAAAATGTCTTCACATGAAATATAACCATGAGTCTCATTACTTCAGTACCATTTTTGGCACATTTTATAAACAAAAATTTGTCACAAATCTGTAAAAAGAGAATATTTCGCTCAAAATATTGCCCTTTACAAAAATGTTTTTTTTTTTCGTATAAATGTCACCACGTTAGTATAATTTGAGTTGAAAAAATTTGTATCAAAAAAAAAGTTGCGCATAGACCGATAATCTGTGAAACGTTTCAGAATTGGTTTTATTGTAATTGAAACATTCTACAAAAATATATCTAATATAATACAAGTCAATAAATTTTGTATTAAAACCCATTGAATATTTCATGAAAATTAAATTCAGTTATTAACCGAAAATTAGTCAAGGGCCATGCATTTCGACCGACTAAATTTATTAAAAATATTATTTGTGTTCTCAACTAGCGGATAATTTGATTTATTCAATTTAGATCGCAGCACGCGCGATTCGATATCAATGTAATTTAATGGATTAAAATAATGCGGATAGAGCATACTCCATTAACACGGCCGTGTTTTATTTGAGCAGGACAAACATCCAAACAACCAGAGTACTAGATTAATATTATTTAATATAATTTGTAAACAGGATCAAACTTGCTCCATGTGTTAGTGTAATTAAATAACAAGTGATTTTATACGCGGTGTTGTTTTTAATAGATTTGCCAATTATGTTTTCCGGTTCATATATTTATCAAGTTAATCATTCAATTATACCAGGGATCAAGTTACAAGAGAGCAAATTTAACAATGCGGCTATGCATAATAAAGTTTTATATTTGATATAACTAATACTAATATCAATCATTTCATTGTGTTTCAAATAGTATTTACGCCTGGATTATATTATTAATTTATACTTGTATAAATTAATATACACGGTGCACGGTGCTTCATAAAACAGCCAAACTTGAAAACAATTTGTGTGGAAAGTGGAAATACACTCAAAGACTTAGTTTTAGGTATTATGGTGCAACACATGCTATGAAGATAACATCGGTAACAATTTTTTTTTTTTTGAAGAAAATATAATAAATTAATATTAATTAATTAATTAAAAATATAAATTTTTGTCTAATTTAACCAATTTCGTATCTGTTATAGTTCTACAGATAGCAATGGTGGCACACTTAATCGAAACACCCGGTATAGTAATAATCAGAATAATTACATAGTCAATCGATGCCACTGCCTCACAGCAGTTGGCAGGTTACACTACACTGATGAGCTCCAGTAAGAACGAAACGCGTCTGTAGTTACCGATTGATTGAATTGACCGGTTTCTGTGTCTAAATAAATATGTTATTATTCAGAGACTGTATTTTATGTATCTGTCTTAAAAGTGTACATAGGAGATTAACATGGGAAATCAGTTTTTTTCGTGCTGTTACTCGGTGTTCTACGGGACAACAAAGATTGTAGTACCTATCGGAAGATATAATTTTCCTGAATCAAACGATGCAACATGCAATTTATTAGTAATTTAGTTCTGTAAATTAATTTTAAATTTTTGAAAATACTCCGATTTATTCAATTTTTATCGAAAATAAATTATAGTCACCTATGACTGTTTTGTTTTGATTTCTTTGAAGCTATTTATTTGACGTATAAAAATTAATTTACGGAACCAAAATACTACTAAATTATAGTGTATATTGCATCGTTTGATTCAGAAAAATGATATCTTTCGATTAATACTACAATCATTATTGTCCGGTAGAACACCGAGCAACAGCACACCAAAAATTGATTTCCCATGTTAATCTCCTAAGTACACCTTTAAGGGCGCCGTCGAATTGGGTTTGACAAACTAATCCGCTACGCGTCGCCACAATCGCCAGGAGAGGCGCCAAACACTCTTCAGACAGCAACATTTAAAAATGTTAGATAAAGGTTGCCACTAGCGCTAGTAGAGTGCGTACACGTTAACTAAAGGTACGACCTGAAGAGGGGTGGTGGCGAGCGTGGTACAGAGAGAGCGAAGACAGAGCTTCAGATCACGCTCCGGCAAAACGCTGCACTAAATTTACATTATAAAACGATAATATTCTAATTCCGTTCGTTTACAACAATTACTTATTAGTTATTGTACTCAATTTTTCTTTTCATTATTCATTATAAAATATTTTTCTTCACAATTTGCACATACTTTAAACCCATTTTTTTGTTTATCTGCATTATTTACTGTTATAAACAATGCAATTATTGTTTAGAAAATATTGAATATGAGTGCAAACAATAGATATGCATTTCCTTTAATCAAACGAATAGAATTACGATTGGACTGTATTAGGCGACGACCTAGACAGACACACGGTATATGTTTCGTAGACAGTTTTCGCTTTTTGAATATATTTTTTGAAGTTTTGTCAGTCTCGCGATGCGCAATTCCAGTAAATGAAACAAAATTATTAGATTATTCCCTTATTGGCCATCCCTCAAAATCAACCCATAATTCACCATATCAAGTATCCTCCCGCTCCCTCCAATAAATCATGAATTACCCTGCGTGACGAGCCGCCACTGCTGCAATTTGCCTGCCGTGGTGTCGAGGTGCATCGCATCAATACTCAACACCACATCGAAGAATCGAAATCGCTTCCGTCTTCCTTTCAGCTTAGCGACGCTTACAGTTACAGCCTGAACGTCCACACTTAAGTTTCAGCCGCCGCGCGATCTTGTATATACCAGGAAAAACTTTCTTTCCGTTTCACTTTGACAGCTACAAATCTTGGAAAAACTCGCGCTGTAATTAATCATCGCGGTTCTAATTGAAATTATTTGAGCCGCCGCGAAAGACGCCAAAAAATACGCGAGATACAACGCGGCGCTCACGTTTGTGGCGGGCGACACGCGTGAGTTTTAACGCGTGATTAATCGGCGGTGTTTAAAGGCCGTTTTATGATTTAACTGCTGGCGTGGGCGAGCGGCGACCGACCACTGTTCGCGAAAATTAATTGATGTGCGGAGAAGGAAGCCGCGGTTGTATTTGCGTGTTTGTGGGTTTAAGGTCATTATTCTTTTTCTGGAGTTCGAGATATGGTACAAATGTTACAAATTACTGTTACGGCTACGATAATATGAGACATATTAAATATTGTTTTATGACTTCATTAAGGATGTTGTGTATAATTGTATTTTTGTATAATCATTCATAAAATTAAACATTATACATGCGTGTTTAGAAATTAAATTCACGGTTCATTAAACCAACGTGCAATAAATAAATAAATCTAATTATTGACTAACGAAATTTATAGAAATAAATAACGTACACTCCTAAAATTATTAGAGGATTTGTAACGTACACAATAAAAAATTTATAGCAATTTTTGTTAATTTAAAATTTGTTAGCAAGTAACAAGTTATTTTTGTGTATTTCTAAATTTATTTGTGAATATAGTAATTATAAACATCTATATTTTTATGTGCTTTTGGCTAAATATTTTAGTAATTACTTTGAAGCAGAACAATAAATCATAGTTATTATAACAAATTAAGTTGTTACAAAGGATACAAACTTTCTTTAACAATTTCAAATTGATAAGTTAGCTAAATTTACTTGTTATTATTATTGACGAGTCTATTTATTAAATTTTATAAATGTAGCAAATAAGTAAAAACAGCAAGAGTTCTTGTTAAAAATTCAGCATTGACAAAATTTTAATTTAACAAATTGGCATATTTGTTCCAATTGTTAATTTAACGCAATATTAACTAAAAATACTTAACAACAGCAAAATTAATAAATCGGAAATTAAATTTTTAACAGTGTCTGTTAATTCAGTTGTGTATTTTAGTTAGTGTTTTTTATTCTATTTCGGTGGGCTATTAGGCTGTAAACGCACTGAAAAAAATTCATTAAAAAATTTATAAGCATACTGTTTACGGCGCTTTTCATTTTTTGGTGGTGGTATGAATATTTCCAAAACTGATAGATAAATGACAAATAATTTCAAAATGGTACGTCGAAATATTTCTATTATAAATCTCTTATCCTTTCCTATGTGATAGGAATAAAACAAAACGAAATTTATTATTTGTTTTCATCATTTCCACAAAAAGTTATATTGTTGACAAGTCGATTTTGAAAATATAGCATAATTATTAATTTACCCCTGTGGTTCCCTCTCCACTAACATCTTTGGGGGCTATGACTTGACGGCTGGTAACTGAATTTCATACGCAAAAATATATCACTTACCGAGATCTACGTAAGCAGAGTGCCACACCCACAATGGGTAAAAGGCGTGATGATTTATTTATTTATTTTATTATTATTAATTTACCTAAATAGAAATAAATTATATAAAGTACACGTTTCATACACTTGTCCTTTGGAAAACTTGGACTTACAGATTGCCTTATATGGAATTTGATTTCAAATGTCATTAGACGAATAAACGTATTTAAAAATAGTCTTTTACATGTCTTGTTTTCACCCGAACCAACATCAAATGATTACTGTAAAAATAATCATGCTAGTACTCTTTATAGTAATGCAAAAATAATTACTTTTTAAAAGTTGACAACATTGGCTTTTTTCAAATAAAAAAAATTGCAAAATATATTATTGTTAACATCTGTCCTTTAAACAATTTCTCGCAATTGAATTTGCTTGAATATACGCAAAACAAATTTAATTTATCGATTTGTTTGTTCAGTAAATTGCTACTTCTGGATTTTTAATTATGACCAAAATCAACTCAATTCATTTTAATGAAACTTGCAACTATTATTGTTACAGGAAACTTCAAAACGTGTATTTCCGTCAAAATCTTGCCATCGTAATCTTTTCAAATTTCCTGGTCTTCTTTATAATGGGGTTTTCACCATTATTTTTTTATGAAACTTTATCTAACTTAAAGTCTATCTACACTTTTAAAGTCTTAATTGTTATTCATTAAGCCACAATGATTTTTATAAAATGTTGTGACGTCATTGTAGAGGTGTTGCTGGATCTTAAACAGTGCAGATTGTAAATAATTGTAGTCATATATTTTTTTACTTATTTTATTATTATTATTACAATAAAATAGAATATTTATGTGACAAAAATTATTATATCTCTACTGTTTGGGATTCAGCAACAACTCTATAATTACGTCACAACATTTAAAAAAAATCATAGTGGTTTAATGAATAACAATTAAGACTTTTTAAAAGTGTAGATAGTCTTCAAGTTAGATAAAGTTTCATAAAAAAATTTTAAAAATTGGTGAAAGACCCCATTGTACTATGTATAAAAAAGAAAAAAATATATACGAGCTGAGTTTGGTCTCAACAGTATAGTCGTCACGTCGGATGACCTTGATGTTACGTTCTTAGATTGGTATATTAGGTGAAACGGCTCAAATTCACTAATTTTGATGATGATACAAACCATGAAAATTTTCTACATATAAAAAAATGTTTATAGTTCTCCTAATTGAAAAATATGGTTTGATCCAAGTGGTTTAAGTGTTTCAAGTGTTGTACACTGACAACTTACACCATCTAAGTGAAAGCCGCATTAAAATAGAATTAAGCTTTTTTGTATAAAAAGCTACTGGAAATAATTCCGAGATTTAGCATTCCAGTTCATCAAAACCGAGTTTTTCGTTGCACCCTCCTAATAAACACTTTACTCTCCGGCTCTGGTGAGCTCCGACTATCCAAGTGTTCGAGGGACTGTCACAGCATGACAAATTGCACGCTGAAATTATTTACATTTCATATTATTTACGTTTAATGGCGACGGACCGCACTGTTTGTTTTATGATAAATTTGGTGGAAGAAATTCAGAGAATAAACAAACCCAGAGCCAGAGCTGATATCTTAACGAAAATTTATTATAAGCGCGGCAGCGCGGGCTGCGCGAGGTCCGCAGAGCGGAAGAGGGAATTTTTGTGTCGGTCACAAGTGACTGATAATATACAAACAGACGCCGACGCGAGCCTCAACTTCTACAAATTAACTAAGTTGGCGCTGCGAAATATTACTTTTGTTGTAACCGCAACGCCAGGAAAAGTTACACGACTTCAATAACACACCATGGATTACGCATACGACTAATGCTTATGTCTCAATGTATAGTCAGTTGTCGTAGCTATAGTTGAGCGGTACAGGGGAAACAAAATTGAGGTGCTAGCATATAAAAAAAAATTGATGTGAATACGAAACGACTTTCTTATACTAATAAATTTAAATTTGATTATTTAATCATTCACTTATACTTGTTTGTATACAGAGTAGATGTCTCAATTTATAAAATTTCATTTGTTAATTCAAATGTAATTTGACTTATTTTTGAAAAAACTATTCTGAAAGTCACTAACAAATGAAGAATTATTATTAGTGTTAAATTATTTTCATATGAAATATTAGGTTTGTTCCAAGTGGTCATTTCTGACAAGTTTGTGACATGTTTGTGACAAATTTCAGTGCGCCTGCGAAAAATGTAAACAAGTTAACTTTGAAACATAAGTTTCATTTCTTTTGTGTGGCGAAAAATGTATGTATTTCTTTATTTATATGTATATTTAAGGTTATCTGTCAAAACAGAAAATGAGCATGCACATGCGCTTCATTCCATTCGCCGTTCTAGTCTATATTTCTAACTTAACTTGTTTACATTTTTCGCAGGCGCACTGAAATTTGTCACAAACATGTCAAAAACTTGTCAGAAATGACCACTTGGAACAAACCTATTAAGTATACAAAGTTATACATCGTTAAAATCAGAAAAAAAACCGTTTTACTGCGATATTTTTTTTTAACCCTTCCATTTAAATAAATTTGTTTGATATCTGCAATATAAGCCTTATCCACTTGCTATACAATAAAAATATGTGTGACATTTTATTTCGTTCGTGGGGTTGTTTCACTTTGCCTCGTTTCACAAACTTCCCCACTTAATTATAAAATGTCACTTTTAACACTTATATCATAAATAACTATTTTTATCCAATGCTACTAAATTGGTCAACTAGTACGATAATTTTTATTTAATTAAACTGCAGTCGTAACTCTCATAATTTTAAAAATCTCAATGGTGAACTCCGAAACTGACACCTACTGTATATTATTGAACATTGTTTTCTTCCGATTTGGCAACAGATGCAGAAAATATTGCTAATCATATTTTTTATAAATAAATATTTTTATCCTACACCTCTTAATAAATGCTCTATAACTATAGCGAATTTAAACAAGGAAAGTAACAGATTATCCACTAGTGGGTATAATTTTGAGAACAGTCACTAGTGAGTAACTTTTTTTTTAACAATAATAATAACTTATACTTACAGTTATACTTCACACGTGTGCAAAGTAAGGAATTACCCATGAATGAAATTTTAGCACACGAAGCTGAAGGCTGAGTGTGATAATTTTATCGAGTGGGTAATTAGCTATTGTTAACTACTTTTTTGAAAAGCTCTTTATCTATGAACTTTGTTAAAAGTGGTCCTTTAACGGTTGCTTAGGAAGTTAAAAGTGTCATTTTCTGACACTAGTATTAACATAGCAACGTGTTAAAAATGATTATATTGTTACTTTTAACACGTTGCTAACGATTTGTATCAATAATTCAACAAACATAACCCTACCTGAAAAAAATATTATTCTATATTTTTTATGTTAGTATTTACGAATACATTAGGAAGATTGCAGATACAATTTTGTATGATATACCTGTTAAAAGTAATTTATTTCGTTCGTGGGGTTGTTTTACTCGGTTTCTCTTTGGTTCGCAAACTTCCCCACTTACTCATAAAATGTCACTTTTAACCCTTATATCAGAAAGAACAATTTCTAAACTGATTCCACAGTAAAAAAAAATTATTTATAGTTTTGTGCGGCATTTTCAATTTTTATTATGAAGTTTCGTTAATCTAACCTTTCTTGTTCTTTAGTTATTGAACATATAGACTCACATCGATCTATTCAATATTATAGAGCAACGAACCTCAAGAACGTTGCTTAACAGGTAACAGCCTTCTGTCTTCGACAACGTTCTTTCGGTAACTGTGATAGAATTATTTCCTAATTATCAATGTCCTTGGGATATTATAGTCGAAAATATTATTATTATTTATTTTTATGAATAAAAGTTAATAAATATAAAAGTGGGGTAAGTTGGCGAAAAAAACCCAGTTATATTCAAGGCACCACGAGTTGCCCCACTTTCCTTCACCTCGTTGTCTCTCATCACGACATTTCATTGCGTTGTCATCACAGTGAAGATTTACACCGGCGCCGCTACCGCCCCCGCCACCGACAGTGTTTATAAATAAAACCATTCCTGTGTCGCAGGAAAGCCGCTTCTCCTTCCATAATTCAGGCGGTTTCGCTCTCATTCATCAGATACTCCCCGCCCCCGCCTGCGCCCCCTCCTACTGGGCGACACTCGAACCAAGGCTTAATAAATTAATTAACGTTTACTGCTCGTTTATGCGTGGTCCGCGTTTTTATTGCGAGTTTTAAATCTCGGCGATTAATTTTCTGGTGGAGTCGCCGGACTGAAAGAGGCGGGCGCAGCTTGTTTAGGAAAATGGAGTGTTGTTGTGATTTGCATGGTTCAAATGCTGCGAACACGGGTGTAAATATTCTTTTTATGGAGCGTATGTGTGTTTTGTTCATATAAACTGCTGTTCTTATCATTTATATTTTGTTATATCGAAATGTTAACGTGTAATTAACATCAGCTTTATTGTACTGATATGAATGCACAATTTTTCAACACAGATTGCAGTTATATAATTATTTATTTGTAATAATTGTAATTACCCAAATTTCCATGACTTGATGGCTGGTAACCACATTCAAGCGTAAAAATATATCATTTACCGATACCTGTGAGAGCACACACAAAAACCAAAAATGGATAAATGACGTATTGATATATTTTATTTATTCTGTCTTTTAAAACTTCATAATATATCAGTTGCTGATGTTGACAGTTAGAAACATTGAAATATTGTGATTATGTAAGATTTCAGAAAAATATATATACAGTATTTTATTTATTAATGATTTTGGGTCTAGTTAATAGTTATTTGTATATCAAGGCACTAAAATATATGTTTACATTACGAATATGGAACTTATTCTCCGAGGCGATAGCTAAGGAAAATAAACCATATGAGAAATAAAAAATACTTTAGTGCCGAATATATTTTTCTATAACACTGTTTTGGAAACTACACATTCTACAACTAAAAACTGTATTGGAACAACTTTCATTTCATACGCCGCGTATGGAATAATATCGACGAATTAGAGCCGCATATTTGCGCAATATATGAAGTATCTTGATTCAGTTACTATGGTTAAGTCTGTTTGTTTTAGTTTTATTTATTTGAGATTGACGTTTTCAACAGTTTTATATTTGTATTTTTTCCAAAATCTTGTTATAGATAATATGTCTACTACATATAAAGGAATGGCATATCCCACACTCGCAAACCGTAGCCCTCGTCTTCGGCTCGGACTACAAATTTTTTGCTCGCATGGTGTGCCATTCCATTACTTGTTATAGAAAATATTATTTCTAAATCGTTATTTTATTAATTAAAAACGTAAATAAATAACATTATGTATTTGTAAAACGTCAGCAAACTGTTGGAACCAGGATGGCTGTGATAACTGTCAGAATCAAATATTTGGTGATAATTTTCATTACCATTTACATGTTCTTAAACGCTGTGGTCTGCGTGTGATCTGCATTTAATCCGATAAATTATTATCAAAGGTAAATAATAAATAAATTAACCAATAATATTATCGATAATATGTTTTTTATTTTCAGTTTGTATTTAAAGTTTGACAGATGAGTCTGTAAAGCGTAAAGTACAATTTTGACATAAGAGTCTGTAAAGTTTTATTTTAGCTACTATTTTGAATTTTGGCCGACTTCGCGCAGTGATTTCGTGTACTTTAGTTCGATGTCGCAAAAAAAAAGTTTATTTTCGGTACTAATTTATCCCATTATAGTTGCACTGTTATTTATGTATTTGTTGCTAAATATTTGACGAATTGTTTTGTAATTTATTATTTTTAGGAATATGTGAAGCGAACTACCTACTTCAGTCATATACCGCTTTATCAGTGGGTGGTTGTAAATTTATGTTAACTATACAAAAGACTATGCTCTTCAGTGAAATTTGAACCCACAACCTCTGACGCGCTGGTCTAGTGAGATAGCCACTACGTCACCGAGACCGCCTTGTAAACATTTATTTATTTTACTATTATTTTTACCTTGATTCAACACCTTTATATTTCCTATACACAATATACGGAAGAATAAGAATAATTTTTAAATTATCTAAACTTGTAAAAGTTAGAATTAAGAGAAAATAGTTGCAATGAATATTGTAGCTAATATTATTCTAGATCTTTCTGAACACAAAAAAAATTTTTACTCCAACTGAATTCTTTATTGTGTTATTCCAAAAAACTTAATAAGTCTTGAAGTAAACTAAAACTTCCGGTTAATGGATTACTAAACATACACAAACGCCATCATGAAAATAGTGAAATTGTATTATAGGGAATCAAAAACATGTTTATCTGTTGAAAACTCACTAACGACAAGTTTGACCTGTCACAGTATCTCTTTTCATATATGTAAAGAGGTAAAAAGCTGTGGAAGCAGTACATGTTTTTGCAATATTCTGAATAATGTCTGGATGCGTATGAATGCATGGAAGAATGTATTCCTCTTCTGTAGAGTAACGAACCTTCATACTTATAAGTTGCGTTATATTATTTTCACCTCTCTACGTCAGAAATATGGTCAAAATCGTAATGTGAGAAAACGGGTCTTAGTTTTAAATGAATCTTTAGATATTTTATTCTGTAATACCCGTGTCAGGTACGAAGTATAAAATTATTATTTATCGTAGCAGATTATATGTAAAAAAAAAACAGCAAATGTTATTTTATCCAGTCGTAATTATTGTGTTTGACACAGAAGTGTTAGCAATAGCGCCATTATGTTTATGTTCGCTCACACCTGCTCCTCGCAATTAGTACTCTCGAGTATTTACGGTACTTTTCATTTTTTATACAAGCATAGAGTAAACAAGACGCATTTACCGTATTTGAAAAAATTGCATGGACAAATGTAAATACACATGTTCGAATTCATGCACTGCAATAAAATACACATTAGAAGATTATACTTGCATTCGAACCGAATCAATAAAAAAATTTACGTTCTGCGCTTTTTGAATCGAACGATTGAACAAGGGTAATAATCAGGGCTCAGTCATTAACTTTTTATAGATGACAATCAATTTAATTACCATTGTAATAAATGCAGTAAATCTGAAATGTTTGACACATGATGTGCGATCAACAGACAAACATTATTGAATTGTATAATTTTATTACCATAGTTGAATGTAGCTATGCTTGAGTTCTTCTCATATAATTTGAGCACGTACTAAAATAAGCAAAATATTAACTATAAACATGCATCAAGACAAAAGAACCCATGTAAACTTTATACAATATCATTATAAGTAATCGTTATTTGTTTTTTTATTCCAGAGTGTCAAAAAAGGTAGAAAAAATTAAGATATATAAATTCTTATATTCATTCAGATTTCATTAAGATTTTTTCTAATTTCGCATAATTACGAAATAAAAATAAATAAAATATATAAATATATTATCACGCCTTTTACCCATTATAGGTGTGGCACTCTGCTTACGTAGAAAATTACAACCACTTTAATAAATAATTCTAAATCATTTTTTCGGAAATGTAAAATAGGTATTTTACATTTTTGTTTAATTTTCCAGGACGGTATTACAATTGCTTTAATAAATATTAATTTTAAATTGATTGATATAATCTTGAAATTTAGGTAACCAAATGGGACTTACTGCATTCATTTTTAACAACTTTTGAATTTACACTTTACACATCGACCGCCTTATTCTATGCTCATGATATAAGGTTAGCTAAAATATATCAGTGTATATTAGACAATTTAAATAATTGGCATTATTTTAAATCTGTAAATCATAAATTATTCTACAAAGATCAGGATAAAAATGAATAAAAAAGTGCTGATATTAAATATTTTTTAGTAAAAATATGAACATAATTATTCAAATTGGATTTGAAACAATAGCTTACAATATAATCTTTCATCCTCAAACAATACACAAAGGAAGGCAACTGGAGATGGCTGATCACGTCTAAGATGTAAAAGAATTTCTAAAATCGGGACAAAGTTATTTGATAACAGCGAAAATGATGTATGTAATTCACCGATGTTAATAATTGTCGAAGTTCTTATTTTTTCTATTACTATTCTTCGGTTCAAAAAACGTGTTTATCAGAAATAATTTTTTGAATAATTATATATATCAAACCATTGATTATTATAATAAAAAACTTACTTAAATTTGTATTCTAGTTAATTTTATATATTTTTTTTAATTGAAGAAAATATTGTTGGGATGTAACTTGGACTTGACCCCTCTTCCGATTTTTCATCTCTAATAAAATAATTGCAAGTAAAATCTATTGGTTTTGAGATCTGCGGTGATTCACAAAGATTATAAAAATATTATTTTATTTCAATTCAATGAAGTAAGGTTACACAATATTTATTTTTTCTTCTTTTTTGCCACTCTCCAACTTGTTGGAAAACTGTTAAATTTGCTCTTACTATTTCTACCTGTATTTTTGCAATTAACTCCACGACAATTGCTATGAACAATTTTTAAATAATTTTTTATACCAAAGTTAACAACATGAGCATGATTCAATGCTTATTTGCGTATAAAATAAGCTGCAGCCGATTCAGTTGTTCCCATCATATACTTTGCATCCTGCCAATAGGTAAACAAATATATATATATATATATATATATATATATATATATATATATATATATATATATATATATATATAATTTATTTTTTCCGAAATTAGAAGACAAACTTCCACTTTTGGTTTTTCAAAATCAACTCTGTTCTGTACACAATTTTGTTACTATATCTTGTATAATCCTTGAGTTATTATTATTAACTTATAGAGGCACTTTAATCCGTCCAGATACACACAGAGGTCAAATGTCATTGAGAAAACGAATTCAAGGGACCTTATACTATGTATAAGAAAGTTAAAACCAAGATATCTACTCTAAAAATCCAATTATTAGTTTATTTTTTCTGGTAATTTACATATACAAACATACGTAAATTGCAAAAATTTATGGAGATCTATTGTAAAACGTTTTGTAATGAAATAAATAAAGGAGTGTAAAATTGTTCAATATTTATTATATAACCAATATTATTAAAATTTCATAATCCTAATAAAACTGTGAACTGCTATTAAACATGCATAAATTCACATTTATTTTGCACTCATCCATTTATAGAAAAATTCCACATGGTTTACGAGTATTCGGAACCCGCATCCCACACGTGTGTCGCGTTGTGTCACATCTGTCGTTTCAGTTATTGTGAAATTATCATTAATCCGGTTTTAAATTCTACAATAATTAATATAATAATTTGTAAATATCATTTTAAAATATGGTAGTCGTGTATAGCATTGTTTATGATTATATTTGGAATGTTCTAATCTTCCTAAGTGGAAATCAGGAATTTCTTGCTAAGTTCACGATTCATCACACCTTGGCTTAATTTATACATTATGCACATGATCAAGTGATATAAGTTATCTCGCCTAGTTAATTAAATGAGGCACTCTTCTTAATTAAATACTATATCACGGGTGAAGTGAATGCTATAAGTAGAATCTGCATGCACTATCTACGACACGTCCCATAAAAATTAAGTATAGTCGTTAAAAATACCATTTTTGAAAGAACTACTTCCATTATAGCTGATATAGTGCCTACTGGTTAGAAATAAATACATTTTTATAATTGCGCTGTTCAGGAATATTAATTCAATTTTTATTTGAATGAAAACGTAATCTCTACCGATTGCTGAAACATGCTGAACGAATAGTAATTGATTTCTTAAATAAAACAAAAGTAAGTATTAGTTATCGTGACGCTACAGTCGATGAATCTACGCCGAGAATATTTTTCCCTACAGATACTGTAAAGCAACGTACAACAAAAAGTTATTAATTGAAGTTGTTTTATTGTATTTTAGAAGTAGACACTTCTCAATTGATTTTGTAAGTAAATCAAATGTTATAGACGAAGTTTCGTCGTCCAAATTTTTGCTATCTAAAACATTATTCATTATTTGAGGTAACTTATAAATTAAAAAAAATACGTTTTTTCACTCGGTTTCTATTATACCAAAATTATGACAGAAACAACCAATTTCATATCTACGGGAGATTTGTGCACTTTCTCTCCCGTAGTAAGGGACAGTGCTCAAATAATGTGAAAAATTAATAAATATTAACTACAATTTGTATTTCAACTTTTTTTTATATTTTGCACCGTTGAAAAATTTTAAAGCGGGAGGTTATGTGCTGGCACATCAGATTATTTATTTTGTATTAGTTTTAATACCAATATTTTGAATGTGAATTACACTATTTTTTGTACTCATTCTTTCAAATGTGTTGTTTCGCGTTGCTCAAGCAACATCCGAAACGTTCATTTCCCAGGTCTCCACCAGATAAGCGTTCGGGAAATTTGGACAAAAATATTTCTATATCATTTATTTTAAAATTTTTATTTATAATAATTAATTATAGTATTTCAAATATTCGTGTATAATATAATAAATAAATAAATTATGGAATATGAATGAACTTTAATTTTAAAATAATGTATTCAGTGCTTTTATTAATCAATGTTGGCAATAATTTCTGTCCGATATTACAGTTCTTGAAATCAGTGAAAACATAATCTACAAACTTAATGTTAGTTGCCACACCAGTAATAAGAATTTAAACATGTTTATTGTAATTAAATCTACAATTTAATATGCTAAATATTAAAAACGTATTAATTGTTTTCTGGTATATTAGACCATTTATTTTTTTATGTTTATTTTTATAGTGTAACATTGACAATTAGCAATAATAACTCCTAGAACAACTTCGTTTCTTTATATTATTAGTTTTATAATTTAGCGTGCAACACGTTAACTTCAAGCCACCAAACCTAACAAACTGATAGGCTTGGTGGCTTGAAGTTAACTTGTACCTACAAAGCTCTTGCGTGAACGTAATAGTTATTTACATACCACATGCGGGAACGCTTGGTTCTCGGATGAGTGTTTGGCGTCGCGAGATTGCGAGCGCCGCCATAGAATGAATCCGGGAACCGAGTTCACGCAAGAAGTTTGTACAATATTTTTTGTACGAAAAGTATAAAACTAATAACAATCCACACAAAGAAATGAAGTTCTTCAAGGAGTGATTTTGATAATTGTCAAAGTTGCACTATAAATATAAACACTCAAATTAATTTGTCTTATATATTAGAAAACAATTAAAATAATTATAATATTTACCGTATTCGCTTGTAAATTTATTACATTTCTTATTATATTGAGATAACTAACATTACATTTGTAGATATATATATATATATATATATATATATATATATATATATATATATATATATATGTACCTAATATATTTTACAGCTGTCATATCGGACAGATTTTATTGCCAACATTGTTAAACAAATGCACTAAATTTCTTATTTTTAAATTCAATTTCATTCTTATACCATCATTATTTATATTAATATTATGTAAAGGAATGTTTGAAATACTATATTATTTTATTATAAATATAATTTTTTAATAAACGCTTTAGAAATAGGAATGTTTTCGTCGAAATTTCCCGGTTGTCTATCTGGTGGAGATCTGGGAAATGGACATTTCGGACGTTGCTTAGGCAGCGCTAAACAACACATTTCAATGTATGAGTACAAAATAACTATTTTACTACTTCTATTTCAGTTAATAAATAGCAATATATACAATATGTAATTAAAATAGTATATTGTGCGCCAAATTAAGAAAAGTAACGAATATGACTGTTCGGACACGAGAGTAGGTATATAGTATGTAATTAAATATACTACACGAGTACCATTTCTTGCAATGAATAATGTACAATTTGCGTTTATATTTCTATAATATTATGAAGAAAAATATAATATCCAAAATCTCTGAAATAATAATTTGATGGAAATTGTTTTAACATGTTTAATCACCTAAAACCATTGCTATAAATTATTGGAGTAAATGTCCGATTATAGTACGATTTTAAGGGTGTTGATATGTTACATAATTATACAAATACAATAAAAAAAAACTATTTATTTCTCAGGTACAGTAATAGGACTTATCTAGTTTTCCATTCTGAAACTAAAAACTGTTGTATTTTTAAACATAAATTGTAGTAAATGAGAAATGAACTGGCGAACTCTGCTCTGATGCGAACGTTCTAACCACTGTTCAAAATGATATGTCCACATTTAATAACATTCCAAGAATTTCTCTTCCAGTTTAAAAACTAAAAATAACAAGGGAAAATATGTACATTTGGAATTAATTAGGTAATAAAATGTATTATTTAACTCATTGTTTCAATGCTGTTGTTTATTAAGATTCAAAGAAAACAACTTTACACTTACAGTATGTTATTATTACAATTATGCTTTCCGTTTATTTTATTAATTAAACCCGAAAATCCTCAACAGTTTCGCCTGAAACGAAGCAAGATAATTCCATCTTTGTCTACCTTCATCAAGAAGGCGAAGGACGAAGGACCTCCCGAAAGACGTTTAGAAAAGAAAGCGCATCCATTGGCGGGCACTTCACCAAACAAAAGAACGAAGATAAACAACAATATATATTCCGAACATTACGCAAAATCGTGTTCGGAATATTTCAATTCTACGCCGTGCGATTTTCCAACATTCTAACCACTTTCACGACGAATGGATGAATATCGGAAATCTTAATAAATGTGCGATGGTATTTATCAAGGATAATTGGATTTTTAAGATAAACAAATGAAAAAATACTGAGGTGATTTTCGTACTTCTTCTGTTGAGCGAATAATTAAATCGTTTTACGGATTCTGAAGAAGATTTCACTCTGTAATTTTAGTTTCGACTTTTTAACTTCGGTATAATTTAATTTATTTTCTTTTACTGTTCACAGTTCAGTAGGCCGTGAATTTTTTCAAGGAGATTTAAATTTATTAATTTGAATCTTTCACATTGAAATTATTCAAATTTTCATACTATTATTCCAAATGTTAAAAGTTCAATCGAACGTGATATTTTAAATATAATATTATAACGTAGCGATTTTGGAATTTCTGATAAAATACGCCACTTATTGTTTTTAATAAAATATATAGATATAAACGCTAAAAATAATTTAAATTAATACGATAATAGACTGTGGATTTTAAAATGCTTTTTAAATTTTGTATGATAAATTTAATTATAAAATTAGGTTATTTGTAATAATTCTAAGTATTTCAATTATGATCATATTGAATTCTATCGAAATTAATTTTCTTTCATTCCTAACATAAAATATTTCTCGCGAAATAATTATTAAAAAATATCAATTTTATTATTAAAAATCACTGATACATCACTTTTAATTTTGTGATAAACATTTTCAGATTATTACAGCGTTATGTATTTTTAAACTGTTGAACGTTTTTTCTTCCGCACATACTCATATGCATGAGGGAAGTTTGTGACAGGTGAAAATTTTCGGGAGGGAGTTTTCAAAATTTCACTGTTTTCACGATGAGATCTATCTGCTTGTCTGATTTTTTGTGACGATTACTTCATAACTCAATATTTAGTAATGAAATTTGATATTTAGATTTTGCATGTTTATGTTACGAGCTAATTACATTTTGGGAACTATAGACTGAAAATTGTAGTTTACTTGTAGTTCTATCATATTTGTTACCTTTAAATAAATGTAAAATAACAATAGTTTTAATTTTTATTTGAAAATTTTTTCAATATGTTTTCTTCTATATTTTGTAGTTTTTAGAAATAAAAATTCGCGGGAAATTATGTGTTGCCTACATCAGATTAATTACACTCGCAATTTATTATTTATCTTTTTGGGACGATTCACAGTTATCAACAATTTGTTAACAACTTTTTTTTGTGTCAAACATTTCTAAATTAATTTGGAGATAAATATTATCACGAAAATTTTTTATTTTAATTACGAACCTCATTAAAATTTATTATTAGGAACTTTCCATCAATATAACAATATAAACCGACGCTAACATTTAATTCGCTGAATTAAAGTAATTTAGTAAAAAATAAAAAAATAATAATAATAGTTAAATACATATTATAGCTCATTTATTTAAATAAAAATATTTTTCTCACTTGGGAATAGGTCAAGTATTTTAACAGAATACAATTCAATGAGATTGAGAACTAAAACATTATGGCGAGCTCTGTTTTGGGTGTTTTATTTAAGAGCCGTGTTTTAGCCTCGGTTGTAACGCTGTACAATGTTCTAAAATTATTTTAAATAAAATGGTGGTAGATAATATATTTTTCTGTAACTTTTGTGCGAAGCACTTTTTATAAAATAATTTTAGAACATTGTACAACTAAAACTGAGGATAAAACACTTCTCTTAAAATACAAAAAAAAAATCATATCTTTTTATAAAATTCAACGTTTTCATTGACAAATGATATGCCAGTATTAAATATTGATTTAAATTTTTTTTCAAATATATTGAAATGTGTTTTCGAATAGCACAGAAAACTTTTTGAAATTTTTTTTTTAATAACGCAATTATATTATTTGTTTCTCGAAACTTATTGTGTTATAAATACTACAAAAACCACATTTGTTATATTTATTATTATTTTTAAATTTATATTTTATTTAAATCTATAGTATTTATTTTAAAATCACTCTGATTATCCGATGTAAAACTTTTTTTTTTGTTAAAATCACACTCTTTTATTAGATCACTCTTAATCAATATTAATATGATTTATTTGAATTATGCAATTAATTAAACCTTTACTCGCCGATCATACTAAGATAGGTATTCAGTGTAAATAATTAGATTAATAAATAAAGTTAAACGGATGAAATTTAGTACAAAACTCACCATTAATAACGCCCGTAAAAAAGGCCAAAGCCAGAATAACGGTCCACATAGCGAAATCCGGATGAGGAACCTCCAACAAATCAACCCTAGTTAACTTGAACGTCCGTAATATACTTGTTGATCAAACAAAGTTCCCAAAAGTGTTCACAAAACTATTGTAGCAACAGTCCGTCGCACTTTCACACAGAAAACTTCCAGCAAAGTTCTTTAAACCGAGTTTATTCACAACAAAGTGCGAGAAAAATCATCACTGATCGTGTCAAACTCGCGAGATTTATCTTCCGAGTGGCAGGATCAACGTTGCGTGGTGGCAGCGGCGAAACAACTGAGTGAAACAAACGCGCGCCGCAACAGATGCGAGCGACGCGCACGCATGCGCGCGGACCGCGACGGCTCAAGCGAGGGTGAGTCGGGCGCCAGTTGAGCTCTTTTGACACTTTGTCACCCCGGTTTTAAGTGCCGCTCTAAAACTTAAGTGTCCGGTTTGCTTTTACTCGCGCCTTTTACGTGTCTATGTTCACCTGTAATCAACTGTGTCATCAAGACGACTTGTTTAAGTTTTTATGCGGAGTTTCAAGTTTATACGAGGGGGTTAATCGTTGAGCTTTACACACTGCTAATGAATTTCTTTTTAGTTTTGGTGCTGAAGACTTCATCGATGTTTTCATTTATTCTCTTTGTGTTTCACTCCAAACTAATTAACAACTAAACCCTTTTGTTTCTTTTTCAAATTTAATTTTTCATTGTACATACAGTTTACTTGTTAAAGGTGGCATTCATTTTATTTATTTTTCTACGACTATTAGATAATGCGTTTATTCCTTGTGTATTTCTTGATAAATTATAAATAAATATACTTAACCCCATGGTGTAAATACATAGGTAACGCATTCCGAATTCTTCGCACTGAAAACCATTCAGAACGTTCACTACACTTTAGAGTCACGTGATCATTGTATCGAGAAGTTTGTAAAACTTAATCTCCCTTATTTGTTTATGCTATGTTTATATACGAGTGCGAGTTGTGCAGAAAGTAAATAACGATTTAGCATTAAAAAATCTGGTGTGGGCACCACACTACTTTCTTTTTCAAATAAAACAAATATTACTTTTATAATATTTCACAAGACACATTTTTTTGACACTTCACAATTATTTGACAAGTTTGACACTAAAAATGTTTTAGTTTTTGTTCCCATTGTAACTAAGTTTATAGAAATATATTCTTAAATATTTAATTTAGTTTTTCTCAAAATTAGAAGCATGTACAAGGAAAATGTATATAACATTTCATATTCCAAATACTTTTGCTAACATCTTTCATTTGAAACTTTTTTTCACGGCAGATTTTATTTTTGAAATAAATGGAATTTATTTTGTGTGTCCAGTAAACTTCCTCTTCCGGTTTTCAATTTCATTCAAAATCTACTCAGCTCTTCAATTTTTCATGAAACTTATAAATTCCAAGTTTCGTTTACATATCTTGTCTCGTTCATGAGATATTGCGCATACGGACATCCATCCATCCATCCATCCATCCATCCTCACACACAGATATCATTGAGAAATTGGTCTTAACGGATTCAGTGGACGTCAAAATATGTATTTCCGCAAAAATCTCGTCAGCCATTTTTTCGTGATTCCAATACTTCCTTATACTTTGAATAAGTAAAAAAGCGAAAGATATAAACGCAAATTTTTATTTACAAAGTTACAGTACATTACTCTATTTTTTTAATGTAATCGCCATAACGTGGTACTAGTTTTTTAATACCAATGTTCTTTTACCCCCAGGAATCTGAGCCAGGATGTCACTGCTTCTTTAAAGTCTTCATCGTTCGCGTACAGTTTTCCACCCAAAAGTTCCTTTTGTTTTGGAAACAAGTGGAAATCGCAAATGGGCTATAAGTAGGATGTCCTGAAATATCCCACTGATCTGGCATTAAGCAAGCATTGCGGAGTTTTGCGAACCCTATTTACGGTGCTGAATGTACAGTATTGTTCAGAAGTTATGCCCCATAACCCCTCCACAGGTACCAAAACTGGACTAAAAACCGACAAACGTACTACAACTTTGTAAATAATGTTTTGTGTTGATATCATTCGTTTTAATTTAGTTATGCCAAATCGTTCTTTACTTTCTGGACGACCCTCGTATTTAACGAATTACATTCATTTCACAATATAGTAATAATTTACCTCGTGTCAAAATTAATGGGTCACCTGACCGAAAGAAAAACATATTGAAGTGGATGTTTAATTTGGACGCTTAGTGAATTGACATTTTTCATTTAATTTTCACTTTTTGCGTAGCTAATAGTAGTTCAACATATCGAATTGCCCGTTCTTTCCTTAAGCTTAGCGAACAATATTATTAGATGACACATTTTTTCCTTTCCCTGTACATACACAATATGTCATCTATGTATTATGCTTTACCTGCTATCACACTTTAACTACTGGGAGCATAGCCTAAATCGACCAATAGGAATAACTGTCAGGTCTATAGCCCATTCTCTGTCCAGGACCCGGCAATCATTGTCTAGAGTATATGAGCACTCCACACCTCGGAAATGTCTATATATGGAATTTCATACTTCAGACAAACAAACATGATTGAGTTTTAAGCAGCTTTTAAATTTTATTCAACATTACATTATTTTTAAATGGTAGGGACCAACTTTTCCCAAACCATTTTTTCCAAAATAATTTTTTTTTTTCACAGAATATTAATTTCACAACACAAATACTTCCCATATAACGTTTTCCTAACGCAACCGTTGCGTTATCTGTTCTGAGGAATAAGTTTTGAGAAAAAAATTTGGGAAATATACGTGTTTGGGAATAACTTTTTTATGGAAAAATATATTGCGAAAAAATAAATTGGATAAAATGCCTCAGAACACATATCCATTCAGAACAGATCTATGTTCAAAGAAATTAGGTCGTTTGTGGCCAAAATTTACAATTATAATACCACCATTCTAATTTCGCATCATAAATAAAGGAATTTAAAAAAAAAACTTAAATAA
Source organism: Poecilus cupreus (assembly GCA_963942605.1). Taxonomy (NCBI): domain Eukaryota; kingdom Metazoa; phylum Arthropoda; class Insecta; order Coleoptera; family Carabidae; genus Poecilus; species Poecilus cupreus. The sequence goes on from OZ012718.1 coordinate 26,359,826, forward strand.
ACTATATTCTAAATACAGAATAAAAATTCGAATAAAACAACATGAATTTTTCTAAGAAATAAATATCATTTACAAATAATATCTATGGGGTTTTGAGATCCTCATTGCAATTACCACAGCTGAGTATACAGGGTATTTTGTATTATTTGGTCATTACATGTGAATATAATTGAATTCAGAAAAAAATACTGAATCGAATAATAATTTGTTTTCTTCCATGGCAAACTTTGTATATGCATATTTAAATAAAAATGATACATTTTTAATTTTGCATTTTTCTCAAATATTTTGTATTATTTGGTCATTACATGTGAATATCATTGAATTCAGAAAAAAATACTGAATCGAATAAGCAAATAAAAAAAGTAGGTTGCCATTTAAAATAAGAAAGTTGCATCCCGCATTTTGAGAACCACTGGTCTAAAAAAATTCTTGTTTTGCTCATTTTAATTGTCTTATAATATAGAAATTGTTTGCTAATTTAACCTACCTCGTAGTTCTTATAGTTCTCGAAATAGCAATAGTGTACCACTTAAAATGAACCTTCTGTATTGCCTTTTTAAATTTTACCTCCTGTGGTTTGCCTTTCATAATATTTTTAAGGCCTCTTGTTTGACGGAAACCAAATGGGTAAGAGGCGAGATATATTATTTATTTTGTATATTTAATTTTGGCAATAATTTGTTAATTCTAGTTAAATATTAATTTTTCATTTATAGCATAACACTTTTGCATTATATGTTAATACTGTGTGTGTTGATACTATAATGTGTTTCTTTATAATTTATAAGTATTTTCTTGGATAAAGAAGAAGTAGTAGTTCATTGTACTACAATCGATTCTTATAAATATTCAACACAACAGACAATAAACACCTGTAAAGTACTAGATAAGTTTTACATTAAAAACGTATCGTATATCAAATGCTATTCGTTTTACCTAGACAATATTCTAAAATTTTATTAAGAGGCGTTATAAAATTTTAATAAATAAGTTTATTGAAAATACTATCATAAAATATAAAATAATATTCAATGTTTGAAGTAATTATTCTATCAAAATTGTTTTATGCGTTAATCGAAACCTCCATTAAATATATGTCTAATGCAACTATTTGATTTCAAAAGTATCCAATATCTCAAAAGTATCCAATATCCTAAGTAAAATTGAGTGCTAATTCTGTCTATCCAAAATGCATAATTAACGTCTTCTAGTACAAGTTTAACTTTTACTCGTACATTTCGAGGGGTAAGAATAAAAAGCTGACCAATGCTGACATACGCTGACCATTAGAGGCTATTAGAATTAAAATCGGTAAAATAATAAAATAATGTTTATAGATAATATAGCATATTTCCGTGTTGGTCGTAATAAGTTACTGGATATAAATTTTCATAGTAGCCCAGTGTAAGCTTTGCACACTACAGTCAGCATCCGTCAGCGGTCAACGTTGGTCAGCTTTTTATTCTTACTCCATTTCGAGATAAATTCATTTGTGCAATAATCAAGAAACTTGTGTGCATTGCTGATGTCAAAATAGTATATTTTACAATAACCGTGATAACACATGTGTCAAGAGACACTGAAATGTAAATGCGAGCCTAGAGATAAAGCGACCTTCAGGTATCTCTATACTTGTTATACAGTATGTTCAAAAAGTTTGTATCGTAGCATTCATTATTTAGGGAAAACTGAAATTAAAATAAGAGAAAGAAATAAAAGCATTTTTTCTTATTGTCAAACTGATGTACTTTATACACTTCAATTTTACATTATATCAAAAGATTGAACAAATGTCCAAAGTTTTAGGTTAAAATATTCATAACGAACCTCAAAAAAAATTTGCGATTTTGGTTGTCATACAGCTTTGAAATGCTTTGCATTACAATGTCGCATCATTTTTTTAATTCAAAAATCACATGTTTATTTTTCCATTTATAAGTTTCTTAAAACACAGAGGCAAACTTTTGTTCAGTCTGTAACTATAGTTACTCCAGCGCAGAAGTACTAGATAGTGATGGAGTAACCTCACACAAACTATCACTTTCGACTCGCTTTTTCCATACAGGGGGTGCATGGCAGTGCGCGTTCCAGTATTACTACATTTCAGTGTCAAGAAGTTGAATGATATTCTTATTCTATATCTGATTTTGTTGCTATAGAGTATTTTATAATTTAATATCCAATACTACAATCCCACCCAAATTAATATCATATAGAAACATAACAAAAATTAAATAATATTTTCTTGTTTAGTGAGAAAATAATGGAAAGTGAAAACGAACTGGATCTTAATTTAAAACCATAAATATTATACCTGATTAATAAAGCATACTACATTCTACATTCTCGAACAATTTATTTATGATGAAATAAGGAATATTACACGATTGAGTAAATGTAAATATTTTGGTATTTCTTATCATTTGCAAATTTGCGTCTTGGGTTATATTCTTTTGTGATGCTTTGAACCTAAATAAACAATTATTATTATTATAATTATTATAGCAGCTGTGAAAATAACGTTTCTCTGTTACAGCATTATTATGATATTTCGCGCATATTATTATTAGAATGATTCAATGATCTACATTCTTAAACGATTTTTGGTGTAACATTGTTATAGCTACTTCGACAAGTCATGACAATGAAGAAGGTTATTGTCATGAACAGCACGTCGCATATCCTGCAGTACGAAGTACGAAGATTTTTTAAATTATTTTATTATAATACATATGTATACCGTATGTGGTTTTCGAAAGTGGAACTTAAACAATTTTATTAAGTATAGCTTCACTTAAAACAAACTTTAGCTAAGCGATATATTTAACACAAAGTGGTGAAATCGAGAAAACATATGAAAATCGGCTTTGCCAAAGGAAGTACATATTGAGAATTCTACGAAAATAATAAAACAAAATTATTTTAATGGTTGACAGCGTCTGAAATATTAACTCGATTCAACGAATTTCCGCGTAATACCATTTTATAAATAGAGTTTGATCGTTCTTGAAATACATTTCTATTTTTAATATAATTTATAACAATTTGACATTATTGTTCCTGTGACTGTTAATGTTTACCAATTTATTTTATGGTGTTCACATAATTCTGAACATTTCGGACAAAACGTTAGTGTAATTTTAGTGTGAACTGAAAATCTATTCATAGATCTAATAAAATATCGGATTGTGTGCAGCCAATCTTCAAATTAACTGAACAAATATCGCAGCTTTAACAAATTCGCAGTAAACTCCTCTCAGCACAATAAAACTTAACCTACGCCATCCCTCCGTTCTGCACTGACCTACACCCCTCCATCCGTACATCTCGTGCACGTCGCACGCAACATGCCGCATTTTTCTTGTGCCGCACGCTTCCTTAAACGCTTTAACCTTGAGAGGCTGCAGGAGAGAGAGGATACGGTCCTCGGAGACCATGCTATACGTCTGTCTGTCGTCCTGCGGAGAGGAGCAGGGAAAAGTTGGAGTTGGAGACTTCGGATCGTTCGGTTTCACTTTCCGACTTGGGAACTGTTTTTATTTTATTGGGAGTTTCTGTGGGATATTTACTCGGTGTTTTTTTGCAGTAGTTGGATAGTTAAATATGCAGCTTAATGGTACTTTTGTACTGAAGGTAGTTGCGTTTTTTAGAAAGTTTTAGGCTTCTGCAGTAGTACAAAAATTTGTATGGGATAATAATTGTTCCGTGGTACCGCATTGGACTGTGGTTCATGAAATTCTCAGTAATAATATAACAAGAGAGTAAGACTAAATTAAAAATAATATTTCAAATCTTTCGAAAACTTGTTGCCAGGCAATAGCCACGAAGGCCCGTAGGGCTTGAGTGGCTAGTGCGAAATGGTAACAAGTTTGAAAAAGATAGTGGAGAATTATTTTCTAATTTATCGAACTCTCGAGTTATATTTAATTAGATTATTTTTTATTTCTTCATCAGGCACGCCACTAAATCTATCTTTTTTGGTAATTTTTTACTTGTGTTGATAACTATCTGATATCTAACATTTGTCAACAAAAACAAATAAACTACAGATATTATTCCCGAGAATAATCACTAGAGCTTTATTCTCAGTATAATAATGACAGGATTGGTTAAAACGCAGACACGTGACATACAATGAAGCATTTCATTGGTTTTAAGAAACGTCAAAAAATAATCAGTTCAATCTCCACAGCGGACTATTTACAAATTACACTGGTATCTCCTTCATCAGGCATATACCGAGTGTCTACTTTTTGTATAGGATATAAGAAACACAATGTTAAAATTTTCATTAGGCGATAGTTTGTTCCCTATGACTTTTAGAACAAAAGCGTCAATACAAAATATGTTCAAAATTAAAAACTTCGCCAAATGAGCCTAAATTTATTGATGTAATACATTTTGTCACGAGATAGACGTAAAATAAAATTTTATAATTTTTAGCTATTTCCAGAGTACTATGCTAAACAAATCATACAAACAGCCTTATTGTTAGAGTTTGACATATGACATTTGGCATAGTTTTAATAAAAATTTAACCTGTTTAAATTATTTCTAATTGGTAAATGTGTGCAAGATTACTAAAAGATTTAAACAAGTCAATAATCATTAAAACTATACTAAATATCATCTGTCAAACACAAACAATACGACTGTTTCTATATTTTGTTTACCATGGCACTCTGGAAACAACTAAAAATTATAATTCTTTTACGTCTATCTCATGTATTACATCAATAAATTTAGGCTCATTTGGTACAGTTTTTGTTGCTGAACATTTGTTCTAAAATTCATAGACAACGAACTCTCGTATAACAATTGACGAAATGACCGGCGAGCCGATTAGGCGAGCCTGTCACCTCCTTGAAGCAGTAAAAACAGTTACCTTGCGTGTATTGTACAACATTTTACTAGTTACTCATTTGTAAATCAAAATAAAAATTAAAAAATTATTACCAAATGCTGTCAGTTACACACACTGTTCTGACAAAAATTATATGAAATGATTTCGTATAAGCCTTGTAAGCATTACTGTGGCAACGTGCATTGTTCACTGACTTGTAAAATATTTACAATGCAGCTGTTAATTAATAACTAGTAAAGATTAATTTTCAAAGGCAATGGAGGACTTAGGTAAGTGGTTTACAAGTGAATAACAAGTAAAAAATTGAACTTTGTGTTTACTAAGTCCTATACAAAAAGTAGACATCCGGTATATGGCGGGTAAGCTCATTCATTTTTTCTTGATACAATGAGGTATGTAACCATAGTGGAATTTAAAGGAAATGCATGTTAAAGTCCTATGTTCCGGGGTCGCGGTCAACACCCTGTAGTATTATTTCGTTCTATACATAAAATAAATTATGTTTAATGTAAATTATATATTCTTTTAACATTTTAAATTTTACGTATTTGAAATGCTGCGATTTGATGACGTGATCACGGGTTCCAGAAAGTAGCGGCTAGTAAATAACAGCTGCCATTTGAAAAAGGAGCGTTGTTTTATTTTCATATAATTTTATAATTAAAATAGGTACGTTGAATTTTTAGAATAAAATCGTAATAATTATTTATTAAATTCATGTGGAACGGAAATAAATTGTTCTTTTACAAAGTGGAAATTGTACTTAATTTTATTTACAGGATATTCCCATATCTTAAAATGGTTGTTTTTTTATTTCTTTCTATCAGGATCTATTTTTTTTTTTTTACAAATGTTAAATAATTATTTTCTTCAAAACTAATACGAATTGAGAAAAATGAAAAACTACGTGCGAATGAAATTTTAGCCAAAATTCATATATTTTTGTAAGTATTGTCATATACCCCATTGTTTTAAAATACTAAAATGGTACATTACACACCGAGGTGAAAAGTGTTTAATTTCAGCTGAAGGCTAAAATAGCTAAGTAAAAGTGTAAAGCGCCACAAGAAAGCCTATATTATTCATAATCAGTTAGTAAAATAAAATATGCATTGATTTCAAAGGTTCGAAAGTGAAAGTTAGAAATAATAAACTTTCAACTTTATAAAAACTCGAAATTGACATACTACGATGATGGAATGGAATCCAAAAGTCTTTTATAAAAAAGAAACAATTTCTTTGTTAAGCACTTACAAGTAGCTAATAATTGTATTTCATTACAAATATAATTTTATATATTACATTTTTAAAATTAGAAAATGAACAAAATCACATAAAAATTGTACTCGTGCTGGTCATAAAAAGTAACCTATTTTCAGGAACCACGTTCCGCAATGCAACTACAATCCTGAAATAGCATATAGATTCAAATTTATTTAAACTATACTTCAAATAAACATACATAAGTCTGTACAAAACAATCAAGGAATTAACTTACAATAAAACGTATGTTGTAATATAATAAATATTATATTTTCGCATCATATCGTGTAATTCCCAATAACATACAGCAATATAAATATTTACATTCTACACTACACATCGTTGCATCGAATCATTCAGCCATAATTTCACGAATGGTATATTTACCCACATGGATAAATCTAATTCCATAAAAATAAAAGTACCCATCAGTAAAAAAACATTCCCCTTTGTTTACATAATAATCATTCCACCATAATATCGCCGCGTACTTTCCAATCTCTCATTGATATATTATACTCCATCCAATAATCAACCGCCACCAAATAACACAACAAATCCCATAACTCCCCCGCCATTGTCTGCAAACAAATGACAGCCGATTTAAAATAATTCCTGGCGCATCCGTATTAAATATCACCCCCGTCCCGGGCACCCTCCGCTCGCTAATGATGGTGATACATCAAACAGACACCACGGCGTGGATGTCGCCAGTGAACGGGGAGTGGGGTGAGTATGTAGTGGACACCACGAGAAATGTGATAGCGCGGGAAGAAGAGAAATTAGAGTCGAAACTGGACTGCGAAGTTAGGATGACAAATTTAAATAGGGGTGATACTTGTCAGTTAATATGATCTTTATTAAGTGATTGTGATTTGTTACGGGATTCTGGAGTGATGTGAGAACTTATAATTAAATTTGATTCTTTTCGTATGTCCACTACATAATTCTACACATTCAATATCCTATCAAAATTAAAAAATCTGGTGTGGGCACCACACTACTTTCTTATACATTTGAAACCAACTGAACACGTATGACTTATACTTTGCGTATGACTTTATTTTCAGAATTATTTGATGTATAGATATTAAGCGTTTTTCTCAGTGTAACTATGATATTATTTTAAAATAGATATGTAATATTTAATATATAGTCTTTAGAACTTTCTATCTAATAATATAAATATTGGTTTTATAATATTTCAAACAACACATATTTTTAACACTTCACAATTATTTAACACACAGATGTTAAAAATGTTTTTGTTTTTGTTGGTATTGTAACTAAGATTATTAATATTTTATCAAATATATAATTTTTTTCGCGATCGCCCAAAAAATGAGCTGCATAGAATTTTACATTCGTGTCGTTATAGAAATGAAGCGAGTAGAATTCTATTTGGTATCACGCCATATAGTTTTCGATAATAGAAATTATCTTCGTGAATTTTCGACTTTGCTATCAATCGTTTCAAAAACATTGATTATTTTTCATTTTGTTGTTGTTATGACACGTGTATGACAGGAGTAAATAATTATTCAGATTATTGTTTGTGCAATGAAATATCTTTGTAATTCAAAGGAAGGTAAATGTATATTTTATATTATAATTTTCATATTGCAAGTATTAATTCAATTTTCTGTATAGATGCTCCCTGTACATTTAGTGCTCGTTAATGATATACTAGCGGAGACGGAAAGACGAGAAAGAATTAACATATTAAATATAGAAAGACGAATAATGAGAAGTGATAGCGATCCTTTTCGAATTAGCGACGAACGCTTTATAGAATTATATAGATTAACGAAAGACATGGTTCATTATTTATTTGAGCAAATTTTACCTTTTATGAGGAATAATTCTCATCCTAATTCTATTACTCCAGAACTTCGCATATTTACTGCGCTTTCTTTTTATGGGACAGGATCATATCAGCGATTATTAGGTCAAAATTTTGTCTTATCAATGGCACAAAATACCATTAGTAAATGTATTACAGAAGTGAGCGAATTAATTGTTAGACATTTAGGCCATAAAATTTCCTGTGGAGCAAATTGATAAATTATCAGCGAAACAAAATTTTATGGCGTTTTTTCGATTTCCCGGAACAATCGGAGCAATTGATTGTACCCATGTGGCTATTATGGCGCCTCGAATTGAAGAACATAATTATTTTAATAGAAAAGGATATCATTCCAAAAATATTCAAATAGTTAGTCCAATAAAGTAAAATATATAATAAATATATACTTTCATAATTTCAGATTTGTGACGCTAATTTAAAAATTTTAAATATAAATTCTATATTTGCTGGAGCTGCACATGATTCATTTATATGGCGGAATTCTGCAATACAACAAGAACTAGAACGTTCTTATAATAACGGCGATCAAAATTCATGGCTTATTGGAGATTCAGGATATCCTCAGCAACCATGGTTGATGACACCGGTTCTGAATGTGGCTCCAGGAACGGCAGAAGAACGTTATAATCGACGTCATGCGTCTGCTAGAAACTGCGTAGAACGTTGCATAGGTGTTTTTAAAAACCGATTTAGGTGTATATTGGGAGAAAGAACTCTAAGATATGATCCAGATAAAGTTGGTACAATCGTAAATGCATGTGCTGTACTACATAATATATTACAGAGGGTCGTCTTAACGAAAATATGCCAAATGAACAAATAAATCCCGCAGAAGATTATAATGAACTAGATAATGCGCAAGAGCAACAAAATAACGGCCGGGAAGCAAGAAGATTGTTAATAGAAAGATATTTTGCATAAATTATTCAAATTGTTTATTTTAAATGTTTTAGTTGTAGGTATAGGTACATATTAAATACGTTTCTCCCAAATACTAATTAATTTTGTTAGATTATTATTCATTGTAGTTAAATTATCATTTAATTTGTTTACCGCTTCTAATAATTCATTTCCTTTAATGTATTGGTATCCCTCTGATGCGAACTGTAATTTATTTTCCTCCGTTTATTTGGAGTTTCTGCAACTTCATTAGCGGAAACAGACATAACAGGTAACGGATGTTGTATGTCTGTAGCAGAACACAAATCGCCAATGGACATATTTTCTTCATTTTGAATTTTACTAATGGTATTTTCTGAATTATTTGTCAAATTATTTAGCCCTAATTCTTTTACACTGGCATTTCCTGTTACTGCCGTTTTACCCAATATGTTTAGCAGTCTATCTTCAAAAGATGTTAGAACTAAATTTGTTCCAGGTCCACCACCAGTTTTAGTCTTAGAACGATTAATTTTCGTTGCCTTTGCTTTGGTTTTAGACTTCCAGTCTATTATATTCTATAATTAATATAGAAAAGCAAGTAGAAATCGAATGTATAATGTTACATTCTTCAATTACTTACTTTCTTCCATCCGTCAATGTTTTTTTCTCCATGCCCACACAATTAAATTTTGTAGCTAAATCCTCCCATAATTTTGTCGCTTTACGGCTACAAAATGTGACGTATGAAACGTAACAATTCTACTGTTTTAGGTGACGTGATACCAAATTTTCTCAATTATCGCTTCAAAGCAATTGTCGCTTCATTACTGTTGTCATGGAAAGTAGTCTATTTGGCGTGATACAAAATTATTGCTTCTAAACGATTATAGAAAAATAGTTGACATCTAGATAGAATTCTATATGGCGTGATCCCACTGCTGTTTCTGATCGCTTTTTAAACCGGAAATTCCTTCTTTACCGAGCTAGTTTGGCAAATTCCTTCTTTTCGTCGAGCTAGCTCGGAAAATTGACTATAAGTGATCGGAAAGCAATGTTTCCATAGTGTATTTATTTATTTTTTATTCATGTGTCAAATATTGCAATAAGGTCTAAGAAGTATTATATATTTTTTTCACGATCGCGAAAAAAATATTGTACCCTACAGCCCGCCCTGGAATATGCTTGCTCACCCAATAAAGTATCACTTCCAGGTCTTGTTACGTAAAGTACTATAGTTTTTCCCAAAATTTGAAGGATGTAAAAGAAACATCTTTCAAATGAAAGGTTTTTTCACAGCTAATTCCATTTTTGAAAAAAATCGTGTCTCGTTCATGAGATATTGCGCACACCGACATCCATCCATCCATTCATCCTCATTGAGAAATTAGTCTTAAGGAATTAAGTCAAAATATATTTTTCCTCAAAAATCTCATCAATGATTTTTTTCTTGATTCCAATACTTCTTTATAATTTGTATAAGAAAATAAAAAATAAATTAATTACGCTTTATCGTTCGAAATACAGTACCTATGGAGTCATATTACACAAAAATGTTGCAAAATGTGCTGTGTTGGGTGAAACTGAAGAACTATTGAGAAGAGTGACCCTAAGCATAATGAAGTAGGAATATGTTATTGAATGTCGATAAATAAAAAGTGTTGATGTTTGAGAAGTATAATTTGGTGACTGATTGTAATGTTTCAGTGAAACTAATTCGATTGAGATTGAGGTTAAACGATTGCTCGGGCGACCGAGAAATAATTGGTTAGGTATACATGATTACTAGTTTTTTGCGTGGAAGAATAGTCGAGCATATATAAATCCCGGATATAAATTTCTACTGACTACAAACAGACCACTATATATGACAAAAGACAATAAAAATTTTAAAATAATAGCAAGATTTGGGATTGGCAATGAAGAACATATAAATAATTACTGGACAAGAGACGTTGACAGACAATGCAGAATACGTGGGAGAAACTTTGCGTCTAAGAAGAAACTGTATAATCGACCTAAGAAATGATAAATCAACACAACAGATACTAGTATTAGTTTTTAATATAAACAAATAAAATACTACTATGATAATGTAAATAGAAATAATGTAAATAGAAATAATTTATAAATTTGAACACCGCAAGTTAACAAATAAAATATTTACTACTACTATAAATCGCATCATGAAGTAAACGTTATGCCACAATAGGAATATTTGGAGAATATTGATTGTTGGTTGATTGTGTTTCAGGATTCGTACTACCCAACTGAGTGGGATATACCGTGACGTTATGTATGTGTCTATGTTACTAAATTACCATAATATCGATAATTTTTCATATTTGCAGAGCATTAATTAAACCTGTTCAAATTGATTGTTCGGAAATCTGGGCTCTATTGAAGAGCGATGGAACTATTTGAAAGCCCTACCGAGCTCGACCCGTGATTTACTAGCTCGTCCGAAAATGCTTAGCTACCGGCCTAGGCTACGTGCACATACAACGCGAAAGCGAGCGATGCTATGCTAAGCGACACGAAGCGAATCCGAACGATGCGAGAAAGTGTGTAAATTAACCGCGAGTAGTTTACAGCGAGACGATGGACACAATATCTTTATTATTGCTGGAGAAAGCAATAAAAAAATTAATTGTGTATGTGTTCTACATAATATACTCATTGATAAAGAAATCGCGAAAGATTTATGCTATACTTTAATAGTCCTCAAGGCGAGGTAACACAGTATAATGTTATATAATTGAAGTGTTACTATTAGTCTTGCAAATAAAATGTAGTATTAATAATCTTATTTTATCTTCTTTACCTGGTATATCACAAGAATTGGTTCTTCTCGCCAACATTCAACAACTGCATCACGATTATGGTACAAATTATATTTTGGTTCCAAATTGGAATTCTACATTGAATTTCTTAGATAATTTTTTTAATGACCAAATTGCTGATTCGCTCTTATTGCTTGAAAAATCACAAACTATTTTGTTTTGATCGTATCGCTTCTAATCGCTTCGCAACAACTATCATCGCATCGCTTGTAAATGTAATGTGCATTTCTGAACTGTTACACTGTTTCTCTCGTATTTCGCATCGCATCGCTCGCTTTCGCTTTGTATACATGATCACGTAGCCTTATGACGTACATATATAACTATTGACGATACCTCTGAAATGAAGAAGAATTAACCAATAGTCTACAATCAGTGATGGCCAACCTATGGCCCGCGGGCCGCATCCGGCCTGTCAGCAAATATTAACCGGCCCGCTAACTTAACCAAGCCAGTGGTCCAGATTGAATACTGACCACTATCCTGGTTTATAAGTTGTGTAATCTTGATTTTATCTCTTTTTAATTTTATTTCTACTAACTTAGAACAGAATATAAAAACGTTGGGCACCACTATGATTTATTATTTTTCGAATGACCCTTTGAATATATGATTAATTTTTTTTCCTCAAGGGACATCCCGTATAGAATAGCAATTTATTTAATTACAACATTTAAATTATTACTGAAGTCTACGGAGAGAAACAAATATTTTCTCTTAAAAAATAAAAAAATCAATCGCACTTCATTTACTTCCATTTCACCGTTTGTCAGCTGAATAAATCTCGACGTTCTGATACCCACATCCACACTTCATAATTCCCTAGAAAAATCATTTATTTAACCGTCACCCAGTTTCAGCTAAAATCGTTAAAATTGAAAACTGCATCTAATTTTAGAGAAACACTTCGGATCCACGTTACAGCGTTCAGAGTATAACTAATTGAGTTGCCCTATTTTTAGGACTCCGTTTATATTTCATTGTTTATTAGCGCAGTGCTCAGAAAAGAAAGAAGGTATGAATAATATTTTTGTCTAGAGTTATTTAAAGATTAAAGAAGATTCAAAATAATATCCGTGAAGGACTCTTGCATGAAATATGGAATTTTATATAGTGAACATCCTGGACTCACAAATTAACATGCCACGACGAAAGATAAGTTATTTTTCACGCAAAAATTTCTTTTAAAAAATCAACTGTGGCATCACAGAATCATGGTTAACATATAGAATAGATGCATCAGTAATTAAAACATGATTAATCATGCACATATATTAGTTTTCCGCATAACTGATAGCGGAAAAAAGAAAAATTTATTCCAATTGTTGTTCCCAAAAAACATTCACTTGAAGCAATTTTTTGCAGCTGATTCAATAATTAAAATAATATTCAGTATATTACAAGATAAGATTAAGAAGATACAAGGCTTTTGATCAATAATGATCATCTCACCCTTAGTTGATAAAATGTTTTTCTATAACACTATTTTGGAAACTACGCATTCCACAACTAAAAATTGTTGGGAATAATTATTATTCCATACGCCACGTATGGAATAAATTCGATGAATCAAAGCCGCATATTAGCGCGATATATGAAGTATCTTGATTCAATTACTATTATTACAACTGTTTTAATTTTATTTATTTCAGTTTGACGTTTTCAACAGTTTTGCACTTGTATTTTTTGTATAATTTCCAAAATCTTGTTATAGACAGTATAGTCTACAACAGGTAATGGAATGTCATATCTCACATTCGCAAACCGTAGCCCTCGCCTTCGGCTCGGACTACAAACTTTTGGCTTGTGTGGAATATGTGCCATTCCATTATTTGTTGTGGAAAATACTATTTCACTATTAGACTTTACATCCTTTTGAAAGAATTTTATGTTAATGATAACAAATATTTTGACATCAATACTTGTTAATATCTACATAAACAGAGCGGACATATATAAAATTCTATTGCTTATAATATTGTTTTTATTTTACATTACGTATTGATAACAGTAAATAACAATGCATGGAGAAAGTTCAATAAATTTCTATTTTAAATAAATAATAAATACTATTCATGAGTTATGTATTTTTATATACTCGTTATGCATGGGGGCGTGGCCTATCCAAGATGGCGTCAATTAGGGTGAAGATTCGAATGTGATATTAGTACTGTTCGCGTATAAGATATTTAAAAAAAGGGTCTCGCGATTAATAATATTTGCGAATACGCTACAACAGATCCTGCAATCTCAATTTTAAAGAAGCTGAACGCATTTTATATACTTGACAATTGATTAAATGCAGAAAAAATTAAATGAGTGACAGTTGCTGTGGGCGTAGTGCCTTTCTGTATGTTAAACGTCGAATTTAGGAGGTGATTCCCATCAAATTAGTAGGAAATTTGCAGGAGATGAACAAGTGGTGAGTGTTATTTGTTCCTGTAGGGCTGGTTTTGGGTGAAAAATGCAAAAACTGCATTGCTACGTTGTACTGTTATAGGTTAGTTGTACGTTTCTTGATCTAAATCAACTAAATAAAGAAATAACTAAAAATGATCAATTATAAGGAACATTAACTTTGAATACAGATTTAATTTAATTTATGAACATAATTAAATACAAAGTGAAAAGATTTCGGAGAAAATTGGTATTATAACCTAAAATTTTATTTACTTAGATGTAGATAACCGTCTGGTAGAAAATATTCAGAGCATATTATGTATTGTGAATGCATTCATGTTCTTTACTTTTGTTAGTTTTTCCAAGGATTTTTCGCAATCCAAATTGGTTTACTTTATAAATAAAACGTTTGTCCAGCTTCGGAAAATAATGGAATGTAACGTCCATATTTTTACGGGACTAATTATTACACCCTTTTACTGCATAGTACACTTTATTTTTAGATTTTTCGCGGTATTTAACTACAATTTCGGTCATTTGTTATCTTAAAAACCCTTATTCCCATTTGACGTAATGTATTTCTAACGGAATCTTCACCCTACTTTGTGTTCGAAAATAATCCGCTAGATGGTATATCGCTACATGCCAGATCCCAATTCCCTATTAAATAAACTGTACAATGTAAGATTATTTTTTTAAATAATTATTTCAAGAAGTACCTTGTTTTCGGTGGTGTGACAACGGTACGCAGTCTTCGCTAGTATGGTTTTTCGAAAAGCGGTCACCCATCCAACTAATGACCGCAGGCAGTGCTGCTTAACTTGCGATATCGATTAACCGGCTTCGAAACCAGCTGCCATGACTGTTGTCTAGTTAGATTATTAAGTAATATTATAATAACCATTTACCTTTTCATGAATTTTTACTTTAAAGCCATATTTCACAATGTAAAAGTAAATTTTGACAGAAAAATGCTTAGCTATTCTTCAAACTGAATTACCAACTAAAAATTAAGAAGTAATGGCAAATGGCATGGCTGGTAGCGTTGAAGCGGTCAGTAGTTGAATGGGTGACCGCTTTGCGGGAACCCATACCAGTGAACACCGCACCGCGTGCCGTTATCACACCACCGAAAACGAAGAACCGAGGCGGTATATAACATCAGCAGTTGAGTCCATTTAAAAAGAAATTCCTTATTTACATTTACTGAGTTAAGTAAACTCAGATGTTTGAACATCTTTGAAAAGTAATAGTTCTAATACTTAACCTGGCTCAATAATAATCCATTATTGACCACTACTAACCACTTATTGACCATTAATAAGCAGAAAAAAAAAAACAACCACACGACGAACTCAATATTCATAGGCCAATAGTAACAAAAAAAATTTTTTTTTTCAAATTCCGTCCCAGGTTTAACAATAATGACCGATTGCATTATTCTACCTTTCTCGTTCGTGAATTATTGCACATGTGGACACACATCCTTCCATCCCCAAATAGAAAAACGTTATTGAGAAAAAGGTTTTATAAAATCGGATTCAGGGGACACACAAACAGTGAAAATTTCGACATGGCATGAGAAAGAAAGTAAGAAGTGTTTAATTAAAAGTTTATCATTCATATTTGTTTTATATTATAAATAAAGAAGTAAAATAAAAGAAGACGAGACAGACCTTAAAGGTATTGTTCTCTAATTCAATCAACGATTTCATTTTACTTACCATGAAACGGAAAAATTTTAATTTATAAAGCCGGAAAGCCACAAAATTGGAACAAAATGCGAGCGAGTACGGTTATACCGTTCGAATTAAGCTGGTACGAGAACCATTTGAGTAATTTGGAAGTTTGTTTTAAGTAAATTGGTTGGAATATAAACCATATAAAAATAAATATTAGATAATAAATAACTTACCAAATATTTTTCGTCATAAGGGAGGTATTGTGACGCGTTAAAATTTTTGATAGTTTGTTTTTAATAGATAAACATGTTTTGGGATCCATACGTAGACATTTCCACTATTTAAACGACGAATGTGGATGGTCAAGTTACGAACAGATAAGATTTTAGGAGCAGTCCATCAACCAAAATTCGGAATTTATTGGATAATTCATTTAGGGTTTATTTACTATAGTTAAACCATTTCTCATTAATATAAAACTTGGAAGTCAATAGGGTTCAATTAAGTTGTATAAGAAACAAATGAAGATCGTTAAAAAAATTTCATTTAATACCAAATTTTGGTAGGGTTCAATTAATAGTTATTAAGTTATTTTTCAAAATGTCTTATTAATAGTTATTTGTATACCCAGGCCGCGAAATCACTCTTAAGGGTACCGAGAGGCGGCGGCCCAGGCAGAACAATCTCGAGGGCGCTAAGGAATTTCGCGGACAAGGTTGGTGTACGCACTATTTTTTGTGCTAACATAAAAAATATGTAATTACAAATTTTATTAATTTTAAACAGTTTTATTGTAAATAGAAATTTTGTTTTCAAAGTGCCTATGTGATTGACATATAACAAACAAAACAGTTTTGGAAAAATAATGTCGATTCTCCAGTGTCATAATTAGAGAGCGGATTATATGCAAGTGCATATATTTTAATTTTTGCATATCTTTATATAAAATAAATTTTCTGGACGAAATACATTGATTAGAGTTAATTAATGCTAATTACTTATTGTATATATTGCATTTTTGAGCATTCTTATGCATAATTTTACAAATTTGCATATAACTGTAAATTTCAATATTTTAAAGACCGTGTCTAGTGATAAACAATCTGAAATTTTTGGTAATGCACATTGATAATTCTCAAATATTGAAGGAGGCCGCAATAAATAGAAGAATGCAACGGAAAAAGCAATAAACAATACAATAAGCAAATAGTAATTATGTAAATATGTCATAATCCTATAATATCAAATTTCTAGACATAGTTTATATGTATATTAATGATAAATTTGTTAATTGTGAATTAGGATTAAGACTTTTTATCTAATAAATTAAATTTTTTTGCATATTTTGCTGCATATATTGTCATATTTGTGCTGTGCATATATATGCGCATATAATTCAGTTTTTCCGCTCTCTAGTCATAATGATTGATATAACGACCGCAAAGCGTTAAAATAAGTTATTGGTATTTTACATTTCAAAGAAATATATGACAATAAATAATAAATGATTTTCAGTGGTAGTTAAAAGAATGTATCATCTCCTTTTTTTATAATTTATAATTTTTTTATAATATTTTTCAACCTTTTATTATACTGTAGTATAAAGTAGTAAAAATAATAATTGTTTTCGATTTCGATATGAAAATTAGTAATTGCCTTCATCTCTTCATCCGTTAAAATAAGCATCTTTGTACCAGTTGAACATTATCAAAATAATAATAATAGAGTCAAAAAGCGCAAACGTTTTTAAGACTTTTAAGAAAATCTCTGCAGAATTTTCCAGTCACGCGCATCGAACCTCAATATTCCAAGTTCACGTGTTTGCTTCTCGGAGCTGATGACGGTGCATTGGATGCTATCCGCGGCTAATCCCTCTTAATCCGGGCCTGTGCAGGCGCCGCGGCAGCGGGGACGGCGGCGGCGATGATGGATTACCGGTAACACGAGGATATGAGTGAGTCGTCTGCACCGCTTCCGAACCGAGAGAAAAGTGCACAAAAAGGCGAGAGGTGTAAGAAATTAGTTGAGACGAATTTTATTCTTTGGAGAATGGAGATTTAGTCGTGTTGCTTTTGTGTTTCTTGTACTTTCTTAAATACTTCTTTGTACTGGTTTATTTTATTTTATTTTTTATAAGCAAATTGAAACAATATTCGGCGAAAGGTTAGACATAACTCAATTTATGTACAGATTTAAACTTTGTAATACCTGTCGGGGTAGGTGTTATACCTCGGGACAAAATTGATATTTTTTAGCCAATTTTTTTTGTGATCAGGAAATAATCGTACTACAGAAAAGACTAATGTTTTGTTAATATTAATTAGTTTTATTGCGCTCTTATATTTCATCTAATAGTTATTTAGTTAATTTTGTCGTCTCAATGCAAGAAGTTTTCGAACAAGACCATATTTACTTTACTTGTTACTTACTTGTGAACGCCATTTAACCAAGCCCTCAACTGCCTCTGAAAATGAATCTTTACAAGTTACTAATCTGTAAAATTGACAGCTGCATTCTAAAAAATTAAAAAGTTAGTAGCTGTGCATTACAGTGGATCGAAAAAGAATATTTTTGCAAAATAAGAAGATTTCCGCACCTGTCGTACATTGGCAAAGGCCTCAAAAATGACCATTTTTGCACTTTTTTTACATTTTTAATTGTAAAAAGTGTAGTTATGCTTAAATCAAGTTCTTAATACATGTATAAACACGTTTCAATTTTGGAGGAAGAACAAAACTGGTCAAAAAGGTTTTTGGAGACGACAGCAACAACATTAATTCCACATCCGACATACAAGGACTGAGCAACGTATACTACAGGATTTTGGAGATGTTTAAAACGAACAAATAGTTTTTGATTTATTTATTTTTACCGCCATAATTTATTGTACAATCAT
This sequence comes from Poecilus cupreus, assembly GCA_963942605.1. Lineage (NCBI taxonomy): Eukaryota > Metazoa > Arthropoda > Insecta > Coleoptera > Carabidae > Poecilus > Poecilus cupreus. Next base: position 26,378,523 of record OZ012718.1, read on the forward strand.
GATTAGTTGTTACATTTCTTGTTAAAACAGTTTTGTTGGTTTAATTAATTCTAGTCGCCATTGTGATATTATGATGTTCAAGTGGCATTTAGGATTTTTTATACTGTTTAACGAAGTCTTCAAGACGGATATTTTATTTTATATAACTGTTATCTTTTGTACACTTATTCACTTTGTAAGTTGTGTTATTTGTTATTTGTACATATATTCATTAATGTTGTTTTGGAGCCCTGAAGAAGGCTCAAGTGTGTAACGTTGCACGTTGTGGCAGTAATATGAGAAATTATTATAAATAATTTTTGACAGAACAGCAATTGATTCTAATTTTATATTATTTACAAATGAGTAACAAGTAAAATATTGTACAATATATGGAAGGTAACTATCTTTACTGCTTCAAGGGCGTGGAGGCTCGCCGGTCATTTCCTCCGTTCAGTATAAAAAACTCTTTTACCTTCTAGTAATGTAATAGTTATTTAAATAATCAGTTATGATAAAAGCGATATTGTTTAACGAGTTGTAAGTTTTACAAATTACGCGAGTTAAACCACATGGTTTTTCATAACGTATTAGGTACAATATTTGATCTAATTCCGTAATTTCAAATTATTCAATGTCAATATTTGATAAGCAATACATTATTAAATTTTTTATTTAAGTAGGCATCTACACCTCTACACGGCATTTGATTTAATTGAATATAAGTTGTGTAATATACATAACGTAACTCAGATACGTAAAGATTTTTATAAAACTCATTTCATAGCAATTTTGTAAAAAGAGACATTTCATAACGTCATAAGGTTCGGTAAAATTTAACTTTACAAAACGGAATAAAATAAAATACTGTTAGTATTTCGCACAAAATTATGATACATTTGTTTGTCATTTTTTATTAGTCCACAGCGAATTTTAATAGCATATGGCCCGCATTTCTTTGGTCACTCTGTATATTCAATATTTATTTTCTACTACTTTTCTTTAAAATATTTTTCAGTAAAGTAATGACGAGCTAATATTGCAGATAAACTAATTTTTCATTTCAAATAAAAGTACCTATTAGTACACGGTCTGATCACTATTCATTACCTGTATTATAAAATTTAATAATTTAAATGAATTAATATTCAAATTATTATTCAAATCAATTTTCATTTTACTTTAAAAAATAACTACAACCAAAATGAAAACTACTTAACATATTGACTCTAAATGCAGCCAGAAACAAATAATTTTTTTCCTGAGATATAAAACTACTACCGGGGTTGATATCGCATGCAGAGTCCTATTAATATAATAACAAAGAACGACGCTATAACTGAATCATGGCAAAGAAATCGTTACATTAAATAAATAATATAATGTCCCATTCTCATTCCACAGTATCGATTTCGTATCAGTTGACACATTAGGCTGCGGTGGCGGCGGCGGCAGCAGCGGCGGCCAACGTGTAATTAAGGCCCATTTGTTCTTACGGCCGCGGCAAGTTCCTTCGATGCTCGCTAGAGCGCAGCACTATGTGGTGGAGGCGCCGGCCACCAGAGAGCATTCAAGCAAACACTATTGCACCGCAGTACAACCAAATTCAACAATAGTTATTTATGTATTGGAGCACAAGCATAAAGCGTGAACTATGCGAGACATGCAATGCCATTTTTCACCCGTAATACACACAATATTTTTCCTACAACTTTAATAATATTCAAATAAAAGAAATTAATAACAATGATAAATAAACTTATTAGTTTATTTTTTGCACGAAAAAAAAATTAAATCTAAAGTACTAAATAATTGAAATGAAATTTGTGTCTACACTGATTCAGATGCAGTGATAGAGATAATAAATCTCTTCAATTTTTATTTAAAACAATTTTCTTTAAAATGATAAGGGAAGCAGGAAATTGCATAAGTATTATTTAGCATGTAAAAGTGGTACTTTACTCCACCTGAACTCCGACACATCATGAAACTTGCCAAAAAAAGTAACATAAAATTGGATTTCACAGAAAAGCTTATAATATTCACTATCAGTTAGTAATCAAATACACACTGATTTCACTGATGGAAAGTGGTTGCTCGTGTAACCAAAGCGCCTTCAGATAGGTCAGAACTACATTTGAGGTGAACAAGTGGTCAGTCTGTCAATGCTATTTTTTAAATGTAAAATTCTTGGCTTCCTTAATTATTTTACATTCTAAAAAGTAAATAGTTTGTTGTAAAAGAAAAGCATTTCGCATTTTTCAAATTACTATTTATAATTTAACTCTACCTGGTACTGAAAAAACTACCGAAATGGTTGTTGCAAATTTTCTTAAAATCAACAGTGCCATGAAATTACAAATTAAATGCATTATTTTGACTATAAAAGCATTTCACTGTATCTAATTTTCCTTAAAAATCAAATATTTTTAACCAAACTTTTAAAATCAAACACTAATAACAGTAGATGACAGAAACATTAACTTTTAATTGTTATCTTTGGTTCTTTATTTCATAGTACTAACAATTTTAAGAAAATTACCAATTAAATTACCCGTCATTCTTTTTTTTTTTTTGGTTCCAGGTACATTCATAAAAATAACTTCTTGTTTCAAGAAAATTTTCAGTTTTCTTTTATATACAGTCGCTGAAGAAAATTTTATTTCTTACAAAATGATTAAGTTCAATTAAAAAATATATATGAATTTTTAATATAAATTTTATTTAACTTATTTTTTCTGCATTGAAAAAAAAATGAATATATTTTAAATTTTGTTCTAAAAATAATGAAAAAGAAGTAGTTTTAATTTTAAACAAAACGGTTTTAATTAAAACAATATCATTTTAAATTAAAACTACTTCTTCTTTGGCCCCATAATGGGTCGTATACTTTGATATGTTCCTTCTAAATTAGATTAATTTATATTTCATATACAAGAATATTTATTAAACCTACAAAAGTTTTCAATGAAAACGACATCGGATTATTACTATACAAATCAATTATTCTCTTCATTTAAGAGGAATCTGTTTGTTCCAAGAAAATCTTTTTATCAGTGTAGATTAAAATTATGAAGAGTAATGTAAAAAAATAAAAAAAAATTTTCAGTAATAATATAACAAGAGAGTAAGAATAAATTGAAAGTAATTTGACAGATTTTTCAAAAACTAGTTACCAGGCAATAGCCACGAAACCTTGTCGGGCTTGAGTGGCTATTGCCAAATGACAACAAGTTTGAAAAGTTACTGGAGAATTATTTTATAATTTATCGAACTCTCGAGTTATATTTAATTATATTTATTTATATTTTATCATCAGGGACGCCACTAAATTTATCTTGTTTGCACATTTTTTTACTTGTGTTGATAACTATCTGACTTCTGACATTTGTCAACAAAAACATAAAAGCTGCAGAGATTATTCCATGGAATAATCCCTAGAGCTTTATTCCCAGTATAATAATGACAGGGTTGCTTAGAAGCAGACACGTGTTTACAATTAAGCATTTCATTGGTTTTAAGAAACGTCAAAAAATTATCTCTACAAAAACCTAATTAACATTTTTGATGTAAAATAATTAAGGAATCCAATAATTAAACAATTCAAAAATAGCATTGAAAATGCTATGGTGCGTCCTTATATTCACCACCCTGTACATATCTCTATATTATTATGCATCGGAGATTATAACTTTACTATTTTAAGCATACATGCTCATGTTTTTCTGGAAATGTCAAATCCAACACTTGAGTGGGTATCTGGAAATAAACCTTTATTTTGTATGAAGAGAAATAACGACCATACAATAATATAAACGTCAACTTTCATACTCAAGTTAAACTATAGCGCTTTAACACGCTCGGGCATTGCTCCAGTAAATAGTAAATAACAAATTAAAAATTCTCTTAGTTAGGGCCTAAATATATATAAATCCGGCCCTGGTTCTACTAATAACCAAATTCAAATCACGCGAAACAATGGTTAAAACCCGCTGACTTGACTATTTAATGATAGGTGGCTCTGGCCCATAATTCCCTAGGCGATCTTCATTTGTTTATGTGCACGGCAATGTTTGTCTGTCTGTCGAGTGATGAGCAAACAGATTGAATGGTTGATGAGTGGAAAAGGTAAATGTCAACAATGACAAATTAGCGATATTGTTAATTATTTGCTGTGGGCCAAACAGAGCACGCTACGATTATTTGTGAAACGAGTTAATAGATGTTTCATGGGTTCACTTCATCATTCAGTGTTTGCTTATAAATTCTTCACAATGGAAATCAAAACAAGGGTGCATATTTCAACGGATGGGAAACGTGAAGTAGTATCTGACATGAATGATTTATATTTGTTTGGACTAGGCCTTATCAAATTTTACCTTTTACCTGTAATTTGCATTACATAACAGGAGCATAGGTCGACAAACTGATTTGCGTACCTGCGAGGTAGAGCATCGAAGACCACTAACATCGTCGGTAGATTCAAGTGGGAACAGCAGGATTAAAAAAAGGTGAATTTCACATTGTCACGATGTTCCAATTTAATTAAATTATTTTTACTTCCCGCATGGGGATTGAACTTCAGTGCCTTGATACATAATAGTTATTTAGGCATCAAGGCACTGAAGTTCAATTTTTATCACGAGTATGGAATTTAGTTGCCGAGGCCTGTAGGGCCGAGAAAAATAAACCATGTGAGTGATAAAAAGGAACTTCAATGCCGAGGTACATATTAAGTTTTATTTGAAATTTAAAATTCTAAAAAGCTGTAAAAAAATTACAATATAGGTTAAGTTTATACATCTGTCAGTTGTCAATTGCAACTGACAGTCAGTGTTGCCAACCTCGAGAAGTGAAGTTACTGTAAATAACACTCAGCATTATGTATTTAGTCCTCAATTTCGTCATCGGAATTATTTAATTCTTCTTGCAAATTTTGTTTCATGGTACGTTCGAATTCACTATAGTTCGTCAATATATCTGCCAAAATTATCCTAATTGTACAATAATTATTTAACGGTTGCCAACACTGGGTTGCTCCAAATCGCCGTATAATGGGTTACTTTAGTGACGATTCCTGAGCTTTTAATGACGATTTTTGAGTACTTTTGTGCCGATTTCAAATAAATAACTATTATTTGAAATCGTCATTAAAAGCTCAGAAATCATCACTAAAATAACCCATTATTCGACGATTTTGAGCAACACAGTGTTGGTAACCATAAAATATTTATTGTACAAGTAAGATAATTTTGACAGATATATGACGTATTGTAGTAAATTTGTACGTAAAATGAAGCAATATGTGTAAGAAGAATTAACTAATTAATTCCGACGAAGAAAATTGAGGACAAAACACATAATTTTGAGTGTTATTTCCGATAACTTCAAAGTTCGAGGTTGGCAACAATGAGTGTCAATTCCAATTGACAACTGACAGATGTCTAAACTTAACCTACATATTTTTTTACAGTTTTCCCTAATCTTAGATTTCAAATAAAATTTAATATGTACCTCGGCACTGAAGTTCCTTTTTATGACTCACATAGTTTATTTTCCTCGACCCTACGGGCCTCGGCAAATAAATTTCATATTCGTAATAAAGAGTTAAACTTCAGTGCTTTGATACATAAATATTATTTACTTTTTATTCCTGTATTGTTTACGTACGACATTTATTATATTTTTTGTGTATATGCAGGTTAACAGCTTCAGTTGAAATTCGCCAAATAAAGGAAATTTATTATTATTATAATTTATTCAAAAATGAAATAATCCACAAAAAATATTCATATCTAGTGATATATACATATTTCTCGAAAAACAGAAACATCATTGTTCATTTATCATTTTAGTCGAAATCGTAGCTTTGATAGTTCTCAAGGTTTCAATGATGAGGCCCGAAATTGAAATATACCTATACGGTTTACTTTATTTAGTACGTTGATAAAGATCTAAATAATTAATGAAATATACATACATTTTGAAGATTTTGCTATAAAACTACTTTATTCTCCATCGGAACTCAGCACACGGCTCGAATCACTGCGAAGGACCCCGCACTAAATACTTGCAAAATTTTTCGTGTGCTCTGCAGGGCTTCGCTAATTAAAAGGTTTGAACAAGACCGTAGGCTACAAAAACAAATGCTTATTTATAATATAAAATATTCCTTATTGTTCCAGAAGTTCTCAAAATTTTGTCTTATGTATTTTTAACTAATTTAAAAAGAATTGATGAGTTCAACGCATAAGCTCCTTACAAAATTATTAACTTCAAATTAATTCTGAAATCTTCATATCTAGACTGCGCTGACAAGCATCAAATTTCTACGCAACGACATCGCTACATGTGGTCCTTATAAATATTATTAAATTTTTCTCACATGTCACCCGCTATACGTATGTTCAGGATTCTATGCGTTTGAACCTATATTAATTCATAACTAAAATGTCTAACGGCTTATCATGTCCACCATATCATATTCTGGATAAAAATCTAGTGCGGTAACCACACAACTCTTTTACACAGATATAAATCTGTATTTGAATGTTCAATGTTTAGCGTAAAGAACTACATATTTATACTCAAAGTAACTACGTTACAAAGGTGGAAGCAGATACAAGAAATCTTTAATAATATTTTTATTCCAAATATCATCGTTAACATTTACTTTTGAAATTTTTTTGTAGTTGTCTATATATTTGAAATAAACTTGCCATCGTTCATTTTTGTTATTCCTACACACAAATAGTGCCCTTCGGGAAAATTATCAGCTATAATATCCCTAGGCCATTGATAATTCGAAATAATTTTATCACAGTTACCGAAAGAACGTTGCTTGGTAACCGCCCGACGCCGCAGGCGGAGGGCTGTTACCTTCAAGCAACGTTCTTGAGGCAGTTGTGATCAAATTATAAGTATTTATCAAAGGTCGAGGGATATTCGGGGAGAAAAAAGCATTTAATTGGTTTAAAGAAACGTCAAAAAATAATCACTTGTAATACTATAAATAGTCAAAGTTATGTCGATTATTTTTGACAGTGTATTAGGAATGTCTCTTGTGCTTTAGTATAAATACTACGAGTGCGCAGCACGAGTGATATTCGAAAGCACAAGAGACATAAGTAATGCACCCTCAAAAATAATCTACTTAACTTTGACTACGAATCGTATTCGAGGGACTATTCAATGACCCAAATCAAATTTTTAAATTAAAATAATTAAAAATAGCAATACTTTTTTTTTCAAAACTATTGCGACCAGAAAAACAGTTACTGTCACTTGCAAACATCTTGTAAATTATCAAATTCAAACGTGTTTTTTGTGTGAATTTTTTATAATAATATCAAATAATATTTCATTTATAATGGATGGTGTGTCACACAGATTTAGAGATAAATCCGAGGCAGAAATTGAGTGCGTCATTAAAAGTAATATTCCATTAAATACACAAAGATTCCATTAAATAAATACACAAAGATCTCGAAAATCGGTTTGGAACAAATTTCAAAATTTATGTCAGAAAAAAAATATAAATTGGAAGACCAATGGAGTTAAATATTATATTGAAAAATTGGGCTGCTAATATGAAAAAGCAGGATGGAACAGATTAAAAGAAAGATCTCGTCAAGCATATATGCAACACCACAGCCAAAATGATTTAAGAAATGTATATTACTACTTGGAATATAAAGATAGATTTTTAATAAAAATGTTCATTTGTTTAAAATATTCACTTAAAAGTACTAGTACTGAATAGTCGACACACATCGTTACTAGTAAAAAATATGCATTACAATTTATTTTGATTGACTGTGCAATTCAAAATCTTGCATTCTTATTGGTCTACTTTTGACAGATGACAGCCATGCATTTCGTATTTGAAAAATTTTATTTAGTTTATAAAATTGTACACATTATGAACATTTTTGTACAACAAAACTTAATTTTTGTTATAGTCATATTTTTGGGAAATTTAAATAATATTGAAAGAAGTAGCCGCCTCTTACAAGCGGAAATCTATATATTTCAAAATAACTATATATACCAACACATTTATTTACATAATATGTGTACCTTTATTGAATTAATAAATAAAAATTAAATGTAATAATGAATTGAAGCTGAAACGTAATTTAGTTTGTTATTATACAGAGAAATTTTATTTTTGTAGAACATTAATAAATATAGGCAGTTAGGTTATATTTATACTTCAAAAATTATGGATGGAGCGGCAGCTTTATATCGTCGCAACTTTAATTTCACTTATTTGTTTAATAATTAATAGGTTCAAATTTGTGTGGAATATATTACAAATATTTACTAAGTTTAGTTAATAAGGTGTAAAAGATCTGTTACCCATATAGGTTGTAAAATAATACTAATGCCAGCATATACAAAAAGAAACGCCCATGCGTAATTTTGCCGCGATTAAAAACATTATCTATGCAAGTAAATTTGGTAATATTGGTTTTAAAAATATTAATGTTTCATTATATAAATGAACTGGGAATAATTAATAAATTATTACTTTTTAAAATTAAATTCATTACATTATTTACACATTTTTTGTTCAAAAATTCATTTTTGCAATGCCAACTTCACGAAACTCATTAAATGATATTTAGGTTATGTTTTTGAAGAGAAACTAATTATAATATTCAATATTTTAAAACATATTAAAACATTTTGAATATTAAAAAAATATATATATTTATACAATTAAAAATCTGTAAAAGTTGAATATTTAAATACGTATAGTTACGGAACCTAACCTTATAAAAACATAATTGATATGTCAATTCCTTCGTAACTAACTATTAGTTGATTATTCTGAGAGCGTCAGTCAATTCTACTTAATTTTAAGTTATTTCTACTGAGAAATTCCAGTTCAAAAGACAAATTCAGCTAATTCATGAATACAACTGAAGTTCTCAGCAATACATCCTAGGTAACTGTCGTGTCAATTTAACTAACTCGATTTCCCTCAGTTTGTATGTATATTTCCTTAAACTACGTGAACGAAAATAAAAATATATAAATAATTGTATTAAAAATTGGAATTACTATAAAGTTTATGTAAAGTAAAATAATAACCCCAAAGATATTAGGTGGAGTAAACATAGGGGTAATACGCTGTCAGCTGTGAGAACCAAGATCTGAAGATCTACGGCCCGGTATTCTAAATTTATTAATTAAATTCATTAGTAATGCAAACTAATTTTGACCTGAAATGGTACAAATAAAAATTATTGAAATATTCAACGATTTTTATTGAAATGCCCTCAGTGTATTCTAAACGTTATACACGAAATTAATATTCGATTTCAATAATGAATGCGCAAAATAAATTCTCAGTGATTATGTGAGGGTTGGTCTGTCTCATGTCGTTGTGTCTCCTTGTCGTCAGGACTTCGCTAACGCAGCGCTAATCCACTGAGTTTAGCGATATGGATTTTTTCTTTGAAATTGGTTTCACGCATGACTTGGCTAAATTCTAATTAGTATTTTTTCTGCATTCTGCACATGAAGTAGCGCTGTGTATGGAGCTTCTTTCGTCATATTTTCATAGCATAACACGATTTTATTTTCTATATTATGGACATAACCCTGTTTTAGGAATGAATATTTTCTTGAAAAATAGGTCTAATATTTCGTTTAACAACACTATTTCGTCTACGGTCTAATTAAAAAAGCTTATATGAAAATTGAAATTGACCTTAAAGTCTTATAAATTATCATCATATTTTGTATCACTAAATTGTAGATGTAGGTTTACATGTTACTATCTTTATAGTGTATGGTTTACCTTAAATATTTTCAAAATATTTCCCTCGAAAAATTTCGACCAATCACGTAACAGTATTTTCTGAATTTCGACCAATGACAATGGAATATCAGTGAATATTTTGCATATCGAGTATTTGCACAAGTGCGATACCCGAATATTTATAATAATTGTAAACACAATGAGGAATAGTTTAATTTCTTCGTTTTAAAAGGACAAAAAAGATAATATCTTTTATTTTTCAATCAATTTTTGCAAAATAATTCCTTTTAAAACGCTAATGACTCGTTTCTAACGTAATTTAACAAATGACATTAGTCAAAATCTGACATTTATGTGACAGATTAAAATAAATATTTGTTCAATAATTTAAAATAATGACTGAAATCTTACTCGAGAAATATTCGTCTAATTTATCTCTCGTGCATGGCACTCGAGAAAATTAGCGTGGGGAACTCGCCGATCAAGAAATCGTTCCTTGTTCATATTTACTGCATCAAAGGTATTTTTAAAAGACAAAATGTAAATTTCATACATATCAATTCTTCACTCTCATTTGTATCATTAAATTGAAATAACAATTTTTATTTGCATTTTTCTCAACATCTTTATTATGTAGGACTTATAAGTGTTATATCGTTGTGTTCAGAAAAAAATATATTGTGTTGAATGTTGCTTTTATTTTTAATCTGAAAAAATGTCTCAATTTTCTATTGAATACGTAGACATGCACTTCGTTTATGTTTTTTAGAACAACGGCAATGCTCGAAAGCAGTCCGAAAATTTATCGAACATTACGCACGCCGCAAAGTCATAACATTTCGAATTTATTCTGACATTTTATTGTTGGTATGTAACGTAATTTAAAATTTCTAGTAGGCATACATTATTTCAGTAGTTCTCAAAATCTTAATCATGTATGAAATATTTATTTTTTAGGAAAGTATTAACCGCAGAGAAAAATTAATCCGGACTTTTAACTCCATTTTTCTTTAAGAAGCCATCTTTAAAGTTTGGCCAAAGCATTCACTACACACAACACACTGTATAAAAAAGATGTTTCATTTATTGAACTTATAATTTAGTTAATTTGCAGCAAATACATGATAATTGCAATTATTAATCACTTGAATCAACATTTCCGATTTTGCAATTATTATGGCATAAAACTTTTAATTACAAATATTCGTTATTCTATCTTTTTTAGTTCCATCAACAAGCAGTAAAACTTGGGTAAAGAAATCTCAAAACATGTAATGCCGTGAAAATCTTTGATAATTTTCATGATTCTATTTTTTTTTTCTAATACTACGCCTAAGAAAATAATAATAAAAAAAGCTATTTGGTGCTTATGAACGACACTAATTGGTTTCTCCAAATTGTGTAGTCCTATGTAATATACTAATAATAATCTCTATACATTAATGTTAGCCCTTGTTTCAAATTAACAGCTAATTAATTATAGAGAATCACTCTATTCAATGAACATGATTTTATAATCAAAACTCATTATTTATTAGATAGAAGAGTTAAAATGATATTCATATATCGAATAATTCATTCGCAGTTCGCACACATACAAACTGTGTTGTCCGATGAAATTACACTTACACATATTTCCGCGAATCTAAAATTAGAATGAAAATGAGAATATTGCACAAGCAGAGAGTATGAAATGTAAATATTTTCACCGCAACATATTAAACACATACCTGGTACTGACTGATTCAGCCGATCAGACATTTTACATGTTATTTAATAATAATTTTAGAGAAAAATTATTCAAATTTAAGTTGCATATGAATCAGTGACAAATTTCATTTTACCTTTTCAATAATGGCTAATAATATTTTTTAACAGCAATAATTGAATTAAAGTTACTCTAGTACACGTGTAACAGGTACCTCGCACTTGGTACCAAGAGGTAACTGACATACGAAAGGGTTTTACTTGATTAAATGAATAATCAAGGGTAGCGTAGTAGCTGGCCACCACGGAATATTTTAACTCGATACCGAAGAGTATTTAGAAAAAGACTTCTGATCAATTGGCGGGAAACATACGCGCAGGCGGGAATCAAACACGTATTCAACAATAACAAAATTATATAATATTTAATAACTAACAAGCAAAAGAAATTATATAAATCAAATACTTTTACGAGCTGAATAATTCGACGCTTTTACAATAACTTTCAAAAATCGAAACTGATATAACATTTGCTATTAACAATACTCATACATAAAACTCAAATCTACTTACATGAACTCACAAAATAAAGTTCACAAAAACTATGTATACAATCGAGAGAGGAGCCCTTAAACTGTGTAGTAATTCTTTGAACATTTCACAAGAAAAGCCAAAATGCAAGTGGCTGCTCACTGCCCAAGGTTCACAATTTATTACTTTAGGGATGGGACAGTAGCACTCAAAATAACTCTAACTGGGCACTACTCTCTCATAAGACTCTGGTTAAATATTTTATACATCATATTGACTTCCGCTGATTAGGCGGGAACTGAACTGAAATACTAAAGGAGTGGTATTTTCCACGAACAACTAACAATGAACCATTTACTTAGTTTGAAATCTCTAAATATCGTTTCCAATCTTTAATCGTAATAAACGCAAATACCGTTTATTACACACGTCAGCTCCAAGCATGCTATGAGATGGATAACAGACCGCTAAAGGCACAATTTATTGTCAAAATTAAAAGCTAAAAGCACGTTCCCGTTTTTTAAATTATTATTTGGAAATGTTTTAGGGAGCGTCCTTAAGGATCACCCTACTGTATAAACTTATAATTTTGATAAAATCTAAATTATATATTTGTAAGGAGTACGGAGCGTACATCGATTTAAATCTTCCCGCTCTATACAGTGAGTCGGTAAGTTAGGAGACCGCAGCAGCGGCAGAGGAATGGCAGCAGTGTTTCGGCAGACGAGTGAATTTTGCAAATTAATAAATTTCAATTAATTATACTTTAATAACAAAGTGGATCATTTTATAAGAGGAACAAGAGTGCGAAGAACAAACTTTGAATGTTGTTTCTTGTACTTTTACAGTGAAACTTTTCGTTTGTTTTTCCATACAACCCTTAAAGGTTCGATCCATTACAAAACAACATTCTCGTTTGATGAGCAATGGAGAAGTTAAAGTTTGAATTTAAAATGAAAGGAAGTGCAGACGGGAAAACGAACATTTTGTGCATAACCTCAATAGAGACACCAGATGGGCGTAGGTTTATGATACCGGATGAATTACAGCCAGCAACGTTACATAATACAATAAATAATCAACCTGCATTTATAAAGATAAAGAAAACATTAACAAAAAGAAACCAATTCAGGAAAATCTGGATAACATTAGATGCAAAAATGACAGAAAAATACTTGGACGAAGAAGAAAATCTGCAATTTGATGACTATTTCTTAGAAGAGGTAACAACAAATAAAACTGAAGAAGCAGCTTCCGCAGAGAATTCTTCAATAGAAAAACTGTTAGAAACATTGATTGAAAACAGCAAAAGAGTAGAAGAAAAGTCCTTAGATAAGATTGCAAAGGAAATCACCATACAAAAATTTAATAATAAAACACAGAATGCAAGTCAATGGTTGAGTGAATTTGAGGAAGAATGTGAGAGATATGATATATCCGAGAATAAAAGAAAAATTAAATTACTAAAGCTCTTCCTTGATAAGTCTTGCTTGGATTGGTATGAATGTGTTTTGATTAAATTGACAATAAACTCAGAGTGGGAGGAATGGAAAAAAAAGTTTTGCGATACCTTCGCAAATAAAGGTTGGTACCCAATCAGATATGCTATGATGTTTAAATATCAAACAGGTTCTCTGATAGAATATGCATTGAGAAAAGAGAAACTACTTTTAGAAACAAGAAGATCAATTGACACCGGGACTTTAATTGATCTCATTGCAGTTGGTTTACCAAACTTTATAAGTGATAAAATCGATAGAGAAACCCTACTTGAAACAGAGGATTTATACAATGAGTTAGGAAAACTAGAACATCTAGTTTACAAAAATTTTAGTGAAACAAAAAAGACAAACGGACAAAAGTTAAAAACGAAAGTGCCATGTGCTTTCTGCAAAGAAAAGATTAAAAAAATCCGTTTTCATCCAGAGGAAGACTGCTGGTTCAAAAATAAAGAATGGACAGAAAAAAAAGTAAATAACTCTTTATTCGAAATTGAAGCAGAAGGACAAGACCCAAAAAACTTACAAACACACCATTAATCAATTTGAGGATAATATTAAATGGAACTTTTGAAATAAATGGGGTATATGACACAGGATCGAATGTGTCACTTATCAACTCAAAAGTACTGAAACTGAAATTAAAAAAAGATAATAATAATGGAAAAGTTAACCTCAGAACGATTAATGGTGTTAATAAGACAGAACAATTAATAAAAATAAAAGTAAAAATTTTTGAAATAGAGAAAGATATCGATGTTTTCATTATAGACAACGAAAATTTTAAATTTGATTTCCTAATTGGTCTAGATATGATAAAAAAATTCGGATTAACTCAAGATGAAAATTTAAAGATAGCACAAAAAATGGAAAAAGTTGTTACTGGACATGAAGAACATGAAAAAAGTGAAACAGAAATTCTTGATGGTGCTAATGGTATAAATAGACAAAAATCATCAATGAAGAAACAAGAAATGTTCTATGAAATAAATTTCAATGAAGACTTAGATACAACAAAATTTTTATCTATAACAGATCACTTGGATATTGAAAAGAAAAATTCAATCGATGAATTAGTAAATAAATATAGGCATACATTCGCTAAAGATAAATATGATATTGGCACCGTAAAGGAATACGAAGCTAGAATAGATCTGACAATAGATAAGTATTGCAGCAAGCGACCGTATAGGTGTACAATACAAGATAAAAAAGAAATTGAGCAACAGATATCGGAGCTGTTAAAGAGAAATCTTATAGAAGAATCATGCAGTCCGTTTGCAGCCCCCGTAACTTTGGCGTTCAAGAAAGACGAAGATAAGAAGTCTCGGCTCTGCATTGATTTCAGAGATCTGAATAAAATTATAATACCTCAATCGCAGCCGTTTCCGCGAATTGAAGATTTAGTAACAAAAACAAGAGGTTGTACATATTTTTCAAAACTAGATATTAATTCAGCATTTTGGTCTATTCCACTGAGAGTAGAAGACAGGAGCAAAACGGGGTTCATAACTCAAGAAGGGCATTACCAATGGACATGTTTGCCCTTTGGGATGAAAACGTCACCAGCCATTTTTCAGAGAATATTAAACAGTATAATAAAAAAACACCATTTGTCGGAATTTACTGTGAACTATATAGATGATATATTAATATTCTCTAAAACCTTTGAAGAACATCTAAAACATTTAGAAAAGTTGCTAAATGCTATCACAGAAGAAGGCTTTAGATTAAAATTCTCTAAATGTATGTTTGCGTCGAATACAGTTAACTATCTCGGGCACGTTATAAGTTATAATACAGTTAAACCAATGAAAGATAATCTGAAAGCAATAATTGATTTTCCAACTCCAAAAACTCAGAAAAATATACGTCAATTTTTGGGAAAAATAAATTTCTATCACGACTACGTACCTAAAATCGCGGTAATATTGGAACCGTTGCACAACCTGTTAAGGAAGAATCAAAGATTTGTATGGTCGCGAGAATGCCAAGATGTTTTTGACTACTTAAAAGAATTTTTGTGCACTGAGCCAGTACTAACAATTTATGACCCTTCGTTACCAATAAAAATTTATACAGACGGGAGTATTCAAGGATTGGGCGCTGTACTAAAACAGCCTCAACCAGAGAATGGTAAAGAAAAACCAGTTGCCTATTTTTCAAAAAAAATAAGTAATTCACAAAAAAAGAAGAAGGCAATATATATAGAAGCTTTAGCAATCAAAGAAGCAGTACAGTTTTGGCAATACTGGCTTATAGGTAGATCTTTCGAAATTTACTCAGATCATAAGCCATTAAAAAACTTAAACATAAAAGCTAGACCAGATGAAGAGCTGGGTGACATTATACATTATTTGTCACAGTATGATTTTACAGTGAAATATAATCCAGGTAAATTTAACATAGAAGCGGATTGCTTGAGCAGAAACCCAGTATTTGAAGCAGAAGAAAATATTGAAGATACCTTGCAAACCGTAAATCTAATAAATTTGAAAAGTATTATAGATGATCAGAATAAAAACGAGGATTTAAAAAAACAAAAAAACGTGTATGAGCAAAACAAGATATATTACAAGAAGGGAAAAATCATAATATCAGAAGAATGCAGTAAAAAATTAATAAAAAATCTACATGATCAATTCTGCCATATTGGAGTGAATCAAATGACAAGTATGTTGAGACCACACTATTCAGCAAAGAATTTATCAGAAAATATTAAAAAAATATGCAGAAACTGTAGAATTTGTATTAAAAATAAAACCAGAGGTCAAGTTAAGTACGGATTAATGTCACAGCTTGGTCCAGCAAAAAAACCGTTCGAGATAATGTCGATCGATACAATCGGAGGTTTTGGTGGCACAAGATCCACAAAAAAATATTTACACTTGTTGGTGGATCACTTTTCGAGATTCGCATACATCTTGACTTCAAAATCACAGTCAGCTCATGACTTTATAAAATTAACTAATATTATAGCAGAAAATGAAGAAATTGGAAAAATTCTAACAGACCAGTATCCGGGAATTAATTCGAAAGAATATAAGGACTTCCTGAAAAACAAGAATATACCGATTATTTTTACAGCAGTCAATGCGCCTTTTTCCAACGGTTTAAATGAACGGTTAAACCAAACTCTAATAAATAAAATCAGATGTAAAGTAAATGAAAATAATGGAAGAAAAGCTTGGACAACGGTGGCACATGAATGTGTGCGAAAATATAACGAAACGATACATACAGTGACAAAATTTAGTCCAAAACACTTATTAGAAGGAACGACCACGTCAATATTACCAAACGAGTTATCACGAAAGAAAACAAAGAGTGAGTTAGAAGAAGACAGAGAAAAGGCTTTAGAAAATAGCATAAAATACCACAGATTTAATAAACAGTTATACGACAAAAATAGGAAGAACTACAATTTTCAAATAGGCGAGTCAGTATATGTGGAGAATGGCAATCGATTAAACAGAAGAAAATTGGACGAACTGAGAATAGGCCCATATAAAATAGAAGATAAAGTGTCTGAATCAATTTATCGAATCAATACAGGACACACAAAAACAGAATCGAATCTCTTCCATATTTCAAAACTTATTCCAGTACAAGATGTGGTATATGAAGTAGAAAAATGAAATTTTTCTCTCCCGAAGAGGGGGAGATGTAAGGAGTACGGAGCGTACATCGATTTAAATCTTCCCGCTCTATACAGTGAGTCGGTAAGTTAGGAGACCGCAGCAGCGGCAGAGGAATGGCAGCAGTGTTTCGGCAGACGAGTGAATTTTGCAAATTAATAAATTTCAATTAATTATACTTTAATAACAAAGTGGATCATTTTATAAGAGGAACAAGAGTGCGAAGAACAAACTTTGAATGTTGTTTCTTGTACTTTTACAGTGAAACTTTTCGTTTGTTTTTCCATACAACCCTTAAAGGTTCGATCCATTACATATTTAATAATATATTTCAATAATCGTATAGTTACAATGGGAAAAAACTAAAATATAGAAACATTGGCTTCTATTGGCAGATAAAGACAAACACAGACTTCTATTGGCAGGTAGAAATATTGAAATAAACAAATCAGTATTGTAAACAAATAAGAATATCGCGTTACTTAGTTACAGTGTTTGCAAGCAAATAGATTTCTCTAACAATACACAATGATAGGACAAAAAGCGATAAAAATCATTAAAAAATAATAAATCGGTCGGACATTAAACGTTGAACACACCACAGTCGTTAAACGAACCGTTGGCCGAATAGCCCAATATTCGGCTGGTTTGGCTAGAATGCTTCTTGCGATCTGTAACAGCATACCTTCCTAGCCGCTTCTCACAGGGTATTATGTAGTCTAGTTTTATTTTATGCTGTTTATTAGTTATTACCTATGTACCTATGCTTATTACTTATATTCCCTAACCCCTATGTACGGCTGCATCAACAATACTATATTATACATATTATCTCAGGCAAAAATTACCGAATGAAATACCCTTCTCAACATTCTAAACTATTCGGTATTCGGCCGAATAGTAAAATTGTTGCCGAATAGACTGAATAACCGAATAGTTGCCGAATTTTCCTTGCAAGCTTAACAAAATTAGGGATGGGCATAATCGGATTATTTGAATAATCGAATTCTACCGATTCGATTATTTCAATAATCGGATGATAATTCGAATTATTTTTCAATCGGTCTACCCGAAAGCGCTAGAGCTCAAGCTAGCCGTTGCCGAGTTAACAATCGGATGATAATTCAAATTAATTTTCTTATGGTCAGGCGCAGCAGAGCTAAATAAAAATAATATCACTCGTTTTAATTTGACTGCACTCGGGTACAATCAACAAGACAGTCAATTCAATTTACTATAACTATATAATATATTATTTATTTTAACTTAAATTTCAATTAAAATTAGTACTCCAGGTTTCCTTATTCCTTTAGTAGTTCATTTTTCTACCAAAACATGTCAGCCACTTTGATTTTTTCGCGAATACAATGTATCCTGCAGACACTCGCGTTTCAATTTCCCAGTCAAAAAAATACTACTTAAATATAAAAAAAATGAATATAATTGCATTCAGATTTGGCAGATGGCTCTCACATCACAAACGAAAATTAATCATTTAAGTGAAAACTCCTAGCACTCCTTGCATATTTATCAAACCACCCTCTTGTAGTACTTCATGTAAGAGTAGACATCTGCTTGAAACAACCTGTACATAGTAAAGATTTGAAGTCACAAGATTAGAAAGTAAAGTCCCAGCAAATCTAGTGATGCATCGAAGTAAACTCACTGTCAAAACACTCGTAATGTCTCGTGTCGCAAATCATCAAGCGAAGAACATAGTTAAGTGAGTCCGAGTCGAGACGTCTGGAGTATTCCGCCTCGCAAATAATTTAACGCTCTTCTTAAAAATTCAGAGTCGGAGGCAAGGAGGCAGAAGGAGAAATCTACATTTTATGAGCGGCATCTCGGCACTCCGCCTCCGTTAAATATGCAGCAGCGACGTGCGGACATAAGCATATGCAATTTTATACATTTTCAAGACATGGTAACAGGGAATTTTTGATTTCTTCTTCTGTGATTACTACTTAGAAATGTCTACTCGCTTTAGAAACATTATAATTAATATGGTTCCGAATTTACTTTCTTATACATTGTATAAGGATGTAGATAAATGTGTGTCCGCATGTGCAACAACTCAAGAACAAACAAAGAAAGAGTAATGAATCTTCAGATTTATTAGTTTTATGGTAATGCGTAGAACTGCGAAACTAAAAATATTACAAAATTAATTATATTGTGGCATAGGGGTGTTTCCATATCGGGACTCATAGTTGAGATCTCGAGAACTATAAGACATACGATTTTGGTTACATTAGACAAAAATAAAATATTTAATGTGTACAAATTGTAAAAAAATATATATATTACTTATTTCTAAATCTGATGTAAGTAGGTGTGATAAATCCAGTTCTTTTCACAATATTTGTGGAAGAAATAATGCGAGAATGTGATCCAAATCTCAATAAGTTACTTGTAGTATATAGAAACCTACATACATACATACATACATAACGTCACGCTATGTCCCACTTAGTGGGGTAGCACGAACCCAGAAAAACAGTCAACCAACAATCAATCTCCTCCAAACATTCCTATCCTGACACACCACTTTCGCCTCGTCTACATTCATATAGAAACCTAAGACCAATACAAATATCAGTATGTGCATTTGCTGATGATTTAGTGGTTGTAGCAGGAAGTGAAGAGAAAATGCAACAAAATTTGAATATATGGAATGAAACGATAGAGAAATATGATATGAAAATTAATACTAAAAAGGCAAAGGTTATAGTAGTAGCAAGCGAACAAACAATTGTAAACTTGAGATTTAATAATGAAAAAATAGAGCTAGTCAATAAGTTTCAGTATCTTGGAACGATTATAGAAAATAATGCTAAACAGGACATAGACATAAATGAAAGAATAGACAAAACGGCAAGAATCTTTCATGAAATGAAATAGCATCTTAGGGAAAAAAGAAATCAGTACGAAAACAAAAGTAACAGTTATATAATACTATATAAAGATCTATATTGACAAATGGTTGCGAGTTATGGGTACTGTCTCATAGAATTAAAGGCAAAATTCAGGCGATAGAAATGAAATATCTAAGGAAAGTACAAGGAGTAACAATGCTGGACAGAATAAGAAATGAAATAATAAGTGAACAACTACAATGCAATCCAATATTGGACTTCATAGAAATAAGACAATTAGCAAGGTGGGGCAATGTTATAAGAAAGAATGAAACGAGACCGGTGCAGCAAATTTGAATGACAAACGCGAAAGAAAAAAATCTGATGTGGCAGCACATAACCTCCCGCCCAATACTACTCTTAAACGGTACAAAATAGTATTTGATGATAAAGAAACATACCCTCTTATTTGTTTATTTTCTATTTATATTTGAGAATTTTAATTTTCTTTCGTATATTTATTTAACTTTTTGACATATATTTCACTAAGAAAACAGCTTCACAATTGAAAATATTTCAATATTTCCATGGTGTACTAGGAATGCAAGATTTGTGAAATCAAATTTCTTTATATTTTATTATCTCTAAATCTAATGAAAATTAATAAAATCAGTGTAATCAAAACACATGTAAAATTAAATATTCTTCAACTTTCAAAATAATATAAATTGTTGAAAAAGGAAATTTAACCCTGTTTTTTCACAAAAAACTATTAAGGGCTTCAAGTAAACTGCTACTTCCGGTTGACCAATTTTATCCAAAATCTAATCAGCTCTTCCTTTAAATATAAGAAGCATAAATTCACAACAGTATATTTTTTGGTATTATAGTATTTGAGTTATGCGAGACGAAAAAATTGCCACAGACTACACACATACATACATACATACAGACAGACATCATCGCGAAAATAGTAAAATCGTATTGTAGGGACCCTCAAACGTGCTTATTCATTGAAAACTCACTACCCAATTTTTTGACCAAAAACAATACCTCCCTTACCTAGAGGTAGGCGGGAGGTAAAAAGAATCGTGAAAGACCAAAAAACACCTGGGATACCATCATCAATAAGATTCTGAAGAAGAGGAATGTTAAACTATAGGAAGCACGAAGGATGGCGATGGATAAGAAACAATGGGTGAAATTTGTGCACGATTAAGACACTTTTTACACCCTTCACCTTGCGGTAGAAGGGTTCTTGATTATATATAATAAAATCTCATGTGCCCAACTTCAACATATAACCTCACGCTTAAATAATTTTTAAACAGTAATAGAAATAGAACAATTAATGCCCGGTTGCACCAACGACAGTTAAATTTTAAACTTAGTTTAAAGAAGTAAAAGAAAATAGAAGTTACAAGTCATTTGTAGTAATTGACATTGATCAAAGATTCGATATGCTCTTATTAATTTAAACTAAGTTTAAAAATTAACTAATGTTTGTGAAACCAGAGCTAGGCAAAGTACCACATAAAATTACTCGAGTATCCAGTACAAGTACTCAGTAATTAAATGTACTTTAAAGTGTTGTTTCATCACCCAACTGGCCTGGGGGGGTGGGCGGGGGCGAAAATTTTGATGTCACTGAATTCCGTTTTTCACGTAGAATGCGAATCTGCAAAAAAAATTTGGGGTTCCCATTTAAGATTTCAGACTTACCCCCGCCCCACCCCACCAGGGTTGGGGCTGGGGGGTTGAATTTGGTGTCATGGGATGTCCCCCTCGAAAATATTTTAGTCGTGTTTTTTGGATTTTTCATCCGATGCTTCGTTTCCGAGATATTCCTGAACGCAACTTAAAACGCCCCACCCTGTAGATCTGTTACACTGGCGGTCTAGAAAGATCTAGTAGCTTCGGTAATTCATGGAACACTACAATATTAAATTAAATGAAAATGAATGCATGCATCGAAGCACTTCCTGTGTCACATTTAAGTCTGGTAATCTTAAATATTGGTATAACAAATACACAAAGAGTTATGCGAATTTGATTTGTAAGAAGGAAGTTTTTTTTTTAAATAGTTCATATTCAAATGATTATGTTCTCTATCATATTATTTAAAAATGAAGAAACGAAGACCCAGTTAAGTCGTTTTTCCAACAAACAAATTCGATAGGGAAAAAGATTTCTTCAATAACCTTTTGAAATTGAAATCTATGTTACTACATCCTGATCAAAATAGCTTTTTTAATTTAGAATAAAATTTCATTTTTATCATACAGAAAAGTATATTTTATCATTGCTGATCAGTTCTACTAAAATAAAATCATCAAAATCGTTCATATTTTAGCAAAGAACTTCAATTCTCAACGATTTAAAATATAACCTTTTCAATCACAAATGTCAAAATTTATCAATTTCATTTAAAAGATAAAAGTTGATTATCTTATAAATTAAATTAAATGAAAATGAAAATAAGAACATAAATTAAATGATTGCATGAATGCTTATATTTGATAATATGTATTTACTTTTTTAATTAAAATAAATTTAAATTAAATGTAAATGAAAATGGCTGCATGAATTCGTCATTAAACGGTACAAAATAGTATTTAATGATACAGAAACATACTTTCTTATTTGTTTATGTTCTATTTATATTTAAGAAAGAGTATAGCCTTTTTTAAAAATCCATATGGCTGATCGATTTCTAATTAAAAATAAAAATTTTCCTGAAAATTTCAGCTTTTAATTCCAAAGAGTTACGACATAATTAACGAAAAGGTTTTCAGTTTTTATTTTATTGGAACTATTCCACTAAATATTTTTAGCAAGAATTTTTTTAGTAAGAATAATCAATAAGGGACGTGAACACATATTTTTTTTGTAAGTTTTAACCATTACTTTTTTTAATTTCAAAGTTTTTGTCTTTTTTTTTAAATTATGTTCTTAACTCGATAAAATTTTCAACTTGATCCATTTGGTGCAACATGGTCAAAAAAAAAAAATAATAAAATCAATTTTACTATTACACTCCAATATATAAAAATCACGCCAAATATTCTAAAACTACAATAAAATCTCAGCACATTAACTCAAAAACATACCGTTGTTTCATTGATTAATCAACCAGATACGAATAAAAGCTCTGGCATTAGCCGATATTGTTGTGATTGTGGTAACGGTTGCCCTTAAATTGCAGTTATTATATATTATCTTGTTTATGCTCGATATTTAACTAAAGTAATAAGACCTGCCGCGATTAAGTCATTAGGTTTACAGATGAAAAAATTAACGAAGTAGTTAATGAAGATAGTGGACGAGGATAAACTAACGTTATTTAAAACAATTATTATTGTAATTATTAAATTTTATTTCATTAAAGAAAAATCGATATATTTTATGTGAAATTATTTCATTCAATATAAATAATTGATAAGAACTTTTATTGAACAATATTAATATTATAATATAACTTATAAAATTGGATTTTTCTTTTCGATTATATTAACACTGAATAATTATTCCCAAAATTCATATTTTTTTCGAATGGTTTTCACTATTTTCTGGTAAAATATATTTTTTAAATCTCATATAATTTTTTCATATTACTGAAAATAATTATTCAGTGTTAATATAATGAGTTAGATCTATGATAATATATAATAGCTGCAATGTGCGAACAGTACCCGAAAGTGAAAATTAATAAAATTATTGTAATCAAAACACATGTAAAATTAAATATTCTACAACTTTCAAAATAACATAAATTGTTGAAAAAGGATATTTAACCGTGTTTTTCACGAAAACCTGTTAAGGGCTTCAAGTAAACTGCTACTTCCGGTTGACCAATTTTTATCCAAAATCTAATCAGCTCTTCATTTAAATATAAGAAGCAAAAATTCATAAAATTAAATTTTTTGGTATAGAACTTGAGTTATGCGAAACGAAAAAATTGCCGCACATACATACATACAGACATACACACATACAGACATCATCGCGAAAATAGTAAAATCGTATTGTAGGGACCCTAAAATGTGCTTATTCATTGAAAACTCACTACCCAATTTTTTGACCAAAAACAATACCTCCCTTACCTAGCGGTAGGCGGGAGGTAAAAAGGATAATTTCGTATTTGGTTGCCAGGCAACTTTGCAAAACTCTGCGCTACAATGTCGCACCATTTATTTAATTTTATAAAAAAAAACACTTATTTCTATTTAACCATTTATGAGATATGTCAAAAATACAGTTTATTAAGAAACAAGTATAAACTTTTGTACCAGTTTGTACGTGATGTAACTATAGTTACGTAAGCGTATATGTGTTAGATAATGATAGAGATACCTGATGCAAACTATCTTTCTCGGCTCGCTTTTTCTATACAGGAAGAGCCTGGCAGTGCACATTCCAGTATTACCATATTTCAGTGATCTACAGTCAATTGCATTATAAATACAAAGTCTAAAAATAGATCTAGCTAAACTAACATCCATCCAAATGCATCTAATCCTTTTGCAAGCTAATACATCCGAAAATGAAACAATTAGAGAGTCGAATCCTCGCATTCAGGAATTAGTTTACACCATCCTACAAATAGCTTCTCCACATCGATCCCTTTTCCTCACCACCCCGCTTTCCAACAGCCAGCGCGTGTCTGTCCGTCGCGGCCTCGTGTTCGTCTCTATCTTGCTCTTCGCCTGTTAATTGCTACAATTTCCGCGCCGATACAATCGCTCTGCTGCCTGGATGCTCGATGCGTGCGATGTGTGTGGGGTAGGTTACAGAGTACAGGGTACGCAAGCAACGGACACGAAACTGACGCAGACCCAAAGAGATTCGAGAGGAAATTATCAACGAATTAGGAAGGCGAGGATGACCGGATGGGCCAAGGATGGGATTGTGATTGTAACGGCAAGGAAATTTCATAGTGGTGCATGAATAGGAAATGCATAATAGATACATTTTCCATTCAATACTTAATTAGATTATTTATATTTCAGAAATAAGATTCGATTAGATCATTATCTCAACTCTTATTATAATTTCAAATAAATAATAGGGCAAATTGTTTTAGGATAAATCATCTCTCTGCGAATTACAGTACTCTTAGTTCAAATCTCATATTCAATAATGTTGATTGTATTAACTTTATTTATTTAGTCCCTCTCTAGTCTGTATTTTATATAGTAACATCTTAACCCTCTATTGCATACTGTTCCCGAACGGGAACATAAAATTTAATTTTTTTTCTTTTCTTATGCAGTTTACATTCATGGCAATCATGTTGTAACATTTGGGAACATTATATACACTTTGTCAATTGCCAATTAGGTCATTCCTCCTAATTTGATCAACATAAAAAAAAATGTTTAATTGGAAAAGGAACTGAGATATAAAATGTAAAATTTGAAGGAAGCAGCTTATTACCTGCTGATATATTACAGCTAAATATACCTTTACAAAATTTCCAAAAAAAATTTTTTACTGATGTTTTTCTAGAAGAGTTTGTTTATCAAACAATTTTGTATAGTACGCGAAGACGACCCAATAGACCAAAGTTCTATTGTAAGTTGAATTTGTTCATAATGTTCCCAATAGGGAACAAAATTAAATTTTTTTTTTATTTTTGGTAAAAAAAATTATGTAACACACTTATTTTAAATATATGAATATTTCTTTTGTAAAAAATATTGTTTTTGAGCCCTTATTTAAAAAAATTAATAATTCATGCAATAGAGGGTTAACGACTGATAACCATACTTGATCCGTAAAAGTAGGTTTATTAAAGTTAGAACGATATATCTTCGCGTGTTTAAGTAATTAAGAATTTTTCTGTGTTAAGGAAGAAGTTATAAAATTATAGGTGTACCAGAACAAATTATTATAATTATTACATATAACATAAAAGAATACAACAATTAAGGTAAGATACGCAGATCATAAAAATAAAATTAAAATGAAATAAAATACAGCATTACGTATATCAGAATATCAGAGAATAAAAATTAACGAAAAATATTCAATAATAACTACATACAGTAGATCGTCAATAATCCGGATTAATTGGGACCGGACCCCATCCGGATTTTCGAAATGAAGCAAGAAAATACTTTTTGGGTGTCTTCAACGCAAAATATTATCTGTAATCGGTCATAAATCACTGTGATATTCAGAGAAGATGTGCGGATAAAAGAAACTATTCATTATTAATAAAATTTAACTTTTTTTATTTAAAGAGAAAACACTGCATTATACAATAAGTCTAAGCTAAATATAAAAAGTCGAATCTGGATTATCGATCATCCGGATTTTTTAACGCTCTACTGTACATAGTTTAGGGGTTGGAAACGAACCATTTAATTCTAATCGCTATAAGTATTTTCTTATCAATTTTCGAAGTTTCAAGCTTATTCAACTTTAATATTTGCTTGTGGGATATTACCATTATGTTCCAATAATGATCGGCATATCTATTTTACCTATATGGGACTTTCTTGTAAATTGTTGTTGTTGAAAAATGATAGTGGTGGAAAAGTCACAGAGGTAATTTTGTGTAGTGAAAATTGTCGGAATTAATTTTCGAAAATTTGTCGGCTGTGACCACGGATCTATTTTCTCTAAAATAATTATGCAAACATCAAATTGCATAAGTATTATTTAACATAAAAGTCAATCACCATGCTGTATATAATACATTAAGAGTGAGTTTTCTTAATTTTTGTACAAACTTTATGTCCAAATCGAGAAAAATTGCTCTCATGTATTCTTCAACTAAACATGAGGAAACTGCATGTAGTGTAGGTTTCTCCATTTGTTAAAAAACGGAGTGTTATATGCAACCTCGAAATTATTGATAGATACTTGTCTCTAACAAATACAACATCGCTAAGTGTATCTATTTTTTATAGACAATATAATAAATATTCTAATTGAACTTCAGACTACCTTACAAAATTCATAAGATCTTTCACCCGCAGTTCATGATTTAGTAAATTCAAAACTAATTTGCTTTCATTTCGTCGTTCTATTTTTAGTAATTCTTTCTTTCTGGTCTATATTTATTTTTCGAAAATAGACGTTAATGATGTGAATATTTTTTGTGTTTTCATCTGTATTGTAATATAATTAAGCCTGTAATTAATTACTAAAGATTCTATATAAAACTGTTTGACGTCATAGTGACTGATGACAGAACAGCGCAGAAATAATTTTGAACATTGCTGTTGTTTTCACAAATTGGCACAAAGCAATACTTTATAATCATAATTGTAATTTTAACGAGAATTTAAAGATTTCAACAAATAAAAACAATAAAACAACTGACAGAATACAACACTCAACGCCAAGATGGCCAAGATTATGCGCGCGCAACCACTACTCTCACTAGTCAGTTTGACATCACACGAAAAATAATGTAGTTTTTATAATTAATTACAGGTGCAATATTTACTTTTTAAATAAAGTATTATATTTTTTGATATTGTTTTCAAGCTTATTATTGAAAATATGTTCCAAATATGCTTAATTTTAAAGTGGTTGAAGAGCCTATTTATGTGGCGACTAGAAAGTTATCGCGCATCGGCTAGTAGTTGTAACAAGGGCTTACAGCAGAAGGACAACACGCATGGCATCAATGTAAAGTATGTAGTAATTTTGAAGGAAAATTTAGATGTGTATTTTGGTTCACTCTAGGGATACACACCGTATGGTTTCATAATCCCAAAAGGATTACTACTACTATTATTTGTGTAAGAACGTGTCATTTCGTTCATTATCACATGCACTAATTATACCGGTAGCAATTGTTTGAGAGTAAAATAATACGTAATAAAATATGTAGTTAGAAGCTAACCATTTTCGATCGTCGATCTCGCCCATGAAAAACCAACCAACTCCCCTATTACCATATTACTACACCATCACAGCAGCTCTATCCCCACTATTTACCTTTCTCACATCAACATCCACAAGTTGATGGGTTTAATTAACAGACAGCGTTGGGCCATCACGGGTTAATTCCATCCAGCCGCCCGGTCATTCGCTCATTCGCTTTCCACACGTCCACAGAACCGTCAACTTGTTACGTTACGTTGCGTTACCGTCGCGTTTCGCCGCTGACCGTTGAATTAAACGATTTGGTTTAGCACGCACATAACGCACAAACGCATGCTCACGGAGAAAACTCGAATTGTGGAAGTGTAAATTGAACCTGGATTGGTGGTATGAGGATGGTTTAGTGTGGTATAGTGGCTGATGTTAGTGGTTGTGGTTAGAATGACGCGGTTTTCTTTGTAATGTGATTAGAGGCTTTACGATTATTATTTATTGAACGAATCTGTGCCTTGATTTGAGAAATATAATAAAGAAGGAACTTTTTAATCATAAAAACTATATTAACAAAATCTGGTGTAGACATTTGGCGTGTTTCTTCGTCTTATGATTGTGATTTTCTAAATCATGGTTCATTTGAATCATGATTAAAATGAAATACCAAAGAAACAAGTAAAAATGAATCATGATGTAAACTCAATCCATAACCTCATATATTGCTTACCAGTAGCATTTCCATTAATGTTTACAGTAGGAAATGTGTGAAACATTTCTTGATATTGCATAATAAAATTTATATCTCCTTGAATTGAGCATAATGCAAAATGAAAAATTACTTCCAGTTTTGCACTAATTCTCGCTATTTTATTTGTGATTCGAATCATAGTAAACGCGAAGAAAGTATAATTCAAAAAGGAAAGGGGTTGATCACAAAAATGAAACAGTGGAGATGACGAATGACGAACGAAGAAAACATGATTCTTCTTGATCATGTTCACTTTGATCTGCAAAAATTCACAATTACTTCCTATTGTTAATATGACTATGGTGACAAATGTAACATTTCTATATTTTCTCAACATAACCGCAATTAACAACTTCTAAATGCATAAGTGTATCCCTTCATTTTAAAATGAGCTAAAATATATTCATTAACCTCAATTTTATGTAATAAATTGATTAAGAATATCACAAATCAACAATAGTACTTTACAAGCAAGGTAAAACAGTTTTTACTGCTGAATGGAGGAAATGATCGACGAACGGATTAGGCGAGCCTGTCACCTCCTTGAAGAAGTAAAAACAGATACATTGCGTGTATTGCACAACATTTTACTTGTTACCCATTTGTAAATCAAAATAAAAATTATAACCGAATCCTGTCAGTTACACACAACTATTCTGTCAAAAAATATTTGAAATGTTTGTCATAAGCCTTGGAAATATTACTAACATATGCACAGCTACTAACTTGTAAAATTTTTACAGTGTAGCTCTCCATTTTACAGGTTAGTAACGTGTAAAGATTCATTTTCAAGGGAAATAAATGGCTTGATTAAATGGCGTTTATAAGTAAATAACAAGTAAAAGAATATGTATAACATATTTATTTTTACATAGCATCCGTTCATCAAAAGTATAGCAACATAATTTAATTGCAATAACTTTTAAAATAAACGGTTAAAATAACCACTAAATAAGTGTTAATTTTGATTCGACAAAAAATTAATGTATCAACAGAACACCAAATATATTTACAGCTTCTGTAGCAAATGACAGCCTCTGCTGTAAATTTGGTATTTTGGTGCCTAGTTAAACTATTTTTTTTTCACGACATGTCAGGAAAACTCATTATTTTTCTCAAGAAATAAAAGTGAGGAACTCTAAAGAGGAAAATATAGAAGTGTTACCAATATGAATGTAATTTACAAAAAATGTATTGTAAAATTATAAATAAAGGACACCTTTTATTGAAAATCTTTATTTTAGTGATATACATACTGTAAATTTAAACATTTTAATTATGCGAGATACATACGTATGTACAGACTTCACGCCGAACTAGTCAAAATGGATTCAGTGGTCGAAATAGATATTTTTATTGAAATATGAAAACCGAAATTTTTCTCAATTTACTTCGCACAAGTAAGTGTAAACAGACCATTTTTATTTTTACTAGCTAATACTCGGCATGCATTGCAATGCCACTAAAAGTAAGAAAGTGTTTATTTATTAAAATACGATGCAAATAAGTTGTGTTGTAAAAGTGTATTTAAGGTCCGAGCAAATCGTTTTAAGAAACACGTCGTGAAAAATATGTTGTATAACACGAGAGGAAAGCCCTTCTTCCACTCTCGCTCGAGTGGGAAAAAGAGCACTTTTCTCTCTAGTTTACAAATAACTATAGTAATATGAGTTCTAAAATTATATTCAACTTATCGAAATTTATTATCGAGTTTGGTGTTAAATTGAAGCTTTCTGTAGTAGACATTTATATTGTGAAGTAAATGGTATTTACATTTTTTGAATTTCACGGTAAATGATATGTTTTGAGATAGGTACATAAATTTTTGAGATTCCCTGAAGTTTGTTAATATCTTTTTTGTATCTCTTTAATTTACATTTAAATAAATATGATAGTTGGTATGGGAACAAAAATATAACTGAAACATCCCTTCCATATTTATTATATTTTCATATATAAGAAAATCAAGTGATAACAACACCAGGCTTTTAAGATGATATGACTATGAAAATTACTTCCTTGTTTTATTTGTAGTTAGATAGGGCGGAAAATAAATAAAATAGCAAGTATTTACATTATCAGGAAAATATAGTATTTTAAATAACATGAATTATGTAGGAATAGATATTAAAACATATTTTATCATGAATTCATTGTGACATATTCATTACAAATATAAAATATGACCCCAGTACATTTTAAATAAAAACCTTGGTTATCTTCATTCTCCATTAATAAATGAAATGAAAACGCTAACACATGTCATTTCTTTTTCATTTAAAAGTACAAATACTTCGTCAACTCACGCGAGTCCCGCACGTCAATAAAGAAAACTTAAAGTTTCTTAGCTGAAAGCGGCCTTCAGACACAAATATTCGCGTCTCCATTTGCAGTTTAGATAATGTGAACATAATGGAAACACTTTTAATTATAATGTCGTGTTCGCGACGGACGATAATACACGTATATCATTATCAGTTTGACAGCTCTATCACCATTAATAAATTGCGTTTTCTTAAATTGTGTCCACGAGTCTTATCTGCGCTGTACCGAAATTTGACCAAGTTAAAATGTGTGAAAATGAGAATTAACAAGCTTGCGTTAAGCTTTGCCCGACCTAAATACGATTAGTACAGGATCGTACTCGCAATATTTTTATACATGTTTGGATTAAGTATTTTAACAGTGCTATTGATTTATTTGTTGCTATCCCGACTATACTACAACTGTTTAGGGAGAAGACGTACATCATCAAAAATATTACTAGATATTGACGTCATTATGCAACAACATTTATATGAGATACTAATTTTTGTTGAAACGAAAATGCATTGCGTGTTGCCAACATACGTACCACAATTCTCAAATTGCTATCAGTATATATTATAAAACACTGGATCACGGGGAACACAAATAACAACTAAACACAGTAAAGACGGACAGTAAAGTTACAGATAGATATGCATTTTGGATGCAAACTTGATCATTTACCAATAGTAACAACACAGCGAATAAAAAATGAAATACAATTATTTTTAATAATTTAAAATTCCATTAGAGGAATAAAATTAACTATAAAATCATTATAAATTGCATTAATATATACTTTTTTAGTACTACTATTTTATTCGTCGTTTCTCTTTAAACATTAGCATACCTCAATCAACTGTACAAGTTATTTTTCATTTCATAAAGTTTTTTTTATTTATCAGATAAAAATGAACCCTTTTAAGTTTGGAATATAAAAAAATATTAAGCAGAAGACGAACGTCACCAATCTAAAATAAAATTAGAAAGAACTAATACAATTGATTCAGGTATACACTTACTGGAAAAATCTTATAATAATAAAATCACAAGAGCCCTAAAAATTAATATTTTCAATTGTCAAAAATTACTTAATACTTAATAAAAGTACAATTATTAAATTTCTATGTATTAAAGAGTACGTACGCTATAAACTTAAGAACTACTGCAACGATTTTGATAGAAATTTATGTCTGTGTGCTATGTATCATGAGGATCGTTTTACGGTTTATTACTAAACTATTGTTCTATGGTTATTAAATTATAGATTTAACTTATTATGCGTTCTTTAACCTCTAAGCGGCAATTCGAATTGAAGGTTCGCACCAGAGACATAGTAACTATTACTACGTACGAAACTCTATTATTTATCAACAAATGCATATTGACATGGAAACGAAAAACGATGTGACGGGCGTTTTTCTCCAATATACTGGCATGGAAGCGAGGAACGGTATGGCGAGCTTGCTTGATCAATGCACTAACATGCATGCGAGGAACGAAGCGACGAGTTTGCTTCACCAATATACTGACATGGAAGTGAGGAAGGAAGTGTCGAGTTTGCTTCGGCAATATACTGACAGGGATGCGAGGGACGAAGTGACGAGCTTTCTTCGTAAATACACTGACATAGAAACGACGAACGGAATGTCGAGTTTTCTTTGCTAATATGCTGACTTTTAAGGAAGCGTACTGACATGGAAGTAAGGAACGGAGTGACGAACTCTCTTTGCCAATTAAACTGACATGGAAGCGAGGAATAAAGTGACGATTTTGCATCACACTACAATAAATTGAATTAAAACAAAAACA
Source organism: Poecilus cupreus (assembly GCA_963942605.1). Lineage (NCBI taxonomy): Eukaryota > Metazoa > Arthropoda > Insecta > Coleoptera > Carabidae > Poecilus > Poecilus cupreus. The sequence goes on from OZ012718.1 coordinate 26,411,207, forward strand.
CTTTCTTGCTTTTAGTGGCATTGCAACGCATGTCGGCTATTCAAAATAAAAATGGTCTGTTTTTACTTCCTTGTAAGAAGTAAATTGAGAAAAATTTCGGTTTTCAGATTTCAATGAAAATATCCATTTTGACCATGCCTGAATCCATTTCGACTAGATTCGGCGTGATGTCTGTACATACGTATGTATCTCGCATAATTAGAATGTTGAAATTTTATATTTAGGATTGATGTAACATCTAGCTGCGCACCTCTTTATTTTTATTGCAATCGACTAATTCGAAAGGGCCCTTTACTCGAAGGGATTTTTTTTTAATTTTTCGCGTAAATCAAAAACGATTAATTGTAGAATGTAGAAATTTTGTATATGGAGCTACTATAACATTTAGTTCAGTACCTTTCTTTTTTACTGCCAAAAGAACACTTCGTTCAAAGGGTATTTTTAATTTTTATGTTATAATATCAAGTTGTGCATTTGGCGTGTTTATAAATTGATGAACGTGCCTACAAGGAAGTCATGTGGTTTTAACATTAGATGTTTTTAGTTAATAGCTCAGTGAATAACGCAACGCATCTGATACTTTCAGTTTCGTTCCCAAAGCTGAACTGTGACCACCTAGAACTTTATGTCTGTGATTTCCCTCCCTCTGATATCTTTAAAGGTAGTGACTTGACGCCTGGTAATAGCACTTCATGCACCAAAACATACCATGATCTTCAAAGCTAAGTACACAGTAAAAAATTTGGTTTGCGATTTGTTAATTTTGCGGTTGTTAAGTATATTTGGTTAATATTGACAAATATATTGTATTAAATTAATAATTTGAACAAATATGATAATTGTTAAATTAAAATTTTGTCAATTCTCAATATTTAACAAGAAAAATTGTTGCTTTTATTTATTTGCTGGATTTATAATACTTAACAAATAGACTCGTCAATAAAAACAAGTAAATTTAGCTAACTTATCAATTTGAAATTGTTAAAGAAAATTTGTATCCTTTGTAACAACTTAATTTGATATAATAACTATAATTTATTGTTCTGCTTCAATATAATTACCATAATATTTAGTAAAAAGTACATAAAAATAAATATTAAGAATTACTGTATTCACAAATATATTTAATTACCTAATACACAAAAATAATTTGTTACTTGCTAACAAATTTGAAACTTGTTAAATTAACAAAAATAACGGTGGATCGTCTGGGACGAAAAATTTTGTCAATTTTGACTATAAATTTTTTATTATGTACCACATTCAAAATACATAATTGACATGATAATAGATATAATCATTTTATTTACTACTTGTTATAATTATTTCGTTTTATTCTTACACATTGTTTCTGTACGTGGTCTGTAACAGTTTTAATTGTTTATAGTGCTATCTTATTCCTACTTGAAATATATTCTTCCTAATTTCGGCCCTGTTCGTACACTTCAAACTTACTCAAACTTCACGCGCGATAACAGTGCGTTTCACGTCCACATTCACGTTTCATTCTCAGACATGCAAAATATTTTTGGGTGAGTTGAATGCTCGATAAATGGGTGAGATATCATGAATAAATAAACGGTTCATATTTCGTAGATGCACTCGCACTCAGCGGAGAATTACACTTCACTTATCAGATTACAAGCGCCGCGACGCCCCTCGTCCCTTGCTACTACTTAGTGAATGCACATCATGATGCGCATTCTGTTGCGTTGAGGGTGAGAACACTTTGCCCTTTCCCCATTGATACGATTTGTTGTAATTTAGAAAGTGAGAAATCAAAATCACGTAAATATTAAAATTGGAATGAGATGTAAATGGGTCCGTGGTAACGTAGCGGACTGTGGTTCGTGAGATCCTCAGTTCGAATCCCACAACCAGCAGTTGCCATATTAAATTTACCCCTGTGGTTTCCCTTTCACTAACATCTTTAGGGGCTATACTTGACGGCTGGTAACCGCATTTAATACGCAAAAATAAAAAATCACTTACCGAGATCTACGTAAGCAGTGCCACACCCGTAATGGGAAAAGACGTTTGATATATTTATTAAAGTTAATAATTGTTAGTTTGTGTACTTCAAAATCTGCCTTGACCGTCAAAAAATAGCGACTTTATAATTATAGGATGTTTTTATAGGAGAGCAAATATTGAAATTTAAAATTTTCATTACACAATAGTTCCTTCTCTAAGAATTTTAGCAAAATTGTTCAGAAACAAAAACCGTACTAAATAACCGTAAATATATTGATATAGGGGGGGGGGGGTGCATTTTGTCTATTTAAAATATACCAAACATCAGGAAATATTTGAAACTATGGTTCCATGATTACTCATAAATAATTAATTTAAAAATTAAAATGGGCAACGACATGGCTGCGAGCGTTTATACCAAAAACGAGGAACCGAGGCGGCAATAACCTCAGTAGTTGAGTCAGCTTTACCAAAAAAATATTAAATAAGTAAGTCAATAATCGTTCAACTTTTGTCAAATAGAAACATTGTTCTACTCAAACAAAACGAACTTTTAAATTGTATATTTTGTTTTCAATAGCAAAAAATTTATAATTTTATTTTACGTCTATCTCATGACAAAAATATATTCTATCAAAAATTTTAGACTCATCTGGTACAGTTTTTGTTTCTGAATATTGTGCGTATTCACACTTTTGTTCTTAATTTAATAAATTACGATCTATGGCCTAATGAAATTTTTAATATTGCATTTCCTATGTCTTATAAAACAAGTATATCGTCAAATACGAAAATAAGTAAATATAATGTTATCTTAATAAAGATATTTTATTATATATGTCAATTTAACAAATATTCAACCTAACCTCACAAATTTTTCAACAACTATAACACCATTTCTGAAACCACTCAAATATAAATTTACTGCTTCATGCTAAGTAAGTGAATATGAATGAGTAGTAAGTAATGATTTTTAAAATAGGATGAATATCCACTATGAAGCTTCATAAATGTCACCATATTTTGGAAAATGGTACTAATTACTCTTGTAACGAAAATACTTCAGCTTGTTTTTATTGTTTAGCGTATTAAATCTATAAAGTTTGAAACATATTTGTAGGAAGTTTCTGGGAGCAGCAGTTCGTGATTACAGAACGAGAAACATTATGATGTTATACGCAAATAAACCTATTCCTACAAGATATGAATGTAACGTGATAACAGAACATTTTTCATAAGTAAAAATTAATTTTTTCCTTTTTGTTTGCGTCACATAAATCTCGTTGACCACGCAACGTGTCACAGGGGCACATATGTATTTCTGTGTATTTCCTTTTGCACTGAATACAATATTGATCTTCTACCGCCCCCTATAAAATGTAACGCCCTTTATCACCTCGTATACTGGGTGTTATACAATTCGTCACATGATTTATTAGCTAATATTAAATAAATACATATATATGAACACGCCAGTTATACTTTCTGTGGCTTTAACACTCTGCTCGCGTAGATCGAGGTAAAAGAATTGCCACGGAAGGCTCGCAAAGATATTGTGGAAAGGGTACAACACAAGTTAAAATTAGTAACAATTTTCTGGCTATTTGACGATTCATCCCTATTAGCAATTTGGTAATTGATACTTAATTTGCAACTTTGGAAAGTATTTTAATTGCGAAATTCAAAAAAGGATTTCTAGTTCGTTAGTCTACTACTTTCTTATATACAATATACCGGATGGTCCACCAGTCTCTATTTTTAATTTTATGCTATTATTTTGTATTTTTGCGTAATGATATGTAATATTATATTTTTGTAATGGAACACCCATATATTTTGAAATAAATTAAAGATTATGTACATATCTATAAAATAGTTCTTTTTTATTATATTTCTAAAATCAGTACAGGAAATATTCTAGTTTTTATTACTAATGAAAATCACATGGAAAGTATGTCGTGAAATTAATAACAATAAATATTTTCATAAAATATGTTCGATTGTCTGCCCTTATAACATCAATACAATAAACTAAATAAAAGATGACAACGAAAAGTTGATAAACTAAATGAAAACACCAAATAATAATTATTTAAGATCTGACAGAATCTATGTAATTCAATTTGTTAAACATTTACACACAATTCATGGCATATTTTCTGTATACGATTGCTTGTATTGTTTCTATACTGATTTTTTAAAGATTTTAATAAATAAAATCTATTTTAAAGAGAAACAAGCGCAGATCTCGGTGGCGTAGTGGCTATGACACTAGCCTAGCACGCCAGAAGTAATGGGTTCGAATCCCACTGAAGAGTATGGTCGTTTGTGTTGTTCATAAAATTCACAAATCATCCACTCACGAGGAAACATATGACCTTAGTAGTTAGTCCGCTTCCCATCTACATAAAAAAGAGAAATAAAAGGTCTTTAAATTTTCTTGAAGAAACATAGAATGTTCCATTAAAAAATATAAAGTTGCACACCATTGAGCGAAAATGGGATATCCGGTAAGAAAACTTATACTGCAGATAAGTGAGTATTTTAAATATAAAATAAACTGAGACATTCTCGATAACACTTGTATTTAAAATAATAGCTTGAAATAAAAAATTGCATAAAATAGAAATATAACTCGGTATGAAAATCTGATTATAAATGTTTATTCATTACTCATAACAAATACATAATATATGCTTGGTAACATAAAGGAATAAAAGCTGAATTGAAATAAAAAATTACGCATATAACAAATGCCCAAATTTTGTCATTTCAATGTTCAAACCAGTATAGGTTCAATAAATTATATTTAAATAATAATACATTGTTACAAAAATAATCGCGTTGTTATTGTTTATCTAATAATGGTTAACTGTATGATATAATTTATAAATTATTAGAATTAAATAAAAAAATGTGTAAAATGTGATGTTAGTCATATTGGATATTGTTAACTGAAAATACTGCAACCCGGCACCTATCAAATATGAGGAGAAATTTTACGGAAGATTTGGGCTTCAAACTGAGGACTTCACGATCCACAAGATCTACATAGTTCTGCGAATAATCTTTATAATTAATTATGAAATTTCATTACTTTATCAGTTACTTGTTAGTGAATTATTGAAAATACGTACAAACATCCATCCAGTTATATAGGTTATAGAGACTTCATTGACAATTCAACTCATATGTCATCTTTCAATTATGGTCCAATAGATCTTAGGATTTCAAATTTTCCGCCAATTGGAAAGAATTATACTGACTTTATCAATAGTGATCTCATCAACATTTTTTTCGACAATTTTAAACAATTGAATTGTTACACTGTTGTGGAAGTGAATATATTTGCAAGTCATTTTAAAGAAAAAATACATTTTTACTCGTTGAATTATCCTCCGAATACCGTTCGTGTTACAAGTTATGTAGACAATTTTTGGGGCTGCATCACTCATAGTTATTATTACGCTTGAAAATATCACTCGTGATATTTAAAAACAAGCGTAATACTCATTCGTGATACAACAACAACAAATTTCGACATTACTTGCAACAGTAATGGTATTATATATGAAAATAGCCCAATTTTTCATGCGTCTCGTGCAGTTTTATACTATGTATAAGAAAAAATAAAACTGCTGAAATTACTACATGATCATCGAAATATATTTTAATAATTAAGATGTTATTTTTTTTTACAAAATGAAAAATATTCTTATATTTCATTCATTTAAATTTAGATAATATCTTTATGAACTGCAAACTAAAATTAAAAATAACGTCTAAATCTTTAAAGTAATAAATTTTAATATTGCTTCCATCTACAAGTCTAATTAAAAACAGCCGCTAAATAGAACGATGCGGGCACATCAGCACCAGGCGTCCACGGAGCGGTCAGAGAACTTCGTGATAAATGTAATCATTGATTAATTAAATAATTAACATTAATTTATTCTGGAAGCCGAGTAGACGGTCAATGTAGCCGCCGACACATATCTGTCGTATGTTTGCGGGTGGTAAAGTACGGTGGGTGTAATGCAGATCCACCACCCCCGCGCGGCCCGCCCCCGAGTTTAATTGGATTCAACAGATGGGACCTTTGCGATGTGCGATCACTCACCTGTAGCGTGTAATAGCGACTGTGTTCCGCGTGAATTACTATGCTAATTAGGTTAAATTAACACTACATTGGCGAATGGATTGTTTTTTGTGGTGGTATCATGCTATTAGGTCATGGTGTGCATCAATATATTTCGGTTCAACTTGACATAAACATAAATGTAATTGTTATTTATGCAACTAGTGTCAAAACTGATAATTTATTATGGGTATGGGTGGAATGAGTGTTATAAACCCATGAGTGCAATACGGACACTGGCACATTTGACGAGTTGCATACGCTATTATTTGGATGATCGTGCTTCATTATACATCAAATATGAAAGATCATATTTCGCACTATGGTTTTGAGCACTGAGTCTTTCGACCATCATGAGGTAACTTGATTATGTGGGTGTATTCGATGTATATTGGCGTGTCATATTGTTTGCATAATTGTTTTTAATTGTTCCCTCACATTGTACGTACACAAAAGGCATAAATATAAAATTTGTACATTTCTTAAACGAAAATTATACATTGATTCATTTGCAAACACCATAATAAAATCTATGTTCCTATTCTTCAAAATTCTAATTCTATTCTGAACTATTATTCTATGATTATTGAAATATAGTTAAATACAAAAACGACATTCAGAAACTGCAGGCAACATTAATAGTATTTCACATTTCTAGCAAAGTAGAACAGTTTTTACTTCTATATTAAGGAAATAACCGGCGAGCCTGTCATCTTGAAGCTGTAAAAACAGTTACCTTGAATTGAAACAATTGACAATTTTTATTATCTTTATATTTTTAATATAAATGTTTTATAGACAGTTTTCGATTTTTGACAATATTTTACTTGTTACTCATATGTAAAACAAAATAAAAATTAAAAAATTATTACAAATCCTGTCAGTTACACACAAATGTGCTGTCAAAAATTATTTAACATGATTTCTTATAAGCCTTGGAAATATTACTTTGGGAACGTAAATAACATATGCACAGCTACTAAATTGTAAAATTTTTACAATGCATCTGTCATTTCCATAATTAACTTGTATAGATGAAATTTTAAAAGTAATAGAGGACTTGGTTAAATGGCGTTTGCAAATGAATAACAAGTAGAATGATTATGTACACGCCTTCAAAATGACATCAAATATCTTGAAGTTTAAAATGTGTAAATAAACTAATAATATAAATTCGCCCTTCAGAAAGCTTCAACTTTATACAATACTCGATAGAATTATAATAACTTCTATAAAAACAATAATCGTTCAAAAAACAAAAACTTTTTTTTCTATTTTGCGTTGTTTAAACGAGAGGTTATGTGCTGGCACGTCAGATTATTTTTATCCCACATAGATATATATTATACACAAAAAATGTGTAGTAATATTATTAACGTATAATTTAATGATTTTTTTAGACTAACGAAGTAAACATACATTGCATTTGCAAAAAGTTTTTGTCAAATCTTAAAAATTATCCGCTACAAATCCACGTACATATGCAACCACTATAACCTATAAGACTTACGTGAAAGAGAAAACATTAATCTTTTATTTCCGACTAACAAAGTTTTCTTAACTGGTTCATTTACAAAACTTTTCGAAACTTGGGTATATTTTCAAAATTCTTAAATTTTTTCGGAATTTTTCTGACATTTTTTAAGTACGTAACAGTACTCTGAATGTGAAAAAATCGTATTCTCAACAATGCTGTCAAATAAACGAAAATTGAAAGTCTTCGTTTTCGAAAAGGTGGTAAATTAGCCGCAATTTCATAGTGCGTACTTCAAAAGGGACCATAAGTACCTTAAGAACTGCATCTAATATTAAACCGTTCACAAATATGAACATTTTTATCATCATGTGCCCAAAGAACAAATTTCCTCTTTTGAAAAAAATTTTTTTTTTTATTTATTGGCTACATATATCGATATTTTAATCAAAGAGATTTAAGATGACACAGACACAGACGATCCAGCCGCGGAAGATTCTGCTGATGCTGAAGACACCGCTAAACCAAGACCATCAAAGAGAGTGAAACTTCATTCAAATATTTTTTTTACTTTTTTGTACATTCTTAAAAATATTGTACCAAAATAAAAATGATTTGTTCATACTTTGAAAATGAGTTTTGTTAATTTTCTTATAACCTTTAATTATATTTTTTATAGGAATGTGTCTCAAAAAATCAGTTGGGTTCCAGTGAAAATCAGAAAACTACACAAGCCACATAATTCTTAACGTTAGAAACCTCTACATCGAATAATATACTTTTATTTGAAATCGGCAGTTAAGTGCTCAAAAATCGTCATTAAAAGCTTAGAAATCATCACTAAAGTAACCTATTATCCGACGATTTTGAGCAACGCAGTGTTGGCAACCATAAAATATTCATTGTACAACTAAGATAATTTTGACAGATATATGACGTATAGTAGTAAATCTACAGAATGTCCCAGATTTAAACGGCCTAACTTAATCCATAGATTAAACACCTAAAAATAAGGTGACAAGTTCATTTGAGCAAATGTCCGTAAATGCTTTATTCCAGAGATATTCATGTTTTTCTTATTGAGTAGCGCTGCTTTAAAAAATCAACTTCATAATGAAATATCCAATATTATCGTATTGAGATGTTACATATTAAATTAATAATAAATTGTTTACCTAATTTCAATACAAAATTTAATTTGCATGCACTGATGTCTGGGCAAAAATGAGAAACTATCAATTAATTTAAAGAAATTTATTGTTTAAAAAATTAAAGTAATAACGTAGCTTCTTAAACTATTTTTTAAAAATAATATTTGCTCAAAATGTTCACATGCAGCACGTAAACAGGCACGATAATGCCACTGCATTGGTTGCTGCGTGACATTTCTCGGGAGATATGGTTTCGCATATTTGAATAATTTTTCTACGTAGTGAGTCTAAATTATTTATCGGTTCTTCATAGATTTTTTCTTTTATGGCACCTTAAAAAAATTTCTTATATTCATTGATAGTTTCTCATTTTTCCTTGACATTAGTGCAAGCAAACTAAATTTTGTATTAAAATTAGGTAATAACCAATTTATTATTAATTTATTTTACTTATTATGTCTCACCTCAATAAGATAATACTGGATATTTCGTTATGAAGTTGATTTTTTAAAGTAGCGCTACTCAATAAGTAAAACATGAATATCTGTGAAATGAAGCATTTACGCACATTTGCTCAAATGAACTTGTCACCCTATTTTTAGGTGTTTAATCCTAATTTTGTATACGTAAAATGAAACAATATGTGTAAGAAGAATTAACTAATTAATTCTGATGAAGAAATTATCGATAAAACATATAATTTTGAATGTTATTTACGATAACTTTAATGTTCGAAATTGGAAACACTAAGTGTCAATTCCGATTAACAATTGACAGATGTATAAACTTAACCTATATAATATTTTTTTACAGTTTTTTCTTATCTTAGATTTCAAATAAAATTTAATATGTACTGCAGGACTGATGTTCCTTTTTATTACCTACTCACATGGTTTATTTTCCTCGGCCCTACAGGTCTCGACAAATAAATTCCATATTCGTAATAAAAAGTTAAACTTCAATGTCTGGATATGTAAATAAATATTAACTACATCGAGAATGCCAGTGACACCGTTATCTTCTCTTTCTAATTTGGAAAAAATTCTGATATTCTCTGTCCTCTAAAACAACAAACTTATTCCATATCTCTTATTCAAAATCTGAACATCTTCTTATAGCGGAACTAGTATCAAAGAGATGCAAAATAATTACAATGTGTAACTTTAATTTGGTGTACTTTAAAATGTTGTATTCCCTGAGAGGCTATTTGAGCTCTTATTTATATGTACGTACAATATTTTTGTGTTCATTTTTTTACTACAGAATATTTAATTTTTGTAATTTATTTTGTACTTCAATTTGTTTATTAAAAATATACATAATTATTATAAACATGTATTTCTTAATATTTAATCAACTTTATACTACACATGAGTTTTGCTAGTTAATTCCTAATATCTCAATATTACCTATTACAATTAATGTATTTATAGCTAAAATACATTTCATGATATTAAATAAATGAATATGTTACGTATATAAGCTATTAGTTAATAAGTATCATGTCCGTATTATTCATTAATATTCATGTTTTTTTATAACATACTTGTTTTATTATTAATAAATTAAATATTATTATTCATCAAAAGGAGTTTAACTTCAGCATTTGTTTATAAAATACTAATAAATTACTATAAACTTTTTGAATTAAGAATAACTTTATTTGTCAACTTAGATATTCTGCACCATATTCAAGGTAATATTACGTTAACTGTTATCGAGCATCATACGTAATAAAAAAAACTATTTTCTCAGTATTTAGTTAGGGAAAATAATGTTCCCTGTTTAAGGAAATACTTTTATTAAATTCTTTTATCTATGTTCTACAGTTTTGAAACATTGGACTAGGCGATTAGGACTAGCTATATATGATCAAGAACCACTACTATTGGTTAAGTCCACACTAGTGTAGTGTTAATGTATATCAAATATAGAAAATTCAATATGAAAACAGTGTTATTTATTATAATTTATGCAGAAATATGTATATGTAAGTATAAATAGTAGCTAAAATAATCTGATGTAACCAGCACATACCCTTCTGCAAATTTTAATTTGGTATTATATTATATTATAGTATATTATTATACATTTTTTCTATATTATATTACAACAGAAAATTTCTTTTGTATTTTCTACCTACGTTTGAACAAATTGTGAATAAGGTTACATATTTGTGATTAGTTGCAGCAAATGGATACCGTCTCCGAAGGTATGTAGGTGGAAAAGAAGCAAGTTTGGGACAGTTTCCATACCTGGTTTCTCTACGTCGATTTGGTATTAATCGAGTTTTCTGTGGAGGGACCATCATTCACAAACAAATTGTTTTAACAGCAGCGCACTGCTTAGAAACGTAAGCAGAATGTCATATGATTATATAACCTAACAATACACAGAGCTAATTAGATTTTAGACGCAAAACAATAAATTCAAGAAGTATATTTACAAAAATATAGAATGATTCATAACGAAAGGATAGGGTTAAAAGTGTAGATAGGGGGGGGGGGGCAAAATAATATTTTTACCTTAATAAAATTTTGACCAAGATGCACCAAACAAAAAATAATGGCAAAAGCGGTGAATTGTAAAAATCTTTTCAATTCACGAAACTTATTTCATCATCCATAATCATATCTATTTTATTTCTCGTTACTGAAGGTATTAACCATTTTTCAATAACATACTTTGAGGTTTAATGAATTGACATTTAAATTTCAAAGGCAACTAGTTACCTAGTTAAGTTTTGTTTTTACGGGGCTCTCACCTTGTGGACAGCAATTTTTGAGCAATAAAAGAAATTAAATAGCTGTGACTTTTAAGATTATACATTACTTATTAACTAAATTGTTCAACTAACTCTAAAGTATTCCCAATTTCTATTTAAAACATTATTAACCTCTGTAGTTTGTAACGACTGTTTATTAATTGATTCAACTTTAATTTGCTGTAACTTTTTTGTTATTGTCTTTTCCAAAATTTTATTAAGAAAAAAAGAACATTATTTTGGGTCTTTCTAGTTACACCTTCAATATTTCCTGTACATTATGAATCAAGCTATATATTTGATGTCTCTGAATTCGATTTCAATATTTTCTTTATGACGTCTATGCGGACAGACTGGACCGAAAATTTTATAAGTTTGCGGATGACCCCTAAAATTGTCCCTTGTAGATAGAAAATGAGTTTCTGTTACAAAACATAAATTTTTAACAAAGTAAACTTATGCGCACTCGAATTTTTTTATCGTGAAAAACACGATTTTGTCAGTCTATCTTTCACATAGTTTTAAGACCCAGAACGCTCAACCAAAGTAATATCATATATATTTAGAAAATTCATTCAATTACCTTCAAAATGAGCATATATTTGTGTTAAAAATAAAGTAGATGTAATGCCTGTTTTACACGACGCAATTTATTGGTCAATAAATTGTTCATGTTTTCTTGCTAATAAATTGCCAAAAAGAAAAATATTGTCGTACGTTTTCTGTTTTACTTCAAACTTAAATTTAAAACGAGTACAAGAAAAAGCCATTTTACTCAGCATTTTCACCAAACATATATTGATAAACAAAATATTTGAAATAAAATTGTTATTTTTTTAGTATTTATTCACTGACAAGAACACATGCTGTAACATGAACAGTCTCAAATTTTTTGTGTTCACGGTTACAAGATCTACCGTAATAAATAACGCTGCCACACCACTAAATGTTTATATTGTATAAAATTAATTCATTTTTCTTTTCAATAACATTAATTAATTTATATAACATTTTCCGCTAGGTTAGTCAAATATTATTTTTGTAACTAATTTATTTAATAATATATTCTAAACCAAGCTGATTTAAAAATTTATTATATTTGTATACATAAAGTCTTATTAAAATACTTTACTTTATTCCTATAGTCGAAGCAAAAAGAATGACAGAATTGGAAACTTTTTTATTTAGAGTATTTGATCAAACTGTATGACGTGACGTCATGTTTATTTGTCATTTAAAGTTTTATCAAACGGTGGAAACACTGACAGTGTGGCAAGGGCTTAAACCTAAACATAAAAAAAGTTTGACTGATTGACATTGCCTTCAAATTAAGTGTAAAATGTAGCTTTTCCGTAGCAAATTAACAATGTTACGCTTTTTTTAAAAGTGCGAAAAATAATTAACTCTGACCTGAATGCACATTGCACAATATGAGTTTTTTTTTTTCATTTTATTGATTTTAAAACTCACCGTGCTTAATTTATTATCAAGTTTTCTTAAAATGATTGCAATAATGAACAAGTATAATTATAAGATAGCGCAAAACAAGAAATATTTTGAAAATTTATTGAATGTAGTAGAATAAGAAAGTTTTTAAAGGCAAAAGAGGTATTCGAAATATTCCGCATAATTCTAAAAGTTTTTCAATATTTCACGTTTATTTTGACGGTATTTTAATGAATTTTAAGAATATCCTGGGAAACCTTTAATTAATAGGCTAAATTACGTTTTTTGTTCAAATACAAAAAACGCATTTTTCGTATTTTAAAAAATATATTTAAAACCATATATAACTACTACACTAAAGATGTTCTTATACAGGATGTCCCAGATTTAAACGGCCTAACTTAAAATTAGGATTAAACACCTAAAAATAGGGTGACAAGTTCATTTGAGCAAATGTGCGTAAATGCTTCATTTCAGAGATATTCATGTTTTACTTATTGAGTAGCGCTACTTCATAACGAAATATCCAGTATTATCTTATTGAGGTGAGCCATAATAAGTAAAATAAATTAATAATAAATGGGTTATTACCTAATTTTAATACAAAATTTAGTTTGCTTGCACTAATGTCAAGGAAAAATGAGAAACTATCAATGAATATAAGAAATTTTTTTAAGGTGCCATAAAAGAAAAAATCTATGAAGAACCTATAAATAATTTAGACTCACTACGTAGAAAAATTATTCAAATTTGCGAAACCATATCTCCCGAGAAATGTCACGCAGCAACCAATGCAGTGGCATTATCGTGCCTGTTTACGTGCTGCAGGTGAACATTTTGAGCAAATATTATTTAAAAAAAATAGTTTAAGAAGCTACGTTATTACTTTAATTTTTTAAACAATAAATTTCTTTAAATTAATTGACAGTTTCTCATTTTTGCCCAGAAATTAGGTAAACAATTTATTATTAATTTAATATGTAACATCTCAATACGATAATATTGGATATTTCATTATGAAGTTGATTTTTTAAAGCAGCGCTACTCAATAAGAAAAACTTGAATATCTCTGGAATAAAGCATTTACGGACATTTGCTCAAATGAACTTGTCACCTTATTTTTAGGTGTTTAATCTATGGATTAACCTCTTAAGGGCTCATGTTCCTAGCAAGGAACGTACCCATTTTGAACATCTATCTTTGTATTATGAAAAATAGGAATTGTTTTATCGAATTTCATAAATAAAAATTACTTGTTTTTGTGAAACTTAAAATGTTATTGTCCTTAGTACCTTATTGGGAACGCATCTTTTTTTTAAATTAAAAAATAAATTAGTGCTAGTAGCATGTTTCTGATGGCAAATTAAGTAATATTTCAAGAAAAAATAAAATTTTTTTCATGTTTTTAATTATAAGGACCTTAAGAGGTTAAGTTAGGCCGTTTAAATCTGGGACACCCTGTATATGCTCATTGTGATACAATAATATTGAAATATTTATTATTCACCAGACTTGGCTCCTAAGGATTTTTTCCTATTTCCGAAATTAAAATCATTGTTGAAAGGACGCCGTTTTCAGACTGTTGATGACATCAAAGCATATGCGTCACTTACCTTAAAGGCCATTTTAAATTACGCTATTCAGAACTGTATAAATATTTGGAAAAAATTATTCAAATAAAAAATTCCTGTAATAAAAAGATAGCAGTAACATGTGTTTTAAAAATATTTAGGTATTAACGGCATAATAAAATGGATAACCTTTAATTTTTTTATTATTATTTACAGAAAAAAATAGTTATTTACTTTGCAAGTGGGCAAAGTAAGGAATTACCCACGAGAGAAATTTTAACACACGAAGCCGAAGGCTCACGAGTGAAATATAACTTTTTATCCAACATCTCTTAATAAATTCCAAATTTATGAAAGCAATATTATTTGATAGTGATATATGCTTTAAATTTTTGAAATTTAAATGTCAATCGAAGTGGTTACCAAGGTGTTGTGTATTATTATTATTGTTAAAAATAAAAAAATACTTACTAGTGGCTTTTCTTAAAATTATACCCAGTAGTGAGTAATCTGTTACTTTCCTTGTTTAAAATCGCCATAGTTATAGTGCATTTATTGAGAGGTGTTGGATAAAAACTATTGTATGTACCTTTGAAGAATTACTTTGGGAATTACACGAGTCTGTCACATGTAAACTTTTTCTTTATTGTTTTATACATATGCCAAATATTAGCTTAATTTAATTTTTCCTGAACTTTTATACTTTGCAATTAAGAAAAAGCACAAGAGACAGTAATTTATTTCAGTATGAATATAATTCAGGATTCTGGGCATTCGAGATTTTGGGCATTGGTATTTTGGACATTCGGGATTTTAGGATTCGGGATCTTGGGATTCGGGATTTTGGGCCGCTTCCATCCAGAACAGCTTCGTGAATTGGAAACACCAAACACTGCTGGGAAAAGTGTATAAATAGGGGATGGGAATACTTTGAACGAGACAAGGAACATATCTCACATTTGCTATTTAAAATTTCAACTATGTTTTATTTCACAGTAAAACCGAAAACAATATGTACGTGGCAGCCGCCACTAACCGCGTGCACTCCTGGTACGAAAAATACTGGGTGGAAAAAATTGTGCGACACGAAGATTACGACGCCTACAGAATCTCCAACGACATCGCTTTGATTAAACTCATAAAACCCATCAAATTCAGTAATTACATCAATGAAATCGCTCTACCAGCGTTGAACTCTGACCCGCCAGCAGACACCCCCATGACAACAGCAGGCTCTGGTACAACAGATTTCAACTCTGACAACAACGGCACGGTGCATTACACGACTGTAACCTCGATCTCTTTAGCACATTGCAGAAAGAAATATTTCAATTATTACGACGAGTATATAACCGACAAACACATATGTACATTTGATTTTCAAAAGGCTCAGTGTGGCGGGGATTCAGGGGGACCACTGGTGTACCAAGATGAAGTAGTTGGGATTGTTTCTTGGTCCTCTGGAAACTGTACTGGACGGTACCCGGATGTATATGCGAAAGTCGCTTCGTATATTGACTGGATCGAACAAAACATAGAAAAGCTGACACACTTAAATGAATCTTCGACTGACGGTAGAACTAAATCGGTGGACCCTACGACCGATCCAAGCGATTCGAACGATTAGAATACTATTCTGTTTTGTCCAATATGTGTTCAATGTATTTATTAAATTTAGAATTATATGTACAATAAAGTCAATTTTTTTTCTTTCTTCACTGTAATAATAAAGTAATTAAAACTAGTTAAAACCTATTAGCATTCATATTCTTATCTTTATCCTAATTCAATTATCAATTATTTTTAAATCTCTTTCCTAAAGGAAAAAACTGAACGAATAATGTAAGAGATGAGATTGGGTAACAGTTGCAATATAAATTAAACAAGGAGATAAGGATAAGAGTGATAATCAAATTAATTATTTCTTACATGTTATTATAGAGCGTTTTATTTCTAGAGTATTATCAGCGGGAACAGCAATGCAGCAGGAAAATGATTATACATAGGTAATTTATTTTAAATATTACAAATTAACTACGTCAAAAATATCACAAAAAAATGTTGATTTCAATAACAAATCATAGTGAAGCTAAATGCATAAACACAAATGCAAATTACGAAAAATAAATGTTGAAAATATCTAAGTTATGATGACCCTTATGTGATTTCTTAATATTCTGGGAGATTATTATGAAAAATAAAACTTCGGCGATTGTTTTTGATGCTTTCTTTTATGAACTGTACTCGTGAAGTGCGGTTACCGACTGTCGAGTCAAAGCCCCCAAAGATGTTAGTGGGGGAGTACCCACAGGAGTAAAGTTAAAAATGGGTTAGCTATTTACTTCAACTAAAATAATAAACTCCCGCAAATTTTTATTTATAAACGGTATCTAAGTAATATAGAAAAAAGTTTCAATTAAATATTGTAACAAATATTATGCCAGATATTTTTGAATATAACAAAATTAACTATAACTCAATAAATTACTAAGATATTCTCAATTGTTAAAAAAAATTATTTTGAATAAAGATTATTGAGATTTACCAGCAGTCGCCTAGGCATACAATTTTGACAATAAAATTTGATAGTTTACTAAATCAAAGGCTTTCGACAAGTCAATAAAATTACCTATAGTTGCAATATTTTAAAAGCAAAAATAAACGACCGTATTTATTTTTCTGAAACTGTGTTAGATATTTATTTTCAATTATATTCTGTTTTGACAGAAAAGATAGTAAGCGAAGATTTCAACTATGCCTGAGGAAAGAGGATAATTTAAAGACAAGATGATGTTCTCAATTTCATATTCATCTATATTACTTAAAAATATTTTATTACATTGTTGTTGTTCTAAAGAAAAATAATTTAAGTCACTATTTTGAGTAAAATTATTTGTACATTACTAAAGAAATCATTAAAACTATTTACAATGTCATCTTGTTTATTCCATATAAGTTCGCCTTCAATGATATATTCGCCGCCGGTTTATTTTTAGATGAAACGGCGCTGTTGATGATTTTCCAAGCAGCTTTACTTTTGTTCGAGGAACTTAAATATATGTGTATATCATCATTAAATTTACGCTTTGCCAGTCTTATAACTTTAGAGTATACTAATTTGTATTTCTTGTAGTATTTATCACTAACAAATCCATTAACTTTTAAAATAAATAGGTCCATTAATTTTTGAACACATATTTAAATTCCCTTTGTAATCTATTTTGATTTCACTTTGTAATATAATACAAATACCTACTAATTTCTAGGAATTATTTGCGTTATCAAATGAACCGGCATCAACGCTGAGCTTGAATTGCGACTAGTTCACTATAGTTAGGAAAAATAACGATCCCTGTTTGAGGAAAGAGATTTATTAATTTCTTTTATCTGTTTTATAGTTTCGAAAAATTGGAATAAGCGATTAGGACTAGCTATATATGATCAAGAATCACTAGTATTGGTTAAGTCCACACTAGTACAGTGTTAATGTAAATCAAATGTAGAAAATTGAAAATGAAAACAGTATTATTTACTAGCGTCGACCCCGCCTACGGCGGGGGTCTCAGCTAGGGCTCCGCCATCTCTAAAAATTTCAGAAAACTTATGTAGTTATGACAATATAATAGGAGAAAGGTGATTAGTACTGTATAGCGGTTCGACCTACTTCGCAGATCTAAGCCCTTTGCTCCTCGACCCTGAAGAAGATTTCAACTAATTTAGGGTCCAACTGAAAGTATGGGATAATGAATCATAGTGCTTTGTTAATAATATCTCAGATGAGACCATGCAATTGATGAAGAAAGGTCATTCCTCCCTTTCATGTAACTAAATTGGCGAAGAAAGCTCGTCACTTCGTTCCTCGCTTTCATGTCATTAACATTGACGAATATCATCACTCTGTTCTTCGCTTCCATATTTTTCATTGCGAGATGTTGTGTCTCCCAGGTTTTTCATTGAGGGAAGAGTGTGTTTTCCATTGAGGGAAGTTGTGTGTTTACCACTGAAGAAAATTGCATATTTTCCCTAGAGGGAAGTTGTGTTTTCCATTGAAGGAATTTGTGTATATTCCATTGAGGGTAGTTATGTGTTTACCATTGTAAAAAGTAATATGTTTTCCATTGCGGAAGTTGTGTGCTTTACATTGAGGGAAGTTATGTGTTTTCCATTGAGGAAAGTTGTGCTATTAGCACTGAAGAAAATTGCAAATTTTCCATTAACGGAAGTTGGATGCGTACCATTGTGGAAATTTGAGTGATTTCCATAAGGGAATGTTGCATGGTTTTTATTGAATAACCTATAAGTTAGCTTTCTAGTAATTTCTACAAAAACAATTGCCGATCGTAATGATTTGTGATAATGAATGTTCCTCACTAACGTTTCTCAACTTACTGCTCCTAAAACATTTCATTTCATGACAAGCCAGGTTTCTATGAAACAAAACAAAAAAACATGTGCTGATCGTAACGATTTGGAATAAAAAAAATTCGTCACTGCTATCCTTCATTTCCTGTCATCAAAAAATTTAATTTAATATCTACTTCATAAGTTAGCATTCTAAGAATTCCTATGAAAACAATTTCCCACTTTTATAAAATTTCAGGTTTCCATGAATTTTTAGAAAAAAACAATTGCCCATCGCATTTAATTTCATTTCACTTAAAAAAAAATTATATCAGCCGTTCCATATTTTTCACAGATCGTTAGAACATGTCTATTCAAGACTTTTCATTTGATACCAAACACGATATATTTTTTATGACTTTTCGAAAAACAATCGACAATCGGTTAACTTCCATTTTTTTTATATATAATCATATATATATATATATATATATCGTCTTTTTGAGACATTTGTTTTGATACCCAATAAGTGATTTAAAAAAATAATTAAGTTAAACACAATTTACATTAATATTTGATCATGTAATAAAGACTTCTGTGAATTGTCATCTTGTCATTTTAAAAGTATCTACAGTCAATAATAATTTGCATCCTACATTAGCTTCAAATTCCGCGGTTTTACTTTATTTTTTCTAAATTTAATCGTGTAACACCCACTTTTCTCAGGACGTCAAAATACACTCAAAGCAAAAAGTTTTATTCGACATTTCTAAAAAAAATTAAATTAAAGTATAAAAAATTTGCATAATATCAAACACGTTTATCCATTTATTCTAAACACAGATAAATTTACAAAACTTCTCCAACTTGTCTACAATTAATGTAATTTATATTTAAAATGTTAAACTGTACTGTCAAAAATGACAAACTGTCATAGATGTTCATCTTAAAAATTCCACGGCCGCCACACTCTTAGTTGACTTTGGCCCAAAAGTGCATGTTTTTTCAAGTTTTCTCGCACATCGAGTGCGGGAAAAATTTGAAATCATCAAAAGGACCTAATCCTAACCACACTCTAAATATCTATGAAGGTTTCACTCAAATCCATCAATTCGTCTGAGCTCTAGAAATTGGCAAAGTTGCGTGATGAATCTATAGATATATCTATATATATATAGGCCCCGATTAACCAAAATAGTATATGGATTATAATTTATGCAGGAATACATACATGTAAGTATAAATAGTAGCTAAAATAATATGATATACTCAATACACAACCTTCCGCAAATTTAACTTTGGTACAAAATATAGAAAAATAAATTATAATAATATTCTACAATTTTTCTATCCTACAACAGAATATTTCTCTTGTATTTTTTATCGTTTATATATCAACACCTACGTTTGAACAAATTGCGAATGAGATTATTTGTCATTAATTGCAGCAAATGGATTCCGTCTACGAAGATATGTAGGTGGGAAGGAAGCAAGTTTGGGACAGTTTCCATACCTGGTTTCTCTACGTGGGCTTGACAATAATTTTAATTTCTGCGGAGGGGCCATCATCAACGAAAACATTGTTTTAACAGCAGCGCACTGCTTGGTAAAGTAAGTAAAATGTCATTCAATTCAATAACACAACAATACGCAGACTTAATTAGATTTTGGAGGAAGTTCACCGGAGCCGTTACGTGTGAATGTTATAACATCTACGAGAACTGTTCAGAAAATAATCGAACATTTTGAATTACGCGCCAACGAACATTTAGTGATATGTGGTTGGCAGTATTGTATTGTGCGTAGATTTCTCTGCAACCACATGTTCTTGGATTGTTGATATTTAGTTTCCTTTTCGTGTTATTGTTATTTGAGCGCAACATATTTAAATGTTATTAGCGATTTTGGAAATATAAGATTTTCCGGAGCAGCGATACAACATAAAATTTTGCTTGAAACGGAGGAAAACTTACACAGAAACTCAAAAGGAGAGCAATTCATAGTTCTTGTACCACGATAATACGCTCACACACTCAACCTTGTTAATTCGTCAGTTTTGTGCCATAAATCAGATGATTATCTTCCCTGAATCACCTTACTCACCAGACCTTGCTCCTTGCGATTTTTTCCTATTTCCGAAATTAAAATCATTATTGAAAGGACGCCGTTTTCAGACTATTGATGACATCAAAGCATATGCGTCACATACCTTAAAGTGTATGGATAGGGGAGGGGAATACTTTCAACAAGACAATGAACAGACCCCATATTGACTATATCTTCTCATCTTAAATCGAAATTATAACTATGTTTTTTTCACAGTCAATCCGAAAACAATATGTATGTGGCAGCCGGCACTAACCTCGTGTATACCTGGCTTGAAAAATACTGGGTGGAAAAAATTGTGCTACATGAGGATTATGATGCCTACAGAATCTCCAACGACATCGCTTTAGTTAAACTCACAAAACCCATCAAATTCAGTAAATATATAAAAAAGATCGCTCTACCAGCGTTCAACTCTGACCCGCCAGCAGACACCACCATGACAACAGCCGGTTTTGGACGAACAGATTTCTACATTTACAATAACGGCACAGGGCATTACATGACAGTAACCTCGATCTCTTTGCCACTTTGCAGAAAGAAATTCTATTATGATTGCGCCGAGTGCATAACCGACAAACACATGTGTACATTTGATATGGAAAAGTCTCAGTGTTTAGGGGATTCTGGGGGACCACTAGTGTACCAAGATGAAATAGTTGGGATTGTTTCATGGTCTTATGAAAACTGCACTGGACGGTATCCTGAAGTATATACGAAAGTCGCTTCTTATATTGACTGGATCGAACGAAGCATAGAAAAGCTGACACACTTGAAAGAATCTTCGACTAACAGTACGACTTATCTGATGGACTCTACGATTCCACCACCAGCGCCGCCTCCACCACCAAATTATTAGAATCGACAACTTAGTAAGATCTACAAACACGTTCCTACCCGAGTCAGGATCAGCTAGTTCTTCATAAAAAATCTGATGTTCCAATACATAACTTCCCGCTAAAACAATTTTTAAACGTTACATGCCTGAAATTTGTATTCAATTTGAATTTCCCACCGAATCTAGTCGAAAATGTACAAGCGCGCGAAAAACAAGTGTCAAGCGTAGTGTCATAGCGTCCATTGTATCATTGTGTACATAAATAAATAAAATAAAGAATCCTCGTCAAAAATGTATTGTAATTCAGTTGTATTTAGTAGTGTCAAATAAATAAAAATAATAGTATATCTATTGAAATAATAATATATATGTTCACAACAGTAAACAGTACAAAGTAGAAAAAAATGTTTCAAATAATAAAATAATTGTAGAGAATATTATTTAACGTCATTTTTATTATAACAAAATTTACTATAGCTCAATTATTTACTAAGATATGCTCAAAATACCTTTTATAAAAATCTTTTCAATAAATGGATCTGATTCCATAATCATAATCAATAAATTGATATTTAAATGAATTTCTACGCCAACTTATTTTCTACTTGTGTTTTTGTTTTTAACAATAAAAGAAAAACTGAAATAGCCGAAAAATTTAAATAGCCGTAACTTTTATAATAATGCATTATTATTATTTTTTTTACTAAACATTGTTCAACTGTAAAAGCATCACAATTTCTATTTAAAACATAATAATCGCTGTAGTTTCTAACGATTGTTTATTAATTTATTCACCTTTAATTTGTTGTAACTTTTTTGTTATTGAGTTTTGCCTAAATTTTATTATGGAAAAAAACATCATTTTGTGTCCTAACTACATTTTCAATTATTTCTATAAGTAATGAATCACCTGTATACACATTTGACAGAGCCCGAACTAGAGGTGAATATTTTTATGTTTTTGCAAATTATTACGTCAAAATTTCGCGAATCAAAAATTTCGTCAAAAACACCACAAGACCGAAGTTCGAGTAGTATTTGAAAAATTTTTGATGAGCGAAATTTGTAATAATTTAGAAGTTAACACAAAATATATTCTTTAAAAATATATTCACCAAGTTACTCTAATTTTATTAATTTTATTAATGGAAACGTAAATAATCACAAATTTTGCGAAAATATGACACTGATGTGTAAGTGAAAAAATTATTTATTTAAAAAATTGCCATGGTAACTGGATATACTGTTGGGACCCGTATATTCGCTGATATTTTGCTTTGATTGGTCAAAACAAATGACGTGTAAGCCTCTTATTGGATTGTTTACTATGGCGTTGAATAATCTAGACTATAAAACTCGTAGGAAAATAGACCAATCAGAAAGAAAGGCGCTTAATTGAGTTGCTAAGTTGTATCTCGCGAAACACAACTAATTGTGTTTCTGTCACAAACAATATGTAATATTGTAATCATATAATCCATGAATATAAACAAATAATTAAAATTTTTGAAATAAATAAATAATCTGTTTAATATAATTGGTTCATTCGTTGTTTATTCTTAACATATACAACTCGAGCATCGAAATTCAACTGAATATACAGTTGCGGACTCGATGTTTTTTTTTTCTACAAAACACAACTCCACCTACGGTGTCGTTGTGTTTCCTAGGAAACACATCTCGCCCTGTCAACTGCATATTCGATTATTTTCGAACCTCTTGTTGTATACCTACTGATTATTTCATTCATTACAAATTTGACCAATCAGAATGTTTCATTTTCCATTATTGTACATTTTAGATAAGTGATTAAACAGCACCATGCTGTTTAATCCCGATTAAATTAAATCTAGTTTTTATATGCAAATTTTGAACATTTTGAAGGCATAATTACCCAGATAATTAGTTGCAGAAGCAAGATACTCACATGTTTTTTTTTTACCTTTACTGGTATTCTATATGTTCAAACATGCTGAATTATACAATTCAAGTTTTTTTTTTATTTACAAATTTTTGACATTTATTTGACAAGTAAAAAGAAAAACAAACAATTTGATATTATAACAATATAACAAAATTTTATGGTGCTTTTTGTTTATGTGTGTACCGATTTATTTATGTGAAAATGTGTCAAAATCAACAAATTCATGAAATAATCTTGACATATACCCCTCGTGCTAATGAATTGAATCGATTAAATTTGATGTCTAGCTTATTTATAAAATTTTGCTTTTAAAAAAGTGTTATGGTATATAATAATTTAAGATAAAATTCCTCGACCTGCAGTCTCGGGATTTTTTCAAATTATTATGTACTCGAACACTTTTTAAGCAATTTTTTTTGCATAATCTAGACGTGTCAAATTTAATCCATTAAATTCTTAGCACTCGTGATATAATATCCAAAAGTAGACTTCATGGAATCAGCAAATAATTCACAATAATTAGAAAAAATAATATTAACCGTTTAAGGAAACTAGAATATATTCATTTCATTTATCTACTCTATATGTTTGCACAATTTGATTAGGAGTAGCTATATATGTTCATACTACAGCACACAAAAACCATTTTTATAATTTAGTGCAAACGTAGTGTTAATATAAAATACTCATTTAACATTCAAAATGAAAACAGTATTATTTATTATAATTTATGTAGGGATATATACAAGTAAGTGACCAGTACATGATCTACTGGAATTTTAATTTTTAATTGGTACATAATATAGAAAAACGTTTCAAATAAAAATTGAGGCCAATATTATTCTGAACCTTTATTTTATTTTGTACCTAGTTATTATAATTTCATAACAAATTCTTTTTTCACATTTTCTATCGTTTAAAATAAAAAAATCTACGTTTGAATAAATTGTGAAAGTGATTATTTCATTATTTGTGATTAGATGCAGCCCTTGGATACCGTCTCCGAAGGTATGTAGGTGGGAAGGAAGCAAGTTTGGGGCAGTTTCCGTACCTGGTGTCTTTATTTGAGGTTGGTGATCCTTTAAATTTCTGTGGAGGGTCCATCATTCACAAACAATTTATTTTATCAGCAACGCACTGCTTCGTAAAGTAAGATATTCAGTAATAATATGTATTAATAATAACGATAGTGAGAATAAATTAAAATTTGACTGGCGCGCTTTCGTAACTATTAAGTTTTTTTTTTCTAATTTATCGAACTCTCGAATTAAACATAATTAGATTATTTTTTGATCTACAAATTAAAAACAGTAGTTATTTGTATGTATATCAAGGTACTGAAGTATATATGAGTAATAAAAAATACTTTAGTGCGGACGTATACATTATATTTTTTTCGAAATCGTTAAATTATTAATTAGAAACATAAATAAATAGTATTAGGTATGTATTTGTAAAATGTCAGCTAGCTGTTGCGAGAGGCATGGTTGTGGAAACAAAAAACTGTCAAAATTGGTAATAATGTTCATTATTTTGTATATACTCTTAGACATGTTCTGCATATGATCTGCATTAAATCCGATGAATTATTATCAAAGGTAAATAATTAATTCTCCAATAGTATTATAGAAAAATTTGTATGTTATTTGTAATTCAAGTTTGACATGAGAGTCTGTAAAGTTTAACTTTAGCTACAATTTTGGTTAACTTCGCTTAATAATATCGTGTACTTTAGTATTAATTTCAGAAAAAAATAGGTAATGCACTTACTATGTATTATAGGTAAGCAAAGTTCGTATTTGGCTTTACTAGGATAGTACTATTTTTTTATATTGGTCGTCGTTAATCGTGAAAAGTAACCAGTATAGTTTAGAAATACAAAGTCTTCAATCAATTTTATTAGTTAATTCTAGTTTTAGTTCTATTTTAAACGTCGCCGTTGGTATTTATAGGAGTAATCTACCCATATCAAATTTATTGTTTTCAAAATTACTTTCATAATATATAATATAAATAATAGAAGTACATTTTATTGTATTATTTCAATTAAATATAAAAAAGGTAGGTATACGCCATAAAATTCTTTTTTACGACATGCCATACCCCACCATTCTTACCGAAATGGTGAGGAAAATGTGTTTTTCATCTCTGGTAAGGAAAATATAAAAGTGTTACCAATATGAATGTTATTTACAAAAAATATATTGTAAAAACTATAAATAAATGCCTAATATTATTGAAAATCCTTATTTTAGTGATACACATACTGTTAATTGTCTTACAATTATGTCTTATATTTTTTCTTTTTATAGATTAAATCACAATTTGACAACTTTAATTTATATTTAAAATTTGGTTCATTGGCAACACTGCTTCCTCGCCTTGCATCTGATAACCTAACTTTTAACGTGTCAGTTGTGTTGCCAAAGTGCATTTTAAGTCCAAGAAAATTCTTTTTAGAAACATGTCGTGAAAAAAATGTTGTGTCTAACACGAGAAGAAAGCTCTTTTTCCACTCTCGTACGAATTCGCAGAGCTCACGAAGCAAACTTCAAGCTCGAATGGGAAAAGAAGCGCTATCCTCTCTAGTTTGGCAAATAACTATTAACTTATAGTCTACAATACTAAGACAGCGACCATAACTGAGCTAAATATTGCTTATATTAAATGTCCTGGATTTAAGTTTGAAAAAAATGGCCACCTTTGTCATAAGTCACTGTCATGCTAAGCTTATCTAACTATCTGACAATTGTCAATAAAAACAACACTTTCAAATATTATCGCCGAGAATAATATCTAGAGCTTTATTATCAGAGGTAATATAACAAGTGACATAATTATTTATTATCGATGATATTTTAGAGTGGAACTGACGCTGCAGATTTCACAAATCCATGCGTCTCTTAAAAGATGAATTTTCGAAAATCCTTTCTAATTGATGGTCTAAACCATAAAATTCGTATTTCTAGCTTCCGTAGTTTTGGCTCTGCAATGATGAGTCAGTCACGCGAAAAAGTCCTTTCTTTTTATAATATTAGTACAGATAATTTTTTAATATTTGATAAATTGTCAATTTTTAATGTTAACAGTACCGCACAGAGTTAGTAGCAAAAATTTCAACTAATAATAACGTTTATTAACACCGAATTTAACACTCACCGTATTCTGTTTTATGAATTATCCAAAAATTTAATCGGGTTTTAAATTAGGATCACTCTACCCCGAATTTAGCTATTTTTATGAATATATCTGTAAATGTTTAATAATATTTATATTTCAAACAGGTGAAAAATACAGCATTTTGCCTCCAAACATCAATAGCGAGTATCAAAAAATGGAAATTTTAATTCAATTATCTTTTACAGTAAAACATCCGAATCCAAAATATTCGTGGCAGCCGGTACTAACCTCATGTACTCTTGGCTCGAACAATACTGGGTAGAAAAATTTCTGTTACACGAGGATTACGACAGCGATAAAATACTCAACGACATCGCTTTGGTTAAACTCAGAAAACCCATCAAATTCAGTAAATACATCCAAAAAATATCTCTACCAGCGTTGAAATCTAACCCCCCAACAGACACCCCCATGACAACAGCCGGCTTTGGTCGAACAGATTTCTTCTATGACAACAACGACACGGCTCATTACACGACAGTAACATCGATCTCCTTGCAACTTTGCAGAAAGAAATATCATTATGCTAACAATGATTTTATAACCGATAAGCATATGTGTACTTCTGATTTTAATAAGAGTCAGTGTTCAGGGGATTCTGGCGGACCACTGGTGTATCAAGATGAAATAGTTGGGATTATTTCATGGTCTTCTGGAAACTGTACTGGACGGTACCCGGATGTATATACGAAAGTCGCTTTCTATGTTGACTGGATCGAACGAAACATAGAAAAACTGACACGCTTGACTGAATCTTCGACTGAGAGTATAACTGATCTGGTGGACTCCATGACCGAACCAAGCGATTAGAACGATTCTCCTACCGATTTACTCAAATTTACAACTGCACCAATCGATTCCACCACCGAGTCATTCAAATCTACAAGTGAGTCAATAGATTCCACAACCAAATTATTCGAATGTACGAGTACATCTGAGTTATCCAGATCTACATTTACGTTGCTTCCCGAGTCTACAACAGTATTAGTCAATTCCACGACCGGGTCATTCCGCTCTAGAATTAAATTATCATATTCTTCGACAGAGTCATTCGATTCTACAAGTGAGCCAATTGATACTATACTCGACTTATTCAAATCGACAACCGAGTTGGCCAGATCTACAACCACGTTGCTTTCCGAGTCTACGATTGGGTCATTCAACTCTACGATTAAATTAGCAAATTCTACGATGGAGTCATTTATTTGAACAAGTGAGTCAATTGATTCTACTACCGAATTATTATAATCGGCAACTGAGTTGGCAAGATCTACAATGTAGAAATATATAATTAAGTCTCCTGGTTTAACGAGTTTTTCCTGCTATTATTTCAGGCCTACATTAAAGTTTCCTTCGCCTATTCTATCAAGATGTAGTTTTCCCGTAATCCGTTATGACGTCACATATCCCTACTACAAATATTAATTAATAAATTTCTTCGAAACTAATGAAAAAAAAAATAGTATGTATAATTTATTTTTTAATCAAGATTCATATATTTTTTTTTCAATTTCATCATATACGCCATTGTGAAACCGAAATTGGTAATGTACTGAACTACTGGACAATATGAAATCAGTTGTGAAAAAAATGTTTTAATTGAAAGATGTTAGCAAAAATATTTGCAATTTACTTGTTTCTGCTGTCAACTAAACTATTTGCTTAATAATCATATGTAACTAAAATATCTTTTCTGTTATGTCAAATATGTATTAAGTGTAGTGTAAATATTAAATTCAGAAATATGGGTATAAGAAAGTCGTGTGGTGTCCACACAATTTTTTTCTTTGTTCATTGAAATAATAAAGAATGTAAGTTTATAGATAATTTATTCCAGTTAAACCTATTACGACATCAGAATTCATATTCTTATCATTATCCTAATACAACACAATCAATTTTCAATCTCTTTCCTGAAGGAAAAATCTAAACGAATAGTTTAAGAGATTGGGTAACAGTTGTAATATAAATTCAACAAGTAGATAGTAATTTGCCAAGATAGGAGTGACGATCAAATTAATTTATACTTGCATATTATTGCAGATCGTTTTAATTCTAGTGTATTGTCAGTAAAAGAGGTAATAAACTACATAAAAATATCACGTCAATAAAATTATTAATAATTTATATCAATAATAAATCATGGACAAGTGAAATTCATAGACAGTCAAATACAAATGCAGTGCATGAGAAAGGAAACACTAAATAATAAGTTGAAAATATCTAAGATATGCTGACCCTATGTGATTTCTTAATATTCTGGAAGAATATTAAAGAAAAAAAAACAGATCCTCAGCGATTGTTGTTTATTTTTTCTTTTATGAGCTGTACTCGTGAAGTACGCTTACCGACTGTCAAGTCACGACCCTCAAAAATGTTAGCGGGAGAGGAACCACAGGGGTAAAGTTAAAAGTGCGTTAGTACGGAGCTATTTGATATATATAAAATATGTGATACACCTGTCGAATAACTACTTCATCCACGATTTTGATAAAACTTTTTTAAAACATTCCTACTAACAAGACAAATATACTGTTACACTTTACCTGGGTAGAAGCGCACAAACAAATCCTCGGCTAGCGATGGACAATGCGGTTGAAGTGTTGGTGGGTCCGGTTCTATTAGAGAAGGAAGAAAGGAAGGAAGAGAGAAAATGGGCGCCACCAAATTGAAAACATATACGACATACAAATATAAATTTGGTATATATTTTAGGTGAAAGTTTAGACAGGTTGTACAAATAATACAAATTGAAGTAATCCAAATCTGACTTGAACTTACTCTAGTTTGGCCGAAGCAACTAAGGTGTGGAATGTTTACAATATGATTTCCGACGCTGATAACTAGCTGAGTTCTTCTGCGAGGAACGTCAGGGTTAGCGGAGCGGTCTAACCAAGCCGGCGGCGTTGCGATGGCGGAGAACTGACCTCGTGTCCCTGGAAGGATGGTGCGTTGATGTGCCCAGGTAAAAGATGGCCTATTGAACCAATTCGCAGTACTTCTTGGGCTGTACGACTTCAGAGAACGGGCCAGGACGACTATAGCTGTAGCCGCTCTTGTGGCTGAGTTAAGTGGTTCAGGTGTCCGCAGTGTCAGACCAAGCTCTACGCTGCCCTGTACGCTCTCGCCTAGAGTCCCTGCGTCGGCGTAACAGCTAGAGAACAAAAAAAAACAAGCGACAGAAAACCAAACCACCAAAATAATATAAAAATATAAGAGTAGTTACAAGCAGATGGCAAATTACAAAAATCGTTACAATATTTTACTAATATCAAAAAGTTATACAAATCAAACTGAATTTACGCTGAGCAATAGGATAGGAAAGGAAAGAAAAGAAGTTAGTAAAAGTGATGCTATGTATGATGTTAGAAAAGTGCGCTGACGAACTATGATGTACAAAAAAAATAATCGAAAGATTATTTACTTTAACAAGTCAGTAAAATCTGAAACTGAATGCGTCAACCCTACGTAAAGTTACTCAACTAACCAAACTCTCAAAACGTAGGCTGATCAACAACTTAAAAATAATATCACAAAGTTCAAGATGAACTACAAAAAAATTATCAGTTTCAGAAATACGAAATGGCTACAAGGAGCAAATATTAACTTGAATAAAGCCGAAGGTACTGGTTCAGGAGATCGTCGCGTCTGCACAGGCACTCTCACAGTCTCTCACTATCAAACGGGGTGAGAAGGGAAAGGGGAATAGGAAACTCGAGTTATTTGAATATTATAATTATGCAGAATTACTGGCAAGTGATAAATTTCAAAAATTGTATGTTATCAACAAAAAAATGGGATACAAACGCACTGCGGCGTGTTCCACAAATCCTTAACCTAAGTTTATGCAGAGTTACGTAAAAATGCGAAATTTCAAAAAATTGATCGTGGAGTGGCCTCAGCTCACAACCACTTAGGGGTACCAAAAAAAAGGGTAGGCTCGAATTATAAATAACCACTCTAGGGTGAGACTAGAAAGTCAACACCCAAGAGAATCAACAAAAAGGTGCTGCTTGTGAAGTAGACCATTGAACGAAATATCAAATAATAAGATCGAAATAAACAACAAAGTAGTTTCGTTTACTTACGTGAGGTTGAGAGGTGAAAAAATAAGCAAAACCAAAAATGGAAACACGTGTTAAGCATAAATCGCAAAAACACCAACCTCTCCGTAACGTGGCTACGACACAAGAGAGCGAGTTGACCGGCGGATGTCGGCACGCGTCAGGTTTCGCGTGGTCAAAAGAGCAACTAAAAAAACAGGGCTTGCCAAAATGTCTTGTTGCAGGGCTTCACTAAAATTAAGACTGCAACAATACTTTGAAAACAGCATTTGTTTATTTTTAAAGCGTTTTATTCACTATATTATTTGTGTGTATATTTTAATTAGTTAGCTAGTTAGTTAGTTAGTATCCATAAATTTAAATGCTAGTAGTGAAAAAATAATATACACGGTTGACAAAACCATTATTGAATAGCGCCTTGTCAATAATGATAATCTTCTCAATTTTTGGTATAATGTGCTATGGTTTTATTGAAATATTAAATGAATCTAAGTTTGCTAATAAATGTATTTCAGTTAAACCTTATTAAACGACCCCTGTATTTATATTGTTATCCTTATCATTATCCTCATAGCGCATTAGCAAGTATTTATAAATCTCGTTTCTAAAGAAAAACCTCGAAAAATATTAAAATAGTGATACAAACAAAAAGGAAAATTGCACAAATTTTTTATTTCAGTTTAGCATCGCTGTTTGCACATCCAAGTATAATGCAACGTTTCACTAATTGTTGTAGGGATCTTCATCAAGAGGGAGAGAGAAGAACAATCTTTCTTCCTCTTTCCCCTGAGGAATAAATAAGAACCTGGTACTTGAACGAAAAGTTTAAGAGAGGAAGTAACAGATGCAATGCAATGTGGATAAGGCGATAATGGTTCACCAGGATAAATATTGTGGATGAAACTGATTGTTACTTGATTTTCCTTAACCAACTGGCATGGGATATAGCATGTTATTATAAACCGTTTTTATTCTAAATGACTAAAAATAATTTATTACAAATATTAGGAATTACTACAAAAAAAACACATAAAAAAGGTTTGGAATTTGATACCAATTAAATAAAATAATTTATTTCAATCATAAATCATCAAGTTGAAATTCGGTGTACGAGGAAGGAAATTACAAATAAAATGTTGAAAATATCTAAGATGTGCTGACCCCATGTGATTTCTTTATCTTCTGGGAGATTATTTTGAAAAACAGAACTTCGCGATTGATTTTAAAGAATTCTTGTATGAGCTGTGCTCGTGAAGTGCGTTTACCGCCTGTCAAGTCACAGCGCCCAAAGTTGTTAGTGGAACAGGAATCACAGAGGTAAATTCTGTGAGAACCAAACTGAAGTCTTCTTTGACTGTACTAAGATAATTGCTTACTCGCTTACGTTCACGCTTAGCAAAAGTTTCAAATATTCATTGTAGCTAATATTATTCTACACCTTTCGAAATACCTACAACAAAATTGTCAAAAAACCTGACAGACCTTCAAGTAAATTACTAATTCCGATTGATGTAAGATGAAATGGTACGAAATTCTAATAAGAACAAACATCCGAATTTTAAATATGTAATTGCAAAATCATATTGTCATTAGATATTTAGTTATCGTGAGATATAAAATCGTCAAACGATTTATTGATAGTGTTTCAAAAGAATCAAGATATACTCTTGATCAAGACAAGAAGTACTTTTTATTTTCCAAGACAAGACAAGAAAGAACCATCAAGAATCAAGATCATTTCTTCAGAATACTCAAAGGAAAAATTTACAAATAAACATGTGTGTATTTTATACGATTATCCTGTGTTTTTGTTCACCTCCTCTATGAGATTATTATTATTATTATACAGAAAAGAATTATTTTCCATGTTAAAACATGCAACCGGGTTTAAAAACTACGTTATATTGTTAGATAGCTATTACTTTAAAATTTATTTTCCCTTGTTTTCGTTACCGCATTAAAAACGTTATAAAATTATTTTTTGTCCCCACGTTGCACTCAAACCTTCTCTCGCACGTTACCAGGAAAGGAACTGTACTGAATTTTGAATTTATAACATCAAGGTTGCATCCCTGCTCCTGCTAGGGAAGCCACCCTATCCTATTCAAAACACTAAAATAATTAAATTTTAAAATAATGATACTATATTTTTCTACGTCAAATTTGATTAGGGGGTTTGTTTTATCCAAGTGCAACACTAGAATTTTAATTAGGTTTTTCGAGGCGATTATCTCACCTTTATGGGGGAAGGCTGCTCGTTTCATAAAGCAGAAAGGGTGACCATTTATTATTTTATAAATAGAAAACAGCAATAGGTTGGGGATGAAAGACTGCTTGAGTGGAATAAATGGATAGGTATGATTAACAAATTGATGTGTAATCAAATAGAAGTTGTATGAATCTGGACGAGGCAAAAGTTGTGCGCCGAATTTGGAATATTTGTTTAGTGGCGTAATCAAATAGTATCTGAACTGGTGTCTCCAAAAATAAATTCTTTTCGAGATACACACGATTTTATTTTTTATTTACTTTTAATTATTTAACGACACAAGACAAAATTATAAAAGATGTTTGAAATATATTCCTTCCAAATCTATACAGCATTTATATCTTCTCCGCAGTCTTTTAAAAATAGTGCAGCTGAACTCGAACTATTTGACAACTCACTTCTTTATTCACGACGGTAAATTATCGTTACCGCCTCGAGACTGAAATATGTACTGCTGTAAGGTATTGTATTGTAAGAATTGTATATTTTTTGGAGTTTTTGACTTGCTTTGCTTTTGTTATCACCTGTTTCACTATTTGAAATATTATTATTAGAAGAAACAAATCGATATAAAATGAAAACAGAAGTAAGTAAGAGACCATTAAAGTATGAAGAGAAACTAAGAACATCATTAAAAAGCCATGCATATGGTTGTTGGGAGGAAATACCAAGAAAAGAAGAAAAAAATCAGGAAACGAATCAATGGAAAGCAAAAAGGAAAATAATTTACGAAAGAAACTAATATTCAACGATCGATATAGAAAGACAAAGAAATCTAGGTCAGAATATGGTAGACGAAATTCTACATCGAGATCTAGATATACAGACGCAGATAAGAAGAGAAAAGATATATAAATCAGAGAGACTTTGAGACTGTACAGACGACCTAAGAAATGATGATTCAACAGATACTACGCGACGAAAACCCAGACACTGATTGGATGAAGAGAGTTTATCGAAACAGACCAAATATTTGTACATACTAATGTTTTTATAATAAATAAATGAAATACCACAATGATAACGTAAATATAGATACTTTAGAAATTTGAATACCGCAAGGAACTAATAAAATATTTACTACTATTACTATTTGAAAAGTTTTAATTAATCTATTAACCAAATTTAAATAATGCTTCTCTTTGGATCATCAATTTCTGAGTATGAGTGTATTTAAAACACTTATGTTATTTTATCCCTTTTTTGATTGCTTTATCAAAAATTATTATGGTTACCATAGAAAAACGTAGATCGTAAAAATTGTTGTATTTATGGCTGCAATTCTCGATTTAATAGATATGTATACATAAGTTTTTACTGTTTTTCGAAGAAAATTGAAATATGGAATCCGTTTTGTTATTTGCATTAGAACTATATTCGCCAATTTTCACTTTTGACTCGTAACAAACTATTTCATTTTAAGGCTTTGGTTGAAATTATTCCAAAGCACTGACTTCTCTTTCATTCCAAAGACATTTTAGCTGTTTGCGAAACATTTTCTTTATCGCTGACTTCATACCTGCAAAATAAATAGTTTTCTATTTATTTCCTATGATATCTAATATTTATAATTTCATTACTTGGTATAATGTGCTAAAGCAGCAACAATGTGTTTACATTTTCCACTGTTACCTGCTTTCTACTTTTCTCAATTTGAATGTTATTTTCTACATAGAAGATGCCAATAATTTAATATGTACTAGAGTTCAATGAACTGATTTGCCAAACCAAGACCAAAATTTTTAATTTCGCTAACTATTTTTACAGAATTCCGTACAAAATTACTTCTCCCTCAATAAAACATGAAAAACTATCTGAAGAACAAATATATTTGTACATTTTATTTACAGTTAAATATTGTCCAGTATCATCAAACTGAACTGAACCTAAGAAACAGTAAAAACAATCAAAATAAATAAATAAGAAGACTAATACTTCTCCTTTATGTCTTACATTTGTATTATATATTATTATCTACAAAACCTATGCGGGTGATATTGTCATTGTGACCAGAACTAAAGAAGAACGATGGCAAGTTCTTAAAGTGATAGAAATAGAAGCGAGAAAAGTAGAACTGGCAATTAATGAAGAAACAACAAAATGTGTGCAAGTAATAGGAAAGGGAAATAGAAAAATAGAAACATTCAAAATGAAGACGGAAGGTAGAATTTACAACGTTGAGGTGGTCTCGCGTTTTAACTATTTTGGGGTTATGCTCGCTAATAACGACGAAGAAGATGCGGAAACCAAGACAAGAATGGCGAGGGTTGTAAAAGTGTATGGTCGTCTTTCAAAGTGTTTAAGTCCAAGGAAATGTCAAAAAAATCAGAGATACAGATTTATAAAACGATAGTGCGCCCTGCAGTGGTTTTTGATTGTGAACTATAAATTCTTAGCAAATGGAATATGGATAGGTTAGATAGATGGGAGAGAAAGATTCTCAGAACTATTTATGGTGGTAATAAGTTAGGGGACAGAATAGTAAGAAAAACAAACAAGGAAATTTACGAAATATTTGGGGAAACAAACACATCGGATTTTGTTAAAGGGCAAAGGTTAAAATGGATAGGACATATAATACGGACGTCTGAAGACAGGGTGATAAAAGCTGTGTATAAGGGAGCGGTAGTCTCCAAGAAAAGAAGAGGGCGACCAAAAATAAATGGTAGGAAGCAGTGATCAAAGATATAGAAGAATTAGGAGTTAGAAGTTGGGAAGAAAAAGTTGCTGACAGAAATATCTGGAAGATATATTATATTATCTACAAAACAGTATAATCTAAAATGGTCATTATGAAGAAATAGTTTTGTTTCTATCGGTAGTTTTCATAGCGAATTGTAACTGTAAAATTATTTACAGTTGTTGGTGTTGCTCAGAAAACTTTTTATTTATATAATCTCGTATCTCGAAACGGATTCATTTTCAGACCTATGTATGTGTAATGACACTTTGTTATTTCTTTTTGATAATATTATATATCCCCCTAAAAAATTTTAACGTTATTTTTTATTAGTCAGTATATTTTTACTTCTTGTGTGTACCTTATTCAATTAATGAAATGGTTTTGTGTATTTATAAGTTCAGCGAATTTTAGAATATTATAAAATAATTAAAATTAAAGAACATTTTTGCAATTTTTTCCCAGTACGCAACAACTAATTAAATTTATTTAATCTTGTTTAGTAAACAGAACAAATTTCACTTTCAAGAAATTTCATTGGAATCTGCCTTCTCGTCTCTCGTCTCATCTAATAATTATTTAAATTAAGCAAAACAACTGAAATCTAACTAGAAACTTATTCATTCCAGCAGTCTTGATTCAAACTTTCGTTGATTTAATTACAAACAGAACCCTTCTGCTACTCTGTATCTGTAAGGGAGACTGTCTATGTGTGTGTGTGTTTGTGTCTACCATCTGTGACTGTTTCACGCTCTTCTCATGTAGCTGAAGGTAAGTTTGTGATTCTTGCTGTGTTTATTATTTGTTTGTGTGCGCCCGAACAATAATGCGCGATACTGTAGCTGTATCAAAAGTTCATTAAGGGAATAGTTTTAAACAAAATTACTTTATACAATTAAATTATTCAGTGATAAAGTGTTTTCTTTACTCGTCAAATAATAGAGTAGTTTACTGAATATTTCGTAACGACGCATCGGACTGTGAATTATTTGATACGAATCCCACAACCGTCTAACCACACAATTACATTTCAAAATTTGTGATAATTCTTTATTTTACTCATATAATATTGAGGCTGGATTCTGTATTATTTAATTTCTCACTCAAATTAGCAACGTTAATTAAAATATTAAATAACATGTCATAACAATACTATCAAATTATTGCAAAACATTGAATATACTAATTGATTTTCATGGATTAATTAAATATTTATCATGTTACCTTCACTACGATAAATTCATTTCATTATCAAAAAACAATACAAAATTGTGCCAGACATAGCACATAGATGTTGACAGAAAAAATTAAAGTTACAAAAACATTTACAAACGGTGCAGTACAATAAGAATAAGCAATAATTTTATTGAAACAAATTTATGCTACTGGGTTGAGCCAAAAACGTACCCGATATCTAGTGGTTAAATTTTAACTACAAGCAATAGAGAAGACATTGCTTAGTTCACAAAGGTATATTATATGTTGATTTAGATTTCTAGTGAACAAATTGTCAAGTAAATCAATAATCTTAGTGCTGAAATATTGTGACACTATTTTCCAAAGAGTAAGAAAGTAGAAATTTGCTGTAAAACTAGAAACTAAAATCAGGCCACGTTTT
The DNA here is from genome assembly GCA_963942605.1 of Poecilus cupreus. Classification (NCBI taxonomy): domain Eukaryota; kingdom Metazoa; phylum Arthropoda; class Insecta; order Coleoptera; family Carabidae; genus Poecilus; species Poecilus cupreus. Next base: position 26,448,745 of record OZ012718.1, read on the forward strand.
TTCTACTCATTTCTTGCTCTCGAATTTTTATCAATGTATGATTGCTTTTAATTTTTTATACTGATATTAAGCCCTGGTCACATCTGTACGATTCTGTCGCGTCGCGTCTTCCGAACAGAGAGTCGTATGAAAAATAGTGGCGCCGCTATTTTCAGGAGACTAGTCGTACGACAACGTCGTCTGCTTCTCGCTTCACGTCGATGTATCGAATCTCGTTTCATTGCAATGAACTGTCATTTACATTTAATCTGTCACATTTTTTTAGAAACAGATGTTTGTTAGCAAATTTCTTAAAATTAGAATTTCATCGTTATTTTCCACCAATATGATAAATAATTTCTAGAGCCTTGAGTGATGTAAGTGGAATTTTGTCCACAGGTAAATTATATTCTATCAGATTTATTTGAAATAGCGGCACTATTTCAAATAAATCTGATAGAATATAATTATTAATTTTATTTTCAAAGATGCGGAAAAAATATGTCCCTTTCTCTACGAATATTTAGCATGGTCTGTCAAATTCACTGATATAAGTCGAATCATGCAAATGGATCAACGAACATATATTCCCTATGTGTACGTTGTATTTATTTGCTAATAATGTGACTTTGGTTTTTAGTTATAAATAAACTAATTATAAATATAAAAAATATGTACAATTTTTGACAATGAACACTTCGAAAAAATAATTTGACAGCTGACAAATAAAACTAAAAATGAAATAATTATTCCACTAAATAGGCTCAATCTTATTTAAAGAAAAAATTGTTTTTAATCATATTAATATTATTACATGCACCTACAAACAAATTTCAAAACGAAAGGTAAATATTAAGTTAGAATAATAGAAAGAAGAAAGCATGTTTCATAAGATTTTTGTCGTACAAGTGTGACCGGAGTCGTACCAAAAAATGTCAGTCTCATGTACGTCTTCTTGTTTGTAAGACGCGACGCGACAGAATCGTACAGATGTGACCAGGGCTTTAGTTAATCAATTACATTTATAATCGGAACTACCAACAAGAAACGAATTCTTAAACATGAGACTATTCCAATCCAAAATTTACCGCAGAGAAATGTCAAAATAATTAGACGGAAGATAGAGAGAATAATTCTGTTGGTAAATTTTAATTATTTTTATTTATTTATTAGCATGAATTTTTAATCTTTAAATTTGTAAATCCAGCATAGATCAGTAAAGTTATTTATATGTATTTAATATCTTTAAAATTCAATTTCTAAATCCAAATTTGAAAATTAAATCTAATATATACCAACCATTAAAGCAAGCTCTTAGCCCTATATTACATAATAGTGATAATTCGTACAGGGTGTTATTTTTAAATGCATCAAGCAAAACATCTCGCTTATTTGTCAACAGAGCAATTTATTTCATTATTTATAAACTAACAACTAATAGCGGATGTACTCGTACATTTATGATATCATGAAATTTCAAATGGAACATACTATATATTTTTACAGATTTGAAAAGTATGTCAAATTTGCTTTATAGTTTTGTAAAATAATCCATATGTTACATTATTAGAAAACAAAATGGCGAGCACATTAATTATCCTAAATTGTAAAAATAATAGTAAACCATGACGCTTACTCGAAATAATAAAATATTTAATTTAAATAAAACTATTCACTAAAACAACAGCAACACAGTAAATGTCATTTGTCAACAATCAGTACTAATTGTTATTACCGTTTTCAGCATCTAGTTTCACTGTAATACTTTATAAATTACTTATCTAATTAATTTATCTCTTTTAGCACCGGTGTTGCAAAAGCTAGAGAATACATTTACTGGTGGAATAAACAAAAAATATCGCATCAAAATCACACCTTAAATAATGATTATTCTGTCACTGTTGATGCGATATTTTATGCTTGTTTCACTGATAGGTACATTTCTTCTCTACTTTATCTGGGGTTTAAAATACAGGCCTTTAGGAAAAGTTTATATGCTAAACGTGTTTTTCGGAATTTAACACATAATCGTATAATTACAGAACTTTAGCGATAATAATGTCCACACCGTCGACATAGTTTTATTTCGAGGCAGCAATGGCATACTATTCTTTCTCCGATTAGAGATAATTAAAGTGCTTGCTATTCTATTTTTTAACATAACTTATGAATTATTTTACATGATTATAAAGCAAATTTAACGTTTTTTTTTTCAAATTTGTAAAAAAATTTAGTGTGTTCCATTTGAAATTTCGAAGTTGATATTATTTACTAGTAAACCGCAAATGATATCATGAATATACATTCGCTAATTATTAGTCTATATGTTGTTGTATAAATCATGTTATGTGAAATAAATTACTGAGTTGATAAATAAGCGTGATATTTGCTGGTTTCATTTAAAAATAACACTCTGTAGTGAACAAAATATTCTAAAATGCGAATTTGAGACATTGATTTTAAATAGTATACGAGTATTATGATACAAGTGTATAAGTAAGCTTATAATGCACGTATGACGAGTTTAAGAGCACGACGCGAAGCGGAGTGCTATTAACGTCGCTAGTGCTTTAAAAGCACTTATACACGTGTGTCATACGCTATTTTTTATTATACCTGCATCATATATATACATGGAGTTTGGTTAGTATTTATTGTTTACGTTTACAGTTTTGACAGATATTAATAGTAATTATTTGTGTTGTTGCTTAGCAACCTTTAAAGCACGGCGTGTTTTAATCTTGCGTTTATGAACGCTGTAGCGTGTTTTAAACACAGATTATGATGCAAGTATAATAAAAAAATAATTACTTTTAATATCTGTCAAAACTGTAAACGTAAACAACAAATGCTAACCAATCTCCATGTAAACGGCATACGTCAAAATGTTGCGTTCCAGTTTTTTTCAGTGTATGATGCAGGTATAATAAAAAATAGCGTATGACACACGTGTATAAGTGCTTTTAAAGCACTAACGACGTTAAAAGCACTCCGCTTCGCGTCGTGCTCTTAAACTCGTCGTACGTGCTTTAAACGCTTACTTATACACTTGTATCATAATATACTATTATTGTTGCTTAACAACCTTTAAAGCACGACGTGTTTTAACCTTGCGTTTGCGAACGCTGTAGCGTGTTTTAAACACCGATTATGATACAGGTATAATAAAAAATTAATTTCAATCGCAGGATATTTGAAAAATAGTTACTCGCTTATTAATCATCCTTAATGAAGTGTAAATATTACAAGTCTCCCCTTCCACTAACGTTTTTCGGGGCCGTGACTTAACGGATGATAACCACAGCTCACGCATAAAAATATCATCATGTTCCGAAATCGGCAGGAGAAAAGCGCCAGACTCTAAATAAGTAAATGACGGAATAATATTTACTTGCGATTATTAAAATATGTTTTGATGTCCCAACACACATTTCTTAACTCGCAAAGGGTGATAAGAGATGATATACTTTGTATTGCGTTTTCCTCGTATTTTAAATGCTAATGATACAACGGCCCATAAAAAACGAATAATTGTTGATATTTACAATTATTACAGTTTTATTAACATACTAACGACTTATATCTAAATGAAATCAAAATTGAGTCGAAAACTAGTGACTTATCGTCCAGGGGTGCGCAGCGGGCGAGTCGGCCGTCAGACGCGGTAATTCCATGTGATTTAAACCCGGCTGGGCCAACGCAACGAGCACGTGACACGACACGACGCATAGCGCCCAGTGGCGTCGGTGCAGATTTCGGTTATTAAACACTGATCTGTATTGTGCTATTGTGTATAAAATGGTATTTAACGCCGCAATCATCACTTTAGTGAATCATGAGCTCTCTTGGCCATATTATTATTAAACAAAACATCAGTATTATTAAGCAATGGTTCCCCAATTGAGGTTATGTTCTGTTTGCTCAAATGATGCTAATTTCAAGAAAATGGCAATGTATTGGTTACAGCAGAGAAAGGAAGGGATAAAGAAAGAGAATTATAAATAAGAGAAGTACAAAGGTGATCAGCATTGTGCAAGGACGTGTAATATCGAAAAAAAGTTGGTAGCTACTGTTATGAATGAAATTTAAATCGCATTGAGCATTTTTGTAGCTAAAAGTGATAGTTGCCATTTTAACTTTATTCCCTGCGGTTCCTCACCCACTAACATCATTGGGGGTTAGTGCTTGACGGCCGGAATGCGGTAATCACTTCACTTCACTCGAAAAAGTATATCACTTACCGAATTTGGTAAATGGGGCGATGATATATTTGTTAATAGGTAGCTAAACAGTGAATTTCGTAAATTAAAAATCCATTATTACATTGATAAAATTTACTAGTTTAGAGAAAACTATTTTCTAAAATTAAATATTTTACAAATGATATTTGACAAATTGAATTAATTTCAATCTTAAAACAACAGCAGTAATAATAAAGAACTTTATTGATTCACAACAATGGCAATGTTCAACCAGAGGCTAATCTTCCACCTAACCAGTAAAAATAACTAGTAGCTAGAATTTAAATGATAAGAAATAAATACTGCAAATTTCATTTTAACTTATAAAATTTTTTACATGATTCTTGAATGAGTTCAAGGACAAAGATTACAATTGTTTTTAATACTGTTATACAGTTTTGGAGCTAAGTATGAAAATGAGCCTATATATTTACTTTTATTAAAATGTCGGTCATATTGACTTATTCGGTATTGATCTGGGAATACAAAAAAAAAAAATTCAGCCAATTTGAAGCAAATTGAAAAAAGTTATTGGCCAAAATCTAAAAAAGTGCAAAAAACGGCATTTTGAGGTGCTCGGTGCTGCCTGGGTATTCATCAGAAAAATGTTTCAGCACATCTCCACAACTTTTTGGATGGAACTCTTTCATTTTAGACCCTAGAGAACGAAATCTATTCTTTTCAACCCACCCTAATATATATATATATATATATATATATATATATATATATATATATATATATATATATTAGCTTATTCACATTACCTGGGCAAAATAATATAACAAATATAATAAACATAAGTATAATTTGAAAATCGTGCAACATGTGACTTGAGATGGCAGCTGTGATAATGAGGCTACCGACATTACCGACAAGCGACAAAATATAGTACATCAAAGCATTTTTATTTTAACACGTCCTAAACTCTTTGTCCAAAAACGTTATAATTAACGAATACATAATTTAATTTATCGGAGTGTTTATTTTAATAATAATAAGTAATTACTACAACCCTGAAAGCAAATTATTATTTGTTATCAACACCTCTTTTGCCTTGCCATGCTGTATATTCTATTACAAGATGACTTCACGATTTTGCAACCGCGAAACTTCATAAAGGAAATTATGAATGAAAAGTTAAAAATTTATATGAAATATTGAATAATATGTGACTGAAATGATCTAAGTGTGCGGATTTTTCTGTGTTCATTATTTTTGGTCCACGAAACGATTATTATTATTTGTTGGTTGAGCACATCTCATATTGGTATCAGCTCGTTGAATAATAAGAGCTACTGTCTTCAACAAACAGTTAAACTAATTGGAGATTGTAGTTATTCTGGTACAAGGTCTGTATTCGTGTTGATCCTCCGTTGCTAGTTCTCTTAAAAGTCCAGCTGAACTTTCATGATAATCTCTTTTAAGCAACCAATTTCTTGTCCATATTCATTTTTCTTTTTTCAGCTGTTTTTCAAGCTCTTCTATCAACGATGATATAATTACGTTAAAATAATGTTCAAAAACACGAAGTTTGAAACCTCGGACCATAGTAAAAATAGTCATTAAATGCTTAAATAAAAGCCAGTTCTGTGTGAACAGCCACTAATCTCTTAGTCTACTTAGCGACTAGTGAATGTAATAGTACTAATGATTAGTTACTAAGCCCGTGTAAACAAAGCATAACTGTGCTAGATTTCTAAGAACTGAGTTGATAGATTTACATACATTTACTATAACATTTTCACTACCTGAAGTCAAAATTTGAGTATCATCTATGTAAGAACGGACAAAGCAAAAAAATTTAAATTGGGACCAAAAGCTTTGCGGTACGCCTCGATTAAAAGAATATAGTAAGTTAGAAAATGAAGAGAACGAATTATATGGACATAAGAACATTTATTACTAAAGTAACTATTGCACCACTGAAGAGCATCTTTACTGAAGTTGTAAAATTTTAACTAGGCTAGTAACATGTTATCGTCTAGTATATCAAATGCTTTAGAAAGATCAATTTTAATTAAAAATGTAATATTTGAAATATAAGAATTCTTAAATATACATACCTGTATTCAACAATATTTAACATACAGGTGTTTGTGCTATAATGTCGGCTATTATAACTATATCTAAATCCTGACTGTGTTACGAGTAATATTTTATCGTTGAAATAGTTAAAAATTTGTTCACAGCATATCTTTTCCAGTACTTCAGGTTCAAACATGGTCGCCATATTGCATTTTATCTGGATGAATATTACGTATAGCTAGTATCCACAGACATTAAAGATGGAAAATTAAATATTGTATTTTGGCTGTAACTTACGGTATACTCGGTAACGGCGTAAAGGAAAACTATTAGTTCCGTTGTCAGTCACCGTCCAGACTGGCAGCGCGTAATTAAGTCTGATGGTAGTCCTACATTACGTTAAATATCTGCTGTAATGTGTAATAGCCACATGTATGGGTTTTAATAATTTTAGATGATGAAATAAATGTATCTGTAATCTTCAAAGTTCTACTGACTTGCCACATTCTTTAGCAACCTTGACGTCCCGAATTTCCCTTGACCGACCACTTGGTGCTGAACCCAACAACCAGGTGGATAAGTCATCGTGTGTACATTATTCTCACTTTAAAATGTGCATTGTGCTACTGAAGTTGCATCTAGCGTTTTAAAATAACAAAGCAGAATGTTAATTCTTAAGATGAACATATGTATTTAAAAGGTATATCCTGAAAGAGTGTGGTACGAAGACAGAAGTGATGGAATTGAGTGAACATTCCGAGTAAGCACACTGACGAACAAAATTGGAATTAACTAATTAAATTCATAAGTAGAAACCTATACATTCCACGTAAAAATGTGGAGTGGGGAGGTATAGGAATATTTTTTATGAAGATGGTAAGCGGACTAACTACTGTTGGTCATATGCCACTTAATGAGTGGATGATTGTGAATTATACACACGACCATGCTCTTCAGTGGGATTCGAACCCACGACCTCTGGCGTGCTAGGCTAGTGGTATAGCCACTACGCCACCGAGATCGGAAGGGTATAGGAATTATTTCTCCACTTATGATTGCATAACAAAACATCAAAGATAAGTTGATATATTCCAAATATTCTCAAAAATTCAACGATTAAAATGTTTACAATATGTTGTATGTTAAAGGATTGAGCAATTACCATTTATTTCTAAATTATTTCTATGTAAACAACTACACATAAATTGTATTTTAATTACAAAATTGGTCCATATTTCTAAACAGGATACTGATTTATATTTATTTATCAGATCGTATTCATTTCCACTAAAATTCTAATGAAAAAAATGTGTGTACAATAAAAACTAATATTGCATATAGAGAACTGGTCATTTGTAAAGCATTTCAATGTCTTAAAACATATATTTCCCAGTGCTTAATCGTCAGAATGAAACTAATTTTTCTTGCAGTAATTTTATTCTTGCTGAAGCATACAAAGGCATACAAGATTTAAATGGACGTTATAAAATTATTTTTGGGTAGAATTTATTGTTTTGATCAAGGCGGAATACTTTTCAAATCGGAATGTACAGTTTTCAAAGTGAACAGAACTACAAACAGCTTGAATATTACATTTGAAGTACTGCAGGACATTACATCTCGAGACAATCTAGAGGTCTGGATTATTTTATTTGTGGTAACTATATAAACTGACAAAATACAGAAGTATTCTTTTAGGTAACCGGACAAACGTTCGAATTTCTCAGTAATGAATACAGACCCTTTGCTCTAAGATACCAGAGGAAGTTTTGTGACTTTTTACCAACTTTCTATAATTTACTTGTTTGGAATGATTGTCAGACACCAGGATCTCATTTCGTAGAACCAAAGTGTCCAGTTAAAAAGGTAGGTATTAATTATTGAGACAGAAATACTATTGTAATCTTCAATTTTTATTGTGTTTACAATCTTTACAATTACTTTCCTAGCGTGAATAGTTTTCAAAACGTACCACTTAAAAACGGCAAAATTAAAAACAAACTTTACAAAGAAAATAAGTTAGTTTTTTCTTTTGAAGGTTATATGCGATTCGACCGTGACATAATTTATAGAGAATAACAATTATAATTAATAATTAAATAATAGATTTTTGGTAATATCACTAGTTACTGATGATTTTTTTCGAACCCACTAGTGCCTGTCTAGGAAATTTGAACGAATCAGACAGCATTATGTACTTTTTCAAATTTTCTTCTTCAGGTTGCACGCACATGGAAGCACTTTTAATTTCACTCTTTGTTTAGTGTGATGCAGGTTTATCCTGTTCTTAACATTCAAATCATAATTATAAATTGGATATATGTATATTCGAAAGTGTGGAAGGATTTGGTCCGGGCCATTTAGGAAATAAATTTGCAAGCATATCACAAATACTTCGCAAACTATAATCAGAATTGTTCTAAGCAACCATTCGAATTTTTTCTTCATTATTAAACATCTATAAAGTATAAAATGGGTTGTAATGATTAAGATGACGAAATAAATGTATCAGTAATGTGTAAAGTTCTATATTGACTTGCCACACTCATTAGCCAACTTTGTCGTCCCAACTTTCTCGTAACCGACTACTTGATGCCATCTTATGGTCGGCAAAATACTTATAGAACGTAAATCATCAAAACTAGTTGCGCTATTTTGTTTGGGTATATGTTTTACTTCTGAATATGTATATTTAAAGTAAAAGTATGACTGGGTATATTTCCAGTTAATATACTATATTTGACAGCTTTTAATTATGTATAAAATAAAAAGTGTGAATAAAATGCAGGTCACTATTTTTATTAATTTTATTTTAAACTAGTTTTACTCAACTTTAATATTCTATAAATAAATATATCATCTCGTTATACATTTATTTCTAGATTGGGTACTTTGCTAAGCTCAATCTCAGTTACCAGACGTGGATCCACGCTCCAAATATATTAATTAAGGGAGAGCCCTAAGAGTTCTTTTTATGTAGTAACAATTTGCAAAATATTTTTTCACACTCCAATGATTTTGTCTCAAATATGGTCAAATATTTGAACACATGTCGACGTAGGAGGAGATAAGTGACGTAATTTATGTACAAAGACTATACAGGTTGTGATGAAAAAATATCCGGGCAATACATCAGTCAGAAATCTGCTCAGAAATTTTATTAGATCTCTAACTACAAATATCTTGGCTGGTATCGTTTTAGGTTGTATGGTTTTACCGTTAAATACTTCTTCATTTACTGAAAAATTACAAAATACAATGGCGCCGTTTATTTTTATAGCCTTCCGAAAAAATCTCTGATATGAGATTTGGTCAGAAATCGAACTGCAATTCTGTGTGAGGCATACTTATCTAACATACGAAAACATAAAGCTTTCCCTATAATATAATAGTGGAACACTTTTTCCGTTGTTAATAATTATCCTCGCACTTCCCTTTATCTCCGCTCCTGCTGGGCAGCTCCGACACGCGTTCGCACACTGCAGCTATAGTCCAGTAGCTCAGGAAGCATGTCCACGTGTCCAGTGTGTCCAGTCAATAGCTCTGGCGTGAGCACGTATCATTTCTCTTGACCCTAACTCCCGAATTCATAAATCACCGGCGACTCTGACGCGGATAACTGATCCTGAACTTGGCCGATGCAGTCAGGAATCAGGAACATGTTACTTACAAGTGTCTGGCTGCAGTATGAGGTTTGATATGAAATTATTTTTATAGATTGTTATATTTAATTTGCATTGAATATAATACTTGTTTGCTCGAGATGGTAATTTACGATATACTGAATCGTAAACCTACTATTATTGAGCTGTCTCTATCGATAAAGGATGTTTTTAGCCGTAATAGTATATTACATACCGTGGTGGAAAGTATTTCATTGCAGTCGAAGGCTAAGACGCTAAGAGAGGTAAATCAAGGAGCAAAACTCCTTAGTAGTAATAGCCTGAGGCTGTAATGAAACTTACCACCGAGGTTTACGTACTACTTTATTCACAATCAAAAATTAATAAATGAAACATGATGATTGACACAGCCGATCTTAGGCATTTTACATGTTAAATAGGGCATATGCAATTTCCTGCTTCCTTAATCATTTTAGAGAAAAATGTTTCAAATAAAAGTTGAAGAGATTTAATATCAGCAAATAAATCAGCAAACACATTTTATTATACATACTTAATACTTATGCCCATATTCATAGTCGATGCTCACTTTGGTACTTGAGTATTACTTCGCCAAGCAATACTCCGGCTGTTCTCGACCTTAAGCACATGACATGCTTCATAGTCGGAACTTCGTGAATTCTCGGCTAAGTACCAACCTTAAGGTATATATTTGGAGAATTTTTTGTTGTGTAGCAAATGCGGGAGTTGACTATAGGATAGGGATAATAAAAGTAGGAAGGAAACTTTATTGAAGGAAAGGGAACAAACCAGTCGTGGTTAAATTGGGAGCGGATGAATTGCGAGCTGATAAATCATGACACTCAACACTTCAAATAATGTAAAAACTTGTAAAATTTTGATTTTATTAAATGCAGAACTTCTTATAACTAACTTAACGTTGCGCTAACTTATGAAATAAATGAAACTACTTAATTAACTTAAAACTACGTTAAAATACATTTTTTACGTAGCACGACTACATTTTAAACTGTATCTGCTCACGACCAGCGCAGAACTGATTTTAGACGCCCGAAATTTCAGGGGGTCGTCTGGCTAATGGATGCCAGGGGGTGTCTTCGAATCTGAACTATCGTTTCGAAAAATAGCTCGAGATAGCGATAGGTCAGAGCGTAACCGATGAAAGTCATCTTGTTACAGTTGTTGCGTTGGAAATATTTGTAATTTGGCAGTTTGACAGTAAACTTTATATTAAAAAATCTGTTGTGGGCACCATAATACCTCCCGCTATAGATTTCTTATCGAACAATGCAGGAACACGGACCACCACTATCAAGAAACGTGCAAGAAACGCTCATCCCTTCAAAAAATTATGACACATGTCAAAAAATGACATTTTTCAAGCGTTCCTTTTTTTCTCAAAAAGCATAGGTTTGCAAATTTAAACGAATATGTCAAAATATAATAACGTGTTGTAATTCGTAAATGGTGACAGTAAGAGAATAGTATATTCTACAACAAGTAATGGAATGGCACATATTCCAAGCGAACAAAAAGTTTGTAGTCCGAGCCGAAGGCGAGGGCTACGGTTTTGCGAGTCCTGGACATTATTACATTATTCTATACATGGTTAGGCTTAACAATATGTTTACATAAATTTACTTCATTCAAATTATAAACTTATAGTACCCGTAAACTTTCTTATTTTAAATAGCAACCTACTATTTTTATTTGCTTATTCGATTCAGTATTTTTTTCTGAATTCAATGATATTCACATATAATGACCAAATATTACAAAATATTTGAGAAAAATGCAAAATTTAATATGTATCATTTTTATTTAAATATTTATATTCTAAGTTTGCCATGGAAGAAAACAAATAAACCAAATGCAGAAATAGTTGAAAAAACTGTAATTATGAGAATAAGTATTAATTTAGTTGTTACAATACAGAAATACAGAGGTACACTTAAAAAAACTAATATTAAAAATTGTTTGATTTATTTGTTTTCTTCCATGGCAAACTTTGTATATGCAAATTTAAATAAAAAGATATATTTTTAATTTTGCATTTTTCTCAAATATTTTGTATTATTTGGTCATTACATATGAATATCATTGAATTCAGAAAAAAATATTGAATCGAATAATAATTTGTTTTCTTCCATGGCAAACTTTGTATATGCATATTTAAATAAAAATGATACATTTTAAATTTTGCATTTTTCTCAAATATTTTGTAATATTTGGTCATTACATTTGAATATCATTGAATTCAGAAAAAAATATTGAATCGAATAAGCAAATAAAAAAATTAGGTTGCCATTTAAAATAAGAAAGTTGCACCCCGCATTTTGAGAACCACTGGCCTAAAAAAATTCTTGTTTCGCTCATTTTAATTGTCTTATAATATAGAAATTGTTTGCTAATTTAACCGACGTCGTAGCTCTTATAGTTCTCGAAAGAGCAATAGTGTACCACTTAAAATGAACACCCTGTATATTAATTAGAAATTCATAAAAAATTATCTGTGTTAAGCCTTGAAGTACAAATATATATATATATATATATATATATATATATATATATATATATATATATATATATATATACCGGGTGGAACATCATTCCTGTGTACATAGGCGATTAACATGAAAAAACAGTTTTTCCATGCGCATTGCTCCCCAAATTATTTTAGACAAAAATGCTTCAAATACATGTTGTAGAGCAAAAAATTCTGCAACTAAATCAATAAACAGAATTACTTTTACTTCCTTTGTAACGACAGAAATTAAATATGAAAACATGGAAAATTGCGATGAAAATATCAAACAACCATGGAATTGAAACAAAACTATATAAATGCTTTACATTTGACAGATGAATGATTAATTTGACGGGTAAAATATCAAATAGACAGAAAAACGACAAGCATTTATTTATTTTTGTTTCAATTCCATGGCTGTTTGATATTTTCATCGTAATTTTCCATGTTTTCATATTTAATTTCTGTTGTTACAAGACAAGTAAAAGTAATTCTGTTTATTGATTTAGATGCATAATTTTATGCTCTACAACATGTATTTGAAGCATTTTTGCCTAAAATAATTTGGGGAGCAATGCGCACGGAAAAACTGTTTTTTCATGTTAATCGCCTATGTACACAGGTATGATGTTCCACTCGGTATATATATTATATAACTATTCTACTTTTTAGAGAACAAACATTTATTTTTTAAGGACAGTATGTTTATTTTTACATACAGTCTATAAATAGCAACTAAATTTTGTTAACTAGGTCTGTAACTATAAATTTAATTGCATATATATATATATATATATATATATATATATATATATATATATATATATTTGCATCCTACTATCAACTGGGCGTCTTTACGAAAACCGATTGTCGAGCGTCCGGTTATCTCAAAAATGGTATATAGCACTTTCATACATGTTCGTACGAGTATATTCCAGAATTAACTTATATAAATTAAAAAAAAATATTAGTAATAGTTTTTGATAAAATTATTTTCAATTTTAACATCTTTGAAGCGTCCTTCTACATAGCGAACATCAGAGCGTCCGAAATATACAGATACATTTCATTTTCTCGATTATACAGCGTCTGCGACATACATCTCAATATAATTAATAGATATTAGAGCGTCCAGCATTGTTGCCAAATATATTTCACGTACTTTATGATTTCACTACAATATTTGGTCTCGAATATCAAAGCTTTCTTTATTTGTTCGTATTCTTAAGTGATTTGCGATGGGGTAAATAGCTCCGTGGTAACGTGTCGGACTGTGGATCGTAAGATCCTCAGTTCGAATCCCACTGCCGACAGTTACAAATTTAAATTTACCCTTGTGGTTCCCCCTCCACTAACATCTTTGGGGGCTATGAGTTGACGGCTGGTAACCGCACTTCATACGACAAAATATATCACTTACCGAGATCTGCGTAAGCAGAGTGCCACACCCGTGATGGGTAAAAGGCGTGATGATATATTTATTTATTTTATTTTATTTGCGATTAAATTTTTTACCAATCAATATTGACATAAAGTGATTGTACAGAGTGTTCTCGTATTAAGTAGCCTAACTTAAAATACAAATTTAGAACCTCGTCACAAAATTCCCGCGGCGCAAATGCTTTAAATTTAGAGGATACTGACGTTATATAGAAATTAATAAAAATATTGTTTTGTTTAAGAAAATTACGAAATCTGGTTTATGTTTTTATTTATAAATACTCTGGTTAAGACTTATGAATTCTAAAAGAAAATTTTCATGATTTAAGGTGCTAAATTATTATTTTCAGTTTAACCGCTTTACTCGGGGTAATAAATGGTCGGTAGCGTTACGCGCAAGACATTTAAATCATCATAGAATACCTTCTCAATAATTCTGAAATCAGGTAGAAGAAAAAACTACTAGCAATAATAATCGAATGTGATTGAAGTTTACATATACATACTACCAGACAGCTTTAAATAAAAATTATACGATCTTTTTTATATCTACTAGATAATAATAAATTTTAATAATTTTAAAATTTGAAATGGGCAATAGGCATATATCAGTACAAAAATGTTTTTTTAGAATAAATTGAAAACAATCTTCGTATAATATACAGATGTTTTCGTCTAAAACAATCAGCGCTTTTTTGGACGAACTAATGACTTTAGAGAAAAATGTAATTTACAAAAAATGACCAGCAAAAATAACCTTATTTAATAGAAGTAACAAATAAAAAAATCGGTGGTTCTCGAACGATATAATAAAATTAGTAGTAGTAGTAACCGAGACAAATTTTTAGTCCATTAGACACAGAATTTTTTTCTTATTTCCACGATATAAATATAATATGAGATTGTAGAACAATTATTTTAAGAAAATGGTATTAAAAATAAGAAATAATTTTAAAATATTGAAATAGGCTATTTAATAAACAAATGCAAACTAATGATACAGGTGACAGAAAGTTTTGTTACGTTAATAATTTTTTGTTTTCGTAATTGTTTAATTATTTATTAATAAATAATGGCTTCGCAGTTGTAAGCATTAACAAATTTAGAGTATGTTAATCTTATTATTATGGAGAGTGTGGCAGAATGAAGAAATTTAAATTCAGCAATATTATGTAAATTTAGAGTGAAGTATATTTATAAGGACTATATTTATGTTTTTTTTTTAAATTTTCCATATTGACTTATTTCCAATTTGAAACTCTTGTGCTGCTTCTCTTGTAGATGCATTGGCATTAGCAGCAAAAAATGCTAGCACAGCAATTTCAATATCTTCATCAATTATTCTGGGTTGACGTTCCCTTTTTAACTTATGAAATGACCCAATAGTTTGGACATTTCGAAAAATTGTTCTCAATAATTCACGAGTGGGTTGCGCTTTTTGGGAATAAAGCCGTAAAAATCTTTGTATTGTTGAATTTAAATTTCTTCCACACTCTCCGTACATAACAGTAAGATTAAAATTGTCTAAATTTGTTAATTCTTACAACTGCAAAGCGATTCTTTATTAATAAATAATTAAACAATTACGGAAACAAAGACTTACTAACGTAAGTAACAAAACTATCTGTCACCTGTATCATTTGTTTGCATTTGTTTATTGTATAGCCTATTTCAATATTGTAAAATTATTTCTGATCTTTAATACCATTTTTCTCAAAATAATTGTTCTACAACCTCATATCATATTTATATCGTTGAAGTCAGAAAAAATTCTCTATCTAACGGACTAAAGATTTATATAGGTTACTATTTTAAAAAATATAATTTTATTCTATCGTTTGAGAACCACTCTTTCAATTTTATGTTTGTTATTTCTATTAAATAGGGCTCTTTTTTCTGGTTGTTTTAAAGAAAACCACTGTATAATAAATAATTATATACATTAAAATATAAACGAACAATGACAAACGTATTGTTTAATATTTTTGTGTAATTATTTTCTTGTTTTCCTGGTGTACTTGTTTTGAATAACAACTTTTATCTTTACCAATCTCTATTCCCTAAAATTTTACAAAATTGTTCTTTCACATTCATGCATTTTCTTTTCGGTACTTTTTATTTATATGTTCGGCAAAAAATTATTTAAAACTTTTTCTGTCTATCTTCCTTTTCTTTAATCTTTCGCGATCTGTTTTTTCCTCGACTTGTTCAGCGACACTGACATCTTCTGCTGCAGGATACGGCGAGCAATTTTTAGGTTAGTTCGGTTACCAGCCGTCAAATCGCGGACTCCAAGGATGGTAGTGGTGGAGGAGCCACCGAGGTAATAGTATGTGGTAAAAATTTTCGGAATTTATTTTCGAAAATTTGTCGGCTATGACGGTCGAACCGAGTATTTTATGATCCACAACCTAATGCGTTACAACGTACCTAGCTATTTACTCCATAAATAAATAAATATGTTTAGAATTAAAATGTGCATCCAATCAGCATAAGTTAATTGATACAATGCGTTCCTGTCACAAAATAGACGTAAATTAAAATATTCATATTCTACCTGTTAACAAAGAACCAATATAAATTAAACAATCAAAAAGACCCAAATAAATATTAATTTAAGGTGCAACTTTAAAATAAAAATAATTTTGCATTGATAAAGAACATTTTAATTTGTGGTAAGTCGGTATATTATTTTAAAAACAATGAAATCAAGTTAAGAATAAAATTAAAATACAACTCAAATTATACTAAATAATTATTTGTTTAATTTCTATTGGCTTTGTGGAAACACTTACGTCTAGTTCGAGAAAGTATTATTTCTTGTCAATTTTATGTAGGAAAATTGATTGTACTTTTTAAAGAGTAGATATATAATAATCAGGTATACAGCAACAGATCTTTATTTTCTACAATGCAAAGCTAGTAGAATAAGTTTATATTTCAGTATTTTTGGCTTGCCCAAGTACCATGCGAAATTTGCTGACGTGTTTTTTTTTGTGACATCTTTTTTGTTTTTACACAAATGAAGCATTTAGGTACATTATTAGTAATATATGCATATGTAATATTAATATATCAACTTATTCTACTAGCCTTGAAGAAGACAGACGTGGTGTCGAGAAGTCGACATTGTGGAAAATAAATATTTTTGACTATATACCCGATCATTATTTATCCACATCAATTCTCCAGTCTAAAAATCATCTCTTCAGTGCTGTTTAAATTCTAAACATCTTATGTATTAATAATTTTACCCTATAATTAATAGGGACATAATTTTAGCATTGTATTGACCATGAAATAGACAAATTATAGAAACGCGGAACATACGTAAACATACGTGTAATGTTTACCTATGTTTGTTATATAAAAATAATAAAAATTTCTGAATGATTTTATTTACTGTGATTCAAATCAATTTCAGGCTGCTTTAAATAATTTTGTCCAGCGTCTTGGTCATAATGTAAAAAAACTGATGAGAGCAGCACGTAACCTCCCTCTTAAACAACTTACAAACGGTACAACGTAGAACATTAAGTTTCAAATTAAAAGTGTAGCTTTTTTTATCATAACAAAATATACTCTAACTCGAAGATCTAAATATGAAATTTAGAAATGATATTGTCATTAGAATCTGGTTTGGGCACCATATAACTTCCCGAAAATTTTAATTTCTAAGCGGTACAAAATATAGAAAAATTAAAAATCAAAATGAAAGCCAATACTATTCTACATTTTCTTTAATATTACAAAATTTACAGTAACTTAATAATTTACTGAGATACACAACAAAAACCTGTTAGGACTTCAAGTAAAATACCACTTACGGTTGATAAATTATTACCAAAAACTAATCTGCTAATAACCTTAACATTAATATTTAAATATGAAATTCCAAGATGATATATTTATTAGATTTTGAATTATTGTGGAGAAAGTCGTCGTCACACACAGACGTCATCGTGAAATTAGTAAAATCGTATTCTAGGGACCCCAAAACGTGCTTGTTTTGAAAACTCACTACCGAAAATTTGGACCCGTCGCAAGTATTTTATTTGTATTTAGAATAGATAAATATCATCGATCATAGAATAATATTATATAGAATATTCAGAAACAAATTACATATTCCGGTGGAAAACAACATAATTATATTCCGATGGGAAATAGCATCCGTTTGAGTATGTACATGGTCCCAGCATGAAAAACTTACTATGTGTTTATCTACAAACATTCATGTTACTCAAAATGTGTTGCCAAATGTACGGACGCCGGTTAATCGAAAATCTGTATGATTTAATACTTTCGTAGATATACGCAATACAACACTAGCGGCGCCAGTGAGTAACAGCGGAACTACAGTATACAGAGTACGATTGAAATTATCAAAATATGTTACAATTAAGCGTCCAGTACAATTTTTGCTAAACAACAAGAGATGGCATAAGAAGTGGAAAAATGACCACTTTAACAGAGATACATTAGAGCGTCCGTATACGGACGCTTCATTGGAGGTGGACGCTTCAATGATGGTAAAAGGCTAATTGACGGACGCTTTAATGTCGGATAGATGTATATATATATATATATATATATATATATATATATATATATATATATATATATATATATATATATATATTGATGCACGGTATCTTGTCGCCTCCGGTGTATGGAAAAGGCGACCTGGCCTCCGGGTCTTCCCATTGAGCTACATCGACAAAAAATGTATATATGGGGTGTTGAAATGATAATCAATCCGAATTCCTTGAGAGGGGTAAAGATTTTTAAGTTTTTATGGGGTCATATATGGGGAGCACAGAAAGTACGCTGTAACCTCCGAAAACTGTATATATGCGTATACCTTGTAGTCGTTGTTGCCTCCGACAATGTTGCCACATTATCGGAGGTCATATAGACTCCTCTTTATATGCGTTCTGGATTTTAAATATAAAAACACATACATAATTTACTTCCTTTGATGCCACGATGAATAAAATCTGTTATAAATAGTGAAACCTGTTAGACCAGGTATTAAATTCGTAATATTGTATATTTTTGAGTAATTTAAATTTCTTTCATACATTGTTATTTTGGTTAAATATTTTTTAACTTATCTCTTTAACAGTTCGTCCTAGGTAAAAAGTGTAAGAATCTTTTTTTGTGTAAAAAATATTGAGTTTTAATTTTGTATACTTGTTATCGAGTAAATGGTCAAAAACCCGCAAGACATAAAAATTCCGCCATTTTTAGCAATTTGCGAGAGGTTCCCATGGTCCGATATTCGGAAACTTTTGCTAAGTTGTTCAGCGAAATTTTCTGAACAGGATTCCGTAAAAAAAACTTTTATTGCAATTTCTTTGTGTAAAATCGTAGATTTCTTGGACTATTCTTCTGCCATTACTTGTAGACCGTTGACCTGAGAAAAAATTGTTTTATTCAGAAGTTATAGGAAATTTTATTCTCTACAACTTTGTATATAACAATTTTTACAGTAAAATGCAGCGGAAACGAAATATTTTTGAAAAAACCAATTTTGGCCGACATTATTCAAGATGGCGGCGCCAGCGGCAACCTTTTGGGTTTACAAATTTCAGGATTTCATTAGGGCCCCAAAATAAACAAAATTGCCAAGTATAAACTTTCACCGACCTTTTGCAAGGAAATGTCTTTTTCGTCTCTATTGACTGGACTAACAATGATATGCCCGTAAATAATTACGAAATAAAACTATTGTTCGTAAAAAAAGTCCATACTGCTTTTTGTAATTGGAAGTTGATTAGACTGAAAAGGCTGTGTATTAGTAATGGAAGGGCCTGAATTTTCTGCATTTTAATTCACACTAAATTCTGTTATGCATACTGCTGGCCATAAAAAAGTAGCCACTAAAATTTGTAATGCGTAACTAAACAAATTTAAATTCATAGAAGATCAAATTATTTATGCGATCCCTCCCCATGTGAGTGTCGCTGACAGTATCAGTGTTTTTGTAGCAAAAGTAGTAAGTAAGTATGTATGTAAAATAAACCTAGCTAAGTAAATTACTTAAATTATAAGACATAGCTCCTTTATATAGCTGGCAGTGTACCAAATTTTTGAACAAATTACATGATTAACGTACATTAATTTATTTTGACCGCTTAGAAGAATTTGATCCAATTTTAACATTACGAATTTCTATGCAGAATGAATTAGATGCTTCACTTATATTACATATCTTATGTGTTTGAATAACATGATCTTACAAAGGCAAAAGCTCCTCATATTCTATTTCATCTGAGTTTGACTCGTCATTATCATTGGGATCTTTGGAATTTGAAAAAGTGTGAAGTCACTAAATTCGACCCATTTCTGAAAATGCGTAATTTTTTTGAATAGAAGTAAATTATATATCAGTTACCTTAACTAAGTTACTTGGATCATCATCGCTTTTTTTTTCCTTCTTCAAACTTTTGTGTTATGTCAATATTATTGTTTTCAATTACCTTACCGAAATAATTTGTGTTATGTTTTCGTACTTTTAAAATTTTTTCTTTCATCTCCTTTAATATATCATTTGAATGGTAATCCATAATTAAATTAGAATCTGCCCATAAAAGTTTGTGGCAATAGTCTAAGGAAGGGGTTTTCAAGAAATTGCAGCTTTTTGAAAAATGCTGAAAGAACACTTTCTAATGAAGATATTGCTATTGAAATTGTTATGTGGTTTCACATTGAATGAACATGCTGCGAAGTTGGTCACAATCGGTTTATAATTAACTGGGAGGTATTGTTTTTGGGTCAAAAAATTGGATAGTGAGTTTTCAATGAATAAGCACGTTTTAGGGTTTTACTGTGTGTGTGTGTGAACAATTTTGTGAATTATTGCTAATTATTATTATCCTTATATTTAAATGAAGAGCTGATTAGATTTTGGATAAAATTGGTAAACCGGAAGTAGCAGTTAACTTGAAGCCCTTAACAGTTTTTCGTGAAAAACGCGGTTAAATTTCCTTTTTCGACAATTTATGTTATTTTGAAAGTTGAAGAATATTTAATTTTACATGTGTTTTAATTACACTAATTTTATTAATTTTCATTAGGTTTAGAAATAATAAAATATAAAGCAATTACATTTCACAAATCTTGCATTCCTTGTTCTCGTACACCAAGGAAACATTTAAAAATATAAAATTTTTTTAGGAAATGTGACATAAGTCCTTTTGATTGTGAAGCTGTTTTCTTAGTCAAAAAATAAAATAAAAATACGAAATAAAATTAAATTTCTCAAATATAAATAGAAAATAAATAAATAAGAAGGTATATTTCAGTATCATCAAATAGTATTTTATATATCGTTTAAGAGTAGTATTGGGCGAGAGGTTATGTGCTGGCCCCATCAAGTTTTTTAATTTTAAAAACAACCAAAAAACTTTTTGTAATTAAAATATAGTTGTCAAATTTGGTATTCGAGCACAATAAGTACGTTTTAAAAAAGGTTTCAATCGGTTAATAAAAGACTAATGCCCAGTTTTTCAGTGCGAGTTTAACCAAATTTTTAGTTTAAGTTTCAGTTTAAGGTTTAAAGTGTATTTTAGTTCTACTTAAACCATGAACTGAGCTCAAATTTCGCTTGAACTAGAACCTTATCGGGTACTTGGTTCAAGGTAGAGTTCAAGGTTTAATGACAAATATTGAATTTGGTTGTCAAAAGTTATATTATTATATTTTAATATTGTGAATAATATTAAATTAGGAGAAATTGTGTGCGAAATTTATTATGGAGTCATCCGATAATGAGGACGATATAAACTTTTTTGAAAATCAATTAATACAGACCCAAAATACCTAGAAATAGAATATATAATTTCAATATTTGAGACGATTACGATCTTTTTTGACAAAATTTAGATTGAGCAAAGAAACCATTAGTGTAATTATAAATGTCAACAAGGACCTTATAAAATATGCTGCTGCCTGACAAATTTTTTAAAGATATAGGTTACATATATATGCGAGTAGACTCATGTAGTTTAACTGTCGAAATTTAAAGAAATCATACTTTAAGTCCAGATAAAACGATCCCATTAACATTCAGATTTTACGCTACTGGAAGTTTTTTGGAACACAGGAGATTTAACTGAGGATACATACGATTAAATCTGCGACCCTTAAAATTACATAAAAAAATATTGCGTGCAATAGCATCTCTTCGTCCTATTCATATTAAATGGTCAACAGTTTCAGTATAAATCGACAAGTTTTCTAAAATATAGCACGTTTCCCAAAAGTAATAGGAACAATTTACAGTAATCATGTTAAAATACAGTCCCCTGCTAATAAATACAGATATAAATAACATTACATTTATGTTATAAATATTTGCTGCTCTTTAGTGAAATTTATTCATATTTTCAATTACATTCATCATTCATCTTAACTGTCATACTGAAAATTAGATCAAAAAACTCATCGATGTGTCAAATTTGACAATAATTTTGACGTTATGTCACTTTTCTACTGCCAATTTTATCAAATTGAAGCATAGAATCGTTGAACTTCAGTTCAACTAAACTTGTAACTTAGAAACGCCATGTTCAGTGAACTAGTTCAAAAATTAGTTCACGGCTCTACTGAACTTTTACTTAAACCATGACTGAAAAACCGAGCATAAGTAATAACAAAGGGCCATCTATATCTTGGGCCAATTTGGCCCATTCACAAACCTAGATCTACGAATTTTTTTCAGAAGCTGCGTACAAAATTTTATCATGATTGCCTAAAGCGTTCCCAAAAAATGGTGCGCACGGACCGAGCGACCAGTTTTAAATTAAAGCCTTACAAATTATCAATTAATAAATATTTAAATGCCTTTTAATTTAAAAACGAATGGGAATTATGAAAACATTCAGACACCGTATGACGTTATTATGAAATATTTATATTTTAAATAGTGTAGTATTTATATACACATGTCCAATTTGTTGGCGTAATACTGAAAGGGTTTTTAGTAATACTTACTGCACAGTTTTAACAGCAACTTAGTCCTTGATGACATCATAACCAGATTACACTATCACTGCACGAATTTTTTTTCGCGAGCTGCAAATATGAAATGAAATCATATGAAAACACCTTTATCACCTCTGCTACGGCGTTGCCATTTAGCGGAGGCGGCAAAGTAGCATATGTAATACAAAAATGAGATTTATATAATCGGAGGCGACAACGTGCCCTCCTTATATATTTTGTACAACACTAGCGCCAGCGGTATATACCGGAACTAAAAAATTTTTTTGTGAGTATGGAAGCTACGTTGTCGCCTCCGACCTATTTTTTATTTTAGGGCTTTAGATGGCGTACTAAGGCCAAAACCGACGAGAATATGGAAAAACGTTATCGCCTCCGAAGTCGGAGGTGACAGCGTCATATATGAGGTGACAACGTTTCTTCAGTATCTACTTTGGAGGCGACAACGTACCCTTTATCAATATATATATATATATATATATATATATATATATATATATATATATATATATATATATATATATATATAATAAATTGTAATAATTATTAGTTAATCGCAGTCAACATGAGCACCGTCAAACAAGATTTGTGGCACTTAAACTAGAAAATATTGTGTAATAACAAAAATCAAATTGAAGAAATGGGTATATACATAAACATGTATAAAATACAACTTTATAAAGTTACGGAATATTACTCTATTACTTTCTTATACAAAGTATAAGGAAGTATTGTAATCATGAAAAAAATCGTTGTCGGGATTTTTGCGGAAATACATATTTTGACGTCCACTGAATCCGTTAAGTCCAATTTCTCAATGATGTCTGTGTGTGAGGATGGGTGGACGGATGGATGACCGTGTTTGCAATATCTTATGAACGAGACAAGATGTAGAAACGAAACTTAAAATTAATAACATTCATCAAAGTGTAAAGTGCTGAGTTGATTTTGAATGAAATTGAGAAACCGGAAGAGGAAGTTTACTGGACACACAAAACAATAAATTCCATTTTTTTTTCAACAATTGAATCAGCTGCCAAAAAAAGTTTCAAATGAAAGTTGTTAGCAAAAATATTTGGAATATAAAATGTTATTTGCACTTTTCTTGTACATTTGAGAAAAACTAAATTATATATTTAATAATATATTTCAATAATATTAGTTACAATAGGAACAAAAACCAAACCATTTTTAACATCTATGTGTCAAACGTGTCAAATATATGTGAAGTGTCAAAAATATGTGTCGTTTGAAATATTATAAAAGCAATATTTGTATTATTATTTAGAAAATGTTAAAGACTACAAATTAATTAATACCTATTTTAAATAAAATTATAGTTACAATGAGAAGAAAAAAATAAACAGATTTAACATCTTTATGTCAAATAATTGTCAAAATAAAGTCAAAGGTACGCAAGGAACAAGTCATACGTGTCCATTTTGATTTATATGTATAAGAAAGTAGTGTGGTAACCACACCAGATTTTTAAAAATGTAATCGCCATAGCTGTCAAGGCATTAATTGTAACGTGGTACCAGTTATACTCTTCTTCCGCAAAAAATCTGAGCCAAGAAGTCACTGTTTCTTCAGGTCTTCATCGATGAAGCAGTGACACACTGAATCAGATTTTCTGCGGTAGAAGAGTATAACTGGTACCACGTTACAATAAATGTCTTGACAGTCACGGAGATTACATTGAACAATGTAGTATATGTATTGTAACTTTGTAAATAAAGGTTTGTATTGATATCTTTCGTTATTATTTAGTTATGCCAAATCGTTCTTTACTTTCCGGGAGATCCTCGCAATAATAAACAATTACAAGTGTTTGAAAATAAAAAGTATTTAATAGTAAATTGTTTAATTTTATATAATTTATTTCAGTTAGAATTTAGTATGCTTATGATATTAAGTACTTGTCTGTACCTATTACTTTCATATTGTAAGTAACAGCATAAATTTGTTTGTACGAAATGTATATACAAGTTGGATTACTACAATAACAACAATAATCAAATTAGAAATAATTACTAGATATAATAGTTTTAAGTGCTTCATAACCTTACACAACTACTACAAAAACAAACAATTGCTATCTTGAAGGAACGGTGTAAATAAATAATAGGTCGAATGACATAATGCATTTTAAAAATAAACATAAAATTCCGAGAAATTGAAGAACAGTACAAAAAAGCCAACATATATAGAAAAACAACATCGATTCAACCAATTATGACTTAATTTCCCACAGAGAATGGAGTCTTTCACCATTTAAAAAAAATTTATGAAACTATATTTAAATTGAAGACTATCTACACTATTAAAAAGTCTTAATTGTTATTCATTAAGCCACAATGATTTTTCAAAAATGCTGTAAAGTCATTGTAGACTTGTTGGTGTATCTCAAACAGTAGAGATTGTAAATAATGGTGGTCACATGAATGTTCTAATTTATTGTTTGGAAAATTATTTAAATGAAATTAAAATAACTTTTCTTGGTAAATATTTAAAATATACAAGTTAAGTAACCGTACTTTAGGTTCGCTTAAAAAAAATTATTTGTTTATTACAACGAAGGTAGATTCATTTAACTGATGTTTATTGTTCAATGTTTACAGTATAACTAACTACAATTTTCTTATTCTAATCTTATATACTACAGATAACATATGTAACAAGAGTATCTGGGAGACTGCTGGCGTCAGCGGGTTCCACTGGATGTGGTCATTTAACTCCTCCCTCCTTAAAATTGAGCGTCACCGGGTAAGTTCAGCTGGGGTCGCTCAGGATGGGTTGAACAGCTTGGCTGAAGTTCTATGTCCTGGTTCGAAGTTCTTGCAGGATTCTTTGGGTTTTGGAATTTTTTCCTGAGGAAAATAACAAGCAAAACAATAGCAATGATTAACAAGATAACATATAATGTTGCTATCGAGTAATCTGTATCGTCGGCGGCGTTGTAGTCTTCGACGTCTTCAAACTTGTTAATTGGTAGTTTGAGATCTTGAATGTTGTTCAGTTCAACGGTCATTTTTGGTATTTGGTCTTCGGTTAGTTGAAATTTGTAATCTTCTAATATTATTGGCTTTCCAAATGTTCCTTCTCTAAAATTTAGGTTTTGATTTCTAAATTTTATTTGACAATCATCTTCTTTAATGAGGAATATTCCTTGCAGTGTTCTAATTTCATCGCCGCGTTCGCATGATGCATGGAGGGTTTCTTGAATTGGAAATACAATGACAAATTGGTTTATTTCTTCACTGGTTTCTACATGGTTTCTTTTCAAAGTGATCTTCGTATATTGACAGTTCTTGTTATCGTTATGTAAGATGATGCTCTTTTCACAGGATTTGTCGTCTACTTCCTCTATCTTGTTTGGGCAATGATAAATAGTTCCTTTAGTACATATGGCGTTTAGAGATTTGATTTCATCATCAGAAGATCTTAAAAAGTATTCTTTATTTGGAACAACAGTCACAAATTCAATATCATGTTTACTTGGGACAGGTATAAGACGATATAATTCAGTCTATATCATAATTAATTGGAATTTCTAAAAAGTAAGTAATTTTATCTGAATATAATTTACAATTTACTGTAATTAATTTTTCAATTTCGGGTATATTTTCGAATGTCGGTTCTAAGGGGAAACTATTTTTATAATTTTTATAAATCCTATTTAATTCAAATGGAGATCATTTATTTTTATAATACTTGGGTGCATCACGTGTAATTTACAAAAAGTTAGGGAATTTTCAATATCTTGCAATATAGATAATAATATGTTAAACAAAGTGTTTAACTGACCGTAAATGTCAAGGATACTGAACTTAATTAAATTAGGGGTTCCGTCAACAATAATACGCAACAACTGCTCTATTTTTACTTTTAATTCTAATTCATTATGTTTAATTGTTTCAATAGTTTTATTAAATTTATCAACTAATTGATGGTTAAAAGTATATTGCTTCTTTAATTGTTCATTTAATTTATACTGATTATGTTCTAAATGGGCTAATATTTTGATTTCAAGCAAACTTCACATTGATTAATATAATTAGAAATTGTTTTTACTTGATTTGGCCAATAATAAATTCTTTTTAGTTGATGATGCGTTTCTTGAATACCGCGGTGGTTAGTCTTACTTTCGTGATAATTTTTTATCGTGTCAGAAATGTCGTCGTCACGTTCTACGTCTATCAGTTTACTATTACTTTTAACAAAATGTAATTCTGAATTTTTAAAATATTTTTGAATAACATTACTATATTTTTCATATACTGGTTGTTTAAAATACAAGTAATATTTTACTTTAGGTACTATATAATTTTTAACAAAATCTATAACATCATTTTCGAAATTATTTTGTGAAATTTGAACATTTATTCTCATTTTATCTGTATGAAGTTTTGTTATTTTTGGTGTAGAAGGAGAATGAATTACTTCACTAATTATTATTTGATTTTTCCCTACATTAACAGGTGATTCACTGATAGGTATGCCAGTTATCGGATACTCTGGGTTTGAGTGAATGGTCGCGTCGCTATCATCTGATTCCGAGTAATCATCGTTTCGTGTCTTATCATCTGTCTCCACTACGAGAGACTCACTATAAATTTGATTGTCATTATTTTCAAATTGTCTATTATAATTATCCATATACTTAAAAAAGGCATCACAAGTAGTTTCGTCATTTTCGTTTGCATAGTCATGGGAGTAGGCTTGGTGAATTTTTGATTTGGATTTGGCTTGAATGCGTTAAATTGGGAAGTTTGGGGGTGGTTTTTTATGGGAAATTTTTGTGACGATCGGTACATAAGTTGATTGTTAGGTGTTGGACGGTACATTAGTTGATTGTTAGGAAGATTTTGCATGGGTCGATATTGTGTTTGCGAAATGTTCCTAGTTAATTTGGTATTATGTTTATTTTGTGTACGTGAATGATTTTCCAGTTGAAAATCGTTGGTCAACATATTAAGTGCAGAGTTCATATCTACAGGGTTTTTAGTGCGCATTAAATTACCAAGGGGATCTTTTAGTCCTCTTAACAAAATTCTAACAGCGTATTTTTGGAAATAACCAATTAAAATTGGTTCTTCTGTTGCATCAATGTGGGTTGTTATGTACGCGATTTGTAAGTTTAGAATATCTTGTACTCTATTATAAAATTGAAATGCGGATTCATTTCCTTGTTTCAATTCCGTCATTTCTATATTCAATGTGTAACAATCGCGCTTGTCTGAATACGTATTAATTTAAATCTGCCCAACTATTAATTGTGCAGCTTGCAATATTAGAGGCAGCTTCGCCCTTAATTTTTGATAGTATACTTGACATCAGATATTCATTCTAAAGTCTTCGGGATCAATTCTATTATAAAATTTTGTTACTAACTTTTCGCAAATTTCAATGAAGCGAGCTAATAATTTTGCAACGGGAGTTGCCATATTTGTTATATTTAAATTACTTATTTCTTCAATTATGTCTTCAAATGAAAAAGGAAAAGTATTATTTGTTGGCGAGTTACAAGAAACAATTGAATCGGTGTCTGTGTTCTCTGAATCTGAATTTGGCTGAATGATATCTCTAAACGACATGTAGTACTTACAGGACTATCATCAGCTTGTCCATGGGCTTCTGCGACGTATTCAGCGTGGCAGGAGTCTTGGGTATCGCCTGGCAGCTCTGTGTTCAGCAGGGCTGGAGATCTACGGTGATGCGCGATATGCACTCGCGATTTAGTAGTCTCTGCGATCACTTCGTAAATCGTTAAAACGAAACGGATTATTTAAATTTATTAATTCGTCTGGGAATCCTACCGACTGCGCCAGTTAAGTAACCGTACTTTAGGTTCGCTTAAAAAAAATTATTTGTTTATTACAACGAAG
The DNA here is from genome assembly GCA_963942605.1 of Poecilus cupreus. NCBI lineage: Eukaryota > Metazoa > Arthropoda > Insecta > Coleoptera > Carabidae > Poecilus > Poecilus cupreus. The sequence continues at coordinate 26,477,501 of OZ012718.1, forward strand.
GTAGATTCATTTAACAGATGTTTATTGTTCAATACAGTATAACTAACTACAATTTTCTTATTCTAATCTTATATACTACAGATAACATATGTAACAAGAGTATCTGGGAGACTGCTGGCGTCAACGGGTCCCACTGGATGTGGTCATCTAACTTACATGAATTCCATTTAATTCTAAAAGAAACATGAATAAACTTTAAGATTATGTTTGATAGCCACTGATAACCTTTACTAACCTGTCATTCAACAAGCCTTTAATTTCGTTGAAATAAATAATATATTTTATCCAACACCTCTCAATAAATGCTCTATAACTATGGCGATTTTAAACAAACAAAGTAACAGATTATCCACTAGTGGGTATAATTTTGAGGAAAGCCACTAGTGGGTATTTTTTTATTTATAACAATAATAATAACACACAACACCTCGGTAACTACTTCGATTGATATTTTAATTTAAAAATTTAAAGCATATGTCACTGTCAAATAATATTTCTTTAATAAATTTTTCATTTATTAAAAATGTTGGATAAAACGTTATACTTCACACGTGGGCAAAGTGGAATTACCCACTCGATAAAATGATCTCACTCAGCCTTCGGCTTCGTGTGTTAAAATTTCTCTCGTGAGTAATTCCTTACTTTGCCCACTTGTAAAGTAAATAAGTATTATCCAACACCTCTCAATAAATGCTCTATAACTATGACGATTTTAAACAAGCAAAGTAGCAGAATATCCACTAGTGGGTATAATTTTGAGAAAATCCACTAGTGAGTATTTTTTTATTTATAACAATAATAATAACACAAAACACCTTGGTAACTACTTTGATTGACATTTTAATTTAAAAATTTAATGCATATGTCACTGTCAAATAATATTTCTTTAATACATTTTTCATGTATTAAGACGTGTTGGATAAAACGTTATACTTCACACGTGGGCAAAGTGGAATTACCCACTCGATAAAATTATCACACTTAGCCTTCGGCTTCGTGTGCTAAAATTTCTCTCGTGGGTAATTCCTTACTTTGCCCACTTGTAAAGTAAATAACTATTCTATGTATTTAAAATGTACTTAGTGAAACAAAAAAAATTCAAATTAGTTGGCAACTATTTTGACACTTTGACAAACTGACAGCTCAATAATAAGAGAAATACAAAAACGTTAGAATAGGATACTTTGACGTCATTGTAGAGGCCTTTAAAACTAAAATATCTTAATAATTAATAATATTATTTAAACTTCTGTTGCTCGTATATTTAGTACGATGTTTTTGGGTCTAGTTATAATATAAATGACTTATTTTTTATTTTGTAACTCTAGTGAACGACCCCATTGTAACACAATTGAATAATGCGGTCTGTGACCAAATTTAAATTGTTTTCTTTCCTATACGTATTATAAAAAAGTAGATATAGTAATAATGCAAAAATAATAGATAGTGTGAATCTAGAGATCTACGCAGACCGACAGACAGACACGCACACACAGACATCATCGCGAAACTATTGAAATCGTATTCTAAGGACTTTATAACGTACTCATCCACTGAAAACTCACTACCAAATTTTTAGCATGATTCCTATACCTCCCTTACAGAATGTGGCGAGAGGTAAAAAGCAAAATTAATACTTCACATTTTAACTCAACTTTCAACGACCTTTAATTTCACACAAAACTCTGTAGGATAGGATTGCTTATTGAATATTATTAGCAATAATTTAGTTACAATAATGTTTCATATTCGAATTCGAAATTGATTTAATTGTTATTCTGTCAAGTAATCTTCAAACTTCCATTTTTGGTTAATTTAATTTGTCCGTTAAATTTTTTGTTAAAAAGTTTTATTTTTGAATTTTTTGTGGCTACCTATTTATCTACCATTAGGGGTGGAATATTTTTTCAAATATAAATAGGACCAATTTCGAGGTATACCCTATCCAATGAAAAAAAAAAATCATCAAAATCGGCCTACTCTGTAAAAAATTATGCGTGGTCATATATAGACAAATATTCGCGTCGACTTGAGAACCTCCATCTTTTTTCGTCGGTTAAAATAAATCCATAAACAATTATAAACCATAACTTTATTTCTGCGTACATATTATATTTTTATTATTAATTGAAGTTTGAATGATCAGAATCAAAATTAACAGATATAATTTAATAATTGTTCGACAGTTAATTATTTATATATTTTAGCTGATGTTGACTGATAAAAGTCGAAACGTCCAAATTCAAATTTATTATACACTATATATCTATATATTTTGATTGATCCTGAGATCTACCATTCAATCTTCAATTATTAATTCAAAAGGATATAAAATATATTTTTAATTATACATATTCTTATTACTAACAAAATGAAACAAAAAGCATCTACTTTTTAATTTCTCTTCGCTTCAATTTAACATATACACCATTTGCTGATTTTAATATAACTTCACTAGACAACTCAATATCATGCTTTGCATCAGCTGGCAAAAGTTCATAATTCAGAATAACTTTCGATATTGTACATTTCGCTTCGTACATAGCAAACTTTTGACCTAAAAAAGAATTATCAATATATCAACGATCTTTTAGTTACTTATGTATATAAGGTATTGTAAAGATGTTGGTGTATGGAACAGTTTATTTTTCACTTTTAATACGTTAATATACGGAAAAGTCTGAGTATGAACATACCGAGTGTCTACTTTTATTATAGGACATGGGAAATACAATATTAAAATTTTCATTATGCGATAGTTCGTTCCCTAATGAATTTTATAACAAAAAACGTAGATACCAAAATTTATTAATGTGATACATTTTTATCATGAGATAGGCGTAAATAGGTATTTTTGTATCAAGGGTCGTAAGTGGAGTTTTGTGGTCGAGGGTATAGTTTGTGGCCCGAGGTGCAGCCGAGGGCTACAAAATACACGAGACCATGAAAATACTTACGACACGCGATTCATATAATATTTTTCCGCCTACCAGGTCAATTTTCTATTTAAAAATAGTTATAATTTAATTCATTATCAATTTTATATCGTAGGAACCTATTTTACTTTGTTTCTCTTGTTGACATGGTTACTTAACTGTCAATCTTAAATAAATAAGAATTTATTTTTCATTCTTTGCGATTTTAGCCTGATTTTCTAGTATAAAACTAGGAAAAATGAATATAAATATAGAAGAAGCAGCTAACGTAGCATCGTTAATACTATTACCGACAAAATCTAAACAAAGATATGAAGCAGCTTATGAAACTTTTAAAAATTGGTCTAAAATGTAAAACGTAAGTGACCAGTGGTGGGATCCTATCACTACGCTAGAATCGCGCTACGATAATATTGCGCTAACAACCCCTCGTCGCCCAGGAAATGTAGCGTAAACGCTAAATCGGTACTCTAAATGTCTAAATATTCGATATAATATTTATCACATAGGTAGCGTAGCACTTGTTTGAGACATGTGCTATCAGCTACGCTAAATATTTGACGTTTCAAAAGTGAAAGAAAATTATTACAAAATAGTTTTCATTGTAAATAAATTAAATTTAAATCCAGATATTGTACAAAGCAGTAAGTATTATAATTCCATATTTTAATTATCTATAAATTTTTGTCGCGGATAAAAAAAAAGTTATAAAAGAAATACAAATGCTAGCACCTAATAACGGCGTGGAAGTGAGAGAAATTTCAAAAAAGAAAAGATTATCCGAAAATTTTAGTTTTTCAATTGAGGCAAAGCCTATATTACGTGATTTCACAAGCGTTAGCACCATAACATAATTTTTACATAAGTACAAATAGTGTAATGGTAATAGCGTAATAATATTAAATAATGTACCAATTTATACAACACACATGAAAATACAAACAGTAAGCTACGAAAAATAATTTCTAATTACATTATTCTTACTCGACGGCCTTCATCTAAAATATCTTCATCAGCAACCTTTCCTAAGTTACCGTTGAAAATATTTAAAAAACTTGAATAAGACAAGCGAAAAATTTAGAACTTGTCAAAAATTTCCCTTATATTTTTAGAAATGCTAATATAAACACGAAGTTATACGAATCACTTAGCGGGTTGCGATGAGAGTACCAAATTACATAACTAGCAAACGATACGCTAAAATATTGCTACGCTACCGCTACGATATGTGTAGCGAGCACATAGCTATCGTATTCATGGGATCCCACCACTGGTCACTGAAAATGTACTATTAGCTTATTTTCTACAAAGATCAAAAGTACTAAAGTCACCTTCAAGTTTGTGGTGTGAATATTCAATATTGAAGACTACAATTTATATTTATGAAAATTACGATATTTCAAAATATCCTAAATTAAAAGCGTTCCTGAAGCGAAAAAATGATGGATATCAACCGAAAACATCAGTAACATATACCAGACAAAATATCACAATAATAGTTATTTACTTTACAAGTGGGCAAAGTAAGGAATTACCCACGAGAGAAATCTTAGCTCACGAAGCCGAAGGCTGAGTGAGATAATTTTATCGAGTGGGTAATTCCACTTTGCCCACGTGTGAAGTATAACGTTTTATCCAACACTTCTTAATAAATGAAAAATTTATTAAAGAAATATTATTTGACAGTGACATATGCTTTAAATTTTTAAATTAAAATGTCAATCGAAGTAGTTACCAAGGTGTAGTGTGTTATTACTATTGTTATAAATAAAAAAATACTCACTAGTGGCTTTCCTCAAAATTATACCCACTAGTGGATAATCTGTTACTTTGCTTGTTTAAAATCGCCATAGTTATAGAGCATTTATTGAGAGGTGTTGGATAAAATATATTATCACCCGGTAATTGCAAAATCAAACTTACAACCCTGTTACCAAGGTAATAATATCATACTTACTATAGTGCTAGGCGGAAAATAAAATTTATAATTTTAGCTATTTCCAAAGAACCATGGTAAACAAAGTTCTAATGATTATAGACTTGTTATCATGGACACATTAAGCATTTAGAAATAATTTAAACAAGTCAATTGTCAATAGTTATATCACTGGTGGAAAATATTTAATCGATTAAATTTGACATAAATTTTACTCAAAAACTGTTTAATATAATAATTTAAATTATTATATACGATAACACTTTTTTTAAATAAGCCAGATATCAAATTTAATTTAATCGATTCAATTCTTTAGCATTATTTCATTAATTCTTAAACAAACTTTAATATTTGCTGAAGAAATTGTACTAAAACGCTGATTTAGACATATTTTCACATAAATAAATTGGTACACATAAACAAAAAGATCATACAATTTTGTTATATTGTAGCAAATTGTTTTTTTTTTACAATGTCATAAAATAATAAATAAATAAAGATATAGAATACCAGTAAAGGCAAAAAACTTGTAAGTATGCAAGCTTCTGCGACTAATTATCCGGCTAAATATGCCTTTAAAATGTTCAAAATTTACGATTAAACAGCTATGTGCTATTTAATCACTTATTTCAAATGCACAACAATGGATAGTGAGACATTCTGAGAGGTCAATTTTGTAATAAGTGAAATAATCATTAATACTATGTCATCTGTTAAACTCAAACAATTCATAAGTTATGACACATGTCAAAAAATGACATTTTTCAACGGTTGTTTTGTTTTTGTTTTTTTTCAAAAAACACAGGTTAACAGATTTAAACGAAAATATCAAAACATAATTTTTCTTTAACGTGTTGCAATTCGTAATAGGTGACAAACATTATTCTAATAACAAAATTTTCATTAAACTATAATTTACTGAGATATTTGGAAATAACTTGACAGGGCTTCAAGTAAACTACCACTTCCGGTTATTGGATTATCACCAAAACTAATCAGCTCTCCCAAAGAATATCAAAATTTTCAGTTTAGTAGTTTTTGAGAAACCGTAAATTCAGAGATCCACACAGACTGACAGACGGACAGACATCATCGCGAAATTATTTAAATCGTATTCTAGGAACCCTAAAACGTACTCATCCACTGAAAACTCACTACCGAATTTTTAGCATGATCCATATACCTTCCTTACAGGATGAGGCGGGAGGTAATAAAAAATAATTATTATAATATTTACCAATACAGTTTCTGGGTCCAGCACTAAACGGAACATATGAGTAATGATTTTCGTGCAGATTCTTCGATATAAATCTGTCTGGATCGAATTTATCTGGGTGGGGAAACAAATCTGCTCTTCTTTGAATACCATAGATGAATAAACCCAATACTGTATCTTTAGGAAAAATTGTTCCTTCTACAATTTAAATAAATGAAAAGAATACACATACATTACAATAGAAAATTCTTTAACAGTTTGTCCGAAGGCCATTTTTAGAGAAAATATCTTATTTTCTATAACAGTGTGTTTGTTAAATAAATATCTAAATAAGTATTTCATCAACTATGTTATCATCACCATCACCCATTAACTGAATCTTGACTAATTTGGATTGCAAGTTGTATAATCTTGATTTTAAGTCCTTTTTCATCAACTTATGATAATGTTGGTATAGTTATGAAAAGGTTTATTTAAATATTTTTAAATTTTAAATATTTTAGACGTATTTTGTTATTTTTGTTCTATTGTTTACAATTTACAGTTAACAAATGTCCATATTTTTTAATTTGTTGTATTAGCACAAATAAGACGTATTTTGCCTATTTTGTATCATTTGCCCCTTCCAAGCAAATTGTTATTTAAATTTACTTACTAAAGATCATATCCTCTTCAAGCACTCTGCCAATGTATGGTACGGAGGGATACATTCTCATTGCTTCTTTCAATACAAATTCAGTATATATCATGTTATTCATATCATGTAAAGATAGTTCATAGTTCTTGTTATCACCAATTACTTTTTGTATTTCGGCAAACAGTTTCTCCTATAATAATAGTTATTTACTTTACAAGTGGGCAAAGTAAGGAATTACCCACGTGTGAAGTATAACGTTTTATCCAACACCTCTTAATAAATGTAAAATTTATTAATGAAATATTATTTGACAGTGACATATGCATTAAATTTTCTATATTAAAATGTCAATCGAAGTAGTTACCAAGGTATTGTGTGTTATTATTGTTATAAATAAAAAATTACTTACTAGTGACTTTTCTCAAAATTATACTCCCTAGTGGGTAATCTGTTACTTTTCTTGTTTAAAATATATTGGACAAATTTAATTTATTTGTGCAGAGTGATCATGTTTCTTTATAATTATTGTCATTGAATTTAAACAAAATAAACAAAAATATGATTTTAAGTGTCAAAAAAGTTTAGTTTATTTTGAATATGTGATTGTTTTAAATGACAAAAAATATGTTTACATGAGGTAAATATATAATTAAAATATTTGTTTATTATATACTGCTACATTTTTTTTGTAATTTTTTTCATACGTACATAACGCTATATCCCACTCTATGTGGTAGCACGGACCCAGAACACAGTCATCTAACAATCATTCTCCTCCAAGTCTGACAGACTACTTTCGCTTCGTCCACATTCATACATGCTCGTATGGAATCATTCGTTCACACAATAAACCATCAATCATACCCAACCACTTATTCCTCGGACGCCCACGCAAACATCCACCCTCAATTTCAGCCGCACATATTAGTTTCACCAAACTTACGAGATGACTTATTTTATCAATGTAAGCACTCAATCGAGCATCTCTAGATACATTCACGTTTCGAGCAAATGTACCCAGAGCACCCAATACCTTGCACACTGCAGACACCCGCCTTTCAATCTCCCAGTCAATACGTCCATCCCTCGAAAACATACTACCCAAATATACAAATTCATTCCGTAGTTCTAGGCTCACACTATTCACTGAAACTTTACAATCATTCACCGAATTATGTAAATAGTTATTCATTTTCAATAATAAAACTTTTATTGTCAATTAAATCAATCACAAATTCATCATACATATATTTCTCATACAATTTAAATCCGAATATTTCAGTTACAAAACATGCTAAATGAAATATGTTTCCTCATATTGACACAACATTTATATGAAGCATTTTAGCCCAAAATTAACTTTTGCCATTTTCAACGTCTATACATACCTGAACATCTGGATTTCGTGCTAATTCATAGATTGTAAACGATATTAACGAAGCTGATGTATCATATCCCTATAGCCAAGAAAAATATATCAGTTACAAACAAACTGACATAATCGAATAGCATTACTTCAAACATAAAGGTATCGACTTCCTCTTGAATCTCTGAATCAGATAGCGGCTGACCATCAACAGATGCATTCAACAGAACATCAAGAAACACTTGCCGTTTCTTCATACCGACATCCACTGCTTGGCTAACTGATGGATGTTGATTAAATAATTTTCTTCGTCTGTCCTTGATTACAGATGCTGTGAAATCATGCAATTTTTTTACAGCTGCATTTTGTTTTCTGTAATCGTTTGAGAATGGAAATAAAATATCAAAACGTTTTCATATTGAAAACAATCTATTAATTGATGTATTGCAGACTATTTTAACATCGTTAACGTATTCATTGTCGACAGTTGTTTGTGCTTTTACTGACGTTCCCATTGCTGTTTCTATACAAAAGATTGTTTTTAATACAAATAATTAGTCCGATGATATTACATTAATGTATACCACAAATTACATCCAGTGTACAGTCTGTAACAAACGGGTAGATATTGAAATCTCCTATGTCCACTTTTTTTGACAATCGTTCAATTAAAGTGCTAGTTTCAGTATTGAAAATTTGTATGAAATCTTCCAAAATTTTAAAATGAAATGCTGGCGTCAATATTTTCCTGCGTTTTTGCCAATGGGATCCTAGAATAATTATACATGCAGAATATACATATAGATTATTTTTAAATTTAGGTAAATAATTTTTGAAACAAAGAGAAATATATCTTATGTTTTAAAACTACTAACAAAATATCCGGTGAATCGACGTACGCAAAATAGCGTTTTCAATGCTATTTCTGAAATGTTCAATAATTGGCTTTCCTAATTGTTTTACATCAAAAAAGTTAAATAGTTTATTGTAGACGAAGAATTTCTGCATTTTTTTACACTAATTTTTATAATTTTACTGCACCTGGAACCGGAAAAATAGAAGTAAAGTTTATTAGTAATTTTTTTTTAAATCATGTGTTATAAAACAACAAAACAAATGTCCCAATTGAAAGTTATTCGTTTTATCTCTCATTTGCTGTCATCACTGTTTGATATCATAGGACTTGATCAAAAATTTATAATTTGAAAGAAAATGTAGATATATTGAAATGATTTTATTGTCAAAATAGTGCTCCACAATAGTTACTTGTATATCAAAGCACTAAAGTACGGTTTATAAATTCCACATTTTTAATAAAAAATACTTTATTGCCGAGGTATACATTATATTTTTTTCCGAGATCGTTAAATTATTAATTAAAAACATAAATAAATAGATAGCATTATGTATTTCTAAAACGTTAACTAGCTGTTGCGATGGGGATAGCTGTGACAACAAGAGTACTGTGACAAATTTTGTTATAATTTTCATTATTTTTTATATATTCTTAGACCTGGTCTGCATGTAATCTGTATTAAAGCCGATATATTATAGTCAAAGATAAATAATAAATAAATTCACTAATAGTATTAATGAATAATTTATTTGTTTATTTAGGTTTGTAATTTAATTTTGACATAAGAGTCTGTAAAGTTTGACTTTAGCTATTGTTTTGACTAATTTCGCGTAGCTATATCGAGTACCTTAATATCGATTTCGGCAAAAAGTGTATTAAATTAAAAAAAACTCTAATTTAATATCAAATTTATTTTGTTATTTCGTAGCACTAATGATTTTAACAAAAACACCAATAAACATTTCCGTCATTTCTCCGGTTCCACGTAGAGTAAAATTATAAATATGAGTATCAGAAGATGCATAAATTCTTCCTCTATTTAACTTTTTTGATGTAAAGTAATTAGGGAAGCTAATAATTGTACATTATTTTTATTATGGTGCGTCTCTAGATTCACCAGCCTGTGTTCTCGTATATCCTAGTGAACCACATTTAATCTAAAAATATCATACCTTCCGAAAGTAACAACCCATTCTTTAGCCATGGTCTAATAAAATCATATTCTGAAGGTTTTTTAGTATATTTCGGCGAACTCAATATAAACTCAAAAAATCTGGATCGGTTGTTAAAATATAAACATTTTTAGGCCCCAACCAAATTTTTACATGAGGTTTGTACAGGTCAGAAAGTCGTGATAAATTCTTCAACTGATCTATAAATAATATATATATATAATAATCAAATAAATACAAAACATAAAGATAATAATATCTTACAAACTGGATTAAAACCAAATTCAAAAATGTTACCAAGAATTGGATATGGTTTAGGTCCCGGAATATTATCTAAAGATCGAAACCTACTTTTTTGTTCATAACACCAAAATAGAAAACTTATTATAAGTATTACAAATATTGTCAAAAATATATAGTACATTTTTAAGATTATAACGTGTTCAATTAAATATTGCAACTTAGTGGAATCAATACACAATTTGAATCCTATTATATACCATAAAAACAAATTGCGCATAAACGTTTTTCCTAGAAAGAGATACTAAGTGGTAATACTACAAAATATAATTATATTTACTTGTTACTATATGTATACAGTGTAATTCCTACTTTTTCATATCAAAGTACTTAAAATGTTGTAAGATAAAGTGATTGGAGAGTCGTTTCCCTTCCTAGAAATACAAATAACTTAATTAAATTAATTAATCAATAAATATAAATTTCTCTTATTTCTAATAAATAAACTTGTCATTTATTTTTGGAATAATACGACAATAATTAAAATGGGCCGATAATATATTTGTTTAAACATTCCAAAGTCCATAGTTTATGTTTTTACCTCCCGCCTACCTCTAGGTAAGGGAGGTATTGTTTTTGGTCAGAAAATTGGGTAGTGAGATTTCAATGAATAAGCACGTTTTAGGGTCCCTACAATACGATTTTACTATTTTCGCGATGATGTCTGTATGTATGTATGTATGTATGTATGTATGTATGTATGTATGTATGTATGTATGTATGTATGTGTGTGTGTGTGTAGTCTGTGGCAATTTTTTCGTCTCGCATAACTCAAATACTATAATACCAAAAAATACAATTTTTTGAATTATTGCTTCTTATATTTAAATGAAGAGCTGATTAGATTTTGGATAAAATTGGTCGACAGGAAGTAGCAGTTTACTTGAAGCCCTTAACAGTTTTTCGTGAAAAACTCGGTTAAATTTCCTTTTTCAACAATTTATGTTATTTTGAAAGTTGAAGAATATTTAATTCTACATTTGTTTTGATTACACTAATTTTAATAATTTTCATTAGATTCAGAGATAATAAAATATAAAGAAATTAGATTTCACAAATCTTGCATTCCTAGTACACCATGGAAAATTTTCAATTTTTTACGAAATGTGACACATGTCATTGTGATTGTGAAGCTGTTTTCTTAGTGAAATATATGTCAAAAAATTAAATAAATATACGAAAGAAAATTAAAATTCTCAAATATAAATAGAAAATAAACAAATAAGAAGGTATGTTTCTGTATCATGAAATACTAATTTGTACCGTTTAAGAGTAGTATTGGGCGGGAGGTTATGTGCTGGCCACATCAGATTTTTTAAACATCATTCTAATACACATGTATACGTGTATATAACAAGTTTTATTTGAAATCGGCACAAAAATGCCCAAAAATCGTCACTAAAATAACCCAAAATACGACGATTTTGAGTAACGCAGAGTTGGCAAACGTAAAATAATTATTATACAAGTAGGAAAATTTTGACAGATATATGACGTGTTGTAGTAAATTTATACTTAAAATGAAACAATATGTGCAAAAATAATGAATTAATTAATTCCGATGAAGATATTGAGGACAAAACACATAATTTTGAGTGTTATTTACGATAACTTCAAGATTCGAGATTGGCAACACTTCGTATCAGTTCCAATTGGCAACTGACAGATGTATAAAACTTAACCTATATACATAATTTTTACAGTTTTTTTCTAATTTCTTATTTTAAATAAAATTTAGTATGTACCGCGGTACTGAAATTCCTTTTTATCACTGACATGGTTTATTTTCTTCGGCCCTACGGGTCTCAGCAAATAAACTCCATGTTCGTGATAGAAAGTTAAACTTCAGTGCCTTGATACATAAATAACTATTTTGTGCAACCGAACGCGTAATAAACATTTCCCAGCCGCAGTATAGATCGCGAAATTGTATTTCACGGCTGTTGCCATGATAACGACCGCGAAATCCAAAATGATTGTTTTTTAACCTATTTCGCGAAATAGTGTAAAAAACAATCAATTTGACACTTCAAAATTGACATTATTTTTTTAAAACTAATTGTTTTGTTTATCAAATGTCAATCCCATAGTCACTTTCTATTTACAATAAAACTGTTTAAAATTTGTAATTACATATTTTATACGATTGCACAAAAAATAGTGTGTACACCTTGGCCGCGAAATCCTTTAACGCCCTCGAGATTGTCCTGCCTCGACCGCAAGCGGCCTCGTCGACAATTTTTCTTTAGTTACGCAAACGGGTGATTTCGCGGCCTTGGTATACAAATAACTATTATTTACTTCACAAAATAAAATTAATTTTCAAAAATTATGTCTTGATATGACAAAGATTGAAAAATATTAATGTTGGCGAAATCCGTGTTTACTATATTGTCAATGACGTCTGTGTGTATGAATGGATGGATCGATATAGATGGGGAGATGAATCTATCTAGTAACACATTTAATAGCAAAAATCTGATGTGGATACTACACGACTTTCCTATACATATACCGGATGTCGACTTTTTTTATAGGACATAGGATATACAATGTTAATATTTTCAGTATGCGATAGACCGTTCCCTCTGAAATTTAGAGCAAAAGTGTAAATATAAAAAAATGTTCAGCAACAAAAACTGCAACAAATGAGCTTCAATTCATTAATGTAATACATTTCTGTCGTTAGATAGATGTAATTATAATTTTTAGCTGTTTCCAGTTTGCCATGGTAAACAAAACATGTAAACAGTCGTATTGTTTGAGTTTAACGGATGACATTTAACAAAGTTTTATTATTTTACTCATAACTAATTTGAACTATCAGAAGCTTTTATATGCAAATATTCATCATTTTGAAGGCATGTTTAGCCGGATATTTAGTTGCAGAAGATACTAACATATTTTTTATTTTTACTGGTATTCTGTATCTTCAAACATGCTGAATTGTTCAATTCAAGCAATTTTTATTTACAAATATTTGACAAGTAATAAGAAAAACAATTTGCTCTAGTAACAATAAACAAGAAAATTTTATGAAGCTTTGTGTTTATGTGTGTACCGATTTATTTATGTGAAAACTAAATATATATATATATATAGTTAGTAGATTTAGTCTTGATCTGTACTTTGAACATGTAACATCTGAATTAGAAGGTTTTAGTAAAATAAAATCTTTTTTAAAAACACATCGACGATTAGTTAGAAATTAATTGGTGCAGTCGGTAGGATTGCAGATACGATATTAACGAATATAATATCGGTTCGTAAAACGATTTAATCGCAATCGAACAAAGTTACCGTCGCGGGTGACAATAAGTCGTGACTTGATGCCGCATCAGCTGAGCGCATATCAGCAAGTTCGAGAGCATATCGAGCGCTAGAAGCCCAAAAATCAACGCAAGGAACCAGCACCGCCAACCGTTGAGCGCACATCAACGAGTTCGAGCACAGCAACTCCAGAAATGGACATCGCAGTACTCCAGAGCCGACCAATGCATTGGATCATCTTACTGTGACTACACTTCATGTCATTCAGAGGTTCCCAAACAATCGATTCAGATAGTTCAGGTGCAGATTCTGACTCACAATTTGAAGAAACAATTACAAACTTAATAGAAAAAATTACAATTATTTCAAATAATACTGAAAATCCTATTTTAAATTTAAATTCAACTACAATAGCTGTACCAGTGTTGAAAAAAGAGTATCTTGACATGCTACCAGAATTCCAGGGTGAGAGAGAACTTCTCTCGAGATTCATTAAAATAAGTGAAAAATTAGTAGTCAAGTTTTATAATGGAATAGATGTAAATGATTAGCCAAAATTAAAAGCGAAGCCGCTATTAATATTGCGTTCGGTTGAAAATATTCGAATACAAAATTGATGACTACTAGATTTAGTTATTTGTTTAAGATATTGACATGAAAACAGAGAAAAATAATGAAATTCTGTCATTCAAAATATAAAATATTTTATCCAACACCCCTCAATAAATGCTCTATAACTATGACGATTTTAAACAAGCAAAGTAATAGATTATCCACTAGTGGGTATAATTTTGAGGAAAGCCACTAGTGAGTATTTTTTTATTTATAACAATAATAATAACACACAACACCTTGGTAAACACTTTGATTGACATTTTAATTTTAAAATTTAAAGCATATGTCACTGTCAAATAATATTTCTTTAATAAATTTTTCATTTATTAAGAAGTGTTGGATAAAACGTTATACTTCACACGTGGGCAAAGTGGAATTACCCACTCGATAAAATTATCTCACTCAGCCTTCGGCTTCGTGAGCTATGATTTCTCTCGTGGGTAATTCCTTACTTTGCCCACTTGTAAAGTAAATAACTATTGTACGTTCTATTGTGTATTTTGTGTTAATAAAACTATTAATTCTATGCCAACATCTTTACTTCCATAATCACAACAGGTTATGGGCCCAGAACACAATTAAAGAAATAATTGGCATATTTAATATAAAAGTATTATACAAAAGTATCAATCATCGAATTTGTACCAGTAGACAAACTTCAAGCTGCTGATAATTGGGTTCGGTGGAAATGGGCTATGGAAAGTTTGCTGATGGAGAAGGAGTTTGCATGGGAAGTCTGCACAGGAGATTTGGTGAAACCAAACCCATTGGGAGATAATGCAACTACTGATCAGCAAAAGGAATATACCAAAGCTCTTCAATCTTTTGATAAAGGGAACCGAATGGCTAGAGGAATATTTGTCAGGACACTGGATACAAGTATTATTGATTTAATTTCACAATGTAAAACTGCACGAGAAATTTGGGTTAAGTTGCATGACATATTTGACCAAAAGAATATACAGGCTCAATATGCTTCACAGATACAATTTACAAATTTCACGCGAGATGCTACTGATAATATGGCTCGACATATTGCGAAGTATGAGCAGCTTGTGGGGAAGATGAGTGATCTTAAGATAAAACCCTCAGATTTTGTAATAATGTGTAAGCTATTAGATACATTACCATCAGATTTTGAACCACTAAAACAAGCATGGAGTGCCAGACCAACTGAGCTACAAACATTGTCTGAATTAAGAAAATTGTTGATCTCAGAAGAACAACGAAGACAAGCTGAATCATCACGAGAAAGTGAGTTAGTAGCTCTCATGGCGAAAGCAGGATTCAAAACTGTCGGTAAGGGAGACAAAACAAATAAGAAAACTACTTACTGCATTGACAACGAAAAATCTCCATCAAATCCGGGTAAAAACATTTCCAAACAGTTTAA
Source organism: Poecilus cupreus (assembly GCA_963942605.1). Classification (NCBI taxonomy): domain Eukaryota; kingdom Metazoa; phylum Arthropoda; class Insecta; order Coleoptera; family Carabidae; genus Poecilus; species Poecilus cupreus. The sequence continues at coordinate 26,493,198 of OZ012718.1, forward strand.
ATGTTTTAAATGTGGTAAGAAGGGACATTTGAAAAGGGATTGTAGAACTGTAGTAAATAGTAAATTAATCAGCCTAAGAGGGAGAATGATGATGTTTTTATTACTGAGGCTCTGTATAGTAAAAATGATGATGTATGGATTATTGATTCTGGTGCTACGCAACACGGCACTCATCATTATGAATGGTTTAAATCTTTTAAAAAATATGCAACTCCCGTAATTATCAGAGTGGGTAACAAAACTACTATGCAAGCGATTGGGCAAGGTGAAATTGCAGTTGAATTGAGTACAAATGGTAGTATAAGGAATTTTCGACTCGAAAATGTCTTGTATGTTCCAGAGGCGTCAAGAAATTTGTTTTCAGTTAGTGCAGCCCTGAATCATGGGTCGACAATCAGAATGACTAGTAATAAATGTGAATTTCTGAAAAATAATAAAGTTGTTGCAATTGGTTCCTTCTGCGGTAATTTATTTAAATTAATAGCTTCCGTAAAAATCACAGTAACAAAGGAAGTTCAAATATCTGAAGATAACATACTTCAGATTTGGCACGAGCGACTTGGACATCAAAACAATCGACATGTGAAGAAAATATTGGAAACGCAAGGTATTCATGTTGTCGTAAATAATGATTTCTGTGATGCTTGTATACAGGGTAAGCATCACCATCGCAGTTTCCAGAGTAGATCTCAGTGTGCAACAACAATAGGCGATATTATTCACACTGACTTGTGTGGTCCCCTAGAAGAGGAGTCAATGGGTGGTGCTCGCTATTTTGTATGCTTTACTGACGATTACTCAAGATTTAGAGTTGTATATTTCTTGAAACACAAGTCTGAAGTAGTCGACAAATTTGATGAATTTATCCGTTTTTTCAAAACGCAATCAGAAAAGTCCATAAAAGCAGTATTGTCAGATGGCGGTCGTGAATTTGACAATAATGATTTCAAGAACTTACTTCAAAATATTGGTGCTGTTTTCAGGAAATCTACACCATATACTCCTGAACAAAATGGGGTAGCCGAAAGAAACAATCGTACTTTGGTTGAATTGGCTCGATCAATATTAACTAGTAAAAATTTACCAAAAAGTTTGTGGCAGAAGCAGTCAATTCAGTAGTGTACATCTTGAATAGGACTGGATCCACAGAAGTTGACAATAAGACACCATTCGAGTTATTTTACGGAAAGCAGCCCAGAATTGATCATTTACATATCATTGGTACAGAATGCTATGTACACATCCCAAAACAACTAAGACAGAAATTTGATAGAAAATCAAAGAAAGGCGTTCTCGTCGGGTATTTGGATGATGTGGATGGCTACAGGATTTGGTTTCCTGGTACAAAGAAAGTTGAACGTACTCGAGAAGTTGTATTTTGCCCCGAAATTTCTTGTACTGTAAAAAATACGGTTGAAATACCAATTGACAAGACTGAAGATTGTCATTCAGAAGAAGATAAAAATGATCAACAAGAATCTCGACAACTACGTGATCGGCAAAAGATAAAACCACCTCAGAGATTAATAGAATGCATGCTTGCTGAAGAATCAGAACCCTCGAGTTATTCCGAAGCAATCTCCTCAGAACATGCTGAAGAATGGAAGAAAGCCATGGATTCTGAAATGAATTCTTTAAAAGAGAATGAGACATGGTATTTAACTGAGTTGCCGAACAATTGTAAAGCAATATCAAATCGTTGGGTGTACAAAATCAAACGCCGAGTAAATGGTGAAATCAATCGTTATAAAGCTAGACTGGTAGCAAAGGGATATTTACGAGTAGGATGTGACTACACCAAGACCATCAGTCCAGTTGCCCGATTTGACACTATAAGAGCAATTTTAAGTGTTGCTGCAAACGAAGGACTTGAATTGACACAGTTTGACGTCAAAACGACATTTTTGTACGGAACACTGGATGAAGAATTATATATGACACAGCCTGCAGGATTTAATGATGGATCAGGTCGTGTGTGCAGGTTAGTCAAAAGATTATATGGATTAAAACAATCACCACGATGTTGGAACAGAACATTCAAAGAATATCTATTAGAGTTTGGATTAAAAGAAAGCAATGCTGATTCGTGTTTATTTTATTCAAACAAGAATAACGAGAAATTGTTACTGGCAATATATGTGGACGACGGACTATTAGCGTCTACAATAAACATTAAAGAAATATTTATTACAAAACTATGTCAAAAATTTCACGCGGTATGCGGAAATGCCGAATGCTATTTAAGTCTACAAATAAAAAGATTGCGAGATGGGAGCATATTTATTAATCAAGAGGCTTATGCTAAAAAGGTTCTAACTAAATTTAATATGTTAGAATGTAATGGAGTAGCAATACCCATGGAGAAGAACCAAGTTTCAGGGGAAGCAGCTGAAACTGATGATAATATTCCTTACAGGGAAGCTGTAGTAAGTTTGATGTATTTGGCAGTTGTTAGCAGACCTGATATAAGTTTTTCAATGAGTGTAGTATCACAGTTTTTGGATAAGGCGAAACCTCAATACTGGATGATGGTAAAACGTATTTTAAAATATTTGAAGAGTACTTTAGGTCTAGGAATACTGTATTCTGCAAATTTCAAGCCCGGAATTCTTCAATCATATTGCGACGCAGATTATGCTAGTGACATTAATACCAGGAGGTCAGTATCCGGAAGTATTTTTAAATACAGTGGTGGTACACCAGTGAGGCAGCAAAGGAGATTGTTTGGTTAAAATGGTTGTATAATGGAATTTCAAAATTAAAAGAAGTACCAATACTACGGATCGATAACGCAAGTGCTATCCGGCTTATTAAGAACCCAGAATTTCATCAGAGAACGAAACATGTAGACGTACGATACCATTTTGTGCGTGAGAAATTTTTGAATGGAGACCTGGATGTAGAACATATAGCTGGAGAGAACCAAATAGCAGATATCATGACCAAAGCCTTACCAAAGAAGAGATTTCAGAAACTACGAGACCAACTGTGATTAGTAGATAAAATCAATTTTGAGTTCGAAAGGAAGTGTTGAAAATATTCGAATACAAAATTGATGACTACTAGATTTAGTTATTTGTTTAAGATATTGACATGACAACAGAGAAAAATAATGAAATTCTGACATTCAAAATATAAAATATTTTGTACGTTCTATTGTGTATTTTGTGTTAATAAAACTATATTAATTCTATGCCAACATCTTTACTTCCATAATCACAACACTGCACATTAAAAACCTGGGACGATTTAAAAAACGCGTTATTAAATTCATATCAAGATAAACGCGATATGTACACACTAAACATAGAATTGACAGAAATTAAACAAAATTATAATGAAACAGTTTTTGAATTTTATCATAAAATACAACACATATTAAACTTGTTAATCTCTTATATTCAAACACATAAAGAATAAGGAGATAGCGAAATTTTGTGTTCATATTTCTGTGAATATGCTCTTAGGATTTTATTACGTGGTTTAAAAGAGCCAATAGGGCAACTCATGAGCGCAAAGAACCCCCATTCATTGAATGAAGCTTTAAATATGTTAGCAAACGATTTCCAATTCGAAACATATAAAAATATTAAATCTAGTCAAAATAATTTAAAAATTGTTCCCAAAACAACAAATGCCACAAACATAAGCACAAATAAACCAGTAAACCCGCCTAGAATAATACATAACCCACAGTTCGTACAAAATAGATTTCCTTTTAAAATTTATTAACAACAACCACAACCTTCCTTTGGAAATAGATCCATAACTACGAACACCCGTCCACGACCGTCTCAAAATGTTCCTAGACAATTAAATCAAAATTACAAACCAACACCTATGAGTATTTCTACCCGAAATACATATCAATCCCGTCCAGGACCGTCTCAAAACTTTTCAAGGCAACCAAATCAAAATTTTATAGCCGAGGAACTCTTTAATATTGATTATTTCACTCATTACAAATTTGACCAATCAGAATGTCTCATTTTCCATTGTTGTGCAATTTAGATAAGTGAATAAACAGCACCATGCTGTTTATTCGCGAGTAAATTGAAGCTAGCTTTTATATACAAATTTTGAACATTTTGAAGGCATATTTAGCCGGATAATTAGTTTCAGAAGCAAGATACTTACATGTTCTTTACCTTTACTGGTATTCTATATCTTTAAACATGCTAAATTATTCAATTCCATCTACTTTTATTTACGAATTTTTGACATTTATTTGACAAATAAAAAGAAAAACAATCAATTTGCTATAGTTACACTATAACAACAAAAATTTATGGTCCTTTTTGTTTATGAGTGTACCGATTTATTTATGTAAAAATGTGTCAAAATCAACGTTTTAGTATAATTTCTTTGGCAAGTATTAAAGTTTTTGCTATGAATTCGTGAAATAATCTTGACATATACCCCTCGTGCTAAAAAATTTAATCGATTAAATTTGATGTCTAGCTTATTTATAAATTTTTGCTTTTAAAAAAGTGTTATCGTACATAATAATTTAAGATAAAACCCCTCGACCTGCGGTCTCGGGATTTTTTCAAATTATTATGTACTCAAACACTTTTTAAGCAAAATTTTATGAATAAGCTAGACATGTCAAATTTAATCGATTAAATTCTTAGCACTCGTGATATAACTATTGAAGATAATTCCCAAAATGAATCACCCGAAAATTTTAATATACAAAAGGATTACAACAACAAAATTTAGAGCCGATTGTTGAGTATCCAATAGAAAATAATGATTTATACTATTCCCAGCATCAAGACGAAAACCAGTTTTTATGCGAAACAGCCTCGGAAGAAAATACTAAAAATACTAAAAGTGATCTTCCTTATATTATTTTCCCTGGAAATAAATTAAAAATATTAATAGACACGGGAAGTACTAAATCATTTGTTAAGCCTTCAGTAGCAAACAAATATTTTCAAAATTTTATCTTTAAAAATACTTTTCAAATAACAACTGCACACGGCAGTTCAGTTCAAAATTGTAGTACACTCATACCAGTGTCATCAATTTTTAAACTACCAAATAAATCACAAAACTTGAAATATCATATTTTTGACTTCCATCCAAAATATGACATTTTAATAGGAATGGATAATTTAAAAAATCTAAACGCTATCATAGATTTATGCAAAGATGAAATAATAACACCTGAAGCAAAAATCCCCATTAAATATTATTCAGTCGAAAAACAAAATTCTCTTAATAATTCCATAAGTTCAACATTTTTCATCGAACCAAATTCAGAAAAAATTATAAAAGTTAAAGTAAACCTTGAATCCGGACCTGTACGTATTCCTGAGATTCGTACCGAACACCTTATCATCCCGGAATGTCTTACATCAGCAAATAATTATTACGCTCTGTGTACAGTAGTAAATAATTGTGAACAAAAAATGACTTTACACTTGAATGGACCATGACCTGTAGAATCCTTAAATAATTATGAAGTTAACGATATTCCAAAATATAATTCAATTTACACTCAAAATATTAAATTAGAAAATTAAAAAAATGAAACTATTCAAAATTTTGAATTAAATGTAAACGAAACTAATAATACCGATGGTGACGCATTTTTTAAATACATGGAAGATTTTAACGAACAATTCCTAAACGATAATAAACCCACTGACAACGAGTCCCTCGTCGTAGAGTTAGGTGGCAAGATTAATAACACTGACGCACCACAACAAGACGATAACGATAGCGATATAACCGGGCATTCAAACCAAGAAAACTCAATAGTCGGAATTCCAATTATAGAATGCCCCGTGAATTTCGGTAAAAATCAAATTATTTTATCATTCGTTAAACACAGTTCATGTAGCCCAAAAATTATAAAATTATTCGGCAATAAACAGAGAATACTCGTACAATTCTCTGAATCAAATTTAGAATCTGAAATAATAAAATTTATTAAAGAATTTATAGTCCCGAAAGACTACACAGAAAAATTAGTAGACATATTTGATGAAGCTGAGATTATTCAGACAATTAAAAACTATCATGAAAGCAAAACCAACCACAGGGGACTAGATGAAACATTAGCACAAGTTAAACGAAAATATTATTGGGCAAGACAACGCAAGTCAATACAAACTTACATAAATAACTGCGAAATATGCCAATTAACAAAGTATGACCGACAACCACTTAAATTAAAATTGATCCATACACCCACTGTAACAAAACCATTTGAAATACTACATGTTGATAGTATTACATTAGAGCATGCTAAATTTTTTACCATCGTTGACTCCTTTTCGAAACATGCTCAAGCATATAAAATAAACTCTTCTCAAGGTATTGAAAGAGTAAACAATTTAATTAAATTCCTCACACATCATGGTATTCCTGAAAAAAATTATCTCAGATAACGGTCACGAATTCAAAAACTCTCTTGTTAAAGAATTACTTGAACTACATAAAATTAAAATTCATTTTATAAGTTCACAACAACCAGAATCGAATGGAATCATCGAAAGGTTTCATTCTACGTTAATTGAACACATTAGGCTATTAAATAATCAAAAAGAGTATAATAACGAAGCAATAGAAACAAAAGTTAATTATGCGTTATTAGCGTATAATAATAGTATTCACTCTGTGATTAAACTAAAACCGTTTGAAATAATTTCTGGCCATTTAGATACAAAATGTCCATTTAATATAGAAATAGAAAATCAGCTCGTAAATAATTATATTGCACTCATAAAAATAAAGTTAAATTATTGTATCAAAAGGTAAATGAAAAATTATTAGAAAATAAAGAGAAAACCATAAATAAACAAAACGAGAACCGAGAAGAATTGCCTGAAATTCCAAAACGCGTCTTTGTTAAAAATCGGCAGAAACAACAAAAAACGCGAAACAAATACAAAGTAGAGAAAATTACTAAATTGCATTCAAAATTAAAGACAGCAGAAATCGAACCCAGACATGGCAATACCATTGCCAATATCCACCTTTCTAATATTAAAAGACCCAGAAAGAATACTTATGAATTTCAAAATATTGCAGGTTGTCCTGGATCTGCAAAGGATCAGAAATAAGAAACATTACGGAAAACAAAGGAATATTGCTCATCAACTTAGGAGCGGCTAAACTTGAACGAACAAAACACACATTTATTTACTATTACGATTTAGAATCTGTAGTCAACGAGTGTGAAACCCTAAACAACCAGTATAAACTCCTTAAATCAGGAATAATTAATAATAATTATACAAAATTTATAAAAGAATTTGAGAATAATGATAAAATTTTAGAATATGTTCGCACAAATATACAAGAAAAAATACACCACATAAAGTTATATTCAAAAATAAGAACGAAGTGAGGTTTAATTGATGATTTGGGATCAATATTTAAACCTGGATGCCGAAGATGGAAAAAGATATAATGAAATCCTAAGACATTGGAACAGAACCAGTATAACATACAAAACCAGTTAAAATTATCATATTCCATCAGCCAGTGAATAATTACAAATTTTAATAATACCGTTCAGAATGTTCAACATAATGAAGAAGTATTAAAATCTAAGATTGAATATCTCAATAAACAAAAAAATTAAAATTTGGGTGCAAACGAAATTCCTATTATAAAAGACATATACACAGATAAATATCCTTTTGGAAATTATTTTGGATATTTTGCAAGACATAAAAATTCTATTACATTTTGTAAAATGGGAATCATGCATCCTTCTATTATGAAACCAAACCAGCTCCTACAAGAATTATATAGAATATCAGATTTTTACCACGGACAACTACCTTTCGAATTAAAATTAGAAAATATTTTAAATTATGAAAGAATAATGAAAGTAAATTGTAAAATTGAACCAACTCAAATTACCTACCTTTTATCAATACCTATTAATTTTGAAAAGAATTTGGAGCTTTACCGATTACAATCGATCAAAACTAAATATGAGTCAGAATATGTAACTACTATTCCTGATGTTCAGTACCTTTTAAAATCTGAAGACAACGAAATTATACCTCTGAGTGGCAAGTGTGCTAAAAGTGCCAACTACCAATGCCCAAATGAATATCATCCCCATCACAACCCATCAAGTGAAGAAGACATTCTACTAGGAATCAACTCCAGTCATTGCCATTATACTAAATTAAACGTTCACAGAAGTCACATCGAAATCATATCAGAAATTAATCAGTATTTGGCAGTTTTCCCCAAAATAAGAAAAGTTAAGTGTGAAGGGCGCGGACAGTGTCAGTGTTAAAAATTTGTTAGGCGTTTATTTAATAAAAGAAAATAATTGTGTTATTCAATTTCAACAAAAGACATTGACTTATTTTGATAAAACAGAAGAGACACCATTCATATTACCAAAACTAACTTCTAAACTTTTAGATCATAAAGTTTCAAATGTAACAATAAATTTACGAAACTTAAAATTTCAAGATATCCCTTTGAACTCATTAATTATTACAAAACCTGATAAGGAACTGTATCTTAATTATAAACCTAGTGTTTGCACTATTATTTTATATTGTGGATTAACCATTGTAATCATCAATTTCTTATTGTATTTTATAAAATTGAAATGGTTAAGCCAAAGACTTTTCACCCAAGGACAAGGACTTCAAGATGCCAACTTTCCAGGGGAAGCTTCTCTCTAAGGAGGGAGGAGTTATATCGTCGTCACACGCACTTCCCGCTGAGTTCGGTGTCATAGGACACCCTTAGTAATAAGTGAATGTTGTAGCATATTGGTAGAGTTATGTTTGTTAGTTAGTAGATTTAGTCTTGATCTGTACTTTGAACATGTAACATCTGAATTAGAAGGTTTATATATATATATATATATATATATATATATATATATATATATATATATATATATATATATATATATATATATATATATATATTCATTATTTAACAAGAAGGAGAGTACAATATATGACTACGTTTATATAAAATAAAAAAAAATATATCATCACGCCTTTTACCCATTACGGGTGTCGCACTCTGCTTACGCAAATCTCGGTAAGTGATGTATTTTATCGTATGAAGTGCGGTTACCAGCCATCAAATCATAGCCCCCAAGGATGTTAGTGGAGGGGGAACCACAGGGGTAAATTTAAATTTGTAACTGGCGGCAGTGGGATTCGAACTGAGGATCTCACGATCCATAGTCCGACACATTACCACGGAGCTATTTACCGCCATGGGGGGACGACGTTTATATGTATGGCAAACACAATAAATCGGATTTAAGTCACATAAGTGACTGTGAAAGATTCGCGAAATGCAAGTTAAGTTTTCAAACAGAGTTTTTAAAGAATTTAAAAGGTTCTTTTATTCTTAATTAAGAAGACAAGAGGCAAAAGACATATTTTACATCATGTTAACATCTTTTATAACATTTCTTATTTCTATTCTAGTACTACCATGTATCCTATTTCATGTTGGATTGGCTTTTCTTGTTGCCATAACTCGCAGGGTAAGAATAAAAAGCTGACCAACGCTGACCACTGACGGATGCTGACTGTAGTGTAGAGCTTGCACTGGCCTACCATGAAAATTAATAACCATTAACTTATAACAACCAACACAAAAATATGCTATGTTATCCTGATAAACATTATTATATTATTTTACCGATTTTAATTTTAATAGTTTCTAATGGTCAGCGTATGTCAGCATTGGTCAACTATTTCCCTTTTCAAACTATTAGAGTTAAAATGAGTTAAAATTGGTAAAATAATATAATAATATGTTTATCTGAATAATATAGCATATTTCTTTGTTGTCATAAGTTTATGGATATTAATTTGCATAAGCTTTATACTTCGGTCAGCATTCTCCAGCGGTCAGCGTTGGGCAGCTTTTTATTCTTACCCTAACTCGCATATTGACTTCAATTTGTTAACCTCTGTTTTCTTAATTTTTATTGCATTCAAAAACAGTGATTGCCTTCATATTTAAACAAAATGTAATTTTTTACACAGTTAAATAAATGATTTACCTGATAACTTGTCTACAAATTTTAATATAACCACACAAATTATCGACTGTCAACAAGCGGATAAGTGAAGGAAAAGCCATTAATCTAAAGTGAAGTAGATGTGTAAAAGTACTATTAATTTTGCGTTTCAAAAGTCATCTTTCTAAAGTCAAGTCAAAGTAATTTTTATCCGAACGTTTACACGTAGTTATTCTAACGGTTGATGTTAACGTCTTCTTTTACAAGATTAAATTGAACCCTCTGAATTGAAAAGTTTATTATAATAGTGCACAAAATCGTTTTCGAGTGTTCTATTGACGAAGCGAATGTCTTAATTTTTTAGTAATTTGATAAAATAGAAATGGATGTTTACTCATTTTTATCTCCTGCACATACCGGGTGTTAAATTAAAATATGCTACATAGGGAATACAATAATATTTTTCAATACGATGATTGTTGTTTCCCTAATTAAATTAGACCAAAAGTGTATCAAAATTATGTAGAATTAAAAACTGTATCCAACTAATATCCACAAGTTACAATTTTTCTAATAAATATTCATTTTATTTTGATTTAATATATCATATAATATTAACAATTATGTAACCAAATTCTGAACAAATTTTGTACTTATTGTTACGAAATTTTTGACTGAGGTATTATTTAATCACTTTAATTTGTTTTTATTTAATTAGGTGTCGATCTGGCCGCTGCTGTTAACGTAACAACCCTGCCGCCACGTTTATTTAATCGTTATGTCTTTCAGTTTAGTTTGATCTCCCGGCCAGTGAAGTTGTAGTTTTGTGATAGGTGATTTAGTGACTATTTACTTTCAGGATTCAGGGAATGTTTAGAGTGAGTTATCCATTGCTATTTTTAGAGAGTATTTTAATTATTGTTGTTGAGTGAAAATGTGGAGCGATTGGAAGTGTATGGCTGTATATTCCTATCCTTATCCTTAATTATGGTGCGGTCGCCAGCGGTGGGACCAGCCGAGTAGCGCCCAGCGAAGTACCGTTACTAGTCCGGTGCCAACGGTGCCCTCCTGCCATCTATAGTGTTGCATTCAGGAGTTGGGCCTTCCTTTCGCTTGCATCTTTGAGTTGTGGAGGAGAGATATGGTTTCAGACTCGGCTTTCAACCGTTCTCTCATAGCCTCGCTCAGTGGAAGATGGCAAGTCTCGTGGTCACGTAGGTTGTCTGCGGACACAGGGGCCACGAGGATTCTTTGCTCACCCTCCGTAGGTTGTCTTCGGACACAGTGGGGTGAGCTACTCTCACCCTCCGTAGGTTGTCTTCGGACACAGTGGGGTGAGATACTCTCACACGGCCACGTAGGTTGTCTTAGGACACAGTGGAGTGAGAGGCGACGGAAGCTTCAGTATGCTACATTACGTCACCTATGTGATTAAGTGATTGCGTGTTTGACTAATTAACTATAGAGTTCAGATTTATATGATTTTGCTATTTAATTGTTTTTCAGCGTGGATTTATCACTGTGGGCGTTTCCCTCATATTTTTTTATTTTCTTACAGCACCGCAACTGACTTCAGAAGTGCGGCGACCCGGCTATCCCTCAGGGCTTGATTGTGGACAGTTACTTTGATTGTATATAGTTTTAGGTAATAAATGTTTATTTACAGAAACTCCTAACTTTTTTATTTCAGTCTCTACACCCTTTGCATCAATCATCATAATATTATTTAGGCTATTGCTGTAAAGTGAATTGATAATAAAAAATTGCATTGAAATCCTTAAACGCCACATTTAAATTCTACACCTGCTATATGAGTATGTACAGAAAGTAAAACTAGAGTTACTTAAAATTTAGTTACTTCGATTTCACAATTTTACGATCAATTTCTAAAAAACGAGGAGCAAGCTGAACTAAATGATTTACAAAAAGTCTCGTTTCAGTTTCATCTCAACATTAATCGAAGAAACAAAGAATTAATACACAAGTAACAGGTAACAGGTGAAACCTAAACCTTCCTTTCTGTAGTCGATTAGAAATCACAACTTCGAGAAAGTATATGTATAAAACTAAAAGAAATATAAAAACATTATTTTGAAGTTCCCTTGTTAGCATAAAAAAAATACTTTTCTTGAAATGCTCAAAATTCTGAAGCAGAGTTATTACATTATACCATAACCTTCAACGTTACATCACAATAAAAGGTATCTCAAACCAGTAACCAAACAAAACAAGCGATAAAGAAAACAATCATCAGCCCTTCAAACATTCACTTCGCCACTTCACGGACACTACGACAAAAGACAGTGTTGGTTGAGATCAGAGCGCGTGAAACAAGTGCATGACAAAAGAGTGTAAGTGCGTACATTGCTAACACAACAGAGGGTGCACCAGTCCCGCCAGCACATGCGCACATACGCGGCCACGTGCGAGATTGACAGCGACTCGTGACACGTGAGTTTGAAGCTCGTTGAATGTTAGCTGTTTATAAATTCGGAACTGGAAATGGGGATTATAGCGATTTGTTTGTGTCAGTGTTTGTTTTTTATAAACGATGCGTGGAGCTGTCGTATTAGGAGATAATCGAAATGTTTACTCATGCGCACAAATTAGTATTGTTTACAAACAACGAAATAACACGTATTATATCAGTAATACTTTAAATTTTGCCAGTAATTATATGAAGCTCTTGTTGCTATGTAAATGTACACAAGTTGGAAGAGAATGTAAATTTCCTCATTAATGCATAAATAAACAGCGAAAAAAATAACATTAAAATTTGATTTTTTAATTAAATATTTAAGCCTCGGTTTCTAGTTTTCGGTGATGTGACAAAGGCACGCAGCATTTGTTGGTTTGGATTTTCGCAAAGCGGTCACCCATCCAACTACTGACATCGGGTAGTGCTGCTTGCATTATCGAGTGTACTATTTTTAACGCTACCTACCATGACCGTTGCCAATAATAATAATTATTAATCAATTTATTTGAATTGCCAACATTTGCTTAATAATATAATAAATATAATTGATTTGAAAATGTCACTTGTCAAGGACATTTTCAAATCAATTATTTCTTTGCAATTGCTACTGAGGCAAATAATTAGAATACCTAAGCGACTCATTTTTACCACGTTCTGTAAAGGAGGTATAGAAATCATGCTAAAAATTCGGTAGTGAGTTTTCAGTGGATGAGCACGTTTTAGGGTCCCTAGAATGTGATTTTAATAGTTTCGCGATGATGTCTGCGTGTGTGTCGGTCTGGCAGTCTGTGTAGATCTCTGGAGTTACGCTTTCTCAATAACTACAAAAATGAATATTTTGATATTTTGTATATATCAATTGTATTCTCTTTGGAAGAGCTAATTAGTTTTTTGTGATAATCCAATAACCGGAAGTGGTAGTTTATTTGAAGCCGTATCAAATTATTTTGAAATATCTTAGTAGATTATGATGTAATGGCAATTTTTGTTATGAAAATAATGTTTCAAAAATTATTATTTGCAATTAATATTTTTTGAAACAATTCTATCTGCCTGTCATTTTCATTTATATCTGCAAATAAATCTATGCTTTTTGATAAAAACAAAACAACGGTTGAAAAATAGAAAAAATGACATTTATTGACATGTCATAATTGAAAACTCTATTTTTAAAAGAGCGTTTCTTGATAGTAGTAGGCCGTGTTTCTGTATTGTTTTTAACAAATCTATGACGGGAGGTATTGTGGTGCTCACAACAGATTTATATGGGTTAGTAAAAATTCTAAGAAAATGTGATTTAGAAGAAAAAGTTATTAAGAAATATTGTTGTTCTTTACAGGTTCGATTGCTAATAGTTATTTGTCAAACTAGAGAGGAAAGCGCTTCTTTTTCCCCCTCGAGTTCGAAGTTTGCCTCATGAGCGCAGCGAGTGAGGCATTTCGAACGAGAGTGGAAGAAGAGCTTTCCTCTCGTGTTAGATACAACATTTTTTTCACGACATGTTTCTAAAAACGATTTGCTCGGACCTAACACACACTTTAAGAACATAACTGACAGATTGGCACGTTAAAAGTTAGGTTATCAGACACAAGGCGGTGTAGCAGTGTTGCCAATGAACCAATCTTAAATATATTTAATAAGTTGTCAAATTGAGATTTAATAACGAAAAGAAATATATAAGACATAATTGTAAGATTATATAAAGTATGTATATCACTAAAATAAGGATTTTCAATAAAATTAGGAATTTATTTATAATTTTTATAATATATTTTTTATAAATAACTTTCATATTGGCAGCACTTCCATATTTTCCTCTCTAGAGAGAAACAACACATTTTCCTCACTATTTCGGGAGAAGAACGGTGGGGTTTCCTACCATGTCGTGAAAAAATTTAATTTACTTACTTCTTTTACACCCTGTATTTTTAATTCATCTGATATTTTCATTTCTAATCGGGCCTATACTCTAAAAAGTTGCTACCGTAACAACTTGCTACTTGTGACAAAAATGAATCGTTTTTTGACAACTAATGAAATATTCCGCATTAAACATAGAGTTTTGATGCGATTTTGTCACTATTAGTAAGTTTCTACTTAACAACTGCGTTAGAAAATGGAGGGTTATACAGAAGCAAATTTTCGTGCTGCCATCTATTGATGTTTTCATTGAACTACGATGAAATTCACGTGAGCGAAATACAAACATAACGCTGTCAAAATGACAGTTCTTATAATGATGGTAAATATGAAAAATAAAGTGTATGTATGGTTTGAGCAATAGTGATTCCCGATATTACTATAAAGAATATATGGCCAGTGTTAAATTTATTAAGTTTCCTAAATAATAAACTTCAAAAATTAAAACATAACCTTGTTAAAACACCATCTCAAACGTCAAAACATGGATGTTTGTATTATCTTTCCTCTCAACTTTTACCTCATCTTTCTCTTTCTTGCCTGTGACGTCAAAATAATAACCCTCCATTGGGCCGATTGTGATCTAATATGGTACAACTTTGAACTCTTCTTAAAAAGTATATTATTTTTCCTCCAATTCAACTGTGACGTCGAGCGACGAGTGACAGATAGAGATTGTGTGCGCGTAATCTTGGCCATCTTAGCGTTGAGTGTTGTCTTCTGTCAGTTGTGTTGTGTTATGGTTATTATCTGTTAAATCTTAAAATTCTCGTTAAAATTACAATTATGGTTATAAAGTATTGCTTGTGAAAACGACAGCAGCAAGAATACAAATATATTATTTATTCGGCGCTGTTCGTCACACGGTTTTATATAGAATATTTAGTAATTAATTGCAGGCTTAATTATATTACAATATAGATGAACATACGAAAAATATTCATATATTAACGTCTATTTTCGACAAATAAAATAAATAAAAATTGGTTGAAGAGCCTATTAAAATTAAGCTAACCTAACTTTGAAAAGATGTAATACGATAACTTTTTTTAGTAAGTTTCGCCCTCGTTTTGACAGTAAAATATTACGAATTCCAAATTAACCATATTGTTAAAGTATTACCAATGCTATTAAAGGTATTAAGAAAACAAAATAAGTGAATAAATTTTAATTAAATTTTCAATAACATGCATCAAATTTAAACCCTCATCATGCAAGAAAATTACCAAAGATGCGATGATCAGAAATTTATTAGAAAACCACATCAAGATTTGCAATTAATCCCGCCTCTGATCTCAGTGAAGCAGCACTAATTAAATCAAACAACCAACAACAGCTCGGCCTCTCTTCTCGCTCGCATCACACAACGCAGCGTCACGCGCACATAAAGCATAAAGCACAATCACAGCACATATGTAAATCTGCATGGGGGCGCGGGGCATCGCGGCGGCCGGCGTCGTGGGTGTATTTAAGCGCACTTGTTCATTTAGCTGGTAATAAACACGCTGGCAATTAGTACATCAATAAAGTACCATTATGAACGTGGGAATGTGCCTTGGGCTCGTGTTGGGCTTGTGCCCCGCCGATGCATATTACAGGGTATTAATTTGAACTATGACCCGGCCAAGCGGCGGTGGAGGTGGTAATTTAGCGATATCGCGCACCCAGCTCTGCCTCTGCCGCTACCGACGCTGTGCGCTTCTAGAGAATTGCGAATACGCGGCTGCTAGGATATATCACTCGGTTTATTGTTCCGAGTTCGGAACACCATCAATGCTGAGCGGAACATGAACTATACAGGGTGTTGACCGCGACCCCGAAACATAGGACTTTAACATGTATAATTATACTTTCGTAATTTACTGCTTAACAAATTATATTAGACAAAAAAGGTTCAAATAACGTTGAGAGATCATAAAATTCTACATCAGAATCAACAAACAGAATTAAATTTACATGCCTTATAACGCCAGAAATTAAATATGAAAATATAAAAAATTAGCTCAAAAATCGGGTTAGCCTTGGAAATGAAACAAAATTCTAAAACAAAATAGTCAATTATGCAATTTATAATAACAAATAATAAAAAATACAATTTTTATTTCCAATTGAATACAATTTTGTTTCATTTCCAAGGCTAACCCGATTTTTGAGCTAATTTTTAATATTTTCATATTTAATTTCTGGCGTTATAGGGCATGTAAATTTAATTCTGTTTATTGATGCTGATGTAGAATATTATGATCTCTCAACTTTATTTGAAACTTTTTTGTCTAATATAATTTGTTAAGCAGGAAATTACGAAAGTATGATTTTACATGTTAAAGTCCTATGTTCCGGGGTCGCGGTCAACACCCTGTATGTCGTTTACGAGGTCTGTTCACAAAATACCCGAACTTTATGTTTTATACTTTCTTATACAAAGTATAAGGAAGTATTAGAATCATGAAAAAAATCGCTGACGAGATTTTTGCCATAATACATATTTTGACGTCCACTGAATCCGTTAAGACGAATTTCTCAATGATGTCTGTGTGTGAGGATGGATGGATGTCCGTGTGCGCAATATCTTATGAACGAGACAAGATATATAAACGAAACTTGGAATTTAAAAGTTTCATGAAAATATGAAGAGCTGAGTTGATTTTGAATGAAATAGAAAAAACGGAAGACGAAGATTACTCAACACACAAAACAATAAATACCTATATTTCAAAAATAGAATCAGCTGAGAAAAAAGTTTCAACTGAATAATGTTAGGAAAAGTATTGGAAATATAAAATGTTATTTGTACTTTTCTTGTACATATTTCTAATTTGAGAAAAACTAAATTATATATTTAAAAATATATTTCAATAATCTAAGTTACAATGGACACAAAAACTAAAACATTTTTAACATCTATGAGTCAAATAATTGTGAAGTATGAAGTGTCAAAAATTTGTGTCGTTTGAAATATTATAATAGCAAAATTTGTATTATTAGTTAGAAAGTGTTAAACACTATCTATATATTTTTAAATAAATTCATAGTTACAATGAGAACAAAAAATTAAACAGGTTTAACAAGCATCTATATATCAAATAATTGTAAAAACAAAGTCATACGCGCGGAACAAGTTATACGTGTTCAGTTAGTTTGATTTGTACAAGAAAGTAGTGTGGTGACAACACCAGATTTTTTAACTTTATTGACTTTGTTATTATTTATTGGTTCTTGCCTCCATCAAAGTACTCCCCTCCCCTATAAGGTTAGTGCAGTTACGTCACCAAAATGGCTACTGCCAGCTGTTTGGTAGGCAAACGAAGTGAATTCTGCTATTGAATCACTTAATTTGGTCATCAAGTCACAGTCTCCCAAAGATGTCAGTAGAGAAAGAACCACAGGGGTAAAGTCAAAGTATGGTTATGAAATTAATTTAGTTGGCAACGAAATTTCGATTATATTTGAAGCTATAGTAATCAATCAAAATGTATATTATATGATATGGTAATTTTTAAATATAAAAAGGTTTTTTGTAAACTCCTACTGATCTCTGTGAGAAGCAAAGATCACTCGAAACAGACTTCCAAATGGAAGTTAAATAAGAGTTCGTTTTAATCTATCACTACAATCCACATGTAAAAATTCACTTATGTGGGAGATTGACATATCCATTAATATGCATCGCAATGAAGGCAATTTTCCACATCATTTTCACATGCATTAACCACATATCGCAACCACTGTGCAGCGTACATTGCACACTGCATGTTCATGTACAACGCTAATATGAATAATAGATACATTCCGTTACATTTAATTAAAAACAAAAGCAAAACGAACACGGGCTATATAAATGTAACAAAACCCTAGACCAGAACACAGTCGACCAATTTGACACGCCTGCTGCCTGCTACTGACATATTCATTAATCTAGAAAATAATATTGTTTCAATTCAATAATAATATGAACATCATAACAAAATCAGAAACAGACGTGCGTCTGTCTGTTTTACTGTTATATTATATTTATTACAATAAAAATTGAGTTATTACCGCCAGATGTACATATTAACAATGTTATTTCGTATATGAGATCCTCTGTCCAATCCCCACAGCCGACAAAACTTTCAACCAGGAACTTTCCTATTCGCGCATTCCTTCGGTAAAATATATGTTACTGTAAAAACCCGAGTTACGGTACGTCCTAAGATTTTCCAGTAAAACCTAAGATTTGTTGGATGTTATTAATATTTTTAGCATTAATTTATTTTTGATTGACAACAAATAGGATATTGTTATATATTAATATTATTATATAAGCTATGAATAAAAAAATGAAAAACAGTTGTTAGAAAAAAAAATTAAAAGATTTTTTGATGTATGTCAGATTTAGAAAATAAAAAATATATTCATACAAATATTGAATAACAAGATTTAAAAACTCTAATGGTAACAGTCCAACAGTTCTGTGATTATCGTTTATTTCAAAATTTTACCACCATTCCCTTATTAAATCTTAGAATTTACCTCAAAGGCACGGTAAATAACCTAACCTGTCAAATCCCGTAAATTGGTTAATCTGATGTTTTTATCAGTAAATCATTATATTTACCAACTCATGTCGGTTAATCCTAAGATTTACTGGTAAAACCTAAGATAAACCAATATACATGCTTTTACAGTAACGTATACATTTTTAAAAAAACATTGGCTTTTCCCAAGCATTCTACAGCAAAAACTTAAAATTAAAAATATGAAAATTTAGTTCATAAAATGTTTCAAACGTATCAAAACTATGTAAACCATCGATAACTGTCAATAATTTGGAAAAAATATATATGTATACAAATTGTGTTTCAATTTCATATCATAAAATGCCTTAACTTTCGGCGACTTTGCTACTGTAGTATTTGTAAATTTCCGTGTATTTTGATTAAATTTTAATTCGGTTAAAAATAATTTTATAGATTACAAAAAGCAGTACAAACCTCTTGCTGAAAGACGTGATCCACCGTTCTCGCATATGAATAAGTGCTTATTCTTCCCGCACGCAGTATGTAAAAAAACTTATACAAAGTTTTTATATCAGAGTGATTTACCAACTCTCGGTGGCTTCATCTTCTTCTTCACCATCGACGTTCAATAGCACATTTTCTTTTCTTCTCGTCTAACGTCTCTACATGATATTCTTCAATGAATTACTATAACTTAATAAGATATGCTCACAAAAAATTTCAAATCCGTTTCTACTGCGGATGACGTCATCCTGTGATAACTCATGAGCCCTGCAATATAAATAGATACTTTTATCGTAGATGAAAAAGAATGAGAATTAAATTTCTCTTGTATGTTACATTACCCACTATTATTGCGCAAAAAATGAATGAACGTTAATTGTTTCAATAATAATTTTGGTTTATACGTTACTTAATATACTTGAACATAGCGTTTCGGCAAACTTAAAGTATACTATTTCAGCATTGAGGAATTGAATGAGAGTATGAACTTCGTACCAAACTTAAATATTTATTTTACACTTTTATGAAAAATACAAATTATAGTAATGAAATTAATAAGAATAAATATATGTATATAAAGAAAATATTAATTTGTTATTTTTACCATTTTTCTCTTTTGAACATTCGACTGTTCTTTAATCTTTTTGTTAAGACACCGCATTCTAAAATTCATTTTGCATTTAAAGAATAACTTTTTCACATCTTCGCTTAAATCCACATTACGAGCACAATATAAGTGTTGTTGGATATATTTTTTTACTAATTTTTAAATATTTTCCATTTAATTGTTTGAAAATTAAATCCAACTGCTTATATAAAAATCGTCATTAGGTTTCATAAAACCACCCTCAGATATGGCTGGTACCACGATCTCTGTTTTTGGGTGTTTCAAGAGCAGTGTTTCAAGCTCGGTTTTAGCGCTGTACAATGTACTAAAATTATTTTATAAAAAAATGCTGTAAATAATTTGCTATTTGAAGCATTTTTCTATAATATAATTTTAGAGCATTGTACAGCGCTAAAACACTTTTCTTAAAACACTGCTCCTAAAACATCCAAAAACAGAGCTCGTGGTACAAGCCATAGTTTACCCATGTGAATGCGGAATCATTAGCATCTGAAATATATCCTAAATTTTCAGTTTTATTGAAACGAAATGCTTTAAAACCAGCTAAATTTCCCAACCCGTCCCATTTCATTTCTGCGAAATCTTCTATAGCTTTTTCTTTTTTTTTTTTCTGCTGTATATTCAGCTACTTTAATGATTAAATTTGCAAACTATTGTATTACACTGTTGACAAATATCTTTTTTTTGAGCTTATAAACAATAAATAATAAAGACACGTTGGGAGTGCATCTAAAAGAACGCTTGAATATATTTAATTTTAAGTTGATCAGGGTGACTTGTCACTGAACTACGTCACCGCCTAGCAGAATGGAGGGGGAAAGATGCGCGTGAGCACATCTTATTAAGTTATAGTATCATGATCTGTTACCAATACAAATAGCTGGTTAAATTTTTAAATTGAAAATCTACCGAGCTTAATGGATAAGCTAGCACGCCTACGCAAAAAATATAATAATATCTAGTACTATAATAATAATTGCTTACTAATTGTCTTCAGATCATTTGTATTAGAATAGAGTACTATCATTCGAGTTTATCGAGCCAGACTTGTGTAGGTTTAGGATTTATTTGTGAAATGTGCAAGTGAAGCGAGCTTACCAACCAATAAATAATAACATCATTGGATGTGCACGAATAATAAATTAAAAGTGAACCTTCAGTATTTATTACAAGTTAAAATTATTCAGAGCCGATTTTATATATTTAGAGACCTAAGGCGGAAAAAAATTGGAGGCCGAAATATAATATCTAATTTTTTTTTAAATAAAAGTTTAGTATCAAAATAAATTTATAATATAGACAAATATGTATAGTTATATTTCAAAACAAAACTAAAATTGCTTTACACAAATATAAAATAATTCTTTTAAATCACAATAGGATATAGCTCCTTTCTCCATATGTTTTTTTTTTAAATATTATTTTCTAACATAAAATTTTTGGTTTATTTAACAAAATAGTTGTTATAAAGGAATCTGTAATTACTTGTGGCCAATCGTTTTCTATAGGTATATTTTGTTTGATTTTCAGAAACATCTTTTTGCTCGGTATTTTCAATTATTTTTAACTCATTATCCACAGCGTTAATATTTGATACAGACGTGTAGCTACTGCACGCTTCCTGATCTAAATTTTGATTTGCATTTTTTGATTCAAAATATTTTTCAATTTTGCTACAAGAATCCTAAATTTTTTTCCTTCTTAGTTCGCAGCTCCTCCTTCAAATTTTCTTTTGTCATACCTGTTTCTAGAAAGTACCTATACCTACTGCAATTATTTTTATTTCTATATAAACTCTTCACCTCTCCGCTATATTTCACCACTGACCCGCTAAGGGTTACGTCAAATTCGGGGAATCCAGTTTCTCAATCTGAGCCTCTCTTGGAAATACATGATGGCTCATCACGTGAATTGAAACAGTCCGTATTATTACCAAAACTATTTTTAACGAACGGTATAAAGTTAGTGTCAATTTACCGGTAAAAGTAAATGATGTCGATACGTACATTCCGCTAACTTAGTGACGTTGCCGTTGTGAAAATACATGATTAAGTGGCGCGAATTTAAATTATACATTCAAAATGAAATTATTTAACGAGGAATACAAATGAAAATATTTCGTTTTATATAGTATCCATCAAATTTTTAGAGGCCGCTTAAAATCGGAGGCCTAGAGCAGTCGCCCTATCGGCCTTATAGGAAAACCGGCCCTGAAATTATTAAGTTTAATAATTTAATACTATTTAATAACCTGATTGTAATTGTATGTGCTTTCCCCCATGGTTGTGCTGATAGATCAGTGAAAAAGGTCCCTATGGTACTAACTAATATTGTTTATTTTTGCGTGGTGGTGCTAGCTTCACTGTTAAACTAGCACAACCCCGTTTTTTTTTAAATAACTGTAAAAGATTTAGTTCTTTTGTAATTAACTAGTACTGTATCGTTTTTCCCGCTACTGGGATTCGGTGAAATTAAAAGAATAACATAAAATTTTAATTATAACTAACACAAAATTACTTATTTATTTAACACTAAAACACTACCATTATATTTATTCTTTCACGACATGCCAGGAAACCCCACCATTCTTTGCCCGAAAAAGTGTGGAAAATGTGTTTTTGCTCTCTAGAGAGAAAAATATAGAAGTGTTACCAATATGAATGCTATTTACAAAAAATGTATTCTAAAAATTATATTTTTCTACAATCGTTGCACAATATCAACATTGTTATTCCATTTTTGGTTAGGAAATGTTCAAAATTGTCGCTCTAGGGCGACAAAGTGACATATTGTCGCACTAGCGTGACAAAAACAAAACAAATAGTATATTGTGTCATTAGGAGTAAATGTGATACTTTGGGTGCTGAGCATGTAAGTTTGAACGACGAGCGAAGCGAGTCGAACAATTACATGCGAAGCACCCAAAGACACATTTACTCCGAATAACACATGCTATTTTTTCTTCAAACATAGAAAATAAAGTTATAAATATTATAAAATGCTCAAAACTTCAAAAAATATTCTGTCTTATCTAGCATTTCAAGTTGCCGTAGAATATGCTGTTTTGTTATTTTTGTTTATTTGTTTCATTTTTAACTGTCAAATTATTGAATTACAACCTAACTATTTTTCATAATATTTTACTTTGTCCGCCGCCGGCGTAAATGTGTTGCCAAGGATACACTTTTACGCCGGCGGCGACAATATTGAACTTCTGCTTGTTGAATACAAATACATAACAACGTACTTTTATGACGTTTGAAGAAAAAATAAATTAGGTAATAGCTATTAACATTCCTAGTGATGTTATGAGTATCGTAACTGCCGCAGATGTCAGTTGAAGTCCGAGCTCGTAGAGCGAGGATTTTAAGACATCTAAGGCCTGTTATGACTCATAACATCCGTGGTTTGTTCAATAGTTTACCGGTTTCAGAATATGAAGACGTTAATGTCATTAATAAATATTATTTATTGAAATTCTTTTATGAAAAACGTCTGTCATAATTTTAGAAGGTGATCAAGTAAGTCTGTTTTTATTGAACACCATGGTTACACTTGTTTTGTATCATATTTAAAATTATTTTTTTACTTAAACGTCAAATGTGTTCTTCATGGCTAGATAAAAAGTGGATTTTGGCGATGTTGAATTGCCTGAAAATATTTGGAACGCAGCAGGTGAATCTCTGAACAGCTTAATTCCGTGTGTATTAATAAATAGCGTTATATTATCATTGTGTATTATTTTCATTTTCTTGACTGTTTTGACAGGTCAGTATGGGTAATATTACCTTACAGCATAGAGTTATGACATACTTACCCTGCCTACTTTTGGGCATGTAAACATAGGTTTAATCTCCTGAAACCGGTAAAAGAAGTAAATGATGCATTGGATTTTTCTGGTAATAACCTTGCTATTGCAAATACAGTTGGCATATACGTACATACACTTCAACTTAATCACCATAAACGTATTCACTCTGTAGACTTTATGTCAAATGTACTCCATATGTCAAATATACTTCATGTGTCAAATTATGATTTCTTTGAAAATTTTTATTTTGTTCATAAACGTTGTCATGATTACGGTGACATGGGTAACTACAATTTTACTGAATTGTTATAGGCGTGACTAAAGATAATTTTGAAAATTAATTTTTTTCTACAGCTTGACATTGTTCAACGATTGTAGAAAAAATATTGTGTGTATCTCGTCGGATAGAGCTTGTTCGGTGCACTTGTCGAGTTGTTGATCCCGGCTTCGCCTCGATCAACAATTTCTCGCCGCGTGCAACAAACAATGCTCTATCCGCACTTGATACACAAATAACTATTAAATGCCTAATTTTTGAAAATCCTTATTTTAGTGATATACATACTTTAAATTGTCTCAAAATTATGTGTAATATTTTTCTTTTTCTAGATTTATATCATAATTGGACAACTTTAATTTATATTTAATATTAATTCATTGGCAACACTGTTACACCGCCTTGCGTCTGATAACCTAACTTTAACGTGTCAGTTGTGTTTTCAAAGTGTATTTTAGGTCTGAGCAAATCGTTTTTAGAAACATGTCGTGAAAAAAAATGTTTTGTTTAACACAAGAGGAAATCCTTTTTTTCAGTCTAGCTCGATGAAGAAAAAGAAGCGCTTTCCTCTCTAAAATAACTATTTCACCTGTATTATTTATTTCTACTGATTATTTATTTCTATTGAGTCTTCATATATCGAATATTTATTTACACACTTTATACAATAGCACCCATAATATCACAGACTCACAGTTTATCACAAACTGACGGTTTATAAAAGCCTGTCCGCTGATAGCCCGTCAGCTCCATATATATACTCCTTTATGGCGGGTTCTAGAACGCTCTAGGCTTCTCTCGAAACTTCGAGAAATGCTACCGCTTACTGATCGGGTGTGTCAATAGTCAGACAGGTATAAACATAACTATATTCGTTACAGTATTTAGCTTCAATTTTATGACAGGTTTTGTTTGATTGTGCCACAATAGTTGTACCAACGCTTCTAGTTTTCATCCTTAATAGAGCTAAGTGGGATTACATGGATTACACTGATTGTATAGAACAAACTGAATATATCTATTTACACTAATAAATGCAATAAACCTTAACTCTAAATTTCTAAAAGATTTTATGTAGAAGTCAACCATAAAAAGTTTAAAAATATGGAATCGGGTCAAGAATTCATTAGCCGATGCGTATGTTCTAATATTTATACTTTCAAATACGCCTAATTGTTTATTGTTTACTAGCTTTAAGTTTTAGGAATAAAATTTACGATTTTTTCTACATAGTCTAAATAGAAAATCAATGAGGATTTTAAGCAAAAAGACTTTCTTAACAACCAGGTTCTAATTGAAGAAATGTACGCAGAACAATGAAGAATTGCATAAAAAGTCTCATTGCAGTGTATAAAAAATTAATTAACTGCAAATGAAGAGCACATTTGTGTTGTACATACATAACTCTCCCGAACGATTTATAACATTTAATTCCAAAGAAAAACGTCAGAAAAATAATTGCGGACCTTAACTTTTTACCAGCGGCAGCAGCTGAAAAGCGAGCAAAGAAAAAGTGGAAAAAGTCCGGGCTACGAGTCCTCCGTCCTCTGTTCGCAGTAAATGATCGTGTAGCAATGCATTGTGATAAATAATGGTCAGAGAGGCTCGAGTCCGCGCTTAGCCAGGGCCGGATTCAACACTAACGCAAGCAGGGGCCACGCTCTAATCATTTTAATTGATTCAAACTTTAATTAAAAATAATATATCGATACATAAATGGTATAACTATATCACGTCATTACGTTGCATTCTTCTTAGAGCTAATCTCAGTGTATTATTTATTTTTGCATGTTAAGGACAGTTAGCTGATGTCAAATTAAGGTCCCCAATATTTATGTGGTGGATCGAACACATGATTATAAATGAATATTGATTTGGATCGGTACTCACTCCCGTCTCCATACCAATTTGGGATTTAATTAATTTGGCAACTATAAAGCTATCTAGCAATAGTTGAACCGGCTGGACAACACACATGGCGTCTACGTAAGAAACAAGTGGAAATACAAAAAAGAAATTTAACAGATGTCAATGTGTCTGTCCATCGTAAGGATATAATCCCTGTGAGCTGAAAAAGCTTTCAGAACTCATAGTTAATAAAAAGCTTTTGGATAATGTTCTGTAATATATTTCGATTTACTATACGTAAATCTTCTTTAGGTTATAAACAAATGAAAAATATTTACAGAACTTTATCCAAAAGTCTTTTTAATAACCCCTGTGGTTGAAAATTCCGGAGGTTGAAATATAAAAAAATAATAAAACATAAACTTACTTGACACATATTTAATATATTGAAAATACGATTCAGTTACTTGTTAGTTCTCATAGTATCTTTGATTATATCGTGCAAACATAAAAAAAAAATATGTGCACGTCTCAAAAATATATCTTGACATGAAACTCGTTATAATTATAATAATATTATAAAAACAGTTAACGATCGCTAAGCTGTAAGTTTCGATATTTAAGCAGAACATGGCACTATTATAGAACTTAAAATACAATTGACGATCGTTCAAAATTAATTTTTGACATTTGAGTTCTTCGGTGCGGCGAGTTTGTTATGTGCCCGATAGATGAAGTCCCTGAAAAACATGTAGAATCTTATACTTTTCACATATTATACAAAGAATCACAAACATTCCGTACGCTGCGTATGGAATATTTTCGACGAATCAGAGCCGCATATTGGCGCGATATATGAAGTATCTTGATTTAGTTACTATGGTTACGTCTGTTTATTTTAATTAGATTTATTTGAGTTTGACGTTTACAACAGTTTTATATTTGTATTTTTTGTATATTTCCAAAATCTTGTATAGTATAGTCTACAACGTGTAACGGAATGGCATATCCCACACTCGCAATCTTTTTGCTCGCGTGGAAAATGAGCCATTCTATTACTTGTTATAGAATATACTATTTCAGTATCAAAGTTTAAAGTTATTATTTATAGAATGTTATGCTTTTCACATATTATACAAAGTTTAAAAGTTGCTTGTTTCACAAATTAAAAATTGAGTATTAAAAATTAGGTGAAGTGACAAATGATATAGTTTTGATAGAGGAAGAATATTTGAAGAGAAACAATTAATACAAATGTCATCTGATGTTATTTTCAGGTAGGTAAGTTTTGTTTTTCTATTATGATAAAATCATTTTTATCTTGTAAACTAATGATTTTGTTCGATATATTTGCATGATATGGATCGTATGTAAATACAAATTTTATCATCCTACTGCCTAACATCAATTTCAAAGCATCTTGACCTGACCTCAATTTGACTTCATGTCATTCCATTTTATATTGAATTATGTAAATAAAAATATTATTATACATTAAGGGAGAGAAGTGTATATTTTTTTCCTGCGGAGTAAATTGCAGTACGAGCTGTAAACGAGGGCTACAATACGACAAGGAAAAAATACACTTATCTCCTGTAGTGTACATACAATTTTTTTCACGACCACAATATTTTATGATAGTTATTTTAGATTTGTTTAATTTTGTTCATTTTACACCACTCTCCCTCAGAGAAAGAAAGTGCACAAATCTAAAGCAGATATGAAATTGACTGTTTCTGTTATGATTTTAGCATCATAGAAACTGAGTGTCCTCCCGGTTGTGAAAAACTTATTTTTAGAATCAAAATGTAGACTACGAATTAAACTGTTTTATAAATTATAATTGGATGTTTACATAGACTTCTATTTACTTGTTTATGTTATTCATTTGTTACCTGATGAAGAAATATGTTCAATAATAAATTGAAAAGGTCGTGTTTAAATAAATATATTTACAGAGGTGCAATCCAAAAGTCTTTTATAATTTTAAAATTATTATTGTTACCTACACTGTGAATCTATTCATTTCTCAATTTGTTATTATATTGGCCAGATTAAACTTTGATGGTCCACAATCTCCTGAATCCGGCACTGATGTCTGGCAACGAGGCGTGGCGCGTTTACAGGCAACACTGCCGACGCTTTAGAAGCTTTGAGCGCGAACGGCGAACGTGGAACTTATGGCGCCGGGAATTTATAGTTGAGGTAGCGGCACCGTATTATGGTGCCACCGGAACCGGAACCGGACCCCGGACCCGGCCTGCATCCTCCCACAGATTTTGTTTTTCTAGCGTGATTTAGCAATATAAAATATTAGGGATTCTTTCAGATGACTTAGGTACTACAATAAATTTGTATCAAGGTGATATTAAATTTTTTCGAGAAATTGTGCTTAAATATTATTTATTGCAAGGTGAAGCTGGAATTTATTACAAATTTTCAAATCTATATTTTTCAAGAGGTTACCAAACAAAAGGAACACTATAATTGAATTTTGTATCTGATGGTAGGCCTGCCTAATTGTTCTTTTTTGTACTAAACGATTGTAACTGCTGAGGTTATATCACAGTATAAGAATTCACACAGTAGCGACACTCGCTGTCGGTCCCTTTGATCTTTATGTCGCATCGACCGATGACCTTGAGCCGAGCGGTCATATTGGCAGCTGCAGGATACGGCGGTAAATTTGAATAACTGTCAGTTGCAAAGGGGATAAAATCTAAAAATATTATTTCACCTGCACTAGAAAAGTTCCTACAATATTTCATGGTACAAATTAGTTTACCTCTCTGTTTTGCACTCATTTTATGAACTTAACTTGACAGAAATACTGTAGCTTGAAATTTGACAGATACTATTGACACTGCCGTATTATATTTTCTTTTCTATGGTTACTAAGGTAGCTTATCAGCGAACACTAAGCGGCCATATTCCCAGCAGCGCACCACTGAAATACTGGGATCATGAAAATATTGGAAGTGTCGCTACTGTGTGAATTCTTATACTGTGGTTATATGCCGCCTTGATACCTCGTTTTCGGTGGTGTAACAACAGCACGCAGTCACCCATCCAAATTCTTGTCCGCGGACAGTGTTGTTTTACGAATGAACCGGCTTCAATGCTACATAACATGGCCGTTGCCCAAGGCCAAATTGTTCATTTTTCAAATTAATTACTATTAATTTTAATTATTTTTTTAAATCGACAATCAATAATGCTCGTAGATTATTGGTATAGAAATATGGTAGTTTTCGAGTGGGCAAAAATCTTAATTGTGCACGAACTTAAAAATACACTTTTTTCATGCGATGACCATGCTATTTTTTTCGTATACTTAATAGAAAACAAATTAATAATAAATTTACAATTTTAAATAAATAATTTTAATCAAAGAAGCTACTTGATATGTTTATTATTGTTATAATAGTCATGTCGCGTACTACATAATAAATAATAAAGGCCACCTCAAAAGTCAAAACATGGATGTTGTTTGTATTATGATCTTCAATCTCAACTTTTATCTCATCTCTCTCTTTCTTGCCTATGACGTCAAAATCATATCCCTTCATTTCATCAAATTTCAAATAATTAGGCCGTGACGTAATAACGCATACAACTAACTTCAGCATAAACTAGCCGGTGATCATGGTTGTTAATGTCAAGCAGTCAGTATCTCAATGGTTTGTTTACAGATTTTGTGTAATAATTATAGACTTGCAGCGAATAGTGTATTCGGTCATAGGCCGAATACCGAATATGCGGCGGATACCTTGGCCGAATAGCCGAATATTCGGCGAATGTATTCGGCTGGTTTTTTTCTGTTTATTACTCAGTAAAACTTTATTTGCGATTTGTTAATTTTGCGGTTGTTTAGTATTTTTAGTTAATATTGACAAATAAATAGTGTTAAATTAAAAATTTGAACAAATATGACAATTTGTTAAATTAATATTTTGTCATTTCTGAATTATTAACAAGAAAAATTGTTGTTTTTATTTATTTGCTACATTTATAAAATTTAATTTATCAATTTGAAATTGTTAAATAAAGTTTTTATTCTTCGTAACAACTTAATTTGTTATAATAACTATGATTTATTGTTCAGCTTCTATATAATTACTAAAATATTTTGTCAAAAATACATTAAAATAAATGTTAATAATTACTATATTCACAAATATATTTTGTTAAGAAATAAACAAAAATAATTTGTTACTTGCTAACAAATTTGAAACTTGTTAAATTAACAAAAATTAACGGTGGATCGTCTGGAACTAAAAATTTTGTTAAATTTTTGTCAATTTTGGCTATAAATTTTTTACACAGATATCTATATTTATTACCTATGTCCTCTATGTATGGGGCCTATTTAAATTAAATATACATTTTAACCATAAGATATATTATCTCGGTAGGTGATTTTTGCGTACCAGCCGTCAAGTCATAGCCCCCATGTTAGTGCGTAGACGAATAAGGAGTAAATAGTAAATACGAGTATAAATGTAAACGAAGCGACAGCGATGTACCAGGATAGGAATGTTTTGAGGAGAATGATTGCTGGTTGAATGTGTTTATGGGTTAGTTAATGAAATACAACATGATGAAGTGTGTATGTATAAATGTGTATAAATTATAATTTATTCTAATCACATAATCCTAAATTAATTCTCGCTGAATTTCGTCCTTGGGTTGCAAATAAATATCAAGCACATATCATGTATAAAAGCACTTTGTCAAACTTTAACAAAACTTCCAAAATAAACATTTCCAGTTTTGAAAACTTAACGCAAACAAACATAGTAAATTCACTCATGTTATGTTTACTAATTATGAGCAAACATTTTCTCACTTTCCAAAATATGGGATTCACTGGGAACATAAACATTCACAAAGTAAAGTACGCAGAATCGGATTTTAGTTTCACATGCAAAAATATATCATATGTGAATCCAAAAACCCAAATGAGTAGGTAGGAAGCGTGACTTCGAAGGCTGCTAATGATGCCTATGTTCGAAATAGAACGAGCCCAGAATCATATCATTTCGCCCAATTAAGACTTTAGAATAACTTAAAAAATTGTTCTGGTCTTCCAAAGAGAAAATTATTGTACCCAATATAATTGTGTTACATTCTGTTATTTAAAAAAGAAATAACTACTGAAATAATAACATATAAACATAAAGATTTCATTTGGCATGCAGGTATTGGCTGGTGGCATGAATTTTTTTTGAATGACAACAAAATATAGAAAAATGCTTTAAATAAAGATTATAGGTAATATTATTCTACATCTTTTTGATTCCAATTAAATAACTCTATATCATTTGTTTATTAATGTCTAAAAACCCTGATAGGCCTTCAAATAATCTAGCACGTACTGTTGATGAATTGTTTCTAACATCTAACTAATTCGTAACAAAATTTTAATACCTCCCTTACATATATGCATACGCGGGAGATCCGTGAAGCTATTACTCATTATGTACATGTATGTACCATGAAAATAAATTTTTGTACATATAATTTTTTGTAATTAATAAAACAAATTTATGTAGGCCCTACTTCACGGTTCATAAACAAATAAACTATAGCAAATAATAAGGTACATATTATGTACAATTTTGTACAACAAATATACATTTTTGTACGCGCTCAGTTTCTGATTTATTTTCATAATGTGTAGGGTTAACTTCACGTAGTAATTTAGCTTATAATATAGCACATATTAAGTACATTTTTGAACAACAAAATTCTTATAAAGAACGAAGGGGGACATCTAAATATGGAAGAAAATATTTTTTTTAAACCAGTGGTTCTCAAGGTACAACACAAAGTTATATTTTTTCAAATAAGATGCTGTATATTTTTTAGGCCCATTCTATAAAGCATTTTTTTCTGAATTCAACCATGGATTTGTTTTATACCTTTACATAATAAAAATATTGATAAAAATGCGATGAAATTTAAATAAATGTTATTTTTAAAGTTATTTTTCAGTAGGCTACAAAAGCAATTGAGCTTAAATACAACGAAACATAAATTAAGTACATTAAATTATTTGTTAATAACTTTATAAATAGTGTTTTATCTGATTTCCATTAAGAGATGCGAGTGCTACTCTAACACCGGAAGAAATTAATGCTACTTCTGAATCAGTTTTAGAAAGATTTTAATTATGTTTAGAAAGAGACAAATATATGTAGGGCCAACATATGTTTTATTATTTACAAGGAATTATAAGATGTACAAAAATTAATTTTTATGGTACAAAAATGTACATATAGGTATATATATATATATATATATATATATATATATATATATATATATATATATATATATTTAGTGATAGTATATAAGATATAAATATATTTTTCTTTGCATAATTTTAAATGAAAAAAAAAAACATTTCTAATATTTTATTAATCACCCTTTACATATTGTGAGTGAAGCACTCTTTTAGTTTTCAAATGTGTGATGTCAATCACTCACAAAATTGCTCAAAATATAGGCCATTGTTTTCGCGGCATACCCTAACTTTTTTATGAAAGTAATAATGCAACTCGCATCAAAATTAATTGATCACCTGATTGATACATAATGTAGGGTATTTTTAATTACGCTTATAGAGTAATACACTGCAACATATTTGAATTTCACGCTCGGCTCGTTTAAGTTTGGGGAACAAAACTTATTAGCTATCATCTTTTTCCCTCCCCATTTAAGTGCGCAATCATAGGAGGCGAGGCCTGCAACACCAAGAGTCCGGAAAGTTTACTTTTCCTACATGGTTAATTTTTTTTTTTATCGGTTTATATTCAATAATTAGTTATTTTACATTTCATTTATAAACGTCAGACAACCAATAAGACAAATATATTGCGTTGTTTTGATAAAAAAATATCTGAGGATAGCGTTTGTTTATTTATTTTCACAAGCGTCAAATTTATTTGAAAAGCTACATCGTACAGGAATACTTTGCCAGTGTCCGGAAAAGATATTTCCGTACTGTTATTTACAGTAACCTAGCAACAACACTAAAATACCAGATTAATGCACTTTGCGGTTCAAAGTCACACCGAAAAGGAGTCAGTTTGCACCCGATTGAAAGAAAAAACTATTTGTGATATATATCTCATTTTGTTTTCAGTTTACAATTTAATTCAGTTTAGATTAAAAATCACCCAAGTGTAAAGTAAAATTAAGAAAAAAAGAAAAAAAAATCTCATGTCTTTATCACACTGTTCTCTATTACAGAATTGCAACCATTAAATGGTCGAAACCGGTTGCAATTTTGTAATAAAGAACAGTGTGATAAAGACTTAAGAGTTTAATTCTCTTTTTCCTTAATTCAATTCAATATTACAAATAGCAAATATTAGCAGATATAGAATGACGCTGTATTGAAGTCATTATATTTGAATGGAAATATAATATGAAATCTCCATTTAGCACTTTTAGGTGTCAGAAATCATGATTTTCAAATTGGCACTACTCCGTTAATTTTCATCAAACTGACTTGATACTTGATCCCCGGAAAAGTATATTTAAGGAGCTTTACGGAGGTTAGCTTGAAATATTTTAAAAATGAACACAAATTATACACCAAAATATCTAAAAAGACAATTTTCTTATTTAAAACGTATATAAATTTTTTGCCTTTTACAGGTACGGATTAATATAATCTGACAGATTTGGGTGGTGTCAGAATTTTTTTAATTTTTTATTTACACAGAGAAATGGTTTATAAAACTAGTATTATAGACAAAATTTCAATAACTGTTAGTGAAAAAGTATTTATATTTATAAAGTAGATATTACATGGAATAAAATTGTTTTTATAGCGGTACTTTTATTAACTTGTACAAACTATTTTTAAAAATTAATGTTTTATGTAGTAGCTATTAATAATAAAATATATACAGGTAATTTGTATTTATAAATAATATTAATAATAACACATAACAATCTAATATTATCTATCATTGCCTTTGTATTTATAATTACTAACCAAATTTATAACAAGGAAATATATATTTACTTAAAGGAAGTATAATTTTATTATTAGATATTATCAAGTTTTTTGACTGGTAATGTAAGTATATTATACGTTAAAACGTATCTATTAATGGTTAATAAACTGTTTTATATTGGGTAATATTTGCTTTTTAAGAGCCAGATCATTCCTGTTTATAATTGCACACTGCGCCTTGCAGAAGTCGGTTGATTTTGACGGTTGGATAGTCAGTGTTGCATTGTGTTTGGTGTTGTGTATGTTTGCGTAGTACATGAAACAATATTTAGTTCATCAAAATGTGCGATACATTTGTAACAGAAACATAAGTGGAATCTAGGCGATTACGTACAATGAGTCATTATAGACTCTAAAAGCTATCTTTTAACAGGAATTGAGAAATATATTTTTTGTCAATATTTGAGTTTTAAGAAACAAACTCTACTTGATAACAAATAAAAAAACAGTTATTAGAAATAACAAATACATATTTATCAGTTACTAAAAAAGTTATTACTATAATCTAGTCTCTTATGCATTATAATTTATCTATTTGCAACGAAACGTGTTTTATTAGTAGTTAATATATACCTCTATAAAATTTAGTTATTATTATTTAAAAGAGTGTTTAACTGTCCTCATTTTTATTAGATATTCTACTAAGGTTAATAGATTTTCAATAACTGTTATATAACTTTTCTCTCAGTGTAGAATAAGTTTGGAGGGTGGGTGCAACAAATTTTAGACTTTGCCATAATAAAGATCACGTAATAAAATAATGCAAAATTATTTATACTTTTTTCATTACCCCAGTTTATCCCATGCCCTGGATGTATTTACACCATGATAATAAGAAGTGTCTATACCAAAGTAAAATTAAACAACAGCATTCACTTCCTTGGCCAAATCAACTTTCAGTTTGGTATGAATTCGCATTTTTGTGAAGTATTACAGTAAATCCGTCCCTGGTGACAACTTTGCACTATCGAATCGAATGTTTGTGAAACTGGAATAATCCTGATTGACGTACGAGCCTTATCATATCACATCCACTCGGATAGAATGAAACTCACATGTTCAATACCCATAATGCAATGCGAGAGAGAATCGTAGCTTTAATTACCCTAATTACAATCAACATGCATAATTTATATATCGGTATTCACTAACAACGCACTATATTTATGTGAGCAGTGGCGTAACTAAGCGAGGTGGACAAATTCCTGAGTAATATTATAAACAAGATTTAGCCTTCGCCTTGGTTTACACGGCTTGATTGATGAGCGAAACGCTGAGATCTTTCTCAAATTTTTGACACGATTCTAATAATTCAGAAATCGTATATACTCGTATTTAATTTCATGATTTAGACCTTTGTCTATGATTTTATGTAGCAATATCAATTACCAATAACATAATTATTATTTCATTGATTTTCAACGATTTTCATATATTTTATTTATTCATACTAATTTTAATTTGATTGATTTTTCATGAAATACTAATATTTAGGGAACTGAATTGGCCTTATTGCATGCATTTTTTTATTCTCTCATTTATAAAAAACTATTTTATCTACAGTTCTGCTGCAAAATGAATAGGTAGAAATAACAGCAATATTTAAAAAATCTGACGTGCCAAGCACATAACCTCCCGCCCAATGCTACTCTTAAACGGTAGTATTTGATGATACAGTAACATAAATTCTTATTTGTTTATTTTATATATTTTTTAAATTTTTTGACATATATTTCGCTAAGAAAACTGCTTCACAATCAAAATGTCATGTGTCACATTTCGTAAAAACTTGAAAATTTTTAAGTGTTTTCATGGTGTAGAAGGAGTGCAAGACTTATGTAATTTAATTTCTTTATATTTTATTATCTCTAAATCAAATGAAAATTAATAAAATTAATGTAGTTAAAAGAGATGTAAAATTAAATATTCTACAACTTTCAAAACAAATAAATTGTTGAAAAAAAAAATTAACCGTGTTTTTCACGAAAAACTGTTAAGGGCTTCAAGTAAACTGCTACTTTCGGTTGACCAATTTTATCCAAATCTAATCAGCTCTTCATTTAAATATAAGAAGCAAAAATTCACAAAATTCACGGATTACACACACACGCACATACATACAGACATCATGGCGAAAATAGTAAAATCGTATTGCAGGGATCCTAAAACGTGCTTATTCATTGAAAACTCACTACCCATTTTTTTGACCAAAAACAATACCTCCCTTACCTAGAGGTAGGCGGGAGGTAAAAATAGCATTGAAATTCATGTACGCCACATTTTACTACATGTATACAGCATTTATAAACTATTAAATTAATGTTAGATTTTGCTTCATTTCAATAACCCGTATTTAAATTTTTGTTTAAACCACAAATTTAGTGCCATTATTATATTAAATGGACAGTAGTGTACTAGTGTTAAATAATGTTTAATTATTTTATCCAACACCTCTCAATAAATGCTATATTACTATGGCGATTTTAAACAAGCAAAGTAACACTAGTGGGTATAATTTTGAGGAAAGCCACTAGTGAGTATTTTTTTATTTATAACAATAGTAATAACACACAACACCTTGGTAACTACTTCGATTGACATTTTAATTTAAAATTTTAAAGCATATGTCACTGTCAAATAATATTTCTTTAATAAATTTTTCATTTATTAAGAAGTGTTGGATAAAACGTTATACTTCACACGTGGGCAAAGTGGAATTACCCACTCGATAAAATTATCTCACTCAGCCTTCGGCTTCGTGAGCTAAGATTTCTCTCGTGGGTAATTCCATACTTTGCCCACTTGTAAAGTAAATAACTATTATTGTATATTACTCGTAATATATGATATCGAAAATTTACGAGTTAAAGCAAAAAAAAAAAACTGTTCAATGCCACAGTGTTATATTTATAAAACAAACAGTATCAGTATATACTTCATTCCTAAATATTCAATACCCAAAAAAAATGGGGAATTGTTTCCATAATTTTGAATTCTATCTCAGTTTGTTTTTGATTTTCTTCTAAGATATTTTGGTAAAAGTCATTATTTTTACATGAATATATAAATGTCATTGGTGTCAGTTCGTCAATATTCCACGAAGAGATATTTGAAAAACGAGATTGTGTGTACCATCACAACAGTCCCCAATAGGAAAGCTAACTTTCTCTATAATTTCATAAAGAATGTGACTAAATATGTTTACAATTCGAATTAAGAATGTTCGAAATCAGAACAAAAGCAATAACATCGGTTTAGGACAATTGATTGTTGTTTCTTTGTATGTTTTCCCCGTTCCTCCTCCACTGTCCGACCCGCCAATAAACAAAAGTATTTTATTTGTGAAGTTATGTTCATAATCATTTTGTGCCGCCACTGCTTGTGAAGTAGTGATAAATTTCCCAATGCCGACACTGCTGCACTCTAATGGCCACTGCTAGATCTTCCCATACTCAGTCATATGTGAATACGGATTCACGTTAAAACCATGTGTATATTATTAATAGATAGGATATTGTGTACCTTACTACACCTTTCACATATGATGATTACTAGTGTGTACTGATATTTATTGTTATATCCTGTTACTGATAATTTACGCATTGTTGTATTATGAGCTAACATTAAATATTAATATTAATGGAGTATTTATTGTTTCCAAAACACCGGCAATTTATATAAACTGGAATATGGGGTAAGTAAATGATTGTTGCCATTATATATTTCAAGGATTGTATGCATTAGCAACGGCATGAACAACGTTATAGCTAATTTAAATATTATTTCATTTCTATCAAAGTTTTTTTATTTTCATCGAATATTTCGATCGATTTGTTTTTAAATTACAATACTCATAAACACTCAATAGCAGTTTTTTAACAGAATATCCTACATATTTATCTTTTTTACTCTTTAAAATAGTCCAAAAATGATCAATACAAAATCTATTCTTGTTCTATTAATAAAGGATCACACACAGAAAGCATGTCTTGAAATTTAGAATAATAAATAAAAGTTATAGGGGCTTATCTTTTAACTTACCTGTTAAAAAATTTAACCAATGATAACAGAGAGCACTGAATTAAAATAGAAAATTTCGTTTCACACATATGTTTTTATTGGTCAAAATTTTTAATGAGCCGTTAAAAATTAACAGGTAAGTTACAGAATAGGCACCATAGCTAGGGTAAGCATGTAAAAAAGAGCCCAGCTTGTAGTTTCGAAAAAGTTAAAAAAAGTTTTGTGCAGTGATGCCCAACCTACGGCCCATCAGTAAATGTTAATCGTCCCGCTAAGCTCAACCAAGCTGTCTTAGTTTTCGAGTTGCGTAATCTTCTTTTTATTCCTTTTTATTTTTATTTCTACTTGTGATAAATAAAGTTCATTATATATATATATATATATATATATATATATATATATATATATATATATATATATATTAGGCTTGCAACGAATATTCGGCAACTATTCGGTATTCGGCCTATTCGGCCACATTTTTACTATTCGGCCGAATACCGAATAGTTAAGTATTATTCGGCCGAATACCGAATAGTTTAGAAAATAGAGAAAAGTGGAAATTTAGGGTATTTCATTCGGTAATTTTTGCTTGAAATAAAATAATAAATGTAAAACACATAAGAGTGTCTATTCTGTAATTTACCTGTTAATTTTTAACGGCCTGTTAAAAATTTTAACCAATGATAACAGACGGTACTGAATAAAAACTGAAAATTTCATTTACCGCATTTCTATTAGGCCCCATACATAGAGGACATAGGTAATAAATAAAGATACATAGGTATACAGTAAAAAATTTATAGTCAAAATTGACAAAATTTTAAATTTTAAGAAAATATTTAGTCCACCGTTAATTTATGTTAATTTAACAAGTTTCAAATTTGTTAGCAGGTAACAAATTATTTTTGTGTATTTCTTAACAAAATATATTTGTGAATATTGTAATTATTAACATTTATTTTTATGTACTTTTGACAAAATATTTTAGCAGTTATATAGAAGCTGAACAATAAATCATAGTTATTATAACAAATTAAGTTGTTACGAACAACAATTTCAATTTGATAAATTTACTTTTTATTATTCTCGAGACTATTTATTAAATTTTATGAATGTAGCAAATAAATAAAAACAACAATTTTTTGTTAATAATTCAGAAATGACAAAAATTTAATTTAACAAATTGTCATATTTGTTCAAATTGTTAATTTAACACAAGATATTTGTCAATAATAACTAAAAATACTGAGTAATAAACAGAAAAAACCAGCCGAATACTATTTGCCGAATATTCGGCTATTCGGCCAAGGAATCCGCCGAATATTCGGTATTCGGCCTAAGGCCGAATACACTATTCGTTGCAAGTCTAATATATATATATATATATATATATATATATATATATATATATATATTATAAAAATAATTTACATGTGTTGTCATTCTGTTGTTTGTAATTTTAATAGTTATAATTCACTTTCTTATTTATCCGGCCCGCTAAAATAAATCAGTAGTAAATTTGTCCCAGGGATATAAAAACGTTGGGCATCACTGGGGTGGTGTATACATAATTCTTACAGCTTATATGTTATTCTTACATAAGATATACTGAAATATTTATAATTATTTATTTCTTTATTGTTACTAAATTAAATTTATAACATAACCATTTTGTATTATTTATAAATAAGTAGATTTATTGATTATTTACAGATTTATAGATCAATTTCCTAAAACTTCTAATAATTTTCTATGTTATAATTACTAATATGTGAAAAAGGGAGTTCAATGAAAAAAATCTTACGTAAGATAGGGAGGAGGTAATTATAATTCTTACACAAGCTTACATAGGGGCGACGGGGTAGTCAAAATGGCCTTACGTAATACTTAAATGACTCCTAACACTTTTATAATCTTGTCGCAAATGTTAAAATTTTACAGAAAAAATTATTTCATAATTAATTAATTTTTGGGGGACAAAATAAAAAATCACGTTTAAATGATATTATTCACGATTTCATAATCATCTAATAGCGGTTAGACCTTGAAAAATGTCTCCATTTAGCCCTCAATGATCTCCAATTAGCCAAAATTTCAGCCATCATATAAAATTACAAATATTTTGTTTACATTGTCGTCGCAGATGTTTTTATGCAACTGATCCTACATAAAATGGAAATAAATTTAATTTATATGTCAAGTTCACTTCCGGTTTTACAATTATTATCAAAATTATCTTAAAACTTCTAATTATGAAGTTTCCTTACTCTCTATCTTTTCTCGTTCATAAATTTTGATTATACAAATACATCTCATCGGTCCATTTTCGTTTTACAGTAGGTATATTATATTGAAATTCACATATTTTTTTAAATATTAAAATATTGTCTAATTCTGAAAGAAATCTTTGTCAAAAATTTGCTCAATTTAACCGAAAAGCCCAAAACCAATTAGACACCAAAATACCAGATTTACAGCAGAAGCTATCGAGACAACAATGAATGCTGCCGAATCTGTAAATCTTTGTTTGGTGAACACTATTTTTTTGCCGACTTTAGAATTAATGTATTAATTTAGTAGATATTTTTAATACCAATTTTATTGCTATGAGTTTGTTGGGCGGTTGCTATATAAAAACTAATTTGTTTTTCTATTTTTTAAAAATTTAATTCTGTTGCTTTGTAAAAATGCCTCATCAATTCACTACAAACTCCTTTTTAATTCTTTAATTTGTAACTCACTATGCACGTATACGTACGTATGTATTTGGAAGATGCAAGATGCTGTTATAGTGATGAAATATAGAAATGTCAAATTTGCTGTGTCACTCAAACTGTTGAATATCAAAAAATCGCACTGTTCATATAAATCAATAAAAAGGTATTTTGTGACAACAAAATTAGGCTTTAACTGGAAATTTCTTCATAGCTCTTGCTTCACATAAGTTAAATTGCCATATTATCTCGAATTTAAATGTGGAACCAATGAAGTGTCAAGGAGAGGAATGAACGATTTGACCTTGACCCAGTGGCGGCTGGTCCATGAGGGCGCTAGGGCGCGAGCCTCCCAAAACGCAAAGAGGGAAAAAATAAAAATTTAAAATTGCAAATTAAGGTAAACAGTCTATTGACATAAATAATTATGTACCTATTTTTTTTTTTTTATAAAATAAAAAACATGCAGTTATTCAGCTCCTTTTAAGTTGTACGTTCCTTCAACTTAGTTTTCTCGCACTGCGGCTCGAAATATTTGCGCCCAGTACGAGATAGTTGGCTCAGTATCACGTTTACTTGCAATAATCTTGATCGGACTACTTCGGTCGTTTCCGTACACTGAACGTCTTCGAGAATATATGCAATTTTAACAAGTAAACGGGCGCTCGAATTGAGCGCCCAATATCGCTGTTGTGTACCGTATGCAGCGTATGCTTTGCGGCCGAGTATTATATTAGGTGAATACGCAAAAACAATGTTAAAAAGTAATTTTTCGAGACTCTTATTAGCTAAAGAAATAGAAATTAAATTTGTGATATAATTATCTTTCAAATGATAGAAAAATTTTCATACAGAGATCATGTAGAAGCTGCATCTTTACTAAATACAGAGAACTCCTAAAACTAACATTAAATTAGGACAAAGAAAAACGAAAAACCGAATTGGAAGTAATATACATGAGAGAAGATAGAAGACTTTAGAAATATCGTCGGTGCATTGAATATGCTCTCACTGATGGCTCAGAACAACTTAGAAGAAACCTACAGTGAAATAA
This sequence comes from Poecilus cupreus, assembly GCA_963942605.1. Taxonomy (NCBI): domain Eukaryota; kingdom Metazoa; phylum Arthropoda; class Insecta; order Coleoptera; family Carabidae; genus Poecilus; species Poecilus cupreus. The sequence continues at coordinate 26,534,966 of OZ012718.1, forward strand.
TTTAATTATTAAAAATAATAATAACTACTCCTATGTCTACTGTCGAATCCGAGCATTCTTTTTCAACTCTTAAGAAATTAAAGACATTTTTAAGGAACTCGATGAATGATGACCGGCTTAATGCAAAGATATCTGTTAATAAAAACTTGTTGAATAACATCATAAATTTTGACGAAAAAAAAGTGATAGAACATTATATTTCAATAAAAAACAGAATACTAGTGACTAGACTTTACGTATAAACATTAAAAAACTGACAAATGTTAACTAAAATATGAGAAGATTGTATGCACGTGATTGGAATAAAACTGTTATTTAAAAGTGTGAGTTTTTTTTTGCATACGTAGCCCACCCTTTGCGTTACACCACGAGCCGCCACTGCCTTGACCCCTAGATTTAATACTATTTAGTCTATGTTTAATGAATTAATTCAGGTTGAACTAACATAACTGTTAAAATCGATTGACACGAAACATACAAATTATAATGCGAAAAGTTTGTAACCCAATTATACTTGTAAAACTTTTAACACAATTTCAGACGATAACATGAAATATTTTAATTATCTGTCGTCATACATTTATCAAGTCAATCATATTGCCAATGTGTGTTTGTTTAACATTAAACCAATTTCTCTGCAAATGGAAATTAAATGGAATAGAAGCCAATGAAATGTGCAATATCTCGATACAATTCAATTTGAAATTAAAGAAAAACTAAAAAAATATATGTTCAACTTTCACTGTTCATGTGAAGGTCCCATGCATATTCTTTAACAATGTGCTTGCAGATACTTTTGATAAATGGGACTGAAGCTTGAATTACATTATACTTTTTTCATCTAGACGTTTGTTCAAGTTTCATTCGAGAAATTCTTAGACATTTCTAGAACAGTGTAAATCAGAAATTTCCGTTCGATTTTCATACTACTACTACTTTAAGAAATAAGGACACCAACATTTTTATTTTGAAGCGCACATACTTTCGACGTTTTGTCATAAAGTAGTTAGTTTATAATTTAGTGTTTGATAGTTGTTCTTCTTTTAAAAATGTTTTCTATGTTATCCATCGTTTAAATAATTTTAACTACAATGTGTCAAAATGCAGTAATTTAGTTTCAATTGTAAAGTTTGTCAAGTTGGTCTACTTCGGAAAACGTCGAAATTACTCGATTTCGGACGAATGGTTTTAAAATAAAGTATGTAATTCAAAGAAACTCCAATGAAAATCGAACCAGAAATCTAGTATGAATCTAGACGAAAAAGTATAATGTAATTCAAGCTTTATGGTAGTTAAGACGATATGCGTCCCTGGGGGCTGTAACATTGCAGGCCGCTACATTCTATTTTAAACATAATATTATATAAATGTTACAATTTGCAATAGGTACGTATCAATCATTTTTTGTACAAATTACCTCCCACACATATTTATATGGCAGGTATTGTGACGAGTCATCATTTTCGATAGTGACTTTTCAACGTTTTGTGGTTAAAATACTATTTCATTATTTTCACGATAACGTCCATAAGTCAAAATTTGTTGAAGCTATCAGTGTCAAATATCATATTTACATTTTGCATGTTCATATTATTATGAACATAGTCTTATGAATTTTAAATTTTTGGGATAAGTCCATCAATCGGAAGTAGTATACTACATTTGGGAATTTGAACCGGAAATAATAATAAAACAAAATTTGCAAGAGTAGTATTGGATTTTTTATTTTTGTCAGTTATGTGGCAAATAAATCCACCAAAAAATATTTCATACGTGGTATAAATAATGAAGGGTTATACGAGCTCAAATGCACATGAGATCAAGTTGCAAAAAATTTTTGTATTAAAAATATTGTTCTGAAAGTCGACTTGACAAAGGTTCTCAGGGTCAAATTTGTGGTCACATATGTTTAACTTTATTTTGTGATATGTTTAGTTTTCAGAATCAGTATCGGTCATTTGAGATTAACGCGGCAAATATTCTGAAATATCGTCTTGAGGCATCATCTGTGTTGCCATATGTATGCATCCGGGTTAGATTTCACTGAATTCTGGTTGTTTTTTTTTTTTGCAATCTTCATGTTGGCACCTGGAAGAATTTCCCACTTCCCGCACTTACCCGCCTATGGAATAGTTGAATGCTCAAAGAATAATTGTGTTTTAGCAAGTAGAGATCAAATGTGTTTGTACATCTTAAGTGCCCTGCAAGATGCAGAAAAGTAATTCATCAATCATCATTATTGGTAAATGCAACTTAAGTTGAACATGTGCAAACGTTGTCATCACTGATTTCTATATAACACTAGATTGGGCATAGGCCATATTCTGCCATCTGAGAGGGTTCCCAATTGAAACGGTGAAGTTAAGGTTTTGGGACACACTTTTGTAAAGTGAAGTGCACATTCTGAAACTCTGCCTTCTCTCTCTCTGTCTCTCTCTCTCTCTCTCTCTCTACACTGCGCTCGCCACCACCTTTCTTTAGGTCATACCACGAATTATGGTCATACCCATAGACAAGAGATTTTGACCATCATGGCGGCGTTCAATTGGGAACGCACCGTAACGGCTTATACCCAATCTAGTGTTATATAGAAATCAGTGGTTGTCATTGATTATCATTGTTTAATTTAACTTGTCATTTTTTTCTTATTCCTCTATAAATATTATATTACCCATAATTCACAACAGTGAATTGTAGTTCATAATTTACTATTCTCAACCAATCACGGAACCAAAAATCCATAATTCACACATTTTTATGTTGACGTTTTCAACGAATTTCGATAATTTTCAAAAGTTATTTCCGAATTTACAGGAAGAGAAAAAGTATAGTATTATATTCACGATTATGGCCATTATTCACTCGGATGATTTGCATCACAATATATTATTAGTAAATATTCTATTTCATATCTTCATCATTTAAATTGTTTCATTATTAGGTCCCCCTTCCTCCCAGTTTATCGGTTTTTTGTGCGGGTGCATTTTGGTTGTCCTTGGAGTTAGTTTAAATAAATAAAAAAATAAATAAATATATCATCACGCCTTTTACCCATTATGGGTCTGGCACTCTGCTTACGCTGATCTCGGTAAGTGATATATTTTGCATAAGAAATGCGGTTACCGGCCGTCAAGTCATAGCCCCCAAAGTTGTTAGTGGAGGGGGAACCACATGGGTAAATTTAAATTGGCAACTGTCGGCAGTGGGATTCGAACTGAGGAACGCGTTACCACGGAGCTATTTATTTAATTTTAGTTATTTAGAAGCACATGCTGTAGCATGTTTATAAGTAAACAGTAATTCTATTAACTTAATATTCCAATTTTCTTTCAAATGACTTATTACACGTTTATTTTTATTTAAATATCCCAATATTTCTTTTTCCTATTTCACGTACACAAAGTCAATTTTGTGACACTGTTTTTCTCAAAAACAATGCTACAAAATTGAATTTTGTGCAACTGTTTTCGGGGAATTTATTATTTGTAAAATTAACAGTCTGTCAAACTTGGGGCTGTCATTGCTCACGTAAAATTATTAAATCGGAGCCCCTACGTCGGGGTTGCGGCCTGGGACCCGATAGGCCCCGCGAGCAAAGCACCTTGGTGACCAGTGGTATATTAAACATGCCGTAAAATTTTAATTTATTTTTATTTTTATTGAATTTATGAACGTGAAATAGGAAAAGTAGTATGAATAACTCGTGTTACAATGCCTAATTGTAATTCTCGTATTTTGCTTAACTCGCCTGCGGCTCGTTTACGCAAACTATACTCGTATTACAAAAAAGGTCATTGTAACACTAGTTGTTCAATATACTATTGTAGATCTGTCTGAAAGTACCAAATAGAATAACACATCCTCTGCGAGCCAAATTCGCAAACTGTACAATCTCGGAAACAATCGTCATCCGAAAAGCACGCGCGACATATTTCTCACATTACATTTAGCACATTGAGTCCCAAGTCCCCTTCATTCCCATCTGGCCCTCATGCACGCCACTGCACTTCCCCATTCCACTCCAGCGCCATCTCAGCGCATTGTTAGCAGGGATTTGGATCACGCGGACCACAAATCTTAATAAACCAGTTCTGGAAATTAATATTTATGTGCGTGCTATTTTGAATTATGGTTGGCAAATTCAATAAAATTACGCCTAATTAGGTTAGCTGCGCCGCGAAATGAACCGCCGTGCCATCTATCCGCCGGCGAGGGAACCGAACTAACTCGCTTCGAAGCTTGAATGCTTTCACGCGCCGCTAACTCGATTAAAAATTATCTTGTCATTAAGAGACGCACAAATATTGTTAGACTGGTAGATGCGCACCTGTTTTAATTTCCGCAACTGATTTTCTTTCATCACGGCCGCCCAAGACGATACGATGCGATGCCTGCTACTTGTAATTTGATTTGCGCGCGGTGCTTGTGACGTCACAACGTACTACTGCCGTGCTAATTTAACGAAGGATGCTCATTTCCGTAAGACGTTATTTTTAACCGAAATGATTAGATGAGTTAACCAATTCTTATTACACTGGACAGTGTACTATGAGTATTTCTTGCTAAACTGGACACGGTTTCAACCATAAAACAATTTTTACATTCCTGGATTTACTTATATTTAGTACAAGGAAGATTAAGGATTGTGAATAAGATTGATGAGGAGATTTTCAGTAATAGTATAAGAAAAGAGTGAGCAGAGCATATTAAATATAATTTTTCGAAAACTACTAGCCTGTTGAAGAAGGTATTCTATTAATCTGTTTATTTCCACAGTATAATAATAAATTTCTATACTTTTATATCTTTCCCATGTACACAATTAAAATTTTTTGTATAAACAAGTTAGTTAAGACTTTTTTTCTACTGTCTGTTGATCCGATTTTTAAAATTTGGGCAGTGCCGAGAAACACCAGTTTGTCAAAGGCTATTCCATTATATTTTTTTTTCTTTTTTTATCTTGAAGTACATAAAAATATAAAAACCACATGTCAAAGTCCGAGTTAAAAACTCCTCCAAATAAACGAGATATTAAGATCGGAATTTTAAAATATCTCGATGACGTAGGTAACAAACGGTGGTTCACAGACTTTCGAAAAAAATGTTGAGAAAATTACAAAATTTTATATATTTAAATTGTAATATTTTATTTCATTATTAGCGAAATAAAATAAATTAATGCACTTAATTTATTTCACTTTTGTTCTCATTTTACAAAAACATTTTGGCATTCTCGAAGTTAGGTAGTTGGTGGCGCTTGTATCGTACAGTTTCGTAGAGAGTGCTGCATATGAAGCAACAAGCACGCAAAGTCAAGAAAGTTATCCGAGCAGAATTCGAACACATCGGACATCCCGAATATTCGTATTCAAGGCGGAGTAGGAGCTAATACTTGAATCCCATTTGCGCAAACAGACGCGCACATGTTCTACGTCATCAAAAACAGAACATCCCGTATTTATTAAAGGAGTAATTTATAATTAAATCATGGAATTTTCCACATCCTTTAACTCTTATCTTTCATATTTGCAGCACATAACCTCCCGCCCAACACTACTCTTAAACGGTACAATATAGTATTTGATGATACAGAAACATACCTTCTTATTTGTTTATTTTCTATTTATATTTGAGAATTTTAATTTCGTATATTTATTTAATTTTTTGACATATATTTCACTAAGAAAACAGCTTCACAATCACAATGACATGTGTCACATTTCGTAAAAAAATGAAAATTTTTAAATGTTTCCATGGTGTACTAGGAATGCAAGATTTGTGAAATCTAATTTCTTTATATTTTATTATCTCTTTATCTAATGAAAATTAATAAAATTAGTGTAATCAAAACACATGTAAAATTAAATATTCTACAACTTTCAAAATAACATAATTTGTTGAAAAAGGAAATTTAACCGTGTTTTTTCACGAAAAACTGTTAAGGGTTTCAAGTAAACTGCTACTTCCGGTTGACCAATTTTATCCAAAATCTAATCAGCTCTTCATTTAAATATAAGAAGCAATAATTTACAATATTGTATTTTTTAGTATTAGAGTATTTGAGTTATGCGAGACTACACACACACACATACATACATACATACATACATACATACATACATCATCGCGAAAATAGTAAAATTATATTGTAGGGACCCTAAAACGTGCTTATTCATTGAAAACTCACTACCCAATTTTTTGACCAAAAACAATACCTCCCTTACCTAGAGGTAGGCGGGAGGTAAAAAGTACTAGCATTAAGAAAAGTGTATATTAATGCAATGTATAGTAATTTTAGTCAATTTTATGCCTTTAATGGAATTTTAAATTATTAAAAATAATTGTAGTACATTTTTTGTTCGCTATGTTGTTGCGATTGGTAAATGATCACGTTTACATTCAAAATCCATATCGAACTGTCACTTTACTGTGTTGTTAAAATTTGTGCTCCTCGTGATCCAGAGTTTTATAATTAATATGTATGTATTATATTGGCTGCTATTCACAGGTCTATACTAAGGTCTACGAACTAGGGCATTTTAAGATTTAACACTGGTGCTATGAAAAACTTGTTGATCTCCAAGGTAATCAACAACTTTTGCAAGGTAACAGTAACAGTGCCAAATTTTAAAATGTCCTAGTTAGTAGCACTTAGTATAAAACTGTGAATAGCAACCATTGTGTTTATTGCAACAAATCACGTCTGAAAATGGCGGCTCGTGTGATGCAACACGCATTGCTTTTTCATTTCAACAAAAATTAGTATCGCATATAAACGTTGTTGCATAGTGACGTCATTATCTAGTAATATTTTTGATGACGTGCGTCTTCTCCAAAATCATTTTGAGCATATATGACATTTGTAAGGAATAACAAAAGTTACAGAGTTTATCGCCGAGAGTCTTGGACGAAAGAATATATAGAAGAGAGCGTTAGCATAGCAAGCGATAGTGGCGCTGCTTCCCCCACTGCAACCAGAACCGCTGTTATGGCGTTGTTAGAGCTTGCTTGCGTCTTCCCTCACCAGGTTACATTCCCCTTGCATATAATATAAGCTTATGCTCTCTACTTTATCTTCTTCCCTCCAAGCCTGGAGTAATCTTCAGAGCTTTATTCGCACTGTAGTAATGTTAGAATTGGTTAAAACACAGACACTTGACAAATAATGACACATTTCATTTTATTTAAGAAATGTCAAAAAATAATCATTGAATTTACATTTCTCAGTATATAAGAATTTTTAGAAATTAAGCCTAGCAAAAAAATATATTGTGACCATCACCACCTGGGCCAAAGTGCTGCAAGGGTGGTGAGAGACATGACCTATGAAGAAAAAAATGAAAGAGCTAAGATTCATTTTTCATCCGCTTCTGTCCAAAATATGGAAATGGGCCAAATGTCCTTAATAAATAAAATAAATATCTCATAATAATAAATAATCACATTAAGCACCCACACTCCTATTTAGCTCCCTCCCAACGGCCCTGTTAACTTCTGTACACACATACATTTGACGTCACGCGCAGAACGAGCGTGATGACACGCTGTCACGCTATACGCGCCGCGTGGCCGGGTGACGTCACACGCCGTGATGTGATGTGATACAGAATTCCTCGCTTCCAAACTGCGAAATGTGTGCGAAAAATCTTTTACACCAGAAGGACATTTTTGTAGGTTATTTGTAATTGTCAGTTGTGAATTTTTAAAATTAATTATGGTTGAAATATTATTTAAATGAAAACATTCCTACATTTTTAAAATGCGAGGGAAATATGCGTATTTGTAACTGCAGTGGTATAATAAATATTTTGTTGTATATGCATACCTACTTGAATCATACTATGGCCGATTTTATCAATGTCATTTATTTATTATGTAGGGGCAAATAGCAGTTTGAAGATAGTAACACCACTTTTAACTTTACACCTATGGTTATCCCTTCACTAACATCTTTGAATACCATGATTTGACGGCTGCTAAACAAATTTATATTATATTTGAAATTCTTAGGCAAATTTTTATCATACTAAAATTAACCCTCTTTCCTAGCATATTTAAGAAAATAGATTTTTAAGACTAGTAATAGCAATAATATGATGTATATCATAATATACTTTATCTACGACCGTTGTTAAAAGTGGCCCTTTTAATGGTTGCTTAGAAAGTTAAAAGTGTCACTTTCTGACACTAGTGTTAAAAAGTAACATAGCAACGTGTTAAAAATGATTTTATTGTTACTTTTAACACGTTGCTAACGATTTGGGTATCAATAAATCAACAAATACCTGTCAAAATATCATTCTACATTTTTCAGTATTTACTAATAAACTAGGAAGATCTTATATAAAATTTTGTATGATGTACGTGTTAAAAGTGATATATTTCGTTCGTGGGGTTCACTCAGCTTCGCCTCGTTTCACAAACTTCCCCACTTACTCATTAAATGTCACTTTAAACACTTATGCCATAAATAACTATTAGGTTACACTCAGCAGAATGCGTAAATGGCGTGATGATATAGTATATTGTACAACGAGTATGGAATGGTACTCATTTCCTACAAGTTTGAAAGTTTGTAGCATGAGCCGAAGGCGAATGCTGCAAATCATACGAGTATGAAATGGACATTCCATGCGACGACCACGATATTATTTCAAAATTAATTAAATTTTAATAATAAATTTGTCGCACTTTCACCTTTCCAATATTTGACAATTCTAAATAAGTATCCTAGCAATGGCACCTGTACTTAAATGAACTGATCTGTATTGAAATACTCACAAATAGTATATTGTGTCATTAGGAGTAAATGTGATACTTTGGGTGCTGAGCATGTAAGTTTGAACGACGAGCGAAGCGAGTCGAACAATTACATGCGAAGCACCCAAAGAAACATTTACTCCGAATAACATATGCTATTTTTTCTTCAAACATAGAAAATAAAATTATAAATATCTTATCTAGCATTTCAAGTTGCCGTAGAATATGCTGTTTTGTTATTTTTGTTTATTTGTTTCATTTTTAACTGTCAAATTATTGAATTACAACCGAACTATTTTTCATAATATTTTACTTTGTCCGCCGCCGGCGTAAATGTGTTGCCAAGGATACACCTTTACGCCGGCGGCGACAATATTGAACTTCTGCTTGTTGAATACAAATTCATAACAACGTACTTTTATGACGTTTGAAGAAAAACAAATTCATTTCGCACGATGCTGGCAATGTACCTCATATCCCTAGCAACAACAAACATACAATGAGCAGATTTCTCAGTGGTCGTAGAAAAAATTAATTTTCGTGTAAAGAAACAAACGAATTATGGTTCCATACCTGCATTGTAAGGGAGCTAAAATGTTACTACATCCCTTATGTTTTCCATATTGAGTAATATTTTTTAAGAATAATAAAAGCAATGAAAGTATTTCGAAGAATTAAACTATTTGTTTTGTGTAAATTCAACCCAGATTTGTACTTCGTTCAATACAAAAATATACTGCCCCTTGAATGATTTCATTACCCAATCAACAATGAGCTAATCGTTCTCCCTTGAAACCACCCCATGCAGTCAGGTAAATTTAATTTAAGCGGAAGTGTACCAAACTGCTATCCGTATCATGATTAATCATGAGCCCGACCTGCAGTCACACGACACAGACATCGCCGACTCTGTCCGCCGTCTTGTCGACATTTTTGTGACAGTCACGCATTATTTTATGATTAGCTGCAGATTAATATCCGGGCGGTGTGTGCGTGTGTGTGTCGTGCGGTCATTACAGTCCCCGCTGACTTGCGGAGTGTCGTCTGGTTCACCCCCACCCACCGCCAAGCTCAACTCCCGTGTGCTCTAACCTCGTAAATCTTCCCCAATAAGTAATTAAGTCGAGCCCGCAATTACCCGACACGCCACTTATACATTGCGAGACTTATTGCAAGCTCGCTTCCAGTGCAAGTCAAACTGCATTTCAAGTGGTACACATCACATATGAATATTGGGTACCATAAAATTTTGAGAGTCATTTAAAATTCAAGGCCACTCGACGCAAAAATTTCAATATTTGAAAAGTTTAAAATTGCAAATTTAATATTTAACCACTTACCTGTACAAGCAAGTTCTGTAGCAAACAAAATATTAAAATGAATAATCAACAAAACAAACATAATTTTGTACAAGAAAACAACTTTTAGTTTAGTTTTATCTTTACAAATACATACATATTCGTATACTGAGTGTAGAATTGAAATATGGCGTCTTGGTATTTCCATGGTACTTTTTTTTCCTCCAACATATATAATTTTAATGTTATAATATTATCAAATACTCTGTATTGATGTTTATGTTATGTAATAAAGCAACATTAAAAATCACACATTTTTGTTCTCCCTTACGATAATTTATTGTTAGTCAACTTTTCTTTGTGTCAAAATTATTTTGTTGTTGTTTTATTACTAAAGTGTAAGTGCCCCGTTAAGGAATAGTTATTTACATTACAAGTAAGGTAAAACAGTTACCTTGCGTATATTGTACAATATTTTACTTGTTACTCATTTGTAAATCAAATTAAAATCCTGTCAGTGACACACAACTGTTCTGTCAAAAATTATTTTAAATGTTTTCGCATAAGCCTTGTAAGCATTACTGTGGCAACGTGCATTGTTTACCTTGTTTACTAACTTGTAAAATTTTTACAATGTAGCTGTCAAATAGTAATGTAAAGATTCATTTTCAAAAGCAATAGAGGGCTTAGGTAAATGGTGCTTACAAGTGAGTAACAAGTAAAGTATTTTTACATAATGTAAGTAAGGTACCGTATTGTAACGAATAAAAATGTTCGATTGTGAGTTCGCAATAGATAAGCACGTCCTGATAGAATACGATTTCACTATCATTACAATGACATCTACGATAAATCCAAATTGAATTAAGCTATCAATGTTAAATTTCAAATTGAGAATTGATTAGATTTTGGAGGCAAGAGGCAATCCATAAACGAAAAGTAGGCTTGAAGATTACTACCTCAATAAAGAAATGATTTAGAGAGTACATTTTGCTATTCAGGAATAAAAATATTGGCTACAATTATTATTTTCTGAACCAGTGACAAGTTAAGACAGCGTACTCCGCCTGTTACAAATGTTTGAAATAATAATTTTCTCAACCTTGGTTTATGAATAATGGCGTATGGAATGCTAATAATTCCATAACAACTTTTAGTTGTGGAATGCCTAGTTTCCAAAACAGTGTTATAGAAAAGAAATTCTTTGTTTTTAACATTTAGTATTTCAATAATTTTCCATTAGTAACCTCTTAAGGTATTATGAAGCATGCGATAGTGAAAACAAATTCATGACTCCAATAGAGGTCAATAATAACATTTGCTGGGCTTGTACTCTAGTAGTGAAAAATCTAAAATACCTAGCCAATATATATTTGAAATAGACAGTTATGTTCTACTAATATCTGTTTCATCGCAGTTCTTCACATTGTTATTGTCTTTCAAAATTTCTATAGCCTCACGCATAAGTCTTTTTTTTTAATTAAAGAATGCTTAGGAATAACTTTTGCTTCATAAAATTTATAATTGTGACGATATTCGATGACAAAAAATGATTAAATATATAAAAATAATAGATAATAATAATACTTTTATTTTCCAAAGGCGAAGTTTAGGCAAGGCTACTTTTCCACTTATACTATAAATCGCTGTAACATGCGGAGATGGACTGTATTTATAAATTAATTTTCAGAATAATTAAAATAACATTTATTTAAATTTAGACACTTCAATGAGTAATTCCACGAATGAATATTATTAGCTAATATAAACACCATAAATGTTTTAAATTCTAAAGTCAAACAAAAGACGTTTATTCGTTATCGGACCATTATATTTGTAAATCAAACATTTGATATTTTTCTAACATCGTACATCGTGGTTCATTGGCATGTGTGTATATGTAGAGGGAGTCTTGGGACTGTTTGGATGTCCTGGTGAAAGCGGACAGTTTGCTTTTCCCACCCCTAGACCCGAGGGGCTGGGTTCATGTAACGCTCACGTCTGTCGGCTGAAGCAATGAGCGTCGACATTGCTTATGTTTAGCGCGTGAGGGTATGTGTAGTGCGGTTTCGTCCTGCACATATAATTTCATCGTTTATCAAATTTGCGATCATGTTCTTGGTATATATATATATATATATATATATATATATATATATATATATATATATATATATATATATATATATATATATATATATACATAAATACAGGTCTGGCGATATTACCCCTGACAATACATAAATATATAATATCGTAGAAAAAAAGTCTATTTTGTCTGATTTTAACAGTGCTAAATTTAAGAGGTTTTCTAAAGTGGTAACATACATCATAATGACATCTTTTTATCAATTAGCAATTTTATCATATCGTTCACTAATGATTCTATCGTCAGTACTTAAAATCAGAAAAATATGTTTCTCTATTCAGATGTGCGTATAGGGCCATAAACGCACTGAAACTATAAAAGTTCCCTAAATTTTTATTTATAAAATTAAATAAACCTGCTTTTTAAAGTCTGTTATTGCACTCATCCTTTGTAAAAATGTAACACGTGCGTTAACAGATTCCCTTATGAAACTAGGACTTTAACCTTTAATGTACCATCGTAAAATGGTTCTGTTTCCTTACATCTTAGTATAACGAAGTATAGAAATCAGGGGAAATATCTGATGAACCTGAATCTGTTTCACGGTTCAACTTCCGGTTCTTCAAACCTGGAACTTTTTGATCAGCCCTCATGTACGTATATCCGTATGTTCAAGAACTACTGAACGGGAAGAGAGAGAAACGAAACTTTACAATTATAAGTTTCAGGACAATGTGTAGGACTGTGTTGATTTTGGTCTTAAGTTTAGTGGGCATACAAAACAGTAAATTTGATTTATTTCTAATATGGAATCATCTACGAAAAAAGAATTTCATTCAGAATTTTAGTGGTGTGCTCTGTATAAGGAAGTCATGTAGTAAGCACACCAGATATTTCGTTCAGTATTCAGGGCGAATGAGCAGAGGACAAATTATGATTGCAAGCGTCGCCGTCGCTTGCTTGGATGCAGCAGCAGCGTCCTGGGGTCCTGCGCTCGCTGCTATAAACATGCGACACACTCACACGCCTGCATTTTCGGTGTTCGAGCCACATTATTAGAGAATAATTGCTATTCACCAAGATTTATAGCTTCGCAGTGAATTTCCCGCAAAATTAATTCTAATAAACTTGCAAATTGCGCTCATTCCTTGCGATATATTTTATTGTGGTTCATTTGAAAGACGAAAAACGCGAAACAAAAAGTGTCGCCAAGAAAGCGGGACATTAGCTTAACGAACGGCGCGCCCCGCAGCAAAAACCGACCTTCAACCTAATACAAACATTGCCTTTGACGTGATATATACGATACTCTCTTCGCAACCCAGAAATCACCCACTCTTTTCAAGGATTCTGCTAGCATTTATTTACTTTATTTACAATTGGCAGACGTGAAATAGTGGGCAATTTATTTAAATTATCTCTATAGTTACATTATATGTTGCTCATTTAAATATATGCCCATAACCTAACATTCAAGCAAACTTATTTAAAGATTTCTATAAATATTAAAATATCACCAATCTTTAATTCTAATTTCAAATGTATCGAACTGTACAGAGAAAAAAACTGAAGTTCGAATTGGGTATTATTTAGTTTATTCAAAAACATTTAATAGTTATTTTCATACCAATTGCGGGAACGCTTAATTCCCGGATGAGTATTTAGAACAAGTCCAGGTACCGAATTTACCCAATAATTTTGTACAATATTATTTGTACAAAAAGTATAAAATTAATAATGGGGTCCTTGTTTGTTAAATTTTAAACTTGGTTTAAATAAATAAAAGCAAATCGAAGATATATGTCATGTGGAGCAATTGACATTGATGTCAAAAATTAGATACGCTTTTATTTATTTAAACGAAGTTTAAAATTTAAGTAACGTTGTTGCAACCGGGCATTAAAGTCAAAAAATGGCACAACATTCATATTATGACTAGACACAAAAGTATCATACTAGACTAGATATAAATTTTTTTTTATTTATTATTAAGATATTTGTATTTTAAAGTTATTAATAATTCCAAATTCTTTGTACTTCTCTTATTATTGAGCTATCAGATCGTCGAAGTGTCAAAATCGTTGACAACTAATTTAAAAATTTTTGTTTTACTTTGAATTAGTAAGTATATTTTCAATACATACGTAATGTATTATTTATTTCTAACTAATAAATATTACTTTAGGTCGACTCAACGAAATTAAAGACTTGTTGAATGATATAGGTTAACACAATTTATCAGTGGTAATCAAACATTTGACTAAAAAAGTCTTACAGTTTATTCATGTTTCTTCCTGAAATAAATGGAATTCATTTATATTATGTAAATTTAAGTATACTCGTAATAAACATGCTTTTTGCCGATTGAAATTGAAAGTGCGACCACTCAGATATCTTCATATTTGTTAGGAAATACATCATATTTTACATATATTTTTATATCTCACGGTTATCTATAGATATGAAGTGAGCGGTACGCGTTGTGACGTCATAATTTTCAGTAGAGCTTACAATAGTCTAAAAACATAAAATTATGCATGAAAATTTGTTATTAAGCATGTTTCATTGTATTTTCCCATTATATTATGATATAAAGTATATAAAAAGTGATACTTAGGATAAATTAAATTATACCGGAATACCCTATTGAGTGTGGCATTCTGCTATCGCAGATCTCGGTAGGCGATATATTTTTGGGCGTGAAGTGCGATTATCAGCTATCAAGTTACGGTCCCAAAGATGTTAGTGAAGGGGAAATTACAGGGATAAAGTTAAGTTAGCAACTGTCGATTGTGATATTATTTGCTATTACTTAATTAATTTTAATTTAAATCGCGCATTGACGAGATATCATGTTGACAGAGCATAAATTCAAGTAGAATGTCATGTTTTGCAACTAACGTTTGTCAGATATACCATGCTATAACTTTATACAAGTATTGTATGTGTGATGACTCAATATAAATTGAACGAATAAATAAAATAGCCACCATGGTCTGTTCTCTGCCCCGCACGTCTGTCTCCAAACCTACATGTTCGTATAACTCATACAAAAATTACATATAAAACTATAGTTTCCAGGATTAAAAATTATTTGTATTATAATTGAAAAACATAAATTTACATGAAATAAAATAACAACAAATTAAATTTCAACAAATCTAATTTACGTTGCGTATCCCTTGTTCTAATTTTAATGTATGATGTTCTACTTTTTTAATTTCAGGTAAAATTTAGAAACGTTATATTTGTATCTGCTATAATATTTATGGATGTTAAATCAGAATCCTCTTCGCTTTCACTCTCTATTACCACCTCATGAAATCTTGAAAGCATTAACACTGGCATTTACAAAAGAACAAAATTTTACCTAATTTTTGTTATGTTCCAAGGGATAATAATTTAAGAATGTCATATTGGAATAGTAGAATTGTAAGAAATTAATTAATAAAATAGTTGTACAATATTCTATTTCCTATTTTTGTGCTCTTTAAACGTACTGCAAATACGTCGTTAAAAAAGATTTATAAATACATTGTTAAAGGCACTTTCAATTTTCTTGTAGTGATATAAAAATGAATGCTTCAGAACTGACAAACAAATGACATATAACCTGAAAATGGTAAGTTGGAGACGAAATACTCTTTGCTCTAGATAATCTTGAAAAAGAAAAAAATTATTACTATATCAGTCAACAATAAATTTTCATTTTCGTAACGCTATCAACTTACTTACTTAATCCTAAAGCCCTTTCTACCTTTCGGTGTAGGGCTATGGGTGCGTGTTATTGTTTTCTTCTTTCGTTGTCTTCAGGGGTTGTTTTCCAGACGTCTTTCCAGGCTTTCCGGTCATTCATAATTTTCTTGTTCTCGGATTGGTTGATCCCTCTACCCTCTGCTTTCCAAGGCCACATTGACTTCCCACGTCTTGATCGGTCTTCTTCTTCCTTTCTTCCCCTGTTGTTTAGCTTCGCATACGCATTTAGCCGTCGTTTACACTATCAACACAACTGATAAATAAACTATTGTGGGCACCACACTACCTCCCGCCATAGATTTCATATCAAACAATGCAAGATCATGGACCACCAATATCAAGAAACGCTCATCAAATACGAACCACCACAATCAAGAAACATGCATACCTAAAAAAAAAATAGTTTTCAATTATGAAACGTTTGAGTTTTTTTTTTTTTTTTCAAAAGCACAGTACCTTTTATAAATGAAAATATCAATCCATATATAGTTGTTCATAACGTGTTGTAATTCGTAAATGCTGAAAGAGAAAAATATTTCATTCAAAACCGTAAATAATATTTGAAACATTATTCTTATAACAAAAATTCTCATTATACTATAATTTATTGAGATATTTCAAAAAAAACTTGATAGGGCTTCAAGTTATCTACCACTTCCTGTTATTGGATTATCACCAAAATCTAATCTGCTCTTCCCAAAGGGAGGTAATTGATAATTGATATAAACAAAATATCCAAATTTTCAGTTCAGTAGGTTTTCAGAAACCGTAACTCCAGAGTTCCACCCATACAGACATCATCGTAGAACCCTAAATCGTGCTTATCAACTGAAAACACTAACGAATTTTTTACATGATTCCTATACCTCCCTTGCAGGTGGAAAATAAAATCGTACTAATACATTGCTGTCAATTAAGTTAGCTGTATCTATGGTAGTAACACGTTCCTGTGTATACTGACAAAAAAAAAACTCCTGGTATAATTAAAGTCTCTTTCGAAACACGGCACTATTATGCAGTTAGAAACTCCCCATTTATATAACACATATACACAACACCAAAGCTTCGATTGGCACACGTAACTACATTAAGCAAACTTTAGCAGCACGTTTACCCATCAATCGCAGCCCTAGTCTCTAGTCAGGTACACTCCACTGCTACAATAAACAGATCAAAGTATTAGTTAATCCAAGTGGCATTACACTATCAAAACATATCGCAAACAGAATCCCGCCACCCTCTCACCGCTTTGCTCCACACACAACGCAGCAAGCAAGGCAAACCAGCAATATTCATATGCGATGCAATTAGGAAGTTGTCGCGGTGCCCTAGTATCAAGCGACCTTAACTTTTCCATTAAGGGGCTAAGTATAAGTGATGGGCGCTACAAGGGGCGTGGAGATGGCTCCAGAGGACTGGGAACATATAGTTCCGTCATGGAAACATTCAAACATACGTGGAACTTCGTCATATCAATGGGGTAAATAGCTTCGTGATAACACACCGGACTGGGAAACATGAGATCAGTAAATCTAATTATCACAGACTACAGACTATCTTGAAATATTATAAAGACGTTCTTACTTTCCTAAAAATTCTCATGAGTAACTAGATATTGAGGAAAAACTGAACTAGACATGTTCTTTTCTGAAATAATTCCTAGATGGTTGCATTTGGGAAAAAGCCACTTGTTTGTTGTTTCCTTTAAATAATTTTTTCAATAGTTTTTCTTATAACTTTAGTTATATTTATTAATTAAAACGTTATTGTTATTATTCCTTAATGTGACACTATGAAAATAGCCGTCACCTGTTAAATGAATAACATTAGCCAATCATAGCATTAAATTTTTTGAGCAACAACCAACTACAATTGTATTAACCTGAAATTTTCCCTCTCGCTAGGAAGAAATGGGGAGAAATAAATTAAAGTCAAAATTTGTCAAATAACATTACAACATTATACTCTACCTTCCGAAAATTTGATATATTGCAACGTATACAAAACATACAAATATAACAGTACGTAATAAGTTATACTTGTTTTTTGTAGTAAAATAATCTTAATTTTAATAGCCTGGAATTTTATCTCGCTGCTCATCACTAGTGTTTATTGATCAAAACTTCCCCAGGTCTCTCGAACTTGAGCGATTCGAAAATTATTGCAGCAATATTCCTATCCCTTGGTAGAGAGAAGAAAATAGTATCGTTCAGTCAATTTAACTAAGAACTCAGTTAATTTGTGTGCGATTGAAGAATTCCGTCCAAATATCTGATAATTCAGCAAGTTTCACTAAATATGGTAGTTAAATCGTTCTTTGCTTTATTATGATATAAATGACACCCAGGTTATGTTTTTGAAGAAAATCAAATTATAATATTTAATATTTGACTATATTTAGAAAATTTTATAAAAAATATTTAAACAATTATAATTCTGCACAATCCAAATATTTTCGAATAGTTGTAACTTGTAAGTAACGGAATCTAGGCTGAAAGAAAAATATTTTACATGGACACTTACAAATATAAAACACGTAGAAAAATTCTAACTTAAAATGTTAGAGTTATACAAAAATATAGTAATAAAATAAAAATAATATATTTATAGACTTCTCGTATACGAAAAATTCAAATTATTAGAACACCTCACATCATATTGCCCAAAATTCAAAGAAATCATATTATATTAAAAATATATAATTAACAGTACGATGTCAGGTAAAGAGGCACATCTGTAAGATCATCATGTTTATGATCTAGTAAGAAACCTTACTTTGTTTTTATTAAAATAAACATTTAGAAATAATATTTTAAATTCTTAAAATATTATTTACGTATCAGAAAATTCTTTGTTTTTATGGCACTTGAAGTTAATTATAGGGTATCTCTATATGGAAGGGTATAGACATGGCATGGTACGCTTTTCTGCTTACGTCCGCCATTAGTCTGCCAAGAATAGTGTGTATTGCATTGTTTGGTTCGTGTTAAGTGTTGCTTTTTGCATAAATTTTTATGTACTTGTGAGATTTATAATTTGAAATAGTTTACGAATATAGTTCAATAGTTTATTTACAGTGTAAATCATATTATTATGAATAAACTAACTTTTGAAAATTACTAAATTTATATTATCTTTATAATTTATAGTGTAATAATTTTATATTTCTTTATAATAGAACAATAATTTTGCTACAAATAAGTAGAATAATGTAAAAACAGCGTATTTATCCTATTCTGTTAGTATTTTTGGCAGACTAATGACGGCGACCCTGACCATGTCTATTCCCTTGTAAGCCTTGTACTGCCATCTGTCAGACACTAGTCCAATTCAAGCAACCTTTATACGGATGAACCAATTTCTGTGCGCTGTCATGCTTGCTTATTTTCTGTGAGCTATCATTTGGGCTATGATTTCGATGCGACATTTATTATCTATTCGGCGAATAATTTATTCGGTATTTTATTCGTAGATGGAAATATCGGCCCTTAGTCAAAGATTGATTATTCTCAAAACATCATTTTTTTAGTATTGAACTATTTTCAAGTAATTATTGTGGCAATTCAAAAGCTAGTTCGTAAAACACATTCTGTTCATATTTTATTGCAAGAAACACAACATAAGATTCAGTATACTCGATTATAATTCGCTAATTTCTCGTATTTTTTCTGCTATTTCTAAATTTCAATGATATTCTGTCATCCAAGGACTATTTGTTAATTTTTAAATTCTAATTATTATATATTAATGTAGATGTAGAGTAAAATCATAATATAAACAAAGAATATATTACATAATCAATGCTACTTTCACAATTATATTTGTTTTATATGTAAAAATTCTATAATTATAATTTAAAAATATTTGATAACCTAAGTTAAAGAAAAACAAAAAAAAAACCTTAAAATGATATTTGTCATAAGAATTAAATAATAAGAAAAGTAAACCACTTTGCGGGATGTAGTATACAGACCATATCGGATAATTTTTAAGGCAGTTTGGAGTTCCTAAATTGTATTTTTAATTTTAAAATTTCTTAGGGACAGTTCCATACAGCGTTAACTACATTATTAGCCAAACCGTGTTAAAGTTAACAAAGACCAATATAGCTGACACCATATTTCACATATTTTGTTATTGTAATTCTATAATTTATAATGTACAGTGCACAATTATCCGTTTTCAGTTATAGTTATAATAATAATGCCATAATGTTTCTATCAATTAATTTATTAGTTTAATGGATTTTAATGAACTTGTACATGTTTGAATTAAAAGTCAAATTTTCGACATTAATTTCACGCATTATTATTTATATCAATTCAAATTTTTTCAGAAGTTAACAACATAATTAAATGACACCGCTTTGTACAGTGCATTACAATAATTTTAGCGTTGATTTAATTTTATTAACTATTTTGACAGAACTCGTGTATCCTTTAGGAATAACAATTTTAATCACATTGAAGTACTTTTATTTATGTAAGTATGTTCATTAGGGTAGTCCAGAAAAATTATGCAACCCCCAATAACAAACTGTATTAGGAATGATATGTTTTGCTCCAATTTTTTATTTTTTATTTTAATAATAATTGAAATTTAAATGATTTTAACATGGGTTTTGAACACTTTCAGATATGGCGCGTTATAACTGCCTCGACTCTCGACAGTTTTGTTTAGATCAACGATTTTTGTAGTCGACTAGCGGATCCTGTAGGCAAAAGTTGTCCTGCCGCTGACCTCGCTATATTTCCGTCGTTCGTAATTCTTATCCTCCTAAACGGCTTAACCGATTTTGATGATTTTTACCTCCCGCCTACCTCTAGGTAAGGGAGGTATTGTTTTTGGTCAAAAAATTGGGTAGTGAGTTTTCAATGAATAAGCACGTTTTAGGGTCCCTACAATACGATTTTACTATTTTCGCGATGGTGTCTGTATGTATGTATGTATGTATGTATGTATGTATGTATGTATGTATGTATGTATGTATGTGTGTGTGTAGTCTGTGGCAATTTTTTCGTCTCGCATAACTCAAATACTATAATACCAAAAAATACAATTTTGTGAATTATTGATTCTTATATTTAAATGAAGAGCTGATTAGATTTTGGATAATATTGGTCAACCGGAAGTACAAGTTTACTTGAAGCCCTTAACAGTTTTTCGTGAAAAACACGGTTACATTTCCTTTTTCAACAATTTAAGTTATTTTAAAAGTTGTAGAATATTTGATTTTACATGTGTTTTAATTACACTAATTTCATAAATTTTCATTAGATTTAGAGATAATAAAATATAAAGAAATTAGATTTCACAAATCTTCCATTCCTAGTACACCATGAAAACATTTAAAATTGTTCAATTTTTTATGAAATGTGACACATGTCATTGTGATTGTGAAGCTATTTTCTTAGTGAAATATATGTCAGAAAATTAAATAAATATACGAAAAGAAATTAAAATTCTCAAATATAAATAGAAAATATACAAATAAGAAGGTATGTTTCTGTATCATCAAATACTATTTTGTATCGTTTAAGAGTAGTATTGGGCGGGAGGTTTTGTGCTGGCCACATCAGATTTTTTTACTTATGTAGTTATCTAGGTGGTCAAATGCATAAGCATAAGTCATGGATATATCAATAAAATTAAGAAAAAAAAATACGTGTGGCACTCGGGGACTGCCGCGGTAAAGCTATTGCATAACATTTTGTATCAACTTATGCAATTATAATTATTTATTTATTTTATTTATGCAGTATTTTTACCTCCCGCCTACCTCTAGGTAAGAGAGGTATTGTTTTTGGTCAAAAAATTGGGTAGTGAGTTTTCAATGAATAAGCACGTTTTAGGGTCCCTACAATACGATTTTACTATTTTCGCGATGATGTCTGTATGTATGTATGTGTGTGTGTAGTCTGTGGTAATTTTTTCGTCTCGCATAACTCAAATACTATAATACCAAAAAATACAATTTTGTGAATTTTTGTTACTTATATTTAAATGAAGAGCTGATTAGATTTTGGATAAAATTGGTCAACCGGAAGTAGCAGTTTACTTGAAGCCCTTAACAGTTTTTCGTGAAAAACATGGTTAAATTTCCTCTTTCAACAATTTATGTTATTTTGAAAGTTGAAGAATATTTAATTTTACATGTGTTTTGATTACACTAATTTTATTAATTTTCATTAGCTTTAGAGATAATAAAATATAAAGAAATTAGATTTCACAAATCTTGCACTCCTTGTACTCCATGGAAATATTTAAATATTTTCAATTTTTTACGAAATGTGACACATGTCATTGTGATTGTGAAGCTGTTTTCTTAGTGAAATATATGTCAAAAAATTAAATAAATATACGAAAGAAAATTAAAATTCTCAAATATAAATAGAAAATAAACAAATAAGAAGGTATGTTTCTGTATCATCAAATACTATTTTGTACCGTTTAAGAGTAGTATTGGGCGGGAGGTTATGTGCTGGTCACATCAGATTTTTTACCTCCCGCCTACCTCTGGGTAAGGGAGGTATTGTTTTTGGTCAAAAAATTGGGTAGTGAGTTTTCAATGAATAAGCACGTTTTAGGGTCCCTACAATACGATTTTACTATTTTCGCGATGATGTCTGTATGTATGTATGTATGTATGTATG
The DNA here is from genome assembly GCA_963942605.1 of Poecilus cupreus. Lineage (NCBI taxonomy): Eukaryota > Metazoa > Arthropoda > Insecta > Coleoptera > Carabidae > Poecilus > Poecilus cupreus. The sequence continues at coordinate 26,557,522 of OZ012718.1, forward strand.
TATGTATGTATGTATGTATGTATGTATGTATGTATGTATGTATGTATGTATGTATGTATGTATGTATGTGTGTAGTCTGTGGCAATTTTTTCGTCTCGCATAACTCAAATACTATAATTCCAAAAAATACAATTTTGTGAATTATTGCTTCTTATATTTAAATGAAGAGCTGATTAGATTTTGGATAAAATTGGTCAACAGGAAGTAGAAGTTTACTTGAAGCCCTTAACAGTTTTTCGTGAAAAACACGGGTAAATTTCCTTTTTCAACAATTTATGTTATTTTAAAAGTTGAAGAATATTTAATTTTACATGTGGTTTGATTACACTAATTTTAATAATTTCCTTTAGATTTAGAGATAATAAAATATAAACACCATGAAAACATTTAAAAATTTTCAATTTTTTACAAAATGTGACACATGTCATTGTGATTGAGAAGCTGTTTTCTTAGTGAAATATATGTCATAAAATTAAATAAATATACGAAAGAACATTAAAATTCTCAAATATAAAGAAAATAAACAAATAAGAAGGTATGTTTCTGTATTATCAAATACTATTTTGTACCGTTTAAGAGTAGTATTGTGTAATTATCGAGATATTTCAGTCCGGAACTTTTTGAGCCCCAAGTAAGAACTTGTACATGTACACGGAATTCGAGTGTTATATGAAAAAAAAAAATTCAGATAGCTTTCAGTTGTCAGAAGCGCTGTCAAACGTTTTCTAACAAAAATCTGATGTGGCCAGCACCTCCCGCCCAACACTACTCTTAAACGGTACAAAATAGTATTTGATGATACAGAAACAAACCTTCTTATTTCTTTATTTTCTATTTATTTTTGAGAATTTTAAGTTTCTTTCGTATATTTATTTATTTTTTTTGACATATATTTTACTAAGAAAACATCTTCACAATGACAATGACATGTGTCACATTTCGTAAAAAATTTAAAATTTTTAAATATTTCCATGGTGTACTAGGAATGCAAGGTTTGTGAAATCTAATTTCTTTATATTTTATTATCTCTAAATCTAATGAAAATTAATTAGTGTAATCAAAACACATGTAAAATTTAATATTCTTCAACTTTCAAAATAACATAAATTGTTGAAAAAGGAAATTTAACCGTGTTTTTTCACGAAAAACTGTTAGTGTTAAGGGCTTCAAGTAAACTGCTACTTCCGGTTGACCAATTTTATCCAAGCTCTTCATTTAAATATAAGAAGCAATAATTCACAAAATTGTATTTTTTGGAATTGGAGTATTTGAGTCATGCGAGACAAAAAAATTACCACAGACTACACACACACACACACACACACGCACACACACACGCGCACACGCGCACACACACACACACACACACACACACACGCGCACACGCACGCGCGCGCACACACACACACACACGCGCACACGCACGCGCACACACACACACACACACACACACACACGCGCGCACACGCACGCGCACACACACACACACACAACGAAAAATTCTACGAGACAAGATTGTTAAGAACGATGGAACATGGCCCCCCACAAACCAAGAACTACTACAAAATTATAAAAAATATTTTATAGACTTTGTTAGTTCAATAGAACTTGAAGATTTATTGTAAACGAGTAATATAAGTAGTTAAGTTTATTTATATTTACGATATGATTTATATTTGAAATGTAAAAGTATTTAAGTTTAAGTTATAAGAATGTTACAAGCATGTAGTATACATACATACATACATACATACATACAGACATACATACATACATACAGACATCATCGTGAAAATAGTAAAATCGTATTATAGAGACCCTAAAACGTGCTTATTCATTGAAAACTCACTACCCAATTTTTTGACCAAAAACAATACCTCCCTTACCTAGAGGTAGGCGGGAGGTAAAAAAGTATGAAAGCATAACTTTTAAGATAATGTATTTAAAAAAATGCGCAGCTTTCAAAATTGAATAATGAATAAATGACCCAATAATATATTTTCCCTCTTCAGATAGCTTCAATTAGATACCAAACTCGGTAGAATTCTAATAACTATTATAAAAATAATTAACGATCATTGAGAAAAACTATTTGATATTTTAACTCGCCTCTGTGCTCTGTGTGACTTTTAATTTAACACCGAACTCGATAGAATTTCAATTAATTATTGTGAAAAAACAATTGACGGTCGTCCAAAAACATTTAATCTGACTCGATAGAGTTAAATCAACATATATTAAATGTTATTTTGTAAATATTGTTAATCATATAATCAGGATTTTCTCTAAATTTAAAGTGATACGAAAAAACTGTAAATAATTTTTATTCTAAATATTTTTGCTAATAAATTTTACTCGAAACTTTTTTCGTAGCTATCTATATTCGAAATATATTTAATGTATTTTTTTTTTGTGTGTTCAGTAAACATTCATTTCCGGATTGCAATTTTGACCAAAATTAACTCTACTCAAAATTATGATGTTTCATTACTGATACATTTCTCGTTTGTGAGTTATAGAACATACGAACACACATCCATCCAGCCATCCACACAGACGTCATCGAGAAAATGGCCAGAATGAAATGAGGAGTTTACGGAAACATTATGTATTTTGTAAGTTTTATAATTCCGAATTACATTTAAGATAAATGCAACTCGTTCTCATAAGAAAATAATCGACTTTTCATTATGAATCACTTAAACATCCCATTAAAAAATAAAGCCCGAGTATCCATTCTCAAGGTTTATATGCAGTAAACGACCAAAAATACTCAAGAAACACAGTGGGGTGCGTTAAGCATTGTGTCATAGCGTGCGCAAGCTTCATTCCGCTCTCCCCACCCTTGCGTCGCCGCCACTGATCGCGACAGGCGGGAAAGTCACCTGATAGCGGTTGACTGATTGATTCCACGCACGCCACTGGAAACAACACTAAACGCGACACCCTCGCAACACACTTTTGTTCTACAAAACACTCTTCACACGTATGTTCCTGCTATTCACTGAAATATAGTAATACTGGAACGAGCACTTGTAAGCTTTTGTGAAAGCGAAAAACGACCCTGAGACAGATAGATGTCGTGGGCCACCTTTCTTTATCTGACACTTGTTTGTAGAACGGTTGCTGTATAAAAACATGTTGTTAAAAGTTTTGTCCATAATATTTAATAGTATATCGTTCAATTAATTGAAAATTCCTTTAATATATACCTAGTTAATTGAACTCGTTTCTTTTAATGGATTATTAAATATTTATATTAAACATTTTATTTCAAAATCACTCAATGTTAATTTCTGTATATCAATTTGTGAAGCGGGCTATGCGACAAAGATAGGTTGCCCACGTATTGCATGTCGCTCTCGACAATACTATACTATATTTCAGTGCTGCTTGTTGCTATTCCATTTGAGGCATATGTAAAGTTTAAATGTATCATAAACAAATTAACAAATATAGGTTTCTTTAAATGTCTCGCAAGTGTTTCATTAATGTGTCATATTTGTTATTATAATGGAGGTAATTTAGAATGAAGCCATGATAAATAATTATTTGTTGTCACAAATTTGAAACACTTTCATTAAATTAAATTGAAACACACAATGAGTTTTTAAAGTAAAAAAATACTTGTATAGAAAATAACATTTAATTTATTATATATTATAATCGAGTTTACTTTGATAACAGACAAGTAACATTTTTATAATTATTCATTCATTGTCATAAATAGGTAGTTACTTTAGAGTAAAAAATAATATAATTTTTGCTTCGCAAGTGTCTTTCTCAAAGTTTAATTTTTTTTTAGTATTAAAATATCTATAAAAGTTACTAAGCGACTGGTAGAAGTGATGAGGAATGGAATATATAGGAATAGGAATGCAGTCAGTTTTAGATGGTAGTTTTATTGGACAAGCATCGACGTTTCGTAGAATACTTAGGTTTGTTCCAAGTGGTCATTTCTGACATGTTTGTGACATGTTTGTGACAAATTTCAGTGCGCCTGCGAAAAATGTAAACAAGTTAACTTATGAAACATAAACTTCATTTCTTTTTTGTGGCGAAAAATGTATGAATTTCTTTATTTATATTTATATTTAAGGTTAGCTGTCAAAACAAAAAATGAGCATGCACATACGCTTCATTCCATTCACCGTTCCAATCTATGTTACAAATTTAACTTGTTTACATTTTTGTCTGACTGACATTTGTCACAAACATGTTACAAACATGTCCGAAATGACCACTTGGAACAAACCTATTATTACTTCTTCAGGATGGAGTCAATTCAGTTTATAAAATGAAAATTAGATGCTAAAGGATACTTCAAATAATGTTTTATGCATGCTTTAGCTTTCAGCATCTAACTTTCATTTTATAAATTGAATTGACTCCATCCAGAAGAAATAGATAAAAGTGACCAAATATGATATACCAGATTGTTTTCTTGACAAAAGAAAAAATCATGGTATAATGATAATTATAATCAGTCGTACATTTTCACATAACTTAGTAACAGTTTTATGTTTTTAAAATTAATTGATATTATTGTAATTGTACCAAAACCAAAATAACAAAAAACAAAACTAACCTTTCTCTTAAATAAAAAGTAACATTATCTACTTACAAAAATCATAAGTCAAGTGTCAAACTCTTAACCAGCGCAGTCTTATACTCTTATAAGGCACAACTTTTTTCATGTACATTGAGAAATTTTGTAGCACCGATAAAACAAAACACTCCTGCCACAACGAGAGCGATCGTCCAGCAGGCGAGATGAAATGAGTGGGATACTAAAGTGAGTGAATGAAATGGAAGATACTCTTCTACTGTGTTTTCAACTATTTGTTCTAGAGAAATGGTGGTATTCCATATTAGGATGTACAGTGCACTAATGATTTTCCAAACTAATTTTGTTGTCATATCAAATTAAATTTTGTGTTAATATCGCTGCAATTTTTATTAATTTTAGTGAATAAAATTGTAGCTAATGATATAATGAATTATTGTAAAAAAACAACGACCCAAATTTGTCAAACATGTTACAAAGTGTTACATTATAATATGTATTAATGTAACTTTTTATGTAAAATTATTTAAATACTCAGTTAATTTCGACGCTTTCTCGATCCGTAATTCCTTTAGTAATAGGGTAAATATGTAATTTATAATTTAATGTACTTTAATATTTTATAGGCTCCAGTTCATTATATATTCAGATTTTTCTAAATTAGCCTTTTACAGACATCTTTCTTCCCGGAAGCCAGGAAGATTCACTTGATTTTTAAATTTTCCGCTAATAACAGTTGCAATATTTACTTTTCTGTCATTAATATATTACTATAGATACAAACTCGCTCGTATTGGAATAAATACTATTTATATCAATAACACCGTACTGTCCCAGATAAAATTGCAATACAAGTTATCTATATTAAATGAACTGTCATCATAATTTAAATATGTTTACTAATGAAGAAGTAATTCCAATGATTACTTGGTAAAATTTTAGTTATAGTTTTGGAAATGTTTATAAATGAGTAAATTATGATGACAAATTCATTTAACATTGAAAACCTATGTTGCATTTTACCTGGAATATTAATGGGCAACATTCAATTAGTGCTAACCAATTTGCAATACTTCGAACCTTTTCTAATGTTCATTTGTCAAATGTGCTACGATCTAACATGGCTGAATTAGCAGAGATACAAACCAAAATTCTTTTTTAGATTAATTCGCTTCACTCGCGTTTTTTCTAAACAAACCCGAAGCCCACAGAACTCACGCCCGATAAATTCGAAACACAGTACGCATTTTAATGAAACCTTTCCATAAATTTTAACTCATTTTGGTTCATATCTCTGCAAAGTCGGCCATTTTAGATCGTTACACATTTGACAAATAAACATTAGACAAGTTTCGAGGGATTGAAAATAGGACAGCACTTATTGCATTTTAGGCTGATGCATGTGCTTCCATGACTGAAAAGTGAAACCAAATTTAGCTGACATCTTGCTGCAGAAATATAAACGGAAGGAGTGAGGAAAACAATCATTGTTTACATTGGTATTTGATAGAATTGTTTTCAAATTTGCTAATATAAAGCATGTTGAACCAAATTCGAAACTGTACTGCCCAGTTAAAGTAAATCTTTTTAATTACCTATATTTCTTATTTTATTTTGACTATATTTTTGTTTACAATATCTTAACATCTAGACTCGGAATTTTTTCTAAGAGTCTTTATATTTGTATGTATCCATATTTAATAATTGTTTTTAACCTTAACTTAGCCCTGAAGATGATAACTTTAGCTATAGAAACGTTGGAGTAGTTTTTTAAATAAATAGTTAAGAGTCCGTTTGTTTTGAATCTTCCTATAAAGCATGTTATTTAGATTTTTCCGCTATTGGTCTTTTTTATAAACTTACTTTGCCTGTTTCAAAGGCGATTTGTTGTACTTACCGGTTGCTAGGTTAAACAGAGCTGTAAGTTAATTGTCTTGAAAATTTTGTTAGTATTTTTATCGAACTTCCAATATTCCACGATATTCTTTTGTCTAATTTATTATATTTTTTTGTCTAATTTGTCTAATTTGGAAGAAATTTTCTAGTTTTACTTCCAAATAAACAAGAGATCAAAATTTCATTAGCAAATATAAATATTTCTCCGAAATTGTTTACAAAACAAATGAAAAATTCACCACCTACAACAAACAAAAGTATTTCACTCGCAAAAGCAAATGATAAAAATTAGTTCCGTGAGTTTTTTATCAGTATGCATAGGATTATATCACTAGCACAATAGTTACAGTAAGAATGATTGACAGCAATTTATTAAAGCATTTTTGGTGCCTCCGTTCAAAAACACTAGTTTTACACATCTCAAAATAATCCAGAAACTGCTCGATTTCCAGCCTAGGCTGGCAAAAACTACAGACTTTTGTAAAATTGGGGTTGGCATCAACCGGCTTTTTTTGTGATTTGGTTTTATTCAGGGTTTGTGTGCTTGAAGGTTAGATATTTCTATCATTTTTAGAGCAAATTTATTATTGTAAGCTCAATTTTAAGTAATTACAATTAAAATTGCAGTAATATTGCACAACCAATAAATAAATATCAACTAAATACATGTAATTTTTCTAAAAAAACAAATTAATTAAATATATTTATAAATTCATCATATCCTTGTTTACGAATTACCTGATGTCACCAACATAAAAAAATCCTATTATTAAAAAACGTATGACATAGTCGACAGAAAAAATAATGTCTAGAAACTGTTTTGCGAGTGTTCGTAATATTCAAAACTCGCCTTCGGCTCGGCCTGTCAAAATATACTCGCTCTCATAAAAATGCAGTTTCTGGGCTAGTACCTAATAGAAATAACTATTGTTTATAAGTAAACATAGGGATAATACACAATACCGAAAAATAATAATTACCACCAATTTAATGCAATTTATTAAGTACCAACTAAAGTTATTCAAATAAATTTTTAATTTGTTTAAACCTGGAATGATGCTTTCTATAATTACTGTTATTAATATCATTATCCATGGCATGACAGGTATAGGAGGACCAGAGCCTAAGTTTCGTAGTACAACAAAAGCGACACCAGAGAGATTTTTGGGCAACCAGAACTATATTTAAGGTGAAAAAGTGGTTCACCTGTAACACCTGACTGTGATTAAATATCTGTTATTGCAATATTTTAAGGACATATAGCAAAATAAAAGAAAGATGTGTTTTGGATATTAGTATTGCGTGTTTTTCTTCAATTAGGTACGTGTTTTACATAGTTTGTATCTAAACGTCTGTCTATTGAAGTGTCTAAAACAGACCGCGTCCGCTGTGCTATCTGCTATTTTCTTACGTTAAATAGGGTATAATAATATGGCATTACATTGAACCGCACTGTACTGTACGGTGTTTAATTTAATTTTTATGTTTCAGATTGTTTCCTTGCGGTTGAGAAGGCTGGAAAGTTGTCGTGCGATATGTTACTCAGTGTATGTTATGAATTAAATACATGTTTTACATTTGCAATATATTAAACGTTGACATCACGCGTGCTATCTAATTATTAGCGTAAAAGACGGGAAAATTGGTATTGTCATAAAGTTGATTATGTACCTTCTACGTACTTTACAAACAAAATTTAAATTTAACGTAAACATGGAGGTCGCTTTAAAACGCATAAGCCTTTTGAAAAATTGCTACATTCTTTATGCTATCATGAATTTATCTGATCTACATTTTTCGCAGTACGTTTTAATGGTACTTTTATTTAACCTTGGAATTAAAAACATGAAATTTAATCTTAATCAAAATGAAGAAAATAACAATTAATCAAATTTTTTTCTTTGTTAAGGGTTAAAAATTGAAGGGGAATTTCTGTATAGTCGATACAATAACCATTTAAAAGGAAACTTGGGTAAAAAGCTCTGGACTATGGATCTTGAGATCCTCAGTTCGAATCCTGCAGCCGACAATTGCCAATTCTACCTGCACTAATATTTCAGGGAACTGTAACTAACCAGTTGATAACTGCGCTTCATGAGCAATAATATATGACTTATCGAGATCACACTAAAGTGGGTAAATGGCGTGATATATTTATTTATGAAAACTTGCACAATTATTTATTATTTTTTTGTATTCTTTGAACTATGATTCGATTTTTACTTCCTACAAATTTTATACAAATAAAAATTAATCATAGGGTTCACTCTACTGAGCTAACAGAAATGGGACATGTGACTTAACGACTGGTAATCGTACTCCGCGCGTTCAAATGTATCATGTACTGAGATCTGCGCGCAGCAGAGTGCCACATCCAACAATGAGTAGATTTCGTGATAATATACTTATTTATATAATACTTTGAACAATTATTACTTTCTTATACGCCGTATAAGCATAGTGATCATGAGGAAAATCTACTACTTTTTCTTGTATTGAGAACATTATAACAACGATATTCAATAAAAAGTTTCAACGATTTCTGCTCTTCTGAACAATGGAAATTTATGAACAATGATATCAATAGATGCAGATTTTTTTCCCTAGATAATATCTAAATAAACTTTTGCTCTAAAATAATTAGGGGAACAAATAATTGCACACTAAAAATTTACCATTGAAATCCCTATTTTGAGTCGTCCGTGGCCCCACCCTGTATAACTAAATCACTTATTCTGTATATTGAATAATTTTAATACGTTTTTCCCAGGAAATTTTTTGAAATTTCCCGGGAAATTCTAAAAGATTATCTTGATGTCTTTTTGCGCGCTTGTGCCTTTCTGTTAGCTATCCTTATTCCAGGAACAAGCAATGTGGTATTCGGTGTATCAGAAGATATGAATAAACAGAGTATTATATAAACAATTTTAACAATGAGTGGAAAGAAAAAGAATTTAATTTTTATTTACATTGAAATTCTTTAAAAAATTTCCCGATCTAGCCAAATATAATTATTAATGCTCAAACATATTTGTATTGGTGACTTTTAAAAAATATATAAAGTTTTACAAGTTTCTCGTTATTAATCATGCAAATATTAACCCATATCTCTCTGTGATACTAAATTTGTAATAAATTTCAAGATAAAATTTATGTCTTATGGGTGAAATTTTGTTACAAGTCGTCTAATAATTACCTCAAAAATACTAGTAATACAAATTTTACTTATTATTAGTGTTGGAGGAAGCAGAGATATTTTTTTGTTTGTTAAAAATTGACTTGAAAATTTGTCAACTGTAGGAATTGGACTGAGAATATCACGAACTACAATCCGAAGAACTATGTTCATATATATTCTTAATAATTGATCTAATATCCTAGTAACAAATAATCAAATAATAGCCGATTTAGAGCCTGATTGTGGAAGTTATTTTTCTTACGTAAACATTCGCAAATTATTTACACTTCTACTTATCGCATACCTGTCAAGTTTTTTTATCTTTTATTTATGCGTTTGTTTGCATTTAAAATTAAAAAGTAATAAGTAGAGATTAGCTTCGGTCGTGGTGAGTTATGTGGGTAATTATTAAATTATTTGTGGAGAATTTTAAAGATATTAGTTGTAATGAATGAAGAAATGCATGCACGCATTCGTAACACACGCATGTTGTTGCAGTGTTATGTACAAATGCGTTGCACTTGCACAGAACTTGTAATATTTCATTGCGGCAGGTTTTTATAGCTTTACTTGACATAGATTTATTTATACGGTAAGCGAGTAAAATGTAGGTTTCATTTCATTTTTTATGCAGAAATATTAAATGTTATCAAACAAAGCTTGAGATATAATGTGAAAACTTGAAAATAACAGAAATTTATTTGCTTCTTAAGCTAGGTGCTATTTCCTTTCAAATAGTATTTTGACCTACTTACATTTTTCTAATTACATAAATACAATTTGAAATTATATTCTTAAATTCGTGATTTACACAGGTTGCAGAATTGAAATGTGATGTATATATTTACTTTACATCAAAAGTATGCTAACTGCCAAGGAGCTGTTTAATGCAGATTTCAGCCTTGTAAACTCCTGGAAACTGAAATGGCAAGATACCTATTTACCACATTGTATATCATTGCCATATATTACATTAAAACTGCCTGCATTTGATCTGCCTCGGACAACATGGTCGACTATTAACAGAATACGCACAAACCATGGGAGATGCGTAGATGCTTTGTTTAAATGGGGTAAAAAGTTCCAGCACCATAGTGTGATTGTAAAGACAAACTGTGCATCATAATATTAGGGAATGCAAGACTAGAGCCTACACTGGTAACTTCACAGACTTCTTGTCTGCTACTGACACTGCGTTGGAATACATACCTAATTTGGATATATGTTTGTGAGTGCTATTTTCTTATTTCTCATATTTTTTTCTGTTTTATTATACATATCTGTTCTTATACGATAAATAAATAAATCAAAAGTTGTTCAGAATTTCAAAATGCATGCAATAAGGCCCATTTGATCAATAAATCTAAATCTGTTTTCTGAAGTGTCAAAAATCTTTCGTTTGTGATTAATTTTCCATGGCCGTATTACAATTTTTCTAATAAATATTGATTTTAATTTTATCTATATACCGTGAAATTCTAATATTTGGGTAACCAAACGGACTTATTGCATTTAATTTTAAATTCTGAACAACATTTGTATTTACATATTAAAAAATTATATTGATATACCTATACGCCATATTTCAATTCTACATAAGAAAGTTAATCCTATTCATAAAAAATAATCAGAATTATTATAATATATTTAAGTTATGCTTATTTTAAAGAAAAATATAATTTTAACTATTCATATAATTATTTGATTGTATCTATTTTATTTTTTTATGTTTACAGGTACAGTTGCTGCCCGCACCTTTGTTTCAGGTTTTGCTAAGAGTTTCCCTGCAGCGTCATCCTTTTGTTCTCAGAGTCAAATCAGGAGGCTGATCCAGTCTTGACATATCAAAAATATATATATATATATATATATATATATATATATATATATATATATATATATATAAGTTACAGTGTGCCAATAACCCCTAAAAGTGCTGATAACAGACAATTCCCTGAACGTGACATTCCGTAGTTATAATGTTATATATAGTTGTGTTTAGAGATGAGAGCGCTAGTTTAGACTCGTTATTCAGACTCAGTTCATATTGTAGTTTATAGAATAAACATATTAAATATAATAAATTGTATTACTTGCAATAAATATTTTTTAAAAACTGACTTGTTGGTTGAAGAAAGTTAAGTGGCGCAGTCGGTAGGATTGTCAATACAATTTAGCGAAAATAAATTGGTTCACACTAGTGATTTAATTGACAATCGAAGAAAGAAAAATCATACTTCTCCGAACCACATCAGTCAGAGGCAGCTGAGTGTACATCAGACGCCAAGATCCGACATCCTTCATCTGAGCGAACATCAGAAGAACTTTGGCCGTGATCTACAACCCCGTGGACGACTTCAGGGCAAATGAAGCGGACACTAATATTTGTGTAAGTCATACATGTCATTTAGAGATAATATTCTCATTAATTCAGAGTCTAGCTCAAATTCTGAGTCTGAACCAGATCTTGAAGATCATTTAGAAAATTTATTTAATACAAATCCGCAAATTACATTAAGACAATCCCCATTAACAATGGCAGTCCCAGTTCTCAAGAAAGAATATCTTGATATGGTTCCCGAATTTAACGGTGAACGCGAATTACTTCCCCGGTTTATTGAAATTTGCGAGAAACTTGTAACTAAATTTTATAATGCCACTGATGCAAATGATTTTCAGAATGACTATTTGATGAATAGTATTATTACAAAAATTAAAGGCGATGCAGCGATCAATATCGCAAGCTGTACAATTAAAACATGGCAAGAATTAAAAAAGGCTTTGTTAAACGCATTCGCAGATAAACGCGACTGGTTTACTTTAAATATCGAAATGACTGAATTAAAACAAAATTACAATGAAAATGTTTTTGATTTTTACGGAAGATTACAGCATATTTTAAATTTACAAATTTCATATATTTCTACCCATGCTACACCGCAAGTAGCTGTCGTAATGAATGATTATTTTCAAAATTATGCTCTACGCATTTTATTGCGCGGGTTAAAAGAACCCATTGGACAACTTATGAGGGCGAAAAACCCAACAGATTTAAATTCCGCGTTAGGCATGTTAGCCAACGATTTTCAATTCGAACTCAAACCATCTAGGAGCACTAACTCAAACACTTTCAAACAAAACAACAAACCACCTACACACAATATAAAACAATTTTCTCCTAGACCAACATATTTTACAAATAACTTTCCTAATAATAATTATTACAACACACCCAACAGAACAATGATACGTCCCAACAATCAAAAAACAGTTGTAACACGAAATAATGTACAACACAATAATCCAGGCCCATCCACTAGCCAAAATTTTCCAAAACCCATACCAATGAGTATTTCTACTCGTAATACTCAACAGTATATTCCTGGAACTTCTCCATCATACCAAAGACAAACTCCATTCGGACAAAACCGAAACGGACAAAACCAATTCTTTAGAAAAAACGTCACATCAGGTGAATTATATAACATTGAAGATACAGAACAAATTATTAATTCTGAAAACGATAATTTTGATGAATACGAACAATTAAATGAACAAAATTATGTAAACGATGATAACAATCCTGATCAATCCGATAACTGTTTTTTAGAACAAACAGCCTCGGATGTAGACCAAATACAACCATTGAATTATTAAACCTTACAAATCACCAAAGTAAACTTCCCTTTATTGTTACTCCAGAAAATAATTTAAAAATCCTCATTGACACTGGAAGTACAAAATCTTTCATTAAACCAGACGTAGCATATAAATATTACAAGAATTCCATTCGCGACGACCCGTTTCAAATAACCACAGCTCACGGCACGTCCATAGAGCTACTCAGTACAACAGTTCCTATTTCAAAATTGTTTAATAATAAAAATAAAAAATTGTCACATCTTAAGTATCATCTTTTTAAATTCCATGAAGAATTTGATTTACTTTTAGGAATGGATAATTTAAAAATTTTAAAAATCATAATCGATACACATAATGATTTAATTATAACACCAAATGCAAAAATTAAAATACAATATCATAATTCCTCAAATAACTCTAATACAAATAATCTTTCATTTATAAAAAAAAATGTCGTAGAACCAAATTCCGAAAAAATAATACAAATTAAAGTAGATATTAAACAAGGAACCGTATTAATTCCACAAATAAAAACGGAACATCTGAGAATACCAGAATGTGTTACGGTTGCAGAAAATTATCATGCATTATGTTCAGTCGTTAATACAAGCGACAAAGAAATAAATTTTAATCTTTTGAAACCTATTAAAGCAGAAAAGATTGATAATTATGAAACTTATAGTAGTCCAAATTTAAATATGACACACGTTGAAAAAACTCATTTTGATTTTTCTAAAATAAGAACCTCACATATGAATTATGAAGAACAAAATGCTATTTTAAATTTACTTAAAGATTACCCCGATATATTTTATTCAGACGATCAAAAGTTAACCTTTACAAACCAAATAAAACATACCATAAAAACACAAGACGAAATACCCATATATACTAAATCATACAGATATCCCAACGTACACAGAGAAGAAGTAAGAAACCAAGTTGATAAAATGCTTGATCAAAACATTATTAGGCCTTCCAATTCCCCGTGGTCTTCCCCAATTTGGGTAGTACCAAAAAAGATTGATGCATCCGGACAAAAGAAATGGCGCATTGTTATAGACTATCGGAAATTGAACGAAAAAACAATTGGCGACAAGTACCCATTACCGAACATTACTGACCTTTTGGACAAACTCGGACGTTGTCAATACTTTACGGACCATAGACCATTACAGTGGCTAATGTCACTAAAACAATGCAGCCAAAAATTAATTCGTTGGCGCCTCAAACTCGAAGAGTACGACTACGAAATAGTTTACAAAAAAGGCAAACTAAACACCAATGCCGATGCACTTAGCCGTATTCCACACAACGACGAAAATAAACCCCAAAATGCACCCAAAATTTTAGATAATGATACACCCTTGGCTATATATCAAGATTATTTAAATAATAAAAATCAAAACTTTAACTACAGTAAAATAATAGAGGTAACAGGCGATTTATTTAATGCACCACTCGACTCTAGCTTAGCTCATTGCGTGAGCAAAGACTTAGAAATGTCAGATGGAATAGCTGAAAAATTTAAAAATAAATTCAATAACGTCGATAAATTACAAGCACAAAATCCAAAACTTCATAATCTAGTCTATCTGAAACATAGAAATAGATACCTGATTTACTTGATAACGAAAGAACGTTATTTTAATAAACCCACAAAACAAGGATTATTTTACACACTTTTAAAATTAAAAGAATTTTGCTTAAAACAGAATATAAAAAATTTGAGTATACCTAAAATAGCTTGTGGTTTAGATGAATTAAATTGGAGTGACGTCAGATCAATGTTAGAATACATATTTTTTAATACTGACGTAATGATAACAGTTTTTACACTACCTGAAATTGAATTAAACATAAATGATTCAGATAATTTGGAACATTTTAATAAGTATATGAATGATTTTTATAAGAAACTAGAAAAGAATAAAGATAATAATAATGACGATGAAATTCAATCCCTAGCGGTTGAGGTAGGTGATGCAGAACCTAGCGAGATAAACGACGATGACTCACCAAGTGACACTGATATCACAGTGCACTCTAACAGAGAACACCCTATTATTGGAATACCAATTGTAGAATGCCCCGTTAATTATGGCAAAAATCAAATAATAGTGTCAGAGGTTGAATTCAATCCTAAACCTCCTAAAATAATTAAATTATATAATAATACAAAACAAAGAATTTTAGTTGAATTTTCAAAAAATAACTGTAAAAATGAAATGATAAAATTTCTTAAAGAATACATTGTTCCTAAAGTAAAATATAACATTTATTTTGAAAATGAATTATACGTTAAATTAAGTTTAATACTTCAGAATTATTTCAAAAATTCTCAGATAAATTTCGTAAAATGTACAAAGTATTTAACCGATGTTACAGAAGAAGAAGAAATTATACAAATAATAAATAACCACCATACTGGCAAAACTAATCATAGAGGAATTGACGAAACAGAGACACGTATTAAACAACGTTACTATTGGCCTAAATTAAGAAAATCTATTCAAACATTTATTAATAGTTGCGAAACCTGCCAAATAACAAAATACGATAGGAAACCTTTAAAATTAACTTTAAATATAACACCCACAGCAACAAAACCTTTTCAAATCTTACATATTGATAGTATTACTTTGGAACAAGCAAAATTTTTAACTATTGTGGACTCATTTTCGAAGTACGCACAAGCGTATAAATTAAACTCCGGACAAGGAATAGAAGTCGTGAATAAATTGATACAATACTTCACACATCACTGTATACCAGAGCAAATTATTTCAGATAATGGATTAGAATTTAAGAACTCAGTCGTAAAAGAATTATTACAGTTACACAAAATAGACATTCATTTTATAAGTTCACAACACCCAGACTCAAATGGTATTGTCGAACGTTTCCATTCCACTCTTATAGAACACATTAGATTATTTAATAATCAAGATGAATATAAAACTGAACCTATTGAATTTAAAGTAAATTACGCTCTTCTAGCATATAATAACTCAATTCATTCCATAACAAAATTAAAACCATGTGAGATTATCACTGGACATCTGGATATGAAATCACCTTTTAATATGGATTTAGAAAAACAACTTATAAATAATTATGTAGAAAATCATAAAAATAAAACAAAATTGCTTTATGAAACAATTCGTGATAAATTAGTACGAAATAAAGAAAAGGTGATCGGTAAATGTAACGAAGTGAGAGAAGAATTACCAGAAATATCGAATACAGTATACGTTAAAAATAAACAGAAACAGCAAAAAACTAGAAACAAATATAAACGTGAAAAATTAACGCAACTAAATAAAAAACTTAAAACCGGCAAAATTAAACCCACTCACGGTAATACAGTAGAAAAAATACATATGTCTAATATAAAACGTCCTCGACAAAAAACTTACAAATTTGAATCACTTCCAGGTTGTTCGCATTGGGGCGAGGAACAATCATAAGAAATATAACAGAAAACGTTGGAATCCTTCCCATCAACCTTGGTCCCGCTAAACTTGAAAAGACCACACACACATTCATACATTATTACAATCTCAAACCTCTCCTTGATCAGTACAACAGTTTAAACATACAATACACAACACTAAAAACAACAATATCCAATAATACAGAGTATCTTCATGAACTTAATAACTACGACAAAATATTGGAGTTCATTCAAACCAACATAGACACAAAAATCACTAATATCGGAATTCATGCTAATTACAGAAATAAACGTGGCCTCATAGATGGATTGGGGACAATTTTTAAATCTTTAACTGGAAATTTAGATGCCGAAGACGGCAAAAGATATAATAAAATGCTTGCACATATGCAAGAGAATGAGCATAATTTAGAAAATCAAATTAAATTGTCATATTCAGTAAATCATCAAATAATTGCAAATTTTAATAAAACAATCCTTGATATACAACATAATGAAGAAATTTTAAAATCAAAAATTATACAGCTTTCTGAAATAATAAATAAAATGCATTTTCAAGATATTCTTTACGCAAAGAATATTTATGATCAATTAATTATATTATATAATTCTATTCTTAATATTTTACAAGACGTAGAGAATTCTATTACTTTTTGCAAATTGAGAACATTACACCCGAGTATAATACACCCTCTAGAACTATTATCAGAATTAAAGAAAATTTCTAAAATTTATCATGCACAACTGCCATTTGAACCCAGACAAGAAAACTTACTTGATTTTGAATCCTTATTAAAAATTAATTGTAAAGTGAAAAATACACAAATAATTTACTTTATATCTACCCCTATTAATTTTGAAAAAGATTTCGAATTATTTTATTTGTATCCAATTCCAATTAAATATGGTTTAGACTTCGTCACAATTATTCCAAATTCAAAATATATTTTAAAATCTGATAAGGAAATCGTCCCTCTGAATGACATGTGTGTACGAGCAAAAATATTTCAATGTCCCAACCAATATCACGCCCACTTCTCTGCAAGCTGCGAAGAAGAATTATTCCAAGAGCAGACATCAACCCACTGCCATTACACTAAAATAAATTTAATTAAAAATCACGTTGAAGTCATTCCAGAACTCAACAAATACCTGGCCGTCTTTCCTAACGAAGAAAGAGTCGTAATCAAGTGCCAAGAAGAAACCAGCGTCAAGCCACTAGTAGGAATCTACTTAATAAACAACGAGAACAACTGTGAAGTTTATTTTAATAAACAAAAATTAATATTTGCAAGCAAAACCCAAGGACATCCATTATTATTACCAAAATTAGATTTTGAAATTCAAACGAAACATATTACAAATTTCTCTATTAACCTTAATCCTTTAAAACTCAACGATATCTCCATTAATCCAATTGTACCAATAAAAGAAGAAATCACAAACATTCACATTCCTAGTATTTGGTCCATGCTACTTTACATTGTCCTTACAATCGTCGGCCTTTACCTCCTAATCAAATGGGTAAAGACCAAAAGAATAAGAAGATTGGCTTTCAAGAAGAACACGCCCGAAATCCAGACAGAAGACATCGAACTTCAACTTCCAGGAGGGGCTCATTTCTAAGGAGGGAGGAGTTACAGTGTGCCAATAACCCCTAAAAGTGCTGATAACAGACAATTCCCTGAACGTGACATTCCGTAGTTATAATGTTATATATAGTTGTGTTTAGAGATGAGAGCGCTAGTTTAGACTCGTTATTCAGACTCAGTTCATATTGTAGTTTATAGAATAAACATATTAAATATAATAAATTGTATTACTTGCAATAAATATTTTTTAAAAACTGACTTGTTGGTTGAAGAAAGTTAAGTTATATATATATATATATATATATATATATATATATATATATATATATATATATATATATATATATATATAAATATATACAAATAACTAAATCATCAATCAAACATCGTCAACGCAATGAAATAAATTACCTACCAACTAATTAATATGTATTTTTATTTATAATAACCTCTTTTTACGCAGAATATATTCAGATTTCAAAATAGAAATGTACAATTTTAATAACAGTTTGCACAATTTGTTATGAATAGATCTAATAATTATTTTATTGTTTTAAAAATATTCCAAGTTAATACATTTAACATATACATTATGATGATGGGCGATATGAGGATGGAGATGTCTGCATTGTAGTCAATCACAGACACCGATTTGGTGATCAGTATGGAGGTGTCTGCGTTGTAGTCAATCAGGAACACCGATATAATACCAGCCCTGTCCGGGAATCGAACCCGGGACCTCTGGGTACTCTAAACCACTAAGCCACAAAGGTGGGCGCTAATATGTTAAGGATGGCTTTTTGAACTTTAAAGCGCCATGATATCGAAAATTAGAGAATAACCTTTCGAAACGTTGCACAGGCACATCCCAATTTGCGAGAAAAAGAATCCTTTAGAACACTTTAAAGAAAGCTCTATATCTAGGAAACGGAAATAGAATGTTACTTTACTTTCAGTTTCTACAGTTTTGCTTCAATACTTTTTTGTACAACCTGTAACTGTGGAGATAGTTCATCGCTATGAAAATAAAATAAAATATTCTTTAACCGCTAAAAATCTACCCTAATAGCACATTTTTATGGTCTTTATAGTGCTGCTCGTACTTTCGATACTGGTGAAGAAATATCCGCGATATCTTTTAACGTTTTAGAGATATTGCCCTTTGAGGACGTTCTGGCATGATATAATGACCCAAAGTTTATTTTTTCAAAGTATCTAACGGGGCAATATTAATCCTATGATATTTTAAGTCAGTCATTGAAGTTTCCTGCATAAAATAAAAAAATATTTGGTTTAGATCAACTGACATACATTTTCTATATCAAGAAACTTAACCGGGAGCACAGTACGTGAAAATTTTCACAATATCTTCAGAAATTAAGTTGTAAAATAAAAACTAGCTTAATTAGTGGAGCCCCATTCTACAGAATTTGATTCAGTGAAGCTTCCTGCACTAGACAAAAATATTTAGTTCAAATAAACTGACAGATAAATTTACTGAACGTAGAGACATGGAAAAGTAAAATATTTAAAATTGTACATATTGTTTGGGCTTCAATTTACAAGTGAAAAATGTTAGTTCTTCCAACGAATATTAAATTTTCTCTTATATTTGGGTGCAATGCAGAATGAACAGCGACCGAAGAAGCATTTAGATTCCATGAGAGCCTCAGGAGAACATAGAAGCTGATCGTGGTAGTGTGTTTAAGTTTCCTGTTTTAAAAACTGAAAGAAAAGTACCTACCTATTTAATTATCTGGAGTGGTCACGACTGTCTTAAGCTCTTTTTACATTAAGAAACAATTGCGGAAAACTGTTGCTTGAAACAGTCTGGCAACAAATCGCATAGCGGTACAATTCAACAAGTACAGTTGACAAAAGTGTAATATATCGAATACATACATGTTTCAGTTGTTTGTTTGCAGATACAAATATTACTCATAACAGCTATTTTAACAGCTGATTTTATTAGAGAAGTGAATAATTATTTTTTTGTATCTTTATCTTTTCTCGTTCACCTCAAACATGTATTTTCGCAAAATCTTGTCATCGATTTGTTTCATGATTCCTAAAACTATGTACGAGAAAGAATACGTGTCAATCATGATTTGCGAAATGGAAACGGTGTATACTTACAGTAGAAAAGCACAAGGCATAAAATGAGGAAATTGAGAACTGAACTCAATTTTGCGTTTTGTTGTTTACGCTTATAACAACTTAATTATGTTGTTTGTACATCACTAGAATCCAATCTTGACCATCGGCGTGGTTAACAAGTTGTATATGCTTGATTATCCTTAATAGTTCTAGTGTGCGACTAATAATATGTAAGCTCCAGAAATATGCTAAAAGATGTGTTAATTATTTTTTAAGGCTTAAGAGTGTAATTTTAATTTATTAAATTGATTAAACATATTTTCAATTTTTAGAAAACAAAAACAACACAATTATGGAAGGAATGTGTGGGATGATTTTAAAAATTATGTGAAATTGAGGATCTAAATAGCTTAAACTAAAAGAATGGTATAAACAATGAAGTTCTAAACAATGTTTTTATTAAATGTCAATTTAAAAAATTATTAAACATTATTAAAAATATACGATTTAATAGCAAAATATTCAATTACATAACAAAAAGATGATTATTGAAAATCTCTAGTAGAAAGTAGATATTACATTTCTAGTGAAATACAATATTATGAAAGTTGTGAAGAACGGTACTAATTAATAAATAGTAATAATATTCAAAATTTCCACTTAGATTGAAAGCCTGGTATACACATCAATTGAATTCGGCAAATTTTAATTTTAGTAGTAAACATTCTAAACAAATCGCGCTAAACTAAACTAATACACTTTTATTATAATTTTGTATTAAAATATTTCTATGATATACCACTCATCACAATGTACAGTACACGAACAATCGATTACGTACGATAATAGTAGCATATTCTGGAAACTTTCGTAAAAATGACAAAACCAGTGAATAGTCAAGAAAATCAGTAACAATGAGGTTAGGTTATCTATAGGAACGTTATTGAATTTCACTTCATGTGAGGTATCACAGCAAATGCGAATCAGTTCTATTACACAATATTTCCAAACGGCATCTGCTTCTTTCGGTTTGCTATCTCAAACTAAGTCCTGTATTCAACTAAACATAATGCTACGAATTTGATATGTGTGATTCCTCAAAAGCTGGAATACCTAACAATAATGAATATACGAGAGAATTATCAAAAGATAAAGGCACTTTTACAAAATACAAACACTTCAGAAATATATCACATAATCACATTGACCAGTTACAAGGGAATACCGATTCAGGGTAAACTTTAATTTATCGAATTGTGAGTTATAAAATGGGTAAATAACGTCATATATTTACTTTTTTGAAACATATTTGTGCAAATTAATACAGAAAATTATTCACATGTTTCAGGACTAAGGTCCGCATTTAACATTCATTTCTAGTAATAATTTTGTTTTCTGTTTCAAAAAAAATCAAAGAAAGGCTTGATTAATTTCATTACTTCTTTTTAATTAATACTTGTTGTACAGTGAAACTAATTTCAAAAAGTTTCTTTCCTTTTGATATCCTCTCGTAATAGCAACCAGTGTTAATCAACAAAAGAGTCAATATATCAAATAAACAACGAAAAATATTCATTTCTCCCTATTCAACAACACGAATTGTTTTCCTTACAACAACCAAAGATGTGCAACAAAGCTTAATATTTATTTACGTCGCTTTGACATACGAACTAAAACATCTTTAAAACGAGTAAAAATATAAATAAAGCAACTGGGCAACTAATGCCAACAATCAATATAATTTTTGGTCTTTGATAACAAACGTTAATTCTAAGTGAACCCATCTAAGCAATGGCCAAAAATCGACATTCTTACAAAATCTGAACCACAGAGAAGTTGCGAATTCAGTCTAGCGACAGAATCGAACCGAACATCGAGATTTTTAACCAGAAATAAAACATATACCTGTACCTTTTCAGTTAAGTTATTTAACTATTATTCAAGTTAAGCACATACATATTTTATTATATTATAAATATTTGTTATATTTTATAAATTTACGATGTTTATACGGCTTATTTATAATTTTTACCAAACCCCAACAGACAAATTGAAAAGCAATACATAACTCCACACAATTAGTTTTAAAATGAATGAAATTAAAAAATCACATCGAAAACCTTCACAGAATTGTTTATAAAGAGCTCTTAAACATATTAAAAATACCATGCGATTATATTGTTTAATATTTTTAAACATTTTTTTTTTGTAAATGTTTTAATGTTCTAATCGGAAATAATGAAATTGAATATATTTGTCAACAATTTTATGTATCATAATTTTTTGATACCACCACCAATATAAAGGAAAACTGACATAACTTTAATTTTTGATAACTTTTAATATTTATTTTATAAAAATTTTCGACAGTGATTTTTTACATTAGATCACTGGGGCTAACAAGGCGAGATGAGTTCTGGTTCGACTCGTGTCTGTTAGAAACTAAATATGTAGTTGTAGTTTGACGGTTAGAAATGCAAATAACATGAAACTCCAACAACCACGAATAATAAAATGTTAGATTTTCGTAAAAATGCAGTGTTTCTGACCACCGTGATTATAACAACACCTGACTCGAAAGTGAAAAGGTACATGATATTAAATGTAAGAGACTGACTGAGTAAGTTATTGCGTGTAGGAGGATCCGTTGCCGTAGTTGTGTGAGGGTGGAGGCTGCAGGACGCCGACGCCAAGGTTGAGGGGAGGCGGATGCCAGGGCGGGTGGCGAGGCTTGGGGAAGTAGCTGAGCGGCTGAGGGCGCAACACGTGCGGAGGCGGCGGCGGCACGGCCGGATTGAAGGGGAACACGGCGGGCGGCGCGGGCCCCACCACGAAGTGCTGCCGCGGCGGGAACATGGCCAGCGGGGCATACGGCGGGTACGCAGCGAACTGGTACGGCTGTGGCTGCGGCTGCCAGAAGTCCGGACGGGGCATGGGAAGCCAAGGTGGCGGGGGCGGAGCGCCCACCGCTGGCCCTGGCACTGGACCACGTACCGCCGTCTCTGGCTTCTTCTTACTATGCGCAGCTTGGCTCTGTGCCTGGCTCTTATATCGCTCGGTCATCAGCAGGTTCTTGTCGTTCATCTGCTTCTCGAAGCGACGCTGCCGTTCCAGACTGTTGGACTTACTGGCGGTCGGCGCTGGCGCCTTCTTACGCACCCGGCGCGCCGCTCGCTCCTCCTCATCGTCCGAATAATCCAGGAACACGTCTGGTGGCTCGTTGTTATGCTCCCATGACGCATCGCTACCCTTCATTCTGAATCACAAACACATGGTAGAACACACATACAACAAATTACGAGTAAATGTTAAGTACAATGTTGGTATTTTAAGCTTCGTTTTCATAGGGGATTGTATTTCTTACTAATATCGATGGATGTTGCATGCAACATTTGTTTGTTGCAAGAGCTAGGTACGTTTTATCTTTTACCATACACAACATTGTAACAGTCAATCACAGGTTGGAATAAAACAAATGACCATCAATGACAAGTCATTTAACATTATCGTGTTGTTTATCTTCAAAGAACTTAATATTACGATTTAAAACATTTATATTTTATATTATTATAATCACTGATGGATTTGGTTGGTACTACAAACAAAGGAAAAAAAAACTGTACGTCTTTATTCGGGCCTATCCTCTAAAAAAAGTTAATACCGTTAAAACTTACTAATTGTGACAAAATCGTTTTTTAACAGCTAATTAAATATTTTCCATTAAGCCTATAGTATACGAGCCAATATATCATATTGTTTCTCGTACGATTTCCAATGTGAATTTTATTTACGACGACAATTTGACAGTTGATAATAACCAGTAAAATGGATGAACAATTAGCTGTAAGTATTGTTCTTATTACTGTACTTGCCAGTTGTGTAATTAGAAATAATAAGTTGGCCTATTCTCTAAAAAAAGTTGATACCGTAACAACTTGCTAACTGTAACAAAAATGAATCATTTTTTGACAGCTAATGAAATATTCTCCATTCATTAAACATAAAGTTTCGATGCGATTTTGTCACCATTTAGTATGTTGCTACGAAAATTTTTTGGTTAAAGAAATATCCAATCAAATGCCTGTATTTCTGATCACGTGTGCAAAAGTAACCAATCAGATCACAATTACACTGATAATTTCCCCGGGAAATTATCACCTGTTGCTAAGTAACAGTCGTTGACAGCTGGTTGACAGTTAATTCAATATTTAATTTGTTTATTTCAAAATGTTATTTTCACGGTTAGAAAATGAAAATAATAATAATAATCGCAAAAAATTTTCTCACCGAATATCCCTCGACCATTGATAAATACTTATAATTTGATCACAACTACCTCAAGAACGTTGCTTGAAGGTAACAGCCCTCCGCCTGCGGCGTCGGGCGGTTACCAAGCAACGTTCTTTCGGTAACTGTGATAAATTATTTCGTAATTATCAATGGCCTAGGGATATTATAGCTGATAACAACTTCGATAAAATTATCACAGCCTTCGGCTTCGAGTGCTAAAATTTCTCTCGTGGGTAATTCCTTACTTTGCCCACTTGTAAACTAAATAACTATTGAGCATATCTGTATAGAAAAGCAATTACTATATTATGCTTTATAAACGCGTAATTAAACGAAAATGGAATAGAATAATAAAAATATGTCAATTCTTGTTTAACAAGTGCATTTTTTACTATTATTGTAATCAGTACATTATTGTAATGAATACATTATTGCAATCAATTGCATTATTGTAATCAGTGCATTTGTATTGTTGTAATCAGTATATTGTAATTTGTATATTATTGCAATAAATTATTATTACAATTAATGTAATAAATGTAAAACTTGTGAAATATACAGAAAGCTAAACCATATTATTGTTATTACAGCAAGTTTAATTAAATTTATTTATTATTGTAATCAGTACATTGTTGTAATCACTGCATTATTGTAATCAGCACATTGTAATCGTTTTAAGAGGGAGGTTAATAAAATTAATTGTGAAAAATACAGAATGCTAAACGATGTTATTACTACTATTTCAGCAATTTTAATTAAATTTATTTATTATTGTAATCAGTACATTGTTGTAATCACTGCATTATTGCAATCAGCACATCGCTGTAATCAGTGCATTCTTGTAATCAAGTTTTAAGCGGGAGGTTATGTGTTAACATCAGATTTAAAAAAATAATAATTTTAGAACATTATATAACGTTAAAATCCAGGCAAAAACATTTCTCTTAAAACATGCAAGAACTGTGATTCTAATTACAATATTTTTCATTACTAAATCACAAATTTGCTTGGTTTGGAGGCTAACATTTGTAAAAAAATTATTATAAAGCAATATTAATAAATTTATTTATATAAAAATATACATAAATAATAAATAAAATTTTCATCACATATTCATCAACATTCAGTTTAACAGAAAATAATTTTGAATTTAATTTTCAATACTTAAATTTTGGAGATTACCGCAGCAGCTTTCAACCTGAACTCTATCAAACAAAAATAATTAAAAAATCATTTATAATTCACCCATACATACTATTTAGAATTAAACAATAGTATAGCTTAATTATGTAGTTATAATTTTGCAAATTTTGAAAAATATTACGAAAGCGTCATTCTCTGCTACTGTTTTAATTTTGGTTTTAGCTATTAGTTTTGTTTTAATCGCAGAATAACTTTGACGTTTCTTGCTACCTAAATAGTTTTTATTTTTAAAGACTACATATACCTATACGCAGTTCAACTAACATTACATTAGTAAAATGAATATGGAATCATTTAAAAATGCAGTATTCCAAAAGAATTTGCTTTGGAATAAAAATAAAGAATAATTTCAAACATGTATATTTTTCTAATTTTATTTTCTAGCAAATTTAGCAAATAATCAAACTGCCTAATACTCATTCGTGTAAAATTAAAAAAAAAAATCAATTTATCATAGAATCTTATTTCTGCAATTAGATTACTAAAATCTTGTTGCTTACGAAGTTGATTTCATAGAATCTATTTATTTTTGGCATATTTCAGCAAAAATAGCCGCAGTTATAGTACCAATCCTCTTTCGTTTTACAACTGCCCTTATTTAATCACGCTCCATATCACAATAATTATTAACGAACTTACAAATTTTTTAGTTCTAGAAAATTTGGAGTTTGCAAATTTTTGCTACTAAATCACAGTAGAAGACTAAAAACTAAAATTAAAATATGCGCAGGGAATGATCACACACAGATACATATGTTATACTAAATTATTTATGCTACTAAAACATAAAACTAAAACTATTAGCTGGGAATGATAATTTACAGCTTGGACCTATTTAAACTAAAGTGTGATCAGAACTAAGTGAATCAGTTGGCAATACAATTCTAGGAATCTTCTCATTCCACAGTTTGATAAACGTCAAATGAAGGCAGAAGTACTAATTAACAATTTAAATAAATGCAAATATGTAACGTCAGGTGCCTGTCACCTAATAGATTTTGAATGTTTTGAGTTAGAAATAATTTAGATTATTGCTCTGCGGGTATTATTAAGAAATAAAATGTTGAAGGTAAGGGTAACAACGACTTCATTTATAAATATTGTCTAAATGTCACTGTCAACAACCGGAATTGCATTTCTAGTCAATTATTGTCAACTGAATCAATTTGTTCTGATCACCCTGTAAATCAGTAGCTTTAAATTAAGCTAAGCAACTATTCGCCCAACTCTGTACGAAAGTAAACTAGACTTACTTCATGAGTTCCGAGACGAACACGTACGAAGTGTGCTGCGTACGCGGAGCACAATAGACTGGTGTACCGGTCTTGACGCCGGTCTCCAACGCCTGCTCATATGAGTTGAAACGGATGGCGTACAGCGGCTCCGTCACCGGCCCCAGTACATCGAACACCCGCCCTAGAGGGTTCTTGCCTCTGTTCAGGAAGAACAACGTGTCGATGTCGTAGGCCGGCGTGCCACGCAAAGACTGGACTATCACTGCAAAAGGAATAAATGCGCACATTTAAACCTGCAATCAATTTTTCAGTTCAAAAATTAAATACCACATTTTAGTTCAACATTAAAATTTATTATTAGATTAACGAAGTAAATAGTATATTATGATACAAGTGTATAAGTAAGCTTTTAAAGCACGTACGAGTTTAAGAGCACGACACGAAGCGGAGTGCTTTTAACGTCGCTAGTGCTTTAAAAGCACTTATACACGTGTGTCATACGCTATTTTTTATTATACATGCATCATACTCTGGAAAAAACTGGAAAGCAACATTTTGATTCATTTCATAATTTTGCGCTTGTGACGTTTGACGTATATCGTTTACATGGAGACTGGTTAGCATTTGTTGTTTACATTTATAGTTTTGACAGAATAATAGTAAATATTTTTGTTGTTGCTTAGCAACCTTTAAAGTACGGCGTGTTTTAATTTTGCGTTTATGAACGCTGTAGCGTGTTTTAGGGCCGGCCCTTAAACACGGATTATGATGCAGGTATAATAAAAAATATATTTAAATTTAGTAGTAACGACAAATTAAAGGTGAACAATTATCTAAACTAAGATTATCTTGACTCGGTACACAGGATGTAGAATCGAAATACGAGCCCCGAATCATATCATTTGACCCAATTAAGATTTTAAAAATAAATGTGTCCATGATTAATGAGAAATAATTTAAACAAGTCAATAATCATTGAAACTAATCCAAATGGCATCTGTCAAACTCAAACAATACGTATGTTTTGTTTACCATGGCACTCCGGAAATAGCTAAAAAATAATACATTTATTTACGTCTATCTGATGACAGAAATGTTATTATAATTATTTAAATAAGAGGCTTATTTGGTGCAGTTTTTAATTCTGAATATTTTACCTGTTTACACTTTTACTCTAAAATTAATAGGTTAAAGCGAAATTAAAATATTTACACCAGATATAGTGGCATTTTTCTTTTACATACTTTAAGAACATTCCAGTGAAAAATTACATTAGTCACAACATAGTTAATAATAATTAATTGGTGTGATTACTAGCATACTAAATATAAATATAAAACATATATTTATAAAAAGAATGCTAATATTTAAAATTATTTAGATTGCATTATTACATTATTTACAATATCGTAAAAATGTTTCTTGGAAATTGGTTTATAACAAACCGCAACACGAGGAATTATGTTTTGTGTAATATGAAACGAATTACGAAGCGAAATTGCATCAACATGATTTTCTGTAGTCTATAACAATGACGTAATATACAAAACATATTATTGATCAAATTACTGAATTTGTAAGTTAATGACAAATTGTATTAATGAGTTTCTCAATAAACAAGCAATTAATTAAATGATTTTTACACCGTAATTCTTACCCAGCTGATCAATTATGCTGGTGACGACCCCAATCTCAATGCATTCCTCTTCCGGAACGCTGATTTTGAGTTCTTCGATGGGTGGTAACTCCTCCAAAGTGAGTTCGCCCTTTGTACGCGGTGGGCCCATCTTTTCAGGCGTTCGTTTTTTCTCTGGAGCTGGAGTAACACCGCAAGCACCAATGTCGCTGGAAAAATAACGAAAATACTGTTAAAATCATGAAAAATGCAAGAATAAACCGAAATTTACCTGAATGAGCTGCTGCTGTCCGATTCATACTCGCTGCTACTCTCATTGGAAGAGACAGTTTCCCTGAATTTTGTAGAGTTGGGGACTACGTTATCATCCCCAACATTTGGCTGTGTTGAAATGTTTTCTTCGTTATCACTGTGTGTATCTGAATCCGATAAACTTCCCCCGGAATCAGATTGACTGTCTTCTGAATCAGACATTCCATAATCGAGTAATTGAGAAAGTGCGTTGCTTGCTTGATTTTTGTCACTTCCATCAGTTGATACGATTTGAGAGTTCGGAGGTTTATTATCACTCATTGTTATAGAGCAATTACTCTTTTTTACTTCATTTGAAGTTAAATTTGCAGAAGCAACATCTAAGTTGCTGATCACAGAATCACTAACAGGTAAAGCGTCATATAATGTATTTGTGTTAGAATATTGGGTAGTAATACCATCATTTGAAATAGGATTTATGGAATTTGGCTCTTCTGTAATACCATTACATGTTTGTGTAGTTTTAGCACATGTAGTAGTCTCAGTGTGAAAATCATCATGTTGGTTTAACATGTCCGTATTACAACTTGCATCCATATTTACAACGAACTAACTGCTACACATTTTAACGAAACACATAATTACGAATCTATATAGTAACAATTATACCACTGTATTTTAAATCACATGTATACGCACTTTCCAATAACCTTTTTATTTTACAAAAGTACATTGATGGAAGAAGAAACCATCATAACAACTTGTAATTCTCTACACGACCGCTAGGGTGTGAATTTCAGTCGCGCTAAATTTGAAAACTTATAATTGTGGCAAAACAGACATTATTTAAAAAATTAAGAATATAATTATAATTTACACAATATTACAAACATTAAATAATATTATGACTTACACAATAAATTTGACAGAATATTTTCATGCTTTTAATTAACAGCAATTAAACATACTTCACGTAAAATTTAATAATTTATTGAATAATAACTTGATTTATATTAAGCTGACATTACCACTGACATTTAAATGAAAACATAAATAAAAATAAACATTTGAAGTACATAAATATTTTTATTCTTCTATTACGTCTGGTTCTTCTTTAGTTAATTCAAATTCCATTACTGTTGATAATATGCTTTCAATTAAGCCAGAAATCTCTTCAGTACTTCTGCTAGTAGTTTTGGAAACTTTTCTTACAATACTTTCAGAGTTTATATTTGTTACATCTAATATATCTTTGATTAATTCCGCAATAAATTCTTGGCTGGTATCTCTTTCTAAATAATCCATTGGTACTTGCTCCACTATTTCAGATAATATATTTACCAATTTCACATCTTCCGAAGCATCTGTTTCTAGAATTTCATCAACTACTTCTTTCATTAGTTCATGAATACAAATTACAATTTCTTTATCTGTAACCTGTAAATAAAAATGTATAAGTATACATTATGTTAATTTCCTTCATGATTGGAACAATTTTATAATACATAGTTAAATAAGTATAAAAATTTGTTAATGAAACCGAAGATACAGTAAACGGGCCAATGAAAAATAATTATTATTTACAAAAAACGTTTTCGTGACTAGTCTGGGAAATATATTACTTTCACTCCGCATTTTAGGCACAAAAATAGTACTTTCGCTCTGGTTTCAAAAAAATTAATAATTAACAAAAAATACGGCATCTTTATATTTTCAGGATAATATACCTGTTGATCTTGTAACGATGGCATCACTGCAATTAACTGTTCTGGGGGTTGTAAAACTGAAGATTCGTATAGTTCGTCCAGAGAACCATAGTCACCAACCAAATCTACTTCAGGCTCTTCTGGTATTTTTTCTACTACTTCATGTATTATTGGTTTCGGTGGTAGTGACTTTGTGGTCAACATTTTTATTTCTACTTTTAACATCTGTAACATAAATGCAAACTTATTGTTAGCTATTTATCTGGATTGAATAATGTTCGATTATTATAGCAGACAAAAAAATGTTTCGCTGAAATATCTTATTAAAATAATACTATGTTTAATTAATCGAATCGAAATTAGATGTGCATAAATATACTGTCAAGGTTTTTAGGAACAAAATGGAGGTGTATATTAGTGGATTGATATGTTTCTCTACGTATTTTTTATATAAAATAATTTTTTACCACTGAGAAATCTGCTCATTGTAGGTTTGTTGTTGCTAGGGAACGAGGTACATTGCAAGCATCGTGCGAAATGAATTTGTTTTGTGAGTATTTCAATACAGATCAGTTCATTTAAGTACAAGTGCCATTGCTAGGATACTTATTTAGAATTGTCAAATATTGGAATGGTGAAAGCAGGTCAAATTTATTATTAAAATTAAATTAATTTTGAAATAATATTGTGGTCGTAGAAAAAGTATAGTGTACAACTCGCATGGAATGTCCATTTCATACTCGTATGATTTGCAGCATGCTACAAACTTTCATACTCGTAGGAAATGAGTACCATTCCATGCTCGTTGTATAATATACTATATTATAATCTTATTAATTTCTTATACGTATTTTGAGATTTTCATAGAAATACTTATTTTGAAGTACACTGAATCGCTTTTGACCATTATCTCAATGACTCCTGCATGAGTGGATGGATGGATGTGTTCGTATGTTCATTTACACACGAACGAGAAAAGATAGATTAAAAAATACTTCACAACTATAAGTTTTATGACTACGAAGAACTGAGTTGCTTTTGGTCATAATTTAAAACCGGAAGTGGAAGTTAACTTAACTCACAAAACAATAAATTCAATTTATTTCGAATTTATCAGCTGCGAAAAAATGTTTCAAATAAAAAATGTTATTATTTAGGCGGCTCGCGGGTTTAAATTATTCTATAAATTGCGAGCCACTTTGATATCTTTTATCTGTTTAAATGGGAAATCTTTTTGGAGAATCTTAACCGCATCCTTACGTTAAATGTTTTTTTTTTTAAATATCATCGTTGGGCTATGGTTCATAATATATGAAGCAGGAAGAAGTTACGATATATATGGCACCTTCTGGCATAGGTGCACAAGTATTTTCTTTAAGTTGCTTCATTGATTTTTTGTTTATAAATGGTATTTTTCTTTTCTTATTTTATTGTCATTTATACATTTCTATTGTTGACATTTCTATCTAATCTTTATTTATATGTTTTGTTATTGTTAATTTAATATTATTATTGTATTCGTCTATGTATTTTTTTTAAATACTCGTGTTATAATAACTATAAGCGAGCCCTTCGTTAAAAAGCCCGTTTTGGGGCCCCCGGAACATGCTTTCACCATTATCAAGATTCCGTTTCGTATTTAGATTTATATCTTTATGTTAAGAGCTGATTAGATATTGGAAGCAATCTATCAACCGGAAATGGTAGTAGTTCATCTTAGAAGCTTAGAACTTTCGTAGGTACGCAAAATTTGAAGGAAACTTTTTCTTCAAATACTTGATAATTATTAGACAAAAACTGTAAACACACTCGTGAGACACTGACAGGTTGACATTGATAACGGATTAACAAGTTAACTGTAGGCGTTCTGACGTCACAATCTGATTGTTTGAAATTTGTAGAATAAGGATGAAAAGGCATGTAAAAAAAGGATGAATGAAAAAAGTCAGCAGAAGAAAATCTGGAATAATGGAATATATGTGAACCGAACAACAGACATGTAGTACAGTTGAATAAACTATTCAGACTGTAACATCCTCTAATATTTAAGAAGTAAACCCTTAATTAAATCATAAGTACCTCCAAAATTATAATAAATAAATAAAAATAATATAAATAAATATATCATCACGCCTTTTACCCATTATGGGTGTGGCACTCTGCTTACGCAGATCTCGGTAAGTGATATATTTTTGCGTATGAAATGCGGTTACCAGCCGTCAAGTCATAGCCCCCAAAGTTGTTAGTGGAGGGGGAACCACAGGGGTAAATGTAAATTGGCAACTGTCAGCTGTGGGATTCGAACTGAGGATCTCACGATCCACAGTCCGACACGTTACCACGGAGCTATTTACCCCATCATTATAATAAAATTATAATAAATATAATAATTATTTTTTAAGTACAATATGAAATTAATAAGAAAAAAAAACTTTACTACTTCGATTCGAACCCAGGTTGCTACTTCGAATCAAAATTATATTTAAAGAAACAAAAACCCAGTTCCTCCTGAACTCTCAGACTCTTCTCGGAGATTCCGCGCGGCGTGGCCTTGAGCGGGCCTCCGCACAGTCCGAAGACACTCGTAAAGTGAAGTCGGCGCTGTGGAGGAACCGTGAGACCATCTCCGTGACTAGTCTGATATGCTCACGAGGATCCGGGTCACTGGTGCAATATGTATGCACTAAGATAAAGTAATATTACACGTGACGTCGTATGCATTTTCATGCATTGTAAATACATGACAACAGAGGCAGAGCGAATAGTATAAATGAGAAAATAGAAGAAACAATAATTATAAGCAGAATGTAAAAGGTATGATGTACTTTGTACTGTAACGAATCAGATTATCTTATGCATCTATGCTTTGCCTCCTGGTAAGCGAAGCGGTGACATTAAATAAACGTCAAATTAAAACTGATTAGGTTTTCTTAAAAATAGATATTTTGTTTAACTAGGCACCAAAATAACAGATTTACAGCAGATGCTGCCCTTTTAAATCTGTGTTTGGTGCCGTGTTGAAGCCATTATTTTTTGCCGATTTGGAATTAATATTAATTTATTGATTATTTTTTTATATCTACATATTTTTAAGGTTATCATTATCACATAACGTTGCAATGCGTTTGTTGAATGGTTGCTATGTACCTATTTGTTAAGGGGTTACTATCTAGTTAGAAATCGCTCTTTAGCGTACCGAGAGAAAAATTGTCGCCGAAGCCGCTTGCGGCCGAGGCAGGACAATCTCGAGGGCGATAAAGGATTTCGCGGACTAGGTGTACACACTATTTTTTGTGCAACCGTAAAGAATACATAATTACAAATATTATTAATTTTAAATAATTAAATTGTAAATAGGAAGTTGGCTTTCAAAGTGTCAAAAGGATTGTTTTGTACCCGAAATAGGGTAAAAAATTATCATTTTGAATTTCGCGTCTGTATCGCGTCCGGTTGCATAAAAAAATTACAGCCTAGGTAGTAAAAGTGACTGTTAGCAGTCTGCAAAGTGTCTCATTTAAATTTAATCGACAAAAAATAAATAATTAAAACATAACTGCTGACATATAACTGTACTAGGATGCTCATAAGCTCATAGAATGTCCATCGCTCTATACCTAGAACAAAATTTACTTCCCCAACAATTCAAACACTGTTATAAATATTCCGATAATTCCTTTAGGACCGTAACCTAGAAGTAGTTACGATTTTTCAGAGTGCGCTGTTCAAGTGTTCATATTATTATATTACATTATTCAATTTAAAAGTGGTGGTGTTTCACGCTACTTCATCCTTCACTTGAGCCTACACTAATTCAGATATATTGCATTCACAGTAACAGGGTGGTAAATTATATCGACTGACTTATTACTCTGTTGCATTTCCAAATGGAACATACCTATTTTTACTGTCCAAACAGTGGGGAAGAATTTTTTTCGGTGGCTCATATTCACGATAGACACAAACTTATAATATTTTAACTGAAATTAATAGAAAATAATCTGATGTGGCCAGTACATAACCTCCCGCCCAATACTACTGTTAAACGGTACAAAATAGTATTTGATGATACAGAAACATACCTTATTTGTTTATTTTCTATTTATTATACACACACACACACGCTCACACACAAATACACACACGCGTGCGCGCACACACACACGTACGCACGCTCGCACACACACACGCACGCACGCATGCACACACGTATGCGCGCGCGCGCGCGCACACACACACACACACACACACACACACACACACACACACTTATTCATTGAAAACTCACTACCCAATTTTTTGACCAAAAACAATTCCTCCCTTACCTAGAGGTAGGCGGGAGGTAAAAATTTCATAGTAAAAAAGGTTATTCTTTTCTGATTCTAGTAAAATACGTAAAAATAATTAAATACTAATTTTTGTCCGCCTGACGATGAGTTTATGAAGTATTTTTCCTTAATAATCCGTTTCACTTAAAATAACAAATAAAATTTTATACACAAATGATTCATTAAAATCCTGCCGACAAATGCCACACATACAAAATGTGTATTAATATGATGGGAACGATGGTTCGACGGTTGGTAGTCGCAACTTACACGTAAGAATATAATAATAATAAGAGTATAATATTGGGTAAATGGTTGAATGGTACATTTAACTTAAAATATATGAATAAAATAAATGTTTCATATTGAAACATCACCTCTATCTGTTCCTGTTGTGATTTAGCTACAGCAGTTAGTTTGTCGACGTCTGATATAAAGTATAAATCTTCTTTAACTTTAGCTTTTGCCTTACTCCGGGCCTGAATATCAAGAAGTTTTGCGAGTTGCACCTTTTCCTTGTTTAAAACTGCAAGTATCTGTAATCGGGCGGTATTTTCTCGGATTACTGTTTTTAGTTCTGATTGTTTTTCGCCATAAACATCCTGAAATATTTAAAATAAGATAGTTATGTTACACATTCAATTCTCTTCATAGTCATAGGAAATGTATTCAACTAGAAAATATTCAATAAAAATAATAGTATATTAAAGAACAAGTTACATAATAAATCCAGACCATCGAACAAAATATTCGATTACTTTTTACTTTCTTATACAAAGTATATGTAAGTATTGGATTCACGAAAAAAAATCGCTGACGAGATTTTAGCGGAAATACATATTTTGACGTCCACTGAATCCGTTAACACCAATTTCTCAATAATGTCTGTGTGTGAGGAGGGAGAGAGGTCAATATGCCAGAAATCGTTGACGAAATCTAGATATATTGTTGTACGGCAAAAAGATTGAAAGTGCGCGAGTTTGCTGAGGTTATTATGTACATCGCAACCAAATTGGTGCACAATATTTTTCAAAATTATTCGGACATGAGAAAGATGTCGGTAAGAATGGTGCCGCATTTGCCCACAGTAGATTTCCAAACACAATTAAACTATTTTATCCAACACCTATCAATAAATGCTCTATAACTATGGCGATTTTAAACAAGGAAAGTAACAGATTACCCACTACTGGGTATAATTTTGATAAAAGCCACTAGTGAGTATTTTTTTATTTATAACAATAATAATATCACACATATCTTGGTAACTACTTGGATTGACATTTTAATTTAAAAAATTTAAAGCATATGTCACTGTCAAATAATATTTCTTTAATAATTTTGTTGTTGTTAAGAGATGTTGGATAAAACGTTATACTTCACACGTCGGCAAAGTGGGATAAAATTATCACACTCAGCCTTCGGCTTCGCGAGCTAAAATTTCTCTAGTGGGTAATTCCTTACTTTGCCCACTTGTAAATTTAATAACTATTAAAGCGCAATATAAAAGACTTATCTATCACCACACAGCAAAAATGAAAGAAGTCTAATCTAATAAATAAATGACGACGTCCCCATTTAGCGATGAAAAAATCCTTTTCCATCAAGACAATGCGCTAGCTCTCACCTAGGTGATCGCAATGGCAAAAAATACACCAATTACGTTTCGCATTGATTCCGCATTCACCATATTCACCAAACCTGAAGATATGGGTTGGCGGAAAGAGATTTGGGTCGAATGATGAAGTCATCACAAAAACAAACTCTTATTTTGAGACTCAAAAACGTATTTTAAAGAGGGGATCGAAAAATTGGAAAGACGTTGGATGAAGTATGTAGCGCTAAAAGGAGATTGTGTCGAATAATAAAAACGAATTTTCTCAAAAAGTTGTATTTTTTTTTTCAAGGCCGACTACTTCTCAAACGTCCCTCATATATTCTATGTACTTACTCGTAACTTGTCGATTTCCTTCTCGTATTCTACACCTAGGTTAAGCATACTTATGCGTAAGTTCAGTACCATCCTTTTTAAAATTGACTCTTCAATGTCGTCTATTTTTACTCGTGATCCAAATTTAAGAACCATTTTTTCTGCAATGTTTTTCTTTAATTTTGCGATAGTTTTTTCCATGTACCGACAATCTACACTCATTCTATGTAAATGGATCTTGTTCTTCCTGTTATATACATTAAAATCGATATAATTATTTTTTATTTATATTGCTTCATTTATAATTTATGCTTACATGTGTTTAGTTCGTTCTTCCAGAGTTTCCATTTGCAGTTCTGTGACCCTTTTGTATAATTCGCTGAGCCGCTGTACTCCAAATACTAAAGTTTCAGATAATTTTGCAACCGAGATTCCATCTGCGTTTATATGTCTCAATTGACTCAACTTCAGTAGAACTAAGCAGTTTACTTCGTTCAATGTCTTTTGTTTTAGTGCCTGTAATTTAAAAAGTACCAAGTAAAATGTGATTACTGACAGATGCATAATTTAAATATCTACAATACTTATTTGGATCATTTGTCTAAAATTATTTTTTGAGCTTTTTTTGTGTCGGGGGTTATTCAAATTTTAATTAAATTTTTATGAATGATTTATATCGTATTTTGATACACTAAACAAATATGGTAAAAAAGATGTAATTGAGATTTACACAAATATTGTATACACAAGTAATGTTATTCAAAAATTAATAATTCTGGACGCTAGGAAAAATAGAATATTTCAAAATTTAAATAATTATATTTTAAACTGCGATTTTTTAAACATCTAAACAATTACTTAATACAAATTCTCTACAGTATATGCATTTAAAATTTATTTAACAATACGATTGCACCACAAGAAGAAATAATTAGATGAAATGAAAGATATAATTTGAGAATGGAGAAAATAATAAATCAAAATTAGTAAGAGTAGTATTGGATTTTTGTCAGCTATGCGGAGTGAGGTAAGATAGTATAGTTTATGTTCGTAGTATCTTACCTCACTGGCACACTGGCTATGTGGCAAATACATCAACAAGATATTACTTTATTGGGATACTCATAGAATGCTGCTTGTTTTATACCTGAAACGAAACTTAACTGTCGAACAATAAAAACTCCGCTATAAACGTACCGATAGTGCTTTTGGACCCGAACATAGACGTAGATAGAATTTTTTAGAGTGATCCGTTTAAGTATTTATATTATTATAATTATACCTATGTTAATTATATTAGTTTTTTTTTACATTATCCAATTCAAAAGAGCCTACACTAATTCAGTTGGATTGAGTTCACAGTGACGAAGTACTGTAATACCGCGATTTGCTGCAATTTCGTCAATAACATGAAAAATATATTTATGTTTAAGTAATTTAGCGATATAGTGTACATCGAATTCATTATTTTCGACTATCCCTGAGCAAACAATTATTGGCGCGTCACTGGAATGTCTCTGACAGACTGATTTATTACTCTCTCTCTCTCGCATTCACAAATGTAATAAATTAAATTATTCATGATACATACTTGATACTTTTCTAATTCATCTTGAGCTACTTTATTGGCTTGATCGAAAACTTTCATTTTTTTGGCACCTTGGTCCAGGTCTTTTCTACATGTTTCAATTGATTTTCTTTCTTCAGCTATTTGTTTCTCTAATTCGTGCCTGAAACATTAAATTTTTTAATACTTTTTCAGGGTAACAATATTTTTCTTTTACCGCCTTGTACGTAGGACAAAAGTGTAATCATACAATTCTTTATCACATCCTTTAGGACAGATACTTTCGTCGAGTCTAATTGGACCAATGTCACGCGAGTCCAAACTGCCAGTGTCATCTTCTTCAGATTCAGATGAACTTGATGAACTGAAGCTGCTAGAATCGGACTCTAAAACGGGAATTTCATGAAGAATTATCTTGTTGATTATGAAGTTAAGACATCACATTGTGTGTGAAGATAAAGACTGCAAATTTTATTATAAAAAAGAGTTCAAGGTGTTCTTGTAGTAACAAATAGAGAGATAAAAATTAACTTAATTTTGTTTACCGTCAGTAACAGCTTTAGGAGGTCGATATTTCTTCTTGAAAATTCGTCTGAGAAAGTCCCAAAATTTGTTATCTTTGGCAGCTGTTAAAAACGTCTGTTGTATTACTTTTATTTGTTCTTGACAAGATTCGATACTGTAGTTATGTGCATCAATTTTCAATTCAATTCTTTTCATGTCATCTCGCATATCCATCATTTCAGACCACTTTTGATAAGCTGTCTACAAGTGGAAAAATATAAGTGCAAATCAGTAAATAGAGCTTCTTTAAAAAAAAAAAAATTACAGCGCTTAATTTTTCTTCAACCATTTCAAAATCTTTAACTATTATAAGCTCTTGATTAAGAACTAAAATATGTAAATCCAACACCGAAGAGTTCATTACAGTCTCGAAACGTTCTTCAGCGAGGCTTTTAACTTCTTCATCAAACTCTGCAATCATTCTATTCATTTCGGTGATTGTTGTTTCTTGTTCGTGAAGTCTTCTGAAAATGATAAAATAATGTTCTTGTTACTCATATTTTGAATTATTGATCTGTGTTACTAACTTTAATAGACGTCGATATTTAATTTCTTTTTCCCAAATAGTTTCTTTATAATCATCTTTAGCTGGAATTTTCTTTTTAAATGGGTTGAATTGTATTTCTGTCTGATTTAACATATTTTTTATGATGTCTCTGCATGTTCCGGGGATATTTGGTAGTTTTTCAATTCCAAGGGCTTCTTTTTCCCAATCAATGAACTGTAAAAACATAACTGAGAGTAAACAAACATGTTTGGTAGTGAATAAGGAAGCAGGAAGGGTATACACTTGCTTTGGATTCTCGAAAAATCTATTTTCAATTTTTTTTTCAATTTTATTATTATTGTTTTTTTATTCTATTTCGCGGCCTTTGCCATTAACTACGGCCGCGAAATTTGGTACAAAAAAAATAATTTTAACACTTGAGAATTGACAGTATTTTGTCCGAACTTTCTATTTCCAAAAAAACTGGTTATTTGTAACTAATATTTTTTACGGTTGCACAAAAAGTAGTGTGTACACCTCGTTCGCGAAATCCTTTATTGCCCTCGAGATTGTCTTGTCTCGACCGCAAGCGGCCTCGGCGACAATTTTTCTCTCGGTACGCTAAAGAGTGATTTCGCGGCCTTGGTATATAATAGTTATTCGTATTGTAATTAAACTATTTCTCCATTGTGTTATTATAAATATTCGGATGCAAAAATTTCAAGGGTAATACCACTAGAGGTGAATATTTTGTGAAAATTTTTTGGTTTTGCAAATTAAAACGTCAAAATTTCGCGATTAAAAAATTTCGTTAAAATCACATTTGAGAAATTTGTAATAATTTGTAAGTCAACACAAAAAACTAAAAAAAAATATTTACCTTGAGTGATATTTGGATAGATTATTTCATCAATTTTATTAGTGGAACAACTTCCAAAACGTAAATTATCTTACATTTTGGTAACGGAATATATTGCTGGGACCCATATATTCGCTGATATATTGCTTTGACTGGGCAAAATAGATGACGTGTAAGACCCTATTGGCTTATTATCACTGATATTCGATTGTCATTGGTCGAAATTCAGAAAATACTGTAAGGTGATTGGTTGGAAATTTTCGTGGGAAATATTCTGTAATATATGTTTTACATGTCATTGGGGGTTGACAGATATACAGATAGGGCTGGTCGAACCCTAGTTTAGGTTTTTAGTTTTTATGCAATGCAATAAGCAAGACACTTGGTTTTTAAAGATTTGAAACGAGCAAACTCTCACATCTGTAGTGGTCTACAAGATGTAGAATTCAAATAATTATTGTTTGTAAAATGTTTTGTTAACTGCAATTATTTTACATATTCGTCCGTATATTTGTATATGTTGTGTCATTCTGTTCAATCATCTTAATCATCTTTTAACTTTTTATTAAATCTCAAGTTTGATTGTGTGTGTGATTTGTTGTGTTCACCCTAATTTTCAGCTCATCCCCCCATGCTACAAATATTTATTTTCAATACATACCATACATACTTTGAATGTTTGATTTGCTGAATCCTCTGATTTCTTTTTCAAGTACGTTTGGAAATCTTCTTCAACTGTAAGCTGCACTTCGATTTCCTTTTCTGGGAAATCTGCATCTGTCATTTCAGGAATGGGAGGCGGTTGTAAAATGCGACACTCTGGTATTTCACCATGAATCACTTCAAGTCGATTTGTTAAATTAGTCAATCTTTGGATCAGATTTACTTTTTTGTTTCTCTGTTGTCTAACCTTCTCATTAAATGCATTTACCATATATTTACACTCCTGAAAAAATATTATGTTTGTTAACTTAATCTGTTGCAAAACTTTCAGTATTGAAAGTTCACATTCATGAATAGATTACCAATCAGACACCTAATCAGGTTAACTTACGGGTTACGGCCCAGCAGAAATTTCTTAACAAATATCAAAAAATTAAAATATATTATTCAAACTATAATAATATGTAATTCGTAAATTGAAAAACTAAAGTTGATTATCACCACTATTTGGGTATGTTATTTTGCTATTATGCGACAATTGCTGTTATTAACATTCAAACAAATATCTCAATTAATGCATATTATCATTTAAAAAATCGATGACGAGATATCGAGATCCTCTGAAAACATTTTGACCAATAAGTCCATGTGACTATGAATGAATAAATGAATAAATGTTTGTCCCTATGTTTAGTAATTCACGAAAGAGGAAAAATAGAGTTGTGAAACAACATATAAGTTTTATAAAAATGCACAGAGCTGAAGTATAAATTTACTGGAAACAATAAATTCAATTTATTTTATTTATAAAAATTGCTACAATAATAGTTATTTATGATATGTGTTAAATGTGACATTCTATGAGCAAACGTCATGAATAACTTTTAACACGTACAACATACAAATTTTTATCTACGATATTTCTAGTGCTTAGTGTATTTGTAAATACTAAAAGATGTAGATAAAAGTACGTTGTTATGTATTTGTATTCAACAAGCAGAAGTTCAATATTGTCGCCGCCGGCGTAAAAGTGTATCCTTGGCAACACATTTACGCCGGCGGCGGACAAAGTAAAATATTATGAAAAATAGTTAGGTTGTAATTCAATAATTTGACAGTTAAAAATGAAACAAAAATAACAAAACAGCATATTCTACGGCAACTTGAAATGCTAGATAAGATATTTTTTTAAGTTTTGAGCATTTTATAATATTTATAATTTTATTTTCTATGTTTGAAGAAAAAATAGCATGTGTTATTCGGAGTAAATGTGTCTTTGGGTGCTTCGCATGTAATTGTTCGCTTCGCTTCGCTCGTCGTTCAAACTTCCATGCTCAGCACCCAAATTATCACAAATGACACAATATACTATTAACACGTTGAAGAGATGAAAGAATCGCTGGGAGAAATGTCTTGTATCTTTGTTAGGTCAGGCAACCCTCGTATACCGCGAGTTTCACCCAAGATGATATTGTCAGAGGTAATATATAACAAATGATATAGTTATCATCGATGATATTTTCGAGGAGAACCAACGCTGCAGATTGTGTGTGCTTCGGTTTCGCGAGAAAAATTTTCGATTATTAATTATATCACGTGCTTATAGAAAAATAAATTTTGTTTTGAAACTAGGCTTGCAACGAATTTTCGGCCAACGGCAACTATTCGGTATTCTGCCTATTCAGCAACATTTTTACTATTCGGCCGAATACCGAATAGAAATAATAATTCTGTAATTTTTGCCTCCTTGCGATATCAAACTGAGTAAGTCAAAACGTATGCATAGACCGCTTAACGGCCTTTGAGTAGCGGATAACCAGCGAACTGGGGAGGGGTGCTGTTACAGATCGCGCGAAAAATTAGCTCCAAACCAGCCGAATATTCGGCTATTCGGCCAAGGAATCCGCCGAATATTAGGTATTCGTTGCAAGATTAGTATTACCCTAAGTTTTGTTGTATTAAAATTCCGTTTTAGAATTTTAAAAGTACGAGTACATTTACAAAAGGGATTACCGCTAACTCCATTTTTATTATTAGTCGTAACTTAATTATCCATTCTCAGAACATATTTATTTTAACTAAGGTGTAGTCAAAAATTATTAGCATCATATGACACATTTCGTTAATTTAATTAATTTAGAAACGAAGTTACAGACGTTGTAAATCGGAGTTGGTGTTGATTCCTTTTGTGAATATGCCTGTTAGAGAATAGGCCCGAATATGCAACATAGAAAGGCAAAAGCTGCATGAAATCTGTATGAGAATAACCCCAAAATTACGAAACGTTAAATGAAATATTAGTGCATCTATTTTATTTCTTTTACTAATTTTGCCGTGAGTAATAAACGTTGTAAAGTTACAATTGTCATCTGCACTCATGTAAAAATTAGGAGTACAATTATCTAACACAAAATTTTGAATGAAAACTTTTTATTTTATTTTCCTAATGATATATTATAAAAAAGTGATTACTTTGGATAAATTCAACTGTTGCAAGAATTAGTATTTGATGCAGGAATACATTGCACCTCGTTATATTGTCCAGTGTCATACGAGCTATACACGATCGTTTATCTGAATAGAAATCTAACAAGAAATCCAATCGTGGATAGTAATTATTCGTGTCTATAATAAAACGCATACTCTCAATCTAGCTTCAAGCAGCTGCTGATACTTCGTGACTGTAGTTTCTCGCAAATGATTAGGAACTTTGTAGGTGGGAGCAGACTTCAATTTAAAGTCCCCGATTGTTGCTGAGGCTGTTTGAAGAGCATTTACGTCATCGGGATGA
Organism: Poecilus cupreus; assembly: GCA_963942605.1. Classification (NCBI taxonomy): domain Eukaryota; kingdom Metazoa; phylum Arthropoda; class Insecta; order Coleoptera; family Carabidae; genus Poecilus; species Poecilus cupreus. The sequence continues at coordinate 26,601,459 of OZ012718.1, forward strand.
TTCACTCCTTCCACCGGTTTTTTCTCATAATGCTTATTCCACTAAAAGTGTTGTATTTTGTTAATTTGATCTGATATTGCATTCCTGATGTAATATACCTCTTCTTGTCTCAACTCTTTCTGGCGACGATGCGTTCTGTATTTCAGCAGCAGTCGTGTTAGTTTACTACCAAGTTTGAAGGCTATAGTTGATGGAGATAAACCTACTAAAAATGGCTCTACCTCTTCAGTTTTTGTTCTAAGATCGAATTTTGAGGTAACCAGAACTTGTTGTCTTGGAGGCACTCTAGAAATCAGTAGATAACATGCAAAATAATATTTTAAGAAACGCTTGCTAGATGGTTAATGATCATAATCGGACTAGCTATTTTACAGAGTATCCAACCAAGTTGATATACAAAATTTTCGGATTTTCCCTGATTTTTTCAGAAAATTTCTGGGTTACACGTGCATGAGAAAGTTACACCAACGAGGTAGTACGCCAACACGTTGAAAGTAACAACAACCAGATTAAAAGTGCGGTAATATTATATGAGGAGGGACCCAGAAATTACCGGAATCGTGTAATTATAGTACCAGGTTGCGCCGCCAGAGGGCTGTTGTGGGACATCTCCTGAATCATCCTGCCAGGCGGCGCCACCCGACAGTAACTAGTTTACTTTCTCTAGCAGTTTTGTTAGTGTGCGTACAGTGCAGACGAGACATGAGAAAATGGCTATTTCTTACGAACTTTTGTATTTAACAAGCAGAAGTTCAATATTGTCGTCGCCGGTGTAAAAGTGTCTCCTTGGCAACACTTCTACTCCGGCGGCGGAAAAAGTAAAATATTATGAAAAATAGTGAGGTTGTAATTCAATAATTTGACAGTTACAAATGAAACAAATAAACAAAAATAACAGAACAGCGTATTCTATGGCAACTAGAAATGTTGAATAAGACTAAATATATTTTGAAGTTTTGGGCATTTTAAAATTATTTATAATTCTATTTTCTATATTTGGAGTAAATATGACTTTGGGTGCTTCGCAAGTAATTGTTCGAATTGCTTCGCTCGTCGTTCAAACTTACATGATCAGCATACGGAGTATCACATTTATTCCTAATAACACAATATACTATCTTTATTACTATAGCCATACATGCATTTGTTTTTAATTTTTATTAGATGTCAATAATGTCACTTGTATATGTATAACCACTATTTATTCAAATACGTGATAAATATTTCATTTAAATTCAAGAATTGACAAAAGTGAGATATGTGACAATAACTTTCATCTCATTCCACTTCTTATTCTTCTTAGTTCTTAGAGAAGCGATTCCGATGAGTGCACAATATACTGTAGGTATTTTCGTAGATACAACTAGTATTCAATGGACAAATATCTTTATGACAGTAGAAAAAAAAATTATCGAATACTTACGATTGTTCATGGACTATTTCTCGTTCCTTAAATTTTTTTTCTGCAGCGTGTAAAAAATAAATGTGTGCATTTAAGTAGGTCTTATTTCAGATTACATATTACACAGTAAAACACAGTTTTGTAACTCGGCTCTCTCTATGTGTAGCTGGTTCATTTTGCTTTACAATGAAGGGAAATCAGACACATAATGTCCATGATTTATTTTTACGGCCAGAATTTGGATTTTTTACAATTTTAGCTTACAGACGCTTGAAGGTATCTCTTTTACTAAAAAGTATTTAGTAGAAATGTAGCGGCACGAAAAACTCATTTTTATAACCCTTTTTTGGAAAAAACAAGTTTTGTTTACACTGGCGAAAAAAAACCACTTTTATTTTATAAAATTTTGTCGATTTTCTAAGTTTAACTTTGCTAAATTCCATCGTAGGAGATAAACCTTGCTCTTAAACATACCGTTTTAATTTTTTTGATCATTGTTTACGCCAGAGTTAACACCCAATACGTAAATGTATGTTTCTGAATCTAATAAAGTCAAACTTGTGTTTTACAAAAAATAGGGATATAAAAATGAGTTTTTCATTGCGTAACATTTCTACTGAATTATTTTTAGTATAAGTGATATCTGTTAGGCGTCCGTAAGCTGAACACAACTTTTATTGTTCACCTGGAACAACATTATGGCAAAAAAACAGGAACAAAGCTTAATGTTAATGCTTTGAAATTTGTTCAACATCTGTCGACCATACTAATATTCCAAACTCTTATTTTCAACTTTCTCTGTTCAGTTATCATCGCAATATAATAAAGTATTTTATCCAACACCTCTATAACTATAGCGATTTTAAACAAGGAAAGTAACAGATTACCCACTAGTGGGTATAATTTTGAGGAAAATCACTAATAAGTATTTTTTATTTATAACAATAATAATAACATATAACATCTTGGTAACTACTTCGATTGACATTTTAATTTAAAAATTTAAAGCATATGTTACTGTCAAATAATATTTCTTTAATAAATTTTTCATTTAATAAGAGGTGTTGGATAAAACGTTATACTTCACAAGTGGGCAAAGTGGAAATACCCACTCGATAACATTAGCACACTCAGTCTTCGGCTTCCTGTGCTAAAATTTCTCTCGTGGGTAATTCCTTACTTTGCCCACTTGTAAAGTAAATAACTATTATTAGTTTATTACTGTAAGTACTGTCGCCTAAAATATCATCTGTTTTTGGCGTCTTTTGTCGTATACGCCAGATGTTACTTCGAGCAGCATCCCTATTTTCATTGGTGGGCTGTGACGTAAAATCTGGGGCTGAGGTCTGAGTGCAACAAATAGAATTTTTCGAAAGGAAGCTCATTTCGCTTTTGTACCTCAATCTATCATCTCATTTTCTTAAGCTAATATTTTGTGTTGTGTGTTATCATTGTTATATTTTTGTGTTGTGTGTTTAACATTATTTTATTACAGTTTATTAAACGAACAAATTTTTTTAAGCACCCTATGAGAAAAAGAAAACACATCCAACACCTAAAATTGTAAAAAATCTAAATCCTGACAGTAAAAACAAATCAAGGACATTATGTCTTTGATTTTCCTTCATTTCAAAGAAAAATTAACCAGTTACACATAGAGTCGAGTTACAAAAAAAAAGTAAAAATTTGTTGTACTGTGTTATTTATTGGATGTCGACTGGAGGGGGACAACCTTAATTTGTTTGTAGGAGGGTCAAACGATAAAAAGTTCTGTTAAAAGAGGCCACTATTTTTATAGTCCAGTATCTCTTCAATCCGGCACTGAACCAATTAACTTATTTTTAAAATTAAAGGATAGAACACAAAACTGTAAGTCTATTGTTGCAATACCTGCCTTTAAGTCTTTCCTCTTCTACTTTATTGATGACTGTGCTGAAAATTTCATAAAATTTTGCCCCTATACCTCGAATTATAATCGTACCAACACTTGCGGTGGTATTAATTGCAGTCACTGTGAACGGGTACATGTCTAAAACATCAGTATAATGTTTTTTCATTTTCTTTAAAGCTATGGAGGATTTCTCCACATCATATGCCAATTTTCTTCTCTCAAGTGCAACCTGTAAGTGATTTCAATGTAGTACTTCAAAATAATTATTTCTAGAATCCAGAATAAAATTATTTTACCTTTGCTTCTAACATGTCGTCTAAGGCGTTCATAATACGTTCGTCGACAATGAATTCTCGCAGTGCATATCTTTGGGATTTTGGCAGCTTACAATTCCTTTAACACAAATAATTATTTTTTAACCTACTTATAAGCCAATAAGACTTACGGGTCCCCGACAAGAATGCTTATACATGTTTATTGTACATTCTAAGTTAAAATTGATTAAAGTAACATAAGAAATAATATTCAAATATATTATAGATGATATGTAAGCTTCTTGACTGTCTTGTATTAAAATAAAAACAATTTCTGGATAGCAGTCAGTATGCAAATAGTTATTATTTACATAAGTCAGGAAAATGGCACATTACTGTCGAGGAGCCATATTGAAATACTTTGTACTGAGTATTTTTTAGCACCGAGTCAATTACAGATATGTTATTGACGAGTTATATATAATTTTTTTTATGAAACTATTGATAATAATAAAAATTAATAATTCATTTAAATTTAAAAATTAAATTTGATTTTCTATTCACGTTTTCTTGACTTTTAAGGTAACAAAACGTTTAAACATTTTCGTGTCTAGTCATGGAAATACTACATCCGCATTATAGGCGCGAAAATAGTACCTACATTCGCTCCAGTTTAAGAAAAAAATTATTTCAACTTCGACCTGTTTCTACTCCACTTGTGTCTTCATCAGGAGGTGAAAGTCAAAAAATAGTTTGTCATAACTAAGAATTTTAAAACAACAAATAATTAAAACGAACATTCGTAACAACACAGAATGGCGAATTTTACTTAAAACAGATTTAGCTACGGAATGAACATGTCATAATGACAACAAACAACAACACTGATAGATATGTCAAATTTAATAAAAAGATGAAAAAGTAATTTGAGATGGAACGTGAATCGCAGAAAACGCTGCTAGTGTAGTAGTTTTGAATTGATTGCCACTGAAATTAGTGTATGAAAGAGAAAGTGGAAACACACTAAAAAGATACACTGGTTTTTATTTCAACGAAAAAATGAAATACTACAAGTCCTCCACGATATGAGCCCAGTATTCCATAAGTAATTATTAAAAGTTTCAATTATTATCCGGGTAAAAATAATTCTATAAAGTAGACTCCTTAAGGGAACAATGTGTAAATTATTTCTCTAGGGATGAAATGTGACGTTTCTATCCCTGTTTTGATGTCTTAGAAATCAACTTCTATTCCCGATCTATTCTATTACAGAATAGTATATTGTACAACGAGCATGGAATGGTACTCATTTCCTACGGCTCATGCTACAAATCATACGAGTATGAAATGGACATTCCATGCGAGTTGTACACTATACTTTTTCTACGACCACGATTTTATTTCAAAATTAATTTAATTTTAATAATAAATTTGTCCCGCTTTCACCATTACAATATTTGTCACTTCTAAATAAGTATCCTAGCAATGGCAACTGTACTTAAATGAACTGATCTGTATTGAAATACTCACAAAACAAATTCATTTCGCACGATGCTTGCAATGTACCTCATATCCCCAGCAACAACAAACATACAATAAGCAGATTTCTTAGTGGTCGTAGAAAAAAAATATTTTATCCAACACCTCTCAATAAATGCTCTATAACTATGGCGATTTTAAACAAGCAAAGTAACAGATTATCCACTAGTGGGTATAATTTTGAGGAAAGCCACTAGTGAGTATTTTTTTATTTATAATAATAATAATAACACACAACACCTTGGTAACTACTTCGATTGACATTTTAATTAAAAAATTTAAAGCATATGTCACTGTCAAATAATATTTCTTTAATAAATTTTTCATTTATTAAGAAGTGTTGGATAAAACGTTATACTTCACACGTGGGCAAAGTGGAATTACCCACTTGTAAAGTAAATAACTATTTTCGCATTTGCTTGGTTATTTAAAGAATACGTGTTTAGTAGAGCCCCTTATTGGAAATATGTTATTTCTACAGTCATGTTTAATTTAATCAAAGAAAATATTGTTGTTTCTGGAGTAAAAAATTGTGTTAAAATGTGACCACATTTTTCTTTTTCTTTAAGTTTACTCATTTCGAGATATTAATTTTCGATTTTTTATCAGGATAAATTCGAATTATTTAGAGTCAAATTGAAGGATTTCGACGATATTCTACGTAGTTTTGTACCTTTTCTTTTTTCAAACAATACCTGTATTAATGATAAAACAAACCTATCTAATAAAGACGTCAATTTCGAAGTTAATTCTTTCAATCGCAGCCTCAGTTTTCTCTTGTGTTCGTTTGCTAGTCGCATCTGCTTATCTTCTTCTGCTTTTATCATAGTTTCTTCTAAACTTAAAGATTCATAATTTTCGTCCGTTGTGATGCCTTTAACAGGCAGCATCATTGACAATCGTCTTATTACAGGTGGTTCCAGTTCTTCTCCTGGCTTGTAATGATACGAAAAAATATTTCCGTCTTCTCCACAACTAATACGTAAAACATAATAATGATATAATATCCAAATATTTTCACAATATTATTTAACTCACGTGAAGAAAAATTTGTTATCATAACTGAAACACATTTTAGTTATTCGTCCATTGTAATTATCATGCATTGTTAGAAGCCAGTAGTCGGACAAATCGCGAAAATCATCTGGGTTGATTCGGTTTATCCGTATGGCTCCATTTTGCATACTGGTTATGATATAATTACCATCAGGACTGAAACAATACCATTTTTAACGTCATTTAATATAAATTGCTTCCTGGTACCGTAACAGACCTAAAATCTTCACTACCTACATTAAATTTTACTCGTGGAACTTTTACTTTACTGGCTACATAAGCTGGCTTAATTTAACAGCTGGTAACTACAGTTCATACGTATAAATAACAGTGAATCTCTATTTCTATCTTTTAAATCTAAACAATCCCGTGTAGGGTTGCCAGTCCCCCATCGGGCGCCTCCCCAGATGGCGGATAGGGGAATACCCACTAGATATGGTGGGTACCGGGGATTAATAAACCCGGGGCGGACCAAAACTGGCAACTGCTGCCTTGTAGGGAGGAGTGGCACTCCAAAGGCTAGAGGAAGAAAACCTTAGACAAATCATCTGGCCCTCCAAGTTGGGGGTTGTGCGCAAGGCCAATCACCCTGCCACGGAAAAAGAATCTGATTACGAACCCGCATAGCGAGCCTCGGAATGGACAGGATAAACGAAGACATCGTAAGCAAAGAAACAGGACATGCCTAAATTAAAAATTGGGAACATGGAATACCAGAAGTTTATACAGAGCAGGAGCTCTTGAAGAATTGAAAGAAGAAGCACAAAAATATAAAGTGGATATAATGGCGATACAAGAAACAAGATGGCCAAATAGCGGAATACTAGTACAGAGACATGCAGCCCTATACCATAGTGCTGCAAGTAATGGACAAGCAGGTGTAGCTTTTCTTGTAAGGAACTCTGCTATGAACAATGTGATTGGATTTGCACCAATCAATGAACTAATTTGCACGATAAGAATAAAAGCGAAATTCTATAACATAACTATTGTTAACGTCCACGCACAGAAGACAAAGATGACGAGATCAAGGAAGAATGGTATGGAAAACTTGAACGAGCCATCAATAACATACCGCGGCATGATATGAGAATAATTATAGGAGACATGAACGCCCAAATAGGAAAAGAGGAAATATATCGACTAACAATAGGTAAACACAGTCTACATGAACAAACCAACAACAATGGTATAAGAATCGTTGAATTTGCAGCAGCAAATAATATGAGAGTTTGTAGTACTTTCTTTGTACACAGAGACATACATAAAGGGACATGGAAGTCACCTGATGGCAGGTATGTAAATCAAATTAACCATGTTGTTGTGGATAAGAAACACGCATCAGCTATAACAGATGTAAAATCCTATAGAGGAGCGGATCTAGATACTGACCACTAGTATCTAGTAATAACAAGCATAAGGCAAAAAATAAATATGAATCAGCCACGAAAAGTAGAAGTTGCACCTCAATGGGACGTAGAGAAATTAAAAGATATAAATATCAAAGAAGAATTAAAAAATAAACTTAATGACGACTTGAAGTCGAGAGCTGCTTGTGAGGCCTTAACAACTCAAGAAAACTGGAATATAGTAAAGGAAACAATAACAAAATATGCTGATGAATTTCTGAGCAAGAATACAATAAAACGAAGAGTGTGGTTCGATGAAGAATGTCGTAGGGCAATAGAGAGCAGGAACAACGCCAGGAAGAAAATGCTGTAAAGAAACACAAGATCATCAATAGAGACGTACAAAACAGCTAGAAGGCTAGCTTTCAAAACAATAAGGAAAAAGAAGCGTGAGTTCCAACAAGAAAAACTAGAGAATATCATGGAATACCACAATAAGAAGAGTATCCGGGAATACTATAATGAAATACGGAAAACAAGGTACAAGCCAAATAAAACAACTCTAATCAAGGATAAGGATAATAATATATTAACAGATAGACTAAAGATCGCAAACAGGTGGAGGGAGCATTTTATAGATCTGCTTAATAATGATAATGAAAATGAAAACGAAGAAGTGATAAGTGCGGATACTTACCCAACGGAGCAACCAGAAATACCATCGCCAACAAAGGAGGATGTTGAACAGGCTATTTGTAAATTTAAAAATAATAAAGCGGCAGGACCGGATGCAATTCCGGCCGAAATATATAAACAAGCAGGCGACGAACTTACAGAATTATAGACAAAGTTTGGAAAGAAGAAGAAATGCCAATAGACTGGACGGAATCTTATGTATGTCCCATATTTAAGAAAGGGGATCACCTAGACTGTAATAATTACAGGGTTATAACCTTATTAAATATAGCCTTTAAAATTTTTACAAATATCTTAATGCAAAAATGCCAAATGTACGCGGAAGGAGCCATTGGTGATTATCAAAGTGGCTTCATGAAAGGTAAAGCCACAATGGATAATATATTTCTGTTGAACCAGACTATTGAAAAATGTTGGGAACATAACATACCTCTATACTGCATCTTTATTGATTTTAAAACGGTGATAGTGTTAATAGAAATAAACTCTGGAAAGCTTTGGAAGAATTAGGAATACCAGCTAAAATAATTAGTCTTATTATAATGCCAACTAATAATCAAAACAACATGGTACGAATTCAAGGTACTCGATCCCAATCCTTCTCGACAAACTCTGGTTTGAAGCAAGGTGACTCCTTAGCCCCGACTTTATTTAATTTAGGCCTAGAGAAAGTAGTAAGAGAAGCCAACATGAACACAGCGGGTACTGTATTTTTTAAATCACATCTGATACTAGCATATGCAGATGACGTAGTAATTATGAGCAAAAGTATAAAGGATCTTAAGGAAGCCACACTAATGTTTAAGAAAGCGGCAGAGAACATGGGACTCATAATAAACGCTGTAAAAACAAAAGCAATGGAGATAACCCGACAGGGTGGGCGTCTAGGGCAAAGCCTTAATCTAGATGACCTAAATATTCAAGTGGTAGATCAATTTGAATACCTTGGTGTAATCATAAGTACACAAAATGGTTAAAGTATGGAAAGTAAGAGAAGGATATATATGGGAAATAATAGTATATTGAACAACTAGTGTTACAATTAGGCATTGTAACACGAGTTGTTCATACTACTTTTCCTATTTCAAAAATTCAAAAAAAAAAAATAATAATAAAATTGTACGGCACGTTTAATATATCACTGGTCACCAAGGGGCTTTGCCCGCGGGGCCTATCGGGTCCCAGGCCGCATCCCCGACGCAGGGTCTCCGATTCAATAATTTTACGTGAGCAATGACAGTCCCAAGTTTGACATACTGTCAATTTTACAAATAATAAATTCCCCAAAAACAGTTGCACAAAATTCAATTTTGAAGCATCGTTTTTGAGAAAAACAGTGTCACAAAATTGACTTTGTGTACGTGAAATATGAAAAAGTTATTTTGCATTACAACACCTAATCAAATCACGCTCTCTCTCCAAATCTATAAAAATTAACATCTACAAGACTCTCATCAGACCAGTGGTACTATATGGAGCGGAAACCTGGGTGATTAAGAAAGAAGATGAAAACATTTTGCTCAGGTTTGTAAGAAAAGTACTCAGAAGGATATATGGACCTGTGAAGGAAGAAGATGCATGGAGAAAGAGAATGAACCATGAACTGCAATAGTTATACAATGAGAACAATTTAGTAGCAGTTGCGAAAACCCATAGACTAAGATGGCTAGGACACATGGAGCGAATGGATGCGGGTAGACTAACGAAGAGATCCTATGAATCGCAACCAACAAGGGAAAGGCCACCAGGTCGACCGAAGGGCCGGTGGAAGGACGGCGTGGATATACAAACAGCTGGAATTCAGGCATGGAGAACTGTAGCAAGAAACAGAGATGAATGGAGGCGAATTATTGCGGAAGCCAGTATCCTCCTAGGATAGTAGCGCTGAATATATATATATATATATATATATATATATATATATATATATATATATATATATATATATATATATAAATCTAAACAATAAGACCTACGATATTGGTTAATTGGGACATTTAGTGCATTTATATGATTCACAATGCATAGACTCGTCTTTATTTTCCTGAAAATATTGAAAAACTGCTAACTACCTCAAGCTGATGAAGTCAAATATCTAGTAATGCACTTATACTCTAGCAGGTGAACAGATACAGAAGAAATTCATTCCACAAACGAGCGCGATTGCAATGAAACATTGCTATTTGTAACCCGTTTTTACTCAGCTGCATGAGATCAGTTTCTGGCTTTTAAAATTCGAAATCCAAATTAGCGCATATTTGACCTTAATTTGTAATGTGTAAAGCCGACTTCTGCGTACACTGTACTGCGCTAGTTTGACCCTACACAGTAATTTTACTACTGCATCTGTTCGCCGTCCAGCATATAGTATAGACAGACGTCCGACTTGGCGTAAACACATTTGGACTAAACGGAAGCAGCTGGGTCCGAAGATAAAACAGCTGTATTTGTTTATCTGCAGAAAATCCTTCCTCTCCACTAACAACAAATTGCTGCTATATAAAGTAATAAACATGCCAGTTTGAACCTGCGGAATCGAACTGTGGGGGTTAAAAATACCTCCAACGTCGAAATCTTCATAAGATTTCAATCAAAAATCCTTCGTATGATTGCAATGCTCCGAGGTTTGTCCCAAACTAGAATATTTTACATGATCTTTAAATGTCATCCATTAAAGAAGAAATCTCCAGACAGTAAAAAATACATTCATTCATACAAATGTCACTTGAAAATCATGTGGTCAGAGTAAATAAACTATAGAAATATCATACCTATGTGATGTTCAATCATCCCACCTCATTTCATTCCCGTTCATTTAATTAATTTTAAGTACCTATCTAAAATTATACAATATTAAAAAATAATTCATCTAGTGCCAGAAATTGTGAGAATAACTACTTATTTTAAAACGCTATATGTATTTAAGTCAACTGTAATTTGACACTGTCCGCATCCGCAAATCCATGTGGATTGAGCTGCATAACAGCAAAGTTTATGATGTACTGCTAAAGTGCTGATCAGCCATTTACACATGATCGGAGGAAAATGCATCCAATGTTGAATATTGTGATAAAATAATAGATATTTACGATATAAGTGGGACAAGAAATGCATGTGAAATTTGCACAACGAGGCGATTGCCAAGTTGTGTAATCACATAAGTATATAAATAATGTATTTATCGTACGTGAATTGTACAATATTTAATCTACGCTCTACGCTCGCCCAAAGTTAAAAAATTTAAATAATATCGAATAAAAGAATAACCCAAGTAGTTGCTGTAAAAATAGTTTCAAATTCATGACGACCACAATTTGACATTAAGCAATTATGTAGTTGTTTTTCATAAAATTTTAAAGCATTTCGTGAAAATGAGTGATTTAGAAAGTATTACGTCGGATATAGATGAACAAGCTTGCTTCATAAATTATTTATTAATTAAATATTCATTAATTTAAAGAATTGTAAAGATTTTATTATCAACATTTATAAAAAATAATACGTTAATGAAAACGAGTGCAGTAATGAAGTTCTTAACTCACGCAAAATGAGTTTGATAAGTGACATTTAAAGTTTCTATGAACATAAGTATTACTCATTTAATCTACTTGCATTTATTTTATTTTTTAAATTAATTAGGCTCTTCTATTGTTTGTAGATGGTACTAAGGAAGTTAAATTGTTAATGTGACGTTTTACATTTTCTCTTAATTTTTTGTTTTTTTTATGAAGATGGTAAGAGAAAGCGGACTAACTATTTATGTGAACACAAACGACAATGCTCTTCAGTGAGATTCGAACCCACGACCTCTTGCGTAAAAGGCTAGTCACTACGCCACCGAGATCAGCAATTTCTCTCTCTTCATTTCAAAGTTAGCGCTCTAGTAATAATAATTTTATTAACAGAACAAACAAAGACAAGTGACCCAACGACTGGCGGTCTCTCTTGGCTCGGATTTTCGACGTCAGTTGACGTTCTAGTATTACTATATTTCAGTGAACACAGTCAACAAAAATTTGTATCACAAAGCGACTCAAGTTCTTTTACTTACCTGTAAATATAACCAAACATTTCAATATCATCGCCATCAGCTATAATAGTCGCTTTGAGTGGTTCGTGTTGCTTCTGATCCATGTGGTATTCATAAATATACCCAGCGTCATATCCACCCATGGACAACCAAATCGTGTCTTCGGGTGTGTACTGAGTAAAATAAATAGGGTTCGGAACTTCTGGAATATGCAGTGGCTCCAATACTTCTTCCGATTCGGAATCCTCTGCAAGAAAAACAACGATATTTATTTGATTAATCTCTGCTGTAAACATTATACGTACGTAGATAAGCCTCCTCGTCGATTTCGAGGCCTGGATTTTCCACTTTGATCTGGGCGATTTCTTGTTTCTTGCGCTCGAGTTTCTCGGATCTTCGTTTTTCGATAGCCAGGACGTGTAATTCGCGGCGAATTAGTGCCTTGCAAGTAGTGAAGCGTTGTTTCACTGGTTTGATTGTATGCAAGTGATAGGAAATTTTAGTGTACGGTAGAGGATGAAGTGGAAGATCGAATTCAAATAGTTCACCTTGTTGGCAACCCACTAGTACTATTGTATTCTACACAGATAACACACAAATGACTATTTCACAGCTAAAAATAAATATTTGATTAAAAATCATATTTTAGAGAGATAATTTAATTTCAATATATAAAAAAACAAAAATGAAGTACGGTCACCAGCCGTCAAGTTATAGACTCCAAAGGTATTAGTGGAGGGGAAACCACAAAGGTAAAATAAAAATGGCAACTGTGGGATTCGAATTGAGGATCTCACGATACATAGTCCGATACATTACACGTATTATAACTCGTATAATATATTCAGAAATGTTAAATTACTAAATTATCTCGCCGAAACACACTGTAGCATCTTATTTTCTTGACGACTCAACCTTGTCTCCTGACATCAATTTGACTTGAAGAACTGTTTAAAAACTTACTTTTTTTTGGGATTTCGATGATGAACCCTTTTTCGGACTCCTCGGGTCTTAAATAGATATGGTGAGAGGATTTATATTGATGACCATGATGATCAGATGTTGATTTTTATTGCGTTGAGATTATATTAATATTTCAAATAATGTTTATTTGTTCAAAAAAAGTTTAAAAGGGTGCTAAATATTTTATTCGCCGAAATTATCTCATATTTATTATTAAAACATTTTTATCTCAGATTGGTAGATTTCTTTAAAACTTTTAAATTCAGGTCGACAAGTATTGTCAACAACGGAAAAGTCGAATTTCGGGTTGTGATTAAACATTTTTTTTGTAGAAAAGTGGACGACTGCGCAAAAATCGAATTGGTCGATATTCATCGAGACTTTGTACCAGCGTTAAAGACTATTTAAGAAAGTTTAATCACATCGCGAAATTCGGACTTTTTCGATGTTGTCGACCTCACTTTAAAAGTTTGCCAATTGTAAACTAAGTGTTATAACGGATTCAACGGTTATTTTCAAGAATGCTACTTCATGGCATCATGCTGAAATGCATGCAGTGGCGCCATCTTTGCGGAAATTTACTTTGCTTATTGAACGACCCTCGTAGTATGGAATGATAATGATTCCAATACAATTTTTAGTTGTGGAATGCGAAGTTTCCAAAACAGTGCTATAGAAAAGAAAGTTCCTTACCCTTTCTGGGTGCCAAGTGAAACACGTTGGTATTGCTCCAAGGAAAACAAATCCAATTGGTTGTAATGATAGTTCCGATTGTTTTTTAATCAGTTCAAATATAAATATAGTACGATCTTCTCCTCCTGTTACGAAAAGAGTTGCTTCTTCATTTAACGTTATTACAGTTATAGGTTTGTTGTGCGGTTTTGTACTCTGTTTTATTTTAATAATATTTATTATTAGAAATGTATACAGATTTTCTACTGTAAAACTACATCTTACCTGTACAATTTTAACTGCGTATTTCATCTGAAAGTTAATAGTAAACAACCTTACAACTCCATCGTCAAAACCTCCTAAGAAATAGCCACCGCTAGTGTCCACCTAAATCAAATAAACAACAAGAAATTATTAATATATAAGTTATATCGTCGTCACACGGCACTTCCCGCTGAGTTAGCGGATCTCACAGTGTCATAGGACACCCTTAGTAATAAGTGAATGTTGTAGCGTAGGCCTAGAGTTATGTTTGTTAGTTAGTAGATTTTAGTCTTGATCCGTACTTTGAACATGTAACATCTGAATTAGAAAGTTTTAGTAAAATAAAATCTGTTTGTAAAAACACATCCACGATTAGTAACACATTAATTTATATGTATATTATGAACAAGAAATTTCTATTAGAAGTTTTCTTCTGAGAATTAAAATATCGGGAATGAAATTAATGGAAGCTTAGGTGGAAAATTATAGGGCATGGTGTTACAACCAGAACTACCCTACCCAATGGGTGGGGGGTGCCGGTTTCTCAGTGGAGAAGGGTGGTTCGAGAAAAGAGAGTGCTACGCAATTATGTACTACTATATGTATTATTTTGAAAAGCACTAGAACTAATTTTATGCAGTTCAAGTGGTTTAATTTTTGCAAATTTCGGTAATTCTTGTATTTGAAGAGATTGACGATTAAATGGGTAAAAGAGTAACATTTTAAAAAATATTATAGTGTAAAATATTCAACATTTGAACTAGAATCAGTTTGTATACAGATGATCACTACTGTTAAGGTGGAATCAGAGATTGTATAGCAAAACATAACATAGGAATACACAATACAGAAAAACATAGAATCGATTCAGAGATTTGAACAAGGAGCAAGATTTGAAATTGGTCACCTATTTTCATACTTAATATGTAGTTGTCACTTCTGTCATTGTAAGATTTATTCACATTATTTGCCAAAAACAAGAATTATAAAATATACCTAATGGTGAATATATTCAATTAAATTTTTCGGCCATAATCACTATAAACAAAAAGAGAATTCAAAAATTGTATTTTGAAGTTGACACTGACAGAATACGAAGATGAAATAACCACATGTTATGTTTGTAACCATAAATCTATACATGCATCTCTCTTTGTACATTTTACTATGCAATCTCAGAATCCAGCTTTACTAATGCGATTATATCTCGTACCTTCAGCGGCATCCAAATCAATGCCCGTCCTTTGGCGGGAAACTTATGATGAAATAACATAATCCTCTCTTCGTAGTTATACAAAAAAAGTTTTCCAGCCTCGCCGATGCTGACGATAAAAGGCCCCCAGGGACACGCCACCATGTCCATACAACGGCCTGCATGACAGACTAGCAACCGTTGCGCTGGTTCGAAGTCTGAGCTTAACACCAGGTCTACCAACCAGATGCCGCCATTCGCATCCTGAGATCATCAGCAAGGATGAAGAGACAAGTATGAACCAAAACTCATAGTGTACCTGAGCGTAGTAGGACATATCGTCAGGTTCGTACACATGCTTCTTGCAAATGCTGGAAAATTGGACGTTGGGGATTTCTCGCTCGTACGAAGGTACCATCTGAAACATGCAATAGATATTTTTACCTAATACAGAATATGGACTTTTCTGTACTAATTTATTATTCAATATCTTGGAAACCATTCGGATTCTATAAATATATGAAAATATTAATGGTCACATTCATATGAACAGTGGCGGATCTAGGTGGTGGTGCATGCTTGATTTCATCGACTTGACAAAACTTATAAGCTAACAGCACCTTTTAAAAAGTTTAACATAAATTTCAAATTTAAATTAACAAAACAATTTCTAATTGAACAATTCTGTTTTAGTTTCTAAAAAAATGCTAGATTGGCATTTCCTTTTTAATTCCGAAGAAACCCATTATTAACACATCATATGATTTAAACAAACCGCGTTTAAGTTACTGTTGCGCGCTGTCGCTATCGAAGCCTATTGCGCTTAATGAATAACGAGAACACTGCGCCATCTACGGACCGTCTTCCTCTGTTGTTAAATTGTGTTATAGTCATTTTTAAGTTGGTTAACTTAGAAATAATGTGGACTATATATTTACGATTAATTTGAACGTAACAACAACAATAAGTAGCTAAGATTTGTGCACTTAATAAATGAATTGGATATTTTATTGACTGTATATCCTAAAATATTTGCGATGTTTCTAACGATTTAGAATATTTAGATCACAGCAGATTTAAATTTATTTTCCAAAACCAAAATGAAGACAAGATGAAAACAGTTTTAATTTTATTTACTTATATAGACTAAAGACTATCATCGTATAAGAATTGTTGATCTATATCTATACCATAGAATTGATATTCTACCAGAAGCGAAAAACGAAAAGAGAAACTTCAAATTAGACAGATAAAATGTGCCAAAATATTTAAGGTCAACCACACGAACTGAAGATAGCTCAACATGAACATGACTTTTTTGAAACAATATATCATAATTATAGTAAATGAAACATATAATGTTTTATTTACATTTGTAGGTAAAAGTCCAAAGTTTTGTAATAAAATTTAAAAAGCTATTTTTGTTTGCAAATTATACATGAATATAATTTTCAAAGTAGTAAAATTTGTCACACATTCCCATGAACGACTACAATAATGTAAATGATTCGTATATTTATAAATATGATCGTCTATAACATACTAAAATTATTTTCCATTTGAACTTAGTATGTTAGAGATGACCATATTTACAAATATACGAATTATTTGCATTACTGTAGTCGTTCATGGAAATGAGAGACACAGTATCAAAGTTCTGAATTTTTGACCAAGTAGATTTGAACAAATATTTTTTTATAGTTTAATGTTAAAGCTATCCTTTTCATCCACATATATAAATACTAGAATGTTCAAAGACTTCACAGTAATAATTGTTTTGTTTTTCGATAAGAATAATTGTAAGAAATAATTTATTCAAATTTGAATTTGCAAAACAAAATTAATGGGAGTGAACGAACACAATGAAAATATTCGTTTTTAGCCTATTAAATGTACTTCATCTGTCATTGCAATGTACTATAAAAAAAGGATTCGTTCTTCGACGCTTATGTTTGACCTTAATGGGCTAATCCACTATTATCGCAAAGTTTCGTTGCGCCATTGAAACTTGGTCTAAAAGTTCGAATGCTATTGGTCGATTTAAAAAAGTGCATCTATTGTATCTTTGCATGGTATTGACGGTAATTCATTCTAACCACTTTGTGCTTTGTTTTTTCGTTTTGTACATATTATAACGAATATAGACCTGTAACTATATTTCACCGCAAAAATTTAAATAATGGGGATGTATTTAGACAGGAGCAGAAAAAATAAAATAAAAATGGCAATACCTGTACTACTCGATCCTCATCCGGTGGATCAGCTTCGTCAATAATCCTATACTCCCAAGCCCTCAGCCACCCATCCAACGATACGCTCCAAATCTCGCCCTTCGGTCGGATGAACTCCAGCTGCATGACGGGCCCATCGTGGCAAGGGCGTCGCAGAGTGCGCAGCACCTCCACCTTGATGAGTCCCGCCTCCCACACCAGGAGGTTGCCCCACTCAGTCCCCGAGATTACCTTCTCGTCAGGCATTGGATAGATGCCGATGACGTCGGTGATTTCAGTTTTACCGAAGCGGCCCAACTCGCCTTGGAGTTTGAGACCGGTGAAGGTTTGGGCCATCTTCCAGAATTTTATGTGGCCGGACCCTGGACATGAAGTTATTCACATTGCTTGTCTCAAATTACTTGGGAGTAAGATTTCTAAAACGTTAGGTGTTTTTATTGAACACAAGAATAAAAGAACTCCTTTTTTTGCCTCCCGCAAATACAGTGTATTTCAATTTCGAGGATCAGCATTATGATCTCGAGAACTCTAAGAGCTATGTTTTGGTTTTCAAAAAAAAAACCAATGGGGTATATGACTGTTGTGAAATATAAATATTTAAAGGGAGCTGCCATATGAAAATAGCTTGAAGAGAGCTTTGTTTTATTTACATAAAATTTTATAATTAAAATTCGATGAACTTTTAGAATAAAATCGTAATAGTTATTTATTACATTCATATAGAATGGTAAGTAAATACACTAAAGTATTTTCCCTGATCACAATAGTTATTTACTTTAAAAGTGGACAGTAAAGAATTACCCATGATCACAAGATAAAATTTTGTCGAATGGGTAATTCCATTTTGCCCACGTGTGAAGTATAACGTTTTATCCAACATCTTTTCATAATGAACAAAAATATAAAAAAAAATATTTGATAGTGATATATCACTATCGAGTATTGAACTCTCTCTACATGCTGACATTACTTATTACGTTATTAAATTTTGGAATCTCTGTGTGGTGACTTAGCGTTTACAACACAACACAAAAATATAACAATGATAATACACAACACAAAATATTAGCTTAAGAAAATGAGATGATAGATTGAGGTACAAAACCGAAATGAGCTTCCTTTCGAAAAATTCTATTTGTTGCACTCAGACCTCAGCCCCAGATTTCACGTCACAGCCCACCAATGAAAATAGGGATGCTGCTCGAAGTAAAGTCTGGCGTATACGACAAAAGACGCCAAAAACAGATGATATTTTAGTCGACAGTACTTACAGTAATAAACTAATAATAGTTATTTACTTTACAAGTGGGCAAAGTAAGGAATTACTCACGAGAGAAATATTAGCTCACGAAGCCGAAGGCTGAGTGAGATAATTTTATCGAGTGGGGAATTCAACTTTGCCCACGTTTGAAGTATAACATTTTATCCAACACTTCTTAATATATGAAAAATTTATTAAAGAAATATTATTTGACAGTGAATTATGCTTTAAATATTTAAATTAAATTGTCAATCGAAGTGGTTACCAAGGTGTTGTGTGTTATTATTGGTATAAATAAAAAATTACTTATGCCGGATTTCTTCACTTCTCATTTAAACCTAGATTTTCTAAACTTCGATTAAAGATAATCGGAGTTTAATGATTTGTCGGTTTTCTTCATGTGCATTCATAGTTACTAAATCTACGGTTAGAAATTCTACAAGATAAATATGGCATCGTCGCAAAATTGATTGTTGACTAATGTCATTGCTGAGTTTGACATATGTTTATATATTATTATTTGTATTTTCAAAAGAATGTTAGTATTATAATATATTTGTACATTTCGAATACAAGGGAAGCGTAAATACATAATAAGGTACATATATTTAGTTTCTAGTGAAATGGAAAACAAATTAGTTAAAGAGAGAGCTGCAAACTTCACCAAAACAGAAATTAATTTACTTGTAGACATAGCGTTGAAATATAAGCAAGCATATAAAATAAATATATCATCACGCCTTTTACCCATTATGGGCGTGGCACTCTGCTTACGCAGATCTCGGTAGGTGATATATTTTTGCGTATGAAGTGCGGTTACCTGCCGTCAAGTCATAACCCCCAAAGATGTTAGAGGAGGGGGAACCACAGGGGTAAATTTAAATTGGCAAATATGGCATAATATGTACAATAGCTGAACAATTCAATGGCTCTTGTGGTAACTTTGCCCCATCTGCCAAAACAATTCGTACCAAATGCGATGCTTTGAAAAAAGACATTAGAAAAAAATGTTCTCGATTAAGAAACGAACAAATTAAAACAGGCGGTGGTGTATGAACTCGAATTCGTTGATCTCATCACTGTCGTCATCCGAAAAGACATGAACATCCATTAATGTATCCATATTTTAATTTTTCACGCCAAATTCATTAGCAATTCTACAAACATGTAACACACTACTGTAGATAATCGGTCAAGAATGACCGCATAACTATAATCGACGTTTAAATCCTAACCGGAGATTAGTGAGGGTGAAGAAAACCGATTTTAAGTGTAACCTTGGTTTAAACTACGTTTAACTGTAATCGTGGTATAACCGAACGTGAAGAAATCGGGCATTACTAGAGACTTTTCTCAAAATTATACCCACTAGTGGGTAATCAGTTCATAGTTATAGAGCATTTTTTGCAGGGTTGTCAAAAACCCAGGATTTTTCGAGAAATGCCCAGCCCATTACTGGTTTTTTTCAAAAATAAAAAATATTATATTTTTCATGTAATACAAGTAAAAAATAATTGCAAGAAATTCTAGTTTATTATATTTTTAATTATAATATAACGTAAAACGAATTTTACTAAACTACAAGTTTATTCTTGATATTTTCATATACGTATGCTCTTCTCTCGAACTTGTAATAACCAGCTCGCCGAGCAGCTAGTGTTTGGTTTCTGGATGAACATTTTTTATTTTTTGACAGAAGCAAATTTTTCTTTTTTGTATATAATAATTGTATAAAAATAAATAGGTCTTTATGAACTTATATTATTCTTAAATAAATTCTTTAACATGCATAAATTTTTATAATAACTGGGTTTTTTACGGGTTGTTTCAAGTGGGTTTTTGCCGAAAAAACCCACTGGGGTTTTTCGGGATGGGTTTTTTCATGAGAGGTATTGGATAATACTATATTGTACAACGAGCATGGAATGGTACTCATTTCCTTCGGCTCATGCTGCAAACCATACGAGTATGAAATGAACATTCCATGCGAGTTGTACACTATACTTTTTCTACGACCACGATATTATTTCCTAATTCGTTTAATATTAATAAAAAAAATTGTCGCTTTCATCAATATTTGACAATTCTAAATAAGTATCCTAGCAATGGCACCTGTACTTAAATGAGCTGACCTGTATTGAAATACTCACAAAACAAATTCATTTCGCACGATGCTTGCAATGTACCTCATATCCCTAGCAACAACAAACATACAATGAGCAGATTTCTAAGTGGTCGTAGAAAAAATATTTTTCCTACACCTACTTGTAAAGTGGTATTTTATACACTGAATTCTCGATACTAAAACAATAATTTAATCGTAAGGATAAAGTAACACTGCTATAGTAATGACAAAATTTAGATGTGTATATTTTCCACTGAAATATAATAATTCTGGAACTTGCACTATCTATGCTCACTGTGAAAAAAGCGTGCCGAGAGAGATAGTTACTCACGAGAGATGCTATCGCAGTCTTACACTTTTGTGCTAAGTAGTGATAGAAAGCTGAACTAAACGTAAGATACATAAATTTCATTGTATTTGGAAATTAATTTTTTTTTTTAAATTAATAACAACAGTAGTGATTTTAGGAGTATGTAAGTATTACATTTGTTTAAACCGTATTATTTTAAACAAGATGTAAAAATGAAAGGTACATTGTATTTCTAGATTATATTATCGAATTAAAAAAAAAAAATTAATTTTAAAAACAGGATAATTTGCAGTGTGTATGACTACAGTTCTGCTGCCAATATAAACAAACTACCAATACTAAAAAGCACAAATTCGCCATCATAAGACATCATACAAAATGAATTTGACATGTACGTTTCTTGAATTGTGATCAGCTTTCGCTGTCGGGACGTGCTGATGTTGCCAGAGCGCGTTCCAGAATTACTATATTTCAATATTTCAGTGATATTTTCTATATTTTAAGAAAAATTGCATTACCAACTTGTAAGGTATACAAATAAGCGTTGGTAACAAAATAAGAAGAAACATAAATATGTCAAATTTTTAGTTAAATGTCATTTTAATTTTATTCAAAAAGCATATTAAAGAAAGGTGTTGGAAAAAATATTGTATGCATCACGTGAATAAAGACAAATTAACCACTCGCGAAAGTTAGATCTTGGCTAACTCCTCGTGAGCTGAACATTCCGCTTGTGGTTAAAATGTGTCTTTATTCTCTTAATACATAAATAACTATTGTGATAAGGGGTATTATAAAAGTGATGGTTTTAACAATCATTTACTACATGTCGAGGGATGCTTATGTAGTTAGGTGTTTCTCTATCTCTTTCTATCAAAATTTAGTTTTAATTTTATACGGTAACCCGTGAAGACGTCACATATCCCCATTACTAATATTAAATTATTAATTTCTTCGACACTAATAAAAATTTGTAAAATATATATTATGTTCCATTTGAAATTTCAAAGTTGATATTAATTACTAGTAAACTGGAAATAATATCATGAATGTACATCCGCTATCATTTAGCTTATATGTTGTTGTATAAATCATGTCTTGGGTGTCTGTATACATATTTCTACAGATTTTAAGAGTTTTTATCAAATTCAGTTCCTTCTTAGTTCAGTACTCGTAAAATATTTCGATTGTGGTAACCTAGAAAAAAATGTAGACTTTCTTACCTCCCGTACTGATTTGTCCAGGAACGTATGGAGAAAACATACATTTATAGACATCATGCACATGAGATTTGGTTCTTAAAATAATGGGAGACCGTCGCCACTTCTTCCATTCCCAAACAGTTATTAGAAAATCAGGAGCATAACTCTGCGAAACTAACATTTCCCCATCAGGGCTGTAACAAACATAAATCACACAAAGTTACATTTAATTATTATAGAAATACAACTAATAGTCTTACCTATAGTTAATGTGTGCGTATCTCTTAGCGGCGCCCTCTTTAAGAATGCCAACAATTTCCATGGAGGGCCATTCATAGATCATAATAGGTGGGTTGTCGCCATTTTCCGCTATTGTTAAATGTGGATATTCGATATTTGGATTCACGGTTATATGTCCTATTCCGCCTCCTAGATAACTTCGTCGGAACGTTAATAGTTTTGTGGTCACATCGAAGAAATGAATTAAGTTTCCTCCGATAAACACGATGGTGTTTTCATCTGGCGCTACTATGTTAAAATACTTCTTGCAGTCGTAACCATATGAGTAGCTAAAAATAATAAATATATTTAGATAGGGTAAATAGCTCCGTGGTAACGCATCGGACTCTAGAACATCGGTTCGAGCCCATATGAATATTGGAAAAATAACAAAAACGACAGGAACGTATTTAAGATATTTTTATTTGTGGTTATATTCTACCGTCATAATTACTTTCAGAGAGGGGGCGGCCCATCGCCCCCTTCTCCCTTGGATCCGCCACTGAATAAATCAGCCTGCAAAGACATTCCAGTGGCACGCCAATAATTGTTTGCTCATGACTAGTCGAAAAGACCTAATTAGATAGAGCTTTACAGCTAGATTACGTAATATAAATATGTTTATCGTGTTATTGACGATATGGCAGCGTATCGCGGTAATACAGTATTTTGTTTACCGCCCTATCACTACGAATTCAATATAACTGAATTAGTATAGCCTCAAGTGAAGGGTGCGTTAGCACAAAGCACCACCACTTAAAAAGATCACTCTAAAAAATCCTATCTACGTTTACGTTGCAGTCAAAAAGGTATTATCCACTGCAATATAGTAATTCTGGAACGCACACTTGTAGGCTTTTATGAAAGAGAAAAACGAGCCTGAGACAGATATACATCGTGGATTATCCGTCTTCGTCTAACACTTATTTATAGAGCGGTTGTTACGGCTTTATTGAGCGATTGCTATGCGTTTGTTAAGCGGTAACTTTAAGAAAACATGTTTGAGTCTTATCTAAATGTAATAAATAATATTTAACAATGTATTGTTTAATTATTTTAAAATTCCTTTAAATTCGCATACATAAAAAGTTAGTTGAACTCATTTTTATTTATGTTTTATTTAATTTTTATATTAATCATTTTATCTTAAAATTATTGAATGTTAATTTCTTATATTTTCTTATCAACTTTCTAAGCGGACTGACAAAGATAGATTTCCCACGTATTGCCTGTCTCTCTCGGCTCGCATTTCAACGTTAGTGAGCGTTCCATAATTACTATATTTCAGTGGTGTTCTCTCAACGTTGATAGCGGTGTTTTATTGTAAATGTTGGAGAAGTTACGTTCTAGGTATAAAGCAACCGGCATTCAATGAGCATCCTAGAAAATTTATTTCTTATTTTTCTTGTGGATTTATTTGCCGAATAATTGAAAAAAATAACTAATATTAAAATAATATAGGTGAATTGGATACATTGGGTAAGGGACATGTACAGAGAGACGGCAGACAGGATATGGACCCCTATTCTTTAAAATAGGGCTAAGAAAGCTCTATAACTATGACGCCAAACAACTATTTATATAATCAGAATAATACCAGCGAGAGAGTGCCGTCATCTTGTTCGGCTACCATTACAAGACTGTATGTAACAGTGGTCGACGATGGCAATTACCCACTCTCAGTACGTCGCATTAATCACCGTTTGACAGAATTTGGGCTACACACGCGCCGTGCTCTGTTGATGTTGATGCTTAATTATTACGTTCAAGTACTTACTCTAACTCTAAAATATCAAAAGGCACAGTGCAGTTCTCACTCAAGTACGGCCCGGATACAAAATCGGCCGAATTGTACACAACTATTTCCTCTTCTTCAACTTGAGCTTCATCCTCATACTGATACTCGCCAGTAAACTCTGGCGTAGTATCTGTTGGAATCTCTTCTGCATCTGTTCCAGATGTAGACATTTAACACTCTAAAAATCGCTTCTCACTACTATATATAATTGTGTTTCTGACAGAAATCAAGCTTTTCAACTGACAAAATATTGAAAGTGTTTTGTCGATTTGTGGTGCTTAGCAACGAAGTAAATAAATAGGTATGACTGCAGTCGATACTACAGACAAAAGCAAGGGGAAATATAAATCATGTGAAGCTAAGGAGGCCTAAAATACTGTCATTTCTTAAGAAACTCTAAATAATAACTTACTAACAAGAAAGTTACAGCAACTTGAAGTTGAATAAATTTATAAGCAATCGTACAGAGCAAATTGTGTTGAAAATTTAATTGTGATTTCATTTGAACATAAAATTTAATTGCTGGATACTTAAGTATTCGTTTGCTTCACATTTGCCAAATTATTTCAATTAGAAAAAAATACAATGTTTTAAATTAATGCCAATGATATTTTCGCTTATGCAAAAATTATACATACCCGTATCCCAAGATCTCTTATATAAGTACACCTCCCAGACAGTGTCGGATTTATAATTAAGCAATTAAGCAAAAGTTGGGTACATCAACTTTCAGGGGGACTAAATTTTGAAAAAGAATTTGTTAAACTTCATAAGTAATTTTTGATTGTTTTGTGGTGTGTGATAATGAAAATAATATTCATAGTGTATTACACATTATGGGAGAGAAGTGCATGATTTTTTTTCGCGGGGAGTAATTGAAGCACGAACCGTAGGCGAGAGCTACAATACGACAAGGGAAAAACACACTTCTCACCTGCGGTGTATATACAATAGTTTTTATTTTTTATATGATCCCATTAGTATTTACAATCTATCTTTGTAGAGATATTTAGTAAATTTTTGTGTAAATAATTAAATATAACTTTGTGTAAATTAAAGACTATACGACATATGGCATGTGAAAGTAACTGCCCTTTGGCAGTACTTTACTTACATTTACTTAGTTTGCTATAGTTTCTATAATTACAGTTGACTAAGGCCTATTATGAAAATACTTAATCCTGAGATAAACTTATTTATATCGGTCCAATAAATCTAAAGGGTTGTGACGTTTTAAACGTTTAACACTAGCGCACTGCACAAGATTTACGACTAGTTTATTTATGTGACACTTTAATCTTTAAATGTATTTTGCACTCAGTCTGGGGATTTCTTCTTTAACGGAAGGCATTTGAAGATCTTGTGAAATTATCCAGTTGGGGACAAACTATGGAGCATTGATAATCATACGAAGGATTTTTGATTGAAATCTTTCTATGATTTCGATGTTGGAGGTACTTGCTGACCCCCATAGTTCGATGCTGTAAGTCCAGACTGGCTTGATTATTGCTTTTTACAGCAGCAATTTGTTGTCGGTTGAAAGGATGGATTTTCTGCCGATGAGCCAATATAGCTGTTTTATCTTTAAACCCTGCTATTTTTCGTTTGGTCCAAATCTGTTTACGCCAAGTCAGACGTCTGTCTAGGTGCATTTCTAGATATTTGACATCCACAGCTTGGGGTAGCTGGCGCATGTATCTCTTCTGGTGGTAAAGGTGATATGGGTAGATTTATTTTCGTTGGCTGTAATTCGCCAAGTTTTTAACCAACACTGTATTAGAGCCAGATTCTTTTGTAAAAGTTGCGAAGCTAAATTTGGGTCCGGATGTGATGCCAATATTGCTGTATCGTCTGCGTATGTAGCAATTGTTGTTTGATCCACGGTAGGAAGATCAGCTGTATACAGAAGATATAGAATCGGCCCAATAACACTTCCTTGGGGTACACCCGATTTCACTGGGTGGAGATTAGTGGCTGTGTTTTGATATTTTATCTGGAATTGTCGGTTACACAGGTATGACTTGAGGAGTTGGAAGTACTGGTGGGGTAAGTCAAGTTTCAACTTGAAAAGTAACCCAATGTGCCTAACTTTGTCAAAAGCTTGACTAATGTCAAGGAATACATTTTATTTTGAAGGCTGTTGTTTATAGCTTCTACTACTGTGAATTTGTTCAACGGTGGCGGGTCCATGTCTGAACCCAAATTGATGATTTGGAATCAAGTTTTTCTCCAGAATAATTCGATACAGTTTTGTGAGTAGTGCTTTTTCAAAATTAATTGAATGGTAATATAATTTATGATAGTTACCGTTCATTAGTTTAATATTGAGAAAAATGTAAATCCGGCCCTTTTATCAGAATAGGTAAATATAGTGTTAATTTATTCATTTACTTAATATTTTTTGAAGTAAAATAATTTAATTCAATAAATATATTCAAAGAAAAAAGAATTTATTAACGAGAACCCTATGTACAAAATAAATTAACAATAAATACATAAATAAATACAATATTTGCAAAAATAGTATGTGATAGGATAGGCTAATCAATTTATTGGTATTATTTCTTGGATCTTGTTCTTTCAGTTCTGAAACAGAAAATACAAAACTTGAAATTATTATTTTTTAATATCGTAAAAAGATTTATAATATGATTAAATCATTTTTGCATATATTCTAAAATTCATTAATCGGTGAAACAAATTTTGAAAATAGATTTGAATTGGTCCTAAGCATTCAGTATTTTTAATTAGTTCTAAAATTTGTTGTTCAAGAAATTGTGAAAGTTAAAAAATTATTCCATAAATACAATAATCGAAAACGCGTGAAAATTTTTTAAAATTAGAATTGACCTGGCTAGGTCTATATTTGAATAGCAGACAAAAGATTTCGAGCTAATAATTCATTCAAGACATGCGAGGAAAAATGAACAAAAGTATACAATTATATAGTTGAATCATCCTTCAACACGACTAATCACCTCCACTAAGGACCAAGAAAATTGGCGGGTCTAGTTGAAATAGTTTCTTTGGTATTGTGGTAACAATAAAGTTATCCAAAATATGAAATTTCAATAAGAAAGGAAACAACTGGGCCCTGTTTCATATGCAATACTTGACAAATTCACTTACTAAAGAGAAAGAGTACTAGTGACTTTTGAAAGTTAACAAGTATAATTTTGTATGTTACCTACACACAAATTAAAATTTTCTTATATCAAGAAAATTTTCAGTTTTCCTTTTGCACTTATGCATTTATTGAAGGAAATTTTATTTTTTACAAAATGATTGGTTTAATTCACAAAAATATTAATTTGGAATATAATAGTATATTGTGTCATTAGGAGTAAATGTGATACTTTGGGTGCTGAGCATGTAAGTTTGAACGACGAGCGAAGCGATTCGAACAATTACATGCGAAGCACCCAAAGACACATTTACTCCGAATAACACATGCTATTTTTTCTTCAAACATAGAAAATAAAATTATAAATATTATAAAATGCTCAAAACTTCAAAAAATATTCTGTCTTATATAGCATTTCAAGTTGCCGTAGAATATGCTGTTTTGTTATTTTTGTTTATTTGTTTCATTTTTAACTGTCAAATATTGAATTACAACCCAACTATTTTTCATAATATTTTACTTTGTCCGCCGCCGGCGTAAATGTGTTGCCAAGGATACACTTTTACGCCGGCGGCGACAATATTGAACTTCTGCTTGTTGAATACAAATATATAACAACGTACTTTTATGACGTTTGAAGAAAAATTTTACTTATCTTCTTTTTTCTGCATTGAAAGAAATTGAATATTTTTTTTTTAAATAATGAAAAAAAATCTGATTTGGGCAGCACATAACCTCCCGCCCAATACTACTCTTAAACGATACAAAATAGCATTATATGATACAGAAACATACCTTCTTATTTGTTTATTTTCTATTTATATTTGAGAAATTTAATTTTCTTTCCTATATTTATTTGATTTTTTGACATATATTTCACTAAGAAAACAAACAATGACATGTGTCACATTTCGTAAAAATTGAAAATTTTAAAATGTTTCCATGGTGTACAAGGAATGCAAGATTTGTGAAATCTAATTTCTTTATATTTTATTATCTCTAAATCTAATGAAAATTAATAAAATTTGTGTAATCAAAACCCATGTAGAATTAAATATTCTTCAACTTTCGAAATAACATAAATTGTTAAAAAAGGAAATTTAACCGTGTTTTTCACGAAAAACTGTTAAGGGCTTCAAGTAAACTGCTACTTCCGGTTGATCAATTTTATCCAAAATTTAATCAGCTCTTCTTTTAAATATAAGAAGATAATTCACAAAATTGTATTTTTTGGTATTATACACACACACACATACATACAGACATGATCGCGAAAATAGTAAAATCGTATTGTAGGGACCCTAAAACGTACTTATTCATTGAAAACTCACTAGCCAATTTTTTGACCAAAAACAATACCTCCCTTAGGTAGGCGGGAGATAAGAAAATTGTTTTAATTTTAAACAAAACGTTTTTATTTAAAACAAAAACTACTTCGGCCCCATAATGAGTTTCAGTAGAATACTTTGAAAAGAAAATCGGATTAGAATTATTCAAATCAATTTTTCTCTTCATTTAAGAGGAATCTGTTTATTCCAAGAAAATATTTTTCTTAGTGCAGGTTTTGTAGGAAAATATTTGTTTACAATTTGTTGTTAATTCATTTTCAAAACTATTTAAAAGTAAATATCGTTAAAACTGCTAATAAAATGACGATCAACATGTGTAGGTTCGTTTTCTACAGAAACATCGATTTTGATTAATGTATCATACCATGGGCATTCATCCAAGTAGAAAAAATTGTTCTACATTTTCTTCCACATTTACAGACCATTTAACAAACATATTCAGCTACAACGTCTTCTGTTACAGCTTTAACTACAACCTTAATTGCTCTAGAAACACTAGCTTTAGAGACTGCATGCTCAATGCATATCGCCAATTGCATGGAATTGCCAATTGTTTCCTAACCAATGCAATGCTATTAAAGTGATCAATGACCACAGTCAAATTAAAGAAATAAATTATAAACTACGTAAATTAACTATAATGTTATCTCATCGTTAAAAAAAACTACATATAATCTTATAATTTTATGGTATTTTCAATTTGAAATCAAATTTATTGCAAGTCGTACCATTGACAGAGATTAAATTTAGGTTAGATCATAGCGCTTTGAAATTGGTATTTGTCAGATGTCGGGTGAAAACATAAGCATTTACAAGCATATTTACGTATAATTGATAAAATGCAAAAATTTCAAATAAAGCTGTACATCATAGGATTAAGATACTAGCATGAAGAAAATACTATTTAACTTTTTTATTTAATAAATAACTTTGTAAGTATAAAAGTATGCTACTAACTTGTTCATCATAATTGTTTGAGAACCTATATGACGTCATTTTTCCCCCCACCATTAAAATCTTAACCCATACGAATATTTTCGATGACGTAGCAGCCACCACATCGCGAGTGTATATGACAGAAATAAAATATTAAAATCGTTATAGCTCTGAAACTAGGAATTTCCAGATGAATATTTATATGAACTTTTTTTATTGTTTTAAGATGTATTATCTCCCCTTACATTCGTAACTCTGTATGCTGGGTATTTGACAGAAATAAAATTTTAAATCGCTATAGCTCTGAAACTAGGCATTTCCGGATATATGCTTATATGTTTTTTATTGTTTTGAGATGTATTATTCACCCTAAAATCCGTGACCTCTATTTTGTGAACAACATGTATATACATAGTTAGGTATATAAAATCAAATTTTGATCACATCCTCCATAGCATATGAAACAGTAAGCGAAGACCTATATGCAAATCTAATCAATTGAGTAATTTTGTGAGATAACAATCTAAAACATTTATATTTGTGTAACTGAGTCTTTTAAAAAATCTTCCTCGCCGAACACGGTATTCCAATACTATATGTTGTATCACTAGACTTTTCATGATGATAACTTGATAATTTAATAATACATTTTATATACGTTTGTGCTATATATCCTACATATCTCACTTATTTCAGACAGGTAATAACATACATAATCGCACTTGTGCATTTTTCTAATATGAGTTGCTACTTTGATATGATATTAATAAAAATTTTACTTCAATAAAAATATACCAATTTAACTATTTTGCAAAATTCCGAACGATAGCAGATAAAATTTTGTGCGTAATACATGGGATATTATACGATTATCTCGCTTACGCTATACACAAACTCGGCCAAGGGCCTCATTGATTGTGTAACTTTTATAAGCGTGCGATAATCTTTTCTGTGTCGACTATATCCCACTAATTGCGCAAATAACTATTATGGTATGAAACATTAAAATAAAACAATTGTCAACTCTTGACCAACCTATTCATGTTGGTCCATTTGCTATAGTAAAAGACCTGATATAAAAACTAGTAAATCTTTTTTAACTGTATGTAGTTATGTATTCTTTTATGTTCTTGAAAGAAATATGTTTTACAAGTTCTGCACTAGTAATTCACAAGTGTAGAAATTTTATGAAACAGGGCACTACAAGGGAATCACAGAAGATTTGACAAAAGCAAAAATTTAGAAATGAATAACTGTATTATTAAGAGGTTAAAGAGAGATCCCAATCTTTGACTTAGACGTGATGATATTAATAATCTAATATTTTAAAAACTAATGTTTTTTTAATTATTTTTGTTGTAAAGTAAAAAACCAAATTTCCTAACTGGATACTTCAGTGGATTTGACCTTTGACCCACTAGTTTCGTGCTCCCTAGCTTTTGTTTCTAACTTCATACCTGCTCAAAGCACTCCTGTACGGCTCTAGCCTTCTGTAATTTTTACACGTTTTGCACGCATACGCATCCATCCAGCTTCTGATGAGACTAGACCAGTTAACGTTGAGGTCCTCCAGGAATCGCGGTTTCTTCTTGATGTTGTTCTTGCCACCGCCTTTCCCCGGGACAATCTTGCCCTTGCCCGGGACAATCTTGCCCTTGCCACCCTTGCCAGGCTTGATGGCACCTTTGAGGCCACCTGAGAATCGTGGCCACAGCACCATGGAGAACGCGAACATCACTGCCATACCCACGAAGCTGCTGATTGCCATAAAGAGGGGTTGGAGACCTTTGCCTTTCGGGGCCGGAGCGATGGTATGAATTGGTTCGACTTTTACGTTGTGCTGGAATATACAATTTTGATAAAACTTTCAGAGCTAATAGTAAAATTATAAAACACTTGTGAATTAAGGTCTGTAAATATACGTTATTTCAATACGGGAAGAGTAACAAAAACCTAATAGCAGTGAAATATTTATTAAAAACTACGACAAAGTTTCGACAGTTACAACAAAACGTCGAAGCAGTCATTTAAATAAATATTTGATTGCTAGTCAGTTTGTTTTGATTCTTCCCATAATTCCACATCAGTCGATCATTGCATCTTTTTTATTTAAATACGTTTCTAATATGTTTACAGTAATTTATCCAAAAGTCTTTAATAATTTTAAAAATCTATTATCAAATTTTATGCGTTTATACTCATCAAGTATGTTAAATTACTATAATACAAGAATCGAAAAATTGTTTGGTAAATTTCTGCGTGGGAACACATCAGACTGTGGATCATGAAATCCTCAGTTCGATTCCCGCAGTCGACAGTTGCGATTTTAACTTATCCGTCGTGGATGTCTCTCCACTAATATTATTGGAGCTGTAACTTTACAGGTGGTAACTGCGTTTCACACATTTCACCCAAAATGGAATAGTATATTCTACAACAAGTAAAGGAATGGCACATATTCCACGCGAGCAAAAAGTTTGTAGTCCGAGCCGAAGGCGAGGGCTGCGGTTTGCGAGTGTGGGATATACCATTTCGTTACATGTTGTAGACTATACTTTCTATAACAAGATTTTGGAAATTATAAAAAAAAATACAAATATAAAACTGTTGAAAACGTCAAACTCAAAAAATTTAATTAAAACAAACAGACGTAACCATAGTAACTGAATCAAGATACTTCATACATCGCGGCTCTGATTCGTCGAAAATATTCCATCCGTGGCGTATGGAATGTTAGTGATTCCATAACAATTTTTAGTTGTAGAATGCGTAGTTTCCAAAACAATGTTATAGAAAATAAATTTTATGTTGGAAAATTGAAATTATTACAGGACTTCACTACGCCTACTGTCCAATATATGCCTATATGTTTAGTTTAAAAGAACGAATAACTTTTTGCGTGTATTTTTATTAATTCAAATATTATTTTTGATCATTTTTATATTCTGATTCCACGTTTGTTGTTATGACCAATTTTCTTCAAATACTTGATAATTATTAAACTACAACTATAAGCAAACCAATAATACCTATACAACTGACAGGTTGACATTGACAACCATGACCACGTGCTAGTTTATGTTAGTTGTAGGCGTTGCGACGTCACGGCCTGATTGTTAATAAATTGATGAAATTTTCTAAAAAATCATAACTATCTTAAATATTTCATATTTGTATTTCGAGTGACTTAAACTAACAAAAAAAAAAAAAATAAACGGAATATGCCGAAATACCTTATTGAAGCAGATACAAGCTAATTACAAATAATATTTTTAATATTGTTTTTTTTTGTAGTTATTTCTATACAATACTAGAAATAAATCAAATTTATTGCAACTCAGTTCTCTACTTTATCATGAAGTATCGTCATTCTATTTATTCTTGTACATGAGTTATTGGAAAAACCAACACACATCCATCCATCCATCCATACACACAAACTTCTTTGAGAAAATAATCAAATTGGATTTAGAGGACCTCAAAACATGTATTTCCGTATAAATCTCGTCATCCGTTTTGTCCATTCTTCCTTATACTGTGCAATAGAAAAAAATAAATAAAATGAAGGAAGAATGATTTACAATATGTAGGATTCACTGTTGCTAACCGTATTAGTGTATTATTCGCATTAAGACAATGAATTTATGAGGGAAATGAATACGAATTCTAATATTTTCTTCGGTTTTTGAAACACCTGGTATAATATTGCTCATATAATATAGAACAAACCATTTTAAAGAAATAACAGAGATACAAAAAATTAATAAAACATATAAGTAAATAATAATATAGTTGAGAATAAGTATTAAGCGTGCTTTTCAACGCATATCCTGAAGCGACACTTAATTAATGCTTACAGGAAAAGGAGATACATAAATTAGAACATGCATTTAATGTTTTTAATTTTCTAAGAATTTAATTAGTTTCAACCTCATTTTACCACACGTTCAAATTACTATATTATTTAGTAATTCAGTGTGACATGTGGTGACCTGGTAAAAAGTCACCACAAACAAACAACTGACTACCAGGAAACAACAAATAAACAAACAAACGCCTGTGAACTATTCGCCATGACAGATCGGAAATTAGTTGCTTTGCTTGTCACTTTCGTTCACACTTTTCTGAACTTCTGTTGATTTTTTTCTCATTAATTAGCAGTAAATAACTTCCATCCGCTGACACTGATAGTTTAAACTAATGAGAAACCATTTACTAAATTACATATAATTACTCACCAAGTGTGTATTGTATGAAGTCAGTACTGGAGTCTGGTAGTGGTCTTTGGGAACCTGTCAAATATAATACATGGTTACGTTCCCAAAAAGATTATGAATATAACAATGTGCTTATATCAAATTGGAGTTAATAATGTATCTACTATACATTGTGTATGTATGCCTATTTCCTTGTAATAATCTATTGCTTCAGGCAGTTAGAAGAAATTTGGAGCATTTTTTTTTTTCACAGAATCTAATTTAATAGTTTTTCGCATGATATACATGTATGTGCTAAAATATTGCATATAGCATCAACAAACCGAAATCAGCCCCGAGAGATGTAACTTCTGAAGCTGCTAATGTAGCTCCTATTTTATGGGTTCACGTTAAGCTTACATAAATTACACTCTATTCAAATTATAACTACACAGGAAACAATGTATTCATGTATATTGCATAATTTTACATAAATATTTGTTACAGCGATTCAATATTTGAAATAAATAAAATTAATTGTTTTGTGTAATAAGTTATCTTCTACTTCTGCTTTTACAATTATGACTAAAATAATTTCAGTTCTTCGCATTGCCATGAACACTACATATAGAAAGTAAAAATGACAATTTGATTTTAAATATGTACTTTTTTACATAAAAGTTTAAAACGAAATTTTTTGCTCCTTTTTACTTTCTTGTACAAAGTATGGGGAAGTATTGAAATCATGAAAAAATGGCTGACGAGATTTTTACGGAAATACATATTTTGAAATCTACTGAATCCGTTTACACCATTTTCTCAATGAAGTCTGTGTGTGTGGATAGATGGGTGGATGTCGGTGTACAAAATATCTCATGAACGAGATAAGATATATGGTAACGAAACTTGGAATTTATATGTTTCATAAAAATACGCAATATAGAGTTAATTTTGAATGAAATTGAAAAAGCGGAAGAGGAAGTTCTCATTACACACAAAACAATAATACCTAATGAAAAATATAATCAGCTATGAAAAAAAAGTTTCAAATATAAGATAAGAATAATATTTAGAATATAAAATGTTACTTTCACTTTTCCTGTATATGCTTTTAATTTTGAGAAAAACAAAATTACAAATAAAATATTTTTAACCACAACTGTCAAATAATATGCACATAATTCAACCGTTGTTTATCAATTAATGACCTTTGTTACTGTTGCTAATGAAATATTATTGACAGTTCGATGAATTAATATTATTCATTCGTTATGTCAAATTCAAACCTTACCTATCAAAAAAGTAAAATAAAAATGACTTTTTAACTAAGACACTAAGACACTAGTTTTCGCATTTTTCATACTTTTATTTTCTTTTTAAGCTTAAACTGCAGTTGAATGATTGGTTTTAAGGTTTTCTGCTAAATGTCAAATTACTTCAAAATTTTGTTACAACAGTAAGCCTAGTGATGGTTGCTACAATTTGTCTATATTGATGAACAAACAATTTTTTATATTTGTCGAAGAACAAATTCTACTTATCTTACAATTTCAAAACAAATATTTGACGAAATGTATAAAAAGTATAGTATTATACTCGCATGTAATGGCTTTTACTTATTCGAATGATTTACATCACTCGCGTTCGTTCGTGATGCAAACTTCATTCTCATGAGTAATAGAATATATTACATGCTCATTGAATAATATACTATTAACATCTATATGTTAAATAATTATCAAAATTAAAGTCATACGTAAGAACAAATCATACGTGTTGGATTGGTTTTATGTGTATAAGAAAGTAGTGTGGTGACCCCACCAGATTTAGTTTTTTTTTTAAATTAATTATAACAAATTTTCTGAAAAACGAAAATACAATTATCATTTGAGAAAGTTATCACTTTATACTAAAAATCTGTGAATCCCTTCCACTAACATACGCGACAGCACTTAATTCTACTTCCTTCATAAAAATACTTGCCTAATTGATATCTGCGAAAGCAAAATGCAAGAACCAAAATGAGTAGATTGCGTGTTGATACATTAATTTTTATTATATTTTTCTTATTTCGCATTTAAACTAGTATACTTCAAAAATGACAAAAATAAACAACCCATTTAAATTAACGAGTACACTCCGATAGGAATGCAAATATGGCCAAAACTCATAAAAATTTTGAGTAAATTGTTGTTTTTTTTTTTTCTTTTTAATAATGTGGCTATAACCCACGGTGTGGATGTGTACACGTACGATTGAAATGTATAATATAGATATTTCAATGCTTTTTTTTATATTGCTGTAAATTTTTACATATTCACTTTAAAGCAAAAGTGTAAATACAAAAGTTTTTCAAAATTTAAAAATTAATGGAATAAGAATATTCAAATAAATATTTATTAGAAAAATTGTACCAGGTATACGGAATTTAACAAAAACCAAAAATATTTGACATTTCATAAAACAGTTTTAGGGTTATTTATTTATTTAAAATAAAGAAATATAAAGTAATGAACTATTAATTTCGCAAATAATATAACTCTGTAATAAATAAATCTAAATCTATTTTATGAAATGTTTAATATTTTTTGTTTTTCTTAAATTTTCCATGGCCATATTACAATTTAGCTATTTAAAAAAATACCTTCAGGAACCCTTGATCACGTCATCAAATCGCGGCACTTCACCTATGTGAAGTTTCTAATGTGAAAAAAATATATAAAATAACATTAAATGTAATTTTTAACATATATTTTGCTATATCATTATTTTCTTTTAATTCCACTATGGTTTCATGACTCATTAAAAAAAAAATTACCCGTTAATAGACAAATCAAAATCGATCCATAGTTTATTATCTAAATTCATAGTGAAACAATTGTAGAGTTCTTATACCTTGCAGAACCAAGTAAATGAAAAAAACATTGTTCGTCTTACCTTGTGAGCGTGCCCTCCATCCATGAAGCTCTTCAACGGGTAATAATAATAATAATACCCTTCCGTCGCGTCCCCTTGCGAAGTATGGTGATGCTGGTGTTGCAGGGAGGTGTCGTGCACCTCGTGGAGCGCGGCTTGGCCAGGCAGCGAGTCCTGCAGACCGCTGGGGGAGTTAAACTGGATCCCGTGACCAGCGGACACCGCCGCCTCGTACAGTGCAGCCAGCTCGCCCTTGGTCAACGAGGGTGGCGAGGGGATACCACCGTGACCGCTCGGCGCGGTCGGAGGGTGGGAGTCGTGCTGGTAGTCATGGTGAGAATCGTGGCCAGGAGGAGTTAGGTAGTCGGGGTGGTATGAGTCGGTCTGAGGGTGAGGTTGGGGTAGCTGGTGTTCTCCTCCTGAGAAACGCCTGAAAAAAATGGTGCGGTTTAATGAAAGTAAATGTTATACGCATGTATATTTTAATGTGAGGAGTATGTTAATGAATAATAACGGAATTTAGTATTGGTTCCATTTCAAAAATCATAATTAGTACCAGAGCTGGGCGTACTCGAGTACATGTACTTGAAAGTACTGTTTAGAGTACAGGTATTGTAATCTATACTCGTACTCGAGTACATTTTTAAAATAGTTACTTTTACTCGTACTTGCGATATTTCTATCAAAATACTCGTACTCAATACTCTAATATGTACTTAGAGTCTTATTTTATTAAAAGCAAATAAAGATATAATTCAGTAAACTTATTTTTTTTACGTTATACCTACATGTATTCTGTAAAATTTTCGTTATTATTATAAACATAATAATTTAAGAATTATCTTTTTTGTTATACCTAAATAATTTATTTACTTTTGATATATCATATGATTTTACCATTATATATATATATATATATATATATATATATATATATATATATATATATATATAAATTAATTTGTTACAAATCGTCGATGTGTTTTTAAAAAGATTTTATTTAACTAAAACCTTCAAATTCAGATGTTATACGTTCAAGCTACAGATTAAGACTGAACTTACAAACTAACAGAATATAACTCTATCACTACAACATTCTTATTACTAAGGGTGTCCTATGACACCGTGAGATTCGCTAACTCAGCGGGAAGTACCGAGTGACGACGATATAACTCCTCCCTCCTTAGAGAGAAGCTTCCCCTGGAAGGTTGCCATCTTGAGGTCCTTGTCCTTGGGTAAAATGTCTTTGGCTTAACCATTTTAATTTTATAAAATACAATAAAAAATAAATAATTACAATGGTTAATCCACAATATAAAATAATAGTCCAAACACTAGGTTTATAATTAAAATAAAGTTCCTTATCAGGTTTTGTAATAATTAATGGGTTCAAAGGGATATCTTGAAATTTTAAGTTTCGTAAATCTATTGTTACATTTGAAATTTTATGATCTAAAAGTTTAGAAGTTATTTTGGGTAATATGAATGGTGTCCCTTCTGTTTTATCAAGATAAGTCAATGTCTTTTGTTTAAATTGAATAACACAATTATTTTCTTTTATTAGATAAACGCCTAACAAATTTTTAACACTAACACTGTCCGCGCACTTCACATTTAACTTTTCTTCTTTTGGGAAAACTGCCAAATACTGATTAATTTCTGGTATAATTTCGATGTGACTTCTCTGAACATTAAATTTAGTATAATGGCACTGGCTGGAGTTGATTCCTAGTAGAATGTCTTCTTCACATGATGGGTTGTGATGGGGATGATATTCATTTGGGCATTGGTAGTTGGCACTTTTAGTACACTTGCCACTCAGAGGAATAATTTCATTGTCTTCAGATTTTAAAAGGTACTGAACATCAGGTATAATGGTTACATATTCTGACTCATATTTAGTTGGGATCGATTGTAATCGGTAAAGCTCAAAGTTCTTTTCAAAATTGATAGGTACTGATAAAAGGTAAGTAATTTGAGTTGGTTCAATTTTACAATTTACTTTCATTATACTTTCATAATTTAAAATATTTTCTAATTTTAATTCGAAAGGTAGTTGTCCGTGGTAAAAATCTGATATTCTGTATAGTTCTTGTAAGAGCTGGTTTGGTTTCATAATAGAAGGATGCATGATTCCCATTTTACAAAATGTAATAGAAGTTTCTATGTCTTGCAAAATATCCAAAATAATTTCCAAAAGGATAATTATCTGTGTATATAAGTCTTTTATAATAAGAATTTCGTTTGTGCCCAAATTTTGATTTATTTGTTTATTAAGATATTCTATCTTAGATTTTAATACTTCTTCATTATGTTGAATATTCTGTACGGTATTATTAAAATTTGAAATTATTCGGTGACTGACAGAATATGATAATTTTAACTGATTTTGTATGTTATGCTGGTTCTGTTCCAAATGTCTTAGGATTTCATTATATCTTTTTCCATCTTCGGCATCCAAGTTTCCGGTAATTTGTTTAAATATTGATCCCAAACCATCAATTAAACCTCGCTTCGTTCTTATTTTTGAATATAACTTTATATGATCTAATTTTTCTTGTATATTTGTGCGAACATATTCTAAAATTTTATCATTATTCTCAAATTCTTTTACAAATTTTGTATAATTATTATTAATTATTCCTGATTTAAGGCGTTTATACTGGTTGTTTAGGGTTTCGTACTCGTTGACTACAGAGTCCAAATCGTAATAGTGAATAAATGTGTGTTTTGTTCGTTCAAGTTTTGCCGCTCCTAAGTTAATGGGCAATATTCCTTTGTTTTCCGTAATGTTTCTTATTTCTGATCCTTTGCAGATCCAGAACAACCTGCAATATTTTGAAATTCATAAGTATTCTTTCTGGGTCTTTTAATATTAGAAAGGTGGATATTGGCAGTAGTATTGCCATGTCTGGGTTCGATTTGTGCTGTCTTTAATTTTGAATGCAATTTAGTAATTTTTTCTGCTTTATATTTATTTCGCGTTTTTTGTTGTTTCTGCCTATTTTTTACAAAGACGCATTTTGGGATTTCAGGCAATTCTTCGCGGTTCTCGTTTTGTTTATTTATGGTTTTCTCTTTGTTTTCTAATAATTTTTCGTTTACCTTTTGATACAATAATTTAACTTTATTTTTATGATTAGCAATATAATTGTTTACAAGCTGATTTTCTATTTCTATATTAAATGGACATTTTGTATCTAAATGGCCAGAAATTATTTCAAACGGTTTTAGTTTAGTCACTGAGTGAATACTATTATTATACGCTAATAACGCATAATTAACTTTTGTTTCTATTGCTTCATTATTGTACTCTTTTTGATTATTTAATAGCCTAATGTGTTCAATTAACGTAGAATGAAACCTTTCGATGATTCCATTCGATTCTGGATGTTGCGAACTTATAAAATGAATTTTAATTTTATGTAATTCAAGTAATTCTTTGACAAGAGAGTTTTTGAATTCGAGACCGTTATCTGAGATAATTTTTTCGGGAATACCATGATGTGTGAAGAATTTAATTAAATTGTTTACTATTTCAATACCTTGAGAAGAGTTTATTTTGTATGCTTGAGCATATTTCGAAAAGGAGTCAACGATGGTAAAAAATTTAGCATGCTCTAATGTGATACTATCGACATGTAGTATTTCAAATGGTTTTGTTGCAGTGGGCGTATGATTAAATTTTAATTTAAGTGGTTGTCGGTCATACTTTGTTAATTGGCATATTTCGCAGTTGTTTATGTAAGTTTGTATTGACTTGCGTTGTCTTGGCCAATAATATTTTCGTTTAATTTGTGCTAATGTTTCATCTAGTCCTCTGTGGTTGGTTTTGCTTTCATGATAGTTTTTAATTGTCTGAATAATCTCGTCTTCATCAAATATGTCTACTAATTTTTCTGTGCATTTGATCAAATTCAAGCTAGAGTTTTTAAAATAAGTCTGAAGGACTGTACTAAATTTTTCGTAAAAATCATTTTCAAAGTATAAATTATATTTAACTTTTGGGACTATAAATTCTTTAATAAATTTTATTATTTCTGATACTAAATTTGATTCAGAGAATTGTACGAGTATTCTCTGTTTATTATCGAATAATTTTATAATTTTTGGGCTACATGAACTATGTTTAACGGATGATAAAATAATTTGATTTTTACCGAAATTCACGGGGCATTCTATAATTGGAATTCCGACTATTGGGTTTTCTTGGTTTGAATGCACGGTTATATCGCTATCGTTATCGTCTTGTTGTGGTGCGTCAGTGTTATCAATTTTGTCACCTAACTCTACGACGAGTGACTCGTTGTCAGTGGGTTTGTTATCCTTTAGGAATTGTTCGTTAAAATCTTCCATGTATTTAAAGAATGCGTCACCATCGGTATTATTAGTTTCATTTACATTTAATTCAAAATTTTGGAAAGTTTCATTTTTAAAATTTTCTAATTTAATATTTTGAGTGTTAATTGAATTATTTTTTGAAATATTATTAAATTCATAATTATTTAAGGATTCTACAGGTAATGGTCCATTTAAGTTTAAAGTCATTTTTTGTTCACAATTATTTACTACTGTACACAGAGCGTAATAATTATTTGCTGATGTAAGACATTCCGGGATGATAAGGTGTTCGGTGCGAATCTCAGGAATAAGTACAGGTCCGGATTCTAGGTTTACTTTAACTTTTATAATTTTTTCTGAATTTGGTTCGATGAAAACTTTCGAACTTGTGGAATTATTAAGAGAACTTTGTTTTTCGACTGAATAGTATTTAATGGGGATTTTTGCTTCGGGTGTTATTATTTCATCTTTACATAAATCTATGATAGCGTTTAGATTTTTTAAATTATCCATTCCAATTAAAATGTCAAAATTTGGATGGAAGTCAAAAATATGATATTTCAAATTTTGTGATTTATTTGATAGTTTAAAAATTGATGAAACTGGTATGAGTGTACTAAAATTTTGAAATGAACTGCCGTGTGCAGTTGTTATTTGAAAAGGATTTTTAAAGATGGAATTTTGAAAATATTTATTTGCTATTGTAGGCTTAACAAATGATTTAGTACTTCCTGTGTCTATTAATACTTTTAAATTGTTTTCAGGGAAAATAATATAGGGAAGATCGCTTTTAGTGTTTGTAAAATTCATTAAATGTATGGAGGGGTAAGATTTATTTCCGAGGCTGTTTCGCATAAAAAATGGTTTTCGTCTTGATGTTGGGAAAAGTATAAATCGTTATTTTCTGTTGGATACTCAACAATCGGTTCTGAATTTTCGTTATAATCGTTTTGTATGTTAAAATTTTCGAGTGATTCATTTTGAGGGATATCTTCAATATTAAATAGTTCCTCAGCTATAAAATTTTGATTTGGTTGTCTTAAAAAGTTTTGAGACGGTCCTGGACGGGGTTGATATGTATTTCGGGTAGAAATACTCATAGGTGTCGGTTGATAGTTTTGATTTAATTGTCTAGGAAAGTTTTGAGACGGTCCTGGACGGGTGTTCGTAGCTATGGATCTATTTCCAAAGGAAGGTTGTGGTTGTTGTTGATAATTTTTAAAAGGATATCTATTTTGTACGAACTGTGGGTTATGAATTATTCTAGGCGGGTTTACTGGTTTATTTGCGCTTATGTTTGTGGCATTTGTTGTTTTGGGAACAATTTTTAAATTATTTTGGCTGGATTTAACATTTTTATATGTTTCGAATTGGAAATCGTTTGCTAACATATTTAAAGCTTCATTCAATGAATGGGGGTTCTTTGCG
Organism: Poecilus cupreus; assembly: GCA_963942605.1. Taxonomy (NCBI): domain Eukaryota; kingdom Metazoa; phylum Arthropoda; class Insecta; order Coleoptera; family Carabidae; genus Poecilus; species Poecilus cupreus. Next base: position 26,644,263 of record OZ012718.1, read on the forward strand.
CGCATGAGTTGTCCTATTGGCTCTTTTAAACCACGTAATAAAATCCTAAGAGCATATTCACAGAAATATGAACACAATGTTTCGCTCTCTTCTTGTTGTTTGTGTGTTTTAATATAGGATATTAACAAATTTAGTATATGTTGTATTCTATGGTAAAATTCGAAAACTGTTTCATTATAATTTTGTCTAAGTTCTGTCAATTCTATGTTTAGTGTGTACATATCGCGTTTATCTTGATATGAATTTAATAACGCGTTTTTTAAATCGTCCCAAGTTTTTAATGTGCAGGACGCAATATTAATAGCGGCTTCTCCTTTAATTTTGGCGAGAATGCTAGACATTAAAAATTCATTTTGAAAATCATTTACATCTATTCTATTATAAAATTTAACTACTAATTTTTCACTTATTTCAATGAATCTTGAGAGAAGTTCTCTCTCACCATGGAATTCTGGTACCATGTCAAGATACTCTTTTTTCAACACTGGTACAGCCATTGTAGTTGAATTTAAATTGATAATAGGGTTTTCAATATTACTTGAATTGAGTGTGATTTTTTCTATTAATTTTGAAATTGTTTCTTCAAATTGTGAGTCAGAATCTGCACCTGAACTATCTGAATCGCTTGATTGGGAACCTCTGAATGACATGAAGTGTACTCACAATAAGATGATCCAATGCATTGGTCGGCTCTGGAGTAGATGTCGATTCCTGGAGTTGCTCTGCTCGAACTCGTTGATGTGCGCTCAACGGTTGGCGGTGCTGGTTCCTCGTGTTGCGTGGATTTTTGGGCTGCTAGTGCTCGATATGCTCTCGAGCTTGCTGATATGCGCTCAGCTGATGCGGCACCAAGTCACGACTTATTAACACACGCGACGGTAACTTTTGTTCGATTGCGATTAAATCGTTTTACGAACCGATATTATATTCGCTAATATCGTATCTGCAATCCTACCGACTGCGCCAATTAATTTGTTACAAATCGTCGATGTGTTTTTAAAAAGATTTTATTTAACTAAAACCTTCAAATTCAGATGTTATACGTTCAAGCTACAGATTAAGACTGAACTTACAAACTAACAGAACATAACTCTATCACTACAACATTCTTATTACTAAGGGTGTCCTATGACACCGTGAGATTCGCTAACTCAGCGGGAAGTACCGAGTGACGACGATATAACTTATATATATATATTATGTCCAGATTTATAAATATATGTTTTTAATTTGATTCTTTTATTTCTCTAATAATATAACAACTATTCTACAATCGTACGACTCTCTGAATTTCTTAAATTAAACCCCTTAACATATCTTTAATGAAAAAACAAATAATTTTGAAATTAAACATTGATTTCATAAAATTAACTGCAATGTTAGAAAAGCAATTATTTTAGTTTTCATCTTAAATAATAGTTATGGGTGATATTCCATAATTTTGCAATAATCCATGTGTTCACGTGTACAATTACTTTACAAGTAGGTACTTTAAGGGTACTTCAAATGTATTCTATACTTTTGCCATGAAAATTGTCAAAGTACAAGTAATACACTTTCTATAACAATGTTTTGGAAACTACGCATTCCACAACTAAAAATTGTATTGGAACAACTATCATTCCATACGCCGCGTATGGAATAAATTCGACGAATCAGAGCCGCATATTAGCGCGATATATGGAGTATCTTGGTTCGTTTACATCTGTTTGTTTTAATTTTATTTATTTGAATTTAACGTTTTTAACAGTTATTCGTTAAATAAGCAACATTTTTTGTATAATTTCCAAAATCTTGTTATAGAAAGTACAGTCTACAACATGTAACGGAATGGCATATCCCACACTCGCAATCAAAACAATAATAATAGAAATTGTTTTTTCAGAGAAAATATCATTTCACTGAATATTTACCCCTTTAGGATAATCAAATTAATTTTTAACTATTTTTCTATAGCTACAGGGAGTATAAAGTGCACTTTAAAATTATATTTGAAAATTAAGCGTGTCCCCTATTGAACGTAAATGTTCTTGTAAAATATAGGTTAATCACCCGACATCTGACAAACGTCAGTTGCAAAGTGATATGACCTACCACAATTTTACTCTACCAAGTTGACGGCCGTCAAATTATATGTGAACATCACAAACATGCTCTTTAGCGGGGATTCGAACCTCTGGTGTGCTAGGCTAGTGACAGCCACTACACCACCAAGTTTGGCAATAATATTAATGTTAATTTACTTATTTTGTACTCTATTTATTTAAATTTTACTATAGTATATTGAAAATTTATTTCTTATGATAAATAAATACGTATTAACAGCGATGGGCATTTGTATTACGTTTACATGTAAAATATGCAGGGTGATTGATGAAATACCTTAACACCTTGCATATTTTTATTGAACATAGTTCTAAATGAATTTTTCTTTATAGTTATGTATAAAAAATTGGACTTTTCCTTTAAAGAATGCTTAATAATAACAAAAAACAAAATTATAGCTGTCGGCAGTTATATTCCATAATGTATATATTTATTATTATCTGATATCTCATAAAGCAGCATATTAACTTTTTTACTATTTGTGTAGCCGATGTTCATCTTTCTTAATTAAATAAGAACCACAGCACCTCTATCATTATTAAACACTTTTATCTGATTTATGATACATGATTACAGGTATAAACCACCATGATTACAGGTATAAACTACTGAAATATACTCGTAGTATTCTTTATGTATATTCAAATTCCATAAACAGTAGAATATCACTGTCGATTGTTACAATTTGGATTTTTTTTTTGTATTATTAGGCATACTCGTAATTTAAAAGCAAATGTCAATTTTTATTATTATATTAAAAGAGAAAAAAAAAACAAGGAAATTTATTTAGAGCTTTACTCCGAAAATTATATAGACTGTCTATTAAAAAAAATAATAATAATAAGAAATTAAATAAGTAACAAAGTATTACAAAATATTTACATATGCATAAATTACACATAAAACGTGACTTCTTTCTTCTTATGCAAATTAATTAATTAATAATAATAAATTTACATCATATAAAATTACATATAGAGTGTATAATTGAACTGTGGAATATAGGGATTTCAATGTTATTTTCTTTATATTACTGTAAATTTTTACCTATTCATTTTGCAGTGTTTAAAAGTGTAAATACCATTAGTTGCTCAGAATTAAACATGCATGTAATAAGGCCCATTTGGATACCTAATTGTTATTATTTACCATATTTCAATCAAATTAAAATCAATATTTATTAGAAAACTTGTAACGGCCATGGAAAATTATACAAAAACGAAAATTATTTGACATTTCAAAAGCAAGTTAAAATTTATTTATTTATTTAACAGAAAAAATTGAAATATGAATTCCAAAATTCACAATTATATCACTATAATCTTCTACAAAATTTCCACAAAAAATAATAGAACATTGTAATAAATAAATATAAATTTGTTTTTTGAAATGTCAAATATTTTTCCTTTTTTGGTTTAATTTTCCATGGCCGTGTAACAATTTTCCTAATAAATATTGGTTTTAATTTGTTTGATATATCGTGAAATACTAATATTTAAGTAACAAATGGAGCTTATTGCTTGCATTTTCAAATTCTGGAAATCTTTTGTATTTAAACATTTGCTGTAAAGTGAATAGGTTAAAATTTACAGAAACATCAAAAAAATAGCATTGAAATCTCTATATTCCACATTTCAATTCTACACCCTGCATATTGGTTCCCCTCCACTAAAATCTTAAGGGGCGGGTTTTGACGGCTATTAACCACATTTCACTTGTTAATCTTACATTTAGATTTTATCAATTATAAAATTACACATACAAATTTCTCTAAATCAATTTAGTTTGATATAGCAGTTTTTAAAATATAGAAAAGACACAAAATATAAATATAGTATAAAAGACTTTTAGCCTTAATACAATATATTTTATCTAGTTTTTACTACTATGTTTACTTTTCCCTTTGGTTATTATTGTTGTTGTGAAATCCATTTGCTTATTTAGAGTTGACTTAGCGTAATTTTTTTGAAACAAAAATTATTGAATTAATTTAAATTTTTTTACATTTTTCGATTTAAAAAAAAAAACAACAATGTAAATAAATAAATAATATAAATATATCATCAAGTCAATTACGCTATTTTAGGTGTGGCTCTTTGCATTCACAGATCTCGGTATTTTACGCGTGAAAAATTAGCCTACCAAGATAACATTTTTTAATTAATGGTGAGCTGAATAACATCCATACAGATTAGATGCAATAGGTATAAATAATTGGCTAAGTAAAAAGTAATTAAAATAGGCATATAACTCATTATTGATTAACATCGCAATGTTAATGGAGCCACACCCATCTTCTACAAAAAATAATAATAATATTCCTAGTTTAGTAGAGTCATATTTAGAAGATTACTGATCATCAAAATGGGTGCAGTTTTTAGGAACAGCTCATAAAACAATTTAAAACTCATCAATTACGATTTACACGATAATCTAGATTCCTGACCTACCATCATATTTCTAGACACTAGTCCAAATTTCTTGTGGTCGGAAAAAACTTGTAAAAAGTAGCCGCTACATGTCAAAATAAATTTAATGGTTTTGGTGTAATAAATAGTAAATTTCAGTAGTATAAATATTTTACGATATAATTTTGAACGCTTAGAAAGCTAAAATAAATTGGGTGTTGAGTGCCAGTTCCGCTATAATCTAAGACACATGCAAATTAGACTGTAGCATAGTACATCATTTTGTAAACATAAATAAACTAAATCAAACATTCGAGTAATTTTTTTTAAATCAGAAATGGCAGGTATTTGCTCAGTGTTACTACATATTCGCAGTTATAAAAAGTAAAACAGGTCACATCCAAATGGGACTGCTTCATCAAACTGGTATTTCGAAAACATAAAAACAAACATATAAAACAACTCGGTATGCTGTTGCTTCACCACCTATTCTCCATTCTGTATTATTTACTTTACATTTATTTTATAATAAGAAACCAAAATCCAAATGTACTTAATGATATTGGTCATTTGTGGTATAGCACATTATGCTTACCTATAAAATCTTATCAACTTAAAATAATAATAATATATTATCACGCCATTGACCCTTATTTAGATGAGGTACTGTGCATGGGGTAAATAATGATTGGGAGTCTGTGCCTGTGGCTATAATCGAATTTAAAGAAACAAATTGTAAAACATATAGAAAAATAAATTAAACATAAAAATAATAAAAACTTTTTTTTTTTGCATTTTCATTTTGAAATTAAATTTAATGCAAGTCTTTTCTCAGACGTTGACCGTTTTAAAAATCACTGTAATGACGTATAGGTATCTGATATCCGGTATTATAACTTATATTTTACAAGTGTACATACAAATATTACGATTAAAACTCCAGGAAAATATATTTAAACTAAATTTATTGCAAATCGCGACATTAAAATGACGTTAAATTGATAAAAAATAAAATGACGTAGGTCGTGTAGCGCTTTGAAACTGAAGTATGTCATAAAACGGAAGATATCATGCAAAAGTTTCCATTAAGAGAAAAAATTTTTTACGTAATAATAGAAAAGGATAGGAACTTAATCTACCTCTAAATATATATTATTATTATTATAAAGTAACAACAAATAACATTTATATCTATCTTGTCTCTCTCTCCAAATAAGTTTCTCTGATATACCATAATAATATAACGTAAGTATTATTATTTTATTTCTCGTAAACTATAAATAATTCGATTAAAAAAATACGGGTGATTTATTTTCTTTAGATCTAAACAACCATCAGCTGCATCAAACTGATATATTTAGGAATGCACCTAGACAGTCGTCTGACTTGGCGTAAACACATTTGGACCAAACGGAAGCAACTGGATTTAAAGATAAAACAGCTGTATTGGCTCTTCAGCATAAAATACATCTTTTCCACCGATAACAAATTACTGCTGTATAGCAATAATCAAATCAGTTGAACCTACGGCAACGAACTGTGCAAGTACCGTCAAACGGGGTAATATGAAATCCGGGGGTTTTTATGGAACAAAATGACAGAATTGATAAGATGCGTTATCTCACCTTTGTTAGATGAACTTACTATTTTTTTATGAAAGATTCCTTCACTTGTATTGTTGGGCGATAGTTCTGTATTACCGCCTGCTCACACATAAAATGGATTCATAATCTAAAAATCGATTCAGAAATCGATACGTTTTGCTACGTTTTGTTATTCTCAAGAGTTAGAAAATTTAAATGAAATATACCAGGAATCATGACTACCTTGAATATATTCGTTTCAGAGAATGTTAACAGATTTGATGAAAAATAATTCATAGAAAATTGTGGGCTTTATAAGTGATTTCTTGTTTTCCCAGGGGTAATTTGGAACGATGCCAAAAAAATACGTGAGAAGACCAGGCGCCCGTATACGCTGTGACTACGATCCAGAAAATCTAGAAAGAGCCCTGAATGACTTTTTAAATGGTCGTTGGTCTTTGTCCAAGGCAGTCATCAGACGTGGAACCGGAAATAAAGTCCCAGGAAATACTGACAATATTGTACTCAACACTTTTATCTTAGTCACATACAGTAAAGAATCAAAGAGACTGAAAAAAACTATGTGGCAAAAGTTCTGGAAAATACTAACGACAATACATTCAAAATCAGCTCTCTAAGGCAATATGGTCAAAATAGTATTTCCACAAGTAGAAGACATTGTAGAAATTAAATTTGAACAAATAAAGTTCGTTTTGGGCAGCCCCGCTAATTCTCGTGGTAGGCATGTTTTCGACCAAATTTAAGAAAAAGTTGACCCGTTCGTTAAGTTTTGTATTTTCTCACATGACAATGTGAAATCAATAGTTTTTTAAGTTGTTTTTGATAATTTTAGGAAATAAAATCTGATGAAAATCTATTGGTGTTTTCCTACCCCTGTTTCTCCCAGAATTTGTTTATTTTTTTTTCCTCAGTTACTGAAAGCAATTGTTCCATATTATACCTGTAGCGTTTAAAACGGTTCAATGTCGTTTCAAGCGAGATAATACCAGTAAACTAACAATGTTCCATATTTTCCCTCGGCCCTGGAACACTGCTCAATTTTTTTTTTCTGGTATGTAAAAAGTGATTCAATTTTTCTATTCATATAACATGAAACTCTGTCATCAATGTCATTCTGTGTTTATTTTTCAGGCAAATAAGAATCCAAGACAAAAAAGTTACAAGCAAATATTCAGAGATTTTGTTCCATATAACCCCGTTTGGCGGTACCTCCAAATCTTCAAAAGATTTTGTCCTATTTCTAGTTTGTATTTTTATGTTTGCTCTAAACATTGTTACGACAGTAGAAAAATAAAAAAACTGTTGTTATTATGAAAAAGTAAACAAATACATTATAAACAGATCATTGAAATAATAATATAATATTTGTTAATGTGTTTTCATTAAAACAATTATTAATCAACGATACGACAAGTTTCAATCAAAATTCTTACGCTATGATTGTCAATGCTCCATGGTTTGTCCCCAACTTTATTATTTCACAAGATCTTTAAATGCATATCGTAGAATGAGAAATCCTCAGACAAGAGCAAGAGCAAGGATACATTCAAAAGCTAAGGTCGATTCACACTATATGTAACGTCAACATTCCATCACGGACCCGTAACGTCACGTCAAATCTGCTATTCATTCACAATACACCGTCATGAACCTGAAAGATATTATCACGTGCAGTGCGTTTAAAATGCCACAGACCTCCAAATTTACCGGACCGATTTAAATAAGTTTATTTTAGTATACATAAAACTATTGAAATCAATACTTATAGAGGACGTAATATTATAATCATGATAAGAATAGTCGTTTTATTGAAATTTAAAAATCGTCAAAAACGTCACCTGCATAATCGGTAAGAAATTTTTGTAATAGTGCATATAAAGTGTTCTTCAAGAGCTAAAATTTACCGTGACTGATGTTTCAATCCTTAAATATATGCGAAATTACAGTAAATTGAAAAAGAGCTATTTTTACCTCTAGGTAAGGGAGGTATTGTTTTTGGTCAAAAAATTGGGTAGTGAGTTTTCAATGAATAAGCACGTTTTGGGGTCCCTACATTACGATTTTACTATTTTCGCGATGATGTCTGTATGTATGTATGTATGTGTGTAGTCTGTGGCAATTTTTTCGTCTCGCATAACTTAAATTCTATATTACCAAAAAATACAATTTTGTGAATTATTGCTTCTTATATTTAAATAAAGAGCTGATTAGATTTTGGATAAAATTGGTAAACCGGAAGTAGCAGTTTACTTGAAGCCCATAACAGTTTTTCGTGCAAAACACGGTTAAATTTCCTTTTTCAACAATTTATGTTATTTTAAAAGTTGAAGAATATTTAATTTTACATGTGTTTTGATTACACTAATTTTATTAATTTCCATTAGATTTAGAGATAATAAAATATAAATAAATTAGATTTCGCAAATCTTGCACTCCTAGTACACCATGGAAAAATTTTGAATTTTTTACGAAATGTGACACATGTCATTGTGATTGTGAAGCAGTTGTGAAATATATTAAAAAAATTAAATAAATATACGAAAGAAAATAAAATTTCTCAAATATAAATAGAAAATAAACAAATAAGGTATGTTTCTGTATCATCAAATGCTATTTTGTATCGTTTAAGAATAGTATTGGGCGGGAGGTTATGTGCTAGACACATCAGACTTATAATTACTTTGTATATAGTTTTTAATAAAATGATTAAATCAAAAAACCATACCGTAAAAGTTTTTTAAATCTAAAAATTAATTAAATTTCCTGTATTTTTGTGTAAACAAATTAAAATCGAAGATGGTTAAGATAGATTTTTTAATTTTAAAAATTTAACCACCATCTTCGCGGTAATGCTTATAACTAGCATTTTACAACGATCTACATATATCGCCATGTCTGTCCTAAGACAGATACTAGGAAGGAAAGAAAGTCGTTTACAGTCAATAAGTTTTTTAACGTTAGTTCTGTGTCTATTATCTAGAAAACACCAATATGTAAGATAATTTTAGCAGGAGAAAGATGGACATACTTATAGAAAAACAATGTAATCTATTGTAATTTTTTATTTTGTATAATTAGAGGTAGGTAAGTTTCTGAGATGTTTCTATATAATTTTGGCTCAATTTCAATATATGTCACCCTCTCTAAAGTTGATTGCTTAACTATTAGAGTTTTGAACAATATGATCTACGTAAAATTATATTCTAACAATTCGACGCATATCAATAAAATTAATTTCAAATTGTATACGTGCCCTTGACGTGGTGGCTCATGGATCTGACAACTGAGTACGCGGCAAAATAAAAAAAAGTGAATACATAGTGTAATAATAATAATAATAATAATAATGTTTATTTTTTCTTAGACACAGTACAGTGTATAGAAAACGTCAGACAAAAATTTAGATAGTAAAAGATAATTACAAATCAAAAAAATCATTAACATTATAAAATGCATGTTGTTGTAAGAAAGTTATTAAATCTTTTTTAAAAGTTTTAAAATTCTTAATATTTTTTAAATAAATGGGCAAATTATTGTATATTTTTAAGCCTATTCTATAAGGAGAATTTTTAACAACGTTTAGTTTCGAAACTGGAACCTGAAAGTCGTTTTTATTCCTGGTATTGTGTCCATGCAAGTCACTGATCACGGGAAAAGATTTTTGTTTCTTGTGAATTAAGATACAAATTTCATAAATATAAATACTTGCAACAGTGAGAACATTATACTTCTTGAACAAAATCTTGCACGAAGTATTAATTCGAGCGCCTGCTATTGTGCGTAACACTCTTTTCTGTGCTATGAAAACACTTTGACTCATATTTGAATAACCCCAGAAACAAATACTGTACCTCAAACGAGATTCAACACAAGCATAGTAAAACATTAATAACTGGTTTAAATTTAAATATTCTTTTATGTGTCGAATTTGAAAACATAATTTGTTTAGAGTTGAAACAAGCTCTTCACAAAGAGGTTTCCAATTGAGATTATCAGTGATAAGGACACCCAAGATCCTTGCGACGTCATTACCTTTTTTATCATTATTCCCGAATTTAACAAGTATATCATGATTGTTATAGGGATGCATATGAAAACGTATGCATTGTTATCTTGAGAATCGTAAGAGCTACGAGATTGATAAATAAAAAAAGTTGCCTCATTAGTAAGGTAGTTTGAACAACTGTATGAATAGGTGAGTAGAAAAAGTAGAAATTGGACAAAGTATAGATTTACCGATTTTCTTCTTTTGCTTATAACTGTGTAATATGAAATAACACGAGATTCTGGTTTGCACTTTCTTATGACACTTTTTTATATCTAGATATTTACGAATTACTGATATCAACTTTTATTTCTCATATGGAATTTTTTTTCTTTAGAACGATATAAAACAGTAATATATAATTTTTTAGAACTAACTGAAAAATTAACAAAAAAAAATGTATTTGAAATAATATTGAATCGCAGGCTGCTATAAATTTAGATTTGTCTTTTTTATAGTGCACCCCACCTTATCCAAATTTCTGGGAGCACCACTGACAACGTAGGTACTTTTATGAAGTTTAAAGAAAAACGATACTGTTCTATTTTTATGAATTTGTTTATTTGTTGTATTGCTCTAATTTAAATGAAGTAAATATTTTGAACGCAAATTGTAAGGGCGATATACCGGCCTCCGAAACCACACTTCGTAGTGGCACATATCGAATTATCGATCTATAGAATGCAAGGCAGCTTAACTTAGCTCTCCCCAAAACTACTGAAAATTGATTAATATTCGATTTTGAGTATAAATTGAATAAATTGAAAATAATTTGACACGACAGATTTTTTAGAAAACTTGTTAACGGCTAATAGTCACGAAACCCATAGGATTTGAGTAGCTATTGGCAAATAACAACAAGTTTGAGAAAGAAACTAAAGAATTATTTTCTCATTTATCGTACTTTCGAATTATATTTAATAAGATTAATTTTGATTTCTAAGCCAACGGCCATGACAGGTAGCGTTGAAGCCGGTTTTCTCGTTAACGCAAATTAAGCACCACTGCCCGCGGTCAGTAGTTGGATGCGTGACTGTTTTGCGAACAGCCGAACACTGCGTGCCGTTGTCACACCACCGAAAACGAGGTACCGCGGTGGCACATAACCTCAGCAGTTAGACTGCTTACATAAAAATAAAAAAAAAATGTTTGATCTATAAATTCAAAACAAACTTAGATAACGCACAAATGTCAAAAAAAATAATCTACAAGATTTATTTGAAGCATAAATAAACATTGTATTTGCTATATTGCATAAATCAATTCACCAACCAGCATACAAAACAAAATCAAAATTTATTTTATATAAAAAAGATGCGATGATCGACTGATGTAGATTATTGGAAGAATTTAAAACAAACGGACTTACAATCAAATATATCCAATTTCTCTGTTCAGATATCAAACTGTAATCGATTGTTAGTAGAATATATAATTTATAACCAAATTAGTTCAGTACATTTCTACAATTTAATTAAAAATTACCTAACGCTTACGCAGTCATAGCTAGAAGCAGTTTTGTTTTATATTTCACTTTTCTTTTAAGTGTGGCGCCGTGTAATACACCACAAACTAATAACTAATTTGCATAAAGTATGTTTATTTAAGTCAAAAGCACTTAAAGTATATTTATTACCTGTTTGAGTCGAAGAGGAGCGAGGAAGGTGTTAGCCTTCTGGCGGGAGGCGCGGTCGCTATTCTCGCTTGGTTATCAATCAAATTAAAAATGCTTTGCTCCGAATTTTTTATGACTATGTCCCGAATCGCATTTTGAAGGTAATCTGCTCCAGATGAATATTCTTCTGCTTCCGCGCCATGTCCATGCGTTAGAAGCGTGAAGAGGAGGCAGATGAAGAACCTAAAATGTAAATAAGCAAAACGAGGTTTGTAGTAAACTAGACATTTTGGGATACCAAGCGGAAAATATTTTAATGTATGCAATCGACACAAAACAGGAATACATATAAATACAGAAGAGTTATTTATACTAAACTAACTTATAATTTTACTTTTTAATTAACGGTCAACGTGCACGTGTCCACGGAACACTAAACATGGGCGTTAAATAAACTATTTTATCTAAAAAAAAAAAAAACTTACTTCACAATGAAAATGAACAAAATAATTTTAAACAACAAACAAATATCGAAGAAAACGAACACAACACTATACAAAACAATATATAGACCAACAATAATAGACGGATGTGAAACGTGGATATTAAACCAGAGAACTAAAAGGTAGCTGAGATGAGTTTTTTTAAGAAAAGTAGAAAGTGCTACAAAGACGGATAGGATGGGCACTTAAAGCATTTTTTTTTGTATTTTTTATGGAACTTTATTAGACTATATGACGATCAGTGAAAACCCGATGTGAAAATTTCATATATTATCCGAGATATGCCTTTTCAAAGTTTGTGTGACGTCACAGGTACTACTCCAGTGGCACTAAAACCACGATTTTCCATGATATTAGATATATATTTTTTAATATAAAAATAATATTTTCATATTATGTCTTAATTTATAACAATTAAACTTAATATAAACTAAGATAAAATTCCTTTGACAACTTTAAGAGTATTTTATTTGATATTCGAGTAAATAACATACAAAAGTTTGAGAACAGTGGCGTTAGTAGTAATGTAACCTAACCTCAACACAGAATTTTAATCAATAGGTTTTCAACACAGCACTATAAAACAGTGAAATTATGAAACAAGTAATAGAAGCCCAACATATATAATCTTAAATACCAACAAACAAAAATATGAAATGACATTTCGTAGTTCTATTTTAGCCCACAATAGGCGTTGGGCGCAGCGGCAGACGCGCGATTTGCAATTTTCATATTTCTGGCCAATAGCACAACGCAAGTACCTGTGACGTCAAAATATGTTCAATTCGTTATATCGCTTTTCTGCAAAATATTTAAAAGAAAAAAAAAATACTTTACTACTAATTATTCCATAAGTGTTACACGATTTTGATATAAAAAAAAAACAAAGAAATAATTTACAAATTCAAAGCATACAAAAAACAATAGAAAATAAGCAATTATCATGGTAAGGCCACCTAATAAGAATGCCAGAAGAAAGACAAGCAAAACAAGTGTGATATACTAGAATAACTAACTATTATTAAAAATATAGCAAAATTTATTAATTTTATATTCAATTCAATCCTGAAGTGGTAATGCTTTTCTGTTATTTTTAACGGTTCCTGTGACTACGGGTAATGCTGAACGATCATTTTTAAAATTAAAATTGATAAAAACTTATTATGAAATTCTGCCGGACAAGAAAAGTTTCACAACTTAGCTATTTTATCTATCGAACATTCCATGGCCCGAAATTTGATCATTGATAATGACATTGACACATTTGCTGAACAGAAAGCCCGAAGAAAGGAATTTTAATCATTAAAATATTTATTAAAAATAAAATTGATATTTCGGTCAAATTAAAAGTTAACAGAAAATAAACGAAGAATGTAAACAATAATTTCAATAGCATTTGAATATACTTTAAATGGTGATTTATTACAAAGAAACTATAACGTTGGTTGAGCAATGAATTTGCCGCGAGCCTCAACGATATAGTTGCGCCACTAATAGAAGAAATACTAAATAGACACAAGATCAGCCGTCAAGAAGCAAGCAAAAAATGAAAATCAGAAAAAATGGAAGGTTATATTAAACAATATAAATTAAAGAAATTAAAAGCAGTCTCAACACCCGTATAAACAGATTTTAAATGATTGTAATAATAATTTCTAAATAATAGTTATTTATGTAACAAGGCACTGAAGTTCAATTTTTTATCACGAATATGGATTTTAGTTGCCGAGGCCCGTAGGGCCAAGGAAAATAAACCATGTGAGTGATAAAAAGGAACTTCATTGCCGAGGTACATATTAAGTTTTATTTGAAATCTTAAATTCGAAAAACTGTAACAAAATACAATATAGGTTAAGTGTATACATCTGTCAGTTGTCAATTGAAACTGACAGTCAATGATGCCAACCTCGAGAAGTGAAGTTATCGTAAATAACACTCAAAATTATGTGTTTTGTCCTCAATTTCGTCATCGGAATTAATTAGTTAATTCTTCTTGCAAATTTTGTTTCATGTTAAGTCCAAATTTACTATAGTACGTCATTATACTGCCAAAATTATCCTAATTGTACAATAATTATTTAACGGTTGCCAACATTGGGTTGCTCAAAAACTTTAGTGACGATTTCTGAGCTTTTAATGACATTTTTTGAGCACTTTATTATTTCAAATAAAATAATTATATTCTTACTGGCAGATTCACGAAAAGAATTAACGCTAATTCCATTTTTTTCAAACTCTGTAACTTTATTTCTAAATTAATTAAATTAACAAAATGTATCAAATTTTATGTTAACCTATCGTAACTACTACCTTAGTTAACATAAATATGTTTTAAGGATGGTAACTGAAGTTACGACTAATAATAAAAATAGGATTAGCGCTAATTCTTTTTGTGAATCTGCTTGTTAGTGTTCTATGGGACAGCCCCACAAAAAAAATTAATTTTATCTATTCCTACTTAATTTTCGACGCTGTATCCGAATCTTACGTCAAAAAAAGTGTACAACCCCAAAATCAACCCCTAGCGCTAAAAAACACTCCCTCAACTAAATGAAAATTACTGAACGCTCCACAAATAGTCTAAATGGTACTACAACCATCATGTTATGTGAGGAGTAATGTTCATCCTCTCATGGGGATGTCACGGAATGACTTTGGTGCAATGCAAAATGCAAGTATTCACCTCGAAACTACAGTGCTGCATATCCTTAGCCAATTTTAGCATCGATTAAAACAGAAATCACGAAGAAAAAAAATTTGTTCACAGGTATTTTCTCAAATTTAAATTTAGTAGTGGTTTCTGCCACTCTATGGGAGTAGTTTTCGACCAGCATCAAGACTAATGCAGTTACTCACTGTTTTAGTAAACTGAGACTCTGTAAGCTTTTACATTCACTGCAGTTTTTCCAGAGCTGCAGATTTGTATCCAATTTTTGTTCATATTAAAAAGAAATCATGTTGGCACAATTTTTTCCCCGATTTTCCTAACAATTTTAATCTAGGGGTGGTTTCCATCACTCTATGGGGGTAGTTTTTTCCAAATAAAACTGGGAATCCTAAGCATTTTTTTGCATTCAATGCATTTTTGTTAAGTTTCTTATTGCATGAGGGGTAGTTTTCACACAGTCATGGGGATGATTTTCAACGGAAAGTAGTATTAACTCGGTGTTCATGTGGTATAAACTTGAATGTTTATATTTAATTCGCGTTAAGTCATTTTTACCCAGTCGAGGGTGTACTTTTAGCACTAGGGGTTGGTTTTGGGGGTGTACGTTTTTTTTTGTCCTCGGATTCGGATTCAGCGTCTAAAATGACATAGGGATATAGCTGTGTCGATAGTAGTTCCAAAATTTGCATTTTTTTGGTAGGGCTGTGTACTGTGTAGTGTAATAAATAGTCACTACTCGCATTTTTTATGCAATAATTGCACTTAACTCTTTTTTCAGTTATTTGTTTATTCACATAGCAACTATGAAATATATTATTAAATATTTAGTTTTCTAAAATCTGGAAGCAGATACATTAAAATTTGATTACAAACATCTTTCATTTGAACTTATTTCGCAGATGATTCCATATTAAAATTAAATTACATTTATTGTTTTCTGTGTCTATTATACTTTCACTTCCGGTTTCTAAACTATAACCAAAATCTAATCAGCTCTGCGCGTTGTCATAATACCTACAATTATGAAATTCCGTTGCTCTTTCTTTCTTTTCTTGTTCATGGATATGTCGAACATACATCCGTCCATTCTACAAACGGATTGAAAAAATGATCAAAACGGATTCAGGGAACCTTCAAACCAATTATAATTGCTAACATCTTTTATTTGAAACTTTTTTGCAGGTAATCCTATATTTGAAAAAATTTTTGTTTTATATGTTTGATGAACTTTCACTTCCGGTGACGAAAATCAACTCAGTTTTTCACATTGTAATGAAACTTATAATTATGAAGAACAATCCACAAATATACGATAAATTAATACATCATCACGCCTTTTATTCATTGTGAGTGGGTAATTTGATTGCGCAGATCTTAGTACCAGCCGTCAAATGTGTTAGGGTAGTAGAAACCACAGAGATAAAGTAAAAAACAAATTGCAATTGTCGATTAAGCAATTTGAACTGATCGTCTTAAGATGCGTTACCACGGAGCTATTTCCCCAATATTATTATTATCATTAATAATTGACGATCGCTGAAAAGTAATTTATGTACTGTGTTCTACAAACTTTTTCAATATATTTTTTATATTTTTAGTGCAGCTCTATCAATCATATAGCCACTATGGTTTTTTTTTTAAATGTTGTGACGTCATTATAGATGTGTTGGTGGATCTCAAACAGTAGAGATTTAAATAATTTTAGTCACATAAATGTTCTATTTTCTTATAATAATAATAATAAAATAAGTAAAAAAAAGTTTCATGAAAAAAAATGGTAAAAGACCCCATTAAATCAAATGCTGTGTAGATGCCTACTTTAATAATAAATAAAATAATTTATAGCTTGTCAAATATTGACAATGAATAATTTGGAAGGTAGAGGAATGAAATTACGTAATTAGATAAAATATTGTACGTAATACGTTATTACTTGCGTAATTTGTAAAATTTACAGCTCGTTAAACAATATCGCTCTTTTCATAACGGATTACGTAAATAACTATTGTTCCATTTAAAGTATGTGTCAAAGCTTGAATATTTTCTACATATAGAAAGTAAAAATATGTACCTATTTTATTTTAAACACTTTTCTGAATAAGCGATAGTTTAGAATTTGAACTTGTTTAAAAATGAGGAAAAAAACATCATTAAATTGGCAACTTTTGTCTAAATTAACTGAAGTCATAGCATTGAAACACACTGTATATTTAAAATTTGCATGTTCAAGTTAAGAGTTGATAAGGGTTTTGTTAGAAATCCATCAACCGGAAGTGTAAGTTTATATGAAAGCCTATAACCCCCTAAAGGTGTTTTGAATATATTTCAGTAAATATTTAAATTGGAGTAAATTTTGTTATAAAAAAAATTATGTAAATTAATATTAGCTACAATTTTTATTTGAAACTTTTTTCTATTTTGTACCATTGAAAAGATGTTTAAGCGGTGGGTTACTAATTAGACAGATCAAAAATTTAAATTTATATTTTGAATATAAAATATTATTTTAGTGTTATAGCGTAGACTAGTCCTAAAAATGTGAACTAAATTATAACTTGTAGCATCATTTATAAAATATGTCAATTTTGACCAATAGTAACTAGTAGCCCGAGCAACACAGATAACGGTAAAATGTTGACAAATTTTGTACTCATTAAAATTGTGAAAAGATGTCATTTATTATTTTGAACTCAGTGCTGAACAAAAAATAAGTACAAATATTGTTTCTTATATTGTTTTTCTTTTAAAAATACGAGATATATGTAATTTTGAACAGAAAAGTAAAGAAATTTTAGTATAACGCATCTGTCGATTGCTTGACCTGTAAAGTTTTTATTGTTTTTTTGGACGAATTAAATTAAATTTATGAACTAAATGGGAACAACATGATTTCCCTAAATTATTCAGAAAAATAAAGTTATCAAAATAATAGATTCTCTTTTCCATGAACACCTGTTCCTTTCGGTAATATATTATTGAATATCCGAATTCAATTTTACTTTTTAGTTGAGTGTCTAGAACCGTCTGATGAATATTTATTATATAATTATTTAAAAACTGGTTTCTAGATAATTGCTTCTAACTGAAGTCAAGAAAAAAAAACATTAGGAATCTATTAATTATCCATAATAAACGATTGTTTCTTAATGAATATTTTATTAATTACATGCAATATTTCAGAAGTAATTAGCAACTATTTTTTTTTTTAACTTTTAGAAAGCAAATTGATAAAACCGCCAATCTCATTTAGTCTCATTTAAATTTATTTTCTAATTTTTAAGACAAACAAAACAGTATTAAGGAGTCGAAAATGCTGACTAATATTGTGTGATGATTGATGATTGGTACTCGTACTTTCAACGCAAAACGTAATTAATCAAGATCCGTAATGAAATAGTGAAATACTCATCACTTGGAACGAATAAAATAGTGTGATGTTATATTTATATTATTTATATAAAGTTGTTCTAATATAATTGCAATCTTATTCAATACTATGAATAGGCCAAACATAAAAACAGACAAACGAACATTGATAACTCGAATTATTGAGTACTCGTACAAAATTGGTTGGCAACATGTAAATTTTACTTAATATGTCGAACTTCTATTACTTAAATTTCTCGGTGACTCAAACAGGAAAAGGCGCGCGCATATTTGTTAAGTCGAATTTTAGGGGAATCCCGCAAGATTACGCAAAAAATTCAATTATGTTTGAAGCTTGGATAAATTTGCCAAATTGGAGTTTCTCGCTGCTGATGATATTATCGAGTTCTACATTTACGAACTTATAAACACCGTTACAAATGACACCGAAAGTGATGATGAACCGTCGACATGCAGCCACCTTCAAGCGATTTGGTTGTAACTTCCTATAAAATTTTGATTTTATACTTGCAAGCAATTGAAAATACAACCTATGCTATTTATAGAGATTTATGCAGAAATGGAAGTTTATGAAAATAGAACTAAAGAAACTAAACATCAGTCACAAATTATTGAATACCTTACGCCACAAGGAAATTTATGTACATACATGTGTACTTACACATATATACCTACATACCCACACACAAATATGTATAATGTATGTTTAAATGTAATATTGTACTATTATGTTATGATTATTTTTACTTATAAATACTGTACATGGGAAAATGGATTGCTAAAACAGCAATAATTTATCTTACGTATAGGGACAACAATTTAGTTATTTACAATAACAATATTTTTATTTATATTATTAATATATTATTTTCTATTTACTAATCTTGTAGATTCACAAAAAGGATTAGCACTATCCCCATTTTTACTTACAAAGTATAAGGAAGTATTTGAATCATGAAAAAAATCGTTGACGAGATTTTTGCGGAAATTCATATTTTGACGTCCACTGAATCCGTTAAGACCAATTTCTCAATTATGTCTGTGTGTAAATAAAATAATTTATAGCTTGTCAAATATTGACAATGAATAATTTGGAAGGTAGAGGAATGAAATTACGTAATTAGATAAAATATTGAACGTAATACGTTATTACTTGCGTAATTTGTAAAACTTACAGCTCGTTAAACAATATCGCTCTTTTCATAACGGATTACGTAAATAACTATTGTTCCATTTAAAGTATGTGTCAAATCTGGAAAATTTTCTACATATAGAAAGTAAAAATATGTACCTATTTTATTTAAAACACTTTTCTGAATAAGCGATAGTTTAGAATTTGAACTTAAAAATGAGGAAAAAAAATCATTAAATTGGCCTGCTTGTGTGGCAACTTTTGTCTAAATTAACCAAAGTCATAGCATTGAAACACACTGTATATTTAAAATGTGTCAAACGTGTCAAATAATTATGAAGTGTCAAAAATAGGTGTCCTGTGAAATATTATAAATGTAATATTTGTGTTATTAGTTAGAAAGTTTTGAAGAATAGATATTAATTAATTTCTATTTTTAAATAAATTCATAGTTACAGTGAGAACAAAAAATTAAACAGGTTTAACATCTATATTTCAAATAAATGTCAAAATAAAATCATACGCAAGGAACGTCATACGTGTTTAGTTGGTTTTATTTGTATAAGAAAGTAGTGTGGTGCCCACATCAGATTTTTATTATTACTCGTAACTTCAGTTTCCATTTTCAAAACATATTTATTTTAACTGAGGTTATAGCTAAGATTGGTTAGCATAAAATTTAACGCATTTTTTAATTTTACTTAACTTAGTAACGAAGTTACAGATGATTAAAAAATGGAGTTAGCGTTAATTCCTTTTGTGAATCTTCCTGATACAAATAAAAATATTGTTATTGTAAACATCTAAATTATTGTAACTACCTATATGTAAGATAAATTATTACTTATTGTAGCAATTCACTTTGCGTGTATGTACATAATTTTTTTTTTATTTTTCGATGTTTGAAATAGTCAAACTTATTTTAACTTTCTTATACAAAGTGTAAGGAAGAATTGGAATCATGAAAAAAATCGTTGATGAGATTTTTGCGGAAATAAATATTTTGACGTCCACTGAATCCGTTAAAACCATTTTCGCAATGATTTTTTTCAACTGCACGGAAAAAAATGGATTGTTACAATACCAAAAATTTATCTTACGTATAGTGACAGCAATTTAGATATATAAATATTGTTATTGTAAATATCTAAACTGCTGTCACTATACGTAAGATACATTTTACTATTGTAGCAATCCATTTTTTTTTCGTGTGTATACTGGTTTTCTGTATAAGTAATGTTTTCCAAATTGACACTAAATTACGAGTTTTAAGGTCACGGTGGTGTTGGCATCTAGAGCGCGTCCAAGGTCACTTGTGCCTAGACCAAAATGTGATCTAATTTAACATTCTTTACACCTCTCAAAAATATGTAAATCTGAACAGTTGACAATCACGTATTTATGTAGGTACGTAAAACCACAAAAGTTACCAATTTAAGTTGTAATTTTCCATTACATTTATTCTCTAGTAATTCAAATAACCTATCAGAACTCATACTTAAACAAATATCTGTTATTTATTAGTATTTTATTTTAATATATATTTAGAATAAATGTAAGAACAAAATTCAATTTTTTATTTTATAATTAATGCATTTTTTAATGGTACATTTTTACTTTCTTACACGGCGTATAAATAAATAGCGGAATCATGAAATCCATGACGGAATACCTACATGTTTTGAGGACCACTGAGTTTTAATAATTTGTTGTATAGTTGAATAGTTACATAAATGGAAAGATGTGTAACAGTATGTTCAATAACTCGTGAATGAGAAAAGACCGAGTAACAAAACTTCATTATAAGTTTCATGACAATTCTAAGAACTGAGTTGATTTTGGGTATAACTGAGAAATCGGAAGTGGAAGTTTACTTGACACAAAAAACAATAAATGAAATTTATTTAGAATGTGAAATAAAAGATAATATTTGAAAGAAAAGATTATTTGCAATTTTCTTGTATCTGCTTCCAGTTTTTAGAGAAGCTAAATTATGTCTAATAAAATATTTCAACAATCAGGTGGCATGAGAATAAACAAATAACTGAAATATTTATTCGACATGGCAAACATGTGTCAAATATTTTTCTAAGCCCCAATTGATATGAAAAAGGGCCGATCTTTCCATCTACCAATAAACTTCCGTATAAATTAATCGTGAAATAAATTTAAAAAATACGCATCAAAAAATTACAGCTAGAACAATAAGTATCATTTGAGCTATGTTTTCGATTCGACATTTTTCATTTATTCGGCGAATAATTTATTCGGTAGGTACTTTATTTGTAGATGGAAAAATCGGCCCTAAGAATCATAAGATTTTATATTAGTTCACAACTGGTTAAACTAGCATAAAGGGTAGACAAAAGATTTTTTCGTTATTCATAAATTGTTTAATTTATGATTAAAAACAATTATTTTAATTGTAAAATGGTACCTAAATGCCATGACAAAGTTTTAAATAAAAATGGGTGAATTTTTTTAGACCTACAATATAAATTTATGTCAAATGTAACCAATAAAATGCAATTTTATCTTCAAACACAATGAGAAAAAATAGTATTTTTTAGTTCAAATCTTTTACCCGTTTACAAATTACTCAATTTCTCGATAAGTCTTGAATTTTGTTAAAGCAATTAAAGCTTTTATAAACATTTATAAATCTGCTTGATTTGCACATGCAATAGAAACAAAATTCAGTGAATTTCAGCGTGAAATAAAATTAAGAGAAAAAGAGCGCGCGCGCGTATTGATAAATTTCGGCGCGCATAATTTCAATATAAATGAATCACAGTGGTATATAGATAATGCAGTAAGACTTACCTTTTATAATTCTGCATTTTCACTAGTTCACAATACTTAACAGTTTATAAAATTCAACTAAAACAAGCAGCGATAATAAGTATAATAATCACAGCACAATAATCAGACACAGCATTGTTGTCACCACATTGTTATATTCACAGTGATGCACCGGACGACGCATGCAACATCATACATACATCAGTAAAAACGATTTGCATGAGGTTTTGTAATTTAACTTATACGATTGTGTTCACCGTTACATGCAAGTACATATAATACTCGTTCATTTGTCTATTAGTCCGTAAACATGTGAGGTTATGTGTTTGGCGCATGCGCAGGACTCACGTCTGACAGCGTGACAGCTCTGCGGCGAAGCTAGACGCAAACCCACGGAAATCGAGTGAAGATGTGCGCGATCCGACCGAACAACCAATGTAATTATATGGTGACCTGTGCGGCGGTACGTATGTCCCACTGACCAATATCTCCGCTTGAACTGGTCTAACCCGCCAGCCTTATTTGGACAGTTCTTTCATGCAAAACTTTCAGTGCCGTACTTCGGGTTGGGACTGCAGGGCGCTGCCCCAACACACACAATTTATTATTATTATCATTATTATTAAACCCTATTACATTAAAATAAATAATTTTATTGTAAACTATGAAAAAAATTAGAAGTGGGCAACCCTCGCGCAAATTTTATTTTCTAAACGGTGTAAAGTAAAATAAGTTTCAAATAAAAACTGTAATTTATTTACTATAACAAAATTTATTCTTACTTATTTATTTACTGAGTTAAACCCAAAAAACCCGATAGATCTTTAAGTAAATGACCACTCCTTGTTATCAGATAATACCAAAATGTAATCAACCATCTCCATGATAACGCATAATAAGTGAGATCCTCAGTTCGAATCCCACAGCCGACAGTTGCCATTTTAAATTTACTACTGCGATTCTTCCTCCACTAGCATCTTTGGGGGCTATAACTTGACAGCTGATAACTTCATTTCATACTTATACTTAGAAATATATAACTTACCGTGATCTGCGTAAGCAGAGTGCCACACCCACAATGAATGATGATATATTTATATTTTATTTATTTAATCAATTTATGCTCGATATTGTAATAGTATATTATTCAATTAGCGTGTAAAGTATGCTATTACTCATGAGAATGAAGTTTGCATCACGAGCGAACGCGAGTGTTATAAATCATTCGAATGAGTAATAGCCATTACATGCGAGTAGAATACTGTACTTGATCCTCATCATTTCGTCAAATATTTGTTTTGAAATTATAAGATAAGTAGAATTTTTGCTCTGACAAATACAAAAAAAATTGTTTACTTATCAACATAGTCAAAGTTTAGCAACCATCGCTAGGCTACATACTGTTGTAACAAAATTTTGAAGTGATTTGACATTTAGCAAAATATCTTAAAACCAATTATTCAGCTACTTTTAAGCTTAAAAAGAAAATAAGAGTATGAAAAATGAGTGTTTATCTCTTTGGCTTTTTATGTGGAAAAAATTACTTAAGACATTTTGATTTTACACTTTTGATAGGTAAGATTTGAATTTTACAACGAATGAATAATATTAATTCATCGAATTGTCAATGTGATTTCATTAGCAACAGTAACAAAGGTCATTAATTGATAAACAACGGTTGAATTATGGGTATATTATTTGACAGTTGTGGATAAAGAAATTTACTTCCACACTAAATTTATATCAAGTTATCCAATTGACAATCAACTTTTTGACAGCAATGTTAAGTAAGTCATAAATAGTATATTGAACAACTAGTGTTACAATGACCTTTTTTGTAATACGAGTATAATTTGCGTAAACGAGCCGCAGGCGAGTTACGCAAAATACGAGTATTACAATTAGGCATTGTAACACGAGTTGTTCATACTACTTTTCCTATTTCACGTTCAAAAATACAAAAAAAAAATAAATAAAAATAAAATAAAATTGTACGGCACGTTTATTATATCACTAGTCATCAAGGGGCTTTGCCCGCGGGGCCTATCGGGTCCCAGGCCGCAACCCCGACGCAGGGGCTCCGATTCAATATTTTTACGTGAGCAATGACAGTCCCAAGTTTGACAAACTGTCAATTTTACAATTAATAAATTCCCCAAAAACAGTTGCACAAAATTCTATTTTGTAGCATTGTTTTTGAGAAAAACAGTGTCATAAAATTGACTTTGTGTACGTGAAATAGGAAAATATTTTTTTTATTATGCCTGTATCATAATCCGTATTTAAAACACACTACAGCGTTCATAAACGCAAGATTGAAACACTATTAATATCTGTCAAAACTGTAAACGTAAACAACAAATGCTAACCAGTCTCCATGTAAACGATATACGTCAAACGTCACACGCGCAAAATTATGAAATGAATCAAAATCAAAATGTTGCTTTCCAGTTTTTTCCAGAGTATGATGCAGGTATAATAAAAAATAGTGTATGACACACGTGTATAAGTGCTTTTAAAACACTAACGACGTTAAAAGCACTCCGCTTCGCGTCGTGCTCTTAAACTCGTCGTACGTGCTTTAAAAGCTTACTTATACACTTGTATCATAATAAATTATTGAAATGATATGCACTTATTAAAAACAAATAAATTTACTTTAAAAAGAAATTTGAATGACAGTTAAATTTCTTTATAATATCAGGCATTAATCTTGCAAAATTTTAAATATGAGATTTGAAAATAATATTATCAGTAATAATATAACAAGAGGGTGAGAATAAATTGAAAATAATTTGACAGATCTTTCGAAAACTTATTGCCAAATGGCGACAAGTTTGAGAAAGATACTGGAGAATTATTTTCTAATTTATCGAACTCTCGAGTTATATTTAATTAGATTATTTTTTGATTTCATCATCAGGCACGCCACTAAATCTATCTTTTTTGCTCATTTTTACTTGTGTTGATGATAACTATCTGACTTCTGACATCTGTCAACAAAAACAAAAAAGCTACAGAGAAAATTGCCGGGAATAATTACAAGAGCATTATTCTCAGTATAATAATGACAGGATTGGTTAAAACGCAGACACGTGACATACAATAAAGCATTTGATTGGTTTAAATAAACGTCAAAAAATAATCATTGTCATTAGAATCTGGTGTGGCCACCACGTAATTTCAGGAAAATGTTAATTCCTAAACTTCAAATAAAAATCATTTTTTTAAACAACAAAATTTACTATAACTCAATTATTTACAGAGCTATGCCCAAAAAACCTGACAGGTATTCAAGTTTACTACTCCCGTTGATGGATTGCTCCCAAAATCTAATCAGCTCGTAAAAAGAACATTCAAAATGTGTAAATATAAAATTTGACATTGATAGCTTTATTAAATTTTGGCTTATCGTGGGCAAAAAAATCCTTCACGCACAAAAACATACACGCACACCTACAACAGACGCAAATAATTAAATCGTATTTTAGGGACAAAAAAACATGCTTATCTATTTAAAACTTACTATCAAAAATTTTGAATCTAATAATATTTTTTACATCTTTATTATAACAAAACTTACTCTAACTCAATTATTTTCTGATATATGCTCAAAATACCTTATAAACCTTCAAACAAACTACCACTTCAGGTTGATGGATTCAAAATGATTACTTACAATTTCTGAATATAAATTTTAAAATGGTATTGCTATTATAATCAGTAAAACTACCCAAAATAAAAATTAATTTTTCAATGATATAAAATTAGAAAAAAAGTATTAACCTAAAAATTTATCTAATATTATTTTATATCTTTCTGGCTACAATGAAATTTACTCTAACTCAATTATTACCTGAGATGTGCCCATAAACTTGATTGGTCTACAAATAAACTTTAATTTTCCTTTCGGATGATTGATTACTTCTAAAATCTAATCAGCTCAAAACATGAACATTTAAAATCTAAATTTGAAATATGACATTGATAGCTACATTAAATTTTAAATTATCTTATATTAACAATCCGAGAAATAAACAAATAAATTTCTGTTTTATAAGATTAAAAAAAAAAAAACTAAAATAGTGTATTCTACAACAAGTAATGGAATGGCACATATTCCACACTAGCAAAGAGTTTGGTATGTACTTTCTACAACAAGATTTTGGAAATTATACAAAAAATAAAAATACAAAACTTGAAAACGTCAAACTCAAATCAATAAAATTAAAACAAAAAGACGTAACCATAGCAACCGAACTGAGATACTTCATATATCGCGGTAATATAGGCACGGCTCTGATTCGTCGAATTTATTTCAAACGCAGCGTATGGAATGATAGTTGTTGCAATACAATATTTAGTTGCGGAATGCGTAGTTTCCAAAACGGTGTTATAGAAAAATACTTTCAAAATCAATAATATCTAAGAATATTTCCCTCGAAAAATTTCAACCAATCACGTTGCAGTATTTTCTGAATTTTGACCAATGACAATCGAATACAGTGAATATTTTGCATATCGAGTATTTGCACAAGGCGATACCTGAATATTTATAATAATTGTAAACAATGAGGAATAGTTTAATTTCTTCGTTTTAAAAGGAAAAAAAGAGGTAATATCTTCAATTTTTCAATCAATTTCTTCAAAAGAATTACTTTCAAAATGCTGATGACACATTTTTAACGTAATTTTGAAAAATTACATTTATCAAAGTCTGACGTTTATGTGACAGATTAAAATAAATACATGTTCAATAATTTAAAATCTCGAGAAATATTCGTCTAATATATCTCTCGTGCATGGCAAATACAATCAGAATATTGTACAGTCGTGCACTCGAAAAAATATTCAGGTATTTGCCATGCACTTGGGATATAACTATTGAAAATTATTTAGTGTGTTAAAAAATTAACTCAGAACGTACAATTGAAATATATAGCAATTCGTGGTATTCTTGGTCAGGCAAGTTAGCGCAGATTTTTGTCAGATCCTCAGAACTCAAATAAATTGTCTATTTTAATCTTTTTTATATTTTTCAAGTTTTGATCGTTGAATTATTTTCATTATTAATATAATGAATATATCTACGATTTGTATTTTGGGCAGCTTTTTATGGAACTCAAAACTCTGAATGTCCTCTTTAGGGAAAATTTATTTTGTTACTATATTTATTGGTTTAAAAACTAACAAAGGAAATCTGGTTCAGAATATTTCCTTAGATAATAATATGGTTGATCACTTCTCGTTAACTCTTTTTTCATTCATCGGACATTTAGTAAAAATTTCAAACATTTATTAATGGAGATATAATTATATATTACAAACGTACACAACTCAAATTAATTTTTTCACAAAAACTAGATCATTTAGCATTGTTACAAATCCATTAATTAAAAGTGTCAAGATAATATAATATTACAGTTGTTATCACCTATTAAAATGAAAAAAATATTTACACTTCCAGTATTACAACTACAAGTTAAATAGGATATTTATGATTAGTAGTGTTTCATTCGACTAACTCGCACTTAGTAATAGGAGATAATTGATTTACGAAAGGATTTACTTGAATAAAATGGCAGGTATTTCCAACCTCAGATAAACTAGAGAATAAATTTATCAGTGGAATAAATAAAAAAATATCGCATCAAAATCATAGCTTAAATAATGATTATATTATTCTAGCTCTCATATTTTGATGTGATATTTTTTTGTTTTTTCCACTGATTAACTTTTTTCGTAGTTTATCTGAAGTTGTAAATACTGGGCCATTGGGGCCAAGGATAACGACTTCTACGAAAAATTTTGACTTGGTCTAAGATGTTCAAGAAATCAATTAGCAAACATATCGAAAACATTTCTCAAACTACGAGCCCTGAATCATATCATTTGGCCCAGTTAAGACTTTTAGAATAGCTTTAGAAAAATGTTTCAAATAAAGTAATATTATTCTACATCTTTTTCATTCCCATGAAATTTACTCTAATTTATTTATTAAAATATGCCCAAAAACTCATATATGCCTTCAAATATTCTACCACTTAGTGTTGATGAATTGTTCCCAATATCTAATTAATTCGTAATATAAACAATACGTAAGAAAACATGAATGAATTTAAGATATACATATGGTGAATAAAAAAATTTTCATTTGTTTGACTTTAACTGGACTAAATGATTTGATTCTGGGCTCGTATATCTAGAATTGTACCAAGTATTCATTCGAATTTTTTGTTCATTAGTTCAATGTACAAAGATGGTAACACACAAATGTTTTGAGAATTGAGTTATCACTCATAGTCATATGGTTTATTCTCGGGTTTATTTTTCTCGTGATAAAAAGTAAAACTACAGTGCCTACAATGCCAAAATATTATTATTTAATATATTTCAGTAAACATAGTTCCTATAAAAAACCGATGAATAAGCAACCGACACATTCATTTTAGATGTCGCATGTTGTGTCAAATGTTAAACATTCAAATTAAGATTTGTCTGCATAAGAAAGTCGTAATGTGCCTACATTAGATTTATATATCCCATCACATTCATATGAGACAGGTATGTAATGTGACAAGGTCTCTATCATTTCGACTTTATCATTCAGGTTTAATTGTCCCTTTCGGGAAGAACGGGGCGAATTTACATGACTACATTTGAATAATATCTTTTACACTTTATAGTAACCATATCTTTGTTTTTACCTCCCGCCTACCTCTAGGTAAGGAAGGTATTGTTATTGGTCAAAAAATTGGCTAGTGAGTTTTCAATGAATAAGCACGTTTTAGGGTCCCTACAATACGATTTTACTATTTTCGCGATGATGTCTGTATGTATGTATGCGTGTAGTCTGTGGTAATTTTTTCGTCTCGCATAACTCAAATACTATAATACCAAAAAATACAATTTTGTGAAATATTGCTATTAACCGGAAGTAGCAGTTTACTTGAAGCCCTTAACAGTTTTTCGTGAAAAACTCGGTTAAATTTCCTTTTTCAACAATTTATGTTATTTTGAAAGTTATAGAATATTTAATTTTACATGTGTTTTGATTACACTAATTTTATTAATTTTCTTTAGATTTAGAGATAATAAAATATAAAAAATTAGATTTCACAAATCTTGCATTTCTAGTACACCATGGAAACATTTAAAAATTTTAAATTTTTTACGAAATGTGACACATGTCATTGTGATTGTAAAGGTGTTTTCTTAGTGAAACATGTCAAAAAATTAAATAAATATACAATAGAAAATTAAAATTCTCAAATATATTATATAGAAAATAAACAAATAAGAAGGTATGTTTCTTATCATCAAATACTATTTTTTACCGGTTAAGAGTAGTATTGGGCGGGAGGTTATGTGCTTTTTCCCGATAAAACTCAAATGTTAAATAATTAATTGCATCACTAGTCCAGAAACTGCACTTTTGCGGGTGTGAGTATATTTTGCCAGACAGAGCCTAAGGAGAGGTTTCGTGACGATGTTGTGAAAAAATTATTAAATGAAATTACTAATTTATTTATCGAATATGAAATACTAGAAATTTTTATGTTGGTAATGTCAAATCATTCGTACAGCAAGGATACGAGGGATTTATAAATATAAACAACTCATTTGTTTTATTTTTATTTATTTTTATTTCGGCGACACTTATAAAGTTGATACTTATTTATTGAATGTGCACTTCAAGTGAAAATTTATTTATTTTGAGCTTACAATTAACAATTTAACTCTAAAACTGTAAGTACTCAAACACTGAACAACAGTCAGTTGATACCAATCCTATTTTTCCAAAAGTCCCTAGATTTTGCTGCCTAGGCCTGAAACCAAGCAATTTCTAGACGCTTTTGAGATGTGTAAAACTAGTGTTTTTGGATGGAGGCAATAAAAATTAATTTTATTATCTCAATATTTTTTTTACATGAATTTGTGAGTCTCGTCGAGTTTGGTACAAATTAAAGATCTAGCAGAGGAGAGCAGCACTAAAATACAAAGAATTAATTTTGAACGATCCTCAATTGTTTTTATAATAGTTACTAGAATTCCTCCGTTTTAAAATATATTATCAGGTCATTTACCCGTTTTTGTACGCGGTACGCTGCTTAAAGCAGACCATGGTGAATGATATATTTTTTAAAGACATGTAAACATAGATCCTCAGAATTTTCTGAATATCGTCTGGAGGTCTGTTTATATTTAAATAATCATTGTTGTCATGAGAATAATTATACATATAACGTAAACATTTGTTGTACATTTACTATATTTATATGTATAAGAAAGTTGTGTGGTGTCCACATAAGATTTTTTTGTTTTAATTTGAGCTTCAGGATTCAGAAGTAGATAGTATAACTCATTTATATAACGTTACATACCTAAATACACTTTTTTCAGTATTTTTTTTGTTACGCCACTGGTTCAGTATTAGTAATAAAAACTAAACGCGTTATTTCTCCTAAATGTAGTCAGTTATTAATATTTATTATTACTACATTTCATGTGTAACATAAATATTTTTTATTACATTGAATGATGCTACTAATTATATTAATATTATAATATAAATTTTAAAATTCAGCGCTAAAATATAACAGTTTCTCAAAATAAAAGAGTTAATTAAGAAAAATAGTATACTATGCATTTAAATATTTTAATTCATAAGAATTTGAATTATTCATTGACATATTAAGAGCACGGTCTAAATAGATTTATGTACTTTATATTGATGTTAATATTTTTCTGCATATTTCTAATTTTCTAAAAATGTTACTAATTTCGACGTATTAAGAGCAACCAGCACCTTGAGTTTTATTTACTTATTTTGTGAATTAATTCCATGTAATATTTCTAGTTAGAATAAAAAATCGGGTTAACGCAGAAAAAATTAGTTAATGTGCACAAAAACAAACAAAAACATTGATAAGTGAAATTTGTGTAGTGAATAGTTTATTTTTACAAGTGACCGCGTTATTTAACGATCTATAAATAATATCACGTGAAATTTGACGAAAAAAGTAAATAAATATTTTATATTTAAACATATCATCATTACATTACTTACAAGAAACGGATGCGCAATTTTTTTGCTTTCATCGCGTGCTTGTCTATTTGTTTTCTATTCTCGATTCTGAAATATTATTTTTCTTTGTTGTGAACCGTGCGACTTCTTGCAGCATAAATATAATCCAGTTTAACTCACAGAATAATAAATTATATAGTTGTATTTAAATAAGATAGTGTGCAAGCAAATTACTTGCCAAAAAAAATAGTGAAAATTATGTCGTCAAATTATTTGAAAGAGATTCTGTAGTTATACTTAATAACATACAATTATATTTATATGTAAACCAAACAGCATTATTTAAAAATAATATTAAATACTCAAGTACATAACCAATTGCAAGAAGGTTCAAACATAAAGTTATGAAAATGATCTATACGTTGCGAAGATAAGTGCATTTCAATCCTCGAAACAAAATATCATTAAGGGCGTTCCGGACTCAGACAGAAAATCGGTTTTGCGCCAATATCTTATACTTCCCCCAATTCATAGAAAAATATCGTGTTGCAACATTTAAAACTAAATGTCAGGTTAGCAATGCATCATAAATCAAGTTGAGCCTGGGTCTGGGTCTGTTTTCTGTTTGAACAGTATAAATTCTACTGAAATCACGAGGTAGGTATTTCTTGTTTATCTTTTCATAATCATGAGGAATACATGTATAAACAAGTAATTTCAATTCATTTCCGCTCTGCGTTATGAAAATAAATAATTTGTTCCATAAATATATTTATAATATGCAGAAAACAGAAAAGTATTTTGCACAAAATGCATTTTAAATATTCTTGAAATCGAAAGTAACAATGGTTTAACAAGGGTTTAAGTAATTAAAATTGCCCAGATAATTAGGTACTATTCTCATAATCCTTACTTTGAATAATCCTACTTTAATCGTACTAATTTATTCTCTGAAATGCATAATTTGGTATTACCAGAGATAAGTAAATTTAATATTTATTCTCTTTGGTATTACCTACTTAAATTTAATTTACGTACGGCACTTAGTACCTGTTATGCTATAGCTAATAAGATCACATATCCCTTCTCTCCCACCCCTTACGCATAAATATACAGAAGAAAACAAGTACCTGAAATGTATAAATTAAAATCTTTTGGGTATAATTACTCAGTTGTTTTATATTTGCTGTATGAAACAATACTTGTGTTTTGAGTTAATTGTGTGTTTGAGAAAAGTGATATTCATGAAAATGAGTTCGATTTCTGAACAGAAGAAATTATCCAAGCGTGATTTGTTAAAGATGAGACGTTCATTGTTAGTACGGTAAGTCATAGTTCCTTATTTCCATTATAAATGAAAATAATATTTTTGCTACACGTCATAAAAAAAGATAATACTTTCAAACTATCAGTTAACTATTGTTCTTTGTGAAATGTTTCTAATAATACATGTTCAAACTTCAACTTCAACAAATATTTTGTCTTATACAGCATTTCTAGTTGCCACAGAATGTGCTATTTTGTATATTTGTTTCATTTTTATCTGTCAAATTACTGAATTAATCTTACTATTTTTCATAATATTTTACATTATCTGCAGCCGGAGTAAAATGTTGCAAAGAAGACACTTTTAGACCGGCGGCGACAATATTGAAATTTTGCTTGTTGAATACAAATACAACGTACTTTTATAACGTTTGAAAAATAATGATAATAATTTAATACATTTTTCCGTTGATTGTTATCAATTATGGATCAATTAACTAGTAGTGACTATTTTCAATATTTTTAAAGGTAATTATGTAGCTATGCGTTTTTGTTGTTGGTATGATTTGTAGATTTTTCGTCGTAATAATTTTGTCATGGAGTAATTTTATTTAGTTTTTCATAGCAACCGTTCAACAAACGTAACACAATAATTAGGTATTTCTTTAATTTACAATTCGTTTACATACCTATATAGGTATTTTTTTGATAATTTTCTTTTTATCATAAAAACGGTGATTCAATATAATATAATTATTTTAATTAAAAAACAAATCTCGTCAGTAAATTACTTTACTCATATGTAACATAACCTGCCCACTATTTTGCATATAGTTATTTCATATTATGTATAATTTTCACAGTAACACGTACAACCGTCAGCGATCGTCGATTTCTGAAACATCGAATCTGGAAAATGAATCCTTCACTGAAACGGAAGTTACACAAGACGACTTTATACGTAAGTTCTTTTCTTTCGTACATTTAATAAATGTTGAGCAAATTTGTAAAATTTTCTCCATGCTATGTAGTAATCAATTATTATTGAGTACCTATACTTGTTTTAAAAATTTGCGTAATAAAAAATTAAGGTGATCGGACGTCCCGCATTTTAACAATTTACCCCGCGTCCCGCGGCCTTTGGAGAAAGTCCCGATTTTTTTAAGAATGTGCACAGAAAACCATATTATGTGTGAAATATAAATAAAATTTACTCAAACGAGAAATATATGGAAAGAATATATGGTTTTAAAGTTATAGGTACTATACTTATTTTACATTATGTTGATTAGCGTTCTGTGATAATAAAGGTTAAATCTGGTCACCTTATTAAAAATTAAATTCACGTGCACTCGCGTCCATACTTCAAAATTTTCATGTTCACGGTGGGTCATGCCGTGACCCAATAGATTCCACGCTTAGCGTCCATCTCCATACTACATATTAGTTTTTATTTTGAAATATTAAACTAATATTTCTCCGTTTTCAGATGATGATAACATTGAAGAACCACTAGAAGAGTTCTTTGATATTCAAGCGGAAAGGTCTGAATCATGTGAAGAACAATTATTAGCGGGAAGAAGAGTAATAGATATAATGTATTTTTTAAATGAATTGAAATCAGTGAAACATAGTGGGTTTGATTGTTCATTTTATGATTTAAATTTGAAATCAGAAAAACGCTTTAGTTTGAGAAGTAGTTTTTTATTCAAGTGCAATGTTTGCGGAACTGAAAATAATATACTATCTGAAGAAAACACAGAGTCAGGTATTAATAAATTGGCAGTTTCTGCAATGATGTCAACAGGCGGAGGATATTCGCAATTAGAAGAAATTTGTGGAATATTGGATATACCTTCCATGTCAGATAAAACGTATATGCGGTATCAAAACAATATTTCGCATGATATGAAACTTCTTGCGCATGACGAAATGAAAAAAGCTTGCGAAGAAGAATACCAGTTAGCAATCGAAGAGGGTAATGTAGATAGCGATGGCATACCAGTTATTGCGGTAATTGTTGATGGGGCGTGGAGTAAAAGGTTGTACAAATCAAATTATAATGCTTCGTCTGGTGTTGCTTGTATTATCGGAGCCAAAACAAATAAAGTTTTATACATGGGGATTAAAAATAAATATTGTTGTACTTGCATTAGAAAACTACGTAATAACGAAGAAAATGTAGATCACATTTGTTTCAAAAATTGGACTGGACCTTCAACTGGCATGGAAAGTGCAATAATATTAGAAGGATTTAAGAGTAGCATCGAAATGCATAAATTAAAGTATAGTAAGATGATTGGAGACGGTGACAGTAGTGTGTACCGAAAAATTATAGATTGTATGCCGTATGGGCCGCATTTAGTTATCAAAAAAATAGGATGTAAAAATCACATTCTCCGTCTTTATATGAATAAATTGAGAGAAATAATGAACAGTCATAAAGAGGTTCGACAACATTTAAAAAGAAATTTACTTAGATTCTATGGAGGAGTAGTGAAAGCCATTGATTTTAGGCAGAAACAAGAAACACCAAAATATGAGAAAATTGTAGAACTGTGTAAGGATATAAAGAATGGACCACGACACATATTTGGTGATCATACAGGTTGTAAGGAAAGGGGATATTTTTGCACGAAAGACAATAATATCGAGCCGAATTTAATTCCTTCTATACCAAATAATGTATTTTCAAAAATAATAGAGGCAGCACAAAATGTTGCTAATAAAGCCGATAGCCTAATAGAGAATGAAACAAATAATCCTGCCGAATTATATAATTCAATAGTATGTAAATTTGTCGGGGGAAAAAGGATCAATTTTTCTCTTAAAAATTCCTACGAAAGCAGATGCAACATGGCAGTAGTTTCATTAAATTCAAAAGAAAACTATTTTGAGAAATTAAGTTCATCTCTTGGCGTAAAAAGAGTAGGAAAATATACGTTGAAACACGGGCAAAAAGTAAGAAGAAGATTGCGAAGAAGAAAAATGGTAGGTTATTCAAAAAAAAATAAACATAGTGTATTCCTTCCTGATTGTAATTATGGGCCAAATGCTGAAAATTCCACACCGGATATGAACATAGAGGAATACGAAGTTGAAAAGAATATGTTTTTAGATGTATTAAAAAATGCAGATCCTGCTACAATTTTTGCAAATACTGTAGGTCAATTTACAGAGCAAGCATGGAAAGAAGAAAGAAGAAAACGTGTTACAGCTTCATTTTTCGGTCGTATTTGCAAAAAACGAAAAGGGACATCAACGGCAAATATTGTCAAATCAATATTATATGACTCGGTTATAACAACAAAGGCAATGAGACATGGCTTAAATAATGAGCACAAAGCGATAGAATGTCTGGAAGCTCAAATAAATAAAAAAATTGAAAAGAGCAGTTTATTTATTGATAATGAATTTCCGTTTTTAGGCGCATCCCCCGACGGTTTAATAAATAATGACGAATTGTGCGAAGTAAAATGTCCATATAACGGAAGAAATATGACAGTACGAGAAGCAGTTGATGCAAAAATAATTAAATTTTTAGAAATAAAAGATGATGAAATTTGTTTAAAAGCGAATGATAATTACATGTACCAAGTTCAAACTCAATTATATATATGTAAAAGAAATTTATGCTATTTCGTTGTTTGGACCGAAAAAGATATGTTTGTTCAAAAAATATATAGAGACAATCAATTTTGGAATGACAAGATTATAAATAATGTTAAAAATTTTTATTTCAAATCTCTCTTACCAGAAATAGTAGACTCTAGGTACAGTAGGGGATTACCAATCAGGGAAATATTTTAGGATTTATAAATGTTTGTTTTTTATTTGTTTATTTTCATTTGTTCTTATAAATAATGTATGTATGTTCATGTATTAGTGCTGTTATTTTGTGTCAATTTAGTGGTTAAATTTTTGTATAATAATGTTTATTTTATTTTTAGTAATTTATCCAACTTTTCATATCGTAAAATGTTTGTAATAATAAAATACCAAGGTACATGTTTTTTTCTAAATAAATATGATTATATGCAATATTGTCAAAAATGTTTTATTTATTAAATCTAATTTTAAATTAATTTTCCGTTCTTCAAAATTAAATAACTCAGCTTATTCAAAGTTACCAAACATGGTCTTCGGTTTTTGCAATGGGCAACATAGCTAAGGCCCGCAATAAATCACTACCTACGATCCCTTAGCTGCAGCCAGTTTAGAGCAGGTCAAAAAGTGCAAGTTTGGTTGCATCGGTTTGTCGTTAGGAGCTACAACATTGAAATGTTGACGCATAATATGCGAAACAAATTTGCATTTATCTAATGAACGGAACACTTTCTTAAAAAATCCACGGATAAATAGTTTTATTATACTATAATCTTCCATTACATATGTATATTGCGTATCTAAATACTTTGTAATCCGCCAGAAATGTAAAAATGTCTGTACGTAAAAATGTCATTATCTTGCTTATTATTAAACATATTAAAAAAACCACGGATAAATTTAAAGATTTTGATACTAACAATCAATGTATAAGATTTGAAAAATTTTTGTCCGATAGAATCATCAAAAAACTTATGTGAAAACTGCTGTATTCTACGTCACTTGTCTCGTGGTCCGGAGCGGCCTTAAGTTAAAAAGCTTTCAGAACACACAGTAATATTTTTTATGGAACAAGAAAACTACTGCCATTAAGTCAATATGTTTCTTAATGGGAAGGAGGTGAAGAGACAGAAACTTAAAAGCAAATAAAACTAAAATAGTAGTGTATTATACTATGAACAAAGAGAATAAAGACACTTCAGTCCTGTATGTATAATACATTATTTTATTTTTGGCACTTTCAGCGTTCGTTCTAGCTATACATTTTAAATAATTATTAATTTGAAACGATTTAAAATACATAAGTATAATTTACAAATTGAAAATTGGTGGGCTTTCATAATAATGATAGCATTATGTATTTTTTTGTTGCCTAGATATCATAAAAAAGTGAAAAATATTGAATGGTTTCATTAAGGATGTTCTAACCCTACTTTGAAAATAAAGAGAATAGCTTGAAATTTAGACGACAATATTGCACAAAAAATTCATGCAAATTTTTTATGTTATTTACAGCTTCTAAAAAAAGTTATGACAGTTTAAAGAGTTTTGCTAATTTAACATGTGTTCTTATAGAAAAATGGCATTTGGAGGCTAAAAATGTTCAAAAAGACACAAAAAATAATAAGAATATTCCAAATTATTAATAAATCGGTAGCTGGATCATTCATTAACATAATGTCGAAGTGTCATTACCTTTCAGAGATTGTGTAACAAGAAAATAGAAATTAATGGAACAAACTACACGAATGTCAACTAAACTAATGGGAAGAGTGGCAACGTCGCATTCCAAATTAAGCTCCAAATTAAAATGTGTCGGACGAATTTATCTTAACTCACGATTAGTTTAATTTACATTAATTGCATTTAATGATCAAAATCGTTACTTTTTGAAGTTGTAATTGATTCCAATGGTAAATTAATTTAGTTTCTTTGGATATTCTCATGTCTGAAGTTTGACGTTTGACGAACTGCTCGTTTGAAACTACGACGTTGTCACATTTAGCACTGTCCAAAGACATTAATAAATTATTATATCTTAATAAAATTATTGCAATTTTCGTGTAAAATTTGTAATTTTAATGATAAATGATAATTTTATTATTATTTTGTTTTTTTTTTTCTTGAAAAAATGCATGTATCAAACAATTTTATAATTTTTTACAGTTGATTCAGGTAAGATTGATTGTCAAAAATCACATTCTAGTCCCACGAAAATAAGAATAAAACAATTTCACATTAAAAAATCTAGTTTCAGTCAAAATTTTATATTCAAATGCATTTCAATTTGCACATTTAATAGCAATTCTCGTTGTTTTTGACAAATATAACATGACCTAACATTAGACTAGGACAAAACGATTAGAACATCCTTAAGGACAGTTGATATTTCATTAAGGGAGAAGCAATTTTGAAAGGTTGGCTCATGACGAAACAATGAAATTAAAAAAATTTTGTCATAAAATAAACACCTTCGCTTTGTGTCTTACGTAACTTCACACTCGTTTGTAATGGCTGGCGTACCACCCTTGACACACACTGTACTATTAGTTTATTATCGTTTATTCTTTTTTTTTTTCATTTCGTTCATCATTTTCGTTTATTACTTACACTGCACTTTTTTACAAAGGAGAATAATACTTCCTGTTTTATCGAACAGCTATAACTTCTCTTAATCAGCCCACGTGAAGAAATATGGCGATCCTGTTATAATACTCTAGATAAATCTTACACTTAATTTAACAAATTTTTCGCAAAATACTATTTTATCCATTAATATTTTTCTGATATGATATTACTGTCCATGTAACCATCACTACTGATAATTATTTAATGAAATTAATAATTATATAAAACAAAAACTAAAACAAATAGAACGACTGTTTGAATTGCATGTTCCACAGAAATGTATAAAATAAAAAAAATTGGGATCATTTGATACAGTTTTTGTTCCAGAACATTTTTTTTTTGTATTTGCACTTATATTCTAAAATTTATAGAGAACGACCTATCGCCAAATGAAAAATTAAACTTTGTATTTCCTATGTGTAAACACCTGGCATATGTTTTATTAAACACTAATTATCCAATTTTGAGAAAATAATCCCAACCTTAAATCAGTTATTTTGATAAATGAAACTCTTGGAATTCAGCCATAGGTTTAATATTTAAAAATTACCTCAACTAGTTTCGACGCCACATGCGTCTTCTTCGGGAGGTGATTTATTAAAAAACTATTACATAACATATTGAAAGCAATATATAAATATGGACAACAAACACAGATAAATCTCTTCGCCAAAATTAAAAAAATAAAAACATTATAAATAAATAAATTATAAAAACGTTACTTTTCCACCCAATGCAAAAAATTAACTCGTACTGTAGCGATAGTATGTCAATTGTGTTGTTGAAGTCCTCTAGATCGGAAAAGTAATGGGCAAATAATAATGGACTAGTGTAGTCTCCTTGTAAGACTCCTTTTCCTATTTGTATTAATTTTGATTCTTTGTTATTTACACAAACTGTTAACCCTGCTTACTTGTATATGTTCTTCAATAATCTGGTGATTTTTGCACTAAGCTTTGGCTGAATTCCAAGAATTTTACTTATCTATCCAGCCAAAAAATGGTCCTTATCAATCAATTATATATATTCTTTGACTACTAAAATATGTGAAATACACAGTAACTTCCATTCATTACAACAATGGTATTTGTTAACAAATTTACTGTTAAAAATATTTAAAAAATTAAAGTTTAATCAGTTTTTATAAAAATGTATTCATCATTAAAAAATATACGCATATTAAAAATATAGGTGTTCTATGCGTGAGTAGAATTTAATTTAACAGTATTTAATTAAGAAAAATTAAATATGTGAATGAACGCACTTTTTATTATTCTTTCTAAAAACTATCATTGCTATTATGAATAATTCAATTATGTTTTAATTGGCATATTCGGTATATTTTATCTATATTTTAGGCATAAATTTTATTCTAATAGCTCTTAAAATACTCATAATTAATGATATTCGGTCAACTTTCGGAACTTGTACCTTCTAAAGTTAATTAAGATAATTCTAATCATATTTTAAATATGAACGTCATGTTGTAAATTAATCGCCATGGAACTTATTTTAATTTAATACCAACGGTCCGTAACTGTAAAACTAGAAAAGATAATGATTAAATTCAGAAGATTTAGATTATAATAACAATAATTATAATATTTACTCAATTAAATAGAAATACACAAGTATTATAAACTAAGACAAAAAATCTAAAAATTTTACCGTGTTTTTCACGAAAAACTGTTAAGAGCTTCAAGTAAACTGCTACTTCCGATTGAGCATTTTTATCCAAAATCTAATCAGCTCTTCATTTAAATATAAGGAGCAAAAATTCACAAAATAGTATTTTTTGGTGTAATAGTATTTAAGTTATGCGAGACGAAAAAATCGCCACAGACTACACATACACACACACACACATACATACATACATACATACATACATACATACATACATACATATATATATATATATATATATATATATATATATATATATATATATATATATATATATACATACGTGCTTATTCATTGAAAACTCACTACTCAATTTTTTGACCAAAAACAATACCTCCCTTACAGCAGGCAGGAGGTAAAAAGAAAATGGTTCCTAATGTAAATACACTCTAAAAAGCCTCATCTAACCAAAAATTCTTAATATATCTTTTAAACTCTATATCTGGGGTAAATCACGATTGAAATATTGAAACCATATGCAAGCCATATACCAAAGAAATATGAAACACACTTTACAAAATTAAAACGCACTTTTTCAAAATGGAATGTGTACTTCAACGAAATACATTTCATGTCAGTTTCAGTTGAAAACTAATTCATGACAGTTAAATATATAAAATATGAATGACATAGTTCTATATTTTTTTTCAGTTTCAATTTTAAAATAATTTCAGGTATAATCGAACTTCTATAATTCAAACATTGATAACTCGATTTTCTTTATTATCCGAACAAAATTAATTGGCAATAGCGCTAAGAGTGAAAAATACATGTAAATTTTAGTTAATAAATCGAATTTCTATTACTCTAATTTCTCGATAACCCGAACAGAAAACGGCGCGCGCATATTCGTATGGGAAATTTAACCGTGTTTTTCACGAAAAACTGTTAAGGGCTTCAAGTAAACTGCTACTTCCGGTCGACCAATTTTATCCAAAATCTAATCAGCTCTTCATTTAAATATAAGAAGCAATAATTCAAAAAATTGTATTTTTTGGTATTATAGTATTTGAGTTATGCGAGACGAAAAAATTGCCACAGACTACACACACACACACATACATACATACATACATACATACATACATACATACATACATACATACATACATACATACAGACATCATAGCGAAAATAGTAAAATCGTATTGTAGGGACCCT
The DNA here is from genome assembly GCA_963942605.1 of Poecilus cupreus. Classification (NCBI taxonomy): domain Eukaryota; kingdom Metazoa; phylum Arthropoda; class Insecta; order Coleoptera; family Carabidae; genus Poecilus; species Poecilus cupreus. The sequence goes on from OZ012718.1 coordinate 26,685,908, forward strand.
AAAACGTGCTTATTCATTAAAAACTCACTACCCAATTTTCTGACCAAAAACAATACCTCCCTTACCTAGAGGTAGGCGGGAGGTAAAAATTAGATTTCACAAATCTTGCATTCCTAGTACACCATGGAAACATTTAAAAATTTTCAATTTTTTTTTTAAATGTGACACATGTCATTGTGATTGTGAAGCTGTTTTCTTAGTGAAATATGTCAAAAAATTAAATAAATATACGAAAGAAAATTAAAATTCTCAAATATAAATAGAAAATAAACAAATAAGAAGGTAAGTTTCTGTATCATCAAATACTATTTTGTACCGTTTAAGAGTAGTATTGGACGGGAAGTTATGTGCTGCCACATCAGATTTTTTTTAAATAAAACTAAAGAAATTAAACACCAATCACAAATTACTAAATACCTTTTGCCAAAATGAAAAGTATGTACGTAGATACATACATGGTACATGTGTACTTATACCGTGTGTCTGTCTTAAAGGTTTACATAGGAGATTAACATGGGAAATCAGTTTTTTGAGTGCTGTTGCTCGGTGTTCTATCGGACAACAATGATTGTAGTACCAATCGAAAGATATCATTTTTCTGAATCAAATGATGTAAAATACATTACAATTTAGTAGTAATTTGGTTCCGTAAATTAATTTTTACCTCCCGCCTACCTATAGGTAAGGGAGGTATTGTTTTTGGTCAGAAAATTGGGTAGTGAGTTTTCAATGAATAAGCACGTTTTAGGGTCCCTACAATACGATTTTACTATTTTCGCGATGATGTCTGTATGTATGTATGTATGTATGTATGTATGTATGTATGTATGTATGTATGTATGTATGTATGTATGTGTGTGTGTGTGTAGTCTGTGGCAATTTTTTCGTCTCGCATAACTTAAATACTATAATACCAAAAAATACAATTTTTTAAATTATTGCTTCTTATATTTAAATGAAGAGCTGATTAGATTTTGGATAAAATTGGTCGACCGTAAGTAGCAGTTTACTTGAAGCCCTTAACAGTTTTTCGTGAAGAACACGGTTAAATTTCCTTTTTCAACAATTTATGTTATTTTAAAAGTTGAAGAATATTTAATTCTACATTTTTTTTGATTACACTAATTTTAATAATTTTCATTAGATTTAGAGATAATAAAATATAAAGAAATTAGATTTCACAAATCTTGCATTCCTAGTACACCATGGAAAATTTTCAATTTTTTACGAAATGTGACACATGTCATTGTGATTGTGAAGCTGTTTTCTTAGTGAAATATATGTCAAAAAATTAAATATATATACGAAAGAAAATTAAAATTCTCAAATATAAATAGAAAATAAATAAATAAGAAGGTATGTTTCTGTATCATCAAATACTATTTTGTACCGTTTAAGAGTAGTATTGGGCGGGAGGTTATGTGCTGGGCACATCAGATTTTTTAATTTTGATTATCCTCCGATTTATTCAGTTTTTATCGAAAATAAATGTAGTTACCTATGACTGTTTTGTTTTGATTTCTTTTAAGTGATTTATTTGACATTTCTGTCAATTTGTAAAATATGGTTATTTACAGTAATGACAAGAGAATTATTATAATTTTGGCGTAAAGATTTTATTAAATAAATTAAAGTCTAAAAACCAGTTTTCTTTAAATAATATTAATTTATTAAGAATTAAGTTTTTTAAATCGATGACAAATAATTTCATTTTTATTAGCTGTTTCGTATATCTTCACAAAATACTCTTCCACTTTCTTCGTCAAATGGAAAAAGTTCTGGATTGCAGTGCATTTTGTAGGAATAATAAGAACTTTTTTTTCAAAATATGAACGATCTACACCCAATTCATTTCCAAAAAATCTAGTGATAGCACTAGTATAGACGAAGGATCTAAATGTATCATTCCTAAAACCCTTTCTTCCAAAAAAGCACGTTCTTCTGCTCTTGCTAAATTGCAATTACTAAGATCACGTGTATTTTTCCTGGATACTGGCATTTGTGGTTGCACTTGGATTAGGTCGATTCATAAACTTAATAGAAAATAGATCTCGCACTCTGAGCTAACTATTTCCTCCAAAAATAGTTTTACTATAAAAATACGCTCTTCAGTAGTATAACTAAGGCACTAGAATATATGAGTATTCTCATCCGCCATTTTGGGTCCAAGTGTCATAAATAAAACAAATTATTGGAATCCAGTTACTTTAATTCTTTGCTGTCAAATTTGAAGTTGATATTGATTAATAATTGTGATATATCATTCTCGTAATTATTATATTTCATATCTAACAGGTAAGTGTACAGAATACTTTCTAATATATTACCGTATGATTTGTGTAGTTGGATTTTACAGAATTTCAAGAAATATGTTTTCAAATTTGACAGATACAAATTTTAATAGTTATTTACTTTACAAGTGGACAAAGTAAGGAATTACCCACGAGAGAAATCTTAGCTCACGAAGCCGAAGGCTGAGTGAGATAATTTTATCGAGTGGGTAATTCCACTTTGCCCACGTGTGAAGTATAACGTTTTATCCAACACTTCTTCATAAATGAAAAATTTATTAAAGAAATATTATTTGACAGTGACATATGCTTCAAATTGTCTAAATTAAAATGTCAATCGAAGTAGTTACCATGGTGTTGTGTGTTATTACTATTGTTATAAATAAAAAAATACTCACTAGTGGCTTTCCTCAAAATTATACCCACTAGTGGATAATCTGTTACTTTGCTTGTTTAAAATCGCCATAGTAATATAGCATTTATTGAGAGGTGTTGGATAAATGTTTTTTCCTATTTCACGTACACAAAGTCAATTTTGTGGCACTGTTTTTCTCAAAAACAATGCTACAAAATTGAATTTTGTGCAACTGTTTTTAGGGAATTTATTATTTGTAAAATTAACAGTCTGTCAAACTTGGGACTGTCATTGCTCACCTAAAATTATTGAATCGGTGCCCCTGCGTCGGGGTTGCGGCCTGGGACCCGATAGGCCCCGCGGGCAAAGCCCCTTGGTGACCAGTGGTATATAAAACATGCCGTATAATTTTATTTTATTTTTAGTTTTATTGAATTTATGAACGTGAAATAGGAAAAGTAGTATGAACAACTCGTGTTACAATGCCTAATTGTAATACTCGTATTTTGCGTAACTCGCCTGCGGCTCGTTTACGCAAACTATACTCGTATTACAAAAAAGGTCATTGTAACACTAGTTGTCCTATATACTAAAAGGCAAAATTCATTCTCTATATATACTTTCATCTGCCTAGTAACCAAATTTGTGCGCAGCTCTAGAGCCTAGACGGTTTGACGGATGTCAGTGAAACCTTTACCGGCAGTTAGAGATTTTTTTGGAATAGGGCCTTTTTATGAATTCACATTTTTAGTACACATGATGTGCGAGATATTAAATAAATAAGGCGGAAATGCTTTTACGGATCAGAGTGTGCGGGTTGCTATCAAAGTGGAGTTTGTTGATTCTGGTTGTAACTTTACAAAAATATATGTTCAATTTGTCATTTCTGACAGATCTGTTTCGAAATTCAAGTATAAATTACATATATTCTAGACAACTTATAAATGTTTTGTAAATTTATCTGTATTTAGAATTAATGAACAAACATGTGTACTATTTTGTAAGTATTTTAAAAGTCAATTAAAAAAATTTAAATTGTAGCTGTTACTTTTCACAAATTTTTGTGCAACTAGTTATTTTGACATTTCAGTCTGAAATTTTAAATATAAATTACTTTAATTGTAGTTCAGTTAGACAAGTTTGGTAATTTATTTGTGTTTAGAATATATATGCAAACATTATTATTATTTTGTAATTATTTTAAATTTGAATTTTTTTTCTCATATTTTTTCAAATTTAAAATTAATATGACAGATGTCGTTGTTTGTCAACCACAATTCTTTTAAGGATTTTAGGCGGTAAAATTCAAATGAATTAACTTCTTCTAACATAAAAAAGTTGAGAATTATTTTTCGCTTCATAGATGGTTTCTTTTTCTTCTCAAAAAATACAACAGATGTCTCTGCTCGACAACCTCGATGCTTCTACGTTCGGCATTAAAATCTACCGATCGCTCAGAGCTAGTAGGTCACGTGACAGATTTCATAGATGTTCAAGTTAATGCCGAACGCTCCAGATTCGTAGATAAGGCGGGAAATACAATAGAGCGAGCGTTTGCATTATTAAAGGACGTTTTCGACGATTAATATATTTAAAAACCGCACGCATAGATTTGGTATATTACATAACATATGTATATTAGAAAATTATATTTTAGAAGAGTATTTCAAAGATGATATTGATTGTGACAATATCAATAATGTTGTACAAACTTTGTCATTGCTCTAAAATAAGTTTAAACATGTTTGAGATATAATATACTATTACGGTTTTTAATTAAATATAAATTTCATGTAAAAAATAAACTTATTCATTTATCAGTTTCTCCATAAGGTACAGAAACCGATCCTGTCTGACCATATTTTTCTTTGACACCTTTGTTTTTTTTTAAATGTCTACCATACAGAAACAAACAATTATCAACAAGTCTTTGGACGGAATGACAGCTGATGAACGCTTATACGCATGCTCAGATTAGAGAGCTCGCTGTGCTCTGTGATTCTGCAGCGAGCACACTGAGCTCGCTCTGTGTGCTCAGCAAGTTTAATGCCGAACGCTACAAAACGCTGTGATGTCAATGCCGAACGCAATTGAGCGATCTGAGCGCTAAAAATGTTAATGCCGAACGTACCCTAAAGTATTTTAGGCGGTAAAATTTAAAGAGGTTAATTACTTATCTAATATAAAAACTTCGTTTTAAATATTTATAATCAATTTCAGATTTTTTTTATATCTAAATTCGTAGAATTGTCAAAAAGTTATTTTAAACAATGATCAGTTGTTTTTTATTTCTAATCAAGTATCACAAAATTATTATACACGATCGTTAATTGTTTTTTTCTGAATGTTATTTAAATCCTGCCGTGTTTGGCATTAAATTGAAGGTCTCACTCATCAGATTTAAACTAAAGTGTCAAAAAATTATTTTGGACGATCGTAATTTGTTTTTATAAATGTTATTTAAAACCTAACGTGTTTGGTATTGAATTAAATGTCTCAATCATGATATTTAAACTCAAGTATCAAAAATTTATTATGGACGATCGCTAATTGTTTTTATAAATGTTATTTAAATCCTACCGTGTTTGGAATCAAATTACAGGTCTCGGAGAAGAGGTTTGAACTCAAGTGTCAAAAAGTTGTTTTTGGTGATTGTCAATTGTTTTGTATAAATGTTATTTAAATCCTACCGTGTTTGGTATTGAATTAAAGGTCTTGCTCATGAGATTTAAACTCAAGTTTCAAAAAGTTATTTTGGACGAACGTCAATTGTTTTTTATAAATGTTATTTAAATCCTACAGTGTTTGGAATCAAATTAAAGGTCTCGAAGAGGAGGTTTGAATTAAAGTGTCAAAAAGTTGGTTTTGGCGATGGTCAATTGTTTTGTATAAATGTTATTTTAATCCTATCGTGTTTGATATTGAATTAAAAGTCTCATGGAGTGGATTTAAACTTAAGTATCAGAAAGTTATTTTGCACGATCCTACAATTTTGTCAGTGGTTAACACACAACTTTCTTAAAAAAAAACATGCAACTTTCGTCAGTGGGAAACACACAACTTCCTTCAAAACTTGTACTGACATGGAAGCAAAGAACGAAGTGACGAGCTAGCTTCGCCATATACTGACATGGAAGCGAGGAATGGAGTGACGAGCTTGCTTCGCAGATATTTGAACTCAAGTGTCAAAAAGTTGTTTCGGACGGTTGTCAATTGTTTTCTATAAAAATTATTTAAATCCTACCGTGTTTGGTATTCAATTGAAGGTCTCGCAGAGGAGATTTGAAATCAAGTGTCAAAAAGTTGTTTTGGACGATTGTCAATTGTTTTCTATAAAAATTATTTAAATCCTACCGTGTTTGGTATTGAATAAAAGGTCTCGCAGAGAAGATTTGAACTCAAGTGTCAAAAAGTTATTTTGGACGATTGTCAATTGTTTTTTATATATATTATTTTAATCCTACCGTGTTTGGTATAAATTTAAAGGTCTCGCGAAGGAGATTTGAACTCAAGTGTCAAAAAGTTGTTTTGGACGATCGTTAATTGTTTTGTATACATGTTATTTAATTCCTACCGTGTTTGGTATCAAATTAAAAGTCTCATGAAGGATATTTCAACACAAGTGTCAAAAAGTTATTTTGGTAAATCGTCAATTGTTTTTTTTTTTTATAAATGTTATTAAATCCTAACGTGTTTGGTATTGAATTAAATATCTCACGGAAAACGGAGAAATGAAGTGACTAGCTTGCTTCGCCGATGCACTGTTTTGAAAGCGAGGAATGAAGGCACAAGCTTGTTTCGCCATTGTACTGACATGGAAGCGAGGAACGTAGTGACGAGCTTGCTTCGTCGATGCACTGACATGGAAGCGAGGAACGAAGTGACGAGCTTTCTTCGTCAATGTACTGACATCGAAGCGAGGAAAGTAGTGACGAGCTTGCTTCGCCAATTGTTTGGCATAAATTGGAAATTATTTAAGACTACCCAATTTATTTTTCTATATTTTCAGTTGTAATCTTCTTCAGTGACGCGGAGCCTAGGGGACAGACCTGCGAAGCAGGTCGGGCCGCTAGTTCAATATACTATTTTTTAAGTAACTGGATTCCAATAACTTGTTTTATCCAACACCTCTCAATAAATGCTCTATAACTATGGCGATTTTAAACAAGCAAAGTAACAGATTATCCACTAGTGGGTATAATTTTGAGGAAAGCCACTAGTGAGTATTTTTTTATTTACAACAATAATAATAACACACAACACCTTAGTAACTACTTCGATTGACATTTTAATTTAAAAATTTAAAGCATATGTCACTGTCAAATAATATTTCTTTAATAAATTTTTCATATATAAAGAAGTGTTGGATAAAACGTTATACTTCACACGTGGGCAAAGTGGAATTACTCACTCGATAAAATCATCTCACTCAGCCTTCGGCTTCGTGAGCTAAAATTTTTCTCGTGGGTAATTCCTTACTTTGCCCACTTGTAAAGTAAATAACTATTATTTATGACATCTGGACCCAAAATGGCGGACGAGAATACCTACATTCTTCTAGAGCTCTAGTATAACTAGCCATATTTTTAGAAATTGTCTTAAACAAGTCCAAAAGTCAGAAACGTCAAATAAACAGCTTGACAGAAATCAAAACAAAACAGTCACAGGTGCCTATATTTATTTACGATAAAAATTGAATAGACTGGAGAATTCTCAAAATTAAAAAATTAATTTACGGAACCAAATTACTACTAAATAGTAGTGTATTTTACATCATTTGATTCAGAAAAATGATATCTTTCGTTTGGTACTACAATCATTGTTGTCCGATAGAACACCGAGCAACAGCACGCAAAAAACTGATTTCCCATGTTAATCTCCTATGTACACCTTTAAGACAGACACACGGTATGTACTTGCATACCTACACAAAGAGAAATATGTATAATGTATGTTAAATATAATGTACTATGTTAGGATTTTCTTAGAAATATCTAGTTTTTAACCTATTAAAATAAATACAGTATATGCATACATAATTTCTTAAATAACTATGTGGTTTCTCGAAGTCTGGACAACTCGAACTTCTTTTGCGGCAAGTCATAGTTTGAGTTATCGTAGTTCGATTGTAATTCAAATGTTTTTATATTCACCCGTTCGAGATTAACTTGAAACAGTTCCTTGTTCTTATTTTATTTTTTGAGTTTATATTCTACATTTTATGTCTCATGTTTCTACATATTGACGAGAGATAAAAATGTACATTTTAGGAAAATGTCGACTTTGGGGTAAAGGAATCATTGGTCCACATTTCTTCAAAAATGATACCGGCCAGAAAGTTATATGTTTTATTTCATTTTACAAATCTATAACTCTAAAAATAAAAAACCCGTTATAAAGATATACATTAGGGTGGGTCGAAAAAAAAGTTTTTTTTAATTATATGAAGAGAGAATAACTCGGATTTGATTATGCGTTCACACCCAGCCAGCGCAAAGGCCCAAAAAAGGTCATTTATTGTTTTTGCATATTTCATCATTTGGACCATTAATGTGTTGTTTTCATTACTTCTATAATTTTGTATGTGTAATTTGAAACAAATGTATAAAAACCAAATTTTTAACACAATCACGAAAGTTTTAATCAGTAAAAAAAAAACATTTTAAGAAATAGATTACATTAAATACACTTTTGTAGCTCCTGAGGAAGTCAAATGTGTTGCCGAAACCAGTAGAGGCCTATTTTCATTAAAATTTATTGACTGCTATCCACTAGTTTAATTACTGTCACAAACATACTATTCACGTTATATATGCAGTTATTTCATACACAAAGTACTCCTGGGCTCTTAAGCTTTAAGTTTAGTATATGGGGATCAGCTATCGATGATAAGAAAGCTCAATTTTTTGCCCACCAAAGGTATCGACTTTTCGGTTAAATCGGTGAGACGCTTATTATAGTTGATGAATGGGTTACAATTGGATTTTAAACTACTCTGCATACAAATTTAGCATTCACACTTTACAGTAAGCTCGTCAAGTTGACTTTCGACCTAAGTAAATCTTCGTTTTTCAAGTCTACTTAATAACTTTTTGGCTTAAATCAGCGGAAAACGCAAAACGCACTGTAGTTAAAATGAGTTACAACTGGCTTCTAAACCACTCTTCTTATTACATAGTACTACAGAGATTATTGCCGGAATAAACTTCAGAGCTTTATTCCCACTATAATTATGACAAAAATGGTAAAAAATCAGTGGCGTGACAAACGGTGACACATTTCGTTGGTTTTAAGAAATAATGAGCAATTTTAAATGCTAGTATATATGTATGCTGTTAAAATGTCTCATTATTAGACATTAAATTACATTAAATGATACAACCTATACACCTTGAATGTAATATTGGTTGCATAAGAAATTAACTAATACCTTTAATCAGAGCTGGGCAAAGTACCTATTAAATATACTCGAGTATAGAGTACGAGTACTAATAATAAAAAGTACTCTTGATTATTTTTCTTGAATATTTGAAAAATCGTTCTGTGCTGTACAGAGTACAAAAATACTCTATGAGTATTGAGTACTTATGACGTCATTATAGTAAATGTGAGTAATTTTATTCAAATAACGTTTTTCAATACAACAATAAATATTTAACTGTGGTTTGATATATAGCCTGAATTATTACTAATTTTAGTAAATTAAGATTTGTAAATAAGAATGTATTTGACTCGCAAATTACGGTTATAATTAACTTAATGATTATATACTCGTCTTCAGCTCGTGTACAAATGTCGTCTTAAATAAAATAATTCATTATATTTTTCAGCAAATTCTTACTTGATCGTTGGTCTCGTACTTTGAAACAAACGTAGAGTATATGTACTTGAAGTACTCATAATTCTAAAAATCTCTTGAGTATTTAAAAGTACTCAATGTACTTAGAGTACCATTTGGAGTATTGAGTACGAGTATTATAGCAAAAATCTTTAGAGTATGAGTATAAGTATTGATATTTTAAATGTACTCAAGTATGAGTACAGAATACCAAATTTGTACTTTAAGTAGTACTTTAGAGTAATGTAATTGAGTACTGCCCAGCTCTGCATCCAAACACATGCAAATTAATTTTTTTAATTATTAACTTTAAAATAATATCACCAGAATCTCTCCGGACCACATTGGTATCGATATAGAGACTCAATAATTACATGGGTTGCTTTTCATTTGCATAAAATAATTTGGCACAGTTGTCACCATTGTCACAAATTACAATTTTACTACCATAATGACACAAAATAAATAATTCTTAGAAATAAGAAAATAGAAAGTCCCGGGATAGCAATCATTTCCAAAGAAAGTAGTGGGATGGTTTCACGTTAAAAAAGTATCGGGATGCCATCCCGCTTCATTTCGACTACTGCATACCTAACACAAATACAATCTGTAAATATTCATTGTTTTTAAGTGTCGTTTCTATAATCTAGGAACGTTCCATGTATATCACTACCTGTTCCGTCCATTTATCACTTACAACAAGCCCTTCAACATTTAGTTTTCACCTAATTTCCGACCTACCTCATCTGGTTTTCACATGATTTCCAAACTACCTCATCTGGTTTTCACGTGAATTCAGACCTGGAGGTTGATTCTGTAACTTGCGTGAGCACTTGCGGTACCTATACAGTCACAGATATGTCACATGTATACAAGTAAACCCCCTGTCGGACCTTTAGAGAACTATCAGTCATGACGTCAGACTTGCGTTTAACGCAAATAAGTTGCGTGACCTCCGTAGGTCCTGTTTCTGACTTGCGTCACTGCCTGTCTCATTCTAACAGTATTCTGTCTCTCACTTAGCTGTCATTTTTGTGTTTTGTAACCAAACTTTTTTGTTGCGTTTGAATTAATTTAAGATAAGTATAGTATATTTCTATATATGTACATATTAATTTAGTATGTAGAACATAATATAAACTTAATTAAAGTAATTCTAGTAATATTTTAAAACTTTTTTAGTATACATATTGTTTGCGCTATTAGTAATTTAGTTTATCTATTTGTTTACAATACAAACAACAAAGAAAGGACGCTAACTTAACCAAACTCAAAGTTTTGTATAGGTTCAAAATGAGTACCAACATTAAACTTCGCGGCATGAAAACCTAATGCACTAAATTCCCTATGAAAGTCACTATAAACAAACAATGACGTCATATAATGCAGTCACGCAAATGTTGTCACGCAAACGCTAACGCAAGTTACAGAATCAACCTCCTGTCACATCTGTTTTTCACGTGACCTTCCAAATTCCTTTGTGCCAACTTTCATGCACTTAGCACTTGTTTCCCAAAAACTCAAGCATCAGTTCCATCAGTTCCCACTTTCGAGTCAACACATTTTACTGTTCCCACAATAAACAATCAAAACAAATATTATCACATATTTCTTGAACAACCTGCACATACCCCCACATCATGTAATAAAAATTATTATTATTATTATATTTACAGACACCTTCATAAGACAAATAAAAGAAGCAAATGATTTGTAATAAATAAGAATGATAGGTACATAATTTAGGTAAACCAAAAAGATATATCTCGTGCTTGAAAACCAGTTTGAATTAAAGCAATTTAACATAAAGTATAAGTAGAGGTATGGCATAAAATTGTTGATAATTGAATATTAATGAGAAGAATTTAAAAGAAAAAACATGAAAATATTTATATACGTATAATAAATATAGATACATATAGTTGCATACGAATAGGGTGTGTGTATAATAGTGAAAACAATATAACTTACAAATTATAAATTAATTATAAACGAACTATATAAAATAAACAATATATTAAATATTACATCCTTATTTGTTAATCAACAAGTCGGCGTTACTTCTTTCAAACAAAAATATTTAATTTTTATTTCTATATATATATTTATATTCTGAAACGGTAATAATCTCTTTATTGATGTGCGCAGCAGCTATTTGTAATGCTAAGGGAAAACAATGCAGTGTTTCTGATAGATTTTGTAAATCAATATCCGTATATTGCACTTGGTTAAGATTTAATGATTTTTTTAAAAACGCGGCAGAATCTTGTATTGTTAACTCTGTTAGTTGAAGACATGCCATATTATTCAAATTTCTATTATTTATAGTTATAATCATTTTTATATTTTGATATTCTTTGGGTGGGTAATAATTTTGCATGTCTTGCAGATTGTCAGCACAATCTAAAACGATCAAATTTTTTTCGTTATTCAAAGCCGAAAATATAGCTTCTTTAGGTGACATAAATTTCTTGAACGTTTCTGCCCTTAAAACTAATTCTTTTGCAAGTAACATGAACTGCTGGTCTATATTAGTACAATCTACATCCATCCAAATTTTATGTTTATATTCATAATTGTAAACATGTGCATACTGTCGAACTAATGCACTTTTTCCAATTCCTGGAAGTCCACATATTACTAAACAATTATTAGAACTTAAAATGCCATGCATGGTTTCTAACTCCATATTACGTCCAGTATATGTGTCTATAGCTTTTTGTACACAAAACTGCGGAGGACAGTAAGGCAAATATATGTCACTCAATGTAGTTAACATATCCATACACATATTTCTCATTTCATTTAACATATATTCAAAACGTTTGTCTATGGAGATAATCATGTCATTTTTATATTTGCTCATTTGTTCAATAATCTCATGTTTATTTTTGTCGATATTTTTCTTTAGTCTTGCTTCTAGAAATAATTGACCCGGATCATTTTTATTAACATGTTCTAGTACTTGCTCAACTATATTTTCGAAATTAATCTTATTTATTACATAAATATATTCTATACATTTATTAGTTTCAGGTTTTCTTCCAGGCACTAAGTTATCTTCACAAGAAAACAATCGTCGGTAACCATACAGATTTGTCTCCGATGATGGTGTGTTAAAATAAAACGTACTTTTTTCTTCAATAACAATACCAACTTTAGTAAATAAATCTGTGGTTTTTATTTCTTTTTTAGATGTTAATGCAATATTAACATTTCTACTGGGTGCTTCAACTGTGTTATTAACAACAGCTTTAGTCATAAAAGATAAATTCATTAAATCTTCTTCTTTGCTGTCCAAATAACAAGATATAATTCTAACGACACTGTTTTCTGCTAACTTTTGCAGAGCTCTCTTTGGTCCCCCATATTCAGTACTCATATTTAAAAATTGCATTTCAAAGCTCTGGAATATATCTACTGCAGCCTTTACTAAAACTTCACGATTTGCCTTTCTCGTTTCCACATTTTTTTCGTTGAATATTTGTTTTGAAAATTTACTGGATACTGTTTTGGCTTCATATTTTTTAAAATATTTACCGAATAAATTAATGACTGATTTAATTGGGTTACCAAAATGACCGGGTACTGCACTAGCTACCGTCGTTGCTCCAGTAAGAGCTTTTCTTGATTTTGTTGATATGGGACGTTCTAAGATATCCAATTCATTTTCCAATATTTTCCTGAATTCATCCATAAAATAATCAAAATTTCGAACGAAGTAGTATACGAACACGTACAATTTCTTCATTAGGTCTTCTTTATCTGACATTGCGAACTCGTACTAAAAAACAATAAAAAATAAAAAGTATTTTATTATCTTTGAATATAATTTGAAACTCGATATTGGGGTTAGTATTATTATAAAAAGTTCTGGGTTTAATCCAGGCTTCGTCCAAATTTTTCCCAAAAATTTGATTGACAAATCAAATGAAAATTATTTAATTAAAAAAATAAATTAGAAGTGTTAAAAAACAAACATTTAAACTATAAGAAGCAAATAGGTCTAGAAACCGATATAAGACCCTGACAAGAATTTGTCCGTCCAAGTACATAAAACGAATGGCATTACTGAATATCGACTTGTACATTCCGCGTCAAAAGTTCATTAATATAACATACAAGAAATAATATTCGAATACATTTATTGAGGTTGCAAATATTTTTATAGTATATTATTTGAAATATTTCATTTCAAATAGTGATGAATTTGATTATTTTTTTATGAAGATGGGAAGTGGACTAACTACTTTGGTCATATGCCACCTCATTAGTGGATGATTATAAATTTATAAGATCATCACAAACGACCATGCTCGTCAAAGGGAGTCAAACTCACGACTTCCGGTGTGTTAGGCTAGTGACATAGCCACTACACCACCGAGATCGGCTTTGATTATTTTTTATATTGATCTTATTTGAATAAGTGTAATTTATTTAAACATATTTTAAATGCATGCAGAGGCAACCTCTGAAACTACAACACTTAAAACTGACAGGTTAGGTTAGGTTTATTTATTTATTATTGACTAGACAAGGTATCTGTTTTTCAAGAGCGCATGTATGTTATTTTACTAAAATAATTAGTGACAAATTGACAAAATATCTGTGGTTCTCCCTCCACTAACACCTTTGAGGAGCATGACTTGACGGCTGGTAACCGCAGTTTATACGCATTTCCGAGAACAGCGTAAGCAGAGTGCCACTTGCCACACCCATTATGGGAAAAGGCGTAATGATACATTTATTTTATTTATAATGTAGGAATAAATAAGTTTAGGTGTAGTAGTAAACGTTTTTCTATAGAGCACGGGCAGTCACGTGATTTTGCTAACGTCAGAATCAGCTGATTGTGGAGAGGTTTGAACTGCGCAGACTCCGCGAACTCGAAGTGGTTGTAATTTCGAGCGGTAATTAGATGAGAGTACATTCTTCTCGAAATTACAACTACTTCGAGTTCGCGGAGTCTGCGCAGTTCAAACCTCTCCACAATCAGCTGATTTTGACGTTAGCAAAATCACGTGACTGCCCGTGCTCTATATCTTAAATCTACTTAACTACTTATTTATTTTATTTACAATGTGCGAACAAATAGATTTAGTAGTAATAGTATTTATATTTAAACCTTTTGTTCTATCTTAAATCTACTTACATAGTAGTAAAATTTAAAATAAATCTACTTACAAATTAAAAATGATTCTTAAATTAAGTGATTCTAGTGGTCAAAACTAGAAGGCAATTTTGACAAGCATATCAACAAAAATGACAAGTACGGGTGACGGGTGCGCATAACAATGACCAAATAGATAAACTCACATATATTTATTATTAAATTGCATATAAATAGAGAAAATAATACAGTACTATATTATTTTGCAACACTAATAACTGTTAGTAAATACCATTAATTTGAGGTCGCGTATTAACAAAGATATGAAAAAATGGATATTAACACCGCGCCAAATTTAAAATTATATAAAAAATTAAGCATTAACAATAATTCTAGGACAACTCTTTCTCTACAAATTTTTATTCTAAAATACATAGATAATTAACTGGAAATATTTTAAGCAAATGATGAGTATCCTCTCAACTTCGTAAAAAGAGTTAATAATGAGAAGTGTATGTTTTTTTCCCATGGAGTACAATAAGAGAAAAATAAACTTCTCTTCTTCGGTGTATATACTATTTTTTCCATGGCCTCCAATATTTACCTTTGATTTTGTTTCATTTTGTTCATTTTTCACATTATTTGAGTACGTTATCTCACAACGGGAGAGAAAGTGCACAAATTTCCCGTAGATATGAAATGTTTCTGTCATGATTTTGGTATCATAGAAACCAAGTTTCTTTCCCGGTCGTGAAAAAATATATTAAAATATAACACATTAACAATCCTATGTTAAATTTTTCCCTATACATTTATACAAAAATAATTAACTGGAAGTATTCTAAGCAAATGATGCGTATCCTCTCAACTTCGTAAAAAGTCAATTTATGAGCGTTGTATGAACTTGATTAGTTCTGTAGGAAGGAATGAAATTAATTGATTAATAAGTATAACAATTATTTCACCCTCTGTAAATATAAATGTCCATCCATGATAATCATGAATACTTGATACCTCTAACAATTTTATGTATTTATTGCGAACGCCAGTAGCCCTGTAAGAGGTAGTGAAATTAATTAATTAATAATTAATTTTATGAGGAAAAGAAATCAAAGTAGTTGACACCGAGCAAAAGTATGTGCTTTGAAATTGATTCAAATGTGTGTCTTTTACGCCAACATATGTCACTTCCGCTTTATCTGTCTTGTGCGCATTTCAAATGTCACACTCATCAACATGTGCAACATGTGCATGATTGAACGAAAATATAACCTAATATTTGTACGGATAAGTTTTTATAGAGTAGTTATTTCTTTTATTAAAAAGTGTCAACAATGTTGAAACGGTCAATTAATTTATTGTACGTACGTAAACTTACACAAATCCAAAAATCGTGGGTAACAACGGTTTTACCCGAAAAAAATGAATCACAGACTCCTACTAAAAATAAATTTACACAGGAACATAATTCAATAAATATTCAAAATAAATTAGTCGAAGAACAAAATTGTAAGCAATATTTTCTAAAAGACGATCCGAACCTTTTCGGAAGCCTTAGTACAGCATCTACTGACTTATTAAATGAAAATAAATTAGAAGATGAAGGAGATATACGAGAAGAAAATTTGCTTAAAAATCCTGTACCAAAATCGAAAAAACTTAGTACCAAACAATATGCTGATATAATCAAAGCACATCTTCGGAAAAGACAAATAAAAGAGGCAATTGATTTGTTAGAAATAAGAATGATACAAGAAGACAGAGTTAAGCCAGAAAGTTATATTTACAACTTGATATTAGGTGGCTGTGGAAGAGTTGGTTATACGAAAAAGGCTTTCAAATTGTTTAATGATATGAAAAAAAGAGGTCTTTCTCCAACGAATGGTACATACACGGCTTTATTTAATGCTTGCGCCAACAGTCCCTGGTTAGAAGATGGTTTAATAAGAGCCACAAAATTACGAGAATTAATGCAAGAAAAAGGAGTTATTCCAAATGATACGAACTACAATGCCATGATAAAAGCATTTGGCCGCTGCGGTGACATCAAAACAGCTTTTTCGCTAGTGGATGAAATGATTCAAAACAATATTTTAGTGAAAGGAGATACAATCAATTTTCTTTTACACTCTTGTATTACTGACAGAGATGCGGGATTCAGACATGCTTTACTCGTTTGGAGGAAATTTCATCAAAAAAATATCAAACCAGATATATTTAGCTTTAACTTAATACTTAGATGTATTAGAGATTGTAGCATAGGTGATATTGAAACTATGAATAATTTGTTAGAATCTTCAGAATTTAAATTGATAAATAGTAATCCAAAGCTTGATTCTCCGAAAAATAATTTAGTGATTTCCAGTGAAAAAAATTCTTTAGTCGAAAATAAATCTGAGTTACAATATAATTGGCCGAACTTAATGGCACCCTCTCCGTATTTGGGCAGTATTATCAAATTAAATGAAGTTACAAAAGCAGAGGACAGACTTATGTTAGTTGGTGGTTCGTCAGGATTTTTACAAAATATGAAACAATTTAATGTAACTCCAGATATTAAAACATTTACGCAATTGTTAGATTGTATTCCAAGTACCTTGGCCGCCGAAAAGGCTTTACTTGCTGCTATGAAAAAAGAAGGTGTTAAATTTGATGTAGATTTTCTAAATATGCTTATTAAAAAACGAAGTATGAGGTTTGACTACGAAAATGCAAAGGTATATTAATTTATCAACAAAATACAAAGATCAAAATAGAATATTGTTTTTTGCAGGATGTAGTTCTAACTTTATTTAAACCACCAAAACTTAGGCCCGATTTAATAACATATGGAGTTCTTGCATTAGGTTGCGAAACTAAAGTACAAGCAGAAGCTCTAATTCAAGAAATGACAAATTCTGGCTATCGGTAAGTTTACTTCTTTTAAAAAGAAATAATAAGCCGTTATTGGCACTCCTAGACACAGTAATATTTAATGAAATAAAAATTGTTGACCGCTCAAATTTGACTTTTTGTTATTCGTTTATAATAAAAATGTCAAATATGAATTATTTTTTGACTACTCAAATAAGACTTTTTGTTATTCGTTTATAATAAAAATGTCAAATAATATGAATTATTTTTAGCATAAATATACAAATTCTGGGAGCAATGTTAAAACAAGCTTGTATTAAAATGAATTTTGTGTACGTTTTGGAATTGATGGAACTAACTGTCAAGGAACAAATAAAACCTAATAAAATTTTTGTACAACATTTAGAAGATTTATATAAAAGGGCTAAACATGAATCAAAAGAAAAGGTATTTACAAATAAAAGAAAATATATTCCTTTTTAAATAATGAATTTAAATTTCAGAAGGGCAGCTTTTTCAGCAAAGGCTTCCATTTATTTAGAATGCGATACAAAACATGGCTTGAAGAAGTGAAAATCGACAATTCCGAAGATGTTCACCCGTGGGAACAGTTCCGAAAAGCTACAGACACCAACGTGAAAAATTATAAAGACCCTGCAACACATTTTAAACCTAGAGTTTCGTCCCGATTCAGACAAAGTACTAGAATTCCTACTCAATAAAAAATAAGTATTAAAGTTTTTGAAATAGTTTTATTTATACCAAATCCACTATTATAAATCAGAACACGATTATATTTTAATGTGGTGTAACTTGCGATTGAGTTCTTCAAACTTAAGAATTTTCCTGATGAAGAAATCTCCGTAACGGTTCGCCACTTTGGTGTCTGCGATGTGGATCATGTCGTTGTCGATGTAGAAATCCACCTGCGAAATAATTATTAATTTTAATCATGAATAAATTATAGCGTAACAAATACACAATAAACGCAGAAAGTTTTGATCATGTTTACGAAAGTATTTTTATCAATGACGATTCTTATAAGTGAAAATGACAAAAATTTCTTTAAACAAGAAAAGTAAAATTAATCATTACCCATCTAATTCCCATTAACGAAAATAGGGATACATTGGTAGATTAAAAAATATAGAACTAAATAAAATTTTATATTAATAAATAAATCCATGAAATTTCAAGCGCAAAGAAATATATTTAGGTTCTGGTGTTTGATATCATTTTACGAACTGCGTTGGAATTAATTGTTAATTTTGAAATAGTCAAATAGTGGCTCCCCTAATTGCTTCTTAGCAAAACAGTGAAATAGTTTTATAAAAAAATCTCCATCTAATATCTTAATTCTATTTTCCTTTATACGGAATAGGAAAAATAAAATAAACAAAAGAAAATGTGTACCAGCAGAATTGTTTATGTATAAATAAACTTATATTGTAGATAATGTGGGCATTTTAATTTAAAATAAACTTTGAAAACATACAAATTAAATAATGGGGTCTTACACCAGTTTTTTATATTTTTTTTATGAACCTTTATCTATATTGAAGACTATCTACACTTTTAAAAAGTCTAAATTGTTATTCATTAAGTCACAATAATTTTTTTTTAAATGTTGTGACGTCATAGTAGAGGTATTGCTGGATCTAAAACAGTAGAGATTTAAATAATTTTTGTTACATAAAATAATATGTAATAATAATAATAAAATAAGTAAAAAAATTTATGACTACAATTATTTACAATCTGTACTGTTTTAGATCCAGCAGCACATCTACTATGACGTCAACATTTTAAAAAAATTCATTGTGACTTAATGAATAACAATTAAGACTAAAGTGTAGATAGTCTTCAATTTAGATAAAGTTTCATAGAATAAAATTTAAAAAAAAAATGGTAAAAAACCCCATTAAAATAATCGAATAAAAAATTGACCAATGGACCCCCCTGCGTATATTTCAATTCCAATATCCATCATAATTTATTCGAGCATAACGATAGGAATGATATATTTTAGAAAATATAAGTGTTAGATTTTTTTGTCCAGCAGCAGCAAGATGGGCTTTAAAAACAAAGATAGTGTTGTAAATTTTAATGTTTTGTATTGATTAACTTACCTCGGACCCTGACTGGAACTTTCCCTCAAGTCCTGAAGCCCCTTTAGTCCAGACCACATTCTTCATTTTATGTTTAAAACATAGTAAATGAATCAACAGAGTCCTCATTTCTTTATCGAGGTCCCACTTTGAATTATCAGCACTGCGCTGAGTTTGCCCCATGAACGTAGCTAATTTACTCAATGGAAGAGTTGTGTACAGCTTCAAGTAGCTCCTGATGGTCGGTAGCATCCGCTGCTGCTGCACCTCGTCCATGAACACCTGCGTCTGGTGCTTGATGGCCTCCTTGGTGTAGTCCTCAGGAGGTGCGTCTGCTGCAGGGGGCACCGGCGACAGGAATTTCGGACACGCGTACAAGAAACAGTTCTCAAATTCGGTTAAGTCTCCATACTGCATCTTGTACATCTTCTCGTGGTAATTCTTCTCACGTAGAACTTGCTGAATGGATTCATCGATACATTGAGGATGCAAAACCAAACAAATAGCAAGCAGATTATACATCTGATCAGTCTGCTTGTTGATTTGATCGTTCTGGTAGCTGCGAGAGCTGAAAAGTTGTTTCGTGCGCTGAATGTACAACAATATCGAACTGAAAGTACGGATCGCATCAGAGTAACGACGCATCATCATATATGCGAAACCCACGTAGTATGAGGTGGAAATCTGGCACGCGGGTACATGAGAATACTGGGATTTCTTGTGCAATTCAATGTTTTCCAAAACTTTAATCGCTTGATAATAATCACCTAAGAGGGAATGCAGACGCAAAAGCCCAACGAGTGAAAAATATCCCAGCATTTTGTACAAAGAGTGGCGTCCGAAGTCTCCAGCAACTGAATCTGGGTCTCCGCCACTGGCATACACTTCCAGTTGTTGCTTGATGTTGGATTTGTCCACCAGAGAATGCAGTACATTCAAAATGCACAAAACATTCCATACTTTGTTGTTGGTATTGAGAGTTTCCAGTTCTTCTGGAGTTTTCTTTTGAAGTCTGGCGCGGTACTGTGCAAAGGATTGGAACTGGTATACGAATTCGTCGACGAGTTCCCACAGCCATTGGTCCGGCAGTTCCAAGGGAACTGGATTATCCGCACTCAGAATATAATTGAACAAATCGCAGTAATTAAAGAATGAATTAAAGCGCTGTTCTAGAGTTGGCCCGCCCTGGATTCTTGCGTATATATGCCGGAAGTACAACTCTTTGTATAAGATCATAAATACCTGATAACAAGAAAAAGTTTTGGTAAACATGTACTGTATGGAAAACATGGTTATATAGAAAAAAAAAAAATAAGAAATAGTATTTAATATAGTTCTCGAAGCACATATATTTCCACCACACATAAAAATACGTCTTTGTTTAACAGCACTTTATGAGCAGAAATACGAATGTCACATACTAAGTTTTGATCTTACAAGACTGTAACATTTAGACATGGATAAATGGCACGACTATATATTTATATACTCATTTGTGTACAACAATTATAAAAGTAATAAAAAAATTGTGTTTCAATGTTTAAAAATTACAGAACACAATCATGTTTACATAAAATAGATGCTTCAGTTATTTGTTATTTCTATTCTCTTAGTAACTATTTGTAACCATTTATTAAATATAATTCAGTTTTCATTAAAATGGAAACAGTTAAAACAATTGAGTTCAAGTGTTCATTACCATGAGACTTTTGATCTTTTGATTTGGTACCAAGCTCGATAGAATTTAATCAATATTTATTGTGTCATTTTTCAAAATGAATCTTGAAATATATAGTTAGTTTTCCTCAAAACCGGTAGCAGGTACAAGAATATTACAAATGTTTTTTAATCAAAATATTATTGCTAACATCTTTTATTTGAATCTTGTTTCGCAACTGACTTCATATTCAAAATAAACTGAATCCATTGTACGAGTATGTAAACAGCAAACTTCCGGTTTTGCAATTATTCTCAGTAATAATATAACAAGAGAGTGAGAATAAATTGAAAATAATTTGACAGATCTTTCGAAAACTTGTTGCCAGGCTATTGCCAAATGGCGACAAGTTTGAGAAAAATACTGGCGAATTATTTTCAAATTTATCGAACTCTCGAGTTATATTTATTTAAGTAAAATAAAACGGATTCAAGGGACCTTAAAACATGTATTTCCGTGAAAATTTGTAATTGATTTTGTTCATACTGTCTATGCTACGTACAAGAAAGTAAAGAAATAAGTTTAAATAATTTCAATGAGAGTTTATGACATAATTATTGTCAATATTGAATTGTTAATTACTTTGCCTACATTATTATTATTGGTAAATTTTAAATGTTTTCTACCCAAATACTAAATGTATTTACTTTACAAATTGTCTGCGCTCTATGATGTGACTCATCAAATAAATTAATGTATTTTCATAAATAATGCTCTAAAAAAAATATTTTAAAAGTATGACCTTTAAACCATCATTCATGTGTATATATTTTGCTCATTTTCCAAGGTAATCTGCATAGTATAAATATGGTATTTTTGGAATTTTTCTGCGGTGGGTTTCTCCATCACCAATAATAATCGGCAAGAAAAACAATATGTTAGAATGTGCAGTGTTTACAGAACGTACCAAGACATTTATTCAAAATCAAATGCGCGCTAAACATTTGCGACACGCTCAATAAAGTTCGTGCTGCATTTCAGTCAAAGTGATTGTAAATGATTCACTATGACGTAACTGTTCAAAGAGCGTAGATTATTATATATTCATTGTTGTAAATATTGATTGTGAAAGCAGATGACTTCTTCTCATATTAAACATTTACATGAGATAAGATAAAACATAAGAAATCAATAGAAACATGTGAAAATGAGAAGGTGTTCCGTAAATGCACAAACACAACGGAATATAAAGTTACCAAGGACAGCAACTTCCTCAAATAATTTTAGTCATCACGTTTATAGTGGTCATCATGGAACAGTACAAGAACAGTGTGAAAAATATAATTCAAGATGGGCTTGCATCTGGATCAGATATGTTCGAAAGAGGATCTAATAGTAAGTAAAAATAGACTTACCGGATCATTGTCAACAATGTGAGCTACTTCAACCTCATCAGGCCAGGGCCTCTTTTCGAAATACTGTTCTGTAAGCTTCGGGAATGAGTTTTCATATAAATTCTGGATTTCGAAAATCAAGCCTTCGCTTATAACATTTCGGAAATATGTCAGAAACTTCTTAACCATTTCGGGCATTTTATAATACTGCCTGTCATATTCAATGTCCAAATTGGGGTCTCCAGTGTGGGCTTCATATTCCCCACCGGTGTAATTGTAATCGTAACTCTGCAAAACGGACTTTTGCTATTAAAATAGCATTTTAAATTAAAAACTGTTTTTCGCACATGGTTAAGAGTACAATTCATATGGTTATGTATATTTCAAATTAAATCACATGAATTATTAATTTACTGTACCTGCTCATATTCTTCCGAATACATTTTGGATTAATATTTTTCTTTTTTGTTATTATTAAAGAAATAAATTGCTTTTCCCAAAATAACCGGTGGCACTTTTCTTGTTTAGCGTGCCACCATTTTTCTTTGAGAGAAATGCGATGCGTGCGCATACAAGAGTGCGAGTGATTCGTTTATTCATTTTTGTCTCTCTTCTTTCTCTTATCTCTTTTTCTCCAGTGGCAGCGAAAGTGGGTCACACAAATTTTAATTTCATTTCGAAATGTACGTTAATAATTTGAATAATTGCACACACGCTATTTTTTGTCGTTTAAACAAAATAGTGTTTGAAGGAAACAATCATTTTAAAAGTTGCTGTTTGTATATTAGTGTTATAGTGTTGAATAATTTAATACATAAATTTTATATTATAAGAAAAGAACAAGTATGAATAATTTATGTACAAAATTTTAAGTTACTTTCGCCTACATCTAGCGAGAAGTAGATGAAACAAGTTGCTGCTAGAACTTAGTTTGTGTCTTTGATGAATCCACCATTTCAGATGTTTGCATGATTCGGTATTTGTATTTAGCAGTAGATACACGGAAAAAAACACAAAGATAAAACAATGATAGAATATTCTAGGCTTACAGTGACACCCATATTTAGAAAAGGTGAATATTGTAAATTAAAATCCTATTCTGACAGATATTTCATATTATATGTATAAATACTCCCTTCCACTAAATTTGAAATTGTACCGCTCAATGTTAGAACCATGGAGGCCAGATCCGTCAAAGTAGACAGAACACGGAACGTTAGTATTTTTGTCAATTCCAAATATATGTTTTTGAAGATATTCTAGTCGTAATTTTGCAAAGTTACAGTAATAATATTAACTAGTTGTTTCATTTTACAATAATACTCATGTTTAACGGTAAGAAATATTCATTTGTTTATTAAAAAATTTTGAAAGATCAATACTTAAAATTTTTGAATTTACTTTTGTGACATTAAATGTTAATTTATATTATTAATAATAACCAATGGTTTGGTATTTAACACATTCATTTTATACAGTGTTCAGAAGTCTTTTGAATTTCGAAACTCCTGCAACCAAGGTTTTAGAAGTAAAACCTGATGTGTACTCTACAAGAGATGTTTGTTACCGGGAAGATGGATTGGTTTTATACGAACCATCAAAGAACTTGAAAAGAGAAAAGTTACAGTACGAAGTTGTTCTTCACCGACCATACACAGAATCCATGAACATGGCTTTCAGGTAGGAAACATTGATCATTACTAAAAATAATTGAGAGGAACTATATTTTTTGACATTTTATTTTGCAATATCAAGTATTCGTAAACTATTCTAGAAAAATGAAGTATTTTTCTGCATAATAAAGCGTCATTTATAAATTATAAATTGCATAGAGCAGAAATGGAATAAAATAGCACAGGAATAAAAATTTAAAATAATGTAAATGCATACAACCATTTATCGTTTGCTCAGAATAGATTACATTTATTTTCTATTCCATTATTGTTCCATTCGCGTTAGTCCGTCGCAAGAATTACTCTTATATCCACGTCGTTGTCACTTTTTAAAAAACTGCACCAAGAATCGCGACGCAACGGTGATGTAAATAATTGTAAAAATGATGTCATTCTATTCCATTTCTGTGCAAATTATAAATGTACTTGACAAATTTCTATTCCAAAATCATTCCTACACCTATTTCATTTCTATTCTATGCAATCTATAAATCAGGCTTAATTTAAGAATATTTAACAGCACAGAGTCAAAAATAAGAATTAATTGGTATTTATTCATACCATCTATCTTTATTTTTACTCCATAAATTTTGGTTAACAGTTTATACAGATCTGGAACAAAGGAAGATGCAGAAGTACGATTTATAACTTTTAAGGACAAAGTTCCATCTTTCGTCGATGCTAATAAGGATGTAATTATTTAATAGTTTGTAAATCTTCCAATTTTACCTTTTAAAATATTTTAGATGTGCACAACATATGGCTTACAAAAAGTATGTGATGAACTATCAGCACATCCAACATGGAATTTAGCCCATCTGGCAGCTCATTTAGGATTATCCGAATCGTTTAATAACCCAGTAATTAGTAACTATCTGAATAGTTCAGATTCTATATCAGGGATGTCACCTCTACAAGTAGCAGTTTCCTCTAGTAATTTAAAAACTGTGGAAACGTTAGTTAATGCTCAGTCTTCTTTGGAACATTTGGATCACAATGACAATAGCGTTTTTCATTACGCATCTAGTACTAATAAGGATATTATAATGGTGAGCACATTTTATTTAATTGTGCGTGTATTTAGTTCTTTAATTTCCGACTGTTGCGTTATTGTTATCATAACTGCCCGGCTAGCCCTAGGGCGTTATAATTTTGATGTTGCTATTGGACACAGAATACGAAAAACCTTCTATTGGCAAATAGAAACAAACACTGACTTAGTTTCTGTTCAAGGCCTATAATTTTATGACTCAACGTGTACCGAAACGTCGACCTTCAATAAAAAATTATAGAAAATTTTTCTTTTTTTTTTTTTTATTATATAAATTGAAACTTTATAAATATTACAAATACAATATACATATTAACACGCGACTTATCTATTGGAGGTGGCCTTCTGTATAAATATAATTTATATTATTCTGCGTATAGTTACCAGCCGAGAAACAGCGACTTCGAATATGTTTATCGAAAGTTATCTTAATTTTAATTACTGTGGTCTATTTTTAAACTACGAGGAGCAAATACTTCGTAACAATATACCAAAAAATGTTCTCAGAATTATTTCGTGACACGTTCGAAATTTACTGGCAATTTTATTTTAGTTAACCAATAACATTTCAAAAGTGCATTGACGTTTTAAATAAATTCCGAAAATTTGGAACTGATATTAATATTTATTGTAATTATCAATATTGTAACATTTTGTTAAACTAACATCAACAATAACTCATTCACAGCTAATACGACGTTGGAAAATTGTGTCCAGAGGTTTGTTTTGTGTAAATGAGGTTCCGCATAAGCCAATCAGAAACCTAGATTTTGTAACTAAGATTTGAAAATGCTCTAATGCCCGATTTCTTCACGTTCGGTTATACCACGATTACAGTTATACGTAGTTTAAACCAAGGTTACACTTGAAATCGGTTTTCTTCACACTCACTAATCTCCGGTTAGGATTTAAACGTCGATTATAGTTATGCGGTCATTCTTGGCCGATTATCTACAGTAGTGTGTTACATGTTTGTAGAAGTGTTGATGAATTTGGCGTGATAAATTAAAATATGCATCACACTTGGAATGATTTGGAATGTATCATACGATTTCAATTAACAAAGCCTACATTTAACTTCATTCGCCAAAATTGAAGAACAATTATTTCCGACAAGCCTGTTTTAATTTGTTCGTTTCTTAATCGAGAACATTTTTTTCTAATGTCATTTTTCAAAGCATCGTATTTGGTACGAATTGTTTTGGCAGATCGGGCAAAGTTACCACTAGACCTATTGAATTGTTCAGCTATTATATTATAATATGCTTGCTCAGTTCGAATCTCACAGCTGACAGTAGCCAATTTAAATTTACCCCTGTGGTTTCCCCTCCACTAATGTCTTTGGGGGCTATGATTTGACGGCTGGTAACCGCACTTTATACGCAAAAATATATCACTTACCGAGATCTGCGTAAGCAGAGTGCCACACCCATAATGGGTAAAAAGCGTGAAGATATATTTATTTTATATGCTTGCTTATATTCCAACGCTATGTGTACAAGTAAATTAATTTCTGTTTCGGTGAAGTTTGCAGTTCTTTCTTTACCTGATTTGTTTTCCATTTCACTAGAAACTAAACATATGTACATTATTATGAATTTACGCTTCCCTTGCATTCGAAATGTAAAAATATATTATAATACTAGCATTCTTTTGAAAATACAAATAATAATATATAAACATATGTCAAACTCAGCAATGACATTAGCCAACAATCAATTTTGCGACGATGCCATACTTATCTTGTAGTATTTCTAACCGTAGATTTAGTAACTATGACTGCACATGAAGAAAACCGACAAATCATTAGAACTCCGATTAACATTAATCGAAGTTTAGAAAATCTTGGTTTAAATGAGAAGTGAAGAAATCGGGCATAAATTTCAGGCAATAGGCTATTTCACAATAATCAAAAATAGCAAAAGTTGATTGAAAATATGAAAGATAGGAGCTACAGGAAGCGTAAAATTTCAAATTTTTTTATTACAAATTACTCCCGTTAATAAAACGGGATGTTTTTGTTTTTGATGCCGTAGGACATGTGTTTTAGCAAATGGGATTCAAGCATTAGCTCCTACTCCGCCTTAACTAAGAAAATACATATTCGGGCGTGTCGATCTGTTCGGATTCTGCTCGGGTGATTTAATTGTCTTTGCGTGTTTGCTGTTTGATATGCAGCACTCACTGCAAACCTGTGCGATACTAGCGCCACCAACTACCTATAACTTCAAGAATGTCAGTGTTTTTTAAAAAATTAGAAAAAAGTGAAATAAATTAAGTTCACTAATTTATTTTATTTCTCTAATAATGAAATATATATTATTTTGTATTATGGGGTAAATAGCTCCGTGGTAACGTGTCGGACTGTGGATCGTGAGATCCTCAGTTCGAATCCCACTGCCGACAATTACCAATTTAGATTTACCCCTGTGGATCCCCCTCCACTAACATCCTTGGGGGCTATGATTTGACGGCTGGTAACCGCACTTCATACGAAAAAAATATATCACTTACCGAGATCTGCGTAAGCAGAGTGCGACACCCAGAATGGATAAAAGGCGTGATGATATATTTATTTATTTTATTTTGTGAACAACCGTTTGATTATTTCTGGAATACCACATTACTTACGTCATTTTAAAATTCAGACCTTAATATCTCGCTTATTTGGAGGAATATTTAAAATGTTCTGAATTTGTTCTTCTTGTAGGCCTTAAGTAGAGGCTCGGCCCGTTGTTTAAACTCCCGTAACAAAAACGGACACACACCACTTCACATGGCTTGCATGGCCAATAAACCAGACTGTGTAAAAGCTCTCCTCCTAGCCGGTGCCGACGTAAATCTCACATGCACCAAGTCCTCCCAATGCGGCGAAGGTCCCCCAGGATACGTGGGAGACTTCATGCAGGATCACCCTAATAAACTCTACCAACAAGACATGAAGTTTGGCGGAACGCCTTTGCACTGGTCCTGTTCTCGAGAAGTGATTGAGTCTTTGATCCAGAAGAACTGCAACATCAACTCGTTGAACTTTGACCAGCGCACGGCGTTGCACATCATGGTGATGCGGAATAGGTTGGAGTGCGTTGTGGCACTTCTGAGCAATGGTGCTGATCCAGATGTTGGCGATATGAATGGAAATACGCCTTTGCATCTAGCTGTGAAGGAGGGAAATGCGTCTATTATTCAAAGTTTGATTGTCTTCGGCGCTAAACTGGATCTGCTGAATAATGATGGTATGTTATAATATTTAAAACTTGCCAAATTTTATTTTTATAAATAGTAAATACGAAGTTTGTTAAATGATAACAGAACATTTTGAATTACGCGCTGACGGATATAAGTGATATGCGTTTGGCAACATTGCGTTGCGCATAACCTACTATTAGTATATTCCGAAAACAAACCGGTGAGAGGTTACAGTTTTACCACGGTTGCGGTTTTACCACTTCTACGGTAAAGAAACGGTACACCGTGATTATGTCAATGTTTGATTTTATATATTTATTGTAAAATGAAGATGTGGAATACTTTTAACGAGTTTGTTTTAAACGATCGTAATAATTCTGAGGGAGACTATAATGAAGAGTTTGATTTCAACAATGACGGTTGACGTTATCTTGTTTGACAGATGTTTACCGCGCTAACCGCCGTCTGTGCGCGGTTCCCGTGGTAAGCAGAAAGTACCACAAATTACAGGAACCGCGTTCCGAAATCTTACCGGTAACCTGAAAATTTTACCACGGTAACCGTGGTTCGTTTTCGGAATATACTATATGTACTTCATGTTCTTGGATTGTTGATAATTTGTTTTCGGTATTTGAATGCAACGTGTTTAAATTTTAGTAGCGATATTTGCAATGAGCGATTTTCTGGTGCAACGATTCAACATAAAATTTTGCGTGAAACTGAGGGAAAACTCACAAAAACAAAAATAGGCTAGAATTGCGGCGAAACAACTCATGGTTCTTGCACCACGACAATGCGCCCGCTTTCCCTATAATGAAAAGTATACACAAATATTTGACACTTTGACATTACTTTTGTCATCACAGCCATCCCCGTCGCAACAGCTAGCTGACGTTATACAAATACATAATGCTAGATGTTTTTAATTATTAATTTAACGATCCCGGAAAAAAATATAATGTATATTTATTCGTATTAAAAAATTATACATAAGTGCCTTGATATATGAGTAACTGTTTTCAATTTACGTTTTGTTCTCATTTTACAAACACAACACTCAAAACGTTAAAACCTTGGTCAAATCTGGTTTTTAAGTTGTATTGGCAACAAATTTCTAAAATTTAATTTAAGTTTTTAGTCAAAAAAAGTATATTGTAAAACAGTCTTTAGTTATTTAACATCCATACATTCACACAGACATCATTAAATAATGGTCAAAATGGAATTAAGGCAGCTCAAGACATATTCCCGGGTAAATCTTGCCATCGGGTTTTTAATTATTCCTATAGTTTCTTATACTATATTTGCGAGTAAATTGTGTTTATATTAATACCTGTCTTGATCTAAACTGTGAAGATGCATAAAAACATCGCATTTATAAAAATAAATAATTTAATTTTCAGGAGCCTCTCCCCGTCACTTAGTAACAGCCGATCAAGCTCCCAAAATCCTGTACTACCTCCACGCAGTGGGGGCTCCACGTTGTTCGGTGGACATGTCAGGCTGCGGGGAGTCTTGCGTGTCGGGCGGCAATTACGGAGGCATTCCTCCTCCGCCCGTCATCGGCCCCGTTAACCGAGACATCCTCAATCAAATGTTAGACGTAGCTGGTATGGAGGTTTGCGCCGAGAAAAATAAAAACAAGAAGCCTCAAGGAGGTCGCTTACTTTGTCTCGACGGCGGAGGCATCCGTGGATTAATACTTATTCAAATGCTTCTCGAACTTGAGAAAGTCGTTGCCCGCCCAATAGTTAATTGTTTTGACTGGATAGCAGGAACCAGCACTGGAGGAATCCTGGCGTTGGGACTGGCTTCTGGAAAGAATCTTAATGAAATATTGTGTTTGTATTTTCGGATGAAGGAACACACGTTTGTTGGGAGTCGACCGTATCCTAGTGAAGCACTTGAGAATATCTTAAAGGAATGTTTTGGGTCGGATACTGTCATGGCTGATATTAGACAACCCAAGTTATTGATAACTGGAGTGTTGGCGGATAGAAAGCCTGTGGACTTGCATTTATTTAGGAATTATGAAAGTCCGAGTGATATTCTGCATGTGGAACACAATAGTCCTTACGAGTTGCCACCACCTCCGGAGGAGCAGCTGCTGTGGCATGTGGGTAGAGCGACGGGCGCTGCGCCCTCGTATTTTAGGTAAGTTTTAACAAGATTAAAAAACAATTACTAATAAAAGGAGTCAGTTTAAATTTATGAATAGTACTTGTAGAATGTACGAAAGAAAAACTGGACCCCTATTCTGCAAAATAGAGCTAATAGCTAGTTCTATTGAAAAAATGGTTGTATATTTTATTTAGTTATATAAATGTTTGAACTAATGCAAAACAAAATCCATTAACTATACCGTAGTATTAATAAAACTAAAAGATGAAGATCTCGGTGGCGTAGTGGCTATGTCACTAACCTAACATGTCGAACATCTTGGGTTCGAATCCCATTGAAGAGCATGGTCGTTTGTGTTCATATATATCCACAGTCATTCGCTCATTAACCATAAGTAGTTAGTCCGCTTACCATCTTTATAAAAAAAAAAGATAATACAACGATGAACTATAAGAAAAATCGAAACACAAATTCTCTAACAAAAAAACGCATTTTACAACAAATGTCAAAATAAAGCTAGGTCTGTGAAATAGAAACATCTCCAGAGGTATCTCTACAGTTAGAGGTAAACATGATGTCACGTACCCCTGTTTCCAATCGTCTCCGCTAGACACCACCTGAATATAGATACATATCCGGTTTAGAACTAGCTCTAAAATTAAAATAAAATAGGGTTCTTTTTGTACTTAGTTTGAATTTTCACGTGTTTCTGATTTTATAGAGCATTTGATCGTTTCCTGGACGGCGGTCTAATTGCGAACAACCCGACGCTGGACGCACTTACAGAGATTCACGAGTACAACTTAGCGCTGCGTGCCAAGGGCCGTGACGCTGAGGTGACGCCACTCAAGGTGATCGTATCGCTAGGTACGGGCGTCGTTCCTGTCACGAAGCTTAAAGAGATCGATGTATTTCGCCCCGAGAGCATCTGGGACAGCGCCAAGCTCGTCATTGGTATTTCCGCCATCGGAGCACTCCTTGTTGATCAAGTAAGGATCATTTTAACCGTATGCAACTGTATATTAAATAATTTGAGACCAAATTTGGATTTCCTGATTGTTTTTGAATCGTTGGGTTTTAATAAAGTTTACGGAGATAAATTTGTATTTTACAGGCAACTGCGAGCGATGGCCGCGTGGTAGATCGCGCGCGAGCCTGGTGTTCGATGATTGGGGTGCCATACTACCGCTTCTCTCCGCAGATGTCAGAAGACATCGTTATGGATGAAAAGTCTGACGAGAAACTTGTACGCATGCTTTGGGAGTCCAAAGTTTATATGCATCAGAACTTGGACTCCATGAAAGAACTCGCTGTACTACTCAACAACTATTAGCAAATCTAATTTATTTATTAGGGCACCAATTAAGTCGTAGGAGTAAGTACACCGTTTTGTGATCTTGTACCCAGGAATTTTTTATTTGTTTGTTTTATGTTTATTTTTAAATAGTATTAATAAATTTATTGTATTGTTGAGGAAAATGAAAGGAAAATATAAGATGCATGTGTAACAATTCTACATTTAATTCTATAAATTGTCCTAATACATATTATGCAAAACTAATACAAATATTTACTAGATATTTGCCGAGAATATTTCCTTATTGTTTTGTATTTTTGCTACAGGAAAGTTACAATAAGAATTTCTTTGAACTTTGTTTAAGTTTAATTCGTAATAAACTAATTCAAGTAGGGAATAGTAATGAAATTTTCCACACATTCCGCGATAAAATGCCACTTTCAATTGTTAATTGACGGAAGTATAAAAATAACATTTTAAAACTATAGTTGTACTGTACTGCTTAGTGGTAGTATCCGCGTAATTTTGAATAAATAAAACTCAACGCCCAACAGACTTAAGCTGTTGTATTTGTTTTGGTGGAATTTAGATTGTCCGGAAAATCCTTGTTAATCTGTCTTTATATTCTGTCGTGTTATATATGTCCCTGTAGCTACATGGTAACCACTTAAGATGTTGAATAAACTTTAAAAAATTACAATTTTGTAACTAGGAATATTCCCCCCAAAATATATTTGTCAACTACTAAATATCATACCCATACATAGTACCTTCGAAATAAGCTTTTTGCATGTCACCCGAATTTCTTCTAATCCTCCTACCGATGGGTTCCAAATCTGCGTAGCAT
Organism: Poecilus cupreus; assembly: GCA_963942605.1. NCBI lineage: Eukaryota > Metazoa > Arthropoda > Insecta > Coleoptera > Carabidae > Poecilus > Poecilus cupreus. The sequence goes on from OZ012718.1 coordinate 26,718,692, forward strand.
TTAGGAAATACTCGTTCTACGGCATCTATAGCTTCTTCTTTGGTTACATTACGTACAGCTAACACAGAGTACATCGCTTTTGTTTTAACGCAATGTTCATGTTGCTGCTTTACGCGAAGTGGAGAAGCGTCTCCTTGAGCCCAAGCACTTAAGAAACTGCAGTGTGTCAGATTCGCTGCTCGAATTTCTGTGCAAGCTAAATGGTCGATGTTTTTGAAATCTAATTTATTGTTACAATAATCAAACATGTGAATCATTTCATGTGTAAGGATGCCTTGGACAATTCCTTCACTTCTGGCTGTGTTTTGGCAAATAACGACTTGATTTACTAAAGGATCATAGCCTCCACTAACGGAGCTGTCGCAATATTCACATGCAATATGTCTTCTAATGTCAATGGCACATCCGGAACTTTTTAATGCACCCATCATAAGTTTTACCATCGGACTATTCTTTACACATTTATAAACATTTCTCTCGCATTTCATTTTATCGATGTCTTCCTTCCCTTCTCCTCCAAACAGAACATTTCTCCAACTTGGCTTATATTTTTCTCCTCTTCGTTCTGGATATAAATCATAACCCCATTGTTTTTCTTCAGTTATTTTATGAACATCTTTACTTTCATTAGTAATGGGTTCTTTCGCATCTTGTTTCTTATTATTCTCATTATTTACTGATGTACCTGCTATTGTCATTTTATTTCAATAATTTCAAGTATAACTTGTAATGATTAACGATTTTGAGGTTAGAAATTTGACATTTGGAGTGAAGTATAATGATCAATAGTTAGAAAATAATATCCCTAAATATTTAAAATAATTTTGGTAAATAAAAATATACGCAAGGAGCACTGATTATACGTCATTTGTCTAACAAATAATTATATTTTCTTTACTCTCTTATACAATATATTTGAACATTTATTTAAAAATATATTTACAAAATAATTTCTCCCCACCATCACCTCTTTGTTGGAAGAAGTGATTGGTGGTTCAAATACAAACGGTTTTTAAAAGATGTTGGTATTTTAAAAAGTGACAGTTTGATGTACGTTGCAAGTTATATCAAGTTAAATGTTAAACGAAATAAACGTTTTTATCAATTCGTATTTTATACATGAATGATGTATTTTCAGGTAAGGCATTTCATTTAAATAAAATATTGTTGATTACTATTATGTTAATATTGCTTTTTTGTTTAGATTGCAGTCTCACCTGTAGAACCGGCTAAGAAACAACAAACAGTGTCTCTTGAAGATATTGCCGTTCTTAAGCTCGCCCCATTTACTGCAAACCCCAAAATATTTTTTGAAAATGTTGCTGTTGGAGAAATGGAAACAAAAAAGCTAGTAATTCAAAATCCAAATGCATATAAGGCTCAAGTAAGTTTTAGTACATATTACACAATATTTTGATCAATAATAAAACAGAACGCAGAAGGAATGTGAATAATTTACTGATATTGATTGAATAATTTGTTGTAGTTGAGAATCACTAAGTTGCTACCAGCTGATCGGTTTGTCACATTAAATTGGAAAGAAGCTGAGATTGAACCACAAGACGAAATAACTTTGGAGTTGACATGGGCTCCGAAAGAAGAAGGAGGTTGGAGAGACGTGCTGAGTATTCTCGACAACAAAAATGTAAATCGAAATGTACCAATTATCTTCAAGTCTATCCCGAAAAAGGTAAGTTTTTTTGAGAATCAAAAAACACCGATAAATAATAATTATATTTGAGCATCCCAAATGAGCATTCATGAATTCAATCTACAACAGATTCCGAGTAGCTTAGGTTCCATTATATAAACAAATAATAAGTACGTTCTTATCTCATAACAAAAATTACACATAATTTTATAAATATAATCATACTTCGAATTTTAAATTAAATTTACCACAATTTGCGCCATTGACGTAACGCCAAATGGGCCCAACATAAATTGATGTTGTGATTGAGTGAGTTGAATCTGGAACGAGTCAACTAGCATAAAAATATTTCCAAAAATACTTTATATCTGATTGAATGCACCATTCAAAATTAATTTTTCAGTTTAAAATAAAAATTATTCTGTAAGTAAGAATATAGGGACAACTGATTACATTAATTACTTAGAATTTTACTGAACATTGTACAATGTTCTAAGATATACTGAATCGTAAATATTTTTTGAAAAAATCTTACATATATTGCAGTGTGCAACGCAATACATTAAATTGAATAAAACATGCTTAATAAGTTTTCATTCATAATTTTGTTAGAAAATTGCAATTTTTACGCTACTATAAACCTCCCTAAAACTTATGATGTCTCAACGCGTACCGCTTACGTCTGTTTGATTAAAAATATCGCTAATTGCTTTCTGCGCGTATTTTTGTTAATATTCAAATATTATTTTTTAACATTTTCTTCGAATATTAGATAAAAACTGTAAACAAAAACAGTAAGACACTGATAGGTTGCCATTGACATGAGTACGGGCTAGTTTTTTTCTGAAGTTAGCTGTTAAACAAATACATGTTCATACTACCTTACTAAAGATGCAACTTTTGTCTTATTTAACCAACCTCGTATCTGTTACGGTTCTCGAGATCCCAATGCATTCGTACCTTAAATGGGACACACTGTATACAAGAAAATATGTATAATGATTATAATTTCCTTTTGATATGTGTCAATTTTTGCTAAATATCGGCGTAATAGTAATATGAAACTTTTGATATTACTAGGGCAAGAGACGAACTGGTACCAAACAAGCATCAAAATCAAAACCAACCGTAGTTTCTGTACCAGCCGTCAAAAAATTCCGTTCACCCAAACATAAACAAAAGAAACGCTCCCCTCTAAAAGAATTTGGACAAGTTTGCATGCCGAAAACTTATCAATGTGATAACTGCCACAATAATATTCATATCACTATGTGCAGCCCTCTAAAGAAGAAAACAAATAACTTAGAATCTAATAAGGAAAACTCTCCAATTATGTTTCAACAGAAATTAGAAAACTTATCACCACCCATTATTTTACAACAAAAGTCTGACAATGCCTCGTTTAGTAAACTGTCTTTTTCTGAAAAACTTAATCGAATGGATAACTCATCATTTTTCTCATCACCAAGTACCGTCAATTTCAAATGTGATAATATTTTACAAACACCAATTCGAAGGGAAACATACGCAATTACTAAACCTGTGATAAATAATGTAATCAGTCCGGATTTAAATGATAGCTTGGAAATTGAGAAAAAAATAAACAATTTAGCATTAACTCCAGAAGTGTCTACAAAATATAGCCAAAGAAGTCACTCAGCTGAATCTTTTATTCAAAAATTAAATATAGATAGTACACCTGTAATGGCTGCCGCAAATAGAAGTAAGTCAGCAGATCATTATCTAGTTCAAAAACTACTGTCAGATTCTTTTGCTTTTACTACTGCTACTGTTACTAAAAAACAGCCCCATTTTCAATTTGTTCTAAACGAAACAGACGTTCTGGATGATGTTTTTTATCCTAACAATTGTTCAACTGAAAATAAAGTGCCTGCAAAAATCAACAGAAACAATTCTTCTACCCCAAAAGAATTATTTAAGCCGAATAGTACGTATGAACTATCTCCCAGATCCAGAAAAAATACCAGCCCGCAAAATTTAAGCGGAGGAACATACAATTTAAGTAACATAAGTTCATCGAGCACTTATGCCATTTTGTCTCCCGATGACGTTCATGATAGAATTCGAGAATTGTCAGAAACCGAAAAACCAACAAATTACGCAAAGATAAGTACTTCGTCTCCTGTTTTACCATATACAACGACAAATCAATTCCATGCTACATCAAATTATCTAAATTTTAGTGGAATTAACGCAAAAGCAGCTCTGTCTTGCATAACAGAAGAAGATCAACCTTCAGAAACATCTATAAGAAATTCTAGCATCCGTAGTGATGTCAGCTTCATTGGTATGAAAAGAAAATCAGAGCAACAAGAAACGATTTTTACTGTTTCGCCACCAAAACGTGCCTTTATCAAACCAAGATCACCAAAACCTTTAAGAAATACTACTTGGAGTAAAAAACTTGAAAAGACTGAAAAAATTCGTAGGAAATCTATCTCCACTCTAAGACTCAACTTAAGCAAGAGCTCTTCAAAAAGTAACATTTCCGACATCAGCTCGTCGTCTGTAAACATCACTCAAACTATCTGTAATATTGATCCATTTTTAATTGCAGCTATGTATAATTCAAATACATCAGTTGTTAATACAAATCTGGATCCATTTATTTCTTCAACTTTATATTACGATGAAACGTGGTTAGATAAACAGATGAAGGAGTTAAAGAAATGGCTGAATGCGTTGTTAACACCTCCCTCTGAACTTGCAGCAAAAGCTGAAAGCAGAAAAGTTGATGTTGCTAAACTTTGGCAGGATTGTGTCAAAAAGGAGTTAATTTATGCTCCCAGCAAGGAAAAAGTTTCATCCAAATACCACACTAATAATAAACTAGAAATCTTACGCAAATCAGCAAAAAATCTATTTCACTCCTTAGAAATTAGAAATGTATTGTCGAAAGTTACAGTTATTATTGAAAACAAGCAGTTGTCCCTACGGGATGACAAGAATCTGCACTTAGATGTTGGATTACAGTCTCATATTTTAACTTTACTCCTTTGTTATAATCCGTTATGGTTGCGAATTGGTTTAGAAACTGTTTACAACGAAACAATTCCCTTGGAATCGAATTCAGATGTGATTGGACTCAGCACATTTATAATGCTGCGATTTTTCCGATGTCCTGATCTCATGCCGAAAAATAAACAAGCTTCACATATGAAATATCTTCCGGCTTACGCTGCTGGTGTTAAAAAATTCACTCTTAAGAAGTTTTTAATGTTGGTCTACTTTTTAGACCAAGCTAAAACAAACAAATTAATTTCCCACGATCCTTGTCTATTTTGCAAAGATGCCCCAGTCAAAGAGAGCAAAGAATTATTGCTGTCATTTTCTCGAGAGCTTATATCTGCAGTTGGCGATATAACCAAATTTTTGAGACGATTAGGATATGAAGTATCACATAAACAAAGTTATATTGATGAATTTGATTATGCTGTTAAAAATTTAGGCGTAGATTTGAGAGATGGCATCAGGCTAACTAAAGTAATGGAAGTTATCTTATTAAGAAATGATTTGACTAATCAGTTACGAGGTCCGGCGATTTCAAGATTACAAAAAATTCACAATGTCAAGTTAGCTCTTGACAGTTTATTAGAAGCGGGGTATATGATCGCAGGAGACATTTCTTCGAAAGATATTGTTGATGGACATAAAGAAAAAACTTTGTCATTATTATGGCAAATTATTTACAAATTCCAAGCTCCTAGGTTTACTAAAGCAGCGAGTAAACTTCAAATTTGGTGGCGAAGTTTAACTATTGTTATTAAAAGAAGAATTTTGGATAGACCACGACAGTTAAGAATTAATGCAGCTACAAAAATTCTTCAATACTACCGATCCTGGAAACTTATGCAGAAAGAAAGATCCCAGTTCTTGCTCATTAAAAAATCCGTTATTACAATTCAGCGATTTACTAGATCTACGTTTTTAGTAAAACGGGACAGACTTCAATATTTATTGAAAAGGCAAGCTGTGATTATAATTCAACAAAAATATAGAGCTCTCAAACTTATGAAACAGCAAAGAACGGATTATCTAGAACTTAAAAATTCTACTGTTTTGATACAACAAAAATTCCGAGCTAATTTTGCCATGAAACAAACACGAGAACATTATTTGAAACTGAAAGAAACTGTTATTAAAATTCAGAGAAATTTCAGGTCGAAACAAATTATGAAAGAAAAACGAAACAGCTTTTTACAAAAACGATCTGCTGCTGTTGTTATTCAAAGTCGTTTTAAAGCTACGCAACAGATGAAAATTGAAAGAAGTATTTATGTACATAGAAAAAATGTTGTTATAAAACTACAGCAACGTTTCAGAGCAACTATGCTTATGAGAGAAACAAGATCTACTTATTTACAACAACGAAAATGTATAGTTCTTCTACAGCAAAGATATCGAGCCAATAAGCTTATGAAAACTATCCGAAAATCGTATTTGGAATACAGACAAGCAGTTACAACAATTCAGCAAAGATTTAGAGCAAATTTAGTTATGAAACAAACTCGGGAAACTTATTTGCTGCAAAGAAAATCTGCAATAACTATCCATCAAAACTTCAGAGCCTACTTAGCTATGAAAAACTGCCGCGAGAGTTATCTAAAATTAAAACAAGCTACAATATTTGTTCAAGAAAGGTTTAAAGCAAATATGGTCATGAAAACTACTCGTAAAATTTATTTACAACAAAAAAATGCTGCAATTCTTATTCAGCAAAAGTTTAAGGCATATTTGGAAATGAAAACCTGCAGAGAAAATTATTTAAAACTTAAACAAGGTACTATTACTATACAACAAAGGTTCAGAGCATATCTAGCTATGAAGGACGAGAGAGAAAATTATTTATATCAACGCAAATCTGCTGTATTTATCCAACAAAAATTCAGGGCACATGTAGAAATGAAAAAATGCCGAGAAAAATATTTAGAACTTAAAAAAGTTGTTGGAAATCTGCAGCAAATTTATAGAGCGAACACTGCTATGAAACAAGCCCGAAATAATTACGTGGAACTTAAAAATGCTTCAGTTTTGATTCAACAACGTTTTAGAGCTACTAAACTTATGAAAGAAACTAGAGAAATCTATTTAAGAGACAGAAAAACTATAATAGATATTCAGCAAAAATATAGGGCGAAATTAGCGATGAAACAAGAAAATAATCATTACTTACGTTTGAAGAAAGCTGCAGTAACCGTTCAACGTAGATTCCGAGCCAATCAACTCATGAAAAAGCAACAAACATCTTATTTGAAACTAAAAGAAAGTGCTGTAATTATGCAAAGAATATTTAGAGCAAACACAGCCATGAAAATAGACCGAGAAAATTATTTGAAACAAAGACAATTAATAATTAAAATTCAGCTCATCTTCCGAGCTAGACAGGAAATGAAAATAACTCGCGAAAAATATTTACGAGATAAAGGCAGTATTATAAAACTGCAGCAAAGATTTAGAGCAAATATTGAGATGAAGAAACAACGACAAATGTATCTAGAAAACCGAAAAAGCATTACTTTGCTTCAGCAAAAATACAGAGCAATTTTGGCAATGCGAAAAGATCGTGCAAGTTATTTAAAGATAAGAAACGCTATCATCACTCTTCAGCAACATTTCAGAGCAAATGTTGCTATGAAGAACCAGAGAGAGAAGTATCTTCAAATCAGAAGAGCAGTACAGTTTGTTCAAGAACGTTTTAGAGCTAACGTTTCTATGAAGAAAGAAAGAGAAAATTATCTTCAAATTAAGCGATCAGCCATTGTTATTCAGCAAAGATTTAGAGCTTATTTGGCAATGAAAACTCTCAGAGCAAAATATATTTTGCAAAGAAAGCTTACAGTAATAATACAGAGGCACTTTAGAGCTAATTTAGCTATGAAACAAGACAGAAAAATATTCATGGAGCAAAAAATAGCTGCTGTAATAATTCAACGTTGGTTCAGAAATGTTATGATAACTAAGAAACAAGAAAAACATTATTTGTTACAAAAGAAATCTGTTTGTATCATACAGCAACGATTTAGAGAATATTTACTTACGAAGAAACAACGTACCTCATTTTTAGAAATAAAAAAATTCGCAGTAGTTATTCAGAATCGTTTCAAATCATATTTACTTATGAAACAATGTCGTACAGACTATGTGTACATCAGAAAAACTGTAATTACGATTCAAACATATTATAGAAGTTATTTAATGATGAAAAAATGCAGACAAGCCTTTTTACAAAAGAAAGAGGCAGCAATTAAAATACAAAGATACTTCAGAGCGTTCCTGAAGAAAAAATCAATTCAAAAACAGCAACTTCAAATTAGAGCTGTGGTCAAAATTCAGTGTTGGGTTCGAATGCATGCTGCCAAGAAACAACTGGCTTTTCTTCGAGAGAATTCCAAGGACACACAAGAGAAAATACTACAGAGGAAACTCAACAAAGCTGCAGTTAAAATTCAAGTAAGTTTAGTTAATTTTGCTATAGTTATTGTAATTTATAATATTCATTTTTGTTATTTTTCAGTCATTATGGCGCGGATATAGAATTAGGAAAGTTATGTGTAGGAAGTTGGCTATGATTCGACAAAGAAGTGTAGATGCAGCCAATAATGCTTTGCCTGAGTCTACCATAGGCCAGAGAAATCTAGATGCCATCGATATACTTATGTACCAGACGAGCATGAAAGAAATTATTCGCGCATTGACTATATTAGGTAAATTAACTGCAAAATAAATATTTTTTAAAGTTATCTTTACATTTTGTTCTCATGGCATTTCATGGCATACTTTTTTCGTTCTTTCCTATTGTCGTTTCATGTGAATCGTTGTTCTTAATTATTTTTAGACCAATTCAACACACGCAAAATGCTTGTTTCAGATTTTACAACTCGTCTCTTCCCTAATCTTTGTATAGAAGTCTGTAATGAAATAACTGAGCGCTTGTACATTCTACTGGTTTGCACCAACCGTTCCGTTCCCGACATGGACGCTTCTGTGCTCTGCGTTAGTGTGCTCATCAACTTGTACAAGTTCCAGCCCACGTCTGCTGCTGTCTGGAAGGTCTTAAATTTATTTCTATTGCACATATTTATGAGTGAATTTGAGTTTATTAGATGTTTTTATTGTTAGCTGTATTTGCAAAGAGTATTGTAAAATTTGTAGTAGTGTGAAAAGAAATGATATTTCTCATGTTCAAGTTTTGCGCAATTCAACTTGTAACCAACAAATATAATTTCGTCCAATTAATTTGAAAAACTATTCGAACATAGGCTTCTTGTACCGTAATTGCAAATTACTTACTGATGTGTAAAAAATTAAATGAATGTATAATAATGGCGAAATAATTGTTTCAGAAACAATACATTGAGAGATTGCTTTCGCTATTATTGCATTGGAGTGACAAGGATAGCGTATTATTCCCTTATGTCTGCACTTTGATCTGGTTGTTTACACAAAAACCAGAATATTGCGAGGTATGTATTTAATATATTCATCTTCTATATACGTTATACACAATTTTTCGTTTTTTACTATTTTTTATCGTCGCTGGGTCGCATTGTAATGTTTTTTAAATTTTAAATAGGCAATTTTTGGCTAGTATATTTTTACTCCAAAATGATTAGGGAAGCAGGAAGTTGCTTAATTATTATTTTACATATAAATCACCTGTGACCGGCTGTAAATTAAAGTTTGATTAAAATTATTTGGCGATTGGCAGTGAGCCAGTTATGACTAAAAAGTTATAATTTTATAAACAATGTAGATTCATATGAGAAATAAATCAGCAAATTTTTCGTTATTTAAAAATGATTATCTAGGAAATATTCCTGTTTGTTACAGGTCATCCTAGCCGAGAAAAACGCAGCAAAAATCTTGGCAAAAACATACCAACAGTGCGAAAGACGCCAAAAGATGCTAACAAGAATGCGAAATGCTCCTTCAACAATGCATGTGAAGGGACAGAAAGATGTTTTTCCATCTCTACTTCCTGATTGGGGTATTATCAACATGAATCGCCCTCGAGTCTTCAAGAATCCCGTTTTCGCTGTTAAATGCCTCCTGAAGAAATTGAATATATCCTTAAATATTTAATCATTGAATTTGAATTTAGACAATTACTGCTCATTTTTGTTTGTTTGTAGTATGTTTATAAATTATGTTAATTATTGTATATTTTAATATGACATAACGTCGATGTATAGCAAATTGATGTAATACGTAGGGCGTTTTAATTTGTATTGTTCTAGTAGCTCATTTTAATTATTAAAAATATGTTTTATTATGTATCGTAATATGTTCTCCTCCAGTAGGCTTGGATAACTATTATACTCTCACGACTTATTTGTTATCTGAGCGTATTAAATATGGCTGCCTAATTTGTACTCCTTGGCTGCTGTTCACCATTAACCATTGACATATATATGTAATTTTTTTCCTATTTCGGTATTCTTAAAGGTTATAAACACACGGCAAACATGTTAAGAAGATCTATAAGCGCACTGTTTGTAGCACTTTTAATTTTCTAGTAGTGGTGTGTTGCTTTTTGAAAATGGTAAGTTGTCAAAATTGTTTTTCTTGGCCGCGAAATTGAATTTCGCGGCTGATGTTATGGTAGCGGCTGCAAAATAGGGTAAATAAGGGAACACCTACACTGCGAATAAACGTTTGACGAAATTACATTTCTTGAATATACAAATTTCGAAAATTACGATGAGGTATTGTACATGTACCGAAAATACAAAAGTCGAATGTTGAAAATATTACAAATTACGAATGTTACAAATCTCGAAAATACATTTGTCGAATCGCTTGGATATTACAAACCTCGAAAATACATTTCTATAACACTGTTTTGGAAACTAGGCATTCCACAACTAAAAATTGTTATGGAATCACTAACATTACATACGCTGCGCATGGAACAATTTCGACGAATCAGAGCCGCATATTAGCGCGATATTTGAAGTATCTTGATTCAGTTACTATTGTTACGTTTGTTTGTTTTAATTTGATTTATTTGAGTTTGACGTTTACAACAGTTTTATTTTTGTATATTTCCAAAATCTTGTTATAGAAAGTAGTCCACAACATGTAACGGAATGGCATATCCCACACTCGCAAACCGTAGTCCTCACCTTCGGCTCGAACTACAAACTTTTCCTCGCGTGGAATATGTGCCATTCCATTACTATTCTCGAATATTACAAAGTTCGAAAATACATTTTTCGAAAGCGAACAATACCTAATGTCGTAGTTCCAACTAGTGAGCAATGATTACAATATATTTGATTTATTTCGCTGTCGAAAAATGTATTTTCGGGGTTTGTAATACTAATATCCAAGCGATTCGACAAATGTATTTTCGAGAGTTGTAACAATCGTCATTTGTAAAATTTACAATATTCGACTATTGTATATTTTCTATAAATGTACAATTCATCATCGTAATTTTTGACATTTGTATATTCGAGAAATGTATTTTCGTGATTTGTATTATCTCTGAAACGGTAAGAGATATCGCGGAAATAACAAAACTACTGCCCCCTAGCTTAACCATACCCCCTCTACAACATATTACAAGGGCGTAGTTCATACCCTAATCTCCTAATCAATTAAAAATTGTGTTTTCAGTGAATAATCACATCCGATAGTGCTGCCATCTCTTGGCAAATATGTAAACTATTATGACGTGTTTATTCAAGGACCGCATTTGAAATCGAATCTCAAGGTCTAATAGAGTTTAGCCGTGTCAATACAATATGGGTATTAAAATATAATACTTCTAATAAGAATTTTCTCAAAACAAACCCTTATTACCTATTAATTTTAAATCCAGCGAAGACAATTGACTGGGTCCGTTTCATCTTCATTCCTGTCTTAAGAAACAAAACACATACACAAATGCAAACAAAACAAACGATGGAAACAACGAACACCTATCATAAGAAAAAGAACAATTAACAAATAGAAATTCTTCACAAGAAGCCATGTCCCACGATGGAGGAACCATTTTCATCGACGGTAGGCTCTGCAACTTAATCCCTCGGGGGTTGACTCAGCTACTAGCTGCTGCTTCCCTCGCCGGCAGGCTCAACTATTTTGACCATTTCCCACGGTGGCAGACTCTGCTATAATTCTAAAAAAATAAAAAATAACGAATTAGAAATAAATAAACAACAAAAATGTAATACAAAAAAAAATAATTAAATCCTACTTCCAGTGTTATTACTTCGTTTCTTCATTATTCTTGATCTCTGTAAACAGATAAAACACAAAGAAATTAAAAACATTGAAACAATTTTAAGCTGGTAATAAAAATTTACGTATTAAAAATACAAATCTGAAAGAAAAAAATGCTGTAAAGGAATACAACTACATGGGTTATGCCCGGTTGCACCAACGTTAGTTAAATTTTAAACTTGGTTTAAATAAATAAAAGCGTATCTAATTTTTGACATCAATGTTAATTACTCCATATGACATATAACTTCGATTTGCTTTTATTTATTTAAACCAAGTTTAAAATTTAACTAACGTTGGTGCAACCGGGCATTAGTATACTTAAACCTAACTTAAATTAAGGCTGAAATAAAATGGATTAACTTAAAATTAGCTTAAAGGTACCCAAAACTTTTAAAGCTAAATTAAAACTATTCACACCACCAGGGACGGATGGGGTAACTTACACCGGCCCGGGAATATACCGTGTGTCTGTCTTAAAGGTGTACATAGGATATTAACATGGGAAATCAGTTTTTTGCGTGCTGTTACTCGGTGTTCTACAGGACAACGATGATTGTAGTACCAATCGAAAGATATCATTTTTCTTAATCAAACGATGTAAAATACACTACTATTTAGTAGTAATTTGGTTCCGTAAATTAATTTTTAAATTTTGAGAATTCTCCGGTTTATTCAATTTTTATCGTAAATAAATATAGTCACCTATGACTGTTTTTTTTAATTTCTGTCAAGCTATTTATATGACGTTTCTGACTTTTGGACTTGTTTAAGACAATTTTAAAAAATCTGATGTGGCCAGCACATAACCTCCCGCCCAATACTACTCTTAAACGGTACAAAATAGTATTTGATGATACAGAAACATACCTTCTTATTTGTTTATTTTCTATTTATATTTGAGAATTTTAATTTTCTTTCGTATATTTATTTAATTTTTTGACATATATTTCACTAAGAAAACAGCTTCACAATCACAATGACATGTGTCACATTTCGTAAAAAATTGAAAATTTTCCATGGTGTACTAGGAATGCAAGATTTGTGAAATCTAATTTCTTTATATTTTATTATCTCTAAATCTAATGAAAATTATTAAAATTAGTGTAATCAAAACAAATGTAGAATTAAATATTCTTCAACTTTCAAAATAACATAAATTGTTGAAAAAGGAAATTTAACCGTGTTTTTCACGAAAAACTGTTAAGGGCTTCAAGTAAACTGCTACTTCCGGTCGACCAATTTTATCCAAAATCTAATCAGCTCTTCATTTAAATATAAGAAGCAATAATTCAAAAAATTGTATTTTTTGGTATTATAGTATTTGAGTTATGCGAGACGAAAAAATTGCCACAGACTACACACACACATACATACATACATACATACATACATACATACATACATACATACATACATACAGACATCATCGCGAAAATAGTAAAATCGTATTGTAGGGACCCTAAAACGTGCTTATTCATTGAAAACTCACTACCCAATTTTTTGACCAAAAACAATACCTCCCTTACCTAGAGGTAGGCGGGAGGTAAAAATATGACTAGTTATACTACTGAAGAACGTATTTTTATAGTAAAACTATTTTTTGGAGGAAATAGTTAGCTCAGAGTGCGATATCTATTTTCTATTAAGCTTATGAAACGACAGAATCCAAGTGCAACCACAAATGCCAGTAGCCATGAAAAATACACGTGAGCTAAGTAATTGCAATTTAGCAAGAGCAGAAGAACGTGCTTTATTGGAAGAAAGGGTTTTAAGAATGATAAATGTAGATCCTTCGTATAGCACTAGATTTTTTGGAAATGAATTGGGTGTACATCGTTCATATTTTGAAAAAAAAGTTATTATTCCTACAAAATGCGCTGCAATCAAGAACTTTTTCCATTTGACGAAGAAACAAAACAGAGCTATAAAAATGAAATTTTTTGTCATCGATTTAAAAAACTTAACTCTTAATAAATTAATATTATTTAAAGAAAACTGGTTTTTAAACTTTTATTTATTTAATAAAATCTTTACGCAAAAATTATAATAATACGCTTGTCATTACTGTAAATAACCATATTTTACAAATTGAAATAAACGTCAAATAAATCACTTAGAAATTAAAACAAAACAGTCATAGGTTACTACATTTATTTTCGATAAAAACTGAATAAATCCGAGGATTTTCAAAATTTAAAAATTAATTTACGGAACCAAATTACTACTAAATTGTAATGTATTTTACATCATTTGATTCAGAAAAATGATATCTTTCGATTGATAATACAATCTTTGTTGTCCGGTAGAACATCGAGCAACAGCACGCCAAAAACTGATTTTCCATGTTAATCTCCTATGTACACCTTTAAGACAGACACACGGTATATATATATATATATATATATATATATATATATATATATATATATATATATATATAAATTAATTTGTTACAAATCGTCGATGTGTTTTTAAAAAGATTTTATTTGACTAAAACCTTATAATCCAGATGTTTTACGTTCAAGCTACGGATTAAGACTAAACTTACAAACTAACAAAACATAACTCTATCGCTACAACATTCTTATTACTAAGGTGTCCTATGACACCGTGAGAATCGCTAACTCAGCGGGAAGTGCCGAGTGACGACGATATAACTCCTCCCTCCTTAGAGAGAAGCTTCCCCTGGAAGGTTGCCATCTTGAGGTCCTTGTCCTTGGGTAAAATATCTTTGGCTTAACCATTTTAATTTTATAAAATACAATAAGAAATAGATAATTACAATGGTTAATCCACAATATAAAATAATAGTCCAAACACTAGGTTTATAATTAAAATAAAGTTCCTTATCAGGTTTTGTAATAATTAATGGGTTCAAAGGGATATCTTGAAATTTTAAGTTTCGTAAATCTATTGTTACATTTGAAACTTTATGATCTAAAAGTTTAGAAGTTATTTTGGGTAATATGAATGGTGTCCCTTCTGTTTTATCAAGATAAGTCAATGTCTTTTGTTTAAATTGAATAACACAATTATTTTCTTTTATTAGATAAACGCCTAACAAATTTTTAACACTAACACTGTTCGCGCACTTCACATGATGGGTTGTGATGGCGATGATATTCATTTGGGCATTGGTGGTTGGCACTTTTAGTACACTTGCCACTCAGAGGTATAATTTCAATATCTTCAGATTTTTTAAAAGGTACTGAACATCAGGTATAATGGTTACATATTCTGACTCATATTTAGTTGGGATCGATTGTAATCGGTAAAGCTCACAATTCTTTTCAAAATTGATAGGTACTGATATTCCATATAGTTCTTGTAAGAACTGGTTTAGTTTCATAATAGAAGGATGCATGATTCCCATTTTACAAAATGTAATAGAAGTTTCTATGTCTTGCAAAATATTCAAAACAACTTCCGAAAGGATAATTATCTGTGAATATAAGTCATTTATAATAAAAATTTCGTTTATGCCCAAATTTTGATTTATTTGTTTATTGAGATGTTCTAAACGGTATTAATAAAATTTATGATTATTCGGTGGCTGACAAAATATAATAATTTTAACTGAATTTGTATGTTATACTGGTTCTGTTCCAAATGTCTTAGGATTTCATTATAATTTTATTATTAATTTCATTTACATTTAATTCAAAATTTTAAATAATTTCTTCAGGACGTTTAAATGCGGTGATTATTATATTTGTGTTCTTAAAAATATATTCTATCATGTGTTTTACATGACACCATTGCAATAAATCTTCTCCGCAACCTAATCTTGGAATATTTAAAATATTTATTTTATTTTTTTCACAAAATTTTTTCAAGTTTATTAAAGTGTAAAACATATCTTGATAAGTAGGTTTATCGAAGTACCTTTCTTTAGTAATCATATAAATAATAAATTTATGTCTATCCTTCAAATATGCTATATTATATAAATTCTGATTTTGTCTTTGTAGTTTATCTACATTTTGGAATTTTTGTCTAAATTGTTTTGCAATGCCTTTGGACATGTCAAAATCTTTGCTGACGCAATGTGCTAAACTTTCATTAATAGGGGCGTCAAAAAGATCTCCTTCTACCTCAAAAATTTTAAAATCATTATCTAAATTTAATTGTTTATTTTCCAAGTAATGTTGATATTGTGATAACAATGATTCATTTTTTAAATTTTCTGATGACTTTTGCTCAACATTGTTATTAGTCCACGGGATTCTACTTAATGCATCGGCATTTGTGTTACTTTTTCCTTTTTTATAAACAATTTCGTATTGAAATTCTTCTAACTTGAGGCGCCAACGAATGAGTTTTGAACTACATTGTTTTAGTGAATACAAATATTGAAGTGGTTTATGGTCGGTTAATATTTTAAATTTACGTCCGAATAAATATGGGCGGAAGTATTGTGTTGCCCACAGAATTGCGAGAAGTTCTTTCTCGATCGTTGAATAGTTCATTTCTGTTTGGTTCAGGGTTCTGCTGGCGTAAGCAACGGGGAGGTCATTTCCTATCGTGCCTTGAGATAATACCGCGCCTATCGCAACATTACTAGCGTCGCATGTCAAGTTAAATTCTTTTGTAAAGTCTGGGTACTGAAGTAAGGGTTCGTTAATTAGTAAGTTTTTACATGTCTCGAAGCATTTAATATAGTCTGGGTCATGTATGTCTATTACTGCGTCTTTCTTAAGACACTTCGTAAGAGGTTTAGTTATCTTCGCAAAATCTTTTATAAATTTCCTATAATAACCTAAAAGACCGAGAAATCCTTTTATCTGTTTAGTATTTTTTGGTATTGGATAATTTTGAATAGCGGTAATCTTATCTGGGTTAGGTTTCACTCCTTCGGGTGTCACTATGTGCCCAAGATAAGCAACTTCTTTTTTTAAGAACTCTGATTTGTCCAGTTGAATTTTGAGGTTAGCTTTTCTTAAACGGTCAAAAATTAATTTCAAATTATTAATATGTTCTTGCAAACTAGTACTAAAATGATAATATCATCAAGATAAACTAAACATTTTTCATTAGTTAAACCTCTTAAGACGTTGTCAATTACCCTTTGAAAGGTAGCAGGGGCGTTTTTAAGCCCGAATGGCATACGAAGAAACTCGTAATGTCCATCTTCTGTGTTAAAGGCTGTCTTTGGTATGTCTGTCTCATTCATCTCGATCTGGTGGAAGCCAGATGCTAAGTCTAAAGTCGTGAAATATTGGCATCGTCCTAATTTATCCAGTAAGTCTGTTATATTTGGCAAAGGGTATTTGTCGTCGATAGTCTTTTCGTTTAGTTTTCGGTAGTCGACAACGATACGCCATTTCTTTTTTCCTGACGCGTCCAATTTTTTCGGCACTATCCATATGGGAGAGGACCAGGGTGAATAGGATGGTCGTATAATTTTTTGGTCAAGCATTTTCTGTATCTGTGTGTGTACTTCTTGTCTATGAACTTGAGGATACCTATAAGATTTTGTATAAACTGGAAGTTCATCTTTTGTTTTTATATTATGCTTTATTTGATTAGTGAATGTTAAATTATTATTATCAAAATGAAAAATATCTGAATATTCTTTAATTACTTTAATAATAGCTTCCTTTTCTTCTAAGTTCATATGATCTGTTCTGAATTTTGAAAGGTCTAGTTTAACATTTTGAGAACTAATTGAATTATAATTTGGAATATTGTTAACTTCATAATTATTTAAGGATTCTACAGGTAATGGTCCATTTAAGTTTAAAGTCATTTTTTGTTCGCAATTATTTACTACTGTACACAGAGCGTAATAATTATTTGCTGATGCAAGACACTCCGGGATGATAAGGTGTTCGGTACGAATCTCAGGAATGAGTACAGGTCCGGATTCTAGGTTTACTTTAACTTTTATAATTTTTTCTGAATTTGGTTCGATAAAAATTTTCGAACTTGTGGAATTATTAAGAGAACTTTGTTTTTCAACTGAATAGTATTTAATGGGGATTTTTGCTTCGGGTGTTATTATTTCATCTTTACATAAATCTATGATAGCGTTTAGATTTTTTAAATTATCCATTCCAATTAAAATGTCAAAATTTGGATGGAAGTCAAAGATATGATATTTCAAATTTTGTGATTTATTTGATAGTTTAAAAATTGATGACACTGGTATGAGTGTACTAAAATTTTGAAATGAACTGCCGTGTGCAGTTGTTATTTGAAAAGGATTTTTAAAGATAGAATTTTGAAAATATTTATTTGCTATTGTAGGCTTAACAAATGATTTAGTACTTCCCGTGTCTATCAATACTTTTAAATTGTTTTCTGGGAAAATAATATAGGGAAGATCGCTTTTAGTGTTTGTAAAATTCATTAAATGTATGGAGGGGTAAGATTTACTTCCGAGGCTGTTTCGCATAAAAAATGGTTTTCGTCTTGATGTTGGGAAAAGTATAAATCGTTATTTTCTGTTGGATACTCAACAATCGGTTCTGAATTTTCGTTATAATCGTTTTGTATGTTAAAATTTTCGAGTGATTCATTTTGAGGGATATCTTCAATATTAAATAGTTCCTCAGCTATAAAATTTTGATTTGGTTGTCTTAAAAAGTTTTGAGACGGTCCTGGACGGGGTTGATATGTATTTCGGGTAGAAATACTCATAGGTGTCGGTTGATAGTTTTGATTTGATTGTCTAGGAAAGTTTTGAGACGGTCCTGGACGGGTGTTCGTGGTTATGGATCTATTTCCAAAGGAAGGTTGTGGTTGTTGATAATTTTTAAAAGGATATCTATTTTGTACGAACTGTGGGTTATGTATTATTCTAGGCGGGTTTACTGGTTTATTTGCGCTTATATTTGTGGCATTTGTTGTTTTGGGAACAACTTTTGAGTTATTTTGACTAAATTTAACATTTTTATATGTTTCGAATTGGAAATCGTTTGCTAACATATTTAAAGCTTCATTCAATGAATGGGGGTTCTTTGCGCGCATGAGTTGTCCTATTGGCTCTTTTAAACCACGTAATAAAATCCTAAGAGCATATTCACAGAAATATGAACACAATGTTTCGCTCTCTTCTTGTTGTTTGTGTGTTTTAATATAGGATATTAACAAATTTAGTATATGTTGTATTCTATGGTAAAATTCGAAAACTGTTTCATTATAATTTTGTCTAAGTTCTGTCAATTCTATGTTTAGTGTGTACATATCGCGTTTATCTTGATATGAATTTAATAACGCGTTTTTTAAGTCGTCCCAAGTTTTTAATGTGCAGGACGCAATATTAATAGCGGCTTCTCCTTTAATTTTGGCGAGAATGCTAGACATTAAAAATTCATTTTGAAAATCATTCACATCTATTCTATTATAAAATTTAACTACTAATTTTTCACTTATTTCAATGAATCTTGAGAGAAGTTCTCTCTCACCATGGAATTCTGGTACCATGTCAAGATACTCTTTTTTCAACACTGGTACAGCCATTGTAGTCGAATTTAAATTAATAATAGGGTTTTCAATATTACTTGAATTGAGTGTGATTTTTTCTATTAATTTTGAAATTGTTTCTTCAAATTGTGAGTCAGAATGTGCACCTGAACTATCTGAATCGCTTGATTGGGAACCTCTGAATGACATGAAGTGTACTCACAGTAAGATGATCCAATGCATTGGTCGGCTCTGGAGTGCTGCGATGTCGATTTCTGGAGTTGCTCTGCTCGAACTCGTTGATGTGCGCTCAACGGTTGGCGGTGCTGGTTCCTCAGGTTGCGTGGATTTTTGGGCTGCTAGTGCTCGATATGCTCTCGAGCTTGCTGATATGCGCTCAGCTGGTGCGGCACCAAGTCACGACTTATTAACACACGCGACGGTAACTTTTGTTCGATTGCGATTAAATCGTTTTACGAACCGATATTATATTCGCTAATATCGTATCTGCAATCCTACCGACTGCGCCAATTAATTTGTTACAAATCGTCGATGTATTTTTAAAAAGATTTTATTTGACTAAAACCTTATAATCCAGATGTTTTACGTTCAAGCTACGGATTAAGACTAAACTTACAAACTAACAAAACATAACTCTATCGCTACAACATTCTTATTACTAAGGTGTCCTATGACACCGTGAGAATCGCTAACTCAGCGGGAAGTGCCGAGTGACGACGATATAACTTATATATATATATATATATATATATATATATATATATATATATATATATATACACTTGCGAGCAAAAAAATCAACCACCTTGCATTTTTCACGTTAAATGAATTTTATTTAAAAACTACTTACGGAATTTAAATAATAATAATAAAATATTATTCGAATATTTAGAATTATATGCTTTTTCTAAAATTAATAAGTTTTTAAGTTAATTAACGGTCTTAAAATTAAAAATGTCTATTTTTACGCGCTACAGCAATTACGAGTTTCGCGCGCATCCAAGGTTATAAAAGCTTGTGCACACACTATCAACACGTCATTTGCCGAGTGTTTGCCGATCAGCCCTTAAACTGTGAACTATGGATCCAGTATTGACAACTGACAAGCTGCGACATGACATCTGGTGGAAAAAATATGAACTTTCCGATTTGGTACTGTATTGTGACTTGATCATTTGATGTGAATAAAAATGGAAAAAAGTCGTACAAATTGTGTATTCAGATGTCACGCGACGGCGAACGGATACTTGCAACATATGATTTTATTTCACTTTATTCTTTAATTTGACATAGATTAAATTTTGCTCTTCATTAATACTATATTTATTAAAAATAAATACTTTAAAATTTATCAAACTCTATATAAATCACGATTTATTTGGAATCCGCAAAATAAAGATCATATGACATTTCCACTAAAGTCTACGACACCTTTTTTTATTACTTATTTTTATTATTTGCACTTTGTTGTGCATGCTTCTAATTTTGAGAAAATCTCAATTATATATTTAATAATATGTTTCAATAAACTTAATTATAACTAAAACATTTTCAACATCTTTATGTCAAATAATTGTGAAGTGTCATAAATATGAGTCGTTTCAAATATTATAAAAGCAATATTTATATTATTAGTTATAAAGTTTAAAATAAAATCATAGTTACAATGAGAACAAAAAAAATTAAACAGGTTTAACATCTATATGTCACGGCTTCAATGTCCATTTTAAAGCAAATCTACATACATGCATCTGCAACAAAAATGGAAAAGAGACGAACATTCCCCCACCATCATCTGCCAGTGCTCGCCAAACCGTTCACCGAACAGATCGCCGAACGGTTCGCCGAACACTGTTCGGCGAACGGTTCGCAGGTCTGTACGAGGCTTTACGGTTCTCGATATCCTAATGCATTCGTACGTAAATCAGAACTAAACCACCAAATTAAATGTTTTTCTAATTTGATAGAACGTAAATGTGTTCACAAAAATGCTAGTTCATCAATGGTTTTTACATACAGTTTACTGAATTATAAATATAATTATTGGTTTTATTTAATTTAACTGTTATTTTGACAATTCAAAATGTACGTCTCTGATTTATCGACATATTAATAAAAGACATCTATTAGTGAATGTACCTAACTAATTTCATACCAACATCTAGCGGTGAGTGTCTAAAGTAGACATTTACGGGAAATGCATATTCTGTTACATTCCATTCTGTTTTTGAATATTTCGTGCCATTCTGTAACCTTTCGGTTTTTGCATATTCTGTGCATGCGTATTCGGTTACATTTCATTCTGTTTTTGCGTATTCGGGTTTTGAAGACATTCCCGGTTTACAGATAAAGTGCAAATATTACCCACATTATATCTTCATTTTTTAATATTCCACATAATATTATGTGGTTAGCGTTTATAATTTGCTCACCTGAATTATTAATTTCGATTAATTAAAAAGGTATATAAAAAATTATAAATACATTTTAACATATTACATCTAAAATTAGCTGTTGCTTCCATAAATCTAAAATGTTCTGCAATACCAAGCCTTATTTTATGTGAAAAAATTGCTCTTGTTGTTTATTTCTTATGTCACAATACTGCGAGTACCAATTCAGAAGCAGCTGATCGGCCCGATGGTGCTGCCGCCATCGGACATGTCAGTTCTCAGCAGATCAGCGTATTAGAACAAGCAGAAGCAATTTTATAAGATGCATACCACGCGGATTGTAACCGCTCATGTTGTTGCTCTTCTTCGCGCAGGGTTTAACCTACGTATTGTGGCGAGACGACTTCATTTAACTCGTTCTACTTTGATACCCTTAAAAAAGGCTCATTTCAAAGATTATAAACTGACCGCTGAAATAACAAATTTTTTATTATACCTGCATCATAATCCGTGTTTAAAACACGCTACAGTGTTCATAAACGCAAGATTAAAACACGCCGTGTTTTAAAGGTTACTAAGCAACAACACAAATATTTACTATTAATATCTATCAAAACTGTAGACGTAAACAATAAATGCGAACCAGTCTCCATGTAAACGATATACGTCAAACGTCACATGCGCAAAATTATGAATTGAATGAAAATCAAAATATTGCTTTCCAGTTTTTTCCAGAGTATGATGCAGGTATAATAAAAAATAGCGTATGACACACGTGTATAAGTGCTTTTAAAGCACTAGCGACGTTAAAAGCACTCCGCTTTGCGTCGTGCTCTTAAACTCGTCGTACGTGCTTTGAAAGCTTACTTATACACTTGTATCATAATATACTATTAAAAAATTATATGTTACATAATATTTTAATAAAACTCGTTGAAAGTAAAAAATACGAGGTGGGTCGATTTTATTGCTCGCAAGTATATATATATATATATATATATATATATATATATATATATATATATATATATATATATATATATACCGTGTGTCCCACGTAAAGGTTGGCATAGGCAAATAACATGTAAAATCAGTTTTTTGTAAATAAAAAGTGTCCGGCAAAAAAGTATGTATCCAAATTTTATATCACAATACTGCCAATATCCCTACATCTTATTTAATACATATTACTTTATTTTAATACCGCATTTTAATGAAATTAATAATAATAATTCCTAATTTTCCGCCTACTCTTTTTATTGCTACTAACGTATAGTGTTTGCAACTTGTTTTAAATATTTTAATCTGTCATTGTCATGAAGAATACATTAAATGTCGATAACCGTGTAAATATTATTAGAATGTATTATGTGGGGCGCAGTGTAAGACAAATATCTGAATACACCACAGGAATGAACGCTGAATGGTTTCCATCGCCAGAAATTGACAGTGACAGATTAAAATATTTAAAACAAATTGCTGGCAATATACGTCAGTAGCAATAAAAAGAGTAGGCGGAAAATTAGGAATTATTATTATTAATTTCATTAAATTGCGGTATTAAAATAAAGTAATCTGTATTAAATAAGATGTAGGGATATTGGCAGTACTGTAATATAAAATTTGGGTGCATAATTTTTTGCCGGACACTTTTTATTTACAAAAAACTGATTTTACATGTTATTTGCCTATGCCAACCTTTACGTGGGACACACGGTATATATATATATATATATATATATATATATATATATATATATATATATATATATATATATATAATGTAATATCATATTTTTATAATTTCCTGCTTTCCTTATTATTTTAGAAAAAAGCTGCATATAAATGTTATAAAGAATCAATTTGCATGCTTTATAGCGGCAGAAATGATATAAGAAAATATTAAAAACTAATTTATTGGACTACAAAGAAAAAAAAAAGAAAATTTTTTAATTACATAGTGATTTGCAAATATTTAACAAAAATAATAACTATTCTTAAAATTAAAATAACCTTGAAGCCAGATAAGCTATATTGAGAAATTTAGAATTGACTTGTACTTAAAGCTATTCAACAAATTAACGCTTTCTTCATCAATGAGCTAGTATTAGCCAAACTATCAATTACTTTTTGATTATCAATATCATTTAATATTGATTTTTCTACATTCATAATCATGAATGATTCCAACCTCGAATCCGAAAGACGATTTCTCAACCTATTTTTAATAAACTTTAGTATAGAGAACGATCTTTCGCATGCGACTTGACAAATTGGCAATGTTAAAAGATATTTGTAAACAGTAGCAAGTGCAGAACATGTTTCTTGATACATGTTATACTTTAGTATTAATACATAACATACAGCACAATTTTGGCAACTTTTGTATTTGCTCGTATAATTCTCACTTTCCTCAATTATTTTGTTGTCAGTTTCTTCGTCACATAAACCTATTTTTATTTTCAGCATCCGAATCAAAATCATAATAATTTACCTTATAAGATTCTTGTATGGTTAATTTGAATTTTTCCCAGTTACTAGCTAAATTAATAATTTCCTCTTTTAGTTTTGCAGAAGTTGTAAGAGAATTAAATTTCAAAATTTTGTTTGATAAAAAATTCATACAATCTTCAGGAAGTTTAGTCATTTTATTTGTCCTCAAAATTGTTAGGATCTAAAATTGACAAATCTCTGCATAAATCCATATTTTTCAAAAATCTTTTTTCCATGGGTTCAACTTTATTTTCTACTTCTACCTGTAAATAATTTTTGAACTTCTTTTTTCATATCATGGTTTACTTTTAACCCTGTAATTATTATATTATTCTTTCTTTTAATGGGGTAAATAGCTCCGTGGTAACGTATCGGACTGTGGATCGTGAGTACCTCAGTTCGAAAACAGCCAATTTAAATTTACCCCTGTGGTTCCCTTTCCACTAACAACTTTGGGGGCGATGACTTGACGGCTGGTAACCGCACTTCATACGTACAAATATATCACTTACCGAGATCTGCGTACGCAGAGTGCCACACCCATAATGGGTAAAAGGCGTGATGATATATTTATTTATTTATCTTTCTTTTATCTTTATCCTAGTTCTTTGTTCTCTTTTCCAGATTTTCGATCTTGTCCATAAGTTTACTTCTCTCTTTTTGCTTCGTCCTTTTTCTTTATTTCCTTTTTTAATTTTTCGTTTTCCTCTATGTGATTTGAAAACATTCGTTTCATATTTTCATTATCATCCACGTTTTTCTGTATCAGACATTTTAGTTTTGTAAATATATTCTCTATTTTTCCATTTTTTTTCTTGTTTTGTTGCCCGATAAAGTAAAGGATACTATACTTTATCCTCAACACTTTGTCAAATATTTGTTTTGAAATTATAAGATAAGTAGAATTTTTACTTTGACAAATACAAAAAGCTGTTGGTTTATCAACATAGACAAATTGTAACAACCATCACTACGCTACGTACAGTTGTAACAAAATTTTGAAGTGATTTGACATTTAGCAGAAAATCTTGATATCAATTATTCAGCTACAGTTTAACCTAAAAAAGAAAATAAAAGTATGCAAAGAGAGAAAAATTGTCTCTTTTGCTTTTTATGTGGATAAATTTACTTAAAAGTCATTTTGATTTCACACTTTTAATAGGTAAGATTTGAATTTGACATAACGAATGAATAATATTATTTCATCGAACTGTCAGTATTATTTCATTAGCAACAGTAACATGGGTCAGTAATTGATAAACAACGGTTAGTTATGGGTATATTATTTGACAGTTGTGGATAAAAGACATTATTTTGGGCCCCCTAGCTACACTTTCAATCTCCTCCGGCTGTTATGAATAAATAATAAATATGTAATAGTTTTAAATATTCCACATTTCTTCTCTCAATCCCGAGGTAACAATAACTGAAGCGCAGTCAGCAGCCCCGATAAAATATTTGTGAGAAATTTTTTATTTTATATCACTTTTATCTTTTAAATGCAGTTTGTAACGATTTAAATTTTGTTATTATTAGAAGGGGTTCGAATGTTACAGGGATAATATCGAAATAAAGTGAATCAAATACACAAATTAAAGTTTATTTCAATAAAACATAATTCAAAACAACCACAACACACGAGATACAAAATGAAATAAAAAATATATATAGATATAGAACCGGCATGCAATGGTATGAGACAGAAACGTGCGCACTTCGGAAAGAGGCGTTATAAGTTGAAATTTTAATTTTGCAATCGGCCTCGGCGACAATTTTTCTCTCGGTACGCTGAAGAAGAATGATTTCGCGGCCTTGATGTACAAATAAGTTATATCGATTCGCGAATATGTTGTATAATGCAGAATGCGTTAGTGGTGTGAAAAATATTTTAGTTTCTCACAAGCATCAGTGCTAGTCATTTCAAACTTGGTCGTTACTTCGAACACTCACATCTGATTATCAGCATCAGCATAATATTACTGCGTACTATCTACTAAAAATATCAGTAATCAGTACAAGTGGACATCATCTATCCTCCAATTCTGGATCACATATTACATCAGTAAGTATTCATAAATTTATTTTTAATTTTAATTATTTATCAATTGAAAAGAAGTCAAGACACAAAATGTAAAGTAAAATAAAATGACGCATAGATATTATAAATGTATTGAACAATCAAGTAAAGATGGTTCTAATTCACAAAAATATACGTGTGGCACTCGGGAACTGCCGCGGTAAAGCTATTGCATATCATTTTTTATCAACTTATGCAACTATAATTATTTATTTATTTTATTTATGCAGTATTTTTTTTTTCTTTGTTTTTTTCTTTGATATTAATTCAAGTTACACTTTTTGAGCGTGGTGACCGATAAGAAAACAACTTTTTTTCTTTTATTGAATAAATGAGAAATTAATATTGTTAAAATATTTTTATTATCTTACAATATATGTAGGTTATTCAGGAATTAAAAATGTGGACGCGGCCAAAAAGCACGCTGTCTCACCTAGCATTGTGTCTAAAAGAGATAGAATCAGTTATGAGCAGTTAGCAGCTAGTCTGCACGCATACGTCTAGTCGCACGCACACAAACACCGTGCCGAAGTCTGCCGAACTGAAACGACGTTAGACACTGCACGGCTTTTAACGCCGCAACGCTGTGCCGGTCGGAGTGGGGAGTGTCAGGTTTTTTTCGTTACGGAATTTCTTGATTGCTCAAAGCCCGCGATAAAAGCTATGCAATAGCTTAAAAAATTTTGCTGTCTCTGAGTAATAGTACGTATTAATAACATCAGGGACCGGCCAGTCCAATCAATTGGTAACTACGGGACACCACCCCACAGATCACAGACATTCCTGTGCCTCTAGGAATCTAAGAACAGCAACCGGTGTGTTGTCTGTTTTTTTTTTTTTTTTAAGAAACTTGTGTCGTCTTGCCGAACCTCTCATAGTCTCCTACTACGCGATTCCGCAGGGGCCCTAGCTCAAGGATACTAGATATAGAGAGATAGCTTATTCGGCCGCTTAATGCAATTTGAAAAATTAGTGGGGGAAGTTAGGAGTAGGGATACTACGTCACTGGTTGTCTGATTGTGTTGTTTTGTATATGTGTTGATAGTGTTCACAGTTTATATTTAATATATTTCTTGTATTCATTGCATTAATTAATCAAATTTGCTATACTTCCTTAGGTTAGGTTAGTACAATAACTTTATTTGTGAATATATGAGATTTTATTGTCATAAAAAAAGTTTTCTCTAATAACCTCAAAAATAATTTTTTCTACGACGAGATATTTGCCCATTGTATGCTTTTTATTACTACTGATACACGGTACATTGTAATAGTATATTACGTACCGTGAACTGTAAGTGATAGTTTTTAGGTCGAGAATGTAGTTTGGGATGTCGAGACCCGTAGGGTCGAGATTTCCTAAACATTCGAGACCTAATAAATCACTTACAGTTCGAGGTTAGTAAGATATTTTTTGCAATACCTGCGTAAATATATGAAAAGAAAAAATTGGTATCAAAATTAACAGCTGACAGATTGAGGTTAGAAATAAAATTTGAATGATATATATTTACTTACCGTCCACCTTGCACGGTAAGTTTCACTTACCATCCACCGTGAACGGTAAGTAAATGATGTAACCATGGAAACCAATTGTGCAATAAAAGTTCCACTTACTGTGTTTAAATTTTGTTATTAATGGGTAACTTACAGTACAGGTATTGCAAAAACAAATTTTCATATCTACCGGTAAGCAAAGGCCACGTGAGATAGGTATTAATATTTCACAGTTCTGTTTTGTTGGTTTTGTTGCTAGGATACTTACTTTGAGATGTCATACTGAAGTGGTGAAATCGGAACATCTATATTATTAAAATATTAATTAATATCGTCGTCGTAGAAAAAGTATAGTGCACTTCGTTCTCGAATGAATTGCTGCAAACTTTAATACTCGTATGAAATGTGCATCATTCCATGCATGTTATAAAATGTACTATTATAACTCAGTTACACTATAATATAATATTCCAACACTTTATTTAAAAATTTACTTAAAACTTCAATATATGAAAAATATAAATATCAATTACAAACAATTTTCCACGATGCCTAAATCAGGGTATTCGTGTAGTGTTGCAACGTGCACGAATTATTATGGAAAAATGAAAAATTGAGCGGAATCTTCAATATCGTACTATCGTTATAAAGGAATAATTAATTTTTTATTTTAAAGTTAGCCTTTAAGTGATTATATTTGACATAAAATGCAAAAACATTCGATAAGTAGCTTAATTTCCACGTATTCGCCATAGCAGCGGAGACAACCAGTGACATCACAGCTTCCCGTCTCACCTCAGACTCACCGCACCACCAAACGTGATTGAGCAATCCTTCTGTATCTAGTATCTTTGGCCCTAGCTTGTGTCACAGAATCACGTTAGTCGACCAATTACTTTCTCTGTCATCTGGAATTCCCTTTGAGCACCCAAATACTTTACACAGGGCCTATCATATGTGGGGTTGAAGGTGGACGAGAACTCTCAACTGCGAACGTTATTAAGACGCATCGGATGCGATATTGGCATAGTGATGGTACTATGCATGACTATGAATCCGCCCTAGATGATCGGACTACTGTGAGCATGCCTCAGTACATTGCTGGAGTACGCGCCCAGCCCCCATCAAAACACACGACTGCTAACACCTTATTTTATCACCCAACGGTCAAACTTGAATTTCATATTTAATACAGTAATTGTGTACCATATCTAACTATGAAATTTATATTTAATTTACACGAGGAGTCGAGTAATTGCACAAAACGACGCACTTTCTACTAACGTAACTGGCCACTAAGGAACTTGGCTGATGAATACCTCAAACTATACCCCGCTACCGAACAATCACGTAGGCAGCACAGCTCCAATGCTTCTAATGCTAGACGGCTCGGCGAACAAGTTTCGACCAAGACTTGCCACGTGTTTACATAATGAATACAACCTACACTGCAACAAAAATATATTTTTTTCTTTTGATAACGTTATACCATTACAACAAATATGTTCAAATAAATTACTTTATTTGTTAAAAAAAGTACGTGTTTAATAGTTAGTAATTATATAAATTGATGAATCTATTGTTACCTACTATATATAAATAGATATTTAAACTTATTTTAACTAAGAATTCATTGAAAAATTTCTTTTATCATAAAATTTTAACAAAATTGAACATCCATAAGTTTAATATGCTCCGTCCCATGACGTCATGATATTCCTAAAAAATCAATAATTTGGATTCGGTGCAAATGATTTTCAATTTAATATTCGAATCGAAATGATTTATTTCATGTAGAATTATTTTTAAAATGTTTTAAAAACTTGTTTAAGACAGCACGAGGCTGTCGAAACGTTGTATTGAATTAACTATGTAGAAATATATCCAAATACTTTTTAAATTATTAATAGCAATAACAGTTTAAACACTGCCTGTGGTAAATGTACAGCTGCAGATCTGTGAAGAAGCTGTGATATAGCATTTCGTGCGCTGACCAGGCATTTAAATTGCCGGAAAGTAGAGCAGAAAGGGATTCAGGGCGAATTTAATTGTAAAATAATATTTTAGTTGTGTTTATTTTGCAAAATATGTTGAAATAAATGACGTGTGTGGTATTGTTTTAAGAACCCTAGCGTCATCTGTTGTATTGTTAATTAATTATTATCCATTTATCAGCAATGACATTCCAATCTAAAATGGGGAACACCTACACTCCTCGAAAAAAAATTTCACGAAAATACATTTCTCGAATATACAAATGTCGAAAATGGGGTCTTTCACCATTTTTTTATGAAACTTTATCTATATTGAAGACTATCTACGCTTTTAAAAAGTCTTAATTGTTATTCATTAAGCCACAATGATTTTTTAAAAATGTTGTGACGTCATAGTAGAGATCTAAAACAGTAGATATTTAAATAATTTTTGTTACATAAATGTTCTATTTTATTGTAATAATAATAATAAAATAAGTAAAAAAATATATGACTACAATTACTTACAATCTGTACTGTTTTAGATCCAACAACACTTCTACTATGACGTCACAACATTTAAAAAAAAATAATTGTGGCTTAACACGTTAACTGCGATACATATCGCCGGCGATATGTAATTAGATGTTAATAGCGTGCGGAGCCGATTTTTAACTTTTCTTTCTTCCTGTGCGAAGCGTGTAAAATCTATATTTGTGAACGGATTTTAATGTTATTTATACCATTTTTAATGTTTTTTCTGCAGGATATTTATATTAATATTTTATTGTACATATCCCCGGCGATATGTAACGCACACAAGTAATACCTCATTAATCCTGTGCGATACATATCGCCCGGGGTATGTATATTTATGCGCACACTCGCTACCAGTCTGAAATTGTATCTCATTTCATTTGGTTTTAACGTGAGTGTTCTTACAGTAAAGATTAAAATTGTTGTAAAATATGTCGGATCGATCAAAAAAAAATTTAGAATTAGCACGAACACAGTTAAGTAAACACGAAGTTGAAAAATCTGTAGTGCCAGAATGTTCTGATAGTGATACAGGAAAGGAAGATGCTTTTAGTAGTGATGATTCTATTAAAGATAAAACTTATAATTTGCCCAGTTCTGATGAACTCGAAGATGAATCTGACGAAGAAAGTGAAATAAGTGATATTTATCAAATCAATGACGAAAGTGACGCTATTACTGATACTTCAAGTGCATACCAAAGTGATTGTGATATTACTCCAACTCCAACAACAGCAGGAAAAAAAGAAAACCATGCAAAGTATGTTACGATAAATTAAGAAAAACATTGAAAAGTCGAGAAGCAGATAAAAAAGTACGCCACGTGATAAGTTATTGTCAAGATTGCGTCAATAGCCCGGGATTTTGCTTAGAATGTTTTAATAATTTTCATAAATAATAATATGTAATATTGATTTAAAAATTTACTATTTAACAGGATGTAAAATGAGTTTTTTTTGTATTCCTTTGAAATAAATAAAAAATATTCTTAACTTAAAACTTTTTCTTACATATACTCCAATTCCATATAATATATGCAATTCTAGACAACGGAGGGATATACGGTTTGAGTATAAGTTAGACCAGACACCAATCTATAAGATAGATACTTCAAAACGAAAAAAAAGTTACTTAACTATACAAGGGATGGGGCTGAAGTTATCAATTGATACATATCCCCGGGGATATGTATCGCACCACAGTAATATCAAATTACATATCGCCGGCGATATGTATCGTTGGTAACGTAATACCATCATATTTTCGTTCCGCAGTTAACGTGTTAATGAATAACAATTAAGACTTTTTAAAAGTATAGATAGTCTTCAGTATAGATAAGGTTTCATAAAAAAAAAAGACCCCCTTACGGCGAGATATTGTACATTTAATGAAAATACAAAAGTAGAATATTGGAAATATTACAAATTTCGAATGTTACCAATCTCGAAAATACATTTGTCGAATCGCTTGGATATTACAAACCTCCAAAATGCATTTCTCGTATATTACAAATGTCTAATGTTACTGTGAGAATGTAATATCGTCAATATGCGCTAGATAAATAAATGTATCATAGAATAGGTGATGTGCAGTTGTTGTAGTTGTTTTTTATATATGTCAAACTGTTGTTATATAAAAATGTTGTGTTGTATATTCTTCGTATAATATAAATCATTCAAAGTTCAATTTACATCGCGTTTTTACTATGGACCTCAAATATCCTGACAGTTACAAAGCACGAAAATACATTTATCGAAAGCGAACAATACCAAATATCCTATTATTCGTAATATTTCCAACATTCGACTTTTGTATTTTCGGTAAATGTACAATTCGTCAAAACTATTTTCGATATTTGTATAATCGAGAATTGTATTTTCGTAAAATGATTTTTCGAGAAATGTGGTGATACCCGTAAACAATTATTTTACCACTTGAAGGATAATGTGAATAATAATTAGAATTTTCGTTTAATTTTTCTAATTAAAGAAATTTGTAATGTCGGTAACAAAATCTTCGACATGGCTTTATTTTGATTAAATGGTCATAGTTTCCATCATAGCCTTACTTATTATAAAATACTCAAGTAGCAATAAGGTAAACAGCTCCATGGTAACGCATCGGACTTAGGATTGGGAGATACTCATTTTGTACCCCACCACAAATGACAGTTGCCATTTTTAAATTTCCCCCTCCTGTAGTTCCCCCTTCCCACCACTAACATCTTTGGGTGCTATAACTTGACGACTGGTAACCGCACTTCATACGCAAAATATATCACTTACCGAGATCTACGTAAGCAGAGTGCCACACCCATAATGGTTAAAAGGCGTAATGATTTATGGAAACGTAATAAGTTGTACTGATTATTTTTTTGATGTTTCTTAAAACAAATGAAATGCTTCATTCTATATCACGTGTCTGCGTTTTAACCAATCCTGTCGTTATTATACTGAAAATAAAGCTCTAGCGATTATTTCCGGGAATAATCTGTACCTTTTTTGTTTTTGTTGACAAATGTCAGTAATTAGATACCTACTTATTATCAACACAAGTAAAAAAAGAGCAACAAATATATATTTAATTTAATTAAATATAACTTGAGAGTTCGATAAATTAGAAAATAATTCTCTAGTATCTTTCTCAAACTTGTTGCCATTTGGTAATAGCCACGAAAGCCCTACGGGTGGTTAATCGGAATTTGGACGAAGTAAAACACACAATGAATTAAGTTAACTTTTCGGCAAATTAATTGCCATCTTCACAACTGACAATCGAGAAAAATATTGTTATAATATAAATATCAAAATTTATACATACCAATAACTAAAATCATAAATTATACATTAATTTATACGGAGAATTAAATGAAACAATTTACATTTGTCAGAATAATGGAAAACAATTCGTATACAAAATCGCACCTCTTTGTTTGAGGACAGTTGAACGACTGGTGTTAATTGACAACAATTAACAAAAACTAAATGAACATGAAACATCACGACATCTACCGCTATAGTAAATAAACAAACTATAAATAAGGAAGAAATCTGCAATATTGATAAGAGCTAGCAATTATTGAAAAAATTTACTTAAACATTACTTATATCTTCAATATCAGTTCTTAAATTTGTATTGTTATTTTTTAATTTAATATGGATCATTTCCAAGAAAAGTCTTTTATATAAATTAGGTTCAATATCCAAAATAGTTGCGTTTTTAAAAATCAAATTCTTGTTCTGTGTTAAAATGAATAATTTAATTTACAGCTTCCCATATAACGTAAAGAATTCTTTTGAGTTAATTTCATCATAAATATAATTGGGTAAACCACCCAGTTATTGGACAAGAGGGAGTTATTGGACAGTTTGTTTTTAATAGCAGAAAATAAGATTTCTGTTTATATTAGTTCGCTTGATTTCTCATAGATTGCACTATAAAACCTTCTAACTGTACTTATGTAATTAAAACAATTATTACAGTGAGGTCTTTGAATATTCTAGTATTTATATATGTGAATGAAAGGTATAGCTAAAACATTAAACTATAAAAAATATTCGTTGCAGTCTAGTTGGTCAAAAATTCAGAATTTTGATACTGTATTTCCCATTCCCATGAACGACTACAGTAATGAAAATAATTCATATATTTATAAATATGACCATCTACAACATACTAAGTTTATTTTCAATTTGAAATTACAGTTTTTATTTGTTTCTCAAAAACTATAAATTCAAATGAAAAATAATCTTAGTATGTTATAGACGATCATATGTATAAATATACAAAGTATTTGCATTACTGTAGTCGTTCATGAGAATGTGTGGCATATATTTTACTACTTTGAAAATTATGTTCATGTATAATTTGCAAACAAAATTAGCTTTTTAAAATTTATGAGAAAACTTTGGACTTTTATCTACAAATGTAAGTATAAAACATATGTTTCATTTATTATAATAATGAAATATTGTTTTAAAAAAGCCATGTTCATGTTGCGCTATCTTCAGCCCGTATGGTTGATCTTGATTCACTGTGTGTTATATTTCATCCAAATTCCGATTAACCACCATCACACATTATATTTATATGAATAGAAAAGTCATGTGATGACCACTCTAGATTTTTCTGTCATCTTTTCTGCGACCAAACGCTAATCCTAAGAATAGCATAAAATAAATTTCTGAAATACATGCATTTATTCTTTATTCATTTGAAAGAAATTTTTGTAGTGTAATGCATTTTTGAATAAACTATTTTTAAAACTAGAAATTTATAATAAAGTAAAACCTCTTAAATTTAAAATTCTTGGCTTTTCTCTGTCACCGGTAAGCATATTATATATGGAGCCATTCGTTCTGTCTTAGCCGAGGACAATTTCAAAACTATGGGCCTTAAAATATATGATGATATATATTTCAGTCTCCAGAGGACGGACACGACAAATTTTATTTGTAGAAGTATAGTTCAGTATGGACAGCATGAGTACCGGAACTAAGAATTTTTGCACCTGGGACATAAGTGAATATTTACGCCCCTTAAAAAAAGAAATGCACCGCAGGCGAAAAATTTTTTGGGTTCAAGGTCAAATACCTTTAAATGAAAAATAACCTACACAATTTGCTCAGTAATATATTTACCTGTGTATAAAAAAGAAATTTTTTGTTTTACTTAAAAATAGTAAAGCTATTATTAAAGACTGCGGTGCGAGGAAGTAGATTAGATTGTAAGTAATAAAATCTTTTTAAATATAGGATATAAAAATGTAGTTATACAAAAGCAAAAACATTATATTTTAATAATTGTTATTACAAATGATAAAAATAATTGTAATTGTAAAACTTAAATGAATTTAAATATTAAAATTATTTGAGGTTAACCTGTCGGGCTTTTGTGGTAGCAAAATCATCAATTATCTTATAATTAATTTTTGCTGCAATTTCACTTTTTATTGACATAATTGATAAGTTGGTTAAACGTTCTTGGCCGATAGTTGCTCTCAAATGATTTTTTATTAACTGAAGTTTGCTAAAGGACCTTTCGCAAGAAGCTACGGTTACAGGCAAGGTTAAAAAAATTCGTACTGCAATTTCAATATTAGGGTATGATTCTACTAGTGAATAATCGTGAATAAATTGAAGAAGTAGAATAGGAGCTATTGATTTTATATCTTGCAGAATAGCCAATACATGATTTTGAAAACTTTCTGCTGCATTTAAATCTTTTGAATATTTTAAAGCTAAATTACAGCAGCTTTTTGAATTTCAGATATAGTTAGGGACGCGAGTGAAGTCCCGAATAAAAAATCAAAATCTGAAGAAACATTGTTCATTTTTTCAAATCTTGTTCTCAACTCACTCATTAGAACATGTAAAACATGTTTAATTTCAATATAAATATAAATGAACTTTAATGCATTTTAAATAAAACCTAATTTAAAAATAAGTAATAAAAAAAATTGTAACTGGTCTAGTGCGCCCCTAAAATTCTGCGCCTGGGGCCGAAGCCCCGCTCGCCCCACCGTAGTTCCGGCACTGGACAGCATGTCCAGTCGGTATCCACTTGAAACTTGGAACTAGGAAATATAGTTATACTAGCCGAATGAACACTGCTAGTCAATAAGGAATATTTGAAAGGATATGGAACCATCTGAGCGATGTTGCGCGAACGAGAAACTTTACTTTGTTGCTGTTAACTCTTTCGGTCATTCATTCTTGATACGTATGTTTCAAGTTTGTTTCAATATTTGGTTCGAACGTCAACTAGTTTATTGCAAACATTTCATTTTCATGTGAGATGTGACCATTTCCCTGAAAGACAAATTATAATCAAATCACCATATGACTCTCTTATACATATTAATTTGAATTAATTTAATTGTATAATAATTTAATTTGACACATGTTTAGCATACAGAATAGATTTTTGACATTAGAATGT
Organism: Poecilus cupreus; assembly: GCA_963942605.1. Lineage (NCBI taxonomy): Eukaryota > Metazoa > Arthropoda > Insecta > Coleoptera > Carabidae > Poecilus > Poecilus cupreus. Next base: position 26,754,935 of record OZ012718.1, read on the forward strand.
CATATTTTTGCACGCATTTTGATGTCATGCAACACCAAGGGAACCGACAAAAACAAATCAATTATAAAACCAAATTCATTGTTACGGGTATTAGTAAAACCGAAATAAATCTAAAGACAATTTGAGGATCACTGAAAATTAATTTTTAATATTTGAATGCAGTTCTCTGGGACCATACTTGATGAGATTCAAATAATTATTGCAAAAAAATTGATGGTTGTCAAAAATTACTTTATCTACGACCGTTGTTAAAAGTAACATAACAATGTCTTAAAAGTAATTTTTTCTAAGACCACTTAGAAATCTGCTCATTGTATCTGTGAGTATTTCAATATAGGTCAGTTCAGTTCAGTACAGGTACCATTGCTAGGATACTTTTTTAGAATTGTCAAATATTGGAATGGAGAAAGCGGAACAAATATATTATTAAAATTAAATTAATTAGGAAAAGTATAGCATGGAATGGTACTCATTTCTACGACTACATGAAATTGACACGTTGCTAACGATTTGTATTAATAAATCAACAAATATAACCCACTGATTTCTAAATAACACTAGATTGGGCATAAGCCGCTATGGTGCGTTCCCAATTGCACACCGTCATGATGGTCAAAATTGAAGTTTTGTGATACTTAAATATTTATAAATGTATCTGTCTTGTCCATGGGTATGACCATACTTCGTGGTATGACCTAAAGAAAGATGGTGACAAGCGCGTTGTACAGCGACTGAAGGCAGAGCTTCAGATTGCGCATTTTTTAGTGCATGTGTCAGTATTAAAATCTGTAGTAGTGTGTATTACAATTGCAAGTACATCAGTTCTTTGACAATACTCATATTTGCAGATTGCAGAATCTACATCTTGTAAAGTTATATCGAAGCCTTTCACATATCAGTGTTCGGTCTCGTTGTTCGTGCACGCATCACAGCGCACGTTCTCACATCTATTTTTAGACGATACACCACCGCAGTTAGCAGGAGCACTAAGCAGGCAGACGGCAGAGGCAGAGCATAGAACAAGGCTGTAGGAGAGGATTGATAGGCAGTTAACACAGCACGGGAGATATGATTGACGAACGATCGATATCTTGAACTACGTTTGCGTTTTATCTAGAAATTCGCAATGTTATGAAAAGATTCCGTGCTGTATAGAGTTTCATTTTGTGGTTTATGTAGATGTTAGTGTATGATAGATATTCTGTTGGATATATCTTCAGGTTTATCGTAATTACACATCTAATAAAGTATCAACTTAATATATTTGCTACATTATAAATAAAAATAAATAAATATATCATCACGCCTTTTTCTCATAATGGGTGTGGCACTCTGCTTACGCATATCTCGGTAATTGATATATTTTTTCGTATGAAGTGAGGTTACCAGCCGTCAAATCACAGCCCCCAAAGATGTTAGTGGAGGGGGACCAACAGGGGTAAATTTAAATTGACTGTCGGCAGTGGGATTCGAACTGGGGATTTCACGATCTACAGTCCGATACGTTACCATGGAGCTATTTACTCCATTTGTTATAGTTGCGACATAAAATTTATATATAAATCTTGACTTAACATATTTATAAAATCTTGTGTTTTATATTTACAAAACTTAGAGTTTCACATTAAGGCCGCCAGATGGTGTTAAAACAGTATTGACAAATGGGTATAAATTTTTTATATTTTAATCATAAATGCGGAACAGAAAAGATATCTTGATTTCTTGAAAAGAAATCTTGATTCTTGATGTTACTTTCTTGTCTTGTCTTTAGAAGTATGAAATACTTCTTGTCTTGGTCTTGTCTTGATCTTGTGAAACACTATTAAAAATCAGTACTGTGATTCGAGTTTGTCAAGCGTGACTTGTGTAGGCTTAAGGTTTGTTGGTTGAAAGCGTGAGCGAAGCGAGCTTACCTACAAATAATTACCATTAAAAATGAGTACTGTGATTCGAGTTTGTCAGCGTGAGTTGCAAGCTTAGGGTTTGTTTGTTAAACATTAGCGAACGATGCAAGCATACCTACAATTTCCATTAAAAATGTGTTCTGTGATTTGCAAAATCTTTGAAATTTCATGAATATAATTGTTCTGAATTTAGGATAAAACTCATATACCTTTTCAATATTAAGGTTTTATTGAACAAGAAAATTACACATATTATTGTCAATGATTAAAAACGACATTACGACATTTATATAAACAATGTTAGTTTCTATGGTAACAAAATATCACCTCAATCACCCGTCTCTAAAGATCAATAATAAAGTCTTTGAGACGAGTAGGCAAACGTCTTTCACGGGTTGGACGAGCTGGACTATTTGTAGTTGGAGAGTTCTCGGAGGGTCTATCATGACTCTGGTTTAGCTCGTCTCTTGGGACTGGACAGTTTGTAATTGATGGACTCGTAGAGAGTCCGCCATAACTTTGGTTTGATTTGTCTTCTAATTTGCCTTCTGTTTCTGAATTTTCTGGTGGGTGGTTTTCATGAGTTTCATTCATAGACCTATTCTCTGATCTTATTATAGAATCTCCAGGAGGTGCGAGGTAGCGAGTTGAAACAGTTGACTCTCGACCATCAGGAAATCTGATATGGGCATATTCGGAGTTTGATTCTAACAACTCAACCTCCTCCACAAGAGGGTCGTATTTACTGGCTCTGATGTGTTTTTTCATGAAGACTGGTCCAGGTTTGATCAACCATGTAGGCGTGGAACTCCCATTGAACGATCTACGTGGATGGTTGAACATACGTTCGTGAGGTGTGGCGTTTGTTGACGTGCAGAGAAGGGATCGGATAGAGTGAAGTGCCATCTCAAGTACATCTTCCCAGTGCTCAGTCTTCATGTTTTGTGTCTTTAAAGCAAGTATTATACTCTTCCAGATTATACCGTTATATTTTTCCACTTGACCGTTCCCCTTTGGGTTGTATGGCGTGGTTCGACTTGAAGCTACGTCATGTGAAGTCAAAAAAGATTTTAGTTCCATCGACATGAAAGCCGTTCCTCTATCCGAGTGAATATAAGCTGGGGTGCCGAACAGAGCAAAAAGAGTAGTTAAGTGTTGAATTACAGTTTTAGCTGAGACGTCAGGACAAGGGAAGGCGAAAGGAAATCTCGAAAATTCATCCACTATTGTCAACATGTATTGGTTTTTTGATTTTGAGGGAAGTGGGCCTTTGAAGTCTAGATTTAGGCGTTCGAAAGGTGATGTAGCTTTAATTAAGTGTCCTTCATGTGAAAAGTATCTTGGTTTCAATTCTGCACACACTCTACAATTATTCGTAATTTTTCTCACTTCTTCCACAGAATAGGGGAGATTCTGCACACACTCTACAATTATTCGTAATTTTTCTCACTTCTTCCACAGAATAGGGGAGATTCTTCGCTCTAACCCAATGTGTCATTCTGGTTATTCCAGGATGACAAAGAGTGTTGTGTAGTGTTTGAAGATTTGTTACAGAGTTGGCGGCAGCACTTACCCTTGACAGAGTGTCAGCGGACGAATTTTTGTTTCCCGGACGGTAGACAATGTCGAATTTGAAGCACGAAAGTTCTAAACGCCACCTCATAATTTTCTCATTTTTTATTTTACTTCCATGATGTTGGTCAAACATAAACGATACTGAACGTTGATCTGTTAAGACTATGAATGGTCTGCCGATGAGATAATGACGCTAGTGCCGTAATGATTCGACAATGGCGTAAGCTTCTTTTTCAATTGAGGAATGTTTTAATTCTGACTTGTTTAGTGTCCTAGAAAAGAAAGCAACTGGTCTTCCCATCTGACTCAAAGTTGCTGCTATAGCAAAGTTTGATGCATCTGTCTCGACTTGAAAAGGTTTATCATCTTGAATTGCTGAGGTTGCTGCATTAGCAATGTCGTTTTTCATCTTGTTGAACGTTGAAACCGCCTCATCAGAAATGGGTAATGTTGTTTTCAACAGAGGGCGTATCTTTTCTGAAAAGCGTGGTATCCACTTACTGTAATATGAAAACATACCCATAGCTCTCTGAAGGGAAGCCGTATCTTTAGGTATAGGTAAGCTTAGAAGTGGCTGAAGACGATTAGGATCTGGTTTGATTGCGTGATTGGTAATAACATACCCAAGCAAGTATACAGTTTTGACAGAAAATTGACATTTTTCTCTATTCAAAGTTAAATTATATTTTTCTGCAGCTGCTAAAAATTTGTTCAGATTTCTATCATGCTCTTCTTGGGTTTTCCCACATATCGTCACATCGTCTAAATAAGGGAAGGTACCTTTAAGATTTTCATCCTGCACAACGCGATCTATGACTCTCTGAAAGCAGGCGACACCATTTGTTACCCCAAAAGGAATCCGAAGAAATTGGTATAACTTGCCAGCTGCTTCGAAAGCAGTATATTGTTTCTCAGAATCCAAAATAGGGATTTGGTGGTAGGCGCTTTTCAAATCTATAATGCTGAAAATATAATTTTCTGAAACTTTTGATATTATTTCTTCTATTTTTGGAAGCGGGTATGCGTCCAATAAGGTAAATCTATTTATTGTTCTTGAATAATCAATTACCATTCGGGGTTTTCGTTTTCCTTCTCTTACTACAAATGCTTGAGCGCGCCAGGGAGAGTTACTAGGTTCGATCACACCTTCCTCTAGTAGTCTGTTTATTTCGCTATTTACGAATAGACTATCCTCTTTTGATTGTTTGCGAGATTTAGTTAGAATAGGGGTACAATTTCTTGTCAAGTTACTAAATAAAGAAACGGGTTGAACACATGCTACAGCTAAGCTACAAATCTTCAAAAGAGGTCTGGAGCCATGAAAAACTATTTCTATAGCAGAGTGGTTTTTAAGTATGTCATGCCCAATTATTACATCGGCACAGAGATTTTTCATGATTAAGATTACTACATCCTTGTACAAATGGTCAGCAAGTTTTAGATTTACTTTACACTGTCCTAGTATATCTGAGTATAAGGACGAATTGGCCATGGCGATTTTTCCATTATAAGGCAAAGTATTAGTCTTACATTTTTCAACTAATGCTGAGTTGATGAAACTCAAAGAACTGCCAGTGTCAACTAATGCTCTTAATTTGACTCCATTTATTGTTATGTCAACCGTTGATCTCAAAAGACTATTTGGTGTTGCTGCGGTAGTGGTTGCTAGTAGATTAGCTGCGGCTGATGTATTTAATTTTTGATTCCTATTAATATTTAGATTTGTTTTTCGGTTACCTAGTCCAGATTGTGATCGACAGGCACGTTTCCAATGTCCCGTTTTTCCACATTTCTTACATTCATCACCCTTAGCTGGACATGATGATCTTTGATGCCAATCATATCCACAGAAATAACATAGCTTTGACGACACAGCTATAGTGTCTTGAATTTCTGGGTCACGTTCAACGTTGGTAGCAGCACTTTGGGTAGGAAAACTTGAATAAGTTGCGGATTGCTGTTCAGCTAACTCTAAGGCTCTAGCTTGATCGTAAGCAGCGTCTAAAGTAAGTGAAGTATTTTCTAAAAGTCTTTGTCTAATGCGGGTATTGGTTAAACCGGTGATGAAAGCATCTCTTATATAAGCATTTTTATGTTGGTCTGCAGTAACAGCTTGGAAATTACAGTCTTTACTCATTTGTTTCAAAACTTGAAGGTATTGGTCAACTGATTCTCCAGATTGTTGATTTCTGGTGACCAAACAATGTCTAGCATAAATCTCATTTTTCGGTTTAATGTATAGTGCTTCAAGGGCATCCATAGCGGTTGTGTAGGTCGTAATTTCACTAATGTACTCGAAAACATTAGGTGCAACATAATTAGTTAACAGCTGCAACTTACAAGAGTCTGTCGCGTCGAGCATGTGCGTTAAAAAATTGTTAAAGGTCCTTTTCCAATGTAACCATTTTTTGTCCGCAGCCACCGCAGTTGGTTCTGTGTCGAAACGTTCCGGGCGTAGGTACTTGTCCATTATAGTTTTACCTTTATTTTATTAATATATCTTGTTCAATAAATTGTTCTGAATTTAGGATAAAACTCATATACCTTTTCAATATTAAGGTTTTATTGAACAAGAAAATTACACATATTATTGTCAATGATTAAAAACGACATTACGACATTTATATAAACAATGTTAGTTTCTATGGTAACAAAATATCACCTCAATAATTAACGCTAACTCCATTTTTATTATTAGGCGTAACTTAATTTTACAATCTCAGAACATATTTATTTTAAGTAAGGTTGTAGTTAAGATTGGTTAGCATAAAATTTGATATATTTTTGTTAATTTAATTAATTTAGAAACAAAGTTACAAATGTTGAAAAAATAGAATTAGCGTTAATTTCTTTTGTGAATCTGCCTGCAAATGTACATACAATTACATCTTCTGGATTCGACATATATAAAAGAAAATCGTGTGGTTACCGTATCACATTTTCAATCCATGGAATTGCTAAAAATACTTAGGCAACATAAAATCATGTACTTTCGCGAAAAATTCGTCATTAATTTTCTTTATGAACTCAATAGGTACTTACACAGTCTATAATAAAATTAAAATTTAACCAGTTTTTAAAATACTACAATGAATTGTAAAGCATTAATATGGTACCGAGGTATCTTGAATTAATAAAATTATACATAATACACCAACATATTGTTGAAAGTTTCCGTAATGAAGTTCGCGTGCAGAGTTAATAATTTCGAAACCAGATTGCGTTCGCATATATAGTTAAAAATTTAATTAGCCCGTTGCAGTCGCTAGCCTTTTAATTAAAACGTTAATTAGGAGGGGACATAACGAACACAAAGTTTACATTCAATGTGTACTGAATCATTTTCCAAAAATTAAGTTAAAAACAACTTTGTAGCCCAGGTACAGGGTCAGGTTAGGTTAGGTTCAAGTTACTTTACCTCTGGGAGCGCCAAACATGCGTTTCGCGCATGGGATACAGAACACAAAATTAATATTTTGAGATAGTCAATTAATGAGGTAAAAAACTACGTGGACAGTCAGCAATTATCACTTTTGACTTCACTAACATCTTTGGGGGCTGTGGATTGACGGTTGCTAACTTACTGCGAACTGCGAAAGCGAAACGCAACATGAAACATGAGTAAATCTGTTTATTTAATTATAATTCTATTTCAAAATATTTATTATTTTAGCAGGAGGAGGAGGAATATTAGAAAACATCGATGACGATATTTTTACGTATTTTTCAGGTTTCGTAGTCTTTATCTGACGTTTGTGTTGTATATAGAAAATATAGGGTACCTATATTGAAAGTTTTAATAATTTCGAAACCAGATTGCGTACGCATATATAGTTAAAAAATTAATTTGCCCATATTTACATACAATGGATATGAAAATTTTTTTTCAATATAATTAGTTTACAATATGTAAAATTACAATAAATGACATAAGAGGGAGTTTTTAAATTCTTTATAAATGTAAATGAGTCATTTATTAAATAAATGATAGTTATTTGTTTAACTAGGCATCAAAATACCAGATTTACAGCAGAGGATGCCGTTTCATGGACGAGGCGAAGCGGAGGCATTGAATGATGCCGAAGCTATATATCTGTGTTTGATGCCGAGGTAAACACATAATTTTTTTGCCAATTTGGAATTAATATTAATTTAGTTAATCAAATTTTATGTATACGATATGGATAAGAAAATCGTGTGTTGCCTACAATAGTTTTGATTTTTTATTTTTGAAACTAGCAGTACAATTTTAAATTAAACTATATTGTGTGTATCAATTTCTCTATTTGTATCTCAAAAACTATAAGACCTACGATTTCGGTTCAATTAGACCAAAGTTGCTACACTAGTAGGTCAATTTCATATTTTTGCTTTCTCGCAAAAATGCATAGGTCAATATTGACAAAATAGTTATATGTATATATGTATATGTACCTATATATCGAGGCCCATGATCAAGGCAAGTATAATTTTTTATTACGAATATGGAATTTATTGTCACAGGCAATAGCAGAGGAGAATAAACCATATGAGTAATAAAAAATACTTTAATGCCGAGGTATACATTATATTTTTTCCGAAATAAATAAATAACTAGTAAATAGCATTTATATTTGTAAAACGTCAGCTAGCTGTTGCGAGTATCTTACATAAAAAGATATTCGACAGTATCTAAGATACTTTATCTTAGATACATTCTATTTTATGTAAAATGTATCTTTTATTTAAATACTTTTTAAAAGTATCTGTATATATTATCTTTAAAAATATCTTACATCTTAAAAAAGTATCTTCCATTTTATAAAGTATCTTTTATCATAAAAAAAGTATCTTTTGTCGTAAAAAGTATCTTTTATTAAAAAAAAAAAAGTATCTTATTTGCAAATATTTAAGGTATGTGCCAGTGAAATATTTTGAAATATCTGATATATTTTTTAATGTTTAAGCTTACAGTTAGTATAAATATTTAAAATTTACTCAAATATTTCTTAAAAGTACCTAACTAAGATATTTTAAAGTATTTAAGATATTTAAAAGTATCTACAACATCTCAAAGTATCTAAGATATTAAAAAGTATCTAAAATATTTGAAAGTATCTTAAGTATTTATATTAGATACTTTTAGAAATATTTGTATCTTAAGAAAATAAGAATAAAAAGTATCTATATACTTAAGTATCTTTAACAAATTTAAGTAATTATCTTAGAAAAGTATCTATATATTTATTAAAAGTATCTTTCCCAGCTCTGATGGCTGTGACAACAAAAGTGTCAAATATTTGTGCATAATTTTCATTAAAATTTACATGTTTTTAGTCGTGGTCTGCATGTGATCTGCATAAAATCCGATAAATTATTATGAAAGGTAAATAATAAATAAATTCACCAATTCTATTATAGAATAATTTGTTATTTTAGGTTTGTAATTAAAATTTGACAAATGAGCCCGTAAAATAAAATTTTTACATAAGAGTCAGTAAAGTTTTACTTTTGCTACTATTTTGGCTAACTTCGCGGATTGATATAGTGTACTTTAGTATCGATTTCGAAAAAAACTTTCTTTTTGTTGATTTTTAAATTTTTAAATAATTTCTGAACTCTCGCTTATTTATAAAATGTTTCAAATACATATTTTTACTTTGTAACAAGTGGCGTAGAAAAATAGTTTTTCGTGTGGGTCAGTGGCTTATATTAAAACAAACATAATATTTTTTTTAAATGGAATTTACACCTTTACATTTAAGAATTAACAAGGAATCAAAAATATTTTCCTCTCCCTACTTGGTCACAATCCTGGATCCTAAAATTGATAATATAATGATTTGTATATTACCTCTCCCCCACAATATAATTGCAACTGTTTTCATACTCTAGCTGGGTTTCGAATTCGGAACTCTCAGTATACGAAACAGAATCGCTATCAAAGTCATGATTAATTAATATTGTCTTTGAACCTTTTCATGCTCTGCTGTAGGTTTAAGTTGAACGTTTCAGACTGTTAACAATTGAATTAAACTCGTGTTTGCAATGGTATCGACGAGTTGTTCTCGGAGCTGTGAATGCCCACAAGTTGCTTGGATCTGTTATTCTGTTCCCGACCCTTGTTAAAAGGAAAGTTGTAAATTTCATCTCGACAAAAATGTTTCCAACTGTGTATTCGGTCATTCATTAACTTTCTGCGTTGTCTTTATTGAATTTGATTAATTTCAATTTAGAATTTATCCCTTTAAAGCATTATTTCGTTAGAGTTGTATGGTTCGCAAACAAATTTGCGAGCGGAATTTCGAGTAATTGGACTGACTAGACGAGCTTTTATGGCCCAACTTTACACCAATTTACCGACATATTTACTTAACTCGAACCGCAGGCGATTTTGGGTGCTTGGGTTCCACAAGCCTTGTTTAGAGCATCAACGAAATATTTGCCTCAATTACATTTTTCAAACATTTTATCTGCAACATACAGCGATTACAATATCTCCAATTTACACATCTATTCTATTCTACATTCTTATTATGTTTATATAGGTATAACAGTTATTTTTCTTATTATGTAATAATTTTGAGGTTACTAGGTACTATTTTTTACTACCAGAGATGGGCAAATTACTGAAAAAAATGTAATTACCTTTTTATAATTACTGTCTAAATGTTAATTAAATTACAATCGTCAAATTACATTACTTTACGATCAAAATGTAATTAATTTATTAGCTCAATTGTATGCAAAAAATGTAATTAATTATATTAAATAATTACAAATTTGGTACAATAGCTTTTTATTATTTATGGAAATTAAAAGTAATTTATATTTAATATATTTATTTATTTTACAACTTTATACTACAAACAAAGTAAAATATAAATCAAAGGCAAAATGGAGGAACATAAAATTATTATTAAAATATATAAAAAAAAACTAAATACTAGAACTGTAATACAAAAACAAAATGTTTTGTCGTGGATTATAGTTATTCAAACTGGTGTTTTAAAATTAGCAATTACTCAAAGACAGAATCTAATAATTTTCAGCGCCTTGGATTTAAATAAGGCCAACGAATGAAAATAATCTTTCAACAGTAGGTAGCTGAGGAAGGCAAAATATCGTTATACTTTAGAAAAATTCAAATGATATTTGGAAATTTACTAATGGTCAGTTGCATCAAGAAAACTTAAATTTTAAAGTTGGTTTAAATAAATAAAAGCACGTCGAAATTACAAGTCATATGGAATAATTAACATTGCTATGAAACATTCGATTTGCCTTTGTTCAATTAATCAAAGTATAAAATTTAAGTTTTGTTGGTGCAACTGGCCCTAAGATCCAACAAATTATGATTTGTTGAAATTAAAACGGAATTTTCGATTTCATCTTATTTATAAAAAAAGTCATAAAATTGGTCATATTCTTCTTGAAAAAAATAACAAAGTAATTGTCAATGGAATTGTAATTACAATTAAAAAGTGCTAGAATTACTAATTACTTACATAAATAATAAAATAAATTACTGTACTTTCAATTACAGAGCGAATGTAATTGCATGACAATTTAAATTACCAATTACATTTTTTATGTACTGTAATTAATTACTTGTAATTCATTACTGCCCATCTCTGCTTAGTACTAACCAGTGGCCGAAGTGGACAAGAAAAGGTAGCGGGATGGTTATCGAATATAAATTATTAAATGTAGTGTTAATAGATTTATTGTTATATTTTGTATTATGCACAGGGCGGTGAATTGAAAGATGCACCAAAGCGTTTCCTATGCCATTTTTGAAATGTTCAATTATTGGCTTCCTTAATTATTTTATATCAATAACCTTAAATGGTTTATTTTAACGGAAAATTGTTTATATTCTTTGACTCAAATAATTATAATTATACTGTACCTGGAAAACTATACGCCAACTTCGGCATTTGAGGGTTAAGAATTGGGAAACTGAAAATTCACATACAAAATTAGAAAGTAAATGAGGTTAGGTAGTGAAAGGTATGCTGAATGACATAGGGACCTCAATCGTCCCAGTGGCAATCAAAACTTTGTTTTATTTATAGAATTAATATGTATATAAACTACAATTCAACTTTTACTAATGATTGTTCAGGAGACACATGCAACCTCCGAATATATACCTCTCAGAAATTTAAATCGGGAAAGATGAGTTTGATATTTATTTACATTCGTATGTGTTGTTGTTATATGTATTCAAAATAGTTTTATTTTATTCAGAAACCATTTATTATGAACAATATTTTACAATATATAAATATATGACGTTTTCGTGAAAAAATTCCAATATCAATAGCAACCTCTTTTTTTTTTTTAAACAATTTGTCAAAACACTAAATACAAAATGTTTTTGATTGACAGTGCTAAACAATTACAAATAATGTTTAGTTTTTACATAATTTTAACACTTTCCCTAAAACTAAACCATTATTTGCTAATTATTATTAATATTAATATTTATTAACTAATCCAAGTAATTGCCTCATTTCTTCAAATCTTGGTTTCGGTAAAGGTTTTGTCAGTACGTCCGCTGCCTGTTCTTCGGTTTTTATGTACTCGATACCGATGTCGCCTTTGTCATATAATTCACGTACAAAATGGTAACGCACGTCTATGTGTTTACTGCGCTGATGAAATTCAGGATTCTTGATCAGTTTTATTGCGCTCGTATTATCGACGTACAGTATATTTTTCTCACTATCTATACCAATTTCACGTAACAGTCTTACTAACCACACCATTTCTTTCGCTGCTGTAGCCGCGCTCACGTACTCTGCTTCAGTAGTTGACTGTGCTACACAATGTTGTTTTTTACTTTGCCAAGTTACTGCTGCACCACTATACTTGCACAGCACACCCGTTGTTGACTTTCTTGTATTTCTGTCTCCTGCAAAATCTGCATCGCTGTAAGTCTTCAATCCATCAAGGTTTTGATAAAGTAGACCGATACCTTCAGTGCCTTTGACATAACGAAAAATTCGTTTTATCAGCTGCCAATGAGCATTCGTTGGTTTTTCTAATGCTCTTGAAGCGACGTTGATTGCAAATGCAATATCTGGTCTTGTAACAACTTGCAGATACATAAGATTGCCAACAGCTTCCCGATAAGGAACTAGATTAGCTTCTGCGGAATCTTCCGAGGTCCACCCTGTTTCAATTGGTGTAGAAACAGGTTTTGCATTGTGCATGTCAAATCTTTCTAATATTTTTCGAATATAGTTTTTCTGATGGATGAAAATTGAACCATCCTGATATTTTTCAATTTCTATTCCAAGAAAACAAGTAACTTTTTCTGTTATTTTTACTTTAAATTCAGAAGTCAAATGCTGCAGAAACACATTAGCATCTTCTTCGCATGAAGCTGCTATCAGTCCATCATCGACGTACAAAATTAGTAACAATTTCATACCATTTTGAACTCGAACGTACAAGCATGGATCTGAATAGCTCTCTCTCAAGCCACAGTTTGCTAGAAATTTTGCAAATCGTTCATTCCAGCATCTTGGTGCTTGTTTAAGCCCATATAAACTCTTCAAAAGTTTACAAACTCGATTAGAACCATCTTCATATCCTGGTGGCTGTTTCATATATATATCTTCCTTTAAATGGCCATACAGGAATGCAGTTTTGACATCAAATTGTTTTAAATGGAGATGTTCACGAGCTGCAATGCTGAGTACAACTCGAATTGTATCAAACCGTACTACAGGGCTAAAAGTTTCAATGTAGTCAATGCCCTCTTTCTGATAGTAGCCTTTTATAACTAAACGAGCTTTGTAGCGATCTATCGTACCATCAGGATGTCGTTTAATTCGATAAATCCATCGATTTTCTATCACCTTTTTATCATCTGGCTTATTTACTAATAACCATGTTTTATTTTCATGCAAAGAATCAATCTCTTCTTGCATAGCTTGTTTCCAATTCTCTGCATCATCTGATGACATTGCTTCGCTGAAAGTCATTGGTTCAACCCCTGCAAGCATCGCAAAAGGATTGCCATAGAAATTTGGTTGTTTCAGTTTATTTCTATCTCGTAACTCTCTTCCTTTTGTCTCTTGTGCTTTTTCTGGAAATAATACTTTTTCTTTCTCAATGTGTTCTGACTGAATTGATGTTTCTTCATCTTCTGTTATTGTAGCTGATAAACGTTCTTCTTTAAAGAGAACATCACGACTCATAACTACGTCATGAAGTTCAGGAACCCATATTCGATAGCCTTCAACACCGTCAACGTATCCGACTAAAAAACCTTTATACGATTTTTTATCTAGCTTTCTTCTTTTTTCTTTAGGTATATGCACAAAGCACTCTGTACCAAATACCTTCAAGTGGTCAACTCTTGCATTTTTGTCAAACCACAATTCATATGGTGTCTTGCCTGGTATTTTCGATGGTCCTGTTCGATTTAACACGTACGCCGCCGTATTTACTGCTTCTGCCCACAAGAACTGAGGAAGCCCTGGTCTCGTATGCAACATAGAACGAGCTGCTTCTATGAGAATTCTGTTCTCGCGTTCTGCCGTACCATTCTGTTCTGGAGTGTATGGAATTGTAACCGAATGTTTAATTCCAAGTTCACCAATCAGTGAATTTACTTCTTTGTTTACGTATTCTTTTCCACCATCACTTCGTAGTTCTTTTATACATTGTCCGAATTGCGTTTTAATTTCGGAACAGAAAAGATCAAGTTTATCTTTTACTTCAGATTTCTCACGAATGAAGTATACTCTACGAAATCCACTAAAATCGTCTTTAAACATTACGTAATAGCGTTTTTTACCGAGAGAGTCTACATGCATCGGACCACATACGTCAGAATGTATCAATTCCCTAGTTTCAGTTGATCTGCCAGTTCGTTCATTAAAGCTCAATCTGTGATGTTTACCGTAAGCACATGCGTCGCAAAATTCATTGTCTACGGTCACATCGATGCCCATTTCTTTAAGGAACGTTTTCACATGTCGCTTATTCTGATGAACCATTCGTTCATGCCACAATTGCAGCGTGTCGATTTTACTTGCAGCACACGCTATATTGGGAATTATGACCCGCAGTTGGATCTTATAGAGCTTTCCAATCTCAACACCCATGGCCACGACTTGATTATTTCTCTTGAAGACACATCGTTCACCATTGTTGCTGAGTATGAAGTCTACGCCTTTTTTAGCAGCGACTTTAACTGAAAATAAATTATGCATCATATCAGGAGTATACAATACATCATACATTACTCCTGGAAGCCACTTCCCTTTTACATATGTTTCTATTTGAATATTGCCTTGTCCAAATGCTGATAACATTTCGCCATTGGCAACACGAATCTTTAATGGTTCCGAAAACTGTCGAAACTCGCAGAACCAATCACGTCGATTAGTTATGTGATCAGATGCACCTGTATCAATTAGCCAGTCTTCTTTACTGCTAACTTGATTTGTACTTCCAACATACGCTTGTCGCCTACTTGATCCACATTCAACTTGTTTTGACGTATTGTTCTTTTTCTGACAGTTCTTTTGCAAATGGTATTTTGACCCACATGTAAAACACCCTGGACAATCTTTACGAATATGATCTTTCTTGCCGCACGTAAAACAAGCAATCTTTTTATTGTTCAAATTATTCTTGTTTTTCTTATTTGAATTTGGTTCTACTTTTAGTTTCGAGAATAATGCCATTGTTGATTCATCTACGTTTTCTTGTTTTAGCATACGCTGCTCTTCAGTTAACAACCGTGTTGTCAGATTTTCCAAAGTTCTGTTCTTCGGATCAGTTGAATCCCATGCACTATGAAAATGAT
This sequence comes from Poecilus cupreus, assembly GCA_963942605.1. Taxonomy (NCBI): domain Eukaryota; kingdom Metazoa; phylum Arthropoda; class Insecta; order Coleoptera; family Carabidae; genus Poecilus; species Poecilus cupreus. The sequence continues at coordinate 26,770,226 of OZ012718.1, forward strand.
TGTATTTTGCTGGTAATGTTGACAGAATTCTAGTAATTAACATTGAAGCTGGTATTGCGCCACCAAGTTTCTTCATTATATTAGCTAGCTGTTCTAATCTTGCAATATGTTGTGCTATGTTACCAGCAGAATCCCAACTGAATTCAAAAAATTGCTTTTGTACCAGAGACAAACTTTCGTCTGATTTCATATCAAACACATTGTGAAGTTTCTGCCACATTTCATATGCCGTATCGCAATTCATTAGTAACTGTAATGGCTTTGATTCAACGGTTGTAACAATTAATTTCTTTGCGGCTTTATTCGCTTTACTCCAAATTGTCAATTTCTTTTTAAAATCTTGTTCATCTTCCACTGGCTTCTTTAATGTTCCATCGCAAACATCTAGAAGATCATCGCTGTCCAACAATGTTCGAACAACGAACTGCCATTGCTGCCAGTTATCTGTATCTCGCAACTTCTCTACTTTTGGTTTATCGATCTCCATTATTATCGATACAAATTAAATACAGATAATTTAATTGTCCAAAAATTTTACAACCAATCTGCAGCACATGAACCGGAACACCTTTGTATGAACTATTTTTTATTTTAAGCACACTGGGCCCATAACCTGTTGTTGTTATATGTATTCAAAATAGTTTTATTTTATTCAGAAACCATTTATTATGAACAATATTTTACAATATATAAATATATGACGTTTTCGTGAAAAAATTCCAATATCAATAGCAACCTCTTTTTTTTTTTTAAACAATTTGTCAAAACACTAAATACAAAATGTTTTTGATTGACAGTGCTAAACAATTACAAATAATGTTTAGTTTTTACATAATTTTAACAGTATGTGTTATCAAAAATACAAATGGCGCTTCTAAGGACGTGTCCGAAGTTACACTTTTTCACCCTAATACACTAAAACCCCAAAAAAAATTGATCTCAAATCATTTAATGTTTTAGGAATTATATTTTAAGACTTACAAGAGTACACTATGCCGTAAAGTTTTTGTTTATGTGAACACTAATTTTAGTGAATTTCAACATGTAAGAATAAGTTTTACGATTGGCGATTAATGTAATGTACCTAATTTCATTTTTGTTTTCGTTGTCTTCGCCATTTTTTGTTGATATTAGTTGCAATATTCTGAAATTTCGCCTTCTGCAATGGCAATGTAATAGTATTCTGAATGCAAGGGCTCCATAATTTATGTAAAACAACAATTATTATCTGTCTGCTCGATGAAATTTTTTGAAGTGCAGTGTAGTGCAATGCACACTATTTTTACCTTTCCAAAGAACACGAAATTGCAGTTCAGGAAAATGTGCACTAGTTCCTCAATTTTTCGCATCGAACAAGCTGCACTAATAGCATTTTTACTATCGAACGCTTCAGTGTTTAAAAGTTAGCACTGAAACTAACTAGTGCAACTCATCGAACAGACATCATGTAAACAAAGGGAAGTGATATTTACGAATTTTAATAATTCAACAACAATCAACGAGGCGACACCTACTACATTATTATTTTAAATATACTATAAATTATTTGAAGAAGACAAATAAATTAAAAAAAAATTAGCACTAAATATTCTATTGAAAATAGCTATTTTAAATATTTATTGGCTATGCAAGTTTCCTAAACTTTTGCAATATTAAACTATTTTTATTTAGCTACACGTCAAACAAGGTACATACAGTTTGTTTTCAATGTCAGATTTTTATCAAAAAGCATATTTCATTGAACGAAAGAAATATTAGTGCAAAACTTCCAAGTGGAAAAATTCTATAAGCGGAACATGTGAACATGTGTAGTCGTCCACTTCCCCATCCACCGTACCGAGTAACCACGTAAGCAAACCTCGCGGGTCGCGATATGTATGTATCTGAAAAATTCCCTCATTTCTCACGCTAAGAAGAAAATAAGTCTAATAAAACCAATGTGCAAGAACAAAGCGGCCTTGCGCAACTAAAAGCTGGAAGCTGCAGCATTGAAAGCGCCGGTATTTCTAACAATGCAATAATTTGCATTAATTTCTAATTTGGCAGAAACTTGTACGCCGGATTATCTGACGTAAATCCATTTATTTCTGCTACAATTCAGATGGGATTAAAACAACTAATATTTGAACGCGTAGAATACGACGGATGACTTTGCTTTTGTCAACCTATTATTATTCACAGTCATATTTCCACGCTCTACTGACGACCTAAAACCTATTTTATTAAGCAGTATTAAGCTGAATCATATCATATAAAGTTAGAAATAGTTTGCCACTACGACCACAAATTCACTGCAAACAAAATATAATTATTATCATCGAGGATACTACTCACACTCGGTGTGATATAAAACTTTATTTATACAAATAAAAATAACAAATATAGGAAGATGCATCAGTTGTTTATTCTCATAGTGACTATAATTATTGATATAAGATTCAGGGGACCTCAAATTAATTTTTGTGTATACTCCACTCCGCAGGAAAAAATCATACATATCTCTCCCTTTATATATATATATATATATATATATATATATATATATATATATATATATATATATATATATATCTAGCTGTAGCCAGTCCACGTTGCTGACCCTAAGTAAGCTATCACATATGCAAATTTTTGTCAAAATCGGTGCAGTAGTTCTTCAGTATAGTGCGTACGAACATAGCCTCCTCTTTTATATAACGGATGTTCTTTTTAGAGGTGTAGAACTTTAAAATGAAATAAAGCACATAAAAATTGTGATATTGGCACCAGAATTGGCTTCATTGGAAAGATAATTCTATGCCATTAGTGTTTGAATATGATTGGCTTCCATGTTGTCCATCATCTAAGGTTTATCGGCGTAGACTAGCGACTTTAAATATCCCTGCAGAAAATGATCAAAAAGTGTTCAATTACAAGATCTTGACGGCCAATGCACAGGTTTACTGCGCGATATTGTACACTCCTCGAATGTGTCCCTCAATAAATGGATTGAGGAAAGTATTGTGTGACATGTTGCGCCATCTTGTTAAAACCTTCGCTCTTCCACATTAATGAAATTCAATTGAGGAACGAAAAAGTCAGTAATCATGGCTCTATAGCGGTCTTCATTGACTGCAACTATCTGGCCGGTATCACTTTTGAAGAAATATGGATAAATGATTCTAACAGTCGTAAAGCACACCAAACAGTGACTTCTTGTTTATGTAACGCAGTCTCAATAATGGCTTGTGGATTTTCTTCACTCCAAATGCGGCAATTTTGCTTATTGACGTAGCTATTTAACAAAAAATTTGCCTAATCGCTGAATAAAATTTTCAAAATAAATTTGCACAATTTGTATGCATAGTTCTGAGCAAGGTGCCCCTTGGATATGTATTAATTCTATTTATGGCAAAAGAGTTGCCAATTCGAAACTCAAACCTCTAAAAAAAAGGAACACCCGTTATACAGAGAAATACTATATTGTTATGCGAGGTGCGACAATTAAGTAATGAGATAGGTGCAGTAGACGTATTTTATTTTGGGATTTACTATTATCTCTTTCAATACACTCTCCTCACCTATTCCTCACATTTGTAATCATTCAATCATACAAGAAACCATCAATCATACCTGTCCAGTTACTCCTCGGAAGCCCTTGCAATATTCATGATATTTGCTGGTTTTCAACTACGTTGGTAGTATTGAAAGTCTTTGAGGACTATTAATATTATTTTTTGTTGGGTCGCTGTCTACTTTTTACGCTCCTTGTTCCGTTTACGCTATCAAAGTGTTCATATAGGACATTTTAACCGATAATAAATGTAAATCTTTTTAATATGAAACACCGTTAATAATGTGTGACGTCATGTCCACAGCCATCTGTTCCGGGCGTTGCGAGGCTACGGCAGGCACGTCAAGTGGTAAACAGCTCCTATATCCCCAGCCAGGCTGCATTTTGAATGTGCCTAGTTCTAAATTAGGCTAGGGTGTAAACACGAATTATGACATTCATGTGTAGCACGGACTAAATGCTATAAACAAAGACAACCACAATTAGTGATGTAAAATTTCCAGGTATTTATTTTTCCAGGTAAATAACCGGGTGTTTACCCATAAGTGGGTATATATTTAATGATTAAAAATATTGTAAATATCTGTATTTAATATCATTGAAAAAGATATCAAGTCACATAAAGTACATTATTTAATATTTTCTTTATTAGGGGCTGGTATTTTCAACCTCAAATAAACTAGAGAATAAATTTACCAGTGGAATAAACAAAAAATATCGCATCAAAAGATGACAGCTAGAATAATAATCATCATTTCATCTAAGATTTTGATGCGATATTTTTTGTTTATTCCACTGATATATATATATATATATATATATATATATATATATATATATATATATATATATATATATATTTATATATTCTCCAGTTTATTTGAGATTGGTAATACCGGTCCTAAATAAAATAAAAACAAAAAAAATAATTTTCTTTGAATTTTTTTTGCAATTCCGTAGGACACTTCAAGCATTTAATAATATGATTTTCTATTTTATTTGCATTTGCATGAAGATATTGTGCAAAACAATATTTGCAAATTACCCAATTCTCCTTCGAAAGAAGAATCTCAGCGTTAGTTTTTTCTAACCATTTTAATCAAGTTCAATGTTTGTCACATAAAACACAAATAGATAATACCGATCGGTCAGGTACAACCTGCATTTGTATTTCAAGAGCTAATTAATAGCTATATACATGTTTTGTAGAAGTTTTACTTATTTGTACTACATTGTAACCAAATGATATTTTTGGGTAGGTAGGTAAATAGACCATGGGAAAATACCGGGTAAATACTCTAATTTTATTTACCTACCAGTTGGGTATTTACCTGACTCGAATCACTAACCACAATACACCTGCACTAAAGACAAGAGAACCAACCAACGTACCGTTATGATTAGCCGAAGAAATAAGGACATAGGTAGTAATTAAATAACTTATGATTGGATGATATGAAGGTAATATTTAATCAAATAAGAAAAAGCTACAAACAGGACTAAACAAAACAATAAAACTAAGATTTGGAAGTGACAAATGATAGCAACGTATGGATATGTTGAACAGTTAGTTGCCGATGAAAAGGATTGCTTAACCTTTGCTGCATTATAGCGTACTAAAGAAGCTTACCCGGATACATAAATGTCAGTCAAAAAATGTGATACCTCAAGTCGGTTTATGTTAGAATATTTGCCCCTAGCTTTACTCTTAAACGAAAATTTCAATAAACTTAATATTTAACACAATAAGCCAAACAAGTGTGGCAATACATTTGAGCCAAAAAACTCATGCCAATTCGATATTCAGAACCCTACATTACGTACAAACACATTTTATAACTTGATCTTTGAATCCCTCTTGATAGTAAAACAATAAATTGTATCTTGACTAATCATCTTGTCACACACCTATTACCTAATTCTAAGTTAACTACACCAGATCACCGTCACCGTACAGGCAAAACTACACCGTCACAGCTTCGCAGGAGTGTAGAGAACGCATTATCTGGCCACCTTGATTGACAAAACAAATTAGTAAATCAACTTCGGCCAATTTCTAAATGACAAGACACCTTTATACTTTATCGTGAGATCCTGAGTTCGAATGCCACTGCCGACAGTTGCCAATTTAAATTTACCCCTGTGGTTCCCCCTCCACTAATAACTTTGGGGACTATGACTTGACGGCTGGTAACCGCATTTCATACGCAAAAATATATCACCTACCGAGATCTGCGTAAGCAGAGTGCCACACCCACAATGGGTAAAGGGCGTGATGATATATTTATTTATATTTTATTTATTTATTTTGATTCTTTTATATACTACAATAATTTTAAAAAATCTGCAGTATTAAATTGAGTTGATTTAGGCAGATTGTGTAATGATTTTGGTAACATTGGATTGACATTTATTAATTTTTTTAAAAGTTAATGCTATATCTGATTTATGAAAATATTTTTAAGTTTCGCAATGACTGCATTATGAACGCAAAATATAAAAAATAACATTAAATAAATAAGAAGTCAGAAAACATTCATGGAAAATACCAGCTTCGCTGCCCAGAAATAGATTTTGTGGAAAGCTATTACTTATATTCTTAAGCAGCTATAGTACTCATAACGCGTTACAAAGCTTATTGGCATTGTTAAATAAATTTTCTGACACTAAGCAGTAACTTAACTTTCATGGTGTGAAATCGACATAAAATAAAAGAGATCAATAGGTATAGAAGAGTATATCCTGATTCGTTACAGTGCAGCTGAAAGTGCAACGAGGTAGTAGTCAACAAATACTGATTTTTAGTAAAATAAATAAAATACACGTATTTTTTAAATCTGTAAATTATTTATAGTTTACGAGAAATTAATCATAAAAATTTAGGAGAAGGGACAGATGACGTAGTTTTGGTGAAAGAGAGAGGGAGACACACATTTTTAAAGAATAAGATGGAAACTAATGCCACTTTGCGCTGCATTTATAATACTATCTTATTGTCTATGTTGCTATCACTAGTCACTATTCAATAAGCATAAATTTTATGCCATAAAGGATTTGTATGTCTATTTTTAAATTGTCACTTATCACAATCTAAAATAACTGTGTTCACAAATGGTAAACAATTGTAAATTGTGAAGAACTATTTAATATATTCTACAAGTGAAAGATACGCAACTTTCATTTCATAAATAAAATACATAAATAATTTAAATTTAAATTTAAATTAATAGCGTATAATCGGTGCAATCATAGATGATACTGACATTATTATTTCTGAATAAGATTATGATAATGTTATAACGATGGTATATCTTTCCAAATTTATAGAACAAATTGCAAATAATATAGGTGGATTTGTTGTCAAAATGTTAAAAAAAGGCCTGGTTGTAGTGAAAAGTATACAGAAATGGTATATAATTTGAATAAATGCGAAATAATTAAGCAATGTTAGATTAGTAATTATTCTAGAATTAATTTGGTTATCTAACATATTTTGTAAATTAGGTTAAACAATAAAAATTCTTGTATTTATTTTTCAATATAAAATTAATATTGTATATTCACAAATTTTTGTTAAAAATCGCAACATGTACGAGTATTTTCTTATATTTTCTTAATAACTTAAATAAACTAGATTTCACATTACGGTATTTAAAATTCAGTCCGCTTTTTCGATAATGTCATTGGCTACTTCACAAAATGATAACAAGTGAGGCAATACTATTGACATTTTCGCATTATAGACAAAGATAGTGAATCACAATTTGTCGTTGCTCTTTTAGCAACAAACATTAGCGGTGTATCTAGGTTTATTTTAGAAAATTACTGTTCATAGTTATTTTAAATGTAAACCTACTTATTGCGTAGCGGTGAAACTAAAAGGGAGGAATTAGTAATATTCTCGTCTCCGTAGAAAAATGTTTCTTACAAAATTTGACAATTTGTTATTACAATAATTTTCAGTTCGACGACTGCAATAGAAAGTTACCCTTGGCGCTAGGATTTTTCAACGCAAAGTTAATGTTTTCTGAGGAATTTTCTTTTTTTACTAATTCATCACCATGGATACGAAGTAAAGGAACAGCTACGTCAATCTTTGACAGAATGACAGAAATGTTATACATACGTTTATTTTAATGAAATTAAATCAATATATTTCTTTTACAGTTAGTCGTCGAAAAAATATTGTGTATATTTCGAGCGCAAAATATTTATGACGCTCAACCATGAATATTGCAAACGTGAGCCTCAGGTAAACGTTGCAATCGTGTGAGACAACTTTGCGCTCTAAATACACAAATAATTCTTTTTTAAATTAACATTGTTGAGCAATTTTCAAGTATTCTCAATATCAGTTTAAAATATAATATACTGCTACAGATTGTAATGACTGTTTATTTATAGATTCACTGACTTTTGACTTGGCGTAACTTATGATTATTGAGTTTTTGTCAAAACTTTATAAAAGGCATTATTTTGGGCTCCGTAGCTATAATTCCAATCTCCTCCGTATGCTATGAATACCTAAACCTGTATAAATAATAAAAATGTAACAGTTTTAGATATTCTACATTTCTTCTTTGAAACCCGAGGTCACAATAATTGGCGTGCAGTCAGCAGTCCCGCTATATAGTTCAGTGGTACTGTACGCACACTGTCCTACTCGCTTCGAATTCCGAAACGATATCGGTGTAAAATAGTGTCACTTCGAGTTTGCGTCTCTTGTGTCGCTCCAAGCTGACTTGCCGAAAATATTTCAGATTTATTTTTTGTTTCTCTGCTGAGATATTTTACGAAATGTTTAGCGGCATAAATTTGAGAATTGTTCAAGTGTAAACTGAAACGAGAATTAGTTAATTTAAAGAAATATTCAGTTTATTTGGTGCGGAAATATCTGGGTAAAGATGAAAATTATTGGTTAAATTTTAATTATTTTAATTAATTTGGTATTAAATTCAGGTACAAGAATATTGTACAATATAGAATATATACATCTATATTTAATATTCGGTACGATGGGTATGCATTACGGAAAGTAAAAGTTGGCTGCATACATCTCTAATGTCGCTGTGCCATAGACTCATTATCAGTATACACGAATAATAAAAGTGTACACTGACAATTTTCTCTCTCTTCCTCTTGGAGTGAAAGTTTGACGTTTGAAGGATTTAGTGTATATGTTACTGTAAAAGCCCGAGTTGCGATAAATCTTAAAATTTTCCAGTAAAACCTAAGATTTAATAACTCGTAATGGTAACAGTCCAACAGTTCTGCTATCATCGTTCTTTTCAAATTTTTATCACCATTCTCTTGTTAAATCGTAGGATTTACCTCAAAGACACAGCAAATAACCTAACCTAACATATCCTGTCAAAGCCTCATAAATTGGTTAATCTGAAGTTTTTACCAGTAAATCAATCCCCCCTTCGGGGGCTAAGGGGGCCATTTTGTCAAAATCCGATGTCCCCCTCAAAACCATGACGATTATGATTCGGCATACTTTTCGGTAAAATGCTTTCATTTCTAGATATTCAAGGATATAATGTAAAATATGACAGCCTGTATATCGAATCGATATAAAATGATATTGAAGTCAAATGCAAGAATTAAATATAAAATTAACACAATATTATTGGTTATTAGGACACAAATCAAATCTATCACTTGAAAATAGGCTACTAATTTATAAAGTAATATTAAGACCCATTTGGACATGTGGAATAGAACTGTGGGCAACTGCTATCACATCCAACATCGAAATAATTTATATGTTCCAGTAATAAGTCTTTAGAATAATAACAAAAGCACCATAGTACATACAAAATAAATCTTTATCACAATCACTATAGTAATATGTTAATTTCAAATTTTTTAAAGGTTGGTTAATACGTCATTTCTTACTAATATGACAAACTCTTGGGTGGGAAGTAACAGATTTATCCCATGGGTGAGAAGTGTCTATATAGAACACAGTCATTTATAAATCTTTGAAAGTAATTTGAACAGTGCTGTCAAACATATTGATAAAAACATATAATTACAATAAAACATCAATAATTGCAATATTAATATTAAACAGAAATATTTTAATTATAAAGTAATATAAAATTCTAATGGAATGCTGTTTTACTAGAATTTGAGTTTCTTGAACAGTAGACACATTTCAAATTATTGAAATAAATTTAAAACATTTGTTTTCATAAATTACTACCATTTTGAATAAAATAATATACATAGTAATAAAGACGAAGTAAAAATAGCTAGCGAAATAAATTTAAGACGATTATAAAAATCACCTAAATCACACAGTATTAAATATTTTTGATAACAGCAAAGAAAAAAGAAAACTAAATAAATACAAACCACTGGACATCTCACACAGGTTTCTTCAATAACATGGAAAAAATTTGAGACCGATGGGAAAACTACCACTTTGTAGTACCGTACACCCTCCTGCCATAAAAATGTCAAACTATTTACCTACTCATTATCTGCATTTGATATATTGTAAATATAAAGAACCAATAAAGAAAAATAGCTATTTTTAATACTAGTGAGCAAAGTAGTGTATTTAATCATGAGTCTAGAATTTGGGCGCTCCAGCCGCAGGCGAGAGCCCCAACTGGATGAGTAATTAAATGCACGTTTGCTCATGAGTGTAAAATCAGATTTTTTCCACAATCAAAATACAAAACATCAGACACAAAATATTTAATTATTTTCCATTACTACCAAACTCAACAGAACAATAATTTGTAACAAATTTGAGTAATAAGAGCAAAACAACACATAGCAATAGTTTTAAGCGAAGCCGGAGAGGTTAAATAATATGATTGACATTAGAGAATGACATATTTTGAGAGGATTCAGTACCAACACATTATCGGTATAAGCATGAATTTCCCCAAGAGTTTCTAACTTGTCAACAAACAATTTTCATCAATTAAAATGTAACATTATAAGTTATACATTTTATGAAGTCGTATATTCAACAACGCAATTATTTTAATATTTCAAATTAGTTAAAATCAAATTACGGAACAAAATTTTTGGTGCCATCTATTGAAAATTTTTAAAACAAGAGTGAGCAAAAGTTTTTTTCTCTCTTGTGATTGAAACATGTTTTTCTCACTAGTGAATAAATACTCTTTTGAGTGAGCAAACAACATCAAAATTAAACGATTGTGAAAAATACTTATTAAGTAAGCTATCGTTATCAATTTATGTTGCTATACTTTTGTTAAACGGTTGCTATGCGTTTGTTAAGCGGTTGCAATTTAAAAGTAATTAACGTGTCAGGGGGTGAGGTTAACAGTTTGCATCCGAGGAACTCTGGTCCGAGGTGTGTACGTTGACCGAAGGCATTATTGTCCGTTTAACGCCAGATTAATTAATGTCCGACAGATATCTTAGTTTATGAAAGATTTTTATAAATTTTTGTCCTACCATGTGTTTTATTAGAGAGGTTAATCTATTTGCTTGCAAACACTGTCACTAGGTAACGCGATATTCTTATTTGTTTAAAACACCGATTTGTTTATTTCAATTTTTTTATATGCCAATAGAATCAGAGTTTGTGTATTCTGTGCCCAATAGTAACAACGTCAAATTTATAACGCCCGAGCGCATTATTTGGTATAACTGCCCAGCTAGCTAGGCAGTTATGACAACAAAGACGTCATGGTCGGACATTAAATTTTTTACTGCCTACGTAGTAAAAGTGACTTTTACAGCCCTGGTAATTGTCAAAAATCGCATTTTTAATCTCAATCGGCAAAAAAGTATATTACAATAACACACAAGAATTAATGTTTTGCTTTATTTTTGTTGAAAATATTTATATACCGATTGAAAACATTTTTTATGAATTAATAAATAATTTGTTATTTCATATTGATAAATGCTAGAATTTATATAAATATATTTGATCTCAGAAGGTATAGGTGACACTAGCGCCCTCCGAAGCCACACCTCATAGCTGCATAACACTTTGTCAATCTGTGTGTATTAAAATTGAATTAAATATAAAGATTACGTATCTTAAGCGCACTTGCAACCTTAGAAATATCCTAACATTAAAAAAAAAAAAATCCTTCGTATTTGTTACTAAGCACCAGATAATTTTTTGGTCTTATGAATTTTAAATGTTAATATTAGGTACACACGTGTCAAATTCTGGAAAATTCTAAACAAGGTTATCATTTACACATAAATTCATAATGAAATTGTTGCAATATTGAAGAATGTATAGTTTTTCTAAATTTTCAAAAGAAGCCGGCTTGTAATTATAAACGGAAAATATGTCCTTAGTACACGTATTTCACACCAAAACTTAGTGGTGGGGGTAACATTTACATCATTATTAGTTTATAAATTCGTTCAGACGAGTTTTTTTGGTCCAGTTGTGGAGTGGAGAATGACCCAGTGACATCGTTTAGAAGCGGACTCTGTTTCAATCCTACCTCGAGATTGGAGGTTACTATTATCTATCAGTCCAATATACTATAATTGGGATTTTTTAGAGTAGTTATTAAATAAATAAACTATTGAAGTACATTTACGAAATGGCGAAGTCCAAACAGGTGACTCCCAACATATTGGTAGAATAATAATAAAATAAAAAACGTTTTAACATTCTAGATAGAATGTGGTGGTACTTTCTATTTATTTCCAACATAACGTGGATCGTTTTATCTTGTGTGCATCTTAAGAAAATGTCAACTTTAGAAGATATTAGTGAGGTTGTCTTGAATATGAGCTGTTTGACACAGGTAAGGAAAACTAACATTACTTAGTTAATAACGAGAAAATACTACTAGACACTCAAATAGGGAAATATTTAGGAATAACCTTCACATTTTTGTTACTAAATATATTCAGAGAATTAAAATTAAGATATTTTTTCATAAGAACAATCGCCATCGTAATTAACAATATCGGTAAGAAAGTTTGTCAGTGGATCCCTCACTTTACTGTTGATACTATTTTGATACCCCTTGTGATAGTTTTCTATTGAACTGATAATTTTGATGAACATCTTCCTTAAAAATTTGTAAATTTTAAATGCCTTAAGATATTAAGTTATAATATCGTTTACAATTATGGATGTTTCGTCCGCAATGCAGACATCAAGCAATTTAGGAAATTTTGTTAAATGTTTATATATCAAATTTATACATCTAAGTTTCTATGCAGAAGATAAATCAAGTTAAATGAAGATTCAAACATCGTAAAAGTACGTTGTAGTTAGTTAGTTTATTTATTTGTTCATGCCTTTCGGCCTAGAATCTATACAAATTTTTATATCTTATTTCTATGGTGATTACATTATATAAGTTAACTAAAAAAAAAAAAAAAACAAATTATATTAAACGTTTTCTTCTTTCTAAAATTTTTTCCATCCAGTCTTTTCCTGTTCCTAGGTCATTTAGTAAGTAAATTTCATCTCTTCTTTCTCTTTCCGTCTCTCTACAAGAAAGTCTTAAATGTTCCAAAGATTCCTCTTCACTGCCACATAATCTACATCTCTTTTCTTCTGCTGACAAACAGTACATGTTACTTCTTTCCTCATTGCCGCATCTAAATCGAGCTATTGTAGTGACATTTATGACTTTTAATAAATATCTTGGAATCTGTAATGTCTGTAAATTCTTGTATCGTGGATTATATTTGGTTTCTTGAATTTTGTTGAACTGTTCTTGTTTTTGTATGTCTCTGTCTCTGTTTTCAATGTTTCTATTACAGTTTCTTCATTTTGTCTCTTTCTCTCTATTTCTAAGACTGACAATCCATTTCTTTCATAATATGCTTTTCTAGTTATTCCCCATTTCGTGAGTTTGGATTTTTCTTCATTTGAACGTTTTATTGATTTCCAGCATTCCTGTAGTAATGTGTTTTCCGAGACTCTCAGTCTTTCCTCATACTTTACGGCTCTCTTTCCTGTTTCTATTCTTAATTTATCTATTTTCATTTTTTCCAGTGCTACGTAGCTAGGAGTACATTTATCTAACCCCAATATCCATTTTATGTATCTGATTTGAATGTCTTCGATTATTTGTTTCTCTTCCCATCCGTATATCTCCGCACCATACATCAGAATACTTTTGACTATACTTTCGAACATCATCCACCTTACTCTAATATTCTTTTTAATTTTTCTTTCTCCGATACTCCATACTTGTTTTGTTGCTACTAATACCTTTTTCTTTATTCTCTCCAGATGTTTATTGTAATAATTATTTCTTTGGAATGTGAACCCTAGATATGTAAATTCTTTTACTTCTTCTATTTGTTGTCCGTCCCAATTAAATACTTCTTTTGTCTTTCTTCCTCCTCCTTTCTTGAATTTCATTACTTTTGACTTCTCTACATTGAGCGTTAGTTTTTTCCTTTTTAAATATTGTTGTAGTCGTCTAAATATTGCCTTCATTCCTTCTGCATCTTTTGATACCACTGCTACGTCATCAGCATATGCCAGTGACCAGATTTTCTTCTTCCCTATGACTATGCCCCCTGTTTGTTCCTTACTTACATATTCCTCCATGTCTGCTATATACAAAGCGAACAGCGTGGGGCTTAAAGGGCAGCCTTGACGTAACCCTTTATCCGTCCAGAATTCTTCCGAGTTTTCATTGTTCACTTTAACGATGGAGATTGTTTCCCTATACATACTTTCTATATTTGTTAGCAACTGCTCATCTATGTTAATTTTCCTTAAAACTTGATATAATTGCTTCCGATCTACATTATCGAACGCTGCTTTTAAATCAACAAAGAATGTGAATAGTTTCCCTCTTTCTTTTACTAGTTCGTTTTCAATTAACTGATTCAGAATATAAATATTATCTATTGTTCTTCTTCCTTTTTTGGAATCCTGCTTGGTTCTCAGGTATCAATTTTTTTGCCAGAATTTCCTCTTCTAGTTTTTCTTGTAGTAACATCGCATATATCTTAAAGGCCGTGTCTAATAAGGTTATACCTCTATAATTTTCGATTTTATCTTTGTCCCCTTTTTTAAATATAGGATATATAATTCCTTTTTTCCAGCGTGTTGGAAACTGTTCGGTTGTCCATACTTTATTTATAATTTCCTATATTCTTTCTGTTATCTTTTCATTTCCATAAATCCACGCTTCGTTCGGTACGTGATCTTCTCCAGTCGCTTTTTTCATTTTAAGTTTTTTAATCTGCCTGTTTATGTCTTCTGTAGTTATCAAATAATTAAATGTTTGTAGTTGATGTGAGCATTGTTCATTAATTTTCTTGTCTTTTCCATCCAGTAATTTGCAGAAATACTCTTTCCACCCGTTGACAGTGAACTTGTTTGAAGTAATATTTTTTTGGTCTCTCTTTGCTTATGAATTTCCAAGCTTCATTTTCTATTTTTATGTTTTTTAATAACTCTTCTCTCACCTCTTTTCCCGATGTACGTATATTCTCCTTCTTCATCTCCTGGTGTGTTACCATTTAGTATATTCCACGCATTTTCTTCGCATGCATGTAACAGTTCTCTACCTTCTTTATTTATTGTCTTGTCTTTTGACTTTCGTGACCACTGATTCCCTGTTACTACATCTACAAGCCCACCTTCTTCTCCTATTCTTGCGTTGAAATTCCCTCCTATTACTAGCATGTTTTCTGTTGTTCAATCTATTTTATTCTGAATTTCTTCTATAATATTTTTAAATCTATTATTGTTATAAACTGTCAGAATTTTCCAAACGCTGTTATTGATTTTGACTTGTCTTTCTTGTACATTTTCTTCAAATAAGTAATCTAGTTCTATTTCTTGTAATGTTTTCTTAACTCCAGTTAAAATGTTTCCTTTTGCTTTCTTTTTTGTTATGTCTTTTTGCATATATAACCTTCCAATTGAATAAGTTAGATAGTATTCTTTCCCATTTTTTCCAATCCTTTTCTTCAATCCATGTTTCTGTTAAACCTATTATATCATATTTATTAATTTCATCCCAAAAATCTTTATTTTTATTTTTCAGTCTTGCGATATTCCAGTATCCTATTTTGATATCCGAATTTTTCATAGGTATTCCAGTCGTACCATGTACGTTGTAGTGTACTTGCAATCAACAAGCAGCAATAGTTTGACTGTTAAAAATGAAACTTTTGCCGATCTCGGTGGCGTAGTGGCTCTGTCACTAGCCTAGCACGCCAGAGGTCGTGGGTTCGAATCCCACTGAAGAGCATGGTCGTTTGTGATGTTTACATAAATTCACAATCATCCAATCATGAGGCGGCATATGACCATAGTAGTTAGTCCGCCTATCATCTTCGTAATAATAATAAAAAAAAAATGAAACAAATGAACAAAAATAACAAAACAGCATATTCTATACATGGCTTCGCATGTAACTCGCTAAGCTCGTCTTTCAAACTTACATGTGCAGCACTCAAAGTATCACATACACCTAATAACACAATATATTATTAACTTGGTTTACCTTGGTTTCTAACTTAAGATCCGAAGGCCTTGCACATTTAAACATATTTCATAAGGACCACATTTCAAGAAGATTTTAAAACTTTTCATTTGATATTATTTATTTTATCTCTTCAAGATCTTTCGTTTTATTTGTTGTAAAACTAAAAAATGCGTTTTGAATTCATTATAAAATACTCCTTCGTTGTTTTTTAAACCTTATTCAAAGCAATAATTTTGCAATAAGTATACGATCAAAATTTGATTGTATCACTTGAAGTAACAATAGGCTTAGTTCATGTGTATAATACAATATTTCAATGTAAATATTTTTTTCACGACCGGGAGACAAACTCGGCTTCTATAATAATGACAGAAACAGTCAATTTCATATCTACCAGAGATTTGTGTACTTTCTTGAGAATGAAACTGCTCAAATAATGTGAAAAATAAACAAAATTAAACAAATCAAAGGTAACTATCATAAATCATATTACAATTTAAATAATTATGAAATACATAAAAACCATAATAAATATTGGGATTGTAAAAATAGTATAAACACCCCAGGAGAGAAGTGTATATTTTCCCTTATCGTATTGTAGTTCTTGCCTATGGCTCGAGTTTCAATTTACTCCGCGGGAAAAATAATACATTTCTCTCCGTTAATGTATAATATACTATTTTTTTTTACTAATGTCATAAATTTCGTTTTATTCAACAAGTTCAATTTTATTACCGCCGGCGTAAGTGTGTCTCCATGGTAACATTTTTACTCCGACGGCAAATAAAGTAAAATATTATGAAAAACAGTAAGGTTGTAATTCTATATTTGACAATTAAGGATAAGACAAATAAACAAAATAAGAGAACAACATTTTTAAGGCAACTCGAAATAAAGAATAAGTTTTGAAAATTCTTAGTTAGTATTTATATTTCTATTTTATATGTTTGAAGAAAAAATAGTATGTGTTATTTGGAGTAATTGTGACTTTGTGTGATTCGTATGTAATTGCCCGACTTGCTTCGCTCGTCGCTCAAACTTACGAGCTCAGTATACAAAACTCAAACTTATGAGCTCAGTATACAAAGCTCAAACTTACGAGCACAGTATGCAAAGCATCACATTTATTACTAATAACACAATATACTATTTTTTCTTTAAATTTAATAAAATTACGTTGTTATATGTGTTTCAACAAGCAGAATTTCTATTTTTCGCCGCCGTTACCAGCATAAAAGTGTCTAATTGGTAACACTTTTACTCCGGTGACAAACAAAGAAAATGCTTAGTAAAATAGTATAGTTGTAATTCAATAATTTGACTGTTGAAAATGAAGCAAATAAACAAAACAATATATTCTAAAGCAACTCGAACAACAGAATATTTGTTGAAGTTTTGAACATTAGCATGTGTTATTCGGAGTAAATGTGACTTTGTGTCACAAATTAACTCATAATAATATGTAGAATTATAAATAAACTATTGTATTAAGTTTTGTTATATTTATTTATGCAATCATGCCATATTTCGTGTAACGAGTGGAATTTTTCCGGGACGAACGAAGCGTGTAACTTGTGTTATATTGCGAGATCTCGTTATGCTCGCCTTGCAAAAATCGCATTAGTGACACAAAATGGTGGCATTTCCTAACTGGTTGAAGTCAATAGCTATTGTTTAAATACAACGTTAACTAGTCTACATAATTCTACATCAGAAAACAAATTAGTAATAATTTGATTTTGATTTGATAATTTTTAGGTTTTAGCTTCATTATTGATATTTCGCATATACCGCAAGACTTTTTTGGAAAATCTGGACATCATACAGAAACATTTTTGGTTCCAAGATATTAAAGTAGACGATAGCATTTTAGCGAAACACCAAACCTACTACCGAATTCTTTCTAGTATAGGTTCAGGTTACCAGGGCATTTGCTATGGATGCATCGGTGTTTGGTTTATGGAACCCATTATCCATAACACTGGAGTGTTTCCAATGGATATGTCATTTCCACAAAGGAATTTTATAAAAGAGTTCCCGTACTATGAGATCACGTATTTCTTTCAAGCAGTTTCTGTTCCCATTGGAGCTTTTCTAGTTGTTTTCTTGGATATTTTGTACATAGCTGGCATTGGGTTTATTCTAATACAAGTGGATTTAATTAAACAGAAACTTAGAAATGTAATTTCTGAAGAAGGAAATGAAAAAGAAATTTACGAAAAACTCAAGGAATATATTGCACATCATAATATTGTGTTGACGTACGTACTACAATGATTGGTGTCACAATTAGTACATTCCTGTATGACATTGTATTGTAAGACTTGTTATATTTTTTTGAGTATTTGGATTGTTTTTCTTTAGTTATCTAAGGGCCGGTTTATCAATCGACTGTTATGTTACTGTCATGGTAATCCTCCTGTTAAAAATAGAAAAATATCTATTATTTATGTTGCTGTTAGTTAATATTTGATTAACAGTTGATTGATAAATCGGGCATAATTCAATTAGTTTTTTAATAGAGTTTAAATACTGCTGTTCTATAAATCAACTTTTATAGAACAATTGGAAGTGTGTACTTTAAATATTTTTGTTTTTTGACACTTTTATCTAAAATTATTATAGACGCCATATAAAATCGTAGTTTTGAACACAAAAATTATTATGCTTATGGCTACAATTCACGATTTAGATAGAGATATTAACATAAGTTTTCCCTGTTTTCCGAAGAAAGATAAAATAAAATATGATTGATAAATATGTTTGGAGACATGGAATTAGTGGACAATAGAAATCAGTTTCGCAACACATGCAAATTTTCTGACTACATTTTACGTATGAAGATTATGTTTAATGAACATAGATAAAAAAATTTAATTTCATTGTTTTTCCAAAATTCCCCATAAAATCAGGAGCTCACCGTTCAGAATTGGTTCTCCCTCAGTGAAACATACAAAACTCTTTGAAGAAAATATAAATTAACATTTTATGTTTAGTTAAATGTTTTCCGGAATCATCAAACTTATCCATTTCACCTAAAAAAAAAAAAAAAAAAACAGATGCGTTCTTATTACATGTTACTGTCTATAAAGCACAGTATACCTTAGAACGGCCATTTTTAAGAAACAGTTTTTGTTGCGAATACAAATAAGTTTATTTTGAGTTTTATTTTATATAAAGAAAATTTTTCTATTCCTTATAATAAAAAAGTTAAGGGGGTTCGTTTTCCCAGATACTCTCTCTTTTCTTCTTTTTTCATTATTTTCGTCCAGTATTGATACAGATTTCTAACTAGGTCATATTTTATGATTTGTTCTTCTTATTTTGTTGCTCTTCCACTTCCAGTTGAAATTTTTTATTTGTTCCTATTTGTTTCTTCCAGGAACAATGTATTGTGATTTAGCCATATCGAATTCTAAGGTTCGCATTTAAAATATTTTTGCTGGAGTTTATTTTTGCTCCATTTCCTAATTTCTGCCCCTTACATGATGATGTTTTTAAAGATATTATCAAATTATCTTTCCGCTATGCTCCATATTTCTTTTATTATAGGTTGCTTTCTTTGCTAGTTATTCTATGTTTTTTTTTTTCAGTGTTACGTTGTTTGACAGGGTACCCTAGGTACTTAAAATCTTTCACCCATTCTATTTTCTGTTCTTTCCAATTCCATCTGACTTCTTTCTCTCTTGCTCCCCCCTTTTCGAATTTCATAATCCTCGACTTCTCTACGTTCATTTGTAATTTGTTCCTTTCTATGTAAGTGTCTAGTCTTCGGATCATCGATTTCATTTTGTTTTCTGTTTTGGCTAGATTCAGTATTTTGTTTCTGCTACAGCACTCCCATTTGTATCATTAAATTGAAATAATAACAATACTTATTTGCATTTTTCTCAACATTTTTATTATGTAGGACTTATAAGTGTGTTATATTGTTGTATTCAGAAAAAAATACTGAATCGAATAAGCTAATAAAAAAGGCAGGTTCTAATTTAAAATAAAAAAGTTAGGTCCCATTTTTTGAGAACAACTGGTTACTAAAATTTTTGTTTTATTCATATTAATAGTCATATAATTTAGAAATTCTTTGCTAATTTAACGAACTTATTATCTCTTGTACTTCTCGAGATAGCATTAGTGTAGCACTTAAATGGAACATCCTGTATAGTATTTAGTAGCCTGATACCTTGATGATTACTTGCAAGACTTTTGTCTCTTTTTTTTGTAGATAGCAGCTATTACTCCTTTTGTCCATTTTTTGGGAAAATCGTTCCCTTTCCATACTTTGTTAATTATGGATGTTAAGGTTTTTACTACTTTTTCTCCTCCATACTCCATCTTCATCTTTTGATTTCTTGTTACTCTTCTTCACCACTTAATAACATTTGAAAGTTCTGTTGTTACTCCTCCCTGGCAATATTTTCGTCTACTTTGGAATGAGACTTTCGTTCTCTTTTATGTAATTCTATGCTTGTGCTTTTGAAGTTTTATTGTGAAGTTCACCAATTACTTTTTGTTTATAATTGTTGTATTTTTTTTGCTCAGTTGTTGATATTCTCTCATTTTCTATTTGCATGCTTCTGTGTTTATGTGCCTCTTTCGTAATGGCCCTAAATATCTTCTTCTTTTTCTTTGCATTCTTTATCCTACCAATAGTTTTCAATTGTTGTATTTGTATTTAATTTTCTCGTCTTTTTTACTATTGCATTGTATATCTTTCTTATTACAATATAAAATATTGATTTATTGTTCTTGGTTGCAATCACATATTTTTAATTTTGAGATGTTTTCTTTGAACTGTTTTATTACTTCTTTATTTCACAGGATTACTTGCCTTGTTGATTATTGTAAGGTTTGTTGCATATTTCATTTTTTTAAATAAATAAATAAATAAATATATCATCACGCCTTTTACCCATTACGGGTGTGGCACTCTGCTTACGCAGATCTCGGTAGGTGATATATTTTTTCGTATGAAGTGCGGTTACCAGCCGTCAAATCATAGCCCCCAATGATGTTGGTGGAGGGGGAACCACAGGGGTAAATTTAAATTTGTAACTGTCGGCAGTGGGATTCGAACTGAGGATCTCACGATCCACAGTCCGACACGTTACCACGGAGCTATTTAGCCCATAATTAATTAATCTAATTATTTAATATCATATAGTGCCTCATTGTTTACTATCTCTTAATCTATAATTGATGCTCAATTTTTTCTATTAATGAAAGTGTATTCATCTAGTTCACCTTCTTCGTGGTTTTCATTCAGTAAGATCAATCCTCTGTCCTTGTACCATTTCACTGAGGTTGTTCCTTCATTGTACTTTGTTTTATCCTTAGAGTTCCGTTTTTCTATTTTACAATATAGAATATTGTATAAACTACCTTCTTCTCCTGTTCATGCGTTGAAATCCCCGCCGAAAATTATTTTATTTTCTTGTTTCCAAAACACTGATGTAAATTTACACTCTGTTTCATCTTAGAAAATAGCGTTGATTAAAATAACACAGCGATGTTCGTGCAGCTGTTTCGTTGAGATTCGAGGTAGATTTATCAGTTTTTTGGAAGCGTGCAATGAGTATGACCTATAAAACGTATAATAATGTATTCGATTCTAATTTGATAACGCATGTACCATTTGCGTGTTTTACACAGTACATATAAATATTATTACAAAATTTTTTCTATTAATTCATGAAAAACGAACTGTGTTAGCAATGTCATTTGCTATTTTCTGAGTTGAAATGAATTGAATCAATGTTAAATACTTGTGATAACTTATTCTAACATAACATTATTTTTTTAGATCCTTGCAAAAAATTGAAAAGACGTATAAATATTCACTATTAGATAAAATATTATGCGACATATTATGTTTATGTGTTATAACATATATGTTCTCTGAACAACAGTAAGTTTACAATTTGAATATATTTTTGATAAGGCCTCATTAAACTACTTATTATTTTTAGGAGTTTAAATTTGAAATTTCTTTTAATCCTCGCTGTCAGTGGAAGTCAACCTTTGTTGTACTGTTTTTTTGGAGATTTTGTAACTAGCGAAGTAAGAGTTCAAAATATTACTACTTTCAATTTTATTACTCTTAAATATACAGGATGCATGGAAAATCAAACTCTGTAGTATAATACATGCTACTATATTCTATGTCACCTTAGGAAACAGCGTTGAATAGGACAATAGGAAGTGATTTTGAATTAGCGAATATTAGTCTTTCTCATTTCTCAAGATTTGACAATTTATGTGGCATTTTCTAATTCAAATGTCTGTTTTGCATATTTTAAATTTTTATTAACGCCTTTTACTGTTTTCTAAGATATAATGAGTTGTTTTAAGAATGATAGTGTACGTTCGGGTGTGAGGTAGGTATTCCAGTTTTTTTCAACACTAAATTATATACTGAAACGCGAAATGACGTTGAAAATGTGAGCCGAAAGAGACAGTCAGTCATTGGTCCACCTGTCCTCTTAGAAAACTGATTTGATAATAAAATTTTTATATAAAAATTAAATAATACATTAATAAAATTCTGTTGTGAGTACTTCCCGCCATAGTTTTTTTATTAAATAATGCAGAAACACGGACCACCACTATCAAGAAACGCTCATCCTTTCAAAAAATTTAGTTTTCACTTATGACATATGTCAAAAAATGTCATTTTTCAATAATTATTTTGTTTTTTCAGAACGCACAATTTAGTAGACTTAACGAAAAAGACAAAATATAATTTTATCTACGATAGTGTGTAAAATTGTTGTTTAGTTGTTAGATTAGAGTTTGTAAAACACTTGTTCAGTAACACGATCTCATTAGTCACGGGTTGTCGAACAACGAGTGATTAAAATTTTTTAATACGCCAAATTTGCAAAAATTTTGTTATCATGGCAAACTCTCTATTAATATTGTGATCCTAATTCATAAATAAAAGTATTTTTTTATATTTATGAGATTTTTTCATTATATCGTAGATAAAATATTGTAAGATACACATACGTAAAGCGTCTTTAGTCACTCAGGGGTCTTAAAACACTAGATACGGTCGTGTTTTAATTGACCCATTCGTGACTAAAGACTAGCTTTACGTACTTGTATTGTAAATAACTATTTTGTGCTTCCTGGTTTAAATGCCCTAATTTATTCCTCTTTCTCGTAGACGAGTGTCAAATTTAATCTCGAAGGTATTAATTTCAAAATTTAATCCCAAGGGATTTATTATTTATTATTAATAGTTTTATACAGTGATAACTACAAAATAAATTTAAAAGTTTTTTCGATCCGTGTATTTTTTTATTGTCCACCACTTGCTGAAAATTACGAATGGTTTTTATATAATTTTCAAGATTTTAACGGCAGTGTTTTCACTGTGACTTCTTCAAATTATCCATAATAAAACGTCACTCAAAATATGCACCAAATTTTTTACTTTGTTTATGATATCTAGCAACAATTGTAGATTATAATATGTAACAAGAAATATTATTATACAATAATTTATTGAGATATTTCAAAATTACTTGATAGGGCTTCAAGCAAACTATCTTTTTCTACAATCGTTGCACAATATCGACATTGTTATTCCATTTTTGGTTAGGAAATGTTCAAAATTGTCGCTCTAGGGCGACAAAGTGACATATTGTCGCACTAGCGCGACAAAAACAAAACAAAAATAAATTAGGTAAAAGAAGTAAATGATGCATTGGATTTTTCTGGTAATAACCTTGCTATTGCAAATACAGTTGGCATATACGTACATACACTTCAACTTAATTACCATAAACGTATTCACTCTGTAGACTTTATGTCAAATGTACTCCATATGTCAAATGTACTCCATGTGTCAAATTATGATATCTTTGAAAATTTTTATTTTGTTCATAAACGTTGACATGGGTAACTACAATTTTACTGAATTGTTATAGGCGTGACCAAAGATAATTTTGAAAATTAATTTTTTTCTACAGCTTGACATTGTTCAACGATTCTAGAAAAAATATTGTGTGTATCTCGTCAGATAGAGCTTGTTCGGTGCACTTGTCGAGTTGTTGATCTCGGCTTCGCCTCGATCAACAATTTCTCGCCGTGTGCAACAAACAATGCTCTATCCGCACTTGATACACAAATAACTATTTCCGGTTATTTGATTATCATCAAAAACTAATCAGCTCTTTCCAAATATACGAAATATCAAAATTTTCAGTTTAGTAGTTTTTAAGAAACCGTAACTCCAGAGATCCACATACACAGGCATCATCGTGAAACTATTAAAATCGTATTCTAGAGACCCTTAAAACGTGCTCATCCACTAAAAACTCACCACTGAATTTTTATCATGATTCCTATACCTCCCTGACAGGATGTTGCGGGAGGTAAAAATGAGTCCAATAAACTAAGATGTATATTAATTTAATGCCTGTTTTACAAGGCGTAATTAATTGGTCAATATATAAATACATAAATATATACATACAGAAATTGCTTTCTTGTCCATAAATTGCCCGAAACAATCATTTTTCACACATCAAGTTTTTTCAATAGTATCAACTACCATCCTTATAATATTTTTGGATCAAGCTATAAGCACAAAAAAAGATTACCAAATAAACAAGTTTGAGTAGTTGGCATTCAGGGGCGTCGGAAGTAATGTTTGTGACGGGGTAGGGAAAATTTCTTGAATAAAATTATGTAAAAGTTTTAAAATCTAATTTAATCTAATTAAATGCTCTGCCAGCAAATATCAAGTGTATTACTAATATAAACAGCTTTAAACATTCTCTGAAATTATTTTTAATAGATAAATGTTACTATCATTTAAGTGAATTTATATTGTAATTTCTATTGTTTTTTTGGACTGCGTCTTGTATATTTTCCTTGTACTTATAGACGACAATAAATTATTATTATTATTATTATTATTATTATTAGAGGTGTATATTTGTATATAAAAATAATGCATTTTGGTAACCTGAACCTTTTTGATACCATTATATTCAACCTTCTCGTACTTATAAATCACCAACAATATAATTAATAAGTTATTTACAAAATACCCATTTGTTCACGATTTAGGGAGAACAGGGCCCGTGATTTTAAACAGATGGGGTTACCTGCGCCCACTAGCCCTGACTTTCAACGCCCTTTTTAGCAACTACTAAAATGTTCTAGAATTCTCAATTTTTTTTCGAAAAATAGAATATGTTCACTGAATCAAAAAATTTATCGGTGAAAAAAAAATTGACACGAAGAGTCGTATTAACGCACATCAATAAATTTGCAAATTTATTGCCCAATAAATTGCCTCCTTAAAACAGACATATAGAATTTTCAAATAATTGCACTCGGTGGCGTAGTGGCTTCATCACTAGAATAGCTCCTGTAGGTGGTAGGTTTGAATCCCACTGAAGAGCACGATCATTTGTGCAGTTCACATAAATTCACAATCATCCAATCATGAGACGGCATAAGACCGATGTACATACATAGTCCTCTTCCCATCTTCACAAAATAAATTGCACAATACGCGGTTAAGTATTATTTATTACTTTTGGATAACGGATAAGATAAAGTAGTTCTAATTTAATATTTGTTCTTAGTGTGCGAGTATTGGACAAGAGGCTTATGAAGTAAATTGGGAAGAATATGGACACAATTCTTTTACTTCAGCTTTATCTATGATGATCATGCGCTCGCAAAAGGAGGTGTTTATGACGGCTGGTGGAATGATGATATTTTCGCTGCCAAACTACGTCGCGGTAAGTATTTATTATTTAGTTGAAACCTGTATTTTTTATTATATTATGAGTAAATTAATGTTTAATCACTTTGTAGAATGGTACACTTTTCCTGCACAAGCACACTTTTCAGATCCAAAACCCTTGAAGTAGTTTCAGTTCTTTGAGTTATAGCTAAGTGCTTTCTATTTTAAAATACTAATTTATTATAAAAATTTTATTTATATTATATTCTTTTTTAGTACATGAAGATGATGTTTTCATTTTATCTCGTACTTAAACAAAAACATTAAACCAATTCCACTGACTTTTTAAAGTGGAACGAGAATTCATGAATTTCGATAAAAATTAGTTGTAAAAATGACAAATCAAATTTATCGGAACACAATTTTAAGAATTTATTACTTAATAATCATGATCTCGTACCAGTGACTGTATAAGTAGATTAGAACTATTGGACGTAATACTATATTTGAATGTATACATTTATGAATAAAGTTTATGATTAACATATTTCGGCAATTATTCATAAACATTTTTTGTTAACAAAGATTGTAGATCATAAGTACCCACATTTAAAAAAAATAGTACCGATATGTCAATTTAACTGAGTAGTAGGTTAATTTGTGTACAGAATATGATAGTTAAATCGTCATTTTATATCTAGGTTATGTTTTTGAAGAAAAATAAATTGTATAAGTAACATTTAATATTTTAATACATATTAAAACATTTTGAAGATTTAATATAAAAAAAAATTAGACAAAAAAATTTTGCAAAGCCGAATATCTATAAATATTTTTTATCAATATATAGAAAAAGAAAACTTCTCTCTTTTTAATTTAGAAAAGGCAACAGATATTTTTGGATATATTTTCTAGATAATAGATAAAAGATAAATAACAATAATCTGGATATTTATTAGATAATAAATAGATAATATAGAATGTTTTTTATGCAGGAAATGGAAATGTAATACTGACAATATTTTTTTTAAATATATTTTATTGGTTAGCTAGTGGTATGATACATTAATATTTTAAAACAACAAAAATAACAATTCTGAACTACTATGATTTATGATATAACATCCTATAACCTATAGTTGTACCAATAAAAAATAAATTAGTATTTTCAGAAATTTGTAATTTCGGAATCGGACTGGAAATTTTTTGAACAAATTTTTTTTATTTATCAATTAGAGGTCTTATGATCTATTACAAAAATATTAAATTTCTTGGATATTAATAACAGATTTAAAAAAATATATATTTCAACTTACGCTGCTTACCAGTTAGCTGTCACATAAGATCTCGAATCATTTCTCCTAAATTCCCACAGTACAGCAAATAAAAGAAAATAAATACTGGTTATTACGCTAGAAAATATATCATCTAGTTCTAGATGATACTACCAAAATTTAATAAAAATTTTTATTTAGATAATATGGGTTGATGAAAAGCGAAAACTATCAGCTATAATATCCCTAGGCCATTGATAATTCGAAATAATTTTATTACAGTTACCCTCAAGCAACGTTCTTGAGGTAAATTGCTCTCTGATCGTCAGACGAGTAACATCCCGCTGAGTACCCGCTATCTGTCTTACTTGGGCCTCTGGACTGGTTGACAGTCTGAGTAACCCAGTAAGCCGTACGGCTACCTGAACATCGTTACCTGTTCGCAGGTAGAAATTTCTCGACGCACGTGTTAGTGCAGCGTGTTTTTGTGTAACTGGCGTGGATTGACCTGCGTTAATACGTGCATGGCATCCGCCAGGTAGTTAGTTAGTTTCGCTATTTGCGATTTCAATAAGTGTTGTTAGTGCAAACGGCAAGGACAATTAAATCTTCAGTGTTTTGTGCAGTGAGCTATGATGGCCCAAACCATCAGTGAGCTGGAACGCGTCACGGCGCTTATCAGCGCTTATGAGAAGAGTAGTTTGACTACCAAAACTACGAAAAAACTGCTGGATCTGAAATCCAAAAAAATCAGGCTTTTGGAAGCCAAACTGAGGGGCCGACCACGTGCCGTCGTGACCTTTACTGACGCACCAGCGACCGAACCTGGCACCAGCCAACCAACGGCTTCGACTTCAAACTCTAAGGTAGGAGATACGCCATTATCAGCCCCTATGGAAATATGCGCTTCGCATACTCCAATAACCGCCGCGATAAATCCTGACAAGGAAAATGCGGATGATTTTAAATTAGTAAATACTGCTAAAAAACAAAAAATTGATTCCCAGATTGTGCCAACAGGCAACCGTTTCGAAGTCTTGACAGACAACGAAACCTTGGCCTCGGGCGAGCCCTCTAACCCTGATTCCTCCCCAGCACCAGCTGGAACTAACAAACAGCGCACTCCACCGCCCATCTTCGTCACGAATGTGGGCTCGTGGAAAGCGACTGCTCATGCGATTCGCCAGGCAAATATCCGTGTAAAGTCGTCAAAAACGACTAAAGACGGAATTAAAATCCAACCTGAAACAGTGAGCGACTACAGAAAGTTGCAGTCGCTGTTATCAGGAGCTCAGGCTGAATATTTCACATTCAGACTTCCGTCGGAGAAACCGCTGCACGTGGTTATCCACGGAATTGAAAAGTCTTTGACTATCGAAGACATAATAAATGAATTGCGCGACAAAGGGTTCTCACCCTTAAACGCGTACCGGCTGGGAAAAACCCAGAACTTAGTAGCGGTCCTACTTGAAAAAAACGAGACGAACAGATCAATTTTTAATTTAACTGATCTGTTCTTTCTGAAGGTTTCAGTAGAAGCCAAGAGGAAATCTACTGCTCCCGGGCAGTGTCATAGGTGCCAGTCCTTCGGACATGCATCTAGCTGCTGCAACAAGGCGTGGAAATGCGTTCGTTGTGGTGAAATGCACTCCACCCAGGAGTGTCTAAAGACAGACCGCGAACAGCACACCGCTAAATGTGCTAATTGTCATGAGCAGCACACTGCCAATTACCGTGGCTGCAGAGTGTATCAGCAAGCTGTTGATCTAAAAAAGGCCAACAGCAAGCCCTCCTACGCTAAAGTTGTTGCCAACACGGTACCCGCCACAGTTGGTCAAACAACAAACTCACAAGCCACTACTCCCGCCACCGCACCAAATGCAGCAGCTCCAGCTGCTGCACCAGCGATCACTTTGACTGCTATTCCAGTCGCTGCACAAGCTGCATCCACAGCTACTGCAACTGTTAGCAAATCAGCGGCTAAACTCAAGGCCAAAAAGCCTAAGCAGAAGCCAGCTGCTGCTAAAGGTAAAAGCGGCCGCAAAAACGGCAGCAAAACCATCAGCAGCAGCAAATCCAGCAGCATCAACGACAGCAGCAGCCTCAACAGGCTGATCGACTTGCTGTCCGACATTAACCTGGAAGCTGTCTGCAACAGCTTGCTCGACTTCGTGCAGCAACTGTCCAGCGTCAAAAACACTGGCGACCTCCTGAAATTAGCGCTAAATACGCTACCTACTCTACTTGCTACCTTTACAGCAATTAGAACAAACCCCGCCAGCAAGCTGAGGATCGTCTCGTGGAATGCAAATTCCATTCACGAGAAATTAAACGAACTCGAAGAGCTGTGTCATAGGCTCCGGGCCGACATAGTGTTGGTGCAGGAAACGTTCCTAAAGCCACATCACAACACGCGCAGTCTTCGGAACTACACGACGCACCGCCAAGACCGTGATGGAAACGGTGGCGGCACCGCTGTTTTTGTCCGGAGGACGCTCGACCACTCGGGCGTTGATTATCCAGGACTTATTAACTTGGAAACTTGCGGTGTGGTCGTGAACACCGAAAGGCTGGGCCCCGTTCGCGTGGTCAGCTGCTACAACTCGCCATCGAAACCACTAGAGCCAGATGACATTCGGGCCATCCTCAACGAGGACAACCTGCCGGTCATCTTGGCTGGTGATTTCAATGCCAAACATCCGGCATGGCAAAGCAGAGTATCAAACGGGCGGGGTAGATCTCTGCTCAGAGTAGCTACTCAGCAGCAGCTCGAAGTTGTCGGTCCGGACGAGCCAACGTATCATGACGCTAGGGGTTACGCCCCTGATGTACTAGACATCGCCGTGTTCCGGAACGTTAACTGTAACTATACGTTAGAGACAGTTAACGACCTATCATCGGACCACAACCCCATAGTGCTTGACCTGGAGCTTGGTGCGTGCAGCATCAACCGGCCAAATACAAGCCGCAAGGTTGACTGGCAGCTGTTCACCGATGTGCTGGCAAGAGACCTAGGTCCAATACCAGCCATCATTACGGTGCAACAGCTTGAAGCTGCAGTTGATGATCTAACAAAAAAGATTCAACAAGCCATCACCACCTGTAGTCAGACCATCCCTACCAGGACGGCTCCAGGTCCAAAACTACCCCCTGAAATTCTACGTCTCATCGTGGAACGTAGGCTAGCTCGGCGAAACTGGCAGCGGAGTTGGGATCCTCAAGATAAGAGGATTTACAACCGAGCTACCACTGAGTTGCGAGACGCGATCCGTCAACATCGTAACGAGTGTTGGAAAAAATGCCTGGCATCAGCTGATGATGAAGACACCAAGTTCTGGCGTCTCAGCAAAGCGCTGCGTCACAAAAAGGCACCAGCCTGAGTGATTCACAGCACTGGAGGTCTGCAATATACGGCTTCAGATAAAGCCGAAGCTATTGCAGAGAGCCTCGAGCGCCAATGTTCGCCCAACTACGAACATGCTGATCTTGACTTCATCATCAGCACAAATCGTAAAGTTGCCAGGAAAATGCGAGAAACCCAGCACTCGCCGATAAAATTTACCACGCCCAAGAAAGTTGCACACTTGCTGCAGCAGACTAAAATCCGCAAAGCGCCTGGCCCTGACGGGATTCCAGGCGCTGCGCTTAGAGCTCTGCCACCCAGAGCTGTTGTCGCACTGACAAACATAATCAATGCTACACTACGTCTGAGACACTTTCCATCTTCTTGGAAACAAGCCACTGTTATCACCATCCCGAAGCCAGGCAAAGATGCCAAGTTTCCGGAGAATCACAGACCAATCAGCCTGTTGAACCTGCTGGCCAAAGTGGCCGAGAAGGTTCTTCATGAGCTGCTTCTGCAGCACACGGTCGACCACAATATAATTCCTCCGGAACAGTTCGGCTTTAGGGATAAGCATTCCACCACGCACCAACTAGTGCGAGTCGTGGAATATGCTACGAGTGGGCTCAACAAGAAGATGGCCACCGGTGGTGTGTTCTTGGACGTAGCCAAAGCGTTTGATAAAGTGTGGCACAGAGGGCTTCTAGCCAAGCTGCTGCAGCACAAGTACCCTCTGTACTTGGTGCAACTTATCAAATCATACCTCAGTCAGAGGAAGTTTCGGGTTAGGTTTGACGGAGCGCTCTCCAACGAAAAAACAGCAACAGCGGGCGTAGCGCAAGGTTCGGTGATCTCACCACTCCTCTTCAACATCTTCGTCAGTGACATGCCGAAGATGGAGGACAACACTAGCCTTGCGCAATACGCAGATGATACGGCCTTGCTTAGCCAGAGCCACAGCCCGAAACTTGTGACAAAGCGACTCCAACAAGCAGTCAATGCTGTGGAGCGCTGGTGCATCAAGTGGAGGGTAGCTGTGAATCCGGACAAGAGCACTGCCATCCTCATCACCAGGAGGCGGCGCAAACCGCATGGCAGTCTGGTGATGTTCGGGCGTCCGATACCCTGGCGCGACAAGGTGACGTACCTTGGAGCAATCATAGACCAACGGGCTAATTTCCATAGCCACATTCAATCTGCCGTGCAGAAAGCGAAGCGAACCATGATGCAGCTGTTGCCGCTGATCGGACGAAAGAGCGAACTATCGCTCGCTAATAAGTTGAGGGTCTATAAGACCATCATCAGACCTCAACTGCTGTACGCGGCACCAGCATGGGGCTGCGCTACTCCACGGCAGATGAAAAAGCTACAGGTTTTTCAAAACCGAGCCCTGAGGTTAATAACCAACGCTCCTTGGTACGTCCGCAACGCCATTATTCACCGCGACCTAAAGGTCACAACGGTCCGTGAATTCATGCTCACATAAGCCACAAAAAATTTGGTGGTATGAGTGTGCATGAAAACATTCTCGTACGACAGTCAGTCGACTACGACGAGATGGCTCCGTACAGGGTTCGGCGCCCGAAACATTTTCTCAGTGACATATAGAGAAATTATCATTACCGACTGCCATCCGAATTAAACCGGAAGGGCTATAGCAGCCCGTATCATAAATACTTAAACAATGAATTCGGAACAAGGGAGCCAATGGCTCAAACTCCAAAAAGTGAAACCACATGTAGAGGTAAATGTGATCAAATTATGAGTATTTATCAATGGTCGAGGGATATTCGGTGAGGAAATTTTTTGCGATTATTATTATTATTTTCATTTTCTAACAGTGAAAATAACATTTTGAAATAAACAAATTAAATATTGAATTAATTGTCAACCAAATTAAATATTGAATTAACTGTCATCCAGCTGTCAACGACTGTTACTTAGCAACAGGTGATAATTTCCCGGGGAAATTATCAGTGTAATTGTGACCTGATTGGTTACTTTTGCACACGTGATCAGAAATACAGGGATTCGATTGGATATTTCTTTAACCAAAAAATTTTCTAAATAAGAAAACAGATAATAGTTTACAAGTGGGCAAAGTAAGGAATTACCCACGAGAGAAATTTTAGCACACGAATTCAATGAATTCTAATATTTCTAGGGAATTCCCTGTAACGGTAACGATAGGTTTTCATTGTATACACGAATGATGGTAAAATTGGGTACAAATAATATAAGACCGAAAATTCTCACCTGGATATATCTTTTACTTGTTTCACTTTTTTTTTTTAGAAAATTTTGAATAATTTTTTATGGTAATTATTATTATGTTAATATGTCATAATCTTATAATATCAAGTTTTAAGACTTAGTTTTTATGTATATTTGTTAATTATGAATCAGGATTAAGATTGTGCATATATAGTGTATATTTGCCAAAAAAATCAGTGCATATATATGCGCATATAATTCAGTTTTTCGTGCATATGATCCGCTCTCTAATCACTAGGAATGTTAATAGCTATACCATTCGCTGAACGGTAAGTTTAGTATTTTCATATTGAAATTGGGATTTTTCGGGTGTTATTGCCAAACATTCAAGACCCCACGAAACTCAGAAAGTTCAAGTAGATTCAGGGTCTGGAACCGCTGTACAACAAATATGAGTAGCCCAACGCCTAGCAGATTTCCAGAGTTCGACATCATAAAAATAAATACTATTTGATTTGTTTTAATTTTTTGTATTATGTTCTCATTTTCAGATAAATGTGTCCTTGATCTAGAAACTGGTGGCAGTATCAGAAATGTTACCTCATAATTAAGATATTTAATAATTAATGTATTTCTAGAAAGTTTATATCGAAAAAGATATAAAATTAAACATATTAGTTGAATTGGTTTAAAAATAATATAAAAAAATGTTACATGGTGCTCGTGCAGGAGGAGGGCTACCGCATCCTGGTGAACTCTACATCCATCCTAGATATTCAAGCCGAGTGTGGAGTACTAACACTTGGTTAAAACATTGGATTTATTTCACACAAAAGTTGTACAACAGCTCTGCACTCTTCAATAGACAACTCGAGTGGTAAGTACACATGTATAAAGAATTTACCTTATTTTATTATCTCATAAAGTGTACAAATTTATTTAAACTTGTTCCGGCGGAGCCTCGGCGGCAGAGGCCGCTGCTGCTGAACTGACATAGTGGTAATATACTGCAGACATCACAAAGTCGATGATCCACAAAATAAAGCCACAAAACATCGCGACTGTTAGCTCCGTATACATGACTTTGTGGACATTCCTCTTGTATGCTTTGGTCTGCCATTCATAATACAATATACAAGCGATACAGTTGATCATCGCGTGAACGCCAGCGAACAGCATCTCGTTGGTGAGGTTGATCTCCCGGGCGCCGGACGCTAGCAACCAGAAGGCCACCACGGAGCCGCCCGCCATTGCCATCTCGATGGTGTCGCGGTAGCAGTACCACATTGTTTTATCCGATATGGTATTTTTAGCAAAGCAAGCCCCAATCGGAAGCAGCACCTACAATACGACTACTATTAATTCATGCCAAACACTATAATTATTTCACTTACAAATAGAACCAATCGTACGTAACCCTGAGCTCGTTTTAACACACCGTGCACTGCACCTACGGTGTCGTGATTTTATTAAAACAGTTTTCTTGTCAAATTGCTAGGTAACAAGGTTTCGAGACAAACAGAAATTTATCCGATTAAATAAAAATCTCTTGTTGAGGAAAATAGCAAATAAATCACTATATGTTCTTGGATAATGAATAAATAAATTTATTTCAAATTATAATGATTACAGCCATCTTCTAATTTAAATTACAAAATTTTTTATAATGAATAAAGTTCCATTGAAGTTAAGTTTAAAAAAGAATTAATACAGTAAATAATTACATTTTGTAATATATATATATATATATATATATATATATATATATATATATATATATATATATATATATATATATATATTTTAATTGTCTTACAGTTATGTCTTATATTTTTCTTGTTCTAGATTAAATCACAAGTTGACAACTTTAATTTATAATTAATATTAGTTTATTGGCAACACTGCTGTGCTGTCAAAGTGTATTTTAGAAACATGTGAGAAATATGTTGTGTCTAACGCGAGAGGAAAGCCATTTTTCCACTCTCGCACGAATTCACAGCATTCATGAGGCAATTCCAGCTCGATTAGGAAAAAGAGGCACCTTTCTCTCATTTTCACAAATAACTATTGCACATATTGGTAATATTATTTATATTGCTAGTAATTCAGTGAACAATTTAACTTACAGTATGTGAAGTAAAATACCAGCGTCCCTGTTCGGGGGCGTCATGTGAGAAAAGTAGCAGGTAAGTATTTAAATTTACGGTGAGTTGTAGATTTAAAATTACCGCTGACAAAAATTATGTCTAGGGAGATTTGAATTTGCCAACGGATGATTTCTCAGTGATAGAACAAAACTTCACTGACAGCTGATTATGTAGATTGTTCAGGCGCCATTTGTAACTAATCTGAGTGAATGTAAAATCAACTATCCTGACTAGGTCCGGTCTCTCCGTGAATGAGATTTTTAGTGAAATAAAGACATTTGTTTTAATAATGGAAAAAAAATTATTATTGTTCTAAAAAGGTAAGTTACAATTTAAGGGTAGCTTAAATTTATTTGAACATGGTGCAGTGAATCTGAAATATTGTGAGGATGTAAGGAAATACCTTGGAGATGTGGAGGAGATTCACCTGACAGTGCAAGTCTAGATGAATCGCAAATAGGTGTAGGTGATTTGATTTGTTTCTTTGGTTAGAACTTTCACAATTCGTCCGACAGTGCAAGTCTGGACTAATACAGGTTTTGGAGAATAAAGATGATATAAAAACTGACAGACAAGTCGAGTCTTTATTTCTGGTCTATACTACATTTACAGCATTCGACAGATTTGAGAAAATAATATTATATAACTGACGGACAAGTCGAGTTATTAATATGGTCTATATTCGACATTTGAAATTAGACATTAACTGACGAACAAGTCTAGTCAATAATCTATGGTCTATTCAACATTTTTCATTAGACAATTTATTTGTACCTTTTATGTCGAGTTATTAATTCGGCATTGGTAACTGTCCCTGAGAGGTAATGAAAGACTGCGCGAGCCATCTGTTGGGAAACGGCCGGATTTTGGAAGTTCGACCTTTTTTTCGCAATAAATTAACTGTCAGATTTGACGTGTAAACATAAAGTATGGTTAAGTTGAATGTGTTTATGTGATAATTTAAATTTCAGATTCTTTTCTTAATTAATTAACCTAAGTAACAACATATTTACATGAGTTGAGACAATATGAATTGAATATGAACATCAATAATAAAAGTGAACATTTACAATACAATAATTACTTTGAGGTAAGTTAGTTGCTTAAATGTAAAATGTTTGTAACCTATACAAACGTTTATTTTTGTAGGAAGAAAAGAAAGGTAATAATCCGGAGTGACAAATCTGGTTTGTCACAAGTATAAGCTGGCGTAGATACATTTCTTCAAGAAATCTCGAATCTTCTGTTCTTACTAAGATCAAAAACATTTATAATTTTGTAAATAACGATGGAAAGTCAATAACTAATAGAGCTAATGAAGACAATCTTTCTTGCTCAGTAGTATTTCTGCAATAAGTCTCTTGTCTACGTAAATTTGAAAACGAGCGTTCACATTTTTTGCTCCTGAATGTCTAAAATTTAGGGTGGAGGGGCAACTGCCTATTCTCCTACCCCCCCCCCCATCCTGGCATTGAGTGCAGGTGGAATAACATTTTTAGAATTTATACTCTTTGCAACTAACGGCTATTCAAATTTACCGCCGTATGCCGCAGTTACAAATATGGCCGCTCGGTTCAAGATCATCGGTCGATGCAACATGAAGATCAACTGTGCCGACAGCGAGTGTTGCGACTGTGTGAATTCTTATACTGTGGTTGGAATTTGTTCTTCAGCTTCATTATCGTTTGAATGAATTTTAATTTCAAAAGCACAAAATTCTAGGTTACTTTTCACGATAAGATGCAGCGCAGTGTAGAACTACATTCTAGTACCTTAGCGCAGTGTCTACATTAACTCCATCTATGCAGTAATATGTTCTCCATTGGCGGGTAATCAAATTTGTAATAATTTTTTAAAGAATTTTAACTCTAAAACTAGATGTTTTCTTAAAAAAAGTTATTAAGAAATATTAAGTTCTATCACTGCATAAATTTAATGTACATATTCATGTTACACCCTGTAAATTTTTTGGATCTTATGAATTTTAAATGTGAATATTACACATGTGTCAGATTCAAGAAAATTTTAAAGAAGGTTATATTTTACACATAAATTCATAATGAAATTTTTGTAATATTAAAGAAAATATAGTTTTTCCAAATTTTCAAAAGAAGCCGGCTTGTAATTATAAATGGAGAATATGTTCTTAGTATTCGTATTTCACACGAAATCTTACTGGTGGGGGTAACATTTGCATCATTATTAATTTATAAATTAGTTCAAACTAATTTTTTCGGCCAGTTGTGGATTGGGAATGACGATGTGACTTCGTTCAAACAGGACTGTTTCAATCCTACCTCGAGGTCAAAGGTTACCCATCGATTTGGAATTTTTAAAGTAGTTAATTAATAAATAAATTATTGCAGCTCATTTACAAAATGGTGAAGTCCAACCAGGTGACCCTACATATTGGTAGAATAATAATATAATTTTGTTTCTTATTGAAATGTATTTTTTTTTTTTTTTAGAAAATGCCAGTAGAGTTTATAATAAAGCCAATTATCAATAGACTGGGCACAATTGGATTCCGTCTAGAACGTTTTAACATTCCAGGTAGAATGTGGTGGTACTTTCTATTTATTTCCAACATAACGTGGATCGGTTTATTTTGTGTGCATCTTAAGAAAATGTCAACTTTAGAAGATATTAGTGAGGTTGTTTTGAATGTGAGCTGTTTGACACAGGTAAAGAAAACTTACATTAGTTAATAACAAGCAAACACTACTAGACACTTAATTTATTATATTATTAATAACTTTCTAGAAAAACAATTGTCTATCGCATTGATATGGTAAAGAAGGTTTTTACTAAAGCTTTTTTTTACTAGAATAATTACCATCGTAACTATCAATATGATTAAGAAGGTTTGTCAGTACATCCCCCATATTACTATTGATACTAATTTGAAATCCCAGGCCACGTGAGAGGTTTCTATTGACTTGACAATTCGAATGAACATCTGCCTTTAAAACTATTCATTTAATATTATTTACCATTTGTAAACCTGGTTGCAGGACAATAATTTTGCAATAAGTATATGATTGAAATTTGATTGTACCACTTGAAGTAACAATTTGTTTAGCTCCTCCGTATAATACATTATTTCAGTGTAAATAATGATTTTTTACCATAAAAGTACATTGTGTATTTGTATTCAACAAGCAAAAGTAAAAATTTTTCGCCGTCGGCATAAAGGTGTTTCCTTTTTTTAGTAACACTGTTATTCCGGCAACAAACGAAGTAAAATATGAAAAAAAGTAAGGTTGTAATTTAATAATTTGATAATTAAGAATGGAAGAAATTAACAAAATAACAAAACAACATATTCTAATACAGAATATTTGTTGAAGTTTTGAGCATTTTTTAATAATTTATATTTCTATTTTCTGTGTTTTAAGAAAAAATACATGTTTTTTTTGGAGTAAATATGACTTTGTGTGCTTCGCATATAATTGCCCAACTCGTATCACATTTACTATTAAATAACACAATATACTATTTTATAAAAATTCCGAACTTACAGTAGAATTATAAAGGCCTTTTGGATTATTTTTTATGGCTATTTATGCAACCATTTGTGTAACGAATGCGATGAAGCGAGATCCCTTAATATCACACCAGTTACACAAAATAGCATTCGTTCTAATTTTGATAAATACAGTTCTTTAAAACTTTAAAGAGATTGGTAACATTGGTGCAATTCAGAAAGTCATAAAAATTTTGTGTGTAAATAAAAACGTTAAAATTTGTAAGAATAAATAAATCAATTAGTACAAAAACAGTGTCAATCGATTAATTAAACAGTTGGCTTTAAACCAGTGCAGTTTTTAGGTAGTAAACATTTTGCTTTATAAAAATCTAAGCGTTAACAAATATTCGAATTCAGTCAAGGTTACTTATTTGACTTACGATAAACAGCAAAGCTAAATACGGCATCAGTCGAAGATATTAAAAAACTACTTGAACCTATACAAGAGCAAAATAAAATGTTAAGTAATAAAATAGAAAATCTACAACAATCGATAGATAACTTTAACAAAATATCAACAGAAAATAAATCACAATATGAAAAACTCGAGAAAGAACTCAAAGAAAAACAACACCAAATTGAATTTCTACAAAGAAAAGCTCGAGAAAAAAACATAATATTTTATGAATTAAATGAAGAGACAGGTGAAAATTTAGAGCAAACCATTTTAAAAATTAGAGTTAGAAGACATTTCTTTAAAAACTTTTGAAAGTGCTAGGAGAATAGGAAAACTTAAAGAAAATTCTAAACCCAGGCCAATACTTGTCGAATTAAATACAAAAAGAATAAAAAGGGAAATATTTCAAAATGTAAAACACTTAAAAAATTCAAAAATTTACGTGGAAGAAGATTACTCTCCTGCTATTCTAGAGGAAAGAAAAATCTTGAAATCACAACTGATAAAGGCAAGAAAGGAAGGCTATAAAGCTGTTCTCAGTTACAATACTCTGACAGTCGATGGCACTGCTTACAAAGACTTTATTGACAATCTCGAGTCAAACAAAACAGGAAATCAGAAGAATACTATGGAATTTTCACACACAAAAAGATTATCTACATCTTTACATACTTTAAACAGCATTAATACAGAAGAAGAACAACCAAATGATACTGAAAATGACAAACATCGAAAAACAAAAGGACAAAAAAAAGAAGAAGAAAAAGCCTCTTGGATACCTAAAACTCAAGTGAAGAAAAACAAAATAAACGATACTAAAACGGGTCCCTTAGACAAACATATACTAACAAGACAGCGCACCCAATCGAATTCAAAAAACTTAGAAGTGAAAAAGCAGGGCCACTAGAAAACAAGATATTATTCTGGAATATGCAAGGTTACAAAAACATCTTTAACTTAAGTAACAATGAAGAGGCCCTGCTTTTATATCACGGCATTATCTGCTTATCTGAAACATGGCTGAACTATGAGCTACAAGAAAAACCATATTTAAAAAAAAATTATTCTAAAATAGAACAAAAAGCAAAAAAAGAGGCTAGCACAGGTAGGGCGATTGGGGGACTATTAATATTCTGTAAGATAGATTTTGTTGAACTCACAGTCGTTGAAAGCGAAAATCACAGGATATTCCTCAAGCTAACAAACAAAGTACAAAATATTATTTCAGGCTTAACGTACTTCTTACATTCGTACGAATATGCTGTTCTTTTAGACATATTCTCTGACAGTCTCAAAAACATAATAAATACATACCCAAACCATTCTCTCATATTAGGTGGGGATTACAACGCACGAATAGGTGAATTGAATCAAATCGAAGATATCCTTCTTATGAACAGCAACATACATGCATCAAGATCTGCTTCTGAGTGTATTACCAACAAAAAGGGCAAAGATCTAGTTGAAATTATGGAGCAGGAAAACTTAATTGTATTAAATGGAAGGACACATAACGATAATCCAGCAAAATATACATATATAGGACCCATCGGCAAAAGTACTATAGATCTGGTTTGGGTCGATATCAGCGCACTTCACCTAATTAATACTAGACTTTAAGATAACAAAATATTAATGATAAGAAAACAAGATCAGACTTAAAACCAAACATAGAAGTACCCAAAACTAAGTGGGATAATTCAAAAACTGACATTTTCAAAGAAGAAATGGAAAAGCAGCTGGATGAAATAATTCTACCGAGCAACATTGAAGATCAATACGCACTCTTTAATAACTTAATTTCTGCAACTTCTAATAAAAAGGCTTGGTAAAAAGGTCAAAATTTTCGACGATATTACTCGTAAGTTAAAAAACAAACAGTGGTACAACCAAACATGCGCTGACCTAAAAAGATTAACTAGACGTAGCCTAAGAGAGTGCAAAATCCACAACTTCAGTGGGGAAAAAGTTAAATTATACCTACAATCAAAAAAAGAATACAAGCATTACATAAACGATCAGAAGAATAAATTCAAAATGGAAATTAAAAACAAATTAGAAAATATAAAAGATCAAGCCGAATTTTGGAAAACTGTTAGATCTCTACAGCCACCTTGTTATGCAGTAAACCCAATTAACATAAATGAATGGAAAAAATACTTCCAGGTATGGTTTGGTACTAAAATTATAAACGAACAAGAATTTTTCGATGCCAC
Source organism: Poecilus cupreus (assembly GCA_963942605.1). Lineage (NCBI taxonomy): Eukaryota > Metazoa > Arthropoda > Insecta > Coleoptera > Carabidae > Poecilus > Poecilus cupreus. The sequence continues at coordinate 26,811,045 of OZ012718.1, forward strand.
ACATATCTACTTAAATACAGCAATTACACAACAAGAAATAAATTACGCCCTTAAAAATTTAAAAGTAAATAAAAGCCTTGGCTCGGATAACATAATTAACGAACAACTGAAAAATCTTCCCTCTTCAGGAAAAATTTATTTACAAAATTAATTAAACAATTTTCTCACAAATGAAGATTTGCCTGAAAAGTTAAAAAACATAAAATTATCACTAATATATAAAAAAGGAGACCATCTGGACAAAAATAACTATAGAGGAATTGCTCTTGTGAATACTATAACTAAGGTTCTTACGTTTATCTTAAATTTTAGACTGGAAACATGGACAGAAAGTAATAACATCTTATCAGAGGCTCAATCAGGTTTCAGGAAACGAAGCTCGTGCAGTGATAATTTATTTGTTCTCAACACTATCGTTCAATCAAGTTTTCTTAAAAGTAAGAATGGAGTATATGCTGTTTTCATAGATTTTGCAAAAGCTTTTGACTCTATTCCCCACAATTCATTATGGCATAAAATATTTCAACTAGGAGTAAGTGGCAAAATTACAAGGCTTTTCAAAAATATTTATAATGAAGCAACGGTGCAACTAAGTATTAATAACGAACTGTCAGAAACAATCCAAATTACAAAAGGGGTTTTACAAGGAGAATGCTCCAGCCCGCTTTTATTCGCACTATATATTTCAGACTTGGAAACATTTTTTAGAACAAAAAATTTGGAAGGTTATTACAGGTCCGTGAAGTTGGAGTACCGAACATGAAATTTAGATCTGCAAATAATTCTATAATTTTGTGCTAATTCTGTACTAATTTGTGCTGCATAGATTGAATTTTGTGCCAATGCCGTTTTCGAGTTATTCGCAATTTTCTATACGGGACTCCAACTTCACGCCCAGTACCGTATGTCACAAAACTTAATATTTTATTAAGCTATAATTTTGTGCTAATTTTGTGCTAATTATTGCTGTATAGAATGAGTTTTGTGCCAATGCTCTTTTCGAGTTATTTGCAATTTTCGATACGGGGTCTAAACTTCACGCCTAGTAACATATGACACAGAACTTAATATTTTGTTACGCTATAATTTTGTGCTAGTTTTGTGCTAATTATTGCTGTATAGAAGGAATTTTGTGCCAATGCTCTTTTCGAGTTAATCGCAATTCTCGATACTGGACTCCAACTTCACGCCTAGTACCGCAAGTCATAAAACATAATATTTTATTACTCCGTATTTTTGTGCTAAATATTATTATATAGAATGAATTTTGTGCCACTGACCTTTCCGCGATATTCGCAATTTTCGATAAGGGACTCCAACGTCACGCCTACTACCGTTTGTCAGAATACTTAATATATTATTATACTTTAATTTTGTGATAATTCTTATTATATATAATGAATTTTGTGCCAGTACCCTTTCCGATATTCGCAATTTTGGTTCTATTTAAATATACGTGACGGGTCGCTAAATTAAATATTTTATAATAACAATGAGTTCAATAGTTAAATTATATTTAAATTATTTATTTAAAAAGAAAAACAATTTGTTTAGTATATATTTTATTTTACAAGGTGTTACCTTTAGCTTGACAAATCGATATAATCTGTGACATTTTTTTCCTACGATGCATATTTATCGAGTTATTTCGATTTGTCCAGTCAAATATTTATAGTTCACTATTAATATTATGAATTTTTGTATTGTAAATGTCCAGCAATAATAATTTTTAAATTAAATAAATTCAAGATTAATGATTTGTAACCACTGATATAATAAGACCCTCGTTATTGGAACTAACTTTTTTGATAAGCATTTAAACGTTCTAACGCGTTGTCAAGTATTTGGGAGTTCAAACAAATAGACCGACCTTTTTACCTCCCGCTTACCTCTAGGTAAGTTAGGTTGCTATTATTTTTGGTCAAAAAATTGGGTAGCAAGTTTTCAATGAATAAGCACGTTTAAATAAAATTTTGTGTATTTTTGTTTCTTATTTTTATATGAAGAGCTTATTAGATTTTGGATAAAATTGGTCAACCAGAAGTACAAGCCCTAAACAATTTTCCGTAAAAACTACGGTTAAATTACATTTTTCAACAATTTATGTTATTGTTAAAATTGTAGAATATTTAATTTTATATTTGTTTTGATTACTGTAATTTCATTAGTTTAGGGGATAATAAAGCATAAAAAATGAAATTTCACAAATCTTACATTCCAGGTAAACCATGGAAACACTTAAACTATTTTAATTTTTTACGAAATGTGACACATGTTATTGTGATTGCGAAGTGAAGCGAAGTACGGGTAGTAAAAAGTAGTTGCATATGAATATTTTAAATTAGACAGAGACACAAAAGCATAATACAAACATGCAATCTTGAAACAAAATGACGGCCAACTATCTCAAAAACTAATTGAATTTTAACACGCCATTTTGAAACAAAATAATCATATTATTCATTCTAAATTAATCACTAAAAAAATTTTGCAAATAATTGAACCGACTTACATATATTTTTAAAAGGAATAATATAATATTTTAATTTATAAATTAATGTTTTCATTTTTATATAGCAAAAATTAAAATAATGCAACCTACCTTAGACAAAGCAGTTTACCGTCCACAATGGTAACAACGTAATTTGAAGACAAATTTTTTTAAATGAGCATAATTTAACTTAAATACCTGTATGTAAGTTTCTTAAAAATCAGTATGATAAAAATATAACAAAAACAATCAAATAAATACTAAAAGGTGCATAAGGAATAAAAGTTTATTTCAATCATACGTTAATAATTTTTTATTTTCTGAGAACAAACAGAAAAAAAAATATTAAGCAACAATAACAAATAAATACGTATTATACATATAACAAACAATAATAAATTAAATGCTATAAATTGAAATAAAAGTGTTTGCAAGTGAATTTTGTGAAATATAAACAATTTTCTTGCATAAGTCGTCATATTTTCCCAAGACCAATCAGATCTTTTACAAATAGCCACGAAGTGTCCCATAGTGCCAATAAGAGCTGGTTTTTTGTAGTCTATTAAAGAACGTAAGTAATAAGTTTTTATCTCAATTTGTATAATATTGGGAATTTCTTTTATTATAACTTCCAAAGGCTCTTCAAATTCCGATGTGGTACCAACATGTGCTACGTCAATAAATATAATGTCGTTATATGTTTTAATACTAAAATTTTCAATGTTACATTTCTTGCAGCGTGTAGATATAGTAACAGCGGGTGGTAAAATTGCTTCGTTTAAATTATTAATTCCATTACGTAAAGTATTGGAGCACGCTATAATTTCATTGAAATTTTTTTCTGTATTAAAACATTTGTTTGGGCACGCCACAGTCTCTTTATAACTATATACATTAAAATGTTTTAACATATTAGTGAATGTTGTTTCGCAATTTATTCTTGTAACATTGTCATTCAGTGATGAATTTGGGAAAGCAGATTGTAATAGTTGCGCTCTTTCATTATATATGTCAGCATTAATATTCTTTTAGAATAAATTTATTGCCAATTTAAATAATTTATTTAATTCTTGATTGTTCCAAGACTCTCTTAATTTTCGACTATCACAGTAACTTGTAGCTATCCCTTGCACAATACTGTCGAATGCACAAGTATTAGACAAACTAATTATATTTCCTTTATTTTGTCTTGTAGGAATTGAATTAATTTGCCCTCCATTATAAAGAATACAAATTTTAGTGGGTTTTGATAAGTCTCTTGGTTCAATTAATTCCGATATTGCCCATTCTGGCTCAGGATTTAAATACAAACTCTTTTTGTTTGCTTCGGAGAACTTTAGATTTTTTTATTTCAACAAGACCCATCCAGTTATCTACGGTATTCATTTCAACATTCGATTGTCACCTGGTTCTACAATGCTTTAACATGACAACTGAAATTTAAAAAAAATTATAAACAAAATTTCATAATTGTAACATATAGCAGAGTAGGTATATAACATTATACTTAGTTACCTGCATTTCTTCCACTTTATCTAAATTACTTGTTAGATCTGATGCTACAGTTTCCGTTTCATCACTCATGCCTTCATATTCAAGACCAGAAGCTAATTTCATGGTATCTATAGGAAATAAAATTATATATATATATATATATATATATATATATATATATATATATATATATAAGTTACAGTGTGCCAATAACCCCTAAAAGTGCTGATAACAGACAATTCCCCGAACGTGACATTCCGTTGTTATAATATTATATATAGTTGTGTTTAGAGATGAGAGCGTTAGTTTAGACTCGTTATTCAGACTCAGATCATATTGTAGTTTATAGAATAAACATATTAAATATAATAAATTGTATTACTTGCAATAAATATTTTTTAAAAACTGACTTGTTGGTTGAAGAAAGTTAAGTGGCGCAGTCGGTAGGATTGTCAATACAATTTAGCGAAAATAAATTGGTTCACACTAGTGATTTAATTGACAATCGAAGAAAGAAAAATCATACTTCTCCGAACCACATCAGTCAGAGGCAGCTGAGTGTACATCAGACGCCAAGATCCGACATCCTTCATCTGAGCGAACATCAGAAGAACTTTGGCCGTGATCTACAACCCCGTGGACGACTTCAGGGCAAATGAAGCGGACACTAATATTTGTGTAAGTCATACATGTCATTTAGAGATAATATTCTCATTAATTCAGAGTCTAGCTCAAATTCTGAGTCTGAACCAGATCTTGAAGATCATTTAGAAAATTTATTTAATACAAATCCGCAAATTACATTAAGACAATCCCCATTAACAATGGCAGTCCCAGTTCTCAAGAAAGAATATCTTGATATGGTTCCCGAATTTAACGGTGAACGCGAATTACTTCCCCGGTTTATTGAAATTTGCGAGAAACTTGTAACTAAATTTTATAATGCCACTGATGCAAATTATTTTCAGAATGACTATTTGATGAATAGTATTATTACAAAAATTAAAGGCGATGCAGCGATCAATATCGCAAGCTGTACAATTAAAACATGGCAAGAATTAAAAAAGGCTTTGTTAAACGCATTCGCAGATAAACGCGACTGGTTTACTTTAAATATCGAAATGACTGAATTAAAACAAAATCACAATGAAAATGTTTTTGATTTTTATGGAAGATTACAGCATATTTTAAATTTACAAATTTCATATATTTCTACCCATGCTACACCGCAAGTAGCTGTCGTAATGAATGATTATTTTCAAAATTATGCTCTACGCATTTTATTGCGCGGGTTAAAAGAACCCATTGGACAACTTATGAGGGCGAAAAACCCAATAGATTTAAATTCCGCGTTAGGCATGTTAGCCAACGATTTTCAATTTGAACTCAAACCATCTAGGAGCACGAACTCAAACACTTTCAAACAAAACAACAAACCACCTACACACAATATAAAACAATTTTCTCCTAGACCAACATATTTTACAAATAACTTTCCTAATAATAATTATTACAACACACCCAACAGAACAATGATACGTCCCAACAATCAAAAAACAGTTGTAACACGAAATAATGTACAACACAATAATCCAGGCCCATCCACTAGCCAAAATTTTCCAAAACCCATACCAATGAGTATTTCTACTCGTAATACTCAACAGTATATTCCTGGAACTTCTCCATCATACCAAAGACAAACTCCATTCGGACAAAACCGAAACGGGCAAAACCAATTCTTTAGAAAAAACGTCACAGGTGAATTATATAACATTGAAGATACAGAACAAATTATCAATTCTGAAAACGATAATTTTGATGAATACGAACAAATAAATGAACAAAATTTTGTAAACGATGATAACAATCCCGATCAATCCGATAACTGTTTTTTAGAACAAACAGCCTCGGATGTAGACCAAATACAACCATTGAATTATTAAACCTTACAAATCACCAAAGTAAACTTCCCTTTATTGTTACTCCAGAAAATAATTTAAAAATCCTCATTGACACTGGAAGTACAAAATCTTTCATTAAACCAGACGTAGCATATAAGTATTATAAGAATTCCATTCGTGACGACCCGTTTCAAATAACCACAGCTCATGGCACGTCCACAGAGCTACTCAGCACAACAGTTCCTATTTCAAAATTGTTTAATAATAAAAATAAAAAATTGTCACATCTTAAGTATCATCTTTTTAAATTCCATGAAGAATTTGATTTACTTTTAGGAATGGATAATTTAAAAATTTTAAAAATTATAATTGATACACATAATGATTTAATTATAACACCAAATGCAAAAATTAAAATACAATATCATAATTCCTCAAATAACTCTAATACAAATAATCTTTCATTTATAAAAAATAATGTCGTAGAACCAAATTCCGAAAAAATAATACAAATTAAAGTAGATATTAAACAAGGAACCGTAGTAATTCCACAAATAAAAACGGAACATCTGAGAATACCAGAATGTGTTACGGTTGCAGAAAATTATCATGCATTATGTTCAGTCGTTAACACAAGCGACAAAGAAATAAATTTTAATCTTTTGAAACCTATTAAAGCAGAAAAGATTGATAATTATGAAACTTATAGTAGTCCAAATTTAAATATGACACACGTTGAAAAAACTTATTTTGATTTTTCTAAAATAAGAACCTCACACATGAATTATGAAGAACAAAATGCTATTCTAAATTTACTTAAAGATTACCCCGATATATTTTATTCAGATGATCAAAAGTTAACCTTTACAGACCAAATAAAACATACCATAAAAACACAAGACGAAATACCCATATATACTAAATCATACAGATATCCCAACGTACACAGAGAAGAAGTAAGAAACCAAGTTGATAAAATGCTTGATCAAAACATTATTAGGCCTTCCAATTCCCCGTGGTCCTCCCCAATTTGGGTAGTACCAAAAAAGATTGATGCATCCGGACAAAAGAAATGGCGCATTGTTATAGACTATCGGAAATTGAACGAAAAAACTATTGGCGACAAGTACCCATTACCGAACATTACTGACCTTTTGGACAAACTCGGACGTTGTCAATACTTTACGACCCTTGACTTGGCATCTGGATTCCACCAGATTGAAATGAACGAACAAGACATACCTAAGACCGCATTTAATACAGAAGACGGACATTATGAATTTTTACGTATGCCATTCGGACTAAAAAACGCACCAGCGACATTTCAACGAGTGATGGATAATATTTTACGCGGATTAACACACGATAAATGTCTCGTCTATCTCGATGACATAATTGTTTTTAGTACTAGCCTACAAGAACATTTGCAAAATTTAAAATTAGTATTTGAAAGACTTCGGAAAGCAAATTTTAAAATTCAAGTCGATAAGTCGGAATTCCTGAAAAAAGAAGTAGCTTATCTTGGGCATATCGTAACACCTGAAGGCGTGAAGCCGAACCCAGATAAAATATCTGCTATTCTAAATTATCCGATACCCAAAACCAGTAAACAAATTAAAGGATTTTTGGGACTTTTAGGCTATTATCGTAAATTTATAAAAGACTTTGCAAAATTAACCAAACCCCTTACAAAATGTTTAAAAAAAGATGCAGTTATTGACATAAACAACCCAGAGTACAGACAATGCTTTGAACTCTGTAAAAATTTACTGACAAATGAACCATTACTCCAATACCCGGACTTCGAGAAAGAATTTAACTTGACATGTGACGCCAGCAACGTAGCGATAGGTGCCGTCTTATCACAAGGCAGCCTTGGCAATGACCTGCCTGTAGCATACGCAAGCAGAACACTCAACGAGACTGAGACAAATTATTCGACAATAGAAAAAGAGCTTTTAGCCATCGTTTGGGCTACTCAATACTTCAGACCATACATTTTCGGACGAAAATTCAAAATTTATACGGACCATAGACCATTACAGTGGCTAATGTCACTAAAACAATGCAGCCAAAAATTAATTCGTTGGCGCCTCAAACTCGAAGAGTACGACTACGAAATAGTTTACAAAAAAGGCAAACTAAACACCAATGCCGATGCACTTAGCCGTATTCCACAAAACGACGAAAATAAACCCCAAAATGCATCCAAAATTTTAGATAATGATACACCCTTGGCTATATATCAAGATTATTTAAATAATAAAAATCAAAACTTTAACTACAGTAAAATAATAGAGGTAACAGGCGATTTATTTAATGCACCACTCGACTCTAGCTTAGCTCATTGCGTGAGCAAAGACTTAGAAATGTCAGATGGAATAGCTGAAAAATTTAAAAATAAATTCAATAACGTTGATAAATTACAAGCACAAAATCCAAAACTTCATAATCTAGTTTATTTGAAACATAGAAATAGATACCTGATTTACTTGATAACGAAAGAACGTTATTTTAATAAACCCACAAAACAAGGATTATTTTACACACTTTTAAAATTAAAAGAATTTTGCTTAAAACAGAATATAAAAAATTTGAGTATACCTAAAATAGCTTGTGGTTTAGATGAATTAAATTGGAGCGACGTCAGATCAATGTTAGAATACATATTTTTTAATACTGACGTAATGATAACAGTTTTTACACTACCTGAAATTGAATTAAACATAAATGATTCAGATAATTTGGAACATTTTAATAAGTATATGAACGATTTTTATAAGAAATTAGAAAAGAATAAAGATAATAATAATGACGATGAAATTCAATCCCTAGCGGTTGAGGTAGGTGATGCAGAACCTAGAGAGATAAACGACGATGACTCACCAAGTGACACTGATATCACAGTGCACTCTAACAGAGAACACCCTATTATTGGAATACCAATTGTAGAATGCCCCGTTAATTATGGCAAAAATCAAATAATAGTGTCAGAGGTTGAATTCAATCCTAAACCTCCTAAAATAATTAAATTATATAATAATACAAAACAAAGAATTTTAGTTGAATTTTCAAAAAATAACTGTAAAAATGAAATGATAACATTTCTTACAGAATACATTGTTCCTAAAGTAAAATATTACATTTATTTTGAAAATGAATTATACGTTAAACTAAGTTTAATACTTCAGAATTATTTCAAAAATTCTCAGATAAATTTCGTAAAATGTACAAAGTATTTAACCGATGTTACAGAGGAAGAAGAAATTATACAAATAATAAATAACCACCATACTGGCAAAACTAACCATAGAGGAATTGACGAAACAGAGACACGTATTAAACAACGTTACTATTGGCCTAAATTACGAAAATCTATTCAAACATTTATTAATAGTTGCGAAACCTGCCAAATAACAAAATACGATAGGAAACCTTTAAAATTAACTTTAAATATAACACCCACAGCTACAAAACCTTTTCAAATCTTACATATTGATAGTATTACTTTGGAACAAGCAAAATTTTTAACTATTGTGGACTCATTTTCGAAGTACGCACAAGCGTATAAATTAAACTCCGGACAAGGAATAGAAGTCGTGAATAAATTGATACAATACTTCACACATCACTGTATACCAGAGCAAATTATTTCAGATAATGGATTAGAATTTAAGAACTCAGTCGTAAAAGAATTATTACAGTTACACAAAATAGACATTCATTTTATAAGTTCACAACACCCAGACTCAAATGGTATTGTCGAACGTTTCCATTCCACTCTTATAGAACACATTAGATTATTTAATAATCAAGATGAATTTAAAACTGAACCTATCGAATTTAAAGTAAATTACGCTCTTCTAGCATATAATAACTCAATTCATTCCATAACAAAATTAAAACCATGTGAGATTATCACTGGACATCTGGATATGAAATCACCTTTTAATATGGATTTAGAAAAGCAACTTATAAATAATTATGTAGAAAATCATAAAAATAAAACAAAATTGCTTTATGAAACAATTCGTGATAAATTAGTACGAAATAAAGAAAAGGTGATCGGTAAATGTAACGAAGTAAGAGAAGAATTACCAGAAATAGCGAATACAGTATACGTTAAAAATAAACAGAAACAGCAAAAAACTAGAAACAAATATAAACGTGAAAAATTAACGCAACTAAATAAAAAACTTAAAACCGGCAAAATTAAACCCACTCACGGTAATACAAGAAAAAATACATATGTCTAATATAAAACGTCCCCGACAAAAAACTTACAAATTTGAATCACTTCCAGGTTGTTCGCATTGGGGCGAGGAACAATCATAAGAAATATAACAGAAAACGTTGGAATCCTTCCCATCAACCTTGGTCCCGCCAAACTTGAAAAGACCACACACACATTCATACATTATTATAATCTTAAACCTCTCCTTGATCAGTACAACAGTTTAAACATACAATACACAACACTAAAAACAACAATATCCAACAATACAGAGTATCTTCATGAACTTAATAACTACGACAAAATATTGGAGTTCATTCAAACCAACATAGACACAAAAATCACTAATATCGGAATTCATGCTAATTACAGAAATAAACGTGGCCTCATAGATGGATTGGGGACAATTTTTAAATCTTTAACTGGAAATTTAGATGCCGAAGACGGCAAAAGATATAATGAAATGCTTGCACACATGCAAGAGAATGAGCATAATTTAGAAAATCAAATTAAATTGTCATATTAAGTAAATCATCAAATAATTGCAAATTTTAATAAAACAATCCTTGATATACAACATAACGAAGAAATTTTAAAATCAAAAATTATACAGCTTTCTGAAATAATAAATAAAATGCACTTTCAAGATATTCTTTACGCAAAGAACATTTATGATCAATTAATTATATTATATAATTCTATTATTAATATTTTACAAGACGTAGAGAATTCTATTACTTTTTGCAAATTGAGAACATTACACCCGAGTATAATACATCCTCTAGAACTATTATCAGAATTAAAGAAAATTTCTAAAATTTATCATGCACAACTGCCATTTGAACCCAGACAAGAAAACTTACTTGATTTTGAATCATTATTAAAAATTAATTGTAAAGTGAAAAATACACAAATAATTTACTTTATATCTACCCCTATTAATTTTGAAAAAGATTTCGAATTATTTTATTTGTATCCAATTCCAACTAAATATGGTTTAGACTTCGTCACAATTATTCCAAATTCAAAATATATTTTAAAATCTGATAAGGAAATCGTCCCTCTGAATGACATGTGTGTACGAGCAAAAATATTTCAATGTCCCAACCAATATCACGCCCACTTCTCTGCAAGCTGCGAAGAAGAATTATTCCAAGAGCAGACATCAACCCACTGCCATTACACTAAAATAAATTTAATTAAAAATCACGTTGAAGTCATTCCAGAACTCAACAAATACCTGGCCGTCTTTCCTAACGAAGAAAGAGTCGTAATCAAGTGCCAAGAAGAAACCAGCGTCAAGCCACTAGTAGGAATCTACTTAATAAACAACGAGAACAATTGTGAAGTTTATTTTAATAAACAAAAATTAATATTTGCAAGCAAAAACCAAGGACATCCATTATTATTACCAAAATTAGATTTTGAAATTCAAACGCAACATATTACAAATTTCTCTATTAACCTTAATCCTTTAAAACTCAACGATATCTCCATTAATCCAATTGTACCAATAAAAGAAGAAATCACAAACATTCACATTCCTAGTATTTGGTCCATGCTACTTTACATCGTCCTTACAATCGTGGGAAATCAGTATTTTGCGTGCTGTTGCTCGGTGTTCTACAGGACAACAAAGATTATATTTTCAATCGAAAGATATCATTTTTCTGAATGAAATGATGTAAAATACATTAAATTTAGTAGTAATTTGGTTCCGTAAATTAATTTTTAAATTGTGAAAATTCTCCGATTTATTAAGTTTTTATCGAAAATAAATGTAGTTACCTATGATTGTTTTGTTTTGATTTCTGTCAAGCTATTTATTTGACGTTTCTGACTTTTGGACTTGCTTAAGATAATTTGTAAAAATATGGCTAGTTATACTCCTGAAGAGCTTATTTTTATATATTTCAATTTGTAAAATATGGTTATTTACAGTAATGACAAGCGTATTTTTATAATTTTTGCATAAAGATTTTATTAAATAAATGAAAGTCTAAAAACCAGTTTTCTTTAATAGTTATTTACGATACAAGTACGTAAAGCTAGTCTTTAGTCACGAATGGGTCAAACCCCTGAGTGATTAAAGACGCTTTACGTATGTGTATCGTACAAAATTTTATCTACGATGTAATGAAAAACCCCAAAAAATATAAAAAAAAATTTTATTTATGAAGTAGGATCACAATATTAAATGAGAAGTTTCCATGATAACAAAATTTTTGCAAATTTGGCGTGCTTTAAAAATTTTAATCACTCGTTGCTTGGCAACCCGTGACTGCCCGTGACTTATGGGATCGTGTTAATAAACAACCGTTTTACAAACTTGAAACTAACAGTTAAACATCAATTTTACACACTATCGTAGATAAATAATATTAATATATTAAGAGTTAAGTTTTTTAAATCGATGACAAAGAATTTCATTTTTATTAGCCCTGTTTTGTATATCTTCACAAAAAAAAACCTTTCCACTTTCTTCGTCAAATGGAAAAAGTTCTTGATTGCAGTGCATTTTGCAGGAATAATATGAACTTTTTTTTTTTCAAAATATGAACGATGTACACCCAATTCATTTCTAAAAAATCTAGTGCTATACGAAGGATCTACATTTATCATTCCTAAAACCTTTTCTTCCAATAAAGCACGTTCTTCTGCTCTTGCTAAATTGCAATTACTAAGCTCACGTGTATTTTTCGTTGATACTGGCATTTTTGGTGGCACTTGGATTCGGTCGATTCATAAACTTAATAGAAAATAGATCTCGCACTCTGAGCTATTTCCTTCAAAAAATAGTTTTACTATAAAAATAAGCTCTTCAGTAGTATAACTAGCCATATTTTTACAAATTGTCTTAAGCAAGTCCAAAAGTCAGAAACGTCAAATAAATAGCTTGACAGAAATCAAAACAAAACAGTCATAGGTGACTATATTTATTTACGATAAAAATTGAATAAACCGGAGAATTCTCAAAATTTAAAAATTTATTTACGGAACCAAATTACTACTAAATAGTAGTGTATTTTACATCGTTTGATTCAGAAAAATGATATCTTTCGATTGGTTTTACAATCATTGTTATCCGATAGAACACCGAGCAACAGCACGCAAAAAACTGATTTCCCATGTTAATCTCCTATGTACACCTTTAAGACAGACACTATTTCGCTAACATTACTGTTTAATTTGATGATATACTATAACAATATTGTTTAGTAAAGCGGGATGTTAGATAGAATCCGATGTCTGCAAAAAATGCAAGAACCTCCGTATATAATGAGAAATATTACAGAATTAACTTATTTAACAATAACATCATGCGCAGCAATATGCTTAGGGACCGGTGTGAACACAGTAATACTTTTGGTACCATACAATAAAGTCGTGCGCAGACGTGTGTACCATATGCGCCCAGTTAAGTAGTGTCCGAAATTAGTTATGTATTATGTTAGCAGTGGCGTGGCGTGCTGTTGATGGGCAGAGAAGCATTAATAAATACAAAAGCTTGTGTATGTGAGGTACTGCTCTCTGGTTGGCGCCAAATTTAAATATACATAAATAGCTCCGAGGTAACGTGTCGGACTGTGGATCGTGAGATCCTCAGTTCGAATCCCACTGCCGACAGTTACAAATTTAAATGTACCCCTGTGGTTCTCCCTCCACTAACATCCTTGGGGGCTATGATTTGACGGCTGGTAACCGCACTTCATACGAAAAAATATATCACTTACCGAGATCTGCGTAAGCAGAGTGCCACACCCGTAATGGGTAAATGGCGTGATGATATATTTATTTATTTATTTATTTATTTATATAAACTAAATTATATTTCCAACATTCCTCCTCAATTTTGTTTATGTGTCAGCATTAACTCAGTTATAATTCTCGAATTCTAAGTAATTTATGAAGTTGAACAAAAGATCTTGAGATAAATGTTTGATCAAACCCTTTTATGTAGCGGAGTATTCTCTTGAGTCCTTTCCAGAGTGATGCATTTGGTTTTTCCCTGTGCCTGCTGTAGTAATGAAAAGCTGCATTCAAGTTCGATCTTGTAATTAAGATGGTGTACAGCAAGCATCTGATGAGTTCTCGATAGGTTGCGTTTTTCAATGATTGATGGTTATCATTTCTTTTACCTTCGATGGGTGTCTTCACAGGGTTACAGTCTTCAAAGTTATGAATGTCTTTGAGGAAATCCGGAATCTCGTCTACAAAAGACTCCGTAGAGTGAGTGCTTCTACGGGGTGTTGCTAATTCGAAATGGTCAGCTGTTTCCACGAATGTTATTTCCTGCGATCTTTCCTCCTCGGCTTTATCTTCTTCTGGTTCCTCTTCTTCCGCTGCATTGACTGTGACAACATCGTAATTTTCTTCCTGGTTGTTATTATCCGATTGATCTTTCTGTATCTGTGAGCCCTCTTCCGCTGTTGGTGATGTAAATTCTTCCGCTGTTACCCTTTGCAGGTGTCACATCTTGTCTTTGGTTCGTGGTCAGTAATAAATGACATATCACGTCTGACTCTACTAAAGTGGCCCTAGTATTTTTCAGCTCTCGAATCATTTTGTTAAACTTAACGAAATGATCCATCAGTGACTCACATGAACCATTGTATTTCATGGTAAGGAGTGACTTACGTATTAGAAGTTGACTAGCCAAACCCTTTCTCTCGAAAACGTTGCAAAGCGACTACCACAAATCAAATGCGGTGTCCTTGTCCAGGTGGGAATCGGCGATTCTCTGAATAATCTGTGATTTACATTTCCGGTCAGCGTTTTGTAAACTGTAGGGCTTGTAACAATTCGGAAAGAGGACAATATGTTTTAATTTATTTTTAATTTAATGTTTGATGAGTATAAGATAAAAATGTGTATTTATTTAGAGAAGCAATGACACGGTCTTTGCACGTGTTCGCATGACGTCATGTCTTGCCGCTGGTCTACAAAGGGATGTGCCTGGTTTCGTTTGATTTATGAGTTTGTTTGATTAAGCCGAAAGCAGGTGTTAGAAACGAAGCATTGCTCGACTAGTCCCGGAGACTCCACGTGTCCGAAGCGGCGATCAGACAAAGAGATAAGCTACAATGGAGGAACAAGGACAACATCAGTTTTGTGGAGGGAATAGTAGGTATATAAGTAAAACGAAAGACTGAGGAGATAAAAGTTCAAACATCACGAGACCAGTCGTTCTAAATTAACTGAGTAAGTAAGAAGACAAATTTACAAACTAGTCCACAAACAAATACAGATACCTAGACACCTTCTGCACGGCACCAGCTATTACTTCGGTAACGGGCTAGTCCACAAACATATACAGATACCTAGACACCTTCTGCACGGCACCAGCTATTACTTCGGTAACGGGCTAGTCCACAAACATATACAGATACCTAGACACCTTCTGCACGGCACCAGCTATTACTTCGGTAACGGGCTAGTCCACAAACAAATACACATACCTAGACACCTTCTGCACGGCACCAGCTATTACTTCGGTAACGGGCTAGTCCACAAACAAATACAGATACATAGACACCGTCGTCACAGACAGACTGTTATTTTGTAACAGCACAGTCTGAAAGTCTACGTTTAAACCCACGAGTTGGGAATACATTTGTCTACAAATGTTGAAGCCTGTTCAGGCCATGGCCCGACAAGTATTGTCATAGCGCCATCAACGATCTTCTCTAACGAATTTCAAAATATTAAAATCATCGTTTTACAGGTGAGAAGTACTACCATTTAGTATTAGAGGTTGCACCGCCCTACTCCACAGGAGAGTGGCGTTGCTGACTACTCTTTTGGCGAACGTCCACAAGTCTGACATATAATTTTTATTATTGTCTTTAATGATATGAATTAAACATGATATAAATGTCATTTATATATAACCATGTGTTCAATAAAATGCACAAGGTATTTTATATCTTTTGGAGAGAATTTATTGTTGTCTCATTCTATCAAACCTGGACTTCCCTATTAAGAGTTACTCTGTATCTAACGACTGGGGTTATTTTATTTTACACAACGTAGAGAATTTTAGGGTCCTCATTTCTGCCGCGTTACAGGCTTGTTTCTTTTTGCGTGTTTCTGCGTTGTCGCTTTCATTAATTACGGTAATCTCGTTGTGTCTTCTCTCAATGTAGACCTCCAGGTCCAATTCCAGCAGCAGTGTCTCGATCCGGAACTTCCAACTGCCGAAGTTGCTGCCGTCGAACAACGGGATTCTAAATTTATCTAATTCCGCCATTTTTTGTATAAGGCGTTCACGTAATTCCAGACAAATTTTTTTTATATAATATCAATTCTGCCACTCTAATTCCACCTGGGCCCATAACCTGTTAGAATTAATAGGTGTGCCGAGTGGCACGAAAAGACTATATACTGATGAATGTTGTTTATTATTGAAAAAATATATTTTATATAATTTACTTTCACGTTTTTATTACTAAAACAATACAACAATTACTATATATAAAACAAATTAACATAAGCTTGTGTATGTGAGGCGCTGCTCTCTGGTTGTCGCCAAATTTAAATATACATAAACTAAATTGTATTTCCAACAGTTAGAATAGTTGAAAACAGCGTTTTTTTGGTTTTGCAAGTTCAAAACAGCAATTTTATCTTCATTTCTCATA
Source organism: Poecilus cupreus (assembly GCA_963942605.1). Taxonomy (NCBI): domain Eukaryota; kingdom Metazoa; phylum Arthropoda; class Insecta; order Coleoptera; family Carabidae; genus Poecilus; species Poecilus cupreus. Next base: position 26,827,806 of record OZ012718.1, read on the forward strand.
ATTCGCCGTTTCGCATAAAGGAAACATGAATTTGTTAGTTTAGATAGTTGAAAACAGCGTTTTCTATGTTTTTACAAGTTTAAAACAGCATTTTGAATACGTCAGTTAAGTTTGTAGAAAACAGCGTTTTCTTGGTTTTACTAGTTTAAAACAACAGTTTTATCGTGATTTCACAAAAATCTGCCGTTACGAACGAAAAAAAAAAAAACATGAATTTATCCGTTTGAATATTTGAAAACAGCGTTTTCTTGGATTTGCAAGTTTAAAACAGCAGTTTTATCGTGATTTAACAAAAACCCGCCGTTTCGCGCGAAAGAAACATGAGTTTATCAGTTTAAATAGTTGAAAACAGCTTTTACTATGTTTTTGTAAGTTAAATCAGCAATTTAAACGTGATTTCTCGTAATTAATCGTTTCGCACGAAAGAAATATGAATTTGTGAGTTTGGATAGCTCAAAAAACGTTTTCTATATTTTTACAAGTTTAAAACAGCATTTTGAATACGTCAGTTTAGATTGTTGAAAACAGCGTTTTCTTGGTTTTGCTAGTTTAGACCAGCAGTTTGATCGTGATTTCACAAAAATCCGCCGTTTCGAGCTAAAGAAGCATGAATTTATCAGTTAGAATGGTTGAAAACAGCGTTTTCTTGGTTTTGCAAGTTTAAAACAGCAATTTTATCGTCATTTCTCATAATTCGCCGTTTCGCATAAAAGAAACATGAATTTGTTAGTTTGGATAGTTCAAAACAGCGTTTTCTATGTTTTTACAAGTTTAAAACAGCATTTTGAATACGTCAGTTTAGATTGTTGAATACAGCGTTTTCTTGGTTTTGCAAGTTTAAAACAGCAATTTTATCGTCATTTCTCATAATTCGCCGTTTCGCATAAAAGAAACATGAATTTGATAGTTTGGATTGTTGAAAACAGCGTTTCCTATGTTTTTACAAGTTTAAAACAGCATTTTGAATACGTCAGTTTAGATTGTTGAATACAGCGTTTTCTTGGTTTTGCTAGTATAAAACAACAGTTTTACCGTGATTTCACAAAAATCCGCCGTTTCCAACGAAAGATACATTAATTTATCAGTTTGAATAGTTGAAAACAGCGTTTTTTATGTTTTTAAAAGTTTAAAACAGCATTTTGAATACGTCATTTTAGATTGTTCAAAACAGCGTTTTCTTGGTTTTGCTAGTTTAAAACAACAGTTTTATCGTGATTTCACAAAAATCCGCCGTTTCCAACGAAAGATACATTAATTTATCAGTTTGAATAGTTGAAAACAGCGTTTTTTATGTTTTTAAAAGTTTAAAACAGCATTTTGACTACGTCATTTTAGATTGTTCAAAACAGCGTTGTCTTGGGTTTGCTAGTTTAAAACAACAGTTTTATCGTAATTTCACAAAAATCCACCGTTTCGAACAAAAGAAACATGAATTTATCAATTTGTAAACTTGAAAACAGCGTTTTTTTTATGTTTTTGCAAGTTTAAAACAGCAATTTTATCGTCAATTTTCATAAATCGCAGTTTCGTACGAAAGAAACATGAATTTGTCAGTTTGGATAGTTTAAAACAGCGTTTTCTATGTTTTTGCAAGTTTAAAACAGCATTTTGAATACGTCATTTTAGATTGTTCAAAACAGCGTTTTCTTGGTTTTGCTAGTTTAAAACAACAGTTTTATCGTGATTTCACAAAAATCCGCCGTTTCCAACGAAAGATACTTTAATTTATCAGATTGAATAGTTGAAAACAGCGGTTTTTATGTTTTTAAAAGTTTAAAACAACATTTTGAATACGTCATTTTAGATTGTTCAAAACAGCGTTTTCTTGGTTTTGCTAGTTTAAAACAACAGTTTTATCGTGATTTCACAAAAATCCGCCGTTTCCAACGAAAGATACATTTTTTTATCAGCTTGAATAGTTGAAAACAGCGTTTTTTATGTTTTTAAAAGTTTAAAACAGCATTTTGAATACGTCATTTTAGATTGTTCAAAACAGCGTTGTCTTGGTTTTGCTAGTTTAAAACAACAGTTTTATCGAAATTTCACAAAAATCCACCGTTTCGAACGAAAGAAATATGAATTTATCAGTTTGGAAACTTGAAAACAGCGTTTTTTTATGTTTTTGCAAGTTTAAAACAGCAATTTTATCGTCATTTCTCATAAATCGCCGTTTCGCACGAAAGAAACATGAATTTGTCAGTTTGGATAGTTAAAAACAGCGTTTTTTATGTTTTTAAAAGTTTAAAACAGCATTTTAAATACGTCAGTTTAGATGGTTGAACACAGCGTATTCTTGGTTTTGCTAGTTTAAAACAACAGTTTTATCGTGATTTCACAAAAATCCGCCGTTTCAACGAAAGATACATTAATTTATCAGTTTAACTAGTTGAAAACGGCGTTTTTTATGTTTTTAAAAGATTAAAACAGCATTTTGAATACGTCATTTTAGATTGTTAAAAACAGCGTTTTCTTGGTTTTGCTAGTTTAAAACAACAGTTTTATCGTGATTTCACAAAAATCCGTTGTTTCCAACGAAAGATACATTAATTTATCAGTTTGAATAGTTGAAAACAGGTGCGTGAAGTTGGCATGTCATTGTTAATACAAATTTTGAAAAGTATCTAAAAAGTCTGTATTCCATTTGTATTCATTTGTGACCATGAAAAAAAATCGGCACCCCCCACCCTTTCAGAGTTATTCGTTATGGGAGATGGCGTGCTGACTTCACGCTCAGCAAGCCTTTTACCAATACAAATAAAAAAAATCATACTACTGGTTAGTATTCCGTGAGGTAAGATTTGTGAAGTTAAGAAAAAATCAGCACCCCCCACCCTTTCAGAGTTATTCGTTATGGGAGATGGCGTGCTGACTTCAAGCTCAGCAAGCCTTTTACCAATACAAATGAAAAAAATCATACTACTGGTTAGTATTCCGTGAGGTAAGATTTGTGAAGTCAAAAAAAAATCAGCACCCCCCACCCTTTCAGAGATATTCGTTATGGGAGATGGCGTGCTGACTTCACGCTCAGCAAGCCTTTTACCAATACAAATGAAAAAAATCATACTACTGGTTAGTATTCCGTGAGGTAAGATTTGTGAAGTTAAGAAAAAATCAGCACCCCCCACCCTTTCAGAGTTATTCGTTATGGGAGATGGCGTGCTGACTTCACGCTCAGCAAGCCTTTTACCAATACAAATGAAAAAAATCATACTACTGGTTAGTATTCCGTGAGGTAAGATTTGTGAAGTCAAAAAAAAATCAGCACCCCCCACCCTTTCAGAGTTATTCGTTATGGGAGATGGCGTGCTGACTTCACGCTCAGCAAGCCTTTTACCAATACAAATGAAAAAAATCATACTACTGGTTAGTATTCCGTGAGGTAAGATTTGTGAAGTCAAAAAAAAATCAGCACCCCCCACCCTTTCAGAGTTATTCGTTATGGGAGATGGCGTGCTGACTTCACGCTCAGCAAGCCTTTTACCAATACAAATGAAAAAAATCATACTACTGGTTAGTATTCCGTGAGGTAAGATTTGTGAAGTCAAAAAAAAATCAGCACCCCCCACCCTTTCAGAGTTATTCGTTATGGGAGATGGCGTGCTGACTTCACGCTCAGCAAGCCTTTTACCAATACAAATGAAAAAAATCATACTACTGGTTAGTATTCCGTGAGGTAAGATTTGTGAAGTCAAAAAAAAATCAGCACCCTCCACCCTTTCAGAGTTATTCGTTATGGGAGATGGCGTGCTGACTTCACGCTCAGCAAGCCTTTTACCAATACAAATGAAAAAAATCATACTACTGGTTAGTATTCCGTGAGGTAAGATTTGTGAAGTCAAAAACAAATCAACACCCCCCACCCTTTCAGAGTTGTTTATTATGGGATATCGTGTGCAGCACGGCAGTTTAAAAATTTGTAACTCCATCCTTCCACAGTAATTCATATTTTAGAAAATTTTATCTTTGCATTATTCAAAATTATTGATTGATATATCTACATTGTAAGTATTAAAAAGAATAATTATAAATATATAAAATTATTTGCTAGGTATACTAGAACATACAAAAATTAACCAGTAAATTTGTTAATATAAATAATACTGATTTTATTTTGTACAGCAATACTTGTTTACACGTAGTTCAATTTAGGGATTCTCCTCCCCTCCCTGTACATTTTTAATTATTGTCATTGATTAATCGTATATCAACTAATTTTTCAATTCGTTTTTGCTCGGAGTAAAATTTAATAATTTGGGGAACAGAGAAAATTTAAAATGTACTGACTAATAATTTGTATATGTAGGTACTTTAAATTGTAATATTTTTCTATATTGATACTGTTAATTTTATAGTTATTTATCACGTTTTCACGATTATAAACAAAACAGTATATGCCTAACTAATAACAATTTTAGAAATACATAGGTTAATTTAACTAGGATTACTGGTAAGTGATAACCGAGTTCTGCACACTTTTTTTTTTTTTTTATAAAAAGATTGTAAACAATTTAAAAATTTCTCGTCGATAAATGGCTTAAGAAGGCTTATGGCTACAACAAAATGGGTAATTATTCGGTTGATTTATATTGATTTGAGACAAATGAAATTAATAGTTTCAAAGTAAGTACCTATATGTCAATATACTATAGTATTTCATCTTTGCTCTTAATTGTTGTCATTCTACTACATTAATTCATATCAAAATTTGAGACCTAATGTAACAGAATTATGCATACTTCTGTGTTCCGTTGCTTTTTTTTCTGTAATTTTTAAACAATTTATTCAACTTTAAATTCAGCTGACTACAATTCTTAATCCGATAGTAGGTTCATAACATATAATGTGTAATTAGTTATTAAAAAAAAAAATGCTATTTTTTTAAAATAGATATCAATTATCAACGTTATAATCTAAACTAATTATAACATTACTAAGGAAATGCAAATGTTTTAACGCAAAACGCAATATATTTTAAGAAACACGTAATATTTCTTTGAGCGAAGGAAAACCGGTGCTGGTACTGCTCTGCTAAACTGACGCGCCTCTACTGGAAACGTTTTTCTAGTACAATTTAACGTTGTATATAATAATGATATATATATATATATATATATATATATATATATATATATATATAATGATGTTGTATATAAAGTTACATTTGGAATTTTTATTTAAATCTACTACACATCGATGTTTAAATTTACTATTTTTGTTTTTGCTTTATTTCAAAGAATATAATAAAACCAAGAAAACATGCGCACCAGGCGCCTGGCTCGCCTGTCTCTAGAGCCGGCCCTGTTGCTACCACCCGCTGTACACGTGCAAAACCGTAGCTGGTGTAGCTCTATGTGTTATATTGTGATTGTGATATATACTCAATATACTGTATTTAGTCAAATGTTTTGTGTACGTGTGAATGTAATATTGTAACAAACTAGTAATATTCAAAATTACAATCTATTTATTAAGAAGAAAACAGTTTTAAAATACATTGTTCACAAGTGTGTTAAAAAAATGCCACGAAATCCAGCTGTGCCCCCGCAAGAAATACTAAATTTATTAAAGACAAATAGAGATGACATTGAAAATAATATTAAAAAGCCGTCAAACATAATTTGGACAAATATGTCCAAGGAAATTGGTGGACAAATTTCAGCCAGAGCATTATATACAATAGTAAAAACCAACAGGTACAATTGCTGTGATATTTTAAATATTACATTACATCATTATGATCGTCCAGTCGACGAAGTTAGCGATAAATCTAGTTCACATTTTGAAGAAGTTACTAATGTGATAAATAATTACATTCTTTTAAGCGCTGAGAACTGGAAGAGAATAGAACCGGATATTAAAATTTATGCCGATAAAAAAAATAGATTCATATTACAGAGAGGATGGACGGATATTTTAAACACAGAAATAAGTAATATTCTTAAAAGTAACTGCATATGGAAAATTATAAATCATAATATTTATCCAAATGGTGATTATTATTTAACAATAAATGGAATATGTTTAGAATGTGGAGCTTCTTTATTCGCTTTTAATATTGGAGGCCCGACAGAAGATATGAACATTTTAATTAAATTTAAAATATCTAATTTAAACACAGTATTACACAAAGGTACAAAAAAGAGAAAATTAACTGGATCGAAAAGAAATGAAATAGGACAAAGTTTAAGTGATGGCAAATTAGCGATTAACTGGAAACGAGAAGAAGCCAATAGAACTATGAATGAAAATGATAAAATTGAACCTAGTACTTTGTACTCGTTGGATGTTTTAAGAAAATGCAAACAAGAATACAGTGACAAAAAATTTCGTATTTTACAGAAAACAGACGATCCCATAAATAATTTGCACATTTTAAAATATACGCAGCCATATTTAGCTAGTATTCACAGACTGGGGTTAGACAAATTTTTTATACACTATTGGTCTCCGGAACAAATGTCTATTTATAATTCTTACGTTAAAAATAATTACAAAGATTCCTTGATTGCAATTGATGCAACAGGTACACTAGTACGCAGGCCTTATAATTATTCCTCTGGTCATATTTTTTTATACACGATTGTAATACACCTAAATAAAAAACGTGGACAAATTCCAGTCGGCCAAATGTTTTCAGAGTCTCATGATGCAAACAATATATCCTTTTGGTTAAATAATTGGATTAAGTCAGGTGCTTGTGTACCCCAAACAATTGTATGTGATCATTCCTTAGCAATCTTAAGTGCAATTTCTTGGGCTTTCACTAATATGACTTTAAAAACATACATTACATACTGTTTTAAAATATTAAACGGAGAACAATTGAATATTCCACAAACTTATATTAGAATAGATTACAATCATATTATGAAAATAATATGTAAATGGGAAAGCATTAAGAAACCTAGATTATTACATGATTTTTATGCTCGAGCAATGAATTTGGTTATTAAAGCAGATAGTTTAGAACAGGCGTATAGTGAATATTCAGGTATCCACAACAATTTACCTACACCCTATGAAATACATAAACAAAAATTAAAAACTTTAATATCAGGACTGGATGTTATTGATACAGATATTCATCTGGACACAGATGATAGGTTGACTGGTAGTAATGAAGAGGGAAAGGATAAGGAAATAAATATAAATGAATTAGGTGATACACCGGTAAACTCCTGGTTTACAAATATTAAAGAATCAGCATTGAAGCAAATCAATTATGTAACAGAAGTTTTTAGTAAAAACAATTTTACTTTGGTCAAATATAATGAACAAATGTTTTATGACTACAAGAATAACAGCTTCATCGGCGATTGTGGAAAGTTATTTCAATGACTTGAAAAACCGAACTTTCAAATGCTACAATTTGCCGGTAAGGATTGATAAATTTATAGTTCTACATTTTGAAAGTATACAAGGCATGATGAAATTAGCCAATTCTGTCCAAATTAAAAAAGAAGGAGGCGAAAATTATGCCACACAAGCAGAAATTATAATTGGAGTTGACAGAGAAAATATTCCCCATCAAAATTTGTTACCAGATGACACATGTGAAGAAATATGTAATGTGGGTTAGTACAAATTTATATTTTACTTTCTCCATTTGAAATAATGTAATGTAAACAAATACTAATAACTATAATTTAATTTGTACTTTTTGAAATATATCCTATATCCACATCGGTTAAAAATTTTTTAATAATTAAAATACACAGAGGATTTTAGCGAGTATCGCAATGAATAATTGTCTTATTGAAGCGAGTAGAATATACTATTTTCTTTCATTCTAATTTCTAAAATCATTCTTTTTGAAATATACCGGGTGTCACAAATATATGATATGCTTGAAGTAACTTGTTGGAATTTTTTGTATAAAAACTAGATTAAATTTTATGTAGAATTCAAATGAGCAAAAATATCATTTTCGGTTTAACCAGAAATGATATTTTGTAATTTATATATTTTTAACGTCTTCTTATGGCTAATTTACTAATATAAATTTGAATGCAATTGCTTCATTAGTAAAAAAGTTATTTCGAGTTGACCATATTTTTGGGACCTCCGGTACATAGTAGAAATAGTAGAGCTTTATAGTTCTAGGACTTAAAGGTTAATTTGCTAATGGCATGGTTCAATAAAATTTAAAATAATTATACTTTCAAATTTTTATGAATTTCTTTCCTACTTATATATTTTTAACGTCAATTATATTATTTATTACTAAATTTTGGCAGAAATGAATTTACTATATGCCGATGTAAATAAAATGGATACCCAATAAATTGAAATGATAATGAAACCAACTGAACTAATAAATAATAAATCAGAACGAACAATAATTCAATTAGAAGAGAACATTATAAAGCAAAAAAATACAGCCGAAATAAAAGACTCTGATGATCTTGGTAAGTTTTTACATTTATTAAGAAAAAGAAAAGGAAACGAGGCAAGGGTCAATAAACGCAAATAGTACATATTATAATTTTTATTTGCAATAATTATTATTTGGATTCTTTAATTATTGAAAATACACTATACCTATTTATAATTATAGTTCCGTCATGTTGAATTGGAAGCCTGTTTTCATTTTATATTATTATTCTCAATTTAGTATTACAAATTAAATTATGTCTTTTTTATTTTGGTAGAAACAAAGCAAAAAGACGTAGATAATTGGAAAGGAAAAGCTACTGAAAGACCAAAGAAGTTTCGGAAGTGCAAAAATAGTGCCAATTATGGTCGCCCATGCCCAGAAGTTTTGCATGTGAGAGAAGGAAAGAAGATAAAATTAGATGTTTTACAAAATGGCCTTTCTATGCAAAAGTGTTTAACAATAGAAAAGCAAAATATTAGCGTAATTAACACATGTGCATTTGATGCTGTTACACAGGCTGTGGCTGCAGCATTTTGTGACAGCTTAGAATTTAATAATTTTATAAATAATCAAAATGATATTATTGCAGAATTTATTCAGTCATTTGTTACTGTTGGTGCTAAAATGGTTACATATAAATTACGAGCTAAAATTTTATTCGATAAAAGAAAAAAATTTAAAACAAACACTTTACTAAATAATACACACCAGATTGATTGTGAATGTAACGCAGTTAATATAACATATACATTCAATAATTGTAAAAGCGCAAATGACATTCGCGTATGTTCATCCACCAAGTGCAATATTGATCTTCCGACCATTTCAATGGATGTAATCCCTATTAATATAAATATATTAAACAATAATTTTTCTACATTAGTTTGTGCTATTAATAATGGGATTTTAAAAACATCTAAATGTGTATGTGGACACATAATTCAACATACTACTGACGTTTCGGCAAATATATTCATTGATACAAATGGTTGTGGTAAAACAATTTTATCTGATATACCATATGTATTACCGATTTTTAATAAAACTTTCATATTACGGTCAGTAATACATTTTGAAAAAAATACCTCTACTTTAGGTGGAATAGGTCATTATACATGTTATTCCCGACGTATAGACGCTATGTGGGAACCGTACAATGACTTACATAAAAAAGTTTTAAACATTCAGGGAAATACAGAAGTTGAGCCACATTTACTATTTTATACACTTTAAATATTTTGTTATTTTAATATAAGTAATAAAGTTAATTATTTTTGTATTAAATAAAAATCCTGTGTTTATTATTAAAAATATCGTTATTATTATTGTTTTTCAGTCTTTAAAAATAACATATTCTTTGTGCTTTCTATATAAATACAAATGTAAAATAAAATTGAGTATTATAATTTAGGTTCGTATTTATTGCATCTTTTGAATAAACTTAATGTAACTATTACTTGCACTACTTTATCCCCCTTACTTCACCCCCCTTACTTCACCCCCCTTACTTCACCCCACTTACTTCACCCCCCTTACTTCACCTCCCTTACTTCACACCCCTTACTTCACATATATTAATTAATTTGGTAAATTAGATCATTATTATAATATGAACATTTGGAGTTAAAAAATTTAAGTTTCAGCAATAGGTAGTTTTACCAGAAAATATTTCAAGAAATTTTGAAAATTGTGATTTTAGTAGTTTCATATCCAGAATGAATAATACCAGATTTGAAATATTAAAGAACTTCCGCTTGCCATATTTAAAAATGGCTGGTTTTTATATATGTTGTGGTTCTCCCGTAAATAGTTTTATACTAAAATACAAGGTACAAAATTCTATATAAGAAACAGTCTCAACATTATTCATGTAACTAATGCAATTTTCCAGAAAATATTGAAAATATACATGGATAATTTTTAATGATTTTGTACGCTAATACAAATAGTTGCAATTTGAGACTATTATATTACTAACTTAATTTATGATATGTGTATACTAATTTTAATAAACCATATACTCGGCGGCAGGTTATGTTTTTACTACAATTTTAACGGTTTACTTCTGATAACACGAATAAAATTTTATTTAGGCCAAAATACAAAAAGGAATATTATTTATAAAACGTAGAAAATATGTAGGTACGAGGGCAGTTTGATAAGTCAGTGACTTTTCGAATTTCCCGTGTAGTAACTTTGATGGTAACACTGCTCCCGTCAACTAACATCTAGTAATAGACTAACGTCAAAATTTGAGTAAGCTGCGTCGTTGCGTTTTTGTTTGTCAGCCATTAAAAGCAGTCTACCTCGTGAATTTTAACGAAAATGGAAGAAAGTAAATTTCGTGTGCTGATTAATCATTAATTTTTGCGTAAAAAAACCATCACCGAAGCCAAGGAAAAGCTCAATAAATATTATGGGGACTCTGCACCATCAATTTCAATGGTTAAGAAGTGATTTACTGAGTTCCGTTGTGGTCGTACCAGTACAAATGACGCCGAACGTTTAGGTCGCCCAAAAGAGGTCGTCATGTCAGAAATTGTCGATAAAATTCATGAAATGAAATTGAACGATAGGATTATGAAACTGCGTGAGGTGGCTGAGGCTGTGGGCATTTCAACTGAGCGGGTACATCACATTTTACATGAATATTTGGACATGAAGAAGCTATCGGCGCGATGGCTGCCGCAATTGCTCACATTCGAGCACAAGCGCAACCAACTTCACCATGGCAAAAATTTATAAATTAGGCTATAAACTGCTACTTCATCTAGAATATTCTCCAGATTTAGCCCTCTGTGAGTATTTTCTTTTAATAAACTTGAAGAAATGGCTGGGTGAAAGGAGATTTGGGTCTAATGAAGAGGTCATCACTGAAACAAACGCCTATTTTGAGGGTCTTGAGAAAACCTTTTATTTGGAAGGAATTAAAAAATTGGAAAAACGGTAAATGTATGGAGCTAAAATGGGACTATATAGAGAAATAAAACGCTTTTTGGCCGAAATTTTTTTTTTATATGAAAAGTCACGGACTTATCAAACTGCCCTCGTATAATACTATTTTGAACAATGCAAAAATAAAATTATCTAAGATATAAATTAATTTGCAAGGCTAGGTAGTCCAGTCAAAATAGACAAAAAAAGTTGTAACTAAAATTCGCATAGACTGCACGAACTCCAATTGATAAGGTTATTTACTTTATAAAACCCGGCAAAGCTCAAACACAATCAAAAATATATTCATCACAAAGTATTACTTCATTTCCAAAATCTCAAACTCATATTTTATTTTTGTTCGCACTAACTGGCTGTGATACTATATCAGCATTTTTCAAAAAAGGTAAAACAACAGTATTTAAATTGTCGTCATCCTCACAAATGGAATTCGTTTTCTTCTTGCTTCATACGGAGCTCCAACAAAATTTGACTTTATAGACAAGTACAGATATTTACGTTTTATAAAAAATACACGAAACAATAAAAGATTAAAATTATCTAGTGGAATCGTGTTTATCAAATTCAAGTATGGCTGGGTAACGAACTGAAGCCAGAAGAATGGGGATGGAAATTAATGGATAATAGTTTGGAGCTAATTCAAACCCTGAGCCTGCTCTAAATAAACTTAACACTATTTTCTTGTAATTATAAGAAGGGTTGTAGTAATAAAAAGTAACTGTAAAAAATTGACGAGGCCAGTCTTGCTCCAATGTTGTCTCAAATACAACAAATGAGGCTAATTATGATAACAATGAGGGTGTAACTAATCCTTTTTTTTATAACACTCTTCAGAAATCCAGCAAGGAGAGGTAGACAAAAGTGAAGAAGAAGAAAGCGAAGAAAAAGAAAGCGGAGAAGATATGACTGATGAAGTAGAATTTGAAGATAATTACTAATAATAATCAAATTGAAAGTTTCAAAAAATCAACAAACTTCGGTTCGATTTGATAACTAATAATAGTTTTTTTTTTAATCAATAGGAATCTGTCTGATCAGACTTACTTAATCATAATAGATCGTGGATTATGTATACTGAGGAAACCACGTTAAAAAAATGCGCCAAAAACACTACCTTATAGGTAGTGAGGAAATGTATGCAGAATAAGACTTATCTAACCTTTAAAATCGTGATATCTCATGAATGATAATGCCTACGACAAATATCTAGACAATTTTTGTAGAGAATTGCATGGTCTACAAATTTTATATGACATAATATTACTATCACACTTATTGTTTTAGAGAAATATGCGAAAAACTGATATACTCGATATTTGACCTTGTATAAAATTTTATCAGAGGTCGGATCGATGGGGAATTTCGATATATTATTTGTAATAGTGTATTCAAGGTCTGTACCAATTTTCAGCCCTATGCGAATTTTTCCGAAGTAAATTTCTATTTTGACTGGATTAAGGTGGTTCCAAATTTTTTCTATTTCCTCGTAGAGTAGTTACCTAATAGTTTATTTTAAATTTATATTGTTAAATGCCGTTCTGAACGTAATCTATGAAAGGGTGGGATTGCTAATTTTTTTTTATTACACAAATCTCACCTCACGGAATACTAACCAGTAGTATGAATTTTTTCCTTTTTATTGGTAAATGCAGCACTAAGCGTAAAGTCCGCACATCATCTTCCATAATCATCCATCTTATAATTCTAAAATATGAATTACTGTGGAAGGGTGAAGTTACAAATTTTTAAAATGCCGTGCTGCACACGATATTCCAAAATGAACAACTCTGAAAGGGTGGGGGGTGCTGATTTTTTCTTGACTTCACAAATCTTACCTCACGGAATACTAACCAGTAGTATGATTTTTTTCATTTGTATTGGTAAAAGGCTTGCTGAGCGTGAAGTCAGCACGCCATCTCCCATAACGAATAACTAACAATGAAAGATATATTAATTTATCAGTTTGAATAGTTGAAAACAGCGTTTTTTATGTTTTTAAAAGTTTAAAACAGCATTTTGAATACGTCATTTTAGATTGTTCAAAACAGCGTTTTCTTAGTTTTGCTAGTTTGAAACAACAGTTTTATCGTAATTTCACAAAAATCCACCGTTTCGAACGAAAGAAACATGAATTTATCAGTTTGAAAACCTGAAAACAGCGTTTTTTATATTTTTACAAGTTTAAAACAGCATTTTGAATACGTCAGTTTAGATTGTTGAAAACAGCGTTTTCTTGGTTTTGCTAGTTTAGACCAGCAGTTTGATCGTGATTTTACAAAAATCCGCCGTTTCGAGCGAAAGAAGCATGAATTTATCAGTTAGAATAGTTGAAAACAGCGTTTTCTTGGTTTTGCAAGTTTAAAACAGCAATTTTATCGTCATTTCTCATAATTCGCCGTTTCGCATAAAAGAAACATGAATTTGTTAGTTTGGATAGTTCAAAACAGCGTTTTCTATGTTTTTACAAGTTTAAAACAGCATTTTGAATACGTCAGTTTAGATTGTTGAATACAGCGTTTTCTTGGTTTTGCAAGTTTAAAACAGCAATTTTATCGTCATTTCTCATAAATCGCCGTTTTGCACGAAAGAAACATGAATTTGTCAGTTTAGATAGTTAAAAACAGCGTTTTCTATGTTTTTGCAAGTTCAAAACAGCATTTTAAATACGTCAGTTTAGATGGTTGAACACAGCGTATTCTTGGTTTTGCTAGTTTAAAACAACAGTTTTATCGTGATTTCACAAAAATCCGCCGTTTTCAACGAAAGATACATTAATTTATCAGTTTGAATAGTTGAAAACAGCGTTTTTTATGTTTTTAAAAGTTTAAAACAGCATTTTGAATACGTCATTTTAGATTGTTCAAAACAGCGTTTTCTTGGTTTTGCTAGTTTAAAACAACAGGTTTATCGTAATTTCAAAAAAATCCACCGTTTCCAACGAAAGATACATTAATTTATCAGTTTTAATAGTTGAAAACAGCGTTTTTAATGTTTTTAAAAGTTTAAAGCAGCATTCTGAATACGTCATTTTAGATTGTTCAAAACAGCGTTTTCTTGGTTTTGCTAGTTTAAAACAACAGTTTTATCGTGATTTCACAAAAATCCGCCGTTTCCAACGAAAGATACATTAATTTATCAGTTTAAATAGTTGAAAACAGCGTTTTTTTATGTTTTTAAAAGTTTAAAACAGCATTTTGAATACGTCATTTTAGATTGTTCAAAACAGCGTTTTCTTAGTTTTGCTAGTTTAAAACAACAGTTTTATCGTGATTTCACAAAAATCCGCCGTTTTCAACGAAAGATACATTAGTTTATCAGTTTGAATAGTTGAAAACAGCGTTTTTTATGTTTTTAAAAGTTTAAAACAGCATTTTGAATACGTCATTTTAGATTGTTCAAAACAGCGTTTTCTTGGTTTTGCTACTTTAAAACAACAGTTTTATCGTGATTTCACAAAAATCCGTTGTTTCCAACGAAAGATACATTAATTTATCAGTTTGAATAGTTGAAAACAGCGTTTTTTATGTTTTTAAAAGTTAAAAACAACATTTTGAATACGTCATTTTAGATTGTTCAAAACAGCGTTTTCTTGGTTTTGCTAGTTTAAAACAACAGTTTTATCGTGATTACACAAAAATCCGCCGTTTCCAACGAAAGATACATTAATTTATTAGTTTGAATAGTTGAAAACAGCGTTTTTTATGTTTTTAAAAGTTAAAACAGCATTTTGAATACGTCATTTTAGATTGTTCAAAACAGCGTTTTCTTGGTTTTGCTAGTTTAAAACAACAGTTTTATCGTGATTTCACAAAAATCCGCCGTTTCCAACGAAAGATACATTAATTTATCAGTTTGAATAGTTGAAAACAGCGTTTTTTATGTTTTTAAAAGTTTAAAACAGCATTTTGAATACGTCATTTTAGATTGTTCAAAACAGCGTTTTCTTAGTTTTGCTAGTTTAAAACAACAGTTTTATCGTGATTTCACAAAAATCCGCCGTTTTCCAACGAAAGATACATTAACTTATCAGTTTGAACAGTTGAAAACAGCGTTTTTTATGTTTTTAAAAGTTTAAAACAGCATTTTGAATACGTCATTTTAGATTGTTCAAAACAGCGTTTTCTTAGTTTTGCTAGTTTAAAACAACAGTTTTATCGTGATTTCACAAAAATCCGCCGTTTCCAACGAAAGATACATTAATTTATCAGTTTGAATAGTTGAAAACAGCGTTTTTTTATGTTTTTAAAAGTTTAAAACAGCATTTTGAATACGTCATTTTAGATTGTTCAAAACAGCGTTTTCTTAGTTTTGCTAGTTTAAAAAAACAGTTTTATCGTGATTTCACAAAAATCCGCCGTTTTCAACGAAAGATACATTAGTTTATCAGTTTGAATAGTTGAAAACAGCGTTTTTTATGTTTTTAAAAGTTTAAAACAGCATTTTGAATACGTCATTTTAGATTGTTCAAAACAGCGTTTTCTTGGTTTTGCTAGTTTAAAACAACAGTTTTATCGTGATTTCACAAAAATCCGTTGTTTCCAACGAAAGATACATTAATTTATCTGTTTGAATAGTTGAAAACAGCGTTTTTTATGTTTTTAAAAGTTAAAAACAGCATTTTGAATACGTCATTTTAGATTGTTCAAAACAGCGTTTTCTTGGTTTTGCTAGTTTAAAACAACAGTTTTATCGTGATTTCACAAAAATCCGCCGTTTCCAACGAAAGATACATTAATTTATCAGTTTGAATAGTTGAAAACAGCGTTTTTTATGTTTTTAAAAGTTTAAAACAGCATTTTGAATACGTCATTTTAGATTGTTCAAAACAGAGTTTTCTTATTTTTGCTAGTTTAAAACAACAGTTTTATCGTGATTTCACAAAAATCCGCCGTTTTCCAACGAAATCATGATAAAATTGCTGCTTTAAGCATGCAAAAGCATACAAAACACCGTTTTCAAGTATCTAAACTGTCATATTCATGTATATGTCGTGTGTAATGGCTTATGTTTGAAAAATCAAAATAAAATAGCTGTTTTCAGCTTGCAAAAACATACAAAATGCTGTTTTCAAGTATTTAAACTGTCATATTCATGTTTCTGTCCTGTATAATGGCTAATGTTAGTGAAATCAAGATAAAATAGCTGTTTTCGGCTTGCAAAAACAAACAAAACCCTGTTTTCATGTATTTAAACTGTCATATTCATGTTTCTATCCTGTATAATGGCTAATGTTGGTGAAATAAAGATAAAGTTCCTGTTTTAAGTATGCAGAAGCATACAAAACGCCGTTTTTAAGTACATAAATTATCATATTCATGTATATGTCTTGTGTAATGGCTTATGTTTGCAAAATCAAGATAAAATAGCTGTTTTCAGCTTGCAAAAACATACAAAATGCTGTTTTGAAGTATTTAAACTGTCATATTCATGTTTCTGTTGTGTATAATGGCTAATGTTGGTGGAATCAAGATTATATTGCTGTGTTAAGCATGTAAAATTATAACAAACGCCGTTTTCAAGTATTTAAACTGTCATATTCATGTATATGTCGTGTGTAATTGCTTATGTTTGCAAAATCAAGATAAAATAGCTGTTTTCAGCTTGCAAAAACATACAAAATGCTGTTTTGAAGTATTTAAACTGTCATAATCATGTTTCTGTTGTGTATAATGGCTAATGTTGGTGGAATCAAGATAAAATTGCTGTGTTAAGCATGTAAAATTATAACAAACGCCGTTTTCAAGTATTTAAACTGTCATATTCATGTATATGTCGTGTGTAATTGCTTATGTTTGCAAAATCAAGATAAAATAGCTGTTTTCAGCTTGCAAAAACATACAAAATGCTGTTTTCAAGTATTTAAACTGTCATATTCATGCTTCTGTCGTGTATTATAGCAAATGTTGGTGAAATCAAGATAAAAATGTTGTTTTTAGCATGCAAAAGCATACAAAACGCCGTTTTCAAGTATTTAAACTGTCATATTCATGTATATGTCGTGTGTAATGGCTTATGTTTGCAAAATCAAGATAAAATTGCTGTTTTAAGATTGCAAAAACATACAAAATCCTGTGTTCAAGAATTTAAACTGTCATATTCATGTTTCTATCCTGTATAATGGCTAATGTTGGTGAAATAAAGATAAAATTCCTGTTTTAAGTATGCAGAAGCATACAAAACGCCGTTTTTAAGTACATAAACTGTCATATTCATGTATATGTCGTGTGTAATGGCTTATGTATGCAAAATCAAGATAAAATAGCTGTTTTCAGCTTGCAAAAACATAGAAAATGCTGTTTTGAAGTATTTAAACTGTCATATTCATGTTTCTGTCGTGCGTAATGGCTAATGTTGGTGAAATCAAAATAAAATTGCTGTTTTAATCATGCAAAAGCATACAAAACGCCGTTTTCAAGTATCTAAACTGTCATATTCATGTTTTAGTCCTGTATAATGTCCAAAGTTTGGTTAAATCCAGACAAAATTGCTGTTTTAAGCATGCAAAAGCATACTAAATTCTGTATTCAAGGAGTTAAACTGTCATATTCATGAAAATGTCGTGTTTAATGGCTTATGTTTGCAAAATCAAGATAAAATAGCTGTTTTCAGCTTGCAAAAACTTACAAAATGCTGTTTTCAAGTATTTAAACTGTCATATTCATGTTTCTGTCGTGTGTAATGGCTTATGTTTGCAAAATCAGGATAAAATAGCTGTTTTCAAGTATTTATACTGTCATATTCATGCTTCTGTCGTGTATTATAGCAAATGTTGGTAAAATCAAGATAAAATTGTTGTTTTTAGCATGCAGAAGCATACAAAACGCCGTTTTCAAGTATTTAAACTGTCATATTCATGTATATGTCGTGTGTAATAGCTTATGTTTGAAAAATCAAAATAAAATAGCTGGTTTCAGCTTGCAAAAACATACAAAATGCTGTTTTCAAGTATTTAAACTGTCATATTCATGTTTCTGTCCTGTATAATGGCTAATGTTAGTGAAATCAAGATAAAATAGCTGTTTTCGGCTTGCAAAAACAAACAAAACCCTGTTTTCATGTATTTAAACTGTCATATTCATGTTTCTATCCTGTATAATATCTAATGTTGGTGAAATAAAGATAAAATTCCTGTTTTAAGTATGCAGAAGCATACAAAACGCCGTTTTTAAGTACATAAATTATCATATTCATGTATATGTCTTGTGTAATGGCTTATGTTTGCAAAATCAAGATAAAATAGCTGTTTTCAGCTTGCAAAAACATACAAAATGCTGTTTTGAAGTATTTAAACTGTCATATTCATGTTTCTGTTGTGTATAATGGCTAATGTTGGTGGAGTCAAGATAAAATTGCTGTGTTAAGCATGTAAAATTATAACAAACGCCGTTTTCAAGTATTTAAACTGTCATATTCATGTATATGTCGTGTGTAATGGCTTATGTTTGCAAAATCAAGATAAAATAGCTGTTTTTAGCTTGCAAAATCATCCAAAATGCTGTTTTTAAGTAATTAAACTGTCATATTCATGTTTCTGTCGTGTATAATGGCTAGTGTTGGTGAAATCAAAATAAAATTGCTGTTTTAAACATGCTAAATCGTACAAAACGCCGTTTTCTAGTATAGAAACTGTCATATTTATGTATATGTCGTGTGTAATGGTTATGTTCGCAAAATCAAAATAAAATAGCTGTTTTCAGCTTGCAAAAACATACAAAACACCGTTTTCAAGTATTTAAAATGTCATATTCATGTATATGTCGTTTGTAATGGCTTATGTTTGAAAACTCAAGATAAAATAGCTGTTTTCAGCTTGTAAAAACATACAAAATGCTGTTTTCAAGTATTTAAACTGTCATATTTATGTTTCTGTCGTGTATAATGGCTAATATTTGTGAAAACATGATAAAATTGCTGTTTTAAGCATGCAAAAGCATACAAAACACAGTTTTCAAGTATTTAAAATGTCATATTCATGTATATGTCGTGTATAATGGCTTATGTTTGCAAAATCAAGATAAAATAGCTGTTTTCAGCTTGCAAAAACATACAAAATCCTGTGTTCAAGAATTTAAACTGTCACATTCATGTTTCTGTCGTGTATAATGGCTAATGTTGATGAAATCATGATAAAATTGCTGTTTTAAGCATGCAAAAGCATACAAAACACCGTTTTCAAGTATTTAAACTGTCATATTCATGTATATGTCGTGTATAATGGCTTATGTTTGCAAAATCAAAATAAAATAGCTGTTATCAGCTTGCAAAAACTTACAAAATGCTGTTTTCAAGTATTTAAACTGTCATATTCTTGTCTCTGTCGTGTATAATGGCTAATGTTGGTGAAATCAAGATAAAATTGTTGCTTTTAGCTTGCAAAAACATACAAAACGCCGTTTTTAAGTATTTAAACTGTCATATTCATGTTTGTGTCCTGTATAATGGCTACTGTTGGTGAATTTAAGATAAAATTGCTGTTTTAAGCATGCAAAAGCATACAAAACGCCGTTTTCAAGTATTTAAACTGTCATTCATGTATATGTCGTGTGTAATGGCTTATGTTTGTAAAATCTAGATAAAATAGCTGTTTTCAGCTTGCAAAAACATATAGAATGCTGTTTTCAAGTATTTAAACTGTCATATTCTTGTTTCTGTCGTGTATAATGGCTAATGTTGGTGAAATCAAGATAAAATTGCTGTTTTAAGCATACAAAAGCATACAAAACACCGTTTTCAATTATTTAAACTGTCATATTCATGTATATGTCGTGTATAATGGCTTATGTTTGCAAAATCAAGATAAAATAGCTGTTTTCAGCTTGCAAAAACATACAGAATGCTGTTTTCAAGTATTTAAACTGTCATATTCTTGTTTCTGTCGTGTATAATGGCTAATGTTGGTGAAATCAAGATAAAATTGCTGTTTTAAGCATTTAAAAGCATACAAAACGCCGTTTTCAAGAATCTAAACTGTCATATTCATGTATATGTCGTGTGTAATTGCTTATGTTTGAAAAATCAAGATAAAATAGCTATTTTCAGCTTGCAAAAACATACAAAACGCCGTTTTCAAGTATTTAAACTCTCATTCATGTATATGTCGTGTGTAATGGTTTATGTTTACAAAATCAAGATAAATAGCTGTTTTCAAGTATTTAAACTGTCATATTTATGTTTCTGTCGTGTATAATGGCTAATGTTGGTGAAATCAAGATAAAATTGCTGCTTAAAGCATGCAAAAGCATACAAAACACCTTGTCAAGTATTTAAACTGTCATTTTCATGTATATGTCGTGTATAATGGCTTATGTTTGCAAAATCAGATAAAATAGCTGTTTTCAGCTTGTAAAAACATACAAAATGCTGTTTTCAAGTATTTAAACTGTCATATTCATGTTTCTGTCGTGTATAATAGCTAATGTTGGTGAAATCTAGATAAAATTGCTTTTTTAAGCGTTCCAAAGTATACAAAACGCCGTTTTCAAGTATTCAAACTGTCATATGCATGTGTATGTCGTGTATAATGGCTTATGTTTGCAAATCAAGATAAAATAACTGTTTTCAGCTTGCAAAAACATACGAATGATGTTTTCAAGTATTTAAACTGTCATATTCATGTTTCTGTTCTGTATAATGGCTAATGTTAGTGAAATCAAGCTAAAATTGCTGTTTTAAGCATGCAAAAACATACAAAACGCTGTTTTCAAGTATCTAAACTGTCATATTCATGTATATGTCGTGTGTAATAGCTTATGTTCGCAAATTAAGATAAAATAGCTGTTTTCATGTATTTAAACTGTCATATTCATGTTTCTGTCGTGTATAATGGCTAATGTTGGTGAAATCATGAAAATTGCTGTTTTGAGCATGCAAAAGCATACAAAACACCGTTTTCAAGTATTTAAACTGTCATATTCATGTATGTGTCGTGTATAATGGCTTATGTTTGCAAAATCAAGATAAAATAGCTGTTTTCAGCTTGTAAAAAACATACAAAATGCTGTTTTCAAGTATTTAAACTGTCACATTCATTTTTCTGTCCTGTATAATGGCTAATGTTGGTGAAATCAAGATAGAATTGCTGTTTTAAGCATGCAAAAGCATACAAAACGCCGTTTTTAAGTATTTAAACAGACATATTCATGTATATGTCGTGTATAATGGCTTGTGTTTGCAAAATCAAGATAAAATAGCTGTTTTCAGCTTGCAAAAACATACAGAATGCTGTTTTCAAGTATTTAAACTGTCATATTCTTGTATCTGTCGTGTATAATGACTAATGTTGGTGAAATCAAGATAAAATTGCTGTTTTAAGCATGCAAAAGCATACAAAACGCCGTTTTCAAGATCTAAACTGTCATATTCATGTATATGTCGTGTGTAATTGCTTATGTTTGAAAAATTAGATAAAATAGCTGTTTTCAGCTTGCAAAAACATACAAAACGCCGTTTTCAAGTATTTAAACTGTCATTCATGTATATGTCGTGTGTAATGGTTTATGTTTACAAAATCAAGATAAATAGCTGTTTTCAAATATTTAAACTGTCATATTTGTGTTTCTGTCGTGTATAATGGCTAATGTTGGTGAAATCAAGATAAAATTGCTGTTTAAAGCATGCAAAAGCATACAAAACACCGTTTTCAAGTATTTAAACTGTCATTTTCATGTATATGTCGTGTATAATGGCTTATGTTTGCAAAATCAAGATAAAATAGCTGTTTTCAGCTTGCAAAAACATACAAAACGCTGTTTTCAAGTATCTAAACTGTCATATTCATGTTTCTGTCCTGTATAATCGCTAATGTTGGTGAAATAAAGATATACTTGCTGTTTTAAGTATACAAAAGCATACAGAACGCCGTTTTCATGTACATAAACTGTCATATTCATGTATATGTCGTGTGTAATAGCTTATGTTCGAAAAATTAAGACAAAATAGCTGTTATCATGTATTTAAACTGTCATATTCATGTTTCTGTCGTGTATAATGGCTAATGTTGGTGAAATCATGATAAAATTGCTTTTTTAAGCATGCAAAAGCATACAAAACACCGTTTTCAAGTATTTAAACTGTTATATTCATGTATGTGCCGTGTATAATGGCTTATGTTTGCAAAATCAAGATAAAATAGCTGTTTTCAGCTTGCAAAAACATACAAAATGCTGTTTTCAAGTATTTAACCTATTAAGCGCCAAGCAAAAATCTGACAGGGTTGTAAAATTAATTTTAATTTAAATTAGCCAGATTTACACTAAGTAAGACAAAATTAGGTTAAAAAAAATTTTTTTCTACAGGGTGTTCCTGAAAAATAATGTTGCGTTTTCGCATCAAAGGCAGAATCCGTTAGTATAAGTAAAATATTATTTTATTTTAAACTACTGAATTTATTTTTAAGGAAATACAAAAGACATATAATAAATTTAATAATAAGCATAAAACATTTAATTACATGTTGTGGAAGCTGTCAAAACAAGCTGAGTGTAAATGAACTTTACATTTTTTACACATAAATACAGTCTGACTTCTACATTTTCTGCATCTTCTTCTAGATTTTTCAGGATGTCTTATAATAACGTGTCCCACTGTATCCATTCTAATATCGTCTGGCAGTTCCGTTCTTGTAGGTCGGCCTCGTCCTTTGTAAATTGGAATTGACACTTCTTCATCGCCACTGTCTAATTGTGGGATAGCTTGTTCTGTTTTTATTAGTGCCATTGCAATGTAAGAACGAAATTCTAATTGTGACATAGAAGATTCATTTGCTAATTTGTATATCTTCCATGCATTGACGATAGTGCTGTCAACGGTATTTATAAAAAGTGGCCACCACCATTTTTTTCCCCTTACTCTTATGCGGTAATTGGCTATTCCGTTGTCGTGGAGATCAACACCTCCCATGTTTTTGTTGTATTCTTTTATTAGAAACGGTTGGGGAACACTTACTTCCATCTTTAATTTTCTGTCGTATCGTTTCACTTGCTGGATTGGGTATATTGGAATATGATTAGACATCATGGTAACAACTGCATTATCGTTCCATCGTACTACACAAATGTTTGATTTTATTTCATACCTGTAGTCGAACGTACCTCTGTCATTCTTTTTCATGACGTTTGGTATTTCCAAAGGGCACTTCTCAGTTCTGTTTTCTCGGACAGTACCAGTAGCATAAATATTTTTTTCAGTAAGATACTGAAATAATTTAAACGAAGAGAAAAAATTATCAAAAAATATTCTATGGTGAGCAGGATTATCTATAACTTTTAGTAGATCAATAACTACATCTGCTCCAAGACCCATGTCGCTTTTGTTTTCACGTGAACCTGCATACGGGAAAAACTGAAATAAGTAACCGTCTTCGGAACATAAACACCATAACTTAAAACCAAATCGCACAGGTTTTCCCTTTAAAAACATTTTGGCTGAGTGTCGGCCAAAATATGGAACCATTTCTTCGTCAATCGAAAGATTGTGCGAAAAAACACCAAACTGTAGATTTTTCTTGTTTATAAGATCAAATAATGGCCGCAATTTTGAAAATTTGTCTTGCTTGTCAAGTTGTGCATTGTCTGATAGATGCAAATTTTTTTTAATATTCCGAAACCTATTTCGACTCATGCAGTTTTTTACTAATGGTACTCCTTTGTCCTCATCTCTACTCCAATACATGTCCAATTGCGGTAATGTATGATATCCAGATAAAATCATAATACCAATAAACTTTTTCAAATCAGATATGTCCATAGTAAAATCGTGCCGATTGTTATCTTTCGCATATTTTACAGAAAAATTTAAAATCATCACCAGCAACTCCTCGTCAAAATAATGAAAGAATATATCTAAGGGTGATTTTCTAAAAAGCGCGTCTTTTATAAATTGTTTTGGCACTTGTTCTTGAGATTCAGGCGAACCATTGTAAATTGGGTGCGTTTTCCTCCATTTGGGTTTATAAAGAACAGTTTTCTGCTTCTTCGCTGGGTTTCCACATGTAGATGTAGAGGGCTCATTACAATTTATCACAAAATCATTTTCGTTATCGGGAATTAATAATTCAAATGTTCCCGCAACGTCTTGCGATAAAACGTCCCCTGAAAAATGTTACATTGTTATATATTTAGTGTTACAAACTAATTAAATTTTTCGTTAAGATATTATTGAAAAATTTGTAGAAATCAGAATACAAGCACAATGAACAGTTCAAAAATACCTTGCAATAAATTGTCATCTACGTCCTCCTCATCTGTAAGTTCATCAACATCGGGTGGAATAATTACAGCATCGACTTCATTTCCTATTTGTTCTAATTCTGCTTCCAATTCTTGTATAGTAAGGGCTCTACGGCGCTCGTACTTATCTTTCCACTTAGTTTTATCACCATCCATATTTGCAAATATATGAAATATATCTAAATTCAACTAAACTCAGCGATGTGCGCGAACGAGAATCAACTAGCTAATATAGCCACGCCGTCGCATACATGAAGTAAAGTATAGCTTATTCTGCCGTTGATGCGAAAACGCAACATTAAGTTTTAACAAATGTAACTGTTACTGAAGAAGTTTTTTTTTATTTTTACATTATTAGTGATTCAAAACAATATTTCTGTTATATAAAAAGTGCAAAAAAGCGTACCTAAAAGAAAAACTGATTATTTTATAAAAGAAAGTGTATGAGCAAGTTAGATTCTTAAAAAATAGCCATATTAAAAAATTCATAATATCTATATTAGCAATGTTTTATTTTATTTTATTTTTTTATTGAAATATTAGTACTTTCTAAATTTAATACATATAATAATATTTGTAAAGAAAAATACGTAGTGCTCATAAAAAAATATTTTATATAATGTTGCGTTTTCGCATCAACGGCGCTTAGAGGGTTAAACTGTCACATTCATTTTTCTGTCCTGTATAATGGCTAATGTTGGCGAAATTAAGATAGAATTGCTGTTTTAAGCATGCAAAAGCATACAAAACGCCGTTTTTAAGTATTTAAACAGACATATTCATGTATATGTCGTGTATAATGGCTTGTGTTTGCAAAATCAAGATAAAATAGCTGTTTTCAGCTTGCAAAAACATACAAAATGCTGTTTTCAAGTATTCATACTGTCACATTCATGTTTCTGTCGTGTATAATGGCTAATGTTGGTGAAATCATGATAAAATTGCTGTTTTAAGCATGCAAAAGCAAACAAAACACCGTTTTCAAGTATCTAAACTGTCATATTCATGTATATGTCGTGTGTAATGGCTTATGTTTGAAAAATCAAAATAAAATAGCTGTTTTCAGCTTGCAAAAACATACAAAATGCTGTTTTCAAGTATTTAAACTGTCATATTCATGTTTCTGTTGTGTATAATGGCTAATGTTGGTGGAATCAAGATTATATTGCTGTGTTAAGCATGTAAAATTATAACAAACGCCGTTTTCAAGTATTTAAACTGTCATATTCATGTATATGTCGTGTGTAATTGCTTATGTTTGCAAAATCAAGATAAAATAGCTGTTTTCAGCTTGCAAAAACAAACAAAACCCTGTTTTCATGTATTTAAACTGTCATATTCATGTTTCTATCCTGTATAATGGCTAATGTTGGTGAAATAAAGATAAAGTTCCTGTTTTAAGTATGCAGAAGCATACAAAACGCCGTTTTTAAGTACATAAATTATCATATTCATGTATATGTCTTGTGTAATGGCTTATGTTTGCAAAATCAAGATAAAATAGCTGTTTTCAGCTTGCAAAAACATACAAAATGCTGTTTTGAAGTATTTAAACTGTCATATTCATGTTTCTGTTGTGTATAATGGCTAATGTTGGTGGAATCAAGATTATATTGCTGTGTTAAGCATGTAAAATTATAACAAACGCCGTTTTCAAGTATTTAAACTGTCATATTCATGTATATGTCGTGTGTAATTGCTTATGTTTGCAAAATCAAGATAAAATAGCTGTTTTCAGCTTGCAAAAACATACAAAATGCTGTTTTGAAGTATTTAAACTGTCATAATCATGTTTCTGTTGTGTATAATGGCTAATGTTGGTGGAATCAAGATAAAATTGCTGTGTTAAGCATGTAAAATTATAACAAACGCCGTTTTCAAGTATTTAAACTGTCATATTCATGTATATGTCGTGTGTAATTGCTTATGTTTGCAAAATCAAGATAAAATAGCTGTTTTCAGCTTGCAAAAACATACAAAATGCTGTTTTCAAGTATTTAAACTGTCATATTCATGCTTCTGTCGTGTATTATAGCAAATGTTGGTGAAATCAAGATAAAAATGTTGTTTTTAGCATGCAAAAGCATACAAAACGCCGTTTTCAAGTATTTAAACTGTCATATTCATGTATATGTCGTGTGTAATGGCTTATGTTTGCAAAATCAAGATAAAATTGCTGTTTTAAGATTGCAAAAACATACAAAATCCTGTGTTCAAGAATTTAAACTGTCATATTCATGTTTCTATCCTGTATAATGGCTAATGTTGGTGAAATAAAGATAAAATTCCTGTTTTAAGTATGCAGAAGCATACAAAACGCCGTTTTTAAGTACATAAACTGTCATATTCATGTATATGTCGTGTGTAATGGCTTATGTATGCAAAATCAAGATAAAATAGCTGTTTTCAGCTTGCAAAAACATAGAAAATGCTGTTTTGAAGTATTTAAACTGTCATATTCATGTTTCTGTCGTGCGTAATGGCTAATGTTGGTGAAATCAAAATAAAATTGCTGTTTTAATCATGCAAAAGCATACAAAACGCCGTTTTCAAGTATCTAAACTGTCATATTCATGTTTTAGTCCTGTATAATGTCCAAAGTTTGGTTAAATCCAGACAAAATTGCTGTTTTAAGCATGCAAAAGCATACTAAATTCTGTATTCAAGGAGTTAAACTGTCATATTCATGAAAATGTCGTGTTTAATGGCTTATGTTTGCAAAATCAAGATAAAATAGCTGTTTTCAGCTTGCAAAAACTTACAAAATGCTGTTTTCAAGTATTTAAACTGTCATATTCATGTTTCTGTCGTGTGTAATGGCTTATGTTTGCAAAATCAGGATAAAATAGCTGTTTTCAAGTATTTATACTGTCATATTCATGCTTCTGTCGTGTATTATAGCAAATGTTGGTAAAATCAAGATAAAATTGTTGTTTTTAGCATGCAGAAGCATACAAAACGCCGTTTTCAAGTATTTAAACTGTCATATTCATGTATATGTCGTGTGTAATAGCTTATGTTTGAAAAATCAAAATAAAATAGCTGGTTTCAGCTTGCAAAAACATACAAAATGCTGTTTTCAAGTATTTAAACTGTCATATTCATGTTTCTGTCCTGTATAATGGCTAATGTTAGTGAAATCAAGATAAAATAGCTGTTTTCGGCTTGCAAAAACAAACAAAACCCTGTTTTCATGTATTTAAACTGTCATATTCATGTTTCTATCCTGTATAATATCTAATGTTGGTGAAATAAAGATAAAATTCCTGTTTTAAGTATGCAGAAGCATACAAAACGCCGTTTTTAAGTACATAAATTATCATATTCATGTATATGTCTTGTGTAATGGCTTATGTTTGCAAAATCAAGATAAAATAGCTGTTTTCAGCTTGCAAAAACATACAAAATGCTGTTTTGAAGTATTTAAACTGTCATATTCATGTTTCTGTTGTGTATAATGGCTAATGTTGGTGGAGTCAAGATAAAATTGCTGTGTTAAGCATGTAAAATTATAACAAACGCCGTTTTCAAGTATTTAAACTGTCATATACATGTATATGTCGTGTGTAATTGCTTATGTTTGCAAAATCAAGATAAAATAGCTGTTTTCAGCTTGCAAAAACATACAAAATGCTGTTTTCAAGTATTTAAACTGTCATATTCATGCTTCTGTCCTGTATTATAGCAAATGTTGGTAAAATCAAGATAAAATTGTTGTTTTTAGCATGCAAAAGCATACAAAACGCCGTTTTCAAGTATTTAAACTGTCATATTCATGTATATGTCGTGTGTAATGGCTTATGTTTGCAAAATCAAGATAAAATAGCTGTTTTTAGCTTGCAAAATCATCCAAAATGCTGTTTTTAAGTAATTAAACTGTCATATTCATGTTTCTGTCGTGTATAATGGCTAGTGTTGGTGAAATCAAAATAAAATTGCTGTTTTAAACATGCTAAATCGTACAAAACGCCGTTTTCTAGTATAGAAACTGTCATATTTATGTATATGTCGTGTGTAATGGTTATGTTCGCAAAATCAAAATAAAATAGCTGTTTTCAGCTTGCAAAAACATACAAAACACCGTTTTCAAGTATTTAAAATGTCATATTCATGTATATGTCGTTTGTAATGGCTTATGTTTGAAAACTCAAGATAAAATAGCTGTTTTCAGCTTGTAAAAACATACAAAATGCTGTTTTCAAGTATTTAAACTGTCATATTTATGTTTCTGTCGTGTATAATGGCTAATATTTGTGAAAACATGATAAAATTGCTGTTTTAAGCATGCAAAAGCATACAAAACACAGTTTTCAAGTATTTAAAATGTCATATTCATGTATATGTCGTGTATAATGGCTTATGTTTGCAAAATCAAGATAAAATAGCTGTTTTCAGCTTGCAAAAACATACAAAATCCTGTGTTCAAGAATTTAAACTGTCACATTCATGTTTCTGTCGTGTATAATGGCTAATGTTGATGAAATCATGATAAAATTGCTGTTTTAAGCATGCAAAAGCATACAAAACACCGTTTTCAAGTATTTAAACTGTCATATTCATGTATATGTCGTGTATAATGGCTTATGTTTGCAAAATCAAAATAAAATAGCTGTTATCAGCTTGCAAAAACTTACAAAATGCTGTTTTCAAGTATTTAAACTGTCATATTCTTGTCTCTGTCGTGTATAATGGCTAATGTTGGTGAAATCAAGATAAAATTGTTGCTTTTAGCTTGCAAAAACATACAAAACGCCGTTTTTAAGTATTTAAACTGTCATATTCATGTTTGTGTCCTGTATAATGGCTACTGTTGGTGAATTTAAGATAAAATTGCTGTTTTAAGCATGCAAAAGCATACAAAACGCCGTTTTCAAGTATTTAAACTGTCATTCATGTATATGTCGTGTGTAATGGCTTATGTTTGTAAAATCTAGATAAAATAGCTGTTTTCAGCTTGCAAAAACATATAGAATGCTGTTTTCAAGTATTTAAACTGTCATATTCTTGTTTCTGTCGTGTATAATGGCTAATGTTGGTGAAATCAAGATAAAATTGCTGTTAAAGCATACAAAAGCATACAAAACACCGTTTTCAATTATTTAAACTGTCATATTCATGTATATGTCGTGTATAATGGCTTATGTTTGCAAAATCAAGATAAAATAGCTGTTTTCAGCTTGCAAAAACATACAGAATGCTGTTTTCAAGTATTTAAACTGTCATATTCTTGTTTCTGTCGTGTATAATGGCTAATGTTGGTGAAATCAAGATAAAATTGCTGTTTTAAGCATGCAAAAGCATACAAAACGCCGTTTTCAAGAATCTAAACTGTCATATTCATGTATATGTCGTGTGTAATTGCTTATGTTTGAAAAATCAAGATAAAATTGCTATTTTCAGCTTGCAAAAACATACAAAACGCCGTTTTCAAGTATTTAAACTCTCATTCATGTATATGTCGTGTGTAATGGTTTATGTTTACAAAATCAAGATAAATAGCTGTTTTCAAGTATTTAAACTGTCATATTTATGTTTCTGTCGTGTATAATGGCTAATGTTGGTGAAATCAAGATAAAATTGCTGCTTAAAGCATGCAAAAGCATACAAAACACCGTTGTCAAGTATTTAAACTGTCATTTTCATGTATATGTCGTGTATAATGGCTTATGTTTGCAAAATCAAGATAAAATAGCTGTTTTCAGCTTGTAAAAACATACAAAATGCTGTTTTCAAGTATTTAAACTGTCATATTCATGTTTCTGTCGTGTATAATAGCTAATGTTGGTGAAATCTAGATAAAATTGCTTTTTTAAGCGTTCCAAAGTATACAAAACGCCGTTTTCAAGTATTCAAACTGTCATATGCATGTGTATGTCGTGTATAATGGCTTATGTTTGCAAAATCAAGATAAAATAACTGTTTTCAGCTTGCAAAAACATACGAAATGATGTTTTCAAGTATTTAAACTGTCATATTCATGTTTCTGTTCTGTATAATGGCTAATGTTAGTGAAATCAAGATAAAATTGCTGTTTTAAGCTTGCAAAAACATACAAAACGCTGTTTTCAAGTATCTAAACTGTCATATTCATGTATATGTCGTGTGTAATAGCTTATGTTCGCAAAATTAAGATAAAATAGCTGTTTTCATGTATTTAAACTGTCATATTCATGTTTCTGTCGTGTATAATGGCTAATGTTGGTGAAATCATGAAAATTGCTGTTTTGAGCATGCAAAAGCATACAAAACACCGTTTTCAAGTATTTAAACTGTCATATTCATGTATGTGTCGTGTATAATGGCTTATGTTTGCAAAATCAAGATAAAATAGCTGTTTTCAGCTTGTAAAAAACATACAAAATGCTGTTTTCAAGTATTTAAACTGTCACATTCATTTTTCTGTCCTGTATAATGGCTAATGTTGGTGAAATCAAGATAGAATTGCTGTTTTAAGCATGCAAAAGCATACAAAACGCCGTTTTTAAGTATTTAAACAGACATATTCATGTATATGTCGTGTATAATGGCTTGTGTTTGCAAAATCAAGATAAAATAGCTGTTTTCAGCTTGCAAAAACATACAGAATGCTGTTTTCAAGTATTTAAACTGTCATATTCTTGTATCTGTCGTGTATAATGACTAATGTTGGTGAAATCAAGATAAAATTGCTGTTTTAAGCATGCAAAAGCATACAAAACGCCGTTTTCAAGAATCTAAACTGTCATATTCATGTATATGTCGTGTGTAATTGCTTATGTTTGAAAAATTAAGATAAAATAGCTGTTTTCAGCTTGCAAAAACATACAAAACGCCGTTTTCAAGTATTTAAACTGTCATTCATGTATATGTCGTGTGTAATGGTTTATGTTTACAAAATCAAGATAAATAGCTGTTTTCAAATATTTAAACTGTCATATTTGTGTTTCTGTCGTGTATAATGGCTAATGTTGGTGAAATCAAGATAAAATTGCTGTTTAAAGCATGCAAAAGCATACAAAACACCGTTTTCAAGTATTTAAACTGTCATTTTCATGTATATGTCGTGTATAATGGCTTATGTTTGCAAAATCAAGATAAAATAGCTGTTTTCAGCTTGCAAAAACATACAAAACGCTGTTTTCAAGTATCTAAACTGTCATATTCATGTTTCTGTCCTGTATAATCGCTAATGTTGGTGAAATAAAGATATACTTGCTGTTTTAAGTATACAAAAGCATACAGAACGCCGTTTTCATGTACATAAACTGTCATATTCATGTATATGTCGTGTGTAATAGCTTATGTTCGAAAAATTAAGACAAAATAGCTGTTTTCATGTATTTAAACTGTCATATTCATGTTTCTGTCGTGTATAATGGCTAATGTTGGTGAAATCATGATAAAATTGCTTTTTTAAGCATGCAAAAGCATACAAAACACCGTTTTCAAGTATTTAAACTGTCATATTCATGTATGTGCCGTGTATAATGGCTTATGTTTGCAAAATCAAGATAAAATAGCTGTTTTCAGCTTGCAAAAACATACAAAATGCTGTTTACAAGTATTTAACCTATTAAGCGCCAAGCAAAAATCTGACAGGGTTGTAAAATTAATTTTAATTTAAATTAGCCAGATTTACACTAAGTAAGACAAAATTAGGTTAAAAAAAATTTTTTTCTACAGGGTGTTCCTGAAAAATAATGTTGCGTTTTCGCATCAAAGGCAGAATCCGTTAGTATAAGTAAAATATTATTTTATTTTAAACTACTGAATTTATTTTTAAGGAAATACAAAAGACATATAATAAATTTAATAATAAGCATAAAACATTTAATTACATGTTGTGGAAGCTGTCAAAACAAGCTGAGTGTAAATGAACTTTACATTTTTTACACATAAATACAGTCTGACTTCTACATTTTCTGCATCTTCTTCTAGATTTTTCAGGATGTCTTATAATAACGTGTCCCACTGTATCCATTCTAATATCGTCTGGCAGTCCGTTCTTGTAGGTCGGCCTCGTCCTTTGTAAATTGGAATTGACACTTCTTCATCGCCACTGTCTAATTGTGGGATAGCTTGTTCTGTTTTTATTAGTGCCATTGCAATGTAAGAACGAAATTCTAATTGTGACATAGAAGATTCATTTGCTAATTTGTATATCTTCCATGCATTGACGATAGTGCTGTCAACGGTATTTATAAAAAGTGGCCACCACCATTTTTTTCCCCTTACTCTTATGCGGTAATTGGCTATTCCGTTGTCGTGGAGATCAACACCTCCCATGTTTTTGTTGTATTCTTTTATTAGAAACGGTTGGGGAACACTTACTTCCATCTTTAATTTTCTGTCGTATCGTTTCACTTGCTGGATTGGGTATATTGGAATATGATTAGACATCATGGTAACAACTGCATTATCGTTCCATCGTACTACACAAATGTTTTGATTTTATTTCATACCTGTAGTCGAACGTACCTCTGTCATTCTTTTTCATGACGTTTGGTATTTCCAAAGGGCACTTCTCAGTTCTGTTTTCTCGGACAGTACCAGTAGCATAAATATTTTTTTCAGTAAGATACTGAAATAATTTAAACGAAGAGAAAAAATTATCAAAAAATATTCTATGGTGAGCAGGATTATCTATAACTTTTAGTAGATCAATAACTACATCTGCTCCAAGACCCATGTCGCTTTTGTTTTCACGTGAACCTGCATACGGGAAAAACTGAAATAAGTAACCGTCTTCGGAACATAAACACCATAACTTAAAACCAAATCGCACAGGTTTTCCCTTTAAAAACATTTTGGCTGAGTGTCGGCCAAAATATGGAACCATTTCTTCGTCAATCGAAAGATTGTGCGAAAAAACACCAAACTGTAGATTTTTCTTGTTTATAAGATCAAATAATGGCCGCAATTTTGAAAATTTGTCTTGCTTGTCAAGTTGTGCATTGTCTGATAGATGCAAATTTTTTTTAATATTCCGAAACCTATTTCGACTCATGCAGTTTTTTACTAATGGTACTCCTTTGTCCTCATCTCTACTCCAATACATGTCCAATTGCGGTAATGTATGATATCCAGATAAAATCATAATACCAATAAACTTTTTCAAATCAGATATGTCCATAGTAAAATCGTGCCGATTGTTATCTTTCGCATATTTTACAGAAAAATTTAAAATCATCACCAGCAACTCCTCGTCAAAATAATGAAAGAATATATCTAAGGGTGATTTTCTAAAAAGCGCGTCTTTTATAAATTGTTTTGGCACTTGTTCTTGAGATTCAGGCGAACCATTGTAAATTGGGTGCGTTTTCCTCCATTTGGGTTTATAAAGAACAGTTTTCTGCTTCTTCGCTGGGTTTCCACATGTAGATGTAGAGGGCTCATTACAATTTATCACAAAATCATTTTCGTTATCGGGAATTAATAATTCAAATGTTCCCGCAACGTCTTGCGATAAAACGTCCCCTGAAAAATGTTACATTGTTATATATTTAGTGTTACAAACTAATTAAATTTTTCGTTAAGATATTATTGAAAAATTTGTAGAAATCAGAATACAAGCACAATGAACAGTTCAAAAATACCTTGCAATAAATTGTCATCTACGTCCTCCTCATCTGTAAGTTCATCAACATCGGGTGGAATAATTACAGCATCGACTTCATTTCCTATTTGTTCTAATTCTGCTTCCAATTCTTGTATAGTAAGGGCTCTACGGCGCTCGTACTTATCTTTCCACTTAGTTTTATCACCATCCATATTTGCAAATATATGAAATATATCTAAATTCAACTAAACTCAGCGATGTGCGCGAACGAGAATCAACTAGCTAATATAGCCACGCCGTCGCATACATGAAGTAAAGTATAGCTTATTCTGCCGTTGATGCGAAAACGCAACATTAAGTTTTAACAAATGTAACTGTTACTGAAGAAGTTTTTTTTTATTTTTACATTATTAGTGATTCAAAACAATATTTCTGTTATATAAAAAGTGCAAAAAAGCGTACCTAAAAGAAAAACTGATTATTTTATAAAAGAAAGTGTATGAGCAAGTTAGATTCTTAAAAAATAGCCATATTAAAAAATTCATAATATCTATATTAGCAATGTTTTATTTTATTTTATTTTTTTATTGAAATATTAGTACTTTCTAAATTTAATACATATAATAATATTTGTAAAGAAAAATACGTAGTGCTCATAAAAAAATATTTTATATAATGTTGCGTTTTCGCATCAACGGCGCTTAGAGGGTTAAACTGTCACATTCATTTTTCTGTCCTGTATAATGGCTAATGTTGGCGAAATTAAGATAGAATTGCTGTTTTAAGCATGCAAAAGCATACAAAACGCCGTTTTTAAGTATTTAAACAGACATATTCATGTATATGTCGTGTATAATGGCTTGTGTTTGCAAAATCAAGATAAAATAGCTGTTTTCAGCTTGCAAAAACATACAAAATGCTGTTTTCAAGTATTCATACTGTCACATTCATGTTTCTGTCGTGTATAATGGCTAATGTTGGTGAAATCATGATAAAATTGCTGTTTTAAGCATGCAAAAGCAAACAAAACACCGTTTTCAAGTATCTAAACTGTCATATTCATGTATATGTCGTGTGTAATGGCTTATGTTTGAAAAATCAAAATAAAATAGCTGTTTTCAGCTTGCAAAAACATACAAAATGCTGTTTTCAAGTATTTAAACTGTCATATTCATGTTTCTGTTGTGTATAATAGCTAATGTTGGTGGAATCAAGATTATATTGCTGTGTTAAGCATGTAAAATTATAACAAACGCCGTTTTCAAGTATTTAAACTGTCATATTCATGTATATGTCGTGTGTAATTGCTTATGTTTGCAAAATCAAGATAAAATAGCTGTTTTCAGCTTGCAAAAACAAACAAAACCCTGTTTTCATGTATTTAAACTGTCATATTCATGTTTCTATCCTGTATAATGGCTAATGTTGGTGAAATAAAGATAAAGTTCCTGTTTTAAGTATGCAGAAGCATACAAAACGCCGTTTTTAAGTACATAAATTATCATATTCATGTATATGTCTTGTGTAATGGCTTATGTTTGCAAAATCAAGATAAAATAGCTGTTTTCAGCTTGCAAAAACATACAAAATGCTGTTTTGAAGTATTTAAACTGTCATATTCATGTTTCTGTTGTGTATAATGGCTAATGTTGGTGGAATCAAGATTATATTGCTGTGTTAAGCATGTAAAATTATAACAAACGCCGTTTTCAAGTATTTAAACTGTCATATTCATGTATATGTCGTGTGTAATTGCTTATGTTTGCAAAATCAAGATAAAATAGCTGTTTTCAGCTTGCAAAAACATACAAAATGCTGTTTTGAAGTATTTAAACTGTCATAATCATGTTTCTGTTGTGTATAATGGCTAATGTTGGTGGAATCAAGATAAAATTGCTGTGTTAAGCATGTAAAATTATAACAAACGCCGTTTTCAAGTATTTAAACTGTCATATTCATGTATATGTCGTGTGTAATTGCTTATGTTTGCAAAATCAAGATAAAATAGCTGTTTTCAGCTTGCAAAAACATACAAAATGCTGTTTTCAAGTATTTAAACTGTCATATTCATGCTTCTGTCGTGTATTATAGCAAATGTTGGTGAAATCAAGATAAAAATGTTGTTTTTAGCATGCAAAAGCATACAAAACGCCGTTTTCAAGTATTTAAACTGTCATATTCATGTATATATCGTGTGTAATGGCTTATGTTTGCAAAATCAAGATAAAATTGCTGTTTTAAGATTGCAAAAACATACAAAATCCTGTGTTCAAGAATTTAAACTGTCATATTCATGTTTCTATCCTGTATAATGGCTAATGTTGGTGAAATAAAGATAAAATTCCTGTTTTAAGTATGCAGAAGCATACAAAACGCCGTTTTTAAGTACATAAACTGTCATATTCATGTATATGTCGTGTGTAATGGCTTATGTATGCAAAATCAAGATAAAATAGCTGTTTTCAGCTTGCAAAAACATAGAATTTGAAGTATTTAAACTGTCATATTCATGTTTCTGTCGTGCGTAATGGCTAATGTTGGTGAAATCAAAATAAAATTGCTGTTTTAATCATGCAAAAGCATACAAAACGCCGTTTTCAAGTATCTAAACTGTCATATTCATGTTTTAGTCCTGTATAATGTCCAAAGTTTGGTTAAATCCAGACAAAATTGCTGTTTTAAGCATGCAAAAGCATACTAAATTCTGTATTCAAGGAGTTAAACTGTCATATTCATGAAAATGTCGTGTTTAATGGCTTATGTTTGCAAAATCAAGATAAAATAGCTGTTTTCAGCTTGCAAAAACTTACAAAATGCTGTTTTCAAGTATTTAAACTGTCATATTCATGTTTCTGTCGTGTGTAATGGCTTATGTTTGCAAAATCAGGATAAAATAGCTGTTTTCAAGTATTTATACTGTCATATTCATGCTTCTGCCGTGTATTATAGCAAATGTTGGTAAAATCAAGATAAAATTGTTGTTTTTAGCATGCAGAAGCATACAAAACGCCGTTTTCAAGTATTTAAACTGTCATATTCATGTATATGTCGTGTGTAATAGCTTATGTTTGAAAAATCAAAATAAAATAGCTGGTTTCAGCTTGCAAAAACATACAAAATGCTGTTTTCAAGTATTTAAACTGTCATATTCATGTTTCTGTCCTGTATAATGGCTAATGTTAGTGAAATCAAGATAAAATAGCTGTTTTCGGCTTGCAAAAACAAACAAAACCCTGTTTTCATGTATTTAAACTGTCATATTCATGTTTCTATCCTGTATAATATCTAATGTTGGTGAAATAAAGATAAAATTCCTGTTTTAAGTATGCAGAAGCATACAAAACGCCGTTTATAAGTACATAAATTATCATATTCATGTATATGTCTTGTGTAATGGCTTATGTTTGCAAAATCAAGATAAAATAGCTGTTTTCAGCTTGCAAAAACATACAAAATGCTGTTTTGAAGTATTTAAACTGTCATATTCATGTTTCTGTTGTGTATAATGGCTAATGTTGATGGAGTCAAGATAAAATTGCTGTGTTAAGCATGTAAAATTATAACAAACGCCGTTTTCAAGTATTTAAACTGTCATATTCATGTATATGTCGTGTGTAATTGCTTATGTTTGCAAAATCAAGATAAAATAGCTGTTTTCAGCTTGCAAAAACATACAAAATGCTGTTTTCAAGTATTTAAACTGTCATATTCATGCTTCTGTCCTGTATTATAGCAAATGTTGGTAAAATCAAGATAAAATTGTTGTTTTTAGCATGCAAAAGCATACAAAACGCCGTTTTCAAGTATTTAAACTGTCATATTCATGTATATGTCGTGTGTAATGGCTTATGTTTGCAAAATCAAGATAAAATAGCTGTTTTTAGCTTGCAAAATCATCCAAAATGCTGTTTTTAAGTAATTAAACTGTCATATTCATGTTTCTGTCGTGTATAATGGCTAGTGTTGGTGAAATCAAAATAAAATTGCTGTTTTAAACATGCTAAATCGTACAAAACGCCGTTTTCTAGTATAGAAACTGTCATATTTATGTATATGTCGTGTGTAATGGTTATGTTCGCAAAATCAAAATAAAATAGCTGTTTTCAGCTTGCAAAAACATACAAAACACCGTTTTCAAGTATTTAAAATGTCATATTCATGTATATGTCGTTTGTAATGGCTTATGTTTGAAAACTCAAGATAAAATAGCTGTTTTCAGCTTGTAAAAACATACAAAATGCTGTTTTCAAGTATTTAAACTGTCATATTTATGTTTCTGTCGTGTATAATGGCTAATATTTGTGAAAACATGATAAAATTGCTGTTTTAAGCATGCAAAAGCATACAAAACACAGTTTTCAAGTATTTAAAATGTCATATTCATGTATATGTCGTGTATAATGGCTTATGTTTGCAAAATCAAGATAAAATAGCTGTTTTCAGCTTGCAAAAACATACAAAATCCTGTGTTCAAGAATTTAAACTGTCACATTCATGTTTCTGTCGTGTATAATGGCTAATGTTGATGAAATCATGATAAAATTGCTGTTTTAAGCATGCAAAAGCATACAAAACACCGTTTTCAAGTATTTAAAGTGTCATATTCATGTATATGTCGTGTATAATGGCTTATGTTTGCAAAATCAAAATAAAATAGCTGTTATCAGCTTGCAAAAACTTACAAAATGCTGTTTTCAAGTATTTAAACTGTCATATTCTTGTCTCTGTCGTGTATAATGGCTAATGTTGGTGAAATCAAGATAAAATTGTTGCTTTTAGCTTGCAAAAACATACAAAACGCCGTTTTTAAGTATTTAAACTGTCATATTCATGTTTGTGTCCTGTATAATGGCTACTGTTGGTGAATTTAAGATAAAATTGCTGTTTTAAGCATGCAAAAGCATACAAAACGCCGTTTT
This sequence comes from Poecilus cupreus, assembly GCA_963942605.1. NCBI lineage: Eukaryota > Metazoa > Arthropoda > Insecta > Coleoptera > Carabidae > Poecilus > Poecilus cupreus. The sequence goes on from OZ012718.1 coordinate 26,866,821, forward strand.
CAAGTATTTAAACTGTCATTCATGTATATGTCGTGTGTAATGGCTTATGTTTGTAAAATCTAGATAAAATAGCTGTTTTCAGCTTGCAAAAACATATAGAATGCTGTTTTCAAGTATTTAAACTGTCATATTCTTGTTTCTGTCGTGTATAATGGCTAATGTTGGTGAAATCAAGATAAAATTGCTGTTTTAAGCATACAAAAGCATACAAAACACCGTTTTCAATTATTTAAACTGTCATATTCATGTATATGTCGTGTATAATGGCTTATGTTTGCAAAATCAAGATAAAATAGCTGTTTTCAGCTTGCAAAAACATACAGAATGCTGTTTTCAAGTATTTAAACTGTCATATTCTTGTTTCTGTCGTGTATAATGGCTAATGTTGGTGAAATCAAGATAAAATTGCTGTTTTAAGCATGCAAAAGCATACAAAACGCCGTTTTCAAGAATCTAAACTGTCATATTCATGTATATGTCGTGTGTAATTGCTTATGTTTGAAAAATCAAGATAAAATAGCTATTTTCAGCTTGCAAAAACATACAAAACGCCGTTTTCAAGTATTTAAACTCTCATTCATGTATATGTCGTGTGTAATGGTTTATGTTTACAAAATCAAGATAAATAGCTGTTTTCAAGTATTTAAACTGTCATATTTATGTTTCTGTCGTGTATAATGGCTAATGTTGGTGAAATCAAGATAAAATTGCTGCTTAAAGCATGCAAAAGCATACAAAACACCGTTGTCAAGTATTTAAACTGTCATTTTCATGTATATGTCGTGTATAATGGCTTATGTTTGCAAAATCAAGATAAAATAGCTGTTTTCAGCTTGTAAAACATACAAAATGCTGTTTTCAAGTATTTAAACTGTCATATTCATGTTTCTGTCGTGTATAATAGCTAATGTTGGTGAAATCTAGATAAAATTGCTTTTTTAAGCGTTCCAAAGTATACAAAACGCCGTTTTCAAGTATTCAAACTGTCATATGCATGTGTATGTCGTGTATAATGGCTTATGTTTGCAAAATCAAGATAAAATAACTGTTTTCAGCTTGCAAAAACATACGAAATGATGTTTTCAAGTATTTAAACTGTCATATTCATGTTTCTGTTCTGTATAATGGCTAATGTTAGTGAAATCAAGATAAAATTGCTGTTTTAAGCTTGCAAAAATATACAAAACGCTGTTTTCAAGTATCTAAACTGTCATATTCATGTATATGTCGTGTGTAATAGCTTATGTTCGCAAAATTAAGATAAAATAGCTGTTTTCATGTATTTAAACTGTCATATTCATGTTTCTGTCGTGTATAATGGCTAATGTTGGTGAAATCATGAAAATTGCTGTTTTGAGCATGCAAAGGCATACAAAACACCGTTTTCAAGTATTTAAACTGTCATATTCATGTATGTGTCGTGTATAATGGCTTATGTTTGCAAAATCAAGATAAAATAGCTGTTTTCAGCTTGTAAAAAACATACAAAATGCTGTTTTCAAGTATTTAAACTGTCACATTCATTTTTCTGTCCTGTATAATGGCTAATGTTGGTGAAATCAAGATAGAATTGCTGTTTTAAGCATGCAAAAGCATACAAAACGCCGTTTTTAAGTATTTAAACAGACATATTCATGTATATGTCGTGTATAATGGCTTGTGTTTGCAAAATCAAGATAAAATAGCTGTTTTCAGCTTGCAAAAACATACAGAATGCTGTTTTCAAGTATTTAAACTGTCATATTCTTGTATCTGTCGTGTATAATGACTAATGTTGGTGAAATCAAGATAAAATTGCTGTTTTAAGCATGCAAAAGCATACAAAACGCCGTTTTCAAGAATCTAAACTGTCATATTCATGTATATGTCGTGTGTAATTGCTTATGTTTGAAAAATTAAGATAAAATAGCGGTTTTCAGCTTGCAAAAACATACAAAACGCCGTTTTCAAGTATTTTAACTGTCATTCATGTATATGTCGTGTGTAATGGTTTATGTTTACAAAATCAAGATAAATAGCTGTTTTCAAATATTTAAACTGTCATATTTGTGTTTCTGTCGTGTATAATGGCTAATGTTGGTGAAATCAAGATAAAATTGCTGTTTAAAGCATGCAAAATCATAACAAACGCCGTTTTCAAGTATTTAAACTGTCATATTAATGTATTTGTCGTGTGTAATTGCTTATGTTTGCAAAATCAAGATAAAATAGCTGTTTTCAGCTTGCAAAAACATACAAAATGCTGTTTACAAGTATTTGAACTGTCATATTCATGTTTCTGTCGTGTGTAATGGCTAATGTTGGTGAAATCAAAATAAAATTGCTGTTTTAAGCATGCAAAAGCATACTAAATTCTGTATTCAAGGAGTTAAACTGTCATATTCATGAAAATGTCGTGTATAATGGCTTATGTTTGCAAAATCAAGATAAAATAGCTGTTTTCAGCTTGCAAAAACATACAAAATGCTGTTTTGAAGTATTTAAACTGTCATATTCATGTTTCTGTTGTGTATAATGGCTAATGTTGGTGGAATCAAGATAAAATTGCTGTGTTAAGCATGCAAAATCATAACAAACGCCGTTTTCAAGTATTTAAACTGTCATGTTCATGTATATGTCGTGTGTAATTGCTCATGTTTGCAAAATCAAGATAAAATAGCTGTTTTCAGCTTGCAAAAACATACTAAATGCTGTTTTCAAGTATTTAAACTGTCATATTCATGTTTCTGTCGTGTGTAATGGCTAATGTTGGTGAAATCAAAATAAAATTGCTGTTTTAATCATGCAAAAGCATACAAAACGCCGTTTTCAAGTATCTAAACTGTCATATTCAGGTATATGTCGTGTGTAATGGTTTATGTATGAAAAATCTAGATAAAATAGCTGTTTTCAGCTTGCAAAAACATACAAAATGCTGTTTTCAAGTATTTAAACTGTCATATTCATGTTTTAGTCCTGTATAATGTCCAAAGTTTGGTGAAATCCAGATAAAATTGCTGTTTTAAGCATGCAAAAGCATACTAAATTCTGTATTCAAGGAGGTAAACTGTCATATTCATGAATATGTCGTGTATAATGGCTTATGTTTGCAAAATCAAGATAAAATAGCTGTTTTCAGCTTGCAAAAACATACAAAATGCTGTTTTCAAGTATTTAAACTGTCATATTCTTGTTTCTGTCGTGTATAATGGCTAATGTTGGTGTAATCAAGATAAAATTGCTGTTTTAAGCATGCAAAAGCATACAAAACACCGTTTTCAAGTATTTAAAATGTCATATTCAGGTATATGTCGTGTGTAATGGCTTATGTTTAAAAACTCAAGATAAAATAGCTGTTTTCAGCTTACAAAAACATACAAAATGCTGTTTTCAAGTATTTAAACTGTCATATTTATGTTTCTGTCCTGTATTATGGCTAATGTTAGTTAAATTAAAATAAAATAGCTGTTTTCAGCTTGCAAAAACATACAAAATGCTGTTTTCAAGTATTTAAACTGTCATATTTATGTTTCTGTCGTGTATAATGGCTAATGTTTGTGAAATCATGATAAAATTGCTGTTTTAAGCATGCAAAAGCATACAAAACACAGTTTTCAAGTATTTAAAATGTCATATTCATGTATATGTCATGTATAATGGCTTATGTTTGCAAAATCAAGATAAAATAGCTGTTTTCAGCTTGCAAAAACATACAAAATCCTGTGTTCAAGAATTTAAACTGTCACATTCATGTTTCTGTCGTGTATAATGGCTAATGTTGGAGAAATCAAGATAGAATTGCTGCTTTAAGTATGCAGAAGCATACAAAACGCCGTTTTTAAGTACATAAACTGTCATATTCATGTATATGTCGTGTGTAATGGCTTATGTTTGCAAAATCAAGATAAAATAGCTGTTTTCAGCTTGCAAAAACATACAAAAAGCTGTTTTCAAGTATTTAAACTGTCACATTCATTTTTTTGTCCTGTATAATGGCTAATGTTGGTGAAATCAAGATAGAATTGCTGTTTTAAGCATGCAAAATCATAACAAACGCCGTTTTCAAGTATTTAAACTGTCATATTCATGTATATGTCGTGTGTAATTGCTTATGTTTGCAAAATCAAGATAAAATAGCTGTTTTCAGCTTGCAAAAACATACAAAATGCTGTTTTCAAGTATTTAAACTGTCATATTCATGTTTCTGTCGTGTGTAATGGCTAATGTTGGTGAAATCAAAATAAAATTGCTGTTTTAATCATGCAAAAACATACAAAACGCCGTTTTTAAGTATCTAAACTGTCATATTCTGGTATATGTCGTGTGTAATGGTTTATGTATGAAAAATCTAGATAAAATAGCTGTTTTCAGCTTGCAAAAACATACAAAATGCTGTTTTCAAGTATTTAAACTGTCATATTCATGTTTTAGTCCTGTATAATGTCCAAAGTTTGGTAAAATCCAGATAAAATTGCTGTTTTAAGCATGCAGAAGCATACTAAATTCTGTATTCAAGGAGTTAAACTGTCATATTCATGAATATGTCGTGTATAATGGCTTATGTTTGCAAAATCAAGATAAAATAGCTGTTTTCAGCTTGCAAAAACTTACAAAATGCTGTTTTAAAGTATTTAAACTGTCATATTCATGTTTCTGTCGTGTATAATGGCTTATGTTTGCAAAATCAGGATAAAATAGCTGTTTTCAAGTATTTATACTGTCATATTCATGCTTCTGTCGTGTATTATAGAAAATGTTGGTAAAATCAAGATAAAATTGTTGTTTTTATCATGCAGAAGCATACAAAACACCGTTTTCAAGTATTTAAACTGTCATATTCATGTTTCTGTCCTGTATTATGGCTAATGTTAGTT